>CM077670.1:226292500-235867500 GCA_039707655.1 Elymus sibiricus | reverse complement strand
TACGGGATGGCGGCTCATATGGAAGCCCACCACTTAACTCGCCTTCACTGCTCCGGGTCTTCCTTTTGGAGGTCCCGGCTTGATGTGTTTTCTTCAAAACAAATTTGTGATCCAAATGAGCATCCTGGTGTGAAAAAGGGACCTTACGGACGGCAACCCGGGGCTTCCTTCGAACCTTGCGGATTGCAGCCTGGGTTTTCTTCCGAATAGGTATTGGAGAGTCAGAGTCTGAAGAGATCAAAGTTACCTCTAGCTCGTTGGTGTGGCTAATTTCAGCTTCATCCTGAAGAGAAGGGGCGTCAGCAAGTTGAATAAAAAGACGACCAAGCGAGTCGAGTTCTACCTCAGCCTCATTTTCTACAGCCGGCTCATCAGCATCGGCCGGCTCATCCTGTTGCTCCACTGGAGCGGGGGCGGGTTGTCGAGGTTTCTTCGTTTTCCAAAACTTGTTGTCTGCCTGCATTTGTGACGAGTCGGCAGTTAAGAATGGGATGAAGAAGGCGAGTCAAGAACAGACTAAGAAGGTGCAAGCACTTACTGAAGCCATAGGGTTGGTCAAGCAGAAGGTGCTAGCCCGGTTTTGTTGCATTTCTCTTGAGGCTCTCCCAATAATCTCTTGGTGGCTTTGTTGATGTCACTCGCAGATAAATTGACTTGGCTGAAGCATTGAACGTCAGCCGGCTAACCAGTATAATTGCACATCAAGTCGCCCCTCTGGCTAAGGGGCTGGATTCGCCAGCTTATCCAGCACCGGGTCAGGTCGATCCCGGTGAGGCCGTTAGCAGCTAAGGCCCTTAGCTTGGAATAAATAGGGGCAAATTGCTTACGTTCCTCTACTGATGGCCAACCCGGAAAGGTAACCGTGGCGTTGAGCCGGTCCAGTCTGTAACCCGGCAGGGGGTTTTCATCTTGAGGAGCAGTGTTTTTTCAATAAAACCAAGTCTTATTCCAACCCTTGGGATGACTCGCCAGTTTGGCCTCAGGAAAGGGAGTGTTTCTTCGCCTTTGAATGGAAATGCCACCAAGTTCTATGCTAGGGCCATCGGTGAACTCGGTCTGATGATTGATGTAGAAAAACTCTCGGAAGAGAAGGACAGTTGGCTCTGTCTGGAGGTATACTTCGTAGAAGACTTGAAACTGGCAAAGATTGGTGATTGAGTTTGGACCAAGATCCTGTGGTCGAAGGTCGAAGAAATTGAGAACGTCACGGGAGAATTTTGACCCGGGTGGACGAAAACCCTTCTGAAGATGATCTGCGAAGACCATCACTTCATCTTGCTTAGGCTGGGGGAGCTCTCTTCATCAGGCGCCCGCCAGCCAATTGTCTCTTGAACCGGCAAGAGGCCTTGCCCCACGAGCTCGTTCAACATAAGAGTTGAGACCTGGGATCTAACCCAGTTGCAGGCCTTGTCGGTCTTGGGGGCCATGACGATTTCAGATTTCAACTGCAAAGGTAATAATGATAAGCCGGCGTGTTAAGCTCATAAAGTATAACCCGGCAAATGATAAGACGGCCATGATTGCTAAAAACATGACCCGGTCTATGCATGCTACGGAAAGCAGTGGTGAGCCGGAAGAACAATGAGCCGGCGTCGGTAATTCAGTGGTATTTTGAGTTTTATCTAAGTGTTGAGCTAGCTACAAACAGGAAACCAACCGAGCAGCTACTTTTATAGATCTGAAAAATACTTCAAAAAAGAAAGTTTAAAAACCTAAATATGGGTGAATATGAGAGCCCGTTTGCAATGGGGGTCTGTGGAAGGCAGTCCAGAGATTTGGATGGCAAAAATGGTACTGCCGCAATATTAAAGGCTCCTATTCAGATCATTACGGTGCATCTAGATCCACCAGTGAAAGGGGGAGAAGAACACTGATGAACACGGGCGAACGCCGACGAACTGCAATGAGAAATGGGGCATGCAGATCTAAAGAAAGAGGGATTTGGGCGTACCTATGCGCGGCGGAGGTGGCCGGAGTGTTCTGGATGAGCTCCGGCGGCGATTGGAGCGACGGAGTGGATGCCGTCAAAGTGGTCGGAGAGCTCGAGGGCGGCGGCGCTTCGGGCGTGCGAAGAGGCGGATGCGAGGAAGACGAAGAGTAAGAGGTAAAAGGTAACAGTGGCGGTGAGCTGGCCTCTTTATAGGCACGATAAAAATTGGAATGGCGGGTGCGGAGCCCCAGGCGGCGCAGTAATTTTTGGCTGCGGGCTCCTCGATTTTCGCGCCTGACAGGACCATACAAACCCACTCAAAGATACGGCATGATGTCATCCCGGATTTTGCGGAACTGGATTGCGACGTCATCAGGAAAGGGAAATACAAAATGCTAAGTCTAAACCCGAAGGAATGAACCGGCGGTCCACTTAACCCGGAAAATCGAGTCGGTCAAAGACAGCGTTCTAAGGGGCCGGCTTGGGAAACACTTGGAGAGTATCTTACTAAGGTTTTGTTTTCCAGGGTGAAGTTTAACATGAATAAATTCAGGTCAAACTGAGGGCTAATGTTGGGGATGTTTACCAGCATATAGACCCGGCAGGGTGATAACCCGGCCATAGAGCAGGCTCAGCGGGTCAACTCACTGCAGGGTTGAAGGACTCTTGGCGGGCCGGCTTGAGAAGGCCTGACGGGAAGGGCCGGCTTAGGCAATGGGCCGGCTCACGAGAAGATGAGTGGCGTGGAGGCCGTCTTGGAGAACAAGCAGGAAAGAGTAGGAGACGGGTCAAAGGGCGACTCGGACTCTTATGTAATCTAGGGTTCCACCTGTATATATAAAGGGGAGCACCTATACGAAAAAGACTAAGTTGCAACCTCCTCGAGAGCTAGGTTAGCGAATCCACATCCTTGTAATCGAGATCTACAGCTATACAATCAAGCAGGACGTAGGCTTTTACCTCCACCGTGAGGGGCCGAACTTGGGTAACCCGGCATTTTCCCGTTCCCGATCAACCCCGTTAAGCTTCCACACACGTGCGATGGCCTCATCTCCAAGTCCTTTCACAAGGGCATCTGCCGTGACAAAACCATGACAGATTCCATTTCGGATTTCATGGCCTTGTGCCATTCCCTTGAGCTGGGCCCCGCCATCGCTTCATTGTAGTGCGCAGGTTCATCATCTTCAAGGATGAAGATTTCGTTATGAAACCACTCAGGTGGCTGGATAGCCCTACCTGATCTGCGCGGTTCAGTTACAACATTGCCTGAAGTTTCCACATCACATGCGACAACTTCCGGCTCGATTGTAGGGATAATTTGCGGAATTACTTCCGGTTCCTTAGCCATATCAACGGTCGCCGAATATTCACTAATCTCATTAAGTTGTACTGTCCTCTCACTTAATTCTTTAGCGAGAAATTCTTTCTCGAGAAAGTGTCCAACTCTTGCGACAAACACTTTCCCCTCGGACTGGTGGTAGAAGGAATACCCAATGGTGTCTTTGGGATAACCTACAAAGTAACATTTTTCTGATCTGGGATCGAGTTTGCTTGGTTGTAAACGTTTTACATAAGCTTCACAACCCCAAACCTTGAGATGCGACACATTGGGTTTCTTCCCATACCATAACTCAAATGGCGTCGTCTCAACAGACTTAGATGGTGCTCTGTTTAATGTATAAGCGGCAGTGAGTAGTGCGTGAGCCCAAAAAGATATCGGTAGATCTGTAAGAGACATCATCGACCTTGCCATGTCTAACAGGGTTCGGTTGCGTCTTTCCGACACACCGTTTCGCTGTGGAGTTCCGGGTGGCGTAAGCTGTGAAACGATTCCACGGTCACTCGGATGTTGGCTAAACTCATGACTATATTCGCCCCCGTGATCTAATCGCAGAAACTTAATCCTTTTGTTATGATGATTTTCTACCTCATTCTAAAATTCCTTGAACTTTTCAAAGGTTTCCGACTTATGCTTCATCAAGTAGATATAGCCATACCGACTCAAATCATCAGTAAAAGTCACGAAGTAGAAATACCCACCCCGTGCAGTTGTGCTCATCGGACCACAAACATCACTATGTATTATTTCCAATAATTCACCCGCCCGTTCGGGATGACCCGTGAACGGCATCTTGGTCATTTTCCCCATCAGACAAGCTTCACATGTGTCAAATGATTCAAAATCAAAAGACGGTAAAACTCCATCTTTATGGAGTCTTTGCATGCGTTTCTTTCCGATGTGGCCAAGCCGACAGTACCACAAGTAAGTGGTGGTGGTATCAGCCTTCTTAAGGCATTTAGCATTCATGTTAAGGACATCATTTGCACATTGAAGATTTAGTATGAAAAGGCCCCCAACAATGGGTGCAAATCCATAAAACATATCCTTACAATAAAGTGAACAACCATTGTTCTCAGACTTCTAAGAGTACCCATCGTGTACTAAACATGATCCAGAGATAATGTTTCTACACAATGCCGGAACAAAATAACAGTTACTTAGTTCTAAGGTAAATCCTAAAGGGAGACGTAGAGGCATAATGCCGACGGCTTGAGCGGCGATCCCAGCGCCGTTCTCGACACACATCACGACTTCATTCTTTGCCAGCTTGTGCACCTTCTGAAGCCCCTGTATCGAGTTGCAAATGTGAGCAACCGATCCGGTATCAAATACCCAAGACTTAGAATTTTCGCTAGCAAGCAAAACGTCAATGACATTAACTTGTATAACAGTTATACCTTTTTCGGTTTTCCCGGACTTCTTATCTTCCAGATACTTCTTGCAGTTTCTCTTCCAGTGTCCTGTGCCTTTGCAGTAGATGCACTCAGTTTCATTCTTGGCTCCGCCCTTAGAGTTGCTTTTGGAGCCGGTCTTACCGGCGCCCTTGCCCTTCTTGGACTTGCCTTTCTTTTTGAAACTGGCGGTTTTATTCACAAGCAACACTTGCTTGAGATTTTTCCGCAGTCCTCCTTCCGCAGTTTTCAGCATGGCGAGCACCTCATTTGGTGTCTTCTCCATCCCACTCATGTTGTAGTTAATGATAAAACCGTTGTAAGATGGGGGGAGTGAAGAAAGCAACATGTCCATAATATGGGCTGGTGGAATTGGAAATTCCAGAGTTTTAAGCCTTTCAGTGTAGCCAATCATTTTGACCATGTGTTCGCCAACTAAACTGCCCTCAGCCATCTTGCAATCCATCACGGTCTTCATAATATCAAAACGTTCAGACCGTGCGGTTTCCTTGTACAAAGCATCCAATTCCCGGATCATATCACGGGCGTTATGGAATTCAAAATGTTTTTGAAGCTCTGGACTCATGCAAGCTAGCATAAGGCACTGCACTAAGTTGTAATCATCATCCTTAGTGGCCCAGACATTTTGTTCATCTTCCGGGGCAGTTTCCGCCAGTTTAGCTGGAAGAGGAGTTTCAAGCACATACATTCTCTTAGCACCCCTGAGGACAATCCTCAGGTTACGGACCCAGTCCGCATAGTTGTTTCCAGTCGCAGCTAACTTCTCTTTCTCTAACATCGGGCCTAAGTTGAACGCGGTGTTGCGAGCCATTTGATCTACAACGGTAAACACAAGTTTCACTTAGACTTTGTTCATAATTAATTTTCACTAGTGAATAAACAATTTTATTCTAAAGTGCGCTCCCACTCAAATCAATATCTCTCAAAATTGATTATGAGTGATTCAAGACCCGCATTTCCATTCATCGCCACGGTTCGAGATGAACACAAATGGCGTGAACTTCAATCGGTAGGCAAACTTGCCGATTACATCTCTATGTGATTCTTGTTCATCTTTCGATGCACGTGTTCCGACCTCAGGACTGTCCTGCCTGAACGTCAAGTCAACCAAGTGATCTTGTTGCGAGGTCTCAACTCACCCGCCTCACACTTCTCTAATCGTTCGCACCCATGGAGATCATGTGATGCCCGAAGAGATAGGTGCCGTGACGGTGCTACACTTGGGAGAACACTAACTACTTGATATTCTAAGTGAGAGATCACCCTAATAAAAAAGCGACTACCGCGCAATCAAAAAGGGTGCATCATAAGGGATAAACATCTCAGGCAATTCATAATAGCATGATATGGTATAGCCCTTTCTGATGGAGAAGTCTTGTATTTCTTCGTCTTCGGCATTTGCATCGGTGTTCACCTTCGCAAAGATTGCCACCACCTTGTCGATGCACCAGATAATATTGCTATCTCTATAGCGAATAAAATAAGTGCAATACTTAAGGTTGACACGCAGGTCATTAAAGTGGCAATCATATGGCTCCAGCCATCATGCAGAATCATGACTCGCAGGTCATGTTAATAATTTACATCATATAGTCATCTCATACATAATCAAATTGAATATGAGCATTGCTATATCACATCTCATGCACATCCTGCAAAACCAAGTTAGATGCCTCTAATCGGTTTATGCAAAATTTTATTTTATGTGGCTTCTAAGGTTTTGACTTAAACCGCAGCTACCAACATTTATCATCAAGTATGATTAGTCAAGTCGCTAGACTAACTTTGCGGGGTGTATGAAAACCGAGATAATAAAATCTCGAGCCCCATACTGAACTTCGTCATACGCATGACCCCCGTGCAGATCATATCTGCATTGCCCTTTCATCTGCGAAATTTCATCTTTCTTAAAACTATGGTGGAACCCAAAGAACTGATAGCACTTCGTTGATCAATCAGGATCGCGGATTGCCAGAACTTTGTGAAATTCCACCATGCCGTTTCAAGATCAGAAATATGCAAATTCTAGGGAAGCAACAAGAACAACGGGTAACAGATTTCATCTGCCACCCGCATAAATAATTTTCAGCAATAGATATCATCTACTACAAAATTATATTATGCAATACCCATACATCTCTATGTATTATAGATCATAACCTGCATCTACGCATAGCAAGGCTCTTGATGCCACTGTAGGGGAACGCGACAGAAAACAAAAAAATTCGGTACAGCGAGCACGCCCAGGATCACTATGGAGATGGCACACAAGGTTTGATCTGATCATTACCGACTCATATCACAGCGGAAGTAGAGTCGATGTAGATCGTTGGTGCTGATCCCCGCAGCTAGGATTTACAACCTCCCAACCGCGATGATGTACTCCCTCGTCGGACAGCCCTTCGGGAGGCGGTCGGACAGTCCCTCGGTGATGTCACGGACAGCCCTTCAGGAGGACCCTCGAGGCTCGAACGGTAACTCGGACAGCCCTTCGGGAGGACCCTCGAACAGCCCCTCAGGCAAAAGATCGAACCTATGACCTCTCTACGGGGTTGCACACATATGGTGTCAGCTATCCGGCAGGGCTTCGCTATCCAGAACTAGTTCCCACCGGAACCCAGACAGCCTTTCGGCTCTACGAAACTATTTTGTGGGGAGGGAGAGAGAAGGTCAGATCAAGCATGGCATTTGTATGTGAGAAAGAGTGAGTGTGGAGAGTGCCTCTCCACCTCTATTTATAGGAAAACCCAAGGGGTAGGGTGGCACTTGAAATACCCAAAAAACCCATCACATGGAGTTTCAAGAAGGGCATAATGGGAAGGCTAGAGGAGCTCCATTGAGGAGCTCCTCCCTTGGCTGGCCACCACAAGTGGGCCTCCTATGAGGGGCTCTCATCCATCCATATCATCCCTAAGATATTTTGGGACAAAGCCCAAAAAGGTGGCTTTCCATAAAGTAACCATAAAGTGCTTTTTCACTATTCATGAACCCATTTTTCCGTGACCGATAAATCAAAAAATATTTCTGTGGGTCTTAGAATAATTCCAGTACCCACTAAAATAATTCTGGACGCGTTCTGAAACATTTTCAGATCAACGATTTTCATCAGCGAAAAGCAACCAAAGCGGTTCCGGCAGCTCCGGAACATTTCCTGTTTTTTTTCTCGGAAAAATCCCAGAAGTTCCGAGAACAATTCTGGCACCCTCCAAGAATTTCCCGGCGTGTGCCGAAACCAATTTGACTTAATGGTATACTCTGAAACAACTTTTCAGTTTTACCGAAACTCTTCTGGTGTTCTCTCTCCGGAACTCTTCCGTTGTCTCCGAAACTTTTCCTGTCACTTTCTCTCAGACTCCTATCTAGTATTCAGCAGATAGATGACCCTTAAGCGTGTGACCCTATAGGTTCGGTGAAGTATAGACATGACCGGAACACTTTTCGATCAATGATCAACATCGGAGCCGTGGACACCCATATTGACCCCTATACCCACACGAATAAATATTCGAGTTAACCTCCGGTTGCCGTGTGCTATTCCTATTGCTTCATGATATATTACAAACACCCGAGGTGAGATTTATCTGCACCCCCGTGGATCAACAAGTTGTCCACTATGCCAGTTACCTCGTTACCGGTTTTGTTCTCTTTTCTCGTTTCCGTGTTCCAGCATCCCTGTGATCAAATCACATTGTGTCTGGCCAGATGATGGTGGATACCGTAACACCGAGAGGGCCCTAAGAATATCTCTCCATCGCCGGAGGAGCAAATCCCAATCTTGAGCTATCAAGTCCCTTGACACACTTTTCCATGAACCCGTAAGCCGCCGTAATAGCCACCCATTTACGGATGACGTTTAACAAACCCCAAAGTTCATGAAGAAAGCTTGAAGAAACTCGATACTCTCATGGTCTAAGGAATCATGCAAACGTTAACTTTCTCTATGTTATAAACCATTAACTTGTGACGAATGTATCTCATAGCATAACATCAATCCGGGTCGATTCAACACAAGTGTTGTTCTAACATTGTGCGCTCAAAATTGCCGGCATAGACATGCCCATGATCAGGAAAACATGATCATCATGCAACACTTGAGCCAGTCTTAGAGGCTTGACTAGGAATACTTTTTACCATTTATTATTCCACACGTGCATATGAGTTTTCCTCTGAGCCTCGTGGTTATTGTAGACTCGAGAACCATAGCAGTTATAGCATGGAACATAAACATAATTATAAACATGGAGATAAATAATAACATTTATTATTGCCTCTTGGGCATATCTCCTACAGACTCCCACTTGCACTAGAGTCAATAAACTACTCAATGCTAATACACTTCACACCTATGGCATACCGGTGTAAAATATGCTTCGCTTGTGGTATAGCCTGATGTCCAACGGATCTGATAACTTCAGTTCCGTGTGTATCTTTGCATATCCTCACGTTTTCATGCTTTCAAAAAATTCATATTTTGTGTGGAATTGGCTTTGTATATATGTGAATCACTGGTCGAACCTTGATTCCTCAGACTGAGCTATGGAGCAACTATCTACAATAGTGTCCCATTGACCAAAGCCATCTTGGAACCATACTAAGTTCATGAATGAACTATATGATTCAACATCTTCTTTGTCGCTTCTAAAGCGTCAACATACTTAGCCTTTGTTATAGAATTCGCCACAGTATCCTGTTTGGAACAATTTCCAACTACCGTGCCACCATATCGTGTATTACACAAAACCCTTAACTGAAATCGAAAATCGCATGGAGCATTGATGAAGACTGTATCGATGTAATTACTTACAATGAGCACTTCATAATCTCTGCTTGCAAGAAAACATGTCATCAGTGCTACTTTAGTACTCAATGACATTTTTCACTGTTGTCCCATGATCAGTACTTTGATCACTTTGGTATCTATACTCGCAACAGCTTGGGAGTATCGGACATATATGGTTGTTTTACATACTATGGAATACATGATTAATCCAAACACAAAGGTGTGTGGAATATCCATCATGTATTTTGCTCATCAGTGTTTTAGGACACCGAGTCTTGCAAAAACTCTTTCCATGTGACTTCGGCAAGAATCACTCCTTGGCGTTTTTAATGCTAAACTGTTTTAGCATCTTGTCAATATTTATTTTTGGCTTAGCCATATTAGGCAATTCTATCTTCGTAGATAAATATGCCTAATATCAAGGCTACTTAGCCTAAGCACTTCATGAAAAAGCTATTTTCAATGAAGTCCTAATTCGTGTCAAGAAATTTATATTATTTCCAATTAACAATGTGTCAAGCACACAAGGTTTTTAGAAATATTATTATGCTCCCACTTACTTTCTTATAACCACAAGCTTCTTCATTATCCATGGATGAAATCAAACTCTTTTGACTATTTCATCAAAAACGAAGATTCCAACTCCATTTTGCTCTCTTCTCTCCATCGCTGGAACTCTGAAGTTTGCATACTCGCTAGCATCCTCTGGATCGACAAAATACTTTGGACTGTATCACATACAAGTCCTTGGTTGTATTTCCATCTCATGGAAATCCTTTTGCCATCCATGTATCATATCTCATGATTGAAATATGTATTAATTGCTAGTTTAACCCGAACCGACTTTAAGCATCGCTACGGAGATACAATCTTGCCGTAGTTAATTCCTTGAATTTGTTATAAGCAACAAGTCGAGCTTTATGGATAAAACATTTTTATCCGTATCAGTTTTTAGGTCCATTAATATTCGTTAGACTCTAAGTCTTCCAAAAGGGGTATCAAGATTTTAATCTTGAATCATTTATATGGAAACTATCTCGGATTGTATTGACATTTAGCCAATTCCAGAATCAGGGTCCATCAACGCTTCCTTGTGTATTGTAGATATACTATTGTCTAACAACAATATCTCGTTTGCGCACCTGAGAGGTTTGCACGAGTTTGGCCTACGTGGTTCAGCTGCAAGTTCGACCGAAGTCCATACATCTCATGTAGAGGCTTCCGTATCAGTCGCAGTATTAAACTCTGGAATCACTTCCAAGGTTCCTTTCCTTTGATCTGATGATGAAGATACTATTATCTCGTCGAGTTGCACTGTCCTCCCACTCACCTTTTTGCAAGAACCATTCTCTTTAAAAGTATACCATTCTTTGTGGCAAAACCTTTTGCCTCGGTATAGTGGTGGAGGAATTCCCAATAATTTGGGATAAACTACAAAGTAGCACTTGTCTGATTTGGAATAGGTTTGTAAACATTTTACACAAGCCCCATATTCCAAATGTTAAGAAAAGATATAACATGGTTGGGTGTACCATACCATGGCGTCATTTCAACAGATCCGATGGCGCTATTTTCAGTGTAAAAGCCGCAGTCTCTAAAGCATTACTTTAAAAGGGATAATGGCAAATTGATTTATGTCATCTTTGATCTTACCATGTCATAAATGGTTTGATTACATCTTCACGGACATTCCACTAACCGTGGTGTTCCGGGAGGTGTAAGTTATGAAACTCTTTTCATAACTCATCAGACATTCGCTAAACTTGTAACTCAAATATTCTTTTCCGCAATCTAATTGTAGAAACATAATTTTCGTGTTACAATAACTTCTACTTCATTTTTGAAAACCTTTTGAATGATTTCAAAAGATCCAGACTTACGTCTCATCAAGCAAATATCCACATATCTACTTGAGTCCTTTCTGAAGATTGATAAATCCACTACTAGCAACAACATTTATTGGCCTACACACATCATAATGTATGATCACCAATAAGTTTGTTGCACGTTCCTTATGGCCTGTTAACAGTATTTCAGTCATTTCACTTTTCGGACTAAAGTTGCAAGTGTCAGATGATTCATAATCAAATGACTTCAAAATCCATCATAATGGAATTTTTCCATGCGGGTTTCTCCAATGTGACCAAATGCAGTGCCACACATATGTGGTATTCTTTTAGTCTTGCGACATTTAGTGTCAGTGTTATGGATGTATCATATTACCTTCAATATTCATAACATACATCCCATCCTTGATGGAAGCATGGCCCTTATGTTATTCATGATACTGAACAACAATTGTTCTTTTACGAACAATTTTCTTGCAACATATTTTATGCAATGGGCTAGAGTGTGTAAAACTCTAAAATGAATTATGAAAAATAAACACGGAGGTAATACACCGATGGAAGGTATAGTAACATTTACTATGTTCCCAGCGCGTATTTAAACCTCACTCCGGCAAGTCTTTTAGGCCGTAGTAGTTCTTGCATCGAGTCGCACCAGAATGCAATCGAGCGGGTATCTTTGTGATCAACTCACAATACCCAAGAATTAGTGATTAACATGTTTAATCATAATTCCCAAGAATTGTATCTTTGACCAGCCTTCTATACATCAATAACTTGTATGGCATTCATACATGAGCTGTATATTCCAGTCTTCTCTCTTTTTGCCTTTATACTTCTAACAGTTTAACTTTCAGTATTTCTTCTACTCTCAAAAGAAGCATCCAACTTTAAGAGTGGCGTTAGCCCCGGACTTCCTAGGCGTGTAAGTCACACTAACACCCTTTGGAGATTTCCTTTCTCTTTAAGTTGTTGTTTTATTCACCATCATCATATGACCGGCGTTCTTCTAGATCCCTCTCTCATCAGTCAAATGCCCAGTAAACACTTTACTAATACTTTGCAAACAAACATTGCTTTGGACATCTCATATCTTTTAGCCTTTGTCTGTCTCAGAAAATAATTTTCAGTTCCATGAATATCACATAACTATCCCAAACTTTTGAAGTTCGGGTCTCATGGAATCAAACATATTGCACTTGACCGTAACGGAATTCTAACTTTTGGATCGAAGGACGAGAGTCACATCATCCATAGCATTAGCGGAAGGATACCGAAAGCATGGGATAGGACAAAGTTCTTCTCGGCACTTTTGAGGACAATCCTCACATTACGTTACCAACCGTAAAGATTTAACCAGATAAATAACAACTTATTCAATTTTAATAGGGAAGGTGGAAATGCGAGCCATTATTCTACAACTATTATGCAAAGTTTACTTAGACAAGGTTCATAATTAATTGCACTGAGAATTAAAGAAGTTAATTCTACAGTGCGCTCCCACTCAAATCAATATCTCTCATAATTGATTGTGAGTGATACAAGACCCACAATTCAATTCAACGCCATTGATGTGGACATCACTGATGACGAGAACTTCAATTGGTAGGCAAACTTGCCGATCATATCTCTATGTGACTCTTGTTCATCTTTCGATGCGTGTGTTCCGAGCTCAGGACGATCCTGCCATGAACGTCAAGACAACCAAGTGATCTCGCTGCGAGGTCTGACCTTACCCGCCTTACACCCGTACAATCGTTCGTACCCATGTAGACATGGCGCACCCCGAATGGAAAGATGCTGTGACGGTGCTACATTTGGGAGAACACTAACTACTTGATATTTTAAGTGAGAGATCACCCTAATAAAAAGCGACTACCGCGCAATCAAAATGGGTGCATCATAAGGGATAAACATCTCAGGCAATTCATAATAGCATGATATGGTATAGCCCTTTCTGACGGAGAAGTCTTTATTTTCTTCATCTTCGGTATTTGCGTCGGTGTTCACCTTCGCGAAGATTGCCACCACCTTGTCGATGCAACATATAATATTGCTATCTCTATAGCAAATAAAATAAGTGCATTACTTAAGGTTGACACGCAGGTCATTAAAGTGACAATCATATGGCTCCAGCCATCATGCCGAATCATGACACGTAGGTCATGTTAATTAATTTACATCATATAGTCATCTCATACATAATCAAATTAATATGAGCACTGCTATACCACATCACATGCACATCCTGCAAAACCAAGTTAGACGCCTCTAATCGGTTTATGCAAAATTTTACTTACGTGGCTTCTAAAGTTTCAACCAAACCGCAGCTACCAACGTTTATCACCAAGCATGATTATTCAAGTCGCTAGATTAACTTTGCAGGGCGTATGAAACACGAGATAATAAAATCTCGAGCCCCATACTGAACTTCGTCATACGCATGACCCCCGTGCAGATCATATATGCATTGCCCTTTTGTCTGCAAAATTTCATCTTTCTTTTAACTATGGTGGAATTCAACGAGCTGTTAGCACTTCGTTGATCAATCAGGATCGCGAATTGCTAGAACTTTGAAACTCCACCATGCCGTTATCAAGATCAGAAATACGCAAATTTCAGGGAAGCAACAAGAACATCGGGTAATAGATTTCATCTGCTACCCGCACAAATAATTTTCAGTAATAGAACTCATCTACTACAAATTATATTGTGCAACACCCATACATCTCTATGTATTCTAGATCGTAACCTGCATCTACGCATAGCACGGCTCATGATGCCACTGTAGGGAACGCGACAGAAAACAAAAAATTTTGGTACAACGAGCACGCCCAGGATCACTATGGAGATGCATACAAGGTTTGGATCTGATCGTTACCGACTCGTAGCTTAGCGGAAGTAGAGTCGATGTAGATCGTCGGTGCAGATCCCTGCAGCTAGGATTTACAACTTCCCGACCGCGAGGATGTACTCCCTCATCAGCCCCTCGGACAGCCCTTCGGGAGGCGGTCGTACAGTCCCCCGGACGGTGTCACGGACAGCCCTTCGGGAGGCACTCACAGAAACTCGGACGGTCACTCGGACAGCCCTTCGGGAGGCACTCTCGAACAGCCCCTCGGGCAAAAAAAGATCAAACCTACGACCTCTCTACGGGGTTGCACACATACGGTGTCATCTATCCGGCAGGGCTTCGCCGTCCAAAACTAGTTCCCCACCGGAAGCCAGACAGCCTTTCGGCTCTATGAAACTATTTCGCGGGGAGGGAGAGAAAAGGCCAGATCATGCACGGCATTTTTATGTGAGAAAGAGTGACTGTGGAGAGTGCCTCTCCACCTCTATTTATAGGAAAACCAAGGGGTAGGGTGGCACTTGAAATACCCAAAAAACCCATCATATGGAATTTCCAAAGGGCATAATGGGAAGGCTAGAGGAGCTCCCCTTGTGGCCGGCCACACCAAGTGGGCCCCCATGAGGGGCTCTCATCCATCCATGTCATCCCCAAGATATTTTGGGACAAAGCCCAAAAAGGTGGCTTTCCATAAAGTGCTTTTTCACTATTCATGAACCCATTTCTCTGTGACCGATAAATCCAAAAATATTTCCGTGGGTCTTAGAATAATTCCAGTACCCACTAAAATAATTCTGGGTGCGTTCTGAAACATTTTCAGATCAATGATTTTCATCAGCGAAAAGCAACCAAAGCGGTTTCGGCAGCTCCGGAACATTTCCGGTTTTTTCCCCAGAAAAATACCAGAAGTTCCCAGAACAATTCTAGCATCCTCCAAGAATTTCCAGGCGTGTGTCGAAACCATTTTGACTTAATGGTATACTCCGAAACAACTTTTCGGTTTTACCGAAACTATTCTGGTGTTCTCTCTCCAGAAGTGTTCCGTTGTCTCCGAAACTTTTTCGGTGACTTTCTCTCAGACTCCCTGTCTAGTATTCAGCAGATAGATGACCCTTAAGCGTGTGATCCTATAGGTTCGTTGAAGTATAGACATGGCCGGAACACTTTCTGGTCAATGATCAACATCGGAGCCGTGGACACCCATATTTACCCCTATACCCACACGAATAAATATTCAAGTGAACCTCCAGTTGCCGTGTGCTATTCCTGTTGCTTCGTGATATGTTACAAACACCCGAGGTGAGATTTATCGGCATCCCCGTGGATCAACACTTGTTCACAATGCCAGTTACCTCGTTACCGGTTTTGTTCTCTTTTCTTGTTCCCGTGTTCCGGCATCCCTGTGATCAAATCACATTGTGTCTGGCCAGGCGATGGTGGATACCGTAACACTGAGAAGGCCCTAAGAATATGTCTCCATCAACGGAGGAGCAAATCCCAATCTTGAGCTATCAAGTCCCTTGCACACTTTTCCATGAACCCGTAAGCCGCCGTAATAGCCATCCATTTACGGATGACGTTTAACAAACCCCAAAGTTCATGAAGCAAGCATGAAGAAACTCGATACTCTCATGGTCTAAGGAATCATGCAAACATTAACTTTCTCTGTGTTATAAACCATTAACTTGTGACGAATGTATCTCATAGCATAACATCAATCCGGGTCGATTCAACACAAATGTTCTTCTAACATTGTGCCCTCAAAATTGCCGGCATAGACATGCCCATGATCAGGAAAACGTGATCATCATGCAACACTTGAGCCAGTCTTAGAGGCTTGACTAGGAATACTTTTTACTGTTTATTATTCCACACGTGCATATGAGTTTTCCTCTGAGCCTCGTGGTTATTGTAGACTCGAGAACCATAGCAGTTATAGCATGGAACATGAACATAATTAGAAACATGGAGATAAATAATAACATTTATTATTGCCTCTAGGGCATATCTCCTACAGTTGATGTGTTCGCATGGACAACATCAGATTTGTCCGGTGTGCCAAGGGAGGTGATCGAGCACCACTTAGCGGTGTGCCCCAATGCACACCTGATACGTCTCCAACGTATCTATAATTTATGAAATATCCATGCCATGTTTATTATAGTTTTGTATGATTTTGGTGAACTTTTATATGGATTTTATATGATTTTTATGGACTAACATATTGACCTAGTGCCCAGTGCCAGTTGCTGTTTTTTGCTTGTTTTTGGTTTTCCAGAAAATCCATATCAAATGAAGTCCAAATGCAGCGAAACTTTTTGATGATTTTTTCTAGAAGGAAACAGACCCAGGAAGCTTTGGGGGAGCAGCAGAAGACCCACAGGGGCCCCACAAGCCACCAGAGCGCGCCACCCCCCAGGCGCGCCCTAGTGCCTCGTGGGCCCCCTGTGGCCCCTCTTTGCGTGATTCCAACGCTGAAAAAACATATATATTTAGAAACCCCCAGAAATAACCCTAAAACTTGGACTCCGCCGCCGCAAGCCTCTATACTTCCACGATCTCATCTACAGCCCTTTTCCGGCACCCTGCCGGAGGGGGAAGTCATCACCGGAGGCCATCTTCATCATCCCGGCGGTCTCCATGACGAGGAGGGAGTAGTTCACCCTCGGGGCTGAGGTTATGTATTAGTAGCTATGTGTTTGATCTCTCTCTCTCTCTCTCGTGTTCTTGATATGGCACGATCTTGATGTATCACAAGCTTTGTTAATATAGTAGGATCATATGGTGTTTCTTCCCTCTCTATCTTTGTTGTGATGAATCGAATCTTTTCCCTTTGAGGTTTCGTTATTGTTGGATTGAATATTTCAGATTTGAGAACACTTGATGTATGTCTTGCATATGAATACCCGTGATGATAATGGGGTATTATATTGATTCACTTGATGTATGTTTTGGTACTCAACTCACGGATTCCCGAGGTGACATTGGGGTAATCTATGCATAGGGGTCGATGCACGTTTTCATTATCTTTTCTCCGACAGAAACTTTGGGGTGCTCCTTGAAGTTCTTTGTGTGGATTGAATATTATGATTATGAAGTTGTTTGATGCATATCGTATAATCAACTCACGGATACTTGTGGTGACATTGGAGTATCTAGGTGACATTAGGGTTGGTTGATGTGTATCATATGGTGTTATTCTAGTACGAACTCTAGGGCTGTTTGTGACACTTATAGGAATAGCTCAATAGATTGATCGGAAAGGATAACTTTGATGTGGTTTCATACCCTACAAACAATTTCTATCTTATGTTCTCCGCTAATAGGAACTTGGGAGTGATTCTTTATCGCACGTTGAGGGATGGTTATATGATCCAATTATGTTAGCATTGTTGAGAGATTGCACTAGCGAAAGTCTGAACCCTAGGCCTTGTTTCTAAGCATTGCAATACCGTTTGTGCTCACTTTTATTAAATGTTACCTTGCTGTTTTTTTATTGTTCGCCCTACAAAAACCTATATCTACTATCCATACTACACTAGTATCACCATCTCTTTGCCGAACATGTGCACCTATACAATTTATCATTGTATTGGGTGTGTTGGGGACACAAGAGACTCTTTGTTATTTGGTTGCAGGGTTGTTTGAGAGAGACCATCTTCATCCTACGCCTCCCATGGATTGATAAACCTTAGGTCATCCACTTGAGGGAAATTTGCTACTGTCCTACAAAACTCTGTGCTTGGAGGCCCAACACGAGTCTACAAGAATAAAGTTGCGTAGTAGACATCAAGCTCTTTTCTGGCGCCGTTGCTGGGGAGGTGAGTGCTTGAAGGTATATATTTAGATCTTGCAATTGAATCTTTTAGTTTCTTGTTTTATCACTAGTTTGGTTTATAAAAGAAAACTACAAAAAAAATGGAATTGCGGTTGCCTCATATTATTCATCTTTATAATATCTTTCTTGAAAATGATGGATCGGAAAATTGTGCTCAATTGTTAGAGGAAGAATTTAATAAAATGTTTAATGTGAGTCCTTTGAATGATGAGCATGATTGAAGTGTTGTTAGTTTGCTTTCTATGAATATCCATGATGCTAATGATACGCAAAGCCACAAGCTTGGGGATGCTATGCTTAATGAAAATGATCTTTTTATTCCCCCTACTTTTGATGAGCAAATTTATTATGATGATGACATGCTTCCTATCTATGATGATTATTGTGATGATACTTATGTTATGAAAAATAGTGATGATTATTATTATAATACTTGTTATAATTATGAAAATCCTTTTACTGAACATCACTCTTTTAATGTGGAAACAATTTATAGTATTCGAGTTTCATACGATACTCCCACTATTATGAATGAGAAGAAAATTGCTTGTGTGGAGAGTAATAAAAATTCTATGCTTATGTATCATGACAAGAATGCTTTATGTGATAGTTATATTGTTGAATTCATTCATGATGCTACTGAAAATTATTATGAGAGAGGAATATATGCTTCTACATATTTCAACAACATAAAGTTTCCTCTCTATGTGTTGAAAATCTTGAAGTTTTGCTTGTTTTGCCCTCCTATGCTAGTTGATTCTTGCTCCCATAAATTGTTTGCTCACAAAATCCCTATGCATAGGAAGTAGGTTAGGCTTAAATGTGCTTGTCATATGATTCATGATGCTCTCTTTGTGTTTCAACTCTTTACTTTTATGAGAGCATCATTGAAATCATCATGCCTAGCTAAGAAAGCATTAAAGAAAAGCGCTTGTTGGGAGACAACCCAATACTTATACCTACTGTTTTTGTGTGTCCACATGATTAAGCTACTGTAGTAATCATGTTTTATATGTTTTCTTTCAACAATGTGCCAAGTAAAGCCTTTGGGATAGTGTGGATGCTTGTTGATTTGATTCTGTGCAAAAACAAAAAAATTTGTGTCCAGTGCTGGAATTTCTATTCTGTACTGGAGCGTGACAAAATTCTGAAATTTTTACATAGTATTGGGTTACAAATTGTTTACGTTTTCCTAATTTTTCAGAAATTTTGGATGTACAGAATTATGGTTTTTAGATCGCTCACTACATGCTATTCTGTTTTTGACAGATTCTGTTTTTAGTGCATAGTTTGCTTGTTTTATTGTTTCCATAGCTTATATTGAGTAATATAAATTGTGGAAATGATGGAATACAGTAGACATTATGTGAGAACAATTATGAATCTTGTCTTGACAGCACCTTAGTGGATGATTTATTTTTATCATATAACTTATCTCACGATTTTTTGTTTAGTTTTGTGTGGATGAAGTTTTAAGATTTAGGAAAAGCTATGATATGAGAGGAATTAAGGAGACACAAGAGCTCAAGCTTGGGTATGCCCAAGGCATCCCAAATTAATATTTCAAGAAGTCTCAAGCATCTAAGCTTGGGGATGCCCCGGTAGGCATCCCACCTTTTTTCATCAACAATTATCGGTTAGTCTCGGTTGAGCCTAAGTTTTTTGCTTCTTCACACGATGTGTGCTATCCTTGGTATATCATTTTATTTTGTTTTGGTTGCTGTTTGGATAAATTACTTATGATCTGAAATTTTTAAATGAGAGAGAGTCCTCACATTGCTACCTATTTACTTAACTACTCATTTGGTCTTCACTTATATCTTTTTGGAGTAGTTTGTCATTTACTCTTGTTCTTCACTTATATCCTATGAGTAAATTGTTGAATGAATTGAATATCATAAAGTTGAAATTATATGTGCTTCATATGCTTGTATAATATCTAGTAGTAGTTTCACATTTGGGTTAGAAAGTGAAATCTATTGAAGCTTGACAATCACAATATTGGTCATACAAGCAATTCATGAATGATTAGTATAAGGAAGAGAACTTTCACATATAAATATATTATCTTGGACATCTTTTATGATTGTGAATACCCATTAATTATTTTAAAACTTGAGCAAATTAGTTGAAGTTGGACAAGGAAGACAACGTAATGAGTTATGTTTGGGTATATTTGCATAGAAGTTGTATTGTTATGGATCCTCCAACATGTGGTGCTTGCTTAGGATCTTTTGCTAGCCAAAAATTCGTACTAAGTAGAGATACTACTTGTGCATCCAAAAACCCTTAAACCCAGTTTCTTGCCATGAGTGTCCACCATATCTACCTATGGATTGAATAAGATCCTTCAAGTAAGTTGTCATCGGTGCAAAAAGCAATAAAAATTGCTCCTAAATATGTATGATCTTTTATTGCAAGGGAAAATAAGCGTTGTACGAACTTGTGATGGTAAAGAAATTAAAGCGATGGACTGCATAATAAAGGTTGCTATCACAAGGGGCAATATAACGTGACGTTCGTTTGCATTAAGAGCTTGCACATCCAAAAATAAAAAGCGCATGACAACCTCTACTTCCCTCTGCGAAGGGCCTATCTTTTACTGTTTTGTATTTACTTCTATGCATTTACTTTTATGCAAGAGTCAATAGTATTACTTCTCATTCCAACCTTAATTATTCTCTAGTTGGCAAGCATCATGTGGTGGGGAAAGATCCAGGCACATATGGCCTGTCAAATATATTTGATCATGAATTATTATTGTTGACAATTATCTCTATGATAAATGAGTTGGGAGGCGAAACATTAAGCCCCTATCTTTCTCTGTGTTCGATGGATGCCATTTGTTCTAAAAATATGCTTTGAGTACTAGCAATCATAGAAGACTATATGATAATTGAGTATGTGGAGCTCTTACTTAGACTTTGTTGAAATAAGTTGAATTGCAATTGTTTGGTGACTAAGAACATAGGTTGTTAAGTTTCAAGAGAATGCATTGTTTAAACCATAACATGTGAATTGATTGCTACTTTATCATGATGAGTTTTATGAGAAAGAGTTGCTGTTATGATGCTAGGAAAAGTGATTGAAATTATCATTGATCAAACTTATGCACTATGCTAGCATTCACACTTCATAAATTATTTCTTTTATCATTTACCTACTCGAGGACGAGCAGGAATTAAGCTTGGGGATGCTGATACGTCTCCAACATATCTATAATTTATGAAGTATTCATGCCATGTTTATTATAGTTTTGTATGATTTTGGTGCACTTTAAATGGATTTTATATGATTTTTATGGACTAACATATTGACCTAGTGCCCAGTGCCAGTTGCTATTTTCTGCTTGTTTTTGGTTTTCCAGAAAATCCATATCAAATGAAGTCCAAATGCAGCGAAACTTTTTGACGATTTTTTCTGGAAGGAAACAGACCCAGGAAGCTTCGGGGGAGCAGCAGAAGACCCACAGGGGCCCCACAAGCCACCAGGGCGCGCCACCCCCCAGGCGCGCCCTGGTGCCTCATGGGCCCCCTATGGCACCTCTTTGCGTGATTCCAACGCTGAAAAATCATATATATTTAAGAACCCCCAGAAATAACCCTAGAACTTGGACTCCGCCGCCGCAAGCCTCTGTACCTCCACGATCTCATCTACAGCCCTTTTCCGGCACCCTGCCGGAGGGGGAAGTCATCACCGGAGGCCATCTTCATCATCCCAGCGGTCTCCATGACGAGGAGGGAGTAGTTCACCCTCGGGGCTGAGGGTATGTATTAGTAGCTATGTGTTTGATCTCTCTCTCGTGTTCTTGATATGGCACGATCTTGATGTATCGCGAGCTTTTTTAATATAGTTGGATCGTATGGTGTTTCTTCCCTCTCTATCTTTGTTGTGATGAATCGAATCTTTTCCCTTTGAGGTTTCGTTATTGTCGGATTGAATATTTCAGATTTGAGAACACTTGATGTATGTCTTGCATATGAATACCCGTGGTGACAATGGGGTATTATATTGATTCACTTGATGTATGTTTTGGTACTCAACTCGCAGATTCCCGAGGTGACATTGGGGTAATCTATGCATAGGGGTTGATGCATGTTTTCATTATCTTTTCTCCGACAGAAAATTTGGGGTGCTCCTTGAAGTTCTTTGTGTGGATTGAATATTGTGATTATGAAGTTGTTTGATGCATATCGTATAATCAACTCACGGATACTTGTGGTGACATTGGAGTATCTAGGTGACATTAGGGTTGGTTGATGTGTATCATATGGTGTTATTCTAGTACGAACTCTAGGGCTGTTTGTGACACTTATAGGAATAGCTCAATAGATTGATCGGAAAGGATAACTTTGATGTGGTTTCATACCCTAAAAACAATTTCTATCTTATGTTCTCCGCTAATAGGAACTTGGGAGTGATTCTTTATCGCACGTTGAGGGATGGTTATATGATCCAATTATGATAGCATTGTTGAGAGATTGCACTAGCGAAAGTCTGAACCCTAGGCCTTGTTTCTAAGCATTGCAATACCGTTTGTGCTCACTTTTATTAAATGTTACCTTGCTGTTTTTTTATTGTTCGCCCTACAAAAACCTATATCTACTATCCATACTACACTAGTATCACCATCTCTTCGCCGAACTAGTGCACCTATACAATTTATCATTGTATTGGGTGTGTTGGGGACACAAGAGACTCTTTGTTATTTGGTTGCAGGGTTGTTTGAGAGAGACCATCTTCATCCTACGCCTCCCATGGATTGATAAACCTTAGGTCATCCACTTGAGGGAAAGTTGCTACTATCCTACAAAACTCTTCGCTTGGAGGCCCAACACGAGTCTACAAGAATAAAGTTGCGTAGTAGACATCAATACCCCGTGAAGCAAAAGGCACGGCGCCGAGCACTCGAGAAGCAAGATTTCATCATCCAAGAAGTTCAGAAGCTGCAGGAGGCAGGAGTCATCCGAGAGGTGCGCCACCCCGAGTGGCTCACCAACCCTGTCTCGGTCCCCAATCACAGCGGCGAGGGGTGGATCTGCATCGACTTCACCAACCTCAACAAGGCCTACCCCAAGGATCCCTTCCCGCTGCCGCAAATCGACCAGATCGTGAACTCCATCGCTGGGTGTGAGTTGATGTGCTTCCTAGACGCCTTCTCAGGCAACCACCAGATCTAGATGGCGACGGAAGACGAAGAGAGAACGGCCTTCATCCCCCCCCCCTGCGGAGTGTACTGTTACATCTGCATGCCCTTCGGCCTAAAGAGCGCAGGGGACACCTTCCAGAGGCTGATGCGCATCGCCCTGGAGCCCCAGATGGGAAGAAATGCAGAGGCCTACATCGACGACATCGTCATGAAGACCTGCAAGTCGTGCTCCCTCATTGCAGACCTCGAAGAAACCTTTGCCAACCTGCGCAAGGTCAACCTCAAGCTCAACCCCGCCAAGTGCGTCTTCGGAATCCCTTCTGGCAAGCTGCTTGACTTCCTGGTCTCCCACCGCGTCATCGAAGGCAACCCCGAGAAGATCAAGGCCATCGAGCAGATGCGGCCTCCCCGGAACCTCAAGGACATGCAGCACTTGGCGGGATGCCTGGCCGCGCATGGGCGTTTCATTTCCAAGTCTAGCGAAAGAGCCCTACCATTCTTCAAGCTCATGAAGAGATCGGGCCCCTTCAAGTGGACTCCAAAAGCTGACGCGGCCTTCGAGGACCTCAAGAGGTACATGACGAGCCGTCCCGTCATGGTCGCCCCATGCCCACGCGAGCCCTTGCTCCTGTACTTGGCAGCCACCCCCCAGACGGCCAGCACGGCCCTTGTGGTGGAACGAGAAGAGCCTACTTGCACCAAGAACAAGCCTACCGTGCCTTGATAACCCACAAGTATAGGGGATCGCAACAGTTTTCGCGGGTAGTATTTCACCCAGATTTATTGATTCGACACAAGGGGAGCCAAAGAATATTTGTGAGTATTAGCAGTTGAGTTGTCAATTCAACCACACCTGGAGAACTAAATATCTGCAGCAAAGTGTTTAGTAGCACAGTAGTATGATAGTTTCAAGAGCAATAATAACAGTAGTGACAGTAACAAAAGCAGTTTTATAGTAATTGTAACAGCAGCAGCAACGAAAGTAACTTAGCAAAGATCAATATGCGAAAAGTGTAGGCATTGGATCGGTGATAGATAATTATGTTGGATGATATTCATCATGTAACAGTCACAACCTAGGGCGATACACAATAGCTCCAATTCGTCAATGTAATGTAGGCATGTATTCCGTATATAGTCATACGTGCTTATAGTAAGAACTTGCATGGCATCTTTTGTCCTACCCTCCCGTGGCAGCGGGGTCCTTAAGGAAACTAAGGGATATTAAGGCCTCCTTTTAGTAGAGAACCAGAACAAAGCATTAGCACATAGTGAATACATGAACTCCTCAAACTACGGCAATCACCGGAAAGAATCCCAATTATTGTCACCTTGGGGTATGCGGACCATGACACGTAACAGGTGCATATAACTTGCAAGATAGGATCAAGAACTCAAATATATTCATGAAAACAAAGAGGGTTCAGATCTGAAATCATGACACTCGCGCCCTAGTGACAAGCATTAAGCATAGCAAAGTCATAGCAACATCAATCTCAGAACATAGTGGATACTAGGGATCAAAGCCCTAACAAATTGACTCGATTACATGGTAAATCTCATCCAACCCATCACCGTCCAGCAAGCCTATGAAGAAATTACTCACGCACGGCGGTGAGCATCATGAAATTGGTGATGGAGGATGGTTGATGATGACGACGGCGTCGAATTCCCCTCTCTGGAGCCCCGAACGGACTCCAGATCAGCCCTCCCGATGAAGAACAGGAGGTGGCGGCGGCTCCGTATCGTAAAACATGGTGATTCTTTCTCTCTGATTTTTTCTCCACAAATAGGTACTTATAGCGTTGGAATTAGGTCAAACGGAGCTGCCAGGGGCCCACAAGCCTGCCAGGCGCGCCCTGGGGGTGGCCGCGCCCCCCGGGCTTGTGGCGCCTGGTGGCCCCCCCTCTGGTGGATCTTTGCGCCAGTATTTTTTATATATTCTGAAATAATTCTCCGTAAATTTTCAGGTCCATCCGAGAACTTTTATTTCTGCACAAAAACAACACCATGGCAATTCTGCTGAAAACAGCGTCAGTCCGGGTTAGTTCCATTCAAATCATGCAAGTTAGAGTCCAAACTAGAGCAAAAGTGTTTGGAAAAGTAGATACGTTTGGGACGTATCAACTCCCCCAAGCTTAACTCATTGCTTGTCCTCAAGCAATTCAGTTGACAAACTGAAAGTGATAAAGAAAAACTTTTACAAACTCTTTTGTTCTTGTTGTCTGTATATATACTTGTTCGCACACGAACACGTCAACGTGTACCCGCAGGACCGAGGGTGATACACCGCAACTCGCCCCGCAGGAGACCGACTTACAGCGCGATACGCAAGACAGCAAGCCGGCGCTTTTAGGACCAGACGCCCCGGTTCCTCGGGAGGGACCCCGTCGGAGGAAGCCGGCGACGATTGGCTGAACCGGGTCAATTCGCTTGCCCCCGGCTCGATTGTCGATATTCGATGAACTTATGCTAAGTCGCCGAATAACGGAAGCATGAACAAGGGTTAAGAGGTAAAAAGTAGATTATATTGATATGTCGATTGTGTCCTTCCTTCAATCGGCCATCACCTCTTACATATATATGAGGCGGCTGGACTTCCCATGCAAGTAAGAGACTCCTACATGGATTACAAATTACAATTAGAGTCGGTTTCTAGCCCTAACTAGGTAAGGCACCCGCCAGGGCCGTCTCGGGCGTGGACTCTCCGTTGGGCCGGCTTACAGTGTGAGCCGCCGAAAGCGTGGGCCGGCCTTGGTCTTCTGAGCCCATCCTTAGCTTCTCGCAGTCAGCTTTCCCTCTCCACAGCCATAGAGCCGGCTTACAGAGCCGGCTTCCTGAGTCACCTGTTACTCTTCTGCGTTGACGCCAGTTCTCTTTGCTTCGTTATCCGCTGCTTTGCTGGTCAGCCGCCTTGCCGGGTCATCGTCAACTGGGGCCTAACACCATAATCAACAGCCCTTAAACATCACCGGCTCAATAAGCTAATGGCGGGTCATAGTCAGAGTCGCCAGCATGGTGAAGCTGCTTCCATGATGAGCCGGCTCTGTCTTGAGCTGATTCTTGTCGTCGGGTTACTGAATTGCTGAGCTGATAATCCATCTCTCTAGGCTGTTGCACCTCTTTCACAATGGCGCCTCTCTAGCAGTGATCCTTGAGCCGTTGCTAGCTGAGTCATTGCCACACCGGGTCACGTCCTAGCGGCGGGTCATCAGCCTTGAACCGCCTTCTGCCAAAAATGAGTGCTAACATATGCCCCCCTGTTTTCTAGCAGAGCTTGCATGCTAGAAAATACTCCACGTAGGAATTTGACTAAGGGCGATGCTTACGTTCATCGGCCATGTGGTCTAAAGGCGATGTTTGTGCTCATCGGCCAGAAAGTCTAAGGGCGATGTTTATACTCATCGGCCATAACCACGATCTCAGGCGGATTGCCACACACTTGGGTGGAACTTCTTTAAGTATTTCCCGTTGATAGCTCGAGGTAGTAAGTCGCCCTCCAAAGTTTCCACCAAATAAGAATTGCCGGGTGTTATTCTGGCGACTCGCAGCGGCCCTTCCCAACTCGGTGACCACTTGCCCAATTTCCGGCCTTTGGAGCCGACTGGTAGTATAACTTTCCATACTAAGTCACCAATTTGAAAATCTTTGAGCCGGACTCTCTTGTTGTAAGTCTTTGCCACCCGCAACTTCTCCTTCTCAATATCCCTTAGAGCCTTTAATCGTTTATTGGCCACATCGTCTCGGTTATCCATCATTAAGCCGTAGTAGTCTTCGGCCGACAAATCGTTCTGCTTAGCGAACCTTAAGGTGGCCAGATTCACCTCAACTGGTAAGACGGCCTCTTGCCCATATACCAACTCAAAAGGAGTGACCTTGGTAGCCCCATGCCTTGAGACCCGGCGAGCCCATAATGCTTCGGACAGTACCTCATGCCACCGCCTTGGGTGGTCCTTGACCTTTTTCTTAATCAACTAGATCAAGATCTTATTGCTAGATTCGGCCTGTCCATTGGCTTGAGCATAATATGGAGATGAGCTGAGCATCTTGATCCCAAGTGATTCGGCAACTGTTTAACCTCCTTTGCCATGAAGGAAGTTCCTTGATCCGTAGTGAGAGTCTGTGGAATACCGAATCTGTGAACAATATGCTCAGTAATGAATTGAATTACCTCCTTATGGGTCATGTTCCTGAGAGGTACCGCTTCAGACCACTTGGTGAAATAATCTGTGGCAACTAGCACGAACCGATGCCCTTTTGATGAAGCCGGGTGAATCATACCGATAAATTCAAGCGCCCATCCCCGGAAAGGCCACGGTTTTATGATAGGATTTAGCTAAGAAGCCGGAACTAGCCGGATATCCCCAAACTTCTGGCAAGCCTCGCACCCCTTGTAGTACTTGAAGCAGTCATCGATCATCGTCGGCCAATAAAATCCGGCTTGCCGGAGCATCCACTTCATCTTATGAGCCGACTGATGTGTTCCACATAAGCCGTCATGTACCTCTCCCATGGCAACTCTAGCTTGATCCTCGTCTAAGCATTTCAGCAGAAGACCATCAGTCGTTCGGCGGCATAAGTCGCCATTATCCAGCGTATACTTGAGAGCAAGTCGCTGAACGGCTCTGTCTGTTTTCTGACTCGGATCCTTCAAATAACTCACGATAGGTGCTCTCCAGTCAGAAATCCGGGTTGTCCCTTCCTGAGCAGCTGATTCATCTGAGCCGGCTTCTTCTCTATCAGCCGGCTTATCCGGGCCGGCGTTTCCCTTGTTAGCCGGCTCGCCTGAGCCAGCTTCCCCTTTGCCAGCCGACTTACCTGAGCCGGCCTTCTCTGAGTTAGCAGCAATAAGCATCGGCTTTTCTACTATGAAGAACATGCCTCTGTGGATATGATAGCCTGATGCCTGTTGTGCTAACTCATTGGCGAGCCAATTATCCTGCCTAGACACGTGAGAGATAGAAAAATAATCCAGGCCTGCTATGATGTCTAAGCATTTGTCAAGGTACATGTTGAGTGATTCGTCGTTGCACTGAAACACTCTTGTTGAACAACTAGCAACGAATCACCATATGCCTTGATATGAGAAACTCCTGCATCGACTAAAAGCTCGAGCCCGAATAGAAGTGCTTCATACTCGGCTTGATTGTTAGTACAAAAGTAGTTAAGCCGGCAGGAGGCTTCAAATACAGTACCGTGGGGTGAGATGTATGCAACACCGGCTCCTTGCCCATTCTTGCAAACTGAGCCGTCAAAATAGAGCCGCCACGGCTTAGCCGACACAACGTGTAAGCCGGCTTCTTGCTCCGGGTCAATCCGATGCTCAACTATAAAATCAGCTACGACCTGGCCTTTCACAGATTTGAGAGGTTCATAAGCCAAGTCATACTCAATTAACCCATATGCCCACTTGCCGATTCGCCCGCTGAGAATCGGCCTTTGAATCATGTGCTTGAGAACATCGGACTGACCAACAACCTTACACTCACTAGATAAGAGGTAGTGGCGTAGCTTAGTGCAGGCATAATAAAGAGATAAGCATAATCTCTCCACGAAGCTGTATCTTGACTCGGCGTCTATCAAACGGCGGCTTAGGTATGTGATGACATACTCTTTCCCTTCGGCTTCTTGGGTTAAGGCGGCTCCTATCACCCTCTCTCCAGCAGCAATGTAGAGCCGGCATGGCTGACCGTGAGCCGGCGCTTTCAGAACCGGAGGAGTTGATAAGCACGTCTTTATCCTTTCAAACGCTTCTTGCTGTTCTGCCCCCCAAGTGAATTCCTCATCGTTCTTAAGCCGAAGAATCTGAGTAAATGCATCGACTTTCCCAGACAGGTTAGCAATAAACCGCCTCAAATAATTGACCTTGCCCAGGAACTTCTGCATGTCTCTTTTGCAAGCCGGCGCCTGCACCTTTTGAATAGCTCTAACCTTTTCCGGGTCAACCTCTATGCCATGCTCATGTACTATGAAACCCAGAAACTTTCCAGCTGACACACCAAAGGCACACTTCAATGGATTCATCTTGAGCCCATACTTCCTCATCCTTTCAAATGTAAGTCGTAAGTCGGCCAAATGATCTAACCCGCCGTCCGACTTAATTACCACGTCGTCAATGTGGACTTCCAGTATGACCCCAAGAAGGTCATGAAATATTAAGTTCATCGCTCTTTGATAAGTAGCACCAGCGTTCTTCAATCCAAAGGTCATCACTACCCACTCGAATAGACCAACAAAACCGGGGCAGCGAAATGTCGTCTTAGCCGAGTCCTCTTCGGCCATGAATATCTGGTTATACCCTGCGTTACCGTCCAAGAAGCTGATGATCTTGTGTCCTGAGGCTTCGTTGATAAGCATATCGGCTATTGGCATAGGATATTCGTCTTTGGGTGTAGCCCGATTTAAATCTCTGAAGTCTATGCATACCCTTATCTTTCCTGACCCCTTCTTCTCAACTGGGACAATGTTTGAGACCCATTCAGCATACTTACAGGGCCGGATGAACTTAGCTTTTATAAGCCGTCCAATCTCTTCCTTGACCCGGCCATATATCTGTGGGTTGAACTTTCGAGCCGGCTGCTTATATGGTCTAAAGCCAGCTTTGATGGGCAACCGATGCTCAACGAGCTGGCGGCTTAACCCGGGCATCTCATGATATTCCCACGCGAAGCAGTCTGCATACTCTTTGATTAGGGCGACTAACTCTTGCTTATAGCCGGTTTCCAGATTCCGGCTTACAAACGTCGGCCTTGGCACCGTGCCATCTCCAAGGTCCACCTCTTCAAGTGGGTCAGCCGACATAAAGCCTTGCCCCAATTTGTCTAAGTCTCCAGGTTCTTCAATAGTCTCAAACATATCGTTCCTGTTGGCCCGATACTTGTCAAGCCGGCTTTGGAGCCACTCATCGTTGTTATCCATTCACTTGAGTCTGAGCCGGTTTTCACCAACCGGCTTTAGAGATACTGGCACGAATCCATTCCGGGTTGCACTCAGGAAGTCAAACCCGGACAAGTCACGCCCCGAGAGACATGTAGCAGTGGAGTGTTGCCAGTCAACTAATGACTCGGCCAATGCAATGCAGGCCGAGTTGTCCGCAGGGACGACTTCTACTTCATCGTCGACCCACTGAACCAGCTGTTGGTGCAGAGTAGATGGAACGCACTGGTTTGCATGCAACCAATCTCGTCCTAGCAACACATTGTAGTTCCCTTGCACCTCAGCAACGAAGAAGGCAGTAGCCAGGGTCTTGCTTCCGACTGTAAGCTCTAGACTGGTAACCCCTTTAGCTTCCACTCCTTCTCCGCCTTCGAACCCATTGAGTACCATGTTCGTCTTCATCAAATCATCATCATCAAGTTGTAACTTTTTGAAGACTGAATAAGGCATCAGATTAACCACAACACCGCCATCAACCATCATCCTGGTAACCGGCTTCCCATTGATGTGCCCTTTGATATACAAAGGCTTGAGATGCTTAACCGGTTCCTCCGGCTTCTCGAAGGTGACGTTCTTGGGTCCAAAGTTAATCTGGGCGACTGAGCCGGTCTCGTCAACAGCGTGAAACTCATCAGGCAGATAGTATACCATGTTGATGTCCATGCTCATGTGAGTCGGCGTTCCTTCATAGTTCAGAAGCTCTTCATCATCTGCTGACTCGCCTAGCGGGTCATCAATGGCCGACTCTCCTGGGACTGGCGGCTCGTCTGTCTCGAGACTTGGAAGCTCTTCGTCAGCCGCTGACTCGCCAGACAGGTCATCCATGGCTGAGTCTATGATTACCGGCTCTCTCAGCATTGGTTCTGTCATTGCTGACTCATTCACCGCTGAATCCTCTGAGGTGAGTTGTGACATTACCGACTCATCAGATGCCGGCTTATCTCTTGCTAGGTCCGCAGCTTCAACCTCATCAGCCCACGATGAATAAGTAACAGCCGGTATTTCAACCGGCTTTTTGCCCTTCTCCAACGCAGAGACTGGCACACTGGGTGCTTGATTTATGAGCTCCGTCGGCTTAGGCACCCAGACTTGAGAATGTATCATTGGGCGATCCTTGTTAAAACCTGTATCTCTGAGCCGTTCAGCCTCTTCTGCAGCCTTTTCTTGATTCCTCAGCCTTTGTAGTTTTCTCTTCTGCGTCTTGGTTAACCCGGCAGGGCACCATCTTGGTTGAGTGTATTTTGGGTCTCACGGCTTAACCTGACTGGAACTAGCTTCATGGTCATTCGCCGCGCCGTTAGGCCCAATAACAAGTATCGGTCTGCCTCTCGCCGGTTCTGTAACCGGTTCCTTCATCTTCTGTATCTGGCTGCCAATGGTAAGTGAACCGCCAAATGTCCTACTTGTTATGCTTTCTGGCTCACCAGCCCTTGCACCTTGCGGCTTGACACGCCACACCTTCCCTTTCTCTGAACTTGGCATGCACTCCTTGAGCCGGCTTGCTGGCCCTAGCCGGATCTTGTCAAAAGTGCTTTTCAGAGGTGGCGTCTTAGCTACAGCCGGCTTAACGTACCGACTGAACTCTGCTGGTGACCTTGAACGCTTTCCATAGGGCCGGCTTGTGCTTGAGCCGGCTTGTCTGACATACTTGCTCATCAACATGTCGAAAGTCGGTTTAATGCGTTTGTACGTAGCATTATCCGCGTTGACCCGCCACTGGCCGACTTCTGGGCTTTTAGGCTTAATGAACCTTTGCGGTGATCTGGGTGGCTCATCCTGCTGTTGCCCCCCGAGCGTAGGATTGCCAATGGTGATCTTAATAACCTCCTTGCCGCCGGGTTCCCGACTTATAGTCGCCTTTCTCCCAGTCACCATGTTGCCGGCTTGCGTGTTCCTAGGCTCACCAGCAACAACGTTAGCTTTGTTAGATGATTTGGCCATCTCTGGCCGAATAAGTACCTTCTTTCCCTCCAGATCTAGCGCGTTCATTGGGAACGGCTGTTGATCAATTGCCATGCTAGCAAAGCACAATCGTCCGTCATTAAGGGCCGATTGGATCTGTCGACGAAAAACATTGCAATCGTTAGTAGCATGAGAGAAAGAATGGTGATATTTGCAATAAGCCCGCCGCCTTATCTCTTCAAGCGGTGGTATGACATGATTAATCTTTATAATTTTATCTTTCAACAAGGCATCAAATATTCTATCACACTTGCCTATGTCGAAAGTGCACTTAAACTCATCTTCCCGATTCTTACGAACCGGCTTAAGATCATCACACACATAAGGTTTGGCCTTACCCGGCCAAACGAACTCAGCAGCGTAAATATCGGTTTCCTCGTCTGAGCCGGCACTTCCCTCAATGGTATTAAGCCGGCTCCGGCTCATCCGATGTGAGTCTTTCAACTCGTTGGCCCGGCTCTCTTGAACCAGAGCTTTCTCTTGCACTTGGCCGACACTTAAGAACTCATACCCCTCTAGTTTCTCCTTTAAGTGGGATCGTAAACCATTAAGTACTAAGTCGGCCATATCTCTTTCAGTTATAGCTAAGCTATAGCACCGGTTTCTCGTGTTCCTAAATCTTTTAACATAGTCGGATACCGACTCATCATGCTTTTGCTTAACCGATGTAAGGTGGGACAATTTTAACTCAATTTCTCCGGCAAAAAAGTGTTCATGAAACTTCCGCTCTAAATGAAACCAAGTATGTATGGAATTGGGAGCTAAAGCAGAAAACCATGAAAAAGCAGTGCCGGTTAAAGATAATGAGAACAAGCGAACTTTATGATGCTCATGATTGGCTTCACCTAGCTGAGCCAAATACTGACTAATATGTTCCCATGTTGATTTATTATCCACCCCATTGAACTTAGAAAATTCTGGAACACGGTAACCAGGGGGATAAGGCTGTAAGTCAAAATATTCGGGATAGGGTTTAGTATAATTTCTAGGTTTTAACGTCACCCCGAATCTATCATAAGCCATCTGGTCCAACTCACTCCTTAACTTGGCCATCACATCTTCCACGTTGAGCGATTGAGCCGGCACAGTGGATGAGTTGGTCACAGGGGCGGCTTGTGCCCAGAGAGCCGAATTTTGAGTCGGCGCCGGCTCATCCCCAAAACGTACTGCTTGATCCGGCTGTCTAGCCGAATAAGGCATGCTTTGGATGGGAGCCGGGCTTGGCAACATAGGCACAAGTCGGTTATCTCTATTCTGGCCCATCGGCTGTAACTCCGATGGCCGGCTTAGCGGCGTGTTTTCTTTAGCCTTATCACGTTCCAGCATTAGATCATACATACTATTTGTGCTTTGTCCAACGTAATACTGGATTTCGGCTAATTGTTCAGGAGTAAAGAGGCTATTGCTTACGGCGGGTTGGCTGACCTTGATGCTTAGAGGCACGTATTATGGCTCTCTGATCGGCGAGATGACTCCTTGCCGATCTTTCTTGAGACTCGCCAGATATAGCTCCCGATCTGCCTCAGCTTGCTTCTGCCGCAGCACCTTGAACTCCTCGTCACGTTTCTTCTCCCAAGCCGCCAAGCCTTGGCGTTGTGCTTCTGACAGCTCTTCAAGAGCCGGTTTGATGATGTTGTCAGTGCTGATGCCAGCGGAGTCAGTCTTAGAATTGGTCATTGCTGTCCAATTTTTAGATCGAATCGTCCCCAGCGGAGTCGCCAAAAAGTGTGTTTGCACACGAACACGTCAACGTGTACCCGCAGGACCGAGGGTGATACACCACAACTCTCCCCGCAGGAGACCGACTTACAGCGCGATACGCAAGACAGCAAGCCGGCGCTTTTAGGACCAGACGCCCCGGTTCCTCGGGAGGGACCCCGTCGGAGGAAGCCGGCGACGATTGGCTGAACCGGGTCAATTCGCTTGCCCCCGGCTCGATTGTCGATATTCGATGAACTTATGCTAAGTCGCCGAATAACGGAAGCATGAACAAGGGTTAAGAGGTAAAAAGTAGATTGTATTGATATGTCGATTGTGTCCTTCCTTCAATCGGCCATCACCTCTTACATATATATGAGGCGGCTGGACTTCCCGTGCAAGTAAGAGACTCCTACATGGATTACAAATTACAATTAGAGTCGGTTTCTAGCCCTAACTAGGTAAGGCACCCGCCAGGGCCGTCTCGGGCGTGGACTCTCCGTTGGGCCGGCTTACAGTGTGAGCCGCCGAAAGCGTGGGCCGGCCTTGGTCTTCTGAGCCCATCCTTAGCTTCTCGCAGTCAGCTTTCCCTCTCCAGAGCCGTAGAGCCGGCTTACAGAGCCGGCTTTCTGAGTCGCCATTCGCTCTTGGCTTCCTGAGTCACCTGTTGCTCTTCTGCGTTGACGCCAGTCCTCTTTGCTTCGTTATCCGCCGCTTTGCTGGTCAGCCGCCTTGCCGGGTCATCGTCAACTGGGGCCTAACACCATAATCAACAGCCCTTAAACATCACCGGCTCAATAAGCTAATGGCGGGTCATAGTCAGAGTCGCCAGCATGGTGAAGCTGCTTCCATGATGAGCCGGCTCTGTCTTGAGCTGATTCCTGTCGTCGGGTTACTGAATTGCTGAGCTGATAATCCATCTCTCTAGGCTGTTGCACCTCTTTCACAATGGCGCCTCTCTAGCAGTGATCCTTGAGCCGTTGCTAGCTGAGTCATTGCCACGCCGGGTCATGTCCTAGCGGCGGGTCATCAGCCTTGAACCGCCTTCTGCCAAAAACGAGTGCTAACAATACTTAACTAGCATCCAAGTTTTCAACAAAGATTATGAACTAACCATATTGATGATAACACTTAGGTCTCACATTTACTCATGGCAATAACATAACCAACTAGCGAGCAATAATAAGATATCTCGGATGCCAACACTTTGTCAAAACAATCATGATATAATATGATAACATGGTTTCTCGCTAGCCCTTTCTGAGATCGCAAAAAATAAATGCGGAGCACCTCTGAGATTCAAGCAACGACTAAACATTGTAATTCAGGGTAGAGGATATCCAGTCATGGTCACACCCAACATTAACTATACTCAATGCATAAAAATGACAATAGTGCTCTCCAACTGGTGCTTAAATGAGAGGGTGATGACTCAACAATAAAAGTAAAATAACATAAAAGTAAATGGATAGGCCCTTCGCAGATTGAAGCATGGATTTGCAGCGGTGCCAGAGCTTGAAGCTTAAATTGGAGATGAAAATAATTTTGGGAGGTATGCTTTTCCTGTCAACGTCACGACCGAGAGTTTTCAATATCTTCCATGCTAAACAAATTATAGGCGGTTCCCAAGCGGAAAGGTAAAATTTACTCCCCCTCCATCGTACCAACACAAGCCATGGCTAGCCGAATTCATGGGTGCCCTCCATACCAACAACTTTTCGGGGAAGTTTGGTTGCATTATATGATTTCGATTTGAGCATAGGACTGGGCATCCCAATTACCATCCTCTCTCGTGCAATGACAAGTGAAAAAACACTCATCTAAGAGTAACCTGCTTAGCATGGAAGATACTGACCGCCCCCTGTCGCTCCATGAGCGGTACGGGCACACAAAACAGATGTTCGTTTGAATATTTAGAGGTGGCACTTGCAAATTTACTTGGAACGGCAGAGTAATACCGCATATAGGTAGATAAAGTGGACTCATCTGGAACAACTTTGGTTTAAGGATTTAGATGCACAAGTAGTATTCTCGCTTAGTATAGGTGAAGGCTAGCAAATAGATTGAGAAGCGACCAGCTAGAGAGCAAAAACGGTCATAGACATGCATTGCGAATAATTAACATTGAGCACGAGCATGAGTAGGATATCAACACCCTGAACATAAATATCATGGAGGCTATGTTGGTTTTGATTCAACTACATGTATGAACATGTGCCAAGTCAAGCCACTCGAATTACTCAGAGGAGGATACCATGCTAACATACTACATCACAACCATTTTAATGCATGTAGACACTCAAGATAAATCATTATCCACTCCTAGCTATTTAAGCATCGCATGAGCAACTATAATCTCTAATTGTTATCACAAATATGTTTACTCATAATAATGCTGAATCATGAATACTGAGCTAAACATATTTACAAAGACAAGAACAAGAAGAGTTCATACCAGCTTTTCTTCACCACAATCACTTCATCAAATATCGTCATTATTGCCTTTCACTTGGACGACTAAATGATGTGATAATAATAATAATGGTGCAAGTGTGCCGTGGACTAAGCTGGAATCTGCAAACATTTATTTAAAGGAGAAGACAAAGTAATAGTGGCTCGTTGTTAGATTAACAATAAAGCATATGGAAGCCACTCAACATTTTCATCGTGGTCTTTCTTCTTGTGACGACTCAATGAAAAGAAAAGAAATTCAGAGAAACACACTGAAATATTTTTGGAGTTTTTAGTTTTTCTGAAGAAAGGCAAATTAACGAAGGAAAAACAAAAACGAGAAAAACTATTTACACGAGAAAGCTCCCAACAAGCAAAAGAAGAAACGAGAAATCTTTTTGGGTTTTCTTTTACTACTATGAATTAACTAGACATGAAAGAAACTACAACTAATTTTTTTGGATTTTCGAAAGTTTTTGAAACAAGAAGAAGAAAATGAAAATAAAACTAGCATGGATATACAATGAAAAAGGATGAACACCGACAACTGGAATGAATGTGTGAACATGAATGTAATGTCGGTAAGAAATACGTACTCCCCCAAGCTTAGGCTTTTGGCCTAAGTTGGTCTACGGCCACAGGTCAAAATCAGCACTTCCCGGATAGTGCGGAGGCTGCCGAGGCTCCCACTGGTAAATGGCTTCCTGAGGCTTCCACTGATAGATAGGCTCCTGGTACGGCTCTGGCACAGGTGCTGGCTCAGGTGCTTGGGGCTGGTCCAAGCCCCAATAAGCGTAAATGTCCTCAGGCATGACGGTGTATCTGCCCCTGTGAATATCAAATAAAGTAGGTGCAGGCAGAATAATAACCTCACGAGTGCCCTGGCTGAACACCAAGTTATATCTAAAACGAACGGGGCCCTCATCAATGAAGTCATGCCCAACCATACTGTCATAATCAAGATGCATAACGGGTAAAAGCCTCTCTTCCCTCTCGTCGTGCCTAATAGGAATCTCAAAATGTTTAGTGAGACGGGAAGCATAAATACCACCATAAATAGCGCCCCTCGAATGGTTGGTGTGCAACCGCCGGGCAACCATAGCACCCAAACTAAAGGTCCTATCAGCATAAAGTGCGTGGCGCAAAATAGCAAGGTCAGGCGAACTGAGTGTGCCACTCTCCCACCGACCAGTCAAACACCTCCCAGCAAATAATGAATAATAGCGCAAAACGGGGAAATGTAAACTAGCAACCCTAGCCTCAGAAACTCCCCTCGAATCCCCCACGGTAACCTCAGAGATGAACTCCGAGACATCCCTGGGATGTGGCTCTAATCTCGTTGGGAAGTTTGCATATCTCGCAAAAATCCTCAAGTGTCATCTCTTTGGGAACATCATATAAGTTAAATGTCACGGTGGGTGTATCTCTCCTAGCATGAAAATGAGAGCTTTGCACGAAAGTATTAGTGAGGAGAAGATACTGGTCACACTTATCTTCGAGGAACGGGATAATGCCGGCATTGTTCGCCAAATGATAGAAATCGTCGTAAATCCCCGCATCCCTCAAGAACGTGTTGCATGGCCATTCGCACGGCCGCACCTCAGCCGCACGAGGAAGTGTATACTTGGGCTTAGGAGCCTCCTTGGGGTTCTGGCTCGAAGAACCCCTCAACCTCCACTTGAGCATTTTCTTTTTTTGAAAAATTTCTGAAATTTTTAGTGACTCAAAATAAAAGTGAACGAAACTCAACAAAATTGATACCATCTACTCCCACATGTATCTAGAAACTATATCATGCATCAAAACTACTTTGGACCATACAAATTCAACATGCAAGCTCATAAACATGGTCACCACAGCAGCAAAAATTTGCAAAGTATAAAGCACTAGAGCAAAAACTAATTGGAGCATTGGAGGAGTCACATACCAAGGAGTAATTCCTCAAAACAGTTTTCGAAATGGAGTTCCGAGCAACAGCAAAATGTGCAAGAACACGGGCTTGGGAGCAAGTTTGATTTTTTCTGGAGGAAGAAGAAGAAGATGGGTGGTTGGCATAAGTGAGTGGGTCCCTGTGGGACCCACAAGCCTGCTGGGCGCGCCCTGTGGGATTGTGGCTCACAGGTGCACCCCCCTTGGGGTGTGTTCAGTGCCAAAAATTCTTAAATATTCTGGAAAAAATCATACTAAATTTTCAAGGCATTCTGAGAAATTTTATTTTTGGGCCATTTTTTATTGCACGAAAAATTCAGAAAACGGGATAATCATGGCATTTTATTTTATTCTACTAAAAATAACAGAGAGCAAAAGGTGGGTACAGAAGGTTGTGCTTACTAAATTCATCGACCACATGCCCCTAAAAAAGAATCCATTAATAAGGTTGATCAAGTCTTATTAACAAATTGTTTCCGAATGGCATGAAACCGAAGAATCTTCGTATAACACTAAGTTACCTTTACGGGGATATGCATCTCCCCAACAATAAGAATTTCATATTTCTTTTTGATAGTATAAAGAGGAAATTTGAATCCCCCAATAGTGATTGTCGAAACTTTTTCAATACAATTGATACCATTCACTGAACTTTGTTTCTCCGGAAAATAAACCGTATGCTCATTACCATTGACATGTAAAGTAACCTTGCTTTTGTTGCAATCAATAACAGCCCCTGCAGTATTCAAAAAGGGTCTTCCAAGGATAATTGACATGTTGTTGTCCTTGGGCATATCAAGTATAACAAAGTCTGTCAAGATAGTAACATTTGCAACTACAACGGGAACATCCTCGCAAATTCCAATAGGTATAGCAGTGGATTTATCAGCCATTTGCAAAGATATTTCAGTAGGTGTGAGCTTATTCAAGTCAAGTCTTCTATATAAAGAGAAAGGCATAACACTAACACCGGCTCCTAAATCACATAGAGCAGTTTTGACATAACTTCTTTTAATGGAGCATTGTATAGTAGGTATTCCCGGATCTCCTAGTTTCTTAGGTATTCCACCCTTAAAAGAATAATTTGCAAGCATGGTGGAAATTTCAGCTTCAGGTATTTTTCTTTTATTAGTGACAATGTCTTTCATGTAGTTAGCATAGGGAGACATTTTCAACATATCAATCAAGCGAGTGCGCAAAAAGACAGGTCTAAGCATTTTAACAAAGCACTCAAAATCTTCATCATCCTTATTTTTAGATGGTTTAGTAGGAAAAGGCATAGGTTTTTGAACCCATGGTTCTTTCTCCTTTCCATGTTTTCTAGCAACAAAGTCTCTTTTATCATATCTTTTATTCTTAGGATGTGGGTTATCAAGATCAACAGCAGGTTCTATTTCTACATCATTATCTGGTTGAGCATCATCATGAACATCATCATTATCATTATCATTCTCCTTATCATTATCATTATCACTAGGTGTATGTTCATTACCAGATTGTGTCTCAGCATCAGAAATAGAAGCATCATTATGATTATCAGGAGGTTTTTCTATCTTAGGTTCACTAGGAGGAGGCAAAGTTTTATTATTTTTCTTTTTCTTTTTTTTCTTAGACGGACTAGGTGCATCAATATTATTTCTTTGAGAATCTTGTTCAATTCTTTTAGGATGACCTTAAGGATATAGAGGATCCTGAGTCATGCTACCTCCTCTAGTAACAACTCTAAAAGCATGGTCATTCTTTTTATTATTTATTTCATCAAGCAAATCATTTTGTGACTTGGCAATTTGTTCTAACTGAATCTGAACCATAGAAGCATGTTTACTCAAGCATTTAACATAATTAGCAGTTCTAAACATCAAATCACTCAAGCATTCAATCATGATGGCATTCCGTTTTAATTGATTGCTAACATACATATTAAAGTGTTCCTGTTTAATGATGTCATTATCAAACTCAAACAGGCATTGACTAGCAGATTTATTATACAGAATATCACCTTCATCAAATCTAGTGAGAGAATTTACCTCCACTACCTGTGTCGGGATGTCGAGCCCATGTATTTCTTCAATAGGTGGTAAATTCTTAACATGTTCAGCTTTTATACCTTTTTCCTTCATAGATTTCTTAGCTTCTTGCATATCTTCTGGACTGAGGAATAGAATACCTCTCTTCTTCGGGGTTGGCTTAGGTGGTGGTTCAGGAAGTGTCGAATCATTTGCATTTCTCAATATATTATTCAATAATACTTCAGCCTATCCAACAGTTCGTTCCATGAAAACACAACCAACACAACTATCTAGGTAGTCCCTAGAAGCATCGGTTAGTCCATTATAAAAGATATCAAGTATTTCATTTTTCTTAAGAGGATGATCAGGCAAAGCATTAAGTAGTTGGAGAAGCCTCCCCCAAGCTTGAGGGAGATTCTCTTCTTCAATTTGCATAAAGCTAAATATTTCCTGTAACGCAGCTTGTTTCTTGGGAGCAGGAAAATATTTTTCAGAGAAGTAATATATCATATCCTGGGGACTACGCACACAACCAGGAGCAAGAGTATTAAACCATTTTTTAGCGTCACCCTTTAATGAGAAAGGAAACAACTTAAGAATATAGTAATAGCGAATTTTTTCCTCATGAGCAAATAGGGTGGCAATATCATTCAGCTTAGTAAGGTGTGCCACAACAGTTTCAGTTTCATAACCATGAAAAGGATCAGATTCAACCAAAGTTATTAACTTAGGATCGACAGAGAATTCATAATCCTTCTCGGTAACAAATATGGGAGAGGTAGCAAACTTAGGATCATATTTCATTCTCTCCCTCATAGATTTTACTTTCATTTCAGCAAGCAATTTTATAACCTCATCTCTATCATTACAAGCAAGAATTTCCCTAGCTGTCTCCCTATCAAAAACATAACCATCAGATGTTTCAGGCATTTCAACTCTAGTAGGAGTGCTAGGCATAATAGGTGAATCATAATTTTTAAGAGTTTCAACATTTCCAGTTTCTTTAGCTTTAGCAATTTGTTCATCAAGAAATTCACCAAGTGACACATTATTATCAAGCATAGTACTAGCATCATCATAAGTATCATTCATAGCAAAAGTAGTATCATCAATAACTTGCGACATATCAGAATGAATAGCAGGTGTTGGTGTCGCAAGTCTACTCAAAACAGAAGGTGAATCAAGTGCGGAGCTAGATGGCAATTCCTTACCTCCCCTCGTCTTAGAGGGAACGATCTTGGTTTTAGCGTCTTTCAGATTCTTCATAGTGATCAACAGATATAAATCCCAAGTGACTCAACAGATAGAGCTATGCTCCCCGGCAACGGCGCCAGAAAAAGGTCTTGATAACCCACAAGTATAGGGGATCGCAACAGCTTTCGCGGGTAGTATTTCATCCAGATTTATTGATTTGACACAAGGGGAGCCAAAGAATATTTGTGAGTATTAGCAGTTGAGTTGTCAATTCAACCACACATGGAGAACTAAATATCTGCAGCAAAGTGTTTAGTAGGACGGTAGTATGATAGTTTCAAGAGCAATAGTAACAGTAGTGACAGTAACAGAAGCAGTTTTGTAGTAATTGTAACAGCAGCAACAACGAAAGTAACTTAGCAAAGATCAATATGTGAAAAGCGTAGGCATTGGATTGGTGATAGATAATTATTTTGGATGATATTCATCATGTAACAGTCACAACCTAGGGTGATACATAATAGCTCCAATTCGTCAATGTAATGTAGGCATGTATTCCGTATATAGTCATACGTGCTTATAGTAAGAACTTGCATGACATCTTTTGTCCTACCCTCCCGTGGCAGCGGGGTCCTTAAGGAAACTAAGGGATATTAAGGCCTCCTTTTAATAGAGAACTGGAACAAAGCATTAGCACATAGTGAATACATGAACTCCTCAAACTACGGCAATCACCGGAAAGAATCCCAATTATTGTCACCTTGGGGTATGCGGATCATGACATGTAACAGGTGCATATAACTTGCAAGATAGGATCAAGAACTCAAATATATTCATGAAAACATAGAGGGTTCAGATCTGAAATCATGGCACTCGGGCCCTAGTGACAATCATTAAGCATAGCAAAGTCATAGCAACATCAATCTCAGAACATAGTGGATACTAGGGATCAAAGCCCTAACAAATTGACTCGATTACATGGTAAATCTCATCCAACCCATCACCGTCCAGCAAGCCTATGAAGAAATTACTCATGCACGGTGGTGAGCATCATGAAATTGGTGATGGAGGATGGTTGATGATGACGACGGCGTCGAATTCCCCTCTCCGGAGCCCCGAACGGACTCCAGATCAGCCCTCCCGATGAAGAACAGGAGGTGGTGGCTGCTCCGTATCGTAAAACGCGATGATTCTTTCTCTCTGATTTTTTTCTCCACGAATAGGTACTTATATCGTTGGAATTAGGTCAAACGGAGCTGCCAGGGGCCCACAAGCCTGCCAAGCGCGCCCTGGGGGTGTGGCCGCATCCCCCAGGCTTGTGGCGCCTGGTGGCCCCCCTCTGGTGGATCTTTGCACCATTATTTTTTATATATTCTAAAATAATTCTCCGTAAATTTTCAGGTCCATCCGAGAACTTTTATTTCTGCACAAAAACAACACCATGGCAATTCTACTGAAAACAGCGTCAGTCCGAGTTAGTTCCATTCAAATCATGAAAATTAGAGTCCAAACTAGAGCAAAAGTGTTTGGAAAAGTAGATACGTTTGGGATGTATCACGCCTGCGCCTGCCGAGGCCGGGCCGACGCCTCCTGAGGCCGCACCTTTGCCTGCCGAGGGCCCTCCTCAGGAGGCCCCTGACGGGCCGCCTCCCGAGCCTCCCAGAGAACAAGCTGCCACGACTACGGCTACGCGCCTCGTCGAGCACCCCGTCTACTTCGTCAGCATGGTGCTGCGGGATGCGCGTGAGTTGTACCCCATGCAGTAGAAGATCCTTTTCGCGCTCCTCATCGCCTCCAAGAAGTTGCGCCACTACGTCCAGGGCCACCCCATCAAGGTGATCACGTCCTACCCACTGGAGCAAGTCCTTCATAGCCCCAACGCCACCGGCCGCGTCGCCGAGTGGAACATCGAGCTGTAGGCCTTCGAGCTGGAGTTCCTCACCACAAGGACGATCAAGGGTGCAGCCTTGGCTGATTTCACGGCCGAATGGATGGATCCGTACCAAGAGGAGCCTCGCGAGGACGAATCCCTCCTGCCTGGGAAGGACACCCCCGGCGTCTGGACCATGCACTTCGATGGTGCGTTCTCCCGGCAGGGTGCGGGGGCTGGCGTCGTGCTCACCTCGCTAGCAGGAGACAAGCTCTACTACGCCGTATAGCTCTGCTTCAAGCATGACGACAAGGTCTCCAACAACATCGCCGAGTACGAGGGCCTCATCGCTGGGCTCAAGGCTGCCTTCGCTCTTGGCATCAAGCGCATCCTCACCAAGGGAGATTTGCAGCTCCTCATCAACTTCTCCAACAAGAGCTACAAGCCCAAGGACGAGCACATGGCCGCTTACCTGGAGGAAGTGCGCAGGCTCGAGAAACGCTTCCTCGGCATGGAGCTCCAACATGTCCCTCGCGGCGGCAACAAGGAATCAGACGACATCGCCAAGCGGGCATCTCGCCGTGAGCCTCAGAACCCTGGCGTCTTCGAGGAAAGGCTCCTGAGACCATCAGCTACACCGCCCGCCACCAGCGCCATGGAGCCTCATGAGGAACCCCCACCCGCACCTCCTGCAGGTGCACCAGACTATGGCCCGCCCTCAGGCGCTCGCCTGCTGCTGGCGCTGGAGCCACAGACTGACAGCTAGGCCAACGAGTTCAAGGCTTATTTGGAGGACGGCACCCTCCCGGAGAAAGACTCAGAGGCGGAGCGCGTGGCCCGCCAGGCCACATCTTACTGCCTCAGGGATGGCGACCTCTACCGCAAGCGCCCCAATGGAGTTGCGCTGCGATGCATCTCCGAGGAGCAAGGGCACGAGCTGCTTGCCGACATACATGGTGGAGACTGCGGCCACCACTCTTCATCACGCACTCTCGCCGGCAAGATTTTTCGTAGCGGCTTCTACTGGCCCACCACCCTTCAAGATGCCACTGAGCAGGTCCAATCCTGCGAACCCTGCCAGTTCCACGCCAAGCAAATCCACCAGCCGATGAAAGGGCTCCTGACCATCCCCCTCTCGTGGCCCTTCGCGGTCTGGGGGCTGGACATCCTGGGCCCCTTTCCACCCGCAGCTGGCAGCTACCGCTACCTCTACGTCGCCATCGACAAGTTCACCAAGTGGGCGGAAGTGGAGCCTGTCCGCTCCATCCCAGCAGGATCAGCCATCAAGTTCATCAAGGGCCTCGTGTGCCACTTCGGCGTCCCCAACCGCATCATCACTGACAACGGCTGATACTTCACCAGCGGCCTCTTCAGGTCATACTGCACCAGCCTTGGCATGCAGATCTGCTACACCTCCGTGGCGCACCCGCGAAGCAACGGCCAGGCTGAGCGTGCTAACGCTGAAGTCCTCAAGGGCCTCAAGACACGAAGCTTCAAGAAAAAGCTCATAGCCTGCGGCAAAGGCTGGCTCGACGAACTTCAGTCTGTGCTATGGTCGATCTGCACAATAGCGACCAAGCCTATCGGCGAAACACCCTTCTTCCTCATCTACGGGGCGGAAGTGGTCCTCCCTATTGAGCTCAAGCACGGGTCCCCGCAGGTCCTCGCCTTCGATGAGGCCCACCAGGATGGCATGCGGGAAGCTGATCTGCTCCTCCTCGAGGAGGCACATCGCCAGGCCGCCATCCGCGTCGCCTGGTATCAGCAGGCGTTGCGTCGCTACCACAGCCGCAACATACGCCCCCGCACCCTTGAAGCTGGCGATCTTGTCCTGCGAAGGATCCTCTCCAGGGAAGGACTCGACAAGCTCTCGTATAACACCCCAGACACACCCGTCGGCGGTCGTTACTCCTGGCGGGATCTAGACTAGCCCCACAGATCAATACTAGTCTTTCCCGCGCACTTTGTCCTCACTCGTGCGCACCCGGGAGCAACTTCCCGGTCGGTCACCCATCCTGAAATTGCTCCAAGCCAAGCACACTTAACTTGTGAGTTCTTTTCAAATGGTCTCCCGGAAAAGAAGGAATTCCTTATTGATATGAGTAGTCTATCATCCCTATTAAGCCAGGCTATCACATACACCCCCACTTAGAGGAACCGACGTCCTCATCGGCCCACAGGAACGTTCCCTCTTGGCACATACGTCTGTGCATCCAATCCGGCACATGTGCCATGCCGTGTGCCACGACGGGTCACAAACGTCATGCATAACATGACCACGCACCTGTCCGCAAACATCCGTGTAACTGCGAGGGTCGGCTCTGATACCAACTTATAACGCCCCGGACACACCCGCCGACGGTCGTTACTCCTGGCGGGATCTAGATTAGCCCCACAGATCAATACTAGTCTTTCCTGCGCACTTTGTCCTCACTCGTGCGCACCCGGGAGCAACTTCCCGGTCGGTCACCCATCCTGAAATTGCTCCAAGCCAAGAACGCTTAACTTGTGAGTTCTTTTTGAATGGGCTCCCGGAAAAGAAGGAATTCCTTATTGATATGAGTAGTCTATCATCCCTATTAAGCCAGGCTATCACATCTCGCCCATGTGGGAAGGCCCGTTCAGGGTCGTGCACATTTCCCGGCCTAGCACAGCACGGCTGGAGACGGGGGAGCGTGTTCTGGTACCAAACACATGGAACATCTAACACCTCCGCAAGTTCTACCCGTGACCTCACGGGCATGAACGAAGTGGAGCTGTACACGCTCCGGAGCCTCTCGATGCGGTGCTTGCTGAGGCCACGAGAGCTCCCGCCCACAACCTAGTGGGGCCCCATGCTCAGACATGGCAGACTGTTTACTTGAGGGCGCCGCCTGGCCACTACATCCTCAAGCTGCTCCATGCGCATCACGGCAGCCTTATCTTTTTGGTTGTGTAATGAAACCTTTTTTATGCAGCAGTAAAGTTTTATTTCCTAAGTATTGTGTGTGCTCGGTAAGCAATTTACTTCAGCAGCTGTGCGTGCTCGCGATCTCCCTCCTGCGTATCACGCGAGCGGGGGCTGGACACAGTGCCTATGCTTGGGTCAGTCCTAGCAGTGCCGCTAAACCCAAGTGAATGAGCTCTAGCTCGCGGGCCTGCTCCCGTGCACGTCACCTCACCAAGGTCCTTGGTACTTTGTCTCCGCGCGCAACACCCACGAGCGAACTAGCGAGCGCGCGCCGCTACACTACTTGTAAAACTTGTTGAATACGGCCGTTGCAAAAACAGGGCGCGCAGAAGGCCTCGCGAGCATTGCCTTACGAGGCGACCCACAGCGCATCGCCTCTTCAAGAAACCCGCAGGAAGCCTCACGGGCGCTGCCTCGCGAGGTAGCATGCGGCGCCCATCTCTGCCAAGTGCCAGCGGGAGGCCTCGCGAGGCGCACCCGCAAGCTATGGCACGCCAAGCCTCGCGCCTCGTGAAAAAGCTAAGTCTAAACGCCTCGCGAGCTTTCCTCAGCGCCTCTCAAACTCTCTCTTCCTCAAAACCTCGCTGAGTGCTAGTGTTTTTTCCTTTGCGCAAGCTGCTTGCATGTCAAAGGGGGGCTTCCTGAGCATCGCACCTCGGGAGCCCTTACCACCTCGCGGAGCCCTACACCCTCTGGTCTTGTCTAGGCACGCGTCCTAACATACCAGCGATGGTCGTAGCATGCTCGGGGGCTGGGTCCTAGCGACGTAGAGCATGAAAGCATGTAAAAAGGAAAGACAGGCCTCGCGAGGACGCCTCGCGAGGAGCAGAAATTGCAGCAAGCATTAAGTACTTAACACGACTACAAAAGCAATGTTTTCACGCCCCCACGAGGCTACACCTACTCTAATATAGGGTGAAGGAAAGGAGGGGCCTAAGCGGATGAGGCGCTGTCACCGCCATCATCGTCGTCGCCGCCGTCGCCAACCTCGCCGGAGCTCTCGCTGCCGTGGGAGAACTTCTGGACCAAGGCCTCCACGTGCTCCCGCACCTCCTTCATGAGCCCATCGCGAAGCTCCAGCAGGACAGGGCTCATCACCCTGTCAAAGTCGAAGGCGGTGTCGGTGCAGAAGAGGTTGCTGAAGACCCACGTCGCCGCCTGGCTCAGGAGGTCGCAGCACTCCTCCTCGATGATGACGTCCATCCGTGCAGCTCCGTCCTCCACCCTCTTCACAAGCTTGGTGAAGAAGTTCAGGTAGTCGGCGTCGTCATCTTCAAGGGGTTCCTCAAGCCTCTCGACGGCGAAGCTGGAAAGGGCGGCGCGAGCACGATGCGCAAGCTTGAGGAACATCTTCGCGCGTTCATGCTGCCACCCCCACGCCCGGGATGCCACGTCCTTGGCTTTCTCAACGACGTCAGAGACGTCGCCCACCTGCGCCTGCAGGGACCCCAGTTCCCCCTCAACGTCTGCCTTGGCCTTCGACACGAGCCGTGTTGGAGATATGCCCTAGAGGCAATCATGTGATGATGATATTTCCCTATGTATTCATGAGTCTTTTGTATTGTCCTCGAACATCATCAATGATATGTATCAATAAGTATGTGACTTGTTTGTGGAACTATGTATTGTATGATGATTGTTCTAATGGTCCCTATTTGATAAGGTTATGCGGACACATATCCTTGCCTAGTATACGACTCGGTTGATGACTATGTTTCACAAGTCATGTGCATGGAGATGCTGAACCGATAGTATGGACTCGGGGATGGAGATCACCGAGTCGGACAGACCCACTTTGAGACGCAGCGATATAATGTCATCTGTTAGTCTCAAGTACAATGTCTATGCCATGTCCTAGACCTGAGGTCCTCGCATGTTCTCGGGATGAGGATCGACTCACTTAGGGTCTATCAAATGCTACTCCGTAACTGGGTAGTTATAAAGGTAGCTTTCGGGTGAGTCGTGATACATGCCGCAAGACATGGCTGACCAAGATGGGATTTGCCCCTCCTATACGGAGAGATATTCTCTGGGCCCTCTCGAGTGATCAGATTCGAAAAGCATGGCCATGTGACTTGGGTTAAGTGTTAACCCAGTTTGGGAATCTGTATCATGGTTTCGAGAAGAGAGGTCAAGCTACCACAAGGGTGACAAGTACTCGCCTTGAGCACGACAACATATATCGTGAGGCAAAAGGAATATTGCATATGACACATTGTCGAGGTTCGTCAAATAACTTTACGCACACATGGGAGTTGGCACATTCTGCTAGGAGCCACTACCAACTATCGACTTCGGTTGTGTCCATGTGTACATGAACCTATAGGGTTGCACACTTAAGGGGCTGCAGCCCATTCGGATTGGATCCGAGTGGAAAATGGATGTAGACTCCTAGTGGGTTCAAGTGCTGAGCCCACCTCGGAGGTCTATATAAAGGAGAGTGGGCGCATCACTTAGGGTTGATCTTTTTCCACCCGTGACAGCCGCCGCCACAACTCCCCACGCCCATGCCGTGCGACCGGACCTAGCAGTCCGCCGTCCGACGCTGCTCCCCGCACGTGTGGATACCTTGGAGGCATCGCATCTGCGGTGCTCGGACGAACCGTTCGAGGGATTCGCGAGGTACCGTTCGTGGGAGATCACCGTTCGCGGGTCTTCGCTGTTCGCGGGAGATCGGCGACGCGAGGAGGAGACGCCTCAGGAGATCGACTACACGCATCACCAACTCTACTTGCGCTGCGGTGACTGCGCGTCTAGTGGTAAACCCGATCCCGTGATCTATTTCCAGCAGCATGATCTTGGGTGCGCGATAGAAATTTTTTATTTGGCGCTAGCGTAGCGTACCGCATGTTCCAACAGTGGTATCAGAGCCTATGCTGCGTGGTCTTAGATTCGGGGTAGAATTTGCATATGATGATATGTAGATTGGTTTATGTACTGGCCGATGAGATCGGTTGTCAATATGATTAACTGTACATGGTGTCAAGTGTTTGGAATTGTGATCTGTTTTTTTCCGTGATCGTGTTGCGGAAGTCGTGACACAAACTACCCCTACCGGTCGGTTTCCGCCATCGGGGTAGACAGTGGAACGTAAAGCCGGTCACAACACGCGAAGACCAATGAGATTGGTCGAATCGGAAAGATGGTCAAAATTTGGTAAATATGATTTGCCGGTGAAAATTCCAGTGTAAAAATGCATAGATACCACGAGGGGCCAGCCCCCTCGACCCCCGCAGGGGCGCAACCCCTTGACCCCGCGGGGGGCAAAGCCCCCTCGACCCCCATTGTGTTAATCTCTTAGGGCAGCGCATAACTTGTTTTTACAGGGAATGCTTGTGATTTGGTATAGCCCGTGTATGTTGCATGTATGTAATTATATCATGACCTACGCGTCGTGAGTACGGCAACCGGCTGGAGCCATATGGTTGTCTCATTATTTTTTTAATGACCTGCGTGTCAACTTGAGCCATGTAATGTAATTTACTTTCATAGCTATTAGTTTGTAATAGCGTAGTATCTTATGTAACACTTGGCGGTTAACATGGGTGGCGTGGAGATGGTGATCACCATGAGGACAACCATCCATGGAGATGGAGATCACCTTGGGCAGACCGCGCACGTGGAGATGGAGATCACCATGCGCTATGAAAAGGGGCTATACCATATCACACATATATAAACTGCTTGTGAAAGTTTGTCCCTTTCATGCACCCTTCTTTTGCATGGTAGATGTTTTAAGTAGGGTGATCCCTCAAAGAATGTCAAGTATAAATGCCTCCCCAATTGCTGCACCTTCACATATCAAGTATATTTAGTGGTGGGCCTATAAAATTAGGGTGCCGCTAGATCTCCTTGAAGTGATGGGTTTGTGTCGGACACTTACATGCAAAGCATTGGTTGACTTGTCATGGCTATCAAAACAGTTTTGGGCCACGAGGCATAAGAGTTGGCGCGGCATGAGATGTCCCCAACAATAAGAGTCGTATGGAGATACGATTAGCAAGGGTTGCTTACCGAGTGATCTCGTCTTCTAGCAGTGATGCAAAAGCTCACTAGTTGACATGTTGATCTTGGATCTTGAATCACTAAGTATCAACGGAGGGATGTTGATTTTAGTGGGAGTAATGATCTTATTAAAATGTTTAATATGAATTACTCTTCATGAATACATGTCGTGGTGTTTTGCATATTTCTGTTGTAGATCAATGGCACCACCTGCTCAAGTTACTCCTTTTGTGTTGAAATCAATCCTGGAAAAAGATAAATTGAATGGAACAAACTTTACCACCTGGTAAAGAAACCTGAGAATTGTTCTTTGGCATGAGAAAAAGGAACAAGTTCTAGAGAATCTGCTTCCAGAGGAACCTGCCAAGAATGCTAATTCCACAACCAGAAATGCCTACCAGAAACTCGTTGATGAATCAAATGAGATCAGCTGTCTCATGCTGGCTTCTATGGAGCCCGATCTGCAGCAGCAGTTCGAAAATATTGAGGCTTTCGATATGATCGAGAACCTCAAAAGCATGTTTCAAATGTAGGCTAGGACCGAAAGGTTCAACGTCTGGCGATCCTTGATGGATTGTAAGCTGAAAGAAGGTGATCCACTGAGCCCGCATGTGATCAAGATGATTGGGTACATGCAAGCTTTGGATCGGTTGGGCTTCCCACTTGGGGACGAGTTGTCCACAGATACAATTTTGGGTTCTCTTCCGGATAGCTATGGGACATTCATCTCGAACTACCATATGCATGGGATGGAAAATAAGCTCACTGAATTGCATGGGATGCTCAAGGTGGCAGAGCAGGATATCAAGAAAGGTACGCATCATCAAGTGTTGATGGTGCAGAACTCGGCTAAGTTCAAGAAGAGCTGGTCCAAGAAAAAGGCTAAGGCAAAGGGAAAGGAGAAGGAGGCAACTCCAACTGCCGCCGTTGTGCCTAAGTCAGGGCCGGCTTCGGGGACTGTTTGCTTTTACTGCAAGGAACCTGGACACTGGAAAAGGAACTGCAGCAAGTGGCTTGCCGAGAAGGGCAAGAATACTGGAAGTGTGACTTCTTCTTCAGGTACACTTGTTGTATATGTTATAGACATTTATCTTGCTGATGTTTCTAGTAGCTCTTGGGTATATGATACCGGATCGGTTGTTCCTATATGCAACTCGATGCAGGGGCTAAGCAGAACTAGGAATGTCGCAGGAGGAGAAGTTGACATACGCGTCGGGAATAAAGCAAGAGTTGCTGCATTGGCCGTTGGCACTATGCAACTTAATTTACCTTCAGGATTTGTAATGGAACTTGATAATTGTTATTATGTTCCTGCTTTGAGTCAAAACATTATTTCTGCCTCATGTTTGATGAGACAAGCTTATGAATTCAGTATTAAGGACAATGGTTGTTCTATTTACTTGAATATTATGTTTCATGGCTTTGCACTCGTTGTGAACGGGTTATCCTAGATCTTGAAGGTGAGTCAGTCTATAACATAAATGTCAAGAGGCATAAGCTTAACGAAATAAATCCGACTTACATCTGGCATTGTCGACTAGGACACATTAGTCAAAAGCGCATGAAGAAGCTCCATGATGATGGAATTCCAACTTCGTTTGATTTTGAATCATTCAAGACATGCGAGTCTTGCCTACTCAGCAAGATGACTAAGACTCCTTTTGCAAAGAGTTGCGAGAGGGCGTCCGAGCTGTTGGAACTTATACATAGTGATGTATGTGGACCAATGAGCACGACAGCCAGAGGTGGTTTCCAATACTTCGTGACTTTTACCGACGACTTGAATAGATATGGATATATCTACTTGATGAGGCACAAGTCAGAAACTTTTGAAAAGTTCAAGGAATTTTAGAACGAAGTGGAAAATCAGCTCAGCAAGAGAATGAAACTTCTACGATCTGATCGTGGCGGTGAGTATATGAGCTAGGAGTTTGATGATCATCTAAAGAGTCATGGAATAGTTCCACAACTGACTCCTCCGGGTACGCCACAGAGAAATGGCGTGTCGGAACGGAGGAATCGGACTCTGTTGGACATGGTCCGATCAATGATGAGTCAGTCGGATTTACCCTTGTCATTTTGGGGATACGCTCTAGAAACTGCAGCTTTCACACTAAACAGGGTACCATCAAAGTCCGTAGATAAGACAGCATATGAGATATGGACTGCGAAGAGTCACAGTTTGTCTTTTCTAAAAGTTTGGGGATGTGAAGCATATGTTAAGCGACTCCAGTCGGACAAGCTCACACCCAAATCGGACAAGTGCATATTCTTGGGATATCCAAGGGAAACCTTGGGATATTACTTCTACAATCGTGAAGAGGGCAAAGTGTTTGTCGCTCGACATGGAGTTTTCCTTGAGAAAGAGTTTCTCAATCGGAAGGCTAGTGGGAGGACGGTTCGACTCGAAGAAATTCGAGAACCACACGGGGACATTCTGGTAGGTGATTCTGTCACACCGGAGTTAGTCAGGGAACCTGTAGTGGAGTCGACGCCGGTTCCACGGAGGTCAGAAAGGTTGCACAATATGCACGACTGCAATGTGTTGTTCTTGGAGAACAACAAGCCGACTACGTATGCAGAAGCGATGGTGTGCCCTGATTCCGAGTTATGGCTTGAGGCCATGAGATTCGAATTAAATTCCATGGATGACAATCAAGTTTGGAACTTGGTTGATCTGCCAGATGGCGTTCGAGCCATTGAGTGCAAATGGATCTTTAAAAAGAAAACTGATATGGACGGAAATGTCATAGTCCATAAGGCTCGACTTGTCGCTAAAGGTTATCGACAAGTTCAAGGAGTTGACTACGATGAGACTTACTCACCGGTAGCGATGCCTAAATCAATTCAGATCATTCTTGCTATAGCTGCATATTTCGACTATGAGATATGGCAGATGGATGTCAAAACAGCTTTCCTTAATGGAAATTTAACCGAGGATGTGTATATGACACAACCCGAGGGTTTTGTCGATCCAAAGAAGTCTAGCATGGTATGCAAGGTTCAGAGATCCATTTATGGATTGAGGCAAGCATCTCGGAATTGGAACATTCGTTTTAATGAAGTGGTCAAAGAGTTTGGCTTCATCAAGAACGACTGTGATCATTGTGTATTCAAGAAGGTCAGTGGGAGCTCAGTAGCATTTCTGATCTTATATGTGGATGACATATTGTTGATTGGAAATGATGTTCAGATGCTTGAATCTGTCAAGGACTCATTGAAAAATAGTTTTTCGATGAAGGACTTGGGAGAAGCAGCTTATTGGATTAAGCCAGAGTGTGTATATTGACAAGGTGTTGAAGTGGTTCAACATGCAAGATGCCAAGAAGGGTTTCTTTCCCATGTCACATGGCATTGGTCTTAGCAAGACTCAGAGTCCTTCGACTCCTGATGAGCGAAGACGCATGGATGGGATTCCGTATGCTTCTGCTGTTGGGTCCATCATGTATGCATGGTATGTACTCATCCCGATGTTAGCTTTGCTCTCAGCGTGGTGGGCAGATACCATGCTGATCCAGGTAAGAGTCACTGGACAGCGGTTAAGAATATCCTTAAGTACTTGAGAAGGACTAAGGATATGTTCCTGGTTTATGGAGGTGAGGATGAGCTCGTTGTAAAGAGTTGCACCGATGCTAGTTTCCAAACCGATAGGGACGATAGTCAGTCGCAATCTGGGTTTGTGCTCATTCTGAACAGAGGAGCAGTGAGCTGGAGGAGTTCCAAGCAAGATACGGTAGCTGATTCTACAACAGAGGCCGAGTACATTGCGGCTTCTGAAGCTGCAAAAGAAGGTGTTTGGGTGAAGAATTTTATTTCTGATCTTGGTGTGGTTCAGAGCACGTCCAATCCATTGGACCTCTATTGTGATAATAGTGGTGCTATCGCGCAAGTCAAGGAACCACGGAACCATCATAAAACGAAACACATACTCAGGCATTTTAACCTTACTCGCGACATTGTCGAGAGAGGTGATGTGAACATATGCAAGGTACACACGGATGCAAATGTTGCTGATCCATTGACGAAGCCTCTCCCACTGTCGAGGCATGAGGCACACATGAGTTCCAAGGGCATACGATGCCTAAATGATTGACTCTAGTGCAAGTGGGAGACTGTTGGAGATATGCCCTAGAGGCAATCATGTGATGATGATATTTCTCTATGTATTCATGAGTCTTTTGTATTGTCCTCGAACATCATCAATGATATGTATCAATAAGTATGTGACTTGTTAGTGGAACTATGTATTGTATGATGATTGTTCTAATGGTCCCTAGTTGATAAGGTTATGCAGACACATATCCTTGACTTGTATACGACTCGGTTGATGACTATGTTTCACAAGTCATGTGCATGGAGATGCTAAACCGATTGTATGGACTCGGGGATGGAGATCACCAAGTCGGACAGACCCACTTTGAGATGCAGCGAGATAATGTCATCTGTTAGTCTCAAGTACAATGTCTATGCCATGTCCTAGACCTGAGGTCCTTGCATGTTCTCGGGATGAGGATCGACTCACTTACACTGGTACAACGAGCTGCTATACAAACGGTTTTTAACCCCTTTCCGCGACAGAGTTTTAAACCATCGCCTTGCCTATGTGTGTGACAGGGGGGGTCTGTGACACCCTGGTTTTTGGCAACTTTTTCTTTTCGAAATCTTTCTGGCTTTATTTGCAATTTGGATGGATTTTGAATCCTTCTAGTTGACTTTGGACTTATGAATTCCTCTCAGTGATCCAGAGTCCTCACCATCTTGCCAAAACCTTGTCACTCACCATCACGATCAATTCCCAATTCCTTATTCTTCCCAAAAATTCATTTTCTTCTTTTGGGAAAATCTGTCATCACTATGGGTTACAAAGCAACCTATAGTTCTGGTGATCAGAAAAATCCCAAATTAATCCCAGACCTTCTTGACATCATCTACTCCCACAATCTCCAAAAACATCTCATGGCCCAGTACAAAATTTTGTCCAGAAAACTCCATTTGCTCTCTGGACAGTACTGGTCATTTGTGAAGGAGCTCATATTTTCCCTACTCAATTAATTCCCAGAAAATTCCCTGAGATAATAGGGAACCTATCTTTCCACAATATCCAAAAATATCGTCTTGTCCAGTACAAATTTTCATCACCAATATTCTGCCAAGTTTCTGTTCAGTTGGAACCTCTGTGAAGGAAGTACCAGCTAGAGGTATCCAATTGAGCTGAAATTTTTCTGGCATCTTCTCCTCCCCAAATAACCCTGCCACACCAAATTTCAGCCCCAGGAGATCAACCAGATGAGTGCATCAAGCTCATCTCTGTTTCTGGTTCAGTACAGCACTTGTACATGAACTATATCCAAATCTTGGTAAAATCTTCTCAAACTTGGTCAGATTGGAGTCCTTCCAACATAGATCACCCCAGACATCTCCTTTGGCTCCATCTCCAGCTCACCTCTCCTCTAGATCTCTCTCAAGTTCTCTGTCAGAGACTGTAGCTGAAGCTACACTTCACAGCAGAGTGAATCTAGCCAAACCAAGCATGCAGAGGCACTAGTTGATCGAAGGAGAAGGCCCTAGACACGGTGAGCTGGACTTGGACGGCCTCGAGACATCACCTCCCGTGGTGAGCACGGTACTGGCATGCCAGTACGCGTGCTCTGCACCTCGCCGGCGACGGCCGAGGTCATTCCAGTGGCTTCGCTCTGCCATTTGATGTCCTGAGGTGCCGACTTCGTCGCTGCCGTCCACATAACCCTCTCCCGAAGCCTCCCCTCGCCGGAATTGCCCTTGCCGGCCACCATGCACGCGGGCACTGTGCCGCCCGTGCCGGCACTGTGGCGTGCGGCGCGTCGTCTTCCTCCGCTAGCCTCCACTGGCCGCCATTACTCCTCCCTGCCCTCTCCCGTCTCGTCGCCCGCTCCCGGCCAGCCAGCTCAACGTCACGACGCCGGCGATGTGGCCCGAGTCCCGGCCATTCCAGAGAGATCGCCGAGCTCCTCCCCCTCCTATAAATATCCCTCCCCGGCCTCTCCCGAGCTCATCAACCCACTCCTCCTCCCCCTAATCATCCTCCCCGAGCCCGAGCCACGGCCGAGAGGCCCTCTGGCCTCGAACCTCGCCGGAGATCCGCCGCCACCCGAGCCCTGCCTCCTCGCCGATTCACTCCTCCCCGAGCTCCACTGACTCCTCCATCAAGCTCAGCTCATCCTCCTGGTCATGCCCAAGCCCTTGCCCGGTCGAATCGCTGCCGGAGTCGCCGTCTCCGACGCCACCCGAGCGCCGCCGCCGCCGGAGAAGAAGGGGATGACGCCGTCCGGCCACCGTTCGCCAAGCCTCGGGTACGTGCGTGTTAATCTCGAAGCGCTCGATCCATTCCGCTACTCACCGGGCCTCGCCGCCGTCGGTGTCGCCGGCGAGCGTCGCCGGAGCTCCGCTCCCTCTCTGTTCCCTCCTCCCCTGTTTAAACCTGACCGCGGGGCCCGCACGTCAGCGACTCACTCGCGCGCACCGAAGCGGTAAGTGGAGGCGCCCGGGCAAAATACGCCTTCGACGTGGCCCGCTGTGGATTTTCTGATTTTCTAATTAAATTCCAGATTTTGACCAGGACTTTGACCGTTCATAACTTTTAAACCATAAGTCCAAATCAATTGATTCTTTTTGCATCTGGTTTGTCTTGAGCTCCTCTATTTTCTGGCCAAATTTGGTATTTTTCCCATGTCCACAGAATTTCTGGTGCTCAAAACAGTAGCATGTGACATTTTCAATTGCTTTTTAAAAATATTTTCAGAGGGAAATAACTTTGGATTTGAAGCCCAGGAGTTTGTGGACAACCCAACAGAGCAAGGCAAGCCATATCATCCATTGCATGAAGCATTTCAATAGTGTTGGTTATTTAATTAAATTTCATGCATTATTTTAATATGTGATAATTCTTAGTAAATTATTTAAATACATAGCTATTGCTATGATAATTTACTTGCAATTAAATATCCATACTGGTTAAATGCTTGGCTATATTAAACTTAGTTGGTTGATAAAGAGCCACCTACCCGGACTTTTCAGTGCAGCCACATTTGCCGGTATGGGACGGCCTTGACTTGGTCTGGCTTTGTGCTCTTTTATCGGTACCACCAAACTAGGGAGGGTTATGCGTGCGTGCTGCCCTGATCAGGTAGACAACCATAATCCTGTGAGCCCAGTTGAGTTATTTTGCCGGCGTCCCCGTTTGGGACAGTTTGTTTGGCCACGACGGTGGCAGGTGTCACGGGGTGACACAGGGGCCACCCAGGACATGACCCTGGGAGGGTATGATTGTCGGTGGTACGATAGAGGGGTCACGGGTCAGGCAGGTCTGTTGGAGCACCACCGGTCCACCCGAATGGGATCACGAGGCCAGGTACTCCATGGTGTGGGTAAAGTGCGCAACCTCTGCAGAGTGTAAAACCTATTCGAATAGCCGCGTCCACGGTATTGGACAGTCCGTTTAGGCCTCTCTAGGATGATCAACCGTAATGATAATAATGATGGAAGAACTTGTCTTATGTTCGGAAGTGCTCTGTGGCTTGTGAGCATTCCGAGGGTTGTGGGACAACCCAGATGAGAGTAAGTTGGTACTGGGTACCAGTAAGTGAGCAACCTAATCACTTAACTTGTTAATTGCCATGCTATTGTTTGCTGCATTGTTTTGGTTGCCATGAGCTTGCGAGTACATTCCAAGTACTCACCTGGCATATCATGCCAGATGCAGGAGAAGCCGAGGACGGAGGTCCTGAAGGTTCGTGCTACGCTAACTAGGCCGTGTCCACAGCAGTGTCCCTGTGGATGGAGTTTCCCGCGCTATGTTTCGCTACGCCGTAGACTACCCAGTAGTATCGAGGCCCTGCCATGTTCCATAAATAATGTGGATATTGTTCTCAGCACCTACAGTGCTTCCGGCCTCGCTATCGATGTAAATTATGAGCTTGTACTCGAGATATCTTAATAAAGTTTAGTTTTGTTCTGTTCCAAGTTGTTGTGTGTTTCCAGAGGACATGATCTCTGGGCTGGAAACACTGGTAAACCAGTTCTCTGAGCCGGGGTGCCACAACGCTTGGTATCAGAGCCAGGCTGACTATAGGACACCCTAGTTAACCCTGCGCTAGAACCGCGAGTAGTTTAGAGTCTTGGTGTGTCTTGCTTGCTGCATCTGATTGTTGCATTTGATTGCTGCATTGCATGGCCTGCATATAGTTCTTATTGTGCTAACCGCTGGTTTGATGAGTGTAGATGGCACCAGTTCCGTACCACTACAATCATGAGCCGGCACCGTTCACTTTTCCAGTACTGCTTCGTAACGTCTGGCTTCGGCTGTATCCCAACGGCGAAGACCCAGTGTTCCAGGTGTTCCGAGAGAAGTTTGCTGGTTCAGTCTTCGAGTATCACGCGGAAGCCTTTCTGACTACGAGTTCAGACATCGGCAGCTACTCCCGTTCTTCCAAGGGCGGAACTGCTTCTACTCCGGAGTTGGCGATCTAGTTTGCTGCGATGGAGGCTCTCATTGACTTACGCTTCCACGAGGTTGAGATGCAGACTCATCCAGGTTTCTTTCACTACCCCACCCTGTCGCCTACGACAGGGCGAGTCCTTTTCGCACCCGTTGATCCGGCGAGTGATCGTGCTACTGGTGTTTTATCTCGCTATCTGCACGCCAGTTACTGTATGATCACTTCTCTAGCCGAGGAGCTGACTTCTGCCCGTGAGGCACTTGCTGCTGTTGCAGCAACACAGTCTCCTCCTCCTCCTCCTCCGTTTTCACCTATATACACTCCACCCGCTCCACCTTCCGACACTCCTTCTAGTTCTTTCGGACCGCCAGGCTTTTCGTCTGGTAGCCGATGTGAGACCCCGTCAGAGTGGGCCTCACTCCTAGCTACTCCAGCTGCTTCGATGCTGCGGCGTCGTGCTTCTTCTCCTTCTGAGGGAGAACCTTCCCGTCAGCGTCGTCGTTTTTCCTTTGATCCGGAGGCCGAGGTTCACATCATTAGCTCAGATTCCGAGTCAGAGTCAGACGACGAGGAGTCTTCAGTCTATCAGTGTTCGTGCCACCGGCGTCACTAGAGCGGAGGCTTGAGTTTCAGTGCATGCATCATAGCATCCCTGCATATGTCAACTACCGTCTGAGCAGTCTAGTCATGATCATTCCCCTACTAGCTTGTCATGTACGATGTTGGGTTGCCTTGTATAATTACGTTGCTTTCTTTATTCGCTCTTTTTATTTGGCTTCTTTTCTGGTGTCATACTACCCTGATTTTCCTCATCGATTCGGTATTTTGCAATGGGAACAAAATTTAGGATGAAGAGGTGTAGTACTCAAGGAGGCGATGGAACTCCCATTCGTCGATCCGCCAGACAAGCAGGACAGCCACCAGAAGATTTGCCACCTCCACCCCCACAGACACCAACCACTAATCAGATTATGAGAATGTTCGAAGAGAAAAGAAACCAAGATCTTATGGAATTTCTGAAAAGTATGCAGACTATGGTGGGTCAGAATAACCACAATGGGACACACTCTAAGCTGTCTGATTTTCAGCGGACCAAGCCACCCAGTTTTGGTCAAGCTGTGGATCCGATGGAAGCTGATGACTGGCTGAGGACCATGGAGAAGAAACTAGACATAGCCCGCTGTGATGAGGCAGATAAGGTTCCTTTCGTCACTCACTACCTGGAGGGACCAGCAGCCATATGGTGGGACAACACCAAAATATTATGGCCTTCTGGAGAGGATATTTCTTGGGAAAAGTTCAAAGAGGCATTTCGCAAGTATCATATTCCTACTAGCATAATGAAGGTGAAGCAAAGGGAATTTCTGGCCCTTACTCAAGGGAATATGTCAGTGGGTGAGTATCTGCACAAGTTCAATAATCTGGCACGGTACTCCACCCACGACGTGTCCACAGAAGAAAGGAAGATTGACCGATTCCTCGGAGGGCTGAATCATACCCTCCGCTGTCAGCTTTGTATGCTGGACTTTCCTGACTTCCAGACTCTGGTAAACAAGGCCTTCATAGCTGAACGAGAGCATAAGTCAGGATATAATGATCACAAGCGGAAGTTTGAACCCAAGAAGGACAACCGTGAGCAGTTTGTGCAGAAGCCGCGTACCTGGCAACCAAGCTCATCTGAATACAAGCCTGCATGGAACAATGGCAACAACAACAATAAGCCTGTCAGCCAGGATAAGACCTTCGGCAAACAGCCAGTGCTGGAGGATTGCCGCCGCAACAACACATGCTTCACTTGTGGCCAGAGCAGGCACTACTCCAAGCAATGCCCCGCAAGAAATGAGAAGCCACCATCCGACTTCAAGCCACAAGTCAACAGTGTTGGACGCTGCCCCAATGCGAACTTCTACCGTGGCCAAGTCCATCATATCTCCGCTGAGGAAGCCCGCGAAGCACCAGATGTGGTCCTTGGTATGTTTTCTGTTAACAACATACATGCAATAATTTTATTTGACTCTGGGGCTTCTCATTCGTTTATTTCGCGGAGTTTTGCAACCTTGCACAAATTTTCTCCTTCTCTTTTGGACAAAATCATGGTGGTACAATCCCCTGGCTCCATGCTCAAAACAAATGTGGTATACAAGAATCTGGAATTTTTGATACATGATGTGAAGTTTACAGCTACTCATGTTGCCATTGAATCCCCTGGACTGGATATAATACTGGGATGGATTGGTTGGTACCACACCAGGTGTGTATCAACTGTGCCACCAGGAAGGTGACACTGGTTAACCCGGCTGGCCAAACAGTGCAATTCACTGCTAGCAGAGTGATGTCAAAGAAAGGAATGGCATTCAAAGCCACAGCTACAGACATAAGTCTGATTCCGGTAGTCAACGAATTTCCAGACGTATTTCTAGAAGAGATACCGGGAATGCCACCTGACCGGGAACTAGAATTTGCTATTGAGGTTGTTCCCGGAACTGCTCCAATCTACAAGAAGTACTACCGCATGCCTTCCCCAGAGCTGGTGGAATTGAAGAAACATTTGGATGAATTATTGCAAAAAGGGTATATTCGTCCGAGCACTTCACCGTGGGGATCACCCGTGCTGTTTGTCAAGAAGAAGGATGGCAGCCTACGAATGTGCGTACACTATCGCCAATTGAATGAGGTCACCATCAAAAACAAATACCCGCTCCCCCGCATTGATGACTTGTTCGACCAGTTGAACGGAGCCCGGGTATTCTCCAAGATTGACCTCCGAACGGGGTATCATCAGCTAAAAATCAGAAAAGAGGATATCCCCAAGACAGCCTTTACCACCAGATATGGTCTGTATGAATTTACAGTCATGTCATTTGGGCTGACAAATGCTCGGGCATATTTCATGAGCATGATGAATAAAGTCTTCATGGACTTTTTGGACAAATTTGTGGTAGTATTCATCGATGATATTCTCATCTATTCCAAAGATGAAGAGGAGCACACGCAACATCTCCGTACTGTCCTGGAAAGACTAAGGACCCATCGCTTGTATGCCAAATTCAGCAAGTGCGAATTTTGGCTAAGAGAGGTGGGATTTCTGGGACATATTCTGTCAGAACAAGGTGTGGCTGTCGACCCCAGCAAAGTGACTGCTGTATTAAACTGGAAGACCCCAGCCACGGTAATGGAAGTCCGTAGCTTTCTGGGATTGGCAGGCTACTACCGTCGCTTCATCGAAGGCTTCTCAAAAATAGCCAAGCCACTGACAGAATTGCTGAAGAAGAACCACAAATTTGCCTGGACGGAAGAATGTGACAGCAGTTTCATGGAGCTAAAGACGAGGCTAACCACCGCCCCTGTCTTAGTTCTTCCAGACATCCACAAGAGCTTCGGCATATATTGCGATGCTTCCAGGCGTGGAATCGGCTGCGTGCTAATGCAAGAAGGAAAGGTTGTAGCCTATGCATCCAGACAGCTACGACCTCATGAAAAGAACTATCCCACTCATGATTTGGAACTGGCAGCCGTGATTCATGCATTGAAGATTTGGAGGCATTATCTCATTGGGCAGCGATGTGAAATATACACGGACCACAAGAGTCTCAAGTATATTTTCACTCAGCCTGATCTGAATCTCAGACAGAGAAGATGGCTGGAATTGGTCAAGGATTATGACCTTGGGATTAATTATCATCCGAGAAAAGCCAATGTGGTCGCCGATGCCCTCAGCAGAAAGCAAGGTACCCTGAATGCACTCATGGGGGGAATGCATCCGAGGCTGCGAGAAGAGTTCGCCAAGTTGAATATGGTGTTATGCGGCCCAACTCGCCCGGATACAATGGAAATTACTCTGACACTTATGGAAGAAATTAAGGCAGCTCAGAACTCAGACCAAGAAATACAAGAGATCAGAGAGCGCATTCCGTTAGGAAAGGCCAAGTCCTTTCGAATTGATGACCAGGACACTGTATGGTTTGAGAACCGAATATGTGTGCCTGATCAAGACAGCTTGAGACAGCAAATACTCAGAGAGGCACATGAATCTGCATATTCTATCCATCCGGGAGGAACAAAAATGTACCAGGACTTGCGAGAAACCTTTTGGTGGCCAGGCATGAGAAGAGACATAGCATGCTATGTCGCATGTTGTGACATCTGCAACAGAGTCAAGGCTGAACATTAGAAACCCGCTGGGCTACTGCAACCTTTACCAGTTCCCCAGTGGAAATGGGATGACATATGCATGGACTTCATTGTTGGACTACCCAAGTCCACAAGAGGCCATGATGCTATTTGGGTCATCATGGATATACTTACGAAAGTGGCTCACTTCCTTCCAGTAAAGACCACTTTCAACGCGAATCAGCTCGCACATCTCTATATGTCCCGGATAGTCAGCCTTCATGGAGTACCCAAGTCTATCACATTAGATAGAGGCTCTCTGTTTACCTCAGCATTTTGGCTGCGACTGCATCAAGCCCTGGGGACTGTGCTAAGGCATAGTACGACATATCACCCACAGACAGATGGACAGACCGAACGCGTGAATCAGATAGTGGAAGATATGCTTCGGTCATGTGCTCTCGCCCATGGACCCAAATGGGAGGATAGTCTACCTTATGCAGAATTCTCCTACAATAAAAGCTATTAGTCAAGTCTCAAGATGTCACCGTTTGAAGCTCTGTACGGACGGAAATGCCGCACTCCTTTAAATTGGTCTCAGACAGGAGACAGCCGTATCTTCGGCACAGATTTGATGCTCGAGGCTGAGAAACAAGTCAAGGATATTCAGGAGCGTCTTCGAGCGGCCAAGTCCCGTCGAAAGAGCTACTATGACCCGAAGCATCGGGAAGTAACCTTTGAGCCCGGAGAATATGCCTATCTCCGAGTAACCCCCATGAAAGGAATAAAAAGGTTTCACACCCGAGGAAAGCTTGCACCGAGGTATATCGGACCCTTTCCAGTCATGGCTAGAAGAGGCAGAGTGGCATATCAGCTAGAGTTACCACCAGAGTTGGCAGACGTTCACGACGTCTTTCATATATCACAATTGAGAAAGTGCATTGCACCTCCGATCAAACAGGCAGATATGAGTGACTTGGAATTGACCAAAGATCTGACATACGAGGAAAGACCTGTCAGAATATTGGATGAGATGGAAAGGACTACCAGGAGTAAGACAATTAAGTTTTACAAGGTACTATGGGATCATCATACTGAGGAAGAAGCTACCTGGGAAAGAGAGGATTTTCTGAGATCAGCCTATCCACACTTGTTCCCTGAGCAACCAAATCTCGAGGACGAGATTCATCCTAAGGGGGGTAGGTTTGTGACACCCTGGTTTTTGGCAACTTTTTCTTTTCGAAATCTTTTTGGCTTTATTTGCAATTTGGATGGATTTTGAATCCTTCCAGTTGACTTTGGACTTATGAATTCCTCTCAGTGATCCAGAGTCCTCACCATCTTGCCAAAACCTTGTCACTCACCATCTGGATCAATTCCCAATTCCTTATTCTTCCCAAAAATTCATTTTCTTCTTTTGGGAAAATCTGTCATCACTATGGGTTACAAAGCAACCTATAGTTCTGGTGATCAGAAAAATCCCAAATTAATCCCAGACCTTCTTGACATCATCTACTCCCACAATCTCCAAAAACATCTCATGGCCCAGTACAAAATTTTGTCCAGAAAACTCCATTTGCTCTCTGGACAGTACTGGTCATTTGTGAAGGAGCTCATATTTTCCCTACTCAATTAATTCCCAGAAAATTCCCTGAGATAATAGGGAACCTATATTTCCACAATATCCAAAAAATATCGTCTTGTCCAGTACAAATTTTCATCACCAATATTCTGCCAAGTTTCTGTTCAGTTGGAACCTCTGTGAAGGAAGTACCAGCTAGAGGTATCCAATTGAGCTGAAATTTTTCAAGCATCTTCTCCTCCCCAAATAACCCTGCCACACCAAATTTCAGCCCCAGGAGATCAACCAGATGAGTGCATCAAGCTCATCTCTGTTTCTGGCTCAGTACAGCACTTGTACATGAACTATATCCAAATCTTGGTAAAATCTTCTCAAACTTGGTCAGATTGGAGTCCTTCCAACATAGATCACCCCAGACATCTCCTTTGGCTCCATCTCCAGCTCACCTCTCCTCTAGATCTCTCTCAAGTTCTCTGTCAGAGACTGTAGCTGAAGCTACACTTCACAGCAGAGTGAATCTAGCCAAACCAAGCATGCAGAGGCACTAGTTGATCGAAGGAGAAGGCCCTAGACACGGTGAGCTGGACTTGGACGGCCTCGAGACATCACCTCCCGTGGTGAGCACGGTACTGGCATGCCACTACGCGTGCTCTGCACCTCGCCGGCGACGGCCGAGGTCATTCCAGTGGCTTCGCTCTGCCATTTGATGTCCTGAGGTGTCGACTTCGTCGCTGCCGTCCACATAACCCTCTCCCGAAGCCTCCCCTCACCGGAATCGCCCTCGCCGGCCGCCACGCGCGCGGGCACTGTGCCGCCCGTGCCGGCACTGTGCCGTGCGGCGCGTCGTCTTCCTCCGCTAGCCTCCACTGGCTGCCATTACTCCTCCCTGCCCTCTCCCGTCTCGTCGCCCGCTCCCGGCCAGCCAGCTCAACATCGCGACGCCGGCGACGTGGCCCGAGTCCCGACCATTCCAGAGAGATCGCCGAGCTCCTCCCCTCCTATAAATAGCCCTCCCCGGCCTCTCCCGAGCTCATCAACCCACTCCTCCTCCTCCCAATCGTCCTTCTCGAGCCTGAGCCACGGCCGAGAGGCCCTCTGGCCTCGAACCTCGCCGGAGATCCGCCGCCACCCGAGCCCTGCCTCCCCGCCGATTCACTCCTCCCCGAGCTCCACTGACTCCACCATCGAGCTCAGCTCATCCTCCTGGTCACGCCCAAGCCCTTGCCTGGTCGAATCGCTGCCGGAGTCGCCGTCTCCGACGCCACCCGAGTGCCGCCACCGCCGGAGAAGAAGGGGATGACGCCGTCCGGCCACCGTTCGCCAAGCCTCGGGTACGTGCGTGTTCATCTCGAAGCGCTCGATCCATTCCGCTACTCACCGGACCTCGCCGCCGTCGGTGTCGCCGGCGAGCGTCGCCGGAGCTCCGCTTCCTCTCTGTTCCCTCCTCCTCCTGTTTAAACCTGACCGCGGGGCCCGCACGTCAGCGACTCACTCGCGCGCGCCGAAGTGGTAAGTGGAGGCGCCCGGGCGAAATACGCCTTCGACGTGGCCCGCTGTGGATTTTCTGATTTTCTAATTAAATTCCAGATTTTGACCAGAACTTTGACCTTTCATAACTTTTAAACCATAAGTCCAAATCAATTGATTCTTTTTGCATCTGGTTTGTCTTGAGCTCCTCTATTTTCTGGCCAAATTTGGTATTTTTCCCATGTTCACAGAATTTCTGGTGCTCAAAACAGTAGCATGTGACATTTTCAATTGCTTTTTTTAAAAATATTTTCAGAGGGAAATAACTTTGGATTTGAAGCCCAGGAGTTTGTGGACAACCCAACAGAGCAAGGCAAGCCATGTCATCCATTGCATGAAGCATTTCAATAGTGTTGGTTATTTAATTAAATTTCATGCATTATTTTAATATGTGATAATTCTCAGTAAATTATTTAAATACATAGCTACTGCTATGATAATTTACTTGCAATTAAATATCCATACTGGTTAAATGCTTGGCTATATTAAACTTAGTTGCTTGGTCAAGAGCCACCTACCCGGACTTTTCTGTGCAGCCACATTTGCCGGTATGGGACGGCCTTGACTTGGTCTGGCTTTGTGCTCTTTTATCGGTACCACCAAACTAGGGAGGGTTATGCGTGTGTGGTGCCCTGATCAGGTAGACGACCATAATCCTTTGAGCCCAGTTGAGTTATTTTGCCGGCGTCCCCGTTTGGAGCAGTTTGTTTGGCCACGACGGTGGCAGGTGTCACGGGGTGACACAGGGGCCACCCAGGACATGACCCTGGGAGGGTATGATTGTCGGTGGTACGATAGAGGGGTCACGGGTCAGGCAGGTTTCGTTGGAGCACCACCGGTCCACCCGAATGGGATCACGAGGCCAGGTACTCCATGGTGTGGGTAAAGTGCGCAACCTCTACAGAGTGTAAAACCTATTCGAATAGCCGCGTCCACGGTATTGGACAGTCCGTTTAGGCCTCTCTAGGATGATCAACCGTAATGATAATAATGATGGAAGAACTTGTCTTATGTTCGGAAGTGCTCTGTGGCTTGTGAGCATTCCGAGGGTTGTGGGACAACCCAGATGAGAGTAAGTTGGTACTGGGTACCAGTAAGTGAGCAACCTAATCACTTAACTTGTTAATTGCCATGCTATTGTTTGCTGCATTGTTTTGGTTGCCATGAGCTTGCGAGTACATTCCAAGTACTCACCTGGCATATCATGCCAGATGCAGGAGAAGCCGAGGACGGAGGTCCTGAAGGTTCGTGCTACGCTAACTAGGCCGTGTCCACAGCAGTGTCCCTGTGGATGGAGTTTCTCGCGCTATGTTCCACTACGCCGTAGACTACCCAGTAGTATCGAGGCCCTGCCATGTTCCATAAATAATGTGGATATTGTTCTCAGCACCTTCAGTGCTTCCGGCCTCGCTATCGATGTAAATTATGAGCTTGTACTCGAGATATCTTAATAAAGTTTAGTTTTGTTCTGTTCCAAGTTGTTGTGTGTTTCCAGAGGACATGATCTCTGGGATGGAAACACTGGTAAACCGGTTCTCTGAGCCGGGGTGCCACAGGGTCCTTCCCACACGACCCAGAAACCGTCGGCGATAGGGCCTCCGGTCACACACGCGGGGCAAAAAGAGCTCGTGTGCGATCAGGCGAGCCATCGCAGACAATTATACTGGCCCAATTATTTCTGTTCGTATGTTCATCCCACACGGTGAATCTCAGAAAAACGTTTCCGTTCATATGTACATCACACACAATTTTTATGTGGAAACGTTTGTGCAAGGTGGCCTAATGCAAACATTTGTCGGGCGGAAGGCGTGTGTGATTGTTCGTTGATCCAACACGGCTACTTTCTAGAAACTGTGTGCGTTGTTTGATGTCATCACCCATGGTGTTGTTTGAGAAACCGTCTAAAATTCAAAAACCCAATAAGCAGGCTAATTGGCCTATTATTGATAATGCATTTAGTAATCAAATTGAAATTTCATATCAAACACACCATATGTTTCATAGCCGTGTTACAGCAACCAGGATTTCATAGCTGAATTACATCAGAGTACAACATCACATAGCTTCAGCACTCAGTTACACCATATAGGCATATAGCTAGCTACGCAATTACACAACAGCACGAAGTTTCACATGCAACATCTAAAACCTTTGGAAAGTAGCATCATATACGGTATACAGAGAGATGAATCTCATCTGGAAAACTATTGAATTTGAAGGCGAATATTGAGCCTTCAATGATGTTGAATGTGCTTGCAACTTTGCTCCAGTGGCTACGGATGATTGCCCGCCCAACCTTTGTCCTCCTGAGGGAGACTTCAATATTGTACCGTGGGTGTTGAATGAGTACCTTCCTCCCTCTTGACCATGGAGGTGGTTTGAGAGGTAATCATCGGTGAACTGCTTTGGAAAGGACTGAAAACAAAGATATGCATAAATATCTGTTCTAAATTTTGAAATGGTGCATAGGAAAAAACACAAGGTAAAAGAGTTAGTACCATCCTATAGTTGACTGATGTCTTCTTCATTGTGCAAACAAAGATCTTGTTGTTATTCAACGCTTGTTTCTTTATCCTAACAATCTTTATGAGTTTCTTGACTTGACTGATATTCATGTTCATCTCATTTCCCCATATGCAAAATGGATCGAACAGCAGGACCTACATGTGCAAGACCAAATTGTTAAAAACCTAAATATTAGAATGGTTCCTGCAATTGCACAATAATGTGTATTAGCCAAAGGACCATGGATGTGCAAACCTCGATGGTAAACCTTAGTGCCTCCCATTGTTTCCCTGCAACACATATAAGGCAGATATTGATCAGTTTAAGTGAGAGTTGGCATACTATCAGTAGAATATATTAATGAAAACTTGTACCCACAACAAATGAACATTACACTGCAGAATTGTACCAAAAAGTTAACTGGACACCACAACAAATGAAGCAAGCAGTTAACTGAGAACCACATTGCAGAATAGAACATATACTAGAAGATCATACAGTTAACCAAGCCTAGCGTGCTTAAGAACTACTAGGAAATATAACATTTGTGTATGTTTCTCATGTATAGAGTACATCCAAATTTGATTTTATTCCTCACATGCATAACAATAAAAATTTTGTACCCACAGGAATTGAAAATCACATTTCAGAATTGAACCAAACAGTTAACTGAATATCACAACAAATGAACCAAACTGTTAACTGAACATCACATTTCAGAAGATCAGATTGCATATTAACATAACAGAGGACAATTCACTAGAAGGCACCAGAGGCGGCCTTTAGAAAACACCACAAACTGTCGTTTAAAGCAGCCAACTGCGTGGTGGCGTCCGCGTGTGAGGGGTCGACGGTGGCATCGACGGCGAGGTGCTCCTCCAAGATCTGGCGGTCGGCACGCATGGCAGCCATCGTGACCTCATCCGCTCGTGCGGCCACGATTTGCTTCACCAGTGCCAGATGCTCCTTGAGCTCCTGGCTATAATGTGTGAACCATGGCTATGGGCGGTGCTTATTTGGAGGATGGGGCAGTGAGTTGGGTGGAAGATGTCGCGCCGGCGGTCGAGGCTTGTGGGATGGAGGAGGAGGAGGATGGGGGTGGGGTGTGGATTACTTGACTATATGGACGAGGCCGCGCAGCGGGAAGGAGCGCCGCCGGCGAGGAGGCGGCGCTGCAAAGCAAGCAGTGAAGGTTTGAACTTGGAAAGGAAGGAGGAAATAGTGGAAATGTGGCTTTTGGTGGGGGGGAGGGGGCGGGGACCTAGATATTTTCGCGGTTGCCGAAAATTTACGAATGGTGCAGCGAAAAACTGGTGCGCAAGTGTGGTTGATGCACGGCCAGTGGACTGTAGCCGACAAACCTTCCTGCGTAAGCCATACATGAGGGAGCCCCAAGATATTTTATACTGCATCACACACGATTGTTGCTAACAAACTGTTTGTGATGTAATTGATTTTTTCATTTTGATTTGAAAGATAAAATGGGGTTACGGCAGGAAAGGTCGCTGTTTGAATTGCTAGAACATTTATCTGCAGTGAACATGTAACTATAGGAGTGTCATGATAAAATTTGGAATTATTCTGGGTTTGTTTGGCATTTTTTATACATTAATTGAGTTTTCTAGGCATTTAATGTGCATAATTCAAATTTGAACTACAGGCACATGCTCCAGTGCACTAAAATGGGTTGAAAATCGTATATGTGTCCTTGGTTGAATGTTTAGGTCCCATACAAGAAATGGGAGTGAATTTCAAACATCTGGGCGTCATGGCTCGGCCGAAAACATTGAGAAACTTGGTTTTTAAATTCCTGTAAATCCAAAAATTGCCTAAAAATCACGGAACTTGGCATGGTGTCTTGACATGGCACCAACACGCTATGGTAAAATTTTTGTTCGATTTGAGACAAGTTTTGGTATAAGCTTCTTACAAACCGGAGCTTCTCTCAAGAAGGCTCACGGTTCCGATAGGGGATGTGTCACCTTTGTGGGCGAAACGACATACGCTGCCTCTTCTTGCCTTGATTATTTTTACAAAGGCAACAAAGACCAATAGGAGTGTCGTGCTAAAATTTGGAATTATTTCGGGTTCGTTTGGCCTTTTTTATACATTTATTGAGTTTCTAGGCATTTAATGTGCATAATTCAAATTTGAACTACATGCACATGCTCCGGTGCACCAAAATGGGTTGAAAAATCGTATATGTGTCCTTGGGTGAATGTTTAGGTCCCATACAAGAAATGGGAATGAATTTCAAACATCTGGGCGTCGTGGCTCGGCCGAAAACATTGAGAAACTTGGTTTTTAAATTCCTGTAAATCCAAAAATTGCCTAAAAATCATGAAACTTGGCATGTTGCCTTGACATGGCACCAACATGCTGTGGTAAAAATTTTGTCTGATTTTTTGAAGGCGCACAGATTAACAACCAACAAAGTCATTTTGGAACAAAGAGCTGCCACGTTACAATCGGAAACACAAGTGCTATTCAAACCGTGGGCGTTGTACTAACCATTTACGTGCCACCACGCGTCCCCATTTTTATTGGCTAGGAGGTGACGTGCGGGGTAGCTATTTGAGTAGACAGGAGGCGTGGAGCAGACCGCCGCGCAGGCTCACCGGGAGGCGAGCCCTTTGACCTCCATCCGCCGCCCACCTCGCTCCCAACTTCTCCATTAATGGCACCCGAGCCCCGGTTTTAATGGCGTGGCTAGGCCTCAGTCGACTGAGATTTAAGAGAGAGAAAAGAAAATCTGAAAAGAAAATTTTGCACGGATCTTGATGTAAGATCTCACGGACATAGCATCGACTGAGACTTAGCAAGACTGATATATATGAAGACGATGGCAATGGATAATAATAATTGTCTTACATATTCAGGAAGATAATTAAAGATGCCACATGCGGCAACACCCGAAAGACACAAGGGCAAAAGAAGGAAGACACAGACAACGATCTGGGTCGCTGCTCTCTACTTCACCTTGATCTACTACGCCATCTTCGTCATTTCGTCGACCTTGATATCCTTCACGTCCTCAATCCATTGCTTGCGAGCATCCACGGATTCCTCCAGGAGCATGTCATGCTCGATGCGGAGATTAGCATTCTCATCCATAAGTTTCCTGACCATGACGGTCGTCTTCTCCAACACGGCAGTTGTCTCCTCGTGCTGCTTCGCCCTGCCGGCGATCTTCGCCCTCAGCAGGTCGCTCTCGGTGCGGAGCCTCACCTTGTCACCCCGTAGTCCCCGGATGACGCCGGTGGACTTATCCAACGTGGCATAGCTCTCCTCCTGCAGCTTCCCCCAGCGGGAGATGTCATCGTCCATTAGCTTATTGAGCATAGCGCGCATGCGCCCGTGAGAGCCCTCGAGTGCCCGCGATAGATCCATCCAGGCCGCCGCGATGCGGCAGGACCTCTCTGCTGCTTCCGCGGCGTGGCGGGACATCTATGCCACTTACGCGGCGCGGCCGGACCACTCTGCTGCTTCAGCGGCGTGGCGGGACCTCAGAGCTGCTTCGGCGGCGCGACGGGACCTCTGTGCTATTTCGGCGGCGCGACGGGACCTCTCGGCTCATATCGCGGCGAGGCGGGACATCTCTGCTGCTTCGCTCGCCGCTCCGTGGTCATTTCTCGACCAAGAACTCCTCCCACGGGCCATGGCAGACGCAAGGAAGGACGAAGACTTGTTTGTTTGTTGATGAGGAATTGAGGAGGAATGTGCAGTCATTTTCAAGTAGGTGGTATTTATAACCTAGTAATAAGCTGCTAAGTGGGAAAACATTTAGGTTTTCATCGGTGTGAACAGGTTTGCAATTACATATCGGTGTGAATCGGAGTAATTTGGAATGTGACAGGAAAGAAGCTCAAAATTATTTGACGGTTCCGGTTTCGGAGTGCGGCACGATTCCCGGATGGTGTAATTACCGTGGGCAAGCGTTCTCGGATGCGTACGTGGCGTGTGCACCGCAATCGGCGATGTCAGCACACGACTTGTTCCATCAACCGTGTGCGCTTGTTATTACCATCACGCACAATTCTTTTAATTAGAATGTGTGCCGTATATCGCAGACTCCTTGATCTGGCTGACCGTTTCTGTTGTGTTCGGTAATCGCAACAGTTCATCCGAGCGAACCGCATGCCGTATATCACAGACACCTTGATCTGCCAAACCGTTTCTGTTGTGTTGGGTAATAGCAAACAGTTCATCCGAGTGAACTGTATGCCATGTATCGCACACACCTCGATTTGGCTGACCATGTTTGTTGTTCTGTCTTATCGCAAACAGTTCGTATGGATCAACTGTATGCCACGTATCGCACACGCATCTCTAATCTGAATCGTGTTTGTTGTTCTGTCTTATCACAAACAGTTCATATGGATCAACTGGATGCCACGTATCGCACACGCGTCTCTAATCTGAATCATTTTTTATGTCTCCGACATCGCAAACAGTTCGTCTTATTGGCGACGGTTTTAGTACGACACCGTTTGCGATTAATGCATCGCACACAGTTTGGTCGTGGGGTCTCTAATTGATGTCTCGCGTTAGGACCATCCTGCAGTAGTGTTAGGGTCTATCAAACGCTACTCCGTAACTGGATAGTTATAAAGGTAGCTTTCGGGTGAGTCGTGATACATGCCGCGAGACATGGCTGACCAAGATGGGATTTTCCCCTCCTATACGGAGAGATATTTGTCGGGCCCATGGAACCCGGGGTATCCAGGCCCGTCTGCCTTTGGCCCAGGACGCAACGCCTGGAGTGGGCCCGGCGGGCCGTCGCCACCAAGTGTCTCACCAAGACCCCTCATGGGGCCCTGGCCTCGTGAGGCCCCCCTCCTCAGGGAGTAGCAGGCAATGCTCAGCACCACCATCAACGGCCTCGCGAGGTCCCCTCACGAGGCGGCTTCCCGGGTGGCCTCACGAGGCGGCTTCCTGAGTGGCCTCACGAGGCGGCTTCCCGAGGTGGCCTCACGAGGCGGCTTCCCGAGGTGGCCTTCCGAGGCCCCCTCCTGCAGGCGTTCGAGACGAAGGCCGTTCGGCGTGTCGCACGGTCTGGGGCCCATCATGTGGGTGACGCGCACGGCGACGAGCAGCAGCAGAGGCCGCGCCAGCAGGCGCGGATGCAGATGGTTTCCTCTTTTGCGTTAGGGGAGCAGGGTCACTCATCACGCCTACAACGTCCTCAAGATGCCCGGCTGCAGCGGCATCATCACCGTCGCCTGCGACGAAAAAGACGCGGCCAACACCCTCGAGCGACCCTACAAGGCTGCCGCTGTCGCGCACCCAGCCGACGAGGACGCGGCCAAGCCTTCCGAGGCCGCGCCCGCGAAGAAGAAGCAGCTGTTTTCTCAGGACCGCGCCGAGACGAAGAAGGTGCCGATGGACAGCAGCGGCTCCGGCCCCGCCTTCACCATCGGCATAGGCCTCCCTCCTGCACAGGAAAGCGCGCTCGTCACCTTCCTTCGGGAAAACTCGGATGTTTTCTCCTGGAAAGCATCCGACTTGTCCGGTGTGCCGAGGGAGGTGATCGAGCACCACTTAGCGGTGTGCCCCAATGCATGCCCAGTCAAGCAGAAAGCACGGCGCTAGGCGCCAGAGAAGCAAGAGTTCATCGTCAATGAAGTTCAGAAGCTCCAAGAAGCCGGAGTCGTTCGTGAGGTGCGCCACTCCGAATGGCTCGCCAACCCAGTCGTCGTCCCCAAGAAGGGCGGCAAGGAGCGCATGTGCGTCGACTTCACCAGCCTCAACAAGTCCTGCCCTCGTGACCCCTTCCAGCTGCCGCGAGGCGGCCAGGGCGTTGGCCCCACCGTCGGCGGCACGTGCATGCCCTTCGGGCTGAGGAACGCCGGCGCCTCTTTCCAGAGGCTGGCGCCCTTCGCACCAGGGCCTCATGAGAAGACCCCAGCCACGGTAATGGAAGTCTGTAGCTTTCTGGGATTGGCAGGCTACTACCGTCGCTTCATCGAAGGCTTCTCAAAAATAGCCAAGCCACTGACAGAATTGCTGAAGAAGAACCACAAATTTGCCTGGACGGAAGAATGTGACAGCAGTTTCATGGAGCTAAAGACGAGGCTAACCACCGCCCCTGTCTTAGTTCTTCCAGACATCCACAAGAGCTTCGGCATATATTGCGATGCTTCCAGGCGTGGAATCGGCTGCGTGCTAATGCAAGAAGGAAAGGTTGTAGCCTATGCATCCAGACAGCTACGACCTCATGAAAAGAACTATCCCACTCATGATTTGGAACTGGCAGCCGTGATTCATGCATTGAAGATTTGGAGGCATTATCTCATTGGGCAGCGATGTGAAATATACACGGACCACAAGAGTCTCAAGTATATTTTCACTCAGCCTGATCTGAATCTCAGACAGAGAAGATGGCTGGAATTGGTCAAGGATTATGACCTTGGGATTAATTATCATCCGAGAAAAGCCAATGTGGTCGCCGATGCCCTCAGCAGAAAGCAAGGTACCCTGAATGCACTCATGGGGGGAATGCATCCGAGGCTGCGAGAAGAGTTCGCCAAGTTGAATATGGTGTTATGCGGCCCAACTCGCCCGGATACAATGGAAATTACTCTGACACTTATGGAAGAAATTAAGGCAGCTCAGAACTCAGACCAAGAAATACAAGAGATCAGAGAGCGCATTCCGTTAGGAAAGGCCAAGTCCTTTCGAATTGATGACCAGGACACTGTATGGTTTGAGAACCGAATATGTGTGCCTGATCAAGACAGCTTGAGACAGCAAATACTCAGAGAGGCACATGAATCTGCATATTCTATCCATCCGGGAGGAACAAAAATGTACCAGGACTTGCGAGAAACCTTTTGGTGGCCAGGCATGAGAAGAGACATAGCATACTATGTCGCATGTTGTGACATCTGCAACAGAGTCAAGGCTGAACATTAGAAACCCGCTGGGCTACTGCAACCTTTACCAGTTCCCCAGTGGAAATGGGATGACATATGCATGGACTTCATTGTTGGACTACCCAAGTCCACAAGAGGCCATGATGCTATTTGGGTCATCATGGATATACTTACGAAAGTGGCTCACTTCCTTCCAGTAAAGACCACTTTCAACTCGAATCAGCTCGCACATCTCTATATGTCCCGGATAGTCAGCCTTCATGGAGTACCCAAGTCTATCACATTAGATAGAGGCTCTCTGTTTACCTCAGCATTTTGGCTGCGACTGCATCAAGCCCTGGGGACTGTGCTAAGGCATAGTACGACATATCACCCACAGACAGATGGACAGACCGAACGCGTGAATCAGATAGTGGAAGATATGCTTCGGTCATGTGCTCTCGCCCATGGACCCAAATGGGAGGATAGTCTACCTTATGCAGAATTCTCCTACAATAAAAGCTATTAGTCAAGTCTCAAGATGTCACCGTTTGAAGCTCTGTACGGACGGAAATGCCGCACTCCTTTAAATTGGTCTCAGACAGGAGACAGCCGTATCTTCGGCACAGATTTGATGCTCGAGGCTGAGAAACAAGTCAAGGATATTCAGGAGCGTCTTCGAGCGGCCAAGTCCCGTCGAAAGAGCTACTATGACCCGAAGCATCGGGAAGTAACCTTTGAGCCCGGAGAATATGCCTATCTCCGAGTAACCCCCATGAAAGGAATAAAAAGGTTTCACACCCGAGGAAAGCTTGCACCGAGGTATATCGGACCCTTTCCAGTCATGGCTAGAAGAGGCAGAGTGGCATATCAGCTAGAGTTACCACCAGAGTTGGCAGACGTTCACGACGTCTTTCATATATCACAATTGAGAAAGTGCATTGCACCTCCGATCAAACAGGCAGATATGAGTGACTTGGAATTGACCAAAGATCTGACATACGAGGAAAGACCTGTCAGAATATTGGATGAGATGGAAAGGACTACCAGGAGTAAGACAATTAAGTTTTACAAGGTACTATGGGATCATCATACTGAGGAAGAAGCTACCTGGGAAAGAGAGGATTTTCTGAGATCAGCCTATCCACACTTGTTCCCTGAGCAACCAAATCTCGAGGACGAGATTCATCCTAAGGGGGGTAGGTTTGTGACACCCTGGTTTTTGGCAACTTTTTCTTTTCGAAATCTTTTTGGCTTTATTTGCAATTTGGATGGATTTTGAATCCTTCCAGTTGACTTTGGACTTATGAATTCCTCTCAGTGATCCAGAGTCCTCACCATCTTGCCAAAACCTTGTCACTCACCATCTGGATCAATTCCCAATTCCTTATTCTTCCCAAAAATTCATTTTCTTCTTTTGGGAAAATCTGTCATCACTATGGGTTACAAAGCAACCTATAGTTCTGGTGATCAGAAAAATCCCAAATTAATCCCAGACCTTCTTGACATCATCTACTCCCACAATCTCCAAAAACATCTCATGGCCCAGTACAAAATTTTGTCCAGAAAACTCCATTTGCTCTCTGGACAGTACTGGTCATTTGTGAAGGAGCTCATATTTTCCCTACTCAATTAATTCCCAGAAAATTCCCTGAGATAATAGGGAACCTATATTTCCACAATATCCAAAAAATATCGTCTTGTCCAGTACAAATTTTCATCACCAATATTCTGCCAAGTTTCTGTTCAGTTGGAACCTCTGTGAAGGAAGTACCAGCTAGAGGTATCCAATTGAGCTGAAATTTTTCAAGCATCTTCTCCTCCCCAAATAACCCTGCCACACCAAATTTCAGCCCCAGGAGATCAACTAGATGAGTGCATCAAGCTCATCTCTGTTTTTGGCTCAGTACAGCACTTGTACATGAACTATATCCAAATCTTGGTAAAATCTTCTCAAACTTGGTCAGATTGGAGTCCTTCCAACATAGATCACCCCAGACATCTCCTTTGGCTCCATCTCCAGCTCACCTCTCCTCTAGATCTCTCTCAAGTTCTCTGTCAGAGACTGTAGCTGAAGCTACACTTCACAGCAGAGTGAATCTAGCCAAACCAAGCATGCAGAGGCACTAGTTGATCGAAGGAGAAGGCCCTAGACACGGTGAGCTGGACTTGGACGGCCTCGAGACATCACCTCCCGTGGTGAGCACGGTACTGGCATGCCAGTACGCGTGCTCTGCACCTCGCCGGCGACGGCCGAGGTCATTCCAGTGGCTTCGCTCTGCCATTTGATGTCCTGAGGTGTCGACTTCGTCGCTGCCGTCCACGTAACCCTCTCCCGAAGCCTCCCCTCACCGGAATCGCCCTCGCCGGCCGCCACGCGCGCGGGCACTGTGCCGCCCGTGCCGGCACTGTGCCGTGCGGCGCGTCGTCTTCCTCCGCTAGCCTCCACTGGCCGCCATTACTCCTCCCTGCCCTCTCCCGTCTCGTCGCCCGCTCCCGGCCAGCCAGCTCAACATCGCGACGCCGGCGACGTGGCCCGAGTCCCGACCATTCCAGAGAGATCGCCGAGCTCCTCCCCTCCTATAAATAGCCCTCCCCGGCCTCTCCCGAGCTCATCAACCCACTCCTCCTCCTCCCAATCGTCCTTCTCGAGCCTGAGCCACGGCCGAGAGGCCCTCTGGCCTCGAACCTCGCCGGAGATCCGCCGCCACCCGAGCCCTGCCTCCCCGCCGATTCACTCCTCCCCGAGCTCCACTGACTCCACCATCGAGCTCAGCTCATCCTCCTGGTCACGCCCAAGCCCTTGCCTGGTCGAATCGCTGCCGGAGTCGCCGTCTCCGACGCCACCCGAGTGCCGCCACCGCCGGAGAAGAAGGGGATGACGCCGTCCGGCTACCGTTCGCCAAGCCTCGGGTACGTGCGTGTTCATCTCGAAGCGCTCGATCCATTCCGCTACTCACCGGACCTCGCCGCCGTCGGTGTCGCCGGCGAGCGTCGCCGGAGCTCCGCTCCCTCTCTGTTCCCTCCTCCTCCTGTTTAAACCTGACCGCGGGGCCCGCACGTCAGCGACTCACTCGCGCGCGCCGAAGTGGTAAGTGGAGGCGCCCGGGCGAAATACGCCTTCGACGTGGCCCGCTGTGGATTTTCTGATTTTCTAATTAAATTCCAGATTTTGACCAGAACTTTGACCTTTCATAACTTTTAAACCATAAGTCCAAATCAATTGATTCTTTTTGCATCTGGTTTGTCTTGAGCTCCTCTATTTTCTGGCCAAATTTGGTATTTTTCCCATGTTCACAGAATTTCTGGTGCTCAAAACAGTAGCATGTGACATTTTCAATTGCTTTTTTTAAAAATATTTTCAGAGGGAAATAACTTTGGATTTGAAGCCCAGGAGTTTGTGGACAACCCAACAGAGCAAGGCAAGCCATGTCATCCATTGCATGAAGCATTTCAATAGTGTTGGTTATTTAATTAAATTTCATGCATTATTTTAATATGTGATAATTCTCAGTAAATTATTTAAATACATAGCTACTGCTATGATAATTTACTTGCAATTAAATATCCATACTGGTTAAATGCTTGGCTATATTAAACTTAGTTGCTTGGTCAAGAGCCACCTACCCGGACTTTTCCGTGCAGCCACATTTGCCGGTATGGGACGGCCTTGACTTGGTCTGGCTTTGTGCTCTTTTATCGGTACCACCAAACTAGGGAGGGTTATGCGTGTGTGGTGCCCTGATCAGGTAGACGACCATAATCCTTTGAGCCCAGTTGAGTTATTTTGCCGGCGTCCCCGTTTGGAGCAGTTTGTTTGGCCACGACGGTGGCAGGTGTCACGGGGTGACACAGGGGCCACCCAGGACATGACCCTGGGAGGGTATGATTGTCGGTGGTACGATAGAGGGGTCACGGGTCAGGCAGGTTTCGTTGGAGCACCACCGGTCCACCCGAATGGGATCACGAGGCCAGGTACTCCATGGTGTGGGTAAAGTGCGCAACCTCTACAGAGTGTAAAACCTATTCGAATAGCCGCGTCCACGGTATTGGACAGTCCGTTTAGGCCTCTCTAGGATGATCAACCGTAATGATAATAATGATGGAAGAACTTGTCTTATGTTCGGAAGTGCTCTGTGGCTTGTGAGCATTCCGAGGGTTGTGGGACAACCCAGATGAGAGTAAGTTGGTACTGGGTACCAGTAAGTGAGCAACCTAATCACTTAACTTGTTAATTGCCATGCTATTGTTTGCTGCATTGTTTTGGTTGCCATGAGCTTGCGAGTACATTCCAAGTACTCACCTGGCATATCATGCCAGATGCAGGAGAAGCCGAGGACGGAGGTCCTGAAGGTTCGTGCTACGCTAACTAGGCCGTGTCCACAGCAGTGTCCCTGTGGATGGAGTTTCTCGCGCTATGTTCCACTACGCCGTAGACTACCCAGTAGTATCGAGGCCCTGCCATGTTCCATAAATAATGTGGATATTGTTCTCAGCACCTTCAGTGCTTCCGGCCTCGCTATCGATGTAAATTATGAGCTTGTACTCGAGATATCTTAATAAAGTTTAGTTTTGTTCTGTTCCAAGTTGTTGTGTGTTTCCAGAGGACATGATCTCTGGGATGGAAACACTGGTAAACCGGTTCTCTGAGCCGGGGTGCCACAGGGTCCTTCCCACACGACCCAGAAACCGTCGGCGATATGGCCTCCGGTCACACACGCGGGGCAAAAAGAGCTCGTGTGCGATCAGGCGAGCCATCGCAGACAATTATACTGGCCCAATTATTTCTGTTCGTATGTTCATCCCACACGGTGAATCTCAGAAAAACGTTTCCGTTCATATGTACATCACACACAATTTTTATGTGGAAACGTTTGTGCAAGGTGGCCTAATGCAAACATTTGTCGGGCGGAAGGCGTGTGTGATTGTTCGTTGATCCAACACGGCTACTTTCTAGAAACTGTGTGCGTTGTTTGATGTCATCACCCATGGTGTTGTTTGAGAAACCGTCTAAAATTCAAAAACCCAATAAGCAGGCTAATTGGCCTATTATTGATAATGCATTTAGTAATCAAATTGAAATTTCATATCAAACACACCATATGTTTCATAGCCGTGTTACAGCAACCAGGATTTCATAGCTGAATTACATCAGAGTACAACATCACATAGCTTCAGCACTCAGTTACACCATATAGGCATATAGCTAGCTACGCAATTACACAACAGCACGAAGTTTCACATGCAACATCTAAAACCTTTGGAAAGTAGCATCATATACGGTATACAGAGAGATGAATCTCATCTGGAAAACTATTGAATTTGAAGGCGAATATTGAGCCTTCAATGATGTTGAATGTGCTTGCAACTTTGCTCCAGTGGCTACGGATGATTGCCCGCCCAACCTTCGTCCTCCTGAGGGAGACTTCAATATTGTACCGTGGGTGTTGAATGAGTACCTTCCTCCCTCTTGACCATGGAGGTGGTTTGAGAGGTAATCATCGGTGAACTGCTTTGGAAAGGACTGAAAACAAAGATATGCATAAATATCTGTTCTAAATTTTGAAATGGTGCATAGGAAAAAACACAAGGTAAAAGAGTTAGTACCATCCTATAGTTGACTGATGTCTTCTTCATTGTGCAAACAAAGATCTTGTTGTTATTCAACGCTTGTTTCTTTATCCTAACAATCTTTATGAGTTTCTTGACTTGACTGATATTCATGTTCATCTCATTTCCCCATATGCAAAATGGATCGAACAGCAGGACCTACATGTGCAAGACCAAATTGTTAAAAACCTAAATATTAGAATGGTTCCTGCAATTGCACAATAATGTGTATTAGCCAAAGGACCATGGATGTGCAAACCTCGATGGTAAACCTTAGTGCCTCCCATTGTTTCCCTGCAACACATATAAGGCAGATATTGATCAGTTTAAGTGAGAGTTGGCATACTATCAGTAGAATATATTAATGAAAACTTGTACCCACAACAAATGAACATTACACTGCAGAATTGTACCAAAAAGTTAACTGGACACCACAACAAATGAAGCAAGCAGTTAACTGAGAACCACATTGCAGAATAGAACATATACTAGAAGATCATACAGTTAACCAAGCCTAGCGTGCTTAAGAACTACTAGGAAATATAACATTTGTGTATGTTTCTCATGTATAGAGTACATCCAAATTTGATTTTATTCCTCACATGCATAACAATAAAAATTTTGTACCCACAGGAATTGAAAATCACATTTCAGAATTGAACCAAACAGTTAACTGAATATCACAACAAATGAACCAAACTGTTAACTGAACATCACATTTCAGAAGATCAGATTGCATATTAACATAACAGAGGACAATTCACTAGAAGGCACCAGAGGCGGCCTTTAGAAAACACCACAAACTGTCGTTTAAAGCAGCCAACTGCGTGGTGGCGTCCGCGTGTGAGGGGTCGACGGTGGCATCGACGGCGAGGTGCTCCTCCAAGATCTGGCGGTCGGCACGCATGGCAGCCATCGTGACCTCATCCGCGCGTGCGGCCACGATTTGCTTCACCAGTGCCAGATGCTCCTTGAGCTCCTGGCTATAATGTGTGAACCATGGCTATGGGCGGTGCTTATTTGGAGGATGGGGCAGTGAGTTGGGTGGAAGATGTCGCGCCGGCGGTCGAGGCTTGTGGGATGGAGAAGGAGGAGGAGGATGGGGGTGGGGTGTGGATTACTTGACTATATGGACGAGGCCGCGCAGCGGGAAGGAGCGCCGCCGGCGAGGAGGCGGCGCTGCAAAGCAAGCAGTGAAGGTTTGAACTTGGAAAGGAAGGAGGAAATAGTGGAAATGTGGCTTTTGGTGGGGGGGAGGGGGCGGGGACCTAGATATTTTCGCGGTTGCCGAAAATTTACGAACGGTGCAGCGAAAAACTGGCGCGCAAGTGTGGTTGATGCACGGCCAGTGGACTGTAGCCGACAAACCTTCCTGCGTAAGCCATACATGAGGGAGCCCCAAGATATTTTATACTGCATCGCACACGATTGTTGCTAACAAACTGTTTGTGATGTAATTGATTTTTTCATTTTGATTTGAAAGATAAAATGGGGTTACGGCAGGAAAGGTCGCTGTTTGAATTGCTAGAACATTTATCTGCAGTGAACATGTAACTATAGGAGTGTCATGCTAAAATTTGGAATTATTCTGGGTTTGTTTGGCATTTTTTATACATTAATTGAGTTTTCTAGGCATTTAATGTGCATAATTCAAATTTGAACTACAGGCACATGCTCCAGTGCACTAAAATGGGTTGAAAATCGTATATGTGTCCTTGGTTGAATGTTTAGGTCCCATACAAGAAATGGGAGTGAATTTCAAACATCTGGGCGTCATGGCTCGGCCGAAAACATTGAGAAACTTGGTTTTTAAATTCCTGTAAATCCAAAAATTGCCTAAAAATCACGGAACTTGGCATGGTGTCTTGACATGGCACCAACACGCTATGGTAAAATTTTTGTTCGATTTGAGACAAGTTTTGGTATAAGCTTCTTACAAACCGGAGCTTCTCTCAAGAAGGCTCACGGTTCCGATAGGGGATGTGTCACCTTTGTGGGCGAAATGACATACGCTGCCTCTTCTTGCCTTGATTATTTTTACAAAGGCAACAAAGACCAATAGGAGTGTCGTGCTAAAATTTGGAATTATTTCGGGTTCGTTTGGCCTTTTTTATACATTTATTGAGTTTCTAGGCATTTAATGTGCATAATTCAAATTTGAACTACATGCACATGCTCCGGTGCACCAAAATGGGTTGAAAAATCGTATATGTGTCCTTGGGTGAATGTTTAGGTCCCATACAAGAAATGGGAATGAATTTCAAACATCTGGGCGTCGTGGCTCGGCCGAAAACATTGAGAAACTTGGTTTTTAAATTCCTGTAAATCCAAAAATTGCCTAAAAATCATGAAACTTGGCATGTTGCCTTGACATGGCACCAACATGCTGTGGTAAAAATTTTGTCTGATTTTTTGAAGGCGCACAGATTAACAACCAACAAAGTCATTTTGGAACAAAGAGCTGCCACGTTACAATCGGAAACACAAGTGCTATTCAAACCGTGGGCGTTGTACTAACCATTTACGTGCCACCACGCGTCCCCATTTTTATTGGCTAGGAGGTGACGTGCGGGGTAGCTATTTGAGTAGACAGGAGGCGTGGAGCAGACCGCCGCGCAGGCTCACCGGGAGGCGAGCCCTTTGACCTCCATCCGCCGCCCACCTCGCTCCCAACTTCTCCATTAATGGCACCCGAGCCCCGGTTTTAATGGCGTGGCTAGGCCTCAGTCGACTGAGATTTAAGAGAGAGAAAAGAAAATCTGAAAAGAAAATTTTGCACGGATCTTGATGTAAGATCTCACGGACATAGCATCGACTGAGACTTAGCAAGACTGATATATATGAAGACGATGGCAATGGATAATAATAATTGTCTTACATATTCAGGAAGATAATTAAAGATGCCACATGCGGCAACACCCGAAAGACACAAGGGCAAAAGAAGGAAGACACAGACAACGATCTGGGTCGCTGCTCTCTACTTCACCTTGATCTACTACGCCATCTTCGTCATTTCGTCGACCTTGATATCCTTCACGTCCTCAATCCATCGCTTGCGAGCATCCACGGATTCCTCCAGGAGCATGTCATGCTCGATGCGGAGATTAGCATTCTCATCCATAAGTTTCCTGACCATGACGGTCGTCTTCTCCAACACGGCAGTTGTCTCCTCGTGCTGCTTCGCCCTGCCGGCGATCTTCGCCCTCAGCAGGTCGCTCTCGGTGCGGAGCCTCACCTTGTCACCCCGTAGTCCCCGGATGACGCCGGTGGACTTATCCAACGTGGCATAGCTCTCCTCCTGCAGCTTCCCCCAGCGGGAGATGTCATCGTCCATTAGCTTATTGAGCATAGCGCGCATGCGCCCGTGAGAGCCCTCGAGTGCCCGCGATAGATCCATCCAGGCCGCCGCGATGCGGCAGGACCTCTCTGCTGCTTCCGCGGCATGGCGGGACATCTATGCCACTTACGCGGCGCGGCCGGACCACTCTGCTGCTTCAGCGGCGTGGCGGGACCTCAGTGCTGCTTCGGCGGCGCGGCGGGACCTCTGTGCTATTTCGGCGGCGCGACGGGACCTCTCGGCTCATATCGCGGCGAGGCGGGACATCTCTGCTGCTTCGCTCGCCGCTCCGTGGTCATTTCTCGACCAAGAACTCCTCCCACGGGCCATGGCAGACGCAAGGAAGGACGAAGACTTGTTTGTTTGTTGATGAGGAATTGAGGAGGAATGTGCAGTCATTTTCAAGTAGGTGGTATTTATAACCTAGTAATAAGCTGCTAAGTGGGAAAACGTTTAGGTTTTCATCGGTGTGAACAGGTTTGCAATTACATATCGGTGTGAATCGGAGTAATTTGGAATGTGACGGGAAAGAAGCTCAAAATTATTTGACGGTTCCGGTTTCGGAGTGCGGCACGATTCCCGGATGGTGTAATTACCGTGGGCAAGCGTTCTCGGATGCGTACGTGGCGTGTGCACCGCAATCGGCGATGTCAGCACACGACTTGTTCCATCAACTGTGTGCGCTTGTTATTACCATCACGCACAATTCTTTTAATTAGAATGTGTGCCGTATATCGCAGACTCCTTGATCTGGCTGACCATTTCTGTTGTGTTCGGTAATCGCAACAGTTCATCCGAGCGAACCGCATGCCGTATATCACAGACACCTTGATCTGCCAAACCGTTTCTGTTGTGTTGGGTAATAGCAAACAGTTCATCCGAGTGAACTGTATGCCATGTATCGCACACACCTCGATTTGGCTGACCATGTTTGTTGTTCTGTCTTATCGCAAACAGTTCGTATGGATCAACTGTATGCCACGTATCGCACACGCATCTCTAATCTGAATCGTGTTTGTTGTTCTGTCTTATCACAAACAGTTCATATGGATCAACTGGATGCCACGTATCGCACACGCGTCTCTAATCTGAATCATTTTTTATGTCTCCGACATCGCAAACAGTTCGTCTTATTGGCGACGGTTTTAGTACGACACCGTTTGCGATTAATGCATCGCACACAGTTTGGTCGTGGGGTCTCTAATTGATGTCTCGCGTTAGGACCATCCTGCAGTAGTGTTAGGGTCTATCAAACGCTACTCCGTAACTGGATAGTTATAAAGGTAGCTTTCGGGTGAGTCGTGATACATGCCGCGAGACATGGCTGACCAAGATGGGATTTTCCCCTCCTATACGGAGAGATATTTGTCGGGCCCATGGAACCCGGGGTATCCAGGCCCGTCTGCCTTTGGCCCAGGACGCAACGCCTGGAGTGGGCCCGGCGGGCCGTCGCCACCAAGTGTCTCACCAAGACCCCTCATGGGGCCCTGGCCTCGTGAGGCCCCCCTCCTCAGGGAGTAGCAGGCAATGCTCAGCACCACCATCAACGGCCTCGCGAGGTCCCCTCACGAGGCGGCTTCCCGGGTGGCCTCACGAGGCGGCTTCCTGAGTGGCCTCACGAGGCGGCTTCCCGAGGTGGCCTCACGAGGCGGCTTCCCGAGGTGGCCTTCCGAGGCCCCCTCCTGCAGGCGTTCGAGACGAAGGCCGTTCGGCGTGTCGCACGGTCTGGGGCCCATCATGTGGGTGACGCGCACGGCGACGAGCAGCAGCAGAGGCCGCGCCAGCAGGCGCGGATGCAGATGGTTTCCTCTTTTGCGTTAGGGGAGCAGGGTCACTCATCACGCCTACAACGTCCTCAAGATGCCCGGCTGCAGCGGCATCATCACCGTCGCCTGCGACGAAAAAGACGCGGCCAACACCCTCGAGCGACCCTACAAGGCTGCCGCTGTCGCGCACCCAGCCGACGAGGACGCGGCCAAGCCTTCCGAGGCCGCGCCCGCGAAGAAGAAGCAGCTGTTTTCTCAGGACCGCGCCGAGACGAAGAAGGTGCCGATGGACAGCAGCGGCTCCGGCCCCGCCTTCACCATCGGCATAGGCCTCCCTCCTGCACAGGAAAGCACGCTCGTCACCTTCCTTCGGGAAAACTCGGATGTTTTCGCCTGGAAAGCATCCGACTTGTCCGGTGTGCCGAGGGAGGTGATCGAGCACCACTTAGCGGTGTGCCCCAATGCATGCCCGGTCAAGCAGAAAGCACGGCGCTAGGCGCCAGAGAAGCAAGAGTTCATCGTCAATGAAGTTCAGAAGCTCCAAGAAGCCGGAGTCGTTCGTGAGGTGCGCCACTCCGAATGGCTCGCCAACCCAGTCGTCGTCCCCAAGAAGGGCGGCAAGGAGCGCATGTGCGTCGACTTCACCAGCCTCAACAAGTCCTGCCCTCGTGACCCCTTCCAGCTGCCGCGAGGCGGCCAGGGCGTTGGTCCCACCGTCGGCGGCACGTGCATGCCCTTCGGGCTGAGGAACGCCGGCGCCTCTTTCCAGAGGCTGGCGCCCTTCGCACCAGGGCCTCATGAGCCTCCCGCTCCTCGCGAGCTCACAGCGCCTCGCGGGCCCCCTGGCTGCGAAGGAGCAGACTCCCTTGGCATGCCGCGCCGAGTGGTCTGACGTCACTACAGTGCGGTTCTGTCAGGTGCGCCCGGCGCGTCGCCTCGTGCGACCCTCACTCCTTCCCGCCGCGCCTCTCGAGCTTCGCTCCTGGAACCTTATCCTTTTGGCTGTGTAATGGATTTCACTGATTTCACCCTGATGAGTTATAGTACCCGCTAATTTCTATGTTAAGTTCGATGCTGGCCGGAGAGCGCCACGCGCTCGCGACCCCTCCCCTGACCAGTTCCGTGAGCGGGGGCTGAGGCACGGTGCCTGTGCTTGGGTCCGTCCCTGCAGTACCGCAAAATCCAAGCGACTGAGATCTGGCTCACGGGCCTGCTCCCGTGCACGTCACCTCACCAAGGTCCTTGGTGTCTTATCCCCTCACGCAACGGCCACGGGCGAGATAGCAAGCGCGTGCCGCTCCCCCACCGTGAATCTGTTGACATGCAGTCCCTCAGGAGGCGAACTGCGCGAGGACCTCGCGGGCAGCCCCTTGCGAGCCGACCTCGCGAGACAAAGATACTTCGATCACCGAGCCTCGTGAGCGCGCCTCGCGAGCTGCTTGAGCCCCTCACGAGTTGAGGCTCGCCCGTCGTCGCCCTCCGCCAAAGCTAAGTCTGACTGCCTCGCGAGACGCCCTCACCTTCACTCAAGCTCTCTCCCCTCGCGATCCCGCTGGGCGCTAGCGTTTTTTCTTCTGCATAAGCCGCTTGCACGCCAAAGGGGGGCTTCCTGAGCATCGCGCCTCAGGAGCCCTCACTAGCTCACGGTGCCCCTTACCTCCTGGCCTTGTCCCGGCATCGCGACCGGACATACCAGCGGCGGCTGAGGCTCGCCCGGGGGCTGGGCCCTGACGGCGTAGAGCGCTGAGGCGAGAAAAGAAAAAAAACCAGCCTCACGAGAGGACTTCGGGAGAGAATGCATGCAACCCCATGTCACAAAAGTATTAATTTAAACATAAGAAGATATTGTTTCACGCCCCCGCGGGGTTACATCGGTTCAATGCAGGAAAACGAAAGAAAGGAAAGGCCTAGGCGAGTGCAGCCCCGTCACCGTGCGCGCGGTGTCCCGGCTCCGGAGTCGTCGTCACATGTGCCTAGTCGGAGTCCTCGTCCTCGCTCTTGATGCGGGGGGAGCCGCCGTCACCTCCGCCCCCGCCGGAGGGGGCGACACCATCAGAGGAGTCGTCCTCGCTGGAAGAGCCGCTGTAGCTGTCCTCGCTCTCGGCGCAGTACTCCAGGCGGCTGCCGGAGAGCCCGAAGATCTTAACGAAAAGCGTGGCGGCCCCGTCGTACTTGAACTGGAGGACGTGCCCCCGCTTCAGGCCGCGGGCGAGGGCGAACGACTTCCACCCCTGCCTTAGGAACATGAAGCCCGAGGCGGTAAGCTCCGTCGCCACCCAGGAGGGGCCGTTGCAGCAGCCGTCGGCCTGCACCCACAGGCCCAAGGGCGCGCGGTCCGCCATCGCCGCCGCGAAGGAGTCCGGGAGCCGGAGCCAGGTGCAGGGGTTGCGGTGCATGTTCACGATGAACTCGCGTGCCGCCTCCGCCGAGTGGCTCCCCGCCTGGGGCGGAAGCTTAGCCGCTCTGCCGCGGCCGCCTCGGCCTTGCACGCCTCGCCCGCCGCACCCACGAGCGGCGCCCCTTCCGCGACTGCTGGGCCCGGCGCCGGCGGCCGTCGAGGATCGACCACGCCCCCGGGGCGGGACCTGCGATGCGGCGGCGGAAGCACGGCCGCGTCCTCGTCCTCTCGCCATATCTTCGGTAGTTCTAGCAAGGAGATGAGGAAGCTGGAGGAAGGAGAAGATGAGTGGGGGGCTCCGGCTCTCCCTTCCCCCTCTTTTTATCTCGGCGCGGGACTCCCCTCATCGCTCCGCCTTCTCCGGCGCCAAGATTTATGTCCGGACGGCAGTTCCCGAGGCGTCGTGGGGAAGTGGGGGCGTCGCCCATCACATCGTGCGCCACGCGTCACGCCTGGCCGCAGGCGGTTAGGGCCCGCGCCGTTTCGTCCCTCTGTAGGCAGGAACGTGCGCGCCGCGGGCCCGGGGGCTACTGTCGGGCCCATGGAACCCGGGGTATCCAGGCCCGTCTGCCTTTGGCCCAGGGCGCAACGCCTGGAGTGGGCCCGGCGGGCCGTCGCCACCAAGTGTCTCACCAAGACCCCTCATGGGGCCCTGGCCTCCTGAGGCCCCCCTCCTCAGGGAGTAGCAGGTAGACCTGGGCAGGGGCAGCCCGGCCCGAGAAGCCCGGCCCGAAGCCCGACGTCCGGGCCGGGCTCGGGCCTCACTTTTCCCGCCCGAGCCCGGCCCGAAGCCCGGGAAAAGCCCGGTAAAACCTATTTTTTAATATATTTTACGAAAAATAGGTATAATATAGTATTATATAGCCCCGAAATTAGGTAATTTATTCTTTTTAATTAAAAAAATAACCTTTTTGTCGGGCTGCGGGCCGGGCCGGGCCGGGCCGGGCCGGGCCGGGCCCGGGATTGGGATTTTGAGGTCGAGCTTTTTCAAACCCGGCCCGAAACCCGGCCCGGCCCGGAGATGCCCATGTCTAGTAGCAGGCAACGCTCAGCACCACCATCAACGACCTCGCGAGGTCCCCTCACGAGGCGGCTTCCCGAGTGGCCTCACGAGGCAGCTTCCCGAGTGGCCTCACGAGGCGGCTTCCCGAGGTGGCCTCACGAGGCGGCTTCCCGAGGTGGCCTTCCGAGGCCCCCTCCCGCAGGCATTCGAGACGAAGGCCGTTCGGCGTGTCGCGCGGTCTGGGGCCCATCACGTGGGTGACGCGCACGGCGACGAGCAGCAGCAGAGGCCGCGCCAGCAGGCGCGGATGCAGATGGTTTCCTCTTTTGCGTTAGGGGAGCAGGGCCAGCTATCCACTCTCCAAAGCAACCCCAAAGGTTGCCCGATCGGCGAAGGAAGACCAAGACGGCGGGCGCGCAGGGTGGAGGTCATCACCGAGCCACCGGCGCGTCATGGATCATGCTTTGGCAGGCGAAGACCACCTTTAGTCAGGATAGCCTGAGCGCCTGTCCCCTTTCAAAACCGCCGAGTGTGGCAACCCTTCCCGCCTAAGTTTCCAGGGGGAAGAGGACCTAGGTTGGCATAAAAGGGGCAGTGCAGCCACCATAGCAAAGGGACCGGACCGGACCGGATCATCTTCAACCTTGTACGCGAGAACTCTCTCACCCACAATAATCCCAACTACAAGCAGGAGTAGGGTCTTACACCGCAAGGTGGCCCGAACCTGGGTAAACCGCTGTGTCCTCGCCCGTCCTACTCTAGCGCGCTCTCGCCGTCGTCTCGCCGTAGCGTTGCCGTGGTAGGAGAGGAAGTAGTAGAACGTGCTCACCCCAGTGTTCGAACCTTTGGGTCCCCGGAGCCCTACTTCTGACAATATTCTCTAGGCCCTCTCGAGTGATCAGATTCGAAAAGCATGGCCATGCGACTTAGGTTAAGTGTTAACCCAGTTCGGGAATCTGTATCACGGTTTCGAGAAGAGAGGTCGAGCTACCACAAGGGTGACAAGTACTCGCCTTGAGGTCGACAACATATATTGTGAGGCAAAAGGAATGTTGCATATGACACATTGTCGAGGTTCGTCAAACGACTTTACGCACACATGGGAGTTGGCACGTTCTGCTAGGAGCCGCTACCAACTATCGACTTCGGTTGTGTCCATGTGTACGTGAACCTATAGGGTCACACACTTAAGGGGCTGCAGCCCATTCGGATTGGATCCGAGTGGAAAATGGATGTAGACTCTTAGTGGGCTCAAGTGTTGAGCCCACCTCGGAGGTCTATATAAAGGAGAATGGGCGCACCACTTAGGGTTGATCTTTTTCCACCCGTGACAGTCGCCGCCACAACTCCCCACGCCCATGCCGCGCGACCGGACCTAGCAGTCCGCCGCCCAACGCTGCTCCCCGCACGTGTGGATACCTTGGAGGCATCGCATCTGCGGTGCTCGGACGAACCGTTCGAGGGATTCGCGAGGTACCGTTCGCGGGAGATCACCGTTCGCGGGAGATCGGCGACACGAGGAGGAGACACCTCGGGAGATCAACTACACGCATCACCAACTCTACTTCCACTGCGGTGACTACGCGTCTAGTGGTAGACCCGATCCCGTGATCTATTTCCAGCAGCATGATCTTGGGTGCGCGGTAGAATTTTTTTATTTGGCGCTACGTAGCGTACCGCGTGTTCCAACAAGCCGCCAGGCAGCCTCCGCCTCCTTCAGCTGCTTCTTGAGGCGGGAGATCTCGTCCTGGAGCTCGCCCCGCTTCTTGGTGAAGCGGTCCTCGTGAAGCTTCAGCTTCTTGCTGTAGTCCTTGGCGAGCGCTTCACGCTTGTTCTTGGACTTCGCGTCAGCGTCAACTTGGATCTTCTTCTCCTTCTCCGCCAGCTGGGAGTTGGCCTTGGCGAGGCGTTTGTCGTAGGAGACTTGGGCGGCCGCCACCTGGCGGTCCAGCGTCGCCAGGCGCTCATGTTCGGTCTCCTGCTCGGTCGCCGTCCTCGCGAGCTCCCGCTCCCGGATCTCGGCGTTCCCCTCGCGGAGCGCAAGGGCCTCCTCGCGCTTGGCGAGCTCGCCCTCACGGGAGGCAAGCTGTCCCTCGCGGGCTGCGGCGGTGTCCTCCCGCGCCTGGAGCCTTCGCTCCCTGGAGGCAGCCTGCTCCAAGAGGACCTTCTCGTGGGCCTCCGCCTCCTCACGGTGCTTCTCGGCCTCCTCGGCGTCCCGGACGGCCCCTTCGAAGAGCTCCTTGGCGTCTTGGGTAGCCTTCTCGCGCCGCTCCCGCGCGACCGTCTCCTGTATGCGGCTCAGCTTGATGGCCACATCAAGCTGGCGCCACCCCTCCGCGAGGCGCAAGCGCTCGTCGGCAAGGCGCGCCTCCTCCGCCTGGAGGTCCTCCTCAAGGGCGTCAAGGGTCGCCCTGGCGCCCTGCAAGGTGCCGCGCTTGAGCACGGCGCTGTTGCTCACCAGCTGTAGGGCCCAGCCGGTGCGCGCGTCAGCGCCGCCCTCCACCGTCATGGCCTGCGAGGGGGCCAGTGCCAGACTCCCTCCGGGCTTCCTCGACCACGCTCCCTGTGGGGGGCGCGCCTTCCGTTGAGCGCGGGGGGCTCCACGCGGACTCCTCCTCGGCCTGCCGCACTGGCGCGCGCTGGGAGCTCATCGTGCCTGCATCCGGAGCCTGGTGCACAGGTGATCGATGGGGGCTCGCTGTAGCCCCTCGAGGGCATCGGCCTCCTTGGCGGGAGTGGAACCCTCCGAAGGGGTCGGCTCTTCAGCCTCCTCCATCGTCGCGTCACCTCCCGCGCCAGGCACCTCTGGTGGCACGGCCCCTCCTTCGGAGGCCTTCTCCCAAGGCTCGCTCTCTCCAGCTGGGGGAGGCAGATTCTCGCGCGGCTCGGGAGGAGCCGCGTGCTCCCCATCCACCTCCACTCGCCATGTTTCAGTGTCAGGGCAGTGGGTGGCCTCCTCGCGCCCCTCGGCGCCCGCGGTGGATGCCGTGGCCCCCTTCGAGTCGGGGGCCTTCCTCTTCTCCTTTGTGGGCTCCCTGCATAGTGCGAGGGCTCAGTCTCGGACCTTGGGAGGCAGAAAGCAAGACTCAAAGTAAAAATAAAGAGAAAGACGAAAGGACTCACTCATCTTTGGGGACCTAGCACCTCTTCTTCAGCTTCGGTGGCGGGCGGCTGCCGCTGTCGCTCCCGCGAGGCTCGCTCGCACTCCCTCAAAAGGTCTCAGCGCGGAGCCTGCCGAGGTCCCCTTCCGCCGGGCCGGAGCCGGTCTTCTCCGCGAGAGGCTCGGCGGCCTCGCCACCGGTGCCAGCCTTCTCTGCGCGAGGCTCGACGGCCTCCGCGCTGGTGCTTCCTTCACCCCCCCCCCCCCCCCCGTCCTCGCGGGCCGGGAGGGTGTTGGAAATATGCCCTAGAGGCAATAATAAATTACTTATTATCATATTTCCCCGTTCATGATAATAGTTTATTGTTCATGCTAGAATTGTATTGACCGGAAACTAAATACATGTGTGGATAATAGACAAATACTATGTCCCTAGTATGCATCTACTAGACTAGCTCGTTGATCAAAAGATGGTCAAGGTTTCCTGACCATGGACATGAGTTGTCATTTGATAACGGGATCACATCATTAGGAGAATGATGTGATGGACATGACCCAACCGTTAGCATAGCAAATGATCGTTCAGTTTATTGCTATTGCTTTCACTATGTCAAATACACGTTCCTCTGACCATGAGATCATGCAACTCCCGGATACCGTAGGAATACTTTGGGTGTATCAAACGTCACAACGTTACTGGGTGATTATAAAGGTGCACTACAGGTATCTCCGAAAGTGTTTGTTGAGTTGGCATGGATCGAGATTGGGATTTGTCACTCCGACTATCGGAGAGGTATCTCTGGGCCCACTCGGTAATACAGCATCACAGAAGCCTTGCAAGCACCGTGACTAAAGAGTTAGTTGCAAGATGATGTATTACGGAACGATTAAAGAGACTTGCCGGTAACGAGATAGAACTAGGTATTGGATACCGACGATCGAATCTCGGGCAAGTAACATACCGCCGGACAAAGGGAACAACGTATGTTGTCATATGAGGTTCACCGATAAAGATCTTCGTGGAATATGTAGGAACCAATATGAGCATCCAGGTCCCGCTGTTGGTTATTGACCAGAGAGTTGTCTCGGTCATGTCTACATCATTCCCGAACCCGTAGGGTCCGCACACTTAAGGTTCGATGACGAAATAGTATTATACGAGTTATGTGATTGGTGGCCAAATATTGTTCGGAGTCCCGGATGAGATCACGGACATGACGAGGAGTCTCGGAATGTCCGAGAGGTAAAGATTCATATATTGGAAGGCTATATTCGGACGTCGGAAAGGTTCTGAGTGATTCGGGTATTTTTCGGATTACCGGGGAGTTACGGGAATTCACCGGGAGAAGTAATGGGCCTTATTGGGCCATACGGGAAAAGGAGAGGCAGACCACGTGAGGAGGCGCGCGCCCCCCCCCTTGCCCAAACCGAATTGGACTAGGGGAGGGGGCGCAGCCCCCTCTTTCCTTTCCCTCTCCCTTCCCCTTTTCCTACTCCGTATGGGAGGTGGAATCCTACTAGGACTAAGGAGTCCTAGTAGGACTCCCCACACTTGGCGCACCCCTAGGGGGCCGGCCTCCTCCCTCTCATCCTTTATATACGGGGGCAAGGGGGCACCTCAAAGTACACAATTGTCCCATAGCCGTGTACGGTGCCCCGATCTCCGTTTTCCACCTTGGTCATATTTTCGGAGAGCTTAGGCGAAGCCCTGCCGGAATCACTTCACCGTCACCGTCGCCACGCCGTCGTGCTGACGGAACTCATCTACTTCCTCGACGTCTTGCTGGATCAAGAAGGCGAGGATCGTCACCGAGCTGCACGTGTATAGAACTCGGAGGTGCCGTACGTTCGGTACTCGATCGGTGGAGCTCGAAGGATTGTTCGACTACATCAACCGCGTTGTGAGATGCTTCCGCTAACGGTCTACGAGGGTACGTAGACACACTCTCCCCTCTCGTAGCGATGCATCTCCATGGATAGATCTTGCGTGAGCGTAGGAAACTTTTTGAAATTCATGCTCCGTTCCCCAACAGAGGGCACGACCATGAACCGGTCGTCATCGTCATTGTCGTCGTCGTCGCTGAGCTCGGCTAGCAGCTGGCGGCGGGTTCGCGGGGCCGCCCCACCATCGCTCTCCTCCGCGGCGATTGCCGAGGCCTCGGCGTCGTCGCGGCCGCCTGAGCCGGGCACCACCACAAAGGGGTTGTCGCGAGGCCCCTCGTGGCCCTCAGGGACCAGGCCCCACTGGTCGAACCGCGGCATCTCCTTGACGATCTCGTCCCTGTTGGTGTAGCGGTACAGAGTGTACGTGGCCTCAGACAGGCCCCCACCTCTTCGGCAAACAAGATCTTCATGACCTCGTCCATCGCCAGTGTGGTGAGGTTGTCGACGCTCAGCCTCATCTGGTCCTGGGGGTCGGTGCAAGTCCACACCGGGCGCGAGCGCTTTTGGAGGGGGGCGATGCGCCGGCGCACGAACTCCCTGGCAACCTTCGCCCCGTGAGCTGCGCGGCCTTCAGCTCCTTCATCCTCTCCACGAGCGGCGCGAGCCTATCATCGGAGAGCTTGGCGTGCTCTCATCCGGAGCTCTTCACGGCGGGGGCGGCCGGCGTCAACAGGAGGGGGCTGAACTGGCCCACGTCCATGTAGACCCAGCGCGCCCTGAAGCCCTCCACCTTCTTCGAGATCTTCATGGGGATGATGCTGCCGGACATCCCATCGACCATGCGGAACGAGACGCATCACGAGCGCTGGTTCACCGCGGGCAGCCGCAAGCTCTAGAAGGTGCGAAAGAGTGCCACCGAGGGCATCACGCCCAGGAAGCCCTCGCAGAGGTAGGCGAATATGGCGAGGAGGAGGACGAGGTTGGGTTGAAGATGGAGAGCATGGATCTGGTAGTGGGCGAGGATGGCGCAGAAGAAATCGAAGAAGGGAGGTACCAGGCCGGCGAAGATGGTGTGGAGGAAGAAGGGGATGGTCGTCACCTCCAGGTCGCCGATCGCGCGCGAGGCCGGCCAGATCTTCGTAGCCTTCCACTCGTTGTGGTCGCAGGTGATCATGGGCCGCACCTTGTCCAGCCCCTCCTCGTTGAGGATGATGGATCGCAGCAGGGGCGGCTCCAAATCCGCCGGAGCCGCGACCGCAGCCGCCGCCTTGCCTTTCTTGCCAGCGGGAGCCATGGATGCAAGGAAGCTTAGGAGTGAGAGGAGGTCACAAGGAGCAGTGCGCGATGGAGGCGAACGGTGTGAAGGAAGGCAATGATGATGCTGCGCCCCGCGCGGGTCAGTTTTATGGCAGAGCAGGCAGTTACCCAGGCGTAGTGGGGGAAGTGGGGGCGTCCCACGTTCCATCGTGCGCCACGCGTCCCTTCCTAGGCCCGGCAGTCTACTTAGGCCCCGCGCCGTTTCGTTCCCAACGGGCGGAAACGTGCGCGTCGCGGGCCCGGGGGCTACTGTCGGCTCAGTGGGAACCAGGGTACCACGGGCCGTCTGCCTGCGGCCCAGGAAGCGACACCTGGCGATGAGCTCAAGAGGCGGCCCAGCCGTGGGCTCCGCGAAGCAAGATGCCTCGCGAGGCTCCAGCCTCACGAGGGCCCTCTCCACAAGGGGAGGCGCTACCGAAGACGACCTTCCGCGGCAGGCAGCCTTGCGAGGGGGCTTCCCGCGAGGCCCTCCGCACGGGGAAGCCGCGTGACTCCGGTCACGCGGCTGCGTTCCCACCACGTGGGTGACGCGTCCGCACAAGACGACAGCGACAGGGGCCGTGCCAGCAGGCGCGGTCGGTGGAAGTTTCCTCTTTGGTGATAAGGGAGCAGCTGCGGCTGCCTCCCCCCAAAGCAAGTCCCAAAGTTTACCACTTTGGTGTATGAAGAGCACGATGACGAGGCGCGCCATGGCAGATGTCATCGCCGAGCCCGCCAGCGCGTCATGGACGGCTTCTTTGCAGATGAAGACCGCTTTTGTCAGGATAGGACTGAGCGCCTGTCCCCCTTTGAACTGCCGTTGTGTGGCAACCCTTCCCGCCAATATTTTCGGGGGAAGAGGACTGGGGCAGCTATATAAGGGGCAGTGCTGCTACCTTAGAGGGGGTCGACCAATTCCTCCTTCTTCTACGTTGTACACAGGAGCATTTTCACCATAGCAATCCCAACCAAGCGGGAGTAGGGTTTTACACCGCTCGGTGGCCCGAACCTGGGTAGCTGCTTGTGTCTCTGCCGTGCTTTGTGTTTGTGTGCGCTCTCGTCGTGTTTCGCTCGCCGTAGCCCAGCCAAGGTCGCCGTCCGGTTGATAGGTAGCGAGCAGGCCCCCAGAGTTCGAACCAGGGTCCCCGGAGCCCCACTTCCGACATCATTTCTTTGTTTTTTTTCATTTTTTTTGTTTTTTCAAATATTCGAAATAAATTTATTACAAAAAACACTTTAGATAAAACATTGGAAAAAAAATGTTAACCAAGCATTTGAAAAATGTTAAATATGTATAGAGAAAATCATTCTTATGTATACAAAAAACATACAATGTGTGTGAAAAAATTGATCATGCATTTTAAAAATGTTAATCAAGCATTTGATTTTTTTAAAGGTAGTATTTGAAAAATGTTAATCAAGCTTTTGAAAAATGATAAATATGTATAGAAAAAATGTTGACTATGTATTAAATAAATGCTTAACATGTATTTGAAAAATGTTAATCAAACATTTGAAAATGTTAAATTTGTATAGAATTTTTTTTGACCATGTATTCAAAATTTAAATTTTGTATTTTATTCAAAAATATAAACCTGTATTCAAAAAATTTTAATCAAGCATTTGAAAAATATTAAATATATGTAAAAAAAAATGTTGACCATGTATTCAGAAAATGTTAATCTTGCATTTTGAAAAAAAATTAATCAAGAAGTTGAAAAATGTTAAATGTGTATAGAAAATATGTTGAACATGTATTAAAAAATGTTAATCTTGTAACTGAAAAATATTAATCAAGCATTTGCAAGTGTTTAAAATGTGTATAGGAAAAATGATGACCATGTATTAAAAAATGTTAATATTGTATTTAAAAATGTTAATCAAGCATTTGATAAATGTTTAAAATGTGCATAGAAAAAATGTTGACCATGTATTAAAAAAATGTTAAACTTGAATTTGAAAAGTATTGAACGTGCATTACAAAAATGTTCTTGACGTATACAAAAAATGTGGTAAGAAAGACAAAAAAAACAATTAAAACCGAAAAATACACTAAAAAATCAAAAAGAAAACCGGAAAAACAAGTGCAAAAAGAATGAAAATCTGTGAAACCTATAAAGATGCAAAGAAATACAAAAAAAACAATTAAAACCGAGAAAGAAACAAATAAAAACAAAGTTTTGTACTGAAAACCCAGCAAAAACTAAGAAAGGAACAAAGTAAACAAATGAATAACCAAAGAAAACAAAATACCCAAACAAAACCAGGAATAAAGCGAAGAAAACCGGTGAAAAACAAAGGAAGCACAAAAAACCAAAGAAGAAACAAAAAACCAAAAGAGAAAAAAGAAACGAATTTGAGCCAGCGAAGCGATCGTTCGCGAGCGAGCGTCGCAGGGAGCTCCTATACGCCGCTCGCTGCGGCAACCGGTCGGCCTCCCGCACAGGAGTGCCCCGACTGGGCCGGCCCATGTATAGCGCAGAAAAAATCTCTAAAAAGAAGTAGAAGTGCAGAGGCTAGGGATGGAGCACTCGCGCCGTCCAGATCACTAGCCCGATGCTAGCCACCACACCAACTAGGTGTTCCTGACAGGTGACAGCGTGCATTTCTTTTAAAGGCCAATATAGTGTGATATTACCTGCAGGATCATATTTACTGTAACATACAGATTTTTCAATTGTTGCACACATTTTAGAAAACACGAACAATTTTTTGGATAATTTCAAATTTCGAAATAGTTTTTGAATTATACAAAAAGAATTTAGAATTAGAAGCAGTTTTTGAAAATTTCAGAACATTTTTGAGAAACGAGAACAAATTTGTAAAAGTGATTTTTTAAAAATTCCAAACTTTTTTGAAATGTTTCAAACATTTTCTGAAAAAAGTGAACAAATTTTGAAATACTGAATGTTGTTGAAAAGAGTGAACAAATATATGAACCGAACAATTTTTGAATATTTGACCATATTTTGAAAAAGTGAACATTTTTCAAAATTCCGAACATTTTTTAAAAACCCGAACAAAATCTGAAAATCCTGAACAATTTTTGGAGAAAGTGAATAATTTTCAAAATTCGGAACATTTTTAAAGCGAGAAAAAAGGTTGAAAATCCAGATTTTTTTTGGAAAAATGAATAATTTTCAAAATTACGAACATTTTCTAAAACACGAAGAAAATTGAAATTCCTGAACATTAGGAAAAAAAACTAAAATTCCGAACATTTTTTTAAAACGTGAACAAAATTTGAAATTGCCGAACATGTTTTGAATAGAAGGGAACAAAATTTGAAATTCTGAACAATTTTTCAAAACATGAACAAAATTTGAAATTTTCGAATTTTTTTTGAAGATTTGAACATTTTACTAAAAAGAAAAAATGTAACCAAAAAAAGAAGAAGCAGATACCAAAAAACCAGAAAAAGAAAAACGTAAAATAAAAAAAGTAATGAAAAACAGAAGAAAGCAATAAAAAACAGCAGGAAAAAAGAAAAAGAAAAAACCAGACATGGACCGGTTGGGAACCTTCTAGAAGGTTCCCAAAACCGGGATATGTGAAACTTGCAGCAGGCCGGCCCATTTGGTACCTGGTGTCGCTCGTTCTGTGCGTTTGCACGACAACTTGACGCAGTAAGCGGCAAATAGAAAAAACCAGCGTCGCATGCCAGCAATCGAAGAAAAAAAAATAAACGGGCCGACCCAGTTTCTATGCGAGGTAAGAAATCCTTATGCGAGAGAAGCTATGGTCTCGCGCAGATCCTATTTGACGCCGGCAGGCGTCAAAAGGATGAGCCTTCGCTGAAGCAAATCACCACTTGGGCCGGCCCACGTACGGACTTTGTTCGCTGCTGTTTCCTTGCTTCTTGTGGTTTTTTTTTGTTTTTCTTCTATGGTTTTTTGCTTCCTTTTCACGGTTTTAGCCGGTTTTCTGTTGTTTTGTTCTGGGTTTTTTATTTTTCTTTCATTTTTTTCTTGTATGTTTTCTTTTTTATTCTGTTTCTGTTCTTCTTCTCTTTATTGCGTATTATATAAAAAGTTTACCGTGTGTTACAAAAATCTTCATCGTATTAAGAAAATGTCCATCGTATATTATGAAATAGTTGACCTTGCACTATAAAAATGTTCAGCGTGTATTACAAAAATGTTCATCATATGTTATTTAATTGTTCAATGTATATTAGAAAATGTTCATTGTGTATTTAAATTTTGTTCATCATATATTAAGAAATTGTTCAACGTATACTATAAAATGTTTATTTGTGTATTTTAAATTTGTGCTGTATCTTTTTCCAAAAAAGTTCACTGTATTTTAAAATTTGTTCTTTTTTTTGCCGGGGATTTTAAAATTTGTTCAACGTATACTCTAAAAATATTGAACTTTTTTTAAAGGGTTTGCCGCTGTACTTTCTATATTAAACTTGGCGCTGTAATTATATCGTTTGAGGTCGATAGCTCGGGTGGCTAGCATGAGGTCCGGGGTTCGATCCCACGGTGCGCTTCTTTTTTTTTTTTTGAATTTTCGCTCACCGCATGATGATTGGGCCGGCCCGTGTGCGTGTCGCTTCAGCGAAGCCGAGACGATCGGACGCACACAGCGGCGTATAGGAGCGGCGAGAGCTATTTATCGCATTAAGCGATCGAAGTGGCAGCGCTTGCTGAAGCTTCCCCCCCTCGCGTTGTACTGGGCCTGCCCGTTAAGCTTAAAAATAGAAAGAAGGAAATGGGGTAACATGGGATTCGATCCCTGGTCTCCAGGGCGTAACGTAGTGCTCGTAGCCACTAGGCTACACTCAAGCTCGTGTTAAACTTGCTGGGCGCGTCATACTGGAGGTATAAAATAGCTGGGCGCGCCCTATTTTTCTTTTCTTTCTCCATTTTGTTCTACGTTATTCGGTTTTTCTTCCTTTTTTCGATTTTTTGTTCTTTTTCTTTTTTCTTCTCCATTTGTTTTCATTGTTTTTTGTATTTGTCTTCGGTTTTAATTGTTTTTCTCGTTTTATTTTGTTTCTTTTATTATTCTTCTCCGGTTTAGTTTAGTTTTCATTTTTTTAATTCTTTCTACATTTGTTTCTTCCATTTTTCTTTTTACATTTTTTTGTTTTATTTTGTTTCATTTTTGTTTCTTCTCCGCCTTTTTTCTATCCTTCTCAGATTTGTTTCGTTCTTTTTCATTTTCTTTTGTTTCATTTCTTTTTTCTTCTCTGATTTTTTTATTTTTTTTCTTTGTTCTTCTCCATTTTTTGTTTGGTTTTTTTTTGGGGTTTTTTTTTCTTCTCCATTTTTTCAATTTCTTTTGTGTTTTCTTATGTTGGTTTTCGTTTCACTCTACATTTTTTTACATGTCAAAAACATTTTTTGTATACACGTTCAACATTGTCCGAACGCTTATTCAACATTTTTCAAATACTTGTTCAACATTTTAATAGTTATTCAGCATTTTTTTAAATACTTGTTCAGCATTTTTTATACTTATTCAATATTTTCAAATACTTGTTCAACATTTTTCATATACTCGTTCAACATTTTTTAATACCTATTTCAACATTTTTTCAAATACTTGTTCAGCATTTTTAATACTTATTCAAAATATTTAAACACTTGTTCAATATTTTTCAAATTCTTGTTTAACATTTTCAAATAGTTGTTCAACATTTTTCATATACTCATTCAACATTTTTTAATACCTATTCAACATTTTCAAATACTTGTTCAATATTTTTAATACTTATTCAATATTTTTCAAATACCTGTTCAACATTCTTCAAATACTCGTTCAATATTTTTTAATACTCGTTCAAAATTTTCAAACACGTGTTCGACATTTTTAATACTTATTCAACATTTTTCAAATATTGTTCCACATGTTTTAATACTTATTCAACAATTTTTCAAATACTTTTTCAATATTTTTCAAATGTGTTTTCGAAGAGTGTTTTTTGTAATACACACACACACACGCATTATATATATAGGTATGCTAAAATGAGCCGGAGTGTAGAATAACTAATGCTACGCGCTGGCCCCTCTAGCAAGCCGCACCCCTTAATTACCCTATGCTCCGACCCACCCAGTACAGCCCTTTTATTAGCGAAAGGAGGCGCGTGGAGTGCGGTTCGTGGCGATGGTAAATCTTTTAATCACATTACTACCACAGGTCAAGGCGTGTCGCAGTGGTAATGAACTCAATGGTAATGGAATTTAGGTCTCTTACTATAGTATACAAGCCCTATTACCCCTGGTAAAGTGCCCCTTTGATTAGCGGAGGGAGGAGTTCAACTGAGTGTGTTGCATGGAGTAGTAATTTTTTCTAATTCCATTACCATAAATGCTAGTATTTTTACTATCATTGTGAGCCACAGGGTCCGTGCGTAACGCATAGAAGTGGTAACGGAATTTAATTCCCTTACTATAGTATACAAGCCTCATTACCCTCATTACCATCATCATTTTAGCATTACTATCTGGCCAAATAATTTTACGTTTGGAGGAGTGGTGCATAATTTTTTGTTAATTTCATTACCATTGCATACTAACATCTTTACTGTCATTAGGAAATAGGCTTGTGAGGCGGAAGTATGTCGTTCTGCAGACGGTTAATCTCATTACCATTATTTGCTAGCATATTTACTATCAATAGCGAATAGGGCCGCGAAGCGGAAGTGGGATGCGGTGGAGCCAGTAACGGAATTAATTCCCTTACTATACATAGCAGAGTCTATTACGATCAAAAGTGAATGGATGTGGATAGATTAACCGAGCGGCGGGTTAGGCGGGGGCGTAGCGGGCGGAGCGTACGATTAGCGATTCTACACGCACGCATATATATATATATATATATATATATATATATATATATATATATATATATATAAACACTATTCTGATCACGGGATGAGAATAATATTCTGATAACTAGTCGACCTGTCGCAGCAGTAGTAGTTGAATTTCACCCAAGGAGAGGTTGAACTTCCGCAAACATTGTCCAAATGGGGCTTGCGATATACCGTTGGAAAGCTATGGACCCGTGGATCACAGTCTATGTTAAAGTTTTTGCAAAATTAACACGGTTTAAGAGCAGTTTTGCAAACCGTTTTTCTTCATACAAAAAAATGTGAAACGTATTTTCGAGCCCATTTCTAAACCGTTTATCGGAATGAGCCAAATAATATGGCGTTGGAAAGCTGCTGCAAATCCGCTCATTCCACATATACAAATTTTTCCCAAATTCCCTACGGTTAAAGAGCAATTTAAAAAATGACGAATTTTCTCAAACCAAACAGCCGAGCTCTTTTTTTGGCTTAGTTTAAAAACGGCTAATCGAATTGTTGCAAATGATATGGCGTTGGAAAGCTTATGAAAATGCGCTTCTTTTCATATAGAAAGTTTGTTCCAATTTTGAACGGTTTAAAAGTAACTTAGAAAACGGTCAAAGTTCCTCCGAGTTCGTATTTTCGGGTTATTTTCTAAATGGTTTGTCGGAATATAGCAAATGATATGGCGTTGGAAAGCCTGAACAAATGCGAAACTTTTTTGTATATAATGTTTCTCCCAATTCTTTACGGTTTTAAGTCGATTCCAAAAATGGCTAAAAACGTTTTTTGGACGTAGTTTTCTTAATCTTTGTCGGAATGTGGCAAATAATATACGGTTGGAAAGCTATGAAAAATGCGAAACTTTTTCATATATGAAGTTTTCTCTGATTCTTAACTGTTTTTAAGTAATTTTGAAAATGGAGAGATCATGTGTTCTGGCTTCATTGCGAAAACAGAGTCTTCAGAAATGCACTGCGTGAAGAAGTTAAACTTCTGATGCATGTGTGTTTGAACTTCACTCTGTTTTTTCACGTGCTGTTTTTTGCCTGTAACTCCCCAACCACCTATCAGAATTGAGCAAATGATATACCGATGAAAATCTGCTGAAAACACGCAACGTTCCCGTGTTGATCATTTTTTCATACCTGCGACGGTTCAAAATATTTCTTTGAATACGTAAAAATGTGTTTTTAACAGTATACATGAAACTTTTAAAACGTTCATCGGAATGTAGCATATAATATACCGTTGAAAAGCTTATGAATAGGAGCAAATTTTCATCTAGACAGTTGTTACAAATTCGTTGTCGTTTGAGAGCAGTTTTAAAAATGGTAAAAACAACACTGTTTTTTGCCTTTTTTAAAACATGTAATTGTAGGTCGGACGTCTCGCAACACATATTTTGAACTGTGCAGGGAGGAGGACGTGAACTTCTTGCAACAAACCTTTTAGGCTTTTAGTTTTTTATTCTTTTATTCTCATCTGAAACGCATCCCCTGTAGAAGTTCAACTGCTCGCTGTTTTCACTTTGAACTTCTGTCACGTATTTTTGTTCGTAATTCCTCACTCGTTTTGTCGGAGTTGCACAAATGATACATACATACATCGGAGTTTCGAACAACATACATTGATTTTTTAACCATTTATTTTGAAATAGAGCATACGATATAACCTTGGAAATTTGTTGAATAGGAGAAACTTTTTGCATGTCATTTTGTTTCAAATTTGAAATGAAATGAGAGAATTATTTTAAAACACCAAATACAACATTTTGTGTGTGTTTTTGAACATGTAAATACATGGTGAACCTCTCTCACAAGAATTTTTGAACTTTCTGTTGGGGAACGTTGCATGGGAAACAAAAAATTTCCTACGCTCACCAAGATCGATCTAGGAGATGAACATCTACGAGAGGAGAGATTGCATCTACATACCCTTGTAGATCGCTAAGCGGAAGCGTTAAGAAACGCGGTTGATGTAGTCGAACGTCTTCGCGATCCAATCACGATCCGTCCCGCGAACTCCCGATCAAGTGCCGAACGGACAACACCTCCGAGTTTAGCACACGTGTGGCTCGGTGGCGTCCTCTCCTTCTTGATCTAGAAAGCGAGAGAGAGGGGGTAGATGAGATCGGGACCAACATGACGGTATGGTGGTGGTGGTGGCAGCGGAATTCCGGCAGGGCTTCGCCAAGCGCGTACCGGTGAAACGTGGGAGGAGTTGGGAGAGGTAACGGGCAAGGGTCCAAGGGGTGGCTGCCCGCAACGCCTCCCCGCCTTTATATAGGCGTGGAGGGGGCTGGTGGCTTGCCCTCCAAGGCCCTAGGGTCGTTGGCCAAAGGGGGAGGAAGGAAATCCCTCCTTTCCTTCTCCACCGATCGCTATCCCCTTTTTTAGGGATCCTGATCTTATCCCTTTGGGATATGATACTATTCCTTTTAAGGGAGGATCTTGGTGCGCCTAGACCAGGGTTGTGGGGACTTTCCCCACTACCCACGTTCACGTGGGTCCCCCATGCAGGTGGGCCCCACTCCGGAACCTTCTAGAACCTTCCCGGTACAATACCGAAAAAAACTCAAACTTTTTTCGGAACCCGATAACAACTTTCCATATATGAATCTTTACCTCCGGACTATTCCGGAGCTCCTCGTGATGTCCCGGATCCCATCCGGGACTCCGAACAACCTTCATACTTTCCACTATTAATATCTCAATACTACCCTAGCGCTACCGAACGTTAAGCGTGCGACCCTACGGGTTCGGGAATATGCAGACATGACCGAGACTCCTCTCCGGTCAATAACCAATAGCGGGACCTGGATGCCCATATTGGTTCCTACATATTCAACGAAGATCTTTATCGGTTGAACCACGATGTCAAGGATTCAGTCAATCCCGTATGCAATTCCCTTTGTCCGGCGATATGTTACTTGCCCGAGATTCGATCGTCGGTATCTCCATACCTAGTTCAATCTCGTTACCGGCAAGTCTCTTTACTCGTTCCGTAATACAAGATCCCGTGGCTAACTCTTTAGTCACATTGCTTGCAAGCTTATTGTGATGCTGTATTACCGAGTGGGCCCTGAGATACCTTTCCGTCATACGGAGTGACAAATTCCCAGTCTTGATCCATGCCAACTCAACAAACACCCTCGGAGATACCTGTAGAGCATCTTTATAGTCACCCAGTTACGTTGCGACGTTTGATACACACAAGGTACTCCTCCGGTGTCAGTGAGTTGCATGATCTCATGGTCATAGGAACAGGTACTTGACATGCGAAAACGATAGCAATAAACTTGACACGATCATATGCTACGTTCATAGTTTGGGTCTTGTCCATCACATCATTCTCCTAATGATGTGATCCCGTTATCAAATGACAACTCATGTCTATGACCAAGAAACCATGGCCATCTTTGATCAACGAGCTAGTCCGGTAGAGGCTCACTAGGGACACGTTGTTGTCTACGTATCCACACATGTATTTGTGTTTCCAACCAATACAATTATAGCATGGATAATAAACGATTATCATGAACAAGGAAATATAATAATAACCATTTTATTATTGCCTCTAGGGCATATTTCCAACAGTCTCCCACTTGCACTAGAGTCAATAATCTAGCATTACATGGTTATGAATCTAACACCCATAGAGTTCTGGTGTTGATCATGTTTTGCCCGTGGAAGAGGTTTAGTCAACGGATCTGCAACATTCAGATCCGTGTGCACTTTGCAAATGTTTATGTCCTCCTCCTTGATCGCATCGCGGATGGAATTGAAGCGTCGCTTTATGTGTCTGGTCCTCTTGTGAAACCTTGGTTCCTTGGCTAGAGCAATGGCACCAGTGTTGTCACAGAACAGAGTCATCGGGTCCAGTGCACTGGGCACAACTCCAAGATCTGTCATGAACTGCTTCATCCAGACACCTTCCTTCGCCGCCTCTGAGGCAGTTATGTACTCCGCTTCGCATGTAAAATCAGCTACCACGCTTTGCTTGGAACTGCACTAGCTTACCGCTCCCCCATTTAGAATATATACGTATCCGGTTTGAGACTTAGAGTCATCCGGATCAGTGTCAAAGCTTGCATCGACGTAACCCTTTACGACGAGCTCTTGATCACCTCCATAAACGAGAAACATTTCCTTAGTCCTTTTCAGGTACTTCAGGATATTCTTGACCGTTGTCCAGTGTTCCACTCCTGGATCACTTTGAAACCTTCCGGCCATACTTATGGCAAGGCTGACATCTGGTCTTGTGCACAGCATCACATACATGATAGAGCCTATGGCAGAAGCATAGGGGATGACACTCATCTTTTCTCTATCCTCTGTAGTCGCTGGGCATTGAGTCTTACTCAGCGTCACACCTTGCAAAACAGGCAAGAACCCCTTCTTGGACTGATCCATCTTGAACTTCTTCAAAACTTTATCAAGGTATGTGCTCTGTGAAAGTCCTATTAAGCGTCTCGATCTATCTCTATAGATCTTGATGCCTAATATGAAAGCAGCTTCTCCTAGGTCCTTCATTGAAAAACTCTTGTTCAAATATTCCTTCATGCTTTCCAAAAGTTCTATATTGTTTCCAATCAGCAATATGTCATCCACATATAATATTAGAAACGCTATAGAGCTCCCACTCACTTTCTTGTAAATACAAGCTTCTCCGTAAACTTGTATAAACCCAAACGCTTTGATCACCTCATCAAAGCGAAGATTCCAACTCCGAGACGCTTGCACCAGTCCATAAATGGATCGCTGGAGTTTGCAAACTTTGTCAGCATTCTCTGGATCGACAAAACCTTCTGGTTGCATCATATACAACTCTTCCTTAAGAAAACCGTTAAGGAACGCTGTTTTGACATCCATCTGCCAAATTTCATAATCGAAAAATGCAGCTATTGCTAACATGATTCTGACGGACTTAAGCATCGCTACGGGTGAGAAATTCTCATCGTAGTCAACTCCTTGAACTTGTGAAAAACCCTTTGCCACAAGTCGAGCTTTATAGACGGTGACATTACCGTCTGCGTCCGTCTTCCTCTTGAAGATCCATTTATTCTGAATGGCCTTTCGCCCTTCAGGTAATACTTCCAAAGTCCATACTTTGTTTTCATACATGGATCCCATCTCGGATTTCATGGACTCTAACCATCTGTCGGAATCCGGGCCCACCATCGCTTCTCCATAGCTCGTAGGTTCATCGTTGTCCAACAACATGACCTCCAAGACAGGGTTACCGTACCACTCAGGAGCAGTACGTATCCTTGTCGACCTACGAGGTTCGATAGTAACTTGATCCGAAGCTTCATGATCACCATCATCAGCTTCCTCTTCAACCGACGTAGGTTCCACAGAAACATCTTTCTGCGCAGTGCTACTCTCTGGTTGAAGTAAAGGTTCAACAACCTCATCAAGTTCTATCTTCCTCCCACTCAATTCTTTCGAGAGAAACTCTTTCTCGAGAAAGGACCCGTTCTTAGCGACAAACACTTTGCCTTCGGATCTGAGATAGAAGGTATACCCAACCGTCTCTTTTGGGTATCCTATGAAGACGCATTTGTCCGCTTTGGGTTCAAGCTTTTCTGGCTGAAGCCTTTTTACATAAGCATCGCATCCCCAAACTTTAAGAAACGACAACTTTGGTTTCTTGCCAAACCACAGTTCATACGGTGTCGTCTCAACGGACTTAGATGGTGCCCTATTTAAAGTGAATGCAGCTGTCTCTAACGCATAACCCCAAAATGATAGTGGCAGATCGGCAAGAGACATCATAGAACGCACCATATCCAATAAGGTTCGATTATGACGTTTGGACACACCATTACACTGTGGTGTTCCAGGTGGCGTCAACTGTGAAACAATTCCACATTGTCTTAAGTGACTGCCAAACTCATAACTCAGATATTCTCCCCCTCGATCAGATCATAGGAATTTGATCTTCTTGTTACGATGATTCTCAACTTCACTCTGAAATTGCTTGAACTTTTCAAACGTTTCAGACTTGTGTTTCATTAAGTAAATATACCCATATCTACTCAAATCGTCGGTGAAGGTGAGAAAATAACGATATCCACCGCGCGCCTCAATGCTCATCGGACCGCACACATCAGTATGTATGATTTCCAACAAGTCACTTGCCCGTTCCATTGTTCCGGAGAACGGGGTCTTAGTCATCTTGCCCATGAGGCATGGTTCGCATGTGTCAAGTGATTCAAAATCAAGTGACTCCAAAAGTCCATCAGCATGGAGTTTCTTCATGCGTTTTACACCAATATGACCTAAGCGGCAGTGCCACAAGAAAGTGGTACTATCATTATCAACTCTACATCTTTTGGCATCAATGTTATGAACATGTGTATCATCACTATCGAGATTCAATAAGAATAAACCCCTCACAATGGGTGCATGACCATAAAAGTACCCATATAAATAGAACAACCATTATTCTCTGATTTAAATGAGCAACCGTCTCGCATTAAACAAGATCCAAATATAATGTTCATGCTCAACGCAGGCACTAAATAACAATTATTCAGGTTCATCACTAATCCCGATGGTAATCGAAGAGCGAGCGTGCCGACGGCGATCACATCAACCTTGGAACCATTTCCCACGCGCATCGTCACTTCGTCCTTCGCCAACCTCCGTCTATTCCGCAGTTCCTGCTTTGAGTTGCAAATGTGAGCAACCGCACCGGTATCAAATACCCAGGCACTACAACGAGAGTTAGTAAGGTACACATCAATAACATGTATATCATATATACCTTGTTTGGCGTTGGCCCCCTTCTTGTCGGCCAGATACTTGGGGCAATTCCGCTTCTAGTGGCCAGTTCCCTTGCTATAGAAGCACTCAGTTTCTGGCTTGGGCCCAGCCTTGGGTTTCTTCACGGGAGGGGCAACTACTTTGCCACTCTTCTTGGAGTTTCCCTTCTTGCCCTTGCCATTCTTCTTGAAACTAGTGGTTTTATTGACCATCAACACTTGATGCTCCTTCTGGATGTCTGACTCAGCGACTTTCAGCATCGCAAACAGCTCGGCGACTGACTTGTTCATCCCTTGCATGTTATAGTTCAACACAAAGCTCTTGTAGCTAGGTGGTAGCGATTGAAGAACTCTGTCAGTGATCGCCTCTGGCGGGAGCACAACTCCCAACTCAGCCAGACGGTTGTAATACCCAGACATTTTGAGTATGTGTTCACTGACAGACCCGTTCTCCTCCATCTTGCAAGCATAGAACTTATCGGAGGTCTCATACCTCTCGATCCGGGCATTCTTCTCAAAAATAAACTTCAACTCCTGAAACATCTCATATGCTCCATGACGTTCAAAACGCCTTTGAAATCCCGGTTCTAAGCCATACAACATGGCGCACTGAACTATTGAGTAGTCATCAACACGCGCCTGCCAGGCGTTCATAACGTCCACAGACGCTGGAGGGGGTTGCTCACCAAGCGGTGCATCAAGGACATAAGCCTTTTGGGCAGCCATGAGGATAATCCTCAGATTACGGGCCCAGTCTACAAAGTTACTTCCATCATCTTTCAGCTTGGCTTTCTCTAGGAACGCATTGAAATTCAGGGGAGCTACTGCGCGAGCCATTGATCTACAACATAAATTTGCAAAGACAACTTAGACTATTGTTCAAGATAATGAGTTTTAGTTTTCTTAAAAACTGCCACTCAAATCGACATCCCTCCGGTCGTCCGAGTGTAACATGATCCAAATTCACCAACCCAAGTCCGATCATCACGTGAGCTGAGGTGGTTTCAATGGTGAACATCTTCATGTTGATCATATCTACTATATGACTCATGTTCGACCTTTCGGTCTCTTGTGTTCCGAGGCCATGTCTGTACATGCTAGGCTCGTCAAGTTTAACCCAAGTGTTCCGCATGTGCAAAACTGGCTTGCACCCGTTGTATGTGAACGTAGAGTCTATAACACCCGATCATCACGTGGTGCTTCGAAACGACGAACTTTCGCAACGGTGCACACTTGGGGAGAACACAATTTTATCTTGAAATTTTAGAGAGGGATCACCTTATAATGCTACCGTCGTCCTCAGCAAAATAAGATGCATAAAGAGATTAACATCACATGCAAATCATAAGTGACATGATATGACCATGAACTTGTGCTTTTGATCTCCATCTCCAAAGCACCGACATGATCTCCATCGTCACCGGCATGACACCATGGTCTCCATCATCATGATCTCCATCATCGCGTCGCCATCGGGGTTGTCACGCCAAGCATGCTTCTACTACTATTGCTACCGTTTAGCGATAAAGTAAAGCATTACATAGCGCTTAATGATTGACACGCAGGTCATACAATAATTAAAGACAACCCTATGGCTCCTGCCAGTTGCCGTATTCATCGACATGCAAGTCGAGATAAACTATTACAAAACATGATCATCTCATACATCAAATATATTTCATCATGTCTTTGGCTATATCATATCACAACATACCCTGCAAAACAAGTTAGACGTCCTCTAATTTGTTGTTGCATGTTTTACGTGGCTGCTATGGGTATCTAGCAAGAACGATTCTTACCTACGCAAAACCACAACGGTGATATGCAAGTTGCTATTTAACCTTCTACAAGGACCGCCTTCGTCGAATCTGATTCAACTAAGGTGGGAGAGACAGACACCCGCCAGCCATCTTATGCAACAAAGTCGCATGTCAGTCGATGGAACCGGTCTCATGTACGTGGACATGTAAAGTTGGTCCGGGCCGCTTCATCCCACAATACCGCCGAATCAAGAAAAGACCAAGGAAGGAAGCAATCTGAATATCAACGCCCACAAACTCCTTTGTGTTCTACTCGTGATGTCATCTACGCAAAGACCTAGCTCATGATGCCACTGTTGGGGAACGTGTCAGGGCCGGTTTTCCAACAAAACCTTTATTGAAAAACCGTCCTGATAGTCCGGCCAGTACAGAAAATCCTTCTTACTGGTAGAAAAATCCTTGATACAAAAGTCCAGTAGTACTGAATATATTACAGGGTTGAGCTGAGGCTTGCTCAACAATTTATTACAAGCACGCCAATATTACACATAATGGCGGATATGTCACAATGGATGTGGTGGCATAACTATTGACTCGTAAAAATAAAAAGAGTGGTGGGTATGTCACAGCGGAGTGGGTGACATAACTCTCATATCTTACAGCTCATCAAGCATCGGGGTGAGGCTTGATGATTTATTTGGGTAGCGGAAGCGTATATAATACAAGTGACAAACTCCAGGATCGCAAGAGACTGACTGGGACTCCTCTAGGCGTCGGACTCGCTATCGTACTCTTCATCCATAAGATCGCCTTCGTCAACATCTGGCCAAAACAATAGCCAGGGACAAGCCAGTGAGTACTTTGAATGTACTCGCAAACAGTTTGGACATAAGATATAACAAATGCAAGCATGATGCACATGAGCAGGATTTATAATACACACACAGGTATTTAAAATTTGCACAGTAAAAATAAAGAAAGGAAGTCGGGCGGTAGTCCTCCCTAAGTCCCAATAAAATAAGAAGAAGACCGATCGGGTGTCTGAAGCGACGCCTCGAAAGGTAAAAAAAATAGAAGACGTGCCTCAGTCGGGCGTCGGTGCGACGCCACATAAAGGGCTTATGTCAAAATAAAAATAACTGACGAGCATGCCGCAGTCGGACGTCTGAGCGACATCACATAAAGGGCTTATATTGAAGAGTAAATGACAAGCATGCCACAGTCGGACGTCTGAGCGACATCACAGAAAGGGCTTATATTGAAAAGTAAATGACAAGCATGCCACAGTCGGACGTCTGAGCGACATCACAGAAAGGGCTTATATTGAAAAGTAAATGACAAGCATGCCACAGTCGGACGTCTGAGCGACATCACAGAAAGGGCTTATATCAGTATCATTAAAAATACGAGTAATCCAGGAGGTAACACCATCCCAAGGAATACTCGGCATATCATAATAATAAACAGGTTAGTCCATCCACAAGAATAATATTCAGCAAAAATTTACTTCTGTTGTTTAACATATTAGTTCTCCAGAGACTGACACTGAGACCGACACTTGACCTGTCAACCAACGTCCTTGATCGTGGACACGGCTACTCGAATAGTTTTGACTCTGCAGAGGTTGTACTCTTTACCCACAGCCAACGGATTTCAGTAGTCACAAAGGACTAGTTCCGTCTACGGTATTTTAGAAGAAAACACATCTGACCAGTACACACCCATTTTTCATCCCGCTGCCAGGAATCACCCTAGGCAACGTTCCAGAAAAACCTTAATACGGGGAGGCCACTACCTCGAATAGCATGGGATCAAATTTATATCGCGCGCTCTAAGGGGTGCCCCCCTCTCGGTCCAACCGGAAACACCCATGCCCCCTGACCGGATGACTGGTTTTATCCAGGGCCATGGTACCTTCATCACGGCCCCTCTATTTGGTGTGTACATGGAAAGAGGTTTGCAACTTACTAAATCGTATTCTTTGCAGAAAACATGTGGTAGCACGAAAAGAAGGTGAACGGGGACAAGACTCGATCTATGTCAACACTGGAGTTTAAACAGTTTTCTTTGTTAATACCGGCATGCTCCAACAATACCGGCGTACAACCTATCATGCCACAACATGACTAGGTTGCCTCATATCTCATCAAGTTTTGTGGCTCACTTGTAACCCATCATGTATGAAATAAAACATATTTCAAATACTTCCATAACCATGTCATGCAAAACATCATGCAAGCAAACATGCAAAACACTCGTCATATCAAAGGTTCAAACATGCTTGCCTGGTTCGGAGTAGTCGGAGTCTAACTCGGTGAAGTTGACGGCACCGTCTCCTTCCTCGGTATCTACGAAATCACATATACGAATTCTAACGTAAATACCACGCGTGACAAAAAGTTGTTCCAAATATTTTTCAAATAAATACCATAAAAAACTAGACAGAAAAATAAAGGTGACAGAAAAAGAATCAACTCAAAATCAGTTTTAGTTTAAAAGTTATAAAGAAAACAAATCCAGGGACTAATCTGTTATAAACAGAAAGTTTCCCAGGGGCTAGATTGAAAAGAACATAAAACGTTTCGGGGAAACTACGACAGCTCAAAGAGAAAACGTACTCTGCCCGAATACGCCAACAGAAAACGGTTCAAAAAAAAGAAGAGAGGCTGACAGGGGGGTCCACCTGTCAGGTTTGAAAACGGCTCGCCGGCACCAGAGAGCTTACGGCGATCGCCGGCGACGAACCACGGCGAGCTAGAGGGAAAGAAGGGTACCGGCGTGCTCAGGGGAATGGACCGCGTCGGTGAGAAGTGGAAGGAGTCGACGGGAAGCACCACGGCGACGACCTGCTCCTCTCCGGCGGACGGCGGCGTCGGGTGAAGTTGGATCTCGACGGAGAGGTCTGCTTTCACCGAATTGACGCGCGGGTTAGAACGGGCGGTGGAAAATATTACTACTGGCAAGTTTTGGGCGGCGGGGATGCACTGACCAGAGCGAATCGACCGGGAGCCCGAGGCGGATCGGGGCGGCCGGAGTCGGAGAAGAAGACTTCCCCGAGTCCCTCTGGTGAGCTTGGCGGGGCTATGGGAGTAGGAGGAGGTGTGCTGGAGCGAGTGGAGGGGCTGGGGCTCTATTTATAGCCGGAATCGAGGGGGTGCCCGAGAACGGGATAAGTCCGGCGAGCGATTACGGCGAGGCAGTGGCTTAGCAGGCGGTTTGCAGATGTCGGCAGCTTCGGATTCGACCCCAGGTTCCATTTAATGCATTAGCTCGGCCTAATTTGGCCTGGTGCTCGGGAATTGAACAGAACGGCCTCACGGGCTCGTCGGCGGCAGGGAGCGTGCTCTGCGCCTCCCAGGCCACGGCGAGTGTCCCTTAGCACGCTCTGAAGATAAGATGGCCACGCGGAAGCTCCTGGAGGTTTGGGCGGTGCTGGATTGCGGTGATCTTCGCTGCACCTCTCTGGCGGCCGCAGCGGGAGGTTCTGTCGCCGCGGTACTCGCCGGAGACGATGGGACGGCTCACCACCGACGCCCACGTCCAGCCAACCGACCGTGCGGCGCGTGGATAAGGAGGAGCAACAGCGAGCAAGAGGCCAAGCGAGGAACTGGTGAGATTGACGAAGCTCACTGACGAATACGACACTGCCCTCTTCTCTGAACTTTCTGAATTTCTGAAACTGACAGGAACAGTGCACTGCACCTGCTCGATGAAATGATTTTGGCACGAGGGAAATTTATCTGGAGCTGAAACTTGGTGAGGGGGTCTCTTGATGCATCTAGAGGCTCCCTGATGTTTGTCAGAATTTTTGGAAGAAAGAAAATATGAATTCCATCCAAATTTGCAAATCTGGTCCAAACTTGCAGCAACCAGATTTTGAAATTTTTGAACTGTGGACCAGGAGATTTTTGGTGATCTAGGTTGAGGGTTCTAAGGAGAAGCTGGGGAAATTTTCTTGGGGTCAAAGATCAAAGAAATCTGGTACTTCCTTTGTAAATCAAAGGAGTCCAGGAAAAAGACAGAAAAAGAATTGAGAAGGAATTAAATAGAATAAAAATCAAAAATAGGTTGAAACTTGCTGGAATTGGATGCTTGACTTGATCCAAAGTGGATAGGATAGATTTTGGAAGAAAGATCTTTAGGAAAGATTATGGCAAAGGAGTGACATAGGATTCTTTTTTTAAAAAGAAAGGAATAAATCCAAATAAAGAATTCTTTTAATAAAAGAAAAAGTAAAAGAATCCAAGAGTAATTGTGTTGACACAATCACAAGATGAAAAACCCTTAAGACCAGAACCAAATTTGAGAAAGGTCTCAAAAAGAATTGCCATCAAAATTTATTTAGAAGGAGGTTTTCTTGGAAAAAAAAAATTCAAATGACCTCCTCCAAAACCAAAATAAGAATTTGCTGGCAAAAACCAAATTAAAATTTTTGGGGTGTTACAGAACGTTGCATGGGAAACAAAAAATTTCCTACGCTCACCAAGATTGATCTAGGAGATGAACATCTACGAGAGGAGAGATTGCATCTACATACCCTTGTAGATCGCTAAGCGGAAGCGTTAAGAAACACGGTTGATGTAGTCGAACGTCTTCGCGATCCAATCACGATCCGTCCCGCGAACTCCCGATCAAGTGCCGAACGGACGGCACCTCCGAGTTTAGCACACGTGCGGCTCGGCGGCGTCCTCTCCTTCTTGATCCAGCAAGCGAGAGAGAGGGGGTAGATGAGATCGGGACCAACGTGACGGTATGGTGGTGGTGGTGGCAGCGGAATTCCGGCAGGGCTTCGCCAAGCGCGTACCGGTGAAACGTGGGAGGAGTTGGGAGAGGTAACGGGCAAGGGTCCAAGGGGTGGCTGCCCCCAACGCCTCCCCGCCTTTATATAGGCGTGGAAGGGGCTGGCGACTTGCCCTCCAAGGCCCTAGGGTCGTTGGCCAAAGGGGGAGGAAGGAAATCCCTCCTTTCCTTCTCCACCGATCGCTATCCCCTTTTCTAGGGATCCTGATCTTATCCCTTTGGGATATGATACTATTCCTTTTAAGGGAGGATCTTGGTGCGCCTAGACCAGGGTTGTGGGGACTTTACCCACTACCCACGTTCATGTGGGTCCCCCATGCAGGTGGGCCCCACTCCGGAACCTTCTAGAACCTTCCCGATACAATACCAAAAAAAACTCAAACTTTTTCCGGAACCCGATAACAACTTTCCATATATGAATCTTTACCTCCGGACTATTTCGGAGCTCCTCGTGATGTCCCGGATCCCATCCGGGACTCCGAACAACCTTCGGACTTTCCACTATTAATATCTCAATACTACCCTAGCGCTACCGAACGTTAAGCGTGCGACCCTACGGGTTCGGGAATATGCAGACATGACCGAGAATCCTCTCCGGTCAATAACCAATAGCGGGACCTGGATGCCCATATTGGTTCCTACATATTCAACGAAGATCTTTATCGGTTGAACCACGATGTCAAGGATTCAGTCAATCCCGTATGCAATTCCCTTTGTCCGGCGATATGTTACTTGCCCGAGATTCGATCGTCGGTATCTCCATACCTAGTTCAATCTCGTTACCGGCAAGTCTCTTTACTCGTTCCGTAATACAAGATCCCGTGGCTAACTCTTTAGTCACATTGCTTGCAAGCTTATTGTGATGCTGTATTACCGAGTGGGCCCTGAGATACCTTTCCGTCATACGGAGTGACAAATTCCCAGTCTTGATCCATGCCAACTCAACAGACACCCTCGGAGATACCTGTAGAGCATCTTTATAGTCACCCAGTTACGTTGCGACGTTTGATACACACAAGGTACTCCTCCGGTGTCAGTGAGTTGCATGATCTCATGGTCATAGGAACAGATACTTGACATGCGAAAATGATAGCAATAAACTTGACACGATCATATGCTACGTTCATAGTTTGAGTCTTGTCCATCACATCATTCTCCTAATGATGTGATCCCGTTATCAAATGACAACTCATGTCTATGACCAGGAAACCATGGCCATCTTTGATCAACGAGCTAGTCCGGTAGAGGCTCACTAGGGACATGTTGTTGTCTACGTATCCACACATGTATTTGTGTTTCCAACCAATACAATTATAGCATGGATAATAAACGATTATCATGAACAAGGAAATATAATAATAACCATTTTATTATTGCCTCTAGGGCATATTTCCAACACTTTCCCGGGCCGAGCACCTGAACTTCTAGCCACAAAAATTTTAGACTTTGCATTTTTATTCTTTTTTTCTCATACGAAATGCACACCATGTAGTACGTGAACTTCTAGCAGTTATCAATTTGAACTTCTCTCTGTTTGGCTTTAGTAACGGAAAAAATCTGAGTTTTTTATAGACATCAAACCGCTATAACTTTTTTATTTGAACTTCTTTGTGTTTTTTTAGAAATTTGAAAATTGGAGTTTTGTTAGAAACATCGAACTTCTTCGCTATTTCAAGTTGAACTTATTGGTTTTATTCTTTACTAACTGAAAAATTCCGATTTGTCAAATAAATACTCCCTCCGTATTTCTTGGTTTTATTCTTTAGTGTTCTAAACGCTCTTATATTTCTTTACAGAGGGAGTATCAAACTGCTCCGCTTTTTCCAATTGAACTTCTTGGTTTTATTCTCTAGTAACGAGAAAACATGAGTTTTTTATATACATTGAACTACTCCGTTTTTTAAAATTGACCTTCTTGGTTTTAATCTTTAGTATTAGGGAAAAATGCCAAAAATGACATTGTTTTTTGTTTTTGTTTTTTGAGCTTCTAAATCCCAGGTTTTAATATACTTTGAACTTCTGTGTTATTTTAATTTGAACTTCACTTTTTTTAGTAAAGTTTTTGTTTTTGATTTTTTAAATAAACATGAATTTGACTATTTTTTAATTTTTGATCTTCATGGTCGATTCTTTAATAACAACGGATATCTGAGTATTTTTAAAGAAGGTAAAATCCTAGATTTTTTTAATAAACATCGAACCACTTTGTTATTTTATTTTGAACTTCTGGTTTTTCAAAAAATGAGAAAATTCTTTTAAAACTTTTTTTTAGTTTTTCCTTTTCTTTTAATTTGAACTTCTTCATTTTATTATTTAGTAACAAGAAAACATCTAAGTTTTTTTAACCTTTGAACTTCTCTCTTTTTTTACTTTGAACTTCTTAGAAAAAATATGGTTTTAAATAAGCGAACAATTTTCTAGGTTTTTAAATTTGAACTTCTAGGTTTTTTGGCCTTCTCGGTTATTTCAAATTGAACTTCTAGGGTTTTCAAATTTGAACTTCTACGTTTTTTGACCTTCTCGGTTATTTCAAATTTTCAAACTGGTCATATCAGCAAACACTGAAAAGAGCACAATCATCTTTCCATGAACTTTTCATGAATTGCTTTGTTATTCCTGCCCATGAACTTTTCCCTTTTTTTCTTATCGTGATGTCTACTATCTAAAACGAGTACTTTCTCCATAGTAATTGAACTTCGAGTACATTTTTTATAAAACACTTTTTATTAAGTTAACTCTCTTTTCATTTAGATGAACTTTTTCTCTCGTAGTTGTACATGAACTTTATTTCGTTTGCACTTGAACTATCGGGGCAACATACAAAATGAAACATATGAAGCCTCTGTCAAATGAAACATACAAAATAGTAATAAAAAATTACACTTTTCTCCACAAACCAATTTTTTCTGAACTTGGTCTATGCTACAAAGGGATTTCAGGGGGAGGGATTAGATGATTTGGTCGTCGGTACATAGGAAAGAGGAGTTTGCCCACCGTGGACTGCTGCTCGCGATGGAATCGGCCTCCTTGACGCTGCAGGGCTGGACTGGGCACCCTTGCGCCGGAGGTTGGGGCGCTGGAGGTTGGGTGTGGGAGACGGCGCCGGAGTTAGGGGCGGCGGCAGTGCCAGAGGTTGGGCCAGGGGCGGCGGCGCAGGGAGGTTGGGGAGGGCGAGAGGACGCCGGAGGTTGGGGTGGGGTGGTAGGTGGGCGGGAAGGACTCGCTGGCCCCGACAGCGGCGGCAGGCAACAGGCGGCGGATCTCCATGGCAGGAGGCCGGGCAGCGCGCGCCGAAGAGGGAGGATCGACGGGATGACTCCGATCCAGAGAGCGGAGGTGGTGCGGAGTAGTCGGGTCCCCGGGGGTGGTGGGGATGCGGGGTCCCCCGGCGGAGCGCGGAGGAGTCGGGGTTCCCGGCGTTGGTGGGGATGCGGGGTCCCCCGGCAGCGCGGGGATGTAGGGGTCGCAGCGGCGAGATCCCGGCGGTGGTGGTGTTGTGGGGTTCCCCGGCGGCGCGCGGGGTTTGCGGGGGTCGCGGCGGCAAGATCCCGATGGCGGTGGGGTTGCGGGGTTCCTCGGCGGTGCGCGGGGGCGGCAGGGGTCGCGGCGGTGGAAGCAGGTGGAGTGGGCGTGGAGGGGATTGGCGGCGCTGCACCAGAGGGGAGGGAGTCGGGCGGTTGGGGGAGAGATAGTGGGTGAGTGGGGTGGAGGAATTTTTTTCCTTCCGGTTCGGGAGTTCGGGAGGACCTCCTCGGCCCTATATAGGGCGCGTTAGGATCAGAATATTATTCTAATCCTGGGATTAGAATAATGCTACTATATATATAGCAGCAATAATATAAATATTTATATTTCAAAAATATTTGATCGCTAAGCGCAGTCTTAATTTGTGTGCTGATATTCAGAGAACTGTTCACCGCGTGTAGCAAACACTGTTCACTATTCACAATAGTATTTACTATTCACGTCACTATTTGCTACTATTCAAATGATTGGCGTTTGTTTGGCTGAATATTCGTTTACTGTTCAAGACTATTTCAATTATATGTGCGTGTCTGGTAATCAACACGGCTAATTCAAATTTATATGCAGGATCTATTAAGGGCTGGCGAGGCCTGTTTGTGCTGCGGTTGTGAAATTCCTACTCGGTACTCACCATATTTATCATTATGTTGCATTAGATGTAGCTAGTTACGTTCACTTGATGGTTTTAATTGCAAACTTATGGGTTAAATTCTTACCGTCTTCCCAGGCAGTTCCACCCGAAGGGAACACTTCTCTACGGCAACAAGGTTGTCATTCAACGCCACTCTGGTCTACACAGAGAACAAACACACAGAGGTTTCTCCTATAGGATCCCTAGCATAAGAACTCTTCCCATAAATTCATAAGTAAAAATATCAAGTGAAACCAAAGAAACTACATCATTTCAACAACATAATTTACATATGGTTTTCCCTTTCGGGAGGCCCCGAAGGGATTACACACAAACTAGGAAATTACCTTAATATTTGTGGCGATCGCAGCGCCTTCTTGGCTATACTACAAAGTGGTGGTGGTGGCTAAAACTACTAAGGAAGGAGTGCACTGGCTCGAGAGCTTCGCTTCGCTCAGTCTGCTTCGCTCTTCACCGACTTGTGTTTTGTGTCTGCCTCCGAGCCCGGCGTCTCCTTTTATAGCCGTGAGGGAGGCATTCGGGAGCCTTCTCCTCTTTATTTAATCGGCTTAGCTATCTTACGTGTCCACACAGAGCATGGATAAGGATGCCTTCACATATCTTTCACGTGGCTGCTTTGTGGAAAGCATTCACGTGGGCTCTGTCTGCTGGCGAATATTCTTCTGGCCTTCAGTATCTTCTAGCGTATGAGTAATATCATGCACAGATGATTTTTACTCACGCTGTTGTCTTCTTTTCTGACTCACACCGTTGGCTTGACCCAGAGTTGTGACTTCTTCTGAAGTTTCTGGCCTTAATATTTTTTTATTTTTTTTATATATATAGGTCTTCCCCGCCAATATAATTGACATACTATATCAATATTCGGGTTGCATCAATATTCATATTTCGCTTATCAATATTCGGGGAGGTCCTCCGCGCCCGAAAAATTGATAGCAATATCAATATAATTGCAATTGGGCTTTATTCAGGCTGCTGCCCATGCCCTGCGATATCCATATGATCATCCTCTGAGAGATGAAAAATCATTTTTTGTATCACATTCTTTCTTTATATCTTCAAACCTTGTATTTATTTCAAGCCTTATATCTTTTAATATTTCTTCCTTTAATTCCATCTTTAATTGTTCTTTCCAAACCTTTGATGTGTCTTCCCATTTTTCATCTATTTTCATGTCTATATATTCCCCGTCTAAAGGATCCACTCCTTTTATGAGGCACTCTATATATGTTTTATATTTTGGAGAAATTTCTTCTTTTTTCATATTTAGAGCTTGATTCTTCTATTTTCAAATTCCTGAGAACTGTTGTTGCCGGATTGGCATTATTTACTCTGTTGACCTTCTGAATATATTCTTTGGCTAATGGTTGCATATAATATTTGGGTCCTATGACAGCCTTTGCATATTTTTGAGCTTCTTCTACACAGGCATAACCTTTCCAGCTTATGTTATCTCCATTTGTCTTTGCTATTAAATTTTCTATACTTATTTCTTCATATGAAGTATATATTCCTAGCTTTTTTCCTTTAAACAAGACATATAACGTCTTGTCTTCTGGATATTCCATATTTTCTGCGAACATTTGTCCTTTATTCATCATTTTCCCTTTATTTAGCATATTGAAATATTCGGTCAAACTATTCAGAATTGATAACATATATCCTTTGTCATCTCTTTTGTTGTTATATTGATTCCAGAAATTATCAAGGATGCATTCTTGAACTTCATCTAGAATAATATGCTTCTTGGGCCTGAAATTAAAGGTATTTGGCTCAAATATTTTCAAACTATTTTCAGTCCCAAAGCTGATTGCTTCAAACCCATGGCGGTGTAGTCCTCTCTTCATCATCTGTAAAAATAATGAACAAGAGAAATATGTTATATCAATTATTATCTTTTCCATTAATATGCTCAAATATTATTTTATAACCATTCCTTCTTTTATTTCCGTGCTTCCAGCAGCACCATATTCTTCTTCTTTATTATCCTTTAGCCTATCTTTTAGTATTTCTAGCTCTGCTTCTAGTTTAGTTATTCTATTTTCTAGATTTCTAACCCTGCTATATAAAGCTTGTATTATTTTATTTTGTGTTTAGAGTTGTGTTGTGATATCTTCCCGTGAGTCTCTGATCTCGATCGTGTGCATTTGCATGTATGATTAGTGCACGATTGAGTCGGGGGCGTCACATTTAGACAGGAGGCACAGGCTTGTCTTAGGCATATGCTGCATGTGGACCTATTTTCTTGGCTTGGATAATATATACAGAAAGCACATTTGATATTATAATCACCTTTTCCTTGGATCCAATCATGCCCACAATCTACTTGGTCATCATTTCTATTTTCAAACCTGCTAAATCATCTATTAGGTCTATTTCATCTTCACTTGAAACATATTCTTGAGTCTCATTTTCTACTTCATCTGTTTCAATGATTGAATATATTGACTCATCATCTTTTATTTCATCATCACATACTAATATATTTTCATTAACACTATCTATAATTAAAACTCTTTCTTGCTCTTCATATTTACTAGAGTATCTTTTCTGATCTTTATTAGGGCAGGTTCTACTTAGGTGTTCTGGAGAGTTACATATAAAACACCTGCATGTTTTATCATAAGTTTTTCTAGGATTATATCTTCTTACATTTCTTTTATGTAGAAATGGAGCTCTATTATCTGACCTTCTTAAGAAAAATCTTTTCTTGGTTTTAAAATTTCTATTATCTCTCCTTTGGGATTTATAATATTTTTTATTCTTATACCTTTCTTCTCCATATGTTAATGGTATTTGGACAGTGTTATTGCAGAAATTATAATCTGTTTTCTTCATAGATCTTTGAGCTTGTATACCTGTACATACCTTTCTTAGCTGTTTAAAGACGAATGTTAAGGCTTGGGATATGTTTACAATATTTCCTGCTGATTCTTTTTTATATTCCTCAAATATTATTGACCATAGGGGGTCAGACAACTTATTAAAATATCTTTCTACTACTCCTACATTAAAACCTTGATTAGCAGTGGTAGCATTATATAAGTAATGCTGAGAGAATTCTTTTATACCTTTCGAGCTTGTCAGCGTTAATTTTTCTATTTCTCTCAATCTTTCATTTTGTAATGAGGTATGCCCTAATTCTGGATCTTCTGCTATGATCATATTTGAAATAACATTTGCAAAGTTATTAGGATTACTTCCTGCTCTTTTTAATTCTTGATATTGATTGGGGCACGTTTCTACCCATTGTTCCCATAGGACTTTTACAGATTCTCCTAAAAATGTTTCAAGATATGTTATCATAACTTCAACCTTAGTGCCTATATTATGCTGGTTTTGTATGTATTTTTGGACTATTAAACCTTTCCATATACTAATTATATTCGGCCAATCTATCGGGTCACGGGCTGCTAAATTTAATATAGCACCATCATTCTTATAATTTTGAAATTGTACTGGCCTTTCAAAATCTCTTCTCTTAGTACCCATATATCTATATTGTCCAGGGATATATGTGGGTTGGTAGTCATCTTTTTCTGGGGGCCATTGTCCAGCTGATCTGGTAGGTCTCTCCCTTTCTTCATCTCTTTTTACTGAAGATTCCCCATACCCCTTTCTTCTTTTATTACTATATTCTACTTCCACGGCTTCCATTGCATTATCTAGATTATGTAGTCCTACCTCATCTAGTGAGTTATAAAAATCAATATTTTGTTCTGAATCTTCTTCATAACTTTCTAGTAATAGCTTATTATTTATATCCCATTGCTCTTCTTCATTCACAATTTCATCTTTGTGGCTCTGAGCAATATTCTTATTTTTATTATTATCGGTGGTAACAATATTATTACTATTATTATTGTCTACCTTTTCTTCTGATGATATAGTTTTATTTATCACACGAGAACAACTAGTGGCTTGCTTTTTCTCGCTTTTTTGCCTTTTTAATCTAGTAATTTCTCTAATGAAAAACAATTCTCTTTCTCTTATTTTAGGCCAATTCGTTGTCATAGAATGACTATATTCCCATTCTATATGCTTTAATTTCTTTTCCCAATGTATAATTTCATCATCTATATTAGTTTTTTCCATGCATTTGGTTACACCTTTATCCTTCGCATTACTAATATCTGTTTCTGACATAAAAGTTTCTGTGTCTTCTATGGATGCAGATTTATAATTCATGAACCTGATGCTACTACCTCCTTCACAATTTTGATAACTTATGTAATTTTCAGGTTGCTTTAATTCCTTCTTCTCTATTAATTCACCTATCTTCCATTCCTCTCCTGCTCTTTCTTCAGAACTAATCGTAAGAGGATTCATAAATTGTATGCCTTTTGATTGCATGCTATCAATTACGTTATTAACATTTACTCTATATCTAGAATTACTTCTGTTAGTGAGCCTTCCTATAAATTCTATGCTTACTAACAAGTTTGTTCTTTTAAAATCTTCATATCCTTTAGTTTGGAAACTAAAACTCATTTTTTCAATAATTTCTTTTACAGGCATTATTAAATCTAGGGCTATGTATGTTATTAACCTATTTTCATTCATATCTCCTTCTAGAAAGCCTAATGCCGCTTTATCAATTGATTCCCATCTTCTATCTAATAGTGTGATTAAAACCTTTGCTCCTAATTTCTTTCTTGTCATGCCTTTAATTCCTATGATATACATACCTTGATGAATATATTTATAACCACAATATCTTAAATGATTTTCAATGTCCTTGCTCACAATTCGTAAATCTACTGGATGCGTTAATACACTTAATTCTACTTCTCTAGATATTCTGTATAAACCACTCTTACTTTCAAACATACCCATGTGATAAACTTGCTGCGGTTTTATTTTCCTTAGGGTATCCTTTTGATATCTTTCTATGTCTTTTTGCAAATCTACAACCTCTTCTATACTATCAACATCATCAGCTTTGCATGATAATCTATGCTTCATTGCAAGAGGCTTAGAGTCTTGCCTTACTATCTGGAGGGATTTGTCTCTTCTGGAGAAGCTATTAGGTACGTCCATTTTTCTGAGTTAATATTCCTTGATGAAGATACTATTCCAGATGAAGATAATATAATATCTCTGTTGCTTTGAACACTATTTAGCTTTCCTAAAACTTGGATTAAAAGCTGCAGAATAGTATTATTTTGTCTTATTATGATTTTAGAGTCTTCTTTTGATGAGTCGTGATCAGAAAATCCAACAGGGGGTGATAAGTATTTATCAACTTCGTTTAATGCTTGACTATATTCGCTCATATAACTATGAGTGGATAAGAGTTTTTACCTCTTGTACCAACCTTTTTATTTCAGGAATATCTTGTCTTGATTCGGAGTGTGGGAGCGAGTCTTTGCCTTTACTTAGGTAACGGCCTATTGTCAACACTTCTTATTTAATATAGTCATTATTCTTGCAAATTATATTCTGTCTTGCTTTTGCTTCTTCTAGCTTATGCAGAATGATATCTGTTTTATTATTTAACCCGGAGCACTTGTCTGTGAGTTTTTGATATTCTTTGAATAAGCTTTCAAATTTTTGGTCAAGTATATCTTGCCTTTTTCCCCAAGATATATAAAAGTTATATATCAAGTCGACCACTATATTTAGCTGGCTATGAGATGTATGCCAAATATGCTCTTTAGAGGGATTTATTCTGCACCTAATATTAATATTCTCTTTAGTATTTATTACCTTACCTGCGCTAACTTCTAAATTTAAATACCTTAATCTTTCAATGATTCTAACCTGGACCTGATACCAACTATAGCAGCAATAATATAAATATTTATATTTCAAAAATATTTGATCGCTAAGCGCGGTCTTAATTTGTGCGCTGATATTCAGAGTACTGTTCACCACGTGTAGCAAACACTGTTCACTATTCACAGAGTACTATTCACAATAGTATTTACTATTCGCGTCACTATTTGCTACTATTCAAATGATTGGCGTTTGTCTGGCTAAATATTCGTTTACTATTCAAGACTATTTCAATTATATGCGCGTGTCTGGTAATCAACACGGCTAATTCAAACTTATATGCAGGATCTATTAAGGGCTGGCGAGGCCTGTTTGTGCTGCGGTTGTGAAATTCCTACTCGGTACTCACCATATTTATCATTATGTTGCATCAGATGTAGCTAGTTACGTTCACTTGATGGTTTTAATTGCAAACTTATGGGTTAAATTCTTATCGTCTTCCCAGGCAGTTCCACCCGAAGGGAACACTTCTCTACGGCAACAAGGTTCTCATTCAACGCCACTCTGGGCTACACAGAGAACAAACACGCAGAGGTTTCTCCTATAGGATCCCTAGCATAAGAACTCTTCCCATAAATTCATAAGTAAAAATATCAAGTGAACCAAAGAAACTACATCATTTCAACAACATAATTTACGTATGGTTTTCCCTTTTGGGAAACCCCGAAGGGATTACACAAACTAGGTGATTACCTTAATATTCTTGGCGATCTCAGCACCTTCTTGGCTATACTACAAGTGGTGGTGGTGGCTCAAACTACTAAGGAAGGAGTGCACTGGCTCGAGAGCTTCGCTTCGCTCAGTCTGCTTCGCTCTTCACCGACTTGTGTGTTGTGTCTGCCTCCGAGCCCGGCGTCTCTTTTTATAGCCTCGAGGGAGGCATTCGGGGCCCTTATCCTCTTTATTTAATCGGCTTAGCTATCTTACGTGTCCACACAGAGCGTGGATAAGGATGCCTTCAGATATCTTTCACGTGGCTGCATTGTGGAAAGCATTCACGTGGGCTCTGTCTGCTGGCGAATATTCTTCTGGCCTTCAGTGTCTTCTAGCGTATGAGTAATATCATGCATAGATGATTTTTACTCACGCTGCTGTCTTCTTTTCTGACTCACACCGTTGGCTTGACCCAGAGTTCTGCCTTCTTCTGAAGTTTCTGGCCTTAATTTTTTTTATTTTTTTTATATATATAGGTCTTTCCCGCCAATATAATTGATATACTATATCAATATTCAAAAAATTAAAAAAAAATTAAGGCCGGAAACTTTAGAAGAAGGCATAACTCTAGGTCAAGCCAACGGTGTGAGTCAGAAAAGAAGACAACAGCGTGAGTAAAAATCATCTGTGCATGATATTACTCATACGCGAGAAGACACAGAAGGCCAGAAGAATATTCGCCAGCAGACAGAGCCCACGTGAATGCTTTCCACAAAGCAGCCACGTGAAAGATATCTGAAGGCATCCTTATCCACGCTCTGTGTGGACACGTAAGATAGCTAAGCCGATTAAATAAAGAGGAGAAGGCTCCCGAATGCGTCCCTCGCGGCTATAAAAGGAGACGCCGGGCTCGGAGGCAGACACAACACACAAGTCGGTGAAGAGCGAAGCAGACTGAGCGAAGCAAAGCTCTCGAGCCAGTGCACTCCTTCCTTAGTAGTTTTAGCCACCACCACCACTTTGTAGTATAGCCAAGAAGGCGCTGCGATCGCCACAAATATTAAGGTAATTTCCTAGTTTGTGTGTAATCCCTTCGGGGCCTCCCGAAAGGGAAAACCATATGTAAATTATGTTGTTGAAATGATGTAGTTTCTTTGGTTTCACTTGATATTTTTACTTATGAATTTATGGGAAGAGTTCTTATGCTAGGGATCCTATAGGAGAAAACTCTGCGTGTTTGTTCTCTGTGTAGCCCAGAGTGGCGTTGAATGAGAACCTTGTTGCCGTAGAGAAGTGTTCCCTTCGGGTGGAACTGCCTGGGAAGACGATAAGAATTTAACCCATAAGTTTGCAATTAAAACCATCAAGTGAATGTAACTAGCTACATCTGATGCAACATAATGATAAATATGGTGAGTACCGAGTAGGAATTTCACAACCGCAGCACAAACAGGTCTCGCCAGCCCTTAATAGATCCTGCATATAAGTTTGAATTAGCCGTGTTGATTACCAGACACGCGCATATAATTGAAATGGTCTTGAATAGTAAACGAATATTCAGCTAGACAAACGCCAATCATTTGAATAGTAGCAAATAGTGATGTGAATAGTACTACTATTGTGAATAGTACTCCGTGAATAGTGAACATTGTTTGCTACACGCGGTGAACAGTACTCTGAATATCAGCGCACAAATTAAGACCGCGCTTAGCGATCAAATATTTTTGAAATATAAATATTTATATTATTGCTGCTATAGTTGGTATCAGGTCCAGGTTAGAATCATTGAAAGATTAAGGTATTTAAATTTAGAAGTTAGCGCAGGTAAGGTAATAAATACTAAAGAGAATATTAATATTAGGTGCAGAATAAATCCCTCTAAAGAGCATATTTTGCATACATCTCATAGCCAGCTAAATATAGTGGTCGACTTGATATATAACTTTTATATATCTTGGGGAAAAAGGCAAGATATACTTGACCAAAAATTTGAAAGCTTATTCAAAGAATATCAAAAACTCGCAGACAAGTGCTCCGGGTTAAATAATAAAACAGATATCATTCTGCATAAGCTAGAAGAAGCAAAAGCAAGACAAAATATAATTTGCAAGAATAATGACTATATTAAAGAAGAAGTGTTGACAATAGGCCGTTACCTAAGTAAAGGCAAAGACTCGCTCCCACACTCCGAATCAAGACAAGATATTCCTGAAATAAAAAGGTTGGTACAAGAGGTAAAAACTCTTATCCTCTCATAGTTATATGAGCGAATATAGTCAAGCATTAAACGAAGTTGCTAAATACTTATCACCCCCTGTCGGATTTTCTGATCACGACTCGCCAAAAGAAGACTCTAAAATCATAATAATACAAAATAATACTATTCTGCAGCTTTTAATCCAAGTTTTAGAAAAGCTAAATAGTGTTCAAAGCAACAAAGATATTATATTATCTTCAGCCGGAATAGTATCTTCATCAAGGAATATTAACTCAGAAAAATGGACGTACCTAATAGCTTCTCCAGAAGAGACAAATCCCTCCAGGTAGTAAGGCAAGACTCTAAGCCTCTTGCAATGAAGCATAGATTATCATGCAAAGCTGATGATGTTGATAGTATAGAAGAGGTTATAGATTTGCAAAAAGACTTAAAAGATATCAAAAGGATACCCTAAGGAAAATGAAACCGCAGCAAGTTTATCACATGGGTATGTTTGAAAGTAGGAGTGGTTTATACAGAATATCTAGAGAAGTAGAATTAAGTGTATTAACGCATCCAGTAGATTTACGAATTGTGAGCAAGGATATTGAAAATCATTTAAGATATTGTGGTTATAAATATATTCATCAAGGTATGTATATCATAGGAATTAAAGGCATGACAAGAAATAAATTAGGAGCAAAGGTTTTAATAACACTATTAGATAGAAGATGGGAATCAATTGATAAAGCGGCATTAGGCTTTCTGGAAGGAGATATGAATGAAAATAGGTTAATAACATACATAGCCCCAGATTTAATAATGCCTGTAAAAGAATTTATTGAAAAAATGAGTTTTGGTTTCCAAACCAAAGGATATGAAGATTTTAAAGGAACAAATTTGTTAGTAAGCATAGAATTTATAGGAAGGCTCACTAACAGAAGTAATTCTAGATATAGAGTAAACGTAAATAAGGTAATTGATAGCATGCAATCAAAAGACATACAATTTATGAATCCTCTTACAATTAGTTCTGAAGAAAGAGCAGGAGAGGAATGGAATATAGGTGAATTAATAGAGAAGAAGGAATTAAAGCAACCTGAAAATTACATAAGTTATCAAAATTGTGAAGGAAGTAGTAGTATCAGATTCATGAATTATAAATCTGCATCCATAGAAGACACAGAACCTTTTATGTCAGAAACAGATATTAGCAATGATAAGAATAAAGGTGTAACCGAATGCATGGAAAAAACAAATATAGATGATGAAATTATACATTGGGAAAAGAAATTAAAGCACATAGAATGGGAATATAGTCATTCTTATACAATAGATTGGCCTAAAATAAGAGAAAGAGAATTATTTTTCATTAGAGAGATTGCTAAATTAAAAAGGCAAAAAAGCGAGAAAAAGCAAGCCACTAGTAGCCCTCGCATAATAAATAATACTATAGTATCAGAAGAAAAGAAATACAATAATAATAGTAATAATATTGTTACCACCGATAATAATGATAAAAATAAGAATATTGCTCAGAGCCACAAAGATGAAATTGTGAATGAAGAGGAGCAATGGGATATAAATAATAAGCTATTACTAGAAAGTTACGAAGAGGAAGAAGAAGAAGTAGAGCTAATGAAAGAAATGATGATAGAAGATAAAAATTATGATGATTCAGAACAAAATAATGATTTTTATAACTCATTAGATGATGTAGGACTACATAATCTAGATAATGCAATGGAAGCCATGGAAGTAGAAAGTAGTAATAAAAGAAGAAAGGGATATGGGGAATCTTCTGTAAAAAGAGATGAAGAAAGGGAGAGACCTACCAGATCAGCTGGACAATGGCCTCCAGAAAAAGATGACTACCAACCCACATATATCCCTGGACAATATAGATATATGGGTACTAAGAGAAGAATTTTTGAAAGGCCGGTACAATTTCAAAATTATAAGAATGATGGTGCTATATTAAATTTAGCAGCCCATGACCCGATAGATTGGCTGAATATAATTAGCATATGGAAAGGTTTAATAGTTCAAAAATATATACAAAACCAGCATAATATAGGCACTAAGGTTGAAGATATGATAACATATCTTGAAACATTTTTAGGAGAATCTGTAAAAGTCCTATGGGAACAATGGGTAGAAACGTGCCCAAATCAATATCAAGAATTAAAAAGAGCAGGAAGTAATCCTAATAACTTTGCAAATGTTATTTCAAATATGATCATAGCAGAAGATCCAGAATTAGGGCATACCTCTTTACAAAATGAAAGATTGAGAGAAATAGAAAAATTAACGCTGACAAGCTGGAAAGGTATAAAAGAATTCTCTCAGCATTACTTATATAATGCTACCACCGCTAAGCAAGGTTTTATTGTAGGAGTAGTAGAAAGATATTTTAATAAGTTGCCTGACCCCCTAGGGTCAATAATATTTGAGGAATATAAAAAGGAATCAACAGGAAATATTGTAAATATATCCCAAGCCATAACATTCGTCTTTAAACAGCTAAGAATGGTATGTACAGGTATACAAACTCAAAGATCTATGAAGAAAATAGATTATAATTTCTGCAATAACATTGTCCAAATACCATTAACATATGGAGAAGAAAGGTATAAGAATAAAAAATATTATAAATCCCAAAGGAGAGATAATAGAAATTTTAGAACCAAGAAAAGATTTTTCTTAAGAAGGTCAGATAATAGAGCTCCATTTCTACATAAAAGAAATGTAAGAAGATATAATCCTAGAAAAACTTATGATAAAACATGCAGGTGTTTTATATGTAACTCTCCAGAACACCTAAGTAGAACCTGCCCTAATAAAGATCAGAAAAGATACTCTAGTAAATATGAAGAGCAAGAAAGAGTTTTAATTAGGGATAGTGTTAATGAAAATATATTAGTATGTGATGATGAAATAAAAGATGATGAGTCAATATATTCAATCATTGAAACAGATGAAGTAGAAAATGAGACTCAAGAATATGATTCAAGTGAAGATGAAATAGACCTAATAGATGATTTAGTAGGTTTGAAAATAGAAATGATGAACCAAGTAGATTGTGAGCATGATTAGATCCAAGGAAAAGGTGATTATAATATCAAATGTGCTTTCTGTATATATTATCCAAGCCAAGAAAATAGGTCCACATGCAGCATATGCCTAAGACAAGCCTGTGCCTCCTGTCTAAATGTGACGCCCCCGACTCAATCGTGCACTAATCATACATGCAAATGCACACGATCGAGATCAGAGACTCACGGGAAGATATCACAACACAACTCTAAACACAAAATAAAATAATACAAGCTTTATATTCCAAGCCAGGGGCCTCGAGGGCTCGAATACATAAGCTCGAGTCATACAAGCATCAGCGGAAACAAAGGTATCTGAGTACAGACACAAAGTTAAACAAGATGCCTTAAGAAGGCTAGCATAACAGCGACACTAATCGAAAAGGCGAAGGCCTCCTACCTAGGGACTCCGAACTACTCCTGGTCGGCAGGCTTAACATAGAAGTAGGTGCCTCCGGGGATTTCCTGCTCCTGGACTCCGCCGTCTGATCGCAACAATCGGGTATGGGAAAAAAGAAGTAGCAAAGCAACCGTGAGTACTCATCCAAAGTACTCGAAAGACTGACATCAGAACTATGCTAAATATGCATTGGTATCAAAGAAATGGGGCTATATCTTTGGACTAAACTGCAGAAATGCCAGAATAGAGGGGGAGAGGCCTAGCCTATCGAAGACTAGCATCTTGAAGCAATCTTGCAGCATTAGAAGAGAGTAGAGTATAACAACATATAATACCAATTATATTTAGCAATGCCCTGAGATCCTTTATCCTTTCTCGACTACCTTGCGAGAAAGTGATCACGAGAGCAGTAGAAACGGTTTATCATTGTATCAGAATCCATTTGTAGTTGTAGCAGATCAGGATACAACTCCGAGCATCCTGTTACCGTGGACACGGCTATTCGAATAGATAACTTCCCTGCAGGGGTGCACTACTGTTACCCAACACGCTCGATTAACTCTGGCCGGACACACTTTTCCGGGTCATGCCCGGCCTCGGCTGATCGACACACCGCAGCCCTACCTAGATCTCAACAGAGAGGTCCCCGCCGGTCTACATCCTAAGTGCCCAGGGGTCTTGGGCCATCGCACTATGCACTCTGGGTCGTTGTGAGGACGGTGGATACCAGCGCCATCGGCACGATCCGACCGTGCCACAATGCTGAACTGGACGTCTGACAAAGCTTTCGGCTGATACATACGGCGCCGAGGGTCCCATAACCATTATCCCACGTGGTGGTAGTGCGTATAGGCCAGCGGCCAACTCAGATCAAATACCCAAATCCGTTAGGCGCGTTTAGTAACTCGCGAAGACGAACAGGATTCCTGTCGCTCCGACTTGGTAATACACAGCTCGCGGGTGCTCTTGGAGCCGACCCATCTTTAATACTATTCTCTCGCGGGCACTCTTGGAGCCAGCCCGACTTTAACAGTTTAAAGTATTGCAATAAGTAAACATTTCCGTGATCATCACCCAGAGTGATCACCGCCCGATAACAAGCATGGCATACGGACAAGGGTGTAGGGCCACAGATGGATCAATAGCATAGCTAACTAAACATCATGGGACAGCAGGTAGGTATCAACAGCAGACTACGAAATCAGGCTATGCAACAGAATAGGAGCTATCGGAGCAACAACAGAAGCAATTCTAATGCAAGCATAAGAGAGAAAGAATGGGCGATATCTGATGATCAAGGGGTTTTTCTTGCCTGGAAGCTCTGCTGAAAGGGGCCGGTCTTCTGCGGCGTAGTCGTACTCGGTAGCAGCGTCATCTCGGGGTCTATCGGAGAGAAGAGGGGGAAGAAACAATAAATACACGGCAAAAAAATGCAACACATATGCATGGCACAACAGTAGGGGTTGATTACGTGCTCTACTGCATCGCTAAGTAATTTAGAGGGAGCGGGAAAATATCCGGGAGTGTTCTCCCAGCTTCGGGTGATTATCGGTACACTGAACCGGAGGGGACGGTTCCATGTTTAGTATGATAGAGGGGTGTGGTAGGTATGTGGGTGGCATATTCGGATTCTTCATATTTTTCTGATCATTTTTCATATATAAATTATTTTCATCCGACATACGGTTTATTTTATATGAATTTTCAAAGTTTTAATCATTTTCTGGAATTATTTTAATTATTAAATCCGAATTATCCAAAACAGTGTATTGTGACGTCATCATGACGTCAGGGTGACGTCAGCGGTCAACAGTGGACTTGACTGGTCAAACTAACCAGTGGGTCCCACCTGTCATTGACTGATTTAATTAAACGGAGATTTAATTTAACTAATTAAGTTAATTAGCTAGCGGGTCCCACATGTCAGTGGAATATTTAGTTAATCAGAGTTAATTATTTTAAACTAATCCTAATTAGTGGCAGTGGACCCACATGTCAGTGCCTAGGGTTAGACTAACTGGGTTAGTTAGTGGGGTGGGGGCCACTGTCAGTGGGTTAGTGGGTTAGGTTAATTAGGTTAGGGGTTAATTAAACGGGCGGGCCCACACGTCAGTGGGTCAACCCACTGGTTTTAAACGCGCTTGCTCACGGGGAGCCGGTCGTGGAGGGCAGCGGGCTCGGGGAGGCCTGCCGGAGCCGGAATCGACGACGGAGTCCGGCGGGGCAGAGGAGGAAGACGGGGTCGGGGCGGTGTTGCGGGGCCGTCCCGGCTCGCGTGGCTCGGCGGAGAGGGGGAGGACATCGCGGCGGTGCCCGTGGGCTCGTCGGCGATGCTCAGTGGAGGCGGTCGTCACGGCTACGGCAAGGGCATGGCGGCGGTGGCGCTCGGCGATGGGGGAGGGGGAATCTGGAGGAGGGGAGGCGGAGAGGGAGGGAGTGAGCGAGTGGGGCGAGTGGGAGAGGGGACCGAGGCGTCGGGGCGTGGCGCCCTTATCCCCTCGTCGTGCTGCCGGCGAGGTGGTCGGGCGGCGACCGCGGCGCGCTCGGTCGGCCGCGTCGTGTGAACAGGGGAGGGGGACGAACAAAGGGGGAGCTGGGCTGGGCCGGCTGGGCCAGCCACTGTGGCCTAAGGCCCAGTCTGGTCTAGTTCTTCTTTTTATTTATTTTCTGTTTTTTTGTTTTTATTATTAGTTACTGCTTTGTCTTTTCTTTTTACACAAAATGAATTTGGTAAAATGTGTGACTTGCCCAAATAAATACTATGCAATATCTACCACTGCCAGAAAAAGGTTTGGAGGTAATTTGGTTTTATTTGAATTTTGGATTAAATAAAATGGGTTAAATATTGCTGTTTTGGTACTGTCTTGATGATGTTTGAGTTACTTAGAATTTTTAGGTGATGTTGTTTTTCTTAACATAATTAGTTATGGATTATTTTCTATTTAATGAACATTTTAGTTTCCCAATTGGAACAACTTTTATTTTCAATTTATATTTGAATTTCAATTTGAGTTGGAATTTGAAAAGAGATATGATGCAAATGATGATCAAACACTGTTAAGCATGGTGACTTGGCACTATCAGAAGGTGATCACTGTAGCTTAATTACATGGGGTGTTACAATTCTCCTCCTCTAAAAGAAATTCTCGCCCCGAGAATTAAGAGGTAGGCTGAAAGAGAGCGGGGTATTCTTCGCGAAGACGATCCTCGCGTTCCCAAGTGGCTTCATCTTCAGAATGATTCAACCACTGAACTTTAAGGAACTTGATTGCCTTCGGACGGGTTCGACGTTCAGCTTGATCAAGAATGCGGATCGGATACTCTTGATAAGAAAGATCCTCTTGCAGCTCAAGCATTTCATGATACACTGCTCGGATAGGATCCTTGAAGCAGCGACGGAGTTGCGACACATGAAAGACATCATGCACTTGAGAAAGGTTCGGCGGCAATTCCAATTGATATGCCACTTCTCCTCGACGGGCGAGAATACGGAACGGGCCAATGTAGCGAGGAGCTAACTTGCCCTTGATCCCAAATCGGTGAGTGCCCTTCATCGGAGTGACACGAAGGTAAGCTTGTTCGCCAGGTTGATAGACCATTACCTAGTGTTTCCGATCATAGTTGCTCTTCTGACGAGACTGAGCAGCTTTCAAATGATCACGGACAATGCGGACTTGTTCTTCAGCTTGTTGAATAATGTCCGGACCAATGAGTGACCGTGTAGGGGAACGCATCAGAAAACAAAAAATTTCCGACCTACGCACTAGCCCAGGACCACTATGGAGACTGCATACAAGGTTTGATCTTTTTCGTTACCGACTCGTAGCGCAGCGGAAGTAGAGTCGATGACGATCGGCGGTGCAGATCCCCGCAGCTAGGATTTTACAACCTCCCAACCGCGAGGATGAAATCCCTCGTCAGCTCACCGGACGGATCTCCGGGCAGCCCTTCGGGAGGCCTCGGGACAGTCCCTCGGATAGTCCCACCGGACGGATCCTCGGACAACCCTCCGGGAGGCCTCTGGACAGTCTTTCGGATAGTCCTCCAGGAGGCCTCTGGACAGTCTTTCGGATAGTCCCACCGTACGGATCCTCGGACAGCCCTCCGGGAGGCCTCTGGACAGTCTTTCGGATAGTCCCACCAGACGGATCCTCGGACAGCCCTCCGGGAGGCCTCTCGGACAGCCATTCGGGCGGGTCACTCGGACAGCCCTTCGGGAGGACCCCCGAAACTCGGACAGCCCTTCGGGAGGAACCTCGAACAACCCCTCGGGCAAAAATATCGAACCTACGATCTCTCTACGCGGTTGCACACATACGGTGTCATCTATCCGGCAGGGCTTCGCCGTCCAGAACTAGTTCCCACCGGAACCCAGACAGCCTTTCGGCTCTACGAAACTATTTCGCGGGGAGGGAGAGAAGAAGGCCAGATCATGCATGGCTTGTGTATGTTGAGAAAGAGTGTGTCTTTAGGCAGCCCCCTCCACCCCTATTTATAGTCCAAGCCCAAGGGTAGCTTCTCCAAGAAGCTAAGGGGAAAATACCAAAAGGCCCTCAAGGTAGCTTCTCCAAGAAGACACCCAAAAAGCACTTTCACTATTCACGGAAACATTTTTCCGCGACCGTTTAATCCAAAAATATTTCTGTGGGTCTTAGAATAATTCCAGTACCCACACAAATGATTTTGGACGCGTTCCGAAACAATTCTGGATTAGTGATTTTCATCTGCGAAAAGCAAACAAAGCGGTTCCGGCAGCTCCGGAACATTTCCGGTTTTTTTCTCCGAAAAATCCCAGAAGTTCCCAGACCAATTCTGGCACCCTCCAAGAATTTCCAGGCATGTGCCGAAACCATTTTGACTTAATGGTATACCCTGAAACAACTTTTCAGTTTTACCGAAACTATTCCGGTGCTCTCTCTCCGGAACTTTTCCGCTATCTCCGAAACTTTTCCGGTGACTTTCTCTCAGACTCCCTGTCTAGTATTCAGCAGATAGATGAGCCTTAAGCGTGTGACCCTATAGGTTCGGTGAAGTATAGACATGACCGGAACTCTTTCCGATCAATGATCAACATCGGAGCCGTGGACACCCATATTGACCCCTATACCCACACGAATGAATATTCGAGTGAACCTCCAGTTGCCGTGTGCTATTCCTGTTGCTTCGCGATATGTTACAAATACCCGAGGTGAGAAACATAGGTATCCCCGTGGATCAACACTTGTCCACAATGCCAGTTACCTCGTTACCAGTTTTGTTCTCTTTTCTCGTTTCCGCGTTCCGGCATCCCTGTGATCAAATCACATTGTGTCTGGCCAGACGATGATGGATACCGTAACACCGAGAGGGCCCAGAGATATCTCTCCATCGTCGGAGGAGCAAATCCCAATCTTGAGCTATAAAGTTACTTGACATAATTTTCCATGAACCCGTAAGCCGCCGTAATAGCCACCCATTTACGGATGACGTTTAACAAACCCCAAAGTTCATGAAGCAAGCATGAAGAAACTCGACACTCTCATGGTCTAAGGAATTATGCAAACATTAACTTCTCTGTGTTATTAACCATTAACTTGTGACGAATGAATCTCATAGCATAACATCAATTCAGGTCGATTCAACACAAGTGTTCTACTAACATTGTGCCCTCAAAGTTGCCGGCATATCCATGCCCATGATCAGGAAAACAGAACCATCATGCAACACTTGAGCTAGTCTTAGAGGCCAGACTAGGAATACATTTTACCGTTTATTATTCCACACGTGCATATGAGTCTTCCTCCGAGCCTCGTGGTTATTGTAGACTCGAGAACCATAGCAGTTATAGCATGGAACATAAACATAATTATGAACATGGAGATAAATAATAGCATTTATTATTGCCTCTAGGGCATATCTCCTACAAACTCCCACTTGCACTAGAGTCAATAATCTAGTCAATGCTAATGCACATTACACCTATGGCATACCGGTGTAAAAATGCATCGCATGTGGTATAGCCTGATGTCCAACGGATCTGACAACTTCAGTTCCGTGTGTATCTTTGCATGTCCTCGCATTTTCACGCTTTCACAAAATTCATATTTTGTGTGGACTTGGCTTTGTATATATGTGAATCACTGGTCAAACCTTGATTCCTCAGACTGAGCTATGGAGCAACTATCTTCAATAGTGTTCCATTAACCAAAGCCATCTTGGAATTATACTAAGTTCATGAATGAACTGTACGATTCAACATCTTCTATGTCGCTTTGAAAACGGCAACATACTTAGCCTTTGTTATAGAATTCGCCACAGTATCCTGTTTGGAATGATTTCCAAACACCGTGCCACCATATTGTGTATTACACAAAACCCTTAACTTAAATCGAAAATCGCATGGAGCATTGATGAAGACTGTATCGATGTAATTACTTACAACGAGCACTTAATAATCTCTGCTTGCGAGAAAACATGTCACCAGTGCTACTTTAGTACTTAATGACATTTTTCACGGTTGTCCCATGATCAGAACTTTGATCACTTTGGTATCTATACTCGCAACACCTTGGGAGTATCAGACATATCTGGTTGTCTAACATATCATGGAATACATGATTAATCCAAACACAAGAGTGTGTGAAATCACCATCATGTATTTTGCTCATCAGTGTTTTGGGACACCGAGTCTTGCAAAACTCTTTCCATGTGACTTTGGCAAGAATCACTCCTTGGCGTTCTTATGCTAAACTGTTTTAGCATCTTGTCAATATGTATTTTTGGCTTTAGCCTATTAGGCAATTCTATCTCGTAGATAAATATGCCTAATGTCAAGGCTATTTAGCCCAAGCACTTCATCGAAAAACTATTTTTAATGAAGTCCTAATTCGTGTCAAGAAATTTCCAATCAACAATGTGTCAAGCACACAAAGTTTTTTTTAGAAATATTATTATGCTCCCACTTAATTTCTTGAAACCACAAGCATCTTCCTTATCCATTGATTAAAACAAACTCTTTTGACTATTTCATCAAAAACGATGATTCCAACTCCATTTTGCTCTCTTCTGTCCATCGCTGGAACTCTGAAGTTTGCATACTTACTAGCATCCTCTGGATCGACAAAATACTTTGGACTGTATCACATACAAGTCCTAGGTTGTATTTCCATCAGATGGAAATCCTTTTGGCATCCATGTTTCATATCTCATTTTGAAATATGTATTAATTGCTAGTTCAACCCGAACCGACTTTTAGCATCGCTACGGTGAGACAATCTCATCATAGTCAACTCCTTGAACTTGTTATTGCAACAAGTCGAGCTTTATGGATAAAACATTTTATCCACATCAATTTACAGTTCCATAAATATTCGTTAGACTCTAAGTCTTCCGAAAGGTGTAACAAGATTTTAATCTTGAATCACTTATATGGAAACTATCTCAGATTGTATTGGCATTTAGCCAATTCCGGAGTCAGGGCCCATCAACGCTTCCTTGTGTATCGTAGGTATACTGTTGTCTAACAACAATATCTCGCTTGCGCACCTGAGATGTTTGCACGAGTTTTGCCTACGTGGTTCAGTTGCAAGTTCGACCGAAGTCCATACATCTCATGTAGAGGCTTCCGTATCAGTCGCAGTAGGAAACTCTGGAATTACTTCCAAGGTTTCTTTCCTTCGATCTGATGACGAAGATACTGTTATCTCATCGAGTTGCACTGTCCTCCCACTCACCTTTTTGCAAGAATCATTTTCTTCAAAAGCATACCGTTTTTGTGGCAAAACTTTTTGCCTCGGTATAGTGGTGGAGGAATTCCCAATTACTTGGGATAACCTACAAAGTAGTACTTGTCTGATTTGGAATAGGTTTGTAAATATTTTACACAAGCCCCATATTCCAAATGTTAAGAAAAGACAAAGCATGGTTGGGCGTACCATACCATGGCGTTATTTCAACAGACCTAATGGTGCTCTTTTCAGTGTAAAAGCCGCAGTCTCTAAAGCATTACTTTAAAAGGGATAATGGCAAATTGATTTATGTCATCTTTGATCTTACCATGTCATAAATGGTTTGATTACATCTTCACGGACATTCCACTCACACTGGTGTTCCGGGAGGTGTAAGTTATGAAACTCCTTTCACAACTCATCAGACATTCGCTAAACTTGTAACTCAGATATTCCTTTCTGCAATCTAGTTTGCAGAAACATAATCTTTCTTGTTACAATAATTTATACTTCATGTTGAAAACCTTTCGAATGATTTCAAAAGATCCAGACTTACGTCTCATTAAGCAAATATCCATATATCTACTTGAGTCATTTTTGAAGATAGACAAATCCACTCTTTTCAACAACATTTATCGGACTGCACACATCAAAATGTAGGATCACCAATAAGTTCGTTGCTCATTCCTTATGGCTAGTGAACGGTATTTTAGTCACTTTACTTTTCAGAGGAAAGTTGCAAGTGTCAGATGATTCAAAATCAAACGACTTCAAAATCCATCATAATGGAATTTTCCATGCGGGTTTCTCCAATGTGACCAAATGCAGTGCCACACTTGTGTGGTATTCTTTTAATCTTGCGACATTTAGCGTCAGTGTTATGGATGTATCATATTACAATCAATATTCATAACATACATCCCATCCATGATGGAAGCATGACCCTTATGTTATTCATGATTCCGAACAACAATTGTTCTTTCATGAACAACACTCTTGCAACAAACATTATGCAAATGGGCTAGAGTGTATAAAACTCTAAAATGATTTATTAAAGTAAATACAGAGGTAATGTATTATTATCAATATTCATAACATACATCTCATTCATAATGAAAGTATGGCCCTTATGTTATTCATAACACCGAACATCAAAAGTTCTCTTATGAACAACCTTCTTGCAAGATACCTTATGCAATGGGCTAGAGTGTGTAAAACTCTAAAATGAATTATGAAAATAAATACAGACGGTAATACACCGATGGAAGGTATAATAATATTTACTATATTCCCAGCGCGTATCTGAACCTCACTCCGGCTAGTCTTTTAGGCCGTAGTAGTTCTTGCATCGAATTGCAATGGAAAGCAATTGAGCGGGTATCTCTGTGATTAACTCACAATACCCAAGAATCAGTGATTAACATGTTTAATCATAATTCCCAAGAACTATATCTTTGACCAGCCTTTTATACATCAATAACTTGTATGACATTCATACATGAGCTGGATATTCCAGTCTTCTCTCTTTGTGCCTTTATACTTTTAACAGTTTTAACTTTTAGTATTTCTCCTACTCTCAGAAGAAGCATCCAACTTAAGAGTGGCGTTAGCCCTGGACTTCCTAGGCTTGTAAGTCATACTAACACCCTTTGGACATTTCCTTTAAGTTGTTGTTTTATTCACCTTCATCATATGACAGGCGTTCTACTGGATCCCTCTGTTATTAGTCAAATGCATAGTAAACACTTTTACTAATAGTTTGCAAAACAAACATTGCTTTGGATATCACATATCTTTTAGCCTTTGTTTGTGTCTGAAAATGATTTTCAGTTCCATGAATATCACATAGCTATCCCTAAACTTTTGAAGTTCGGGTCTCATGGAAGCAAACATATTGCACTTGACCGTAACGGAATTCTAGCTTTTGGATCGAAGGACGAGAGTCACATTATCCATAGCATTAGCGGGAGAATACCAAAAGCATGCGATAGGACAAAATCCTTCTCGGCACTTTTGAGGACAATCCTCACATTACGTTACCAACCGTAAAGTTTTAACCAGATATTTAACAGCTTATTCAATTTTAATAGGGAAGGTGGAACCGCGAGCCATTATTCTATAACTATTATGCAAATCTTACTTTAGACAAAGTTCATAATTAATTGCACTAAGAATTAAACAAGTTAATTCTAAAGTGCGCTCCCACTCAAATCAATATCTCTCATAATTGATTGTGAGTGATGCAAGATCCACATTTCCATTCAACGCCATTGTTTGAGATGAACACTGATGGCGCCAACTTCAATCGGTAGGCAAACTTGCCGATCACATCTCTATGTGACTCTTGTTCATCTTTCGATGCGTGTGTTCCGAGCTCAGGACGATCCTGCCATGAACGTCAAGACAACCAAGTGATCTCGCTGCGAGGTCTGACCTCACCCGCCTTACACCCGTACAATCGTTTGTACCCATGTAGATCATGGCGCACCCCGAAAGGAAAGATGCTGTGACGGTGCTACACTTGGGAGAACACTAACTACTTGATATTTTAAGTGAGAGATCACCCTAATAAAAGAGACTACCGCGCAATCAAGAAAGGTGCATCATAAGGGATAAACATCTCAGGCAATTCATAATAGCATGATATGGTATAGCCCTTTCTGACGGAGAAGTCTTGTATTTCTTCGTCTTCGGCATTCGCGTCGGTGTTCACCTTCGCGAAGTTTGCCACCACCTTGTCGATGCACCAGATAATATTGCTATCTCTATAGCTAATAAAATAAGTGCATTACAAAAGGTTGACACACAGGTCATTAAAGTGACAATCATATGGCTCCAGCCATCATGCCGAATCATGACACGCAGGTCATGTTAATTTTACATTATATAGTCATCTCATACATAATCAAATTATTATGAGAACCGCTATACCACATCACATGCACATCTTATGACATCCTGCAAAACCAAGTTAGACGCCTCTAATTGGTTTATGCAAAAATTTATTTTACGTGGCTTCTAACGTTTCGAAGCAAACCGAAGCTACCAACGTCCATCATCAAGTATGATTATTCAAGTCGCTAGATTAACATCGCGGGGTGTATGAAACACGAGATAATAAAATCTCGAGCCCCATACTAAACTTCGTCATACGCATGACCCCCGTGCAGATCATATCTGCATTGCCCTTTCGTCTGCGAAATTTCATCTTTCTCTCTAACTATGGTGGAATTCAATGAACTGTTAGCACTTCGTTGATCAATCAGGATCGCGGATTGCCAGAACTTTGAAACTCCACCATGCTGTTATCAAGATCAGAAATATGCAAATTCCAGGGAAGCAACAAGAACATCAGGTAATAGATTTCATCTGCTACCCGCACAAATAATTTCAGTAATAGAACTCATCTACTACAAATTATATTGTGCAATACCCATACATCTCTATGTATTCTAGATCGTAACCTGCATCTACGCATAGCATGGCTCATGATGCCACTGTAGGGGAACGCAGCAGAAAACAAAAAATTTCCGACCTACGCACCACCCCAGGACCACTATGGAGACTGCATACAAGGTTTGATCTTTTTCGTTACCGACTCGTAGCGCAGCGGAAGTAGAGTCGATGACGATCGGCGGTGCAGATCCCCGCAGCTAGGATTTTACAACCTCCCAACCGCGAGGATGTACTCCCTCGTCAGCTCACCGGACGGATCTCCGGGTAGCCCTTCGGGAGGCCTCGGGACAGTCCCTCGGATAGTCCCACCGGACGGATCCTCGGACAGCCCTCCGGGAGGCCTCTGGACAGTCTTTCGGATAGTCCCACCGGACGGATCCTCGGACAGCCCTCCGGGAGGCCTCTGGACAGTCTTTTGGATAGTCCCATCGGACGGATCCTCGGACAGCCCTTCGGGAGGCCTCTCAGACAGCCCTTCGGGTGGGTCACTCGGACAGCCCTTCGGGAGGACCCCCGAAACTCGGACAGTAACTCGGACAGCCCTTCGGGAGGACCCTCGAACAGCCCCTCGGGCAAAAAGATCGAACCTACGATCTCTCTACGGGGTTGCACACATACGGTGTCATCTATCCGGCAGGGCTTCGCCGTCCAGAACTAGTTCCCACCGGAACCCAGACAGCCTTTCGGTTCTACGAAACTATTTCGCGGGGAGGAAGAGAAGAAGGCCAGATCATGCATGGCTTGTGTATGTTGAGAAAGAGTGTGTCTTTAGGCAGCCCCCTCCACCCCTATTTATAGGCCAAGCCCAAGGGTAGCTTCTCCAAGAAGCTAAGGGGAAAAATACCAAAAGGCCCTCAAGGTAGCTTCTCCAAGAAGACACCCAAAAAGCACTTTCACTATTCACGGAAACATTTTTCCGCGACCGTTTAATCCAAAAATATTTCTGTGGGTCTTAGAATAATTCCAGTACCCACACAAATGATTTTGGACGCATTCTGAAACAATTCCGGATTAGTGATTTTCATCTGCGAAAAGCAAACAAAGCGGTTCCGGCAGCTCCGGAACATTTTCGGTTTTTTTCTCCGAAAAATCCCAAAGTTCCCAGACCAATTCTGGCACCCTCCAAGAATTTCCAGGCGTGTGCCGAAACCATTTTGACTTAATGGTATACCCTGAAACAGCTTTTCAGTTTTACCGAAACTATTCCGGTGCTCTCTCTCCGGAACTTTTCCGCTGTCTCCAAAACTTTTCCGGTGACTTTCTCTCAGACTCCCTGTCTAGTATTCAGCAGATAGATGAGCCTTAAGCGTGTCACCCTATAGGTTCGGTGAAGTATAGACATGACCGGAACTCTTTCCGATCAATGATCAACATCGGAGCCGTGGACACCCATATTGACCCCTATACCCACACGAATGAATATTCGAGTGAACCTCCAGTTGCCGTGTGCTATTCCTGTTGCTTCGCGATATGTTACAAATACCCGAGGTGAGAAACATAGGCATCCCCGTGGATCAACACTTGTCCACAATGCCAGTTACCTCGTTACCGGTTTTGTTCTCTTTTCTCGTTTCCGCGTTCCGGCATCCCTGTGATCAAATCACATTGTGTCTGGCCAGACGATGATGGATACCGTAACACCGAGAGGGCCCAGAGATATCTCTCCATCGTCGGAGGAGCAAATCCCAATCTTGAGCTATCAAGTTACTTGACATACTTTTCCATGAACCCGTAAGCCGCCGTAATAGCCACCCATTTACGGATGACGTTTAACAAACCCCAAAGTTCATGAAGCAAGCATGAAGAAACTCGACACTCTCATGGTCTAAGGAATTATGCAAACATTAACTTCTCTGGTTTATTAACCATTAACTTGTGACGAATGAATCTCATAGCATAACATCAATCCGGGTTGATTCAACACAAGTGTTCTACTAACATTGTGCCCTCAAAGTTGCCGGCATATCCATGCCCATGATCAGGAAAACAGAACCATCATGCAACACTTGAGCTAGTCTTAGAGGCCAGACTAGGAATACATTTTACCGTTTATTATTCCACACATGCATATGAGTCTTCCTCCGAGCCTCGTGGTTATTGTAGACTCGAGAAACATAGCAGTTATAGCATGGAACATAAACATAATTATGAACATGGAGATAAACAATAACATTTATTATTGCCTCTAGGGCATATCTCCTACAGACCGTTCCCCAGTTTCTGACCAATTCAGAGGGGTTCGGCACTTACGTCCATAAAGAACTTTAAATGGTGCCATCTTCAGACTAGCTTGATAGCTATTGTTGTATGAGAATTCAACATATGGGAGAGATTCCTCCCAATTCTTACTGAATGAGATGACACAAGCTCGAAGCATATCTTCAAGCACTTGATTGACTCGTTCAACTTGTCCCTGGGACTGGGGTGAAAAGCGGTGCTGAAGGACAAATGAGTTCCCATAGCTTCTTGGAAACTGTTCCAAAATCTTGAGGTAAAGAGGCTGCCATGATCTGAACTGATCTCCAATGGAACACCGTGGAGTGACACGATTCTTGAAACATACAAGTCTGCTAACTGACTAGCAGTGATTGTCTCCTTGATTGGCAGAAAGTGAGCAACCTTGGAGAATCAGTCAATGATGACAAAAATAGCATCGTGACCCTTCTACGATCTGGGAAAACCAGTAATGAAATCCATTTCGACTTTGTCCCATTTCCATTCAGGAATATCAAGGGGTTGCAGAGTTCCAGCAGGTCTTTGATGTTCTGCTTTGATGCGACGGCAAACGTCACACTCAGCCACATAGCGAGCAATGTCTCGCTTCATATCAGGCCACCAATATCTCTGTCGAATGTCTTGGTACATCTTGGTGCTATCGGGGTGAATTGAAAGAGGTGTATCATGAGCTTCTTTCATGACACGCAGGGTCAGATCCAGATTGTCCTTTCTAGGTACTACTAAGAGATTTTTGAAGAACAAGGTGCCATCAGCATCAATAGTGAAGAATGAGGGCCTTCCCCTTTTGAGACCGCGCTTAATCTTCTCGACCTCAGAGTCAGCTTTCTGTATATGCTAGATGAGGTCCTCGAGATCTGGTTCAACAACCAAGGTATTTAGATAACCTGGAGGAACTATCTCGATGTTCAGCTTTCGAAGCTCTTCATACAGGAGTGGCTGCTGCAGCTGAACCTCAAGTTCATAACAGTAGGATTTACGGCTCAACGCATCAGCCATTACATTAGCCTTACCAGGGGTATAAGAAATACCCAGATCATAGTCCGTAATGGCCTCCATCCATCTTTGCTGACGTAGGTTCAGAGATGGCTGAGTGAACAAGTACTTCAAGCTTTTATGATCCGTGTAGATCTCGCAACGATTACTGAGTAGGTAATGCCGCCATAACTTCAATGCATAAATAACCGCTGCAAGTTCGAGATCATGCGCTGGATAGTTCTCTTCATGAGGATGCAACTGTCGAGAGCCATAAGCAATCACCTTGCGCTCTTGCATTAGGACACAGCCTAATCCTTGACGGGATGCATCACAATAAATCATGAAGTCCTTGCGAGAATCTGGAGGAGCAAGCACTGGGGCAGATGTCAGCTTGTCTTTGAGTGTTTGGAAACTTTCCTGACATTTGTCTGTCCACTCAAACTTAACGCCTTTGTGAAGCAGATCAGTCAGAGGCTTGGCAATCTTGGAAAAGTTCTCGACAACACGGCGGCAATAGCTGGCGAGTCCGAGAAAACTTCTGACTTGCTTGACATTCTTTGGAGGAGTCCATTCAAGAATAGCCTGAACTCGCTCTGGGTTAACAGCAATGCCATCTTTGGAAATCACGTGGCCGAGATATGTCACTTCAGATAACCAGAACTCGCACTTAGAATACTTGGCATACAGTTGATGTTCATGCAGCTTTTGCAGTACAAGCCGAAGATGTTCGGCATGTTCTTCTTCATCCTTACAATCTATAAGGATATCATCCAGATAAACCACGACGAACTTGTCGAGGTAATCCATGAAGATGTAGTTCATCAGTCGAGAGAATGTTGCTGGAGCATTTGTTAATCCGAAGGACATGACGGTGTACTCGTAAGAACCATAGCGAGTAACAAAGGCTGTCTTCGGAATATCCTCTTTGCGAACTCGGATCTGGCGGTATCCCAATCTCAAATCAAGTTTAGAGAATACGGAGGAACCAGCAAGTTGATCATACAGATCGTTGATTCTGGGAAGCGGATACTTGTTCTGAATTGTTGCCTGGTTGATAGGTCGGTAATCTTGGACCAGACGGTTCGTACCATCCTTCTTCTTGACAAAGAGAGAAGGTGCCCCCCAAGCAGAAGAACTGGGGCGAATGAAACCCTTTTTAAGTGACTTGTTGATTTCCTCCTTAATTTCAAGGAGTTCATGTGGCGGCATCTTGTATGGGCGCTTGGCAATAGGAGTAGTGCCTGGTTTTAAGTCGATGACAAACTCGACAGCCCTAGCAGGTGGTACACCTGGGAGTTCTTCTGGAAAGACATCTTGAAAATCATGAACGACCGTGACGTTCTCTATTCCCTCAAGAGGTGAAGCGTTCAAAGCATTCAGAGCATATAACTGGCTCTCGGCATTCTGAGCTGCTCGGACAGAGTATTGGATTGTCTGGCTAGAAGGGTGTGTGAGTTGAACTTTCTTAGCAGCACAGTCGATGAAAGCATTATGGGATTCCAGCCAATCCATACCGAGAATGACATCTATGTTGGATGATTTGAGGGCAACAAGAGAAGCATGGAACACTAGACCTCCAATTATAATGGGAGTACTATGGCTCATCATGGTGGCACGGCTCTGAGATCCGATGGCGTGAACCGCTAAAGGAGTAGCCAAAGATTCCATAGCTAACCCATGCAACTGAGCAAACGGTTGAGACACAAATGAATGTGATGCTCTGGAATCAAAGAGAACAGTAGCTGCCACTGAATTAACTGGAAGGGTACCCATCACGATTTTAGGGGCCTCACGTGCTTCTTCTATTTTGACACGAGTGACCTAACCACAACCCATAGCAGACGGCCTGGCATTACCGCTTCTGGAACGACGGTTCCGACAACTCTTCTTGCGACCAACAGGAGGACGTGGTGCATCCTGAGGCTGTTCCTGGCGACAGTTGATAGTAAGGTGCCCTGACTGTCCACACTTGCGGCATAAACCATCACTATGGGGAAGAGCAATAACATTGGGCTGTCCACTTGGAATATTCAGTTGTCTTGGTGGTGGAGGTAGACGAGGTGCAACATAAGACGGCCTTGGTGTTGGAGCAGGTTGGTGATAGACATTGTGCGGAATCCAGAATTGACGTTTCTGAGCAGGCTGACCCGAGGATGAGCCAATATCTCGAGTACGCTTGAGCGACTCCTGGTACTCATTCAGACCAGTTTCGGTTCGGAAGGCTTGGCTGACAAGCGTCGCAAAGTCTGCACAATCATGGGCAACAAGTGCGAGCTTTATATCAGGACGCAGTCCTTCATGGAATTTCTCCTGCTTGTGTGCATCAGTGCAGACGTCATCTTCAGCATAGCGGGATAATCCAAGGAATTTCCTCTGATATTCATCAATAGTCATTTTGCCCTGTGTGAGTTTGCGGAATTCCTTCTTCTTCTGGTCCATCAGACCTTGAGGAATGTGTCGTGCTCGGAAGGCTGACTGAAATTCTTGCCAAGTGGTTACCGTTCCTACCGGCAGCATACGCCTGTGGCTTTCCCACCATTGGGCAGCTGAACCCCTCAGGTGATACGTCGCATAGGTGACGTAGCTGTCAGGGAGAACATTAGCTGACTCCAACTGAAAGGCGATGTCACGTAGCCAATCATCAGCATCCATTGGATCAGTTGAGTTGCGGAAGGTGGACGGGTTGAGGCGCATGAATTCTTGCAATGTTATTGGGGCAGACTGTTGCTGAGCATTCTGAGTTGGAAACTGAGCCATTACTCCAGTCATAAACTGACGATTCAGCTCAAACTGCTGCATCATTGCGGCAATATAAGGTGGAGGTGGAGGATCGTCAGCCATCCTGCCAAATCAACAAGGGCAGTTTAGCAAGAACAACTACATGTGTAAGAGGTCATTCATGATGTAACATGAATAATGAACAAGAAAGGCATCAGATACATATTAGTAGTTATTAAACACATACAAATCTATGCACGGAGTTGGGTACAAACGGCAGTAGGAGTTCGGAAACGCACGCAGCTAGACAAACTAGGTGGCATGCAGGCACGCGGTGAGGAATACGACAACGGGACATAGCAAAGGCTACATCAACGTCGGAGAAAACTGCTGGAGCGAGGAATCTGCAAATGACAACACAGGGTGCCCTCGATAAAAGGATCCTGCGGCCGTGAACACTGTGAAGCAAATCCTGGTCCACAATTCAAAGAAGGTTGATTCAAATCTCCAGGTGGATGTGATCACGAGAACCTAGAGTCGGAGTTAGTAAAATATTTAACCCGAAAAGAAGAGAGATCAGAGTTCCCAGAGTAAGGAAGAGGAATAAAAGATCCTAATACCACCCATTGGTGACGTGGGCCCGTAAGCCACACAGCCATGTTAGTAAAACAGTTTTTTGGAGACTAGACTCAACTTCGGCCAAGGAGTTGGAAGGGGGGGTTCCTATAGGCAGTCGGCTCTGATACTAACTTGTGACGCCCCCGACTCAATCGTGCACTAATCATACACGCAAATGCACATGATCGAGATCAGAGACTCACGAGAAGATATCACAACACAACTCTAAACACAAAATAAAATAATACAAGCTTTATATTACAAGCCAGGGGCCTCGAGGGCTTGAATACATAAGCTCGAGTCATACAAGCATCAGCAGAAACAAAGGTATCTGAGTACAGACACAAAGTTAAACAAGATGCCTTAAGAAGGCTAGCATAACAGCGACACTGATCGAAAAGGCGAAGGCCTCCTGCCTAGGGCCTCCGAACTACTCCTGGTCGGCGGGCTTAACGTAGAAGTAGGTGCCTCCGGGGATTTCCTGCTCCTGGACTCCGCCGTCTGATCGCAACAATCAGGTATGGGAAAAAAAAGAAGTAGCAAAGCAACCGTGAGTACTCATCCAAAGTACTCGCAAGACTGACATCAGAACTATGCTAAATATGCATTGGTATCAAAGGAATGGGGCTATATCTTTGGACTAAACTGCAGAAATGCCAGAACAGAGGGGAAGAGGCCTACCCTATCGAAGACTAGCATCTTGAAGCAATCTTGCAGCATCAGAAGAGAGTAGAGTATAACAACATATAAAAGCAATTATATTTAGCAATGCCCAGAGATCCTTTCTCGACTACCCTGCGAGAAAGTGATCACGAGAGCAGTAGAAACGGTTTATCATTGTATCAGAATCCATTTGTAGTTGTAGCAGATCAGGATACAACTCCGAGCGTCCTGTTACCGTGGACACGGCTATTCGAATAGATAACTTCCCTGCAGGGGTGCACTACTGTTACCCAACACACTCGATTAACTCTGGCCGGACGCACTTTTTCGGGTCATGCCCGGCCTCGGCTGATCGACACACCACGGCCCTACCTAGAGCTCAACAGAGAGGTCCCCGCCGGTCTACATCCTAAGTGCCCAGGGGTCTTGGGCCATCGCCCTGTGCACTCCAGGTCGTTGTGAGGACGGTGGATACCAGCGCCATCGGCACGATCCGACCGTGCCACAATGCTGAACTGGACGTCTGACAAAGCTTTCGGCTGATACATACGGCGCCGAGGGTCCCATAACCATTATCCCACGTGGTGGTAGTGCGTATAGGCCAGCGGCCAACTCAGATCAAATACCCAAATCCGTTAGGCGCGTTTAGTAACTCGCGAAGACAAACAGGATTCCTGTCGCTCCGACTTGGTAATACACGGCTCGCGGGTGCTCTTGGAGCCGACCCATCTTTAATATTATTCTCTCGCGGGCACTCTTGGAGCCGGCCTGACTTTAATAGTTTAAAGTATTGCAATAAGTAAACATTTCCGTGATCATCACCCAGAGTGATCACGGCCCGATAACAAGCATGGCATATGGACAAGGGTGAAGGGCCACAGATGGATCAATAGCATAGCTAACTAAACATCATGGGACAGCAAGTAGGTATCAACAGCAGACTACGAAATCAGGCTATGCAACAGAATAGGAGCTATCGGAGCAACAACAGAAGCAATTCTAATGCAAGCATAAGAAAGAAAGAATGGGCGATATCTGATGATCAAGGGGTTTTGCTTGCCTGGAAGCTCTGCTGAAAGGGGCCGGTCTTCTGCGGTGTAGTCGTACTCGGTAGCAGCCTCAGTCTCCGGGTCTACTGGAGAGAAGAGGGGGAAGAAACAATAAATACACGGCAAACAAATGCAACACATATGCATGGCACAGCAGTAGGGGTTGATTACGTGCTCTACTGCATCGCTAAGTAATTTAGAGGGAGCGGGAAAATATCCGGGAGTGTTCTCCCAGCTCCGGGTGATTATCGGTACACTGAACCGGAGGGGACGGTTCCATGTTCAGTATGATAGAGGGGTGTGGCAGGTATGTGGGTGGCATATTCGGATTCTTCATATTTTTCCGATCATTTTTCATATATAAATTATTTTCATCCGAGATACGGTTTATTTTATATGAATTTTCAAAGTTTTAATCATTTTCTGGAATTATTTTAATTATTAAATCCGAATTATCCAAAACAGTGTATTGTGACGTCATCATGACGTCAGGGTGACGTCAGCGGTCAACAGTGGACTTGACTGGTCAAACTGACCAGTGGGTCCCACTTGTCATTGACTGATTTAATTAAACGAAGATTTAATTTAACTAATTAAGTTAATTAGCTAGCGGGTCCCACATGTCAGTGGAATATTTAGTTAATCAGAGTTAATTATTTTAAACTAATCCTAATTAGTGGCAGCGGACCCACATGTCAGTGCCTAGGGTTAGACTAACTGGGTTAGTTAGTGGGGTGGGGGCCACTGTCAGTGGGTTAGTGGGTTAGGTTAATTAGGTTAGGGGTTAATTAAACGGGCAGTGGGTCAACCCACTGGTTTTAAACACGCGCGCGCACAGTGCGTTCACCGGCGGCGAGGCCCGACGCGGCGGCGATGGCCGGAAACCCGCTGCGGTTGACTAGACGAGGCGTGGCTGGATGCGTTCGGACCGAGGCGTCAGGGCGTGGCACCCTTATCCCCTCGTCGCGCTGCTGGCGAGGTGGTCGGGCGGCGACCGCGGCGCGCTCGGTCGGCCGCGTCATGTGAACAGGGGAGGGGGACGAACAAAGGGGGAGCTGGGCTGGGCCGGCTGGGCCAGCCACTGTGGCCTAAGGCCCAGTCTGGTCTAGTTCTTCTTTTTATTTATTTTCTGTTTTTCCGTTTTTATTATTAGTTACTGCTTTGTCTTTTCTTTTTACACAAAATGAATTTGGTAAAATGTGTGACTTGCCCAAATAAATACTATGCAATATCTACCACTGCCAGAAAAGGTTTGGAGGTAATTTGGTTTTATTTGAATTTTGGATTAAATAAAATGGGTTAAATATTGCTGTTTTGGTACTGTCTTGATGATGTTTGAGTTACTTAGAATTTTTAGGTGATGTTGTTTTTCTTAACATAATTAGTTATGGATTATTTGCTATTTAATGAACATTTTAGTTTCCCAATTGGAACAACTTTTATTTTCAATTTATATTTGAATTTCAATTTGAGTTGGAATTTGAAAAGAGATATGATGCAAATGATGATCAAACACTGTTAAGCATGGTGACTTGGCACTATCAGAAGGTGATCACTGTAACTTAATTACATGGGGTGTTACACTAAAAGCCAAAAATCAAATATGGAGACAGGAAATCGAATTTGAACCCGAAGATAGAATATTATATAGCACGGTTAGAAATCTAGGAAATAGAATAAATAAACTAGAAGCAGAGCTAGAAATACTAAAACATAGGCTAAAGGATAATAAAGAAGAAGAATATGGTGCTACTGGAAGCACGGAAATAAAAGAAGGAATGGTTATAAAATAATATTTGAGCATATTAAAGGAAAAGATAATAATTGATATAACATATTTCTCTTGTTCATTATTTTTACAGATGATGAAGAGAGGACTACACCCCCATGGGTTTGAAGCAATCAGCTTTGGGACTGAAAATAGTTTGAAAATATTTGAGCCAAATACCTTTAATTTCAGGCCCAAGAAGCATATTATTCTAGATGAAGTTCAAGAATGCATCCTTGATAATTTCTGGAATCAATATAACGACAAAAGAGATCACAAAGGATATATGTTATCAATTCTGAATAGTTTGGCCGAATATTTCAATATGCTAAATAAAGGGAAAATGATGAATAAAGGACAAACATCCGCAGAAAATATGGAATATCCAGAACACAAGACGTTATATGTCTTGTTTAAAGGAAAAAAGCCAGGAATATATACTTCATATGAAGAAATAAGTATAGAAAATTTAATAGCAAAGAAAAATGGAGATAACATAAGCTGGAAAGGTTATGCCTGTGTAGAAGAAGCTCAAAAATGTGCAAAGGTTGTCATAGGAATATTATATGCAACCATCAGCCAAAGAATATATTCAGAAGGTTAACAGAGTAAATAATGCCAATTCGGCAACAACAGTTCTCAGGAATTTGAAAATAGAAAAATCAAGCTCTAAATATGAAAATAGAAGAACAATTAAAGATGGAATTAAAGGAAGAAATATTAAAAGAAATAAGGCTTGAAATAAATACAAGGTTTGAAGAAATAAAGAAAGAATGTGATACAAAAAATGATTTTCATCTCTCAGAGGATGATCATATTGATATCGCAGGGCATGGGCAGCAACCTGAATAAAGCCCAATTGCAATTATATTGATATTGCTATCAATTTTTCGGGCACGGAGGACCTCCCCGAATATTGATAAGCGAAATATGAATATTTATGCAGCCCGAATATTGATATAGTATATCAATTATATTGGCGGGGAAGACCTATATATAAAAAAAATTAAGGCCAGAAACTTCAGAAGAAGGCAGAACTCCGGGTCAAGCCAATGGTGCGAGTCAGAAAAGAAGACTGCAGCGTGAGTAAAAATCATCTGTGCATGATATTACTCATACGCTAGAAGACACTGAAGGCCAGAAGAATATTCGCCAGCAGATAGAGCCCACGTGAATGCTTTCCACAAAGCAACCACGTGAAAGATATGTGAAGGCATCCTTATCCACGCTCTGTGTGGACACGTAAGATAGCTAAGCCGATTAAATAAAGAGGAGAAGGCTCCCGAATGCCTCCCTCGCGGCTATAAAAGGAGACGCCGGGCTCGGAGGCAGACACAACACACAAGTCGGTGAAGAGCGAAGCAGACTGAGCGAAGCGAAGCTCTCGAGCCAATGCACTCATTCCTTAGTAGTTTTAGCCACCACCACCACTTTGTAGTATAGCCAAGAAGGCGCTGCGATCGCCACAAATATTAAGGTAATTTCCTAGTTTGTGTGTAATCCCTTCGGGGCCTCCCAAAAGGGAAAACCATATGTAAATTATGTTGTTGAAATGATGTAGTTTCTTTGGTTTCATTTGATATTTTTACTTATGAATTTATGGGAAGAGTTCTTATGCTAGGGATCCTATAGGAGAAACCTCTGCGTGTTTGTTCTCTGTGTAACCCAGAGTGTTGTTGAATGAGAACCTTGTTGCCGTAGAGAAGTGTTCCCTTCAGGTGGAACTGCTTGGGTAGACGATAAGAATGTAACCCATAAGTTTGCAATTAAAACCATCAAGCGAATGTAACTAGCTACATCTGATGCAACATAATGATAAATATGGTGAGTACCGACTAGGAATTTCACAACCGCAGCACAAACAGGCCTCGCCAGCCCTTAATAGATCCTGCATATAAGTTTGAATTAGCCGTGTTGACTACCAGACACGCGCATATAATTGAAATAGTCTTGAATAGTAAATACTATTGTGAATAGTACTCCGTGAATAGTGAACAGTGTTTGCTACACGCGTTGAACAGTACTCTGAATATCAGCGCACAAATTAAGACCGCGCTTAGCGATCAAATATTTTTGAAATATAAATATTTATATTATTGCTGCTATAGTTGGTATCAGGTCCAGGTTATAATCATTGAAAGATTAAGGTATTTAAATTTAGAAGTTAGCGCAGGTAAGGAAATAAATACTAAAGAGAATATTAATATTAGGTGTAGAATAAATCCCTCTGAAGAGCATATTTGGCATACATCTCATAGCCAGCTAAATATAGTGGTCGACTTGATATATAACTTTTATATATCTCGGGGAAAAAGGCAAGATATACTTGACCAAAAATTTGAAAGCTTATTCAAAGAATATCAAAAACTCGCAGACAAGTGCTCCGTGTTAAATAATAAAACAGATATCATTCTGCATAAGCTAGAAGAAGCAAAAGCAAGACAGAATATAATTTGCAAGAATAACGACTATATTAAAGAAGAAGTGTTGACAATAGGCCGTTACCTAAGTAAAGGCAAAGACTCGCTCCCACACTCTGAATCAAGACAAGATATTCCTGAAATAAAAAGGTTGGTACAAGAGGTAAAAACTCTTATCCTCTCAAACTTATATGAGCGAATATAGTCAAGCATTAAACGAAGTTGCTAAATACTTATCACCCCCTGTCGGATTTTCTGATCACGACTCACCAAAAGAAGACACTAAAATCATAATAAGACAAAATAATACTATTCTGCAGCTTTTAATCCAAGTTTTAGAAAAGCTAAATAGTGTTCAAAGCAACAAAGATATTATATTATCTTCATCCGGAATAGTATCTTCATCAAGGAATATTAACTCAGAAAAATGGACGTACCTAATAGCTTCTCCAGAAGAGACAAATCCCTCCAGGTAGTAAGGCAAGACTCTAAGCCTCTTGCAATGAAGCATAGATTATCATGCAAAGCTGATGATGTTGATAGTATAGAAGAGGTTGTAGATTTGCAAAAAGACTTAGAAAGATATCAAAAGGATACCCTAAGGAAAGTAAAACCGCAGCAAGTTTATCACATGGGTATGTTTGAAAGTAGGAGTGGTTTATACAAAATATCTAGAGAAGTAGAATTAAGTGTATTAACGCATCCAGTAGATTTACGAATTGTGAGCAAGGACATTGAAAATCATTTAAGATATTGTGGTTATAAATATATTCATCAAGGTATGTATATCATAGGAATTAAAGGCATGACAAGAAAGCAATTAGGAGCAAAGGTTTTAATAACACTATTAGATAGAAGATGGGAATCAATTGATAAAGCGGCATTAGGCTTTCTGGAAGGAGATATGAATGAAAATAGGTTAATAACATACATAGCCCCAGATTTCATAATGCCTGTAAAAGAATTTATTGAAAAAATGAGTTTTGGTTTCCAAACTAAAGGATATGAAGATTTTAAAAGAACAAACTTGTTAGTAAGCATAGAATTTATAGGAAGGCTCACTAAAAGAAGTAATTCTAGATATAGAGTAAATGTTAATAACGTAATTGATAGCATGCAATCAAAAGGCATACAATTTATGAATCCTCTTACGATTAGTTCTGAAGAAAGAGCAGGAGAGGAATGGAAGATAGGTGAATTAATAGAGAAGAAGGAATTAAAGCAACCTGAAAATTACATAAGTTATCAAAATTGTGAAGGAGGTAGTAGCATCAGGTTCATGAATTATAAATCTGCATCCATAGAAGACACAAAAACTTTTATGTCAGAAACAGATATTAGCAATGATAAGGATAAAGGTGTAACCGAATGCATGGAAAAAACTAATATAGATGATGAAATTATACATTGGGAAAACAAATTAAAGCATATAGAATGGGAATATAGTCATTCTATGACAACAGATTGGCCTAAAATAACAGAAAGAGAATTGTTTTTCATTAGAGAAATTGCTAGATTAAAAAGGCAAAAAAGTGAGAAAAAGCAAGCCACTAGTTGTTCTTGTGTGATAAATAAAACTATATCATCAGAAGAAAAGGTAGACAATAATAATAGTAATAATATTGTTACCACCGATAATAATAAAAATAAGAATATTGCTCAGAGCCACAAAGATGAAATTGTGGATGAAGAAGAGCAATGGGATATAAATAATAAGCTATTACTAGAAAGTTATGAAGAAGAAGATGATTTAGAAGATAAAAAATATGATGATTCAGAACAAAATAGTGATTTTTATAACTCACTAGATGAGGTAGGACTACATAATCTAGATAATGCAATGGAAGCCATGGAAGTAGAAAATAGTAATAAAAGAAGAAAGGGATATGGGGAATCTTCAGTAAAAAGTGATGAAGAAAGGGAGAGACCTACCAGATCAGCTGGACAATGGCCCCCAGAAAAAGATGACTACCAACCCACATATATCCCTGGACAATATAGATATATGGGTACTAAGAGAAGAGATTTTGAAAGGCCAGTACAATTTCAAAATTATAAGAATGATGGTGCTATATTAAATTTAGCAGCCCATGACCCGATAGATTGGCCGAATATAATTAGTATATGGAAAGGTTTAATAGTCCAAAAATACATACAAAACCAGCATAATATAGGCACTAAGGTTGAAGATATGATAACATATCTTGAAACATTTTTAGGAGAATCTGTAAAAGTCCTATGGGAACAATGGGTAGAAACGTGCCCAAATCAATATCAAGAATTAAAAAGAGCAGGAAGTAATCCTAATAACTTTGCAAATGTTATTTCAAATATGATCATAGCAGAAGATCCAGAATTAGGGCATTCCACATTACAAAATGAAAGATTGAGAGAAATAGAAAAATTAACGCTGACAAGCTGGAAAGGTATAAAAGAATTCTCTCAGCATTACTTATATAATGCTACCACCGCTAAGCAAGGTTTTAATGTAGGAGTAGTAGAAAGATATTTTAATAAGTTGCCTGACCCCCTAGGGTCAATAATATTTGAGGAATATAAAAAAGAATCAGCAGGAAATATTGTAAACATATCCCAAGCCATAACATTCGTCTTTAAACAGCTAAGAAAGGTATGTACAGGTATACAAGCTCAAAGATCTATGAAGAAAACAGATTATAATTTCTGCAATAACATTGTCCAAATACCATTAACATATGGAGAAGAAAGGCATAAGAATAAAAAATATTATAAATCCCAAAGGAGAGATAATAGAAATTTTAGAACCAAGAAAAGATTTTTCTTAAGAAGGTCAGATAATAGAGCTCCATTTCTACATAAAAGAAATGTAAGAAGATATAATCCTAGAAAAACTTATGATAAAACATGCAGGTGTTTTATATGTAACTCTCCAGAACACCTAAGTAGAACCTGCCCTAATAAAGATCAGAAAAGATACTCTAGTAAATATGAAAAGCAAGAAAGAGTTTTAATTATAGATAGTGTTAATGAAAATATATTAGTATGTGATGAAATAAAAGATGATGAGTCAATATATTCAATCATTGAAACAGATGAAGTAGAAAATGAGACTCAAGAATATGATTCAAGTGAAGATGAAATAGACCTAATAGATGATTCAGCAGGTTTGAAAATAGAAATGATGAACCAAGTAGATTGTGAGCATGATTGGATCCAAGGAAAAGGTGATTATAATATCAAATGTGCTTTCTGTATATATTATCCAAGCCAAGAAAATAGGTCCACATGCAGCATATGCCTAAGACAAGCCCGTGCCTCCTGTCTAAAAGCCAAAAATCAAATATGGAGATAGGAAATAGAATTTGAACCAGAAGATAGAATATTATATAGTAGGGTTAGAAATCTAGAAAATAGAATAAATAAACTAGAAGCAGAGCTATGACAGAAGATATGTTTCAAGATATGTTATCATATCTTCAACCTTAGTGCCTATATTATGCTGGTTTTGTATGTATTTTTGGACTATTAAACCTTTCCATATACTAATTATATTCGGCCAATCTATCGGGTCATGGGCTGCTAAATTTAATATAGCACCATCATTCTTATAATTTTGAAATTGTACTGGCCTTTCAAAATCTCTTCTCTTAGTACCCATATATCTATATTGTCCAGGGATATATGTGGGTTGGTAGTCATCTTTTTCTGGGGGCCATTGTCCAGCTGATCTGGTAGGTCTCTCCCTTTCTTCATCTCTTTTTACTGAAGATTCCCCATATCCCTTTCTTCTTTTTTTACTATTTTCTACTTCCATGGCTTCCATTGCATTATCTAGATTATGTACTCCTACCTCATCTAGTGAGTTATAAAAATCACTATTTTGTTCTGAATCATCATAATTTTTATCTTCTAAATCTTCTTTTCTTCATAACTTTCTAGTAATAGCTTATTATTTATATCCCATTGCTCTTCTTCATCCACAATTTCATCTTTGTGGCTCTGAGCAATATTCTTATTTTTATTATTATCGGTGGTAACAATATTATTACTATTATTATTGTCTACCTTTTCTTCTGATGATATAGTTTTATTTATCACACGAGAACAACTAGTGGCTCGCTTTTTTGCCTTTTTAATCTAGCAATTTCTCTAATGAAAAACAATTCTCTTTCTCTTATTTTAGGCCAATCTGTTGTCATAGAATGACTATATTCCCATTCTATATGCTTTAATTTGTTTTCCCGATGTATAATTTCATTATCTATATTAGTTTTTTCCATGCATTCGGTTACACCTTTATCCTTATCATTGCTAATATCTGTTTCTGACATAAAAGTTTCTGTGTCTTCTATGGATGCAAATTTATAATTCATGAACCTGATGCTACTACCTCCTTCACAATTTTGATAACTTATGTAATTTTCAGGTTGCTTTAATTCCTTCTTCTCTATTAATTCACCTATCTTCCATTCCTCTCCTGCTCTTTCTTCAGAACTAATCGTAAGAGGATTCATAAATTGTATGCCTTTTGATTGCATGCTATCAATTACGTTATTAACATTTACTCTATATCTAGAATTACTTCTGTTAGTGAGCCTTCCTATAAATTCTATGCTTACTAACAAGTTTGTTCCTTTAAAATCTTCATATCCTTTAGTTTGGAAACCAAAACTCATTTTTTCAATAAATTCTTTTACAGGCATTATTAAATCTGGGGCTATGTATGTTATTAACCTATTTTCATTCATATCTCCTTCCAGAAAGCCTAATGCCGCTTTATCAATTGATTCCCATCTTCTATCTAATAGTGTTATTAAAACCTTTGCTCCTAATTGCTTTCCTGTCATGCCTTTAATTCCTATGATATACATACCTTGATGAATATATTTATAACCACAATATCTTAAATGATTTTCAATGTCCTTGCTCACAATTCGTAAATCTACTGGATGCGTTAATACACTTAATTCTACTTCTCTAGATATTCTCTATAAACCACTCCTACTTTCAAACATACCCATGTGATAAACTTGCTGCGGTTTTATTTTCCTTAGGGTATCCTTTTGATATCTTTCTAAGTCTTTTTGCAAATCTACAACCTCTTCTATACTATCAACATCATCAGCTTTGCATGATAATCTATGCTTCATTGCAAGAGGCTTAGAGTCTTGCCTTACTACCTGGAGGGATTTGTCTCTTCTGGAGAAGCTATTAGGTACGTCCATTTTTCCGAGTTAATATTCCTTGATGAAGATACTATTCCGGATGAAGATAATATAATATCTTTGTTGCTTTGAACACTATTTAGCTTTTCTAAAACTTGGATTAAAAGCTGCAGAATAGTATTATTTTGTCTTATTATGATTTTAGAGTCTTCTTTTGGTGAGTCGTGATCAGAAAATCCGACAGGGGGTGATAAGTATTTAGCAACTTCGTTTAATGCTTGACTATATTCGCTCATATAAGTTTGAGAGGATAAGAGTTTTTACCTCTTGTACCAACCTTTTTATTTCAGGAATATCTTGTCTTGATTCAGAGTGTGGGAGCGAGTCTTTGCCTTTACTTAGGTAACGGCCTATTGTCAACACTTCTTCTTTAATATAGTCGTTATTCTTGCAAATTATATTCTGTCTTGCTTTTGCTTCTTCTAGCTTATGCAGAATGATATCTGTTTTATTATTTAACACGGAGCACTTGTCTACGAGTTTTTGATATTCTTTGAATAAGCTTTCAAATTTTTGGTCAAGTATATCTTGCCTTTTTCCCCGAGCTATATATAAAAGTTATATATCAAGTCGACCACTATATTTAGCTGGCTATGAGATGTATGCCAAATATGCTCTTCAGAGGGATTTATTCTACACCTAATATTAATATTCTCTTTAGTATTTATTACCTTACCTGCGCTAACTTCTAAATTTAAATACCTTAATCTTTCAATGATTATAACCTGGACCTGATACCAACTATAGCAGCAATAATATAAATATTTATCTTTCAAAAATATTTGATCGCTAAGCACGGTCTTAATTTGTGCGCTGATATTCAGAGTACTGTTCACCGCGTGTAGCAAACACTGTTCACTATTCACGGAGTACTATTCACAATAGTATTTACTATTCACGTCATTATTTGCTACTATTCAAATGATTGGCGTTTGTCTGGCTGAATATTCGTTTACTATTCAAGACTATTTCAATTATATGCGCGTGTCTGGTAATGAACACGGCTAATTCAAACTTATATGCAGGATCTATTAAGGGCTGGCGATGCCTGTTTGTGCTGCGGTTGTGAAATTCCTACTCGGTACTCACCATATTTATCATTATGTTGCATCAGATGTAGCTAGTTACATTCGCTTGATGGTTTTAATTGCAAACTTATGGGTTAAATTCTTATCGTCTACCCAAGCAGTTCCACCCGAAGGGAACACTTCTCTACGGCAACAAGGTTCTCATTCAACGCCACTCTGGGCTACACAGAGAACAAACACGCAGAGGTTTCTCCTATATGATCCCTAGCATAAGAACTCTTCCCATAAATTCATAAGTAAAAATATCAAGTGAAACCAAAGAAACTACATCATTTCAACAACATAATTTACATATGGTTTTCCTTTCGGAAGGCCCCGAAGGGATTACACACAAACTAGGAAATTACCTTAATATTTGTGGCGATCGCAGCGCCTTCTTGGCTATACTACAAAATGGTGGTGGTGGCTAAAACTACTAAGGAAGGAGTGCATTGGTTCGAGAGCTTCGCTTCGCTCAGTCTGCTTCGCTCTTCACCGACTTGTGTGTTGTGTCTGCCTCCGAGTCCGGCGTCTCCTTTTATAGCCGCGAGGGAGGCATTCGGGAGCCTTCTCCTCTTTATTTAATCGGCTTAGCTATCTTACGTGTCCACACAGAGCGTGGATAAGGATGCCTTCAGATATTTTTCACGTGGCTGCTTTGTGGAAAGCATTCACGTGGGCTCTGTCTGCTGGTGAATATTCTTCTGGCCTTCAGTGTCTTCTAGCGTATGAGTAATATCATGCACAAATGATTTGTACTCACGCTGCTTTCTTCTTTTCTGACTCACACCGTTGGCTTGACCCAGAGTTCTGCCTTCTTCTGAAGTTTCTGGCCTTATTTTTTTTTAATATATATAGGTCTTCCCCGCCAATATAATTGATATACTATATCAATATTCGGGTTGCATCAATATTCATATTTCGCTTATCAATATTCAGGGAGGTCGTCCGCGCCATATATATATATATATATATATATATATATATATATATATATATATATATATATATATATATATATATATAGGGAAAATACATCCTACGACCGGGTGTAGTTACACCCACGTCTCATATACTACCATGTGATAGTATATATATATTACTTTATCAATTTTAGTATACTACCATGTGATAGTATATGTGTGTGTGTGTATGTATATATATAATATTTTTAAAGTATAAAGAAAAGTACAAATTTCTTGCATGGATGAAAAAATAGTTCATGAAGTGAATATTCTACAACCAACATAGTTCATGTTCCCTTGATCTATTGCTAGAGCACGTTCCAAGCACTAGCTGGGATGGCTAGCAGCAGCAGCTCTTAGCGAAGCGACCAGGGTTCGAATCCTGAAACAAGATTTTTAGTTTTTCAGTTTTATGCATTTACGCTGTATAAAACCTCGCGGGCCGGCCCATCTGGGGCACCTCCCCGACGCGAGGCTTCCCTTGCGCTCGCGTAAGGTGATAAATAGGAGCGCCCTAGGAGCTCTCGTGGTCTCGCTATAAGTGAGACATCGCTCTCGCGTCTATGCACCGTAGTTATCCAACTGATCCTCTTTTTGGGCCGGCCCAGCAAAAAAAGCAGATTTGATCGCTTCCTAACTCTATTTCAAGTCTGACTGTACGCTAGGTGATCGCTGACAGTTGATCGTTGAATTGTCAAAAGAAATGAACCTGAAAAAAGTTCAGAAAATTTGGAAAAGGTCGCGAATTTGAAAAGTTTAATTTTTTTAAAAAGTACACAAAATCACAAAAAAACATGAATTTGAAGAAGTTCAGTAAAAAGGCAGCAAAAACTGGAAAAAGTTCATGGATATGTAAAAAATTGACTAAAAAGAGTTCACGGATTTTGGAAAAGTTCATGTTTTTTTAGAAATAGTTCACAGAGTTCAAAGAAAGTTCAGGAATTTGAAACAGTTCATGAATTTGTTTTTTTTTCATATTGTTAAAATTTCATGAAATTGAAATAAGTTTGTCAATTTCAAAAATAGTTCACGAATTTGACAAAAATATTCAAGAATTTCAAAAAAAAGTTCATCAATTTGAAATTTTTTCATGAATTTGACAAAAAAGTTCACAAACCTGAAAAAGTTCTCAAAATTGAAAAAAGTTTGTTGATTTAAAAAAAATCATGAGTTTGACAACAAAATTCACGAATTTGAATTATTTTTCCTAAATTGAAAACCATCCATGCATTTGAAAAAAAGTTCACATATTCAAAAAAAGTTCATTGATTTGATTTTTTTTGTAAATTTAAGAAAATGTTCACGATTCTAAATAAAGTTTGCGAATGTAAGGAAATGAAGAAGAAAATACAAAAAGAAAAAGGAAAAAAAAGGCAAATAAAAAACAAAAAAAATCAAAGAGAAACGGCCAAACAAAATGATTTTTGTAAGAAAACCAGAGAGAGAAGACGCACAACAAGAAGAAAAAGAAGTAACTATGCACAATAATTGTGGTCTCCTAGTTGGTTTCACTCGGAACTAACCCAAGAGGTCGAGAGTTTGAATCCCGCTTCGCGCAACCTTTTTTTGAAGGTTGAAGAAAAAGAAAAAAGTAAATGGGTCGAGCCCAGGACGAAGGGCGGTGTGCGCCGGTTTGTGGAATACACTTTAACTGGTGCTGAGGGCGCCAAGTAGGAGGTAAGGTAAACTCCATTGGATGCTCACTGCGTCATGTAGTCATTGTATCACACAGGAGCCGAGAATGAAGGTAAGATGGGCGGGCCCATGTAAGATGTTGTTCGTTCAACACATCCTGGATTTTTTTCTTTGCAGGTTTATTTTTTATTTTTCCTTTTTTATCTTTATTTTATTTTTTGCTGAAAATTCAAAAAATGTTCAATTTTTTTAAAATTTTCGTGCTTTCAAAAATGTTCGAAAAATTGGAAACATATTCGCATTCTTTTACATTTGAAAAAATATCCATAAATTTATTAAAAAAATTACAATTTTTTCCTTTAGCTAAAAGGTTCAATTAAAAAAACGTTTCATGTTTACAAAAGGTGTATGTAAATTTGAAAATTGTTTGGGTTTAAAAAAATAAAAAAATTGAAAATAATTGAGCTTTTAAAAAAATGTTCACAAATTTGACAAAGCATGTTCACGATTTAAAAAATGATCATAAATTTGAAAAAAAATCGTGTTTTCGTAAAATGTTCAAAATTTTGTAAAAATGTTGCCATCTTTTAAAAATGTTCATATTTTAAAAAAAAACTTTCCAGATTTAAAAAACTGTCCACGTTTTAAATAAAAGCAAATTTCGGAATGTATGTGTTTTCAGAATTTTTTTTTTGCAAATATGAAAAAATATTTGCATTTTGAAAAGAATTTAAAGTTGTGAAATATGTTCGCAAATTTTCTAGAAATCTTCACACTTTTTGGAAATAAATTCTTGTTTTTTCATAAAACCGAATGAAAACAAAAAAATAATACTAAAACAACGGCTGCTATCCGTGTCACTACAATGCGCCAATGGGTCGGCCCAGTCGGGGTGTCCCCTGTGTGGGAGGCCGACACATTGACGCTTAGTGCGTCATGTAGGAGGTCCTGAAATATGAATCCCCCGGACACACACTGGCCCTCTTCCCTACCATGACCCAGTTTGGCAAAGCTGTCAGATGGAAATCCCAAAAAATAACACATCTTTATTGTAATTGCTATGAGAAATGCATGGTCCACTTGGATGATATATATGCTGAAATAGTTGTTTACTCAACTAATCAGCTTATATATTTTTAAATAATGTCCTGTACGTGTAACCAATACTATCACATGTACGCCCTTGTTAGATTTTGTGAGTAAATATATATACTGCAACGTGGATGGACAAACCACGGGCAGTGCCCCATATGCAATCGTGCTCTTGAGACGGTTGCACACCTTCTTTTGCAATGTAGCTACTCCATTCGACTTTGGCCCATGGTAAAAGATTGGCTTGGGCTGCACCTTTTTGAGCCTTTCACATGGAGCGAAATCTTGGTGGGATCATCTTCTCCATCATGCCCATGATAGCCGCAAAGCACGTGGCCTCTCTTATCATGTTAACATGAGAGATCTGGCATGAGAGAAATTCACACGTTTTCAACAACAAAGCATGAGGATGTAACATTTATCCTTTCGAGAATTCGAAACGAGACCGAACATTGGGTCACCGCCGGGGCATATCATTTGGGCTATTTTTTTTTTGCAGGGATATCATTTGGGGTATTTGTATCCCTTTTGTATTGTTTTGTTCTCGCCTTCGACGAGTGGTTTGTAAAACTCTCTTCTTAATTAGGGAATGTGGCGAGTCTTTTGCAACTTTTTTGTTGTTGTAAAAACACACACAACGTTGTCACATGTGTTTTACTACTAAGTCCTAGTACTTGTTTATTTTCACCAACCACGTCTCTGCTGTATTTTACACTCCTAGTACTTAAGTTTGGAACATAGCACGACCTATAAAAAAGTATGAACTCGCCATCACTGCCACAAAAGCAGCCACTCTATAGCATCCCTTGACTCTCGAGGCATGGGTTCGGTATAAGCGTGCTCAATCCCTCCACCATCATTTACATAAAATTACTTTGTAACTGAAAAGGCCAGCGATCAATCATGAATTAACGGATAATCAATTTAAACGCCCTTGCTACAAGATAACATAACATATTCACATAACTTGGCCTAGGTAGCGTCAAAATAACTGCCCTCCGGTCCTTCCGATCTGCTTCTTTGTTTCCCTGCCGCCTGCATGGGCTCACGAACGGCAGTGCGCTGGACGAATTCTAGTCGTCGCCAGAACCCGCACGGCCGCCACGGCAGCAATTCCCCGTCACTCCGATGGCTCCCCAATCGTTAAAAACGCACGTAGCGTATGGTCCGCATGAGCACCCGCTCCTAACCTAATCAATGGAGCACCGTGACAGAGAAGTGGGAACGGAGGCCTCCCTCAGGTTGCCCGTCTCCGATTAATAAGCATTATCCGGTGAGAAAATTTAGCTCCGGCCAGTGGCGAGGGGATACGTGAGAGGCCGTCTCGTGTGAGCTGCCAGAAGGGGAAAACGGCTGGGCGATGGGAGTTGGAAGATGGAATATACTTCTGAATCTTTCGTTAAACTATCCGAGCTGTTTTGGCTGCCGACTTACCGTGAGATTCAGAGAGTTTGAGGAATGTTGTGCCTTATCTGCATGCATGGGAATAAAGCACGAGCCGGAATGATATTGTTTTCAACCTTTGTTCAGGACATAGATAGAGTGGGTGGTCAATGCGCTCTACTTACTTCATTACTTGCGTGTGGAGCATGGAAAATTTTACCTGTGGATAAGCATCTCCGCCTTAACAAAATATAAACAGCATGGCACTAGTAGATGACTAGATGTACATGGTGCTATGGAAAGTAACAACCAGGTAGTAAAAGCTATACACACACGAGACATGGCCAAGGGATTCGTTTATTCTTTCTTTCAATTATTATTTCTCTCAAGGACTCTGCCGGCTGGTAAAAGTAAAAACACCGGATGTACTGTACATTTCAAAGCAGAATAGTAGTACTCCACCAATTAAGTCGGGAAAACTACAGAGCCGTAGAAAACCACCACACCCAGATCAATCGGTCCAGCTAAGCTCAACATGCGTGAGGTCCTGCGAGCGGTTTGACTTTTTGTTGAATCATCATCCATCCGTCTTATCATGATTCTTGACAATGGATCTGCTACAGTAAATCAATAATTAGTTTTCCTCTGGCCCTGGCTCCAGGGGACCTGCACTGCACTGAAGTGCACCCATCCATCCATCCATTAATTGATCCCACTCTGAGCCGCCAAATGGGCTATTTTTTGTTTGATCCGTGACATGGATGTTCCTGGACTTGTTGATGTGCATGGCAATATTGGGATGCCTTGGTGGCCGGACAAGATTCTACTTGGACAAAAGGCTTCTTGGCCAGTCTGAAGAAAGCTTCAGCCGGGTGAAAAGGCTGTCACCCATCCGCCACCTGAACTGAAAGCTAAACGCCATCCGCAACTTGCCCGCTTTTGGCCAATTATTAAATGCCCGGGTTCCATATTCTTCTTTCGTCCGTCCGTCCTTTATGTGTTTTTATGGCTATTTTCCCTTCTTCTGAATGCACTAATTTTGTTCTTGGAGCAGGTGTTCGTACTTGTGATTTTCTCGTCCCTTTACTTCTTTTTTCTTGGATTCGATAATCTTCTCGTGTATGGCTGAACATTTCTGTATACAAACCCTCAAGTACGAATAGTAAAACATGATATGATGAATTAATGGTTCCATTAAAGAATCTATTTTCGCTGTTTTACATCTTTTGTTCCAGACTTTCAGTTCGTCGATCTCAGTCTTATCAAGCCCTTCCTAGCACGGTCGTAAGCTTGAAGCACATGATTGTACTGCATGCCTAGGAGACAAAAATATTGTGTACACACTACAAACCAAATCTACTATGATCCATGGACCTAGCTAGTCGTTCGACACACACACCTGACGCAAGTAAAAGTACAATCCCTTTCCCTATATATTGACCAATAATTTGTCTAATTTAGACGACCTATCTTGTGCAATAGACCCCAATAATTGTTCTTCAAATCACCAGTTCGCCGTATATAATTCAGACTGATGGAGTAGAGGTAGTATAGTGTGTATCCACCGTCAGTTCATCCGATCCCCATGTTAGAAACGGAGCAGCGTCTGATGGCCCTGGCCTAGTGACGATCCCTGCAAGGTGTTGTTGCCTACTTGGAACGTTGTTGCACTTGCACCGAAGCAAGAACTGTTCGTCTTGCCCGTCACCGCTGCCGCTGGCTGGCTCGTCGACCCATTATGGTCACCGTCCTCTGACGGCCTCTTGCGCTTCCCGGCGGCACCCTCGCCTGCCACCGACGTTGAGGCTGGCGAATCCATCTGCCCCAGCTGCGACATGTTGTTTCCGCTGCTGTTCACATGGAATTGGCTCATGATGGGGTGGCCGAGGAGGGCGGCGTGCTGATCGTGCCGTGCCATCAGCGCGTGTCCGCTGTCGTCCAAGAGCTGCGCCAGCGAGTACTCGTTGAGCAACTCCGATATGGACGGGATCTTCGGCATCCTCTGTGTGCCGCCGGCCGCGGCCTGCGGTGTGTAGCCGCCGGCGCCGCCTTGCATGATCATGCCGGCGCTCGACATGGGGTAGGCGCCAGCGCCAGAAGGCTTGTCAAGCTCGTGGTCGGACAGCGGCGGCACCGCCATCGGCGACACTTGGCTGGTCTTCTTGTAGATCCGGCACAGCACCCAGTCATCCAGCTGCATACATATATGCCAAGATGAATCACACGGATTAAATTTAGGTACTAGCAAAAATCTAGAAATAAATGAATAAAACTTGCAATCAATCAGGCGAAAGATGAATCAGTCATTAACACGCGTATGCATCAGGCCTATCATTGTCGGATCTATTGACTTCGCGCAACCATGCCAAGTATGCCTAAAGAACATTTCTTTAAAGGAGACACGCACATTAAAGCAGCTCTTGCGTCCATTCGCAAGCCACTGCACAACCCGATTCCATTTTGGCAAAACCTGACGTGCCGACGACACGAGCCCGTTCACCCTCCCAGAAAAATCGCGGTGCAAGTGCGCGGGCAGGTGCATGCATATCGTTCGGTGCCACGCATGCAACCACCATGCCACGAATTGACATATAGATTTATGCAGTAGTACTTAACACTAGGGTTTGGGTGTTCAGTTCAGTTTATTTAATTTGTTTATATGTTTGATGATTGCTGTACCGTACGTGGTGACGACTTACCCTCATGGAGGCGTTGCGGAGCTTCATGGGGCGGTAGGTGTTGCCGGCGTGCGCGTCGGCAGCGGCGAGGCGGTATTCGTGCATGATCCAGTTGGTCTTGATGCCCTTGGGCGGGCGGCCCTTGTAGAAGACGAGGGCCTTCTTGACGCCGACGCTCTCGCCGGTGGCGCTGCAGCGGATGGGCTTGTCGGTGCCGGTGGCTTTCCAGTAGCCGGAACCCGCGGCGCGGTTCGGCCGGACACCGTTGGGGTACTTACGGTCCCTCGGCGTGAAGAAGTACCACTCCCTGTCCCCGTAGCTAGCCTTGGCTGCAATTAATTAACCCCAAGAGAAATAACGGACGATTATTGAGATCAGAATTAAGCTAGCGCAAGTGGGAATCAATTGATCGATCATCAGCATGAATGAATCATGATCTGCTTGGTGCAAGAGCGGAGGCAGCAGGTAGGTACTAACATGGCAGGGCCCATGGGTCGAACTTGTAGATATCTACGTCGGCGATGATGGAGACGGGGCACGGCGATTCGGCGGCGCGGTTACGGAGGTAGTGGAGGATGAGCTCCTCGTCCGTCGGGTGGAACCGGAAGCCCGGCGGCAGCATGGCCGGGTCGGACATGATCATCGCCACGCCACGCGCGCTCGCGCTCGAGGACCAGAACCCTAACTAGCTAGCTTCGACTGGTAACCAGTCTTGGAAGGAGATCTGGTAGCTAGAGGAAGCTAGCGATCGATGAACTGGCTAACCAAGCTTGTAGCTATGAGAAATGAGGGGCTCGAACTTTTGGAGACGAGAGGGGAGGGGCCGCTTATATGGTTGCGGAATTTTGTCCTCTTGTGTGCGTGACGCTTGGCCATGGCCCGGCCAGGAGAGGAGGGCTTCTCTCTGGTTTCGGGAAGGGGGTGTGTGGCTATCGTCGATTCGTTATTCCTCACGTCCGGCGTGATGGCGCCCGGGATCCGGCATGGGCCGCCATGACGTCGCCCGGTGAAACTTGCTGGCGCACGCACGTGTTGCCGGCCGATGATGCTTCGAGCGATGGATTTGGGCCGAATCTCTCGCCCGATCCACCAGACACAATCACACAACGGAATCCCGCACCGTTGTTACAGAGTAATAATTACACGGAGTATATTCAGCCAAAAAAGAAACAGGAAGGTATGCAATATGTTGCCAAATTCGTGGCTCTAGTAGCAATGCCAGATTTAACACACTCCATACTCATGCAATACCTGAGTAAACAGGTTGTGAGGGTAAGATTTGTTTTTTTGGGCCTTTCTTGGCTAGGAGCATCTCCAACAGAGGCGCTAAATAAGCGGAGCGCCTGAAAACACGGCTTTTTAGCACGCGTGCGACCGAATCGGCAGCTCCAACAGACGCGCAAAAATCGCGCACGCTAAAAACCACTCCGCGCGCCGAACAGAACTGCATCGCGCGCTGCTTATTTCGGGCGTCCGCTACCGCGCGCGCGACAGAAAGAAATCGCGCGCGAGCGAGCAACCGCCGCTGAACTCTCCGCCCGCGCCCGCTTTCGCCCCGCCCCACGTCGCCGCCGGCGACCTCCAGCCATGGACGGGCGCACCGACATCCCCCTAACCCCTCCATACACGCGCGACCTCTCCGCCGCCGCCGCCGCAAACCCTAGCGCGGGCTTGACCTCCGCCGCCGGCGCCGGCGCCGCTGCGGCTCCGAACGCCGGCCTCGCGCGCGGGCTCTTCATGCCGCCCCGGACGAGCGCGCAGGGTGGCGTCGCACCGCCGCCCGCCGCGAAGCCACGGAGCTCCGCCTCCAAATGAACCATGGCGGCCACCGCGACGGCGACGGCGACGGCTAGGGCGCCCCAAAAGAAGAGGAAAGCGGTGATGAAGAAGAAGGCAGGAGTGAGGCCGGCCGCGCCTCCGCCGCCTGAAGCGCCGGAAACCTTGCAATTTGTTGCGCCGGTGGCCGATGCACACATAGTGTTTGATGAAATGCCCACAAGGTATAATTTTTGTTTTTGTTTTGTTGTTGTTGAGAAATGTGCACATATGATAGATTGATTAGTTTTCTTTTGTCATACTACTTTGTAGTTTCAATGATGAGGCATATATGTCGACTATGGGTGTTGGCTCCAACAATTGGTCTCAAACCAATGAAGTTGATGAAGACGATCATGAATATGAAGTGGATGATGAGGGTGAGGGTTTGATCGATGCACCGAAAGGAAGGGCTTCCAACTACACCGTCGAGGAAGATGTCTTGCATCCCATGCTCATCATTTCTTCTATGTTCATGCTTCATCTTTTGTGTTTCTAGTGATAACTTGTTCTTTTGTTTGTAGCTCAATATTGCACAAAACTTGTTTCGAGGAGAAGAGAAGAAGACCAAGAAAGGCAAGGTGAAGAAAGGGAGAGCATTTGTGTTGCCCCATTGCTACGAGGTGTTGAAGGATGAAGAGAAATGGAAAAAATGTGAAGACAAACACAATGCAACTATTGATTTGGATGATGATGACGATGAGGCATCAAGTGATGGCGGCAAGAGTAGCCCTACACCAAACACGGTTGCTTACTCCAAGCCAAAAAGACCACAAGGAGAGAAACTAGCAAAAGAAAAGAAGAAGAAGGGAGGAGATGAAGAGATAAAGAGTGCTATGGAGGCTATTGTGAAGGCAAGAAAGGAAGCAAATGAGGAGAGGAGGGTGGCAAGGAGCCAAGAGTCGGCGGCCGAGGAGAGGAGGGTGGCGGCCGAGGAGAGGAAAGTGGCATTGGAGGAGAAAAAATTGGCCATGGAGGAGCAAGCAAGATTATTGGAATGGGAGAAGTACTTGTTCTTCATGGACACATCCAACTTCGATGAGAGGCAAAAGGAGTACATCAACCTTTGCCGTGATCAAATCTTGATGCAAAAAAGAATGATGTGCATGGGAGGCATGGGAGGCTTGGGAGGCATGGGAGCTTCCATGGGTGGCATGGGAGAACCTATGGGAGGCATGGGAGCTTCCATGGGAGGCATGAGAGCACCTATGGGAGGCATGGGAGCTTCCATGGGAGGCTTGGGAGCTACCATGGGTGGCATCGGAGGCATGGGAGCTTCCATGGGAGCTACAATGAGAGGCATGGGAGCTATCATAGGAGGCATGGGAACAAGCATGGGAGCCATAGGGGCCATGAGCAGCATGGGAGGCATGAGTTTTGAGTCTCTCATGGGAGGCATGGGAGCACCTACGGGAGGCATGGGTGGCATGGGAGCTTCCGGTGTGCCTCACATGCCTTCGCATGATGCCTTTGTTGATAGTGCAAACACCGTCCGAGTTTCCAATGAAGGAGAGGACAAAGAAGAGGATGGAGAATCGGAAGAAGAAACGGATGGAGAAGAGGAGGCAAAAGAGGAGGAAGAAGATGGGGAATGATTGTTGATGTTTAATTCGTTTGTGTGAACTTGTTTGTCATGAACTTGCTTGTGATCATCTTGTTTGTGTGAACTTTGCATATTTTGAACTATGCTATGAATTTGAACTATGCTATGTTTCTCATTGATGTTTGAGATCATCTTGTTTGTGTGAAATTTGCATATTTTGGATGTTTGAGATCATCTTGTATGTGTTGTTTGTGCGCCGGCTGGGCACGCGCGCTCTATTTTACCGCGCCTGCTGAAGCGGCACGCCGGCGCGCTAAAAATTTTGGGCGCCTGGTGAAGCAACTGACTAGTTCGGCGCGCAAAAGCACTATTTCGGTGCTGTAAAAAACTTTTAGCGTGCCGCGCCTGCGCGCGTCTGTTGGAGATGCTCTAAGAAAGGCATATGCTACAGACAAAAAATTGGACCCCGTAGTAGGGTTAGTCTGAAAGAAAGCGTAGGGGTACCATATGCAGCTTCAACCTGTATTAGCTTTGTCTTGTATATGAATTATGCTTGGTACTATTCTCGTGCATATTACCTAGTATGATTTCGATGCGGTGGACCCAATATGCTAAACAGCTAATTTGAAATTTTCTTTTCTTGCGAGGGAAATAACTTTGAAGTTTAGAGTGCAAACGTGCGACGTGCGAGGAATGAGCTCGAGTGCAGATAAGCTATAATTCTCAAGGAAACCGAATCTGGATATCTTTCCCTACTTCGGTAGGATCTATGTCAATGATTAATGCACCGTAGACCTTACGATCTACTGGAGGTCGTGAAGAGGGTAGAGGGAAGGGCGGTGCCCGGAGAAACATAAACGGCGAGGAAGGTGACACGATGGTTTTCTGCAGGGCCAAGCCCCCAGATGGGTAAACCATATGTCCTACCTACTAAGCTTTATTAATCAAATGAGGATTACAATTGTGTAGATGAGATCTACAAGGAGCTAGGTTACGGGCCTTGCCTCCGAAGATAGGCGCCTTATGATGTAAGTCCACCCGTCCCTTCCCTTGTAAAGGTAGACGAAAGTCGGTAATAAGGTAGCTATCGTCGTCGGATACGATACGATTGGGTGATCATATTGGTACAAGGAATGTATCTTCCTAAGCTTAATCCATGCTCGTCCTCGAGCATGTACATGACAAAATAAATAGCTTTTGTTTGTGAATGCTACCTTAACATGAACATGATTATCTTATTCAGTCTCATGAAAGTTTAACTCAAAAGAAAAGTGATTCAAAGCAATTCTCTTTAGTTGATAACAAGCAAATAACATTAAAACATATAGATAAACAAGCTATTGCTTTTCATGAATCATTGTGTTAAATCAATGTTTCCATTGCCAAAGTTTTAGAGAGAATGTCAATATTATGTTGGAAACTTAGCATTAGTCAATCTTCATCTCTTATATATGGTGACAATCTTATTATAAATCAGCCCCAAGGCCGACATAATACACAACTACGCAACCCTTTTGCATTATCCACTCCATACTCATGCAATACCTGAGCGTGGGTCTAGACCTTAGCACTTCATGAAAAACAAGTGAATGGTGATGGGGGTTAATGAGAAGTAAAAAAGGAAGATAGTCTTACATCAATGCAACTGATCATTAGGCAATGGAGAGTCCTTATAATCGATGTTAATGCAAGGAGTAGTGATTGTCATGCAACGGATGCACTAGAGCTATGAATGTATGAAAGCTCTCCTATGGACTAGTGGAGTGTGCATCCAACTTACTTGCTCGTGAAGACCTAGAGCATTTGAGAAAGCTCATCGCTGGAATATACAAGCCAAGTTCTATAACATGAAGTCCCTACTAGTATATGAAACATGAAGCACATAAAAACAATCTATGCATGTAGTAGTGCTACTTTGAAGCACTTTATGATACCTGCTAAAACCAGGTGCTTTGAACCAGAAGTGTATACTAGAAAGAAATAGTAGTGTTGCTCCCTCTACTCTCTCTCTCTCTCTCTCTCTCTCTCTCACACACACACACACACACACACACACACACACTCACACTCTCTCTCTTTAATTTTTTCATTTCCACACAGGCAGGTAGAAGCAATACTCTATAATGATGAAAAATACACTTTTTGAATGTACTCTTTTCTTTTCAATATATGTGAGAAGCTAAAGATGATGCCATAACATGACAAAGCGGGTGAAGTAACCTAGCAATAAGTATTTCCCTCGATTGAGAACCAAGGTTTATCGAACCAGTAGGAATTCCATCTGCAACCAAAGTCCTCGGTACCTGCACACCAAACACAAAATAGTCTTGCCCCCAACTTTTAAGAAGGTTGTCAATCTTCTTGTCCTGCTAGTTACAAGAATAAATTGTATGGTATGGTAGGAATTGATAGATAGAACAAAATAATAAAACGGAACAGCGAGAAAGGTAAATTGTAACGGTGTATGAAATTAAAGAAGATAAACCCAGGAGGGCATAGTTTCACTAGAGACATCTCTCCAAGCAAGATTAATGTGTTGTGGTGAACAAACTATAGTTGGGAAGCGATTAAATTGCAATATTCATATCTATGACTTTGGTAATTCATGTCATAATCTTGCACATGCATTACGTCCATGATTTGTAGACCGTTATCCAACTGAGTCTACAACTAATACTCCACCTAAAAACCGCTATTCAGCATGCATCTCGAGGTATTAAGTTCATACAAACAGAGTACTGCAATAAGCATGATGACATAATATACACTACAAAAAGGGACACTTCCGTGACATTATGGCCAGAACAAAAACTTTTTCTGTCATGGTTGTGACACTTCTATGACGATAATTGTGAAAAAGATGTGGTGGGCTCCTACTTCTATGACAAAAAATTATGACAGAAAATGGGCTTTTTGTCTTGGGCGGACTAGAGACACACCCGCATGACATTCTTTGGGCCGTCCATGACGTAAAAAATCATGGTAGAAGTGAGGGCAAGGAAATTTTCGAGGAGTTCCCGGTTATGGTGGGCAATCGGTGGGTGGTCGGGGCCGAGTGATGTAGTGTGAGTCCGCTCCAGTCCAATAAAAATATGTCAACTCCTTGCTAGGAAGCGTGTGCGTATCCTCGCATCATGAAATTTTATAGCATTCAGATCACATTTGATCTTATATTTTCTACATCTTTCTTACGCATCTTTGTTGTAGAAAATATGCTTAAAGGATAACAAACGTTCTAAACTGGGATCGAGTTCGAGGAAAGTATCTTGCAGCAATGCTGATGTAAGTACCTGTTGTGTATCACTATATTTTTACATCAGTATGTAGTTTATTAAGTAGCATCGGCATGAATCCAACCTTCAGTACCCTACACCAATTATCTGATATAAATTTACTTTTAGCAAAATGTATAATTAAGGCGCTAATGTAGATTTTTGTAAGGGAAACTACCTGGTAGTATTGCATACAGATCTGCATGATTGTACTATCTCATATATTGCACATTACTAAAATCTAGTGGTGTGGTCTGGTTGCCCAATCGTTCATTGTGTCAATGTTGCTTTCCTATTAACTTACCTGGCTTATGATAGCAGTGCTATATTGTGTTAATTTGGTGTAGGCTGGTGTGGTCTGTTTGCCCAAACGTTCATTGTGTCAATGTTGCTTTCCTATTAACTGACCTGGCCGATGATTTGGTGCAGGCTGCTGAAGATAATACGACAAAGTCTCAAGACAGAAAGGCAACCCCATTGTTTCTCTCCAATAAATCTAGTGAAGATAATATGGCAATAACTCTTGATTAATCTGTTCAGATTCCCCTCTAATTTAAGGTATGATGCAGTGGTCGAGACACTTTCCACTATCATTGATACAAGCCTGCCAAAATCACCATCTGAATCTGTTCAATTTCCTCTGTCTCGAATCCAATGGAAAAGATGTATGTTTGCGAACCAATTACTGGCTGAAGCAATGATGGAAATCATGGAGGAATCAGAGGGCACATTCTTGCACAACAACAGCTGATCGATGATTTCAGTGACAGTATAGCAAAGAAGAAAGAACTTGCTCACATGCTTATGGGCGTCATCCGCACTGAGGTTGCAGATTGTGAGGTTGTAGATCGTTAAGCTCTGTTCGTTTATTTGCACTGGCATCAATATTTGATTGCCCAGTGGATGTAATTTCCTGTAATATATGCTTCCATGTGCTACGTTTTTCCTTTTATGTGTATATTTGCTTAGCGCGGGGTCGCACCCCAGCTTTCTGGGCCGAAACCTCAACTGGCGGCAAACAAGCCAAAATATGCAGTGAAATTAATATCTGGAACAAAGCGACGTGGGCCCTTCTTCTAGGGGAACGGCCCACTGCCTATAATTGCCCCGTAATGGGCCTGCAGTTACTAGTTGGGCTCTTCCACAGTCCATAATTGTTCCTCGTAATGGGCTCAAAGTAATAGTTGGGCCGAAATCGACGTGGGCCTTTGATGGACTGTATTTGGCCCTGTCCTTCAATGGGCCTAGAGCCATGCAGGAAATTTAGCAGGCCCAAATGTAAGGTAGGCCCAATTAGTTGACGGGCCGTTAATAGGCCAAAACCTTGATTGGGCTCCAATAGTGGAAACGGGCCAACGGGCCCTTAGCAGGCCGAAATAGATCAAAATTAATGCTTGGCCCATTTCCATGTTGGGCCGTTAACAGGTCGAAAGCCAATCGGGCCATAAGTGGGCCCATATACAAAACGGGCCTTTAACAGGCCGAAAGTCATGTCGGTTTGGAATTGTGCCATGGAGAACATGGGCCACTAAGAGGCCGAAAGTCAGGTCGGACTGTAAATGGACCAACTACAATGTGGGCCGTTAACAAGCTGAAAGATACACCGGGCTGGAAGTTGGCCCAAATCCGGAATGGGCCGCTAAAAGGCTGAAATACGTACCGCCTGGAAATTGGCCCATCTCTATAATGGGCCTCTAACAGGCCAAAAGACGTACATCCTGGAAATTGGCCCATCTCTATAATGGGCCTCTAATAGGCCGAAAGAACCTCGGTCGGCAAATGAGCCCAAAGACATAGCGGGCTGTTAATGGGCTAGAACTGACGATGGGCAGCAATGGTGTCAAATCATGAATGGGCCTTTGACGGGCCGAATTGGCAGAACTCGTATGGGCCGTTTTTGTAAATGGGCCAGACGAAAGTAGGCTGTAAATGGGCCAGCCCGCTTATTTTGACTGGGCCGGCCTTTTTAGCTAAATGGGCCTATTTTGGGCCGTGCCACGTGTCACTGTTCCATAGGCGCATCTCGTCCAGTGGATGGATGACATCTGTCGCAACGACGAGCTGACACGTGGTTCTGTTGGCGAATGAGATTTTTACACGTGGAAAATCGCCATTGGTCAGGGCTGTTAACGGGTTATCGGATCCAAACCGAAACCCGATAGCTTAATGGCGACCCGTTACGGTGGATGCCACGTGTCGGTTACCCTTGACGAAAACACTTCCATGACGCGCCATTTATCGTCATGGAAATGGACACTTCCGTGATGATAATTTGAGTATTGTCATGGAACACTTCTACGACAGCACATGTATGACTATCTTGATGCTGTCATAAAATCGTCATGGATGTACATGCATGACAGAAAACGTGACCTACTGTGACAAAGATGTATCATCACGGAAGTGTTTTTCTTTGTAGTGATAGACAGTAAAACTATCACCCAAGTGTGATAAAGAAACCATCGTTTTATCCTTAGTAGAAACAATACAATATGTGCCCATTCCCTTTCTGTCACTAGGATGGATCACCACAAGATTGAACCCACTACTGTACACAACTCCCTCTGAAGAACTCATATCAAACTTGTCCAAAGTAGACAAATAGATCGGAGAGCATATACGACTACTTAATTATGCAGCAAAAAAACTTCAAAAGATTCAATATAATTCAATGAACAATCTAATCATAACATGACAATTCATCATATCCCAACAAACACAACATCGAATTACATCATATGGATCCCGATCATGTGAGGCAGCTCATGGAAACTTTGTATTGAATCACTAGGTAGAGAGGATGCCATCTAGCTACTGCTATGGACCCAAGGCCCTAAGGGAACTAGTCACACATGGTCATGGTGGCAAAAAGGTTGATGAAAATGGCTACGATGATGGACTCCCCCTCTAGCAGGGTGCCGAAACAAGACTCTAGATTGGATCTCCCCGAAACAGGAACTTGCGGCGGTGGAAAAAATCGTGAAAAAAGGTACTGAGGGTTTCGGGAATTCTCGAAACTTATAGGAAAAATGGGCGAAAGGTGGTGCCCAAGGGGCCCAGACAGACACCCCACATGGGCCACCCCTTGGCCATCTCGGGGCCCTTGGTGGCCCTGGCTTCTTCTGGTGCTTTCTAGATTCTTCTACTTTTGAAAAAATAGTCAAAAATCCCCAAGTTATTTTGAGCTTCGTAAATATTGATTTTCTGTAAACCAAAAATATGCAGAAAACAACAACTGACCCTAGGCACTGAATTAATAGGTTAGTCTAGAAAAATAATATAAATTACTATAAAAGGCATTCAAAAGTGATATTATAATAGCATGAAACAATTAAAAATTATAGATACGTTTGAATAGCATGTGAAACATATCTTTGATCATCTAATGTAGTGTAATGTAATGATGATGGAAGTTGCATGTCAATATATCTCGGAATGACTGTGAAAATGCCATAATAGGTAGGTGCGGTGCCTATTTTGAGGAAGAAGGTGGTTTATGTGTAGGAGAACAAGAGGAAGTCCTCCCATGGGATTTGGATGTATCAACGAAGGATGCACCATGTCTCGAGGTGAGAGTGGGCAATATTGATACCGATGAGACTAACAATATGGATTGTGCATAAAGCCTTTGAACTCATCAGCAAAAAAGAACTCAAATACTTAATACTAGTGTCTTGGGAAATTATCTTAAAACTACACAACCATGTAATCCGAGGGGGTATAGTTTGGCGGTGCCGAAGATTGTTACGCTTCATGGCCTAAACCTATGTGATTGTGTCACCTACAAGTGCCCTAAACTTGGATCTCATTGTAATACTTTAAAGTTCCCAACATGGGTTTATACTAAAGTTGTACTAAAGCAGCGACACGTAATATGGATCGGAGGGAGTAGCACCCTTTCACTAGTTCACTCAAGCACAATTACCAACATGCTCATTTATTACTTCCTCATTATCTCGAAACAATTGCAAAGAATCCAATTCTCTAGTTTATAATGTCTTAGAGATTGGTCATGGAAATTTTTGATTATACCACCTATGCATACCTACGATCCATCTGCCACGTCTAAGAAGTGACGTGTCGCCGTTCGTTCCTTCTGACTTCAGCGAGACGCACCTGTGTAGTCGCCCTGACCAACCTCGCCCACGCCTCGCTCGTGGTTTGCCTCGTGCCCATCGCCAGCAGCCAGCGTCGGCCTTTGGGCCTCGTCCCGCGGCCCATCACAATCACCGACCGACCTCATGGTCCGAGGCCGGTGAGCAACCCCAGCGCCCCTCTATCCCTCTGCTCCTGGGCCTTGGCCTAGTAGCTCCACTATCAGTTTTTCGCCTGTGGTGTTCTTTGCTATGTTACGCTTAGCCTCTGGTCAGTTGACCCATGTACTTTCGGCTCGTTCCTTGTGTTTGTGTTTATTTCTCTGAGCCTTATTAATTTCGGGAAAACGAATAATATTGCACATGCTATATCTTTTTAATCGTACGTCGGATCACAAAACGCTATATATGTAAAATGATCAGATAAATGTGTAGATGGGAAATATGCTATTATCTTCTCTCTTAACCACTATTTAATTTCTATTTAGGGTGCAACCCTAATTAACACCTTTCTTTGTAATGGGGTAATTGGGAATGCCATATGCGTATGTTCCCCACCCCATTTAAATGACTAGATAGAGTTGTTTACTACATCACCACCCTATGCCATGCTGAACAACATTTAAATTTGTTGTGTAGCTCAAGATGGAGCCATCGCTAAATGTTAAGTATCGTTGTGTGTGATCGATACTCCACTTAACTTGTTTAGTAATTGCTTTGGATAGATGTTGCATATCACCCTTGCCATGCCATGTCATTGGATGTCATGAACATGTTGGATCTTCTGCCATAGCTATAAGATTGCATCCATTGCTTGTGTTCCAGTGTTCTTTGCTTCTTCATGTATAGGACTTAGAGATGATGTGAGATATGCGCAAGGCATGTTCTTCTACCAAGCGTGGACCTCAGGAAGGGATGATCATTACCCTAGACACTTGTACTAGATTTACTAACAATTGTTTTGAGATGCTTAGTATGTTCTCGTTACGTATGCGCCATCAATTTTTTTTCCTGAATACGCAAGCTACGTATCATTTCATTGATAGGTAGAAGAGCAGTAGTTACATGGTGGCAGATACATGAACCGTACACCGGGGGGCGAGGATGCACCAACAAGGGAGTAGGGGAGGGGGATGCTTAGACCCAACTAACTACGGGCGCCTATGGTGGTTCGAATAGGGAGATCGTCGCTAATCCTCTAGCTCCGGCCAGAGCCCACAAGCGTGCCTCATCTAGGATGGTTTGGGTGACAAGATCCGTGGAGGGTCGAGCAGCTTCGAAGATGACGGATTTGCGATGCTTCCAAATGCTCCAGGCCACGAGAATGCCAAGGGAGGTGAATCCTTTGAGAAGCGATGGTGGGGAGGCAGTCATTGCGGAGCTCCACCAGTCGATGAACCCATCGGCAGCCGTCGGAATGGCCACCATGAGCCTGCACGCGGTGAGGATGTTGTGCCAGACGACACGGGAGAATGGGCACCCGACAAGGAGGTGATCAATAGTCTCCAGGGCTTGGTCACAGAAGACACAAGCCGGGCTGTGGGGAAGACCATGCCGAGTGCTACTTGTTAGCTGTGTTGGGATTTTCCCTGAAGAGGAAGGGTGAAGCAGTACAATAGAGATAAGTATTTCCCTCAGTGAGAACCAAGGTTTATCGAACCAAAAGGAGAATCACGCAAACCCTAGTGAATAGCACCTGCACACACAAAACCAAATACTTGCACCCAACGCGGGCAAGAGGGTTGTCAATCCCCTTGAACTCGTTACTTGCAAGGATCAAATCTTGTATTGGTAGATAAATAAAGTGCAAAACAAAATAAAAGTAAATAAATGGTAGCAAGGTATTTTTGGTTTTTATAATATGCTTTAAGTAGACCCGGGGGCCATAGTTTTCACTAGAGGCTTCTCTCTCGAACACATAGCATACGGTGGGTAAACAAATTACTGTTGGGCAATTGATAAAAAAACCCATAGTTATGATGTATTCATGCCAATGATCACATATATAGGCATCTCATCCGTGACAAGTAGACCGACTCCTGCCTGCATCTACCACTATTACTCCACCAATCGACTGCTATCCAGCATGCATCTATGGTATTAAGTTCATGACAAACAGAGTAACGCCTTAAGCAAGATGACATGATGTAGACAAAGTAAACTCAATCAATATGAATAAACCCCATCGTTATATCCTTAGTAGCAACAATACAATACGTGCCTCGTCCCCTTCTGTCACTGGGTGAGGACACCGCAAGATTGAACCCACTACAAAGCACCTCTCCCACTGAAGATAAATCAATCTAGTTGGCCAAGCCAAACGGACAGATCGGAGAGAAATACAAAGCTATAATAATCATGCATAATAAAGTTCAGAAAAGACTCAATTACTTTCAATGAATAATCTTATCATAAACCCACAATTCATCAGATCCCAACAAACACACCGCAAAAGAAGATTGCATTGTTCAGAACTCCAAGAAGATCGAGGAGAACATTGTATTGAAGATCAAAGAGAGAGAAGAAGCCATACAACTACTAGCTATGGACCCATAGATCTATGGTGAACTACTCACACATCATCAATAGGGAAGGAAGGTTGATGTAGAAGCCCTCCATGATCGATTCCCCCTCTGGCAGATTACCGGAAAAGGCCTCCAGATGGGATCACAGAAGAACAGAAGCTTGCGGCGGCAGAAAAGTTATTTCGGGTGGCCCTCTGTTGGTTTGGGAATATATGGGAATTTATAGAGGTGGAATTAGGTCAAACGGAGCTGCGTGGCGCCCACGAGCTCAGGGGCGTGCCTACCCCCCTAGGGCGCACCCTGTGAGAGCGTGGCTCTCTCGTATCTCTTCCGGCCTCCTCCCGAACCTTCTAGGGTCCCTTCTGGTCCAGAAAAAATCATTTTAAAGATTTTATTATGTTTTGACTTTGTTTGATATTGATTTTCTGAATAGCCAAAAACAAGCAAAAACCAGGAACTGGCACTAGGCACTGGTTAATAGGTTAGTCCCAAAACATGATATAAAATAGCATATAAAGCATCCAAGATTGATAATATAATAGCATGAAACAATAAAAAATTATAGATACGTTGGAGATGTATCAGCATCCCCAAGCTTAATTCCTGCTCGTCCTCGAGTAGGTAAATGATAAAAACAGAATTTTTGATGTTGAATGCTACCTAACATGTGTATCATGTAATCTCTTTACGGTATAAATATCAAGAAGCGATGAAGTAACAATATCAACATAATAATATCCATGCATATAAGAAGCATAATCATTAAACTTTAAAAATATACGATCCTTAACGAATGATATCCCCACTCATTTTATGATGTTAGCATGGCATGACTCCGCCTTCACCGCATTAATATAAATCACGAGCACCCCGGTGTTAAACCAGGCAATTGGATCATACTTCAAACACGCTTCAGCATTTTCAACTTCACGCAATACATGAGTGTGAGCCATGGATATAGCACTATAGGTGGAATAGAATGCGGTGGTAGAGATCAATAAGGGAAGTCAAAAGGAAGAAAATCTCGCATCAACTCGGTGGATCAACGGACTATGGAGATGTCCATCAATCGATATCAATGCGAGGAGTAGGGATTGCCATGCAACGAATGCACTAAGAGCTATAAGTGTATGAAAGCTCAATGGAAACTAAGTGGGTGTGCATCCAACTTGCTTGCTCATGAAGACCTCGGGCATTTGAGGAACCCCGTCATCGGAATATACAAGCCAAGTTCTATAATGAAAAATTCCCACTAGTATATGAAAGTGACAACATAGGAGACTCTCTATATGAAGAACATGGTGCTACTCTGAACCACAAGTGTGGAAAAAGGATAGTAACATTGCCCCTTCTCTCTTTATCTCTCATTAATTTTATTATTATTTTTCTTATTTTTATTTTCTTTTTTCGTCCGGAGTCTCATCCCGACTTGTGGGGGAATAATGGTCTCCATCCTCCTTTCCTCACTGGGACAATGCTCTAATAATGATGATCATCACACTTTTATTTACTTACAACTCGATATTACAACTCGATAACTGAAATAATATGATTCTACATGAATGCCTCTAGCAGTGTTCCAGGATGTGCAATGATCTAGCGTAACATGTATGATAATGATGAACGGTGGCTGTGCCACAAATATCATGTCAGCTCTATATGATCATGCAAAGCAATATGATGATGAACACACAAGTCATGTGACGGAACGGTGGAAGTTGCATGGCAATATATCTCGGACTGGCTATGGAAATGCCATAATAGGTAGGTATGGTGGCTATTTTGAGGAAGATATAAGGAGGCTTATGTGATAGAGCGCATCATATCACGGGGTTTGGATGCACCGGCGAAGTTTGCACCAACTCTCGAGGTGAGAAAGGGCAATGCACGGTACCGAAGAGGCTAGCAAATTGCGGAAAGGTAGGAGTGCGTATAATCCATGAACTCTCATTAGTAATAAAAAACTCACATACTTATTGTAAAGCCTATTAGCCCTCGAAGCAAAGTACTACTCGCTTGCCCTTAGGGAGGAGGTTAGTAGGAGTTAACCATCGCGCATCCCCGATTATAACAACACTCAAGGATTTCATTTCAGACATAAAAATGCTCAAACCTCCCCACCATGCCATGACCAACACTTAGATGAGAAGTTAATAACAAGCTTTAATACGGACATTTCTACTAACCAATGATCACAAACCAATATCCTTTCATATTACGACATCAATATTATTAAACCATGTGTTTCATATTTAGTGATCTACATGAAAGTTTTTATTATATCCCCCTTGAATACCTATCCTTTTTGGACTAGTCTTATCTTATAACTCGTGCAAATTGCCATTACTATTTATTAGACTCTCAAAATGATTTAAGTGAAGCATGAGAGTTCAATTATTTCTACAAAATATAACCACCGCCGTGCTCTAAAAGATATAAGTGAAGCACTAGAGCAACTACCTAGCTCAAAAGATATAAGTGAATCACATAGAGTATTCTAACAAATCACGATAAATGTGTGTCCCTCTCAAAAGGTGTGTCCAGCAAACAATGGTTGTGGCAAACTAAAAATCAAACAAAACTATGGCACAAGACGCTCCAAGGAAAACTCATATCATGTGATGAATAAAAATGTAGCTCCAAGTAAGTTACCGATAGATTGTAGACGAAAGTGATGGAAATATGCCCTAGAGGCAATAATAAAGTTGTTATTATTTTATATTTCCTTGTTCATGATAAAGGTTTATTATTCATGCTAGAATTGTATTGACCGGAAACTTAAATACATGTGTGAATACATAAACAAATACCGTGTCCCTAGTGAGCCTCTACTAGACTAGCTCGTTGATCAAAGATGGTTAAGGTTTCCTAACCATAGACATGAGTTGTCATTTGATAACGGGATCACATCATTATGAGAATGATGTGATGGACAAGACCCATCCGTTAGCTTAGCATATGATCGTTCTGTTTATTGCTACTGCTTTCTTGAATGTCAAATACATGTTCCTCAGACCATGAGATCATGCAACTCCCGGATACCGGAGGAATACCTTGTGTGCTATCAAACGTCACAACGTAACTGGGTTATCATAAAGATGCTCTACAGGTATCTCCGAAGGTGTCTGTTGAGTTGGCATGGATCGAGACTGGGATTTGTCACTCCGTGTTTCGGAGAGGTATCTCTGGGTCCTCTCGGTAATGCACATCATAAGAAGCTTGCAAGCAAAGTGACTAAGGAGTTAGTTACGGGATGATGTATTACGGAACGAGTAAAGAGACTTGCCGGTAACGAGATTGAACTAGGTATGGAGATACCGACGATCGAATCTCGGGCAAGTAACATACAGACGGACAAAGGGAATTACGTATGTTGTCATTGCGGTTCGACCGATAAGATCTTCGTGGAATATGTAGGAACCAATATGGACATCCAGGTTCCGCTATTGGTTATTAACCGGAGAGGCGTCTCGGTCATGTCTACATCATTCCCGAACCCGTAGGGTCCGCACGCTTAACGTTCGTTGACGATATAAAGTTATATGAGTTATGTGAATTGGTAACCGAATGTTGTTCGGAGTTCCGGATGAGATCCCGGACGTCACGAGGAGTCTCGGAATGGTCGAGAGGTAAAGATTTATATATGGGAAGGCATATTTTGGGTTCCGGAAAAAATGCAGTTTTTTTCGGTATTGTACCGGGAAGCTTCCAGAAGGTTTCGGAGGATTCCGGAGGGGTCCGGAAGTCCACAAGTGGGTCCACCACGCCCAAGGGATGGAATGGACTAAGGGGAGGCGCCCTGGCCTTATTGGGCCAGGCGCACCAAGTCCTCAAAAGCCCACGCAGCTAGGGAAGGAAAAAGGGAGAGTCCTAGTAGGAATAGGATTGGACTTTGGAGTCCAAGTCCACGTGTGTACTATTCATGGTTACTGTTCACGTGGCACTATTCCTTCTACTCCAAACCCCTACACATATATAAATAGAGGAGAGGGGGCACCCCAAAGGAGATACAACATTGTCTTAGCCGTGTGCGGCGCCCCCCTCCACAGTTCCGTCCCTCGGTCATATTTTCGCAGTGCTTGGGCGAAGCCCTGCGGAGATAGCATCACCATCACCGTCACCACGCCGTCGTCCTGCCGGAACTCATACACTACCTCGCCGTCTTGCTGGATCAAGAATTCGAGGACGTCACCGAGCTGAACGTGTGCTGAACGCGGAGGTGCCGTACGTTCGGTACTCGGTCGGTTGGATCGTGAAGTTGTTCGACGACATCAACCGCGTTGTTCTAATGCTTCCGCTTACGGTTTACGAGGGTACGTAGACACACTCCCCCTCTCGTAGCTATGCATCTCCATGGATAGATCTTGCGTGTGCGTAGATTTTTTTTTCCATGCAACGTTCCCCAACAGAAAGAGGGGATGCCATCCGGGGCATCCCCAATCTTAGATGCTTGGGTCTTCCTTGAATATTAACTTGGGGTGCCTTGGGAATCCCCAAGCTTAGGGTCTTGCCGCTCCTTATTCCTTCATCCATCGTAATCTCACCCAAAACTTCAAAACTTCAGCACACAAAACTCAACAGAAACCTAATGAGATCCGTTAGTATAATAAATCAATAATCCACTTTAGGTACTGTTATAAACTCATTCATTTTTTTTCATAATACCTTCTGTATTCTAACTCTTCCATGACTTATACCCCCCGATATAATCCATTGTTTCATTAAAACAAGTAAACTATGCAATAAAAACATAATCTGTCTAAAGCAGAACAGTACGCAATGACAGAATATTTACCATACTTCTGTAACTCCAAAAATTCTGAAAAATAAGGAAAACGTAAACAATTTGTATTCCAATAATGTGTTAAAATTTCATATTTTTCTGACATTCCAGTATGGAATATAAATTCCAGAACTGGGTGCAAAACTTTCTGTTTTCAAACAGCATCAATTATACTATCATTCAAATCATCCCAAAGGCATTACTTGGCACAAATACTAATTAAAAGATAAAAACACAATCATTACAGTAGCAAAAATTGTATGACTCAAGAAAATAAAAATTGCAATAAAGATAAATATTGGGTTGCCTCCCAACAAGCGCTATTGTTTTATGCCCCTAGCTAGGCATAATGCGTTGTTTCAAGTATTATCATCCTTAGTTTCCATAATCCCCTGATATATAGCATCATCATAAGCACTTCTTACTAATTCCCTTTTCTCAGTAATAGACTTCCTATTAGAGGAACTTAAATAATGGAAGGGGCTATCCTTAGTAACATTTATATCATTAGAATTAACTTCATGAGGAGTATGGTCATCAAGAGACCTTTCATAAGTGACGGTGAAGTCATCCTCTATGAGGATCTTAGCATTCTCAAAGCAACCTTCCTCATAACCTTGGTGATTACCTTTAACAATCCAAGCATATTGATGATTAGTACTATTGAATAAATTTTGGATTAAGTGTAGGTTTGGAACCTTCTTTTTAGCATTTTCCTCAAAAGCACGATGATCCCGTGACATGTATCTTCTCATAAAATCTCTATCATATAAGATTTCATCTATCATAGGGCACTCATAACTCATGTCATAAAAGTCAAAGATTTCTCTAGCTTCTCGCACTATGTAATCAAATTCATTCATGAGAATAATTGTAGCTATCTTTTTAGCCTTAGGGTTGTTTATAACTGGCAACTCATAGAACAAGCGTTGCAAAGTAGGATGAGTACGCATAAATCTTCTTTCAAGTTTAATAATAAGTGTAGAGATAGCTTGGGCATAACTATTGGTTCTTTTAAGAATATGAATATCATTAGACACCAATGTTCCCATACAAGTAAAGAATTCTTGAATAATACTTTTTCCTATAATATTCCAACTTCCCGTAACGAAAGTTTTAGTATCCAAATTCACGGGAATTTCATCTTTATGAGGTTTACTATCCTCACTAACATTTTTAGAGATGAAAAATTCAGACATGATAGCAACTTCAAGCAAAGCAAGCAAACGAACAAACAAACATATTTTTGTATTTTTTGATTTTTAGAGAAGTGGGGGAGATGAAAATGAGAGGCAAATAAAAAGGCAAATAAAAATTAGAGCAAGTAGATGATAGTTTGGGTGAAGGTACTTGTAGTGATTTGATGATGTCTCCCCGGCAATGGTGCTAGAAATTCTTTCTGCTGCTTGTGAGCTGCGTTGGGATTTTCCCCGAAGAGGAAGGGTGAAGCAGTATAGTAAATATAAGTATTTTCCTCAGTGAGAACCAAGGTTTATTGAACCAAAAGGAGAATCACGCAAACCCTAGTGAACAGCACCTGCACACACAAAAGCAAATACTTGCACCCAACACGGGCAAGAGGGTTGTCAATCCCCTTGAACTCGTTACTTGCAAGGATCAAATCTTGTACAGGTAGATAAAAAAATTGCAAAACAAAATAAAAGTTTATAAATTGCAGTAATGTATTTTTGTTTTTTATAATATGCTTTAAGTAGACCCAGGGCCCATAGTTTTCACTAGAAGCTTCTCTCTCGAACACATAGCATACGGTGGGTAAACAAATTACTGTTGGGTAATTGATAGAAAAGCGCATAGGTATGACATATTCATGGCAATGATCACATACATAGGCATCACATCCGTGACAAGTAGACCGACTCCTGCTGCATCTACTACTATTACTCCACCAATCGACCGCTATCCAGCATGCATCTATGGTATTAAGTTCATGACAAACAGAGTAACGCCTTAAGCAAGATGACATGATGTAGACAAAGTAAACTCAATCAATATGAATCCTTAGTAGCAACAATACAATACGTGCCTCGTCCCCTTCTGTCACTGGGTGAGGACACCGCAAGATTGAACCCACTACAAAGCACCTCTCCCACTGAAGATAGATCAATCTAGTTGGCCAAGCCAAACGGACAGATCGGAGAGAAATACAAAGCTATAATAATCATGCATAATAAAGTTCAGAAAAGACTCAATTACTTTCAATGAATAATCTTATCATAAACTCACAATTCATCAGATCCCAACAAACACACCGCAAAAGAAGATTGCATTGTTCAGAACTCCAAGAAGATCGAGGAGAACATTTTATTGAAGATCAAAGAGAGAGAAGAAGCCATATAACTACTAGCTATGGACCCGTAGATCTATGGTGAACTACTCACACATCATCAATAGGACAGGAAGGTTGATGTAGAAGCCCTCCATGATCGATTCCCCCTCTGGCAGATTACCGGAAAAGGCCTCCATATGGGATCACAGAAGAACAGAAGCTTGCGGCAGCGGAAAAGTTATTTCGGGTGGCCCTCTGTTGGTTTGGGAATATATGGGAATTTATAGAGGTGGAATTAGGTCAAACGGAGCTGCGTGGCGCCCACGAGCTCAGGGGCGCGCCTAGCCCCCTAGGGCGCACCCTGTGAGAGCGTGGCTCTCTCGTATCTCTTCTGGCCTCCTCCCGAACCTTCTAGGGTCCCTTCTGGTCCAGAAAAAAATCATTTTAAAGATTTTATTCCATTTGGACTTTATTTGATATTGATTTTCTGAAAATCCAGAAACAAGCAAAAAACAGGAACTGGCACTAGGCACTGGGTTAATAGGTTAGTCCCAAAAAATGATATAAAATAGCATATAAAGCATCCAAGATTGATAATATAATAGCATGAAACAATCAAAAAATATAGATACGTTGGAGATGTATCACCGAGCGCGCCATGCGGCAGTCCAATAGCGATCCTGCGTAGCCAACCAAATGAAGATCTTAGAGCATAACGGCGCCCAAGTCTTCCAGGTCAGTGTGGCATGAGATGATGGGACAGAGCCATAGAAGAGAGCCAAGTAACTAGAGCTGGCAGAGAATTGCTCAGAGGTGGTCCAACGCCAGCGTATGGTGTCCGACTCAGAAGAAGTGTCAATGTGGCGCACACGACGCCAGAGCTCAATGTACTGGATGGTCGCGAGGGGCCCGAGGGCCCCTCGGATGTCTTGGATCCAAGCCCGATGAAGCAGGCCGTCCGCTACCGATCGGATCATGCGCCTACGCTTGGGCACCAAGGGAAGCACTGCCGGCGTGAATTCAGCAATGCACCGGCCCTGGATCCAGTGGTCGGTCCAAAAACGGCAAGTGCGTCCGTCTCCAAGTTCCCAGCTAGTGGAGGCGCGGAAGATGGCCCGGACGTCGGGATCACGCTGTAGTTGAAGATGCCCCCAAGGGCGGGCGGGGTCGGTAGTCTGAAGCCACAGCCATCGGACCCTAAGGGCGATGCCCACGCACTGGAGATCGCGCACGTCGAGGCCACCAAGGTGGGTCAGCATGCACACCTTCCGCCAGTTAACCGGACAGCAGCCAATTGCCGCATCCTTCCGCCCATGCTAGAGAAAGTGGTGGATCACACGGTTGGCACGCTGTAGAATGGTGGCATTCATGGAAATCGCCGAGAGGATATGCAGCGGCATGGCGGAGAGGATGTGTCGAACCAGAGCAAGCCTCTCCCCGCGGGAAAGAAGAGAGGCCCTCCAAGTGGCCAACTTCTTCTGCAGACGATAGATGAGAGTATCCAGCACGGAGGAGTGAAGCCTCCGGATCGAAAGAGGCAGACCCAAGTAGGTGATGGGGAAGTGGGCCATGGGGCATGCAAGGGTGTCGCTCACCTCGATAGCTTGGGCGTCCGTGCATTGAATAGGGGAGATGGAGCACTTGCCAAAGTTAGTCTGCAGGCCAGACGCCATCCCGAAGATGCGAAGGATCTCGCGCACAGCCAAGAGGTCGGTAGGGTCGGGATGACAGAAGATCACCACGTCGTCAGCATACAATGAAATGTTGGAAGCCATGTGCCGTGGGGTGAGGCGCTTGAGGATGTTGCACTGAATGGCATGCTGGATCAATGAGTTCAACATGTCTCGATAGCAATAGTGAAGAGCATAGGAGAAACTGGATCGCCTTGCCGAAGCCCCTTTGCGTGATGAATCGGCGGGCCAGGAGTCCCGTTGATCATGATCCGAGTGCTAGTCGTGGAAAGCAGGATGGAAACCCACTCTCTCCACCGTGGCCCAAATCCAAGGTGATGAAGAGCCTCGAGAAGGAATGGCCAAGAGACGGAATCAAACGCCTGGGCAATGTCGAGCTTGAGAAGAATCCGAGGAAGCTTGAGGTTGTGGAGGTGCCTGGCTGTCTGCTGGACAAGCAAGAAGTTGTCGTGAATGCATCTTCCCAAGATGAACACACTCTGGTTGGCCGACACGAGCTCACCAAGCCTCGGCGCCAGACGGAGGGAAAGAACTTTAGCAAATAACTTCGCGAGCAGGTGCATCAAGCTGATAGGACGGTAGTCAGCCAAGGTCGAGGCATCCTGTCTCTTAGGGAGTAGGGTAATAAGGGCCTCGTTAAGCCACTGAAAGATGTGCCCGTTCATGGCATACAACTTCCCGAAGGCTTTGCTGATATCTCCCTTGATGACCTCCCACGCCGAACACAGAAACTCTCAGGTAAACCCGTCCAGGCCTGGCGCCTTGCCAGCGGGCAAGAGCTTCACCGCGCGCCAAATTTCATCCTCAGAAAAAGGCAGCTCCAGGGCTGAGAGATTGAAGGACCGGTGGTCGAAGGCATTGAAGTCGAGAGAGAATGCCCGCGCATCCGCAGAACCCAGGGTCCCGAAGAAGTGATCGAAGTCTACTTTGGCAAGCTTTGCCTCGTCTGAGATACGCTGATCACCCACATGCTGCTCGGTGATTTTATTTTTCTGCTGGCGATGGGAGGCATGGATGTGGCGGAAGGCGGTGTTAGTCGCGCTAACACGCAGCCAAGAGAATCTCGAACGCTGCCGCGTAAGGGATCGCTCAAGCGAGGCCAAACCGAGATACGCATGCTTGAGCTTGCGGCGCAACCAGGTCTCGTCGTGGGAGAGTGGTCGATAGTCCTGCGCCTCGTCCAAGCGGGCAATGATGTCGCGAGAAAGCCATGATACAACATTTACCTCCAACTCCTAGCAAAACTTGATACTTGCTATGTTACTGCTTGCTTAATCTTCTTAGTATGCATACTTGCTTAATTAGTTTCCTCCTCGGATTCTTCTTCGACAACTTCTTCGGACTTAGAGACTTGTTCCTCGAAATCCATTTCGATCCCAATATATGCCTTGGCGCTATGAGAGCTCTTCTTTTGGTTGGACTGAGACTGGGAAGGAGTTCTTGATGAAGACTTGGAGGAAGACTTGGAGCAAGAGTTTTCCTTCTACTTGACAAACTTCTTCTTCTTCTTCTTCTTCTCATCATCTGAATCATAGTTCTTGCTCCTCCCCTTGCTACTCTGGCTACTGCTTGAGCTGAATTCGCCACTTACTCTTCTTTCAACTTCCCACATTGGACAATCATAAATGAAGTGTCCAGGCTTCTTGCACTTGAAGCAGGTATATTCTCGAGAAGATTTTGAGCTTGATGAGGGCTACTGCTAGAGCTTTTCTTCTGAAACTGATTCTTCTTTCGGAAATGCTGGAAACACTTAGTAATCAGCGTGAGATCTATGTTGAAGCTGTCAGAGTCATCGGAATCTTCATTAGCATTGTCTTAAACTTCCAAAGAAGATCTAGCCACAACTTTGGGTGCATGATTCTTGTGGTAGTTGGAGCCGTACGGATCTCTCTTTTCTTCTAGTTCTTCATGGGTGTTCAGCCTCTCTATAACATCAGTCGGGTCGAGAATTTTGAAATTAGGCCTTTCCTCGATCAAAAACACAAGGGTATCAAACGAACTGTCCAGGGACCAAATCAACTTCTTCACAATCTCATGATCAATAATATCTTCACCATCGAGACCTTCCAGCTCATAGGCGATATCACTTAGACGATCAAAGCTTTCTTGACAATTTTCATTCCCGAGCCTCTTGAAGAGGTTGAACTTGGCTCGAAGAATATCAATTCATGTTTCTTTCTGAGTTGAAACACCCTGATGCGTCTCTGACGTATCTATAATTTTTGTTTGTTTCATGCTATTATTATATCAATTCTACATACTTTATATGCAATTTTATATCATTTTTAGGAACTAACCTATTAACACAGTGCCCAGTGGCAGTTCCTGTTTTTGCCTATTATATTGTTTCAGGGAAAAACTATACCAAACGAAGCCCAAACGCAATAAAATTTTACGGTGATTTTTTCTGGACTAGAAGACACCCAGGAAGCTTCGGGAGGAGGCCAGAAGACCTACGGGTGAGCCACAAGCTCACACGACGCGCCCCTGGGAGGCGCCACCTGAGCTTGTGGGCCCCCCGTAGACCTCTGACCTAATTCCACTTCTATAAATTCCCTAAAATACCAAAAACAACGAAGAGCCACCCGAAATAGTTTTTTCCGCCACCGCAAGCCTCTGTTCTTTCGCGATCCCATCTAGAGGCGTTTTTTGGTGATCTGTCGGAGGGGGAATCGATCACGAAGGTCTTCTACATCAATCTTGCCGCACCTCCAATGATGCGTGAGTAGTCCACCACAGACCTATGGATCCATAGTAATTAGCTAGATGGCTTTCTCTCTCTCTTTGATCTTCAATACAATGTTCTCCTCGGAGATTGATCCGATGTAATCTTCTTTTGCGGTGTGTTTGTTGGGATCCGATGAATTGTGGGTTTATGATCAGATTATTCATTGAAAGTAATTGAGTCTTTTCTGAACTTTATTATGTATGATTGTTATAGCTATGTAATGCTTTCCGATCTATGGCTTTTCTTTGGCCAAGTTGATTCATTCATCTTCGGTGGAAGGGGTGCATAGTAGTAGGTTCAATCTTGCAGTGTCCTCACCCAGTGACAGCAGGGGTAGTGAGGCACATATTTGTATTGTTGCTACTAAGGGTAAAACAATGGGGATTAATCATATTGATTGGTTTTATTCTATCAACATTATGTCATCTTGCTTAAAGAGTTACTCTGTTTGTCATGAACTTAATACCACGGATGCAGGCAGGAGTCGGTTGATTGTTGGAGTAATAGTAGTAGATGTAGGCAGGAGTCGGTCTACTTTTCACGGACGTAATGTGTAGCGACCCGACCCAATACGGTCAAGTCTCTGTGTATCTGTACCATCCCAAGATCATGCTGGCACACACAGTACATCAATGTATATATCAAAGTTCAATCACACCTGCTTTATTACATCGAAATCTCATATAGAGTCTTTATTACAAAAATAATAAATTGGCTAAAGGCCAACTCATGAGATGACTACTATGGAAGACGTAGAAGATAGCGAGTCCATCCGACTCCAAAGGGCATATCGCCAAGCGTAGAACGTAGCCTCACTCCTGGTCATAATAATCCTCTGCAACATGAGACGTTGCAGCCATGTAGGTCAGCATTTTGAATATGCCGGCAAGTCACAAGAGAGAACTGATAAAATATCTATACTATATGCAAGTATGGCTGGTGGGGCTATAAGGTTTACTTTTGCGTAAAGCTGATTTTCCCTACAACAAAGGAGTCAACTGCAAAATATTACTACAAAGGTTGGTTGTTAATGAGATGGTTCCGCCAACCAATACTCATATCCCAATTATTAATAAACCCAACTCATTATTATTAATTGTGTTGAGATTTCCTGATAGTTCCAATTCCAGAGGCTCAAGTTGTCCGTAACCGGGGACACGGCTAATAGATTAGGTTTTAACTCTACAGAGTGTTGTGCACTTTACCCACAGGAATCGTTTCCTCCTTTTATGTCCTCGCACTGCTAGGTGTTTGAGAACAGGACGAACGAAACATGGTCTTTCAGAGAGCTTCCCTGACTACGGACAGTGCCCATCCAACCCTCCCGTCCGTCTACATCTGCTAGCAACTGTCCCGCCAGAGTCACAACTAAGATCAACCAAGCCAGAGCCCATAGTGACTTGTGGTTGCACAGGTAAGCTTCCGGTCTTGAAGTATCCATCCGTCTCTTCGTGCCTGGGTGAAGCTTTCCGCAAGATGTCATCCACTGGGTTTCCCCACGATGCATCCCGGGGTCATCCACTGGGTTTCCCCATGATGCCCGTCAGTCCATCCTCCACCCAGAGGTACATTGCATCATGAACTCTTGATGTCTTGAGTCTTGAGTCTTGAGGTCTTGATCATAATTAACTCTCACAACTCCCATGAAATTCACTCAACCAACCCCGTCTACTAAGCGTAGCAAACTAAAGTCTCAATGCAAATCCCGGGGCATTGGTAACAAGGGAGTGGGGTTTTTCCTACCTCATGATACTACTTGCAAGATCAACATTAACAATGTAACCTACTAGCATGCATGGTGGATGGGTGGTAACTAATGCAAATAAAACATAGGTAAAACAATGATCAAAGTGACTTGCCTTCCGGATGATCTTGAAACTCTAGGGACTCGTAGAAAGAGGCCTCGCACCCCGGATAGTCTAACAAAACAATCAATAACATACAATAAGCAATCATATTCACAATTTAACAATAATATCAAGTAAATAAAGTCAAACAATAAATCTCAAGAAAGAAATCAAAAGAAAATTCAATGAAAACTCCAAAGCAAATAAAGAAAAGATCAACTCACATAATAGCAAACAATAACTCACATAATAACACTAAGAGTAATCTAAATAATTACTTAGCAGTAAAGAAAATATAATTTCATCAAAACAACAGAAAGTAATTAACTAAATTATTTACTAGCAAAAATAACTAACTTAATAGGTATCTCATAACACTAGCTAATAACTATACAAAACTTAATTCTAAACATTAGAAAAAACCAAAATAAATAATTCTAAAACTAGCTACTAATGTTTAACAGAAATATATTACTACAAATAAAAGTTTGCAAAAAGAATTAATTAAATCTAAATAAAATTCACTAAGTTATAAACAAAACAATTTTCTATAGCTAACAGTACTGTTTTCACTAAAACTCTAATTTAATTATTCTAAAAACAATAAAATAAATCCTACTGTAAAAAAAATCTAACTAGTGACTAGGAGCAAAAGAATCAATTTAAAAACTATTTTTAAACTCAAGTTATAGCCAATTTAGTGATTTAAACAAATTTGAGCAAATTCAAATTTAAAATATTCAAACATGACCAAACTTTGCATATACTGAAACTACATAAAATTCTAAACCTAATACAAAAAGAATCACTCAAACATATTAAATATCCTAAAAGATATTGAATTTCTAAAAACAGAACAGAAACATAAAAGAAAAACAAAACAGAAAAGAAAAATCTACGGTGCGACTAGTGTACACGTGGCGCAATGCTACTGGCTAGGGTTATGCACGACAGAAGCTAACGGGCGGTCAACCGAGCCTTAAGGAAAAATGTTTCGTGACAAAAAAAATAGATCTAATCTAACGCGTCCACGGCGGATCCGACGGGTGAGAGTTGCTCCGAGGCTTACAGAGGGAGGGAGAGGTCCGGCGACGATCTCCGGCGAGGTGGCGGCTCGGGTTTTGATGGCGACGGTGCTCCGGGGCTTCTCCGGCGAAGGCGAGGGTGACAGATGAAGGGACGAGGGCAGCAGTGAGGTTGGTGGTGGTGGCGTGGCTCGGGGTGGTCGGAGGGAGGCGGGGTGATCTCGGGCGTGCGGCGGCCGTGCGGAACTCCGGCGAGCGATGGCAGTGGCGGTGGTCCGTGAGAGAGAGGGATTCTGGGGGGAATCGAGTGTGGGGTGGGTGCCCTTTATAGGGAAAGGCGCCGTGGAGAAGGGGCGAGGCCAGAACGGCATCAAATCGAGATCCGGCGAGGATCTACGGTGAATGGGAACGGGATCGAGGCGGAGGTGGAAGGCGAGCGTGGGCGAGCTGCGAGCGGACTGTGGGGCCCGGGTGTCAGCAAGAGGGAGAGGCGGACAGGGGATCGGGCGACCGGATCCTTAGGGATTCGTCTCGTGGGTGCGCGCACGTTGGGCCGCTGGCCAGTGGGCCTTGCGCTGAGGTTTCCTAAATAAAAGGTTTCTTTCCATTTTTTTGAAATAGCAGAGGGGGAAAAGGAAGAAAAGAAAATAAAAACAAAATATAATATATACATATTATATATCAAAATGATCAGGAGAAAATATCCTAAAACCTTAACTATATTTCAGAGGCAAATTAAATACTTTATAAAAAACATTTTTTTGAAAATTCAAATAAAATCCAAATTTGACTTTCAAATCTTTTGGCATTATTTCTTCTGACTTTTTGAAGGGTCATGTTACCTCCTCTCATACTTTTTGATCAAAATATTTTGTCAGGGATTTTTGAATATAATTCAAATGCCATTTTTGAAATGAAGTCAAAGGAAGCCACATTCAATTCAATCAAATGCATAGATGCTTAGCTATTTTTGTAAAACATTCCAAATTGCAAATTTGGTATGTTACAAACCTACCCACCTTAAGATGAATCTCGCCCTCGAGATTCGGGTTGGTTAGCAAATAGGTGCGGGTGGTCTCGACGGAGGTCTTCCTCTCGTTCCCAGGTGGCTTCCTCCTCGGTATGGTGACTCCACAGAACCTTGCAAAACTTGATGATCTTGCTGCGGGTAACTCTGTTTGCAGTCTCGAGAATTTCGACGGGCTTCTCCTCATAAGTCAGATCACTATCAAGCTGTATGGACTCTAGGGGTACTGTGTCTCTCAAAGGGATGTCGGCCATCTCTGCATGACACTTCTTCAACTGGGAAACGTGAAAGACATTGTGAACTCCTGACAATCCTTCCGGTAATTCCAGCTTGTATGCAACTTCTCCTTTGCATTCAAGAATTCTGTAAGGGCCTACAAATCTGGGTGCTAAGTCCCCTTTAAAACCAAACCTCTTGATTCCTCGAAGTGGAGACACACGGAGGTATGCTCGGTCTCCCACTTCGTACGTTACCTCCTTGCGTTTACTATCAGCATAACTCTTCTGTCTGGATTGAGCTACCTTCAATCGATCTCGAATTAATTTGACCTTCTCTTCAAAATCTCTGATTAGGTCGGGGCCAAATAACTTACGGTCTCCAACTCCATACCACATCAATGGTGTCCTACACCTCCTTCCGTTGAGGGCTTCGAAAGGCGACATCTTCAGACTGGTCTGATAACTGTTGTTGTACGAGAACTCTGCATAGGGTAAATTATCATCCCAGCTAGATCCATAATCTAGTGCACAAGCTCTCAACATGTCCTCCAGAATCTGGTTTACTCTCTTGGTCTATCCATCCGTCTGCGGATGAAAAGCGGTACTGAACTCAAGTCGTGTACCCAAAGTTTCATGACACTGATTCCAAAACTTTGAGGTAAACTATGTTCCTCTATCTGATGTGATACTCCTCGGAACTCCATGCAGACATACGATCCTGGTCATGTATATCTTGGCCAACTTGGCACTGGTATACATGGTTTTCACGGGGATGAAGTGAGCTACCTTGGTCAAATGATCAACTACTACCCAGATAGAATCATAACCTGAACGGGTCCTGGGTAATCCTGTGATAAAATCCATTCCGAGTTTGTCCCATTTCCAGTCAGGTATCGGCAAAGGTTGAAGTAACCCTGCTGGCTTCTGATGTTCTGCCTTGACTCTCTGACAGACATCGCATACTGCTACATGCTCAACAATATCCTTCTTCATACCAGTCCACCAGAAACTTTCCTTCAAGTCCAAATACATCTTGGTATTACCTGGGTGTATCTAGTACAGTGAATCATGTGCCTCCTGAAGAATAACCTTTCTGATCTCTGGATCATTGGGCACATAAATACACTGCTCAAACCATAAAGTTCCGTGCTCATCCTCATGAAAACCTTTAGCTTTACCTTTACTCATCCTTTCCTTTATCTCAGCTATTTCCTTGTCCGTCTTCTGGGCTTCTCTGATTCTTCCGGTCAAGGTGGACTGAATCTCTAGTGTGGCAACATAAAATCTCGGAACTATCTCCAATCAGAGATCTCCGAGTTCATCACATAGCTCTTGCGGTAATCCTCCTGCTATAAGGGTGTTCACATAGCTCTTACGGCTCAAGGCATCTGCTACAACATTAGCTTTCCCTGGGTGATAATGCAATCTCATGTCATAGTCCTTGATCAACTCTAGCCATCTCCTCTGTCTAAGATTCAACTCCTTCTGCATGAAGATGTACTTCAAGCTCTTATGATCCGTGTAAACATCACAACTATTTCCGATCAGGAAATGTCTCCAGGTCTTGAGTGCATGTACCACGGCTGCTAACTCCAAATCGTGTGTGGCATAATTCAACTCATGTGGTCGTAGCTGTCTAGATGTATAGGCTACAACTTTTCCTTCTTGCATGAGCACTCCTCCGAGTCCTTGACATGAAGCATCACAATAAACCTGAAAATCCTTACGAATGTTCGACAAAATCAATTCTGGGGCTGTAACCAAACGTTTCTTCAACTCCTGGAAACTGGCTTCACAATCCTCAGTCCAATTATACTTGGTTTCTTTCTTTAGTAGCTCAGTCATGGGCTTAGCAATTTTGGAGAAATTCTCAATAAATCTCCGGTAATATCCTGCAAGTCCGAGAAAACTGCGAATCTCCTTGACTGAGGTGGGTGATTCCCATTCTGTGACTGCTGCAACTTTGGAAGGGTCAACTGAGATTCGTTCTCCTGATATAACATGTCCAAGAAATCTGACTTCCTTCAACCAAAATTCACATTTGGTGAACTTGGCATATATCTGATGTTCTCGGAGCTTCTCCAGAACTAAACACAAATGCTCTTTGTGTTCTTCCTCGTTCTTGGAGAAAACCAATATATCATCGATGAACACCACGACAAACTTGTCCAGATATTCCATAAATACCTTGTTCATCATACTCATAAAATATGCAGGGGCATTTGTCAATCCAAAGGACATGACGATATACTCATAAAGTCCATACCGTGTGGTGAAAGCTGTTTTGGGTATATCCTATTCATGAATCTTCAACTGATGATACCCTGATCGAAGATCGATCTTGGAGAATACACTGGCTCCAACTAGCTGATCAAAAAAATCATTTATCATAGGCAGAGGGTATTTGTTCTTGATGGTCACCTCGTTCAAAGAATGATAATCCACGACCATCCTTAAGGTTCCATCTTTCTTCTCTACCAAAAGAACTGGGGCTCCCCAATGTGATGAACTTGGGCGAATATACCCTTTATCCAATAACTCCTTAATCTGCTTCTTGATATCCTCCAAATCATTAGCGGGCATTCGATAGGGTCTCTTGGATATTGGGGCTGTCCCTGGCATTAACTCAATCAGGAACTCAATTTCTCTGTCCGGTGGCATGCCTGGCAATTCCTCCGGAAATACATCGGGGAAGTCTTGTACAACTGGCACTTCCTCCTGAACAACTCCCATGAGGGAATTCACCTAAGCATTCCTCGGTGTGTGTCTGGATACATACTTAATCCTCTTTTGCTCTGGAGTGGTGAGCAAAATTGTCTTTCGGGCACAATCGATATTTCCTTCATATCTCTCCAACCAATCCATACCAAGGCTTACGTCAAATCCCTGTGACTCCAATATAATGAGGTCTGTGGGAAACTCATGATGTCCGATGCTGAGGTTCATCATGCGACATCCTAATCCTGCCGTCGTCTCGGCTCCTGGGGAACTTACTTGGAAAGGTCTACTAAGGCTTCTAATGGGCCAACCATATTTTTCCACAACCACCCTTGATATGAATGAATGCGTTGCACCGGAATCAAAAAGTACCAATACTGGATGTGAATTCAATAAGAACTAACCGATCACAGTACTGGGATGGTCATAGACTTCCTCCACATCAAGGTGGTTCACCTGAGCTCGAGGGAAAGGATTGGGCTTCTTGGTTGCTGAGTTTCCATTGTGCTACTTGTAGTCTGCGTTGGTATTTCCCCGAAGAGGAGAGGATGATGCAGTCCAATAGAGATAAGTATTTCCCTCAGTTAAGAACCAAGGTTATCAATCCAGCAGGAGAACCAAGCAAAATTCCGTTAAGCGCACCTGCACACACAAGAGCAAACACTTGCACCCAACGCTAATAAGAGGGTTGTCAATCCTCTTAGCGGTTATTTGCAAGGATTAAATCTTATCGAGGTAAATAGATAAACTAAAATACTAATTAAAATAAAAGTAAATAAATTGCAGCAAGGTATTTTTAGGATTTTTATATGATAAAGATAGACCCAGGGGCCATAGTTTTCACTAGAGGCTTCTCTCTCGAGCACAGAAACATACGATGGGTAAACAAATTACTGTTGGGCAATTGATAGAAAAGCAAATAATTATGACGGATTCATGGCAATGATCATGTATATAGGCATCACATCCGAGACAAGTAGACCGACTCCTGCCTGCATCTACTACTATTACTCCACTCATCGACCGCTATCCAGCATGCATCTAGAGTATTAAGTTAATAAAAACAGAGTAACGCCTTAAGCAAGATGACATGATGTAGAGAAGCAAATGCAAGCAATATGAATAAACCCCATCTTTTTATCCTTAATGGCAACAATACAAATACGTGTCATGTCCCCTTCTGTCACTGGGATTGAGCACCGCAAGATTGAACCCATCACAAAGCACCTCTCCCATTGCAAGATAAATCAATCTAGTAGGCCAAACCAAATCGATAGATCGGAGAGAAATACAAAGCTATCACAATCATGCATAAAAGAGTTCAGAGAAGACTCAAATATTTCTCATGAATAATCTGATCATAAACTCACAATTCATCAGACCCCAACAAACACACCGCAAAAGAAGATTACATCGGATAGAACTCCAAGAACATCAAGTAGAACATTGTATTGAAGATCAAAGAGAGAGAAGAAGCCATTTAGCTACTAGCTATGGACCCGTAGGTCTGTGGTAAACTACTCACAGCTCATCGGAAGGGCAGCAAGATTGATGTAGAAGCCCTCCGTGATCGATTCCCCCTCCGGCAGAGTACCGGAAAAGGCCTCCAGATGGGATCACGGAAGAACAGAGTCTTGTGGCGGCAGAAAGGTTTTCTCTTCTGGTTCTCTGTTGGTTTCCCAATATTTGTGAATTTATAGAAGTGGAATTAGGTCAAACGGAGTCACGTGGGCCCCACAAGGCAACACGGTGCCCCCCCTTGGGGCGCGCCCTGTTGCCTTGTGAAGCCTCCGTGAGGCTTCTGGCTTCCTCCCAAAGCTTCCAAGGTCTCTTTTGTCCAGAAAAAAATCTCCAAAAAGTTTTGGGGAATTTGGACTTCATTTGGTACTGTTTCTCTGAAAAACCAAAAACAAGCAGAAAACAGCAACTGGCACTGGGCACTAGGTTAATAGGTTAGTCCCAAAAAATGATATGTAATTGCATATAAAAAAAATCCAAGATTGATACTATAATAGCATGGAATAATCAAAAAATATAGATACGTTGGAGACGTATCAAGCATCCCCAATCTTAATTCCTGCTCGTCCTCGAGTAGGTAAATGATAAAAACAGAATTTTTGATGTGGAATGCTACCTATCATGTTTCATCATGTAATCTTTCTCTTATGGTATGAATAATAAGATCCAAATGATTCAAAGAAATAGTCTATAATTTGATATAAAGACATCAATACTCAGGCATACTAATAAACAATCATGTCTTTCAAAATAAAAATGCTAAAGAACGTTATCCCTACAAAATCATATAATCCTGTCATGCTCCATCTTCTTCACACAAAGTATTTATCATGCACTACCCCGATGACAAGCCGAGCAATTGGTTCATACTTTTTAACATGCTTCAGCTTTTTCAACTCCCACTCAATACATGAGCGCAAGCCATGGATATAGCACTATGGATGGAATAGAGTATGGTGGTAGAGATAAATAAGAGAAGTCAAAAATGGAGAAAGTCTCACATCGACGAGGCTAATCAACGGGCTATGGAGATGCCCATCAATTGATGTCAATGCGAGGAGTAGGGATTTCCATGCAACGAATGCACTAAGAGCTATAAGTGTATGAAAGCTCATCATGAAAACTAAGTGGGTGTGCATCCAACTTGCTTGCTCATGAAGACCTCGGGCATTTGAGGAAGCCCGTCATCGGAATATTCAAGCCAAGTTTTATAATGAAAAATTCCCACTGGTATATGAAAGTGACAAAATAGGAGACTCTCTATATGAAAAACATGGTGCTGCTCTGAAGCACAAGTGTGGAAAAGGATAGTAACATTGCCCCTTCTCTCTTTTTCTCTCATTTTTTTTCATGGCTCTTTTTTGCCTCTTTTTTTTAGAACGGTGTCATGGACCTCATCCCCACTTTTTCGAGGACTCATTAGTCTCCACCATTCTTACCTCACTGGGACAATGCTCTAATAATGATGATCATCACACCTCTATTTATTTACAACTCAACATTACAACTCGATACTAGAACAAAGATATGACTCTATATGAATGCCTCTGGCAGTGTACTAGCATGTGCAATGATGCTAGCGTAACATGTATAAAAATGATGAACGGTGGCTGAGCCATAAATACTATGTCGGCTATATGATCATGCAAAGCAATATGACAATGATGATGTATGTCATAAAAACGGAACGGTGGGAGTTGCATGGCAATATATCTCGGAATGGCTATGGAAATGCCATGATAGGTAGGTATTGTGGCTTTTTAAGGAAGATATAAGGAGGCTTATGTGTGATAGAGCGTATCATATCACGGGGTTTGGATGCACCGGCGAAGTTTGCACCAACTCTCGATGTGAGAAAGGGCAATGCACGGTACCGAAGAGGCTAGCAAATTGCGGAAGGGTGAGAGTGCATATAATCCATGGACTCACATTAGTCATAAAGAACTCACATATTTATTGCGAAAGTTTATTAGCCCTCGAAGCAAAGTACTACTACGCATGCCCCTAGAGGGATAGATTGGTAGGACAAGGTCCATCATTCGTCCCCGACCGCCGCTCATAAGGTAGACAATCAATAATAAATCATGCTCCAACTTCTTAGCATAATGACAGATCATACGTGCATGCTTCGGGAATCACAAACCTTAACACAATTATTCTTACTAAACCACAATTATCTACTAATACCTCCCCCATATTACCATCTTAATATCGCAAAACTATTGCAAGGAATAAAATTTATCATATTCAGTGATCTACATGAAAGTTTTTATTATATCCCTCTTGAATACCTATCATATCAGGACCAAATTCATAACCTGTGCATATTACCATTGTTATCATGAGACTCTCAAAAAGATATAAGTGAAGCATGAGAGTGCAACTATTTCTTTAAAATATAACCACCGCCGTGCTCTAAAATATATAAGTGAAGCACTAGAGCAACTACCTAGATCAAAAGATATAAGTGAAGCACATAGAGTATTCTGACAAATCACGAATAAAGTGTGTCCCTCTCAAAAAGGTGTGTTCAGCAAAGATGATTGTCACAAACTAAAAAGCAAACAAAAGCAAACAAACTATTTCACAAGATGCTCCAAGTTAAACACATATCATGTGATGAATAAAAATATAGCTCCAAGTGAGTTACCGATAGATTGTGGACGAAAGAGGGGATGCCTTCCGAGGCATCCCCAATCTTAGACACTTGAGACTTCCTTGAATATTACCTTGGGGTGCCTTGGGCATCCCCAAGCTTAGGCTCTTGCCGCTCCTTATTCCTTTATCCATCGTAGTCTCACCCCAAACTTGAAAACTTCAGCACACAAAACTCAACAGAAACCTCGTGAGATCCGTTAGTATAACAAATAAATCATTAACTATAGGTACTGTAGTAAATTGATTCATATTTAATATTAGCATACTGATACTTTACTCCAACTTCTCCATGACTCATAACCCCCGATACGATCCATAGATTCATCAAAATAAGCAAACTATGCAACAAAAACAGAATCTGTCTAAAACAGAACAGTCTATAAAGATCTGAATTATGGTCATAGTTCTGTAACTCAAAAAATTCTAAAAAATTAGTAAAACGTGGGAAATTCATATGTCAATACTGTTTAAAAAATTCAGATGGTTCTGACTCTCCAGCAAAAATTAGAAATTCCAGCACTGGACGCAAAAGTTTCTGTTTTCAAACAACATCTATCATACTATCTTCCAAATCATCCCAAAGGCATTACTTGGCACAAACACTAATTAAAACATAAAAAAACAATCATAAAAGAAGATATAATCATGCAAACACTCAAAAACGGTAGGTAAAAGCAAAATTTTATTTTATTCATTGGGTTGCCTCCCAAGAAGCGCTATTGTTTTATGCCCTAGCTAGGCGTAATGCATAGTTTCAAGTGTTGTCATCCTTGGTTTCCAACTCCTCAATCACACATCCATTTTTTCTAGTAGATTTAACATAGGAGTTTCTCATCATCACACTTCTAGGCGAAAAATCAAGAATCTTATTTTTATGGATAGGTTTCTTAATTATATCAATGAAATTGGGGTGCATGCTAATCATTTTAAGATCCTCACTCCCTTTACTAGAAGTAGCACCCTTGACCTTAGGAACATATATAAACTTGCAATTTTTATTTGGAGGAGTCCTATCAATGTTTTTAGCGGAGGAAACGGTGGAACCCAAGTTGTTGATAATTTCCTCCAACTTATCAATTCTAGCGGGCTTTGTTCTATCCTTTCATTAATTATTGGTTCCTTTTCCTTTAAAGTTTTCAAAGCAATCCCCACCTTGGAACCAAATTGAGTAATATGATTGTGGACCTTTTTATCTAAATTTTCAAGATGTTTAATAGTAGGCATTTTATTTTCTATAGCTTCTAACCTTTGCATAACATGCTCCGAGGTCAATGCCGTTTCATTAATAGTGATAGGGGGTGAACCCACCAAATTTCCCATAGCATTGAAAGCATCTAAAGTGGGACACATCAAGAAATTTCCTCCGGTAATAGTGTCAAGCACAAATCTATACCAAGTAGTCATCCCCACATAAAAATTTCTAAGAAGAACGGTAGTGGATTGCTTACGAGTTGATCTATTTTGAGCATCACAAATCCTATACCAAGCATCTTTTAAATTCTCTCCTCCGCTTTGTTTAAAATTAAGTACTTCATTTTTAGGGGTAATAGTAATGAGCGAAGAACTAGCCATAATGGTGAAGCAAGCAAGCAAACAATTTTTTTTTGTTTTTTGTAAAAAAAAGTTAGAAGTGGGGGAGATGAAAACGAGAGGCAAATGCAAATAAAAGGCAAATAAAGTAAATGCAAGTGAATGATAATTTGTGCGAAGGTACTTGGTAATTTGGATGATGTCTCCCCGGCAACGGCGCGAGAAATTCTTCCTGCTATTTGTAGTCTGCGTTGGTATTTCCCCGAAGAGGAGAGGATGATGCAGTACAGTAGAGATAAGTATTTCCCTCAGTTAAGAACCAAGATTATCAATCCAGTAGGAGAACCAAGCAAAATTCCGTTAAGCGCACCTACACACACAAGAGCAAACACTTGCACCCGCAAATAAGAGGGTTGTCAATCCTCTTAGCGGTTATTTGCAAGGATTAAATATTATCGAGGTAAATAGATAAACTAAAATACTAATTACAATAAAAGTAAATAAATTGCAGCAACGTATTTTTAGGTTTTTTATATGATAAAGATAGACCCCGGGGCCATAGTTTTCACTAGAGGCTTCTCTCTCGAGCACAGAAACATACGGTGGGTAAACAAATTACTGTTGGGCAATTGATAGAAAAGCTAATAATTATGACGGATTCATGGCAATGATCATGTATATAGGCATCACGTCTGAGACAAGTAGACCGACTCCTGCCTGCATCTACTACTATTACTCCACTCATCAACCGCTATCCAGCATGCATCTAGAGTATTAAGTTAATAAAAACAGAGTAATGCCTTAAGCAAGATGACATGATGTAGAGAAGCGAATTCAAGAAATATGAATAAACCCCATCTTTTTATCCTTAATGGCAACAATACAAATACGTGTCATGTCCCCTTCTGTCACTGGGATTGAGCACCGCAAGATTGAATCCATCACAAAGCACCTCTCCCATTGCAATATAAATCAATCTATTAGGCCAAACCAAATCGATAGATCGGAGAGAAATACAAAGCTATAACAATCATGCATAAAAGAGTTCAGAGATGACTCAAATATTTCTCATGAATAATCTGATCATAAACCCACAATTCATTGGATCCCAACAAACACACCGCAAAAGAAGATTACATCGGATAGAACTCCAAAAACATCAAGGAGAACATTGTATTGAAGATCAAAGAGAGAGAATAAGCCATCTAGCTACTAGCTATGGACCCGTAGGTCTGTGGTAAACTATTCACACATCATCGGAAGGGCAGCAAGGTTGATGTAGAAGCCCTCTGTGATCGATTCCCCCTCCGGCAGAGTACCGAAAAAGGCCTCCAGATGGGATCGCGGAAGAATAGAGGCTTACGGCGGTGGAAAGGTTTTCTCTTCTGGCTCTCTATTGGTTTCCCAATATTTTTTGAATTTATAGAAGTGGAATTAGGTCAAACGGAGTCACGTGGGCCCCACAAGGCAACACGACGCGCCCTATTGCCTTGTGAAGCCTCGGTGAGGCTTCTGGCCTCCTCCCGAAGCTTCCAAGGTCTCTTTTGTCCAGAAAAAAATCTCCAAAAAGTTTCGTGGCATTTGGACTTCATTTGGTACTGTTTTTCTGAAAAGCCAAAAACAAGCCAAAAACAGCAACTGGCACTGGGCACTAGGTTAATAGTTTAGTCCCAAAAAATGATATATAATTTCATATAAAAACATCCAAGATTGATACTATAATAGCATGGAACAATAAAAAATTATAGATACGTTGGAGATGTATCACATTGCCATTTCCATTTCCATTGCCCTGTGTGACCTCTGGGTAGTGGTTGGAGTAGTGTCCTGTGTTCTTGCACTTGAAGCAGGTGACAAGACTCATAACCTTGGGAGCGGAATGGTTCTGATTGCCATTCCCTCAATTGCCAAACTTGTGGTTGCTGTTATTGGGACGATTGTTGCCATTTCCTCCATGATGAGTGTGTCCTCCATGGGTATGATGATTGTGCCCTCCATGGTTATGTCCTCCAAACCTTCCTGGTCCAGTGTTCCCTAAATACGGGGTGAAGCGGGGCTTCTGCTGAACTCCTGTGCTGTACTTCCCTTGGCTGTACTTCCTTTTGCGATTTTCTATCTGCTGTTGCTTTCCTTCCAGGATAATGGCCTTGTCAACCAACTCTTGATAGTTGTTGAAAGTAGCAGCAGTCAACTGGATACTCAGGTCATCATTAAGTCCCTCCAAGAACTTCTCCTATTTGGCTGCAACATCTGCCACATCTCCGGGAGCATATCTGGCCAACACACTGAACTCGTCCACGTACTGAGCCACTGTACGATTGCCCTGGTGTAAGTTGCGAAACTCACGCTTCTTCAAGCTCATGGCTCCAGCTGAGACATGTGCAATGCGGAAGGCTTGCTAAAATTGATCCCAGGTCACAGTGGGAATGGGATAAGTGGCGGTGTAGTTCTCCCACCAAGAAGCGGCTGGTCCTTCCAGCTGATGTGCGGCAAATCGCACCTTTTCCGCTTCAGTGCATCCAGTGGTAATCAGCTCTCTTCCAATCTTACGGAGCCAGTCATCTGCCACAATGGGCTCAGTGCTACTGGAAAAATTTGGTGGATTCAGCCTCAAGAACCGGGTGAGGTTGTCGGCCTGCGGTGGAGGGTTATTGTTGTTGTTGGCTTGATTCTGGATCAACATCTACATCAGTGCATTCTACTGTTGAATCAGCTGAGTGAGCTCCGGCAGGAAGTTGGATCCGGGGTCACGTCTCGGAGGCATCTGATGGTTTAGAGTGGATGAGAATTAGAATAGAACATGGGCCTAAAGGGAAAATAACACTACCCATATGCATGCAACAATCATTAACACACCAATCATTCATTTATTCAACTCAATCAAGGTTCAATCACGGGATACAAGTCTGACAACAAATCGAAACATTGGCCTAATCGATCAACGAGAAATAAAGATAACATGGTGGTCATGACTAAGTGTCCTCCTCAAAACTCCATGTCTGCGCCTCCTCCATTGGTACTCTCTTCATAATCATCATCATTGCTCACGAAGGGATCATTGGGGTCATCCTTGTGAAAGTCTTCTCCCTGGTCCGTCTTCTCCTCGATCTTGGCGAGCTGAGACTTCAGTTCCTTGATCTTTCCCAGAAGGGTGTTGACTTCGTCTTCATGCTCGTAGCGGGCTTCGCGTAGTTCATCCTCCAAGTCCACTTCACGGAACATCAGTTTCTTGATTGTCTTCATGTTTCTGCGCGTCTGAATCTCCAGAGTCCTGATATGAACCTCCAAGTCTTGGACAAATGAAATGATGGAGTCGTCATTCCTGGTGTGTACTATCTCTCCATCTGCAGTCCTGCGAGAGATATGCTGAGGTCTGATCCAAAGAGCTCGTCCTTGTATTCCTCTCGGATGCGTCCAAGTGCATTGTGAACTGCAATGTTTCTCCCGAGGGTCCAAGTGGGAAAAATGATCTGGAAGTCAATGGGCTCCGTGATATTTCCGAAAGTCCTCCTGGGTATGTTCACCTCAATCTTCCAACGAGGGTCTGTCGGAAGAGCCTTTATGAGGGTCCCGGTGATAGTAGCAGAGGAATCCTCAACTTCTTGACGATCTGCACCAGCTGCTTGCCAAAGGGCATCGTCTCGCCAGGCTGGCAAAACTCCGTGATCACAACTGGGGTGAAGGTAATAGCCATCTAAAATCTTGAAAATCGGAGAAGAGTCAGAAATGAACAGATGAGTATACGAGAATTTAAAGCATTTAGTAAAATAATTTCCTGAGGGCTTTCCAATCCTAGGGGTTACGTCATACGGTCTGCGTGTGCTCTGATACCATATCTGTAGCGACCCGACCTAATACGGTCAAGTCACTATGTATCTGTACCATCCCAAGATCATGCTGGCACACACAGTACATCAATCTATATATCAAAGTTCAATCACACCTACTTTATTACATCGAAATCTCATATAGAGTCTTTATTACAAAAATAATAAATTGGCTGAAGGCCAACTCATGAGATGACTACTACGGAAGATGTAGAAGATGGCGAGTCCATCCGACTCCAAAGGGCATATCGCCAAGCGTAGAACGTAGCCTCACTCCTGGTCGTAATAATCCTCTGCAACATGAGACGTTGCAGCCGCGTAGGGCAGCAGTTTGAATATGCCAGCAAGTCACAAGAGAGAACTGATAAAATATCTATACTATATGCAAGTATGGTTGGTGGGGCTATAAGGTTTACTTTTGCGTAAAGCTGATTTTCCCTACAACAAAGGAGTCAACTGCAAAATATTACTACAAAGGTTGGTTGTTAATGAGATGGTTCCACCAACCAATACTCATATCCCAATTATTAATAAACCCAACTCATTATTATTAATTGTGTCGAGATTTCCTGATAGTTCCAATTCCAGAGGCTCAAGTTGTCCGTAACCGGGGACACGGCTAATCGATTAGGTTTTAACTCTGCAAAGTATTGTGCACTTTACCCACAAGAATCATTCCCTCCTTTTATGTCCTCGCACTGCCGGGTGTTTGAGAACAGGATGAATGAAACATGGTCTTTCAAGGAGCTTCCCTGACTACGGACAGTGCCCATCCAACCCTACCGTTCGTCTACATCTTCTAGCAACTGTCCCGCCAGAGTCACAACTAAGATCAACCAAGCCAGAGCCCATAGTAACTTGTGGCTGCACAGGTAAGCATCCGGTCTTGAAGTATCCATCCGTCTCTTCGTGCCTGGGTGAAGCTTTCCGCAAGATGTCATCCACTGGGTTTTCCCCACGATGCATCCCGGGGTCATCCACTGGGTTTCCCCACGATGCCCGTCAGTCCATCCTCCACCCAGAGGTACATTGCATCATGAAGTCTTAAAGTCTTGCGTCTTGAGTCTTGAGGTCTTGATCATAATTAACTCTCACAACTCCCATGAAATTCACTCAACCAACCCCGTCTACTAAGCGTAACAAACTAAAGTCTCAACGCAAATCCCAGGGCATTGGTAACAAGGTAGTGGGATTTTTCCTACCTCATGATACTACTTGAAAGATCAACATTAAGAATGTAACCTACTAGCATGCATGGTCGAAGGGTGGTAACTAATGCAAATAAAACATAGGTAAAACAATGATCAAAGTGACTTGCCTTCCGGATGATCTTGAAACTCCAGGGACTCGTAGAAACAGGCCTCGCACTCCGGATAGTATAAAGAAACAATCAATAACATACAATAAGCAATCATATTCACAATTTAACAATAATAGCAAGTAAATAAAGTCACACAATAAATCTCAAGAAAGAAATCAAAAGAAAATTCAAAGAAAACTCCAAAGCAAATAAAGAAAAGATCAAATCACATAATAGCAAACAATAACTCACATAACAACACTAAGAGTAATCTAAATAATTACTTAATAGTAAAGAAAATATAATTTCATCAAAACAATATAAAGTAATTAACTTAATTATTTACTAGCAAAGATAACTAACTTAATAGCTATCTCATAACACTAGCTAATAACTATACAAAACTTAATTCTAAACAGTAGCAAAAACCAAAATAAATAATTCTAAAAACTAGCTACTGATGTTTAACAGAAATATACTACAATTAAAAGTTTGCAAAAAGAATTAATTAAATCTAAATAAAATTCACTAAGTTATAAACAAAACAATTTTCTATAGCAAACAGTACTTTTTCACTAAAACTCTAATTTAAATTAATCTAAAAACAACAAAATAAATCCTACTGTAAAAAAATCTAACTAGTGACTAGGAGCAAAAGAATCAATTTAAAAACTATTTTTAAACTCAAGTTATAGCCAATTTAGTGATTTAAATTTTTTTGAGCAAATTCATATTTAAAATATTCAAACATGACCAAACTTTGCATATACAGAAACTACATAAAATTCTAAACCTAATGCAAAAAGAATCACTCAAAAATATTAAATATCCTAAAAGATATTGAATTTCTAAAAACAGAACAGAAACAGAAAAGAAAAACAGAAAAGAAATATCTACGGTGCGGCTAGTGTACACGTGGCGCAATGCTACTGGCTAGGGCTGTGCGCGATAGAAGCTCACGGGCGGTCAACCGAGCCTTGGAAATACGTTTTGCGGCAAAAATAAAAAAATAGATCTAATCTAACGCGTCCACGGTGGATCCGACGGCTGAGAGTTGCTCCGAGGCTTATGGCAAAGGTGAGGGTGACAGACGAAGCGGACGAGGGCGGCGGTGAGGTTGGTGGTGGTGGCGTTGCTCGGGGTGGTCGGAGGGAGGCGGGGTGAGCTCGGGCGTGCGGCGGCCGTGCGGAACTCCGGCGAGCGATGGCGGTGGTGCGTGAGAGAGAGGGGGATTCGGGGGGGGGGGGGATCGAGTGCGGGGTGGGTGCCCTTTATAGGGAGAGGTGCCGTAGAGAAGGGGCGAGGCCAGAACGGCATCAAATCGAGATCCGGCGATGATCTCCGGCGAACGGGAAGGGGATCGAGGTGGAGGTGGAAGGCGAGCGCGGGCGAACTGCGAGCGGACTGTGGGGCCCGGGTTTTAGCGAGAGGGAGAGGGGGACAGGGGATCGGGCGACCGGATCCTTAGGGATTCGGCTCGCGGGCGCGCGCGCGTTGGGCCGCTGGCCAGTGGGCCTTGCGCTGAGGTTTCCTAAATAAAATATTTCTTTCCATTTTTTTGAAATAGCAGAGGGGGAAAAGGAAAAAAGAAAATAAAAACAAAATATAATATATACATATTATATATCAAAATGATCAGGAGAAAATATCCTAAAACCTGAACTATTTTTCAGAGGCAAATTAAATACTTTCTAAAAAAGATTTTTTTTGAAAATTCAAATAAAATCCAAATTTGACTTTCAAATCTTTTGGCATTATTTCTTCTAACTTTTTGAAGGGTCATGTTACCTCCTATCATAATTTTTGATCAAAGTATTTTTGTCGGGGATTTTTGAATATAATTCAAATGACATTTTTGAAATGAAGTCAAAGCAAACTTGAAAATTCAAATGCCACATTCAATTCAATCAAATGCATAGATGCTTAGCTATTTTTGTAAAACATTCCAAATTGCAAATTTGGGATGTTACATGATGCCTATATACATGACCATGCCATGAATAACGTCATAACTATGCGCTTTTCTATCAATTGCCCAACAGTAATTTGTCTACCCACCATATACTATTTTTATGAGAGAGATGCCTCTAGTGAAAACTATGGCCCCCGGGTCTACTTTAATCATATTACAAAAACAAGAAATACCTTGCTGCCATTTATTTACTTTGCAATTTATCTATCTACCACTATCAGATTTAATCCTTGCAATTAACGAGTACAAGGGGATTGACAATCCTCTTGCCCGCATTGGGTGCAAGTATTTGCTCTTGTGTGCGCAGGTACTGCTAAGGAGTGTTTGCGTGGTTCTCCTATTGGTTCGATAACCTTGGTTCTCTACTGAGGGAAATACTTATCCGCTACTATATTGCTTCACCCTTCCTCTTCGGGGAAAATCCCAACGCAGCTCACAAGTAGCAGAAAGAATTTCTGGCGCCGTTGCCAGGGAGACATCATCAAACACTTATAGGTTCCTACATTCACATTATCATTTACTTGTTCTACTTTTTATTTGCCTTTATTTGCTTTATTAGTCTCATTAAAAAAGAAAAAATACCAAAAATATTTTGTGTGCTATCTTTGCTTATGTTGCCGTGTGCCTTCTATTTGCTTGCTAAAAACTATTGATATGGATCCTCATCCACTTGCTAATCTTTTCAAACAATCCAATTATGATGAACCAATTGCTTGTGAGTTGAGTGCATTTGATTATCTTTATGAAGTTTTGCTTGAAAATCGTTAATCTAAAAATTGTGATGAAGTATTAAAAGAAGAAATTTATAAAGTGATTCATGATAGCCCCTTGAATGAAAAGCATGATTGCAATGACGTTATTATAAATTCTATTAATGCCAATTGTGCTAATGATATGCAAAGCTACAAGCTTGGGGATGATAATTTTGTTATGTCCACTACTTCTTGCAATGATCATGATTGGGGTGATAATGCTTCTTATGATCTTGAAAATTTATTTAAGCCTCATGATGAATATGTTATTGATAATAATGTTTGCAATAATATTGAAACTGGGTTTGGAAGAGTGTCAGCTTTAGGTAAAAAGAATCCCACATATTCGGTGAGTGTTCAATCTTATGAAATTTTTGATAAAAGTGGGTTCGGAGAGGTCATGTCTTTAGTTGATGTTAATCCCACTATCTTGGAAGATTATAAAACTTTTATGCATAAGGATCATGAAGAGAATATTTTATATGATAGCTATATTGTTGAATTTGATTATGATCCTACAGGAAATTATTATGAGAGAGGAAAATATGGTTGTAGAAATTTTCATGTCACTAAATTACCTCTCTTTCTGTTGAAATTTTTAATGCTTCATTCTTCCTATTTGCATATGCTAGATATTGCTTGTCTTGATAATTTGTTTTCCTATAAAATTCCTATGCATAGGAAGAGGGTTAGACTTAAATGTGTTAATTACATGCTATATGATGCTTTCTTTGTGCTTCAATTCTTGTCTTTTATGTGAGCATCATTAATATCCCAAGCCTATCTTAATGGCTATAAAGAAAGAGCTTGTTGGGAGACAACCCAATATTTTCTGTTTTGATGTGATCACATTATTATTGCTAATTTAATGATTGTGTTTTTATCCTTTAATTAGTGTTTGTGCCAAGTAATGCCTTTGGGAGATTTAAATGATAGTATAATTGATGTTGTTTAAAAATAGAAAGTTTTGCGCCCAATATTTGATTTTACATTTCTTACTAGAATGTCAGAAAATCTAAAAAAATTACACAGTATTGGGATACAAATTGTTTACATTGTCCTAATTTTTTAGAATTTTTGAAGTTACAAAAGTATGGATAAATATTCTGTCATTACGTCATGTTCTGTTTTAGATAGATTCTATTTTTATTGTATATTGTGCTTGTTTTAATGATACTATGGATTATATCGGGGCCTATAAGTCATGGAGAAGTTAGAATACAGTAGGTATTATGCAAGAACAATTATGAATGAGTTTATAACAGTACCTAAAGTGCATGATTGATTTATTATACTAACGGATCTCACGAAGTTTCTGTTGAGTTTTGTGTGCTGAAGTTTTCAAGTTTTGGGTGAAATCACGATGGATGAAGGAATAAGGAGCGGCAAGACCCTAAGCTTGGGGATGGCCAAGACACCTCAAGGTAATATTCAAGAAAGACCTAAGCGTCTAAGCTTGGGGATGCCCCGGATGTCATCCCCTCTGTCGTCCACAATTCATCGGTATGTTACTTGGAGCTATATTTTTATTCATCACATGATATGAGTTTTACTTGGAGCGTCTTGTACCATAGTTTTATTTTTTTGCTTGCTAGTTTTTGCCACAATCATTGTTTGCTGGACACACCTTTTGAGAGAGACACACATTCATCATGATTTGTTAGAATACTCTATGAGCTTCACTTATATCTTTTGAGCTATGCATTTGCTCTTGTGCTTCACTATATTCTTAGAGCACAGCGGTGGTTATATATTTTATAAAAATTATTGCACTCTCATGCTTCACTTAAATCTTTTTGAGAGTCCTAAATAGGAAGTGGTAATATGCACGGGTTATAAGACTAGTTTGAAAATGATAGGTATTAAGAGTGATATAATAAAAACTTTCATGTCGATCACTAAATATGAAATGTATGATTTAATTATATTGATGTCTCCTAATATGAAAGGGTATTAGTTCATGATCATTGGTTAGTAAAAATATTGACATTAAAGCTTGTTATGAACTACTCATTTAAGTGTCCATCATGGCATGGCGGGGATGTCAGAGCATTCTTATTCCTCTATGAAATCCTTGTGTTGTTTGAATCGGGCGCGCGCGATGGTTAACTCCTACCAACCTCCTCCCTAGGGGCATGCGAGTAGTACTTTGCTTCGAGGGCTAATAAAATGTTCACAATAAGTATATGAGTTCTTTATGACTAATGTGAGTTCATGGACTAATACAACACTCCCACCTATCCACATATTGCTAGCCTCTTCGGTACCGTGCATTGCCCTTGCTCACCTCGAGAGTCGGTGCAAACTTTGCTGGTGCATCCAAACCCCGTGATATGATATGCTCTATCACACATAAGCCTCCTTATATCTTCCTCAAAACAGCCACCATACCTACCTATCATGGCATTTCCATAGCCATTCCGAGATATATTGCCATGCAACTTCCACCATTCCATCTTATGACATGTGTGTTCATCATCATATTGCTTTGCATGATCATACAGAGCTGGCATGATATTTGTGGCAAAGCCACCGTTCATCATTGTAAAACATGTTATGCTAGATCATTACACATCCTGGTACACTGCCATAGGCATTCATATAGAGTCATATTGTTTCAGTTTATCTAGTTGTAAGTAAATAAAAGTGTGATGATCATCATTATTAGAGCATTGTCCCAGTGAGGTAAAGAATGATGGAGACTGATGAGTCCTCCAAAATGTGGGGATGAGGTTGATGATATTGTTCTAAAAAGAGGGCAAAAGAGCCCAACAAAAACAAACAAAAGTGAGAAAAAAGAGAGAAGGGGAATGCTACCATCCTTTTACCACAGTTGTGCTTCAAAGTAGCACCATGTTCTTCATATAGAGAGTCTCCTAAGTTGTCAACTAGTGGGAATTTTACATTATAGAACTTGGCTTGTATATTCCGATGACGGACTTCCTCAAATGCCCGAGGTCTTCATGAGCAAGCAAGTTGGATGCACACCAACTTAGTTTTAGTTGAGCTTTCATACACTTATAGCTCTAGTGCATCCGTTGCATGACAATCCTTACTCCTCGTATTGATATCGATTGATAGGCCTCTCCATTGCCTATTGATCCGCCTAGTTGATGCGAGACTTTCTTCCTTTTTGACTTCCCTTATGAATCTCTACCACCACATTCTATTCCACCCGTAGTGCTAAGTCCATGACTCACGCTCATATATTGAGTGGAGTTAAAAATGCTGAAGCGCGCGAAAAAGTATGATCCAATTGCTTGGTTTAACACCGTGGTGCTCATGATTTATATTTATGTGGTCATGCCATGCTTACATGATTCAATGAGTAGGGATAACATTCGTTGAGCATCGTATATTTTGAAAAAGTAATTATTATGTTCTTTTATTCATGGATATTATTATGTTGATATCAATTACTTCATCGTTTCTCAATATTTGTACCGTAAGAAGATTACATGTTAAACATGCTAGGTAGCATTCAACACCAAAAATTATCTTTGTTTTATCATTTACCTACTCGAGGACGAGCAGGAATTAAGCTTGGGGATGCTGATACATCTCCGACATATCTATAATTTTTGATTGTTTCATGCTATTATTATATCAATTCTACATACTTTATATGCAATTTTATATCATTTTTGGGAACTAACCTATTAACCCAGTGCCTAGTGCCAGTTCCTGTTTTTGCCAATTTTATTGTTTCAGGGAAAACTATACCAAACGAAGTCCAAACGCAATAAAATTTTACGGTGATTTTTTCTGGACCAGAAGACACCCAGGAAGCTTCGGGAGGAGGCCAGAAAACCTACAGGTGAGCCACAAGCTCACATGGCGCGCCCCTGGGGGGCGCCACCTGAGCTTGTGGGGCCCCCGTAGACCCCCCCTGACCTAATTCCACTTCTATAAATTCCCTAAAATCCCAAAAAAAATAGAGAGCCACCCAAAACAATGTTTTCGCTGCCACAATCCTCTGTTCTTCCACGATCCCATCTGGAGACCTTTTCCGGTGATATGCCGGAGGGGGAATCGATCCCGGAGGTCTTCTACATCAACCTTGCTGCACCTCCGATGATGTGTGAGTAGTCCACCACAGACCTACATGTCCATAGTGATTATCTAGATGGCTTTCTCTCTCTCTCTCTCTCTCTCTCTCTCTCTCTCTCTCTCTCTCTCTCTCTGATCTTCAATACAATGTTCTCCTCGGAGATCGATCTGATGTAATCTTCTTTTGCGGTGTGTTTGCTGGGATCCGAGGAATTATGGGTTTATGATCAGATTATTCATTGAAAGTAATTGAGTCTTTTCCAAACTTTATTATGTATGATTGTTATAGCTATGTAATGCTTTCCGATCTATGGGTTTTCTTTGGCTAAGTTGATTCATTGATCTTCGATGGAAGTGGTGCATAGTAGTAGGTTCAATCTTATGATGTCCTCACCCAGTGATAGAAGGGGTAGCAAGGCACGTATTAGTATTGTTGCTACTAAGGGTAAAACGACAGGGTTTAATCATATTGATTGGTTTTATTCTATCTACATTATGTTATCTTGCTTAAAGCGTTACTCTGTTTGTCATGAACTTAATACCATAAATGCAAGCATGAGTTGGTCGATTGGTGGAGTAATAGTAGTAAAGTCAGGCAGGAGTCAGTCTACTTGTCATGGACATAATGCCTATATACATGATCATACCATGAATAACGTCATAACTATGCGCTTTTCTATCAATTGCCCAACAGTAATTTGTCTACCCACCGTATGCTATTTTTATGAGAGAGATGCCTCTAGTGAAAACTATGGCCCCTAGGTCTACTTTAATCACATTACAAAAACTAAAAATACCTTGATGCAATTTATTTACTTTTTATTTACTTTGCAATTCATCTATCTACCACTATCAGATTTAATCCTCGCAATTAACGAGTACAAGGGGATTGACAACCCTCTCGCCCTCGTTGGGTGCAAGTATTTGCTCTTGTGTGTGCAGGTACTACTAAGGAGTGTTTGCGTTGTTCTCCTATTGGTTCGATAACCTTGGTTCTCTACTGAGCGAAATACTTATCCGCTACTATATTGCTTCACCCTTCCTCTTCATGGAAAATCCCAACGCAGCTCACAAGTAGCACACCCTCAGTGATCTTCTCTAATTAGTCCCAGATTTCTTTCATTGTTTCAAGTCTTCTATATCGAAGGAATTACAGTCTAGAGAGATGATTGCAGATCACGTCCTTTGCTTCAGTATCCAGTTGCACAAGCCTCTTCTCGTACACAAAGAGATAACTAGGAGTCTCAATCATGTAACCATTCTGCACAACGTGCCACATATCTTCATCGATAGCCTTGATACGAATTCCCATCTTCTCTTTTCAGAAAGGGTAACCCTTCCCATCGAAGATATGTATCTTCTTAGTAGACTTGAAGTTAACTGTGGAAGACATACTCAAACTCCAAGGTGGTTAGACCTTAAAAATCAGAGACAAGGAGTACCTTGGTTTGATACCAACTGTAGGATCAGAGTATATTGACCAGACGGGGGTGAATGAGAGATTCAAATTTTCTTTTGAAACTTTGAAACTTCTCAGTGCATCACATCGAGAAGTAAACTAAACAAAAACAGTTCTACGAAAGAAATCAACTACTAAAAGGAAACTAGGCAAGACTACTACGAGATACTAATCATAATGTCGTGGTTTTGACACGACAGATGCCCTTGTAAAAGGACTTGGAGGTGAGGCCATCGCACAAGTGTGGAAGCTTAACGGGGTTGATCGGGAATGAGAAGACATGGAGTTACCCAGGTTCGGCCCCTCTCGATCGAGGTAAAGCCTACGTCCTGCTTGATTATATTGCTGTGGATCTCAATTACAAGGATGCGGATTCGCTAACCTAGCTTTCGAGAGATTGCAACTTAGTCTTTTTCGCTTAGGTGCTCCCCTTTATATATACAGGCGGAACCCTAGATCGGTGTAATGGCCGCAAAAAATACTACGACTCGGGACATGCTTATATGATGTATAACTAAAACTGCCTTGCAGGACATGCTGAATCAAGTGGAGGCGCAGGCTTCCTTCTTCCGAAAGGAAGCAAGGAAGGAGAAGAAATTGCGTAAAGAGGCTGAAGCATCATCTGCAGAAGCCACCAAGTCTCTGCTCCTTGTGAGGAGCACCTTGAAAGAAACTGAGGCAGAAAGAGCCGCCTTAGCTGAGCGTGCTCAAGAGGCCGAGGCAAAATTGGAGCCGGTAATACAAGAGCTATCCACTCTAAAGGGCCAAATCATAGCCATGTGCTGGGCCATCTTCGGTAAGTAAAAAAAACTACCATGAACCAATTATCCCAACTTGAATATGCTAAGCCGGCTTGTACTGATCACGTGTACTTATCTTTGAAGGCCGTAAGAATCAAACCCTGGTGCAGCAGCCACTGGTGAAATTGAAGGCGGTTTATACCTTCGTGGAGCAGCTGTACATAGGTGGCTCCCATTGCGTAATGGCCGCAAAAAATACTACGATGCCGCCACAGTTGATTGCTGACATGTTGAAGGAACTGTCCGTTGTACCCAAGTGGTTTGAAGAATGGAAGAAGACGGCTTGTCGCGCTGGGGCTCTAACAGTTCTTGCTCGTGCCAAGGCATATGTGCAAGAACTGGATCCGGCTCAGATTGTGGGCGGGTATCCGGAGTTCAATGAGGACGACTCGCCTTTTACCAAGAAAGACTTCCAACGCTGTATAAAAGAAACCCGGGTTGTAGCCACCGAGATTGCAGAAGAGGCAGATTTGACCAAGTACCAGGCTGGCTATTCAAAGGAGAACGAATGGATGAAGCCGCCAAATCCTGAACCGGTTGCCCTAACTCGCATGCGTAAGCCATCTTTCGCTCCAGACGTCGACCCTTCCTCCGTGATAACAGCCGATGCCATATTTGAAGCGTTGCTCTCAATCCTGTGGTCGACCGGCGAATCAAGTCAGGAGGAGGCAGAGGATGACGATGGCCACGAAGAGCAGGCACATGGTGCTCCATCGACTGCTGGCGCCAGTTCTAACCCGGCGATGTAGAACACTGGCTCGTCCTCCGTTTGTAGTTTGAACTGTGGAAACTTTTTCCGTGGCCGTAGCTGATGGGTGGCTTGTAATAACTTAACTGCTGATGCCAGTGCCATCGTGCACTGTGGTGCTTGTACAAACATCCTTGTGGGTGCCTTGCCTGTGTATGTTATAATGGCGATTTTGCCAATGTGGATCCTCTTTGCGACCTCGAGAGCCGATTTTTTCAACAAGAGTGATTCTGCACAGACAATAACTATCGCAGATAGCAATAGTTTTGAGTGATGAATATCACTTTAGCATTTGTAATAAAAGATCAATCTCAACTAAGGTAGATGCTATGTATGAATGTATGCATGCATGCAGAGATGAAATGAATGCAGAAAAGAGAATATGACTATAACAAGCCGGTTTTTAAAACACAACTTGAAAGACCGGCTTATAAGGCTCAAGTCTGAATTGCTTTCCTGAAGCTGGCACTTTGACCTATCGGTTTATCCTCGCTGTCTGAAAGCCGGCTCTCACGCAACCAATCGAGCATTTTAACTCTGATGAATTCAGGGTCACCTTTGTGATTGACTCATCAGGCGTACGCCGGGTCACTTTTATGGAGTAGCATCTTGCTAACAGGCAGGTTTAACCAACTTGTGGCATCTCGCCGGGTTAAAGGGTTTTGTAAGCTAAACTCAATGAGTTGGAAGCCCCCAAATAACCAAGGATCAACAAATAAAGACTCCACACACAATTTTGAGGTGAAACGGCAAAACTCTCTTATGCAGAGCTGCCAGTCTTTATTTCATTGATCAAGAAATATGTATATACATGATAGAAGGTATGTACAAAGATGTAACCTAGTCGAGGACTTAGGTGTAGTATGGCCGGAGCTGGGCAATGTTCCAGGGCCGGCTTGTTTCCTCCTCAGAGGTTCGTGACTTGTCTGCCTCACGTATGTCAACCAGGTAATATGACCCGTTGTTGAGATTCTTGCTGACCACAAAGGGCCCTTCCCAAGGTGGTGAAAGCTTATCCATGCCTGTCTGGTCTTGTATCATACGGAGCACTAAGTCACCTTCCTGAAAAGTACGGCTTCGAACTCTACGGCTGTGATAGCGACGTAGGTCCTGTTGATAAATTGCTGATCTGGACGCGGCAAGTCCGCGTTCTTCTTCCAGGGCATCAAGAGCATCTTGTCGAGCTTGCTCATTATCAGATTCCACATAAGCCGCCACTCGAGGGGAGTCATGACGAATATCGCTTGGAAGTACAGCTTCTGCACCATAGACCAGAAAAAACGGCGTGTAGCCCGTTGACCTGTTAGGAGTAGTCCGTATGCTCCAAAGCACCGCGGGTAATTATTCTTCCCAGCAACCCGGCGTGCGCTGCAAAGGCACCATGAGCCGGGGTTTGATACCACGCAGTAATTCCTGATTGGCTCTTTCTGCCTGCCCGTTGGACTGAGGATGCGCGACCGATGCTATATCAAGCCCGATGTGCTCCTGTCGACAGAACTGCTTCATGACTCCCTTGGAAAGATTGGTTCCATTGTCTGTGATGATACTGTGTGGATAACCGAAGCGAAATATCAATTTTTTCAGGAACTTAACAGCTGTAGCGGCGTCACAACGGCTGACCGGCTCTGCCTCTACCCACTTGGTAAATTTGTCCACAGCCACCAATAGATGTGTATGCTTGTTCTTAGATCTTTTGAAGGTCCAACCATGTCAAGCCCCCAGACTGCAAAAGGCCAAGTTATCGGGATCATCCTCAACTCTTGAGCCAACACATGAGCCTGGCAAGCATATTTCTGGCAACCATCGCATTTGCGCACAATATCTTCTGCATCGGCGTTAGCCGTGAGCCAGTAAAAGCCGTGCCGGAAAGCCTTGGCAACCAGTGATCTTGAGCCAGCATGGTGACCATAGTCCCCATAATGAATCTCATTGAGAATTGCGTGGCCTTCCTCAGGTGAAACACAACGCTGAAAAACACTAGTGACGCTTCGTCGGTGCAACTCACCATTGACGATAGTCATAGACTTAGATCATCTGACGATCTGTCGAGCGAAGATTTCCTTTATTGGAAGTTCTCCCCGGCTTAGATAAGCCAAATAGGGGATTGTCCAATCAGGTATAGCATGGATAACAGCCACTAGAGCTGCCTTCGGGTCGGGGATAGCTAAGTCCTCCTCAGTAGCTGAGAGGGCGATTACCAAAGGACTGCCTCCTAGAACCATCGTTCTGATGCTGACTTTTGTTCCCTGTATTTGTGTTTGCCACTAGATCAGAGCTACCTTCATAACCTTTGCGTTTACCGCCGTTGTTGTTCTGCCCATTGCTACTGTTCTGCTGGTGGCCCTTGCCGTCGCCTTTCTTGTCTTTACCGGTTTTTTCCTCGTCAGACGGCGGATCTTTAGTATTGTCAGATTCCGCATACCGGGTTAAGACATCCATGAGATCACCCATATCCTGGGCCTTTCTCTTGAGTTGCCCTAGCTTCTGGACCAGTGGCTGAAATTTGCATGTTCATTCCAGAACGAGCACCGCCTGTGCAGCCGAGATGCTGTCAGAACTGTGTATAACCTCCGCAACCCGGCGAGCCCAATGGTGGGCCGACTCATCCTCCCATTGAACGCAACGTTCAAGATCGACAATTGTGGTTGGCCTTTTACAGGTTCCCTGAAAATTCTTGATGAAACGCTCCTTCAGCTCCTGCCAAGTGTTGATAGAATTCACCGGTAGGTTTTTCAACCAAGTGCGAGCGGGGCCTTCCAATATGAGAGGCAGATAACGCGCGCACACTGCCTCACTTGCTCCCAATAAGTCCATTGCTAGTTCGTAACTCTCGATCCACTCGGTGGGCTCCAGATTCGCTGTGTAATTAGGAACCTTGCGAGGACCTTTGAAATCTGGGGGTATGCGTGCTTCTCACAGTGCTGGTACTAAACAAGGAGTTCCAATCATGCGGCTTGATAAGCCCCCAAGCTGGCCAACTGTCTGGGTCGCGTTGGGCTGGTCGTGTGCCATCGGCGGGTTGACGTTCGCCGGCGGGTTATACACTGCACGCGCGTTTTCCTCCAACGCTCGGAGAGCCCGAGCGGCATCCACAATGTCCTGCGCATTTGGGATTCTGGGTTGGTGTTGATCCTGCAGCGGTTGGGCGGGTCTTCTATGGTGTGCGCTGCTGGAAACTACCGGTGACTCTGGTCGCTGGCTCCTGGTACGGCTCTGGTGAGGAGTTGAGTGAAGCTGATGCTGGCTATGAGAGTAGTTAGCCTGCTGCACTACTGCTGTCTTGAGCATCGCAATAGCGTTCCTGGTCTCTGCCTAAATCGGACCATCCCCCTCGATAGGAATTACCGCTAAGTTGTGAGTTGCTACGAGCACGTTATCAACCGGGTTGGAGTAGTGTCCAATTGGGGTCTGGAATCGGTGAGACGGTGGCTGCTGTTGCTGATCTGGCATACGATGCTGGGCCGGCTCCCTCTGCTGAACCGGCTGCTATAGAGGCGGTCCTCCCGGGGGAACAACTCCATCCCTCGAGTTCGCCGGAGCCGACGGTGTGGTGAACAGCTGAGTCGGCTCCAGATCGGCCGGTAGCCGGCTTTGATGACACCTCTGGTGGACAAGTTCTAACTCAGCCTGTTGGCGGCTCAGGTAATGCGCCTCCTCATCCAGGCGCTGCCTCTCCTCAGTAACCCGGGCCTGCGCCTGTGCCATGCGTGTGTTCTCCGCATTGATATCCTCTTGGATCCTTGCCATCTGCTCATGACACTTTGTGATCTCCGTGTTGCATGCTGCTGCATTCTCCACAGTACCCGGCTCGGCTAGCAGGGCTGTCAGTGTATTCATCAAGTCCGCGAGCGCCTGCACCCCGGTTCTCTGAGAGTCGGTGGCCGACGCGCTGGCTCCTCCTGAGCCGGCAAGGGTGAGGTTCTGTCCAGCTGCTGGATCAGCCGGATCACGCACTGGGTCTTGCCTACCCGCCATGTACACCGCCGCAAAACGAGGCGGCTCAGGAATTTCTGGAAAGACTTCGTCAGTGTGCCCCAGCCTTCCATCGCATAGAGGACGGATCGACTCGGTTTCTCCCGTTGAGGACTCGCCATCAGATTGAACGAGCGTATCATCTCTAGACAGGGAATTCTCTGACAAGGCCACCCCTTGGGTGAACCCTATGAAAACATGGTTCCGGTCGGCTTGAGGCGGGCCGGGTCTCGCCGGGCTCGGACCAGCGCGACGCGCTGACTCGACACCGGCGATGTTATCCAACCCGGCGGTCGACTCGCCGACCACGCCGATGAAGGTGTGGATCTTGCCGAAGGGGACCCGGTACCCGTACTCAATTGAGTCGGTGTCGGGGCCCCAGTATGAATTGTCGAACTTCCCACGGCAGCTCTTTGTCATCAAGCCGGCCGTGCACTTCCCGAACCCTGGGAGGGATCCCGCTAAGAACTCAACTCCACCGTGCGTAGGCCCCACGGTGGGCGCCAACTGTCGTGGTTTTGACATGGCAAATGCCCTTGTAAAAGGACTTGGAGATGAGGCCATCGCACAAGTGTGGAAGCTTAACGGGGTTGATCGGGAATGAGAAGACACGGAGTTACCCAGGTTCGGCCCCTCTCGATCGAGGTAAAGCCTACGTCCTGCTTGATTATATTGCTGTGGATCTCGATTACAAGGATGCAGATTTGCTAACCTAGCTTTCGAGAGATTGCAACTTAGTCTTTTTCACTTAGGTGCTCCCCTTTATATATACAGGCGGAACCCTAGATTTACATGAGAGTCTGGGTCGTCATCCTGACCCGTTTCCCACTCTTTCCTACTTATTCTACAAGACAACCTTTAAGCCGTTTATCTTCTTCCTGAGCAGGCCCAAAGCCTGAGCCGGCCTTTCTTATTAGGCCTCCATCAAGCCGGCCCACTAAGTGTCTTCTTAGCCCCATAGTAGTTAACCCGCTGAGCCCGCTCTAAGGCCGGATTATCGCCCTGCCGGGTCTACATGCTGGGAAATATCCCCAACACATAACATTGCTAAGAAGGATAACTAAGTAGAAGTAGGTATAGAACAGGTGAACATAGAAACATATCACCTTAAGCACAACTAGCTAAAAAACAAAGACAAACATGCCGGAGTACCGAAACTAATGTGCACATACATACAACAGAACAACACAGACAAAGAACATTGCAAGATTATAAAAAGTAATATTGTAGATAGAAATGACCAGTGTTGCTCAATGGCGACAGGCGATTTGGTAGACCAGTTCACTCTTCTGCCAAAGATCTACGTCTGGTTGGAGGGACTCACTGGTGCAGCGACCAGCTATACAAACGGTTTTTAGCCCCTTTCCACGCCAGAGTTTTAAACCGTCGCCTTGCCTATGTGTGCGATAGGGGGGGGGGGTCTTCCCACATGACCCAGAAACCATCGGCGATAGGGAGCATGCAAGCATACGTTTCACAGAACTAAGCGTATGCGATGCCCGCATCTATCCCAAATGCGAGTCGTCACACAACTGTTTGTGATCTATCGAATATCCCAAACGCTCCATCCTTGCTACTCGTGTGTGCTCGCATTACCATCGTACTCAGTATTCTGTGGTGCAACGTTTATGATGCGCGCCCCATCACAAATAGTTCACGATTGTAAAACATGTATGATAAGCAGACTATCACACACATTCACTTCTCCCGAACCGTATGCAATATATAATTAAGAAGATTAGTTAATCATCGTACGAGTGTCGGATAGGATTACGAAACGTCGGAATGTCGTACCAGTGCCGTACAGGATAATTATCTCACACGCTATTCTGTGGTGCAAACATTTACGATGCGTACGACATCAGAAACAGTTCATGATTGTAAAGCATGTATGATAAGGCGACTATCACAAACATTTAGTTTGCTCGCACCGTTTGTGATATTGTCTGACATCACACACGCTTTGCAAATGGCAACTGTGTGCATGGTCGCACACGTTTCCTCTCTGTGAACCGTGTCGGATTATGATGTATATCACACACGTTGTGCTTTACATACCGTGTGTCCCGTAATGACCTGCAGAGCGTATTTTCACCCTAATTTAATTGTGGCTATTTAAAATTGTACCGAATTTGAAAGTAGGCTATAACTTTATTCATATCCATCAGGTTTAACAACCAATGCATTATTCGATTCACAGGTACATATGTTCAAGAGTTACATAAAAAAAGAATTACATATGCACCAAATAAAGAATGATAAACCAAGGATGTATACTTGTACTATTAAAGACGGTAAATAAAGAGGCGAAAGACATTCTGGTTGCTGAACAAGGTGAAGCAGAATGCCCATATTGTGCCCTCCTCCATGCAGAAGGCACGCACGACGCTAGTCCAACCCCTTGTGATGGCCGACCGCCCATCCTTCACTGTCTTCATAAGGACATCTAGATAGTCATTGTGTTCTGGTAGAAATACTTTAACGTTTGCATGCCCACCAATCATGTAGTTTGAGAGGTAATCTTGAGTAAACTGCTTTGGGAACCACTGCAAAGGAAAAAGATTCAGACATTGTCATCTAACACAACTCATTATGGGCAGTAAAAAGAAGGCTGCAGAGTTCTTACTTACCATCCTGCAGTTCACTATTGTCTTGGATAAAGTGTAAACAAATAGTTTAATTGCCATCTTTTGACCCATTTTACTAACAATCTTTATCAGTTTCCTCACTTGATGCTGGTTCATGAATATCTCATTGCCCCATACACAAAAAGGGTCGAAGTGTGGGTCTTTACCAATGACATATGTACCTAAAAAGCACCAAGTTAATATTAGAAGCTAAACAACAATTGCATAATGATGTAGTACAACACTCCCTCCGTCCCATCATATAAGATCTTATTACATCCAATATACTCACATATTGGATGAATTAACATCTTATATTATGGGGCGGAGGGAGTTTATTACATTGTTACATATATCGGCCGATTAACTGCAGTTAACTGGTGCTGTCTTGTTGTTGTTGCTGCTTTTCTATGTATATCTAGACATCACCAAAACATTAAGGTAACAAGATCTTATTACATCCAATATACTCACATATTGGATGAATTAACATCTTATATTATGGGGCGGAGGGAGTTTATTACATTGTTACATATATCGGCCGATTAACTGCAGTTAACTGGTGCTGTCTTGTTGTTGTTGCTGCTCTTCTATGTATATCTAGACATCACCAAAACATTAAGGTAACACTCTTCCTTGTTGCCATGTAGCCTAGGATTGCATATTTAGACATTTTACAATGCATGTTGCTATGTAGCCTCAGATATATTAGATATGACCCTAGTTAACCTACCGATAAATGGGTTACAGATATATTCAGTTAAATGCCCGATTCACCGATTAATCCCTTATCAGCCCCCGGCCTATATGGTACCAGCTACCGATATCCTGAATAGTGAGTATATATAAGCCATGGGATGAAACTAACCTCGATGGAAAACAGTAGTCGTTCCCAATATTGTCCTGTGTAAGTACATCGAAAGGCATGTTAAGCACAACAGGCTAAACATCAACCAAATATATCCATGGTAGACAACATAATCTCCAAATGATAGCTTCAGTGTGTAGGTTTAAGCACGCTAGTTAAGCAAAAAAAGAAGTGGAAAGGTGTGTTAACTGCACAGTTCATACCTGCACATATGGAACATCACATTGTGAATAACTGAAATAAACAAGGCATACTTCGAACAACCAAAGATAGCAATTGAAACTGGACATATGCTAACTAGAAACAACCGAACAACCAAAAACCATTAAAAGAGGCATATGCTCGCTATAACAGGCTTAACAGCAACCAAATATAGTCATTCATAGTGGTACTGTTGAAACTGGTATTGATGAAATTGAACTGCAAAGTTCATACTTGCACATATGGAACATCACTTTGTGAATAACTGAAATAAACAAGGCATACTACGAACAACCAAAGATAGCAATTGAAAATGGACATATGCTAACTACAAACAACCAAACAACCAAAAACCGTTAAAAGAGGCATATGCTCGCTACAACAGGCTTAACAACAACCAAATATAGTCATTCATAGTGGTACTGTTGAAATTGGTATTGATGAAATTGAACTGCAAAGTTCATACTTGCACATATAGAACATCACTTTGTGAATAACTGAAATAAACAAGGCATACTACGAACAACCAAAGATAGCAATTGAAACTGGACATATGCTAGCTACAAACAACCAAACAACCAAAAACCATTAAAAGAGGCATATGCTCGCTACAACAGGCTTAACAGCAACCAAATAGTCATTCATATTGGTATTGTTGAAACTGGTATTGATGAAATTGAACTGCATAGTTCATAGTTGCACATATAAAACATCACTTTGTGAATAACTGAAATAAACAAGGCATACTACGAGCAACCAAAGATAGCAATTGAAACTGGACATATGCTAACTACAAACAACCGAACAACCAAAAAACGTTAAAAGAGGCATATGCTAGCTATAACAGGCTTAACAGCAAGCAAATATAGTCATTCATATTGGTATTATTGAAACTGGTATTGATGAAATTGTACTGCACGGTAAATAGTTGCACATATAGAGCATCACACTGTGAATAACTGAAATAAACAAGGCATACTGCAAACAGCCAAATATAGCAATTAAAACTGGACATATTCTCACTACAAAAGGGGCTCGACAAAACAAATCATGGGTTCCCCCCTATGAAGAGGCACGGCAAAACCAATCATGGGTTTCCTCACTTGTCACAGATGGGCTCCTTCCCATGGGAAGAGCACGGACTCTGGGTGCGCTCCATGTTGTCGCAGATGGGCTCCTTCCCCTTGGAAGAGCACGGCTGTAGGGTGCCCTCCCTGATGTCGCATATGGGCTCTTTCCCCTTGGAAGAGCCAGAGAGGGTGCCCTCCTCGTGGTTGCCGTCGATGCGGTCTGACTTGGCAGCTGAGGATCCCAAGCCACTGTCGCAGAACGTGTCCTTCAGAAATGACAAAAGGGGCTCGATGGCGATGTAGGATGGCAAATTCTTGACAGCGAGCCAGAGGAGATCAGCGGCGGGGCCATGGATGAGATCGACGGCGGTTGAACCCGAGGGGTTGGGGGTGGGCCACTTAACCTGTGACATAGCCCGCGCCAGGCCGTCGCTGTCGACGACCTCGATGTCGTAGCCAGCGTCCGCGACATACCAGCATACTCTAGCCTGCTGATTGAGAGCATGTGGCTAGTAATCATTGTCAGCTTCCTCGGCGGCCACCTCGCCGACGTCGGCCGAAGAGGCCGCGATAAACCTCTTTTGGGCCATTAGCTCCTGGAGCTCCACGGGAAGCGTAGCCGGGCTTAGGCTGCGACGCTCTGGAGTGGGGGAGGGGGATGGGGATGGGGATCTGTGGGAAAGGGGCGTTTGGCAGGCGTCATCTAAGAAACTCAGGGCGGCTAGGGTATGGAGATCGGTGGGTAACCTGCACGGTCAAACCGGCAGATGTTGACGATGGAGGCGTCATGGCGGCGGCGACCTTGCTAGGGTTTCGAGCGAGGGAGGGGTGGTGTGTGTGTGCATGCGCGGAGTTTTTGGGGTGTGTGTGTGTGGAGGGGGGCAAGGTGGTGTTTGAGGAAATGACGCGGCTACTGAAAATTTTACTAGGCGGGAGTAAAATGCTGGGGCTAATGAAAATTTGGATGAAGGGATTGAGCAACAAACATCGCACACGGTCCAAACATAACAACCGTGTGCTATCAAACAGAAAAACCCTCCAGGCGGGTAGATATTTTTGAGGGATGCATGCGGGAGCGGGGGCAAACAACATCGCACACGACCAAAACATAATAACTGTGTGTTATCACATAGAGAAACCCTCCAGGCGGGTAGATATTTTTGAGCGATTTAGGCGGGAGCGGGGCCAACAAACATCGCACACGGTCGAAACATAATAATTGTGTGCTATCAAACAGAAAAACCCTCTAGGCGGGTAGATATTTTTGAGATTGCGAGGGAAGCCTCGTGGAGCCCAATCTACTGTGCTGATGTGGGTGACAGGGGCACGGGCGTGGCACACGGGTAGTCTGAGGGAACCGTGTGTGTTGCGTGGCCAAAAAAATGTGGGAAAGGGTCAGAACACGAACACACTTACATGTGTACCAAATATATGTATGAAAAGGCTGGTTTGATGTTCAAATACCCAATGCACAACTTTGATGTGGCACTTGTCTCACAAAGCGCACAACATTGCTACTCCGCCACCCCCCACACTTCGTGTTGGCGGGAGGGGAATCCTAGATATGAACGCATGCCCCCAAATAGCTAGGTCTGACATATCTCACCCTACCATAACACTAAACCTATAGGAGTCCATCATGGTCAAACCCCCCTTTCGCTTCCAGTCAAAGGTGGACCGTGTGCGGGCCCACAAATGTGTGCTTGTGGCGCGAGATGGGTGAGACCACATACGAACCACCTATGGGTGGCCCAACTATATGTATGAAAAGGGTGGTGTGATATTTAAATACCCAATTCACAACTTTGATGTGGCACATGTGCCTCGCAAATTAACCGGACATCCCCGACCCCACGGAGGTTCAGGAAGTGCGAAGTACCCCCCCCCCCACACACACACTTTGAGTCGGTGGGAGAGGGCATCTCACCAAGGCGTACTATAACATGGACCAAGAAGAATCCACCTTGGTCATATAACCTCTCTTGTTGTTGGTCAAAGTGATGGACGTCAACGCGACCCCACATATGGGCTAGCTCGCCGATAACCACGCAAGGGAGTCGTGCACGAAGACAACCACTGCCTGCATGTGGCCCAAACATATGTATGGAAGTGTTGTGTGGTGTGTTTGAATACCCAATGCACAACTTTGATGTGGCACGGTACCTTGCTTTGGAACCGGAAAGTCCCCAGACAGAGCGAGGGTCCACGACGCGTACGATGTATGTCACCCAACTTCGAGCCGGTGACGGGGATTCATGCATACGCATGCGCTCAAACTTAGGTGTCGAATCTCATCACCATGACCTACTACACGGTAACACGAACCAAAGAAGAAGAATCCACCCTCGTGACCTCTCTCGATGCCGGTCGAAGTGATGGACGTAGGGGAACGCAGCAGAAAACAAAAAATTTCCGACCTACGCACCAGCCCAGGACCACTATGGAGATTGCATACAAGGTTTGATCTTTTCGTTACTGACTCGTAGCGCAGTGGAAGTAGAGTCGATGACGATCAGCGGTGCAGATCCCCGCAGCTAGGATTTACAACCTCCCAACCGCGAGGATGTACTCCCTCATCTGCCGCTCGGATAGTCCCTCGGACAGCCCTCCGGGAGGCGGTCGGACAGTCCCACGGACGGTGTCATGGACAGCCCTTCGGGAGGCACTCTCGAACTCGGACGGTTGATACGTCTCCAATGTATCTATAATTTATGAAGTATTCATGCCATGTTTATTATAGTTTTGTATGATTTTGGTGCACTTTTATATGGCTTTTATATGATTTTCATGGACTAACATATTGACCTAGTGCCCAGTGCCAGTTGCTGTTTTCTGCTTGTTTTTGGTTTTCTAGGAAATTCATATCAAATGAAGTCCAAATGCAGTAAAACTTTTTGACGATTTTTTCTGGAAGGAAATGGACCCGGGAAGCTTCGGGGAAGCAGCAGAAGAGCCACGGGGGCCCCACGAGCCACCTGGGCATGCCACCCCCCCAGGCGCGCCCTGGTGCCTCGTGGGCCCCCTGTGACACCTCTTCGCGTGATTCCAACGCCAAAAAATCATATATATTCAGAAACCCCCAAAAGTTGACCTAGATGAGTTTTTACGCCGCTGCAAGCCTCTGTACCTCCACGATCTAATCTACAGCCCTTTTCCGGCACCCTGCCGGAGGGGGGAATCATCACCAGAGGCCATCTTCATCATCCCGGCGGTCTCCATGACGAGGAGGGAGTAGTTCACCCTCGGGGCTGAGGGTTTGTACCAGTAGCTATGTGTTTTATCTCTCTCTTGTGTTCTTGATTTGGCACGATCTTGATGTATCGCGAGCTTTGTTAATATAGTTGGATCGTATGGTGTTTCTTCCCTCTCTATCTTTGTTGTGATGAATCAAATCTTTTCCCTTCGAGGTTTCGTTACTGTCAGATTGAATATTCAGATTTGAGAACACTTGATGTATGTCTTGTGTATGAATACCCGTGGTGACAATGGGGTATCATATTGATTCACTTGATGTATGTTTTGGCACTCAACTCGCGGATTCCCAAGGTGACATTGGGGTAATCTATGCATAGGGGTTGATGCATGTTTTCATTATCTTTTCTCTGATAGAAACTTTGGGGTGCTCCTTGGAGTTCTTTGTGTGGATTGAATATTATGATTATGAAGTTGTTTGATGCATATCATATAATCAACTCACGGATACTTGTGGTGACATTGGAGTATCTAGGTGACATTAGAGTTGGTTGATGTGTATCATATGGTGTTATTTTAGTACGAACTCTAGGGCTGTTTGTGTTCCCTAGAGGCAATAATAAATTGGTTATTATCATATTTCCTTGTTCATGATAAAGGTTTATTATTCATGCTAGAATTGTATTGATCGGAAACTTAAATACATGTGTGAATACATAAACAAATATTATGTCCCTAGTGAGCCTCTACTAGACTAGCTCGTTGATCAAAGATGGTTAAGGTTTCCTAACCATAGACATGAGTTGTCATTTGATAACGGGATCACATCATTAGGAGAATGATGTGATGGACAAGACCCAACCGTAAGCTTAGCATTCGATCGTATCACTTGACTTTATTGCTATAGCTTTATTCATGTCAAGTATCTGTTCCTTAGACCATGAGATCATGTCACTCCCGGATACCGGAGGAATACTTAGTGTGTATCCAAACATCAATTCGTAACTGGGTGATCATAAAGGTGCTCTACAGGTATCTCCGGAGGTCTCTGTTGGGTTGCATGGATCGAGACTGGGATTTGTCACTCCGTATGACGGAGAGATATCTCTGGGCCCTCTCGGTAATACAACATCGTAAAGAGCTTGCAAGCAATGTGGCTAATGGATTAGTCACAGGATCTTGTATTACGGAACGAGTAAAGAGACTTGCCGGTAATGAGATTGAACTAGGTATGGAGATACCGACGATCGAATCTCGGGTAAGTAACATATCGCCGGACAAAGGGAATTGCATACGGGATTAACCAAATCCTTGACATCATGGTTCAACCGATAAAAGATCTTCATGGAATATGTAGGAATCAATATGGGCATCCAGGTCCCGCTATTGCTTATTGACCGGAGAGGTGTCTCGGTCATGACTTCATGATTCCCGAACCCGCAGGGTCGCACGCTTAACGTTCGTTGATGCTAGAGTAGTATTGGGATATTTGATGATTGGTAACCGAATGTTGTTCAGAGTCCCGGATGAGATCCCAGACATCACGAGGAGTCTCGGAATGGTCGAGAGGTAAAGATTTATATATGGGAAGTCATATTTTGGGTTCCGGAAAAAGGTGCAGTTTTTTCGGTAATGTACCGGGAAGCTTCCAGAAGGTTCCGGAGGATTGCGGAGGGGTCCGGAAGACCACAAGTGGGTCCAACACATCCCAAGGGCTGGCATGGGCTGAGGGGAGGCGCCTTGGCCTTATTGGGCCAGGCGCACCAAGTCCTCAAAAGCCCATGTGGCTAGGGAAGGAAAAAAAAGGGAGTCCTAGTAGGAATAGGATTGGACTTGGAGTCCAAGTCCTCCCCCCCTTGGCTGCGCCCTAGGGCTTGGAGGGGCAGTTCCCCACGCCCCTCCACCTTTATATATAGAGGAGGGGGCAATCCCAAGAGGACACACCAGCCCCTGGGCTTCCCTCTCTCTCCCGTTACACCACCGCCTCGTCCCGACGACGCTTAGCGAAGCGCTGTCGGTGCTCCACCACCACCATCAGCACCACACTATTGTGTTGGTTGTGATCCCATCTACTTCTCCTCTCCCACTTGCTGGATCAAGAAGGAGGAGACGTCATCGAGCCACACGTGTGCTAAACTCGGAGGTGCCGTCCGTTCGGCACTAGATCGGTTGGATCATGATCGGATCGCGAAGAGTACGACTACATCAACCGCGTTATATACGCTTCTGCTTTCGGTCTACGAGGGTACGTAGACACACTCTCCTCTCTCATTGCTATGCTTCTCCTAGATAGATCTTGGGTGTTCGTAGGAATTTTTTTGATTTTCATGCTTCGTTCCCCATCAGTTTGTGACACTTATAGGAATAGCTCAATAGATCGATCGGAAAGGATAACTTTGAGGTGGTTTCGTACCCTACAAACAATTTCTATCTTATGTTCTCCGCTAATAGGAACTTGGGAGTGATTCTTTATCGCACGTTGAGGGATGGTTATATGATCCAATTATATTAGCATTGTTGAGAGATTGCACTAAGTATGAACCCTAGGCCTTGTTTTCAAGCATTACAATACCGTTTGTGCTCACTTTTGTTACTTGCTACCTTGCTATTTTTATATTTTCAGATTATAAAAACCTATATCTACTATCCATACTACACATTTATCACCATCTCTTCGCCGAACTAGTGCACCTATACAATTTACCATTGTATTGGGTGTGTTGGGGACTCAAGAGATTTCTTGTATTTGGTTGTAGGGTTGTTTGAGAGATACCATCTTCAACCTACGCCTCCCACGGATTGATAAACCTTAGGTCATCCACTTGAGGGAAAATTGCTACTGTCCTACAAAACTCTGCGCTTGGAGGCCCAACACGAGTCTACAAGAATAAGTTGTGTTGTAGACATCAAGCTCTTTTCTGGCGCCGTTGCCGGGGAGGTGAGTGCTTGAAGGTATATCTTTAGATCTTGCAATCGAATCTTTTAGTTTCTTGTTTTATCACTAGTTTGGTTTTATAACAAGAAAACTACAAAAAAAAATGGAATTGAGGTTGCCTCATATTATTCGTCTTTATAATGTTTTTCTTGAAAATGATGGAGCGGAAAATTGTGCTCAATTGATAGAAGAAGAATTTAATAAATGTTTGGCATAAAATCTTTGAATGATGAGCATGATTGCAGTGTTGTTAGTATGAATTCCTTGAATATCCATGATGCTAATGATATGCAAAGCTACAAGCTTGGGGATGCTATGTTTGATGAAGATGATATTTTTAGTCCCCCAAGTTTTGATGAGAAAATTTATTATGATGATTGCATGCCTCCTATCTATGATGATTATTGTGATGACATGTATGCTATAACGAATAATGATAAATATGAAACTTGTCATCATGATTTTAATTTTCAATTGGATTATGCCAATCAAGTATCTCATGATAGTTATTTTGTTGAGTTTGCTCCCACTATTATGAATGAGAAGAAAATTGCTTATGTGGAGAGTAGTAAAATTTCTATGCTTGTAGATCATGAAAAGAATGATTTATGTGATAGCAATATTTTTGAATTTTTTCATGATGCTACTGAAAATTATTTTGAGAGAGGAATATATGCTTCTACATATTTCAACAACATCAGGTTTCCTCTCTTTATGTTGAAAGTTTTGACGTTATGCTTGTTTTGCCTTCCTATGCTGGTTGATTCTTGCTCCCATAAACTATTTGCTCACAAAATCCCTATGCATAGGAAGTGGGTTAGGCTTAAATGTGCTAGTCATATGCTTCGTGATGCTCTCTTTGTGTTTCAATTCTTTACTTTTATGCGAGCATCATTGAAATCATCATGCCTAGCTAAAAGGCATTAACGAAAAGCGCTTGTTGGGAGACAACCCAATATTTATACCTACCGTTTTTGTGTGTTCACATGATTAAGCTACTGTAGTAATCATGTTTTATATGTTTTCTTTCAATAATGTTCCAAGTAAAGCCTTCGGGATAGTGTGGATGCTTGTTGATTTGACTCTGTGCAAAAACAGAAACTTTTGCGTCCAGTGCTGGAATTTCTATCTGTACTGGAGCGTGAAAAAATTCTGAAATTTGTCCACAGTATTTGGTTACAATTTTTTTACGTTGTCCTAATTTTTCAGAATTTTTGGAGGTACATAAGTATGGTTTTTAAATCGCTTACTACACGCTGTTCTGTTTTTGACAGATTCTATTTTCGGTGCATAGTTTGCTTGTTTTAGTGTTTCCATAGATTATATTGAGTAATATGAATTTTGGAAATGATATACTACAGTAGGCATTATGTGAGAAGAATTATTAATCTTGTCTTGACAGTACCTAAGGTGATGATTTATTTTTATCATACAAACCTATCTCACAAGTTCCGTTAAGTTTTGTGTGATTGAAGTTTTCAAGTTTTGGGTGAGATATCGATATGAGGAGAATAAGGAGTGGCAAGACCCTAAGCTTGGGGATGCCCAAGGCACCCCAAGTTAATATTCAAGGAAGACCCAACCAGCTAAGCTTGGGGATGCCCCGGAAGGCATCCCCTCTTTCGTCTTCAACATTATCGGTAACCTCACTTGGAGCTATATTTTTATTCGTCACATAATATGAGTTTTGCTTGGAGCGTCATTTTATTCTATTGATATTTGCTTGCTGTTATCAATAATCATGTTTTGTATCTTTTAGCTCAATAAAATGCCAATTATAGCCTTTACCATGCTCAGTTTGCAAGTTCATGTGTTGCTGTTTGAAAACAGAAAGTTTTCTGTTATGTCCAGAATATTCCTGAATAGTCGGAACATGATAAAAATCTGAAATTTTTACACAGTAAGCACGCATGAGTTCTCTGTCACATGGTAAGTTTTCAGAATTTTTGGAGTTAGGGAAGTATGGATTCTTATTCCCCTTTTACAGACTGTTCTGTTTTGGCAGATTGATGTTATAGTTGCATTGTTTGCATATGTTTGCTTGTTTAATGATTCTATTTGAGGATAGGAGTATTAAATATGTAGAGGCATTTAGTTTGCAATGTTTAATTATAATTTTAGTGATTTTCTACAGTAGAGAATGTTAAGGTTTTGAGTTGATTTATACTAACTTATCTCACGAGTTCTTGTTGAGTTTTGTGTGGATGAAGTTTTTAAAGATTTAGGAGAAGCCATGATATGAGAGGAATTAAGGAGACACAAGAGCTCAAGCTTGGGGATGCCCAAGGCATCCCAAATTAATATTTCAAGAAGTCTCAAGCATATAAGCTTGGGGGTGCCTCGGTAGGCATCCCACCTTTCTTCATCAACAATTATCGGTTAGTCTTGGTTGAGCCTAAGTTTTTGCTTCTTCACATGAGTTGTGCTATTCTTGGAATGTCTTTTTATTTTGTTTTCTTTGCTGTTTGAATAAAATAATAAGATCTGAATTTTTTTTAATGAGAGAGAGAGTCCTCACATAGCTACCTATTTACTCAACTACTAATTTGATCTTCACTTAGATCTTTTTGGAGTAGTTTGTCATTTACTCTTGTTCTTCACTCATATCCTATGAGTAAATTGTTGAAATGAATTGAATATCATAAAGTTGAAATTTATATGCTTCATATGCTTGTCCCATGGGGAGTAATGACTTCACTTACAAGAAGTATAAGTGGTAAAATTTATTGAAAGTTAGCAAACATAGCATTGGTCACTTGAAAAATTCATGAAAGAATTTTGAAGGAAGAGAAATTTCACATATAAATATACTATCTTGGACATCTTCTATGATTGTGATCCCCCATTAATTATTTTCAAGCTTGATCAAGTAGTTGACGTTGGACAAGGAAGACAACGTAATGAGTTATGTTTGTTTATATTCACATAGAAGTTATATTGTCATGGATCCTCTAACATGTGGTGCTTGCTTAGGATCTTTTGCTAGCCAAAAATTCGTACTAAGTAGAGATACTACTTGTGCATCCAAAAACCCTTAAACCCAGTTTCTTGCCATGAGAGTCCACTATATCTACCTATGGATTGAATAAGATCCTTCAAGTAAGTTGTCATCGGTGCAAAAAGCAATAAAAATTGCTCCTAAAATATGTATGATCTTTTATTGCAAGGGAAAATAAGCGTTGTACGAACTTGTGATGGTAAAGAAATAAAACCAATGGACTACATAATAAAGGTTGCTATCACAAGGGGCAATATAACGTGACGTTCCTTTGCATTAAGGGCTTGTGCATCCAAGAACAAGAAGCGCATGACAACCTCTGCTTCCCTCTGCGAAGGGCCTATCTTTTACTTTTCTGTATTTACTTTTATGCAAGAGTCATTAATGTTCATCCCTATTCTGCTCTATTTATTCTTTAGTTGGCAAGCATTATGTGGTAGGGAAAGATCTAGGCACATATATACAGTTGAATATAGGTGATCATGAGTTATTATTGTTGACATTATCCATGAGATAAATAAGTTGGGAGGCAAAACATTAAACCCCTATCTTCCTATGTGTTTGACTGAAACGATTTGTTCTAAAAATATGCTTTGAGTGTCAGCAATCATGGAAGACTAAATGATGGTTGAGTATGTGGAATTTGCTAGATCAAAGCTCTTACATAGACCCTTACTGAAAATAAGATGAATTGCAATTGTTTGATGACTGAGAACATAGTTTGTTAGTTTTCAAGAAAGTTTATGGCCTATACTTTAAACATGTGAATAGCTTGCTACTTAATCATGAGAAGTTTTATGAGATGAGCTACAGATTATGATATATATTGATGCTAGAAAAAGTGATTGATATTATCATTGATCAAACTTATGGACTATGCTAGCATTCACACTTCATAAATTATTTCTTTTATCATTTACCTACTCGAGGACGAGCAGGAATTAAGCTTGGGGATGCTGATACGTCTCCAACGTATCTATAATTTATGAAGTATTCATGCCATGTTTATCATAGTTTTGTATGATTTTGGTGCACTTTTATATGGGTTTTATATGATTTTCATGGACTAACATATTGACCTAGTGCCCAGTGCCAGTTGCTGTTTTCTGCTTGTTTTTGGTTTTCCAGAAAATTCATATCAAATCAAGTCCAAATGCAGCGAAACTTTTTGACGATTTTTTCTGGAAGGAAATGGACCCAGGAAGCTTCGGGGAAGCAGCAGAAGAGCCACAGGGGCCCCACGAGCCACCTGGGCACGCCACCCCCCAGGCGCGCCCTGGTGCCTCGTGGGCCCCCTGTGACACCTCTTCGCGTGATTCCATTGCCAAAAAATAATATATATTCAGAAACCCCAGAAAGTTAACCTAGATGAGTTTTTACGCCGCTGCAAGCCTCTGTACCTCCATGATCTAATCTACAGCCCTTTTCCGGCACCCTGCCGGAGGGGGCAATCATCACCGGAGGCCATCTTCATCATCCCGGCGGTCTCCATGACGAGGAGGGAGTAGTTCACCCTCGGGGCTAAGGGTTTGTACCAGTAGCTATGTGTTTTATCTCTCTCTCGTGTTCTTGATTTGGCACGATCTTGATGTATCGCGAGCTTTGTTAATATAGTTGGATCGTATGGTGTTTCTTCCCTCTCTATCTTTGTTGTGATGAATCGAATCTTTTCCCTTCGAGGTTTCGTTATTGTCGGATTGAATATTCAGATTTGAGAACACTTGATGTATGTCTTGCGTATGAATACCCATGGTGACAATGGGGTATCATATTGATTCACTTGATGTATGTTTTGGCACTCAACTCGCGGATTCCCGAGGTGACATTGGGGTAATCTATGCATAGGGGTTGACGCACGTTTTCATTATCTTTTCTCCGATAGAAACTTTGGGGTGCTCCTTGGAGTTCTTTGTGTGGATTGAATATTATGATTATGAAGTTGTTTGATGCATATCGTATAATCAACTCACGGATACTTGTGGTGACATTGGAGTATCTAGGTGACATTAGAGTTGGTTGATGTGTATCATATGGTGTTATTTTAGTACGAACTCTAGGGCTGTTTGTGACACTTATAGGAATAGCTCAATAGATCGATCGGAAAGGATAACTTTGAAGTGGTTTCGTACCCTACAAACAATTTCTATCTTATGTTCTCCGCTAATAGGAACTTGCGAGTGATTCTTTATCGCACGTTGAGGGATGGTTATATGATCCAATTATATTAGCATTGTTGAGAGATTGCACTAGTGAAAGTATGAACCCTAGGCCTTGTTTTCAAGCATTGCAATACCGTTTGTGCTCACTTTTGTTACTTGCTACCTTGCTGTTTTTATATGTTCAGATTACAAAAACCTATATCTACTATCCATACTACACTTTTATCACCATCTCTTCGCCAAACTAGTGCACCTATACAATTTACCATTGTATTGGGTGTGTTGGGGACACAAGAGATTTCTTGTATTTGGTTGCAGAGTTGTTTGAGAGATACCATCTTCAACCTACGCCTCCCATGGATTGATAAACCTTAGGTCATCCACTTGAGGGAAAATTGCTACTGTCCTACAAAACTCTGCTCTTGGAGGCCCAACACGAGTCTACAAGAATAAGTTGTGTAGTAGACATCAACGGTAACTCGGACAGCCCTTCGGGAGGCACTCTCGAACAGCCCCTCGGGCAAAAATATCGAACCTACGACCTCTCTATGGGGTTGCACACATATGGTGTCATCTATGCGGTAGGGTTTCGCCGTCCAGAACTAGTTCCCACCGGAACCCAGACATCATTTCGGCTCTACGAAACTCTTTTCGTGGGAGGGAGAGAAGAAGCCAGATCATTGCATGGCATTGTGTATGAGAGAGTGAGTGAGTGTGGAGAGCTCCTCTCCACATCTATTTATAGGAAAATGCAAGGGGTAGGGTGGCTCACAAAAACCCAAAATACCCAAGGTTTATGTCACACATAAAGGGCATTATGGGGAAGCAAGTGGAGCTCCATGGAGCTCCACTCCTTGGCCGGCCACCCCTAGTGGGGCCCCCGATGAGGGGCTTCCTTGGTCCCCAAGCCCTTCTAGAAGCCTTTTGGTAAAACCCCTAAAAGGTGGCTTTCCATAAAGTAACCCAAAAAGCACTTTCACTATTCATGGAAACATTTTTCCGTGACCGTTAAATCCGAAAATATTTCTGTAGGTCTTAGAATAATTCCAGTACCCACTAAAATAATTTTGGACACATTCTGAAACAATTCCGGATTAGTGATATTCATTTGCGAAAAGCAACCAAAGCGGTTCCGGCAGCTCCGGAACATTTCCGGGTTTTTTCTCCGGAAAAATCCCAGAAGTTTCCAGAACAATTCTGGCACCCTCCAACAATTTCCAGACGTGTGCCGAAACCAATTTGACTTAATGGTATACCCTGAAACAACTTTTCAGTTTTACCGAAACTATTCCGGTGTTCTCTCTCCGGAACTTTTCCGCTGTCTCCGAAACTTTTCCGGTGACTTTCTCTCAGACTCCCTATCTAGTATTCAGCAGATAGATGACCCTTAAGCGTGTGACCCTATAGGTTCATTGAAGTATAGACATGACCGGAACACTTTCCGTTCAATGATCAACATCGGAGCCGTGGACACCCATATTGACCCCTATACCCACACGAATAAATATTCGAGTGAACCTCCAGTTGCCGTGTGCTATTCCTGTTGCTTCGCAATATGTTACAAATACCCGAGGTGAGATTTATCGGCATCCCCGTGGATCAACACTTGTCCACAACGCCAGTTACCTCGTTACCGGTTTTGTTCTCATTTCTCGTACCCGTGTTCCGGCATCCCCGTGATCAAATCACATTGTGTCTGGCCAGACGATGATGGATACCGTAACACTGAGAGGGCCCAGAGATATCTCTCCATCGTCGGAGGAGCAAATCCCAATCTTGAGCTATCAAGTCCCTTGTCATACTTTCCCATGAACCCGTAAGCCGCTGTAATAGTCACCCAGTTACGGATGACGTTTAACAAACCCCAAAGTTCATGAAACAAGCATGAAGGAACTCGATACTCTGATGGTCTAAGGAATTATGCAAACGTTAACTTTCTCTGTGTTATTAACCATTAACTTATGACGAATGTATCTCATAGCATAACATCAATCGGGTCGATTCAACACAAGTGTTCTCCTAACATTGCGCCCTCAAAATTGCCGGCATAGTCATGCCCATGATCAGGAAAACAGAACCATCATGCAACACTTGAGCTAGTCTTAGAGGCCAGACTAGGAATACATTTTACCGTTTATTATTCCACATGTGCATATGAGTCTTCCTTCGAGCCTCGTGGTTATTGTAGACTCGAGAACCATAGCAGTTATAGCACGAAATATAAACATAATTACAAACATGGAGATAAATAATAACATTTATTATTGCCTCTAGGGCATATCTCCTACAGACTCCCACTTGCACTAGAGTCAATAATCTAGTCAATGCTGATGCACTTTACACCTATGGCATACCGGTGTAAAACATGCTTCGCTTGTGGTATAGTTTGATGTCCAACGGATCTGACAACTCCAGTTCCGTGTGTATCTCTACATATCCTCGCATTTTCACGCTTTCACAAAATTCATATTTTGTGTGGACTTGGCTTCGTATATATGTGAATCACTGGTCAAACCTTGATTCCTCAGACTGAGCTATGGAGCAACTATCTTTAATAGTGTTCCATTGACCAAAGCCTTCTTGGAACCATACTAAGTTCATGAACGAACTGTACGATTCAACATCTTCTAGGTCGCTTTGAAAGCGGCACCATACTTAGCCTTTGTTATAGAATTCACCACAGTAACCTGTTTGGAACGATTTCCAAACACCGTGCCACCATATCGTGTATTACACAAAACCCTTAACTTAAATCGAAAATCGCATGGAGCATTGATGAAGACTATATCGATGTAACAACTTTACAACGAGCACTTCATAAACTCTGCTTGCGAGAAAACATGTCATCAGTGCTACTTTAGTACTTAACGACATTTTTCACTGTTGTCCCATGATCAGTACTTTGATCACTTTGGTATCTATATTCGCAACAACTTGGGAGTATTGGACATATCTGGTTATTTTACATACCATGGAATACATGATTAATCCAAACACAAAGGTGTGTGGAAAACCCATCATGTATTTTGCTCATCAGTGTTTTGGGACACCGAGTCTTGCAAAAAACACTTTCCATGTGACTTCGGCAAGAATCACTTCTTGGCGTTTTAATGCTAAACTGTTTTTAGCAACTTGTCAATATGTATTTTGGCTTTAGCCCTATTAGGCAATTCTATCTCCGTAGATAATTATGCCTAATATCGAGGCTATCTAGCCCAAGCACTTCATCGAAAAACCTATTTTTCAATGAAGTCCTAATTCGTGTCAAGAAATTTATATTATTTCCAATCAACAATGTGTCAAGCACACAAGGTTTTTAGAAATATTATTATGCTCCCACTTACTTTCTTGTAACCATAAGCATCTTCGTTATCCATTGATGAAATCAAACTCTTTTGACTATTTCATCAAAACGAAGATTCCAACTCCATTTTGCTCTCTTCTGTCCATTGCTGGAACTCTGAAGTTTGCATACTTACTAGCATCCTATGGATTGACAAAATACTTTGGACTGTATCACATGCAAGTCCTAGGTTGCATTTCCATCACATGGAAATCCTTTTGGCATCCATGTATCATATCTCAAGATTGAAACATGTATTAATTGCTAGTTTAACCCGATCTGACTTTAAGCATCGCTACGGTGAGACAATCTCATCATAGTCAATTCCTTGAATTTGTTATTGCAACAAGTTGAGCTTTATGGATAAAACATTTTATCCACATCAGTTTATAGTTCCATTAATGTTCGTTAGACTCTAAGTCTTCCGAAGGGTTTATCAAGATATAATCTTGAATCATTTATATGGAAACTATCTCGGATTATATTGGCATTTAACCAATTTCGGAGTCAGGGCCCATCAATGCTTCCTTGTGTATCGTAGGTATACTATTGTCTAACAACAATATCTCACTTGCGCACCTGAGAGGTTTGCACGAGTTTTGCCTACGTGGTTCAGTTGCAAGTTCGACCGAAGTCCATACATCTCATGTAGAGGCTTCCGTATCAGTCGCAGTAGGAAACTCTGGAATTACTTCCAAGGTTTCTTTCCTTTGATCTGATGATGAAGATACTGTTATCTCGTTGAGTCGCACTGTCCTCCCACTCACCTTTTTGCAAGAACCATTTTCTTTAAAAGCATACCGTTCTTTGTGGCAAAACCTTTTGCCTCGGTACAGTGGTGGGGGAATACCCAATAACTTGGGATAACCTACAAAGTAGCTATTGTCTAATTTGGAATAGGTTTGTAAATATTTTACACAAGCCCCATATTCCAAATGTTAAGAAAAGATATACCATGGTTGGGTGTACCATACCATGGAGTCATTTCAACAGATCTGATGGCGCTCTTTTCAGTGTAAAAGCCGCAGTCTCTAAAGCATTACTTTTAAAAGGGATAATGGCAAATTGATTTATGTCATCTTTGATCTTACCATGTCATAAATGGTTTGATTACATCTTCACAGATATTCCACTCACAGTGGTGCTCCGTGAGGTGTAAGTTATGAAACTCTTTTCACAACTCATCAGACATTCGCTAAACTTGTAACTCAAACATTCCTTTCTGCAATCTAGTTTGCAGAAACATAATTTTTCTTGTTACAATAATTTCTACTTCATTTTGAAAACCTTGTGAATGATTTCAAAAGATCCAGACTTACGTCTCATCAAGTAAATATCCATATATCTACTTAAGTCATTTCTGAAGATAGATAAATCCTCTGCTAGCAACAACATTTATCGGACTACATACATCAAAATGTATGATTACCAGTAAGTTCGTTGCTCATTCCTTGTGGCCTATGAACGGTATTTCAGTCACTTTACTTTTCGGAGGAAAGTTGCAAGTGTCAGATGATTCATAATCAAACGACTTCAAAATCCATCATTATGGAATTTCTCCATGCGGGTTTCTCCAATGTGACCAAATGCAGTGCCACACATGTGTGGTATTCTTTTAGTCTTGAGACATTTAGCGTCAGTGTTATGGATGTATCAGGTTACCATCAATATTCATAACATACATCCCATCCCTGATGGAAGTATGGCCCTTATGTTTTTCATAATACTGAACAACAATTCTTCTTTTATGAAAAACACTCTTGCAACAAACATTATGCAAATGGGCTAGAGTGTGTAAAACTCTAAAATGAATTATGAAAGTAAATACAGAGGTAATGTATTATTATCAATATTCATAACATACATCTCATTCATAATGAAAGTATGGCCCTGATGTTATTCATAACATCGAACATCAAAAGTTCTCTTATGAACAACCTTCTTGCAAGATACCTTATGCAATGGGCTAGAGTGTGTAAAGCTCTAAATGAATTATGAAAATAAATACATACGGTAATACACCGATCGAAGGTATAGTAACATTTACTATATTCCTAGCGCGTATCTAAACCTCACTCCGGCAAGTCTTTTAGGCCGTAGTAGTTCTTGCATCGAGTCGCAATAGAATGCAATCGAGCGGGTATCTTTGTGATCAACTCACAATACCCAAGAATTACGGACTAACAGTTTAATCACAATTCCCAAGAACTATTTCTTTGACCAGCCTTCCAAAACATCAATAACTTGTATGACTTTCATACATGAGCTGGACATTCCTGTCTTCTCTCTTTTTGCCTTTATACTTCTAACAGTTTAACTTTTAGTATTTCTCCTACTCTCAGAAGAAGCACCCAACTCAAGAGTGGCATTCTTTTGGATCCCTTTCTCATCAGTCAAATGCCCAGTAAACACTTTACTAATACTTTGCAAACAAACATTGCTCTGGATATCTCATATCTTTTAGCCTTTGTCTGTCTCTGAAAATAATTTTCAGTTCCATGAATATCACATAACTATCCCAAACTTTTGAAGTTCGGGTCTCATGGAAACAAACATATTGCACTTGACCGTAATGGAATTCTAGCTTTTGGATCGAAGGACGAGAGTCACATCATCCATAGCATTAGCGGGAGGATACCGAAAGCATGCGATAGGACAAAGTCCTTCTCGGCACTCTTGAAGACAATCCTCACATTACGTTACCAACCGTAAAGTTTTAACCAGGTAAATAACAGCTTACACAATTTTAATAGGGAAGGTGGAAATGCGAGCCATTATTCTACAACTATTATGCAAATCACACTTAGACAGTGTCCATAATTAATTTGCACTGAGAATTAAACAAGTTAATTCTACAATGCGCTCCCACTCAAATCAATATTTCTCATAATTGATTGTGAGTGATACAAGACCCATATTACAATTCAACGCCAAGGATGCATCCATCTCAAGTGACGAGAATTGCAATCGGTAGGCCAACTTGCCAATCACATCTCCATGTGACTCTTGTTCATCTTTCGATGGGCGTGTTCCGAGCTCAGGACGATCAAGCCAGAACGTCAAGACAACCAAGTGATCTCGCTGCGAGGTCTCAACTCACCCGCCTCACACTTCTCTAATCGTTCGTACCCATGCATCCATGTGATACCCCAAAGAGATAGGTGCCGTGACGGTGCTACACTTGGGAGAACACTAACAACTTGATATTTTTGTGAGAGATCACCCTAACAAAAAGCGACTACCGCGCAATCAAAAGGGTGCATCATAAGGGATAAACATCTCAGGCAATTCATAATAGCATGATATGGTATAGCCCTTTCTGACGGAGAAGTCTTTAATTTCTTCATCTTCGGCATTTGCGTCGGTGTTCACCTTCGCGAAGATTGCCACCACCTTGTTGATGCACCAGATAATATTGCTATCTCTATAGCTAATAAAATTAAGTGCATTACTTAAGGTTGACACGCAGGTCATTAAAATGACAATCATATGGCTCCAGCCATCATGCCGAATCATGACACACAGGTCATGTTAGTAAATTTACATCATATAGTCATCTCATACATAATCAAATTAATATGAGAACTGCTATACCACATCACATGCACATCTTATGTCATCCTGCAAAACCAAGTTAGACGCCTCTAATTGGTTTATGCAAAATTTTATTTTACGTGGCTTCTAAGGTTTCGAAACAAACCGAAGCTACCAACGTTTATCATCAAGTATGATTATTCAAGTCGCTAGATTAACTTTGCGGGGTGTATGAAACACGAGATAATAAAATCTCGAGCCCCATACTGAACTTCGTCATACGCATGACCCCCGTGCAGATCATATCTACACTGCCCTTTCATTTGCGAAATTTCATCTTTCTTTTAACTATGGTGGAATTCAAAGAACTGTTAGCACTTCGTTGATCAATCAGGATCGCGGATTGCCAGAACTTTGAAACTCCACCATGCCGTTATCAAGATCAAAAATACGCAAATTTCAGGGAAGCAACAAGAACATCGGGTAACAGATTTCATCTGCTACCCGCACAAATAATTTTCAGTAATATAACTCATCTATTACAAATTATATTGTGCAACACCCATACATCTCTATGTATTCTAGATCGTAACCTGCATCTACACATAGCACGGCTCATGATGCCACTGTACGGGAACGCAGCAAAAATCAAAAAAATTCTGACCTACGCACCAGCCCAGGACCACTATGGAGACTGCATACAAGGTTTGATCTTTTCGTTACCGACTCGTAGCGCAGCGGAAGTTGAGTCGATGACGATTGGCGGTGCAGATCCCCATGGCTAGGATTTACAACCTCCTAACCACGAGGATGTACTCCCTCATCTGCTGCTCGAACAGTCCCTCGGACAGCCCTCCGGGAGGCGGTCGGACAGTCCCCCGGACGGTGTCACGGACAACCCATCGGGAGGCACTCTCGAACTTGGATGGTAACTCGGACAGCCCTTCGGGAGGCACTCTCGAACAGCCCCTCGGGCAAAAAGATCGAACCTACGACCTCTCTACGGGGTTGCACACATACGGTGTCATCTATCCGGCAGGGCTTCGCCGTCCAGAACTAGTTCCCACCGGAACCCAGACAGCCTTTCGGCTCTACGAAACTCTTTTCGTGGGAGGGAGAGAAGAAGCCAGATCATTGCATGGCATTGTGTATGAGAGAGTGAGTGAGTGTGGAGAGCTCCTCTCCACCTCTATTTATAGGAAAATGCAAGGGGTAGGGTGGCTCACAAAAACCCAAAATACCCAAGGTCTATGTCACACATAAAGGGCATTATGGGGAAGCAAGTGGAGCTCCATGGAGCTCCACTCCTTGGCCGGCCACCCCTAGTGGGGGCCCCCATGAGGGGCTTCCTTGGTCCCCAAGCCCTTCTAGAAGCCTTTTGGTAAAAGCCCTAAAAGGTGGCTTTCCATAAAGTAACCCCAAAAGCACTTTCACTATTCACGAAAACATTTTTCCGCGACCGTTAAATCCGAAAATATTTCTGTAGGTCTTAGAATAATTCCAGTACCCACTAAAACAACTTTGGACACGTTCCGAAACAATTCCGGATTAGTGATATTCATCTGCAAAAAGCAACCAAAGCGGTTCCGGCAGCTCCGGAACATTTCCGGGTTTTTTCTCCAGAAAAATCCCAGAAGTTTCCAGAACAATTCTGGAACCCTCCAAGAATTTCCAGACGTGTGTCGAAACCAATTTGACTTAATGGTATACCCTGAAACAACTTTTCAGTTTTACCAAAACTATTCCGGTGTTCTCTCTCCGAAACTTTTCCGCTCTCTCCGAAACTTTTCCGATGACTTTCTCTCAGACTCCCTGTCTAGTATTCAGTAGATAGATGACCCTTAAGCGTGTGACCCTATAGGTTCAGTGAAGTATAGACATGACCGGAACACTTTCCGATCAATGATCAACATCAGAGCCGTGGACACCCATATTGACCCCTATACCCACACGAATAAATATTCGAGTGAACCTCCAGTTGCCGTGTGCTATTCATGTTGCTTCGTGATATGTTACAAATACCCGAGGGGAGATTTATCGGCATCCTCGTGGATCAACACTTGTCCACAACGCCAGTTACCTTGTTACCGGTTTTGTTCTCATTTCTCGTACCCGTGTTCCGGCATCCCCGTGATCAAATCACATTGTGTCTGACCAGACGATGATGGATACCATAACACCAAGAGGGCCCAGAGATATCTCTCCATCGTTGGAGGAGCAAATCCCAATCTTCAGCTATCAAGTCCCTTGTCATACTTTTCCATGAACCCGTAAGCCGCCGTAAAAGCCACCCAGTTACGGATGACGTTTAACAAACCCCAAAGTTCATGAATCAAGCATGAAGGAACTCAATACTCTCATGGTCTAAGGAATTATGCAAACGTTAACTTTCTCTGTGTTATTAACCATTAACTTATGACGAATGTATCTCATAGCATAACATCAATCGGGTCGATTCAACACAAGTGTTCTCCTAACATTGCGCCCTCAAAATTGCCGGCATAGTCATGCCCATGATCAGGAAAACAGAACCATCATGCAACACTTGAGCTAGTCTTAGAGGCCAGACTAGGAATACATTTTACCATTTATTATTCCACACGTGCATATGAGTCTTCCTTCGAGCCTCGTGGTTGTTGTAGACTCGAGAACCATAGCAGTTATAGCACAGAATATAAACATAATTACAAACATGGAGATAAATAAGAACATTTATTATTGCCTCTAGGGCATATCTGCTACAATGGACGTCCACGCGGGCCCATGAATATATAGGCTTGCTGCCGATAACCACGCGAGGGAGAGTACTATCCGAAGACAACCACTACATGCATGCATGTGTCCCAAACATATGTATGGAGGTGATGCATGCATGTTTGAATACCATGCACAACATTGATGTGGCGCCTGCGTCGAAAATCGTACAGCCCCCACACAGAGCGAGGTCGGTTCATGACGCGTCATGTGCTGCCCCCCCCCCCCCCCCCCCCCACACACACACACACTTCGATCCGGTGGGAGGGATTCATGCGTACACATGTATGTGCTCAAACTATATTATGTAATCTCACAGCATGACCTATACCGTAAGACAAACCAAAAATTAATCCCCTCCTAAGTCAAATTAACCTCTCTCGCTGTCGGTCAAAGTGATGGACCAAGTGGGCCCACAGATGGAAAGCATCGATATCGCCGATAACCGCGTGAGTGAGTGCCAGAGGACAACCGCCATCGCTTGCATGTGGGCCAAACATATATATGTACGGAGGTGTGTGGTTGTTGTGATGTTTGAATACCCAAAATGCACAACTATGATGTGGCACCTGCCTCAGAAACCATAAAGTCCCCACACAGAGCGAGGTTCATGATGCGTAGTATATGCTGGTCCCCTCCCCAATCTTCGACGCGTACTATATACTCCTACCGTAACACAAACCAAAAAGAATCCTCCTTGTCGGTCAAATTAACCTCTCTCGTTGGGTCAATGTGATGGACGATGACCTCACGGCCCACAGATGGAAGCGACGTCGCACGCAAGTGAGTGTCTTGTAGGACAACTACCGCCTGCATGTGTCCCAAAGAGGTGTTGTGTGATGTTTGAATACCCAATGCACAACTTTCATGTGGCACCTGCCTCGGAAACCGAAAAGTCCCCATGCGGAGAGAGGTTCACATGACGCGTAGTATATGCTGGTTCCCTCCCCCCTCTTCGACGCGTACTATATACTCCTACCATAACACAAACCAAAAAGAATCATCCTTGTTGGTCAAATTAACCTCTCTCGCTGTAGGTCAAAGTGATGGACGACGACCTCACGGGCCCACAGAAAGCGTCACACACGCGAGTGAGTGTCCTAGGACAACCACCGCCTGCATGCCCAAAGAGGTGTTGTGTGATGTTTGAATACCCACTTGAAAGTGCAACTATTCCCCGGGTGGTTTTGGTAATCAATAACAACATATACATCATTAATCTAATTCTTATTGCTAGTATATTTCAGAGAAGATCAATGATTGGCATGGCAAGGATTAATGGATGTGGACCCCTCAAAATGCTGAGGACAAAGATTGGCAAAGCTTCAAGATTCTACATTTTTGGTTAAGTGATCCAAGATCACATTGAGTCCATAGGAAAAGCCAATACTATTAAAAGGGGATGAGGTTTTGGTTATGACTCAATTTCTCAAATGCTTAGTGATATTGCTCCAAAACTCCCAAATATTTCTCCACTTCCATCCTATCCAAAAACCTAAAAGTTGATCTCGGTCCCACCGAACCATTCCTATTCGGACCCACCGAGACTGCTATACACTATGCCACATGCCAAACCCTAACTTATCGGTCTCACCGAAATGGTTCTCGGTCTCACCGCGAAGGCTTGACCAACTTGCTGTAACGTTGATACTTCACTTCGGAATTTCTGAGATGAAATTTTTGGTCTCATCGAAACCTGGTCTTGCCCTAGCCATTGCACTTTGGTCTCACCGAGAAGGTTATATCGGCCCCATCGAAAAGCCTAACGTTCCTATCTTTTACACAAGTCGGTCTCACCGAGATTTCATATCGGTGTCACCGAGTTGGGTCAAAGACTTGTAATGGTTGGATTTGAGGTGAAGGCTATATATAACCCTCCACCACCCTCTTACCAAGTAAGAGAGCCATCAGAACGTGCCTACATTTCCACCATACGATTTCTGAGAGAGAACCACCTACTCATGTGTTGAGATCAAGATATTCCAATCCAACCATTTAAACCTTGATTTCTAGCCTTTCGCAAGTTGCTTTCCACTCAAATTCTTCTTCCACCAAATCCAAATCTGTGAGTAACTATTTGAGTGTTGGGGAGACTATCATTTGAAGCACAAGAGCAAGGAGTTCATCATCAACACACCATCTATTACCTTTTGGAGAGTGGTGTCTCCTAGATTGGTTAGGTGTCACTTGGGAGCCTCCAAGATCATCTGGAGTTGAACCAAGGAGTTTGTAAGGGCAAGGAGATCACCTACTTCGTGAAGATTTACCATGAGTGATGCTAGTCCTTTGTGGACGGAAGCCATGGTGGAATAGGCAAGGTTGCTTCTTCGTGGACCCTTCGTGGGTGGAGCCTGATACGTCTCCAACGTATCTATAATTTTTGATTGTTCCATGCTATTATAGTATCAATCTTGGATGTTTTATATGCAATTATATGCCATTATATATCATTTTTTGGGACTAACCTATTAACCCAGTGCCAGTTGCTGTTTTCTGCTTGTTTTTGCCTTTTCAGAAAATCATTTTCAAAAAGTGTCCAAACGAGAGAAAAAAACTTTGGATTAATTTTTTCTAGACCAGAAGAGACCCACGAAGCTTCGGGAGAATACCAGAAGAGCCACGAGGAGGCGACAAGCCTGGAGGGCGCGCCTAGGGGGGTAGGGCGCGCCCCCCAGGCTTGTGGGCCCCTCGTTGCCCCTCCTGACCTAATTCCAGTGCTATAAATTCCCAAATATTCCCAATATACCAGAGAGATAGAAGAGAAAACCTTTCCGATGCTGCAAGCCTTTGTTCTTCCGCGATCCCATCTGGAGGCCTTTTCCGGTACTCTGCCAGAGGGGGAATCGTTCACGGAGGGCTTCTTCATCAACCTTGATGCCCTTCCGATGATGTGTGAGTAGTTTACCATAGACCTACGGGTCCATAGCTAGTAGCTAGATGGCTTCTTCTCTCTCTTTGATCTTTTATACCATGTTCTCCTCGATGTTCTTGGAGTTCTATCCGATGTAATCTTCTTTTGCGGTGTGTTTGTTGGGATCTGATGAATTGTGAGTTTATGATCAGATTATTCATGAGAAATATTTGAGTCTTCTCTGAACTCTTTTATGCATGATTATTATAGCTTTGTATTTCTCTCCGATCTATCGATTTGGTTTGGCCAACTAGATTGATTTGTCTTGCAATGGGAGAGGTGCTTTGTGATGGGTTCAATCTTGCGGTGCTCAATCCCACTGATAGAAGGGGACATGACACGTATTTGTATTGTTGCCATTAAGGATAAAAAGATGGGGTTTAATCATATTGCTTGAGTTTACTTTGTCTACATCATGTCATCTTGCTTAAGGCGTTACTCTGTTTCATACGTAATACCCTAGATGCATGCTGGATAGCGGTCGATGGGTGGAGTAATAGTAGTAGATGCAGGCAGGAGTCGGTCTACTTGTCTCGGACGTGATGCCTATATACATGATCATTGCCATGAATCCATCATAATTATTTGCTTTTCTATCAATTGCCCAACAGTAATTTGTTTACCCACCGTATGCTATGTGTTCGAGAGAGAAGCCTCTAGTGAAAACTATGGCCCCCGGGTCTACTTTATCATATATAAAAACCTAAAAATACCTTGCTGCAATTTATTTACTTTTATTTTATTTAGTAGTTTAGTTTATCTATTTATCTCTATAAGATTTAATCCTTCCAAATAACCGCTAAGAGGATTGACAACCCTCTTATTTGCGTTGGGTGCAAGTGTTTGCTTTTGTGTGTGAAGGTTCGCTTATCGGAATTTTGCTTGGTTCTCCAACTGGATTGATAACCTTGGTTCTTAACTAAGGGAAATACTTATCTCTACTATACTGCATCATCCTCTCCTCTTCGGGGAAATACCAACGCAGTCTACAAGTAGCAGGAAGAATTTCTGGCGCCGTTGCCAGGGAGACATGATCAAAATTACCAAGTACCTTCGCACAAACTATCATCCATTTGCATTTATTTTATTTGCCTTTTTATTTGCATTTGCCTCTCATTTTCATCTCCCCCATTTCTATATTTTTTTTTACAAAAACACAAAAATATTTTTATTTGCTTGTTTACTAGTTTGCTTGCTTGGTTTGAAGTTGCCACTATGTCCGAGTTTGTTATTGAAAAAAGTGAGGATGGTAAAATCCCTAAGATAGAAATTCCCTCAAATTTAGACTAAAATTTTTTTGTAGTAGGGAGTGAAAATGTCATAGGGAAAAACATTATTCAAGAGTTGTTTAATTGCACGGGAACATTGGTTTGTAATGACACTCCAATTCTTAAAAGAACCAACAATTATGGAGAGGCTATCTCCGCACTCATTCCTAAACTTGAAAGAAGATTTATTCTTACTCACCCTACCTTGCAAAGATTGTTTTATGAGTTGCCGGTTATAAACAACCCTAAGGCTAAAAAGATAGCTACTCTTATCCTTATGAATGAGTTTGACTACATAGTACGAGAAGCAAGAGAGATCTTCGATTTCTATAATATGAGCCAAGAAAATCCTGTGATAGATGAAATTTTGTGTTCTGAAGTTTTCAAGTTTGGGGTGAGACTACGATGGATAAACGAATAAGGAGCAGCAAGAGCCTAAGCTTGGGGATGCCCAAGGCACCCCAAGGTAATATTCAAGGAAGACTCAAGCGTCTAAGCTTGGGGATGCCCCGGAAGGCATCCCCTCTTTCGTCTACAATCTATCGGTAACTCACTTGGAGCTATATTTTTATTCATCACATGATATGTGTTTTACTTGGAGCGTCTTGTGATGTAGTTTGTTTGCTTTTGTTTAATTTTTAGTTTGTCACAATCATCTTTGCTGAACACACCTTTTTGAGAGGGACACACATTATTCGTGATTTGTTAGAATACTCTATGTGCTTCACTTATATCTTTTGAGCTAGGCAGTTGCTCTAGTGCTTCACTTATATCTTTTAGAGCACGACGGTGGTTATATTTTAAAGAAATAGTTGCACTCTCATGCTTCACTTATATCTTTTTGAGAGTCTAATGAATAGCAATGGTAATATGCACGGGTTATGAATTTGGTCCTGATATGATAGGTATTCAAGAGGGATATAATAAAAACTTTTATGTAGATCACTGAATATGATAAGTTTGATTCCTTGCAATAGTTTTGCGATATTAAGATGGTAATATGTGGGAGGTGCTAGTAGATAATTGTGGTTTAGTAAGAATATTGGTGTTAAGGTTTGTGATTCCCGAAGCATGCACGTATGATCTGTCGTTATGCTAAGAAGTTGGAGCAATTTATTGTTGATTGTCTACCTTATGAGTGGCAGTCGGGGACGAGCGATGGACTTGTCCTACCAATCTATCCCCCTAGGGGCAAGCGTAGTAGTACTTTGCTTCGAGGGCTAATAAACTTTCGCAATAAGTATATGAGTTCTTTATGACTAATGTGAGTCCATGGATTATACACACTCTCACCTTTCCGCAATTTGCTAGCCTCTTCGGTACCGTGCATTGCTCTTTCTCACATCGAGAGTTGGTGCAAACTTCGCCGGTGCATCCAAACCCCGTGATATGATACGCTCTATCACACATAAGCCTCCTTATATATTCCTCAAAACAGCCACCATACCTACCTATCATGGCATTTCCATAGCCATTCCGAGATATATTGCCATGCAACTTCCACCATTCCGTTTTTATGACACACATCGTCATTGTCATATTGCTTTGCATGATCATATAGCTGACATAGTATTTGTGGCTCAGCCACCGTTCATCATTTTTATACATGTTACGCTAGCATCATTGCACATCCTGGTACACTGCCAGAGGCATTCATATAGAGTCATATTTTTGTTCTAGTATCGAGTTGTAAGTAAATAAAAGTGTGATGATCATCATTATTACAACATTATCCCAGTGAGGAAAGGATGATGGAGACCATGATTCCAGACGAAAAAAAGAGAGAAAAAAAGAGGCCAAAAAGAGTCACGAAAAAAATGAGAGAAAAAGAGAGAAGGGGCAATGTTACTATCCTTTTTCCACACTTGTGCTTCAGAGTAGCACCATGTTGTTCATATAGAGAGTCTCCTATTTTGTCACTTTCATATACTAGTGCGATTTTTTCATTATAGAACCTGGCTTGTATATTCCGATGATGGGCTTCCTCAAATGCTCGAGGTCTTCATGAGCAAGCAAGTTGGATGCACACCCACTTAGTTTTCATGTTGAGTTTTCATACACTTATAGTTCATAGTGCATCCATTGCATGGCAATCCCTACTCCTCGCATGAACATCAATTGATGGGCATCTCCATAGCCCGTTGATTAGCCTCGTCGATGTGAGACTATCTTCTTATTTTTGACTTCTCCTTATTTATCTCTACCACCACACTCTATTCCACCCATAGTGCTATATCCATGGCTTGCGCTCATGTATTGCGTGGGGGTTGAAAAAGCTGAAACGTGTTAAAAAGTATGAACCAATTGCTCGGCTTGTCATCGGGATAGTGCATGATAAATACTTTGTGTTAAGAAGATGGAGCATGACAGGATTATATGATTTTGTAGGGATAACGTTCTTTAGCATTTTTATTTTGAAAGACATGATTGTTTATTAGTATGCCTGAGTATTGATGTCTTTATATCAAATCATAGACTATTGATTTGAATCATTTGGATCTTATTATTCATACCATAAGATAAAGATTACATGATGAAACATGATAGGTAGCATTCCACATCAAAAATTCTGTTTTTATCATTTACCTACTCCAGGACGAGCAGGAATTAAGCTTGGGGATGCTTGATACGTCTCCAACGTATCTATAATTTTTGATTGTTCCATGCTATTATATTATCAATCTTGGATGTTTTATATGCAATTATATGCCATTATATATCATTTTTTGGGACAAACCTATTAACCCAGTGCCCAGTGCTAGTTGTTGTTTTCTGCTTGTTTTTGCCTTTTCAGAAAATCATTATCAAAAAGTGTCCAAACGAGAAAAAAAAACATTGGATTAATTTTTTCTGGACCAGAAGAGACCCACGAAGCTTCGGGAGAAGACCAAAAGAGCCACGAGGAGGCGGCAAGCCTGGAGGGCGCGCCCCCAGGCTTGTGGGCCCCTCATTGCCCCTCCTGACCTAATTTTAGTGCTATAAATTCCCAAATATTCCAAATATACCAGAGAGACAGAAGAGAAAACCTTTCCGTCGCCGCAAGCCTCTGTTCTTCCGCGTTCCCATCTGGAGACCTTTTCCGGTACTCTATCGGAGAGGGAATCGATCACGGAGGGCTTCTTCATCAACCTTACTGCCCTTCCGATGATGTGTGAGTAGTTTACCACAGACCTATGGGTCCATAGCTAGTAGCTAGATGGCTTCTTCTCTCTCTTTGATCTTTAATAGCATGTTCTCCTCGATGTTCTTGGAGTTCTATCCGATGTGATCTTCTTTTGCGGTGTGTTTGTTGGGATCCGCTGAATTGTGAGTTTATGATCAGATTATTCATGAGAAATATTTGAGTCTTCTCTGAACTCTTTTATGCATGATTATTATAGCTTTGTATTTCTCTCTGATCTATCGATTTGGTTTGGCCTACTAGATTGATTTGTCTTGCAATGGGAGAGGTGCTTTGTGATGGGTTCAATCTTGCGGTGCTCAATCCCACTGACAGAAGGGGACATGACACGTATTTGTATTATTTCCATTAAGGATAAAAAGATGGGGTTTAATCATATTGCTTGAGTTTACTTTGTCTACATCATGTCATCTTGCTTAAGGCGTTACTCTATTTCATACTTAATACCCTAGATGCATGCTGGATAGCGGTCGATGGGTGGAGTAATAGTAGTAGCTGCAGGCAGGAGTCGGTCTACTTGTCTCGGACGTGATGCCTATATACATGATCATTGCCATGAATCCATCATAATTATTTGTTTTTCTATCAATTGCCCAACAGTAATTTGTTTACCCACCGTATGCTATGTGTTCGAGAGAGAAGCCTCTAGTGAAATCTATGGCCCCCGGGTCTACTTTATCATATATAAAAAACCTAAAAATACCTTTCTGCAATTTATTTACTTTTATTTTATTTAGTATTTTAGTTTATCTATTTATCTCTATAAGATTTAATCCTTGCAAATAACCGCTAAGAGGATTGAAAACCCTCTTATTTCCGTTGGGTGCAAGTGTTTGCTTTTGTGTGTGCAGGTGCGCTTAACGGAATTTTACTTGCTTCTCCTACTGGATTGATAACCTTGGTTCTTAACTGAGGGAAATACTTATCTCTACTATACTACATCATCCTCTCCTCTTTGGGGAAATACCAACGCAGTCTACAAGTAGCCGAGCCCTCCATGGACCCGCGCAACCGTTACCCTCCGTGGGTTGAAGCCTCCATCAACGTGGACGTACGATAGCACCACCTATCGGAACCACACCAAAAATCATCGTGTCTTCATTGTGTTTGAAATCTCCAATCCCCTCCTTTACTTACATGTGCAATGTTTTACTTTCCGCTGCTACACTCTTAGAATTGCATGTGTAGGGTGTTACTTGACTTGGTATACTTGCTAAAATCGGCCCACAACTAAAATTGGGAAACGGATAGATTTTTATTTGGTCAAGTAGTCTAATCACCCCCCTCTAGACATACTTTCGATCCTGCAAGTGGTATCAGCGCTTTGGTCTCCATTGCATTGGTTTCACAACCTAGGAGAGTATGGCATCTAGTGAGGGTAACTATCACCGTAGAGGTCCATATTTTGATGGTACAATCTTTGGTAGTTGGAAGCATAAGATGAAAATGCATATTCTTGGTCATAACCCCGCCGTTTGGGCTGTTGTTCATGTTGGCTTGCATGGTGAATTCTTTGAGGATGGTAAGGAACCGGATCATGAAGCAACCGCAGAAGAATTGAAGATGTTGCAATACAATGCTCAAGCTTGTGACATTCTCTTCAACGGTTTGTGCCCCGAGGAGTTCAACAAGAGCAGCTGCCTCGAGAATGCATAGGAAATTTGGGATACTTTGGTTGATATGCACGAGGGTACCGAGTCCGTCAAGGAATCCAAGTTGGATGTGCTTCAAAGTCAACTTGGCAACTTCAAGATGAAGGATGGTGAGGGAGTCGCCGAAATGTACTCTAGGCTTGCTCTCATCACAAATGAGATTGCCGGCTTAGGAAGTGAAGAGATGACCGACAAATTCATCATCAAGAAGATCCTTAGAGCTTTGGATGGAAAATACGATACCGTGTGCACATTGATCCAAATGATGCCAAATTACAAAGATCTCAAGCCTACGGAAGTCATTGGAAGGATTGTTGCTCATGAGATGTCACTCAAGGACAAAGAGGAGCTACACAACAAATCAAGTGGTGCTTACAAAGCCTCAACCGATGCTCCCACAACTTCAAGTGACAAGCTAGTATCCAATGAAGAGATAAGCCTAATGGTGAAAAGGTTCAACAAGTTTTACAAGAACAAAGGAAAAGAAAGAAGCTCAAGCTCAAGACACTATGAGAAAAGATCATCAAGTCATGACCGAAATTGCTATAATTGTGGAAGACCCGGACACTATTCCAATGAGTGTACGATACCTCACAAGAAAAGAGACGAATCACCAAGAGGAAGACATAGAAGAGATGAATCACCTCACAAGGAGAGAAGGAGTAGGGATGATCGTTATGAACAAAGATCTTCTCAAAGAAGCAAGGATTCGGAAAGGAAGGACAAGTCATCCAAGAGCTACACTAGAAGAAGACATCAAGCTCACGTTGGTGGGATTTCCGGCTCCGACTCCGACAACCACTCCGAGAGAAGTCATCACTCCGACTCCGACTATAGTCAAGATGAAGGTGTTGCCAGACTTAATCTCGTATCCTCCAACTCCTATGATCTATTTGATTCACTAAATGAAGGAGTTGGAAGATGCTTCATGGCAAAAGGCCCCAAGGTATCACACCCCGAATACTTTGACTTCAATAGTGATGAGGATGATTTGCTTGGTGATGATGATTTACTTGTTGATAAAACTAGTAATGTGAGCTACAATGAAAATGCTAGTAATCATAGTCAAGAGGAAATGAATGACAATGCTATGAAGGAGATTGAGCGTCTAACTAAAGAACTAAACACTCTTAAGTTAGCTCATGAAACAACTCAAGAGGATCATAGAGAGCTTTTAAGATCTCATGAGAAGCTACACTTCGAGAAGCTAAATTTAGAGCAAGAGCATGAGTTTCTTAAAGCTATCAATGATGATCTTTGAAAGAAGAGTTCTTCATATCTTGCCAAACGTTTACTCTTGTCTATCTTCATGCCCCAAGTTAAATCTAAGCAAAATAGTAACAAGGGTAAAAAGGGTTCTACCTCTAGTAGTAACAATAACAATGCTAAATCCAATGTTGTTACTTCTAGTAGTTCTATTGATTCCACTAATGATTCTCTTAGCCAAGTTACACTTGAGCAAGAAAACGATTTATTGAAAGGAATTATAGAAAAGGGTGTCTACAAGAGCCTTGCCGGGAGTAAGCAATTTGAGGAAATTGTGCACAAGCAAGGAAGGCATCGGAAGAACCAAGGTATTGGTTTTGAACGAAAGTTCAATGCCAATGGAGTTGAGTGGGAGGAAGATCAATACCCCAAGACAAAGTTTGTTCCTCAACAAGAGAAGTATGATCCAACTTCTTTCAAGGGGACACAAGCTCAAGATGATCTTCCATCTCAAGACCACAAGCTAAAAGGCAAGAGATTGACTCATTTGAAGGATCACCTCAAGCTTTGGTCAAGTGAGTTCCAAAGGCTTCATCAAGTTCTACCTCACCAAGTACTACCACAACTCCAAGGATTCCCATCAAGTTGATGTGGGTCCCAAAGAAGAAGAACTAGAGAGTTCTTGAGGGTGAATCCGCCAACAAAATTCACTCACATTCTTTTATGGCAAGAACTTGTGCAACCAACTTCAACATCTTGCACTAGTTCATGGAGTCACAAACCCTCTTGTTGGTAAGGCAAGGGACAAGGCACTACTGCAGGCGACCGCTAATGTGACACATGAATCAGAGACCCCGCGACCAAACTGTGTGCGATGCATGAATCGCAAACGGTGTCGTAAAAAACCGTCCCCAATAAGACGAACTGTTTGCGATGCCGGAGACATCAAAAACGTTTTAGATTAGAGAGGTGTTTGTGATACGTGGCATACAGTTGATCCATACAAACTGTTTGCGATAAGCCAGAACAACAAACACGGTCAGCCAGTTCGTGGTGTGTGCGATACACATCATACAATTCACTCGGATGAACTGTTTGTGATTATGCAACACAACAGAAACGGTCAGGCAGATCAAGGTGTGTGCAATATACAGCATGCGGTTCACTCGGATGAACTGTTTGCGATTACCCAACACAACAGAAACGGTTCAACTTAACAAGATGTGTGTAATACACGGCAAACAGGTCAGTAATCCGAAATGTGTGGGAAGACGGATAACAACACGGACGATTCCTGCTAATAACCTGTGTGTGTTGTGGGCAAACGCTTGCTAGTATACAGTTGTCAGCGATTGACGAAATCAGCACCGACGGGTTCCCTAGTTTAGTCCGCCTGCGTTGTAATTTGCTCAGTCTACAGAAGAATAACATATATAACCAAATTAAACATCCAATTACATAGGTGACTATACAAAACATTTGCACACACCTCAATAAACAATTACATGCATTCTAAACTAGGAGAAACGATCATCTAATCATCTACTTCTTGTGACGCTACCGCCACTACTCTACTTGTGGCTCGATCCCTCGTCGTCCACCAGAAGGAGGCACTCCCTCGTGTCAACGATCCGCCTGTACATCTCGTAGCTTGTGTACGCATCCTTGGCCGCGTACTTGACGTGTTCTTCATCCAGTCTCCACACCCAGGCCTCGTGCCAGGCATCCTTGTTCTTTTTGCACTCATCCTTCATGCCTCTGTAGTAGGGGTCGATGATGGCCACAGCTAGGTCAACCAGGGAGTCCTTCTTCTTATTTCTGCCCTAGACCATGCACTGGCCTTGGATGTCGACAAGATTCTGGCAGGCCAAGCCCGTAGTCTCGAGCACCTTTAGATCGTTCACGGTGTCCACCATAGCAAACCTGTAGTCGAGGCTGTTGATAAACCTGGCGAAACGCTCACAAGGCCTTGTGGCCAGGGAGTAGTGGTAGACGAGGACGTGATGGCGCACACACAACTGGGCGACGACAACCTTCTGATCATACCCGGCACAATCGCCGGTGAACTCGAGGTCGAAGCAGCCCACTTGGTACTCGTCCTAAGCAAGCAACTGCTCCATAGTGTGGATGGAGCTCTCCACCAAGACCGGATCGTTGGTGTACACCACCGAGAGGTCCTTCCCCCTCACGTGGGTGTCCACTACGTGAGGCGTGGTGAACTGCCGCCCGTCGTCGTCGTCAGCCGCTGGGAGCGCCATTGGAGCCGGGTGCGCCATTGGAGCCACTGGATATCCTCTCTGTATGTGTCGTCATGGGTGTGCTTATTGTGTCGTGGGGCGCGAAATATGAAGGTAAATGGCCACGGGAATAAATGAGGGCCGGGCAGCCGGGATTCTTGGCACGTCCGCAAGGCAGTTTTTGCCGCACGTAACTGCGTCGTGGCGCCGCGTCTGGCGTAACCGCATGCATAAGGCACCCCGAACGTACGTGATCGTGCGCCAGCCCGAAACGCTTGCAGCGCGCGCGAAGGGACGCGGGCAGAGCACGCGGAGGGACGCGAGGAGAGCGTGCGCGGCGTGACGCGAGCAGAGCGCATCGTGGCCGCCTCAACCGCGAGCAACCACACGCATAGAGCAGTTGAACACGTAGGGAATTGCCGTCTACAAGCCGGCCGGCAGTTGCGAGCCGGCGGCGTGATGTGAAACTACGTCGCGTTCCACATCACACAGTGGGCGAACAATCATTCTCGACGCGGCGTAGAGAGCGGCCGTCTGCTAGGTAATTAAATCGCAAACATTTTTTTTATTAACCGTTTGTGTACGTGTCATTTTGTCCTCCTCTCTCACGTCTTGTCACCGCGCTGCCGCAGAAGGCTTCGAGCGCAAGCTTGAGCACCGCACAGGCGTTCTTTTGGCCAAACGTTAGCTCAAAGAGGCGCCAATGAATCGTCGGTGAGCCCGTTCCCGTGCAACCGCGCAAGTTCCCGTGCAAGCTTCCTGCCCGACTCGGCGAAATCCCAAAAAAACCCAGTGCTTACCGGCCTGCTATATAAACAGTCATGGCCGGCGAGTCGGCATCGCATTTTCCTCTCCCTCCCCATAGCTTATCTCGTCTACTTCTCCCACCATCACCAATGGCACCGGTCCGTCGTTGTCGCTCAGCCACTCTACCATCGTCTGAGGATAGCTCCAGCTGGGAGGCTACACCACGACAGCGGCGCAGTCCCCGGCGGCGTGTACTGCCCGTGGCGTCCCTGTTGGGTGTGCGCACAACACCTGCCACACGCTCCGCCGCCGCTGCCCGACGGCATCTGGTGCCGGAAGCCGTTGCCGCCATGGCCGCCACACCACCAAAGCCCACTAGGGCCATCGCCCGCTCCGCCACCGCGGCCCGGAGGCGGGTGGTGGCCGTCTTGGCCGCCACCCCACCGTTGGCTGCCGTGGCCATCACCCGCTTCGCCACCGCAGCCCGAAGGCGGGAGGTGGCCGCCACCCCACCGTCGGCCGCCGTGGCTGCCTCCCCACCGTCGACCGCCGGGGTCATCACCCGCTCCGCCACCGCGGCCCGAAGGCGGGATGTGGAGGCCCGCACGAGCATCAGCGACCTTGCCGCGCGCTACATCGAGTTCCTGCGGGAGGAGGAGGAGCGCCTGGTCGAGCACGCAAAGCGTCTTACCGCCGCCGTGGCCGCAGCAGAAGCCGCCACAGTGGCGCAGAATGCAGAGATATACAAGGAGTCCCGCCGCTTCGAGAGGGATCGTCTGGAGCGGCAGAGGGCGTTCGAGCTGGGCGTCGCTAAAGGTGCAGCAGCAGCAGGCGTCGGATTCCGCTTCTCCAGCTCGTCGGTAGGCTCCTCCTCCTCAGCCTCTTATTGAGCGTGCTCGGCAGAGGAGAGGCTGCTGGAAGTAGGACAAAGCCCCTCCGTAGTAGTAGTATTTAGGGGCTATTTTGTTCAGTTCATCTGACTATAGATATGGTTGAACTGTACTACGTACTTAAATTTAGCTAGTATATATAGTTGAACTAGTTATTTCAGTACGTGGTTGGCAACAATTGGGTAAAAGTTTGTTCGATTCAGCTGTTGAGTTGAACTGTTTGTATAATGAATGACTGCTTAATCTATGAATGAAATCTATGCTTACTAAATTTCATTTGCAAAAATTACAGTACTAGTGATTTTTAGCTGCAAAATTTGACAAATCGCAGTGTTTTTTTTTCTGAGGATCACAAATGGCAGTGTTACTAGGTTGACAAATGGCAATGTTACTAGATTGACAAATGGCAACATTACTAGATTGGCAAATGCCAATTTTTCCATTTTGACATATGGCAATTATACCCAATATGACAGATGCAAATCCTACCACATTGTTTGTACGTCGTTGCACACGGGTCATCATGCAAAATTGTTTGCGATGAAGAGATGCACAAAACCCGCACGCCACATTTTCCCTTGGCTTAGCTGCGAAGGAACCCAGCTCTCGCATTGCATACGGGTGTTCAGTCTGAAACGTTTGCGATGAAGAGATGCACAAAACCTGCGCGCCACATTTTTCCCTTGGCTTAGCTGCGAAGGAACCCAGCTCTTGCTTTGCATACGGGTGTTCAGTCTGAAGACGTTTGCGATGAGTGTTTTATTCAGAGAAAGACGTTGATGTTTTTTTTACTTTGGTAAGTCTGTACATTCAGATAAAAAACGCTAAGTTGATCAAAACCATAGATTTCATTCAGTGACACTGTGGTTTTACATTCATACGATCGGCATACAATATTAAACAAAAAACTAATTGCAGGGGCGGCGGTGGCGGCGTGCTGCGCCGGTGTTGTCGTCGTTCGGGACGCCGTTGTTCAAGTCTTCAAGCCATCCCAGAATGTTATGGACTTCCAAATCCAAGAGCCGTTCATTGCGCGATCGACGAGCGGGGCGCGGGGGGACGGCAACTTGCGACGCTACGAGGTAGCGGTCGACGGCGGCGTCCCATGATGCTGAGGGGGGCGCGGCGGGTGCAGGCACGCGCACGGGCATGGGCGTGGCTGGTGCAAGAAAGCGCACGGGGACCGGCGCCGCGGTGGGTGCTGGGGCGCGCACGAGCACAAGCGGGGGCACTGGAGCTGGTACGTACATGAGCTCGCGTGGGTCCGCGGGGACCTCGCTGACGCCCGCGGCTTCCAGCTCTGCGATGGTGCTCGGCGACCAGCCCATCAATGCCATGGGGATGGTCGCTGGCGCGGGCGCGGGGATGGGAGCTGGGACGGGTGCAGGGGCAGCATATGCCACGGCCAACTCGTTAAGGGCCATGTCCTTGAGGTCCCATTCCTTCTTATTTTCTATCTCCTCCGGCTCGGAGTCGACTTCACCAAACTGAAAGACTAGTGGCAGTTGATCCTTGTGCGCCATGGAGTAGGTGGAGCTTTGGGAGATAGGATTCGGGCGAGAGGGGAATGGGAGGCGAAGAGAGATCAGTAAGGCCGCCTATTAAACAGCGGCTCGGGCGCCATTAATGGAGAAGTTGAGAGCGAGGCGGGCGGCGATGGAGGTCAAAGGGCTCGCTTCCCGGTGAGCCTGTGCAGCGTACTGCTCGCACGCCTCCTGGTGAACCTGCGTAGCGGAGGACTGGTCGCACGCCTCCTAGTCAGCCAGCGGAGCGCAGGACTGGTCGCACGCCTCCCGGCCAGCCTGCGCCGCAGACTTCGCTCGCATGCCTCCTGTCTACTCAAGCAACTGCCCGGACGGCACCTCCTTGCCATTAAAAAAGTGGGATGCATGGCGGCACGTAAATGGTCTATGGACATCCAAATCCAAGAGTCGTTCATTGCGCGATCGACGAGCGGGGCACGTGGGGATGGCGACTTGCGACGCTACGAGGTAGCGGTCGACGGTGGCGTCCCATGATGCTGAGGGGGGCGCAGAGGGTGCAGGCACGCGCACGGGCACGGGCGTGGCTAGTGCAGGAAAGCGCACGGGAACCGGCGCCGCGGTGGGTGCTGGGCCGCGCACGAGCACAAGCGGGGGCGCTGGAGCTGGTACGTACATGAGCTCGCGTGGGTCCGCGGGGACCTCGCTGACACCCGCAGCTTCCAGCTCTGCGATGGTGCTCGGCGACCAGCCCGTCAATGCCATGGGGATGGTCGATGTACAACAGTTTGTGATGATAACGTGACAGCTATTTGTTGGCTGTTAATGTGTGCACCTTATCTCATATTGGACAATTTTTTTACCACAGCATGTTGGTGCCATTCCATGACACCATGCCAAGTCTCATGAATTTCAGACGAGTTTTGGATTTACTAGAATTTCAAAACCAAGTTCTCAAGTTTGCGGCCGAGCCACGAAGAGCCTTGGTGTTTGAAATTCATTCCCATTTCTTGCATGGGACCTAAACATGCAACCAAGGACACATATATGATTTTTCAACCCATTTTGGTGCACAGGAGCATATGCATGTAGTTCAAATTTGAATTATGCACATAAAATGCCTAGAAAACTCAGTTAAAGTATAAAAATGTCCAAACGAACCACAAATAATTCCAAAATTTAACACGACACTCCTATTGGTCTATGTTACCTCTAGAAAAAAATCAAGGCAAGAAGAGGCAACGAATGTCGTTTCGTCCACAAAGGTGACATGTTCCCTACCGGAACCATGAGGCTTCTTGTGATAAGCTCTGGTTTGTGAGAAGCTTATACCAAAATATGCCCCAAATGGGACAAAAATTTTACCACAACATGTTGGTGCCATTCCATGATAGCATGCCAAGTTTCATGAATTTCAGATGAGTTTTAGATTTACTAGAATTTCAAAACCAAGTATCTCAGCATTTGCGACCGAGCCACGATGCCGAGGTGTTTGATATTCATTCCCATTTCTTGCATGGGACCTAAGCATGCACCCAAGGACACACATATGATCTTTCAACCCATTTTGGTGCACCGGAGCATGTGCATGTAGTTCAAATTTGAATTATGCACATAAAATGCCTAGAAATCTCAGTTAATGTATAAAAATGTCCAAACGAACCCCGAATAATTCCAAATTTTAACACGACACTCTTGTTGGTCTATGTTGCCTCTAGAAAAAAATGAAGGCAAGAAGAGGCAACGAATGTCGTTTCGTCCACAAAGGTGACACGTTCCCCACCAGAACCATGAGGCTTCTTGTGAGAAGCTCTGGTTTGTGAGAATCTTACACCAAAACCTGCCCCAAATGGGAATTTTTTTTACCACAACATGTTGGTGCCATTCCATGATAGCATGCCAAGTTTCATGAATTTCTGATGAGTTTTGGATTTACTAGAATTTCAAAACCAAGTATCTCAATGTTTGCGGTGGAGCCACGATGCCGAGGTGTCTGAAATTCATTCCCATTTCTTGCATGGGACCTAAGCCTGCACCCAAGGACACATATATGATTTTTCAACCCATTTTGGTGCACCGGAGCATGTGCCTATAGTTCAAATTTGAATTATGCACATAAAATGCCTAGAATACTCAGTTAATGTATAAAAATGTCCAAACGAACCCCGAATAATTCCAAAATTTAACACGACACTCCTATTGAACTATGTTACCTCTAGAAAAAAATCAAGGCAAGAAGGGGCAACGAATGTCATTTCGTCCACAAAGGTGACATGTTTCCTACCGGAACCATGAGTCTTCTTGTGAGAAGCCCTTGTTTGTGAGAAGCTTATACCAAAACCTGCCCCAAATGGGACAAATTTTTTACCACAACATGTTGGTGCCATTCCATGATAGCATGCCAAGTTTCATGAATTTCAGACGAGTTTTGGATTTACTAGAATTTCAAAACCAAGTATCCCAGCGTTTGCGGCCGAGCCACGATGCTGAGGTGTTTGAAATTCATTCCCATTTCTTGCATGGGACCTAAGCATGCACCCAAGGACACACATATGATTTTTCAACCCATTTTGGTGCACCGGAGCATGTGCATGTAGTTCAAATTTGATATATGCAGATAAAATGCCTAGAAAACTCAGTTAATGTATAGAAATGTCCAAACGAACCCCGAATAATTCCAAATTTTAACACGACACTCGTATAGTTTTATGTTCACTGCAGACAAATGTTCTAGCAATTCAAACACTGTCCTTTGCTGCTGTGACCCCATTCCGTATTTCAAATCAAGACGAAAAATCAAGTACATCACACACAGTTTATTATCACCAACCATGTGAGATGCAGTACAAAATTTCTTGGTGCACCGTCATATATGGCTTACGCGAGAAGGTTCGTCGGCTACAGTCCATAGCCGGCGCGTCAAGCAAACGAGCCCCCCAAATATCATTTCACTGTTCAATCGTCGCCGGTCAAAGATGGGGACATGGGCCCGCGTCGTGAGGGCAACTTCGGCGGTCTAGTCCGGTGAGAGCGCGGCGGTAGCCGCCATGAGCATGCTCACAACCTGCGTGAGCGTGGCAGCAATCTGCGATCGGGCGGCTGCGGCAGCCAAAACGGCCGCTACTGCAGCTCAGATGGCGCCAGCAACATCTGTGATGGGGATAGCAAATGGTGAGAGTGGGACAGCAGCTGTCCGTTCCGCGGCGGCCACCTTAGCCCTGATGGAGGCCGCCCGCGCCCATGTCGTGGCCGACCATGCCCAGCTCCTGGCGGTCACAGCACAAATCGCACGAATCTTCTCCGACAATGGTGGGCAACCCACGGCCGAAGAGTTGGCAATCGCCGAGAGCGTTCGAGCAGCCGTCCATTCGTTCGCGGCATACCTTGCCGCGATGGAGCCCGTCCAAGCCCAGACCGCGGCTGCCCATGCCCAGCTCGTGGTGGCCTTTTCCAGAGAGATGGTGGACGCGGATGGCGAGATGCTTGCCGAGTATGGTGCGATGGATGCCATGGTGCCCCTTCCCCAGGAGATCGTCGGGCGCGAGCTGGACATGGAGGAGGCGGCGGAGATCAACGAGCGCCAGGCGGAGTAGTAGTCTTTGTTTAGAGCGCCGTTCTTTTGTTAGAGTAATGTTTAGCTCAGCTAGCTCTGTTTAATTGCCGAGCTTGCTCAATTAAGAAGTGTGGGTGTGCTGTAGGCTCTTTTGTGTACCCAAATTATGCAATGACGTGGATGACCACTGTAACCAGGGAAATTCAAACCAAAATTTGCACGTTCAAACTCATCACACACGGGGTAAGCCATATGAATCGTTTGTGATGTTCAGATATCGTACACAGTGTTGAATAAGGGACCGTGTCTGATGACACTTCGCGCGCCAGTTTTTCGCTGCACGGAGCGAAAAATTTCGGCATCCGCGGAAATATCTACCTCCCATGCCCCCCTCCTCCTTACTAAAAGCCACATTTCCCCTATTTCCGCCTTCCATTCCAAGTTCAAACCTTCGATGCTTGCTTGCAGCGCTGCTGCTTCGCCGGCGACGCTCCTTCCTGCTGCTCGGCCTCGTCGATCTAGTCAGGTAATCCACACCCGACCCCCATCCTCCACCTCCTTCTACATCCCACATGCCTCGACCGCCGGCGCGACACCTTCCACCCAAATCACTAACCCATCCTCCAAATAAGCGCCGCCCTAAGCCATGGTGCACACAGTATAGCCAGGAGCTCAAGGAGCATCTGGCAGTGGAGAAGCAAATTGCGGCCACACGCGCGAATGAGGTCGCGATGGCTGCCATGCGTGCCGACCCCCAGATCTTGGAGGAGCACCTCGCCGTCGAGGCCACCATCGACGCCTCGCGCGCGGACGCCGCCACGCGGTTGGCCGCTTTAAACAATAGTTCATGGTGTTTTCTCGAGGCCACCGTCGGTGCCTTCGACGAAGACTACGAGGTGTTTTCTCAGCGTGCCCATGCTTACCTCAACTCCAGAGCCAGCAGGTTGGTGCCCGGAGTGGCTCAGGCGACTCACCACTATGAGGAGGGCACCCACAATGTGGAGGCCTCGCCCTGTTCCAACTCTAAGGAGCCCATTGTCATCGATATCTCCGACGATGAGGAGTAGCTTGTCTTTCTAGCTCACTGCAAGGACCTATGTTCAGCTAGCTAGCTACGCCGGTTAAGCTTGTTCAGTTTACCTGTTGCATGTGCTGCTCCTACCTTTCCTTTACAAATTCTAGTGAATTGTCCTATGTACTCGTACTATGCAATCTGATCCTCTAGTATATATGTTCTATATATTGTGCAATGTGGTGCTGAGTTAACTATTTGGTTATTTTTTTTGTCATGTTCAGTTAACTGTTTAGTTCAATTCTGCAATGTGATGCTCAATTCTTGTGGGTGCAATTTTGTATTCTCTTGCATGTGAGAAATAATCGAATTTGGCTGTACAAAATACATGAGATATAAATACAATTGCTATATTTCCAAGTTGTTAAGCATACTAGGTTTGGTTAACTGTCTGATCTTGTAGTATGTTCTCTTGTGCAATGTGGTGCTCAGTTAACTATTTGGTTCATTTGTTGTGGTGCTTAGTTAACTGTTTGGTTCAATTCTGCAATGCGATGTTCAATTGTCGTGGGTACAATTTTGCATTGTTATGCATGTGAGAAATAAATCGAATTCGGCTGAACTAAATACATGAGAAACATATACAATTGCTATATTTCCTAGTTCTTAAGCATGCTTGGTTTGGATAAATAGCTTTTCCATGTGGCTCGAATTAATCTGCTGAATCTGCAATGTGTTTATTTTTCATCAACATATTTTACTGATAGTATGCCAACCCTCACTTAACCTGATCAATAACTACCTTATATGTGTTGCAGGGAAACAATGGGAGGCACTGAGGTTTACCATCGAGGTTCGCACATGCATGGTCCTTTGTCTAATAGCACATTATTGTGCAATTGCAGGAACCATTCTAGTATTTAGGTTTTTAACAATTTGGTCTTGCACATGTAGGTCCTGCTGTCAGAGGTTTTGACCCACTGTTCGACCCATTTTGCATATGGGGAAATGAGATGTCCATGAATATCAGTCAAGTCAAGAAACTCAGAAAGATTGTGAGGATAAAGAAACTAGCGACGAAAAACAACAAGATCTTTGTCTGCACAATGAAGAAGACATCAGTGAACTACAGGATGGTACTAACTCTTATACTCCCTCTGGTCCTTTTTAGTCTGCATATAAGTTTTGTCCGAAGTCAAAGTATCTCTACTTTGACCAAAGTTATAGAAAAAAGCATCAACATTCAAACTGCAAAATCATTATTTTTAGATGCATTATGAAATACAATTTTATAGTTTACATATTTGGTATCGTGGATGTTGATATTTGTCGGGCCCATGGAACCCAGGGTATCCTGGCCCGTTTGCCTTTGGTCCAGGGCGCAACACCTGGCGTAGGACTAGCAGGCCGCCACCATCGAGCATCTCATCAAGACCCCTCATGAGGCCTTGGCCTCCTGAGGACCCCTCCTCAGGGAGCGGCGAACCAGACTCAACATCTTCACCAGTAGCCTCGCGAGGCCCTCTCGCGAGGCGGCCTCCCGAGGCACCCTCCTGAAGGCACTCAAGACAAGGGCTGTTTGGTCCGGCTGCGCGGTCTTGTGCCAATCACGTGGGTGACGCGCGCGGCGATGAACGGTGACAGAGGCTGTGCCAGCGGGCGCGGATGAAGAGGGTTTCCCCTTCTATGCTAAGGGAGCAAGGCCAGCTATCCACTTCCCAAAGTAACCCCAAAGGTTGCCCGATCGGCGAAAGAAGACCAAGACGGCGGGCGCGCCGGGCGGAGGTCATCAGCGAGCCCACTGGCGCGTCATGGGTCATGCTTTTGCAGGCGAAGACCGCCTTTACTCAGGATAGCCTGAGCGCCTGTCCCCTTTCAAAATCCGCCAAGTGTGGCAACCCTTCCCGCCTAAGTTTCGAGGGGGAAGAGGACCAGGGCAGGTATAAAGGGACAGTGCTGCCATCGTGGTAGGGGATCCGATCGCCTCCTTCCTCTCCTACCTTGTACGCGAGAATGCCTTCTTGCTGACTGCAATCCCAACCAAGCAAGAGTAGGGTTTTACACCGCAAGGTGGCCCAAACCTGGGTAAAACCGCCGAGTCCACGGTCAGCTCCCGCTAGCGCGCTCCCGCCGTAGCTTCGCCGTAGTTAGGCTGTGGTAGGGGACGAGGAGGTAGGAACGAGCTCACCCCAGTGTTCGAACCTTTGGGTCCCCGGAGCCCCAACTCTGACATTTTGGCGCGCCAGGTAGGGGTGCGCTACCGTTCTTCCGCTCCATCCTCCAACTCCACCAGCCCCATGGCCAACGCACGTCACGAGCGCGCTGAGCGCAGGGCTGGCCGCGTGGCTCAGACGGAGCCGGTGGCCCGCGGCAACCGCCGCCGTCCTGTCGAGACCGCAGCTGCTGCCGCCACCGACCCCGCTGCCCGTGAGCAGCAGGACTCCTCCCTGCACCTCTCCGTGCAGGCCAACGGCCACACCACCACGGCCTCTTCCTCCCTCGGCCACCGAGGGCCACCGAACGCGCAGGCCGCGCTACTCATGGTGCGCGAGCTGCTCCGCTACCGTCCAGCTGACGCCGGCTACGACGCCTGGCTTGGTCGCATCACCGAGCTCGTCAATGCCGCCGGGGACGCTCCGGCGCCTTCCCACTCGCTCCGCCCTCCGCCGTCTCGCGCTGGGGACCTGGCACACGACGCTCCCCAGCCGCCTCCTCTACGCGACGAGCTCGGCGGGCGCGCGAGCCGTCCCGTGGCGCGTCCCCGCCAGCCCGAGACGAGGCCAGCTGCCAGATCATCCGGCGTGCGCCCCCTGATGCATGGGTGCTCCTCGAGCGGCAGCGCCAGCGCCAAGACCAGGCCGTCCAGGAGGTTGCGGTAGCTGGGCGCCAGAACCGCGCCGCCCTCGCCGGCGGTGGCCCCTCAAGCGGCGTGGGCTGCCGTGCCTTCACCCGCGAGCTGCGTCGGGTGGTGTGGCCCGCAAAGTTCAAGCCTGAGCTACCTCCGCGCTACGACGGCACCCCCAACCCTGCGGAGTTCCTTCAGCTCTACGCGCTGAGCATCGAAGCGGCGAATGGCGACGACAAGGTCATGGCGAACTGGTTCCCCATGGCCCTCAAGGATGACTCGTGCTCCTGGCTCATGAACCTCCCCGAGGTGTCTATCTCCTCATGGGCCGAGCTCTGCACCCAGTTCGTTGCCAACTTCAAGGGCACGCAAGACCGTTCCCACACCATCAACGACCTGCGGCAACACCCAGACGAGACCCTCCACAAGTACATCCAGTGCTTCAGCCAGGTGCGGAACAAGATCCCGCGCGCCTCCGATGCGACCGTCATATCTGTGTTCTCCACCGGCGTCACAGACGTCAAGATGCGTGAGAAGCTCGCCATCAACGACAAGCTAGACTCGATGCTTGAGCTGTTCGACCTTGCTGACAAGTGCGCCAAGGCTGAAGAAGGTCGCCTCTTCGTCCACAATGACCCCGATGCGGTGCTCGATGCCGCCAAGGCCAAGAACAAGGACGTCAAGCGGAAGGGCCCTGCCGTGCTTGCGGCGGAGCCCGAGCAGAAGCGCGGCCGTGACCGCGATGAACCCAGGAAGGACGGCAGACTGCTCTGTGCTTACCACAACGTGCGCTCCCACAGCACTGAAGACTGCTAGGAGCTCAGGCTGCTCCGCGGCGAGGACCAGGGCCGCCGAGACGACTGCAGCGGCCGCGGCACCGGTCGCAGAGGTGACCGTGGCGGCAACCACTGGGACGGCCGCAACGGCAACTTCCGCCAAGGCTGGCACGAGCAGCCTCGTGAGGCCGCTTGGTGCGACCAGCCTCGTGAGGCGAACCCTCAGGCCAACGCCGCTCTCCCACCACTGCCGCCGCCACCCCGTAGGAACGATGTCAACCAGCCTGATGAGGGCGCTGGGGGCTACCAGGAGCCTTGTGCAGTCGCCTGCATCCTTGGCGGGGCTCAGGCCCCCGAGTCCAACCGCCACTTCAAGCAGCTCTCTCGCGAGGTGAATGCCGCCCTCCTGAGGCATGAGGCCATGCGGCCCCTCAAGTGATCGTAGTACGCCGTCACCTTCGATTCCAAGGACCACCCCAAGTCCTCGGCCTTCGCATGTGCACTCCCACCATCAGCAACGTCGCGGTCACCAAAACCCTCATCGACAGAGGCGCCGGCCTCAATGTGATCTCCATCGAGACCTTCGAGACGCTCCAAGTGCCCTACGACCAGCTGATGCCGACCAGGCCCTTCTCCGGAGTGACCGATGGCTCCACTGTCCCTCTGGGGCAAGCGCACCTCCCCGTCACCTTCAGCACCCGCAAGAACTACCACACCAAGCTCATCGACTTCGACGTGGCGCACATCGACCTGCCTTACAACGCCATCTTGGGCTACCCAGCTCTCGCCAAGTTCATGGCGGCGACCCACCATGCCTACAACGTCCTCAAGATGCCTGGCTGCAGCGGCATCATTACTGTCACCTGCGACGAGAAGGACGCGGTCTGCTCCCTCGAGCGCGCCTACAAAGCCGCCGCTGTCGCGCATTCGGCTGACGAGGACGCGGCCGAGCCTCCTGAGGCCGCGCCCGCGAAGAAAAAGCAGTTGTTCTCTCAGGACCGCGCCGAGACGAAGAAGGTGTCGGTGGATGGCAGTGGTTTAGGCCCTGCCTTCACCATCGGCGCTGGCCTTCCTCCTGCATAGGAAAGCGCGCTCGTCACCTTCCTTCGGGCAAACTCGGATGTTTTCACCTGGAAAGCATCTAACTTATCCAGTGTGCCGAGGGAGGTGATCAAGCACCACTTAGCGGTGTGCCCCAACGCACGCCCCGTCAAGCAAAAAGCGCGGCACCAGGCGCCAGAGAAGCAAGATTTCATCATCAAGGAAGTTTAGAAGCTCCAAGAAGCTGGAGTCATCCGAGAGGTGCACCATCCCTAATGGCTCGCCAACCCAGTCGTCATCCCCAAGAAGGGCGGCAAGGAACGTATGTGCATTGACTTCACCAGCCTCAACAAGGCCAGCCCTCAGGACCCCTTCCTGCTGCCGCGAGTCGGTCAAGGCGCTGGCTCCGCCGCCAGCGGTGTGCGCATGCGTTTCGGCCTGAGAAACGCCGGCGCCTCCTTCCAGAGGCTGGTGCCCCTCATGCCAGGGCCTCGCGAGCCCCCTGGGTCTCAGGAGCCCCCTGGTCCCGGAGGGGTGAGCTACCGCGGCATGCCTCACCAGGCGATCTGATGACTCCCCAGCACAGTTCTGTCGGGTGCGTCCGAGCGCCGCCTCGCGTGGCCCAAGTTCTGTCTCACCGCACCTTCCACACCTTCGCTCACGGGACCCTTCCGCCAAGGTGATTTGGTTTAACGCGACTGAGGGCGCCCCACGGGCTGCACCAACCTCAAGCTGACCCGTGCCAGACACGGCAGTCTCGCCCCTCTCCTTTTTCGTTGTGTAATGAATCTTGCAGATTATGCTCTGATAAGTTTATGTTGCCTCCTTAATTGTGTGTTGGGTATGATGCCATCTCGAGAGCGCTACGCGCTCGCGACCCCTCTCCTGACCGTTCCATGAGCGAGGGCTAGGCACGACGCCTGTGTGCGGGTCCGTCCCTGCAGCGCCGCTAAATCCAAGTGACTGAGCTCTGGCTCGCGGGCCTGCTCCCGTGCACGTCACCTCGCCGAGGTCCTTGGTGCCTCATCTCCTCGCGCAATGGCCATGGGCGAGCTAGCGAGCGCGCATCGCTCCCCCATTGTGAGATTTGTCGACGTGCAGTTGCCTCGGGAGGCAAGCCGCTCGGGAGCTTAGCGGGCAGTCTCTCGCGAGCTGGCCTGCGGTGGTCGCCTAATCAGAAGACCCTGCAAGACGAAGACCGAACCTCGCGAGGCACACCTCGTGAGCTGCATGCACTCCTCATGAGCTGTGGCTCACCCGACTCCGCTCTCCGCCAAAAGCTAGGTCCAACCCCCTCGCTAGACACCCTCACCGTTACTCAAGCTCTCTCCCTTCGCGATCTCGCTGAGTGCTGGCATTTTTTCTTTCGCGTGAGCCGCTTGCACGCCAAAGGGGGACTCCCTGAGCATCGCACCTCAGGAGCCCTCACTAGCTCCCGGTGCCCCTCACCTCCTGGCCTTGTCCCGGCATCGTGGCCGGACATACCAGCGACGGCTGAGGCCTGCTCGGGGGCTGGTTCCTGACGGTGTAGAGCACCGAGGCGAACAAGAAAGAAAAAACCGGCCTCACGAGAGGACTTCGGGAGGGAACGCATACATTCCAAACCGCAAAAGCATTAAATTAAAACATAAAAGCTATTGTTTCACACCCCCACGGGGCTACATCGATCCAGTGTAGGAGAATAAAAAGAAGAAAGAGGCCTAGGCGGGGCGCCGTCATCCCCAAGAATCCAACTTGGACGCCGTGCGTGCCTAGTCGGAGTCCTCATCCTCGCTCTTGAAGAAAGAGGCCTAGGCGGGGGGAGCTGTCGTCGCTTCCCCTTCCGCCAGAGGGGGCGGCACCGTTGTCGCTGTCATCCTCACTGGAGGAGCCGTTGTAGCTGCCGTCCTCGCTCTCCGCGCAACACTCCAGACGGCTGCCGGAGATCCCGAAGATCTTCACGAAGAGCATGGCGGCCCCGTCGTACTTGAACTGGACGTGCCCCCGCTTCAGGCCGCGGGTGAGGGCGAACGACTTCCACCCCTGCTTCAAGAACATGAAGCCCGAGGGGGTGAACTACGTCGCCACCCAGGAGGGGCCGTTGTAGCAGCCATCGGTCTGCACCCATAGGCCCAAGGGCGCGCGGTTCGCCATTGCCTCCGCGAAGGAGTCCGGAAGCCAGAGCCAGGTGCAGGGCCGGCGGTGCATGTTCACTATAAACTCATGAGCTGCCTCCGCCGAATGGCTCCCTGCCTGGGGAGGTAGGGCGGCCGCCCCGCCAAGGCCGCCTCGGCTGCGCGCGCCGCGCCCTCCGTGCCCGCGGGCTGCGCCCCTTCCACGGCCGCTGGGACCGGCGCCGGCAGCCGCCGGCGAGCGCCCGCGCCCCCGGGGCGGAACCTTGGATGCGGCAGTAGAAGCGCGGGCACGCCCTCTTCCCCTCACCATCACTGCGGCGGCTCTCGCAAGGCAAGGAAGGAAATATTGGAGGAAGAAGAAGATGGGTGGAGGACTTCGGCTCTTCACTCCCCCTCTTTATGCTTGGCGCGGGGCTCTTCTCGTCGCTCTGCCTTCTTCGGCGTCAGGAGTCGAAGCAGCAAAGTGCGTGAAGGAAGGCAATGATGGTCTCGTGTCGCCCGCGGCAGTCTTTATGTCAGCGCGGGCGGTTACCGAGGCGTCGTGGGAGAAGTGGGGGCGTCCCCCGTCACATCATGCGCCACGCGTCGCGCCTGACCCGCATGCGGTTAGGGCCCGTGTCGTTTCGCCCCCTAGTAGGCGGGAACGTGCGCGCCGCGGGCCCGGGGGCTACTATCGGGCCCATGGAACCCAAGGTATCCTGGCCCGTCTGCCTTTGGCCCAGGGCGCAACACCTGGCGTAGGTCCAGCAGGCCGCCACCATCGAGCATCTCATCAAGATCCCTCATGAGGCCTTGGCCTCCTGAGGACCCCTCCTCAGGGAGCGGCGAACCAGACTCAACATCTTCACCAGCAGCCTCGCGAGGCCCTCTCGCGAGGCGGCCTCCCGAGGCACCCTCCTGAAGGCGCTCAAGACAAGGGCTGTTCGGTCCGGCTGCGCGGTCTCGTGCCCATCACGTGGGTGACACGCGTGGCGACAAACGGCGACAGAGGCCATGCCAGCGGGCGCGGATGAAGAGGGTTTCCCCTTCTGTGCTAAGGGAGCAAGGCCAGCTATCCACTTCCCAAAGTAACCCCAAAGGTTGCCCGATCGGCGAAAGAAGACCAAGACGGCGGGCGCGCCGGGCGGAGGTCATCACCGAGCCCACCGGCGCATCATGGATCATGCTTTTGCACGCGAAGACCGCCTTTAGTCAGGATAGCCTGAGCGCCTGTCCCCTTTCAAAACCCGCCAAGTGTGGCAACCCTTCCCGCCTAAGTTTCGAGGGGGAAGAGGACCAGGGCAGGTATAAAGGGACAGTGCTGCCATGGTGGTAGGGGATCCGATCGACTCCTTCCTCTCCTACCTTGTACGCGAGAATGCCTTCTTGCTGACCACAATCCCAACCAAGCAGGAGTAGGGTTTTACACCGCAAGGTGGCCCGAACCTGGGTAAAACCGCCGAGTCCATGGTACGCTCCCGCTAGCGCGCTCCCGCCGTAGCTTCGCCGTAGTTAGGCTGTGGTAGGGGACGAGGAGGTAGGAACGAGCTCACCCCAGTGTTCGAACCTTTGGGTCCCCGGAGCCCCAACTCCGACAATATTTTTTTAAATTAATTTGGTGAAACTTTACAAAGTTTGACTTGATACAAATATAATGCATGGAGTAAAAAGGACCGGAGGGAGTACCTTGTTTTTTTATTCCTTTGCGCCATTTAAATATTTAGAGAAGATATTTATGCATATGTTTGTTTTCAGGCCTTTCCAAAGCAGTTCATAGATGATTACCTCTCAAACCACCTGTATGGTTAAGAGGCGACGAAGGTGTTCATACAACACCGACGGTACAATATGGAAGTCTTCCTCAAGAGGACGAAGGATGGGTGGTCAATCATCCACAGGCACTGGCCTAAAGTTGCCAGGACATTCAACATCATTGAAGGCTCAATATTCGCCTTCCGCTTCAGCAGTTTTCTAGATGAGATTCATCTGTCTATCTACCGTCTATGATGCTAATTTCCAAAGGTTTTAGATGTTGCATGTGAAACTTGCTGCTGTTGTGTAATGGGGTAGCTAGCTATATGCCTATATGGTGTGAGTGAGTGTTGAAGCTATATGATGTTGTACTCTGATGTATTTCAATTATGAAATCCTGGTTCCGTAATACAAAAATGAAATATATTGTGTGTTTATTATGAAATGTAAATTTGATTACTAAATGGATTAACAATAATGGGCCAATTAGCCTGCTTATTGGGTTTTTCTAGTGCAAACGGTTATTGAGACAACACCGTGGGCGATGATCTCAGACAACCCACACAGTTTATAGGAAGTAAACGTGTTGGATCAATGAACAATCACACACGACTTCCTCTGGACAACTGTTTGCGTTAGGCCACCTTGCACAAACGTTTTCCACATAAAAAGTGTGTGTGATGGACAGTCTATGCCACACAGTTTCTTCTAGACACCGTGCGTGATGCATTCAATAAAACAAACGATAAAATTATTACTATCGTCTGCAATGGCAACACTATCACAGATGATGTGATGCGGAAAACTGTGTGCTTTGTATATACGAACGGAAATGTTTGTCTGGGATTCACTGTGTGGGATGTATATACGAATCGAAATGTTTATCTCGGATTCAATGTGTGGGATGTACATACGAACGGAAACGATTGGGCCAGTATAATTGTCTACGATGGCTCACCCGATCACACACGAGCTCTTTTTGCCCCGTGTGTGTTACCAGAGGCCCTATCACGGACAGTTTCTGGGTTGTGTGGAAAGGACCCCCCCTATCGCACACACATGCAAGGCGACGGTTTAAAACTTCGTCGCTGAAAGGGGGTAAAAACCGTTTGTATAGCAGCTCGCTGTACTAGTGAGGTATTCAATGCATTCATGGACATCATCATATGTGCACTTCACTCTATGTCTATGGATATCCTTGTATGTTCCTTGTGTGGGACTAACCCATGTAGGTATTGAAAGTGCAAAACTCCAAGGATTGCTCCCAACTCTTGATGATCAACATCAACATAGAGCATCCACATCTACAACATCTACATGAAGTCATCATCGACAAAACCCAAGGTTAGTTCATCCCTCCTTTGGGGGATATCACATCTAGGGGGAGCTTTACTCTAAGACTTGAGTCATAGCAACTCTAATGGTGTGAACACATTAATGCGTTATGTAAAAGTGGTAACCCCACTTGTGCTTAAACGATGAGTATGACCTATGATCAAATGTTCTCATTTGGCTCCTAAGTCAATATACTCATATATAGGTGACAATGTCATCGCCCATTGCTTGATAGTTGCTAGAATTGGTTGTGCATGTTTGACACATATTTCATTTGCTATCTTATTGTGTGAGCATGATGATTTGCATATTTCTCATTCGAGGACATCCATTTGTAGTTTGATTGATTTGGTTTTATTTGGCCAAATGGATGTACAAGAATGCCTAAGCACCTTCTCTATCTATCTATCTCAACTCATCCAAATTCCTTCTTGCTATATCACAAAAACTTGAACAAGTCTCTATCGGACCCTCCGGGTGAGGAGCACTCGGAGCCACCGATCTGCTTAGGGCTGACCTCCAAAACCTTCTAAGTGCCCTTTCGGACTGACCAAAACACAACCATTCGGTCTCACCGAAAACACTTGGACTGATCTGATTTTCAATCTCGGAGAAACCGATTTAGAATTCTCGGTCTCACCGAAGCGATGCGCTCACAGCAGTTATTCACTTTGGTGCCACCAATAGTTTTCACTCGGTCTCACCGACATCACATGGGTATATACATGTTCAATCGTCACGCTCTCGCACCCCATTGCTGCCGTCGCCCTGGTCCACGGATCGCCGCCTTTGTCTCCAACGTGCCCTCGCCGCCGGATTCCGGCGCCGTCAACGGCATTCATCACCACCATTGCCACCGTAGAGGATCTCCACCAAGTTAGGGTGAGATTCGATCATCTAGTGCTTCAAATTTCCTATTCTATGCACTAGAGATGTTGCGCCCGCAATTATCACAAGGATTGAAATTTCTATTCCAGCAAACTCCGTAGAGATTGATTTTGAACTTTAGGGTTATGGTTGCTTAGATTTTACCTCGGATTGACCGAATTGAGAGACTCGGGTTCACCGATTTGGCCTTTGGCCATTGCACTCAGTACACATCGGTGCCGCCGAGATGTACTGATCGGTGAAACCAAATCTATAGTTTCAGTAGAACCCTAGCGCTTCGGAGAGACCGAGACACAAATCGGTCTGACCAAAACAGTGTGGCCGAGTCTCTGTTGCTGCTTTCGGTGCTACTGAGACCATCAAATCGGTGACTCTGAAATACCTTCTGTGAAAACCTAAAACTGAAGTTTGGATTCAAATTGTTTTCAAAATGCTATGTTTTTTTGATGCTCATCTACTCCACTCTACCCCATCTACTTCACAGGTGCTGGTGTCAAGATGTCAGATGCAAGTGACAGTCAAAACAGGTCAGAGCAAGAGGCTGAGCTGAGTGCAGGGTCAAGTCCTAAGGGAAGTTACTATGAGGGAGAAAGAAGCTCTCCAGAATTGCCTAAGGCAGCCACCAGGACAAGGAAGAAGAAAAATTCTGATGATGATGATGATGAGGATTTTGTTGCTGAGGAAGCTACCTCAAAGAAGAAGAAACCAGCTGTTGTAGCAAAGGAATATGTCACAAGGAAAGAGAGAGGAGTCACAAGGAAGGTTTCTGCATCCACAGCTGCCAAGAGGAACATCTTGCTAGAGAATCCAAAAGGATCCAAACAGGCTCCAACTCAGTCAAAGCCTAAGACAGCTAGCAAGAAGAGAGAGAGAAAGCAGACTGCTCATGTGATCTTCAGGCCTACATCCATGAGAAGGGATGATGCAACAGATGAAGAAGAGGAAGCTGTAAATCCACCTCCTCCCAAGCATCAGAAGCTTATGGGAGATGCCATCAAGACAGCTGCTCCTTCCAAGGCCAAGCCTGTAGCAAAAAAGCCAAAGAGGACTATCAGAGATGTTCCAGCCAGTGAGAAGAACAAGGCCCCGGTGCCTGAGAGAGAAGAAGAGGAAGAGGAAGAAGCTCAAGTGCTTATGAAGTTAAGGCCAAAGTTGCCAGAACACAATGATGATCACCCAGTAGCTGAGAATATGAAGAAGAGAAAAGATGCTGGTCTCAGGAAATGGAGGGAATCAGACCCCTATTCAGTCAGGAGGAGAACTGCAGTTGACTACAGATTCCACACCAAGGAGCAACAAGATTTCTATGAAACAATGTTGCTTGACAAGAAGCCAATTGTCAGTGATATGAAATGGGTGGACTGGAAGTATATTGATGCAAATGAAGATCACTTCCCCCATGTTCATGAGGATTTCAGATCTATTGATCTTGATGAGTTCATTGGAAAGAAGCTGACTAGCTGGAATGATGAGATGATCATGCAGTTTTACTCTACAGCTCATTTCTATCCCAATGGGAGGATTATCTGGATGACAGAGGGTATCAGGTATCAATCCAGTGTACCAGAGTGGGCCACATTGCTTGGTGTACTAGACGCTGAGGAAAATGACATTGATGTGTATGCTATGTCCAAGATGGGACATAATTCCATGGCAATCCTGTACACAGAGATTCCAGAGAAGGAGAATCACAAGCTTGGTTCTGTATACTATCTGCTTGCAGGGCTTGCTACATCCAACACGATCATGAGGCATACCTTGATGCCCAAATCAGGAGATGATAGGATGATCAGAGGACACTCCATCAACATGCTGCATCACATAGACCAACATGAGAGGATTAAAGTGATGGATGATACGTCCATTTTGCATCTTGTTTTCCTACTGTTATTTATAGTGTTTTTAATCAATATAACACTTTGTGGAGTAATTCTAATGCCTTTTCTCTCTTAATATGCAAGATTTACATAAGGAGGGAGATTGCCGGTAGTTGGAATCCTAGACCTGAAAAAGCTATGTCAAAGATACCTATTATGCACATCTCCAAATGAGCTGAAATTTCACGAAGATTTATTTTGGAATAAATAAAAAATACTGGAGAAAAGAAGTGCCAGAGGGGGCCACCCAGGTGCCCACGAGGCACCAGGGCGCGCCACCACCCCCCCCCCCCCGGGCGCGCCCTGGTGGCTTGTGGGGCCCCTGGCCAGCCACCGGTGCCCATTTTCTGGTATATAAACCCATTTTTCCCTAGAAAAAATAAGGAGAAGACTTTAGGGATGGAGCGCCGCCGTCTCGAGGTGGAACTTGGGCAAGAGCACTTTTGCTCTCCGGCGGAGCGATTCTGCCGGGGATACTTCCCTCCAGGAGGGGGAAATCGAAGCCATCGACATCACCAACGATCCTCTCATCGTGGGAGGACCAATCTTCATCAACATCTTCACCAGCACCATCTCATCTCAAACCCTAGTTCATCTCTTGTATTCAATATTTGTCTCAAAACCTCAGATTGGTACCTATGGGTTGCTAGTAGTGTTGATTACATCTCGTAATTGATGCTAGTTGGTTTATTTGGTGGAAGCTTATATGTTCAGATCCATTATGCTATTCAATACCCCTCTGATCTTGGACATGAATATGATGTGTGAGTAGTTACTTTTGTTCTTGAGGACATGGGAGAAGTCTTGTCATAAGTAATCATGTGAATTTGGTATTCGTTCGATATTTCGATGACATGTATGTTGTTGATTCTCTTAGTGGTGTCATGTGAACGTCGACTACATGACACTTCACCATCTTTGGGCCTAAGGGAATGCATTATGGAGTAGTAATTAGATGATGGGTTGCTAGAGTGACAGAAGCTTAAACCCTAGTTTATGCGCTATTCCGTAAGGGGCTGATTTGGATCCATATGTTTAATGCTATGGTTAGATTTATCTTAATTCTTCTTTCATAGTTGCGGATGCTTGCGAGAGGAGTTAATCATAAGTAGGAGGCTTGTTCAAGTAAGAACAACACCCAAGCACCGGTCCACCCACATATCAAATTATCAAAGTAGCCAACGCGAATCAAACAAACATGTTGAAAGTGACTAGATGAAATTCCCATGTGTCCTCAAGAACGCTTTGCTTATTATAAGAGAATGTTCCGTCCTGTCCTTTGCGACAAAAGGATTGGGCTACCTTGCTGCACCTTAGTTACTATTTCTACTTGTCACTTGTTATAAATTATCTTGCTATCAAACTACTCGTTACCGATAATTTCAGTGCTTGTAGAAAATACCTTGCTGAAAAATGCTTGTCATTTCCTTCTGCTCCTCATTGGGTTCGACACTCTTACTTATCGAAAGGACTACGATTGATCCCCTATACTTGTGGGTCATCAAGACTATTTTATGGCGCCATTGCCGAGGAGTGAAGCGCCTTTGGTGAGTGGAATTTGGTAAGGGAACATTTATATTACGTGCTGAAATTTATTGTCACTTGTCACTATGGAAAGTAATCCTTTGAGGGGCTTGTTCGGGGTATCTTCACCTCGACCGGAAGCACAAAGAGTTGCTCCTCAACCTACTGCACCTACTGAAAATATTTATTATGAGATTCCTTCGGGTATGATAGAGAAACTGCTAGCTAATACTTATGCAGGAGATGGAATACTACATCCTGATATGCACCTAATCTATGTGGACGAAGTTTGTGGATTATTTAAGCTTGCAGGTTTACCCGGAGATGAAGTTAATAAGAAGGTTTTCCCTTTATATTTGAAGAGAAAGGCATTGACATGGTATAGGCTATGTGATGATATTGGAACGTGGGATTGGAATCGATTGAAATTGGAATTTCATCAAAAGTTTTATCCTACGCATCTGGTTCATCGTGATCGGAATTATATATATAATTTTTGGCCTCATGAAGGAGAAAGCATCGCTCAAGCTTGGGGGAGGCTTAAGTACATGATGTACACATGCCCTAATCATGAGCTCTCAAGAGAAATTATCTTAGAGAATTTTTATGCTCGGCTTTCTCATGATGATCAAACCATGCTCGATTCTTCTTCGATTGGCTCCTTTATGAAGAAAACTATTGAATTCATATGGGATCTTCTGGAAAGAATTAAATGCAACTCTGAAGATTGGGAACTCGTCAAAGGTAATGAGTCAGGTATAACACTTGAGTTCGATTGTGTTAAATCTTTTATGGATACCGATGCTTTTCATATGTTTAGCACTAAATATGGACTTGACTCTGAGATAGTAGCCTCCTTTTGTGAATCATTTGCTACTCATGTTGATCTCCCTAAGGATAAGTGGTTTAAATATCATCCACCTATTGAATTGAAAGAAGAACATGTTAGCGTTAAAAAGAAACAATTGTTTACCATGTTGATCCAGTTGTGCCTACTGCTTATATGGAGAAATCACCTTTTCCTGTTAGGATTAAGGAACATGCTAAAGTTTCAACTCTGGTTAACAAAAGTAATATTAGAGCACCTAGACCCTCTGAACAAATTAAAGTTGAACCTAATGTTGCTATGGTTAAAGATCTCTTGGTCGATAATATAGATGGGCATGTTATTTACTTCTGTGATGAAGCTACTAGAATTGCTAAGCCCGATCCTAAAGATAAGAATAAACCTGTCGTTGGCATGCTTGTTGTCTCTGTTAAAATAGGAGATCATTGCTATCATGGCTTATGTGATTTGGGTGCTAGTGTGAGTGCTATTCCGTTTACCTTATATCAAGAAATTATGAATGATATTGCACCTATTGAAATAGAGGACATTGAAGTTACTATTGAGCTGGCGAATAGAGATACTATTACGCCGCTTGGTATCGTTAGAGATGTTGAAGTCTTGAGTGGAAAAATAAAATACCCCACTGATTTTCTAGTCCTCGGTTCTCCACAAGATAATTTTTGTCTCATTATATTTGGTAGACCTTTCTTAAATACTGTTAATGCTAAAATTGATTGCGCTAAAGAAACTGTCAGTGTTAATTTTGGTGATATATCTCATGAGTTTAATTTTTCTAAGTTTCGTAGACAACCTCATGATAAAGAATTGCCTAGTAAAGATGAAATTATTGGTCTTGCTTCTATTGCCGTACCTCCTACTGATCCGTTAGAACAATATTTGCTAGACCATGAAAATGATATGCACATGAATGAAAGAAATGAAATAGATAAGATGTTCTTTGATCAACCACCTATCCTTAAACACAATTTGCTTATTGAAACTCTTGGAGGTCCTCCTCCACCTAAGGGTGACCCTGTATTTGAATTGAAATAATTGCCTGATACATTGAAATACTCTTATCTAGATGATAAGAAGATATATCCTGTTATTATTAGTGCTAACTTTCAGAACATGAAGAAAAGAGATTACTAAAAACTCTGAGGAAACACCGTGCTGCTATTGGATATACTCTTGATGATCTTAAGGGCATTAGTCCCACTCTATGTCAACACAAAATTAATATGGACCCTGATGCTAAACCAGTTGTCGACCATCAGCGACGATTAAATCCTAAGATGAAGGAAGTGGTAAGAACTGAAATATTAAAGCTTTTGGAAGCAGGTATAATCTATCCCATAGCTGATAGTAGATGGGTAAGTCCCGTTCATTGTGTCCCTAAGAAAGGAGGCATTACTGTTGTTCCTAACGATAAAAATGAACTCATTCCAGAAAGAATTGTAACTGGTTATAGGATGGTAATTGATTTTAGAAAATTAAATAAAGCTACTAGGAATGATCATTACCCCTTACCTTTTATTGATCAAATGTTAGAAAGATTGTCCAAGCATACACACTTTTGCTTTCTTGATGGATATTCTGGTTTCTCTCAAATACCTGCATCACAAGCCGACCAAGAGAAAACCACCTTTACTTGTCCTTTTGGAACTTATTCTTATAGACGTATGCCTTTTGGTTTATGCAATGCACCTGCTACCTTTCAAAGATGTATGACTGCCATATTCTCTGACTTTTGTGAAAAGATTGTTGAGGTTTTCATGGATGATTTTTCCATTTACGGAACTTCCTTTAATGATTGCTTAAGCAACCATGATTGAGTTTTGCAGAGATGTGAACAAACTAATCTTGTCTTGAATTGAGAGAAGTGCCACTTTATGGTGAATGAAGGTATTGTCCTGGGGCATAAAATTTCTGAACGAGGTATTGAAGTAGATAAGGCTAAAGTTGATGCAATTGAGAAAATGCCATGTCCTAAAGATATTAAAGGTTTAAGAAGTTTCCTTGGTCATGTTGGTTTCTATAGAAGGTTTATTAAAGACTTCTCTAAAATTTCTATGCCTCTTACTAATCTCTTACAAAAAGATGTTCCATTTGTTTTTGATGATGATTGTGTAGAAGCCTTTGAAACACTTAAGAAAGCCTTAACCTCTGCACCTATTATTCAACCGCCTGATTGGAACTTGCCTTTTGAAATTATGTGTGATGCTAGTGATTATGTTGTAGGTGTTGTTCTAGGACAGAGAGTTGATAAGAAATTAAATGTTATCCATTATGCTAGTAAAACTCTAGACAGTGCTCAAAGAAATTATGCTACTACTGAGAAAGAATTTCTAGCAGTTGTGTTTGCATGTGATAAATTCAGATCTTACATAGTTGATTCTAAAGTAATTGTTCACACCGATCATGCTGCTATTAAATACCTTATGGAAAAGAAAGATGCTAAACCTAGACTCATTAGGTGGGTTCTATTGCAACAAGAATTTGACTTGCATATTACTGATAGGAAGGGAGCGGAGAACCCCGTAGCTGATAACTTGTCTAGGTTGGAAAATAGTCTTGATGACCCACTGCCTATTGATGATAGTTTTCCCGATGAGCAATTAGCTGTCATAAATGCTTCTCGTAATACTCCGTGGTATGCATACTATGCTAATTATATTGTTGCTAAATTTATACCACCTAGTTTCACATACCAACAAAAGAAAAAGTTCTTCTTTGATTTAAGACATTACTTCTGGGATGATCCACATCTTTATAAAGAATGAGTGGATGGTATTATTAGACTTTGTATACCTGAGCATGAACATGAACAAATCCTAGGGAAGTGTCATTCCGAGGGTTACCGAGGACACCATGCGGGAGACAGAACTGCACATAAGGTACTACAATATGGCTTTTATTGGCCTACTCTTTTCAAGGATGCTCGTAAGTTTGTCTTATCTTGTGATGAATGTCAAAGGATTGGTAATATTAGTAGACGTCAGGAAATTCCTATGAATTTTTCACTTGTTATTGAACCATTTGATGTTTGGGGATTTGATTATATGGGACCTTTTCCTTCCTCTAATGGGTATACACATATTTTAGTTGCTGTTGATTATGTTACTAAGTGGGTAGAAGCTATTCCAACTAGTAGTGTTGATCATAACACTTCTATTAAAATGCTTAAAGAAGTTATTTTCCTGAGGTTCGGAGTCCCTAGATATTTAATGACTGATGGTGGTTCACATTTTATTCATGGCGCATTCCGTAAACTGCTTGCTAAATATGATGTAAACCGTAGAATTGCATCTCCCTATCACCCTCAATCTAGTGGTCAAGTTGAATTGAGCAATAGAGAAATAAAGTTAATTTTGCAAAAGACCGTCAATAGATCTAGAAAGAATTGGTCTAAGAAACTTGACGATGCATTATGGGCTTATAGAACTGCTTATAAAAATCCTATGGGTATGTCTCCTTATAAAATGGTTTATGGAAAAGCATGTCATTTCCCTCTTGAGTTAGAACATAAAGCATATTGGGCAATTAAAGAACTCAATTATGATTTTAAACTTGCCGGTGAAAAGAGGCTATTTGATATTAGCTCGCTAGATGAATGGAGAACCCAAGCTTATGAAAATGACAAATTGTTTAAAGAAAAAGTTAAAATATGGCATGATAAAAGAATTCAAAAATGGGTGTTCAAAGTGGGTGAGTATGTTCTATTGTACAATTCTCGTTTTAGATTTTTTGCAGGAAAACTTCTCTCTAAATGGGAAGGACCGTATATCATTGAGGAACTTTATCGCTCTGGAGCCATTAAGATCAATAACACCGAAGGCATTAGTCCGAAGGTGGTCAATGGGCAAAGAATTAGGCATTACATCTCAGGTACACCTATTAATGTTGAGACTAACATTATTCAAACTATGAGACCGGAGGAATGCATAAGAGAGACCTTCCAGAACACTCCAGAACCCTGAAAAGAAAGAGGTACGTGATACGGTAAGTAAACCGACTCCAAAAATTCCATAAAAATACTTTCTGTCAGTTTTGGAATATTAGAAAAAATATAAAAATAAGAAACAACCGAGGGGACCCACGAGGTGCACACGAGGCACCAGGGCGCACCACCCCCTGGGCGCGCCCTGGTGGCTCGTGGGCCCCTCGTGAGCCTTCCCGACTCCGTTTTCTTCTAGAATACTTGTTTTATAAGAGAAAAATTCTTTATATATACTCCCGGATGTTTTGACCACCGTATCGCAAGATTCTCCTCTGTTCTTGTTTCGTGCTATTTTTCTGACAGATCTAGATCGCCATGGCTCCCCAAAAGCTCCGTACCAAGCACCGTATTGTGCAACCATCGCCGGGCAGACGCCCCTACATCGAGGTTTACTATGAGTGGTCGTCGGGAGAGGAAGACAATGGCAAGGAGGACAAGGTCAAGGAAGTTGCGGGAACCCAGGCTTCAGAAGGAGGGCAAGCCATTCCCATGGAGGAGACCGCAGAGAAGGGAGATATCCTTCAACCCGTCTATGATCATCTCTCTCCATCTGTAATTGAAGCCCTAAGAGTCTTTGAAATAGTTTGTGCTCAGAATACATCTCTCACTCGTGAAGTTATTTTGTTGGAAGAGCAAAACATCGCCCTTCGGAGCATCAACCGTAAATTGGAGTATCTGCTAAAGCTGAAGGACAAGCCCACCACTTCATCATCACCACCATCACCGAAGAAGGAGACTTGAGTACATGGGTATGGGCACTCACCTTGGCTTGTGCCAAGCTTGGGGGAGGTGCCCCGGTATCGTATCACCATCACTTTTATTATGTTTACCTATTCTTAGTTTGATCCTCAGTTATTTCGTGATTTAGTTGAATAAAAGTTTAGTATGATCTATTTTCGAGTGCTAGTTTCGTGATCTATCTATCTATGTAATTGAGTTGAGAGTTATATAATAAAGAGTAGTTTGAGTTTTTGCTTCTTCACTTTCATGTTTCAATCATAGCATTGAAAATAATGAAAAAGATCATATGCTAATCTTATGGAAAGTAATGAGATTACATAAAGAAAAGTATAAGTGGTAAAATTTATTGAAGGTTAACAAGCATAGCATTAGTCAATGATTGTATTCATGAAAAAATTAATAAGGGAAGAGAAGATTCACATGCAAATACACTATCTTGGACATCTTTTATGATTGTGAACCCCCATTGAGTATTTTATGTCAAATTGTTGACGTTAGACAAGGAAGACAACGTAATGAATTATGTTTGCTTATATTCACATAGAAGTTATATTGTCATAGATCCTCCAACATGTGGTGCTTGCCCAATATCTTTGCTAGCGAAAAATCCGCACCAAGTAGAGATACTACTTGTGCATCCAAAACCCTTAAACCTAGTTTCATGTCATGAGAGTCCACTATATCTACCTATGGATTGAATAAGATCCTTCAAGTAAGTTGTCATCGGTGCATAAAGCAATAAAAATTGCTCCTAAATATGTATGAACTTTTATTGTAAGGGAAAATAAGCTTTGTATGAACTTGTGATGGTAAAGAAATAAAAGCGACGGACTGCATAATAAAGGTTGCTATCACAAGGGGCAATATAAAGTGACGTTCCTTTGCATTAAGAGCTTGTGCATCCAAAAACAAAAAGCGCATGACAACCTCTGCTTCCCTCTGCGAAGGGCCTATCTTTTACTTTTATGTATTTACTTTTTATGCAAGAGTCAATAGTGTTCTCCTCTATTCCTTTTTATTTTTCTCTTTTGCAAGCATCATGTGGTGGGGAAAGATCTAGGCACATATATCCAGTTGGATATGAGTGATCATGAGTTATTATTGTTGACATTACCCTTGAGGTGAATAAGTTGGGAGGCGAAATTATAAGCCCCTATCTTTCTATGTGTCTGGCTAAAACTTTTTGCTCCATATATATGTTGTGTGTGTTTGCAATCATAGAAGACTAAATGATTGTTCAGTATGTGGACTTGCTAAAAAGCTCCTACATGAGACTCTTCCTGAAAATATGATGAATTGCAATTGCATTGTTGACTGAGAACATAGTTTGTTAGTTTTCAAGAAAGTTTATGTCTTATATTTCGTTGTTGTGATGAATTGTTACTTGCTCATGAGAAGTTCTATGATAATGAATATTGTTGTTATAATAGTGATCATGATGCTATTATGTCTGTATTTTGTTTTTATCGACACCTCTCACTCTAAATATGTGGACATGATTATCGATATCGGCTTTTGCTTGAGGACAAGCGAGGTCTAAGCTTGGGGGAGTTGATACGTCCATTTTGCGTCATATTTTCGTACTTTTATTTATAGTGTTTTTAATCAATATAACACTTTGTGGAGTAATTCTAATACCTTTTCTCTCTTAATATGCAAGATTTACATAAGGAGGGAGATTGCTGGCAACTGGAATCCTGGACCTGAAAAAGCTATGTCAGAGATACCTATTCTTCACATCTCCAAATGAGCTGAAATTTCACGGAGATTTATTTTGGAATAAATAAAAAATACTGGAGAAAAGAAGTACCAGAGGGGGCCACCCAGGTGCCCACGAGGCACCAGGGCGCGCCACCCCCCCCCCCCCCCCCCGGCGCGCCCTGGTGGCTTGTGGGGCCCCTGGCCAGCCACCGGTGCCCATTTTCTAGTATATAAGTTCATTTGCCGTAGAAAAAATAAGGAGAAGACTTTCGGGAAGGTGCGCCGCCGTCTCGAGGCGGAACTTGGGCAGGAGCACTTTTGCTCTCCGGCGGAGCGATTCTGCCGGGGATACTTCCCTCCGGGAGGGGGAAATCGAAGCCATCGACATCACTAACGATCCTCCCATCATGGGAGGACCGATATTCATCAACATCTTCACCAGCACCATCTCATCTCAAACCCTAGTTCATCTCTTATATTCAATCTTTGCCTCAAAACCTCAGATTGGTACCTGTGGGTTGCTAGTAGTGTTGATTACAGCTCGTAGTTGATGCTAGTTGGTTTATTTGGTGGAAGATTATATTTCAGATCCATTATGCTATTCAATACCCCTATGATCTTGGACATGAATATGATGTGTGAGTAGTTACTTTTGTTCTTGAGGACATGGGAGAAGTCTTGTCATAAGTAATCATGTGAATTGGGTATTCGTTCGATATATTGATGATATGTATGTTGTTGATTCTCTTAGTGGTGTCATGTGAACGTCGACTACATGACACTTCACCATCTTTGGCCCTAAGGGAATGCATTGTGGAGTAGTAATTATATGATGGGTTGCTAGAGTGACAGAAGCTTAAACCCTAGTTTATGCGCTATTCCGTAAGGGGCTGATTTGGATCCATATGTTTAATGCTATGGTTAGATTTATCTTAATTCTTCTTTCGTAGTTGCAGATGCTTGCGAGAGGGGTTAATCATAAGTGGGTGGCTTGTTCAAGTAAGAATAGCATCCAAGCACCGGTCCACCCACATATCAAATTATCAAAGTAGCGAACGCGAATCAAACAAACATGATGAAAGTGACTAGATGAAATTCCCATGTGTCCTCGAGAACGCTTTGCTTATTATAAGAGAACGTTCCGACCTATCCTTTGCAACAAAAGGATTGGGCTACCTTGCTGCACCTTAGTTACTATTGCTACTTGTCACTTGTTACAAATTATCTTGCTATCAAACTACTCGTTACCGATAATTTCAGTGCTTGCAGAAAATACCTTGCTGAAAACCGCTTGTCATTTCCTTCTGCTCCTCGTTGGGTTCGACACACTTACTTATCGAAAGGACTACGATTGATCCCCTATACTTGTGGGTCATCAATGGATCTCATAGTTGAAACTATCAAGAGGACTGTTGCTGATCAGAAAAGGTCTTGTGGATTTGCCCTTCATATCCAGATGCTCATCAACTCCAAGGGTGCAAACAAGTCTTTTTAGCTGGATCGTAAACATTTGCCACTTCGACCAGAATTTAAGGACAACACAGTCACTATGGATGCATCACATCCTACCTCAGCTGAAGCACAGGCTAGTGCAGAAGCTGCAAGATCTTCTAGGCCAAGTGTTCCACCTGCCCGGTGCTTAAAACCAAGGATCAGATACAACATCTTCTACAAGCCACTTTGAGAATTGAGAAGAGTTTGGCTGACATGGCTGCAAATCAGAAGAGCCTTGAGAGGATTGTTGAGACAAAGTTTCATGACCTAGATGTTAAGGTCATAGAGATCCAAACAGTAGTTGAGACACTGAAGTCTCAAGTGGATGAAGTTAGGAAGGGTACCAGCAGTGATGATGAAGAGCATCATGGCATAGGTCTTCCTACGACAGCTCAATTCCAGAGGATGCCCAGATCTACTGCTTTGCCAGTCACTTCCAGAGCCACAGTCTCTGCGCCTGCTACTACTACCACAGTTCCACCTTCAACACCTCCAGTATCAACACCTCCAGCTCCTCGGACATCCGCAGAGATCTTCGCAGATGCACTTATCTCCACTCCAACAACGTCTACGCACACCAGCGCTGCAAGTCAGAGGACTTCATCACCAGGAGCTACCGGAGATCATGCCTAGAGCGACGATTAGCTCTATACTTATTTGAACTTTTTGGTACTTGTTGCCAAAGGGGGAGAATTTGTATAGATCATTAGGCTTTGAGAGAGAGTGCTTTCCTTTTGTTCGTTTGTCTTTTTGAGACTCTTGCTACTTGGTTTACTGCTTTGTTTGATGCTTGTATGAGATGCTACATTATTGTGTGCTTGATCATACCATACATTATTGCTATGATTTCTTGAATATCCATTTGCATGCTCTTGTATGATCATTCACTTGTTTGGTTGGTGATGAGTGCTAATTGCTATGCAATCTTATCATTTTCAGTTCTCCACCAAGATGTATGTGACATGGAAGAGTGACCCACTATCCTAATCGATTTTGCATTTGCATTCAAACGCAAATTTAAAATAACGCACAAATTTAGGGGGAGCTCTTACTTATCACATACTTCTCAAAGCGATGATATATTTCATTGATTATATCATTTGTTGAAGCTTTGATCTATATGTTGTCATCAATTACCAAAAAGGGGGAGATTGAAAGAGCAACTATTCCCCGGGTGGTTTTGGTAATCAATAACAACATATACATCATTGATCTAATTCTTATTGCTAGTATATTTCAGAGAAGATCAATGATTGGCATGGCAAGGATTAATGGATGTGGACCCCTCAAAATGCTAAGGACAAAGATTGGCAAAGCTTCAAGATTCTACATTTTTGGTTAAGTGATCCAAGATCACATTGAGTCCATAGGAAAAGCCAATACTATTAAAAGGGGATGAGGTTTTGGTTATGACTCAATTGCTCAAATGCTTAGTGATATTGTTCCAAAACTCCCAAATATTTCTCCACTTCCATCCTATCCAAAACCCTAAAAGTTGATCTCGGTCCCACAAAACCATTCCTATCCGGACCCACCGAGACGGCTATACACTATGCCACATGCCAAACCCTAGCTTATCGGTCTCACTGAAATGGTTCTTGGTCTCATCGAGAAGGCTTGACCAACTTGCTGTAATGTTGTTACTTCACTTCAGAATTTCTGAGATGAAATTTGCTACTCATGGTCTTTGCTGTAACGTTGACCAACTTGCTGTAACGTTGGTCTCACCAAAACCTGGTCTTGCCCTAGCCATTGCACTTCGGTCACACCGAGAAGGTTATATCAGTCCCACCGAAAAGCCTAATGTTCCTGTCTTTTACACTAGTCGGTCTCACCGAGATTTCATATCGGTGTCACCGAGTTGGGTCAAAGACTTGTAATGGTTGGATTTGAGGTGAAGGATATATATACCCCTCCACTACCCTCTTACCAAGTAAGAGAGCCATCAAAACGTGCCTACATTTTCACCATACTATTTCTGAGAGAGAACCACCTACTCATGTGTTGAGATCAAGATATTCCAATCCAACCATTTGAACCTTGATTTCTAGCCTTTCCCAAGTTGCTTTCCACTCAAATTCTTCTTCCACCAAATCCAAATCTGTGAGGAACTGTTAGAGTGTTGGGGAGACTATCATTTGAAGCACAAGAGAAAGGAGTTCATCATCAACACACCATCTATTACCTTTTGGAGAGTGGTGTCTCCTAGATTGGTTAGGTGTCACTTGGGAGCCTCCAAGATCATGTGGAGTTGAACCAAGGAGTTTGTAAGGGCAAGGAGATCGCCTACTTCGTGAAGATCTACCCCGAGTGAGGCTAGTCCTTCGTAGACGGAAGCCATGGTGCTATAGGCAAGGTTGCTTCTTCGTGGACCCTTCGTGGGTGGAGCCCTCCGTGGACTCGCGCAACCGTTACCCTCCGTGGGTTGAAGCCTCCATCAACGTGGACGTATGATTGCACCACCTATCGGAATCACGCCAAAAAACATCGTGTCTTCATTGCGTTTGAAATCTCCAATCCCCTCCTTTACTTACATGTGCAATGTTTTACTTTCCGCTGCTACACTCTTAGAATTGCATGTGTAGGGTATTACTTCACTTGGTATACTTGATAAAATCTGCCCACAACTAAAATTGGGAAAATGATAGATTTTTATTTGGTCAAGTAGTCTAATCACCCCTCCCTCTAGACATACTTTCGATCCTACACGACTGCACAACTTTGATGTGGCACATGCTTCGCAAACCGGAAATGCCCTACACAGAGGTTCACGACGTGTCGTAGTCCCCCTCACTTCGAGCCGATGGGAGGGATTCATGTGTACGCACGCGCTCGAACTTTGATCTGGAATCTAACCATGATCCACACCGTAACACATCCCAAGATGAATCCACCTTTGGTCAAATGCCTCTCGATGTCGGTGAAAAGTGATAACCTTCGCGGGCTAACGAATTGGCGCATCGCTGATAACCGCACGAGGGAGTGTCCGAGGACCACCATGCATGCATGTGGCCCAAACATGTATGTATGAAAGGGCTGTGTAATGTTTTAAATAACCAATTCACGACTTTGATGTGGCACCTGCCTCAGAAAACGGTCAACCCCACACGGTGGCTCACGACTCGTAGTGTACTGCTGGACCCCCCCCCCTCGACACACACACACACCGCACCACCACCGCCACTACGAGGCATGTTAAACTTTTTCTGCGGTGAACATATGTGACCAAAGGAGTGTCGTGTTAAAATTTGGAAGAAAAAAAATCAGAGATCATTCGAACGTTTTTATACATTGATTGATTTCCTAGGGATATAATGTGCAAAAATCAAATTTGAGCTACATGCACACGTGATAGTGCACCAAAATGGATTGGAAAATCATATGTGTGTCCCTGGGTGCATGTTTAGTCCCCATGCAAGAAATTTCAAACATTGAGATCTTGATTTTTAAAATCAAGTAAATCCAAAACTTAGTTGAAATTCATGAAACTTATCGCGGTGTCATATGGACACCAATAGACTGTGATATTGTATTTTTTTTGTCAAATTTGAGACAAGTTTTGATATATTCTTCTTACAAACTTGAGATTATTAATAATTGGCAACCAATATCGCAAACGGATTATTTATTCGTACCGTGGGCGTTAGACCAACAATGTACGTGCCATGCTTCGGTTAAGTAATAAAGCGGCAGAATTAATCATCAGAAAAGAAAAACAATATACGTGTCGCCACGCGTCTCGTGTGCCGTGCGAGCAGGCGTGAGTTGACGGGACGCATGCGAGCAGTCCGCCGCGTAGGCAGACTGGGAGGCGTGCGGGCAGGTGTGTAAATTGACGGGAGGTGTGTTCGCTGCGCAGTGTCACCGGGAGGAGTGTGAGTAGCTGTGTCAAATGAAGGTAGGCATGCCAGCAGTCCGCTGCGCAGGCTCACCGGGAGGCGAGCCAGCCCTTTGACCACCGCCCGCCTTGCTCCCACTACTCCATATTAATGATGCGCCCGAGCAGCTGGTCATAATAGGCGGCCGCACCCCCCATTCTCGCTACACACACAATCCTCTCTCTCCGCCTGCATCCTCGACGCCGCTCTCAGTCGTCACCGCCGTCAGTGTATGAGGATGCCGCCAAAGCGCACCATCGGAGGGAGTGGCGACGCCGCGGCTACTGAAGCATCTGAGCACGGCGTGAAGCTAGAGACAGAGGTTGCCATCGCTACTGACGAGGTCTCGCGCGGGCAGAAGCACGACGTTGACGTCGTCGACGGTGTCGTGCTTCCACTGCCGGAGCCGGAGGTCCAGAGCGACTCCGTCGACGACTTCGACGACCACTCCGGCGACAACTCCGATGACGACGGAGAACCGGTTAGTCATCTATACCCATTTATGTGGCAAATATATCCTAGGGTCTCTCTGGTTAGTCCTGCCTCCCCCTTTTTGGAATAGAAATACTATGGTTATGTTCTCTCAATCCATGAAATCTGAGTTAGATTCGATAGATCCATGTAGTGTATTGATTGTTTGAATGGTACAAATGATAAGTGATTAATTGTTTCTTCTATACAAATGATTTCTGCTAAAAATTCGACTAGGGACCCCTTTGGGGCGCAGGATAACTTGTAATCTCATACTTCTGTCGTTCTGTATTTCCCTTTAGCTGTTGCTTTCGAACATCTCCTCTTAGTGAGCTGATGTATGACACTATGAGGGTTTCATTCGAGTAATGGAACCGGGGAGGAGCATCCCGGTTCTTCTAAAAATAATAATCCGACTAGGGTTAGTGTTGCTAATAATTCCTAGCCAGATCTTGACAATTGATTTTGATGCCAAAAGTCGTTGGCATGCCAAATTTGGATCCTACTTTACGACATGTAAATTGGTTTGATGCCAAAAATCGTTGGCATGCCAAATTTTGGCAACTCCCAAATGTTCGCTAGAGATTATTTTGCATTCCATTGTTCATTGCCAATCTCACAAAAGGTTGCCAAGTGTTGGCAACTTTTGATTTTGCCAAATGTCGGTAGCAAACCAAACTTTTGATTCTGCCAAATGTTGGTAGCAAACCAATCAGACTCTTAATTTTGTTGCACTAAGTTGTGTGCTCTCTATTTATGCATTTCTTTCATCAAGATCACTTGATGATTTAGGGTTCACGCTATCACAGGATATCTTATGTTTCATAAACTCTGCCTGCAGAATTCGCATTATTATAAAATATACTGACGCCACATTTTTTTACTATATGTACAGGTGCTATCTGACGATGTCGACAACAAGGATGAAGATGGCCAGAGGAGGTTCAAGAGGCAAAAGCTCAGGGAGCTTTATGCGGGACTGCATAACAGGCGTGTGAGGACCTGGAATAGGGGCTTTGGATGCCCGTTTTGCAACCAAAAGCTTCATCACGAGTATGAAAGTGTTCTGGCGCATGCAAGAGGATGAGCCGTTGGCTCCTTCAAGCAGAAGTATTCTTGCAGGGTGGCGCACGCCGCATACACTGAGTACCTGGAGAAGCTTCACCTTCGTGCAGGCCTGTCGGCAGATGAGATGTGGGATTGAACTATATATGGCTATGTAGTGTCTTAATTATAACTATGCTTAAGTATGCTTAATATCGGTTGAACTATATATGGTTGAACTATGCTTGAGTACGCTTATTATCTATATATGCCTTAGTATGCTTATATCTATGTTTACTTATGTCTACATGTGGGATGAGTATGCAATCAGTTTGGTTGATGGAATTTTATGCATATTAGGGTGAATGTTTAGCGTGGGTAAAAAATGTAGATTCAACCGATGAAGGAAATGTGGATCCACCCTGAAACTTGGTGATTTTCCCAGATTGGAACCGTGTGCGATGACTTTCATTGTGCCGCGGCATGTGTGTTCTGATTGGCCAGAATGCATCCCCACGGATCGCACGTCTGCATCGTAGGATGTACACAGATCGAACGGCACTCCGTATCACCCTCACACCGGACTGATGTTTTTTTTTGAAAATACACCGGAGTGATGTTAATCACACACGGTTGGCTCTACCAAACCGTTGCCTCTGAAACGCTTTGTGGGACAGAAAACCCTCACCACCCAATTCAAAAAGGAAAAAAGAAAACCCTCACCATCCCCACGTCACAAAACCCTCACCCCGCCTGCCACCCCCCATCCCCATTCGCACCTCCACTCCGTGACTCTGCATGTCACCGCGTATCGCCGCGGCAACCACGTAGTTGAACGCCTATCGCCGCCGCCGGCTGCCGGCAAACCCCACCGAATTTCGGCACTGCTGCTTGCCGCCGCCTATCGCCATCGACTTTCTCGACGCTGCTCGTCATCGACCCAGCTCCGCCCGATTGGGGAATCTACGGTATTGGGGTTTTTTCTGATGGAGAACCAGGTAACTAATTTACTGAAATATTCGCTCATCTCTTATCCCAGTCCGTCTGCCCCTTTTAATCACCCGGCCGAAATCGCCGTGAATTGTTTTTTCTTCTAGCTGATTCGAGGGTTTTCTTTCATTCATAGAGTGTACAGTGCAAGGAGACATCAGGCCTATGCGGCCTCGGCCAGACAGCCGAGGAGTTCCATCTCACTGTACCAGCTGACTACAGGAAGCGCACGGTATGTTCAATCTCACCTACCTTGGTTGTCATGGCCTACTTTTCTGAACATATAGTATATATTGCTACATTAGGATAAAAGGTGCCACATCCAGCATATACGTCAAAGGGGATTTTTCTTCTTTCTATATTAGGCAAATTAATGCTATAATGTTCTTTCAGTTACTCTCATATTTGCATGACATCATGGTTACACTATCTGTTTAATTATAAATTTGTGTCCTTTGATTTCAACTGCTGTGTGCTGTTCTTTCAATTACTCCCATATTTACATGTTACCCTATTCTTTAACAATCTTATCATTTCCTGCAGTACATCCCTTGCTTTGCAACAGCAACTGTAGTACACAATCTTGGCCTTTACATAACTGAAGACTCCAGGAATGTCATATTGAACACAAACCATGGATTTACAATCGTTGTTTCCGTAAAACTTGATGAACATGGTCACTCCTATTTTGGTGCGGGCCTTTGGACAGAAATTTCTAAGTTTTATGTAGTGAAAGCTGGCACTAAAATGGCACTGCACCTAAAAGAGCCTGGTCATATGATATATGCTAACATCCCCGACGATATCATCCATCCAGACTTTGTCCGAAGTAAGTGTTCTTTTCAAGTATCTACATGTTGACTTACCTAGCAATTTCAAAGTAATTGTGTAGTATTTAAGCAACCAATAGGGATTCCATTTTCTAAGTCTGTTAAGTCGTTCCTACCTAGTAACTTCTAGTTACCAATACACTTTTCTTCTGCCCTGTTCTAACTAAATATTCCCTATCCTCCCACTCCTCCACTCCTATAAGATAGCGTCGCCACCGAGGAGACTCCGGAGGTGGAGGACGAGGCTGCCAACAAGCGAAGGCAGTGTAGGGTAACGCAGCAGAAAACAAAAAATTTCCGACCTACGTACCAGCCCAGGATCACTATGGAGACTGCATACAAGGTTTGATCTGTTTCGTTACCGACTCGTAGCGCAGCGGAAGTAGAGTCGATGACGATAGGCGGTGCAGATCCCCGCAGCTAGGATTTACAACCTCCCAACCGCGAGGATGTATACCCTCATCCGCCCCCGGACAGCCCTCCGGGAGGCGGTCGGACAGTCCCTCGGACGGTGTCACGGACAGCCCTTCGGGAGGACCATCGAAACTCGGACAGTCACTCGGACAGCCCTTCGGGAGGACCATCGAAACTCGGACAGTCACTCGGACAGCCCTTCGGGAGGCACTCTCAAACTAAGACCGAAACTACGATCTCTCTACAGAGTTGCACACATACGGTGTCATCTATCCGGCAGGGCTTCGCCGTCCAGAACTAGTTCCCACCGGAACCCAGACAGCCTTTCGGCTCTACGAAACTATTTCGCTGGGAGGGAGAGAGAAGCCAGAAATGTCATGGCATTTGTATGTGAGAAGGAGTGAGTGTGGAGGCAGCCCCTCCACCTCTATTTATAGGAAATCCAAGGGGTAGGGTTGCTTGGCCCCCAAGCCTTCTAGAAACCTTTTGGGAAAATATCCCAAAAGGTGACTTTTCCAAAAATATCCCAAAAAGCACTTTCACTATTCACGACGACATTTTTCAGCGTCTGATCGAACTGAAAATATTCATGTGGGCTTAGAACATTTCCAGTACCCACCAAAATAATTTTCAACGCAAGCCGGAACAATTCCGGTTTAGTGATTTTCATCTGCGAAAAGCATCTGAAGCGGTTCCGGCAGCTCCGGAACATTTCCGGTTTTCATCCCGGAAAATTCCAGAAAGTTTCCAGAACGATTCTGGCACCCTCCAAGAATTATCAGGCATGTGCCGAAACCATTTTGACTTTATGGTGCACTCCGAAACAACTTTTCGGTTTTAGTGATTTTCATCTGTGAAAAGCAACTAAAGCGGTTCCGGCAGTCCGGAACATTTCCGGTTTTTGTCTCTGAAAAATCTCAGAAGTTACTGGAACAATTCTGGTACCTTCCAATAATTTCCAGGCATGTGCCGAAACCAATTTGACTTTATGGAATACCCTGAAACAACTTTTCAGTTTCACCGGAACTATTCCGATATCCTCTCCGGAACGTTTCCGTTTCGCCCGAAACTTTTTCGGTGATTTTCTCTTAGACTCCCCGTCTAGTATTCAGCAGATACATGACCCTTAAGCGTGTGACCCTATAGGTTCGGTGAAGCATAGACATGACCCGGAACCCCTTCCGATCAATGATCAACATCGGAGTCGTGGACACCCATATTGACCCCTATACCCACACGAATGAATATTCGAGTGAACCTCCAGTTGCCGTGTGCTATTCCTGTTGCTTCGCGATATGTTACAAATACCCGAGGTGAGACATGTAGGCATCCCCGTGGATCAACAACTTGTCCACTATGCCAGTTACCTCGTTACCGGTATTGTTCTCTTTTCTCGTTCCCGTGTTCCGGCATCCCCGTGATCAAATCACAAAGTGTCTGGCCAGACGATGATGGATACCGTAACACCGAGAGGGCCCAGAGATATCTCTCCATCGTCGGAGGAGCAAATCCCAATCTTGAGCTATCAAGTTACTTGACATACTTTTCCATGAACCCGTAAGCCGCCGTAATAGCCACCCATTTACGGATGACGTTTAACAAACCCCAAAGTTCATGAAGCAAGCATGAAGAAACTCGATACTCTCATGGTCTAAGGAATCATGCAAACATTAACCATCTCTGTGTTATTAACCATTAACTAATGACGAATGTATCTCATAGCATAACATCAATTCGGGTCGATTCAACACAAGTGTTCTACCAACAATTGTGCCCTCAAAATTGCCGGCATAGTCATGCCCATGATCAGGAAAACAGGATCATCATGCAATACTTGAGCCAGTCATAGAGGCTTGACTAGGAATACTTTTTACCGCTTATTATCCCACACGTGCACATGAGTTTCCCTCCAAGCCTCGTTTTATTTGCAGACTCGAGAATCATTGCAGTTATAGCATGGAACATAAACATAATTATGAACAGGGAGATAATCAATAACATTTATTATTGCCTCTAGGGCATATCTCCTACAGACTCCCACTTGCACTAGAGTCAATAATCTAGTCAATGCTAATGCACTTTACACCTATGGCATACTGGTGTAAAATATGCTTCGCATGTGGTATAGCCTGATGTCCAACGGATCTGACGACTTCAGCTCCGTGTGTAACTTTGCATATCCCCGCGTTTTCACGCTTTCAAAATTCATATTTTGTGTGGACTTGGCTTTGCATATGTGTGAATCATTGGTCGAAACCTGATTCCTCAGACTGAGCTATGGAGCAACTATCTGCAATAGTGTCCCATAGACCAAAGCCATCTTGGAACCATACTAAGTTCATGAATGAACTATATGATTCAACAACTTCTTTGTCACTTCTTAGGCATCAACATACTTAGCCTTTGTTATAGAATTCGCCACAGTATCTTGATTGGAACAATTTCCAACTACCGTGCCACCATATTGTGTATTACACAAAACCCTTAACTTAAATCGAAAATCGCATGGAGCATTGATGAAGACTGTATCGATGTAATTACTTACAATGAGTACTTCATAATCTCCGCTTGCGAGAAAACATGTCATCACTACTACTCTAGTACTCAATGACATCTTTCACTGTTGTCCTATGATCAGTACTTTGATCACTTTGGTATCTATACTCGCAACAACTTTGGAGTATTGGACATATCTGGTTGTTTTTACATACCATGGAATACATGATTAATCCAAACACAAGAGTGTGTGGAATCACCATCATGTATTTTGCTCATCAGTGTTTTGGGACACCGAGTCTTGCAAAAACTCTTTCCATGTGACTTCGGCAAGAATCACTCCTTGACGGTTTTCAATGCTAAAAGGTTTTAGCATCTTGTCAATATGTATTCATAGCTTAGCCCCATTAGGTAAATCTATCTCCATAGATCATCATGCCTAATATTGAGGCTATTTAGCCTAAGCACTTCATCGAAAAAATATTTTCAAATGAAGTCCTAATTCGTGTCAAGAAATTATTTCCAATTAACAATGTGTCAAGTACACAAGGTTTCTAGAAATATTATTATGCTCCCACTTACTTTCTTGAATCACAAGCATCTTCGATACCCATTTGATGAAGTCAAACCCCTTTGACCATTCCATCAAAAACGAAGATTCCAACTCCACTTTGCTCTCTTCTGTCCATCGCTGGAACTCTGAAGTTTGCATACTTACTAGCATCCTCTGGATCGACAAATTACTTTGGACTGTATCACATACAAGTCCTAGGTTTCATTTCCATCACATGGAAATCCTTTTGTCATCCATGTTTCATATCTCATGATTGAAATATGTATTAATTGCTAGTTCAACCCGGACCGACTTTAAGCATCGCTACGGTCAGACAATCTCATCGTAGTCAACTCCTTGAACTTGTTATTGCAACAAGTCGAGCTTTATGGATAAAACATTTTATCCGTATCAGTTTTTAGTTCCATAAATATTCGTTAGACTCTAAGTCTTCTGAAAGGTGTATCAAGATCTTAATCTTGAATCACTTATATGGAAACTATCTCGGATTGTATTGGCATTTAGCCAATTCCGGAGTCAGGGCCCATCAACGCTTCCTTGTGAATCGTAGGTATACTGTTGTCTAACAACAATATCTCGTTTGCGCACCTAATAGGTTTGCACGAGCTTTGCCTACGTGGTTCAGCTGCAAGTTCGACCGAAGTCCATACATTTTATTGTAGAGACTTCCGTATCAGTCGCAGTAGGAAACTCCGGAATTACTTCCAATGTGTCTTTCCTTTGATCTGATGACGATGATACTGTTTATCTCGTCGAGTTGTACTGTTCTCCCACTCACCTTTTTGAAAGAACCATTTTCTTCAAAAAAGCATACCGTTCTTTGTGGCAAACCTATTTGCCTCGGTATTGTGGTGGGGAAATACCCAATGACTTGGGATAACCTACAAAGTAGCACTTGTCTGATTTGGAATAGGTTTGTAACCTTTTACACAAGCCCCATATTCCAAATGTTAAGAAAAGATATAATATGGTTGGGCGTACCATACCATGGCGTCATTTCAACAGACCCGATGGAGCTCTTTTCAGTGTAAAAGCCACAGTCTCTAAAGCATCACTTTAAAAGGGATAATGGCAAATTTATTTATGTCATCTTTGATCTTACCATGTCATGAATGGTTCGATTACATCTACACGGACTCTCCACTTGCAGTGGTGCTCCGGGAGGTGCAAGTTATGAAACCCCTTTCACAACTCATCAGACATTCGCTAAACTTGTAACTCAAATATTCCTTTCTGCAATCGAATTGTAGAAACATAATTTTCTTGTTACAACAATTTCTACTTCATTTTTGAAAACCTTATGAATGAATTCAAAAGATCCAGACTTACGTCTCATCAAGTAAATATCAATATATCTACTTGAGTCATTTCTGAAGATAGATAAATCCACTACTTGCAACAACATTTATTGAACTACACACATCAAAATGTATGATCACCAATAAGTTTGTTGCTCGTTCCTTATGGCCTGTGAACGGTATTTCAGTCACTTCACTTTTCGGAGGAAAGTTGCAAGTGTCAGATGATTCAAAATCAAATGACTTTAAAATCCATCATAATGGAATTTTCCATGCGGGTTTCTCCAATGTGACCAAATGCAGTGCCACACATATGTGGTATTCTTTTAGTCTTGCGACATTTAGCGTCAGTGTTATGGATGTATCATATTACCATCAATATTCATAACATACATCCCATCCTGGATGGAAGCATGGCCCTTCATGTTATTCATAACACCGAACATCAAAAGTTCTCTTATGAATAACCTCCTTGCAAGATACCTTATGCAAAGGGCTAGAGTGTATGAAACTCTAAATGAATTATGAAAGTAAATACAGAGGTAATGTATTATTATCAATATTCATAACATACTTCTCATTCATAATGAAAGTATGGCCCTTTTGTTATTCATAACTCCGAACATTAAAAGTTCTCTTATGAACAACCTTCTTGCAAGATACTTTATGCAAAGGGCTAGAGTGTGAAACTCTAAAATGAATTATGAAAGTAAATACATAGGGAATACACCGATGGAAGGCATAGTAACATTTACTATGTTCCCTGCGTGTATCTAAATCTCATTCCTGGCTAGTCTTTCAGGCCATAGTAGTTCTTACATCGAGTTGCAACAGAATGCAATCGAGCGGGTATCTTTGTGATTAACTCACAATACCCAAGAATTAGTGATTAACATGTTTAACCATAATTCCCAAGAACTATATCTCTGACCAGCCTTCTATACATCAAAAAACTTGTATGACATTCATACATGAGCTGGATATTCCAGTCTTCTTTCCTTTTGCCTTTATACTTCTAACAGTTTAACTTCTAGTATTTCTCCTACTCTCAGAAGAAGCATCCAACTTAAGAGTGGCGTTAGCCCCGGACTTCCTAGGCGTGAAAGTTTCACTAACACCCTTCCGGATACTTCCTTTCTCTTTAAGTTGTTGTTTTATTCACCATCATCATATGACAGGCGTTCTTCTGGATCCCTCTCTTATCAGTATAATGCATAGTAAACTCCTTTACTAACAGTTTGCAAACAAACATTGGTTTGGATATCTCATATCTTTTAGCCTTTGTCTGTCTCTGAAAATGATTTTCAGATTCCATGAATATCACATAACTATCCAAACTTTCGAAGTTTAGGTCTCATGAAAGCAAACGTATTGCACTTGACTGAAACAAAATTCTAGCTTTTGGATGGAAGGACGAGAGTCACATGATCCATAGCATTAGCGGGAGAATACCGAAAAGTATGCGATAGGACAAAGTCCTTCTCGGCACTATTGAGGACAATCCTCACATTACGTTACCAACCGTAAAGTTTTAACCAGATATTTAACAGCTATTCAATTTTAATAGGGAAGGTGGAAATGCGAGCCATTATTCTACAACTATTATGCAAACCACACTTAGACAGTGTTCAAAATTAATTGCACTGAGAATTAAACAAGTTAATTCAATAGTGCGCTCCCACTCAAATCAATATCTCTCATAATTGATTATGAATGATTCAAGACACGAATTTCAATTCAACGCCATTGATGGTGAGCATCACTGATGACGAGAACTTCAATCGTTAAGCAAACTTGCCGATCACATCTCTATGTGACTCTTGTTCATCTTTCGATGCGTGTGTTCTGAGCTCATGACTTTCATGCCTGAACATCAAGACAACCAAGTGATCTCGCTGCGAGGTCTTAACTCACCCGCCTCACACATCCCTAATCGTTCGTACCCATGTCAGCATGGCGCACCCCGAAAAGTTAGGTGCCGTGACGGTGCTACACTTGGGAGAACACTAACTACTTGATATTTTTGTGAGAGATCACCCTAATAAAAAGCGACTACCGCGCAATCAAGAAGGGTGCATCATAAGGGATAAACATCTCAGGCAATTCATAATAGCAAGATATGGTATAGCCCTTTCTGACGGAGAAGTCTTTCATTTCTTCGTCTTCGGCATTCGCGTCGGTGTTCACCTTCGCGAAGATTGCCACCACCTAGTCGATGCACCAGATAATATTGCTATCTCTATAGCTAATAAAATAAGTGCATTACATAAGGTTGACACGCAGGTCATTAAAGTGCAATCATATGGCTCCAGCCATCATGCCGAATCATGACACGCAGGTCATGTTAATCAATTTACATCATATAGCCATCTCATACATAATCAAATTATTATGAACACTGCTATACCACATCACATGCACATGCAAACCATCCTGCAAAACCAAGTTAGACGCCTCTAATCGGTTCATGCAAAATTTTATTTTACGTGGCTTCTAAGGTTTCGAAATAAACCGAAGCTACCAACGTCCATCATCAAGCATGATAATCCAAGTCGCAAGATTAACATTGCTGGGTGTATGAAACACGAGATAATAAAATCTCGAGCCCCATACTAAACTTCGTCATACGCGTGACCCCCGTGCAGATCATATCTGCATTGCCCTTTCGTCTGCGAAATTTCATCTTTCTTTTTAACTACGGTGGAATTCAAAGAACTGTTAGCACTTCGTTGATCAATCAGGATCGCGGATTGCCAGAACTTTGAAACTCCATCATACCGTTATCAAGATCAGAAATATGCAAATTCCAGGGAAGCAACAAGAACATCGGGTAACAGATTTCATCTGCTACCCGCACAAATAATTTTCAGCAATAGAACACATCTACTACCTAATTATATTGTGCAACACCCATACATCTCTATGTATTCTAGATCGCAACCTGCATCTACGCATAGGACGGCTCTTGATGCCACTGTAGGGTAACGCAGCAGAAAACAAAAAATTTCCGACCTACGTACCAGCCCAGGATCACTATGGAGACTGCATACAAGGTTTGATCTGTTTCGTTACCGACTCGTAGCACAGCGGAAGTAGAGTCGATGATGATAGGCGGTGCAGATCCCCGCAGCTAGGATTTACAACCTCCCAACCGCGAGGATGTATACCCTCATCCGCCCCCGGACAGCCCTCCGGGAGGCAGTCGGATAGTCCCTCGGACGGAGTCACGGACAGCCCTTCGGGAGGACCATCGAAACTCGGACAGTCACTCGGACAGCCCTTCGGGAGGACCATCGAAACTCGGACAGTCACTCGGACAGCCCTTCGGGAGGCACTCTCAAACTAAGACCGAAACTACGATCTCTCTACAGAGTGGCACACATACGGTGTCATCTATCCGGCAGGGCTTCGCCGTCCAGAACTAGTTCCCACCGGAACCCAGACAGCCTTTCGGCTCTACGAAACTATTTCACTGGGAGGGAGAGAGAAGCCAGAAATGTCATGGCATTTGTATGTGAGAAGGAGTGAGTGTGGAGGCAGCCCCTCCACCTCTATTTATAGGAAATCCAAGGGGTAGGGTTGCTTGTCCCCCAAGCCTTCTAGAAACCTTTTGGGAAAATATCCCAAAAGGTGACTTTTCCAAAAATATCCCAAAAAGCACTTTCACTATTCACGACGACATTTTTCAGCGTCTGATCGAACTGAAAATATTCATGTGGGCTTAGAACATTTCCAGTGCCCACCAAAATAATTTTCAACGCGAGCCGGAACAATTCCGGTTTAGTGATTTTCATCTGCGAAAAGCATCTGAAGCGGTTCCGGCAGCTCCGGAACATTTCCGGTTTTCATCCCGGAAAATTCCAGAAAGTTTCCAGAATGATTCTGGCACCCTCCAAGAATTATCAGGCATGTGCCGAAACCATTTTGACTTTATGGTGCACTCCGAAACAACTTTTCGGTTTTAGTGATTTTCATCTGTGAAAAGCAACTAAAGCGGTTCCGGCAGTCCGGAACATTTCCGGTTTTTGTCTCTGAAAAATCTCAGAAGTTACCGGAACAATTCTGGTACCTTCCAATAATTTCCAGGCTTGTGCCGAAACCAATTTGACTTTATGGAATACCCTGAAACAACTTTTTAGTTTCACCGGAACTATCCCGATATCCTCTCCGGAACGTTTCCGTTTCGCCCGAAACTTTTTCGGTGATTTTCTCTCAGACTCCCCGTCTAGTATTCAGCAGATAGATGACCCTTAAGCATGTGACCCTATAGGTTTGGTGAAGCATAGACATGACCCGGAACCCCTTCCGATCAATGATCAACATCGGAGCCGTGGACACCCATATTGACCCCTATACCCACACGAATGAATATTCGAGTGAACCTCCAGTTGCCGTGTGCTATTCCTGTTGCTTCGCGATATGTTACAAATACCCGAGGTGAGACATGTAGGCATCCCCGTGGATCAACAACTTGTCCACTATGCCAGTTACCTCGTTACCGGTATTGTTCTCTTTTCTCGTTCCCGTGTTCCGGCATCCCCGTGATCAAATCACAAAGTGTCTGGCCAGACGATGATGGATACCGTAACACCGAGAGGGCCCAGAGATATCTCTCCATCGTCGGAGGAGCAAATCCCAATCTTGAGCTATCAAGTTACTTGACATACTTTTCCATGAACCCGTAAGCCGCCATAATAGCCACCCATTTACGGATGACGTTTAACAAACCCCAAAGTTCATGAAGCAAGCATGAAGAAACTTGATACTCTCATGGTCTAAGGAATCATGCAAACATTAACCATCTCTGTGTTATTAACCATTAACTAATGACGAATGTATTTCATAGCATAACATCAATTCGGGTCGATTCAACACAAGTGTTCTACCAACAATTGTGCCCTCAAAATTGCCGGCATAGTCATGCCCATGATCAGGAAAACAGGATCATCATGCAATACTTGAGCCAGTCATAGAGGCTTGACTAGGAATACTTTTTACCGTTTATTATCCCACACGTGCACATGAGTTTCCCTCCAAGCCTCGTTTTATTTGCAGACTCGAGAATCATTGCAGTGATAGCATGGAACATAAACATAATTATGAACAGGGAGATAATCAATAACATTTATTATTGCCTCTAGGGCATATCTCCTACAGGCAGGTCGAGCAAGAACCGCAAGCGACTTCAGTGGGCCTAGACTTCATCAGTAGCCTCCCAATCAAATACGGCGCGTGGACAACTGTCCTTTCCCGGCGGTGGCGCCCCCTATGGCACTCCACCCCTCTCGACCTCATCGACGTCAACAAGCTCTGCCATAGCTATCGCAAAAGCTTGGACGCATTTTCCCAGATCCTCGGCAGGCACCCTGGCCCAATCAGAGGCCTTATCACAGGCAAGTTCCGTTCGAACGGCAAGGACCGAGCCAAGCTTGACGAGTTGTTCCGATCCCCCGCCCTAGATCACCTCGAGGAGCTCAGTTTTAATGATGCACATATGTGCTTGTTGCCACCGTCCGCGCTCTGCCTCGCGCCCACGCTGCGGCTCGCCAAGTTCATGAACTGCCATTTGCCCCCGATTAATGACGCGCCCGCTCTTTTTCTCCCTCGACTGAAGCACCTCGAGCTCGTCGCTGTCTGCATCCCCAAGGATGACATGGAGCACCTGCTCCGTGGCTGTACTGCACTCGAGTACCTTCGTCTTCAGGCGATCAATGGGTTGAGTAGCTTCCACATCACCTCCATGACTCTCCGGACAATTTATGTGTGTTGCTGGTGCTGCAATAAGAGATCACAGAAGGTGTATCATAGTATGGTCATTGAGGACACACCTTTACTTGAGAGATTACTTGTAGTTGATCAACAAGGTCCAACAAGAACCAGTGTCATTTCTGCGCCGAAATTGACATTGGTGGGCTACTCGTCTGTCAAATTCTCTGAACTTGTTATTGAATCTAGACCTGTTCAGGTACAACAGTCGCCTTCTTCTTCTCCTTCTTGAAATTAACATTTTTTCTAATTTTGAAGATGTATGTTCGTCATGCATCCAGAAAATGAACCAGACAAGCTTGACCCCGTATCTATGCACAGTAAAGGTCTTCACACTAGAATCTATCGGCCCCAACCTGGACAAAGTTGTCAGTTTCCTGAGATGCTTTCCGTGCCTGGAGAAGCTATATATCGTGGTGATGCTCCTTTCCTATTAAATGTTAACCATAAGGGAGTTCAATTTTTTGGTACCTTTTCCCAAGTTTACAATGACGAATGTACTACGATTTCTGAAGGAATTTTGGAGGATTTCAGTACATAGATGTTTTTCCCTATAGTGGTTGCTGGTTCATAAGGTTACAATCCATATGCATTTCTCCTTTGGATTCATCTGTAGTAGTTTTCGTAGGGAAATTTCCATCCACTCCAACCTCTTGGGAAGAAGCCTATGTTTTTCTAGATTGTAATCAAATGCCCATGTTAATCATGTAGGATCGACGATGGCATGTCACTCTATTCGTGTATTTTAGAAATCCTGCAAATCAAAGCGGCCTGTAGTAGTGTTCAAAACTGCATGTAGGCACTAATACGTTCTCTTCTTTTGCAGATAAGATTAGGCCCGGTAGTGGATAATGTGATACAATATAACAACCACATCGAATGCCTTGATCTGCATCTCTCAGAAATTACTTTAAACTCCTACTGAGGGACCTTACCGAAGATTATATTCGCCATGTTCTTTGTTGTGAGAGCAAGGGTGCTAAAGGTAATAAGGTTTTCCCTACATTTGCTTCGCAAAACTGAATGGTTTGCTGATCAGTGTCGGCGGCTACGGCAGAATGGAAAAGGCTCTGCAGAAGCTGAATTTCATTTTGGAAGTTCAGTTGACAGAGTAATCGGAAGTCATTATGTCAAGCCCATACATGACTTGTTAGTGGCTGATCCCTTTGAAGAAATGTTGAGGTTTCGAAAAGGGTGTTACAAGTTGTAATATCAGTTTGAACCTCTCATATGTCCATGTTCAGCTGATCAGCACGGGCATCTGCAGCTGCATGAGCTGAATTTCATTTCTAATATCAGTTTGAACCTTGTAATCTTCGAATTTGAGCCTTCTAACTCTGGAATTTGAACCTTGTAATATTTCGGGCTTTTGTGGTACAATCATTGAAATGGCATCGTATGAGACTCGTATTTTGGTAGTACTATTTTGACCTTCATATGCAATGGACGATTAATATCCGGACTTCAATGGACTTGATTTTATTTACCATTCTCGAATGTGTTTCCCCTGTTGATCTCATCGCAAACGATCTATATTGCGGACTCGACAGCGATCTTTGACATTATTGTACACAGTTGGTTTCTTCAACTGTGTGGCCAGAATTATCGCACTCGAGTGTCCATCATTACCCGTCTGTGTAACTTTGACCTCATCACCCATGGGTAAACTTGGCGCCTTTTCGAGCCCACGCGTGGTCAAACGAAATGCGTGTGGGGTGCTCAAGTGTGCACTGGAATCCTCCGCTAGGAACATGGTGACAAGACGTGACGATTACAGGCCGTCCAGCCCCCATTTATTACAGCGGCCATTTAACCCTTGTGTCTCTTCAACCTTTCTATCGCGCCCCAGTATTGCAAGAAGCACACCCATGCTACTTGTAGCTTGCGTTGGTATTTTCCCCGAAGAGGAAGGGATGATGCAACACAGTAGAGATAAGTATTTCCCTCAGTTATGAAACCAAGGTTATCGAACCAGTAGGAGAATCACGCAACACCTCGTTAGCAGCACCTGCACACAAACAACAAACCCTTGCACCCAACGCAAACGAGAGGTTGTCAATCTCTCGGCGGTCAATTGCAAGATTAAATTGTATGTGATAGATATATAGATAGATAGAAACAAAAGTACAAAATCAAATAAATAAAAGAAAATAGCAGCAATATTTTTAGAGTTTTAGAAATATGTTTTAGATAGACCCGGGGGCCATAGTTTTCACTAGAGGCTTCTCTCAAGAAAATAGCATACGGTGGGTAGACAAATTACTGTTGGGCAATTGATAGAAAAGCAAATAATCATGACGATATCCAAGGCAATGATCATGTATATAGGCATCACATCCAAGATAAGTAGACCAACTCCTGCCTGCATCTACTACTATTACTCCACACATCGACCGCTATCCAGCATGCATCTAGTGTATTAAGTCCATAAGAACGGAGTAACGCCTTAAGAACGATGACATGATGTAGACAAGATAAACTCACGTATGAATAAACCCCATCTTTTTACCCTTAATAGCAATGATACATACGTGTCATGTCCCTTTCTGTCACTAGGATTGAGCACCGCAAGATCGAACCCATTACAAAGCACCTCTTCCCATGGCAAGATAAATCAATCTAGTTGGCCAAACCAAATCAATAGATCGGAGAAGAAATACGAGGCTATAATAATCATGCATAAAAGAGTGCAGCAAAGACTCAAATATATTCATGGATAATCTGATCATAAATCCACAATTCATCGGATCCCAACAAACACACCGCAAAAAGTGATTACATCGGATAGAACTCCAAGAACATCGAGGAGAACATTGTATTGAAGATCAAAAAGAGAGAAGAAGCCATCTAGCTACTAACTATGGACCCGAAGGTCTGTGGTAAACTACTCACGCATCATTGGAGAGGCAGCAAGGTTGATGTAGAGCCCCTCCATGATCGATTCCCCCTCTGGCGGAGTACCGGAGAAGGCCTCCAGATGGGATCTATCTGGAACAGAAATTTGCGTCGGCGGAAAAAGTATTTCATGGACTCCCCTGAGGGTTTCTGATTTTTTTCTGAATTTATAGTGGTGGAATTAGGTCAAGCGGAGCTCTGTGGACCCCACGAGGTACCAGGGCACGCCACCCCCCTGGGGCGCGCCCTTGTGCCTCGTGGCCCACTGCTCCATCTTCTGGCCCTCTCCCGAAGCTTCCAGTACTTGTTATGTCCAATAAAAAATCTCCAAAAAGTTTCGTGGCATTTGGACGTCGTTTGGTATTGATTTTATGTAAAACAAAAACAAGGCAGAAAACAGCAACTGGCACTGGGCACTAGGTTAATAGGTTAGTCTCCAAAAATGATATATAATTGATGTAAATGATTATAAAAACATCCAAGATTGATAATATATCAGCATGGAACAATAAAAAATTATAGATACGTTGGAGACGTATCAGCATCCCCAAGCTTAATTCTTGCTTGTCCTTGAGTAGGTAAATGATAAAAACAGAATTTTTGTTGTGGAATGCTGCCTATCATATTCATCACATATTCTTTTCTTTTATAGCATGGACATTGGACTTGAATGATTCAAAGCAATAGTCTATAATTTCACATGAAGATATAAATACTCAAGCATGCTAACAAGCAACCATGTCTTTCAAAATATCAACGCTAAAGAAAGTTATCCCTAGCCGATTGTGCTCAATCATTGATCCATTCATGAAATACACTCAAATATTAGCTACACACAATGCACAAGTATGACAATAGTGCTCCCTAGTTGGTGCTTTTGTAAGAGAAGATGGAGACTCAAAAAAATAAAATTGCATAAAAGTAAATAGACAGGCCCTTCGCAGAGGGAAGCAGAGATTTGTCAAATGTGCCAGAGCTCAAAGCTGAAATTAAAGAGATAAAAATATATTTTGAGAGGCATGCCTTTCCTGTCAACGAAAACGACCGAGAATTCCCAATATTTTCCATGCTAGACACATCATAGGCGGTTCCCAAACAGAAAGTAAAGTTTATTTCCTTTCCACCATTTCTTTCACAATCCATGGCTAGCCGTATCCTCGGGTGCCCTCCATACCAACACTTTCCAAGGAATTTTGTTGTTATTAATTTTTGATTTCATTGTGGGACTGGGCATCCCTATTACCAGCCACTCTCTCGTGCAATGACACGTGAATAAACACTCATCGTGAAAATAACACACCTAGCATGGAAAATAATGGCCACCCCCTGCCGCTTCATGAGCAGTATGAGCACACAAAACGGAAAATTATTTTGAAAATTAGAGTTGGCACACGCAAATTTACTTGGAACGGCATTGAAATACCGCATATAGGTAGATATAGTGGACTCATTTGGCACAACTTGGGTTTAAGGATTTTGGATGCACAAGCAGTATTTCCACTTAGTACAAATGAAGGCTAGCAAAAGATTGAGAAGCAACCAACCAAAAAACGAAAACGGTCATAAACATGCATTGAACATAACTAACACCGAATAATGCACCATAAGTAGGATATAATTTCATTGCATAACTTTTGACTTAACGTGCATGCATAGGGAATCACAAACCTTAACACTATTATTCTTACTAAATCACAATTACTCACTAACATGACTCACATATTATCATTTCCATATCGCAAAACTATTGCAAGGAATCACACTTAGCATATCCAATGATCTATATGAAAGTTTTTATTTATATCCCTCTTGAATATTCATCACTTTGGGACCAAATTCATATCTTGTGCAAATTACCATTACTATTATCAACTCTCAAAAAGATTTAAGTGAAGCATGAGAGTGCAAATATTTCTTCAAAATTTCAATCTTATCAATTCTCAAAATAATATAAGTGAAGCATGAGAATTTATTTCTTCAAAATTTTAATCTTGTCAATTCTAAAAATAATATAAGTGAAGCATGAGAATTTATTTCTTCAAAATTTCAATCAACTCTCAAAATAATATAAGTGAAGCATGAGAGTTTATTTCTTCAAAATATAGCCACCATCGTGCTCAATAAGATTTAAGTGAAGCACTAGAGCAACTGCCTAGCTCAAAAAAATTAAGTGAAGCACATAGAGTATTCTAACAAATGATGATAAACGTGTGGCTCTCTCAAGATAGGTGTGTTCAGCAAAGATGATTGTGACAAACTAAAAAGCAAACAAAGCAAAGACTCATATAATACACGACGCTCCAAGCAAAACACATATCATGTGACGAATAAAAATATAGTTCCAAGTAAAATTACCGATGGTTGGTAGAAGAAAGAGGGGATGCCTTCCGGGGCATCCCCAACCTTAGACGCTTGAGTCTTCCTAGAATATTACCTTGCGGTGCCTTAGGCATCCCCAAGCTTAGGCTCTTGCTACTCCTTATGCCTTCATCCATCATGATCTCACCCAAAACTTGAAAACTTCAATCACACAAAACTCAACAAAACCTTCGTGAGATCCGTTAGTATAACAAAATAAATCACTACTTTAAGTACTGTTGCAAACCCATTCATATTTTATTTTTGCATTATACCTACTGTACTCTAACTTCACCATGGCTTATACCCCCCAATACAATCCATAGATTCATCAAAACAAGCAAGCAAAGCATCAAAAACAGATTCTGTCAAAAAAAACAGAACAGTCTGTAGCAATCTATTTAAAAGCCATACTTCGGTAACTCCAAAAATTCTGAAAAATTAGGACAACGTGGGAAATTCGTATACCAATACTGTGTAAAAATTTCAGATTTTTGTGATGCTCCAGTACAGAAACAAAATTCAGGCACTGGACACAAAACTTTCTGTTTTCCAAACAGCATCAATTATACTATCTTCCAAATCATCCTAAAGGCTTTACTTGGCACAAACACTAATTAAAATCACAAAAAACACAATCATACCAGTAGCATGAATGTGAAAACACACAATAACAGAAAATTTTATTTTATTCATTGGGTTGCCTCCCAACAAGAGCTATTGTTTTATGCCCCTAGCTAGGCATAATGCATAGTTTCAAGTATTGTCATCTTTCGTTTTCTTATCCAAAGGTGCACTTTTATCAAGGAGTTTTTCAAAGGTAATATGAAGTATATCATCCATAGAAATTTTAGCATTAGAAAGTTGTCCATCCTTAAATCCTTCTTGATTACCGGCTACAATCCAAGAGTATTGTCTATTGATGCTATTGAAAACTTGTTGGATTATATTCAAAGGAGGAACTTCCTTTTTAATATTCTCATCAAAGATGTGGTCATTGCAGAACAAATATCTCAGCAAGTAACCATTATTATAAAGTATCTCATCTATTACCGGTTTTTCACGGCTCATACCATAGAAATCAAATATCTCCCTAGCTTCTCGCACTATATGATCAAATTCATTCATGAGAACAAGGGTAGCTATTTTCTTAGCTCTAGGAACTTTTATAACCGGTAACTCATAAAACAATCTTTGCAAAGTAGGATGGGTGCGAATAAATCTTCTTTCAAGTTTAAGGACAAGTGCGGAAATAGCATCGGCATAATTATTAGTTTCTTTAAGTATAGGTGCATCATCAAAAGCCAAGGTCCCAATGCAATTAAAGAATTCTTAGATGACACTTTTCCCTATAACATTACCATGTCCCAACACAAAAGTTTTAGCATCAAGATTGGTAGAACTTCCCCTTTTAGGAGTTTTACCATCATCGGTTTCCGCCATGCCAAAATCACTCATGATAACAAGTTTCAAGCAAACGAATAAGCAAACAAGAAAAAGGCAAATTGAAAATATTTTTGTATTTTTGTAAAAATGTTTTAGAAGTGGGGGAGATGAAAAGGAGAGGCAAATAAAGTAAATGCAAGGAGATGAGAGTTTATGCGAAGGTACTTGATAGATGTAGATGATGTCTCCCCGGCAACGGTGGCAGAAATTCTTCCTGCTACTTGTAGCTTGCGTTGGTATTTTCCCCGAAGAGGAAAGTATGATGCAGCACAGTAGAGATAAGTATTTCCCTCAGTTATGAAACTAAGGTTATCAAACCAGTAGGAGAATCACGCAACATCTCGTTAGCAGCACCTGCACACAAACAACAAACCCTTGCACCCAACGCAAACGAGAGGTTGTCAATCTCTCGGCGGTCAATTGCAAGATTAAATTGTATGTTATAGATAGATAGATTGAAACAAAAATACAAAATCAAATAAATAAAATAAAATGGCAGCCATATTTTTAGGGTTTTAGTAATATGATTTAGATAGACCCCGGGGCCATAGTTTTCACTAGAGGCTTTTCTCAAGAAAATAGCATACGGTGGGTAGACAAATTACTGTTGGGCAATTGATAGAAAAGCAAATAATCATGATGATATCCAAGGCAATGATCATGTATATAGGCATCACGTCCAAGATAAGTAGACCGACTCCTGCCTGCATCTACTACTATTACTACACACATCGACCGCTATCCAGCATGCATCTAGTGTATTAAGTCCATAAGAACGGAGTAACGCCTTAAGAACGACGACATGATGTAGACAAGATAAACTCACGTATGAATAAACCCCATATTTTTACCCTTAATAGCAATGATACATACGTGATCGAACCCATTACAAAGCACCTCTTCCCATGGCAAGATAAATCAATCTAGTTGGCCAAACCAAATCAATAGATCGGAGAAGAAATACGAGGCTATAATAATCATGCATAAAAGAGTGCAACAAAGACTCAAATATATTCATGGATAATCTGATTATAAACTCACAATTCATCGGATCCCAACAAACACACCGCAAAAAGTGATTACATCGGATATAACTCCAAGAACATCGATGAGAACATTGTATTGAAGATGAAAAAGAGAGAAGAAGCCATCTAGCTACTAACTATGGACCCGAAGGTCTGTGGTAAACTACTCACGCATCATCGGAGAGGCAGCAAGGTTGATGTAGAGCCCCTCCGTGATCGATTCCCCCTCCGGCGGAGTAACGGAGAAGGCCTCCAGATGGGATCTCTCTGGAACAGAAACTTGCGGCGGCGGAAAAAGTATTTCATGGACTCCCCTGAGGGTTTCAGTTTTTTTCTGAATTTATAGTGGTGGAATTAGTTCAAGCGGAGCTCTGTGGGCCCCACGAGGTACCAGAGCGCGCCACCCCCCCGGGGCGCACCCTGGTGCCTCGTGGCCCACTGCTCCATCTCCTGGCCCTCTCCTGAAGCTTCCAGTACTTGTTATGTCCAATAAAAAATCTCCAAAAAGTTTCGTGGCATTTGGACTTCGTTTGGTATTGATTTTCTGTAAAACAAAAACAAGGTAGAAAACAGCAACTGGAACTGGGCACTAGGTTAATAGGTTAGTCTCCAAAAATGATATATAATTGCTGTAAATGATTATAAAAACATCCAAGATTGATAATATATCAGCATGGAACAATCCAGGGCTGTGGCACCCCGGCTCAGAGGACCGACCGGTTTACCCAGTGTTTCCAACCCAGAGATCATGTCTTCTAGAAACACACAACAACTTGGAACAGAACAGAACTGATCTTTATTAATATTGTACAAGTACAAGCTCGGGAATTACATCGGGTAGCGAGGCCAGAAGCACTACACGTGCTATGACAATATCTACATTATTTATGGAACATAGATGGGCCTCAGTACTAAGGCAACTCTACAGCGTAGCGGAACATCGCGTGGGAACCCCATCCCAAAGGGACACTGCTGGGACACGGCCTAGTTAGCGTAGCACAAACCATTGGGACCTCCGTCCTCGGCTTCTCCTACATCTGGCAGGATACGCCAGGTGAGTACTTGGAATGTACGCGCAAGCTCACAGCAACCAAAACAATGCAACAAACAACAGCATGGCAATGATCATGTTAAGTGCTTAAGTTGCTTACTTACTGTTACCGAATATCAACTTACTCTCTTCTGGGTTGTACCACAACCCTCGGAATACTCGTGATCCACTGAGCACTTCCGAACATAAGACAAGTTCTTCCATCATTATTATTCTTACGGTTGACCACTCAATGTGACCTAGTGCGGACTGTGTCCAATACCGTGGACGCGGCTATTCGAATAGATTCTTACACTCTGCAGAGGTTGTGCACTTTTCCCACACCATGGAGCTCCTTGTCCCGTACCTCGGTACCCTTCCCTTCCGTGTGGACCGGTGCTGCTCCAACGAAACCTGCCTAACCCATGACCCCTCCATCGTACCACCGACAATCATCCTCCCCCAGAGTCATGCCCTGGGTGGCTCCTGTGTCACCCCGTGACACCTACCACCGTCGTGGCCAACTAAACTGTCCCAAACGGGGACGCCGGCAAATAACTCAACTGGCTCACAGGGTTATCGTCGCCTACCTGATCAAGGTAGCACGCACGCATAACCCTCCCTCTTTGGTGGTACCGATAAAAGAGCATGTGGTCAGACCAAGTCAAGGCCGTCCCATTCTGGCAGATGTGGCTGCACGGGTAAGTCTGGGTCGGTGGCACTTGATCAACCATTAACTTTAGTTTTAGCAAGTACATAACAAGCAAGGTTGTTTATCATGAATAAACTAATATGGCAGTAGTTATGCAACCATATAATTTACTATGAATTATCACATATTAAAATAATGCAAATAATTCAATTAATAAACCATTACTATTGCAATGCTTCATGTAATGGATGATGTGGCTTGCCTTGCTCAGTTGGGTTGTCCACAAACTCCTGGTCTTCAAAACCAAAAGGATTTCCTTCTGAAAATATTTTAAAATAGCAAAAGAAAATGTCATATAATACATTTCTGTTCACCAGAAATTCTGTACATATGAGAAAAATACCAAAATTTACCAGAAAATAGAGGGGCTCAAGACAAAGATAATGCAAAAAGAATCAATTGATTTGGATTTGTGGATAAAAAGTTATGGATAGTCAAAGTTTCTGGTCAAAGTTGGAATTTAACAGAAATTAGAAAATCCCACAGCGGGCCACGTCGATGGCGTAAACTGGGAATGCGCCTTCACTTATACCGCTTCAGGCGCGGTCTTGAGTCACTAACGAGTGGGCCCCGCTATTATATTTAAAAAGAAAAAGAAAGGAACAGAAGAAGGGCGGCTCACCGATGGCGATTGCCGGAGATAGCGACGGCGGCGAGGTCAGGAGATGGCTGGGATGGATCAAGCGTTCGACGACGAGTCTCCCTGTACCAGTAGCTTCCCCGGAGATGGCCTGACGGCGTCGTTCCCTTCCTCACCGGCGGTGGCTGGTTTCGGGGGTCGTCGGCGACGGCGAATCCGGCAGAGCTTCGGCTAGGCAAGAGGTCAGGGAGAATCGTGGGAGTGCACTGAGCTCGTGGGTGGAGTCGGGCGAGGCTGGGGTGGAGTGGAATGAGCTGTGGCAGAGTGGGGATCGGCGGCGGAACTTCGGCGAGCTACGAGGCCAGAGGGCCTCTCGGCCTTGGCGCGGCGAGCAGAGCTCGATTGGGAGGTGGTGACGAGCAATGAGGAGCTGGGGAGGGCTGGCCGTGGCTATTTATAGGCGGGGCAGAGGGTGGCCGAGCCGCAAGCCGCTGTGGACGAGCTGGCGCGAGCAAGATGACGAGCTGGCCGTCGTGGAGCGCGGCGAGGTGACGGAGGAGGGCAGGTGAGTTAATGCGCGAGACGTCGAGCCGCGAGAAAGAAGCCAGCCAGCTCACCCCACTGTGCCCGCACGGGCGCAACAGTGTGGTGCTTGGTGGCGGCCGGCGACGACTTCTCGGGTGAGGGGAAGAACCTGGAGCGGCTAGGTGGACGGCGGAGAGTTAGTCGGCGCAAGGGGACATGGTACGGCGACGCGGTAGTCGGCCTCCGACGAGACCCGTGCCTGCCGGTGCCCAGAGCGCGGTTTTGGCAGGGCTAGCCACGCGGTCACCGCGTGCACACGCACACGTGGCGCGAGCTGGCCTGCCAGGCCGTGTCTGGTGCATCGTCCTTGCATACTGGAACCCTCTCGTGGCACTAGTTTGCCCAGAGACTCACAGAGCCGAAGTGTAGCATCAACAACAGTTTGCTGTCAGTAACTTAGGAGGGATCTGGAGAGAAGATGAGCTGGAGATGAAACCAATGGAGATGTCTGGAGTGATCTACATTGGAAGGACTACAAGTTGGCCAAATTTGAGAAACTTTGGCCAAGATTTGAACATGGTTCATGTACAAATGCCATACTGGTCCAGAAACTTAGTGAGGTTGTTGTACTCACATGAGTGATCTTCTGGAGCTGAAATTTGGTGTGTGGGGGTTATTTGGCAATGCCAAGATGTCATAAAAATTTCAGCTCAATTGGGTACATTTAGCTAGTACTTCCTTCATACAGGTTTGAAATGAGCAGAAACTTGGCAGAATATTTCTGCTGAAAATTTACACTGGACAAGGAGATGTTTTTGGATATTGTGGCAAGATATGTTCCCTAGTATCTCAGGGAATTATTTGAGAGTTTTCTGAGTTGAGGAAATATGGGTTGCTTCACAAAGGGCCAGTGCTGTCCAGAAGATAAATGGAATATTCTGGACAAACTTTTATACTGGACCATGAAATGTTTTTGAAGATTGTGGGAGTAGATGATGACAAGAAGGTGTGGTATTAATTTGGGATTTTTCTGATCATCAGAACTATAGGTTGCTTCACAACCCATAGTGAAGACAAATTTTCCCAAAGGAGAAAATGGGTTATTTTGAAAGAAATGAAAATTGGAATTTGATCCAGAAGGTGTGTGACAAGATTTTGGAATGATATTGAGGGCTTTGGATCACTTACATAGAAATTCAAAGGTTTCCCAAGTCCAAAGTCAACTGAAAAGATTCAAAAACCATCAAACTTGCAAATAAAACCAGAAAGATTTTGAAAAGAAAAAGCTGCCAAAAACCAGGGTGTCACAAACCTACCCCCCTTAGGATGAATCTTGTCCTCGAGATTCGGTTGCTCAGGGAACAAATGCGGATATGCTGGTCTCAGAAAATCCTCTATTTCCCAGGTAGCTTCTTCCTCAGTATGATGATCCCACAACACTTTGTAAAATTTGATTATCTTACTGATGGTAGTTCTTTCCATTTCATCCAAGATTCTGACAGGTTTTTCCTCGTAGGTTAAATCCTTAGTCAGCTCTAGCTCACTCATATCTGCCTGCTTGATCGGAGGTGCAATACACTTTCTCAGCTGTGATATGTGGAAGACATCGTGAACGTCGGACAACTCCGGTGGTAACTCTAACTGATATGCCACTCTGCCTCTTCTAGCAATTACTGGAAAGGGACCGATATATCTCGGTGCAAGCTTCCCTCGGGTATGAAACCTTTTTATTCCTTTCATGGGGGTGACTCAGAGATAAGCATACTCTCCAGGCTCAAAAGTTACTTCTCGATGTTTAGGGTCATAGTAACTCTTTTGATGGGACTTGGCTGCTCGAAGACGTTCCTAAATATCCTTAACTTGCTTGTCAGCCTTGAGCATCAAATCCGTGCCGAAGATACGGCTGTCTCCTGTCTGGGATCAATTTAAAGGAGTGCGACATTTCCGTCCATACAAGGCTTCGAATGGTGACATCTTGAGACTCGACTGATAACTGTTATTGTAGGAGAATTCCGCGTAGGGTAGGCTATCCTCCCATTTGGGTCCATAGGTGAGAGCACAAGACCGAAGCATATCTTCCAATATCTGGTTCACACGTTCGGTCTGTCCATCCGTTTGTGGATGATATGCTGTACTATGCTTTAGCACGGTTCCCAGGGTTGGTGCAACCGCAGCCAGAATGCTGAAGTGAACAAGGATCCTCTATCTGATGTGATAGACTTGGGCACTATGAAAACTAACAATTCGAGACATGTAGATCTGTGCAAGCTGATCGGCTCTAAGGTGGTCTTCATTGGAATAAAGTGAGCCACTTTAGTAAGTACATCCATGATGACCCGGATAGCATCATGGCCTCTTGTTGACTTGCGTAGTCCAACAATGAGGTCCATGCATATGTCATCCCATTTCCACTGGGGAACCTGTAAAGGTTGCAGTAACCCAGCGGGTTTCTGGTGTTCAGCCTTGACTATGTTGCAGACATCACAACAGGCGACATAGTACGCAATGTCCCTTCGCATTCCTGGCCACCAAAAGGTTTCCTTTAAGTCCTGGTACATTTTTGTTCCTCTCGGATGAATAGAGTATGTGGATTCATGTGCCTCTCTAAGTATTTGCTGTCTCAAGTTTTCTTGATCACACACGCATATTCGGTTCTCAAACCACAAGGTGCCCTGGTCATCAACACGGAAGGACTTGGTCTTCCCTTGCTGAATGTTCTCCTTGATCTCCTATACACTTTTATCAGATTTCTGAGCTGCCTTAATTTCTTCCATAAGTGTTGGAATAATTTCCACTGTATCCGGGCTAATTGGGCCACATAATAACATATTAAGCTTGGCAAACTCTTCTTGTAGCTTTGGGTGGATACCCTCAATTATGGCATTCATGGTGCCTTGTTTTTTGCTGAGAGCATCGGCGACCACGTTGCCTTTTCCCGGATGATAATTAATTCCAATGTCATAGTCCTTGACCTGTTCAAGCCATCTTCTTTGTCTGAGATTAAGGTCGGGTTGGGTGAAAATATACTTGAGACTCTTGTGGTCTGTGTATATTTCACATCGCTGCCCAATGAGATAATGCCTCCAAATCTTTAATGCATGCACCATGGCTGTCAATTCCAAATCATGAGTGGGATAGTTCTCTTCATGGGGTCGTAGCTGTCTGGATGCATATGCTACAACCCTTCCTTCTTGCATTAGAACGCAGCTGATTCCGCGCCTGGAAGCATCGCAATATATATCAAAGCTCTTGTGGATGTCTGGAAGAACTTAGACAGGGGCCGTAGTTAGCCTCATCTTTAACTCCATGAAACTGCTATCACATTCTTCTGTCCAGGCAAATTTGTGGTTCTTTTTCAACAGTCCTGCCAATGGCTTGGCTATTTTTGAGAAGCCTTCAATGAAACAACGGTAGTAGCCTGCCAATCCCAGAAAACTGCGGACTTCAGTTACCGTGGCTGGTGTCTTCCAGTTTAACACATCAGTTACTTTGCTGGGGTCGACGGCCACACCCTGTTCTGACAGAACATGTCCCAGAAATCCCACCTCTCTTAGCCAAAATTCACATTTACTGAACTTGGCATACAAGCGATGGGTCCTTGGTCTTTCCAGGACAGTACGGAGGTGTTGCGTGTGTTCTTCTTCATCTTTGGAATAGATAAGAATATCATCTATGAATACTACCACAAACTTGTCCAAGAAGTCCATGAAGACCTTGTTCATCATGCTCATGAAGTAGGCTGGAGCATTTGTCAGCCCGAATGACATCACTGTAAATTCATACAGACCATATCGGGTAGTGAAGGCTGTCTTGGGGATATCCTCTTTCCTGATTTGTAACTGATGATACCCCGTTCGAAGATCAATCTTGGAAACTACCCGGCCCCCGTTTAACTGGTCGAACAGATCATCAATGCGGGGAAGCGGATATTTATTTTTAATGGTGACTTCATTCAGTTGGCGGTAGTCCACGCACATCCGTAGGCTGCCATCCTTCTTCTTAACGAACAACACAGGTGATCCCCATGGCGAGGTGCTTGGATGAATGTACCCTTTTTGTAATAATTCATCCAGCTGTTTCTTTAATTCTACCAGCTCTGGGGAAGGCATGTGGTAATAGTTCTTATAAATTGGAGTGGTTCCGGGAACAACATCAATAGCAAACTCTAGTTCCCGATCAGGTGGCATTCCTGGTAGTTCTTCCGGAAATACGTCCAAAAATTCACTGACTACTGGAATCAAATTTATATCTGTAGCAGTGGCTTTGAATGCCATTCCCTTCTTTGACATCATTCTGCTAGCAGTGAATTGTACTGTTTGACCTGCCGGGTTAACCAATGTCACCGTCCTGGTGGCACAGTTAATACAAACCTGATGTGGTGTCAACCAATCCATCCCCAGTATTATATCCAGTCCAGGGGACTCAATGGCAACAAGGGTAGCTGGAAACTTAACTCCATGTATCAAGATTTCCAGATCCTTGTATATCACATTTGTTCTAAGCATGGAGCCAGGGAATTGTACCACCATGATTTTGTCCAAAAGAGAAGGAGAAATTTTGTGTATGGTGGCAAAACTCCACGAAATAAACAAATGAGAAGCCCCAGAATCAAATAAAATTATTGCGGGTATGTCGTTAATAGAAAACATACCAAGGACCACGTCTGGTGCTTCGCGGGCTTCCTCAGCGGAGATATGATGGACTTGGCCACGATAAAAGTTTGGATTGGGGCGGCATCCAACATTGTTAACTTGCGGCTTGTAGTCGGACGGTGGCTTCCCGTTTCTTGTGGGGCACTGCCGGGAATAATGCCCGCCCTGACCACAAGTAAAGCATGTGTTGTTGCGGCGGTAGTCCTCCGGCACTGGCTGTTTGCGAAAGGTCTTGTCCTGGCTGCCTGGTTTAGTACTGTTGTTGCCGTTGCTCTAGGTAGGCTTGTATTCAGATGGACCTGGTTGCCAGATACGTGGCTTCTGCACAAACTGCTCACGGTTATCCTTCTTGGGTTCAAACTTCTGCTTGCGATTGTCATATCCCGACTTATGCTCTCGTTCAGCTATGAGAGCCTTGTTCACCAAAGTCTGGAAGTCAGGAAAATCAAGCATACAAAGCTGACAATGGAGGGTATGATTAAGCCCTCCTAGGAACCGGTCTATCTTTCTTTCTTCTGTGGACACGTCGTGAGTGGAGTATCGTGCCAGATTATTAAACTTGTTCGGATACTCACCCACTGACATATTCCCTTGAGTAAGAGCAAGAAATTCCCTCTGTTTCACCTTCATTATGCCGGTAGGAATATGATACTTGCGGAGTACCTCTTTGAATTTCTCCTAGGAAATATCTTCCCCAGGAGGCCACATTATTTTTGTATTGTCCCACCATATAGCTGACGGTCCTTCTAGGTAGTGAGTAACAAAAGGAACCTTGTCCGACTCATCACAGCGGGCTATGTCCAGCTTATTTTCCATGGTCCTCAGCCAGTCGTCAGCTTCCATAGGATCCACAGCTTGACCAAAACTGGGTGGCTTGGTATGCTGAAAATCAGACAATTTAGAGTGTGTCCCATTGTTGTGATTCTGACTCACCATAGTCTGCATACTTTTCAGAAATTCCATGAGATCTTGATTTCTTTTCTCTTCAAACATTCTCATGATCTGATCAGTGGTCGGTGATTGTGGTGGTGGGGGTGGCAAATCTTCTGGTGATTGTCCTGCTTGTCTGGCGGATCGACGAACGGGAGTTCCATCGCCGCCTTGATTACTACACCTCTTCATCCTAAAAATTTGTTCCCATTGCAAAATACCGAATCGATGAGCAACACCCATAAGGGAAATACGATAGTATGACACCAGGAAAAGAAACCAAATAAAAAGGGAGAATAAAGTGAACAACATAATTATACAAGGCAACCCAACATCATACATGACAAGCTAGTAGGGGGTTATCATGGCTAGAACTGCTCATACGGCAGTTGACACATGCAGGGATGCTACGATGCATGCACTGAAACTCAAGCCTCCACTCTAGTAGCGCGGGTGGCACGGACACTGGCAAACTGAAGACTCCTCGTCATCTGATCCTGTCTCGGAATCGGAACTGATGATGTGAATCTCGGCCTCCGGATCAAAGGAAACACGGCGACGCTGACGGGAAGGTTCTCCCTCTGAAGGAGAAGAAGCACGACGCCGCAGCATCGGAGCAGCTGGAGTAGCTAGGAGTGAGGCCCATTCTGCCGGGGTCTCACGTCGGCTACCAGACGAAAAGCCTGGTGGTCCGAACGAGCTAGAAGGAGTCTCAGGTGCTAGTGAAGGTGGAACGGATGGAGTATACACCGGTGAAAATGCAGGAGAGGGAGGAGACTATGCTGCCGCAATAGCTGCAAGTGCCTCTCGGGCATGGGTCAGCTCCTCAGCTAGTGAGGTGATCATACGACAACTGGCGTTCAGATAACGAGATAAAACACCAGTAGCACGATCACTTGCCAGGTCAACAGGTGCGAAAAGGACTCGCCCTATCGTAGGCAACAGGGTGGGGTAGTGAAAGAAACTTGGGAGTGTCTGCATCTCAACCTCGTGGAAGCGCAAGTCAGTGAGAGCCTCCATCGCAGCAAACTGGATCGCCAGCTCCGGAGTAGAAGCAGTTCCGCCCTTGGAAGAGCGGGAGTAGCTGCCAATATCCGAACTCGCAACAAGAAAGGCCTCCGCGTGATACTCGTACACTGAACCAGCAAGCTTCCCTCGGAACACCTGGTACACTGGGTCTTCGCCATTGGGATACAGCCGAAGCCAGACGCTACGGAGCAGTACTGGAAAAGTGAACGATGTCGGCTCATGGTTGTAGTGGTACGGAACTGCTGCCATCTACACTCACAAGGTCAACGGTTAGCACAACAATAAACTATATGCATGCCATACAGCAATCATATGCAACAAGCAAAGCACATACCAAGACTCTAAACTAATCGAGGTTCTAGCGCGGGGTTAACTAGGGTGTCCTACAGTCAACTTGGCTCTGATACCAAGCGTTGTGGCACCCCGGCTCAGAGAACCGGTTTACCCAGTGTTTCCAACCCAGAGATCATGTCATCTGGAAACACACAACAACTTGGAACAGAACAGAACTGATCTTTATTAATATTGTACAAGTACAAGCTCAGGAATTACATCGGGTAGCGAGGCCAGAAGCACTACACGTGCTATGACAATATCTACATTATTTATGGAACATAGCAAGGCCTCAGTACTAAGGTAACTCTACAGCATAGCGGAACATCACGTGGGAACCCCATCCCAAAGGGACACTGCAGGGACACGGCCTAGTTAGCGTAGCACGAACCATCGGGACCTCCGTCCTCGGCTTCTCCTGCATCTGGCATGATACGCCAGGTGAGTACTTGGAATGTACTCGCAAGCTCACAGCAACCAAAACAATGCAACAAACAACAGCATGGCAATGATCATGTTAAGTGCTTAAGTTGCTTACTTACTGTTACCGAATATCAACTTACTCTCTTCTAGGTTGAACCACAACCCTCGGAATACTCGTGATCCACTGAGCACTTCCGAACATAAGACAAGTTCTTCCATAATTATTATTCTTACGGTTAACCACTCAGTGTGACCTAGTGCGGACTGTGTCCAATACCTTGGATGCGGCTATTCGAATAGATTCTTACAGTCTGCAGAGGTTGCGCACTTTTCCCACACCATGGAGCTCCTTGTCCCGTACCTCGATACACTTCCCTTCCGGGTGGACCGGTGCTGCTCCAACAAAACTTGCCTAACCCGTGACCCCTCCATCGTACCACCGACAATCATCCTCCCCCGGAGTCATGCCCTGGGTGGCCCCTGTGTCACCCCGTGACACCTGCCACCGTTGTGGCCAACTAAACTGTCCCAAACGGGGACGCCGACAAATAACTCAACTGGCTCACAGGGTTATCATCGCCTACCTGATCAAGGTAACACGCACGCATAACCCTCCCTCTTTGGTGGTACCGATAAAAGAGCACGCGGTTAGACCAAGTCAAGGCCGTCCCATTCCGGCAGATGTGGCTGCACGGGTAAGTCCGGGTCGGTGGCACTTGATCAACCATTAAATTTAATTTTAGCATGTACATAACAATAAAGGTTGTTTATAATGAATAAACTAATATGGCAGTAGTTATGCAACCATATAATTTACTATGAATTATCACATATTAAAATAATTCAATTAATAAACCATTACTATTGCAATGCTTCATGTAATGGATGATGTGGCTTTCCTTGCTCAGTTGGGTTGTCCACAAACTCCTGGTCTTCAAAACCAAAAGGATTTCCATCTGAAAATATTTTAAAATAGCAAAAGAAAATGTCACATAATACAATTCTGTTCACCAGAAATTCTGTACATATGAGAAAAATACCAAAATTTACCAGAAAATAGAGGGGCTCAAGACAAAGATAATGCAAAAAGAATCAATTGATTTGGACTTGTGGATAAAAAGTTATGGACAGTCAAAGTTTCTGGTCAAAGTTGGAATTTAACAAAAATTAGAAAATCCCACAGCGGGCCACGTCGATGGCGTAAACTGGGAATGCGCCTTCAGTTATACCGCTTCAGGCACGGTCTTCAGTCACTGACGAGTGGGCCCCGCTGCCAAATTTAAAAAGAAAAAGAAAGGAACAGAAGAAGGGCGGCTCACCGACGGTGATTGCCGGAGATAGCGACGGCTGTGAGGTCGGGAGATGGCTGGGATGGATCAAGCATTCGACGACGAGTCTCCCTGTACTAGTAGCTTCCCCGGAGATGGCCTGACGGCGTCGTTCCCTTCCTCTCCGGCGGCGACTGGTTTCGGGGGTCATCGGCGATGGCGAATCCGGCAGAGCTTCAGCTAGGAAAGAGGTCAGGGAGAATCATGGGAGTGCACTGAGCTCGTGGGTGGAGTTGGATGAGGCTGGGGTGGAGTGGAACGAGCTCTGGCGTAGTGGGGATCGACGGCGGAACTCCGGCGAGCTACGAGGCCAGAGGGCCTCTCGGCCTTGGCGCGACGAGCAGAGCTCGATTGGGAGGTGGTGAGGAGCGATGAGGAGCTGGGGTGGGCTAGCCGTGGCTATTTATAGGCGGGGCAGAGGGTGGCCGAGCCGCAAGCCGCCGTGGATGAGCTGGCACGAGCAGGACGACAAGCTGGCCGTCGTGGAGAGCGGCGAGGTGACAGAGGAGGGCAGGTGACTTAATGCGCGAGACGACGAGCGGCGAGAAAGAAGCCAGCCAGCTCACCCCATTGTGGCCACACGGGCACAACAGTGCGGTGCTTGGTGGCGGCCGGCGAGGGCATCTCCGGCGAGGGGAAGAACCTGGAGCGGCTAGGTGGACGGCGGAGAGTTAGTCGGCGCAAGGGGACATGGTATGGCGACGCGGTAGTCGGCCTCCGATGAGACCCGTGCCTGTCGGTGACCAAAGCGTGGTTTTGGCAGGGCTGGCCACGCGGTCATCGCGTGCACAGTCACACGCGGCGCGAGCTGGCCTGCCAGGCCATGTCTGGTGCGTCGTCCTTGCATACTGGAACCCTCTCGTGGCACTAGTTCGCCCAGAGACTCACTGAGCCAAAGTGTAGCATCAGCAACAGTTTGCTGTGAGTAACTTAGGATGGATCTGGAGAGAAGATGAGCTGGAGATGAAACCAATGGAAATGTCTGAAGTGATCTAAATTGGAAGGACTACAAGTTGGCCAAATTTGAGAAACTTTGGCCAAGATTTGAACATGGTTCATGTACAAATGCCATACTGGTCCAGAAACTTAGTGAGGTTGTTGTACTCACATGAGTGATCTTCTGGAGCTAAAACTTGGTGTGTGGGGGTTATTTGGCAATGCCAAGATGTCATAAAAATTTCAGCTCAATTGGGTACATTTAGCTAGTACTTCCTTCACAGAGGTTTGAAATGAGCAGAAACTTGGCAGAATATTTCTGCTGAAAATTTACACTGGACAAGGAGATGTTTTTGGATATTGTGGCAAGATATGTTCCCTAGTATCTCAGGGAATTATTTGAGAGTTTTCAGAGTTGAGGAAATATGGGTTGCTTCACAAAGGGCCAGTGTTGTCCAGAAGATAAATGGAATATTCTGGACAAACTTTTATACTGGACCATGAAATGTTTTTGAATATTGTGGGAGTAGATGATGACAAGAAGGTGTGGTATTAATTTGGGATTTTTCTGATCATCAGAACTATAGGTTGCTTCACAACCCATAGTGAAGACAAATTTTCCCAAAGGAGAAAATGGATTATTTTGAAAGAAATGAAAATTGGAATTTGATCCAGAAGGTGTGTGACAAGATTTTGGAATGATATTGAGGGCTTTGGATCACTTACATAGAAATTCAAAGGTTTCCCAAGTCCAAAGTCAACTGAAAAGATTCAAAAACCATCAAACTTGCAAATAAAACCAGAAAGATTTTGAAAAGAAAAAGTTGCCAAAAACCTGGGTGTCACAAGGGCCAATACAAGATCTGGGGCAGCAAGAAGCATGAGAAGGACTCACTGGTTCACCTCGCCGAGGCCATCATCAACCCCTAGTAAAGAGACATGAAGGATTCCTGCAACAAGGACAAGCATGCCTGGCACTCGGCCTGGATGGAGAAACTCGACGAAGCTCACGTCGTGTACACGGCCAAGGAGGCATACACGAGCTACGAGATGTGCAGGCAGATCGTTGAGATGAGGAAGTGCCTCCTTGTTCCCCAAAACAGCCAGGGATCCTGCCGAAAGCAGATCAATGGCAAGCGTCGTCACAACAAGAAGTAGATGATTAGATGATTGTTCCTCCTAGTTTAGTGTCCATGTAATTGTTTAGTTTGGTGTGTGTAGTCACTTATGTAATTGGATGTTTAATTTGGTTATGCAACCATGTTCTTATAAGTATATATGTTGTTGTTGTGTAGACAGAGCATAGATGTTGTGCGGACATAGCAAATCACATCGGCCACGGGCTAAACTAGGGAACCCATCGGTGATGATTTCATCAATCGCTAACAATTGTATACCAGCAAGCGTTTGCCCACAACACACATGGGTTATTAGCAGGAATCGTCCGTGTTGTTATCCGTCTTCCCACACATTTTGGATTATTGACCTGTTTGCCGCGTATCACACACATCTTGTTAAGTTGAACCGTTTCTGTTGTATTGGATAATCACAAACAGTTCATCCGAGTGAATTGTATGCCATATATCGCACACACCTTGATCTGTCTGACCGTTTCTGTTGTGTTGGGTAATCACAAACAGTTCATCCGAGTGAACTGTATGCTGTGTATCGCACACACCTCGAACTGGCTGCCTGTTTCTGTTGTTCTGGCTCATCGCAAACAGTTCGTATGGATCAACTGTATGCCACGTATCGCACACGCGTCTCTAATCTGAATCATGCTTGATGTCTCTGCCATCACACACAGTTCATCTTATTGGCGACGGTTTTATTACGACACCGTTTGCGATTCATGCATCACACACAGTTTGGTCGCGGGGTCTCTGATTCATGTGTCGCGTTAGCGGTCGCCAGCAATAGTGACTTGTGACTAAACACAGTAGCAAACCTCTCTCCCTCCTATTTTCCTCAACGTTAAGTTCTTTGAAGTTCAGTTGATTTCACTCGTGGTAGATTCTTATCGGCAATCTCCAAACCTTCAACAGACTTTGTCTTCGGAGACCACAATCACTCTTGGTCACTCAGACAGACACATAACCATCTAGAGAGTTAGCAGCTCTCAGGAGTAGTAGGTTCAAATCTCTTGACTTAGATCTCTGTGATGCTCAACCACTATCTAAGTTTTGGGCTCCGGGTTTTCTCTCAGTGGATTCACTCAAATCACTTAGAGAGGGGTGCTCAAACAAACTTATCGAAAAATCAAACTGAGTAGCCGACCACAATGGTAGGCGCGAGGTGGATATTTATAGATGAAGCAATCTCGAGGGTGAAATGACAAATCGGGCCTAAAGCCCAGCCAATGGCCAACCGACACGATCCAATGGTCAGATTTCAAACTCACACGACAACTTTACTTGAGGAACATGTAAAACTGACTCCTCTTCTAGATCAATTCTCCCGCAGTCTAGAAGAACTTCATCTTTGGCTGGCAAGTAATTACTTTTTGCACGAAGAGAGTTCTGTCAACTCACTTGGGATATATTACGGTTAAGCATCATAAAGAAAAAAGTATCGAAACATTGAACCCCTCTTAATAGTACGGTGGTCCAATGACTCAAAGAAAGAAATTGAAACTACGAAATAAATGAACTACGTCTTCACTTCATCTCCATTCTTCTCTGCTGCAGTCTAATACGTCTCCAACGTATCTATAATTTTTGATTGTTCCATGCTATTATAGTATCAATCTTGGATGTTTTATATGCAATTATATATCATTTTTTGGGACTAACCTATTAACCTAGTGCCCAGTGCCAGTTGCTGTTTTTTTTGCCTGTTTTTGCCTTTTTAGAAAATCATTATGAAATGGAGTCCAAACGAAGAAAAAACTTTGGATTAACTTTTTCTGGACCAGAAGGGACCCTAGAAGCTTCGGGAGAAGACCAGAAGAGTCACGAGGGAGCGACAAGCCCAGAGGGCGCGCCCCCCAGGCTTGTGGGCCCCTCGTGGCACCTCTTAACCTAATTTTAGCGCTATAAATTCCAAAATATTCCCCGTATACCAAAAAGACAGAATAGAAAACCTTTCCGCCGCCGCAAGCCTCTGTTCTTCGCAATCCCATCTGAAGGCCTTTTCCGGTACTCTGCCGGAGGGAGAATCGATCATGGAGGGCTTCTTCATCAACCTTGCTGCCCTTCCGAGGATGTGTGAGTAGTTTACCATAGACCTACGGGTCCATATCTAGTAGCTAGATGGCTTCTTCTCTCTCTTTGATCTTCAATACCATGTTCTCCTCGATGTTCTTGGAGTTCTATCCGATGCAATCTTCTTTTGCGGTGTGTTTGTTGGGATCCGATGAATTGAGGGTTTATGATCAGATTATTCATGAGAAATATTTGAGTCTTCTCTGAACTCTTTTATGCATGATTGTTATAGCTTTGTATTTCTCTCTGATCTATTCATTTGGTTTGGCCAACTAGATTGATTTATCTTGCAATGGGAGAGGTGCTTTGTGATGGGTTCAATCTTGGGGTGCTCAATCCCAGTGACAGAAAGGGACATGACACATATTTGTATTGTTTCCATTAATGATAAAAAGATGGGGTTTAATCATATTGCTTGAGTTTACTTTGTCTACATCATGTCATCTTGCTTAAGGCGTTACTCTGTTTTATACTTAATACCCTAGATGCATGCTGGATAGTGGTCGATGGGTGGAGTAATAGTAGTAGATGCAGGCAGGAGTCGGTCTACTTGTCTCGGACGTGATGCCTATATCCATGATCATTGCCTTGAATATCGTCATAACTATGCGCTTTTCTATCAATTGCCCAACAGTAATTTGTTTACCCATCGTATGCTATGTGTTCGAGAGAGAAGCCTCTAGTGAAAACTATGGACCCTAGGTCTACCTTTATCATATATTAAAATCCAAAAATACCTTGCTGCAATTTATTTAGTTTTATTTTATTTTGCAATTTACTTTTCTATCTATCACTATCAGAATTAATCCTTGCAAATAACCACTAAGGGGATTGACAACCCTCTTATTTGCGTTGGGTGCAAGTGTTTGCTTTTGTGTGTAGGTGCTGCTAACGAGGTTCTGTGTGGTTCTCCTACTGGATTGATAACCTTGGTTCTTAACTAAGGGAAATACTTATCTCTACTGTACTGCATCATCCTCTCCTCTTTGGGGAAATCCCAACGCAGCTCACAAGTAGCAGGAAGAATTTCTGGCGCCGTTGCCGGGGAGACATCACCAAAACCTATCAAGTACCTTCGCATAAACTATCATCCACTTGCATTTATTTTATTTGTCTTTTTATTTGCATTTTCATCTCCCCCACTTCTAAAACAATTTTACAAAAACACAAAAATATTTTCATTTGCTTGTTTGTTAGTTTGCTTGCCTTGTCATTATGACTAGTATTACGATCCCTCCTTTGTCTCCGGACTTTGAAGTTCTTTACTTCAAACAGAAACAAGGAGAAAATTTAAAAGACGCTTAGTATAGGATAATGGAATATTATCGTGTTGGCACCATAAAAGGAGATATGAAAACTTTGTTGCGAAACTTTTATGTAGGGCTAACTATGCCAAATAGACAACTCTTAGATTTTGTCATTAAAGGAAATTTCATTAACAGTGATCCTAATACTGCTTATGAAATAATAGAAGGAATGGTGGGAACTCCACCCTTATAGAAAGGATTTAATTACACCTAAGAAGGGATTCAAATTTTGGACAAATTAGGTGACATGCAGAAAAATTTGGTTTAGTTACAAAAGTCTAATGAGCCTCTTAAAAATGTTAGTGGTAATCTCAATCGCATGAATAATCTCCTTACTATCTGCAACAAGCGTCTAGACACTTTAGATAACAGAATTGTCTTATTTTCTGAAAGTAATGGGAAACGCAAAGAGCCTCCCAGTTTTGGGAACAACCCTCCTAAATTAGCAAAAGCCAAGGATGACAACACTAGAAACTATGCATTATGCCTAGCTAGGGGCATAAAACAATAGCGCTTGTTGGGAGGCAACCCAATAAAAAATAAATTTTTGTTTTACTTTCTGTTTTTGTGTGTTTACACAATTGTAGCCTCTGTTATGATTGTGTTTTTATCTTTTAATTAGTGTTTGTGCCAAGTAATGCCTTTGGGATGATTTGGATGATAGGATAATTGATGCTGTTTGAAAACAGAAACTTTTGCGTCCAGTGCTGGAATTTTGATTTTTTTTTGCTGGAGCGTACGAACCTTCTGAATTTTTTACACATTATTGATATATAAATTTCCCATGTTTTCCTAATTTTTCAGAATTTTGGGATTACAGAAGTATGACTTTAATTCAGATCTTTACAGACTGTTCTGTTTTAGATAGATTCTATTTTTGTTGCATAGTTTGCTTATTTTGATGAATCTATGGATCATATAGGGGGGTATGAGCCATGGGGAAGTTGGAGTACAGTAGCATTGTGCCAATATTAAATATGAATCAATTTACAACAGTACCTAAAGTTTAAGATTTGTTTGTTATATTAACGGATCTCACGAGGTTTCTGTTGAGGTTTGTGTGCTGAAGTTTTCAAGTTTTGGGTGAGACTACGATGGATAAAGGAATAAGGAGCGGCAAGAGCCTAAACTTGGGGATGCCCAAGGCACCCCAAGGTAATATTCAAGGAAGACTCAAGTGTCTAAGCTTGGGGATGCCCTGGATGGCATCCCCTCTTTCGTCTACAATCTATCGGTAACTCACTTGGTGCTATATTTTTATTCATCACATGATATGTGTTTTACATGGAGCGTCTTGTGCTATACTTTGTTTGCTTTTGTTTCTTTTTAGTTTGCCACAATCATCTTTGCTGAACACACCTTTTTGATGAGGGATACACATTATTCGTGATTTGTTAGAATACTCTATGTGCTTCACTTATATCTTTTGAGCTAGGCAGTTGCTCTAGTGCTTCACTTATATCTTTTAGAGCACGGCGGTGGTTATATTTTAAAGAAATAGTTGCACTCTCATGCTTCACTTAGATCTTCTTGAGAGTCTAATAAATAGCAATGGTAATATGCACAGGTTATGAATTTGGTCCTAATATGATAGGTATTCAAGAGGGATATAATAAAAACTTTCATGTAGATCACTGAATATGATAAGTTTGATTCCTTGCAATAGTTTTGCGATATTAAGATGGTAATATGTGAGAGGTGCTAGTAGATAATTGTGGTTTAGTAAGAATATTGGTGTTAAAGTTTGTGATTTCCGAAGCATGCACGTATGATCTGTTGTTATGCTAAGAAGTTGGAGCATGATTTATTCTTGATTGTCTTCCTTTGTGTGGCGGTCGGGGGCACGCGATGGTTAACTCCTACCAACCTCCCCCCTAGGGGCATGCATAGTAGTACTTTGCTTCGAGGGCTAATAAACTTTCGCAATAAGTATGTGAGTTCTTGATACGTCCATTTTGCATCATGTTTTGCTACTGTTATTTATAGTGTTTTTAATCAATATAACACTTTTTGGAGCAATTCTAATGCCTTTTCTCTCTAAATATGCAAGATTCACACAAGGAGGGAGAATGCCGGCAGCTGGAATTCTGGACCTGAAAAAGCTATGTCAAGATACCTATTCTGCACATCTCCAAATGAGCTGAAATTTCACGGAGAATTATTTTGGAATAAATAAAAAATACTGGAAGCAAAAAGAACCAGAGGGGGCCACCCAGGTGCCCACGAGGCACCAGGGCGCCCCCCCCCCCAGACGGGCCCTGGTACCTCGTGGGGCCCCTGGCCAGCCTCTGGCCCCCATTTTCTGGTATATAAGCCCATTTGCCATAGAAAAAATATAGAGAAGACTTTCGGGATGGTGCACCGCCGTCTCGAGGCAGAACTTGGGCAGGAGCACTATTGCTCTCCGGCGGAGAGATTCTGCCGGGGATACTTCCCTCCGGGAGGGGGAAATCGTCGCCATCGACATCACCATCGATCCTCTCATTGTGGGAGGACTAATCTTCATCAACATCTTCACCAGCACCATCTCATCTCAAACCCTAGTTCATCTCTTGTATTCAATCTTTGTCTCAAAACCTCAGATTGGTACCTGTGGGTTGCTAGTAGTGTTGATTACATCTTGTAGTTGATGCTAGTTGGTTTATTTGGTGGAAGATTATATGTTCAGATCTATTATGCTATTCAATACCCCTATAATCTTGGACATGATTATGATTTGTGAGTAGTTACTTTTGTTCTTGAGGACATGGGAGAAGTCTTGTCATAAGTAATCATGTGAATTAGTATTCGTTCGATATTTTGATGATATGTATGTTGTTGATTCCCTTAGTGGTGTCGTGTGAACGTCGACTACATGACACTTCACCATCTTTGGGCCTAAGGGAATGCATTGTGGAGTAGTAATTAGATGATGGGTTGCTAGAGTGACAGAAGCTTAAACCCTAGTTTATGCGCTATTCCGTAAGGGGCTGATTTGGATCCATATGTTTAATGCTATGGTTAGAATTATCTTAATTCTTCTTTCATAGTTGCGGATGCTTGCGAGAGGAGTTAATCATAAGTAGGAGGCTTGTTCAAGTAAGAACAACACCCAAGCACCGGTCCACCCACATATCAAATTATCAAAGTAGCGAACGCGAATCAAACAAACATGATGAAAGTGACTAGATGAAATTCCCATGTGTCCTCGAGAATGCTTTACTTACTATAAGAGATTGTTCTGGCTTGTCCTTTTCTATAAGAAGGATTGGGCCACCTTGATGCACTCTTTGTTACTATTGCTACTTGTCACTTGTTACAAATTATCTTGCTATCAAACTACTCGTTACCGATAATTTCAGTGCTTGCAGAAAATACCTTGCTGAAAACCGCTTGTCATTTCGTTCTGCTCCTCGTTGGGTTCGACACTCTTACTTATCAAAAGGACTACGATTGATCCCCTATACTTGTGGGTCATCAAGACTCTTTTCTGGCGCCGTTGCCGGGGAGTGAAGCGCCTTTGGTGAGTGGAATTTGGTAAGGCAACATTTATATTACGTGCTGAAATTTACTATCACTTGTCACTATGGAATGTAATCCTTTGAGGGGTTTGTTCGGGGTATCTTCACCTTGACCAGAAACACAACTAGTTCTCCTCAACCTACTGCACCTACTAAAAATATTTATTATGAAATTCCTCCTGGTATGATAGAGAAACTGCTAGCTAATCCTTATGCAGGAGATGGAACCATACATTCTGATATGCACTTAATCTATGTGGATGAAATTTGTGGATTGTTTAAGCTTACAGGTTTATCCGGAGATGGAGTTAAGAAGAAAGTATTTCCTTTATATTTGGAGGGAAAGGCATTTATGTGGTATAGGCTATGTGATGATACTGATACATGGGACTGGAACCGATTGAAACTAGAATTCCATTAGAAATTTTATCCTATGCATTTGGTTCATCGTGATCGGAATTATATATATATAACTTTTGGCCTCGTGAAGGAGAAAGCATCGCTCAAGCTTGCGGGAGGCTTAAGTACATGATGTACACATGCCCCAATCATGAGCTCTCGAAAGAAATTATCTTACAAAAATTTTATGCTCGGCTTTCTCATGATAATCAAACTATGCTCGATTCTTCTTCGACTGGCTCCTTTATGAAGAAAACTATTGAATTCAGATGTGTCGGTGTATAAAACATGGGTATTTTATACCCTGACTTATGCACATACAGTAGCAGCCTCCTTGCCGGCCAAGGCCTTGCCGGGAACTGCCAAGACCAAGATTCAGAGTCCAGCCGAAGAAACTACCAGAAAGAAGCTCAAGGCACGACACTCAACTAGTACCAAAGATGAAGACGTTTCTTGCCGGCAAGGTTAAACCGGCAAGGTGAGGACCCGGCAAGCTACGCGCCGGCAAGCTTATACTAGCCCTCCCCCGCCGAACCACAAGGGGCTGCATGGCCCCATAGATGGTCGCTACACCGACATCTTTGGCGCTCCAGGGGTTGGCGGATACCTACCTTATGAGGTTGGGTGTCCTGCCTTCACTCGTGAGCTGCGGCAAGTCCGATGGCCGTCCGTTCTAGCCTTCAAACCAGAAGTGCCAGAAAAATATGACGGCAAGCTGAACCCGGCAGAATTTCTGGGCATCTATACGATTGCCGTACAAGCTGCCGGAGGAAGAGATGAGAAAATCCTTGCCAACAAATTTCCGTTGGTACTAAAACCCAACGTGAGGTCTTGGCTGATGAACTTGCCGGAGAACTCCATCTCTTCGTGGTCAGACCTCTGCAACGAGTTCGTTGGTGCCTTTACCTGAGGCCACAAGGCTCCTGGACAGCCCAGCGATCTGCAGGTGATCCCGCAGAGAGATGGTGAAACCTTACGCAAGTACATCCAAAGGATCAGTCGTGTGCACCGCAACATTCCAGACGTGCACCCCGCGGTCATGATTGCCGCCTTTCACACGAATGTGCGCAATCGGAGGATGTGGGAGAAAATGAACGTTAAGTTGCCCAAGACCAACAACGAGCTCTATACGTTGGCGGATAAGTGTGCACGGGCTGAAGAAGGAAGAAGGCTTCCCGGGAAGGACGCTGGCGCCGAAGTACATTCTGAGGACGATGATGCTGCCACCCCAAGGAAGAAGGGCCGAAAGCGCAACAGGAAGCGCAAAGGCAAAACTGTTATGGCCGTCGAAGGCTCCGGCAACTCCGAGTCCGCCAAGAAAGCCAAAACTGAGAACTCTGGCAAGGAGGCTGCTGTATGCGCCGCTTGCCAGGAGGCGGCGGCTAACGAGAAGGCCGGCAAGTCAGATGGGCCATACTGCAAGATTCACCGCACCAAGGGCCATGATCTCCAAGAGTGCCGACAAGTCGAGCACCTTGTTGAGAAACAGAAGGCTGAATATGAGAAGCGCGACAAGGAAAAGGGTCAGGATGGTGCTGGTGGGTCCGGCAAGAAAGGCCGCGGTGGTCGAGGGGGCCGCCATGGTAAGGCCAAACAGCAGAAAGAAAAGCCTGCTAGAGGCCGTAAGAAGAAAGACGGAGATGATGGGAGTGAGGAAGAAGAGGATGACGATGACCAGCGAACAAGAATTCCAGAAGGCAACCGACGCCATGTGCGTTTACGGAGGCGCATCCTTGCACTCCTCTCACCGCCAACTTAAACAGTGGGCAGGTGAAGTTAACGCAGCAGAGCCGGCAATGGGCTCTCAAAAGCCACTCAAATGGTCGCACACGCCTATCATCTTCGATGCTGAGGACCACCCTGATCGCATAACTGCGGTCGGGTGTTTGCCGTTGTTGGTCTCACCAACAATTCGCAACCTCCGGGTAACGAAGATGTTAGTTGACGGTGGGGCCGGTCTGAACCTGATCTCTCCGGAAGTTATCAAGAGGCTGCAGATCCCCGACGAGGAACTCGAGAGAACGGGCACGTTTCAGGGAGTGAACCTGGGAAGGAGCCAGCCCAAGGGGAAGATCACTTTGCCGGTAACGTTTGGCGGGGAACTGAACTATAGGACGGAAAAGATTGTCTTTGACGTCATCAAGGCCCCCTTGCCATACAATGGAATTCTTGGCCGCCCGGCTTTGGCAAAATTCATGGTAGCATCCCACTATGCTTACAACACATTGAAGATACCAGGGCCGATGGGTGTCATTTCCATCAACTCCGATAAGAAAGATGCAGTCATTTGCGAAGACAAGATGTACATAGATGCGGTTGCAGCTGAAGCCGCCAAGGCGCAAGCTCCCGCCAAGAAGAAGGAAAAGAAGAACTCCGGCAAGACCTCTAGCAAGGATTCCGGGAAGCGCACCTCTTCGGAGTGCTGCGCACCTGTTGAAGACTTGCCGGAGTGCTCTTCCAGTAAGAGATCCAAGGCCACTGCACCGGCAACCAAGAAGGTGCTGGCGAAGGAGGACGGCGCTGACGGTACCTTCACCATCAGCACCACCCTTGACAGCAAATAGGAAAGCGCGCTCGTTGCCTTCCTGCGGGCAAATGTTGATGTGTTCGCATGGCGACCGTCTGACATCCCCAGCGTTCCCAGGAAGGTAATTGAGCACCACCTTGCCGTCTGTCCCCACGCTCGGCCCATCAAACAGAAAGTCCGGAAGCATGCTTTGGAGCGGCAACAGTTCATTGCCGAAGAAATCAAGAAACTCGAAGCGGCAGGCCTGGTCAGAGGAGTGCTACATCCCACGTGGTTGGCAAATCCAGTGGTGGTGCACAAAGTAAACGGGAAGTGGAGACTTTGCATAGACTACACTGATATCAACAAAGCTTATCCAAAAGATCCTTTCCCATTGCCGCGCATCGATCAGATTGTGGACTCCACCTCTGGCTGTGATCTGCTCTCTTTCCTTGATGCATACTCTGGATACCATCAGATATTCATGGCCAAGGAGGACGAGGAGAAAACCACATTCATTACTCCATGTGGCACATACTGCTTCGTGCGTATGCCTTTCGGATTAAAGAGTGCCGGTTCTACGTTTGCCAGAGCAGTCCAGATTGGTTTTGGGCCCCAACTGCACAGGAATGTTGAAGCCTACATGGATGACATAGTGGTCAAAACCAAGGACAAATCAACTCTCATTCAAGACTTGGAAGAGACATTTGCAAACTTGCGCAAGATTAATCTGAAGCTCAACCCCGAGAAGTGTGTGTTTGGCGTCCCGTCCGGCAAGCTTCTCGTGTTCTTTGTATCTCAGCGGGGAATTGAAGCAAATCCCGACAAGATCAAGGCAATTGAGCAGATTCAAGCACCGAAAAGCGTCAAGGATGTGCGGCGTCTTGCCGGTTGTGTTGCTGCTTTGAGTAGGTTCATTTCAAGATCTGCCGAGCGCGCCTTGCCGTTTTTCAAGGTTTTGAAAAAGGCAGGACCAATGAAATGGACTCCGGAGGCGGAGGCCGCGCTGCAAGACTTGAAAAGGTACCTCTCCTCTTCGCCAACACTAGTTGCGCCTAGACCACAAGAGCCGTTGCTGCTATACATAGCGGCAACGAATCAAGTAGCTAGTGCTGCATTAGTGGCGTAGAGGGAAATCGATGACGAGGAAGCAACCACGGCAAGCCCATCCAACGACAAACCGGAATCTTCTCCGGCAGGGTCTGACACCGACGAGATGAATACATCGCAAGCAAATGAAGCTGATCAGCAAGTGGTGCCAAAGAAGAAAGTGGTGCAGCGACTTGTTTATTTTGTTAGTTCCCTTCTGCGGAGGGCTAGGTCAAGATATTCGGGGGTGCAGAAGTTGCTTTTCGGCCTTCTTATGGCCTCAAGAAAGCTGCGCCACTACTTCCAAGCACACGAGATTACCGTTGTCACTCGCTTCCCGCTGCAACGCATCTTGAGAAATCCAGAGGTAACCGGCAGGATAGTGGAGTGGGCGTTGGAATTGTCAAGCTTTGCACTCAAGTTTGCAAGCACTTCAACTATCCAGAGCAGAGCCTTGGCAGAGTTCATTGCTGAATGAAAACCAACACAGGATGAAGAGATTCAAGAAACGGCTCTCCCCGGCAAGGAAACAGCAAAGGAATGGATTATGTACTTTGATGGTGCCTTCTCACTGCAAGGCGCCGTTGCAGTAGTGCTACTTATCGCACCCACCGGGGAGCACCTCAAGTACGTGGTCCAAATGCACTTCCCCAGGGAACAAGCTACAAACAACACTGCTGAGTACGAAGGGCTCCTTGCCGGTCTTCGGATCGCAGTGGACCTTGGAATCAAGAAATTGATCATCCGTGGCGACTTGCAGCTTGTTGTAAAGCAAGTGAACAAAGATTACCAGAGCCTGTTGATGGACGAGTATGTGGAAGAAGTGAGGAAATTGGAAGAACACTTTGACGGGTTGCAAACAGAGCACATCCCTCATGCGGAAAACAGCGTTGCTGATGGCCTGTCAAAGTGTGCCGCTCAGAAGCTTCCCGTGGAACCGGGGACTTTTGTGCTCCATTTGAATCGACCAACGGTCGCCCCATCGACGCAGGCCATCAAGAGAAGGAAGTTAAGTACCGGCAAATACTTTCCGGCAGAGCTCCCGGAAGCCACCGGCAAGGATGTTGCCGGGAACAACGACACGGTTGCCGGTGAGCAGCCGCTGAGCGTAGAACCTCGGGTTCTTGCCGCAGAAGCAAGTGCTCCCGTGGACGAAGAGAAGCCTTTAGTCCTTGTCGTCGAGCCACGGGCTCCGGCATGGGCGCAGCAGATAGTCTGTTTCCTTCAAACAGGAGAACTTCCTGATGAGCAAGAGGAAGCTGAGAAAGTAGCCCGCCAGTCAAGTATGTATCAGTTTGTGGATAGCATCTTATACAGAAAATGACCAAACGGTGTGAAATTGAAGTGTATCTGCCGGGAAGATGGACTAGAGCTATTGGCAGAGATACATGGAGGCATATGTGGCTCTCACATAGGATCAAGGGCACTTGCCGGCAAAGCTTTCCGGCAAGGCTTCTATTGGCCCACTACCCTCCAGGATGCAACTGCGCTAGTAACCAAGTGTGAAGCATGCCAGTTCCATTCAAAGAATGTACATCAACCAGCCCAAGCTCTCCAAACGACCCTCTCTCCTGGCCCTTTTAGGTCTGGGGGCTCAATATCTTGGGTCCCTTCCCCCGTGCTCCCGGGGGCTTTGAGTTCTTGTACGTCGCCATCGACAAGTTCACAAAGTGGCCCGAAGTGGAGCCAGTGAGAAACGTGATAGTGCAATCAGTCATCAAGTTCTTTAAAGGATTAGTTTGCCGTTTCGGGGTTCCTCATAGGATCATCACCAACAACGGCACACAATTCACGAGCCGCACCTTCATGCAATACATCCAAGACCTTGGCAGCAAAATCTGTTTTGCATCCGTCGCTCAGCCGAGAAGCAACGGCCAAGCGGAAAGGATGAATGCTGAAGTACTGCGTGGTCTCAAGACAAGAACTTTCGACAAGCTGCGCAAGTGCGGAAAGCGCTGGGTTGATGAGTTGCCGGCGGTTCTTTGGTCACTCAGGATGACACCAAATCGAGCTACCGGCCAGACACCCTTCTCCCTAATCTATGGTGCAGAAGCGGTGATCCCCACGGAACTCATATATGGGTCGCCTCGAGTGCTCGCTTACGATGAAGCTGAGCAAGAGCAGCTGCGGCAAGACAATGCGTTGCTCCTTGAGGAAGATCGTCTTCGGGCGGCTGTGCGAGCTGCACGCCACCAGCAAGCCTTGCGCCGCTACCATAGCCGCAAAGTGCATGCCCGAAGCCTTGAGGAAGGCGACCTTGTTCTTCGGCGCGCTCAGTCTGCCAGAGGATCAAACAAGTTGACGCCAAAGTGGGAAGGCCCTTACCGGGTAGTACGAGTCACCAGGCCTGGCGCAGTCTGGCTGGAGACCGAAGATGGCACCCGGTGCAAAACTCATGGAATATCAAGCATCTTCGCAAGTTCTACCCGTGAGGCGCAGTTGCCGGGACATCTCCCGGCAACCTCTTTTGTACAAGCCTTGTCGGCAAGACATGTAACCCTTTGTACAAAGCCAGGCGCAGACCCTGTGCATAATAAAGCTAAGTGTTTCGCAACTCCTCGTACATATTCATTTACGTATCCATGCATGTGATGTTGTGATTTACACTTTAGTTTGTATGAAATGGCTAACGGACCGTCAAGGTTCCTCAACCGCTCTTTTCTCTTCTTTATTTTTCTTAAAAGGATAAGAAGGATCCCTCGCGCGCAAGTTTCCCGGGGGGAGTGGAGATGGGTACCATTTTTAATGACGTTCAAGTGACCATTTCACGCAGCAAGAGAAACGACGCAGGGAAAAGCTAAGTTGCAAAACTTTGAAATTTTTTCCCTAATTACATTCGCGTTCTCCCTTGAACGATTTTGCACTTTGTATGAGAAACCTGCACGCGAAGGAACCTTGTTGCAATCATTCGCGCTCTTATTTTGTTCCGAGTCCGCTCGACAATTTAAGTAGCTGCAGTGAAAACGACTAAGGAAAACTTGCCGGCCTCGGTACTTCCAGCAGGCTGCTAAGGACCCGTTCCTCAAAGCGCTCACGGCAAGTACACGCTCCGGCAAGCTTGCCGGCGGCGGCGTTTCCAGCAGGCTGCTAAGGACCCGTTCCTCAAAGCGCTCGCGGCAAGCGTGCACACCGGCAAGATTCCGAACAACGTAGGGATACAATCATGCAAAGACGAATGAAACGAGGGAAACGGCGTGCATGCGTTCAGGCAGCACAAATTATATTACACCACAGAAATGGCACAGGGCTAACAAAAGATTAAATGTAGCTTGTACATGGCAGCTCAGTGGTGGATATGGCGGCGAGCTCAGTCTCGATGGTTGCCTTGGACCCTAGGGATTTGGAGAACCTTGTCGACGAGAGGGGCGGCAATCCTGTCGGCAGCGGTGACGTCTGCGCTATCCGGCAACCTCCTGAAGACCCCGGAGAGATCAAGGCCAGGATTGCGATGAGCAAGCTTAAGTAGCACCCTGTACACGACCTCACGTGCAAATTTCCAGGATTCATCGGCGAACAAAGCGGATCTGTCTTCGTGATGCGTCTTCAAGGCGTCGATGAGGCCCTCAAAGAACTTGGTCAGGCGGACGCTGGTGGCCTCCTTGTCATTGACGGTGAAGCCCCAGCTCTTCATGTCCATCACGGCCATCTGGGAGCTGATGCGCTCGGCGGCATTAACAAGCCTGCCGGTCCAGAGGGAGAGGTTCTCATGCAGTTGGGCGTAGTTGTTTTCAACCTCCTTCTTCGAGGCCTCCTCCTTCTCCAGCTTCTTCGTCAAGACCCTCTCCCTCTCCTTGGCAAACTCCGAAGCTGCTACTACAGTGGCCAGTTGAGATTTCAGATCTTCGATCGCCTTGGCGGCGGCATCGAGTTCTTGGTTCTTGGATGACAGCCGCGCTTGCAAATCTCCTAAAGTACGGGCTGCCTTCAGCGCTTCATCCTTGAGAGCCTCGACCTCTTTGCCGCTGCCGACGAGATCCTCCCTCAGTTTGACCACCTGGGATTCCAGTTCTGCCTTGGCGGAGTTAGCAGCGGCAACTTTGTCAACAGCCTCCTTGAGCTTGGCGGCGTTCTCCAAAGCCTGGGCTTCGATGGATTTCTTGTGCCCGTCCTCCAGTTCTTGGGTCCACTGCTTAAGGAGTGCTTCGATTTCATCGTCCTTTCCGCAAAGAGTGGCGGCAAGGGCTCCTTCTCGCGCGACAAGGTCCTTTTCCTTGGCGTTGAGCAGCGATTCGCGCTCCGTCAGCTTGCCGTCGCGAGCTGCAGCTCTCTCGGTGGTGGCATTGAGATTGCGGGCCTGCTGGTTGTACCACATGTGCAGCTCGTTCGCCTTCTCCCCCAACCTCCGGTCGACCAAATCCGCAGCTTTGCGCTCCTCATGCACCTTGTCCCACCTCTGGCTGTACCGCTCCTGGACGCCCTTGAACCCGACAACCATGATTTCCATGAAGGCGAGATCTTCGGCGTTGTCGGCCGCGTCGGTGGACTCGTCATTTCTTTGGGCTAAGGGAAGGAAGATCCGAGCTATCTCTTCATCAAAACTTGGTCCCGCGGTGCCGGAAGAACTGGGGGCTCCAGACCCATGCTGGGGAGCGACCAGCGCCAAGTCGCTTGACGGGGCTTGCAGTGTCGACACCACCAATTGGCTGCCGGAAGTCGGCACGTCAGTATTGGCGGGCGTCTTCTCCGCATCCACCCTAACGGGGTCAGGCGCGCTGCCGGTGGGCTTCTCAGACTCATCAGGAAGCGTTCCAGCCTCCTCAGCGGCCCGCGCAGGGCCCTCTTCAGTGGCAACCTTGGCGGCTTCCTCAGCAGCATCCCTTGCAATGTTAGCCACCTCCACAAGGACTTCACCTTCGTCGGGAGAGGCTTGAGCTGTGGATTGAGGCAGAGGCAAGGGCAAGATAGAATTCAGAATCATTAGTTAAGTTCAAGAAAGCCAAAACAGAGAGAATAGATAAAGAAGAAATGTTCCATGGAAAGGTCCCAAGGACAAGAGGATTACCCATTGGCGTCTGCTCAGGAGGGGCGTCCCCTCCCTTGGCAGCTTGCATCGCCGGCGTGCGGTCGTCTCCAGCCCCGCTTGTCGGGATGATCTCCGTGCAGACAGGCTCATCGGTGGGGGCCCTTGTCGGAGATGCACTCTTCGGAACGCTGGTTGACGGGGGGACCACAGCGGGGTCCACCTCCTGGCGATCTTCTTCTTGACGAGGCTCCCCCGCATCCTCACACCGGGGGCTAGGCTGGGGGCTGGTGACAATGGTTTCGGCCGTCGCAACCCCCTGCTCAACGCTCGCCGCAGGGTCCTGTGTTGCTGCGGGCCTGGCCAGCTTTGACCGGTGCACGAGCGGCTCTGGGTCCCTGTCAAGACGGAAGAAATCAAGTTAGAACGACAGCAGGATAGAATTGGAGCTTGCCGGAGATGAGCTAAATCACTTACTCCTCCTCCTCGGACGCGCCGAAGATGTCGAAGTCATACATCACTGGCGGAGGCGACTCCCTTGCCCTCTTGAGCGCCGGGGTAGGAGAACCTATCGTGTTGGCAGGCTCGACTTCCTTGACAACCTTTTGCCGGGGAGACGAGGGCTGAGTTCGGGGACGCCGGGACGATTGCCGCTGAACCTCTTCCTGGCGGCCGGTCTTGGTGGTCGTCTTCTTCACCGTAGGGCCGGCCACCGGCGAAGAAGGGCGCACCAGTTCTTGGCTGCCCGCTCTCCGAAGGCGGCGCCTCCTTTTCGGGGCTTGAGGGCCTTCCTCGTCTTCGGGCTCCTCGACGCCCTCAGATCCGGCAGCCTCGGACCCGGCAACATCGGTCCCGACAACCTCGGCCTCAGCGGCCTCGTCCTCGATGGGCTCCTCTTCTTGTCCTTCGGCGGCCTCTTCCTCGGAGTGCTCATCCTCCTCATCCTCAGCTGCCGCGGCTCCAGAACTGCTCGCTGCGTTGATCCTCGTGATCTCCTCGGCCTTGCTGGTGATGTACGCCAGCTCTTCTGCAGTGGTAGCCCGGATGAGGCCCGTCTCCTTCCGGGAAGCCACCTCCATCAAGTTGGAAGCCCACTCCATTTCGGACTCCAAGGAGAGCAGAACCCAGTCTGCTTTTACTCCATGAGCGTCATAGTCCGGCATCGCCGCCAAGATGGAGTCCTTGGCGGAATTGATGTGCAACGGGACGATCTTGTCCGGCAAGTGGAACGTGCCGGTTTTCCGGAACAACACCTCGCAGAGGCTGGCGTGCTCCATGACCGACAAGTTGTTGCCACGACCAGGGTACACTCTCATAATATCAGCGGCATTCTGGTATTCCCAGGCGAACCTCCCCCTCTTCTGCAACAGCGCTATGCGTCGCCGGAGGAAATCGGCGCCAACCATCTCTATGGTTAACTTGGCGGCTTTGAGATGGGCGATCCTGTTCAGTGCCGGACGAAGCTTGGTGTCTGTGGCACCTATGCTGCTCCAGTTCTTGCCACGCTCAACCTTCACGGTGCGCGGTATACAGAATTGGGGGAAGTCCTTCTCCTGGATCCAGCACCACTCGGCCCTCCACTCTTCCCACTTGAGGTGAAGCTGCCCAGGAAGATACTCGCCTTTCGTCTTTGCCCTGGGAATCCAAGCAATGCTACCAGAGAGAGATTTATCTTCGATCCGGGGGATGAAAAAGTGCCGGAACAGATCCACATTGGGCGCCACTCCGACGAAATTCTCGCAAAAATGGGTGAAGACCACCATGCAAGTCATCGCATTCGGAGTGAAGTCCAGCAGCCTGAACCCGTAGCTGAACATCATGGCGCTGAAGAAATCTGAGAATGGGGGAACCAAACCACAGTAGAAGTATGCGCAGAAGAATGGATATGAATCCGACGGATCCTTGTCGCCTTCAGGAAGCACTACGGGCGCCTTGCGATCCTTGGTATCTCTCCCCCACATGTACGCGTACCTCCTGATTAGCTCGTTGGCATCCAAGGAGCACGGCAAGAAGATTGCATTTTCCCTCCGCCACTTTTCCAACTCCTCCAGCGCCTTCTTCTTCTCCTCCGCCTTGGGGTCGAGCGGCTTGGTGGGCTTCTTCTTCTTTGCCGCGTCAGCCCTTTTAGGCGCCATCGAGGGTTGGAAGAAAGGAAGGTGGCCGAGGCGAGATGCGGAGCAGCGACGTCGGCGGCGGAAGCAGTTCTGGCTTGAGGAGGAAGATGAAGCAGGGGAAAATAGTGGCGGATGGGTGGCTCCCCCTCGTGGTTACCTTTTTATGGGGAAGGCACGAGGGGAGGCTGGCTCTTTACTGTTTGCCCCAGCCACGTTCTTTTACAGGCGCAACAGTCCAAGTTCCCACGACCCGCATTTAATGCATGGATTGGACGTGCGTCAGGAAAGCCATCATAGCAAAAATTCCAACGGCAACTTCCCGCCGCCTGTCTGTGCATTGTTTGGGCCTAGCCCAACGACGCTTCGGATGCGCGTATGGCCCAGGCCCGGGGGCTCCTGGCGGTGTATAAAACATGGGTATTTTATACCCTGACTTATGCACAGACAGTAGCAGCCTCCTTGCCGGCCAAGGCCTTGCCGGGAACTGCCAAGACCAAGATTCAGAGTCCAGCCGAAGAAACTACCAGAAAGAAGCTCAAGGCACGACACTCAACTAGTACCAAAGATGAAGACGTTTCTTGCCGGCAAGGCTAAACCGGCAAGGTGAGGACCAGGCAAGCTTATACCAACCCTCCGGCGCTCCACCTCACTGCACAGGTGTTCGCTGACAAGTGAGGTGTCGACCGCGCAGGCTGGTTGGTGAGACTTGTCGGACACGTGTCGGCACGCTGGGACAAGATTTGCTTCTAAAGACACCCATCCAGGAGGTGTGTCAGGATAATACGAGGTAGCTGGGCAAGCGGTGCAGAAACCTTGCCGGGACTACCTCTCCGCATGACACCTAACGGTGCATTTAATGCCTTTGTCCTAAACTGGCAGAGTTAGGTATGATAGCACTGTTTGCTATCTAGTCACAATGTAATTACTGTTTTGCCACTGTGGTAACCCCTTAAGCTATAAAAGGAGGGCCAAGGCAACAGTTTAGAGGATTCGGACCTTTAGAGGATTCGGACCCCTTCTAAAACACAAGCACCTCTCGTGTAGCTGCTCTCCCCACGCCTTGCCGGGGAGAAGCGCTCCTTGTACTGTGCTTCCGTGCCACTAATACACCAAAGGTAGGAGTAGGGTTTTACGCTTCTCAGCGGCCCGAACCTAGGTAAAATCCCTCGCGTTCCATTGTTCATGCTCTTTGTGCACGTCGATCTCCCCCGCCGAATCACAAGGGGCTGCATGGCCCCATAGATGGTCGCTACCCCGACAAGATGGGATCTTCTGGAAAGAATTAAACGCAACTCTGAAGATTGGGAACTCGACAAAGGTAATGAGTCAGGTATAATACTTGAGTTCGATTGTGTTAAATCTTTTATGGCCATCGATGCTTTTCATAAGTTTAGCACTAAATATGGACTTGACTCTGAGATAGTAGCTTCCTTTGTGAATCATTTGCTACTCATGTTGATCTCCCTAAGGAGAAGTGGTTTAAATATCATCCCCCTATTAAAGAAAAGATTGAGGAACCCATTAGTGTTAAAGAAGAAACAATTGTTTGCCATGCTGATCCAGTTGTGCCTACTGCTTATATTGAGAAACCACCTTTTCCTGTTAGGATTAAGGAACATGCTAAAGCTTCAACTGTGGTTAACAAAAGTAACATTAGAGCACCTAGACCCTCTGAACAAAAGTAATCTCGTTTCTTCATGCTCTGAAAGGTTAGCACTAATAATACCAGGATATATCTTCTTTTCATCAAGGTGAGGTGGAGCGCTGGAGGGCTGGCAGGAGCTTGCCGGGTCCTCACCTTGTCGGCTTAGCCTTGCTGGCAAGGAATGTCTTCATCTTCGGTACTGGTTGAGTGCTGTGTCTTGAGCTTCTTTCTGGTAGCTTTCGCGACTGGACTCTGAATCTTGGTCTTGACGGTTCCCGGCAAGGCTTGGCCGACAAGGAGGCTGCTACTGTCTGTGCATAAGTCAGGGTATAAAATACCCATGTTTTATACACCGACACATAGGGAATCACAAACCTTAACACTAATATTCTTACTAAATCACAAGTACTCACTAACATATTATCATTTCCATATCTCAAAACTATTGCAAGGAATCACACTTAGCATATCCAATGATCTATATGAACGTTTTTATTTATATCCCTCTTGAATATTCATCACTTTGGGACAAAATTCATATCTTGTGCAAATTACCGTTACTATTATCAACTCTCAAAAAGATTTAAGTGAAGCATGAGAGTGCAAATATTTATTCAAAATTTCAATCTTATCAATTCTCAAAATAATATAAGTGAAGCATGAGAATTTATTTCTTCAAAATTTCAATCAACTCTCAAAATGATATAAGTGAAGCATGAGAGTTTATTTCTTCAAAATATAGGCACCACCGTGCTCAAAAAGATTTAAGTGAAGCACTAGAGCAACCGCCTAGCTCAAAAAATTTAAGTGAAGCACATAGAGTATTCTAACAAATGATGATAAACGTGTGGCTCTCTCAAGATAGGTGTGTTAAGCAAAGATGATTGTGACAAACTAAAAAGCAAACAAAGCAAAGACACATATAATACAAGACGCTCCAAGAAAAACACATATCATGTGACGAATAAAAATATAGCTCCAAGTAAAATTACCGATGGTTGGTAGAAGAAAGAGGGGATGCCTTCCGGGGCATCCCCAAGCTTAGACGCTTGAGTCTTCCTAGAATATTACCTTGAGGTGCCTCGGGCATCCCCAAGCTTAGGCTCTTGCTACTCCTTATTCCTTCATCCATCGTGATCTCACCCAGCTACCTCGTATTATTCTGACACGCCTCCCGGACGTGTGTCATTAGAAGCAAATCTTGTCCCAACGTGCTGACATGTGCCCGATAAGCCTTACCAACCAGCCCGCGTGGTCGACACCTCACCCACTAGCGAACACCTGCGCGGTGAGGTGGAGCGCTGGAGGGCTGGCAGGAGCTTGCCGGTATGGAGCTTGCCAGGTCCTCACCTTGCCGGCTTAGCCTTGCCGGCAAGGAATGTCTTCATCTTCGGTACTGGTTGAGTGCTGTGTCTTGAGCTTCTTTCTGGTAGCTTCCGCGACTGGACTCTGAATCTTGGTCTTGGCGGTTCCTAGCAAGGCTTGGCCGGCAAGGAGGCTGCTACTGTCTGTGCATAAGTCAGGGTATAAAATACCCATGTTTTATACACCGACAGGAACCCTTGGACCTAGGCCATACGCGCGTTCGAAGCGTCGTTGGGCTAGGCCCAAACAATGCATAGACACGCGGCGGGAAACTGCCGCTGTAATTTTCGTCATGATGGTCATCCTCTCTCTTTGAGATCTTCTTTGCTTCCTCATTAATCAGAATTCAGGTGTGTTCTCGGTCGTCTTCCGACAACCCTTGCCGGCGAATGGGCGGCCGCTTGGTGCGCTCATAGGTGGAGCATCGCGGGTTCAAACTGTACCAGCACACGGCCACGCGTGGCAAAGGATAACTGCCATGTCCATCTTTACTCCTCCTTTTTCCGCGCCTCTCCATCACGCGCACTTGCATGTATGCAAGGCAGCGGATTGGTGGAGAAGGGCGGCCCTTGAAGTGACGCGCCGGGCCAGGGGGCGCAGGGCGCGGGATTGGCGATCGTGGTCGGTTGCTGGAGTAATGCGCCCGGCCAGAGCGCAGGTCATGGGATTGGCGAACGCGGGCGGCCGCCCGAAGACGGCGAGGAGCCAGCCTCCCGTACTCCCCCTATAAAGAGGGGACTGCCTCAATCTCCAGCGACTGTTGCCTCTTTCTTGTATCTTCTTCCTCCGCATTCGACGACGGCATGGCGAGGGGAAGGGGTCGCGGTCGTGCTTGTGCCACCACGGCGAGAGCTTGTTCTCGGCTCCAAGCTCATGCTTCGGCTGCAGCTGCGGGGGCTGGCTCCAGTGCTCAAGGGAGGGCCGCGGCCCGTGGCCATGGGTGATGCGGCGCCCGTGGTCGGCGCGGCCACGTCGGGGCGCTTGCCGCTCCGTCTTTGGCCCTTCCTCCACCGGCAGAAGGCCACACGGTGGATACGGCGGAAGAGTTCGTCTTGGAGCTGCACGACCAGCCGCGGAGCTGGCTGCGGCTCCCTCGCCCTTTCGCTAGGGAGATGGAAGGGCGCCACCTGCACGGCTTATGGCTGCGCGTGGACGGTTGCTGCAACGGTCCGGTCCGGGTGGAAATCCTTTGTCCGTGCCCGTTGTTTGGGGCAGGGGCACCTCCTTCACTTCAGGCTGGATGGACCAGACACGCTCGTCGTGAAGTTCTTTGGGGCGTCAGGCGCTCGTCTGGAGTGCTCCGCGGAGAGCTCGAGCGACAGCAACACCGCTTCCTCCAGCGATGCTGAGGATGACAATGATGACGGCGATGACGACGGCTCTCCGGGCGTGAAGATTGAATACGACGGCGAAGAGTCTGGCGGATCGCCGGCAGCACCATCATCTGGCCTTCCGGGAACAAGCCGGACTCCGCCTAGGCGCCCCTTTTGCCCTCTTCGCACTCACGATAAACGCTGGCAAAGGGCCGATGAAAATGTAATCGAGTACCTTTTCAATGAATATCTAGTGTTTGCCGGGTTTAAATAAATGCATGCTGTTTCCCTTGTTTTATTTTGCCTTTGTATGATTGTGTTCCCTACGCTTATTGGAAGCTTGCCGATGCGCACACTCGCCGTGAGCGCTTCGAGGAACGGGTCCTTAGCAGCCTGCTGGAAGTGCCGCCGCCGGCAATGTAACTTGCCGGGTCAGAATGCAGCTGCTAGGCTTGCCGAGTGGACTCGGGGCAAGCTAGAGCGCAGACCGATCGTGACAAGGTTCCTCTAGCATGCAGGTTTCTCATATAGAGCACATAATTGTTCAAGGGAAATTGCGAATGTAACAAGGAAAAGTTTTCAAAGTTTTTCAACTTAGCTTTTCCTTGCGTTGCTTCTCTTGTTGTATGAAATGAACTATTGAATGTCATTAGAAATGGTACCCATCTCCACCTCCCTCGGGAAATTGGCGCGCGAGGGATCCTTCTGTCCTTTTAAGAAGAAAGAAGATTAAAAGAGTGGGTTGGGAACCTTGACGGTCCAACAGTCGCTCCACACAAACTAAGGTGTAAGTCACAATCATCACGTGTATCCCATATAGAACGAATATGTACGAGGAGTTGTGAAATACTTAGCTTTATTATGCACAGGGTCTGCGCCTGGCTTTGTACAAAGGGGGATGCCGGGAGGCCCGGCAACTGCGCCTTACGGGTAAAACTTCCGAAGATGCTCAATATTCCATGAGTTTTGCACTGGGGTGCCATATTCGGTCTCCAGAAGGACTGCGCCAGGTCTCGTGACTCGTGCTACCTGATAAGGGCCTTCCCACTTCGGCGTCAACTGGTTTGATCCCTTGGCGGACTGAACACGCTGAAGAACAAGGTCGCCTTCCTCAAGGCTTCGGGCATGCACTTTGTGGCTATGGTAGTGACGCAAGGCTTGCTGGTAGCGTGCAGCTCGCACAACCGCCCGAAGACGATCTTCCTTAAGGAGCAATGCGTCGTCTTGCCGCAGCTGCTCTTGCTCAACTTCATCGTAAGCGAGCACTCGAGGTGACCCGTGTATGAGTTCCATGGGGAGTACCGTTTCTGCACCATAAATTAGGGAGAAGGGTGTTTGGCCGGTAGCTCGAATTGGTGTCGTTCTGAGTGACCAAAGAACCGCCGACAACTCATCAATCCAGTGCCTTCCACACTTGCGCAGCATGTCAAAGGTTCTCGTCTTGAGGCCATGCAGCACTTCCGCATTCATCCTTTCCGCCTGGCCGTTGCTTCTCGGGTGAGCAACGGATGCAAAACAGATCTTGCTGCCAAGGTCTTGGATATACTGCATGAAGGTGCGGCTCGTGAACTGTATGCCGTTGTCGGTGATGATTCTGTTAGGAACCCCGAAACGGCAGACTAATCCTTTGAAGAACTTGACGGCTGATTGCGCTGTCAGCTTCCTCACCGGCTCCACTTCAGGCCACTTTGTGAACTTGTCAATTGCGACATACAAGAACTCAAAGCCCCCGGTAGCACGGGGGAAGGGGCCCAAGATATGAAGCCCCTAGACCGAAAAGGGCCAGTAGAGAGGGATTGTTTGGAGAGCTTGAGCTGGCTGATGTATGTTCTTTGAATGGAACTGGCATGCTTCACACTTGGTTACTAGATCAGTCGCATCCTGGAGTGCAGTGGGCCAATAGAAGCCTTGCCGGAATGCTTTGCCGGCAAGTGCCCTTGATCCTATGTGAGAGCCACATATGCCTCCGTGTATCTCCGCCAACAGCTTTAGTCCATCTTCCCGGCAAATACACTTCAATTTCACGCCGTTTGGCTGTTTTCTGTACATGATGTTATCCACAAACTGATACATACTTGACTGACGGGCTACTTTCTCCGCTACTTCTTGCTCATCGGGAAGTTCTCCTGTTTGAAGGAATTGAACTATTTGCTGTGCCCATGCCGGAGCCTGCGGCTCGACGACAAGGACTAAAGGCATCTCTTTGGCTGGGGGAGCGCTCGCTTCTGTGGCAAGAACCTAGGGTTCTGCACTAAGAGGCTGCTGACCGGCAACCGTGTCGTTGTTCCCGGCAGTATCCTTGTCAGCGGCTTCCGGGAGCTCTGCCGAAAAATACTTGTCGGTATTCAACTTTCTTCTCTTACTGGCCTGCGTTGATGGGGTGACTGTCGGTTGATTCAAATGGAGCACAAAAGTTCCCGGTTCCACGGGAAGCTTTTGAGCGACACATTTTGACAGGCTATCAGCGATGCTGTTTTCCGCATGAGGAATGTGTTTTGTTTGTAACCTGTCAAAGTGTTCTTCCAATTTCCTCACTTCTTCCACGTACGCTTCCATCAACGGGCTCTGGTATCTTTGTTGACTTGCTTCACAACAAGCTGCGAGTCACCGCGGACGATCAATTTTTTGATACCAAGGTCCATTGCGATCCTAAGACTGGCAAGGAGTCCTTCGTACTCAGCAGTGTTGTTTGTAGCTTGCTCCCTGGGGAAGTGCATTTGAACCACATACTTGAGGTGCTCTCCGGTGGGTGCGACAAGCAGCACTCCGGCACCGGCACCTTGCAGCGAGAAGGCACCATCAAAGTACATGATCCACTCCTTTGCCATTTCCTTGCCGGGGAGAGTTGTTTCTTGAATTTCTTCATCTTCCATTGGTGTCCATTCTGCAACGAATTCCGCCAAAGCTCTGCTCTGAATAGTTGAAGTGCTTTCAAACTTGAGTGCAAAGCTTGACAATTCCAACACCCACTCCACTATCCTGCCAGTTGCCTCTGGATTCCTCAAGATGTGTTGCAATGGAAAGCGGGTGATGACGGTGATTTCGTGCGCTTGGAAGTAGTGACGCAGCTTTCTCTAGGCCATAAGAAGACCAAAAAGCAACTTCTGCACCCTAGAGTATCTCGACCTAGCCCCCTGCAGAAGGGAACTGATGAAATATACTGGTCGCTGCACACTTTCTTCTTCGGCACTGTTTGTTGATTATCTCCATTTATCTGCGCTGTTCCCGACTTGTCGGCACCATGATTTGCCGGAGAAGATTCCGGTTTGTCGTTGGATAGGTTTTCTGCGGTTACTTCCTCGTCATCGGGTTCCCTCTGCGCCACTAATGTAGCACTAGCCACTTGATTCGTTGCTGCTACGTATAGCATCAACGGCTCTTGTGGTCTTGGTGCAACTAGTGTTGGCGCGGAGGAGAGGAATCTTTTCAAGTCCTGCAGCGCAGCCTCCGCTTCCGGAGTCCATTTCATCGGACCTGCCTTTTTCAAAACCTTGAAAAACGGCAGGGCGCGCTCAGCGGATCTTGAAATGAACCTACTCAAGGCCGCAACACAACCGGCAAGACGCCGCACATCTTTGACGCTTTTCGGTGCTCGAATCTGCTCAATCGCTTTGATCTTGTCCGGATTTTCTTCAATTCCTCGTTGAGATACAAAGAACCCGAGAAGCTTGCCAGATGGAACGCCAAACACGCACTTCTCGGGGTTGAGCTTCAAGTTGATTTTGCGCAAGTTAGCAAACGTTTCTTCCAAATCTTGAATGAGTGTAGACTTGTCCTTGGTCTTGACCACAATGTCATCCATGTATGCTTCCACATTCCTGTGTAGCTGGGGCTCAAAACCAATCTGGACTGCTCTTGCAAATGTTGAACCGGCACTCTTTAACCCGAAAGGCATACGCACAAAGCAGTACGTGCCACAGGGAGTAATGAATGCGGTTTTCTCCTCATCCTCCTTGGCCATGAATATCTGATGGTATCCAGAGTAGGCATCAAGGAAGGAGAGCAAATCATAGCCGGAAGTAGAGTCTACAAATTGATCAATGCGCGGCAAAGGGAAAGGATCCTTTGGACATGCTTTGTTAATATCAGTGTAGTCGATACAAAGCCTCCACTTTCCGTTTGCTTTGCGCACCACCACTGGATTTGCCAGCCAAGTGGGATGTAGCACTCCTCTGATCAGGCATGCTGCTTCAAGCTTCTTGATCTCTTCAGCAATAAACTGTTGCCGTTCCAATGCTTGCTTCCGGACTTTTTGCTTGACGGGCCGGGCGTGGGGACAGACAGCAAGGTGGTGCTCAATTACCTCCCTGGGAACGCCGGGGATGTCAGATGGTCGTCATGCAAACACATCGACATTCGCCCGCAGGAAGGCAACGAGCGCGCTTTCCTATTTGCTATCAAGGGTGGCACTGATGGTGAAGGTACCGTCAGTGCCGTCCTCCCTCGCCGGTACCTTCTTGGTTGCCGGTGCAGTGGCTTTGGATTTCTTACCGGCAGAGCACTCCGGTAAGTCTTCAACAGGCGCGCAGCACTCCGAAGAGGTGCACTTCCCGGAATCCTTGCTAGAGGTCTTGCCGGACTTCTTCTTTTCCTTTTTCTTGGCGGGAGTTGGCTCCTCGGCGGCCTCTGCCGCAACCGCATCTCTGTACATCTTGTTGACGCAAATGACTGCATCTTTCTTGTCGGAGTTGATGGAAATGACACCCATCGGCCCTGGCATCTTCAACGTGTTGTAAGCATAGTGAGATGCTGCCATAAATTTTGCCAAGGCTGGGCGGCCAAGAATTCCATTGTACGGCAAGGGGATCTTGACGACGTCAAAGACAATCTTTTTCGTCCTATAGTTCAGTTCTCCGCCAAACGTCACCGGCAATCTGATCTTTCCCTTGGGCTGGCTTTTTCCCGGGTTTACTCCTTGAAACGTGCCCGTTTTCTCGAGTTCCTCATCGGGGATCTGCAGCCTCTTGATAACTTCTGGAGAGATCAGGTTCAGACCGGCCCCACCGTCAACTAACTTCTTTGTTACCTGGAGGTTGCGAATTGTTGGTGAAACCAACAACGGAAAACACCCGACTGCAGTTATGCGATCGGGGTGATCCTCAGCATAAAAAATGATAGGCGTGTGTGACCATTTGAGTGGCTTCTGAGAGCCCATCGCCGGTTCTGCCGCATTAACCTCACGCGCCCACTGCTTAAGTTGGCGGTGAGAGGAGTGTAAGGATGCCCCTCCATCAATGCACATGGCGTCAGTTGCCTTCTGGAATTCTTGTTCGCTGGTCTCATCATCGTCCTCTTCGTCACTTCCATCATCCTCTTCTTTCTTGTCTCGGCCTCTGGCAGGATTCTCTTTTTGCTGCTTAGCCTTGCCGCGGCGGCCCCCTCGACCGCCACGGCCCTTTTTTCGGATCCACCAGTACCACCTTGACCCTTTTCCTTGTCGTGCTTTTCATAATCAGCTTACTGCTTCTCAACAAGATGCTCAACTTGCCCGCATTCTTGGAGATCGTGGCCTGAGGTACGGTGAATCTTGCAGTACGGCCCATCTGACTTGCCGGCCTTCTCGTTTGCCGCCACCTCCTGGCAAGCGGCGCATACAGCAGCCTCCTTGCCGGAGTTCTCAGTCTTGGCTTTCTTGGCGGACTCAGAGTTGCCGGAGCCTTCGACAGCCATAACAGTTTTGCCCTTGCGCTTTCTATTGCGCTTCCGACCTTTCTTCCTCGGGGTAGCAGCATCATCGTCCTCAGAATCTACTTCGGCACCAGCGTCCTCCCCGGGAAGCCTTCTTCCTTCCTCAGCACGTGCACACTTATCCGCCAACGTGTAGAGCTCGTTGACGGTCTTGGGCAACTTGACGTTCATTTTCTCCCTCATCCTCCAATTGCGCACATTCGTGTGAAAGGCGGCAATCACGGCTGCGGGGTGCACATCTGGAATATTACGGTGCACATGGCTGAACCTCTGGATGTACTTGCGTAAAGTTTCACCATCTCTTTGCAGGATCACCTGCAAGTCGCTGGGCTGTCCAGGGGCTTTGTGGCCCCCGGTAAAGGTACCAACGAACTCGTTGCAGAGATTTGACCATGAAGAAATGGAGTTCTCCGGCAAATTCATCAGCCAAGACCTCACGTTGGGTTTCAGTACCAACGGGAAGTAGTTGGTGAGGATTTTCTCATCTTTTCCCCCGGCAGCTTAAACGACGATCGTGTAGATGCCCAGAAACTCTGTCGGGTTCAGCTTGCCGTCATACTTTTCCGGCACTTCTGGCTTGAAGGCTCGAACGGACGGCCATCGGACTTGCCGCAGCTCACGGGTGAAGGCGGGACATCCAATCTCGTAGGGTAGATATCCGCCAACCCGTGGCGCAGGCTCATCAACGATGGGGCCGTTGCGCGCGTCGGATTGACGACGCGCCTCCCGGCGCCATTCGAGGGTGGTGCGGGCGTCTTCTGCCCGCCCGTCTCGCAGTACTTGCAGCTGATCTTGCCGCACTCGCGGATCCGAAGAGGCCATCGACACCTTGTCAGGCTTGAAGGATCGCTGGGCTTGCTGCGGTCGTTGGCGTTGTTGCTGCTGAGATTGTTGCCGCTGAGGTGATTGCACCGTTAGCGCGGCACCGTCAGTGCGGCCATCAACTGGGTTTGTTGGTGCCATTTGCGGACGCCATGAGGACTCCGATCGTTGCGATTTACTGGCCTTGGCGAATCCAATCAAGCTTTGGATGGTGGCTCTCCACTCATCCATCTTCTCTGTCGCTGGAGGGAAGTTTAGCAGCATCTGGGCTCGCGCCATTGCTTCTGCTGCTGTGGCTGGCATGGCCGGAAGCGAAGAACGTGACGTTGCTCTACTCCTGGCAGAGCCAGCAGGAGCGCCATCGTGGTCTTGCTGCCGCGGCACATGATTAGTAGTAGGTCGTCATGGCGGAGGCGGTGCCTGAGGATCTGGGATTTGATCAACAGGAGTCTTGCCGTGAGGTCGCCGCTGCCCAGAGTCGTTGGCGCCGCTCGGGGCTGTGCCACGCCCGTTGTGCGAGGGGCGCGGTGTCTGTCCTGAAGTTGCATTCTTGGACGCCGCCGCAGCGGGATCTTGGCTCGCGCCGGCCCGGGCATTGCCACTCCGGTGGCTGCGTTCGTCGGCGCGGCGAGGAGGCGGAGGAGGAAGAGGTCGTCCGTCCGGTCCGCCCGCGCCATCGCGGCTCCGTTTGCTAGAGGATCGAGGAGGTCAACTAGCTCCAGCACACTCGTCCCCTGCGCCGACCACGGTGGGCATGACGACTGCGCCGCCTGCGCTGGTCGTGCCAACCGCAGTACCCACGCCGCTCGCATTGGCCGCGCCGCTTGCGAACGCGTGCGGGGTGGCCGTCATCGTGATGCCCTTCTTCTTGGGCGCCATCGACGACGAGGAGGACGACGAGGAAGTTGATGAAGATGATGAAGAAGACGTGCAATCCACTAATCAAGGTTCGCGCAAGCGACGCTACCCCCTACCTGTCGCACCAAAGATGTCGTGGTGTGACGACCATCTATGGGGCCATGCCGCCCCTTGTGGTTTCGCGGGGGAGATCAACGTGCACAAAGAGCATGAACAATGGAGGGCGCAAGGGATTTTACCCAGGTTCGGGCCGCTGAGAAGCGTAAAACCCTACTCCTGCTTTTGGTGTATTAATGGTATGGGAGCACAGTACAAGGAGCGCTTCTCCTGGCAAGGTGGGAGGAGCAGCTACACGAGACGTGCCTATGTTTGAAAGGGGGTCCGAATCCTCTAACTGTTGCCTTGGCCCTCCTTTTATAGCTCAAGGGGTTACCACAGTGGCAAAAAAGTAATTATATAGCGATTAGATAGCAAACAGTGCTATCATACCTAACTCTGCCAGTTTTGGACAAAGGCATTAAATGCGTCGTTAGGTGTCATGTGGAGAGGTACTCCCGGCAAGGTTTCTACACCGCTTGCCCAACTACCTCGTATTATTCTGACACGCCTCCCGGACGTGTGTCATTAGAAGCAAATCTTGTCCCAGCGTGCTGACACGTGCCCGATAAGCCTTAACAACCAGCCCGCGCGGTCCACACCTCACCCACTAGCGAACACCTGTGCGGTGAGGTGGAGCGCTGGAGGGCTGGCAGGAGCTTGCCGGTACGGAGCTTCCCGGGTCCTCACCTTGCCAGCTTAGCCTTGCCGGCAAGGAATGTCTTCATCTTCGGTACTGGTTGAGTGTTGTGTCTTGAGCTTCTTTCTGGTAGCTTCCGCGACTGGACTCTGAATCTTGGTCTTGACGGTTCCCGGCAAGGCTTGGCCGGCAAGGAGGCTGCTACTGTCTGTGCATAAGTCAGGGTATAAAATACCCATGGTTTATACACTGACACATAGGGAATCATAAACCTTAACATTAATATTCTTACTAAATCACAATTACTCACTAACATGATTCACATATTATCATTTCCATATCGCAAAACTATTGCAAGGAATCACACTTAGCATATCCAATGATCTATATGAAAGTTTTTATTTATATCCCTCTTGAATATTCATCACTTTGGGACCAAACTCATATCTTGTGCAAATTACCGTTACTATTATCAACTCTCAAAAAGTTTTAAGTGAAGCATGAGAGTGCAAATATTTCTTCAAAATTTCAATCTTATCAATTCTCAAAATAATATAAGTGAAGTATGAGAATTTATTACTTCAAAATTTCAATCAACTCTCAAAATAATATAAGTGAAGCATGAGAGTTTATTTCTTCAAAATATAGGCACCACCGTGCTCAAAAAGATTTAAGTGAAGCACTAGAGCAACTGCCTAGCTCAAAAAAATTAAGTCAAGCACATAGAGTATTCTAACAAATGATGATAAACGTGTGGCTCTCTCAAGATAGGTGTGTTCAGCAAAGATGACTGTGACAAACTAAAAAGCAAACAAAGCAAAGACTCTTATAATACAAGACGCTCCAAGCAAAAGACATATCATGTGACGAATAAAAATATAGCTCCAAGTAAAATTACCAATGGTTGGTAGAAGAAAGAGGGGATGCCTTCCGGGGCATCCCCAAGCTTAGATGCTTGAGTCTTCCTAGAATATTACCTTGGGGTGCCTCGGGCATCCCCAAGCTTAGGCTCTTGCTACTCCTTATTCCTTCATCCATCGTGATCTCACCCAAAACTTGAAAACTTCAATCACACAAAACTTAACAAAACCTTCGTGAGATCCGTTACTATAACAAAATAAATCACTACTTTAAGTACTGTTGCAAACCCATTCATATTTTATTTTTGCATTATACCTACTGTACTCTAACTTCACCATGGCTTATACCCCCCGATACAATCCATAGATTCATCAAAACAAGCAAGTAGTGCATCAAAAACAGAATCTGTCAAAAACAGAACATTCTGTAGCAATCTATTTAAACGCCATATTTCTGTAACTCCAAAAATTCTGAAAAATGACGAAAATGTGGAAAATTCATATTCCAATACTGTGTAAAAATTTCAGATTTTTTTGACGCTCCAGTACAGAAACAAAATTCGGGCACTGGACGCAAAACTTTCTGTTTTCCAAACAACATCAATTATACTATCTTCCAAATCATCCTAAAGGCTTTACTTGGCTCAAACACTAATTAAAAACACTCATACCAGTAACATAATTGTGAAAACATGCAATAATATATTTTATTCATTGGGTTGTCTCCCAAGAAGCTCTTTTTTATAGCCATTAAGATAGGCTTGAAATTTAAATGATGCTCACATGAAAGATAAAAGTTGAAACACAAAGAGAGCATCATAATTCATGTGATAAACACATTTAAGTCTAACATACTTCCTGTGCATAGGCATTTTATAAGAGAACAAATTGTCAAGACAAGAATAACCTAGCATATGCAAGGAAGGAGAAAGAAACAATAGCAATCTCAACATGAAGAGAGGTAATTTAGTAACATGAAAATTTCTACAACCATATTTTCCTCTCTCATAATAATTACATGTAGGAACATATTCAAATTCAACAATATAGCTATCATATAAAATTTTCTCTTTATGATCCACATGCATAAAGTTTTTATAATCTTTCGAAATAGTGGGATTATTTTTAGCTAAAGTTGACACTCTTCCAAATCCACTTTCAATATTATTGCAAACATTATTATCAATAATATATTCATCATGAGGATTAAATAAATTTCCAAGATCATAAGAAGCATTATCACCCCAATCATGATCATTGCAATAAGTAGTGGATATGACAAAATTATCATCCCCAAGCTTGTAGTTTTGCATATCATTAGCATAATTGACATTAATAGAATTTATAGTAACATCATTGCAATCATGCTTTTCAATCAAGGAGCTATCATGAATCACTTTATAAATTTCTTCTTCTAATACTTCATCACAATTTTCAGATTCATGATTTTCAAGCAAAACTTCATAGAGAAAATCAAGAGCACTCAAATTACTAGCAATTGGTTCATTATAATTGGATCTTTTGAAAATATTGGCAAGTGGATGACGATCCATAGTGATCTTAAATTTTCACTTTCACTTTCTGTTATTGTGTGTTTTCATAAAGGCAATAAAAGCAAGCAAACAAGCAAAAGAATTATTTTTGTGTTTTTGTAAAAACTTTTTAGAAGTGGGGGAGATGAAAACGAGAGGCAAATAAAATAAATGCAAGGAGATGAGAGTTTATACGAAGGTACTTGATAGATGTTGATGATGTCTCCCCGGCAACGGTGCCAGAAATTCTTCCTGCTACTTGTAGCTTGCGTTGGTATTTTCCCCGAAGAGGAAGGGGTGATGCAGCACAGTAGAGATAAGTATTTCCCTCAGTTATGAAACCAAGGTTATTGAACCAGTAGGAGAATCACAAAACACCTCGTTAACAGCACCTGCACACAAACAACAAACCCTTGCACCCAACACAAACGAGAGGTTGTCAATCTCTCGGCGGTCAATCGCAAGATTAAATTGTATGTGATAGGTAGATAGATTGAAACAAAAATACAAAATAAAATAAATAAAAGAAAATGGCAGCAATATTTTTAGGTTTTTAGTAATATGATTTAGATAGACCCGGGGGCCATAGTTTTCACTAGAGGCTTCTCTCAAGAAAATAGTATACGGTGGGTAGACAAATTACTGTTGGGCAATTGATAGAAAAGCAAATAATCATGAAGATATCCAAGGCAATGATCATGTATATAGGCATCATGTCCAATACAAGTAGACCGACTCCTGCCTGCATCTACTACTATTACTCCACACATCGACTGCTATCCAGCATGCATCTAGTGTATTAAGTCCATAAGAACAGAGTAACGCCTTAAGAACGATGACATGTTATAGACAAGATAAACTCACGTATGAATAAACCCCATCTTTTTACCCTTAATAGCAACAATACATACGTGTCATGTCCCTTTCTGTCACTGGGATTGAGCACCGCAAGATCGAACCCATTACAAAGCACCTCTTCCCATGGCAAGATAAATCAATCTAGTTGGCCAAACCAAATCAATAGATCAGAGAAGAAATACGAGGCTATAATAATCATGCATAAAAGAGTGCAGAAACGACTCAAATATATTCATGGATAATCTGATCATAAACTCATAATTCATCGGATCCCAACAAACACACCGCAAAAAGTGATTACATCGGATAGAACTCGAAGAACATCGAGGAGAACATTGTATTGAAGATCAAAAAGAGAGAAGAAGCCATCTAGCTACTAACTATGGACCCGAAGGTCTATGGTAAACTACTCACACATCATCGGAGAGGCAGCAAAGTTGATGTAGAGCCCCTCCGTGATCGATTCCCCCTCCGGCGGAGTACCGGAGAAGGCCTCCAGATGGGATCTCTCTGGAACAGAAACTTGTGGCGGCAGAAAAAGTATTTTGTGGACTCCCCTTAGGGTTTCTGATTTTTTCTGAATTTATAGTGGAGGAATTAGGTCAAACGGAGCTCTGTGGGCCCCACGAGGTACCAGGGCGCGCCACCCCCCTCGGGCGCACCCTGGTGCCTCGTGGCCCACTGCTCCATCTTCTGGCCCTCTCCCGAAGCTTCCAGTACTTGTTATGTCCAATAAAAAATCTCCAAAAAGTTTCGTGGCATTTGGACTTCGTTTGGTATTGAATTTCTGTAAAACAAAAACAGAGCAGAAAACAACAACTGGCACTGGGCACTAGGTTAATAGGTTAGTCTCCAAAAATGATATATAATTGATGTAAATGATTATAAAAACATCCAAGATTGATAATATATCAGCATGGAACAAACAAAAATTATAGATACGTTGGAGACGTATCAATCACCACCATGTGCACCGCCATCTTTGGTAAGCAGCAAGCCTCGCAAGTCGCTAAATGTATCGGCTTAATATGCCAAGCCGGCTTTGCTGATACTTTCTCCCCTTGTACTTTCAAGCCAACGTAGTCATAACCTTGTGGAGCAGCCTTTGGTAAAGCTGAAAGCCGTCTACACCTTTGCAGAGCAGCTATACATAGGCGGCTCACGCCGCATCATGGCAGCAAAAAACACGAAGGCACCACCTCAACTGATCGCAGATATGCTGAAAGAACTGTCGATGGTGACTCAATGGTTCCAAGAGTGGAAGAAAGCGGCTTGTCGCCATGGTGCCTTGACTGCTCTTGCACGCGCCAAGGCATATGTGCCAGAACTGGATCCGGCTCAAATTGTCGCTGGATATCCTGAATTCAACGTTGACGACTCGCCTTTCACCAAGAAGAATTTTCAGCGGTGCGTCAAGGAAACCCGGGTTGCCGCCATAGCACTGACGGAAGAGATAGATCTCTCCAAATATCAAGCCGGATATTCTGAAGCAAATGAGTGGATTGAGCCACCTAACGCTCAGCCTGTTGCCCTCACCTGTCCGCGTAAGCAAACCTTTGCCCCTGACGTCGACCCTTCACCTGTGATAACAACCAATGCAGTATTTGAGGCTTTGCACTCGATCCAGTGGGTAGTCGGCGAATCACAAGTCAGGAAGAAGCGGCGGATGATGACGAACGTGAAGAGCCGGCATATGGTGCTCCATCAACCTCTGGTGCAAATCTTAACTCGGAGGAGTAGATCACCGTCTCATAATTCATTGTGATGTGAACATGTTAGAACATCTAGCTAGCTTGACCACAGCCCAGTGGCGGCTTGTAATAGTAATAGGCGCAAACTTTGCTGGTGCAAGCATCATCGGGCACTTGTGTTATTTTGCCTGTATAACGTATTATTGAAACCTTGTTGTTTGTCAGCCATGAAAATCTCTTGCTGCTTCCAAAGTGTTTGATTAACCACCCGGCCTCTAGAGCTAGTCTTTTTGATGAAGGCCAGTTGTGCAACAGGCCTTTAATAACTTCTGGGTCAATAATCTAAAACCCGGTAATCTTGATGGCGGCTTCTCTCCAAGACTAGTAGTCAGAATTGCCTATAAAACTGATGGTATAATAACCCGGCAATCATGTTGCCATTTTGATAAACAAGAAACAACTTTTAATAAAACATATGCCATGTATGGATATATGCATGCATGCAAAAGATAATAATAATGCAAAACATAAATTTAAGAGCCGGCTTTGAGGGCACGACTTAAAGACCGGCTTTCGAGGCTCGAGTCTGATTCGCTTTCATGAAGCAGGCTTTCTGCCTCTTTTGGTTTATCCTAGCTTTCTGAAAGCCGGCTCTCATGTGACCAACTAGTGTTTTAACTCTGACAAGTTCAGGGTCACCTCTGTGATTGACTCGACAGGCGTATGTTACGTCTCCAACGTATCTATAATTTATGAAGTATTCATGCCATGTTTATTACAGTTTTGTATGATTTTGGTGCACTTTTATATGGCTTTTATATGATTTTTATGGACTAACATATTGACCTAGTGCCCAGTGCTAGTTGTTGTTTTCTGCTTGTTTTTGGTTTTCCAGAAAATCCATATCAAATGAAGTCCAAATGCAGCGAAACTTTTTGATGATTTTTTCTGGAAGGAAACAAACCCAGGAAGCTTCGGAGGAGCAGGAGAAGAGCCATAGGGGCCCCACGAGCCACCTGGGCGCGCCTGCCCCCCCCCCCGGCGTGCCCTGGTGCCTCGTGGGCCCCCTGTGGCCCCTCTTCGCGTGATTCCAATGCTGAAAAATCATATATATTCATAAACCCCCGAAAGTTAACCTAGATGAGTTTTTACGCCGCCGCAAGCCTCTGTACCTGCACGATCTAATCTACAGCCCTTTTCGGGCACCCTGCCGGAGGGGGAAATCATCACCGGAGGCCATCTTCATCATCCCGGCGGTCTCCATGACGAGAAGGGAGTAGTTCACCCTCGGGGCTGAGGGTATGTACTAGTAGCTATGTGTTTGATCTATCTCTCTCATGTTCTTGATTTGGCATGATCTTGATGTACCGCGAGCTTTGTTAATATAGTTGGATCATATGGTGTTTCTCCCTCTCTATCTTGTTGTGATGAATTGAGTTTTTACCTTTTGAGGTTTCACTATTATCGGATTGAATACTTTTATGGATTTGAGAACACTTTATGTATGTCTTGCATATGAATACCCGTGGTGACAATGGGGTATTATATTGATTCACTTGATATATGTTTTGGCACTCAACTCGCGGATTCCCGAGGTGACTGCTACTTGTAGCTTGCTTTGGTATTATCCCCGAAGAGGAAGGGATGATGCAGCACGGTAGAGGTAAGTATTTCCCTCAATTATGAAACCAAGGTTATCAATCCAGTAGGAGAATCACGCAACACGTCGTTAGCAGCACCTGCACACAAACAACAAATCCTTGCACCCAACGCAAACAAGGGGTTGTCAATCCCTCGGCGGTAATTGCAAGATTAAATTGTATGTGATAGATAGATAGATTGAAACAAAAATACAAAAATAAAATAAGTAAAGAAAAAGTGCAGCAAATATTTTTAGGGTTTTAGTATATCATTTAGATAGACACCGGGGCCATAGTTTTCACTAGTGGCTTCTCTCAAGAAAATAGTATACGGTGGGTAAACAAATTACTGTTGGGCAATTGATAGAAAAGCAAATAATCATGACGATATCCAAGGCAATGATCATGTATATAGGCATCACGTCCAATACAAGTAGACCGACTCCTGCCTGCATCTACTACTATTACTCCACACATCGACCGCTATCCAGCATGCATCTATTGTATTAAGTCCATAAAAGAATGGAGTAACGCCTTAAGAACGATGACATGATGTAGACAAGATAAACTCACGTATGAATAAACCCCATCTTTTTACCCTTAATAGCAACGATACATATGTGTCATGTCCCTTTCTATCACTGGGATTGAGCACCGCAAGATCGAACCCATTACAAAGCACCTCTTCCCATGGCAGGATAAATCAATCTAGTTGGCCAAACCAAATCAATAGATCGGAGAAGAAATACGAAGCTATAATAATCATGCATAAAAGAGATCAGAGAAGACTCAAATATATTCGTGGATAATCTGATCATAAACTCACAATTCATCGGATCCCAACAAACACACCGCAAAAAGTGATTACATCGGATAGAACTCCAAGAACATCAAGGAGAACATTGTATTGAAGATCAAAAAGAGAGAAGAACCCATCTAGCTACTAACTATGGACCCGAAGGTCTGTGGTAAACTACTCACGCATGATCGGAAGGGTAGCAAGGTTGATGTAGAGACCCTTCGTGATCGATTCCCCCTCCGGCGGAGTACCGGAAAAGGCCTCCAGATGGGATCTCTCGAGAACAGAAACTTGCAGCGGCGGAAAAAGTATTTCGTGGTCTCTCCGGAGGGTTTCTGATTTTTTGGGAATTTATAGTGCTGGAATTAGGTCGAACGGAGCTCTGTGGGCCCCACGAGGTACCAGGACGCGCCTGCACCCCCCCCCCTCCAGGCACGCCCTGGTGCCTCGTGGGCTCCCCCTGGAGCTTCTGGCCTCCTCCCGAAGCTTCTAGTGTTTATCTTGTCCAGAAAAAAATCTCCAAAAAGTTTTGTGGCATTTGGACTTCATTTGGTATTGATATTCTGTAAAATAAAAACAGGGAAGAAAACAACAACTGGCACTGGGCACTAATTTAATAGGTTAGTCCCAAAAAATGATATATAATTGCTGTAAATGCATATAAAAACATCCAAGATTGATAATATAACAGCATGGAACAATCAAAAATTATAGATACGTTGGAGACGTATCAGCATCCCCAAGCTTAATTCCTGCTCGTCCTCGAGTAGGTAAATGATAAAAATAGAATTTTTGATGTGGAATGCTGCCTATCATATTCATCATATATTCTTCTCTTTTATAGCATGGACATTGGACTTGAATGATTCAAAGCAATAGTCTATAGTTTCACATGAAGATATAAATACTCAAGCATGCTAACAAGCAACCATGTCTTTCAAAATATCAACGCTAAATTAAGTTATCCCTAGCCCATTATGCTCAATCATTGATCCATTCATGAAACACACTCAAATATTAGCTACACACAATGCACAAGTGTGACAATAGTGCTCTCTAGTTGGTGCTTTATAAGAGAAGATGGTGAATCAAGAAAATAAAAATTTCATAAAAGTAAATAGATAGGCCCTTCACAGAGGGAAGCAGAGATTTGTCAAATGTGACTGAGCTCAAAGCTTAAATTAAAGAGATAAAAATATTTTGAGAGGCATGCTTTTCCTGTCAATGAAAACGACCGAGAATTCCCAATATCTTCCATGCTAGACACATCATAGGCGGTTCCCAAATAGAAAGTAAAGTTTATTTCTTTTCCACCATTCTTTCACAATCCATGGCTAGCCGTATCCACAGGTGCCCTCCATACCATCACTTTCCAAGGAATTTTGTTGTTATTAATTTTGATTTCATTGTGGGACTGGGCATCCCTATTACCAGCCACTCTCTCGTGCAATGACAAGTGAATAAACACTCATCATGAGAATAACACACCTAGCATGGAAAATATTGGCCACCCCCTGCCGCTTCATGAGCGGTACGGGCACACAAAATGGAAAATTGTTTTGAAAATTAGAGTTGGCACACGCAAATTTACTTGGAACGGCATGGAAATACCGCATATAGGTAGATATAGTGAACTCATTTGGCACAACTTGGGTTTAAGGAGTTTGAATGCACAAGCAGTATTTCTGCTTAGTACAAATTAAGGCTAGCAAAAGATTGTGAAGCAACCAACCAAAAAACGAAAACGGTCATAAACATGCATTGAACATAACTAACACTAAATAATGCACCATAAGTAGGATATAATTTCGTTGCATAACTATTGACTTAATGTGCATGCATAGGGAATCACAAACCTTAACACTAATATTCTTACTAAATCACAATTACTCACTAACATGGCTCACATATTATCATTTCCATATCGCAAAACTATTGCAAGGAATCACACTTATCATATCCAATGATCTATATGAAAGTTTTTATTATATCCCTCTTGAATATTCATCACTTTGGGACCAAATTCATATCTTGTGCAAATTACCGTTACTTTCATCAACTCTCAAAAATATATAAGTGAAGCATGAGAGTGCAAATATTTCTTCAAAATTTTCATCTTATCAACTCTCAAAATAATATAGGTGAAGCATGAGAGTTAATTTCTTCAAAATTTTAATCTTGTCAACTCTCAAAATAATATAAGTGAAGTATGAGAGTTTATTTCTTCAAAATTTAGCCACCGCCGTGCTCAAAAAGATTTAAGTGAAGTACTAGAGCAACTGCCTAGCTCAAAAAATTTAAGTGGAGCACATAAAGTATTCTAACAAATTATGATGAACGTGTGGCTCTCTCAAAATAGGTGTGTTCAGCAAGGATGATTGTGACAAAATAAAAAGCAAACAAAGCAAAGACTCATATAATAGACGATGCTCCAAGCAAAACACATATCATGTGATGAAAAATATAGCTCCAAGTAAAATTACCGATGGTTGGTAGAAGAAAGAGGGGATGCCTTCCGGGGCATCCCCAAGCTTATACGCTTGAGTCTTCCTTGAATATTACCTTGGGGTGCCTCGCGCATCCCCAAGCTTAGGCTCTTTCTACTCCTTATTCCTTCATCCATCGTGATCTCACCCAAAACTTGAAAACTTCAATCACACAAACCTCAACAAAACCTTCGTGAGATCCTTTAGTATAACAAAATAAACCACTACTTTAAGTACTGTTGCAAACCCATTCATATTTTATTTTTGCATTACACCTACTGTATTCTAACTTCTCCATGGCTTATACCCCCCGATACAATCCATAGTTTCATCAAAACAAGCAAGTAGTGCATCAAAAACAGAATCTGTCAAAAACAGAACAGTCTGTAGCAATCTATTTAAAATCCATACTTATGTAACTCCAAAACTTCTGATTTTTCTGGGCAATTCATATACCAATACTGTGTAAAAATTCATAGTGCTGGAATTAGGTCAAACGGAGCTCTGTGGGCCCCACGAGGTACCAGGGCGCGCCTCCCCCCCAGGAGCGCCCTGGTGCCTCGTGGGCACCCCCTGGGGCTTCTGGCCTCCTCCCGAAGCTTCTAGTGTTTATCTTGTCCAGAAAAAAATCTCCAAAAAGTTTCATGGCATGTGGACTTCATTTGGTATTGATATTCTGTGAAACAAAAACAGGGCAGAAAACAGCAACTGGCACTGGGCACTAAGTTAATAGGTTAGTCCCAAAAAATGATATATAATTGCTGTAAATGCATATAAAAACATCCAAGATTGATAATATAACAGCATGGAACAATCAAAAGTTATAGAAACATTGGAGACGTATCAGCGACATTGGGGTAATCTATGCATAGGGGTTGATGCACGTTTTCGTCCTACTTTCTCAGGTAGAAATCTTGGGGCACTCTTTGAAGTTCTTTGTGTTGGATTGAATATTATGAATCTAAAGTTGTTTGATGCATATCGTATAATCAACTCACGGATACTTGTGGTGACATTGGAGTATCTAGGTGACATTAGAGTTGGTTGATGTGTATCATATGGTGTTATTTTAGTATGAACTCTAGGGCTGTTCGTGACACTTATAGGGATGGCTCAATAGATTGATCGAAAAAGATAACTTTGAGGTGGTTTCGTACCCTACAACAATTTCTATCTTATGTTCTCCGCTAATAGGAACTTTGGAGTGATTCTTTATCGCACGTTGAGGGATTGTTATATGATCCAATTATGTTAGCATTGTTGAGAGATTGCACTAGTGAAAGTATGAACCCTAGGCCTTGTTTCTAAGTATTGCAATATCATTTGTGCTCCGTTTTGTTACTTGCTACCTTGCTGTTTTTTTATTTTCAGATTACAAAAACCTATATCTACTATCCATACTACACTTGTATCACCATCTCTTCGCCAAACTAGTGCACCTATACAATTTGCCATTGTATTGGGTGTGTTGGGGACACAAGAGATTTCTTGTATTTGATTGCAGGGTTGTTTGAGAGAGACCATCTTCATCCTACGCCTCCCACGGATTGATAAACCTTAGGTCATCCACTTGAGGGAAAATTGCTACTGTCCTACAAAACTCTGTGCTTGGAGGCCCAACACGAGTCTACAAGAATAAGTTGTGTAGTAGACATTAAGCTCTTTTCTGACGCCGTTACCGGGGAGGTGAGTGCTTGAAGGTATATCTTTAGATCTTGCAATCAAATCTTTTAGTTTCTTGCTTTATCACTAGTTTGGTTTATAAAAGAAAATTACAAAAAAAAAATTTGGAACTGAGGTTGCCTCATATTATTCGTCTTTATAATGTCTTTCTTGAAAATAAGGATTCTGATAATTGTGCTCAATTGTTAGAAGAAGAATTCAATAAAATGTTTGGCATAAAATCTTTGAATGATGAGCATGATTGCAAAGTTGTTAGTATGAATTCTATGAATATCCAAAATACTAAAGATGATTGCACTAGTCATGACAAAAATGTTTCTTATAAGCATGTCGATTTTTGTGGAGTGCATAAAGTTTGTGAAGACATGCCTTATAGGGATGATAGATTTTGTAAGAAGCATAAACATGATAGAACCAATTTTTTGCTCAAAGTGATAGATGAATTTGCTACAAAATTATGTTCTCTTTATCCTATTACTTGTGAACTTTGCAATAAAGTTGGTCACCTTAATTTCCAATGCATACTCTTTCATGATCGAATCATGGCTAAATATTGTAATGACTTGACCGCCCTTGAACTATATAATGAGCTTTATCTATTTTTGGGGTGTGAGGAATTGTCACATAAAAATAGTTGGTTTGAAGTATTCATTCTCACGGATGACATTGAAACTAATCTAAAAGAAATCTATATGTTTTGTATGGTAAATTTCAATGAGAATGCTTATATTGCCAACTATAGAAAAACGGGAAAACAAATAGAATATAAAAGAAATACTAATGGAAGGGTAACGATTCCCCCTTTCCCTCCTATTTTCTCTCATGATGAAACAGGTAATGAGGAGAAGCTTCCTATCCAACCAATCTCTTCAATAAGAAGCTCGGAAGAATTAAATAAACCCACACATAATGTGGTAAAGAAAAAGAAAAAGGAAAGAACGAAAAGTAGAGGTAAAGAGGTATCTCTCCCAAATAATGTTGCTCCTATTATTGTTGTACCTCATGAGAATGAATCAAAAATAATTGTGGAAGATGATACACTTGATGATGATTTTGTTATGCCTATTGCTTGTTGTGATGATTATGATTGGGAAGATAATGATACTTCTTATGATCTTGAAAATCTTTATGGCACCAACTTGGAGGAATATGATAATAATTGTTATACTATTGGTGCTATTCATACTATTGATGATAATAGTGATAATGCTAATGATATGAAAACCAACAAGCTTGGGGATGCTATGTTTGATTGGAATGATATGTTTGAGAATTTATTTGCTGCAAATAACGTTTTCCCTAAGCTTGGGGATGCTATGCTTAATGAAGATGATCTTTTTAGTCCCCCTACTTTGAATGATCAAATTTGTTATGATGATTGCATGCCTCCTACTTATGATGATTATTGTGATGATACTTATGTTATAAAAAGTAGTGATGATTATATTTATAAAACTTGTCATAATTATGATTACCCTTTTACTGAACATTACTCTTTTAATGTGGAAACAATTTATAGTATTCGAGTTTCATACGATACTCCCACTTTTATGAATGAGAAGAAAATTGCTTGTGTGGAGAGTAATAAAAATTCTATGCTTATGTATCACGACAAGAATGCTTTGTGTGATAGCTATATTGTTGAATTCATTCATGATGCCACTGAAAATTATTATGAGAGAGGATCATATGCTTGTAGGTGTTGCAATAATATCAAGTTTCTTCTCTATGTGTTGAAAGTTTTGAAGTTATGCTTGTCTTGCCTTCCTATGCTAGTTGATTCTTGCTGCCATAAATTGTTTGCTCACAAAATCCCTATGCATAGGAAGTGGGTTAGGCTTAAATGTGCTAGTCATATGCTTCATGATGCTCCCATTGTGTTTCAATTCCTTACTTTTATGTGTGCATCATTGAAATCATCATGCCTAGCTAAAAGGGCATTAAAGAAAAGTGCTAGTTGGGAGACAACCCCATATTTATACCTACTGTTTTTGTGTGTCCACATGATTAAGCTACTGTAGTAATCATGTTTCATATGTTTTCTTTCAATAATGTGCCAAGTAAAGCCTTTGGGATAGTGTGGATGCTTGTTGATTTGATTCTGTGCAAAAACAGAAACTTTTGCGTCCAGTGCTGGAATTTCTATTCTGTACTGGAGCGTGAGAAAATTCTGAAATTTTTACACAGTATTGGGTTACAAATTTATTACGTTTTCCTAATTTTTCAGAATTTTTGGAGGTAGATAAGTATGGTTTTTAAATTTCTTACTACATGCTGTTCTGTTTTTGACAGATTTTGTTTTCGGTGCATAGTTTGCTTGTTTTAGTGTTTCCATAGCTTATATTGAGTAATATAAATTGTGGAAATGATATAATACAGTAGGAATTATGTGATAACAATTATGAATCTTGTCTTGACAGTACCTAAGAGGATGATTTATTTTTATCATACTAACCTATCTCACAAGTTCCGTTAAGTTTTGTGTGATTGAAGTTTTCAAGTTTTGGGTGCGATATCGATATGAGGAGAATAAGGAGTGTCAAGACCCTAAGCTTGGGGATGCCCAAGGCACCCCAAGGTAATATTCAAGGAAGACTCAAGCATCTAAGCTTGGGGATGCCCCGGAAGGCATCCCCTCTTTCGTCTTGAATAAACTCACTCCCACTGAAATATCATTGCAAATGGCTGACAAATCAACTGCCATACATATCGGTGTTTGTGAGGATGTGCCCATTGTAGTTGCAAATGTTACTATTCTAACAGACTTTGTTATACTTGATATGCCCGAGGACAACAACATGTCGATTATCCTTGGTAGACCCTTTTTGAATACTGCAGGGGCTGTTATTGATTGCAACAAAAGCAAGGTCACTTTTAATATCAATGGTAATGAACATACGGTGCACTTTCCGAAGAAACAATTTCAAGTAAATGGTATTCGTGTTATTGGAAAGACTCCGACAATTACTATTGGAAGTTTTCAACTCCCTGTTCCTATTGTTAAAAATAAATATGAAACTCTTATTATTGGGGAGATGCATATCCCCGTTGAGGTAACTTAGAGTTATACGAAAATTCTTCGGTTTCATGTCACTCGTGTGACGCCCCTGACTTAATCGTGCACTAATCATACACGCAAATGCACACGATCAAGCCTAAGGACTCACTTGAAGATATAACAACACAACTCTAAACACAAATAAAAGCATACAAGCTTTATATTACAAGCCAGGGGCCTCGAGGGCTCGAATACATAAGGTCGATGTCATACAAGCATCAGCGGAAGCATTAGATATCTGAGTACAGACATAAAGTTAAACATATAGGCCTTTAAGAACGCGGGGCAAAATAAAACACTGGATCGAAAGGCGCAGGCCTCCTGCCTGGGTGCCTCCTAACTACTCCTGGTCGTCGGAAGGCTCCTCGTAGTAGTAGTATCTGCCAGGGGGGTAGTAGTAGTCGTAGTCGACGTCGGCTGCTGGGGCAGCTGGCTCCGGGGCTTCGTCATCTGGTCTCAATAATCGGGTATGGGGAAAAATGGGAAGCAAAGCAACCGTGAGTACTCATCCAAAGTACTCAGCAAGACTTACATCAGAACTATTCTAGTTATGCAACATTATCAACGAAAGGCTGTATATGTGGACTTGGCTGCAGAAATGCCAGAATAGAGAGAAAGGCCTAGCCTATCGAAGACTAGCATCTTCAGCGGTCTTGCAGCATTACAAGAGTGCAGATTAGTACATTAATATAGTAGTAGCATCACATAGTAACAACGCCCAGAGATCCTTCCTCGACTCCCTGCGAGAAAGCGATCCCGGAGCCAATATATTCAACCCATTTCTAGTTGTAGAAGATTGGGATATTCTCCGAGCGTCCTGTTACCGTGGACACGGCTATTCGAATAGATATACTTCCCTGCAGGGGTGCACCAACTTACCCAACCCGCTCGATTAACTCTGGCCGGACACACTTGCTCGGGTCATGCCCGGCCTCGGTCTATCGACACGCCGTAGCCCTACCTAGGCTCAACAGAGAGGCCATCACGCCGGTCTACATCCTAAGCACTCAGGGGTCTTGGGCCCATCGCCCTTTGCACTCCCGCGCGTTGCGAACGCGGCCGATGAGCAGTCCTAGCCCCCTTAATACAAGCGCAGGTTTTACCAGACCAACCCGCCGCGCGCCGCTCAACTGCTGACGTCTGAAGAGCTTCGGCTGATACATACGACGCCGAGTACCCATATTATTCCCACGTGCTGGTTAGCGCGAAAAATGCCAGAGGCCTACTCAGATTACATATCCTAACCCATTAGTGCGTTTGGAGCGCGCGGAAACGAGCAGAGACTCACGATCTTGTGACCTCATCGCCCGTCTCGTGGACTTACGGCAAGGGCTAGGAATGCCCGGCCGTGCCACGTATTCATCTCGCGGGTACCGTCACGGTCAACCTGACTCCACATCTCTCGCGGGTACCCCTCGGGGCCGACCCGACTTATCCAAGTATCAGTAATAAAGTGCAAGTAACCGTGTGTCCATAACATCAAGCAGGAATCCGAGGAATCACCCTCGTTGGATTCCCAATCGATGATCCCGTCAAAGTGAATCCGGAGGAATCACCCTCAATGGTATTCACACTTGCGGGGTTGCACGACAGAAGCTTCATCGGAGGTGGTGGAAGAGGAATCACCCTCGATAACCCCCCACCGACTAGTTGTACTACAGAGGCATTATCGGGGTGAGATAAGAGGTATCATCCTCGGCACTCGATGTTAGCTCTGCAGAGTCGAGCAACTTAGGGGTGTGCGGTGATGTGCTGGTCTCAGCCCGACGATCGCATCGATCGGGGCACTGGTACTACAGCGGGGCAACTAGAGCAAGGAAGAGGGGCCACAGATGGTTAACTAACAACCTATACTAGGCATTTTGGATAACAGGCAGGTATCAATAACAGTTACAAGGACAGGCTATGCATCAGAATAGGATAAAACAATAGCAGTAGCAATTTCTAATGCAAGCGGGAGGGGGAAGGAATATGTGATATAGGCATGCGTCAAGGGGGGTTGCTTGCCTGGAAGCTCTGCGGCAAAGGAGGGATCGTCAGAGGTGTCGTCGGTCTCCTGAGCTGTGTCGGTCTCGGGGGCTATCGGAATAGAAGAGGGGGAAGAAACAATAAATAAAGGCAGACAAATGCAACACAGATGCATGGCATGGCTAAATGATATGCAGAGGTATTCTAATGCATCACTAATTATTTTGGATATTTTAGGAATTTTTCTGGAATTATTTCGCTGAAGTAGTGCACTATTCATCAGCCGAAAACAGGTCAAAAGTTCCATGTTCATCCACTTAGAGTGACCCAACATGAAAACAGATGGCATAGTCTGATTCATATCATTTTTCTGATCATCTTTCATATATAAATTATTTTCATCTGACTTATAGTTTAGTTTTTATTAATTTTCAAAGTTTAACTCAATTTCTGGAATTTCTGAAATTCTACTGTCTTAGAATTCTGTTTATTGATTAGCCAATTTGTGAGGGCTATAATGGGTTATTCATAGCTCTAATGGGGATGATTCCTATAGATGATTTACTCTACTCCAAGAGTACTACCAATCCATGCCATCTGATGGCATGAACAGTGCACGTAGCTAGTTCAAATATAGCCCCAAATTAGCTTAGTCGGTAATCTGTTTCTTCAGTTTTTCTCTGTTAACAGAAGATGCACTTTTGTCATTTTTGTAGCAATTAATCCATGCATCTAATGGATTTGGCCCAATGGAATGAAATGGAGTGTGCCCAGTGCACTATCTACACATATCACTTTTAATTATCTTGGCACTTGTCTCGTTGTATTTTTGCTGCTGTCCAGAGAGCTAATCAGGCAGCAGCAGTAGAAGCTAGCTAGCGCTACAGTACAATCAGCAGTACTGTAGCAGCAGCAGTGCAGCAGCAGGAGCAGAGCTCAACGCAGCGGGCAGGCGCAGGTGGCTGCGGACGCGCCCGTGGCACTGTGGGGCTGCGGGAGCACGGCCAGGATATGGGGCAGGTGCATGGACACGCGGTGGGGGTCGGCATCGCCGGCATCGATGAAGCCCAGCCGCAACAGAACATGGCGCCGGCGAGGTCGGTCATACAGGGTGCTGGGGAGAAAGGGAGGAGGTCGAGCAGGACCGTAGGCTCACCGAAGTGGCTCACGGTGGCCGGTGAATGCTTTGTAGCATAGCGTTGGAGTAGATCAAGGTGGAGCAGTGACGACGGCCGAAATGGAAGAGGGACTCGATTCCGTCACCGTGGGGCACTCCTGCTCGAACTGGACCTTGCGGAGGACGAAGACGACGTAGGGGTGGCATCTGGACACGCTAGGCCAGCGCGAGGTCGTCGGTGGCCACGCAAACTACAGAGGTGCGGCCATGGCAGCGCGGGCGCACACAGAGGCGAGGTATGCGAGCGAGGGAGGAAGGAGACAATGGCGGGGGAGTGCCAGGGGAGTGGTTGGGGGCCATCCTTATCCCTCTCGACGCCAGCGGCCGCACCTGTCGAGGAGGGGGGCCGACGAGGAGGGCTCGGCTACGGCCATGGCGACAGCGAGGCGAGGAGGACGAGGAGCAGGTGGGGATGGTTGAGCTGGGCCAGCCTGTAGCTAGTTGGGCTGGGGGTTAAGGTGTAGGTCTTTTCCTTTTCTTCTTTTTCTGAATTCTTTTGTTTCTGTTTGCAAATCCTTTTGGCACTAAAAACAGCTTTGTAAAATATGTAGTGGATTAAAACAAATACTAGGCAACATGTAGTATTGCCTCAAAAAGTTTGAGCCACAACTGAATTCTTTTGAATTTTGAGCATTTAGAAAATGCATTTAATGAATTAGTTTGCTACTGTTCTTGGGGGCTAACTTTTAATTAAGCAAACAAGTGACTTGGTTTTTCTCCACAATAATTATCTATGGATTATGCTCTAAATGAGGAACTATTTCTCAGAGGAGTTTGCGAATTTTAAAATTTCACTTAAAGTTTGAATTTGAATTTGAGTGGAATTTGAAGTGAGATTTAATAGAAGAGGTGATCAAGCACTGTTATCTTTGGTGACTTGGAATAATTACAAGGTGATCACTGTGCTTAATACATGGGAATGTTAGAATGCTCCTCCTCTAAAAGAAATTCTCGTCCCGGGAATTCAGGAGGTAGAAGGAAAGAGGTCGGGGTATTCCTCCCGAAGACGATCCTCGCGTTCCCAAGTGGCTTCATCTTCAGTATGATTCGACCACTGCACTTTAAGGAACTTAGTTGTCTTCTGGCGAGTCCGACGTTCAGCTTGATCGAGAATGCGGATCGGATGCTCCTTATAAGATAGATCATCTTGCAAATCGAGCAACTCATGATCCACAGCTCGGTGCGGAGATTCCTTGAAGCAACGGCGAAGTTGCGACACATGGAAGACATTGTGGATGTGAGAGAATTGCGGCGGCAACTCCAATTTATAAGCCACATGTCCACGTCTGGCGAGAATGCGGAAGGGGCTGATGTAGCGCGGAGCTAACTTGCCCTTGATTCCGAAGCGGTGAGTGCCCTTCATAGGAGTGACTCGCAGATAAGCTTGCTCACCAGGTTGGTAGATCGATCCCCAGTGTTTACGATCATAATTGCTCTTCTGGCGAGACTGAGCAGCTTTGAGATTTTCCCGGACTATACGGACTTGCTCTTCGGCGTGTTGGATAACATCCGGACTAATGAGCGGTCGTTCCCCAGTTTCTGACCAATTCAGAGGGGTTCGACACTTACGTCCATAAAGAACCTCGAAGGGTGCCATTTTCAAACTGGCTTGATAGTTGTTGTTGTAAGAAAATTCGGCATACGGGAGTGATTCTTGCCACTTCTTGCCAAATGAAATAACACAAGCTCGCAGCATATCTTCCAGCACTTGATTAACCCGTTCGACCTGGCCTTGGGACTGGGGGTGATAAGTTGAACGCCAGGTAATATGAGTTCCCATAGCTTCTTGGAAACTTTTCCAGAACATTGAGGTGAAAAGGCTGCCACGGTCTGAACTGATCTCCTTCGGAATACCGTGGAGTAATACAATTCTGGAGATATACAGATCTGCCAACTGACTAGCAGTGACTGTCTCCTTCACTGGTAGAAAGTGTGCAACTTTGGAGAGTTGGTCGATGACGACAAGAATTGCATCATGACCCTTCTGTGACCTGGGAAGACCAGTGATAAGATCCATTTGCACTTTGTCCCACTTCCATTCAGGTATAGGGAGCGGTTGCAGAATTCCAGCAGGCTTCTGATGTTCTGCCTTAACGCGATGGCAAACGTCACATTCAGCAACATATCGAGCAATGTCCTGCTTCATTCTAGACCACCAGTACCTTTGTCGGAGATCAAGATACATCTTGGTGCTACCCGGATGAATAGACAGTGGTGTATCATGGGCCTCCTTCATGACTTTGTCGGTCATAAGCTCGAATCGAGGTACCACAATGCGGTCTTTGAAATACAAAGTTCCATCTTGAGCAAGCGAGAAATCCCTGTACTTTTCAAGGTGAAGATCTCTCTCTTCATCAGATCAACTTCAACATCTTTAGCTTGCGCACGCTTAACAGCCTTCTCAAGATCTGGCTATATAACAAGGGTATTAAGAGAACCCTATGGAACAATGTGAAGGTTTAGCTTACGCAGTTCTTCATACAGATGAGGTTGAGCTCGCTGAACCATGAGGTTGTTACAATAGGACTTGTGGCTCAAGGCACCAGCCATCACATTAGCCTTGCCAGGGGTATATGAAATACCACAGTCATAGTCCGTAATCGTTTCCAACCATCGCTGTTGGCGGAGATTGAGATCCGGCTGAGTAAACAAGTACTTCAGGCTTTGATGATCAGTATATATCTCACAGCGATTACCGAGAAGGTAATGTCGCCACAGCTTCAATGCATAAATCACTGCAACAAGTTCAAGATCATGCACTGGATAATTCTCTTCGTGAGGACGCAATTGTCGCGAGGCATAAGCAATTACTCTTCGTTCTTGCATCAGGACACAACCTAATCCTTGACGAGAGGCGTCGCAGTAAATTACGAAATCCTTGCGAGAATCCAGCGGAGCAAGCACTGGTGCAGATGTGAGCTTGTCCTTGAGGGTCTGGAAACTTTCCTGACATTTATCTGTCCACTCAAACTTAACGCCCTTGTGAAGCAGATCAGTCAGAGGCTTGGCAATCTTTTAGAAGTTCTCGACAAAGCGACGACAATAGCTTGCGAGTCCGAGAAAACTTCTGACTTGCTTGACGTTCTTCGGAGGAGTCCAGTCAAGAATAGCCTGAGCTCGTTCTGGGTTGACAGCAATACGTGGGCAGGTAGTCAAAGAGGTTGTTGATGATAACACAGATCAGCGAGGGGCAAGGATGGCATTGCTCACCATGAATTCAATTAACATCTCGGAAGAAGTCAAAATGTTGACGCTGATCACGACACATTTTTGCCGAGAGGTTCCAAAAGTGTCAAAAGACAGTGTGAGAAACATATGATAACTTGGAAAGGAAAGGTTAAACAGACCAATGGAAAAGAAAAGGTGATTATCAGATTGACCAGTTCAAAGGAAAAGATTAGTTGCAGACAATCCAGCTCTCCGGGTGAATGTGAATACGAGAACCTAATGTCAGAGTTAGCAAAATCATTTAACCCGAAAAGAAGAGAGATCAGAGTCCTAGAGTATAGATGAGGAATAAAAGATCCTAATACCACCCATTGGCGACGTGGGCCCATAAGCCACACAGCCATGTTAGTAAAACAGCTTTGCAGAGACTAGACTCAACTTCGGCCAAGGAGTTGGAAAGGGGGTTCCTACAGGCAGTCGACTCTGATACCAACTTGTGACGCCCCCGACTTAATCGTGCACTAATCATACACGCAAATGCACACGATCAAGCCTAAGGACTCACTTGAAGATATCACAACACAACTCTAAACACAAATAAAAGCATACAAGCTTTATATTACAAGCCAGGGGCCTCGAGGGCTCAAATACATAAGCTCGATGTCATACAAGCATCAGCGGAAGCATTAGATATCTGAGTACAGACATAAAGTTAAATAGATAGGCCTTTAAGAAGGCGGGGCAAAATAAAACACTGGATCGAAAGGCGCAGGCCTCCTGCCTGGGTGCCTCCTAACTACTCCTGGTCGTCGGAAGGCTCCTCGTAGTAGTAGTAGTATCCGCCAGGGGGTAGTAGTAGTCGTAGTCGACGTCGGCTGCTGGGGCAGCTGGCTCCGGGGCTCCGTCATCTGGTCTCAATAATCGGGTATGGGGAAAAATGGGAAGCAAAGCAACCGTGAGTACTCATCCAAAGTACTCAGCAAGACTTACATCAGAACTATTCTAGTTATGCAACATTATCAACGAAAGGCTGTATATGTGGACTTGGCTGCAGAAATGCCAGAATAGAGAGAAAGGCCTAACCTATCGAAGACTAGCATCTTCAGCGGTCTTGCAGCATTACAAGAGTGCAGATTAGTACATTAATATAGTAGTAGCATCACATAGCAACAACGCCCAGAGATCCTTCCTCGACTCCCTGCGAGAAAGCGATCCCGGAGCCAATATATTCAACCCATTTCTAGTTGTAGAAGATCGGGGCACTGGTACTACAGCGGGGCAACTAGAGCAAGGAAGAGGGGCCATAGATGGTTAACTAACAACCTATACTAGGCATTTTGGATAACAGGCAGGTATCAATAACAGTTACAAGGACAGGCTATACATCAGAATAGGATAAAACAATAGCAGTAGCAATTTCTAATGCAAGCGGGAGGGGGAAGGAATATGTGATATAGGCATGCGTCAAGGGGGGTTGCTTGCCTGGAAGCTCTGCGGCAAAGGAGGGATCGTCAGAGGTGTCGTCGGTCTCCTGAGCTGTGTCGGTCTCGGGGGCTATCGGAATAGAAGAGGGGGAAGAAACAATAAATAAAGGCAGACAAATGCAACACAGATGCATGGCATGGCTAAATGATATGCAGAGGTATTCTAATGCATCACTAATTATTTTGGATATTTTAGGAATTTTTCTGGAATTATTTCGCCGAAGTAGTGCACTATTCATCAGCCGAAAACAGGTCAAAAGTTCCATGTTCATCCACTTAGAGTGATCCAACATGAAAACAGATGGCATAGTCCGATTCGTATCATTTTTCTGATCATCTTTCATATATAAATTATTTTCATCTGACTTACAGTTTATTTTTTATTAATCTTCAAAGTTTAACTCAATTTCTGGAATTTCTGAAATTCTACTAAGTCTTAGAATTCTGTTTATTGATTAGCCAATTTGTGAGGGCTATAATGGGTTATTCATAGCTCTAATGGGGATGATTCCTATAGATGATTTACTCTACTCCAAGAGTACTACCAATCCATGCCATCTGATGGCATGAACAGTGCACGTAGCTAGTTCAAATACAACCCCAAATTAGCTTAGTCAGTAATCTGTTTCTTCAGTTTTTCTTTGTTAACAGAAGATGCACTTTTGTCATTTTTGTAGCAATTAATCCATGCATCTAATGGAGTTGGCCCAATGGAATGAAATGGAGTGTGCCCAGTGCAGTATCTACACATATCACTTTTAATTATCTTGGCACTTGTCTCGTTGTATTTTTGCTGCTGTCCAGAGAGCTAATCAGGCAGCAGCAGTAGAAACTAGCTAGCGCTATAGTACAATCAGCAGTATTGTAGCAGCAATACGCAGCAAGCAGCAGAAGCAGAGCTCAACGCAGCGGGCAGGCGCAGGTGGCTGCGGACGCGCGCGTGGCACTATGGGGCTGCGGGAGCACGGCCAGGATATGGGGCAGGTGCATGGACACGCGGTGGGGGTCGGCATCGCCGGCATCGATGAAGCCCAGCCGCAACAGAACATGGCGCCGGCGAGGTCGGTCATACAGGGTGCTGGGGAGAAAGGGTGGAGGTCGAGCAGGACCGGAGGCTCACCGAAGTGGCTCACGATGGCCGGTGAATGCTTTGTAGCACAGCGTTGGAGTAGATCACGGCGGAGCAGTGAGGGCGGCCGAAATGCAAGAGGGACTCGATTCCGTCGCCGTGGGGCACTCCTGCTCGAACTGGACCTTGCGGAGGACGAAGACGACGTAGGGGTGGCAGCTGGACACGCTAGGCCAGCACGAGGTCGTCGGTGGCCGTGCAAACTATAGAGGTGCGGCCATGGCAGCGCGGGCGCACACAGAGGCGAGGTATGCGAGTGAGGGAGGAAGGAGACAATGGCGGGGGAGTGCCAGGGGAGTGGTTGGGGGCCATCCTTATCCCTCCCGACGCCAGCGGCCGCACCTGTCGAGGTGGGGGGCCGGCGAGGAGGGCTCGGCTACGGCCATGGCGACAGCGAGGCGAGGAGAACGAGGAGCAGGTGGGTGTGGTTGAGCTGGGCCGACCTATAGCTAGTTGGGCTGGGGGTTAAGGTGTAGGTCTTTTCCTTTTCTTCTTTTTGTGATGTCTTTTGTTTCTGTTTGCAAATCCTTTTGGCACTAAAAACATCTTTGTAAAATATGTAGTGGATTAAAACAAATACTAGGCAACATGTAGTATTGCCTCAAAAAGTTTGAGCCACAAGTGAATTCTTTTGAATTTTCAGCATTTAGAAAATGCATTTAATGAATTAGTTTGCTACTGTTCTTGGGGGCTAACTTTTAATTCAGCAAACAAGTGACTTGGTTTTTCTCCACAATAATTATCTATGGATTATGCTCTAAATGAGGAACTATTTCTCAGAGGAGTTTGCGAATTTTAAAATTTCACTTAAAGTTTGAATTTGAGTGGAATTTCAAGTGAGATTTAATAGAAGAGGTGATCAAGCACTGTTATCTTTGGTGACTTGGCATAATTACAAGGTGATCACTGTGCTTAATACATGGGAATGTTACAACTCGGAAATGGTTTGTTAATAAGACTTGATCAACCTTATTAATGGATTCTTTTTGAGAGGCATGTGGTTGATGAATTTAGTAAGCACAACCTTCGGTACCCACCTTTTGTTTTCTGTTATTCTTAGTTAAAAAAAATAAAATGCCATGATTATCCTGTTTTCTGATTTATCCGTGCAATAAAAAATGGCCCAGAAATAAAAGTGCTCAGAATGCAATAAAATTTTGATATGAATTTTTATATAATATTTAAGAATTTTTGGCACTGGAATCATACCAGGGGGGGTGCCCCAGGTGTCCACGAGGCACCAGGGCGCGCCACCCCCCTGGCGCGCCCAGGTGGCTCGTGGGCTCCACAGGGACCCCCCTCACTTATCCCTTCAGCCCACTTCGTCTCTTACCTCTAGCAAAAATTCCTGGTAGCTCTCTCTCTCGTGTTCTTGCTCCCAAACCTGAGATTTTTTATCTCTTCGCTCGGAGCTCCGTTTCCGAAACTGTTTTGGGAGATTGCTACTTGGTATGTGACTCCTCCATTGCTCCAATTAGTTTTTGTTTTAGTGGATTATATTTTGCATAATTAGCTGCTCTTGGTGCTATTGAAAATGAGCTTGCATGTTGAATTCTTTGAGTTCCAAGTAGTTTGAGTGCTTGATATGGCCTCTAGACATCCATATAAGTAGTTGCTATCAATCTTGTGAAGTTTTATTGATATCATTTTGTGGCCCAAATTTTTTTAGAAAATTGTTCTTAGGAAAATGAATATCTTCCGGAGGAGTTCTTCGAGGAGGAGGTCCTCTAAAGCGTCATCAAGTGAAAGCTCAGCACGCCAATCATATGAGGAACCAAGGGCAAGTTCGTTGCGGGGTGCCGAAGCAAAATCATGTCGATGGCCTTGCAACGAGTTCATGCTAGGTGCAGGAATCAAGGAAGAATTTGACCAATATATTCACAACACCGAACTCTCCGCCTTCATCGCAGATAAGCCACCACAGCATTACTACCTCACTCATTCATTCACTCAACACTTTGAATATCATCCGCGCACTTCTAGAGTTTTATTTCACCTCTATGACAAATCCTATAGTATGTCTCTAGAAGAATTCTGTGATGCATGCAAAATTCCATATTGGGGCTCATTAGATGAACCACAAAAATCTGATTATGAGTCATTCCTTAATAGCCTTTGCAATAGTGAGGATAGGGGAGTCACGCAGGCCAGAATAGTTAGCATCCACTTTCCTGCTATTCGATATTTTGCACTCTTTAACGGTAAATGCATTGTTGGTAAGCAAGACTATAGTACGCTTTGCGCCCTTGATCTAAGTCTTATCCATATGGCTTTGATTGGCAGCAAGTATTATAATCTTGGGGCTATTGTTGCACGTAGGCTGCAGCGTAACACGGGTAATGGTGATTTGTATGGAGGAATTTACGCCTCCCGCGTAGCTGTAAAGTTAGGGGTCTCGCCCAATTCCAATGATCCCCTCCTACCTTATAAATATTTAAATTTCGAAACAATGTGAGAACATAAGTTTTTAAAACGCAATGCACAGGGATATGAATATAACTTAGTTTTTGATAAATGTCGTTCTCTGTATGTTGCTTTGCCTGCTCCTGCCCTCTTTGATTTTCAGAACAAACAGAGATATTATCTATTGGAGAGCGAGGTGCACGAGTACAAGGTGGCGGTCGAGGCTGCCCGTCTGGCTGAGGAGGCGGCCCAGAACGCCTCTACGAGCTACCACTTTGATTATTACCTAGACCAGGGATGGTGATGACCAAGCTAGGCAAAAGCCTAAGCGTTTGAAAAACTTTGAGAAAATCCAAAAACATTTCTTGTTTCTTTTCGGTTTTTTTCTTTTCCAGTTTAATTAGTTGTAGTGTTAAAAGCAAACCCAAAAAGATTTCCTGTTTCTTCTTTTACTTGTTGGGAGTTCTCCCGTGTAAATAGTTTTTTCTCGTTTTTCATTTTCTTCTTTATTTCATTTTCTTTAGAAAAACTAAAAACTCCAAAAATATTTCAGTGTGTTTCTCTAAAATTCTTTTCTTTTCTTGAGTCATTGTAAGGAGAAGACCACGATGAAAATGTTGAGTGGCTCTCATATGCATTGTTGTTAATCTAACAAAGAGCCCATTTTACCTTGTCTTCTCCTTTGAATAAAATGCTTGCAGATTCCAGCTTAGTCCACGACACACTTGCACTATTTTTATTTTCATATCATTCGGTCGTGCAAGTGAAAGGCAATAATGACGATGATTTAATGAAGTGACTGTGGCAAGGAAAAGCGGGTATGAACTCAACTTGTTCTTTGTTTTTGTAAATATGTTTAACTCAGTATCCATGATTCAGCATGTTATGATTAAACCTGTTTATGATGACAATTAGAGATTAAGTTGCTCATGCCATGCTTAAGTAGCTAGGAGTGGATAATGATTTATCTTGAGTGTCAACATGCATTAAAATGATTGCGATGTAGTATGATGATATGGTATCCTCCTCTGAATGTTTCAAGTGGCTTGACTTGGCACATGTTCACGCATGTAGTTGATTCAAAACCGACATAGCCTTCACGATATTTATGTTCATGGTGCTTATATCCTACTCATGCTAGTATTCAATGTTGATTATTCATAATGCATGTTTATGACCGTTTTCGCTCTCTAGCTGGTCGCTTCTCAACCTATTTGCTAGCCTTCGCCTGTACTAAGCGGGAATACTGCTTGTGCATCAAAACCCCTAAACCAAAGTTATTCCAGATGAGTCCACTATATCTACCCATATGCGGTATTACTCTGTCGTTCTAAATAAATTTGCATGTGCCACCTCTTATTCAAATGAACATCTGTTTTGTGTGCCCGTACCGCTCATGGAGCGACAAGGGGCGGTCAGTATCTTCCATGCAAAGCGGGTTATTCTCATGATGAGTGTTTATTCACTCGTCCTTGCACGAGAGGGGCTGGTAATCGGGATGCCCAGTCCCATTATTAAAATTGCAAAATAATAAAACAAACTCCCCCGGAAAGTTGTTGGTATGGAGGGCACCCGAGGATTCGGCTAGCCATGGCTTGTGATTGTTGGAGGAGGGGGAGTAAACTTTACTTTACCGCTTGGGAACCGCCGCTAATGTGTTTAGCATGGAAGATATTGAAAACTCTCGGTCGTGACGTTGACAGGAAAGGCATACCTCCCAAAATTTTATTTATCTCTGATTTAAGCTTCGAGCTCTGGCACCTCTGCAAATCCATGCTTCCCTCTGTGAAGGTACTATCTATTTACTTTTATGTTATTTTACTTTTATTGTTGAGTCATCACCTTCTCAAATAAGCACCAGTCCTGAGAGCACTATTGTCATTCTCATGCATTGTGTATAGTTAATGTTGTGTGCATCATGACTGGATCTCTTCTACCATGAATTACAATGTTTAGTCACTGCTTGAACTTTGGAGGTGCTCTGCATTTATGTTTTGCGGTCTCAGAAAGGGCTAGCGAGATACCATGTTGTCATATTATATCATGATCGTTTTGACAAAGTGTTGGAATTTGAGATGTCTTATTATTGCTCGCTAGTTGATTATGCCATTGATATGAGTGAATATAATTTCTAAGATTTATCATTTGCATGGTTAGTTATAATCTTTGCTGAAAACTTGGCTACTATTTAAGCATATATATAGATACAAGAACAAAAGACTTTGTAAAAGTTTTTCTTTATCACTTTCAGTTTGTCAACTGAATTGCTTGAGGACAAGCAATGAGTTAAGCTTGGGGGAGTTTATATGTCTCCATTGTATCTACTTTTCCAAACACTTTTGCTCTTGTTTTGGCCCCTAATTTGCATGATTTGAGTGGAACTAACCCGGACTGGCACTATTTTCAGCAGAACTACCATGGTGTTGTTTTTTGTGCAGAAATAAAAGTTCTTGGAATTAGATGAAACTTTTTGGAGATTTTTTATGGAATAAATAAAAAATACTGGAACAAAGACCCACTGGAGGGGGGCCACTCAGTGCCCACGAGGCACCAGGGCGCGCCACCCCCCCCCCCAGGCGCGCCCTGGTGGCTCGTGGGGCCCACGTGGCTCCGCTGACCCTAATCTCTGGCCTATAAATTCACAATTCCAGAGAAAAAAATAGGAGAGGAAGTTTTATTGCGTTTCACGATACGTAGACACCGCCACCTCCTGTTCTTCATCGGGAGGCCAGATCTGGAGTCCGTTTGGGGCTCTGGAGAGGGGGATCTTCCGGCATCGTCATCATCAACCATCCTTCATCACCAATTTCATGATGCTCACCACCGGGAGTGAGTAATTCCTTCGTAGGCTTGCTGGACGGTGATGAGTTGGATGAGATTTATCATGTAATTGAGTTAGTTTTGTTAGGGCTTGATCCCTAGTATCCACTATGTTCTGAGATTGATGTTGCTATGACTTTGCTATGCTTAATGCTTGTCACTAGGGCCCGAGTGCCATGATTTCAGATCTGAACCCTTTATGTTTTCATGAATATATTTGTGTTCTTGATCCGATCTTGCAAGTTATACGCACCTGCTACGTGTTATGATCCGCATACCCCAAGGTGACAATAATTGGGATTCTTTCCGGTGATTGCCGTAGTTTGAGGAGTTCATGTATTCACTATGTGTTAATACTTTGTTCCGGTTCTCTATTAAAAGGAGGCCTTAATATCCCTTAGTTTGCATATGGACCCCGCTGCCACGGGAGGGTAGGACAAAAGATGTCATGCAAGTTCTTATCGCAAGCACGTATGACTATATACGGAATACATGCCTACATTACATTGATGAATTGGAGCTAGTTCTGTGTCACCCTAGGTTATGACTGTTACATGATGAATGTTATCCAACATAATCACCGATCCAATGCCTATGAGTTTTCCACATATTGTTCTTGCTAAACTTACTATTGTTGCTACTGCCGTCACAATTGCTATTACTATTGCTGCTACTATTACTTTTACTATTATTACTACTGCTATCAAACTATCATACTACTGTGCTACTGACCACTCTACTGCAGATATTTAGTCTCCAGGTGTGGTTGAATTGACAACTCAACTGCTAATACTTGCAAATATTCTTTTGCTCCCCTTGTGTCGAATCAATAAATTTGGGTTGAATACTCTACCCTCGAAAACTGTTGCGATCCCCTATACTTGTGGGTTATCACGTGCGCAGACCGCTTCACTAGCCTCCATCAGATCCATAGCTAACTCATCACTCTCTATCCACTTAGCCGGCTCAAGGTCAGCTGTATAGTTAGGCACCTTACGAGGACCCTTAAAATATGGCGGCATCCGTGCATCTCGCAACGCTGGGACTAAGCAAGGGGTTCCAACTATCCGGCTTGACAGACCCCCTGAACGGGCAGCTGCTGGGGTTGTAGTGGGAGGGTTTTGCGCCGTGGGCTGATTATACACTGCTCGTGCATTTTCCTCTTCTAATGCTTGTAGAGCCCGAGCGGTGTCAACGATTTCCTGGGCATTAGGGATCCTAGGCTGCTGCTGATTCGTCAGCGGGTGTGCTCCTCTCCTTCATTGTTCACTGCTGGAAACAGCCAGTGACTCAGGACGCTGGCTCCTGGTGCGGCTCTGGTGAGGGGTTGAGTGAAGCCGGTGCTGACTATGAGAATAGTTTGCCTGCTGCGTTATTGCTGTTTTGAGCATCTCAATGGCATTCCTAGCCTCCACCTGAGCCAGATCGTCTCCCTCAATCGGGATTGCTGCTAAGTTATGTGTTGCCGCTAACACATTGTCCACCGGGTTGGAATAGTGTCCAATTGGGGTCTAGAACCGGCGAGGCAGCAGTTGCTACTGCGGATTTGGCGTCTGATGCTGAGCCGTCTCCCTCTGCTGAGCCGGCTGCCGGGGCGGCGGCCCTCCTGGGGACATAACACCAGCCCCCGAGTTTACCGGAGCCCGCGGATCGTTCGACGTGGTAAACAGCTGTGTTGGCTTGATGTGGGCCGGAAGCCAGCTTTGATGCCGCCTCCGGTGGACGAATTCTGACTCAGCCTGCCGGCGGCTTAGATAGAGGGCTTCCTCTTCCAAGCGCCTTGTCTCCTCGACAAGCCGGACTTGCCTTTCCGCCATGCGGGTATTTTCTGCATTGACATCCTCTTGGATCTTGGTCAACTGCTCGCGACACTTCATAATTTCTGCATTGCACGCGGCCGCGTTCTCTGCGGTCACCGGCTTAGCCAGTAAAGCTGCCAGAGTATTCATCATCTCCGTGAGCGCCTATGCCGCGATCCTCTGTGAGCCGGCTGCGGCCGTGCCGGCTCCGCCTGAGCCGGCGAGGGTGAGGTTCTGCCCTGCTGCTGGATCTGCTGGGTCGTGAAGAGGAGGTGGATCTTGCCTGCCTGTCATGTAAACCGCCGCGAACCGAGGCGGTTCGAGGGTTTCGGGAAAAACTTCATCAGTGCATCCTCCGAGCCTCCCATCATACGGCGGACGGATTGACTCGGTTTCTCCCATCGATGACTCGCCGTCAGACTGCATGAGTGTTTTATCTCCAGACAATGAATTTTCTGACAGGGCTACCCCCTGGGTGAAGCCGACAAAGGCATGCGTCCGGCCGGCTCTCGGCGGACCGGGTTTCGCCTGGGGGGGACCGGCGCGGCGGGCGGATTCGGTGTTGGTAATGACATCCAACCCGGCGGCTGATTCACCGACTACGCTGATGAAGACATGGATCTTGCCGAAGGGGACCCGGTACCCGTACTCGATTGAGTCGGCCTCGGGGCCCCAGCACGAGTCGTCGATGTAGAGCTTTCCGTGGTGGCTCTTTGTCATCTGGCCGATCGCGTACTTCCCGAACCCTGGGAGGGCTCCCGCCAAGAACTCAACTCCACCGTGCGTAGGCCCCACGGTGGGCGCCAACTGTCGTGGTTTTAACACGACAGATGCCTTCGTGCGATGGCCTCATCAGTAAGTCCTTTCACGAGGGCATCTGCCGTGTTAAAACCACGACACATGGCCTCGAAAATCTAACAGAAGACAGCACGAAACAAAAACAGAGGAGAAACTTGCGATACGGTGGTCAAAACACCCGTGAGTATATATAGTGAATTTTTCCCATGCAGGACAAGTAATATAGAAGAAAACGGGGTCGAGAAAGTCCACAAGGGAGCCACAAGCCTGGTAGGTGCGCCCTGGGGGGTAGGGCACGCCCCCCCAGGCTTGTCGCCTCCTCATGCACTTTTCGGACTGTTTATTATTTTCCTAATTTTTTATATATTCCAAAATGGACAGAAAGTACTTTTATGGTTTGGAGTCGGTTTACTTACCGTACCACATACCTACTCCTTTTCAGGATTCTGGAGCGTTTTGGAAGGTTTCTTCTATGTGCTCTTCCGGTGTCATTGTTTGAATAATATTGGTTTCAACATTAACGGGCGTACCTGAGATATAATGTTTAATTCTTTGCCCATTAACCCCTCTCAGATTATTGCCTTCGGAGTTGTTTATTCTGATGGCTCTGGAGCGATAAACTTCTTCGATGATATATGGCCCTTCCCATTTAGAGAGAAGTTTTCCTTCAAAAAATCTTAAACGAGAATTGTATAATAGAACATGATCACCTACTTTGAATTCCCATTTTTGAATTCTCTTATCATGCCATCTTTTAACCTTTTCTTTAAACAACTTGGCATTTTCATAAGCTTGGGTTCTCCATTCATCTAAAGAACTAATATCAAATAACCTCTTTTCACCGGCAAGTTTAAAATCATAGTTAAGTTCTTTAATTGCCCAATATGCTTTATGTTCTAACTCAAGAGGTAAATGACATGCTTTTCCATAAACTATTTTATATGGAGACATACCCATAGGATTTTTATAAGCAGTTATGTAAGCCCATAGTGCATCATCCAGTTTCTTAGACCAATTCTTTCTAGATCTATTAACAGTCTTTTGCAAAATTAATTTTATTTCTCTATTAGTTAATTCAACTTGACCACTAGACTGGGGATGATAAGGAGATGCAATTCTATGATTAACATCATATTTAGCAAGTAATTTACGGAAAGCACCATGAATAAAATGTGAACCACCATCAGTCATCAAATATCTAGGGACTCCAAACCTCGGGAATATAACTTCTTTAAGCATTTTAATAGAAGTGTTATGATCAGCACTACTAGTTGGAACAGCTTCTATCCACTTAGTAACGTAATCAACAGCAACTAAAATATGAGTATACCCATTGCATTTAGGGAAAGGTCCCATATAATCATGTAACACCCTGGTTTTGCGTTCTCTATTTTATTTGGATTTATTGAGTATTTAATTTGCATTTGGATTTTCTGTCAATTCTTTTGGACTTACCACTTGGAAATTATTTTTGATTTTATTCCAAGTGGGCTCTATCATCCTTAAACCCTCCCTAGACCTCATCCCTCTCACCATAATACCATGGGATAGTTTTCTTTAATGGCATTATATTCATTTTCGTCCTGAAATGACTGTTTTCTCAATAAGCTATGAAGCAACCCTCATTTTTATTACTCAGAAAATTCTCAGAAAATTCTCAAATATTCCTTGGATCATGCCTCACCTCCCCATGCAAAAATATTCCATAGTCATTTGGAAATTTTCAGCTAGGGAAAATATTTTTGCTTCTGGTCAGAAATGACACTTTGTGAAGCAAGTGTATTTTTCCTTGATCTGTTGGAGCTGAAATTTTTACCACGTGACTACCTTCCTAGGAGATGCTTAAACCCCAAATTTCAACCTTTAGTTCCTAGCCGTTTGCTTCCAACATCCTTCCCAAGTTTCTGTCCAGAAACATTGCAGCTTGCTCAAGTCTTATCCATGGAGCTAGGTGGCAAACCAAGTGCACATTTTGGCACCACGTTGAAGGGACTACACCCTAGACACAGTCTAGCATCATCTAAAGTACCGCGTGTGCCAGTGCACGCGGTGACTATCTGTGTGCACAGGGTTTGGCTGGCAGTCGCCGTGCTCTGGGCATCGGGGCCCTCTGCCGCCGCCCGTTTCTCCTCCTCTCGCCACCGCAGCCTGCCCCAGCCTCTCCGCAGCCTCCAGCACTCCACCTGGCCTCGCCCTGTTCCTCCCCGACGCTGGCAAGCAGCTCGCCGGAAGCAGCCGAAGCGCTACCAGGCGGAATAGTGCACACGCGTGCACCGCCTGCCCCACCTAGTGCGCCGCATTGTGTCCGCATGCGTGCACAGCATCACCGAGCTCCGCTACTTCCTCTCCATGTATCGCCTGAGCTCTTCTCCCTCCCAGTGCGCCGGTAACTCCTCTCCGGCGGAGTCCAGTGCACGGCCACCCCGCCATCTATAAATAGAGCACTCCCCGAGCCGCTTCAAAGATCGCCACCTACTTCCCAGGCCACAAATCCACTTCCTAGCTAGTGCGGCAAGGCCGGGAGGGCCTCCTGCCGCCGTTCCTCGCCGGAGGTGGCCGCGGATCCCCCATGGCTGTCCTCCTGCCCCGGTGCTCCCCGTCTTCTCCCACCTCCTCAGGCGTGCTCGTGGTGATCACCTGAGCCCGACGGTGCCGCTAGTTCGTCGGATTAGCGCCGGAATCTTCACCTCCGACGAGCTCCGCCGCCCGCCGTCTCCGGAGAGGAACGTTCCAACGTCGTTCGTCCACCCCCGCCGTCACTTCAGGTACACACGTGCTTGTCTCGATGCGCTGGATCCATCCCTTCCTCTCCGGCGGTCGTCGTGGTCTCCTTGCCGTAGAACCACCGGCGACAAAGCCGCCGTGCTCTGTTTCCCTCTCTCTCCCTTTTAACCCAGACAGCGGACCCCACTGTCAGCCTCTCTCTCCCGTCCGAAATGTTTTTTAAGTGGAGGTGTATTCTAAAAATACGTCTTCGACGTGGCCTTCTCTGGAAATTCATTTAAATGCAAATTTTGACCAGAACTTTGACCAGCTCTAGATTCTATTCTATAAGTCCAAATGAATTGGTTCTTTTTGCATTAGTTTTGTATTGAGCTAAAGTTTCTGTATGCCAAAATTAAGAATTTTCCTTGCTGTTGGGAATTTCTGGTGCATTAAAATGCTTTATGTGACATTTTCTTTTTGCATTTAAATTATTTTCCGAAAGTCTTAGTTGTGTTGGAGAAGACCAAAAGTATAGTGACACTCCTCTGAACCAAGGCAAGCCACAACATTCATATGCAAGGATGACATTTCAGTGACAATGGTTTTATTTGAATAAATTTCATTATATGCTCCAATATGAAAATGAATTGCTATATATGACCTATTGCATTTTAGTTGGTACATGTCATATTGTGATTATGTAGTAGAGAATATGTCATCATGTTATGATGTGCAGTAGAGATCATGTCATATACTCACATGGCAGCATGATGCATTTGTTATCCACTTTCATATTATCATGTCCCGTGCACCTCATTGCATACTATGGCTCGAATCACATTCTTTCAAGTTAAACCTGATGTTAATTCAACTTGAACAACTGTTGATCGAGTCATGGTGCCACTGAATCGAGCTCACCAGTGCAACCACACTTGCCTGGATGGGGAGGCCCTAATTCGGTCTATTGTCATGCCTCTCGCCGGTGTCTCCAACTAGGGAAGGTTATGCACTTGCGCTACCCTGGCCCGGTAGGTAGTCATAACCTTGTGTGCCTGAGTTTTACGGTACCGATGTCCCCATTTGGGACGACTTGTTTTGTTTGGCCACGACGGTGGCAGCCACGAGGTGGCAGGATGTCACGAGTTGACATCAGGGCCACCCATGACATAGCCCAAAGGGGAGTTTGTCAGAGTGGCCGGGAGGGTGTCATGCAATAGATTAGTTTTGTCGGAATGTCATTGGTCCACCCGAATGGGAGCACGAGGCCATGAGTTCCGTGGTGTGGGTACAGTGTACTAACCTTTGTAGAATGTATAATCTATCGATAGCCGCGTCCTCGGTCATGGACACAGTTCGTAGTAGGTCACACCGTGGGTCACTAGGAATAAATAACCTGCACACTTAATACCTCCAAGTTGGCACATGCAGAAGTTGGTGATCGTGTGAGGATCACTTTGGTAAGATGTTGACGGTGGTTACGAGGAAACTCCGAAATGGTAAGTTGGTCCCAGGGACCATGGCAACAATCTACGTACACTTCATGACTGATAGTACATTGTTCATGCATTAAACTTGTTAACTGCCTTGTTATTGTTTGTCGTATTTGCTTTGTTTACTGTGAGCTTGCGAGTACATTCAAAGTACTCACCTGGCGTGTCATACCAGATGCAGGAGAAGCCGTGCAAGGAGTTGATGTCGATCGGTATGTCGCGATCTAGGCCGTGTCCCAGCAGTGTCCCTGTGGAGTGGAGTTCCGCTACATCGTCGTTCCGCTAGCGTAGTAGTTTCCTTTATCGTCGAGGTCCCTGAGATGTCTACTAAATAATGTACATATGTGCAGCCGCACCGTGTGTGCCGCTTGGCCTCGCTTATCTTGTAATATTTGAACCCATGTATCCGCTAGAGATCAATAAAGCGGTTATTTTCTGTGCCAAGTTGTTGTGTGTTGCTAGAAGACTTGATCTCTGGGCTGGCAATACAAGGTAAACCGGTTGCTCTGAGCCGGGGTGCCACAACGCTTGGTATCAGAGCTGCACTGACTGTAGGACGCCCTAGACAGCCGACGCATTAGAAAATGGTAGTTTTAAGTCTTTGTGTTGATTTGAGTATGCCTCTGCACTTGGGTGTTGCATTGCATGCATATAGTTTACTTTTGATGCTGATCAGCTAATATTGTGAGTGTAGATGGCACCAGTTCCCTATCCTTATCAGCCTGAGCCAGCACCTTCCACTTTTCTGCATCTACTTTGCAACGTGTGGCGCCGACTCTACCTCGACGGTGACGACCCGGTGTACCAGGTGTATCGAGAGCAGCTTGCAGACGGTGTGTACGGGTATCACGCGGAGGTCGTGTTGCACAACAGCACCTTGGTGGGCACCTACACTCGCTCCTCCATGGGCGGGATAACTTCTACCCCAGACCAGGCAATCCAGTTTGCTGCATTTGAGGCTCTCACTGACTTGCGCTACAACGAGATTCAGATGCAGACACACCCAGGTTTCTACTTCTATCCGTCCATGTTTGACACGGGACAAATCTGTTTCCCTTATATTGATCCGGAGTGTGACCGGTCAGCCAGCCACCTGTCTTGTTACATAACGGCTGGATATCTTCTGATCGTCAGCTTAGCCCAGGAGCTGAACCGCTCTCGAGACGCGCTAGCTGCCGCTCGATCTACGTTTGCTCCACCTTCACTTGCTCATACACCGCTCGTTCCTTCAGTTACTTTACCTCCACCTACACCCATGACTCCCGCACCTTCTTAGTGTAACTCGGATACCTCGACGGTGAATCCTCATGAGTCCCTAGCCCAGTGGGCTATACTTCTCGCTACCCCAGCTGCTCCGATGCTGCGGAGCCACCCTGCTCCCAACCCTGAGGGGGAGTCATCCCGTCAGCGTCAACGTGTTTCCTTCGCTCCGGAGGTGTCCGTTAGTATTATCAGTTCCAATTCGGAGTTAGACACCGAGGAGACGCCCGCAGGACCGTCAGAGTGCCAGTGCGATCACTGCCGTCATGAGTAGACGAGGATGATGTAGTGTTTGGTTGTATGCGTGTAGTAGTACTATCCATGCTGTTGTCATGTATGTTGGATGATGTTATGTATAATTATGTTGTCTTCTTTTATTCGCAGTGGCTTTTCCTTGCTTTCTTTTTGGGGTTTGTTGCTTCACCTCCTCATTTTTCCCCTTTATGGATGTTGCTCATCTCGATGCTTCGTATTGGGAAACATATATAGGATGACAAGGTGTGGCAGCAACTGTCATGGTGGCGACGATACCCCAGTTCGTCGATCCGCCAGGCAAGCAGGACATTCCTCAGAACCATATCAGCCACCCCCTCCTCCACCTCAAGCACCCACAACAGAGCAGATTATGCGAATGTTTGAGGAAAAGAGAAACCAAGATCTGATGGAATTCCTGAGAAGCATGCAGACTATGGTTGGGCAGAATAATCATAATGGCAACCATTCTAAATTGTCAGATTTTCAGAGGACCAAACTGCCAAGCTTCAGTCAAGCAGTAGATCCGATGGAAGCTGATGACTGGCTGAGGACCATTGAAAAGAAGATAGAAATTGCTCGCACTGAAGATGCTGATAAGGTCCCCTTCGCCACTCATTATCTGGAAGGACCAGCTGCCATATGGTGGGACAATACTAAAATTATGTGGCCTGCTAAAGATGAGATTACTAGGGATAAATTCAAAGATAAATTCCGCAAGTATCATATTCCCGCCGGTATCATGAAGGTCAAGCAGCGAGAATTCCTCACCCTAACTCAAGGGAACTCGACTGTAAGTGAGTATTTAAACAAGTTCAATCAATTGGCCCGTTATTCCACACATGATATAGCCACCGAAGAACGGAACACAGATCGGTTCCTCGGAGGGCTCAACCATACCCTCCGATGTACACTCAGTATGCTAGATTTCCCCGATTTCCAAACTTTGGTGAACAAGGCACTCATTACCGAAAGGGAACACAAGCTTGTTAACGATCATAAGCCTGCATATGAAGACCGCAAACGCAAGTTTGAACCCAAGAAGGAAGGACAAGTTTTCCAGAAGGTTCATACCTGGCAGTAGCCACAGTTCGAGTTTAAGCCAACATGGCAGTAGGGGAACACCAAGACTGAAAATCAGTTCAAGACTGTGGTTACAAAACCAGTAAAGGAAGACTGTCAGCATAACAATGCCTGCTATTCATGTGGACAAACTGGGCATTACGCTAGGCAGTGTCCCAAGAACGGAAAGCCGCCAACCAACCTGAAGCCTCAAGTCAATTTTGTGGGACAATTCCCCAACCAGAAGTATATTCAAGGGCAAGTTCATCATATCTCCGCCGAAGAAGCTCATGAAGCTCCCGATGTGGTCATTGGTATGTTTCCTGTTAATAACTTACCTGCAACAATTTTATTCGATTCTGGGGCTTCCCATTCTTTTATTTCACGGAGTTTTGTTGCCCAGCATCAACTTTCCTATACTCTTTTGGACAAAGTTATGGTGGTACAATCCCCTGGATCCATGCTCAGGACAAATATTGTATGCCGAGGATTGGAAATATCAATCAATGGAATTATCTTCCCCGCATCACTGATATCCATTGAAAATCCAAAATTGGATGTTATTTTGGGGATGGATTGGTTGACAAAACACCAGGTCTGCATCAACTGCGCAACGAGAGAAGTCACGTTAATTAACCCCTTGGGCCAGCCAGCTCGATTCTTTGCTGGTAGAGCCATGCCAAAGAAGGGGGTGGTTTATGCCGCAATTGCTACAGACATGAATTTAATTCTAGTGGTCTATGAATTCCCAGATGTGTTCCCAGAAGAATTGCCAGGCATGCCACCCGATCGAGAGCTTGAGTTTTCAATTGAGCTTGTGCCCGGGACAACACCGATTTACAAGAAATATTATCGAATGCCTTCATCCGAATTAGTGGAGTTGAAGAAGCAATTGGATGAGATGCTTCAAAAAGGGTATATTCGCCCCAGCTCGTCTCCTTGGGGTGCACCTGCCATATTTGTGGGCAAGAAGGATGGCAGTCTCCGAATGTGTGTTGACTACCGTGCTCTCAATAATGTCACTATCAAGAATAAATACCTGCTTCCCAGGATCGATGATTTGTTCGATCAACTTAGTGGAGCTCAAGTGTTCTCCAAGATTGATTTGCGAACCAGGTATCACCAGCTGAAAATCAGAAAAGAAGATATCCCCAAGACAACGTTCACTACACGATATGGGATGTACAAGTATACGGTCATGTCATTTGGACTGACCAACGCTCCTGCATTCTTCATGCACATGATGAACAAGGTGTTCATGGACTTTTTGGACAAGTTTGTGGTAGTATTCATTGATGATATCCTTATATATTCTAAAAGCGAAGAAGAGCACAAACAACATCTCCGTGCAGTATTGGAGCGATTACGAGCTCATCAACTCTATGTCAAGTTTAGCAAATGTCAATTTTGGCTTAAAGAAGTGGGATTTCTTGGGCATACTTTCCGCTCAAGGAGTGGCCGTGGACCAAAGCAAGGACACAGAAGTATTAAATTGGAAAACACCTATTTCTGTGTCAGAGATCAGAAGTTTCTTGGGTCTGGCAAGCTATTACCGTTGCTTCATTGAAGGTTTCTCAAAGATGGAATTGCTTAAGAAGAATCAGAAGTTCATATGGACAGAAGCATGTGAGAACAGTTTTAATGAGCTGAAGACTCGGTTAACCACCACTCCAGTGTTGACTCTACCAGACATCTACCGGAGCTTCGACATCTATTGCGACGCATCCAGGCATGGCATTGGGTGTGTGCTTATGCAAGATGGAAAGGTCGTGGCCTATGCATCGAGACAGCTATGACCGCATGAGGAGAATTATCCTACACATGACTTGGAAATGGCAGCCGTGGTACATGCCTTAAAAATATGGAGACATTACATCATTGGGAAGAGATGTCAAATCTACACCGACCACAAGAGTCTCAAGTATATATTTACTCAACCGGACTTAAATATCCGGCAAATAAGATGGCTTGAATTGGTCAAAGACTATGACCTTGGTATCAACTATCATCCAGGAAAAGCTAATGTGGTCGCTGATGCTCTTAGTCGCAAACCGGCCATGGCAAACTCATTAATCAAGCATTTGCATCCAGCACTTCGAGAAGAGATAGCTCAGCTCAATATGATCATTTATGATGCAACATGCTCGGTTACCTTGGAAGTCACCCCTACTCTGGAAGACGAAATCCATAAGGCTCAACCTGGTGACCCAATGTTACTCAAGGTAATGGCCCAAGTACGAGAAGGGAAGACACCAGATATCAACATTGATGATCAAGGTACCCTCCGATTTCGAAATCGAGTCTGTGTACCTGACCTTGGGGAACTAAAGCAGCAGATTCTGAAGGAAGCTCATGAGTCTGCATATTCTATTCATCCCGGAGGCACTAAAATGTATCAAGATTTGAAACAAACATTCTGGTGGGAAGGTATGAAGAAAGATATCGCTTATTACGTCGCCTGTTGCGATATATGCAATAAGGTGAAGGCTGAACATCAGAAACCCGCCGGTTTACTTCAACCCTTACCAGTTCCACAATGGAAATGGGATGATATCTGCATGGACTTCATCGTGGGATTGCCAAAGACGCCACGTGGAAATAACGCCATATGGGTTGTGGTCGACATGCTTATAAAGGTGGCTCACTTTATTCCAATAAGGACAACCTACCATGCAGACCAGCTCGCTCAACTCTACATATCTAGAATTGTCAGTCTGCATGGAGTACCCAGGACTATCACTTCAGACCGAGGATCTTTGTTTACCTCGGCGTTCTGGCAACGTCTCCACCAAGCCCTGGTGACCGCTTTGAAACACAGCACCGCTTATCACCCTCAGACAGATGGACAGACAGAATGAGTAAATCAAATCTTGGAAGACATGCTACGGGCATGTGCCCTTGCTTATGGAATCAAGTGGGAAGACAGTCTGCCTTAAGCCGAGTTTTCTTACAACAATGGCTATCAAACTAGTCTCAAGATGTCACCCTTTGAGGCTCTAAACAGACGTAAGTGTCGCACCCCGCTCAACTGGTCTCAGACGGGAGATAGCCGAATCTTTGGGACTGATTTGATGATGGAAGCAGAAAAACAAGTTAGAGAAATTCAGGACAGATTGCAAGTAGCGAAATCTCGCCAAAAGAGCTACTATGACTCAAAACATTGGCAGATCAGTTTTGAACCAGGTGAATATGCATATCTCTGAGTTACCCCCATGAAAGGAGTTAAAAGGTTTCATACTCGGGGAAAGCTCGCACCAAGATACATCGGTCCATTTCCAGTCATGACCAGAGTGGGCAAAGTGGCTTATTAGTTAGAATTACCTCCAGAACTATCCGAGGTTCATGATGTCTTTCACGTGTCTCAGCTACGAAAATGTATCGCACCGCCCGCAAAACATAAGGATATCACAGAACTAGAGCTCGCCAAAGATCTAACATATGAAGAGAAACCCTTGAGAATCTTGGATGAGATGGACAGAGTTACCCGCAGCAAAGCTATAAAATTCTACAAGTTCCAATGGGAGCATCACACCGAGGATGAGGCCACTTAGGAAAGAGAGGATTTCTTAAGGACTGCATATCCATATTTGTTTCCTAAGCAACCGAATCTCGAGGACGAGATTCATCCTAGGGGGGGGGGAGGTTTGTAACACCCTGGTTTTGCCTTCTCTATTTTATTTGGATTTATTGAGTATTTAATTTGCAATTGGATTTTCTGTCAATTCTTTTGGACTTACCACATGGAAATTATTTTAGATTTTCTTCCAAGTGGGCTCTATCATCCTTAAACCCTCCCTAGACCTCATCCCTCTCACCATAATGCCATGGGATAATTTTCTTTAATGGCATTATATTCATTTTCTTCCTGAAAATGATTGTTTTCTCAATAAGCTATGAAGCAACCCTCATTTTTATTGCTCAAAAAATTCTCAAATATTCTTTGGATCATGCCTCACCTCCCCATGCAAAAATATTCCATAGTCATTTGGAAATTTTCAGCTAGGGAAAATATTTTTGCTTCTGGTCAGAAATGGCACTTTGTGAAGCAAGTGTATTTTTCCTTGATCTGTTGGAGCTGGAATTTTTACCACATGACTACCTTCCTAGGAGATGCTTAACCCCCAAATTTCAACCTTTAGTTCCTAGCCGTTTGCTCCCAGCATCCTTCCCAAGTTTCTGTCCAGAAACATTGCAGCTTGCTCAAGTCTTATCCATGGAGCTAGGTGGCAAACCAAGCACACATTTCGGCACCGCGTTGAAGGGACTACACCCTAAACACGGTCTGGCATCGTCTAAAGTACCGCGTGTGCTAGTGCACGTGGTGACTATGTGTGTGCATGGGGTTTTGCTGGTAGTCGCCACGCTCTGGGCATCGGGGCCCTCTGCCGCCGCCCGTTTCTCCTTCTCTCGCCACCGCAGCCGGCCCCATCCTCTCTGCAGCCTCCAGCACTCCACCTGGCCTCGCCCTGTTCCTCCCCGATGCCGGCAAGCAGCTAAAGCGCTACCAGGCGGAACAGTGCGCACGCGTGCACCGCCTGCCCTACCTAGTGCGCCGCACTGTGTCCGCGTGCGTGCACAGCATCACCGAGCTCCGCTACTTCCTCTCCACGTCTTGCCTGAGCTCTTCTCCTTCCCAGTGTGCCGGTAGCTCCTCTCCGGCGGAGTCCAGTGCACGGCCACCCCGCCATCTATAAATAGAGCACTCCTCGAGCCGCTTCAATCATCGCAACCTACTTCCCTGGCCACAAATCCACTTCCTAGCTAGTGCGGCAAGCCCGGGAGGGCCTCCTACCGCCGTTCCTCGCCGGAGTTGGCCGTGTATCCCCCACGGCCGTCCTCCTGCTCCGATGGTCCCCGTCTTATCCCACCTCCTCAGGCGTGCTCGTGGTGATCACCTGAGCCCGATGGTGCCGCTAGTTCATCGGATTAGCGCTGGAATCTTCACCTCCGACGAGCTCCGCCGCCCGCCGTCTCTGGAGAGGAACATTCCGACGTCGTTTGTCCACCCCCGCCGTCACTTCGGGTACGCCCGTGCTCATCTCGATGCGCTGGATCCATCCCCCTCCTCTCCGACGGTCGCCATGGTCTCCTCACCGGAGAACCACCGGCGACAGAGCCACCGTGCTCTGTTTCCCTCTCTCTCCCTTTTAACCCTCACAGCAGACCCCACTGTCAGCCTCTCTCTCCTGCCCGAAACGTTTTCTAAGTGGAGGCGTATTCTGAAAATACGTCTTCGACGTGGCCTTCTCTGGAAATTCATTTAAATGCAAATTTTGACCAGAACTTTGGCCAGCTCTAGATTCTATTCTATAAGTCCAACTGAATTGATCCTTTTTGCATTAGTTTTGTCTTGAGCTAAAGTTTCTGTATGCCAAAATTGAGAATTTTCCTTGCAGTTGGGAACTTTTGGTGCATTAAAATGCTTTATGTGACATTTTGTTTTTGCATTTAAATTATTTCCAGAATGTCTTAGTTGTGTTGGAGAAGACCAGGAGTATTGTGACACTCCTCTAAACCAAGGCAGGCCACAACATTCATATGCAAGGATGACATTTCAATGACAATGGTTTTATTTGAATAAATTTCATTATATGCTCCAATATTAAAATGAATTGCTATATATGACCTATTGCATTTTAGTTGGTACATGTCATATTGTTATTATGAAGTAGAGAATATGTCATCATGTTATGATGTGCAGTAGAGATCATGTCATATACTCACATGGCAGCATGATGCATTTGTTATCCACTTTCATATTATCATGACCCATGCACCTCATTGCATACTATGGCTCGAATCACATTCTTTCAAGTTAAACCTGATGTTAATTCAACTTGAACAACTGTTGATCGAGTCATGGTGCCACCGAATCGAGCTCACCAGTGCAACCACACTTGCCTGGATGGGGAGGCCCTAATTCGGTCTATTGTCATGCCTCTCGCCGGTGTCTCCAACTAGGGAAGGTTATGCACTTGCGCTACCCTGGCTCGGTAGGCAGTCATAACCTTGTGTGCCTGAGTTTTACGGTACCGATGTCCCCATTTGGGACGACTTGTTTTGTTTGGCCACGACGGTGGCAGCCACGAGGTGGCAGGATGTCACGATTTGACATCGGGGCCACCCATGACATAGCCCAAAGGGGAGTTTGTCGGAGTGGCTGGGAGAGTGTCATGCAATAGATTGGTTTTGTCGGAATGTCGTTGGTCCACCCGAATGGGAGCACGAGGTCATGAGTTCCGTGGTGTGGGTACAGTGTACTAACCTCTGCAGAGTGTATAATCTATCGATAGCCGCGTCCTCGGTCATGGACATAGTTCGTAGTAGGTCACACCATGGGTCAATAGGAATAAATAACCTGCACACTTAATACCTCCAAGTTGGCACATGCAGAAGTTGGTGATCGTGTGAGGATCACTTTGGTAAGATGTTGACGATGGTTACGAGGTAACTCCGAAATGGTAAGTTGGTCCCAAGGACCATGGCAACAATCCACGTACACTTCATGACTGATAGTATCATGCTCATGCATTAAACTTGTTAACTGCCTTGTTATTGTTTGTCGTATTTGCTTTGTTTGTAGTGAGCTTGTGAGTACATTCAAAGTACTCACCTGGCGTGTCATGCCAGATGCAGGAGAAGCCGTGTAAGGAGTTGTCGGTATGTAGCAATCTAGGTCGTGTCCCAGCAGTGTCCCTGTGGAGTGGAGTTCCGCTACATCGTCGTTCCACTGCCGCGTAGTAATTTCCTTTATCGTCGAGGCCCCTGAGATGTCTACTAAATAATGTACATAAGTGCAGCCGCACCGTGTGTGCCGCTTGGCCTCGCTTATCTTGTAATATTTGAACCCATGTATCCGCTAGAGATCAATAAATCGGTTATTTTCTGTACCAAGTTGTTGTGTGTTGCCAGAAGACTTGATCTCTGGGATGGCAATACAAGGTAAACCGGTTGCTCTGAGCCGGGGTGCCACAAATCAAAACCCCAAACATCAAATGGTTCAATAACAAGTGAATAATTCATAGGTATTTCCTGACGTCTACCAACATTACCAATTCTTTGACATTCATCACAAGAAAGGACAAACTTACGTGCATCTTTGAAAAGAGTAGGCCAATAAAAACCAGATTGTAATACCTTGTGTGCAGTTGTGTCTCCCGCATGGTGTCCTCCATATGCCTCAGAGTGACACTTACGTAGGATTTGTTCCTGTTCATGATCAGGTACACAACGTCTAATAATACCATCTACTCCTTCTTTATATAAGTGTGGGTCATCCCAAAAGTAATGTCTTAAATCAAAGAAGAACTTTTTCTTTTCTTGGTATGTGAAACTAGGTGGTATATATTTAGCAACAATGTAATTAGCATAGTATGCATACCAAGGAGTATTACGAGAAGCATTTATCATAGCTAATTGTTTGTCCAGGAAATCATTATTAATAGGAAGTGGGTCATCAAGAACATTTTCCATTCTAAACAAATTATCAGCTACGGGATTCCCAGCTCCCTTTCTATCAACAATATGCAAATCAAATTCTTGTAGCAAAAGTACCCACCTAATAAGTCTAGGTTTAACATCTTTCTTTTCCATAAGATATTTAATAGCAGCATGATCAGTATGAATAGTAACTTTGGAATCAACTATGTAAGATCTGAATTTATCACATGCAAACACAACTGCTAAAAATTCTTTCTCAGTAGTAGCATAATTTCTTTGAGCACTGTCTAGAGTTTTACTAGCATAATGAATAACATTCAATTTCTTATCAACTCTTTGTCCTAGAACAACACCAACAACATAATCACTAGCATCACACATGATTTCAAAGGGTAGGTTCCAATCGGGTGGTTGAATAATTGGTGCAGAAACTAAGGCTTTCTTAAGTATTTCAAAGGCTTCTACACAATCATCATCAAAAACAAATGGAACATCTTTTTTCAAGAGAGTAGTAAGAGGCCTAGAAATTTTAGAGAAGCCTTTTATAAACCTTCTATAGAAACCAGCATGACCGAGGAAACTTCTTATACCTTTGATATCTTTAGGACATGGCATTTTCTCAATAGCATCAACTTTAGCTTTATCAACTTCAATACCTCTTTCAGAAATTTTATGCCCAAGGACTATACCTTCATTCACCATAAAGTGGCACTTCTCCCAATTCAAGACAAGATTAGTTTCTTCACATCTCTGCAAAACTCGATCAAGGTAGCTCAAGCAATCATCAAAAGAAGTTCCGTAAACGGAGAAATCATCCATGAAAACCTCAACAATCTTTTCACAAAAGTCAGAGAATATAGCAGTCATACATCTTTGAAAGGTAGCAGGTGCCTTACATAAACCAAAAGGCATATGACGATAAGCATAAGTTCCAAAAGGACAAGTAAAGGTGGTTTTCTCTTGATCTTCAGGTGAAACAGGTATTTGAGAGAAACCAAAATAACCATCTAGGAAGCAAAAGTGTCTCTACTTAGATAATCTTTCTAACATTTGATCAATAAAAGGCAAAGGGTAATGATCATTCCTAGTAGCTTTATTTAATTTCCTAAAATCAATTACCATCCTATAACCTGTTACAATTCTTTGTGGAATAAGTTCATTTTTATCATTAGGAACAACGGTAATACCTCCTTTCTTAGGAACACAATGAATAGGACTTACCCATCTACTATCAACTATGGGATAAATTATACCTACCGCGAGAAGCTTTAATATTTCAGTTCTTACCACATCCTTCATTTTAGGATTCAGCCTTCTTTGATGATCAACAACTGGTTTAGCGTCTGGCTCCATATGAATTTTATGCTGACATAAAGTGGGACTAGTGCCCTTAAGATCATCAAGAGTATATCCAATAGCATCATGGTGCTTCTTCAGAGTTTTAAGTAATCTCTTTTCTTCATGCTTTGAAAGGTTAGCACTAATAATAACAGGATATATCTTCTTTTCATCAAGATAAGCATATTTAAGTGTATCAGGTAATTGCTTTAATTCAAACACAGGATCACCCATGGGTGGAGGTGGATCTCCCAAGGTTTCAACAGGCAAATTATGTTTAAGGATAGGTGCTTGTTTAAAGAACAACTCATCTATTTCATTTCTTTCATTCATATTCATATCATTCTCATGGTCTAGCAAATATTGTTCTAAAGGATCAGTAGGAGGTACATCAATAGAAGCAAGATCAATAATTTCATCTTTACTAGGTAATTCTTTATCATGATATTGTCTACTAAACTTAGAGAAATTAAATTCATGAGATATATCACCAAACTTAACTCTAACCTTCTCTTTAACACAATCAATTTCAGCATTAACGGTATTCAAGCAAGGTCTACCAAATATAATGGGACAAAAATTATCTTGTTGTAACCAGGTACTAGGAAATCAGTAGGGTATTTGATTTTACCACACAAGACTTCAGCATCTCTAACAATCCCAAGTGGTGTAATAGTATCTCTGTTTGCAAGCTAAATAGTAACATCAATATCTTCAATCTTAACAGGTGCAATATCATTCATTACTTCTAGATATAAAGAAAACGGAATAGCACTCACACTAGCACCCATATCACATAAGCCATGATAGCAATGATCTCCAATCTTAACAGAAACAACAGGCATGCCAACTACAGGCTTATTCTTATCTAGCATATCTCGCTCATTTCTAACAGGTTTAGCAATTCTAGCAGCCTCATCGCAAAAGTTAATAACACGCCCATCAATATCATCAACCAAAAGATCTTTAACCATTGCAATATTAGGTTCGACTTTAATTTTTTCAGAAGGTCTAGGTGTTCTTATATTACTTTTATTAACCACAGTTGAAGCTTTAGCATGTTCCTTAATCCTAACAGGGAAAGGAGGTTTCTCAATATAAGCAGTAAGCACAACTGGATCAACATTGTTTCTTCTTTAACACTAACAGGTTTTTCATTCAATTCAATAGGTGGATGATATTTAAACCATTTCTCCTTAGGGAGATCAACATGAGCAGTAAAAGATTCACAAAAGGTAGCTACTATCTCAGAGTCAAGTCCATATTTAGTACTAAACTAATGAAAAGCATCAGTTTCCATAAAAGATTTAACACAATCAAACTCAAGATTGATACCTGAATCATTACCTTTGTCGATTTCCCAATCTTCAGAGTTACATTTCATTCTTTCCAGAAGATCGCATTTGAATTCAATAGTTCTCTTCATAAAGGAACCAGTAGAAGAAGTATCGAGCATGGATTGATCATTATGAGAAAGCTGAGCATAAAAGTTTTGAAGAATTATTTCTCTTGAGAACTCATGATTGGGGCATGTATGCAACATATACTTAAGCCTCCCCCAAGCTTGAGTGATACTTTCTCCTTCACGAGGCCAAAAATTATATATATAATTCCGATCACGATGAACCAAATGCATAGGATAAAATTTCTGGTGAAATTCCAACTTCAACCGGTTCCAATCCCATGTTTAAGTATCATCACATAGCCTATACCATGTCAATGCCTTTCCCTCCAAAGATAAAGGGAATACTTTCTTCTTAACTTCATCTCCGGATAGACCTGCAAGCTTAAACAATCCACAAATTTCATCCACATATATCAAGTGCATATCAGGATGCACCGTTCCATCTCCAGCATAAGGATTAGCTAGCAGTTTCTCTACCATACCCGAAGAAATTTCATAATAAATATTTTCAGTAGGTTCAGTAGGTTGAGGGGCAACTCTCAATGCTTTCGGTCGAGGTGAAGATACCTTGAACAAGCCCCTCAAAGGATTACTTTCCATAGTGACAAGTGACAGTAAATTTCAGCACGTAATATAAATTTCAGCGCTTCACTCCCCGGCAACGGCACCAGAAAAGAGTCTTGATGACCCACAAGTATAGGGGATCAATCATAGTCCTTTCAATAAGTAATAGTGTCAAACCCAACGAGGAGTGGTTTTCAGCAAGGTATTCTCTGCAAGTACTGAAAGTAGCGGTAACAGATAGTTTTGATAGCAAGATAATTCATAACAAGTAACAAGTAACAAATATAATAAAGTGCAGCAAGGTGGCCCAATCCTTTTTAGAGCAAAAGACAAGCCGGAACGAACTCGTATAATAAGCAAAGCGTTCTCGAGGACACATGGGAATTTCATCTAGTCACTTTTATCATGTTTATTTGATTCGCGTTCGCTACTTTGATAATTTGATATGTGGGTGGACCGGTGATTGGGTGCTGTTCTTACTTGAACAAGCCTCCCACTTATGATTACCCCCTCTCGCAAGCATCCACAACTACGAAAGAAGAATTAAGATAACTCTAACCATAGCATCAAACATATGGATCCAAATCATCCCCTTACGGAATAGCGCATAAACTAGGGTTTAAGCTTCTGTCACTCTAGCAACCCATCATCTAATTACTACTCCACAATGCCTTCCATTAGGCCCAAAGATGGTGAAGTGTCATGTAGTCGAAGTTCACATGACACCACTAAAGGAAGCACGACATACATAGCATCAAAATATCGAACGAATACCAAATTCACATGATTACTTATGACAAGATTTCTCCCATGTCCTCAAGAACAAAAGTAACTACTCACAAATCATATTCATGTTCAAGATCAGAGGGGTATTGAATAGCATTAAGGATCTGAACATATAATCTTCCACCAAATAAACCAACTAGCATGAACTACAAGATGTAATCAACACTAGTAGCAACCCACAGGTACCAATTTGAGGTTTTGAGACAAAGATTGAATACAAGAGATGAACTAGGGTTTGAGATGAGATGGTGCTGGTGAAGATGTTGATGAAGATTGGTCCTCCCACGATGAGAGGATCGTTGGTGATGTCGATGGCTTCGATTTCCCCCTCCTGGAGGGAAGTATCCCCGGTGGAATCGCTCTGCCGGAGAGCAAAATAGCTCCTGCCCAGGTTCCGCCTTGAGACGGCGGCGCTTCGTCCTGAAAGTCTTCTATTGATTTTTTTTCTAGGGAAAATGGCTTCATATAGCAGAAGGAGGGGGCCGGAGGCCTGCCAGGGGCCCCACAAGCTTGGGAGCGCGACCAGGGGGGGTAGGGCGAGCCCCCCAGGCTTATCACTGCCTGGTGGGTCCATGATACGTCCCAAACGTATCTACTTTTCCAAACACTTTTGCTCTAGTTTGGACTCTAATTTGCATGATTTTAAAGGAACTAACCCGGACTGACGCTGTTTTCAGCAGAATTGCCATGGTGTTGTTTTTGTGCAGAAATAAAAGTTCTCGTATGGACCTGAAAATTTACGGAGAATTATTTTAGAATATATAAAAAATACTGGTGCAAAGATCCACCAGAGGGGGGCCACCAGGCGCCACAAGCCTGGGGGGCGAGGCCACCCCCCAGGGCGCGCCTGGCAGGCTTGTGGGCCCCTGGCAGCCCCGTTTAACCTAACTCCAACGCAATAAGTGCCTATTCATGGAGAAAAAAATCAAAGAGAAAGAATCATCACGTTTTACAAGACGGAGCCACCGCCACCTCCTGTTCATCATCGGGAGGACGGATCTGGAGTCCGTTCAGGGCTCCGGAGAGGGGGATTCGACGCCGTCGTCATCATCAACCATCCTCCGTCACAAATTTCATGCTGCTCATCGCCGTGCGCGAGTAATTTCTTCGTAGGCTTGCTGGACAATGATGGGTTGGATGAGATTTACCATGTAATCGAGTCAATTTGTTAGGGCTTTGATCCCTAGTATCCACTATGTTCTGAGATTGATGTTGCTATGACTTTGCTATGCTTAATGCTTGTCACTAGGGCCTGCGTGCCATGATTTCAGATCTGAACCCTTTATGTTTTCATGAATATATTTGAGTTCTTGATGCTATCTTGCAAGTTATATGCACCTGTTACGTGTCATGATCCGCATACCCCAAGGTGACAATAATTGGGATTCTTTCCGATGATTGCCGTAGTTTGAGGAGTTCATGTATTCACTATGTGCTAATGCTTTGTTCCGGTTCTCTATTAAAATTAGGCCTTAATATCCCTTAGTTTCCTTAAGGACCCTGCTGCCACGGGAGGGTAGGACAAAATATGTCATGCAAGTTCTTACTATAAGCACGTATGACTATATACGGAATACATGCCTACATTACATTGATGAATTGGAGCTATTGTGTATCGCCAAAGGTTGTGACTGTTACATGATGAATGTCATCCAACATAATCATCCATCACTGATCCAATGCCTATGCTTTTCGCATATTGATCTTTGTTAAGTTACTTTCGTTGCTACTGCTGTTACAATTACTACAAAACTGCTTCTGTTACTGTTACTACTGCTCTTGAAACTATCATACTACTGTGCGACTAAACACTTTGCTGCAGATATTTAATTCTCAAGGTGTGGTTGAATTGACAACTCAACTGCTAATACTCGCAAATATTCTTTGGCTCCCCTTGTGTCAAATCAATAAATCTGGGTGAAATGCTACCCGCAAAAATTGTTGCGATCCCCTATACTTGTGGGTTATCAAGACCTTTTTTTGGCGCCGTTGCCGGGGAGTATAGCTCTATTTGTTGAGTCACTTGGGATTTATATCTGTTGATCACTATGAAGAATCTGAAAGACGCTAAAACCAAGATCGTCCCCTCTATGACTAGAGGAGGTAAGGAACTGCCAGCACACTCTGCACTTGATTCACCTTCTGTTTTGAATAGGCTTGCGACACCACCACCTGTTATTCACTCTGATATGTCGCAAGTTATTGATGATACTACTTCTGCTATGAATGATACTTATGATGATGCTAGTACTATGCTTGATAATACTGTGCCACTTGGTGAATTCCTTGATGAACAAATTGCTAAAGCTAAAGAAACTGAAATTGTTGAAACTCTTGAAAATTATGATTCACCTATTATGCCTAGCTCTCCTACTAGAGTTGAAATGCCTGAGACATCTGATAATCATGTTTTTGATAGGGAGACAGCTAGGGCAATTCTTGCTTGTAATGATAGAGATGAGGTTATAAAATTGCTTGCTGAGTTGAAAGAAAAATCTATGCGGGAGAGAATGAAATATGATCCTAAGTTCGATCCTGAGTTAATTACTTTGGTTGAATCTGATCCTTTTCATGGTTATGAAACTGAAACTGTTGTGGCACACCTTACTAAGCTGAATGATATTGCCACCCTATTTGCTCATGAGCAAAAAATTCGCTACTACTATATTCTTAAGTTGTTTCCTATCTCATTAAAGGGTGATGTTAAGAAATGGTTTAATACTCTTGCTCCTGGTTGTGTGCGTAGTCCCCAGGATATGATATATTACTTCTCTTAAAAATATTTTCCTGCTCATAAGAAACAAGCTACCTTACAGGAAATATTTAACTTTGTGCAAATTGAAGAAGAGAATCTCCCTCAAGCTTGGGGGAGGCTTCTCCAACTACTTAATGCTTTGCCTGATCATCCTCTTAAGAAAAATGAAATACTTGATGTCATGGTATTCTCACGGCAGATGCCATAAGATGGCAAAAAAGGTGGGGTTACGAGAGGACACCGGTGGGTTCCAGAGGCGAGGTTGTCACGCGCGAGTGTGAGACACGAGACGTACCTAGGTTCGGGGCCCTCCGGAGAGGTAACACCCCTAGTCCTGCCGAAATGAAGTATGGGGTGTACAAGGGTTACAGGGTTGCTCCTGGAGCGGTGTGGGCGGAAGAGGAAGAAGGGGCTAGGCCGCCGTTCGGCCTCTCCTGTGAGTGGGTGTGCGTGTACTATGAGACAGAGCTGAACTGAACTGAATCCAACCCCTCTGCATGGAGCCCTCCCGGGGGGTCTTATAGGCCGACCCCCAGGGTTACATGGGTAAAGATGCACGGGCGCGGGGCCCTGGTGTCATCGTCTAGGAGCTGGCGGTGGGGGCCGCCGGGTCCGCCGGGTGCGCCGGGTCCACCGGGCACGGGTTCGGTCGGCAGCTCGGCACTGTCGCAGGTCTTGTCGTTCGTCAGGGGCGGTTGGCGCCGCCTAGCAACAGGATCACGCCGCCCGGACACCGCCCGCCCCGGGCGGGGGCGTAGGGAGTGCTGTAGCCGCGCTCGCCGGGGCCGGCGTAAAGGAGGGGGCGCTGTTGCCATACTTGTCTTGTCGTGAGGGCTCGCCCTCCAGTGGCCAGTCGGCATGGGCCAGCCGGCCAGGCCGGGTCGCCGTGCCGAGCAGGCTCGCGCTGGGGAGCCAGCGTGCATGCTAGCCAGATTGAGGGGCTTGGCCTGCCGCGATGTTTTTGAAAGGGATCCAGGCTCCGTTGCCTACCCGGGGGTCATCCCCCCGATAGTAGGCCCCGAAGCTGTGAAGGTTCGCCGGCTTCAGGCAGGAGGGCCTTCGCAGCTTACCCCCCTGATTAGGAGTCGATTTGCTGGTGAAGCGTGGGAGTTCGGCTGAGCGGCTCTGCCCGGCCGCATGCCGGCAACACGGCAGCAGACGCCGGGAACACCCGCTGGGGGCCGGCTTCCGGAAGCCGGGTCGTGGCACCCCGGCCTGGGCGGGAAACGGAAACGTCTGCCGGACGAGTCTTGCTTTGCACGACTAGTCGCGCCCTCCGCTGCTTGACGGGCCGCCATGTGCTGCCCCGCGGCGGGCGAGGCCTGCCAGCCCACGCGCGTGACGGGACGTGACCGCTAACCGGGCCCGCCACGACGCGCCCTCGGCCCGCGCGCGAGGGAATTACTGCGGCGACCCTTGGCGGTTGCGCTTCCCCGTGTAATGAATGCGCATGGGGAACGTGCGCGCACAGTGCGGGGGAGTGGGGATCGTGGGCGCAAATGATCCCACTCCCCCACGATCTCTCGTGGTTATAAATGACGAAAGGGGAGAGTGTGGCGGAAACGTTCCCGCACACACCCCCGCCCCTCGCTTCTCCTCTGCTTCTGCTTCTCCTCCACCGTGCTTGAACGAGGCGCTGCCACCGCGCGCTTTGCTCGTGCCCGCCGCCGCGCACCGCGACCAGAGGCCCACAGCGCGCAGCTCTCCCTTCTTGCTCCTCTTCATCGCCGCATCTCCACGCCCGTAGAGCCCTCCAATGGCGTTGCCGAAAGGTTCTTGGGAGGGCTCCATCACGACCGAGCAGAATATCCGATACCTTCGTCGCACGAAGCGGCTGCCGCCAGCGGAGGCGCTGCACGCACGCGCGCCCGGCTCGGAGAGGGTGCCGCAGCCGCGGGCGGGCGAGCACATCGTCTTCTACTCGCATTTTGAGCGCGGGTTTGGCCTCCCCGCGAGCCTCTTCTTTCGCGCTTTCCTCGACTTCTTCGGGCTGCAGCCGCATCATCTCGGCGCCAACGCCGTGCTGCAGGTCGCCGGCTTCGCCATGCTCTGCGAGGGCTACCTCGGCATGCTGCCGAATGTGGAGTTGTGGGGCAAGATGTTCTTCCTCAAGCAGCAGGGGGCGTCAGCCGGCGTCATGTCTGACTGCGGGGCAGCGGTGGTCACCGGCCGACCGAACGGGCCATTTCCCAAGCTGCCGCTTGAGGACTCGGCCAAAAAGTGGTAGACGACGTTCTTCTACATCCGGAACGCCGACCCGGCGGTGGACGTCATCAACCTTCCACCTTTCATCGACGCATCGCCGCTCGAGAAGCCGAACTGGGGCTACCTCCCCAAGAAGCCGCCGCAGGAGATGCTGAACATCTGCCACCGGGTCGGGGAGATGACGGATCGCGAGGGGCTGAAACCGGCCGACCTCATCGTGGCCTTCATCGCCCGCCGGGTGCTACCGCTGCAGCGCCGGGCACACCAGATCTGCGACATGAGCGGCCGGCACGACCCGACCCGGATGTCGACCAAGGAGTTGACGCCGGCCGGGATCGCCCAGCGGGTGAACTACATCTCCAAGGCCGGGTTGAAGGAGGAGGGGTGGAGCTTCGGGAAGGAGCCCTACCACCGGGGAAACCCGACGCCGGCGGTGAGTCCCTAGTCATTATTTTTTGCCGCTTCAACGCTATTCTTGTGTCCTGACGCGACGGGAGGGCCGCAGCTGTTTGCCAGCCAGCGGAACCACGACGGGCCGAATCCCCAGATCCTGCTAGCCGACTTGCCTGACTCGGACGTGGAGGAGGCCGGCGCCGAGGCGGGAGAGGGGGCGGTCGAAGCGCGCCTGGCCGACGCCGCGGCCGGTGGGTCGCGGCACGCGGGTAAGTCTCCGCCACCAGATCTTCTGCGCGACTGGCCGGATGACGACGAGGAGGGCCTGACCGGTGCCCACGGTGCAGCGCCCTTGGCTGGGAAGGACGCCAGCGTCGACCCCCCAAGACGGCTGCGAAAGGCGGCAGGCGCCAGACCGGCCCGCGCGGCGGCGTCTGTCAGCCGGCCGCACGGGAAGGAGGCGGTCGAGACGAGGTCGGCCGCGAAGCGCCCGGCGGCGGCAGGTCCAGTGCGCGAGAGGGCCGTCGTCAAGAAGAAGCGCCGGCTCGCCCCGTCGGTGGGCCAGAGGCGGGAGGTCCCGAAGGCCATTGGGTAAGTGTGCTTCGTCTTTTTCCAATTCCTTGCTTGTTTCTTGCTTATGCCCCCACCGTGATGAACTTGCCGTGTACAGGTCCGCCCTTGGCTTGGCGGTAGTGGCAGCGGAGGCCGCGGCGGGCGAGGCCGTCTGGAGGAAGACCAGGAGCAGCGCCGTCGACTGCGAGCTGGACCGAACCGTGGAGGAGGTCCTCGAGGCTCGCCAATCCGGCTGGGATCCCGACGCGGCGGCGCGCGATGCCTGGCGGGATCGGGCGGAGGCCGAGAAAGAGATGGCGGAGGCCTTAGCCAGGGCGTGGGAGAGGGCCTCCGCCAAGCGGGCCAGGATCACCGAGGACCCAGCCTGGCCGGAGATGGAGAGGGGGTCGGCGCCGGCGGCGACGATCATCGAGCCGCGGCCGGAGGGAGCAGGCGAGCCGGCGGGGCGGACGGAGCCGGCCGACGGCGAGTCGGACGTCGATGAGAACATCATCGTAGACACGCTGCCCCGGGCCGACCAGGCAGGAGGAGGCGAGGGCGACGGGAGGGGGCGCGAGGCAGACTCCGCGCCATCCGGCCAAGCACAGCCGACGCCAGCCCCAAGGCCACGACCGGGGACGCCTGTGCCCTGGTGGTCGTGCCGCCCCAAGCCGCCACAAACTCCGAGCGGCCGGGTAGAAGTTGATCCGGCGCCGGGACCGCGATCCAGCAGCCGTGGGCGAGCTCCGGCGAGGTTTTGGTCGGGCCGCGAACCCGGGAGGACGACGCGGCGGATGCCTTGCGCTCGCAGCTTCGTGGTCGGAGCGAGCGTCTGCAGGCCTTCGTCCGGGAAGAGCAGGAGGCTGCGCGGAGGCTGGAGCAGGCGATTGCGGTGAGTTTTTCTCCGCTTGCCTTGGTTGTTGAATCAGTGGGGGCGTGCCAGCGCACCCACTGGGTGTAGCCCCCGAGGTTCAGCCGGGCTGCGGAGCAGCCGGGTCGAATCTTATAGCTTGTCTTTTGCATTCTTCTAATCTTCTGTCTGCGCGCAGCATCTGTATGACCTGCGGGCCAGCGCGTACAACCGGCTGCGGGAGCGGTTCCGCGAGGCCAAAACCCAGCTCGCCGCCAAGGAAGAGGAGCTGCGCCGGGTTCAAGGTATGTCTTGCATTCTTTCAGTGGGGGCGCGCCAGCGCACCCACTGGGTGTAGCCCCCGAGGTTCGGGCCGGACTGCGGAGCAGCCGGTTCGAATCTTTGAAGCTTGTCTTTTTCTTCTTTTCCTTGCTTCCGGCGTCTGACCCGGAATCTTGTCGCGCAGACGACGCGGCCGAGGTGCCATGCCTCCGAGGCTGGCTTGCCAAAGCCGGCGAGCAGCGCGATCGCGCCGTCGCCGACCGCGACCGGCTCCAGGCCGAGGTGGACCGGCTGATGGCCGAGAAGGCCAAGACGGAGGATGCCCACCAGGCGGAACTGGGCCGGCTGGCGGAGGAACGCGGCAAGGCGGCCGAGGGGCTGGCGGACGCCGGCAGGAGGTTCGCCTAGCTCGAGAAGGATCTCGAGGCCCAGGCTCGTGCGTCGGTCTTACGGGAGAACGGGGTGCTGGGCGAGGCGCAACACCTCGACGAGACCTTCGCCCGTAAGTGCTATCTTTTCTTTGGTCCAGCTGGTGTAGCCGGTAAGTTGCTTTCTTTGACTGATTTGTTTCCTTCTTTTGCCAGGAGTCTTCCCGGAGACGCAGGAGGCGGCCGATGTGGCTGTATATACCCAACGGGCGGACCTGCGCGCGACAGGGGCGGAGATCGACGTTTACGCCGCCTGGAACCTCTCGGAGATCGTCCTTGCCTGCGAGGCCCGTCTTCGAGCCGTGGAGGTGCACATGCACCGCCTGTTCGAGGCCGGGGTGGGCATGGCGGGCAGCCTCTGGCTGAGTGCGGTGGTGCCGAATAGCGTCACCCGGCTGGCGCAATGGCTGGAGGCCGGGGTAGAGCGACTCGGCGCGTGGAAGGCCATCGCGGCCCGCGCCGGAGCGGAGACGGTGCTGCGCTTCGTCGTGTCTTGGTATCCGAGCGTGGACGCCGACCGTCTGGTGGCGCAGCGAGCCGGCGCGAAGGAGGACTTGGCGGCGCGGGCGCAGCGGATCGCCGGGCGGGCCAGCTACCTGGCCTTGTTCGCCCCACACGACAAGTTCGTCCTGGAGCGGACGGAAGACGGCGAGGAGCTCCCTGCCGACGAGTTCGGCTTGCTGCTGAATGACCCGGACGGCAGCTCGGCCGAGACGGGGACCTACGCTGATGACGAGGCCGGCCCGGACGACGACGCCACGACCGAGAGGCCGGAGAGCACTGGGCCCGACCCGGCGGCCGCGTCCACCTCGGCTGAGCCGACGCCGGTCGGAGATGACGCGGGTGCCGCTTAGGATTTCTTTTTTCCTTTTTATCCTTCCTGTACTCAAACTTTGTTAGGTAGCAGGTCCACCCACTGGGGGTGTAGTTCCATGTAATGAACTTCTGGCCGAAGGCCCATGCTGTATATAAATTTTGCATGCGATTTCACTTTTTGTTGTTTGGCCTTGGGCCTTTTCCTGTTTGTCTTTTCTCTGGACTTCCTTCCCGCTAGCCGGACAGCCGGGTGGCGGCTGTGGCTAGGACAGGGATTCAGCTTTGAGAGCGGACGCACAATACATAGGCTTTTTCGGACGTTGAGCGCGAGCGAAACACCCACTGGGCCGGCTGGCGGCAGGCGGCAAAGCCGGCTGGCGCGCAGCCGGTCGTGCGGCGAAGTAGTGAGAGAGGGCGGGTTGTGCCGGATTGGCCGGGCCGGGCCCTCCTCCTTAGCCTTTCTCACGTGAAGATGCTTCCGGCCTTTAGCTCTTGCGGACCGGACAGCCGGGAGCCAGCTGTGGCTGGCGAAGAGAGGGCTTTGGCGGTTCGTACGCTTCGGAATGGACTTAAGGCAAAATGGCGAGGCGCGGTCTAGCCGGCTAGCCCCCGAGTCCCCGAGCCGGCGGCACCGACTCGGCGGGAGAATCGAAAACGGGGAGGTGCATAAACACAGAGCTTAGTAAAAACGGAAAAGGAAGCCCCCGAGCCGGTTGAGCCGACTCGGCGGGAGAAACGAAAACGGGGGGGGAGGGCTTGCTGCTTTCATTAAACCCAAAAGGTGGTGATACATACATGCACGAGTTCAACTGTAAAACGGTCGGAGGAGCTCCGCGTTCCAGGGTCGGCTGGACTCCTCGCTGGCTGCATCTCTCTTGCGCTTGTTCGTCTTCTGCGCGTCGATGAGGTAGTAGGTGTTCCGATCGCAGAGAGCCTTGCTGACGATGAAGGGGCCCTCCCAGGGGGAGGCCAGCTTGTGCTGGCCGGCTGTCCGTTGGACGAGTGGAGCACAAGGTCGCCCTCGCATAATGCGAGAGGTTTGATCTTCTTGCTGTGGTAGTGCCGTAGGCCTTGTTGGTAGATGGCTGACCGGCTGAGGGCTAGAAGGCGCGCCTCCTCGAGCAGGTCGAGGCCGTCTTCGCGTGCCTCCTTCACCTCGGCTTCTGTGTACATGGTCACCCGGGACGAGTCGAACTCGACGTCGGTTGGGATGATTTCTGCGGCTCCGTAGACGAGGAAGAACGGGGTGAACCCGGTGGAGCGGTTAGGTGTCGTCCGGAGACTCCAGAGGACGGCCGATAGCTCATCGAGCTAGCTGCCGGGTGTGCGCACGAGCGGCTCGACGAGTCGTGGCTTGATGCCGGCTAGGATGAGGCCGTTTGCCCACTCGACCTGACCGTTCGACTGGGGATGTGCGACGGAGGCCAAGTCGAGCCGGATGCTGGATGCAGAGCAGTAGTGGGCCAGTGCACCTTTGGCGAAGTTGGTGCCGTTGTCCGTGATGATGCTGTGGGGAACGCCGTAGCGAACCGCGATATTCTTGATGAACCGGATGGCCGTGGGCCCGTCGAGCTTCTTGATCGGTCTCGCCTCAATCCACTTGGTGAACTTGTCGACAGCAACGAGCAAATGCATCATGCTGCCTCAGGCGGTCTTGAAGGGCCCCACCATGTTGAGCCCCCAGACAGCAATGGGCCATGTGATGGGGATGGTTTGGAGGGCTGAGGCCGGCTGGTGGCTGCGCTTGCTGAAGCGCTGGCAGCCCTCGCACTTGAGGACGAGCTCCTCAGCGTCTTGTAGGGCCGTGGGCTAGTAGAATCCGTGGCGGAAAGCTTTGGCCACCAGGGATCTCGAGGCGGCGTGGTGCCCGCACTCGCCCTGGTGGATGTCGAGGAGGATCTCTATCCCTTTGTTCTGCTCGACGTAGCGCTGGAACACGCCAGTCGTGCTGCGTTTGACGAGCTCGTGGTTGATGATGCTATAGGCGGACGCTCGCCGCTGCACTTGCCGGGCTTCGGTCTCGTCATTGGGAAGGTCGCCATCTTCCAAGAAGGCGAGGATCGGCTGAGCCCAGGACGGCACCGTCACCACCGTGAGGACGGCCGCCGGGAAGGGATCCGGGACGGCAGCCCCCGAGCCGGAGCCGGCAGTCCCCGAGCTTGGGTCGGCAGCCCCCGGGCCGGAGACGGCAGTCCCCGAGCTTGGGCCGGCAGCCGGCGTGCTGGAGACGGCAGCCCCCGAGCCGGAGATGGCAGTCCCCGAGCCGGAGCCAGCAGCCCCCGAGCTGGAGACGGCAGTCCCCGAGCTTGGGCCGGGAACTCCAGGGTCGAGTGGGGGTGCGTCGGGGTCGTCTGGGACGAAGATGGATTCCGACTCGGGAGACGGCTTCCGCAGGTGCTCGAGGGAGATGCCGGATGGGATGGCTTGCCGGGTGGAGCCCACTTTGGCCAGGGCGTCGGCTGCTTCGTTGTTCGCGCGTGGGACGTGGAGGAACTCGCAGCCGTCGAACCCGCCGGAGAGCTGCTGGACCAGGAAGCGGTAGCTAGCCATGTTGGCGTCTTTGGCGTCCCAGTCTCCGGAAACTTGCTGCACCACTAGGTCCGAGTCGCCGTAGCAGAGGATGCACCAGATGCCGATCTCCCTGGCCAGCCGGAGACCGTGCATGAGGGCTTCGTACTCGGCAACGTTGTTGGAGGCGGCGAAATGGATCTGTAGTACGTACCGCAGCCGGTCGTTCTTGGGGGAAGACAGCACGATGCCGGCTCCCAAGCCGTTGCGCATCTTGGAGCCGTCGAAGTGCATGCACCAGTGAGTCGACTCGGGCGCCGGCGGCAGGTACTGGGTCTCGGTCCAGTCGACGAGGAAGTCGGCCAGCGCTTGGGACTTGATGGTGGTGCGGGGCTCGTAGAGGATCGTGTGGCCGGCTAGCTCGATGGCCCACTTGGCCACCCGGCCAGAGGCATCCCGGCAGCCCATGATCTCGCCGATGGGGGCCGTGGTCACCACGGTAATGGTGTGCTCCTGGAAGTACTGCTTCAGCTTCTTGGCGGCAAAGTACACGCCGTAGCACATCTTCTGGTAGTGGGGGTAGTTCTGCTTGGAGGCGGAGAGCACCTCCCTTAGGAAGTACACTGGTCGCTGGACCGGCTGCACCTTGCCCTCCTCAGGGCGCTCGAGGACCAGCACCGTGCTGACAGCGCGGGAGGTGGTGGCGACGTACAGCAGGAGTGGCTCTTTCTCAGCCGGCGCGGCCAGGACGGGTGCGGTGGACAGCATGCGCTTGAGGTCGCGGAAAGCTTTGTCCGCTTGGTCGCTCCACTCAAACGCCGTCGTCTTCTTCATCAGCTAGTACAGGGGCAGGGCTCTCTCCCCCAGCCGGCTGACGAACCGGCTGAGAGAGGCCAAGCAGCCGGTGAACTTCTGGACGTCGCGCAGCCGGGTCGGCTTGCGCATGCGCTCGATCGCCTTGATCTTTTCCGGGTTGGCTTCAATGCCGCGCTCTGAGACGAGGAATCCGAGAAGCTGGCCAGTTGGCACGCCGAAAACGCACTTCTCCAGGTTGAGCTTGATCTGGAACCGGCGCAGGTTGGCGAAGGTCTCTTTGAGGTCGGCCAGGAGCGTGAGGTGCTGCTTGGTCTTCACCACGATGTCGTCGACGTAGACGTGCACGTTTCTGCCGAGTTGGGGCAGCAGGCATTTCTGCATGCAGCGCTGGAAGATGGCGTCGGCATTCTTCAAGCCGAACGACATGGTGATGTAGCAATACGCCCCAAAGGGCGTGATGAAGGACGTCTTGAGGGCGTCGGCCGGGTCCAGTTTGATCTGGTGGTAGCCGGAGTAGGCGTCCAGAAAGGACAGGAGCTCGGAGCCGGCTGTGGAGTCGATGACTTGGTCGATCCGGGGCAGAGCGAACGGGTCTTTGGGGCACGCCTTGTTCAGGCTGGTGTAGTCGATGCACATGCGCCAGGTGCCATTCTTCTTCAAGACGAGGACTGGATTGGCCAGCCACTCGGGGTGGAACACTTCCATGATGAAGCCGACTGCGAGCAGTCGGGCGATCTCTTCACCGATGGTTCTTCGCTTCTCCTAGGAGAAATGGCGTAGCGGCTGTCGGACAGGCTTGGCGTCCTTGCAGACGTGAAGTTTGTGCTCGGCGAATTCCCTCGGGACACCCGGCATGTCTTTGGGAGACCATGCGAAGATATGCTGATTCTCACAGAAGAAAATCGACGAGCTCGCCTTCCTATTTGCTGTCGAGGCGGGTGCCTACGACGATGTACTTGCTGGAACTGGGGTCGGCCGGGTCGAGCGGGACCCTCTTCGTGTCTTTCGATGGCTGGAAGGAGGCTTCGCTGTCGGCCGACTTGGGCGGAGTCGGCACGGCCGGCTGCGCGCTAGCCAGTGCCACGATCCAGTCGAGCTGGCGCCTCTCCTCGGCGATAACCAGCGACTCGGCCAGCTAGGAGCCGGCTTTGGCGCATTCGAGGGATTTCTTGTAGTCGCCGACGATGGTGATGAGGCCCTTGGGACCCAACATCTTCAACTTCAGGTAGGCGTAGTGGGGGACCGCCATGAATTTGGCCATAGCGGGCTGGCCCAGCAGCGCGTGGTAGGGGTTGGCCAGTTCGACCACCTCGAACCAGATCGGCTCGCGGCGGAAATGGCTGCTGGAGCCGAACAGGATGTCAAGCCGGATCCGGCCGATCGGAGAGCAGGAGAGACCCGGCACGATGCCGTGAAACACCGTCCGGGTCGGCTCCAGCTGCCGTGCCTCGATGCCGAGCTTGGTCATGGTGTCGCGGTACAGGATGGTCCTCCCGGGCATAGCCACCCGGCGTGGGCATGACGGCCGGATGGTCCTCCCGGGTCCAACTCACCGGCCGGTCGGACCAATGCATGTACTGGGGAACCGGAGGGACGACGGCGTTCACCTCGGCCGCGTGCTTGCGCTTGGCGTGCTTGTCATCCCCCTCGCTGGTGAAGACGACGTAGGACGCGTCCGGGCGCGGGAAAGGGTTGTCGGCGAGGGCGCCGGGTGGCGGCGGGGGCGGGGGGAGCGGCGGCTGCTGCGGGCCGGCTCCAGGTGGCAGGGGTGGAAGGTTGCCCTTCAACAGACGCTGGGTGAAACTGCACTGCCGGAGCGTGTGTGTCGACAGCTTCGCGCCGCTGTGGTTCTTGCAGGGGGCGTCGAGCATCTGCTCGAAAGACAGCTTGGGCTGCCAGGTGGCCTTGCCAGTGCGCGGGCGCTGAATGGAGCCTTGTTCGGCCGGCTGCTCCCCTTCCAAAGCGGCGACCTGCCGGTTGTCATAGCGGGGCGCCTGCTGGTCGTTCCTGTGCTTGCCATTGTTGTTACTGTTGTTGTCTTGCCGTCGCTGATTGTTGTCGCCAGCCGGCTTGGGGGAGCCGGCTGGGCCGGGAGGAGCTTGCCGTCTGCGTCGATCGTGATCTTCACATTCATCGCGGAGTCGGCCGTAGCGTACTTGTCCGCCACGGCCATGAGCTCCGCAAGAGTCTCCGGCTCGTCGCACACCAGCCGGTGCTTGACCAGAGTGCCGTCTAGGCATCCGTCGATGAAGTACTGGATGGCCTGGACCTCGTGGACCCCCTCGCAGGAGTTGCGCAGTTCTGTCCACCGCGTGAGGAAGTCGAGAAGGGGCTCGCCCGGCTTCTGGACACACATGGAGAACTGGCGAGGCTTGCCGGGACGCTTGTAGGTGCTGGTGAAGTTGTGAATGAACGCGTCATCGAAATCCAGCCAGGAGTTCACGCTGCCAGCTCGGAGGCTGTTAAGCCACGTCCGGGCCGAGCCGAGCAGCATGAGGGGGACGTAGCGTACGGCTACGCGCCGGTTGCCGCCGGCTATGCCGACAGCCGTGGTGTAGTCAGTCAGCCAGTCCTCCGTCTTGGTGACGCCGTTGTACTTGGGGGAGTCGCGGGGCAGCGAGAAACCTTTGGGGAAGGGCTCCTCGCGAATGCGGGGTCAAAGCATGGCGGACCGACAGAGCTCTCCTCCTCCAGGGCCGTGGAACGCGCCAGCCGGTCGATGCGGTGATGGGCGTCGCTTTCGTCGTAGGGCTCGCGGGGGCCGAGTCGGTTAGCCACAGGACCGCGGGGACCGATCCGGTTAGCTACGGGACCGCGGGGCACAGGGGCTTCTGGGGCCGGCTCGGGCCGCCGAGCCGGCCGCACGGGGGGCTCCGGCGGCTGAGCCCGGCCGTCGCCAGCCGTCTCGCCGGCGTTGCCGTCTCCAGCAGTCGTGGCACGATTGTGCCGGCTCCGAACGGACCGGTACCGGCCGGAGCGGCTCGCGCTAGTGGCGTGGGAGGACGTCTGCTGCGCGTCCCGGAGGGCCCTCTCCGGGTTCCTGGTTCTTCCTGAGGCGGAGGCGGATGGCTGGGTCGGGTCGAAGCGCTGCTGCTGCTCGTTCGCCGCGGTGATGAGGTCGCGGATGCACTGCTGCTGCTGCAGCAGCTCCTCGCCCTCCAGGAATTCGAGATCCGCCATAGCCGCCTGCGCCGCGCGCATGTTCTTGACGGGGGTGTCGTAGACGGGCGGGCTTGTGCCTAGCGCACGGCCGATCGCGCCCCCACGAATCCGCACCTCCGCGACCTGGCTGGGCTCGGCGGCGGCTGGCGTGAAGCCGTGGGCGCTGTCGTACTCGCACTGGGCGGACTCCAGCCGGCGCCGCGTTGCCGCGAGCTCCGTGGCCTCGACCAGCAGATGCTGGCGGTCCTCGTTGAGCTGAGCCGCCGCAGCAGCCGTGTCGGCGTCGGGCGTGATGGGAGCTTGCAGACTCCGAATCGTTTCGCGGAGCGGGTCGGCCCGGCGAGGCGGGGCCGCAGCCGCGGCAGCGGCGGCCGCGGCGGCCTTCTCCTTGCCGCGCGGGGAGCCAGAGCTACCGCCGATAGTCAGCACCTCTGCGCGGGCGTAGAGAGCTGCGACGTCGTCGGAGACGGTGCGGCCAACGGGGACGGGGGAGTCGGCGAAGTTGCGCACCTCGCTGGTAAACACGTCGGGGACGAGCGCGACGAAAACGCGCAGCGCACCAAAAGGGACGACGAGGCAGCCTGCGGGGCAGGCGACGTCCGCGCCCGGCGCAACGTTGCAGCCGGCCGAGTTGGCCGCGCGAGGCGCGCGGACCAAACCGTGCACGATGTGCTCGCCGGAACTAGTGAAGGGCCTCGTCCGGAACTTGACTCCGGCCGGCGCCGCGAGCAGCCCCACGGTGGGCGCCAACTGTTGTGGTATTCTCACGGCAGATGCCATAAGATGGCTAAAAAGGTGGGGTTACGAGAGGACGCCGGTGGGTTCCGGAGGCGAGGTTGGCACGCGCGAGTGTGAGACACGTGACGTACCCAGGTTCGGGGCCCTCCGGAGAGGTAACACCCCTAGTCCTGCCGAAATGAAGTATGGGGTGTACAAGGGTTACAGGGTTGCTCCTGGAGCTGTGTGGGCGGAGGAAGAAGAAAGGGCTAGGCCGCCGTTCGGCCTCTCCTGTGAGTGGGTGTGCGTGTACTATGAGACAGAGCTGAACTGAACTGAATCCAACCCCTCTGCATGGAGGCCTCCCGGGGGGTCTTATAGGCCGACCCCCAGGGTTACATGGGTAAAGATGCACGGGCGCGGGGCCCTGGTGTCATCGTCTAGGAGCCGGCGGTGGGGGTCACCGGGTCCGCCGGGCACGGGTTCGGTCGGCAGCTCGGCACTGTCGCAGGTCTTGCCGTTCATCAGGGGCGGTCGGCGTTGCCTAGCAACAGGATCACGCCGCCCGGACACCGCCCGCCCCGGGCGGGGGCGCAGGGAGTGCTGTAGCCGCGCTCGCCGGGGCCGGCGTAAAGGAGGTGGCGCTGTTGCCATACTTGTCTTGTCATGAGGGCTCGCCCTCCAGTGGCCAGCCGGCATGGGCCAGCCGGCCAGGCCGGGTCGCCGTGCCGAGCCGGCTCGTGCTGGGGAGCCGGCGCGTAGGCTAGCCGGATTGAGGGGCTTGGCCTGTCGCGATGTTTTTGAAAGGGATCCAGGCTCCATTGCCTACCCGGGGGTCATCCCCCCGACACTTGATATCTTTTATAATGGACTAACCGATGCTTCTAGGGACTACCTAGATAGTTGTGCTGGTTGTGTTTTCAGGAAACAAACTGTTGGACAGGCTGAAGTACTATTGAATAATATATTGAGAAATGCCAATGATTGGACACTTCCTGAACCACCACCTAGCCAACTCCGAAGAAAAGAGGTATTATATTCCTCAGTCCACAAGATATGCAAGAAGCTAAGAAATCTATGAAAGAAAAAGGCATTAAAGTTGAAGATGTTAAGAATTTACCACCTATTGAAGAAATACATGGGCTCGACATCCCGACACAGGTAGTGGAGGTAAATTCTCTCACTAGATTCGATGAAGGTGATATTCCGTATAATAAGTCTGCTAGTCAATGCATGTATGAGTTTGATAATTACATTATTAAACAGGAACACTTTAATATGTATGTTAGCAATCAACTAAAACGGAATGCCATCATGATTGAACACTTGAGTGATTTGATGTTTAGAACTGCTAATGATGTTAAATGCTTGAGTAAACATGCTTCTATGGTTCAGACTCGGTTAGAACAAATTGCTAAGTCACAAAATGATTTGCTTGATGAAATAACTAATAAAAAGAATGACCATGTTGTTAGAGTTGTTACTAGAGGAGGTAGAATGACTCAGGATCCTCTATAACCAGAAGGTCATCCTAAAAGAATTGAACAAGATTCTCAAAGAAATAATATTGATGCACCTAGTCCATCTAAGAAGAAAAAGAAAAAAGAAAAATGATAAAACTTTGCCTGCTCCTAGTGAACCTGAGATAGAAAAACCTCCTGAGAATCATAATGATGTTTCTATTTCTGATGCTGAGACACAATCTGGTTATGAACATACACCTAGTGATAATGATAATGATAAGGATAATGATAATGATAATGAAGATGTTCATGTTGATGCTCAACCAGATAATGATGTAGAAATAGAACCTGTTGTTGATCTTGATAACCCACATCCTAAGACTAAAAGATATGATAAAAGAGATTTCGTTGCTAGAAAACATGGAAAGGAGAGAAAACCATGGGTTCAAAAACCTATGCATTTCCCTACTAAACCATCCAAAAATAAGGATGATGAAGATTTTGAGCGCTTTGTTGAAATGCTTAGACCTGTCTTTTTGCGCACTCGCTTGATTGATATGTTGAAAATGTCTCCCTATGCTAAATACATGAAAGATATTGTCACTAATAAATGAAAAATACCCGAAGCTGAAATTTCCACCATGCTTGCTAATTATTCTTTTAAGGGTGGAATACCTAAGAAACTAGGAGATCCGGGAATACCTACTATACCATGCTCCATTAAAAGAAGGTATGTCAAAACTGCTCTATGTGATTTGGGAGCCAGTGTTAGTGTTATGCCTTTGCTCTTTATATAGAAGACTTGATTTGAATAAGCTCACACCTACTGAAATATCTTTGCAAATGGCTGATAAATCAACTGCTATACCTATTGGAATTTGCGAGGATGTTCTCGTTGTAGTTGCAAATGTTACTATCTTGACAGACTTTGTTATACTTGATATGCCCGAGGACAAAAACATGTCGATTATCCTTGGTAGACCCTTTTTGAATACTGCAGGGGTTGTTATTGATTGCAACAAAAGCAAGGTCACTTTTCATGTCAATGGTAATGAGCATACGGTTTATTTCCCAAAGAAACAAAGTTCGGTGAATGGTATCAATTATATTGAAAAAGTTTCGACAATTACTATTGGGGGATTCAAATTTCCTCTTCCTACTGTCAAAAAGAAATATGAAATTCTTATTGTTGGGGAGATGCATATCCCTGTTGAGGTAACTTAGTGTTATACGAAAATTCTTCGGTTTCATGCCATTCGGAAATAGTTTGTTAATAAGACTTGATCAACCTTATTAATGGATTCTTTTTGAAGGGCATGTGGTCGATGAATTTAGTAAGCACAACTTTCTGTACCCACCTTTTGCTCTCTGTTATTTTTAGTAGAATAAAATAAAATGCCATGATTATCCTGTTTTCTGAGTTTTCCGTGCAATCAAAAATGGCCCAAAAATAAAAGTTCTCAGAATGCCATGAAAATTTAGTATGATTTTCTCCAGAATATTTAAGAATTTTTGGCACTGAACACACCCCAGGGGGGTGCACCTGTGAGCCACAAGCCCATAGGGCGCGCCCACCCCCTGGGCGCGCCCACCCCCTGGGCGCGCCCAGCAGGCTTGTGGGTCCCACAAGGACCCACTCACTTATGCCAGCCACCCATCTCCTTCTTCTTCCTCTAGAAAAAATCAAACTTGCTCCCAAGCCCGTGTTCTTGCTCATATTGCTGTGATTTTCGATCTCCTTGCTCGGAACTCCATTTCCAAAACTGTTTTGAGGAATTACTCCTTGGTATGTGACTCCTCCAATGCTCCAATTAGTTTCTATTCTAGTGCTTTATACTTTGCAAAATTTTGCTGCTGTGGTGACCATGTTTATGTGCTTGCATGTTGAATTTGTATGGTCCAAACTAGTTTCGATGCATGATATAGCTTCTAGATAGATGTGGGAGTAGTTGGTATCAATTTTGTTGAGTTTCGTTCACTTTTATTTGGACTCACTAAAAATTTCAGAAATTTTCAAAAAAAGAAAATGCTCAAGTGGAGGTTGAGGGGTTCTTCGAGCCGGAACCCCAAGGAGGCTCCTAAGCCCAAGTATACACTTCCTCGTGCGGCCGAGGTGCGGCCGTGCGAATGGCCATGCGACAAGTTCTTGAGGGATGCGGGAATTTACGACGATTTCTATCATTTGGCAAACAATGCCGGCATTATCCCATTCCTCGAAGATAAGTGTGACCAGTATCTTCTCCTCACTAATACTTTCGTGCAAAGCTTTCATTTTCATGCTAGGAGAGATACACCCACCATGACATTTAACTTATATGATGTTCCCAAAGAGATGACACTTGAGGATTTTTGCGAGGTATGCAAACTTCCCAACGAGGGCAGCCCATTACAGCCACATCCCAGGGATGTCTCAGAGTTCATCTCTGAGGTTACCATGGGGGACTCAAGGGGAGTTTCTGAGGCTAGGGTTGCTAGTTTACATTTCCCCGTTTTGCGCTATTATTCATTATTTGCTGGGAGGTGTTTGACTGGTCGATGGGAGAGTGGCACACTCAGTTTGCTTGACCCTGCTATTTTGCGCCACACACTTTAGTTTGGGTGCTATGGTTGCCCAGCGGTTGCACACTAACCGTTCGAGGGGCGCTATTTATGGTGGTATTTATGCTTCCCGTCTCGCTAAACATTTCGAGATTCCTATTAGGCACAACGAGAGGGAAGAGAGGCTTTTACCCGGTATGCATCTTGATTACGATAGTATGGTTGGGCATGACTTCATTGATGAGGGCCCCGTTCGTTTTAGATATAACTTGGTGTTCAGTCAGGGCACTCGTGAGGTTATTATTCTGTCTGCACCTACTTTGTTTGATATTCACAGGGGCAGATACACCATCATGCCTGAGGACATTTATGCTTATTGGGGCTTGGACCAGCCCCAAGCACCTGAGCCAGCACCAGCACTAGAGCCGTACCAGGAGCCCATCTATCAGTGGGAGCCTCAGGAGGCCATTTACCAGTGGGATCCTCAGCAGCCTCCGCACTATCCGGGAGGTGCTGATTTCGACCCGTGGCCGTAGACCAACTTAGGCCAAAAGCCTAAGCTTGGGGGAGTACGCATTTCTCACCGACATTACATTCATGTTCACACACTCATTCCAGTTGTCGGTGTTCATCCTTTTTCATTGTATATCCATGTTAGTTTTGTTTTCGCTTTCTTCTTGTGTGTTTGAAAAACTTTCAAAAATCCAAAAAAAATAGTTGTAGTTTCTTTCTTGTTTAGTTAATTCATAGTAGTAAAAGAAAACACAAAAAGATTTCTCTTTTCTTCTTCTACTTGTTGGGAGCTTTCGCGTGTAAATAGTTTTTCTCGTTTTTCATTTTCCTTCGTTAATTTGCTTCCTTCAGAAAAACCAAAAACTCCAAACATATTTTAGTGTGTTTCTCTGAATTTCATTTCTTTTCGTTGAGTCGTCACAAGGAGAAGACCACGATGAAAATGTTGAGTGGCTCCCATATGCTTTATTGTTGATCTAACAAAGAGCCACTATTACTTTGTCTTCTCCTTTGAATAAATGTTTGCAGATTCCAGCTTAGTCCGCGCCACACTTGCACTATTATTATTATTACATCATTCGGTCGTGCAAGTGAAAGGCAATAATGACGATATTTGATGAAGTGATTGCGGTGAAGAAAAGCTGGTATGAACTCTTCTTGTTTTTGTCTTTGTAAATATGTTTAGTTCAGTATTCATGATTCAGCATTATTATGAGTAAACATATTTGTGATGACAATTAGAGATTATAGTTGCTCATGCCATGCTTAAATAGCTAGGAGTGGATAATGATTTATCTTGAGTGTCAACATGCATTAAAATGGTTGTGATGTAGTATGTTAGCATGGTATCCTCCTCTGAGTAATTCGAGTGGCTTGACTTGGCACATGTTCATACATGTAGTTGAATCAAAACCAACATAGCCTCCATGATATTTATGTTCAGGGTGTTGATATCCTACTCATGCTCGTGTTCAATATTAATTATTCGCAATGCTTGTCTATGACCATTTTCACTCTCTAGCTGGTCGCTTCTCAATCTATTTGCTAGCCTTTGCCTGTACTAAGCGGGAATACTGCTTGTGCATCCAAATCCCTGAACCAAAGTTGTTCCAGATGAGTCCACTATATCTACCTATATGCGGTATTACTCTGCCGTTCCAAGTAAATTTGCAAGTGCCAGCTCTAAACATTCAAATGAACATCTGTTTTGTGTGCTCGTACCGCTCATGGAGCGACAAGGGGCAGTCAGTATCTTTCATGCTAAGTGGGTTACTCTTAGATGAGTGTTTATTCACTTGTCATTGCACGAGAGAGGATGGTAATTGGGATGCCCAGTCCTATTGCTCAAATCGTTATATAATGCAAACAAACTCCCCCGAAAAGTTGTTGGTATGGAGGGCACCCGTGAATTCGGCTAGCCATGGCTTGCGTTGGTATGGTGGAGGGGGAGTAAACTTTACCTTTCCGCTTGGGAACCGCCTATAATTTATTTAGCATGGAAGATATTGAACACTCTCGGTCGTGATGTTGACAGGAAAAGCATACCTCCCAAAATTATTTTCGTCTCTAATTTAAGCTTCGAGCTCTGGCACCACTGCAAATCCATGCTTCCCTCTGCGAAGGGCCTATCCATTTACTTTTATGTTATTTTACTTTTATTGTTGATTCATCACCCTCTCATTTAAGCACCAGTTGGAGAGCACTATTGTCATTTTTATGCATTGAGTATAGTTTATGTTGGGTGTGACGATGAATGGATATCCTCTACCCTGAATTACAATGTTTAGTCATTGCTTGAATCTTAGAGGTGCTCTGCATTTATGTTTTGCGGTCTCAAAAAGGGCTAGCGAGATACCATGTTATCATATTATATCATGATTGTTTTGACAAAGTGTTGGCATCCGAGATATCTTATTATTGCTCGCTAGTTGGTTATGTTATTGCCATGGGTAAATGTGAGACCTAAGTGTTATCATCAATATGGTTAGTTCATAATCTTTGCTGAAAACTTGGATGCTAGTTAAGTATATATACAGACAACAAGAACAAAATAGTTTGTAAAAGTTTTTCTTTATCACTTTCAGTTTGTCAACTGAATTGCTTGAGGACAAGCAATGAGTTAAGCTTGGGGGAGTTGATACGTCCCAAACGTATCTACTTTTACAAACACTTTTGCTCTAGTTTGGACTCTAATTTGCATGATTTGAATGGAACTAACCCGGACTGACGCTGTTTTCAGCAGAATTGCCATGGTGTTGTTTTTGTGCAGAAATAAAAGTTCTCGGATGGACCTGAAATTTACGGAGAATTATTTTAGAATATATAAAAAATACAGGCGCAAAGATCCACCAGAGGGGGGACACCAGGCGCCACAAGCCTGGGGGGTGCGGCCACCCCCCAGGGAGCGTCTAGCAGGCTTGTGGGCCCCTGGCAGCCCCGTTTGACCTAACTCCAACGCTATAAGTACCTATTCGTGGAGAAAAAAAATCAGAGAGAAAGAATCATCATGTTTTACGAGACGAAGCCGCCGCCACCTCCTCTTCTTCATCGGGAGGGCTGATCTGGAGTCCGTTTGGGGCTCCGGAGAGGGGGATTCGACGCCGTCGTCATCATCAACCATCCTCCATCACCAATTTCATGATGCTCACCGCCGTGCGTGAGTAATTTCTTCATAGGCTTGCTGGACGGTGATGGGTTGGATGATATTTACCATGTAATCGAGTCAATTTGTTAGGGCTTTGATCCCTAGTATCCACTATGTTCTGAGATTGATGTTGCTATGACTTTGCTATGCTTAATGCTTGTCACTAGGGCCCGAGTGCCATGATTTCAGATCTGAACCTTTATGTTTTCATGAATATATTTGAGTTCTTGATCCTATCTTGCAAGATATATGCACCTATTACGTGTCATGATCCGCATACCCCAAGGTGACAATAATTGGGATTCTTTCCGGTGATTGCCGTAGTTTGAGGAGTTCATGTATTCACTATGTGTTAATGCTTTGTTCTAGTTCTCTATTAAAAGGAGGTCCCTTAGATTTCCTTATGGACCCAGCTGCCACGGAAGGGTATGACAAAAGATGTCATGCAAGTTCTTACTATAAGCACGTATGACTATATACGGAATACATACCTACATTACATTGATGAATTGGAGCTATTGTGTATCGCCCTAGGTTGTGACTGTTACATGATGAATGTCATCCAACATAATCATCCATCACTGATCCAATGCCTACACTTTTCGCATATTGATCTTTGCAAAGTTACTTTCGTTGCTGCTGCTGTTACAATCACTACAAAACTGCTACTGTTACTGTCTTTGTTACTGTTACTACTGCTATTGAAACTATCATACTACTATGCTACTAAACACTTTGCTCGAACAACATTGTAAACAATTGTTTCTTCTTTAACACTAACTGGTTTTTCATTCACTTTAATAGGTGGATGATATTTAAACCATTTCTCCTTAGGGAGATCAAAATGAGCAGCAAAAGATTCACAAAAGGTAGCTACTATCTCAGAGTCAAGTCCATATTTAGTACTAAACTTATGAAAAGCATCAGTTTCCATAAAATATTTAACACAATCAAACTCAAGATTTATACCTAACTCATTACCTTTGTCGATTTCCCAATCTTCAGAGTTATGTTTAATTCTTTCCAGAAGATCCCATCTGAATTCAATAGTTCTCTTCATAAAGGAACCAGTAGAAGAAGTATCGAGCATGGATTGATCATTATGAGAAAGCCGAGCATAAAAGTTTTGAAGAATTATTTCTCTTGAGAGCTCATGATTGGGGCATGTATGCAACATATACTTAAGCCTCCCCCAAGCTTGAGTGATACTTTCTCCTTCACGAGGCCAAAAATTATATATATAATTCCGATTACGATGAACCAAATGCAAAGGATAAAATTTCTGGTGAAATTCCAGCTTCAACTGGTTCGAATCCCATGTTTCAATATCATCACATAGCCTATACCATGTCAATGCCTTTCCCTCCAAAGATAAAGGGAATACTTTCTTCTTAACTCCATCTCCGGATATACCTGCAAGCTTAAACAATCCACAAATTTCATCCGCATATATCAAGTGCATATCAGGATGCACCGTTCCATCTCCAGTATAAGGATCAGCTAGCAGTTTCTCTACCATGCCCGAAGGAATTTCATAATAAATATTTTCAGTAGGTTCAGTAGGTTGAGGGGCAACTCTCAATGCTTCCGGTCGAGGTGAAGATACCTTGAACAAGCCCCTCAAAGGATTACTTTCCATAGTGACAAGTGACAGTAAATTTCAGCACGTCATATAAATGTTTTCTTACCAAATTCCACTCACCAAAGGTGCTTCACTCCCCGGCAACGGTGCCAGAAAAGAGTCTTGATGACCCACAAGTATAGGGGATCAATCGTAGTCCTTTCAATAGTAAGAGTGTCGAACCCAACGAGGAGCAGAAGGAAATGACAAGCGGTTTTCAGCAAGGTATTCTCTGCAAGTGCCGAAAGTAGCGGTAACAGATAGTTTTGATAGCAAGATAATTCGTAACAAGTAACAAATATAATAAAGTGCAGCAAGGTGGCCCAGTCCTTTTTATAGCAAAGGACAAGCCGGAACGAACTCGTATAATAAGCAAAGCGTTCTCGAGGACACATGGGAATTTCATCTAGTCACTTTTATCATGTTTGTTTGATTCACGTTCGCTACTTTGATAATTTGATATGTGGGTGGACCGGTGATTGGGTGCTGTTCTTACTTGAACAAGCCTCCCACTTATGATTACCCCCTCTCGCAAGCATCCGCAACTATGAAAGAAGAATTAAGATAACTCTAACCATAGCATGAAACATATGGATCCAAATGACCCCCTTACGGAATAGCGCATAAACTAGGGTTTATGCTTCTGTCACTCTAGCAACCCATCATCTAATTACTACTCCACAATGCCTTCCATTAGGCCCAAAGATGGTGAAGTGTCATGTAGTCGAAGTTCACATGACACCACTAAAGGAAGCACGACATACATAGCATCAAAATATCGAACGAATACCAAATTCACATGATTACTTATGATAAGACTTCTCCCATGTCCTCAAGAACAAAAGTAACTACTCACAAATCATATTCATGTTCAAGACCAGAGGGGTATTGAATAGCATTAAGGATCTGAACATATAATCTTCTACCAAATAAACCAACTAGCATCAACTACAAGATGTAATCAACACTACTAGCAACCCACAGGTACCAATCTGAGGTTTTGAGACAAAGATTGAATACAAGAGATGAACTAGGGTTTGAGATGAGATGGTGCTGGTGAAGATGTTGATGAAGATTGGTCCTCCCACGATGAGAGGATCGTTAGTGATGTCGATGGCTTCGATTTCCCCCTCCCGGAGGGAAGTATCCCCAGCGGAATCGCTCCGCCGGAGAGCAAAATAGCTCCTGCCCAGGTTCCGCCTTGAGACGGCGGCGCTTCGTCCCGAAAGTCTTCTATTGATTTTTTTTCTAGGGCAAATGGCTTCATATAGCAGAAGGAGGGGGCCAGAGGCCTGCCAGGGGCCCCACAAGCTTGGGGGGCGCTCCCAGGGGGGTAGGGCGAGCCCCCCATGCTTATGGCTGCCTGATGGGTCCATGATACGTCCCAAATGTATCTACTTTTCCAAACACTTTTGCTCTAGTTTGGACTCTAATTTGCATGATTTGAATGGAACTAACCCGGACTGATGCTGTTTTCAGCAGAATTGCCATGGTGTTGTTTTTGTGCAGAAATAAAAGTTCTCGGATGGACCTGAAAATTTACGGAGAATTATTTTAGAATATATAAAAAATACTGGCGCAAAGATCCACCAGAGGGGGGCCACCAGGCACCACAAGCCTGGGGGGCGCGGCCACCCCCCCAGGGTGTGCCTGGCAGGCTTGTGGGCCCCTGGCTGCCCCGTTTGACCTAACTCCAACGCAATAAGTACCTATTCATGGATAAAAAATTAGAGAGAAAGAATCATCGCGTTTTACGAGACGGAGCCGCTACCACCTCCTGTTCTTCATCGGGAGGACTGATCTGGAGTCCGTTTGGGGCTCCGGAGAGGGGGATTCGACGTCGTCGTCATCATCAACCATCCTCTAGCACCAATTTCATAATGCTCACTGCCGTGCGTGAGTAATTTCTTCGTAGGCTTGCTGGACGGTGATGGGTTGGATGAGATTTACCATGTAATCGAGTCAATTTGTTAGGGCTTTGATCCCTAGTATCCACTATGTTCTGAGATTGATGTTGCTATGAGTTTGCTATGCTTAATGCTTGTCACTTGGGCCCGAGTGCCATGATTTCAGATCTGAACCCTTTATGTTTTCATGAATATATTTGAGTTCTTGATCCTATCTTGCAAGTTATATGCACCTGTTACGTATCATGATCCGCATACCCCGAGGTGACAATAATTGGGATTCTTTCCGGTGATTGCCGTAGTTTGAGGAGTTCATGTATTCACTTTGTGCTAATGCTTTGTTCCGGTTCTCTATTAAAAGGAGGCCTTAATATCCCTTAGTTTCCTTAAGGACCCCGCTGCCACGGGAGGGTAGGACAAAAGATGTCATGCAAGTTCTTACTATAAGCATGTATTACTATATATGGAATACATGCCTACATTACATTGATGAATTGGAGCTATTGTGTATCGCCCTAGGTGGTGACTGTTACATGATGAATGTCATTCAACATAATCATCCATCACTGATCCAATGCCTACGCTTTTCGCATATTGATCTTTGTTAAGTTACTTTCGTTGCTGCTGCTGTTACAATTACTACAAAACTGCTTCTGTTACTATTACTACTGTTACTACTGCTCTTGAAACTATCATACTACTGTGCTACTAAACACTTTGCTGCAGATATTTAGTTCTCCAGGTGTGGTTGAATTGACAACTCAACTGCTAATACTCGCAAATATTCTTTGGCTCCCCTTGTGTCGAATCAATAAATCTGGGTGAAATACTACCCGCGAAAACTGTTGCGATCCCCTATACTTGTGGGTTATCAGTCCCCTCCTGTTGATTCTTTCGCCAGTATTTTTTATATATTACAAAATAATTCTCTGTAAATTTTTAGGTCATTTGGAGTTGTGCAGAATAGCTATCTCTGTCTCACCCCTTTCAGGTCCAGAATTCCAGCTGCCGGCAATCTCCCTCTTCATGTGAATCTTACAAAATAAGAGAGAAAAGGCATAAGAATTGTACCATGAAGTGAAATAATGATCAAAAACATAATAATTATTAGTAGGAAATCATGATGCAAATTGGACGTATCAGCATCAAGCCAAGGCTAGTACGCTCCCTTAAAGAAGCGGACTGCAAATGGGTTGAGGAACTCGATTCCATCCTATGTGGTTTACGCACCACACCAAATCGATCTACGAGGTACATCCCATTTTTATGGTATACGGTGCCGAGGCGGTACTCCCCTGCGACATAATACATGACGCACCTCGGGTTCGCATGTACGAGGAATGGGAGGCCGAGCTAGATCGACAGGATGCCTTGGACACCTTGGAAGAAGAACGCAACGTAGCCAGGGCGCGCTCTGCAATTTATCAGCAGCAAGCAAGACGCTACCATAACAGGGAGGTCCGCGGAAAGGAGTTCGCCGTAGGGGATCTGGTCATGAGGCGCACTCGGAGAAGCAGAAGCATAAACTTTCGCCCCAATGGGACGTGCCATTCATTGTTGACCAGATCCTAGTTGGAGGTGCATATCGGATCCGAGATCCAACGGACGGACATTTAGAGCCCAACCCCTAGAATGCCGCGCTACTTCGGCGCTTCTATGGATAAAAGCCCGAGCATCATCTTCTCATGTACATACCTTTTCTTTTCCTGCGTCCAACATTATTTTGCCCTCGGCCCACCTCGGCGACATCTTTACATGTCTTTCCCCGTGAGCTATGACAACGTGTCGCACATTCTTTATAACACGCGTATTCTCCACTCCCTTTATCCTATTGCCTATAAAGCCAACATATGCACCAAATTTGACTTAAGATTTGGCCAAGCTGGGTTGCCCGGCTCCTGTGTTTGCCCTTTACGTTCCCGATTATTCGGCTAAAGGGCAAAGGGAGCACCGCTGTGATTGTTACTCCCGGGTCATCCGGAGAAGTACCTCAGACGGATAAAGCCGAAAGCTAGCGGTCTTAAATGTACAAATTGGTCGGCCATGGCATAGGAATACAGTGGAATGGGTCTTTTACACCCCGACCAAGGGCTTAACCCTCGAGGTCCTCCGTCTTCGGACACAAGTGCTCGGCACAATTACCCAAGAAAAGGAACTGTTGGAAGAACTATTTTTCTTGGAAGATGTTTCTTACGTCAAAAAGTAATATAACATAACTCTTTGCCCCACTCTTGTCCTTCGAACCACATAGCCAGATTGCCTGGTCCCCCGAAGTGTCTGGTCTGACTAGTGCGGCCAGTAGTAAGGGACACTCCTCAGCCAATGGACGAGGAGGTCGAAGCCGATGGCTGGTCGATAGAGTTCGGATGCGCAAATTGATTCACGACGTAAAGTACTTGGATACATAGAGTCATACAAAAATTTAACTACGCTCGGTCTAGCCCATCTATTAAGGTATCAAGGGTACAATTTTTTTGGGAGAAACGAGCTGTGGGCATGACATTTTCATATGTCAGGCTAGTGGGGATTTCTTCCCTGTCCGGTCCTATTAGCCCTACCTCGGCCAGGTGTGCGGTATCCACCTTGGTATACCGCGTCTTGACCATGGCCCAGCCCCCCCCCCCGCTCCTTCGCGACACGCCGATACCTTCCAGGCTTGAATTCGGCGCCGAGCTTTCTTAAGACGCTCGGCCAGGATCGTCATGTCTTCGGGCATATGCTCCTCCTCGGGCCATAAAGCCTTAAACACCACCTTCATCGATGACCGTGCACTTTCACGCACCTCGGCTAGACGAGTCGTGGCATCCTTGGGCAACAGGCCAGGGGCTTCCAAGGGCTGGCCAGTTAAGGAAGCTGCCAGGAATTAAACGTTAGCCTGTCGACCAATTCTCGCAATCCTACGACCAGGAAACCATCTTCAAATGGAAGAAAAAAAAGTTACCAAGTATTGCTTGACTTGTTTGTCGGTTCTTCGCCTCGGCAGCGGCCAGTTGGGCTTTCAGGGTCTCAATCTCCTGAGCCTGTCGGGCATTCTCCGCCTTTAGCGCGTTTGAATCTTCCCTCCTTTGAGATAATACGTGCTGGCTAGCCTGCCGCTGCGACTCCGTATAGAGCAAATCTTCGCGGGCCGGTTTAAGATCCATTTCCAGTTGACCAAGGGCTTCCGCTGCTACAATACATCATGTTGTTACATGACTCAAGGATTTTCACCACAAGAGTACCATATGAAATGAAAGCACGTACCGTGTGCGTCTCGGGTGAAAGTTTTCACCTGCTCTACCTCGGCTAGAGTAGTGTTCAGCCTCCCTTCTGTCTAGCCAAGCACCTCGGCAAGATGATCATTCTTATCCCGAGCACCCTGTCGAAGGCATCATTTTTTACCATTACAAGTCTCGATACGGTCCCAGTGCCCATATCAAGACTTAGGGGCTACTGCCGTGTTCGGCAGTTTAGTTTGCCTTTAAGCAAACAAATTATGACAAGCACAAGAAATCTCCAAAAACAACGAAGACAGAGGCGGGGCCTTACCTGCAAGCCCTGTGATAAGACGCCCACTGCCTTCTCAAAGACAGAACGGGTCGCGCTGAGGTATGCGTCCATCGAACTGAGAGCGTTAAACTCCTGGCTCGTGAAGGCAGAATTCCTCAGGGAGGCCTTCCGTCGTCGGTGGTTCATGGCACTTTCGACCTTGGACGGGGTTGCTGACCAGGTCCCCGAATCCTCAGATTGGGGAACTTCGGTAATAGGTCCCAAGGTGGGATGGAGTCCCACACCACTGCTCGGAGCCGACGTCCTCCCGGCTCTTGCATCTTCAGCTGCCGAAGGAGGGGCAGGCTGTCTGCAGATGGACTAAAAGAATTAATATCCGTGACGCCATTTTAAGGGAAATAATAGCAAGGACATTACCTGTGAACCGATGAAGCACTTCGGTCCGCCTCCATGGTTGCCACGTGCGCCCGAGCTCCGTGCGTCTCCGGCAGAGGGCCCCTTTGAGGGGCTGGTTCTCCGCGTGGACGTTTTGAGCGTCGTCCCTTTCGAGGAGAAGTCAGAGGACCAGGGGCTTCAGGACGAGAAGCTCTCTTTAGAGTAGATGAAGGGGGCTTTACCGATGAGGCCGGCCGTGTTCCTGGTGCATCGAGAGTAACGGCCACCCTTGAACCGTCAAGGCTCTCCAGACAGAACTTCCCCCCTTCATATATGAGGGCCAGTTCCTCATCATCATGGAAGACGGGGTCCTCCGCCCAACGATGCACCTCTGGTTCGGGCGTAGGGCTGTTCAAAGTCTCGACCCAACGTCTCCATCTCTGTCCGGATTCAGTAAAGGGTCGATCAAGAAGAATTGACCATGAAACAACTCGGATAGACGAGGAAGTCTAGGAAAACTTACTAAATCGGTAGGGTTGAAAAAAGACAGTCCGTCTCGGAACTGTCGCCTAGCGAAGTCCTCCGCCGAGCCTTGGTAAATGCCGGCTAGCACGGTCCCAAAGGCCATTTGGTCGTGGAAGCTTTTCCGAATCGATCGGGAGGCGTCTTCAGTTCCGTTGTACATGAACAACGGGTGCTGGCGTTGCCGAAGTAGTTGGACTCTTCGGTTGATCGCCATGGCCATTACGTCTATGATAGCAAGGCCGGTGCTGGATAGCAGCTTCACTTGAGCCGCTAGGCTAGTCACGTCAGCATCGTCCTCTTGAGCGGCGCTCAGCGGCCTCCAGCTGTAGCGCTTCTTCGGGGGTTCCGAGGAGAATGCTGGGAGACCCGGCCGGGCTGGGTCGTACAGCGGAACATCGTCTATATAAAACCACTCGGATGACCAGACATCGGCATCCTCTCGAGGGGTGCCTGATGGATAGTCGGTCCCATCAATTCGGCAGACCTCGGCTGCTCCCACTTCGTATAGCTTCCCGGCTAGGGAGCAGGGCACTATGCAAAAGTACCTCCGCCATAGCCCGAAGTGTGCCTCGCATCCGAGGTGCATTTCGTAGAGGGCGACAAACCCTGCGATGTGTAAGATTGAATTGGGGGTGAGGTGGTGGAGTTGTAACCCATAAAACTTGAGCAAGCCCCGAAGAAAGGGATGAATGGGAAATCCCAGGCCACAAAGGAGGAAAGGAATGAAGCATACCCTCTCGTCCCCACGCGGGGAAGGGTGGCTCTCGGCATGGGCTTGCCCGCTCATGGAGGTTAATCCCATGCGGGTGGAAGTCGGATCTGAATCTGGTAAATAGCCTTGGGTGGCTAGGCGCTCTAGTTGGAGGCCCGTGACGGAGCAGCTCCCCCAGTCGCCCCTAATGAGGCCATGGGGTCGCCTTGAGGATCCCGCATCACTGGCCATGGCAAAGAGCTCTCGGGGTTGGACCTGGGAGTAGAAAGAGGGACACGTATGAATTCTGGAGAAGGGTCAAGATGCGCTCTGTCGTAAGCCTGGGCTATATGTTTATAAATGAAAAAGGCCGACGCTTCGACGTCTCGCTATAAAGCGACTCGATTCCCAGGAGGCGCGGTGATCGAGGTCAGGGATGGAAGGCCACGTGTAGTGGGGCCGGAATAACAATCGTCAAATATACCGAAGACTTCAGAGCCGAGCAAAAGATGATAAGCAGGAACTCGTCTGTCGAGCCAAAGACTCCGAAGCCGAAGTTCGAAGGTGTCGTCCTCGGCGTCGAAGACTAGTTCAGGGGCTACTGACAGTATCCTGGACTAGGGGGTCCCAACCCGACCGGGCCGTAGTCCTCGGGTTGGGCCCGAAGGCCCTTGTTCTCATTCAGATGGACTCCGGAGGACATGACGTGATCAAGATTGCATCTGCCGAAGACTTGGAGTATACCCCAAGACATCTCCTGCCACCTCCATACGCATCCCTGGATACCGCCTATGTAACCCTAGATGCCCTACCTGGCGTGTATATAAGCCAGGGGGTTTAGCCTGTAGAGGACACGAAATCATAATTACCATTAGCCTAGCCTTAGGGTTAGATTTCTCCTGAAGATCTCGAGGTAGATCAAGCTTTTACTCGATACTTCACCATCAATATAATCAAAGCAGGACGTAGGGTATTACCTCTTCGAGAGGGCCCGAACCTGGGTAAACACCGTCTCCTTTGTTCCTCTTACCATTGATCCGAGATCCACAACTCGGGACCCCCTACCCCGAGGTCAGCCGGATTTTACACCGACACTTTTGCTTCGCGATACTTTACAAAACCCGAGGTGAGATATATCGGTATCATCTTGAGTCATTCTCATGCTCACTATACCGGTCTCCTCGTTATCGGTTTTGTTCTTCTTTCTCGTTGACATGTCCCGGCATCCCCGCAACCTTGTCACCTGTGTCTGGCCAGACGATGATGGATGTCATCACACCGAGAGGGCCCTAAGAATATCTCTCCGTCATCAGAGGAGCAAATCCTACTCTTGAGCTATCTAACCCCTTGTCAAACTTTCCGATTAACCTGTAAGTTTTCGTTATGATCACCGTGTTACAAATGACGTTTGAGCAACCCCAAAGTCCATCGTACGGTAAGAAGAGACTACGATACTCTCATGGTCTAAGGAACTAAAGCATATGTAACTCTCAATGTTATAACAATTGACTTGTGACGATAGTATCTCAAAGTATAACAAACAAGTTTGGGTCGATTAAATATGATCATTCTTCCAACATCATATTCTCAAAGTTATTTTAGGACTATCGTTACACTTAACGATATCCTAAGATCCCGAAAACATGATCACTAACAACACTTGAGCTAGTCTTAGAGGCAAGACTATGAATCTGGTTTTACCGTTTATCATTCCACACGTGCATATGAGTTTTCCACAGAATCGCACATTTCAGGATCATAGCACTTATAGCATAGAATATAAAATATTAATTATAAACATGGAAATATAATAATACGATATTATTATCTTTAGGGCATATTTCCAACATTGCAATCTATCCGTACTTTTTGCCTAGATAATTTCTGTGATAATGCATTAGTTGTCAATGAACAAGAGCGGATTGCATCCGTCCCGGAAGCAGAATAATTCTTGCAGGAATCATAGAAAGATGAAGGAAAGGATGCAAACAATGAAGAGCAAACAGCCTCCTAGGATATATGGTTGCAAGAAGTGGTAAGAGATCATGAATTAAATATTTATTAAACTAACTTGCAGCAAGATAATGGGGGTCACAAAGAACAACTGAACTTGGATGAATGAGTGTGCTTAGAAGAAAAAGAAAGCATAGAGGAAGAAGAAGAGGAGGAAAAATTTATCCATGCCCACCTCCCACTTCCAAGAGTAACCTCTTACACACCCTTGATAAGTTCTTTGATGATGCAACTCTCAAGAAGAGCATTAGTTCTATGGATACATTAGAATTGCTAGAAATGTTAAATACATGTGCATCTATGTTATGTTCTATGTATCATGTTTCTTGTAGAAGTTGTACGTCTCCAGAACACCTTGACTTCCAGTGCACAAATACTTATGAAGAGGTGGTAGCACACTATAATAGTAGTAAGATGAATGCCACCCAGGAAATCATACGGTATGTCTTATCCACAAGTGCATGGAAATTATCTACGGAGATCGAGGCTGTTCAAGCTCGAAGGAAGGATGAAATTCTTGACTAGATGTATGGTCTTTTGGATGGCATAAATTATTACTGTTAAGAATATATTTCCAATGATAAAAAGTCACAAGATGAAATGCAGGAACACGTGAGCTCACAAGAAGAATCCAATGAGGAAGAAGAGGAGAACGAACGGTTTTACCGCCTTCTCACAACTATTAATTTTGATAGTGAATTCTTGCAATTATTTGAAGTGCTCACTGATGAACGTATGGCTACTATGGATAAGAGGGAATTATTAACTTGCTGGATAAATGTGCATTTATGTTATGTTCCTGATACGTCTCCGACGTATCTATAATTTTTTATTATTAAATGCTATTATATTATCACCTTTGTATGCTTTATATGCCATTTTGTATTATTTTTCTGTACTAACCTATTAATTTAGTGCGAGTGTCAGTTCCTGTTTTTTGTTTGTTTTTTGTTTCGCAGAAAATCCATACCTACAGAAGTCCAAACACGATAACATTTTATAAAGATTTTTTCTGGAATATAAGAGACCCTAGAAGCTTTGGGGGAGGACGAGAAGACCCAGGAGGGACCCACAAGCCAGGGGGCGCGCCACCCTGATTTGTGGCCCCCTCGTAGCTCCGTTTGCTCTAATTCCACCGCCATAAATTCCTATAAATACAGAAACCCCCGAAGCTAGACCAGAGACATTTTTATCGCCGCCGCAAGCCTCTATTCCAATGCGATCCCATTTGGAGCCCTGTTGCGGTACTCTGCCGGAGGAGGAAACCATTGGGGAGGCCATCTTCATCAACTTTGTTGCCTCCATGATGATATGTGAGTAGTTTCTTCAGGACCTACGGGTCCATAGTAGTAGCTAGATGGTCCTCTCTCTCTTTCTCTCTCTCTCTCTCTTGATCTTCAATACAATGATCTTCTCTAAGATCCATCTGATGTAATATTTTGCGGTGTGTTTGTTGGGATCCGATGAATTGTGGGTTGATGATCAGATTATTCATTGAATTTATTTGAGTCTTTCAAGATCTCTTTGCCGCATAATTTTATAGCTTTGTATTTCTCTCCGATCTATCCGTCTACTTTGGCCAAGTTAGATTGATTTTTCTTCGGTGGGAGAGGTGCTTTGTGGTAGGTTCAATCTTGCGGTGATCCTGCCCATTGACAATAAGGGCAAGGACACGTATTTGTATTGTTATTAATAAGGATAAAACGACGGGGTTCGATCATATTGATTGATCTTACTTTGTCTACATTATGTCATATTGCTTAACGTGTTACTCTGTTTGTATGAATAATACTTTGAGATGCATGCTAGTAGCGGTCTTGGGGTGGAATAATAGTAGTAGATGCAGTTGGATTAACGGTCTACTTGTCACGGACGTAATGCCTATGTAATGATTATGCCATGGATGATCCTCATCACTATGCTCAATTCTATCAATTGTCCAACAGTAATTTGTTTACCCACCGTTGCTATGCTTTCGAGAGAGATACCACTAGTGAACCTATGTCCCCCGGGTTCATTCTCCATTAATATTAAGTTTCCTACAATTTTTCTGTTTGCTTTCTTTTATTTACTTTTTACTTTTTATTACTTTGCATATCACTATCAATTTTAATCTTGTGGCTGGTAAGAACAAGGGGAGTGGCGCCCCCCTTACCTTTGTTGGGTGCGAGCAGTTATTTTGTTTGTGTGCAGGTACTGCTAAAGTTGTCCGTGTGTTGTCTCTTAACTGAGGGAAATACTATCTCCTACTATACTACTTCACCCTTCCTCTTCGGGGAAATCCAACAACTCCAACGCGTGTGGCAGAAGAATTTCTGTTGCCGTTGCCAGGGAGACATCACCTAACAAATCAGGTGCCTTCGCACAAACACTATATTTTTGCTTGTTTCTACTTTCTTGCCTTTTGCCTTTTTATTTGCCTTCTTCTTCTTCTTTTTACAAAAATCTAAAAATGCCCAAAAAAATCTTGAGTTGCTATCTTTGCTTGCGTTGTTATCATGGCCAGTTCTTCACTTGTCGTTCCTAAGTCCGAGTTAGAAGTGCTTAATTTTAAACAAATGGACAGAGAAAGTTTAAAAAATGCTTGACATAGGATTTGCGATGCTCAAAATAGATCTACTCATAAGCAATGCACCGCCGTTCTTCGCCAAATTTTTTATGTTGTTGTTACTACTTGGTATTGATTTGTGCCTGATACTATTACCGGAGGACCCTTTGGATGCTTTTAATGCTATAGGGAATTCAGCTGAAACTGAATTATCATTGGAACATGTTATGCAACGTTTGGATATTATTGAAAATAAAATGCCTACTATTCAACAACTTGAGGATTTGGATAAAAAGATGCATAATCATTTTACTAAATTGGGCTCCTTGGTAGGTGTTGCTTTAAAATCATTAAAGAAGAAATAATCCATTATTGATAAAGTAGAATAAAGTCCCACTAGAATTGATAAACTGGAGGAAGTTATAAATGTTTTGGGCTCAGCTTTCTCTTCCATAAATTCTAGTAGGGAAGCCTCCACAAATGAAAATCTGAAAATCTGAAACTTACTTGTGTGTCTAAGGGTCCTAAATCAAATAAGGGTGCTTCTCCTAGTAAGGAGAAGGGGGATTTGAAAATGATTAGTGTTCACTCAAATTTTATAAAGATAAAAAGGGAACCTATCTTTGACACCCACTTTTTGAACTTTGTGCATAGGAGTGTTATGATTGAGAGAATGCTTTCCAAACCTCCTAAGAAATCAAGTTGCCTTATTGAAGAACAAAAAGATGATAATACTTGATATCATGCATTATGCCTAGCTAGATGCTCTAACACGCTCGCAACAAAAAAAAAATAGAGTAAATGTGTAATTTGTAAATATATTGAATCTTGACTAGATTGATGAAGTCAGTGACTTTTTTTTTGAAAGCATGAAGTCAGTGACCTGACTGAACGTCAGAGTCTTTATCCATCGAAAGGCCAAATCCCAGGTGTGAACAACTCGGCGTGCAATTTAGCATTAGTGCCAGTGCGCGCTCCACGTATTAAGGGAGAATCCAATGATATTTCAAGCAATTTACACTTCCTCTGTCCTGAATTATTTGTCGCTCAAACGGATAATCTACCTCTATATATTATCTAAATATTCGATTTGTAAACTTTTCGTATGTTCTTAGGGTTTTCGCCTCAAATATACAGAAAAACTCAGTCTTCTTCGCTATCATTGAAAAACCACAACGACCAGGTCCCAGAATTATTGGAGACGTTCTCACACGTGTACCTGTGACCTGGATGGCATCGGAAATAATAGCAATGAGCGGGGCGGACGCCACAACCCACAAAGCGCTAACCCTATCCGCCGGGCTGGATACTACTCCATGAGTTTAGGCAGATAAGCAAAGTACATATAATCAAGCAAAATTAAGCTGATCTTTATCCTAACACGACCGATGGAGACCCCACTCATCAGCCGCGGTAGAGAAGGCCCACTAAACACACGTTTATGGCAAGCCGTGGCCTAATGGCTAATGGCGTGATTATCCTGGACATGACGACAGGATTTAGCAGCTTTTCCATGGACAGAATTAAGCCGCTAGGTGTGTGGCTGGCTTCGTTTACGGGCGTGATTATCCTAAATCATATCGTAGTCAGGGTTAGGTCGATCGCGTCTATCCATTAATCCCGTCTGCGATGTCTGTGTCTATATACATATCGCTAGCTGCTATTATAGGTAGTTGGTCCAAAATCCCCAATGACTTGTGGTAGATTGTGTTGTGTTTGCTGCTGCACCGGCCGCGAAGCGAATCGAGCGGTGAAGGCTGGGGTCTAAAAATAGAAGGCGCAACAGCGACCTCGTGCGCGGATCAGCAGCGGATGTGCGCGGGCGTCGCCATCAGGAGGGAATAGCTAGGGAATTCCATAACGAGTAACTTTGCGGTAGTCGTCGGGCGATTCGCCTCGCCGCTGTCGAGGCACGTGTCGACCGCCGGGCGATCTCGATCTCGAGCTGGTGGTGGCCCGGGAGAGGCGCGCTGGCCAGAGGGAGATGAGATGACGATATGGACGTGCGGGGCCGCGCATGCATAGAGTAAGCTTCGCGAGCGATCTGGCTACGTGCCGCGCTGCACGGCCGTAAGGATTTGCCTCGCGATTAACCATGGACAAAAAGATTGAGCCAAGACAAAATATTGGGCTAGGCGCTTTTGGGCGTAACTTCCGAGGGAACTTCAGTACGGCAGCGACGTGCTCCCTGCCTCATGTAATCACTGTTGATTCTGCTGAGATGACTGTAATTAGGAACGGGATGCACCTTGCGGCAAGGATTGGTTGCAAGAAATTGCTCGTTCAGTCGGAGTGTAGCTTTGTGGTGGAGGCAGTGCAGCAACCTGATGATTTTGTTGGTACGAATATGGCTATAGTTCTGAAATGCAAGCAGCTTGCAATGCACTTTGCAGAATGTTAAAAGGGATAGAAATGAATTGGTGTAATGCGATGGATATTGTATTGAGCCTCACGGGCGATTATATATAGGAATACAGACTTGGAGGGCAAGAAGCCTCTCCTAGAGATAAGGTAGGAGACGGATTACAAATTCTAGACTACCAAATACATGTAACCCAAATATATGTCTAACATCCCCCCGCAGTCGTAGCGGTAGCATTGCGAACAACAGAAGCGTCGCGGACGGTCAGACTGGAGAATAGCAGCCGACGGGCTGACATCCCCCCGAAGTCGCAGCAGGAGCGTCGTGGACGGTGTCGCGTAGCGGACGCGTGGACTGTGGAGGAAGCCGTTGAGTTGCTCAAGCGAGGCGATAACCCTTTGTGCCGATGTCGACGTAGCCGAGGCGTAAGGTGGTGTAGCCGTGGTCGAGGTAGCCGTGCGAGGTAGCCGTGGTCGATGTCGAGTCAGGGGTTGCCGGTGTCAAGGTAGTCGCCGTGGAGCCGCGAAGAAGAGCGGCGGCGGCGGCCCGAGGAGGCGGCGGCGACGGCTAGGTTAGGAGCGCGGCGCGGTGCTCGAATTAGGCGAGGAAGAATCCGACAGCGTGGCGAAGACCAGCGCGGACGATGGCGTTCCCGCGCCTAGGAAGGCGCCGCGGCGCATACCACACAGAAGTCGACGCGCGTGGACGGCGAAGTGGACCGCGTGCCGCGCTTGCTACGGCCCGATGGGGCGACGCAGCAGCAACGCGAGGGTCGGTGCAGCCACGAGGACGGCTTGTAGCGGACGGCCTCGGGGCGATGGTGGACCGCGGGCCACGGCACTACGGCCTGAAGGGGCGACGCAACGGCAGCTCGCGGATCAGTGCAGCTGCGGGGAGAACCACAGGGCGGCGGCAGGGACGGCGTGGCACGCTCGCTACGGCCCGATGGGGTGACGCAGCGACAGCGCGAGGGTCGGCGCAGCCACGGGGACGACCTGGAACGGACGGCCTAGGGGTGGCGATGGACCGCGGGCCGCGGCACTATAGCCTGAAGGGCGACGCAGCGGCAGCGCACAGGTCAGTGCAACCGCGGGGAGAACCACTGGGGCGGCGGCGCTGCGGCCCGCCATTGCTCGATCGGTGAAGATGCATACTGTACTCGACGATGTTGACGGTACTGAATCGCGTGCCCTCGGATGATTAATCCGATTGTGCGTGAAATCGAAGTGTCCGCTTAGACAAGGTAATGCAGCCGGACGTGACGCGGGGCTGGTACACGCGCAGCACCTATGTGCAACCACCTACGTGTAGTCAGGCTAGCACGTGGTGCCATCCATGCACATGAGCGGCCGTGGCTCAAGCCGGGCCAGCGCTGCACTTCCGCGGGCGACGCGCTGCAGCGAACTCGCGCGCAGGATGCAGGATTGAGCCGCGGGCGACGCGGTGCGGGCCAGCGTAGGAGCGCAAGCTGCGGCAGGTGTCGGCGAGGCTGTTGTCGGAGCAGAAGCACGCAGATGAACGACGGTAGTGGCGGGCGACGCAAACCGATCTTAGATCAGAAAACCAAAAAGAAAACGCCGGTCAAGACGACCGGCGAGAGAGAAAAACCTGGATTAAGAGCTCGGGAAAAAGACTCTCTAGGGCAGGCGGTCAACACACCTAGGTACGGGCGGCGTGGCCCCCGATGACGATCATGGAGATCGACCGCCCTGGGAGCGGCGCGGTGCAGAAGCGATGGGCGGCGGTTAGGGTTTGGATCGGTTAGGCTAATACCATGTTAAAAGGGATAGCGATGAATTGGTGTAATGCGATGGATACGGTATTGAGCCTCACGGACGATTATATATATAGGAGTACAGACTTGGAGGGCAAGAAGGCTCTCTTAGAGATAAGGTAGGAGACGGATTACAAATCCTAGACTACCAAATACATGTAACCCAAATATATCTCCAACACAGAAGTCTCACATGTGCACTGTTTCCGTGAAACTAATGAGGTGGCGAATTTTTATTTTTATTTTTTCTATCGAATACGCACGAGTGTGCGTACTATATTATAAAGAGAGAGGATGGGGTAAAGAGCCCCTCCACGTTAGTGTTACAAGCAGATGTACAAGAACACTAACACCACACGCCATCCACCGTAGATAACTCTAGTAACCCTAACTACTCGTTCTAGCCCACCCTTCCACTTGGTGAAAGAGTTGTGCATGTCGCCCTTTAGAAGACCCGCTTGCTTCCATGCTCGCCCTTCGCTGGCAATGGTGAGGATGATGTTGTTCTTCGATGGTGTGGCTCCGTCAAACACAATTGAGTTCCGGTGTTTCCACAACTGCCACATCACTAGGATGGTGATCGCACTTATGCTCCTCATGGCCTTACTTCAACCTCCTTTGTCGCGGCACCACTCCGTGAGATTCACTTCCGTCGTCGGCATCCACTCCAACTTGCCGAGGGAGTGTAACACTGTCGTCCAGACCTCGCACGCAAAGACACAGTGCAGTAGAATATGATTCAGGGTCTCTTCTTCTTGGTTGCATAGCGGGCACCTGTCTTGGTGGTCGAGACCTCTCCTTGCCAACCGATCCGACGTCCAGCATCTGTTCTGCATCGCTAACCACATGAAGAACCGGCATTGTAGGGGTGCTTTGGCTCGCCAAATGAACTCAACCGTTGGGTTGGCTTGTCTGCCCCAAAACCTCGCAGCGTAGGCTGTCCTGGTCGAGAAACAGCCCGATGTCTCCCAGGACCAGGTAATGGTGTCATGCTGCTCGTGGTCCAGGTGCACTCCCTCGATCGCGGTCCATAGTGTCAGGTACTCGTGCAAGGCAGTTGCTGTTACCTCGGGCCCAATACCCCTCGCCCATAGCGCGTCCTCCATTCCTTGCGAGACCGTGCGAGTGGCTTTTACACTTCTGCGTACACCGCCGTAGAGAACCGGCGCCAGCTCCTCGATCCTGTACCCGTTCAACCATCTAACTTCCCAAAAGGGGGTCGATTGCCCATTGCCTACTTCTGATTGGGCTGCTGCTCGAAAGAGTTGTCGTGATGTTTCAGGAACTAGAATTTGAAATTCTGCCCATGGTCTCGAGCTATCGGATCGTTGTAGCCACGGCTAGCGCACTTGCATCGCGACATTCAGCCATTTGAGGTTAGGGATCCCTAGTCCACCGGCCCACTTGGGAGCACAAACGGACTCCCATGCCACAGCGCACTGCCCACCAGACGAGTCCGCTGCTGCGCACCAAAGGAAGCTTCGGCAGATTTTGTTCATTGATGCAAGTGTCTTTTGTGGTAGATCAAGTGCCATCATCGCATGGAGCGGGATCGCGCATAAGACTGGCTGGATCAGTAACATTCTTCCACTTTTGGGCATTTTGGCTGCTTTCCACCTCGGAAGTGCCGCGGCCAGCTGATCCACGAGTCCCGCGAGCTGAGCATGAGATTGCTTTCTTAGGGTGAGTGGTAGACCCAGATACTTGCACAGGAACGCTCCCCTCGAGCAGCCGAGAGCCTGATCCACTGTCATCATTGTTTCGGCAGAGCATCGGATTGGGTAGGCTGCGCTCTTGGATAGGTTTACGCGGAGGCCGGAAGCCTCGCCAAAAAGCTCCAACATAGCTGCACAAGCTTGTAGATCAGTCCCATTCGGCTTGAGAAATATCATCACGTCATCCGCGAACAAAGATATGCGATGCTTCAGACCGGTTCTTGCCAATGGAGTTAGCAGCCCCCTCGACGTAGCAAGCTCGAACAAGTGCTTCAATGGTTCCATGATCATGATGAAGAGCATTGGAGAGAGAGGGTCGCCTTGCCTTAGGCCAATGCAGTTGTATATTGGTATTCCCGGTGTGCCGTTTACCATGATTCTTGTTGAGGAGCTTCCTAACAGCCCACACATCCATGTCAACCACCGATCTCCGAATCCCATAGCCCGAAGCACCTCAAGGAGGAAGGGCCATTGAACCGAGTCGAATGCTTTGGAGATGTCAAGTTTTAGCATAACCGCCTGCTCTCGTAGGGCATGGAGTCATCGGGCCGTGCATTGCACGAGCATAAAGTTATCGTGAATGGATCGGCCTTTGACGAAGGCGCTTTGTTGTTTGCCCACTAGGTAGGGCAAGTCTTCAGTCAATCTTGTTGCTAGTGTTTTGTCAAAGATCTTGATCGCTCCGTACACTAGGCTCACCGGCCGGAAGTCCTTGATGTCCACCGCGCCATCCTTCTTTGGAAGCAGTACTACAATCGCCTTGTTGATTGCCGGGAGTCCCCTCATGTCCCCCTGGTGGAAAGTGTGGAGAGCTCTCATAAGATCACTCTTTATGATATGCCAACATGATGCATAGAATCGTCCCGTGAAGCCATCGGGTCCCGGAGCCTTGTCCATTGGCATGGCCTTTACAATCTTCTCAACCTCCTCCTCGATGAAAGGGTCCTCTAGCTGGACTAGATCGAGCGCCGGCATGTGCAGCATATCGAGGTCAATGGCATGGGCCCTCAATGGTGCCTCACCAAACACGCTGTTGTAGTAGTCGTCCAACTCATTCGCAATCTCAGCTTGCCCGGTAGCAATCTTGTCACCATGTTGAATGGACGTGATCATGTTCCGCCTTTGCCTGTGACAAGCATGTTGGTGGATGAAACTTGTATTTGCATCCCCCTCGCGAAGAGAGAGGATTCTTGATCCTTGGCGCGCGATTGTTCTCCCAAGCGAGCAAAGTCCGAGCAACTTCTGCTTGAATAGGCGTCGAAGGCTTCTTTCCTGCTCAGTTAACGCTCGTGTATCCATGGCTTTGTCCAACCTAAAGATCACCTCCATAGCAATCCCGTTTTGTAGCTTGACGTTCCCTATCCAGCGGTTACTCCACTTTTTAGGCTCTTGGCGGTGGCCCTTAGTTTCGAGTCGAGCACGGTGTAAGGGTTTCCTTCTTGTTGGATGGAACCCCAAGCTTCCTCCACGGTTTCCATGAAACCTGCTGCCTTTGTACAAAATGACTCAAATTTGAACCGTTTGCCCATGCATAACTCTGCATCCAAGTCAAGAAGTAGCGGGCAGTGGTCCGATATCGAGGAACCAAGCGCTGTAAGGTGGCACGTTGGGTACAACTCCTCCCAAGTCGAGGTGCTGAAGCAATGATCGATCTTCTCCATTGTCACTTGGGCTCTCTCATTTGACAACGTGTATCGTCGCCCATTCAAATAGAGCTCTTTCAGCTCCAGAATGTTTAGCTTCGCACGGAAGCGTGCCATCATCCGCCTATTAATATGCGAGTTGCTCTTGTCCTCTGGGTTGACCAGTAAGTTGAAGTCCCCCACAAGTGCCCATGGCCCGACGATCAATTCCCAGATGTCAATAAGCTCCTGTAGGAATTCGATCTTTTCTTGATCGTGCTGGGGGCCGTACACGCCCGTCAGCCACCATTGTGTGCCATCGACATGTTTAACAAGTGCCCTGAGAGCGTTAGTCGTATAGTGCGGATTAGATAAGGCCACCACCGATGCATCCCAAGCAATGAGGATGCCTCCTTTCGTGCCTACCGCAGGGAGGTAGTAGAAATCACCGAATTTATTTCCAAGGGAGTGGGTTACCACCTCGGGTGATACATGCTCCATTTTTGTTTCTTGAAGGCATACAAGGCTCGGATTCGCAGCGTTAATCACTTGTGGAATTACGCTCCGCCGTGCTGGACTATCTAGCCCACGTACGTTCCACACTAGCATCTTGAAAGGATGTGCATTCATCTTGGTGTCCCGCACAAAAGACCACCACAGCCGGGACTAGTGCCGGACATCCACCGCACCATCTTGCTCGAAGAGAGGTAGCATCGATGCGTCCCAACCAAAGAGCGCGAGGATGGCCTTGATGTGCCCCTCCGATAGCAGCTGCTCAAAAAGCTGCGCGTATAGCTGCAGTGCCTCATCACTAATGGTCTCTGTTTCGTTTGCGAGACAGAGCTTTCGTATGAGCACCCCTTGTTGCTTGGAGGCATTGGAGCCACGTCCTACTCCTCTGGCAAGCCGCACACTCCTCCTTGGGTTGGAGACAGGAGCTCTCGCTTGCCTTGTGCGTCGCTTGGGTCCCACCGTGGTCTTGCTCGGTGGGCCAGTCACGATTGGGTAGACTGATTTCCTAAGCTGGGCGCACAGCTCATCCACTGGGTTTGTGTTTTGCATTAGCGTGCATGGGCTGCATGGCCTACATGGCGTCTGGCCCGTCCGAGGCGGACAGGTGGGCGAATCTCGTACAGTGGAGAGGTTGACACAGACGGTATCTCCCACATGCACGTGGTGGGGCGTGCACGGCTCCATCCAATCTCCTGTACAACCGCTGCAAGGTAGGGCATCTTCGAAGGACGCGCCTGCCCAATTCTCTTCGGGCGACATCTTGTCGTTGTCCTGGTCCAGGATGTGGTCGTTGTTCTCCACTGGCCGGGCAATGGTGGCCCCAGCAGGATCGCAGACGGCCTCCTGCACCACACAGTCGATAGACCCCACCTGCACACTTCGGGCCCTGAGACTGCAGTCCCCATTTGCCCCCACTTGCCTTGGATCGCCACATTCTGATCCACCTACCCAATCCGCGTCCTGGTTGGACCGGCAGCCTTCCAGGTATTTCCATCTCGGCAAACTGACCGACTGTGGTGTCATTGGAATATTCGCTGAATCCCCATGACGGTCGGCCTTGGATGCCTCCTGATTTGAACCACACGACGACACAGCCTCCGCATGCTTGAGCGCGCCAACGTCACTTTGGGCAGAGGGCCCAGGCGATGGACCAGTCAAAGGAGCCATGTGGCCAGCCGCAGTTGGTTTGCTTTTTCTGGTGGTGGCAACCGCCGCGCCAGGCGCTGGGAGGGGCCCTGATGCCAGCATTCGCAGTGGCAGCAGGGGCAGGCCCACTACCCGCATGGGCTGACACCCTCTTCACCGGTGCCGATGGTGCCGGCGGCGCCACCGTGGAGCCCTGTGACTCACCACCTCCATCCAGCGTCGCCCCATTTGCCGCGCCTCCCGTGCGTCCACCGGGCGCCCGATCTTGGGAGTTCTCATCCGTCGGAGGCAAAGGTGGCGGCGGCGGCGGCGGCAGTGGTGGCGCGCCATCCACATCAAAACCATCGTGGACTGGTGGCGCCATCTTGACGATCGTGATTGGGTACCATAGCGCATCTGGCGCACCGTTGGCAGTGTCTACAGCCGGCTCGGGGACGAACAGCATCCGGCGGCAAGGAATCTTCGAGGGGTCCACCATTTTGAGCCACACCTGGTAGCCGGACATATGATAGCGCCTCGCCGTGCGCTCTGCAACCTGGACTACGAACCCAAGGCCCCGCAGAATGACATCCTCCGTCCGCCGTGTCCAAGCATGGGCCGGCACCTCCACGAGCTTGAGAGGCACTAGGAACGGCAAAGCCGCGCCCATCGCTTGTGCCTGCCTCATCCACGACCACAAGGCCAGCGTGAATCCACGGTCTTGGGCACGGCCTCGATCCACCATGAGCTGCCAGATGATCTGAAGTTCGCACAGCACGAGAAAGTCTTCCGGGTGAAACGGGCGGATTGACATGCCGTTCGGTCCAACTCCGAATTCCGCGTGCAGAGCCTCTGCCGCCGCGGCCAGGTCGACGTGGGGTCTAGTGCCCGTGACGGTGACCACGACCGCGCGAGCGAGGTCCGCCTCCATGCGCCAGAGGTCATTGGAGGCCTCAAGGAAACAGCTTTCCACATGCTCCACCGGTTCCGCCACACGCGCCGCCCGTTCACCCGTGGGCTCGAAGGGCACTGAGAACTCTGGCCCCGCCACGCTCGCAACCGACGACGCCTGCGCGACCTGGTTCCAAGGATGTGGGAAGCGGATTGCGCCAGGGGGAGGGGGGCCCGGCGGCGGTGGCGGGAGCGTCGAGGTCGCGGGAGACAGGGGTACCGTTTGCCACGGCGGGGCAGGAAGGGTGGCCCGCGCTGGGGCCGGGGCAGGCGGGGATGATCGCCGCGGGGCAGCAGGCGGAGGACCAGTCGAAAGTCGGGCGTCGGGCCGCGACCTGTCCACCGGAGAGGAGCGGCGAGGGGAGTTGCAGTCTCTGGCGATGTGGCCTCCCCCCCCCCCCGCATCTCACACACACCGTCTCCTTCCAGCACTCGGTAGAGATGTGCCGTGCATCTACACAGTTGTAGCAGCAGCCGTACAGCTCGGCCGGGATGTTGGACCGAGGGGGCCTCGTCGAGGCAAGCGTGAAGCCATGGCTCCGACGCTGCGCAGGCGGCGACCGCGACACGGAGGCGGGGCTGCGCGGGCGGTGGCCGGTCTTGGTTTGCCACTCGTACCTCGTTACCAGGGGCGGGAGGGGCCGGAGGACGCGCCTTAGGTTATCAGCCCGAAGCGGGTGCCCAGCACATCCGGGCCGGGAACGATAACGATGGAGCGGATCTGGGGCCGGGGAGGCTGGGGCGGGGGCGGGGGCGGGGTCGGCGAGCCCGAGGAGTAGGAGGTCGCGGAGAGCGAGACCCTGGAGGCCATCGTGAGCGCGCTCGGGTGGTGGGCGCCGACACCGGAGTGGTGGCCGGCGAGAAAGGGGGGGTGGCCGCTGGCGCTCAGTGGAGGAGGGAGGCGCTCAGAGGAGGGAGGCGCTGAGAAGAGAGAGAGCCGAGGGATGGTACATAGTGCGGAGCGGCGGCCGTGAAGAGCCGGATCGCAGAGTAAGGACACGAGTAAGTATTTTTATTTTAGAAAAGGAGGATTACCCCCGGCCTCTGCATCAGAGTGATGCATGCAGCCCCAATGAGGTGGCGAATGATTTAGCTAAAAAGTCTTTTAGTGATAGTTCGTCTAGTTTCTGGGACTCAATGATCTCTGGCTTTATCTCTCATTCACTTGTAAACGATTTATCTATTGTCCGAGGAATAAAGTCTATTTGCTGCCAAAAAAAAGTAAATAAATTTAGTAAGGAGAACAGGTACACATCGAAAGCTATGTGAACTAACTCGAAAGACGACACGTATCTACTGAGTTCTGGCACCTCTGCGAGGACCGTATATTCTTTGTGAAGACTGCAAAACCATTAAATGTGATGCCCTGCAACGACATCTTAGGAGATGGACAGTAACAAGGATAATGACGCACTTGAACTGATCGGGGATCGCAATCTCGACAAGACTTGATTGCACGGTGTATATTATCCTTGATTGCTAGCGCAAAGTATTTAGGTTAACTCTCGAAACAGGCTTTCGCCTCCTTTATAGATGTCAGAGATGATTCCGGTAGATCCCTCATAGGGTATCTCGGCATGGTGATTAGGTCGGAGAGAAAACATTAGATGATTTTACCCAGACTCATGCCCTCTAATCAAGGTAAAACTCTACTCTTACTCAATGTATATTGCGATTGAGGTGTATGAAGTACAGGTAATACCGAAGGATTGTATCTATCGACTAGCTCGGTCCCAACTTATATAAGATATCGGGGCCCAACGGGTTACACAACCTAGTCGGCTCAATCGGTGGAGGGGGGAGGGGGGTCGCCTACCTGGCTGGTAACCAGCAAAGTGAGGCACCCCTGGGTGTAACACACTGGATTTTGGCCATTTTCTTTTTTTCAAAATAACTTTTATTTGGAGTTTATCTAGATCTTTATTTGAAGGACTCTTTGGACTTAAGACTTCGGAATATGAATTATTTTCTCCTGCATCCAAGTACATCACATGATTTCCCTAGCATTTCTTCCAAGCCTATCCACAAACTTTTTCTCCATGTACTATTTTCTATAAAAGAATATACACTACTGCAGGAATGCCTAGCAGTGGCGGGCGGAAAAAGCCTAGCAGTGGCGGGCCAGGCTCTCAGGGACACCCGCCACTGACCTCCCGCCACTGCTAAGATGGCATGAGTGGCGGGTGCGCGCCCGCCACTAATCATATACTTGCCTGTGGACGGCTTCACCTGGCTCCCCACAGTTGTGTTATGATAGCCAAAAATAAAAAAAAATGCTGCCATGGCCACGTTTTTGTGTGTCGTTGCAACTTTTTTCAGTTAGCAATAATATTAGTACCCTAAAGACATAAATAGCACACTTCAAATACACACTTTAGTTCAACAATTCTCTAATTTTTAATACTTACACACTACAATACAATAAGTGCATACAACATATACATCTTTAATAAAGTGCTAGCTAGTACCATACAAATACCCGTACGCCATCCGGATCACCACCGAAACTGTTGGAAATATGCCCTAGAAGCAATAATAAAATGGTTATTATCATATTTCCTTGTTCATGATAAATGTTTATTAGTCATGCTAGAATTGTATTGACCGGAAACTTAAATACATGTGTGAATACATAAACAACACCATGTCCCTAGTAAGCCTCTACTAGACTAGCTGGTTGATCAAAGATGGTTAAGGTTTCCTAACCATAGACGTGAGTTGTCATTTGATAACAAGATCACATCATTAGGAGAATGATGTGATGGACAGACCCAACTATAAGCTTAGCATCAGATCGTTTAGTTATTTGCTAAAGCTTTCTTCATGTCAAGTATCAGTTCCTTAGACCATGAGATCATGCCACTCCCGGATATCGGAGGAATACTTTGTGTGCTATCAAACGTCACTTCGTAACTGGGTGATCATAAAGGTGCTCTACAGGTATCTCTGAAGGTGTGTGTTGGGTTGCATGGATCGAGACTGGGATTTGTCACTCTGTGTGACGGAGAGATATCTCTGGGCCCTCTCGGTAATACAACAACACAAGAAGCTTCATGTGGCTAATGAGTTTAGTCATGGGATCTTGTATTACGGAACGAGTAAAGAGACTTGCCGGTAACAAGATTGAACTAGGTATGGAGATACCGGCGATCGATTCTCGGGCAAGTAACATATCGCCGGACAAAGGGAATTGCATACGGGATTAACTGAATCCTCGACATCGGGGTTCAACCGATAAAGATCTTCGTGGAATATGTAGGAACCAATATGGGCATCCAGGTCCCGCTATTGGTTATTGACCGGAGAGGTGTCTCGGTCATGTCTACATGATTCTCGAACCCGTAGGGTCGCACGCTTAACGTTCGGTAGCGCTAGGGTAGTAATGAGATATTAACATTGGTGGCCGAAGGTCGTTCGGAGTTCCGAATGAGATCCCGGACGTCATGAGGAGTTCCGAAATGGTCCAGAGGTAAAGATTTATATATGGAAAGTTGTTGTCGGGGTTTCGGGAAAAAGTCCGGTTTTTTCGGTATTGTGCCGGGAAGTCACCGGAAGGCTCCAGAGGGTTCCGGAGGGGTCCGGAAGTCCTCGGAGGGTTCCATCACATCCCATATAGTAGCATGGGCTGCAGGGGGGCGCCCTAGCCTTATTGGGCTAGCGCACCAGCCCCTACAAGGCCCATGCGCGTACGGGTGGAAAACCCTAAAGGGGAGGGCCCTCCACTTGGCTTGGAGGGCACTCCTCCCCTCCTTGGCCGCCACCCCCTTCCTTGGAGGAGGAGAAAGGGCTGGCCACATACCCCCCCTATATAAATAGAGAGGAAGCACAAGGGGCAGCCCATCCCTTGACCACGGCTGCTGCCCTCTCCCTCCACTTCTCGTTCGTGTAGCGCTTGGCGAAGCCCTGCCGGAGTTTCGCTGCCACCAACACCACCACGCCATCGTGTTGGATCAGGTCTCATCTACCTCTGATCCCTCGCTTGCTGGATCAAGGAGGAGGATACGTCACTGAGCTGTACATGTGCTAAACTCGAAGGTGCCGCACGTGCGGTGCTTGGATCGGATTGGATCACGACGCGAGTATGACTACACCAACCACGATCTCTAGATCATTAACGCTTTCGGTCTACAAGGGTATGTAGACTCACTCCCCTCTTGTAGCTATGCATCTCCTAGATTGATCTTGGGTGTTCGTAGGAATTTTTTTGATTTTCAAGCTTCGTTCTCCATCAGTGCTATCAGAGCTAGGTCTATGCGTAGATGTATATGCACGAGTAGAACACAAAGAAGTTGTGGGCGTTCATGTTCAAATTTCTTACTTCCTTTGTCTTATTTGGATTCGGTGGTATTGTGGGATGAAGCGGCTCGGACCAACCTTACTTGTCCTCGCACAAGAGACCGGTTCCACTGACTGACATGCAACTTGTATTGCATAAAAGTGGCTTTGCGGGTGTCTGTCTCTCCCACCTTAGTTGAATCTGATTTGACAACGGCGGTCCTTGTAGAAGGTTAAAAGGCAACTTCTATATCACTGTTGTGGTTTTGTGTAGATAAGAACGGTTCTTATAGTTTGCCCTAGCAGCCATGTAAAATTTGCAAGAGCAAAGTAGAGGATGTCTAACTTGTTTTTGCAGGGCATGTTATGATGTGGTATGGCCAAAACATGATGTGATATATGTTGATGTATGAGATGATCATGTTTTGTAATAGGTTCACGACTTGCATGTCAATGAGTACAGCAACCGGCAGGAGCCATAGGGTTGTCTTTAATTTATTGTATGACCTGCGTGTCAACTATTAACCGCCATGTAATTGCTTTACTTTATCGCTATGCGTTAGCAATAGTCGTAGAAGCAATAGTTGGTGGAGACAACCACATGACGACACGATGATGGAGATCATGATGATGGAGATCATGGTGTCATGCCGGTGATGATGGAGATCATGTCGGTGCTTTGGAGATGGAGATCAAAAGCACAAAGATGATGATGGCCATATCATGTCACATATTGATTGCATGTGATGTTTATCTTTTTATGAATCTTATTTTGCTTAGGACGACGGTAGCATTATAAGATGATCCCTTCACTTAATTTCAAGATAAAAGGTGCTCTCCCTAAGTATGCACCATTGCGAAAGTTTGTCATTTCGAAGCACCTCGTGATGATCGGGTGTGATAGACTCTTCGTTCACATACAACGGGTGTAAGCCAGTTTTACACATGCAGAATACTTTGGTTAAACTTGACGAGCCTAGCATGTACAAACATGGCCTCGGAACACGGAGGACCGAAAGGTCGAACATGAGTCATATAGTAGATATGATCAACATGGAGATGTTCACCATTGATGACTACCCCGTCTCACATGATGATTGGACATTGGTTAGTTGATTTGGATCATGTAAACACTTAGACAACTTGAGGGATGTTGATTTAAGTGGGAGTTCTTTAGTAATTTGATTAATAGAACCAATTATCATGAACATAGTCTAATTGTCTTTGCAAATTAATGTTGTAGATCAATGGCTCGCGCTGTAGCTCCCCTGAATTTTAATGCGTTCCTAAAGAAAGCTAAGTTGAAAGATGATGGAAGCAACTATGCGGACTGGGTCCGTAATCTGAGGATTATCCTCACTACTGCACAGAAGGCTTATGTCCTTGATGCACCGCTAGGTGAACCATCCACTCCCACAAATCTGGATGCTATGAACGTCTGGCAGACAAGAAATGATGACTACACGATAGTTCAGTGCGCCATGCTTGACGGCTTAGAACCGGGACTCCAAAGGCGCTTTGAGCACCACGGAGCATATGAGATGTTCTAGGAGCTGAAATTGGTATTTCAGACTCATGCCCGAGTTGATAGGTATGACACCTTCGACAAGTTCTTTAGCTGTAAGATGGAAGAGAACAACTCCGTTAGTGAGCACGTACTCAAAATACCGTACTATCAAGAGGGGGTCCGCTTCGGAAAAGTTTGGGTGGAATCAACACGTACACACTTTCATTTGCACCCTTCGTTCCTTTCCGCTTCATTGGAGTTTCGCTTTCCGTTACTTAGGAGTGCTCATAGAGCTGCCAGCGGTAGTACCGCTTGTAAGCGGTAATGCCGCTCCCAGTACCGCTCGTACTACCGCCTCGATTCGGGGCACGATTTTTCGTGTCGGGTCCAGCGGTAGTCCAGCGGTGGTCCCACTGGCATACTACCGCTGACCCCTTTTGACCCGACTGGGCAAGCGGCAGTAGCAGAGGTAGTAGGAGCGGTAGTACCACTTGTAAGCGGTAGTACCGCGCCTACCACCGCTACCACTTCCGCTCGCGGCGCTGCTCTACGAGCCCTCCCTGTTTCTCAGCGGTTGCAAAGCGGCAGTGGGCGAGCAGTAGTACCGTGCGTAGGCGTTAGTACCAATGTCCGCAGCGGTAGTACCGCTGGTGTGGCACTCCCACTCCTCCCCTGTTCTGCTCTGCTCTCCGAGCGCCCTGGGCTGCAACCCCAGCGGTAGTACCGCTGGGAAGAGCAGTAGTACCGCTCTGGCGGCACTACCGGCTCGAGGACTCGCTCCTTTGCACTACACTTCGTGCACTTCCGCCAGGGCGGCAGTACCGCTGCCGTGTGCAGTAGTACCGCTCTGTGCAGGCTGAAAACTGGGTAACGGTTGGTTTTGTTCCCCCACTATATAAAGGGGTCTTCTTCTCCAAGAAGACTACCTCTTCCTCCCCAAGCTCCATTGTTGCTCCAAAAGCTTATTTTCGCCCGATCTCTCTCCCTAGCCAATCAAACTTGTTGATTCTTTAAGGATTGGTTGAGAAGGCCCCGATCTACACTTCCACCAAGAGAAATTTGATTCCCCCCACTAATCCCTTGCGGATCTTGTTACTCTTGGGTGTTTGAGCACCCTAGACGGTTGAGGTCACCTCGGAGCCACATTCCATTGTGGTGAAGCTCCGTGGTGGTGTTGGGAGCCTCCAATTAAGTTGTGGAGATTGCCCCAACCTTGTTGTAAAGGTTCGGTCGCCGCCTTCAAGGGCACCACTAGTGGAATCATGGCACCTCGCATTGTGTGAGGGCGTGAGGAGAAGACGGTGGACCTAGTGGCTTCTTGGGGAGCATTGTGCCTCCACACCGCTCCAACGGAGACGTACTTCCTCTCAAAGGGAAGGAACTTCGGAAACACATCCTCGTCTTCACCGGCTCCACTTGTGGTTACTTCTTACCTTTACTTTGTGAAAGCTTTACTTGTGTTGTATCTTGTGCTTGCTTGCTTGTGTTGTGGTTGTTAGCATCATATAGGTTGCTCACCTAGTTGCACATCTAGACAACCTATTTTATTGCTAACCCTAATTTGTTAAGAAAAGCTAAAAATTGGTAGTTGCCTATTCACCCCCCCTCCTCTAGTCAACCATATCGATCCTTTCAATTGGTATCAAAGCCTCGTCTCTTTATTAAGGGCTTCACCACCCGAAGAGTATGGTTGATGACGGGGATCGGGATGAGGAAGTGCCCGAGTCCGTGGAGTTGAACTCGGTCACCCGAGACGACTTAAATGAAGCTATGGCTTCACTTAAGACGTCTATGACGGCCGAGGTCAAGTCCATGCTTAAAGAACTTCTTGAGGGGTTGAAATCTACTCCCGATCCTTTGCTTGTGGTTAATCCCACCGCATCAGTGTCGGAGGCCAATTCCGGCAAGGAAGCGGCTAAAGGTACTCAAACCTCTTCCCCTCATGGTAAGAATGGGACGGGAACCTTCGCCTCGGTTCCCCCTCCCCCGGTCTATGGAGGACCGGTCCCTACACCGCATATTAACAACCTTGGTCCTCCTCCTAAGCTTGTGAAGGGTGATTTTGCTAATTGGGTTTTTCGTATCAAGTCTCATTTGAACCACAGCTCAACAAATCTTTGGAGAATCATCGAGCAAGGTTTCTACCCACATGATCCAATCAACCTCACTCCAAGAGAAGAGGCGTACAATCAATACAATCACTCCGCATTGTTCATCCTCCAATCCGCAGTGCCTCCCGAAGATCTAGCTCACTTGTGCCCCTTCTCCCGTGCAAAGGATTGTTGGGAACACATTATATCTTTGTACAAGGGGAGCTCAAGCATTCAACGGTCCAACTTTGAGGTGGTGCTTGATGAGGCCGATGAGTTTGTGATGAATGAAGATAAGGATCCCCGTGATCTCTACCGAAGATTGACAACTCTTGCGGTCGCTCTTCAAGATCATGGGAGCAAGGATACGGATGATAATTGGATCAAGCACAAGTTTCTCAAGGCCATCATGCCATTCAACAAGGCAATGTCCTCCGTGATCCGTCAAAGACCGGACTTCCACACCTTGTCTTCAAGTTAAGTGTTGGATGAGTTTATTGCCATGAACATCATGAACAAGACTGCCGACAATGCTCTAGCTCGTGTCAAACGGTCAAAGAAAGCCTCACCCAACCTTGCTTTGAAGGCCACGGGTATTCCGGAAGAAGAAGAAGAGGAAGAAGAAGAGAGTTGCCCCGAAGACACCAAATACGCTTACCACGAGCACATGGCTCTTGCGTCAAGGCAATTTTGGGGCAACAAGAGAAACTCAAGGCCCAACTTCTCCAAGAACAACTCAAAGGGCAAGCAACGAGTAAGGACTTGCTACAATTGTGGCAATGTGAGTCACTTTGTGGTGGATTGTCCGTATGAGAAGAGGGAGGACAATGGTGGCAAGCTCATCCGCAAAGACAAGGCCAAGTCCTTCCCAAAAAAGAACAACTTCACCAAGAAGATACCTCAAAAGGTCTTGGTGGCGCAAGAAGAGTACATCTCTAATGATGATGATGATGAAGATACAAGTGGTGAAGGAATGGCAACGGCAACCATGGCCATGACACCTCTTCCCCAACCAAGGTGTCTCTCTTCGGCGCCCCCAATGAGAACCTCATCGCCAAGTGCCTCATGGCCAAAGGTATCAACAAGGTAACCTCCAACATCAAAACCACTACCACTACTACACCTTCTTTGTTGGATTGTGTGGATAATAGTGAGATGGTAAAGATGGATGAGAATGAGTTTGACAAGTTCTTGTGTAAGCTCAAAGGTGAGACCAAGAAGCACTTTGTTGCTCTCTTGGAACAACTTGGTGAGGCCAATGATATCATTGAGTCTCACGAGGAGAACATCACTAACTTGGAAGGCCATAGTCGTGACTATGCCGATGAGATTGCGGATCTTTCCATCGCTCTTGAGGAAGAGCGAGGTCTTCGTTCGGCTCTTGAGGAGTCGCAAAACGTTGATCTTGCTAAACTAAAGAAAGATCATGATCATGCTCAAGTTCTTGTTAGTGTGCTTAAATCCGAGAATGTTGAGCTTGGGGTTGGCCATGCTAGACTCAAAGAGGAGTTTGAGCTACTTGACAAGGCTCACAAGGCCTTGAAAAGTGCACATGCTACTCTCAAGGAGTCTCATGATCAACTCCAAGCAAAGCTCACTAAGGAAATAGCCACATGCCCTCCTTTTATGCTAATTGATAATGCTCATGATACTAACCCTTGTTGTGAGCATATTCATCTTGTGGAAGAGAATGCCAAGTTGAAGGAACAAATCGAGAAAGGCCTTGTGACTTGTATACAAGGCGAGAAGAACCTCAACGAACTTTTGAGCTATCAAAAGGAAGTTGTGTCAAAGGAGGGACTTGGGTTTGTGCCGAAGTCAAAGAAGAAGAAGAACAACAAGATCAAGAAACCTCTCCCTCTCAAAGAGGTATTTGTCAATATGGGAGAGGGTGCTCATAAGGAGAAGAAGGACAAGATGGTGGGTGGAAATGTCAAGAAGGGCAATCCCGCTCCATCAAACAAAGCCGGCGACTTTAACCCTTCTTATGTTTTATGCCGTGCTAGTGATGGGCATGTTTATGCCAAATTTGTTGGTTCTTATTATGAGTAAATTGAATGGTCTATTTGGGTTCCTAAGACCCTTGTTACTAACATCAAAGGACCCATTCAAGAATGGGTATCTAAAACCAAGCATTGATCTCTTGTAGGAGTTTGCTTCCGGTGGAGGATCATGGTTGCTTGATAGTGGAGCAACAAATCATATGACCGGGAGCAAGCATTTGGTGGTGGACGTGCAACCAAGCTCATCTATGCCCACCCATGTTCAATTCGGTGATGCCTCAACATCTAAGGTATTGGGTCTTGGCAAGGTTGTGATTTCTCATGATTTATCAATTGAGAAAGTCATGCTTGTTGAGACCCTTGCATAAAATTTACTTTTCGTTCGTCAACTTGCAATTATGGGCTTTGCCACATTCTTTGACCTTGATACCATGGCCCTTTTGTGGAGCAAGACTCTTAAAGTAGCTTTTGTTGGGCATGTCGAGAACGGTCTCTATGTGGTTAACTTCTCGGAGAGACCCACTAAGACCGCGACTTGCCTAATGGCTAAAGTTGATGTGGGATGGCTTTGGCATCGCCGACTAGCCCATGTCAATATGAGATCTTTGCAAAGTCTCCTCAAAGGGGATCACGTTCGTGGACTAACAAATGTGAGTTTTGCCAAAGATCGTGCTTGCAGTCCTTGTATCGAAGGAAAGCTACATGAGACGGCTCACCGACCCACGACTATCATCTACTCGAAGAGACCCTTGGAGCTCCTTCACATGGATCTCTTTGGACCTCCATCCTTTGATAGTCTTGGGGGAAGAAAGTATTGCTTGGTGATTGTGGATGACTATTCAAGATACACTTGGGTATATTTCTTCAAGAAGAAGAGCGAGACCCAACAAACTGTCATCGACTTTGCCAATGAAGCTCAACGTCAACATGAGGCAAAGATATTGATGATTAGAAATGACAACGGCACCGAGGTCAAGAACTACACCTTGGATGAGTTCCTTAGTGATGAGGGGATCAAGCATCAATACTCCGCACCATATACCCCTCAACAAAATGGTGTAGCAGAGAGGAAGAACCGGACGTTGATGGACGCGGCAAGGACCATGATGGCGGAATTCAAGTCTCCGTACAACTTTTGGGCCGAAGCCATCAACACTGCATGTCATGCATCCAATTGGCTCTACCTCCGCAAAGGCTTGAACAAGACTCCTTATGAGATACTTACCGGTAACAAGCCCAACCTCAAGTACTTCCGGGTGTTTGGGTGTAAGTGTTTCATTCTCAAGAAAGGTGCACATTTGTCTAAATTCGAACCTAGAGCTCAAGAGGGCATATTTGTTGGTTATGCTACAAACTCTCATGCTTACCGTGTCCTCAACAAGTCCAACGGACTCATTGAGGAGACGTGTAACGTAGAGTTTGATGAAAATAATGGCTCCCAAGTGGAGCAAAGTGGTCTTTGTGATGTAGGTGATGAAATTCCTCCCCAAGTCATAAGAAGAATGGGGATTGGTCAAATACTCCCCATTGAGGAACCCCTTGTGGCAGAAGGAGAAGGACAATGCTCTACGCAAGTGGAGCCATCACCAACCATCAACCCACACGCTTCCAAAGAACAAACCGAAGGCCCTCAACCTAGTGATCAAGATCAAGGGCAAGATCAACCTCAAGATGATGGTGATGCACCAAATGATGCCCAAGATCAAGATCACGACACCGAGCAAGCTCAGGATCAAGGGGAAGCTCATGATCAAGAGCAAGCTCAAGATGACGCTCAAGATGTTCAAGATGATCCTCCTCAAGAGACTACGGAGGAGCTATTGGAGCGTCGTGCCGCCAAGATTGCTTCTAAACTCAAGCATCAACAACATGTCATGGAGAATGTTTATGGAAGCTTGAAAAAGGGGGTAACCACTCGTAGACAATTAACAAACTTTTGTGAGCATCATGCGTTTGTTTCTTGTGTTGAACCCCAAAAGGTACATGAAGCGCTCGAGGACACGGATTGGCTTGAAGCCATGCATGATGAACTCAACAACTTCAAGCGCAAAAAAGTATGGACATTGGTGGCAAGGCCAACGGAGAATCATAATGTCATTGGAACCAAATGGATCTTCAAGAACAAGCAAGATACGAACGGTGTTGTCACTCGAAACAAGGCAAGATTGGTGGCACAAGGCTACTCCCAAGTCGAGGGTATCGACTACGGTGAAACCTTTGCTCCCGTTGCTCGTCTTGAATCTAGTCATATGTTGCTTGCATATGCTTCTCATCATGATTTTAAGTTGCAACAAATGGATGTGAAGAGTGCATTTCTTAATGGTCCTCTTAATGAGTTGGTATATGTCAAACAACCCCCGGGGTTCGAGGATCCCAAGTTCCCCAATCGTGTATACAAGCTCGATAAGGCACTCTATGGCCTTAAACAAGCCCCACGTGCGTGGTATGAGCACCTTACCGAGTTGTTGCAAGACCGTGGGTTTGAAATTGGGAAAATCGATCCCACTCTTTTTACTAAGAGGATTAAAGGGGATTTGTTCATATGTCAACTATATGTTGATGATATTATCTTTGGTTCTCCTAACAAATCTTTCAATGATGAGTTTGCCGCACTCATGACTGAGAAGTTTGAGATGTCTATGACGGGAGAGTTGAAGTTCTTTCTTGGGTTCGAAGTGAAGGAAAGAAGAGAAGGAACCTTCATCAACCAAGCCAAATATACCCAAGACATGCTCAAGAGATTCAAGCTAGAAGATGTCAAACCGGCCAAGACTCCAATGCCTACCAAGTGCCAACTCGACATTGATCCCAATGGTAAAGCGGTGGATCAAAAGGTATACCGTTCCATGATTGGATCCTTGCTTTACCTTTGTGCATCTAGGCCAGATATCATGTTGAGTGTGGGAATGTGTGCACGGTTTCAAGCCGCGCCTAAGGAAAGTCACTTTGTGGCGGTCAAGCGAATCTTTCGATATTTGGCTCATGCCCCAAACTTTGGCTTATGGTACCCCAAAGGAGCAAGCTTTGATCTCATGGGATATTCGGACTCGGATTGGGCGGGAGACCGTGTGGATAGGAAGTCAACTTCCGGAGGGTGTCAATTCCTTGGTCGCTCTTTGGTGAGTTGGTCTTCGAAGAAGCAAAATTGTGTCTCTCTCTCCACCACCGAGGCCAAGTATGTAGCCGCCGCAAGTTGTTGTGCACAATTACTATGTACGAGGCAAACTTTAAAGGATTACGGTGTCACTTGTGACAAAGTGCCTCTTTTTTGTGACAATGAAAGTGCAATCAAGATCTCCTACAATCTGGTGCAACATAGCAAGACGAAGCACATTGAGATTCGCCATCACTTCATCCGGGATCACGTCAAGCGTGGGGAGATTGATATTATTCATGTTCGCACTCAAGAGCAACTAGCGGATATTTTCACGAAGCCATTGGATGAAGCAAGATTTCGCGAGTTAAGGCATGAGCTAAATATCATTGATTCGAGCAACGTGTCTTGAATCTTGTCACACCCCACCACATTCATCATGATTATCTTGTTCTAGATGTAGGCATGGACATAGGGGGAGTATTGTTCTCTCAATGAACTCTCCCTCCCCCCATTGTGCATAAATTGATCAAATCTTTCACTTTAGCCATTTTTGATGGTTCGTGTGCTTCAAAGATGAGTTTTGGTCATGGGTCCAAGGTTAAAATCTTCGCGGTGCCATACCAATTGACTCAAACATAGGTGGCTTCGGCCACCGCCCTCTCTTTGAGAGTTTTTGTCGTTAGGGCTTTGTTTGTGCTTTGAGTCACTCCAAGTTTGCTCCTCTTCTTTCTCTCTTTTGAAGTTGGAGTGTCTCTTCCCATTTGCTGGTGTTTTGTGTCTCCAACCCAAACCATCTCATCTTCAACCTCTCTAAATTTGCATAAGCCACTCTTTTTAACTTGATCTTGCTTGCTATCGTCTGCGCGGTACTACCGCGGTGTCTGGGCGGTACTACCGCTGAGCACCCCGGTACTACCGCTCGAGCGGTACTACCCGGCCTCCTGCCGCGGAGTAGTACCGGGGCGGTACTACCGCTCCTCCTAGCGGTACTACCGCTCTGTGGCAGGGTGAGGGGGTTATGAGTCGGGCAGGGGGAGTTCCAACTCCCCCATACCCATTCATCTGTCTCTCCCACACCCTCTCCTCTCACAGGCGACGAACAAGCACCGGGGGGCCGCCGTCGGGCCGCCGATTCCGTGCCGTCTTCGGCGATTCCGTCCGGTGGGATCGATCCCCACCTTCTCCTATTGCCATGGATGCCGGTATTGCCCCCATTTTCCTCTCCTATGGTTCTAGTTTTTGAATCTAGGGTCTAGGGAAATACGTGTTGCATTCTTCGATTTTTAGTCAAATCGAGGCTTGAGTAGGACGTAGAAGACTGCTAGAATAGGTGGATTGAAGTTTGGTTGGAGGGAATTTGAATTTGGCACCCCCGGTAGTACCGGATCTAGCCGCGGTTATGGTCAGGCTGTTGATAGCCGCCTCGGGCAGTACTACCGCTCCCTCGGAGCGGTACTACCGCTCGTAGGCGGTACTGCCGCTGCTGATGCACGGTACTACCGCCCAGGGCTGTCAATTTCCACTCCCCTCCCATCAACCTTCAACTCACTTTGTTTCTTTTTCGTTGGCTTATGCAATGTTTTACACCTGCTTTTCCCTTGCTCTTTGTTGTGGGTTCCAGGTGATAGCAGTGCTGGGCATCAGGCCCGTCGCAAGAATCCAGAGCGTCCAGGGGGTTTCAAGCGCTATCGCACTTCTGAGGATGTCGGTGCAACTTCAAGTGCTCAGCCAATGCAAAGAACCAAGCAAGTTGCAAGCAAGCCAAAGGCGAAGGTCAAGTCCGGGACTGAGATGAATGCTAAGGTGTTTTGTGTCTTTCGCCGCCATGACCCGTACCGTCATGAGCAAGATCCAGCTCTTGTCAACCGTCCCTTCTGGACCAAGCAGCAGCGCTCTATCTATCTGGATGTGCTCAAAGCGAAGAAGAATCTGTTTGTGTCGGTCAGAACCATTGATATCTCTCATATGCAGAAGGACATGCCGTACTTTGGAGAGGCTCTTGAGTTGTGCAATCAGCTGGACATCATCAAGGTTATGGATTTCAACAAGGATTTTGATGCAGACATCGTGGCTCAGTTCTATGCCACAGTTCACCTAGGTACTGATGTGGAGAGGACTCTGACTTGGATGACCAACGGCAAGCTACTTTCTGTCAAGTGGAAGGCGTTCATGGAACTTTTGGGCTATGAGGATAAGGGGCTTGACAACCCATTGACCGCTATCCAGCATGCATCTAGGGTATTAAGTATGAAACAGAGTAACGCCTTAAGCAAGATGACATGATGTAGACAAAGTAAACTCAAGCAATATGATTAAACCCCATCTTTTTATCCTTAATGGCAACCATACAAATATGTGTCATGTCCCTTTCTGTCACTGGGATTGAGCACCGCAAGATTGAACCCATCACAAAGCACCTCTCCCATTGCAAGATAAAGCAATCTAGTTGGCCAAACCAAATCGATAGATCGGAGAGAAATACAAAGCTATAATAATCATGCATAAAAGAGTTCAGAGAAGACTAAAATATTTCTCATGAATAATCTGATCATAAACTCACAATTCATCGGATCCCAACAAACACACCGCAAAAGAAGATTACATCGGATAGAACTCCAAGAACATCGAGGAGAACATGGTATTGAATATCAAAGAGAGAGAAGAAGCCATCTAGGTACTAGCTATGGATCCGTAGGTCTATGCACTAGTGCAGAAAAGCCTAGCTATGGCATGCCAGAAACAGCCTTGCTGGCGTGGACACTTGACGCCACCAATGTGGCGCCATTGTTATAGTATAGTGGTGGCGTTGGATCACATGTCAGCAGTATTCCACGTGCTGATGGTGTGCCCGCGTGGCCAACGCCAGCACTAAGTTATATTACCAGTGTCATTCCTTGTTGGCCAACATTGGCAAATTGTTTTTTTGTAATAAAAAAATTAGTTCAGAAACTAAATAATTGTACTTCAGAAAAGTTACTAGCTAGTTACTCAATAGATACTCATTAACTCAATAAACTTCACATAAGTTACTCATTGTACTCAAGTTACTCATCAACTCAAGACTAGCTAGCTCTACCTAGCTAGTAAAGAACTACTACCTAGTTAAAGAAACTACTCTTCATCAAGGATTACGCTCAGCTGGCGAATCTTCTTTCTGTTGGCCGCTCCATCTTTCTCGAAATGAGCTATGTCCATCTTGAGGTCAATCTTCTCTGCCCTGAGGAGTTTTCTCTCCTGCTTCAGCTTATTCCTTTCCTCGATGAGCTCATCCCTCTCGTCCCTCAGCTTATTAGTGATCTTTACGTGATCAACCCTTTCATTGTGCAGCTGACTGATCTCCGCGTTCAGCGAGGCAGTCAGCTCCTGCTGACTGTTGATGACATACTGCTGAGACTGAAAGAGTTATATGTTCAGCATGTCCACATCGTAAACCTCCTCCATGTTGCCTCCAGAATTGGCCATGAGACCTGATGCATTTTAAGAACGAAGGTCGCATAGTAAGAACTAAGCAATGATATAAATTTACCAAAAATATGATTAAAGGTGGTCATCTAGTTACATTGGCATAGCATAATTGTTTTGTCAACTACACTAAAAATGTCAAGTACACTCACTAGAGCAAACACTAAACTAACTAAAAATGTACTAGAGCAAACACTACACTAAAAATGTCTCAACTAAAAATTCCAACAATGGCACTGACTTGGGAATGCACTAGAGAGCAAAGACTACACTAAAATTTTGTCAATTGTAGTTCTAATTGAACCCTAGCGATGAACTTGTCAACTAAACTGACTTGGCATAGCATAATTGTTTTGGCACTGACTTGGGAATGCACTAGAGCAAACAATGTGGCACAGATTTGGCACTAAATTGGGACAGCACTAGAGCAAACAATGTGGCACAGATTTGACACTAACTTGGGAATGCACTAGAGCAAACACTACACTAAAAATGTATCAAATAAACATTCCAACAATGGCACTGATTTGAGAATGCACTAGAGCTAACACTACACTAAAAATGTATCACTAAAAATGCCAACTATGTGGCACTGATTTGGCACTGATTTGGCAAATATCACCACTTACTTTGCCTACCATTCTAATTCAATTTGGCCTAGTCAAATCACTGAAACCCTAGTAGGGGGGGGAGAACCCTAGCCGTCGTCGGTGAAACCCTAGCGAGAGAGGGAGATTAGTTGTTACCTCCGCCGCCGTCGGTCGTTTCCGCCGCCGCCGCCGCTGAAACCCTAGTGGTCCGCCGCCACCGTAGGTGAAACCCTAGCGATGCAAATCAAAACGAAATGAAATCAAATCAAATCGGACGGCAATGAGCGGCGAGAGAGGGAGAGAGAGAGGGAGATTAGCTATTACCTCACCACCGGAATCGGCCAGAATCGGAGCGGCGACGTCGACAAGAAGAAAGGGGAACGAGAAAGGTAACAGAGAGTGAGAGAGAGAGAGAGAGAACGGGTGCGGGGCAGAGAGAGGGGGAGTGGGGCGAGGTGGCCGTTGCCCCCTTGATTTTGACCCAAAACTGTCTCCTAATAATTTTTGGGCTTGGCCCAATATGAAAAAAAGCCACACGTACCCAAAAAATAAAAAATAAGAATAAATACATTCTAATCACATTGACAAAATAATATAATTAAACACGTTCTAATCAATTAAGAATAAATAGTTATAAACAAAAGTAATTCCAAAAATAAAAATAAACTACAATATAATATAAAAATGAACCCCACACTAACAAATAAAAAACTAAGAATAAATACATTCTAATCACATTGACAAAATAATAATATTAAACACATTCTAATCAATTAAGAATAAATAGTTATAAATAAAAGTAATTCCAAAAATAAAAATAAACTATAATATAATATAAAAATGAAACCCACACCAACAAATAAAAAAATTAAGAATAAATACATTCTAATCACATTGACAAAATAATATTCTCATCAATTAAGAATAAATAGTTATAAATCAAAGTAATTGCAAAAATAAAATTAAACTACAATATAATATAAAAATGAACCCCACACCAACAAATAAAAAAATTAAGAATAAATACATTCTAATCACTTTAACAAAAATAATATTATTAAACACATTCTAATCAATTAAGAAAAAATAGTTATAAACAAAATTAATTCCAAAAATAAAATTAAACTACAATATAATATAAAAATGAACCCCGCGTCATATAGTCCTGACGAAGCAACAAATGGCACACCAAAACTAAACATATTTTTGCTGCCGTTCCCTGTTATGCTACGCCAGCACTATATCAGGACTTCTACTAACTGTGGGACCCATATACCTGTGACGTTCAACGATTATCTAGCGCCACCACTATGTCCCTACTAATGTCGTACCAAATAAGCCAACGCCACAACTATTTGATAAAAATAGTGCTGGCGTTAATTGAAAATGGCGCGCCACCAACGAAAGTTGTGGCTAGCACTTTTTCCACTAGTGGTGGTAAACTACTCACACATCATCGGAAGGGCAGCAAGGTGTCGGTGTATAAAACATGGGTATTTTATACCCTGACTTATGCACAGACAGTGGCAGCCTCCTTGCCGGCCAAGCCTTGCCAGGAACCGTCAAGACCAAGATTCAGAGTGCAGTCGCAGAAGCTACCAGAAAGAAGCTCAAGACACATCACTCAACCAGTACCGAAGATGAAGACATTCCTTGCCGGCAAGGCTGAACCGGCAAGGTGAGAACCCGGCAAGCTCCGTACCGGCAAGCTCCTGCCAGCCCTCCAGCGCTCCACCTCACCGCACAGGTGTTCGCTAGTGGGTGAGGTGTCGACCGCGCGGGCTGGTTGGTAAGGCTTATCGGGCACGTGTCAGCACGCTGGGACAAGATTTGCTTCTAATGACACATGTCCGGGAGGCGTGTCAGGATAATACGAGGTAGCTGGGCAAGTGGTGCAGAAACCTTGCCGGGACTACCTCTCCACATGACACCTAACGGCGCATTTAATGCCTTTGTCCTAAACTGGCAGAGTTAGGTATGATAGCATTGTTTGCTATCTAATCGCTATGTAATTACTATTTTGCCACTGTGGTAGCCCCTTGAGCTATAAAAGGAGGGCCAAGGCAACAGTTAGAGATGTCGGACCCAAACACAAGCACGTCTCGTGTAGCTGCTCCCCCCACCTTGCCGACAGAAGCGCTCCTTGTACTGTGCTCCCACACCATTAATACACCAAAAGCAGGAGTAGGGTTTTACGCTTCTCGGCGGCCCGAACCTGGGTAAAATCCCTTGCGCCGTCCGTTGTTCATGCTCTTTGTGCACGTCGATCTCCCCCGTCGAACCACAAGGGGCTGCATGGCCCCATAGATGGTCGTCACACCACGGCATCTTTGGCGCGCCAGGTAGGGGGTAGCGTCGCTTGCGCGAACCTTGATTAGTGGATTGCGCGTCTTCTTCATCATCTCCATCAACTTCCTCGTCGTCCTCCTCATCGTCGATGGCGCCCAAGAAGAAGGGCATCACGATGACAGCCACCCCGCACGCGTCCGCAGGTGGCGCGGTCAATGTGGGCGGCGCGCGTACTGCGGTTGGCACGACCAGCGCAAGCGGCACAGTCGTCATGCCCACCGCGGTCGGCGCAGGGGACGAGTGTGCTGGAGGTAGTCGACCTCCTCAATCCTCTGGCGAACGGAGCCGTGACGGCGCGGTCTGAGTGGACGGACGACCTCTTCCTCCTCCACCTCCTCGCCGCGCCGACGAACGCAACCACCGGAGCGGCAACGCCCGGGCCGGCGGGAGCCAAGATCCCGCTGCGGCGGCGTCCAAGAATGCAGCTTCAGGACAGACACCGCGCCCCTCTCACAACGGGCGCGGCACAGCTCCGAGAGGCGCCAACGACTCTGGGCAGCGGCGACCTCACGGCACGACTCATGTTGATCAAATCCTAGATCCTCAGGCACCTCCTCCGCCACGACGATCTGCTACTGATCATGTGCCGCGGCAGCAAGACCGCAATGGCGCTCGTGCTGGCTCTGCCAGGAGTAGAGCGACGTCGCGTTCTTTGCTTTCGGCCATGCCAGCCACAGCTGCAGAAGCAATGGCGCGAGCCCAGATGCTGCTAAACTTCCCCCCAGCGGCAGAGAAGATGGATGAGTGGAGAGCCACCATCCAAAGCTTGATTGGATTCGCCGAGGCCAGTAAATCGCAGCAAGCGGAGCCCTCACGGCGTCCGCAGATGGCACCGGCAAACCCAGTTGATGGCCGCACTGATGGTGACGTGCTAACGGTGCAATCACCTCAGCAGCAACAATCGCAGCAGCAACAACACCAACGACGGCAGCAAGCTCAGCGATCCTTCGAGCCCGATGAGGTGTCGATGGCCTCTTCGGATCCACGAGCGCGGCAAGATCAGCGGCAAGTGCTGCGAGACAGGCGGGCAGAAGACGCCCGCACCACCATCGAACGGCGCCGGGAGGCGCGTCGTAAATCCGACGCGCGCAACGGCCCCATCGTTGATGAGCCCACGCCAAGGGTTGGTGGATATCTACCCTACGAGATTGGATGTCCCGCCTTCACCCGTGAGCTGCGGCAAGTCCGATGGCCGTCCGTTCGAGCCTTCAAGCCAGAAGTGCTGGAAAAGTATGACGGCAAGCTGAACCCGGCAGAGTTTTTGGGCATCTACAGGATCGCCGTGCAAGCTCCCGGGGTAAAAGATGAGAAAATCCTCGCCAACTACTTCCCGTTGGTACTGAAACCCAACGTGAGGTCTTGGCTGATGAATTTGCCGGAGAACTCCATTTCTTCATGGTCAGATCTCTGCAACAAGTTCGTTGGTGCCTTTACCGGGGGCTACAAAGCCCCTGGACAGCCCAGCGACTTGCAGGTGATCCCGCAAAGAGATGGTGAAACTTTACGCAAGTACATCCAGAGGTTCAGCCGTGTGCACCATAATATTCCAGATGTGCACCCCGCAGCCGTGATTGCCACCTTTCACACGAATGTGCGCAATCGGAGGATGCGGGAGAAAATGAACGTCAAGTTGCCCAAGACCGTCAATGAACTCTACATGTTGGCGGATAAGTGTGCACGTGCTGAGGAAGGAAGAAGGCTTCCCGGGGAGGACGCTGGTGCCGAAGTAGATTCTGAGGACGATGATGCTGCCACCCCAAGGAAGAAAGGCCGGAAGCGCAATAGAAAGCGCAAGGGCAAAACTGTTATGGCTGTCAAAGGCTCCGGCAACTCTGAGTCTGCCAAGAAAGCCAAGACTGAGAACTCCGGCAAGGAGGCTGCTATATGCGCCGCTTGCCAGGAGGTGGCGGCAAAGGAGAAGGCCGGCAAGTCAGATGGGCCGTACTGCAAGATTCACCGTACCAAAGGCCACGATCTCCAAGAATGCCGGCAAGTCGAGCACCTTGTTGAGAAGCAGAAATCTGAATATGAAAAGCGCGACAAGGAAAAGGGCCAAGATGGTATTGGTGGATCCGAAAAAAGGGCCGTGGCGGTCGAGGGGGCCACCGCGGCAAGGCTAAGCAGCAGAAAGAGAAGCCTGCCAGAGGCCGAGACAAGAAAGAAGAGGATGATGGAAGTGACAAAGAGGACGATGATGAGACCAACGAACAAGAATTCCAGAAGGCAACCGACGCCATGTGCATTGACGGAGGGGCATCCTTACACTCCTCTCACCGCCAACTTAAGCAGTGGGCGCGTGAGGTTAATGCGGCGGAACCGGCGATGGGCTCTCAGAAGCCACGCAAATGGTCACACACGCCTATCATTTTTTATGCCTAGGATCACCCTGATCGCATAGCTGCGGTCGGGTGTTTGCCGTTGTTGGTTTCACCAACAATTCGCAACCTCCAGGTAACAAAGATGTTAGTTGATTGTGGGGCCGGTCTGAACCTGATCTCTCCAGAAGTTATCAAGAGGCTGCAGATCCCCGATGAGGAACTTGAGAAAACGGGCACATTTCAAGGAGTAAACCCGGGAAGAAGCCAACCCAAGGGAAAGATCACATTGCCGGTGACGTTTGGCGGAGAACTGAACTACAAGACAGAAAAGATTGTCTTTGACGTCGTCAAGATCCCCTTGCCGTACAATGGAATTCTTGGCCGCCCAGCCTTGGCAAAATTTATGGCAGCATCTCACTATGCTTACAACACGTTGAAGATGCCAGGGCCGATGGGTGTCATTTCCATCAACTCCGACAAGAAAGATGCAGTCATTTGCATCGACAAGATGTACAGAGATGCAATTGCAGCAGAGGCCGCCGAGGCGCCAACTCCCGCCAGGAAAAAGGAAAAGAAGAAGTCCGGCAAGACCTCTAGCAAGGATTCCAGGAAGCGCACCTCTTTGGAGTGCTGCGCGCCTGTTGAAGACTTACCGGAGTGCTCTGCTGGTAAGAAATCCAAAGCCACTGCACCGCCAACCAAGAAGGTACCGGCGAGGGAGGATGGCATTGACAGTACCTTCACCATCAGTGCCACCCTTGACAGCAAATAGGAAAGCACGCTCGTTGCCTTCCTGCGGGCGAATGTCGATGTGTTTGTGGCGACCATCTGACATCCCCGGCGTTCCCAGGGAGGTAATTGAGCACCACCTTGCTGTCTGTCCCCACGCCTGGCCCGTCAAGCAAAAAGTCCGGAAGCAAGCATTGGAACGGCAACAGTTTATTGCCGAAGAGATCAAGAAGCTTGAAGCAGCAGGCCTGGTCAGAGGAGTGCTACATCCCACTTGGCTGGCAAATCCAGTGGTGGTGCGCAAAGCAAACGGAAAGTGGTGGCTTTGTATCGACTACACTGATATTAACAAAGCATGCCCGAAGGATCCTTTCCCTTTGCCGCGCATTGATCAAATTGTAGACTCTACTTCCGGCTATGATTTGCTCTCCTTCCTTGATGCCTACTCTGGATACCATCAGATATTCATGGCCAAGGAGGATGAGGAGAAAACCGCATTAATTACTCCCTGTGGCACGTACTGCTTTGTGCGTATGCCTTTCGGGTTAAAGAGTGCCGGTTTAACATTTGGAAGAGCAGTCCAGATTGGTTTTGAGCCCCAGCTGCACAGGAATGTGGAAGCATACATGGATGACATTGTGGTCAAGACCAAGGACAAGTCTACCCTCATTCAAGATTTGGAAGAAATGTTTGCTAACTTGCGCAAAATCAACTTGAAGCTCAACCCCGAGAAGTGCGTGTTTGGCGTTCCATCCGGCAAGCTTCTCGGATTCTTTGTATCTCAACGAGGAATTGAAGCAAATCCCGACAAGATCAAAGTGATTGGGCAAATTCGAGCACCGAAAAGCATCAAAGATGTGCGGTGTCTTGCCGGTTGTGTTGCCGCCTTGAGTAGGTTCATTTCAAGATCCGCTGAGCGCACCCTGCCGTTTGTCAAGATTTTGAAAAAGGCAGGACCGATGAAATGGACTCCGGAAGCGGAGGCCGCGCTGCAGGACTTGAAAAGATACCTCTCCTCCGCGCCAACACTAGTTGCGCCAAGATCACAAGAGCCGTTGTTGCTATACGTAGCGGCAACGAATCAAGTGGCTAGTGCTGCATTAGTGGCGCAGAGGGAACCCGATGACAAGGAAGTAACCGTAGCAAACCTATCCAACGACAAACCGGAATCTTCTCTGGCAAATCATGGTGCCGACAAGTCGGGAACAGCGCAGATAAATGGAGATAATCAACAAACAGTGCCGAAGAAGAAAGTGGTGCAGCGACCAGTATATTTCGTCAGTTCCCTTCTGCAGGGGCTAGGTCAAGATACTCTGGGGTGCAGAAGTTGCTTTTCGGTCTTCTTATGGCCTCAAGAAAGCTGCGTCACTACTTCCAAGCGCACGAAATCACCGTCATCACCCGCTTTCCATTGCAACGCATCTTGAGGAATCCAGAGGCAACTGGCAGGATAGTGGAGTGGGCATTGGAATTGTCAAGCTTTGCACTCAAGTTTGAAAGCACTTCAACTATTCAGAGCAGAGCTTTCGTGGAATTCATTGCAGAATGGACACCAACGCAAGACGAAGAAATTCTAGAAACAGCTCTCCCTGGCAAGGAAACGACAAAGCAGTGGATCATATACTTTGATGGTGCCTTCTCGCTGCAAGGCGCCGGTGCCGGAGTGCTGCTTGTCGCACCCACCGGAGAGCACCTCAAGTATGTGGTTCAAATGCACTTCCCCAGGGAGCAAGCTACAAACAACACTGCTGAGTACGAAGGACTCCTTGCCGGTCTTAGGATCGCAATGGACCTTGGTATCAAAACATTGATCGTCCGCGGTGACTCGCAGCTTGTTGTGAAGCAAGTCAACAAAGATTACCAGAGCCCGTTGATGGAAGCGTACGTGGAAGAAGTGAGGAAATTGGAAGAACACTTTGATGGGTTACAAACAGAACACATTCCTCGTGCGGAAAACAGCATCGCTGACAGCCTGTCAAAATGTGCCGCTCAAAAGCTTCCCATGGAACCGGGAACTTTTGTGCTCCATTTGAATCAACCGACAGTCACCCCATCAACGCAGGCCAATAAGAAAAGAAAGTTGAATACCGGCAAGTATTTTCCGGCAGAGCTCCCGGAAGCCGCCAACAAGGATGCTGCCGAGAACAATGACACGGTTGCTGGTGAGCAGCCTGTTAGCGCGGAACCCCGGGTTCTTGCCGCAGAAGCAAGCGCTCCCGCAGCCGAAGAGATGCCTTTAGTCCTTGTCGTCGAGCCGCAGGCTCCGGCATGGGCACAGCAAATAGTTCGATTCCTTCAAACAGGAGAACTTCCCGATGAGCAAGAAGAAGCGGAGAAAGTAGCCCGTTAGTCAAGTATGTATCAGTTTGTGGATAACATCCTCTACAAAAAACGGCCAAATGGCGTGAAATTGAAGTGTATTTGCCGGGAAGATGGACTAAAGCTGTTGGCGGAGATACACGGAGGCATATGTGGCTCTCAAATAGGATCAAGGGCACTTGCCGGCAAAGCATTCCGGCAAGGCTTCTATTGGCCCACTGCACTCTAGGATGCGACTGAGCTAGTAACCAAGTGCGAAGCATGCCAGTTCCATTCAAAGAACATACATCAGCCAGCTCAAGCTCTCCAAACAATCCCTCTCTCCTGGCCCTTTTCGGTCTGGGGGCTCGATATCTTGGGCCCCTTCCCCCGTGCTGCCGGGGGCTTTGAGTTCTTGTATGTTGCAATTGACAAGTTCACAAAGTGGCCTGAAGTGGAGCCGGTGAGGAAGGAGACAGTGCAATCAGCCGTCAAGTTCTTCAAAGGATTAGTTTGCCGTTTCAGGGTTCCTAACAGAATCATCACCAACAACGGCACACAATTCACGAGCCGCACCTTCATGCAGTATATCCAAGACCTTGGCAGCAAGATCTGTTTTGCGTCCGTTGCTCACCCAAGAAGCAACGGCCAGGCGGAAAGGATGAATACGGAAGTGCTGCGTGGCCTCAAGACAAGAACCATTGACAAGATGCGCAAGTGTGGAAGACACTGGATTGATGAGTTGCCGGCGGTTCTTTGGTCACTCAGAATGACACCAAATCAAGCTACCGGCCAAACACCCTTCTCCCTAATCTATGGTGCAAAAGCGGTACTCCTCACGGAACTCATATACGGGTCACCTCGAGTGCTCGCTTACGATGAAGTTGAGCAAGAGCGGCTGCGGCAAGACGACGCGTTGCTCCTTGAGGAAGATCGTCTTCGGGCGGCCGTGCGAGCTGCACGCTACCAGCAAGCCTTGCGTCGCTACCATAGCCGCAAAGTGCATGCCCGAAGCCTTGAGGAAGGTGACCTTGTTCTTCGACGTGTTTAGTCCGCCAAGGGATCAAAAGAGTTGACGCCGAAGTGGGAAGGCCCTTATCGGGTAGCACGAGTCACCAGACCTGGCGGAGTCTGTCTGGAGACCGAAGATGGCACCCCAGTGCAAAACTCATGGAATATTAAGCATTTTCACAAGTTCTACCCATAAGGCGCAGTTGCCGGGCCTCCCGGCAACCCCTTTTGTACAAGCTTTGTTGGCAGGACATGTAACCCTTTGTACAAAGCCAGGCGCAGATCCTGTGCATAATAAAGCTAAGTATTTCGCAACTCCTTGTACATATTCGTTCTATATGTGATACACGTGATGATTGTGACTTACACCTTAGTTTGTGTGGAGCGACTGTTGGACCGTCAAGGTTCCCAACCCACTCTTTTTCTCTTCTTTCTTCTTAAAAGGACAGAAGGATCCCTCGCGCGCAAGTTTCCTGGGGGAGATGGAGATGGGTACCATTTCTAATGACATTCAAGAGTTCATTTCATACAACAAGAGAAGCAATGGAAGGAAAAGATAAGTTGAAAAACTTTGAAAACTTTTCCTTGTTACATTTGCAATTTCCCTTGAACAATTCTGTGCTCTGTATGAAAAACCTACACGCGAGAGGAACCTTGTCGCGATCGGTCTGCGCTCTAGCTTGCCTCGAGTCCGCTCGGTAGGCCTAGCAGCTGCATTCTGACCCGGCAAGTTACCGTGCCGGCGGCGGCACTTCCAGCAGGCTGCTAAGGACTCGTTCCTCGAAGCGCTCGCGGCAAGTGTGCGCACCGGCAAGCTTCCAATGAGCGTAGGGAACGCAATCATACAAAAGCAAAAAAAGACAAGGGAAAACAGCGCGCATGCATTCAAGCAACACATGTTATATTACAGGAATAGTGCAGGGCTAACAAAAGATCAAATGTATCTTGTACATGGCAGCACGGTGATGAATATAACGGCGAACTCAATCTCAATGATCACCCTGGACCCTGGGGATTTGGAGGACCTTGCCGGCGAGAGGAGCAGCGATCTTGTCAGCGGCAGTGACGTCTGTGCTCGCCGGCAGCCTCCTGAAGACCCCGGAGAGATCGAGACCGGGATTGCGATGAGCGATCTTGAGCAGCACCCGGTACACTATTTCGCGCGCGAACTTCCGGGATTCATCGGCGAACGAAGCAGATCTGTCCTCGTGATATGTCTTCATGGCGTCGATGAGGCCCTCGAAGAACTTGGTCAGGCCGACGCTGGTGGCCTCCTTGTCATTGACGGTGAAGCCTCAGCTCTTCATGTCCATCACAGCAATCTGGGAGCTGATGCGTTCGGCGGCATTGACAAGCCTGCCGGACCAGAGGGAGAGGTTCTCGTGCAGTTGGGCGTAGTTGTTCTCGGCCTCCTTCTTCGAGGCCTCTTCCTTCTCTAGCTTCTCCGTCAAGACCGTCTCCCTCTCTTTGGCGGATTCTGAAGCTGCTACCACAGTGGCCAACTTGGATTTCAGATCCCCGATCGTCTTGGCGGTGGCGTCAAGATCCTAGTTCTTGGACGATAGCTGCGTTTGCATGTCCCCTAGAGTGCGGGCTGCCTTCAGTGCTTCGTCCTTGAGAGCCTCGATTTCTTTGCCGCTGCCGACAAGATCTTCCTCCAGTTTGGCCACCTGGGTTTCCAATTCTGCTTTGGCGGAGACAGCGGCAGCAGCCTTATCGACGGCCTCCTTGAGCTTGGCGGCGTTCTCCAAGGCCTGGGTTTCAATGGATTTCTTGTGCCCATCCTCCAGCTCTTGGGAAAGCTGCTTAAGGAGCGCTTCGATCTCTTCATCCTTGCCACGAAGAGTGGCGGCAAGGGCTTGTTCCCGCACGGCAAGGTCCTTCTCTTTGGTGTTGAGCAGCGTTTCATGCTCTGTCAGCTTGCCGTCACGGATTGCCGCTCTCTCTGTGGCAGCATTAAGATTGCGGGCCTGCTGACTGTACCATGTGCGCAGCTCGTCCGCCTTCGATCTCAACTTTCGGTCAATCAAATCCGCAGCTTTGCGCTCCTCGTGCACCTTGTCCGACCTTCGACTGTACCGTTCCTGGACGCCTTTGAAACCGACGGCCATGATTTTCATGAAGGCGAGATCTTCAGCGTTGTCGGCCGTGTCGGTGGATTCGTCGGTTCTTTGAACCAAAGGGAGCAAGATCCGAGCTATCTCTTCATCGAAACTTGGCCCCGCGGTGCCAGAGGAACTGGGGGCTCCGGACCCGTGCTGAGGAGCGTTCAACGCCAAATTGCTTGACGGAGCTTGCAAGATTGGCACTGCTAGTTGGTTTCCGGGAGTCGGCATGTCGACATTGGTGGGCATCTTCTCCGCATCCATCTTGGCGGGGTCGGGCGTGCTGCCGGTGGGCCTCTCGGACTCGTCGGGGAGTGTTTCGGTCTCCTTGGCAACCTGCGCGGGGCCCTCTTCAGCGGCGATCTTGACGGCTTCCTCGGCGGCATCCCTTGCAATATTGGCCACCTCCACAAGGACTTCGCCTTCATCAGGGGAGTTTTGAGCTGTGGATCAAAGCAAAGAAGATCTCAAAGAGAGAGGATAACCATCATGACAAAAATTACAGCGGCAGTTTCCCGCCGCATGTCTATGCATTGTTTGGGCCTAGCCCAACGACGCTTCGAACGCGCGTATGGTCCAGGCCCGGGGGCTCCTGTCGGTGTATAAAACATGGGTATTTTATACCCTGACTTATGCACAGACAGTGGCAGCCTCCTTGCCGGCCAAGCCTTGCCGGGAACCGTCAAGACCAAGATTCAGAGTCCAGTCGCAGAAGCTACCAGAAAGAAGCTCAAGACACAACACTCAACCAGTACCGAAGATGAAGACATTCCTTGCCGGCAAGACTGAACCGACAAGGTGAGGACCCGGCAAGCTCCGTACCGGCAAGCTCCTGCCAGCCCTACAGCGCTCCACCTCACCGCACAGGTGTTCGCTAGTGGGTGAGGTGTCGACCGCACGGGCTGGTTGGTAAGGCTTATCGGGCACGTGTTAGCATGCTGGGACAAGATTTGCTTCTAATGACACACATCCGGGAAGCGTGTCAGGATAATACGAGGTAGCTGGGCAAGCGGTGCAGAAACCTTGCCGGGACTACCTCTCCACATGACACCTAGCGGCGCATTTAATGCCTTTGTCCTAAACTGGCAGAGTTAGGTACGATAGCACTGTTTTCTATCTAATCGCTAGGTAATTACTGTTTTGCCACTGTGGTAACCCCTTGAGCTATAAAATGAGGGCCAAGGCAACAGTTAGAGGGATTTGGACCCCTTTTCAAACACAGGCACGTCTCGGGTAACTGCTCCTCCCACCTTGCTGGGAGAAGCGCTCCTTGTACTGTGCTCCCACACCATTGATACACAAAAAGCAGGAGTAGGGTTTTACGCTTCTCGGCGGCCCGAACCTGGGTAAAATCCCTTGCGCCCTCCATTGTTCATGCTCTTTGTGCACGTCGATCTCCCCCGCCGAACCACAAGGGGCTGCATGGCCCCATAGATGGTCATCACACCATGACACAAGGTTGATGAAGAAGCCATCCGTGATCGATTCCCCCTCTGGTAGAGTACCGAAAAAGGCCTCCAGATGGGATGGCGGAAGAACAGAGGCTTGCGGCGGTGGAAAGGTTTTCTCTTCTGTCTCTCAGGTATATTGGGAATATTTGGGAATTTATAGCGCTGGAATTAGGTCAGGAGGGGCTACGAGGGGCCCACAAGCCTGGGGGGCGCGCCTACCCCACTGGGCGCGCCCTCCAGGCTTGCCGCCTCCTCGTGGCTCTTCTGGTCTTCTCCCGAAGCTTCGTGGGTCTCTTCTGGTCTAGAAAAAATTAATCCAAAGTTTTTTTCTCGTTTGGACTCTTTTTGATAATGATTTTCTGAAAAGACAAAAACAAGCAAAAAAACAGCAACTGGCACTGGGCACTGGGTTAATAGGTTAGTCCCAAAAAATGATATATAATGGCATATAAATGCATATAAAACATCCAAGATTGATACTATAATAGCATGGAACAATCAAAAATTATAGATACGTTGGAGACATATCAGCGCGCCTCCCGAGATTGTCGCTCCCTCGTGGCTTGTCTGGTCTTCTCCCGAAGCTTCGAGGGTCCCTTCTGGTCCATAAAAAATTAATCCAAAGTTTTTTCTTCGTTTGGACTCCGTTTGATAATGATTTTCTGAAAAGGCAAAAACAAGCAAAAAAAAATAGCAACTGGCACTAGGCACTGGGTTAATAGGTTAGTCCCAAAAAATGATATATAATGGCATATAATTGCATATAAAACATCCAAGATTGATACTATAATAGCATGGAACAATCAAAAATTATAGATACGTTGGAGATGTATCAAGCATCCCAAAGCTTAATTCCTGCTCGTCCTCGAGTAGGTAAATGATAAAAACAGAATTTTTGATGTGGAATGCTACCTAACATGTTTCATCATGTAATCTCTCTTACGGTATGAATAATAAGATCTGAATGATTCAAAGCAATAGTCTACAGTTTGATATAAAGACATCAATACTCAGGCATACTAACAAACAACATGCCTTTCAAAATAAAAGTGCTAAAGAAAGTTATCCCGACAAAATCATATAATCCTGCCATGCTCCATCTTCTTCACACAAAGTATTTATCATGCACTACCCCGATGACAAGCTGAGTAATTGGTTCATACTTTTTAACGCGCTTCAGCTTTTTCAACCCCCACGCAATACGTGAGCGCAAGCCATGGATATAGCACTATGGGTGGAATAGAATATGGTGGTAGAGATTAATAAGAGGAAGTCAGAAATAAGATAGTCTCACATCAACGTGGCTAATGAATGGGCTATGGAGATGCCCATCAATTGATGTCAACGCGAGGAGTAGGGATTGCCATGCAACGGATGCACTACGAGCTATAAGTTTATGAAAGCTCAATATGAAAACTAAGTGGGTGTGCATCCAACTTGCTTGCTCATGAAGACCTCGGGCATTTGAGGAAGCCCATCATCGGAATATACAAGCCAAGTTCTATAATGAAAAATTCCCACTAGTATATGAAAGTGACAAATAGGAGACTCTCTATATGAAAAACATGGCGCTACTTTGAAGCACAAGTATGGAAAAGGATAGTAACACTGCCCCCTTCTCTCTTTTTCTCTCATTTTTTTCGTGGGCTCTTTTTGGCCTTTTTTTATTTACTCACTGGGACAATGCTCTAATAATGATGATCATCATACTTCTATTTACTTACAACTCAAAAGAAAATTACAACTCGAAACTAGAACAAAAATATGACTATGTGAATGCCTCTGGCGGTGTACCAGGATGTGCAATGATACTAGCGTAACATGTATAAAAATGATGAACGGTGGATGAGCCACAAATACTATGTCAGCTATATGATCATGCAAAGCAATATGACAATGATGATGTGTGTCATAAAAACGGAACGGTGGAAGTTGCATGGCAATATATCTCGGAATGGCTATGGAAATGCCGTGATAGGTAGGTATGGGGGCTGTTTTGAGGAAGATATAAGGAGGCTTATGTGTGATATAGCGTATCATATCACGGGGTTTGGATGCACCGACGAAGTTTGCACCGACTCTCTATGTGAGAAAGGGCAATGCACGGTGCCGAAGAGGCTAGCAAATTGCGGAAAGGTGAGAGTGCGTATAATCCATGGACACACATTAGTTATAAAGAACTCATATACTTATTGTGAAAGTTTATTAGCCCTCGAAGCAAACTACTACTATGCATGCCCCTAGGGGGATAGATTGGTAGGAAAAGACCATCGCTCGTCCCCGGCCGCCACTCATAAGGTAGACAATGAAGAATAAATCATGCTCCAACTTCTTAGCATAACGACAGATCATACGTGCATGCTTCGGGAATCACAAACCTTAACACCAATATTCTTACTAAACCACAATTATCTACTAGCACCACCCACATATTACCATCTTAATATCGCAAAACTATTGCAAGGAATCAAACTTATCATATTCAGTGATCTACATGAAAGTTTTTATTATATCCCTCTTGAATACCTATCATATTAGGACCAAATTCATAACCCGTGCATATTACCATTGCTATTTATTAGACTCTCAAAAAAATATTAGTGAAGCATGAGAGTGCAACTATTTCTTTAAAATATAAATCCCGCCGTGCTCTAAAAGATATAAGTGAAGCACTAGAGCAACTGCCTAGCTCAAAAGATATAAGTGAAGCACATAGAGTATTCTAACAAATCACGAATAATGTGTGTCCCTCTCAAAAAGGTGTGTTCAGCAAAGATGATTGGGACAAACTAAAAAGCAAACAAAAGCAAACAAACTATAGCACAAGACGCTCCAAGTAAAACATATATCATGTCATGAATAAAAATATAGCTCCAAGTGATATACCGATAGATTGTAGACGAAAGAGGGGATGCCATTCGGGGCATCCCCAAGCTTAGACGCTTGAGTCTTGCTTGAATATTACCTTGGGGTGCCTTGGGCATCCCCAATCTTAGGCTCTTTCCGCTCCTTATTCCTTTATCCATCGTAGTCTCACCCAAAACTTGAAAACTTCAGCACACAAAACTCAACAGAAATGTCGTGAGATCCGTTAGTATAACAAATAAATCTTAAACTTTAGGTGCTGTTGTAAATTGATTCATATTTAATATTGGCATAATGCTACTGTACTCCAACTTCTCCATGACTCATACCCCCTGATACGATCCATAGATTCATCAAATAAGCAAACTATGCAACAAAAACAGAATCTGTCTAAAACAGAACAGTCTGTAAAGATGTGAATTAAAGTCATACTTCTGTAACTCCAAAAATTCTGAAAAATTAGGACAACGTGGGAAATTCATATATCAATATTGTGTAAAAAAATTCAGAAGGTTCTGATTCTCCATAAAAAAATCAAAATTCCAGCAATGGACGCAAAAGTTTCTGTTTTCAAACAGCATCAATTATACTATCTTCCAAATCATCCCAAAGACATTACTTGGCACAAACACTAATTAAAATATAAAAACAAAATCATAATAGAGGCTATTATTTTTTAAACGCACAAAAACAGAAGGTAAAACAAAAATTTTATTGTATTCATTGGGTTGCCTCCCAACAAGCGCTATTGTTTTATGCCCCTAGCTAGGCATAATGCATAGTTTCAAGTGTTATCATCCTTCAAATTAATTCCATAGGTGGCCCTCATAATAGATTCATATGGTGGCTTAATTCTCTTTATAGGGAAGTGTTCCATCCCTTTCTTTAATGGAAATTGAAATCTTATATTACCTTCTTTCATATCAATAATAACACCTATGGTTCGTAGGAAATGCCTACAAAGTATTATAGGACAAGAAGGATTGCATTCAATATCAAGCACAATAAAATCCACGGGCACATAATTTCTATTAGCAAGAATAAGCACATCATTTATTCTACCCAATGGCTTTTTAATAGTGGAATCTGCTAGATGCAAATTAAGGGAACAAGGATCCATATCAGTGAGACCTAGCACATCACACAAAGATTTTGGTATAGTGGAGACGCTAGCACCAAGATCACATAAAGTATTGCATTCATAATCTTTAATTTTAACCTTAATAGTGGGTTCCCATTTGTCGGTGTACTAAAGTTTGGGTCTTTTAGTACCCCATACCTGTGCACGGACGGTTGTAGCCATACTAGCGGCAGGGCTTGCCGGAGAGCAGCTGGAAAAAATACGAGACTATCAAGAAGGCATTCAAGCTAATGATCAGAAGATAGAAGACCGAAGGCTGGCTTCCCGGCAAGATCTTGCCGGGAAGGCTCGCGAAGGCCCGGCAAGATCCCACCGTACTGCCACTGCTCCAGCGCAGCGACCAGTCCGTCGTTTAGGGCTTGTCCTCCTGGTTGCATGTCATGACACTGACCACGGATGGGGTTAAGCGGTGCTGATGGGATGGGCTCTTTTTCCGTCCCCAAGAAAGTTAGGCACACCTAAGCGAGGCATTTAATGCGTTTGTCCTAATTCATCAGTGGTAATCATGTAACACTGTAGCAACTTTACACCTCTTGTACTCCTGCCTGCCACTGTTGGTGACCCCTTGGACGTATAAAAGGAGGCCCAAGGCAGAGCTACAGGGGGGAGGACCTTCTGGCCCATTCTGCATGCGTAGCTGCTTCTTGAACGTACTGTTCATCGCAAGCGCTCCGTGTACTTGAGCTGAAGGACACACACAATAAACCAACAGCAGGAGTAGGGTGTTACGCTTCTCAGTGGCCCGAACCTGGGTAAAGATCCTTGCGTTGATCGTTGGATCCGCTCCTTGTGTAAATCTTTTCCCCCGCCGAACCGTAAAGGGATCCTCTCGATCCCATAGGTGTCGTACGCCGACACCATTCATCATGTAATTTTTTAGGAATTGAAGCTTCCAACTCAAGTTTTTCTTCATGAGCTTTTATCATGGCTTCTACAATATGTTTAGTAAAAGCTTTATTTTGTTCATAGGAATTAGGTGAATCAATCATGGATTGTAACAAGGAAATACATTCAACTAAAGAACATTATCATAATTAAAGTCCTTGTAATCCAAAGTAGTGGGTGCATCACTATTTAAAGTTTTGACCTCTCCAAACCCACTTTTTCATTTTTATCATTAAGATCATCACCCTCCAAACAATTGGGACTCCTTCTAGCTAAAGTTGACTCATCTTCAGTCCCTTTTTCATCAAGTTTTATATTACTAAATAAGGATTCAATAGGGGTGACACCAATCATTTTAATATCTTCATCATTACTATGATAAAAGTTTTATATTGCTAAATAAGGATTCAATATGGGTGACACCAATCATTTTAATATCTTCATCATTACTATGATAAAAACCGGGTGGAATAGCTTTTTCTAGGAATTCTCGCTTAGCTCTCAAGCTAGCGGTCCTTTTTTTACTTTCATTAATGGAGACATAGATAGCTATAATAGAATCATTTATATCATGCTTGGGTGGCAAAATTTTAATTTTGAGATTTTCCACATCATGAGCAATTCTATCCATGTTCCTAGCCATTTCATCAACTCTATTCAATTTTTCTTCTACCATAGCATTGAAATTCTTTTGCGAATTAATAAATTCTTTAATATTACTTTCAAGATCAGAGGGTATCCTATTATTATTATTATATGGATTACCATAGGAATTACCATAATTATTAGAGGAATTTCCTGGAAACGGCCTAGGATTGAAATTACCCCTATAAGCATTGTTGTTGAAATTATTTCTAGAGACAAAATCACATCAATACCATCATTATTTTGCTCAATCAAAGTAGACAATGGCACATCATTAAGATCATTATGAGCATTTTTACTAGCAAGCAATTTGATAAGAGCATCCATCTTATCACTCAAAGTATTAATTTCTTCAACAGAATTTACCTTCTTACCAGTTGGAGTACTTTCAGTGTGCCATTGAGAATAATTTGTCATAATATTATCTAGGAGTTTTGTAGATTCTCCTAATGTAATTTCCATAAAAGTACCACCTGCGGCAGAGTCTAGCAAATTTCTAGAAACAAAGTTTAGTCCCGCATAATTTTTTTTGCATGATCATCCATAAACTTAAACCATGTGTTGGGCAATTTCTTATCATTAATTTCATTCTCTCCCAAGATTGTGCAACATGTTCATGCTCAAGTTGTTTAAAATTCATAATTTGATTTCTTAAAGAAATAATCTTAGCGGGAGGAAAATACTTGGCAGTAAAAGCATCCTTACACTTATCCCATGAATCAATACTATTTCTAGGCAAGGATGAAAACCAAGTTTTAGCACGATCTCGTAGTGAGAACGGAAATAATTTCAATTTTACAAAATCATTATCCACATCTTTTTTCTTTTGCATATCACAAAGTTCAACGAAAGTATTAAGATGGGTTGCAGCATCTTCATTAGGACTACCAGAAAATTGTCCTTTCATAACAAGACTAAGCAAAGCAACATTAATGTCACATGACTCCGCACTAGTGGCGGGTGGAGCAATAGGAGTACTAATAAAATCATTATTATTAGTATTGGAAAAGTCACACAATTTTGTATTTTCTTGAGACATCACGACGAAGCAAGCAAACTAGCAACCAAGCAAACAAGCAAATAAAAATATTTTGGTGTTTTTGTAAAATTGTTTTAGAAGTGGGGGAGATGAAAACGAGAGGAAAATGCAAATAAAAGGCAAATAAAATAAATGCAAGTGGATGATAGCTTGTGCGAAGGTACTTGATAGATTTTGGTGATGTCTCCCCGGCAACGGCACCAGAAATTCTTCCTGCTACTTGTAGACTGCGTTGGTATTTCCCCGAAGAGGAGAGGATGATGCAGTATAGTAGAGATAAGTATTTCCCTCAGTTAAGAACCAAGGTTATCAATCCAGTAGGAGAACCACACAAAACCCCTTTAGCAGCACCTACACACACAAAAGCAAACACTTGGACCCAACGCAAATAAGAGGGTTGTCAATCCTCTTAGCGGTTATTTGCAAGGATTAATTCTGATAGTGATAGATAGATAAAGTAAAATACTAAATAAAATAAAGGTAAATAAATTGCTGCAAGGTATTTTTGGATTTCAATATATGATAAAAGTAGACCCGGGGGCCATAGTTTTCACTAGAGGCATCTCTCTCGAACACATAGCATACGGTGGGTAAACAAATTACTGTTGAGCAATTGATAGAAAAGCAAATAATTATGACGGATTCATGGCAATGATCATGTATATAGGCATCACGTACGATACAAGTAGACCGACTCCTACCTGCATCTACTACTATTACTCCACCCATCGACCGCTATCCAGCATGCATCTAGGGTATTAAGTCAATAAAAACAGAGTAACGCCTTAAGCAAGACGAAATGATGTAGACAAAGTAAACTCAAGCAATATGATTAAACCCCATTTTTTTATCCTTAATGGCAATGATACAAATACGTGTCATGTCCCTTTCTATCACTGGGATTGAGCACCGCAAGATTGAACCCTCACAAAGCACCTCTCCCATTGCAAGATAAACCAATCTAGTTGGCCAAACCAAATCGATAGATCGGAGTGAAATACAAAGCTATAACAATCATGCATAAAAGAGTTCAGAGAAGACTCAAATATTTCTCATGAATAATCTGATCATAAATTCACAATTCATCGGATCCCAACAAACACACCGCAAAAGAAGATTACCTCGGATAGAACTCCAAGTACATCGAGGAGAACATGGTATTGAAGATCAAAGAGAGAGAAGAAGCCATCTAGCTACTAGCTATGGACCCGTAGGTCTGTGGTAAACTACTCACACATCATCGGAAGGGCAGCAAGGTTGATGAAGAAGCCCTCCGTGATCGATTCCCCCTCCGGTAGAGTACCGGAAAAGGTCTCCAGATGGGATCACGGAAGAACAGAGGCTTGCGGCGGCGGAAAGGTTTTCTCTTCTAGCTCTCTGGTATATTGGGAATATTTGGGAATTTATAGCATTGGAATTAGGCCAGGATGTGCCACGAGGGGCCCATAAGCCTGGGGGGCGCATCTCCCGAGCTTGTCGCTCCCTTGTGGCTCGTCTGGTCTTCTCCCGAAGCTTCGAGGGTCCCTTCTGGTCCAGAAAAAATTAATCCAAAGTTTTTTCTTCATTTGGACTCCATTCGATAATGATTTTATGAAACGGCAAAAACAAGCAAGAAATAGCAACTGGCACTGGCACTGGGTTAATTGGTTAGTCCCAAAAAATGATAAATAATGGCATATAATTTCATATAAAACATCCAAGATTGATACTATAATAGCATGAAAGAATCAAAAATTATAGATACGTTGGAGACGTATCACCGGCCATGGCGCAGCCGTGGGCACAACCGTTGTAGCTCATGTATGAGCACTCTGATGTCTACTACACAACTTATTCTTGTAGACACGTGTTGGGCCTCCAAGCGCAGAGTTTTTTAGGACAGTAGCAATTTTCCCTCAAGTGGACGACCTAAGGTTTATCAATCCGTGGGAGGCGTAGGTTGAAGATGGTATCTCTGAAACAACCCTGCAACCAAATACAAGAAATCTCTTGTGTCCCCAACACACCCAATACAATGGTAAATTGTATAGGTGCACTAGTTCGGCGAAGAGATGGTGATAAAAGTGTAGTATGGATAGTAGATATAGGTTTTTGTAATCTAAAAATATAAAAACAGCAAAAGTAGCAAGTAACAAAAGTGAGCATAAACGGTATTGCAATGCTTAGAAACAAGGCCTAGGGTTCATACTTTCACTAGTGCAATCTCTCAACAATGCTAACATAATTGGATCATATAACCATCCCTCAACGTGCGATATAGAATCACTCCCAAGTTCCTATTAGCGGAGAACATAAGATAGAAATTGTTTGTAGGGTACACAACCACCTCAAAGTTATCCTTTCCGATCGATCTATTGAGCTATTCCTATAAGTGTCACAAATAGCCCTAGAGTTCGTACTAAAATAACACCATATGATACACATCAACCAACTCTAATGTCACCTAGATACTCCAATGTCACCACAAGTATCCGTGAGTTGATTATACGATATGCATCAAAGAACTTCATAATCATAATATTCAATCCACACAAAGAACTCCAAGGAGCACCCCAAAGTTTCTATCAGAGAAAAGATAATGAAAACGTGCATCAACCCCTATGCATAGATTACCCCAATGTCATCATGGGAATCCGTGAGTTGAGTGCCAAAACATATATCAAGTGAATCAATATAATACCCCATTGTCACCACGGGTATTCATATGCAAGATATACATCAAGTGTTCTCAAATCTGAAATATTCAATCCAACAATAACGAAACCTCAAAGGGAAAAGATTCGATTCATCACAACAAGGATAGAGAGGGATGAAACACCATATGATCCAACTATATTAGCAAAGCTCACGATACATCAAGATCGTGCCAAATCAAGAACACGAGAGAGAGAGATAAAACACATAGCTACTGGTACAAACCCTCAGCCCCGAGGGTGAACTACTCCCTCCTCGTCATGGAGACCGCCGGGATGATGAAGATGGCCTCCGGTGATGATTCCCCCCTCCGGCAGGGTGCCGGAAAAGGGCTGTAGATGAGATCGTGGAGGTACAGAGGCTTGCGGCGGCGTAAAAACTCATCTAGGTTAACTTTCGGGGGTTTCTGAATATATATGATTTTTCAGCGTTGGAATCACGCGAAAAGGTGCCACAGGAGGCCCACGAGGCACCAGGGTGCGCCTGGGGGTGGCGCACCCAGGTGGCTCATGGGGCCCCTATGGCTCTTTTGCTGCTTCCCCGAAGCTTCCTGGGTCCATTTCCTTCCAGAAAAAATTATCAAAAAGTTTCGCTGCATTTGGACTTCATTTGATATGGATTTTCTGGAAAACCAAAAACAAGCAGAAAATAGCAACTGGCACTGGGCACTAGGTCAATATGTTAGTCCATAAAAATCATATAAAACCCATATAAAAATGCACCAAAATCATACAAAACTATAATAAACATGGCATGAATACTTCATAAATTATAGATACGTTGGAGACATATCATCATCCCCAAGCTTAATTCCTGCTCGTCCTCAAGTAGGTAAATGATAAAAGAAATAATTTATGAAGTGTGAATGCTAGCAGAGTGCATAAGTTTGATCAATGATAATTTCAATCACTTTTTCTAGCATCAATATATATCATAATCAGTAGCTCATCTCATAAAACTTCTGATGATCAAGTAGCAAGCTATTCACATGTTTAAAGTATAGACCATAAACTTTCTTGAAAACTAACAAACTATGTTCTCGGTCATCAAACAATTGCAATTCATCTTATTTTCAGGAAGGGTCTATGTAAGAGCTTTGATCTAGCAAATTCCACATACTCAACTATCATTTAGTCTTCCATGATTGCTGACACTCAAAGCATATTTTTTAGAACAAACCGTTTCAGTCAAACACATAGGAAGATAGGGGCTTAATGTTTCGCCTCCCAACTTATTTATCTCAGGATAATGTCAACAATAATAACTCATGATCACCTATATTCAATTGGATATATGTGCCTGGATCTTTCCCTACCACATAATGCTTGCCAACTAAAGAATAAATAAAACGGAATAGGGATGAACATTAATGACTCTTGCATAAAAGTAAATACAGAAAAGTAAATATAGAAAAGTAAAAGATAGGCCCTTCGCAGAGGGAAGCAGAGGTTGTCATGCGCTATTTGTTTTTGGATGCACAAGCTCTTAATGCAAAGGAATGTCACGTTATATTGCCCCTTGTGATAGCAACCTTTATTATGTAGTCCGTCGCTTGTATTTCTTTACCATCACAAGTTCATACAACGCTTATTTTCCCTTGCAATAAAAGATCATACATATTTTAGGAGCAATTTTTATTGCTTTTTGCACCGATGACAACTTACTTGAAGGATCTTATTCAATCCATAGGTAGATATAGTGGACTCTCATGGCAAGAAACTGGGTTTACGTGTTTTTGGATGCACAAGTAGTATCTCTACTTAGTATGAATTTTTGGCTAGCAAAAGATCCTAAGCAAGCACCACATGTTAGAGGATCCATGACAATATAACTTCTATGTGAATATAAACAAACATAACTCATTACGTTGTCTTCCTTGTCCAACGTCAACTACTTGATCAAGCTTGAAAATAATTAATGGGGGCTCACAATCATAGAAGATGTCCAAGATAGGATATTTATATGTGAAATTTCTCTTCCTTCAATATTCTTTCATGAATTGTTCAAGTGACCAATGCTATGTTTGCTAACCTTCAATAAATTTTACCACTTATACTTCTTGTATGTGAAGTCACTACTCCCCATGGGACAAGCATATGAAGCATATAAATTTCAACTTTGTGATATTCAATTCATTCAACAATTTACTCATAGGATATAAGTGAAGAACAAGAGTAAATGACAAACTACTCCAAAAAGATATAAGTGAAGACCAAATGAGTAGTTAAGTAAATAGGTAGCTATGTGAGGACTCTCTCTCTCTTTTAAAATTTCAGATCTTGAGTATTTTATTCAAACAGCAAAGAAAACAAAATAAAATGGCATTCCAAGAATAGCACATATCATGTGAAGAAGCAAAAACTTAGGCTCAACCAAAACTGGCCGATAGTTGTTGAAGAACAAAGGTGGGATGCCCACCGAGGCATCCCCAAGCTTAGTAGCTTGAGACTTATCGAAATATTAATTTGGGATGCCTTGGGCATCCCCAAGCTTGAGATTTTGTGTCTCCTTAATTCCTCTCATATCACGGTTTCCCTAAATCTTAAAAACTTCATCCACACAAAACTCAACAAGAACTCGTGAGATAAGTTAGTATAAATCAACTCGAAACCTTAACATTATCTACTGTAGAAAATCACAAAAATTATAATTAAACATTTTATACTAAATGCCTCTTCATATTTAATACTCCTATCCTCAAATAGAAACATTAAACATGCAAACAATGCAACTATATCAGCAATATGCCAAAACAGAACAGTCTGTAAAAGGGGAATAAGAATCCATACTTCCCTAACTCCAAAAATTCTGAAAAATTACCACGTGACAGAGAACTCAAGCATGCTTACTGTGTAAAAATTTCAGATTTTTATCATGTTCTGACTATTCAGGAATATTCTGTACATAACAGAAAACTTTCTGTTTTCAAACAGCAACACATGAACTTGCAAACTGAGCATGGTAAAGGCTATAATTGGCATTTTATTGAACTAAAAGATACAAAACATGATTATTGATAACAGCAAGCAAATATCAACAGAAGAAAATGATGCTCCAAGCAAAACTCATATTATGTGATGAATAAAAATATAGCTCCAAGTAAGGTTACCGATAATGTTGAAGACGAAAGAGGGGATGCCTTCCGGGGCATCCCCAAGCTTAGACGCTTGAGTCTTCCTTGAATATTACCTTGGGGTTCCTTGGGCATCCCCAACCTTAGGGTCTTGCCACTCCTTATTCTCCTCATATCGATATCTCACCCAAAACTTGAAAACTTCAATCACACAAAACTTAACGGAACTTGTGAGATAGGTTAGTATGATAAAAATAAATCATCCACTTAGGTACTGTCAAGAAAAGATTCATAATTGTTCTCACATAATGCCTACTGTATTCTATCATTTCCACAATTTATATCTCATAATATAAGCTATGGAAACACTAAAACAAGCAAACTATGCACCGAAAACAGAATCTGTCAAAAACAGAACTGCGTGTAGTAGGCGATTTAAAAACCATACTTATGTACCTGAAAAAATTCTGAAAAATTAGGAAAACGTAAAACATTTGTAACACAATAATGTTTAAAAATTTCAGAATTTTTTCACGCTCCAGTACAGAATAGAAATTCCAGCACTGGACGCAAAAGTTTCTGTTTTTGCACAGAATCAAATCAACAAGCATCCACACTATCCCAAAGGCTTTACTTGGCACATTATTGAAAGAAAACATATAAAACATGATTACTACAGTAGGTTAATCATGTGAACACACAAAAACAGTAGGTATAAATATTGGGTTGTCTCCCAACAAGCGCTTTTCTTTAATGCCTTTTTAGCTAGGCATGATGATTTCAATGATGCTCGCATAAAAGTAAAGAATTGAAACACAAAGAGAGCATCATGAAACATATGACTAGCACATTTAAGCCTAACCCACTTCCTATGCATAGGGATTTTGTGAGAAAATAGTTTATGAGAGCAAGAATCAACTAGCATAGGAAGGCAAAACAAGCATGACTTCAAAACTTTCAACATAAAGAGAGGAAACTTGATGTTGTTGAAATATGTAGAAGCATATATTCCTCTCTCAAAATAATTTTCAGTAGCATCATGAATAAATTCAACAATATAGCTATCACATAAAGCATTTTTTTCATGATCCACAAGCATAGAATTTTTATTACTCTCCACATAAGCAAATTTCTTCTCATTCATAAAAGTGGGAGTATCATATGAAAGTCGAATACTATAAATTGTTTCCACATTAAAAGAGTAATGTTCAGAAAAAGGGTAATGATAATTATGACAAGTTTTATAAATATAATCATCACTACTTTTTATAACATAAGTATCATCACAATAATCATCATAAGTAGGAGGCATGCAATCATCATAACAAATTTGATCATTCAAAGTAGGGGGACTAAAAAGATCATCTTCATTAAGCATAGCATCCCCAAGCTTGGGACAAACATTAATTGCAGCAAATAAATTCTCAAACATGTCATTCTCATCAAACATAGCATCCCCAAGCTTGTGGCTTGGCATATCATTAGCATAATCACTATTATCATCAATAGTATGAATAGCACCAATAGTATAACAATTATTATCATCACAATTTTCTAAGTTGGTGCCAAAAAGATTTTCAAGATTATAAGAAGTATCATTATTCTCCCAATCATAATCATCATAATGAGTAATAGGCATAATAAAATCATCCTCAATAGTTCCTTCGCACATTGTACCATAAGACAAAGAAGCAATATCATCATCAAGTATATCATCTTCCACAATTATTTTTGTTTCACTCTCATGTGGCACAACAATAATAGGAGCAACATTATTTGGGAGGGATACCTTTTTACCTCTACTCTTTCTTCTTTTCTTCTTCTTCACCACATCATGTGTGGGTTTAATCAATTTTTTCGAGCTTCTTATTGATGAGATTGGTTGAATAGGAAGCTCCTCCTCATCACCTATTTCATCATGAGAGACAATAGGAGGGAAAGTGGAAATCTTTACCCTTTCATTAGTGTTCCTTTTATATTCTATTGGTTTTCCCATCTTTCTATAGTTGGCAATATAGGCATTCTCATTGCAATTTACCACACAAAACATATAGATTTCCTCTAGATTAGTTTCAATGTTATCTGTGGGAATGAATACTTCAAACCAACTATTTTTAAGTGTCAATTATTCACACCCCAAAAATAGATAAAGCTCATTATATAGTTCAAGGGCGGTCATGTCATTACAATATTTAGCCATGATTTGATCATGGAAAAGTATGCACTGAAAATTAAGGTGACCAACTTTATTGCAAAGTTCACAAATAATGGGATGAAGAGAGCATAATTTTGTAGCAAATTCATCTATCACTTTGAGCAAAAAATTGGTTCTATCATGTTTATGCTTCTTACAAAATCTATCATCCCTATAAGGCATGTCTTCACAAACTTTATTCAGTCCACAAAAATTGACATGCTTATAAGAAACATTTTTGTCATGACTAGTGCAATCATCATTAGTATTTTGGATATTCAAAGAATTCATACTAGCAACATTGCAATCATGTTCTGTGGCACCCCGGCTCAGAGAGACCGGAACACCCCGTATTCCAGCCCAGAGATCAAGTCTTCTGGAATACAGCACTGCTTGGCATAGAACAAGTCAGCTCTTTATTACAAATAACCGGGGTACAAGGGTCCTGATATTATAAAGGTTACCGAGGCACGGCGACACTTTGCCTGCTAAGGTAGTTCCATGCTAGCAGCGGAACAACTCGTGACAGCGGAATAACTTCTAGCAGCGGAACAACGACGACGGTGATGAACTCCACTCCGCAGGGACTCTGGCTGGGACGCATCCTAGAGCACAACCTCGGGATCCTCGACAAACAAGCAAACACGGCATCACCTGCAATCTGGCATGACACGCCAGGTGAGTACTTTGAATGTACTCGCAAGCTCACAGCAACCAAAGCAATCAAGACATACAACAGCATGGCATTTACAGGTTAATCATCAAAGATGAACACGATACTACTAGAACAACATGAGCATGGCAACAACATGAACATGGCAACAATATGAGCATGGCAACAACATGAGCATGGCAACAACATGAGCATGGCATGTACATATAATTCATGATGTGAACAGGATGGTACTAGCACTAGCATGCAAGGGGGGTCGACGTTTAAGGTCTCATGGATCAACTTACTCTGCTCGGAGGTTATCTCGTAACCACCATATGTATCAATCTTTCTTACCGGCGTGATCACCACAAGATCACCTCATGATCAACCACCATCATGAATACCATCGTGATCACCTCGTGACCACATAAAGATCAACCAACTTCTTTTCTCGTCGAACCGGGGTTGTTATTATTCAGGTTATTATTTCTGTTGACCCATAGTGTGACCTACTATGAACTGTGTCCATAACCGAGGACGCGGCTATCGATAGATTATACACTCTGCAGAGGTTAGTACACTGTACCCACACCACGGAACTCATGGCCTCGTGCTCCCATTCGGGTGGACCAACGACGTTCCGACAAAACCAATCTATTGCATGACACTCTCCCGGCCACTCCGACAATCTCCCCTTTGGGCTATGTCCTGGGTTACCCTGATGCCAACTCGTGACATCCGCCACCTCTGTGGCTGCCACCGTCGTGGCCAAACCAAAACTGTCCCAAACGGGGACCTGAGCTCAATACCAAAACTGGGTACTCAAGGCTTATGGCCGCCTACCTGATCAGGGTAGCGCGCACACATAACCTTCCCTAGTATGAGGCACCGGCGAGAGGCATGAAAATAGACCACATTAGGGCCTCCCATAAGGCAAGTGTGGCTGCACTGGTTAGCTCAATTCGGTGGCACCATGACTCAGCCAACAGATCTGTTCAAGTTCGATTAATGTCAGGTTCAACTTGAATGTTGGTGAGCTGAGTCACAATAAGAATAACATGATAATGCATATGAGCATGATACCAGTGTAACCATGGATGGGCAACATAACCATAGCATCAACAATGATAAATCATTTTGTCTACGGGATGCAAATGATCATGGCATAATGACGATCATGAATATAACAAGTATTTTCATGATAAACCCTAACTTTTCAAATGAGCATATCGTTATCACTAGCATCGGAAAATAAATCCGAGAACTAACATGATAATAATACTAGCAAATAATCATTTAACTTACTAGATGCAAATGAGCGAGCATGGATTCACAAGCATATCATATTCGCAAAATAATTAAATGAATAAACATTTATTTAAATATTCAAGTGAAAACCATGGCTAGTGCAAGGCCATCATGCAAGTGGCTGTCGTGGCTTGCCTGGGGATGAAGGAATCATCAGGGAGGGGTGCGATGAACTCGCAGAAAGAATCGCCGGAAAAGTTTCCCTCCCGGCGGAGCTGTTTTAAGGGCAAGGGCAAAATGGTCATTTTCACAGTGTTACAACCTCATGAAAATGACACCATCGGAATGGGCTCAACGAACTGAGATCGTGGGCTTTGGAATCACCTGAATCGGAGTTACGGTCGCGAAGTTACGGCCGTTCGTTCGTTAGGCAGAAAAACAAATAAAAACTGAGCTTTTCTGCTACTAACGGGCGAACGCCCGCAAATTAGAGGTTTCGGCGGCGACGGCTGAAAAACCGAAAGCGCCTTTTTGGAAATGCGCTTTCAAACGGGGAAAGCGTATTTTGATTCAAAAAAGAAGCTGATTACGCTTTCATTAACCGAACACGTATTTTCGGGGAATACGTCTTCACTTAAAACTGCGCGGGCCCGGGGTTGACTCCTTTGAGAGGCTTACACGCGGGCCCCACTCCATCACCTCTCTCTCCTCCCGCCTCCATCTTCTCTCCCCGACGCCCGCGCACATAATAGAGGGGGTCGCCGGCGCTCGTTCCGGCGGCTCCGGCCACCAACGGCGGCGTCCCGCACATGGGCGTGCTCAGGGCGTCGTGCCGCATCCGTCCAGGCAGGGCACGGGCCACGGGGAGGTCGAGAACGAGTGCTCCTTCGAGCGCGGCGGAGACCGACGACGGGCGAGCTCGGGCTCGGAGGCACGGCCCACCGGAGAGGGAGATGAGGTGCTGGGGTGGTGGTAGGAGGTCGAGGGAGCTCTCTGGTGGAGGAATGAGTGGGAGTCGAGCTCGCCATTGCCCGAATTTTAGAGGAGGTCAGCGGTGACCATGGCGGCCATTGGAGAGGATGAGGGCTCCTCGAGCTCGGGGGAGAGGTCAGGGAGGGCTAGTGGAGGGTGGAGAAGAGCTTGGAGAGAAGAGGCAGCACCGGGGAGGGCTTATATAGCCACGGCGAAGATGCCCCCGCCGGATGCCGCCACGGGCGCTCGGGGGAACGCACTGACGCACCCGCGTACGCGTGCGCACGTGGACTGGCTCGGACGGCGATGGGAGAGGGGTAGTGGGGAAGCAGACGCGGGCGGTGCGGTGTTCGGTCGGCCACCGAGACACTGTGCTCACGCGGACAAGGTTGCCGTGGCACGAGGAGGGCGGAGGAGGAGGGGGAGAGGGCTGGGGAGTGAGCGCGTGGCCATTGCGGGGCTCGATGACACACTAGGACGTGCGGAAACGGCTGGTAGAAGAATGCCCTAAGCAAAACGACGAGCAGAGCGCGCCCAGCACTTGCCACCAGCGTGGTCACCGCGTGGCATGGCAAGGAGAGGGCACGAGGGTCTCCCAAAAGATGTCTAATGTGTTGTCCCTCCAACCTACAGCTCCACTGATGGGATGGCTCGACCAAAGTGACTGTGAGCTGATGGGATGGGTCAGCTAAAGTTTACTGTTGCAAACTTAGGCATGAAGTAGTGATCAAATGGGAAGGGATAAGAGCTAACCAGAATGTCTCAAGGGTTTAGGGTAGGAAGGACTATGATCCTGTGAAAAATGAAATGATTTGGACCAGTATTTAATATAGTTCCTTTACAACTGCAACAACTGGTCCAGAAACTACATCATGAAGTAGCACTCACCTGGATGATTGGATTGGGCAGAAAATTGGTAGAGAATGATGATTTGGGCATATGAAGGTGCCATAAAAATTTCATCCCATTTGGATGAGTATAAATGGTACTTCCTTCACAATGATCTACACTGGAAAGAAACTTGGGGGAATTTTGTGGAGCAAATGGTTTGGCAAAATAATGTGAGTTTTGGCATGATCACATTATCTAGGGATATTTAGGTCCTGGATTAATTTCAGAATTTTTGAAGCAATAGAAAATATAGTTGCTTCACAAACTGAAATTGTGACCAGAAACCAAGATTGGATGATGTGCTCACATAGATTGTTGGATGGAGATGAAATTTGGTGGAGAGTCATGATTTTATCATATTAATGATATACCAAAATTTCAACTCATTTTTATTAGCCTAGCTATTACTTCCTTCACAAAGCTTTTCTCTAGACAGAAACTTTGGAAATTTGCTGAGGAAGATTTACTAGGCAAATGGAGCTGAATTTTGGCATGTGACAATTATTTGGATAGGAAAGAGTGCCCAAAAAGTTTTAGGGTAATCAGGAAAATATAAATAGCACTTCCTTCACAAAGTGCCATACTGGACAGAATGGAAAATGAATATTCCTGAATTATTTTTGAACTGGGCAAGGATGAGTTTTGACATATTTGTGGAAGATATGATCCAAAGAATTTATGAGAATTTTGTGGGAATTTTGGGGAAGACAGAAATATAGGTTGCTTCACAACCTAGGGCAAACAGGGTTATTCCTTTAATAGAAAAAGGAATATTCCCAATAAATAAATATTGGAGTTGGGCTAAGATGGAAATGACATGGCCTTGGGATAGATTTGAGAATGACAAGCCACTAGGAAGTGGCAGGAGAGAAGATTTTCCCAGGTTTCAAGACCACATAGCCACGGAAAAAGAACTCCAAATAAAAAAAAATCGAAGAAATCCAAAAGTGAAAGAAAGGGCCAAAAATCGGGGTGTTACATGTTCATCATTCAAAGATTTTATGCCAAACATTTTATTGAAATCTTCTTCTATCAATTGAGCATAATTTTCCGCTCCAACATTTTCAAGAAAGACATTATAAAGACGAATTATATGAGGCAACCTCAATTCTATTTTTTTTTGTAGTTTTATTTTATAAACCAAACTAGTGATAAAACAAGAAACTAAAAGATTCAATTGCAAGATTTAAAGATATACCTTCAAGCACTCACCTCCCCGGCAACGGCGCCAGAAAAGAGCTTGATGTCTACTACACAACTTATTCTTGTAGACTCGTGTTGGGCCTCCAAGCGCAGAGTTTTGTTGGACAGTAGCAATTTTCCCTCAAGTGGATGACCTAAGGTTTATCAATCCATGGGAGGCGTAGGTTGAAGATGGTATCTCTTAAACAACCCTGCAACCAAATACAAGAAATCTCTTGTGTCCCCAACACACCCAATACAATGGTAAATTGTATAGGTGCACTAGTTCGGCGAAGAGATGGTGATAAAAGTGTAGTATGGATAGTAGATATAGGTTTTTGTAATCTGAAAATATAAAAACAGCAAAGTAGCAAGTAACAAAAGTGAGCATAAACAGTATTGCAATGCTTAGAACCAAGGCCTAGGGTTCATACTTTCACTAGTGCAATCTCTCAACAATGCTAACATAATTGGATCGTATAACCATCCCTCAACGTGCGATAAAGAATCACTCCCAAGTTCCTATTAGCGGAGAACATAAGATAGAAATTGTTTGTAGGGTACGAAACCACCTCAAAGTTATCCTTTCCGATCGATCTATTGGGCTATTCCTATAAGTGTCACAAATAGCCCTAGAGTTCGTACTAAAATAACACCATATGATACACATCAACCAAATCTAATGTCACCTAGATACTCCAATGTCACCACAAGTATCCGTGAGTTGATTATACGATATGCATCAAACAACTTCATAATCATAATATTCAATCCACACAAAGAACTCCAAGGAGCACCCCAAAGTTTCTATCGGAGAAAAGATAATGAAAACGTGCATCAACCCCTATGCATAGATTACCGCAATGTCACCACGGGAATCCGCGAGTTGAGTGCCAAAACATATATCAAGTGAATCAATATAATACCCCATTGTCACCACGGGTATTCATATGCAAGACATACATCAAGTGTTCTCAAATCTGAAATATTCAATCCAATAATAACGAAACCTCAAAGGGAAAATATTCGATTCATCACAGCAAGGATAGAGAGGGAAGAAACACCATATGATCCAACTATATTAGCAAAGCTCGCGATACATCAAGATCGCGCCAAATCAAGAACATGAGACCGAGAGAGATAAATTACATAGCTACTGGTACAAACCCTCAGCCCCGAGGGTGAACTACTCCCTCCTCGTCATGGAGACCGCCGGGATGATGAACATGGCCTCCGGTGATGATTCCCCCCTCCGGCAGGGTGCAGGAAAAGGGTTGTAGATGAGATCGTGGAGGTACAGAGGCTTGCGGCAGCGTAAAAACTCATCTAGGTTAACTTTCAGGGGTCTCTGAATATATATGATTTTTCAGCGTTGGAATCACGCGAAGAGGTGCCACAGGGGGCCCATGAGGCACCAGGGTGCGCCTGGGGGGGTGGCGCACCCAGGTGGCTCGTGGGGCCCCTGTGGCTCTTCTGCTGCTTCCCCAAAGCTTCCTGGGTCCATTTCCTTCCAGAAAAAATTGTCAAAAAGTTTCACTGCATTTGGACTTCATTTGATATGGATTTTCTGGAAAACCAAAAACAAGCAGAAAACAGCAACTGGCACTGGGCACTAGGTCAATATGTTAGTCCATAAAAATCATATAAAACCCATATAAAAATGCACGAAAATCATACAAAACTATAATAAACATGGGATGAATACTTCATAAATTATAGATACGTTGGAGACATATCACACTCCTCCTTGCTCAGTGTTCACCCAGGAGGCCAACGAGCCCTCCAGCTCGTCCTTCCATGCCGCATAGCCTCGAATCCGTGCTCACCCGAACTCCGGCCACCACATGAGTCGATGCCACCGATGTTGGAGTCCACTTCAGCACGCGTTGCTAGCTCCATTCAGTGCACGCTCGTATGCTCGATCGAACGCGCCGCCCGCCCGTCCATTCGGTCATTGGAGGGCGGTTCCCGACCACCTCCACCGCATCTGGCCTCGTCGCCCGCGCGTTGCCGCGGTTTAAACCGCCCCTGGGTCACCGACAGGTGGGCCCAGGTCATTAGCCACCGGGTTAACCACTAACTCAGGCCCTAACCACCCATCGACTTGCGGCCCTGGGTACTGTTGCTTTTAATTTGCACACGTGCAACTGACAACCTGACCCCACTAACTATTTAACTTAATCAGTTAAATTAAATCCTGCTTAAAACATCTTTCACTGACTACTGGGCCCCACTGGACCCAGTTGACTAGTCAACTGCTGACTGGACTTGCCCCAGTCAATGACATGTGGGTCCTCATTGACCGAGTTGACCAGTCAACTGGTCAACAGTTGACCTGCTGACTCAGCCCCCTGGCCCCACTGTCAGCCACACATGCACCCCTCTGGGTACTCTCTTTGTGTACCCGTAGCAATTATATTTATATTAATTTCGAATTAAAATAAATTCAAAAATTCAATTAAACTTTGAAAAATCATATAAAATAATATGTAACTCGGATGAAAATAATTTATATATGAAAGTTGCTCAAATAAATATGACGAATCTGATTATGACATCCACATATCTATCAGTCCCCTCTAACATAATTAACCTGGATATTTTCCATCAGGATCATGTGACCAAATAATACCTGGAGCTGGGAAAATATTACCAGATATTTTCATTCTTCTTTTAAAATGCTTAGTGATGCATTAGAGCATATTATCAACACACATTGCCATGACATGCATCTGTGTTTCATCTGTATGCCCATTATTTATCTGTTTCCCCCTCTCCTCTATTCTTTCGATAGACCCCGACACTGCCGTTGACCTCGAGTACGACTACGTCGACGACGACCCTTCCTTCTCGACAGAGCTTCCAGGCAAGCAAACCCCCTTGATCATTCTGATATCACCCATTCCTTCTCTCTTATTCTTGCATTAGATTTTGGTACTGCTGTTATTCCGGTAGCTCCTATTCTAATGCATAGCCTGTTTTTATAACCTGTTGTTGATACATTACCTGTTACCCTATCATGCCTAGTTTGGTTGTATTGGTGTTTCATCAGTTGGCCCTACCCCCTTGGTCTATGTCGCCGTGCAATAGAATCAGGGTTATCCGAACAAGTTGGTCTTTGTATCGAAACTTGAACACACCTTTAGGCCCATGCAGTTGTACAACTCTGCAGAGCCGCACCAAGCGTGATCTTACTGAGGGTGGTTGTGACATCCCCATGTATTAAGCACAGTGATCACCTCTCTTCTACTATACACGCTCCTCTCTTCTACTGCTGAAAGATGTAGTCTTCGATAGGATGAGCTTATCCCCCTTATTCTGTCATTTCTGCAGTTTAGTCCACAGATATTACCCCATTCCTTTGATACCGGTGCATATCTAGTATAGGTCTGATGTAAGTCTTGCGAGTACTTTGGATGAGTACTCACCGTTGCTTTGCTACTCTTTTCATTTGACCCGGTTGCTGCAATAGTTGGTAGCACCGCGGATGCAGGTTACCTCGGCGGTGCTTACTATGTGGAGACCGACGACCTGGAGTAGTCCGGAGGTCCCAGGCAGGAGGCCTTCCCTTTCGATCTAGTGTCGTTGTTTTGCTCAGCCTTCTTAAGGCAAAACTTTTCTAACTATGTCTATACTCAGATAGTATTTGCTTTCATGACTGATGTATATCGGGACCTCGTGACCCTAGCTTGTAATATAAAGATTTATGTTTAATTTGTGTCGTAGAGTTGTGTTGTGATATTAACATGGAGTCACCGTTCATGATCATGCATGATGCGTGTATGATTAGTGCACGATTATATATGGGGGCATCACAAGTTGGAATCAAAGTCGACTGCCTGTAGGAACCCCCTTCCAAACTCCTTGGTCGAAGTTGAGTCTAGTCTTGAAAAACTATTTTCTAAACTACTAACTGTGTTGTGCGGCTTACGGGCCCACATCACCTATGGGTGGGATTAGGATCATTTATTCCGCTTCTTTACTCTGGGATTCTGATCTCTCTTCTCTTCGGGTTATAAATTTTGCTAACTCTAACTATAGGTTCTCGTAACGACTTGATTCCGGAGAGCCACTCATTCCCGATCATCCCTTGATATATCAAGACATTCCGAAGCACTCATCGATGTATTCTCAAGACCCTTGTGACCACCACCTTTGCAATTCCCTACCACCGATAAATCCTTCAGGATAACGAAATATACTTGCCATTCATACATTCATTCCCAGTTGCTCTTGTTATTACAAGATGCCTTGAAATACTCTCCGTTGTTCTGAGAATCCTTTGTGCCCACTGCCTTGCAGTTCCTTGTCACCTGAATACACTTATGAATAATTACTCACCCTTACCAGGGAATTCGTTCATCCCCAGCTATTCATGTGTTTCACAAAATACTTCGAAATGTTATCCGATCTTCCAAGAATCCTCTACATCCTATTGATGTTGAAATTCTTGCCTGCTTGCATTATGGTAATTCCATATGTCTAATAATCTTCATTGACATCCCTTGTCATTGCCATTTCGAGCCTAATGATTCAATATGTTTGCGAATACTCACAATCATCAGCCAAAACTAGATTTCGTCCTTCCGGCTTAGACGTCATTCGAACATGAGCTAGTTTTCAGCCAATCAAACCTTGATTGGTTGTGCAACTATGTTTGTTCAGCTTGATCATCCTCTGATCAAAGCGTCTGCTTCTCATCTCACGTTATTGGGAGAATCATAATTCCTTTGTATCTTATATATCGGGTTATTCAGATGTTTCTATAATCCGATGCCTTGGCATTCTTTCTTCTTCTGGTTGAGTACCGATACTCACATCAGATCCTTTGCGGGCCGCCAGATCCTCTGGTGTGTTATTATACGACTGCTCCTACATATTCCAAAACCTTAAGTTCTCCCCTTGATGCAAATTGCCTTGTCAAGTCGTATCATCTACCTTGACTTCGGTACTCTGCTATCGAACTTGTATCCCTTGCTTCTATTGTTTTTTGTATAGGTTCCTAAAATGCCCCGGTTGGTTGTATCTATGCTTCTGCCATTTGTGTGAACCTGGAAACTTCTACGGGTCATACTCTACTGGTGTTATGCCAGATAAAATTTCAACACTACAACTTCATCGAAGACGAGAAGTGAATGAAAGGTTATGCATTGAAGAAGTGGGAGTCGACCTTGAACCTTTGTGTTCATGGCCATGGACACGATGTAGATCTTATCACTGAAGCTTCTTGCAAAATATTTAATCATTTGTATAATTCTTTCGATATCGTTAACTTGATTCCATGCAGTTATGGTTCTGAGCATGCTGACCTCATTTGATAACTCCATTTCTATGCCTCATCTATTTTTTGGACAAGGCTAAAGCACCTGCCGTACGCAGATCAACGAATTAGTTCAGCTTCTATTCTGTTCTACCTTCGAGTATTGCCCTCCGTTATCTCGAGGATATCGTGCCATTGCACTACCTCTTATAAATTCTTGTTGGAATAATACTTCTCACCATTTTAGTCACTCTGCAGGTTTGCATTATCCGTCACTCAAGAACTCTGACAAGTGACTCGAATCCACACTGTGATTCAGTACTCCTAGTACTTTGTTGCTGGGAGGTTTAATACTCCATCATGTCATTCCTAGCCTAATCGGCTACATCATTATCGTGCTAATTTTAACTGTGCTACCTGGTCCTTCTTCCCGGTGCACATTTCTGACAATGAGCTAAGCTTGTGTCAAACTTTCATCATCATATCATTTTGCTTACACAACATGACAGAATCCGAGCTTGCTTCTTATCTGTGGTTCCAATAACCTTTCGCTTCACCGTTCCTTTTGCTTGATGTCGTCGCTAATCGATTACATCTTCATGAAACCTCTCGACAAGATGTGTCGTGATCAACATTTTGACTTCTTCAAAGATCGGAATCGAATTCATGATGAGAATTACCATCCTTGCCCCTCGATAATGTGTGTTGTCATCGACAACATCCTTACCTTCCTTCCGACACAGACTTGGTCATGTTTTGGTTATACCTTATTTTCCTTGCTATTCTTGAAATTGTTCCTTGTGTATTCTTGTGATCTTTAGACCCAACCCTTACTTGAAACACCATATTATTGCTACCCCGAAGCATGACTGTGGTATTTCGAATATCAACAAAAACCTTGAAGCGCAATGCTAAATGTTTATTGATCGATTATTCAAACACCATTGTATGGGTAAACATCATGATTCTCCTTGCCCCTTTATCTAAATGGTTATGTATTGGCTAACCTGTCATAAATATCCTGCCCTGCACGTTCTTGAGAAGGATATACACCTAACACTTGTGAATGATCACATTTTCCTTTCCATTGGTTTGTTTAACCTTTCTTGTAATTTATACGATCCATGCAGTAGCGATTCTCTGCTTACGTAAGCACCCTGATGTACCACCCTATTAGTAAGACCCTGTTACTATTGTTGTCGACATTCCATTAACCACCGATGGACAAGAACATTGCCTATTGGTCCGCCTCGTTTCAATGAGCAGGAAAAGGGTTCTCTTCGTCCCTCGCCCTTGGTACTGACGTTGTTGCCGACGTAGCTGACAAGCTATCCTCTGACATGTCTTGCTATCATGACCGTGCAAGATGTCACCGCCTTTCCTACCCTTAATCCACACTAACCACAGTTCCACAGGACCAAAACCTAGCTCTCCTGCACATCCTTATTTCCGAAGTATCCTTTACACTTGGCTTCGTATGTATTTCCACGAGCCACCTTCCCTAACGCATTCCATTCCGGTATCATATGCAATGTTAATCCCGTATCAAATGATTGCCAATCTATTTGAAACTTCTTTCACTGTATTATATTGCTCTCGGTATAATTCTTGAGTTCCAATTCGAGAGATACTTTATACCTTCACCCCTGAGATAATTACCGGATGCCAATCCTTCCAGACATCTGTCACTATGGAGTTTCCCCTCCTAACCTATTCGTAAGTATGATGGAGTTCCCGAAGAAAGGATGACGAATTCATCATGATGACCTGAAGCAGAGAAATGAAGACATGCACGAAAAGGATTAACTTCTTCGAGAAGGGCAACAAGAATAAGGAGATTCGTTAGAATTACGAAACCATACCTTTTCCCCCTTCCTCTACCTCTTAAATCTCAGGACGAGATTTCTTTTAGTGGAGGAGATTTGTAACACCCCAAATGATTAGCTACAGTGAACCCATGTAAATGGTGCCATGTCATCACAATTAATTTTACTAAACTTCACTCTGGTCCAAAACCTATTCCAATTCAAAATTCAAATAGCAAGGAAAAGTAAAACTTCTTCAATTAATTAAATAAAAGTGTTCATAATATTACAAGTAAACCACAAGTAATTATGTTAAGGAAAACAACATCAACTAAATTACCAAAATGCCCCCGGGAATTAAAACAGTGGACCAGCAGCATTAAAATAAGCCATTTAAATTTTAATAAATATTTAAATTGTTCAAAATAAATTGAGACTTGTTGTGCTATCTCAAATCATTGCCTAATATTTATGGGCCAAATTTCATAATCAACTAAATTCATTTAGTATGAGATTAAAATGCAAAGCAGATAGAAACAAAAGGAACAGAAAAAGAAAAAGAAAAATGGAAAAACCCCACCGTTGGACTGGGCCACAAGTGCACAGTGCAGCCCAACCCAACTTCCCCTTCATCCTCTTCCTACTGCTCACCAGGAGCTCGGTGGCCGCGCGCGCCGCATCCACGCCTTGGATCAACCACGCGGCGTCCAGCCCGTGCCTCCCCGAGGTGGATAAGGTCCACCCCGACCCCCTGAAGAAACCCTAGCCCCCATTCACCCCTCTCCCTCGCTCCCTATCCTCGACCTGGACGAACACGACGCCATCATCGCCATGGCCGAGCTCGTTGCCATGGCCACCGTCGTCCCCATCAGCTGAGACCGCGCCAGAAGACACGCCTGCCTCCCCTGCTTCGCCTACGTGGATTACCTCGAGCCGGAGAGCCCTGCATCGACCGGATCGAGCGCATCGGCCCGTCGGCAACTGTGCACCAAAACCGGTGAACTCGTTGATGTCTCCTGTTCCTAACCTTCCACCGGCCTTTCTTGTGCCTCGCGGCGAGCTCCTCGACGTTTCCCCTCTATCAGCTAGCTCGCGCATGTCACATAGCCACCGTTGCCGTTGCAACAGAGAACCCCTCGCCGCTGGCCACGGCGCAGCCATGGCCACAACAGTTGTAGCTCATGTATGAGCACTCCTCCTTGCTCAGTGTTCACCCAGGAGGCCAACGAGCCCTCCAGCTTGTCCTGCCATGTCGCATAGCCTCGAATCCGTGCTCTCCCGAACTCCGGCCACTGCACGAGTTGACGCCGCCGATGTTGTAGTCCACTTTAGCTCGTGTTGCTAGCTTCATTGAGTGCGCGCTTGTCTGATCGATCGAACGCGCCGCCCGCCCGTCCATTTGGTCACCAGAGAGCGGTTCCCGACCACCTCCGCTGTGTGTGGCCTCGTCGTCGGCGCGTTGTCGCGGTTTAAACCGCCCATGGGTCACTGACAGGTGGGCCCAGGTCATTAGCCACCGGGTTAGCCACTAATATAAAATAATATGTAACTCGGATGAAAATAATTTATATATGAAAGTTGCTCAGGAAAATATGACGAATCTGAATATGACATCCACATATCTGTCAGACCCCTCTAACATAATGAACCTGGACATTTTGCATCAGGATCATGTGACCAAATAATACCTAAAGGTGGGAAAATATTACCAGATATTTTCCTTCTTCTTTTAAAAATGCTTAGTGATGCATTAGAGCATATATATCATCAACACACATTGCCATGACATGCATTTGTGTTGCATCTGTATGCCCGTTATTTATCTGTTTCCCCCTCTCCTCTATTCTTTCGGTAGACCCTGAGATTGTCGTTGACCCCGAGTACAATTACATCGACGACGACCCTTCCTTCTCGGCGGAGCTTCCAGCAAACAAACCCCCTTGATCATTCTGATATCGCCCATTCCTTCTCTCTTATTCTTGCATTAGATTTTGCTACTGTTGTTATTCCGGTAGCTCCTATTCTGATGCATAGCCTATTTTTGTAACCTATTGTTGATACATTACCTGTTACCCTATCATGCCTAGTTTAGTTGTATTGGTGTTTCATCGGTTGGCCCTACCCCCTTTGTCCATGTCGCCATGCCATAGAATCAGGGTTATCCGAACAAGTTGGTCTTTATATCGAAACTTGAACACACCTTTAGGCCCATGCAGTTGTACGACTCCGCAGAGCCGCACCAAGCGTGATCTTACTGAGGGTGGTTCCTCATATATCACTCTCGATGATGACTCTGCAGTGCAGCACATCAAGTGTGATCCTACTGAGGGTGATTCCTCATATTTCACTCTCAATGATGACTCTGTCGTGCAGTATCTCAAGCGTGAACTCATCGAGGGTGATTCCTCAGATTTCACCTTGATGATATGGACCTGAGACCCGACAGTCCCCAATGTTAAAGACGGGCCGGCTCCGAGAGCACCCCACGAGTGATTCTTTATGGCAGAATGACAGGGCAGGTATAGACCACCTAGGAGAGAGGTGGGCCTGGTCCCAGCTCATTGTCCACGGTTACTTAACAATAACACGCTTAACGATTTCGGTGTATTTGATCTAAGACTGCCATTGGCATATACGCACTAACCGCCGCGTGGGATAATGGTATATGGGACCCTCGGTGTCGTACGATTCTCCCGAAAGCTCAGTCAGATGTCACAGTTGAGCAGCACGTGCCCGGGTGAGCTGGTTATGCCTACTTGTGTATACAGAGGCACGCTTGGTACCGGCCGTCCATGCAACATGCAGGAGTGCTTAGGACGATTGGCCCATGACCCCTTCGCGCTTAGGATTTAGACCGGTGTCGGTGTAAAAACCGGCTGACCTCGTGGTAGGGGGTCCCGAGCTATGGATTTCGGATCAATGGTAACAGGAACAAAAGAGATGGTGTTTACCCAGGTTCGGGCCCTCTCGAAGAGGTAATACCCTACGTCCTCCTTTGATTATATTGATGATGGAGTATCAAGTACAAGCTTGATCTACCTCGAGATCGTTAGGAGAAGTCTAACCCTAAGGCTAGGTGGATGGTAATTGTAATTCCGTGTCCTCTACAGGCTAAACCCTGTGGCTTATATACACGCCAGGTAGGGCATCTAGGGTTACATAGGCGGTATCCAGGGATGCGTATGGAGGCGGCAGGAGATGTCTTGGGGTATACTCCAAGTCTTCGGCAGATGCAATCTTGATCACGTCATGGCTTCTGGAGTCCATCTGGATGAGGATGAGGGCCTTCGGGCCCAACCCGAGTACTATGGGCCGGCTAGGTTGGGACCCCCTAGTCCAGGACACCATCAGTAGCCCCTGAACAGGTCTTCGACTTCGAGGACGACACCTTCGAACGGCTCCAGAGTCTTTGGCTCGATAGACGAGTTCCTGTTTATTATCTTTAGCTCGGCTTTGAAGTCTTTGGTATGTTTTGACGGTTGTCATGCCGGCCCCACTACATGTGGCTTTCGATCCCTGACCTCGATCACCATGTCGTCTGGGGAATCGAGTCACTTTATGGCGAGACGTCGAAGCATCGGCCTTTTCTATTTATAAACATATAGCCCAGGTTTACGACAGAGCGCATCTTGACTCTTCTCCAGAATTCATATGAATCCCTCTTTCTACTCCCAGGGCCAACCCCGAGAGCTCTTGAGCCATGGCCAGCGACGCGGGATCCTCAAGGCGCCCCCACGACCCCATTAGGGGTGACTGCGGGAGCTGCTCTGTCACGCGCCTCCAACTAGAGCGCCTAGCCACCCAGGGCTATTTACCAGATTCAGATCTGGCTTCCACCCGCCCGGGTTAACATCCATGAATGGGCAAGCCCACGCGGAGAGCCACCCTTCCCCTCGCGGGGACGAGCGGGTATGCTTCGTTCCTTTCCTCCTCCATGGCCTGGGATTTCCCATTCATCCCTTTCTTCAGGGTTTGCTTGAGTTTTATGGGCTACAACTCCACCACCTCACCCCCAATTAAATCTTACACATCGCGGGGTTCGTTGCCCTCTGCGAAATGCACCTCGGATGCGAGGCACACTTCGGCCTGTGGCGGAGGTACTTTTGCATAGTGCCCTGCTCCCCAACCAGGAAGCTATACGAAGTGGGAGCAGTCGTGGTCTGCCGAATTGATGGGACCGACTATCCATCAGGCACCCCTCGAGAGGTTCCTGGCATCTGGTCATCCAAGTGGTTTTATATAGATGACGTTCCGCTGTACGACCCAGCCCGGCCATGTCTCCAAGCATTCACCTCGGAACCCTCAAAGAAGCGCTACAGCTAGAGACCGCTGAGCACCGCTCAGGAGGATGATGCCGACGTGACTAGCCTAGTGGGTCAAGTGAAGATGCTATCCGGCACCGGCCTCACTATCATAGACGTAATGGCTACGGAGATCAACCGAAGAGTCCAACCACTTCGGCAATGCCAGCACCCGTTGTTCATGTACAACGGGACCGAAGACGCCTCCCGGTCGATTCGGAAAAGCTTCCACGACCAAATGGCCTTTGGGACTGCACTAGCCAACATCTACCAGGGCTCGGCAGAGGATTTTGCAAGGCGACAGTTCCGAGGCGGACTGTCTTATTACAACCCTGCTGATATAGTAAGTTTTCCTAGACCTTCTTGTCTAACCGAGTTGTTTCATGGTTAATTCTTCTTAGCCGACACTTTACTGAATCTGGACAGAGATGGACACGTTGGGTCAAGACCTTGAACAGCCCCGCGCCCCAACAAGAGGCGCATCGTCGGGCGGAGGACCCCGTTTTTCATGAGGATGAGGAACTGGCCCTCATATACGAAGGGGGGAAGTTCTATCTGGAGAGCCTTGACGCCTCAAGGGTGGCCGTTACTCCCGACGTACCGGGGACGCGGCCCGCCTCATCGGTAAAGCCCCCTTCCTCTACTCGAAAGAGAGCTTCTCGTCCTGAAGTCCCTGGTCCTCTGACCTCTCCTCCAAAGGGACAACGCTCAAAATGTCCACTCAGAGAACCGCCCCCTCAAAGGGGCCCTCTGCTGGAGGCGCACGGAGCGCGGGTGCACGTGGCAACCACGGAGGCGGACCGAAGTGCTTCATCAGTTCACAGGTAACGTCCTTGCTACTGTTTCCCTTAAAATGGTGTCACGGATTTCAATTCTTTTAATCCATGTGCAGACAGTGTTGGGGATATTTCCCAGTGCTAAGACCTGGCAGGGCAATGACCCAGCTATAGAGCTGTAAATCTCAATGGGTCATCCCGCTACTGGGCCTAGAAGGTTAATGGTGGGCCGGTTTGGAAGAGACCCGGCGTGAGTGCTGGCTTATCATGTGGGCCAGCTCATATGGAAAGAATCAGATAAGAAGATTACCTTGGAAGGCAAGATAGTTAGTGTAAGAGTAGGATACGGGTCAAGATGATGACCCGGACTCTCATGTAAACCTAGGGCTCGACCTGTTATATAAAGGGGAGCTCTTAGGGCAGAAAGACTAATTTGCAATCTCTCGAGAGCTAGGTTAGCAAACTCGCATCCCTGTAATCGAGAACCAAAGCAATACAATCAAGCAGGACGTAGGCTTTTACCTCCATCGTGAGGGGCCGAACCTGCGTAACCTCGTGTCTTCTCGTTCCCGATCAACCCCATTAAGTTTCCACCTTCATGCGATGGCCTCATCTCTAAGTCCTTTCACAAGGGCATCTGCCATGTTAAAACCACGACAATTGGTGCCCACCGTGGGGCCTACGCACGGTGGAGTTGAGTTCTTGGCGGGAGCCCTCCCAGGGTTCGGGAAGTACGCTATCGGCCAGATGACGAAGAGCCACCGCGGAAAGCTCTACATTAACGACTCATGTTGGAGCCCCGAGGCCGACTCAATCGAGTACGGGTACCGGGTCCCCTTCAGCAAGATCCATGTCTTCATCGGTGTTGTCGGTGAGTCAGCCGCTGGGTTGGATGCCATTACCAACACCGAATCGGCCCGCCGCGCCAGTCCCCCTAGGCGAAACCCGGTCCGCCGAGAGCTAGCTGGACGAATGCCTTTGTCGGCTTCTCTCAGGGGGTGGCCCTGTCAGAAAATTCACTGTCTGGAGATGAAACGCTCGCACTCTGATGGCGAGTCATCGATGGGAGAAACCGAGTCAATCCGTTCGCTGTATGACGGGAGGCTTGGAGGATGCACTGATGAAGTTTTTCCCGAAAGACTCGAGCCGCCTCAGTTCGTGGCGGTTTACATGGCAGGCTTGCAAGATCCACCTCCTCTTCGCGACCCGGCAGATCTAGTGGCAGGGCAGAACCTCACCCTCGCCGGCTCAGGCGGAGCCGGCACGGCCGCTACCGGCTCACAGAGGACCGCGGCACAGGCGCTCGCGGAGATGATGAATACTCTGGAGACTTTACTGGCTGAGCCGATGACCGCAGAGAACGCGGCCGCACGCAATGCAGAGATTACGAAGTGTTGCGAGCAGTTGACCAAGATCCAAGAGGATGTCAATGCAGAAAATACCCGCATGGTGGAAACACAAGCCCGGCTTGTCGAGGAGACAAAGCGCTTGGCAGAGGAAGCCCTCTATCTGAGCCACCGGCAGGCTGAGTCAGAATTCGTCCACCGGAGGCGGCATCAAAGCCGGCTTCCGGCCCAGATCGAGCCAACACAGTTGTTTACCACGCCAAATGATTTGTGGGCTCCGGTAAACCCGGGGGCTGGTGTTATGTCCCCAAGAGGGCCACCGCCGTGGCAGCCGGCTCAGCAGAGGAAGACGGCTCAGCATCAGACGCCAGTTCCACAACAGCAACTGCCACCTCGCCGGTTCCAGACCCCAATTGGACACTATTCCAACCCGGTGGACAATGTTTTAGCGGCGACGCATAACTTAGCAGCAACCCCGATTGAGGGAGACGGTCCGGCTCAGGTGGAGTCTAGGAATGCCATTGAGATGCTCAAAACAGCAGTAACGCAGCAGGCAAACTATTCTCATAGTCAGCAATGGCTTCACTCAACTCCTCACTAGAGACGTACCAGGAGTCGGCATCCTGAGTCACCGGCTGTTTCCAGCAGTGAGAAGTGTAGGTGAGGAGCACAGCCGCTCATGAATCAGCAATAGCCTAGGATCCCTAATGCCCAAGAAATCGTTGACACTGCTCGGGCTCTACGAGCATTGGAAGAGGAAAACGCACGAGCGGCGTATAATCAGCCCACGGCGCAAAACCCTCCCACCGCGACCCCAACAGCTGCCCGTTCAGGGGGTCTATCGAGCCGGATAGTTGAAACCCCTTGCTTAGTCCCAACGTTGCGAGATGCACGGATGCCGCCAGATTTCAAGGGTCCCCGCAAGGTGCCTAACTACATAGCTGATCTCGAGCCGGCTGAGTGGATAGAGAGTTATGAGTTAGCTATGGATCTGATGGAGGCTAGTGAAGCGGTCTGCGCTTGTTATCTGCCTCTCATGTTGGAAGGTCCAGCACGTACTTGGTTGAAAAGCTTGCCGGTAAACTCCATTAACACCTGGCAGGAATTGAAGGAACGCTTCATCAAGAATTTCCATGGGACCTGCAAGCGTCCGACCAAAATTGTTGATCTCGAGCATTGTGTTCAGTGTGAGGATGAGTCGGCACATCATTGGTCTCGCCGGGTTGCAGAGGTTATCCATTCTTCAGATCGTATAACAGCCCAGCAGGCAGTGCTCGTTCTGGAGCGGAATTGCAAATTTCAGCCCCTGGTTCAGAAGCTAGGGCGGCTCAAGCGGAAGGTCCAGGACATGGGTGATCTCATGGATGTTCTAACCCGGTATGCTGAGTCAGATAGCACAAAGGATCCGACATCTGACGATGACAAGTCTGGTAAGGGCAAGAAAAATGGTGGCAAGGGTCACCAGCAGAACAATGGCAATGGGCTGGCCAATAACAGCAACAAACGTAAGAATTATGAAGGAAGCTCTGATCTGGTAGCTAATACCAATACTGGTGGGAATAATCAGCGTCAGAATAATGGTTCCAGGAAGCCCTTTTCCAGCAATCGCCCTCGTAGCTTTGAAGAGGCTCTCAAGGGTCCATGTCCCAAACACAGTGTTAATGGTAAGCCATCTGCCCATTCATGGGAAATTGTTATATTATGCAAGAGTTCTCCAAGCGGATATTCCAGAACCATCAAAATGGAGAAGGGCCCGGAGGTCACCCTGGTAACCCTGGACCCAGCAACCAGGGAGCCGGCTTTCAGGGAGCCGGCTCACACGGGCCCTTCGCATGCCCCGGGTTCCAGGGGAACCACGGTCACAATGCCAGGTTTCAGGGGGCTGGCAATGCTGGAGGCAATAGTCAACGCAACCAAGGCAATCAGAATCAAGGTGGTCAGTCCGGATTCCAGAGTAATCCAAAGCAATTGAATAGTGGTCAGTATCATGTTTTTACTACCAGTACCTGCAAGCTGGATCGGAAGGTTCAGCGGAGAGCCGCCAACTTAGTTGAGCCGACAGTTCCATACTACCTCAACTGGTCAGAGCAGCCAGTCACTTGGAGTCGGGCGGATCATCCAGAGTTCATTGATCACTCGGGTCATCTGGCCTTGGTGGTGGTGCCACAAGTCGGCGGGTATACATTGACAAAAGTGCTTATGGATGGCGGTAGCAGTATCAATATACTTTACTATGATACTTTCAGACGGATGAATTTATCCGAGAAACAGCTCACCCCTTCCTCCACAGTTTTTCATGGCATCATCCACGGCAAGTCAGATTATCCCATTGGCAGAATTTCTCTGGAAGTGGCCTTTGGCAACGAATTTAATTACCGCTCGGAGTTTCTGTCTTTTGAAGTGGTGAAGCTTAAGAGCCCCTATCATGCCCTCTTCGGTAGGCTGGCTTACGCGCATTTCATGGTGCGGCCATGCTATGTTTATCTGAAATTAAAAATGCCGGGTCCAAAAGGAACAATTACTGTTAAGGGAAACCGGCAGGTTGCCCTGGAGTGCGAAGAAGGAGATGCGGCTTATGCGGAGACGGCTTGTGCAGCCGAGGAGCTGAAGTACTACAAGGACAATGTTGACCTGGCTGACAGGACCTCCCTCAAGAAGCCGACAACCGAGTCTGATCCTTTGCTAAAATTTAAGTCGGCCAGAGACACAAATCAAGTTGACTTCATCCCGGGTGATTCATCCGAGCAGTTCACCGTCGGAGCAAATATGGATCCTAAATAGGAAAGCACGCTCATCGAGTTCATCCATGAGAACCGGGACATCTTTGCATGGAAACCTTCTGACATGCCAGGTGTACCGAGAGAACTCGCTAGGCACTCCCTTAATGTGGATCCTAAGTTTAAGCCTGTTCGGCAATATCTCCGCCGTTTTAATGAGGAGAGGCGGATGGCCATTGGTGAAGAGGTGGCCCGGCTCCTAGCTGCCGGGTTCATTGTTGAGGTTTTTCATCCCGAATGGTTGGCTAACCCGGTTCTTGTTCTGAAGAAAAACGGGACTTGGCGAATGTGTGTTGATTACACAGACCTGAATAAGGCTTGTCCTAGTGATCCTTTTGCTCTGCCCCGTATTGACCAGATCATTGATGCCACGACGGGTTGTGAGTCTTTATGTTTTTTGGATGCTTATTTGGGTTATCATCAGATCAAGATGAAGTGAGAGGACCAGGAAAAGACAGCTTTCATTACGCCTTTTGGAGCTTTCTGTTATACGTCCATGCCGTTTGGTCTAAAGTGTGCACAGGCGACTTATCAACGTTGTGTCCAGAATTGTTTCCACAATCAGATTGGACAGAATGTTCATGCCTATGTTGCTGATATCGTGGTTAAATCCCGAAAGAAGGAAACCTTGTTGGAGGATCTCAAGGAGACGTTTGATAACCTCCGAGTTTAAGCTCAACCCGGAGAAGTGTGTCTTCGGTGTTCCTGCAGGGAAATTACTGGGATTTTTAGTTCCTGAGCGTGGGATTGAGGCCACCCGGACAAAATCAAAGCAATCACATCCCTGGCCAAGCCGGCAAATCTTAATGTCGTCCAGAAGCTGGCCGGGCGGGTTGCGGCATTGAGTCGTTTCATAAGCCGGCTTGGGGAGAAGGCAATCTCGCTTTATCAGATGCTCCGAAAGTCAGATGATTTTGTTTGGAGCGATGCTGCAGATCAAGCTTTTGAATCCCTCAAGAAGCAATTGTCTGAGCCGCCCATCCTTGCTGCCCCTCGGGGAAAGGAGCCTATGCTGTTATATATTGCAGCCAATAGCAAAGCTGTCAGTGTTGCAGTTGTTGCGGAATGAAAGGAAGCAGGCAAAGAATACCCAGTTCAGCGCCCGGTATATTATATCAGTGAAGTTTTAACAGAGTCCAAGCAGCGGTATCCGCATTGGCAGAAGCTGGTGTATGGTGTATTCATGGCAAGCTGGAAGTTGAAGCACTATTTTCACGAGCACCCAATTACTGTGGTCAGTTCAGCACCCCTAGGGGACATCATTCAAAACAGGGAGGCTACTGGCCGGGTTGCCAAGTGGGCAATTGAGCTTGGGCCACATCATCTCAAATATGTGCTGCGAACTGCTATTAAATCTCAAGCTTTGGTGGATTTCATCAATGACTGGATGGAGTTACAGGCCCCAGAGGAGAGGTCGGATACCACATATTGGTCTATTCACTCATACGGTTCTAGGCAATTGGAAGGCTCGGGGGCTGGAGTTGTCATAACTTCCCCACGAGGTGACAAGTTTTGTTATGTTTTACGGCTTATGTTTCCTTGTACTAACAATGCAGCTGAATATGAGGCATTGCTTCATGGGCTCCGTATGGCTAAGGAGATGAACTTAAGCCGGGTCAGATGTTTGGGCGACTCAGACTTGGTGGCTCAGCAAGTTTCTGGAACCTGGGATTCCAAGGACCCCCTCATGGCGGCTTATCAACGCGAAGTCACAAACATTGCTGGGCATTTCAAGGGATATCATGTTGATCATATTGATCGCTGGTGTAATGAGGTAGCAGATGCATTGTCTTGTTTGGGGTCTCAGCAAAAGCCTGTTCCACCCAATGTTTTTCTGGATGTGTTCCACAACCCATCATTCAAGTTACCGACGGAGGAAGACCTTGCTATTCTTGATCCAGGGGCGGCTCTAGTGGCCGCTGTTCATACTATACCAGATTGGACAGTACCTTACCTGGCTTATTTAAGCCAGGGCGAGCTGCTACCAGAGGAAATCCTAGCTCGACAAATCATTAGGCAGTCCAAGTCCATGACTATAGTCAAGGGCGAGTTGCATCGACGCAGTGTCATAGGTGTTTTTCAGCAATGTGTTTCTCCTGAGGAAGGTCAAGCCATTCTTAACGAAATCCACTCTGGTGATTGTGGGCATCATGCCGGCTCAAGGTCATTGGTTGCGAAGGCTTTTCGGCATGGTTTCTTCTGGCTTACGGCTCATGCAGATGCAGAGGACATTGTCTGCAAGTGTGACAGTTGTCAGAAATTTTCTCGTCAAGCTCATGTGCCGGCTCAAGAGTTGAGGATGATTCCCATCACTTGGCCTTTTGCAGTCTGGGGGCTTGATATGGTTGGACCATTCAAGAGATCCAAGAATAAGCATACTCATTTACTGGTGGCTATTGATAAGTTCACCTAGTGGGTTGAAGCAGAGCCAGTCAGTCGTTGTGATGCGGCTACGGTTGTCAAGTTTTTGAAAAAAATGATCTATCGCTTCGGTTATCCACATAGCATCGTCCCAGACAATGGAACCAATCTGTCCAAAGGAGTCATGAAGCAGTTATGTCAACAAGAACACATCAGGCTAGACTTAGCGTCTGTGGAACATCCTCAGTCTAATGGACAGGCGGAATGAGCTAATCAAGAACTGCTCCGCGGTATCAAACCCCGGCTCATGGTGCCTTTACAACGCACCCCGGGTTGCTGGGAAGAGGAGTTACCCGCAGTACTTTGGAGCATTCAGACGACGCCCAACAGGTCGACATGCTACATGCCGTTTTTCCTGGTCTATGGTACAGAGGCTGTCCTTCCAAGTGATATTCGTCATGACTCCCCCCGGGTCACAGCTTATGTGGAGGCTGATAATGAGCAAGCTCGTCAGGATGCTCTTGATGCTCTAGAAGAAGAACGCGAACTTGCTGCGTCCAGATCAGCAATCTATCAGCAGGACCTACGTCGCTATCACATCCATCGAGTTCGAAGCCGTACCTTTCAGGAAGGTGACTTAGTGCTCCGTCTGATACAAGATCAGACAGGCATGCATAAGCTTTGCTGCCTTGGGAAGGACCTTTCGTCGTCAGCAAAAATCTCAACAACGGGTCATACTACCTTGCTGACATACGTGAGGCAGATCAGTCATGTACCTCTGAGGAGGAGGGCAGCCGGCATTGGAACATTGCACATCTCCAGCCATACTATACCTAAGTCACGGACTGGGTAATATCTTTTGTACAAACCTTCATCCTGTATATACATATTATGATCAATGAAATAAAGCCGGCGTCTCTGTATAAGAGAGATTGTCGTTTCGCCTCAAATTGTGTGTTGAGTCTTTATTCTTTGATCATCGGTTACTTGGGGGCTTCCAACTCATTGAGTTTAGCTTTACCATCCCTTTTAACCCGGCAAAAAGCCAAAATTTTCTTGGTTACACCTGCCTGTTAGCAAGATGCTACTCCGACAATGTGACCCAGTGTACGCCTGTCGAGTCAATCACAGAGGTGACCCTGAACTTGGCAGAGTTAAAATGCTAGTTGGTCACATGAGAGCCGGCTTTCAGAGAGCTAGGATAAACCAAATGAGGCAGAAAGCCTGCTTCATAGAAGCAAATCAGACTCGTGCCTCGAAAGTCGGTCTTTATGTCGTGCCTCAAAAGCCGGCTTTTAAATTGTTGTTTTGCATTATTATTATTATCTTTTGCTTTATTGTGATATTTTGCATGCATACATACATTCATACATGGCATATATTTTTTTAACAAAGATTCTTGTTTATCGAGACGACAGCATGATTGCCGGGTTATTATACCGCCCGTATTCCTAGGAATCCTTCCTACTGTGTTTGGCGATGAGCTGTCATCATAACCGGGTCTTAGATTTTGACCCAGACATTACTAAAGCATTGTTACACAGTTGGCCTTTGTCTAATGAACTGGCTCCACAAGCCGGGTTGTCAATCAGACATTTTTAAAGGCATCAAAGGATCTTCATGGCTGGCACACAGAAAGGTGATACGTCCAATTTGCATCATGATTTCCTACTAATAATTATTATGTTTTTGATCATTATGTCACTTTAAGGTACAATTCTTATGCCTTTTCTCTCTTATTTTGCAAGATTCACATGAAGAGGGAGAATGCCGGCAGCTGGAATTCTGGACCGGAAAGGGGTGAAACAGAGATAGCTATTCTGCACAACTCCAAATGACCTGAAAATTTACGGAGAATTATTTTGGAATATATAAAAAATACTGGCGAAACAATCAACAGGAGGGGACCCACCAGGCAGCCACAAGCCTGGGGGGCGCGCCCTACCCACTGGGCGCAACCCCCAAGCTTGTGGGGCCCCTGGCAGGCCTCCGGCCCCCTCCTTCTGCTATATGAAGCCATTTGCCCTAGAAAAAAAATCAAAAGAAGACTTTCAGGACGAAGCGCCGCCGTCTTGAGGCGGAACCTGGGCAGGAGCTATTTTGCTCTCCGGCGGAGCGATTCCGCCGGGGATACATCCCTCCGGGAGGGGGAAATCGAAGCCATCGACATCACCAACGATCCTCTCATCATGGGAGAAGTCTTGTAATAAGTAGTCATGTGAATTTGGTATTCGTTCGATATTTTGATGATATGTATGTTGTTGCTTCCTTTAGTGGTGTCGTGTGAACGTCGACTTCATGACACTTCACCATCTTTGGGCCTAAGGGAGGGCATTGTGGAGTAGTAATTAGATGATGGGTTGCTAGAGTGACAGAAGCTTAAACCCTAGTTTATGCGCTATTCCGTAAGGGGCTGATTTGGATCCATATGTTTCATGCTATGGTTAGATTTATCTTAATTCTTCTTTTGTAGTTGCGGATGCTTGCGAGAGGGGGTAATCATAAGTGGGAGGCTTGTTCAAGTAAGAACAACACCCAAGCACGGTCCACCCACATATCAAATTATCAAAGTAGCGAACGCGAATCAAACAAACATGATGAAAGTGACTAGATGAAATTCCCATGTATCCTCGAGAACGCTTTGCTTATTATACGAGTTTGTTCCGGCTTGTCCTTTGCTATAAAAAGGATTGGGCCACCTTGCTGCACTTTATTATACTTGTTACTTGTTACTTGTTACGAATTATCTTGCTATCAAAACTATCTGTTACCGCTACTTTCAGTACTTGCAGAGAATACCTTGCTGAAAACCGCTTGTCATTTCCTTCTGCTCCTCGTTGTGTTCGACACTCTTACTTATCGAAAGGACTATGATTGATCCCCTATATTTGTGGGTCGTCAAAAGGTTACAATAATAGTGTAATCATAAGTGCGCGATGGCACTAACATCATCCGATGAAGTTTTATCACAGCTATTACAAGCCGCCTCAGGGCCAAAAGAAAGACAAGTGTTCTTCAATACTTTCCAAATCAACGAGTATACAAGCCGCAATAGTGATATGGCGGGTCGCTGATCCTATTCAAATAGTTAGTTCTACACCTGTGCTTCGTCTTCAGGCGCCGTCTCCTCTGTCTCTGCAGCCTGGGGGTCGTCCTCGAGCCACTGGATTGACCGCAAAGCTTCAAAAACTGAGTTGGCCAGTAACACAGGTGACGGGTCAATGTCAGGGGCGAAAGTTTGCTTACGCGGCCGAGTCAGGGCAACAGGTTGAGGCTTTGGAGATTCAATACGTTCATTGGTCTCTGAGTAGCCGGGTTGATATTTGGAAAGATCTATCTCTTCCGTTAGAGCCGTGGCAGCAACCCGGGTTTCCTTTATACACCGCAGAAAATCCTTCTTAGAAAATGGCATGTCGTCAGTGTTGAATTCTGGATAACCCGCTACTATCTGAGCCGGATCCAGTTCCGGTACATAGGCTTTGGCGCGTGCAAAAACAACAAGAGCACCGTGGTGGCAAGCCGCCTTTTTCCAGTTCTTCAAACCACTGAGGGACGACTGACAGCTCTTTCAGCATGTTTGCGATCAGCTGGGGAGGTGCCTTGGTGTTTTTAGTGGCCATAATGCAGCATGAGCCGTCGATATAGAGCTGTTCTGCAAAGGTGTATATGGCCTTCAGTTTAACCAATGGTTGCTCTACAAGGTTATGACTCCTTCTGCCTGAAAGTAGAGGGAAACATGTCATCTAAAGCCGGACTTGTATATTAAGCCGGTACAGTTGGAGAATTGCGAGGTGTTGTGCTTACCGAAGATGGCGTTGCACATGGTAGTGATATGACCTTTCATAGTTGCCAATTCCCGGGTCACTGGTTCAAGCTTTGCTTCAGCTTCTTCGGCACGCTTGGTCAAGATGGCTTTGTCTTCTTCAAATGATGCTGCAGCTTTCTTAAGTGTGTCTCTTACGATGAGTAAGGACTTGTGTTCGTTAGAAGACGATTGCTCAGCTTTTTCTCGAAGTTTCTTCTCTCTTTTTGCTTCTTTTTGGAAGCCGGTTGCCTGAGTTTCAACTTGAATCAGCATGTCCTGCATGGCTGTTTTACAAAGTTATAGACAATATATACACAGTTCCGAGCCGCCATGCGGTCGACCCGGTACTTGGGGGATACATCTATCACAATTCTCTAAGTACAACAAGTCCCATGAAGATGCAGGCAGTCAACATGGCACTTGGGGGCTAATGCATATATTTTTCATCACTACATGTAGAGGCCCGGTTCATCATGGACTGATGAGCCGTCCCTCGGGGGCTACCATTTGTTAGTCTAATGATTCATTCTCAGAAGTCCCGGATCATTATATCATAATTACCCGGCCCTTGGGGGCTACATACATATATGTATAAAGCTAGGTGACAGGGATTACCTCATACTTCCATTTTAGAGAAGTCACCATGGCAATCTCAGTGTCCCGGCTCTCAGATAGTCGGGTTAGGACAGACTGATGCAGTGACTGGATGTCTTGGTCTTCAAAAGACTGGAAATGAAGAGCCGCCTTCCCCTTGTTTTTTATTGGCGACTCAACCTTAGCAGGGATTTTTGTTAAGGCGGTGGAGGTTTCTGGCAGGAGGGTCTGGTTCTCGCCAGTCACTACTACTTCATCATGAACCTTTTCAGCAGGCTGCTCTTCTGCTATATCTTCCTTCTATTGATGGGTAAAGGGAAGGGAGGCATGAGCCGGGCTCGCGGTAGTATCTTGGTGCGGCGGATCATCTTGGAAGGCCGGCTCATCCAGAATATCCGGGTTATTTGTTGCAACTTCTTGTGAAGGGCCTTTCTGAAAGACGGGGTCTGAAGACCCGGTAGTAGGTTTCTTCTTGATGGCCTTGGCGCTGCACGAAATAGAGGTGTTCAGTCAATAGATAAAGACAGGAGTTTCAAATATGAAAGACAAGTAGTCAGATTTTTTACCCTGGGTTGATGTTGAAAGCCGGCGCTTGGGTGGCACTGGATTCATCCGAAGAAGGGGATGTTTGATAAGCCGAGTCATTCAAAGGTAGCGGCTCTTTGAAGCGGCCGTCTTGGGGAAGAGAGGAAGTAGGACTACGAGGGACATCAGAACGAGCCCTTCGAGCAGGCGGCTCATTTGGTAACCCGCCGCTAAGTTCTCCTTCGCTGCATCGGGTCTTCCGCTTTGAAGTACCAGCATGCTAAGTTTTTTCAAAACAAAGTGTGGATCTAAGTGAGCATCTGGGTGTGAGAACGGAACTTTGCGGACTACGGCCCGAATTTTTTGGGCAGGTATTGTTGAGTCGGAATCAGAAGAGATCATGGTTACCTCTGGCTCGCCCGCATGACTAGTTTCAGCTTGTTCCTGTGAAGAGTCGGCGTCAGCAATCTGGTTAAATAGACGACCAAGGGAGTCGAGTTCTACCTCTTGATCTTCTTCATCTTCCGGGTTTTCATCGTCATCTTCTCGAGGAGGCGTGGGATCTTGAGGTTCCACTTTCCACCAGTCAGCATCCTCCTGCGTAGCAACAGGCCAATAAGTTTACGACAAAGGCAAAGCAGTACAAGTAAGATAAAGGAGAACAGTAAGGGCGGATTACCGTAGGTGCCGGGTTGCCCATATAAAAGGGAGCAAGTCCCACGAGCTTAATGGAGTCCTTTGTTTCGCCAAGAAGCTTCTTAGCAAACTTGATGACATCTTTCTATTGGAGGTCGACCCGGCTAAATCACAGCGGGTCTTCAGGCTCACCAGAGTAGGTGTGCATGAGCCAACTTCTCAGGCCAAGGGGCTGGATGCGCCAGCTCACCCAAGTCCGGTTCAGATCAACACCGGTGAGGCCATGGGTAATTAGAGCGTTGATCTTTGAGTATAAGGGTTCTAAAGCTTCTCTTTCTTCCTTGGAAGCAAACCCCGAGAAGATAATAGAGGCATCAATCCAGTCTGCCCTATAACCCGGAAGTTGGTTTTGTTGATCTGGGTGTTGACACATGAACGCGTCACGCGTACCCGCGGCGCCGAGGGAGATGCTCCGCAGCTCGCACCGTGGGAGGCCTGCCGGAAGCGCGATACGCAAGACAATCCGGCAGGCGCTTTTGTAGACCCGGCGCACCGCTTCTCCGGGATGGAACCCGTCAGGAGTCACGGATGGACGATGGGCTGCCCTAGGTCGGTTCGCCCGCCCCTAGAGCCTCGAGGATCGCCGCACTTCAATACGAAGAACGAACGAAGAACGAGAAGAAAGATACAAGGGAGAGGGATAAAAGTAGGGTAAAAGGATGTAGATTTGTTTGTTCGATTGTGTGTTGTTTCAATCGGCCATCACCTCTTCTATTTAAGAGGGGGTTGGACTTCCCGTACAAGTCATGGATTCATCTTTCCTTACAAAGTATCAAAAAACGCTAGTCAAATTCGGACTCTCCAAAATCTGCCCGAATCTGCGTGCCGGCAAGCGGTAGTACCGCTTCTGGGCACGGTAGTACCGCTTCAAGCGGTAGTACCGCTCTGAGTACCGCTCTACTACCACTTGGTGGTCTCGGGATACCAGAAGAATTTTCGTAAGCGGAACTTGGCGCAGTAGTAATATGCGGTAGTACTGCTCAAGCGGTAGTACCGCTGTGGAGGGCGGTAGTACCGCTCCAGAAGCCGTCTTGATGGGCTGGCTTCCATCTCCTCACGTCCATCTTGATCTCCGGTCTTTGACGAGCTGTCGCCTTCCCAGGAGTACCATCAGGGTATCTTGCCGGGCCTCCTTGCCGGGTCATTCCTTTGCCGGGCTATCTTCTTGCCGGGCCGCCTCCTTGCCGGATCGCCTCCTTGCCGGGCCGTCTTCTTGCCGGATCGCCTCCTTGCCGGGTCGTCTCCTTGCCGGATCGCCTCCCTGCCGGGCCGTCTCCTTGCCGGATCGTCTCCTTGCCGGGCCGTCTCCTTGCCACACCGGCAAGCTTTTACTCGGGCGGTAAGATTCCATGCCGGCAAGCCTTTCATGCCGGCAATATGAACTTTCTCGTATAGAAGATCTTGCCGCTTGAGCCCACCTTTACTGTATTTTGCATCGTGCCAAAATCAGGTGTCAACACATGCCCCCCTGTTTTTCGGCAAAGCTTGTGTGCCGAAAAATAATTCGCATAGAGCTTGCTCTAAGGACGATGTCAACATTCCATCGGCCATTTATATGTGCTTAGGGCGATAATCATATATCGGCCATGTTTGTGTTTAAGATGATAAGTATATATCTTGAAGTCGATTGCCACCATCCCGAACCGGCGTAGATTCAAAATCCTCCATCTCATCTTCATCTCCCAATGTGTATATTGGACTTAAAATTTCCTCAATAAAAGGGGATGTTTCAGGTGGCATGGACGATGTAATAAGGGCTGCATCATCCTTTTTTGGTGGCGTAGGTGCTGTTGTAGCTAGTGTAGAGACATCTGCGTTTCCTTTTTGTTTAGGCCTCCACACTTGTTTTGTGGGAGCCACGGGCCGAATTTTATTGAACAATTCGTCCTTTTGCTCTTCTACTTCATGTGCCGCCTTCTCGCGGCTCCTCATACGTTGTAATCTCCTTTTTTGTGTCTTGGACAGACCGGGAGGACACCACTTAGGTTGAATATACTTGGGATCCCTAGATTCTGCTTCGCTTGGAGAATTTTTTGTTGGCCGATTAGCACCATGGCTTGAACGGCCTTGTGTAGGATAATAAAGCTTTTTGTGAGCAGGCCTTCTAGGTGTTGTCCACCCCATATGAAAAGCATAAGGAGCCATTGGGGGCTGCCCCCATCCTCCATTGAAGTCTCCCATGTAATATGGCGCATAGGGGGGTGGCGACATCCATGGTGCCGATGCCCATGACCCATATGGCCTTGCATAGTGTCGAAACTCTTGCTTCGGAGGTGATCTTGAACGTTTTGAATATGATGGCCGATTGGAGCTAGAACCGGCCGCTTGACTTGCATATTTAGATAGCAACATATCAAAAGTTGGCTTGATTCGCTTATGCTTAGCTTCACTCCTTTTACACTTGCCAACTTCTGAATTCTTGGGCTTGATAAATTCAACATGGGTATCCTCTTGTACTTGCGGTTGCCCCCCGAGTGCAGGATTTTTTATGGTGATCTTGATTACCTCTCCACCATCGGATTGCGTCTCAAGAACGACTTGCCTCCCCAAGATCTTGTCGCCATCTTTGTTCTTCCTGGGCTCACCAATGATAATATTGTCTTTATTAGCTGATTCGGCTATGTTAGGCCGAATTAACATTTTCTTCCCCTCCAAAGTCATGGTAGTCATTGGGAAGGGCTGTCTATCAACTTGCATCTCAGAAAAACTCAATCGTCCGTCATTAATGGCCGATTGTATCTGTCTCCGAAAAACATTGCAATCATTAGTAGCATGAGAAAATGAATTATGATATTTGCAATAAGCACGCCGTTTCAGCTCCTCAAACGGCGGATGGTGTGTGATATTCTCATCATATTTGCTTGCAAGAGAGCATCAAATATTCTATCACACTTGGATATATCAAAACTAAATTTCATCTCCTCATCACGATTCTTACGAATCGGCTTAAGAGCATTGCATGCATAGGGTTTGGCCTTCGAGGACCAAACAAATTCAGTGGTACAGACATCAACCTCATCGTCCGAATATTCATCATTATAATCAAGCATATGCATTCTAGGACGATCGGTTGTTGACCTATGAATCTCTTTACTTCGGCTTTCTTGAGCCAAAGCTTTCTGCAAGACTTGGTTAATATTTAAAAATTCATAACTTTCTAGCCTCTCCTTAATGTGAGTTTTCAAACCATTAAGGACAAGATCCGCCAAGTCTCTTTCGGTTATCACTAAGCTATAGCATCGGTTTTTTATATCTCTAAATCTTTTGACATAATCGGTGACCGATTCATCATGCTTTTGCCTAACCGATGTAAGATGTGATAACTTAAGCTCATTGTCGCCACTATAAAAATGATCATGAAACTTTTGCTCTAGTTGCGACCATAAGAGAATTGAGCCAGGTGGCAAAGCAGCAAACCATGAAAATGCGGTGCTAGTTAAAGATAAGGGAAATAACCGCACTTTCAATTCTTCTATGGAACTTGCTTCACCCAACTGTGCTAGATACTGACTCACATGCTCCCAAGTTGTTTTTGTGCCCTGTCCACTAAATTTGACAAAATCAGGAACCTTATAACCTGGAGGGTACAAAACTGCTTCGAAGTGTTCAGGATAAGGCTTTTGATAGACACGACTCTTTACTTTCGGCTCGTTTCCGAAAGTTTCTTGAAACATCTTATGCAAATCCTCCCTTAATTTGGCTAAAATTGGATCCGAGGTAGATGAAGATGCTTGTGGCAATGACATAGGAGCAACTTGGGAACTAGCTAGTGATGCGACTTGTGGAGTAGGCGCCGAAACATAATTCGGCGGAAGACCAAACATGCTTGTATTCATAGGTGATGTGACAAAGTAATTCGGCGTAGACGCCGAATTGGGCACACTCATAATAGGATTAGGGTATGTAGGTGCGGCCACAAGTTGATTGGTTTGGCTAGGATAAAAATTCATCGGCAAATTGTAATGTTGTTGCATGGGAGGTGCCGATGATATAGGTAAAGTTGGATTAGGTTTTTCTGGGCTAATGGATACACCAACATTACCACTAGATGACGGCGGCATATTTTTCTGAGCATTGGTATTTGCCACGAAAGAATTGTACGCCATCACATTACCCTTACTAACAAGACTTTCAATCACAGCCAGTTGCTCAGGAGAAAAAACTTTGCTCACAGTGATTTCATCTTGTTCATCAATGGGAGGAGGTAACCTGATTTCTCCAATCGGAGTGATGTTGCCTTGGCGGTCCTTCTTGAAACTTGAAAGAAACGCCTCCAAATCCTCCTCCTCACGCTTCTTCTTGAGCGCCTCAAAAGCCTCTTCACGCTGTTTCTTGAGCGCATCGTAGGCGTGGCGATGTTCCTCCGATAGCTCATCAAGACCGGGCTTAATGATGTTATCGGTGCTAACTTCTGAGGGCTGGGGAAGATTTGACATGGTTGATGATGATTCTTGATCTTTCGTCCCCAGCGGAGTCGCCAAAAAGTGTGTTGACACACGAGCGCGTCACGCGTACCCGCGGCGCCGAGGGAGATGCTCCGCAGCTCGCACCGTGGGAGGCCTGCCGGAAGCGCGATACGCAAGACAATCCGGCAGGCGCTTTTGTAGACCCGACGCACCGCTTCTCCGGGATGGAACCCGTCAGGAGTCACGGATGGACGATGGGCTGCCCTAGGTCGGTTCGCCCGCCCCTAGAGCCTCGAGGATCGCCGCACTTCAATACGAAGAACGAACGAAGAACGAGAAGAAAGATACAAGGGAGAGGGATAAAAGTAGGGTAAAAGGATGTAGATTTCTTTGTTCGATTGTGTGTTGTTTCAATTGGCCATCACCTCTTCTATTTAAGAGGGGGTTGGACTTCCCGTACAAGTCATGGATTCATATTTCCTTACAAAGTATCAAAAAACGCTAGTCAAATTCGGACTCTCCAAAATCTGCCCGAATCCGCGTGCCGGCAAGCGGTAGTACCGCTTCTGGGCACGGTAGTACCGCTTCAAGCGGTAGTACCGCTCTGAGTACCGCTCTACTACCACTTGGTGGTCTCGGGATACCAGAAGAATTTTCGTAAGCGGAACTTGGCGCGGTAGTAATATGCGGTAGTACTGCTCAAGCGGTAGTACCGCTGTGGAGGGCGGTAGTACTGCTCAAGCGGTAGTACCGCTGTGGAGGGCGGTAGTACCGCTCCAGAAGCCGTCTTGATGGGCTGGCTTCCATCTCCTCACGTCCATCTTGATCTCCGGTCTTTGACGAGCTGTTGCCTTCCCAGGAGTACCATCAGGGTATCCTGCCGGGCCTCCTTGCCGGGTCATTCCTTTGCCGGGCTATCTTCTTGCCGGGCCGCCTCCTTGCCGGATCGCCTCCTTGCCGGGCCGTCTTCTTGCCGGATCGCCTCCTTGCCGGGCCGTCTCCTTGCCGGATCGCCTCCCTGCCGGGCCGTCTCCTTGCCGGATCGTCTCCTTGCCGGGCCGTCTCCTTGCCACACCGGCAAGCTTTTACTCGGGCGGTAAGATTCCATGCCGGCAAGCCTTTCATGTCGGCAATATGAACTTTCTCGTATAGAAGATCTTGCCGCTTGAGCCCATCTTTACTGTATTTTGCATCGTGCCAAAATCAGGTGTCTTTGTAGTAGAACCAAGTCCTATACCATCCTTTGGGGTGGCTTGCCGGCTTGGCTTCTTGGAAGGCGGAGTTCTTCCTTCTTTGGATAGTGACCCCGCCAAGTTCTAGGCTGGGTCCACCTTTGTGTTCGGTCTGGTGATTCAAGTAGAAGAATTCTTGAAACAAACTGATAGATGGCTCGATTTGTAGATAGACTTCATAGAAAACTTGAAATTGGCACAAGTTATGAATAGAGTTGGGGCCCAAGTCTTGTGACCTGATAGCAAAGGAGTGCAGTATGTCCCGAAAAAACTTAGAGCCCGGGGGACGAAAGCCTCTGTCCAAGTGGTCGGCAAATACAATAATCTCGTCTTGAGCCGGCTATGGATGGATTTCTTCTTCAGGGGCTCGCCATTCGATTTCCTCCTTGGGTGGAAGTAACCCGGATTCTACCAAGGCTTGCAACCTGAGCTCTGACATGTTGGATTTTGCCCAATTGACAATCTTAACTTTCGGAGCCATGGACTCAGCTGCAGAGAAAGCAGGAAAATAATATAAGCCGGCAGAATTCAGAAGTTTGTTGGGTTGTTGTAAAACAGAAAGAAAAGCCGGTGCATTCCCGGGTCATAATTTCTGGGTTAAGTTGGTAAATCCTAAGGGTCATGGATTTTTAAAAGTGAAATAAGTGGCCTGGACTGTAAGTCGGTAAACAGTTTTCAAACAGGCTGCAAAATTGTTTGGATCTAAGAAATGGCTTTAAATGAAAGATTGAAACCTAGGTCTGTTCTTCGCGAATATGGAGAAGTTGCGATGGGAATCAGTGAAGCAATGTAGCAGAACTACCGAATACAGAAGATGCTGCGGAGCTATCCTACGGTCTAACGAATGAGGAATCAAGAACATTTTAGATCTACAGCAGCTATGGCAAAGAACAACGATGAACTAGTAGCAATGGAGGGAAGAACTTACGGATCTGGAGGTCAAAGCTTGAGGTCTTCGGGTGCTGTGGATGTGGCCGCACGGCGTTGGATGGCTCCGGCGACGATGAGAAGGCGCAACTGGTGTTGTCTCCGGTGGCAACGAGTTTAGAACGGCGCGGCGGCGTCGGGAGCAGAGGAGAAGATGAGTAGGAGTGGTAAAAGATGATGCTGGAGGGGCGCTGACCTATTTATAGGCACGGTGGAACCCAAAATGGCAGGGGCGGAGCCCCAGGTGGCGCAGTAAATTTCGGCTAAAGGGCTCCTCGATTTTCGCGGCTGACAAGACAATACAAACCACTCAAAGATTCGCTATGATGTCATGTCCGGATATTGTGGGAGTGGATCATGACGTCATCTTCAGAAGAAGAAAAGTGTTAAGTTAAAGGACGCGGAATGACCCAGCAAAAAAATGATTGACCCAAAAAAATATGCTTCAAGACAAGGATGGAATCTGGAAGGAAGGAGGAAAAAGACGCCTCAGGAACTAATCCGGAGATTAAAATTGTTCACAACGTATTCTCTATTCTATCTTTCAAGATGGAGTTTGACATGGATGAATCCAAACCAAACCGGGGGCTAATGTTGGGGATATTTCCCAGTGCTAAGACCCGGCAGGGCAATGACCTGGCTATAGAGCTGTAAATCTCAATGGGTCATCCCGCTGCTCGGTCTAGAAGGTTCATGGTGGGCCGGTTTGGAAGAGACCCGGCGTGAGTGCCGGCTTATCATGTGGGCCGGATCACATGGAAAGAATCAGATAAGAAGATTACCTTGGAAGGCAAGATAATTAGAGTAAGAGTAGGATACGGGTCAAGACGATGACCCGGACTCTCATGTAAACCTAGGGCTCAACCTGTTATATAAAGGGGGGCTCTTTGGGAAGAAAGACTAAGTTGAAATCTCTCGAGAGCTAGTTTAGCGAACTCGCATCCCTGTAATCGAGAACCAAAGCAATACAATCAAGTAGGACGTAGGCTTTTACCTCCGTCGTGAGGGGCCGAACCTGGGTAACCTCGTGTCTTCTCATTCCCGATCAACCCTGTTAAGCTTCCACCTTCATGCGATGCCCTCATCTCTAAGTCCTTTCACAAGGGCATCTGCCATGTTAAAACCACGACAGATAGCCTGCCCCTCCTCCGGCAGCTGAAGATGCAGGAGCCGGGAGGACGTCGACTTCGAGCAGTGGTGCGGGACTCCATCCCACCTCGGGAACTATTCCCGAGGTTCCCCACTCAGAGGATTCGGGGACCTGTTCAGCCATGCCGTCTGAGGTCGAAAGTGCCATGAACCACCGACGACGGAAGGCCTCCCTAAGGAATTCTGCCTTCATGAGCCAGGAGTTTAACGCTCTCAGTTCGGTGGACGCATATCTCGGCGCGACCCGTTCCATCTGTGAGAAGGCGGTGGGCGTCTTATCACAGGGCATGCAGGTAAGACCCCGCCTCCGCATACGTTGTTTTCGGAGATTTCTTGTGCTTGTCATAATTCGTTTGCTTAAGGGCAAACTAAACTGCCGAACACGACAGTAGCCCCTATGTCTTGATATGGGCACTGGCGACCATATTGAGACTTGTAATGGTAAAAATGATGCCTATGCAGGGTGCTCGGGATAAGAATGATCATCTTGCCGAGCTGCTTAGCCGGACAGAAGGGAAGCTGAACACTGCTCTAGCCGAGGTAGAGCAGGTGAAAACTTTCACCCGATATGCACACGGTACGTGCTTTTATTTCATATGGTACTCTTGTGGTGAAAATCCTTGAGTCATGTAACAACATGATGTATTGTAGCAGCGGAAGCCCTTGGTCACCTGGAGAGGGATCTTAAACAGGCCCACAAAGATTTGCTTTATACAGAGTCGCAGCGGCAGGCCAGCCAGCACATGTTATCCCAAAGGAGGGAAGATACAAACGCACTAAAGGAGGAAAATGCCCGACAGGCTCAGGAGATTGAGACGTTGAAAGCTCAACTGGCCGCTGCCGAAGCAAAAAACCGGCAAACAAGCGAAGCAATATTTGGTAACCTTCTCCTTTCTATTTGAAGATGGTTTCCTTGTCGTAGGATGATAACCCACAAGTATAGGGGATCACAACAGTTTTTGCGGGTAGTATTTCACCCAGATTTATTGATTCGACACAAGGGGAGCGAAAGAATATTTGCAAGTATTAGCAGTTGAGTTGTCAATTCAACCACACCTGGAGATAAAATATCTGCAGCAAAGTATTTAGTAGCACAGTAATATGATAGTTTTGATAGCAGTAGTAACAATAGTAACGGCAACAGTAACAGTAACAGTTTGCAGCAATTGTAAAGCAGTAGCAACAAAGTAACTTAGCAGAAACCAATATGAGAAAGTTGTAGGCATTGGATTGGTGATGATAATTATGTTGGATGATATTCATCATATAACAGTCACAACCTAGGGCGATACACAATAGCTCCACTTCATCAATGTAATGTAGGCATGTATTCCGTATATAGTCATACGTGCTTATAATAAGAACTTGCATGACATCTTTTGTCCTACCCTCCCGTGGCAGCGGGGTCCTTAAGGAAACTAAGGGATATTAAGGCCTCCTTTTAATAGAGAACCGGAACAAAGCATTAGCACTTAGTGAATACATGAACTCCTCAAACTACGGCAATCACCGGAAAGAATCCCAATTATTGTCACCTTGGGGTATGCGGATCATAACACGTAATAGGTGCATATAACTTGCAAGATAGGATCAAGAACACAAATATATTCATGAAAATATAGAGGTTTCAGATCTGAAATCATGGCACTCGGGCCCTAGTGACAAGCATTAAGCATAGCAAAGTCATAGCAACATCAATCTCAGAACATAGTGGATACTAGGGATCAAAGCCCTAACAAATTGACTCGATTACATGATAAATCTCATCCAACCCATCACCGTCCAGCAAGCCTACGAAGGAATTACTCACGCCCGGTGGTGACCATCATGAAATTGGTGATGGAGGATGGTTGATGATGACGACGGCGTCGAATCCTCCTCTCCGGAGCCCCAAACGGACTCCAGATCAGCCCTCCCGATGAAGAACAGGAGGTGGCGGCGGCTCCGTATCATGAAACGCGATGAAACTTCTTCTCTTCTTTTTTCTCGGCGAAAGAGAATTTGTAGCATTGGAATTAGTTCAGACGGCCGCCTGTGGGCCCCACAAGGCATCAGGGCGCGCCCTAGGGGGAGGGTCGCGCCCTGTTGCCTTGTGGGCAACAGGTGGCCCCTCTTCTGTTGATTCTTGCGCCAATAATTTTTATATATTCCATAAAAATTCTCCAAAAAGTTTCGTCCAAACCCGAGAACTTTGATTTCTGCACAAAAACAACACCATGGTAGTTCTGCTGAAAACAGCGTTAATCCGGGTTAGTTTCATTCAAATCATGCAAATTAGACTCCAAAACAAGAGCAAAAGTGTTTGGAAAAGTAGATACGTTTGGGACGTATCAACTCCCCCAAGCTTAACTCATTGCTTGTCCTCAAGCAATTCAGTTGACAAACTGAAAGTGATAAAGAAAAACTTTTACGAACTCTTTTGTTCTTGTATCCGTATATAAGCTTAAATAGTACCCAGGTCTTTAGCAAAGATCATGAACTAACCATGCTCATAATAACACTTAGAAACTATATTTACTCATATCGATGGCATAATCAACTAGAGAGCAATAATAACATATCTTAAATGCCAACAATTTGTCAAAACAATCATGATATAATATGATAACATGGTATCTTGCTAGCCCCTTCTGAGACCGCAAAACATAAATGCAGAGCACCTCCAAAGTTCAAGCAGCGACTAAACATGGTAATTCAGTGTAGAAGAGATCCAGTCATGATGCACACAACATTAACTATACTCAATGCATAAGGATGACAATAGTGCTCTCAGGATTGGCGCTTAGTGCAAGAAGGCGAGACTCAACAATAAAAGTAAAATAACATAAAGTAAATAACATAAAAGTAAATAGATAGGGAAGCAGGGATTTGCAGCGGTGCCAGAGCTCGAAGCTTAAATCAGAGATGAAAAATAATTTTGGGAGGTGTACTTTTCCTGTCAACGTCACGACCGAGAGTTTTCAATATCTTCCATGCTAAACACATTATAGGCGGTTCCCAAGTGGAAAGGTAAAGTTTACTCCCCCTCCACCATACCAACACAAGCCATGGCTAGCCGAATCCTCGGGTGCCCTCCATACCGACAACTTTCCCGGGGAGTTTGTTTGCATTATATATATTTTTCCGATTTCGAGCATAGGACTAGGCATCCCAAATACCAGCCTCTCTCATGCAATGATGATGTCTACTACGCAACTTTTCTTCTTGTGGACGTTATTGGGCCTCCAAGTGCTGAGTTTTGTAGGACAGTAGCAAATTTCCCTCAAGTGGATGACCTAAGGTTTATCAATCCGTGGGAGGCGTAGGATGAAGATGGTCTCTCCCAAACAACCCTGCACTCAAATACAAGAAATCTCTTGTGTCCCCAACACACCCAATACACTGGTAAATTGTATAGGTGCACTAGTTCGGCGAAGAGATGGTGATACAAGTGTAGTATGGATAGTAGAAATAGGTTTTTATAATCTGAAAAATAAAAAACAGCAAGGTAGCAAGTAGCAAAAGTGAGCATAAACGGTATTGCAATGCTTAGAAACAAGGCCTAGGGTTCATACTTTCACTAGTGCAATCTCTCAACAATGTTAACATAATTGAATCATATAACAATCCCTCAACGTGCGACAAAGAATCACTCCCAAAGTTCCTATTAGCGGAGAACATAAGAAGAAATTGTTGTAGGGTACGAAACCACCTCAAAGTTATCCTTTCCGATCAATCTATTGAGCCATCCTTATAAGTGTCACGAACATCCCTAGAGTTCGTACTAAAATAACACCATATGATGCGCATCAACCAACTCTAATGTCACCTAGATACTCCAATGTCACCACAAGTATCCATGAGTTGATTATTTGATATGCATCAGAACAACTTCAGATTCATAATATTCAATCCACACAAAGAACTTCAAAGAGTACCCCAAAGTTTCTTATCGGAGAAAAGATAATGAAAATGTGCAATCAACCCCTATGCCTAGATCACCCCAAGGTCACGGGAATCCGTGAGTTGATTACCAAAACATACATCAAGTGAATCAATAAAATACCCCATTGTCACCACGGGTATCCACATGCTAGACATACATCAAGTGTTCTCAAATCTAAAATATTCAATCCGACAATAACGAAACCTCAGAGGGAAAGACTCAATTCATCACAAGAAGATAGAGAGGGAAGAAACACCATATGATCCAACTATATTAACAAAGCTCGCGATACATCAAGATCGTGCCAAATCTAGAACATGAGAGAGAGATCAAACACACGGCTACTAGTACATACCCTCAGCCCCGAGGGTGAACTACTCCCTCCTCGTCATGGAGACCGCCCTGATGATGAAGATGGCCTCTGGTGATGATTCCCCCTCTCCGTCAGGATGCCGGAACAGGGCTCCAGATGGTATTTCTTCGGTACAGAGGCTTGCGGCAGCGGCGTCAAAGCTCTAGGTTTATTTCTGGGGGTTTCTCCATTTATAGGATTTTTCAGCATTGGAATCATGGGAAATGGAACTACGAGGGCCCCACAAGGTACCACGGCGCGACCCCCCCAGGTCGCGCCTTGGTGCCTTGTGAGCACCTCGTGAGGCTTCTGGTCCTTCCACAAAGCTTCGGGGGTCTCTTTTGGTCCAAAAAAAATCATCGAAAAGTTTCGTCCAATTCCGAGAACTTTTATTTCTGCACAAAAAACAACACCACGGTAGTTCTGCTGAAAACAACGTCAGTCCGGGTTAGTTCTAATAAAATCATACCAAAACCATATAAAATTGTTATAAACATGGCATGAATACTTCATAAATTATAGATATGCTGGAGCCGTATCAGCATCCCCAAGCTTAATTCCTGCTCGTCGTCGAGTAGGTAAATGATAAAAGAAATAATTTATGAAGTGCGAATGCTAGCATAGTGCATAAGTTTGATCAATGACAATTTCAATCACTTTTCCTAGCATCATAATAGCAACTCTTTCTCATAAAACTCATCATGATAAAGTAGCAATCAATTCACATATTATGGTTCAAACAATGCATTCTCTTGAAACTTAACAACCTATGTTCTTAGTCACCAAACAATTGCAATTCAACTTATCTTCAAAAAAGTCTAAGTAAGAGCTCCACATACTCAATTATCATATAGTCTTCTATGATTGCTAATACTCAAAGCATATTTTTAGAACAAATGGCATCCATCGAACACAGAGAAAGATAGGGGATTAATGTTTTGCCTCCCAACTCATTTATCATAGAGATAATTGTCAACAATAATAAATCATGATCAAATATATTTGAATGGATATATATGCCTGGATCTATCCCCACCACATGATGCTTGCCAACTATAGAATAGGTTGGAATAAGAAGTTGACTCAACAAAAATAAATAACATGAAAGTAAATAACATAAAAGTAAATAGAATGCCCCTTCGCAGAGGGAAGTAGGGATTTGCAGAGGTGCCAGAGCTCATAGCTTAAAACAGAGATGAATACATTTTGAGAGGCATGCCTTTCCTGTCAACGTCACGATCGAGAGTTCTCAATATCTTCCATGCTAAACACATTATAGGCGGTTCCCAAGCGGAAAGGTAAAGTTTACTCCCCCTCAACCATTCAAACACAAGCCATGGGTAGCCGAATCCTCGGGTGCCCTCCATACAATCAACTTTTCGGGGGAGTTTGTTTCATTATATATGTTTTTGTTTTGCGGGACTGGGCATCCCAATTACTGCCCTCTCTCGTGCAATGACAAGTGAATAAACACTCATCATGAGAATAACTCGCTTAACATGGAAGATACTGACCACCCACTGCCGCTTCATGAGCGGTACGGGCACACAAGACAGATGCTTATTTGAATGATTAGAGGTGGCACATGCAAATTTACTTTGAACGGTAGAGTAATACCGTATATAAGTAGCTATGGTGGACACTCATGGAAGAAACTTGGCTCAAGGATTTTGGATGCACAAGCAGTATTCCTGCTTAGTACAGAAATTTTGGCTAGCAAAAGATTCTAAACAAGCACCACTTGTTGGAGGATCCATAACAATATAACTTCGATGCAAATATACCCAAACATAACTCATTACGTTGTCTTCCTTGTCCAACTTCAACTAATTTGCTCAAGTTTGAAAATAATTAATGGGTATTCACAATCATAAAAGATGTCCAAGATAATATATTTGTATGTGAAATTTCTCTTCCATATACTAATCATTCATGAATTGCTTGTATGACTAAGATTGTGATTGCCAAACTCCAATAGATTTTACTTTCTAAACTGAATGTGAAATATTTCATAGAATGAGACAAGCATATGAAGCACATATAATTTCAAATTTATGATATTCAATTCATTCAACAATTTACTCATAGGATATAAGTGAAGAACGAGAGTAAATGACAAACTACTCCAAAAGGTATAAGTGAAGATCAATGAGTAGTCAAACAATTAAGTAGCTATGTGAGGACTCTCTATCATTCAAAATTTCAGATCTTGATAATTTTATTCAAACAACAAACAAAACAAAAATAAAAGGACACTCCAAGAATAACACATATCATGTGAATAAGTAAAAACTTAGGCTAACCGATAGGTGTTGATGAAGAAAGGTGGGATGCCTACCGGGGCATCCCCAAGCTTAGTTGCTAGAGACTTCTTGGAATGTTATCTTGGGGAGCCTTGGGCATCCCCAAGCTTCAGCTCTTGTGTCTCCTTAATTCCTCTCATATCATGGCTTCTCCTAAATCTTAAAAACTTCATCCACACAAAACTCAACAAGAACTCGTGAGATAAGTTAGTATAAATCAACTCAAAACCTTAACATTCTCTACTGTAACAAATCACTAAAATTATAATTAAACATTGCATACTAAATGCCTCTGCATATTTAATACTCATATCCATAAATAGAAACATTGAATTGGCAAACATATGCAAGCAATGCAACCATAACCAAAATCTGCCAAAACAGAATAGTCTGTAAAGGGTGAGTAAGAATTCATACTTCCCTAACTCCAAAAAATCTGAAAAATGACCACGTGAAAGAGAACTCATGCATTCTTACTGTGTAAAAATTTCAGATTTTTATCACATTCTGAAAATTCAGGAATATTCTGGACATAACAGAAAACTTTCTGTTTTCAAACAGCAACACATGAACTTGCAAATTGAGCATGGTAAAGGCTATACTTGGCATTTTATTGAACTAAAAGATACAAAACATGATTATTTATAACAACAAGAAAATATCAACAGAATAAAATGACGCTCCAAGCAAAACTCATATTATGTGATGAATAAAAATATAGCTCCAAGTGAGGTTACCGATAGTGTTGAAGACGAAAGAGGGGATGCCTTCCGGGGCATCCCCAAGCTTAGATGCTTGAGTCTTCCTTGAGTATTACCTTGGGGTGCCTTTGGCATCCCCAAGCTTAGGGTCTCGCCACTCCTTATTCTCCTCATATCGATATCTCACCCAAAAATTGAAAACTTCAATCACACAAATCTTAACGGAACTTGTGAGATAGGTTAGTATGATAAAAATAAATCATCCACTTAGGTACTGTGAAGACAAGATTCATAATTGCTCTCACATAATTCCTACTGTATTCCATCATTTCCAAAATTTATATCTCATAATATAAGCTATGGAAACACTAAAACAAGCATACTATGCAATAAAAACAAAATCTGTCAAAAACAGAACAGCATGTAGTGGGCGATTTAAAAACCATACTTCTGTACCTCCAAAAATTCCGAAAAATTAGTACAACGTAGACAATTTGTAACCCAATACTCTGTAAAATTTCAGAATTTTCTCACGCTCTAGTACAGAATATAAATTCCAGCACTGGATGCAAAAGTTTCTGTTTTTGCACAGAATCAAATCAACAAGTATCCACACTATCCCAAAGGCTTTACTTGGCACATTATTGAAAGGAAACATATAAAACATGATTACTACAGTAGCTTAATCATGTGAACACTCAAAAACAGTAGGTATAAATATTTGGTTGTCTCCCAACAAGCGCTTTTCTTTAATGCCTTTTAGCTAGGCATGATGATTTCAATGATGCTCATATAAGAAGTGAAGAATTGAAACATAATTAGAGCATCATGAAGCATATGACAAGCACTTTTAAGTCTAACCCAGTTCCTATACATAGGGATTTTGTGAGCAAACAATTTATGGGAGCAAGAATCAACTAGCATAGGAAGACAAAACAAGTGCAACTTCAAAACTTTCAACACATAAAGAGGAAACTTGATATTATTGAAATATATATAAGCATATCTTCCCATCTCATAATAATTTTCAGCAGCATCATGAAGAAATTCAACAATATAACTATCACATAAAGCATTCCTTTCATGATCCACAAGCATAGAGTTTTTACTACTCTCCACATAAGCAATTTTCTTCTCATTCAAAATAGTGGGGGTAAACTCAACAAAATAACTATCATGAGATACTTGGTTGGCATAATCCAATTGAAAATTAAAATCATGATGACAAGTTTCATAGTTATCATTATTCTTTATGGCACATGTCATCACAATAATCATCATAGATAGCAACTTTGTTGTCATAATCAATTGAAACCTTTTCCAAATAGTGGAATCATCATTAAATAAACTTGTGACCTCTCCAAATCCACTTTCATAATTATTGCCATAAGATTCAACACCCTCCAAAATAGTGGGATCATTAGTACCTAGAGTTGACACTCTTCCAAACCCACTTTCATCAATATAATCATCATAAATAGGAGGCATGCTATCATCATAATAAATTTTCTCATCAAAACTTGGGGGACTAAACATATCATCTTCATCAAACATAGCATCCCCAAGCTTGTAGTTTTGCATATCATTAGCATCATGGATATTCATAGAAAGCATACAAACAACATTGCAATCATGCTCATAATTCAAAGATTTTATGCCAAACGTTTTATTGAATTCTTCTTCTAACACTTTGGCACAATTTTCCGATCCATCATTCTCAAGAAAGACATTATAAAGATGAAGCATTTGAGGCAACCTCAATTCCATTTTTTCGTTTTCTTTTATAAAACCAAACTAGTGAATAAAACAAGAAACTAAAAGATTCAATTGCAAGATCTAAAGATATACCTTCAATCACTCACCTCCCCGGCAACGGCGCCAGAAAAGAGCTTGATGTCTACTACGCAACTTTTATTCTTCTAGACGTTGTTGGGCCTCCAAGTGCAGAGTTTTGTAGGACAGTAGCAAATTTCCCTCAAATGGATGACCTAAGGTTTATCAATCCGTGGGAGGCATAGGATGAAGATGGTCTCTCTCAAACAACCCTGCAATCAAATACAAGAAATCTCTTGTGTCCCCAACACACCCAGTACAATGGTAAATTGTATAGGTGCACTAGTTCGGCGAAGAGATGGTGATACAAGTGTAGTATGGATAGTAGAAATAGGTTTTTATAATCTGAAAAATAAAAAACAGCAAGGTAGCAAGTAGCAAAAGTGAGCACAAACGGTATTGCAATGCTTAGAAACAAGGCCTAGGGTTCATACTTTCACTAGTGCAATCTCTCAACAATGCTAACATAATTGAATCATATAACAATCCCTCAATGTGCGACAAAGAATCACTCCCAAAGTTCCTATTAGCGGAGAACATAAGAAGAAATTGTTGTAGGGTACGAAACCACCTCAAAGTTATCCTTTCCGATCAATCTATTGAGCCATCCCTATAAGTGTCACGAACAGCCCTAGAGTTCGTACTAAAATAACACCATATGATACGCATCAACCAACTCTAATGTCACCTAGATACTCCAATGTCACCACAAGTATCCATGAGTTGATTATTCGATATGCATCAGAACAACTTCAGATTCGTAATATTCAATCCACACAAAGAACTTCAAAGAGTACCCCAAAGTTTCTTATCGGAGAAAAGATAATGAAAACGTGCAATCAACCCCTATGCCTAGATCACCCCAAGGTCACGGGAATCCGCGAGTTGATTACCAAAACATACATCAAGTGAATCAATAGAATACCCCATTGTCACCACGGGTATCCACATGCTAGACATACATCAAGTGTTCTCAAATCTGAAATATTCAATCCGACAATAACGAAGCCTCAAAGGGAAAGACTCAATGCATCACAACAAGATAGAGAGGGAAGAAACACCATATGATCCAACTATATTAACAAAGCTCGCGATACATCAAGATCGTGCCAAATAAAGAACACGAGAGAGAGATCAAACACATAGCTACTAGTACATACCCTCAGCCCCGAGGGTGAAGTACGCCCTCCTCGTCATGGAGACCGCCGGGATGATGAAGATGGCCTCCGGTGATGATTCCCCCCCTCCGGCAGGATGCCGGATCAGGGCTCCAGATGGTATTTCTTCGGTACAGAGGCTTGCAGCGGCGGCGTCGAAGTTCTAGGTGTATTTCTGGGGGTTTCTCCATTTATAGGATTTTTCATCGTTGGAATCACGCGAAACGGAGCTACGAGGGCCCCACAAGGTACCACGGCGTGACCCCCCCAGGTCGCGCCGTGGTGCCTTGTGAGCACCTCGTGAGGCTTCTGGTCCTTCCACGAAGCTTCGGGGGTCTCTTTTGGTCCAAAAAAAATCATCAAAAAGTTTCGTCCAATTCCGAGAACTTTTATTTCTGCATAAAAAACAACACCACGGTAGTTCTGCTAAAAACAGCTTCAGTCCGAGTTAGTTCTAATCAAATCATACCAAAACCATATAAAAGTGTTATAAACATGGCATGAATACTTCATAAATTATAGATACGTTGGATACGTATCAAATGACAAGTGAATAAATAGTCATCTCAAGAATAACCTGCTTAGCATGGAAGATATTGACCGCCCCCTGTCGCTCCATGAGCGGTACGGGCACACAAAACAGATGTTTATTTGAATGATTAGAGGTGGCACATGCAAATTTACTTGGAGCAGCAGAGTAATATCACATATAGGTAGATATGGTGAACTCATCTGGAACAACTTTGGTTTAAGGATTGTGGATGCACAAGCAGAATTCCCGCTTAGTACAAGTGAAGGCTAGCAAATAGGTTGAGAAGCGACCAACTACAGAGCGAAAACGGTCATGATCATGCATTGAGAATAATTAACATTGAATAATAGCATGAGTAGGATATAGACACCCTGAACATAAATATCATGGAGGCTATGTTGGTTTTGAATCAACTACATGCGTGAACATGTGCCAAGTCAAGCCACTTGAAACATTTAGAGGAGGATACCATATTAACATACTACATCATAACCATTTTAATGCATGTTGACATCCAAGATAAATCATTATCCACTCCTAGCTACTTAAGCATGGCATGAGCAACTATAATCTCTAATTGTAATCACAAACATGTTTACTCATAATATGCTGAATCATGGGTACTGAGTTAAACATATTTACAAAAGCAAAAACGAGAAGAGTTCATACCAGCTTTTCCTTGCCACAGTCACTTCATCAAATCATCGTCATTATTGTCTTTCACTTGCACGACCGGATAATGTGAAAATAATGATAGTGCAAGAGTGCCATGGACTAAGCTGGAATCTGCAAACATTTTATTAAAGGGAGAAGACAAGGTAAAATTTGCTCTTCGTTAGATCAACATTAAAGCATATGAGAGCCACTCAACATTTTCATCGTGGTCCACTCCCTATGACGACTCAACAAAAAGAAAAGAAATTCAGAGAAACACACTAAAATATTTTTGGAGTTTTTAGTTTTTCTGAAGAAAGCAAATTAGAGAAGAAAAATGAAAAGCGAGAAAAACTATTTACACGGGAGAACTCCCAACAAGCAAAAGAAGAAACGAGAAATCTTTTTGGGTTTTCTTTTAATACTACAAACTAACAAATGGGAAAGAAAAACCGAAAAGAAGCAAGAAATATTTTTAGGTTTTTGAAGTTTTTCAAACACACAAGAAGAAAGCGAAAAAAAACTAACATGGATGATACAATGAAAAAGTATGAACACCGACAACTAGAATGAATGTATGAACATGAATGTAATGTCGGTGAGAAATACGTACTCCCCCAAGCTTAGGCTTTTGGCCTAGCTTGGTAATCACCACCCGTAGTATCAATCAGGACTGGGCGGATAGTACTGGGGCGGAGGCACCTGAGGGTCCCACTGCTGGACCTCGTTCTCTGCTGCTGCCAGCTCGTTCCTGTAAGCTGTGATGTCCGCCGGCATGATGGTGTATCCGTTCCTGGCATGAGAGTCAAACAAAGAGGTTGCAGGCAACGGAATAATATCACGAGTTGTCTCGCTGAAAACCAGGTTATAACGAATATACTGAGGAGGTTCAGGTTCATCAATAAAGTGGTGATCGATCATGCACTGTTGGTCTAAATAAGCCTTGGGCAGCAAATAGTCATTTGGGCGGATAGCAACATTAAAACATTTCGCAAGACGCGAAGCATAAATACCGCCATAGATTTTACCCTTAGTTCTGTTGGTGTGTAAGCGGCGTGCAATGATAGCTCCCAAGCTAAAAGTGTTATCACCGTAAATAGCACGACGCAAGATGGCGAGGTTAGGGGCACTGAGCGTACCACCTTCCTCCCTAGCAGTCAAACATTTCCCTATGAATAAAGCAAAGTAGTGCACAACAGGAAAATGCAAGCTAGTAACACGGGCTTTTGAAATGCCCCTAAATTCCCCTACAGTCAAAGTGCGAAGGAAGTCGTCGAACTCCTCAGGCCGAGGCTCCCTCAAATCCCTATCAGAAGGGATCAAGCATATCTCACAAAACTCATCTAGCGTTAACTGATGATGTTCAGCATATAAATCAAAACGCACCATGGGGATATCGAGCCTAGGCATGAAATAAAAATTTTGAACAAAGGAATTTGTAAGGATGTGGTGCTGGTCACACTCATTTGCGAGGAAGTCGGTCAGCCCGACATTCGCAACAAATTGTGCGAACTCTTGATGGAACCCGGCTTCGTCCATGAAGGTGTTGTGCGGCCACTCGCATGGTCGTACCTCCGTCCTGCGCGGAATATTGAGGTCATGGTCATGGGCATCCCCAAGGACACCCTTGGAGCTTCGGCTCGAAGAACCCCTCCTAAGAAAGTTCATTTTCCTAAGAACAAATTTCTGAAAATTTTTGGACCACAAAAATATGTTAACAAAACTTCACAAGATTGATAGCAACTACTCATATAAGTGCCTAGAGGCTATATCAAGCATTGAAACTACTTAGAACTCAAAGAATTTTACATGCAAGCTCATTTTCAGTAGCACCAATAGCAGCAATTTATGCAAAATATAATCCACTAAAGCAAAAACTAATTGGAGCAATGGGAGAGTCACATACCAAGGAGCAATCCCTCAAAACAGTTTCGAAAACGGAGCTCCGAGCAAAGAGATCGAAAATCTCAGGTTTGGGAGCAAGAACACGAGAGAGAGAGCTACTATGATTTTTTTCTGGAGGTAAGAGATCAAGTGGGCTGAATGGATAAGTGAGTGGGCCCCTATGGGACCCACAAGGCATCTTGGCGCACCTTGGGGGGTGGCCGCGCCCAGTTGCCTTGTGGGCAACAGGTGCACCCCCCTGGGTTGTTTTCAGTGCCAAAAATTCTCACATATTCCAGAAAAAATCATGTTAAAATCTTATTGCATTCTGAGCACTTTTATTTTTGGGCCATTTTTTATTACACGGATAATTCAGAAAACAGGATAAGCATGGCATTTTAATTTATTTAAACTATAAATAATAGAGCAAACTAAGATTACAGAAAGTTCTGCTTACTAAATTCATCGACCACATGCCCTTCAAAAAGAATCCATTAATAAGGTTGATCAAGTCTTATTAACGAACTATTTCCGAGTGACATGAAACCGAAGAATTTTTGTATAACAATAAGTTACCTCAACGGGGATATGCATCTCCCCAACAATAAGAATTTCATATTTCTTTTTGACAGTAGGAAGAGGAAATTTGAATCCCCAATAGTGATTGTTGAAACCTTTTCAATACAATTGATACCATTCACTGAAGTTTGTTTCTTCAGGAAATAAATTGTATGCTCATTACCATTGACATGGAAAGTAACCTTGCTTTTGTTGCAATCAATAACAGCCCCTACAGTATTAAAAAAGGGTCTACCTAGGATAATTGACATATTGTCGTCCTCGGGCATATCAAGTATAACAAAGTCCATTAAGATAGTAACATTTGCAACTACAACGGGAACATCCTCGCAAATTCCAATAGGTATAGCAGTGGATTTATCAGCCATTTGCAAAGATATTTCAGTAGGTGTGAGTTTATTCAAGTCAAGTCTTCTATATAAAGAGAAAGGCGTAACACTGACACCGGCTCCCAAATCACATAAAGCAGTTTTAACATAACTTCTTTTAATGGAGCATGGTATAGTAGGTATTCCCGGATCTCCTAACTTTTTAGGTACTCCACCCTTAAAAGAATAATTTGCAAGCATGGTGGAAATTTCAGCTTCGGGTATCTTTCTTTTATTAGTGACAATATCTTTCATATATTTAGCATAAGGAGACATTTTCAACATATCAATCAGGCGAGTGCGCAAAAAGACAGGTCGAAGCATTTCAACAAAGCGCTCAAAGTCTTCATCATCCTTATTTTTAGATGGTTTAGTAGGGAAAGGCATAGGTTTTTGAACCCATGGTTCTCTTTCCTTTCCATGTTTTCTAGCAACAAAGTCTCTTTTATCATATCTTTTATTCTTAGTAGGTGGGTTATGAAGATCAACAGCAGGCTCTATTTCTACATCATTATCTGGTTGAGCATCAACATGAACATCATGATTATCATTATCATTGTCATTATCATTATCACTAGGTGTATGTTCATTACCAGATTGTGTCTCAACATCAGAAATAGAAGCATCATTATGATTCTCAGGAGGTTTTTCTATCTCAGGTTCACTAGAAGCATGCAAAGTCCTATCATTTTACTTTTTCTTTTTCTTCTTAGATGGACTAGGTATATCAATATTATTTCTTTGAGAGTCTTGTTCAATTCTCTTAGGATGACCTTCAGGATATAGAGGATCCTGAGTCATTCTACCTCCTCTAGAAACAACTCTAACATCATGATCATTCTTTTTATTATTCATCTCATCAAGCAAATCATTTTGTGACTTAGCAATTTGTTCTAACTGAGTCTGAACCATGGAAGCATGTTTACTCAAGCATTTAACATCATTAGCAGTTCTAAACATCAAATCACTCAATCATTCAATCATGATGGCATTCCGTTTTAGTTGATTGCTAACATATATATTAAAGTGTTCCTGTTTAATGATGTAATTATCAAACTCATACAGGCCTTGACTAGCAGATTTATTATACGAAATATCACCTTCATCAAATCTAGTGAGAGAATTTACCTCCACTACCTGTGTCAGGATATCAAGTCCGTGTATTTCTTCAATAGGTGGTAGATTCTTAACATCTTCAGCTTTAATACCTTTTTCTTTCATAGATTTCTTAGCTTCTTGCATATCTTCTAGACTGAGGAATAGAATACCTCTCTTCTTCGGAGTTGGCTTAGGTGGTGGTTCAGGAAGTGTCCAATCATCGACATATCTCAATATATTATTCAATAGTACTTCAGCCTGTCTAACAGTTCGTTCCCTAAAAACACAATCAGCACAACTATCTAGGTAGTCCCTAGAAGCATCGGTTAGTCCATTATAAAAGATATCAAGTATTTCATTCTTCTTAAGAGGATGATCAGGCAAAGCATTAAGTAGTTGGAGAAGCCTCCCCCAAGCTTGAGGGAGATTCTCTTCTTCAATTTGCACAAAGTTAAATATTTCCTGCAAGGCAGCTTGTTTCTTATGAGCAGGAAAATATTTTTCAGAGAAGTAATATATCATATCCTGGGGACTACACACACAACCAGGAGCAAGAGTATTAAACCATTTCTTAGCACCACTCTTTAATGAGAAAGGAAACAACTTAAGAATATAGTAATAGCAAAAAATTTCCTCACGAGCAAATAGGGTGGCAATATCATTCAACTTAGTAAGATGTGCCACAACAGTTTCAGTTTCATGACCATGAAAAGGGTCAGATTCAACCAAAGTAATTAACTCAGGATCGATAGAGAATTCGTAATCCTTATCGGTAACAAATATGGGAGAGGTAGCAAACTTAGGATCATATTTTATTCTTTCCCTCATAGATTTTTCTTTCATTTTAGCAAGCAATTTTATAACCTCATCTCTATCATTACAAGCAAGAATTGCCCTAGCCGTCTCCCTATCAAAGACATGTTCATCTGGTGATTCAACTCTAGTAGGAGAACTAGGCATAATAGGTGAATCATAATTCTCAAGAGTTTCAACATTTTCAGCATTCTCAATTTCTTTAGCTTTAGCAAGTTGTTCATCAAGAAATTCACCAAGTGGCACAGTATTATCAAGCATAGTACTAGCATCATCAATAGTATCATTCATAGCAGAAGTAGTATCATCAATAACTTGCGACATATCAGAATGCATAATAGGTGGCGGTGTCGCAAGTCTACTCAAAACAAAAGGTGAATCAAGTGCAGAGCTAGATGGCAGTTCCTTACCTCCCCTCGTCTTAGAGGGAACGATCTTGGTCTTAGCGTCTTTCAGATTCTTCATAGTGATCAATAGATATAAATCCCAAGTGACTCAACAAATAGAGCTATGCTCCCCGGCAACGGCGCCAGAAAAAGGTCTTGATAACCCACAAGTATAGGGGATCACAAAAGTTTTCGCGGGTAGTATTTCACCCAGATTTATTGATTCGACACAAGGGGAGCCAAAGAATATTTGCAAGTATTAGCAGTTGAGTTGTCAATTCAACCACACCTGGAGATAAAATATCTGCAGCAAAGTATTTAGTAGCACAGTAATATGATAGTTTTGATAGCAGTAGCAGTAGTAACAATAGTAACGACACCAGTAATAGTAAGAGTTTGCAGCAAGTGTAAAGCAGTAGCAACAAAGTAACTTAGCAGAAACCAATATGAGAAAGTCGTAGGCATTGGATCGGTGATGATAATTATGTTGGATGATATTCATCATATAACAGTCACAACCTAGGCTGATACACAATAGCTCCAATTCATCAATGTAATGTAGGCATGTATTCCGTATATAGTCATACGTGCTTATAATAAGAACTTGCATGACATCTTTTGTCCTACCCTCCCGTGGCAGCGGGGTCCTTAAGGAAACTAAGAGATATTAAGGCCTTCTTTTAATAGAGAACCAGAACAAAGCATTAACTCTTAGTGAATACATGAACTCCTCAAACTACGGCAATCACCGGAAAGAATCCCAATTATTGTCACCTTGGGGTATGCGGATCATAACACGTAATAGGTGCATATAACTTGCAAGATAGGATCAAGAACACAAATATATTCATGAAAACATAGAGGGTTCAGATCTGAAATCATGGCACTCGGGCCCTAGTGACAAGCATTAAGCATAGCAAAGTCATAGCAACATCAATCTCGGAACATAGTGGATACTAGGGATCAAAGCCCTAACAAATTGACTCGATTACATGATAAATCTCATCCAACCCATCACCGTCCAGCAAGCCTACGAAGGAATTACTCACGCCCGGTGGTGCGCATCATGAAATTGGTGATGGAGGATGGTTGATGATGACGACGTCATCGAATCCCCCTCTCCGGAGCCTCGAATGGACTCCAGATCAGCCCTCCCGATGAAGAACAGGAGGTGGCGGTGGCTCCGTATCGTGAAACGTGATGAAACTTCTTCTCTTCTTTTTTTCTCGGGGAAAGAGAATTTATAGCGTTGGAATTAGGTCAGACGGCCGCCTGTGGGCCTCACAAGGCATCAGGGCGCGCCCTAGGGGGAGGGTCGCGCCCTGTTGCCTTCTGGGCAACAGGTGGCCCCTCTTCTATTGATTCTTGCACCAATAATTTTTATATATTCCATAAAAATTCTCCAAAATTTTTTGTCCAAATCTGAGAACTTTGATTTCTGCACAAAAAAAACACCATGGTAGTTCTGCTGAAAACAGCGTCAGTACAGGTTAGTTTCATTCAAATCATGCAAATTAGAGTCCAAAACAAGAGCAAAAGTGCTTTGAAAAGTAGATACGACGGAGACGTATCATAGGATTGTTAGAGTTGGTCGGTAGGCTAATGTTTAATTTCTGGCAGCTTCCTTAACTGGTCAGCCCCTAGAAGCCTCTAGCCAATTGCTCGAAGACGCCACAGCTCATCTAGACGAGGTGCATGAAAGTTCCCGGGCATCGATGAAGGCGTTGTTCAATGCTTTATGGCCCGAGGAGGATATAGCTCACCTGGCCGAGGTAGGGCCCATAGGACCTGGCGGGGAAGAAATCCCCACCAGCCTGGTGTATGAAAAAGTCATGCCTGCGGTGCGCTTCTCTCAAAAAGATTGTACCCTTGATACCTTAATAGATGGGCTAGACCGAGCATAGTTGAATGTTTGTATGACTCTATGTATTAAAGTACTTAACGTCATGAATCAATCTGCACATCCAAACCCTGTCAACCAGCCATCGGCTTCGACCTCCTCGTCCATTGGCCGAGGAGTGTCCCTTACTACTGGCCGAACTAGTCGGACCAGATGCTTCGGGCGACCAGGCAATCCGGCTAGCTGGTTCAAAAGACAAGGGGGGGGGCAAAAAGTTATGTTATATTACTTTTTAACGTAAGAAACATCTTCCACGAAAAATAGTTCTTCCAACAGTCCCTTTTCTTGGGTGGTTGTGCCGAGCACTTGTGTCCGAAGAGGAGGACCTCGGGGGTAAAGCCCCTGGTCGGGCTGTAAAAGACTCGTTCCACTGTATTCCTGTGCCATGGTCGACCAATTTGTACATTTAAGATTGCTAGCTTTCGGCTTTGTCCGTCTGAGGTACTGCTCCGGGTGACCCGGGACTAACAATCACAGCGGTGCTCCCTTTGCCCTTTAGCCGAAAAATCAAGAACGTAAAGGGCAAACACAGGAGCCGGGCAACCCAGCTTGGCCAAATCTTAAGTCAAATTCGGTGCATATGTTGGCTTTATGGGCAATAGGGTAAAGGGAGTGGAAAAACGCATGCTATGAAGAGCACGCGGCATGTTGGCATGGCCCGCATGGGAAGACATGTAAAGATGCCACCGAAGTGGGCCGAAGGAAAAAAATAATGTTAAATGCAAGAAAAGAAAAGGTATGTACATAGCAAGAGGATGCTTGAATTTTTATCCGTAGAAGCGCCGAAGTAGCGCGGCATTCCAGGGGTTCGGCTCCAAACGTCCATCCGTAGGATCTCGGATCTGATAGGCACCGCTGACTAGGATCTGGTCGATGATGAATGGTCCGTCCCACTTGGGCGATAGCTTATGTTTCTGCTTCTCCGGGTGACGCCTCATGACTAGATCCCCTACGGTGAACTCCTTTCCGTGGACCTCCCTATTATGGTAGCGTCTCGCTTGCTGCTGATAGATTGCAGAGCGCGCCCTGGCTATGTTGCGTTCTTCTTCCAAGGTGTCCAATGCGTCCTGCTGATCTAGCTCGGCCTCCCGTTACTCATACATGCGTACCCGAGGTGCGTCATGTATTATATCGCAGGGGAGTACCGCCTCGGCACCGTATACCATGAAAAATGGGGTGTACCCCATAGATCGGTTTGGTGTGGTGCGTAAACCCCATAGGACCAAATCGAGTTCCTCCACCCATTTGCAGTACACCTCTTTAAGGGAGCGTACTAGCCTTGGCTTGATGCCACTGAGGATTAGTTCGTTGGCGCGTTCTACCTGCCCGTTTGACTGCGGGTGGTAGACTGACGCATAGTCGAGCTTTATGCCCATCTTTACGCACCATTCTTTCACCTCTTTGGCAGTGAAGTTTGTCCCGTTGTCCGTTATAATGCTGTGGGGGATACCGTAATGGTGCACCACTCCGGAAACGAACTCAATTACTGGGACTGCCCCCACCGAGGTCACTGGCTTTGCCTCGATTCATTTTGTGACCTTGTCTACGATGACAAGTAGATATTTGTTTTTTCATGATCCTCCCTTAAGTGGGCCGACCATGTCGAGCCCCCAGACTGCGAAAGGCCAAGTGATTGGGATAGTCCTGAGGGCTGTAGGGGGCATGTGGCTTTTTTGGGTGAATACCTGATAGCCGGGGCAGCGTTGTACCAAAATTTTGGCATCGGCCCCTGCCGTCGGCCAGTAGAAACCAGCTCGGAACGCCTTGCTTACCAAGGTCCGAGCAGCGGCGTGATGTCCGCTCATGCCGGAGTGTATTTCGCTAAGCAGCGATCTCCCCTCCTCTTCGGATATACATCGCTGGAGGACCCCCGTGGTACTCTGTTTGTAGAGCTCACCTTCAAGGTCTTTATAGGCTTTAGACTGCCTTATGATCCGACGTGTGTCGGTCTGGTCCTCAGGGAGCTCTTTCCAGAGTAGGTAGGCGAGAAGGGGCTCGGTCCAGGGTGCAATGACTGCCATGACCTCGTGAGCCGAGGCCGTTTCCTGGACAGCTGTCCCTGCGATTATCTCTTCCTCCATTTCGTCCTCAGGTGGGGCGAATTGCCTTGCGTCGTTTGACACCGACATCTCTGTGTCGTCCTGCCAGACTACGGAGGGCTTGAAGAGCCATTCGAGGAAGGTGTTTTCTGGTACCTTTTCCCGTTTGGCCCCTAGTCAGGCTAGGATATCGGCGGCCTGGTTGCTATCGCGGGGGATATGATGAAATTCAAGCCCCTCAAACCTGGCCGACAGTTTTAGGACTGCATTCCGGTAGGCTGTCATTTTTGGGTCCTTTGCATCGAACTCGCCATTTACTTGGGATATGGCGAGGTTGGAATCTCCTCGGACCTCGAGGCGTTTAACGCCCATTGAGACTGCTATCTGGAGCCCATGTAGGAGGGCTTCATATTCGGCCGCATTATTGGAGTCTGTGTACATGATCTGCAGCACGTAGCGGATATTGTTTCCTGTTGGTGACGTGAGTACTATTCTAGCCCCTAGCCCAGCGAGCATTTTCGAACCGTCAAAGCACATGGTCCAGTGCGAATATGTACTGTACTCTCTAGGGAGCTCGGCCTCTGTCCATTCGGCTACGAAGTCTGCCAGCACCTGAGATTTAATAGCTCGGCGTGGCTGGTATGTTATTTCGAAAGGTAGGAGCTCTATGGCCCATTTGGCTATGCGCCCTGTAGCATCCCTATTGTTAATTATGTCACTTAAAGGGACTTCGGATGCCACCGTGATTGAGCACTCTTGAAAGTAGTGCCAAAGTTTTCGTGATGCCATGAAGACGGCGTAGGCTATCTTCTAATAGTGCGGGTAGCGCATTTTGCACGGGGTTAAGTCCTCGGAAATGTATTAGACTGGTTTTTGGACCTAGAACTTGTGGCCCTCCATGTCTCGTTCGACCACGAGTACTGCACTGACCACCGTGTTGGTGGCCGAGATGTACAATATCATCGGCTCACCTATGCCTGGCGCGGCTAAGATGGGGTTTGTGGCGAGGAGGGATTTGATATCTTCCAGGGCGGCTACTGCCTCATTAGTCCATTTAAAATTCTTGGTTTGTTTCAGCAGCCTGTAAAGGGGTAAAGCTTTTTCCCCGAGTCTTGAGATAAAATGGCTTAGAGCGGCCACACAGCCTGCTAGCTTCTGAACATGCTTGAGCTCGGTTGGCGCCTCTAGTCGGGCCAGGGCTCGTATTTTTTCCAGATTGGCCTCGATTCGTAGGCTAGACATGATAAAGCCGAGGAGTTTGCCCGCGGGTACGCCGAAAATGCACTTTTCCGGGTTGAGTTTGATCTAGTACTCCCCGAGGCTGTTAAATGTGTTGCGGAGGTTATCCACCAACTGTGCGACGTGCTTGGTCTTGAACACCACATCGTCGATGTAGGCCTCGATGGTTTTTCCGATGTGTTTTTCTAGGCAAGCTTGGATCATGCGCTGGTATGTTGCTCCTGCATTTTTCAGCCCGAAAGGCATTGTATTGAAGCAAAACGGCCTGTAGGGTGTAATGAAGGCGGTTGCGGCCTGATCGGAATCTTTCATCATTATCTAATGATACCCCGAGTAGGTGTCCATGAAGCACAATGAATCGTGCCCGGGGGTGGCATCCACGATCTGGTCGATGCGGGTAGTGGGAAGGGGTCTTTGGGGCAAGCCTTGTTAAGGTCTTTAAAATCGACACACAAACGCCAGGACTTATCCTTCTTGGGCACCATGACTAGATTGGCGAGCCACTCGGGGTGCTTTATGTTTCTTATGAATCCGGCCTCGAGAAGTTTAGCCAGTTCTTCGCCCATTGCTTGACGCTTGGGTTCAGAGAAGCGCCGAAGTGCTTGTTTGACAGGCTTGTAGCCCTTTAGGATGTTCAAGCTGTGTTCAGCGTGCCTGCGGGGTATCCCCGGCATATCTGAGGGATGCCAGGCGAATATATCCCAGTTCTCTCTAAGGAAGTTGCATAAGGCCTCGTCAATCTCTAGCTCAAGATTTGCCCCGATCGATGCTGTTTTAGCCAGGTCAGTGGGGTGCACTTGAAACTTGATTATGTCGCCGGCCGGCTTGAATGAGGTCAACTTCGGCCGCTTGTCAAGGATGACATAATCTCGATCAACTTCGGCTCACCGTGTCGTTAATTCGTCGGCTGCGAGGGCCTCGGATAGGGACTCTAGGGAGAGCGATGTCGTCTTGTTTTCGGCCCTTAACGCCCTGTCGGGGTTGCTCGCGATCGTAATGATCCCATTGGGTCCTGACATTTTGAGCTTCATGTAGCCGTAGTGTGGAATTGCTTGAAATTTCGAGAAAGCATCCCGTCCCAGGAGGGCATGATAGCCACTCTTAAAGGGAACGATATGGAAAGCTATTTCTTCAGATCGGTAGTTGTCAGGTGTTCTGAAGAACATGTCCAAGGTGATTTTCCCGCTAGAACGTGCTTCGCGTCCGGGTATTATACCTTTAAAGGTGGTACGACTCTGTTTGATGCGTGATTTATCGATTTGCATCTTGTTCAGAGTATCTTCGTATATTAAGTTTAAACTACTGCCCCCGTCCATGAGTACCTTTCGAAGACGGCAGCTGCCCACAATCGGGTCAAGAACCAGTGCGGCGGGACACCTGTTAAGGGCGGACCTCGGCTGATCTTTATGATCAAAGGCGATTGGCGTGTCTATACACGCGCCCCGGGCGCACTGGTACAGTGAGCTGCTATACAAACGGTTTTTACCCCCTTTCCGCGATGGAGTTTTAAACCGTCGCCTTGCCTATGTGTGCGATAGGGGGGTCTTCCCACACGACCCTGAAACCGTCAGCGATAGGGAGCACGCAAGCATACATTTTGCAGAACTAAGCATATGCGATGCCCGCATCTTTCCCAAACGCTCCGTCCTTGCTACTCATTTGTGCTCACATTACCATCGCACTCAGTATTCAGTGCTGCAACGTTTGCGATGCTCACCCCATCACAAACAGTTCACAATTGTACACCGTATGCGAAGCCTGAATATCCCACACATTTGTATGTACATAAATGTTTGAGATGTATAAAATGTCCCAAACAATTCATCCGTATTACCCATGTCGGATGAAGGCCTATCGCACACGTTCTTCTATGAGCAAACGTTTACGATGCACACGACATCATAAATAGTTCATAATTGCCTAGCGTGTGTGATAAGGTGATTTTCACAAACATTTATTAAGGAGGAACTGTGTGCGTTGTTGTTGTTAATCTCACACGTTTTTTCTTGTCTGATCGTGTGTGCAGTAGAGTATCATCGCACACGTACTGATCTGAGAAACGTGTCTGATCTTGACATTTATCACAGACGTTTTGCTTTCGCAAACTGTGTGCAGTGTAATGGCATGCAGATCATAATTTATCCCTAATTTAATCCCTGCATTTAAAATTCACAGAATTTTAAATTGAAACAGATTTTCAATATGAAAGTAGGCAATCACTTATTTCATATCGAACCATGTTTATTACAAATACAAGTTCAAGGACGAATGAATAATTCGATGCACAGGTACATATGCTGAAGAACTAGAGAAGCAGCAAGGAAAGAATGATGAACCACAGTTGCACTAAAGACTGTAAAGAGAGAGGTGGAAGACATTCTGGTTGCTGGAGAAGGTGAAGTGGAATGCCCATATTGTGCCCTCCTCCATGCCTAATGCGCGCACGACTCTAGGCCAACCCCTTGTGATGGCCGCCCGCCCATCCTTCACTATCTTCATTAGGACTTCTCGATGCTCATTGTAGTCTCAATGAAATACTTTAACCTTCATTGCATGTCCACCAATCATGTACTTTGCGAGGTAATCTTGAGTAAACTGCTTTGGGAACCACTGCAAACGAAAAAGATTCAGACATTGTTGTCTAACAACTCATTATGGGCAGTGAAAAGAGAAGGCTACAGAGTTCGTAGTTACCATCCTACAGCTCACTGTTGTGTTGGATAAAGCGTAGACAAATAATTTAATTGCCATCGTTCGTATCTTTTTGCTCATAATTCTTATCAGTTTCCTCACTTGATGCTAGTTCATGAATATCTCATTGCCCTATACGCAAAAAGGGTCGAGGCGTGGATCTTTGCCTAGGACATATGTACCTACAAGCAACAAGTGAATATTAGAAGCTAAAAAGTGTCCAGCGTGGATCTGTATGCACTACATTATGGAACGGAGGTAGTATAAGTTGAGGGATGAAACTAACCTCGATGGAAAATGCTGGCCACTCTCGTTGTTATCCTGCGTAAGTACATGGAAAGGCATGATAAGTACTACAGGCTTAACATCAACCAAATATAGCCATGGTAAACAACATCTCAAAATGATAGCTTGAATGTGTTGGTTTCAGCATGCTGTTAAAGCAGATAAAAATGGAAGGGAATGTTAACTACAGCAGGCTTAATAGGGACCAAATATTGTAATTCAAACTGGTACTGTTGAAAATGAATAGAACGTAGCTCATGCTTAAACATCACACTGCATAACTGTGTAAAACTAAAATAAAGGGCATGTGTTAACTTCATCAGGCATAACAGGAACCAAATATAGCCGTTCAAACTGGTATTGATGACATCGAACTGAACAGTTCATACTTGCAGATAATGAACATCACATTGAATAACTGAAATAAACAAGGCATATATGCTCACTATAACAACCTAATATAGCCATTGAAAACTGGACAGAGGCTCACTGCAACCAACCTAACAAGCAAATACAGATAAACAAGGCATCTGTTTGAAAACTGGACAAAGGCTCACTTCAACCAACCTAACAACCAAATGCAGATGAACAAGGCATCTGCTTGAAAACTTGACAAATGCTCACTGCAACCAACCTAACAACCAAATACATATAAACAAGGCTTCTGCTTGAAAACTAGGCAAATGCTCACTGCAACCAACCTAACAACCAAATACAGATAAACAAGGCATCTACTCACTATAAACAACCAAATATAGCCATTCGTGAAACTGAAGTGGACAATTCATACTTAAACATCAGATAGCCCTATTGAACATTACATTTTTGCATAACTGAAATAATTAAACACGGCACAGTTAAAACATCGCATGGCAAAAGCTACTACAACAATGGGTACGAGTTGGCTAGCTAGAAAAAGTAAGATTTACTTATAGGATATTGCCTCAGTTGTCATGGACGGGATCCTTCCACTTGGAAGAGCACAGACCCAGGGTGCGCTCCCTGATGTCGCAGATGGGTTGTTTCACCTTGGAAGAGCCGTAGTGGGTGCCCTTCACGTGGTCGTGGTCGATGATATCTGACTTGGCAGCTGAGGATCCCAAGCCACCGCCGTAGAACGTGTCCTTCAGAAATGACATAATGGGCTCGATGGCATAGAAGGATCACAAATCCTTGACCGCGTGGTGGAGGAGATCAGCGGCGGGGCCTTCGAAGAGATTGACGGCGGTTGAACCAGATGCGTTGGGGATGGACCACTTATCCTGTGACATGGCCCGCGTGAAGCCTTCGCTGTCGACAAGCTTGATGTCGTAGCCGGCTGTCCTGAGATACAGTAATACGCGAGCCCGCTGACGTGAAGCCTTCGGCATGGCGACATAGTCAACGTCCTCGCCGGCTTCCGCGGCGAGGTGTTCCTCCGGGATCGACAGGTCGGCACGAACGGCGGCTCCCTCGACATCATCCAGCGGAGAGGCCATGATAGACCTCCTTTTGGCCGTACGCTCCTCGGGCTCCCCGGGATATGTGGTCGGGCTTAGGCTGCGACTCTCTGGAGTAGGGGATGGGGATCTGGGGGGAGAGACACTGCAGGCCTCATCTAAAAACTCAGGGCGGCGAGGGTATGGGAATCGATGGGTAACCTGAACTTATCTAAGCTAGGAGGCATGGGCAGACCGGCAGGGGTTGGTGGCGGCGGCGGCGAGCTAGGGTTCGAGCGGGGGGTGTAGACTGTGGAGGGGGGGCAGGTGGTGTTTGAGGATATGACGCGGCTACTGAAAATTTTAGTAATGGTGGGTGGAGATGGTGGTGGATGAGGGAGGGCGACGGTTCAAATGCCTCGGCTACTGGAATTTTACTATAAGATCGGTGGTGGAGGAGTGAGGGCGATGGTTTCAGCATGATGTTAAAGTAGTTAAAAAATGGAAGGGAATGTTAAGTACAACAGGCTTGACAGGGACCAAATATTGTAATTCAAACTGGTACTATTGAAAATGAATAGAACATAGCTCATGCTTAAACATCACACTGTATAAATGTGTAAAACTAAAATAAAGGGCATGTGTTAACTTCACCAGGCATAACAGGAACCAAATATAGCCGTTCAAACTAGTATTGATGAAATCAAACTGCACAGTTCATACTTGCACATAATGAACATCACATTGTGAATAACTAAAATAAACAAGGCATATATGCTCACTATAACAACCTAATATAGCCATTGAAAACTGGACACAGGCTCACTTCAACCAACCTAACAAGCAAATACAGATAAACAAGGCACCTGCTTGAAAACTGGACAAAGGATCACTACAACCAACCTAGCTAACAAGCAAATACAGATAAACAAGGCATCTGCTTGAAAACTGGACAAATGCTCACTGCAACCAACCTAACAAGCAAATACAGATAAACAGGGCACCTGCTTGAAAACTGGGCAAAGAGTCACTGCAACCAACCTAACAACCAAATACAGATAAACAAGGCATCTACTCACTATAAACAACCAAATATAGCCATTCGTGAAACTGAAGTGGATAATTCATACTTAAACATCAGATAGCCCTATTGAACATTACATTTTTGCATAACTGAAATATTTAAACGCGTCACAGTTAAAACATTGCATGGCAAAAGCTACTACAACAATGGGTATGAGTTGGCTAGCTAGAAAAAGTAATATTTGCTTATAGGATATTGCCTCAGTTGTCATGGATGGGATCCTTCCACTTGGAAGAGCACAGACCCAGGGTGCGATCCCTGATGTCGTAGATGAGTTGTCTCACCTTGGAAGAGCCGTAGTGGGTGCCCTTTGCGTGGTCGTGGTCGATGAGATCTGACTTGGCAGCTGAGGATCCCAAGCCACCGCCGTAGAACATGTCCTTCAAAAATGACATAATGGGCTCGATGGCGTACAAGGATCGCAAATCCTTGAATGCGAGGTGGAGGAGATCAGCGGCGGGGCCTTCGAAGAGATCAATGGCGGTTGAACCAGAGGCTTTGGGGATGGACCACTCAACCTGTGACATGGCCCGCGTGAAGCCTTCGCTGTCGACGAGCTTGATGTCGTAGCCGGCTGTATTGAGATTCAGTAATACGTGAGCCCGCTGACGTGAAGCCTTCGCCATGGCGACGTAGTCAACGTCCTCCCCGGTTTCCGCGGTGAGGTGTTCCTCCGGAATTGACAGGTCGGCACGAACGGCGGCCACCCCGACATCGTCCGGCGGAGAGGCCATGATAGACCTCCTTTTGGCCGTACGCTCCTCGGGCTCCCCGGGATATGTGGTCGGACTTAGGCTGCGACTCTCTGGAGTAGGGAATGGGGATCTGGGGGGAGCACCGCAGGCCTCATCTTAAAACTCAATGCGGCGAGGGTATGGGAATCGGTGGGTAACCTGAACTTATCTAAGCTAGGAGGCATGGGCAAACCGGCAGGGGTTGGTGGTGGCGACGGCGGCGGCTTCGGCGGCGGTCGTGAGCTAGGGTTCGAGCGGGGGGGTGTAGACTATGGAGGGGGGACGGGGTTAGGGCGGGTGGTGTTTGAGGATATGCCATGGCTGCTGAAATTTTTAGTAATGGTGGGTGGAGATAGTGGTGGACGAGGGAGGGCGACGGTTCAAATGCCTCGGCTACTGGAATTTTACTATGAGGTCGGTGGTGGAGGAGTGAGGGCGACGGTTGAAATATCGCGGCAACTCAAATTTGGGTAAAGGAAATGAAGCGGGGCGGGAGCAACCAGATCGCACATGGTCCAAACATAATAATTGTGTATGATAATAAGGAAAAGCCACAGAACCACCAATTTTTGCATCGCTCAAGGCGGGTAGCTTTTTTTGAGATTTCTAGCTAGCTGGTTTATCGCACACGGTTCGTCCTAATTTTCAGACGCATACGTGGAATTCATCCTAAATATCCTGTACAAATTACCCCTTCACCCTTGCTGGCGCTTGCGAAGTCGTGGCGATTTTACAGGGCATGAGCTTCGCACACGGTTAAACCAGTGCACCCGTGTCCGTTGCGCGTACGTTCGCACGCAGTTTTTCATCCGAGGCATCTGCTATTTTATATAGCACCATTTGGCAACAAAAAAAACATGAGAGAGGGTAAGAACACAACCACAACAGCATGTGGCCCAAATATATATGTATGAAAAGGGTGGTGTGTGATGTTCAAATTCCCAATGCACAGCTTTGACGCGTGGGCCCATGGGTGGGCGCGTCATCAAAGATCGGGTGAGAGGGGCCAGAAGGCAACAACCACCTGAAAGTGGACAAATATATGTAGGAATAAAGGGTGTGATGTTTAAATACACAATGCACAACTTTGATTTGGCACCTCCCTCGCAAACCGGAAAGCCCCCTTGGATATCTATAATGACAGGTTAAGGTCGTAGCTAGGTGCCTGCCCCACCCCCACTTCGTGTCGGTGGGACGCATGCACATACTCATACTTTGGTCGGACATGCATGCATGTCACCATGACCTACCATAAGACGGACCAAGTGAATCTATCTTGGCCAAACAACCACTGTTGTTGTCGGTCAAAAAGGGATATAATAGACCGCTCGGGCCCATAGATTGGACCATCACCGTAAACCGCACGAGAGGGGCCACAAAACCAGGACCACCTGCATGGGGCCCAAATTGATGTACGTTGGAAGGGTGATGTGTTTTAAATACCCAATAATTTACAATTTTGATGTGGCGCCTACCTCACGAAATGGACAACCCCCATGAAAGGTAGGTAGTAATTAAGGACGATGTCGACGTACACAGGGTGTCGATCCAACCCACCATTTCGAGCGCATGGGTGGGAATCCTGAGAATGCATGAGCTCGAACTTTGCTCAGACATGTCACCATGACCCGTGGTAACACGAACCAGGAGGAATCCATTCATGGCCAAACCCCCTTGTTGTCGGCCAAAGGGATGATATATATAGACTAGGCCCACAGATAGGCGTGTTGTTGAAAACCGCACATGGGAGACGGGGTCGATCAGAAGACCCTATACCCTGCATGCGGCCCAAATATATGTATATATGGGTGGTGTGTGATGTGATCAAATCCCCAATGCACAACTTCGATGGGGCACCAGCTGCATTACAAACCGAACACCGTACCCCGAGGAAGCCACGTTACGTATGATGTCGGTTCCCCAATTTCGAGCCGGCGGGAGGGAATCGAACAAATGTTCCCCAACTAAATTTGGTTTGACATGTCGTGACCTATACCAAGAGGAACCCGTCATTGTCAAACCCTTCTCGTACGTTGTGGGTCAAAGGATAGAATGTGTGGGCCCACAGATCTCGAATGTAGTGGGTCAAAGGATAGAACATGGCAGGCCCACAGATCAATCTTGATCATTCTCCGATTTTTCAAAACAACAAATAACAAAAAACATCATTCTCCAAAATAGAACGCGGCGGGCCCACAGATCAATCTCGATCATTCTCTGATTTTTCAAAACAAGAAATAACAAAAAACATCATTCTCCAAATTAGAACGTGGCGGGCCCACAGATCAATCTCGATCATTCTCTGATTTTTCAAAACAACAAATAACAAAAAACATCATTCTCCAAATTAGAACATGGCGGGCCCACAGATCAATCTCGATCATTCTCTGATTTTTCAAAACAACAAATAACAAAAAACATCATTCTCCAAATTTTCAAAACAAGGATCTCAAGGTTTATTGAATCGACATGACAGGTCACTACAGACACATTTAGATGCTAAATGTCTGTAATGACCGTATCATGGCGCTTAAATGAAGCTTGAGATATAGCAACTTCCCAGCTGGTCACCCATCCTTAGACTGCTCCAGCCCCAAGCTCGCTTAACTTGTGCATTCTATTCGACTAGGCTAGCGGATGGGAAGCTGCCCCTTGCTGATAAGAGTTGCCTCCTCGCGTTTAAGGCGTTTACTGATGGTCACCATGTGGGACCTACTCCTTACTATCACACACGTTTGTGCTTTTAGAAACTGTGTGCAATCTTTACATACCGGGCCACTTCCATTCAAACATACATTATTTTTTTACTACTTAAAACTAGCTGGAAGAAGCAAAAGCTTTGCCTTTTCATTAATTAAGAACAAGATAGTTGCCGAGTTAATTGCGGAAAACCGCGCGAAAACCGATACAAACAGGGCCTAAACCTACGGGAACTCTTGGCTGAGCATGAATTGGTACAGGCCTTCGTCCACGTGTCTGATACACTCGCGGAACTGCTGTACCGCAATATCGATCTCCGCCCAAGATATTTCATCGGCGATGGTCGATTCCAAGCCGCGACGAGTATTTTGCTCTGCTTCGTCGTTGGCGACACCTGGGGGGCCGAGGAGGTCGAAGAGCCAATCGACCAGCCCGTTGGCGTCGTGGCGGAGGATTATGGCAGTGCGAACTTCGTCCGGCGCAATTATGGCACTGACGGTGTCTCCCCATTCCTGGCGGGGAATCGGGATGATTACCGGCCCTGGAAACGGCCTCTCGAGTGGTTGAGTCAACACGATGCTGACACGACTCCGCTTAGATAGTGCGGCGCACCGCACCTGATGCACGGCGGCATTCTCCCGCTCTTGCGCGGCAGCGCTTTGCCACTCTTGCTCTGCTCCACTCCATGGGCGGCGACGAACACATGTGTAGACATTGGCCCGCTCAAGCACTGGGGCACGATGATACCGCTCACACTCGGCGGCGCGCTGCCGCTCTTGCTCGGTGGCGCACGGCCGTTCTGGCTCTCCGGCTCGTTCTCCTCATCGAGGAGGTTTATGACGGCGGCGGTGATTCGCCGGATTGGCATGCTTGGAATGGTATACTGCGGTATGGCCGGTGTGTCGCCACCTAGCCTCCTATGCCCACTGACACTGGCAGCGGGAAACCGATGGGGGGAGTGGCGGGAAACCAATTGGGGGGAGTGGCAGGAAACCGATTGGGGGAGTGGCGGGAAACGGTAGCGTGTTTGGATATATAACACCATTAATATGGAAAACTTGGGAAAGAAGGAAGCGCGAGCTAGCACGACGCGTGCGCACAGTGCTTACCCACGGGTACCAGATGGTTGAACAGAACTGCTTTAATTATTCAGGGTTCGTTTGGCATTTTTTATACATTTAGTAGAGTTTTCTAGGCATTTAATGTGCAATATTCAAATTTGAACTACAAATACATGCTCCAGTGCACCAAAATGGGTTGAAAAATCATATATGTGTCCTTGGGTGCATGTTTAGGTCCCATGCAAGGAATGGGGATGAATTACAAACATCCCGGCGTCCTGGCTCGGCCTCAAACATTGAGAATCTTGGTTTTTAAATCCCCATAAATCCAAAACTCACCTAAAATTCATGAAACTTTACATGGTGTCATGACATGGCACATATATGCCATGGTAAAAAAAAATTACCAATTTGGGGCAAGTTTTGGTACACGCCTCTTACAAACTGGAGCTTCTCGCAAGAAGCCACCAATAGGGAACGTGTCACCCTTGTGGGCGAAATGACAATCGCTGCCTCTTCTCGCCTTGTATTTTTTTTCTATGGGCAACATAGACCAATAGGAGATTTGTGCTGAAATATGGAATTATTCAGGGTTCGTTTGGCCTTTTTATACATTAATTGAGTTTTCTAGGCATTTAATGTCCATGATTCAAATTTGAACTACAAGCACATGATCCAGTGCACCAAAATGGCTTCAAAAACCATACATGTGTCCTTGGGTGCATGTTTGGGTCCCATGTAAGAAATGGGGATGAATTACAAACATCTTGGTGTACTGGCTCGGCCTCAAACATTGAGAATATCGATTTTTAAATCCCTGTAAATCCAAAACTCACCCAAAATTCATGAAACTTGGCATCGTGTCATGACATGGCACATATATGCCATGGTAAAAAAATTGTCCAATTTGGGGCAAGTTTTGGTACACGCCTCTTACAAACCGGAGCTTCTAGCAAGAAGCCTCGTGGTTCCGATAGGGAACGTGTCACCCCTGTGGGCGAAACAACAATCGCTGCCTCTTCTCGCCTTGTATTTTTCTTCTACAGGCAACATAGACGAACAGGAGATTCGCGCTGAAATATTGAATTATTCAGGGTTCGTCTGGCCTTTTTATACATATATTAATTGAGTTTTATAGGCACATAATTCAAATTTGAACTACAAGCACATGCTCCAGTGCACCAAAATGGATTCAAAAACCATACATGTGTCCTTGGGTGCATGTTTAGGTCCCATGCAAGAAATGGGGATGAATTACAAACATCTCGGTGTACTGGCTCGGCCTCAAACATTGAGAATCTCGGTTTTTAAATCCCCATAAATCAAAAACTCACCCGAAAATCGTGAAACTTGGCATTGTGTCTTGACATGTCACATATATGCCATGGTAAAAAATTTGTCCAATTTGGGGCAAGTTTTGGTACAAGCCTCTTACAAACCAGAGATTCTAGCAAGAAGCCTCGTGGTTCCGATAGGGAACGTGTCACCCTTGTGGGCGAAACGACAATCGTCACTGCCTCTTCTCGCCTTGTATTTTTTTCTACAGGCAACGTAGACCAACAGGAGATTCACGCTGAAATATGGAATTATTCAGGGTTTGTTTGGCCTTTTTATACATTAATTGAGTTTTCTAGGCATTTAATCTCCATAATTCAAATTTGAATTACAAGCACATGCTCTAGTGCACCAAAATGGCTTCAAATACCATACATGTGTCCTTGGGTGCATGCTTAGGTCCCATGCAAGAAATGAGAATGAATTACAAACATCTCGGCGTCCTGGCTCGACTTCAAACATTGAGAATCTCGGTTTTTAAATCCCCGTAAATCCAAAACTCACCCGAAATTCATGAAACTTGGCATAGTGTCATTATATGGCACATATATGCCATGGTAAAAAAATTGTCCAATTTGAGACAAGGCGCACACATTAATAGCCAACGTAGGCATTTTGGAACAAATAGATGACACGTTAATATCGCAAACGGTTGTATTGTTTGAACCATGGGCGTTCCACTAACCATTTACGTGCAGCCACGCGTCCCTCTTTTTATTGGAGAGTACTACCTCGGTCCCGGTTTATTGGTCCTCTTTGTATTTTGTGCAAAAATTTGACCATAGTAGGTGACGTGCATGCAACTGTTTGATTAGACGGGTCGAGTGTGAGAAGTCCGCCGCGTGGCTCGACAGGACGCGTGCGAGTAGTCCACCGCGCAAGCTCGACAGGACCCGTGCGAGCTGTCTGCCACGCAGGCTCACCTGGAAATGAGCTATTTGACCTCCACCCACCGCCTCGCTCCCAACTTCTCCATTAATGGCGGCCGAGCAGGCTCACCGGGAAGCGAGCTCTTTGACCTCCACCCGCCGCCTCACTCCCAACTTCTCCATTAATGGCGGCCGAGCCGCTGTTTAACATGCGGTTAATGCACCTGGACGGAAGGTGTTAGCTTGTGATCCCATGGCCCCGCTCAATGCTAGCTAGCATTGTTTTGTTTGTGCCTCGCTGAGAACGTGACTTTTAGCATGTTTTCGACTCGTGTACATGTACCTACAAGGTTACGAACGAAATAATACGATGACAAATTGACAATGGCAACGGATAATAATTGTCTTACATATCCCGGATAATTTAAAATGCCACATGCGGCAACGCCGGAAAGACACAGGGGAAAAAGAGAAGAAGAAAAAAAATGAAGAAGGAAGTCGCTGCTCTCTACTTCTCGATGGATTGCTGGGCGAGGAGTTCTTCCAGCTCCTTCTTCACATCCTCCTGACTTTGCTTGATAGAAGCCACGGATTCCTCCACCTGCAGCCCGCGCTCGATGCGGAGCTTCTTCAAGTCATCCCCAAGTTCATGGACAACGTCTGCCAGCGTCATCCGCGAGGCAACGCTCTTCTCATATAGCTCCCTCTAGCCGGCGGCCTCCTCCTTCTGCTTGTTGAGCTCCTCGTGGAGCTTCGCATTGTCACCCATGAGTTTCACGACAAGGCCGGTCGCCTTATCAACCAAGGCATCGCTAATCTCGAGCAGCTTCTCCAAGCCGGCGAGCAGCTCCTGCTGGTTAATTAGGCCAGCGAGAATGTCGTCATCGCTGGCTAAGGACTTCAGCCCCGCCAGCTCGTCGAGTTCACCGACGCGGTGAGTGCGCTTGTGAGAGCCCTCGCCTGCTCGTGAGAGCTCGTTCGAGGGCCCCGTGGCGCGGCAGGACATCTCTGCTGCGGCTACCGCGTTGCGGCGGGACCTCTCTAGTGCTTCCGCGGCCTTGGTCTTTGCTCCCTGGTTATATGTCGACCTAGAACTCCTCCTACCGGCCATGGCAGACACAAGGAATGACTTAAGAGGAAAAACCTGTTTTTTTGGTGATGAGGAGAGGAATGTGTTTTTGAGTGGGTTTTTATAGCCCAGTGCTAAGTGGGAACACGTTTAGGTTTGATCGGTGTGAATAGATTTGCAATTACTCATTGCGTGGTAATTTGATCGGTGTGTCAGCGTGTCCGATGGATGGGCCGTGTCGCCTCCCACGCATGCTAGACGGTTGACCAGAACTGCTATACGCAGGTGGTTGCTTGCCATTTAGGCGGCCGCGGCGCGCTATGCTTGCATCCCTTCGCGCACTCTGCTCGACGTTGAGGTGGCCGCGGTGCGCTCTGCTCGTGTCCCGCACGTGCTCTTTCAGTGGTTGGGGCCGGCGCACGATCACGTTTTGGGCGTCATATGCATGCGGTTGCGTCCGCGCGCATCGCCACGATGCAGTTAATACGTGCGGCACGATGCAGTTATGCGCTGCAACAACTGCCATCCGCGCACGCCGATACTCCAGGCCGTTCGGCCTCCCCATTTATTCCCACGGCCATTATAATCTTAGTCTCTTCAACCTTTCGATCGCGCCCCACAACACAACAAGCACACCCATGACGACACATAGAGAGAGGATATCCAGCGGCGCTCCAATGGAGTTCGGCAAGCATTGTGTGGACACCCACACGAGGGGGAAGGACTTCTCGGTGGTGTACACCATCGACCCGGCCATGGTGGAGGTCTCCGTCAACACCATGGAGCAGTTGCTTGCTAAGGACGACAAGTACAAAGTGGTCGGCTTCGACCTCCAGTACACCGTCGGTCGTCCCGGGGTTGATCAGGCGGTTGGCGTCGCCTAGTTGTGTGTGGGCCATCACGTCCTCGTCTACCACTACTGCCTGGCCACAAGTCCTTGCGAGCATTTCGCCAGGTTTGTCAAGAGCTCCAACTACAAGTTCGCTACGGTGGACACCGTCAACGATCTAAAAGCGCTCCAGATTTTGGGCTTGGCCTGCCCGAAGCTTGTCGACATCCGTGGCCACTACAGGGTCTGGGGCAGCATGAAGAAGGACTCCCTGGTTGAACTCGCCGCGGCCATCATCGACCCCTACTACGAAAACATGAAGGAAGGTTCCAAGAGAAATCCTGAATCCTGGCACGGTGCCTGGGTGCGGAGACTGGATGAACGTCACCTCAAGTTTGTAGCCAAGAACGTGTACACATGCTACGAGATGCACAGGCGGATCATCGACATGAGGGAGTGCCTCCTTCCTGTAGATGACGAGGGATCAAGCCACGAGCAGAGCAACAGCAGCAAGCGTCACAAGAAGAAGTAGATGATGATTAGATATGATTGTTTATCCTAGTTTATTATGCATGTAATTGTTTACTTTGGTGTGTGCAAATGTTATGTGTGTAGTCAGTTATGTAATTGGATGTTTAATTTGGTTATGCAATCATGTCCTTATAAGTATATATGTTGTTGTTCTATAGATAGAGAGCGTAGATGTTGTGCAGACTGAGCAAATCACATCGCACACGGATTAAACTATGGAACCCGTCGGTGATGATTTCATCAATCGCTGACAATTGTTTACCAGCAAGCGTTTGCCCACAACACACATGGGTTATTAGCAGGAATCGTTTGTGTTGTTATCGGTCTTCCCACACATTTCTGATTACTGACCAGTTTGCCTAGTATCACACACATTTTGTTAAGTTGAACCGTTTCTGTTGGGTTGGGTAATCGCAAACAGTTCATCCGAGTGAACCGCATGTCGTATATCGCACACACCTTGACCTGCCTGACTGTATCTGTTGTGTTGGGTAATCACAAACAGTTCATCCGAGTAAACTGTATGCTATATATCGCACACACCTTGATCTGCCTGACCGTTTCTGTTGTGTTGGGTAATCAAAAACAGTTCATCCGAGTGAACTGTATGCCATGTATGGCACACACCTCAAACTGGCTGCCCGTTTCTGTTGTGTTGGGTAATCACAAACAGTTCATCCGAGTGAACTGTATGCCATGTATCGCACACACCTCGAACTGGCTGCCTGTTTCTGTTGTTCTGGCTCATCGCAAACAGTTCGTATGGATCAACTGTATGCCATGTATCGCACACGCGTCTCTAATCTGAATCGTTTTTGATGTCTCCGGCATCGCACACAGTTCGTCTTATTGGCGACGGTTTTATTACGACACCGTTTGCGATGCATGCATCACACACAGTTTGGTCACGGGGTCTCTGATTCATGTGTCGCGTTAGCGGTCGCCTGCAGTAGTGGCGGCTACTTCCCGGATTGAATTAACTTCCCAGAGAACCCGCTTCCTCTGGTTATTGGACGTGAAGGTTTCGTAGATCATTAGGACTTCGTTATCGCTTGATAGCTCCTCCGAGCGCCTGGGCGTGGCAGTGAGGAGGGCTAGGCCTCCCTTGGCTACTTGCCTCGTCACCCAGCAATCATGAAAGCTGTGAGTTGTGCTGGTGTTCAATAGAACGGAGTAGATCGGGCACGGCTTATCTAGGAGGCCATCGAGGGCAGTCCTAGATCGGTCTGCGGTTTTCCTCTTTTTCCGAGATCGCGTGACCAACATGCATTGATCACGGTGTTCATGACGAGGTGCGAGCCTGTCGCATTTCAAGTGGTTGTCACAGATCGAATCTGTTCGTTCTTCCTGGGCTAGCCAGGCGTCTTCGATGGCGCAAAACCTCGACACTAGATCGGATAGTTCGGAGAGTGTTTGGACGCAGCGGCGGGTGAGAGCGTTCGAAATGCCCTTATCCCTACAGCCACGATGGAAGGCTGCTATTATTTCTGAGTCCTGGTAATCCGGTATATCATTTTTGACAGATGAGAACCTGGCCCAGAAGTGCCTGATTGACTCGTCAGGTAGCTGTCGCACATAGGCTAGATCCCAAACATCGGGAGGGCCCGATTTGTCGGGGCAATATTCGATGCGAGATGTGTTCGAGAAAGGAACTTTTGTCCCCGTAGGCCGAGGGCTTGAAGCCCCGATGTTTTTGTCCTGCGAGGGACACATGGCCGGCGGAGAGGCTGAACTGATTGGAGGATCCGATTTGTCGGTCATTTCTAGCCGGCCTCTATTGGAATCACTTTCCAGAAAGTACCTCAGCCCTTCACTCTTTACGGAGACTTCGTCCGGGGCGAGAGAAGGGCCAGGGATCATTCCTTGCTCGTAAAGGAGAGGGAGCGATCCGGCGATGAGGGTTTCGGGCATAGACATAGTGCCCTGGGGGTTGGAGTCATTGACCGACGATCCCATCGATCTTTTGCTGATCTCACAGCGGAACTCTCAATGAAAGCACTAGTGTCGGTGTAAAAACCGGATGACATCGGGGTAGGGGGTCCCGAGCTGTGGATCTCGGATCAATGGTAACAGGAACAAAAGAGACGGTGTTTACCTAGGTTCGGGCTCTCTCGAAGAGGTAATACCCTACGTCCTGCTTTGATTATATTGATGATGGAGTATCGAGTACAAGCTTGATCTACCTCGAGATCGTCAGGAGAAGTCTAACCCTAAGGCTAGGTGGATGGTAATTGTAATTCCATGTCCTCTACAGGCTAAACCCTCTGGCTTATATACACGCCAGGTAGGGCATCTAGGGTTACATAGGCGGTATCCAGGGATGCGTATGGAGGCGGTAGGAGATGTCTTGGGGTATACTCCAACTCTTCGGCATATGCAATCTTGATCACGTCATGGCTTCCGGAGTCCATCTGGATGAGGATGAGGGCCTTCGGGCCTAGCCCGAGGACAATGGGCTGGCTAGGTTGGGACACCCTAGTCTAGGACACCATCAACCAGCGTGTTGACATCTCTGTTGAGCCTAGGTAGGACTACGGCGTGTCAATTATCCGAGGCCAGGCATTACCTAGAAAAGTGTGTTCGGCCAGAGCTAATTGAGCGTATCGGGAAATGTGGTGCACCCCTGCAGGGAAGTAATCTATTTGAATAGCCATGTCCATGGTAACAGGACGACTTGGAGTTGTATCTCGACCTCTTACAACTAAAACCGGATACTTAATAAAACACACCCAGATAACTGACAGATATCCCCGGAGATCACTTTCCCCATGGAGACGAGGAGAGGACCTCTGGGTAGGTGATTGCTATATGTATGTGTAAGATAATACTATACACGCTCCTCTCTTCTACTGCTGAAAGATGTAGTCTTCGATAGGATGAGCTTCTCCCCCTTATTCTGGCATTTCTGCAGTTTAGTCCACAGATATTACCCCATTCCTTCGATACCAATGCATATCTAGTATAGGTCTGATGTAAGTCTTGCGAGTACTTTGGATGAGTACTCACCGTTGCTTTGCTACTCTTTTCATTCGACCTGGTTGCTGCAATAGTTGGTAGCACCGCAGATGCAGGTTACCCCGGCGATGCGTACTACGTGGAGACCGACGACTAGGAGTAGTCCGGAGGTCTCAGGCAGGAGGCCTTGCCTTTCGATCTAGTGTCGTTGTTTTGCTCAGCCTTCTTATGGCAAAACTTGTCTAACTATGTTTGTACTCAGATAATATTTGCTTTCATGACTGATGTATATCGGGTCCTCGTGACCCTACCTTGTAATATAAAGATTTATGTTTAATTTGTATCGTAGAGTTGTGTTGTGCTATTAATGTGGAGTCACCGTTTGTGATCGTGCATGATGTGTGTAAGATTAGTGCACGATTATAAACGAGGGCGTCACAAATACATCCTGATATGCACTTAATTTTTATAGATGAACAATGTGGATTATTTAAGCTTGTAGGATTATCGAGAAATGAAGTTAAAAAGAAGTTGTTCCCTTTATCTTTGGAGGGAAAGGCATTGGCATTGTCGGAGTCTAGGATCTGTGTCCAAGAAACTTCTCCAAGAACTTAAGGTTCGACCTCTGGGGGGCTTTCCTTGGCGACCTACGACATGACGGCAACTATGGCGGAATCACGACGGGCACACTGGCCCTCACCGGACATGAAGGGGACGCGTGAGCTACCCAGGTTCGGGCCACTGTGCGGTGTAATACCCTACTCTTGCCTGTGTTGGATTGCTCTGTAATGGAGAGCTTGTGGCTCGAGGTACACAAGGTGTGGGGGAGAATGAATCGATCCCCTTACATGGAAGCGGCCCTGCCCCTTTTGTAGTGCCTTGGTCCTCTTCCCCGAAAATATGAGCGGGAAAGGGTGGCCACAGGGCGGCAATTCGAACGGGAACAGGCGCACAGGCTTATCCTGACTAAAGGCGGTCTCCGCCTGTTAAAGTAGTCTTCCTAACATGTTGGTGGGCTTGGTGATGACCTCCGTCCTAGCGCGCTTATCCGTCCTGATCTTCTTATGCCAAAGGGGAAACACTTTTGGACTTGCTTTGGGGGAGGCAGACGCCGCTGCTCCCTTATCACAAGAATGGAAACTAGGCCCGGTCACACCCCTCCGTCCTTATCCTGACAGCGGGACGTCACAAATGTGCCAGGCATGGAGCCCCGCGGCTGACGCCGTACGACCTGCTTCATGAGAGGGCCCGAGGCGGCTTCCTCCGGAGCGGCCAAGGCAGGGCCACCCTCATGGGCCGGCCCAAGCATTGTCCTCCGGGCCAGAGGCAGATGGGCCGTGGTACCCTGGTTCCCACGGGGCCGACAATAGCCCCCGGGCCCGTGGCACGCACGTTCCGCCCGTTAGGGACGAAACGACGCGGGGCCCATTGAACTGTCGGGCCCAGAGGTGACGCGTGGCGGCTTTAATGGGGCGGGTCACCCCCACTCCCCACGACGCCTCGGTAACCGCCGTCCTGGCAATAAAGCCTGCCCACGCAGGGCGCAGGCACACCATTGCTCCCCGTCTCCATCTCGCCCTTCATCTCGCGTGAGCAGCTCCTCTGTTCCTCCTCCTCCAACTTCCAATCTCTCTGCCACCATGGCCCCCGGCAGGAAAGGGAAGAAGAAAACCGCCGAGCCAGGGCCGGGGCCCGCATTGCTGAAATCCGTGATCCTCAACGAGGAGGGCCTGGACAAGGTGCGGCCGATGACGGCTGGCGCCCTCAACGGGAACGGGGCGATGAAGATCTGGCCGGCGTCGCGCCCCGCGGCTCTGCGAGGGGGTACGACCTTCCCGTTCTTCCTCCACTCCGTCTTCGCCAGGCTGTTGCCTCCCTTCTCCGACTTCTTCGATGCCGTGCTCAGCCACTACCAGGTCCATGCGCTGCACCTGCACCCAAGCTCGGTCCTCCTTCTCTCCGTCTTCGCCTACCTCTGCGAAGCTTTCCTAGGGGTGATGCCATCCGTGGCCTTCCTTCGGAAATTCTTCCGCCTCCGACTGACCGAGGCGGACCAGTGCTCGGGCTGCGTGTCATTCCAGATGGTCGCGGGCATGCGCGCTCACATCATCGACATGCAGATTCCCGAGAAGGAGGAAGGCTTCAGGGAGCGCTAGGTCTACATGGACGCGTGCCAGTACAGCCCTTTACTCAAAATCCCGAGGCGCGAGCGGTGCCGAGCTCCGGGTGGGGGCCTGCTGAGCTGACCGACGCCGCGCTGGGGCCGGTCATGGCGAGGATGCGAGTGCTCCAAGCCGGTGGGCTCACCGCGAGCATGGTCGTTAAGGAGTTTCTGCGCAAGCGCATTGCTCCCCTCCAGAGGCGCTCACGCCCAGTATGGACTCACTTAGGCCTGGAGGACCCCATGAGGCTGAGCACCGATCGCCTCACCCCGGAGGTGGTGGAGGGGCTGGTGAGCGTTCTCCTTGCCGCGGAGACGCCGTTCCCGCCGCCAAGGGTGGCTCCAACTTACTGCTTCGTGTTAGGACCGAGAGTATATCGACCAGAGGGGGGGTGAATGGGAGATTCAAAATTTCTTACGAAAGTTTTGAACCAATCACAAGCACGGCAGCGGAAATAAAGTTCGGTAGCAACGCACTTGATTTAGCACGAAATAGAGGACCAAATCTATCGATGTAGAATGCAGCAATTTTATCAAGCATTGAATATCACAAGTCTGACATGATCGATAGAAATGCAACTAGTTATCAGGAGCACAATTACGAGAGAAAACTAGATATGACTGCGATAGAAATGCACTGGAAATGATGATAGGGTGAATGAATATGGCATGAGATGAGATCACGTAGACATACAGTATTACGATGAGAAACAAGTTAATTTGATGCGAAGTGAAGAACGATAATAACGTGACAGAAAGTTGATGAACAGTGTTTGATCAGGTACAACTATCGGCACTGAGCACGAATGTAAACTGCTGAAGGAAATGCAGTAATGTAAAGCGAACCAGTGGTGCTCGATGGCGACAGAAGAATTTGGTAGACCAGTTCACCCTTCTGCCAGAGGACTATGTCTGGTTGGAGGGGTTGTGATTTAACACAGAGGATAAACTCTCCTCGCCCTATTCTCCTTCAACTCGGAGCTGATCAGACTCCAGTTGATTTCACTCGTGGTAGATACTTGTCGGCTATCTCCAAACCTTCACTGAAGATAAACTCTCTTCAGCTCTCTTCGCGAACCACAAGACTCTTGGTTGCTGAAGATCTCGCTCGGTGAAGACAATACTCTTCGACACTCGAGCCGACACCTATCCGTCTAGAGAGTGGGCAGCTCTCAAGAGTAATAGGTACAAGAACTCTAACTCAGAACTACTGTGATGCTCAACCACTGTCTAAGTTTCGGCTCTTGATTTTCTCTCGGTGGATTTTAAACTCAAATCACTCGGAGAGCGGATGCTCAATCAATCTTCTCAGAAATCTTAAGCGGAGCAGCCAACGGGCAACGTTGGAGCGGGGTGGCTATTTATAGCCGCAGCCTTCCCGGATGGGAAATGACCAAATTGGACATGTGGAGCAGCCAGTGGCTGAACGACACGAGTCCAACGGTCGGAATTGAGCACAACGGTAACATTACGTGCGGAGCAAGTAATGCTAACTCCTCAATTCGAAAGATATCTCCTACAGCGGTGAAGAACAACGTCTTCGGCTGACAGGTAATCATTCGAAGCATAAAGAGATTTCTCCCGGTCTCGCATAGGTTTGGGCTAAGCATCATAGCGGATCTAAGCTTCGAGAACCTATACCCCTCTTAATAGTACGGAGGTCCTATGACTCAAACGAATGGAAGAAGAATGATGAAAAGAATGCTTCGTCTTCACTTCGTCTTCGTCTTCCATCGCTGCAGTCAATTTCTTCGGACGCGATCACCGAACTAATTGCTTTGCGTCAGCAATAAACTTTCGAGGGGTCAACTCCTTCACTTCAATCTTCTTGGTTGCTCATTCTCTTCTTCGACGTAGATAATCTTCGGTGAAGTTCCTCGAACTGTACACCTGAGATAGCATTTTCTTCGGCACTGCATGGACTATTTCTCTCTGTGTGCACTAGCAAACAAATCAGTCCATGCATGTTTCTGTCAACAATCTCCAAAACACAAGAGGGCAAGTATTGCACCAACAATCTCCCCCTTTTTGGACGATTGTTGAAAACACAGAACACATCGAAAGATAGATAAAGGAATGAAATGGAATGCAAAGGAAAATGAAAGAAGAGAGATAAATACGAAGATATGACACGCTCCCCCTGAAGATATGCATCATTCTTATTTGACTGATCATTAGGACATAATATGGAGGGTGGCAAGGTGAATCTTCGTATGAGTAACATTGGCAGATGATCTCATTCGTAGCTTCATCCAATGCACTCGGTGGTGTCTTAGGTATTTCCTGCCACACACAACCTTTGACCAAGGTTAGTTAGATAGCAATGATAATTTGAAAAGCGTTGTGGCAAAAGGATACGCCATGAAGATTTTCTCAGAACACAGTTTAAATTCCACACGAGATATAAATTTCCCTGCAAGTTAGATGTTCGAGGAACAATCAGGGCAAAGGCAATCAGAGCAAGGGGGTCTCAAGTGTATTGCTCGGAGTGGATATACTTCAGACGATGTTTTCCTGCAAAAAGGATGATACCATAGATATATGCAAGGGAAAACATTTTGTCAGACAGATAGATAGAATTTTCTTTCGAATTCACGAATGACTTTATTCTGAAGCTATTTTTCTTCTCCTGCATCGTTAGATATCGAAAGATAAGCATAGGAGTAAGATATATGAAGTTTTAAGTAATGAGATTTCTCTCTACGAGAGACATAATTTCCAATTCTCCTTGAACTGCTTTCACTTAACCTTGCATGAAAGATGAATATCGAGGATGATCATTGCAAGGAAGTAAGCATTCGATAACAGCTGCAAACAAATAGCTGGAAGCAAATATAGTATTGCAAGGGTTATTAACAGGACATGACGACGCAGTTCCATCACCACAGGCGGTGAGAATAAGCTCCACGACCAAGAGTTCAACGACCAAAAGCAAATAGTTCGAAGGAAAAGCAAATGGCGAATAGAAACACCCTGCAAATAACCCTCTTTTCTATCTTCTCGATGTTCTTCTCCCCCTTTTTGTCAACAAGAGTCAAAAAGAAAAGAGGAGGCATGCGAGGAACTACTCGTCCGAAGAATCCCCAGAACTCGAACTGTTCGGCGAAGCAGAACGAGCGATGGTCGAGGCCGAAGCAGGAGTTGGAGATGCAGCACGGGCTTTGGGATCAGCATCGGGAGTAGAAGTGCGAGGTTCATCTGGTTTGTATATGAATGTGCCTGATGTGTCTTCGAGTGCATCATCGGGTTCGACAAACAGCAGGTCGGTTGAGGCTGGGCGCTGAGGAAGCACTGGAGTTTGCCTTCAGATGCGAGGGACTTCAAACAGCTCCAGATAATCATAACCTTTCTCGATTCCCTTCGCAGACAGTTGTTTGCGAGAGTAATGCTTGCGGAGAAGGGTCCATGAGCGCTTTTTCTGTTCCTTTTCATACAGCAGGGCTTGACGAGCATAATTATGAAGCAGATTGATTTCAGTCATCATTTCCACTTTCTCTTTGCGATCGAGCTTGATATGACTTTCCAAGGCTTGCTGAGTACGGAGACAAATCTCATACAGAGATGGATTTTCTTCACGAGGGATTTCAACTGTGACCTTCTTAACCTTCGGAGCTTTCGCAGAGGCAGAAGTAGTTGCATCAATTGGTGTCTTTCCTTTCCCGATATCCTTCACACTCTGGAGTGTGTCTCGGACTGGTGGCAAGAAAACTTTCGGAACAGATGGGCAAAAGAACTTTTTCTCGATAGGTTTCTCAATGGCGAACATGACCCATGGCGCATAAGGCTTCAAGACTTGAGGGCTATCAGCTGCATAGGCCAGGTTGCGAAAAAGAAGATCGGGAATGTCAAACCGAATACCATGAGCTATAGCATGAAGAGTATTTGACACAATTCCTTGAATGTTTTCAGGCCGGTTTGTTGGTGTGAGAGAATTGCAGAGGATATAGAACAACACTTTGTTCTCATATGCCAGATGCTTTGGATTTGCCTCGGCACACTCGTCACCAACAAGCTTAGGGTCCATCAGCATATGTAGTTGAGCTTCGGATACATCCCAGAAATGAAGTATGTGTTCTCAGGAGGCATCAAATTTGAAACGAGGTAGATTTAACAGGACCAAAAACTGGTCAGCCGAGCATTTGATTCTTTCTTCCTCGGTCATCCATTCGAGGATCCATGTATTGCTATCAGCAAGATCTCCTGAGATATAAAGCGTGGCATAGAACTGAAGGACAACTTCACGGTTCCAGCCATGGTTGAATCGAAGAAAACTCTTCAGATAGACCTGCTCAATTTGCTCGATGGTGTGATGGAAGCACGGTATGCTTTCTAGCTCGGCAAAGTCCAGAATCTTGTGCTCGAATATACGATTCCTTCCATACAGGACGCGAGCATCATCGGGTTCGACAAACAGCAGGTCGGTTGAGGCTGGGCGCTGAGGAAGCACTGGAGTTTGCCTTCGGATGCGAGGGACTTCAAACAGCTCCAGATAATCATAATCTTTCTCGATTCCCTTCGCAGACAGTTGTTTGAGAGAGTAATGCTTGCGGAGAAGGGTCCATGAGCGCTTTTTCTGTTCCTTTTCATACAGCAGGGCTTGACGAGCATAATTATGAAGCAGATTGATTTCAATCATCATTTCCACTTTCTCTTTGCGATCGAGCTTGAGGTGACTTTCCAAGGCTTGCTGAGTACGGAGACAAATCTCATACAGAGATGGATTTTCTTCACGAGGGATTTCAACTGTGACCTTCTTAACCTTCGGAGCTTTCGCAGAGGCAGAAGTAGTTGCATCAATTGGTGTCTTTCCTTTCCCGATATCCTTCACAATCTGGAGTGTGTCTCGGACTGGTGGCAAGAAAACTTTCGGAACAGATGGGCAAAAGAACTTTTTCTCGATAAGTTTCTCAATGGCGAAGATGACCCATGGCGCATAAGGCTTCAAGACTTGAGGGCTATCAGCTGCAATGGCCAGGTTGCGAAAAAGAAGATCGGGAATGTCAAACCGAATACCATGAGCTATAGCATGAAGAGTATTTGCCACAATTCCTTGAATGTTTTCAGGCCGGTTTGTTGGTGTGAGAGAATTGCAGAGGATATAGAACAACACTTTGTTCTCATATGCCAGATGCTTTGGATTTGCCTCGGCACACTCGTCACCAACAAGCTTAGGGTCCATCAGCATATGCAGTTGAGCTTCGGATACATCCCAGAAATGCAGTCTGTGTTCTAATGAGGCATCAAATTCGAAACGAGGTAGATTTAACAGGGCCAAAAACTGGTCAGCCGAGCATTTGATTCTTTCTTCCTCGGTCATCCATTCGAGGATCCATGTATTGCTATCAGCAAGATCTCCTGAGATATAAAGCGTGGCATAGAACTGAAGGACAACTTCACGGTTCCAGCCATGGTTGAATCAAAGACAACTCTTCAGATAGACCTGCTCAATTTGCTCGATGGTGTGATGGAAGCACGGTATGCTTTCTAGCTCGGCAAAGTCCAGAATCTTGTGCTCGAATATACGATTCTTTCCATACAGGACACGAGCATAATATACGGCCTGTTCCTTTGTCCAGAACCTCGGTGACAACGAAGTCCTTTCTCCTTCATACGGACTGGACCCAAAGAAAGCAAGTTTTGAGCGATGAAACTGCTCATTGAACACTGGACCATTCGGGCCATCTTTGACGGGAAACGGAGGAAAGGTTTCCAGCGGATTACTCAGAGGTTCTTCATCGGTCATGGATTTGGTTCGAACATCATTAGGTGCAGGCCCACCTTCATCGATAGGCTTGAGAGGAGCATGAAGCTTCCTTGATTTCTGTCGTGCAGACAGCTTTGAAGCACTTGACTGACTGCTGTTCTTGCTCGCCGGAACTCCTTCGGCATCTTTCTGACTTTCAGGCACAAGGGCCTTTTCTTTTCTTGCAGTTTCTTCGGTGGGAGGTGAGACAGCTTCTTTCTCGGTAGCATGAGGCATGGCTGGTGGGGCAGTTTCTTCTCGAGCCATTGGCTCATCAGGTTTCTTTTCTTCCTGTACAAACTGTGATGCAGTAGTACGAGGAGCAAGATCAACATCCATCTGGGTAGGGGCACCAGATGATGAGACTGGGGGTGTTTCCTTTCGGGAAGCAGATTTGGCCTCATTTCTCATTTGCTCGACAGCTTGTTTTTCTTTGACAACTTTGTTGAGCTTCTTGGAGATTTTCTTCAGCTCAATGAAATGCTTTGTCACCAATTTGGTAACATCATCGGGCAAACCCAAATCGCACACATCATTAGCATTTGCATCATACGCAGCGCTGTCAATTACATCGATCATGAAATTGAAGTCATATTTTTGTTCCTCTGTTGAAGCAGGAACATTGATCTTGGCCCTTTTGGCCGTCACATCTGCTTTCACTTCTGACTGCAGCTTTCTTTTCGTAGCGGCACCTGACAAAGTTCTCGGGACCGCAGAACCCGAAGGTTTATCAGTGGATGGCATAGGTGCATTTCTGGGCGACTTCCTCGGAGATGGCAATGTTTTCACTGGCGAAGGACTCATGTGTGGCTTGTTGAGAATGGCGGGACGATCATACAAGGGAGTTTCAACAGCGGTTTCTTCATCGGATGACTCATCAAACGAGTCGGGAACAGCCTTCTTGGTTCTCTTGGTGAGGATTTTCTTTCGGGGTGCACGAGGGGAAACTGACTTCTCAGATTTTCTTTCATTCAAAGCTGATGCATGTTCCTTCTTTTTCTGCACGTCTTGCTGGGTTAGCGCGACGTTTCTCGCTTCGACTTGATTCTTCTTAGCTTCTCTGGCTTCACGTTTGGCCTTGGCTTTCGCCCTCTTAGCTACTTCCTCGGGGAAATCAGCGATAGTTTTGAGGGAATCTTTATGAGCATTTGGAGGCGGTGGTGGTCTGACTTTTTCATCATCGGGGCCAATGCAGTTCTCAGCAATGCAGTCATTCCATGGTGGCGTGAAGGCAAATAATATCTGGTACTTTTTGCGAACATTTTCATATCTGTACCATTTTCCGGCCCAGTGGCGGCGAATTCTCTGCAACCTGTTGTTTCGATCTGTTGTTGATTCTCCTTCAGGTGGAGTTCTGTAGCTTTCGGGATCTGACATCTCAGCAGTAGTGTTCTTTTCTCTGCCATGACCGCCCTTTTTGGGATTTCCATCGGAGAAGATGGTTAGAGCGTCAGTGACCAATTCGTCCTCGGGCTGACTGTGAGCAGAAGGAATTTCTTCCGAATCTTCTTCGGACACAGACTCTTGTCTCTTCTTCGGGGCCTTTGGTGGCTTCGAGGATTTTCCTCCCCATGTCATTCTCATTCGTTCTGACTTTGGTGGGAACTGAGGCAAATATCCTTCAGAATCTGAGTGTTCTTCCAAACTCTGTGACATGACCAACCTGTGAAGTAGAGTAGATGCGAGGGAAAAACAAGGTAGGGTCATAAGCATGCACAGAACTATTTTTGAGTGAAAAAGATTTTTAAGAAGATTAGGGAACTCTCGGAAATCCAACCAGATATCCTTGATAGATTTAACAAGCTAGCCTCAGATGATACAGGGTAGATTGAAAACCATCTAATCTTTCGGATAACACATATGTACCCAAGATGAGGAGACCAAGTGCGAGGAAGAACTACAAACCGCACTAGTCAAAACCTAGTGATTCCTAAAGATCTACTGCAGTGAAATAAATCGAGATTAATGCGACGGTAAGAACTGCCCTAGAATAGAGAGATGGAGACAAGCAGTTCCAGATCTAGGCGCCCTAACTTGGCAACTTAGATCAACTACGGCAATGCGGGAAGGAGGATTACCGCACCGGCGTGATCAGCTGCGACGAGGCTTCACCGGAGTTGCACGACGGAGATTCTCGCCGGAGTTTCTTCGAGCTCGGGCTCGGATGAGGGTGAAACGAGAGTTTGCGCGAATGAGGAAGAAGATGCGGCGAGAGGTATTTATAGCTGGAGGGCTGAACCACCCCTCCGAAATCTACGGCCTACAGATGCGGGACGTTCCGCATTCAACGGACACGATCACGATCAAAGAGATCGTGGGCACGTGGCAACCATTTCCTGCGAAAATCTCGGGAAGAGAGCGGGAGGTCGAAAGGTTTGAAGGGCACAACGCCAAAAATGAGTAAATGTTCGAAGATAATTTCTTTCGCGACCAAGGACGTCGGAGAGAGATTTACTTCAGATCAAATTGCATGCTCATGACGGACATCATAGATTTAGATGAGAGAGAATAGAGGGATAAAAGGGTCCGAAACAAATCACTCAGGCAAACGAGAAGAAACTCAAACGAGAGAAGCTATGAGTGAGTTGTTAATCGGACGAAACACAAACACGGCGACTCGAAGACAAACAACAAACAAAGAACAAATAAACACAAAGAACTAGCACCAACAATATAGATCTCAGGGCAAAGGATATATGATAAAAATCCCTGAGAGTGAGTTCCTGCAAGATGGGTTAGTTCTTTCTCGCAACCCACACTTGTGTGGGTAGCGCAGACCTCATTTGTCTTGACTGATCAGGGACATTCCTTCATTGATTTCCGTAGATCACCTGTGTATCTCGAGAGTAATCATATGAGTAAGCATTTAAATTGTTCCCAGAGACATGAGCATAATGATTCGAAGAGATGCGCATATACTCCTTTTGTCGAAGGTTTAGCTGACATGCATTCGAGGAAGTTGCAGCCCCATACTGCGATGGATTTTCATTTCCTCGAGGAGAATTGCTCTATAGGTTCAGGTTAGCAGTGACAGATAGATTTTCAATGATACATTTCTTCACCCAGATTTGCTTCTTGGGTGATCCAGACCTACAGTTAGTTCCAACATACCGAGCGAAGACCTTACCATTCTGTTGTTTGAATAATTTGTAGTTTGAGTCATCAAACTCGTCAGAAACAGCAGGAATGTGAGTGTCATATCCAGACAGGAGTGCAGGTTCGAGAGTTTTGCTCTTAGCAAGAACCCAACTTGTTCGAGGATATTGCTCGGGAGTCCAGTAGGTTCCATCAACGTTGAGTTTCCTTTCGAAACCCAATCCTTCCTTTCGGGGATTTCTGTGTAGTATTGACTTCTTGAGCACATCACAAAGTGTTTGATGCCCTTTGAGGCTCTTTAGCATACCAGTCTCAGGCAAGTTCTTTAGCCTACAATTTTCATCAGAAATAGCAACAAATTCCTCGGAGGAGGGGTTAGAGATATCATTCGAAGCAGTTGCAACATTCTTGATGGCAGCATTAGATGTTTTAGCATTTGACTCAGCATTGCTACGTTCTAGGCATTTTGAGCATGGAGGCACAAGATCATCAAGAAGGTTGTTAGATTGCTCGGCGAAGAGAGAAGCTTTTTCTTTCGCAAGCACGTTATAAGACTCTTTCAGTGACTCGAGTTCTTGATTCCTGTCAAGGAGTTCATCTGATAAACTCTCGAAGTCGACTGTAAGAGAATCATATCGTTCGAAAAGATCATCAAATGTTGAAGAAAAAGCATCATGCTTTTCAGTCAACTCTTGATTCTTCTCCATCTCTTCGACCAGTAATCCTTCGGTTTTCCCGAGATTCATCTCAAGATGCTCTAGCTCATCTTGTTGAGATTTTGCAATCTTAACAAGTTTGGCATAGGAAATATATTCAGAGGAATGATCAGTCTTAGAATTTTGGCGCTTAGCTGATACCTGATCCTTTGAGGTTTTTGCCATGAGACAGAATGCGATAGGTTCATCATCACTTGAAGCATTGTCATCAGTATCTGATTCGAGAGACTTCTCGGATGGTTCATATGCGACGAATGCATTGCCTCTTCCTAGGTTTCTGTAAAACTTTTCGTCTTCTGATTCGGAGTCAGATGATTCATCTTCAGATTCCATATTCATTTCTGCACACACTCTAGTCAGCTGCGATATTTTCTTCAGATTGGATTCAATGGTCGCTCTTGTTTGCACGTCAGTGACTGGTCTCGACGAAGAAGATGATGCGGTAGTTTCATTTTTCTTCGAGAGCTTAGTGTGACGATCCACTTGAATGAATCCAGAGCAGTGACGATTAGTCCATCTGTTGCTGTGTTTTTCATCTTGTTCCCAACAAGGACAGTCTGCTATGAAGTGACCAGGTTGTTTGCACTTGAAGCATTTCATTTCTTTCGGAGGTAATTTCCTAGACGATCCAGGCGTGTCAACTTCATCATCATTTGTGAAACATAGATTCTGTCTTCTGAGATAGCTTAGTCTTTCAGTGAGCATTTCCATTTCTCTTGTGATGGAGTGTTGATTCTCGATATCTTCTTCCTGCGAACTGCCATAGTGTGAAAGAATTTCTCCTTCGCTTTCTGAAGAGGATTCTTGATGCCCATTTTCAAGTTCCATCTTTTCTTCGTGAATAGATAGCAGCGTCATAACTTCGACGTAGTGAAGTTCTTCATAGTCTGGTCTTTGCTTGATTTCAGCCACGATTGGATCATAGGTTGCATCAAGAGCACTTAGTAGCTTGTTGACCACATCTTTATCGGTGATATCAGTTACTCCTCGTTGCCGAAGTCTTTCAACAATGTTGGTCAATCGATCAGTAAGTTCCATAGCACTTTCTCTACGAAGACTTCTGAAACCAGCAAACATGGCACGAAGCATGTCTGTGTTTCGATCTGTTCTGGCGATAAATTCTTCATGAACATCTTTGATGGCATCCCAGAGTTGCTTAGCAGTGTCTAGCTTTTGGAATCGAACAAAAATATCTCTAGAGATGCTGTCAAAGATAATATCTTTTGCTTGAGCATCCAACCGTATCACAGCTTCATCGGAAGTAGGAGCATCGGGGTGTTGAACAGTGTATCCAATTTCCACAATTTTACAAAGTTCAATGTTGATGGCTTGAAGTCTGATTTTCATTCGATCTCTCCAGTAGATATAATCATTTCCATAGAAGATGGGAAACCTTTCAGAGCGCGAGGATCTACCTGCATACGACATACTCAAAACTCCAAGGTTGTTAGACCTTTAATAAACAGAGACAGGGAGTACCTGCTCTGATACCAATTGTTAGGACCGAGAGTATATCGACCAGAGGGGGGGTGAATGGGAGATTCAAAATTTCTTACGAAAGTTTTGAACCAATCCCAAGCACAGCAGCGGAAATAAAGTTCGGTAGCAACGCCCTTGATTTAGCTCGCAATAGAGGACCAAATCTATCGTTGTAGAATGCAGCAATTTTATCAAGCGATGAATATCACAAGTCTGACATGATCGATAGAAATGCAACTAGTAATCAGGAGCACAATTACGAGAGAAAACTAGATATGACTGCGATAGAAATGCACTGGAAATGATGACAGGGTGAATGAATATGGCATGAGATTAGATCACGCAGACATACAGTATTACGATGAGAAACAAGTTAATTTGATGCGAAGTGAAGAACGATAATAACGTGACAGAAAGTTGATGAACAGTGTTTGATCAGGTACAACTATCGGCACTGAGCACGAATGTAAACTGCTAAAGGAAATGCAGTAATGTAAAGCGAACCAGTGGTGCTCGATGGCGACAGAAGAATTTGGTAGACCAGTTCACCCTTCTGCCAAAGGACTACGTCTGGTTGGAGGGGTTGTGATTTAACACAGAGGATAAACTCTCCTCGCCCTATTCTCCTTCAACTCGGAGCTGATCAGACTCCAGTTGATTTCACTCGTGGTAGATACTTGTCGGCTATCTCCTAACCGTCACTGAAGATAAACTCTCTTCAGCTCTCTTCGCGAACCACAAGACTCTTGGTTGCTGAAGATCTCGCTCGGTGAAGACAATACTCTTCGACACTCGAGCCGACACCTATCCGTCTAGAGAGTGGGAAGCTCTCAAGAGTAATAGGTACAAGAACTCTAACTCAGAACTACTGTGATGCTCAACCACTGTCTATGTTTCGGCTCTTGATTTTCTCTCGGTGGATTTTAAACTCAAATCACTTGGAGAGGGGATGCTCAATCAATCTTCTCAGAAATCTTAAGCGGAGCAGCCAACGGGCAACGTTGGAGCGGGGTGGCTATTTATAGCCGCAGCCTTCCCGGATGGGAAATGACCAAATTGGATATGTGGAGCAGCCAATGGCCGAACGAGACGAGTCCAACGGTCGGAATTGAGCACAACGGTAACATTACGTGCGGAGCAAGTAATGCTAACTCCTCAGTTCGAAAGATATCTCCTACAGCGGCGAAGAACAACGTCTTCGGCTGACAGGTAATCATTCGAAGCATAAAGAGATTTCTCTCGGTCTCGCATAGGTTTGGGCTAAGCATCACAGCGGATCTAAGCTTCGAGAACCTATACCCCTCTTAATAGTACGGAGGTCCTATGACTCAAACGAATGGAAGAAGAATGATGAAAAGAATGCTACGTCTTTACTTCGTCTTCATCTTCCATCACTGCAGTCAATTTCTTCGGACGCGATCACCGAACCAATTGCTTTGCGTCAGCAATAAACTTTCGAGGGGTCAACTCCTTCACTTCAATTTTCTCGGTTGCTCATTCTCTTCTTCGACGTAGATAATCTTCGGTGAAGTTCCTCGAACTGTACACCTGAGATAGCATTTTCTTCGGCACTGCATGGACTATTTCTCTCTGTGTGCACTAGCAAACAAATCAGTCCATGCCTGTTTCTATCAACAATCTCCAAAACACAAGAGGGCAAGTATTGCACCAACACTTCGGAAACTGGGAGGATGCGTGGGCCGGCATGCCGCGGTTTGACCAGTGGGGGCTGGTGCCCTCGGGTCATGTGGGACCCCGCGACAATCCGATCCAGGTGCTGCCGATTCCCGGAGGCGACGACGACGCAAGGGCGGTGGCCTCCTGGAGCGAGGCGGCGGACCCCTGCTGGTCCGCCGCAAACCGATGGCCGGAGCCTGCAGCGGCGGCGGCGGTGACGCTGGGGGGTCCGGAGCTGAGCCCCTGCGGTCTGTGCCCCTGAAGGAGGAAACCCGTGGCGCGGAAGGCCCTCCTCCTGGCGGGGCGATCCCGCCCGCCGGACCTTCGGGAGGGGACCTAGGCGAGCCTCATGGCAGGGCCTCGGGAGGAGGCCCCAGCGAGTCTCAAGGGAGCGGCAGCAGCAGCCGCCCGGGGGGAAGGCTAAGGAAACGGCGATGGGTCCCCAGAGACGAGTACGTCTTCTTGCCCCGCGCACTCCTCGCGCCCACCGTCTTGCCTTGCAAGGCTTGGCCTGATCCTCAGTTAAGCAGGAGGGGCTCCACACCAAAGAAGAAGAAGGAGGGTACCCGGGACGAGGATGCCGGCGAGCCGGCTGGGGCTCAACGGAAGCTGGGGACGGTCGACACACCGCCGCCCCCGCCGTGCCCCGTGGAGCGCGGCAGAGTCATCGAGGAGGAGCCTGCGGACTCTGCCCAGGCGCCCGAGAAGGCCTTCCCTCTTGCTGGAGGAAGAGTGCCTCCGGAAGAGGCCCGCACCGAGGGGGAGGTAGGCACCGACGTGGCAACCTCCCTAAGCCACGAACGATCACCAGGACGCCGTGAGCCGGAGGCGGCCGCGCCCAGCCCCCCCCCCCCCCCCCCGGTATGGCCGAGCGGTCGGCAGGGGCGGAAGTTGAGGTGGAGATCGAGGAGGATCCTGGCCGCCTGGAGGGGAACGAGGCCCCCTCGGGCGGGGGCCTGGGCGGGTCCGATGACGCAGCAGCCCCCGAGCCCTCAGAGCCACGGGGGGGGCCGAGATGGAAGGGCTGGGCGTGCCCCGGACCTTTGTCCTGGTGAGCCACAGCATCCTACTATGGATTGGGACTCTCCGCCACACCCGGTCGGCCCTCAGCTCCCTGGAGGCCGACCTCATGGCCGAGGAGGAGAACCTCCGCCTGGAGTGGGAGCGCGCCGAGGCTCGCGAGGCCCGGCTCACCTCCCGCGAGGAGGTGGTCACCTGGACCGCACCGTGGCGGCCAGCGAGGCCTCCTACAAAGAACGCCTCACGAAAGCCAACGCCACGGTCGAAGAAAAAGCTGCAAAGTACAGGGCGGAAATCAACAAGCGGGGCCAAGATGAGGTCACGCGGAAGACCAAGCCCTAGCCGACACCTACTCCAAAAACTTGAAGAAGCAGGAGGACCGCTTCACGAAGAGGCACGGCGAGCTCGACGCCAAAATCGCCGAGCTCAAGCGGCAGCTTGTGGCGTCGGAGGCCGAGAGGTGGAGTGTGGCGGGGCTCCATGCCACGACCCGCCGTGAGCTGGAAGACCTCCATGCTCAGGTGGGCGAGGTTAGTGACGAGGCACAGCGGGCCCGCGACAAGGCCACCCGGAGGTCTTTTCAGTCGAGGGTGTGGAGGATCCCCTGGAGACCGACGACGCCAGCTACCTGGCCTTCTTCACAAGGATCGTGGAGTGGCTCCAGGCGAGCTCCTCCCGGTGGGACGAGATCCGCGACGCTGAATGTCGTGACCTTCTGCGCCTGGCGTCGACCCGCGTCTTCAGCAATCTGCTGCGCGTTGATGGCGGCTTCGACTTCGACCAGGTGCTGTCTCCGGTCCCCGAGGAGCTCTGAGGTGAGCTCGCGAGGGCGGTGGAGGACCATGTGGCGAGTCTGCTGGAGCGGTTCGCGCTTGTCGGAGGAAGGTCCGGCGAAGACTTCAATGCCGCCACTGACGATGCCGACGGTGGCTCTGCCGCCTGAGCCCCTGCGCTCACCCTCCTGTAATAGAGTAGATGCGGCCCCGTGGGGGCGTGAAACATTTATGCGGCACTTTTGTTGTCAAGTACTTAATGATTTATGCGTTTTCATTTTCCTCCCAAGGCCCTTATTTCCCTTTTACATTGCCTTCGTACCCTGTGTCGCTGGGACCCAGCCCCCGAGGTGGGCTACAACCGTTGCTGGTATGCCCAGAGCGTGCGCTCGGCAAGGCCAGATGGTGTAGGGCTCTTAGGGCTGGTAGGAGTCCCTGAGGCGTGATGCTTAGGGTCCCCCCCTTGACGCGCAGGCGGCTCGTGCCAAGGAAATCAGGATGGCACGAGAGAGAAACGAGAGGGAGAGGACCCGAGGGGTGCTTTAGACTTAGCTCCTTCGAGGCGTGCATCTTGGGGCGAGTCCTTCGTAGGGCGCGGCTCGTGAGGCGCAGTCCCTCATGAGGCCTTCCGCCCGTAGGACGCCGCTCGCGAGGCCTCCTGAGGGGGGCTCTTGAGGCCTTCGGTATCCTGCACCAGGGAAACTGCCAAGTTTTCGCAAGTAGTGCAGCAGGGCGCGCTCGCGAGGTCGCCTATGGGTGTTATGCGAGGAGACAAGAGCACCAAGGACCTGGTGAGGTGACGTACACGGGAGCAGGCCCATGAGCCAGAGCTCAGTCGCTTGGGTTTTTCAGTGCTGCTGGGACTGACCCGAGCACAGACACCGTGCCCAGCTCCCGCTCGCGTGACAGGCACGGGTGAGACCACGAGCGCGCGCCCCTACTGGGGCACCCTTAGCTGCAAGCACACAGGGTTTTGGAGGAAATAAGCTTTACTGATCCATGAAGCAGGTTCATTACATAACAGAAAGATACATGCTGCCGTGTTCGACACGGGTCAGCTTGAGGATGTGATGGCCGAGGGCCCCTCGGGTAAGTAGGCCGCCAGTGCTGAGCATAGGGCATCCGCCAGTGCTGAGCATGGGGCTTCCACGAGAGTGGGAAGGAGCTCTCACGTGCCGGAGGCAGCGCGGGTAGAGAGAGCCCCGGAGCATGTACAGCAACATATCGCTCATATCCGTGGGGCACGGATAGAGCTTACGGTGATGGCGGGTGTTCCATGTGTTTTGTACAGGAACACCCTCCGCCGTCATGAGTGGGGCCGCGGTGGGCCGGGGGGCGGGTGTTAACCACATTTGTATTCCTTGCGATGTGGGACTCCAGGCTCATGCGCATCAGCCTCGCGAAGGTGGCTCCGGCACCCTCTAGGCCGAATGGCATACGCATGAGCCAGGACGAGCCCGCGGTATGGTCGATTCGCGGAGGAGGGAAGTGGCCCGCGGGACGAGCCTGGTTGAGGGCGATGAAGTCGCGCGCGGCGTTGGCGAGCTCGGTGATGCGCCTGAGCCAGGCGTCGTAACCGTCCTCGGAGGGACGATAGCGCAACAGCTCCTGCGCCATGAGCAGCGCGGCTTGCGGAGCAGGAGGGTCGCGACACGCAAGCGAGGAGGTGGCGGCAGAGTGGCCGTGCACCTGCTCGTTCACCGACGAGTGGGCAGAGAAGGCCACCCGCTCCCCAACAGGCTCGGTGGCAGCACGAGGGTGCCGCCCAGGGGCACCTCGGGCGACGGGCACTGCGTGGACCCTGGCGGCGGCTCGGCGCGCAGTGCGTTCCCAGCGAGCGGTGGCGTCGTCCATGTCGATGCTGACGTCGAGGTCAAAGGCACGAAGACGGCAAGTCCCCCTACCTGGCGCGCCAAATGTCGGAGTCTAGGATCTGCGTCCAAGAAACTTCTCCAAGAACTTAAGGTTCGAACTCTGGGGGGCTTTGCTTGGTGACCTACGACACGACGGCAACTACGGCGGAATCACGACGGGCTCACTCGCTCTCACCGGACATGAAGGGGACGCGCAAGCTGCCCAGGTTGGGGCCACCGTGCGGTGTAATACCCTACTCCTGCCTGTGTTGGATTGCTCTATAATGGAGAGCTTGTGGCTCGAGGTACACGAGGTGTGGGGGAGAATGAATCGATCCCCTTACATGGAAGCGGCCCTGCCCCTTTTGTAGTGCCTTGGTCCTCTTCCCCGAAAATATGAGCGGGAAAGGGTGGCCACAGGGTGGCAATTCGAAGGGGAACAGGCGCACAGGCTTATCCTGACTAAAGGCGGTCTCCGCCTGTTAAAGTAGTCTTCCTAACGTGTTGGTGGGCTTGGCGATGACCTTCGTCCTGGCGCGCCGATCCGTCCTGATCTTCTTATACCAAAGGGGAAATGCTTTGGAACTTGCTTTGGGGGAGGCAGATGCCGCTGCTCCCTTATCATCAGAATGGAAACTGGGCTCGGTCACGCCCCTCCGTCCTTATCCTGTCAGCGGGACGTCACCCATGTGCCGGGCGTGGAGCCCCGCGGCTAACGCCGTAAGACCTGCTTCACGAGAGGGCCTCGCGAGGCAACCTGGTGCCTGGCGGCCTTGGCAGGGCCTGACCTGGCGGCGAGGGGCCTCGCGAGGCAGCTTCCTCCAGAGTGGCCGAGGCAGGGCCACCGTCATGGGCCAGCCCAAGCGTTGTCCTCTGGGCCAGAGGCAGACGGGCCGTGGTACCCTGGTTCCCACGGGGCCGACAGGCATGGTATAGGCTATTGGATGATTCTAATTCATGGGACTGGAACCGAACAAAGCTGGAATTCCATCATAAAAATTATCCTATACACTTGGTTCATCATGATTGGAATTATATCTATAATTTTTGGCCTCGTGAAGGAGAAAGTATCTCTCAAGCTTGGGGGAGGCTTAAGGACTTAATGCTCAAATGCCCCAATCATGAGCTCTCGAGAGATATTATTGTTCATAGTTTTTATGCTAGGCTTTCTCTTCGCGACTAAGAAATGCTTGATTCTTCTTGTGCTGGTTCTTTCTCAAAAAGAAGTATTGAATTCAAATGGGATCTTATTGAAAGAATTAAACGCAACTCTGAAGATTGGGAGGTCGACAAAGGTAATGAGTCGGGCATAAATCTTGAATATGTTTGTGTTAAGTCTTTTATAGAAAAATATGTTTTCCATGATCTTAGTGCAAAATATGGACTTGATTCTAAGATAGTAGTTAAATTCTATAAATCTTTGGCTGCTCATGTTGATTTCCCTAAGGAGAAGTGGCTTAGATATCATGAACCCTTGAAGATATTTGTGAAGAACCTATTATTGCTAAAACTGAAATACATGCCTATTCTGCTAATCCTAGTGTACTCACTACTTATATTGAAAAGCCTCCTTTTCCTTGTAGAATTAAGGAGCATTCTAAGGCTACAACTATGGTTCGTAAGAGCTATATTAAAGCGCCTAAACCTTCTAAAAAAATAAAAGTAGAACCTTCAGTTGCAATGGTTAAAGATATCTTGTTGATAATATTGATGGGCATGTTATATACTTTTGTGAAGATGCTGCTAGATTCACTAAAGCTGTTAGAAATGAACATGATAAGTTAGATAAGAATAAAAGATTTGTTGGCATGCCTATTGTTTCTGTTAAGATTGGAGATCATTGTTATCATGGCTTATGCGATATGGGTGCTAGTATAAGTGCTATTCCTTTCTATATCTATCAAGAAGTTATGCATGATATTTCACTTGTTGAGATAGAAGAGATTGATGTTACTATTAAGCTTGCAAATACGGATACCATTTCACCGCTTGGGATTGTAAGATATGTTGAAGTCTTGTGTGGTAATATCAAATATCCTACTGATTTCTTAGTGCTTGGATCACAACAAGATAATTTTTGTCCCATTATATTTGGTAGACCCTTCTTGAATACTATTAATGCAAAAATTGATTGCGCCAAAGAAAAAGTTAAAGTTTAGTTTGGAGATGAATCTCATGAGTTTAAGTTTTCTAAGTTCTCCAAACAACATCATACTAAAGATTTACCTAATGAGGATGTTATTATTGGACTTGCTTCTTTTGTCGTGCCTCCTACTGATCCCTTATAGCAATATTTGTCAGATCATGAGAATGATATGCATATGCAAGAACGAAATGAAATAGATGAAATATTCTTTAGACAAGAACCTAATCTTAAGCATAATCTGCATGTTGAAATTCTAGGAGATCCTCCTCCACCTAAGGGTGAACCCGTGTTTGAATTAAAGAAACTCCATGATACAATGGAATATGCTTATCTTGATGAAAAGAAAATATACCATATTATTATCAATTCTAACCTTTCAGTGCATGAAGAAAAGAGACTATTGAAAACTCTAAAGAAACATCTTGCTGCAATTGGGTATACTCTGGATGATCTTAAGGGTATTATCCCAACTATGTGTTAAGACAAAATTCATATCGAGCTAGAAGCTAAACCAATTGTTGATCATCAACGCTGCTTGAATCCTAAGATGAAGGAAGTGGTAAGAAATGAAATATTGAAGCTCCTCGAGGCAGATATAGTTATCATATAGCTGATAGTAGATGGGTAAGTCATGTTCATTGTATCCCTAAGAAAGGTGGCATTACCGTTGTTCCTAATGATAAAAATGAAATTATAGCGCAAAGAGTTGTAACTTGTTATAGGATGGTTATTGATTTTAGAAAATTGAATAAGGCTAGTAGGAAAAATCATTATCCTTTACCTTTTATTGATCAAATGTTAGAAAGATTATCTAAGCATACACATTTTTTGTTTCCTTGATGGATAGTCTGGTTTTTCTCAAATACCTGTTTCTCCGAAGATCAGGAGAAAACTACTTTTACTTGTCCTTTTGGAACTTTTGCTTATAGAAGAATGTCATTTGGTTTATGCAATGCACCTGCTACCTTTCAAAGATGCATGACTGCCATATTTTCTGATTTCTATGAAAACATTGTTGAGGTCTTCATGGATGATTTCTCCATTTACAGAACTTCTTTCAATGACTGTTTGAGCAATCTTGATAAATTTTTGCAGAGATGTGAGGAAACTAGTCTTGTCTTGAACTGGAAGAAGTGCCACTTCATGATGAATGAAGGTATAGTCCTCAGTCATAAGATTTCTAAAAGATACATTGAAGTAGATAAAGTTAAAGTTGATGCCATTGAGAAAATGCCATGTCCTAAAGATATCAAAGGTATAAGAAGTTTTCTTGGTTATGCTAGTTTCTATAAAAGGCTCATTAAGGACTTTTCTAAAATTTCTAGGCCTCTTACTAATCTCCTACAAAAAGATGCTCCATTTGTTTTTTATGATGATTGCGTAGAAGCCTTTGAAACACTTAAGAAAGCTTTGACTACTACTCCTGTTGTTCAACCGCCTGGTTGGAATTTACGCTTTGAAATTATGTGTGATGCTAGTGATTTTTCTATAGGTGTTGTCCTTGGTCAAAGAGTTGATAAGAAATTAAATGTTATTCACTATGCTAGTAAGACCTTGGACAATGCTCAGAAAATTTATGCTACTACTGAGAAAGAATTTCTAGCAGTTGTGTTTTCTTGCGATAAGTATAGACCTTATATTATTGATTCCAAAGTAACTATTCACACTGATCATGCTGCTATTAAATATCTTATGCTTAAGAAAGATGCTAATCCTAGATTGATTAGATGGGTGCTTTTTTTACAAGAGTTTGATTTGCATATTGTTGATAGAAAGGGAGTTGATAACCCTATAGCAGATAATTTGTCTAGGATGGAAAATACTCTTGATGACCCAGTACCTATCAATGATAGTTTTCCTGATGAGCAATTAGCTGTTATTAGTACTTCCTGTCGTGATAATCCTTGGTATGCCGATTATGCTAATTTCATGTTGCTAAATATATACCACCTAGCTATACATACCAACAAAAGAAAAAAATTGTCTTTGATTTAAGATATTACTTTTGGGATGACCCACATCTATATAAAGAAGGATTAGATGACATTATTAGATGTTGTATAACTAAGTATGAGCAGGAACATATTTTGAGGAACTATCACTCCATGCTGGAGACAGAACTGCACACAAGGTATTGCAATCGGATTTTTACTGGCCTACTTTCTTTAAAGATGCACGTAAGTTTATCCTTGTGATGAATGTCAAAGAGTTGGAAATGTTGGCAGACGTCAAGAAATGCTTATGAATTATTTGCTTGTTATTGAACCATTTGATGTTTGGGTTTTGATTATATGGGGTCTTTTCCTTCCTCGCATGGTTATACTCATATTCTAGTTGTTGTTGATTATGTCACTAAGTGGGTAGAAGCTATTCCAACTAAAAGTGTTGATCATAAGACTTCTATTAAAATGCTTAAAGAGGTTATTTTCCCAAGGTTTGGAGTCCCTAGATATTTAATGACAGATGGTGGTTCACATTTTATTCATGGTGCTTTCAAGAAAGTTTTAGGTAAGTATGATGTAAACCATAGAGTCGCATCACCTTATCATCCTCAGTCTAGTGGGCAAGTAGAATTGAGTAATAGAGAAATAAAATTAATCTTGCAAAAGATTGTTAATAGATCCAGAAAGAATTGGTCTAAGAAACTGGATGGTGCACTCTGGGCATATAGAGCTGCTTATAAAAAATCCTATGGGTAAGTCCCCTTATAAAATGATTTATGGAAAAGCTTGTCATTTGCCTCTTGAACTAGAACATAAAGCTTATTGGGCTATAAAAGAGCCTTATTATGATTTTAAACTTGCTGGAGAAAAGAGGTTATTTGATATGAGTTCTTTAGATGAGTGGAGTAGTGAAGCTTATGAAAATGCTAAACTATTTAAAGAGAAGGTTAAAAGATGGCATGATAAGATAATTCAGAAATGCGAATTTAATATTGATGATGAAGTTCTTTTATACAAGTCTTGTTTCAAACATTTTGTAGGCAAAATTCTCTCCAGATGGGAAGGTCCATATATCATCGAAGAAGTTTATCATTTCAGAGCTATCAAGATAAATAACGCCGAGGGAAACAAACTGAGAGTGGTTAATAGGCAAAGACTTAAACATTATAATGGAGGTAATCCCATTAACATTGATTCAGATTTTATTCAAGTAATTACACCGGATGAGTACATAAAAGAGATCTTCTGGACCACTCCAGAATTCTAAAAAGGGAATAGGTACGTGATACGATAAGTAAACCGACTCCAAAAATTCCATAAAAATACTTTCTATCTGTTTTGGAATAAATAAAAAATTAGGAAAATAAGAAACAGTCGAGGGAGTGCCCGTGGGCCCCACAAGAAAAGGGGGCGCACCACCCTGCCTTGTGGGGGCTACGTGCACTTTCCCGACTCCGTTTTCTTCTTAAATACTTGTCCCGTAAGATAAAAATTCATTATATATATGTCGTGATGTTTTGACCTCCGTATCGCAAGTTTTCCTCCTGTTTTCGTTTCGAGTTGTTTTCTTCCAGGTTTTCGAAGTCTAAATCATCATGTCTTCTCAAGATTCCGATGGTGAGAGTTATGTCGCCTATCTAGAAGACACTTCACGACAAAAAAAGACACATCCGTGACATTATGGCCCGAACGAAAACTTTTTCTGTCATGGTTGTGACACTTCTATGACGATAATTGTGATAAAAACACGTATCATCATAGATGTGGTGGGCTTCTACTTCTATGACAAAAATTATGACAAGAAATGGGCTTTTCGTCCTAGGCAGGCCGGAGACGCACCCGCATGACATTCTTTGGGCCGTCCATGACGTAAAAAATCGTGGTAGAAGTGAGGGCGAGGAAATTTCTGGGGAGTTCCCGGTTACGGTGGGTGGTCGGGGCCGAGCGATGCAGTGTGGTTTGCGCATTTCTCTCGTACGAGCGCAGTGTGGTAGCCCGTGGAGTCCCGTTTTGCGGTACGCCACACCCCTCTCGATGAACAGGACCCCGTTTCGACCATAGGCGCTCAAAGAGAAGTCTATTTCCTCCGTTTTGCGGTATGCCACACCCCTCCCGATCAACAGGACCCCTATTCGACCGTAGGCGGTCGAACAGAAGTCTGTTTCCTCCGTTTTGCGGTACGCCACACCGCTCCCGATGAACAGGACCCCATTTCGACCATAGGCGGTCGAACAGACGGCCGTTTCCTCCGTTTTGCGGTAAGCCAGATCCCGAGTCGATGAACAGGACCCCATTTCGGCTGTTCCGTCCAAGCCGGTTGGCTCCCGATGAACAGGATGTGTTCCGACCCAGTCGCTTGGCTCCCGATGAACACGACGCTGTTTCCTCCGTTTTGACCTAGCCGGTTGGCTGCCAATGAACAGGAGGCCGTTACTGCCGTCCGTTGCCTCTCCATGTACACGAGCCCTGGCCGTACGTATGCGCAAGTACGCGTTCGAGACCGCGCCCGTATGTACATACGTGGCCGTATTTTTTGCCGTGTGGCTATACATACGTGTACACGATTTAGACGGGGCTGCCTGAACTGCTACGTCGGGGGCTCTACTACGACACGTGCCGCTCCTTACACGGCCACGGTTCATCGTGGCAGAGAGACCGGTTGACCAGTATGTACATACACGCTTGCGACCAGACAGATAACGCTACGTACGCTTCGACCTGGTGGGTCCCAACTGTCAGGGAGGATAAGGAGGCACTTCCTTGCGTGCGAATATATAGCTGGTGGGTCCCAGATGTCAGGGGGAGGAATCTTTTTTTGCACGTAATAAGGAGGCACTTCCTTGCGTGCGAAGATGCAGCTGGTGGGTCCCAGCTGCCAGCGGGAGGAAACTTTTTTCCAGCGTAATAAGGAGGCACTTTCCTTGCGTGCGACCATGGACCTTGTGGGTCCCAGCTGTCAGCCTCTCCATGTACAGTCCTCTTCTGATGACTCTCGTTTGTTGACCACGCTGCGCCGAGCGCACGAAGGCGATGGACAACAGCGAGGCCCCGGACGGGAACGACCAGGAGATGGGGAAGATGCGGCAGTGGAGTCGCAGACAGAGAGGAGTACGGCGTACGAGGGTTGACTGGTTCGGTGCGGCCTGGGGCTGTAGGCGGCGGAGAATAATAGGAGGGGTGGAGGGGTGGAGGGATGGCCTGGCCGGTGGTGGGGTAGCGCTTCGCAGCGAGGTGTGTGAAGCAGCGCCGCTGGCCGCCGGAGGCGGGAGCAGGAGGTCCCGCCGGCGCTGTAGGAAGAAGACGAGAGATTGAAGATACGTGCCGGCCATTGGATGTACACATCCAACGACTACAGATGTTAGAATCATTTGTTGACTAAGTTGACAACGCCTTCTGTAGGCTTCGACCTATTGGCCCACATGTCAGCCTCCTTCCGTGTGAAGATATAGTTGGTGGGTCCTAGCTGTCAGGAGGAGGAATAAAAATTTTTTGCCCGTAATAAGGAGGCACTTACTTGCGTGCGAAGATGTAGCTACTGGGTCCCAGCTGTCAGGGGGATGAAACATTTTTTCCGCATAATAAGGAGGCACTTTCTTGCGTGCAAAGATGTAGCTGGTGGGTCCTAGCTGTCAGGGGGAGGAATAATTTTTTTCGCATAATAAGGAAGCAGTTGTATGCGTGTGTCCATGGATCTCGTGCGTCCCCACTGTTAGCCTCTCCACGTACAGTCCTCTTCCAATGACTCTCGTTTGCTGACGACGTTTACCACGCCGCGCCGAGCGTACCAATGCGGTGGATGACGGCGAGGCCCCGGACGGGAACGACCAGGAGATGGGGAAGATGCGGCAGTGGAGTCACAGCCGGAGAGGACTACGAGGGTTAACTGGTTCTGGTGCGACGTGGGGCTGAAGTCGGCGGAGAATAAAAGGAGATGTGGAGGGTTGGAGTGATGGCCTGGCCGGCGGTGGGGTAGCGCTTCACAGCGAGGTGTGCTAAGCAGAGCCGCTAGCCGCCGGAGGCGGGAGCAGGCGGTCCTGGCAGCGCTGGAGGAAGAAGACCAGAGATTGAAGATGCATGTCGGCCGTTGGATGTAAATCCAATGGCTATGGATGTCAGAATCATTTGTTGACTAAGTTGACAATGCCTTGCGTAGGCTTCAACCTATTGGCCCAAATCACAGCCTGCAAAAATGTGGCACATATTCAACTCATGTTTTTTAGAATTTACAGTCCATTTGCTAGGCTAGGTGAAGAAATAATGTAGCATCTATGCGGTCCATTTAATTTTTTTCTAAGAAATCACAACCCATTTGCACTTTCTTGAAATACACGAATTTGCTGGGCTTGTTGTAAATATAATGTTGGGTTGGAAGGAGCAATGTTATCAAAAAATAAACTGGGGCTGGGCATTTTATTATATATAAAATTAGATAATTAGCGCATTATTGCTCAATAAAATGAGCGCGTTATTATTACATTGGTCCTTAAATCTGAGCAAGCTTTTGTACGCAATCACCAGGATTTTCGTTGTCAAAAAAACCAGGATTTTCCTTGTGAACTGATGACCCACAAGTATAGGGGATCAATCATAGTCCTTTCGATAAGTAAGAGTGTCGAACCCAACAAGGAGCAGAAGGAAATGATAAGTGGTTTTCAGCAAGGTGTTTTCTGCAAGCACTGAAAGTAGCGGTAACTGATAGTTTTGTAGCAAGATAATTTGTAACGAGTAGCAAGTAACAAGTGTAATAAAAGTGTAGCAAGGTGGCCAGATCCTTTTTATAGCAAAGGACAAGCTGGAATGGTCTCTTATATAAGGCAAAGCGTTCTCGAGGACACATGGGAATTCTCATCTAGTCACTTTCATCATGTTCATTTGATTCGCATTCGCTACTTCGATAATTTGATATGTGGGTGGACCGGTGCTAGGGTGCTGTTCTTACTTGAACAAGCAACCCTCTTATTAATACCCCCTCTTGCAAGCATCCGCAACTGCGAAAGAAGAATTAAGATAAATCTAACCATAGCACGAAACATATGGATCCAAAACAGTCCCTTACGGAATAACGCATAAACTAGGGTTTAAGTTTCTGTCACTCTAGCAACCCATCATCTACTTATTACTCCACAATGCCTTCCCTTAGGCCCAAGTATGGTGAAGTGTCATGTAGTCGATGTTCACATGACACCACTAAAGGCAGTAAGAGAATACATATCATCAAAATATCAAACGAATACCAAATTCACATGATTACTTATAACAAGACTTCTCCCATGTCCTCAAGAACAAACGTAACTACTCATAAATCATATTCATGTTCAAGATCAGAGGGGTATTGAATTTCATTAAGGATCTGAACATATAATCTTCCACCAAATAAACCAACTAGCATCAACTACAAGATGTAATCAACACTACTAGCAAACCACAGGTACCAATCTGAGGTTTTGAGACAAAGATTGAATACAAGAGATGAACTAGGGTTTGAGATGAGATGGTGTTGGTGAAGATGTTGATGAAGATTGTCCCTCCCACGATGAGAGGATCATTGGTGATGTCGATGGCTTCGATTTCCCCCTCCCGGAGGGAAGTATCCCCGGCGGAATCGCTCCACCGGAGGGCAAAAGTGCTCCCGCCCAAGTTCCGCCTCGATACGGCGGCGCTTCGTCCCAAAAGTCTTCTCATTAAGTTTTTTAGGGAAAATGACCTTATATAGCAGAAGGAGGGGGCCAGAGGCCAGCTGTGGGCCCCACAAGGCATCTTGGCGCGCCCCAGGGGGGCCGTGCCCTGTTGCCTTGTGGGCAGCTGGTGGGTCCCCTCTGTTATTTCTTTTCTCCAGTATTTTTTATATATTCAATAAAAAAATCTCCGTAAAATTTTAGGTCATTTGGAGCTTTGTAGAATAGGTATCTCTGTTGTAGCTATTTCAGGTCCAGAATTCCAGCTGCCGGTATTCTCCCTCTTCATATAAATCTTGCAAATTAAGAGAGAAAAGGCATAAGAATTGCATCATAAAGTGAAATAATGACCAAATACATTATAAATAACAGTAGGAAATCATGATGCAAATTGGACGTATCAACTCCCCCAAGCTATGACCTCGCTTGTCCACAAGCGAAAGCCGAAATCGATAATCATGACCACATGTTTAGAGAGGGAGGTGTCGATAAAATAAAATACGGACATGAGAGCATCATGATTAATTTCATAACAGCAATATATCATCATAATGCTTCCCATGGACAAGTAATAATTCATCACAATATTGAAGTATAAAGCATAAACTTTCTTGAAAACTAACAAATTATGTTCTCGGTCAATGAAACAATTACAATTCATCATATTTTTAGGAAGAGACTATGTATGAGCTTTTTGTTTAGCAAGTCCACATACTCAACTATCATTTAGTCTTCTATGATTGCTGACACTCACGGCATATTTTTATGGAGCAAAAGCTTCAATCAGACACATAGAAAGATGGGGGTTTATAATTTCACCTCCCAACAATTTTACCTCAAGGGTAATGTCAACAATAATAACTCATGGTTACTTACATCCAACTGGATATATATGCCTCGATCTTTCCCCACCACATGGTGCTTGCAAAGAGAGAAAATGAAAATAGAATAGAGAAGAATACTATTGACTCTTGCATAAAAGTAAATATAGAAAAGTAAAAGATAGGCCCTTCGCAGAGGGAAGCAGAGGTTGTCATGCGCTTTTTTTTTGGATGTGCAAACTCTTAATGTAAAGGAACGTCACTTTATATTGCCCCTTGTGATAGCAACCTTTATTATGCAGTCTGTCGCTTTTATTTCTTCACCATCACAAGATCGTACAAAGCTTATTTTCCCTTACAATAAAAGTTCATACATATTTAGAGGCAATTTTTATTGCTTTGTGCACCGATGACAACTTACTTGAAGGATCTTATTCACTCCATAGGTAGATATAGTGGACTCTCATGACATGAAACTGGGTTTAAGGATTTTGGATGCACAAGTAGTATCTCTACTTAATGCGGATTTTTGGCTAGCAAAAGATAGGGAGCAAGCACCACATGTTAGAGGATCTATGACAATATAACTTCTATGTGAATATAAGCCAACACAACTAATTACATTGTCTTCCTTGTCCAACGTCAACTATTTGGCATAGAATATTTAATGGGGGCTCACAATCATAAAAGATGTCCAAGATAGTATATTTATATGTGAATCATCTCTTCCTTTATTAACTTTTTCATGAATTGCATCAATGACCAATGCTATGTTTGTAAACTTCCAATAAATTTTATCAAACATACTTTTCTTCATGTAAAGTCATTACTCCCCAAGGAATTAGCATATGATCTTTTCATTCTTTTATTGCTTAGATTGAAACATAATAGTAAAGAAGCAAAACTCAAACTACTCTTTATTATATAACTCTCACACAAGATTACATAGATAGATAGATCACGAAACCAAGCACTCAAAACTAGATCATACTAAAACTTTATTCTTCTAAATCATGAAATAAATAAGGATCGAACTAAGATAGATAATGATAATAGAAAGTGATGGTGATATGATACCGGGGCACCTCCCCCAAGCTTGGAACAAGCCAAGGGTGGTGCCCATACCCGTGTACTCAAGTGTCTTTCTTCGGTCATGGTGGTGATGAAGTAGCGGGCATGTTTTTTATGACATCAATTAGGATCTCCCTTAGGCTCTGAATTTCTCGGAGTACATGCTGGATCATCTCCACATTCTTTTGGACTCGGCCAAAATATGTTTATTCTCTGGCCCCCAAGCTTTCTTTCTTGCATCACTTTCACTTGGACGAGAGATGTCCCAATTGGAAGGTATGTGCATGCGGGGAGTATTTTCAACTCCATAATTGTGAACTAAATTATGAAAAAAATTCCGATGTAACCTGTGCAAGGGCCTCCTCGGAGCAAGCCCCTATTGACTTCCATGATTTCTTGTGGTCCTCATGGCTTGATGGGGGTTTGGAGTGGTGGAGATGCCGGCAAGGGAACCCCTCTCTGAGGCCGGAGGGTGAACTTCCATCGAGTCCCCCTCATCTTCTTCCATGGTGACCTCCTCCTCCGCCTCTCTCCTGAGTTCCATCTGCAACAACCAAGCGTCGTCTCCCACATTGTTTGAGGAAGAGGAAGACATGATGCCTGGCTTCGAAAATCTGACAGAAAAACAGCAAGAAACAAGAACAGAGGAGAAACTTGCGATGCGGTGGTAAAAACATACGGGAGTATATATAAAGAATTTTTATCTTGCAAAACAAGTATATGTAGGAGATATGCCCTAGAGGCAGTAATAACAGTTATTTTGTATCTCCAAAGTTTATAATGAATGTTTATGTCCCATGCTATAACTGCAATGATTCTCGAGTCTAGAATATCCACGAGGCTCGGAGGGAAACTCATGTGCACGTGCGGTATAATAAACAGTAAAATGTATTCCTAGTCATGCCTCTAAGACTAGCTCAAGTATTGCATGATGATCCAGTTTTCCTGATCATGGACATGACTATGCCTTCAATTTTGAGGGCACAATGTTAGAAGAACACTTGTGTTGAATCGACCCGAATTGATGTTATGCTATGAGAAACATTCATCACAAGTTTATGGTTAATAACACAGAGAAAGTTAATGTTTGCATAATTCCTTAGACCATGAGAGTATCGAGTTCCTTCGTACTTGCTTCGTGAACTTTGGGGTTTGTTAAACGTCATCCGTAACTGGGTGGCTATTACGGCGGCTTACGGGTTCACGGAAAAGTATGGCAAGAAATGAGATAGCTCAAGATTGGGATTTGCTCCTCCGACGATGGAGAGATATTCTCAGGCCCTCTCGGTGTTACGGTATCCATCATCGTCTGGCCAGACACATTGTGATTTGATCACAGGGATGCCGGAACACGGAAACGAGAAAAGAGAACAAAACCGGTAACGAGGTAACTGGCATAGTGGACAAGTGTTGATCCATGGGGATGCCGATAGATCTCACCTCGGGTGTTTGTAACACATCGCGAAGCAACAGGAATAGCACATGGCAACCGGAGGTTCACTCGAATATTTATTCGTGTGGGTATAGGGGTCAATATGGGTGTCCACGGCTCCGATGTTGATCATTGATCGGAAAGTGTTCCGGGTCATGTCTATACTTCACCGAACCTATAGGGTCACATGCTTAAGGGTCATCTATCTGCTGAATACTAGACAGGGAGTCTGAGAGAAAGTCACCGGAAAAGTTTCGGAGACAACGGAAAAGTTCCGAAGAGAGAACACCAGAATAGTTTCGGTAAAACTTAAAAGTTGTTTCGGAGTATACCATTAAGTCAAATTGGTTTCGGCACATGCCTGGAAATTCTTGGAGGGTGCCAGAATTGTTCTGGAAACTTCTGGGATTTTTCCGGGATAAAAACCGGAAATGTTCCGGAGCTGCCGGAACCGGTTTGGTTGCTTTTCGCAGATGAAAATCACTATTCCAGAATTGTTTCGGAACGCGTCCAAAATCATTTTAGTGGGTACTGGAATTATTCTAAGACCCACAGAAATATTTTCGGATTTAACGGTCGCGGAAAAATGCTTCCATGAATAGTGAAAGTGCTTTTTGGGATACTTTATGGAAAGCCACCTTTTAGGGCTTTTCCCAAAAGGCATCTAGAAGGGATTGGGGACCAAGGAACCCCCTTTGGGGGGGCCTAGGGGTGGTCGGCCAAGATGGAGCTCCTCCATGGAGCTCCACTTGCCTTCCTTTTATGCCCTTATGGAGGATCCATGTGATGGGTTTTTTGGGTATTTTTCCCCTTGGGTTTTCCTATAAATAGAGGTGGAGAGGCACTCTCCACACTCACTCCTTTCTCACATACACAAGCCATGCATGATCTGGCCTTCTCTCTCCCTCCCCGCGAAATAGTTCCGTAGAGCCGAAGGCTGTCTGGGTTTCGGCAGGAACTAGTTCTGGACGGCGAAGCCCTGCCGGATAGCTGACACCGTATGTGTGCAGCCCCGTAGAGAGGTCGTAGTCTCGATCTTTTGCCTGAGGGGCTGTTCGAGGGTCCTCCCGAAGGGCTGTCCGAGTTACCGTTCGAGCTTCGAGGGTCCTCCCGAATGGCTGTCCGTGACATCGTCCGAGGGACTGTCCGACCGCCTCCCGAAGGGCTGTCCGACGAGGGAGTACATCCTCGTGGTTGGGAGGTTGTAAATCCTAGCTACGGGGATCTGCACCGACGATCTACATCGACTCTACTTCCGCTGCGCTATGAGTCGGTAATGATCAGATGAAACCCTGTATGCAGTCTCCCTAGAGGTCCTGGGCGTGCTCGTTGTACTAAATTTTTTTGTTTTCTGTCGCGTTCCCCTATAGTGGCATCAAGAGCCTTGCTATGCGTAGATGCAGGTTGCGATCTAGAATACATAGAGATGTATGGGTATTGCATAATATAATTTTGGAGTAGATGTGATCTATTGCTGAAAATTATTTATGCGGGTGGCAGATGAAATCTGTTACCCGATGTTCTTGTTGCTTCCCTAGAATTTGCATATTTCTGATCTTGAAACGGCATGGTGGAATTTCACAAAGTTCTGGCAATCCGTGATCCTGATTGATCAACGAAGTGCTATCAGTTCTTTGGGTTCCACCATAGTTGAGAGAAAGATGAAATTTCGCAGACGAAAGGGCAATGCAGATATGATCTGCACGGGGGTCATGCGTATGACGAAGTTCAGTATGGGGCTCGAGATTTCATTATCTCGTCTTTCATACAGCCCGCGATGTTAATCTAGCGACTTGAATAATCATACTTGATGATAAACGTTGGTAGCCACGGTTTAAGTCAAAACCTTAGAAGCCACGTAAAATAAAATTTTGCATAAACCGATTAGAGGCGTCTAACTTGGTTTTGCAGGATGTGCATGTGATGTGGTATAGCAGCTCTCATATTAATTCGATTATGTATGAGATGACTATATGATGTAAATTTATTAACATGACCAGCGTGTCATGATTCGGCATGATGGCTGGAGCCACATGATTGTCACTTTTATGATCTGCGTGTCAACCTTAAGTAATGCACTTATTTTATTAGCTATAGAGATAGCAATATCATCTGGTGCATCGACAAGGTGGTGGCAATCTTCGCGAAGGTGAACACCAATGCAAATGCCAAAGACGAAGAAATTAAAGACTTCACCGTCAGAAAGGGCTATACCATATCATGCTATTATGAATTGCCTGAGATGTTTATCCCTCTTGATGCACCCTTTTGATTGCGCGGTAGTCGCTTTTTATTAGGGTGATCTCTCACTTAAAAATATCAAGTAGTTAGTGTTCTCCCAAGTGTAGCACCGTCACGGCACCTACCTCTTCGGGGTATCACATGGATGCATGGGTATGAACGATTAGAGAAGTGTGAGGCGGGTGAGTTGAGACCTCGCAGCAAGATCACTTGGTTGTCTTGACGTTCCGGAGGATCGTCCTGAGCTCGGAACACGCCCATCGAAAGATGAACCAGAGTCACATAGAGATGTGATTGGCAAGTTGACCTACCAAATAAAATTCTCGTCACTTGAGATGGATGCATCCTTAGCGTTGAATTGAAATTTGGATCTTGAATCACTCACAATCAATTATGACAGATATTGATTTGAGTGGGAGCGCACTTTAGAATAAAATTGTTTATTCACTAGTGCAAATTAATTATGAACAAAGTCTAAGTGAAACTTGTGTTTACCGTTGTAGATCAAATGGCTCGCAACACCGCGTTCAACTTAGGCCCGATGTTAGAGAAAGAGAAGTTAGCTGCGACTGGAAACAACTATGCGGACTGGGTCCGTAACCTGAGGATTGTCCTCAGGAGCGCTAAGAGGATGTATGTGCTTGAAACTCCTCTTCCAGCTAAACCGGCGGCAACTCCCCGGAAGATGAACAAAATGTCTGGGCCCCTAAGGATCATGATTATAACTTAGTGCAGTGCCTCATGCTAGCTTGCATGAGTCCAGAGCTTCAAAAACATTTTGAATTCCATAACACCCGTGATATGATCCGAGAATTGGATGCTCTGTACAAGGAAACCGCACGGTCTGAACGATTTGATATCATGAAGGCCGTGATGGATTGCAAGATGGCTGAGGGCAGTTCAGTTGGCGAACACGTGGTCAAAATGATTGGCTACGCTGAAAGGCTTAAAACCCTGGAATTTCCAATTCCACCAGCCCATATGATGGACATGTTGCTTTCTTCACTCCCCCCGTCTTACGATGGTTTTGTCATGAACTACAACATGAGTGGGATGGAGAAGACACCAAATGAGGTGCTCGCCATGCTGAAAACTGCGGAAGGAGGACTGCGGAAAAATCGCAAGCAAGTGTTGCTTGTGAATAAAACCGCCAGTTTCAAAAAGAAAGGCAAGTCCAAGAAGGGCAAGAGCGCCGGTAAGACCAGCTCCCAAAGCAACTCTAAGGGCGGAGCCAAGAATGAAACTGAGTGCTTCTACTGCAAGGGCATAGGACACTGGAAGAGAAACTGCAAGAAGTATCTAGAAGATAAGAAGTCCAGGAAAACCGGAAAAGGTATAACTGTTATACAGGTTAATGTCATTGACGTTTTGCTTGCTAGCGAAAATTCTAAGTCTTGGGTATTTGATACCGGATCGGTTGCTCACATTTGCAACTCGATACAGGGGCTTCAGAAGGTGCGTAAGCTGGCAAAGAATGAAGTCATGATGTGTGTCGGGAACGGCGCTGGGATCGCCGCTCAAGCCGTCGGCATTATGCCTCTACGTCTCCCTTCAGGATTTACCTTAGAACTAAGTAACTGTTATTTTGTTCAGGCATTGTGTAGAAACACTATCTCTGGATCATGTTTAGTGCACGATGGGTACTCTTACAAGTCTGAGAACAATGGTTGTTCACTTTATTGTAAGGATATGTTTTATGGATTTGCACCCATTGTTGGGGGCCTTTTCATACTAAATCTTTAATGTGGAAATGATGTCTTTAACGTGAATGCTAAACGCCTTAAGAAGGCTGATACCACCACCACTTTCTTGTGGCACTGTCGGCTTGGCCACATCGGAAAGAAACAAATGCAAAGACTCCAGTCAGATGGAGTTTTACCGTCCTTTGATTTTGAATCATTTGACACATGTGAAGCTTGTCTGATGGGGAAAATGACCAAGACGCCGTTCACGGGTCATCCTGAATGGGCGGGTGAATTATTGGAAATAATACATAGTGATGTATGTGGTCCAATGAGCACAGCCGCACGGGGTGGGTATTTCTACTTCGTGACTTTTAGTGATGATTTAAGTCGGTATGGCTATATCTACTTAATGAAGCATAAGTCGAAAACCTATGAAAAGTTCAAAGAATTTCAGAATGAGGTAGAAAATCATCGTAACAAAAGGATTAAGTTTCTACGGTCAGATCGCGGGGGCGAATACCTTAATCATGAGTTTAGCCAACATCTGAGTGACCGTGGAATCGTTTCACAGCTTATGCCTCCCGGAACTCCACAGCAAAACAGAGTGTCGGAACGACGTAACCGAACCCTGTTAGATATGGTAAGGTCGATGATGTCTCTTACAGATCTACCGATATCTTTTTGGGGTCACGCACTGGAAACTGCCGCTCACACACTAAACAAAGCACCGTCTAAGTCTGTTAAGACGACACCACATGAGATGTGGCATGGGAAGAAACCTTGTGTGTCGCATCTTAAAATTTGGGGTTGTGTGGCATACGTAAAGCGTTTACAGCCAAGCAAACTCGATCCCAGATCAGACAAATGTTACTTTGTAGGTTATCCAAAAAACACCGTTGGGTATTCCTTCTACCACAAGTCCGAGGGCAAAGTGTTTGTCGCAAAAGTTGGACACTTTCCCGAGAAAGAATTTCTTGCTAAAGAAGCAAGTGGGAGGACAGTACAGCTTGATGAGATTAGTGAATCTTCAGCAACCGTTGATATGGCTAAGGAACCGGAAGAAATTCCGCTAATTATCCCTACAACCGAGCCGGAAGTTGTCGCATGTGATGCGGAAACTACAGACAAGTTTGTATTTGAACCGCGCAGATCAGGTAGGGCTATCTAGCCACCTGAGTGGTTTCATAACAAAATCTTCATTCTTGAAGACGATGAATCTTCGCACTACAAGGAAGCGATGGCGGGGCCCAGCTCAAGGGAATGGCACAAAGCCATGAGATCCAAAATGGAATCCATGTACGAAAATCAAGTTTGGAACTTGGTAGAACTTCTAGAAGGCGTAAAGCCCATTGGTTGTAAATGGATTTTCAAAAGAAAGACAGACGCGGATGGTAACATTACTATCCATAAAGCTAGACTTGTCGTGAAAGGGTTCACGCAAGTTCCAGGAGTAGACTACGACGAGACTTTCTCGCCCATAGCTATGCTTAAGTCTGTTCGGATATTACTAGCAATTGCTGCTTATTTCGATTATGAAATATGGCAGATGGACGTCAAAACGGCTTTCCTAAATGGAAATCTCAAAGAAGATGTATACATGATACAGCCTGAAGGTTTTGTCGTTCATAAGGATGCTGGAAAGGTATGCAAACTTCAGAAGGCCATTTATGATCTGAAGCAAGCATCAAGGAGCTGGAACATTTGTTTTGATGAAGTAGTCAAAGAGTTTGGTTTCATCAGGAATGATGAAGAATCTTGTGTTTACAAGAAGTTTAGTGGGAGCGCAAAAAGCATTTCTAATCTTGTATGTGGATGACATATTGTTGATTGGAAACGACATGAATTTTCTTAGCGAAATAAAAGACTCATTGAAGAAGAGTTTTTCAATGAAAGACTTAGGCGAAGCGGCATATGTATTGGGCATCAGAATCTATAAAGATAGATCAAAACGCTTGATAGCACTTAGCCAAAGCACGTACATTGACAAGGTGTTGAAAAGATTCAACATGGAGAACTCCAAGAAAGGCCTACTCCCCATGTCACCTGGCACAGTGCTTTGCAAGAATCAGTGTCCTCGGACTCTCGATGAGCGAGTACAGATGAATGATGTTCCATATGCCTTGGCAGTTGGTTCTATTATGTATGCCATGCTATGTACAAGACCGGATGTTTCCTATGCGCTAAGTGTTAGCAGCCGGTACCAAAGTGATCCAGGACTGGAACACTGGGCCGCAGTCAAAAGTATTCTTAAGTACCTCAGAAGGACCAAGGATTTACTCCTTGTGTACGGAGGTGATGAAGAGCTCATTGTAAGTGGTTACACTGATGCAGGCTTCATGACTGACCAAGATGACTTCAAATCTCAATCAGGCTATGTTTTCATGTTGAACGGCGGCGCAGTTGATTGGAAAAGTTCCAAACAAAAGACTATGGCAGATTCTACGATGGAGGCAGAATAGGTTGCAGCTTCAGAAGCCTCCACGGAGGTGGTCTGGATCAAGCAGTTTCTTGAAGACCTTGGTGTGGTTCCAAGTGCGCTGGACCCGGTGGAGATCTATTGTGATAATAGTGGCGCCGTGGCTCAGGCTAGGGAGCCATCTTCGCACCATAAGACAGGACATATTGAACGCAAGTATAAACTCATTCGACATCATGTCGAAGTGGGTTTAGTGAAAGTAGGCAAAGTTCACACGGATCTGAACGTGTCAGACCCGATGACAAAGCCTCTACCATGAGCAAAGCATGAGCAGCACCGGATAGCCATTGGTGTTAGGGAAGCCATGTAACTGGATTATGACTCTAGTGCAAGTGGGAGTCTGTAGGAGATATGCCCTAGAGGCAGTAATAATAGTTATTTTGTATCTCCAAAGTTTATAATGAATGTTTATGTCCCATGCTATAACTGCAATGATTCTCGAGTCTGCAATATCCACGAGGCTCGGAGGGAAACTCATGTGCATGTGTGGTATAATAAATGGTAAAATGTATTCCTAGTAATGCCTCTAAGACTAGCTCAAGTATTGCATGATGATCCTGTTTTCCTGATCATGGGCATGACTATGCCGGCAATTTTGAGGGCACAATGTTAGAAGAACACTTGTGTTGAATCGACCCAAATTGATGTTATGCTATGAGATACATTCGTCACAAGTTTATGGTTAATAACACAGAGAAAGTTAACGAAGTCGGGAGGGCACACGAGGGGCCCACAAGGCAACCCGGCACGCCCCAGGGGGGCACCCTATTGCCCTGTGACCTCCTCGTGGGTCCCCTCGGCTGTTTCTTATTTTTGTATTTTTTCTAATATTCCAAAACGGACAGAAATATTTTTTATGGAATTTTTGGAGTCGGTTTACTTACCGTATCACATACCTACCCCTTTTCAAGGTTCCGGAGTGTTCCGGAAGGACTCTTTTATGTGTTCCTCCGGCGTCATTGTTTGAATAATATTAGTTTCAACATTAATGGGCGTACCTGAGATATAATGTTTAATTCTTTGTCCATTGACCACTCTCGGATTAGTGCCTTCGGAGTTGTTGATCTTGATAGCTCCGGAGCGATAAACTTCTTCGATGATATACGACCCTTCCCATTTAGAGAGAAGTTTTCATGCAAAAAATCTCAAACGAGAATTGTACAATAGAACATGCTCACCAACTTTAAATTCCCATTTTTGAATTCTTTTATTATGCCATCTCTTGACTTTTTCTTTAAACAACTTGGCATTTTCATAGGCTTGGGTTCTCCATTCATCTAAGAAGCTAATATCAAAGAACCTCTTTTCACCGGCAAGTTTGAAATCATAATTAAGTTCTTTAATTGCCCAATATGCCTTATGTTCTAGTTCAAGAGGTAAATGACATGCTTTTCCATAGACCATTTTATATGGAAACATTCCCATAGGATTTTTATAAGCAGTTCTATAAGCCCATAATGCATCATCAAGTTTCTTAGACCAATTCTTCCTGGATCTATTAACGGTCTTTTATAAAATTAACTTTATTTCTCTATTACTCAATTCAACTTGACCACTAGACTGAGGATGATAAGGGGATGCAATTCTATGGTTAACATCATATATATCAAGAAGTTTACGGAAAGCACCATGAATAAAATGTGAACCACCATCTGTCATCAAGTATCTAGGGACTCCAAACCTAGGGAATATAACTTCTTTAAGCATTTTAATAGAGGTGTTGTGATCAGCACTACTAGTTGGAATAGCTTCTACCCACTTAGTAACATAATCAACAGCAACAAGAATATGTGTATACCCGTTCGATTTAGGAAAAGGTCCCATATAATCAAAACCCCAAACATCAAATGGTTTGATAACAAGTGAATAATTCATAGGCATTTCCCGACGTCTACCAACATTACCAATTCTTTGACATTCATCACAAGAGAGGACAAACTTACGTGCATCTTTGAAAAGAGTAGGCCAATAAAAACTAGACTGTAATACCTTATGTGCAGTTCTGTCTCCCGCATGGTGTCCTACATATGCCTCGGAGTGACACTTCCGAAGGATTTGTTCCTGTTAATGCTCAGGTACACAGCGTCTAATAATACCATCTTTCAAATGTTGGTCAAAAGTAATGTCTTAAATCAAAGAAGAACTTTTTATTTTGTTGGTAGGTAAAACTAGGTGGAATATATTTAGCAACAATGTAATTAGTGTAGTCTGCATACCAAGGACTAGTGCGAGAAGCATTTACCACAGCTAATTGCTCATCAGGAAAATTATCATTAATAGGCAGTGGGTCATTAAGAACATTTTCCATCCTAGACAAATTATCCGCTACTGGATTTTCAGCTCCTTTTCTATCAACAATATGCAAATCAAATTCTTGTAATAAAAGTACCCACCTAATAAGTCTAGGTTTAGCATATTTCTTTTCCATAACATATTTGATAGCAGCATGATCAGTGTGAATAGTTACTTTCGAATCAACAATGTAAGATCTGAACTTATCACATGCAAACACAACTGCTAAAAATTCTTTCTCAGTAGTAGCATAATTTCTTTGAGCACTGTCTAGAGTTTTAGTAGCATAATGAATAACATTTAATTTCTTATCAACTCTTTGCCCTAGAACAGCACTAACAGCATAATCACTAGCATCACACATAATTTCAAAGGGTAAGTTCCAATCAGGTGGTTGAACAATAGGTGCAGATATTAAGGCTTTCTTAAGTATTTCAAAGGCTTCTATGCAATCATCATCGAAAACAAATGGAACATCTGTTTGCAAGAGATTAGTAAGAGGCCAAGAAATTTTAGAGAAGTCCTTTATAAACCTTCTGTAGAAATCAACATGACCTAGGAAACTTCTTATACCTTTGATATCTTTAGGACATGGCATTTTCTCAATTGCATCAACTTTAGCTTTGTCTACTTAATACCTCTTTCAGAAATTTTATGCCCAAGGACTATACCTTCATTCACTTCTCCCAATTCAAGACAACATTAGTTTCTTCACATCTCTGCAAAACTCGCTCAAGGTTGCTTAAGCAATCATCAAAAGAAGTTCCATAAAACGAAAAATCATCCATGAATACCTCAACAATCTTTTCACAAAAGTCAAAGAATATAGCAGTCATACATCTTTGAAAGGTAGCAGGTGCATTACTGATACGTCTCCAACGTATCTATAATTTTTGATTGTTCCATGCTATTATAGTATCAATCTAGGATGTTTTATAGACACTTACAAGCAATTATATATCATTTTTTGGGACTAACCTATTAACTTAGTGCCCAGTGCCAGTTGCTGTTTTTTGCCTGTTTTTGGTTTTTCAGAATATCAGTACCAAACGAAGTCCAAATGCCACGAAACTTTTTGGAGATTTTTTTCTGGACATAAGAGACACTAGAAGCTTTGGGAGAGGGCCAGAAGACAGAGGAGGTGGCCATGAGCCACCAGGGCGCGCCACAGGGGGGGTGGAGCGCGCTGGTGCCTCGTGGGCCCACCTCTGCTCCGTTTGACCTAATTCCACCTCTATAAATACTCTAAAATCAGGAAACCAATAGGAGAGTCCACGAAATACTTTTTCCGCCGCCGCAAGTTCCTGTTCTCGAGAGATCCCATCTGGAGGCCTTTTCCAGCACTCTGCCGGAGGGGGATTCGATCACGGAGGGGCTCTACATCAACCTTGCTGCCCTTCCGATGATGCGTGAGTAGTTTACCACAGACCTTCGGGTCCATAGTTAGTAGCTAGATGGCTTCTTCTCTCTTTTTGATCTTCAATACAATGGTCTCCTCGATGTTCTTGGAGTTCTATCCGATGTAATCACTTTCTGCGGTGTGTTTGTTGGGATCCGATGAATTGTGAGTTTATGATCAGATTATCCATGAATATTATTTGAGTTTTCTCTGAATTCTTTTATGCATGATTGTTATAGCTTCGTATTTCTCTCTGATCTATTGATTTGGTTTGGCCAACTAGATTGATTTATCTTGCAATGGGAGAGGTGCTTTGTAATGGGTTCAATCTTGCGGTGCTCAATCCCAGTGACAGAAAGGGACATGACACGTATGTATCATTGCTATTAAGGGTAAAAAGATGGGGTTTATTCATGCGTGAGTTTACTTTGTCTACATCATGTCATCTTGCTTAAGGCGTTACTCCGTTCTTTATGAACTTAATACTCTAGATGCATGCTGGATAGCGGTCGATGTGTGGAGTAATAGTAGTAGATGTAGAATCGTTTTGGTCTACTTATCTCGGATGTTATGCCTATATACATGATCATTGCCTTGGATATCGTCATGATTATTTTCTTTTCTATCAATTGCCCAACAGTAATTTGTTCACCCACCGTATGCTATTTTCAAGAGAGAAGCCTCTAGTGAAAACTATGGCCCCCAGGTCTACCTTTATCATATATTGAAAATCCTAAAAATACCTTGCTACAATTTTACTTTATTTATTTTATTTTGTATTTTTTGCGATCTATCTATCTATCACCATACAATTTAATCTTGCAATTAACCGCCAAGGGATTGACAACCCCTTGTTCGCGTTGGGTGCGAGGATTTGTTATTTTGTGTGCAGGTGCTGCAAACGAGTTGTTGCGTGATTCTCCTACTGGATTGATAACCTTGGTTTCATAACTGAGGGAAATACTTATCTCTGCTGTACTGCATCATCCCCTCCTCTTCGGGGAAATCCCAACGCAGCTCACAAGTAGCAAGACGAATTTCTGGTGCCGTTGCCGGGGAGACGTCATCAACATCTATCAAGTACCTACGCATAAACTTTCATCTCCTTGCATTTATTTTATTTACCTTTGCCTCTCGTTTTCATCTCCCCCACTTCTAATTTTTTTTTACAAAAATACAAAAATATTTTTCGTTTGCCTTTTTGCGTATTTTCTTGTTCGCTTGCTTGAAGTTGTTATCATGAGTGATTTTGGCATGGCAGAAACTGATGATGGTAGAACTCCTAAAATTGGAAGTTCTACCAATCTTGATGCTAAAACTTTTGTGTTGGGACATGGGAATATTATAGGAAAATGTGTCATCCAAGAATTCTTTAATTGCATTGGGACCTTGGCTTGTGATGATGCTCCTATACCTAAAAAACAAGAAAATTATGCCGAAGCTATTTCCGCACTTGTTCTTAAACTTGAAAGAAGATTTATTTGCACCCATCCTACTTTGCAAAGATTGTTTTATGAGTTACCGGTTATAAAAAATCCTAGAGCTAAGAAAATAGCTACCCTTGTCCTCATGAATGAATTTGATCACATAGTGCGAGAAGCTAGGGAGATCTTTGATTTTTATGGTACGAACCGTGAAAAACCAATAATAGATGAGATCCTTTATAATAGTGATTACTTGTTGATGTATTTGTTCTGCAATGACCACATATTTGATGAGAATACTAAAAAAGAAGTTCCCCCTTTGAATATAATCCAACAAGTTTTCAATAGTGTTAATAGACAATACTCTTGGATTATAGCCGGTAATCAAGAGGGATTTGCAGATGGACAACTTGCTAATGCTAAAATTTCTATGGATGATGTGTTTCATATTACCTTTGAAAAACCTTCTGATGAAAGTACATCTTTGGATAATAAGAAGGATGACAATACTTGAAACTATGCATTATGCCTAGCTAGGGGCATAAAACAATAGCGCTTGTTGGGAGGCAACCCAATGAATAAAATAATTTTTTGCTTTTTATTTCTGTTCTTGTGTGTTTACACAATTATGCTACTATTATTATTGTGCTTTTATGTTTTAATTAGTGTTTGTGCCAAGTAAAGCCTTTGGGATGATTTGGAAGATAGTATAATTGATGCTGTTTGGAAAACAGAAAGTTTTGCGTCCAGTGCTGGAATTTTAATTGTGTACTAGAGTGTCAGAAAAATCTGAAATTTTTACACAGTATTGGTATATGAATTTCCACGTTTTCCTAAGTTTCAGAATTTTTGGAGTTACAGAATTATAGATTTTAAATAGATCTTTACAGACTGTTCTGTTTTAGACAGATTCTGTTTTTGTTGCATAGTTTGCTTATTTTGATGAATCTATGGATCGTATCGAGGCGTATGAGTCATGGAGAAGTTGGAGTACAGTAGCATTATGCCAATATTAAATATGAATCAATTTACTACAGTACTTAAAGTTAAAGATTTATTTGTTATACTAACGGATCTCACGAAGGTTTTGTTGAGTTTTGTGTGATTGAAGTTTTCAAGTTTCAAGTGAGATCATGATAGATGAAGGAATAAGGAGTGGCAAGAGCCTTAGCTTGGGGATTCCCAAGGCACCCCAAGTTAATATTCAAGGAAGACTCAAGCAACTAAGCTTGGGGATGCCCCGGAAGGCATCCCTCTTTCTTCTACCAACTATCGGTAATTTTACTTGGAGCTATATTTTTATTCGTCACATATCATGAGTTTTGCTTGGAGCGTCATGTATTATATGAGTCTTTGCTTTGTTTGCTTTTTAGTTTGTCACAATAATCTTTGCTGGACACACCTATTTGAGAGAGCCACACGTTTATCATGATTTGTTAGAATACTCTATGTGCTTCACTTAAATCTTTTGAGCTAGGCAGTTGCTCTAGTGCTTCACATAAATCTTTTGAGCACGGCGGTGGCTATATTTTGAAGAAATATTTAAACTCTCATGCTTCACTTATATTATTTTGAGAGTTGATAAGATTAAATTTTGAAGAAATATTTGCACTCTCATGCTTCACTTATATCTTTTTGAGAGTTGATGATAGTAATGGTAATTTGCACAAGATATGTATTTGGTCCCAAAGTGATGAATATTCAAGAGGGATATAATAAAAACTTTCATGAAAGATCATTGGATATGATAAGTTTGATTCCTTGCAATAGTTTTGCGATATGGAGATGATAATATGTGAGTCATGTTAGTGATTAATTATGATTTAGTAAGAATATTGGTGTTAAGGTTTGTGATTCCCTATGCATGCACATAAAGTCAATAGTTATGCAACGAAGTTATATCCTACTTATGGTGCATTATTCAGTGTTAGTTATGTTCAATGCATGTTTATGACCGTTTTCGCTTTTTGGTTGGTCGCTTCTCAATCTATTTGCTAGCCTTCATTTGTACTAAGCGGGAATACTGCTTGTGCATCAAACTCCTTAAACCCAAGTTGTGCCAAATGAGTCCACCATACCTACCTATATGCGGTATTTACATGCCGTTCCAAGTAAATTTGCATGTGCCAACTCTAAATTTTCAAAATAATTTTCCGTTTTGTGTGCCCGTACCGCTCATGAAGCGGCAGAGGGTGGCCAATATTTTCCATGCTAGGTGTGTTATTCTCACGATGAGTGTTTATTCACTTGTCATTGCACGAGAGAGTGGCAGGTAATAGGGATGCCCAGTCCCGAAATGAATTTTTTTAATATGATGATAATAATAAATTCCTTGGAAAGTGTTGGTATGGAGGGCTCCCGTGGATACGGCTAGCCATGGATTGTGAAAGAATGGTGGAAAGGAAATGAACTTTATTTTCTGTTTGGGAACCGCCTATAATGTGTCTAGCATGGAAGATATTGGGAATTCTCGGTCATTTTCGTTGATAGGAAAAGCATACCTCTCAAAATAATTTTATCTCTCTAATTTAAGCCTTGAGCTCTGGCACCTCTGCAAATCTATGCTTCCCTCTGCGAAGGGCCTATCTATTTACTTTTATGCAATTTTTATTTTTATTTTGAGTCTCCATCTTCTCTTACAAAGCACCAACTAGAGAGCACTATTGTCATACTTGTGCATTGTGTGTAGCTAATATTGAGTGTGTTTCATGAATAGATCAATGATTGAGCATAATGGGCTAGGGATAACTTTCTTTAGCGTTGATATTTTGAAAGACATGGTTGCTTGTTAGTATGCTTGAGTATTTATGTCTTCATATCAAATTATAGACTATTGCTTTGAATCATTCAAGTCCAAATGTCCATGCTACAAAGAAAAGAGTATATGATGAATATGATAGGTAGCATTCCACATCAAAAATTCTGTTTTTATCATTTACCTACTTGAGGACGAGCATGAATTAAGCTTGGGGATGCTTGATACGTCTCCAATGTATCTATAATTTTTGATTGTTCCATGCTATTATAGTATCAATCTTGGATGTTTTATATACACTTACAAGCAATTATATATTATTTTTTGGGACTAACCTATTAACTTAGTGCCCAGTGCCAGTTGCTGTTTTTTGCCTCTTTTTGGTTTTTCAGAATATCAGTAACAAACGAAGTCCAAATGCCACGAAACTTTTTGGAGATTTTTTTCTGGACATAAGAGACACATGAAGCTTCGGGAGAGGGCCAGAAGACAGAGGAGGTGGCCACGAGCCACCAAGGCGTGCCCCGGGGGGGTGGCGCGCCCTGGTGCCTCGTGGGCCCACCTCTGCTTCGTTTGACCTAATTCCACCTCTATAAATACTCTAAATCGGGAAAGCAACAGCAGAGTCCACGAAATACTTTTTTCGCTGCCGCAAGTTCCTGTTCTCGAGAGATCCCATCTGGAGGCCTTTTCCGACACTCTGCCGGAGGGGGATTCGATAATGGAGGGGCTCTACATCAACCTTGCTACCCTTCCGATGATGCGTGAGTAGTTTACCACAGACCTTCGGGTCCATAGTTAGTAGCTAGATGGCTTCCTCTTTTTTTTATCTTCAATACAATGTTCTCCTCGATGTTCTTGGAGTTCTATCCGATGTAATCACTTTCTACGGTGTGTTTGTTGCGATCCGATGAATTGTGAGTTTATGATCAGATTATCCATGAATATTATTTGAGTTTTCTCTGAATTCTTTTATTCATGATTGTTATAGCTTCGTATTTCTCTCTGATCTATATATTTGGTTTGGCCAACTAGATTGATTTATCTTGCAATGGGAGAGGTGCTTTGTAATGGGTTCGATCTTGCGGTGCTCAATCCCAGTGACAGAAAGGGACATGACACGTATGTATCGTTGCTATTAAGGGTAAAAAGACGGGGTTTATTCATGCGTGAGTTTACTTTGTCTACATCATGTCATCTTGCTTAAGGCGTTACTCCGTTCTTTATGAACTTAATACTCTAGATGCATGCTGGATAGCGATCGATGTGTGGAGTAATAGTAGTAGATGCAGAATCGTTTCGGTCTACTTGTCTCGGACGTGATGCATATATACACGATCATTGCCTTGGAAATCGTCATGATTATTTGCTTTTCTATCAATTGCCCAACAGTAATTTGTTCACCCACCGTATGCTATTTTCAAGAGAGAAGCCTCTAGTGAAAAGTATGGCCCCCGGGTCTACCTTTATCATATATTGAAAATCCTAAAAATACCTTGCTGCAATTTTACTTTATTTATTTTATTTTGTATTTTTGTTCGATATATCTATCTATCACCATACAATTTAATCTTGCAATTAACCGCCCAGGGATTGACAACACCTTGTTCGCGTTGGGTGCATGGATTTGTTATTTTGTGTGCAGGTGCTGCTAACGAGTTGTTGCGTGATTCTCCTACTGGGTTGATAACCTTGGTTTCATAACTGAGGGAAATACTTATCTCTATTGTACTGCATTATCCCCTCCTCTTCGGGGAAATCCCAACGCAGCTCACAAGTAGCAATTACATAAACCAAAAGGCATACGACGATAAGCATAAGTTCCAAAAGGACAAGTAAAAGTGGTTTTCTCTTGATCTTCTTTTGATACAGGTATTTGAGAGAAACCAGAATATACATCTAGGAAGCAAATGTGTGTATGTTTAGATAATCTTTCTAACATTTGATCAATAAAAGGCAAGGGGTAATGATCTTCCCTACACTACAAAAAAAAGACACATCCGTGACATTATGGCCCGAACGAAAACTTTTTCTGTCATGGTTGTGACACTTCTATGACAATAATTGTGACAAAAACACGTATCATCATAGATGTGGTGGGCTCCTACTTCTATGACAAAAAATTATGACAGAAAATGGGCTTTTCGTCCTGGGCGGGCCGGAGACGCACCCGCATGACATTCTTTGGGCCGTCCATGACGTAAATAATCGTGGTAGAAGTGAGGCCGAGGAAATTTTCGGGGAATTCCCGGTTACGGTGGGTGGTCGGGGCCGAGCGATGCAGTGTGGTTTGCGCATTTCTCTCATACGCGTGCGTGTGTGCAAGGTGTTCGCTAACTAAACCCGAGCGATCGATCGATCCCTCGCACTACTACACGTACTGAACCCGAGCGATCGATCCCACTGCGTACTGAAGCCGAGCGATCCCTTCACTGCTAACTGAACCCGAGCGATCGCTTCGCTGCTAACTGAACCCGAGTGATTCCTTCGCTGCTAACTGAACCCGATCGATCCTTCTCGCTGCTTACTGAAGCCGATCGAGCCCCCATGCGAGACGTAGCTAGCCGGTGTTGGGTTGCCTCTCGATGAACAATGCTCGTTGCTGCCGCGCGTGCGATACACGTAGACACGTGTCGAGACGCATCGATCGAGCCGGTTGGTTGGCTGTGGATGAACAGTTCCCGTTGCTGCCGCCCGCTCGTACGCCCCACCCCAGCCAGTGGGTTGGCTGTGGATGAACAGTACCTTGGCCGTGTGAAGGTGGTTGGCGCTGGATGAACAGGACCCCGAGGAGGCCAGCCGGTTGGGGTCGATGAACAAGACCCCGTGGAGGCTGGATGAACAGTAGCCGGTGGAGGCTGGAGGAAGTCGACGGTGGATGAACAGTAGCTGGTGGAGGCTGGAGGGAGGTCGACCGTGGATGAACAGTAGCCCATGGAGTCCCGTTTTGTGGAACGCCACACCCCTCCCGATGAACAGGACCCCATTTTGACCATAGGCGCTCAATGAGAAGTCTGTTTCCTCCGTTTTGCGGTACGCCACACCCCTCCCAATCAACAAGACCCCGTTTCGACCGTAGGCGCTCGAAGAGAAGTCCGTTTCCTCCGTTTTGTGGTACGCCAGACCCCTAGCCGATGAACAGGACCCTGTTTCGACCGTAGGCAGTCGAACAGAAGGCCGTTTCCTCCGTTTTGCCGCCAGACCCCGAGTCGATGAACAGGACTCCGTTTCGGCTGTTCCGTCCAAGCCGGTTGGCTCCCGATGAACAGGACATGTTCCGATCCAGTCGCTTGGCTCCCGAAGAACACGACGCTGTTTCCTCCATTCCGACCCAGCCGGTTGGCTGCCGATGAATAGGAGGCCGTTGCTGCCGTTCGTTGCCTCTCTCCATGTACACGAGCCCTGGTCGTACATATGCACGAGTACGCGTTCGAGACCCCACCCATATATGTACATCCGTGGCCGTATTTTTTGCTGTGTGGTTGTACGTACGTGTACACGATATAGATGGGGCTGCCTGAACTACTACGTCAGGGGCTCTACTACAACACGTGCCGCTCCTTACTCGCCCACGGTTCATCGTTGCAGAGAGACCGATCGACCAGTATGTACGTACACGTTCGCGACCAGACAGACAACGCTACGTACACTTCGACCGGGTGGGTCCCAGCTGTCAGGGAGGATTAGGAGGCACTTCCTTGCGTGCGAAGATATAGCTGCTGGGTCCCAGGTGTCAGGGGGGAGGAATCATTTTTTTGCGCGTAATAAGGAGGCTCTTCCTTGCGTGCGAAGATGTAGCTGGTGGGTCCCAGCTGTCAGGGGGAGGAAACATTTTTTTCCGCGTAATAAGGAGGCACTTCCTTGCGTGCGACCATGGACCTCGTGGGTCCCAGCTGTCAGCCTCTCCATGTACAGTCCTCTTTCGATGGCTGTCGTTCGTTGACCGCGTTGACAACGCCGTACCGAGTGCAGCAAGGCGGTGGACGACGGCGAGGCCTAGGAAGGGAATGACCCGGAGCCGGGGAAGACAAGGCAGTGGTTGCCCACGCGGAGGGAAGTACGAGGGTTTACTGGTTCGGCTGCGGTGTGAGGCTGCCGTCGCTGGAGAATAACAGGAGGTGTGGGTGAGTAGAGGGGTGGCCTGCCCAGTGGTGGGAGTAGGGTTTGGCGGTGAGGCCTGCACGGCAACACAACCGGCCACGGGAGGTAGGAGCAGGCGGTCCCGCCAGCGCTGGTTTGGGCGGCTGGAGCAAGAAGATCAGATATTGAAGAAGCAGCACGGCCGTTGGATTAACATCCAACGGTCAGTGCTGCTAGAATCGTTTGTTGACTAAGTTGACAAAGCCATGCGTACGCGTCAACTTGGTAGGCCCACAAGTCAGCCTCCAAATCAGGTGGGTCCCAGCTAACAGGGGGGAGCAATCATTTTTCTTGCACGTAATAAGGAGGCACTTCCTTGCGTGCGACCATGGACCTCGTGGGTCCTAGCTGTCAGCCTCTCCACGTACAGTCCCCTTCCGATGGCTGCCGTTCGTTGACTGCGTTGAAGATGCCGTGCCGAGAGAACCAAGGCGGTGGACAACGGCGAGGCCTAGTAAGGGAACGACCCGGAGATGAGGAAGACTTGGCAATGGTTGTCCACACGGAGGGGAGTATGAGGGTTTACTGGTTCGGCTGCGGTGTGAGGCTGCCGTCGCCGGAGAATAACAGGAGATGTGGGTGAGTAGACGGATGGCCTGGCAGCGATGGGAGTAGGGTGGGGCGGTGAGGCCTGCGCGGCAGCACGGCCGGCCACGGGAGGTAGGAGAAGGCGGTCCAACCGGTGCTGGTTTGGGCGGCTGGAGCAAGAAGATCAGAGATTGAAGAAGTAGCACAACTGTTAGATTAACATCCAACGATCACTGCTGCTAGAATCTTTGTTTACTAAGTTGACAAAGCCCTGCGTACGCGTCAACTTAGTAGGCCCAAGTCAGCCTCCAAATCTGTGTCAAACATCATACAGCACATTTGCTATTATTTTTAATAATTTACAACCCATTTGCTCTTTCTTAAGGATTTTTTTGCAGCACATATTCTTTTTGTTAGCATTACAGCCAATATTCTGGCCACGGTTGAAAATTTCAATGAAATTTTGCAAATTTTGGTGGGCTCCGAACTGTTTTTAATCCCGATGTTTCGAGTCTGATTTAGACTAATTTGAAAAATGAAATTATATTAATTATAATCCAATGATATTTTCACCGCAGAAAAATCCAATGAAATTTAAAATTTCAAAATCCGGATGAAACGAAATTTGAAACTAATTACCGGTTGCTGTGTTTTTTAAAATTTACAGCCCATTTCTTATTGCTTATAGGCCATTTTCTTTTTCTTAGGGAAATAGGCCATTTTGTGGGCAAGCCGAATGCATCCCTCCTCATCTTGAAAGATTTGAAGCCCAGCAGGGCTGAGAAAAGCAAGTAGGCCTCGGTTGGGTATTGTGCAAAAGAAAATAGAACTGGGCTAGCCATTTCAAGACAGAAAAGAAAACTGGGCTGGTGATGTGGTAAACATAAAATAAAAGACTGGTCATTGAAAATTTTGAACTATTTTTAATCCCGAAATTTCAAGCCCGATAAAAACAAATTTTAAAATATATTTAAATTATTTTAAAATCCAATGAAATATGAAAAAATAAAATAAAATTCGCAATTTGAAACTAATTGCCCATTTGATGTGTTTTTTATATATTTACACCCCATTTCATATTACTCACAAAATTTACAGCCTATTTTTATGGCCAGGCCGAATGTATCCCTCGTCGTCTTGAAAGATTTGCAGCCCAGCAGGGCGGGGAAAAGGAAATCGGCATGTGCAGGGTATTGTGCGGAAAAAAAAGGTGCGCTAGTCATTTTCACAGACAAAAAAATAGTTGGGCTCATCATGTTGTAAATAAAGCCTGGGCTAGACGGGCCAGAGACGCCGCACAGCCCAGTTGATACCATGCTCCGTCTCAACAACAACAACAACAACAACAAACTGCTCGAGCTACTGGGTCCCAGGTGTCAGCCGCTCCTTGTGCAATTCTTTCATTTATTGACTACATTGAAAATGTCATAGGTCCCGGATGTCAGTAACCCATTAGGAGGAAGCATTTTTTTCATGTAATAAGGAGGAACTTGCTTGTGTACGGCTATGGACCTGGGGGTCCCTACTGTCATCCTCTCCACGTATAATCCTCACCAATTCATGTTGTTTGTTGACAGTCGCTCGTTATGCAATTCTCTCGTTTATTGACTACGTTGACAATGGGGTGGGACCAAGATGTCGGGAAACCATTAGGAGGAAGCATTTTTTGGCTTGTAATAAGGAGGCACTTGCTTGCGTACTGCCATGACCCTGGTGGGTCCCTACTGTCATCCTCTCCATGTACAATCATCTCCTAATTCCTCTCGGTTGTTGACCATGTTGACAACGCCAGAAGGCGGTGCCGCGGCGAGGGAACCAAAGCGGAGGACGACGGTGAGGCCTCATATGGGAACGAAAAGGAGCCGTGGAAGATGCGGCAGTGTGGTTGAAAACGGAGGGGGGTACGAGGGTTGGTGCGGGGTGGGGATGCCGTCGCCGGAAAATAACAGGAGGTGGGGGTGGGTGGGTGGGGTGTAGAGGGATGGCCTGGCACCGGTTAGGGTACGGTGGGACAGCAATGCGTGTGCGGCTGCGCAGCAAGCCGCGGAAGGCGAGAGCAGGCCATCCCGCCGGCGTTGGTTTGGTTTGGGCAGCTGGAGCCTGGAGGAAGAAGACAAGAGATTGAAAAAGCACGACAGACATTGGATTGACATCCAACGGCTTAGGCTGCCACAATCGTTTGTTGACTAAGTTGACAAAGCCTTGTGTACGCGTCAACCTAGTAGGCCCACAAGTCAGCCTCTTAATCCATGGTGGACAAATACAGCCCATTTAAAAATATAACAGCCCATTCCAAACGTTTAATCGGAAAGTTCAACATTCAAGGCAAAGTAACAGGACTGATTCAGAGATAGAGTACTGAACTTCCACGTTGACAACCATCATAGCCAACTTAACTATCTACTCCCAGTAATACTCGAGTTTAGAACAACTAACATACTCTTAGCTAACTAGACGATGCCGGCCGCCATTTGCGGCACACGCTAAATGCTGGCACCGACGTCCTCCTCCTCGCCTCAGACTTGGCAGAGATGCGATAGGGCGCGTTGCTCGCGCCCGTTGGCCCTTTCCATGCCGGCGTGGTCCACCGAAGCTTCGGCTTCTAAGTGGGAAACCAACTTGACGAGCTGGTAGTAAAATTCAGCGTCGCGCATGCATGCGTGCCCGACAGCCTCTAGGGCTATTCGCCGGGCGCCGGCCTCCACGTAGTTGGCCCAGTTGCGGGCGCTCTGCTCGCGACACAGAGCAGCGGTGCACTGCTCCTCCTCCATGCTCTGCTGGCGGCGCAAATCAGCGGTACGCTGCTCCTCCGCCATGCGGTCGTGCTCCAAGGCATCCTCATACTCCGAATTGCCATCTAAAGACCGCCAGAATGCCTCCTCCCTCCGTCTGCCTTCCCGTGAAAAACCGAACACTAACTCTGGCGGTGAGCGCCTCTGGCGTTGCCTATTGATGCCGCGTAGGGACATGACAGACGTGGCGAGAGCGAGGGCAAGTGGCGAGCGACGTGTGGTCGATGGGGTCTTGTGAGGATAGGGTGCGTTGGGTGAAGGTGCCACCGGAGCACGCCGGGAACCAGTAATTATAGGCGGACGGTAGGTAAACCCGCGTGTCGCAGGAAACGCGGAGTTCATCGAAATTCAATGCATAAGCAGGCATGGCTTTTAGAGCGCCAGCTTGTCATGGAAAAGTGGAAAAAACTGAAATTATGACCGTGCCGTACTCCCGTCCCATCCAGTCAGTGCTGGGTCGCACATCGGTGATACGTCTCCAACGTATCTATAATTTTTTATTGTTCCATGCTATTATAGTATCAATCTTGGATGTTTTATATGCAATTATATGACATTATATATCATTTTTTGGGACTAACCTATTAACCTAGTGCCCAGTGCCAGTTGTTGTTTTCTGCTTGTTTTAGCCTTTTCAAAAAATCATTATCAAAAAGTGTCCAAACGAGAGGAAAAAAACTTTGGATTAATTTTTTCTGGACCAGAAGAGACCCACGAAGCTTCAGGAGACGACCAGAAGAGCTACGAGGAGGCGACAAGCCTGGAGGGCGCGCCCAGGGGGGTAGGGCGCGCCCCCAGGCTTGTGAGCCCCTTGTTGCCCCTCCAGACCTAATTCCAGCGCTATAAATTCCCAAATATTCCCAATATACTAGAGAGACAGAAGAGAAAACCTTTCCACCGCCGCAAGCCTCTGTTCTTCCGCGATCCCATCTGGAGGCCTTTTCCGGTACTCTGCCGGAGGGGGAATCAATCACGGAGGCCTTCTTCATCAACCTTGCTGCTCTTCCGATGATGTGTGAATAGTTTACCATAGACCTACGGGTCCACAGCTAGTAGCTAAATGGCTTCTTCTCTCTCTTTCATCTTTAATACCATGTTCTCCTCGATGTTCTTAGAGTTCTATCCGATGTAATCTTCTTTTGCGGTGTGTTTGTTGGGATCTGATGAATTGTGAGTTTATGATCAGATTATTCATGAGAAATATTTGAGACTTCTCTGAACTCTTTTATGCATGATTATTATAGCTTTGTATTTCTCTCTGATCTATCGATTTGGTTTGGCCTACTAGATTGATTTGTCTTGCAATGGGAGAGGTGCTTTGATATGGGTTCAATCTTGCGGTGCTCAATCCCAGTGACAGAAGGGGACATGACACGTATTTGTATTGTTGACATTAAGGATAAAAAGATGGGGTTTAATTATATTGTTTGAGTTTAGTTTGTCTACATCATGTTATCTTGCTTAAGTCGTTACTCTGTTTCATACTTAATACCCTAGATGCATGATGGATAGCGGTCGATGGGTGGAGTAATAGTAGTAGATACAGGCAGGAGTCGGTCTACTTGTCTCAGACATGATGCCTATATACATGATCATTGCCATGAATCCATCATAATTATTTGATTTTCTGTCAATTGCCCAACAGTAATTTGTTTACCCACCGTATGCTATGTGTTCGAGAGAGAAGCCTCTAGTGAAAACTATGGCCCCCGGGTCTACTTTATCATATATAAAAAACCTAAAAATACCTTGCTGCAATTTATTTACTTTTATTTTAATTAGTATTTTAGTTTATCTATTTATCTCTATAAGATTTAATCCTTGCAAATAACTGCTAAGAGGATTGACAACCCTCTTATTTGCGTTGGGTGCAAGTGTTTGCTCTTGTGTGTGCAGGTGCGTTTAATGGACTTTTGCTTGGTTCTCCTACTGGATTGATAACCTTGGTTCTTAACTGAGGGAAATACTTATCTCTACTATACTGCATCATCCTCTCCTCTTCGGGGAAATACCAACGCAGTCTACAAGTAGCAATCGGCACGACGGTCAAACGAGTGCACTCGATTCATCCAGATGAGGTACGTGCGTGATCCGCTGGTTATTTGAGTAGGATCGAGTTGGTCTGCACGAGCTACTGGGTCCCTGGTGTCAGCCGCTCGTTGGGCAATTCTCTCGTTTATTGACTACGTTGACAATGGCGTGGGACCCAGATGTCAAACCATTAGGAGGAAGCATTTTTTGGCTTGTTATAAGGAGGCACTTGCTTGCGTACTGCCAACGTTTGAGGGTACGGTGGGGCGGCCATGCGTGGGCGGAGGCGCAGCCACCCGTGGGAGGTAGGAGCAGGTGGGACCCATGGCGTGGTTTCGTTTGGGCGTCTTGAGGAAGAAGAAAAGAGATAGAAGAAACACGAAAGATGTTGGATGTCAATCCAATGACTGGCAGGCATAATCGTTTGTTGACTAAGCCGACACCACCTTGGATAGGATTTTTCCTTGTGGGTCCCAAATGTTAGAATCCAAATTTGTCATGGCCATTCAGCCTTTCTTATTAGGAATTACTGCCCATTTGGTGTGCTTGCTCAAAATAAGTTTGTGGGTGCTGGCGGGCGCTAAGCGCTTGGGTTCTGTAATGCACAATGAGATCAAGTAGCCGGCGAGAGTGATGTTATTTACCTTTGTTGGGATTTGTTACAATATTTCTCTCTTAATTAAAGGAATGGCAAGCCATTAGCCTTTTTCAAAGAAAATATGACAGCCACAGCCGAGTTGAAATGGGCAACAACATCAAACTCCAGCTTAATTACAAACTGTACAAAAGCACGAGGGTAATTGTTCATCAGGTTTAGACTAAACCCAGATTGAAAAGGGTAACAGCATCTAACTCAACCACTGTTTTTGACAGCTGTCACTATCAAATGGATCGGTCAGATCCATAAAATGAGCATCCCGGGTCATAAAACATAATGGAATATGACCACAAGATGATGTAAAAAGAAGCCTGGCTCGTTCAGAAGCCCTTTTGTCCACCTGAAAGTCCTTTTTTTGCTCTTTGACATATCCATCCATCAAAACTTCATTCTTAATATATTTAAGCCCGATGGACAATAGTACCCTCGCATTCAGCAGGAAGAATGTAACAAATGTAGTGTTTGCATGGGTGGCTACATATCCTTCCAGCGTTATTGTCTTCAAACGAATATGATGAGAACTGAGAAAATTCCGGTGCTTACAATGCCACCGATTGGTTATACCTTTTGTACCCCGTCCTGCTGCCTAAATAGACATGAAGATTGAAAACAGTTAAGGTCTAAAAAAAGAGTATGTGGAAAGAGCAACAACTGAACGGTTAATTCTAGTACACTATATATGGGCTTCCAATGTGCGTGAAATCATCACCTTTATATACAATTCTCCAGGCATGGAAAGCATCGCAACAAGCCAATAATCTTGTTCAAATCAAAAGTATTCATATTGATATATAAGATCTTGATAGAATTCAGCACCACTGATAGGCTATCCATGGACAAACTCTTCATTGAGCATATAGAACATAATATTAGTACAAAAAGTGTACTCCAAGATGATATAAAACTTATGCGCACAAATGAAAAATGCAGCTTATGATTACAAAAGTGCAGATGATAATATACAGTACCTGGATAACTGTGGAGCCAAACACAATCTTGAAATGATCACAGAGATCATGAATTACATCCAAGGTCTCCAGTTTAGGCGCGGAGACGACAGTTATTTGCGAAGGTGAATAACAAGAATCAAGGATCAACCTTTGAAGTGAAGGGGCATCTTCAATGATGAGCTCCCCGACATCAAAAGAAATTCCAATTCTTACAAGGTTAGGCAACTTTATTCGGAAACAACCGATTTTAACTGTCAAAACAAGCACTAAGCACTCCAGGGCAGGGCAACTGGATTGGATGATGCTGTGCAGTGAGGCCTCCGACATACGAACCAGCACAAGTGAAAGTTTTTTGAGAAGTGGGAGTCGAAGCTTTTGTACCAGATTGTCTGGTAGTCTGCACAGGGCAAAGGTGGCAATGTGGAGAGAGGAGGAAAACCGCGAGATGGACATCGCTGGCGACGGGTCAAATATATGGCGTTCGGTTCGTGGTATGTCAGTTTCGTAGGAATAATAGAACTCAAGCATCTAGAGTTTGCGGAAATCAGGGGATGTCAGCCAGGCGTTCACCATGCGAGGCACGTGCAGGTAGCACGCCGGGATGCAGAGGCGGTGAACGGAGCCCCCGTGGGAGGAGATGATGGCTTCGGGGAGTTCAAAATCATCAACGAGAGATAGGCCATGACAATCAAGATTAAGAGGCGTGGAGCACCATAGAGGGCACCACCGAGATGTGAGGACTTGGGTGCGGCAGCAATCCTTGGTAGGGAGAAGCGAGATGATATCCCCAAGGATGGCGTCCGGGAGATCGCTGATGAGGTCCGCCCGAGATTCTTCGGGTTCCTTAGATACAGGGGGGCGCCTCGCCGCTTCTCCCCGCGCTGCCATGTGCGGGATCTACAACCGGCGTCGCCGCTGGCGGGAGCCTCATCTTCTGGCGCTGTGGCCAGCCGAGTCCATTTTCCTTGTGGGCGTCGCGTCGAGCTCACGGATTTGAGCAGAGGAAGGAATGACGAGCCTAGTTGTGGTGTGAGTGAGGAAGAAGGGGAGCTGGGGTTTTTTGTGGCAGTGAGGAAGAAGGGGAGCTGGGGTTTTCTGTAGGAGTGAGGTGAGTAATTTGGGGGTACAACCGGAGGGGGAGACGGGACGAGCGAGCGCACGTGAGGTGGGAGTGAGGAGGAAGAAGAGCAGCCTTGTTTTTTTGGGGGGCGATGCAGTGGGGCGCCTCTTCTTAAGTAAAATACGGGCTTTTGAATTGATTTTATTAATTAGGGTGGATGGGCTATTTTGTCTTGGGGCCAGAAAAACAATTACTACTAGTAATACAGTTAGAACACTCTACCACTCCCCAGAAAAACAATTACTCAATCCTCAAAAAAAAATTACTCCTATAGTACAGTGGAGACACTACCGCTTCTGGCTCCTTGTCTGTCATCGAAACGGCTCCCGCTACTATCGTTTTACTTTGGTTCGCCGACATGCGGGGCATGCAGCGCGCGGGCCCAAATGGCATCCACCAAATTAGAAGGCGGTATGCAGGCGCAGAGTCACCACGGTCGTAGTGCGGTAGTAATGAGCCGTCATATCACAAAACCCCACCTCCCCACAGTAAGTTGGTCGGACGAAGCAACCATCATTTCACTCTTCGCTGAATCCGCTTCTCCCTCATATTCTTCAAGAAAGCCACCACTCGCTTCCGCCATTGTTCTTCTCTCCCAACGAAGGGAAGGTGAGCGCATCCGTGATGTTGGTATATTTTCTTTCCAAAAAAAATCTTTTGCAAAGCAGTAACTGATCCTCACTCCCTTTTTTGTGTCATTGTCATTGCGATTGTGTTTTCCTTTCGGTTGTCTTCTATTTGTCAGTTTCATTATGGATCATAGAGAACCGGGCAAAGATCTGCCGATGTTGGAGCAGACGCGGCAGGCTGATCCCCACGAGACAGAGAGCATCAAGAAGATGAAGGCCACCACCGAGCCGACCCCAGATACGCTCACGGCCACTACTGAGATGGTCAATGCCACGTTTGAGGTTACAACCCCCGTGGCCGTGCAGGAGCAGTTTTCCCCCGGCAAGATGGACCCCTTCGAGGATGTGTCCCCCCCCCCCCCCCGCTGAGCTGCCCAAGGTGATTTTTTTGTTTGGCAATCTTGATTGTGGTTTTTAATCTAACTATGAGGTGATAAATAATGCAAGATTTATTAGCTCTGATGCCATGCTACCTTCCTTGTCATGCATACTTTTGACTCTACATGGTGGTTTAAATAACTTGTGTTTTTTATATTGGAAAGTAATTCAGAATTCGTTTCTGTTTCAATTAGAGCCCTGATGCAGACAAGGATTATGTGGTTGTACATGTCACTCGCTATGAGGTGGATGACCTGAATATACGCACTGGGAAAACAAAGTTCTTAGGTTGTTCGATCCTGGAAGCCATTTGCACTTATACGAAAGACGAAATGTATTCCAGCCACACTGTTGTCAGGCGTGTTGTCCAGGGTGTACTGAAGCACAACAAGTTCACAGCTACTCCTTCGTTTGTGAGGCATAATGTTGTTGTCAAGCTTATCCATGAAGATGACGTGACATGCCTCGACAAACAAGTTTATGAGTGGAAAGGCCACAAGGTTATCTTCAAGAAGGTTGACAGGATTGAGCTACTGCCGGACGTCCTCAAGGATGTTCATGGCAAGGTCCGTCTTGTGTCCATCCCCAATTAGATCGATGGCATGAAATAGTTGGCCCAGTTAGTGTTTCAAAGTAGCTTTGATTGTGTTTAATTACCCGAACCTTGCGTATTATCGAGCCCTCTTGGGGTAGTACTCTATTTGAATCCCTCTATGGAAACTGCTACTACTTTTGTGTTCCCATGAATCATGTGAGAACCCTCGTAAATGTTGCTGAAACAGATGCATCCTCACGAGTTCTTTCATGTAATATGGCATTGTAAGACATAAGTTGCCACTGTTTATCAAACGAGCAGTGTGTGTTTGATGAAATACTTGTTTGACAACTCTTGGTGCGCCGGCGTATACATAGTGTAGGTAATGCACTGTTGGTGCTACCCCACTTGTAAGCATAGTTGGTGCAAACATGGCACATTGGTGCAGATCGCTTCAACACTAGATCGACCAGCTCACACTCATACTCTGCTGTCTGACATATAAGCAACTACGTATCTAGTTACAATGGTTCATGCGGTTAATTGAGGCCACAATATAGATTCCAAATGTTAACATGCTACTCCAGCATTCATGTTAAACATTCACAATAAACTCCGCCGCATAAAATACTTCAAATGCATAAGTTCAGCTTTTTTATACATCTCAATGATTCATAGAACATAACATCTCTTTTAGAAGTTGACAGCAAAAGACAAAGTTGTGAGAAGGTTTACAAATCAGGAAAAATCAAGCCAGGCTTCTCTGAGCAAAGGGCCTCCCTAGGCAAGCTTTAATTTCCTGGGGTTCACTCTGGTATTTCTTGTTGCCACCATCCAAGGTTAGGTTCTCTCGTTCCAGAATAACAAATTATAATTGTGTTCTCAGTTGGAATATTGAACTGAACCTTGAAGTGGATTGACCATTTGAACTTCTTGTGCAGTTCCACTAAATTTAAGCACCGCTATTTGCAGAAATAAGCAGACCGCAATGCCTCTTTTACGCGCACCTGACCCCAAAAACTCCGTGCAGCCATGCAAGCTCGCCCTCGAGCCATCCTTAAATTGGGATTGAGTGTAGTTCATGGCGCGGACGCACTGCTTGTTTTCTCCGTCACACATGACAGGCTCGTTCCTGCACTACAATCAGGAAGTCCGCGTACGAATCTGCTTCTTTTAGCTTGCGTTGGTCATTCTAGCTAGTTATGAATGTAGGAATACCTGGAATACGGGTGGCTAGAGGACAGCAGGTAGGAACAGCCATCTGATTTTGTGCAGTTCTACTAAAATTGAGGTGTGTGCTTATGATTGCACAAATAGAAACGATATGGAGATAGAGATCCCTGTTTGCACAAATATGTAATATGGTTATTTAAGCAGTGGAAGTTATTTGCAGTGGCATATGATTAACAACAACATCTCTTGTGTTTTGAATGGCATTACATTGACAGTATGAAAAAGTGCCATCAAGTAAGAAGTAGCATCACATCAACACTGGCACTAGATTAATATGCAGAACAATAGCACTAGTATAACTGTCATCAGAGTAGCACATGGTCAGTAGCTCCGTGCACGGTGCAATCAAATTTGTGCAGTTCCAATGGGATGAACCAATGTTAGCGGTGTGAGATATAAGTGTAACTGGCAAAACAGAATTCATGGGAAATAAAGCAAGACAGAAGCACTTCATAAAATGGTGGTGTCATTGCTTCAATTTATCGATGGCACTAGACTGACAGCAGCATTACTTAGAAGTGACATTAGGCTAACAGTGGCATTGCTTCATTTTTCCTATGATATTAGATAAACGGTAGCGATAAGGTCAAAGGGACAGCAGGGGCATCAAGTGGTGAAGCAGGTCTGGTTGCCGAGAGTGGCAAACATTCAGGCAGCATGTCTGCATTTGTCCAATTTTTTATCTCCTCGGTGACCTTTTCCTATGTGAGCACAGGAAATCTAGACCTGCTCATTCTCAGTTGCGTTGTCCCCCCAACACCCCCTCACTTTCTTCCCTTTTTTGACCAAGAGACCGGTCTGGCCAGTATCTTACTAGTACTTCCCCCCACACTTTGCTATCCACCCCACTTTCTTCCCCTTTTCAACCAAGAGACCGGTTGGGTAGCCAGTCTCTAATACTTTCCCCTTTTTCTTTCCTCTTTGAACCAAGTCCTAGATTCATGCTACAGCTTTCCCCCCTTTCTTCCCTTTTGAACAAAGTCCTAGATTCGACTGCATGAAGTAGATTTACCTCTAATAATAGTAAAAATTTAGGTGGCTTTGGAACAGCCGAAGGAAGTAGAAAAAGATCCACATGCAGCCACGTGGTGAGCTGGGGCAGTAGAGCAAGGCCGGTTTCGAAGAAAGTTATACCTGAGGGTCGTCTGGATGTGGCTAGGAGGGCAGTGGGAGGCCGGATCTGCCCACAATACGGCAGTGAGGAAGAAGGGGTCGGAGGCCCTCCCGAGCCGGCGCTGTGTCGGACAGAATGGAACGGGCCACCGATCGGGACGCGCCGGCAGCTGTGGGTCTCCTCCCTCGCCGCCGACGACCGCGTGAACGCTGCACCTTCTCCGCTTCGCCGGAGGAGGGGATCCGGCCAGAACTGTGACCAGCAGTGAGCAGAGAGAGGGTGTGGCCGCCGCTGTCTTGTTTAGATCTGGAGAGGATGAGAGAGTGAATGAGAGCAACCCTAGTAAAGCAAGCGCTCAAGCTCCTGCTTATATATATAGTGGAGTGATTTTCTTGTAGCAATCGTTTTTAAAATGAATACGCGCGAACCACTATTTTGATTTAACGTTCCAGTAAAAAAACTCAATCAATAATGCGCCACCGTGTCCTGGTCGCACCATGTACATGTGTGGGCCCCGACCCTCCATGAAATTGAAAACTGCACGAGTCAAATTGTCACTTGGGATGCCTCTTTGTAAACAAATGCGCTCATACGTGTACCCGCGCGTGGGTGTTAGAGAACTGGTGCGTGCGTGCGCCGCTTCTCTTCGTGTACTACATACTCCACCTAGAGTAAGATGTATACGCGTGTGACATCTGAGTTACAAAAAAAATGTGTGACGTCTTTTATTTTTTAGAAGTTCTTAGGGAAGGGTGTGAAGAACACATATATGTGTGTCACGTCTACCTACAGAGTACAGATAGATGGTGTGTGCGAGAAGTCTCGAGAGAGTCGTGAGGTGTGTGTGGGCGTGCGTGAGAGGGAGGGTTAACGTGTCAATGCAATGTGTGTGTCCGTAAATCATATGTGGCGAACGTTCACCACAAGCCGTTTCCTGGCGAACACCCAAAGAACCGTCAGATCTGCATCTGACGGTGGCAGTTTTGCCATGGCATTTGACAGAACAGCCACTCCTCCGACACATAAAATTTCCACGTGAGCGTTCACAACTGCCGTATGCTCCCTCCGTTCCAAAATATAGTGCATATAGCTTTATTGAAAATTCAAACCTCACGAACTTTTACCGAGTTTTCGTAGAACAACATGCACATATAGAAAACCCAGCATATATCATTTCATTCATCATCGAGAGATATCTATAGAGATGGGGGAGGAATGTACGAGTGTGTCTTCTATAAAGAGGGGCCGTATGTGCGTGTTTGTTGTGAGAGAGAGCGAGAGACATCGTAGGATTGAGTCCTCTAACTAAGGAGAGAGAAAGAACGATCGGGATCAGTAGAGAGATGAAATATAGTGTGTTCCTTCATTAGAAGAACCAAGCAAATATTTTGCTGAGTTCTAAACTCGGCAATGTCCCATCGAGTAAGGACTCGACGCGTGGCACTGCTCTATTGCCGAGTGCCACACTTCACCAAGTTTGTTAGCCGAGTCTCCGTTAGCCGACACTTGGCAAAGGAAGACCGCCGTATCACCTACATCAATTTCAAGCCTCCTTTGGTGTGGAGGAATATTATAGGAATTCTATATGATCGGACTTTTATAGGAATTTTTCCTTTAGAGCCATTTGGTTCATAGGAATGGATTCCTATACTCCACATTTAAGAGGAAAATAAACATTAAGACTCAATGGAAAAATTCATATGATGTGAACCAAATGACATCTCTTTTCCTGTCCCTACTCAAAGGATTTGAGATACATGTCGGCCTCCTCTGGTTCATAGGATAGGAATATCATAGGAATAGGAAAAACATAGGAAGTGAGATGACATGCATCTCAATTCCTACAGAGAAAGAAATGTCATTTGATGCATAGGATAGGAATTTTTCCATTGAGTCTAGGGTAATGGTTTTTTTCCTTTAAAATGTGAAGGACTGGTTCCTATCCTACATAGGATTAGGAATCCATTCCTACAAACCACAGAGCTCCATAGGAATTTTTCCTTTGAAAATCCTATACTATGAAATTCCAACAAACCAAAGGAGTCCGTACGTCATATGTTTTCCTACAACTTTCATACTCCTATAATATTCCTACCCTGTGAACCAAAGGAGGCCGCGGGTATATCAAAATGCGGGACCCACGCGTCACTGCCTTTGGGTCGAAGCTGCATTCACTATTTTTTGTACTCCCCTGCCCTGTCCAGCTTACTGCGGGCAAGGTGGGGCTTTGTGATTTGACGCCTTATTGGTCATTTACTAGTACTGCGGCGCTACGACCGGGGTGCCTCCCCCCGCTGCTCCGAACTTTGGTGCATGGCACGTGGACCAGGATGGTGGATGTCCCACATGTCGGCGAAAGGCGTGCTGTTAGTGTGTCGCCATGAGCAATGCTAGACTCACGGGGAGGATTTTTACAGACTTTATGGAGTAGCAAACATGGAGGATTAGGATTGGATTTAGGGGGTGGGAAGGGGCCCACTCCCCTGAAATCAGAGGGGGTCTAGTTTGATTAGTTGGAAGATGCCCGTATTAGCCCCGTAAAGGCCCGTGAGTGCAGCATTTTTGGTGTCGCCATTTCGTGTGTGGATTGACCCTGCGGACTTGCAACGCGAGCACGAAAGCCGTGCTGGAAGTGTGCTGCCATTTCATTTTGAACTGTAAAGCGTACCACTTGGTTTTGCTTCTTGGAGCGATATATACAAATCTCGATTATATTGATCTAAAAGTAGATATCCAGATTAGTAAAAAGGACATGCTTTTGCTGAGCGGTGGGCGGGGGAGCTTGGCCTGTCGGTTTGCTAACATGCGGTCACACGTGTCAGTGATGTACCAAGCCGATGCGTGTCCCTCATGAAAAATCAGAACAATGGCAGAAGCAACACGTGGTTTTCTTGAAGAAGATGATGGAGAAGCGGATTCAGCGAAGAGTGAAATGATGGTTGGAAAGGTGAGGCTTTGTGATTTGATGCCTCATTGCTCATTAGTACTACTGCGGCTGACGGTGTCCTAGACTAGGGGGTACTAACCTAGTCGGCCCATATTCCTTGGGCTGGGCCAGTGGGCCCTCATTCTTATCAAGATGGACTCCGGAAGATACACGCGAGAGGAGAGATCAAGATTATATCTGCCGAAGACTTGACGTATGCTCCAAGACTCCTCCTACCGCTGCCACGCCTAGATACCAACCTTGTAACCTTAGATGCCCTACCTGGCATGTATATAAGCCAAAGGGTTTAGCCCTTAGAGGGGATCTCAACCCAATCTCATTCACCTAGCCCTAGAACTAGAGCATATCTTACGATCTTGAGGTAGATCAACTCTGTACTTGATACATCTCCATTGATATAAACAAGAGCAGGATGTAGGGTTTTACCTCCATCAAGAGGGCCCGAACCTGGGTAAACATCATCTCCTTGTTCCTGTTACCCTCTGTCTGAGATCCACAGCTCGAGACCCCCTACCCCGAGGTCTGCCGGTTTTTACACCGACACTGGTGCTTTCATTGAGAGTTTCGATGTGTGATCGCAAAGGATCGATGGCTCATATGCAGATCAACTGTGGCACTGGCTGTGGGGACACCTACGTCCCCGGCCAGCTTTTTGTGTTCGGCGGCATGATCTTTTGCGCTGACTCGACGGGCCACCTGGCCACCATCGAGAACTACGCTCCCGACCAGATCGTTACCTTCGGAGGTTTGGAGTACACCGCGGATTCCCGCGGCAGGCTCGTCCTATCAGGCTGGACTCCCGGCCAGATTCAGGGGCTGGCAAACATCAGGGGCTCGACCTCAGAATCGATCTCCGTTGAAAACAATGCGTCATGCCCCCCGACATCGCCGGGGGCTATGGAGAAACTTCCCTCCCCCGCCTTGGACAACCCTGTCATGGTACCCGGCTCCGACATAGATCAGAGCTCGGCCTTGGACACAACATCGGGCTTAAAACCGATCTCGGCAGTGGATCTAGAATCCACCTCGCCTCCTTGTATGGACGAAAACGCATCAGGCGTGACGCTACGAGTCGACCCGGCTTACGGCCAGACCATGAACCCTGAGGAGCTATCTCACCTCAATGAGATGCTTGATCGGATCCAGAGTTTGTCAATCTTGGATGGCAAGACCTCGGTTTATGATAAGATCGGACTTAAAGCCGATGATCGGGAAATTTACATCCCACCCGCCACCCACCTAGTCACCACTATCGATGATTTAACTGATATGTTGGACTACGACGAGGCAACCGACATGGATGAAGATGTCGGCAGCCCTATGGACAACACCTTGCCGCCTACTAACACCGGCAGGTGGAAAGCAACATCCACGTATGATGTGTACATGGTCAACACTCCCAACTCCCCTCCAAGGTGTAGGCGAAGACGCGGAAGGGGTGCTAATGGGGAGCCCAGTGGGAACAACCCTACCGCCGACACGGTGGCCAACGACGCGGAAGACCCAGGGGAGGACCTTCAAGCCTCCCCAGAACGCCACGCCGACCCTGAAGGCATCCCCAGGGACTCGGATCCCGATGACCTCTTTGAAGGGGTTGATGACAATTATATGCCAGAATCCGAGGAGGACGTGAGCCTCGGCACCGAGGACTTCATAGTCCCCAAAGACCCTGCCGAGCAAGAACGCTTTCGGTGGCGCTTAGTTGCTACCGCTCGAAGCATGAAGCGCAAGCAGCAGCAGCTGCAGGCTAACGAGGATGCACTAAATGACAAGTGGGTCGAAATACTTTTGGTCAAGCAAGACCTCAAAGAACGGCACCGCAGTGCGCCTAAATCTTATCCACGCAGGCGTTTACTGCCTGAATTTGACGATGAATTAACCGCTGAGGCACCTGATCGCCCCCCTCGAGGACGCGCCAGGCCCGCGCAGGAGGATTTCCACACTCAACCAGCCCCACGCCATCATGGCAAGGACCCTGTGGATTATCTGGACCCTCAAGACGTTCGACGTCGGATAGAGGCAAACCGGGCGCCACCCCGGTCCATTTATGGATCAAGAGGACGTGCTCCGGCCGAGCATGACGGCTATGACGCCTGGTTGGACAGGAATGGCCGCACCCGAGATCAGACTTATACTCGGCTCCCTCCCGACATCCGACATGATACCGCTCGGTTTCGAGGACCAGCCCACCCGATCTGTTTTACAGATAGGGTAATGGAACACCACAGTTCCCCGATGGGTTCAAACCCATCAACATAGAATCTTACGATGGCACCACAGATCCAGCTGTATGGATTGAAGACTTTCTTCTCCATATACACATGGCCAATGGAGATGACCTCCACGCCATCAAGTACTTGCCACTCAAGCTAAAGGGGTCGGCGAGGCATTGGCTGAATAGTGTGCCGCTCCACTCCATTGGAAGCTGGGAGGCTCTTGAAGACGCCTTCAGGGCAAATTTCCAAGGAACCTACGTCCGACCTCCGGACGCCGATGACCTCAACCATGTCACTCAGCAGCCCGGCGAATCAGCTCAGAAATTCTGGAACCAGTTTCTTACTAAAAAGAACCAGATCATAGACTGCTCAGACGCCGAGGCCATCACAGCATTCAAAAACAACATCCGAGATGAGTGGCTCGCCCGCCAGCTCGGCCAAGACAAACCAAGGACCATGGCAGCCCTAACCTCACTCATGACCCGCTTTTGCACGGGAGAGGACAGTTAGCTGGCCCGCAGCACACACCACGGTAAGGCGGGGACCCTCGGAAACTCGCGACGCCAACGGCAAGCCTAACCGCAACAAAAATAAGCGCAGGCATAGAAACGACAGAAGCGACACAGAAGACGCAGCAGTCAATGCAGGCTTCACCGGACCTCGATCCAAACAGAAAAGAAAGCCCTTTAAAGGGAGCAAGGAAGGACCGAGCCAGCTCGACAAGATCCTGGATTGACCGTGCCAAATTCATGGCACTCAAGACAAACCAACAACCCACACCAACAGGAATTGCTGGGTCTTTAAGCAGGCTGGCAAGATAGCGATAGAGGGTCAGAATAAAACCCAAAATCATAGCGAAGACAAGGATGAACCTCGGCGGCCAAACAATGGAGGCCAAAAGAAGTTTCCTAACGAGGTAACAAAGGTAAACATGATTTATGTTACCCACATCCCTAAAAGGGAGAGGAAGCGCGTACTTCGGGACATCTACACGTTAGAGCATGTGGCTCCGAAGTACAATCCATGGTCGGCTTACCCGATCACCTTCGACAAACATGACCATCCGACAAGCATCAAGCATGGCGGATTGGCCGCACTCGTCCTGGACCCGATCGTCGACGGTTTTCATCCGACGTGCGTCCTTATGGACGGAGGGAGTAGCCTCAACTTGATCTATGAGGACACAGTAAGGAAGATGGGGATTGACTCATCTCGGATTAAGCCTAGCAGCACCACCTCTAAAGGTGTAATACCAGGGGTCGAGGCTCGCTGCACCGGAACCGTGTCCCTGGAGGTAGTATTCGGATCACCCGAGAACTTCAGGAGTGAGGAGTTAATCTTCGACATCGTACCTTTTCGCAGCGGATACCATGCGCTCCTAGGGCGCACCGCATTCGCCCGCTTCAATGCAGTCCCGCATTACGCTTATCTCAAGCTCAAAATGCTAGGACCCAACGGTGTTATTACAGTAAATGGTAATACCGAACGCTCTCTCTGGACGGAGGAGCGGACCGCGGCTTTCGCAGCCAAGGTGCAGGCATCCGAGGAGGCAGCCCGTGGTGGTAAGCGCACCCCCTGCTCTTCGAAGCGTACGCGGGCTATGCCAGTTGACCTCGGACAGGCACCTCCCCACCCTAAATAGGGGTACGGGCTCCTCACGGGCTTCCCCCGGGAAGGGTACTACGTCCCCAGGGTGCACAACTTTGCACTAAAAATTCCCTGGGTTGCCGAGGAGCCAAAACAACGGAAACGTCGGGTCGGCTCGACCGAGTAGCAACGAAACCTCGGGCTTACCTGTTGGCAGGGTTCTGTCAAAGAGCTAGCCAACACTAGCATGCCCATGTGGCTTTAACGACAAACTAACAGCTGCAGACCTCTTCAAAGGGCTCGACCAACAAACGCATCAAGCGCATGCTGGGCCGAAGTTGCATGCTATCAATATCAACCCCCGCTATCAACGAGGACGAGCTGGTCAACAGCATGGAGACACAGACATGCGGCAGGGGGCGGCCCGGGCTCATAGACCCGATGACAAGATCCGCCCTGTTTTTTCTTTTAGTTTCTCCTTCCTTATCTTCACTCGCATTGTATCTTGCTTAGATCCCCTCATCAAAAGTTCGGCATGTAAAGCTTGGCTACATGAAATAAAGAAATCGTGCCCATAAAGGTCTTTAAACATATTTTCTTACAAGCACTGCCCACGAACTATGAGAACATCTCTAAGATACAATTGCTAAAGGGCCTCGATTTTACACCCTGAAAAACAAGTCCGAAGTACTCGGCGTCTCGGATGTTGCAGTATATGCATCAGTTTTGAACCTAGATTTTGGTCAATAGTTGGGTTACCCGGCTCCTATGTGTACCCCTTACGTTCCCGACAAATTCAGCTAAGGGTGTAATTGGAGAACCACTGCGATAGTGCCGTTAGAGATCACCCATGTTAAACGAAGGGCTTCTTCCTCGAATTAGCCGAGGTGGGCACGGGCATAGACCTCGGCTGGTTAAGCCGACCACTTCACCCACCGAGGGCTCGTCATCAGTCCCGACCGTCAAACTCCTATGACTAAGTGAAAGTTATAAAGCCACCACAGTCCGATTGCCTAGTCCCTATGTGCACAGACCTCCTCCGGGAACCGAGACGTCGGCTAAGGGTCATGATCGCCTAAAAGGGGCACCCTTTGCACATTGTACGAAGGGGTTGAAGCCGACGACTGGCCACTTTCAGTTTAACACGGTCAAATAGGAGGAATATTAAAAACAACGCAGAAACATATGAGAGGAACTTAAGCCGTACTCATTAAATAACTGATAATTTTTATACATCCCACGCACTTCGGCATTCCAAAGTGCTACCTAAAAATACAACTTGTCCTTAGGACACACGGCCTCAGTAACACGGGCGCCCTCCTCCACCTCGGCAAAGAACTGCTCCGCGGTGCGCGCCTTCCCTTCAGGGGGCCCCGCAGCAACAACCTCCGCCTCAACCTTCCGAAAGTGCGTTTTCATGCAGGCATACACCCGCCGCGCTCCTTCCAGACACGCGGATCGCTTCCAGCAGTTGACTTGCGGGACGGCTTCTTGCAGTCGCGCCAGGAGCCCAAAGAAGCTGGCTGGCAACACCTCTGTTGGCCACAAATTGACACAGAGATCTTGGAGTGCTGGCCTCGCCATCCGGAGAAATTCTGCCAGCTACTTCATTCGATGATTGAGCAACTGCGGCTGCGACGACACCTGGAACTGCCTCCAAAACGCCTTCTCCACCTCATGGCCCTCCAGTTGGCCGAAATGAAGGCCGGCGTCTGCTGCACTCTTCGGGAGATCGGCGAAGACCTCTGCGGATCGCCATAGCTGGGTGAGCTCGACGAACCCTTTGCTGCCAAATGCATACTGAAGTAAATATGGCTTACCCGCGGCTATCCGCTCCACTTGTTGGAGCACCTGGCGGTCGGCCCGGCCCCGGGTCTGGAGCTCAGTATGAGACAGACGTAGCTTCCGCAGCTCCTCGCCCGTCTCTTTCTCCTTTTTCTCAAGGGAATCGCGTTCGAGATACACGCCCTTGAGAGTCTCCTCGACCTCCAGGACCCACGCCTGGTCTTTCCCCCTAGCCGCCTTTTCGGCGACTAGGTCCTTCTCTGCTTTGGCCGTAGCACCTTTATGCTGCTCGACCTCTTGTCGAGCCTTCAAGATCTCGGCCTTGAGCCCCTCAAGCTCGGCCAACGCCGCTGTTATTAAACTAGTTCGGCATCAGTTTAAAAAAAACAACACACTACCCTCGTTCAAAATTAATTTAAAAAAAAAACGTCGCATCGGTCGCTTACCTTGAGACTGCTTGACCTACTTGTTCATCAGGTCGAGGTCCTTCTCAGACCTCTTGAGCTTCCGGCTCATCTCCGCAATCTCCTCGGAGACGGAGCCCGGAGCCGAGTTTGAAACCTGCATAAACACTTTCTAATGAGCCCCATGATCAATTCATTGATACTTCAGACATACATTCTGTCTTATCAGTCCTGGGGGCTACTCTTTCCTCTGCTCCTATACTTTGACCCCAACACCAGTTTTCCAAAACTGGCCTTGGGCTTGGGGGCTACTCACTGGCTAGGACGTCTAAGCGCCAGGTAATGGATGTCTTCGGACAGTTACAAGGATTGGTAAAGTAAATCTAAGCAGGGAAGGTCCTTTTTCTCGTAAAGACAGAAAGATTACCTCGAAGCTCGTGATGAGGCCCTTGAAGACCTCATGCATTCCGGCCTCTGTGGACCGGAATCCCTGAAGCGCCGCGCCAATCAACGCGCGGTGCTCTTCCTTGAGGGAGGAGCCCGTCAAGGCCGCCTCCATTTTTTCAGTCCACCCTGCGCGGACCCACCCTGGAGCAGGAGGCGGGGGTGGTAAGACCTCAGACCCCAACACCTGGGTGCTGGGTACGAGGGTCTCTAGCTGCGGCGGTGGAGCCGGAGTAGACTTCGACTGGGCCACTGGTTGGCCCAGCCCTTCTTCGATGACCTAGGGGACCCCGTCCCCTTGGCCTTGTGGGGCCGAGGTATCAACCTCGGCCATGACGACCGACTCTTCGTCCCCTGCCGTGTCAACCTGAGGGGCCGGAGTTGATGTTACCTCCCCCGGCCCTTCTTGAGCCGGGGCAGCGCGGTCCGGCGTCCCGCTGGTGGGCGGCAACCCGCTGGAGGAGTCGCTAAGGCGTGCCCTTTGCGGGCTGTGGAAAAATACTCATGCGAATTTAGTCCTGCAGGAAAGACTTGATGTAAAATCAAACACAAAAAGACGAGGACGGACCTTCAAGGGGTCGGTTTCTTCCTCCCCATCGCCAGGGGATCATCTTCTGACTCGTCGGAGAGTATGGCCTTCTCCAACGTTGTGGCCTTGATAGCGTCCCTGACCGGGGTCTTCTTCGACCTCTTTGGGCCCTCGGGCCGCATCCCAGCCTCGGCGTCCTCTGACACTGCCCTCTTCCACTTTGGAGGAGGGTTCTCTTCTTCCTCGTCCTCCCCCCCATCGCTCTTGTGGGTCTCCTCGGAACGGGTGACCTAGGTCTCCCGCTTCCGAAGACCCGCCCTGCCCTTCTGGGGCTTGGACCCTTTGGGGACCACGACGTGCGACTCCTCAACTAGGAGCGTCGTAAGCAGGGGGATTTCTCCCCCTCCGGCAGCGGTGCTGGGCACAGCACCTGCTGCATCTTGGCTACCCAGTTCTGCAAATACGAAGTGAGGCGATTCATCAAAATCTGTCTCACTTAGCAGGAGAAGAATATGAACATGTATATCAAACACTCACCGGTGCGGCGTCGTAGCCGACCTCGAAGCTGAGGTCCTCCCCCTCCTTAGGGATCTTGTCCTTGGATAGCTTGAAGAGCCGCGTCCACATGCCGGCCAAGGAGGAGCGGAAGAAGTTGAGCACGGGCCCCGCATCCCCGGATTTATGCTCCCACATCGGTGTGGCCCGAAGTTGGAGTGGGAGGATGCGGCGATGGAGCATGACGTTGACCACGTCGGCCAGCTAGAGGTTCTTCTTGGTAGACCACCACTTGATCTTCTTGATCAGTGTCTCCACCTCCTCTGGGTTCCCTCAGATGACGCTTTTCTCCCTCTAGGACTTGAGCTTCCTTGGGGGCCTAGCCGAGAAAGCTGGGACCTCGGTCTGGCCGGCGGCAAGCGGCTCAGTGATATAGAACCACTCGCGCTGCCATCCCTTGACCGTCTCAATGAAGGTGCCCTTGAACCAGTCGGCGCTCTGGTTCTTGCTGACCATGGCCCCTCCACACTCCACCAGATCGGAGCCGCTGGACTTCGGCTTAACGTCGAAGATCTTCAGCCATAGGCCGAAGTGCGGCTCGATGCGGAGGGAGGCCTCGCACACTGTGATGAAGGAGGCGAGGTGGAGAATGGAGTTCGGGGCCATATGGTGGAAGTCGAGCCCATAGTAGAACATCACCCCGCGCACGAATGGGTGCAGCGGGAACCCTAAACCTCTGATGAGGTGAGGGATGAAGACTACCCGCTCCCCTGGGTTAGGGGCCGGCACCTGCTGGTCAGCGTCGGGAGCACGGGCGGTGACGTTGGCCGGGATGTACCCCGCGTTACGCAGCTCCAGGATAGTGCTCTCCATCATGATGGAGCCCCCCAGTGCCCTTTGAGGGTGTCGGCCATGGCTGAATGGGGAAGCTCGGAGGCGCAGAGGAGGAGGGAGGCGAGATTGGATCTGGGCGCTCGAGCTCGAGGAGGCAGAAGGCGGGGGAAATGGGAGTGTGATTACTGGCTCTATTAGCTTTTTACTCTTATAGGCTGCTGAAAGGCCAAGAGTCCCCTAGTCGTGCCGGTAAAAACGTCACTCCTCCCCGCAAAAGATGTTGTTGTACGCATGGGGAGAAACAAAATCTTGATGATATCCCTGAGAATACGGGCACAATCTCAACCTCGATGGGACGCATCAGTTAAAGGGCGGCCTCGAACCACAATTTGAGGTGGGCAGTAACTGCCTGACCCGTCGTGGGTAGCGCCGCTTCGATAAAGTTGTCAGGCTATAAGGTACTGTTTGCACCTAGGTGGCTAGCATTCAAGGTTAAGTAAACTCATGACCCCGGATGGGGAGAGAACTCGGCTGAACCTCATTTTCAAGACACCGCTTCTTGGAAAGACGGATAAGAGATCTGGGATCGCGAAGGGGAACTCGTCTGTCAAGCCAAGGACTTCGGATCCGAAGTTACTTTCGTTCAAGAGATCATCCTCGGCGTAGAAGACCAGTTCGGGGGCTACTGACGGTGTCCTAGACTAGGGGGTACTAACCTAGTCAGCCCATATTCCTCGGGCTGGGCTAGTGGGCCCTCATTCTTATCAAGATGGACTCCGGAAGATACACGCGAGAGGAGAGATCAAGATTATATATGCCGAAGACTTGACGTATGCTCCAATACTCCTCCTACCGCTACCACGCCTACATACCGACCTTGTAACCTTAGATGCCCTACCTGCATGTATATAAGCCAAAGGGTTTAGCCCTTAGAGGGGATCTCAACCCAATCTCATTCACCTAGCCCTAGAACTAGAACATATCTTACGATCTCGAGGTAGATCAACTCTGTACTTGATACATCTCCATTGATATAAATAAGAGCAGGACGTAGGGTTTTACCTCCATCGAGAGGGCCCGAACCTGGGTAAACATTGTCTCCTTGTTCCTGTTACCCTCTGTCCGAGATCCACAGCTCGGGACCCCTACCCCGAGCTCTGCCGGTTTTTACACCGACAGCGGCGCCACGACCGGGGTGCGTCCCTCCTGCTGTTCTGCACTGTTATTTGGTGCATGGCACATGGACCCGGATGCTAGATGTCCCACATGCTGGCGAACGGAAGCAGACCATTTATGAAAGCGAGCGTCTCCACTATTACGATGGAGGAGTACAGGACACAGCAGCCCAGTGTACTGTAGTAGTAGTACTAATAGTCTTGTAACACTTGGTTTTGCTGCTTCGCGTGATCCATCGATACAAAACCCGATTAAAAAAGAGAGGGCGAGTCTTTTCTCGCGTGGTAGGCAGGGGAGTTTGGCATAGTCGGTTTGACAGAGAGAGCGAGAGAACGATGTGAAATGCTTGAATGTGTAGTGGGCGATAATCCACTTCTGAGCCCAGGCTCATCTGCACCCGCGCTGAAGAAAAAATCAAAACAAGTACCAGAAAAATTCAAAAAATTCCAATTCTTTTTTGCATGGTAGTTAATATGATGTGTGAGGTCCACTCCAATTTCAAATCATTTGGACATCTGAGCAGCTCTCGGCAAAAAAGACAAATTCGGGGTCTGTAAAAAAGGTTTACTGTTCATGCACTATTCTGACCCGATTTGTCTCTTTTGCTGAGAGCTCCTCAGATGTCCGAATGACTTGAAAATTGGAGCGGACCTCACGCATCAAATTTTCTACCATGCAAAAAAACTGGAATCTTATGATTTTTTTTAATTTTTTGTGATTTTTCCCGACCGGGTGCAGATGAGCCTGGGCACCGAATCGCCTTTCTTTCTTTTTTGAAGTGGGCCCTTTCAGATCACTAGATGATACTAGCCCGCACGTTGTTGAGTACATTTCAATGTACATGCAACATGAATAATTGAAGTAACAATATGTTCCGGCCCGCCGCTCAACGCCCATTACCAAGGCATATGAGTAACATGTGGGACTGCATGTGAGCAAACCGACGATTGGCCAAGCTGGAAAACTCCCCCTCTTATCACACGGGAAAAGCCCCGCCCTAGCGTTTTCAATCGTTATTTGTGTCTATCGTCGCTCCAAGGAGCAGAACCAAATGTTACAACTTACGAGTTCAAAATGAAACGCCTGCCGCATTCGCGTTGCACCTCCACACAGTCAGTCTGGCACGCCGCTCAAGCTAGGGAACGCGTGTTGTCTTTCATTTTCACTGACATCTGGGACCGTTGTTGAGCAAACCGACTATCGGCAAACCCTCACCCTGCCCTCCGCGCATCGGCTGAGTTTAGAGAAACGAGGAGGGAGAAGTGCTAGCTATAGCACGGACTCCAAGAAAATTGGTGTCCGATGGGACTCGTACTGGTTTGTACTCTACTACCACTGTACTACTCCTGCTCCTACTACTCTACACTAGTAGTAGTACTAGTGCTAGTACAAACTAACTAATATGAGGCCATTCAACCGTGTCCCGGCAAAATACTCCGGACACCGATTATTCGTTGATATTTAAATTTGTTTTCACACAGCAAAATATCCCTGAAAACAACAACACACAGCAAAATTTCATGGGAAATGAGGGATTTGAATGTGCTGGGCGGGGTGGGGCAGTAAGTTAACGTAGAGGATCGGTTTGTATTTTTTGGCGAAATGCAGAGGCTCGGGTTTTGGCGCCAAACCGGAAATTTTGCAAATATTTGTCACGCAACGGACGGCGCGCCAACCGCGTGTGGTTGTCTGGTGGCGTGTGCGGTAGACTTGAATGCTTGTGAAATGCTTGTGACTGAGCACCCCGCTCCAGCACATAGCGGTACCACCTGCAGCAATGCTGAGGTAGCATATAACTAAATGAAGAAAGAGAGGGTTGAGTATCATATCAGATACCCTATCATAATAAACATATTTAGGAATAATAGTTATGATACTAACCACTACAAGCAGCCTTTATATCACAGAGAAGATTAATACTATTAACAATTCATGTCCTTAACAAAGGGTGCAATGATGACTGCAGCTTATCGCTTCTGGACGACCCGGCTATTTGAGTCGGTCGACCAGCTCCTCACGCGGCAAGGTGGGACTAAACATCCGAAACCCGCCGGCCCAATATGGATGTGAAAATCGTAATTACAAATTGCACTCGGTTGACCGGTCAAAAAGTCTACGTGGCACTCTGTCGACTGGTCAAACTGGCCACGTGGCTTGCGGGTCCCACCTATCAGTTGGTAAACAAAAATTTACGCAAGCGCGTGAGGGGTCGAACCTGCGACCCCGTGGAACTGGCCCTTGCGCGCGAACCACCCTGGATGTGTATATGTGTGCATGCACGTGTAGGTTGAGCACTTGAGCGTGAGCGTGTGTGTTGCGTCTTGTGCTGTGTGCATGCATGTGTGCATGTGTTCGTGCGAGTGTTGCGTGCGTGCATGTGTACGTGTGAGTGTTGCATGCATGCTTGAGTGCGTGTGTTCGTGCGAGTGTTGCATGCATGCTTGAGTGCGTGTGTTCATGCGAGAGTTGCGTGCGTGCATGTGTACGTGTGAGTATTGCATGCATGCATGTGGGCGTTGCGTGCATGTTTGTCCGCATGTGTGATGTGTGTGTATTCACCACAGTAGCTCATGCGTATTAAAAGGCCGGCTCAGCATATCATCACTAGGCGACCTTGTCCGCTGTGGTTATCGCTCGCGGGCTACCAACCTGAGGTCTCGACTTTGAATCCCCATCGAGCACTAATTTATTACCATTTGTTTCTTTCTTATACCCGCTGATAGGTAGGCCCTACGTTAGGGATATGATGTGCGCTTCTGATGCAACACTAGTTGCGCCACATGGACTGTTTGACTGGTCAATTGATCGTGTCATCAACAAAATACATAGCTGTACAGTGAGCCAGTGATTGTATAATCACCACAAAATGTATATGCTGACCGTATCGTGCTTTCGTTTCAAATACAATGACCGTCAGTGTCACCATCAAAATACGGAGCTGTACGGTGAGCTAGTGACCATATAATCACCAGAAAATGTATATGTTGACCGTAATGAGCGCATTCTAAATCCAGAGACCGTATTGCGCTTTCGCTTGAAATACAATGACCGTCATGCGTGAATGTGTATGGGGACGTACTTTTAGAGGGCCGAGAGATAGTTTGTGTGCGTACGTGAAAAGGGCATAGAGAGAGGGGGTGTGCGATGGAGAGAGTGAGAGAGAGAGAGATGCCCTTCGTTCTCTTTGTTGTGACTAATTTTATAGGATAAAAATGTAAACATTCACAATACGGAACAAATATCATTGGATGCACCATGCAATTAACTTTCATATATAACTTTGTAGTATTGTATATGTAGATTTTCTTAAATATTTTTTTTAGTTTCAATTCAAAACAAATCTTGTATGCGGAGTAAGAGTGAACGGATGCCTTTTTTAGATCATTGGGAGCACATGATAATGAGATGTAACATGCGTGAATGTGCGGTTGACGTATTTTGGAGGGCCTGGAAAAGATATGTGTACGTATTCGAGAGAGGCGTGGATACGAGGGGGGTGCGATGGGAGAAAGAGAAAGCATGAGAGATGCGAGAGAGAGGGAGAGAGAGAGAGAGAGAGAGAGAGAGAGAGACGAATAGGATGTCTCAACGAGAGATGGTGAGTTTGTGTATGCAGAGGAGACGGGGAGAGAGGCATGAGCAGAAATAGTGTGTGTGTTGGTATGTGTGGGTGTGAGAAAATAGTGAGACCTATGGGGGTAGAGAGTGTGCGAGGTGTGGTGGTGGCACATCTTTTTTTGGTCTGGTGGGTCGAGGTGAGGACCCCTGGGTCGGTTCCGTCCTGCGCCAAATAGGTCGGCCCGAGACACGTTATATGAAGACTGACTTGACGTACAAGACGAAGATACCAGAGCCGTGGAAGACTCTATCTCCACTGACGAAGCGGACTACAATTTGTAACCCTAGGCCCCGGGTATGTTATATAGGCTGGGGGCCTAGTTCATCGATAGTATATATACACACAATCCCTTGGTATTGACATGTACTTTGTACACACCCCAATCAAAGTATACACGACCAGGAGTAGGGTATTTCCTCGATTGCAAGGGCCCCGACTTGGGAAAATCTTTGCCTCTTATCACCATCCACTTTAACCGTCAGGGATATCCTACCGAATGATCTGATGGAATCATATCTGTAAACTAGTAAGAGAGGTGGAGACAATGTGTGCGAGAGAGGACTAAAGAGAGTGTGCGTGCGGGAGACACGAGGCAGCGATATGTACAGAGGGGGGGGGAGACCATGCGTGCGCATGCATGTGAGAGAAATAGTGTTTGTGACTAAGATTAGTGAAAAGAGTCATAGATAGTAATAAGAGAGAGAGGGAGATATATAGAGTGTGTGTGTGTGTGAGAGAGACACTTTTGGGAGAGAGGGTGAGCATTTGTGAGAGAGAAAGGTCGATGGATATATAGTGTGTGCGCGTATGCGTGAGAGAGAAAGATAGCGCGTGTGTGAGGAGGGGTCGAGGGAGAGTGCATCTACGCGTAAAGGACTGTTCTACCCATTAAATTAAAATATAAATTGTATTTAAAAATTGGATGAGATCATGAAATTTGCAAATCACGTATGAACGAACATTGGTCTAGCAAACATCCATACTCTATCGAATTCGAGCATGTGTATGGTATTATTTCACATTATTGATCCATAGTCAATAGTTTGAAATCCCCAGACAATGCATGGCTCTTGCAATTCATATATAAACGTGAGTACACTCTGCGGTCAGTGTCAAGCACATTATACATAAGAAACATACATGGTATACATTCCAAATTGCTAGCGACGAGCTAGAAAACATTTTAAATTCAACATAAAAGTGGTTTCAAATATTCAAATTCATAGGAAGTGCATTCAACTATTTGAATTCGAGATAATGACTTTTGCAAATCACATCTAAAAGGGGCATCAATCTTTGTTGATAATACATAGTCGTGTACAAAATAGATTCAAGTTTACCTCCTCCATTCCAAAATAATCATAGTTATAGGATTTTCAAGAGTCAAAAATTTCAAAAGAATCACATAATTTAATGTGGTTTTTAAACATACAAGGTCAAATATAATGAGGTCTAATTAGGAAAGTTCAACTGAAGAGTACTGTAAACGTGAATGCTTCTGGTTCAAAATTTTGAACGAAGCGCAAAAAGATCCTCTCCTCACCCGAAACCGCGCGAGACCAATGTTTGGTAGAAGGAAATTACCGTCCTAACTCTGACCCGTGAAGCCTACCGGCCCGACGTCCACAAGTCTAAACCGGGGTAGGTTTGTAACTTCACCGAGACGCCACACAATCGCCTCCGAAAAACATTCATATACCGCGGGCGCCTAGACGCCGATGCGCTCGGTCGAAATCACTCCCGCCCACTATTTTGGATACGTGAGATTACCGTCCTAGCCCCGACCCGCAGCATGTCCGAAATTTTAGATGGGGGCAAAGTTTGTAACTTTCCCCAAATTTCAGACAAGCACGTCCCGGAAACATGGTTCCCCCTTAGCTTCCCCCCTCCCCCGTCCGATTCCCCATTCATACTCCATGGGCGCTAAAACTCCCTCTCCACCAGCCGTGAAACCCCAGCCTCCTCCACCCGCCACCCCATCGCACTGATCCATCGCCGCCCTCCTCCATCACGCCGGAGCCGATACCCCGACATCATCGTCCATCGCAACCTCAACCGCAGCACCCTCCATGACTTAGCAGTAGAAGCCGAGGCAGAGCTGCCTCCACGATGTGGACGTGCGCCGTACCCGAGCCACTTCAACCCCTCCGTCCTATGCCTCACCGCTTCCGCTCCAACGTCGCAACCGTCCACCGCACCGGAGCTGTTCCCGCTACGCCATCGTTCGCCGCCTCGGATCTGCTTCCCCGTCACCGACAGAGGGCCACCGCACCACACTCAACTACTTGGCCATGGGTTCGTCCAAGGCTCCACCGTCCTCCACAACATCTTGTTTCCAGCGAACCACAAGATCTTCGAAAAAACAGAAGGAGGACATAGCATTGCCAGCCAATATTGGTACTCCTCTTCCCTTATTCTTGCAAATCTCTCGCACGGTATTCATCCCACGAAGGAAACTAGTTGACCGCTTCTTACTGCACATTCTTCCTGATACTAGATGTTCCAAGTAACTCGTGATGCACAAGGTTTCCCCCCATTTACTATTTCACTTTAGCTAGACGTCCGTCGCCTGCCTGGATTTCAATTCAGTGTCAGTTGATTCCCAATTAAAGGAAGCACCACCCACGGAGGCGCGCGGAGCACCTAGTCCACTTGTTCACCGGGGAAGCAGCGTCTCGGTGTCTATCTTAGAGGTGTGTGTGGAGCAGGAGCTGCTGGCGCCTGATCTGGAGGTTTGCCGGGCTTAAAGGGATGGCCGGGGGGCGCTGCCAAGCACGGCGGTGGGGTGAGGTCGAAAGGAGGCCGTGGCGGCGGAGACAGGGGTCTGGGCCGGTGGTCACTAGTGGTTCGAGGAAGATCGTCAACGGTGGCTGGCGGGAGGTAGATGAAGGCCATCTGCCCGTTCCTTGTAGATCGGACGGTGTAGAAAAAATCGGCTGACCTATTTGTTTTCAGTCGATTGTTATTTTCATAGGACCACATGTGGTAGTTTGCTGGAGGATTACCTGCACTTCCCAGCCATCCCTGTGCTCATATTTCAAAAGCCTAGAATCTAATTTCGTGTGCCATGCATGTTGTAGAGCTATCATATGTCTGCCGTCATTTATTTTTGACCCACCTTCTATCTGATACTTTTACACTGTACTACTTGTGCACAAAGCCACAAACTACACCCATACTCTCTCACTATTGTTTTATTATGCATGGGTATTTCAGAATCTCAAGCACAGTATTCTAAAAAGAAAATAGAGCAGTCGCTCCAATCTGCATCGAGGATTGGAAAGACGCAGTTTGACGCTCTAATGAAGAGTGTAGCGTCATTCGATGAAGACTGTCAACGTAGCTCTGTAGTTGATGACTCCATTTGCCATACACCAGCATCACAGGTGCTTGCTTTTACTTCGATGTCATATGTGGCTGCATGTTGCATATGGTGTCTACCTTGTATTGCTTCTAAATTGGTTAAATTGCATCTGCTTAGCCATATACTGTGCATATGATATGCCTTCCTATTTTTGGTACATATTGCATCTGTCTATTAACCATGTTCTTACATCAAACTAATGTTCTTGTGTATCCCTCATAATTCACTTATGATGAGACAGGCACACCCGTGGGTTAGTGTGAGACGCGCTACTCTTTTAAAGAGTGCAGTGTCATCCTCCCCATATGATTTTCAACAAACAGCAAGGCTAGATGAAGATAGTCAACGTAGCTCTGTAGTTGGTGACCGCATTTCCCCTACACCACCATCGCAGGTGCTTGCTCTAACTTGGCAGTGTGATATGTGGTTGCATGTTGCATATGGTGTCTAGCTTGTAATTCATCTAATTTGGTTAAATTGCATCTGCTTAGTTTACACATTATAGCTGTGAATATGACATGCCTTCCGGTTTTTGGTACATAGTGCATCTGTCTATTAACCATGTTCTTACATCAAACTAATGTTCTTGTGTATCCCTCATCAATCACTTATGATGGGACAGTCACACCCGTGGGTTAGTGTGAGACACGCTACTTTTTTAAAGAGTGCAGTTTCATGCTCCCGACATGATTCTCAAGAAACAGGAAGGCAAGATGAAGATGGTCAACGTAGCTCTGTAGTTGATGACCACATTTCCCCTACACCAGCATCGCAGGTGCTTGCTGTAACTTGGCAGTGTAATATGTGGTTGCATGTTAAGTATGGTGTCAAGCTTGTATTGCTTCTAATTAGGGTAAATTGCATCTGCTTAGTTTACACATTATACCTATGAATATGACATGCCTTCCTGTTTTTGGTACATACTACATCTATCTATTAACCATGTTCTTACATGAAACTACTGTTCTTGTGTATCCCGCATCAATCACTTACGATGAGACACCTTTATTCGTTGCATATTGCATATGATTTCTAGCATGTAGCTATGTATTGCTTCTAATTTGTTGAAATACCCTTATTAGCCCGCCCTTTTAATTTGGCAGAGTGATATTGGTTGCATCTTTCATATGGTGTCTAGCTTGCATTGCTTCTAATTAGTTGAAATGCCTTCTGCTTAGTTCACACATCAAAGGTGTGAATATGCAATGTTGTCCTTTTTTTGTACATATTCCATCCTCCTATCTTGCAATTGCCTTACATCAAAGTAGTGTTCATCAGTATCTTGCATCAATGAGTACTGAAAAGCAATTTTTATTCCTTTTTATTGTGGGTTTGACTTTACAAGGCAAAATCAAAAAAGAGGAAGGAAGGGGATGATGGTGGTCCTCTGCAGCAATGTAAACGAACCATCTCTACACATTCTCCTTGTACTTCTAGTGCATTACAACTTCCAAGTCTCATGTCCCCTACTCCACCATCCCAGGTGCTTGTTCTAACTTGGTAGTGTGATATCTGGTTGCATGTTGCATATGGTGTCTAGCTTGTATTGCTTCTAATTAGGGTAAAATGCATCTGCTTAGCTTACACATTATACATGTGAATATGACACGCCTTCCTGTTTCTGGTACATACTATATCTATCTATCACACCATGTTCTTACATCAAAGTACTGCTGTTGTGTATCCTACATCAATCACTTACGATGAGACACCTTTAACTTGGCAGTGTGATATTGGTTGCACCTTGCATTGATTTCTAGCTTGTACTGCTTCTATTTTTTCGAAATTCCACTTATGACGAGACACTTTTAACTTGGCAGAGTGATATTGGTTGCATCTTTTGTATGGTGTCTAGCTTGCATTGCTTCTAATTAGTTGAAATGCCTTCTGCTTAGTTCACACATCATAGGTGTGAATATGCAATGTTGTCCTTTTTCGTACATATTTCATCCTCCTATCTTGCGGTTGCCTTACATCAAAGGAGTGTTCATCAGTATCATGCATCAATGAGTTCTGAAAAGCAATTTTTATTCCTTTTTCTTGTGGATTTGACTTTACAAGGCAAAATCAAAAAAGAGGAAGGAAGGGGATGATGGTGGTCCTCTGCAGCAACGTAAACGGACCATCTCTACACATTCTCCTTGTACTTCTAGTGCATTACAAGTTCCAAGTCTCATCTCCCCTACTCCACCATCCCTGGTGCTTGCTCTAACTTGGCAGTGTGATATCTGGTTGCATGTTGCATATGGTGTCTAGCTTGTATTGCTTCTAATTAGGGTAAATTGCATCTGCTTAGCTTACACATTATACATGTGAATATGACACGCCTTCCTGCTTCAGGTACATACTATATCTGTCTATCACACCATGTTCTTACATCAAAGTACTGTTATTGTGTATCCTGCATCAATCACTTACGATGAGACACCTTTAACTTGGTAGTGTGATATTGGTTGCACCTTGCATTGATTTTTAGCTTGTACTGCTTCTAATTTTTCGAAATTCCACTTATGACGAGACACTTTTAACTTGGCAAAGTGATATTGGTTGCATCTTTCATATGGTGTCTGGCTTGCATTGCTTCTAATTAGTTGAAATGCCTTCTACTTAGTTCACACATCATAGGTGTGAATATGCAATGTTGTCCTTTTTTCGTACATATTCCATCCTCCTATCTTGCGATTGTCTTACATCAAAGTAGTGTTCATCAGTATCATGCATCAATGAGTTCTGAAAAGCAATTTTTATTCATTTTTCTTGTGGGTTTGACTTTACAAGGCAAAAACAAAAAAGTGGAAGGAAGGGGATGATGGTGGTCCTCTGCAGCAACGTAAACGGACCATCTCTACACATTCTCCTTGTACTTCTAGTGCATTACAAGTTCCAAGTCTCATCTCCCCTACTCCACCATCCCAGGTGCTTGCTCTAACTTGGCAGTGTGATATCTGGTTGCATGCTGCATATGGTGTCTAGCTTGTATTGCTTTCAATTAGGGTAAAATGCATCTGCTTAGCTTACACATTATACATGTGAATATGACACGCCTTCCTGTTTCGGGTACATACTATATCTGTCTATCACACCATGTTCTGACATCAAAGTACTGCTGTTGTGTATGCTGCATCAATCACTTACGATGAGACACCTTTAACTTGGCAGTGTGATATTCGTTGCACCTTGCATTGATTTCTAGCTTGTACTGCTTCTAATTTTTCAAAACTCCACTTATGACGAGACACTTTTAACTTGGCAGAGTGATATTGGTTGCATCTTTCATATGGTGTCTAGCTTGCATTGCTTCTAATTTCTTGAAAATCCTTCTGCTTAGTTGGCACATCATAGGTGTGAATATGTCATGCGGTCCTGTTTTCGTACATATTCCATCCTCGTATCATGTGTTTCCCTTACATCAAAGTATTGTACGTCAGTCATTCATGAAGGAATGAGTTTTGAAGAGCGAATTTTATTCCTTTTTCTTGTCGGTTTGACTTCACAATGCAAAATCAATACAGCAGAAGGAAATTAGTAAGGTAGTGGATGATGGTGGTCCTTCCGAGCAACTGAAACAGAGGGTCTCTACAGATTCTACTCAGCCATCCTCCCAATAAGATTCGCAAGACAACGCAGGGCTAGACAGTCAACGTAATTGTGTAGATGATGAACACATCTCCCCTACTCCACCATCACAGGTGCTTGCTCTAACTTGGCACTGTTATATGTGGTTGCATGTTGCGTATGATGTCTATTTTGTATTGCTTCTAATTTTTTTGATTTGCATCTGCATAGTTTACACATTATACTTGTGAATATGACACGTGTTCCTGTTTCTAGAACATACTAAATCTGTCTATCACACCATGTTCTTACATCAAAGTACTGTTGTGTATCCTGCAACAATCACTTACCATAAGACACATTTAACCTAGTAGTGTGATATACATTGCATCTTGCATTGTCTTCTAGCTTGTACTGCTTCTAATTTGTTGAAATGGCACTTATGACGAGACACTTTTAAGAGTGATACTGGTTGCATGTTCATATGGTGCCTAGCTTTCATTTCTTCTAATTTGTTGAAATGTCTTCTGCTTAGTGTTTTCATACATATTCCATCCTCCTATCATAGGTGTGAATATGCAATGTTGTCCTTTTTCGTACATACTCCGTCCTCCTATCATGCACTTGCCTTACATCAAAGTAGTCTTCATATGTATCATGCACCAATGAGTTATGCAGAGCCAATTTTATTCCTTTTCTTGTGGTTTTGACTTCAGAAGGGAATATCAAAAAAGAGGAAGGAAAAGAATAAGTTAGGGGATGTTGGTGGTTCACCGGACCAACGCAAACAGAGGCTCTCTAGATTTGCCACTGCTACTGCTACTGCAGTTGAAGTTCCAAGTCTATATGATGACTCCATCTCCCCTACTCCACCATCGCACGTGCTTGCTCTAACTTGACAGTGTGATAATTGGTTGCATGTTGCATATGGTGTATAGCTTGTATTTCTTCTAATTTGATTAAATTGCACCTACTGAGTTTATATGTTATACATGTGAATATGACATGCCTTTCTATATCTAGAATACACTGCATCTGTCTATCACACCTTGTTCTTACATCAAAGTACTACTGTTGTGTATCATGCATCAATCACTTACGATGAGACACCTTTAACTTGGCAGTGTGATATTGATTGCATCTTGCATTGATTTCTAGCTTGTACTGCTTCTATTTTTTCGAAATTCCACTTATGACGAGACACTTTTAACTTGGCAGAGTGATATTGGTTGCATCTTTCATATGGTGTCTAGCTTCCATTGCTTCTAATTTCTTGAAAATCCTTCTGCTTAGTTGACACATCATAGGTGTGAATATGTCATGCGGTCCTGTTTTCATACATATTCCATCCTCGTATCATGTGTTTGCCTTACATCAAAGTGTTGTTCGTCAGTCATTCATGCATGAATGAGTTCTGAAGAGCGAATTTTATTCCTTTTTCTTGTCGGTTTGACTTCACAATGCAAAATCAATACATCGGAAGGAAATTAGTAAGGCAGTGGATGATGGTGGTCCTTCCGAGCAACTGAAACAGAGGGTCTCTGCAGATTCTACTCAGCCATCCTCCCAACAAGATTCGCAAGACAACGCAGGGCTAGACAGTCAACGTAGTTGTGTAGATGATGAACACATCTCCCCTACTCCACCATCACAAGTGCTTGCTCTAACTTGGCACTGTTATATGTGGTTGCATGTTGCGTATGATGTCTAGTTTGTATTGCTTCTAATTTTGTTGATTTGCATCTGCTTAGTTTACACATTGTACTTGTGAATATGACACGTGTTCCTGTTTCTAGAACATACTAAATCTGTCTATCACACCATGTTCTTACATCAAAGTACTGTTGTGTATCCTGCAACAATCACTTACCATAAGACACATTTAACCTGAGAGTGTGATATATGTTGCATCTTGCATTGTCTTCTAGCTTGTACTGCTTCTAATTTGTTGAAATGGCACTTATGACGAGACACTTTTAAGAGTGATATTGGTTGCATATTCATATGGTGCATAGCTTTCATTTCTTCTAATTTGTTGAAATGTCTTCTGCTTAGTGTTTTTCATACATATTCCATCCCCCTATCATAGGTGTGAATATGCAATGTTGTCCTTTTTTCGTACATACTCCGTCCTCCATTCATGCGCTTGCCTTACATCAAAGTAGTCTTCGTCTGTATCATGCATCAATGAGTTATGCAGAGCCAATTTTATTCCTTTTCTTGTGGTTTTGACTTCAGAAGGCAATATCAAAAAATAGGAAGGAAAAGAGTAAGTTAGGGGATGTTGGTGGTCCTCCGGACCAACGCAAACGGAGGCTCTCTAGATTTGCCACTTCTACTGCTACTGCAGTTGAAGTTCCAAGTCTATATGATGACTCCATCTCCCCTACTCCACCATCGCAGGTGCTTGCTCTAACTTGATAGTGTGATAATTGGTTGCATGTTGCATATGGTGTATAGCTTGTATTTCTTCTAATTTGATTAAATTGCACCTGCTGAGTTTATACGTTATACATGTGAATATGACATGCCTTTCTGTATCTAGAATACACTGCATCTATCTATCACACCATGTTCTTACATCAAAGTACTGTTGTTGTGTATCCTGCATCAATCACTTATGATGAGACACTTTTAACTTGGCAGTGTGATATTGGTTGCATCTTGCATTGATTTCTAGCTTGTACTGCTTCTAATTTTTCGAAATTCCACTTATGACGAGACACTTTTAACTTGGCAGAGTGATATTGGTTGCATCTTTCATATGGTGTCTAGCTTGCATTGCTTCTAATTTCTTGAAAATCCTTCTGCTTAGTTGACACATCATAGGTGTGAATATGTCATGCCATCCTGGTTTTCGTACATATTCCATCCTCCTCATACGGTTGTCTTACATCAAAGTATTGCTCATCTGTATCATGCATCAATGAGTTCTGAAGAGCGAATTTTATTCTTTTGTGCTGTGGGTACGGCTTGACATGGCATAGTCAAAAAATAGCAAGGAAAAGAGTATGGCAGGGGATGCTATTAGTCGTCGGGTGCAATGGAAAAGGAGCTTCCCTTGAGATTCTAGTGGTACCTATAGTGCAGAAAAAGGTCAAAGTCCACCGGCTAAATCTACAAACACAGTATCCCCTGCCCCACCAGCTGCAGCACCTCCTTCCAAAGTACCGACATCTCAACGAGTTACTCGTTCGAATGCTCCGCAAGTGGCATGTTCCCAAGCTGCCTTCCCACCTAACACTACTTCTGAAGCACTGTTGACACTACAGGACTTGGCAAGATCAGATGAACCTCATGAGCATGAACACCAAGACGGTACGTGACCGAGTCAAGTTGCAGTTCCTTGCTCCTTTATATGTACTCTCACAGTTTGATGTGCACTAACAATTTCCATATTCGTTGTTGAACCAGCACCTCGGCGCAAGAGGAAACAGACATCGGGGATAATGCTCGATAGGTTAACAAAATCTAAAGGAGGAAGAATGGAGATCCATTTTGAGGCAGATTTAAAAAGGCCACGTGATGCTACAGAGTCAGCCAAGTTAGTATCAGAGGCAGCCATTGCTGTTAGGCGTCATGCACGTATCCTGCCAACATGGATCCAGTACAGGAATGACAAAGACAAAACCCAGTTTAACACCTTCCTTGACCATTTATCCGTAAGTAATGTTATTCATCGCAATTTGTAATATTATCTTGCTCCGTCCCATACTTTCTAGGTTGCTCCTAATGAGACTCCCATTCTTTTTTCAACAGATGAGGTTCAAGTTGGATCCGAAAGATGATCCAGTCTGCTCTGCGACAGTATCGGTATCACCTTAGAAAAACTCACTTTAAAGGCAAGGCTAACAATGAAATCGCCCAAACATCTCTAGTAGAATATATTACGGACGAAGACAGGACAACCCTTGTTAAACACTGGTCTGATCCAAAGTATCAGGTAGGGTATATGTATGTGATCAGATCACATATTGAACTCGTATTTACGTATGTGCCTTACAAGTCTATCTTCTTCTAGGCTAACTGCTTGAAGAACAAGATCAATCGTTCTAAAGTGAAATTCCAACAGACAACAGGATCTCGTAGCTATATTGCACACTGTGAGGCTCTTGTAAATAGCTGCTATTTCCTCCTTTTTGTTATGCCATATTATCGTATCTATGTTGACTTGTTCCAAATACAGAGGAAAGCCTGTGTGGACCAAAAAGAACCTGAACCGAATGTAGTGCAAATCTTCAAGGATTGTCGCACCAGCAAGATGAAGGGCATGACTACACCAGTCCAAGCCGCTGTTGTAAGTCCTTACTCCTCATGCCTTTGAACTGCTTGTTACTGTGACATGTTCATTTAACTGCTTGGTTTGCAGCCAATGTCAGTTACTCTGTTCACTTTTATACACAGTTGTCTTAACGTATCATTTCACCTTACACGGTTTAAAAGAAAGGAAGGATATTCTTTTGGTCTTGATCTGTAATCTAGTTGTGATGTTCACGTGTCCACACAATGATACAATAGCCTGTTTGTTTGATATCTATTTGCCCGTGATATGAATGATGTCATACTATGTTCATCGTATTTTAAACCGTGTCTCTTTATCCTTAGATAGATGTCAATAAATGTGAGGAAATAGACAATACATTAGGCATGCTACATGGACATATGTTTCGAATGTGATTTTATTATGTACTTACCACTAAAATACATGCTAAAGTATTACAGTGGTTCACCAAAATAAGTTATGTATGTCTCATTAGTAACTTCTTATCTGATACACTAATCTACAAAATTCAAACTTTCAGCAAGCTATGGAACAAATGATTGAACAGCCACAACCTCCTGAAGGTGACGAGGCTACCACAGGCACAATGTCACCTCTTGCTGCAGTGCGTCAGTATCTCTCCACTAATAGTGCAAAAAGCACCTTCCTGAGTAATTCTGGGTTGGTTGTTAAGGTAACCTCGTCTAAACCGCCTACTGAACAAAATCCTCCGGCTAGACAGAGTGATATATCTATGCTCCAGACACAAGTCCAATCCCTAATGGAGGTCGTTTCTGAAACAAGAATAGTGGTTGACAAATGTCGTCAAGATATGAATGGTTTTGAAACCAGACTATCGGACATTTGCTTCGTTGTTCAAGAGGAATGGCGCAAAAAAGGGGAAGGTCATGCTGCTCCATCAGATTCTACAGCCTGAAACATTACCACTCTGCTGAAATGATCTCCGCTTCTATACATCTCATGGTGCATTTATCTGCAAGGACTGTAAACTTTTATGCCAACAGGCCTTTTGTTGTATGGCTGTAATTTATTTTGTTGCGATACAACATTTATCCTACTGCCAAAGGCTGTAGAGATTAACAAGCTATTTTTGTATAGTGTAGGTTTATTTTTAGTAATGTATTCGGCATCATCGGTCTCCTTTAGGACGAAAGCATCGTAGGAGCCCAAAGGGACAATATTCGTCCGGCCCACAACTAGAATGGAGCTAAAAACTATTATGGGCCGTATTCCGTATTTAGCCCACAGAAAATAACTGGGCCGAAATCAACGTAAGCTCTTCTTATTTCTGATCGTTCCATTGGTAGGCCCGTGACCATAGTGGGCCATTAACATGCCTAAACATAATATGGGCCCATTGTATTAACGGGCCGTAAACATGTCTGAATATCACCGCAGGCCTTATTTGGCCCATAAACGACACGGGCCGTTAACAGGCCGAATCACAGATTGGGCCTTCATTGGGCCAGTATATACCTAGGGCTTGTAGCAGGCCGAAAGATGATTGGGCCTAAAATGTGCCAAATAGCCCACTGGTCATTAGCAGGCCGAAATTTAGCTCAGCCCAAGGTGGCCCATTTACATGGCGGATTGTTAACAGGCCGAAAGTCAGCACGGGCCGTAATTGCACCAACCTACTACGCGGGCCTTTAGCAAGTCGAAAGTGTTGGCGGGCTGGATTTGTGTCATCGAGAATATGGGTCGTTAAGAGGCCCGAAGTGACGTCGGGCTACATATGGCCCATGGGTTGCGTCGGCCATCAACAGGCCGAAAGTCAGCACGGGCCGTAATTGCACCGACCTACTACACGGGCCTTTAACAGGCCGAAAGTGCTGGCGGGCTGGATTTGTGTCATCGAGGATATGGGCCGTTAAGAGGCCCGAAGTGACGTCGGGCTACATATGGCCCATGGGTTGCGTCGGCCGTTAACAGGCCGAAAGTCAGACCGGGCCGAAAATGGCCCAGTTCCATCACGGTCTGTTCATGGGCCGAAAGTTTCATAGGGCCACATATGGGCCCAAATGTGGCAGGACCTTAAACAGGCTGGAAACACACTGGGCTGTAATTGGGCCCAAATACAAAGTGGACTGTTAACGGGCCAGAAGTGACCATGGGCCGCAATGATGAGAAATCCACAACGGGTGGGTGACGGGCCGATTTGACACTATTCAAACGGGCCTTACCTGCAAATGGGTCATGAGCAACCAGGCCGTTAATGGGCCAGCCCGCTAACTTTGACTGGGCCGGCCCTTTTAACCTAAATGGGCCACTGTTGGGTCGTGCCACGTGTCGACGTATCATAGTCGTCTCTCGTCCAATGAATGGATGACATCTGTCGCAACGCCGAGCTGACATGTGGATCCGCCGGCGAATGAGAAATTTACACGTGGAAAATCGCCATTAGTCAGGGCCGTTAACGGGTTATCAGATCCAAACACGCACCCGATAGCTTAACGGCGACCCGTTACGGTGGATGCCATGTGTCGGTCACCCTTGCGAAAACACTTCCATGACGCGACATTTATCATCATGGAAGTGGACACTTCCGTGATGATAATTTCAGTATTGTCATGGAACACTTCTACGACAGCACAGGTATGACTATCTTGATTCTGTCATAAAATTGTCATGGATGTACATGCATGACAGAAAACTTGACCTACTGTGACAAAGACGTATCATCACGGAAGTGTTTTTTTTTGTAGTGCTAGTAGCTTTATTTAATTTCTTGAATTCAATTACCATCCTATAACCAGTTACAATTCTTTGTGGAATAAGTTCATTTTTATCATTAGGAACAACAGTGATGCCTCCTTTCTTAGGGACACAATGAACAGGACTTACCCATCTACTATCAGCTATAGGATAAATTATACCTGCTTCCAGAAGCTTTGATATTTCAGTTCTTACCACATCCTTCATTTTGGGATTCAAACGTCGTTGATGATCAACAACTGGTTTAGCATCGGGCTCCATATTGATCTTGTGCTTACATAAAGTGGGACTAATGCCCTTAAGACCATCAAGAGTATATCCAATAGTAGCACGGTGCTTCCTCAGAGTTTTAAGTAATCTCTTTTCTTCATGCTCTGAAAGGTTAGCACTAATAATAATAGGATATATCTTCTTTTCATCAAGATAAGCATATTTAAGTGTATCAGGTAGTTTCTTTAATTCAAACACAGGATCACTCTTAGGTGGAAGTGGGTCTCCCAAAGTTTCAACAGGCAAATTATGTTTAAGAATAGGTGCTTGTTTAAAGAATATCTCATCTATTTCATTCTTTCATTCATATGCATATCATTTTCATGGTCTAACAAGTATTGTTCCAAAGGATCAGCAGGAGGCACAGCAATAGAAGCAAGACCAATAATTTCATCTTTATTAGGTACTTCTTTATCATGAGGTTGTCTATGGAACTTAGAGAAATTAAAATCATGAGATACATCACCAAAATTAACACTGACTATTTCTTTATTGCAATCAATCTTAGCATTAACTGTATTCAAAAAAGGTCTACCAAATATAATGGGACAAAAATCATCTTGTGGTGATCCAAGAACATGAAAATCAGTAGGGTATTTGATCTTACCACACAAGACTTCAACATCTCTAACAATCCCCAGTGGTGTAATAGTATCTCTGTTTGCAAGCTTAATAGTAACATCAATATCTTCAATCTCAACAGGAGCAATATCACTCATGACTTCTTGATAAAGAGTAAATGGAATAGCACTCATGCTAGCACCAATATCACATAAACCATGATAGCAATGATCTCCAATTTTAACAGAAATAATAGGCATGCCAATTACAGGTTTGTTTTTATCTCGTCGATCTGGCTTAGCAATTCTAGTTGCTTCACCACAGAAATATATGGCATGTCCAGCAATGTTATCAACCAAAAGATCTTTAACCATTGCAATATTAGGTTCAACTTTAATTTGTTCAGAGGGTTTAATTGGTTTAATATTACTCTTATTAACCACAGTTGAAGCTCTAGCATGTTCCTTAATCCAAACAGGAAAAGGGAGTTTCTCAATATAAGCAGTAGGCACAACTGGATCAACATTATAAATGAGTATTTCCTCTTTAGCTATAACAGGTTCTTCATTTACTTCAATAGGTGGATGAAACTTTAACCATTTCTCCTTAGGGAGATCAACATGAGCAGCAAATGATTCACAAAAAGTAACTACTATCTCAGAGTCAAGTCCATATTTAGTACTAAACTTATGAAAAACATCAGTTTCCATAAAAGATTTAACACAATCAAACTCAAGATTTATACCTGACTCTTTACCTTTGTCGATTTACCAATATTCAGAGTTGCATTTAATTCTTTCCAAAAGATCCCATTTGAATTCAATAGTTCTCTTCATAAAGGAACCAGTAGAAGAAGTATCGAGCATGGATTGATCATTACGAGAAAGCCGAGCATAGAAGTTTTGTATAATTATTTCTCTTGAGAGCTCATGATTGGGGCATGTTTGCATCATATACTTAAGCCTCCCCCAAGCTTGAGCGATACTTTATCCTTCACGAGGCCAAAAATTATATATATAATTCCGATCATGATGAACCAAATGCATAGGATAAAATTTCTGGTGAAATTTCAGCTTCAACCGGTTCCAATCCCTTGTTCCAGTATCATCCAATAGCCTATACCATGTCAATGCCTTTCCCTCCAAAGATAAAGGGAATAACTTCCTCTTCACTCCATCCTCGGATAAACCTGCAAGCTTAAATAATCCACAAATTTCATCCACATAGATCAAGTGCATATCAGGATGTATTGTTCCATCTCCTGCATAAGGATTAGCTAGCAGTTTCTCTAACATACCCGAAGGAATTTCATAATAAATATTTTCAGTAGGTTCAATAGGTTGAGGGGCAACTCTTAATGCTTCCAGTCGAGGTGAAGATACCTCGAACAAACCCCTCAAAGGATTACTTTCCATAGTGACAAGTGACAGTAAATTTCAGCACGTAATAAAAATGTTTCCTTACCAAATTCCACTTACCAAAGGCACATCACTCCCCGGCAACGGTGCTAGAAAAGAGTCTTGATAACCCACAAGTATAGGGGATCAATCGTAGTCCTTTCGATAAGTAAGAGTGTCAAACCCAACGAGGAGCAGAGAATACCTTGACGAAAACCGCTTATCAATTGCTTCTAGTCCTCGTTGGGTTCTATACTCTTACTTATCGAAAGGACTTCGATTGATCCCCTATACTTGTGGGCCATCAAGTTTCGACAAGCGATGCTTGATCTAGCGCACTTGGCACCAATTAGTGGCCACCTAGGCAACCTACACTACAAGCCTAAGCTACCGCACATGATGAAAGTCACCAAAAGGCCCCAAACCCTGCCCCCAGCACCTTGGTGACCACGATACTGGCATGCCAAAGGCATGCTTTGCACGTCGGTCGGCCACTCACCAGCCAACCTTGTTGCCACCTCCCGTCACTGGAACACCTAGCCTCTTCACCAGCCACGCACAGCCTCACCCGCAACGCTAGTACCACCCCCACCGCCAAGGCCCCCCTCCATGCGCGGCCACCGCCATGGCACCTTGCCGCCCATGAGCCACCGCCGTCGTCTTCCTCTAAGGCGTGTTTGGCTCTTCCCCCAACTGACCTCCCCAGATGCCCATGCCCCCACGGGGGCCACGCAGAAGCCAGCACAGAGCCAACTCACCCCGAGGCCGTCAATGCGGCATGGCAATGATACGTCTTCGATGAATCTATAATTTTTTATTGTTTCATGCTATTATATTATCATTCTTGGATACTTTATATGTAATTTTATATCATTTTTGGGGACTAACCTATTAACTCAGTGCCTAGTGCCAGTTGTTGTTTTCTGCTTGTTTTTAGTTTTACAGAAAATCTATACCAAACGGAGTTCAAACGCTATGAAAAAATTTGACGATTTTTTTCTGGACATAAGAGACCCTAGAAGCTTCGGGGGAGGACCAGAAGGCCTAGGAGGAGACGGCAAGTCAACAGGGCGCGCCATGGGGGGGTAGGCGCGCCCTGATGCCTTGTGGGCCCCTCGTGGCTCCGTATGACCTAATTCTAGCGCTACAAATTCTCAAATATTCCAAAACCCCCAGAGAGGCACCCGAAACAATTTTTCCGCCGTCGCAAGTCTCTGTTCTTCCGCGATCCCATCTGGAGGCATTTTCCGGTACTCTGTCGGAGGGGGAATCGATCATGGAGGGCGTCTACATCAACCTTGCTACCCTTCCGATGATGTGTGAGTAGTTCACCACAGACCTACGGGTCCATAGTGATTAGCTATATGGCTTTCTCTCTCTCTTTGATATTCAATACAATGTTCTCTTCGGAGATCGATCCGATGTAATCTTATTTTGTGGTGTTTTTGATGGGATCCGATGAATTGTGGGTTTATGATCAGATTATTCATTGAAAGTAATTGAGTCTTTTCTAAACTTTATTATGTATGATTATAGCTATGTAATGCTTTCCGATCTATGGGTTTTCTTTGGCCAAGTTGATTCATTGATCTTCAGTGGAAGTGGTGTATAGTAGTAGGTTCAATCTTGCGGTGTCCTCACCCAGTGACACCAGGGGTAGCGAGGCACGTATTTGTATTGTTGCTACTAAGGGTAAAACGATGTGGTTTAATCATATTACTTGGTTTTATTCTATCTACAATATGGCATCTTGCTTAAAGCGTTACTTTGTTTGTTATGAACTTAATACCATAGATGCAGGCAGGAGTTGGTTGATTGGTGGAGTAATAGTAGTAGATGCAGGCAGATGTCCCATTATCTACTTTGATTGAGAAAAATAATGATGCTATTGATGTGAATTTTGTCGCTAGAAATAATTTCAACAACAATGCTTATAGAGGGAATTTCAATCCTAGACCGTTTCCCGGTGTCGGTGTATAAAACATGGGCATTTTATACCCTGACTTATGCACAGACAGTAGCAGTCTCCGTGCCGGCCAAGGCCTTGCTGGGAACTACCAAGACCGAGATTCAGAGTCCAGCCAAAGAAGCTACCAGAAAGAAGCTCAAGGCACGACACTCAACTAGTACCAAAGATGAAGACGTTCCTTGCCGGCAAGGCTAAACCGGCAAGGTGAGGACCCGGCAAGCTTATACCAGCCCTCCGGCGCTCCACCTCGTTGCACAGGTGTTCGCTGACAAGTGAGGTGTCGACCGCGCAGGCTGGTTGGTGAGACTTGTCGGACACGTGTCGGCACGCTGGGACAAGATTTGCTTCTAAAGACACCCGTCCAGGATGCGTGTCAGGATAATACGAGGTAGCTGGGCAAGCGGTGCAGAAACCTTGCCGGGGCTACCTCTCCGCATGACACCTAACGGCGCATTTAATGCCTTTGTCCTAAACTGGCAGAGTTAGGTATGATAGCACTGTTTGCTATCTAGTCACGATGTAATTACTGTTTTGCCACTGTGGTAACCCCTTAAGCTATAAAAGGAGGGCCAAGGCAATAGTTTAGAGGATTCGGACCCCTTTTCAAACACAAGCACCTCTCGTGTAGCTGCTCTCCCCACGCCTTGCCGGGGAGGAGCGCTCCTTGTACTGTGCCTCTGTACCACTAATACACCAAAGGCAGGAGTAGGGTTTTACGCTTCTCAGCGGCCCGAACCTGGGTAAAATCCCTCGCGTCCTATTGTTCATGCTCTTTGTGCATGTCGATCTTCCCCCGCCGAACCACAAGGGGCTGCATGGCCCCATAGATGGTCGCTACCCCGACATCTTTGGCGCGCCAGGTAGGGGAGAGAGCGTTATGCGAACCTTGATCAGTGGACCACGCGTCTTCTTCATCTTCATCATCAACTTCATCACCGTCCTTCTCGTCGTCGATGGCACCCAAGAAGAAGGGCATCACGATGACGGCCACCTTGCGCGCGTCCGCAGGCGGCGCAGGCGACGCAACCAATGCGGGCGGCGCTGGTACTGCGGTCGGCGCGACCAGCGCAGGCGGCGCGGTCGTTGCGCCCACCGCAGTCGGCGCAAGGGACGAGCACGACGGAGCCGGTCGACCTCCTCGGTCCTCTGGCGAACGGAACCGCGATGGCGCAGGCGGAGCGGACGGACATCTTCCTCCTCCTCCCCGCCGCGACGACGAACGCAGCCATCGGAACGGCAACGCTCGGGACGACGCGGGCCGAGACCCCGCTGCGGTGACGTCCAAGGACGCTGCTTCAGGACAGACGCCGCGCCCCTCACACAATGGGCGCGGTACAGCCCCAAGCGGCGCCAACGACTCCGGGCAGCGGCGACCCCACGGCAAGACGCCTGTGGACCAGATCCCAGATCCTCGGGCACCGCCTCCGCCACAGCAACCTGCTGCTGATCATGTGCCACGGCAGCAAAACCGTGATGGCGCTCCTACTGGCTCTGACAGGAGTAGAGCGACGTCGCGCTCTTCACTCCCAGCCATGCCAGCCACAGCGGCAGAAGCAATGGCGCGAGCTCAGATGCTGCTAAACTTCCCTCCGGTAGCAGAGAAGATGGACGAGTGGAGAGCCACCATCCAGATCTTGATCAGATTTGCCGAAGCCGGTAAATCGCAGCAAGCGGAACCCTCACGGCGTCCGCAACCGGCGCCGGCATCTCCAGCTGGTGGCCGCGCTGACGGAACTACACTAACGGTGCAGTCGCCGCCGCGGCAACAGCCTCAACAGCAGCAATGCCAATAGCCGCGACAAGCCCAGCAGTCTTTTGGACCCAACGAGATGTCGATCGCGTCTTCGGATCCACGAGCGCGGCAAGATCAGCGGCAAGTGCTGCGAGACAGGAGGGCTGAAGACGCCCGCACCACCATCGAACGGCGCCGCGAGGTGCACCGACAATCCGACGCGCGTAATGGCCCCATCGTTGATGAGCCTACGCCACGGGTTGGTGGATACCTACCTTACGAGGTTGGGTGTCCTACCTTCATTCGTGAGCTGCGGCAAGTCCGATGGCCATCCGCTCGAGCCTTCAAACCGGAAGTGCCAGAAAAATATGACGACAAGCTGAACCCGGCAGAATTTCTGGGCATCTATACGATTTGCCGTACAAGCTGCCGGAGGAAGAGATGAGAAAATCCTCGCCAACTACTTTCCGTTGGTACTGAAACCCAACGTGAGGTCTTGGCTGATGAACTTGCCGAAGAACTCCATCTCTTCGTGGTCGGACCTCTGCAACGAGTCCGTTGGTGGCTTTACCGGAGGCCACAAGGCTCCTGGACAGCCCAGCGATCTGCAGGTGATCCCGCAAAGAGATGGTGAAACCTTACGCAAGTACATCCAGAGGTTCAGCCGTGTGCACCGCAACATTCCAGACGTGCACCCCGCGGCCGTGATTGCCGCCTTTCACACGAATGTGCGCAATCGGAGGATGCGGGAGAAAATGAACGTTAAGTTGCCCAAGGCCGTCAACGAGCTCTATACGTTGGCGGATAAGTGTGCACGGGCTGAAGAAGGAAGAAGGCTTCCCGGGGAGGATGCTGGCGCCGAAGTAGATTCTGAGGACGATGATGCTGCCACCCCAAGGAAGAAAGACCGAAAGCGCAACAGGAAGCGCAAAGGCAAAACTGTTATGGCTGTCGAAGGCTCCGGCAACTCCGAGTCCGCCAAGAAAGCCAAAACTGAAAACTCCGGCAAGGAGGCTGTTGTATGCGCCGCTTGCCAGGAGGCGGCGGCTAACGAGAAGGCCGGCAAGTCAGATGGGCCATACTGCAAGATTCACCGCACCAAGGGCCATGATCTCCAAGAGTGTCGACAAGTCGAGCACCTTGTCGAGAAACAGAAGGCTGAATATGAGAAGCGCGACAAGGAAAAGGGCCAAGATGGTGCCGGTGTGTCCGGTAAAAAGGGCCGCGGTGGTCGAGGAGGCCGCCGCAGCAAGGCCAAACAGTAGAAAGAAAAGCATGCTAGAGGCCGTGAGAAGAAAGATGGAGATGATGGAAGTGAGGAAGAAGAGGATGACGATGAGACCAGCGAACAAGAATTCCAGAAGGCAACCGACGCCATGTGCGTTGACGGAGGCGCATCCTTGCACTCCTCTCACCGCCAACTTAAACAGTGGGCTCGTGAAGTTAACACAGCAGAGCCGGCAATGGGCTCTCAAAAGCCACTCAAATGGCCACACACGCCTATCATCTTCGATGCTGAGGACCACCCTGATCGCATAACTGCGGTCGGGTGTTTGCCGTTGTTGGTCTCACCAACAATCCACAACCTCCAGGTAACGAAGATGTTAGTTGACGGTGGGGCCGGTCTGAACCTAATCTCTCCGGAAGTTATCAAGAGGCTGCAGATCCCCAACGAGGAACTCGAGAGAACGGGCACGTTTCAGGGAGTGAACCCGGGAAGGAGCTAGCCCAAGGGGAAGATCACTTTGCCGGTAACGTTTGGCGGGGAACTCAACTATAGGACAGAAAAGATTGTCTTTGACGTCATCAAGACCCCCTTGCCATACAATGGAATTCTTGGCCGTCCGGCTTTGACAAAATTCATGGCAGCATCCCACTATGCTTACAACACATTGAAGATACCAGGGCCGATGGGTGTCATTTCCATCAACTCCGATAAGAAAGATGCAGTCATTTGCGTCGACAAGATGTACAGAGATGCGGTTGCAGCTGAAGCCGCCAAGGCGCAAGCTCCCGCCAAGAAGAAGGAAAAGAAGAACTCCGGCAAGACCTCTAGCAAGGATTCCGGGAAGCGCACCTCTTCGGAGTGCTGCGCACCCGTTGAAGACTTGTCGGACTGCTATGCCGGTAAGAGCTCCAAAGCCCCTGCACCGGCGACCAAGAAGGTGCCGGCAAAGGAGGTCGGCGCTGACGGTACCTTCACTATCAGCGCCACCATTGACAGCAAATAGGAAAACGCGCTCGTTGCCTTCCTGCGGGCAAATGTCGATGTGTTCGCATGGCGACCCTCTGACATCTGTCCCCACGCTCGGCCCATCAAACAGAAAGTCCGGAAGCAAGCTTTGGAGCGGCAAGAGTTCATTGCCGAAGAAATTAAGAAACTCGAAGCGGCAGGCCTGGTCAGAGGAGTGTTACATCCCACGTGGTTGGCAAATCCAGTGGTGGTGCGCAAAGCAAACGGGAAGTGGAGACTTTGTATTGACTGCACTGATATCAACAAATCTTGTCCAAAAGATCCTTTCCCATTGCCGCGCATCGATCAGATTGTGGACTCCACCTCTGGCTGTGATCTGCTCTCCTTCCTTGATGCATACTCTGGATACCATCAGATATTCATGGCCAAGGAGGACGAGGAGAAAACCGCATTCATTACTCCATGTGGCACATACTGCTTCATGCGTATGCCTTTCGGATTAAAGAGTGCCGGTTCTACGTTTGCAAGAGTAGTCCAGATTGGTTTTGGGCCCCAGCTGCACAGGAATCTAGAAGCCTACATGGATGACATAGTGGTCAAAACCAAGGACAAATCAACCCTCATTCAAGACTTGGAAGAGACATTTGCAAACTTGCGCAAGATTAATCTGAAGCTCAACCCCGAGAAGTGTGTGTTTGGCGTCCCGTCCGGCAAGCTTCTCGGGTTCTTTGTATCTCAGCGGGGAATTGAAGCAAATCCCGACAAGATCAAGGCAATTGAGCAGATTCAAGCACCAAAAAGCGTCAAGGATGTGCGGCGTCTTGCCGGTTGTGTTGCCGCTTTGAGTAGGTTCATTTCAAGATCTGTCGAGCGCGCCTTGCCGTTTTTCAAGGTTTTGAAAAAGGCAGGACCAATGAAATGGACTCCGGAAGTGGAGGCCGCGCTGCAAGACTTGAAAAGGTACCTCTCCTCTGCGCCAACACTAGTTGCGCCTAGACCACAAGAGCCGTTGCTGCTATACGTAGCGGCAACGAATAAAGTAGTTAGTGCTGCATTAGTGGCGCAGAGGGAAATCGATGACAAGGAAGCAACCACGGCAAGCCCATCCAACGACAAACCGGAATCTTCTCCGGCAGGGTCTGACGCCGACGAGACGAATACAGCGCAAGCAAATGAAGCTGATCAGCAAGTGGTGCCAAAGAAGAAAGTGGTGCAGCGGCCTGTTTATTTTGTTAGTTCCCTTCTGCAGGGGGCTAGGTCAAGATATTCGGGGGTGCAAAAATTGCTTTTCGGCCTTCTTATGGCCTCAAGAAAGCTGCGCCACTACTTCCAAGCACACGAGATTACCGTCGTCACTCGCTTTCCGTTGCAACGCATCTTGAGAAATCCAGAGGCAACCGGCAGGATAGTGGAGTGGGCGTTGGAATTGTCAAGCTTTGCACTCAAGTTTGAAAGCACTTCAACTATCCAAAGCAGAGCCTTGGCAGAGTTCATTGCTGAATGGACACCAACACAGGACGAAGAGATTCAAGAAACGGCTCTCCCCGGCAAGGAAACAGCAAAAGAATGGATTATGTACTTTGATGGTGCCTTCTCGCTGCAAGGCGCCGGTGCCGGAGTGCTGCTTATCGCACCCACCGGGGAGCACCTCAAGTACGTGGTCCAAATGCACTTCCCCAGGGAGCAAGCTACGAACAACACTGCTGAGTACGAAGGGCTCCTTGCCGGTCTTAGAATCGCGGTAGACCTTGGAATCAAGAAATTGATCATCCGCAGAGACTCGCAGCTTGTTGTAAAGCAAGTGAACAAAGATTATCAGAGCTCGTTGATGTATGCGTATGTGGAAGAAGTGAGGAAATTGGGAGAACACTTTGACGGGTTGCAAACAGAGCACATCCCTCGTGCAGAAAATAGCGTTGCTGATGGCCTGTCAAAGTGTGCCGCTCAGAAGCTTCCCGTGGAAATGGGGACTTTTGTGCTCCATTTGAATCGACCAACGGTCGCCCCATCGACGCAGGCCAGCAAGAGAAGGAAGTTAAGTACCGGCAAATACTTTCCGACAGAGCTCCCGGAAGCCACCAGCAAGGATGTTGCCGGGAACAACGACACGGTTGCCGGTGAGCAGCCGTTGAGCGTAGAACCTCAGGTTCTTGCCGCAGAAGCAAGCGCTCCCATAGCCAAAGAAATGCCTTTAGTCCTTGTCGTCGAGCCGCAGGCTCCGACGTGGGCGCAACAGATAGTTCGTTTCCTTCAAATAGGAGAGCTTCCCGATGAGCAAGGAGAAGCGGAGAAAGTAGCCCGTCAGTCAAGTATGTATCAGTTTGTGGATAACATCATGTACAGGAAACAACCAAACGGTGTGAAATTGAAGTGTATCTGCCGGGAAGATGGACTAGAGCTGTTGGCAGAGATACATGGAGGCATATGTGGCTCTCACATAGGATCAAGAGCACTCGCCGGCAAAGCTTTCCGGCAAGTCTTCTATTGGCCCACTGCCCTCCAGGATGCAACTGCGCTAGTAACCAGATGTGAAGCATGCCAGTTCCATTCAAAGAATATACATCAACCAGCCCAAGCTCTCCAAACGATCCCTTTCTCCAGGCCCTTTTTGGTCTGGGGGCTCGATATCTTGGGCCCCTTCCCCCGTGCTGCCGGGGGCTTTGAGTTCTTGTACGTCGCCATCGACAAGTTCACAAAGTGTCCTGAAGTGGAGCCAGTGAGAAAGGTGACAGCGCAATCAGCCGTCAAGTTCTTTAAAGGATTAGTTTGCCGTTTCGGGGTTCCTAACAGGATCATCACCGACAACGGCACGCAATTCACGAGCCGCACCTTCATGCAATATATCCAAGACCTTGGCAGCAAAATCTGTTTTCCGTCCGTCGCTCACCCGAGAAGCAACGGCCAAGCGGAAAGGATGAATGCTGAAGTGTTGCGTGGTCTCAAGACAAGAACTTTCGACAAGCTGCGCAAGTGCGGAAAGCGCTGGGTTGATGAGTTGCCGGCGGTTCTTTGGTCACTCAGGACGACACCAAATCGAGCTACCGGCCAGACACCCTTCTCCCTAATCTATGGTGCAGAAGCGGTGCTCCCCACAGAACTCATATATGGGTCACCTCGAGTGCTCGCTTACGATGAAGCTGAGCAAGAGCAGCTGCGGCAAGACAACGCGTTGCTCCTTGAGGAAGATCGTCTTCGGGCGGCTGTGCGAGCTGCACGCTACCAGCAAGCCTTGCGCCGCTACCATAGCCGCAAAGTGCACGCCTGAAGCCTTAAGGAAGGCGACCTTGTTCTTCGGCGCGCTCAGTCCGCCAGAGGATCAAACAAGTTGACACCAAAGTGGGAAGGCCCTTACCGGGTAGTACGAGTCACCAGGCCTGGCGCAGTCCAGCTGGAGACTGAAGATGGCACCCCAGTGCAAAACTCATGGAATATCAAGCATCTTCGCAAGTTCTACCCGTGAGGCGCAGTTGCCGGGACATCTCTCGGCAACCTCTTTTGTACAAGCCTTGTCGGCAAGACATGTAACCCTTTGTACAAAGCCAGACGCAGACCCTGTGCATAATAAAGCTAAGTGTTTCGCAACTCCTCGTACATATTCATTTACGTGTCCATGCATGTGATGTTGTGATTTACACTTTAATTTGCATGAAATGGCTAGCGGACCGTCAAGGTTCCTCAACCGCTCCTTTCTCTTCTTTCTTTTTCTTAAAAGGATAAGAAGGATCCCTCGCGCGCAAGTTTCCTGGGGGGGAGTGGAGATGGATACCATTTTTAATGACGTTCAAGTGATCATTTCATGCAGCAAGAGAAACGACGCAGGGAAAAGCTAAGTTGCAAAACTTTGAAAAAAATTCCCTAATTACATTCGTGTTCTCCCTGGAACGATTTTGCACTTTGTATGAGAAACCTGCACGCGAAGGAACCTTGTCGCAATCATTCGCGCTCTTATTTTGTTTCGAGTCCGCTCGACAATTTAAGTAGCTGCAGTGAAAACGACTAAGGAAAACTTGCCGGCCTCGGTACTTCCGGCAGGCTGCTAAGGACCCGTTCCTCAAAGCGCTCGCGGCAAGTACACACTCCGGCAAGTTTGCCGGCGGCGGCGTTTCCAGCAGGCTGCTAAGGACCCGTTCCTCAAAGCGCTCGCGGCAAGCGTGCGCACCGGCAAGATTCCGAACAGCGTAGGGATACAATCGTTCAAAGGCAAAATAAATCAAGGGGAACGGCGCGCATACATTCAAGCAGCACAAGTTATATCACACCATAGGAATAGCGCAGGGCTAATAAGAGATTGAATGTATCTTGTACATGGCAGCTCAGTGGTGGATATGGCGACAAGCTCAGTCTCGACGGTTGCCTTGAACCCTGGGGATTTGGAGAACCTTGTCGGCGAGGGGGGGCGGCAATCTTGTCGGCAGCGGTGACGTCTGTGCTATCCGGCAGCTTCCTGAAGACCCCGGAGAGATCAAGACCGGGATTGCGATGGGCGATCTTGAGCAGCACCCGGTACACTATCTCACGCGCGAACTTCCGGGACTCGTCGGCAAACGAAGCGGATCTGTCTTCGTGATGCGTCTTCAAGGCGTCAATAAGGCCCTCGAAGAACTTGGTCAGGAGGACGCTGGTGGCCTCCTTCTCATTGATAGTGAAGCCCCAGCTCTTCATATCCATCACGGCCATCTGGGAGCTGATACGCTCGGCAGCATTAACAAGCCTGCCGGTCCAGAGGGAGAGGTTCTCATGCAATTGGGCATAGTTGTTTTCAGTCTCCCTCTTCGAGACCTCCTCCTTCTCCAGCTTCTTCGTCAAGACCCTCTCCCTCTCCTTGGTGGATTCCGAAGCTGCTACCACAGTGGCCAGTTGGGATTTCAGATCTTCGATCGCCTTGGCGGCATCGTTGAGTTCTTGGTTCCTGGATGACAGCTGCGCTTGCAAATCTCCTAAAGTGCGAGCTGCCTTCAGCACTTCGTCCTTGAGAGCCTCGACCTCTTTGCCACTGACGACGAGATCCTCCTTCAGTTTGGCCTCCTGAGATTCTAATTCTGCCTTGGCGGATTCGGCAGCAGCAACCTTGTCAGCGGTTTCCTTAAGCTTGGCGGCGTTCTCCCAGACTTGGGCTTCTATGGATTTCTTGTACCCGTCCTCCAGCTCTTGGGTCCGCTGCTTAAGGAGTGCTTTGATTTCATCGTCCTTGCCGCGAAGAGTGGTGGCAAGGGCTCCTTCTCGTGCGGCAAGGTCCTTTTCCTTGGCGTTGAGTAGCGATTCGCGCTCCGTCAGCTTGCCGTCGCGAGCTGCAGCTCTCTCGGTGGCGGCATTGAGATTGCGGGCCTGCTGGCTGTACCATGTGCGCAGCTCATCCGCCTTCTCTCTCAGCTTCCGGTCGATCGACTCTGCAGCCTTGCGCTCCTCGTGCACCTTGTCCCACCTCCGGCTATACCGCTCCTGGACGCCTTTAAAACCGACAGCCATGATTTCCATGAAGGCAAGATCTTCGGCGTTGTCAGCTGCGTCAGTGTACTTGTCAGTCCTTTGGACCAAGTGGAGCAAGATCTGAGCTATCTCCTCATCGAAACTCGGCCCCGCGGCGCCGGAGGAACTGGGGGCTTCGGGCCCGTGCTGGGGAATGACCAGCGCCAAGTCGCTTGACGGAGCTTGCAGGGTTGACACCACTAATTGGCTGCCGGGAGTCGGCACATCGGTTTTGGCAAGCGTCTTCTCCGCATCCACCCTGACGGGGTCAGGCGCGCTGCCGGTGGGCTTCTCAGACTCGTCAGGAAGCATTCCAGCCTCCTCAGCGGCCTGCGCGGGACCCCCTTCAGTGGCAATCTTGGCGGCTTCCTCAGCAGCATCCCTTGCAATGTTAGCCACCTCCACAAGGACTTCACCTCCGTCGGGAGAAGCTTGAGCTGTGGATTGAGGTAGGAGCAAGGGCGGGATAGAATTCAGAATCATGAGTCAAGTTCAAGAAAACAAAAAAAGAGAATAGAGAAAGAAGAAATGTTCCATGGAAAATGCCCAAGGACAAGAGGATTACCCGCTGGCGCCTATTGAGGAGGGGCGTCTCCTCCCCCGGCAGCTTGCGTTGCCGGCGTGCGGTCGTCCCCAGCCCCGCTTGTCAGGATGATCTCCGCGCGGGCAGGCTCATCGGTGGAAGCCCTTGTCGAAGAGGCGCTCTCCGGAACGCTGGTTGATGGGGGGCACAGCGAGGTCCACCTCCTGGCGGTCTTCTTCTTGGCGGGGCTCCCCCGCTTCTTTGTCAAGCTCGAGGGGAGGAACTTCAGTACTAGCGCCGGTGGGCGGAATCTGCTCCACATCATCACGCCGGGGGCTAGGCTGGGGGCTGATGACAATGGTTTCGGCCATCGCAGCCCCTGCTCAACGCTTACCGCAGGGTCCTGTGCTGCTGCAGGCCTGGCCCGCTTCGACCGATGCACGAGCGGCTCTGGGTCCCTGTCAAGACGAAAGAAATCAAGTTAGAACAACAACTGGATGGAATCGAAACTTGCCGGAAGCGAGCTAAAACACTTACTCCTCCTCCTCGGACGCGTCGAAGATGTCGAAGTCATACATCACCGGCGGAGGCGACTCCCTTGCCCTCTTGAGCGCCGGGGGAGGAGAACCTATCGGGTTGGCGGGCTCGACTTCCTCGACGACCTCTTGCCGGGGAGACGAGGGCCGAGTTCGGGGACGCCGGGACAACTGCCGCCGAACCTCTTCCTGGCGGCCGGTCTTGGTGGTCGTCTTCTTCACCATAGGGCCGGCCACCGGCGAAGAAGGGCGCACCGGCCCTTGGCTGACCGCTCTCCGAAGGCGGCGCCTCCTCTTCGGGGCTTGAGGGCCTTCCTCGTCTTCGGGCTCTTCGACGCCCTCAGATCCGGCAGCCTCGGACCCGGTGACGTCGGTCCCGACAACCTCAGCCTCAGCGGCCTCATCGTCGGCAGGCTCCTCTTCTTGTCCTTCGGCGGCCTCTTCCTCGGAGTGCTCATCCTCCTCATACTCGGCTGCCGCGGCTCCAGAACCGCTCGCTGCGTTGATCCTCGCGATCTCCTTGGCCTTGCTGGTGATGTACGCCAGCTCTTCTACAGTGTTTGCCCGGATGAGGTCCGTCTCCTTCCGGGAAGCCACCTCCGTCAAGTTGGAAGCCCACTCCATTTCGGACTCCAAGGAGGGCAGAACCCAGTCTGCTTTTACTCCATGAGCGTCACAGTCCGGCATCGCCGCCAAGATGGAGTCCTTGGCGGAATTGATGTGCAGCGGGACGATCTTGTCCGGCAAGTGGAACATGCCGGTTTTCCGGAAGAACGCCTCGCAGAGGCTGGCGTGCTCCATGACCGACAAGTTGTTGCCGCGACCAGGGTACAATCTCATAATGTCAGCGGCATTCTGGTATTCCCAGGCGAACCTCCCCCTCTTCTGCAACGGCGCTATGCGTCGCCGGAGGAAATCGGCACCAACCATCTCTATGGTCAACTTGGCGGCCTTAAGACGGGCGATCTTGTTCAGTGTCGGACGAAGCTTAGCGTCTGTGGCACCTATGCTGCTCCAGTTCTTGCCACGCTCAACCTTCACGGTGCGCGGTATACAGAATTGGGGGAAGTCCTTCTCCTGGATCCAGCACCACTCGGCCCTCCACTCTTCCCACTTGAGGTGAAGCTGCCCAGGAAGATACTCGACTTTCGTCTTTGCCCTGGGAATCCAAGCAATGCTGTCGGAGAGAGATTTATCTTCGATCCGGGGGACGAAAAAGTGCCGGAACAGATCCACATTGGGCGCCACTCCGACGAAATTCTCGCATAAATGGGCGAAGACCGCCATGCAAGTCATCGCATTCGGAGTGAAGTCTAGCAGCCTGAACCCGTAGCTGAACATCATGGCGCTGAAGAAATCTGAGAATGGGGGAACCAAACCACAGTAGAAGTATGCGCAGAAGAATGGATATGAATCCGACGGATCCTTGTCGCCTTCAGGAAGCACTACGGGCGCCTTGCGATCCTTGGTATCTCTCCCCCACATGTACGCGTACCTCCTGATCAGCTCGTTGGCATCCAAGGAGCACGGCGAGAAGATTGCATTTTCCCTCCGCCGCTTTTCCAACTCCTCCAGCGCCTTCTTCTTCTCCTCCGCCTTGGGGTCGAGCGGCTTGGCTGGCTTCTTCTTCTTTGCCGCGTCGGCCCTTTTAGGTGCCATCAAGGGTTGGGAAAAAGGAAGGTGGCCGAGGCGAGATGCAGAGCAGCGGCGGCGGCGGCGGAAGCAGTTCTGGCTTGAGGAGGAAGATGAAGCAGGGGAAAACAGGGGCGGATGGGCGGCTTCCCCTCGCGGTTGCCTTTTTATCGGGAAGGAGCGAGGGGAGGCTGGCTCTTTACTGTTTGCCCCAGCCACGTTCTTTTATAGGCGCACTACCGCAATGTAACCGCAACAGTCCAAGTTCTCACGACCCGCATTTAATGCGTGGATTGGACGTGCGTCAGGAAAGCCATCATAGCAAAAATTCCAACGGCAGTTTCCCACCGCGTGTCTGTGCATTGTTTGGGCCTAGCCCAACGACGCTTCGGACGCGCAAATGGCCCAGGCCCGGGGGCTCCTGTCGGTGTATAAAACATGGGCATTTTATACCCTGACTTATGCACAGACAGTAGCAGCCTCCGTGCCGGCCAAGGCCTTGCTGGGAACTGCCAAGACCGAGATTCAGAGTCCGGCCAAAGAAGCTACCAGAAAGAATCTCAAGGCACGACACTCAACTAGTACCAAAGATGAATACGTTCCTTGCCGGCAAGGCTAAACCGGCAAGGTGAGGACCCGGCAAGCTACGCGCCGGCAAGCTTATACCAGCCCTCCGGCGCTCCACCTCGCTGCACAGGTGTTCGCTGACAAGTGAGGTGTCGACCGCGCAGGCTGGTTGGTGAGACTTGTCGGACACGTGTCGGCACGCTGGGACAAGATTTGCTTCTAAAGACACCCATCCAGGAGGCATGTCAGGATAATACGAGGTAGCTGGGCAAGCGGTGCAGAAACCTTGCAGGGAGTACCTCTCCGCATGACACCTAACGGCGCATTTAATGCCTTTGTCCTAAACTGGCAGAGTTAGGTATGATAGCACTGTTTGCTATCTAGTCACGATGTAATTACTGTTTTACCACTGTGGTAATCCCTTAAGCTATAAAAGGAGGGCCAAGGCAACAGTTTAGAGGATTCGGACCCCTTTTCAAACACAAGCACCTCTCGTGTAGCTGCTCTCCCCACACCTTGCCGGGGAGGAGCGCTCCTTGTACTGTGCCTCCGTACCACTAATACACCAAAGGCAGGAGTAGGGTTTTACGCTTCTCAGCGGCCCGAACCTGGGTAAAATCCCTCGTGTCCCATTGTTCATGCTCTTTGTGCACGTCGATCTTCCCCCGCCGAACCACAAGGGGCTGCATGGCCCCATAGATGGTCGCTACCCCGACACCCGGTAATCCCTCTAATAATTATGGTAATTCATATGGAAATTCATATAATAACAATAATAATAGGATACCTACTGAACTTTAGAATAACATTAAAGAATTAATTAGTTCTCAAAATATTTTTAATGCCATGGTAGAAGAAAAATCACATAAAGTTGATGATATGGCTAGAAACATGGACAGAATTGCTCATGATGTGGATACTCTTAAAATTAAAATTATGCCACCTAAAAAGGATATTACTAAATCTCTAAAGTCTATCCAAGTCACCATGGATGAAAGTAGAAAAAGAATTGAGAAGTTAAGAGCTAAGCGTGAATTCCTAGAAAAAACTCTCGTACCCGTTTTTTATCATAATCATGATGAGGATATTAAAATGATTGGTGTGACACCTATTGAATTTTTGTTTAGTAATATAAAACTTGATGAAAAAGGGACTGGAGATGAGTCAACTTTAGCTAGAAGGTGTCCCAATTGTTCAGAGGGTGATGATCTTAATGATAAAATTATTAAAAGTGGGTTTGAAGAGGTCAAGACTTTAGATAGTGATGTACCCACTACTTTGGGTTACAAGGACTTTAATTATAATAATTGCTCTTTGATTGAATGTATTTCCTTGTTGCAATCCATGATGAATTCACCTAATGCTTACGAACAAAATAAAGCTTTTACTAAACACGTTGTAGAAGCTATGATTAAAGCTCATGAAGAAAAACTAGAATTGGAAGTATCAATCCCAAGGAAATTACATGATGAATGGGAACCCACCATTAAAGTAAAGATTAAAGATTATGAATGTAATGCTTTGTGTGATCTAGGTGCTAGCGTCTCTACTATACCAAAAATCTTCATGTGACGTGCTAGGTCTCACCGATATGGATGAATGTTCCCTTAACTTGCATTTAGCGGATTCAACTATTAAGAAAACATTGGGTAGAATTAATCATGTTGTTATAATTGCAAATAGAAATTATGTACCCGTGGATTTTATTGTACTTGATATTAAATGCAATCTATCTTGTCCTATAATGCTTGGTAGGCCTTTCCTACGAACCATAGGTGCCATTATTGATATGAAAGAAGGAAATATAAGATTCCAATTTCCACTAAAGAAAGGGATGGAACACTTCCCAAGGAAGAGAATTAAACCACCATATAAATCTATTATGAGAGCCGCCTATGGAATTGCTTTAAAAGATGACAATACTTGAAATAATGCATTATGCCTAGCTAGGGGCATAAAACAATAGCGCTTGTTGGGAGGCAACCCAATATTTATCTTTATTGCAATTTTTATTTTTCTTGAGTCAAATTATTATTGCTACTGTAATGATTGCGCTTTTATCTTTTCGTTAGTGTTTGTGCCAAGTAATGCCTTAGGGATTATTTAGATGATAGTATAATTGATGTTGTTTGAAAACAGAAAGTTTTCCACCCAGTTCTGAAATTTCTATTCTGTGCAGGAACGTGATAAAATTCTGAATTTTTTACAAAACATTAGAATACAAATTTCTTATGTTGCCCTAATTTTTAAGAATTTTTGGAGTAACAGAAGTATGGCTTTAATTCAGATCTTTACAAATTGTTCTGTTTTAGACAGATTCTGTTTTTATTGCATAGTGTGCTTATTTTAATGATGCTATGGCTTATATCGGGGGGGTATAAGTCATGGAGAAGTTAGAGTACAGTAGGTATTATGCAAGAATAATTTGAATCAATTTACAACAGTACCTAAAGTGGATGATTTGATTTATTATACTAACGGATCTCACGAAGTTTCTGTTGAGTTTTGTGTGCTGAAGTTTTCAAGTTTTGGGTGAGATCACGATGAGTAAAGGAATAAGGAGCGGCAAGACCCTAATCTTGGGGATGCCCAAGGTACCCCAAGTTAATATTCAAGTAAGACCCATGCGTTATATCAACAAGGACAGGCTATGCATCAGAATAGGATAAAACAATAACAGTAGCAAATTCTAATGCAAGCAGGAGGAAGAGAGAATAGGTGATATAGGCATGCGTCAAGGGGGTTTGCTTGCCTGGTTGCTCTGCTGAGAGGGAAGAAGGGTCGTCGGTGATGTAGTCGAACACAGGGGCGGCGTCGGTCTCGGGGTCTATCGGAGAGAAGAGGGGGAAGAAACAATAAATACAATGCAAACAGATGCATCACGATGCATGACATGGCAATACGCGGTGCTAGGTGTGACCTAACGCAGTGCTACACGTTGCAGATGAAGCGGGGAATTAACTGGAACGTTTTCCCGGTTTCGGACGTCTGTCAGACCGATGAACCGGAGGGGATGGTTCCACGTTCAGGTAGTTAGGGGCACCTGACAGATGAACGGAGGGCATATTCGGAATCGTCATATTTTTCTGATCATTTTTCATATATAGATTATTTTAATCCGAGTTACGGTTTATTTTATATGAATTTTCAAAGTTTTAATCATTTTCTGGGTTTATTTAAATTAACATTATCCGAAATAGTACATGCTGACGTCAGCATGACGTCACTGTGACGTCAGCAGTCAACTCTGACTGGTCAAAGTCAACCTGACATGCGGGTCCTGCCTGTCAGCGTCTAATTAGGCTAATTAGGGTTTAATTAATCTAATTACAGATTAATTAGGTTAATTAATAATTAGTTTAATTAAACAGAATTAATTAAGTTAATTAACTAATTAGTTAATTAATTAATTAATTTAATTCTTTAATTCTTTTATTTAATTTTCTTTTTCGTTTTTCGTTTAAACAGGGGCGGGCCCCAGTGGTCAGTGGCTTAGGCCGGACATGTCCGCGCCGTGCCCGTTCGGGGGCCGGACATGTCCGGGCCAGTGCACGCGCGGGCACAGAGGCGAGGCCGGACACGTCCGGAAACGGCGCGGCGACCACGGCACGGCGAGGGCGCGGCTGCGCGCGGGCGGGCGCGGCAGCGGGCGGAGGCGGGCGAACGCGACGGGAGGCGCAGGCGAGCGGCAGCGGGCGCGCGCGAGCGGACGGCGGCGAGGCGCGGGCAGCAACGGGGGAGACGGGCGCGCGGGCGAGCGCGGCGCGGCGCGCGAGCGGGCTCGGGCGAGGCCAGCGCGGGGTGCGCAAGCAGCGGGAGGAGGAGGCCGGGGACGGGCGCGGCAGCAGCGGCGAGGCCACGGACGGCGGCGAGGCGAGCGGCGGCGGCGACAGAGAGGGGAGACGGGGTTCTCACCCCGATGCAGAGGAGGGGGGCGGCGAGGCTCGATGGAGCCGGCGAGGAGGAGGGCGAGGACGGGGCGACGGTGTCGGGGACGAGGACGAGGCGGCGACGGCGTCGGGGACGAGGACGAGGCGGCGACGGCGTCGGGCGGCGGGGTCGGGCGCGGGGCGAGCGCGGCAGAGGCGGGCGCGGGGCGAGCGCGGCAGAGGCGGGCGCGAGGGGGGGAGTGGGGATCGGGTTAGGGTTTCGGTGGGAGGAGGCCTAAATAGGCCTGGGGCGAGCGGGTGGGCCGGCCTGGCTGGGCCGAGGCCCAGGGGGGCTTTTTCTTTTCTTTTATTTTTATTTTCTTTTTATCTTTTGTTTTTATTTTAGTTTCTGTTTTGTAAAATGTTTAGCCCTAAATTTAGTTTTGTAAAATGTGTGACTTAGTCCAATAAATAGTATGCAATATCTAGTACTACCAGAAAACGGTTCGGTGTCCACATGTTTTCATTAGAATTTTAATTAAATAAAAAGGTATTAAATACTTCTGTTTGGTGCTGTTTTGTGGATGATGGGGTTATTTATCTAATTAAATAAATGTTGATTATATTTTTATAAATGCCTCTGGATTATTTGCAACATTATGAACATTTTAGTTTTCAGATTGGAGCAACTTTTATTTTCACTTTATATTTGAATTGGAATTTTAAATGTGATATGATGCAAATGATGATCAAGCTCTGTTAAGCAGGGTGACATGGCATTATCAACAGGTGATTACTGTAGCTGTTACATGGGATGTTACAATATGCCTCCTATCTATGATGATTATTGTGATGACATGTATGCTATAAAGAATAATGATAACCATGAAACTTGTCATCATGATTTTAATGTTCAATTTGATTATGTCAATCAAGTATCTCATGATAGTTATTTCATTGAGTTTGCTCCCACTATTGATGAGAAGAAATTTGCTGATGTGGAGAGTAATAAAAATTTTATGCTTATGAATCATGAAAAGAATGCTTTATGTGATAGCTATATTGTTGAGTTCATTCATGATGCTACTGAAAATTACTATGAGAGAGGAACATATGCTTCTACATATTGCAATAATATCAAGTTTCCCCTCTATGTGTTGAAAGTTTTGAAATTATACTTGTTTTGCCTTCCTATGCTAGTTGATTCTTGCTCACATAAATTATTTGTTCACAAAATCCCTATGCATAGGAAGTGGGTTAGGCTTAAATGTGCTTGTCATATGTTTCATGATGCTCTCTTTGTGTTTCAATTCTTTACTTTTATGTGAGCATCATTGAAATCATCATGCCTAGCTAAAAGGCATTAAAGAAAAGCGCTTGTTGGGAGACAACCCAATATTTATACCTACTGTTTTTGTGTGTCCACATGATTAAGCTATTGTGGTAATCATGTTTTATATTTTTTCTTTCTTTCAATAATGTGCCAAGTAAAGCCTTTGGGATGGTGTGGATACTTGTTGATTCGATTCTGTGCAAAAACATAAACTTTTGCGTCCAGTGCTGGAATTTCTATTCTGTACTGGAGCGTCAGAAAATTCTGAAATTTTTACAGAGAATTGGGTTACAAATTTTTTACGTTTTCCTATTTTTTCAGAATTTTTGGAGGTACAGAAGTATGGTTTTTAAATCTCTCACTACATGATGTTCTGTTTTTGACAGATTCTATTTTTAGTGCATAGTTTGCTTGTTTTAGTGTTTCCATAGCTTATATTGAGTAATATAAATTGTGGAAATGATAGAATACAGTAGGGATTATGTGAGAACAATTATGAATCTTGTCTTGACAGTACCTAAGTGGATGATTTATTTTTATCATACTAACCTATCTCACGAAGTTCCGTTAAGTTTTGTGTGATTGAAGTTTTCAAGTTTTGGGTGAGATATCGATATGAGGAGAATAAGGAGCGGCAACACCCAAAGCTTGGGGATGACCAAGGCGCCCCAAGGTAATATTCAAGGAAGACCAAAGCAACTAAGCTTGGGGATGCCCCGGAAGGCATCCCCTCTTTCGTCTTCAACATTATCGGTAACCTCACTTGGAGCTATATTTTTATTCATCACATAATATGAGTTTTGCTTGGCGCGTCATTTTATTTTGTTGATATTTTCTTGCTGCTATCAATAATCATGTTTTGTATCTTTTTGTTCAATAAAATGCCAATTATAGCCTTTACCATGCACAATTTGCAAGTTTATGTGTTGCTGTTTGAAAACAGAAAGTTTTCTGTTACGTTCAGAATATTCCTGAATAGTCAGAACATGATAAAAATCTGAATTTTTTACACAGCAAGCATACATGAGTTCTCTATCACGTGGTAATTTTTCAGAATTTTTGGAGTTATGGAAGTATGAATTCTTATTCCCCTTTACAGACTGTTTTGTTTTGGCAGATTTCGGTTATAGTTGCATTGTTTGCATATGTTGCTTGTTTAATGTTTCTATTTGTGGATAGGAGTATTAAATATGCAAAGGCATTTAGTATGAAATGTTTAATTATAATTTTAGTAATTTTCTACAGTAGAGAATGTTAAGGTTTTGAGTTGATTTATACTAACTTATCTCACAAGTTCTTGTTGAGTTTTGTGTGGATGACGTATTTAAGATTTAGGGAAACCGTGATATGAGAGGAATTAAGGAGACACAAAAGCTCAAGCTTGGGGATGCCCAAGGCATCCCAATATAATATTTCAAGAAGTCTCGAGCATCTAAGCTTGGGGAAGCCCCGTTAGGCATCCCACCTTTCTTCATCAACAATTATCGGTTAGTCTTGGTTGAGCCTAAGTTTTTGCTTCTTCACATGAGTTGTGCTATTCTTGGAATGTCATTTTATTTTTTTCTTTGTTGTTTGAATAAAATACTTAAGATCTGAAATTTTTAAATGAGAGAGAGTCCTCACATAGCTACCTATTTACTTAACTACTCATTTGGTCTTCACTTATATCTTTTTGGAGTAGTTTGTCATTTACGTTTGTTCTTCACTTATATCCTAGGAGTAAATTGTTGAAATGAATTGAATATCATAAAGTTGAAATTTATATGCTTCATATGCTTGTCCCATGGGGAGTAGTGACTTCACATACAAGAACTATAAGTGGTAAAATTTATTGAAAGTTAACAAACATAGCATTGGTCACTTGAACAATTCATGAAAGAATTTTGAAGGAAGAGAAATTTCACATATAAATATACTATCTTGGACATCTTCTATGATTGTGAGCCCCCATTAAGTATTTTCAAGCTTGATCAAGTAGTTGACGTTGGACAAGGAAGACTACGTAATGAGTTATGTTTGTTTATATTCACATAGAAGTTATATTGTCATGGATCCTCTAACATGTGGTGCTTGCTTAGGATCTTTTGCTAGCCAAAAATTCATACTAAGTAGAGATACTACTTGTGCATCCAAAAACCCTTAAATACAGTTTCTTGCCATGAGTGTCCACCATATCTACCTATGGATTGAATAAGATCCTTCAAGTAAGTTGTCATCGGTGCAAAAAGCAATAAAAATTGCTCCTAAAATATGTATGATCTTTTATTGCAAGGGAAAATAAGCATTGTACGAACTTGTGATGGTAAAGAAATAAAAGCGACGGACTGCATAATAAAGGTTGCTATCACAAGGGGCAATATAACGTGACGTTCCTTTGCATTAAGGGCTTGCACATCCAAAATTAAAAAGCGCATGACAACCTCTGCTTCCCTCTGCGAAGGGCCTATCTTTTAATTTTTTGTATTTACTTTTCTGTATTTACTTTTATGTAAGAATCAGTAATGTTCATCCCTATTCCGCTCTATTTATTCTCTAGTGGGCAAGCATCATGTGGTAGGGAATAATCCAGGCACATATATCCAGTTGAATATAGGTGATCATGAGTTATTATTGTTGACATTATCCATGAGATAAATAAGTTGGAAGGCAAAACATTAAGCCCCTATCTTCCTATGTGTTTAACTGAAACAGTTTGTTCTAAAAATATGCTTTGAGTGTCAGCAATCATGGAAGACTAAATGATAGTTGAGTATGTGGAATTTGCTAAATCAAAGCTCTTACATAGACCCTTCCTAAAAATAAGATGAATTGCAATTGTTTGATGACTGAAAACATAGTTTGTTAGTTTTCAAGAAAGTTTATGGTCTATACTTTAACATGTGAATAGCTTGCTACTTGATCATGAGAAGTTTTATGAGATGAGCTACTGTTTATGATATATAATGATGCTAGAAAAAAGTGATTGGAATTATCATTGATCAAACTTATGCACTATGCTAGCATTCACACTTCATAAATTATTTCTTTTATCATTTACCTACTCGAGGACGAGCAGGAATTAAGCTTGGGGATGCTGATACGTCTCCAACGTATCTATAATTTATGAAGTATTCATGCCATGTTTATTATAGTTTTGTATGATTTTGGTGCACTTTTATACGGCTTTTATATGATTTTTATGGACTAACATATTGACCTAGTGCCCAGTGCCAGTTGTTGTTTTCTGCTTGTTTTTGGTTTTCCAGAAAATCCATATCAAATGAAGTCCAAATGCAGCGAAACTTTTTGACGATTTTTTCTGGAAGTAAACGGACCCAGAAAGCTTCGGGGGAGCAGCAGAAGAGCCACAGGGGGCCCACAAGCCACCTGCGCGCGCCACCCCCCCCCCCCAGGCACGCCCTGGTGCCTCGTGGGCCCCTTGTGGCACCTCTTTGCGTGATTCCAACGCTGAAAAATCCTATATATTCATAAAACCCCGAAAGTTAACCTAGATGAGTTTTTACGCCGTCGCAAGCCTCTGTACCTCCACGATCTCATCTACAGCCCTTTTCCGGCAACCTGCCAGAGGGGGGGAAGCATCACCGGAGGCCATCTTCATCATCCCGGCGGTCTCCATGACGAGGAGGGAGTAGTTCACCCTCGGGGCTGAGGGTATGTACTAGTAGCTATGTGTTTGATCTCTCTCTCTCGTGTTCTTGATTTGGCACGATCTTGATGTACCGCGAGCTTTGTTAATATAGTTGGATCATATGGTGTTTCTCCCTCTCTATCTTGTTGTGATGAATTGAGTTTTTACTTTTGAGGTTTCACTATTATCGGATTGAATACTTTTATGGATTTGAGAACACTTGATGTATGTCTTGTATATGAATACCCGTGGTGACAATGGGGTATTATATTGATTCACTTGATGTATTTTTGGCACTCAACTCGCGGATTCCCGAAGTGACATTGGGGTAATCTATGCATAGGGGTTGATGCACGTTTTCGTCCTACTTTCTCCGGTAGAAATCTTGGGGCACTCTTTGAAGTTCTTTGTGTGGATTGAATATTATGATTATGAAGTTGTTTGATGCATATCGTATAATCAACTCACGGATACTTGTGGTGGCATTGGAGTATCTAGGTGACATTAGAGTTGGTTGATGTGTATCATATGGTGTTATTTTAGTACGAACTCTAGGGCTGTTCGTGACACTTATAGGGATGGCTCAATAGATTGATCGAAAAAGATAACTTTGAGGTGGTTTCGTACCCTACAACAATTTCTATCTTATGTTCTCCGCGAATAGGAACTTTGGAGTGATTCTTTGTCGCACGTTGAGGGATTGTTATATGATCCAATTATGTTAGCATTGTTGAGAGATTGCACTACTGAAAGTATGAACCCTAGGCCTTGTTTTTAAGCATTGCAATACCGTTTGTGCTCCGTTTTATCACTTGCTACCTTGCTGTTTTTTTTATTTTCAGATTACAAAAACCTATATCAACTATCCATACTACACTTGTGTCACCATCTCTTCGCCGAACTAGTGCACCTATACAATTTACCATTGTATTGGGTGTGTTGGGGACACAAGAGATTTCTTGCATTTGATTGCAGGGTTGTTTGAGAGAGACCATCTTCATCCTATGCCTCCCACGAATTGATAAACCTTAGGTCATCCACTTGAGGGAAAATTGATGTTGTCCTACAAAACTCTGCGCTTGGAGGCCCAACACGAGTCTACAAGAATAAAGTTGTGTAGTAGACATCAACGGGTTATAAGACTAGTCTAAAAATGATAGATATGTAAGAGTGATATAATAAAAACTTTCGTGTAGATCACTAAATATGAGGCGTATGATTTAATTGTATTGATGTAGTAATATGAAAGGGTATTAGTTCATGATCATTGGTTAGTAGAAATATCGATATTAAAGCTTGTTATGTACTACTCATTTAAGTGTTCGTCATGGCATGGTGGGGAAGTTTTAGCATTTTTATGTTTGATTGAAATCCTTGAGTGCTATCTAAATTGGGAGTGCGCGATGGTTAACTCCTACCAACCTCCTCCCTAGGGGCATGCGTGTAGTACTTTGCTTCGAGGGCTAATAAAACTTTCACAAAAAGTATATGAGTTCTTTATGACTAATGTGAGTTCATGGACAAATACAGCACTCCCACCTTTCCGCATATTGCTAGCCTCTTCGGTACGGTGCATTGCCCTTTCTCACCTTGAGAGTCGGTGCAAACTTCGGTGGTGCATCCAAACCCCGTGATATGATACGCTCTATCACACATAAGCCTCCTTATATCTTCCTCAAAACAGCCACCATACCTACCTATCATGGCATTTCCATAGCCATTCTGAGATATATTGCCATGCAACTTCCACCGTTCCGTCTTATGACATGTGTGTTCATCATCATATTGCTTTGCATGATCATATAGAGCTGACATGATATTTGTGGCAAAGCCACCGTTCATCATTGTAATACATGTTACGCTAGATCATTGCACATCCTGGTACACTGCCAGAGGCATTCATATAGAGTCATATTGTTTCAATTTTATCGAGTTGTAAGTAAATAAAAGTGTGATGATCATCATTATTAGAGCATTGTCCCAGTGAGGAAAAGAATGATGGAGACTGATGAGTCCTCCAAAATTTGGGGATGAGGTCCATGAGAATGTTCTAAAAAAATGAGAGAAAAAGAGAGAAGGGGCAATGCTACTATCCTTTTACCACACTTGTGCTTCAAAGTAGCACCATGTTCTTCATATAGAGAGTCTCCTGAGTTGTCACTTTCATATACTAGTGAGAATTTTTCATTATAGAACTTGGCTTGTATATTCTGATGACGGGCTTCCTCAAATGCCTGAGGTCTTCATGAGCAAGCAAGTTGGATGCACACCCACTTAGTTTCCGTTGAGCTTTCATACACTTATAGCTCTAGTGCATCCGTTGCATGGCAATCCCTACTCCTCGCATTCATATAGATTGATTGGCCTCTCCATTGCCTATTGATCCGCTGATTTGATGCGAGACTTTCTTCCCTTTTGACTTCCCTTATTAATCTCTACCACCGCATTCTATTCCACCGTACTGCATTGTCCATGACTCACGCTCATATATTGAGTGGAGTTGAAAATGTTGAAGCGCGTGAAAAAGTATGATATAATTGCTTGGTTTGACACCGGGTGCTCATGATTTATATTTATGCGGTGAAGGCAGAGTCATGCCATGCTTACATAATTCAATGATTAGGGATAACATTCGTTGAGCATCGTATATTTTGAAGAAGTAATGATTATGTTCTTGTATTCATGGATATTATTATGTTGATATCAATTACTTCATCATTTCTCAATATTTATACCGTAAGAAGATTACATGCTAAACATGCTAGGTAGCATTCAACATCAAAAATTATTTTTTTTATCATTTACCTACTCGAGGACGAGCAGGAATTAAGCTTGGGGATGCTGATATGTCTCCGACGTATCTATAATTTTCGATTGTTTCATGCTATTATATTATCATTCTTGGATACTTTATATGCAATTTTATATCATTTATGGGGACTAACCTATTAACTCAGTGCCTAGTGCCAGTTGTTTTTTCCTTCTTCTTTTTTGTTTTACACAAAATCTATACCAAACGGAGTCCAAACGCTACGAAACTTTTTGACGATTTTTTTCTAGACATAAGAGACCCTAGAACCTTCAGGGCAAGACCAGAAGACCTACGAGGAGACGGCAAGGCAATAGGGCATGCCTTGGGGGGTAGGCGCGCCCTGATGCCTTGTGGGCCCCTCGTGGCTCCGTCTGGCCTAATTCCAGTGCTATAAATTATCAAATATTCCAAAAACCCCAAAGAGACACCCGAAACAATTTTTCCACCGCCGCAAGTCTCTGTTCTTCCACGATCCCATCTGGAGGCCTTTTCCGGTACTCTGCCGGAGGGGAAAACGATCACGGAGGGCTTTTACTGTTGGAAATATGCCCTAGAGGCAATAATAAATTGGTTATTATTATATTTCCTTGTTCATGATAATCGTTTATTATCCATGCTATAATTGTATTGATTGGAAACTCAAATACATGTGTGGGTACATAGACAACACTATGTCCCTAGTAAGCCTCTAGTTGACTAGCTCGTTGATCAAAGATGGTTAAGGTTTCCTAGCCATTGACATGAGATGTCATTTGATAACGGGATCACATCATTAGGAGAATGATGTGATGGACAAGACCCAAACTAAGAACGTAGCATTTGATCGTGTTAGTTTATTGCTATTGTTTTCTGCATGTCAAGTATCTGTTCCTATGACCATGAGATCATGCAACTCCCTGACATCGGAGGAGTACCTTGTGTGTATCAAACGTCGCAACGTAACTGGGTGACTATAAAGGTGCTCTACAGGTATCTCCGAGGGTGTCTGTTGGGTTGGCATGGATCAAGACTGGGATTTGTTACTCCGTATGACGGAGAGGTATCTCAGGGCCCACTCGGTAATACAACATCACAATGAGCCTTGCAAGCAATGTGACTAAAGTGTTAGCCACGAGATCTTGTATTACGGAACGAGTAAAGAGACTTGCCGGTAACGAGATTGAACTAGGTATAGAGATACCGACGATCGAATCTCGGGCAAGTAACATACCGAAGAACAAAGGGAACAGCATACGGGATTAACTGAATCCTTGACATAGAGGTTCGACCGATAAAGATCTTCGTAGAATATGTAGGAGCCAATATGGGCATCCAGGTCCCGCTATTGGTTATTGATCGTAGAGGTGTCTCGGTCATGTCTACATAGTTCTCGAACCCGCAGGGTCTACACACTTAACGTTTGGTGACGATTAGTATAATTGAGTTATTTTGATGGTGACCGAAGGTTGTTCGGAGTCCCGGATAAGATCCCGGACATGACGAGGATCTCCAGAATAGTCCGGAGGTAAAGATTGATATATGTGATAATAGTGTTTTGATCTCCGGAAGAGTTCCGGAGTTCACCGGAATGGGTTCCGGATGTTTACCGAAGTGTTCGGGTGCAGCAACACTTTATATGGGCCAAAGGGATAAAGCCCACGAGGTATTGGAAAGTGCAAAAAGTAGTTTTGCTGCCGCGTAAGCGGTACTACCGCTTGGTGAAGCGGTACTACCGCCCGAGCGGTACTACCGCTTGTGTAAAGCGGTACTACCACCCAAGCGGTACTACCGCTTGTGTGAAGCGGTACTACCGCTTGTGCGCGGTACTGCAGGGATCCGAGTTGGACTCTTTCCCTGCGGGCCAAACCGACCTTGTGCGGGCAAAACCGACCTGGAGGAGGCTTTTACTCCAAGTTTAGACCCCAAGGCTCAACATATAAATAGAGGGGCAGGGCTAGCACACGACACACATCAAGATTTCCCCAAGCCATGTGCGGCAACCCTAACCCTCTAGTTCCTCCGTCATAATCTCCGTAGCGCTTGGCGAAGCCCTGCAGAGATTGTTCCTCACCACCATCACCACGCCGTCGTGCTGCTGGAACTCAACCACTACTTCACCATCGCTCGCTGGATCGAGGAGGTGAAGGCGTCATCAAGCCGTACGTGTGTTGAACGCGGAGGTGCCGTCCGTTCGGCACTAGTTCGTGATCGGATCGAGGGACGACTTGCGATTTGGATCGCGGAGACGTTCGACTACATCAACCGCGTTTCTTAAACGCTTCCGCTTAGCGATCTACAAGGGTATGTAGATTTACTCTCCCTCTCGTAGATGCTCATCACCATGGATAGATCTTGTGTGTGCGTAGGAAAATTTTTGTTTCCCATGCAACGTTCCCCAACAGTGGCATCATGAGCCAGGTCTATGCGTAGACGAGATCTCGAGTAGAACACAAACGAGTTGTGGGCGTGGGTGTATACATATTGCTTGCCGTTACTAGTTGATATTTGATTCGGCGGTACTGTGAGATGAAGCGGCCCGGACCGACTTTACGCGTACACTTACGCGAGACAGGTTCCTTCAACTGACATGTAACTTCGTTGCATAAAGATGGCTAGCGGGTGTCTGTCTCTCTCACTTTAGTTGAATCGATTTCAATGAAGAGGGTTCTTTTAGAAGATCAAAAAGCAATCACTACACCACGTTGTGGTTTTGCGTAGGTAAGAACGGTTCTTGCAAACCCGTAGCAGCCACGTAAAATTTGCAACAACAATTAGAGGACGTCTAACTTGTTTTTGCAGGGTATGATGTGATATGATATGGCCAATTACATGATGAGATATATGTGATGTATGAGATGATCATGTGTTGTATAGAATATCACGACTTGCATGTCGATGAGTACGGCAACTGGCAGGAGCCATAGAGTTGTCTTTAATTATTGTATGACCTGCGTGTCAATCATTAAGCGCTATGTAATGCTTTACTTTATCGCTAAACGTTAGCAATAGTCGTGGAAGCAACAGTCGGTGCGACAACCTTATGGCGACACGTTGATGGAGATCAAGATGATGGAGATCATGGTGTCATGCCGGTGACGATGGAGATCATGCCGGTGCTTTGGAGATGGAGATCAAAAGCACAAGTTCATGGCCATATCATGTCACTTATGATTTGCATGTGATGTTAATCCTTTTATGCATCTTATTTTGCTTAGGACGACGGTAGCATTATAAGGTGATCCCTCACTTAAATTTCAAGATAAATTGTGTTCTCCCCGAGTGTGCACCGTTGCGAAAGTTCGTCGTTTCGAGACACGCCGTGATGATCGGGTGTGATAGACTCCACGTTCACATACAACGGGTGTAAGCCATGTTGCACGTGCGGAAACACTCGGGTTAAACTTGACGAGCCTAGCATGTACAGACATGGCCTCGGAACACAAGAGACCGAAAGGTCGAACATGAGTCATATAGTAGATATGATCAACATGAAGATGTTCACCATTGAAACCACCTCAACTCACATGATGATCGGACTTGAGTTGGTGGATTTGGATCATGTTACACTCGAATGACCGGAGGGATGTCAATTTGAGTGGGAGTTTTTAAGTAATATGATTAATTAAACTCATTATCTTGAACAATAGTCTAAGTTGTCTTTTCTATATTTATGTTGTAGATCATGGCTCGCACAGTAGCACCCCTGAATTTTAATGCGTTCCTAGAGAAAGCTAAGTTGAAAGATGATGGAAGTAACTTTGTGGACTGGGCCCGTAATCTAAGGATTATCCTTACGGCTTCCCAGAAGGATTATGTCCTTGATGCACCGCTTGGTGATCCACCCGCTCCAGTTGAGTCTCTAGACGTTGTGAACGCCTGGCAGGCTCGTTCTGATGATTACTCAATAGTTCAATGTGCAATGTTGTATGGCTTAGAACCGGGACTTCAAAGACGTTTTGAACGTCATGGAGCATATGAGATGTTCCAGGAGTTGAAGTTTATCTTTCAGAAGAATGCCCGGATCGAGAGATATGAGATCTCCGATAAGTTCTATGCTTGCAAGATGGAGGAGAACGGGTCTATCAGTGATCACGTGCTCAGAATGTCTGGGTACTCCACCCGTCTGGCTGAATTGGGGATGCCCCTTCCGCCAGAGGCTATCACTGACAGAGTTCTTCAATCATTGCCACCTAGCTACAAGAGCTTCGTGTTGAACTATAACATGCACGGGATGAACAAGTCAGTCGCCGAGCTGTTTGCGATGCTGAAAGCCGCTGAGTCTGAAATTCAGAAGGAGCATCAAGTGTTGATGGTCAATAAAACCACTAGTTTCAAGAAAAATGGCAAGGGTAAGAAGGGTAACTCCAAGAAGAGTGGCAAAGCAGTTGCTCCTCTCGTGAAGAAACCCAAGGCTGGACCCAAACCAGAAACTGTGTGTTTTCATTGCAAGGGAACTGGACACTGGAAGCGGAACTGCCCCAAGTATTTGGCTGACAAGAAGGCGGCCAACAACAAACAAGGTATATATGATATACATGTTATTGATGTGTACCTTACCAACTCTCGTTGTAGTGCCTGGGTATTTGATACCGGTGCGGTTGCTCATATTTGCAACTCAAAACAGGAACTGCGGAATAGACGAAGGCTGGCAAAGGACGAAGTGACGATGCGCGTGGGAAATGGTTCCAAGGTTGATGTGATCGCCGTCGGCACGCTCGCTCTTCGATTACCGTCGGGATTAGTGATGAACCTAAATAAGTGTTATTTGGTGCCTGCGTTAAGCATGAACATTATATCTGGATCTTGTTTATTGCGAGACGGTTACTCATTTAAATCAGAGAATAATGGTTGTTCTATTTATATGAGTAATATCTTTTATGGTCATGCACCCAATGTGAGGGGTTTATTCTTATTGAATCTCAATAGTAATGATACACATGTTCATAACATTGATGCCAAAAGATGTAGAATTGATAATGATAATACCACTTTCTTGTGGCACTGCCGTTTAGGTCATATTGGCGTAAAACGCATGAGGAAGCTCCATGCTGATGGACTTTTGGAGTCACTTGATTTTGAATCACTTGACACATGTGAGCCATGCCTCTTGGGCAAGATGACTAAAACGCCGTTCTCTGGAACAATGGAACGGGCAAGTGACTTATTGGAAATCATACATACTGATGTGTGCGGTCCAATGAGCATTGAGGCGCGCGGTGGTTATCGTTACTTTCTCACCTTCACTGATGACTTAAGTAGATATGGGTATATTTACTTAATGAAACACAAGTCTGAAACGTTTGAAAAGTTCAAACAATTTCAGAGTGAAGTTGAGAATCATCGTAACAAGAAGATTAAATTCCTACGATCTGATCGAGGAGGAGAATATCTGAGTTATGAGTTTGGCAGTCACTTAAAACAATGTGGAATTGTTTCACAACTGACACCGCCTGGAACACCACAGCGTAATGGTGTGACCGAACGTCGTAATCGAACTTTATTGGATATAGTGCGATCTATGATGTCTCTTGCCGATTTGCCACTATCGTTTTGGGGTTATGCATTAGAGACAGCTGCATTCACTTTAAATAGGGCACCATCGAAATCCGTTAAGACAACACCATATGAACTTTGGTTTGGCAAGAAGCCAAAGTTGTCGTTTCTTAAAGTTTGGGGATGTGATGCTTATGTCAAAAAGCTTCAGCATGAAAAGCTGGAACCCAAAGCGGAGAAATGCGTCTTCATAGGATACCCAAAAGAGACAGTTGGGTATACCTTCTACCTCAGATCTGAAGGCAAAGTGTTTGTCGCTAAAAACGGAACATTTCTTGAGAAAGAGTTTCTCTCGAAAGAATTGAGTGGGAGGAAGATAGAACTTGATGAGGTTGTTGAACCTTTACTTCAACCTGAGAGTAGCGCAGCGCAGAAAGATGTTTCTGTGGAGCCTACATTAGCTGAAGAGGAAGTTAATGATGATGATCATGAAGCTTTGGATCAAGTTGCTATCGAACCTCGTAGGTCGACAAGCACGCGTACTGCTCCCGAGTGGTACGGCAACCCTGTCTTAGAGGTCATGTTGTTAGACAACGATGAACCTACGAGCTATGGAGAAGCGATGATGGGCCCGGATTCCGAGAAGTGGTTAGAGGCCATGAAATCCGAGATGGGATCCATGTATGAAAACAAAGTATGGACTTTGGAAGTATTACCTGAAGGGCGTAAGGCCATTCAGAACAAATGGATCTTTAAGAGGAAGACGGACGCGGACGGTAATGTCACCGTCTATAAAGCTCGACTTGTGGCAAAGGGTTTTTCACAAGTTCAAGGAGTTGACTACGATGAAACCTTCTCACCCGTAGCGATGCTTAAGTCCGTCAGAATCATGTTAGCAATAGATGCCTTTTTCGATTATGAAATTTGGCAGATGGATGTCAAAACAGCGTTCCTTAACGGTTACCTTAAGGAAGAGTTGTATATGATGCAACCAGAAGGTTTTGTCGATCCAGAGAATGCTGACAAAGTTTGCAAACTCCAGCGATCCATTTATGGACTGGTGCAAGCATCTCGGAGTTGGAATCTTCGTTTTGATGAGGTGATCAAAGCGTTCGAGTTTATACAAGTTTACGGAGAAGCTTGTATTTACAAGAAAGTGAGTGGGAGCTCTATAGCGTTTCTAATATTATATGTGGATGACATATTACTGATTGGAAACAATATAGAAATGTTGGAAAGCATGAAGGAATATTTGAACAAGAGTTTTTCAATGAAGGACCTAGGAGAAGCTGCTTTCATATTAGGCATCAAGATCTATAGAGATAGATCAAGACGCTTAATAGGACTTTCACAAAGCACATACCTTGACAAAGTTTTGAAGAAGTTCAAAATGGATCAGTCCAAGAAGGGGTTCTTGCCTGTATTGCAAGGTGTGAAGTTGAGTAAGACTCAATGCCCAGTGACTGCAGAAGATAGAGAAAAGATGAGTGTCATCCCCTATGCTTCAGCCATAGGCTCTATCATGTATGCAATGCTGTGCACAAGACCCGATGTCAGCCTTGCCATAAGTATGGTCGGAAGGTTTCAAAGTGATCCAGGAATGGAACACTGGACGGCGGTCAAGAATATCCTGAAGTACCTGAAAAGGACTAAGGACATGTTTCTCGTTTATGGAGGTGGTCAAGAGCTCGTCGTAAAGGGTTACGTCGATGCAAGCTTTGACACTGATCCGGATGACTCTAAGTCGCAAACCGGATACGTATTTATTCTTAATGGGGGTGCGGTTAGCTGGTGCAGTTCCAAGCAAAGCGTGGTAGCAGATTCTACATGCGAAGCGGAGTACATCGCTGCCTCGGAGGCGGCGAAGGAAGGTGTCTGGATGAAGGAGTTCATGACAGATCTTGGAGTAGTGCCTAGTGCGCTTAACCCAATGACTCTGTTTTGTGATAATACTGGTGCCATTGCTCTAGCCAAGGAACCAAGATTTCACAAGAGGACCAGACACATAAAGCGACGTTTCAATTCCATCCGCGATTACATCAAGGAGGACGACATAAATATTTGCAAAGTACACACGGATCTAAATGTTGCAGATCCGATGACTAAACCTCTTACAAAGGGCTAAACATGAACAACACCAGAACTGCATGGGTGTTCGATTCATTACAATGTAAATCACATAGTGATGTGAACTAGATTATTGACTCTAGTGCAAGTGGGAGACTGTTGGAAATATGCCCTAGAGGCAATAATAAATTGGTTATTATTATATTTCCTTGTTCATGATAATCGTTTATTATCCATGCTATAATTGTATTGATTGGAAACTCAAATACATGTGTGGGTACATAGACAACACTGTGTCCCTAGTAAGCCTCTAGTTGACTAGCTCGTTGATCAAAGATGGTTAAGGTTTCCTAGCCATTGACATGAGATGTCATTTGATAATGGGATCACATCATTAGGAGAATGATGTGATGGACAAGACCCAAACTAAGAACGTAGCATTTGATCGTGTTAGTTTATTGCTATTGTTTTCTGCATGTCAAGTATCTGTTCCTATGACCATGAGATCATGCAACTCCCTGACATCGGAGGAGTACCTTGTGTGTATCAAACGTCGCAACGTAACTGGGTGACTATAAAGGTGCTCTACAGGTATCTCCGAGGGTGTCTGTTGGGTTGGCATGGATCAAGACTGGGATTTGTTACTCCGTATGACGGAGAGGTATCTCAGGGCCCACTCGGTAATACAACATCACAATGAGCCTTGCAAGCAATGTGACTAAAGTGTTAGCCACGAGATCTTGTATTACGGAACGAGTAAAGAGACTTGCCGGTAACGAGATTGAACTAGGTATAGAGATACCGACGATCGAATCTCGGGCAAGTAACATACCGAAGAACAAAGGGAACAGCATACGGGATTAACTGAATCCTTGACATAGAGGTTCGACCGATAAAGATCTTCGTAGAATATGTAGGAGCCAATATGGGCATCCAGGTCCCGCTATTGGTTATTGATCGTAGAGGTGTCTCGGTCATGTCTACATAGTTCTCGAACCCGCAGGGTCTACACACTTAACGTTTGGTGACGATTAGTATAATTGAGTTATTTTGTTGGTGACCGAAGGTTGTTCGGAGTCCCGAATAAGATCCCGGACATGACGAGGATCTCCGGAATAGTCCGGAGGTAAAGATTGATATATGTGATAATAGTGTTTTGATCTCCGGAAGAGTTCCGGAGTTCACCGGAATGGGTTCCGGATGTTTACCGAAGTGTTCGGGTGCAGCAACACTTTATATGGGCCAAAGGGATAAAGCCCACGAGGTATTGGAAAGTGCAAAAAGTAGTTTTGCTGCCGCGTAAGCGGTACTACCGCTTGGTGAAGCGGTACTACCGCCCGAGCGGTACTACCGCTTGTGTGAAGCGGTACTACCGCTTGTGCGCGGTACTGCAGGGATCCGAGTTGGACTCTTTCCCTGCGGGCCAAACCGACCTTGTGCGGGAAAAACCGACCTGGAGGAGGCTTTTACTCCAAGTTTAGACCCCAAGGCTCAACATATAAATAGAGGGGCAGGGCTAGCACACGACACACATCAAGATTTCCCCAAGCCGTGTGCGGCAACCCTAACCCTCTAGTTCCTCCGTCATAATCTCCGTAGCGCTTGGCGAAGCCCTGCAGAGATTGTTCCTCACCACCATCACCACGCCGTCGTGCTGCTGGAACTCAACCACTACTTCACCATCGCTCGCTGGATCGAGGAGGTGAAGGCGTCATCAAGCCGTACGTGTGTTGAACGCGGAGGTGCCGTCCGTTCGGCACTAGTTCGTGATCGGATCGAGGGACGACTTGCGATTTGGATCGCGGAGACGTTCGACTACATCAACCGCGTTTCTTAAACGCTTCCGCTTAGCGATCTACAAGGGTATGTAGATTTACTCTCCCTCTCGTAGATGCTCATCACCATGGATAGATCTTGTGTGTGCGTAGGAAAATTTTTGTTTCCCATGCAACGTTCCCCAACATTTACATCAACCTTGCTGCCCTTCCGATGATGTGTGAGTAGTTCACCACAGACCTATGGGTCCATAGTGATTATCTAGATGGCTTTCTCTCTCTCTTTGATCTTCAATACAATGTTCTCTTCGGAGATCGATCCGATGTAATCTTCTTTTGCGGTGTGTTTGTAGGGATCCGATGAATTGTGAGTTTATGATCAAATTATTCATTGAAAGTAATTGAGTCTTTTCTAAACTTTATTATGTATGATTGTTATAGCTATGTAATGCTTTCTGATCTATGGGTTTTCTTTGGCCAAGTTGATTCATTGGTCTTCGGTGGAAGTGGTGCATAGTAGTAGGTTCAATCTTGCAGTGTCCTCACCCAGTGACAGCAGAGGTAGCGGGGCACGTATTTGTATTGTTGCTACTAAGGGTAAAACGACGGGGTTTAATCATATTGCTTGGTTTTATTCTATCTACATTATGTCATCCATCATATGCGCTTTTCTATCAATTGCCCAACAGTAATTTGTCTAGCCACCGTATGCTATTCTTATGAGAGAGATGCCTCTAGTGAAAACTATGGCCCCCGGGTCTACTTTAATCATATTACTAAAACCAAATATACCTTGCTGCAATTTTCTTTCTTTTATTTTACTTTGCAATTTATTTATCTACCACTATCAGATTTGATCCTTGCAATTAACGAGTACAAGGGGATTGACAACCGTCTTGCCCGCGTTGGATGCAAGTATTTGCTCTTGTGTGTGCAGCTACTACTAAGGAGTGTTTGCGTGGTTCTCCTATTGGTTTGATAACCTTGGTTCTCTACTGAGGGAAATACTTATCCGCTACTATATTGCTTCACCCTTCCTCTTCGGGGGAAATCCCAACGCAGCTCACAAGTAGCAGGCAACCACGGCACCCCAGCCGCGGCTATAAAATCCAGTGCCCTCCTCTTCAGCCACCCGCACCACCTCTCATACTACCTCACACACTCAATGGCTCGAGCAGAATGGCCAGGAGGCCCGGCTGCCTCGGAATCAAGCACAGCACCACCGCGCGAGCTCCACCACCGCCAGCTCTCGCTGGTCGACCCCAGCCAAAATCACCACCATCGTTAGCCTCCTCGCACCCTTTGTATTGAACCACAGGGGAGAGAGGATGGCATCTAGCTACTGCTATGGACCCTAAGGTCCTAAGGTAACTACTCACACATGGTCATGGAGGTAGCAATGTTGATGAAGAAGCCTCCGGTGATGGATTCCCCCTCTGGCAGGGCGTCGAAACTGCCTCCAGATTGGATCTCTTTAGAACAAGAACTTGCGGTGGCGGAAAAAATATGGAGAAAATTGATACAGAGTTTTTACCTCCGTAGATATGTATTTTCTAGAAAAGTCAAAAACATGCAGAAAACAACAACTGGCTCTAGTCGCTGTATTAATAGGTTAGTCTAGAAAAATAATACAAATTACTATAAAAATTATTCTAAAGTGATATTATAATAGCATGAAACAATCTAAAATTATAGACGTCTGAGACATATCAACGGGCACCACAATGCGATACTCTAGGAGGCCAGTCACATATCCAATGTTTGTGTTCTGTCCGAGATTGTATCTCGGATGCAACTTAATTAGCCCACAAACTGGGTTGTATGTCCTGAAGGACTACTGTCTTATAGAAAATTCAAGGCCTAAAGTTGACTAGGCTCCTTCATGGAAATTTAACTTTCACGTTTCCTATCTATATATTTATGTAAAATTTTACCCTCCAATCATTAAAATTGCATAAACATTTCCTATCACCCGCCGGATCCCACACACTCGTCGACCGCCCCCGTGACTGTCGGATCTATTTTTGAACGGATGGCTCGGAAGCTACCCTCTTTCTTAGTGTAATTTTGCAACTGGATCACTGTTACAATCCTTTCCAACGCAACAATTGCTCTGTTGCAGATCAACCGGTTCTAATAGAGAAATTGAAGGGTGAATGCAGTGCAAGGCAGGAAGGGTCTGAGCTTAGTCGTCTTCCCATGCGTCGGCTGCATGTTACGACGCCACCGTCTTTAGGCGACCGCGCGTCTCCATGACACCCTCGCTCGATGGCCACGTTCCACGTCCGGCGACGTCGTGGGCTCCCTTTCCTGGTGGTAGGAGCTCAGAGGCCTTCCCGTACAACGGTCGCTCGGCTCGCCTCCACCATTGCCCTGCAGCTGCGCTCACCTCCCCCATCCATGGCCGCACCCACCTCCCCCATCAATGGCCGCGCTCTCATGCTCGCCCAGTGGCCACGCGGCTTGCCTCCTCGGCCGGCGGCTGTGCATCTCGTCACCACTCAATTTATGGATTTGTGTTGCAAAAAATAATTTGCAACAAGGTTCTTATAGCAGGAATACAAAGAAGAGGCCGGAGATGTTGTTGCAAATTTTGTGACAAGGCTCTTGTTGCATAAATAGAGAGAAGAGGTCGGAGAGTTGTTGTAAATTCTGTAACAAGAGTCTCGTTGCAGGAATGCAGAGAAGAGGTCGGTGATAATTTTGCAACAAAGGTACTGTTGCAATGGAGGTTTTGCAACAAGGATCTTGTTGCAGGAAAATAGAGAAGAGGAATGATCAAATTTCTAGCGTCATACAATCGAACGGCTCGTGACCCGGCCGATCTTTTAAAAAGATCGGCCGGCGGACGGATAGGTGTAGCACACCCCTTAAAATTGATGGTCACTGCAACGGGTGTCATCATGGTCGATTGTTTTTTTGCGAGGAAAACTTCCAATCTATTCATCAACTATTAAGATAGTACAAAGAACACCAAAAGTAAAAAAATACATCCAGGTCCGTAGACCACCTAGCGACGACTACAAGCACTGGAGCGAGCCAAAGGCGCGCCACCGTCATCGCCCCTTCCTAATCGGAGCCAGGCAAACCTTGTTGTATTAGAAGTCGGGAAGTCGTCGTGCTAAGGCCCAATAGGACCAGCGCACCAGAACAACAACCGCAGCCGATGAAGAGAAACATAGATTGGAAGGATCCAACATGTAGACACACGAACACAGTCGAACGAAGACCGGATCCACGTGGGTCCACCAAATATAAACTCCGACCGAATTCCATGAGATCCGCCGGAGACAGACCTCTACACGCCCTCCGACAATGCTAGAAACACCAACGAAACGGGGTCTAGGCGGGGAGGACCTTATTCCATTTGTAGAGAGCCGCCTCCGCCTCGCATCTCTGAGTAGGACATAAACCCAAACAACATCAGAAAACAGAGCCCTCCCGGCAAGGGCCGGTATCTACGGTGCCTTCGTGGTCCTAAGGGCATCTCCAACACGAACCCTCAAAATGGCCGTATACGTCTGGGCCGCGCAGTCCGGACAGCGGAAGCCATCCAATGCGGGCCTATATCGGTCCGCCGGACGGTCCGGACGCACTTTTTCCCGCAAACCGGAGACAAAGTGGGGGGCTTTGTGTTGGGGAACGTTGCATGGGAAACAAAAATTTTCCTACGCTCACCAAGATCGATCTAGGAGATGAACATCTATGAGAGGAGAGATTGCATCTACATACCCTTGTAGATCGCTAAGCGGAAGCGCTAAGAAACGCGATTGATGTAGTCGAACGTCTTCGCGATCCAATCACGATCCGTCCCGCGAACTCCCGATCAAGCGCCGAACGGACGGCACCTCCGCGTTCAACACACGTACGGCTTGATGACGCCTTCACCTCCTCGATCCAGCGAGCGATGGTGAAGTAGCAGCTCGAGTCCTCCGGCAGCACGACGGCGTGGCGGCGGTGGTGGTGGAGCAATCTCAGCAGAGCTTCGCTAAGCTACGCGGAGAGAGAGGAACTACGAGGGAGAGGGAGGGCAGCGTCGTGGCATAGATGGGTGCGGCTGCCCTCTCTCTACCCCTCTATATATAGGGGAAAGGGAGGAGGAGGAGGCGCCCTAGGGTTTCCCCTAGGGGGGCCAGCGGCCACACCAGATGGGGGCGCCCCTAGGGAAACCCTAGGGTGACTTGCCCCCCAAGCCAGGTGGAGGCAGCCCTAGGGGGGGCGCCCCACCCCTCTCTGGTGATCGTGAGATGGGGTGAGGGGGGCGCACAGCCCCTTAGTGGGCTGGTGTGCTTCCTCCCCTTGGCCCATGAGGCCCCCAACACTTGACGGGGCCCCCCGAAACCCCTTTCGGTTCTCCTGGCCATAACCCGGTACCCCCGGAACACTTCTGGACTTCGATTCCCTTCGTCCTATATATCAATCTTCACCTCCGGACCATTCCGGAGTTCCTCGTCATGTCCGATATCTCATCCGGGACTCCGAACAACCTTCGGTCACCAACATAATAACTCGACTATACTTATATCGTCACCAAACGTTAAGTGTGTAGACCCTGCGGGTTCGAGAACTATGCAGACATGACCGAGACACCTCCACGGTCAATAACCAATAGCGGGACCTGGATGCCCATATTGGTTCCTACATATTCTACGAAGATCTTTATCGGTCGAACCTCGATGTCAAGGATTCAGTCAATCACGTATGCAGTTCCCTTTGTCCATCGGTATGTTACTTTGCCCGAGATTCGATCGTCGGTATCTCCATACCTAGTTCAATCTCGTTACCAGCAAGTCTCTTTACTCGTTCCGTAATACAAGATCCCGTGGCTAACTCTTTAGTCACATTGCTTGCAAGCTTACTGTGATGATGTATTACCGAGTGGGCCCTGAGATACCTTTCCGTCATACGGAGTGACAAATTCCCAGTCTTGATCCATGCCAACTCAACAGACACCCTCGGAGATACCTGTAGAGCATCTTTATAGTCACCCAGTTACGTTGCGACGTTTGATACACATAAGGTACTCCTCTGGTGTCAGTGAGTTGCATGATCTCATGGTCATAGGAACAGATACTTGACATGCGAAAACGATAGCAATAAACTTGACACGATCATATGCTACGTTCATAGTTTGGGTCTTGTCCATCACATCATTCTCCTAATGATGTGATCCCGTTATCAAATGACAACTCATGTCTTTGACCAGGAAACCATGGCCATCTTTGATCAACGAGCTAGTCCGGTAGAGGCTCGCTAGGGACATGTTGTTGTCTACGTATCCACACATGTATTTGTGTTTCCAACCAATACAATTATAGCATGGATAATAAACGATTATCATGAACAAGGAAATATAATAATAAATATTTTATTATTGCCTCTAGGGCATATTTCCAACAGTCTCCCACTTGCACTAGAGTCAATAATCTAGCATTACATGGTTATGAATCTAACACCCATAGAGTTCTGGTGTTGATCATGTTTTGCCCGTGGAAGAGGTTTAGTCAACGGATCTGCAACATTCAGATCCGTGTGCACTTTGCAAATGTTTATGTCCTCCTCCTTGATCGCATCGCGGATGGAATTGAAGCGTCGCTTTATGTGTCTGGTCCTCTTGTGAAACCTTGGTTCCTTGGCTAGAGCAATGGCACCAGTGTTGTCACAGAACAGAGTCATCGGGTCCAGTGCACTGGGCACAACTCCAAGATCTGTCATGAACTGCTTCATCCAGACACCTTCCTTCGCCGCCTCCGAGGCAGCTATGTACTCCGCTTCGCATGTAGAATCAGCTACCACGCTTTGCTTGGAACTGCACCAGCTTACCGCTCCCCCATTTAGAATATATACGTATCCGGTTTGAGACTTAGAGTCATCCGGATCAGTGTCAAAGCTTGCATCGACGTAACCCTTTACGACGAGCTCTTGATCACCTCCATAAACGAGAAACATTTCCTTAGTCCTTTTCAGGTACTTAAGGATATTCTTGACCGCTGTCCAGTGTTCCACTCCTGGATCACTTTGAAACCTTCCGGCCATACTTATGGCAAGGCTGACATCTGGTCTTGTGCACGGCATCGCATACATGATAGAGCCTATGGCAGAAGCATAGGGGATGACACTCATCTTTTCTCTATCCTCTGTAGTCGCTGGGCATTGAGTCTTACTCAACTTCACACCTTGCAAAACAGGCAAGAACCCCTTCTTGGACTGATCCATTTTGAACTTCTTCAAAACTTTATCAAGGTATGTGCTCTGTGAAAGTCCTATGAAGCGTCTCGATCTATCTCTATAGATCTTGATGCCTAATATGAAAGCAGCTTTTCCTAGGTCCTTCTTTGAAAAACTCTTGTTCAAATATTCCTTCACGCTTTCCAAAAGTTCTATATTGTTTCCAATCAGTAATATGTCATCCACATACAATATTAGAAACACTATAGAGCTCCCACTCACTTTCTTGTAAATACAAGCTTCTCCGTAAACTTGTATAAACCCAAACGCTTTGATCACCTCATCAAAGCGAAGATTCCAACTCCGAGACGCTTGCACCAGTCCATAAATGGATCGCTGGAGTTTGCAAACTTTGTCAGCATTCTCTGGATCGACAAAGCCTTCTGGTTGCATCATATACAACTCTTCCTTAAGAAAACCGTTAAGGAACGCTGTTTTGACATCCATCTGCCAAATTTCATAATCGAAAAATGCAGCTATTGCTAACATGATTCTGACGGACTTAAGCATCGCTACGGGTGAGAAAGTCTCATCGTAGTCAACTCCTTGAACTTGTGAAAAACCCTTTGCCACAAGTCGAGCTTTATAGATGGTGACATTACCGTCTGCGTCCGTCTTCTTCTTGAAGATCCATTTATTCTAAATGGCCTTTCGCCCTTCAGGTAATACTTCCAAAGTCCACACTTTGTTTTCATACATGGATCCCATCTCGGATTTCATGGCCTCTAACCATTTGTCGGAATCTGGGCCCACCATCGCTTCTCCATAGTTCGTAGGTTCATCGTTGTCCAACAACATGACATTCAAGACAGGGTTACCGTACCACTCAGGAGCAGTACGTATCCTTGTTGACCTACGAGGTTCGATAGTAACTTGATCCGAAGCTTCATGATCACCATCATCAGCTTCCTCTTCAACTGATGTAGGTTCCACAGAAACATCTTTCTGCGTAGTGCTACTCTCTGGTTGAAGTAAAGGTTCAACAACCTCATCAAGTTCTATCTTCCTCCCACTCAATTCTTTCGAGAGAAACTCTTTCTCTAGAAAGGACCCGTTCTTAGCGACAAACACTTTGCCTTCGGATCTGAGATAGAAGGTATACCCAACTGTCTCTTTTGGGTATCCTATGAAGACGCATTTGTCCGCTTTGGGTTCGAGCTTTTCTGGCTGAAGCCTTTTGACATAAGCATCGCATCCCCAAACTTTAAGAAACGACAACTTTGGTTTCTTGCCAAACCACAGTTCATACGGTGTCGTCTCAACGGACTTAGATGGTGCCCTATTTAAAGTGAATGCAGCTGTCTCTAACGCATAACCCCAAAATGATAGTGGCAGATCGGCAAGAGACATCATAGAACGCACCATATCCAATAAGGTTCGATTACGACGTTCGGACACACCATTACGCTGTGGTGTTCCAGGTGGCGTCAACTGTGAAACAATTCCACATTGTCTTAAGTGACTGCCAAACTCAGAACTCAGATATTCTCCCCCTCGATTAGATCGTAGGAATTTGATCTTCTTGTTACGATGATTCTCAACTTCACTCTGAAATTGCTTGAACTTTTCAAACGTTTCAGACTTGTGTTTCATTAAGTAAACATACCCATATCTACTCAAATCGTCGGTGAAGGTGAGAAAGTAACGATATCCACCGCGCGCCTCAATGCTCATCGGACCGCACACATCAGTATGTATGATTTCCAACAAGTCACTTGCCCGTTCCATTGTTCCGGAGAACGGGGTCTTAGTCATCTTGCCCATGAGGCATGGTTCGCATGTGTCAAGTGATTCAAAATCAAGTGACTCCAAAAGTCCATCAGCATGGAGTTTCTTCATGCGTTTTACACCAATATGACCTAAGCGGCAGTGCCACAAGAAAGTGGTACTATCATTATCAACTCTACATCTTTTGGCATCAATGTTATGAACATGTGTATCATCACTATCGAGATTCAATAAGAATAAACCCCTCACAATGGGTGCATGACCATAAAAGATATTACCCATATAAATAGAACAACCATTATTCTCTGATTTAAATGAGTAACCGTCTCGCATTAAACAAGATCCAGATATAATGTCCATGCTCAACGCAGGCACTAAATAACAATTATTCAGGTTCATCACTAATCCCGATGGTAATCGAAGAGCGAGCGTGCCGACGGCGATCACATCAACCTTGGAACCATTTCCCACGCGCATCATCACTTCGTCCTTCGCCAGCCTCCGTCTATTCCGCAGTTCCTGTTTTGAGTTGCAAATGTGAGCAACCGCACCGGTATCAAATACCCAGGCACTACAACGAGAGTTGGTAAGGTACACATCAATAACATGTATATCATATATACCTTGTTTGGCGTTGGCCCCCTTCTTGTCGGCCAGATACTTGGGGTAATTCCGCTTCCAGTGGCCAGTTCCCTTGCAATAGAAGCACTCAGTTTCCGGCTTGGGCCTAGCCTTGGGTTTCTTCACAGGAGGGGCAACTACTTTGCCACTCTTCTTGGAGTTTCCCTTCTTGCCCTTGCCATTCTTCTTGAAACTAGTGGTTTTATTGACCATCAACACTTGATGCTTCTTCTGGATGTCTGACTCAGCGACTTTCAGCATCGCAAACAGCTCGGCGACTGACTTGTTCATCCCTTGCATGTTATAGTTCAACACAAAGCTCTTGTAGCTAGGTGGTAGCGATTGAAGAACTCTGTCAGTGATTGCCTCTGGCGGGAGCACAACTCCCAACTCAGCCAAACGGTTGTAATACCCAGACATTTTGAGTATGTGTTCACTGACAGACCCGTTCTCCTCCATCTTGCAAGCATAGAACTTATCGGAGGTCTAATACCTCTCGATCCGGGCATTTTTCTCAAAAATAAACTTCAACTCCTGGAACATCTCATATGCTCCATGACGTTCAAAACGCCTTTGAAGTCCCGGTTCTAAGCCATACAACATGGCGCACTGAACTATTGAGTAGTCATCAACACGCGCCTGCCAGGCGTTCATAACGTCCACAGACGCCGGAGGGGGTTGCTCACCAAGCGGTGCATCAAGGACATAAACCTTTTGGGCAGCCGTGAGGATAATCCTCAGATTACGGGCCCAGTCTACAAAGTTACTTCCATCATCTTTCAGCTTGGCTTTCTCTAGGAACGCATTGAAATTCAGGGAAACTACTGCGCGAGCCATTGATCTACAACATAAATTTGCAAAGACAACTTAGACTATTGTTCAAGATAATGAGTTTAGTTTACTTAAAAACTCCCACTCAAATCGACATCCCTCCGGTCGTCCGAGTGTAACATGATCCAAATTCACCAACCCAAGTCCGATCATCACGTGAGATGAGGTGGTTTCAATGGTGAACATCTCCATGTTGATCATATCTACTATATGACTCATGTTCGACCTTTCGGTCTCTTGTGTTCCGAGGCCATGTCTGTACATGCTAGGCTCGTCAAGTTTAACCCAAGTGTTCCGCATTTGCAAAACTGGCTTGCACCCGTTGTATGTGAACGTAGAGTCTATCACACCCGATCATCACGTGGTGCTTCGAAACGACGAACTTTCGCAATGGTGCACACTTGGGGAGAACACAATTTTATCTTGAAATTTTAGAGAGGGATCACCTTATAATGCTACTGTCGTCCTAAGCAAAATAAGATGCATAAAAGGATTAACATCACATGCAAATCATAAGTGACATGATATGGCCATGAACTTGTGCTTTTGATCTCCATCACCAAAGCACCGGCATGATCTCCATCGTCACCGGCATGACACCATGATCTCCATCATCATGATCTCCATCATCGCGTCGCCATCGGGGTTGTCACGCCAACCATGCTTCTACTACTATTGCTACTGTTTAGTGATAAAGTAAAGCATTACATAGCGCTTAATGATTGACACGCAGGTCATACAATAATTAAAGACAACCCTATGGCTCCTGCCGGTTGCCGTATTCATCGACATGCAAGCCGAGATAAACTATTACAAAATATGATCATCTCATACATCAAATATGTTTCATCATGTCTTTGGCCATATCATATCACAACATACCCTGCAAAAACAAGTTAGACGTCCTCTAATTTGTTGTTGCATGTTTTACGTGGCTGCTATGGGTATCTAGCAAGAACGATTCTTACCTACACAAAACCACAACGGTGATATGCAAGTTGCTATTTAACCTTCTACAAGGACCGCCTTCGTTGAATCCGATTCAACTAAGGTGGGAGAGACAGACACCCGCCAGCCATCTTATGCAACAAAGTCGCATATCAGTCGATGGAACCGGTCTCATGTATGTGGACATGTAAAGTTGGTCTGGGCCGCTTCATCCCACAATACCGCTGAATCAAGAAAATACCAAGGAAGGAAGCAATCTGAATATCAACGCCCACAAACTCCTTTGTGTTCTACTCGTGATGTCATCTACGCAAAGACCTAGCTCATGATGCCACTGTTGGGGAACGTTGCATGGGAAACAAAAAATTTCCTACGCTCACCAAGATCGATCTAGGAGATGAACATCTACGAGAGGAGAGATTGCATCTACATACCCTTGTAGATCGCTAAGCGGAAGCGTTAAGAAACGCGGTTGATGTAGTCGAACGTCTTCGCGATCCAATCACGATCCGTCCCGCGAACTCCCGATCAAGCGCCGAACGGACGGCACCTCCGCGTTCAACACACGTATGGCTTGATGACGCCTTCGCCTCCTCGATCCAGCAAGCGATGGTGAAGTAGCAGCTCGAGTCCTCCGTCAGCACGACGGCGTGGCGGCGGTGGTGGTGAAGCAATCTCAGCAGAGCTTCGCTAAGCTACGCGGAGAGAGAGAGGAACTATGAGGGAGAGGGAGGGCAGCGCCGTGGCATAGATGGGTGCGGCTGCCCTCTCTCTTCCCCTCTATATATAGGGGAAAGGGAGGAGGAGGAGGCGCCCTAGGGTTTCCCCTAGGGGGGCCGGCGGCCACACCAGATGGGGGCGCCCCTAGGGAAACCCTAGGGTGACTTGCCCCCCAAGCCAGGTGGAGGCAGCCCTAAGGGGGGCGCCCCACCCCTCTCTGGTGATCGTGAGATGGGGTGAGGGGGGCGCACAGCCCCTTAGTGGGCTGGTGTGCTTCCTCCCCTTGGCCCATGAGGCTCCCAACACTTGTCGGGGCCCCCCGAAACCCCTTTTGGTTCTCCTGGCCATAACCCGGTACCCCCGGAACACTTCCGGACTTCGATTCCCTTCGTCCTGTATATTGATATTCACCTCCGGACCATTCCGGAGTTCCTCGTCATGTCCGGGATCTCATCCGGGACTCCGAACAACCTTCGGTCACCAACATAATAACTCGACTATACTTATATCGTCACCAAACGTTAAGTGTGTAGACCCTGCGGGTTCGAGAACTATGCAGACATGACCGAGACACCTCCACGGTCAATAACCAATAGCGGGACCTGGATGCCCATATTGGTTCCTACATATTCTACGAAGATCTTTATCGGTCGAACCTCGATGTCAAGGATTCAGTCAATCCCGTATGCAGTTCCCTTTGTCCATCGGTATGTTACTTTGCCCGAGATTCGATCATCGGTATCTCCATATCTAGTTCAATCTCGTCACCGGCAAGTCTCTTTACTCGTTCCGTAATACAAGATCCCATGGCTAACTCTTTAGTCACATTGCTTGCAAGCTTACTGTGATGCTGTATTACCGAGTGGGCCCTGAGATACCTTTCCGTCATACGGAGTGACAAATTCCCAGTCTTGATCCATGCCAACTCAACAGACACCCTCGGAGATACCTGTAGAGCATCTTTATAGTCACCCAGTTACGTTGCGATGCTTGATACACACAAGGTACTCCTCCGGTGTCAGTGAGTTGCATGATCTCATGGTCATAGGAACAGATACTTGACATGCGAAAACGATAGCAATAAACTTGACACGATCATATGTTACGTTCATAGTTTGGGTCTTGTCCATCACATCATTCTCCTAATGATGTGATCCCGTTATCAAATGACAACTCATGTCTATGACCAGGAAACCATGGCCATCTTTGATCAACGAGCTAGTCCGGTAGAGGCTCACTAGGGACATGTTGTTGTCTACGTATCCACACATGTATTTGTGTTTCCAACCAATATAATTATAGCATGGATAATAAACGATTATCATGAATAAGGAAATATAATAATAACTATTTTATTATTGCCTCTAGGGCATATTTCCAACACTTTGCGGGTGTCCGGACCGCTGACACGTCCGCGTCTGACCACCCTGGCCCACCCGAAACACCCACACGCGCCCGCGCGTGTTCTTTCTTTGCGCCAACTGCCCGCATTCATGTCGCTGGAGAGCGGCCGCTCTGCATTGACGCCGACGCAGGACGAACGCGACCTCTCACTGCCGGCATTGAAGCGGCGTGACGGCCGAGAGAGTGCCGCCCGCTGCACGCCCGACCGAACACGACTCCTTGCCACACTCAAACAGCCACAGACTGCCCGCCTTCCTCCATTAAACCCGTGCGTGTACCGAGAAACCTACTCCGGACACACGTCCGTTCGCGAGCCATTCGGCATTAAACACAACGCCGGTTGGCTCCGGCCATCCTCCCTCTATTTAAACGGTGCCAGACGTCGGGCAAAAATTGCACCACACTCCATTCCCGTCTCCTCCTTGCACCATTTTATACACAATCTCCATGGCATCCGGCGAGCAGGAAGAGGGGTCCTCTAGCATAAAAGTCGGCTGGGTGGCCCGTCGAGCCTGCCGGATACGAGCCAGGAAACTCTCTGCTCCACCACTCTCGACGCTCCAGGCCACTGCAGGCCAGCTCGCAGAGGCAGAAGCTCCAAGCCGGCGCGTCGTTCAGCAACTCGCCGCTCCAAGCCAGCTCGCCGAGGAGCGGTGAGTTGCTCCAGGCCGGCACGCGGGGGAGCACGGCGGCACGGGCATTGTGGCTGCCGTGGACGATGCCGTGTCGTACCACTCCTCCCGTGCCTGCGACTGGGCCATCCGCCGTCAACGAACGCGTAACCATGCCCTGCCGGCGGAGAAAGAAGCCGGCTTCGCGGAGATCGACAAAACGGTGGCCAGCACATCCACACCAGCCGCCATCATCGAGAAGTAGAACATGGGAGGCCGCCGCCGCTTGGGTCCCATGAAGGCCACCTCCGAGGCGACGTCGACGTACACAGCCGGTGTCTTGCCCGGTCACAGGCCACCGTTGTCCCCTTCCCCTCCGGTTGAAGCACATTCGGGCGGTTCCACTCCGATGAGCGGCGCTGCCGAAGATGGGGAAGCGAGTCGCCCTTTGAGTTGAAGCATATACCTGCTCACGGTAGTCCGATGAGCGGGCTGCCGGACATGGGGAAGACAATGGAGATCCGCCGCGGCCGGCCATAGACTAGTCAAGGGTATCCGTGTCGTGAGAATGGATATCCACTGGCACCGGCCGTAGACTAGTTTTACCTTAGTCCGGTATAGTTTTTAGTTAAAAAATGTTCGAAATGTAATGAATTTCGTCCGGTTTATATGAAATCCGCCGTGTTTGCACGAATTTCGTCCGGTTAGTTCAAATAGTTGTTGAAATGTATGCGGGCAGCGTTGGATGGCGGCCTCCAGCATCAGTGTCCGCGGACGGATGCCGGAGCAAATTTGCAGGTCGGCGTTGCAGATGCCTTAAGACCACTGGAGACGAGGTTGACGGGCGGCGACGCCAGCGGAGGCAGGAGAAACCCTAGCATGCTAGGTGGCGGGTACGAGTGGCCGCTGCTCAGGTCTTTTTTTTTTTTTTTTGCGAAACGCCGCTCAGGTCTTTTCATGGTCGAGTTAGCTTTACAAAAGCACGCCTCTGTCAAATACTACCATATTAACATAACTTGAAGACAAGACAGTAACGCGGTGATTATCCTTGAAATCGGACTGTATATAACACGTTAACGGCAGTGCATCTGATCATGTACGGACCATGCTTCCTCCACGTCCGTGCATATGCCATGTAGGTAGTCAGAAAAAGAATGCGAGAAAAGGTACCGCACTTTACAGACCAGTTCGTTGCGTCGAAGCATCCGCTGAGTACGTGCAAAGCTGGCGAGGCGGGACGAAGATCGAAGACGGCGCCACGGAGGCAGCCGATGACCGGCCTGCTGACCTGCAAGCTTATTGTCACATCCAGGCGGCTGGTCGATCGTCTCTCTGGGTCTGTGCTCGTGTCGTGTGCGGGAAAGCGACAATGGTTCTGGTTAGGCTGCCCACGCTTGGCCTCTCCGTCACAGATGACGCGGATCTGATTGGCGCCTCGGCAGTGATAATATCTCGCGTGAACCGCAAATGACAGCGTTGGCGTGTAGTACTGTAGTAGACTAGCTAGGAGAAGACGTCGTATGGTACAGGTGCAACGAGGTACTGACGTACGCACGTCGTGGCTGGTCCGGTGTATGATGATTAGAGAACGCGCTCACGGGCATGGACTTGTTCGAGTAACGGCGTCACCTTGAGCCGTTTCTGAAAAATGTTCATCGGTTGGCTTACGCCTGGACGACGAGGCGAAGCTAGAGTGGCCTAGACTTCGCAAATTCTATTCAGCGCCGTTGCGCTAGTTACAGTGTTAATGCGTAGTTGGCGCCTACGTCGTTTTTAGGAGGTAACTAAATCTAAATGGGGCCGCCCAAAAGGCCTCTCTCCCAGCGTGAGTGCTATGTCTCGCATTAAGCGAGACTGCAGCGGCTCTCGCATCGAGTGCTACAGTGTCGGGCCAGCCCACTACAGCATTTTTTCCAGAAATAAACAGAGTGAAAAATGTGTGCGCTCGAGGGACCGAATCTGCACCAGCATCGAGTTGGTGTCTACTACATAGGGTGCGACCTATTAGAAGTAAACAGAACCGGTTTTTATACTGGTTCGGTTTCTTTTCCTGTTTTTCCTGCTTTTTTAATTTTCTTCATTTCTACTCGGTCTCCGGGTTTTTTCTTCTCCCCCTTTTCTTTTGTTTTTTGTTTGGTTTCTTGTTTTCTTCTTCCTTTTCTGTTTTTCTTTGTTTCTTTCATTGTTTTTATCGGTTTTTCTTTAATTACTCATTTTCTTTCTTTTATTGTTTGCTTTTTTTTCTTGGTTTTAAATGATTTTTTGTTTTCTTTGTTTCTTTTCTTTTTTCTTCTCTGATTATTTGTTTTGTTTTCATTCTTTCTACATTTGTTTCTTCGGTTTATTTTTCATTTCTTTCTTCTTTGGTTTATTTTATTTCTTTTTTAGTTTTCTTTGTTTCTTTTGGTTTTCATTCTATATTTTTTGTATATGCCAAAACATTTTTCTAATACACATTTACATTTTTTTTAATACAAATTTAAAATTTTGTTAATACATGGTCAACATTTTTTCTGTGCACATTTAAAAAAAAATCAAATGCTTGATTAATATTTTTCAAGTACAAGATTAACATTTTTTAAATACATGGTCAGCATTTTTCCTATACACACTTTTAGAAAATTTCATATGTTTGATTAACATTTGTCAAATACAAGATTAAGATTTTCTAATACATGGTCAACATTTTTTCTATGCACATTTAATATTTTTTTTCAAATGCTTGACTAACATTTTCTAAATGCAATATTAACATTTTTTTAACACATGGTCAACATTTTTTATATACACATTCAAAATTTACCAAATCTTGATTAACATTTTTTTTCAAATCTTGATTAACATTTTTTTCAAATGCTTGATTAACATTTTTTATATGCATGATCAAAAAAATCATTATTTTTTTAATACATGGTCAATATTTTTTCTATACACATTTAACATTTTTCAAATGCTTGATCAATATTTTTCAAATATTTGTTCAACATTTTTTGAAATACTTGATTAACATTTTATATACATGATCAAGAAATTTCATCATTTTTTTAATACATGATCAACATTTTTTCTATACACATTTACCATTTTTCAAATGCTTTGTCTAACATTTTTTAAATACTTGCTCAACATTTTGTCAAATGCATTGATTAATATTTTTATATATATGATCAAAAGATTTCATCATTTTTTTAATACATGGTCAACATTTTTTGTATACACATTCAACATTTTTCAGATGCATAATTAACATTTTTCAAAATATTATGTAAAGTATATTTTTGTAATATATATGTTGAGAATATTTGAAATTGTAAACAAAAATATAAAATGGAATGAAAAAACGAAATAAAAACGTGAAAAGAAAATGAGGCAGTGTACTACCGCGAACTAGGCCGGCCCATATGCTCGCGCGCGCTTCAGAGAGTCAGAAGCCTCGACTCGCTGAACGCGAAACATAGGCGCTCCAGTCTCCCGGTACCGGTTTTCGAAACCTTCAAGAAGGTTCCCTTTGATTTCTGGGCTAGTTTATTTTTGGTTTTATTTTTACCTGTTTTATGGTTGGTTGGGTCGGTTTACTTTTATTTATTTATTTTATTTTACCCAAATTTATTTTTAAAATTCATGAACTTTTTTCACAAATTCATGACAAAAAATCAAATTCGTAGACTTTTTTAAAATCTCTGAACTTTTTCAAATGTGCGGACTTCTTTCCAATTTCACAATTTTTTTCCTAACTCATGAACTTTTTTAAAATCTGATGAACATTTTCAAATTCATAAACTTGTTTTAAAATATGAACTTTTTTCAAATTTATGAATGTTTTTCAATTTTATGAACTTTATAATAACTTTTCAAAAAATTCAAATTTATGATTTTTTCAGATTCTATTTTTTTCCAAATGTCAATGGTCAAGCTGTCACAAGTTAGGTGGTTAACCAAAAATACATGCAAGAATAGCACTAGCACTAGACCGGCCAGACCTTGCACGCGCCTTCAAGCAATATATGGGCACACTAGCGCCTGAGGCGCCGTACAGGACCTCTCAACGCGCCGTACAGGACCTCTCAACGCGAGATGGAAACGAGTCTCGCCTCAAGTATTTCCTGCGAGTTAGTGTATTGGGTCAGCCCATATTCGTGCATTCCTCGCTCGCTCGTCGCTGGTTCGTTTCGGTTTCCTCTTTTTTTCTTTCCGGTTTTTATTTCTTCACTGATTTTTTTGGTTTTTTCGTTTTTTCTTTGTTTTTCACCGGGGTTTTCATTCCTTTCTCGGTCTTACTGGGATTTTTTATTATTATTTTTCCCGTTCTTCTTCAATTCTTGTTTCTTTCTCCGTTTTCAATGGTTTTTTCTTTTCTTTTCTATTTTCTTCATTTTTTTCCGTGGTCTTTTTTTCTTTCTTGGTTTTCTTAGTTTTCTTTGTTTCTTTCTCGGTTTTCATTCTTTTGCACTGGTTTTCAATGTTTTTTTTCGTTTGTCAATTTTCATTGGTTTTTTCTATCTCTTTTTTGTATAAAACAGGGATATATTTTCCTAGGTTTTTGTTTCTTATGTTGATTTTCTTTGGTTTCATGTCTTCTTTGTTTTTTCAACGGTTTTCTTCATTTCTTTTATTTCTTTTCACTTGTTTTTTCTTATCTTTTTTTATCTTTGTTTCTTTCTCAGGTTTCACTGGGTTATTTCTTTATTTATTTTTTTGTTTTTCTTCGGTTTTGTTTGTTGTTTTCTCGTTTTTCATCTTTTTTTTATTGGGTTTCTTTATTTTTTGTCGATTTTCATCGGGGTTTTTTGCTCAACACATGTTAATCGTGCTTTCAATACACATTCAACATTTTTTGCATGCATAAAAAAATAGACGTTTATCATTTTTAAATACATGATTAACATTTTTTATGTCTACCTTATTCCATAAACATTGTACATTTTGGGTATATATCTAAAACATTTTTCTAATACACGTTTAAGATTTTTCAAATATAAGTTTAACATTTTTTTAATACTTGGTCAACATATTTTCTATACACATTTAAAAAAAATTCAAAACCTGATTAACGTTTACAAGATTAAAAAAATCTTAATACATGGTCACCATTTTTCTATACACATTTAACATTTTTTAAATGTTTAATTGACATTTTTCAAAACAAGATTAATTGTTTTTTAATACATGGTCAACATTTTTTCTATACACATTTAACATTTTTCAAATGCTTGATTAACAAAAAATTAAAATACTTGTTTAACATTTTATGAATACATGGACAATATTTTTTCTATACACATTTAACATTTTCCAAATGTTTGATTAACATTTTTTAAATACTTGTTTAACATTTTGCCCAATTCTTCATTAACACTTTTTAAAAACATGATCAACTTTTTTCACACACATTGTATATTTTTTGCATACATGATAAACATTTTCTCTATACACATTAACATTTTTCATACGCTTGGTTAACATTTATTTCAAATGTTTTTTGTAATATGCTCCCTCCGTCTCGAATTACATTACTTGTCGCTGAATTGGATGGAAATGGATGTATGTAGAGCTAAAAATACGTCTAGATACATCCATTTCTGCAACAAGTAATTTAGGACGGAGGGGGTATTTATTTAGAAAATTTGAAAGTATAAACAAAAGTAAAACAAAACAAAAATTGTGAAAAACAAGGTTGTGGCCTCCCGCGTGGGCCAACCCATCTCGCGATCGCTTCACGCGAGACTTCCCTATGTCTCGCATCAAGCGATGCATGGGGGCGCCAACTGTCGAGACTTTTTGTTGTTTTCTTTTTTTAAGACAACTGGACTCTTGCTAGTGTTGTATTTTCCTAGGCCATCTCGGTCCACTTTGTATAGTTTAGTGGGCTGAACCTTAGTTCACCGGGGAGGAGGGTCCGCGGGCAAATCCTATTTGTCGCTTACAGCGGCAAATAATACTTCTAGGCGGTTCTTGTCACTTCTCTTACCGGTTTTGGAGCTTCTAGAAGGATCAAGTCTGGTTATTTTCAAAAACAATTGTTTTCCTTTACCTTTTTTACTAGAGTTTTTTGGTGATTTTCTTTTATTGTAGTTCAAAAATATCAAAAAATGTTCAGATTTTCAAATAAGGTTCATTTAAAAAATGTTTAGAATTCTACAAAAAACAAATTTTTAGAAATCTTGAAATTTGAAAATGTTTTGAATTTAAAACATAATTAGCAATTTTCTCAAATATTCACGTTTTCAAAAGTTTCTAATATGTTCACGTTTTGTCAAAAAAAATGTTTCTATGATTTAAAAATGTCCAATTTTTTTTGAAAAAAATATTGTTTCTTAAAAGAACAAGACAAAACCCCCTATTAAAAACTAATGAAACAGAAGAAATGTTAGAAAACAAAACGAACGGGAAAATTGGCTTGTATGCTAGTTAATCGGCAGGCCCAGTCTCACGCGCACGTGTGTGATTGCCCTCTTGTTTGGAAATTCTGAATATATACATAAGAAATTCATCCCCACTGTTTCAATTATCTTGACATGCAATCTTTCACGTCACTAACTATACCACATCAACATTTTTCTTCCAATCATCACCAATCTGTGGCCACATTGTAAGTTTATTATCAGCCTTAAATAACCTGCAGAAGCTCAGCCATATTTCCCCTCGATGAAAATGGATCAGACTTAGATAACCCACCAAAGACGCCTCTCCCTCGAGAAAAGGAAAGACCTGATTGTGGTGTTGCGGCCATATTGTCAGCGACCCTTCCCCCTGACAAGGTGGGCCATTGTCATATGGTGGGGCCCAGCCCAGAAGGCAAAGGAAGCAAGGCTATATATAAGAGAAGGAGGCCACAGAAGGACTTGGCTTGGATCAGAACGGCGGCTTCGGCCGAGGCTTGGCTTGGCTCTCTGTTCTTCTTCTTCCTCTTCTGTTGTAATCCCTCTCTCTCTCTTCCTCCTAGAATTCCTCCTGTACGCCGAGCTTGTAACTGAATTCATGGCGATTGGGTGAAATTGATAGAGAGAACCTAACATTTGGTATTCAAAGCCAGAGATCCTAGCCCCAAAATTCTTCTCCACCACCGCATGGAAACTGTTCGCCAAAATGCCATGCCACAAACTCGCCTGCCCTGAGGGTTTCTTCACGTCCGGATCAGCAACGTCCTCCAGGAAGTGACCGTCGAGGTGCTTCGCCGGCTATTCCGCCAGTCCGGTGATGGGGACATGTTGTGCGCCTTCGAGCGAGTCGTGGAAGGGATGTATGGCATGGAGGCCTACGTCCAATTCCACTCCAGGTGGGAGGCGACACGAGCTCGAGATGCCCTGAATGGCCTTGCCATCTATGAAGGGTGATGCATCCTCGCCGTCAACCTCGTACCACCGATCTACACCACCATCACCACGCCGGACGACGACGAGATGGCCCCGGCGTACTTCTTCGACGACACACCGTACGAAGAGTGGGCTGATGCTCTGGACGTAGCTGAGTGCCACGACGAGGCGCCCGCCCCCAGCGGCGAACTCAAGATCGTTCCCAAGGTTGAGCATGGTGCTCCGCCCACCACCTTTTCGACAGGGTGCCCAAGCTGCGACGCGTCCGAGAAGTTGGCGCTCACCTCGTCTGCAACACCTTCATCCACGATCACTGTCGACATCATTCCTGATCTCACGGCAACTGGTGGCTGCCCCGCTGTGGCGCACACCACCTGTTTGACCACAGGTCTCGACCCCGACACTGGCCATATCCAGGTCGCTGAGGTACCCCTACTCGTGGTGGACCAGTTCCTGACGGGTACAAAGCTTGTGGAGCTTTCCTCCTGCGAGCTCGCTACCACCCTGGTTGGCTCCGAGATGGTCATCACCGAGACTGTCCACTTCCCTGTGGCATTTGATTCTGATGTAGCATCACCGTCCATGACAACCCTTGATGTCTTCTCTGAGCTCACGGCCTCTGTGGGCAAGCTCTTGGTCGGGTCTTCCATGGTGCCACCCAAAACCTGTTCAATTGCATGTTCCGGAAGTGATGACGGCATATCGTCCCATGTGTCGTCGACGAACCAGTGCTCTCCAGTTCAGTGGAAACCACCTTGGCCGCTACCACCTCAAGAAGAATCGGATGTTGAATTACTGGAAGGTTTGGTTTCTTTTGTTGTTCCTTGTGAGCAACACCGGTCCATTATAGATGTTGACAATCTTCTGGGTGCTCCTTATTGGGTGTGTTGTCTACGGTGTTTGAAGTCTGTTATGCACTTGAGAGTATCCTGCAGTTTTTGGCCACATATGCAGCAGTTTAGTGACAATGGATGGCTCTCATTTGAAGTTGAAATATCTGTGGCCGACATGGTGTTTTTGCCAAAGGACACAATTCAGTTGCAATCTTGGCCACCACCTTCAAGTATACATAGCGTTGTGTTCCAACATATTCACTTGGTTGTGCAATCTGAATATGAGGCACCACTGCTTCAGTTTTGTCCATCAATTGGAAAATTGTTGGTTGGATTATGTTACATGCTACTGGATATTCGTGCAGAAGGTTTCTCATTAATAATTGGGGGTACCATAAGTGCAGTGCCGTACTTGGACAACCAAAATGATGGTAAGTTGTCTTAGTGGGAAATTGCTTGGTTAATTCCTATGGGATATTTGCAGCAAGAATTCATATTTTGCACTACTGGAGATGCTCCATCATGTAATCCTGAACTATCACTGTGGATTATTGCTTTGTGGTTCTCCTCTTTGTCTGTTGTTCTGGATGATACCTCTATGGAAACATCTTGTGCTTGTTCAGGTTTTGGAGAAGCATTACAGTCAAGTAGAGGTGCTTTGAGACTTCGACAAGTTGGAATGTTTTGTTGTCACATACCACTAGCCAAACCACATGGCAGCAAATGCACTGAATTGCGATTCCAGAAAGATTCACTGCCATGTATTGACCAACTAGTGCTGAAGAGGTACAATATATTTTCTGTTGGGAGTTCTCTTGAGCTGGAGTTGTTAACTGGCGTTTTGTTCCAAAAATGGTTTCTCTCCTGCTATAGTGTACATAGTATTCGGTGTGGTTTTGAGCTTATCCACTGGAAGATTGCATGGTCACTTAATTGGCATGGTGAGAAGACGTCTTGCTATTTTTGGGAGTCAGACAGTGAGAAGTCTTCTTATTCTGGAGTAGTAACTGATGGCACTAAGAGATGGTACCTTGTCACACTGAAAGCTTGGCTTAATCGATTTGGCCTGAGTGTTTTGATAGTAGGGCCACACTTCACAATGATTTTGATTGCGGACTTATGTTCAATAGGGATGAACTCTTGGAATTATCCAATGCCACATGTGAGCCCCATGTTGCCGACGATTGGACAAATTCATCAGTATTGGCTTGCACCTATCCAATGGAAAATTGCATGGTTTTTGCACTTAGACTATCCTGCTGGTGACAACCCTTTTGTCCATCCGTTAATTACAAATTCAGTGTTGCCTTTCTTGCTGGTAATTTTCTGTAGGTACCTAGGTCAAGGTATGTTGACATGGAATTCCACTGTCTATTGGCCTGATTGTTGTCATATGCTATCTGGCTTTGAGCTGGTGCATCGGAGGGTTGCTTGGTTGTTCCAACATGGAATTCTGTTTAACACTCCTGGAGAGGTTTCATTATCTATCTCTGAGCAAGTACAGTGGAAATTTGCTGGTGAGATTTTCAAGAAATTATTGCTTCCCAGCATGGGTGAGGAAATCCTTCTAGCCAATTTAATTGTCATGTGCTATAGCATTGTTCGTGTTGCTGTTGGGTCCAAGTTTCCTACAGGATTCAGGCCCACCAAGGCATATTTTGTTGAGCACTACACGACACGGTGCAAAGACGTGGGTTTTTCTCCTAGTGCCACTATAGCACATTTGCAGATATGGCAAGCTGATGTTGTTGCTTTGTTCAGCTCCAAGGAGGCAATGGATCAGTCGTGGGTTTTCCATTGTCAGAGAGTTTGCTCTGTTCCATCTTGGTGGCGAGACAATCTGGACAGTGTAAATGATGCTTGTTGGAAGGGTGGTTTTGATACACTTCAAGTGACATGGGATCCGGGAGGGTCGACACAATATCGACTTGAGGATGAAACTGCATAATGGGTTCGGTGTGCCTTGCAGACTCCATGGACCCCGGTGGCGCTACTCAGTGGGACAACTGGGTCAGTATGCCGTGTCAACATTATGGATCTTGGCGGCACTACTCAAACATCAACTTGAGGGCAAGTCGAATCTTATGGGGAAGGGAATATCAGCGACCCTTCCCCCTGACAAGGTGGGCCATTGTCATATGGCGGGGCCTAGCCCAAAAGGCAAAGGAAGCAAAGCTATATATAAGAGAAGGAGGCCACGGAAGGACTCGGCTTGGATCAGAACGGCGGCTTCGGCCGAGGCTTGGCTTGGCTCTCTGTTCTTCTTCTGTTGTAATCCCTCTCTCTCTCTCTTCCTCCTAGAATTCCCCCTGTACGTCGAGCTTGTAACCGAATTCGGCGATTGGGTGAAATTGATAGAGAGAACCTAACACATACCGTCTTCATCAAATCTGTCTCCTCGATTTCTTACCACCAGCACTTGATTTCTCTCGGCATATTCATCTCGGCACCAAATTCCTTCCTACTACACCGGCACTCTGCCTTCTCAGACTAATGGTCTCCTCCACCAACACACATTGCTTCCCATCTCTAGAGCAAGCTTTGTGTGAAGCAGCAGGTCGGCGCACGCCCGTGCCCAGGGACATGGAGTCGTGGAGGTTGAGCGCCAGAGGAGAAGTACTGCGGAGCCGCACCGGAGGAGAAGTAATTATCTGATAAAATTTGATCGACATATTAACAACTTTAGAGCATCTACAACCGGACGCCCCAAACCCGCCTCAAACGCCCGGACGGACGGCCCGGTCACTGACCGGTCACGAAAATTCGACCCAGACGGGCGCCTCAAACGGGCCTCAAACGCCCAGACTGACCAGCACCCTCATATCCAGCCCAAATATGGGGCGGATATGGGGCGCCCGGGCGTGTCCGCCGACCCCGCTGCAGGTCCACGTGGTCCCACCTGCAGTCACCGAAGCTCCTTCCTATCTCATCGGTGCACCCAAATTTTAGTCCCACATCGCCGCGCGAGGCGGACGCCGACCGGCTTAAATAGCCACGCCGGCGGATGGCGGCAAGCTTCTCTGTTGTTGCATAGGTCAATCAATTCTCGTTGTATGAACGAGACAACTTGACACTAGATTGCATTTCATCAATTGATGATTGTACATCGAGTGTCAAGTTTGTCTCGTTCATGTACATTGATACCCCTATTCGATGACAGGAGATTTTTATTTTTGTTCATCGAGTTGTATCGAGACATTATGATTCAAAAAAAGCAGTACTGACATGAATGTTTCCCTTGTCAAGGAGATAGACCCTGACTATGAATCTTCTATGTGATAAACATAGAAGATTCATAGTCATATTCTGTCTTCTTAACAAAGGATGCAATGATGTCAGAAGATTATCGCTTCTGGACAACCCGACTATTTAAGTCGGTCGACTAGCTCGTCATGCGGCGAGGTGGGACTAATACAGATGTGAAAATTTTAAGTATTAGCAATTTTCGGTGTGTTTTGACAGCCCAGACGGCCCAAGACAGACGGGATGATCGTCGTGCATGATCCTACATGTAATAGGTGTTTCAAAAATAAGGTATGTGATTGCAAATGGTAAAATTTAAGGCCCGCCTGATCACTGTCCGCGGACATTTGAGGGGCCGAATTTGCAATCTGCGGCTGTTGATGCTCTTAGCTCGGCCGAGGCTTGCAGTATTCTCATGATGGATGCACGCCGCTCTAATGGATCTTACTTTGAAAGAAACACAACCGTTTTGTCGATAGAATTGCTTCGCTTGATCTTTCAAAGTTTGGTATTTCAGCGTTCGCGAAAAGAAAAATGGTTGGGCGACCAACAAAATCTAAGCCACTGTAGGCATAACAAAAAAAAAAAGAGCATTGCAGTTTTGGCTCGGTGCAACTCTACCGTCCAAGCATCTAACAGCGACGAGCCACACGATACATAGTTGTACAGTTCAATTGCTACACTGACTAAAAAAGTGTTTGTTCAAAAAGAGGATACAGGTCAGAAAGAAAGGAGCACACACCGGAGAGAGGAAAAGGTAGGGATATTTGCATGAGTCTGGAGCAAGCAAGAGGAGCACGGTGGTTTTTGCGGGGTTCCGAAGGGATCACGGGGGGTGTACTGGAGTGGAGCGGAGCGGCGTGGGGGCGTAGAAAGACGACGACGGCGCCCCACGCATCCATAGAAAAAGCTATCGTCCCTTTCGCTTGGCACGGATTCCTTTGGTTTTACGCCTGCGTAATTTTCTGGCCACGTCGGTCTTGTTGTGCCGGCCAGCAGAGATCTCACGCTGCTGGACGATGCCATTTTATGGAATTCGTAGGTCCACCTGTATGTATGACTGCGCTATCATTGCTGATGAGAAGTGTGTGGTCAGGTGCGACGCACGCATTCTTTGGAAAAAGAGGATAACCACAGCTTCTGCATAAAAAAGATGCACGCAGTCATATACCTTGACCCGAAAATAAAGCGAAAAACAAACCTGAGGCCGTATACCTCGCGACAGTAACTTCTCCAGATAGGCACTAACCCTATGTTACAAGACACATCAGAAACGAAAAATACACAACTACTAGGCTACGCCTTCAAAAAGGAATCGCCGCGCGTGCGTCGATGATGGCGAATCCACCACAAGGTTGAACTCCGGATTCTCATCCCCAAAGCCAAGCTTCAATTCACCACCTTCAGCAAGGACATGGCGCAGGCGCGCGTCGACATAGCTCGATCAGAGATCTTGTGTTTCCACCGGAGTGTATAAACTCGTCGTTGAAGCCGTCCGTACCATCCGCCCTTAACCGTCTACCGACGCCTCGATAGCCGGATACATCTTGAGAAGACAACGGAAGACAAAGACGTCCCATACCGCCTGCCTCCCGCTACTGTCGCCCCACCTTTGATCCAACAGCAACAGGCTAAACATGACACCTCCGCCAGAGCCACCGTGCATCACCTGCCGGTAGCAGGCATGACTTGACGTCTCCGTATAAGACATCGTGCGTAGCATCCGCCGGTAGCGCATCCACCGGTGGCTTCACCTGCCGGCAACAGGCACTGCCCGACAACTCCGAAAGAGGCACATGTGTCACCTGCCGAGCCGCATCGAACCCAGTCTGTTGATGGAGGGGACGTCCCATACCGCCACCAGCCTCAAAAAGGCCGTCACCACCTCGAGATCCAGACTCCGGGTCGCCCACACGACCCCGGAGTCCGCCGCCGTCGATGAAGAGGGGCCGCCGCCCCAATTCCGGGCACTACAGGGAGCACCCACCGTCGCGCCAACCGATGTCGTTGCCCATACAACGGCAACAACCGCCGCGATCCCGCATCCAGCGTCGTCGACGCCGGAGGAAGCTCCAACCGCCACGCGCGTCCTGCGACGTCCCCGGGAGCGGGATCCCAAGATCCGCCGCCACCAGCGCCGCCACAAGGACCCACCACCTGGCCCGTCATCCCCGGCGGAGGGGACGCCGCCACCGCCATGACCGGAGCCGCTGCTCCGGGGATCAAGCACTGCCAATTGGCCACATCCCCTCCCGATCCACCCTCCCTACGAAGCCGCCGGAGCAGCGCCGAACCGCCGGGAAAGACGAAGACCGAAGGGCGATCTCGCGCTGCCGGTCCCTGCAGACCGCGGGGCTGCAGCCTAGATCCCCGCCGTCCCCATCACTGGCGGCGCCCAGGCTTAACCGGCGCACGTCTCTGGGGACGTCGAGGTGGAGGAGAGGGGGGGATGGGCCGGCGTCCGGGGCGCTAGGGTTGGCCCCCCGATCGCCCTGGTCATAGACAACAACATGGTGGCATTTCCTTCTTTTTTCCGGGTGAAACAACTGTGTTACTCAACTCACCAAGTCACTGTAACACGCTCGACCCTGCGTCGCTCCCAGCGGTGACACGGGGAAACCAAGCCGCCGCGCCTCGGCGCCCCACCTTCGCTCCACCCTCCCTCGCCGCCGCCGGAAGATGCAGCTGGGCTAAGCCCGTGCCGCGGACGGCGGCGGCGGGGCTTGCTCCCTCGCGCTGAGCTGCTCCTGTCAGATCCAAGGTGGTGCTCGGGGTCGCCACCGGCGGCAGCGTGCCCTCCTGGCGGAGGCTCTGCTGCTTTGTCTCCTACGGCGGACCGACAGCGGCCTCTGCTAGCGCCGGAGGTCCATCCCTCCATGGAGCAAGTAGCGGCATTGGTGGGATCTGGATCCAGATACCCTCACGATGGGGAGGCTCGGCCCTCACGCGGCCTCTGCGCGGTGTGGCATCGTCGGCGCCGTCGGGCCTTCTATGCGTCACGTGGTGGCTCCCCTCCGGCAGGTCTTGGTGAGGTGGCGTCCCCCTTTTCCTCCCGTGCGAGCTCGTGGAGCTCACCGTCGGATGTCGCCGGATCTGGCCAGCCGGCCGGTTCTGGCTCCGTGGGGAGGCTACCCTGGCTGGGGTCTTGCTACTTGTGAGCTGCGTTGAGATTTTCTCCGAAGAGGAAGGGTGAAGCAGTACAATAGAGATAAGTATTTCCCTTAGTGAGAACCAAGGTTTATCGAACCAATAGGAGAATCATGCAAACCCTCATGAACAGCACCCGCACACACAAAAGCAAATACTTGCACCCAACGCGGGCAAGAGGGTTGTCAATCCCCTTGAACTCGTTACTTGCAAGGATCAAATCTTGTATAGGTAGATAGGTAAGTTGCAAAACAAAACAAAAAAGTAAATAAATTGCAGCAAAGTATTTTTAGGTTTTTAAATATGTTTAAAGTAGACCCGGGGGCCATAATTTTCACTAGAGGCTTCTCTCTCGAACACATAGCATACGGTGGGTAAACAAATTATTGTTGGGCAATTGATAGAAAAGCACATTGTGGCAATGATCACATATATAGGCATCACGTCCGTGACAAGTAGACCGACTCCTGCCTGCATCTACTACTATTACTCCACCAATCGACCGCCATCCATCATGCATCTATGGTATTAAGTTCATGACAAACAGAGTAACGCCTTAAGCAAGATGACATGTGATACGTCCAATTTGCATCATGATTTCCTACTGTTATTTATTATGTTTTTAATCATTATTTCACTTTATGGTACAATTCTTATGTCTTTTCTCTCTTAATTTGCAAGATTTATATGAAGAGGGAGAATGCCGGCAGCTGGAATTCTGGACCTGAAATAGCCACATCAGAGATACCTATTCTATAGAGCTCCAATTGTCTTGAAATTTCACGGAGGTTTTTTATTGAATATACTGGAGAAAAGAAATACCATAGGGGACCCACCAGTTGCCCACAAGGCAACAGGGCGCGCCCCCCCTGGGCGTGCCCTGATGCCTTATGGGGCCCACAGCTGGCCTCTGGCCCCCTCCTTCTGCTATATGAGGCCATTTGCCCTAGAAAAAATCATAAGAAGACTTTCGGGGCGAAGCACCGCCGTCTCGAGGCGGAACCTGGGCAGGAGCTATTTTGCTCTCCGACGGAGCGATTCCACCGGGGATACTTCCCTCCGAGAGGGAGAAATCGAAGCCATCTACCAACGATCCTCTCATCGTGGGAGGACCAATCTTCATCAACATCTTCACCAGCACCATCTCATCTCAAACCCTAGTTCATCTTTTGTATTCAATCTTTGTCTTAAAACCTCAGATTGGTACCTGTAGGTTGCTAGTAGTATTGATTACATCTTGTAGTTGATGCTAGTTGGTTTATTTGGTGGAAGGTTATATGTTCAGATCCTTAATGATATTCATTACCCCTCTGATCTTAAACATGAATATGATTTGTGAGTAGTTACTTTTGTTCTTGAGGACATGGGAGAAGTCTTGTCATAAGTAATCATGTGAATTTGGTATTCGTTCGATATTTTGATAATATGTATGTTGTTGCTTCCTTTAGTGGTGTCGTGTGAACGTCGACTACATGACACTTCACCATCTTTGGGCCTAAGGGAAGGCACTGTGGAGTAGTAATTAGATGATGGGTTGCTAGAGTGACAGAAGCTAAAACCCTAGTTTATGCGCTATTCCGTAAGGGGTTGATTTGGATCCATATGTTTCATGCTATGGTTAGAGTTATCTTAATTCTTTTTTCGTAGTTGTGGATGCTTGCGAGAGGGGGTAATCATCAGTGGGAGGCTTGTTCAAGTAAGAACAGCACCCAAGCACCGGTCCACCCACATATCAAATTATCAAAGTAGCGAACGCGAATCAAACAAACATGATGAAAGTGACTAGATGAAATTCTCATGTGTCCTCGAGAACGCTTTGCTTATTATACGAGTTCGTTCCGGCTTGTCCTTTGCTACAAAAAGGATTGGGCCACCTTTGCTGCACTTTTTGTTACCGTTACTACTTATTACTTGTTACGGATTATCTTGCTATCAAAACTATCTGTTACCGCTACTTTCAGTACTTGCAGAGAATACCTTGCTGAAAACCGCTTGTCATTTCCTTCTGCTCCTCGTTGGGTTCAACACTCTTACTTATCGAAAGGACTACGATTGATCCCCTATACTTGTGGGTCATCAACATGATGTAGACAAAATAAACTCAATCAATATGAATAAACCCCATCGTTTTATCCTTAGTAGCAACAATACAATACGTACCCCGTCCCTTCTGTCACTGGGTGAGGACACCGCAAGATTGAACCCACTACAAAGCACCTCTCCCACTGAAGATAAATCAATCTACTTGGCCAAACCAAACGGATAGATCGGAGAGAAGTACAAAGCTATAACAATCATGCATAATAAAGTTCAAAAAGACTCAATTACTTTCAATGAATAATCTGATCATAAACCCACAATTCATCGGATCCCAACAAACATGCCGCAAAAGAAGATTACATTGGATAGAACTCCGAGAAGATCGAGGAGAACATGGTATTGAAGATCAAAGAGAGAGAAGAAGCCATCTAGCTACTAGCTATGGACCCGTAGGTCTGTGGTGAACTACTCACACATCATCGATAGGGCAGCAAGGTTGATGTGGTGCTACTCTGAAAGTGACAACATAGGAGACTCTCTATATGAAGAACATGGTGCTACTTTGAAGCACAAGTGTGGAAAAAGGATAGTAACATTGCCCCTTCTCTCTTTATCTCTCATTTTCCTTTTTTTCATCCGGAGCTTCATCCCAACTTGTGGGGGAATCATAGTATCCATCATCCTTTCCTCACTGGGACAATGCTCTAATAATGATGATCATCACACTTTTATTTAATTACAACTCGATAACTAGAACAATATGACTCTATATGAGTGCCTCTGGCAGTGTACCAGGATGTGTAATGATCTAGCGTAACATGTATAATAATGATAAACGGTGGCTGAGCCACAAATATCATGTCAGCTCTATATGATCATGCAAAGCAATATGATGATGAACACATAAGTCATGTGACGGAACGGTGGAAGTTGCATGGAAATATATCTCGAAATGGCTATGAAAATGCCATAATAGGTAGGTATGGTGGCTGTTTTGAGGAAGATATAAGGAGGCTTATGTGTGATAGAGCGTATCATATCACGGGGTTTGGATGCACCGGTGAAGTTTGCACCAACTCTCGAGGTGAGAAAGGGCGGTGCACGGTACCGAAGAGGCTAGCAAATTGTGGAAAGACAGTAGTGCGTATAATCCATGGACTCACATTAGTCATAAAGAAATCACATACATATTGTAAAGCCTATTAGCCCTCGAAGCAAAGTACTACTCGCATGCCCCTAGGAAGTTGGTTGGCAGGAGTTAACCATCGCGCGCATGCGATTATAACAACACTCAAGGATTTCATTTCAGACATAAAAATGTTAAACCACCCCACCATGCCATGACCAACACTTAGATGGGAAGTTAATAACACACTTTAATACCGATATTTCTACTAACCAATGATCATGAACCAATATTCTTTCATATTACGACATCAATATTATGAAACATTCATTTCTTATTTAGTTATCTACATGAAAGTTTTTATTATATCCCCCTTGAATACCTATCCTTTTTGGACTAGTCTTATAACACGTGCAAATTGCCATTAATATTTATTAGACTCTCAAAAAGATTTAAGTGAAGCATGAGAGTACAATTATTTCTACAAAATATAACCATCGTCGTGCTCTAAAAGATATAAGTGAAGCACTAGAGCAACTGCCTAGCTCAAAAGATATAAGTGAAGCACATAGAGTATTCTAACAAATCACGATAAATATGTGTCCCTCTCAAATAGGTGTGTCCAGCAAACAATGATTGGGGCAAACTAAAAAGCAAACAGAGAAAAGAAAACTATGGCACAAGACGCTCCAAGTAAAACCCATATCATGTGATGAATAAAAATGTAGCTCCAAGTAAGTTACCGATAGATTGTAGACGAAAAAGGGGATGCCATCCGGGGCATCCCCAAGCTTAGACGATTGGGTCTTCCTTGAATACTACCTTGGGGTGCCTTGGGCATCCCCAAGCTTAGGGTCTTGCCGTTCCTTATTCCTTCATCCATCGTAATCTCACCCAAAACTTGAAAACTTCAGGACACAAAACTCAACAGAAACCTCGTGAGATCCGTTAGTATAACAAACAAATCTTAAACTTTAGGTATTGTTATAAATTGATTCATATTTATTCTTACATAATACATGTTGTATTCCAACTTCCCCATGACTTATACCCCCCGATATAATACATAGTTTCATCAAAACAAGCAAACTACGCAATAAAAAAAGAATCTGTCTAAAACAAAACAGTGTGTAAAAATCTGAATTAAAGTCATACTTCTGTAACTCCAAAAATTCTGAAAAATTAGGACAACGTAAAAAATTTGTATTCCAATACTACAAAAAAATTCAGGATTTTATCATGTTCCAGTACAGAATGTAAATTCCAGAACTGGGCGCAAAACTTTATGTTTTTCAAACAACATCAATTATACTATCATCCAAATCATCCCAAAGGTATTACTTGGCACAAACACTAATTAAAAGATAAAAACACAATCATTACAGTAGCAAAAATTGTGTGACCACACAAAACAAAAATAAAAAGTAAAAAATTAAGTTAACTATTGGGTTGTCTCCCAACAAGCTCTTCCTTTATAGCCATTAAGATAGGCTTGAGATTTCAATGATGCTCACGTCAAAGACAGGAATTAAAGCACAAAGAGAGCATCATAAAACATGTGACGAACACATTTAAGTCTAACATATTTCCTATGCATAGGCATTTTATAGGAAAACAAATTATCAAAACAAGCAATATCTAGCATATGCAAATAGCAAGAATGAAACATTAATAATTTCAGCACAAAGAGACGTAATTTATTGACATAAAGTTTCTACAACCATATTTTCCTCTCACATAACAATTACATGTAAGATCATAATCAAACTCAACAATATATCTATCATATAAAATACTATCTTCATGATCCACATGCATAAAAGTTTTATAATCTTCCAAGATAGTGGGATTAACATCAACTAAAGTCATGACCTCTACAAACCCACTCTTATAAAAAAATCATAAGATTGAACACTCTCCAAATAGGTGGGATTCTTTTTACCTAAAATTGACACTCTTCCAAACACACTTTCAATATTATTGCAAACATTATTATCAATGACATATTCATCATGAGGCTTAAATAAATTTTTAAGATCATAAAAAGCATTATCACCTCAATCATGATCATTGCAATAAGTAGTGGACATGACAAAATTATCATCCCCAAGCTTGTAGCTTTGCATATTATTAGCACAATTGACATTAATAGAATTTATAATAACATCATTGCAATCATGCTTTTCATTCAAGGAGCTACCATGAATCGCTTTATAAATTTCTTCTTTTAACACTTCATCACAATTTTCAGATTCACGATTTTCAAGAAAAACTTCATAAAGATAATCAAGTGCACTCAACTCACTAGCAATTGGTTCATCATAATTGGATTGTTTGAAAAGATTAGCAAGTGGATGAGGATCCATATGTAACATCCCCATGTAGTAAGCACAGTGATCATCTGCTAATCATGCCAAGTCATCATTAATTACAATGCTTAATCATCATTGGAATCATATCTCATTTCAAATTCCAATTCAAATTGAAATTCAAATTTGAGGTGAAAATAAAAGTTGTTCAAATCCAGGAACTAAAATGTTCATAATTTTGGATTTAATCCATTGTGAATTATATTAAGAAAAACAACATCACCAAAATTCACTAGATGTCTCAAACATCTTGAATACAGTGCCAATACATCAATTTAAATGCCTTTTTCTTTATGGGAAATTCATTTGAAATTATTTGGCCCCCAAACCTTTTTATTCCACTGTCTAATATGGCAACATATTTAACTGGCCAGGTTGCACATTTTTCAAAAGTATTTTGGTGGCCTAATATTTTGTAAAACAAAAGGAAATGGAAAGACAGAAAAAGAAAAAGGTAAAGCTTACCTGTTCACTTGGACCTCTAGTGACTACAGGGAGGCCCAGCCCATCATGGCTGGCCTTTCCCTAACCTACTGTCGAGGCAGAGGCCATGGCGCTGGCCGGGCGGGCGCACGCCGTCCACGCCGCGGATCGGCCACCTGTCGGCCATCTGCCGCCTCCCCGCGCGGATAAGGACGCCGGCGAACCCCCTGGCGAACCCTAGCCACCTCTTTCCCCTCTCTCTCGCGCTCGCTCACTCTCTCCCCCTCGCACCCGAGAGCCGCCGTCGCCATTGCCGTCGTTCTCGCGGCCACCAAGCCCCACTCGCCCCGCCGTCACGTCAGATCGCCTCGCCGGTCTCGGCTACGCCTTCTGCACTGCTCCACTGAAGCCGGGAGCCCCTATGTCGACCACCACGACCTCGTCTTCAACCTTCGGACACCGGTGATCGCCGCCTCGATTCGCCGCCGTCGAGCCGTCCCCGGGCACGCCTTGCACCTCTACGGGCTCCCTGTGAGCTCCTCTACCTCCTCCCCCTCTCCGTTTGCCCGCGCGCGCTCGCTAGCTAGCTATCCCGCCGCGCCCGAACGCGCCGCCGCCGACGAGCTCGTCGCCATCGCCTCAGCCACTGCCATGCTCGCCTGAGCTCGCCTTCGAGCTCGTGGGGCTCCCAGGAGCTCAATGCACCCACGCACATCGCCTGCCGTGCCCGCAGTCGCCGGATCCGAGCTCGCCCGCAAGCTCCGCCGCTCGCCGTGGTTATTCCGGTCGAATCCGGCCAACTCCGGCGATGCCACCGCCACCATCCGACGCGCCTCGCTCCCCTCTTTCGAACGCCGCCTCGTGCACGCGAAAAGGTGGCCGGAGCATGAATTCCGGCGAGTGCCCGAGCCGCGCCGCCGTGAAAATGGTCGCCGGAGTAACTCCGGCGACGTCGCTGACGACGTCCGACGTGGCGCCACCGTGGCGGCCCCTGTGACGCCGACTGGTGGGTCCGCGGGCGCAGTTGACCGAGTCAACTCGACTGACTTGGCAGCTGGGTCACTAACATACGGGCCCCACCCGTTTAATTAACACTAATTTGAATTTAAACTAATCCGTTAATTATAATTAGTCGCTGACAGATGGGTCCCACAAGTTAATTAGGATTAGTTAATTAAATTAAACCCTGTTAGTTAAATCAGTCACTGACCAGTGGGACCCACTGGTCAGGTTTGACTCTGGTCAACCGGGTTTGACCCGCTGACGTCACAACTACTGTTTCGGATAATTCGAATTTAATAATTAAATTAATTCCAGAAAATGATTAAAACTTTGAAAAATCATATAAAATAAACTGTAACTCGGATGAAAATAATTTATATATGAAAAATGATCAAAAAAATATGAAGAATCCAAATATGTGGTCAAAATGCTTGACCATCTCTCCTATCTTGATGAACATGGAACTTTCCCTTCTGGTTCATCTGTCCGATAAAAGCCCGAAGCTGGTAAAACACCTCCAGATGTTTTCCCGCTCCGACTAACTTGCGTAGTGCTGCATTAGGGCGCCTCTCGAATAGCATGCTGCCATGATATGCATCTGTGATTACATTCGTTGCTTGTATTTATTGTTTCTTCCCTCCTCTTCTCCCCGGTAGACTCCGAGACCGACGCTTCCCCTGTGATCGACTACGTCACCGACGACCCTCCTTCCTTTTCAGCAAAGCTTCCAGGCAAGCAAAGCCCCCTTGATCATTCCTATATCGCCTATTCCTTCTCCCTCATGCTTGCATTAGATTTTGCTACTGTAATTGCTTGCTCCTATTTTGATGCATAGCCTGTTTTTGTAACCTACTGTTGTTACTTTACCTGTCATCCTAAATTGCTTAGAATAGGTTGGTTATAGAGCCATCAGTGACCCCTCACCCTTGTCCCTGTTGCCCCGCTTTAGTACCAGTGCCTCGATCATTGTGATCGATGTGCAGATACCGTCATATCACCGCACATACCCCCTTAGTTGTACGACTCTGCAGGGCTACTATCGAGTGCCGAGGGTGATACCTCGTACTGCACTCCTGATGATATCTCTGTAGTATAGCACATCGGTGGTGATTGCAGAGGGTGATTCCTCGCTCTCCCCTTCCCGATGACGACTCTGTCGTGCAACCCCTCCAGTGGAGACCATCGAGGGTGATTCCTCCTGGTTCTCCTTAACGGATTACACCGAGTAGGAATCCATCGAGGGTGATTCCTCGGATTCCCCCTTGATGTGATGAACACACGGATACCCTACTTTTAATTCAGTCCCCGGGTAAAGACGGGTCGACCCCGTGGGGTACCCACGAGAGATGTGAAGTCGGGTTGACCCAAAGGTACCCGCGAGATAATTACGAGGCGTGGCCGGGTAGGCAGAGACCGCCCTAGAGAGGGATGGGCCTGACCCTTGTTGCACTTCCTCGAGACGGGACGACAGGAGTACTGATCGTCACCGCGAGCTCCTAATAACACGCTTAACGGATTTGGGTATTTGATCTGAGTTGGCCACTGGCCTATACGCACTACCACCACACGGGATAATGGTTTAATGGGGCCTCGACGCCGTATGTATCAGCCGAAAGCTTTGTCAGATGTCCAGTTCAGCATTGCGGCACGGCTGGGCCGGCGCCATCCAGGACAGAGGTGGTGCCTGGACTCGCCCTGCTCGCAACGACCCGGAGTGCAAAGGGCGATGGGCCCAAGACCCCTGAGCGCTTAGGATGTAGACCGGCGGGGACCTCTCTGTTGAGCCTAGGTAGGGCTGCGATGTGTCGATCAGCCGAGGCCGGGCATGACCCAGGAAAGTGTGTCTGGCCAGAGTTAATCGAGCGTGTTGGGTAACAGTAGTGCACCCCTGCAGGGAAGTTATCTATTCGAATAGCCGTGTCCACGGTAACAGGACACTCAGTGTTGTATCCCGATCTACTACAACTTGAACTGGATACATGTTAATTAATTCTAAGCTCCGGGATCTCTTTCTCGCAGGGAGTCGAGGAAGGATCTCCGGGCTTTGCTTCTACATGCTTGTTACTTTATAATATGCTAATCTGCACTCTTCTAATGCTGCAAGACGCTGAAGATGCTAGTTTTCGATAGGCTAGGCCTTTCCCCCTAATTCTGGCATTTCTGCAGTTTAGTCCAAAGATATAGCCCCATTCCTTTGATACCGATGCATAATTAGTATAGTTCTGATGTCAGTCTTGCGAGTACTTTGGATGAGTACTCACGGTTGCTTTGCTACTTCTTTTCCCCTACCCGGTTGCTGCGATCAGACGATGGAGCCCAGGAGCAGGAGATCCCCGGAGGCACCTGCTACGTTGAGCCCGCCGACCAGGAGTAGTTTAGGAGGCTCCCAGGCAGGAGGCCTTGCCTCTTTCGATCAGAGTCGTTGTTTGTTTTCGCCTTCTTAGGGCAAACTTGTTTACTCTTTACATCTATACCCAGATGTTGTTGCTTCCGCTAACGCTTGTACTCGAGCTTATGTATTCGAGCCCTCGAGGCCCCTGGCTTGTAATATAAAGCTTGTATGACTTTTATTTGTGTTTAGAGTTGTGTTATGATATCTTCCCGTGAGTCTCTGATCTCGATCGTGTGCATTTGCGTGTATGATTAGTGCACGGTCGAGCAGGGGCGTCACACCATATGTCTATATTTTTATTTTCACTGAGTCACACAATTATTGCAAGCAAGCAAAATAAAATATTTTTGTGTTTTTTGATTTTTTTAGAGAAGAGAAGGGAGATGAAAAAGAGAGGCAAATAAAAAGGCAATAAAAAGTAGAGCAAGTAGATGATAGTTTGAGTGAAGGTACTTGTAGTGATTTGATGATGTCTCCCCGGCAACGGCGCCAGAAATTCTTTCTGCTACTTGTGAGCTGCGTTGGGATTTTTCCCGAAGAGGAAGGGTGAAGCAGTACAGTAGAGATAAGTATTTCCCTCAGTGAGAATGAAGGTTTAACGAACCAATAGGAGAATCACGCAAACCCTCGTGAACAGCACCTGCACACACAAAAGCAAATACTTGCACCCAACGCGGGCAAGAGAGTTGTCAATCCCCTTGAACTCGTTACTTGCAAGGATAAAATCTTGTATAGGTAGATAGGTAAATTGCAAAACAAAATAAAAATAAATAAATTATAGCAAAATATTTTTAGGTTTTTTAATATGTTTAAAGTAGACCCGAGGGCCATAGTTTTCACTAGAGGCTTCTCTCTCGAACACATAGCATACGGTGGGTAAACAAATTACTGTTGGGCAATTGATAGAAAAGCGCATAGTTATGACGTATTCATGGCAATGATCACATATATAGGCATCACGTCCATGACAAGTAGACCGACTCCTGCCTGCATCTACTATTATTACTCCACCAATCGACCGCTATCCAGCATGCATCTATGGTATTAAGTTCATGACAAACAGAGTAACGCCTTAAGCACGATGACATGATGTAGACAAAGTAAACTCAATCAATATGAATAAACCCCATCGTTTTATCCTTAGTAGCAACCATACAATACGTACCCCGTCCCCTTCTGTCACTGGGTGAGGACACCGCAAGATTGAACCCACTACAAAGCACCTCTCTCACTGAAAATAAATCAATCTAGTTGGCCAAACCAAATGGATAGATCGGAGAGAAATACAAAGATATAATAATCATGCATAATAAAGTTCAGAAAAGACTCAATTACTTTCAATGAATAATCTGATCATAAACCCACAATTCATCGGATCCAAACAAACACACCGCAAAAGAAGATTACGTCGGATGGAACTCCGAGAAGATCATGGTATTGAAGATCAAAGAGAAAGAAGAAGGCATCTAGCTACTAGCTATGGACCCGTAGGTCTGTGGTGAACTACTCACACATCATCGGTATGGCAGCAAGGTTGATGTAGAAGCCCTCGTGATCGATTCCCCCTCCCGCAGAGTACCGGAAAAGGCCTCCAGATGGGATCACGGAAGAACAGAATCTTGCAGCGGCAGAAAAGTTATTTCAAGTGGCTCTCTATTTGTTTGGGAATATTTGAGAATTTATAGGCTTGGAATTAGGTCAAATGGAGCTGCGTGGGGCCCACAAGCTCAAGGGGCGCGCCCTGTGAGCTTGTGGCTCTCTCGTATCTCGTCTGGTCTCCTCTCGAAGCTTCTAGGGTCCCTTCTGGTCCAAAAAAATCATTTTAAATATTTTATTCTGTTTGGACTTTGTTTGATATTGATTTTCTGAAAAGCCAAAAATAAGCAAAAAAACAGGAACTGGCACTGAGTTAATAGGTTAGTCGCAAAAAATGATTTAAAATAGCATATAAATGCATATAAAGCATCCAAAGTTGATAATATAATAGCATGAAACAATAAAAAATTATAGATACGTTGGAGACGTATCAGGTCTCCGGCCTTCAGTGTGGTTGCGGTGCATGGTGGTGGCGTGGGATGTGCTGGCTCTGCGCGGCAGTGACGTGTCTGCTGCTTCAGAGGTGTGCGGGCCAGTGGAGTGCTATGCGTGGGGTGGTGGTCGTGTCTGCTCCAGGCGAAAGCCTTGCCGATGCTTGACGGTCGACGGCAGAGGCGCCCGTGGGCGTCGCTATCCTTCCTGGAGGTGCCGTCGAGGAGATCTGCGCTTCCTCTGCTCTCGGGCGAAAGTCATGATCCTATTGCATGATCGCGGGGGGGGGGGGGTGGGGGGGCGCGGCATCTTCAGCGTCGTAATCCCTCTTTGGGGCACCGTCTTGGAGATCTTGGTCTCAATTGTGCTTCCGGCAGGCTAGACGTGCATGGCATCGTGGTCGGCACGTGTCCGTCCGGTGATGTGGATGTTTGCGTGGCTTTTTGTGTGGCAACGATGGCGGCTTCGGGCGGAGTCAGGTTTGCTGATCGTTCCTGGTAGTCGGTCTCTTCCGGCGTGTTCGAGGAGTCGTCGTGCCTTGCTTTGTCTTCCTGAAGTCGGAGCTGCTGAGGAGGGGCCCTTGCGGTGACGATGACACAAGACGGTGGTCGGCTCTTGTTGGGGATATTCCCCACGGTTTGACCCAACCAGGAGGTATAACCCGGCCCATCGCTTGGCGGCTCATGGGTCACCTCGCTTACCCGGGCGACCAGGATGACAAGGACTCAGGCCCAGTGTGCAACCCGGCAGGAGGCCGGCTCACGAAGAGACCAAGGGGCCAGGGCAAGACCCGGCTTAAGGGGAGCCCAATGGGCTGGCTCGCGGAGAAGGCCCGGAGAGATGACCCGGCCTGGAGAGAAGACCCGGCCTGGGTAGATCAGTTCAGAAGAAAAGACCCGGACTAGTATCCAGCTTGTAATAGAAAATAGACCAGTCCTAATCCTACTAGGACTCTACATGTAAGCCACCCCTTCAACTTATATAAGGAGGGGCAAGGCACCCCAAGAGGGACAGGTCGAGATAGACAGACAAACTAGTAGCTCTCGAGATAGAGGTAGCAAAACAGCACCCTTGTAATCGAGATCATCATCATCAATGGCAATTAAGCAGGATGTAGGCTTTTACCTCCACCCTGAGGGGCCGAACCTGGGTAAACTCGCGTCTCTCGATTCCGACCAACCCCGTTCAAGCTACCACCTAGTTGCGATGGCCTCACCACTCAGTCCTTTTCACGAGGACATCTGCCGTGACAAAACCACGACAGTTGGCGCCCACCGTGGGGCCAGCGCACGGTGGTGTTGTGTTCTTGGAGGGAGCTCTTCAAGGATCGAGAAGTTCGCGTTTGGTCGGATGAAGAAGAGTCGGCACGGAACAAATCATGCGGGATAACCCGGTGTGGGACAATCTTGGGCAGTGCCGGCAAGTTCATCGGTCATCCGCGGCAGCTGGTGGACGAGAAGAAAAATTGTATCACGAGATTGAGATCGAGAGGAGATTAGGGTTACGTGCGCCGCCGCGCGCATCAGGTAATCCGGCGATCTGAGTACGGATCGGTTCCTGCTGCTGCTCAACGCGTTTAGCGGGCCATATCCTGGCAAGTCGTCAGATCGCAAGTCGTCCACACCGTCGTTTTCCGCTGCTACTGCTCCCCGTTAAAGCAACTAGCTTCAGGTCCCAAGGAGGCCAGATGTTGCTGCGTTTTCTACTACGCATTCTTAAATCAATCGCTACTGCTGCTGGTGCTTCGTTGTTACCGATAGAGCATACGTGTGTCCATGTTCAGATCGGGATCGGAGTTTCTATGTCAACCTGCGGCAGTCAAGAATTTAGAAAGTCAGGAGATTAGACTAGGGAAAAAGAAAGGTAACAAGCCCCGATGCAAAGGATTGTGGTGGCTGCTACGTCACCAACCAAAAGCGGGATTTTTGTCTCAGCAAAGATTCCATCGTGTGGCACTAGCCTAGTTAATTATTGGGCTTTGGTAAAGAAAAAAATCAGTCATCATGAGCACATAGCCCTATGCACACACCATTCAAAATTTGGCTGGATGAAGGCTACTTGTGCCGTGAGAAGCATCAAACAAGCTTGCTAGTAGTACTAGTATTAGTCCATACGTACTACTACTAGCAGATCCACAGTGCGTGCATACACGAGCTAGCCAGCAACCAAAACGGCGTTTTCGTGCACGAAAAAGTGGAGTTGGAATAAGCAGCAATATCAACCGAATTAGACGTACATCTGCTATTTTTTCTCGTCCGGTTACATCCAATATTATACAGTACCAGCATCAGCGTTCATCCGACAAAAAGACCAGGTGCTATTTGTCCTATCTATTTTTTTTACATATTAATTCATCCAAAAACAATTACTCTGCCCTGTAATATTTTTTCGTAGGACAATTATTCATTATGAAGGTGGCGGATACGGAGCGCACGCCAGCATCATTCTGCACTGGCGTTCGTCCGCGCCTCGCCGCTCAACGGACACGCGTGTAAGCCGTCGCTCCTGCGGTTCAGTCTACATCAACACGCCGCGGCCGACTCACGCGCCCGCGCCGGCTGACAATGCCGCATCCGACTCGCCCGTCCGCGCCACGGCCGACTCTTGCATCCGCGCCGGCTTACAACGCCGCGGCCGACTCCAACGCCGCGGCTGACTCGCGCGTCCGCATCGGCTTACAACGCCGCGGCCGACTCTCGCATCCACACCGACTTACGATGCCGTGGCCGACTCTCGCGTCCGCGCCGGCTTACAACGCCGCGGCCGACTCCAACGCCGCGGCCGACTTACGCGCCCGCGCTGGCTTATAACGCTGTGGCCGACTCGTGCGCTCGCACCGGCTAACAAACGCCGCGGCCGACTCGTGCGTCCGCGGGTTCCAATGCCGCAGTCGACTCCCACGTCTTCATCAACACACCAGGGCCGCGTCTGCTCGCCTGAACTGACCAACGGACGCGCGCAAGCCGCCGCCCCCGTGGTCTAGACTACATAAACATGCCAGGGCCCCGCTCGCCCGTACGAGCAGCCTAACGGATGCGCGCAGGTCGCCATCCCTGCAGCCCGGTCTACTCCAACAACTCTGAAGCAAATAAAAACATATTATCAGCCTTCGCCTGCACCGGATGGCTCAACGGATAGGCACACAAGTTGCCGCTGCTGCGGTCTGGACTACATCAACATGCCAGGGCCACGCCCGCCCGTACGAGCAGCTTAACGGACGCGCGCAGGTCGCCATCCCTGTAGCCTGGTCTACTCCAACGAGCTGGAGCAAAAAAAAAATCTATTATCAGCCTCCGAGGGCATACAACGAGCATTGCGAAGATCATCAACTCGCCACGCACCTTTGGCTTCAATAAATTTCATCTTTCGGCTGTCAACTCTACACCGGCTTATGCCACAGCCAGGTATGATGAATCTCAAGCCGATTCTTCGAGTCGTCTTAAGACTCGGGGGCTACACATGTTGGGGAACGTCGCATGGGAAACAAAAAATTTCCTACGCACACGCAAGATCTATCCATGGTGATGAGCATCTACGAGAGGGAGAGTGAATCTACATACCCTTGTAGATCGCTAAGCGGAAGCGTTAAGAAACGCGGTTGATGTAGTCGAACGTCTTCGCGATCCAAATCGCAAGTCGTCCCTCGATCCAAACATGATCTAGCGCCGAACGAACGGCACCTCCGCGTTCAACACACGTACGGCTTGATGACGCCTTCACCTCCTCGATCCAGCGAGCGATGGTGAAGTAGTGGATGAGTTCCGGCAGCACGACGGCGTGGTGATGGTGGTGAGGAACAATCTCTGCAGGGCTTCGCCAAGCACTATGGAGATTGTGACGGGAGGAACTAGAGGGTTAGGGTTGCCGGCACACGGCTTGGGAAATCTTGATCTATCCCGTCATGTCCGGGATTTTATCCGGGACTCCGAACAACCTTCGGTCACCAACACAATAACTCAACTATACTAATCGTCACCAAACGTTAAGTGTGTAGACCCTGCGGGTTCGAGAACTATGTAGACATGACCGAGACACCTCTACGGTCAATAACCAATAGCGGGACCTGGATGCCCATATTGGTTCCTACATATTCTACGAAGATCTATATCGGTCGAACCTCTATGTCAAGGATTCAGTTAATCCCGTATGCTGTTCCCTTTGTTCTTCGGTATGTTACTTGCCCGAGATTCGATCGTCGGTATCTCTATACATAGTTCAATCTCGTTATCGGCAAGTCTCTTTACTCGGTCCGTAATACAAGATCTCGTGGCTAACACTTTAGTCACATCGCTTGCAAGGCTCATTGTGATGTTGTATTACCGAGTGGGCCCTGAGATACCTCTCCGTCACACGGAGTAACAAATTCCAGTCTTGATCCATGCCAACCCAACAGACACCCTCGGAGATACCTGTAGAGCATCTTTATAGTCACCCAGTAACGTTGCGACGTTTGATACACACAAGGTATTCCTCCGGTGTCAGTGAGTTGCATGATCTCATGGTCATAGGAACAGATACTTGACATGCAGAAAACAATAGCAATAAACTGACACGATCATAGGCTACGTTTATAGTTTGGGTCTTGTCCATCACATCATTCTCCTAATGATGTGATCCCGTTATCAAATGACATCTCATGTCCATGGCTAGGAAACCTTCACCATCTTTTGATCAACGAGCTAGTTAACTAGAGGCTTACTAGGGACACAGTGTTGTCTATGTACCCACACATGTATTTGAGTTTCCAATCAATACAATTATAGCATGGATAATAAACGATTATCATGAACAAGGAAATATAATAATAACCAATTTATTATTGCCTCTAGGGCATATTTCCAACAGTCTCCCACTTGCACTAGAGTCAATAATCTAGTTCACATCACTATGTGATTTACATTGTAATGAATCGAACACCCATGCAGTTCTGGTGTTGTTCATGTTTAGCCCTTGGAAGAGGTTTAGTCATCGGATCTGCAACATTCAGATCCGTGTGTACTTTGCAAATATTTATGTCGTCCTCCTTGATGTAATCGCGGATGGAATTGAAACGTCGCTTTATGTGTCTGGTCCTCTTGTGAAATCTTGGTTCCTTGGCTAGAGCAATGGCACCAGTATTATCACAAAACAGAGTCATTGGGTTAAGCGCACTAGGCACTAATCCAAGATCTGTCATGAACTCCTTCATCCAGACACCTTCCTTCGCCGCCTCCGAGGCAGCGATGTACTCCGCTTCGCATGTAGAATCAGCTACCACGCTTTGCTTGGAACTGCACCAGCTAACCACACCCCCATTAAGAATAAATACGTATCCGGTTTGCGACTTAGAGTCATCCGGATCAGTGTCAAAGCTTGCATCGACGTAACCTTTTACGACGAGCTCTTAATCACCTCCATAAACGAGAAACATGTCCTTAGTCCTTTTCAGGTACTTCAGGATATTCTTGACCGCCGTCCAGTGTTCCATTCCTGGATCACTTTGAAACCTTCCGACCATACTTATGGCAAGGCTGACATCGGGTCTTGTGCACAGCATTGCATACATGATAGAGCCTATGGCTGAAGCATAGGGGATGACACTCATCTTTTCTCTATCTTCTGCAGTCACTGGGCATTGAGTCTTACTCAACTTCACACCTTGCAAAACAGGCAAGAACCCCTTCTTGGACTGATCCATTTTGAACTTCTTCAAAATCTTATCAAGGTATGTGCTTTGTGAAAGTCCCATTAAACATCTTGATCTATCTCTATAGATCTTGATGCCTAATATGAAAGCAGCTTCTCCTAGGTCCTTCATTGAAAAACTCTTGTTCAAATATTCCTTCACGCTTTCCAACATTTCTATATTGTTTCCAATCAGTAATATGTCATCCACATATAATATTAGAAACGCTATAGAGCTCCCACTCACTTTCTTGTAAATACAAGCTTCTCCGTAAACTTGTATAAACTCGAACGCTTTGATCACCTCATCAAAACGAAGATTCCAACTCTGAGATGCTTGCACCAGTCCATAAATGGATCGCTGGAGTTTGCAAACTTTGTCAGCATTCTCTGGATCGACAAAACCTTCTGGTTGCATCATATACAACTCTTCCTTAAGGAAACGTTAAGGAACGCTGTTTTGACATCCATCTGCCAAATTTCATAATCGAAAAAGGCAGCTATTGCTAACATGATTCTGACGGACTTAAGCATCGCTACGGGTGAGTAGGTCTCATCGTAGTCAACTCCTTGAACTTGTGAAAAACCCTTTGCCACAAGTCGAGCTTTATAGACGGTGACATTACCGTCCGCGTCCGTCTTCCTCTTAAAGATCCATTTGTTCTGAATGGCCTTACGCCCTTCAGGTAATACTTCCAAAGTCCACACTTTGTTTTCATACATGGATCCCATCTCGGATTTCATGGCCTCTAACCACTTCTCGGAATCCGGGCCCATCATCGCTTCTCCATAGCTCGTAGGTTCATCGTTGTCCAACAACATGACCTCTAAGACAGGGTTGCCGTACCACTCAGGAGCAGTACGCGTCCTTGTCGACCTACGAGGTTCGATAGCAACTTGATCCGAAGCTTTATGATCATCATCAACTTCCTCTTCAGCTGATGTAGGCTCTACAGAAACATCTTTCTGCGCTGCGCTACTCTCAGGTTGAAGTAAAGGTTCAACAACCTCATCAAGTTCTATCTTCCTCCCACTCAATTCTTTCGAGAGAAACTCTTTCTCAAGAAATGTTCCGTTTTTAGCGACAAACACTTTGCCTTCGGATCTGAGGTAGAAGGTATACCCAACTGTCTCTTTTGGGTATCCTATGAAGACGCATTTCTCCGCTTTGGGTTCCAGCTTTTTAGGCTGAAGCTTTTTGACATAAGCATCACATCCCCAAACTTTAAGAAACGACAGCTTTGGCTTCTTGCCAAACCAAAGTTCATATGGCGTTGTCTCAACGGATTTCGATGGTGCCCTATTTAAAGTGAATGCAGCTGTCTCTAATGCATAACCCCAAAACGATAGTGGCAAATCGGCAAGAGACATCATAGATCGCACCATATCCAATAAGGTTTGATTACGACGTTCGGACACACCATTACGCTGTGGTGTTCCAGGCGGTGTCAGTTGTGAAACAATTCCACATTGTCTTAAGTGACTACCAAACTCATAACTCAGATATTCTCCTCCTCGATCAGATCGTAGGAATTTAATCTTCTTGTTACGATGATTCTCAACTTCACTCTGAAATTGTTTGAACTTTTCAAACGTTTCAGACTTGTGTTTCATTAAGTAAATATACCCATATCTACTTAAGTCATCAGTGAAGGTGAGAAAGTAACGATAACCACCGCGCGCCTCAATACTCATCGGACCGCACACATCGGTATGTATGATTTCCAACAAGTCACTTGCCCGTTCCATTGTTCCAGAGAACGGCGTTTTAGTCATCTTGCCCATGAGGCATGGCTCGCATGTGTTAAGTGATTCAAAATCAAGTGACTCCAAAAGTCCATCAGCATGGAGCTTCCTCATGCGTTTTACGCCAATATGACCTAAACGGCAGTGCCACAAGAAAGTGGTATTATCATTATCAATTCTACATCTTTTGGCATCAATGTTATGAACATGTGTATCATTACTATCGAGATTCAATAAGAATAAACCCCTCACTTCGGGTGCATGACCATAAAAGATATTACTCATATAAATAGAACAACCATTATTCTCTGATTTAAATGAGTAACCGTCTCGCAATAAACAAGATCCAGATATAATTTTCATGCTTAACGCAGGCACTAAATAACAATTATTCAGGTTCATCACTAATCCCGATGGTAATTGAAGAGCGAGCGTGCCGACGGCGATCACATCAACCTTGGAACCATTTCCCACGCGCATCGTCACTTCATCCTTTGCCAGCCTCCGTCTATTCCGCAGTTCCTGTTTAGAGTTGCAAATGTGAGCAACCGCACCGGTATCAAATACCCAGGCACTACAACGAGAGTTGGTAAGGTACACATCAATAACATGTATATCATATATACCTTGTTTGTTGTTGGCCGCCTTCTTGTCAGCCAAATACTTGGGGCAGTTCCGCTTCCAGTGTCCAGTTCCCTTGCAATGAAAGCACACAGTTTCTGGTTTGGGTCCAGCCTTGGGTTTCTTCACGGGAGGAGCAACTGCTTTGCCACTCTTCTTGGAGTTACCCTTCTTACCCTTGCCATTTTTCTTGAAACTAGTGGTTTGACCATCAACACTTGATGCTCCTTCTGAATTTCAGACTCAGCGACTTTCAGCATCGCAAACAGCTCGGCGACTGACTTGTTCATCCCGTGCATGTTATAGTTCAACACGAAGCTCTTGTAGCTAGGTGGCAATGATTGAAGAACTCTGTCAGTGATAGCCTCTGGCGGAAGGGGCATCCCTAATTCAGCCAGACGGGTGGAGTACCCAGACATTCTGAGTATGTGATCACTAACAGACCCGTTCTCCTCCATCTTGCAAGTATAGAACTTATCGGAGGTCTCATACCTCTCGATCCGGGCATTCTTCTGAAAGATAAATCTCAACTCTTGGAACATCTCATATGCCCCATGACGTTCAAAACGTCTTTGAAGTCCCGGTTCTAAGCCATACAAAATTGCACATTGAACTATTGAGTAATCATCAGAGCGAGCCTGCCAGGCGTTCACAACGTCTAGAGACTCAACTGGAGCGGGTGGATCACCAAGCGGTGCATCAAGGACATAAGCCTTCTGGGAAGCCGTAAGGATAATCCTTAGATTACGGGCCCAGTCCACAAAGTTACTTCCATCATCTTTCAACTTAGCTTTCTCTAGGAACGCATTAAAATTCAGGGGTGCTACTGCGCGAGCCATGATCTACAACATAAATATAGCAAAGACAACTTAGACTATTGTTCAAGATAATGAGTTTAGTTAATCATATTACTTAAAAAAACTCCCACTCAAATTGATATCCCTCTGGTCATTCAAGTGTCACATGATCCAAATCCACCAACTCAAGTCCGATCATCACGTGAGTTGAGGTGGTTTCAATGGTAAACATCTTCATGTTGATCATATCTACTATATGACTCATGTTCGACCTTTCGGTCTCTTGTGTTCCGAGGCCATGTCTGTACATGCTAGGCTCGTCAAGTTTAACCCGAGTGTTCCGCACGTGCAACACTGGCTTGCACCCGTTGTATGCGAACGTAGAGTCTATCACACCCGATCATCACGTGGTGTCTCGAAACGACGAACTTTCGCAATGGTGCACACTCGGGGAGAACACAATTTTATCTTGAAATTTAAGTGAGGGATCACCTTATAATGCTATCGTCGTCCTAAGCAAAATAAGATGCATAAAAGGATTAACATCACATGCAAATCATAAGTGACATGATATGGCCATGAACTTGTGCTTTTGATCTCCATCTCCAAAGCACCGGCATGATCTCCATCGTCACCGGCATGACACCATGATCTCCATCATCTTGATCTCCATCAACGTGTCACCATGAGGTTGTCGCGCCGACTGTTGCTTCCACGACTATTGCTAACTCATAGCGATAAAGTAAAGCAAAACGGCGAAAATAATTAAAGACAACTCTATGGCTCCTGCCAGTTGCCGTACTCATCGACATGCAAGTCGTGATATTCTATACAACACATGATCATCTCATACATCACATATATCTCATCATGTAATTGGCCATATCACATCACAACATACACTGCAAAAACAAGTTAGACGTCCTCTAATTGTTGTTGCAAGTTTTACGTGGCTGCTACGGGTATCTAGCAAGAACAATTCTTACCTACGCAAAAACCACAACGGTGATACAAAAAATGCTTTTCAACCTTCTCAAGGACCGCCTTTGTCAAATCCGATCCGACTAAAGTAGGAGAGACAGACACCCGCCAGCCATCTTTATGCAACGAAGTTACATGTCAGTTGATGGAACCGGTCTCTCGTAAGCGTACGAGTAATGTTGGTCCGAGCCGCTTCATCCCACAATACCGCCGAAACAAGAAAAGACCAAGGGAGGAAGCAATCTAAATATCAACGCCCACAAACTCCTTTGTGTTCTACTCAAGATCTCATCTACACATAGACCTAGCTCTGATAACACTGTTGGGGAACGTCGCATGCGAAACAAAAATTTTCCTACGCACACGCAAGATCTATCCATGGTGATGAGCATCTACGAGAGGGAGAGTGAATCTACATACCCTTGTAGATCGCTAAGCGGAAGCGTTAAGAAACGCGGTTGATGTAGTCGAACGTCTTCGCGATCCAAATCGCAAGTCGTCCCTCGATCCAAACACGATCTAGCGCCGAACGGACGGCACCTCCGCGTTCAACACACGTACGGCTTGATGACGCCTTCACCTCCTCGATCCAGCGAGCGATGGTGAAGTAGTGGATGAGTTCCGGCAGCACGACGGCGTGGTGATGGTGGTGAGGCACAATCTCTGCAGGGCTTCGCCAAGCACTACGGAGATTGTGACGGGAGGAACTAGAGGGTTAGGGTTGCCGGCACACGGCTTGGGAAATCTTGATCTATCCCGTGTGCTAGCCCTGCCCCTCTATTTATATGTTGAGCCCTGGGGTCTAAACTTGGAGAGAAAGCCTCCACAAGGTCGGTTTTGCCCGCACAAGGTCGGTTTGGCCCGCACGGAAAGAGTCCCACTCGGATTCCAGCAGTACCGCGTACAAGCGGTAGTACCGCTCATGAGCGGTAGTACCGCTTGAGCGGTAGTACCGCTTCACACAAGCGGTAGTACTGCCTTACCAGCGGTAGTACCGCTTAAGGCAGCAGCAAAACTTCCTTTTGCACTTTCCAATACCTCGTGGGCTTTACCCCTTTGGTCCATATAAAGTGTTGCTGCACCCGAACACTTCGGTAAACATCCGGAACCCCTTCCGGTGAATTCCGGAACCCTTCCGGAGATCAAAACACTATTATCACATATATCAATCTTTACCTCCGGACTCTTCCGGAGATCCTCGTCATGTCCGGGATTTTATCCGGGACTCCGAACAACCTTCGGTCACCAACACAATAACTCAACTATACTAATCGTCACCAAACGTTAAGTGTGTAGACCCTGCGGGTTCGAGAACTATGTAGACATGACCGAGACACCTCTACGGTCAATAACCAATAGCGGGACCTGGATGCCCATATTGGTTCCTACATATTCTACGAAGATCTATATCGGTCGAACCTCTATGTCAAGGATTCAGTTAATCCCGTATGTTGTTCCCTTTGTTCTTCGGTATGTTACTTGCCCGAGATTCGATCGTCGGTATCTCTATACCTAGTTCAATCTCGTTATCGGCAAGTCTCTTTACTCGGTCCGTAATACAAGATCTCGTGGCTAACACTTTAGTCACATCGCTTGCAAGGCTCATTGTGATGTTGTATTACCGAGTGGGCCCTGAGATACCTCTCCGTCACACGGAGTAACAAATCCCAGTCTTGATCCATGCCAACCCAACAGACACCCTTGGAGATACCTGTAGAGCATCTTTATAGTCACCCAGTAACGTTGCGACGTTTGATACACACAAGGTATTCCTCCGGTGTCAGTGAGTTGCATGATCTCATGGTCATAGGAACAGATACTTGACATGCAGAAAACAATAGCAATAAACTGACACGATCATAGGCTACGTTTATAGTTTGGGTCTTGTCCATCACATCATTCTCCTAATGATGTGATCCCGTTATCAAATGACATCTCATGTCCATGGCTAGGAAACCTTCACCATCTTTTGATCAACGAGCTAGTTAACTAGAGGCTTACTAGGGACACAGTGTTGTCTATGTACCCACACATGTATTTGAGTTTCCAATCAATACAATTATAGCATGGATAATAAACGATTATCATGAACAAGGAAATATAATAATAACCAATTTATTATTGCCTCTAGGGCATATTTCCAACAACACAGACATGACTCGGCAGATTCGGCCGGTTTCAATAAATACAAAACCCCCGGATCGTTACAGGGAAGACAACCCGGTGCCCGGGGGCTGCTGCCTTATTGGCGAGAAAGAAAGGTTATCAAAGAAGAGTAGTTGCCATGATGCGCAGTCTAAACATCGGTATTGTTAGGGGAATTATCTGCAGTGAAGACCCAACCTGCTACAGGACCTGGCCTCAAGGATGACCCGGCCTGCTCAATAATGATCAAAGGAATGCCGGCTTATCTGGACCACAGATGTTTTGCAGTAGTAGCATTGTCTCCTGTATATCCTATGCTGAGCTTTTCCATGATCATATGGTTACTTGGGGGCTTCCAACTCATCGAGTTTAGCTTACAAAACCCTTTTAACCCGGCGAAATGCCAAACTATACTTGGTTAAACCTGCCTGTTAGCAAGATGCTACTCCCTAAAAAGTGACCCGGCGTACGCCTGATGAGTCAATCACAAAGGTGACCCTGAATTCATCAGAGTTAAAACGCTCGATTGGTTGCGTGAGAGCCGGCTTTCAGAGAGAGGACAAACCAAAAGAGGCCAAAAAGCCTGCTTCCACAGGAAGCGAAACCAAGACTCGAGCCTTGAAAGCCGGACTTATGACATGCCTCGAAAGCCGGCGTTTTTATACTCTGTTATCATACACATACATTATCATACATTGCATCATCATACATTGCATCATCATATAATGCATCATTTATGCATATCTATATTTGTTTATGTCGCAGGAGCCGGTCTTCAAACCGGGTTACATTGTGACTCCACATGAACAAACGAATCTTTGATAGCCAAAATGGCTGGATCTTCATCATGGTTTATCATAACCAATATTAAATGATTGAGATATCAATTCTTCTAAATTCCCGGGTTACAAATCCAACCGGGTCACATATAATACCTGGTCATTTAATTGATCGGGTTTTGGGTTATTCAACATGTGCTTTGTAGAAGACTACATCACTTATGGATTTTTTCACACATATTTGTCGGGTTGCGCTGCAACCACGGCCCAGGATTTCTTTCATCGTAAAAGCATCATCAGTTCACAGGCAAAATATTAAAGTGCTTGATGGCATTGGCAGACTATGCAGTTTCACGTTAAAAAACTATTACAAGCCACGATTGGGATATTTTCTATCAAGTTTTTCAAAGCAAATTCAAACTTGCAGAGTGATTGATGGTTGAGACCCAGTAGCTAGTCTGTCGGATTAACATTGGTTTGTTCTCCTTCTGCGTCAATTGCCGCCGGGTTGTCACTTGCCGGGTCACCAGGATTTATTTGGTGAGTTGATAATACAAAAGTGTCTACTATGCGTCCAGGTAACCCGGTTCTTGGAGGCTACAGTGGATCTGAGTTTATTCTACAGTGGAAGGAATAGTCCCGAGTCGCCGCAGGCAATACGACCCGGCACTTGGGGGCTACATTATTCAAATCAAGATTACATTCAGTATGAAAGTCCCATGTCGCTGCAAGCATGCACCATGGCACTTGGAGGCTAATGCATTGTCATTTTAAACTATTTTCATCGAAGACCCGGCTCACTATTAATAGTGACCCGACCCTTGGGGGATACAGTCATTGACTACAGATAGTTCAAGTTCCAGATTGATAAGAACAGCTAACCCGGCACTTGGGGGCTACATTATTTGTAGTTATACATCTACAAACATCAAAAGTTAAAGTTCAAAGTCCCAGGTTGCTGCAGGCAAGACAACCCGGCCCTTGGGGGCTACAACATTCAGTTGTTTAATCAGATTATAAGGTCCAAATTGAAGACCCGGCCCATCACATACTGATGAGCCGACCCTTGGGGGCTACACATGTGAAATGCAAACATTCAGTGACTCAGATGAACAATCGAGATTTCTCCAAAGTTGCAACATTTATATTTAAGCAAGTCTTAAGCTATCACTATGTTCTACTCTTAAGACTTAGGGGCTACAGGTGATATGGATATAAGGGAGGAACACCTTCAAGTTTTCAGTTTTGAGCGAACTGGGTCTCATATTCTTGGTGGAGAAATATGCAAAGTTTATCTCCTCTAAAGCTACTCATAGAAAGGCCCGGAAAACCGGTTCAACATCATATGGATTTCTTATTCCCAAAATTTTCATCAAGCCAAAGCACTGGAAGCCGACTCAATGGCAGATGGGTGTTTTATTTCCCAATATTTTTCTGCAAGGAACCAGCACGAGCAAGTTAATTGTGAAGCGAGCTTGTCGATGACAGAGGCCCAAAATTTCTAGGAATCCAATTCCATGACCCGGCGGTATCAACCTCCATGACCCGGCAACCTCGACGCTCGTAACTCGACAAGTTCTATATCTACAAGACGGAAGATGACATCGACATGATTGAAGCTTTTGAAAACTGGTTCAATAACGGATGGATTATTATTCCCAATATTTTCCTGCAAAGGACGCGCATCAGCAAGTTGATTGAGAAGCCGACTCGAAATTATGAGGAAGAAACCCGGATTTTTCCAGAAGCTGATTCATTGAATAAAGGCGGCCTTTTGGACGAGCCATTTTCTCTTAAATATATTTTTGTTTTCAGGAGCTTAGCATGAATAAATTCAAGCTAACCTGGGGGCTAATGTTGGGGATATTCCCCACGGTTTGACCCGGCCAGGAGGTATAGCCCGGCCCATCGCTTGGCGGCTCATGGGTCACCTCGCTTACCCGGGCGACCAGGATGACAAGGACTCAGGCCCAATGTGCAACCCGGCAGGAGGCCGGCTCACGAAGAGACCAAGGGGCCAGGGCAAGACCCGGCTTAAGGGGAGCCCAATGGGCTGGCTCGCGGAGAAGGCCCGGAGAGATGACCCGGCCTGAGAGACCCGGCCCGGAGAGATGACCCGGCCTGGAAAGAAGACCTGGCCTGGGTAGATCAGTTCAGAAGAAAAGACCCGGACTAGTATCCAGCTTGTAATAGAAAATAGACCAGTCCTAATCCTACTAAGACTCTACATGTAAGCCACCCCTTCAACTTATATAAGGAGGGGCAAGGCACCCCAAAAGGGACAGGTCGAGATAGACAGACAAACTAGTAGCTCTCGAGATAGAGGTAGCAAAACAGCACCCTTGTAATCGAGATCATCATCATCAGTGGCAATTAAGCAGGATGTAGGCTTTTACCTCCACCCTGAGGGGCTGAACCTGGGTAAACTCGCGTCTCTCGATTCCGACCAACCCCGTTCAAGCTACCACCTAGTTGCGATGGCCTCACCACTAAGTCCTTTTCACGAGGACATCTGCCGTGACAAAACCACGACAGCTCTGGCGCTGGCTCGGTGCAAGCCCAACGCTTTTCCCCTGCAATGCCCGTCGACAGAGTCGGAGCTGCCTGGTCGCCGACGTGTGTAGCTGACTGTTTGGCATCGGCCGGCGCAGGCCTCGACGCTTGTTTGCGGTGAGGGTTTCTTCGGTAATCGTCGATGGTGGAGTCGGAGTCGCCCTCGGGGAAGCGTGATGACGATGACGCCGGGCTGCAACCTCGACGGCGCTTTTCTCCTCGGCGGCATGTGTGCGTTCTTGTGTGGGTTGCCAGGTCGCCCTGTGTGCCTTGTTTTTACGGGCCTGTTGTGACGGTTTTTACTTGATTTTTCGTTAATTTATCGGGCAATTCTCTTCAACCTTTTTTAATAAATCGGGCCCTAAGGGACCGCGTTTTAAAAAGAAGTCCTTACAATCATCAGCGGCTAGCTGTAGAACTGGAGAATCAACAGCGCCAGAACCGATCCAAGTCATGGTTCTCCTTTCAGTACGAGCGAATGGTTAGATCTGCCCATGTCTCCTCGCAAACAAGAAGAGTGGAGCAAAAGCGTCTTGATGGGTTGGAGCTTCCGATGAAACGGAGCGCCTCCAAAACTGAAGTTCCTTTGCCCAAACGAAAAAGCATATCACGCTGAGACCAAAGATGGGATTTCGTTCATGTTCCTTTGCCAGAACGAAAAAGCATATCAATTTCTTTGGTGATTGGTTGGAATAGCACTAAGACTACATTCATTGCCAAGGAATAATTACACCTGAAGTTATCTCATCTCTTCTATGCGTTGAAAATGGTCAACGACCGTGACCTGTCATGGAGTACTGTAATTAAGTGTAAGATCATTTTTCGGCAAAAACCATAGAGCTTCATAAGGTTTGGTGAAACTGCATGTACATTTTTTTTCATTTTTCGGTAAATTGTATTCAGTTATCTAGTAATATGAAATACGAAGTAGAGTACATGTGAGGGGGTAACAGACTAGATAGCACATTATAATCACATGGTTTTTTCTTTGATTTTGGTATGTTTCTTTTTCTTCTTGTCCTTGACATATCACTTTTTGTATTTGTGAAGCCGGTGATCACTTATCGATTGCCTTCCGTGAGTTTTTTCCTTGTAGTATTGAAATGTACAAAATGCGAGATTGCCGAATACGTGGAAGACATGTCATGCATACATTGTCACAGGAAACAAACGAAGAAAAGCGAGGGCGTGGTCATAGATAACAACAACATAAATCGCCACACATCTCATTTATCCACCACTACTCAACATGCCTCCTCCCTCGTTCGCGTCTTCTCATTGTGCACCCTATCGTGAAGCCGCCCCGTCCATCATAACATCTAGCACATCATTGTGTCGTCAGTTAGTTGCACATGCATGCGTTCGTGAGCGGCATCGTCATGGGCGCCCTCCTTTTTCCAACTTCATGCCCAAGTATTCATCACTTATTCGGGTGTAGTTGCTATCTTGCTAACTCCAATTGTCGTTGGTGTTCGAAATTCAGAAACCAACCAAATCGTTGATTAAATTTTGCTTTGAGTATGTCCTGGATTTATTCTAGACTTGATCAGAACTCTGGAGTGAAGAAGATTTTTTTTTGGTGTGGATACCGAATTGTGGAAGCAGTTCGTTATACAGCTAAGTCACCGAGGCACAGCGTTAGTGTTCTCGTGCGAATAGGGCCACCTATTTTTATTTTTATTTTGCGAGAAAATAGGGCCACCTAAACAAACATCAATAGCTTATGATGGTAGCCACCCTATACACAAGTCCATTCGGCAATCAAGTCGCATCACAATGGAATCGACTGTGGGTAATGATTCCTTCTGAGCAACCGGCCGATCGACGCGTCGGTCCATCATGCACCCGGCAAGAGTCTAGCGGACCCACACGATCTCTTCCCCTTATCTCTTTCATCTTTCCCCACCTCTCATTCCCCTCACCAATGCTCGTACATGCACCGCTCGCGCTCCTCTTCCCTCCCTCTCTCGTCGCTTGCCGTTGAAGCTCGCTACCGCACGCCGACCAGAACATCACCGCTGGGAGCCTCCGCCCTTTGCTGCAAGCCTACTCCAAGCCTCTCTCCTATTGTCAGACACGACAATGGCGGGCCACAACCAATGCTGCTACCGGGGGGGATGTGGGAGCTGCAACCATCGGTCGACGGGCTCCGGCGCTAATGTTGCAACCAGCAGACACGATGGTGGAACCGATGATGCAGGAAGCCACGACAGCGGCGCTGAAGATGTGACGGCAACCACCGAGGCAAACGACGACGACAACCCGATGTGCATTGGACGCGTGACGGCGGAGACCTCACACGCGCGGAGGGAGGTTGTTGGGTAGGAAGAGGGTACGCGCGGAGCGTGCAAAGTGGATGAAGAAAGTGGCGAGGAAGGGGAAGAACGAGCATTGATCAATCGACGGTTGAGAACAGCTCGACCGATCCATGGCCGATGCCTAACCTCCCACATCGGTTATTATCATGGTAGCTAAGGGCATTTCCAACACTGACCCCCAAATTGTCCGCATCCATCCAAACGGGGCAGTCCGGACGTGTTTCGCCATCCAACGCGGCACCCCATTGTCCGCGGACAGTCGGGATGTCCGTTTTTCCGCAAACCAAAAGCAATGTGTGTGTTGGGGGGGGGGCTTTGCGGGAGTCCGGGCCACTGCCACGCATGCGTCCGACAACCCGGTCCCACCCGAAACCCTCTCCCTTGCTCGCGCCCTTTCCTACGTGAAACAGTTGCCGCGCATTCATGCCGGCCGGCGTCGCTCTAGAGCGTTAGTGTCGCATTCATGTCGGCCCAGGGCGGACCGACCTCTCACTGGAGCCGGCATTGAAGTGGCGTGTCGGCCGAGAGCGCCGCTGCTCCGCGTCCCGGTGTATGTGCCTTCTCTCCGCATGCAAACGTCACTCGCCCGTCCGCCTCCCGGCATTAAACAAGCGCGGTTGCTGAGAAATCCACTCCGGCGCCCTCATGCAAACACCACCCGTCCGTCCGCGTGCCGGCATTAATCGCCCCGCCGCTTGGCCTGGCCGGCGCCCGCTATTTATACGTGGCTAGGCCCGGCATTGCGGCTGACTGGCAGGACCACCGAGCCATCCGGATACAGGCTGGCTTGTCGACGAGCTCTCCGGAGGGCAGCGACACAGACGACACAATGGAGGAGGCGGCTGACGAAGAGCCGATGCCACCACCCTCGCCTTTCCATGCCGGCATCACCATGAGCGAGGTGCGGGAGCACTTCACTGACATGATGGCGAATGAGCGGGAGGTGGCGTTCCGGCAGAACTGGTATTACTGAAGCTAGATTTTGAGAAGGCTTTTGACATGCTCAGCCATGATACCATCATTCAGATCATGCAGGCCAAAGGATTTGGTCACAAGTGGATACAATGGATTAAGATGATTTATGGGACTGGATACTCATCTGTTCTGCTTAATGGTGTTCCAGGGAAGCAATTTCTATGTAAAAAAGGTGTCAGACAGGGAGATCCTCTTTCTCCTTTGATATTTGTGATTGTTGCTGATGTTTTACAATCCATGATGAATGAAGCAATGCACGACACTCTCGTGGAGACACCACTTACACACAGTTCTTGCCCTGACTTCCCCATCATTCAATATGCAGATGATACCATTTTGGTTGCAAAGGCAGATACCAGACAGTTGGAGCACATTAAAAACCTCCTACTACACTATGCTGCATATACTGGTCTCAAAGTGAACTACTCCAAATCCATTCTGATAGCAATCAACACTCCCATGAGCAAGATGACCGAGCTATCAAACCTCTTGGGCTGTAAAATTGGTGCCCTCCCACACACCTATCTTGGTCTGCCCCTCTGCTATACCAAACCCAGAATTGAAGATTTTGTGCCTATGTTAAAAAGAATTGAAAATAGGCTCCTTGGCTGCTCTACTCTTCTGTCTACTGGAGATAAACTCACCCTCATCAAATCTGTCTTCTCCGGTATGCCCATCTTCTTCACGTGCACACTGATGATTCCTAAGGCAGTGGTCAAACAAATCAATTCTTACCTCATGAATTGCTTCTGGAGAAAATTTGGAACCCAAGAAAGAGGATCAGTGCTAATTTCCTGGAACAAAGTTTGTCAACCTAAACTACATGGTGGTCTTGGTGTTTTGGATATACACACTCACAACCAAGCCTTGCTCATGAAGTTCCTACACAAATTCTTCAATAGAGAAAATACCCCTTGGGTCAACATCATCTGGGAAACACACTACCAGGACAGTCTCCCAGGTGAGAAAATGGTGGGCTCCTTCTGGTGGAAAACAATCCTCAAGCTTCTACCCACTTTTAAACAACATGCCATACGCAAACCTGGCAAGGGAGACACCACACTATTCTGGACTGACAAATGGATGGGAGAGCCACTACAGTCAAAATTCCCTGAGCTTTATTCCTTTGTCATTAAGAGAGACATCACACTGGCAAAAGCTATTGACCAACAAGAGATCAGCCAGTTGTTTCACAGACCACTCTCCCACCAAGCTTTCTCTCAATTCAATACTCTCCAGGAGCACATCCACAACAGAGAAGCTACAGATGACAAGGATAGATGGACATATTCATGGGCCTCTCTCCAATACTCTTCTATGAAGATGTACAAGATCATCATTGGAAAGTGCAACACACACAATATATTTAAACTCCTTTGGAGCTCTGCCTGCAGACTCAGACACAAGATTTTCTTTTGGCTCTTATTACATGACAGAGTGAGTACCAGGAACTTATTGCATCGCAGGAGCATGTACTTGGAGGATTACACTTGTGCCTTATGTGCTGAATCCACATAAGAGACATCGATCCATCTATTCTGGAACTGCCCATTTTCACTTAACTGCTGGTTCCACCTTCTTCCCACCAAACAAAGAGGCATTTCTGCATACGATGAGATTCACTTCACTTTGAATAGACTTCCTAAAGACATAGCTATGGAGATCATTATCATGGGATGTTGGAGTATCTGGATGGTCAGAAACGATAAAATTTTCAGAACGGCAGCACCTCACTTAAACTCCTGGAAATACTACCTGAAAGAAGGGCTTCAGAACACCAAGCTTAGAGCCAAGCAAGTCAAGGCGGAATAGATTGAATTTTTGGATAGCACATAACTTATAATTTAATTTTGATGTTTCCTAGAACTGGTATTGGGTGACGCTTTGTGTATTTTTGCTTGTACATATCTATAATTTAACGAAAATACCGTGGTAAAAAAAACCCAGTTTATTAGCTAATTGTCCTAAGAATGCTTTTGTTTGAATAAAAGCTCTCTGAATTGGCAAAAAAAAAAAAAAACAGTCCAGTGGTGTCATTCATTCACACTCTTTGACAGCGAAAACAAAACAAAACCCTTGTACCACAGTAGGGGTAGTACTACTAAGCAACCCTCGCTGTGTGCCCCATGGCAGACACAACAAACAGCCAGTGGTGTCATTCACACACACTCTTGACAGCGAAGCATCTCTGTTTTGCGACCCAGTCAGAGCAGCCGCGGCGCAAGCGGAGGCATATTTCCCGTCGAAAGATTTTTAAAAGCCCGAACAAATGCGGAGGCATCTTTGTTTTTTCTATTATTTCCCCTTTTCCCCTCCCCCTTTTCCACTAAGAAGAAACACTCATCCTCCCAACTCCACCTGCTTCGCTTCCTCTCCACTTCACCAAACCAAACCCTCGGGTGGGGGAGAGCGGTGCAGAGCAGAGCAGAGCGGAGCGGAGAGGAGATGGCGAGCGCAAGCAATGCGCAATGAGTGACGGTAGCCTCGCCTTCACCGCCCCTGCTTTTGCCTTCTACTAGCTGCTGCTCGCTGCCTCGGGTTGGTGCAGTGGGTGGGTTTGGGAAGGGGATTCATTCTTTCGCGCCGCGCCTCTCGTCGGCCAAGCCTCAATCGCCCGGATCTGGGCCGCAGCGCCGAGATCCTGAGCTCAGATTCGTGAGCTCCCTCCCTCTCTCCGGTACGGCGTTTTCTCGGGTTTTTACCGGGGGTGTCCGTTGATGCCCTCTGGTGCTTGTTGTTTGGCGCAGCGCTCCGCTGCGCTGCGCGGATTTGTGCTTAATTGGTTTGGTGCTGGATTATCTGTCGGCTCAGGTGTCGGCCATGGATTCCGCGGCGCCCGGGGAAGGACAGCGGTTCAAGCGGATTCCAAGGCAGTCTTGTGGCCGGAACCTGGAGCTGGATCCGCTGGTATGTCTCACTCCCTACTCCTGCGTGTTTCCTTGATTTGGTTGTGCCAATGCGGCTCTCGTGTTTATTCAGTTTTGTCGAGTGTTGTGCTAGTGCATACAATGTGGTACTACCTGGCCTGGGAAGCCCCATAGTTTGAAATGACATTGAATTGTGTGTGCTCCAGATCTCTCCGCATTCGTTGCTTAGGGTTTTGGGGTTTCTTAACGTACCTACGCATGCTTCAGTGAGAGCTGAGGAGTTCAAACTGATGCTGTTGGTATTAGTGGTGAACTGCTGCTTGCTATGTGCTGCTCATGTCAAACCTGCATTGCAGGATATAGTTGTCTAATCTCCTTATTGCCAGGGTGCTTGTGTATGGGTTTTCGACAGATAGCTAATCTTTTCTTATGGTTAGTCTCGCAACGCTATGTTGGTTTTGGGTTTGCTGCTATTTTGGGAATGAGCTCATTGAGTGGTCCATTTTGGATGTGCCCATATGTGGCCAATGAGTCGAACTGTTCACTGTATTAGTATAGACCACCAAGAATGGAACTACAGCACTAGACTACTACCATGGTCTATGGCTATACGTTTTCCATCTTTCTCACATATGGCATTCCATGATAGAGCTATGTCCTCAGTATCAGTATTGCACATCTTTAGTGGCTGATAATTCAGTTTGCTCCTTTGGGTTTCAATCATGAAAAAGTAACAATTTCCAGCTGCAATTTTGATAATTAAGGTTGAAAAAGCTAAGCTTCCTTTTGTTTTTTCAGCTTAATGAGAATTTGGAACAGTGGCCACATCTAAATGAGCTAGTACAGTGTTATAACGCTGATTTTGTGAAGGATGACTGCAAATATGGACGCTATGAGAGTGTCGCGCCACCGTCCTTTCAGAATCAAATTTTCGAGGGACCTGATACCGACATAGAAACTGGTAATCCAACATCCTTGTGACTGGATTAGCTTCTTATACATGGTAGTCTTAATATTTTATATATTTGCTTTGTCATAGAATTGCAGCTTTGCAACGCTAGGCATTCCAAGCCTGAGGAAACTACTGAGGATGATATGCCAAGCACTTCAGGGAGGCAAATATATGAAACTGAACCATCTGCATCATCTTCAAAAAAAGTAAGTGCATATTCACTAGATTTCTGTTTTAGGCGGATTCTTACCATATGTTTTTCTTTCTTGCCCCTCTAGTAGCAGACTACATGCTAAACTAATTTTTCTGCGGTTAACGCTAGTGCCTTGGTCCTCAACTCCTCATATTGGATAATAAAAACTATATTGTGAATTGCTCATACATGTATTTATCTTGTCCTTGTTTCAGCTACTACAATGCTTTCCTGTTGAACTTTTGTTCATTTGTATCACTTGTGTCGATCCTTTATGCGTTTAGTCGACTAGTACTTTTTCACTTCGTTTTTTTTTTTTTACTTCCTGTGCAAAGTGCAAACAAGGTACATTCCACACAGTACTGTTGACGTGAATATTTCTAGCAGAAGCAATTTAAGCTTTTGAGCAATTAAGCTGTGACCTTCCTTTGTTTAATGCATTTGACCAATTGTCAATAGCATATGCAGTATGGGGTTTGTCATCTTGATGTCAGCATTAACGACATGTTGCCCTGCTTGGTTTTTCAGCATTGTACTCTCTCACCTTTACCGGCATATGAACCTGCATTTGATTGGGACAATGAGAGATCTTTAATATTTGGCCAACGCTTGCCAGAAAGTCTCCCTGCAACACACAGCAGGTTTGCTTTAAGCTGCACACTCAAGCATTACATCTCTTTGCTTTTGTTTGCACTTCTTACTCTGGGCAATCTTTGTTACTACTTACTAGTCACATGTTATAACTTGATCTCTACTGCTTGCAGTGGATTGAAGATAACTGTCAAGGTGTTGTCTTTGTCATTCCAAACTGGATTAGTCGGTGAGCAAAAATATTATTTCTATGTGTTTGTTCCAACACTTCTAAACTGCAATATATTCTCATTTATACTTCGCAGCATGATGACTGACCTACCTTTTGGTAATGTATCATGTGCAGAACCTTTTGGCGGTACAATCTGCTTGTACAACAGAGATAGGAGAGAAAAACTATCGGAGGACTTCTACTTTCACATACTTCCAACAGAAATGCAAGATGTAAGGAGCAATGTTTATTACTCCCTTCATGGCCAATATTTCTATCCTCTAAAATTTTGCTACTGATACCCGCAGATAGAAACAGTTGTAGCTTGTCAAATATACTGAAATTCCATATTATCATAATTCAAATCGCTGACCATTTTCATTCCTTTCGCATTTGACCAGGCTCATATTTCTTTGGACCGCCGGGGTGTTTTCTCATTGGACACCCCTTCACCATCAATCTGCCTTCTGATCCAGCTAGAAAAGGCTGCTACTGAAGAAGGGGGAGTAACTCCTTCCATTTATTCCCGTAAAGAACCTGTAAGAAATAAATCTCCCTCCTTTAATCGCATGTTCCATTACTCTAATGCTCAGTTTTGTGACAGGTGCACTTGACTGAGAAAGAGAAGCAGAAGCTGCAAGTTTGGTCTCGAGTCATGCCATACAGAGAGCCATTTGCATGGGCAATGATTCCTCTCTTTGAAAACAACCATGCTGGTGGTGATGCTGCCTCTCCTAGCAGCCCTTTAGCACCAAGTATGTCAGGCTCAAGTTCTCAAGATAGCATTGTGGAGCCTATTTCCAAACTCACTTCAGATGGAAAACTCAACCATTATTCAAGTGGAAGTTCTGTTATTGTTGAGATATCAAACCTAAACAAAGTGAAGGAAAGCTACATGGAAGACTCCCTCCAAGTAAGCATTATAGCTGAACAAAGTCAGTTAATGTTGTTACTTAAGTGATTATTAACTAATTAATCATGCCGATTCTTGTGTCGCTTGTAGGATCCAAAACGGAAAGTACACAAACCAGTGAAAGGTGTGCTGAGGCTAGAGGTGGAAAAACTTCATAATGACCATAATGAGACGGATACCATTTCTGAAGGTGGGAGCATAACCAATGAATTGCATGATGCTGGCGAGCTCAATAATGGCAGACACAGCAGGAATAGCATTGATGGGATCCACAGTTCTCTGAATTCTAGTGCCATTGTCAAGAAAGATACACACCAGAATGGTCAAAGTTCCAATGCAGAGAATGGCAACAATGTAACTAGACGAGTTCCTCATCCACCTCCTTTTGTGTTCAGTTTTCGATTTTGAAACTTATGTTGTAGGACTTCATGTCTTTTCTGTTCATATGAGATGCATTCTTTCTTGTTACAGTTTCAAGCTTTTGACTTTCGGATGATGGCCCGGAGTGAACCATTTTCACAGCTTTTCCATTGCCTCTATGTGTACCCATTGACTGTTAGCTTGAGCCGCAAAAGAAATCTATTTGTAAGGGTAGAATTGAGGAAGGATGATTCTGACATACGTAAACTTCCAGTAGAGGTTTGTTCATGAAGTTATCATACCCCTTTTGCTTTGTTGGTGGTGTCTGTTCAATGTTCTAAGCGACTAAAATATATGGGGTTTCAGGCTGTCCATCCAAGGGATCAGAATACAACACTACAGAAGTGTGCCCATACCCAAATTTCTGTTGGCACAAGAATGTCTTGCTACCATGATGAAGTTAAGATCAGTCTGCCTGCTCTATTGACGCCCCAACATCATCTTCTATTCACATTTTTCCATGTAGATCTCCAAATGAAACTTGAAGCCCCTAAACCAGTATGCCTTCTGTTCCTTGTCAATTAGGACACACTAATACAGTATTACAGTTGGTTCATCTCTTCATGTTTATTTTGCTGGTGTCTAACATGTTTGTGCTCCTTCAGGTGATTGTGGGATACGCTGCACTTCCACTGTCGACACACATTCAGTATGTATTAGATTGTCATCTTTATTTTTGTATACACGAAATGATTAAATTGAACTAGTCTGAGCTTGTCGCTTCATACGTGGGATCACATTCAAGTCAACATGTTATGAATCATGCTTTATCATCATCTTAACTTATTCTGTTTATGTGACAGAAATGAATATATGAACTAAGCTTTCTTGCTAAAACTTGTGAGCCTCTTTTATATTGTTTAACAGTGAAGCTTTATTGCCATCTAGCTTGGCTAGCAAATTAACTAATCTTAGTAAATTTTAGATTTACTCCTGTCACTTGTGCAACTAAGAAGTATGTAAACACCGTGGTGCTTGTTCACTAGCAGGACTGTAAGTGCATACTGCTTACTGTACTTTCTAGCACAATGTCTGTATGTTGCTACTTGCTATGGGTTAAAAGAGCTTATACATGTTAAAGAGAATATACGACTGCCTCTGTCAGATCAAATCATCTAAGGAGTAAAGATAATAAAAAATGAGAGCTGACTGCCTTCTGCAATAGCAGTTTGGACATAACATATGAGCGTACTTCTGGGCATGTACCTCTTCTTTTCATTGTAATGTTGAAGGGCCATCTACTCAGTTCTACCACAAGTTTGACGAGGAACTCTGAAGTGCTTGCAGTCTCTTAAATATTAGCGTGAGCTGATGAGAATGAAATTGAATTTGATATGTAGCAATTTTTGAATCCAATAGGTTACTTTCGGATGTATCTTTGCCAATTTTACGAGAGCTTGTTCCGCATTACCTGCAGGAAAGTGGAAAGGTTTGCTACTCGTCCTGTTTCCTTTTGCTGTTTTTCTACCGTGATTGCAGAATTATCCTCAAATGCATTTTCTGTAATAGTACCTGAAAGTTGCAATTCTTATACAGGAAAAAATGGACCACCTGGAGGATGGAAAAACTGTTTTCAGGCTGCGGTTAAGACTTTGCTCTTCGTTGTTTCCAGTTAATGAAAGGATAAGGGACTTTTTCGTTGAGTATGACCGTCACACACTACATACAAGTCCACCTTGGGGTTCTGAACTTCTTGAGGTATCCCTTTTACCGCTGAATGGCTTAGATCGGAGCTTCTGATGTTACTTTCTTTCATGATCCCTCCCCTGCTGATGTTCTTGCGTTTATGCTGAACACAAAAGCAGGATATCCTCCTTTTGTACCCAACAGATGATTTATTAGTGATGTTTTACAACAAGCATAGGTAGTACATACCCTATTCTTGAACTGCTTGCAAATCCTGTTCCGACTGTTATTTGTTAAACAATTTCCTACTCCGAGTTCCTTAGAAATTTGTTAAAATTTTCTGTTGATGTTGCATGCTACTGATTGAGCCTTTTCCTTTTTTGTGTTGGTCTTTGATAATAATATACCTTTGAGTTATGCCTGGATGATACCTATTGGAATATGTAAAAAGATGGAAAAAAATTGTGCAGTATTTGTTATGTTCTACAACTTGACTGAATACTGTTCTACATGTCTAATTAGATATGGAATATGGCGAAGTTCTAGAGCATAGAGGAAATCTGCACTGTGTATTTCAATATTTGTTTGTGGCATTTTGCACAAATTTACATTGTGTTGGTACTTGTACCATGTACCGACGATACATATGTCTAACCTTGTTTTTTTGGGGGGTTGCAGGCAATAAATAGTTTAAAGAATGTTGAATCTACTGCATTGTTACAATTTCTTCAACCAATACTCAACATGCTGCTACATCTTATTGGTGATGGCGGTGAAACCCTTCAGGTTGTTACTTTGCTTATTATGTTTCCATTCTGCATAAGCACACCTGCCGTTTTGACTGAACTACATTTCTTGCCGAGTGTTTATCTTGATGATATTACACATTAGTTTTGACCCTACAGATTTATTTTTCTTGCAGGTTGCTGCATTTCGAGCCATGGTTAATATTCTAACCCGGTAATTCCCTGTTTTACTGTTTGGTTTGTCCTCATCCCTCTGATATTTGTGTGCAGTTTCTTTCTAGAGCTCTAGCATTCCATGTTCGTCCAACTTCTCAAAATCCTAATTTCAAACATTTAGACGGCCTAACATTTGCTGGAGGAAAAAATAAAAAAATATTTGGATGGCATTTTCTTCTCATGTGTCATGAAGTCTGATTCTCTTAGTTTGTGCTTGTTACAGTATATGTGGATTGCACTAGCCCTTTCCATTAGTTCGGACTTTTGGTTGCGTTGGCTAGTGCATGAAGCTTAGCATGGTATGAGAGTCTAAGGTCTTGAGTTCAAGTCCTGGCTTTCGCAATTTATCAAAAAATTGTTGCTGCCCCCCTTTGTGGTCACGTATGAGCCTCTTGAGCCATACCTCTGAGTCTATCCACGTGTTGACTTTCCGCGTCACACGTGAGAGGGGGTGTTGAAGTGTATATGTGGATTGCCTTGGTTGCGTTGGCTAGTGCATGAAGCTTAACATGGTATCAGGGTCCAAGGTCTTGAGTTCAAGTCCTGGCTTTCGCAATTTATCCAAAAATTGCTGGTAGCCCCCCTTTGTGTCCACGTATAGGCCTCTTGAGTCATACGTGAGTTTCGCGCACCGTCGCTCTCTTCCGGTTGCACGTGTTAGACTTGTCTTCCCCGTCACACGTGAGAGGGGGTGTTACAGTATATGTGGATTGCACTAGCCCTTTCCATCAGTTCGGACTTTTGGTTGCGTTGGCTAGTGCATGAAGCTTAACAGTGCTCACTAAAGTGGTGCTGCATTTTGAGTGAAGTATAAACTGTTAAGTTTATTTTATGTGAGCGCTTGCTGATTGCAGCACAACAAACAAGGATGTGGGAAAGCTGTTAATATCATGTTTCCATATTACCATATTACCATATTTGTCTTTAGAGGCCCTATCACACAAGATCTTTGCGCTCTTCTCTCATCTTTAGCAAAACCTGAATGTCTGGCTTTAATCCTTAAAAAAATTATTTTACGATCCCCCCCAGTAGAAATATTCATTCAGGAGTCATGACCATGTATGTACCTCAAATTGTGTTAAAGTCAATGCATTTCTATCGCAGGGTGCAACAGGAATCATCTGATGGAGCTGAGAGAAATAAGTTTCTTGTTAATTATGTTGATTTTGCTTTTGACGACTTTGGTGATCGGCAGACACCTGTATACCCTGGTTTGTCTACTGTTTGGGGCAGCCTAGCTCGAAGTAAGGTTAGTATGGATTTCTTCTCTCTCCTTGAAGTAATGAATTTTGAATTCGTTCTACTTGATTTCGTGCTGCGTTTAATTTTTTTATGTATGAACCTGTTAATGCACGGGGGTAAACATTCATCTGAGGGAGGTCATACATTGACAACTTGAGGTAAAATGGTGAATGCGGGCGATGATTTGGTGAGGACTATACCTAGAATAGTCAGCCAAGTGTGCAGGACTTAAGAGACTAGGATAGACTTCTCTGTTATTCATCTTTCATGTAAAGAGATGACAATTCCCTTATATAGCCATCCGCCTAACAAGGATATCTAGTGCAACCAATAAACTGGAGACAATCATATCAAGAGGAGTGCATGGCAGGACGTAGAGAGACTAGGATAGATTTCTTTGTTGTTTATCTTTGATGTAAAGGATGATAACACTCTTATATACCTGTCCGCCTAACAAGGACATCTAGTGCAGCCAAAAGCTGAAGACACCATCATATTCACTGACAAATATGCATCTAACAAATTATAGGATATGCATGCTGCTGACTCTCTGGCTGGCTGCTGCTCCCTGTGCGCAGACACCCTACGCTCGTGGTTGTCTGCATGAACTGAACCATAGTCATGCCAGAACCATATAAGCCGCAACAATGATGTTTCCAACTCTAGTTACGCCCTTGATGCCACTGGCTGCTAGCACTGTTTAATGCCACACTGTTCTCAGGTGTCAAAACGTGATATCATGTAATTGTACTTAAACATGGCATTGATTTTACTGTGCAAAAGGAACGCAAAAAAGATTCTGTTGGTATAAGTGTTGCACTGTTGATGATACACATCATTTGCACCAATAATAAGCATTTGCATAAACGACTAGTTAATATAGCGGACTTGATTATTAACCTTTTACTTTTACTGTTATTTGCAACCCAATATATCCTTTTTAATGGTCATTTTCTTACACTTTTCTGCTTATTTTGTGTACTTCAATTGTCTGTTCATTCAATCTGCTTATTTCTAACAGAAATGCATCTTTCTGCTGCTCTGCTTCACCATTGTACTCTTTTGTCATTTTAGGCTAAAGGTTATAGAGTTGGACCTGTCTATGATGATGTGTTGGCAATGGCTTGGTTTTTTCTGGAGCTTATTGTAAAATCAATGGGATTGGAACAAAGTCGTCTCTTCTACCACAATCTTCCACTCGGTAGGACCAAGCTGCAGTCATTAGTATATCAGTTTCAATACATAAATATTTAATTAGACTACGTAATGTGGTCCTAATTGTTTGCTGTCATGTGCTAGGTGAAGATGTCCCACCGCTGCAGTTGAAAGAAGGAGTCTTCAGATGCATCATGCAGCTATTTGATTGCCTTCTAACCGAGGTTCATGAACGCTGTAAAAAGGGTTTAAACTTGGCGAAGCGCTTGAACAGCACTCTTGCTTTCTTCTGTTACGATCTTTTATCAATCATTGAGCCACGCCAAGTTTTTGAGCTGGTAATGCTGGAAGTCACATTTAAGTTTGTCCCTCCCCTTGCTCGCGAGGAGCTTCATTCCAAATACTGATATGCATAACTATGCATCTGTGTTCTTCAGGTTTCACTGTATATGGACAAGTTTGCAGGGGTTTGCCAGTCGGTCCTCCATGATTGCAAATTGACATTCCTGCAAATAATATGTGATCACGATCTTTTTGTTGAGATGCCTGGTCGGGATCCCACTGATAGGTAGGTCCCACTCTAAATTCGTGGATTACCAAGCTAGGGAACTATAAATTTTCCAGTTTGCCAAAACTGTTTTAATAGACCAGCAATGTTGTTCAGAGCCTTTGGTCTCCTAGTACTCTTCTTACTCAAGTTCTTTTAACTACCAAGCCATTTTTTTACGTTCTCCATAAATATAATGGCATGATGATTTTATACCTTTGTGTCCTCTAGTCCTTACAATGATTACAATCTATTTTACTTATACATTACCAATCCTGGTTTAATCTTTGCTTCGATGTTAGAATAATTTTATGTGCAAATATCCTCTTGAAATTCCAATCAAAACACTTGTGAATGTCTCATGCTCTAACATGCTGCAAATCGTGGCAGCTTTTTATATTTTTGATGATTTTTTTTCTATGATATTTCCTTTGCAGGAATTATCTCTCGTCGGTTCTTATTCAAGAGATCTTTCTCACCCTTGACCATGATGATTTGTCACAGCGAGCGAAAGTAAGCATCTCAATTGAGATCGAAGTACTTTGGTCTACATCTCAATGCGTTACTTCGCCATCTCACATATGATGGCAACTCATTCTTGTTTTGTCTTTATTGTAGGCGGCTCGTATTTTAGTTGTCCTTATATGCAAGCATGAATTTGACGCACGATATCAAAAAAGTGAAGACAAGCTGTACATTGCTCAGCTGTATTTTCCTCTTATAGGACAGGTGTGAGATATTCACTTCACAATTAACTTCCTTGAAATGAATATCAAATAATCAGAACTCTGTTTCTCTGCAAGGTTTGGCATACACGCGGTTCTTCTTACAGTTTCTTTTCCTGTGAAAAACACCTTGCAGATTCTGGATGAGATGCCTGTGTTCTATAACCTAAATGCCATTGAAAAACGTGAAGTGCTAGTGGTTATTTTGCAAATCATAAGGAACTTGGATGACACAACTCTTATAAAAGCATGGCAACAGAGCATTGCTAGAACCAGATTGTTCTTCAAGCTACTTGAAGAATGTATAACCCATTTTGAGGTTCGTACAACCGTTGGTTATTTGGATTGTTGAAGTTTTTGTCATTGTCAACTTCTGTGACCGAGTGTGATGTTTCTACTTTCTACACTTCAATTATAACCCTGACTAGTAAAATCTCAGTGCACAAAAGATTTCTGATGGGTGTACAATTTGTTCGATGATTTGCAAATTACTCTTGGGTGACTGACTGAATCGAACTTTTTTCATTGTGTTCCTGTTGGATGTTTCGACTTATTCCAACTTAGACAAACACAGTTGTCTTTTAACTGGTGGTACTATTGTATGACAGCAATATCCATCCATCTAAGAAATGGCAAATGTGAAGTGCACATTGATTTGTTATTGGTTCTGAATCTTCTTTGTTACCATAAAACCATGTTGATTCACAATAGTTTATTCAGAACTAAACTAAATCTCCCGAATTCTCTCTGCAGCATAACAGAACAGGAGACAGCTTGCTACTAGGTTCTAGTTCTCGGAGCCCTGATGCTGAGCGCCCTGCGTCCCCCAAGTATTCTGATCGGTTATCCCCATCAGTTAACGCATATTTGTCTGAGGCTTCGCGCCATGAAATAAGGGTATGTTGGCAAATTATTTATAGCAGCCTAATTTTCCAGCACTAGCACTTTTACCTGTACTTATGTTTCACAGGGTGAACAGTTTGAGTATGAATAAGCTCCAACTGACATGCATGAACTTGAATCATGTTGGCTTTTTTGGGATGTCCCAGTTTAGGGTAGGTTGGATACACGTTGGGTAGGTTTGTATAGCATGTACTGGAGCAGGTTTCAATAGCTTGTCAGCATTGTTGGTTACTGGTTTTTTGGCAAAGTTAAGATGCTGTTGGAGAGAATGTGGACAGTAGACATCCCTATAAGAAACTATTCCAAACATAACATTAAGTATGGTTCATGTATATCAGTTTATGAAATGCGCATCATTATGAAGATAAATAAAACATTAGTGAGTAAAGGGTTATATTCTCGACTGTGTTACCATGTGGCTAGCAAGACTGATTAATCAGCCAAGTCTTTCTCACTATATTGGTGCTGCACTCTTTGGCCATTGCTTTTTTTTTGGGCATGTTTTTTTAATGCCACTAGAATCACATAATTCTTCAGAAGATGCCAACTGACAAAGTTTATTATCTGGCCCTAAAGGAGTAGCTTACTTGAGTGTCAGAATAAGGCTCGACTTCCACTAATATCTACTGAGCCTGCAATGGTGGAGTTGAGCCTGTTTCATGCTAGATAGTGATTTTATTTGCTTGTTCTAAGCACACATACTTTGTAGGAGATGTGACGAAAAATCATCATGAAAAAATTGTTAGTTATTGTCATGACTGCTATTTAATGCAGCCCCAGGGAACACCAGAAAATGGGTACATGTGGAACAGGATTAGTCCTCAGCTAAGTTCACCAAATCAACCCTATTCATTGAGGGAAGCACTTGCCCAAGCGCAATCTTCAAGAATAGGATCAACAGCCAGGGCATTGAGAGAGTCCCTACATCCAATACTGAGACAAAAGTTGGTAAGTATTACATTCCTATGTGAATCTTGTGGTGATTTAAACTTTATTCAGTCTGACAGAAAATTCCTACAGGAACTCTGGGAAGAAAATCTTAGTACTGCTGTGAGCCTTGAAGTCTTGGGAATAATTGAGAAGTTTTCAGTTGCTGCAGCTTCTCGTAGCATCTCGACTGACTATGCTAAGCTAGATTGTGTAACATCTATCTTGATGGGTCTTTTATCTAGGAGCCAGCCCTTGACTTTTTGGAAAGCTTTCCTTCCTGTGGTCTATAATATATTTAGTCTCCATGGTGCAACACTGATGGCAAGGGAGAATGACCGCTTCTTGAAGCAAATTGCTTTTCATCTTTTGCGACTTGCTGTATTCCGAAATGATTCTGTTAGAAAAAGGGCCGTTGTTGGGTTGCAGATCCTTGTTAGGGTAAGCTTTTGCTGAATTTGAGTTCTATAAAATCATGAGACGAATTGTCCTAATACAGATGTTCTTTTGTGCTTCTAGAACTCATTCAACTATTTCAAGAGCACCACAAGGCTGAGGGTCATGTTGACTATTACTTTGTCAGAACTGCTGTCTGATGTGCAAGTAACTCAGATGAAATCCGATGGATCTCTTGAAGAAAGCGGTGAAGCTCGGCGTCTTAGGAAATCACTGGAGGAAATGGCTGATGTAAGGAGTAAGGATCAGTTGAATGATTGTGGCCTTCCTGTTACTGCACTGGAAGTGGCTGCTGAAGGTTCCACGGACAATAGGTGGTCTTGGGTAGAGGTTAAGCATCTATCAAAGTGTCTAGTCCAGGCCCTTGATGCTGGCCTTGAACACGCCCTTTTGGTAAGCAAGCTTGGCAAAATAATAATTACTGTGCTATCCACAAAAGTGATGTAGCATATCTTGCGCTAAAATGGGGATGGCTGACTGAAAAGAAAGTTACCATTTGTTCTTGTCATCTGGACACCTGAAACACTATTAATATGTGATTATACTTTTAGTGATGTCATTTTTATGCATCTGAATTTCTTCATTAAGTATTGAGCACTGAACCTGTAAATTTCAATGTTCTTTTCAGGGTTCTGTAATGAGTGTGGACAGGTGTGCAGCTGCCGAGGGTTTCTATAAGCTAGCATTGGCCTATGCGCCTGTTCCAGATCTTCACATTATGTGGTTACTGCACCTATGTGACGCCCACCAGGAGATGCAATCATGGGCTGAGGCTGCGCAATGTGCAGTTGCTGTAGCTGGTGTGATCATGCAGGTTGTAATGTTAACTTCTGTTCTTCTATTCCCGTATTTTCTCTATGGAGTTTTATGACCTTCGAACCCTTCTTACAGGCACTTGTTGGAAGGAACGATGCTGTGTGGAGCAAGGAGCATGTTGCCTCCCTCTGTAGGATTTGCCCTATTGTGGGCACTGATATAGGTGCAGAAGTAGCTGCAGCAGAAGTTGAAGGATATGGTGCATCCAAGCTTACTGTGGATTCGGCCGTCAAGTATCTTCAACTTGCGAACAAACTCTTCGCACAAGCTGAACTATACCACTTCTCTGCCAGTATCCAGGAACTTATCATTCCTGTGTACAAAAGCAGAAGGTCTTATGGGCAGCTGGCTAAATGTCACACGTCACTCACAAGCATCTATGAGTCAATTCTTGAACAGGAGGCTAGCCCTATCCCGTTCATTGATGCTACCTACTACAGAGTTGGATTCTATGGGGAACGATTTGGCAAACTCAATAAAAAGGAGTATGTGTTTAGGGAGCCGCGGGATGTTCGTCTGGGTGACATTATGGAGAAGCTTAGTCATACCTATGAGGCTAAGATGGATGTGAATCACACCTTACATATCATTCCTGACTCGAGGCAAGTCAATGCTGATGAGCTGCAACCTGGTGTATGCTATCTACAAATAACAGCCGTTGATCCTGTAATGGAGGACGAGGACTTGGAGAGCAGGAGGGAAAGGATTTTCTCTTTATCCACTGGTTCTGTTCGTGCACGTGTGTTTGACCGTTTCCTTTTTGACACACCATTCACAAAGAATGGAAAAACGCAAGGCGGCCTAGAAGATCAATGGAAGAGACGCACAGTGCTGCAGACAGAGGGTTCCTTTCCTGCTCTGGTAAATCGTCTGGTGGTGATAAAATCTGAATCTCTAGAGTTTTCACCTGTCGAGAATGCGATTGGAATGATTGAAACAAGGACAGCTGCATTGAGAAATGAACTAGAAGAACCACGGAGCTCTGAAGGTGATCAACTACCAAGACTTCAAAGCCTGCAAAGGATACTCCAAGGAAGTGTGGCTGTTCAGGTAAGGGCTGCAACTCTGCGCAATATGAACCACGGAGTTCTGAAGTTTTAACTTTTGTTTGCTCGTCTATTTCTTTGTATTGCTGATTTTCTCGAAATGCTGTGATGCAGGTCAACAGTGGTGTATTAAGCGTGTGCACTGCTTTCTTATCTGGTGAGCCTGCAACCAGGCTCCGGTCTCAAGAACTGCAACAGCTGATAGCTGCATTGCTTGAATTTATGGCTGTCTGCAAGCGTGCAATCCGTGTGCATTTTAGATTGATAGGAGAAGAAGACCAGGAGTTCCACACGCAACTTGTCAATGGGTTTCAGTCTCTTACTGCTGAGCTTTCTCACTACATTCCTGCCATACTTTCGGAGCTATGACTGTAGCAAGGTGGCAGGCAGTTAGGTAGCATGTGAATGGTTGGTTGATTTTTTTCAGTTGGGGATCTGCTCCAAATGTTCATATTTCGAGTAGCTTTGGTTGTATAGTTTGAGAACTAACCGTTCTTCGCATTTCTGCTGAGTCACGATTTTGGGGTGTAAAGTATATGTACTTCTTAGTGTGATGTACCTGTATCACCGTGTTGCTTGTGGTTTGCTGACAGTGATAGCAACTTAGCTAGTAACTGTTGGAGCGGCATTATTATTAACATTATCATCATCATTATAATCTTCATTATTATCATTATTATTTTCAGGTTTGATGATACACATCGCAAATTAGCCGCTGGAATGAATGTGTTTCTTTTAAAACATATTAAAAATATGAGCTATTAAAATTGTTCATTTCGTGAAGTACACTTTCAGTTACAACATAGCACCAGATGGTTTTCCTTGTGTTTGTGTCCTTGTTTACATAACAACTCGAATGCTTGTGTTGGAGATGCTGGCACTTAATTGGAGAAGAGATCACGACTGATGCCATTCATAGGCATATACCGGAGGGATGGAATGATTCTCCAGAATTAATTACTTAGTGCTGTCCAATCAGTTTGTGCAATGTTATTTACAAAAATTATTTCTAAGATGCTCTCCAGTCAGTCCATCTTGCCAGAAATTATTGACCCAACTCAGATTGTGTTTGTGCCAGGCAGGTATACTAATAACTGACATATGTTTTGGTGAAATGAAGAATTCATTCCCACCAGAGGGCTCCGTCAAGGGGATCCTCTTTCACCTTACCTGTTTTTGTTGTGTTCGGAAGCTTTGCCGAGTCTATTGTTGCATGAAGAAGTTGGTGGCATTGACGGTAGGGCGTGCAGGAATGCACCGTCGGTCTCTCACCTTTTATTTGCCGACAATTTCGTGATTCTCATGAAGGCGGATATGAATAATACAATTTTCTTGTAATAGGTTCTTGACACTTACTGTGCAAACTCAGGTCAGTTGGTTAGTGTGGCAAAATCTAGCATTTTCTTCTGTCCTAACACTTGTGTGGATTTGAGAGCAGATATTTGTCTTCTTCTGAATATTGATAATGAACTCTTAAGCGATTGTTTTAAGCACCTTATTGAGAGGATTATGCCGATAATTAATGGACGGAAGGAGAATAAGTTGTTGGAAAAGAGACTTTGTTGAAATTTGTGACTCATGTTATTCCTGTGTATGCTATGTCAGTTTTTTAAATTCCCACAATGAGTGTGCAAGAGTATTGCCGATGTTATAGCAAAATTTTGGTGGGAAGACGACGAAAACAATAAGAAGATGCATTGGTATGCTTGGTGGGAACCGTGTTTCCCCAAAAATCAAGGAGCCCTTGGTTTCTGGGATTTCCACTCTTTTAATCTTGTAATGGTGGCTAAACAAGTATGGCGACTTCTAGTTAATCCAGATCCACTTTGCACTAGAATTTTGAAAGCCAAGTGTTACCCAAATCAAAGCCTACTTGTGGGTGGGCTTAAAAAGGGATCACCCTTCACTTGGCAAAACATTGTGTCAGACATATAAACTTTTTACAAAGGATGCATATGGAGGGTTGGCAATGGTGATAGTATAAATATTTGGAAAGATCCTTGGATATCTACCAGCCCAAACAAAAAGATATTGACAATGCAAGGGGGAGTTCTATTGTAAAAGGTTTCGGACTTGATCGATCCGTTGACTGGAAACTGGGATGAAGCTTTAATTAATTCTGTTTTCTCGACGGTTGATGCGAATCGTATCCTAAAATTTCCTCTTGGTACTAACAGATTTGATGATTTCGTGGCTTGGCACTACAACCATTCTGGAACTTCCTCGGTTAGGTCAGCTTATCATGTTGAGTGGAAGCATCAATTCGGAAACATGTCACATCAAATGGCTTCATCGTTGTCGGGTTCAAATCCTATATGGAAGAAAATTTGGAGCCTCGTTGTACCTGGAAAGGTAAAATTATTTTGTTGGAGAGCTCTCCACGTAGTCCTACCGCCGAAATCAATCCTTATGAATCGCCATATAGAAATGGAAGGTGATTGCCCGATCTGCCGTATGCATCCAGAAGATATTAAACATCAACTGTTTGGATGTACACCGGCGCAAAAATCTGTGGAAGCTTTTGAATCTGGATGAATCGTATACACATGGGGGTGGCATTTGTCAAATCAGGATCAGCCGTACTTGAAGAACTTCTTGATACTTCTCCTGATCAGTACCCAAATCTGCACCTAGTGGGTGTAGCCGAGGTGATTGCGACCGCCTCTTGGTATTTATGGTGGGTTTGCAAGCAGACAACTAATGGTGAAAGCTTTCCTCCCATCAAAAATTGGAAGATGTCTATTCTAGCAATGTGCAACAACTTTGTAAAAGCAAATCGGGATCACATGGTGAGGGAGGTCACACAGTGGTCCAAACCCACGAGTGATATGTTGAAATTATGGCGTGCGATGTCCCACCCATTAAGACCCTCTCTCCCCCTCCTATTCGTGTTAGCGATCGATCCTCTCCACCATATTCTCCAGAAGGCCACCGAGCAAGGCAAGTTGCACCCCCTTGGGGGCAATGCGATGACGGTCCTGGCTTCCTTATACGCGGACGATGCTGCGGTTTTCCTTGCACCCATTAAGGCTGATGTCCAATTCTTCGCGGAAACTATGGCGTGCTTTGGCGAGGTCACTGGATTGGTCAGGAATTGCACCAAAAGCTTGGTTGCTCCCATCCGATGCGAGAACCTGGACCTTGATGATATCCTACACTCCTTCCCCACAAGCAGATCCTCCTTCCCTATGAAATATCTAGGGCTACCTTTGTCAGTCAAGAGGCTGAATAGAATTCATTTCCAACCCCTCGAGGATAAGATTGCGGCCCAACTTACTCCTTGGATGGGCATGCTGATGGCATCTCCGGGCAGGGCGATCCTGGTCAAGTCCGTCCTCACGGCCATCGCCATATACTACATGACAGCACTAAACATCCCGGTTGAAGTCCTCAAAAAGATCGACTCCCTTCGACGTGCCTTCCTTTGGGCTGGTTGTGACAAGGTCACTGGTGGCAAGTGCAAGATCAATTGGGAGCAGGTGTGCAAATCCAAAGTTCATGGTGGCCTAGGTATCTTAAACGTCGAGAAATTTGCGTCTGCACTTCATCTCCGTCGGCTCTGGGCGGAATGGTTGGACCCGGTGAAGCCTTGGGTCAGTCTTGGAAACCCATGTGATAAAAATGATAAGAGCATATTTGCGGCTGCCACCAAGGTGCTCGTAGGAGATGGCCTTCGCGCTTCCTTTTGGGAATCTGCTTGGCTTGATGGGATCGGACCCAAAGACATCGTCCCGAAATTTTTTGAGCTATACAAAAGAAAAGGTTGCTTGGTCCAAAAGGCCCTTCACAACAACTTCTGGGTGTCCCAAGTGCTTACTGCTAGCCACCTCACTGAGTTCGTCAACCTTTGGGGTAAAATCTCGGTTGTTCACCTCACCCCTAGTGTGTCTGATTCTATCCCCTGGAAGCTTACAACTGATGGCCTTTACTCTGCCGCATCGGCCTATAAGGCCCAGTTCCTTGGTTTGGTTGACACGAACATGCTTCAATTGGTTTGGAAGAACTGGGTTCCCCCCAATTGCAAATTCTTCGCCTGGCTAGTTATCAACAATAGGATCTGGACGGCCGATAGGCTTCAACGTCGGGGTTGGCCAAACTACAACCTTTGCCCCTTATGCAAACAAGTTCAAGAGTCCGCGGCGCATCTTCTCTTCCAATGCCGCTACACCATTAGAGTTTGGGGAATGATCAAATCGTGGCTGGGCTTGGTTGATGTGCACCCTGCGGCTTGGATGGCGATGGCTTCGGTGAAGGATTGGTGGACTCTAATAGCATCAGACATAACGCAATCTAGGCTGGCGATGCTCTCACTAATGATGCTAGTCTCGGGGAGATTTGGAAAGAGAGGAATGCCCGCATCTTTCGTGGTGAGGCGGTGCCGGTTGGAGTTCTTGTTGCTAGAATCAAAGATGAGTCTAAGTTGTGGTGCCTCGCGGGAGCTAAATACTTGAGTAATGTAATGCCGTGAGAGTAATGTGTTGTAATTCGGCCTTTGGCCACAAACTCTAAACCTTCTTCTTAATCAATGAAAGTGGCAAATCTTTTGCCCAGTTTCAAAAAAATATGTTGAAATTAAATGTTGATGCGGCATATCATCACGACGAAGGAGAGGGAGCTACAGGGGCAGTCATCTGGGATGCAAATGGAAATTTCATGCCGGTTCCTCTTCTTTCATCTCTTTTGCATTAGACGCTACCACCATGGAAGCTCTTGCTATGAAGCATGGTCTTATTTTCGATGCTTGGTATGCATCAGATCATCGCAGAATCAGAGACTCCGGAAGTTGTGAATGCATGCACAAGAATACACGGATTGTATGGATCTTATTGTGGAGATTGGGAACGCCCATTTCAAGCATTTGTTTACGCAAAGCAAATTGTACTGCTCATGAGATTGCTATATTTAGTTTTGAGAATAGATTTCTTGTAATTGGGTCAACGACCCTCCTGATTTTATCCTTAACTCTCTCGTAAACGATGTAAGTGTTGTTTGAGATCAATAAAGTAAGCCATAATGGCGTTCACTAAAAAAAACTTGAATGCTTGTGATATCAAGATATTAAGATCGCGGCTACCAGGTGATACGCTAAAAATCTCCCTCAAGTATCAGTATGGTGTGCGGCACCTGTGTAGTACGTCTACAAAGCATGCATGCTCTAGTGTCATACCAGCTCAATGCCTTGCATCGACATGCCAGTCATTTGCACTTACAAAAAAGATGCAGTTGATTTTCCATTCGAGGATTTTGAAGCAAGGTTTATGTACATCAAAAGCAAATGCTGCAATCTAACACTACAACATAGCATCTGGTGCCAAGTTAGATCTACATCTACAGTTCACTCACATGTTGCACTTACAGCTGAGTAAGGCCGCATCATCAGAAAACCTGAAGAACTGGGAAACCCTCATCAAGCCTCTGAGTGGCATAAGCTCCTCCACCTCCCATGTGGATCATCCAATCCAGAAGAATACTCTGCTGAGCTATAGGTTGCACATGCACAGCAGTGTTACAACTTCATGAGTGGAGGCTCGGCGAAAAAATATGAGCAGTGTCTTAGGTACATGAGGAGGCTGCTGAAGCTTGTTATGCCATTACTGCAGTCAGCTAATCAGGTTATTAGGATGAGTATCTAGATGCAGCTGTCAAACCGTGTTGCCGCATTTAACTTCAGCCTTCTATACCGATCAATCTGGCACCCAAGTATACCGATCAATCAGTATGTTTTAGCTTTTCCCTTCTCTTTCTAGCAGGCCCAAGACACTCATAACGATTTGCATAGAAGTAGTCTTCTTCCTTAGGCTGCCCAGCGATGACTTTTCTTCTCGTGGGCTGGCTCATTCGGCCCTCATGTAGCTCCTTGACAGCAGTACAGAACTCATTCCACGACAGCTCCTGGTCTTCAAAAAGATCTATAAGCTCAACCAGCTTCTTCCTATCAAGCTGTATAGTTCTGTGGAAGCCCATAAACCTGCATTTGCAACATATACACTTCTCAGTTAGCCTAGGGGTGTTCATTTTGCTCTTGCTTACCATACCGCGATTCTTCAAAGCAAACATCTACATCCACACGATAGCTATACACTAGACTTCCCACCTAGCTAATCATGTCATAATAACACATACACACGGTGGCAAGAAGAAAATATGCTCATATTAGGAAGGTCAGAAATAGACATGCCTGCGGTGCCCTTCGACAACTTTAGCCATGTTTCCATCATTACTGGGAATAAAAACATCACTCGCGACAGAAACAAGATAGTCCAGGGCTGCCATTTGAGTAGAGTGTTTTTGGAAGAGGTGTAGCTCATCATCAGATAAAAGCATCTCCTTACGCACCTACAGTTTCAATATCACATAAGCATCATTCTAATGTTAGAAAGAAATTCTGGATGTTAAATTATGATCTGCTTACGATGTTAGGGAGCTCTGCCTTCAATGCAGCTAATCTTTTTTCACCACCATATATTTCACCTGAAGCAATATATATCCGAGTGTCCCTGGGGAAACCAAGAGCTTTGAGCACTAATGTTGTTTCCCCAGGTGTAAGAGGGCACAGTCCCTCAAGCCTTTTCTTCTCAGAGTCTATTTCCTTTTCTTTCCACCATGGATATGCATACCTGAGGTCCAAAGAACATACAAAAACGAACATTCAATACAAAGGATGGGAGGAGAAAGTGTTGTTAACTGAAAATCTGTATCGCTAAAGGAACCTCATTCTCGTGAGCTCTGCTGTTTCTTGATCAGAACATCCGTGTGTACAGCCAGAGAAGGCGAGCATATCCATCTCATATCTCAGATGAAGCACAACAAAAGATCCAGTTTTCCTGAGACTCGATATCATCTTGTTGCCTAGGGCCTCAATGGATGGTGTAAATCTCAACGCATTGTAGTTAACACGGCAGCGAAGCTTTTGGAGCTTTAGAGGAAGGCCATTGTTCGCAAGGCGAGAATCTGTCCTGCTAAAACGTATAACCTTGTGCTTTCGTACAAGAGGCAAGATCTGGAAGGAAGACAGCTCTGACAGTAAGAATCAAGCAGAGGATAGAACAGAAGAGGAAGATTACTTCTAACCTGTCTCAAATAGTATTTCTCACTAGACCAGCTGACTGGTTGCATTGATAATGGAACTTTCCCATTAAACTTATGTGGGAGTTCTCTGATAACCTTCACCTCATCTCTTAAAGAATAGATGAAATGATTCACATCAAATATATGTCCAAAATCACTGCAAAGTACAAATACATCGAGTCAGCAATTGCAAGTTCTAACTGCATAATCAACCACCGAAAGGAAGTGTGAGAACCACACACCTAGGATCAGTCCAGAAGGATTGCTTATCAAGTTCAGGTGCCACCATGGTCAGATTCAAATAGCGTGCTACAGTTACCATGTCACATATCTGCACAAGCGAAGCTTTCATGGATCATTGTTAGCACAGGGTAGGTGGATGCTATAGCTGTAGATGAAAGCTAACATATCAGTAACACAAGACCATAGAGTTCGCATTCAGTACTAACCGCTGCTCGCATTTGGTTCAGACTGCCATTGCATGAAATAAGAAGATAACCGTTACTTTTGTAAGATCCTACAGGAGAGAAAGAAAGGTTTACTCCACCTGAACTTATCATTGTGCCAGCGTAAACAGTTGTGCTATTATCAACATAACTACCAGTTGATGCTGCATATATGTCAAAATCAAACTACAAAGTAGGCTCAGGTAAAATGAGGAAACTGTATTCTTGAGCAATAAAATTTACTGCAAAGGGAGCTACAAACTGTTTCTGTTGGATGTATCACAAACATGGTGATTAGAACCTCACTGTGTAACAGGGAAAAACTTCCACGTTACCGAAACAGAAAGTTTTCCTTAAATACCAATTATCTCCATGTCTATAACAGATATTAGACCTAGCATTCCTATGCAAACGACACAAATGCACCTTGTCAACAAGCCAAAACACAAATTAAGACCCCACTTTTTGGCATAACGACTCGCATCACAGGACCAAATCGACCCCAACTCACCAACTAACTGGAAACAGCATAAGACAACACCAAGACAATCAATTATTCTCTAGCCAGTCTGCGTCACAAGAGCCCATCGAAATCCATTTTTGACTAATCCGCCAAATCGGCATTCAAAACTAAAAGAACCAAGACATGCACTAATTAAGAGAAATCATGCAACTATGAACTCACGACTCCGGCAATCATGAATTTCCGAACATCCCAATGGCACCAGATTAACGATCTACGCCAAGAATGACTCAAATTGACTGGGCTCGTTCGTTCAATTCCCGGTAAACGATTCGATCCTATCTCACGAATGCTGTCAGCAACCACATTTGGGCTGCCGCTACCGAGATAGCGAGCCCCTCAACGAAGGAGGACTAGAGTAGGTAGGGCCAGATTCCAAGAACCCAACCCAGAACAAAGAATCGCCGAACGGCGAGATCAAGAAGACAAGAACCACTTACTCCTGGTAGGTAGAGCTGGGGGCGCAAGGTCCCCCACATCGTCGGAGGCGACGGCGGTTACGGCGCAGGCGGTTGCAGAGGTATTGCGGTTCCCTATGCAGGACGGCCGGGCGGCGCGGAGCGGCGGGAGGGGGAGACCGAAGAAGGTGGAGAGCTGGAGGAGCGCCGTCCAGAGCACTATGCTAGGGGCGACCCGCACCGCCCAGCGCAACAAACCGACACCGCCTTTTTTTTTTTTTTAGGGGTAACCGACACCGCCTATGCGGCGGCGGATCACCGGAAGCGAGGCCTTTTGCTTGGCCATAGGGGCTTCCGACTCCTATGGCCACTAACTAGTGGTCGTGGTCTTGTGTCACTCTGTGCATTCGGTTTATTCGGTTTACATGGTTCGGTTTATATGGGTTTTCGGTTTGTACAGAATTAATACTTTGGTAAATACGGTATGAAATTAAAATACGGTTCGGTTTCGGTATATACCAAATTATTTCGGTATGGTTTCGGTATATACCATAATAACCAAAGTTGACGCGAATTTAAGAAAGACATAATAATAATTTACAAATTTATAACTCAAAGCACATAATATTTTACACAAATAGTATATAACTATATATATAAGGTCACCCGCAAAAAAAAACTATATATATAAGGACATATGCATGCATTAATTCACACATTGGTGGTTATGGACGTGCTTAGCACTTTTTTAGAGAAAAATGACTATGTTACACGAAAAATGTACGTGCTTATTAGGCAATCTGGCTCATGTACAAGAAAAACGACAACTCATATGGTTGTTCGTCTCAAGAAATATAAACATAATTTTTTTACTTCGGTTTATTCAGTTAACCGTTCGGTTTTTCGGTATATACCATAAAAACCAAAGTTCAAAACGGTATGAAAAGTTCATACCATACCAAAACCAGAAACCATAAAAACCATAAAATTGGTTCGGTTCGGTTTATTTTCGGTATGGTTTTTCGGTTCGGTTTCAAAATGCACAGAGTGAGTCTTGTGTATACAAGCGCAGGGTTGGTGTGCTTGGGCTCGATCCGGGTGGTGCGCGTGGGCGTGGAGGTCCCTCTCCTTGCGGGTACAGTGTGAGTTGGTGGTGGTCGGGGATCTGCTACACTGTCGGGCAGATCGGTGCTAAGCGCCATGGACATGGCGTCGTGCGAGCACGCTCAGCGATGGCCGTCGGGAGTCACGGGGTAGTGTCTTCTCCGGTCCACCGGGACTGGCTAGAGACGCAGGCGTGGGTGCCTCCTACCGTGGAGGCGTCGACCCATACTCCGTGGCTGATGCCGGGCTAGGAGTGAAAGGAGATCCCTTTTACTCTTCCTACCATGGTGGATGCATCGTGACGTGGACGGTTAGTGGAGCCTTGGACATGGATGCCGGGGTGGCGGCCCCGGATGGCGGTCCGCATGGTTGGCTCTCCGGCGGGCGCCATGACGGCGGTGATGGCATTCTCTCTTGGTCGTGTGGGCGGCGAAAGGTGGTGCAGCGGGTGACCCGGGCACGCTCTTGTCTCTGACGATGGTGGTGCCCCGATCCGGATCTGGAGTTCTGGGCTCGCCACTTCTGCCCTAGAGACCTCGTTTAGGGACACGGTGGAGTTGCCGAGCGAAAGCTCCGTGTTTTGTCGCCGACGACGGCGACGCTCGCGGGCGCCGTTATCTTCCTGAAGACGTCGTCGTGGTGCTCCTTTCCGTGTCCGGGTTCCGGGTGAAAACCTATGTCTATCGGGACTCGGCAACGGCGACGCCTAGCGCCGTTTTACCTCCTGGGGCGTTGTCGTGGAACTTAGGTGCTATAGGGCTTAGGGTGGTGTTGTTCTCCATTCTTCTTGTTCTCTATTTCGGTTGCGTAGCCGCGTGCGTGTTGCGTGATCAGGTTAGCCTGGGATCGGCATTGTTTGAGGGCTACCCCATCCCCTTGTATCGTTCGGCCGTGTACTCTGTGTGGTTGATGCTTTATATATAAAGCGGGGCGAAAGCCTGTTTCGAGAGAGGACGGCCAGGAGCGTTCCTTGTTCTGCCACAGACTGGGCTTAACTGCAGGGTGGGTGATTAGTAGTACTAGTACTAGTAATTATATTTTGATAATAATATAATCACTACTGTAGGGATTAAAAGCATCTCCGGCAAGGGCCTCTATTTTAGGCCTACTTAATTAAAAAAAAACTCTATTTTAGACCAAAGGCTGAATAGAGATTACTCAACATTCACCAATAATACATTTCTATTTTGAGAAACACAATACAAATGTAAATGCACAGTTACACTCACACACGAACACCCTACCCCTATGAGCACCTCTGAGAGATTGAGACGATAGATATTGAGATAATGAAGTCGTCACAAAAGCTTTGTAGTTGACAGGCACGACATATCACTGGGAGAGAGTAGCTCAGGAAAGACTGAAATAAATCAAGAAAAATGCGACAACCTGTGCTAAGTTTAGAACTTGAATCTGAATGGGCAGATTTCACCACAAGGAACATAGTCATGTGTGCCATACTCAGTCGCCTATAATCCATACTAGAAGAGTTGGGCACGCTTTACTGCGCTGTTGGTGTAGTTGAGTTTCTTAAAAAAAATACTCACTCTGTTTCAAAATATAAGATGTATTGCTTTTTTAAAAATTAAGCCTTTTAGGTTTGATCAAATTTGTAGAGAAATATAACAAAATGCATACTATCAAATGCATACTTTTTTTGTTTAATATTGTGGATGTCGATATTTTTGCTCTGAACTTTGTCAAAGTTAAAGAAATTTGACTTTCCAAAAACTAATACCCCTTATATTTTGAAACTAATGGAATATTTAGTTTGGCGGGTGGGGGAGATGATGAAGTGTGTTTTATTTTTATTTATAATGCGGTGATGTGGTGGGCCTTTCATGGTGTGATTCTGTGTTATCTGCTAACCAACCTATATTTATGTGGGAAAATTTCTGCGTTGGTGGTTGCATGTACTATATTGGTGCTACAGTATTACATGGTGGCACTTCTTTTTTCTAGGTGGTGGGAGGATGCGTGGGATTGATATGTTTTTATAGACCGGTTGTTGCTGATTGATTTGAAAAATCGTTGGCCCGGTCAAAATCATGAACCAAATTCAAAATTGAACACCTCAATTGAATGAAAGAGCTTTAAAATTAGTGAACATAACGAATTAAAAGAATTGAATGGGAGAGCTTGAGAAATTGTTGACCCATTCAAAATTGGGTGACCCAATTCTAAATTGAAGACCTCAACTAATTATGAGGCCTTAAAAATTAAAACATAGTGTATAGTATAAAAGAATTGAATGAGAGAGCTTTGAGAAATTGTTGATCCGATTAAAATCGGATGACCTAATTTTAATGGAGACCTCAACTGAATGTTGGCTCTTTAAAACTAGGGAGCATAGTGTTATAGAGGATTTGCGTCCTCATTAATATACATGATGGTGCTTGGCAAGACCTCTTTTTTTGCGAAAACAATTCTTGCATTACTCAAAGTTCGTTTACATCTAGTTCAACAATCTCCAGGACCACTTCAGGACTAGAGCCTAGCCAAATAGCAGTTCGGCATTGCAACCTACCAAAATTAGCCATGAAGTGACTAGCCCTATTACAGTTCCGACGAGAATGAGTAATGCAAGAATCTCTCTCTCTCTCTCATACTATCAATGATCTCTCTCACTATAAAAGCATATTTTGATTTGTTTCCAGCTCCTTCTCTTATCATGGTGATGGCCTCTAAACAATTTGTTTCCATGTCGATGGGTAAATTACTACATTGCAGTGCTAAAGAAAATCCTTCTTTCAAAGCCAACAACTCAGCTTCCAATATATCTCTGCATGAGTAAAGGTGTCTGCATGATGTAAATATGATTGATCCAGCGTGATCTCTAAGGATCATACGCATTTGACTGTGACACCGATCCATCTGTGTTTAACTTTACCCTTCCAGTAGTTGGTTTTGACCATGATCCGGCTGTGCTCTGGGTCAATAAACATTGATGCACTTTTTTTTTGTATTCCAGACCAAGGACAGATTTTCCCTTTACTGGATCAATGACCATGGTATCCTTTATGGCTTGCAAAGAGGCTAAATATAGGTTGCTAGGAACCGGACTGAAACATGTACAGGAGGCAATGGTTTAGGGTGCACCAAATTCATTCCTAACATACCATATTCTCCAAAATAAGTTACTATACTACTATACTAAAGCAGGAAGCATTCCCTTTTTCTCCTATTTTTGACTTTTTTAACTTTTACTGTTCAATTACGTGGCATTAGTGAATAGTGCTGTTAAAAAGCAATCGTGTATGAACAGTACCCCCGTGCGTGACCAGTGTCTGGCGATGAACAGTACCCCTCATGTGAACAGTGATTCCGAAGAAAAAAATACACCCGTTGTTAAAAAAAACTGGAAATTTTTTACACATAATTTCTCTCCCCCTCCTTCATCCTCGTGTCCTTATATAGAGGTTTAAGATTTAAGATTTTTCTACACATCATTTTTCTTCAACGGCGTACCGATGCAGAGCCGCCTTGATCGTCTCCCGATCCTTTTCGGTGGTGGTGCTGTCGAGGCACAAAATAGTAGACCGAAACAGTATATTTGCATGAACAGTAACCCGTGGAGAAATTAAGTCCTTGACCAATTACTGCCCTTTTTTACACCACGACATCAGTGAACAGTGCACCAACAATTACCCGAACAAAAACCAGAACATTATCCAAATAAACTCAGAACTGCTAACCGAAACAATAGCCCAAATAAACCGAAACAGCAAATCCGAATAACTCGGAACAGTAAAACCAGTAAAACAGAACAACATCTGAATAAACCGAAAACATTAACCCACCCGAACCATAAACCGAAACAATAGCCGAATTGTAACACAGAGCAATACACCTAAATAAACCGGAACAACAAAAACACTAAATCAGCACTATGCATTCACGTGAACAGTAATCCAAACGGAATACCAAAAAAATTGAGACTCCTTCTCCCTCGGTGCGTTCACCTATGCAAGGATAATAGCCGATGTTGTTGCCATCGTCTACCTCGCCTTCTCCTTCCCTGTGGCCAACCAGATCAAGGCTTGAACCACAATGCGGTCACTGAAGCCACCTCTACGACGCGCTCCATCACGACAGTCTATAAGCAGCCAACGAGAATTCTATTATCACTATCACTCGACCAACCTCTTCACTCTTGCTTATTTTGACAAAATGCAGACGAAATCGGTCATGGGCACGGCGTGCGCCGCGTTTCTTCGGCGCTAGTAACATCATAAGGCGTGCACGAGTGTCTTCATCGATCTCAGTGAGAAGGTGAAAGAACCAGTCGTTGCCCACATTCCTGATGCTTGTTCGTTTTTGCAGTGTCCATTCTCTAGCCATGGCATTCCATAAGTACACCGCCTGATTGCATGAACAGAAGACATGATATGAGTCTTCATCTTCCCTTCCACACAGCGGGAATACATCAGAGATCTCCAGATTTCTTCGATGCTTGTTCTTCCAGATTGCAAGTGAGTCAGCTTGGCAAGACCTACTCCTCGGTAAGTACATTGGCTTGAAAGTTTTATCCTAGGTTCAAAATCAGGGTATACACATAGTTGGGTTGGTCTCACGACAAAGGCGAATCATTTTTTTCTTTTGATTCGGATTATTCGTACTTCACTGGTTGTTTGGATAGCAAAAGTGAGCCACGGGCATGTAAAATGCAAGTTTTTAGCCAATTTTTAGAAAAATTGGTATTACTTATTATTTGGTGAATAACCAGGTTATACAAAAATATGTTTGGGTCTGGAAAGTGCAAAATTGGCACGTTCATTTTTTGTTTGGATACTAGTTTGGATTCCTCCAATGGCCTTCTCTCGTGACATTCTCTCTAAATGGTCTTTGGTTCCTCCTTCGATCTCCTTCCTCTGTCCCTATATGCCACTGCTCGAGGGACTTGACGGAGCTATGGTCATCCAGTCCAGCATGAAGACACGCACGCCCTTGCCGACCTTGCGCTCCAGGAGCACGCCGAGGGATCGACGAAGGTGCGGTCGTCCCACACCAGCATCAAGAAGCACCTCTCCTCGTCCGCATACAACTTGTTGACGTTCACCGAGGCAGAGCGTGCGTACGCGTTGATGTTTCCTTCATATCGGTCGGACTTGACTGTCCTGACGTGCACTTGGATCAACCCCGCTTGCAGGACGACGGAGAGGAGCCCGCCAGTGCACTGCATGAACTAGTCATGCACCACTATTTCATCCTCGTTGAAGGAGAACATGCCTCCTGTCTCCTCGGCGATCATGTGCATAACAAATGAGTTGTGGTCGATGCCAAAGACAAACTTGTGTATCACGACGATCGGTGGGCGATGCAGCTCGGCAAGGACTTTGACACGAGACAACGATACTTCTTCGAGCTGGAGCCATAACCTCCCATATTGTATGTGTTCACGCCATTTGACATAAGGATGACGATGACCACAATGTTCATGTGTCGGTGTCCATCGAGCACCATGGTAGCTTCGGTCAATCCCTTGTGAATGTTTGTGTCGTCGTCCACATGAGTAACTGCACAACGTCCTTGGCCTTGACCTTCCCAGCATCTACTTTTGTTAGTCCTTATATGTTGTTGGGACCCAAAGCGCAAGGGTTTGCAGCTAGAGCAAGCTTTCCCCCTATTAAGAACAAAGGCATCAAATCCACCGAAACTCCCTACAAGGCAGTGACCAGCCCTCCATGTTGTTAAGAATCTTGCCTTGTGTCCCCAACAATTGTACTGAGGTTATCAACCTCACTAGCTTTTCTAGTTGCAACAAGTAGCCGTATCAAATGATTGGAGTGGTTCGAAAGTGTTTAAAGAATTAATTACATACAATTAAAGAGATCATGAATGAAAGAGACAAATTGTTGTTATTAGATAAAAGTGGACCAGGGTTCATAATTTCACCAGTAGCATCTTGACATAAAATAAATTGTGTGTAATAAGCATAAAGAGATCGTGAATAATGAATTATAATTGTTTTCTTGTAACCAAAATCATACATGTCATGATAAAAATAGGCAGTACATCCATAGACGTGCATCCATTTGCATTCATCTATAAGTAATACTTCACCCAAAAACCGCTCAAAAGCATGCATCTGTATGCATTAAGTAATAAAACCGAGGCATTATGTAAATTGACATATTGTAGATAATATATTCTCTTTACCTCTAGCTCGTGATCGAGTCAATTGGTCAACTATCTTTTTATCCTTAGTAGCAATAACACAACTACAAGCTCCTCCCCTTTACTGTCACCGAGGTATTGTTTATAACGGTTAAACCCAACTAATGCATATGTGATACGTCTCCAACGTATCTATTTTTTTTATTGTTTCATGCTATTATAGTATCAATCTTGGATGTTTTTTATATGCAATTATATATCATTTTTTGGGACTAACATATTAACCTAGTGCCCAGTGCCAGTTGCTGTTTTTTGCTTGTTTTTGGCTTTTCAGAGAAACAGTACCAAATGAAGTCCAAATGCCACGAAACTTTTTGGAGATTTTTTTCTGGACAAAAGAAACCTTGGAAGCTTCGGGAGGAGACCAGAAGCCTCACGGAGGCTTCACAAGGCAACGCGGCGCGCCGCGTTGCCTTGTGGGGCCCATGTGACTCCGTTTGACCTAATTCCACTTCTATAAATTCACAAATATTGGGAAACCATCAGAGATCCAGAAGAAAAAACCTTTCCACCGCCGCAAGCCTCTGTTCTTCCGTGATCCCATCTGGAGGCCTTTTCCGGTACTCTGCCGGAGGGGGAATCGATCACGGAGGGTTTCTACATCAACCTTGCTGCCCTTCCGATGATGTGTGAGTAGTTTACCACAGACCTATGGGTCCATAGCTAGTAGCTAGATGGCTTCTTCTCTCTCTTTGATCTTCAATACAATGTTCTCCTTGATGTTCTTGGAGTTCTATCCGATGTAATCTTCTTTTGCGGTGTGTTTGTTGGGATCCGATGAATTGTGAGTTTATGATCGGATTATTCATGAGAAATATTTGAGTCTTCTCTGAACTCTTTTATGCATGATTGTTATAGCTTTGTATTTCTCTCCGATCTATCGATTTGGTTTGTCCTACTAGATTGATTTATCTTGCAATGGGAGAGGTGCTTTGTGATGGGTTCAATCTTGCGGTGCTCAATCCCAGTGACAGAAGGGGACATGACACGTATTTGTATTGTTGCCATTAAGAATAAAAAGATGAGGTTTATTCATATTGTTTGAATTTGCTTCTCTACATCATGTCATCTTGCTTAAGGCGTTACTCTGTTTTTATTAACTTAATACTCTAGATGCATGCTGGATAGCGGTCGATGAGTGGAGTAATAGTAGTAGATGGAGGCAGGAGTCGGTCTACTTGTCTTGGACGTGATGCCTATATACATGATCATTGCCATGAATCCGTCATAATTATTTGCTATTCTGTCAATTGCCCAACAGTAATTTGTTTACCCACCGTATGTTTCTGTGCTCGAGAGAGAAGCCTCTAGTGAAAACTATGGCCCCCGGGTCTATCTTTATCATATAAAAAACCTAAAAATACCTTGCTGCAATTTATTTACTTTTATTTTAATTAGTATTTTAGTTTATCTATTTACCTCGATAAGATTTAATCCTTGCAAATAACCGCTAAGAGGATTAACAACCCTCTTATTTGCGTTGGGTGCAAGTGTTTGCTCTTGTGTGTGCAGGTGCACTTAATGAAATTTTGCTTGGTTCTCCTACTGGATTGGTAACCTTGGTTCTTAACTGAGGGAAATACTTATCTCTACTGTGCTGCATCATCCTCTCCTCTTCGGGGAAATACCAACGCAGACTACAAGTAGCAGGAAGAATTTCTGGCGCCGTTGCCGGGGAGACATCATCAAAATTACCAAGTACCTTAGCACAAATTATCATTCACTTGCATTTACTTTATTTACCTTTTATTTGCATTTGCCTCTCGTTTTCATCGCCCCCACTTCTAATTTTTTTTACAAAAACACAAAAATATTTTATTTGCTTGTATGCTAGTTTATTTGCTTGCTTTGTCGCGATGTCTCAAGAAAATACAAAATTGTGTGAATTTTCCAATACTAATAATAATGATTTTATTAGTACTCCTATTCCTCCTCCCGCCACTAGTGCGGAGTCATGTGACATTAATGCTGCCTTGCTTATCTTGTTATGAAAGAACAATTTTATGGTAGTCCTAATGAAGATGCTGCATCCCATCTAAATACTTTTGTTGAACTTTGTGATATGCAAAAGAAGAAAGATGTGGATAATGATATTGTCAAATTAAAATTATTTCCGTTCTCACTACGAGACCGTGCTAAAACTTGGTTTTCATCCTTGCCTAGAAATAGTATTGATTCTTGGGATAAGTGTAAGGATGCGTTCATTACCAAGTATTTTCCTCCCGCTAAGATTATTTCTTTAAGAAATCAAATTATGAATTTTAAGCAACTTGAGCATGAAAATGTTGCACAATCTTGGGAGAGAATGAAATTAATGATAAGAAATTGCCCAACTCATAGTTTGAATTTATGGATGATCATACAAAAAATTTATGCGGGACTAAACTTAGTCTCTAGAAATTTGCTAGACTCTGCCACAAATGGTACTTTTATGGAAATTACATTGGGAGAAGCGACAAAACTTCTTGATAATATTATGGCAAATTATTCTCAATGGCACACTGAACGAACTCCAACTGGTAAGAAGGTAAATTCTGTTGAAGAAATTAATACTTTGAGTGATAAGATGGATGCTTTATTGAAATTGGTTGCTAGTAAAAGTGCTCATATTGATCCTAATGACGTGCCATTGTGTACCTTGATTGAGCAAAATAATGATGCTATTGATGTGAATTTTGTCTCTAGAAATAATTTCAACAACAACGCTTATAGAGGTAATTTCAATGCTAGGCCGTTTCCTGGAAATTCCTCTAATAATTATGGCAATCCTTATGGTAATTCTTATAATAATAATAATAGGATGCCCTCTGATCTTGAAAGTAATATTAAAGAATTTATTAGTTCACAAAAGAATTTTAATACTATGATAGAAGAAAAATTGAATAGAGTTGATGAATTGGCTAGGGACATGGATAGAATTGCTCATGATGTGGAAAATCTCAAAACTAAAATTTTGCCATCCAAGCATGATATAAATGAGTCTATTAAAGCTATCTATGTCTCCATTAATGAAAGTAAAGAAAGAACCGCTAGGTTGAGAGCTAAGCGAGAATTTCTAGAAAAAGCGATTCCACCCGGTTTCTATCATAGTAATGATGAAGATATTAAAATGATTGGTGTAAATCCTATTGAATCATTATTTAGTAACATAAAACTTGATGAAAAAGGGACTGGAGAAGAGTCAACTTTAGTTAGAAGGAGTCCCACTTGCTTGGAGGGTGATAATCTTGATCATAAAAATGAAAAAAGTGGGTTTGGAGAGGTCAAAACTTTAAATTGTAATGCACCCACTACTTAGGATTACAAGGACTTTAATTATGATAGTTGTTCTTTAATTGAGTGTATTTCCTTGTTGCAATCCATGATCAATTCACCAAATGCATATGAACAAAATAAGGCTTTCACTAAACACATTGTTGAAGCCATGATGAAAGCACATGAAGAAAAGCTTGAGTTGGAAGTATCAATTCCTAGAAAATTACAAGATGAATAGGAACCTACTATTAAAGTAAAAATTAAAGATTATGAATGTAATGCTCTTTGTGATCTTGGTGCTAGCGTTTCCACTATACCAAAGTCTTTGTGTGATGTGCTAGGTCTCACCGAGATGGATCCTTGTTCCCTTAATTTGCATCTTGCGGATTCCACTATTAAAAAGCCATTGGGTAGAATAAATGATGTTCTTATTCTTGCAAATATAAATTATGTGCCCGTGGACTTTATTGTTCTTGACATTGAATGCAATCCTTCTTGCCCCATAATATTTGGTAGGCCTTTTCTTCGAACTATTGGTGCTATTATTGATATGAAAGAAGGTAACATAAGATTTCAATTTCCACTAAAGAAAGGGATGGAACACTTCCCTAGAAAAAGAATTAAAGCACCTTATGAATCCATTATGAGGGCCACTTATGGAATTAACTTGAAGGATGATAACACTTGAAACTATGCATTATGCCTAGCTAGGGGCATAAAACAATAGCGCTTGTTGGGAGGCAACCCAATGAATAAAATAAATTTATGCTTTTACCTACTGTTTTTGAGTGTTTGCACAATTATAGATTCTTTTATGATTGTGTTTTTATGTTTTAATTAGTGTTGTGCCAAGTAATGCCTTTGGGATGATGTTGATGATAGTATAATTGATGCTGTTTGGAAAACAGAAAGTTTTGCGTCCGGTGCTGGAATTTAATTCTGTACTGGAGCGTAAAAAAAATCTGAATTTTTTACACAGTATTGGTATATGAATTTTTTATGTTGGCCTAATTTTTCAGAATTTTTGGAGTTACATAAGTATGGATTTTAAATAGAGCTTTACAGACTGTTCTGTTTTAGACAAATTCTATTTTTGTTGCATAGTTTGCTTATTTTGATGAATCTATGTATCGTATCGGGGGGTATGAGTCATGGAGAAGTTGGAGTATAGTAGCATTATGCCAATATTAAATATGAATCAATTTACAACAGTACCTAAAGTTTAAGATTTGTTTGTTATACTAACGGATCTCGCGAGGTTTCTGTTGAGTTTTGTGTGCTGAAGTTTTCAAGTTTTGGGTGAGACTACGATGGATAAAGGAATAAGGAGCGGCAAGAGCCTAAGCTTGGGGATGCCCAAGGCACCCCAAGGTAATATTCAAGGAAGACTCAAGCATCTAAGCTTGGGGATGCCCCGGAAGGCATCCTCTCTTTCGTCTACAATCTATCGGTAACTCACTTGGAGCTATATTTTTATTCATCACATGATATGTGTTTTACTTGGAGCGTCTTGTGATATAGTTCGTTTGCTTTTGTTTGCTTTTTAGTTTGTCACAATCATCTTTGCTGAACACACCTTTTTGAGAGGGACACACATTATTCGTGATTTGTTAGAATGCTCTATGTGCTTCACTTATATCTTTTGAGCTAGGCAGTTGCTCTAGTGCTTCACTTATATCTTTTAGAGCATGGCGATGGTTATATTTTAAAGAAATAGTTGCACTCTCATGCTTCACTTATTTCTTTTTGAGAGTCTCATGATAGCAATGGTAATATGCATGGGTTATGAATTTGGTCCTGATATGATAGGTATTCAAGAGGGATATAATAAAAACTTTCATATAGATCACTGAATATGATAAATTTGATTCCTTGCAATAGTTTTGCGATATTAAGATGGTAATATGTGGGAGGTATTAGTAGATAATTGTGGTTTAGTAGGAATAATTGAGTTAAGGTTTGTGATTCCCGAAGCATGCACGCATGATCTGTCGTTATGCTAAGAAGTTGGAGCATGATTTATTATTGATTGTCTTCCTTTGTGTGGCGGTCGGGGGCGCGCGACGGTTAACTCCTACCAACCTCCCCCCTAGGGGCATGCGTGGTAGTACTTTTCTTCGAGGGCTAATAGACTTTCGCAATAAGTATGTGAGTTCCTTATGACTAATGTGAGTCCATGGATTATACGCTCTCTCACCCTTCCGCGATTTGCTAGCCTCTTCGGTACCGTGCATTGCCCTTTCTCACATCGAGAGTTGGTGCAAACTTCGCCGGTGCATCCAAACCCCATGATATGATACGCTCTATCACACATAAGCCTCCTTATATCTTCCTCAAAACAGCCACCATACCTACCTATCATGGCATTTCCATAGCCATTCCGAGATATATTGCCATGCAACTTTCACCGTTCCGTTTTTATGACATACATCATCATTGTCATATTACTTTGCATGATCATATAGCTGACATAGTATTTGTGGCTCAGCCACCGTTCATCATTGTTATACATGTTACGCTAGCATCATTGCACATCCTAGTACACTATCAGAGGCATTCATATAGAGTCATATTCTTGTTCTAGTTTCGAGTTGTAATGTTGAGTTGTAAGTAAATAGAGGTGTGATGATCATCATTATTAGAGCATTGTCCCAGTGAGGTAAGAATGGTGGAGACTAATGAGTCCTCGAAAATGTGGGGATGAGGTCCATGAGACCGTTCTAAAAAAAGAGAGGCAAAAAAGAGCCATAAAAAATGATGAGAGAAAAAGAGAGAAGGGGCAATGTTACTATCCTTTTCCACACTTGTGCTTCAGAGTAGCACCATGTTTTTCATATAGAAAGTCTCCTATTTTGTCACTTTCATATACTAGTGGGAATTTTTCATTATAGAACTTGACTTGTATATTCCGATGATAGGCTTCCTCAAATGCCCGAGGTCTTCATGAGCAAGCAAGTTGGATGCACACCCACTTAGTTTTCATGTTGAGCTTTCATACACTTATAGCTCTTAGTGCATCCGCTGCATGGCAATTCCTACTCCTCACATTGACATCAATTGATGGGCATCTCCATAGCCCGTTGATTAGCCTCGTTGATGTGAGACTATCTTCTTATTTTTTGACTTCTCCTATTTATCCCTACCACCATACTCTATTCCACCTATAGTGCTATATCCATGGCTTGCGCTCATGTATTGCGTGGGAGTTGAAAAAGCTGAAGCGCGTTAAAAAGTATGACCAATTGCTTGGCTAAAACCGGGGTTGTGCATGATAAATATTTTGTGTTAAGAAGATGGAGCATGATAGGATTGTATGATTTTGTAGGGATAACGTTCTTTAGCATTTTTATTTTGAAAGACATGATTGTTTATTAGTATGCCTGAGTATTGATGTCTTTATATCAAATTATAGACTATTACTTTGAATCATTTGGATCTTATTATTCATACCGTAAGAGAGAGATTACATGATGAAACATGATAGGCAGCATTCCACATCAAAAATTCTGTTTTTATCATTTACCTACTCGAGGACGAGCAGGAATTAAGCTTGGGGATGCTTGATACGTCTCCAACGTATCTATAATTTTTTATTGTTCCATGCTATTATAGTATCAATCTTGGATGTTTTTATATGCAATTATATATCATTTTTTGGGACTAACCCATTAACCTAGTGCCCAGTGTCAGTTGTTGTTTTCTGCTTGTTTTTGGCTTTTCAGAGAAACAGTACCAAATGAAGTCCAAATGCCCCAAAACTTTTTGGAGATTTTTTTCTGGACAAAAGAGACCTTGGAAGCTTCAGGAGGAGGCCAGAAGCCTCACGGAGGCTTCACAAGGCAACAGGGAGCGCCCCCGGGGGGGGGGTGCCGTGTTGCCTTGTGGGGCCCACGTGACTCTGTTTGACCTAATTCCACTTCTATAAATTCACAAATATTGGGAAACCAATAGAGAGCCAGAAGAGAAAACCTTTCCGCCGCCGCAAGCCTCTGTTCTTCCGCGATCCCATCTGGAGGCCTTTTTCGGTACTCTGCCGGAGGGGGAATCGATCACGGAGGGCTTCTACATCAACCTTGCTGCCCTTCCGATGATGTGTGAGTAGTTTACCACAGACCTATGGGTCCATAGCTAGTAGCTAGATGGCTTCTTCTCTCTCTTTGATCTTCAATACAATGTTCTCCTTGATGTTCTTGGAGTTCTATCCGATGTAATCTTCTTTTGCGGTGTGTTTGTTGGGATCCGATGAATTGTGAGTTTATGATCAGATTATTCATGAGAAATATTTGAGTCTTCTCTGAACTCTTTTATGCATGATTGTTATAGCTTTGTATTTCTCTCTGATCTATCGATTTGGTTTGGCCTACTAGATTGATTTATCTTGCAATGGGAGAGGTGCTTTGTGATGGGTTCAATCTTGCGGTGCTTAATCCCAGTGACAGAAGGGGACATGACACGTATTTGTATTGTTGCCATTAAGGATAAAAAGATGGGGTTTATTCATATTGTTTGAATTTGCTTCTCTACATCATGTCATCTTGCTTAAGGCGTTACTCTGTTTTTATTAACTTAATACTCTAGATGCATGCTGGATAGCGGTCGATGAGTGGAGTAATAGTAGTAGATGCAGGCAGGAGTTGGTCTACTTGTCTCGGACGTGATGCCTATATACATGATCATTGGCATGAATCCGTCATAATTATTTGCTATTCTGTCAATTGCCCAACAGTAATTTTTTTACCCACCATATGTTTCTGTGCTCGAGAGAGAAGCCTCTAGTGAAAACTATGCCCCCCCGGGTCTATCTTTATCATATAAAAAACCTAAAAATACCTTGCTGCAATTTAGTTACTTTTATTTTAATTAGTATTTTAGTTTATCTATTTACCTCGATAAGATTTAATCCTTGCAAATAACCGCTAAGAGGATTGACAACCCTCTTATTTGTGTTGGGTGCAAGTGTTTGCTCTTGTGTGTGCAGGTGCGCTTAACGGAATTTTGCTTGGTTCTCCTACTGGATTGATAACCTTGGTTCTTAACTGAGGGAAATACTTATCTCTACTGTGCTTCATCATCCTCTCCTCTTCGGGGAAATACCAACGCAGACTACAAGTAGCAATATGAACTATCGAATCCTCTATTCACTGGTCAAATGCATAAGTGGGCGGAGCCGGGTACAGTACACGTTCTACTCGTAGTAGACTTCGTGCCACACACGCCACCATCATAGTCTCCCCCATAGGGTTACAACTAATGATAATTAAGGGTCACCCCATGAACGCGACCTCTCTAAGGGTTCTCCATTATTCCCCTATCAATTGTGATGGCAAGGAATCAAAGGCTTTTACTGTCACCTCGAATTACCCCAATGCCCCAACCCTTCACAACGACAGTAGTTCCTCTATGACCTATCAAGGCAATAGTGCGAGCGAGGCCTCCTCTCAACACTCGTGAGAATACTAACTCGAATCATGAACAGAAGATATTGGATCACATCGAGTATCACATATGGTTCAACCATATCCTCAAGAACTAATGTAATTACTCAAACAAGTTAATGGTACACATAGAGATGAGGGTCAAGTTACAAGCCGGCATCATGCCGGTGAAGGGAGAAGGCATGGCGGCGCCGGTGATGATGATGGCGGCAGCGACGGCCATGGTGGTGATGATGGGGGCGGCGCCGGTGGAGGTGCCAGCGCGGTGGAGATGGCACCGGCCCGAAGGCCGGTGCTCGCGGTGGTGGAGCCCTCTCTTCTTCCCTTGATCTTGTCCCTTCCTCTATGGTGGTGATGGAGCAGCAATGGAGATGGAGATGGATGTTCGAGATGAATGGTGTAGGAATGGAGGTGGCTAGGGTTGAGGAGGTGTATATATGGAGCCTCCCTAGCCTCCTCACTTGATGGGCTTCATCCAAGGGCTCACAATGAGCCTTATCCTCTCCCAATCTCTTCTTCACGAGCCAAGGATCTCGTGGGATTGAACGGGGATGAAATCGGTGAAGAATCCCGTCTAGAAGGGCAGCTTTTGGAGCTGTCTGCATGTCAAACGACCGTCGAAACGACCGCGAGCGGTCGTTCGGAACGCCATCTTTTGATATGTACTTTTTGTGCAATCCTTCTCTGGTAAAACGGCCGCCAAATCTTCATACGAACTCGGAATTTGACGTTCTTGGGCTCGTTGGATTCGTATGATCGACGCCGATCCATTTCTGGTCTTAGATCTTGATTTGGAGTACTTTGAAAAAAAATGATTTTTTCCGACCTTCTAAATGGCTAAGTCTGACCCCTGGCTGACTCCGTATCAATCCCATCCTTGTTCCTTTCATCGTGCTTGGTCCTAGGTTGCTCCAAAACACCTGCAGACACAAGAAAACAAGGAAAACTAATAGAAACCAAATAAAATACTAAATGTGCAATGCTCACAAGGTAAAGTGTAAATACTGGTAATCATGCATAATGGAAAACTATTTAGTTCAATGGGACATGATATATAAAGAGAACATGCAACAAATGAGCCCTAAAAATGCGTAAAATATAGAGCCATCACGTATCGCAAAACGGAGGAAATGGCCTTCTGTTCGATCGCCTACGGTCGAAACGGGGTCCTATTCATTGGGAGGGGTGTGGCGTACCGCGAAACGGAAGAAACGAACTTTTGTTCAACCGCCTACGGTCGAAACGGGGTCCTGTTGATCGGGAGGGGTGTGGCGTACCGCAAAACAGAGGAAACAGACTTCTCTTCGAGCGCCTACGGTCGAAATGGGGTTCTGTTCATCGGGAGGGGTGTGGCGTACCGCAAAACAGAGGAAACGGACTTCTCTTCGAGCGCCTACGGTCGAAACGGGGTCCTGTTCATCGGGAGGGGTGTGGCGTACCGCAAAATGGAACTCCACGGCCTACTGTTCATCCACCGTCGACTTCCTCCAGCCTCCATCGGCTACTGTTCATCCAGCCTCCACGGGGTCCTGTTCATCCACCCCCAACCGGCTGGGGTGTGGTGGCCTCCTCGGGGTCCTGTTCATCCAGCTCCAACCACCTTCACACGGCCAGGGTACTGTTCATCCACAGCCAACCCACCGGCTGGGCTGGGGCGTACGAGCGGGCGGCAGCAACGGGTGATGTCTACTACGCAATTTTTATTCTTGTAGACGTTGTTGGGCCTCCAAGTGCAGAGTTTTGTAGGACAGCAGCAAATTTCCCTCAAGCGGATGACCTAAGGTTTATCAATCCATGGGAGGCGTAGGATGAAGTTGGTCTCTCTCAAACAACCCTGCAATCAAATACAAGAAATCTCTTGTGTCCCCAACACACCCAATACAATGGTAAATTGTATAGGTGCACTAGTTCGGCGAAGAGATGGTGATACAAGTGTAGTATGGATAGTAGATATAGGTTTTTGTAATATAAAAATATAAAAACAACAAGGTAGCAAGTGATAAAACGGAGCACAAACGGTATTGCAATGCTTAGAAACAAGGCCTAGGGTTCGTATTTTCGCTAGTGCAATCTCTCAACAATGCTAACATAATTGAATCATATAACAATCTCTCAATGTGCGACAAGAATCACTCCAAAGTTTCTATTAGCGGAGAACATAAGAAGAAATTGTTGTAGGGTACGAAACCACCTCAAAGTTATCCTTTCCGATCAATCTATTGAGCATCCCTATAAGTGTCACAAACAGCCCTAGAGTTCGTACTAAAATAACACCATATGATACGCATCAACCAACTCTAATGTCACCTAGATACTCCAATGTCACCACAAGTATTCATGAGTTGATTATTCGATATGCATCAAACAACTTCAGATTCATAATATTCAATCCACACAAAGAACTTCAAAGAGCTCCCCAAGGTTTCTATCAGAGAAAAGAAAATGAAAACATGTACCAACCCATATGCCTAGATTACCCCAAGGTCACGGGAATCCGCAAGTTGATTACCAAAACATACATCAAGTGACTCAATAGAATACCCCATTGTCACCACGGGTATCCACATGCAAGAAATACATCAAGTGTTCTCAAATCCAAAGTATTCAATCCGATAATAACGAAACCTCAAAGGGAAATACTTAATTCATCACAAGAAGATAGAGAGGGAAGAAACATCATATGATCCAACTATATTAACAAAGCTCGCGGTACATCAAGATCGTGCCAAATCAAGAACACGAGAGAGAGAGAGAGAGAGAGAGAGATCAAACACATAGATACTGGTACATACCATCAGCCCCGAGGGTGAACTACTCCCTCCTCATCATGGAGACCACCGGGATGATGAAGATGGCCTTCGGTGATGACTTCCTCCCTCTGACAGGGTGCCGGAACGGAGCCCCAGATGGGATAGCTTTGGAACAGAGGCTTGCGGTGGCGGAAAAACTCATCTAGGTTAACTTTCGGGGGTTTCAGTATATATAGGAATTTTTGGCGTTGGAATCACGCAAAGAGGTGCCACAGGGGGCTCACAAGACATCAGGGCGTGGCCCCCCTGGGGCGCGCCCTGTTTGCCTTGTGGGGTCCCTGTGGGGCTTCTGGTACTCCCTCGAAGCTTCCTGGGTCTCTTTCCTTCTAGAAAAAATCGTCAAAAATTTTGGGGTCAATCCAAGAACTTTTATTTCTGCACAAAAAACAACACCACGGTAGTTCTGCTGAAAACAACGTTAGTCCGGGTTAGTTCTATTCAAATCATACCAAAACCATATAAAATTGTTATAAACATGGCATGAATACTTCATAAATTATAGATACATTGGAGACGTATCAACGGGAACTGTTCATCCACAGCCAACCAACCGGCTTGATCGATGCAAGTCTCGACTCGTTCTACGTGTATAGCGCGCACGGCAGCAACGGACACTGTTCATCAAGAGGCAACCCAACACCGGCTGACTACATCCCGCACGGGGGCTCGATCGGCTTCAGTAAGCAGCGAGAAGGATCGATCGGGTTTAGTTAGCAGCGAAGGAATCGCTCGGGTTCAGTTAGCAGCGAAGGGATCACTCGGGTTCAGTTAGCAGCAAAGGGATCGTTCGGGTTCAGTTAGCAGCGAAGGGATTGATCGGCTTCAGTACGTAGTGGGATCGATCGCTCGTGTTCAGTACGTAGCTACTGCGATCGGTCGGGTTCAGTAAGCGAATGCCTCGCTCGGGTTCAGTTAGCGAACGCCTCACACACGCGCGCGTACGAGAGAAACGCGCAAACCACAGTGCATCGCTCGGCCCCGACCACCCACCGAGTGCCCCCCGTAACCGGGAAACTCCCGAAAATTTCCTCGCCCTCACTTCTACCACGATTTTTTACGTCATGGACGGCCCAAAGAATGTCATGCGGGTGCGTCTCCGACCCGCCCAGGATGAAAATCCCATTTTCTATCATAATTTTTTGTCATAGAAGTAGGAGCCCACCACATCTATGATGATACGTGTTTTTATCACAATTATTGTCATAGAAGTGTCACAACCATGACAGAAAAAGTTTTCGTTCGGGCCATAATGTCACGGATATGTCTTTTTTTTTGTAGTGTGACTTGATAGAAGATAATTCCCTGGCAATGACGCCAGAAATTCCTGTGCTACTCCCTTAGGAGTTGTTGGGTTTTCCCTAAAGAGGAAGGGTGATATAGCACAGAAGCAAAGTATTTCTCTTAGTGAGAACAAAGGTTTAATCGAACCAATAGGAATCACCAAGTTAGCAAGGTAAACAGTGACTGCACACAAACAAAATCAGTACTTGCACCCAACTTGGCAAGGGGGTTGTCAAGCCCCTTGTCTTGCTAGTTACAAGATTAAAAGCAAATAGATAGATAGTGGTACGACAAAAGTAAATGCAAATAGTAAAGAGCAATTTTGTAGGAGTTTGTATTAATGGAAGAATAGACCCAGGGGCCATAGGTTCACTAGAAGCATCTCTCTCGAAAGAAGTCAAACAACATGGTAACAAATTACAGTTGGGCAATTGACAAGAATCACAAGGTGTATGACTATGATCATTCATGGCATAATCTCATATAGGCATTACGTCCGCGACAAGTGAACCGTTAATCCAACTGCATCTACTACTATTACTCCACCCCAAGACAGCTATCCAGCATGCATCTCAAAGTATTAAGTTCATAAGAAACAGAGTAACGCTTTAAGCAAGATGACATAATGTAGATTAGAAGAAATCTAGCAATAAGATCAAACCTCGTCGTTTTACCCTTAGTGGCAACAATACAAATGCGTGTCTTGTCCCCATTCTGTCACTAGGAAATAGAAGTCACTGCAAGATTGAACCCACTACTATGCACCACTCACTCTGAAGATCTACCAATCAATCTTGGTCAGAGAAGACAAATAGAACGGAAAGCATACATAGCTACTTAATTATACAACAAAGAAACTTCAAAAGATTCAAATAGATTCAATGAACAATCTGATCACAAACACACCGCAAATTACATCGGATTGATCCCAATCACACAAGGAAGAAGGGGAACATGGTATTGAAGATCCAAAAAGAGAGAGAGAGAGAACCATCTAGCTACTACTAGGGACCCGTAGGTCCTAAAGGAACTACTCACACATGGTCATGGAGGCAACAAGGTTGATGAAGAGCCTCCCAGCAATGGCTTCCCCCTCCGGCAGAACTCCAGAATAGGGCTCCAGATGGAATCTCTTCGGAACAAAGGCTTGCAGCGGTGATAAAATTCTTCTGGAGGTACGACATGTTGTTTCTGTATTTATAGGGAATTATGGCAGTGGAATTGAACTAAGGCAGTAATCAGGTGATGACGGGAAAATGGCGGCGTGAGACACGCATCCACGTCATTGATACAGAGTGAATAATTTAAGTGCATAAATGCATACAATAAAAAGAAGATCAAACATTGTAGGTACTTTATTTCCAAAACTCTTACATTTACATAAAAATTCTGTTAATTACATCTCCGAAGAGAAAACCCCTGATTAAGAATTCCAACATATCTATTACATAGGATTACATCACATGCCTATTACAATATGCTACAAGAAAAATCCTCCTCGCGGTCGACGCTGAACTCCGGCTTGGGGGAACTTGAAGTTTATTCGTGTAGGTTTTCTTCAACGACGTTATGTTTTGCCATATGTTTCTCTATCACGCAACACATTTTGTTCGTGTTCAACTTCCTTTATGTTATGGTGTATAATGAAGGTTGATTTTGGCCAGGCTTGATTTGGCCCCATGTTTTGATGCATAAGATGTATGCATGTATTTTTAATATTTATAACTCATGTCATGGAATTCACATCGGAGAACCCATGCTTAGAGCATAATTTCTGTTTTATTTGGTTGATGGTTTATGCCATGGAATTCATTTGAAAGAACCCATGTCACAATACAATTTTTTATTATGCCATGGGTTTCACGAAAGAACCCATGTCATAGAATAGTTTGCATTTTGCTTAATTTATGACTTATGACATGGAATTCATGTAAAGGAACCCATGTCATAGTGTGATTTTCATTATGCCACGGAATTCATAAAGGATCCCATAACATAATTTGCATTTCCTTTGTTTTATGGCTTATGCCATGGAATTCATATGAGAAGAACCCATGACATAGCAGAATTTGCATTTATATTTGTTTTATGGCTTGTGTCATGGAATTCGTGAGAAAGAACCCATGCACGGAATGTGCTTTGTGAGAATTTAAATTTTGTGGCTCATGTCATGGAATTCACATGAAAGAGCCCATGCTTAGGGCATTTTATATGTCCCCCACACATGACATGTCCGCGTGAAGAAAAATGTGCATCCTTAATTCTAACCAAATGGCTGAAACTAAGGACATATCTATATGAATAATATGCAAATCATTGATTTCATGTAGTATGTAAATTCCTCGATCCAAACCAAAAAGGCCGAACCTAAGGGCATGATTTCATGAGTTATATATTCCTTGATCCGAACCAAAGAAGCCGAACCTAAGGGCATGATTTCATGAACTATATATTCCTTGATCCGAACCAAAGAGGTCGAACCTAAGGCATGATTTAATGAATTATATATTCCTTGATCCGAACCAAAGAGGCCTAACTTAAGGGCATTATTTCATGAGTTATATGTTCCTTGATCCGAACCAAAAGGCCGAATCTAAGGGCGTTATTTCATGAGTTATATGTTCCTTGATCCGAACCAAAAGGCCAAACCTAAGGGCGTGATTTCATGCGTGCATATTCCTTGATCCGAACCAAAATGGCCGAACCTAAGGGGCATGATTTCATGAGTTATATATTCCTTGATCCGAACCAAAAGGCCGAACCTAAGGGCGTGATTTCATGAAGTGAGAGAGAGAGAGAAATCCTTGATCCGAACCAAATGGCCGAAACTAAGGGCAAGATTTCATGTACGAGAAGAGAGAGCTCCTCGATCCGAACTAAACGGCCGAAACTAAGGGCATGAGGGCAGTATCATATCTCACCTTCTCACCTCCTTGGAACAAACCAAGGCTCCTCTCCTTCCTTCTTCCTTTCTCATGCTATGCTTTTTTTTGTGAAGTATTATGAGTAGTGTATTGCTACTAGAGGGGAGGAAGAATACCAGCGAACCAAGGAACAAAATATGAACGGAACCCCCTCCGTACGCATAGCAACCAGGTATTTATAGGGACGGAGCGTGCACCGCTGCGCTGGACGCGCGCGCGCCCACGTCCACGTCCACGTCCACGTCCACTGATCGTGGGATCGTGAGATCGTGGGAGCGTGGCTGCTCCTTTCCTCTTTCTTTCATTTCTTTAATCCCTAATTAACCGGCAACGTCCATCAGCTGATATGGGCTTAATTAGGCCATATCTCTACTCCTAATGTCTTACTTGGTAGGCTAACCTTCACGGGTTTTTTCGTCCCTCACTTTCGTCTGGTTTTTTTCGTCTGGTTTTTTTGTCTCCCCTCCCCCCTGTGCCTTTTTACTTCACCACCCACGTAAAAAAACCAGACAACGCAGCTCCCCTCACGTATGGCCCCATCAGATTGGTTACCATTAAAAAATAAATCACAATCAATCAAGCATTGATGGGATATTTCCTTGCATTGCGGTGATTTTTCATTTCTTATCATCAATCATACATGTCAAAAAAAAAGTATGGCGCACGAGGATCGTGGGCGATTGCCCTACAAATCCGAAAATGCCTATAAAAAATAAATCACAATCAATTAAGCATTGATGGGATATTTTACTTGCATTGATGGGTCTTTTCCTTTCTTATCATAAATCATACACGTCAAAAATAAGTGCGGCACACCGGGATCGTGATCACATACCCTACAAATCCAAAAATGCCTATGAAATTGATGGTCCCGCAATTGCCATATATCTGCATGCTTCTACATGTTATTTTCATATCATCACTATGCGATATTCCCGTACACATTACACCCAGCGACGGCGACGGCGAGTACAGTGGATCGGAGAAGGGTAGGGCATCGGGAGACCTTCTAGCCGGCGTACTCAGCAGCGGCGGGAGAAGGCCATGCGGCGGCACTACGGCAGCTTGACGATCGCAGCATACTCAGCAGCGACGGGAGAAAGACATATGGCACTGCACGCGGCAGCTTGACGACCGGACTATGGAACGGACTCCAAAATCTTATGTAGAGCGGATTGCCTGGCAAACCTCCATGAACTAGGTATTCTTGTAATCTTTTCTTGCGATCTTGGTTTTGCTGATTTGGGATGATCCCCATCAATTTGGTTCACGATCCATCCACTAACCCCGGCCGACCCCATGTCGTTCCCAACCCTCGATCTGGGTCGATCGACTATGGGCCCGGTTTTTCCTCCTCGCACCGTCGGTTCGCTCGGAGGAAGCTCACAGAAACAATCGATCGCCACCCACGCCTCCCTCGCCCTTCTCTCTTCCTCCAACCTGGCTAGGGTTCCCAGCCCCTTCCTCCGCCGCCGTCGTCGTGTGTTCCTCTCTGAGCTCGCCCGAGCGCCTTCCTAACCTCGTAGGGAGCAGCCAGCAGGACCCTGCCGCCATGCCTCCTCCTCTCCCTTCTCCTCTTTTTCCCTAGCTCTCTCTCCTCTCTGAATTGCACGTTGTTCCTCTCTGCAGGTGCCGCCATGGCCATGTCATGGAGCTCACCACCGTGGGCTGCATGCCCCTCCGATGACTCCCTGCCTCGCCCACAACTAGGTCCTCTGTATCCTGATTTGGGCGTCTGTTTTTTGCGATCAATCTTGATTTTGGCGGGATTTTTTTTTCAGGCACCGCGAGCGCACTGGACGGCAGGAAGGGCTGCGTTAAGGAGTCTACCCGGGATGGTGGCTCAGGGGCGCTACACGCCACTGCCGGCCACGGGAGGATGCCCGTGTGTGTTTACCTGGTTGAGAGACGACAAAGGTGCTTTGTTCATGGAGTTTTGGTAGCAAAAGGTTATTCATGGAGTTCTAGGTTTGTTTGCCTTGCTGGTATTTGTGAAAACATTCTTCATTTCTTCTAGGGGAAGGGGGAAATTCAAATGGAACATGTCATCAAATGATAATCATTTTCTGCTGAGTTGTTTTCCTGTCCCTTGTGATTATATGTACTGGAATGCAAAGTGCTCTTTATGACTCTTACATATTCGAACCCGTGTTCTTAACTGCCCGGTAACATTTATTCTGATTGATCCATGTTACTGTTGTTCGTTGTCCAGGGATCTGCAGAAGGCTATCAACAATTTCACCACGTTCTGGTACAAGGCTGTAATGGCTGCCGGTGAAGTCGTAGATGTAAAGGTTTGCGCGATGCCGCGGCTACTCGGTGCCTGGCGCACCCAAGGCCTCGGTTGCCATCCCTATTCCCCCGGTGGCCCTCTCGTCGTGCATTCACTTGGTCGAGGAGTTTGTCACTGCTGCCAAGGAACAGGTCGGTCAACTTTTTTACTGTTTGTGGTCTCACCTTAGATCTTTTGATTCGCTTCAATTGTGTGACGCACATGTGCAGTCGAAGTCAGAACTTTGAAATTTACATGTTAGGAAAACAGAGTGAGTCCTAGCAAAATTAGTCAAATCTATCCAATGGGCAATGACAAAGTAAGCATGGCAGGTCCACGACTAGCTAGCTCTGGATATGGAGACAAATCAATGATTCTTTTGATTGCTAACAATCAGTGGAACTCAAGATTCTTGATACTGAAATGAAAAGTGAGCCCGCATCTACGCCATGTTAAACTTTGAGTTCAGCTGCTTCCTATGAGCTGTGCAAAGCAAAGATGGTGTTTATGTTTCCATTTTTTTCAGTAACCATTGTTCTTTTTAGTTGTTCAATCTTCTAAGAATATATTTGTATTACTACCCTTTCCCAATACTCCACGTGTTCATTCCAAAGCAAAGTTCTGCAGCCAAGCTACTTTCTTTTCTGTTCTTAACATTTTCACCGAATTTTTGTCACTCTTATCTTGCTGATATGGTAAGGCGCTAAATAATCGAGAAATATCTTGCATAATATTCTTCTCTTCCTACGTGCATTTATTTATTAGATCCACTCTCCATGCATTTATTTACCAGATTCTGGATGTATTTGTGTCATGATTTGAACTTGAAGGAGAGGAATGTAGATGTAGAATGCTTGTGGAATATGTTCTTAATAGTACTCCTATTTCGTTGGAGAAAGATTTTGTAGTTGGTTCCAAGGTATACAACTCTTCTCTATCCTTGTTGGAGTATATATGGTAAGATATTGCTGCATTTCAGATTATGCATTCTTAGAAATTATCATTTCTTGTCACTTTTCCTGGCATAAATTTACAACTCTGAGCTTCAATATGCATGCAACTTCTGGTTTCTTCTAGGTTTGAAATTTTTAATGGCTTCTGGGAGTCGGAAGATATTCAGTTTTGCATATCAGCTATTTAGACGAATATCTCGTCACTCAACATAATCTAATGAGTGTTTGTAGCTATTTGAACTCCTTATAATCTTCTACAGTGGGGTGACTCAGCATTGTTCTGAACAGTTACAAGCTGATAGGTGACTTCTGTGATGGTAACATGAAATTTAAGTTATGGAACTATGTTATCAGTATGACAAGCTGGTACGTGGCGAGTCTATAATGATGCAGGTGAATACGACGAAGGAAAGTTATGGAACTATGTTACTTGATGAGGTATCAACTATGTGGAATCTTAATACCTTGTACTGCAGATGCTTATTACCAATTGCAAGTAAACATGTGTATTATTTATATCTCGAGAAGATGACAGATTGAAAAAATGGGTCGACTTTCATTCGAGGAAACGACAAGAATGCAACCAATCGAGAGAAGCACATAAGCTTATAGTGCGTGTTCCCATGATTTCTCACCTATTTGTTTTCCGGGATTGACAATATTTACTTAGTTTATATTAATTGTGCACAAGAGAAAATGATCAATTAATGGGTTCAAGGAGCTAAATTCAAAAGTATGTTGTTACTAAACTAGACATTGACAACATTAGATTGTCATCTTGCTTAGTGCTCATGGAAATAAATGCAATAGTATTCATATACTAATACACAAGTCTGAAACTTACTCTATCCTACAGAAGTTATGACTGAAAATAAAGTTCATCATAATGCAGGCGACCAACTAATTCTTCAGAGAGGAGAACGGGTGGGTACAGTTCACAAAAAGTATGGGTGCAAAGCATGGATGCATGCAGTGTGGGTGCAAAGCGTAACTTGTGGTCATCAACTTCAGTTTGGAACTAAGACTTCTCAATTTTATGCTTAAGGTCAAATTTAGACCATGGTTAAATATGTGTTGCTGGTACTTTTATATTTTTGTAGAGAACTATTACAATACTTTGCCATGACAGTGTGTTGGATGGTCCACAATTGCACTTAAATTAAATTAATCCAGCACTATTCTGCAAAGGGAAATTTTCTTTGAATCTTGATTTTGGCTAACATTATTTATGGTGATATGTTTGGAGCTTAGCAGAACACACTACGTTTATCACGATGAGTTTGGAATATGCTTTGCTCTTGACGAGAACATTTATTTGTATTTTTTGTGTAGCAACGAACATTTATTTGTAATTTTTTATGTAGCAACGCACATGCAGCCCTGAGTCCGAGACGGGTAGGTTGCGGCATCCCCCACGACGTCTCATCAGGGCCTTGCGAGAGGTGAAAATTATGTGGCTTGTCGTGTCATCAATGACGCATGAACAGATTCGAATGAGGGGTGCGGGAGGTCGCGGGTGTCATCGACGACGCATGAACGGATTCGAATGAGGGGTGCGGGAGGTCGCGGGCGTCTGAGATGGTGGCATCGTGTGGAGGGAGGCAGACCACAGCCAACAATGGAGGTGGGGACTCGGGGGGTGGCGAGGCGGCATGCTTTAACATTCGTCAACTATGCCTGGTGTTGGCAGGTGCCGACGACGGTGACTCGGGCAGGGGGCAACATCAACGAGGTGGCGCGTGTCAGCCCTCGTCAACTGCGGGTGGCGGTGGCAGGGGGTTAGTCAGAGTGAGGTGGGTGGTTTGATAGAGTAGACGAAAAAAATAACAGTTGCAGGAGGAAGATGAACCACAATTGATGGAAATATGCCCTAGACGCAATAATAAAGTTGTTATTATTTTATATTTCCTTGTTCATGATAAAGGTTTATTATTCATGCTAGAATTGTATTGACCGGAAACTTAAATACATGTGTGAATACATAAACAAATACCGTTTCCCTAGTGAGCCTCTACTAGACTAGCTCGTTGATCAAAGATGGTTAAGGTTTCCTAACCATAGACATGAGTTGTCATTTGATAACGGGATAACATCATTAGGAGAATGATGTGATGGACAAGACCCATCCGTTAGCTTAGCATATGATCGTTCTGTTTATTGCTACTGCTTTCTTGAATGTCAAATACATGTTCCTTAGACCATGAGATCATGCAACTCCCGGATACCGGAGGAATACCTTGTGTGCTATCAAACGTCACAACGTAACTGGGTGATCATAAAGATGCTCTACAGGTATATCCGAAGGTGTCCGTTGAGTTGACATGGATCGAGACTGGGATTTGTCACTCCGTGTTTCGGAGAGGTATCTCTGGGCCCTCTCGGTAATGCACATCATAAGAAGCTTGCAAGCAAAGTGACTAAGGAGTTAGTTACGGGATGATGTATTACGGAACGAGTAAAGAGACTTGCCGGTAACGAGATTGAACTAGGTATGGAGATACCGGCGATCGAATCTCGGGCAAGTAACATACCGACGGACAAAGGGAATTACGTATGTTGTCATTGCGGTTCGACCGATAAGCGTGGAATATGTAGGAACCAATATGGGCATCCAGGTTCCGCTATTGGTTATTGACCGAAGAGGCGTCTCGGTCATGTCTACATCATTCCCGAACCCGTAGGGTCCGCACGCTTAACGTTCGTTGACGATATAGTGTTATATGAGTTATGTGAATTGGTAACCGAATGTTGTTCGGAGTCCTGGATGAGATCCCGAACGTCACGAGGAGTCTCGGAATGGTCGAGAGGTAAAGATTTATATATGGGAAGTCATATTTTGGGTTCCGGAAAAAGGTGCAGTTTTTTCGGTATTGTACCGGGAAGCTTCCAGAAGGTTCCGGAGGATTCCGGAGGGGTCCGGAAGTCCACAAGTGGGTCCACCACGTCCCAAGGGCTGGCATGAGCTAAGGGGAGGCGCCCTGGCCTTATTGGGCCAGGCGCACCAAGTCCTCAAAAGCCCACGCAGCTAGGGAAGGAAAAAAGGAGAGTCCTAGTAGGAATAGGATTGGACTTTGGAGTCCAAGTCCACGTGTGTACTATTCACGTGGTACTGTTCACGTGGTACTATTCACGTGGCACTATTCCTTCTACTCCAAGCCCCTACACATATATAAATAGAGGAGAGGGGGTGCCCCAAACAAGACACAACATTGTCTTAGCCGTGTGCGGCGCCCCCCTCCACAGTTCCGTCCCTCGGTCATATTTTCGCAGTGCTTGGGCGAAGCCCTGCGGAGATAGCATCACCATCACCGTCACCACGCCGTCGTGCTGCCGGAACTCATCCACTACCTCGCCGTCTTGCTGGATCAAGAAGTCGAGGACGTCACCGAGCTGAACGTGTGCTGAACGTGGAGGTGACGTACGTTCGGTACTCGGTCGGTTGGATCATGAAGTTGTTCGACGACATCAACCGCGTTGTTCTAACGCTTCCGCTTACGGTCTACGAGGGTACGTAGACACACTCCCCCTCTCGTTGCTATGCATCTCCATGGATAGATCTTGCGTGTGCGTAGAATTTTTTTTGTTTTCCATGCAACGTTTCCCAACAGTGGCATCAGAGCCAGGTCTATGCGTAGATGATATGCACGAGTAGAACACAAAGAGTTGTGGGCGGTGATGTTCATACTGCTTACCACCAACGTCTTATTTTGATTCGGCGGCATTGTGGGATGAAGCGGCCCGGACCAACCTTACATGTCCACGTACATGAGACCGGTTCCACCGATTGACGTGCAACCAGTTTTGCATAAAGGTGGCTGGCGGGTGTCTGTTTCTCCTACTTTAGTTGAATCGAATTTGACTACGGCCGGTCCTTGAAGAAGGTTAAAACAGCAAACTTGATAATTCACTGTTGTGGTTGTTTTTCCGTAGGTAAGAACGGTTCTTGCTAGAAGCCCGTAGCAGCCACGTAAAACTTGCAACAACAAAGTAGAGGACGTCTAACTTGTTTTTGCAGGGTATGACTGTGATGTGATATGGTCAAGACATGATGTGATATACGTTATTGTATGAGATGATCATGTTTTGTAATTTATCGGCAACCGGCAGGAGCCTTATGGTTGTCTCTTTGTTGTATGAAATGCAAGCGCCATGTAATTGCTTTACTTTATCGCTATGCGTTAGCAATAGTTGTAGAAGCAATAGTTGGCGAGACGACCACGACGCAACGATGGAGATCAAGGTGTCGAGCCGGTGACGATGGAGATCATGACGATGCTTTGGAGATGGAGATCAAAAGCACAAGATGATGATGGCCATATCATGTCACATATTTTGATTGCATGTGATGTTTATCCTTTATGCATCTTATTTTGCTTAGTACGACGGTAGCATTATAAGATGATCCCTTCACTAAATTTCAAGATAAAAGTGTTCTCCCCGAGTATGCACCGTTGCTAAAGATCGTCGTTTCGAAGCACCTCGTGATGATCGGGTGTGATAGATTCTACGTTCACATACAACGGGTGTAAGCCAGTTTTACACAAGCAGAATACTTGGGTTAAACTTGACGAGCCTAGCATGTACAGACATGGTCTCGGAACACTGGAGACCGAAAGGTCGAACATGAGTCATATAGTAGATATGATCAACATGGAGATGTTCACCATTGATGACTATCCCATCTCACGTGATGATCGGACATGGGCTAGTTGATTTGGATCATGTATCACTTAGTTAACTTGAGGGATGTTAATTTAAGTGGGAGTTCATTAGTAATTTGATTAATTGAACTTAATTTATCATGAAATTAGTCCTGATAGTCTTTGCAAATTATGTTGTAGATCAATAGCTCGCGTTGTAGCTCCCCTATTTTTGATACGTTCCTAGAGAAAGCTTAGTTGAAAGATGATGGTACCAATTACACGGACTGGGTCCGTAACTTGAGGATTATCCTCATTGCTGCACAGAAGAATTATGTCCTTGATGCACCGCTAGGTGACAGGCCTGTTGCAGGAGCTGATGCAGATGTTATGAACGTTTGTCATACTCGATCTGATGACTACTTGATAGTTTAGTGCACCATGCTATACGGCCTAGAATCGGGGCTTCAAAGACGTTTTGAACGCCATGGAACATAAGAGATGTTCCAAGAGCTGAAATTGGTATTTCATGCTCACGCCCGTGTTGAGAGTTATGAGACCTCTGACAAGTACTTTGCCTACAAGATGGTGGAGAATAGCTCAACCAGTGAGCATGTGCTCAGAATATCTAGGTGCTACAATCGCTTGAATCAAGTGGGAGTTAATCTTCCAGATAAGAAAGTGATTGACAGATTTCTCCAGTCACTATCACCAAGCTACTAGAGCTTCGTGATGAAACTATAATATGCAAGGGACGACAAAAACGATTCCTAAGCTCTTCGCGATGCTGAAATCGGCGGAGGTAGAAATCAAGAAAGAGCATCAAGTGTTGATGGCTAATAAGACCACTAGTTTCAAGAAAAAGGGCAAGGGAAAGAAAGGGAACTTCAAGAAGAACGGCAAGCAAGTTGTCGCTCCCATGAAGAAGCCCAAAACTGGACCCAAGCCTGAGACTGAGTGCTTTGAGTGCAAAGGAAATGGTCACTGGAAGCGGTACTACCCCAAATATTTGGCGGATAAGAAGGATGGCAAAGTGAACAAAGGTATATTTGATATACATGTTATTGATGTGTACCTCACTAGTGCTCGTAGCAGCGTCTGGGTATTTGATACCGGTTCAGTTGCTAATATTAGTAACTTGAAGCAAGAGCTGCGGAGTAACAAAGACTAGCTGAGGGCGAGGTGACGATATGTGTTGGAAGTGTCTCCAAGATTGATATGATCAATATCGACACGCTCGTAATACCTTCGGGATTAGTATTAAACCTAAATAATGGTTATTTGGTGCTTGCGTTGAGCATAAAACATTATATCTGGATATTGTTTATTGCAAGACGGTTATTCATTTAAGTCAGAGAATAATGGTTATTATGTTTATATGAATAATATCCCTCGTGATCATGCACCCTTGTGAATGGTTTATTCTTGTTGAATCTCGATCATAGTGATACACATATTCATAATATTGATGCCAAAAGATGCAAAGTTGATAATGATAGCGCAACATACTTGTGGCACTGCCGTTTAGGTCATATTGGTGTAAAGCGCATGAAGAAACTCCATGCTGATGGACTTTTGGAATCTCTTGATTATGAATCATTTGATACTTGCGAACCATGCCTCATGGGAAAGATGACTAAAACTCCGTTCTCCGGAACAATGGAGCGAGCTAATGACTTATTGGAAATAATACATACCGATGTATGCGGTCCAATGAGTGTTGAAGCACGCGGCGGGTATCGTTATTTTCTAACCTTCACAGATGATTTGAGTAGGTATGGGTATATCTACTTGATGAAACACAAGTCTGAAAGATTTGAAAAGTTCAAAGAATTTTAGAGTGAAGTAGAGAATCATCGTAACAAGAAAATAAAGTTTCTACGATCTGATCGTGGAAGTGAATATTTGAGTTACGAGTTTGGCCTTCATTTAAGAAAATGTGGAATTGTTTCACAACTCACGCCACCTGGAACACCACAGCGTAATGGTGTGTCCGAACGTCGTAACCGTACTTTATTGGATATGGTGCATTCTATGATGTCTCTTACCGATTTGCCACTATCGTTTTGGGGTTATGCATTAGAGACAGCTACATTCACGTTAAATAGGGCACCGTCTAAATCCGTTGAGACGACACCGTATGAACTGTGGTTTGGCAAGAAACCTAAGCTGTCGTTTTTTAAAGTTTGGAGATGCGATGCTTATGTGAAAAAGCTTCAACCTGATAAGCTCGAACCCAAAGCGTAGAAGTGCGTCTTCATAGGATAACCTAAAGAAACAATTGGGTACACCTTCTACCACAGATCCGAAGGCAAGATCTTTGTTGCTAAGAATGGGTCCTTTCTAGAGAAGAAGTTTCTCTCGAAAGAAGTGAGTGGGAGGAAAGTAGAACTTGATGAGGTAATTGTACCTTCTCTCGATTTGGAAAGTAGCTCATCAGAGAAAACCGTTCCCGTGATGCCTACACCAACAAGAGAGGAAGATAATGATAAAGATCATGAAACTTCAGATCAAGTTGCTACTGAACCTCGTAGGTCGACCAGAGTATGTTCCGCACCAGAGTGGTACGGTAATCCTGTCCTGGAAGATATGTTGTTAGACAACGGCTAACCTACGAACTATGAAGAAGCTATGATGAGCCCGGATTCCGACAAATGGTTTGAGGCCATGAAATCTGAGATAGGATCCATGTATGAGAACAAAGTGTGGACTTTGGTGGACTTGCCCGATGATCGGCAAGCCATTAAGAATAAATGGATCTTTAAGAGGAAGACAGACGCTGATGGTAATATCACTGTCTACAAAGCTCGACTTGTCGCGAAAGGTTTTCGACAAGTTCAAGGGGTTGACTACAATGAGACTTTCTTACCCGTAGCGATGCTTAAGTCTGTCCGAATCATGTTAGCAATTGCCGCATTTTATGATTATGAAATCTGGCAAATGGATGTCAAAACTGCATTCCTTAATGGTTTTCTTAAAGAAGAAGTTGTATATGATGCAACCAGAAGGTTTTGTCGATCCTAAGGGTGCTAACAAAGTGTGCAAGCTCCAGCGATCCATCTATGGACTGGTGCAAGCATCTCGGAGTTGGAATATACGCTTTGATGAGGTGATCAAAGCATATGGTTTTATACAGACTTACGGTGAAGCCTGTATTTACAAGAAAGTGAGTGGGAGCTCTGTAGCATTTCTAATATTATATGTGGATGACATATTGTTGATTGGAAATGATATAGAATTTCTGGATGGCATAAAAGGATACTTGAATGAAAGACCTCGGTGAAGCTGCTTATATATTGGGCATCAAGATCTATAGAGATAGATCAAGACGCTTGATAAGACTTTCAATGAGTACATACCTTGACAAGATTTTGAAGGAGTTCAAAATGGATCAGTCAAAAAAGGAGTTCTTGCCTGTATTGTAAGGTGTAAAGTTGAGTAAGACTCAAAGCTCGACCATGGCAGAAGATAGAGAGGGAATGAAAGTCATTCCCTATGCCTCAGCCATAGGTTCTGTAATGTATGCCATGCTGTGTACCACACCTAATGTGTGCCTTGCCACGTGCCTGGCAAAGGGGGTACAAGAGTGATCCAGGAGTGGATCACTGGACAGCGGTCAAAATTATCCTTAGTAACTAAAGGACTAAGGAAATGTTTCTCGGTTATGGAGGTGATAAAGAGTTCGTCGTAAAGGGTTACGTCGATGCAAGCTTTGACACCAATCTGGATATCTCTGCGTAGCAAACCGGATACGTATAATGGAGCAGTCATTTGGAATAGCTCCAAGTAAAGCGTGATAGAAGCATCTACAGTATGACATAAGGATTTGCAAAGTACACATGGGTCTGAATATTGCAGACCCATTGACTAAAATTCTCTCCCACGAGCAAAACATGATCACACCTTAGAACTCTTTGAGTGTTAATCACATGGTGATGTGAACTAAATTATTGACTCTAGTGAACTCTTGGTTGTTAATCACATGGCGATGTGAACTAGATTATTGACTCTAGTGCAAGTGGGAGACTGATGGAAATATGCCCTAGAGGCAATAATAAAGTTGTTATTATTTTATATTTCCTTGTTCATGATAAAGGTTTATTATTCATGCTAGAATTGTATTGACCGGAAACTTAAATACATGTGTGAATACATAAACAAATACCGTGTCCCTAGTGAGCCTCTACTAGACTAGCTCGTTAATCAAAGATGGTTAAGGTTTCCTAACCATAGACATGAGTTGTAATTTGATAACGGGATCACATCATTAGGAGAATGATGTGATGGACAAGACACATCCGTTAGCTTAGCATATGATCGTTCTGTTTATTGCTACTGCTTTCTTGAATGTCAAATACATGTTCCTCAGACCATGAGATCATGCAACTCCCGGATACCGGAGGAATACCTTGTGTGCTATCAAACGTCACAACGTAACTGGGTGATCATAAAGATGCTCTACAGGTATCTTCGAAGGTGTCCGTTGAGTTGGCATGGATCGAGACTGGGATTTGTCACTCCGTGTTTCGGAGAGGTATCTCTGGGCCCTCTCGGTAATGCACATCATAAGAAGCTTGCAAGCAAAGTGACTAAGGAGTTAGTTACGGGATGATGTATTACGGAACGAGTAAAGAGACTTGCCGGTAACGAGATTGAATTAGGTATGGAGATACCGACGATCGAATCTCGGGCAAGTAACATACCGACGGACAAAGGGAATTACGTATGTTGTCATTGCGGTTTGACCGATAAGATCTTCGTGGAATATGTAGGAACCAATATGGGCATCCAGGTTCCGCTATTGGTTATTGACCGGAGAGGCGTCTCGGTCATGTCTACATCATTCCCGAACCCGTAGGGTCCGCACGCTTAACGTTCGTTGACGATATAGTGTTATATGAGTTATGTGAATTGGTAACCGAATGTTGTTCGGAGTCCCGGATGAGATCCCGGACGTCACGAGGAGTCTCGGAATGGTCGAGAGGTAAAGATTTATATATGGGAAGTCATATTTTGGGTTTCGGAAAAAGGTGTAGTTTTTTCGGTATTGTACCGGGAAGCTTCCAGAAGGTTCCGGAGGATTCCGGAGGGGTCCGGAAGTCCACAAGTGGGTCCACCACGTCCCAAGGGCTGGCATGGGCTAAGGGGAGGCGCCCTGGCCTTATTGGGCCAGGCGCACCAAGTCCTCAAAAGCCCACGCAACTAGGGAAGGAAAAAAGGAGAGTCCTAGTAGGAATAGGATTGGACTTTGGAGTCCAAGTCCACGTGTGTACTATTCACGTGGTACTATTCACGTGGTACTATTCACGTGTCACTATTCCTTCTACTCCAAGCCCCTACACATATATAAATAGAGGAGAGGGGGCGCCCCAAACAAGACACAGCATTGTCTTAGCCGTGTGTGGCGCCCCCCTCCACAGTTCCGTCCCTCGGTCATATTTTCGCAGTGCTTGGGCGAAGCCCTGCGGAGATAGCATCACCATCATCGTCACCACGCCGTCGTGCTACCGGAACTCATCCACTACCTCGCCGTCTTGCTGGATCAAGAAGTCGAGGACGTCACCGAGCTGAACGTGTGCTGAACGCGGAGGTGCCGTACGTTCGGTACTCGGTCGGTTGGATCGTGAAGTTGTTCGACGACATCAACCGTGTTGTTCTAATGCTTCCGCTTACGGTCTACGAGGGTACGTAGACACACTCCCCCTCTCATTGCTATGCATCTCCATGGATAGATCTTGCGTGTGCGTAGAATTTTTTTTGTTTTCCATGCAACGTTCCCCAACAACAATAGCAACATCGGGTCATCGTCGGCGAAGGAGAGGCAGGGGTTATTAGATTCGAGTGCGCCTAGGTGAAAGATCGCGGGCGCCAAAGATGATAGCAGGCTTAAAGGAATGGATGGCGCCGGCGAAGGCAGTGACCCGGGCAGGGGGCGACCAGGTGGCGCACAACAGCACCCGCCGGCCGCGGGTGGCGCTGGCAGGTGGCTAAGCAGGGAGAGGTGGACGAGTTGATAAGGTGAACGAAGAAAAAGACTACAAGGGTAAATTAGACTAAACTGGGTTGTTTTCTAGCTAACTAACGCATAGAAGCTCCCTTAAATTTGTGTTGTCTGGGTCATATTATGACAAATCTCACAAGGATAAAATATGAATAATTTTCTTATCAGAGAAGGTAAATAGTATCCTCCTCTATTTTTTCTTTTCTATATCGATAACCCATTATGCTTTCGGTTGTGTTTCATGCTAATTGCAACTACATGCTGCAACATTTCGTTTGCACAATCCATCGCGAGTAATCATTGACATGGGCCCCAAGACGATGTCGTTGGAACGAACCAAAAATCCACCGAATTTTATACAACAACACAAGTAAATATATGTAACCGATAAAAAAAATTAAAAGGCCGTGGCAACGCACGGGCGTTCTACTAGTTTTTTTACAACGTGTGGGTTCGGGGCTCATTGAGCCTAATTATTTGATTAATCTTTAACTGCATGCAGGCATGGTTTTTTCCGTGCGGGTTGATACATACGTGCTGCCTTTGGGCTAACACTGGTATGGGCCTCCTGATTTAGTTGGAGAACCTAATACACATGCATGCATGTCTATGCATTGATCAGGAAATCAATTAATTTTGCCTCAAAAAAAAAGGAAATCAATTAATTTTCTTAGGACAAAAACTTGATGATTATTATTATTATTTTCGTCATATTTTATAATTATCGTCTCTTTTCAATGTCCGCAATATCGACATTCAGCCATATATCATACCATTATTTTCATCAGCCCTCGCTTTGAACGATCGATTTTTTTTAACTATTTCTTTTCATTATGCAACGGGTTTTCAGCATTTGCATTTATCTAACTTTTGGTAAAGTATTTTCAATATATTTTGTTTTGGTCAAAAATCGTGTCAACAGATGCCCCTCGAGGTCTGGGTCTGAAGAGATATTTTGATTCGGGTCCAGAGCTCGAAACTAGACAACCTTGTTTTTATGCTTGCAGTATTTCCATGCGAACGTGGGCTCAGGATTTACTTTTTTTTTAGCATCTGATTTTACTCAAATGTAAGCCAGCTATACGTGGCTATACAGTATTCTTTTATCTACAAAATGCTAACTAACTCTGCAATCGTGCAAGAATCAGGCCACGGAGGTTAGCTGCTCCTCAACGGAAGTCACACCTCGACCCTCAGAATTTGTTCCTCGTGAGCATTGGCATAACCATATGTACATGAAGGCCACTGGGTTTGATATTTGGTTACACTATAATGCACCCATAGCATTTCTATGCCACGCGAAAGATCATGGTATGAGCTCATCAACTACTTTTTCGTTGAGAAATTCGGAAGCACGTACATTGACGTGTATATGATTATTTTGGATAAATTTTGATGGTTTTGCCCCTAGCATTTTAGGATATGGCATGGTTGGATTGGCCCCAACCCGTTGACAACACACTTTTCTTTACAGTAGAAATTGAGGGTGCATTTGCCCTATGTTGCACTAAATATACGCTTCACATGGAGCATCCTTGGATGATGGTGCCCCCTGTCCCAATGCTCTTGATTTACCACAATATTTGAATGGTATCCCTTTTGTATGTATTTTTCAAGTTGGCCATATTTATTGACTATTATTGTTTGTTATTTCCCGTGACCCCTTTTTTTTAAAGATGAGGCTTTTAGTTTGGTTTCTCGCTAGACTCATGAAAGGAGAGTAGCCTTTTTTTTTACATAGAATATCCATGTTTATCCTTTTATCTTGTGAAGCATCGGAGAGTTATTTCAATGATCTGACTTATGTTGATAAGGCTTTGGGTCATATGTTTGAAATTGATTGTTCTTTGACTTTGTACGATTTCACAGAATATATTGTTTGATATATTGTTTGTTGGCAACATATTTCCGTTCAAAAGAAACAAAGGAGCGTAATTGATCATTTTTCCGTTTCGGTGGTACTCCTGGGTGGGCTTTTGCAACTTGATTACGAGAGCTTCTGCTATTTTCCAAAAACACTTTTGAACTTCAGATCAACCATTATATAGGCTGACAAGACGGTGGACTTTTACTAATGCATACTTGCCTTTCCAGTTTGAGCCGGTGAGGCTAGTTTTGGCGAAATGTGATTGCTCTTGCACTTTTTGCTTGAGAGAACAGTGTATGCTTGCAGTTTTGGCTCTTGAAGCATTGGAGCACCTTTAGACATATGTTTATTTCGTTTGAGGTCATGAGTATTTACTCTCATATGCACGTGTGTGAACTTCAATTTTTTTATGAAGATTTAATTTCCATTGATTTATTGCACCACAGTTTATACTCTTATGATGTTGGAGTGTATTAAATTTATATATTTTTTGTACATTAGGCTAACAATCTATACTCGTGTTGCCTTGAACATCTTACTGTATACTCATGTGATTCGGAGTATTTTTTACGTAGCTCATATTGTAGGGTTTGATGTACCCTAGCCTCATGGTGCAGTACGTAGGTTTATATACACATTGAGCCTCGAGCTGGATGGTCGCCTCAACTCCATGATGTATTTCTTTTTATTATATATGTTAGTATAGCCAAATGATTTCAAAAGTCAACAATCTCTTCCCCCTTTTGCTGAAGGGCGAGATGAATCTTACCCAAGTATTCCTCGATAGAGGTTGTTGCATTGACCATGAACTAGAATCCTTCTTTTGCAACACAGTTTAGACTTGTAAGTTGTTGGAGTAATATATGTTTTATATCATAGTTTATACTCGTAAGTTTGTTGGAGTGTATTTTTTTAATGGTTATTAGCATCACAGTTTAGACTCAGAAGTTGTTGGAGTATTTTTTTATACAGATATGACACGGTTTAGACTCGTGAGTTGTTGGAGTAATTTTTTTATAGATATGACACAGTTTGGACTCATGAGTTGTTGGAGTATATTTCTTTAGATGCCACAGTTTATACTCATGAGGTATTGGATTATGTTTGATGATTTTTTTGCATCACAGTTTATACTCGTAAGTTGTTGGAGTAATTTTTTATATAGATATGACACAGTTTATACTCGTGAGGGTGTGGAGTATTTTTTGTGTGCCCCAGTTTAGACTCGTGAGGGTATGGAGTATATTTTTTGGGTGCCCCAGTTTAGACTCGTGAGGGTATGGAGTATTTTTTTTTGGGTGCCCCAGTTTAGACTCGTGAGGGTATGGAGTATGCTTGATGATTTTTTTTGGCATCACAGTTTATACTCGTAAGTCGTTGGAGTAATATATGTTTTATACCACAGTTTATACTCGTAAGTTTATTGGAGTGACAGATTTTTATGTCACAGTTTATACTCGTAAGTTATTGGAGTAATATATGTTTTATATCACAGTTTATACTCGTAAGTTTATTGGAGTGATACATGTGTGCCCTAGTTTATACTCATGAGGGTATGGAGTACGTTTGATGATATTTTTTCTTCTTTTTTACCTTTGCATCACAGTTTAGACTCGTAAGTTGTTGGAGTAATATATGTTTTATGTCACCGTTTTTTTAAATTAAGTGCACATAATGTAGCAACATTGTATTGCAGGCATTAATGCAAAATATATGTCATTTCTATTCAGATTTCACTTGTCTTCTACAAGAACAAAATTATGATGATACAAGAACATTTGCTTCCCTGCATCATCATACTAAAAATGCACCTAGTGAAATAGGCATAACCATAATATAAAGAAACAATGGTCGTGTACATATTTTTCTTTGATAAAGACTCAACAACCTTTTCTTACATACTTCACTTAGGAACAAACATTTCAACGTGTTCTAAGATAACTGGTTACATATTTCACTCAAGAACAAACATTTCAACGGGTTCTAAGATAACCGATTATGTTGGAATGTCGCCTATAAACCTCGAAGCTCGCATAGGCATCCAAACATGCATACTTGATCTGGTCATGGTCCAGGTTGGACTTCTCCCACCGACTGACAGTGATGCTTTTGTCCTTGTTAAGACTTATTTTTGCAACCTTATTTGCTAGCTTCTCCAATGAAACCAAGTCACCTTCTTTTTGATTAGGAACCTTGATACCCAGTCCCTGCACGTCGACAGGTTTTTTGATACCTAAGCTATAGAACTTGAGTTTTTTTATGTCATTGCCAATGGCGGCGCCCGCAAGTTTGATTGTGTCATTGTGAAGGAAGTTGCGGAGAAGTGGAGGGATAAAACTCCTGGCATGAGCCTGGTATAGTTGGTAAATTAGGCAATGCTTACCCACACAAAGCTACAGCGGCGGGATGTGGCTCTTGATTAGAGAGAGCAACTTGTTGCTCAAGTGGAAGCTTTTTACGCTCTTTGCTGTGGACATATCTAGTGTATTCACAGTCAAGGCCGACAACACGCCACTTGGCGTGATTAAGATACTTTTTCCAGATGAACCGTATGAAGGCAACAACTGTTGAAGGGTTGCTAGTCACGGTAGTATGAATTCTTATACCGCCCTTGCTGATATGAAAAGGTGGTCTGGATGATTGTTGTCCACACTCTTGAGGAATTGGACACGAACTTTGCCGACCCTAATGTTGCGAAGGTTGGCATGGTAAACATTTCTTCGCCGATGCTGATGGCTGTTGGAAATATGCCCTAGAGGCAATAATAAATTGGTTATTATTATATTTCCTTGTTCATGATAATCGTTTATTATCCATGCTATAATTGTATTGATTGGAAACTCAAATACATGTGTGGGTACATAGACAACACTGTGTCCCTAGTATGCCTCTAGTTGACTAGCTCGTTGATCAAAGATGGTTAAGGTTTCCTAGCCATTGACATGAGATGTCATTTGATAACGGGATCACATCATTAGGAGAATGATGTGATGGACAAGACCCAAACTACGAACGTAGCATGTGATCGTGTCAGTTTATTGCTATTGTTTTCTGCATGTCAAGTATCTGTTCCTTTGACCATGAGATCATGCAACTCACTGACACCGGAGGAATACCTTGTGTGTATCAAACGTCGCAACGTAACTGGGTGACTATAAAGGTGCTCTACAGGTATCTCCGAGGGTGTCTGTTGGGTTGGCATGGATCAAGACTGGGATTTGTTACTCCGTGTGACGGAGAGGTATCTCAGGGCCCACTCGGTAATACAACATCACATTGAGCCTTGCAAGCAAAGTGACTAAAGAGTTAGCCACAGGATCTTGTATTACGGAACGAGTAAAGAGACTTGCCGGTAACGAGATTGAACTAGGTATAGAGATACCGACGATCGAATCTCGGGCAAGTAACATACCGAAGAACAAAGGGAACAGCATACGGGATTAACTGAATCCTTGACATAGAGGTTCGACCGATAAAAGATCTTCGTAGAATATGTAGGAGCCAATATGGGCATCCAGGTCCCGCTATTGGTTATTGGCCGTAGAGGTGTCTCGGTCATGTCTACATAGTTCTCGAACCCGCAGGGTCTACACACTTAACGTTTGGTGACGATTAGTATAGTTGAGTTATTATGTTGGTGACCGAAGGTTGTTCGGAGTCCCGGATAAGATCCCGGACATGACGAGGATCTCCGGAATAGTCCGGAGGTAAAGATTGATATATGTGATAATAGTGTTTTGATCTCCAGGAAGAGTTCCGGAGTTCACCGGAAGGGGTTCCGGATGTTTACCGAAGTGTTCGGGTGCAGCAACACTTTATATGGGCCAAAGGGATAAAGCCCACGAGGTATTGGAAAGTGCAAAAGTAGTTTTGCTGCCGCGTAAGCGGTACTACCGCTTGGTGAAGCGGTACTACCGCCCGAGCGGTACTACCGCTTGTATGAAGCGGTACTACCGCCCAAGCGGTACTACCGCTTGTGTGAAGCGGTACTACCGCTTGTGTGCGGCTGTGCACGGTTCGGCAGGGATCCGAGTTGGACTCTTTCCCTGCGGGCCAAACCGACCTTGTGCGGGCAAAACCGACCCGGAGGAGGCTTTTACTCCAAGTTTAGACCCCAAGGCTCAACATATAAATAGAGGGGCAGGGCTAGCACACGGGACACATCAAGATTTCCCCAAGCCGTGTGCGGCAACCCTAACCCTCTAGTTCCTCCGTCATAATCTCCGTAGTGCTTGGCGAAGCCCTGCAGAGATTGTTCCTCACCACCATCACCACGCCGTCGTGCTGCTGGAATCCAACCACTACTTCATCATCGCTCGCTGGATCGAGGAGGTGAAGGCGTCATCAAGCCGTACGTGTGTTGAACGCGGAGGTGCCGTCCGTTCGGCGCTAGTTCGTGATCGGATCGAGGGACGACTTGCGATTTGGATCGCGGAGACGTTCGACTACATCAACCGCGTTTCTTAAACGCTTCCGCTTAGCGATCTACAAGGGTATGTAGATTCACTCTCCCTCTCGTAGATGCTCATCTCCATGGATAGATCTTGTGTGTGCGTAGGAAAATTTTTGTTTCCCATGCAACGTTCCCCAACAGTGGCATCATGAGCCAGGTCTATGCGTAGATGAGATCTCGAGTAGAACACAAACGAGTTGTGGGCGTGGGTGTATACATATTGCTTGCCGTTACTAGTTGATATTTGATTCGGCGGTACTGTGAGATGAAGCGGCCCGGACCGACATTACGCGTACACTTACGCGAGACAGGTTCCTTCAACTGACATGTAACTTCGTTGCATAAAGATGGCTAGCGGGTGTCTGTCTCTCTCACTTTAGTTGAATCGATTTCAATGAAGAGGGTTCTTTTAGAAGATCAAAAAGCAATCACTACACCACGTTGTGGTTTTGCGTAGGTAAGAACGGTTCTTGCAAACCCGTAGCAGCCACGTAAAATTTGCAACAACAATTAGAGGACGTCTAACTTGTTTTTGCAGGGTATGTTGTGATGTGATATGGCCAATTACATGATGAGATATATGTGATGTATGAGATGATCATGTGTTGTATAGAATATCACGACTTGCATGTCGATGAATACGGCAACTGGCAGGAGCCATAGAGTTGTCTTTAATTATTGTATGACCTGCGTGTCAATCATTAAGCGCTATGTAATGCTTTACTTTATCGCTAAACGTTAGCAATAGTCGTGGAAGCAACAGTCGGCGCGACAACCTTATGGCGACACGTTGATGGAGATCAAGATGATGGAGATCATGGTGTCATGCCGGTGACGATGGAGATCATGCCGGTGCTTTGGAGATGGAGATCAAAAGCACAAGTTCATGGCCATATCATGTCACTTATGATTTGCATGTGATGTTAATCCTTTTATGCATCTTATTTTGCTTAGGACGATGGTAGCATTATAAGGTGATCCCTCACTTAAATTTCAAGATAAATTGTGTTCTCCCCAAGTGTGCACCGTTGCGAAAGTTCGTCGTTTCGAGACACGCCGTGATGATCGGGTGTGATAGACTCTACGTTCGCATACAACGGGTGCAAGCCATGTTGCACGTGCGGAACACTCGGGTTAAACTTGACGAGCCTAGCATGTACAGACATGGCTTCGGAACACAAGAGACCGAAAGGTCGAACATGAGTCATATAGTAGATATGATCAACATGAAGATGTTCACCATTGAAACCACCTCAACTCACGTGATGATCGGACTTGAGTTGGTGGATTTGGATCATGTTACACTCGAATGACCGGAGGGATGTCAATTTGAGTGGGAGTTTTTAAGTAATATGATTAACTAAACTCATTATCTAGAACAATAGTCTAAGTTGTCTTTGCTATATTTATGTTGTAGATCATGGCTCGCGCAGTAGCACCCCTGAATTTTAATGCGTTCCTAGAGAAAGCTAAGTTGAAAGATGATGGAAGTAACTTTGTGGACTGGGCCCGTAATCTAAGGATTATCCTTACGGCTTCCCAGAAGGCTTATGTCCTTGATGCACCGCTTGGTGATCCACCCGCTCCAGTTGAGTCTCTAGACGTTGTGAACGCCTGGCAGGCTCGTTCTGATGATTACTCAATAGTTCAATGTGCAATGTTGTATGGCTTAGAACCGGGACTTCAAAGACGTTTTGAACGTCATGGAGCATATGAGATGTTCCAGGAGTTGAAGTTTATCTTTCAGAAGAATGCCCGGATCGAGAGATATGAGATCTCCGATAAGTTCTATGCTTGCAAGATGGAGGAGAACGGGTCTATCAGTGATCACGTGCTCAGAATGTCTGGGTACTCCACCCGTCTGGCTGAGTTAGGGATGCCCCTTCCGCCAGAGGCTATCACTGACAGAGTTCTTCAATCATTGCCACCTAGCTACAAGAGCTTCGTGTTGAACTATAACATGCACGGGATGAACAAGTCAGTCGCCGAGCTGTTTGCGATGCTGAAAGCCGCTGAGTCTGAAATTCAGAAGGAGCATCAAGTGTTGATGGTCAATAAAACCACTAGTTTCAAGAAAAATGGCAAGGGTAAGAAGGGTAACTCCAAGAAGAGTGGCAAAGCAGTTGCTCCTCTCGTGAAGAAACCCAAGGCTGGACCCAAACCAGAAACTGTGTGTTTTCATTGCAAGGGAACTGGACACTGGAAGCGGAATTACCCCAAGTATTTGGCTGACAAGAAGGCGGCCAACAACAAACAAGGTATATATGATATACATGTTATTGATGTGTACCTTACCAACTCTCGTTGTAGTGCCTGGGTATTTGATACCGGTGCGGTTGCTCATATTTGCAACTCAAAACAGGAACTGCGGAATAGACGGAGGCTGGCAAAGGACGAAGTGACGATGCGCGTGGGAAATGGTTCCAAGGTTGATGTGATCGCCGTCGGCACGCTCGCTCTTCGATTACCGTCGGGATTAGTGATGAACCTAAATAAGTGTTATTTGGTGCCTGCGTTAAGCATGAACATTATATCTGGATCTTGTTTATTGCGAGACGGTTACTCATTTAAATCAGAGAATAATGGTTGTTCTATTTATATGAGTGATATCTTTTATGGTCATGCACCCGATGTGAGGGGTTTATTCTTATTGAATCTCGATAGTAATGATACACATGTTCATAACATTGATGCCAAAAGATGTAGAATTGATAATGATAATACCACTTTCTTGTGGCACTGCCGTTTAGGTCATATTGGCGTAAAACGCATGAGGAAGCTCCATGCTGATGGACTTTTGGAGTCACTTGATTTTGAATCACTTGACACATGTGAGCCATGCCTCATGGGCAAGATGACTAAAACACCGTTCTCTGGAACAATGGAACGGGCAAGTGACTTGTTGGAAATCATACATACTGATGTGTGCGGTCCGATGAGCATTGAGGCGCGCGGTGGTTATCGTTACTTTCTCACCTTCACTGATGACTTAAGTAGATATGGGTATATTTACTTAATGAAACACAAGTCTGAAACATTTGAAAAGTTCAAACAATTTCAGAGTGAAGTTGAGAATCATCGTAACAAGAAGATTAAATTCCTACGATCTGATCGAGGAGGAGAATATCTGAGTTATGAGTTTGGCAGTCACTTAAGACAATGTGGAATTGTTTCACAACTGACACCGCCTAGAACACCACAGCGTAATGGTGTGTCCGAACGTCGTAATCGAACTTTATTGGATATGGTGCGATCTATGATGTCTCTTGCCGATTTGCCACTATCGTTTTGGGGGTTATGCATTAGAGACAGCTGCATTCACTTTAAATAGGGCACCATCGAAATCCGTTGAGACGACGCCATATGAACTTTGGTTTGGCAAGAAGCCAAAGCTGTCGTTTCTTAAAGTTTGGGGATGTGATGCTTATGTCAAAAAGCTTCAGCCTGAAAAGCTGGAACCCAAAGCGGAGAAATGCGTCTTCATAGGATACCCAAAAGAGACAGTTGGGTATACCTTCTATCTCAGATCCGAAGGCAAAGTGTTTGTCGCTAAAAACGGAACATTTCTTGAGAAAGAGTTTCTCTCGAAAGAATTGAGTGGGAGGAAGATAGAACTTGATGAGGTTGTTGAACCTTTACTTCAACCTGAGAGTAGCGCAGCGCAGAAAGTTGTTTCTGTGGAGCCTACATTAGCTGAAGAGGAAGTTAATGATGATGATCATGAAGCTTTGGATCAAGTTGCTATCGAACCTCGTAGGTCGACAAGGACGCGTACTGCTCCCGAGTGGTACGGCAACCCTGTCTTAGAGGTCATGTTGTTAGACAACGATGAACCTACGAGCTATGGAGAAGCGATGATGGGCCCGGATTCCGAGAAGTGGTTAGAGGCCATGAAATCCGAGATGGGATCCATGTATGAAAACAAAGTATGGACTTTGGAAGTATTACCTGAAGGGCGTAAGGCCATTCAGAACAAATGGATCTTTAAGAGGAAGACGGACGCGGACGGTAATGTCACCGTCTATAAAGCTCGACTTGTGGCAAAGGGTTTTTCACAAGTTCAAGGAGTTGACTACGATGAGACCTTCTCACCCGTAGCGATGCTTAAGTCCGTCAGAATCATGTTAGCAATAGCTGCCTTTTTCGATTATGAAATTTGGCAGATGGATGTCAAAACAGCGTTCCTTAACGGTTACCTTAAGGAAGAGTTGTATATGATGCAACCAGAAGGTTTTGTCGATCCAGAGAATGCTGACAAAGTTTGCAAACTCCAGCGATCCATTTATGGACTGGTGCAAGCATCTCGGAGTTGGAATCTTCGTTTTGATGAGGTGATCAAAGCGTTCGAGTTTATACAAGTTTACGGAGAAGCTTGTATTTACAAGAAAGTGAGTGGGAGCTCTATAGCGTTTCTAATATTATATGTGGATGACATATTGCTGATTGGAAACAATATAGAAATGCTGGAAAGCGTAAAGGAATATTTGAACAAGAGTTTTTCAATGAAGGACCTAGGAGAAGCTGCTTTCATATTAGGCATCAAGATCTATAGAGATAGATCGAGACGCTTAATAGGACTTTCACAAAGCACATACCTTGACAAAGTTTTGAAGAAGTTCAAAATGGATCAGTCCAAGAAGGGGTTCTTGCCTGTATTGCAAGGTGTGAAGTTGAGTAAGACTCAATGCCCAGTGACTGCAGAAGATAGAGAAAAGATGAGTGTCATCCCCTATGCTTCGGCCATAGGCTCTATCATGTATGCAATGCTGTGCACAAGACCCAATGTCAGCCTTGCCATAAGTATGGTCGGAAGGTTTCAAGGTGATCCAGGAATGGAACACTGGACGGCGGTCAAGAATATCCTGAAGTACCTGAAAAGGACTAAGGACATGTTTCTCGTTTATGGAGGTGATCAAGAGCTCGTCGTAAAGGGTTACGTCGATGCAAGCTTTGACACTGATCCGGATGACTCTAAGTCTCAAACCGGATACGTATTTATTCTTAATGGGGGTGCGGTTAGCTGGTGCAGTTCCAAGCAAAGAGTGGTAGCTGATTCTACATGCGAAGTGGAGTACATCGCAGCCTCGGAGGCGGCGAAGGAAGGTGTCTGGATGAAGGAGTTCATGACAGATCTTGGAGTAGTGCCTAGTGCGCTTAACCCAATGACTCTGTTTTGTGATAACACTGGTGCCATTGCTCTAGCCAAGGAACCAAGATTTCACAAGAGGACCAGACACATAAAGCGACGCTTCAATTCCATCCGCGATTACATCAAGGAGGACGACATAAATATTTGCAAAGTACACACGGATCTAAATGTTGCAGATCCGATGACTAAACCTCTTCCAAGGGCTAAACATGAACAACACCAGAACTGCATGGGTGTTCGATTCATTACAATGTAAATCACATAGTGATGTGAACTAGATTATTGACTCTAGTGCAAGTGGGAGACTGTTGGAAATATGCCCTAGAGGCAATAATAAATTGGTTATTATTATATTTCCTTGTTCATGATAATCGTTTATTATCCATGCTATAATTGTATTGATTGGAAACTCAAATACATGTGTGGGTACATAGACAACACTGTGTCCCTAGTATGCCTCTAGTTGACTAGCTCGTTGATCAAAGATGGTTAAGGTTTCCTAGCCATTGACATGAGATGTCATTTGATAACGGGATCACATCATTAGGAGAATGATGTGATGGACAAGACCCAAACTACGAACGTAGCATGTGATCGTGTCAGTTTATTGCTATTGTTTTCTGCATGTCAAGTATCTGTTCCTTTGACCATGAGATCATGCAACTCACTGACACCGGAGGAATACCTTGTGTGTATCAAACGTCGCAACGTAACTGGGTGACTATAAAGGTGCTCTACAGGTATCTCCGAGGGTGTCTGTTGGGTTGGCATGGATCAAGACTGGGATTTGTTACTCCGTGTGACGGAGAGGTATCTCAGGGCCCACTCGGTAATACAACATCACATTGAGCCTTGCAAGCAAAGTGACTAAAGAGTTAGCCACAGGATCTTGTATTACGGAACGAGTAAAGAGACTTGCCGGTAACGAGATTGAACTAGGTATAGAGATACCGACGATCGAATCTCGGGCAAGTAACATACCGAAGAACAAAGGGAACAGCATACGGGATTAACTGAATCCTTGACATAGAGGTTCGACCGATAAAAGATCTTCGTAGAATATGTAGGAGCCAATATGGGCATCCAGGTCCCGCTATTGGTTATTGGCCGTAGAGGTGTCTCGGTCATGTCTACATAGTTCTCGAACCCGCAGGGTCTACACACTTAACGTTTGGTGACGATTAGTATAGTTGAGTTATTATGTTGGTGACCGAAGGTTGTTCGGAGTCCCGGATAAGATCCCGGACATGACGAGGATCTCCGGAATAGTCCGGAGGTAAAGATTGATATATGTGATAATAGTGTTTTGATCTCCAGGAAGAGTTCCGGAGTTCACCGGAAGGGGTTCCGGATGTTTACCGAAGTGTTCGGGTGCAGCAACACTTTATATGGGCCAAAGGGATAAAGCCCACGAGGTATTGGAAAGTGCAAAAGTAGTTTTGCTGCCGCGTAAGCGGTACTACCGCTTGGTGAAGCGGTACTACCGCCCGAGCGGTACTACCGCTTGTATGAAGCGGTACTACCGCTCAAGCGGTACTACCGCTTGTGTGAAGCGGTACTACCGCTTGTATGAAGCGGTACTACCGCCCAAGCGGTACTACCGCTTGTGTGAAGCGGTACTACCGCTTGTGTGCGGCTGTGCACGGTTCGGCAGGGATCCGAGTTGGACTCTTTGCCTGCGGGCCAAACCGACCTTGTGCGGGCAAAACCGACCCGGAGGAGGCTTTTACTCCAAGTTTAGACCCCAAGGCTCAACATATAAATAGAGGGGTAGGGCTAGCACACGGGACACATCAAGATTTCCCCAAGCCGTGTGCGGCAACCCTAACCCTCTAGTTCCTCCGTCATAATCTCCGTAGTGCTTGGCGAAGCCCTGCAGAGATTGTTCCTCACCACCATCACCACGCCGTCGTGCTGCTGGAATTCAACCACGACTTCATCATCGCTCGCTGGATCGAGGAGGTGAAGGCGTCATCATGCCGTACGTGTGTTGAACGCGGAGGTGCCGTCCGTTCGGCGCTAGTTCGTGATCGGATCGAGGGACGACTTGCGATTTGGATCGCGGAGACGTTCGACTACATCAACCGCGTTTCTTAAACGCTTCCGCTTAGCGATCTACAAGGGTATGTAGATTCACTCTCCCTCTCGTAGATGCTCATCTCCATGGATAGATCTTGTGTGTGCGTAGGAAAATTTTTGTTTCCCATGCAACGTTCCCCAACAATGGCATACTGACTCATACGAAGCCTTAGAGGAATCACATGCAATGGGTGGTGACGACATGGGATATGACAATGTTGATGTTGGGTTCACACGACATGTCTCATAGCCATGTGAATTGGGGTACATTTCCTTGCAACCAAGGGGAAACTTGAGAACCGTCTTAGAGCATTCTCCACTGGATTTATCGGCCAACGAAAGAATAGGCTCTGTAGCATCAACTTGAACTTTATTCTGAACCTCTGATGTCCTTCCATGTTGAAATGACGAGGAGGGCAATATAATCATGGCATTGCCCTCAATCATAGGCTGCTCATAGTGGAGTTTGTCCATTGGCTTCCCTTTTCCCTTTTTGTCTACCCTCATACTTCCCCCAAACTTGAGTGTAGAGCAGACTTCTATTCCTTGGTCATGTTCAGTTGGTGATGCAGTCATGGTACCCAGATGTTGATTTGTTGAAGTCGCACATGGACCAATTGGCACATCAAGCCAAATATCTCCAATGCGGAGTGTCACCGACTGCGGCACCTGACCTTCCATACCTTCGAATAAAGAAAACTTTATATCAGTTTTCTTTGAGTATATTTTGTGTACACAATGTTTATATACTTCATGTAGAAATTCATATGTTGCAATCCTATGTTGGAATTCAAAGATGAGGGGAGAAATATGTCCCACCGGGCGTGCCAGAATCTGATGACGGGAAAATGGCGGCGTGAGACACGCGTCCACGTCATTGATACAGAGTGAATAATTTAAGTGCATAAATGCATACAATAAAAAGAAGATCAAACATTATAGGTACTTTATTTCTAGAACTCTTACATTTACATAAAAATTATGTTAATTACATCTCCGAAGAGAAAACCCCTGATTAAGAATTCCAACATATCTATTACATAGGATTACATCACATGTCTATTACAATATGCATCAAGAAAAATCCTCCTCGCGGTCGACGCTGAACTCCGGCTTGGGGGAACTTGAAGTTTATTTGTGTAGGTTTTCTTCAACGGCGTTATGTTTTGCCATATGTTTCTCTATCACACAACACATTTTGTTCGTGCTCAACTTCATTTATGTTATGGTGTAAAATGAAGGTTGATTTTGGCCAGGCTTGATTTGGCCCCATGTTTTGATGCATAAGATGTATGCATGTATTTTTAATATTTATAACTCATGTCATGGAATTCACATCGGAGAACCCATGCTTAGAGCATAATTTCTGTTTTATTTGGTTGATGGTTTATGCCATGGAATTCATTTGAAAGAACCCATGTCACAATACAATTTTTATTATGCCATGGGTTTCACGAAAGAACCCATGTCATAGAATAGTTTGCATTTTGCTTAATTTATGACTTATGGCATGGAATTCATGTAAAGGAACCCATGTCATAGTGTGATTTTCATTATGCCACGGAATTCATAAAAGATCCCATAACATAATTTGCATTTCCTTTGTTTTATGGCTTATGCCATGGAATTCATATGAGAAGAACCCATGACATAGCAGAATTTGCATTTATATTTTTTTTATGGCTTGTGTCATGGAATTCGTGAGAAAGAACCCATGCACGGAATGTGCTTTGTGAGAATTTAGAATTTTGTGGCTCATGTCATGGAATTCACATGAAAGAGCCCATGCTTAGAGCATTTTATATGTCCCCCACACATGACATGTCCGCGTGAAGAAAAATGTGCATCCTTAATTCTAACCAAATGGCCGAAACTAAGGACATATCTATATGAATAATGGGACAATTACATTTGAGCCCCTAGTTGTGTCACACCCGTGTGTTTTGCCCCTAAATTCAAAAAACCCTCGTTTCTGCCCAAGCTCGTTTGCTCCTCTTATGCTTTTGCCCTTTGACCGTTTGACCGTAACTTTGAAAACTTCATAACGAATTCATACTAACTCAGAAAAATGCATATAAGGTATCAAAATGTTCGAAGAAACATCACCTATATGTGCATGTCATTTGCATTCATGACAAAAGTGCGGAAAAGTCATCATCTCAGTTTGAGCTCATATGATGTCAGCATGAATAGTAAAATTCAAAAAAAAACTGAATTATTTTTGTGTCAAACATTGACTAATGTTTTGAGCACTTATAAAGTTTCACCAGGGAATGACATTCGTGGAAGTCGTGCCAAAAAAAATCAGCACTCCAAAATGCTTTTGTTTTGGAGCATCAATTTTCTTTTTTTTCCACGACTTCCATGAATGTCATTTCCTCATGAAACTTTGCAAACTTTAAAAACATTTGTCAAAGTTTGCCACAAAAAAAATTCAGAATTTTTTGAATTTGTTTTCAATTTTTTCATCATTTACTATTCATGCTGACATCATATGAGCTCAAACTGAGATAGGGACTTTTCAGCACTTTTGTCATGAATGCAAATGACATGCACATATAGGTGATGTTTTTTCGAACATTTTGATATCTTATATGCATTTTTCTGAGTTAGTATGAATTCGTTATGAAGTTTTCAAAGTTACGGTCAAACGGTTAAAGGGCAAAAGCATAAGAGGAGCAAACGAGCTTGGGCAGAAATGAGGGTTTTTTGAATTTAGGGGCAAAACACACGGGTGTGACACAACTAGGGGCTCAAATGTAATTGTCCCATGAATAATATGCAAATCATTGATTTCATGTAGTATGTAAATTCCTCGATCCGAACCAAAAAGGCCGAACCTAAGGGCATGATTTCATGAGTTATATATTCCTTGATCCGAACCAAAGAGGCCGAACCTAAGGGCATGATTTTATGATGTGCATATTCCTTGATCCGAACCAAAAGGCCGAACCTAAGGCATGATTTCATGCGTGCATATTCCTTGATCCGAACCAAAACGGCCGAAACTAAGGGCATGAGGGCAGTATCATATCTCACCATCTCACCTCCTTGGAACAAACCAAGGCTCCTCTCCTTCCTTCTTCCTTTCTCACGCTATGCTTTTTTTTTTTGTGAAGTATTGTGAGTAGTGTATTGCTACTAGAGGGGAGGAAGAAGCCCAGCGAACCAAGGAGCAAAATATGAGCGGAACCCCCTCCGTACGCATAGCAACCAGGTATTTATAGGGACGGGGCGTGCAGGGCTGCGGCTGGACGCGCGTGCGCCCACGTCCACGTCCACGTCCACTGATCGTGGGATCGTGAGATCGTGGGAGCGGGGCTGCTCCTTTCCTCTTTCTTTCATTTCTTTAATCCCTAATTAACCGGCAACGTCCATCAGCTGATATGGGCTTAATTAGGCCATATTTTTTACAACGTGTGGGTTCTGGGCCCATTGAGCCTAATTATTTGATTAAGCTTTAATTGCATGCAGGCATGGTTTTTGAGAGGTCCCATGTGACGCGTTCTGCGTCAATTTGCTGCGCTTTCGCACGGACGCACGTCCTTGGCGGGCTTTGTGGGCCGCGCATGGGCGTTTCCTTTGAACGCGCCGTGAAAAATCAACAAAAAACAGCACCATGGTGGGAATCGAACCGACGACCAGCGCCAATGACGACCGCGGAGCTAACCAGTGCGACAAGCTAACTGTAGTGGAAGATTTGGAACGTAATATTTAAAAGGAGCGGATGGCAACGGCAACGTTGAAAGAAAAAATTCCCAAAAACGTGTGTGGGGGGCTTCGAACACAAGACCTCAAGTGAGTGAACCACGTCGCTAGACACTGTGTTCATAGATATGTTTTGCCTAAAATGCCACCTCAGTTAATATAAACTATAGGCGGCGAAAAAAGTTATTTTTTTTTGAAATTTCAAACATTGTTTTCTTTTTCATAAAAGTAAATATATTTAGAAAAACGAATATTTTCAAATTTTGATAACAAACTTTTAAAAACACGAACATGTTTTGCGAAACCTAACAGTTTTCTAAAACGTGAACAGTTTTTAAACAAATTGAATATTTTTTGACATTGTAATTTTTTTTTAAAAGAAACATTTTCTAAAATTCCTAAACATTTTTTGAAACACGGTCATTTTTCTGAAATTGTGAACAAAATTTGGAAATACGAACATATTTTGACATTCCTGTACATTTTCTGAAACATGAACGTCTTATGAACGAAATTCTGAACAGATTTCCAGAAAGAGAACATTTTTTTTAAATTAGTGAACATTTTTTAAAACACGAACATTTTTTGAAATTGTGAACAAAACTTGAAAACAAGAATATTTTATGAAATTTCTAAAAAGACTTTTTGAAACACAAACATTTTTTGAAATGCTGAACAAAATTTGAAAATGAGAACAATTTTTTGAAATTACGGAACATTTTTTAAAACACGAGCATTTTTTGAAATTGTGAACAAAATTTGAAAACAAGAACATTTTATGAAATTACTAAAAAGACTTTTTGAAACTCGAACATTTTTTGAAATTCTGAACAAAATTTGAAAACGGGAACATTTTTTGAAATTTCTGATTGTTTTTTTGAAATTGGGAGCAAATTTTGAAAACGAGAACATGTTATAAAATTCTGAATAAATATTTGAAATTTTCAAAAAAAGAAACATGAAAAAGAAAAAACGAATGGGCAAAGAAAAGAAAAGAAAACAGAAAAACAAAAAGTAAAAATTAAAACGAAAAAAGAAACAGAAAAAGAAAAGAAACTAAAAGGGAAAAAGGGGAAATAGAAAAAACGGTCCAGGAACCTTCTAGAAGATTTTCCAAAACCAGAAAAACCGGCTGGAAACCACCTAGAATATTCGCAAAACCAGAATCGCTTAATCGTTTGAACGGGCCGGCCCATCCGAACGCTCCTCGATGTGCCCTGTGCGTCGCCTCGACTACTTGCCGCAACGAGCGGCAAATAGGAATTTCCATGGTTTTTTCCGTGCGGGTTGATACATACGTGCTGCCTTTGGGCTAACACAGGTATGGGCCTCCTGATTTAGTTGGAGAACCTAATACACATGCATGCATGTCTATGCATTGATCAGGAAATCAATTACGTATTGGGTTATATAGGCCATGTCATGTACGCACAGCTTATACGTGTATGTACGTGCGTGTTACCCAATGAATCAATGTTATTATTGGCTTTAGATTATATTTTCTATACATTTAGTTAATTCACAACGATATTTGGTGGAGCCGCGCCCGTACGTGTTATATTTTGCAGATACCGGCGCCGTCTTTGATGCCGGGATTTTATGTTTAACATTAGAATTCTACCGTCGGTGACGTTATATGCGTACGCGAGCTATCTGTCCTCTATAATTTTCTTAGGACAAAAACTTGATGATTATTATTATTATTTTCGTCATATTTATAATTATCGTCTCTTTTCAATGTCCGCAATATCGACATTCAACCATATATCATACCATTATTTTCATCAGCTCTCGCTTTGAACGATCGATTTTTTTTAAACTATTTTTTTTCATTATGAAACGGGTTTTCAGCATTTGCATTTATCTAACTTTTGGTACAGTATTTTCAATATATTTTGTTTTGGTCAAAAACCGTGTCAACACCAGGGGCTCCACATGGATAGGTGGCGCGGTGTCCATGTGGCCGGCTGGTGGCCCCTCTCGCTGCTTTCCAAATCTTCCAATGTTTCTTGTTGCCTAAAAAAATGCGTGTTCAATCAGCAACGTATTTTGACCTCCGTAGATATTGATTTTCTGCGAAACCAAAAACAAGCATTTAGCAAAATTATACAAAAATGATAACATAATAGCATTTAACAAAAAAAATTATAGATATGTTTGAGATGTATCATTGGCGCCGCCTCTGGCGTAGATACCTAAAACACCAATAGTGGAGTAACCTGCTGCACGCCGATGGCGGGTGGTGCATCGGGCAGTGGTGGAGGAAGAGGTGGTGATGTATGGGTGTCATGCATGGGCGTCAATGCAAGGGGCCACATTCAAACATGTGGGTACCAACCTGTTCTTGGCCCAGCTCATGTGTGTGGGAGATTGGGACAGGGCTATGGGCGGTGGCCCGTGGCAATTCAGAGGATTTGAAGTGGTCATTGATGAGTATGATGGTTTTACAAGTGTTGATGAGTACAAGCTAGACCATATTCCCGTCTGGGCTCGAGTCATGGGTGTCCTAGAGGGGCTGATGAAGAAGAAGGAGTTGGCGGGAAAAATGCAAAAAAGGTTGGAAAGCCTCCATTTAAAGTGATTGTTAATGAGGGACGCATAAATCCAACCAAATATCTCAGGGTTAGGGTATTTATCGAGTTGGATACACCACTTGTTTGGTTCATTCCCATTAATCTTAAGGAGAGCAAAAAGTATGCAGTGGAGTACGAACGATTACCAGATTTCTGCTACTTCTGCGGGATGGTTGGACATTTGACAACCGAGTGTGGAGACAGATTGCACAAACGAGAAGAGTGTGAATGGGGGAGTTGGTTCCTGGTTAATTTTGACAATTTTGATTATGCTACACAAGCGAGTAGGGGAAGAGGAAGGAACACTGGTTTTGGTGGCGAGGAGGTAGGTTCTTTAGAGGGTGAGGCGCCAACGCAGGTGAAGCTAATGAGGAGGACATGCAATCTATGGACTTGCGTAACGCTGAGCTAGGCTCTAATTAGGTGGTTCCAACAGCTCGGGAGAGGCTGGTTCGTCCAGATGGTACCTTCCTGAAGGACACACAACCACCATCGGTCCAAACCGGTGTAGTTACAGAAAGAGTATTGTTGGTAGAAGGAGGACTAGTTGCCTTGTTGATAAAAGCCTTTTGAATACACCACCAAAAATTCAGGATCAGAAGAGACAGATTACAAGAGGGGGACAAAGTTTGGGTGTAGATGGAGGAAATGTTGACATGGAGATGACATCGGCGACCCCCAATGAGGGGGATCGTCATGAGCAATGAAACTCATAAGCTGGAACTGTCGAGGCCTCCTCGGTGCCCCGACAGTTCGATCGGTTGTGGACATCCAGAGGCGACACAACCCGGATGTGTTTGTAATGACCTACCTTTTCAGATTGCGGTCTCCGTGTGTATCTATGCCAGCCCCTGGATCGAATCGCCGAGAAACACGGTACGGATGTAATATCATACACAAATGCATCATTTCATTACATCGCATGACACAGAAAGCAAATAGTCTTACAAGCCACTAGCCATAGGCTACCAATAGATAGTCTTACATAAGCAAACCGAGTTCTCTAATAGCAGAAACAAAAGCAATCTAAGATAGTCGTCTTGGTAAGGCTCCATCAACACCACGGGGAAGCATGTCGAGTGGATGCATGAAACCCTACCTAAGTCACTCCTCATAATAGTCACCTGCAACATGGTACGTTGCAGCCACTAGGGTCAATACATTGAATGTATTGGCAAGTTTTCATAGTTGTTATAATAGTCCTGTCTCACCTACATGCATCTTTGGGCAAGTGGAGTTCAAGGCTCTTTGTAGAAAATAGGGTTTATCCAATTTTTTAAAGATGGTCTACTCTATACATATGACACACTGGTAAACCCCAACTATCCGTATGCATTATATGACACTCCCGGTAAACCCGGTCATAGTCAGAGGCACTCCCGGTAACCCCGGTTGTAACCTTAGACATAGAGGTACACCCCTCTGTAGTCCTATTCCCATTGTTCAACCCATAAAATTTTAATTAAGAAGAGGTGATGAGATCAAGCAGATAATTCTTGGCAAAGTTGTTCAAATTTGTCTATAACCGGGGACACGACTAATCATGATTAGTTTTTACACTCTACAGAGGTTTGTGTACTTTACATGCGAGACCTAGTCACACCCTTCTGCTACTAAACTTGGCTTGTGAAGTAGCCAGGTAGACCAAGACAAGTCTTTTGAGAAGCAATTGCCCACATCCAAAGGCAGACCCAGGCCAATCTATACACCTACATCTGCTAGTCTATCGGAGGGGTTCCCACAACTTACTTGGTCAAGACAGAGCCCATATTGACTCATGGTTACACATGTAAGCTACTCAACTTTGAACTCATACAATCCCTTTGAGTCTGGGCGGTCACCCACAAGTGCACATCCAACGAGTAAACCATCGACATGGGCCCGCTGGAGCCACTCAACTTTCAACCAACCAAAGCAAAACCGAAGTACCGGCCAGATGGTTCATTAATTAGTTGTCATTAAGTAGCCATCTGATACGTCTCAAATGTATCTATAATTTCTTATTGTTAAATGTTATTATATTATCACTTTTGTATGCTTTTTATATTATTTTATACTATTTTTCTGGACTAACTTATTAATTTAGTGCCCAGTGCCAGTTCTTGTTTTTTTTGCATGTTTTTGGTTTCGCAGAAAATTCATATCTAGGATGGTCCAAACACAATAAAATTTTATGACAATTTTTTATGGAAAATAAGAGACCCTAGAAGCTTCGGGAGAAGGCCAGAAGATGCACACAGGGCTGTAAGTGCATCAAGTGCCCCCTTAGTGGTTTTGGAGTATTGAAGACAAATAGGTTGAGGAACTAATGTGTTTGTGAGTATACACAGGAGACAGAGTCCCTGAAGATTTGGTTTAACACATGGAAGACGACCCCTAAAAATAGATTTCTTCAAGTGAAGAATCTGGTGATGAAATTGGTATGGCCTTTAAAGAAATTGATGTGAAGACTTTGAAGCTTGAAGACTTTGGTTTTCGTAGTTTCTTTTCTTCTTATTTGAGTCATAGGAAAAACCGTACTGTTAAAGGGGGTCTAGGTGAAACATATTTCACATTTCCAAAGTGATGCTCAAACTTACTGAAACCCATACACAAGACGCTTCGAGTGAAGCCTTTGAAAATCTCCAGTACAGCTGACGCATTTGCTAGCGACAGTGACGAAGTTCATCTGGTCGCTGACGAATTTGGTCAGGCTGAGGAGTTAGGAGTTCGCCAGTGCGATCTGCCTACCGTGAGGAAATTGAGTGCCCTGATAAATTGAAAGTACAATTTTCCGACCGTTGCTGCGCCGCGTGCCAGCTGTCGAGTGGATCCTTATCCTGACAACGGTCGAATCAGACAAGGGCATTTATGACATTTTATGTCGGGTTGCCCCTTGGCTATAAATAGCCGCCCCCCCCAACCAGTTGTTGGGTTGGCTGCTCCGAGAGAACTTGACACTTGTCATTTGAGAGCAACCCATCCTCTGACGACTTTGTGAAAAACCCAAGTGAGGAAAAACCCAACCAGAGCCTAAGTGATTGAGCATCACTGAAGAGATTGATCTGTGTGATCCGACGCTTGTTACCTTTGAGGACTGTCATTCGTCCAGACGGTTAGGCGTCATGTTCTGAGCACCCAAGAGTAATTGTGGCGTGCCGGTGAACAAGTCTGTGAAGGTTTTGGAAGTCTACCTTGAAGACTTACCACGAGTGATTGGGCGAGGTCTAAGTGACCTTAGCTCAAGAGGAATACGGTGAGGACTACGTCTCCTCTGAGTTGCGACTCAGCCGCCTCAACCAGACGTATAGTTGATGCAGCAACTGGAACTGATCTACCAAATTCCATTGTCTTCACCGAGCCAACCTGGTTTCAAATTTTTCACCCTCCCTTACTTTATTCCGCTGCTGAAGAATTTGTGATCTATCCTCTGACGAATTTGAACTGAAGTATTTGATCATGCTATCTTTTATTTCCTCTATTCATATTCTTCATGCGTGTATAATTGTATGATTGCATGTTCTTCACCCTTATGTATGCTGTTCGCATGTACTCTGAATTTGTGATGACTTAGTTTCCCATGCGTCTCTATTTCTTCACTCTGATCTTCGTCAAATTCATCAGAGTTTGACGAATTTCTAATAATCTCCCATTCACCCCCCTCTGGGAGATAACCTGCGCTTTCAATTGGTATTAGAGCAAGGTGCTCCCTTGTTCTGTGTGATTTTGGTTTAACCACCTGGAGTTTTAGTTATGTCGACCGCAGGTATGATCAAGGTCTCCGCTGCGTACCCCATCTTCGATGGCACAGACTATCCCTACTGGAAGAACAAGATGCGAATGCATCTTGAGGCTATTGACAATGATCTCTGGTTCGTCGTTGAGAACGGCGTCCCCACCATTTCACCAAGTATCAATGCTGCTGATGTGAAGAGATTCAAGCAACTGGACTCTCAAGCGAAGAACATCATTTGTGGTCATCTCAACAAAGGACAGTATGGCAGAGTGAGTGCACTGGAAACCTCGAAGCTTATCTGGGACCGGCTTTCAAAAGTGAATGAGGGTGTTTCCACTCAACGTGACTCCCGAGTTGATGTTCTGCGCAATCTCTTCAATCGCTTCAAAAGACTCGACAATGAAAATGTGCAGCAGACCTTCGACCGCCTCACTGATATCTCGAATGAGCTTCAAGCTCTTGGTGCTGCTGACATCACCGATCATGAGGTGGTGAAGAAATTGCTGAGGTCTCTGGACAGTTCCTTCGACACTTTGGCACTGATGATTCAAGAGCGCCCAGATTACAAGTCACTGGATCCTGCTGACATTCTTGAGAGGCTCAACACACATGAATTTCAGCAAGCAGAGAAGAGAGACATGTATGGACCCAGCTATGGTCGCCCCCGCGCTCTGAAGGCTAAAGCAAAAGCCAAGGCAATTTCTTCATCTGAAGAAGAAGAAGAAGAGGAATATGAGAGCAGTTCTGACGGTGTTGAGGAAATTGGCAGAGAGCTGGCTATGTTGGTGAAGAAGTTCCAGAAGTTTTCCAAGAAGAACAGATTCGGAAAATCTTCAAAGTATGACTCGAAGAACACTGGAGAAGCGTTTGCTCGAGACTACAACAAAAGAACCTGTCACAAATGCAAGAAGCCAGGCCACTACATCGCTGACTGCCCTCTTTGGCAGAAGAAGAAGAAGAAGAGCAGAGATGATGATGAGTCTGATGGGAAGAAAAAGAAGTCCTCAAAGTCTTCATCAAAGTCCTCATCTCACAAGAAATCTAGTTCTGGCAAAGCTCGTGCATTCCTTGGGAAGGAAATGGATTCTGAAGAAGAATTTGATGATCAGCAAGCTGAGGAATCTGAGGAGTCAGACACTGGTGTGGCAAGCCTTGCACTCGCTACTGAGTACGTCAGCAAGTCCATCTTCAACACTGAGGATAATGGTATCTCCACCAACAATGATGACTGTGCTGATGACTACACTCCCACCTATTGCTTCATGGCTCGAGGCGCAAAGGTAACCTCACGAGAAGCTTACTTTGAAACCACCAGTGATGATGACTCTGAGTGTGAATCTAAACCAAGCTATAAGAAACTTGCTAAAATTGCAACTGAACAGCAACATGCCATGGAAAAGATTAAAAAACTGCTAGACAAAAGCGATGACCTGTTGGATGAGGAAATGGATCATAGTCAAGCCTTGTCTGAGGATCTCAGAAGGCTTAAGTCTCAATATGACGAACTTGAAAGTCGTCATGTGTCCCTCTCAGCTGAACATGAGAAGCTGTCCTATGAATTTCTTCAAAGGAAGCAAGATCTCAAGAAGCTGAGAGCGTCTCATGATGATCTTCAAAAAGAAAACGATTTACTCCTCGCTCAACAGATCAGTACCGCTCAGGAAGAATTTGTTGCACCATGCTTAAAATGCCTTGAACGTGATAATGCTAATTCTTCAGCTGAATGTTCAAATGCTTCTGTGCTTGCAATTGCTTCAACTGCTACGGTGGCCACTAACCCCTCATCTGAGAAAGCCACCGGTGATACTGATGAAAATGCAGGGCTGAAGGAATTATATGTCACTAGCATGTACAAAAGCCTCAAAGGACATCAAACCCTGTGTGACGTGCTCAAAAAGCAAATTCTTCACAGGAACCCTAGGAAAGAGGGTATTGCCTTTGAGAGAAAGCTCAACGGTGATGGTTCGTATTGGAAGCCTGAGCAGTATCCCAAAACCACATGGGTTGCTGCAAAGGGACCTCCAGTAGACCCATCCTCTTTATCTGGCTATACTTGTGATTCTTCATATTCTTCAGATGAGTCATTTGACTCCAACTATAAACTGTTCAAAAATCAGAATGGTGAAATCTTTGACAGATTCATTGGTACTAACTGCAGGAACGGTCCACCTGTGAAGAAAATTTGGGTTCCTAAAAGCCTTCTGGAAAATCTTCAGGTGAATGTCATCATGACACCACCGATGAAGAAGAAACTTCCTAGGGCAAATTCTTCACAGGGATCAAAGTCGTCAAATGGACGCAGACCCACTTATGGTCGCACTAATGTCTCTGTTTCGCAGGGAAACAAACAGCGATTTGATGAATATGAGCATTATTCTTCGAACCACTATGTTCACAAATCATCGAAGAATTTCTCTGTCTATTCATTCAATTACTATAACCCTCCTGTGAAGAGAAATGCATACTCTTCAATGCCTAAGTTCTCCATCAATGCACTTCGTCACATTGCTTCTCAGCCACCCATTCAGATGTGGGTGGTTAAGAAGAAGAACTAATCTCTTCTGCAGGGTCAGGTCTTCAGGCAACTAAATGTCTGATGAATTTGCTGAAGACCTGACAAAATGCCTGTTGGGATGCAGGCTAATCATGTTGGAATGAATGTTTCATTTCACACATCCCTTATGCTGCTAGATATTACTCATTGATGAAATTGTCTGATGAAATTGATCATCATCATATTCTTCACTTTAAAGCATATGAATTTGTAAGTCAGACTAATGCTCCTACAGGATAAAACACCTTCAGCCACTGAATGGGTCTTGGACAGTGGCTGCACGAATCATATGACTGGAGATAGGAATCTCCTCACTGATGCTCCCCTTACTTCGTCTCATCTGAAGCATATCACTTACGTTGACAAAGGAAAAAGCAAGGTATTGGGTCTAGGTAAGGTTGCCATTTCAAAGGATCAACACATGGAAAAGGTGATGCTTGTCGAGTCCCTTGGATTCAACCTCATGTCGTCTCAATGCTTTGTGATCTTGATATGATTGTCATCTTTGGCAAATATAGATGCATTGTGCTGTTGGAATCTGACAAATCCAAAGTCTTCGAAGGCTTTAGGAGAGGTGACTTGTATATTGTAGATTTCTCTACAGGTCCTCAGCCTGCAACATGTCTAATGGCAAAAGCTTCGGAATGCTGGCTATGGCATCGACGACTTGGACATGCTGGAATGAGGAATTTGAGCACTCTCGTCAAGAAGAAGCATATCATTGGTGTCGAGGGTGTCAAATTCGTCAAGGATCACCTCTGTGGTGCTTGTGAGTCTGGAAAAATGACCAGAGCCAAGCACCAGGCGAAGACAATCATGACCACTACTCGTCCTTTTGAATTGCTTCATATGGATTTGTTTGGTCCTACACATTATGCCACACTAACCAATGCAGCATCTCTCTACGGATTCGTCATTGTTGATGATTACTCTCGCTACACCTGGGTGCACATCATTACCTACAAGACTGAAGTTCAGAATGTCTTCAGACGATTCTTCAATCGGGCCATGACGAATTATGGTCTCAAGATCAAGCACATCAGGAGTGACAACGGCACCGAGTTCAAGAACACTGGCCTCGACGACTATCTTGATGAATTTGGTATTACTCATGAGCTCTCTGCTCCCTACACTCCTCAGCAGAATGGAGTCGTGGAGCGCAAGAACAGAACCCTCATCGAGATGGCGCGCACTATGCTTGATGAATACAAGACACCTCGTCACTTCTGGCCTGAGGCAATTGACACTGCATGCCACATCATCAACCGGGTATATCTTCACAAATTCCTCAAGAAGACTTCATATGAACTCCTCACTGACAAGAAACCCAATGTGAGTTATTTCAAAGTCTTCGGTGCAAAATGTTGGATTAGAGATCCTCATCACAATTCTAAATTTGCACCAAAAGCACATGAAGGTTTTATGCTTGGTTACGGAAAGGACTCGCACACCTACAGAGTCTTCAACTCCTTCCACCACAAGGTTGTTGAAACTGTAGATGTGCAGTTCGATGAAACTAACGGCTTGCAAAGAGAGCACCTGCCTCTTGTGCTAGATGAAATGCCACCTGAGGAATCTATCAAGCTGATGGGCACGGGTGAAATTGTGCCCAGGGAAGAAATAGCTGCTGATGAAGAAGTGGTTGTTCCTCGTCATGAAGAAAATGAACATCCTGACGAAAATGATGCTGAGGACTCTGCACGGCAACAACAACAACAAGGCCCTCGTCCAACACATCCACGAGTGGCGAATGAAGTGCAGATTGAGAAGATCCTCGACAACATCAATGCACCTGGTCCCCTCACTCACTCAAGAGCTTCACATTTGGCTAACTTTTGTGGGCATTACACGTTTGTCTCTATTTCAGAGCCCGCCAAAGTTGATGAAGCCTTTCTGGAACCTGAATGGATTCAAGCGATGCAAGATGAATTGCGTCAATTCGAGCTCAATAATGTGTGGGAGCTTGTCAAGCGCCCTGATCCACGCAAGCACAATATCATCGGCACAAAGTGGATCTACCGCAACAAACAAGACAAAAATGGCCAAGTGGTGAGGAATAAGGCCCGTCTTGTAGCTAAAGGCTACACACAGGTTGAGGGTATTGATTTTGATGAAACATTTGCACCTGTTGCTAGGCTTGAAGCCATTCGTATATTGCTTGCATATGCTAATCATCATGATATCCTCTTATATCAAATGGATGTGAAAAGTGCATTCCTCAATGGTAAGCTTGAGGAAGAAGTATATGTTGCTCAACCACCAGGTTTTGAGGACCCAAAGCATCCTGACAAAGTCTTCAGACTCAACAAGGCTCTCTATGGCCTCAAGCATGCCCTGAGGGCTTGGTATGACACACTGAAGGAATTCCTGAAAAAAAAGGGGTTCAAGCCCGGTTCACTTGACCCTACTCTTTTCACTAAATCTTATGATGGTGAACTGTTCATATGTCAAATATATGTTGATGATATTATCTTTGGTTGCACTAACAAGAAATACAGTGACGAAATTGCTCATATGATGCAAGAAGAATATCAGATGTCTATGATGGGGGAGTTGAAATTCTTCCTCGGGCTTCAAATTCGTCAACAACCCAATGGCATCTTCATATCTCAGGAGAAATACCTCAGAGACTGCCTGAAGAAATTCGGAATGCAAGATTGCAAAGGCCTCAAGATACCAATGCCAACAAATGGCCAACTCAACACTGACGAAAATGGTAAAGATTTCGATCAGAAGGTATATCGCTCCATCATTGGTTCGCTGCTTTACCTATGTGCATCTAGGCCAGATATTATGCTTAGCGTTTGCATGTGTGCCCGCTTTCAAGCGTCACCAAAGGAATCACACCACCAGGCTGTGAAACGAATTCTTCGATATTTGGCTCACACCCTAACGCTTGGATTATGGTATCCCAAGGGCTCATCACTTGATCTTGCTGGATATTCCGATTCTGATTATGCTGGTGATCGAGTGGATCGCAAGTCAACATCAGGCACATGCCATTTCCTCGGACGATCTCTTGTATGTTGGTCCTCGAAGAAGCAGAACTGTGTTTCACTTTCTACTGCCAAGGCTGAGTACATTGCTGCTGGCGTCTGCTGTTCTCAGTTACTATGGATGAAGCAAACCCTCAAGGACTATGGCGTCAACGTGAAGAAAGTGTCACTCTTCTGCGACAATGAGAGCGCCATCAAGATCGCCCACAACCCAGTGCAACACTCAAGGATGAAGCATATTGAGATTCGTCACCATTTTCTTCATGATCATGTGCTGAAGGGAGACATCGTCATCGACCACGTGAAGACTGAAGACCAGCTTGCAGATATCTTCCCTAAGCCCTTGGATGAGAGAAGATTTTGCATGTTGCGGTGTGAGCTAAACATCTTAGAATCTTCGAATGTCCTTTGAAAAGGACACACATCCTAACGCTTATGCATTCTTGATGACTTTGATGCACAACACATGAAGTAACGTTTTTCTTCAATCAATGAAGACTAACCCTCTAAGTGTGAAGAAATTAATGAAGAACTTGATTCTCAGAACCCTACGACAATTGTACGCGGTGTCTGAAATCATCATAGTTCTTATACGGTGGGTAACGCCACCACCTCATTTTGACGTTCTTCAAATTTGAGTTGTTCGTCATTTGCAATTTCGTCAATCTTTTCAATTTCGTCATTTGAGGTTATTCTTCACTGCTTATCTTGATTTGAGCTTTTCATGTCCTCAACAGCATCCACATATAGCTATTTCTTCATTTGGAGTTTTTCGTCGTCTATGTGGATGTGATCGGACCCACTCCCCTCTATGCTAAGCTCAGCCCACTCTGTTCTCAAATTCTTCATATGCGTTCTACTTGACACTGTTCAAAGTCTTCACTGTGTCCTTGTCAGCTGAAGAAATTGCGAACACATTTTGAAAATTTTCTAATCATTTTTTGGCAGTTACCACAGTAACTTCAGCCCGCGCTTCGCACGCGAGGATAGAGATGAAAATGCATGTGTGACGCGTGTCACTCAGATGCGAATCGCCAGGGGCTTATGTTGGGGAACGCTGCATGGAAAAACAAAAAAAATTCTACGCACACGCAAGATCTATCCATGGAGATGCATAGCTACGAGAGGGGGAGTGTGTCTACGTACCCTCGTAGACCGTAAGCGGAAGCGTTAGAACAACGCGGTTGATGTCATCGAACAACTTCACGATCCAACCGACCGAGCACCGAACGTACGGCACCTCCGCGTTCAGCACACGTTCAGCTCGGTGACGTCCTCGACTTCTTGATCCAGCAAGACGGCGAGGTAGTGGATGAGTTCCGGCAGCACGACGGCGTGGTGACGGTGATGGTGATGCTATCTCCGCAGGGCTTCGCCCAAGTACTACGAAAATATGACCGAGGGACAGAACTGTGGAGGGGGGCGCCGCACACGGCTAAGACAATGTTGTGTCTTGTTTGGGGCGCCCCCTCTCCTCTATTTATATATGTGTAGGGGCTTGGAGTAGAAGGAATAGTGCCACGTGAACAGTACCACGTGAATAGTACACACGTGGACTTGGACTCCAAAGTCCAATCCTATTCCTACTAGGACTCTCCTTTTTTTTTCCTTCCCTAGCTGCGTGGGCTTTTGAGGACTTGGTGCGCCTGGCCCAATAAGGCCAGGGCGCCTCCCCTTAGCCCATGCCAGCCCTTGGGACGTGGTGGACACACTTGTGGACTTCCGGATCCTCCGGAATCCTCCGGAACCTTCTGGAAGCTTCCCGGTACAATACCAAAAAAACTGCACCTTTTTCCGGAACCCAAAATATGACTTCCCATATATAAATCTTTACCTCTCGACCATTCCGAGACTCCTCGTGACGTCCGGGATCTCATCCGGGACTCCGAACAACATTCGGTTACCAATTCACATAACTCATATAACACTATATCGTCAACGAACGTTAAGCGTGCGGACCCTACGGGTTCGGGAATGATGTAGACATGACCGAGACGCCTCTCCGGTCAATAATCAATAGCGGAACCTGGATGCCCATATTGGTTCCTACATATTCCACGAAGATCTTATCGGCCGAACCGCAATGACAACATACGTAATTCCCTTTGTCCGTCGGTATGTTACTTGCCCGAGATTCGATCGTCGGTATCTCCATACCTAGTTCAATCTCGTTACCGGCAAGTCTCTTTACTCGTTCCGTAATACATCATCCCGTAACTAACTCCTTAGTCACTTTGCTTGCAAGCTTCTTATGATGTGCATTACCGAGAGGGCCCAGAGATACCTCTCCGAAACACGGAGTGACAAATCCCAGTCTCGATCCATGCCAACTCAACAGACACCTTCGGAGATACCTGTAGAGCATCTTTATGATCACCCAGTTACGTTGTGACGTTTGATAGCACACAAGGTATTCCTCCGGTATCCGGGAGTTGCATGATCTCATGGTCGGAGGAACATGTATTTGACATTCAAGAAAGCAGTAGCAATAAACAGAACAATCATATGCTAAGCTAACAGATGGGTCTTGTCCATCACATCATTCTCCTAATGATGTGATCCCGTTATCAAATGACAACTCATGTCTATGGTTAGGAAACCTTAACCATCTTTGATCAACGAGCTAGTCTAGTAGAGGCTCACTAGGGACACGGTATTTGTTTATGTATTCACACATGTATTTAAGTTTCCGGTCAATACAATTCTAGCATGAATAATAAACCTTTATCATGAACAAGGAAATATAAAATAATAACAACTTTATTATTGCCTCTAGGGCATATTTCCATCAGCTTATCCGTCCAAAATCTTCGGGCCACTCAGTTTTTACCGCGCCTATATAAAGGCTTGACCCCGTCAACCTCAACTCCTTTCACTCTCGCGCCCCTGTCACTCTCAAACCCTAGCGCCGCCGCTGGATTTCATCGTCGCCGGAGAGGAAGAGCTTCACTGCCTCAACTTCTTCGCCGTCGTACTCGCGCCGACCGCGGATTTCTTCACCTCCGCCGCCGCCGTAGCCGTCTTTCGTCGCCAAGTTAGGGCACGAAAGATCTGAACTGACAATTTCCTTCTCCTCGTCGTCTAGTTCGTCGAGTTCATCCTTGGGGTAATTAAAATTTATTTTTACCGCCCAAGTTTGATCTTTTTACTACCACAAAATCTTCAAGTGCTGTTTTTACCACTCTTCCAATTCTTCAGCACTTCCTTCTGGCCAGTCTTAGAGTATTTTCATCTAAGTTTCACTTAACAACTAGATTCCTCAATTGTGCAATTGCTTCAATCTGTACAACTCTGGAACCTTTGTCAAGAACACTTAGTGAAATGCGTCAAGACGATAAGGGTCAATTTCTTCACCTGGTTTATTTTGAAAAATCTCTGAGAACGCATGTGACTCTTCCCTATTTCCCCGCAACTATATTCTATTCACAGGTACAATGTCTGCCGACGAATCACTAGGTTCTCATCAAATTAATTCATTTGCAGCATTGCTTGAGGAAAATCTTCAAACATGTTCAGAGTCCTCAAAAGTTCAAAAACCTCAGCTGAAGAAAATGGCTGATGGGAAAAGGCCTCAAAAGAGAGGCAAGCGAAAAGAGGAACATACCGCCTTTGAGATTCCTGACGATCTGTATGATGGATATTGCACTCCAGATGAGGAAACACATGGAAAGGAAACAAAGGAGCAGCGCAAAATGCGCATGCAAAAGATCAAGAGGTACTGGACATATCAGTGGAGGGATTACAATTTCGTCACCTCCAAGTACATGAAGGACTTTGCTATGAAGCCACCGTGCAACAGGCCACCACTTACTGAAGGCCAGACTGCACATCCAACTAGCATCCGCAGGGGTGAAGAATTCCCCAAAGAATGGGCAAAGCAACAGGCTAAGTTGCAGAAACAGGCCAAAAAGGCCGTTGATGAATTCAACAAGGCCGCAAAGGCCTCAGCTGAAGCGGGCTCAAGCGGCAGTGCAAGTGCTCCGAAGAAAGCCATGCAGAAGAAGCCTGCCAGCAAGCCAAAGCCGTCAGTCCCAAAGGCTTAAGCACCCAAAGCTTCAAAATCTTCAGCGCCTCCTCCTGCTTCAAGTTCATCACAAGCAACAGCAAAAGCTTCAACACCGGTCGTGCTCGCATCTTGCCAGCGCACCGAGGGCTTTCCAACAGCCTCAATCGTTGCATCAAGTGCCTCAGCGTGTGGGCAACCATTGTCTTCACTGCCCATGCTGAAGAAAAAGGCAACAGCTGGCCGTGGAACTAGGCCAAGTCCCAAGAGCAAGGCTGTCGTGCCTCAGGCTGACGAACAAGGGCTGGCTGACGAAGATGAGCTTGCTGAGTTCCTCAGACGAAAGCAAGAGCAAGCAACAGTTGCTAAGAATTCTTCAGTCCCTATGCTGCTGGACCCCAAGAAGCTTCTAGACTTCATCGACATCTGGTGCACCAAGCCAGACACGCCCCTTGACGAATTGAATCTGCCTCCTGGTCCGAGTCATGTGTTATCAGCTTTCATTCAGAATGAGAAGCATAAAATTGCTCAAGCAAAACTGGTGAGGAAACATCAGCTGCAAAAAGAGAAGGAGCTGCGGAAGAACATGCTTTCAATTTCTCCTCAGCAGCTTGTGTCTTTGCAGTCTGAGATCCAAAAGCTGTCTGAAGAATTTGAACGCCAGTCAAGTCACTGATGTGGTGTGCGTGACAGATTCATCGCTGCAACCAACCTGGTTGTTGAAGACCACAACAAGCATGAGGCAGCCAAGTTTGGTACAGTGCCACCCACAAGTTCTTTAGCTCCACCACCCACAGCTCAGGCCAGTGAGACTGCGCCATTATCTCCGCAAGAACAAGACAGAGCGACTGACAATGTTGTGCCTGAAGAAGTTGCAAGGGCGACTGCAACAATCGACCCTGAAGAAAATGTACCACCAAGTTCCTCAGCAGCAGCACCACCTGCGACTTCACCCGTGAAGCATATCACACTTCCTTTTGCATCAGAAGTGAAGAAAACCAAGGCTGCTGAGAAGGAAGCAAAGAAAAGAAAAGCTTCAGCCCCACCAACCAACACAGCAACTGTGAAGAAAGTGAAGACGACTCCAATGTCTTTAGATGTTCCAATTGATGCTATACCTATCTCATCAGCGCCCCCAGCTCCTACCGATGATGATCTTCAAATAGTTCCATATGGGGTGGATTATGAAATCCCTCAGGTTGATGATGATGAAGAGAACCACTCTGCTGCTACCACAGAGCAAGTGGATGAAGATATCGAAGTCGAAGAAGATGCTTCGCTTCACCAAGTCTTGTCTCGGAAGCCTTCACAGGTTCCTGTGACTGAAGAACATGCCACTCCTTCAACTGGAAGTAGTGAAGAAATTGAAGAGGATGTGGATATTGATGGTGCTACTACCCCTCCGATCATCGATGAATTTTGGGAAGCTTTCTATCCAAATTCGCCCCTCACCACACCTCTGACGCAAGTGCCACAGTCACCCGCCGTCACTGAAGAAATTCATACGGGCTCTGAGGAAAAACAACCATCACCACTTCAGAGCATTCCTGAAGAAATACCAGCTGCAGCAGCTGATGAAACTGCTCAAGATGCGCCCACAGTTGATGTCGTCAATACATCCCCTCCTCGTGCAGACTCAATTCCTTCAGCAGACACCGATACTGTTCCCACTGCAACTGCTGAGGAAATTGCCAAGTCCCTTGTTGTCACCGATCCCAATGATTCCACTGGGTCCCCACGACCAGTGTTTGACGTTCGCAAGAAGATGCACAACCTTCACCCGGTGCCAGTGATGCCCAAGATTGGCAGAACCCTCAGGCGGCCTCAGTTTAATAATGCCAAATTCTTCGAAGAGAAGAATTTCTTCATTGGTGAGTCACCATATGACTCAGCCAAGATCAGGCGCCTGTGATTCTGGACAAGGACGCAGATGAATTTCTATGCATCACTGCTATTCGACAAGAACAAAGTATTTCCTCATCGCCATATTCCTCACGTGGATATGGAGTCTCTACCGTGCTTTTGGCCAGTTTTGGATGTTCTTCACGATGCAGGATTACTTAGCTTCTGCTCTGACGTCTGCGACTGGAATGAAGAACTCATTCTTCAGTTCTATGCCACAGTGCATTTCTCAGGAGAGGCTGAAGACATTGCTACATGGGCTCTGGAATGGATGAGTGAAGACACTCACTATAAAGCACCAATTGAAGAACTTCTCCGTGCTCTCCCAGTTGATCCACCCCATGAAGACGCAAAAAGAATATATGAAGAACCTGAACTGCCCGACCACCTGATGCAAGTGCTGATGAAGCCAATGGCTGAAGGAGATGCTCAAAGGACAACCTTCTTAGTGAAGGATTTGCTATATGTGCCAAGGACCGTTTTTCGCATTCTGTCCAAAACCCTCAGTCCAATCAAAGGACACAACTCCAACACTGAAGAAGTTGTGGGAATTATGAAGAATCTGCTATTCCATATAATTCATGGCACTCCCATCAACATTCATGATTTCTTTCTGAGGACTTTGGTCACAGTGGCACAGTCGCCTTTTGATCTGAAGCCATATGCTCCGTGGATCATGAGATTCATCAGATCCCGCTCTGCCATTCCCTACAAGGCTGACAGTCAGAATCATTTGAGCTATTTGCCTGAAGTCGAAGTTCTTCAGAGCACCATCTCCTCAGTTCCTGGCAAGGGCAAGACACCCGTAGATGAAGGAATTCGTCCCCTTGATGGACAATTTCGTCAACCAATCTCCAGCTCCAATGCTGATGAATCTGCTAGCCAGGATATTACAGCAAAAGCTAAAAGGCCAATTTCTTCACCTGAAGCACCACGTGTCATGACGGACCGTGAGCTGCTCATCAGTCTTCACCAGAAAGTGGACAGGAATCACAGATGGGTTAAGCGTCAGTTTGCTGCTGTACAAGCCAACATGACTGTGACGCATAACTCAGTCCGCAAAAACCGCTATTATCTTCATGAGATATTTGACAGATCATGGGCCATCCTATCGCACCTTAAGACAGATGAAGAACTTGTGGATATGGATTTCCAAATGAACTTCGACTGGGCAGAACTGCCAAGGAAGAAGTTCAAGAACACCCAAGTTCCTCCTCTCATGCCGAGTTCAGAGTCTTCATCGCGCACGACTGATGAAAATGAAGCTGTTGACGACACTGCGGCTGGTCCTTCTGCATCACGCGACCCCAACACCGCTGGCGCTCCCTCACACTACTAGGAAAAGGGCTATAGATGATATGGCCACTAATGGCGCACCAGACACTTGGTGCGCCACTACTATATAGTAATGGCGCACCATGAGTTGGTGCGCCATTAGTGTGGTAGACACTAATGGCGCACCGGACCCACGGTGCGCCATTAGTAACAAATGTTTTTTTTTAATTTTCCAAAAATACTAATGGCGCACCATGGCAGAGTGCGCCATTACTAGTTTAACTAGTAATGGCGCACCTCCAACACAGTGCGCCACTACTATATATCTACTATATATATATATATATATTTTTTTTTTACAAAACTACTAATGGCGCACCTCAAGCTGGTGCGCCATTAGTAACCAGGGTTACTAATGGCGCATTTGTGGGTGGTGCGCCATTAGTAACCGCCTTTTCAGTTTTACCTAGTTTTCACCAAATGCACCCCCCCCCCCCCCGTGGACCGCCTTTTCAGTTTTAAAAAAAATAAAAGAAAATGATAGAAATGTCAAAAAGATAAAAAATAATAAGATTCCCATATGATTTGTGGTCTAGTTGTTAGCAAAATTTACAAACATGACTTTCGACTTTTTTTGCAAAATCTCTCGAGAATTTGTAAAATGGGCATAACTTTTGCATACGAACTCCGATGAAAAAGTTTTTTATATGAAAAATCATCTACTCGAAAAGTTCTATCCGAATTCAACCGGGGGAACCCCGTTGAAGATTTTTAGAATCCTCAAAAACCTAACAGAAAAAAAGTTACGGGGCTTTCAAGATCTGGAGGCAAAAAAATTCAAAAAAATATCAAACTTAGTAATGGCGCACGGTTTGCTAGGTGCGCCATTACTATCTTCCCGCCTTCCAAATTCAAAATAAGTAAAAAAAATAAAAAAAAAAGTTAGTAATGGCGCACCAGCCCACGGTGCGCCATTACTATCTTCCCGCCTTCCAAATTCAAAACAAATTAAAAAAATAAAAAAAAGTTAGTAATGGCGCACCAGCCCACGGTGCGCCATTACTATGCCGTATATATAGGGCTGGCCGGCCTCTCTCCTCCTCTCTTCTTCATTTTTCTCCTCCACTCCACCTCCTCCTCTCCCCCACTCCATCTCCTCCACCATACTCCCCTCCTCCTCTCCGGCTGCCTCCTCTCCGGCGACCTCCTCCTCTTCGGTGACCTCCTCCCACTCCTCTCCGGCGACCTCCTCCTCCTCTCCGGCGACCTACCATTCCTCTCCGGCGATGTAGGTGAGCTCCTCTCCGGTGACCTTCTCCTCCTCCCTCCTCTCCTCTCCTCCCCTCACGGTTTCTCCTCCTCTCCGGTGAGCTCCTCCTCCCTCCTCTCCTCCACACGGTCTCTCCTTCCTCCTCTCCGGCGAAATGCTCTCCGGTGAACTCCTCTCCGGCGAGCTCCTCTCCGGCCACATGTGGAGCTCGGCAAAAAGAACGTACAAGATCCAAAAATGAGAACGAAATTTGAAAAAATATCGAGCAAAAACTAGGCAAAAAAAGAGCAAAAAAAACGAGCAAAAAAAATCACGATCCAGATCCAGATTCAAAATTCAAAATAGTAATGGCGCACCGTGGAGGTTAGAATATGCGCCATTACTATTTTCCCGCCTTCCAAATTCAAAAAAAATAAAAAAAAAGGGTAAATATGGCCCCCTGGGAGGCATACTAATGGAGCACCGTGGGATATACTAATGGCGCACTGCGTGGTGCGCCATTAGTATACCAGATACTAATGGCGCACCCGTGGTGCGCCATTAGTAAAAAATTCTAATGGCGTGATGCTAGTGGCGCACCTGTAGTGCGCCATTAGTAGCCAAAACAGGTGCGCCACTAGCAGGCCTTTTCCTAGTAGTGTCAACATCTCATCGTTGATTTTCTTCCGGGGCGTTAGTCCTCACTTTGTCTCCTTTTGGTCATCTGATGACAAAGGGGGAGAAGTGTGAGTTAGTCTTCAAGCGGGTCGTTATATATGGGTTATTTTTGCTGAGTTACAACTCTTGAACTTCATTTGATTCGCTCTTTGACGAGTTGTAACTTAAATAACTGTTGGATGTCTGACTCTTTTGATACATTTATATGCGTGCTCTGATCCTAACTATATATATGCTCATGCATGCACAAATTCGCCAGACACCAATTTTCATCATGCATTCATATTCTTCAAATATCTTATGATCATGCATGATTGGATTCCAAGATATAGGGGGAGATCTCCACAATTTCAACCTGCCATGTGCATTTGCAATCCAAAGCAAATTCCTCATATGCACATCTTCAGGGGGAGTTCCTCAATATCTTGGAATCAATTTCTTCAAACTCTGTACTTACACTTCAATTATTTTTACTCCCGTTGAAAGCCTAACCAATTTGTCATCAATCACCAAAAAGGGGGAGATTGTAAGTGCATCAAGTGTCCCCTTAGTGGTTTTGGAATATTGAAGACAAATAGGTTGAGGAACTAATGTGTTTGTGAGTATACACAGGAGACAGAGTCCCTGAAGATTTGGTTTAACACATGGAAGACGACCCCTAAAAATAGATTTCTTCAAGTGAAGAATCTGGTGATGAAATTGGTACGGCCTTTGAAGAAATTGATGTGAAGACTTTGGTTTTCGTAGTTTCTTTTCTTCTTATTTGAGTCATAGGAAAAACCGTACTGTTAAAGGGGGTCTAGGTGAAACATATTTCACATTTCCAAAGTGATGCTCAAACTTACTGAAACCCATACACAAGCCGCTTCGAGTGAAGCCTTTGGAAATCTCCAGTATAGCTGACGCATTTGCTAGCGACAGTGACGAAGTTCATCTGGTCGCTGACGAATTTGGTCAGGCTGAGGAGTTAGGAGTTCGCCAGTGCGATCTGCCTACCGTGAGGAAATTGAGTGCCCTGATAAATTGAAAGTACAATTTTCCGACCGTTGCTGCGCCGCATGCCAGCTGTCGAGTAGATCCTTATCCTGACAACGGTCGAATCAGACAAGGGCATTTATGACATTTTATGTCGGGTTGCCCCTGGCTATAAATAGCCGCCCCCAACCAGTTGTTGGGTTGGCTGCTCCGAGAGAACTTGACACTTGTCATTTGAGAGCAACCCATCCTCTGACGACTTTATGAAAAACCCAAGTGAGGAAAAACCCAACCAGAGCCTAAGTGATTGAGCATCACTGAAGAGATTGATTTGTGTGATCCGACGCTTGTTACCTTTGCGGACTGTCATTCCTCCAGACGGTTAGGCGTCATGTTCTGAGCACCCAAGAGTAATTGTGGCGTGCCGGTGAACAAGTCTGTGAAGGTTTTGGAAGTCTACCTTGAAGACTTACCACGAGTGATTGGACGAGGTCTAAGTGACCTTAGCTCAAGAGGAACACGGTGAGGACTACATGTCCTCTGAGTTGTGACTCAGCCGCCTCAACCAGACGTACAGTTGATGCAGCAACTGGAACTGGTCTACCAAATTCCATTGTCTTCATCGAGCCAACCTGGTTTCAAATTCCTCACCCTCCCTTACTTTATTCCGCCGCTGAATAATTTGTGATCTATGCTCTGACGAATTTGAACTGAAATATTTGATCATGCTATCTTTTATTTCCTCTGTTCATATTCTTCATGCGTGTATAATTGTATGATTGCATGTTCTTCACCCTTATGTATGCTGTTCGCATGTACTCTGAATCTGTGATGACTTAGTTTCCCATGCGTCTCTATTTCTTCACTCTGATCTTCGTCAAATTCATCAGAGTTTGACGAATTTCTAATAATCTCCCATTCACCCCCCTCTGGGAGATAACCTGCGCTTTCAAGGGCCCACAAGCCCGGGGGCACGGCCTACCCCCTAGTCGTGCCATCCAGGCTTATGTGCCCATACAACTCCGTTTGACCTAATTCCTCCGCCTATAAATTACATAATTCCTGAAACCCTCAGTAAGACAGACGAGACAATTTTATCGCCGCCGCAAGCCTCTGTTCCGAAGCAATCCCATCTAGAGCCCTATTTCGATGCTCTGCCGAAGGGGGAAGCCACCACGGGAGGCCTCTTCATCAACATTGTTGTCTCCATGATGATGTGTGAGTAGTTCTTTAAGACCTACGGGTCCATAGTAGTAGCTCGATGGCTTCTCCTCTCTTTCTCTCTCTCTCTCTCCCCTCTCTCTCTCTCTCTCTCTCTCTCTCTCCCTCTCTCTCTCTCTTTTGGATCTTCAATACAATGATCTCCTCTAAGATCTATCTGATGTAATTCTTGTGGTGTGTTTGTTGGGATCCGATGGTTTGTGGATTTGTGATTAGATTGTTCATTGAATATAATTGAATCTTCGAAGTGTCTTTGTTGTATGATTGAGTAGCTATGCATGCTTTCCGAGTTATTTGTCTTCTTTGGCCAAGATAGATGGGTAATTCTTCAGAGTGAGTGGTGCATAGTAGTGGGTTCAACCTCACGGTGATTTATATCCTAGTGACAGAATGGGAAGAAGGCACGTGATGTGTTGTTGCTACTAAGGATAAAACGACGGGGATTGATCTTATTGCTAGGTTTCTTTCTGTCTATATCATGCCATCTTGTTTATTGCGTTACTCTATTTTTCATTGAACTTAATACATTGAGATGCATACTGGATAGCGGTTTTGGGGTGGAGTAATAGTAGTAGATGCGGTTGGATTACTGACTACTTGTCACGGACGTGATGCATATACGAGATTATGCCATGAATGATTATAGTTATGAATGCTGCTTATATGTTAATTGCCCAACAATAATTTGTTTACCATGCCACTACATGCTTTCGAGATAGAAGTCACTAGTGAACCTATGCCCCCCGGGTCCATTCTCTATTAATACTTGGGTTGCTCTATTTGCTCTTTTACCATTTTGCCGTACCGTTTCATTTTTGTTTCTCTCACGGGCGCGCATGTGTTGGGCTGGCTAGTTGGGCCGACCTGGTTGGCTGGCCGTTTGGGCTTTTCCTTTTATTTATTTTCTTTCTCTTCTCTTTTTTTGTTTTATGTTTTCTTTTTCCTTTCATTTTCTGTTTTTCTTTTCAAATTATTTTCAATCCTTTGACATACAAGTAAATTAGGGCAATGAAAAAGCACGACGCCTCGTCTCGAACCACACCGATTGGACTGAGATCCGGTGACTTACTGTGGGCGAGTCACCGGTGAACAGTACGGTGACTTGCCATCCTCTTCAGGCGTCCGACCAAGGATGAACGGACTGATCAACGTAAACAATAAGATAGCTACAGGTGTATGGCTACACTACCCAGCCTACAGTACATCATGAGCAGTAACTCATGAACAATGACTTGTTGCTATAGTACTTGATCTGGGCTGTCCATTTCAGATCAAACGGATGGGTGCCCGCGAGGTTACAGCGTGACTCGCTGTGGGCAAGTCGTCACACTCCAATGGAGCCTAGCGGCTTCACCGAACAACATCCAATGGCTGAGGCTGAACCCAAGTGCAGAAACAACATCCAGTGGCTGAGATTGAACCATCAGATCGGACTGCCTCAATCTCAGCCGTTGGATGCTGTGCTCTGGGCCCTCGTCGTATTTCCGGTCACCGTGGGTCACGGCTTCACTGGTAAACCAAACTAACCAGCACGGCGCCTCGTCCCGAACCACACCGGTTTTCCCCCTCCCCCCTCCTCGCTCCTCCCCCCTCCAATCGAGCCTAGCGAATTCATCACCCAAGTCACCAGTTCGCCCCCCTCCGATCTCAATGCCGCCCCGGGGTCAAACCCAGCGGTCGCTGTGAGCCGCGGCGGACAGATCCCGCGCGCCAATTGGCGTCGCCCACCCCCACCTCACCTAGACCCCGTGCAAGGCCGCGCGCGGCCTCCCCGTCCGGCGCCCTGGAGCCGTCGCAGCAGGAGGCGCTGAAGCCTTCCCCGACCAACGGCCGCATTCGCTACCGCTCGCCTTCCGCGGCCGATCTGCTCCCCGTCGATGACCTCACCGTTGGCCCCTCCGCCGCCGATGCCGCTGCGGCTACTGCGGCAGCCGCCAGGATGCGCCGCTTCTCGGCCGCCGGCGCGCGGCAGCAGCAGGGGGAGGCCGTCTCCGACCGCCTGCACCGGTACCGCGGGGTGCTGATGGTGGTGCTCTCGCCGGTGCTCCTCGTCTCGTTCGTGCTCCTCCTCATGCCGCGCTCCCCGGCCTCCGTCACTGGCGGGGCCTCCGGTGTGCTCGTCGCCACTGGAGGCAGGAGGTGGGGACCCCAGGCCGTCGGCGGAGTTGGTGACGGATCGAACAGGTACGCGGTGATATTTGACGCCGGAAGCTCCGGGAGCCGCGTGCACGTGTACTGCTTCGACGAGAGCCTGAATCTTGTTCCTATAGGGAATGCGATCGAGCTGTTCAAGCAGGTGACTTGTTGTGATTTTTTTTTGGCTCTGCTTTATCTTTAATAACGGAATGTGCTGGCGTTGTTGGTTGGATCTGCTCTTGTTGTGATCTTATGCGAGAGCTTTCGTTGGGATGGTTGTTTCTGGGTTGATGTTTGGAATGAGATTGTTCCATTCCTGTAAAACATGCACATGCGAGAGCAAACAAAATCAACTTACTGTGGACGAATAACTAGTGCATACTATTGAGTTGAGTGGTGAATTGCGACACTTGATGCGGATATTGCTGTATGGCAGCACTGAGTAGATCATTGGACCCATGAACGTACTATCTTGTACCCCCACAATTAGAAAAAATATTGTACAATTGAATTCGATATATACATTGGTGGTTTGTTGTAAAGACATTGAGAATAAATAGTGCCAGTGATGCTAGTTGCATGAATGCATTTGACATGCTAGGGTGGCACACTCATCAGTTCATGACAAGTTGACAACCAATCCATCTCCTGTGTCGCGGCTATGAAGGAAATTTGAGCCCTTTGACTTATGATTGGCTCATGTTTGTCGGAAACATAGCTGTAATATCGGCTGTTAGTGTTTGATATCTACCCAATAAACTCAATAACCTGGTCCAGTTTGTTTTATCTAAAGCAATCAATCATTTCCTAGTTATGTGAACCTTATGGATGGTCATGTCTATTATTCTTCTGCAGTCGCCTGAACCATGGAATGCTGCATATATATCAAGCAGAACTAGCTGGTATTTCCTGAAATGTTTGAAAAATGAATGTTCTACCTGCCTTTTGCCCGAATGATATTCTAGAAACAATATATATGAATTTGTTAAACTTTGGAACTATTCAGTTGCAAATTGACAAAAACTGCTATGAACTACGGGCAGTCTTGCCCTTTTATCAGTTATAGAACCCAGGTTGGTTGTCAATCAATCAATCTAAGGTGTTTGCGCTGGGTTATGTATACTGGAGAAAAACTTACTTTGAACTTAAAACATTATTTATTGATTATCATTGTCAAAGCTACATCCTGTCTTGGCCAGAGAAGTATGCAGCGCTAGCTTACTACTTTGGTAAGGCTTGTCTGCACTTAACAAAAGGTTTTATGCATTAAGTTTATTAGGATTTTCATGGACCTTGCAGAGAAAGATGTTTGTTTCTTCCTAGGCACAAAATGATTTGACAATCTATGAAACTTCAAACGTAAATGTATTAATTGATTATCATTGTCCAAGATACATCCTGTTCTTGGCAAGACAAGTATGGAGCACTAGCTTACTACCTTGGTAATATCTTCACTTCTCGAAAATGTTTATGCGTCAAATTCAGTAGGAGTTTCATGGACATTGAGAGAGAAAGATGTTTGTTTCGTCCTAGACATAAGATGATCTGACAATCTACGAATGCTCATGCCACCCTGTAATATACTTTAATAGAAAAGAAGAATTTTTCATGGAGAAAAGAGAGGGGAAAATATAATTTATCTGACTTCTCATCCCTTTTTCATTTCAGAAAAAACCAGGCTTGAGTGCTTATGCCAAGGATCCACAGGAGGCTGCCGAGTCACTTGTTTCTCTTCTCGAGGAAGCAGAAAAAGTAGTTCCTGTAGAATTGCGTGAGCAAACACCTGTCAGGGTTGGGGTGAGTAATGATGGCTTTTTCTCTATCTACATAATTTCATAAAGGGTTTTCTGGTGATTTTTTATTGTTGAACCCTTATGCAGGCCACCGCAGGTCTCAGAGCATTAGGAGCTGAAAGGTCTGAAGAAATTTTGCAAGCGGTAAGTATTCTCCTTGTATTAATCGAGCAATAGCGTGTCTTGTACCTGTCATTCTATCAAGATTGGATTATGCCATTTTTCATCGTAGTATCATTTTATATTCTTAATTAATATGCCGCTTGGGTTATTCTTGATTACCAGGTTAGGGATCTCCTTCGTGACAAGAGTTCTTTCAAATCCCAACCAGATTGGGTCACCGTTCTAGACGGATCTCAGGAAGGTGCATTCGCGTGGGTACGATGATAGATGCAGTCCCAATTTGTGTATGCACTCAAAAAAAAAAAATGTTTAGTCCCGATGGAAGTAAAGAAAAACCTACCATTTGTTGTTCTTTTGTAAACTTTACCATTAAGAAACAACATGAATGTTTTCTTAAATATTAACATGGATGTTTCTTTGGCTTTTATAGGTTACCATCAACTATCTGTTGGAGAAATTGGGGAAGCCTTACTCACACACTGTTGGAGTGGTTGATTTAGGTGGTGGTTCTGTCCAAATGGCTTATGCTATCTCAGAAAAGGATGCAGCAAAGGCTCCTCAAGTTTCAGATGGCGAAGATTCGTATGTGAAGAAGCTGGTACTCAAGGGAACAACATATTATCTTTATGTTCACAGGTATGCATCAAATAAGTGGTTGTAGTCCAAACTCCAAATGTCCAAAGATCATTGAACTTTTTTGTCCTATTATTTTTTTACCAACATACTTGTCCAGTTATATCTAGAACCTGTTATTAGTGGTGTAAATTTTGTGGAATCAATCTTTATGCTGCGTAATTATGATCCCTCCAGTAGGAATGACCTACAAATATTTTGGTTTTGGAATTTGGACTCTTAGGTCATACATAACTTTCCTTTAGGATGTTGGTACCAGACAGTGACGACTGCAGATGTATCACACAGTGCACGTTTGGGCTGACCCAATGGCCCATCTTATTATTTACTTCATCACTTGCATTAGTAGAAGTGAACTATAGTTTGAGTGGAAACTGTTGGGGATATTCCCCACGGTTATGACTCGGCCATAGTTTGACCCGGCCATAGTTTGACCCGGCCAAGAGTCAGGAGGCTCTATGGGTCACCTCATATTCCGGGTTACGGCGAGACAACAAGGAGAGACCAAGGGCCCAGGGCGAGACCCGGCAGGAGGCCGGCTTAAGGGGAGCCCAATGGGCCGGCTCGCGGAGAAGGTCCAAGAAGAGGAAAGTTCCCTGACAAGGAAAGCAAGACCCGGACTAGGAGTCGACTTGTAATAGAAAATAAACTAGTCCTATTCCTATTAGGACTCTACATGTAAGCCGCCCCTTCAACTTATATAAGGAGGGGCAAGGCACCCCAAGAGGGACAAGTGAAGATAGACAGAAAAACAGAAGCTCTCGAGATTAGAGGTAGCGAAAGAGCACCCTTGTAATCGAGATCATCATCATCAATAGCAATCAAGCAGGATGTAGGCTTTTACCTCCACCGCGAGGGGCCGAACCTGGGTAAACTCGTGTTTCTCGATTCCGACCAACCCCGTTCAAGCTACCACCTAGTTGCGATGGCCTCACCACTAAGTCCTTTTTCACGAGGACATCTGCCGTGACAAAACCACGACAGTTGGCGCCCACCGTGGGGCCAACGCACGGTGGTGTTGAGTTCTTGAAGGGAGCTCTTCAGAGATCGAGAAGTTCGCAATTGGACGGATGAAGAAGAGCCGGCATGGAACAATCGCGCAGGATAACCCGGCATGGGACAACCTTGGGCAGAGTCTGCAATTTCATCGATTTGTGATCAGAGTCAAGAATCGCCGAACTCTTCAAGAAGCCTGCCGTCAGCCGGGTTAATTAATTTTGCTGATCAACTTTGGAAGGACAGATACGAGATTGAGATCGAGAGTTAGGGCTGCGTCTGTACGCCGCCGCAAGTTGCCGAGATCAATAGGAGTTCTGCAGTATACGTCAATTGCTGGGATTTGGCGGCCGGGTCCGATTTAGCGACCGGGTCTGATCGCCAGAGGATCAAGTCCCAAGGAAAAACAGTAATTTGTTGTTGCTACCTTCTGGCATGAAGACCGAAGCCTGCTGCAAGTTGATTGGCAGTCCCGAGAAGATGTCCAACTGGGCCCTATGCATCAATTTGCCAGCCGCAAGTTGCTGCTGCTGTTTTCTGTGTTCGTGGCTGCAGCTACTCCCGATTTTTTTTTCCAGCAGCACGCGCCTGGATGGTTGCTCCTTGCTCCACGCCGACACACAAGGGCATTAATTGAAAGAGATACGTTCGGTCTGCTCGCAAGCCCCCAAATAAATTAAAAAAAAAAGAGGGAAGAAGGAGCGGCCAAGTTAGCCACGAGGAAAGTCAAGCCAAAAGTACTAGTACTAGCATGGAAATCTAGGGTTGGTATGGTATTCCACGTGAAGACTAGTACTAGTACTCCAGTACTGTTACATTTCTGACCAAATCAAGATCTGACAGAGGAATATTGTGCGCCCACTATTTCGGCTGCTGCATTCATCATAAAAAAAAAGGGAGACAAGGTGCTAGTGCCACATCAGAACAGCCGAAGTTAGACGTGCATCTGTGCGGGCTATCTTTTTGTCCGATTACGTCCAGCATTATCCACCATCAGTGTCCGCGTTCATCCGACAAAAATACCAGGTGCTATCCTTCCTATGTATTTTATCAGTACATATTAATTCATCCGAGAACAATTACTCTGGCCTGTAATATTTTTACGCAGGACAATTATTCATCACAAAAGTGGCGTTATACCACGGATACGGAGCGCGCGCCAGCATCATTCTACACTGGCGTTCGTCCGTGCCGCGCTGCTCGACGGACACGCGTGTAAGCCGCTGCTCCTGCGGTTCAGTATACATCAAAACGCCGCGATCGACTCACGCGTCCGCACTGGCTTACAACGCCGCAGCCGACTCGCCTGTTCGCGCCACGGCCGACTCACGCGTCCGCGCCGGCCTACAACGCCGCGGCCGACTCGCCCGTCCGCGCCGCGTCCGACTCGCCCATCCGCGCCGCGGCCGACTCACGCGTCCGCGCCGGCCTACAACGCCGCGGCCGACTCGCCCGTCCGCGCCGCGTCCGACTCGCCCATCCGCGCTGCGGCCGACTCACGCATCCGCACCGGCTTACAATGCTGCGGCCGATTCGCCCATCCGCGCTGGTTTCCAACGCCGCGGCTAACTCTCGCGTCCGCACCGACTTGAACGCCGCGGCCGACCCCCGCGTCTGCATCAACACACCGGGGCCTCGCCCGCCCGTACGAGCTGCCCAACGGACGCGCGCAGGCCACCGTCCTCGCGGTTCAGTCTGCATCAACGCGCCAAGGCCGCGCCCGCTCGCGCGAGTTGCCCAACGGACACGCGCGCGAGCCGCCGCCACCGCGGTCCAATTTACATCAACACACCGAAGCATGCCAGAGTCCGCTCCGTCGACCGGCCACGCCAAGCTATCCGGCAAAACACGCAGCTCACCATCCTGCAGTCTGGTCTAATTCACCACATCAAAAGGGACAGAAGAGTCAGCCATGGAGGAAACGTCCCCGAAAGAGCAAAGAGAGCCGATCTCAGAAGAGCCGGTAATTCTGAAGCCGGCAGCGAAGAAACAGAAAAGAGAACGGCCCTGGAGGAACCAGGAGAGCCGGACCAAGAGGCGTACGAAATCACTTTGGACAAAAACGTCCCTGCAAGATCATCAACTCGCCACATCGCCTCCGGTTTCGATAAATTCCAGTTTTCAGCTGTCAACTATACGCCGGTTTATGCCAGTCAAGTACAAAGAATCTCAAGCCGGCTCCTCGAGTCGACTTAAGACTCGGGGGCTACACAGATATGACTCGGCGGATTTGGCCGATTTTAACAAATATAAGAACCCTGGGTTGTTGAAGGGAAAACAACCCGGTCCCGAGGACTGCTGCTTTATTTGCGAAAAGGTAAAGGTTGCCAAAGAGGACTAGCTGCCATGATGCGCAGTTCAAACATGGGTACCCTGCCTTGTTGGCGAAAAAGTAAAGGTTGCCCAAGAGAACTAGCGGCCACGATGCGCAGTTCAAACATGGGTATCCTGCTCAATAATGATCAATGGAATAAAGCTGGCTTATCTGGACCCCAGATGTTTTGTAGTAGTAGCATTGTCTCCTGTATATCCTATGCTGAAGCTTTTCCATGATCATATGGTTACTTGGGGGCTTCCAACTCATTGAGTTTAGCTTACAAAACCCTTTAACCCGGCGAGATGCCATAAGTTGGTTAAACCTGCCTGTTAGCAAGATGCTACTCCCTAAAAAACGACCCGGTGTACGCCTGATGAGTCAATCACAAAGGTGACCCTGAATTCATCGGAGTTAAAACGCTCGATTGGTTGTGTGAGAGCCGGCTTTCAGAAAGCGAGGATAAACCAATAAACCAAAATATACTTGGTTAAACCTGCCTGTTAGCAAGATGCTACTCCCTAAAGGCGACCCGGCGTATGCCTGATGAGTCAATCACAAAGGTGACCCTGAATTCGTCAGTTAAAACGCTCGATTGGTTGCGTGAGAGCCGGCTTTCAGAGAGCTAGGACAAACCAAAAGAGGCCAAAAAGCCTGCTTCCGCAGGAAGTTAAACCAAGACTCGAGCCTCGAAAGCCGGTCTTGTGTCGTGCCTCGAAAGCCGACATTTTTATACTCTGTTATCATACACATACATCATCATACATTCTATCATCATACATTGCATCATTATATAATGCATCATATATACATGTCTATATTTGTTTATGTCGCAGGAGCCGGTCTTCAAACCGGGTTACATTGTGACTCTGCAGGAACAAACAATTCTTTGATAGTCAAAATGGCTGGATCTTCATTATGGTTTATCATAACCAGTATTAAATGATTGAGATATCAATTCTTCTAAATCCTTGGGTTACAAATCCAGCCGGGTCACATATAATACCTGGTCATTTGATTGACCGGGTTTTGGGGTTATTCAACATGTGCTTTATAGAAGACTACGCCACTTATGGATTTTTTCAAACATATTTGCTAGGTTGCACTGCAGCCACGGCCAAGGATTTCTTTCATCGTAAAAGGATCATCAGTGTTTGATGGCACAGTGGACTATGGAGTTTCAGCTCAAAAACTATTACAAGCCACGATTGGGCTATTTTTCTATCAAGTTTTTCAAAGCAAATTCAAACTTGCAGAGTGGCTGATGGTTGAGACCCGGCAGCTGGATCTGCCGGGTTAACATTGGCAGGCAACCCGGTTCTTGAAGGCTATATTGTTCAAACCTCTGCTACAATGAGTGTAAAGTCCCATGTCACTGCAAGCATGCAACACGGCACTTGGGGGCTAATGCATTGTCATTTTTAAAGTATTTTCATTGAAGACCCGGCTCACTATTAATGATGAGCCGGCCCTTGGGGGCTACAGTGGATCTGATTTTATTCTACAATGGAAGGAAAAGTCCCGAGTCGCCGCAGGCAATCGACCCGGCACTTGGGGGCTACATCAGTCAGTTTTTTCTGTCCTACTTTTCATCATAAGTCCCGAGCCGCCGCAGTCAATCGACCCGGCACTTGGGGGCTAATGCGTTGATTTTCTTCCATGATTAATTAAAGACCCGACACATCATACTTGATGAGCTGGCCCTTGGGGGCTACATGCTGCTCAAAACTTCTAAGTTCCAACTCTATCAAAGGACCAGCACATTATTGCCTAATGACCCGGCCCTTGGGGGCTATGGTTGCATACTGCAGATGACGGGTCAAAGGGTTAACCCGGTTTTTTTCTCAGACAAATTACAAGCAAGTCTTAAGCATGTCATTATTTTCCTTCACTTAAGACTTGGGGGCTAATGCAGTCATTGACTCTACAGATAATTCCAAGTTCCAGATTGATGAGGACAGCTAACCCGACCCTTGGGGGCTATACTATTTGCAGCTATACATCTACAAGCATCAAAAGATAAGTTCAAGTCCCAGGTTGCCGCAAGCAAGACAACCCGGCACTTGGGGGCTACAGTGTTCAGTTGTTTAAACAGATCATAAGGTCCAAATTGAAGACCCGGCCCATCACATACTGATAAGCCGGCCCTTGGGGGCTACACATGTGCAATGCAAAACATTCAGTTTATGACTAGTGACTCAGATGAACAACCTGGATTTTCTCCAAAACTGCAACATTCGTAAGTCTTAAGCTATCACTCCGTTTCTACTCTTAAGACTTGGGGGCTACAGGTAATATAGATATAAGGGAGGAACACCTTCAAGTTCTCAGTTTTGAGTAAACCGGGTCTCATATTGTTGGTGGAGAAATTTGCAAAGTTTATCTCCTCTAAGCTATTTCTAGAAAGGTCCGGAAAGCCGGCTCAACGTCATATGGTTTTCTTATTCCCAAAAAATTTCATGAAGCCAAAGCATTGGAGGCCGACTCAATGGCAGATGGGTGTTTTATTTCCTAATATTTTTCTTCAAGGAACCCGCGTCAGCAAGTTGATTCTGAAGCAGGCTTGTTAATATGACAAAGGAAAACCCGGATCTTTCAGGAGCCGATTCATTGGATAAGCCAGCCATTTGATATATACACCGGAAAGATTTGTTATGAGGTCATATACACGTGTGAAAGCAGTTGAGATGTCATGTTATGAAGCAACAAAATTGCTAAAGTATGAAAGAACCATAAGAACCCGGCAAACATTTTGACCCGGTCAGGTGATTTGGCAGAAGAAAAATGACAAGGACCAGAAAGACAGAAACAGGATGGAGTTTACCATGGATAAATCCAAGCTAAACTGGGGGCTAATGTTGGGGATATTCCCCACGGTTATGACTCGGCCATAGTTTGACCCGGCCAAGAGTCAGGAGGCTCTATGGGTCACCTCATATTCCGGGTTACGGCGAGACAACAAGGAGAGACCAAGGGCCCAGGGCGAGACCCGGCAGGAGGCCGGCTTAAGGGGAGCCCAATGGGCCGGCTCGCGGAGATGGTCCAAGAAGAGGAAAGTTCCCTGACAAGGAAAGCAAGACCCGGACTAGGAGTCGACTTGTAATAGAAAATAAACTAGTCCTATTCCTATTAGGACTCTACATGTAAGCCGTGTCTTCAACTTATATAAGGAGGGGCAAGGCACCCCAAGAGGAACAAGTGAAGATAGACAGAAAAACAGAAGCTCTCGAGATTAGAGGTAGCGAAAGAGCACCCTTGTAATCGAGATCATCATCATCAATAGCAATCAAGCAGGATGTAGGCTTTTACCTCCACCGCGAGGGGCCGAACCTGGGTAAACTCGTGTTTCTCGATTCTGACCAACCCCGTTCAAGCTACCACCTAGTTGCGATGGCCTCACCACCAAGTCCTTTTTCACGAGGACATCTGCCGTGACAAAACCACGACAGAAACTACCCAATCTGTTGTGGGTTCCCTGCCTGCATGTCCCAGTCAATCTTGCAGAGCTGCGTCCAACCCTGCCACCCTCCCCACCCTCAAAGACGTTATGGGCTTGACGGCTTGTAATGTTACTTTAAATTGTTTAGTTTGAACAGGATAATGGAATTTAGTATCCTGTAATGTTTTGTCATGGAGGTCGCTTCATATGTCCTTCAACCCATTCTGCCTGTCACTTCTCTGATATAGAACATATCGTTTACTGCATTGTGATCATAGACTATTTCAACAGATATTACAGTATTTTTTCATTCTAAATAAGATGGGTACGTACCATTCACATAACTGCTGTTGTTTTCTGCAGTTATTTGCATTACGGTTTGCTGGCGGCTAGAGCAGAGATCTTAAAAGCTGGTGAAAGCAGTGATTACAGCAACTGTATGTTGGACGGATATCATGGTATGTCCGCGTGGTTTTGCTTTATCTTCCGAGCCCAACACCCATATGTTTAAAACTGATTCATCTTTTCCTTGTTATTACCTTTCTAGTACTTAAAATGAACTTCATGTGAATATACTGAAATTGTGGCAGCATCATAATGACGGATGCCCATTTTAAAACTAAGGTGTTTTTCTTTTTTATGAACATTGTTCTATCCTATGCAAGGTTTTGTACCTTATTCCGAAATAAGCAACATTTTATATTTCATCATGTAGAAATTTGCATGCCGTCAAGCTTTAATAGAATATTTGCAATGTGCTGTATAATGGAGGCATTCACAGGCGGAGGAGCCGGTAGGGCGAGGCAGGGCGCCCGCCCTACCTTGATTTTCGACAAAACAGCTATGCTGCATACGTATTCGTTGCCGTATTTCTGGCTGCCTCCTGCCTGGGTCTCGTGGAGAGCCTGGTCGCTTGTACAGTTTGGGCCGTCCTATTTGGGCCCGTGAGCTTTTTGCTAGCTGCTGGGGCAACTGAAAGCCAACGAATTCCAATCAAATCAATCGATAGCATTGAGCGCACGTAGCTTTGCACGGACGCACCGGTACAGCACGCAAGCGAACCCTAGCGACTTCCGCGGCGGGGCCAGGCGACATGCGCGCAGGGCGGCTTTGAGGCTTGACTTCGGCATCGGTGGCCGCACACTGCTCCGTCGAACGCCTGCGGCGTGCCTTGTTAGTTGTTAACACCTACGAGGTCTCCCACAAGATGAAACGATAGTACTTGCTGCTGATGCAGCGATATATTGTTTCAAGACCGTTTCTGTGTGGCACTATGTTTTGCATCAAACTTTTTTATGATTTAGATTAGAGTTCGCCCTACCTCAATTTTTTTTCGTCCTCCGCCACTGGAGGCATTGATAAAAGCACGACTGCTCTACTGTCATATTATGCTCAACAGGCATAGTTTTTAGTGTGTATATGCATGTTCCAGTTTTCCCATAATGAAAATTACCCTTGAATTCAACGTGCTAATTGCTCATGTTGGCTTTCACCCTTATGATTCTGTACGACAGTGACAGGTTTTAATTGCAATTTACATTGAATTGTAGGGAAATACCAATATGGGGATGATACATTTGAGGCGTCAGGTTCATCATCTGGTGCTACTTATTCCAAGTGCAGGGCTGTTGCAGTCAGAGCTCTTAAAGTTGATGAACCGGCATGCACTCACATGAAATGCACATTTGGTGGCGTGTGGAATGGTGGTGGTGGAGATGGACAGAAGAATCTTTTTGTAGCATCATTTTTCTATGATAGGGCTGCCGAGGTAAATCCTTTTGAGTTTAGACAGAACTTTTTTCTCGGTCAAATGGGTATTTGCCATGGCTCCATTGGATTCATGAAACCAAGCAGTCCAGCCAGGAAAACTGCTGGCTTTCCTGCTCCTGACAAAGTAAAAGGTAGCTAAGTAGTCAGATAATAGAACTGATCAAAGCAGTAGACAACACACACTCAGCAAATGTTTCTCTTCTTGGATCAAGGCATTTCAGCACCAAACATCCATCAGAGCCTTCATGTTCCAGTTCGCTCCAGGCTATCCTCTGTAGTTCCTTGGACTCACTCTCCAGTCTTCCAATACAGCGGGTGATCTGGAGCCACAACAAGTCATTGCAAATTCAGCACCACCATAGCAGGTCTCGGCATCTAGTAGTCTAGTCTAACCAGACAGTCCCTGAAAAAGAACTGCACTCCTCAGTTTCTATACAAACCATTATGCCCCAGCACAAACGATATTTAGCACACTGATTATTCTCACTTGACATATTCAAAATCTTGACCAATACTGTGATGCCAACAAATTGAGAGTTGAAACCCCAATAATCTTGAACCACGACACGTTTGAAGAATCGGTGTACCGTCTCAGGTTCATTACAATAAGTCATCTTTTATCGTGTACATTTTGCATCTTGCTCAGTTTATCTATGGTTAGCAGCTTTTTTTTTGCCAACAGCCATTAAAAGAGCAGAATAAATGGTGGAATATGCAATTGCCAAATGGCAGGAGTTAGCACAGGGTTCAGTATTCAATACCAGCAAGTTGGGGTATATTGACCATACGGCCCAAAGTCACAACCTACAAAGAACTCACAGGATACACCCTAGCATTCTCATCAAAGTTCCAAAACATGCAGTTAGGTTTCTCACCAAAAGACTCAATCTGTAACAGTTCAAACCTGAGGTTCATTGAGAAATAATCAAAACATCTTCCGAAAACCAATTTCAAATTGATCCACCCGAGACATGAGCTAGAGAACCATCCTGCTCATGAGAAATAATGAATGGATCCTAATATTGCATTGCTAAACTGCAGCTCCCAAACTAGTTACCACTCCGGAAACGAATATTGCTACCATTGCCAACGTGCCATCTAAAACCCTTTGTTGCTGCATGACACGCCATATGATCCTTTACCATTACCAACCTGCCCTAAAGCCCTTATTTTTTGAAATCAAACAGTTCTCCTCCAAAAAATATTTACCACCTAGGTAGCCAACAGGCAATCAAACAGATATCCAAATCCTGCATGTTAGGAATCCCTAAACCATCAGTCTTTCCTCTGGCATAAATTGACAGCTAAACTTTTCTGATTGCTCTGATGCTGGTTTCTGTTGACTTGCTTGCTCTTGTCACGATACACATTTAATTGTATCTCATTGTCTCCTCAGGCTGGTTTTGTAAACCCTAAGGCAGCAGTTGCTAAGGTTAAACCATCAGACTTTGAAGAAGCTGCACGACGTGTTTGTAAATTGAATGTGAAGGAGGCACATTCCACCTACCCTGATGTTTCGGAGGAAGACATTCCATTCCTTTGCATGGATCTTGTTTACCAGCACACTTTACTTGTGGATGGATTTGGTATGACTTAATGCGAAGGACAAAATTCACAATAACTTGGAAGCTTTCGACATAATTCTTATTTTTTTCTCCCGTATTCTTTCAGGTGTGGATCCCTATCAAGATATTACGTTAGTAAAGAAGGTGCGTTATGGCAATTCGTTTGTGGAAGCAGCATGGCCCCTTGGTAGTGCCATTGAGGTTGCATCTTCATCATAGGCAGAAACAGCTTGGAAGTAACTTATCAAAAAGAACCACCCAGCATATAGTTTTGGCTTAGCTTACCAATCTGGAATAGTGAGTTCAGATTCTAGGTTTGATGTTAGGATTTTGCCTTTGATTCACCATATTTTCTCCATCTTCCATTCTATTTATTTAGCCTTTAAATACATTGACGTATACATGAGGAATATAGCTTGAGTTGTCCCGTGCGGCCATTTGAACGTCTATTTTTTTGTACTAATGAAAGCCAGATCAGAAACTTTGTAATCCTTTTGGACTCTGATGCAGATTCATAAATCTGCACTATTCAATCTAGTTTCTGTTTAGTGAGTAGTTTCATAATATCTTATGCCCTTTTGTACAACTTGGTTGACTTACTGTTGTTTGTTTGTGTGTAAGAATATGATCGTTCCCTCTTTTCAATAGATTTTCTTTTTCATGCGATCCAAATCCTCTTTTGAATATATAGTGTACCAAAACACCAATTGGTTTTGAAACTTGTATTTCATCAGCGTTTGAACTTTGAAATGGGCACGAGATGCAAAATGAAGGGCTTAACAACAGACTACCTGAAACCAGTCTGCGGTTTCCTGGTCACTGCCTGAACGCATAACAAAGCAAGGCCCTATTCTGATTTTTGAACACAAGAACTCAAAACGTAGAGATAGGAAAAACTCAGAAATTGAGATGTCGTCATGCATCCTGGATTCATACAGAAAACTGCAAAATTATAGTTGGGGTGTCACAGCAGGAAATACATGAATTGTAGACAGAAAGATAAGGAAAATTCTTATGAAATAGCCCATTCCATAGAAACCCCGTAGGAAACTTTCCTGTAGATACCCTGTCCTCTAAATTTCTATGTTTTTCCTTTGGTTAGAGCATGGCAAATATTCGGAGATGACTATGAAAACACCTCTTGGATCCTAGAATTGAAAAGAGAGATTGAGGGGGATCAAGAATCCTAATTATCTAGCAGATCCTGCAAATCGGCGTCCCGCAAAACCGTTTTAAGGTTCACTCGAAAACTGATTTGCGATACGGTGAGGGCTCCGGCGGAACAGATCCCGTAAACTCGTACCGCAAAACTTGACCAGTTTTGATTTTCATATTCACATCAACTACAAATTCGTATAGTCATGCAATACACTGATTTAAATACTTTCATGCAATACACTGATTTAAATACTTGTATGATAATAATTCACATCCAAATACATGCGCAATACAAGAGGTAGCAAGTTTGTCCAAAAAGAATGCGCAATCGAACACAATTAAACATGATCAAATCAAGCAACAACATGGTTGCCAAGATCATCTCCTCCACCACCGGCCATGGTACCATCTTCATCAACAACATTGGCCGAAGAATGATCACCACCAATTGCCGGAAGCACCACCAAGTCCATCGGCCGAAGCATCACCACCACCACCTCCATTGCCGCCACCACCTCCATTGCCAAAAGCACCACCACCAGCTCCATTGTCGAAACCACCACCACCATCGCCACCTCCATTGCCGAAACCACCACCACCGCCCATAAGATATTGAAGCTCTTACCTCCTCCGAAACATGATCTCCATTCTTTTCAACTCCCAAAACTCCCTTGCCATTGGTTCCATGCCATTCGGATTCATAATCAAGAACCAGTCCTCCTCAGCGGTCTTCTCGTCCCTCCTCTTTTGCTCCTCAAGAGCGATCTTGCGCTCCTCGAAGACACATCTCCTCTCCCAATTTGCATCCTTTTGTTGGTTCTTCTTCTCGGCCAAGGCCACCTTGATTTCCAAAGGCTTCTCCAACATGGTTTCCTTGACCTTCACCATTTCACTAATTTGCTCCCTCAAGCTAGATGCTTTGGCCGACCTCTTCACCCTATCCTTGTCCAACTTTCTTCCATCGGGCTTGTTCTTGTTTCTTCCCCCCTTTGGTGCATCATCACTATCATCATCGTCTTCCAAGTTAACGAGTGCACCTTTCTTTGGTGGAGCTTCTTGATCCCTTAACCTCCATTTCTCACTTCCTTGAAGCAAGTTCCAACAATGTTGAAACACGAATGGTTTGCCTTTCATGCTTTGCTTGAACCTTTCATGCAATGCGATCCTACAATTGGAATAGAGGCAAGTGTGAGCTCAACTTGTCATCAAAGCAAACAAAGTCACAAATATGTTCAACAAAATGACAACAAACTCACATAGTCATCAATCGTGACACCACTTGGAGGTGCATTCCTCACTTGGTCCAAACAACCACTCCACCGGGCTAGGTGCATGAGAAAGATGCCGGGCCGAAACTTCCCTCCCGCACGAGCAGTGTGTTTGAAGGTCGCTCCATATCAGCGTCCCCTAGCCTTCAAATATGGAGGTTCGCATGCTCCATTTGGAGTGCAAAAATTATGCGGTCCGAGGGGCGTATGGTGACTCTGATAGACTGCCCTATTTGACCGCGTTCGCCATATGGGCGGTTATTATGGCGATTGGGTTGATACGACGCATCTGTTAGAGTTTCTCTAACAAGCACGAAAGTTGTTGTTACAGACACTGCGTGCAAATTAGACAGAGAAGCTAGAGTGTAACATCTCAAAAATTGTTATAAAAATTAGAGAGAGACGGTCCTTGGAGGAGGATGGACGGGAGAATGAAGACAAGGAGGAACTATGCAGGGGACGAGCTGGCGGTGGGGCAGAGAAAGGACGACACTGGCTTGTCCAACACCGGGGAGGAGGGGCTGAGGAAGACGTGGGCATGTCCGCGGGAGGCGGCGTCAAAGTTGGCCGGGCTTTGGAGATCATATGGGTCGTTTGCCATGGCCACGTTGATGACCCACAAGTATAGGGGATCAATCGTAGACCTTTCGATAAGTAAGAGTGTCGAACCCAACGAGGAGAAGAAGGAAATGATAAGCGGTTTTCAGCAAGGTGTTTTTTGTAAGCACTGAAAGTAGCTGTAACCGATAGTTTTGTAGCAAGATAACTCATAACAAGTAACAAGTAACAAGTGTAACAAAAGTGCAGCAAGGTGGCCCAATCCTTTTTATAGCAAAGGACAAGCCGGAACGGTCTCTTATATAAAGCAAAGCGTTTTCGAGGACACATGGGAATTCTCATCTAGTCACTTTCATCATGTTCATTTGATTCGCGTTCGCTACTTTGATAATTTGATATGTGGGTGGACCGGTGCTAGGGTGCTGTTCTTACTTGAACAAGCAACCCACTTATGATTACCCCCTCTCACAAGCATCCGCAACTACGAAAGAAGAATTAAGATAAATCTAACCATAGCATGAAACATATGGATCCAAAACATCCCCTTACGGAATAACGCATAAACTAGGGTTTAAGCTTCTGTCACTCTAGCAACCCATCATCTACTTATTACTCCACAATGCCTTCCCTTAGGCCCAAATATGGTGAAGTGTCATGTAGTCGACGTTCACATGACACCACTAAAGGAAGCAACAACATACATATCATCAAAATATCGAACGAATACCAAATTCACATGATTACTTATAACAAGACTTCTTCCATGTCCTCAAGAACAAAAGTAACTACTCACAAATCATATTCATGTTCAAGATCAGAGGGGTATTGAATATCATTAAGGATCTGAACATATAATCTTCCACCAAATAAACCAACTAGCATCAACTACAAGATGTAATCAACACTACTAGCAACCCACATGTACCAATCTGAGGTTTTGAGGCAAAGATTGAATACAAGAGATGAACTAGGGTTTGAGATGAGATGGTGTTGGTGAAGATGTTGATGAAGATTGCCCCCCCCCCACGATGAGAGGATCGTTGGTGATGTCGATGGCTTCGATTTCCCCCTCCGGGAGGGAAGTATCCCCGGTGGAATCGCTCCGCCGGAGGGCAAAAGTGCTCCTGCCCTAGTTTCACCTCGAGACGGCGGCGCTTCGTCCCGAAAGTCGTCCTCCTATTTTTTTTAGGGAAAATGACTTTATATAGCAGAAGGAGGGGGCCAGAGGCCAGCTGTGGGCCCCACAAGGCATCTTGGCGCGCCCCGGGGGGCCCTGTTGCCTTGTGGGCAGCTGGTGGGTCCCCTCTGCTATTTCTTTTCTCTAATGTTTCTTATATATTCAATAAAAAATCTCCGTAAAATTTCAGGTCATTTGGAGCTCTGTAGAATAGGTATCTCTGCTGTAGCTATTTCAGGTCCAGAATTCCAGCTGCCGGTATTCTCCCTCTTCATATAAATCTTGCAAATTAAGAGAGAAAAGGCATAAGAATTGCATCATCAAGTGAAATAATGACCAAATACATTATAAATAACAGTAGGAAATCATGATGCAAATTGGACGTATCAACTCCCCCAAGCTTAGACCTCGCTTGTCCTCAAGCGAAAGCCGAAATCGATAATCATGACCACATGTTTAGAGAGGGAGGTGTCGATAAAATAAAATATGGACATGAAAGCATCATGCTTAATTTCATAACAGCAATATATTATCATAAAGCTTCCCATGGACAAGTAATAATTCATCACAATATTGAAGTATAAAGTGTAAACTTCCTTGAAAGCCAACAAACTATATTCTTAGTCACCGAAACAATTACAATTCATCATATTTTTAGGAAGAGTCTATGTAAGAGCTTTTGTTTAGCAAGTCCACATACTCAACTATCATTTAGTTTTCTATGATTGCTGACACTCACGACATATTTTTATGGAGCAGAAGCTTCAATCAGACACATAGAAAGATGGGGGTTTATAGTTTTCACCTCCCAACAGATTTACCTCAAGGGTAATGTCAACAATAATAACTTATGATCACTTACATCCAACTGGATATATATGCCTAGATCTTTCCCCACCACATGGTGCTTGCAAAGAGAAAAATAAAAACTGAATAGAGAGGAACACTATTGACTCTTGCATAAAAGTAAATACAGAAAAGTAAAAGATAGGCCCTTCGCAGAGGGAAGCATAGGTTGTCATGCGCTTTTTATTTTTGGATGTGCAAACTCTTAATGTAAAGGAACGTCACTTTATATTGCCCCTTGTGATAGCAACCTTTATTATGCAGTCTGTCGCTTTTATTTCTTCACCATCACAAGATCGTACAAAACTTATTTTCCCTTACAATAAAAGTTCATACATATTTAGAGGCAATTTTTATTGCTTTGTGCACCGATGACAACTTACTTGAAGGATCTTATTCAATCCATAGGTAGATATAGTGGACTCTCATGACATGAAACTGGGTTCAAGGGTTTTGGATGCACAAGTAGTATCTACTTAGTGCGAATTTTTGGCTAGCAAAAGATAGGGAACAAGCACCACATGTTAGAGGATCTATGACAATATAACTTTTATGTGAATATACGCAAACATAACCCATTACGTTGTCTTCCTTGTCCAACGTCAACTATTTGGCATGGAATATTTAATGGGGGCTCACAATCATAAAAGATGTCCAAGATAGTATATTTATATGTGAATCCTCTCTTCCTTTATTAACTTTTTCATGAATTGCATCAATGACCAATGCTATGTTTGTTAACTTCCAATAAATTTTATCAACTATACTTTTCTTCATGTAAAGTCATTACTCCCCAAGGGATTAGCATATGATCTTTTCATTCTTTTATTGCTTAGATTGAAACATAAATGTAAACAAGCAAAACTCAAACTACTCTTTATTATATAACTTTCACACGTGATTACATAGATAGATAGATCATGAAACAAGCACTCGAAACTAGATCATACTAAAACTTTATTCTTCTAAATCATGAAATAACTAAGGATCTGATGACCCACAAGTATAGGGGATCAATCATAGTCCTTTCGATAAGTAAGAGTGTCGAACCCAACGAGGAGCAGAAGGAAATGACAAGCGGTTTTCAGCAAGGTATTCTCTGCAAGTACTGAAAGTAGCGGTAACAGATAGTTTCGGTAGCAAGATAATTCGTAACAAGTAACAAGTAATAACGGTAAATAAGGTGCAACAAGGTGGCCCAATCCTTTTTATAGCAAAGGACAAGCCGGAATGATTTCTTATAATAAGCAAAGCGTTCTTGAGGACACATGGGAATTTCATCTAGTCACTTTCATCATGTTTGTTTGATTCACGTTCGCTACTTTGATAATTTGATATGTGGGTTGACCGGTGCTTGGGTGCTGTTCTTACATGAGCAAGACTCCCACTTATGATTACCCCCTCTCGCAAGCATCCGCAACTACGAAAGAAGAATTAAGATAAATCTAACCATAGCATGAAACATAAGGATCCAAATCAGCCCCTTACGGAATAGCGCATAAACTAGGGTTTAAGCTTCTGTCACTCTAGCAACCCATCATCTAATTACTACTCCACAATGCCTTCCCTTAGGCCCAAAGATGGTGAAGTGTCATGTAGTCGACGTTCACACGACACCACTAAAGGAAGCAACAACATACATATCATCAAAATATCGAACGAATACCAAATTCACATGATTACTTATGACAAGACTTCTCCCATGTCCTCAAGAACAAAAGTAACTACTCACAAATCATATTCATGTTCAAGATCAGAGGGGTATTGAATATCATTAAGGATCTGAACATATAATATTCCACCAATTAAACCAACTAGCATCAACTACAAGATGTAATTAACACTACTAGCAACCCACATGTACCAATCTGAGGTTTTGAGACAAAGATTGAATACAAGAGATGAACTAGGGTTTGAGATGAGATGGTGCTGGTGAAGATGTTGATGAAGATTGGTCCTCCCACGATGAGAGGATCTTTGGTGATGTCGATGGCTTCGATTTCCCCCTCCCGGAGGGAAGTTTCCCCGGCGGAATCGCTCCGCCGGAGAGCAAAATAGCTCCTGCCCAGGTTCCGCCTCGAGACGACGGCGCTTCGTCCCGAAAGTATTCTTCTGATTTTTTTCTAGGGCAAATGGCTTCATATAGCAGACGGAGGGGGCCGGAAGCCTGCCAGGGGCCCCACAAGCTCGGGGGGGGGGGGGGGGCGCCCAGAGGGTAGGGCGCGCCCCCCAAGTTTGTGGCTTCCTGGTGGGCCCCCTCTAATTCTTTCACCAGTATTTTTTAATATATTCCAAAATAATTCTTCGTAAATTTTCAGGTCATTTGGAGTTGTGAAGAATAGCTATCTCTGTTTAACCCCTTTCCGGTCCAGAATTCCAGCTGCCGGCAATCTCCCTCTTCATGTAAATCTTGCAAAATAAGAGAGAAAAGGCATAAGAATTGTACCATGAAGTGAAATAATGATTAAAAACATGTTAATTAACAGTAGGAAATCATGATGCAAATTGGACGTATCAGGATCGAACTAAGATAGATAATGATGATAAAAGTGATGGTGATACGATACCGGGGCACCTCCCCCAAGCTTGGAACAAGCCAAGGGTGGTGCCCATACCCATGTACTCAAGCGTGTTTCTTCGGTGATGGTGGTGATGAAGTGATTCTTTTAGCGATGATTCCCCTGAGGGTACGAATCTCCTCCTTGAGCTGAATGACCTCCTTTTTAAGGTCCGCATTCTCCTTGCGGAGTTGGCTTGTAACATTAGATGTACCATCTTCCAAGAGATGGATTTTGGTGGCGGGAGTAGAAACATCCACCTACACACGGCGATAAGGGGTAGATCGAGTATTGGATGGTTTAACCTTATTCGGTAGACTTGATTTTTTATCTCCTGGCTGGGGTAAAGGCTCATCTTCTTCCTCTTCACTCGATGATTTCATCCCCTTTAAATTGGCATCCTCCTCCTCGTCAGTTTTCCATCCATAGGGCTCAATATCCCCATAGACTCTAGGGTTTACAATAAGGTGCGAGACATAGCTTTCCCCGTCCGACTCCTGAGATGACATGATGCCTGGCCTCGAAGATCTGACAGAAAACAACACGAAACAAGAACATAGGAGAAACTTGCGATACGGTGGTCAAAACATACGGGAGTATATATAAAGAATTTTTATCTGGCAAAACAAGCATACGAGAGGAAAACGGAGTCGGGAGGGCACACGAGGGGCCCACAAGGCAACCCGGCACGCCCCAGGGGGGGCACCTTGTTGCCCTGTGACCTCCTCGTGGGTCCCCTCGGCTGTTTCTTATTTTTGTATTTTTTCTAATATTCCAAAACGGACAGAAATAATTTTTATGGAATTTTTGGAGTCGGTTTACTTACCGTATCACATACCTACCCCTTTTCAAGGTTCCGGAGCGTTCCGGAAGGACTCTTTTATGTGTTCCTCCGGCGTCATTGTTTGAATAATATTAGTTTCAACATTAATGGGCGTACCTGAGATATAATGTTTAATTCTTTGTCCATTGACCACTCTCGGATTAGTGCCTTCGGAGTTGTTGATCTTGATAGCTCCGGAGCGATAAACTTCTTCGATGATATACGACCCTTCCCATTTAGAGAGAAGTTTTCCTGCAAAAAATCTCAAACGAGAATTGTACAATAGAACATGCTCACCAACTTTAAATTCCCATTTTTGAATTCTTTTATTATGCCATCTCTTGACTTTTTCTTTAAACAACTTGGCATTTTCATAGGCTTGGGTTCTCCATTCATCTAAGAAGCTAATATCAAAGAACCTCTTTTCACCGGCAAGTTTGAAATCATAATTAAGTTCTTTAATTGCCCAATATGCCTTATGTTCTAGTTCAAGAGGTAAATGACATGCTTTTCCATAGACCATTTTATATGGAAACATTCCCATAGGATTTTTATAAGTAGTTCTATAAGCCCATAATGCATCATCAAGTTTCTTAGACCAATTCTTCCTGGATCTATTAACGGTCTTTTATAAAATTAACTTTATTTCTCTATTACTCAATTCAACTTGACCACTAGACTGAGGATGATAAGGGGATGCAATTCTATGGTTAACATCATATTTATCAAGAAGTTTACGGAAAGCACCATGAATAAAATGTGAACCACCATCTGTCATCAAGTATCTAGGGACTCCAAACCTAGGGAATATGACTTCTTTAAGCATTTTAATAGAGGTGTTGTGATCAGCACTACTAGTTGGAATAGCTTCTACCCACTTAGTAACATAATCAACAGCAACAAGAATATGTGTATACCCGTTGGATTTAGGAAAAGGTCCCATATAATCAAAACCCCAAACATCAAATGGTTCAATAACAAGTGAATAATTCATAGGCATTTTCCGACGTCTACCAATATTACCCATTCTTTGACATTCATCACAAGAAAGGACAAACTTACGTGCATCTTTGAAAAGGGTAGGCCAATAAAAACCAGACTGTAATACCTTATGTGCAGTTCTGTCTCCCACATGGTGTCCTCCATATGCTTCGGAGTGACACTTCCGTAGGATTTGTTCCTGTTCATGCTCAGGTACACAACGTCTAATAATATCATCTACTCCTTCTTTATATAAATGTGAGTCATCCCAAAAGTAATGTCTTAAATCAAAGAAAAACTTTTTCATTTGTTGGTATGTGAAACTAGGTGGGATATATTTAGCAACAATATAATTAGCAAAATCTGCATACCAAGGATTATTGCAAGAAGCATTTACCACAGCTAATTGCTCATCAGGAAAATTATCATTAATAGGCAGTGGGTCATCAAGAACATTTTCCATCCTAGACAAATTATCCGCTACCGGATTTTCAGCTCCCTTTCTATCAACAATATGCAAATCAAATTCTTGTAATAAAAGTACCCACCTAATAAGTCTAGGTTTAGCATGTTTCTTTTCCATAAGATATTTAATAGCAGCATGATCAGTGTGAACAGTTACTTTAGAATCAACAATATAAGATCTGAACTTATCACATACAAACACAACTGCTAAAAATTCTTTCTCAGTAGTAGCATAATTTCTTTGAGCACTGTCTAGAGTTTTACTAGCATAATGAATAAAATTTAGTTTCTTATCAACTCTTTGCCCTAGAACAACACCAAGATCATAATCACTAGCATCACACATAATTTCAAAGGGTAGGTTCCAATCAGGTGGTTGAACAATAGGTGCAGATATTAAGGCTTTCTTAAGTATTTCAAAGGCTTCTACGCAATCATCATCAAAAACAAATGGAACAAATTTTTGCAAGAGATTAGTAAGAGGCCTAGAAGTTTTAGAGAAGTCTTTTATGAACCTTCTATAAAAACCTGCATGACCTAGGAAACTTCTTATACCTTTTATATTTTTAGGACATGGCATTTTCTCAATTGCATCAACTTTAGCTTTGTCTACTTCAATACCTCTTTTAGAAATTTTATACCCAAGGACTTTACCTTCATTTACGATAAAGTGGCACTTCTCCCAATTCAAGACAAGATTAGTTTCTTCACATCTCTGCAAAACTCGATCAAGGTTGCTTAAGCAATCATCAAAAGAGGTTCCGTAAACGGAACAATCATCCATGAATACCTCAACAATCTTTTCACAAAAGTCAGAGAATATGGCAGTCATACATCTTTGAACGGTAGCAGGTGCATTGCATAAACCAAAAGGCATACATCTATAAGCATAAGTTTCAAAAGGACAAGTAAAAGTGGTTTTCTCTTGATCTTCTTTTGATACAGGTATTTGAGAGAAACCAGAATATCCATCTAAGAAGCAAAAGTGTGTATGTTTAGATAATCTTTCTAACATTTGATCAATAAAAGGCAAGGGGTAATGATCTTTCCTAGTAGCTTTATTTAATTTCCTGAAATCAATTACCATCCTATAACCTGTTACAATTCTTTGTGGGATAAGTTCATTTTTATCATTAGGAACAACGGCGATGCCTCCTTTCTTAGGGACACAATGAACATGACTTACCCATCTACTATCAGCTATACGATAAATTATACCTGCCTCCAGAAGCTTTAGTATTTCAGTTCTTACCACATCCTTCATTTTAGGATTTAAACGTCTTTGATGATCAACAACTGGTTTAGCATCTGGCTCCATATGAATTTTGTGCTGACATAGAGTGGGACTAATGCCCTTAAGATCATCAAGAGTATATCCAATAGCTGCATGGTGCTTCCTGAGAGTTTTAAGTAATCTCTTTTCTTCATGCTCTGAAAGGTTAGCACTGATAATAACATGATATATCTTCTTTTCATCAAGATAAGCATATTTAAGTGTATCAAGCAGTGTCTTTAATTCAAACGCAAGATCACTCTTAGGCGGGAGAGGATCTCCCAAAGTTTCAACAGGCAAATTATGCTTAAGAATAGGTGCTTGTTTAAAGAATATGTCATCTATTTCATTTCTTTCATTCATATGCATATCATTTTCATGGTCTAACAAGTATTGTTCTAAAGGATCAGTAGGAGGGACAACAATAGAAGCAAGACCAATAATTTTATCTTTATTAGGTAATTCTTTATCATGAGGTTGTCTACGAAACTTAGAGAAATTAAACTCATGAGATACATCACCAAAGTTAACACTGACCGTTTCTTTATTGCAATCAATCTTAGCATTAACAGTATTCAAGAAAGGTCTACCAAATATAATGGGACAAAAATCATCTTGTGGTGATCCAAGGACAAGAAAATCAGTAGAGTATTTGATCTTACCACACAAGACTTCAACATCTCTTACATTCCCAAGTGGTGTAATAGTATCTCTGTTTGCGAGCTTAATAGTGACATCAATATCTTTAATCTCAACAGGTGCAATATCATTCATGACTTCTTGATAAAGAGAAAATGGAATAGCACTTACACTAGCACCAATATCACATAAACCATGATAGCAATGATCTCCAATTTTAACAGAAATAACAGGCATGCCAATTACAGGTTTGTTTTTATCTCGTGGATCTGGATTAGCAATTCTAGCTGCTTCATCACAGAAATATATGACATGTCCATCAATGTTATCAACCAAAAGATCTTTAACCATAGCAACATTAGGTTCAACTTAAATTTGTTCAGAGGGTTCAATTGGTTTAATATTACTCTTATTAACCACAGTTGAAGCTTTAGCATGTTCCTTAATCCTAACAGGGAAAGGAGGTTTCTCAATATAAGCAGTGGGCACAACTAGATCAACATTATAAATAATTATTTCCTCTTTAGCTATAGATTCTTCCTTTACTTCAATCGGTGGATGAAACTTAAACCATTTTTCCTTAGGAAGATCAACACGAGCAGCAAATGATTCACAAAAAGTGGCTACTATCTCAGAGTCAAGTCCATATTTAGTACTAAACTTATGAAAAGCGTCAGTTTCCATAAAAGATTTAACACAATCAAACTCAAGATTTATACCTAACTCTTTACCTTTGTCGATTTCCCAATCTTCAGAGTTATGTTTAATTCTTTCCAGAAGATCCCATTTGAATTCAATAGTTCTCTTTATAAAGGAACCAGTAGAAGAAGAATCAAGCATGGATTGATCATTACAAGAAAGCTGAGCATAAAAGTTTTGTATAATTATTTCTCTTGAGAGCTCATGATTGGGGCATGTGTGCATCATATACTTAAGCCTTCTCCAAGCTTGAGCGATACTTTCTCCTTGACGAGGCCAAAAATTATATATATAGTTCCGATCAAGATGAACCAAGTGCATAGAATAAAATTTTTGGTGAAATTCTAGCTTCAACCGGTTCCAATCCCATGTTCCAGTATCATCCAATAGCCTATACCATGTCAATGCCTTTCCCTTCAAAGATAAAGGGAATACCTTCTTCTTAACTCCATCCTCGGATAAACCTGCAAGCTTAAACAATCCACAAATTTCATCCACATAGATCAAGTGCATATCAGGATGTATTGTTCCATCTCCTGGATAAGGATTAGCTAGCAGTTTCTCTAACATACCCGAAGGAATTTCATAATAAATATTTTCAGTAGGTTCAGTAGGTTGAGGGGAAACTCTTAATGCTTCCGGTCAAGGTGAAGATACCCCGAACAAACCCCTCAAAGGATTACTTTCCATAGTGACAAGTGACAGTAAATTTCAGCACTTAATAAAAATGTTTCCTTACCAAATTCCACTTACGAAAGGCGCTTCACTCCCCGGCAACAGCGCCAGAAAAGAGTCTCGATGACCCACAAGTATAGGGGATCAATCGTAGTCCTTTCGATAAGTAAGAGTGTCGAACCCAACGAGGAGCAGAAGGAAATAATAAGCGGTTTTCAGCAAGGTGTTTTCTACAAGCACTGAAAGTAGCGGTAACCGATAGTTTTGTAGCAAGATAATTCGTAACAAGTAACAAGTGTAACAAAAGTGCAGCAAGGTGGCCCAATCCTTTTTATAGCAAAGGACAAGCCGGAACGGTCTCTTATATAAAGCAAAGCGTTCTCGAGGACACATGGGAATTCTCATCTAGTCACTTTCATCATGTTCATTTGATTCGCGTTCGCTACTTTGATAATTTGATATGTGGGTGGACCGGTGCTAGGGTGCTGTTCTTACTTGAACAAGCAACCCTCTTATGATTACCCCCTCTCGCAAGCATCCGCAACTACGAAAGAAGAATTAAGATAAATCTAACCATAGCATGAAACATATGGATCCAAAACATCCCCTTACGGAATAACACATAAACTAGGGTTTAAGCTTCTGTCACTCTAGCAACCCATCATCTACTTATTACTCCACAATGCCTTCCCTTAGGCCCAAATATGGTGAAGTGTCATGTAGTCGACGTTCACATGACACCACTAAAGGAAGCAACAACATACATATCATCAAAATATCAAACGAATACCAAATTCACATGATTACTTATAAGTTATAACAAGACTTCTCCCATGTCCTCAAGAACAAAAGTAACTACTCAAAAATCATATTCATGTTCAAGATTAGAGAGGTATTGAATATCATTAAGGATCTAAACATATAATCTTCCACCAAATAAACCAACTAGCATCAACTACAAGATGTAATCAACACTACTAGCAACCCACAGGTACCAATCTGAGGTTTTGAGGCAAAGATTGAATACAAGAGATGAACTAGGGTTTGAGATGAGATGGTGCTGGTGAAGATGTTGATGAAGATTGGCCCTCCCACGATGAGAGGATCGTTGGTGATGTCGATGGCTTCGATTTCCCCCTCCGGGAGGGAAGTATCCCCGGCGGAATCGCTCCGCCGAAGGGCAAAAGTGCTCCTGCCCTAGTTCCGCCTCGAGATGGTGGCGCTTCGTCCTGAAAGTCCTCCTCCTAATTTTTTTTAGGGCAAATGACTTTATATAGCAGAAGGAGGGGGCCAGAGGCCAGCTGTGGGCCCCATAAGGCATCTTGGCGCGCCCCAGGGGTGGCCCTGTTGCCTTGTGGGCAGCTGGTGGGTCCCCTCTGCTATTTCTTTTCTCCAATATTTCTTATATATTCAATAAAAAATCTCCATAAAATTTCAGGTCATTTGGAGCTCTGTAGAATAGGTATCTCTGCTGTAGCTATTTCAGGTCCAGAATTCCAGCTGCCGGTATTCTCCCTCTTCATATACATCTTGCAAATTAAAAGAGAAAAGGCATAAAAATTGCATCATAAAGTGAAATAATGACCAAATACATTATAAATAACAGTAGGAAATCATGATGCAAATTGGATGTATCACACGTACGCGAGAGTACTCGAGAAGATGGGATCGAAGCGTGGGAAGATGAGATCATGACCTGTTAACGTCGATCAGCAGCTCGCGTGTACAACCGATATGGGATAATGTGAGTCGAGTAGTTATCGGGTGTGGATATTGGAGCCGAGCCTGGAGGAGCGAGCGAGCTGAGCCCAAAGAGCGTGCGACGTGCGATGTAACGCTGGAACAGGTGGCGACATATGTCGTCGTGTATGCACATGATGGGATCTATAGCAGCGGCCAGTGGAGCGGTACCATTTCTTTTTCCATTCCGTCGATGTCGGTGTCAAAATCGGCAGATCTCGGGTAGGGGGGCCCGAGCTGTGAGATCGGATCGATGGTTAGCAGGAGATGAGGGACATGAAGATTTACCCAGGTTTGGGCCCTCTCTAAGGAGGTAAAACCCTACGTCCTGCTCTTATTTGTATTATGGAGGTATCAAGGTACATAGTTGATCTACCATGAGATCATAAGTTGTGGTCTAACCTAGGGGATGATATGTATCTCTGCCTCTATGGACTAAACCCTCTGGTATATATAGGCACCAGGGGTATCTAGGGTTACACATGGTCGGTTAGAATCAAGGGATTACATGCCGAATCTCATATCCTTGGGGTACACGCCAAGTCTTCGGTGAGGCCCGATATGTTGGTTCTTCCAGTTGGAAGCCTCCGGAGTCCTTGCTTTTTGACAGGCCTTGAGTCCGGCCCATGAACTAGATCAGCTAAGCCATTCCAGGACACTGTCAGTAGCCCCCGAACTTGTCTTCAAGCTGAGGATGGCCACCTTCTTCGGATAAATTTCTTCGGCGTAAGAGTTCTTTGGCTTAGCAGGCAAGTTCCCCCCTTCGGGACTTCGGCTTTGGGCCCACCACGAGATATCTTGAACACAACGCTATCTTGGAAATCGAGCCACTTTATGACCAGATGCCGAAGCGTCGCTCTGCCCAATCTTTTTTAATGGGCTCCTGACCCAAAATCGTGTCAAAGCACATCTTGGCCTTACTTTCTCCTTCGCCTTCCGCATGCCCCTGCTCCCAAAGTCTAGCTTCGAGAGCCCTGGAAATGGCGAGCGACGCGGGCTCTTCCAAGCGCCCCCACGGCCCCCTTAAGGGTGACTGGGGTAGCTGCTCTGTTACGCGCCTCCAGTTGGATCGACTCTCCACCCAAGGTTATCTCCCCGACTCCGATCTAGCATCCACCCGCCTAGGCTTAATATCCATAGATGGGCAGGCTCACGCTGACAGCCACCCCATTACTCATGGGAACGAGCGGGTGTGCTTTGTCCCCTTCCTTTTGCGTGGCCTGAGGTTTCCTATTCACCCCTTCCTCCGAGGTCTGCTCGAATTTTATGCGATCCAGCTCCATCACCTGACTCCCAATTCGATCATGCATATCACGGGGTATGTCGCCCTCTGTGAAATGTACTTGGGATGCGTGGCTCACTTTGAGCTATGGAGAAAGTACTTCTGCGTCATGCCCTACTCCAGGGACGGGAAGTTACTTCAAGTTGGGGCAGCCAAGGTCTGCCACATCGCTGGGACCGGCTACCCCATCGGCACCCCTCGAGAAGACACCAATACAAGGGCGTCCGAATGGTTCTATATGGAGGATGTCCCCCTACATGACCCAGCTCGGTCTGGGCTCCCTCCCTTCACTTCGGATCCCCCGAAGAAGCGGTTCAGTTGGAGGCCGTGGAGCCCCGCCCAAGAAGACGACGCAAAAGTTGCCGCTTTGGCTGCTAAGTTGAGGTGTTTGACAAACACCGGCCTTACCATGATAGACGTGATGGCCACGACCATCAGCCGAAAAGTCCAACCACTTCGGCAACATCAACACCTGCTGTGCATGTACAATTTCGACAACGATGCAACCCGATCCATTCGGGAAAGCTTCCGAAATGACGCGGCCTTTGGCGCAGCCCAGGCCAGCATATACAAAGGAGAGGCCGAGGACTTCGCTAAGCAGAAGTTCATAGATGATGACCCACAAGTATAGGGGATCAATCGTAGTCCTTTCGATAAGTAAGAGTGTCGAACCGAACGAGGAGCAGAAGGAAATGATAAGCGGTTTCCAGCAAGGTATTTTCTGCAAGCACTGGAAGTAGCGGTAACCGATAGTTTTGTAGGAAGATAATTCGTAACGAGTAGCAAGTAACAATAGTAGCAAAGTGCAACAAGTTGGCCCAATCCTTTTTATAGCAAAGGACAAGCCAGAACGGTGACTTATATAAAGCAAAGCGTTCTCGAGTACACATGGGAATTATCATCTAGTTACTTTCATCATGTTTGTCTGATTCGCGTTCGCTACTTTGATAATTTGATACGTGGGTGGACAGGTGCTAGGGTGCTATTCTTACTTGAACAAGCAACCCTCTCATGATTACCCCCTCTCGCAAGCATCTGCAACTACGAAAGAAGAATTAAGATAAATCTAACCATAGCATGAAACATATGGATCCAAAACAGACCCTTACGGAATAGCGCATAAACTAGGGTTTAAGCTTCTGTCACTCTAGAAACCCATCATCTAATTACTAATCCACAATGCCTTCCCTTAGGCCCAAATATGGTGAAGTGTCATGTAGTCGACGTTCACACGACACCACTAAAGGAAGCAACAACATACATATCATCAAAATATCGAACGGATACCAAATTCACATGATTACTTATGACAAGACTTCTCCCATGTCCTCAAGAACAAAAGTAACTACTCACAAATCATATTCATGTTCAAGATCAGAGGGGTATTGAATATCATTAAGGATCTGAACATATAATCTTCCACCAATTAAACCAACTAGCATCAACTACGAGATGTAATCAACACTACTAGCAACCCACAGGTACCAATCTGAGGTTTTGGGACAAAGATTGAATACAAGAGATGAACTAGGGTTTGAGATGAGATGGTGCTGGTGAAGACGTTGATGAAGATTGGTCCTCCCACGATGAGAGGATCATTGGTGATGTCGATGGCTTCAATTTCCCCCTCCCGGAGGGAAGTATCCCCGGCGGAATCGCTCCGCCGGAGAGCAAAAGTGCTCCTATCCAGGTTCCGCCTCGAGACGGCGGCGCTTCATCCCGAAAGTCTTCTCTATAATTTTTTAGGGCAAATGAGTTTATATAGCAGAAGGAGGGGGCCAGAGGCCAGCTGTGGGCCCCACAAGGCATCACGGCGTGCCCCGGGGGGGGGGGTGGGGGCGCCTTGTTGCCTTGTGAGCAACTGGTGGGTCCCCTCTGCTATTTCTTTTCTCCAGTATTTTTTATATATTCAATAAAAAATCTCCGTAAAATTTCAGATCATTTGGAGCTCTGTAGAATAGGTATCTCTGCTGTAGCTATTTCTGGTCCAGAATTCCAGCTGCCGGTATTCTCCCTCTTCATATAAATCTTGCAAATTAAGAGAGAAAAAGCATAAGAATTGTATCATAAAGTGAAATAATGACCAAATACATTATAAATAACAGTAGGAAATCATGATGCAAATTGGACGTATCAACTCCCCCAAGCTTAGACCTCGCTTGTCCTCAAGCGAAAGCCGAAATCGATAATCATTACCACATGTTTAGAGAGAGAGGCGTCGATAAAATAAAATACGGACATGAGAGCATCATGATTAATTTCATAACAGCAGTATATATTATCATAAAGCTACCCATGGACAAGTAATAATTCATTACAACATTGAAGTATAAAGCATAAATTTCTTGAAAACTAACAAACTATGTTCTGGGTCAATGAAAGAATTACAATTCATCATATTTTCAGGAAGAGTCTATGTAAGAGATTTTTGTTTTAGCAATTCCACATACTCAACTATCATTTAGTCTTCTATGATTGCTGACACTCACGGCATATTTTTATGGAGCAAAAGTTTCAATCAGACACACAGAAAGATGGGGGTTTAAAGTTTCACCTCCCAACAATTTTACCTCAAGGGTAATGTCAACAATAATAATTCATGATCACTTACATCCAATGGGATATATATGCCTAGATCTTTCCCCACCACATGGTGCTTGCAAAGAGAAAAAATAAAAATAGAATAGAGAGGAACACTATTGACTCTTGCATAAAAGTAAATACAGAAAAGTAAAACATAGGCCCTTCACAGAGGGAAGCAGAGGTTGTCATGCGCTTTTTATTTTTGGATGTGCAAACTCTTAATGTAAAGGAACATCACTTTATATTGCCCCTTGTGATAGCAACCTTTATTATGCAGTCTGTCGCTTTTATTCCTTCACCATCACAAGATCGTACAAAGCTTATTTCCTTTACAATAAAAGTTCATACATGTTTAGAGGAAATTTTTATTGCTTTATGCACTGATGACAACTTACTTGAAGGATCTTATTCAATCCATAGGTAGATATAGTGGACTCTCATGACATGAAACTGGGTTTAAGGGTTTTGGATGCACAAGTAGTATCTCTACTTATTGTGGATTTTTGGCTAGCAAAAGATAGGGAGCAAGCACCACATGTTAGAGGATCTATGACAATATAACTTCTATGTGAATATAAGCAAACATAACTCATTATGTTGTCTTCCTTGTCCAACGTCCACTATTTGGCATGGAATATTTAATGGGGGCTCACAATCATAAAAGATGTCCAAGATAGTATATTTATATGTGAATCCTCTCTTCCTTTATTAACTTTTTAATGAATTGCATCAATGACCAATGTTGTGTTTGTTAACTTCCAATAAATTTTATCAAATATAATTTTCTTCATGTAAAGTCATTACTCTCCAAGGAATTAGCATATTATCTTTTCATTCTTTTATTTCTTAGATTGAAACATAAATGTAAAGAAGAAAAACTCAAACTACTCTTTATTATATAACTTTCGCACACGATTACATAGATAGATAGATCACGAAACAAGCACTCGAAACTAGATCATACTAAAACTTTATTCTTCTAAATCAAGAAATAACTAAGGATCGAACTAATATAGGTAATGATAATAGAAAGTGATGGTGATACGATACCGGGGCACCTTCCCCAAGCTTGGAACAAGCCAAGGGTGGTGCCCATACCCGTGTACTCAACTGTCTTTCTGCGGTGATGGTGGTGATGAAGTGGCGGGCTTGTCCTCCGTCTTCCACGGCATAGGCTCTCCATCATTTAAGGACGAACGTGTTTTCGGAGTCCTGAAACTTGCAGCTAAACTCATACCTTTAAACCTGGCTTCATACTCAAAATTCTGGTTTTGTAAGTCATAAATTTGGGCCTGAAGATGATCAATCCAGTCATTGAGCTTGAAGATGATGTTCCCAATATCCTTGCTGTCCACTTTGTGTTCATGGACGAATTCCGTGATCATGGAGTGGTTGGCATTGAGACCATGCCCCACCATCCCCTGGTACTTGAAGATCTCTTGTCCCACTGCTTCAAGCCTGGCCTTCTCGCTCCCGGTCTTCTTAGGTCCTTGAACGTCCCGAATGTGGAGCACCCCCTCACGCATCTCAATGGCTTGAGGGTGCTTCATCACCTTCGGTAGGTAAGGGTTAATGACCTTCTCGAAGAACTTGTCCTTGGACGAACTTGGGAGCGCCATGGCGATCTAAATCTGTCAGAAAAATAGCCCGAAACAAGAACAGAGGAGAAACTTGCGATGCGGTGGTTGATGTCTACTACACAACTTATTCTTGTAGACTCGTGTTGGGCCTCCAAGCGTAGAGTTTTGTAGGACAGTAGCAATTTTCCCTCAAGTGGATGACCTAAGGTTTATCAATCCGTGGGAGGCGTAGGTTGAAGATGGTATCTCTCAAACAACCCCGCAACCAAATATAAGAAATCTCTTGTGTCCCCAACACACCCAATACAATGGTAAATTGTATAGGTGCACTAGTTCGGCGAAGAGATGGTACTAAAAGTGTAGTATGGATAGTAGAAATATATTTTTATAATATGAATAAATAAAAACAGCAATGTAGCAAACGATAAAAGTGAGCACAAACGGTATTGCAATGCTTGAAAACAAGGCCTAGGGTTCATACTTTCGCTAGTGCAATCTCTCAACAATGCTAACATAATTGGATCATATAATCATCCCTCAACGTGCGATAAAGAATCACTCCCAAGTTCCTATTAGCGGAGAACATAAGATAGAAATTGTTTGTAGGGTACGAAACCACCTCAAAGTTATCCTTTCCGATCGATCTATTGAGCTATTCCTATAAGTGTCACAAACAGCCCTAGAGTTCGTACTAAAATAACACCATATGATACACATCAACCAATTCTAATGTCACCTAGATACTCCAATGTCACCACAAGTATCCGTGAGTTGATTATACGATATGCATCAAACAACTTCATAATCATAATATTCAATCCACACAAAGAACTCCAAGGAGCACCCCAAAGTTTCTATCGGAGAAAAGATAATGAAAACGTGCATCAACCCCTATGCATAGATTACCCCAATGTCACCTCAGGAATCCACGAGTTGAGTGCCAAAACATATATCAAGTGAATCAATATAATACCCCATTGTCACCACGGGTATTCATATGCAAGACATACATCAAGTGTTCTAAAATCTGAAATATTCAATCCGACAATAACGAAACCTCAAAGGGAAAAGATTCGATTCATCACAACAAGGATAGAGAGGGAAGAAACACCATATGATCCAACTATATTATCAAAGCTCGCGATACATCAAGATCGTGCCAAATCAAGAACACGAGAGAGAGAGAGAGATAAAACACATAGTTACTGGTACAAACCCTCAGCCCCGAGGGTGAACTACTCCCTCCTCGTCATGGAGACCGCCGGGATGATGAAGATGGCCTCCGGTGAAGCTTTCCCCCCTCTGGTAGGGTGCCGGAAAAGGGCTATAGATGAGATCATGGAGGTACAGAGGCTTGCGGCGGCATAAAAACTCATCTAGGTTAACTTTCGGGGGTTTCTGAATATATATGATTTTTTGGCATTGGAATCACGCGAAGAAGGGCCATAGGGGGCCCCACGAGGCACCAGGGCGCGCCTGGGGGGGGGGGGTGGGTGGCGCGCCCTGGTGGCTCGTGGGGCCCCTGTGGGTTTTCTGGCCACCTCCCGAAGCTTCTAGTGTCTCTTATGTTCCAGAAAAAATCGGTAAAAAGTTTCGGTGCATTTGGACTTCATTTGATATAGATTTTCTGGAAAACCAAAAAACAAGCAGAAAACAGCAACTGGCACTGGGCACTAGGTGGATATGTTAGTCCATAAAAATAATATAAAAGCCATATAAAAGTGCACCAAAATCATACAAAACTATAATAAACATGGCATGAATACTTCATAAATTATAGATACGTTGGAGACGTATCAGTTGTCGAAACATACAGGAGTATATATAAAGAATTTTTATCTTGCAAAACAAGTATACGAGTGGACAACGGAGTCGGGAGGGCACACGAGGGGCCCACAAGGCAACACGACGCGCCCCAAGGGGGGTCGCGCCCTGTTGCCTTGTGACCTCCTCGTGGGTCCCCTCGGCTGTTTCTTATTTTTGTATTTTTTCTAATATTCCAAAACAAACAGAAATAATTTTTATGGAATTTTTGGAGTCGGTTTACTTACCGTATCACATACCTACCCTTTCTCAGGGTTCTGGAGCATTCCGGAAGGACTCTTTGATATGTTCTTCCGGTGTCATTGTTTGAATAATATTAGTTTCAACATTAACGGGCGTACCTGAGATATAATGTTTAATTCTTTGACCATTAACCACTCTTGGATTAGTGCCCTCAGAGTTATTGATTTTGATAGCTCCGGAGCGATAAACTTCTTCGATGATGTTTGGGCCTTCCCATTTAGAGAGAAGTTTTCCTGCAAAAAATCTGAAATGAGAATTGTACAATAGCACATATTCACCCACTTTGAATTCCTGCTTTTGAATTCTTTTATCATGCCATCTTTTAACTTTTTCTTTAAACAACTTGGCATTTTCATAGGCTTGGGTTCTCCATTCATCTAAAGAGCTAATATCAAATAACCTCTTTTCACCGGCAAGTTTAAAATCATAATTAAGTTCTTTAATTGCCCAATATGCCCTATGTTCTAGTTCAAGAGGTAAATGACATGCTTTTCCATAGACCATTTTATATGGAGACATACCCATAGGATTTTATAAGCAGTTCTATAAGCCCATAATGCATCATCAAGTTTCTTAGACCAATTCTTCCTGGATCTATTAACGGTCTTTTGCAAAATTAACTTTATTTCTCTATTACTCAATTCAACTTGTCCACTAGACTGAGGATGATAAGGGGATGCTATTCTATGGTTAACATCATATTTAGCAAGCAATTTACGGAAAGCACCATGAATAAAATGTGAACCACCATTAGTTATCAAGTATCTAGGGACTCCAAACCTAGGGAATATAACTTCTTTAAGCATTTTAATAGATGTGTTGTGATCAGCACTACTAGTTGGAATAGCTTCTACCCACTTAGTAATATAATCAACAGCAACAAGAATATGTGTATACCCGTTGGATTTAGGAAAAGGTCCCATATAATCAAAACCCCAAACATCAAATGGTTCAATAACAAGTGAATAATTCATAGGCATTTCCTGACGTCTACCAACATTACCAATTCTTTGACATTCATCACAACAGATGACAAACTTACGTGCATCTTTGAAAAGAGTAGGCCAATAAAAACCAGACTGTAATACCTTATGTGCAGTTCTGTCTCCTGCATGGTGTCCTCCATATGCTTCGGAGTGACACTTCCGAAGGATTTGTTCCTGTTCATGCTCAGGTACACAGCGTCTAATAATACCATCTACTCCTTCTTTATATAAATGTGGGTCATCCCAAAAGTAATGTCCTAAATCAAAGAAGAACTTTTTCTTTTGTTGGTAGGTAAAACTAGGTGGAATATATTTAGCAACAATGTAATTAGCATAGTCTGCATACCAAGGACTAGTGCGAGAAGCATTTACCACAGCTAATTGCTCATCAGGAAAATTATCATTAATAGGCAGTGGATCATCAAGAACATTTTCCATCCTAGACAAATTATCTGCTACTGGATTTTTAGCTCCTTTTCTATCAACAATATGCAAATCAAATTCTTGTAATAAAAGTACCCACCTAATAAGTCTAGGTTTAGCATCTTTATTTTCCATAAGATATTTAATAGCAGCATGATCAGTGTGAACAGTTACTTTAGAATCAACAATGTAAGATCTAAACTTGTCACATGCAAACACAACTGCTAAAAATTATTTCTCAGTAGTAGCATAATTTCTTTGAGCACTGTCTAGAGTTTTACTAGCATAATGAATAACATTTAATTTCTTATCTACTCTCTGTCCTTGAACAACACCAACAGCATAATCACTAGCATCACACATAATTTCAAAGGGTAGGTTCCAATCAGGTGGTTGAACAATAGGTGTAGATATTAAGGCTTTCTTAAGTATTTCAAAGGCTTCTACGCAATAATCATCAAAAACAAATGGAACATCTTTTTGCAAAAGATTAGTAAGAGGCCTAGAAATTTTAGAGAAATCTTTTATAAACTTTCTATAGAAACCAGCATGACCTAGGAAACTTCTTATACCTTTGATATCTTTTGGACCTGGCATTTTCTCGATTGCATCAACTTTAGCCTTGTCTACTTCAATACCTCTTTCAGAAATTTTATGCCCAAGTACTATACCTTCATTCACCATAAAGTGGCACTTCTCCCAATTCAAGACAAGATTAGTTTCTTCACATCTCTGCAAAAATCGATCAAGGTTGCTTAAGCAATCATCAAAAGAAGTTCCGTAAACGGAAAAATCATCCATGAATACCTCAACAATCTTTTCACAAAAGTCAGAGAATATAGCGGTTATGCATCTTTGAAAGGTAGCAGGTGCATTACATAAACCAAAAGGCATATGCCGATAAGCATAAGTTCCAAAAGGACAAGTAAAAGTGGTTTTCTCTTGATCTTCTTTTGATACATGTATTTGAGAAAAACCAGAATATCCATCTAGGAAGCAAAAGTGTGTATGTTTAGATAATCTTTCTAACATTTGATCAATAAAAGGCAAGGGGTAATGATCTTTCCTAGTGGCTTTATTTAATTTTCTAAAATCAATTACCATCCTATAACCAGTTACAATTCTTTGTGGGACAAGTTCATTTTTATCATTAGGAACAACAGTAATGCCTCCTTTCTTAGTAACACAATGAACATGACTTATCCATATACTATCAGCTATATGATAAATTATACCTGCCTCCAGAAGCTTTAATATTTCAGTTCTTACCATATCCTTCATTTTAGGATTCAGCCGTCGTTGATGATCAACAACTGGTTTAGCATCTGGCTCCATATTAATCTTGTGCTGACTTAGAGTGGGATTAATGCCCTTAAGATCATCAAGATTATACCCAATAGCTGCACGGTGCTTCCTCAGAGTTTGAAGTAATCTCTTTTCTTCATGCTCTGAAAGGTTAGCACTGATAATAACAAGATATATCTTCTTTTCATCAAGATAAGCATATTTAAGTGTATTAGGTAGTTTCTTTAATTCAAACACAAGGTCACTCTTAGGTGGGAGAGGATCTCCAAGAGTTTCAACAGGCAAATTTGTTTAAGGATAGGTGGTTGTTTAAAGAATATCTCATCTATTTCATTTCTTTCATTCATATGCATATTATTTTCATGTTCTAGCAAATATTGTTCTAAAGGATCAGTAGGAGGTACAACAATAGAAGCAAGACCAATAATTTCATCTTTATCCGATAATTCTTTCTCGTGTGGTTGTCTACGGAACTTAGAGAAATTAAATTCGTGAGATACATCGCCAAACTTAACTCTAACAATCAATTTCAGCATTAACGGTATTCAAGAAAGGTCTACCAAATATAATGGGACAAAAATTATCTTGTTGTGAACCAAGTACTAGGAAATCGGTAGGGTATTTGATTTTACCACACAAGACTTCAACATCTCGAACAATCCCAAGCGGTGAAATAGTATCTCTGTTTGCAAGCTTAATTGTGACCTCAATATCCTCAATCTCAACAGGTGCAATATCATTCACGATTCTTGATATAAAGAGAAAGGGATAGCACTCACACTAGCACCCATATCACATAAACCATGATAGCAATGGTCTCCAATTTTAACAGAAACAACAGGCATGCCAACTACGGGCTTGTTGTTATCTAACATGTCTCGTTCATTTCTAACAGGTTTAGCAATTCTAGCAGCCTCTTCGCAAAAGTAAATAAAATGCCCATCAATATTATCAACTAATAGATCTTTTACCATTGTAATATTAGGTTCAACTTTAATGTGTTCAGAAGGTTTAGGTGTTCTAATATTACTTTTATTAACCACAGCCATAGCTTTAGCATGTTCCCTAATCCTAACAGGAAAAGGAGGTTTCTCAATATAAGCAGTAGGCACAACTGGATCAACATTATAGATGAGTATTTCCTCTTTAGCTATAGTAGGTTCTTCTTTTAATTTAATAGGTGGATGAAACTTAAACCATTTCTCCTTAGGGAGATCAACATGAGCAGCAAATGATTCACAAAAAGTAGCTACTATCTCAGAGTCAAGTCCATATTTAGCACTAAACCTATGAAAAGCATCAGTTTCCATAAAAGATTTAACACAATCGAACTTAAGATTTATACCTGACTCTTTACCTTTGTCGATTTCCCAAGCTTCAGAGTTGCGTTAATTTCTTTCCAGAAGATCCCATTTGAATTCAATAGTCCTCTTCATAAAGGAACCAGTAGAAGAAGTATCGAGCATGGATTGATCATTATGAGAAAGCCGAGCATAGAAGTTTTGAATAATTACTTCTCTTGAGAGCTCATGATTGGGGCATGTGTGTAACATATACTTAAGCCTCCCCCAAGCTTGAGTGATACTTTGTCCTTCACGAGGCCAAAAATTATATATATAATTCCGATCACGATGAACCAAATGCAGAGGATAAAACTTCTGGTGAAATTCCAGCTTCAACCGGTTCCAATCCCATGTTCCAGTATCATCCAATAGGCTATACCATGTCAATGCCTTTCCCTCCAAAGATAAAGGGAATACCTTCTTCTTAACTCCATCCTCGGATAGACCTGCATGCTTAAACAATCCACAAATCTCATCTATATATATCAAGTGCATATCAGGATGTACCTTTCCATCTCATGCATAAGGATTAGCCAGCAGTTTCTCTATCATACCTGAAGGAATTTCATAATAAATATTTTCAGTAGGTTCAGTAGGTTGAGGGAAAACTCTTAATGCTTCCGGTCGAGGTGAAGATACCCCGAACAAACCCCTCAAAGGATTACTTTCCATAATGACAAGTGACAGTAAATTTCAGCACATAATATAAATGTTTCCTTATCAAATTCCACTTACCAAAGGCGCTTCACTCCCCGGCAATGGCGCCAAAAAAGAGTCTTGATGACCCACAAGTATAGGGGATCAATCGTAATCCTTTCGATAAGTAAGAGTGTCGAACCCAACGAGGAGCAGAAGGAAATGATAAGCGGTTTTCAGCAAAGTATTTTCTGCAAGCACTGAAAGTAGCGGTTACCGATAGTTTTGTAGCAAGATAATTCGTAACGAGTAGCAAGTAACAATAGTAGCAAAGTGTAGCAAGGTGGCTCAATCCTTTTTATAGCAAAGGACAAGCTGGAACAGTGACTTATATAAAGCAAAGCGTTCTCGAGGACACATGGGAATTATCATCTAGTCACTTTCATCAAAATTGTCTGATTCGCGTTCACTAGTTTGATAATTTGATATGTGGGTGGACCGGTCCTAGGGTGCTGTTCTTACTTGAACAAGCAACCCTCTTATGATTAACCCCTATCACAAGCATCCGCAACTATGAAAGAAGAATTAAGATAAATCTAACCATAGCATGAAACATATGGATCCAAAACAGCCCCTTACGGAATAACGCATAAACTAGGGTTTAAGCTTCTGTCACTCTAGCAACCCATCATCTACTTATTACTCCACAATGCCTTCCCTTAGGCCCAAGTATGGTGAAGTGTCATGTAGTCGACGTTCACACGACACCATTAAAGGAAGCAACAACATACATATCATCAAAATATCGAACGAATACCAAATTCACATGATTACTTATGACAAGACATCTCCCATGTCCTCAAGAACAAAAGTAATTATTCATAAATCATATTCATGTTCAGGATCAGACGGGTATTGAATATCATTAAGGATCTGAACATATAATCTTTCACCAAATAAACCAACTAGCATCAACTACGAGATGTAATCAACACTACTAGCAACCCACAGTGTAACACCCCGAGAATCATGCTACAGTGATCTCCCCCTAATGGTGGTCATGCCATCATGATCACTAAGCCAATCTGCCACTTGTCCAAAATCAAAGTCCAATTCCAATTTAAATTGCATGTCAAATATTCACTTCTTCCGACATGCAATCAAAATAGTTCATAATATGGCAAATATTTGCTAAGTAATTGTCATGATGAAACCAACCTCATTTTGATTCCCAAAATGCCCCTGGATTTTAAAACAGTGGTCCAGCAGCACTTTTTTAGCCCTTTTAAATGCCAGCCTAATTCAAATGGATTCCTTTTGGCCCCAAACTTTTTGTGCCACCTAACAATATTGTGCTTGAATTATGTGCAAAGTTTCACAGTTAACAAAAATCATTTGGTAGATAAAATAAAGAGAAAACAGTGTTGCACTGTTTAACAGGAAATAAAAAAAAAAGAGAAAAAGGCCTAGCTAATACTGTACTAGTGGGATCTTTGTCCAACAGTGTCAAGGGCCCAGCCCAATGGGGGTCATCCCCTTTCTCTGTACAGATCAGAGGCGTGGCAGCCATCCCGCGGCCATGGCCGCTCCCCGGCGACGCGCCGGCCATCTGCTGGCCCTGCTGGGTGGATAAGGCCGCCCCCTCTCTCCCCTCGGCCGAACCCTAGCCTTCTTCCCCCTCTCCCTCGCTCGCCCTCTTCTCTGCATCACGCGCAGCCATAGCCGTTGCCACGGCCTTGTCGTCCTCGCGGCCATCGTCGTCCCCGCGCTGAGCTAGGATGTCCAGGAGCTCCACCACTGTCGTCTCCTTCGCCTTCGCGCATTGAATCAAGCAGGGACGTACCATACGCTCGCCATCGAGCTCATCTCCGTCGCGTACATCGCCGGCGTTCGTTGTCGTTGCTGCGGCTCTGGTCCACCTCCGGCCTCCCCGACTGCGCCTCCGAGCTCGCGGTGAGCACCTCCTTCGATTCCCCTCCTTCCCTCCTTCGATCCATAGCCGTAGCCGCCGCCTTGTGCTCGTCCATGGCCGCACCCGTACTATACTCGCCCTGCTGCCTGTTAGCATCGTGCTCACCGCGCCCTGCGCCCTGCCCGCCCCGTGCGCGCCCTGGCTGCGCCCACCCGCGCGCGCTTGGCCGCCCTTGACCGCGCCATTACCCGAGCTCCCGTGCTGCTTCGCTGCTGCTCGCTGCTTGGCCGCTGCTTGCTGCTTCGCTTGCTGCTGCCGCTAGCCGTTGCTTTGCATGCCTGCTACTGCGCTGCTCTACTGCATCGCTGCTGTTGCTTGCTGCTACTGCTGCGCTGCTTGCTACTGCTGACCGCTGCTGCTCTTACTATGCTGCTACGCTGCCTTGCTAGCTGCCGCTGCCTTGCTAGCTGCCGCTGCTGCTGCTCTATGGCCGTGGCCGTGTGTGTGTGTATGTGTTGTGTGTGGCCGGCTTAATTAGTAGTCCTAATTAGTTTAGGCTAATTTAGATTAGTTAGGTAATCATTGTTAGGTTAGTTGCTAGCCTTTGGCAGGTGGACCCCATTTAGTTAAGTTAGATTTTATTTATTTTGTTTACGTATAGTGTATGGCATGTGGGCCACGCCTTCCCTTTTGACCAGTTAATTTGACTTGGTCAATTCGGATTAAATAAATGCAGAAATTTCAAAAAATTGTATAAACTTTGAAAATTCATATAAATTCAACCGTAACTCGGATGAAAATGTTTTATATATGAAAAACGTTCAGAAAAATAAGACGAATCCGTTGGTGCCCTCTATGTACCTGTCACACACCTCTAACATAGTGAACATTGACTTTTTGCATTAGCATCATCTGACCTAAAATACCTGGAGCTGGGAAAATATTACCGAATATTTTCCCTCTTCTTTTAAATTATTTAGTGATGAATCAGAGCATGTCACCCACACATCTTGTCGTGCCATTGCATTTGTGTTGCATTTGATTGCTCCGTTATTTATTTGTTTCCCCCTCCGTTACTTCTTTTCCGGTAGACTCCGAGACCGCTGTTGATCCGGTGATCGACTACTTCACCGTCGAGGGTCCGTATCTGACTGCAGAGCAACCAAGCAGGCAAAACCCCCTTGATCATTCCTATATCGCCTATTCTTTCTCTCCCATGCTTGCATTAGATTTTGCTACTGTATCCGAATGCTCCTATTCTGATGCATAGCCTGATTTTGTATCCTGCTGTTGATACCTTACCTGTTGTCCCATATGCTTAGTATAGGCTGGTTAGTGATCCATCAGTGGCCCCTCACCCTTGTCCGTGTTGCCCCACTTTTGTTTCCGGATGTTTCGATCAACGTGATCAATGTGCAGAGACCGACACATCACCGCACCACCACCCCCCTTAGTTGTACGACTCTGCAGAGCTACTATCGAGTGCCGAGGATGATACCTCCTACCTCACTCCTGATGATATCTCTGTAGTGTAGCTAGTCGGTTGTGGGTTACCGAGGGTGATTCCTCTTTCACCACCTCCGAAGATGTCTCTGTCGTGCAGCCCCTCAAGTGTGAACCCTACGAGGGTGATTCCTCCTAGTTCACCTTGACGGGTACATCGAGTGGGAATCCAACGAGGGTGATTCCTCGGATCCCCCTTGATGTGATGAACACACGGATACCTTGACTTTTACCTTATAATCTTGTTGAAGACGGGTCGACCCCGAGGGGTACCCGCGAGAGATGTGAAGTCGGGTTGACCGTGAGGGTACCCGCGAGATCATTACGTGGCACAGCCGGGCAGGCAGACCGCCCCAGGAGATGGATGGGCCTGGCCCTTGCCGTAAGTGCACGAGACGGGGCGACGGGACCACAGATCGTGGAGCACTTATCGTCACCGCGAGCTCCCAACACACTAATGGGCTAGGATATGTGATCTGAGTAGGCCTCTGGCCTTTTCGCACTAACCACCACGCGGGAATAGTATGGGCACTCAACGTCGTATGTATCAGCCGAAGTTCTTCAGACGTCAGCAACAGAGCGGCGTGCGCCCGGGTGGACCGCGACAGCCTGCGTGTGTATACAGGGGCTAGGTCTGGTCCCGGCCGCGTACGCAACGCGCAGGAGTACAAAGGGCGATGGGCCCAAGACCCCTGAGCGCTTAGGGTGTAGACCAGCGTGCTGGCCTCTTTGCTGAGCCTAGGTAGGGCTGCGGCGTGTCGATCAGCCGAGGCCGGGCAAGACCCGAGTAAGTGTGTCCGGCCAGAGTTAATCGAGCGTGTTGGGTAAGTTGGTGCACCCCTGCAGGGAAGTATATTTATTCGAATAGCCGAGTCCACGGTAACGGACGCTCAGAGAGTATCCCGATCTACTACAACTAGAACTGGATACTTGTGACACTAAACTGATATGATGGCTCCGGGATCGCTTTCTCGCAGGGAGTCGAGGAAGGATCTCTGGGCGTTGCTAATATATACTTGTTACTATATTATATGTTACTCTACTCTCTTCTGTTGCTGCAAGATGCTGGAAGATGCTAGTCTTCGATAGGTTAGGCCTTCCCCTCTATTCTGGCATTTTTGTAGTATAGTCCACAGATACAGCCCCTTCCCTTTGATACCGATGCATACTTAGCATAGATCTGATGTAAGTCCTGCGAGTACTTTGGATGAGTACTCATGGCTGCTTTGCTACCTTTTTTCCCCCTACCCGATTGCTGCGATCAGACGATGGAGCCCCGGAGCCAGCTGACCCCGTCGGCGACTACTACTACCCCGACGGAGCCTACTACTACGTGGAGACCGACGACCAGGAGTAGTTTCGGAGGCTCCCAGGCAGGAGGCCCGCGCCTTTTCGATCTAGTTGTCGTTGTTTTGCTCAGCCTTCTTAAGGCAAACTTGTCTAATTATGTCTGTACTCAGATACTGATGCTTCCGCTGACTCTTGTGTATTCGAGCTTATGTATTCAAGCCCTCGAGGCCCCTGGCTTGTAATATAAAACTTGTATTATTTTATTTTGTGTCTAGAGTTGTGCTGTGATATCTTCCCGTGAGTCCCTGGGCTTGATCGTGCGCATTTGCGTGTATGATTAGTGCACGGTCGAGTCGGGGGCGTCACAAGTTGGTATCAGAGCCGACTGCGTGTAGGAAGCCCCTTTCCAACTCCTTAGCCGAAGTTGAGTCTAGTCTTTGAAAAACGATTTTACTAACATGGCTGTGTGGCTTACGGGCCCACGTCGCCAATGGATGGGATTATGATCTTTTATTCCTCTTCCTTACTCTGGGACTCTGATCTCTCTTCTATTCGGGTTAAAGATTTTTCTAACTCTAACATTAGGTTCTCGTGTTCACATTCACCCGGAGAGCCCTTCATTCTAGATGACCGCTTGATTCATCAGAAGATTCCGAAGATACTCTTCGATGCTTTTCAGAGACCCTTGTGCCCACCGCCTTTGCAATTGCCTACCATCGATAAATCCCTATGGATTACTACATACACTTGCCATTCATACAATCATTCCCCGTTGCTCTTGTTATTACAAGATACCCTAAAACGTTTTTCCTATATACCGAGAATCCATTGTGTCCCCTGTCTTGCAACTCCATTTCCGCATGATTACACCTACGAATAATTCCTCACACTTACCGGGGATTCGTTCATCCCCAGTTTATCATGTGTTTCGCAAAATACTTCATAATGCTACTTGCTCTTCCGAAAATCCTCTACAACCAATTGCTCTTGAAATTCTTGCCTGCTTGCATTATGGTAAATCCCATATGTCTAGTAATCTTATTGGCATCCTTTGTCGCTATCATTTTGAGTCCCTTGATTCAATATGGTGTGAATGCTCGCAATCATCAGTCGAATCCTAGAATTCATCCTTCCGGCTCAGACGTCATTCCGGACATGAGCTGGTTTTCAGTCAATCAAACCTTGACCGATTGTGCCTCTATGTATATTCAACTTACTCATATTTGATCAGAGCATCTGATTCGGATACACCGATCTGGAAATCATAATTCCTTTTTATTTAAGCGTCGAATTATTCAGATGTTTCTATAATCTGATACCTTTGCATTCTTTCTACTTCTGGTTGAGTACCGATACTCACATCAGTTCCCTTGTGGACCGCCGAATCTTTTGTTGGATTATTATCCGACAGTGTCCTTCATATTCAATAACTCTTATTACATTCTTGTTGCTTATGAGTCTGTACTCAACAATGTCATTCCCAGCCGACCGGCTACATAATTATCGTGCTAATCTTAACTGTGCTACTTGGTCCTCCTTCCCGGTGCACATTTCTGACAATGGGCTAAGCCCATGTCAAACTTTCATCATCATATCGTTTTGTTTACACAACATGAATCCGAGCGTCATATCCGTGGTTCCGTTGACCTTGAACCTCATTCCATCTGCTTTGATCTTCTTACTAATCGATTTCATCTTCATGAAACCTATCGACAAATGTGTAGTGATCATCGTCAACCTTTTGACTTCTTTCGAGATGTCAATTGAATTCATGGTGAGAAATACCATGCTTGCCCCTCGATGATTTGTGTTATCATCGACAACATCCTTGACTTCCTGCCAACACAGACTTGATCACGTTTCCCTTATACCTTGTTTTCCTTACTACTCTCGAAATTGTCCCTTTGTATCTCTTGTGATCTTCAGACCCAGCCCTTGCTTGAAACACCATGTTATTGGTACCTCAAAGCATGACTGTGGTACTCTGAATATCAACAAGAACATCGGAAGCGCAATGCTAAATGTTTCTTGGTCAATTATACAAACACCGTTGTATGGGTAACATCATGACTTTCCTCGCCCCGTTATCCAAATGATTTTGTACTTGCTGTTCCGTCATGTATATCATGCTCTGCTTTTCCTTGGGAAGGATATACTCCCAATTCTTGTGTATAAACACATTTTCCTTTCCATTCGTCTGTTTAACCTTTTTTGTAATCTAACTTATCTAAGCAGTCATAATTCTCTGCTTATGAAAACACCTTGGTGTACAACTCTGTCAGAAAACCCTGTTACTATTGTTGATGACATTCCGGTAACCGCCGGTGGATGAGAACTTTGCCTATTGGCCGCCTCGATTTAACGAGCAGGAAAATGGTTCTCTTCGTTCCCCGCCCTTGGTACCGACGTTGTTGCCGACATAGCTGACAGACTTTCCTCTGACATGTCTTGTTGTCGTGTCCGTGTAAGATGTCACCGCCCTTCCTACTCTTAAATCCACACTCATCGCAGTATCACAGGATCGAAACCTGACGCTCCTGTACATCCCTGTTTCCAAAGATATTCCTCGTGCTTGGCTTTGTATGTATTTTCGCGAGCCACCTTCCTTGAGATGATCTACTCTGGTTTCAGGCGCAATACTTATTCCTGTTGCTCTGAACCCCTTCCACACTCTGTTTCAGGCATCGAACGATTGTCTATCCGCTTGAGACTTCTTATTGCACCTTCTTACCTTGCTCTCTATGTTTTTCTTAAGTTTCAATTTGAGAGATACTTTCTGCCACATTCCCTGAGTTATCCACCAGATAATCGACCTTGCAAAGGTCCGTTCTCCCGAAGATACCCCTTGCTCTTTTTGTAAGTATGATGAAGACTCCAAAGGAAGGATGACAACTTCGTCACGACGCCCAGCAACAGAGGAATGTAGGAATACACATCATGGAGCGGCCTCTTCGAGAAGAACAACCAAGATCGAGAAGACTCGTTAGAATTTCATAACCAATTCTTTCCCCTTTACTCCACCTCTTAAATCTCGGGACGAGATTTCTTGAAGTGGAGGAGATTTGTAACACCCCGAGAATCATGATACAGTGATCTCCCCCTAATGGTGGTCATGCCATCATGATCACTAAGCCAATCTGCCACTTGTCCAAAATCAAAGTCCAATTCCAATTTAAATTGCATGTCAAATATTCACTTCTTCCGTCATGCAATCAAAATAGTTCATAATATGGCAAATATTCGCTAAGTAATTGCCATGATGAAACCAACCTCATTTGGATTCCCAAAATGCCCCTGGATTTTAAAACAGTGGTCCAGCAGTACTTTTTCAGCCCTTTTAAATGTCGGCATAATTCAAATGGATTCCTTTTGGTCCCAAACTTTTTGTGCCACCTAACAATATTGTGCTTGAATTATGTACAAAGTTTCACAGTTAAAAAAAATCATTTGGTAGCTAAAATAAATAGAAAACAGTGTTGCAATGTTTAACAGGAAATAAAAAAAGAGAAAAAGGCCTAGCTAGTACTGTACTAGTGGGCTCTATGTCCAACAGTGCCAAGGGCCCAGCCCAATGGGGGTCATCCCCTTCCTCTATACATATCAGAGGCGTGGCAACCATCCCGCGGCCATGGCCGCTCCCCGGCCACGCGCCGGCCATCCGCTGGCCCTGCTGGGTGGATAAGGCCGCCCCTCTCTCCCCTTGGCCGAACCCTAGCCTTCTTCCCCCTCTCCCTCGCTCGCCCTCTTCTCTGCATCACGCGCAGCCATAGCCGTTGCCTTGTCGTCCTCGCGGCCATCGTCGTCCCCACGCTGAGCTAGGATGTCCAGGAGCTCCACCACCGTCGTCTCCTTCGCCTTCGCGCATTGAATCGAGCAGGGACGTACCGTACGCTCACCATCGAGCTCATCTCCGTCGCGTACATCGCCGGCGTTCGTCGTCGTTGCTGCGGCTCTGGTCCACTTCCGGCCTCCCCGATTGCGCCTCCGAGCTCGCGGTGAGCTCCTCCTTTGATTCCCCTCCTTTCCCCCTTCGATCCGTAGCCGTAGCCGCCGCCTTGTGCTCGTCCATGGCCGCACCCGTACTGTACTCGCCCTGCTACCTGCTAGCGTCGTGCTCACCGCGCCCCGCGCCCTGGCCGCCCTGTGCGCGCCCTGGCTGCGCCAACCCGCGCGCGCTCGGCCGCGCCATCACCCGAGCTCCCGTGCTGCTTCGCTGCTGCTCGCTGCTTGGCCACTGCTCGCTGCTTGGCCGCTGGTTGCTACTTCGCTTGCTGCTGCCGCTAGCCGCTGCTCTGCGTGCCAGCTACTGCGCTGCTCTGCTTGCTGCTCTGCTGCGTCGCTGCTGTTGCTTGCTGCTACTGCTGCGCTGCTTGCTACTGCTGACCGCTGCTGCTCTTACTCTGTTGCTACGCTGCCTTGCTAGCTGCCGCCGCTGCTGCTCTATGGCCGTGGCCGTGTGTGTGTATGTGTTGTGTGTGGACGGCTTAATTAGTAGGCCTAATTAGTTTAGGCTAATTTAGATTAGTTAGGTATAATCATTGTTAGGTTAGTTGCTAGCCTATGGCAGGTGGACCCCATTTAGTTAAGTTCGATTTTATTTATTTTGTTTACGTATAGTCTATGCCATATGGGCCACGCCATCCCTTTTGACCAGTCAATTTGACTTGGTCAATTTGGATTAAATAAATGCAAAAATTTCAGAAAACTGTATAAACTTTGAAAATTCATATAAATTCAACCGTAACTCGGATGAAAATGTTTTATATATGAAAAACATTCAGAAAAATAAGACGAATCCGTTGGTGCCCTCTATGTACTTGTCACACAGCTCTAACATAGTGAACATTGACTTTTTGCATTAGGATCATCTGACCGAAAATACCTGGAGCTGGGAAAATATTACCGAATATTTTCCCTCTTCTTTTAAAATGTTTAGTGATGAATCAGAGCATGTCACCCACACATCTTGTTGTGCCATTGCATTTGTGTTGCATTTGATTGCTCCATTATTTATTTGTTTCCCCCTCTGTTACTTCTTTTCTGGTAGACCCCGAGACCGATGTTGATCCGGTGATCGACTACTTCACCGTCGAGGGTCCGTATCTGACTGCAGAGCAACCAGGCAAGCAAAACACCCTTGATCATTCCTATATCGCCTATTCTTTCTCTCCCATGCCTGCATTAGATTTTGCTACTGTATTAGAATGCTCCTATTCTGATGCATAGCCTGATTTTGTATCCTGCTGTTGATACTTTACCTGTTGTCCCATATGCTTAGTATAGGCTGGTTAGTGATCCATCAGTGGCCCCTCACCCTTGTCCGTGTTGCCCCGCTTTTGTTTTCGGATGTTTCGATCAACGTGCTCGATGTGCAGAGACCAACACATCACCGCACCACCACCCCCTTAGTTGTACGACTCTGCAGAGCTACTATCAAGTGCCGAGGGTGATACCTCCTACCTCACTCCTAATGATATCTCTATAGCGTAGCTAGTCGGTTGTGGGTTACCGAGGGCGATTCCTCTTTCACCACCTCCGATGATGTCTCTGTCGTGCAGCCCCTCAAGTGTGAACCCTATGAGGGTGATTCCTCCTAGTTTACCTTGACGGGTACATCGAGTGGGAATCCAACGAGGGTGATTCCTTAGATCCCCCTTGATGTGATGAACACATGGATACCTTGACTTTTACCTCATAATCTTGTTGAAGACGGGTCGACCCCGAGGGGTACCCGCGAGAGATGTGAAGTCGGGTTGACCGTGAGGGTACCCGGGAGATCATTACGTGGCACGGCCGGGCAGGCTGACCACCCTAGTAGAGGGATGGGCCTGGCCCTTGCCGTAAGTCCACGAGACGGGGCGATGGGACCACAGACCGTCGAGCACTGATCGTCACCGCGAGCTCCCAACACACTAATGGGTTAGGATATGTGATCTGAGTAGGCCTCTGGCCTTTTCGCACTAACCACCACGCGGGAATAGTATGGGCACTCGGCGTCGTATGTATCAGCCGAAGTTCTTCAGACCGCCCCAGGAGAGGGATGTTGATGAAGATTGGTCCTCCCACGATGAGAGGATCATTGGTGATGTCGATGGCTTCGATTTCCCCCTCCTGGAGGAAAGTATCCCAGGTGGAATCGCTCTGCTGGAGAGCAAAAGTGCTCCTGCCTAGGTTCCGCCTCGAGACGGCGACGCTTCATGCCGAAAGTCTTCTCTATAATTTTTTAGGGAAAATGAGCTTATATAGCAGAAGGAGGGGGCCCGAGGCTAGCTGTGGGCCCTACAAGGCATAAGGGCGCGCCTCAGGGGGGCCGCGCCCTGTTGCCTTGTGAGCAACTGGTGGGTCCCCTCTGCTATTTATTTTCTCCAGTATTTTTTATATATTCAATAAAAAATCTCCATAAAATTTCAGGTCATTTGGAGCTCTGTAGAATAGGTATCTCCGCTGTAGCTATTTCAGGTCCAGAATTCCAGCTGTCGGTATTCTCCCTCTTCATATAAATCTTGCAAATTAAGAGAGAAAACGCATAAGAATATTACCATAAAGTGAAATAATGACCAAATACATTATAAATAACAGTAGGAAATCATGATGCAAATTGGACGTATCAATAGACGGCTTGTCCTACCAGAACCCAACCGAAATGGTAAGTCTCCAAGCTTCCTCGTCTATCCGAGCAATTTGTGTTTTATTCATTCGTAATGGTTGTATGATGTATCCGAACAGAGGTGGAGGCACTGGGTCGAGGCCCTGGACTGCCTGGCACCCGAGCCAGAGAAGTATCGTCGTGACAACGATCCTGCCTCCCACGAAGATGAAGAAATATCTACCCTATATGAAGAGGGTATCTTTTATAAGGAGAGCCTCGACGGCTCAAGAGTGGCCATTATCCCCGACCTGCCGGGGATGCGACCATCCTCATCGGTAAAACCTTCCCCTCCCTCTTCTCGAAAGAGAGCTTCAACTCACGGAACCCCAAGCACCCTGACTCCTCTTCCTAAGGGCCGACGCTCAAAGCACGCGCGCAGTAGTACGACCCCACAAGAGGGCCCTTCAATTGCCGCACAAGGCGCCCCCGAAGTGGAAGTAGTCATGGAGGTGGAGCATGGCTCCCTCCCCAAAATAGGTAACATTTGCCTATATCACACTGTTCGTCGAAGATCGAGGGCCACGAGGCTAACAATTTACTTTCCTGAGCAGACCCTCCGCCGAAACGCCGTTAGCGGAGGGAGCAAACACCTCGGCCCCGAGGGCCAACACAGAGCCACCTTCACCCCCAAGGGGCATTCCCGAGGCACCGCAACCAGCCACCTCGGGGACCTGCTCGGCAACCACCTCCGAGGTCTAAAGCGCGATGAACCATAGACGCCGAAGAGCTTCTCTAAGGAGTCCCTTCTTTTCGAGCCAAGAGTTCAACGCCCTCAGCTCGGTGGACGCCTACCTCCGCGTGACCCGTAACGTCTTTGAAAAGGCGGTGGATGTTCTGTCCAAAGGCCTGCAGGTAATTATATTTTTGAATTCTCTTTTTTAGCTTACGATAATCCGACCACTGCACTAGACAGGAGCCCCCGAGACACTTGTCGGATGGTACATCCGACGGGTCGATTCGTTTAACCGTAGAATAGGAGCTTTAGAGCCTGTAGCCCCCAAGCCGCAACATGGGCACAAGTGAGCATGTAGAGGCTTGATAAACCTTGCATCCAAATTGCAGTCGACTCGTGAGAAAAATGCAAACCTGTCCGAGGAGCTGACCCAAACCAAGACGCAGTTTGGCGCCGCGTAGGCGGAGGTTGCGCATGTAAAAACATTTACCAGAGAAGCGCATGGTAAGTGCATCTGGTTTATGGCACTTTGTTGTAAAATATACTAGTTCCATGCCTAATTGCCTGATAATTCATAGCAGCAGCAGTCATTGGGCAGATGGAAAAGGATCTGAAGCAGGCCCATGAGGACTTGATATATTCAGAGTCTCAACGGCAGGCCGAGCACCTTGTTTTGTCCCAAAGCAAGGATGAAACAAAGGAGCTGAAAGCAAAAAATGCCCAGCAATCCGAAGAGATTGACCGGCTCAGAGCTCAATTGGCCGCTGCCGAGGAGAGGAACAAGAAAATGGATGAAGAAATATCCGGTGAGTACCTCCCGTCTTTCAAAAAGAGCGCAGATACTCATCATGTGCTAATATGCATTTCATATAGTTCTGTTGAGAGGTCGGCTGAAAAAGGCCAGTAGCCCCCTGACCGAGGTCACCCTGACGGAGCTGATTGAGGTGCACGAGCGAGCTCGGACCGCAATGAAAGTTGTTTTCAAGGCTCTATGGCCTGAAGATAGTGTGCCCGAGGACATGTCCGAGCTTGCCAAGCGTCTCAAAGGGGCTCGGCGCCGATTACAGGCCTGGAAAGTTTTGGCCTGTCGGGAGGGCGCGAGGAAAGCATGGGCCATGGTCAAGACTCGCTATACGAGCGTAAAGACAGAACGTCTTGCCGTGGTTGGACCAGTTGGCGCCAATGGGAAGGAGGTGCCGACCTCGTTGGTTTATGACGACGTGATGGCCGCCGCGCGCTTCTCTCAGTGGGATTGTTCCCTGAAGTCTTTAATAGACGGTCTTGATAAAGTGTATGATACTTGTAATAACTCTATGTAGCTATGTACTTTATGGTATTACAAATGCTGCTGTTATACAAACTTTGCTAGCCAGCCTTCGGCTTCTCCCTCCTTGACCATAGGCCGAGGAGTGCTTCCTACTTCCGATCTGAGAAGGGAATCATATATTTCGAATAGCAAGGCAATCCGGCTATAGGGCTCGAAAAGCAAAGTGAACCAGAGCTTGTGTTATATTACATTTAGGCGTAAGAAACACCTTCCAAGGAAAATAGTTCCGCTATCGGTTCCTTTCCTCGGGTGGTAATGTTTGGCGCGTGTTAATCAGGTCGGGACATATGTCCGAGGTGAGCGTAAAGCCCCCATTGATTGATTGTATATAAAACCAACTAAATGTACTTCCATCGGAGCCGACCAACTATATTCTTAAGAACGCTAGCTTTCGGCTTCACCCGTCTGAGGTGCGTATCTGGCTGACCCGGGGGCAACAATCGCAGAGGTGCTCCCTTTACCCCCTAGCCGAACAATCGGGAATGTAGGGGGTAAGCACAGGAGCCAGGCAACCTAGCTTGGCCAAAACTTAAGTCAAGTTGATGCATATAAAGGCGTACAATGATTTTATTGGAAGGAGGCACCGAAAGTGCTTCAAAAATTTACGCAACTTCGAAGAAAAAGCGACAAGCGTAATGTGTGTCATACAGATAAAATGTGTCCGAAGGAACTTAATCACTTCGGCTTTACCAAACACAACTAGCCAAAAGTTTTAATAACTTGAAAAAATAAAGAAAATTTATAGCTATTAAATGCTAAATAGAAGGGCGACCGGAAAGGTAACCGAGGCACGGCTGTAATTAACCATAAAAGCGTCGAAGCAAAGCGGCCTTCTAGGGGTGTGGCACCAACCTGTTGTCCTCGGGGTCTCAGATACGATATGCACCTCCGGTGAGTACTTGGTCGATGATGAACGGTCCGTCCCATTTCGGGGACAGCTTATCCTTCTGCTTTTCTGGATTAAACCTCATGACCAAGTCACCTTTATTGAATGCCTTCGTCCTGACCTCCCTGCTCTGGTAGCGCCGTGCTTGTTCTTGATAAAAGGTGGAACGTGCCCGAGCAACGTCCCTTTCCTCTTCAAGGGCATCAAGGTCGTCCTGCCGATCCAGCTCGGCCTCCCTCTCTTCGTACATCAGCACCTGAGGTGCGTCATGAATGAGGTCACATGGTAGGACGGCCTCGGCTCCATACACCATAAAAAAGGTGTGTAGCCTGTAGACCGGTTAGGCGTGGTACATAAGCCCCACAATACGGAGTCGAGCTCCTCTACCCAACGATAGTCGGCCTCCTTCAAGGATCGGACTAAACGTGGCTTGGTGCCACTCAAAATAGGTCCATTGGCACGTTCAACCTGTCCATTGGTTTGGGTATGGTAAATGGAGGCGTAATTGAGCTGAATGCCCATTTTGGCGCACCATGCCTTTACCTCATTGGAGGTAAAATTAGTGCTGTTATCTGTGATTATACTATGAGGAACACCATAATGATGTACTACGCCGGAGATGAATTCCACGACCGGCGCCGATTCTGCTGTAGTTACCGGCTTTGCCTCAATCCATTTTGTGAATTTATCTACCATGACGAGTAAGTATTTCTTTTTGTGCGATCCCCCTTTAAGAGGGCCGACCATGTCCAGCCCCCAGACTGTGAAAGGCCAAGTGATCAAAATGGTCCGAAGAGCCATGGGGGGCATGTGACTTTGGTTGGCAAAAACCCGGCAGCCGGGGCATCGCTGAACCAGAGTTTTCACGTCTTCCTTGACGGTAGGCCAATAAAATCCGGCTCGGAAAGCCTCGCTGACCAGGGCCCGTGCTGCGGCGTGATGGCCGCTCATGCCTGAATGAATTTCGGCGAGGAGTTTGCGCCCTTCCTCTTTGGCTATACACCTCTGGAGGACACCGGTGACGCTTCTTTCATATAGCTCCCCTTCATGGACCCGATAGGCCTTTGATCGGCGAATTATTCTTCGCGCTTCGGTTTGGTCCTTGGGTAACTCATTATGGAGCAGATATCCGAGGAAGGGCTCGGTCCAGGGTGCGATAACTGCCATGACTTCATGAGCCGAAGACGTTTCTTCAACCGATGAGCCTCCAACTATTCCCTCGTCCTTCTCGGCTGCCTGAGAGTTGACCCTTCCGGAGCCCGAGGCGGCTGGCATGACGTTCCCGTCCTGCCAAATCACAAACGGCTTAAAAAGCCATTCTAAGAATGTGTTTTCTGGAACCAGGTCGCGTTTAGCGCCCATTCTGGCGAGAACATCGGCTGCTTGATTACTGTCTCGTGGGATAAGATGGAATTCCAAACATTCAAAGCGAGCTGATATGGCTAGAACGGCGTTTCGGTACGCCGTCATTTTTGGGTCCTTCGCGTCGAACTCACCATTAACTTGTGATGTTGCCAAGTTGGAGTCACCTCGGACCTCCAGACACTGGATTCCCATGGACGCTGCGATCCGCAAGCCATGTAGCAAGGCCTCATATTCGGTCGCGTTATTTGAGTCCGCATACATGATTTGTAGTACGTATCGTATGTTGTCACCAGTAGGTGAGATGAGGACTACTCCATCCCCCAATCTGGCCAGCATCTTGGAGCCATCGAAGTACATTGTCCAATGTGAGTATGTACTATACTCTCTAGGGAATTCGGCCTCTGTCCATTCGGCCACGAAATCTGCTGATACGTCTCCAACGTATCTATAATTTTTGCTTGTTCCATGCTATTATAGTATCAATCTTGGATGTTTTTATATGCATTTATATATCATTTTTTGGGACTAACCTATTAACCTAGTGCCCAGTGCCAGTTGCAGTTTTCTGCTTGTTTTTGGTTTTTCAGGAAATCAGTACCAAACGAAGTCCAAATGTCACAAAACTTTTTGACGGTTTTTTTCTGGACAAAAGAGACCCTGGAAGCTTCGGGAGGAAGCCAGAAGCTTCACGAGTAAGCCACAAGGCAACAGGGCGTGGCCCCAGGGGGGCGCGCCCTGATGCCTTGTGGGCCCCTCGTGGCTCCTTTTGACCTAATTCCACTTCTATAAATTCTCAAATATTTGGAAACCATTAGAGAGCCAGACGAGAAAACCCTACTGCCACCGCAAGCCTCTGATCTTCCGTGATCCCATCTGGAGGCCTTTTTCGGTACTCTGCCGGAGGGAGAATCGATCATGGAGGGCCCCTACATCAACCTTGCTGCCCTTCCGATGATGTGTGAGTAGTTTACCACAGACCTACATGTCCATAGATAGTAGCTAGATGGCTTCTTCTCTCTCTTTGATCTTCAATACCATGTTCTCCTCGATGTTCTTGGAGTTCTATCCGATGTAATCTTCTTTTGCGGTGTGTTTGTTGGGATCCGATGAATTGTGAGTTTATGATCAGATTATTCATGAGAAATATTTGAGTCTTCTCTGAACTCTTTTATGCATGATTGTTATAGCTTTGTATTTCTCTCCGATCTATCCGTTTGGTTTGGCCAACTAGATTGATTTATCTTGCAATGGGAGAGGTGCTTTGTGATGGGTTCAATCTTGCGGTGCTCAATCCCAGTGACAGAAAGGGACATGAAACGTATTTGTATTGTTGCCATTAAGGATAAAAAGATGGGGTTTAATCATATTGCTTGAGTTTACTTTGTCTACATCATGTCATCTTGCTTAAGGCGTTACTCTGTTTCATACTTAATACCCTAGATGCATGCTGGATAGCGGTCGATGGGTGGAGTAATAGTAGTAGATGCAGGCAGGAGTCGGTCTACTTGTCTCGGACGTGATGCCTATATACATGATCATTGTCATGAATCCGTCATAATTATTTGCTTTTCTATCAATTGCCTAACAGTAATTTGTTTACCCACCGTATGTTCTGCGCTCGAGAGAGAAGCCTCTAGTGAAAACTATGGCCCCCGGGTCTATCTTTATCATATATTAAAATCCAAAAATACCTTGCTGCAATTTATTTACTTTTATCTTATTTAGTATTTTACTTTATCTATCTATCACTATCAGAATTAATCCTTGCAAATAACCGCTAAGAGGATTGACAACCCTCTTATTTGCGTTGGGTGCAAGTGTTTGCTTTTGTATGTGTAGGTGCTGCTAAAGGGATTTTGTGTGATTCTCGTACTGGACTGATAACCTTGGTTCTTAACTGAGGGAAATACTTATCTCTACTATACTGCATCATCCTCTCGTCTTCGGGGAAATACCAGCGCAGTCTACAAGTAGCAGGAAGAATTTCTGGCGCCGTTGCCGGGGAGACATCACCAAAATTTATCAAGTACCTTCGCATAAACTATCATCCACTTGCATTTATTTTATTTGACTTTTATTTGCATTTGCCTCTCATTTTCATCCCCCCCACTTCTAAAACAATTTTACAAAAATATAAAAATATTTTGTGTGCTATCTTTGCTTGTGTTGCCCTGTGCCTTCTATCTGCTTGCATCTTCGCTTGCTAAAAATCTATTGATATGGATCCTCATCCACTAGCTAATCTTTACAAAATATCCAATTATGATGAACAAATTGCTAGTGAGTTGAGTGCACTTGATTTTCTCTATGAAGTTTTGCTTGAAAATCATGAATCTGAAAATTGTGATGAAGTGTTGAAAGAAGAAATTTATAAAGTGATTCATGATAGCTCCTTGAATGAAAAGCATGATTGCAATGATGTTATTATAAATTCTATTAAAGTAAATTGTGCTAATAATATGCAAAACTACAAGCTTGGGGATGAGGATTTTGTGATATCCACTACTCATTGTAATGATCATGATTGGGGTGATGGTTCGTATGATCTTGAAAATTTATTTAAGCATCATGATGAATATGTTTGCAATAATATTGAAAGTGGGTTTGGAAGAGTGTCAACTTTAGGTAATAATAATCCCACATATTTGGAGAGTGTTCAATTTTATGAAATTTTTGATAAAAGTGGGTTTGGAGAGGTCATGACTTTAGTTGATGTTAATCCCACTATCTTGGAAGATTATAAAACTTTTATGCATGTGGATAATGGAGATAAAATTTTATATGATAGTTATATTGTTGAATTTTATTATGATCCTACATGTAACTATTATGAGAGACAAAAATATGGTTGTAAAAACTTTCATGTCACTAAATTACCTCTCTTTGTGCCAAAATTATTAATGCTCCATTCTTCCTATTTGCATATGCTAGATATTGCTTGTCTTGATAATTTGTTTTTTTATAAAATGCCTATGCATAGGAATTATGTTAGACTTAAATGTGTTTTTCACATGTTACATGATGTTCTCTTTTGTTTAAATTATTATCTTTCATGAGAGCATCATTGAAATCTCAAGCCTACCTTAATGGCTATGAAGAAAGAGCTTGTTGGGAGACAACCCAATAAACTTTTTATTTCTGTTCTTGAGTGTTTACATAATTATAGCCTTTGTTATGATTGTGTTTTTATCTTTTAGTTAGTGTTTGTGCCAAGTAATGCCTTTGGGGTGATTTGGAAGATAGTATGATTGATGTTGTTGGAAAACAGAAACATTTGCGTCCAGTGCTGGAATTTTAATTTTTTTCTGGAGTGAGATAAAACTCTGAATTTTTTACACAGTATTGATATATGAATTGCACACGTTGTAATAATTTTTCAGAATTTTTGGAGTTACAGAAGTATGGCGTTAATTCAGATCTTTACAGACTGTTCTGTTTTAGACAGACTCTGTTTTTGTTGCATAGTTTGCTTATTTTGATGAATCTATGGATCGTATCGGGGATTATGAGTCATGGAGAAGTTGGAGTACAGTAGCATTATGCCAATATTCAATATTAATCAATTTACAACAGCACCTAAAGGTTAAGATTTATTTGTTATATTAACGGATCTCACGAGGTTTCTGTTGAGTTTCGTGTGCTGAAGTTTTCAAGTTTTGGGTGAGACTACGATGGATAAAGGAATAAGGAGTGGAAAGAGCCTAAGCTTGGGGATGCCCAAGGCACCTCAACGTAATATTCAAGGAAGACTCAAGCGTCTAAGCTTGGGGATGCCCCGGATGGCATCCCCTCTTTCGTCTACAACCTATCGGTATATCACTTGAAGCTATATTTTTATTCATCACATGATATGTGTTTTACATGGAGCGTCTTGTGCTATAGTTTGTTTCCTTTTGTTTGCTTTTTAGTTTGTCACAGTCATCTTTGCTGAACACACCTTTTTTAGAGGGACACACATTATTAGTGATTTGTTAGAATACTCTATGTGCTTCACTTATATCTTTTGAGCTAGGCAGTTGCTCTAGTGCTTCACTTATATCTTTTAGATCACGGCGGTGGTTATATTTTAAAGAAATAGTTGCACTCTCATGCTTCACTTATATATTTTTGAGAGTCTAATGAATAGCAATGGTAATATGCACGGGTTATGAATTTGGTCTTAATATGATAGGTATTCAAGAGGGATATAATAAAAACTTTCATGTAGATCACTGAATATGATAAGTTTGATTCCTTGCAATAGTTTTGCGATATTAAGATGGTAATATGTGGGAGGTGCTAGTAGATAATTGTGGTTTAGTAAGAATATTTATGTTAAGGTTTGTGATTCCCGAAGCATGCACGTACTGTCGTTATGCTAAGAAGTTGGAGCATGATTTATTATTCATTGTCTACCTTATGAGTGGCGGTCGGGGACGAGCGATGGTCTTTTCCTACCAATCTATCCGCTTGGGGCATTCGTAGTAGTACTTTGCTTCTAGGGATAATAAACTTTTGCAATAAGTATGTGAGTTCTTTATGACTAATGTGAGTCCATGGATTATACATACTCTCACCTTTCCGCAATTTGCTAGCCTCTTCGATACCGTGCATTGCCCTTTCTCACATCGAGATTGGTGCAAACTTCGCCGGCGCATCCAAACCCCGTGATATGATACACTCTATCACACATAAGACTCCTTATATCTTCCTCAAAACAGCCACCATACCTACCTATCATGACATTTCATAGCCATTCCGAGATATATTGCCATGCAACTTCCACCGTTCCGTTTTTATGACACACATCATCATTGTCATATTGCTTTGCATGATCCTATAGCTGACATAATATTTGTGGCCCAGCCACCGTTCATCATTTTTTATACATGTTACGCTAGTATCATTGCACATCCTGGTAGACCGCCAGAGGCATTCATATAGAGTCATATTTTTGTTCTAGTTTTGAGTTGTAATTTTCTTTTGAGTTGTAAGTAAATAGAAGTATGATGATCATCATTATTAGAGCATTGTCCCAGTGAGGAAATAAATAAATAAAAAAAGAGGCCAAAAAGAGCCCACAAAAAAAAAGAGAAAGAAAAAAAATAAAAAAAGAAAAAAAAATGAAATGAGAGAAAAAGAGAGAAGGGGCAGTGTTACTATCCTTTTCCATACTTGTGCTTCAAAGTAGCACCATGTTTTTCATATAGAGAGTCTCCTATTTTGTCACTTTCATACACTAGTGGGAATTTTTCATTATGGAACTTGGCTTGTATATTCCGATGATGGGCTTCCTCAAATGCCCGAGGTCTTCATGAGCAAGCAAGTTGGATGCACACCCACTTAGTTTTCATGTTGAGATTTCATACACTTATAGCTCTTAGTGCATCCGTTGCATGGCAATCCCTACTCCTCGCATTGACATCAATTGATGGGCATCTTAGCCCGTTGATTAGCCGCGTCGATGTGAGACTATCTTCTTCTTTTTGACTTCCCCTTATTAATCTCTACCACCACATTCTATTCCACCCATAGTGCTATATCCATGGCTTGCGCTCATGTATTGCGTGGGGGTTGAAAAAGCTGAAGCGCGTTAAAAAGTATGAACCAATTGCTCGGCTTGTCATCGGGGTAGTGCATGCTAAATACATTGTGTTAAGAAGATGGAGCATGACATGATTATATGATTTTGTAGGGATAACTTTCTTTAGCATTTTTATTTTGAAAGGCATGATTATTTATTAGTATGCATGAGTATTGATGTCTTTATATCAAATTATAGACTATTGCTTTGAATCATTCGGATATTATTATTCATACCGTAAGAGAGATTCCATGATGAAACATGTTAGGTAGCATTCCACATCAAAAATTCTGTTTTTATCATTTACCTACTCGAGGACGAGCAGGAATTAAGCTTGGGGATGCTTGATACGTCTCCAATGTATCTATAATTTTTTATTGTTCCATGCTATTATTGTATCAATCTTGGATGTTTTTATATGCAATTATATATCATTTTTTGGGACTAACCAATTAACCTAGTGCCCAGCGCCAGTTGCTGTTTTCTGATTGTTTTTGGTTTTTCAGGAAATCAGTACCAAACGAAGTCCAAATGCCACGAAACTTTTTGAAGATTTTTTTCTGGACAAAAGAGATCCTGGAAGCTTCGGGAGGAAGCCAGAAGTTTCACGAGGAAACCACAAGGCAACAGGGCGCACCCCCTGGGGGGCGCGCCCTGATGCCTTGTGGGCCCCTCGTGGCCTCTTTTGACCTAATTCCACTACTATAAATTCTCAAATATTCGAAAACATCAGAGAGCCAGACGAGAAAACCCTACTACCGCCGCAAGCCTCTGTTCTTCCATGATCCCATCTGGAGGCCTTTTCTGGTACTCTGCCGGAGGGGGAATCGATCACGGAGGGTCTCTACATCAACCTTGTTGCCCTTCCGATGATGTGTGAGTAGTTTACCAAAGACCTATGGGTCCATAGCTAGTAGCTAGATGGCTTCTTCTCTCCCTTTGATTTTCAATACCATGTTCTCCTCGATGTTCTTGGAGTTCTATTCGATGTAATCTTCTTTTGCGGTGTGTTTGTTGAGATCCGATGAATTGTGAGTTTATGATCAAATTATTCATGAGAAATATTTGAGACTTCTCTAAACTCTTTTATGCATGATTGTTATAGCTTTGTATTTCTCTCTGATCTATCCGTTTAGTTTGGCCAACTAGATTGATTTATCTTGCAATGGGAGAGGTGCTTTGTGATGGGTTCAATCTTGCGGTGCTCAATCCCACTGACAGAAAGGGACATGACACATATTTGTATTGTTGCCATTAAGGATAAAAAGATGGGATTTAATCATATTGCTTGAGTTTACTTTGTCTACATCATGTCATCTTGCTTAAGGCATTACTCTGTTTCATACTTAATACCCTAGATGCATGCTGGATAGCGGTCGATGGGTGGAGTAATAGTAGTAGATGCAGGCAGGAGTCGGTCTACTTGTCTCAGACGTGATGCCTATATACATGATCATTGCCATGAATCCGTCATAATTATTTGCTTTTCTATCAATTGCCCAACAGTTATTTGTTTACCCACCGTATGTTCTGCGCTCTAGAGAGAAGCCTCTAGTGAAAACTATGGCCCTCGGGTCTATCTTTATCATATATTAAAATCCAAAAATACCTTGCTGCAATTTATTTACTTTTATCTTATTTAGTATTTTACTTTATCTATCTATCACTATCAGAATTAATCCTTGCAAATAACCGCTAAGAGGATTGACAACCCTCTTATTTGCGTTGGGTGCAAGTGTTTGCTTTTGTGTGTGTAGGTGCTGCTAAAGGGATTTTGTGTGGTTCTCGTACTGGATTGATAACCTTGGTTCTTAACCGAGGGAAATACTTATCTCTACTATACTGCATCATCCTCTCCTCTTCGGGGAAATACCAACGCAGTCTACAAGTAGCATCTGCCAGCACCTGCGATTTAATAGCTCAGCGCGGGCGAAATGTGATTTCGAAAGGGAGGAGTTTGATTGCCCATTTGGCGATATGACCGGTTGCGTCCCTATTATTGATGATGTCGCCCAGAGGGACCTCGGATGCCACAGTGATACAACACTCCTGAAAGAGGTGCCGTAGCTTCCATGACATGACAATACTGAAATTATCATCACCGAAGTGTCCACTTCCATGACGATAAATGTCGTGTCATGGAAGTGTTTTCGTCAAGGGTAACCGACACGTGGCATCCACCGTAACGGGTCGCCATTAAGCTATTGTGTTCCGGTTTGGATCCGATAACCCGTTAACAGCTCGGACCAATGGTGATTTACCACGTGTAAAATTCTCATTGGCCGAAGGATCCATGTGTCAGCTCGGTGTCGCGACAGTTGTCATCCTTTCATTGGACGCGAAATGCCTATTACAGGTCGACACGTGGCACGACCCAATAGTAGCCCATTCAGGTTAAACGGGCCGGCCCAGCCGAAAGCCCACAAGATTTTGTAAGATAAGAGTGGACCAGCCCGTTAACAGCCTGCAATGTTTTGGGCCAAATTACGGCCCATATCAGATATGGCCCGTTAACAGTGCACTGTATTTTTGGCCCATTTATGGCCTGGTTTGTATTACGGCCTGTTAAAGGCCCGTTGAACAGTTTGACCCAGTTTGGCCCGATGATTGTTTCGGCCTGTTAGCGGCCCTTCGCGCAATTGGGCCCTTTTCAGCCCGATTTAACTTTTTGCCATTTAACGGCCCGTGCGGCATTTGAGCCCATTTCAAGTGCAAGTGACTTTTGGCCTCTTAACGGCCCGTGCAGCATTTGGGCCCATTTTTGTTACAAGTGATTTTCGGCCTCGTAACGGCCCGTGCAGCATTTGGGCCCATTTCTGGTACAAGTGACTTTCGGCCTCTTAACGGCTCGTGCAACATTTGCGCCCATTTCTGGTACTAGTGACTTTTGACCTCTTAACGGCCCGTGGTCTTCGTGGATAAATTTAATCCCACTCTGACTATCAGCCTATTAAAGGCCCGTGAAAGAATTGGGCCTAATTATGGCCCGCTTTGCATCCGGCCTGCTTACAACCCATCATGTTATTGGGCCAAACACGGCCCGAGATAAATTTGGCCTATAAACGGCCCGTCGTATAATTGGGCCTATCATGGGCCGAGGTATATTTAAGCCTGCTATCGGCCCGTGAATTGTTCAGCACGATTCAGGCCAGATCTAATTTACAGCCTGTTAAAAGCCCATGGTATTTTCTGGCCCAACTAATGCCCGTGGTTTACTCAGCCTGTTAAAGGCCCTAAACTACTTGGGCCCGGTTTACGCTCAGGCCTGCTAATAGCCTGAGATGATTGTGGGCCCATGTTGCGGGCCGACCCGTTTGCGTAGTCTAATTTTTTAATATATAGCACTGACGGACCAATAACGTTTTGGCCCATTGATCTCTGTCGAAGCTCCTAGCGACGATAGCATATACAGTAAATAAATTATAGGATAGTGACTAAGAATAAACCGAGAGTATACAATAATGAAATAACGGGATATTACATCCAGTGGGCATCAAAGTTCGCCACTAGTGATAATAAAGCGCAACCAGACAGCAGATTACATACACTGGGCATCACAGGTCACCACCAGTGCAAATAAACGCGCCGACAAAATAATATACAGAATCGACAGCACTTCAACACACTTCAAGAAAGGTTAGCCCTGCCCAGGAGCTGCAGCGCAAGCAGCTAAGCAAGCTGATGAGACTGCGCTTGTTTGACGCTTATATCCTCCAACTCTAGCTACATAGCATCAATAAACGTCCTGTACTTTTGGTTAATCTTCCATAGAGATTGGAGTTCCAGTACGAGTTGAGCTGAAGCATGTCTTTCTACTTGAATTTGAGACTAAAGAAGTCGAACAGATTCAGGCAGCGACTTCATCGAGCTTGTGTCACTGCTATTAGCGAGTAACTTCGACACTACATCAAGACATGACTTTGGGGTTGTATCGCTATACCCAAGATGTGTTATCTTCTTCCCTGCAATATATGTTAGAGGGACAAGCAATGGTTTTGTCTCACTATCATTGTGGCAGTTCTTCCTGGTGTCAGAGATATCACTCTGGAAGACAAACAAGAAAACAGATAACAGGTTTTGCACGTATAAGCATCAGTGCCGTCAATTCATATTTCTTATGGGCAAATAAAGAGACACGGTTTAAAATAGCATTAACATTATATGGCATTGTTCATAGTTAAGATATGGTAGGATATGGCATTGTGCAGGAGTGGCTAGCTTCACCACACCACTGGATTACAGATCAAGAACACAAGCATACATGCGGTGCTAAAGAACGTATAAGCATCAATGGCTAGTGTGCTATCAATTAATCCCATTTCAGATTGGAAAATAAAGAGACATGATTTAAATAACATTAACAAAATATGGCATAGTTCATAGTTAAGACATAGCAGGATATGACATTGTGCTGGACTGGGTAGTTTCACCAGACCACTGGATTACAGATTAAGAACACAAGCATGCATGCACTCTAAAGAAGATCACTTGCTCTGTTTAGTTTCATTTACATGGTATGAATAAGGAACTTGGTTGTACAACTAAAAACTGAAATTGAGAAGGACAAACTTATGTTTATGAAGTTCTTCATAAGAAACTTTAAACATGCAATTTGATGCAAACGCGAAAAATAAAGAGCAATTGCAGTCATGCCTATCCAAATATACTCAACAAAGTTTGAAGGCTCGAGAAGGACAAACTTACGTTAGTAGTGAAGACGGGCTCTATAAAGACCTTGTCCATGCTGATGGGGGGGGGGCAATTCAAGTAGTTTACCACAGAATCTTCTTCATAACCATTGCCATTATTCTACATTTTGTTAAGTGTAAATATAGATGTGATAATATAGGAACAAATGGAGAATATTTAAGCTAAGATGCAGAGTGATGCTACATAATCAACTAGCCAGAAATTTAAGTACAGCGGTACAGGCAAAAAGGTATTGACAAGAGCAATGCAGAGCTAAACTTCTTCAGTAGCATTTGTTTTATTCAACATTTTGGTAAGAGTAAATATAGATCTGATAAGGTCTAGAAAATGGAGGGCAAGGGGAAATAAGCTGCAGAGTGATGGTACATGAACAACTAGCTGTCAATATAAGTACAGTGCAAAAGGACAACAGGTAATTACAAGAACAATGCAGAGCTAAACTTGTTCATAAGCATTGGGTTTATTCTACATTAATGTAAGCATTAATATAGATCTGATAATTTGGAGCGAACAATGGATAAGCAAGCTATCATGCACACAGATGTCACATAATCAACCAGGTATGAATGTAAGTACAGCGATACAGGGCAGCAGGTACTAACAAGAGCAAAGCAGCGAGCAGCATAGTTGCGATATCCTATCGTCCATTCAAACCGTTATTCTTCTTCGAGCCGTTTTCCTGCAAAAGAGATCGGTAAGGCACATGCAGAAATGTAGGAGTTCAAATTATCATGTGATCTCATAGACAGTACCTCTTCCTGGGGATGAGACCAGTGCATAACAAGGTTTTTCCATTCAATATCTTGTAAATTTAACACATGAGACTTCACCAAAATTTCGTTTATAGACTTGCCATCAAAGTGTGTTTGCCTCAGGTAACACCGATACTGCTGCAATGCGTCCTTGAAAAGCGCAAGCAATCTTTGCTTGTCATGACTATCCAGATTGACCCTCTCCTATTTAGAAGAATGTAATGTAAATCATTGATGTATTCAATCAACAGAAAACAAGAGAATAATCACCATGAATAATAGCACTTACATGTAAGTGCGACAGGAAGATGTGAAAATGGTGTATGTCTTCACTATAATCTTCCCATGATGGGAAGATATGCACATGGTTCCTAACAAAATTGAAAGCATTGTCTTTTAAACTGGGAATAACTGGAATGGGGTTCCAATCTGCAGGAATTGGGGCACTCTGCAGTTGGAATAGGTCTTTGGCCTGTGGATTTGGTGTACTTTTTGCTGGATTGGGATTTTTCTGTGGTACTGCTGGTGCTATGGCAACTGAAATCGGCATACCTTTTGCTGGAGTGCGGTTCCTGTGTGGTGGGGCTAATGGTATGGCCAGTGGGGTATGGGTATAGTCTGCTAGAGTCGGGCCTAGGTTTTTTGGCGCTGGTTTTGTCGCCAATATAAGTGGGGTGCTATCTGATTTCTCCGGTACCACCACCTTTTTCAAAGACTTTGTTTGTACTCCTTCAGGTTCTGCAATCACCCTCTTCCTTTTGGATGTCTGATACACAAGAACAGCATTTGAATGGAAAAACATGGTATGATGACAGATGGAATAGGTATTGATAATGGATGGGCATGGCATCTTCACATGTATGATGAGTAAACTAAGCAGATGGTGGTACAACGAATTAGAAGAAATGCAAGACACCTTATGCAAGATACGTGCAACCAATAAAACCTTGCCAAATTAGAACAGGCACCTTGATGGGTGAACATGATAGGCGATCTGCCTTTGACTGCACGAGCTCAGAATAGTCATTAGGAACATATTCTGAACACGAAGCTGTAGGTGGGGAGCGTGTGGGTTTCATTCCATCCAGAATGGAACTCAATCCCTTGATGCCAGGTTTGTTAGCCATTGCACTTTTCTGCAGTATTCCTTTGATGCGCGCATTCTCATATTCATTGTGATCATGTTCAATATCTGATATGCATGAAAACAGAAATAGTAGTGAGATTATCTTCGAAATGCATAGGATATCCTAATATAATAGGGGCTCCCTGCAAACCCTTGTGTGCTACCTCTGGAATTCCGATGAGAGAGCCCATGTGTGCTGTAATTTGGTGCGTACATTAATATAATCTGGCACTACTGCTCAAAAAAATAGGCTCCCTGTTGGGAGCTCCAGAAGTAATGATAGTTGGCAGATGATAGGTTCAAAATATACTGTATGCAAAGTTTATTGCCAAAGCATGATTACGAGAGCGAACAGAGAAATAGTATTCCCTCATGACTCTATATGTGGCGCACATGCATTTCAAAACTCGCATAGTAACATTAGCTGACCAATTAAATGTGTCTCTATTTTATTAGTATTTGTATCGTATCAGATTTAAATTTGATAACTAAGCTTTGGAATTATGAGTGGCATGTAGTTTATCTTGAAGGATGGAGTGCTGCTAGTACGACAAGAAGCATCTAGGCAGATAGTATTGTAGATAAAAGGGGGAAACCATAACATCATAAATAAATCTGGAAAGTGGAACTGGCTTGAAAATATGGGGTTGTATTGCAGCTACAAATCGAAAGCATGTTGATCCCCTACAGGCCAGCTCTATTCAACTGAAGGCGCACTACTGTGACTATTAGTCTAGTCTCTCAAAGGCCACACATCTCCTAGCATTTCCTGGATATTATGGCAGACCAACTCGAAGTGCTGAAAGCATCTAGCAGACACGGCCAATAGACCTGTTTACTGCAGATCTCCCCGCTCCCCTTCCTGACAAGGAACATACTGTACTTATTAAAGAAGAACAGAAGAGGAACATGTTAAAGAATAGAAGAGGAAGCATATTATGGAGATTCCACTTCTTTCTATACATTTGGAAACTAAGATCATGATAAACCAGGCCACGTGCATTTGGAAACTCAAGTGGGAACATTTGCTGACCAATTAAATGTGTCTGTTAACTAATATCATTATCATATCACATTCGGATATGAACAACTAAGCTTTGAAAATATGAGTGGTGTGATGTTTAGCTTGAAGGGTGGAGTGCTGCTAGTACGACACAAAGCACTTACGCAGCTGATAGTGTAGATAAAATGGGAAGACCCTAAGCATCACGAGTAAAATTCAGAAAGTGGAACTAGTTGGAAAATATGGGCCTATATTACTGGTACAGCTACAAAGGCTTTGGATCCCCTACAGGGGCAACTCTCTTCAACCGAAGGGGCACTACTGTTACTATCAGTCTAGACTATCAAAGGTGACACAGCTCTCAGCATTTCCTGGATATTATGGCAGACCAACTTGAAGAGTTGAAAGCATCGATCAGAAACGACCCAATAGACCTGTGGACTACAAGTGTCCCTGCTCCTCTTCCCGACAAGGAACATACAGTACTACTATAATTATTAAAGAAGAACAAAAGAGGAACATGTTAAAGAAGAGCAAGCAGATTTTAGATAATACAATGTTTGTTGCCCACCCATGATGAACCAGAGCGCACAAAGAAATGCAATTCCCTGCTGTCTCTCTATATGTGGCCACGTGTGTTTGGGAACTCAAGTGGAAACATTAGCTGACCAACTAAATGTGTGTCTGTTAACTAATATCATTATCATATCACATTCGTATATGAACAACTAAGCTTTGGAATTATGAGTGGTGTGTTGTTTAGCTTCAAGGGTGGAGTGCTGCTAGTACGACACAAAGCACATACAAACCATAGTGTAGATAAAATGGGAAAACCCTAAGCATCACGAGTAAAATCAGGAAAGTGGAACTAGCTAGAAAATATGGGCTTGTATTGCCGGTATGGCTAGATAGGCTTTGGATCCCCTACAGGGGCAGCTCTCTTCAACTGAAGGTGCACTACTATTACTATCAGTCTAGACTCTCAAAGGCGACACAGCTCCCAGCATTTCCTGGATATTAAGGCAGACCCAACTCGAAGAGTTCAAAGCATCCATCAGAAGCAACACAATAGACCTGTCGACTGCAAATGTCCCTGCTCCTCTTCCAGGCAAGGAACATACTATACTACTATACTTAATAAAGAACAGAAGAGGAACAGGTTAAAGAAGAGCAAGCAGAGTTTGGATACTACAATGTTTGTTGCCCACCCAACATGAACCAGAGCGCATAAACATATGCAATTCCCTGATGTCTCTCTATATGTGGTGCACATGCTTTTTCGAAACTAAAGTAGGAACATTAGCTGACCAATTAAACGTTCTCTGTTTTACTAATATCATATTCGTATTTGAACAACTAAGCTTTGGAAATATGAGTGGCATGTTGTTTCGCTTGATGGGTTGAGGAGCAGTACTGTCACAACACGAAGCACCTATGATGATGGTAGTGAATATAAAAGGGGAAAACCATAAGCATTGTGAGTATAGTGTTGAGCATACCATGGTGGATCTGAAGGTGCAAAGGAGACAAAGGCTACTTCGCAAACAATGTTTGCTTTCAACTAAGAAGTAAGATTCTAAGTGATGGACAAGAAACCACAGTAAAGCAGTGGCGATCTATTTTCTGGCTGAGATAAATAACTTGAGCAGATATGGAAGAGTACCGCCTCCGTTGTGGCGCCATGTAGGCATCTGCTGAGAAGTTGAGGGTGCTGCGGTTGCGATGGCTGTCGGCGGCGTGGAAGCAGATCTGGCAGGGCAGACGGTGGCGGCGGGGGATATGTCCCGGCGCGGTGGACGAGATGGTCGTAGGAGCGGCCCCGGCAAGGTGGACGACGGCGCGGATGAAGCGGGAGGACGCGATGCAAGGATCCTGGTCTGGAACCATGGATGAGAGACGTCGATCTCTTGTAATGGACGACAGCGTCGGGGTACCAGCTCCGGCATGCTGGAGGAGGACGGCGGCAGATGGGGTGGCAGATGGAGGAGGCTAGGGTGGAGAGGGTGTTTTGGCACCCACGGAGTATGAATGGGGAAATGGAGGGAGAGAGAGGTAGGGGGGAACCATGTCTTTGGGACGCGCTTGTCTCAGATGCGGGGAAAGTTACAAACTTAGCCCCCGTTTAAAATTTCAAACATCAAAGCGATATTGGTCGGTTCGGGGTAGGACGGTAATCTCGCATACCCCGAATATTGGGCGAGAGCGATTTCGGCCGAGGAGAGTTTGTTTTGGCGCCCACTGTTGGCGCCCACCGTGTATGAATCGGGGTGAGAGCCGATTTCGGCCGAGGAGAGACTGTGTTTTGGCGCCCATCGTATATGAATCAGGGTGAGAGGCGGTTATGTCACGTATGAGTGAAATTACAAACCTACCCCTATAGAGACCTATAGAAATCGAGCCTGCAGGTTTTGCGTTCAGAGCATAGGCAGTAATTTCCATCACCCAAAATTTGGTTTCGGACGGTTACGGTCGATGAGGGACTGGGTGTTTCGCCGCTTCGTTCAAATTTTAGGAGAATAAGCTTGCACGTTTACCGTGCCATCTCAATTCGAATCCATTTTGTATTCTTTTTTTTCAGGCAGGATCCAGTTTGTATTCGAATACAAATCTATATACATCATTTTTTATATATACTTTCAAAAGCACAACACCCTTTATATATATAAATGGTTTACAAATGCCATAATTTCAAATTCATAAGGTTGAATTCAAATATTTGAAATCACTTTATGTTCAACTCAAGTGCATGGATCACTAATATCAAGAAATTAAATAACATACATGTGCCCAAATTCAAATGAATATGCATGTTTGATAGATCATTTTTGGTCCGAGTATGAATTACATGTATCGTCATCTCTAAATCAAATACTTGAATCCCTTTTATGTTGACATCTTTTACACACGCAACTAAATACTTGAATCACCTTTCATGCCCATCTCTCTCTAGGTCTCTCTCGCGTGCCCCTTCATATAGCAGTATAGCTATCACTCTCTTTTCTCTATCTCACCCGCACACTCAGTACCTGTTTCTCTTTTTTCACAAACACAGTCTCTCGCCTTCTATCTCGACACGTGTCACACTCTCTCTATCTCTGTAGACCACTTGGCTTTAATTATCTCTTACTTCTCTATCGTGCTCTGGTGTCTCTCTAGCTACATAGCGTTATTTTTACCCGCCACACACACTCTCTCACTCGCCTTTCATTTTGTCTCTCTCTTTCTAGGGATCTATCACGCACCTCATCTCTTTATAGATATGACTCCTACCACTAAACTTTATCTGTCTCTCTCACATACACCGTTTGTCGGCATCTCCTTTCCCTCTTCACCTCCATTCCAAAACTGAAACTATTCATTTGTTTACTGGTTAGATAATCTCTCACTCACTCTCTCTAACTCTCTCTCTCTCACACACACACACCTCTTTGCTTTCGACCGCCCCCTCCCGCCCCCTGTCTCCCTCACACACACACAGCTCTCCCTTTCGCACCCCCGACTCCTGTCTCTCCCACACACACTTATAGACCAACCTCTGGCTAGGTTTATCCATCTATTACACACCCTCGCTTCCCCTCTCTCGTATATGTCTCTCTTGCGCTCCTTGTATCTATGTAGATATCTCGCACCTTCTTGAAACACACCCTCTCTGTGTAGTGTCTCCCGCGCTCCCTATTTGTTTGTAGCAAGAACTCTCTTTCTCCGTAGCACACATACACACACACTCGGCATTCTTTCTCGTGCGCTCTCTCTAGGTCTCTCTCGCACAATGTTTGTAGGCCCCTTCGTTCCACGCACCCTGTCTCTCTCGGCCTCCCTTGCACACAATGTATCTCGCTCCCTAACCATTCATGTGTACTCCATGTAACTTCTCCCATCCTTTCTCCGTCGCACACAAACGCGCTCAATCGATCACCGAGCCTTCTTCCTTACATCTCTCACACCCGCATACTCCGATGTCTCTCACTGATCCTCGATCTTTTGTCTACCTCTATTTCTCTCGATCGTGCACACACACTAGCTACCGTCTCTCTTTATGTCGATACCTCTCGCACACACACTCTTCGTGTCTTTTCACACATGCAGTACTCCCTCCTCTCTCTCTCTCTCTCCCTCTCTCTCTCAGACACACGATCTATCTCAAGGTCGATCTCTTGTATGCACACTCTCCCCCCTCTCTCTCTCTAGGTTACTCTCTTTCTCTGTGCCGGTTCTCACGCACACACACCATTTGTTTGTAGGATTTTTTCCTTGTAGGAAAAAATCTGGTGCTCCAAGGCCTCCCAAGCTCCCACGATACGATAGTTCTCCGGCCGTTGGATCGTGGAAAAAACCTCTGGACCCGAGCGAAATTTTGAGACTCTTTGAGGGGTTTTCTGCAAATTTTTACGACCTCTACCTGTGTCCGTTTGATCGACGATCCAACGGTCCCCACAGGAACGCTGGAGTATTATAATTATTTTTTGGACATCACACAAACAGTGGAGTACATATACGAAGAGAAGAGGCGCACACAGTCGGTCTCTCACTGTCTCGCACATATGAGAGTTACGTAACGCACAGTAAACAAATAAACCCGTAGGTGCATGATTTCTGCATGCGTAGGTACCAGGTACATGGTGGAGCGAACTTTTGTACGAAGAGTCAGCTCGCGTGATAATTTGATCCGCAGGTGTTGACGGTCCGGGACTACACGTGAACGACCTGGAGGCGGTGGCTTGCTACTGATCGAGTTGCCACGTTTGTAAAATACATTTTTTTAGCAAGACACGAGTTCCGTTTTTCAATGGCGCGTTATACTTTTTTTTAGAATCGCGTTATACAATTTATTAAAATGATTGGTATGGAGCGAAAAATGAAAATCGTCACTATACACGTGGGCTGGAGTTTCAGCGCTTGCTGCTAGCCAGGGTTGCTCCCTTCACACTCTCACCCTCTCCTGATCTAAACAAGATGGGCCATAGCCATTGTCTCTCTCCTCACCAGCATGAAAGATCCGACCGGATCCTGTCTGCCGTGGAAGGGCGGCGATGAAAAGTTGATGCGGTCGCCGTCGGTGACGTAGGAGACACACTGCCGGCGCGTCCCGATCTGCGGATTGTGCCGTCCTCTCTCACCCGGTGCCAGAGTGGACGTGATCTCTCACTGGCGCAGGCATTGTACCGGCACGCCGGCCGAGAGAGCAGCATCCGCTGCACGCCAGGCTGAACACGCCTCCTCGCTGCATTATATCTTTGCTTAGTTGGAGGAGAGAGAAGGAAAGCGGGCTGTAGAATAAGAGCCGGCTATAGCATGAGACCCAAGACACTTTGTGAGAATGTATGGTGGGCCAGCTATTAACAAAGTACTACATATTTAAATCTTACTATTGTACAAGCCGGCAATTAGGTTAACTCTAACAAATGACATGGCAACTTCTTATAGCCAATTGTTGGCTATATTATTAACCATGTTCTCAACCAGCTTCAGACTGCCCCGCCTACGTCCATTGAACCCTCGCGTGTGCCGAGAAACCAACTCCGCCCACATGTCCATCCGCGAGCCTACCGGCATTCAACACAACGCCGCTTGGCTCCTAGCGTCCGCCCGCTAGTTAAATGAGGCCAGACGCCTGGCAAGAACCGCACCACAGCTCCGCTCCCCATCTCCTCCTTGCACCATTTTCTCCACACTCTCCATAGCATCCGGCGAGCATGAAGACGAGTTCTCCGGCATAAAAGCCGGCTGGGTGCCAAGCCGAGCCTGCCGGATACGAACCAGGAAACTCGCTGCTCCACCTCCCTCCCCGCCCCAGGCCGTCAATACCATGGGAGAGGCTGCACGCGGGCAAGAGGAGGAGCAAGCCGGCGCTCCAAGCTAGCCCCTGGTGCAGCAACTCGCCGCTCCAAGCCAGCTCGCAGAGGAGTGGCCAGGTGCTCCACGCCGTCATACGAGGGAGCACGGCGTCCAGTGCAACATGGCCGGCCGCGCCATCCGTTGCAAATGTTGGCGGTACCGCGGCTTGCCGACGGAGGTGGCCAGCACCTCCGCAGCCGCCGCCGACACCGAGGAAAAGTAGACCATGGGAGCCGCCGCCGCTTGGGTCCCACGAAGGCCACCACCACCGCGTCGCCGGCATACAAACCTGGTGTGTTGCTCGGTTTAGCGCACAACACCGTTGACCCCCGCCTCGGCTTCACGGAAGCGGAGGAGCCACTCTTCCCCTGGGTCATCCCCTTCGGCTGAAGCACAGCCGGACACATGGAAGTTATGGCGGAGGCGGAGGCCACGGAGGCGGAAGGCACGGAGGGCCGCCGCAGCCGGCATTAGATTATACATGCCTCCGGAAGCTATTCTCACTTAGTTAAAAAATGTCCAAAATGTAATTAATTTCGTACGGTCTAGTTTTGTTGTGCTCGCACTGATATGTTTGTTGCTCTCGGCAACGAGCTTTGCCTCGACAATTTATTGCATCTGTGGAGGTACTTTACATGGTGTTGGCGCGCCCAACATCGCCATGCCCTTATATTGCCATTGTTTAATTGTTGTCAATCCAATGTCACTTGAAAAATGATGCAATGTCACACAGGGAGTAATATGCTGCTGTCAATCTAGTGCCATCGATAAATCCAATGGCACTTGTAAAATGACGCAATGCCATCGATAACCCTTTTACATATTTTTGCAAACACGGATGTCAATCTCAGGCATGTTTGTGCAAACAGAAGCAGATACCTCAATTTTAGCGGAACCACAAAATTATACGGGAGTCCCTCCGCCATTGGTAGAAAATACACCTTTTTCATCAATGCTCTCAGAAGGAATTTGTGTTTTGGCTGTGAACTAAATGTTGTTTTGGAGAAGCATTGATGTTGGTAGTAAGAACTATATATTTTCTTTATTTCTAATTCTCCTTACTTTGTTTTTAGCTTTGAAATGAATCATTGAGATGCATAAACTATTTCAACCATGGCTATTAATTGGTTGTGGACATTATCTATGAATGTGAAGATATCTGTGAACATGAGTTTGATGTGAAAGTTAAACTTGGAATGTTGGGCTTGCATGTGAACTATACCATGTCCCATGGTTTGTCTGTTATTGTTCTGGAAATAGAGTAAGTTATTACATGACCCGGAAAAAATATATTCTGTGCCACATCTCAGCATCAGACTTACATACATCTTAGTCGATGCACAAACATCATAATATGCATGCTGACTGGATCAACATTTGAACCTAGCTATTATGAATGAAAATTCGGATTGACATCAGTTTAAGATAGTAGGAGACGCTTAGCCTGCTCTGCCTCTGCTAGCTTCTTTCTGGCTTCTTCCATCTCTTGTTTGGCTTGGGTGAAGAGAGCATCTGATTGCTCTTTTCGCATCTTCAGGAACTCAGCTACATTCTCAAGGGTTGCTACACGCTTTCTTTCAGCCTTTACTAGAGCCACGAGGACACGAACACTTGACGACTTCACCTGGCTGATGTGTAATGCAGCATCATTTAGGAATTGGCACCTTGTGTCTAATCTCGCATCATTAGGGAACTGGCACCTTGTGTGTAATCCAGCATCATTTGGGAACTGGCACAAAGGACTAGCCTCAAAACCTAATCTTGAGGTTGACCATACTTCCCTCCTCGCACAAACTACATCCTGACATGAAGAAGTTACTTCTTTTTTAGATCAATAGTGAGAGCTCCACAGATCCATTCAGTAGAAGCCCCATAAACAGGACTAGTAGAAGTGAGTTCAGAAGGAGAAATATAAAAACAGACTCGTAGGGTGAGAACACCTACTTCCTACATCAAGCTAAAAGGAAAGCATTAGGAAGATTAAGAGTGTACTTATAACATATCGAGCAGAGCTACTTTACAGAAACTACAATATATACATCAAAGAACACAAGGCTAAGCCAAATAGGAAAACCAGCAGAGGGGTGCACTAAGCCAAGGGTAGCTGCAGCAAAACAACCGGCAACCAGATGATCTCCAGGGCCTCTGTAGCCGTGTTTGACTGACTAGTTTTTCATCCTATGGCATGGTGGGTCCAGTGAGTAAATTGAGATCCTACAAATGATAGAGAGCCTAATCAAGTGTAGAGGCAATTGTTTGTCCCGCCTATTACTGTTTAATAATTTGCCACAACGCTGGATTGCATGGCAAGAAGCCTAGCCAAGCACACAACATTGTTTGACGTTGTTTTCGGCTCGGGGCTTGTCCAGGGCCTGGCCTGGTCCTGTCTACAATACTGCTGCCAGACACATACCATGCCAAAGTAATTGCAAGGCTGTTACTTACCAAAGCTCGTTTACAGGTTCGGTGCAGCTCGTCTTTATCTTGCGACGTTCCTTGAAGATGTCCCCAACATCCCGTATTGGATCTTCATTTCCCCTCTGCATGTTGGCATTAGTAGTTTTGTAAAATCCCAACTGTAGGGGAACGCGACAGAAAACAAAAAAAATCGATACAGCGAGCACGCCCATGATCACTATGGAGATGGCATACAAGGTTTGATCTGATCATTACCGACTCGTAGCGCAGCGGAAGTAGAGTCGATGTAGATCGTTGGTGCAGATCCCCGTAGCTAGGATTTACAACCTCCCAACCGCGAGGATGTACTCCCTCGTCGGACAGCCCTTCGGGAGGCGGTCGGACAGTCCCTCGGACGAAGTCACGGACAGCCCTCCAGGAGGACCCTTCAGGCTCGAACGGTAACTCGGACAGCCCCTCGGGCAAAAGATCGAACCTACGACCTCTCTATGGGGTTGCACACATACGGTGTCAGCTATCCGGCAGGGCTTCGCCGTCCAGAACTAGTTTCCATCGGAACCCAGACAGCCTTTCGGCTCTACGAAACTATTTCGCGGGGAGGGAGAGAGAAGGCCAGATCATGCATGGCACTTGTATGTGAGAAAGAGTGAGTGTGGAGAGTGCCTCTCCACCTGTATTTATAGGAAAACCCAAGGGGTAGGGTGGCACTTGAAATACCCAAAAAACCCATCACATGGAGTTTCAAGAAGGGCATAATGGGAAGGCTAGAGGAGCTCCATGGAGGAGCTCCTCCCTTGGGCGGCCACCACAAGTGGCCCCCCATGAGGGGCTCTCATCCATCCATGTCATCCCTAAGATATTTTGGGACAAAGCCCAAAAAGGTGGCTTTCCATAAAGTGATTTTCACTATTCATGGAAACATTTTTCCGCGACCGTTAAATCCGAAAATATTTCTATAGGTCTTAGAACATTTCCAGTACCCACTAAAATAATTTTGGACGCGTTCCGAAACAATTCCGGATTAGTGATTTTCATCTGCGAAAAGCAACCAAAGCGGTTCCGGCAGCTCCGGAACATTTCTGGGTTTTTTCTCCGGAAAAATCCCAGAAGTTCCCAAAACAATTCTGGCACCCTCCAAGAATTTCCAGACGTGTGCCGAAACCAATTTGAATTAATGGTATACCCCGAAACAACTTTTCAGTTTTACCGAAACTCTTCCGGTGTTCTCTCTCCGGAACTCTTCCGTTGTCTCCAAACTTTTCTGGTGACTTTCTCTCAGACTCCCTCTCTAGCATTCAGCAGATAGATGACCCTTAAGAGTGTGACCCTATAGGTTCAGTGAAGTATAGACATGACCGGAACACTTTCCGATCAATGATCAACATCGGAGCCGTGGACACCCATATTGACCCCTATACCCACACGAATAAATATTCGAGTGAACCTCCAGTTGTCGTGTGCTATTCCTGTTGCTTCGCGATATGTTACAAATACCTGAGGTGAGATTTATCGGCATCCCCGTGGATCAACACTTGTCCACTATGCCAATTACCTCGTTATCGGTTTTGTTCTTTTTTTCTTGTTCCCGTGTTCCGGTATCCCTGTGATCAAATCACAATGTGTTTGGCCAGATGATGATGGATACCATAACACCGAGAGGGCCCAAAGAATATCTCTCCATCGTCGGAGGAGCAAATCACAATCTTGAGCTATCAAGTCCCTTGTCATACTTTCCCATGAACCCGTAAGCCGCCGTAATAGCCACCCAGTTACGGATGACGTTTAACAAACCCCAAAGTTCATGAATCAAGCATGAAGGAACTCGACACTCTCATGGTCTAAGGAATTATGCAAATGTTAACTTTCTATGTGTTATTAACCATTAACTTGTGACGAATGTATCTCATAGCATAACATCAATTCGGGTCGATTCAACACAAATGTTCTTCTTACATTGTGCCCTCAAAATTGCCGGCATAGACATGCCCATGATCAGGAAAACGTAATCATCATGCAACACTTGAGCCAGTCTTAGAGGCTTGACTAGGAATACTTTTTACCGTTTATTATTCCACACATGCACATGGGTTTTCCTCAGAGCCTTTATGGATATACAGGCTCGGGAACCATAGCAGTTATAGCATGGAACATAAACTTAATTAGGAACATGGGGATAAATAATAACATTTATTATTGCCTCTAGGGCATATCTCCTACACCAACATGGCAAGAAAAATATAGTAATACTCACACATCTTGTAGGCAATATTAAAGCACTCATCTGCAATGTTGGCATGAGTAATTTTTAATATCCTGCTTTGTGGTTATTCAACTTTGCTACAAATACGTTGTGGTCTCATTCTGAGTCAATAGAACTGGGGGATCACCTCTCTGCTATTCTCAAAAACTTTTAACCATCTACCACACCACTGGTTAGAGATGAAGAACCTACACAAGCACACCACATTACAGGAGGGACACCCTATTACAAGATGATATTCTGTTGGATAATGCAAGCTATAACCAATTACTTTTACTGGAACAATAGCAGCCAGGAAAGGGGAACAATAGCAGCACGGAAATTTGATGGGTAGGTATGAACAAAATCGGAACTACACAAGTACAGCTAAGAGAATCAATGTACACATTACCAATCGCAAAGGAGCACGAATGGCGCGGCCTCATCTGTGCATCATGGGCGGCAACGGGAGTCAGTTCATTGTCGCCGACGGTGCTGCTGCTGTCCTTGCCATCGGCTACCGGGAAGCAGATCCGAGACCGTGGATGATGGCGCCGGGGAAGCGGCTCCTGCGCGGTGTAGGATGGCGACGGTGGGCCGGCTCCAGTGCGGCATACGACGTCGTCGATGAGGCAGATGCGTTGCGGTGGACGAGTGCGCTGATGTAGAAGGGGATGGGCAGGAAGGCCGGCTAACCGCAGCCGGCTTGTTGTGGGGTGCTGGGGTGCCGTGGAGAAGTGTATTTTGCTGTGGGGATAGAAAATGGGGATTATTAAGGTGTCCTCTGGGTGCGGGGGTGGGGGTGGCTGGGCGGGGTGAACGTGAAGTTACCAAAGCAACCCCCGACCAACACCGTCCTTCGGCCAGTTGTACAAAGGGTATGATGGTCATTTCAAATTGCTCGAATCTGGGTCGCGGGAGATATCGATGGGAGCGGGAGATTTTGCCGCCGACCTAAAAATTTGTAACACTGTACTCCCCGTCCGGCGTGTTGGATGATTGGGCTAAGCAACTAGGAGTACTAGTACACATATGTTTTCTTAGTTTACTGTCGTGACATCAATTATTTGTTGTAGTTGTCAAATAAATATATTAAACTATTGACTTCGAATGTAATGGTTTATACAATTCAACAGTTAGAATCATTGTTGAATTCCAAGATGAATACCAAGTCTATGGTACTTCACAATATACTCAAACTCACATAATCCAACTCAAATGAAAATCTAAATGCATTTCATAATTATTAATTAGTTGGATACAACGAAACCATCAATAACTCTACATGATCTAGTCCAAAACTATATTTGAACACATCCCAATGTGTGAATTCCTGCTTTTGTGAATGAAGCGTAGAGAGAGAGTGTGTGACGATGGAGCAATGGCGGCAGAGTGATTTGTGCACGCAACTAAACCCAGGCAAACGTCGGGCCGGGCCGGGTTTCGGGCCGGGCTTGTTAAAGCCCGACTTTCCTTTCTCAAGCCCGAGCCCGGCCCGAAGCCCGAAATACACTCTGTTTTGAAGCCCGAGCCCGGCCCAAAATGAAGCCCGAAGCCCGAAATACACTCTATTTTGAAGCCCAAGCCCAGCCCGAAATGAAGCCCAAAGCCCGAAAGCCCGGCTCGAACGTTGTTTTCTAGTGTACACACATGCAAGCCCGGCCCGAAGCCCGAAAGCCCAGCCCGAAATACAGAAAAAGAGAAGCCCGAGCCCGGCCCGAACTACCTTTCGGGCTGCAAAACAAGGCCCGAGCCCGGCCCGAACGACAAACCCAGCACGGCCTGGGTTTTTCGGGCTGGGCTCGGGCCGGGTCGTCGGGCCGGGCTGTCCATGCCCGGGTTTACGCACAACACACAAGATATACACCCCATGGAAGAGAGAGACAGAGGGCAAGAAAGATTGTATATATGTCGGTGAGAGAGTAGGAGAGAAACCTCACGAGAGAGAGAGAGAGGAAGTGTGCGAGAGAAGGGACATTTGCATAGGAAGGAATAAGTTAGGTCTGTGAGAAAGATGGAGACATGTATATATACAGAGTGAGATGCGTGCGTGCGATCGAGATTTTGTACATGTGGAAGGAGAAGAGACAAAAGGTTTGATGAGAGAGCTCAAAAAAACATGGACGAGGGGGGGGCGGGAGCTTGTGTGTTTGCTTGTGGCCTTGTGGGTTCTGGGATTGATATTTTTGTGCGGGATAGATAGAGAGAGAGAGAGAGAGAGACAGCAAAGGAGTCAGTCAGCCGGTTCGACGTCAGCCTGCTTTCAACTGGCCCCGCATTCTCTAGTGTGGTCTGGTCGGCGTCTTCGTTCTTCCCGATGCCCTGCTTGAAGATCGAGGTGGTGTGCATGCCGGGGTGCAGAGAAGCACAAGTGATAGTGGTCACTATATAACCTTGGACGGGGATGGATAGTGTGCGGGGGGGGGGGGTGTGCGAAATATTGAGAGAAATCAAACCTAGGGAGAGAATGTGTGTGCATTGTGTGCAGGTGAGAGAGGCTAATGGTGCGAGATGGATACATCATGTGCGTGAGTGTTTAAGCAATATAGAGAGACCGTGTTCGGGATACGAAGAGAGGACTATGGGGAGTGTGTTTGTGAGGCAGAGAGACATAGCGAGAGATAAATGTGTGTGCGTGGTATAGGGTGTATGTGACGGAGAGGTACATGCTAAATAGGGTTTTCGGTAAGAGATTGTGTGTGCGAGAGAGAGAGAGAGAGAGAGAGAGAGAGGGGCCTTGAGGCGGGCAGGGGCTGGGTGAGGGTGTAAAAATGTGTGCGTTGATGCATGTGTTACATGCGAGTGTGCGAGGGAGGGTCGAATCGAGAGAGATGGTTGTTGTGTTATGGATGCCTTTCTCTCTCTCACACACACACAAACACAAATACAAGATTGTTCTCTCACGCATACACCATATCTCGGCATCTCTCTATGTCTCACGTATACACGATCATTTGCACATTCACACCTCCCTATATCACACACACACCGTCTCCACATTGCCCTTTCGCCACAGCACATAGACACATACACACGTTCTCTCTCCGTCACACCCACAGAATCTCTCTCAAAAAAATACTATTAGGGTGCACCTAAAACGTCCAAATCCAAATAAGCACGAACTGAAGCTAAATTCAAATATATGGAAATATTGTAGCGTGAAGAACTTTTCCAGCAAAAAAGTGTAGCGTGATATTCGGGGATTGTTTTCACACACACACAAAGGTTCGGTGGATGTCCTTTGAGCGCGACACCATGACGCACCATTCGATCGACCGCGCGGCCGCGGTGCACGTGCTTGCAGAGGATTCCGTATCGATGTTGTGCTAATTAATGTGGTACTGCTCCAGCTGTCCATTTCTCGCCCATCACCGCCGTGTCCCCGCCATCCCGGTGCCATGAAGTCACAGGCTCACCCGCTCACGTCGTCTACAGTCCCTCCGGGCGATGCCGCCGCGCTGCCAAGGACGCGAGCAGATGGAGCCGTGTCTATGCCCGCATCATACGAAGAGGAGGAGGATGAGCGCGTGCTCCAGCACACTGGCAAGGAGGAGGCCCGCATGGTGGCTGTCGCGGCGGAAGCCGGTCACGTCTGCGCCGAGGCCGCAAACCGCGTGCGGACGTGGAATCTACCCTCGAGACCTTCAACGCCACGTGGATAATCCAATCTGAAGGAACAATTTGGGTCAGTCGACTCTTGTGAGCCGTTGGATGCAACATGGACGGCCAGAAGGGCTTCTTCAACCTTCGGAAATGATGCACTCTTCATCTTCTCTCTCAAATATCGAGCCGCCACAGGCCTAACCGCCTGCCGCCACCACCCCGCCCTCCCCTCAATCGCCTCCCACCGCCATGCTCCCCCCTTGCCATCCGTCTAACCCCGGGCATGATCCATTTTTTCTGGCGAACTGCATCCCACACCCAACACTCATAAGATAGATCATGGGCACCCTGCCACTATAATATAGATACCGGGGTAGCATCCCTGCGGTCTTCTTCCTTCCCTCTGGCGAACTTCTTCTTTCACAAATTGACTGACCCAAATTGCTATAGCTGTTGTGTAAGAAATGATTAGTACAGACGAATAGTACCAACTAGTTAGACGGATGGAAATAATACTACTAGTACTTATTAAGTACAGTAGGAAGGTGAAGAAACGAGTAGCAGTACCATCTACAACTCGAACTGTAAGAAATACTAATACGTACAGTAAAGAGTTCAAGTAACGAGAAAGAACATAACATAGTTCTGCTAGGGGCTCAGCACAACACACCCCTGAAATAAAACTAAGCACACTAAAATAAAACTAAGCACCCTGAAATAAAACTAAGCAACTAATCCGGTTGAAACTGCATCAGAACCAGCATGAGCAACGACAATGCCACCTTACTCGGAGTCCTCGTCCATGTCCTCGACTTCGTCCTTGTCCCTCTTCCTCTTCGCCGATACTTCCTTGCTTGAACCGGACACTAGGCTCCGCCTCTTCATCCAACCCTTGTAGATATTTAAACAAAGGTAGGCATCCAGTGTTGCGTACCCGATGTGAGCTTCATCTATATTCTTCCGCTCCCATGAATAATGAAACGTATAGTGAGGTTTCTTCAGTTTACCGTACGAAGGATCAATCATGGCTTCTGCCAGGGTCAGCATTGAAGGCTGAGAGGAGGACACCAGGCGTTTCTTCTGGAGGTCGAAGGGCTGGTGTACAACGAGGCCTATCCGACCCAGGACTTCCTTGTCGTTGGTAAAGTCTACAGTAACAAATTTGACTCTTTTTTCCTTGAGGAATTCTTTAAAATTCTGGCACCTTACGTCGGCATGGCATATGTGGTATACCAAGCACAAGTTATGTACGCAAACATGGATCACGGCGGGCATCTTCTTATCTTCCTCCTTTAGCAACCTCTCTTTCTCCAAGACTGTGGTGTACTCAACATCTAGCCCAGCGACCCACTCATCATTTGAATTTTGGAACATGCGTTGGAAGCGACGAAGGCATCCTTGCACCGTCGCGGAAGAACAGGTGTAGATGACATCGATCTCATCGCCGGTGATGGTTTCAACCTTGTACTCACCGCCGATCATGGAGATTTGGGAGGCCATGGAGTTTGGAGGAGGGCTAGGAGAAGTGGAACTGCTGTAATGCGGAAGGACGAGACGAGTGGGAGCGAACTGCTGTAATGTTAAAGGACGGGGACGAGTAGGAGTGAACTGCTAGCAGTTTTCCGATTGTAAAAATGCTGAGTAGGGCATGCGAACGGCGTGGGGTAGTGGCTTGCCCGGTGGATACACAGCTGCATGCCCTCAAAGAGTTCTCTAGTACTATGGGGGACCCACTAGATGTCATGTCTATTAGACCCACTTCGTAGGGCTGACAGTATAGGATCTGCGTGTTCACACGGCATGCCGGCATGTGCATGCAACTTTGACTTAATTCCGTCAAGCGTCGCGCCTCCCACGACCGTCGCCTCGCTTACGCGGTCGCGCCCTTTGAGACTTCGGACGGCTATAAATGAGCATTTTTTTTCCAATTTACCATCTCTCTAAGGCTCGTCTCCTAATGCTAATTACTCTCTACCGGTCTTTTCTCCTTTTTTCCATTGGTGGAAACGACTAGCATGCCAGCGGGTGGGAATTCCATTGGTATTCATGAGGGGGCTGCATTGACCGCACCGTGAGAACACAATTGCATGCATGCATATCGTGGGAAACCAACTCTATTTAATTAACTAAACATGATCTTGATTGGAGGAAAGGAACGAGACGAGTAATCGCTACTAGCCAGTAGTCATCCACCTTGGTCACAATGCAATTCCTAGTGAGCCTTACACACCAGACCAGAGTACTACTTCCTCCGTCCGGGTGCGTTAGGCTATATGATGTTTCCATGTCATATATAGTCATCACTTATAGTCACTCATACAACAAGGTTAGCTATAAGGTTGGCTATAAGAGTACTGTTTTTTTTAACCTTCTATCTATCTTGTTCTTCGTATTTCTTGCATTTGCCAAGGAGTACGCATATAGCTAGGCTCTTGCATGAGAGACCAGTCCCACCATTTTTCCATTTCTCTCTACTCCACATAGGCAAAAGCGGGATATAAGCTCATTATTGTACTTACCCTAAGAGAATTCAGAAAATCTTAAAGTATTAGCTGCGATGTACACTAGTAATTAAACTGCGCCTCGTTTAACTCAACCGCCTCATGCGTCCACCTTCCTCTCGATTCATTTTTCTCGTTCAGCCTACCAGGAAACCCGTTCGCCTCCAAATCTTTTCCTCTCCATGTGTGAAAACAGTCTGCTGCATGACTCTCCTTCTCCCCCCCCCCCCCCACAGTCCCACCTGTCCTCCCCGTGTGAAAACAATCTGCATGCATGAGAGCAAGTAGTACAATAAGGTGATGTAGGTGGGCTGTAATATTTTAAATACTAATATATTTGTGTTGAGTTGGATGAGAGAGAAGGGAAGCAAGCTACAAACTTACAGCCGGCTGTAGCATGAGCTCCAACACACTTTCTGAGAGAAACATGTGGGCTATATATTAATGCTATAGCATACTAGTATAGCCAATTGTTGACTCTCTCTCCCGTGCTCGTCCAATCTCCTCCTGCCTAATAAATCGCAGATCACCTAAACCCTAAACCGTTGTGACCAGCAATATCTCCACCTCGCCCCTTGAATTCAGCTCGGTGCCCCCCCACCTCCCCCTTAATTTCCTCCAACAAAAAAAATGCCCACCTAGCTGTTACGTTAATCACGCAACCTATATTACGTAGGTGTACCATTGCTCGCTATAAATAATGCGCCTCCCACGGCATTCCGAAGAACGCTCACATTTATCTCCTCGCCCTCTGAAAGTACATGTAGTCCCCATGTGTGGTTTTGGTAATTAATGACAATCCTTATGGACTAATGTTTGCATCAAATTATATATGAAGGTTTGTTCCATGGGTGATGCAAGAAGGAGATTGAATGGATTCGGAATGAATGCCATATACATATTGTTGTGCATCAAGATTGATCTAAATGATTGAATCAAATATGATAAAGATGAAGTCCATGTGATGAACAAGATGTGGTCTATATGGACTTCATTGGTGGATCTCAAAGGTTGTCATGCTTAGGCTTATAGGTTGAGCCATGATGGATCAAGATCTTGAGAGAATGATTAAAAAGAAGAATTCTACATATGGCTTGAAAATAGGATCATGATGAGCTCATATGTTGAGTCATGGATGATTATGTCTTGAAGCAAGTAATTCAAGTGAAGAATTCATTGTGCCTCTCAAGAGATTATGTTGGAGCAAGAAAAAGAGCAAGTGATGACCAATATGATATTCATGGAGAAACTTGGTATGGTCATGGTGAATTGAGATATTGGTGATCTTGTCTTGAAGCAATGAAGAATAGTGAAGAGTTATATATGGCCTTCAAGACATCAAGATTAATCATGGAGCAAAGATAAATGTTGACCAAGATGAAGATTGAAGATTGAATTCAAAGATGGTCAACACACAAACGCAAATCATATACCACATGGGATCTTGTGGTATGATAAGAATTTGTCAATTGCGCTTTGTGTACTAACCCATTCTATGTGTTTTCTATATCTATGTGGGTTAGGTAATTCTCATGGACCTACATCAAGAGAAAGATTTCAAGTGCCCATGAGGGGATGACATCAAGTGATGATGATCATAGTTTACAAGGGCAAGTTCAAGATAGGCGTTTCGAAGAATTACATGCTTGAAGCTTGCAGATGATCATGTGAAGGTCGTGTGAAGATAGTTCACGAGAAAAGGCTTCCCATAGTATATGGGTGAGCTATTTGAAGTCTTCACCGAGTGACGTGATCAAGATTGCCTTTCCAACTTGAGCCAAGCATAAAAAGTCAAGCATCAAGCTCAAGTGAAATGCTCATGCCAAAGGTATTAGTTCCTTTGGTTCTACATGTGTGGATCATGACTACAGAATCGTATATTGCTCAAGAACGAAGAAACAAGATAAATAGCTTAGGCTTTTCTGTTTGTTCTTGAGTATAGGGATCCCGCACTATTAAGAGGGGATCATCGGGGCTCGTGAAGGATTTGCTCAAAACTCATGGTTGCTTCATACTTCATTCTCTCATTTATACACCTTTGTCTCATTCATACACCCACAAAACATCCCTAGGCATTTCACCATGTGACCCACTTGTTATTGCCTAGGATGAACACCCCCCTTGGTCTCTGTTATCTCAGATGTCCGACACCTGTTGGACGTCCGGTCACCCGGACGACCGGTATTCTCCGGAAATCCGGTGTACCACCTGCTGAGCCAAAATGTCGGATTTCCGGTCTTCACCAGAAATCCGGTCTGTCCCCAACCGAACCAAATTGTCGGTCATTCGATACCTGTCGGACGTCCGGTGCGTCGGTCGACCGGCATGCGCCGGAAATCAGGTACCCCTTCACAGAACCTAACTGTCGGATTTCCGGTAATTACCGGATGTCCGGTGCCTCCCAAGACACCGGATGTCCGGCATGTGCCGGACGTCTGACAAACCTATGTATTGCCGAAATCACTACGTTCATCCGTTGGTTTGCTTCAGCAATCGGATGTCCGGTGATCCACCGGACGTCCGGTGCTTGGTTTGCCTCCGGACGTCCGGTAAGTGTCGGACGTCCGATGCCTGTGCAGCTTAAGTGGCTCCAACGGCCACTTATTGGGCGGCACTATAAATAACTCTCTCCCACCCCGTGAGAGAGTTGACCACTCCATTAAACTCGCCCCCAAGAACACAAGTGGCTCCCTCTCACTTCTCCTACACCAAATCTTAGATCCCGGAGAGATTTGTGAGAGTTCTTGAGAGAGATTTCAACCATTGATAGATCCACTCCCTCTCCCTCTTTTGACCAAAGGAATTCATGATTTGAGCAAGTCTTGAGCATTTCCCCCTTGATCTTGTTACTCTTGGAGGTTGGAGACTCCTAGGCGGTAGGAGTGCTCCGGTGAGGAATCAACTTGTGATTTGTCCCCCGGAAGGTTTGTGAAGGTTTGGAGGCCGCCTCAAGGTCTACCACTAGTGGTTGGGAATCGCCTTCGTGGTGATATCTCAAGGAGAATAGGGTGAGCCTTCGTGGCGTTGGTGTGCCTTCGTGGTAACATCCACCTCTCTAACGGTGACTAGCTTCCCTCCAAGGAAGTGAACATCGGGATACATCCTCGTCTCCGTGACTTTGGTTATCCCTAACCCTAACTCCTTACTTGTGGTTTACTTTGGTCACTTGACCATGCATTCACTATATCTTATTGTCCTCATTATATTGTGTTGGCCATCCACCTCTCATTATATTGTGTTTGTGTAACTTACTTGTGCTTGTTAGTATCCTTGTTGTCCTCATTATATTGTGTTGGTTACCATATCATAGAGATTATTTAGGCCAACACTTTATAGTCCGCAATTCATACTTCCTACTATTGTCCTATCTTGTGCTTAGTGTGAATTGCTAGCTTGTAACATTCATTTCCATATCTTGTGACATAACTTGTGTAAGCTTGTAGTGCTTACTTGAGTTTGCTTGTATCATTCAATTCCATATATAGTGATACAATTTGTGTAAGCTTGTATTGCTTACTTGTGGTTGTGAGTATTATTCATTCCCATATCTCATGATATACATTGAGTAAGTTTGTGTGACTTACTTGTGCTTACTCATATCCTCGTTGTTCTCATCTTGTTTATCCTAAGTTGTTGGTGCACTTAGTGAGCCTAGTATATTTAGGATTTGTGCTTGAAAAGTATCCGCTTAGTTTATTTCCGCATTAGGATATAACCAAATCCGTAAAAGATTTTAAAACGCCTATTCACCCCCCCCCTCTAGGCGACATCGTGGTCCTTTCACCCTCCCTCTCAATTACGGACCCGTCGATCACCATGGCATCGCCCCTCCCTAGCCCTAGGCGCCCCTCGCTGCCCCGTGCGAAGGGTCACGCGTCGGTGTTTCGTTCCTCGCCACCACGATTCGAGGAGGATGCGTCGGTGTTCCGCTCCTCGCTGCCACGAGTCGAGGATGACGTGTCGGCGTTCCGCTCCTCCCCATCGCCGCGACGCATTGAGGTGGACGCGTCAGCGTTCCTAGACTCGCCAGCACTTGCATCAGAGGATGCGTCACCGCCCCGCTACGAGGAGGACGTCGCGCCGGCCCCCGAGCCGCCCAGTTTGGAGAAGCTATGGAAAGAAATGGAGGTCACCTTGTGGGAGGCTTTGCCTCCGGCGGAGCGCGCCAAAAGAGAGGCGGAGAAGAAGGCCGAGGAAGAGAAGCGCGCCACGAGGGATGCTGCCTGGCAGGCCTATGTCGCCTCTGAGAGAGTCAGGCAATTCGCTCTTTGGCAGAAGGCTCATGCGAGCACCGTGTGGGTGGCGGAGGACGCCCGTGCCAAAGCCCTGAGTGCAGTCGGGTCGATGCGCCTCATCTACACTTGGCGGTACATCGATCGGGTGCACGCTTCTAGCGAGGAGGAGTACCTGTTGGCGCCGGATCACTAGACCGGTGAGATCGTGCTCGCCCGCCGGCAAGAGGCTAATCAGCACCTCACGACTTGCGAGGCCGAGGAAGAGGCATTGTCTCGCCGTGCTGGGAAACGGCCGCACACCAGGGCACTCGTGGCGCGCCGCAAGCGCTCCTGCGAGCGCCGTGGCTTTTATTAGGAATAATTTATTGCCGTAAGGTGATCTCATTAGTAGGTAGGAGTACTCGTAGTTATCTATGGTATTGGGACGGAAATGATAAATCCCGAACGCTCGGGACTTATTAGCGTCCTTAATTAATTATGTATGAAAGGAACAAGTTTGAAAACCTTTTGTATCTGTACGCTTGTTACTTTTTGTGAGTAGAGTACGTACATAGCACGAAGTTCAACACTATATATCGCAGTACACGTCTCTCTCTAGTACACGTCTCTCTCTATATCTAGGCTTATGCACTAGGACAACTAGTATATATGTATACACAAGTGCATTCGAATATTACGATGCGGTTTTGGTAAAAGTAGTAAAATAGTAGACAACCTTGTGAAATGATTCAATGCAAAAGAAATGCAAGAATGAGAAGTGAAAACTCCATTGATTGTTTTCTGATGAGCTATAAATGGTGGGACACATTCTCATTTGATTGTTTACTTCCTTCTCTCTATAGATTTTTCTCTATCGTAGTAGTTATATCTCACTGGTCGGGACTCATGCAAATTTTACGGACAAGTGCCCTTGTGATTGTTCCAGAACAGTACCGATGTAGCAGCTACTGTTCAAGCGAATCCCGCAGATCAGCTATTCGATCTATGCCCTATGCACCGGGGAGGGAGTAGTGGTCTTTGGCGGCACACCGTACGTACTAGCACGTACTCCTATGAGTGACTCCTACTACCCTCCATTCCATAATGTAGTGCATATAGACTTTTTCAAAAGTCAAACTTCACTAAATTTGACCCAGTTTTTGGAGAAAAATATTTGCATCTAGAGTGCAAAACATATTTCATTAGATTCATCACAACACATAGTTTCATAATTTATATATTCACTATTATAGATACAAGTAGTTTTCTATATAAACTTGGTCAAAGTGTGTAAAGTTTGACTTTTCAAAAAATCTATACGCACTATTTTTTTTTGCCAGTACTACTACTACTCCCAAATCGCTTCGTACTCCCAAATCGCTTCATACACAAAGTTGTGCCATACAATTGGAATTCCAACTTGAGTACTACTAGTAGATAGGGATCGAGCGTCCCACTTTAGGATCGACCGTAAATGTGGAGAGATGAACCGGACTGCAGAGAGATGAAATGCAATAAAGACAGGAGTGATATGATGGTTGCTTGTCCGTTCATTTTACCAGGCCACTTATTACTGGGAGTGGTGGGGTTTTGTGATATGACGGCTTTACTGCCGCGCCACGAGCGGGATGAGACTCCCCTGCAGCGCCGACCTCTACTCTAGTAGCCCCTACTACTACTTCCGTCTCGGTTTACAAGCACCTCTCGTATTTCGACTTTTCGACCTATATTTTTTACCGTAAATTTAACTAGTAGGGAAATAGTACTCCAGTATAAAGTTCGACGTTGGAACCACGGGACACATGTGGTAAGCAATCCAAACAATTCAAAAAAAAAAGAATTCGGCGTTGGATTCGGGTTAAAAAATAGTGTATGTTATATGCCCTGACAAAAATAATATTACTGGAAAGTGCCTTCAAATGCAAATTATGATGGCTGTGAGTCGAGAAACCGGTTCCGATGATCAAAGAGTATCCAGGAAGCGGTAGATTTTTTTTTGAGAAAAGGCAGATCGCCCGCCCAACCAGCCAAATCACAGAGTAGCAACATGAACAGTACGACAACAAGAAAGGTTTAATACAGTCAAGCAGGCAAAAGGCATGCAGGCCCAACGAAACAAACGAAGATAAAGCAGCACAAATCACACTCGAGGGAGCTGGCTCTCACGGGCTGCAGGACGAAGGCTAAGGGCAGACGGACGGATCTTGGTAATGAAATCGGTGAGAGCGTTGGTGTCCACATGCTTAGACAGCTGCTTCCATTGAGCGAAGACTAATGATGAACAGTTAACTTGGTAATGCAAATGCCCAGTTGAACATGCGCGATCCGCGTGGCTGGGGTTCCAGCCATTCAGAACGCAACGCACAATAGGTCAGCGCACACAGTTCTCATAGGCAATCAGATCTCGAGTGCTCTAAAAAACCACCGCACTATACGGTTGTCCAGCCACCCCATCCCAGAGCTCTCCCCAAGCGTCGCCGTTCATGCCACCGCGCCGCACACTAACTAGTAAGGAAGCGATGGCATCCCGCCGCGCCGAGTTCATCGCCGCCCGCGACCGCACACGAACTGGTAAGGAAGTGATGGCATCTCGCCGTGCCGAGTTCATCGCCGCCCGCGACCGCACACCTACATGGGCGGACTTGTAAGCTGCCATGGCCGAATGGGCGGTGGAGCAAATGGAGGCCAAAGCCGCACAGAAGGAGCGGAAAAGGCAGAAAGCACTCAAGAAAAGAGAGTCTCACCGCCGCAAGAAAGAAGCTGCCGCACGCGCTGCTGAGGAGAGCCGGGCGGAGATCCAAGCATGGCGGGCTGCCGCCGAGAAGGCCGGGAAGGATAACAACGGTCTCTGGCCAGCATGGCCCGATGCCTCCACCTGCCAGGATCATGGCGGTAGCTACCGCGATGCTGAGGAGAGCTGGGCAGAGGTCCAACAAGCACGGTGGGCTGCCGCCGACAAGGACAAAGAGAACGATGGCGTTTGGGTCTGGCCAGCATGCGAGAAGTAGTTAATGTGTGTGTCGCCAGTACGTTTGTTTAATTAATTATGAGCATCTACTAGTACTACTTACTACTACCTCCGTCTTGGTTTATTGGTCCTCATTGTATTTTGTACCAACTTTTGACCAAAGATTTAACTAACAAAATATTAATGCATGTCATCAAAAATAATATCATCTGAAACTATGTTGAAATACGAATCCATTGATATAATTTTTGGTGACATGCATTAACATTTTATTAGTTAAATCTTTGGTCAAATTTTGGCACAAAATACAATGAGGACCAATAAACCAAGACGGAGGTAGTAGTTAGTAATGATACCTAGCGAACGTTCGCCACGAGCCCAATCCTGGCGAACGCCCACATAACCGCCAGATTTCCATCCGACGGTGGCCTTTTTTTTAAGCCCATGGTATTTGACAAAACTTCCACCCTTACACATGTAACTGCGACGCGGGCATTTGCAACTGCCATGTCTCCCAGTGAACGTTTGATGGAGATTGGCGTTAGCACCGATGGTGGTTCCTAGTAGTTCCACGCTCGGGCATTGAATTTGTACTATTTACTATACTACTCCGGTAGAGCGGAGTCCTACTCCACTATGGTAGGTACTGTAGTTTATAGGAGTATATTTTAGTAGTACTGTAATCAGTCAAGTTGTCTCGCATCGATATGACCCTACGCTGCTGGGATGTGTCTCGTAAGTCAAGCGGCGTGTTGCTGTTACATTGTCATCATCACCTATCCACTTCCCGCAGCACATATTCGCTTCTCCATCCTCGCCAGCACAAAATCGTCCAATCTTCCATCCCCGCTAGGCGCCTCCCCCTCTTCCGAAACCCAAGCACTAACAATGGCAGAACCGAACAGCGTCCGCCAAAAGAGTGGCTGGAATTCGCTCCCCACAGAGGTAATGAAACTCATTGTTTCGCGTGTGGACAATCTCAGTACCATGCCGCTCGCCGCGTGCTCGTCGGGGCTGTACCGTTTACTCAAAGCCCTCAGGCCGGAGCTTTTTAAGCCAGCTCCCTGCTTGCTGATGCCGCCTGATCTTTAGAAACGGCATGTCACGCAGCTTAAGGATCCTAGGGTGGCGAGCATCAACCCCCTCGACTGCGATCCGATCCCCGTCACCCTCAACTACATTAACGGTATGTACTGGGTCAGCATGAACACGCCTTGGATGGTTCTCGTCGAAGGACGCGGTAGGTGGATGCTCGTGGAGGTCTACACCCGGCGATTGATACCCCTTCCTTCGATTAACACTTCACTACTTTGGCACCACGGCCCAAAATACTCGGAATCTGACAGTGGCCAACATGATACCAAGTTTGATTTGCTCAAGGTTGTAATCTGCCAAGTGCCCACAAGATCTGCGAATTATAAAGACTTCAGGCTAATTGCGTTCTTCAACCGCGGTCTCGCCTATCTGACAAGTCACTACGGTAAGTGGATAAATCTCCACGTCCATCGTAGGATCATACATCCTCCATGGCTCTCTGATGCCATTGAACACAAGGGCTTCATTTACGCTGTGGACTCCTTCTATGGCTGGACATATTGCTGGCATACTCCAGTCATCGCTACAAATGGTTGTTACAGCAGTATGTTACTCCTAATTTCCTATGATATCATGATGGCTTGCTTCCTATTGTTAGAGTATAGTTTGAGAAGAGTTAGAATCATGATATTGTTGTTAGGAATTAACACCACGCTGTCAAATACACCCTCTGTTCAGTAACATGGACATTTTGACAGTTTAATTTGAACTGCCAAAATGCCCCACATTGGTGATCAGATGTAGTAGAATTTTGGTGAAATCAAATCATCCTTCCCATGCTTATATTACTGTCAACATTTACTGAAAAAATATTCACGCTCTGAACATGCTGTTCTTAGATTTACAGTACCAGCCCATTTTTATTTGACTCCAACTTGATATGATGTTGTAGGCCGCGTGGTGTCCCTTCCCTTCCTAATCCCAGAACCTTTCAAAGAAAAGCGGCATGGCAGTTGTAGGTGATTCCTGGCTCGATTAGACGACGGCGAATGATTGATGATCGTTCGCACGTACCGGACGTGTTGTTTTGCGGAATACAATCACAGTCACTGCATGGTCTTTGAGCAGGATCCCAGCTTCTTTGGGCCTTCAGGAATTTTTGACTGGAGGCCGGTAACTAGCCTCGGCACACGCTCTCTGTTTCTCAGACTGAATTATCCGATTAACCAGGAGATCACCAACGTCAAGGATCCTGATGGCAGCGCGGTTCCGTTCATCAGGCAAAACTGTGTGTACACAACGTACCATGCGTCTCTCCATGCACCATACCCTGATATGTGCCGCCACGCTCTGCAGCCCAAAGTAGGTGAGAGGGTCGCATGTATCAGACTTCGACCTGCTGGCTGGAATTTCCCCCGTCAGGCACCCATCTGGTTCAAGCCTTCAGCCAATCTCCACAGCTTAATAAATAGTAACGTCTAACTGAGCCAGTTAGTTAGATGCGTACACTTGGTGTAGTAGGATCTTTATTAAGTTTGATGCATACACTTGGTTTTTTTGGTAGCCCTTCTGTAATGTTGGCTGATGTTTGGTTGGAAGAGAGAGCTGCGTCTTTACTCTTCTGGCCTGCTTAGTGCTTCTGTTGCACCCCGACGCCTGGTGGTATCTTCAATCCCAAGGCTCCTTTGTAGGGCTCTAGTTTGCTGTGAACCTCTAGTGATTTCTATTAACGGAAAATTGGCGGCAAACCCCTTTTACTAAAACAATATAGAGCCATGGATGTTGCTGGTGTTTTCAATGTACAATGAGTAATATATTTTGTCTGTTTGTTGAATAAATAATGGTATTAGAATGCTAAAAACAATGTTTTGGAAGTCGTTGCACGCTCTGATCCTTTACTGCCTCGTACGTTTTTTTTAGAGGTTAGTGCCCCGTACGTAGCACATACTATTTTTTTCTAGGGAACAAATCTTCCACTTGTCGAGGACATGCAGCCCAGTGATTTAGGCCCAATAGAAGAGCCCATATTTAACTGGGAGGGAGGCTCTCACATGAATCTGGCCCAGCTACATGCTCATACTCCCCTAAATAAATAAATAAATAAAGCTAAATGTTCATGCACAGGTTGTTTAAATTTACGATTTGAAAAGTATGATTTTAACTGGAGGATATTATTTTCCTATGAGAGTATCTTTACATTCAGTCGATATTATTCTTAGGCAAAGATAGCGACCAGTCTTTTTTCTCACACCCTTTTCTTCGTGCAACCAGCTGACTGTTATTTGGTACCCACAAGGTTGAAGCCAATGCAAATCGTAGTCGACGTGGTCAACATCTAACAATTATTAGCGGCAAGTTGTAATAAATATCACAATTTCTTTTACGTTGCATTTGTATGTTTTATGGATTGTGCTGCCCAGGTCTCCCATTCGAAACCCAGGTACCACAAGTTTTTTGACAAGCCGAGTTTTTTTTATGATAAAAAGTTCCAGCCCAACATTATTTTTCGATAAGAATGCCCAGCCCAGCCCAACACATGTGGCGACCCCACTTTATCCCAGGGCTTCTGAATGTGCTCGGCTTCACACCTAAAGAAAAAAAGTGCTCGGCTTCATTTTACAATAAGTTGTAGCCATATAAAAATAATTCTTATTATCGAGCATGCTGAGTTTTTGGGTCTGACCGATCCAGGCGCCAAAACCAAACCAGCGCCGGTGGGACGGCCTGTTCCCGCCTTCCACGGCTGGTTGCGGTGCCGTGCCCGGATCACCGCCCTGTCGTACCATGAAATGCTGGCCAGGCCATCCCTCTACTCCCCCACACATCCTATTCCTCTCCGGCAACAGCAGCCCACCCCACACCAGAACCAGTCAACCCTCGTACTCCCCGCCGCCTACGACCACACTGCCGCATCTTCCCCGGCTCCTGTTCATTCCCGTCTGAGGCCTCGCCGTCGTCCTCCGCCTTGGTGCCCTCGCCGCGGCGCCGCCGTCCGGCCTTGTCAACATGTCAACATGGTGAATCGGGGGAGGACTGTACTTGAGAGTATGACAGTAGGGACCCACCAGGTCCACTGCCGAACGCAAGCAAGTGCCTCCTTACTACTCAGATCCACCCCTCAATTTTTTTACTCATATCCACCTTGCTGATATCTGGGACCGACATCATTATCAACGTATAGTTAATTAACGACAGAATTGCACAAGGAGCGGCTGACACCAGGGATCCAGCAGCTCGAGCAGTTTTTTTGGTTGTTCAGACGGAGCAGCGTATAAACTAGGTTGTGCGGTGTCTGTGGCCCGTCTAACAACATGACCAGGCCAGCTGTTTTTTCTTTGGGAAAATGGGTAGCCCACCATTTTTTTTGAAGAATACCCAACCTAGACCTATTTGTTTTCTCTGACTTGCTGGGCTACAAATCTTTCAAGACGAGGAGGGATGCATTCGGCCTGGCCAGAAAATGGGCAGTAAATCATAAAAGTAATACGAAATTGGCCGCAAATGTAAAAAAAAACACAGCAAATGGGCAATTAGTTTCATATTTTGTTTTTTTTCTTCTTTGAGATTTTATATTTCATTGGATTTTCACATTTTTTTAAATTAGTTTTAATCTCGCTCCTAATTTTGGGATTAAAAATAGTTCGGACCCCAGCAAAACTATGCGAAATTTTGAAAATTTCACATATTTTTTAGCAATTTTTTAACACTGGTCCTGACCAGAAAAGGGCAGCAATTCTAAAAATGGCAAATGGGCTATAATAAATTCCATATGTATTAGGAAATGGGCTTTAAATTGTAAAAATAATAGCAAATGGGTTGTACACGCCACAGATTTCCAGGCTGACTTGTTGGCCGACTAAGTTGACGCCTACGTAAGGCTTTGTTAACTTATAGTCAACAAACGATTCTAGCAGCAGTGACTGTTGGATGTCCATCCAACGGCCGTCGTGCTTCTTCAATCTCTGATCTTCCTGCTCCAGCCGTCCAAACCAGCGCCGGCTTTACTGCCTGCTCCCACCCTACTTCCATCGCTGGCCAGGCCATCCCTCTACCCACCCGCATGTCCTGTTATTTTCCGACGACGGCAGCCTCACTCCGGAGCCGAACCAGTCAACCCTCGTACTCCCTTCCGCGTGGGCATCCACTGCTGTGTCTTCGCCGGCTCCGGGTCGTTCCCTTCCTAGGCCTCGCCGTCCACCGCGTTGGTGCTCTCGGCGCGGCGTGCTCAACGTGGTCAACAAACGACAGTCATCAGAAGAGGGATGTAGGTGGAGAGGTTGATAGTAGGGCCCCACACGGTCCATGGCCGCACGCAAGCAAGTGCCTCCTTATTACGCGAAAAAAATGATTCTTCCCCCTGACTGGTTGGACCCACCAACGACATCTTCGCACGCAAGGAAGTGCCTCCTTATTATGCGGAAAAAAAGTTTCATCCCTCTGACAGCTGGGATCTACCAGCTGCATCTTTTTCAAGGAAGTGCCTCCTTATTAGGCGCAAGAAAAATAATTCCTCCCCCTGCTAGCTAGGTCCCACCTAATTTGGAGGCTGACTTGTGGGCCTACTAAGTTGACACGTACGCAGGGCTATGTCAATTTAGTCAACAAAATCGACTCTAGCAGCGTGAGACCGTTAGATGTCAATCCAATGGCCGACGTGCTTCTTCAATCTCTGATCTTCCTGCTCCAACCGCCCAAACCAGCGACGGCGTGACCGCCTGCTCCCGCCTTCCGTGGCCGGCTATGCTGCCGTGCAGGCCTCACTGCACCACCCTACTCCCATCGCTAGCCAGGCCATCCCTCTACTGACCCACACCTCCTGTTATTCTCCGGCGACGGCAGCCTCACACCGCAGCCGAGCCAGTAAACCCTTGTATTCCCCTCTGTGTGGGCGTCCACTGCCGAGTCTTCCCCGGCTCCGGGTCGTTTCCCTCTAGGCCTCGCCGTCGTCCACCGCCTTGGTGCTCTCGGCACGGCGTCGTAAACGTGGTCAACGAATGACAGCCAACGGAATAGGACTGTACGTGGACAGGCTGACAGCTGGGACCCACGAGGTCCATGGTAGCACGCAAGGAAGTGCCTCCTTATTACGAGGAAGAAAAATGATTCCACTCCCTGACAGCTGGGACCCACCAGCTACATCTTCGCACGCAAGGAAGCTCCTCCTTATTACATGAAAAAAAATGCTGCTGACACGTGGGTCCCAGTTGCTTGATCAGTTTTGTTGTTGTCTTTTGTTGTTGTTGAGAGGGAGTAGGTTATCAATTGGGTTGTGCGGTGTCTGTGGCCCGTCTAGCCTAGGCTATTTATTTTATGTTTACAACATGACGAGCCCAGCTATTTTTTTCTCGATGAAAATGGCTAGCCCACCTCTTTTTTTCGTAGAATAGCCTACACAGGCCGATTTCTTTTTCTCTGTCCTGCTAGGCTGCAAATCTTTCAAGACAACGAGGGATACATTCGGCCTGCCCAGACAAAAAGGGCTGTAAATCTTATAAGTAATATGAAATGGGCTGTATATGTATAAAAACAAACAAAATGGGCAATTAGTTTCAAATTGCGGATTTTCTTTTATTTTTTGATATTTCAATTTTCATTTTTTTAACACAATTTAAATTTAGTTTTTATCTGGCTCGAAATTTCGGGATTAGAAATAGTTTGGCAATTTCAATGAAATATCGCTGAAATTTTTAATCCAGTCCTTGCGAGAAAATGGTAAGGTATTCTAAAATATAATATGGGCTGCAATAAATTACGTAATAATTAGCAAATGGTCTCTAAATTTAGGAAAATAGCAAATGGGCTATATGTTGTCCGCCATAGATGTTATGCTGACTTGTGGGCCTATTAAGTTGACGCGTACGCAGGGCTTTGTCAACTTAAAGTCAACAAACGATTCTTGCAGCGGTGACCGTTGGATGCTAATCCAACGGCCGTGCTGCTTCTTCAATCTCTGATCTTCTTGCTCCAGCCGCCCAAACCAGCGCCGGCGGGACCGCCTGCTCCTGCCTCCCGTGGCCGACTGTGCTGCCGCGCAGGCCTCAACGCCCCACCCTACTCCCACCGTTATCCAGGCCTTCCCTCTACTCACTCACATCCCCTGTTATTCTCCGGCGATGGCAGCCTCACACCGCAGTCGAACCAGTCAACCCTCGTACTCCCATCTGCGTGGGCATCCACTGTCGCGACTTCCCCGGCTCCGCGTCGTTCCCTTCCGAGGCTTCGCCGTCGTCCACCGCCTTGGTGTTCTCGGCGCGGCGTAGTCAACGTGGTCAATGAACGACAGCCATCGGAAGAGGACTGTGCGCGGTGAGGCTGACAGCTGGACCCACCAGCTACATCTTCGCACGCAAGGAAGTGCCTCCTTATTACGCGCAAAGAAATGATTCCTCCCCCTTACACCTGGGACCCACCAGCTATATCTTTGCACGCAAGGAAGTGCCTTCTTATCCTGTAGGATCGAAAGTATGTCTAGAGGGGGGGTGATTAGACTACTTGACCAAATAAAACCTAACCTTTTCCCAATTTTAGTTGTAGGCAGATTTTAGCAATAGGACATGCCAAGCATCACCCTACACATGCAATTCTAAGAGTATAGTAGCGGAATGTAAGCAATTGCATATGTAAGTAAAGGAGGGATTGGAGATTTCAAACGCAATGAAGACACGGTGGTTTTTGGCGTGGTTTCGATAGGTGGTGCTATCGTACGTCCACGTTGATGGAGACTTCAACCCACGAAGGGTAACGGCTGCGCGAGTCCACGAAGGGCTCCACCCACGAAGGGTCCACGAAGAAGCAACCTTGTCTATTCAACCATGGCTTACGTCCACGAAGGACTAGCCTCACTCGAGGTAGATCTTCACGAAGTAGGCGATCTCCTTGCCCTTACAAACTCCTTGGTTCAACTCCACATCAGGTTGGAGGCTCCCAAGTGACACCTAACCAATCTAGGAGACACCACTCTCCAAAAGGTAATAGACGGTGTGTTGTTGATGAACTCCTTGCTCTTGTGCTTCAAATGATAGTCTTCCCAGCACTCAAACAACCCCTCACAGATTTGGCTATGGTGGAAGAGGGATTTGAGTGGAAAGCAACTTGGGAAAGGCTAGAGATCAAGGTTCAAAAGGTAGGAATGGAATCTCTTGATCTCAACACATGAGTAGTTGTTCTCTCTCGGAAAATGTATGGTGGAAGTGTAGGCATGTTCTGATGGCTCTCCTTACAGAGAAGGATGTGGTGGAGGGGTATATATAGCCTCCACACAAAATCCAACCGTTACACACTTTTGACCCAACTCGGTGGCACCGATTCAGAAGACTCGGTGGCACCGAACTGTGTAAAAGATATGAACATTAGGCATTTCGGTGGGACCGATACGGACAACTCGGATGGACCGAAGTGCAATGGCTTAGGGCAAACCTCATCTCGGTGGCACCGATTGCATCAACTCGGTTGGACCGAAGGGGAGCAATAAGGCAACAGAGACTTGGCAAACCATCTCGGTGGGACCGATTTGCATAACTCGGTGAGACCGAAGTGAATGCAACTGATTACAGAGAGTTGGCAAGGCCATCTCGGTGGGACCGAGATCCATTTCGGTGGATCCGATTTGTTAGGGTTTTGGCAGTGGCTAAGTCTTGGATGAACTCGGTGGGGCCGGATAGAGAATTTCGATGGGGCCGAGTTGGAATGTAGGTTTTGGACATATTTCGAATTGAGAGAGTGGTTGAGGGTTTAGGAATACTGTCACTAAGCACTTGAGCAAAAAGACCATTAAGCAACACCTCATCCCCTTTTAATAGTATTGGCTTTCCTATGGACTCAATGTGATCTTGGATCACTAAACCAAAAATGTAGAGTCTTGATCTTTTGCCAATCCTTGTCCTTAGCATTTTGAGGGGTCCACAACTCTAGTCCATGCCATGTCAATCATTGAACATCCTGAAATCTTAATCTTGAATGGACATTAGTTCAATGAGATATATGTTGTTATGAATTACCAAAACCACCAAGGGAGCAAATGTGCTTTCATATCCACTGACAGCTGGGACCCACCAGGTCGAAGCGTACGTAGCGTTGTCTGTCTGGTCGCGAACGTGTATGTACATACTGGTCGATCGACAATGGTATGGTACTTTTTCTTCAAATCGAGATTGTGTGGGTGTCCGCTCATGTTCACGTTACATGCTAAATCAGGCTTTCCATGGAAAAAACAAGGACAACCCCTATCTCAGTCTCCTTTCTCTTTTCGGGAGCAGAGCCGAAAAAGATGGAGTTACCTGGAGATGAGATTGATTTCTACGGATGTGAAGGATAGAAATATGCTATTTGCTGCTATTCCATCTATTTGTGCATCAAGTCTGAAGGAGATCTCAATCTATAATGAAGAAATGATAGTAGCTCGTTGTTTTATAGGCTTTCTCATATTCAGTCAGAAGAGTTTAGGTAAGACTTTCAAAGAAACTCTCGACGGGAGAATCGAGTCTATTCAGGAAGAATTGCAGCAATTCTTCAATCCTAACGAAGTAATTCCGGAGGAATCCAATGAATAACAACGATTACGTAGGATCAGCTTGCGAATTTGCAGCGCCGTAGTAGAATCATTACCAACGGCACGATGTGCGCCTAAGTGCGAAAAGACAGTGCAAGCTTTGTTATGCCGAAACCTAAATGTAAAGTCAGCAACACTTCTAAATGCCACTTCTTCCCGCCGCATCCGTCTTCAGGACGATATAGTCACTGGTTTTCACTTTTCAGTGTGTGAAAGATTTGTATCCGGGTCTACGTTCAAAGCTTCTACCATAGACCTAATTAGAGAAGGCTTGATACTCCTAAGAAAGGTGAGGGTGGGGGCTTCTATTTAGGAAGAATAAGAAGAATCTCATTCATGTGTTCATGCTAATAGAAGAGCGGATCCAATACACATATGACTTTTTATCAGGAAATTCCTAATGTAAACGATGAATTTGGGATGTCATGCCCCACAAGTTAGTTGCCCAAGCGCTCCCTTGGAGAGCAGTGTACCACAAGATAGAGTTTGAGCCTGGAGCCAAAGCCACAACCCCTCCATTTTAGGTTTTTATCAGGAAAGAATTTCTGGAAGTCATATCAGCCAGATAAGCCTCTGACGGCTCCATATTGATTTTTCCCCAGTTTTATTTCAGAAGAAGCGAGAGCCATTTTGCATTGAAACTCGGTATCAGCAGAGTCATCTCCTGAGAAATATTTCGTTCTTATTTATACAAGATTTCAGAGAACATAGTGAAGCCCTCAAAGCGCTAACAAAGTCGTAAGTAGAGAAGTTTTCCAAAAAGATACCTCATTTTTCCATTAAGTGTGCATTGTCTGATGAAGAATAACGGGGGAGCCAACTCAATAACCTAGCGGAGGAACCATCCGGACTTGAAACAACAGATGCAACCCTTGCATTTCGTTCTTTTGTTCTTTACTCTATTTTCGCTTTGGCACTCACTTCCTTTGGAATAAGGGCATTTTTCTTCTCTACTCGTTCCGTTGACCATCAAACAGTTTCTTAATTATGTTATGTCAAATGATGGGAAAAAGGAAGGAGTAATCAAAAAAGACTAGAACTACCCGATCCGTTGAAATACGATACGAAGGAAACGGACTTCAATCCCTCATTCTTATTGTTTGTTCTTCTGATCCCCTTGTTTTTCACTCGCTTAATTCGGAAGAGGAAAATGACAGCAGCTAAAGTGAGAAATAAACAACTACTCGGAAAGCTTCGGTTTGAGCGTTGGTTTTGATGACAGTGAAGAAAGCTCGCCCAAAAGACGTCCGTGGAACCAATGATACCAAAAAAAAGAATCAAATATGAGGAGAACTGGGTGCATTGGTAAACGGCTCCGCCATAGCTTGTACGACTTTTGATTCCTATTAATGGTGCTCTCCAAATAAATAAGTAGATACAGGCGGACTACATACACGTGCTCTCCGAGTAGGGAAAGTGAGAAATCTACGTCTTCCATCCGCGGATGTGACAAATCCAATCCAATTTGGTCTTGTCCTGTGGCTCGGACCCGGTCGCGTAAATGCAGCTACCACTATGACGGGATACTCTAGTTATTTACTTTGTTTCAATCCCTATTTGGCCATTCAACAGTTGCGTACGACCTTTGGAAAGAATCTCTTCCTAGAGGGGACTCCCGCTTGTGATCTTCTTCTTTGGGTCGGAGAAAATATAACTTACCAATTGGAAATGGAAATGCCGAATGAATTGAACCAAACTATGGAAACTGTGGTTGAGCTTGCCTGTCATCAACGAAGGATGGTTGTGAAGTTGGTGGAAGAAAGCAAACCAATGAATGCAGCTAGTCACCCCGAAAGGCGAGCCCATGTCTTTTGAGAAACTGACACAACCTGTTGTGTCGACTTATCTTATACTAAGGTTCTGTCCCAGCCAACAAGGGATTTCTCATAATTCTAGGATGAAACAGCATCATATCTCAGCTTGATTATGAGAGAGATTGAAGTGAAAGAACCCGGTTTTAGAGCGTGGAAACGGAAAAGAATTAGGTGAAAGGGCCGACCCATGCGGCCCACTTAGAATGTGCTTTGACTTCCCCAGGTTGTACAATAGCACTATTTTCTGGACCCAAGTTTGAAAGGATTAGGGCACTGGATTGAAGAATAGCTCAGTCCAATAGAAACTTAGGTTGGGCTAGCGGAGGGATGAGTGGAGCTTCTGTATGACATGTACTGGTGTTTCATTAGTCCCTTGATCGGGTACCCGAAGCTCGCTTTGAGGAAGCAGTGCCATTTGGTTCTTCCTTCTTTCACGTCCATCCGCGAATGATTTGATAATTCTTTTCATCACTGTTTGGATCGCAGACTTGACCGTTGTCTATAGAAAGAAAGTGCTCACTCGTTTTCTGTTTGTTTTCATGTGCGCATACACTCAGCCTAATTTAGTAAGTGTGAAGTGGAAGGGCGAGTACGGGTGAAAGCCCACTACCTTCCGGATAAAAGATATGCTCGATTTATAGATAGCTTTGCTTCACTATATAGCGTGGGACGAATTGATAAGCTCTGAATGCAGGAAGGGAAACCTTAGAGCTTTCTTCGCTTATCTTCCCAAGCAGACCATATGATTCTCATTATTCTATTTCTCTGTCTTTCCAACCAGCATTCCCGCTTATTCTGATTGGAGTGATGTGTGGTACCGGGGATAATGCAATTGATGGTGCTTGTGGCCCCACGGAATGACCGTATAAAAGGAAATAGGCAGCAAGGGAGTTGGGTAGACTAAAGATACTGCCTTTAGCCCTCTGCGGCCTTTTTTTAAGTCGAGTCGTAAGGAAAGATCGATAGGATTTGGTCCATTTGGTGTCATTCCAGACGGAGAAGCGAGAACCCTTTCTGCTTTGACCGCTTGCCCTCCTGGCACAGATGTGGGAAAAGGTCTCAGTTGCGGAATCAAATATGAATGAAGTTAGAACAATCAGCGTAAGCTCTTTCTCTAGGGCCACTATCAATAATGACAAGAACTCTTACCAACTAGCTTAACGCATCCGGTCTCCTTCTCATTCGTACCCCTAGCGGATATGAATAATAGGAAGAAACATGTCCTTTCGTGAGCCGGAGAAGATCGATAAAGCTTAGAACTTGCTCGTTTGCAGGAGGAGGCGGTGGTATGACTTCGTCCATTGAACGAGCATTTCGTGCCACCTGTTCGGCGTCCACATCCACTACCATTTTTCAGATCCCAGTATCTATAGCAAAATCGCTATTTGCCTCACTCTATAGAAGGCCTCCCGTATGTAAGATCACCAACCAAGTTCCTTTCTTCTTTTGTTTGTGCCATCTTTACCAACTTCTACTTCTTGGCTGGCTTGATGCTTACAGGTCTTGCCTCTGCTGATACTGGTCATGGGGACAAGAACTCCGTGGGAAGAGAGCAGATACCAATCCTAAACAACCCTTAGAATGGCCTCATCCAAACGGATGATTGTCATTAATAAGACGGGCAGGTGGTATGTTGATACTGAGTCGCTTCCCCTATAGTTGTTAGCTCGTTCTTGACAAATCCGATCGGGTCTTCATAATCTGAAATAAAAGGATTCGAACCTTTGCATGCCGATACCAAAAACCGATGCCTTACCACTTGGCTATACTCCAAACAAACGGAACGTGTACGTACATACTGGTTGATCGGTCTCTCTGCAAGGTTGAACCGTGGCCGAGTAAGTAGCGGCACGTGTCGTAGTAGAGCCCCCGACGTGGCAGTTCAGATAGTCCCGTCTAAATCGTGTACACGTACGTACAGCCACACGGCAAAGAATACGGCCACGTACGTACATACGGGCGGGGTCTCGAACGCGTACTCGCGCATACGTACGGCCATGGCTCGTGTACATGGAGAGGCAACGGACGGCAGCAACGGCGTCGTGTTCATCGGCAGCCAACCGGCTAGGTCGGAACGGAGGAAACAGCGTCGTGTTCATCGGGAGCCAAGCGACTGGGTCGGAACGGTCCTGTTCATCGGGAGCCAACCGGCTTGGACGGAACAGCCGAAATGGGGTCCTGTTCATCGACTCGGGGTCTAGCATACCGCAAAACGGAGGAAACGGCCTTCTGTTCGACCGCCTACGGTCGAAACGGGGTCCTGTTCATCGGCTGGGGGTCTGGCGTACCGCAAAACGGAGGAAACGGACTTCTCTTCGAGTACCTACGGTCGAAACGGGGTCCTGTTGATCGGGAGGGCTCTGGCGTACCGCAAAATGGAGGAAACAGACTTCTCCCCAACTGCCTACGGTCGAAACGGGGGTCCTGTTCATCGGGAGGGGTGTGGCGTACCGCAAAACGGGACTCCACGGGCTACTGTTCATCCACGGTCGACCTCCCTCCAGCCTCCAACAGCTACTGTTCATCCACCGTCGACTTCCTCCAGCCTCCACCGGCTACTGTTCATCCAGCCTCCATGGGGGTCCTGTTCATCCACCCCCAACCGGTTGGCCTCCTCGGGGTCCTGTTCATCCAGCGCCAACCACCTTCACACGGCCAGGGTACTGTTCATCCACAGCCAACCCACCGGCTGGGGTGGGGCGTACGAGCGGGCGGCAGCAACGGGAACTGTTCATCCACAGCCAACCAACCGACTAGGGGCTCGATCGATGTGTCTCGACTCGTTCTAGGTATCGCGCGCGCGGCAACAACGGGCACTGTTCATTGAGAGGCAACCCAACCGGCTACATCTCGCACGTACAGGGGCTCGACCGACTTCAGTTAGCAGCGAAGGAATCGCTCGGGTTCAGTTAGCAGCGAAGGGATCGATCGGCTTCAGTACGTAGCTAGTGCGATCGCTCAGGTTCAGTTAGCGAACGCCTCGCACACACGCGCGTGTACGAGAGAAACGCGCAAACCACACTGCATCGCTCGGCCACGACCACCCACCGTAACCGGGAATTCCCCAAAAATTTCCTCGGGCTCACTTCTACCATGATTTTTTACGTCATGGACGGCCCAAAGAATGTCATGCGGGTGCGTCTCCAGCCCGCCCAGGACAAAAAGCCCATTTTCTATCATAATTTTTTGTCATAGAAGTTGGAGCCCACCACATCTATGATGATACGTGTTTTTGTCACAATTATTGTCATAGAAGTGTCACAACCATGACAGAAAAAGTTTTCGTTCGGGCCATAATGTCACGGATGTGTCTTTTTTTTGTAGTGTATACGGGCCGCTGCACCTGGAATTTGTGGCCTTCATCGTCTCGTTCGACTACAAGGACCGCACTGACCACTTGGTTTGTTGCCGAGATGTATAGCAACATCGGCTCGCCTATTCCTGGTGCTACCAGTATTGGGTTGGTGGCGAGAAGCCTTTTAATTTCTTCTAGAGCGTCTCCTGCCTCACTGGTCCATTTGAAGTTCTTTGTTTGTTTCAGCAACTTGTACAGCGGTAAAGCCTTCTCCCCGAGTCGAGAGATGAAGCGGCTAAGGGCGGCTACACATCCAGTAAGTTTCTGAACGTGCTTGAGCTCAGTGGGGATTTCTAGCGCGGCCAAGGCACGGATCTTTGCCGGATTGGCCTCGATTCCTCTATGTGAAACAATGAATCCGAGCAGCTTGCCTGCTGGTACCACGCATTTCTCTGGATTGAGCTTTATGTTGTAGATCCGGAGGCTGGCGAATATTTCACCGAGGTCATGTACTAGATGCCGGACGTCCCTGGTTTTTACAACCACGTCGTCGACGTAGGCCTCGGCTGTTTTGCCGATGTGTTTTTCCAGGCATGTCTGGATCATGCGTTGGTATGTTGCGCCAGCGTTTTTTAATCCGAACGGCATTGTGTTGAAGCAGAACGGCCCATAGGGTGTTATAAAGGTTGTTGCCTCATGGTCGGATTCCTTCATTTTTATTTGATGATATCCCGAATATGCATCCAGGAAGCAGAGAGAGTCGTGTCTAGCCGTGGCGTCGATGATCTGGTTGATGCGTGGCTGTGGGAAGGGTTCTTTGGGGCAAGCCTTGTTAACGTCTTTGAAATCAATGCAAAGCTGCCAGGACTTATCCTTTTTTGGCACCATGACCAGATTGTCCAACCATTCGGGGTGTTTGATCTCGCGGATGAACCCGGCTTCCAACGGCTTAGCCAGTTCATCCCCCATAGCTTGACGCTTGGGCTCGGAGAATCACCGAAGTGCTTGCTTGACTGGTTTAAATCCTTTTATAATGTTCAAGCTGTATTCGGCTAAGTTTCTTGGGATGCCGGGCATGTCTGAGGGATGCCAGGCGAAGATGTCCCAATTTTCCCGAAGGAAGTTTCGAAGGGCTTCGTCAATTTTTGGGTCTAGCTGAGCACCAATGGACGCCGTTTTTTTCGGGTTTGTTGGGTGTACTTGAAATTTAACAATTTCGTCAGCTGGTTGAATGATGTTGATTTAGACCTCTTGTCCAGAATGACGTCGTCCGAATTGACCTTGGCCCGGAGTGTCGTCAACTCTTCGGCTGCAAAGGCCTCTGCCAGCGATTCGAGGGCAAGCGAAGCCGTTTTATTTTCGGCCCTAAGCGCCCTCTCTGGATTGCTTGTGACGGTTATCACTCCATTGGGAACCCGACATCTTTTCATGTACCCATAATGAGGTATGGCGCAGAATTTTATGAATGCCTCCCGCCCTAGAAGGGCATGATAACCACTTCGGAAGGGTACGACGTGGAATGTTAACTCCTCGGACCGATAGTTCTCGGGAGTGCCGAAGACTACGTCGAGAGTAATCTTTCCCTCACATCGTGCCTCTTTTCCGGGGATGATTCCCTTGAAAGTGATGAAGCTGTGTTGTATGCGGGTTGTATCTAATTGCATCTCTTCCAGAGTGTCTCTATAGATGAGATTCAAACTGCTGCCCCCGTCCATCATCACTTTATGCAGCTGGCATCCGTCCACTATTGGGTCGAGGACCAGGGCGGCTGGGCACCGGCTTAGGTCAACTGCCGGCTGATCGTGCTCCCCGAATGTGATCGGCGTGTCTAACCACGCAGCCCGAGGTGTGCGTATATGGGTGGGCCGAGCTCGTGAAGAGCCCTTTTCCTTTGATTTTTGGATATATATGTCTGGTAAATCATCAAGACCTCGGCTTCGCCCGAGGAGTCTGTGGCGTGATTGATAGTGGGCTTATTTGCTAGGAGAGCCTCGCCACCCTTTGCCACCTGCTTCACGACCCAACAAGCTCGAAGGTTGTGAGTTGGATTCGTGTTCAACTTGACGGAGTGTTAGGGCATGGTTGATCCAGCAGTCCATCTAGGACGGTCGGAGATGCCACCTTTCTTCTTTTTTGTAATGACTCTGCTAGCATGGGGCACTTTGATGGCGGCCCGTGTGCGAAGTCGTATTCTCTTGAGTTGCCTGCGTGGGCTGATTTTTTAGCCAACCAGGTATCTTCAATGGTGCAAAACTTTGACACCAAGTCTGAGAGCTCTGAGAAAGTCTGAACTCGGCGCCGAGAGAGGGCATTTAACACACCCTCGTCGTGACAATTGTGACGGAAAGCCGCGAGTGCTTCTTCGTCCGGGCAGTCGGTTATCTTGTTCTTGACAAACATGAATCTTGACCAGAACTGCCGAACTGTCTCATCGGCTTTTTTTATATAAATCAAGTCCCAGACATCAGGAGGCCCCGAATTACTTGGGCAATACTCGACGTGGGGGGTGGGGGGATCAGAAACTTTAATCCGATCAGGGGGGACTCCAAGGTGCCCCCATGTTCCTTGCGGGAGAGATGTGCGGAAGTGTCCTGGCTCGGCTTAAAGTCCGATGCGTCAACCTTCTCGAGTTGTTCATGCTTGTGCTCGTCCCTAGGGAGGGAGCTCGGATCCGAAGTTTCCTCCATTCGGACTCCACCGACCGAGCTTGTAACAGGAGCGTAAAGCTCCGAACAGGTTCCCCAATCACATCCCACCGCCTCAAAGGGGGAGAGTGATCCGAGATTCGTGGGGCCATCAGACGGCCCGTTGATGAAGATCGTGGGTGCACCCATGGTGCTAAGGGGGCTTGGATTGCCCGTTGGTAAAGCCATCGTTCCAAGGTGATCAAACAGCGAGCTCTCAATGAAAGCACCAATGTCGGTGTCAAAACCGACAGATCTCGGGTAGGGGGGCCGAGCTAAGAGATCGGATCGATGGTTAGCAGGAGACGAGGGACACGAAGATTTACCCAGGTTCGGGCCCTCTCTAAGGAGGTAAAACCCTGCGTCCTGCTCTTATTTGTATTATGGAGGTATCAAGGTACAGAGTTGATCTACCACGAGATCATAAGTTGTGGTCTAACCTAGGGGATGATATGTATATCTGCCTCTACGGACTAAACCCTCTGGTTTATATAGGCACCAGGGGTATCTAGGGTTACACATGGTCGGTTACAATCGAGGGATTACATGCCGAATCTCATATCCTTGGGGTACACGCCAAGTCTTCGGTGAGGCCCGATATGTTGGTTCTTCAAGTTGGAAGCCTCCGGAGTCCTTACTTTTTGACGGGTCTTGAGTCCGGCCCATGAACTAGATCAGCTAGGCCGGGGGCCCCTAGTCCAGGACACCGTCACTCGGGCCGTGGTTTTGTGGTCTGAGGGGAAATATCATGTGCTCCCTAGCCTCCCACGCTTCTATGTGAGCTCGGCCATTGGATTTGAGATCCAATGGTCATCTGAGGAGCTTTGGCAAATTTCCTAAAAAAAACTAGGAGTCTGGTAATTACGCGTAGGTCCAGAAGCTCCGCCCGTAGATCCAGCAACCAACGTGAGCTTGTATCACGGGAGCACCTGATATTTCCTCTATGGTTCGGTGCCCTTTGTTATTTCGGCACGGCCTCCGTGTTATGCATTGTCCTGAAGTATGCACTCTGATACCATGTAAAATTGTTAATGTTGTTGTTTAAGTCATGATGAACCTCATTGGAGTGCTCTCTCAATATACTCTCTCCATTTAAAAATAAGTGTCATTGATTTAGTACAAAGTTAGTACAACTTTGTACTAATTCAACAACACTTATTTTGGGACGGAGGAAGTATTAAACATGCAGTTTGAGTTACAACATCAGTTATAAATGAGTCTATCATGGACAATCAAGAGAGGACTCTAGTCCTTCTATATTCCAGCACTAAGCACTAAATACTCAACGTTGCTTCATGCTAATGATAGTGTATTAAAACGCTCTTATATTATGAGACGAAGAAAATAGTAGTTATCTTAACAGAGACACGGTACAAACTATCGGTCATCGCCACGCTCCAGAGTGGGCGGAGCGCACACCCGAGACGGAAACGAGCACCCGCCTGACCAAGAACCTCATCGCACTGAAGTCGGGGTGGGCCAGCATGAATTTGGTCGAGTGGTCTTGTCCATGTCAGGGATGTGGACACGAGCGGCTGCCTCAGGGCACGAATGCTATGGATATGGAGTGGTTTTAAAACTGAACTTGCAACGGGCAAATTTACTTCAGTTTTGTGATGTGAAGCCGGTTTTTTCTATTGTGGATTGTAAATTTGATGTCTACAAAGTACAGATATACTAGATCAGAGGGAATAATTGTGCATCCTCTCGCTGCTTCAAGACGACAATGGTGTCAGACATATATATGTACCCACTTCCCACAGCTACAGGTACACGAGGGAAACTACTAGTACTAACTTAGGCCATTATGCATTTCGTTCAACATAGTCCTTGCATAGCAAACAACATGGCATGGTGATGATACTACACTAAAATAAATAAAAATAAACGGTTACGTCGTCGTCTCCACTGTTCTAAACACCCAGCCATTATGGCTTCCATGGTGCTGGAGGCGGTGGGGGCGAAGGGAACATTGGCGGCACAGCAGAGAACATGGTGTTCTTGTCCACTCCATGGACTTCACCCGATAAAGCTACCAATGCTGCGACTAGACCAGCGTTGCCCGCTAGGGTTGGTTCTGTGTAGTTGCGGTTCTTCCGGACGTCTTTGAAGCCGTCATGGCGATCAGGGCCGGCGACCATGGCTCCAACAATGATGTGAGGGTTGGGCTTCTTGGTGTCCCTCCACGTCCACCCCCCTTTGCAGCCAGGGTGAACACCTTTCTTCTTCGGGATCGAAGCACCACGGTGATGAACACGCTTAGGGTAAAGCTTTCCGTGTCCAACCACATAACTCATCTTGAAAGGATTTTTGCCCAGGATGTACTCCATCTGACACATGTAGTAAATTAGAAGCAGGCACGCAGATTACTATTACCAGATCAAAAATATGTTCAGATATTCAAACAATAGAAACCTACCTGAGTCCTTGCAAAACTGCGAAGAACCTCAATGGAGTAGAAATTGGGGCCACAATACCACCCAGGGGTATCTGCAGCCTCAAGATAGTCACTGAACAGAGAAGCAAGGAATGCAGCATTGACTACATACTGGAGAGGTTGTGGCTGCCCGTGATTCAACTGTATCAAACCACCTGTAATGCAATGCAAGAAAATTCAGTAAACTGTCCAATGAATTCAATAGGTGAGCATGTATTTGTTTTTAGCTAGTTGCGAGTTCAAACCTTTTGTTCTGTTGAAAGATCTAAAATTTGGAAGGTAAGAGCACATGATGATGCTGGTTTGATTGTGGTATGTCCTTAACATCTCTTCATACGGATACCCAGGACTCAAGAAGAGCCTTAACCGGCTCAGAAGAACCTGGAACGTCAAACAATGCAAAATAAGTAAAGGCAAGTCATATTAATTATTAAATATAACTTTTATTTTGTAAGCTAGGGAACATGGTAATACAAAAACCTAGCCCTACATTCTTCTACAAAACAACGCTAACATGTTGTATGACACCTAAACTGAAACCTGCTGTATAGTGTTTTATATGGAATCCTACTGTATAGCTAATTGACAGTGGTTTGCTTGGATTGTCACATGGTTCTTTACAAGGATATACATCAGATTCTGCCAATAACAAGTGAGTTTCTAACTAGGTAATCCAAAATGTAGGTTCCATGCTGAAGGCTGTTTTCATTATGGCTATCCTTTTCAAGGATAAGAATTCCAAAGTACAGAAGATGAAAACATGATAACGCTGACATGGTGTCAACAGAATCCTTGGTATATCCACCAAGCAGGAAACCTTTTCTGCTACAATCGTAAGTGCCCTGTACTTAGGCAGCATTAATGCTTATCACATGGTAGGACAAGTTGACTACACGCTTTACTACTACTGCAGGTAAGCTGGGTGAGGTATTATAAAGAAATTTGGTCATTCAGCCAATAATACTATATCCTGACGGTCAGCGTGTTGGACATGGAATTTACTTGACAAGTACTCCCTCTGTAAACTAATATAAGTAGTGATCTAAAAGATCTTATATTAGTTTACAGAGGGAGTATCATGCAAACTAAAATGCCAATGGGTCAGCACAGGGAATGTCTCGAGAATTAAACGAAACCAAGATACACTAATATATTTACCTGTGCACCAGGGAGCTTATTATCCCAGCTGAACACCCCATAGTTCGGGGGACGAGAGTAAACGTGAGCATGGTTTGCAAGCTCGGCACTCGTTGCGAACTGCAGGTATGATGAATTGCCAGTTGCGAGGTACATCCACGAACCACCCCACATATATTCATCCCAGAAACCGGTTGAATTGTAGAACTTTGCAGCATCTGACCCGCGTCCACTACTATATAGTGTACGACTACCTCCCTTCCTTGCAAAGTCCCAGACGGTGGTAGCACCGTGTAACAGCTTGTGCGAGTAAACCCTGTTATCTTTGAATACAATGGATGCTGCAGCCAATGCTGCGGCCATCTCAGCAGCAAGATCAGGGCAAGTGTGGCACTTGGCGACTGGACGTGGGTAGTCGATGTCCTCTGGCCTCATCCAACAATAATGATCATTGGGCTGACTCGACATTGCAGCACTACCCACCTGCACCCTCAAACAAATTTCACATTAGCAATGAACGAGTGGCAAGAACTTCGTGTCCATCGAGAGTTGCTTTTACCTGCGCAACCAAGCGATCAATGGAATGTGCCGTGGAGTTGAAGGTCTTCAATAGGTAGTCGGCCCCCCACTTAATTGTGTCACGGACATGGCCAAGTTCCCCAGCAGCCTCGTACTTAGTATTGTACTCGATGACGCTCCAGCTGAGGAGGGTCATGGAGAAGGCAGATGGGAAGTTGAATTTCACAGCGCCCCCGCCGTCATAGTAGCCACCAGAGAGGTATCGCGGGGATGCTTCGTCCGAGCGTCCGTCCTTCAGACACGAGTCACCGCGCCATGGTACATTGTTGTGCTTCGGTAGCTTCCCGGCTGCAGAAAATTTGCAGAGCAAACAGATCAAACAAACTGTTTTTTTCTTAATAATTGGGGAGGATCATTCTTCAAAATCTTCCGAATGGATCTGGTGGGTGGGAGGGTTTAAGGGCAACTGTCCCTCCCCATTCAGGTACGGAACAGAGAAAACTAAGCTAAGGCATAAGAATCCCACCCTTGGAATCAGAGCTCCAATCCATGAGCAAGAAACCCCAAATGATAAATTTACATCTACAAAAACATCAGAAACACCGCATAAAGAAAATCTCACATTTGCGGCTCGGCGCAGCTCACGCCTTAAATCAGAACCAAAAACTCCCGAATAATTACCAAAAAACATCCACTGAATCGAAAACATCAAAACCTAATCTTTGAAACCGAAAATGAAGGGCAGAAGATAGCAGAGGGGCACTGACATTTCTGGGCATTGAAGAACATGAGCGCCTTGCGCAGCGCGAGGGTGAACTGGTCCGGCGGCGTGGGCGGGGCGTGGTGCCTGGGGACGGCCTTCGCTATCCCTGCGGCGATCCCCGCGAGCGCGGCGGCGGCGAGGAGCAGGCCGAGCGTCCAGAGGAAGAGCTTGCGGCTGACGAGGAGGCATCCGAGGTCGACGTACCTCTTCTTCTTGCGGCCCTGGTCCCCGGGCCCCGCGAACAGCCAGCTCTGCTGCGTCTCGTCGAGCGTCCGCGAGAGCGCCGCCCGGTCGAGGTCGAGGTTCCGGCTCCGGTCGTCGTCCGTGGCCGAGTCGTGGCATATCTCGAGTGGGCCGCCCCACGGGTCCCTCCCGTACATGCTCATCTCGCCCCCCGCCGGCCCACCCGATCCCACAGATCCCCTACCACCTCGAAATGCCTATAGGCGGTTCCTGCAATGCCACGGGCCCTTGGAATGGGAACGGCGCGGGGGGGGGGGGGGGGGGGGGGGGGGGGGGGTGGGGTGGGTTTGGCGTGCGCGGCCGCGTGGGGAAGGGAACGAGGTGAAGTGGGGAGGAGGGATTTAGGCCCCCTTTCTGATTACCTTGCTATGGATTCCTGAGAATCAGAATCTGGCTGTTTGTTTACCCTGGTGTTCGTCAGCTTTTGGAGTTGTGGGTGTTGTGAAATGTCAGTAACGTCCTCGACTACTGACTATGATGTTTATATGCAGATTAAAGCACATGTTATCTGTTTTGACTCGATAAAGTAAGAATTAGCAAAAAAACAAAATATATAGAATATATTTTTCTTGAAATGTCATGATGGTATAAATATATCATTCAAATATGAAACATAACATTCAAAAAAACATGAACCCTTGTAGTCTTCCATACGAAATATGTCATCCATATATGGACCAACCATCATAGTCTTACATACGTGCACATATCATCCAAAATATGCACTAACCATCATAGTCTTACATACGTACACATATCATCCAAAATATGCACCAATCATCATAGTCTCATCATGTAATATGTGAAACTATACTTGATCCGCCATCAGTCCATCAGCAATCGCCTCACGAGTTGCTTTCATGGTCGCATCATCACCAACCACAATGTTGGAAACATGTCCTGTGGGTAGGGGTTGTAAATTCCCTGGCATGTAGTTCTCATCACGATCACATTTGTCAAACTCCAAGTCTCTCAAATTGCTTTCTCTAATACAATTATGAAGTGCCATACATGCAATGATGATCCGAGCTTGCTTCTCAGGAGAGTAACTTGGCATTTTCAATAAAATACGCCATTTCATCTTCAAGACACCAAATGAACGCTCAATAACATTGCGTAGAGATGAATGTGCAAAGTTAAATGTTTCTTTTTTCCCATTCGGTGGGAGACCTTGGCGAAATTCTGGCACATGGTACTTTTGCCCTTTGTATGGAGCTAAATATCCATCACAATTGGGATAACCTGAGTCAACAAGATAGTACCTACCTGCATAAAGTAATAGTTTTACACATGGGATCAACTAGATAACTAAAACAATATTGTTGTGTACATGTAAATGAAATGGATACCTATAGGTGGATGTGGAAACCTATCCGCGTACTTCACCAAAGTATCTCTGAATATCCTTGTGTCATGTGCTGACCCTGGCCATCCCGCGGCAATAGAAGTGAATCTCATGTCAAAGTCACACACTGCCATGATATTCTGTGTTGGGTATCCATGTCGACCAACATGGTTGACAATCTCATCATTTGGAACAATTACAGGAATATGCGACCCATCGATTGCACCTATGCAACCATCAAAGTGAGGTGCAAATCTGGCATCTCGAAGCCTATCATGTACAACTCTGAACTCTGGATCACTTGGTCGAATGATGTCTACAGCCATGTCATTCAAGCATTTCAATACTTCATTGAATTTGCGATGTATAACTTCAGTTGATCTCTTGAAACGATTCTCCACTTGGCTTACGGATTGAGGGCCCCCAACCGTCCAGAGAAACATACCCAATGCTTCTTCTGAACTCATGTTTCTTGTTCCTTTCAAGCCATATGTGTGTACAAGTGTACGATGCAATCTATCAAAACAAGGCTTGTACATCCTGAACATGTTATAGCAATCTTTTGGAGAACTCAAGTTCTCGGTAACCCACTGTTGTCTAGTCATTATAGGAACTCTTCTCTTCTTTTTCATGAGATACTTCTCACTATACATGATACCAACAAGTGCAGCCATCATGTATTTTTTCTTCCTTTGCCTCCTTGAGGTTGCCATAGCATCAGAATCAGTTTCGGGCTCTTCACTATGGCTGCCACTTGTGCTCATCTACATACACACAGAAATATTAGAAACACATGCATGTCAGGATCAACATGAGCGATAACACACAGAGAAATAGTTCAACAAGTCTCAAATGACATAACATGAAGGCAAATATAGTTCAACAAGTCTCAAGTGACATAACATGAAGGCAAATATAGTTCAACAAGTCTCAAGTGCCATAACATGAAGGGAAATAGTTCAACAAGTCTCAAGCGACATAACATGAAGGGAAATAGTTCAACAAGTCTCAAGCGACATAACATAAAGGAAATAACATATTTGTGGTTGCACTTCTAAAGTGTAATCCTAACGCCTATTTCGGTCTTCATACATCCTCCTAAGCCAATTCTTCTTCCCTTCGCTAGTCTTCATATTGTTAAAGAAACAACGATTTTCAAACTTCGCAAATAACATGCAGGGAGAGCTTGAGCCGGCGGCGCAGGCAGGGACCAGGGGCAGTGCGCAGGCGGAGATTAGGGGAACTAGGGGACGGCGGTGCAGCGGATCTCGTGGCCGGACTTTGGTGGGGGTGGAGGGGCCCGGATCCGCACGCCGTGGTGGCGACGGGGCCGGCGACGGCGGCGGCGGCGGAAACCTAGAGAGCCTCGCCTCTCTCTTTCTGCCTCTGTTCGTTTTGTGAGAACGAAGGAGAGGAGGCCCTGTTCGGTGGAAGGAGTTGGGCTGGGGTTGCGGTGGCATATCCATCGTAATAACGGTGAGAAGTACGCCTATACTTGAAGGGAGGGTAAGTGGCAGCTCGGGAATCAGCAAAATCGCTGATTCCGGCTTCCAGGCGCGTCCAGTGCAATCTGTAGAATCGATTCTACGAAGCTGGGGTAGAAATCTCACTGTTTGTTTGACAATCCGATTTTAGGAGGACTAGAATCCGAGAATCACTATCTGTAGCCCAAACAAAGGCCACCTTAGTGTGGGGGAGTGTATTAGGGACGGGTGCTTTGGCCGTTTGTTTAACAAGTACTCGTAGTGGCACTGGCACTGGTATCGCTGTGTTGGGTCCGGCGATGGCGATGGGTGCTTACGAGATGGAGAACTGTTTTCGTTTTCTTGTTTGACCATGGTCGTTTGGGCTTAGGAAGGAGAAGCAGTTTTAATTGTTTCGTCTTTGTTTATAGTCGCCCATATCTCTGTCAGAGTTCTCTCCTGTTTGTTTAAAAAATACTGTAGAGTATTATTATTGTTGTTCTCTGAGATAAATAAGATAATTTCAGGGCATTCGACAGGGTCGTTTAATATGGAATCAGTACATGAATTTTGGAGGCATCCACCTGCAGCAATCACGTGAAGCTTGAGTGTCGGAAATGCTGTTCTGTTCAAATAATATACTAACAAAACATTTCCGTAATCGATTCATCAGGTTATGAATAAATGGACGCAGATTATACGAGTGATCAACGGAGGAGGAATACCCAGAATTTTTGTCGAAAAAGACCACCTGCCCAACAGAATTGCCAGAAAAGACCCCCTTCGGATGAAATTGTCAAAAAAGACCCCCTCGACCGTGGCGGGAGGCGCGCCAGGCGACACGTGGCACCTGACGCCACACCCGTTGACGGCCGCACTGTTCACGACACTGTTCACACGGGGGACGTTTTTCGCACAGCAGAACGGAAACAGACGCGAGTAAACAGTGCTGCCGCCTACGGGCGTGGCGTCAACACTGTTCATCGTGGGTGAACAGTGTTTTGAAGAAAAAAAATAGCACAAAAAAATTTTATTTTTTTGGCAGCAAAGACGATCGAGTGTTCTAAGTGGGTGCAAAATTTCAGTTTTTTTGAATTTTGCTGCTATTTTTTTATTTATTTTTAAATTACTGTTCACCCCCGCGATGAACAGTGATGCCGCTACACCGTAGGCGGCAACACTGTTCACTAGCGTCCGTTTCCGTTCTGCGGTGCGAAAAACGTCCCCCGTGTGAACAGTGACATGAACAGTGCGGCCGTCAACGGGTGTGGCGTCAGGTGCCACGTGTCGCCTGGCGCGCCTCCCGCCACGGTCGAGGGGTCTTTTTTGACAATTTCATCCGAAGGGGGTCTTTTCTGGCAATTCTGTTGGGCAGGTGGTCTTTTTCGACAAAAATTCTGGGTATTCCTCCTCCGTTGATCACTCGTATAATCTGCGTCCATTTATTCATAACCTGATGAATCAATTACGGAAATGTTTTGTTAGTATATTATTTGCCTGGCGCGCCTGCCGCCATGGCCGAGGGGGTCTTTTTTGACAATTTCATCTGGAGGGGGTCTTTTCTAGCAATTCCGTTGGGCAGGGGGTCTTTTCTAGCAACCATTTCAACCTTGTTGTACAAAGCTACAGTAGCTTTTTCTTTTTCCTTTTTGAGCTCGAGCACTTTCTAGTTAGCCATTGCATCGCTGCTTGATCTGGGATGCAATTTTGCGCGTCGAGTTGTGGCGCAATCTTATCACACAAGGTAGCCACTTCATTCTCATTCATCACCGTGTTCCTTCGTAGCAAAGGAACTCAGCCTTACCCTCATCAAAAGAGAAAAAAAGAAGAAGAAAAAGGAGCTCCACCTTTCCTTTTGTAGCTCCAACATGACGATGTGGCATCTCGCTGTTCCATTCCCCTTTAACCTTAATTGTTGCCGCATTATGAATGCATCCCCTGTTGCGTGCGGAACCCCGCTATAGCCAATTCGGGTTCGAGTATTTCGACTCTGATTTTGACTGCTAAATAACAAGCGGAGTGGATCGACTGTTAAAACAAAAAGCCTAATAAGGGCATCTCCAACGCTTGACCCGTAAATTTGCTCTGCCATCTGTCCACGGACACGGATGTGGGAGCTGACCATCCAACTCTGCTCGCACACATTTCAACCATTGTTTGAACTTTGAACTAACCGGGCGAGATTCATGCAAACACGATGGATTTTATCAAAGTTTGGATAGAAAATAGCACAAATCATCCATACATAGCATGCAAATAAGTCTAGTACAATAATAATTCAAATTTAACGAGATTAATCGGATGCTCAACAAGTTTTTCATGGACGGATCTTGTTGTACCACACATACTCTTTCTTCAGTTTTATCCAACAGTGTATGTATGTAGGTAACTTCCTTGCGCTATACCCTGATCTAGCCGCCAGCACTCAGTCGAAGAACCACGCCCCCTGCGTCGCCCCCGCTCGGGCGACTCGGGCGGGGACGAAACCCTAGCCGCCGGGGGCTCTTCTTCCTTCCCTCCCTCCCTCCGCCGCCGCCAAAGGACGCCGCCGGCCTATAGCCCGGGGGCCGACGGTGGTGGCGGGGGCCTCCCTCTCCCCGTGGCTTGAGAAGGCGCGGCCGATCTGGCCTTGGCGGCGCGGCGGGCGTCCCTGCCTTGACCGGCGGCGGCGCGTCGGCCGGCTCTGCCTCGGGCGGCGATGGCTGCGGGAGCGGCGGCCGACCTTGCGTCGTTGGCTACGTTCGGCGGCGGCGACCGGATCTGCGACGGGCCATCTGACCTCGGATCGGCGGCGGCGGCATGGAGGGCCTGGTGGACGGGTCGGCGCCATGAGTGGTCTGGCCTCCGGACAGATCTGATCTGGCCGGTGCGGCCTGCTCGCTGCGCGGCGGCTCAGATCGGTGGCGATCCGTGCACGCGATGCTTGATGGAGGTTCGTCGAGCGGATCCGGGTGAAAACCTCGTTCTCGGCTTGTTGCCAAACCGGCGATGGCGGCACTCTTTTGTGTCGTTACCTTCTTGAAGGCATCGCCGTGGAGAAGCTCCAGACCTCTATCCGCTACCTCCGGGGGAAACCCTAGATCAGTAGATCGGATGACGGCGGCGCTATGGTGTCGTTTCCCCCTTGGGGGCGTCATTCTTGGAGGTGTACACGGGCTCGAGGGACCAGTGGACGGCTTCTTTGGTGGAGCGGTGCTTCATCTTACTCATTGATGGCGGCGGATCCCGGAGGCGTGGCGCAGTGGAGACTCGGCGTCCGATGCACGGAGATGGACTCGCGCAGGAGGAGGACACTGTCTGGCGTCATGATGGCGTCGATGGCAGAGAGGCCTGGCAAGGTCGGTGCGTTAGTTTCTGCTCTGAAGATGGATTGGTGGAAGACGGCGGCGACGACACATGAGAGTGCGTCGGACCGGTTTGTACCCCAAACCCAGTATGTGGCTCGGTTGGGGCCTCCGACTTTAGATGTTAGGCTTTGGTATGATGTCTGTTTGGTATTAGGCTCGGACTATCGGCACCCCTTCATCAAGTGGATAGGAGTAGCGACAATTGTTGCTAAGATGATGGCTTCAGACTACCTGATGTACTACTTTGTAAGGTTTTTGTGAATAATTAATAAAATGTCTGCATGCATCGCCCAGATGTAGAGGCCGGGGTAATCCTCCTTTTCAAAAAAATGTATGTAAAATATCTTCCCTCTGACCTATGGTACATCACAACTGTGCGTACGGGGTTTTGGCATGCGTTGGGAAGGGGACGAGGTGAAGTGGGGAGGAGGGATTTAGTGTGGGGTAGTGTATTAGGGACGGGTGCTTTGGCCGTTTGCTTAACAAAGTACTCGTAGTGGTACTGGTACTGGCACTGGTATCGCTGTGTTGTGTTGGGTCCGGCGATAGCGATGGGTGTTTACGAGATGGAGAACTGTTTTCGTTTTCTTGTTTGACCTTGGTCGTTTGGGCTTAGGAAGGAGAAGCAGTTTTAATTGTTTCGTCTTTGTTTGTAGTCGCCCATATCTCTGTCAGAGTTCTCTCATGTTTGTTTATCAATCACCTGTCCTGACTATTATTAATTCGCAAATATTAATGTTGTTTTCTGAGATAAATAGATAGATAATTTCAGGGCATTCGACAGGGTCGTTTAATATGGAACGGGTACATGAATTTTGGAGGCATCCACCTGCGCAATCTCTGCACTGCAGCAATCACGTTAAACTTGAGTGTCGGAAGTGCTGTTCAAATGATATACTGACAAAACATTTCCGTAATTGATTCAAGTAGTACAGGTACAGCGTAGGGCCTTGATCAGGCTACGAGTAAATGTATGTGATGCAGATTATACTACGAGCGATGAAGGGAGGAGGAATACCCAAGCCACAGCACACCTGTGGTCGTACAAAGCTACTAAGTACCTTCGTCCCATAATATAAGAGCATTTTTGATATTAATGTGTTGTATACAAAGCTAGTTTTTCTTTTTCTTTTTTTGAGCTGGAGCACTTTCAGTTTGTACTACTGCTCCTTTCTAGCCAGCCATTCCATCGCCGCTTGATCTGGGATGCAATTTTGCGCGTTGAGCTGTGGCCGCTCAAGTTAGCCACTTCATTGTGATTCATCGCCGTGTTCCTTCCTACCAAAGGAACTCAACCTTACCCTCATCAAAAGAGAAAAGAGCTCCACCTTTCCTTTTGTAGCTCCAACATGACGATGTGGCACCCGGACGGGGCTTGCCTGCTCCCCTCAACGTGCTCCCATCCGTGCTCCCGTTCACACATTTCTCATCCGACGGTTCTCCAAGTCTCCTCCCCCACTTCTCTTTTCTGACCAAAATAAAGCGCTAAAAATTCAGTATTTTTGTCTATCACCCGGTATAACAGTTAGACAGCCAACGTATATGCTTTTTCCCAATGGAGGGGAGCCGTGCACCGAGGACTGCATACGGCACTGACGTTGCGGCGTGGCCGGCGTAGCAGCCGGCACAGGCGGTCCACACGTCGATGACGGAGGTAGGCTGACTCCGGCGATGACGACATACTTGTTCACAGCAGCCGGTGCCGGCAGTCATGGCGTCAATGTCAGAGGTGCCTCGAGCTAACCCACATCGTATGCGTTGATGACCACGGCGTCCACAATGGTGTGTCTGACACAACAGCGGCACCGTCGGTCCTTACCTCGATGCATGCTGGAGGTGAATCCGACTGTCGCGCGTTCTAGAACAGCAATAAAGGCTGCACCCGGCTCGGCATGGGTGCTGGCACTTGCACGAACATGCCACGCGCAGAACCACCGCTCGACGGCGTCCCAAGAGGACTGCGCAGAACCACCGGTCGACGACGTCCCAAGAGGACTGCGACTGCGACTGCGACGAAGCCACCATGGCAGAGCCTGGAGTGTGCCTCACCATGCCATACGAGGAGCTCCATGCGCGCACGAACAGCATTAGGTTGGGCCGCTGTGGTTCGCCGGCGAGAGGAGAACTCGACAGCGGTGGGCCGGAGAGGGAGGGAGATGGCTCGTCGTCTTGCCTGAATAACGAGACAGATGAACTCCCCCAACTCCTTCACGTCCACGCACCCGTCGTTGTCGGCGTCGATGCCCGTGATCATGGTGGACAACTCGTCGCCCGGGGACGCCCAGCTAGCCCGTGGGAATGGTCTGCCTGACCTCGTCATGTAGATGTCGCCGACCACTAGCTGCACACGGCTGACCTCCGAAGTCGGCAGGCCAGCGTCGGGAGTACAGCGAGCTCGCCGCCGGGGGCACGAGATGTGGTTCTTGGCTGGGGCTGTGCTCGCGGTAGGAATTAGCTGCCCGCCATTGACGCCAACATCAAGAGATGCGTATTACTCCCTCCGTTCCTTTATGTAATTTATGTAAGGTGTATTTTTTTTGGGCACGGTGACCAAGGCAACATATTATAGATAATTAAGGACAAAATCACCCTTGGCAAATTTGTTGGTTAGTGACAAGTAAATCAGTTAGGTTAGGAAAGGAAAAGATACATGCAATCAGGGAAGAGATATTTTCCATATTTTCCTATAAAGAGAGATACACGTAATTGGGAGAGAGATACTTTTCTTTTTTTCTGGAGGGCTAAAAAAGGGATTATAAGGAATTAGAAGAAATGCACCTGACATTATGGAATTTTATAAAAAAAACAAATACACCTTATATAAAGAAACCGATGGCTAGATTGATGTGCATGTATGTAGTATTACGGAAGGAATGAGTGGTATTAGATCGGAGTATTTGTTATTTTGTTTTGGCAATGAAAAGGACGGTGGGGTGAGGAAAATTGCTGGCACCGTACGATGCCAAAGCAACGGAAGCGGAGCATGGATGGGAGCACAGAGGCGGAGCAGGCAAGCCCCGACCGTGGCACCCCGCTGTTCCATTCCCCTTTAACCTTAACTAGATCGGGATCGCGCCAAGGCGCGAGGGTGCCGGTACAAACGTTTTGGTCAAGCGGGTAATATTAAGTCAGTAGTAATCCAGGTTTTGCATATGCTATTAAATTATGATGACTGAAAAGTTTGTGAATACAAATAAATAATTTTAAGCTGGACCTTTCTATGATCAAACTTTAGTTTCTTTGCGCATTCCTATAACAAAATGCAATCTACATGAAAATAATTTTAAACTAACTGAATATTATTTCATAAAAACAAATGGTTAAAGCAGTGAAGCTTCAAAATAGGCACTTCTCCAACACAGGTTCTGCATATTCTAATTCCCGAACTTACGAAAATAATATCATTTTGAAAACATCCAAGAATGTAAATTGACTAAAACGAATACCAGTTTAGCTCAAAGCTACAAATTGTAGAATTCACAAAAAAAGACTAAGAAAATAGATGAGTTCATCTTTGATCTGCAGTAACACATTTAGAAGTAACCAGTTTCTTCCTCAATCATTCAAGTACCCAGAACTGAAAGGGAGCGTCAAAAGGAAAATTCAAAATATTTTTCTTATCTTATCAATGACGTGAGGCATAAGAGACATATACACACAACCAAGAGATAGATGTTGAAGATTACCAGAAGTTCAATTGTTTATGGAGCATGTCCATCTTAGTGGTTGGTTTACTGACAACCAGTATGTGAGGTATGTTTATTATTTATGGGACCTGTCCATTTAAGCCTTAGTATCCCAATTCTGAACATTTTGGTAATTTATATGACACACTGTAACCATATTAAGCACTCACAATTGATTATTTCCTAATTGGTCACCTAAACACCCTTTAATGTACTATGACCAATAATGATAAAAGTCATCAAGCTCTTTATGATATTTTCTACTTCAGATTGCAAGTGGCATTAAACGAGTGCGCGAAACAGAATACAAAAATAAAAAGGCTCAAGTTACTTCTGACAGAACTCCTCTCAGAATTATTTTGGTATACAACTTAAGCAACTAATATAGCATGGTAGCTTTTTCTTCTTAATGAAAGCACATATATGTAAGAACTGCTAGTTAATCACAAGTCCAACTAATTTAGCAAACCAAGCCAGGAATGGGAGCAAGCATCACCTTTGTAGAGAGAGTGGCACAAGGAGCTCTGCATCTCATGCCATCTCCAACCCCGAATGCCGCCTCGGGCCAGTGATGCATCCGGCGTGAAGCGATGCTTGAACGGCGGCGACGTCATGCTACAATGGGGCGGCACAAGATGTTGGAACCAGCTCGGACGTGAGCTACAACCACGATGCCCAAATGCTGGAACTGGCATCCGTTTTTGCTACAATCGACTGTATTTTTGTCCAAAAGGACCACCTACCGAGTGGAATTGCCAAAAGAGACCACCTGCGAGTTAAATTGTCGGATCAGACCCCCCTGCCGCCACCAGCGCAGGCGGCTGGGGCCTGCCGCCACCAGCGCTGGCGGCCGGCCGGAATCGCAGGCAGTCGCTGGCGACAGGACAGGAGAGCATGCATGCATGCATGGAAATTTTGTTTAGCATGCATCTGCTGGTGGCGGCATCTGCATGCATCTGCTTTATATATTCAAAAAGATAAAGCACGGTTTGTTTAGCATGCATCTGCATGCTTGTCTCGGACGAGCAACGAAAAAAAGCAAGGATTCCGGCCGGCCGCCAGCGCTGGTGGCGGCAGGCCCAGCCGCCTGGCCGGCCGCCTGCGTTGGTGGCGGCAGGCCCCAGCCGCCTGCGCTGGTGGCGGCAGGGGGGTCTGATCCGGCAATTTGACTCGCAGGTGGTCTTTTTTGGCAATTCCACTCGGCAGGTGGTCTTTTTGGACAAAAATTCCAATCGACTATGGTGATGGGCTACGGCTAGAGCTGGAAGGCGCCATTTTTTTTGCTACAACCGGCATGGCAGCGTGCTACTATGGGCGGCGCAAGATGCTGGAACCGGCAAGGCCACGAGCTGCGACTGGCGGCCGGCCATGCTGGAACCAGCAAGGCCACGAGCTGCGACAGGCGGGTGGACGGCCATGCTGGAACCGGCAAGGCCGCGAGCTGCTACCAGTGTGGCGTCATGCTGGAACCGGTGGTGCGGCGAGCTGCGACGACCGGCCGGCCGTGCTGGAACCAGCATAGCGGCGAGCTGCAACCGAAGATGCCCGGTGCTGCAACCGGCACAACTGCGAGCTGGAACCAGCAATGACACGAGCTGCAACCAGGGAATAAATGCAAGAAATTAAACTGCTTTCCAGGGAACCACTATTTAAATTTCCATACAGAATTCTAACTCTTCAATTTGCTTGTATCTTTAGGACAAAAATAACTGCAGCTATGATTCATTATCTGTACATAGGTCCCAAAAGATATGAATCTGGTAACAGAAATACCTTGCAATATCTCTAGTGCATACTTCAAATAACAAATTTCTTGCCTGCACCTACACTAACAGTAGAAGAAAAAGATCAACATGCTACACTAAAGAATGAGCAAGAACAACTGCAGAAACCAATGCCTGCTAGATGCTAATTCTCAACTATGGTATGCAAAATTAAATAAAAAAGGTGCAGTCATGCAGACCAAACAAATGTACATATGGCAACCCCATTCTCTAATAGCGAAAATAGAATAGACAACCAAAGCAACAAATCAATTTCTATGTGTTAAGGCTGGAAGAAATATTCTGATATAAGTGATAATTCACCAATGTAAAACCAATTTAAAATTTCCATTCCTACAAATGTAGGTGAAATAATAAAGCTCTACATTCAGTATGCTATGCTAATCTATTTGCATATACTAATGAGAAAAATTAGAGAAGTGGGAAACCACTTCAGACCACATTTACTTGCATGTGAGCTTATCGAAAAAACATTTGTGCACTTTACCTTTTCAAAAGAAGGAAACATTTATGCAACTCTTCAATATCTGAATCAACTTTCAGGTGTATATACGATGTAATAAGAAGAACAAAGTCAGGAGAGTGTATCGTTCCATTCTTCGCTACATGAGGGAGGACGAAGATGGAGGAGGGAAGCAACATGCTCTAAAACGGAAGATAAAGGTTGACTGCAGATATAATTTGAGCGTTGCTCACCTTGGCATCTTGGTATCAGGTGCCCCTGCTGTCACTTGATGTCTTGACCACCGTTCCTGCCGTCTGTCCCGGCTACTGCAGCGTGCACTGCCATTTAGAAAAAAGAAAGACTATTCATGAGTAGAAAGATCATTGCTGCAATTTGGAACGACATGTTCTAGTAGCAATCCTAGATATACAGAGAGGCTTAGTCTGCAATTAATTGGGTGTTGCACTACTATCGGGTATTGCAATGCAGGTGTCTATCATATCCAAGTTTGTTTTCATCAAGAGCGGTATCCACTTAGGTGTCCCCTCTGCATCATACTATGGATATTCAGTTCTGATACACCATCTACCCTAACTAATGACTACACATAACATTTTTTCCAAACTTTGAAGACACTGCACTGAACCCTCTTCAGCAAATGGAGCATAGATCCATGAAAAGCTCCAGAAGAGATTAAATGGGTACAATTGACCATTACACATGTCATGAGTTAAATAGGTTCGTTATGATAACAGCAGCAAAATCAAGTATGCTATAAGGAATTAATTATGATATGGGATTACAACTCTGAGAAAACACTATAGTAGGCAGAAATAATAAGGTCAAAATGAATATTTATGTAATGCTTCTGCTTACTGAAAACGGCATGCACAACTACTTAATGAACTCGTCGTCGCAGAGAGGAAGATCTCTATCATGAGCAGATACTCTCTTCTATAGCTTGTTCCTGAATAGGAGTAATTCACATGATCAGAGTACAGAACGGGTGCTATAAGACAATGTACAAGAAAAACAGCTACCACACCAGGGTTGCACGAGCTACCTCAAAATTGTCAGCATAATATGGCATTGAAGAAGACATAATCTTCATGCGCTCAGTTAACGCCATGTGCAGTAACACATTCATCTGCAAAGCCATGGGCACCCAGGGTCAAAATCCACTATTGTTTTCACCACAAAATCAGATCAGGCAAGAGGGGAAGACCACTTCGAAGTATAATCAGCACAGCACCATCCACTCTAAAATGAGCAGGTAAACAGTAGATTCGAGCAGCCAATACATCCAAAAAGCTACTGGAGCCGCACATAACAACTAATCTACTATGCCGATTAAGCAGAGGGCAAGCGATCTTATCTTCAATTAGTTTTCATAATCTCTTCCAAGTTATGATTTTGATTGTGAGGTCAGTAGCTAAATAGTAGTAATAAATACAGGTGCCAAGAAGTACCAGCACCTCAATATACTCCAGCAAAAGATTGACTAAAAGTGTACCAACTAATGTGGCCAGCATTTAGATGATGGCTAATAACAGTATGGTATTGTAGACATGTTTTTAAGTCAGATCAAATATGTTTTGTAGAAAAGAGTGCTCTAGGTAGAAATAAAGTGTCAAGCCACCTTCTGTTCAGCATAAATAAAATAGAAACCCTAGTTTTGTGTATTCTAAATGATCACGGTATGAAGATAGATTCAGAGCAGCAACCTATACATGATCTACCTTGCTTGCCGGGGATACGGTCGAACGGAGACCCTGTGCACTGGTCACTGGCATCCTGGAGAAGAGCTCCTTCCGTGTGCCTGAGTTCAAGCATAACAGAAGAGACAAAGTAAAGACACTTTTGGCACATACTTCAACTATGCCTGGCATTAGCTTAAGACACACAGGAAACAGTATAACACTGGGAAGGAAGTTCTCTAGAAATGATTGCCTATGTCAAATTATGCCACATGTGACCTTTTGATTTACTACAACATTTAGTCAATGCAAGATGTAGATTTTCCGGAACATAATGGCTTGGGAGATACATATTTAGGCATGAAACTTGCCTGGCATGTTTACTAATAGTGTCAAGATCTATGCTTGGTGCCATCACTGTTATTGTTTTATGATTAATAGACCTTCTAGCAGATACATATTATCATCTCAAATTAACTTAATTCACAGAAGGCAAATAATTAACTCCGTTCCTTCACAAACCAGTCTAATCTTGTAATTCTCACAATCAAATTTGCAAGCATAATAGAGGAAACCTGAATCTCGCCTGGAACTAAAGCTCAGGGACGACCGTGCCGACGGTGTGACGCCCCTGCTCGACCGTGCACTAATCATACACGCAAATGCACACGATCGAGATCAGAGACTCACGAGAAGATATCACAACACAACTCTAAACACAAATAAAAGTCATACAAGCTTCATATTACAAGCCAGGGGCCTCGAGGCTCGAATACATAAGCTCGCGAACAAGCGTCAGCGGAAACAACATAATATCTGAGTACAGACATAAAAGGGAAACAAGTTTGCCTTAAGAAGGTTGAGCAAAACAACGACACTGATCGAAAAGGCGCAGGCCTCCTACCTGGGAACCTCCTAATCTACTCCTGGTCGTCGGTCTCCACGTAGTAGTAGGCTCCACCAGTAGGGTAGTAGTAGTCGTCGGCGGTAGCAGCTGACTCCTGGGCTTCGTCATCTGATCACAGCAATCGGGTATGGGGAAAAAGGTAGCAAAGCAACCGTGAGTACTCATCCAAAGTACTCGCAAGACTTACATCAGAACTATACTAAGTATGCATCGGTATCAAAGGAATGGGGCTATATCTTTGGACTAAACTGCAGAAATGCCAGAATAGAGGGGAAGGCCTAGCCTATCGAAGACTAGCATCTTCAGCGTCTTGCAGCATTAGAAGAGTGCAGATTAATAGCATAACATAAAGTAACAAGCATGTAATAGCAAAGCCCAGAGATCCTTCCTTGACTCCCTGCGAGAAAGCGATCCCGGAGCTTACAGTTAGAGTAACATGTATCCAGTTCAAGTTGTAGTAGATCAGGATACCACACTGAGCGTCCTGTTACCATGGACACGGCTATTCGAATAGATAACTTCCCTGCAGGGGTGCACTACTGTTACCCAGCACGCTCGATTACATCTGACTGGACACACTTGCTGGGTAATACCCGGCCTCGGGTAATCGACACGGCGTAGTCCTACCTAGGCTCAGCACGCCGGTCTAAATCCTAAGTGCGAAGGTGTCTTGGGCCATCGCCCTTTGCACTCCTGCACGTTGCGTGGCTGGCCGGGGCCCAGGCGCGACACTGTATACACAAGTGACGTAACCAGCCCACCCCAGCAATCAGCCCGCATCTCTGAGCTGTGACATCTGAAGAGCTTTCGGCTGATACATACGACGTAGAGGGTCCCATAACCATTATCCCACGTGGTGGTAGTGCGTATAGGCCAGCGGCCAACTCAGATCAAATACCCAAATCCGTTAGTGCGCTGGGAGCTCGCGGTGACGATCAGTACTCCTGTCGTCCCGTCTCGAGGACGTGCAACAAGGGTCAGGCCCATCCCTCTCTAGGGCGGTCTCTGCCTGCCCGGCCGCGCCTCGTAATTATCTCGCGGGTACCCTCCAGGTCAACCCGACTCCACATTTCCCCGCGGGTACCCCTCGGGGTCGACCCGCCTGTAACAAAGGTCTGAGGTAAAAGTCATGGTAACCGTGTGTCCAAAACATCAAGGGGAACCCGAGGAATCACCCTCGATGGATTCCTAGTTGATGTAATCCGTTGAGAACCAGGAGGAATCACCCTCGATGGTTTCCTACTTGAGGGGTTGCACGACAGAGTCATCATCGGGAAGGGGAGAGCGAGGAATCACCCTCTGCAATCACCATCGATGTGCTATACTAAAGGGATATCATCAGGAGTGCAGTACGAGGTATCACCCTCGGCACTCGATAGTAGCCCTGCAGAGCCGTACAACTAAGGGGGTGTGCGGTGATGTGTCGGTCTCTGCACATCGATCACAATGATCGAGGCACTGGTAAGATAACGGGGCAACAGGGACAAGGGTGAGGGGTCACTGATGGATCACTAACCAACCTATACTAAGCAGTTTAGGATGACAGGTAAAGTAACAACAACAGGTTACAAAAACAGGCTATGCATCAGAATAGGAGCAAGCAATTACAGTAGCAAAATCTAATGCAAGCATGAGGGAGAAGGAATCGGCGATATAGGAATGATCAAGGGGGTTTTGCTTGCCTGGAAGCTCTGCTGAAAGGGTCTGGTCGTCAGGGGCGTAGTCGTACTCGGCAGTAGTGTCGGTCTCGGGGTCTATCGGTAGAGAAGGAGGGGGAAGAAACAATAAATACACGACAAACAATGCAACAGGGATGCATGACATGTCAATATGCTGTGCTAGGGGTGTTCTAATGCAGTACTACGCAAGTTAGTCGGAGCGGGAAAACATCTGGAGGTGTTTTACGAGCTCCGGGCAATTATCGGACAGATGAATCGGAGGGGAAAGTTCCATGTTCATTATGTTAGAGAGTTGTGGCAGGTATGTGGGTGGCATATTCGCATTCGTCATATTTTTCTGATCGTTTTTCATATATAAATTATTTTCATTCGAGTTACGGTTTATTTTATATGATTTTTCAAAGTTTTAATCATTTTCTGGAATTATTTTAATTATTAAATCCGAATTATCCAAAACAGTGTTCTGTGACGTCAGCATGACGTCTGGATGACGTCATCGGTTAATTCCAGCTGGCCAGGGTCAAACCTGACCAGTGGGACCCACATGTCATACACAGTGAACTAATTAGAGATTAATTAAACTAACTAAAGATTAATTAGGGGGGTGGGCCCCAGCTATCAGTGTCTAATTAGAAATTAGATTAATTAACAGATTAATTAACAGTTTATTTATTTATAAAAATGTTTAATTAGCGCGAGGCCCGCATGTCTGTGGCTGTGCTGCCCAGTCAGCGGTCAGCGGCGACCGTTGACCGGTCAACTGGGCCCGCGGGACCCAGTGTCAGCGACACAGAAGGCGGCCACGTGGCGCCACGTCGGACGCCGGCGCCGGAGGTGGCTCCGACGAGCCAAAACGCGGCGGAGCGCATCGGACCTCGGCGGAAATCGCCGTCCGGCGACCAAAAACGCGGCGGTTGGTCGCGTTCGAACGGGGACGTCGAGCCGCGTCGAATGGCGGTGGTGCCGTGGCCAGAGACGGCGTGTAGCGACGGCGGTGAGCTCGCAAGCGGCGGCCGGAGTTCGGGTGGTGGCGGAATCGGCGATGCGGGGCGCAAGCGAGCGAAAGAAGCGGCTAGCGGGGCTCTACTCGTTGCGGCGAGGACGGCTGGCATGGGTACGTGACCATTTGGTCACCAGAGCCACGCCGGTGACGAGCTCGCGCGGCGATGGGCTCGGCCATGGTGGAATCAGGCGGCAGAGCTCGCAGACGAGCGCACAGAGTGAGGGGGAAGAAAGGAAGGCTCACATGGGTCCTGTAGGCGAGCTAAGCGGGCGCGGGGGAGACTCGGGGTGGCCGGAAACATCACCGGAGCTCGTCGGGGCCGAGGAAGAAGGCAGCATCCGATCCGGCGTTGCGGTGGCTTCCGGCTCGCGCTGGTCGTTGCAGAGGAAGGAGTCGAGGACGGCGAGACGATCTGGCACGGTGACGAGGCGAGGCGGCGACAGTGGCTACGCGGGGGAGCTCGCATCGGCGACGGCCGCGTCGGCCATGGCGAAAGAGAAAGCGCGCGAGCGAGGGGAGAGGGGGGAAAAGATCTGGGCAGTGGCTAGGGCGTCTGCGGTGGCGTCCTTATCCTCCCCGCAACGCCTGTAGCGACGTGGGTGGCGAGGTGGCTCGGCGGGGACGAGCACGGGCGCGCGCGCTCGGCCGGCCTCGTGCGCGGCAGGAGGTTGACGAAAAGGCCGCCGCTGTTGGGCTGGGCCGCACTGTGTGCACGTAGAGCCCAGTCCAGCAGTGCTCATTTTCTTTTTCTTTTTCTTTTTCTGTTTTATTTTTGCCTTTTCTGTTTTGCAAAATGTTTGGCCACCATTTCACTTTTGTAAAATATGTGACTTAGCCACACAAATACAGTGCAATACCTAGCACTGCCACAAAAAGGTTTGGAGTCCAGATGCTTTCATTTGAATTTTATTTAAATGAGAATGGATTAAATTGTGCTGTTTTGGTACTGTTTCATGATGTTAGAGTCATTTAAATAATTCAATTAATGTTGATTTTATTTTTATAATTGCTTTGGGAATATTTGCAGTATTATGAACTATTTAGTTCCTGGATTTGAACAACTTTTAAATCCACTTTAAATTTGAATTCCATTTCAAAGTGGAATTTGAAATGAGATATGAGATCAAAGGTGATCAAGCACTGTTAAGCATGATGACTTGGCATTGATCATGGTGGATTACTGTAGCTAATACATGGGGGTGTTACAATTCGCCTCCTCTAAAAGAAATTCTCGTCTCGAGAATTCAGGAGGTAGAAGGGAGAAGGTCGGGGTATTTATACCAAGGAGGCTTGGCATTGGCCCGCGGGAGAATTTCCCATTAATGGGTTGTGCAATGGTTCACATCTAGTGTCATGCGTGAATGCAAAGGATTTTATCGAAAAATGAATGCAATGCTCCTGAATCAATTAAAACAGGAGGTGGTACTGAGTGAACAAGGATAGTACCGATCACAGTAGCAAGCTGATCTTGAGCTTCATTCAGATCAACATGGTAAGCTTGACCACGACCATAAGAAGGTCTGGCATTATTGTTGCGGGGTTGGTTGTTACCGCGGCCATTTCCACGGCCAGCAGGGGGAAGTGCAAGCTGATTCTGGTTCTGAGGGCATTCTCTGGAACGGTGACCTGGACGGCCACACTTGAAGCAGAGCCCATCATCGGGACGGGGAGCAGGAGCTCGAAGCAGTGGAACCTGAGGTCTTGGCTGCCCCGACGGTGGAGGAGGTGCATCTGGATGGTACATGCCATGAGGAATCCAGATACGGCGCTTCTGCGATGACGAGCCCGAAGATGAGCCAATGTCATGGTGACGCTTGATGGCATTCTTGTGTTCCTTCTGAGCGGTCTCAACCTGGATAGCCTTGTTCACCAGGGTGGCGAAGTTGGTGAAGTCATGAACAGCAAGTGCAAGCTTGAGGTCTGGGTGAAGTCCTTCACGGAACTTTTCCTGTCTGCGGGCATCAGTGGCAATGTCTTCTTCAGCATAGCGAGATAGGTCAAGGAATTCCCGCTGATAAGCTTTGACAGTCTTATTGCCCTGAGTGAGGTTGCGAAACTCTCTTTTCTTCCGGTCCATGATTCCCTGAGGAATGTAACGGGCACGAAAGCAGTCTAAAACTCGATCCAGGTAACGACTGTCCCAGCAGGTAGTGAACGCATGTGGGTGTCCCACCATTGAGCAGCGGGACCCTTCAAGAAGTAGGACGCGAAGGTGACAAGGTTGGCAGGGGCGACATTGGCAGATTCCATCTCGAAGGCGATGTCGTGAAGCCAGTCGTCAGCATCCAGTGGCTGTTCAGAGTTGCGGAAAACAGTAGGGCTAAGACGCACAAACTCCTGCAGAGTTATTGGGGCAGGTTGCTGATTTTGAGCATTCTGGTTCTGGTTTGGGAACTGAGCCATGATTCCAACCATGAACTGGTGGTTCAGCTCGAATTGTTGCATCATAGCTGCCATATAGTCTGGCGGTGGTGGATCGTTGGCACCACGGCCATGACCACGACCTGCGGGTCTAACCATCCTGCTAAAGTTCAACAGGGGTAGTTTAGCCACGAGTATTTGCAGGTGTAAGGAATCATTCATGAAGTAATACGCACATCAAAAGGAAGTGCAATAGATACATCAACATAGTCAATCATGACATATAGATCCATACACAAAGTCGGTTACATGCGGACAGCATAAGTTTGGAAAATCAAACAGGTAGGCATACTAGGCGGCGCGCAGGCACGCGATAGGGAATACAACAACGAGACATAGCAAAGGCTACATCAACGTCGGAGAAAACTGCTGGAGCGAGGAATCCGCAAGTGACAACGCAGGGCGTCCTCGATAGAAGAATCCTGCGGTCCGTGAAGCAGAATCTGCCCCACAATTCAAGGAAGGGTTAATTCAAATCTCTGGGTGGATGTGATCACGTGAACCTAATGTTAGAGTTAGCAAAAAATTTCACCCGAATAGAAGAGAGATCAGAGTCCCAGAGTAAAGGTGCGGAATAAAAGATCCTAATACCACCCATTGGCGACGTGGGCCCGTAAGCCACACAGCCATGTTAGTAAAATAGTTTTCAAAGTCTAGACTCAACTTCGGCCAAGGAGTTGGAAAGGGGGGCTCCTACAGGCAGTCGGCTCTGATACCAACTTGTGACGCCCCTGCTCGACCATGCACTAATCATACACGCAAATGCACACGATCGAGATCAGAGACTCACGGGAAGATATCACAACACAACTCTAAACACAAATAAAAGTCATACAAGCTTCATATTACAAGCCAGGGGCCTCGAGGGCTCGAATACATAAGCTCGCGAACAAGCGTCAGCGGAAACAACATAATATCTGAGTACAGACATAAAAGGGAAACAAGTTTGCCTTAAGAAGGCTGAGCAAAACAACGACACTGATCGAAAAGGCGCAGGCTTCCTGCCTGGGAACCTCCTAATCTACTCCTGGTCGTCGGTCTCTATGTAGTAGTAGGCTCCACTAGTAGGGTAGTAGTAGTCGTCGGCGGTAGCAGCTGACTCCTGGGCTCCGTCATCTGATCGCAGCAATCGGGTATGGGGGAAAAGGTAGCAAAGCAACCGTGAGTACTCATCCAAAGTACTTGCAACACTTACATCAGAACTATACTAAGTATGCATCGGTATCAAAGGAATGGGGCTATATCTTTGGACTAAACTGCAAAAATGCCAGAATAGAGGGGAAGACCTAGCCTATCGAAGACTAGCATCTTCAGCGTCTTGCAGCATTAGAAGAGTGCAGATTAATTGCATAACATAAAGTAACAAGCATGTAATAGCAAAGCCCAGAGATCCTTCCGCGACTCCCTGCGAGAAAGTGATCCCGGAGCTTACAGTTAGAGTAACATGTATCCAGTTCAAGTTGTAGTAGATCGGGATACCACACTGAGCGTCCTGTTACCGTGGACACGGCTATTCGAATAGATAACTTCCCTGCAGGGGTGCACTACTGTTACCCAACATGCTCGATTACATCTGGCCGGACACACTTGCTGGGTAATACCCGTCCTCGGGTAATCGACACGCGTAGTCCTACCTAGGCTCAGCACGAAGGTCTAAATCCTAAGTGCGAAGGGGTCTTGGGCCATCGCCCTTTGCACTCCTGCACGTTGCGTGGCTGGCCGGGGCCCAGGCGCGACACTGTATACACAAGTGACGTAACCAGCCCACCCCAGCAATCAGCTCGCATCTCTGAGCTGTGACATCTGAAGAGCTTTCGGCTGATACATACGACGTAGAGGGTCCCATAACCATTATCCCACGTGGTGGTAGTGCGTATAGGCCAGCGGCCAACTCAGATCAAATACCCAAATCCGTTAGTGCGTTGGGAGCTCGCGGTGACGATCAGTACTCCTGTCATCCCGTCTCGAGGAAGTGCAACAAGGGTCAGGCCCATCCCTCTCTAGGGCGGTCTCTGCCTGCCCGGCCGCGCCTCGTAATTATCTCGCGGGTACCCTCTAGGTCAACCCGACTCCACATTTTCCCGCGGATACCCCTCGGGGTCGACCCACCTGTAACAAAGGTCTGAGGTAAAAGTCATGGTAACCGTGTGTCCAAAACATCAAGGGGAACCCGAGGAATCACCCTCGATGGATTCCTACTCGATGTAATCCGTTAAGGAGAACCAGGAGGAATCACCTGTTGGGGAACGTTGCATGGAAAACAAAAAAAATTCTACGCACACGCAAGATCTATCCATGGAGATGCATAGCTACGAGAGGGGGAGTGTGTTTACGTACCCTCGTAGACCGTAGGCGGAAGCGTTAGAACAACGCGGTTGATGTCGTCGAACAACTTCACGATCCAACCGACCGAGTACCGAACGTACGACACCTCTGCATTCAGCACGCGTTCAGCTCGGTGACGTCCTCGACTTCTTGATCCAGCAAGACGGCGAGGTAGTGGATGAGTTTCGGCAGCACGACGGCATGGTGACGGTGATGGTATGCTATCTCCACAGGGCTTCGCCCAAGCACTGCGAAAATATGACCGAGGGACGGAACTGTGGAGGGGGGCGCCGCACACGGCTAAGACAATGTTGTATCTCCTTTAGGGCGCCCCCTCTCCTCTATTTATATATGTTTAGGGGCTTGGAGTAGAAGGAATAGCGCCACATGAACAATAACCGTGAATAGTACACACGTGGACTTGGACTCCAAAGTCCAATCCTATTCCAACTAGGACTCTCCCTTTTTCCTTCCCTAGCTGCGTGGGCTTTTGAGGTCTTGGTGCGCCTAGCCCAATAAGGCCAGGGCGCGTTCCCTTAGCCCATTCCAGCCCTTGGGACATGGTGGACCCACTTGTGGACTTCCGGACACCTCCGGAATCCTCCGGAACCTTCCCGGTACAATACCGAAAAAACTGCACTTTTTTCCGGAACCCAAAATATGACTTCCCATATATAAATCTTTACCTCTCGACCATTCCGAGACTCCTCGTGACGTCCGGGATCTCATCCGGGACTCTGAACAACATTCAGTTACCAATTCACATAACTCATATAACACTATATCGTCAACGAACGTTAAGCGTGCGGACCCTACGGGTTCGGGAATGATGTAGACATGACCGAGACGCCTCTCCGGTCAATAACCAATAGCGGAACCTGGATGCCCATATTGGTTCCTACATATTCCATGAATATCTTATCGGTCGAACCGCAATGACAACATACGTAATTCCCTTTGTCCGTCGGTATGTTTCTTGCCCGAGATTCGATCGTCGGTATCTTCATACCTAGTTCAATCTCGTTACCGGCAAGTCTCTTTACTCGTTCCGTAATACATCATCCCGTAACTAACTCCTTAGTCACTTTGCTTGCAAGCTTCTTATGATGTGCATTACCGAGAGGGCCCAGAGATACCTCTCCGAAACACGGAGTGACAAATCCCAGTCTCGATCCATGCCAACTCAACGGACACCTTCGGAGATACCTGTAGAGCATCTTTATGATCACCCAGTTACGTTGTGACGTTTGATAGCACACAAGGTATTCCTCCGGTATCCGGGAGTTGCATGATCTCATGGTCTGAGGAACATGTATTTGACATTCAAGAAAGCAGTAGCAATAAACAGAACGATCATATGCTAAGCTAACGGATGGGTCTTGTCCATCACATCATTCTCCTAATGATGTGATCCCGTTATCAAATGACAACTCATGTCTATGGTTAGGAAACCTTAACCATCTTTGATCAACGAGCTAGTCTAGTAGAGGCTCACTAGGGACACGGTATTTGTTTATGTATTCACACATGTATTTAAGTTTCCGGTCAATACAATTCTAGCATGAATAATAAACCTTTATCATGAACAAGGAAATATAAAATAATAATAACTTTATTATTGCCTCTAGGGCATATTTCCATCATCACCCTCGATGGTTTCCTACTTGAGGGGTTGCACGACAGAGTCATCATCGGGAAGGGGAGAGCGAGGAATCACCCTCTGCAATCACCATCGATGTGCTATACTACAGGGATATCATCAGGAGTGCAGTACGAGGTATCACCCTCGGCACTCGATAATAGCCCTGCAGAGCCGTACAACTAAGGGGGTGTGCGGTGATGTGTTGGTCTCTGCACATCGATCACAATGATCGAGGCACTGGTAACATAGCGGGACAACAGGGACAAGGGTGAGGGGTCACTGATGGATCACTAACCAACCTATACTAAGCAGTTTAGGACGACAGGTAAAGTAACAACATCAGGTTACAAAAACAGGCTATGCATCAGAATAGAGCAAGCAATTACAGTAGCAAAATCTAATGCAAGCATGAGGGAGAAGGAATAGGCGATATAGGAATGATCAAGGGGGTTTTGCTTGCCTGGAAGCTCTGCTGAAAGGGTCTGGTCGTCATGTGACGCCCCTGCTCGACCGTGCACTAATCATACACGCAAATGCACACGATCGAGATCAGAGACTCACGGGAAGATATCACAACACAACTCTAAACACAAAATAAAACAATACAAGCTTTATATTACAAGCCAGGGGCCTCGAGGGCTCGAATACATAAGCTTGGGTCATACAAGCATCAGCGGAAGCAAAAGTATCTGAGTACAGACACCAAGTAAACAAGGGTGCCTTAAGAAGGCTAGCATAACAGCGACACTTATCGAAAAGACGAAGGCCTCCTGCCTAGGGCCTCCGAACTACTCCTGGTCGGCGAGCTCAACGTAGAGGTAGATGCCTCCGGGGATCTCCTGCTCCTGGGCTCCATCGTCTGATCACAGCAATCGGGTATGGGGAAAAGAGATAGCAAAGCAACCGTGAGTACTCATCCAAAGTACTCGCAAGACTGACATTAGAACTATACTAGTTATGCATCGGTATCAAAGGAATGGGGCTATATCTTTGGACTAAACTGCAGAAATGCCAGAACAGAGGGGGAAAGGCCTAGCCTATCGAAGACTAGCATCTTGAAGCAATCTTGCAGCATCAGAAGAGAGTAGATTAAAGTAACCTATAATAGCAATCATATATTGTAGTAATGCCCTGAGATCCTTCCTCGACTACCCTGCGAGAAAGTGATCATGAGAGCAGTAGTAACAGTTTATCATTGTACCAATATCCATTTGTAGTTGTAGCAGATCAGGATACAACTCCGAGCATCCTGTTGAAAGGACCACGATGTCGCCTGGGGGGGGGGGTGAATAGGCGTTTTAAAATCTTTTACGGATTTGGTTATATCCTAATGCGGAAATAAACTAAGTGGATACTTTTCAAGCACAAATCCTAAATATACTAGGCTCACTAAGTGCACCAACAACTTAGGATAAACAAGATGAGAACAACGAGGATATGAGTAAGCACAAGTAAGTCACACAAACTTACTCAATGTATATCATGAGATATGGGAATGAATAATACACACAACCACAAGTAAGCAATACAAGCTTACACAAATTGTATCACAATATATGGAATTGAATGATACAAGCAAACTCAAGTAAGCACTACAAGCTTACACAAGTTATGTCACAAGATATGGAAATGAATGTTACAAGCTAGCAATTCACACTAAGCACAAGATAGGACAATAGTAGGAAGTATGAATTGCGGACTATAAAGTGTTGGCCTAAATAATCTCTATGATATGGTAACCAACACAATATCATGAGGACAACAAGGATACTAACAAGCACAAGTAAGTTACACAAACACAATATAATGAGAGGTGGATGGCCAACACAATATAATGAGGACAACAAGATATAGTGAATGCACGGTCAAGTGACCAAAGTAAACCACAAGTAAGGAGTTAGGGTTAGGGATAACCAAAGTCACGGAGACGAGGATGTATCCCGATGTTCACTTCCTTGGAGGGAAGCTAGTCACCGTTAGAGAGGTGGATGTTACCACGAAGGCACACCAACGCCACGAAGGCTCACCCTATTCTCCTTGAGATATCACCACGAAGGCGATTCCCAACCACTAGTGGTAGACCTTGAGGCGGCCTCCAAACCTTCACAAACTTTCCGGGGGACAAATCACAAGTTGATTCCTCACCGGAGCACTCCTACCACCTAGGAGTCTCCAACCTCCAAGAGTAACAAGATCAAGGGGGAAATGCTCAAGACTTGCTCAAATCACGAATTCCTTTGGTCAAAAGAGGGAGAGGGAGTGGATCTATCAATGGTTGAAATCTCTCTCAAGAACTCTCACAAATCTCTCCGGGATCTAAGATTTGGTGTAGGAGAAGTGAGAGGGAGCCACTTGTGTTCTTGGGGGCGAGTTTAATGGAGTGGTCAACTCTCTCACGGGGTGGGAGAGAGTTATTTATAGTGCCGCCCAATAAGTGGCCGTTGGAGCCACTTAAGCTGCACAGGTGTCGGACGTCCGACACTTACCGGACGTACGGAGGCAAACCAAGCACCGGACGTCCGGTGGATCACCGGACATCCGACTGCTGAAGCAAATCAATGGATGAACGCAGTGATTTCGGCAATACATAGGTTTGTCGGACGTCCGGCACATGCCGGACATCCGGTGTCTTGGGAAGCACCGGACATCCGGTAATTACCGGAAATCCGACAGTTAGGTTCTGTGAAGGGGTACCTGATTTCCGGCGCATGCCGGTCGACCGACGCACCGGACGTCCGACAGGTATCGGATGACCGACAATTTGGTTCGGTTGGGGACAGACCGGATTTCCGGTGAAGACCGGAAATCCGACATTTTGGCTCAGCAGGTGGTACACCGGATTTCCGGAGAATATCGGTCGTCCGGGTGACCGGACGTCCGACAGGTGTCGGACATCCGAGATAACAGAGACCAAGGGGGGTTCATCCTAGGCAATAACAAGTGGGTCACATGGTGAAATGCCTAGGGATGTTTTGTGGGTGTATGAATGTGACAAAGGTGTATAAATGAGAGAATGAAGTATGAAGCAACCATGAGTTTTGAGCAAATCCTTCACGAGCCCCGATGACCCCCTCTTAATAGTGCGGGATCCCTATACTCAAGAACAAACCGAAAAGCCTAAGCTATTTATCTTGTTTCTTCGTTCTTGAGCAATATACGATTCTGTAGTCATGATCCACACATGTAGAACCAAAGGAACTAATACCTTTGGCATGAGCATTTCACTTGAGCTTGATGCTTGACTTTTATGCTTGGCTCAAGTTGGAAAGGCAATCTTGATCACGTCACTTGGTGAAGACTTCAAATAGCTCACCCATATACTATGGGAAGCCTTTTCTCGTGAACTATCTTCACACGACCTTCACATGATCATCTGCAAGCTTCAAGCATGTAATTCTTCGGAACGCCTATCTTGAACTTGCCCTTGTAAACTATGATCATCATCACTTGATGTCATCCCCTCATGGGCACTTGAAATCTTTCTCTTGATGTAGGTCCATGAGAATTACCTAACCCACATAGATATAGAAAACACATAGAATGGGTTAGTACACAAAGCGCAATTGACAAATTCTTATCATACCACAAGATCCCATGTGGTATATGATTTGCGTTTGTGTGTTGACCATCTTTGAATTCAATCTTCAATCTTCATCTTGGTCAACATTTATCTTTGCTCCATGATTAATCTTGATGTCTTGAAGGCCATATAGAACTCTTCACTATTCTTCATTGCTTCAAGACAAGATCACCAATATCTCAATTCACCATGACCATACCAAGTTTCTCCATGAATATCATATTGGTCATCACTTGCTCTTTTTCTTGCTCCAACATAATCTCTTGAGAGGCACAATGAATTCTTCACTTGAATTACTTGCTTCAAGACATAATCATCCATGACTCAACATATGAGCTCATCATGATCCTATTTTCAAGCCATATGTAGAATTCTTCTCTTTAATCATTCTCTCAAGATCTTGATCCATCATGGCTCAACCTATAAGCCTAAGCATGACAACCTTTGAGATCCTCCAATGAAGTCCATATAGACCACATCTTGTTCATCACATGGACTTCGTCTTGATCATATTTGATTCAATCATTTAGCTCAATCTTGATGCACAACAATATGTATATGGCATTCATTCCGAATCCATTCAATCTCCTTCTTGCATCACCCATGGAACAAACCTTCATATATAACTTGATGCAAACATTAGTCCATAAGGATTGTCATTAATTACCAAAACCACACATGGGGACTACATGTACTTTCACCTGTTACCGTGGACACGGCTATTCGAATAGATTACTTCCCTGCAGGGGTGCACTACTGTTACCCAACACGCTCGATTAACTCTGGCCGGACACACTTTCCTCGGTCATGCCCGGCCTTGGCTGATCGACACGACGTAGTCCTACCTAGGCTCAGCAGAGAGGTCCCCGCCGGTCTACATCCTAAGCGCTCAGGGGTCTTGGGCCCATCGCCCTTTGCACTCCAGGTCGTTGCGCACATGGTTAGATCCAGGCACCACCTCTGTCCTGGATGGCGCCGATCCTGCCGTGCCGCAATGCTGAACTGGACATCTGACAGAGCTTTCGGCTGATACATACGACGTAGAGGGTCCCATAACCATTATCCCACGTGGTGGTAGTGTGTATAAGGCCAGCGGCCTACTCAGATCAAATACCCAAATCCGTTAGGCGTGTTTAGTAACTCGCAGAGACGATCAGGATCCCTGTCGCTCCGACTTGATATCACACGGCTCGCGGGTGCTCTTGGAGCAGACCCGTCTTTAATATTATTCTCTCGCGGGAACTCTTGGAGCCGACCCGTCTTTAACATCGAGAGCTGTCGGGACTCAGGTCCATCTCTGACTGGATGGTACCACCAGCCCTTCAGCCCCGTAACAGTAATGAATGTAGTAATGTAAGCATTTCCGCGATCCTCACCCAGAGTGATCACGGTCCGATAACAAGCATGGCAAACGGACAAGGGTGAAGGGCCACAGATGGATCAATAGCATAGCTAACTAAGCATCATGGGACAACAGGTAGGTATAAACAGCAGGCGACAAAATCAGGCTATGCATCAGAATAGGAGCTATCGGAATAACAACAGAAGCAATTCTAATGCAAGCATAAGGGAGAAAGAGTAGGCGATATCTGGATGATCAAGGGGGTTTTGCTTGCCTGGAAGCTCTGCTGGAGGGGGAAGAAGGATCGTCGGTGACGTAGCAGTCCTCGGGGGCAACGTCGGTCTCGGGGTCTACCGGAGAGAAGAGGGGGAAGAAACAAACAATAAATAAAAGCAGACAAATGCAACACAAATGCATGGCACGGTAGCACGTTATTCGAGGGGTGCCCTAATGTAGTACTACGCAAGTTAGTCGGAGCGGGAAACATCTGGAGGTGTTTTACCAGCTCCGGGCAATTATCGGACAGATGAAACAGAGGGAAAAGTCCCATGTTCATCAGGTTAGAGAGGTGTGACAGACATGTGGGTGGCATATTCGGATTCTTCATATTTTTCATATATAAATTATTTTCATCCGAGTTACGGTTTATTTTATATGATTTTTCAAGTTTTACTGAATTTCTGGAATTATTTTAATTATTAAATTAGAATTATCCGAAACAGTGTCTGATGACGTCAGCATGATGTCATGATGACGTCAGCAGTCAACGGTAGACTTTGACTGGTCAAACTGACTAGTGGGTCCCACCTGTCATTGACTGATTTAATTAAACAGAGATTTAATTTAATTAATTAAGTTAATTAGCTAGTGGGTCCCACATGTCAGTGGAATATTTAGTTAATCAGAGTTAATTATTTTAAACTAATCCTAATTAGCGGCAGTGGACCCACATGTCAGTGTCACACCTAATTAACAGATTAATTAAATTAGTAACTTAGTTAACTAATTAGGCGGGGCCCAGTAGTCAGTGCCTGTTAGTAATTTAGTTAGCACCTAATCTAGCAGTTAACGACCTGGGCCCACCTGTCATGGACCTAGGCGAGGTTAAAAACGCGCGCGCGCCGGCGGCGAGGCCCGACCCGGCGGCGATGGTCGGAATGTCGCCGGAATCGCGCTCCGGCGACCAAACAAGTGGTCGTGAGCGTCAATCGGACGAGCGCGAAGCGCCGCATCGAGTGGGGCTAGTGGTTGGTGCAGGAGGCCCCGGAATGGGCGCCGGCGATGAGTGAGGGCGACGGCGGCGTTTGGGTGACGACGGTGAATCGGCCACGGCGGCTAAAATGCTCAGTAGAGAGGGGGGAAGCACGCGGAAGCTCACATCGGAGCTGTTGGCAGGCTCGGGGAGGCCGGGGAAGGTCGGGATGGCGCGGATCGAGCGGCGGAGCTCCGGTGGCCGTAGTTGGGGAAGACGGCGATGGCGACGGTGGTGAGGCTTCCCGGCTCCGATCCAGCGGCGAGGGGGACGAAGGGGAGGCTGGCGGAGCTGCTGGACTCGACGGAGTGGCGCGGGGTGGCACAGGGGAGCGTGGGCTCGACGGCGGCACGACGACGTCCGCGCTCGGGCGAGAAGAACCGAGAGGGGGAGAGGGAGGAGAGGGTGAGCGGACGAGGTGGAGGGGAGCCCGAGGCGCCGCAGGGGGTGGCGTCCTTATCGCCTCGGCGGCGGGGACGGCGAGGTGGTCGGGCGGCGACGACGGCACGGGCGCGTGCGGCTCGGTCGGCTACTGTAGGTAGTAGCCGACCCGGTCGGTGGGCTGGGCCGGCACAGTGCCAGTTTTGTTTTTCTTTTCTCTTTCTTTTTATTTCTGTTTTCTTTTTATAGATTCCGTTTTCTATTTCTTTTGGACACCTTTTTGGACTTTAGCAAAATAAGCTACTTGTCACACAATTAGTATTGCATTATACAGTACTGCCACAAAAAGTTTGGGGGCAATAACATTTCATTTGAATTTTCCATAAATGCAAAAGGGATTAAATATGTTGTTTTGGTACTGTTTCATGTTGTTAGAGTTATCTAGGCAATTCAATTAATGTTGACTTTATTTTTATAATTGCTTTGGGAATATTTGCAACATTATGAACATTTTAGTTTTCAAATTTGAACAACTTTTATTTCCACTTTATATTTGAATTTCAATTTGAGTTGGAATTTGAAATGAAATATGATGCAAATGATGATCAAGCACTGTTAAGCATGGTGACTTGGCATTATCAAAAGGTGATCACTGTAGCATATTACAAGGGGATGTTACACGTCAGGGGCGTAGTCGTACTCGGCAGTAGCGTCGGTCTCGGGGTCTATCGGTAGAGAAGGAGTGGCAAGAAACAATAAATACAAGGCAAACAATGCAACAGGGATGCATGACATGTCAATATGCTGTGCTAGGGGTGTTCTAATGCAGTACTACGCAAGTTAGTCGGAGCGGGAAAACATCTGGAGGTGTTTTACCAGCTCCGGGCAATTATCAGACAGATGAATCGGAGGGGAAAGTTCCATGTTTATCATGTTAGAGTGTTGTGGCAGGTATGTGGGTGGCATATTCGGATTCATCATATTTTTCTGATCGTTTTTCATATATAAATTATTTTCATCCGAGTTACAGTTTATTTTATATGATTTTTCAAAGTTTTAATCATTTTCTGGAATTATTTTAATTATTAAATCCGAATTATCCAAAACAGTGTTCTGTGACGTCAACATGACGTCTGGATGACGTCATCGGTCAATTCCAGCTGGCCAGGGTCAAACCTGACCAGTGGGACCCACATGTCATACAAAGTGAACTAATTAGAGATTAATTAATAAACTAACTAAAGATTAATTAGGGGGGTGGGCCCCAGCTGTCAGTGGCTAATTAGCAATTAGATTAATTAACAGTTTATTTATTTATAAAAATGTTTAATTAGCGCGAGGCCCGCATGTCATTGACTGTGCTGCCCAGTCAGTGGTCAGCGGCGACCGTTGACCGGTCAACTGGGCCCGCGGGACCTAGTGTCAGCGACACAGAAGGCGGCCACGTGGCGCCACGTCGGACGCCGGCGCCGGAGTTGGCTCCGGCGAGCCAAAACGCGGCGGAGCGCGTCGGACCTCGGCGGAAATCGCCGTCCGGCGACCAAAAACGCGGCGGCTGGTCGCGTTCGAACGGGGACGTCGAGCCTCGTCGAATGGCGGTGGTGCCGTGGCCGGAGACGGCCTGTAGCGACGGCGGCATGCTCGCAAGCGGCGGCCGGAGTTCGGGTGGTGGCGGAACGGCGATGCGGGGCGCAAGCGAGCGAATGAAGCGGCTAGCGGGGCTCTACTCATTGCGGCGAGGACGACTAGCACGGGTACGTGACCATTTGGTCACTGGAGCCACGCCTGCGACGAGCTCGCGCAGCAATGGGCTCGGCCACGGTGGAATCAGGCGGCAGAGCTCGCAGACGAGCGCACGGAGTGAGGGGGAAGAAAGGGAGGCTCACATGGGTCCTGTAGGCGAGCTAAGCGGGCGCGGGGGAGACTCGGGGTGGCCGGAAACGTCGCCGGAGTTCGTCGGGGCTGAGGAAGAAGGCGGTGTCGGATCCGGCGTTGCGGTGGCTCCCGGCTCGCGCTGGTCGTTGCAGAGGAAGGAGTCGAGGACGGAGAGACGATCTGGCATGGTGACGAGGCGAGGCGGCGACAGTGGCTACGCGGGGGAGCTCGCATCGGCGACGGCTGCGTCGGCCATGGCGAAAGAGAAAGCGCGTGAGCGAGGGGAGAGGGGGGAAAAGATCTGGGCAACGGCTAGGGCGTCCGCGGTGGCGTCCTTATCCTCCCCGCGACGCCTGTAGCGACGCGGGTGGCGAGGTGGCTCGGCGGGGACGAGCACAGGCGCGCGAGCTCGGTCGGCCTCCTGCGCGGCAGGGGTTGACGAAATGTCCGCCGCTGTTGGGCTGGGCCGCACTGTGTGCACGTAGAACCCAGTCCAGCAGTGCTCTGTAGCCATTTTCTTTTTCTTTTTCTGTTTTATTTTTGCCTTTTCTGTTTTGCAAAATGTTTGGCCACCATTTCACTTTTGTAAAATATGTGACTTAGCCACACAAATACAGTGTAATACCTAGCACTGCCACAAAAAGGTTTGGAGTCCAGATGCTTTCATTTGAATTTTATTTAAATGAGAATGGATTAAATGGTGCTGTTTTGGTACTGTTTCATGATGTTATAGTCATTTAAATAATTCAATTAATGTTGATTTTATTTTTATAATTGCTTTGGGAATATTTGCAATATTATGAACTATTTAGTTCCTTGATTTGAACAACTTTTAAATCCACTTTAAATTTGAATTCCATTTCAAAGTGGAATTTGAAATGAGATATGAGATCAAAGGTGATCAAGCACTGTTAAGCATGATGACTTGGCATTGATCACGGGGGATTACTGTAGCTAATACATGGGGTGTTACAGACGGCCACCTGTACTTTTAGCTGAAGTCAAGCTTCAGCAGCCGCCATCGACATGTTCGCAACGCGCTGCCACCATCACTCACCCATTTGCTACACTACATAACACACAAAGTGCCCAAATAACTAACAAATTGCATCAACAGTCAGTCGGTCGGCAGGGAGATCGTCACACTTTGGTATATTGCATTATGGAACGAGGGTGTAAGAGTTGAGAGATGCGTGGAACTTACACAATAAGAACATAACCTCCCCAAACACTCAGGCAATCACGATCAACAGAAGACAACAATGCTTGTGAGATTGTCTCAAATAGTTCTTCGGGTTCCTTTATCAAATAAATGATTAATAGAATTGTTATATGTACAGTACAAAACCTGACAAGGGAAATTACTATAGCATTTTTCATGAGGAAATGCATTAAAGAAATTAGCGTGTACACATCTCTCGAGCAAGGAAACATACCATGTCTGGTTTGTACATGGACCCACAAGCACCATATAATGATTCTGAAGCAGTATTAAAAACCACAAAAATCTTTTGCCAGTAATCACTCTTGATCAGATTACCATCTATCTGCAGATATAATAGCCACATGGGAAGCCAACATAGGGTTCACAAGAATCAATATTACATGAAGCACTGCGGATGGAAACAGTATATCAGCATATTGTCTACATTAAAAATACAGCTTTTTACTACTCCATTTCTGTGTTTTTGAAGAGCAAACATCACATTCTTTCAAAGTGCCAACGAACATAATAGCAAAAACAAAACGGGAGGCAGACAAAGCAATTACTTAGCAGTATTCATCGAATGCATGAACTCCGATTCCAATTCGAGAGTACTGTAATGAATACCAATTAGAAAAGATTGGTTATATTGAGAAATTTGCTAGTAACCCATGTGTAGCAATCACCACATCCCAAACAAAACTTCCTACTATAGAAAAAAAAAATAGCACGGCTCGATGCATACAAAGTACAGGAGAGAGCAGAGAGGAAGCAGCGGTTGGCTTACCTAGGACGTAATAGAAGAAGAAGACGGAGAGGCATGTGAGACAGTAGCAGTCCTCTCCTCTACCCTCTTCTCCTCTCCTTCACACAGTAGCACCTGCACATGACCGCATCCAGGCATCAGATCCAAAAAATCACCTTTATCTCTCACCAGATCCACCTACTTATCCAACAACACCAATCTAAAGGGGCACACCAAAGCACCAAAGCATCTCCAGCGGTACTCCTAACTATCATATGACTTCTCATCCAACAACATCAATCAAAAGGGGCACACCAAAGCACCAAAGCATCTCTAGGGGTACTCCTAATTATCATATGACCTCAAGACTAAACCTCTCCTTGACAACGAAGGCATACTTCAGAAAAAAAATATTTCTAGATCTAATGCTCCCCTGGATAGCAAACTAACAAAATAAGATAGCTCCAAAGAGCCCCTTCCTTGGAACCTAGCTAGAGTAGTAAACGAATAAGAAACCACAACTCCTTTACAAAAACCTAGCCTTCCTGCATGCAAAAAGGAACAAAACCAACAGGGTTCCTATCAACATCCTGCCAAGAAATAAAAGGCATATATACACACCCCGCTAAAAACAAGCACAAATTCTTTTGGCCCTTACCAGAATCAAGACAAAAAAGAAAAGAGTACAAAAAGCACATGGCCATACATGTATACATCCAACCCTAGAACAGAAGAAGAGTGAAAATAACGAGGAGGAGAAGGGTTGAACCACTGATTCGTGAATGAGGACGCAAAAGGGCCAGATAGAAGGAGGCACCGGTGACAATGGACGAATCTGCAAGAAAAGAAAGACAAAAATCAGAGGCGAGCAACAGGCAGTGGCAAGCGCCAGGGCAGTAGACGTCCTCATCGGCAGCGACGGCGGCAGCCCTTCTCCCGTTGAGGCGGACGCGAGGGAGGGCGCTCATCCTCCTGCCCGGCCCCGATGTGGAGGAGGTGGAGGGAGGCGACTCACGAGCTTCCTGCGCTCCTCCTACCGAGTGCCAAGGGGGTGGGGAGGAGACGATGGGCGGCGTGAGGTCGAGGATGGGGGCCGGGGCGAGCGCCAGTGACGGCAGCGGCACGACGGCAGGGGATGTGCGGGCGGTCGCGAGGGAGGGCGCTCATCCTCCTGCCCAGTCCCGATGGGGAGGAGGAGGGGGCGAGCGCCTCACTCTCCTCCCGGGGATGGCAAGAGGCGAGCTCGATGGGGACTGCAGTGGCGGTGGCGAGCTCGGCGACGGAAGAGGAACATGGAGGAGGAGGAGGGGCGGAAGCGCGGGGGCGATGGCTGCGCGATGGGGAGTGGGGCGATGCGAGTGCGCGTGGAAGAGGAGGGGTGGTGGAGGAGCGAGTGCGGGAGGAGGCGGCGGCAGTTAGGTCTCCACGGGAGATGTTGCAATATATATACCTACAAGTGAAATGACGAAAATGCCCTCGGGGGGCAGTTTAATTACACGTGGTGGCACCGCTGGAGGCAGCACTATTCATCGATCCGACGGCCCAACTTCTCCCATCGCTCGATCCAACGCCCGAAAACGCATCAAGCAAACCGATCCGACGGCCGACGTGCGCTAAACTCTGAGAGAGCCTGGTGTCCAGCTAGGTTCTTGTTTCTGGATTGTTGTCAGCATTAGAGCAACTCCAATGCGGCGACTCAAATCGTCCGCGCCTGTCCATTTGGGTCAAAACGGACAAAAGCGTCGGCCCAATGCGCCGACCCAAATCCAAAATGCGTCCGCTTGTTGTCCGCGCCGACGCATTTCAGGCCCAAATTTGCGTCTGGTTTGCGTCCGCGCGGACACGAAACGGACGCGCCGCGCGTCCCCTCTGCGTCCACCGCGGCCCCACATGTCGACCGGCCAACCACCACACGCGGTCGTATTAAACGCCAGCACCTACCTCGGGCCCGCTTGGCAGTGTGTGGAAGGGTCGCGTGCCCGTCCTTTTTAATGAAAGCGTGCGGTGGGGCCGGCCTCATCCGCTTCCATCTCCCCGTCCACATCTGGCCACGCTTGCTCCGTCGCCGGCGACCAGAAAACCCTAGCCTAGCCCCAAACCCTAGCAAGCCAGCCAGCAACAATGGGCTTCTTCAGCGGGAAGGGGAAGGGGAAGTTCAGCGCCTGCGCGAGCTCTTCCCGCGCGGTTCCACCTCCGCCGCCGCCGGCTAGACGCGGCTCGCCACCGCAGGAGCGGGAGCAGCTGTACATACCAATCCACCAGGCGCGGTGGCACTGGCAGTACCGCTGGCCCCTACAGTATCCGGATGTCAGCCTGCCGCACGGTTGGCATCTGGACCCGCAGCGGATCCCTATTCCAGCGGTGCCGCGAATGGCGCGGGCGCACGCCGAGGAGGTTCGCCGGCATCGCAAGCTCCTTATGCTGGAGCAGCGCGCAATGCGTGCCTACGCGCCAGACTCCCCCAACTGGGAGCGCTGGTTTGCGCTAGAGCACGAGGAGGAGCGCTGCCGCGGCGTCCACGTCGACTATGTCGTTCCCCCGCCGCCCCCAGATGTCTTGCCGGACGAGGAGGAGGCGAAAGCGGCCTACCAAGCCGCCCTCGAGGAGGCCCTGGAGCGCGCGCTGGAGGCCAGCCGGCTCGAGAAGGACGCCCATTGGGATGGGCTGGAGCACGCCCTCGCCTTGTCGGCAGTGGGGGGACTCCGTCCACGCGCCGCTCTTCGTCCTACCACCGCTGCCGCTGCCGCCCTTCGTCGAGCCCAAGGCCGAGCCGGAGCCGGAGCCCACGCCCACGCGGAAGCGGTCGCCGCCACCGCCCACTTAGCCCGAGGAGTCCTACTCGTGGACCGGCCAGCTCCGCGAGTGGGTGAGCGCGCCTCCCGTCCACTACGCCGCGACGCTGGACGAGGAGGCGGCCCACCTCGAGCGCTGGAAGGCGCATTGGCTCGCCGAGGAGGCGGCGGACGGCGAGCGGCAGATGCGCCACGAGCAGGCGCTGCGCCGCGACGAGGAGGCGTTGTGCCTCGAGGAGGAGGAGGAGGAGCGCGCCCGCCTCGCCGCAATGCCGCCGCAGCAGACGCCGGAGGAGGCTGCCCTGGCGGCCTATCAATCCGCGTTCGGGTGGGCTGGGCCGCCTCCCGTCTTCATCGACCTCACCGGCGACGACGGCGGCAAGGGCAAGGGCAAGGAAGATGCCTAGGGCAGCGTGCGGGCGCGGAGTTTTTTTATTGTTTAATTAATTTTTAGTGGACTTTGGACGGCGGTTGACCGGCCATTTAATGTTTAATTATGTTTTATTAAGTTAATTTCGGCCACGTGTTTATTATTTACTTTTTTTTCCGGCGCGCTCAAATATGGATCTGCCTCCCGTTGGGCACACAAGCCGACCCAAATCAAAAAGCGGACGCGGCCATCCGCCTGGCCGACCCAAACGGACGAAAAGCGGACAAAACGCGCGTCCGTTTGGGTCACCGCGTTGGAGTTGCTCTTATTACTCCAATTCGGGTTCGAGTCTTTTGACTTTGATTTTGAGTGCTAACGTAAAAAAACAAAAAGGCTACTCGTAGTAATAACAAGTGGAGTTGCTAACTTCTGTTTTTCAGACACCAAGCTCTGGACTCACTGAGAGGACGGTCTGGGTCTGCTTGTAACTTGTGGATACAGCTGGATGCAGCTCCATTTTGCAGGCTGGAACGCCACCGCACGAGCGTGTGTGTGCTTGCCAGAGTAGGGAAACGGCGCTGCGTCACCACACCACACGATAGACTTCAACTCCGGTCAGACTCGCCGTTTGGTTTTGGACTCACGGGGTTTTGGAGCTATGCCGCGTCGGGAATTTATTGGCTGGCTGGAATTTGGATTCCTTCCCCGTGCCCGCCAAGGTTGCCGCTGCCGCTCCGGAATTTATGTACCCAGGGCATCTCCAGTCTAACTCCTAAACCGACATTGTATTTGTTTGTGGACACGTCCGGACTTGTCAGCGAACAGTGGTACGGAAATCGACAATCCAACCATACTCGCATACCTGCGACGTCGACTGCTTCTCCGCCATGATGGCGTCGAAGTGCGTCTGCGTCTGCTCCATGGCCAAGCCAACATGGACAAGCGCGGGCAGGGCTCTGGCTTGTCGGAGGAGTCCTCAATCGTCGGGCCATTGTAACTTACCTCCGGCAAGCTCGCCGACAGGCCTGCCTCTATCTGATGCGCACGGCGGCCCTGCCAATCAGCCGCAAGGCCGAACACCTCGTGCTTCTGCTCCGTCGAGAGGCTCTTCCACATCCCTCTAGAGCGTGTGGTCATGGCGGGGGTGGTGCAAGGAGGAGGACTAGAAGCGGATGTGTTTGTGGTGCGAATGGTGCCAGGTGAGGCCGCGTTTAAATAATGGGTGTCGTCCAGGCCAAGCGACCGGGTGTGTCAACACGGGCGCCGGAGTCGGTTTCTCGGCCGCCGCACCTGTTTAATGTCGGAAGGCGGGACGAAGGGGCAACCGGTCTGAATGTGGTAGATAGTCCCCCCGTCCCGTCCAGTCACATCGCTCCGGCATTGAAAAGGCGTGAAGAACGGGACGCGGCGTGGGCTGTGCTCTCGGTCGGCGTGCCGCTTTAATGTCGGATCTAGTGAGGCCGCGTCCACTCTGGGTCAGCATGAATGAGGACTGGCGCTCTGGAGCGACACAGACCGGCATGAATGAGGCACTGGCGCTCTGGAGCGACACGGACCGGCATGAATGCGCGCCAACCGCTTTACACGGGAGAGTGCGCTGGCACGGGAAAGATTTTTGGGTGCGACTGGGGTGGCGGACGCGTGCGTAGCAGCGGTCCGGACGCCCGCGTAGCCCCCTTATTTGCCTCCAGTTTGCGGGAAAACGGACGTTCGGACCGCTCCGCGGACCGATGAAGTACCGCGTTGGATGCAAGAAATTGAGAAATCCTTTACTTAGTGTGTTTCCACGGGAAATGGGTTCAAACATGAAAGAATATCATCACACAGAAGGAAACACGAAGTGTGGTAAACAAGGCAAGTCAACAGGAGGCGCCCGTAGCAATTAGAGAAGAAGACGACACATGGTACGAATGCACGCGCTCGTACTAGCCGTAGTACCGCTCGTCGTCGGCACCAGGGCGTACACCTGAACAACTTCTATAAAGGGGGCCAGGCTAGAATCTCAAGAGGGGAGCCACCAATCGCGAATCAGAGAATCAGAAGCCACCTTCCAACCCTAGCCGCCCCGTTTCCCATCTCATCTCCATAGCCATCGCCACCTTCATCACTGTAGTCGTTCTCTCCAAGTTAGGCATACTTGTAATCAATGCATCGCAATCAACAACTATGGTAAGACATATTATCAATCAATTATTCATCTTTATGTCGTCTTCAATGAGTTCTTCTTGCGATCTGATCGCCATATGTGAGTAATTCCTTTAAGCAATGGGTTGAGGCGAGGCCTTGCAACCCTATGTATTTGTGCGTGGGATAGTTGAAATGACTTTGCTTGATTGACGTTATTTGTATGTGCGTGTCGCAACGAAGTTGTCTTTTTTATTCTTCTCGTTCTAAGGCCCTGCAAGTACCCAGGATCCTGTAGATCGATCAAGAAGGAGGTAAGAAGTGAGGATGTGTGGAACACTATTCTGAACACTAGTGACAGAAAGGATTAGTATGACAGGGGGAAGCAATTCCTTGGGGATAAATGAGGTGTAGTCATTAAATGCCCAATGTTTTTGTCTGAAGTAATTCTTAATAACCGAGGTAGCCCCGCACAATGGTAAGGGACATCGGTTGGACAATTGACTCTCGATGCAGGTCGTGACCGGTCGTGACGTACTTTGGACACATCCTCCACTTCATTGCGTTGTGAGCACATCGTAACGGGTATCTTCTAGGACTATGTTTAATATCAAGATGAGATCCCACACACAAGTACGAGATTGTGAGAATAAGACCTCATACCCATGCATATTTTCATATCAGTGTTTACTTCCAAAAAGGTTGTTAAATGTACGGTTAAAAACTAGAATTTAATTCGAGAATGATAACTTCTTTGACTCTTTGTCGTCGTGCACATCCTCTCGTGGGTTCGATACCTGTTGGGGATGTTCATCAGCATGGAGACCCGGCAGGGTGTTAACCCGGCCATAGCGCGTGCTTAGCGGGTTAACTCACTGCGGGCTGAAGACTCTGTGTGGGCCGGCTTAGCGAGGCCTGGTAAGGGTAGGTCGGCTTAAGCAGTGGGCCGGCTCACGACAAGATAGATGGCAAGAAGACCGTCTTGGAGAACAAGTAGGAAGGAATAAAGAGACGGGTCAAAGAAGGACCCGGACTCTTATGTAATCTAGGGTTCCACCTGTGTATATAAAGGGGAGCACCGATATGAGAAAGACTAGGTTCCAATCTCATCGAGAGCTAGGTTAGCGAATCCGCATCCTTGTAATCGAGATCCACAACAATATACACAAGCAGGACGTAGGCTTTTACCTCCACCATGAGGGGCCGAACCTGGGTAACCCGGCGTCTTCTCGTTCCCGATCAACCCCGTTAAGCTTCCACCTTCGTGTGATGGCCTCATCTCTAAGTCCTTTCACAAGGGCATCTGTCGTGTTAAAACCACGACAGTTGGCGCCCACCGTGGGGCTCATGCACGGTGGAGTTGAGTTCTTAGCGGGATCTCTCCCAGGGTTCGGGAAGTACGCGGTTGACATGATGACCAAAAGCCGCCGCGGGAAGTTCTACATCGACGATTCATACTGGGGCCCCGACGCCGACTCAATCGAGTATGGGTACCGGGCCCCGTTCGGCAAGATCCATACCTTCATCGGCGTGGTCGGCGAGCCTGCCGCCGGGTTGGAGAACGTCGTCGGAGTTGAGTCGGCCTGCCGCGCTGGCCAGCGCCTGGCGAGACCCAGCCCGCGTCAAGCCGGCCCGAGCCACGCCTTCGTCGGATTCACCCAAGGGGTGGCCTTATCGGAGAACTCCCTGTCTCAGGATGACACGCTCGTTCAATCTGACGGCGAGTCCTCGACGGGGGAAACCGAGTCAATTCTTCCACCGTATGATGAAGGGCTCGGGCACACGGACGACGTCTTTCCGGAAGGCCCTAGTCCGCCTCGCTTCGCGGCGGTGTACATGGCAGGAAGGCAAGTTCGGTGCGAGACCCGGCCAATCCAACGGCGGGGCAGAATAACATCCTTGCCGGCTCAGGAGGAGCCGGCGCATCCGCCACCGGCTCTCTGAGAACCGGGGCCCAGGCACTCGCGGACTTGATGACCACGCTGGCAGCCCTGTTGGCCGAGCCGGTCACAGCGGAGAACGCGGCGGCGCGTAACGCGGAGATCACGAAGTGTCGCGAGCAGATGGTCAAGATCCAAGAGGACATCAATGCGGAGAACACTCGCATGATGCAGGAACAGGCTCGGATTGCCGAGGAGAGGCAGCGCCTGGATGAGAAGGCACATTACCTGAACCGCCGGCAGGCCGAATCAGAGCTCGTTCATAGGAGGCGTCATCAGAGCCGGTTTCCGGCTGGTCTTGAGCCGACTCAGCTTTTTACCACACCGCCGGCTCATACGAACCCGGGGGCTGGACTCGTCCCCACGGGAGAGCCGCCTTTGCAACAGCCGGTCCAGCAGCGGGAGCCGGCACAACATCGCACGTCGGAGCAGCACCAGCAGTCACCGTCTCGCCGGTTCCAGACCCCAATTGGACACTACTCTAACCTGGTGGACAACGTGCTGGCAGTGACCCACAACTTGGCAGCTATTCCGATCGAGGGAGACGGCCCGATTCAGACCGAAGCCAGGAACGGCATTGCGATGCTCAAAACAGCCGTGGTGCAGCAAGCCAACTATTCGCATAGCCAGCATCGGCTTCACTCGACCCCTCATCAGAGCCGTTCCAGGAGTCAGCGTCCTGAGTAGCCAGCAGTCTCCAGCAACGGACATCGTCGGAGAGCCGCCCAGCCGCTGGCGGAGCAGCGCCAGTCCGGGATTCCACAAGACGTTGCAGACGCTGCTCGGATTCTGCGGGCTTGGGAAGAAGCAAACGCGCGTGCAGGGCACGACCCGCCGGCGCGAACTAACCCGCCGCGGGATGTCAACCCGCCGCCGCATGTTAACTAGCCCGTCGCGACCCAGACAGATGGCCAACTTGGGAGCTCTTCTAGCCGCATGATTGGAACTCCCTGTTTGGTACCAGCGCTGCGCGAAGCACGCATCCCCCCAGACTTCAAAGGGCCTCGCAAGGTCCCTAATTATACATCGAATCTGGAGCCCATCGAGTGGATCGAGAGTTATAAGCTAGCAATGGACTTGTTGGGCGCGAGTGAGTCAGTATGCGCGCGTTACCTCCCTCTGATGTTGGAAGGCCCAGCACGCACCTGGATGAAAAACTTACCGGCGAATTCTGTCAACACATGGCAGGAACTGAAGGAGCGCTTCATCAAGAATTTCCAGGGAACCTGTAAAAGGCCAACCACAATTGTTGATCTTGAGCGTTGTGTCCAGCGCGAGGATGAGTCAGCGCATCACTGGGCCCGCCGGGTTGCGGAAGTCATACACAGTTCAGACAGTATCTCGGCGGCTCAGGCAGTGCTCGTTCTGGAGCGAACGTGCAAGTTCCAGCCCCTAGTCCAGAAGCTTGGGCGACTCAAGCGGAAAGTCCAGGACATGGGAGACCTCATGGATGTCTTAACACGGTATGCAGAGTCAGATAACACCAAGGATCCACTGTCGGACGAGGAGAAGTCTGACAAAGGGAAGAAGGCCGGTGGCAAGGGTCAACCGCAGAACAATAGTAATGGTCAGAACAACAATGGTGGCAAGCGCAAGGGTCATGACGGTAATTCCGATCTGGTGGCGAACACAAGCACAGAGAATAAAGGTCAGCGGCAGAATGACGGTTCGAGGAGGCAGTCTGGAAATCGCCCTCTCACTTACGAGGAGGCCCTCAAGGCTCCTTGTCCGAAGCATAGTTACAATGGTAAACCATCCAGTCACTCCTGGGAAAATTGCAATCTCATGCAAGAGTTGAAATGGAGGCGGCAATGGCGGACAACCCGCCAACCAGGGACCCTGCTTCTCGGGTGCCGGCTTACAAGGACCCTTCGCAGGACCCGACTTCCAAGGGAATAGCGGTCAAGGCGGCGGGTTCCAGGGGGCTGGAAATACTGGAGGTGGCAATCAGCGGAACAACCAGGGGAATCAGCATCAGGCTGGTGCGGCAGGGTTTCAGAGTAACCGAAAACAGTTAAACAGCGGGCAGTATCACGTCTTTACCACTAGCACCTACAAACGGAAGCGGAAGGTACAGCGGCGAGCGGCCCACGTGGTTGAGCCGGCGGTTCCTTACTACCTCAACTGGTCTGAAGAGCCAGTTACCTGGAGCAGGGAAGATCATCCTGTCCTTGTCGATCGCCCTGGCCACCTGGCTCTGGTAGTTGCACCACAGGTCGGCGGTTACACCCTGACTAAGGTGCTCATGGACGGAGGCAGCAGCATTAACATTCTGTATTATGACACGTTCAGGCGGATGAATCTGTCCGATAAGCAGTTAACTCCATCCTCTACAGTCTTTCACGGCATTGTTCCTGGCAAGTCGGCGTATCCCATGGGAAGAATTTCCCTTGAGGTGGCCTTTGGCTCAGAGGATAACTGGCGTTCTGAGTTCCTGTCCTTTGAGGTGGTTAACCTTAAGAGACCATACCACGCCTTATTTGGCAGGCCGGCTTACGCGCGGTTCATGGCGCGGCCATGTTACATCTACCTGAAGATGAAGATGCCAGGACCGAGAGGAACCATCACAGTGGAAGGAAACCGCAAGATTGCACTGGAGTGCGAGGAAGGAGATGTCGCTTACGCTGAGTCTGCTTGCGCTGCGGAGGAGTTGCGGTATTATAAGGACAACGTCGACCCGACTGACAGGACATCCCTGAAGAAGCCCACTATGGAGTCAGACCCCCTGCTCAAGTTTAAATCAGCCAGAGACACAAAGCAAGTTGATTTCACCCCAGGCAATTCTTCTGAGCAGTTTACCATCGGGGCAAATATGGATCCTAAATAGGAAAGCGCGCTCATCGAGTTCCGTGAGAACCGGGACATCTTTGCGTGGAAACCTTCTGACATGCCAGGTGTACCGAGAGAACTCACTGAGCACTCCCTTAATGTGGATCCCAAGTTCAAGCCAGTTCGCCAGTATCTCCGTCGCTTTAATGTGGAAAGGGGGAAAGCTATTGGTGAAGAAGTGGCCCGGCTCTTAGTTGCCGGGTTCATCGTCGAAGTCTTCCATCCTGAATGGCTAGCTAACCCAGTGCTTGTTCTGAAGAAAAATGGGACTTGGCGGATGTGTGTTGATTACACAGACCTGAACAAGGCTTGTCCTAGTGACCCCTTTGCCTTGCCCCGTATTGACCAGATCATTGATGCTACAGCTGGTTGTGAGAGTTTATGTTTCCTGGATGCTTACTCTGGCTATCATCAGATCAAAATGAAGTTGGAAGACCAGGAAAAGACGGCTTTCATCACACCCTTTGGGGCTTTCTGCTATACAACCATGCCGTTTGGTCTGAAGTGTGCACAGGCGACTTACCAGCGGTGTGTCCAGAGCTGCTTTCACAAACAGATCGGGCGAAACGTTCATGCTTATGTTGATGATATTGTGGTCAAGTCCCAGAAGAAAGAAACTCTGTTGGAAGATCTCAAGGAAACGTTTGACAACCTCCGTATCTACCAGATGAAGCTTAACCCGAAGAAATGTGTTTTTGGTGTCCCTGCAGGAAAGCTTCTGGGATTTCTTGTTTCAGAGCGTGGCATTGAGGCTAACCCGGAAAAGATTAAGGCAATCAGAACTCTGGCTAAGCCGGCCAGACTGAACGATGTGCAAAGGCTGGCTGGGCGAGTTGCGGCGCTAAGCCGGTTTATTAGCCGGCTTGGAGAGAAGGCAATTCCTTTATACCAGTTGCTCAAGAAATCAGATGACTTCGTCTGGAGTGATGCTGCAGATCAGGCTTTCGAAGCCCTCAAGAAACAGTTATCTGAGCCGCCAGTCCTTGCCGCCCCTCGTGAGAAGGAGCCGATGTTGCTATATATTGCTGCTAATAACAAGGCTGTAAGTGTAGCAGTCGTGGTAGAGCGCAAAGAAGATGGTAAGGAATATCCAGTCCAGCACCCTGTGTATTATGTCAGTGAGGTGAGTCCAAGCAGCTGTATCCACATTGGCAGAAGCTAGTCTACGGGGTATTTATGGCCAGCCGCAAGCTGAAGCATTACTTCCACGAGCATCCGATCACTATGGTCAGCTCAGCACCTCTTGGGGATATAATCCAGAACCGGGAGGCGACAGGCCGGGTTGCTAAGTGGGCTATCGAGCTCGGTCCGCATTATCTCAAATATGTGCCCCGCACAGCGATCAAATCTCAGGTGTTAGTGGACTTTATTAATGATTGGACAGAGTTGCAAGCTCCCGAAGAGAAGCCCAACACAACATACTGGTCCATACACTTTGACGGCTCAAGGCAGCTCGAAGGCTCGGGGGCTGGAGTTGTGATTACTTCCCCCCGAGGAGATAAGTTCTGTTATGTTTTGAGGCTCATGTTTCCCTGTACTAATAATGCTGCAGAGTATGAGGCCTTGCTTCATGGGCTTCGGATAGCCAAGGAGATGAATCTGAGCCGGGTCAGGTGTTTGGGCGACTCAGACTTGGTCGCCCAACAGGTTTCTGGCACTTGGGACTCCAAGGATCCCCTTATGGCGGCTTATCGGCACACGGTCACGAATATTGCTGGGCACTTCAAAGGTTATCAAGTTGATCACATTAATCGCCGGCAGAATGAGGCGGCAGACGCACTCTCCCGCTTAGGCTCGCAGCGCAAGCCGGTACCACCCAATGTGTTCCTGGATGTTTTGCACAACCCCTCTGTCAAGTTGCCAACAGAGGAGGACTTAGCTGTTCCTGACCCGGAGGTGGCTCTAGTGGCTGCTGTCCACGCAACCCCTGATTGGACGGTCCCCTATTTGGCTTATTTAAGTCGGGGAGAACTGCCAACAGAGGAACTGCTTGCTCGGCAAATTATTCGGCGATCCAAGTCTATGACTATTGTCAATGCGAGTTGCACCGACGAAGCGTCACTGGTGTTTTTCAACGTTGTGTTTCACCGGAAGAAGGCCGCGCAATTCTCAATGAGATTCACTCTGGTGATTGTGGACACCATGCCGGCTCAAGATCACTGGTCGCGAAAGCTTTCCGACACGGTTTTTACTGGCTCACGGCTCATGCTGATGCAGAGGACATTGTCAGCAAGTGTGATGGTTGCCAGAAATATGCTCGCCAGGTCCATGTGCCGGCTCAAGAGTTGAGGATGATCCCAATTACTTGGCCGTTCGCGGTCTGGGGGCTTGACATGGTGGGACCCTTCAAACGCTCCAAGAATAAGCATACGCACCTACTCGTGGCTGTGGACAAATTTACCAAGTGGGTGGAAGCAGAGCCGGTCAGCAACTGCGACGCGGCTACAGCGGTCAAATTTCTGAAAAAGCTGATATTCCGGTTTGGCTACCTGCACAGTATCATTACAGACAATGGGACCAATCTTTCCAAGGGAGCCATGGAACAGTTCTGCAAACGGGAGCACATTCGGCTAGATCTGGCATCGGTTGCGCATCCTCAGTCCAATGGACGGGCCAAACGGGCTAATCAGGAACTGCTGCGTGGTATCAAACCCCGGCTCATGGTGCCTCTACAGCGCACGCCGGGTTGCTGGGAAGAAGAGTTACCTTCGGTGCTTTGGAGCATACGGACTACTCCCAACAGGTCAACAGGCTATACGCCGTTTTTCCTCGTCTATGGTGCAGAAGCCGTACTTCCAAGCGACATTCGTCATGACTCCCCTAGAGTGGCGGCTTATGTGGAATCAGATAATGAGCTGGCTTGCCAAGACGCTCTTGATGCTCTAGAGGAAGAGCGTGACCTTGCTGCATCCAGATCATCAATTTACCAGCAAGACCTACGTCGCTATCATAGCCGTAGAGTTAGAAGCCGTACTTTTCAGGAAGGTGACTTAGCACTCCGTCTGATACAAGACCAGACAGGTATGCATAAGCTGTCACCACCTTGGGAAGGGCCCTTTGTGGTCAGCAAGAATCTCAACAACGGGTCATATTACCTGATTGATATACGGAAAGGAGACAAGTCACGTACTTCCGAGGAGGAAACAAGCCGGCCCTGGAACATTGCCCAGCTCCGGCCATATTACACCTAAGTCATTGACTAGGTTACACCTTTGTACATACCTTCTATCATGTATATACCTCTTTTGATCAAATATAATAACGACCAGCAACACTATGTGAAGGTGTTGTTTTGCCTCAAAACTTGTGTACTGGATCTTTATTTGTTGATCTTGGTTACTTGGGGGCTTCTAGCTCAATTGAGTTTAGCTTACAAAACCCTTTTAACCCGACGAGATGCCACAAAATTGGTTAAACCTGCCTGCTAGCAAGATGCTACTCCCTAAATAACGACCCGGCGTACGCCTGATGTGTCAATCACATATGTGACCCTGAATTCATCAGAGTTAAAACGACCGATTGGTTGTGTGAGAGCCGGCTTTCAGAAAGCAAGGACAAACCAACAGGCCAAAGTGCCAGCTTCATGAAAGCATATTCCGGCTTGCGTTTCTTAAGACGGCCGCTTCAAGCATATTCCGACTTACAATTATTCCACACACATACATCCATGCATACATACTTACATTCAGGCATATCATCTCTACATACATACATACATACATACATCCATGCATGTCATTTATTTAGTTCCATTTAAACTAGATTCATTGCAAACAGTAACAAAGATTACTCGTTCAATGTGACATCGTCGCTAACCATCACATACAATTGTTGTTTCGGCAGAATCACTCTATTGCCAAACCGGCTCTCAAGGCCAAAAGGAGGATTCACAGAAGCGCAAAGTATTTACACTGGCATCAGAAGTTTTATGCTACCCTATTACAAGCCGCCCATCAGCTGCGGCCATGGCAATTTTTTTTACAAAGTTCGGCCTACTTGGATAAGCCGGCGTTTACATCGCCGGGTCAGAGCTGGCACCAGCGCCTGATGGATCACCATGAGCCAGCTCTTCGCGACCATCGTCATCCTCCACTTCTTCATTTGAGTCGCTGGTCGACCACTGAATTGTGCGCAACGCTTGAAACAGGGCATCGGTGGATATCAGAGAAGAAGGGTCGACTTCAGGAGCGAAGGATGTCTTACGTGTCCGAGTTAGGGCCACCAGCTCATGATTTGGCGGCTCTATCCGCTCATTAACTTTTGAATAGGGCGCCTGGTACCGGGTCAGATCAGCTTCTTCTGCAATGGCGGTGGCTGCAACCCGGGTTTCTCTGATGCAGCATTGGAAATCTTTCTTGGTGAAGGGCGTATCATCTACATTGAACTCCGGGTAGCCGCCCACAATTTGAGCCGGGTCGAGCTCTGGCACATATGCCTTGTCTCGGGCAAGTGCTGTTAGGGCCCCAGAGCGGCAGCACGCCTTCTTCCAGTCTTCAAACCACCTTGGCACAATAGATAGCTCCTTCAACATGTCTGCGATCAGTTGTGGTGGCGAAGTGGTGTTTTTTGCGGCCATAATGCATCTTGAGCCGCCTATATAGAGCTGTTCCACAAAGGTATATACTGCTTTCAGCTTCACCAACGGTTGTTGCACAAGAGTTTGATTCTTCCGACCTGCAAATATATATTTTCACCGTCAGTTAAGCCGGTTTGGCATGTTTAAGCCGGAGCTATTGGCGCATTCTAAGCCGGAGCTGTTGGGGTTTGGCTTACCGAAGATGGCCCGACACATGGCAGTGATTTGGCCTTTCAGGGTTGTCAGCTCGTGAGTGACCGGCTCAAGTTTGGTTTCGGCTTCTTCCGCTCGCGCAGCTTGGGCGGCTCTGGCAGCTTTCGTCTCTTGCAAGGTGGCCCTTATAATGGCCAGCGCTTTATTGGCTTTGGCTGCGGCTTCTTCATATTCTTGGCACAATTTTTTCTCCTTCTTGGCCTCCTTTTGGAAGCCGGCGGCCTGGGCTTCTACTTGGTCCAGCATTTCCTGTAGAGCAGACCGTTATACAAAGTATACATATGACCTGGGTCGCCCTAAAGAACAACCCGGCTCATGGGGGCTACATGTTATCGAGCTTTAAAACTCGTGAAGGCAAGTGCCATGCAGCTGTAAGCATTCTACATGGCACTTGGGGGCTAATGCCTACATTGATCTATCCGGTTTACAAGGTATGAAGACCCGCCCGCCATGAATGGTGAGCCGGCCCTTGGGGACAACGATTGAAATTGAGCTTGCAAGATAACATTTTTGAAGTCCCGGGTCATTATTCCATAATAACCCGGCACTTGGGGGCTACATATATATATGGTACAAGATGAAGGGTGCAAATTACCTCATACTTCCGCTTCAATGAAGTGATCATGGCAATCTCCGTGTCCCGGTTTTCAGACAGCCGGGTCAGCACGGCTTGATGCAAGGAGCTGGCATCTTGCTCTTCAAATGAGGAAAATTTCAGAGCTGTCTTTCCCTTGTCCTTCGCGGCCGGCTCAGGCTTGGCAGAGATTTTGGCAAGAGCAGTGGAAGCCTCCGGAGTTGTTTGCTGTTCTCCAGTCACCACCACCTCTTCCAGAGCCGGTGCCATGGACGGCTCTTTGGGTTGTTCCTCAGCTGGATTTTCACTTTCATGGATAACATGCGAAGGAGGATGAGCCGGGCTGGCGGGGTCTTGAGCCGGCAGGCTGCTCTGGACTGCCTGCTCGTCTTGGCTGGCCAAGGTGGCCTCTTTATCCCCTTGAGTTCCAGGTTGAATGACCGGGTCAGATGACCCGGCAAGCGTTTTCTTCTTGATAGCTTTGGTACTGTGAAAAAAACAAAGGAGTTATTCATTTGAAGGGGGGAAGAATTAAGGAACTGCTATGTCAGTATTTACTTACCCAACGTTGATGTTGAAAGTCGGCGCTTGCGTGGCACTTGACTCGCCAGAGGAGTGGGACGTCTGATATGCCGAGTCATTTAAACATAAGGGCTCTTTGAAATGACCAGCTAGAGGAAAAGAAGAAGTTGGACTAAGAAGCACCTCAGCTCGCGCCTTACGAGATGGCGGCCCATATTGAAGCCCGCCGCTTAATTCGCCTTCACTGCTCCGGGTCTTCCTTTTGGAGGTCCCGGTTTGACGAGTCTTCTTTAAAACAAATTTGGGATCTAAATGAGCATCCTGGTGCGAAAAAGGGACCTTACGGACAGCAACCTGGGGCTTCCTTCGAACCTTGCGGATCACAGCCCGGGTTTTCTTCCGAATAGGAATTGGGGAATCAGAATCAGAAGAGATCAAGGTTACCTCCGGCTCATTGGTATGGCTAATTTCGGCTTCATCCTGAAGAGAAGGGGCGTCAGCAAGTTGAATGAAAAGACGACCAAGTGAGTCAAGTTCTACCTCAGCCTCACCTTCTGCGGCCGGCTCATCTTGTTGCTCTGCTGAAGCGGGGGCGGGTTGTTGGGGTTTCTTCCTCTTCCAAAATTTGTCGTTCGCCTGTATTATGACGAGTTGGCAGTTGAAAATGAGATGAGGAGGGCGAGTTAAGAACAGAGTAAGAAGGAGCAAACACTTACTGAAGGCACCGGGTTGGTTAAGCAGAAGGGGCCAGCCCAGTTTTATTGCATTTCTCCCGAGGCTCTCCCAGTAGCCTCTTGATGGTCTTGTTGATATCACTCACGGATAAATTGACTTGACTGAAGTGTTGAGCGTCTGCCAGCTCACCAGTATAATTGCACATCAGGTCACCTCTGTGGCTAAGGGGCTGGATTCGCCAGCTTATCCAGCACCGGTTCAGATCAATCCCAGTAAGGCCGTTAGCAACCAAGGCCCTTATTTTGGAGCAAATAGGGGAGAATTGCTTGCGTTCTTCTGTGGATGGCCAACCCAGAAAAGCGACTGTGTCATTGAGCCGGTCTGGTCTGTAACCCGGTAGGGGATTTTCACCTTGAGGGGCAGTGCTCTTGCAGTAAAACCAAGTCTTGCTCCAGCCCTTGGGGTGACTCGCCAGCTTGGCCTCAGGAAAGGGAGTGTTTCTTCGCCTTTGAATAGAGACGCCACCAAGTTCTATGCTGGGGCCATCACTGAACTCAGTCTGATGGTTGATGTAGAAGAATTTGCGAAAGAGCAGGACAGTTGGTGCCGTTTGGAGGTACACTTCGCAGAAGACTTGAAATTGGCAGAGATTGGTAATTGAGTTCGGTCCAAGATCTTGCGGTCGAAGGTCAAAAAAATGGAGAACGTCACAGAATTTTTTTGACCCAGGCGGCCGAAACCCCTTATGCAGATGATCTGCGAAGTTCACCACTTCGTCTTGTTGGGGCTGGGCGGTGCTTTCCTCTTCAGGCGCCCGCCAGTTGATTGCGGTTTGAGCCGGCAAGAGGCCTTGCCCTACAAGCTCGTTCAGCATCAAGGTTGATACTTGCGATCTGACCCAGTTGCAGGATTTGTCGGTCTTGGGGGCCATGGCGACTTAAAAGTTTAACTGCAAGGACAAAAATGACAAGCCGGTGTGTTAAGCTTAAAAAGGACAAGCCGTCAGAGTATAAGACCCGGTCAAAGGATAAAAATCAGGATGGCCAAATTCATAACCCGGATTCATGTGAGCCGTCGAAGGCAATCATAAGCCGGTGTTGACGACGGTGGTGCTTTGGATTTCTCCTAAGTGTTGAGCTAGTGACAAACAGGAATCTAACGGAGCGGTTATTATTACGGATCTGAAAATATCTCGGAAAATAAAATTTCAAAACCTAGGTGGAAATGGATACAGGGGCCTGCGTTCAATGTGGGTCTGTGGAAGATGATACAGTAATCAAGATGCGAAAAATGGCATCGCCGCAATGCAGAAAATACTTATTTAAGTGATTCAGATGCATTTAGATCTATTAACGGAGAGAAGAAGGATGAACTCTGACGAACGCCGACGAACTAAAAAGAAGACTGGACGGTACAGATATGAAGAGAGGGATTCGGGTGTACCAGAGCGTAGCGGACGAGGCTGAAGAGATCTTGATGAGCTCCGGCGGTGACAGAGGCGGCGACGAGATTGCGGTCGAGATGGCCGGAGGGCTCGTTGGTGGCGGCGCTTCGGAGGTGAGAAGAATAGACGCGAGGAAGAAGAAGAGCCAAAGGAGCAAAGTGAAAATGAGGGTGAGCTGGCATACTTATATGCACACTAAAAAATTAGAACGGCGGGTGCGGAGCCCGAGGCGGTGCAGTAATTTTTGGCTGCGGGTTCCTCGATTTTCGCGCCTGACATGACGATTTGAACCCACTCAAGGATACAGTGAGATGTCATCTCAGATTTTGCAGAGGTGGATTCTGACGTCATGAAGAACAAAGAGCTGAAAACGCCTAAGTCTGAACTTGAAGAGGAGACCTGCCGGTCCATTTAACCCAGCAAATTGAGCTGGACTTGGACGGTGATCTAAAAGGCCGGCTTGGGAAACACCTGGAGAGTATTATTGATGTTTTACTTTTTCAGGTTGAAGTTTAACATGAATAAATTCAAGTCAAACTGAGGGCTAATGTTGGGGATGTTCACCAGCATGGAGACCCAGCAGGGTGTTAACCCGGCCATAGCGCGTGCTTAGCGGGTCAACTCACTGCGGACTGAAGACTCTGTGTGGGCCGGCTTAGCGAGGCCTCGTAAGGGTAGGCCGGTTTAAGCAGTGGGCCGGCTCACGACAAGATAGATGGCAAGAAGACCGTCTTGGAGAACAAGTAGGAAGGAATAAAGAGACGGGTCAAAGAACGACCCGGACTCTTATGTAATCTAGGGTTCCACCTGTGTATATAAAGGGGAGCACCGATATGAGAAAGACTAGGTTCCAATCTCATCGAGAGCTAGGTTAGCGAATCCGCATCCTTGTAATTGAGATCCACAGCAATATACACAAGCAGGACGTAGGCTTTTACCTCCACCATGAGGGGCCGAACCTGGGTAACCCGGCGTCTTCTCGTTCCCGATCAACCCCGTTAAGCTTCCACCTTCGTGCGATGGCCTCATCTCTAAGTCCTTTCACAAGGGCATCTGCCGTGTTAAAACCACGACAATACCCAGGGTAACTCCTTGGGGAAATGACACGGGAACCTTCTGCTATCCAAACCATATCTCAAAGGGCATCAACCACCTTTTCTGGTGCCGTTGGGGAGGCATCTGTCACTAGTCATTGCATTAGAGTTATTGTTTAAGTTTTTATTTTAGTTTTTTAGTCTTTGTTTAAGTTTTTTGTTCTTGTCTTTATTTGTTTTTCTAGTTTGTGTTGTAACCGAAAACCCAAAAAAATTATCATGGCAAGAACTTGGAGACTTTGCTACTCCGAATGAGAACTTTATGCGTGCACCAATCATACTACCCGATGTTGTTGTTGAACAATTTGACATTAAGCCCCATTTAGTCACTATGGTGCAACAAAACCAATTTCCAGGCTCTGCAAAGATGTCAGCATGCATTTACATACTTTTATTGAGCTTTGCGACATGACACATATCAAATACTATGAACCAGACACTTTGAAGTTACGTCTATTTCCTTTCTGTTTGAGAGAAAAAGCAAAAGAATGGCTTCTAGCTTTGCCTGGAGGAACTATAACTCCATGTACTTTATGTTGCAACATGTTTTTATCTAAGTTGTGGCCCCCTGCGAAAATTATGAAACTTTGATCTCGAATCACGGGTTTTAAGCAGGAAGACCGAGAGCCACTAGCGTTTGCATGGGACTGCATGAAGGAGGCAATAAGAAATTGCCCCAACAATGGGATGGAAGAATGGTTAGTTCTTCAAATATTTATAATGCTCTTAATACCATGTAAAAAACCATGCTTGATACATCTACAGGAGGAATCATAATGGGAAGACCGATTGAGGAGGTCAAGAAACTACTACCCCCTCTGTAAACAAATGTAAGACGTTTTGGTAGTTTAAATTAAACTGCCAAGACATCTTACATTTGTTTACAGAGAGAGTAGATGATATGCAAGAAAACCATGCCTAATGGCATGTGGAGAAGTCTACCACAAGAAAGGTGAATTCCATCTCTTAGGAGAAAATGAAGAGCTAGCAATTAAGATCGATGAATTATTTAATTGACACCATAAGAGGTCAATGTGAACTCCATTACCGATAGCGATGTTAATGATGATAACTTTATTGCTCGCAACAACTATAATCCCAATTGGAAAAATCAAGGACATGCTCCTAATTATCCTAAACCACCGTATCCAACTAATCAAGGAGCACCTAATAATTTTGGAACGAGCAACGGTAATAGAAGTTCTTTCGATGAAACTCTTAATACTTTTATAACTACTCAAACTGAGTAGAACAAGACATTTACCAACATACTAAAAAAAATCATGATGGCTTACTCAGTTAAATGACAAGTAAGATTGTTGGGCTCACTAATGATGTGCAGGCTTTAGAAGAAAGAAATCGTAGCATGGAGGCACACGTTGCAAATTGCAGAGAGCCAAACAATGATTCTAGCCAAGTTTGCTGAAAAGCCGAAACCTAATCCGGTTGAGAGTGTCAAGTTGATGAGAAGTAGCGAAGAATCTCCAAAGGAGCTCGATAAGAACCATATACTAGAACCTTCATATTCCATTGCAGACTTCGTGAAGATGTTGACTCTCAAGCATCCACTACCCGAGGTATCAAATGACGAAGCATATAAACCCTTTGTTAATCAAGTTGCAGATAAGGTACATGAATTGGATGATGAAAATAAAAAGCTATATGATAATCTTCCGGCTAAACAAGAGGATATATTTGATCCAACTATTGAAAGTGAGATTGGGTTGAATAAGTTCAATGCTTTATGTGATCTAGGTGCTAGTGTTTCCATTACCCCTAAGTCCATTTATGATAATATCAATCTTGGCCAATTCTACATTTATGCAAGCAGTAGGGATTAAGCATGGTGTGGTCATTCAAATTAATGATTCTCATGTTATGATTGATCATGTCATTGTTGAGATGCCCGAAGATCCCATTGCACCAATTATATTAGGTAGGCCATTCTTAAGGACCATCAAAGCTACCATTTTTTTGAAGGTGATGTGAGATTTGACCTTCTGTGAAAGGATCCTTTTATTAAGCATTTCCCTAGGAAAAAGTAGATGAAGATGTACACATGAGACGGTATCGCCCTAGCACCAAGAGTTATGGCCTAGGCATTCTTGCACCTAAAGAAAAGTAATTGTCACTGCGATCAAGCTAACCGACCGAAAACGAGTGCTTTGGGAGGCAGACCATGTGAATAAGTAGAGTGAGTAAGTTTATTTTTGTTTAGTTTGTTTCAATAAAGAGTGTTGAAGTTTAGTTTAGAGGAGGATAAGAAGATGGTCGGTACCGACACCGTATATGTTAAAACGTTGCTATGTGTTGTCACGCCCAATATGCGGTCCTATCCTCAAGGAACTCGGAAGTCCCACTAAGGATAGAAGCGCATATCGAAGACGCTTCGCAAGGTGGATATCATTACAACATACTATGTACTGAATGGATGAGAATACCAGATAAAGGCTTACACTCGCCACAAGCTACAACATGAATACATTGAATACATCAATACATAGCAAACATCATACAGAAGAGCAGGATCCGACTACGGATGAAATTAAACAAAAAGAAGAACGACGTCCACCCTGCTAGTCCCAGGCTGCCAACCGGGAACCCATCCTATGATCGACGAAGAAGAAGAAGCAGAAGAAGAACTCCAAAAGCAAACATGCATCGCGCTCACGTCAAATCATCGCTTTACCTATACCTACACATGTTGTTGTAGTAATCTGTGAGCCACGAGGACTCAACAATCCCATTACCATGGGTATCAAGACTAGCAAAGCTTAATGAGTATGAAATGGTTAAGTGGTGAGGTTACAGCAAGCATTAAGCATTTGTATGGTGGCTAACTTACGAGTACAAGAGTAAGAAGAGTAACTACGCATAAACGGGTGCAAATTAATATGATCAAGAAGTGATCCTGAACACCTACTTATGGTTCAAGCATAACCCCACTGTGTTCTCTTCCCGAACTCCCTCAAAAAGAGACAATCACGGTTACGCACAAGGTTGACGTATTTTAATTAGATTTAGTGTCAAGTTCTCTACAACCGGAGGTTATAAATTTCCAAGTCCCCACATAACCACGGGCACGGCTCTCTGAAAGATTTAACCCTGCAGGGGTGCTCCAAGTAGTCCATTATAAATTACCACACGCATCCGATGGAACATCCTCACACCATGATAACACGATGCTTACGATAAGGAATCCCGGTGGACAAGCCACTCGTAACAGGCAAAACTAAACCAGCAAGACCTCCCGGTGAGCCAGATCCACGTCTAGAGCCGCGCGCTCTCTATCTACGGGCATCATCCGTCTATGCTAAGTGGACGGTAGCCAAAATACCCCGAGTTGCCCCGAGGCGGCTTCGCCGACTGCTAGGTAGGTGGACCAACGATTGTGTTTTGCCGCTGGCCCGAGTTATGTTGGAATTAAAAGAGTCCCCGAGGTGGCGACCCTCTATGCATTAATTATTAGGTTCATGTTGGCAAATGTTAAAACCAATGTTGGGCCTTGCTGGAGAAGTCTTATCCTAAGACAAGTGATCAGGGGGGTTCCCATATGCCCCACATGTGTTAGAAGTGCTCATCAAGGAACATAACACCGGTATTACGGAAACTAGGGCGGCATGAGTGGAACAAAACACTAGGCAAAAGGCCGAGCCTTCTACCTTCAACCAAGTATATAGATGCATTAGTTAAATAAGAGATATTGTGATATCCCATGATATCCATGTCCCAACATGGAACAACCTGCAACTGCACCTGCAACTAGCAACACTATAAGAGGGGCTGAGCAAAGCGGTAACATAGCCAAACAACGGTTTGCTGGGATGGTGGAAGGTTAGAGGTTGTATCATGGCAAGTTGGAGGCTGACAAACAAGTGGTAGGTAGCGAGACATAGCGATAACATCGAGACAACTAGCAAGCAAAGATAGTAGTGATATCCAAGGTAATGGTCATCTTGTCTGGAATCCCGCTAGGAAGAAGATCGAATCCATGAAGTAGTCGAACAAGCGTAGTCGAACGGATCCTCACACTTCGCAACGTAACCGGTACTATCGAGAAGAAGCACAACCGGAAAGAAGCAAACAACATGGTAAACACACAAGCATAATCATGGCATGATGTACAACCGAGTATGATGCATGTCAAATTTAAAGAGGCATGTCATGGCAAGATGCAACAAACAAATACTACACATTAAGTGAAGCTCAGTATGCAACGAGTTGCATATTGACGAAACTCCACATACAATTATTTAGTTCACTCCCGTTTATGCACATGACAATGTTAATTGTTGGTTAACATGGCAAGAGGTGAAGCATAATTAATCTATCTATCTAGGCAATTTAAATGAGGCTAAAAACAACACATAACAATTCTGGAAAATCCCCATATGTAATTTTCGAAATTGGTACTGTTCTGCCTAAAACACAATTTTAAAGTTAAATTCTATGTAAAAAAGTCTGGAAATTTGTCTTTTGGATATGTTGGGACTAACCTCTCGACCTTAAGAAGAAAAACTCGAAGAAAATTGAATTCAGAGTGTCCAGGATGAAAGACGGCACATGGTAAGACCCACCATAGTCGTACCAGCAGTCATACCAGAGGAGGATTTGCAAGCCAACGAATCCAGAGAGCAAATATGGCTAACGGTACAAGTGCGAGCGCTCGTACTGCCGGTCTTACCACGCTCGGGCGAAGACTAGAAGAAGGTCTAATTTTCCACCACGACTAACGGTATGAGCGCGAGCGCTTGTACTACCTATCATATCGCGTGCACAGCTGAAGCAATAGAAGGTCTCATTTTCCAAGACAATGCGTGGTACGAGCGCGTACCCTCCGTCGTACTAGGTATGTGCCAGCGGAATTTTGAATCCAGGGTGTTCGACAGCACACGGTATGAGTGGACGCGCTCCAACCAACGTTCATACGGCCTGGAACTTCGGCCATATGAGCTCGAGGAGGAGGTAAATCAATCTAAAATTTCAATCTCCTCTCTCTTGTTCCTCCAGCCTCTCCAAACCCTTGTCGGATCCCTCTCCTACTCATTTTTAGTCTGAAACCTTCTGCTTGAACGATCTACGATATGTTTCCCCTTTGATCCCCAATTTATTTTTTGCAAATCCATGCTCTATAGGCCTAGCATTGCCACATTAGGTTCTTGTACGTTTTTATCCAAATTTTTAGATGAGCACGAATTTGTTAAAGTTTTTAGTGGAGTTTGATCATATGTCTCATGTAGGATCACTTGTGTATCAATCTATTGGACTAGAAAAAATATTTTGGTTAGATGTTTATGAGAAGGTCCACTCATATTGCACGGGGTGAAGCCGTTCATTCGACCCATGAAGTTGCACATAGACAACAAGTTCTATTTAGGGGATCACCTTCCTCGACTGCGCCGAAAAGAAGAAGTATCGAGTGCTTCGTGATAAGGATGGAGCCTACTGATATGTCTCAAACGTATCTATAATTTTTTTTATTGTTTCAAGCTATTATATTATCATTTTATATACTTTTATTATCATTTTACATCATTTTATATTATTTTTCTGGACTAACCTATTAATTTAGCGCTAAGTGCCAGTTCCTGTTTTCTACTTGTTTTTGGTTTCATAGGAAATCAATATCTATGAAGGTCAAAATATGTTGCCAATTTAACACAATTTTTTTGGGCACTAGAAGCTTCAGAAGCGTCGAGAGGACCCACCAGCCAGCCACAAGGGCAGGTGGCGCGGCTAGGGGGGTGGTCGCGCCACCTGGGCTTGTGGCCCCCCTGGTTACCGCCTCAACCTGATTCCACCGCCATAAATTCCTATAAATACCATAACCATTCATCGTACCTCCAGAAGAATTTGATCGCCGCCGCAAGCCTCTGTTCCGAAGAGATCCCATCTGAAGCCTTGTTCCTGAGCCCTGCCAGAGGGGGGAGCCATTGTCGGGAGGCTCTTCATCAACCTTGCTACCTTCATGACCATGTGTGAGTAGTTCCCTTAGGACCTACGGGTCCATAGCAGTAGCTAGATGGTTCTCTCTCTCTTTTTGGATCTTCAATACCATGTCCCCCTTCTTCCTTGTGTGATTGGGATCAATCCGATGTAATTCTTTGGCGTGATTGTTGGGACATGGTGAATTATGAGTTTATGATCATATTGTTCATTGAATATTATTGAATCTTTTGAAGTTTCGTTGTTGTATAATTAAATAGCTATGTATGCTTTCCGATCTATTTATCTTCTTTGGCCAAGATTGATGAGTAGTTCTTCAGAGGGAGTGGTGCATAGTAGTGGGTTCGATCTTGTGGTGCTCTAATCCAGTGACAATAAGGACGAAGACACGTATTATATTGTTTCCACTAAGGATAAAATGACGGGGGTTTAATCTTATTGCTAGATTTCTTTCTGTCTACATTATGTCATCTTGCTTATTGCAATGCTCTGTTTCTTGTAAACTTAATACCTTGAGATGCATGTTGGATAGCGGTTTCGGGGTGGAGTATTAGTGGTAGATGATGTTGGATTAACGATCTACTTATCCCGGACGTAAAGCCTATATGAGATTATGCCATGAATGATCATAGTCATAAAGATTGCTATTCTTGTCTATTGCCCAACTGTAATTTGTTACCATGCCAATTGCCTGCTTTCGAGAGAGATACCTCTAGTGAACCTATGGCCCCGGGTCCATTCTCCATCAATACTTTCTTCCACAAAAATTTCTTTCCAATTTGCCTTTACTATTTTCCGTTTTACTATACAACTACCTATCTATATATTTGCGTTTAATCTTGTAACTAGCAAGACAAGGGACTTGACAACCCTCTTGTTGCGTTGGGTGCAAGCATTTTATTTTGCTTGTGTGTAGGTGTTGTTTATCTTGTTAGCTTGATGCTCCTACTGGTTTGATTAAACCTTGGTTCTTAATTGTGGGAAAGCTTTGTTGCTATCTACATCACCCTTCCTCTTTTGGGAAGCCCAACGACTCCTGCGGGAGTAGCAAAGAAATTTCTAGCGCCGTTGTCGGGGAGTCTTCTTGTACCAAATCAAGTGCCTTCACACAAACTTCTTTATTTGCTTGTTTTATTTCTTGCCTAGTTATGTTATCTTTATCTTTGACTCACTAAACAAAAACAAAAATATAAAATATATTGGTTATGGATCCTTCTCCACTTGCTGGACTTTAAAAAAATTCTACTTATGATAAACGAATAGCTAATGAAGAAAATGCTATAAACTCTTTGAAAGAAAATATGAAGTTGAGTGTGCTTCTTTCTTTATGAAGTTTTTCTTGAAGATCATGAATCTGAAAATTGTTATGAAGTGTTTAAGGAAGAATTTTATAATGTGGCTGATGAGAGTTCCTTGAATGATAAGCATGAGTGCAATGTTGTTAATATGTATTCCATGAATATCAATTATGCTAATGACATGTGATATGTCCATTTTGCATCATGTTTTCCTACTGCTATTTATAGTGTTTTTAATCAATATAACACTTTGTGGAGTAATTCTAATGCTTTTTCTCTCTTAATATGCAAGATTTACATAAAGAGGGAGATTGCCGGCAGCTGGAATTCTGGACCTGAAAAAGCTATGTCAGAGATACCTATTCTGCACATCTCCAAATGAGCTGAAATTTCACGGAGATTTATTTTGGAATAAATAAAAAATATTGGAGAAAAGAAGTACCAGAGGGGGCCACCCAAGTGCCCACGAGGCACCAGGGCGCCCCCCAGGTACGCCCTGGTGGCTTGTGGGTCCCCTGGCCAGCCTCCGGTGCCCATCTTCTGGTATATAAGCCCATTTTCCCTAGAAAAAATGAATAGAAGACTTTTGGGATGGGGCGCCGCCGTCTCGAGGCGAAACTTGGGCAGGAGCACTTTTGCTCTCCGGCGGAGCGATTCCGCCGGGGATACTTCCCTCCGGGAGGGGGGAAATCGAAGCCATCGACATCACCAACGATCCTCTCATCGTGGGAGGACCAATCTTCATCAACATCTTCACCAGCACCATCTCATCTCAAACCCTAGTTCATCTCTTGTATTCAATCTTTGTCTCAAAACCTCAGATTGGTACCTGTGGGTTGCTAGTAGTGTTGATTACATCTTGTAGTTGATGCTAGTTGGTTTATTTGGTGGAAGATTATATGTTCAGATCCATTATGCTATTCAATACCCCTCTGATCTTGGACATGAATATGATGTGTGAGTAGTTACTTTTTGTTCTTGAGGACATGGGAGAAGTCTTGTCATAAGTAATCATGTGAATTTGGTATTCGTTCGATATTTTAATGATATGTATGTTGTTGATTCTCTTAGTGGTTGAGGGTGTCCCGGATTAGGGGGTACTCGGGTTGCCAGCCTATCTCTAATAGGCCGAACTGATGGGACGATCTTTGCTCGTCAAGAAGACCGGATGGTAGGCGACCCCGTGCACCAGAAGGAAACCTCCGAAGACTTGGCGTCTCCTCCAAGGAATAATTAGTGTAACCGACATGTTTATCCCCTGATGGCAACCGACCACATGTAACCCTAGGTCCCTCTGGTGTCTATATAAGCCAGAGGGTTTAGTCCGTAGAGACACAGAACCATCATTACCATCTAGGGTTTAGTCCATCCGATCTTGAGGTAGATCAACTCTGTAACCTTCATAAAATCACATCAATACAATCCAGCAGGACATAGGGTTTTACCTCTTCGAGAGGGCCCGAACCTGGGTAAATCGCTGTCTCTATGTTCCCTGTTAATCATTGATTCCTAGACCCACAGTTCGGATCCCCTACCCGAGATCTGCCGGTTTTGGTACCGACATTGGTGCTTTCATTGAGAGTTCTGCCGTGGGTCACCAAGGATCAATGGCTCGCCTTCTCATCAGCGATGGCATCCGCAGCGGCGACATCTTCGTCCCCGGACAACTCTTCGCGTTCGGCAGCATTGTGCTGCACGCCGATCCGACCGGTCACCTTGACCAGGTCGACAGCTTCGCCCCTGAGCAGGAAATCAGATTCGGCAACCTAGAGTACGTCGCCGATTCTCGGGGCGATCTGGTCCTTACTAGATTCTCAGCTTTACCTGGGGAGCCTAATAACCCCGAGGCCTTAACCTCGGATCCTCTCCTCGGCCCCGTTTCCGGGCCGATCCCCAGTTCGGATCTGGCCTTGAGTTCGGATCCAACTCCGGTGCCAGAAAACCAAGGGCCACCCTTGGTCGAGCACACTTCCGACGCCAGCGCACCAGAGTTCGACTCCGAACTATGCCCAAGGATGGGTCCGGTGGACCTCTCGCTTTTAAGCGAGATGTTAGATCGGATCCAGACGATGAGTATCACAGATGGCCCGTCCTCAGACCAGGAGCAGGTCGGACAGGAGGCCAACTGCGGGGAATTTTACCTCCCACCCACCACCCACTTGGTAGCCACCGTCGAGGATTTAACCGACATGCTGGACTACGCCTCTGACGAGGCTGACGACATGGATGAGGATATCGGCGCCTTTCCTTATATGGCTCCCTCCCTTGCCACCTCCAACACCGGAAAGTGGACCGCCACCTCCACCTACGATGTTTACATGGTCGACACCCCCAAGAAGGACGGCGACACGACTATGAAGGACGGCGATGGCCCCGTCGAGGAACCACCCAAACGCCGACGACGGCGAGCCAGAGGGCGAGGAAAGGGCAGGGAAAATAACACAGACACAAACGACACCAGAGAGGACGACACTCCGGATAACATGGGGGAGCTTGGCGACAACACCCCCGAACAATGCCATGACGCCCCTGAAGGGCACGAGGACCAGGGTGGCCCTGCGGACCCCGAGGACTCCGAGGACAGCAATTACCTCCCTCCGTCCGAAGAGGAGGATAGCCTCAGACCCGAGGACTTCATCGTCCCAGAGGACCCCCTGGAGCAAGAGAGATTCAAGCGGCAACTCATCGCCACTGCCCGAAGCTTGAAGAGGAAGCAACAGCAGCTAAATGCCGAACATGATACGCTCAACGACAGATGGACGATGGTCTTAGCTGCTGAAGAAGGCCTTGACGATCAACGTCAGGGTCAATACAAGAGTTACCCACGGCGGCGCCTGCTCCCAGAATTTGAGGATGAGGCCCTTGAGCCCATGCCTCCCAGACGAACTTATGCAAGCCAGCCCGACTGCCCCCCTCGAGGACGGGATAGGACGGTTGGGGAAACCGAACTCCCACCCGCGCCCCCTCGAGGACGGGATAGGGCGGCCGGAGAAACCGAATACCCACCCGCGCCTCCTCGCCGAGCAGGCAAAGACCCGATTCAACCGGATGACCAATATGATCTGCGCCGCAACTTGAACGCCAGAGGAATCCAGTCAAGATCCATCTATGGATCCATAGGACACGCGCCCGCTGGACGGGACGGATACCAAGCCTGGCGCGACAGGAACGACAGAGCTCGGGAGCAGCACCGTGCCCGGATGACAACCGATCTCCGGCGGGACGTGGCCCGGGTCAGGGGCGGCGCACACCCAATGTGCTTCACTCACGAAGTGATGCAGCATCAGTTCCCCGAAGGGTTTAAACCCGTGAATATAGAACCATACGATGGGATAACTGACCCAGCCATGTGGATCGAAGACTTTCTTCTCCACATTCATATGGCCCGAGGAGATGATCTCCACGCTATTAAATACTTACCGTTGAAACTCAAAGGACCAGCAAGGCATTGGCTAAACAGCCTACCCGAAAACTCCATCGGGAGCTGGGAAGAGCTCGATGATGCATTCCGAGCTAACTTTCAAGGCACCTATGTTCGGCCACCGGACGCCGATGACCCGAGCCACGTAATTCAACAGCCCGGGGAGTCAGCTCGGCAATTCTGGAACCGGTTCTTGAATAAGAAGAACCAAATTGTCGACTGTCTGGATGCCGAAGCAATCGCCGCATTCAAACACAGTATTCGGGACAAGTGGCTCGCCCGCCAGCTCGGCCAGGATAAGCCGAGAACAATGTCGGCCCTTACCTCCCTAATGACCCGCTTTTGCGCGGGTGAGGATAGCTGGTTAGCTCGTCGAAGCAACCACCCCGAAGACCCTGGCACCTCAGAGGCCCAAGACGGGAACGGGAAACCCCGGCGCAACAAGAATAACAAGCGCAGTCACACTAACAACGGCAGTGAAGCCGATGATGCAGCGGTAAATGCCGGGTTCAGCGGCTCGAAGTCAGGACCGCGGAAGAAACCTTCTAAAGGAAACCGGGACGGTCCGACCGCATTAGACAGAATCTTGGACAGGCCCTGCCAGATCCACGGTACCTCGGATAAGCCCGCCAACCACACCAACCGCAATTGTTGGGTAATCAAACAGGCCGGCAAGATCACAGCCGAGGAGCAGAGCAAGGGTCCCCGCAGTGAGGATGGCGATGAACCTCACGGGCCGAACAATGGAGGCCAAAAGCAGTTCCCTCCAAAGGTAAAAACCGTGAACATGATTTACGTCACGCACATACCGAAGAAGGAACGAAAACGCACACTTCGGGATGTCTACGCCTTAGAGCTTGTAGCCCCGAAATTCAACCCGTGGTCGGCTTGCCCAATCACGTTCGACCGTCGAGACCATCCGACCAGTATCCATCATGGAGGAACAGCGGCTCTGGTGCTCGACCCCATCGTGGACGGATTTCACCTCACCAGAGTCCTTATGGACGGAGGCAGTAGCCTCAACCTGATTTACTCAGACATAGTGAGGAAAATGGGGATCGACCCATCAAGGATTAAACCCAGTAACACCACCTTTAAAGGTGTAATCCCAGGCGTCGAAGCACGCTGCTCGGGATCCATAACATTGGAAGTAGTCTTCGGTTCGCCCGATAACTTCCGCAGCGAGGACTTGATCTTCGATATTGTCCCTTTCCGCAGCGGTTATCACGCACTCCTCGGCCGGACAGCGTTCGCCCGCTTTAACGCCATCCCACACTACGCGTACTTGAAGCTCAAGATGCCAGGACCAAGGGGCCTTATTACCATTAATGGCAATACCGAACGCTCGCTCCGAACAGAGGAACACACGGCGGCTCTAGCCGCCGAAGTCCAAGCCGCCGAAGAAGCGTCGCAGGCCAAATCTACCCCCAAGGCACTGGACGCACACAAACGCGCCCGAGCTACGGCCTCGGCCCCGGAGCACTCCCATGCTCGCCCTAAATAGGGATACGCGCCCCATAGCATGACCCACTCAGCCGTGAAATACATGCCTCGAGTGCACAACTTCGCGCTCAAGATCCCATGGGCGGCTGTGGGGACACGTGACTCAAAGGCCAAGAGCTCAGTTCAACCGAGCCATGGCCGATAGATGTTCTTGGATTAACGTCAACTACAGGTACCATCTAGGGCCTGATCAGCATTAAGCATACACAGTGCGGCGATTCCTCAAAACCCTTTCTCAAGGGCTCGCCTGCCGAACATTACTACTTCCGCCGAGCACAAAGATGACAACTTCACTCATACGGAAGCTTCATAAAGAGCAAAGGCGCAGACGTGCAGCAGGGCGTAGTAGGGACGTCAAACCAGTCATGAAGGCCCTGTGTAAACCTTTCCTCTTATATATTATTCTTTAAAGTATCTGTAAAAGTTACTTCGGCAGTTCAGATTGTACAGATAGACGTTACAAATTCAAAGGAAATAAAGACCAAGCTTTTCTACGGTAATTGTGCATTCGTGCTGCATATTCCTTTCCGCTTTTTGGGCCAAAGTAAACTATTTGCGATACGTTCCTTTTTTTAGTGACCGGCTAATAGACCGGGGGCTTGAACATAAATCTTGCCTCAAACTTTATTCTGGCACCAAATTTTATTGCATGTGCTCGGCGTCACGGATATTGCATTATATGAATCAGTTCCGAATTGTGTCTTTGGTCCATAGTTGGGTTGCCCGGCTCCTGTGTTTGCCCTCTTATGTTCCACATTGTTCGGCTAGGAGGGTAAAGGGAGAACCACTGCGATTGTGCTTCTAGCTAGCCTGGTTAAGTACCTCAGTGGAGAAAGCCGAAAACTGACTGTCATAATATGCGAGAACTGGTCGGCGATCCGATGACTAGTGTCAAACCTAAAATCGTTGGAGGTTAGCCCGTGTTAAACGAAGGGTTCTCTGTCATAGGAACCATGTGATAATGGTATCGACCTCGGTATACCCGGATATCACATACACTGGGGGCTAGTCACCAGCCCCCGCCATCAAGCTCCTATGGCTAAGTGAAAGCACTAAAACCGCATAGTCTGATTGCCTTGTTTTCCGTACACAGAACCGCCTCCGGGCACCTAGACGTCGGCTAAGGGTTAAGGTATGGCAAGGAAACACCCCATGCAGTATCTGCACTGGGGGCTGAAGCCGACGACTGGTAACTTTTAGTTCAGAAACGGCCGCACAGGAGTCTAAATTAACATGGTAAACATTATATGAACATCCAACACATTACATTCCAATCAAAGCAAAAGGTTTTACACCCCTCGGATACAAGGAAAATAAATCTACTCATAAATTACATCTTTCGAGCACTGGGCCTCTACTGCGCGAGCACCATCCATCACGATGGGGAAATATTGCTCGGGGCGCCTGTGCTCCTTCCCAGGGGGTGGAGGTCCGGTGGCCATCTTGGCGGGCTTGATCTTCGGCCAGTGCACCATGGTCTTGCCGAAGGCCATCCGAGCTCCCTCAATGCACGCGGAGCGCTTCCAGGCATCAATTCAGGGCGTGGCGTCATACAGCCTTTGCACCAACCCAAAATAGCTACTCGGCAGCGGCTCGGAAGGCCATAGCTTGACGCAGAGGTCCTTCATTGCGGGCTCCGCCATCCGATGCAGCTCCATCAGCTGCTTCATTTGGTTGTTAAGGAGGGGAGGGTGTTCGGGCGCTTGAAATTGCGCCCAAAACAGCCTCTGCTCGGCCCGACCTTCGTGGGCGCCGAAGAACCTAGCCGCATCAGCCGCACTCCTCGGGAGGTCTGCAAAGGCGCTTGGGGAATGCCACACTCGCGTGAGCAAAGCGAACCTGTTACCACCAAAGACACTTTGTAGCAAGTACGGCTTACCATCCGCAATGAGCTTGACTTGGCGGAGTTCTTCTTGATAGCCGCGCGCCTCTGTCCGCGCTTCCTTCGCCACCGTCCCCAATGAGGATAGCTCAGTGGCCTGCTCTTTATTCTTTTGCTCAAGAGCCTCACATTTTGTGACGGCATCTTTGAGCTCTTGTTGCACTTCCAGCACTCTGGCCTCGTGCTTCTGGCTAGTGGTCCTCACCGCAGCCAGTTCGGCAGCTGCTTGTTCGGCTGCCGACTTCTGCTCCGCTGCCTCCAGCTGAGCCGTCCTCAGCGCGGCCTTGAGGTTCTCCACCTCCGCGGCGGCAGCTGTAGTAACATCGGTTGACTCCGTTTAAGACTACTCTAAAACCTTACTTAACAAAAAGGAAATAGCTGCAATAATCACTATAGTTCGGACTTGCCTTGCGCTTCGTCGAACCTCTTATTCACCAGGCTGAGGTCGTCTTCGGAGCTTTTGAGCTTCCGATTCAGCTCGGCCAACTCCTCGGCGTTGGCGGCTGCTGCCGAAGATGACGCATGTGCATCACCCTACGCACATTAGTATCCGAGATATTGATTTTCGATCCTCTGACCGGCTTTGTTCAAGCCAGTCAGAGTCTTGGGAGCTACTGTGTATGAGGCTATACATTTATACAAAAGAACTTTTCTAAGGGAAGAGCATTACTTCGCTCACCTTGAAGCCCGTGAGAAGGCCACTGAAGGCCTCCTTCAGTCCGTTATCCACGGACCGAAGACTTTGCAACACCGCGCCCATAAGGGCACGGTGGTCTTCGGAGATAGAGGAGCTGGTTAAAGCATCCTCCATGTCATCCGGCCACCCAGTCGACGCCCGCTCTGGGGCGGGCGGGGGTGGCGGGGGCACTTCAACTTCTTCCCTCTCAAAGACCGGAGTGCCCGACTCCGAACGCCTTGACGACTCCGGAGCCGCCCTCAGAGAGAGCTCGGATTGTCTGGGCTCCTCCTCTTCGTTTACCAGAGGGGCCCTCCCCTCCAGGTCTTTGGCGGCTGAGGTATTTACCACGGCCATGATGGTGTCGCCCCCTCCCCCTGTGTGCGGCACAGGAGGAGTCCTCCTTGACAGGACCTCCTCGGCCTCCTCGACGATTGGGGGAGGCAAGGCGCGCGATTCGGTTCCGCTCTCCGCCAGCGCGGCCGGCGGAGAATCCCCCTCTAAGACTCGGTCTGTGGGGAGGTCGCGCAGCGGGCTACGATGTCAGAAGTAAAAAGGCGATCAATATCAAGCCCAGTTGGGCCGAAGACACTCAAGCGGATATTAGAACGCATACCTTTGAGCCTGCGGCTTGGCCCTGGGAATCCTCCGAGGAACCTCTTCGGAGGCCTCAGAGTCCTCGGCAGAAGCCGAGCTGTTGTCGGACAGGGCCACCTTGGCCCTGCATGGTCTCTTGGGGGAAGGATGAAGCGGCTCCTCCTCGGCATCCTCGGATGCCACCCTCTTCTTTGATCGGGGGGAGTCACCTTCCTCCCCCTCCTCCTCCTCCTACTCCTTCTCCTCCTCTTGTGCGGAGGGAGCATGGGTGTCCCCGGATCTAGTGTCCGGGGGTCCTCGGGAATGGAGGCCCTCTCTGGCCTCCCTCTTCTTGTCCTTCTTCTTCTCCTTCCTCTCCGGCACCTCGTAAGACTCCACGGCCAGCATGGCCGTCAGCAGGGGCGTCCTGGGCCCCTCTGGCAATGGGCCGGACTGTCGATCTGCTCCTCCTTCTTCAGCCAGTTCTGCGGATGAGAAGTGAGAAAATTGAGTACCTTATCAAAAGGGAACAATCCGAACATAAGAACAAAACTAGTCATACCTCCCGCGGGGGGTTTGCGGCGTCGAGACCGATGTCTTCCTCCTCGGCCGACCAGTCCATCTGCGGCTTGAACAACACCTTCCACAGTTGAGCGTGGGAGGTGCGGAAGAAGCTGCGTATGGTGGCCGGGTCTTCGGGCTTGTAGGCCCACATGGGGGAAGCGCTGCCCTGGAATGGGAGGATTCGGTGGCAGAGCATGATTTGGATCACGTTGGGCAGCTCGACGCCCCGCTCTATCATCTTGGCGATCCGGCTCTGTAGCAGCGCCACCTCCTTGTTCGACCCCCAGTCAAGGCCTTTCTTGGTCCATGAGACCAGCCTCGTGGGGGGTCCGAATCGGAAAGCTGGAGTCGCCCCCCAATCCGCACTCCTTGGCTCTGTGATGTAGAACCATTCCTTCTACCAGATCTTGACAGTCTCGATGAAGGTGCCTTCTGGACACTTCACCCGGGGAAGCTTGCTGACCATCGCTCCCCCGCAGTTCGCCCGTTGGCTGTCAACAATCTTTGGCTTGACGTTGAAGATCTTCAGCCACAGGCCGAAGTGTGGCCGGACCCGAAGAAAGGCCTCACAGATGATGATGAAGGCCGAGATATGCAGGAAGGAATTGGGGGCGAGGTTGTGGAAGTCGAGCCCGTAGAAGAACATGAGGCCCCTGGCGAAGGGGTGAAGGGGAAAACCCAAACCTCGAATGAAATGAGGGAGGAACACCACCCTCTCGCCCTGCCGCGGCGTGGGGACGACTTGGCCCGCCTCTGGAGTGCGGTAGGCAACGTCGGCGGGGAGATAGCCCGCGCTCCTCAGCTCCAAGAGGGCGCTTTCAGTGATGACAGACGCCTCCCACTTGCCCTTGGACCCGGAGCCCGCCTTTGCTAGGATGAGTAGGTGGCTAGAGAGGCTCTTGGGAGGGAGAGCGGATCTGGGCGTTGGAGCTCAAGAGATGGGGAAGGCAATGGCGAAGAAAGAAGCGAGAGCGTGCAGAGGAAATGAAGGTCGTTCCCCTTTTATGGGCTGTAAAAACCTAGGGTCCCTTTACTGCGCCGCAGGCTTCGCCATTTCCCCGTATAAATCACGCCATTATGCGCGCATGGGATAGAGCGAATTATTGATCATATCCCTTAAAAAAATAGGGCACGATCTCCATATCGATGGGACGTGCCTATGAAAACCGCCTCGAACCACGAATCGAGTTTTTCATGAACCAACTCGTGGTCATGGCAGGGTGTGACCCTTCGGTAAAAGCTGTCAGATGAGGGTACTATTCACACCAAAGCAATTAGCCTTCCGGGCTAAGTTATCAGTACACCTCGGCGACCGAGGTATAGTTCGGCGCGTGTACGGCTGGGCAACACTTGAGAGCCCGCTTTGGAGGAAATGCAGGCCTGTTACCGGTGTCACAGAAGGAAGGGAGCTGGTCCACAAAGCCGATGATGTTCGGCGTCTACCTCAGCTTCGAAGACTAGTTCGGGGGCTACCGAGGGTGTCTCGGATTAGGGGGTACTCGGGCTGCCAGCCTATCTCTAATAGGCCGGACTGATGGGCTAATCTTTGCTCGTCAAGAAGACCGGATGGTAGGCGACCCCGTGCACCAGAAGGAAACCTCCGAAGACTTGGCGTCTCCTCCAAGGAATAATTAGTGTAACCGGCATGTTTATCCCCTGATGGCAACCGACCACATGTAACCCTAGGTCCCTCTGGTGTCTATATAAGCCAGAGGGTTTAGTCCGTAGAGACACAGAACCATCATTACCATCTAGGGTTTAGTCCATCTGATCTCGAGGTAGATCAACTTTGTAACCTTCATAAAATCACATCAATACAATCCAGCAGGACGTAGGGTTTTACCTCTTCGAGAGGGCCCGAACCTGGGTAAATCGCTGTCTCTATGTTCCCTGTTAATCAATGATTCCTAGACCCACAGTTCGGATCCCCTACCCGAGATCTGCCGGTTTTGGTACCGACAGTGGTGTCATGTGAACGTCGACTACATGACACTTCACCATCTTTGGGCCTAAGGGAATGCATTGTGGAGTAGTAATTAGATGATGGGTTGCTAGAGTGACAGAAGCTTAAACCCTAGTTCATGCGCTATTCCGTAAGGGGCTGATTTGGATCCATATGTTTAATGCTATGGTTAGATTTATCTTAATTCTTCTTTCGTAGTTGCGGATGCTTGCGAGAGGGGTTAATCATAAGTGGGAGGCTTGTTCAAGTAAGAACAGCACCCAAGCACCGGTCCACCCACATATCAAATTATCAAAGTAGCAAACACGAATCAAACAAACATGATGAAAGTGACTAGATGAAATGCCCATGTGTCCTCGAGAACGCTTTGCTTATTATACGAGTTCGTTCCGTCTTGTCCTTTTCTACAAAAAGGATTGGGCCACCTTGCTGCACTCTTTGTTACCTTTACTACTTGTTACTTGTTACAAATTATCTTGCTATCAAACTACTCGTTACCGATAATTTCAGTGCTTGCAGAAAATACCTTGCTGAAAACCGCTTGTCATTTCCTTCTGCTCCTCGTTGGGTTTGACACTCTTACTTATCAAAAGAACTGCGAATGATCCCCTATACTTGTGGGTTATCAATACTCTTTTCTGGCGCTGTTGCCGGGGAGTGAAGCGCCTTTGGTAAGTGGAATTTGGTAAGGAAACATCTATATTACGTGCTGAAATTTACTGTCACTTGTTACTATGGAAAACAATCCTTTGAGGGGTTTGTTCAGGGTATCTTCACCTCGATCGGAAACACAAAGAGTTGCTCCTCAACCTACTGCACCTACTGAAAATATTTATTATGAGATTCCTGCGGGTATGACAGAGAAACTGCTAGCTAATCCTTATGCAGGAGATGGAACGGTACATCCCGATATGCACTTGATCTATGTGGATGAAATTTGTGGATTGTTTAAGCTTGTAGGTTTATCCGGAGGTGGAGTTAAGAGGAAGGTATTCCCTTTATCTTTGGAGGGAAAGGCATTGACATGGTATAGGCTATGTGATGATACTGAAACATGGGACTGGAACCAGTTGAAGCTGGAATTCCACCAGAAATTTTATCCTATGCATTTGGTTCATCGTGATCGGAATTATATATATAATTTTTGGCCTCGTGAAGGAGAAGGTATCGCTCAAGCTTGGGGGAGGCTTAAGTATATGTTGCATACATGCCCCAATCATGAGCTCTCAAGAGAAATAATTCTTCAAAACTTTTATGCTGGGCTTTCTCATAATGATCAATCCAAACTCGATTCTTCTTCGACTGGCTCCTTTATGAAGAAAACTATTGAATTCAGATGGGATCTTCTGGAAAGAATTAAACACAACTCTGAAGATTGGGAACTCGACAAAGGTAATGAGTCAGGTATAATACTTGAGTTCAATTGTGTTAAATCTTTTATGAATACCGATGCTTTCCATAAGTTTAGCACTAAATATGGACTTGACTCTGAGATAGTAGCGTCCTTTTGTGAATCATTTGCTACTCATGTTGATCTCCCTAAGGAGAAGTGGTTTAAATATCATCCCCCTGTTAAAGAAAAGATTGAGGAACCTGTTATAGTTAAAGAAGAAACTATCATTTACAATGTTGATCCAGTTGTGCCTACTGCTTATATTGAGATTCAACTGTGGTTAATAAAAGTAAAACTAAAACACCTACACCGTGCCGCTATTGGATATACTCTTGGTGATCTTAAGGGCATTAGTCCCACTCTATGTCAGCACAAAATTAATATGGAGCCTGAGGCTAAACCAGTTGTCAACCACCAACGATGATTAAATCCTAAGATGAAGGAGGTGGTAAGAACTGAAATATTAAAGCTTCTGGAAGCAGGTATAATCTATCCCATAGTTGATAGTAGATGGGTAAGTCCCGTTCATTGTGTCCCTAAGAAAGGAGGCATTACTGTTGTTCCTAACGATAAAAATGAACTCATTCCACAAAGAATTGTAACTGGTTATAGGATGGTAATTGATTTTAGAAAATTAAACAAAGCCACTAGAAAAGATCATTACCCCTTACCTTTGATTGATCAAATGTTAGAAAGATTGTCCAAGCATACACACTTTTGCTTTCTTGATGGATATTCTGGTTTCTCTCAAATACCTGTATCACAACCCGACCAAGAGAAAACCACCTTTACTTGTCCTTTTGGAACTTATGCTTATAGACGTATGCCTTTTGGTTTATGCAATGCACCTGCTACCTTTCAAAGATGTATGACTGCTATATTCTCTGACATTTGTGAAAAGATTGTTGAGGTTTTCATGGATGATTTTTTCGTTTACAGAACTTCTTTTGATGATTGCTTAAGCAACCTTGATCGAGTTTTGCAGAGATGTGAACAAACTAATCTTGTCTTGAATTGGGAGAAGTGCCATTTTATGGTGAATGAAGGTATTGTCTTGGGGCATAAAATTTCTGAACGAGGTATTGAAGTAGATAAGGCTAAAGTTGATGCAATTGAGAAAATGCCATGTCCTAAAGATATTAGAGGTATAAGAAGTTTCCTTGGTCATGCTGGTTTCTATAGGAGGTTTATTAAAGACTTCTCTAAAATTTCTAGGCCTCTTACTAATCTCTTGCAAAAAGATGTTCCATTTGTTTTTGATGATGATTGTGTAGAAGCCTTTGAAACACTTAAGAAAGCCTTAACCTCTGCACCTATTGTTCAACCACCTGATTGGAACTTGCCTTTTGAAATTATGTGTGATGCTAGTGATTATGCTATTGGTGCTGTTCTAGGACAAAGAGTTGATAAGAAATTAAATGTTATCCATTATGCTAGTAAAACTCTAGACAGTGCTCAAAGAAATTATGCTACTACCGAGAAAGAATTTCTAGCAGTTGTGTTTGCATGTGATAAATTTAGATCTTACATAGTTGATTCCAAAGTAATTGTTCACACCGATCATGCTGCTATTAAATACCTTATGGAAAAGAAAGATGCTAAACCTAGACTCATTAGGTGGGTTCTATTGCTACAAAAATTTGATTTGCATATTGTTGATAGAAAGGGAGCTGAGAATCCCGTAGCTGATAATTTGTCTAGAATGGAAAATGTTCTTGATAACCCACTCCCTGTTAATGATGATTTCCCTGATGAATAATTAGCTATGATAAATGCTTCTCGTAATACTCCTTGGTATGCAGACTATGCTAATTATATTGTTGCTAAATTTATACCACCTAGTTTCACATACCAACAAAAGAAAAAGTTCTTCTTTGATTTAAGACATTATTACTTCTGGGATGACCCACATATTTATAAAGAAGGAGTAGATGGTATTATTAGACGTTGTATACCTAAGCATGAACAGGAACAAATCCTACGGAAGTGTCATTCCGAGGCTTACGGAGGACACCATGCAGGAGACAGAACTGCACATAAGGTACTACAATCTGGTTTTTATTGGCCTACTCTTTTCATGGATGCTCGTAAGTTTGTTTTATCTTGTGATGAATGTTAAAGAATTGGTAATATTGGTAGACGTCAGGAAAGGCCTATGAATTGTTCACTTGTTATTGAACCATTTGATGTTTGGGGATTTGATTATATGGGACCTTTTCCTACCTCTAATGGGTATACACATATTTTAGTTGCTGTTGATTACGTTACTAAGTGGGTAGAAGCTATTCCAACTAGTAGTGCTGATCATAACACTTCTATTAAAATGCTTAAAGAAGTTATTTTCCCGAGGTTCGGAGTCCCTAGATATTTAATGACTGATGGTGGTTCACATTTTATTCATGGTGCATTCCGTAAACTGCTTGCTAAATATGATTTCAACCATAGAATTGCATCTCCCTATCACCCTCAATCTAGTGGTCAAGTTGAATTGAGCAATAGAGAAATAAAGCTAATTTTGCAAAAGACCGTCAATAGATCTAGAAAGAATTGGTCTAAGAAACTTGACGATGCATTATGGGCTTATAGAACTGCTTATAAAAATCCTATGGGTATGTCTCCTTATAAAATGGTTTATGGAAAAGCATGTCATTTACCCCTTGAGTTAGAACATAAAGCATATTGGGCAATTAAAGAACTCAATTATGATTTTAAACTTGCCGGTGAAAAGAGGTTATTTGATATTAGCTCGCTAGATGAATGGGAAACCCAAGCTTATGAAAATGCCAAATTGTTTAAAGAAAAAGTTAAAAGATGGCATGATAAACGAATTCAAAAATGGGAATTCAAAGTGGGTGAGTATGTTCTATTGTACAATTCTCGTTTTAGATTTTTTGCAGGAAAACTTCTCTCTAAATGGGAAGGACCGTATATCATCGAAAAGTTTATCGCTCCGGAACCATTAAGATCAATAACGCCGAAGGCACTAATCCGAAAGTGGTCAATGGGCAAAGAATTAAGCATTACATCTCAGGTACACCTATTAATGTTGAAACTAACATTATTCAAACTATGATACCGGAGGAATACATAAGAGAGACCTTCCAGAACACTCCAGAACCCTGAAAAGGAAGAGGTACATGATACGGTAAGTAAACCGACTCCAAAAATTCCATAAAAATACTTTCTGTCAGTTTTGGAATATTAGAAAAATACAAAAATAAGAAACAACCGAGGGGACCCACGAGGTGCACACGAGGCACCAGGGTGCGCCCACCCCCCCAGGCGCGCCCTGGTGGCTCGTGGGCCCCTCGTGAGCCTTCCCGACTCCGTTTTCTTCTGGAATACTTGTTTTGCAAGATAAAAATTCTTTATATATACCCCCGGACATTTTGACCACCGTATCGCAGAAATATCCTCTGTTCTTGTTTCGTGCTATTTTTTTGACAGATCTAGATCGCCATGGCTCCCCAAAAGCTTCGTACCAAGCACCGTATTGTGCAACCATCGCCGGGCAAATGTCCCTACAGTGAGGTTTACTACGATTTGTCGTCAGGAGAGGAAGACAATGGCAAGAAGGACAAGGTCGAGGAAGTTGTGGGAGCCCAGGCCCCAGAAGGAGGGCAAGCCATCCCCATGGAGGAGACCGCAGAGAAGGGAGATATCCTTCAACCCTTATATGATCATCTCTCCCCATCTGAAACTGAAGCCCTAAGAGTCTTTGAAACAATTTGTGCTCAGAATACATATCTCACTCGTGAAGTTATTTTGTTGGAAGAGCAAAACATGGCCCTTCGGAGCATCAACCGTAAATTGGAGTATCTACTGAAACTGAAGGACGAGCCCACCACTTCATCACCACCACCATCACCGAGGAAGGAGACTTGAGTACATGGGTATGGGCACTCCCCTTGGCTTGTGCCAAGCCTGGGGGAGGTGCCGCGGTATCGTATCACCATCACTTTTATTATCTTTACCTATTTTTAGTTCGATCCTTAGTTATTTCATGATTTAGTTGAAGAAAAGTTTAGTATGATCTATTTTCGAGTGCTAGTTTCGTGATTATCGGCACCTCTCTCTCTAAACATGTGGACATGATTATACTTTGTTTTTGAGTGTTAGTTTTCAAGAAAGTTTATGCCTTGTACTTTGTTGTTGTGATGAATTGTTACTTGCTCATGAGAAGTTCTATGATAATGAATATTGTTGTTATAATAATGATCATGATGCTACTATGTCCGTATTTTTTTTATCGACACCTCTCTCTCTAAACATGTGGACATGATTATCGATATCGGCTTTCGCTTGAGGACAAGCGAGGTCTAAGCTTGGGGGAGTTGATACGTCCATTTTGCATCATGTTTTCCTACTGTTATTTATAGTGTTTTTAATCAATATAACACTTTGTGGAGTAATTCTAATGCCTTTTCTCTCTTAATATGCAAGATTTACATAAAGAGGGAGATTGCCGGCAGCTGGAATTCTGGACCTGAAAAAGCTATGTCAGAGATACCTATTCTGCACATCTCCAAATGAGCTGAAATTTCACGGAGATTTATTCTGGAATAAATAAAAATATTGGAGAAAAGAAGTACCAGAGGGGACCACCCAGGTGCCCACGAGGCACCAGGGCGCCCCCCCAGGCGTGCCCTGGTGGCTTGTGGGGCCCCTGGCCAGCCTCCGGTGCCCATCTTCTGGTATATAAGCCCATTTGCCCTAGAAAAAATGAAGAGAAGACTTTCGGGACGGGGCGTCGCCGTCTCGAGGCGAAACTTGGGCAGGAGCACTTTTGCTCTCCGGCGGAGCGATTCCGCCGGGGATACTTCCCTCCGGGAGGGGGAAATCGAAGCCATCGACATCACCAACGATCCTCTCATCGTGGGAGGACCAATCTACATCAACATCTTCACCAGCACCATCTCATCTCAAACCCTATTTCATCTCTTGTATTCAATCTTTGTCTCAAAACGTCAGATTGGTACCTGTGGGTTGCTAGTAGTGTTGATTACATCTTGTAGTTGATGCTAGTTGGTTTATTTGGTGGAATATTATATGTTCAGATCCATTATGCTATTCAATACCCCTCTGATCTTTGACATGAATATGATGTGTGAGTAGTTACCTTTTTTTCTTGAGGACATGGGAGAAGTCTTGTCATAAGTAATCATGTGAATTTGGTATTCGTTCGATATTTTGATGATATGTATGTTGTTGATTCTCTTAGTGGTGTCATGTGAACGTCGACGACATGACACTTCACCATCTTTGGGCCTAAGGGAATGCATTGTGGAGTAGTAATTAGATGATGGGTTGCTAGAGTGACAGAAGCTTAAACCCTAGTTCATGCGCTATTCCGTAAGGGGCTGATTTGGATCCATATGTTTAATGCTATGGTTAGATTTGTCTTAATTCTTATTTCATAGTTGCGGATGCTTGCGAGAGGGGTTAATCATAAGTGGGAGGCTTGTTCAAGTAAGAATAGCACACAAGCACCGGTCCACCCACATATCAAACTATCAAAGTAGCGAACGCGAATCAAACAAACATGATGAAAGTGACTAGATGAAATTCCCATGTGTCCTCGAGAACGCTTTGCTTATTATACGAGTTCGTTCCGGCTTGTCCTTTGCTACAAAAAGGATTGGGCCACCTTGCTGCACTCTTTGTTACCTTTACTACTTGTTACTTGTTACAAATTATCTTGCTATTAAACTACTCGTTACCGATAATTTCAGTGCTTGCAGAAAATACCTTGCTGAAAACCGCTTGTCATTTCCTTCTGCTCCTCGTTGGATTCGACACTCTTACTTATCGAAAGGACTGCGATTGATCCCCTATACTTGTGGGTCATCAATATGCAAAGCTATAAGCTTGGGGATGACGTGTTTAGTGAAAATGATCTTTCTTGTCTCCCTATTAATGAAGAGGTTATAAAAGAAAATACTATTGGAATATGCTCATTAGATGAAAAAATATGATTGGGATAAACATGATGATCTTTATTATTCAAGTGATGAAGATGACACACTTGATGAAAATATTGCTTTTTATGGTGACACTATGTCCGTAGGCACTATTGATGAGAATTTGTTATGCCTACTACTTATTATGATGACATTGATTTGGGAGATAATTATGATGCTTCTTTTGATCTTGAAAATTTATTTGAGCTTCATAATGAATCTATGATTGATAATAAAATTTTCAAAACAATTGAAAGTGGGTTTGGAGAGGTCTTGACTTTAGTTGATGTTAATCCCACTATCTTGGAAGATTATAAAATTTGTATGCATATGGATCATAAAGAGAATGTTTTATATGATAGCTATACTGTTGAATTTGATTATGATCCTACATGTAATTATTTTGAGAGAGACAAGTATGGTTATACAAATCTTCATGTTACTAAATCACCTCACTCTATGTTAAGATTGTTAATGTTTCTTTCTTCTTCCTTGCATATGCTAGATTTTGCTTGCCTCGATAATTTGTTTTCTTATAAGATGCCTATGCATAGGAAGTGGGTTAGACTTAATTTTTTTTCTTACATGCTATATGATGCTTTCTTTTGTGCTTCAATTCTTGATTTTCATTTGAGCATCATTGCATTTGAAGCCTATCTTAATGGCTATAAAGAAAGACCTTCTTGGGAGACAACCCAATAGTTATCATTTTCTGTTTAGTGTGTCTACATAATTATTGCTACTGTAGTAATTGTGTTTGTATCTTTTCTTTTATTTTTGTGCCAAGTTAGACCTTTGGGATGTTGCAAATGCTTGTTTATTAGGTTCTGTGCAGAAATAGAAACTTTTTTGCCAAGTGTTTTAATTTTCATTCTTTACTGGAATGTGATAAATTGCTGAAGTTTTTACACAGTACTGAATTACAAATTATCTGTCAGGTCCTAATTTTCAGAATTTTTGGAGTTACATAAGTATGGCTAAATATTAGATCTTTACGTACTGTTCTGTTTTTGACGGATTGCTGTTATGTTTTCTTTGTCCGCTTGTTTTAAAGTTTCCATGTCGTATATTGGGGGATATAAATTGTAGAAATGATAGGATACAGTGGATATTATTGGGAAATAAATATGCATCTTGTCTTGATAGTAGATGAGAGAATGATTTATTTTATATGTACTAACCTATATCATGAGTTCCGTTAAGTTTTGTGTGAATGAAGTTTTCATGTTTTGGGTGAGACAACGATATGAGGAGAATAAGGAGTGGTAAGAGTCTGAGCTTGGGGATTCCCAAGGCACCTCAAGGTAATATCTAAGGAAGAATCAAGCAGCTAAGCTTTGGGATGCCCCGGATGGCATCCCCTCTTTTGTCTTCAAAACTATCGGTATGTCCCACTTGAAGTTATATTTTAATTCTTCACATGATATGTGTTTTGCTTGGAGCGTCATTTTCTTTTGGTTGAGTTTTATTTGACGGTCTTTAGAATCATTGTGTTCTGGTCTCATTTATTAGAGACACACACACATTGGTCATTTATTTATAGAATGCTCATCGATATTCACTTATATCTATTTGAGTTGAGGCATTGCTCTTGTTCTTCACTTATACATGTTAGAGGATGGTGATAAATTATGTTTTTCTAGAAAACACCAGGACTCTCTTGCCTCATTTAAATCTTTTTAGAGAGTTGAATAGGAATTGGTAATTGCATAAATTGTATGGTTGGTCTAAAAATAATAGGTATATATGAGTGGTATAATGAAAACTTGCATGAACTTGTAGATCAATTGAACAAAATAATTGGGTACTTTGCAATGATTATTTAGAAAGGAAGTAATTAATTAATTTTTGTGTAGCCTTGAGGATTTGCACGAAGTAGTGGAGAGGTGTCATAAAGTCATAAACGTTAATACTTGTGGTCATTTAAGTGAAACTGATTATGAAGGGTCTACGTTGAAAAATGTTGTAAGTAACCACTCACGTATCATGGGTCAGAAATTGCGCAACGGGCTTAGGCTTCGCCAAACACTTTCCCTAAGAATAATCAGTCTCATGGTAATCCGGTGTAGACTATGACGTATTAGTGAGATGTTTGGGTTGTGAGTTAAGATCTTTTGCACTTCCACCTATCCATATTTTGCTAGCCTCTTCGGTACCGTGCATTGCCCACTCTCATACTGAGACATGGTGCATACTTCACCGGTGCATCCAAATCCCATGAGATGATACACTCTCTTACACATAAACCTCATTATACCTTCCTCAAAACAACCACCATACCTACTGATACGTCTCCAACGTATCTATAATTTTTTATTGTTTCATGCTATTATATTATCAATCTTGGATACTTTATATGCATTTTTATGCTATTTTATATCATTTTTTGGGACTAACCTATTAACCCAGTGCCAGTGCCAGTTCCTATTTTTTTTGCTTGTTTTTGGATTTTCAGAAAATCAATACCAAACGGAGCCAAACGGAATAAAACCTTTAAAATGAATTTTTTGGACCAGAAGGGACCCTAGAAGGTTTGGGAGGAGGCCAGCAGACCTACGAGAGAGCCATGAGCTCACAGGGCACGCCCCCTGAGCTCGTGGGCCCCACGTAGCTCCGTTTGGCCTAATTCCACCTCTATAAATTCTCAAATATTCCCAAACCAACAGAGAGCCACCCAAAATAACTTTTTCGCTGCCGCAAGCTTCTGTTCTTTCGCGATCCCATCTGGAGGCCTTTTTCGGCGATCTGCCAGAGGGGGAATCGATCACGGAGAGCTTCTACATCAACCTTGCTGCCCTTCCGATGATGTGTGAGTAGTTCACCACAGACCTATGGGTCCATAGCTAGTACCTAGATGGCTTCTTCTCTCTCTTTGATCTTCAATACAATGTTCTCCTCGATCTTCTTGGAGTTCTATCCGATGAATTGTGGGTTTATGATCAGATTATTCATTGAAAGTAATTGAGTCTTTTCTGAACTTTATGATGCATGATTGTTATAGCTTTGTATTTCACTCCGATCTATCCATTTGGTTTGGCCAACTAGATTGTTTTATCTTCGGTGGGAGAGGTGCTTTGTAATGGGTTCAATCTTGTGGTGTCCTCACCCAGTGACAGAAGGGGTAGCGAGGCGCGTATTGTATTGTTTCTATTAAGGGTAAAACGATGGGGTTTAATCATATTGCTTGAGTTTACTTTGTCTACATCATGTCATCTTGCTTAAGGCGTTACTCTGTTTGTCATGAACTTAATACCATAGATGCATGCTGGATAGCGGTCGATTGGTGGAGTAATAGTAGTAGATGCAGGCAAAAGTCGATCTACTTGTCACAGACGTGATGCCTATATACATGATCATTGCCATGAATACGTCATAACTATGCACTTTTCTATCAATTGCCCAACGGTAATTTGTTTACCCACCATATGCAATGTGTTCGAGAGAGAAGCCTCTAGTGAAAACTATGGCCCAAGGGTCTACTTTAATCATATTATAAAAACCAAAAATACCTTGCTGCAATTTATTTACTTTTATTTTGTTTTGCAATTTATCTATCTACCTATACAAGATTTGATCCTTGCAAGTAACGAGTCCAACGGGATTGACAACCCTCTTGCCCGCGTTGGGTGCAAGTATTTGCTTTTGTGGGTGCAGGTGTTGTTCACTAGGATTTGCGTGGTTCTCCTTTTGGTTCGATAAACCTTGGTTCTCACTGAGGGAAATACTTATCTCTACTGTACTGCTTCACCCTTCCTCTTCGGGGAAAATCCCAACGCAGCTCACAAGTAGCAGAAAGAATTTCTGGCATCGTTGCCGAGGAGACATCATCAAATCACTACAAGTACCTTCACTCAAACTATCATCTACTTGCTGTATTTTTTATTTGCCATTGCCTCTCTTTTTCATCTCCCTCCACTTCTAAAAAAAATCAAAAATACCAAAAATATTTTGTGTGCTTTCTTTGCTTGTGCTGCCATGTGCCTTCTATTTGCTTGCATCTTTGCTTGCTAAAAATTATTGATATGGATCCTCATCCAGTTGCTAATCTTTTCAAACAATCCAATTATGATGAACCAATTTCTAGTGAGTTGAGCGCACTTGATTATCTTTATGAAGTTTTGCTTGAAAACCGTGAATCTGAAAATTGTGATGAAGTGTTAAAAGAAGAAATTTATAAAGTGATTCATTATAGCTCCTTGAATGAAAAGCATGATTGCAATGATGTTATTATAAATTCTATTAATGTCAATTGTGCTAATGATATGCAAAGCTACAAGCTTGGGGGTGATAATTTTGTTATCTCTGCTACTTATTGCAATGATCATGATGAATATGTTATTGATAATAATGTTCGCAATAATATTAAATGTGGGTTTGGAGAGGTCATGACTTTAGTTGATGTTAATCCCACTATCTTGGAAGATTATAAAATCTTTTTGCATGTGGATCATAAAGAGAATATTGTTTATGATAGTTATATTGTTGAATTTGAATTTTATCCTATATGAAATTATTTTGAGAGAGGCAAATATGGTTATAAAAATCTTCATGTCACTAAATTACCTCTCTTTGTGTTGAAGTTATTAATGTTTCATTCTTCCTATTTGCATGTGCTAGATATTGCTTGTCTTGATAATTTGTTTTTTCTATAAAATGCCTATGCACAGGAAGAGGATTAGACTTAAGTATGTTTGTTACATGTTATATCATGCTCTCTTGTGCTTCAATTCTTATCTTTTATGTGAGCATTGTTAAAATCTCGAAGCCTATCTTAATGGCTATAAAGAAAGAGATTGTTGGGAGACAACCCAATAGTTATCTTTTCTGTTTTTGTGTGATCACATAATTATTGCTACTGTAATGATTGTGTTTTTATCTTTTAAATAGTGTCTGTGCCAAGTAATGCCTTTGGGATGATTTAGATGATAGTATAATTGATGCTGTTTGAAAATAGAAAGTTTTGCGCCCAGTATTTGATTTTACGTTTTTTACTGGAACATCAAAAAAATCTGAAATTTTTACAAAGTATTGGGGCACAATTTTTTTTACGTTTTACTAAGTTTTCAGAATTTTTGGAGTTACATAAGTATGGATAAATATTCTGTCATTGCGTACTGTTCTGTTTTAGATAATTACTTGATGTAAATTGCCAAAAATTCAATAAATCAATGAAATATACCAATATCACTCTAAAATTCATGAAAATTTGGCAGTTGGAATCCCATGTGGTCTACTTTAGGTGAAAATTGAAAGGGCACAATTTATAATAATATTTATGGCACTTGCTTCACAAAAAAAGTCATCTTGGGCACTAGAAAAATGGAAAATAACTTTTTATTTACCAAATCTTCAAACTTTTTTTGGGAATTATTGATCACAATGGTAACACCCTAGTTAGTTCCAAAAATGGTTATGTTATCATGTACTATGCCATGAAGATGCCATGGGCATGGTCATCTTGGTTGAAAGTCATTGATCTTCATATGAGATAGGTCAATTTGTGAAGTTTTTTTTCAAGTTTGTGGTATTGTCAGTTTATAATATTTCCCCCAAGACATTGCACATAAGAGGCCTCCATGCAAAAGGATTTCAATTTTTGAGCCTTTTTTTATTTTTTATAATTTCTTTCAAAGTGTTGTCAAAATTGCATGGATGACTAATCATATAAAATGGTTGGTAATTTGATATTTCTTTGTGGATACTGCCTACATTCCTAATGTGGAAGGTGAAAATGATTTTTCAGAATTTATAGGACCAAACTAGAGCACACTTGCAGTTTAAATTTGATGTAAATCGCCAGAAATTCAATAAAACAATGAAATATCGCAATATCACTCTGAAATTCATGAAAAATTAGTAGTTGGAATCCCATGTGCTATACATTAGGTGAAAATTGTAAGGGCATAATTTACAATAATATTTATGGCACTTGCTTCACAAAAAAGTCAGGAATGGCACTAGAAAAATGGAAAATTAACTTTTTATTTGTGGTATTGCCAGTTTATCATTTTCCCATAGCGATTGAACATAAAAGGCCTCCATGCAAAAGGATTTCAATTTTTGAGCCTTTTTCATTTTCTATTTTTTTATATTGTTGTCAAAATTGCATGGATGACTAATCATATAAAATGGTATGGGATTTGACCTTTCTTTGTGGATACTGCCTACATTCCTAATGTGGAAGGTAAAAATGATTTTTCAGAATTTATAGGACCAAACTAGAGCACACTTGTAGTTTAAATTTGAATTACTTGATGTAAATCGCCAAAAATTCAATAAATCAATGAAATATACCAATATCACTCTGAAATTCATGAAAAATTGGTAGTTGGAATCCCATGTGGTCTACTTTAGGTGAAAATTGAAAGGGCACACTTTACAATAATATTTATGGCACTTGCTTCACAAAAAAAGTCATCTCAGGCACTAGAAAAATGGAAAAATAACTTTTTATTAACCAAATCTTCAATCTTTTTTTGGAATTATTGACCACAATGTTAGCACCCTAGTTAGTTCCAAAAATGTTCATGTAATCATGTACTATGCCATGAAGATGGCCATGGGCATGGTCATCTTGATTGAAAGTCATTGATCTTCTTATGAGATAGGTTAGTTTGTGAAGCCTTTTTTTCAAGTTTGTGGTATTGTTAGTTTATCATTTTCCCACAAGCCATTGCACATAAGAGGCCTCCATGCAAAAGGATTTCAATTTTTGAGCCTTTTTTATTTTCTCTAATTTCTTTCAAAGTGTTGTCAAAATTGCATGGATGACTAATCATATAAAATGATTGGGAATTTGACCTTTCTTTGTGGATACTGCCTACATTCCTAATGTGCAAGGTGAAAATGATTTTTCAGAATTTATAGGACCAAACTAGAGTACATTTGCAGTTCAAATTTGAATTACTTGATGTAAATTGCCAAAAATTCAATAAAACAATGAAATATGGCAATATCACTCTGAAATTCGTGAAAAATTGGCAGTTGGAATCCCATGTGGTATACTTTAGGTGAAAATTATAAGGGCACAATTTACAATATTATTTATGGCACTTGCTTCACAAAAAGTCATGTATGACACTAGGAAAATGGTAAATTAACTTTTTATTTGTGGTATTGACCGTTTATCATTTTTCCCACAAGACATTGAACATAAAAGGCCTCCATGCAAAAGGATTTCAATTTTTGAGCCTTTTTTAATTTTCTATATTTTTCTCAGATTGTTGTCAAAATTGCATGGATGACTAATCATATAATATGGTTTGGAATTTGACCTTTCATTGTGGATACTGCCTACATTCCTAATGTGGAAGGTAAAAATGATTTTTCAGAATTTATAGGACCAAACTAGAGCACACTTGTAGTTTAAATTTGAATTACTTGATGTAAATCGCCAAAAATTCAATAAATCAATGAAATATACCAATATCACTCTGAAATTCATGAAAATTTGGTAGTTGGAATCCCATGTGGTCTACTTTAGGTGAAAAGTGAAAGGGCACAATTTACAACAATATTTATGGCACTTGCTTCACAAAAAAAGTCATCTTGGGCACTAGAAAAATGGAAAAATAACTTTTTATTAACCAAATCTTCAATCTTTTTTTGAAATTATTGACCACAATGTTAGCACCCTAGTTAGTTCCAAAAATGTTCATGTAATCATGTACTATGCCATGAAGATGGACATGGGCATGGTCATCTTGATTGAAAGTCATTGATCTTCTTATGAGATAGGTTAGTTTGTGAAGCTTTTTTTTCAAGTTTGTGGTATTGTTAGTTTATCATTTTCCCACAAGCCATTGCACATAAGAGGCCTCCATGCAAAATGATTTCAATTTTTGAGCCTTTTTTATTTTCTCTAATTTCTTTCAAAGTGTTGTCAAAATTGCATGGATGACTAATCATATAAAATGGTTGGGAATTTGACCTTTCTTTGTGGATACTACCTACATTCCTAATGTGGAAGGTGAAAATGATTTTTCAGAATTTATAGGACCAAACTAGAGCACACTTGTAGTTCAAATTTGAATTACTTGATGTAAATTGCCAGAAATTTAATAAAACAATGAAATATGGCAATATCACTCTGAAATTCATGAAAAATTGGCAGTTGGAATCCCATGTGGTATACTTTAGGTGAAAATTGTAAGGGCACAATTTACAATATTATTTATGGCACTTGCTTCACAAAAAAGTCATGTATGACACTAGGAAAATGGTAAATTAACTTTTTATTTGTGGTATTGACCGTTTATCATTTTTCCCACAAGACATTGAACATAAAAGGCCTCCATGCAAAAGGATTTCAGTTTTTGAGCCTTTTTTAATTTTCTATATTTTTTCTCACATTGTTGTCAAAATTGCATGGATGACTAATCATATAATATGGTTGGGAATTTGACCTTTCATTGTGGATACTGCCTACATTCCTAATGTGCAAGGTAAAAATAATTTTTTATAATTTATAGGACCAAACTAGAGCACACTTGCAGTTCAAATTTGAATTACTTGATGTAAATCGCCAGAAATTCAATAAATCAATGAAATATGGCAATATCACTCTAAATTCATGAAAAATTGGTAGTTGGAATCCCATGTGGTATACTTTAGGTGAAAATTGTAAGGGCACAATTTAAAATATTATTTATGGCACTTGCTTCATAAAAAAGTCATGTATGGCACTAGAAAAATGGAAAATTAACTTTTTATTTGTGGTATTGTCAATTTATGATTTTTCCCACAAGCCATTGAACATAAAAGGCCTCCATGCAAAAGGATTTCATTTTTTGAGCCTTTTTTAATTTTCTATAATTTTTCTCTGATTGCTGTCAAAATTGCTTGGATAATCATACAAAATTGCACCCATTTTCTGATTTGCACACATATTCAAACGAAATTCATACAAATCATGATTCATTCCATGCGCATGCAAACAACTCGAAATACAATCTAGTTTTAGCATACGAATTCATACATAATTTATTCGAATAAAATGATAAGTTCGGCACGACCCTACTCCCAAATCTGAAACTAATTTTCTTTGTCAACCTGCAAGCGGCACGCGGCAATGACGACCTCGAAGCTAAGGCCATCCCAGGAGGCACATCGCCCGGCGATGTTTCTGTGCGGCATCGGGTTCGGGCTTTCGAAGTGCTGGATCCGAGTGGTGCGGTCCTGGTCGAGGATGTCCGGCCGTAATGGGTTGTTTGGCTCAATGTCCGGATGCGCCCTCTCCTTCGGCGTCAGATCTGTCTGAAACCTACGGACGGCACGCACAAAGGTGACCGAGCCGACGGCGAGGACAGGCGCCACTAGAAGACCCCTGGCTCACGACCCATCCCACCGGCAGACGCGTGTCTGGCGGCGCCGGGATGTCGTATGGCGAGAAGCTCGGCTTCACGGAGAGTGATGTTGCGCGGCCACGCCATGGATGCGAAAGGGGAGGTGGGAGGGAGGCTAGGGTTTGTACTGCAGTGGCGCCAGTGGCGGATAAGGTTGTGGAGGCGAGCGACGAAATGGGATGGGGGGCTGCATATATGGCACGGGAGGGGGTGGGTTGCAGCGTTAAGCCACCATTAATGGGCGCCGTCGACTCCCCGTGTGTGAAAATGCGAGCAGTCGCTTATGTGGAAACAGCAGGCGGCACTGATTCAGTTTTGCATACCGGTGGGTCCCATGCGTCAGTCGCAGACTGGGTAGGAATCAACCGGCGACATGAAATCAATAACACATGTGGCCAAATTGCGGGTCCCACGCGACTGTGTGCAGGAAAGAGCTGGTGATGCGAATGCATGCGGCCTTACAGGTCGGTCCGACGCGTTAATACCGGGCGAAGTGACGGTCCAAGACTTTAACCGGACGGCAAGGCATGGTTTGGCCTTTTGGGAGGCGCAGGCAAGTGGAGGAGGGCAAAAGTGAGCACTGTTAGATGGGCGGGGCAAAACTGAGCACAACTAAGGAAGGAGGGGCATGAAAATAGAAATCCTTTATTGTATTTTCCATCCTAAGTGCACAGATCGAGGCTTATAACTTGAGCGTTGAATGAAGTGCTAAGTAGTTGAAAAGGGACCGTCATGGAATTTGATTACTTGACCGACGGTCTGGGTTGTGTTATGAAAACACGTTTGAATATGGCAAAGCCTTGATTGATTGGCGACATGTATATGACATCATGAGTATTAATTGGTATTGCATAAAAGCATTAATCCATGAAAAGCAAAAGTAATCTTGTTTACACATTTTGATGTTACTTGCTTGTTATAAATTGTAAGATTAATGCTTTAAATAAATTTTGTCCGAAGTTCACACCATTATTACATCATTTGATCAAGATCATGCTAGGTAGCATTCAACATCAAAAATTATCTTTGTTTATCGTTTGCCTACTCGAGGACGAGTAGGAATTAAGCTTGGGGATGCTGATACGTCTCAAACGTATCTATTTTTGTTATTGTTTCATGCTATTATATTATCATTTCTATATACTTTTATTATCATTTTATATTATTATTCTGGACTAACCTATTAATTTAGTTCCAAGTGCTAGTTCCTGTTTTCTGCTTGTTTTTGGTTTCGCAGGAAATCAATATCTACGGAGGTCAAAATATGTTGCTGATTTAGCACAATTTTTTTTGCAACAAGAAACACTGGAAGCTTCGGGATGTGTCGAGAGGACCCACCAGCCAGCCACAAGGCAGGTAGTGCGGCCAGGGGGTGGCCGCGCCACCTGGGCTTGTGGGCCCCCTAGTTACCGCCTTGACCTGATTCCACTACCATAAATTCCAATAAATACCGTAACCATTCATCGTACCTCCAGAAGAATTTTATCACCGTCGCAAGCCTCTGTCCGAAGAGATCCCATCTGGAGCCCTGTTTTGGAGACCTGCCGGAGGGGGAAGCCATTGTTGGGAGGCTCTTCATCAACCTTGCTACCTCCATGACCATGTGTGAGTAGTTCCCTTAGGACCTACAGGTCCATAGTATTAGCTATGTGGTTCTCTCTCTCTTTTTGAATCTTCAATACCATGTTCCCCTTCATCCTTGTGTGATTGGGATCAATCCGATGTACTCCCTCCATTCCATAATGTAGTGCATATAGATTTTCTGTAAAGTCAAACTTTACAAACTTTGCCCAAGTTTATAGAGAAAACTATTCATATCTACAATAACAAATATATACAATGTGAAAGTATGTCTTGTGATGTATCTAAGGATATGTGTTTGGTATTCTAGATGTATATGTTTTCCAATACAAATTTGGTCAAAGTTTAAAAAGTTTGAATTTTCAGAAAATCTATAAGCACTACATTGTGGAATGGAGGGACTAATTCTTTGGCGTGTTTATTGGGATATGATGAATTATGAGTTTATGATCAGATTGTTCATTGAATATTATTGAATCTTTCAAAGTTTCTTTGCTATATAATAAAATAGCTATGTATGCTTTCGGATCTATTTGTCTTCTCTGGCCAAGATTGATGAGTAGTTCTTCAGAGGGAGTGGTGCATAGTAGTGGGTTCAATCTTGCGGTGCTCTTCCAGTGACAATAAGGACGAAGACACGCATTGTATTGTTGCCACTAAGGATAAAATGATGGGGTTTGATCTTATTGCTAGATTTTTTTCTGTCTACAGTATGTCATCTTGCTTATTGCAATGCCCTGTTTCTTGTAAACTTAATATCTTGAGATGCATGCTGGATAGGGGTTTTAGGGTGGAGTATTAGTAGTAGATGTTATTGGATTAACGGTCTACTTATCATGGACGTAATGTCTATATGAGATTATGCCATGAATGATCATAGTCATAAAGATTACTATTCTTGTCAATTGCCCAACTGTAATTTCTTACCATGCCAATTGCCTGTTTTCGCGAGAGATACCTCTAGTGAACCTATGGCCCCCGGGTACATTCTCCATCAATACTTTCTTCTACAAAAATTGCCTTTTTATTTGCCTTAACCATTTGTCATTTTACTATACAACTACCTATCTATCTATTTGCTTTTAATCTTATAACTAGCAAGACATGGGCCTTGACAACCCTCTTGCCGCGTTGGGTGCAAGCATTTTATTTTATTTTGTTTGTGTGCAGGTGTTGTTTATCTTGTTATCTTGAAGCTTCTACTGGTTTGATTAAACCTTGGTTCTTAATTAAGGGAAAGCTTTGCTGCTATCTACATCACCCTTCCTCTTTGGGGAAACCCAACAACTCCTGCGGGTGTAGCAGCAACCAAGTGGGCGTGTTCGCCCATGATCGCCACACTTGGCATAGGTAACAATTTTAATTTTCTATGCACTAATGTGGTTTGCAACATTTTGTTTTTCAGAACACGGCGATGTATCGTCGGTTGATGTTTTTTAGCACACTCTCACACACCGTTGGGTTGAATGCCGGAGGAGAAGGATAACAAATCACTTTTTGTCTCATGAATCTAAGCTTTGACATGTATCTCACGAAGTGGTGCAACCACTTTGGCTTCCCCAACAATGATGAACACTAACGCTACACCTACGATATGCTCAAACCACATCCGATGGAATTATTTGGCCAGATGAGTTACAAAGGCTACAATCATAGGGCCAATTGAATTGAGTGTCCTGTTGTACGTTATCTCCATTATGTTATCACTAACTCACTGCAGCGATGAGGAGAAGTTTCAAAGGTTAATGAAGAAAAATATGCTCATTATTGGGAAGGCCGAGAACCCCGTTATCAACTATGCACCAAACTTGGACGCGGTTCTTTTGTTTCACCTTGCACACCAAGCAAATTGTGCACAAGGAGATATTGCTTGTGGAGGAGTAATCACCATTTTTGCCAACTCTCTTTGCTTGAACTTCACTGACCTGCATCCGCTTGCTGGTAATCTCCTTCTTAATTTTTGTATTCTTCCGAGTGCGGGGATGGTAAAAGCCCGCATGGTCGCTACTTCATTCAAATTCCTGGAGTGGTGCACTTGTTTCCCACTCCCATGACTAACCCCTTCTCGATAGATGGAATTTTTCATTATGTTGCACAAGATGGAGGTGAAGCGTTGATCAAGAGGCTCCCGAACTAGATGAGGTGGACACAAAAGAACTCACTACAGAGGATGAGGAGGAGCAGCCACAAGATGATTGTTGGTGCAATAATTTGCCTCCTTATGCTTTGAAGATTGTTGACATAAAATAGTAAGGGACTGATATGTTTGCTAGTGCACACAGAGTAACAAGTCCCTGATGTCATGAGGAGTTTGCTATAAACTCCGAAGAATATGCCCTGCGCTGCAGCGAGCATTATTCACGAAGATGATGCTGCGAAGAGTGACCCCTAAAATTGTTGACGCAAAGCAATTGGTTCGGTGGGTTCCGAAGATATTGACTGCAGCCGAAGGAAGTCGAAGACGAAGTAAAGACGTAGCATTTGTTTCGTTGTTCTTCTTTTCTTTCATTGAGTCATAGGACCACCGTACTATTAAGAGGGGTATAGTGTTCGAAGCTTAGGTTCTCTGATGCTAAACTCAAACTTATGAAAGTTGTGAGAGAAATCTCTTTGTGTTCCGAGCAAATACTTGCAAGCAAGAGACTGTGATCTTCTTCGCTGTGAGAGATTTGACTCTGACCAAAGAGTTAGCATTACTTGTTCCTCAAGTAATGTTACCGTTGCCTCAAAAATCCAACCGTTGCAAATGTGTCGGTTGGCCATTGGCTGGACCGCGTGTCCAAAATGGTCATTTCCCATCAAGGAAGGCTGCGACTATAAATAGCCACCCCACACTGGCTTTGTCCGGTGGCTGATCCATTTGATTATGAGAAGTTTGTTGAGCAACCCCCTCTCCAGAGTGATTTGAATTTAAAATCCACCGAGAGAAAAACCCTAGAGCCAAAAAATTAGATAGTGGTTTAGCATCACTCGAATCTAAGTCCAGTACACTCCACCTATTACTCTTGAGAGCTGCAAACTCTCTAGACGGTTAGGTGTCATTTTCTTCAGAGACCAAGAGTGATTGTGGTTCTCGAAGAAGAAGTCTGTAAAGGTTCGGAGACCGCCTCAAGTATCTACCATGAGTAATCGACACTGGTTGACGAACCAATTATCGAGGAGAATAGGGTGAAGAGAGTTTATCTTCTCTGTTAAATCACAACCCCTCCAACCAGACATAGTTCTTGTGCAGAAGGACGAACTGGTCTACCAAACTCTTTGTCTTCACCAAGCTTTACTAGTTATTCCTTCGCATTTTTACATTCAAACTACCCTGCCTGTATGTTTTCCATCATGTGATTCTCCTTGATGTCTGTGCTTAGTTTTAGTTCGATAGTTTACTTTCACTCACTGTTATCCGTTATCCTTCTTTCCGCTGCTGTGTTCTGAGAGTTTTGAAGTTTCCAAAGAAATTTTAAAACTCCCATTCACCCCCCCCCGCTGGTAGACATACTTCGTTCCTAAAATTGGTATCAGAGCAAGGTACTCCTTGACTCTGCTCATTTTGGTCTAACAACCTTGGAGTTTAAGTATGTCTTCAGTGAGTTACAAGTCGCACCTCAAGATTCCCATCTTCGATGGGACGGACTATCCCTTCTGGAAGGAGAAGATGAAGATCCGTCTCCGAGCTATTGATGATGACATGTGGAATGTGGTGCAGAATGGCTTCACTGTGGAAATCCCTCAAGTCCCAACTGACCGCGAGAAGAAGCTTATTCAGATGGATGCTCAAGCCAAAGATGAAATTGGTGGTCATATTTCTCGTGCTCAGTTTCTTCGGTATCGTCAGTGTGAAACTGCAAAGGAACTATGGGATATCCTTGAGAAGATCAATGAAGGTGTCTCTACTCAGAAAGAAGCCCGCATCAACACCCTTCGAGCAAAATTCAACTGCTTCAAGAGAATTGGAAATGAAAGATATCAACAAACCTTCGATCGACTTAGCGACATTGCGAATGAACTGCAAGGTCTCGGCGCAATGACATTACTGATCATGAAGTGGTGAAGAAGTTGCTTCGGTCACTTGACAGTTCCTTCGATACCCTTGTTCTAATGATTCGCGAACGAGGTGATTTCAAGACTCTTGACTCTGCTGATATCATGGAAAGGCTAAACACCCATGAGGAATAAGAAGAAGATAAGAGAGATCTCTATGGCTCCAGTCACCGAAAGAATCATGCTCTCAAGGCAGTAGCCGATTCTTCTTCAGAGGACAATGCCGAAGAGGATTCCGATGACCCTGAAAGAATCAGCAAAGACCTCGCACTGATCACTAAAAGATTCCAGTGCTTCCGAAAGAAAAACCAATATCAGGGAAAAGGATCAAACTCTTCTGGCAAGACAAAGTCTTCGTCAAAACCCACAGGAGAATACACGTGTTTCAAATGCAAGAAACCAGGACATTTCATCTCGGACTGTCCTCTCTGGGAAGCTGCGACACGCGCCAGTGGAAGATTCGATTCAGGAAAGAGCAACCATGGCAAAGGCAATAGCAAGAGCTACGACTCAGATGACGAGAGGAAATCAAAGAAGTCCTTCAAAAAGAAAGACATCTCCTCCAAGTCTTCGTCAAGATCTTCTTCAATCAATCCCTCCAAGTCCTCGTCCAACCGCAAGAACACCTCACGAAAGGCCAAGGCGTACATCGGCAAGGAGATGGATTCTGACGAGGAAGAATCATCTGACTCTGAAGAAGTTGTTGAATCTGATGACGATTCGGACACGGGGATGGCTGGCATCGCTTGTGCATCTACTCCAACCTCGAACTTCTCCAAGAATCACTCAAGCGATGATGAGTCACCAGCTTTCTGCTTCATGGCTAAAGCTGTCAAAGAAAAGGTATCCTCCAAACATCGCAAGGTTTACACCAGTGATCAATTTTCTTCTGATGAGGATGACCATGCTAAGTTGATCAAAATTGCTAAGAAGCAATAGAACTCTCTCGAAAAAATTGAGAAAACTCCTAGGAAATTTGAGGGGTTGTTGGTTGAGGAGATGGAGAAAAACCAGTCTCTGACTGAAAAGCATTCCGCTCTTTCGTCTTGATTGGAAAACTGAGTGATCATCATGATTTTCTCCCAGCAAACCACGAAAGATTGACTTATGATTACCTGAAAAGGAAACAGGAACTCAAGTCGCTGAGAGAGGCTCATGATGATTTAATCAGGGAAAATTCTCTTCTTACCCAACAACTCAAGGAGAAAACTGAAGTCTTCATTCCACCCTGCTTAAAGTGTTTGGAGAGAAATAATGCTGAATCTATTGCTGAATCTTCTGTGAATGCTAATCCCTCGGTCAAGGAAAATGGTTCTGTGTCTGATGAAAATGCTAGGTTAAAGGATCTTCTTCAGACAGGAATGTTCAAAAGCCTAATTCTCTTGCAAGACTATGTCTCCGGGTGTACTGAATGGATTATGGATAGTGGGTGCACTAGTCATATGACCGGAGATAAGTCATTGTTTGTCGACCCAAACTTATCGGCTTCACCATTGAAGTACATTACTTTCGGCGACAGCAACAAAGGAAAGGTAATTGGGCTAGGTAAAATTGCTATCTCCAAGGACAAGAACATTGATGATGTCTTACTTGTTCAGTCCCTTGGATTCAATCTCATGTCCGTTGGCAAGCTTTGTGATTTAGGCATGTTGGTCCTATTTTCCATCTCCAAGTGCATTGTCTTTATGGCCACTAACAATTCCTTCGTCTTTGAGGGACTTAGAAAAGGTGATTTATATATTGTGGATTTCTCTAAGGGTCCCTCAGTTCAAACTTGCTTGCTTGCAAAAGCAACTAAAGGTTGGCTGTGGCACCAAAGACTTGGTCATGCAGGTATGAGAAACTTGTAGGCTCTAGTGAAGAAAAATCATCTTTGTGGCATTCCTGATGTGAAATTCGATAAGGATCGTCTCTGTGCTGCGTGTGAAGCTGGAAAATTGGCCAAGAAACATCATTCCTCCAAGACTGTCATGACCACAACAAGACCTCTTGAAATTCTTCATATGGACTTATTCGGCCCTCAAAATTATGCCACTTTTGGTGGAAGTCATTATGGTCTGGTAATTGTGGACGATTTCTGTCGCTACTCTTGGGTATTCTTTCTTGAAGACAAGACCTATACTCAAGATATCTTTAAAAGGTTCGCCAAGAAGGTGCAAAATGAATATGATGTGCGAATCATGCATGTCAGAAGTGAAAATGGCACTGAGTTCAAAAATACCAATATCGAAGACTTTCTCGATGAAAATGGTATCACTCATGAGTTCTCTGCTGCATGCACCCCGCAACAAAATGGGGTGGTTGAACGAAAGAATAGAACTCTCATTGAAATGGCAAGGACTATGCTCAGTGAGTACAAAACTCCCATCCATTTTTGGGCTGATGCTATTAACACTGCTTGTGATGTTCTGAATCGTGTTTATCTTCACAAATTCCTTAAGAAAAATTCATATGAGCTTATCACTGGCAAGAAACCAAATGTTTCTTATCTTCGTGTTTTTGGTGCACCTTGTTACATTCGGGACATGAACCATAATTCCAAATTTGCACCTAAAGCACATGAAGGTTTTCTTCTTGGTTATGGCTCGAACTCGCATACTTATTGGGTCTATAACTCTCATCATGGGAAAGTTAGGCAGACGGTAAATGTGCGGTTCGATGAATCTAACGACTCCCAAAAGGACCACCTGCCAAATGTGATAGATGAACCTCCAATCTCGGAAGCTATTCGGAAAATGGCCATGCAGGATGACGATGCTCCACCTGTTCGAAGAAGAACACGCCAAGCCACTGCCGAAGAGAATGTTGCTTTGAATCCAAATGGCAATCCCAATGCCAATACTGAGCAGAATGAAAATAATGAAGATATTGGCAATACAAATGCAAATCCAGATACAGATACTGATGGAAATGATCATTCATAAGGAAATCATCTTCCGGGAGTCGCAAATCAAGTTGATCCAACATTAATTCTCGAAGAACTCGAGAACCCAGGTCATCGACCAACAACTCGTTCATGCACTCGTTTAGCTAACTACTATGGCAGTTTCTCTTTTGTCTCATTAGCAGAACCTACCAAGTATGAAGAGGCTATGAATGATCCCGATTGGATGAATGCCATGCAAGAAGAGTTGGTGCAATTCGAGCTTAATGATGTGTGGGAATTGGTTGATCGACCGAATCCTAAGAAGCACAATATCATTGGTACCAAATGGATCTTTCGAAATAAGCAAGATGAAGATGGCATTGTGGTAAGAAACAAAGCTCGACTGGTTTCTCAAGGTTATACACAGGTAGAAGGTATAGACTTCGGTGAAACTTATGCTCCTGGTGCCCGTCTTGAGGCCATTTGCATTCTTCTTGCTTATGCAAATTTCAATGATATCTTGCTGTATCAAATGGATGTGAAGAGTGCTTACCTCAATGGTGAAATTGATGAGGAAGTATATGTTAGACAACCACCCGGCTTTGAAAATCCTCAATTCCCTAACAAAGTTTTCAGGTTGAAAAAGGCTCTATACGGGCTCAAGCAAGCCCCTCGAGCGTGGTATGCCACTCTGAAGAAGTTTCTGCTCACTAAAGGATTCAAACCAGGATCCACTGATTCCACTCTATCCACACGTGCTATTGATGGAAATTTATTTGTGTGCCAAATATATGTGGATGATATTATATTCGGCTGTACTAACAATGCTTGCAGCATGGAATTCGGATGAATGATGTCCGAGAAATATGAGATGTCTATGATGGGTGAACTTAAGTTCTTTCTCGGTTTGTAAATCCGTTAACAGAAGAATGGTATTTTCATCTCTCAGGAGAAGTATCTCAGAGACTGTCTGAAGAAGTTCAAGATGCAAGATTGCAACCATAAGAGCTACAAAACTCCTATGCCTATGAATGGTCAGCTTGATGCTGACATGTACGGTAAAGATTATGATCAGAAGGCATATCGTTCGATGATTGGTTCTCTTCTTTATCTATGTGCATCCAGACCTGATATTATGTTGAGTGTTTGCACGTGTGCTCGATTTCAAGCTGCACCGAAAGAATCACATCACCAAGCGGTCAAGCATATTCGGAGATATTTGGCTCACACCCCCACCTTAGGTTTATGGTATCCTAAGGGAGCACAATTTGACCTCATTGGATATTCAGACTCAGATTATGCAGGTGACTGATACGTCTCCAACGTATCTATAATTTTGATTGTTCCATGCTATTATAGTATCAATCATGGATGTTTTTATATGCAATTATATGCAATTATATATCATTTTTTGGGACTAACCTATTAACCTAGTGCCCAGTGCCAGTTGCTGTTTTCTGCTTGTTTTTGGCTTTTCAGAGAAACAATACCAAATGAAGTCCAAATGCCACGAAACTTTTTGGAGATTTTTTTCTGGACAAAAGAAACCTTGGAAGCTTCGGGAGGAGGCCAGAAGCCTCACGGAGGCTTCACAAGGCAACAGGGCGCGCCCCAGGGGGGGCGTCGTGTTGCCTTGTGGGGCCCACGTGACTACGTTTGACCTAATTCCACTTCTATAAATTCACAAATATTGGGAAACCAACAAAGAGCCAGAAGAGAAAACCTTTCCACCGCTGCAAGCCTCTGTTCTTCCGTGATCCCATCTGGAGTCCTTTTCCGGTACTCTGCCGGAGGGGGAATCGATCACGGAGGGCTTCTACATCAACCTTGCTGCCCTTCCGATGATGTGTGATTAGTTTACCACAGACCTACGGGTCCATAGCTAGCAGCTAGATAGCTTCTTCTCTCTCTTTGATCTTCAATACAATGTTTTCCTTGATGTTCTTGGAGTTCTATCCGATGTAATATTCTTTTGCGGTGTGTTTGTTGGGATCCAATGAATTGTGAGTTTATGATCAGATTATTCATGAGAAATATTTGAGTCTTATCTGAACTCTTTTATGCATGATTGTTATAGATTTTTATTTCTCTCCGATCTATTGGTTTAGTTTGGCCTACTAGATTGATTTATCTTGCAATGGGAGAGGTGCTTTGTGATGGGTTCAATCTTGCGGTGCTCAATCCCAGTGATAGAAGGGGACATGGCATGTATTTGTATTGTCGCCATTAAGGATAAAAAGATGGGGTTTATTCATATTGCTTGAATTTGCTTCTCTACATCATGTCATCTTGCTTAAGGCGTTACTCTGTTTTTATTAACTTAATACTCTAGATGCATGCTGGATAGCGGTCGATGAGTGGAGTAATAGTAGTAGATGCAGGCACGAGTCGGTCTACTTGTCTCGGACGTGATGCCTATATACATGATCATTGCCATGAATCCGTCATAATTATTTGCTATTCTGTCAATTGCCCAATAGTAATTTGTTTACCCACCGTATGTTTCTATGCTCAAGAGAGAAGCCTCTAGTGAAAACTATGGCCCCCGGGTCTATCTTTATCATATAAAACACCTAAAAATACCTTGCTGCAATTTATTTCCTTTTATTTTAATTACTATTTTAGTTTATCTATTTACCCCGATAAGATTTAATCCTTGCAAATAACCGCTATGAGGATTGACAACCCTCTTATTTGCGTTCGGTGCAAGTGTTTGCTCTTGTGTGTGCAGGTGCGCTTAACGGAATTTTGATTGGTTCTCCTACTGGATTGATAATCTTGGTTCTTAACTGAGGGAAATACTTATCTCTAATGTACTGCATCATCCTCTCCTCTTCGGGGAAATACCAACGCAGACTACAAGTAGCAGGAAGAATTTCTAGCGCCGTTGCTGGGGAGACATCAGCAAAATTACCAAGTACCTTCGCACAAATTATCATTCACTTGCATTTACTTTATTTATCTTTTATTTGCATTTGCCTCTCGTTTTCATCTCCCCCACTTCTAATTTTTTTTTACAAAATCACAAAAATATTTTATTTGCTTGTTTGCTAGTTTGCTTGCTTTGTCGCGATGTCTCAAGAAAATACAAAATTGTGTGATTTTTCCAATACTAATAATAATGATTTTATTAGTACTCATATTTCTGCTCCCGCCACTAGTGCGGAGTCATGTGACATTAATGCTGCCTTGCTTAATCTTGTTATGAAAGAACAATTTTCTGGTAGTCCTAATGAAGATGCTGCATCCCATCTAAATACTTTCGTTGAACTTTGTGATATGCAAAAGAAGAAAGATGTGGATAATGATATTGTCAAATTAAAATTATTTCCATTCTCACTACGAGACCGTGCTAAAACTTGGTTTTCATCCTTGCCTAGAAATAGTATTGATTCCTGGGATAAGTGTAAGGATGCGTTCATTACCAAGTATTTTCCTCCCGCTAAGATTATTTCTTTAAGAAATCAAATTATGAATTTTAAGCAACTTGAGCATGAACATGTTGCCCAATCTTGTGAGAGAATGAAATTAATGATAAGAAATTGCCCAACTCATGGTTTGAATTTATGGATGATCATACAAAAAAATTATGCGGGACTAAACTTTGTCTCTAGAAATTTGCTAGACTCTGCCGCAGGTGATACTTTTATGGAAATTACATTGGGAGAAGCTACAAAACTTCTTGATAATATCATGGCAAATTATTCTCAATGGCACACTGAACGAACTCCAACTGGTAAGAAGGTAAATTCTGTTGAAGAAATTAATACTTTGAGTGATAAGATGGATGCTTTATTGAAATTGGTTGCTAGTAAGAATGCTCATATTGATCCTAATGATGTGCCATTGTCCACTTTGATTGAGCAAAATAATGATGCTATTGATGTGAATTTTGTCTCTAGAAATAATTTCAACAACAATGCTTATAGGGGTAATTTCAATGCTAGACCGTTTCCTGGAAATTCCTCTAATAATTATGGCAATCCTTATGATAATTCTTATAATAATAATAATAGGATGCCCTATGATCTTGAAAGTAATATTAACGAATTTATAAGTTCGCAAAAGAATTTTATTACTATGATAGAAGAAAAATTGAATAAAGTTGATGAATTGGCTAGGAACATGGATAGAATTGCTCATGATGTGGAAAATATTAAAACTAAAATTTTGCCACCCAAGCATGATATAAATAAGTCTATTAAAGCTATCTATGTCTCCATTAATGAAAGTAAAGAAAGAACCGCTAGGTTGAGAGCTAAGTGAGAATTCCTAGAAAAAGCGAGTCCACACGGTTTCTATCGTAGTAATGATGAGGATATTAAAATGATTGGTGTCACTCCTATTGAATCATTATTTAGTAACATAAAACTTGATGAAAAATGGACCGAAGAAGAGTCAACTTTAGTTAGATGGAGTCCCTTTTGCTTGGAGGGTGATAATCTTAATGAAAAAAGTGAAAAAAGTGGGTTTGGAGAGGTCAAAACTTTAAATAGTAATGCACCCACTACTTTGGATTACAAGGACTTTAATTATGATAGTTGTTCTTTAATTGAGTGTATTTCCTTGTTGCAATCCATGATTAATTTACCAAACGCATATGAACAAAATAAAGCTTTCACTAAACATATTGTAGAAGCCATGATGAAAGCGCACGAAGAAAAACTTGAGTTGGAAGTATCAATTCCTAGAAAATTACAAGATGAGTGGGAACCTACTATTAAAGTCAAAATTAAAGATTATGAATGTAATGCCCTATGTGATCTTGGTGCTAGCGTTTCCACTATACCAAAGTCTTTGTGTGATGTGCTAGGTCTCACCGACATGGATCCTTGTTCCCTTAATTTGCATCTTGCGGATTCTACTATAAAAAAACATTGGGTAGAATAAATGATGTGCTTATTCTTGCAAATAGAAATTATGTGCCCATGGATTTTATTGTTCTTGATATTGAATGCAATCCTTCTTGCCCCATAATACTCGGTAGGCCTTTTCTACGAACAATAGGTGCTATTACTGATATGAAAGAAGGTAATATAAGATTTCAATTTACGTTAAAGAAAGGGATGGAACACTTCCCTAGGAAGAGAACTAAAGCGCCTTATGAATCTATAATGAGGGCCACTTATGGAATTAACTTGAAGGATGACAACACTTGAAACTATGCATTATGCCTACCTAGGGGCATAAAACAACAACGCTTGTTGGGAGGCAACCCAATGAATAAAATATTTTTTTGTTTTTACTTTCTATTCTTGTGTGTTTACAAAATTATAGCCTCTGTTATGATTGTGTTTTTATCTTTTAATTAGTGTTTGTGCCAAGTAATGCCTTTGGGATGATGTTGATGATAGTATAATTGATGCTGTTTGGAAAACATAAAGTTTTGCGTCTAGTGCTGGAATTTTAATTCTGTACTGGAACGTCAAAAAAATCTGAAATTTTTACACAGTATTGGTATATGCATTTTTTACGTTGTCCTAATTGTTCAGAATTTTTAGAGTTACAGAAGTATGGATTTTAAATAGATCTTTACAGACTGTTCTGCTTTAGACAGATTCTGTTTTTTTTTTTTGCATAGTTTGCTTATTTTGATGAATCTATGGATCGTATCGGGGGGTATGAGTCATGGAGAAGTTGGAGTACAGTAGCATTATTCCAATATTAAATATGAATCAATTTACAACAGTACCTAAAGTTTAAGATTTGTTTGTTATACTAACGGATCTCACGAGGTTTCTGTTGAGTTTTGTGTGCTGAAGTTTTCAAGTTTTGGGTGAGACTACGATGGATAAAGGAATAAGGAGTGGCAAGAGCCTAAGCTTGGGGATGCCCAAGGCAACCCAAGGTAATATTCAAGGAAGACTCAAGCGTCTAAGTTTGGGGATGCCTCGGAAGGCATCCCCTCTTTCGTCTACAATCTATCGGTAACTCACTTGGAGCTATATTTTTATTCATCACATGATATGTGTTTTACTTGGAGCGTCTTGTGATATAGTTTCTTTGCTTTTGTTTGCTTTTTAGTTTGTCACAATCATCTTTGATGAACACACCTTTTTGAGAGGGACACACAATATTCGTGATTTGTTAGAATACTCTATGTGCTTCACTTATATCTTTTGAGCTAGGCAGTTGCTCTAGTGCTTCACTTATATCTTTTAGAGCACGGCGGTGGTTATATTTTAAAGAAATAGTTGCACTCTAATGCTTCACTTGTATCTTTTTGAGAGTCTCATGATAGCAATGGTAATATGCACGGGTTATGAATTTGGTCCTGATATGATAGGCATTCAAGAGGGATATAATAAAAACTTTCATGTAGATCACTGAATATGATAAATTTGATTCCTTGCAATAGTTTTGCGATATTAAGATGGTAATATGTGGGAGGTATTAGTAGATAATTGTGGTTTAGTAAGAATAATTGTGTTAAGGTTTGTGATTCCCGAAGCATGCACGTATGATCTGTCGTTATGCTAAGAAGTTGGAGCTTGATTTATTATTGATTGTCTACCTTATGAGTGGCGGTCGGGGACGAGCGATGGACCTTGTCCTACCAATCTATCCCTCTAGGGGCATGCGTAGTAGTACTTTGCTTCGAGGGCTAATAAACTTTCGCAATAAGTATGTGAGTTCTTTATGACTAATGTGAGTCCATGGATTATACGCACTCTCACCCTTCCGCAATTTGCTAGCCTCTTCGATACCGTGCATTGCCCTTTCTCACATCGAGAGTTGGTGCAAACTTCGCCGGTGCATCCAAACCCCGTGATATGATACGCTCTATCACACATAAGCCTCCTTATATCTTCCTCAAAAGAGCCACCATACCTACCTATCATGGCATTTCCATAGCCATTCCGAGATATATTACCATGCAACTTCCACCATTCCGTTTTTATGACATACATCATCATTGTCATATTGCTTTGCATGATCATATAGCTGACATAGTATTTGTGGCTCAGCCACCGTTCATCATTGTTATACATGTTACGCTAGCATCATTGCACATCCTAGTACACTGCCAGAGGCATTCATATAGAGTCATATTTTTGTTCTAATATCGAGTTGTAATGTTGAGTTGTAAGTGAATAGAGGTGTGATGATCATCATTATTAGAGCATTGCCCAGTGAGGTAAGAATGGTGGAGACTAATGAGTCCTCGAAAAAGTGGGGATGAGGTTCATGAGACCGTTCTAAAATAAAAAAAAGGCAAAAAAGAGCCATGAAAAAAAACGAGAGAAAAAGAGAGAAGGGGCAATGTTACTATCCTTTTCCACACTTGTGCTTCAGAGTAGCACCATGTTTTTCATATAGAGAGTCTCCTATTTTTTCACTTTCATATACTAGTGGGAATTTTTCATTATAGAACTTGGCTTGTATATTCCGACGACGGGCTTCCTCAAATGCCCGAGGTCTTCATGAGCAAGCAAGTTGGATGCACACCCACTTAGTTTTCATGTTGAGCTTTCATACACTTATAGCTCTTAGTGCATCCGTTGCATGGCAATCCCTACTCCTTGCATTGACATCAATTGATGGGCATCTCCATAGCCCGTTGATTAGCCTCGTCGATGTGAGACTTTCTCCATTTTTGACTTCTCTTATTTATCTCTACCACCATACTCTATTCCACCCATAGAGCTATATCCATGGCTTGCGCTCATGTATTGAGTGGGAGTTGAAAAAGCTGAAGCACGTTAAAAAGTATGAACCAACTGCTCGGCTTGTCATCGGGGTAGTGCATGATAAATACTTTGTGTGAAGAAGATGGAGCATGACAGGATTATATGATTTTGTAGGGATAACGTTCTTTAGCATTTTTTATTTTGAAAGACATGATTGTTTATTAGTATGCCTGAGTATTGATGTCTTTATATCAAATTATAGACTATTGCTTTGAATCTTTTGGATCTTATTATTCATACCATAAGAGAGAGATTACATGATGAAACATGATAGGTAGCATTCCACATCAAAAATTCTGTTTTTATCATTTACCTACTAGAGGATGAGCAGGAATTAAGGTTGGGGATGCTTGATACGTCTCCAACGTATCCATAATTTTTGATTGTTCCATGCTATTATAGTATCAATCTTGGATGTTTTATATGCAATTATATATCATTTTTTGGGACTAACCTATTAACCTAGTGCCCAGTGCCAGTTGCTGTTTTCTGCTTGTTTTTGGCTTTTCAGAGAAATAGTACCAAATGAAGTCCAAATGCCATGAAACTTTTTGGAGATTTTTTTCTGGACAAAAGAAACCTTGGAAGCTTCGGGAGGAGGCCAGAAGCCTCACAGAGGCTTCACAAGGCAACAGGGTGCGCCCCAGGGGGCGCGCCGTGTTGCCTTATGGGGTCCACGTGACTCCGTTTGACCTAATTCCACTTCTATAAATTCACAAATATTGGGAAACCAACAGAGATCTAGAAGATAAAACCTTTCCGCTGCCGCAAGCCTCTGTTCTTCCGTGATCCCATCTGGAGGCCTTTTCTGGTACTCTGCCGGAGGGGGAATCGATCACGGAGGGCTTCTACATCAACCTTGCTGCCCTTCCGATGATGTGTGAGTAGTTTACCACAGACCTACGGGTCCATAGCTAGTAGCTAGATGGCTTCTTCTCTCTCTTTGATCTTCAATACAATGTTCTCCTTGATGTTCTTGGAGTTCTATCCGATGTAATCTTCTTTTGCGGTGTGTTTGTTGGGATCCGATGAATTGTGAGTTTATGATCAGATTATTCATGAGAAATATTTGAGTCTTCTCTGAACTCTTTTTTGCATGATTGTTATAGTTTGTATTTCTCTCTGATATATTAGTTTAGTTTGGCCTACTAGATTGATTTATCTTGCAATGGGAGAGGTGCTTTGTGATGGGTTCAATCTTGTGCTGCTCAATCCCAGTGATAGAAGGGGACATGACACGTATTTGTATTGTTGCCATTAAGGATAAAAAGATGGGGTCTATTCATATTGCTTGAATTTGCTTCTCTACATCATGTCATCTTGCTTAAGGCGTTACTCTGTTTTTATTAACTTAATACTCTAGATGCATGCTGGATAGCGGTCGATGAGTGGAGTAATAGTAGTAGATGCAGGCAGGAGTCGGTCTACTTGTCTTGGATGTGATGCCTATATACATGATCATTGCCATGAATCCGTCATAATTATTTGCTATTCTGTCAATTGCCCAACAGTAATTTGTTTACCCACCGTATGTTTCTATGCTCAAGAGAGAAGCCTCTATTGAAAACTATGGCCCCCGGGTCTATCTTTATCATATAAAAAACCTAAAAATACCTTGCTGCAATTTATTTCCTTTTATTTTAATTACTATTTTAGTTTATCTTTTTACCTCGATAAGATTTAATCCTTGCAAATAACTGCTAAGAGGATTTACAACCCTCTTATTTGCGTTGGGTGCAAGTGTTTGCTCTTGTGTGTGCAGGTGCGCTTAACGGAATTTTGCTTGGTTCTCCTACTGGATTGATAACCTTGGTTCTTAACTGAGGGAAATACTTATCTCTACTGTACTGCATCATCTTCTCCTCTTCGGGGAAATACCATCGCAGACTACAAGTAGCAGTGACCGAGTTGACAGGAAATCTACCTCGGGGACATGCCATTTCCTCGGGAGATCTTTGGTTTGTTGGCCGTCAAGGAAGCAGAATTGTGTATCACCGTCTACGGCTGAGGCCGAATATATTGTTGCTGGCGCATGTTGCACTGAGTTGCTATGGATGAAACAGACTCTAAAGGATTATGGCGTCAAGGTCAAGAAGATTCCTTTATTGTGCGACAATGAGAGTGCGATCAAAATTGCACATAATCCTGTGCAACACTCTCGCACCAAGCATATTGAAATCAGACATCATTTCCTTCGCGATCATGTTGCTCGAGAGGATATTGTGATCAGTCACGTCAAGATCGAAGAGAATCTCGCTGATATCTTCACCAAGCCTCTCGATGAGAAAAGATTATGTGTGTTACAGTGTGAGCTAAATATCCTAGATTCCGCAAACGTGCAGTAAGCTAGACTCGGCACCCATGCCAACACTTCCACATATTAGAAGGAAAGGGTGCATAACACTCGAGGAGTCTGGAAATTTTGACAAAGTGAAATTTTCTTTCTGAGAGTGAACACATTAATGAAGAACTAGACTAACCGGGTGCCTCGACTAGTTGTGCGACGCTCGAGGTCATACAGTTCTTATATGGTGAGTCACGCCACCACATCTTTGTGTCATGTTTTCTTTTCTCTTTCGTGCCTGTGTTTATGTTTTGTCCGAACGCATTTCACTCATAGCTTTCCATTTGGTGGTTGTTTGTTTTGCCTGAGTGAAATGTACAGGACCCTGTGTTTCCTTCTTATCTATCTCTTCCAGTCTATGCTGCTACGTTACAAATGCACAAATTTATCTGGAACGAAACTTATCTGGTGTCCTTGATCACGATTTTGTTTCGGTCCATACCTTATCTCCTTTGGCGAAAGCCGTCCAAAATTTGGAGTTTCCCGCCCAAGTCAGGACCACGTCTTTGATGACGGTTACCATGTGCCATTCGACAACTGCCATATAATCTGGGCCGTAGAATTGCAAAAGTCCCCTGACTGTGGATCGTTCGATCAGATAAACTAGGTGCGGTTATTTCCTCGTGAGTATAAATACAGCGCCGCCCCGTCCACCAAAAACACTTCGCTCTTCGCCATCCTCCTCCTCCTCCAAACCCCAAACCGTACTGCTCCACCTCAAGCACGACGTCATCGATCAACCTCGCCGCTTAGCTGCCGGAAGGTGGTTGCCAGAGTCATTCCTCGTCGCCGTGGGTCATCCTCCACTCCGCGCCGCCGTAGAGCCTGCACATCACCAAGTTAGGGTATGTGTTGCACAAACTCGGGCCTCCGATTTTCCGTTCAAGTTCTTCCGCAGTAATGTTTCATGGAATTTTACCATATTTATCAGATCCTCACCATTAGGTAAAATTTTACGGATGCGGTTTGTAGTTGTTCCTCGCTCCGAGCTCAGATCTAGGGTTTGTGTTTTGTTTCGAGCGAATGGAATTGTTAGCACGATATCTTGTATTTTTCTTCGATCTACTAGGTCGTCCTGATTGTTTCATTCTCTCCAAGCATTTCTCAAAGTCTGCATCTATTCCCTCAAAAAATGTTTTTCCTCAAAATCCTTTGCTATGTGCATTTGTAACCCTATCTGTTTTCCCTCGCATCTCCTCTTATTCACAGGAAAATACAGTCGGTCGAAGATTCTGCCCAACCAGTGGGTCGCTCTAACAGAGATGAAGATTTGTTTTTGGGCACGGCTGACGAATCTAAAGCACCAAATACAAAGGGCCCAACGGTAGGCCCCTCAATAAGCAAGCGAAAGAAATCAGATGATCCGAACGACGAGCAAGAAGAGACTGCACCGAAGAAAAAGAGAAAGGGCGGACGACGGCCATACACAAACAACGCACAATATATATCTCATGACGAGTATAACACTGTCGAAGGAGAAACCAAGGAGCAAAGAGAAAAGCGTCTGCAAAAGATTCGACGTCACTAGGTGTGGAAATGGTTCCTCTACAAGTTCGTTCACCCTCGGTTTGCCAAGAATTTTTCTTTCCATCCACCGTGGGGTGACTGCCGGGAAATTTCTCTCATACCTCGTCAGGGTCCCGAAACAAGACCTCCTCCTCCACCTGATGCTGACGAATCATCCCTTCACAGACCAGCTGACTATCCTGATGAATTACTCAAATGACAAAAGAATGCTGCTATTCGAGCCAAGCAGGCCGAAAAGAAAAAGCTCAAGGAAGCTGAAAACCTTCGCCTACTTAAAGACGATCTTGAAAAGAAGAAGGCCGAAGGGAAAGCTGAAGGCCGCACTAAATGAAAGCATGATCCCAGCACTGCTTCGAAGAAGAAGGGTGCTCCGAGGAAGAAGAAGGCTCCACGTGTTGATGAGTATAGCATGAGTGATTCCTCGGATGCTGATGATCCTCCTATCACCAAGGAAAAAGTTGCTGCTCTTAGTGAGCAAGTCAACATCACTACCTCCATAGTGCTGCCAGATCTTCGTGTTCCAGTTGTTCCTCAGGCACCTTCGAAGAAGATTTCTGGTCAGAGAAAAACCCCTCCTACAACTGTCACTCTGCGACAGCATGTCAACACCACTCCTCATGCTGAGGCAATTGATCTAAAGGATTTAGTTGTGGATGCTCATGTAAACACTGCCAAACCAGGCGAAAGGATTCCTAAGCCTGCTCTGAAGAAGATCAAGGCTTCCAAGCCCGATCAAAATGTCCCACTACCCCAAGATGATGAAACTCCGAAAGGAAAATCTGCCAAGTTTGCTCCCACTTTGACTCAACCTCTGGCTTCTAAGCCTCCGACTAAAAATATTGCACCACAGTCTGCTCCTGTTCGAGCAACAACAGTGGCCCCTCATTACTTCAATCACACTTTTATTATGGAACAGCTTGATAGGTTCGTGGAAAATCCATTCGATGGAGAAGTTGCATCACTTCCAATTCCTGCTAAAGTCATTGCTCAAGCAGGATCCCTGGTGAATGATATGCGTGAAGACGTTGTTGAAATCAATACTCTATCTGCTGAGTTATCTGATTTGGATAATCGATTGAAAACTGCATCATCAAAGTTTGTCATTCGTGAGCTTGAGAACTCCTACAAGGATGTTAATCGTGCCATGACTATGCTTCGACATCGGTGATTGGGTTTTCACTCTGACCTAGATTCAATTGTCCATAAGATTTGTAATGAGCATCAAGCTAAAGTGACTACCTACAATGACCTCGTAAAGGGTCACATTGATACTGCAGCTCAAGAAAAGAAAAAGCAACGAAAGAAAACTTCGCGTAAGCCGGTTGCTGCTACTCATGAAGAGATTCCGCCAGTTCCTGCTTCTCCTACGAAAGAAAAGACTCCTGAACCTATCACTCACTCAACTCCACCTGTTCAGGCGTCCAAAACTCAACTCTCCCCAAGGCTAACTGAAACAGTGCTTGTGGTCACTGTTGATCGTCCAGTCACTCCCATTAAGTCTGCTCCTGAAGAAGGTGAACTTGTTTGTTCCGAAGCATCTGCTCCACCTCCTCCTGTAATGACAATTCCTCAACCTACGCAATCTGAGGCCAAGCAAAATCCAGTTCCACCGCTTGAAGTGATTTCCGAAGCTAAACATACTGGAATAGCAGCTCTTGGAATTGTGCCCTCTGCCCCGTCATTGCTCCAGTTGACAACTGATTTGCATGCTCGTTCTGATGACCCTGGTCCATCTGCTCAAATATCACTTTCTGGTCGTCATCCAGACTCCGTGGTCTATGGCGATGAATTTCTTTCTCCCGAAGAAGAACTCAAGCTTCCATATCCTCGAGAAACATTGCCTATTTTCTCCGCTGGTGCTGGTGCTAAAGGCCCTTTGTTCAACAGGAATACTCATCCAAAGTTCTTTCAGAATAGTCCCTATGATGGTCCTTGCACTTCTGATTCACCTCGTTTCTGGTCCAAGGAACAGGCTATCTATTATTCTCGGGTGCTATATGAAAGCAAGAAGATTTTCCCTCATGAATTTCCCAATATTCTTGCGATGCGAAATATTAGATGCTTCAATCAGTTACTCCAAGACTTGGATGATTTCTGCCTCACCAAAGTGTTTGCATTTGAACATCCCTGCAACCGAGAGATTATACTTCAGTTCTATGCCACCTTATATATCTCTGGTGATGAAAATGACAGCTCCAAGTGGATTTTCGAATGGATGACTGAAGGAAAATGGATCAAGTGTACCTCTACTGATTTTACCTTGCACTTCCATTTCCCTCGCTTTGAGGATGGCAATAATGAGATTCGGGTGCACTACATTGATGTTATCTCCGATGAAGACTTCAAGTGCACTATGGACAAAGAAAAGATCCGAGTTTATTCTGGTCCTCCTCTGCCTGAGCACTTAACCTTTGAGAATCAAACGCTGTATCATCTGCTCACGTACTCCATCTGTCCTCTTGCTGGCATGAATGATGACAAGTCTATTTCTGATATCCTTCGCAATGCCATCTATGCTATCTCCGAGCGATATGCTTTTGATATTGAAGACATGTTCCTTCGCATTGTGAAAGATGCTGTTAAGTTTCCACTGACTATCAAAGTTTATGCCCTGTGGATTCAGAAAGTTATTGATCATGCTATGCAGACTGTGTATCTTGCCAAGGCTAGCCACAAATGTTTCATTCCACCGGTGCGTGATACTATGAAAGCCGTGGAAGAATTTTCCTCAGGACAAACTTCGTCACCTCCTGAAGATTATCATCATGCTTTTGATGGTCCATGGCTTCCTCAGCGTGTGCCTTTACCAACCTCTCAACCTCCATCTCATTTGGAGATCAGCATGCGAACGCAGCAGTTGATTCTACAACACATTGCTGATGATCGATTTGAAAAGGGCATCTTGCCGAAGAAATCAATCTCCTGAATAACCGCACAAGGCTCATTCATCTGATAACTGATGAGAATAAGAAACACCTTTGGAAATTGCTTCGCAAGTTCTTCACCGAAAAACAACTGCTACACATGAACCTCAAAGAGCTGTATGATTACATTGATCAAGGCTTCAGTATGAATGATCTTCAGGCTCGCAGCACTCCACCTCTGCCTGCTCGGGTGTTTCCCATTGATGATCTCCATTTGCATATCCGAAATTACTTGAGGAATCTGAAGCCACATCTCCTACTGTCAAACCAACCAAAGGCAATCTGCTATCCACTGCTCATCCGAAGGCTGATCCCAGTAGGCCAAGTACCTCCCAGCAACCAGTACATGTGCCCGAAGACAATCCTGTTGCTGCTGATGGTGAAGGAATTCCAGTCACTTCTGAAGAGGAATTATCTTCAGACAACTCTTCTGGTGATGCCGAGGAATGATCTGTGCTTTGCTTTCTTGCCTCATGTTATTCGTCACCTTTTTGCCACTTGTTGACAAAAAGGGGGAGAATTACATCGAGTTCGATAGATTTGCCTTTTGGTGTTTTGTTTGAACTGGTTTTCTCTCGAGTTTGCAACCGTTTTCCTCATTTATCTGTCTCCTTTTGTAAAACTCTCAGTAACTTCTATGCTGCAATGTTAATAACCCCTTGCGATGAATATTCTCTTGAAGTATCTATTTTGTAGGTGGTTCTGCAACAAAAGTTATGATTGGTTGCACTATTACTATCAATGGATTTTATCACATCAGTACCAATCATTATCTCGAATGAATGAAATTTCTGCCATACATATATCCATTGCTGGAATATCTCTACAAAAAATTAATATCCATGCATACATTCAGGGGGAGCATATTTCATCCTCGAGAACAGTAACACTTTATCACTCTCACCATGTTCTTTATTGCAAATCTTTCTCTCTTCGATGATTATCTGTTTTGTCAACAATCGTTCAAAATGGGGGAGATTGTTGGTGCAATAATTTGCCTCCTTATGTTTTGAAGATTGTTGACATAAAACAGTAAGGGACTGATATGTTTGCTCGTGCACACAGAGTAACAAGTCCCTGATGTCATGAGGAGTTTGCTATAAACTCTGAAGAATATGCCCTGCGCAGCAGCGATCATTATTCACGAAGATGATGTTGTGAAGAGTGACCCCTAAAATTGTTGACGCAAAGCAATTGGTTCGGTGGCTTCCGAAGATATTGACTGCAGCCGAAGGAAGTCGAAGACGAAGTAAAGACGTAGCATTTGTTTCATTGTTCTTCTTTTCTTTCATTGAGTCATAGGACCACCGTACTATTAAGAGGGGTATAGTGTTCGAAGCTTAGGTTCTCTGATGCTAAACTCAAACCTATGAAAGTTGTGAGAGAAATCTCTTTGTGTTCCAAGCAAATACTTGCTAGCAAGAGACTGTGATCTACTTCGCTGCGAGAGATTTGACTCAGACCGAAGAGTTAGCATTACTTGATTTACCGTTGCTTCAAAAATTCGACCGTTGCAAACGTGTCAGTTGGCCATTGGCTGGACCGCGTGTCCAAAATGGTCTTTTCCCATCAGGGAAGGCTGCGGCTATAAATAGCCACCCCGCACCGGCTTTGTCCGGTGGCTGCTCCATTTGATTCTGAGAAGTTTGTTGAGCAACCCCCTCTCCAGAGTGATTTGAGTTTAAAATCCACCGAGAGAAAAACCCTAGAGCCAAAAAATTAGATAGTGGTTTAGCATCACTCGAATCTAAGTCCAGTACGCTCCACCTATTACTCTTGAGAGCTGCTAACTCTCTAGACGGTTAGGTGTCATTTTCTTTAGAGACCAAGAGTGATTGTGGTTCTCGAAGAAGAAGTCTGTAAAGTGATACGTCCCAAATGTATCTACTTTTCCAAACACTTTTGCTCTGGTTTTGGACTCTAATTTGCATGATTTGAATGGAACTAACCCGGACTGACGTTGTTTTCAGCAGAATTGCCATGGTGTTATTTTTGTGCAGAAATAAAAGTTCTTGGATGGACCTGAAAATTTACGGAGAATTATTTCAGAATATATAAAAAATATTGGCGAAAAGATCTACTGGAGGGGGGCCACCCAGGAGCCACAAGCTCAGGGGGTGCGCCTACCCCCTAGGGCGCGCCCCCCAGGCTTGTGGGGCCCTGGCAGCTCTGTTTACCCTAATTCCAACGCTATAAGTACCTATTTGTGGAGAAAAAATCAGAGAGAAAGAATCATCACATTTTACGATACGGAGCCGCCGCCACCTCCTGTTCTGCATTGGGAGGGCTGATCTGGAGTCCGTTCGGGGCTCCGGAGAGGGGGATTCGACGCCGTCATCGTCATCAGCCATCCTCCATCACCAATTTCATGATGCTCACTGCCGTGCGTAAGTAATTTCTTTGTAGGCTTGCTGGACGGTGATGGGTTGGATGAGATTTACCATGTAATCGAGTCAATTTGTTAGGGCTTTGATCCCTAGTATCCACTATGTTCTGAGATTGATGTTGCTATGACTTTGCTATGCTTAATGCTTGTCACTAGGGCCTGAGTGCCATGATTTCAGATCTGAACCCTCTATGTTTTCATGAATATATTTGAGTTCTTGATCCTATCTTGCAAGTTATATGCTCCTATTACGTGTCATGATCCGCATACCCCAAGCTGACAATAATTGGGATTCTTTTCAGTGATTGCCGTAGTTTGAGGAGTTCATGTATTCACTATGTGTTAATGCTTTGTTCCGGTTCTCTATTAAAAGGAGGCCTTAATATCCCTTAGATTTCCTTATGGACCCCGCTGCCACGGGAGGGTAGGACAAAAGATGTCATGCAAGTTCTTACTATAAGCACGTATGACTATATACGGAATACATGCCTACATTACATTGATGAATTGGAGCTATTGTGTATCGCCCTAGGTTGTGACTGTTACATGATGAATGTCATCCAACATAATTCTCCATCACTGATCCAATGCCTACGCTTTTCGTATATTGATCTTTGCTAAGTTACTTTCGTTGCTGCTGCTGTTACAATCACTACAAAACTGCTACTGTTACTGTCTCTGTTACTGTTGCTACTGTTACTACTGCTCTTGAAACTATCATACTACTATGCTACTAAACACTTTGCTGCAGATATTTAGTTCTCCAGGTGTGGTTGAATTGACAACTCAACTGCTAATACTCGCAAATATTCTTTGGATCCCCTTGTGTCGAATCAATAAATCTGGGTGAAATACTACCCGTGAAAACTGTTGCGATCCCCTATACTTGTGGGTTATCAAGACCTTTTTCTGGCGCCGTTGCCGGGGAGCATAGCTCTATCTGTTGAGTCACTTGGGATTTATATCTGTTGATCACTATGAAGAATCTGAAAGACGCTAAGACGAAGATCGTCCCCTCTATGACTAGAGGAGGTAAGGAACTGCCATCACACTCTGCACTTGATTCACCTTCTGTTTTGAGTAGGCTTGCGACACCACCACCTGCTATTCATTCTGATATGTCGCAAGTTATTGATGATACTACTTCTGCTATGAATGAAACAATTGATGATGCTAGTACTATGCTTGATAATACTGTGCCACTTGATGAATTTCTTGATGAACAAATTGCTAAAGCTAAAGGAATTGAAAATGTTGAAACTCTTGAAAATTATGATTCACCTATTATGCCTAGCTCCCCTACTAGAGTTGAAATGGATGAGACATCTGATGGTTATGTTTTTGATAGGGAGACAGCTAGGGCAATTCTTGCTTGTAATGATAGAGATGAGGTTAGAAAATTGCTTTCTGAATTGAAAGAAAAATCTATGAGGGAGAGAATGAAATATGATCCTAAGTTTGCTACCTATCCCATATTTGTTACTGATAAGGATTATGAATTCTCTGTCGATCCTGAGTTAATTACTTTGGTTGAATCTGATCCTTTTCATGGTTATGAAACTGAAACTGTTGTGACACACCTTACTAAGTTGAATGATATTGCCACCCTATTTGCTCATGAGGAAAAAATTCTCTATTACTATATTCTTAAGTTGTTTCCTTTCTCATTAAAGGGTGATGCTAAGAAATGGTTTAATACTCTTGCTCCTGGTTGTGTGCGTAGTCCCCAGGATATGATATATTACTTCTCTGAAAAATATTTTCCTGCTCATAAGAAACAAGCTGCCTTACAGGAAATTTTCAACTTTGTGCAAATTGAAGAAGAGAATCTCCCTCAAGCTTGGGGGAGGCTTCTCCAATTACTTAATGCTTTGCACTACAAAAAAAACACTTCCGTGATGATACGTCTTTGTCACAGTAGGTCACATTTTCTGTCATGCATGTACATCCGTGACGATTTTATGACAGAATGAAGATAGTCATACCTATGCTGTCGTAGAAGTGTTCCATGACAATACTGAAATTTTCATCACGGAAGTGTCCACTTCCATGACGATAAATGTCGCGTCATGGAAGTGTTTTCGTCAAGGGTAACCGACACGTGGCATCCACCGTAACGGGTCGCCGTTAAGCTATCGGGTTCCGGTTTGGATTCGATAACCCGTTAACAGTCCTGACGAATGGCGATTTTCCATGTGTAAAATTCTCATTGGCCAACAGAACCACGTGTCGGGCCGGCATTGCGATAGATGTCGTCCATTCATTGCACGAGACGCACCTATGGAACAGTGACACATGGCACGGCCCAACAGCGGCCCATTTAGGTTATAAAGGCCGGCCCGTTTGACTTGGTCAAAAGTTAAAGGGCCGACCCATGGAAAGCCTGTTACCGGCCTGTTCGCATACAGCCCATTTACGGCCCGGGTACTCACGGCCCGTTATGGCCTTTAAAAATCCGGCCCAGTAGCGTCATGTGGGCTATCCCATATGATTCTAGCCCGTTGTCACTTCCGGCCCATCTATGGCCCGTGAAGTCTTTCGGCCCATATGAGGCCTTTTGCATCTCTGGGCCCATCGACGGCCCGAGGTGAATCAGGCCCGTCATGAACAGTAAACTGCTTTGAGCCCATTAACGGCCCATGATTCAGTTGGGCCGTTTCCAGCCCGTGTTTTCTTTCGGCCTTCTAAGGGCCCATATATTATTGGGCTCATTTCTGGCCCTCGATTACTTACGGTCCGTTACTGGCCTGTTATGCTAATGGGCCAAATTCAGCCCGTGGTAACAATCGGTCCGTTTGTGGCCCGTTAACACGTTGGGCCATTTTCATCCTGTCCTGTAATCCGGCCCATTAACGACCCGTCATGCCTGTTGATAGAATTAAACCTGCGCTGCCTTTCGGCCTGTTAATGGCCCGTTATGGTCTGGGCCCACAAACGGACGACTCCGATTTAGGCCCGTTTACGGTCCATATTGCGGTCCAGTTTTGGCCCACGAACAGTATGCCCATGGATCCTACGGCGCGTACGAGGCCCATGGATCATACGGCCCGTAGGAGGCCCATGGATCCTACGGCCCGTAGGAGGGCCATTATTACCACGGCCCATAGGAGGCCCATCGTTACCATGGCCCATATGTGGCCCATGGTTATTGCGGCCACTAGCAAACCGAGGAAAAAGAACTGAGTGACTACAAGGAAACAAATAAACAAGACTATATATGTAAATAAATAAGCAAGCAACTAACGCTAGGCTATTACGACGATTACAGACATTACATCCACTGGGCATCAAAGTTCGCCATCAGTGCAAATAAAGGGAACAACAAAGCAACATATTACATACACTGGGCGTCTAAATTGGCCACCAGTGCAAATAAACACGGCAGCAACACAAGTCCAGAACTAAAACAACTTCAGAAGAGTTCAAGAAACGTTATCCTGGGTATCCACCATGCTGGCAATAAGCTTAGCAAGCTTATTAACTTTCTCTTGTATGGCGCTAAAATCCTCCAACGCTTGTTGTTGCACCAGAAAGTATGCATCTGGATTCTCCAGGGACTTCCTCAGTCCTTCAGATTCTTGTCGCAGCACAGCTGATTGATGTCCTTCAGCTTGTAGTTTAGACTCAAGAAACCGAACTGATTCAGATAGCGAGTTTGAAGAGCTTGTGCAAGCGGTAGTGGCCAGTAACTCGAACACTACATCAAGAGAGGACTTTGGGGTTGTCTCACTGTCTTCAAATAGTTTTCCTTATCTGTTTTATCAGCTTTGTTGGAGACCAGCAAGGTTGTCTCACTATCTTCAACCTTATCTGCATTACTTCCTTTACCATTGCTTAATGTGGTGCTCTTCTCCAATATTCTGTCATCATTCTAAAAGAAGAAACAAGCAGACACACAACAGGTTTAGCATGTAGTATATGAAACTCATTTTGGTGAACCAGTTCAGTAGTAAGGTGGACAGGATTAAACTATCAAGTCTTCTATTGCAAAGTAGTACATAATAAAAGCATCAAACAAACATATATATATATATGTGCTAGTGTCACTGCATTGTCTTGCCAAATCAAAATAGAGACACTGTTCAAATCATATCAGTTCAAGACAAAATAGCATTGAAAGAATATAAGTGTGGGAAACTACACGGCACCACAAGAAGCTCTGTTTTGATGCTCGTAATGTGCATGATATGAGAAGACAACTGTCTACACAATTGAAATTGAAATCAACATAGAGCAATTTAGAAGAGCAAACCAGTTAAAGAAACATGTTTAAACATACCTGTTGTGCCATTGGAGTTTCGATTGGATCCTTCTATTTAAAAATTAGTTGGTATGAGTACATACAGTGATACAAGAGCAAAGCAGTATGCACCATAGCTATGGAATCTTACCTGAGAATAGTTGTTCTTCAGGTTTAAGCACTTGTTCTACAAGAAGAGAGTACAGTAAGACGCAGCCATATAGTACTTCAAAATGAAATATGATCTCATAGACCCTACCAGATTCATGGGTCTAGATCAATACAGAACAAGGCATTCCCAGTCATCGTCCCGTAAATGTGTCTCCGGAGAAAGTAAGGGAATTTGATGAGTTTCCTTGCCAGTGAAATACGTTTTCTTCAGGTAACTCCGATACTGCCGCAAAGCATTCTTGAAGATAGCAGAGATATTAGCACAGGTTACCTCATCCTGAGTTTCCAAATCGGTCATTCTCTACACAGAAAAATGGGAACATTTGTTGTGTTATAACCAGCAGGGAGGTAGAAAGTATGGGACAAAGCAAAGTAATTGCCATGAATACTTACACATAACTCCTGGAGGAACACCTACAACTGGCTTTTTCCTTCATCTTCATTATAATATTTCCATGATGGGAAGATACACACATAGGATTTAACAACATCAAATGCGATAGACGCTAAACTACGGATGACTGGTTCTGCTTCGTCCACAGGAATAGGTGTACTAACTGGTAGAGTTGGGGTTCGCCGTGGTAGTCCTGGCCCTTTGGGCACTGGAGCTGCCTTACTAACTGCTCTTGTTTGGGAGCTCTATGGTGGAGATGGTGCTGTGTCAACTGGAACTGGGTTACTATCTGCTGGGGTTGGGGTTAGATTGAGTGAAGCTGGTTCTCTATCCATTGGAGTAGGGGTACAATCTGCGATAGTCTGGGTTATGTGTTTCTTGTGCAAGTACAACCGGGGTGCTATCTCCATCGACAGGTAGCACTGTTTTATTTGAAGACCGTGTTTTTACTCCGCTAGATACTGCCATCACCCCGTCCAATTCAAATGGCTGGTAAACAAGAAAAGTAGTTGAATGTACAGACCTTGTATGAGACAGATGCAGTAGATAGTGAGGAAAAAAGAGGGCATAAAATAGTTCACATATATGTTGTTTAACTAAACAGGATAGCATGACATAATTTCACATATATGATGTCTATCTAAACAGTATAGCATGATATAATTCAAAGATATGATGACTAACTAAAAAGGATGGCATGAGATAATTATATGATGTCTTTAGTAAACAGGTTCACATGACATAATTCACATACATGTTATCTAAGTAAACAGGATGGCATGATATAATTCACATATGTGATTTATATACTAAGCAGATGGCATTCGCATATATGATGTCTAAACTAAGCAGATGGTGTTGAATATTGTGTATATGATGTCTAAACTATGCAATGCAAGACACCATATGCATGATACTAGCAGTATAACCGTGCCAAGTTAGAGCATACACCTCGGGGGGGATAGGACTGGTCATCTGTCTCTGAATCCTCCTCTGAGGAGCTATCTGGACCTAGCAAGAGATCTGCTTCGACAGGTAGCACTGTCTGCTCTGAAGACCTTGTTTTCACTCCAGATTTTTTCATCACCCACCCAAATGGCTGATTCACAGGAAGAGTGGTTGAATGTACAAACATTGTCGACAAATGGAAATGTAATGAAAAAAAGGAATGGCAAGATATAATTCAAATATATGATGCCTGGCTAAACAGGATGGCATTGCATATTTCACATGTACTATGGCTGGCTAAAAAACATGGCATTGCATAATTCACATATATGATATAGAAACTAAACACGTGGCATTACACAACATGTCTAAACTAAGCAGATGACATATGTGATGTCGAAAGTAAGCAAAGCAAGGCACCATATGCATGATATGACCAACATCATCATGCCAAGTTAGAGCAAACACCTCGGGGGGTAAATAGGAGTGGTCAGCTCCCTCTGGCTCCACCTCTGAACAACTATCTTCCTCTGGATTACAAACTGGAGGAGGGGGGTGGGGTTGCCATTGCACCCACCATGGAGCGATGTCTGCATGACATTGTATTGCCCGCAGGACTCTTCCCTTTTTCTCTACATGTTCAGCATGACTGTGTACAATAACTGACAAGCATACGAAAAAAATATAGTGAGATTAAGTAAGGAGAGCATGCAGAAATCTAGAGTGATGGTAACAACCAGTGGATAGATCCAAAAATAATGATAGCGGGCAAATGATAGCTGAATTTAATAAAAAGACAGACGATGGCTGCTTTACTGTTTGTTTCCAACCCAAGATGAACGACATAGTAGATACCCTAGATGAAACAGATAGTAGATCGATATACTATTCATTGCTGCCTCGATATGTGCCCCACAAGCATTTTAAAACTCAAGTTTGAACATTAATTTGGACCTGACTTGGAGTCTAAGAGATGAACATGATCATAAACTAGCAGGTAATATTAAGCAATGCATAAAGTAAGCAGAAACAAAAGAGTGTGACCTCTCTTGCGGACCCGTGTACTCCTCAGGTTCGTCTCCTGAGTCGATGATGGTGATGCAGTTGCGGTGGCTGCCGGTGGCGGCGAAGGAGATCTGAGGCGGCGAAAGACGGTAAGGAGTCGTGATGTCTGGTATGGTGGACGCTTCTGTCAATGGAGCAGCTCAGGTGAGGTGGACGACGGCCCGAGAGGAGCAGGACAAACCACACAAAGTTTTCTTCGAGACCTGTTTGTAAATGAAGTAATTCTGTAAGGGCTCCTTTGGCTTGCAGGAAGAGCACAGGAATGCAAAGAAACATGGCCAAATTAAAGTCAAACCACCTGCAAATGTGTACAGTTAGAATGTTATTATGCCACTAATGCACTTAGTCTTCTTTTCATGCATAGGATTTTGATAAGTAGGTCCAGGTGGATGTTAAAATTTCTGTGTTTTTCCTTTGAAACAGACACGAAAGGAAAAAATCCTTCAATTTTGTTTTGCTCCATTCCTTTCAACCAAATGCAGGAATAATTGAATAGTTGAGTACCATAGGAAAATTTCCTATTGCTATGTTTTTCCTTCACTTTTTCCTTTGAACCAAAATAGCCCTAAGGGGTCGACATGAATGTATAGTAAAAAGTGATGCGACAAATGTACAACCTCTTTGGCGTAGCCGTGTCGACCTCAGAATCATTGGGTCGGTCGCTGAAGATGTTGCGGCGGAGGTGGCTATCGGAGCTGGGGAAGAAGATCTGAGGCGTCTGTAGACAGCGTCGAGGGTACTGCTCTGTTGTGATGGATGGTTACGTCATTGGAGCAGCTCCGGCGAGCTGTACGATGTCGAGGCTGAAGCAGTACAAGACGGACATCGCTAATCTGAAGTGGGATTCTAAAGACAACCAACTCCGACAGATGATGTAAAATACATCACCAAAAAGTGATAGCTGTAAAATTTACATCACCAAAAGACAACCAACTCCAACAGATGATGTAAAAACTGTTGACTGTGAACTTAACTGTCGAAACTAAATTTTACTGTCGAAACTGACTGTTACTGTCGAAACTGAATTTTATTGTCGAAACTGGATGCACTAGTAGCAGACAAGCACTTCGTTGGTACTTTAGGCCGCTCGGGCACTGGTAGCAGAGAAGCAGTGATCTAAATCAGCAGCCGCTCAACAGGGAACGCACTAGTAGATAGCAGTCGGAGCAGCAGCGCAAACGAGAGCCAGAGCAGCAACTCGTGTAGCTGCAGCAGCCCATGTACCAGCATCAGCAGTGCGAGCGAGAGCAAGAGCAGAGCAGCAGCACGAGCGAGAGCAAGAGCAGAGCAGCAGCGCGAGCGAGAGCCGGAGCAGCCTCTTCCTGCCTTGTTATAAGCTTCTTACAAACCGGAGCTTCTCTCAAGAAGGCTCATGGTTCCGATAGGCAATGTGTCACCTTTGTGGGCGAAACGACATACGCTACCTCTGTTAGAAATATGCCCTAGAGGCAATAATAAAATGATTATTATTATATTTCCTTGTTCATGACAATCGTTTATTATCCATGCTATAATTGTATTGGTTGGAAACACAAATACATGTGTGGATACGTAGACAAACAACATGTCCCTAGTGAGCCTCTACCGGACTAGCTCGTTGATCAAAGATGGCCATGGTTTCCTGGTCATAGACATGAGTTGTCATTTGATAACGGGATCACATCATTAGGAGAATGATGTGATGGACAAGACCCAAACTATGAACGTAGCATATGATCGTGTCAAGTTTATTGCTATCGTTTTTGCATGTCAAGTATCTGTTCCTATGACCATGAGATCATGCAACTCACTCACACCGGAGGAGTACCTTGTGTGTATCAAACGTCGCAACGTAACTGGGTGACTATAAAGATGCTCTACAGGTATCTCCGAGGGTGTCTGTTGAGTTGGCATGGATCAAGACTGGGAATTTGTCACTCCGTATGACGGAAAGGTATCTCAGGGCCCACTCGGTAATACAGCATCACAATAAGCTTGCAAGCAATGTGACTAAAGAGTTAGCCACGGGATCTTGTATTACGGAATGACTAAAGAGACTTGCCGGTAACGAGATTGAACTAGGTATGGAGATACCGACGATCGAATCTCGGGCAAGTAACATATCGCCGGACAAAGGGAATTGCATATGGGACTGACTGAATCCTTGACATCGTGGTTCAACCGATAAAGATCTTCGTTGAATATGTAGGAACCAATATGGGCATCCAGGTCCTGCTATTGGTTATTGACCGGAGAGGAGTCTCGGTCATGTCTGCATATTCCCGAACCCGTAGGGTCGCACGCTTAACATTCGGTAGCTCTAGGGTAGTATTGAGATATTAATAGTGGAAAGTCCGAAGGTTGTTCGGAGTCACGAGGAGCTCCAGAATAGTCCGGAGGTAAAGATTCATATATGGAAAGTTGTTATCGGGGTTCCGGAAAAAGTTCGAGTTTTTTCGGTATTGTACCGGGAAGGTTCTAGAAGGTTCCGGAGTGGGGCCCACCTGCATGGGGGACCCACATGAACGTGGGTAGTGGGGAAAGTTCCCACAGCCCTAGTCTAGGCGCACCAAGATCCTCCCTTAAAAGGAATAGTATCATATCCCAAAGGGATAAGATCAGGATCCCTAAAAAGGGGGGATAGCGATCGGTGGGGAAGGAAAGGAGGGATTTCCTTCCTCCCCCTTTGGCCAATGACCCTAGGGCCTTGGAGGGCAAGCCACCAGCCCCCTCCACGCCTATATAAAGGTGGGGAGGCTTTGGGGGCAGCGACCCCTTGGACCCTTGCCCGTTACCTCTCCCAACTCCTCCCACGTTTCACCGGTACGCGCTTGGCGAAGCCCTGCCGGAATTCCGCTGCCACCACCACCACCATACCGTCGTGTTGGTCCCGATCTCATCTACCCCCTCTCTCTCGCTTGCTCGATCAAGAAGGAGAGGACGCCGCCGAGCCGAACGTGTGCTAAACTCGGAGGTGCCGTCCGTTCGGCACTTGATCGGGAGTTCGCGGGACGGATCGTGATTGGATCGCGAAGACGTTCGACTACATCAACCGCATTTCTTAACGCTTCTGCTTAGCGATCTACAAGGGTATGTAGATGCAATCTCTCCTCTCGTAGATGGTCATCTCCTAGATCGATCTTGGTGAGCGTAGGAAATTTTTGTTTCCCATGCAACGTTCCCCAACAGTGGCATCATGAGCTAGGTCTTTGCGTAGATGACATCACGAGTAGAACACAAAGGAGTTTGTGGGCGTTGATATTCAGATTGCTTCCTTCCTTGGTATTTTCTTGATTCAGCGGTATTGTGGGATGAAGCGGCCCGGACCAACTTTACATGTCCACGTACATGAGACCGGTTCCATCGACTGACATGCGACTTTGTTGCATAAGATGGCTGGCGGGTGTCTGTCTCTCCCACCTTAGTTGAATCGGATTCGATGAAGGCGGTCCTTGTAGAAGGTTAAATAGCAACTTGCATATCACCGTTGTGGTTTTGCGTAGGTAAGAATCGTTCTTGCTAGATACCCATAGCAGCCACGTAAAACATGCAACAACAAATTAGAGGGCGTCTAACTTGTTTTTGCAGGGTATGTTGTGATATGATATGGCCAAAGACATGATAAAATATATTTGATGTATGAGATGATCATATTTTGTAATAGTTTATCTCGGCTTGCATGTCGATGAATACGGCAACCGGCAGGAGCCATAGGGTTGTCTTTAATTATTGTATGACCTGCGTGTCAATCATTAAGCGCTATGTAATGCTTTACTTTATCGCTAAACGGTAGCAATAGTAGTAGAAGCATGGTTGGCGTGACAACCCCGATGGCGACGTGATGATGGAGATCATGATGATGGAGGTCATGGTGTCATGCCGGTGACGATGGAAATCATGCCGGTGCTTTGGTGATGGAGATCAAAAGGACAAGTTCATGGCCATATCATGTCACTTATGATTTGCATGTGATGTTAATCTTTTTATGCATCTTATTTTGCTTAGGACGACGGTAGCATTATAAGGTGATCCATCTCTAAAATTTCAAGATAAAATTGTGTTCTCCCCAAGTGTGCACCGTTGCGAAAGTTTGTCGTTTCAAAGCACCACGTGATGATCGGGTGTGATAGACTCTATGTTCACATACAACGGGTGCAAGCCAGTTTTGCACATGTGGAACACTTGGGTTAAACTTGACGAGCCTGGCATATACAGACATGGCCTCGGAACACAAGAGACCGAAAGGTCGAACATGAGTCATATAGTAGATATGATCAACATGGAGATGTTCACCATTGAAACCACCTCATCTCACGTGATGATCAGACTTGGGTTGGTGAATTTGGATCATGTTACACTCGGACGACCGGAGGGATGTCGATTTGAGTGGGAGTTTTTAAGTAAACTAAACTCATTATCTTGAACAATAGTCTAAGTTGTCTTTGCAAATTTATGTTGTAAATCAATGGCTCGCGCAGTAGCTTCCCTGAATTTCAATGCGTTCCTAGAGAAAGCCAAGCTGAAAGTGATGGAAGTAACTTTGTAGACTGGGCCCGTAATCTGAGGATTATCCTCACGGCTGCCCAAAAGGCTTATGTCCTTGATGCACCGCTTGGTGAGCAACCCCCTCCAGGGTCTATGGACGTTATGAACGCCTGGCAAGCGCGTGTTGATGACTACTCAATAGTTCAGTGCGCCATCTTGTATGGCTTAGAACCGGGACTTCAAAGGCGTTTTGAACGTCATGGAGCATATGAGATGTTCCAAGAGTTGAAGTTTATTTTTGAGAAGAATGCCCGGATCGAGAGGTATGAGACCTCCGATAAGTTCTATGCTTGCAAGATGGAGGAGAACGGGTCTGTCAGTGAGCACATACTCAAAATGTCTGGGTATTACAACCGTCTGGCTGAGTTGGGAGTTGTGCTCCCGCCAGAGGCGATCACTGACAGAGTTCTTCAATCGCTACCACCTAGCTACAAGAGCTTTGTGTTATAACATGCAAGGGATGAACAAGTCAGTCGCCGAGCTGTTTGCGATGCTGAAAGTCGCTGAGTCAGACATCCAGAAGGAGCATCAAGTGTTGATGGTGAATAAAACCACTAGTTTCAAGAAGAATGGCAAGGGCAAGAACGGAAACTCCAAGAAGAGTGGCAAAGTAGTTGCCCCTCCCATGAATAAACCCAAGGCTGGGCCCAAGCCGGAAACTGAGTGCTTCTATTGCAAGGGAACTGGCCACTGGAAGCGGAATTGCCCCAAGTATCTGGCCGACAAGAAGGGGGCCAACACCAAACAAGGTATATATGATATACATGTTATTGATGTGTACCTTACCAACTCCCGTTGTAGTGCCTGGGTATTTGATACCGGTGCGGTTGCTCACATTTGCAACTCAAAGCAGGAACTGCGGAATAGACGGAGGTTGGCGAAGGACGAAGTGACGATGCGCGTGGGAAATGGTTCCAAGGTTGATGTGATTGCCGTCGGCACGCTCGCTCTTCGATTACCATCGGGATTAGTGATGAACCTGAATAATTGTTATTTAGTGGCTGCGTTGAGCATGAACATTATATCTGGATCTTGTTTAATGCGAGACGGTTACTCATTTAAATCAGAGAATAATGGTTGTTCTATTTATATGGGTAATATCTTTTATGGTCATGCACCCATTGTGAGGGGTTTATTCTTATTGAATCTCGATAGTGATGATACACATGTTCATAACATTGATGCCAAAAGATGTAGAGTTGATAATGATAGTACCACTTTCTTGTGGCACTGCCGCTTAGGTCATATTGGTGTAAAAGGCATGAAGAAACTCCATGCTGATGGACTTTTGGAGTCACTTGATTGTGAATCACTTGACACATGCGAACCATGCCTCATGGGCAAGATGACTAAGACCCCGTTCTCCGGAACAATGGAACGGGCAAGTGACTTGTTGGAAATCATACATACTGATGTGTGCGGTCCGATGAGCATTGAGGCGCACGGTGGATATCGTTATTTTCTCACCTTCACCGACGATTTGAGTAGATATGGGTATATTTACTTAATGAAACACAAGTCTGAAACATTTGAAAAGTTCAAGCAATTTCAGAGTGAAGTTGAGATTCATCGTAACAAGAAAATCAAATTCCTACGATCTGATCGAGGGGGAGAATATCTGAGTTATGAGTTTGGCAGTCACTTAAGACAATGTGGAATTGTTTCACAGTTGACGCCACCTGGAACACCATAGCGTAATGGTGTGTCCGAACGTCGTAATCGAACCTTATTGGATATGGTGCGTTCTATGATGTCTCTTGCCGATCTGCCACTATCATTTTGGGGTTATGCATTCGAGACAGCTGCATTCACTTTAAATAGGGCACCATCTAAGTCCGTTGAGATGACACCGTATGAACTGTGGTTTGGCAAGAAACCAAAGTTGTCGTTTCTTAAAGTTTGGGGATGCGATGCTTATGTCAAAAGGCTTCAGCCAGAAAAGCTTGAACCCAAAGCGGACAAATGCGTCTTCATAGGATACCCAAAAGAGACGGTTGGGTATACCTTCTATCTCAGATCCGAAGGCAAAGTGTTTGTCGCTAAGAATGGGTCCTTTCTCGAGAAAGAGTTTCTCTCGAAAGAATTGAGTGGGAGGAAGATAGAACTTGATGAGGTTGTTGAACCTTTACTTCAACCATAGAGTAGCACTACGCAGAAAGATGTTTCTGTGGAACCTACGCCAGTTGAAGAGGAAGCTGATGATGGTGATCATGAAGCTTCGGATCAAGTTACAATCGAACCTCGTAGGTCGACAAGGATACGTACTACTCCTGAGTGGTACGGTAACCCTTTCTTGAATGTCATGTTGTTGGACAACGATGAACCTACGAGCTATGGAGAAGCGATGGTGGGCCCAGATTCCGACAAATGGTTAGAGACCATGAAATCCGAGATGGGATCCATGTATGAAAACAAAGTATGGACTTTGGAAGTATTACCTGAAGGGAGAAAGGCCATTCAGAATAAATGGATCTTCAAGAAGAAGACGGACGCAGACGGTAATGTCACCGTCTATAAAGCTCGACTTGTGGCAAAGGGTTTTTCACAAGTTCAAGGAGTTGACTACGATGAGACTTTCTCACCCGTAGCGATGCTTAAGTCTGTCAGAATCATGTTAGCAATAGCTGCATTTTTCGATTATGAAATTTGGCAGATGGATGTCAAAACAGCGTTCCTTAACGGTTTTCTTAAGGAAGAGTTGTATATGATGCAACCAGAAGGTTTTGTCGATCCAGAGAATGCTGACAAAGTTTGCAAACTCCAGCGATCCATTTATGGACTGGTGCAAGCGTCTCGGAGTTGGAATCTTCGCTTTGATGAGGTGATCAAAGCGTTTGGGTTTATACAAGTTTACGGAGAAGCTTGTATTTACAAGAAAGTGAGTGGGAGCTCTATAGCATTTCTAATATTATATGTGGATGACATATTGCTGATTGGAAACAATATAGAACTTTTGGAAAGCGTGAAGGAATATTTGAACAAGAGTTTTTCAATGGACCTAGGAGAAGCTGCTTTCATATTAGGCATCAAGATCTATAGAGATAGATCGAGACGCTTAATAGGACTTTCACAGAGCACATACCTTGATAAAATTTTGAAGAAGTTCAAAATGGATCAGTCCAAGAAGGGGTTCTTGCCTGTTTTGCAAGGTGTGAAGTTGAGTAAGACTCAATGCCTTGTGACTATAGAGGATAGAGAAAAGATGAGTGTCATCCCCTATGCTTCTGCCATAGGCTCTATCATGTATGCGATGCTGTGCACAAGACCAGATGTCAGCCTTGCCATAAGTATGGTCGGAAGGTTTCAAAGTGATCCAGGAGTGGAACACTGGACATCGGTCAAGAATATCCTTAAGTACCTGAAAACGACTAAGGAAATGTTTCTCGTTTATGGAGGTGATCAAGAGCTCGTCGTAAAGGGTTACGTCAATGCAAGCTTTGACACTGATTCGGATGACTCTAAGTCTCAAACCGGATACGTATATATTCTAAATGGGGGAGCGGTAAGCTGGTGCAGTTCCAAGCAAAGCGTGGTAGCTGATTCTACATGCGAAGCGGAGTACATAGCTGCCTCGGAGGCGGCGAAGGAAGGTGTCTGGATGAAGCAGTTCATGACCGATCTTGGAGTTGTGTCCAGTGCACTGGACCCGATGACTCTGTTCTGTGACAACACTGGTGCCATTGCTCTAGCCAAGGAACCAAGGTTTCACAAGAGGACCAGACACATAAAGTGACGCTTCAATTCCATCCGCGATGCGATCAAGGAGGAGGACATAAACATTTGCAAAGTGCACACGGATCTGAATGTTGCAGATCCGTTGACTAAACCTCTTCCACAGGCAAAACATGATCAACACCAGAACTCTATGGGTGTTAGATTCATAACCATGTAATGCTAGATTATTGACTCTAGTGCAAGTGGGAGACAGTTGGAAATATGCCCTAGAGGCAATAATAAAATGGTTATTATTATATTTCCTTGTTCATGACAATCGTTTATTATCCATGCTATAATTGTATTGGTTGGAAACACAAATACATGTGTGGATACGTAGACAAACAACATGTCCCTAGTGAGCCTCTATCGGACTAGCTCGTTGATCAAAGATGGCCATGGTTTCCTGGTCATAGACATGAGTTGTCATTTGATAACGGGATCACATCATTAGGAGAATGATGTGATGGACAAGACCCAAACTATGAACGTAGCATATGATCGTGTCAAGTTTATTGCTATCGTTTTTGCATGTCAAGTATCTGTTCCTATGACCATGAGATCATGCAACTCACTCACACCGGAGGAGTACCTTGTGTGTATCAAACGTCGCAACGTAATTGGGTGACTATAAAGATGCTCTACAGGTATGTCCGAGGGTGTCTATTGAGTTGGCATGGATCAAGACTGGGAATTTGTCACTCCGTATGACGGAAAGGTATCTCAGGGCCCACTCGGTAATACAGCATCACAATAAGCTTGCAAGCAATGTGACTAAAGAGTTAGCCACGGGATCTTGTATTACGGAACGAGTAAAGAGACTTGCCGGTAACGAGATTGAACAAGGTATGGAGATACCGACCATCGAATCTCGGGCAAGTAACATATCGCCGGACAAAGGGAATTGCATACGGGATTGACTGAATCCTTGACATCGTGGTTCAACCGATAAAGATCTTCATTGAATATGTAGGAACCAATATGGGCATCCAGGTCCCGCTATTGGTTATTCACCGAAGAGGAGTCTCGGTCATGTCTGCATATTCCCGAACTCGTAGGGTCGCACGCTTAACGTTCGGTAGCGCTAGGGTAGTATTGAGATATTAATAGTGGAAAGTACGAAGGTTGTTCAGAGTCCCGGATGGGATCCGGGACATCACGAGGAGCTCCGGAATAGTCCGGAGGTAAAGATTCATATATGGAAAGTTGTTATCGGGGTTCCAGAAAAAGTTCGAGTTTTTTCGGTATTGTACCGGGAAGGTTCTAGAAGGTTCTGGAGTGGGGCCCACCTGCATGGGGGACTCACATGAAAGTGGGTAGTGGGGAAATTCCCCACAACCCTGGTCTAGGCGCACCAAGATCCTTCCTTAAAAGGAATAGTATCATATCCCAAAGGGATAAGATCAGGATCCCTAAAAAGGGGGGATAGCGATCGGTGGGGAAGGAAAGGAGGGATTTCCTTCCTCCCCCTTTGGCCAATGACCCTAGGGCCTTGGAGGGCAAGCCACCAGCCCCCTCCACGCCTATATAAAGGTGGGGAGGCGTTGGGGCAGCGACCCCTTGGACCCTTTCCCGTTACCTCTCCCAACTCCTCCCACGTTTCACCGGTACGCGCTTGGCGAAGCCCTGCCAGAATTCCGCTGCCACCACCACCACCATACCATCGTGTTGGTCCCGATCTCATCTACCCCCTCTCTCTCGCTTGCTCGATCAAGAAGGAGAGGACGCCGCTGAGCCGCATGTGTGCTAAACTCAGAGGTGCCGTCCGTTCGGCACTTGATCGGGAGTTCGCGGGACGGATCGTGATTAGATCGCGAAGACGTTTGACTACATCAACCGCATTTCTTAACGCTTCCGCTTAGCGATCTACAAGGGTATGTAGATGCAATCTCTCCTCTCGTAGATGTTCATCTCCTAGATCGATCTTGGTGAGCGTAGGAAATTTTTTGTTTCCCATGCAACGTTCCCCAACAGCCTCTTCCTGCCTTGATTTTTTTACAGAGGCAACAAAGACCAATAGGATTGTCGCGCTATAATTTGGAATTATTCCAGATTCGTTTGGCCTTTTTATACATTTATTGAGTTTTCTAGGCATTTAATGTGCATAATTCAAATTTGAACTACATGCACATGCTCCAGTGCACCAAAATGGGTTGAAAATGGTATATGTGTCCTTGGGTGAATGTTTAGGTCCCATGCAAGAAATGGAAATGAATTTCAAACATCCGGGCGTCGTGGCTCGGCCGAAAACATTGACAAACTTGGTTTTTAAATTCCTGTAAATCCAGAACTTGCCTGAAAATCATGAAACTTGGCATGTTGCCTTGATTTGGCACCAACATGCTGTGGTAAAAATTTAGTCCAATTTTTTAAGGCGCACACATTAACAACCAACAAAGTCATTTTGGAACAAAGAGCTGCCACGTTACAATAAAAAACACAAGTGTTATTCAAACCGTGGGCGTTGTACTAACCATTTACGTGCCCCCACGCATCCCCATTTTTAATGGCTAGGAGGCGCTGTGCGGGGTAGCTATTTGATTAGACGGGAGGCGTGGAGCAGACCGCTACGTAGGCTTACCGGGAGGCGAGCCCTTTGACCTCCATCCGCCGCCCACCTCGCTCCCAACTTCTCCATTAATGGTGCCCGAGCCCCTATTTTATAGGTGCTTAATGGTGTGGCTAGGTCTCAGTCGACTGAGATTTAAGGGAGAAAAAAGAAATTTTGAAAACAAAAATTTGCACGGATAACTCACGAACATAGCCTCGACTGAAACTTAACGAAGACTGTTATATATGATGATGATGGCAATGGATAGTAATTGTCTTACATACTATTCAGGAAGACAATTTAAAATGCCACACGCGCCAACGCCCGAAAGACACTGGGGCAAAAGAAGAAGGAAGAAGACGCAGACAACAATCTGGGTCGCTGCTCTGCTCCTTGATGGGTTGCTGCAGGGCACGGAGTTCCTCCAACTCCTTCTTCATTGCCTCCATGACCTTCACCTCCTTTCGCCTCTCCTCCGCCATCTTCGTCATTGCATCCATGGCGAGGGAGTTCTCGCGGTGAGCGGTAATGATCTCTTTCACGTCCTCAATACTTCGCTTGACAGCAGCTGTGGATTCCCGCACCAGCGTTTCGCGCTCGATGCGGAGGTTGGCATTATCGTCCATAAGTTTCTCGACCATGGCGGTCGTCTTCTTCATCAAGGTAGTGCTCTCCTCATGCTGCTTTGCACTGCCGGCGATCTTCGCCCTCAGCAGGTCACGCTGGGTGCGGAGCTTCGCCTTGTCATCCCTTAGTCCCCGGATGACGCCGATCGCCTTATCAAATGAGGCATTGATCTCCTCGTGCAACTTCGCCCATCCAGAGATCTCAATTGTAAGCCAGTTTTGTAGATGTAGTAAATATGTACTTGCGATTGTTTCAAAGTCGGCTTTGACAGCCATGTTATTTAAAACTGGTTTTGATAAACCATATAAGACCCGACCATTTTGGCTATCAAAGATTTATTTGTTCCTGCAGAGTTACAATGTAACCCGGCTGAAAACCGGCTCCTACGACATAAACAAATATAGACATGTATATATGATGCATTTTATGATGATGCAATGTATGATGATGTATGTGTATGATAACAGAGTATAAAAATGTCAGCTTTCGAGGCACGACATAAGACCGGCTTTTGAGGCTCGAGTCTGATTTGCTTTGGTGAAGCAGGCTTTCCGCCTCTTTTGGTTTGCCCTAGCTCTCTGAAAGTCGGCTCTCACGTGACCAACTAGTGTTTTAACTCTGACAAGTTCATGGTTACCTCTGTGATTGACTCATCAGGCGTACACCGGGTCACCTTTTCGGAGTAGCATCTTGCTAACAGGCAGGTTTAACCAAGTAAAGTTTGGCTTTTTTCCGGGTTAAAAGGGTTTTGTAAGCTAAACTCGACGAGTTGGAAGCCCCCAAGTAACCATATGGTCATGGAAAAGCTCAGCATAGGATATACAGGAGACAATGCTACTACTGCAAAACATCTGGGGTCCAGATAAGCCGGCTTTATTCCATTGATCGTTATTGAGCAGGATACCAATGTTTAGACTGCGCATCATGGCGACTAGTCTTCTTTGGTAACCTTTCTTTTCGCCAATACGGCAGGATGTCCATGTTTGAACTGCGCATCGTGGCAGCTAGTCCTCTTTGGCAACCTTTACTTTTTCGTCAATAAGGCAGCAGCCCTCGGGACCGGGTTGTCTTCCCTGCAACGACCTAGGGTTTTTGTATTTGTTGAAACCAGCCAAATCTGCCGAGTCATGTATGTGTAGCCCCCGAGTCTTAAGTCAACTCGAGGAGTTGGCTTGAGATTCTTTATATTTGGCTGTGACATAAACTGGCGTAGAGCTGACAGCTGAAAAATATGAAATTTATTGAAACTAGAGGCGATGTGGCGAGTTGATGATTTTCGCGATGCTCGTCGTTTGTCCTCGGCATATGTCGTTCAACAAAGCCGTTTCTGCCCAAATGAAGTTCATACGCCTCTTGACTCGTGCCTTGATATTCTCACTTGTTCCGGCTCTCCTGGCTCCTCCAGGGCCGTTCTCTTTTCTGTTTCTTCGCTGCCGGCTGGCTCACCTAGCTTCTGCACGGATAGTTCCTCTGTGGACGATTCTCTTGTTTCCTCAATGTGCTGAAGGAGACTGGGCCGTGGGGACGGCAGGCCAATGCGCCTATCCATTTGGGCAACCCGGCGCGGGTGGAGGTTGGCGCCGGCTCCGGCGCCGTCACGCAAGACTGATAATATTTTTTTTCTTTTTTGCTCCAGCGTTTGTTGGAGTAGACCGGACCGCAGGGGTGGCGGCTTGCACGCATCCGTTGGGCAACTCGTACGGGTGGGTGCGGCCCCGGCGTGTTGATGTAGACTGGATCGCAGGGCGGCGGGCTGTGTCGTTCAAGCGGACGCCGTGTAGCGAGGACGATGGTGCGGCCTTCGTCGTATTGATCTAGACCGGACCACGGGGCGGCGGGTTGTGCGCGCATTCACCGGGCAACCCGTGTAGGCGGACACTGGTACAGTCTCCGGGTTTAATTGTAGACTGGACCACAGGGACGACGGCCTACGTGCCTGTCCGTCGGGCGGTACGACACGGGCGGACTCCGGCGTAGGATGATGCTGGCACACGCTCCGTATCCGCGGTATGGCATAATCTTCATAGTGAACTTTTGTCCTGCTTATAAAAATAATACAGGCCAAGTAATTGCTCTCAAAGGATTTAATATATGCTAATAAAACAGACTGGACACATAGCACCTGATTTATTTGGATGACATATGATCTGTGTGCAACATCCGCCGATGTCCGATTGATGAAATTCGTTGTAGTATTTCTTGATGAGACTCGCCGTAGTATTTTTTTGCTCATATAATTTTCCTTTTTTCGGAGTAGACTGAACCGCGGGAACGGTATTCTGCGCGCCCGTCCATCGGCAACCCTGTACGGGCTCCAGCGACGGCGCGTGAGATTTGATTCTGAAGAACAATATCCCCCCTTTTTCCATTAGTGAATCACTTGACAATATATATTTTTTGCTCCAAAGTTATTGGAGTAGATCGGTCGCCGCAGGTTGATGTAGACGCGGGAGCTGGCCGGTAAACTGGCATGGACGCGGGAGTCGGTCGCGGCGTTGGGAGCCGGCGTGGACACGAGAGTCGGTCACGGCGTTGGGAGCCGGCACGGGCGCGGGCGGAGACGTGAGAGCTGGCCGCGGCGTTGGAGACCGACGCGGACGCGGGCGCATACACGAGATTCGGCCATGGAATTTGGAGTCCGGCGCGGGCGCGGACGCAACAATTGAGCAGATATACATGTAGACTGATCTAATGAATTATTGGTCTAGTATTTTGTTCGGATGACCGCAGACGCTGGCGCTGGATAATGCTGGACGTATACTGGTGCAGCCCCAAATATATTTTATGTAGACAGGGTCGACGGATGGCGAGCTTTTTCCATGGGCAGCAATTGATGTGACGTTTTGTTCTGCTTTGGCCATTTTTTGTCTCTCTTTTTTTTTCTCTGAGTAATGATGGCCTAGGAGTGCCACAATGGTACTTCCCTTTTTTTTATTCCACCGGGTCAACCTCCTTTTCCTTTTCTTTTTCGTTGCTTGGTCTGGTCTGTGACTGCTGCTGCGCTATTCCTAGCATGCCACGCGCAGCTCACTAGCGTCCACAGGCTTCGGCCTTGGGACTTGGAGCATCCCGTCCTGCAGTTTGACGCTGGCTGCCTCCTCCCTTTTTTTTCCTTGTACGCATGTAGTGCTTCCGGTTTCCTTCGATTGAGTGATCCGCTGGTATGCTGTCTGTGTGGAGACTGCTACCGGCTCGGACTCTGCTACCGGCTCTTCTTTTGATTTTCAACTTCTTATTCTGGTCGGATTGCTAGCAACAGAGTCAAAAACAATTTCTGCCATCGCTTTATAGATTTCTAAACTCTAGTACACTTATTGGTCACACCCTTGTATAGTTGTACTAGTACGAGGAAAAAGTTAATTCCTTTGCTTTTGGAGTTTGGATCCTTGCGTGGAGTGCTTAGCTCTTAGTCGATTGGGGCCTTTGCGTTTAGTGCTAGTACTTCCATGTGTGAACACAAATTCAAGTGGAAACAGGCTGCCGCTGTTGATCTGATGCTGCAGCTTTTTACCTTGACTTGCGATTGTTCTGGCGGTCTGATCACTGATAGATTCTTGCATTACCTATTGTGAATCCATGTAACTAGTCCATACGGTCACCACATACGAATTTCTTTTGCTGCTAGGATAACGATTGAGATTCCGGGACTCGAACGCACCCATGCAGACAGATCTGAGTGGCGGTTTTAACGGAGGTTGGATATACAGCCCTGCCACCGTGCATGGCGCCACTGATTTTTCAATCAATCTTGACCAATGAATTCGGAGTCGATTTAGATCCTTCCGAGCTGGCTCTTCTTGATCCGGCTGATCGCGAGCTTCTCGATCCCTTGAAGAGCTCCCTCCAAGAACACAACACCACCGTGCGCTGGCCCCATGGTGGGCACCAACTGTCCTGGTTTTGTCACGGCAAGATGTCCTTGTAGGAGAACTTAGGTGTGAGGCCATCGCAACTAGGTGGAAGCTTGAAGGGGTTGGTCGGAATCGAGACACGCGAGTTTTACCCAGGTTCGGCCCCTCACGGTGGAGGTAAAAGCCTACATCCTGCTTGATTGATATTGATGATGATCATCTCGATTACAAGGGTGCTGTTTTGCTACTTCTATCTCGAGAGCTAGTTTGTCTGTCTCTCCTGACTTGTCCCTCTTGGGGTGCCTTGCCCCTCCTTATATAAGTTGAAGGGGCTGGCTTACATGTAGAGTCCTAGTAGAACTACAACTAGTCTCTTTTCTACTACAAGCCGGACTCCGGGTCTTGCTTCCCTTGCCAGGTCTTGCTTCCCTTGTCTGGGAACTTTCCTCTTCTTGGACCTTCTCTACAAGCCGGCCCTCCAAGCCTCTCCGTGAGCCGGCCTTCTGTTGGGTTGCACACTGGGCCTTAGGCTTTGTCGTCCAGGTCGACCCGGTAAATGAGGTGACCCATGAGCCGCCAAGTGATGGGCCGGGTCATTCCTCCTGGCCGGGTCAAACCGTGGGGAATATCCCCAACAACCAGTGACCCAGCAGCTCATGCATTTGTTTTTTTGTTTTTGAGACGGAGCAGGGTATCAACTGGGCTGTGCGGGGGCTGTAGCCCTTCTAGCCCAGGATTTTATTTTCTATTTACCACATGACCAGCCCAGTTGTTTTTTTCTCTTTCTGAAAATGGCTAGCCCAGTTCTATTTTCTTTGAAGAATACCCAACCGAGGCCTACTTGCTTTTCTCAGCACTGCTGGGTTGCAAATCTTTCAAGACGAGGAGGGATGTATTCGGGGTTTGCCTAGAAAACGGGCTATAAATAGTAAGAAATGGGCTGTAAATTTTAAGAACAACACAGCAAACCGGTAATAGCCACTCAAAAAAAATGCAAACCGGTAATTAGTTTCAAATTACGGTTTTTCTGGGATTTCGAGATTTTAAACTTCATTGATTTTTCTGCGGGGAAAATTTTGTGGGATTTTAAATTAATATAAATTACTTTTTCAAATTAGTTTGAATCTGACTCAAAATTTTGGGATTAAAAACAGTTTGGACCCCACCGTAATATGCAAAATTTCATTGATTTTTTAACCGTGGCCAGAATATGGGCTGTAATGCTAACAAAAAGAATATGGGCTTAAAAAATCCTTAAGAATTAGCAAATGGGCTGTAAATTATTAAAAATAATGGCAAATGGGCTGTATGCTGTTTGCCACAGATTTGGAGGCTGACTTGTGGGCTTACTATGTTGACGTGTACGCAGGGCTATGTGAACTTAGTCAACAAACGGGGAGTTCTCAAAAAAAAGTCAACAAACGATTCTAGCGGCAGTGACCGTTGGATAACATCCAACGGCCGTGGTGCTTCTTCAATCTCTGATCTTCTTGCTCCAGCCGCCCAAACCAGTGTCGGCGGGACCGCCTGCTGCCGCCTCCCGTGGCCGGCGGGGCTGCCTTGCAGCCCTCACCCCCCTCCTACTACCACACCGCTCGCCAGGCCATCCCTCTACTCACCCACACCTCCTGTTATTCTCCGGCGACACAGGCCTCACACCGCAGCCGAACCAGTCAACCCTCATACTCCCCTCAGCGTGGGCATCCACTGTTGTGGCTTTGCCGGCTCCGGGTCGTTCCCTTCCTGGGCCTCGCCGTCGTCCACCGCGTTGGTGCTCTCGGCGCGGAGTGGTCAACGTGGTCAATAAACGACAGCCATCGGAAGAGGAATGTACGTGGAGAGGCTGACAGTAGGGACCCACATGGTCCATGGCTGCACGCATGCAATTCCGCGAAAAAATTGATTCCTCCCCCTGACAACTGGGACCCATCAGCTATATCTTCGAACGAAAGGAAGTGCCTCCTTATTATGCGAAAAAAATGATTCCTACCATGACAAGGCGGACTCACCATATTTGTAGGCTGACTTGTGGGCCTACTAAGTTCACGCGTATGCAGGGCTTTGTCAACTTAGTCAACATACGATTCTAGCAGCAGCGACCGTTGGATGTTAATCAAACGTCCGTGCTGCTTCTTCAATCTCTGATCTTCTTGCTCCAGCCGCCCAAACCAGCTCCGGCGGGACCGCCTGCTCCTGCCTCCCGTGGCCGGCTGTGCTACCGCGCAAGCCTCATCGCCCACCCTACTCCCACCGCTGGCCAGGCCTTCCCTCTACTCACCCACATCCCATGTTATTCTCCGGCAACGGCAGCCTCACACCGCAGCCGAACCAGTCAACCCTCCTACTCCCCTGTGCGTGGGCATCCACTGCCGCGTCTTCCCCGGCTCCGCGTAGTTCCCTTCCTAGGACTCGCCGTCGTCCACCGCCTTGGTGCTCTCGGCGCGGCATGGTCAACGTGGTCAATGAACGACAGCCATCGGAAGAGGACTGTACGCGGTGAGGCTGACAGCTGGACCCACCAGCTACATCTTCACACTCAAGGAAGTGCCTCCTTATTAGGCGCAAAAAAATGATTCCTCCCCCCTGACAGCTGGGATCCAGCAGCTATATCTTTGCACGCAAGAAAGTGCCTCCTTATCCTCCCTGACAGCTGGGACCCACCCGGTCGAAGCGTACGTGGCGTTGTCTGTCTGGTCGTGAACGTGTACGTACATACTGGTCGATCGGTCTCTCTGCAATGATGAACCGTGCACATGTAAGGAGTGGCACGTGTCGTAGTAGAGCCCCCGACGTAGCAGTTCAGGCAGCCCCGTCTAAATCATGTACACGTACGTATAGCCACACGACAAAAAATACGGGCACGTACGTACATACGGGCAGGGTCTCGAACGCGTACTCGCACATACGTACGGCCAGGGCTCGTGTACATGGAGAGTCAACGTACGGCAGCAACGGCCTCCTGTTCATCGGCAGCCAACTGGCTGGGTCGGAACGGAGAAACAACGTCATGTTCATCGGGAGGCCACCGACTGGGTCGGAATGCGTCATGTTCATCGGGAGCCAACCTGCTTGGACGGAACAGCCGAAACGGGGTCCTGTTCATCGACTCGGGGTCTGGCGTACTGCAAAACGGAGGAAACGGACTTCTGTTCGAGCGCCTACAGTCGAAACGGGGTCCTGTTCATCGGCTGGGGTTCTGGCGTACCGCAAAACGGAGGAAACGGACTTCTGTTCGAGCGCCTACGGTCGAAACGGGGTCCTGTTGATCGGGAGATCTCTGGCGTACCGCAGAACGGAGGAAATGGACTTCTCCCCAACTGCCTATGGTCGAAACGGGGGTCCTATTGATCGGGACGGGTGTGGCGTACCACAAAACGGGACTCCACGGGCTACTGTTCATCCACGGTCGACCTCCTCTAGCCTCCAGCAGCTACTATTCATCCACCATCGACTTCCTCCAGCCTCCACCGGCTACTGTTCATCCAGCCTCCACGGGGTCCAGTTCATCCACCCCCAACCGGCTGGGGTATGGCGTACCGCGGCACGGCCTCCTCGGGGTCCTGTTCATCCAGCGCCAACTGCCTACACGGCTGGGGTCCTGTTCATCCAGCGCCCACCGGCTGGGGTAGGGCGTACGAGCGGGCGGCATCAACGGGAACTGTTCATCCACAACCAACCAACCGGCTTGATCGATGCGTCTCGACTCGTGTCTACATGTATCGCGCACGCGGCAGCAACGGGCACTGTTCATCAAGAGGCAACCCAACACCGGCTGGCTACGTCTCGCACGGGGGCTCGATCGGCTTTAGTAAGCAGCGAGAAGGATCGATCGAATTCAGTTAGCAGCGAAGGAATCGCTCGGGTTCAGTTAGCAGCGAAGGGATCGCTCGGGTTCAGTTAGCAGCGAAGGGATCGCTCGGGTTCAGTACGTGTAGTAGTGCGAGGGATTGATCGATCGCTCGGGTTCAGTAAGCAAACACCTCGCTTGGGTTTAGTTAGCGAACGCCTCACACACACGCGCGCATACGAGAGAAACACGCAAACCACACTGCATCGCTCGACCCCGACCACCCACCGTAACCGGGAACTCCAAGAAAATTTCCTCACCGTCAGTTCTACCATGATTTTTTACATCATGGACGGCCCAAAGAATGTCATGCGGGTGCGTCTCCGGCCCGCCTAGGACGAAAAGCCCATTTTCTGTCATATTTTTTTGTCATAGAAGTAGGAGCCCACCACATCTATGATGATACGTGTTTTTGTCACAATTATTGTCATAGAAGTGTCACAACCATGACAGAAAAAGTTTTCGTTCGGGCCATAATGTCACGGATGTTTCTTTTTTTTGTAGTGTTGCCTGATCATCCTCTTAAGAAAAATGAAATACTTGATATCATTTATAATGGACTAACCGATGCTTCTAGGGACTACCTAGATAGTTGTGCTAGTTGTGTTTTTAGGGAACGAAATGTTGGACAGGCTGAAGTACTATTGAATAATATATTGAGAGGTATTCAATTCCTCAGTGCAGAAGATATGCAAGAAGCTAAGAAATCTATGAAGGAAAAAGGTATTAAAGCTGAAGATGTTAAGAATTAACCACCTATTGAAGAAATACACGAGCTCGACATCTCAACATAGGTAGTGGAGGTAAATTCTCTCACTAGATTTGATGAAGGTGATATTCCGTATAATAAATCTGCTAGTCAATGCTTGGATGAATTTGATAACTACATCATTAAACAGGAACACTTTAATATGTATGTTAGCAATCAACTAAAACGAAATGCCATCATGATTGAAAGCTTGAGTGATTTGATGTTTAGAGCTGCTAATGATGTTAAATGCTTGAGTAAACATGCTTCTATGGTTCAGACTCAGTTAGAAAAAATTGCTAAGTCACAAAATGATTTGCTTGATGAGATGAATAATAAAATGAATGATCATGTTGTTAGAGTTGTTACTAGAGGAGGTAGAATGACTCAGGATCCCCTATATCCTGAAGGTCATCCTAAAAGAATTGAACAAGATTCTCAAAGAGATAATATTGATGCACCTAGTCCATCTAATAAGAAAAAGAAAAAGAAAAATGATAGGACTTTGCATGCTGCTAGTGAACCTGAGATAGAAAAACCTCCTAAGAATCATAATGATGTTTCTATTTCTGATGCTGAGACACAATCTGGTAATGAACATGCACCTAGTGATAATGATAATGATAATGATAATGAAGATGTTCATGTTGAAGCTCAACCAGATAATGATGTAGAAATAGAACTTGTTGTTGATCTTGATAACCCACCTCCTAAGAATAAAAGATATGATAAAAGGGACTTTATTCCTAGAAAACATGGAAAGGAAAGAGAACCATGGGTTCAAAAACCTATGCCTTTTCCTACTAAACAATCTAAAAACAAGGATGAGGAAGACTTTGAGCGCTTTGTTGAAATGCTTAGACCTGTCTTTTTGCGCACTCGCTTGATTGATATGTTGAAAATGTCTCCCTATGCTAAATACATGAAAGATATTGTCACTAATAAAAGAAAGATACCTGAAACTGAAATTTCCACCATGCTTGCAAATTATTCTTTTAAGGGTGGAGTACCTAAAAAGTGAGGAGATCCGGGAATACCTACTATACCATGCTCCATCAAAAGAAGTTATGTTAAAACTGCTCTATGTGATTTGGGAGCTGGTGTTAGTGTTATGCCTTTCTCTTTGTATAAAAGACTTGATTTGAATAAGCTTACACCTACTGAAATATCTTTGCAAATGGTTGATAAATCAACTGCTATACCTGTTGGAATTTGTGAGAATGTTCCTGTTGTAGTTGCAAATGTTACTATCTTGACAGACTTTGTTATACTTGATATGCCCGAGGACGACAACATGTCGATTATCCTTGGTAGACCTTTTCTGAATACTGCAGGGGCTGTTATTGATTGCAACAAAAGCAAGGTTACTTTTCATGCCAATGGTATGAGCATACGGTTTATTTCCCGAAGAAACAAAGTTCGGTGAATGGTATCAATTGTATTGAAAAGGTTTCGACAATCACTATTGGAGGATTCAAATTTCCTCTTCCTACTATCAAAAATAAATATGAAATTCTTATTGTTGGGGCGATGCATATCCCCATTGAGGTAACTTAGTGTTATACGAAAATTCTTCGGTTTCATGACATTCGGAAATAGTTTGTTAATAAGACTTGATCAACCTTATTAATGGATTCTTTTTGAGGGGCATGTGGTCGATGAATTTAGTAAGCACAACCTTCTGTAATCTTAGTTTGCTCTCTGTTATTTTTAGTAGAATAAAATAAAATGCCATGATTATCCTGTTTTCTGAATTTTCCGTGCAATAAAAAATGGCCCAAAAATAAAAGTTCTCAGAATGCCATGAAAATTTAGTATGATTTTTTCCAGAATATTTAAGAAATTTTGGCACTGAACACAAGCCAGGGGGTGCACCTGTGAGCCACAAGCTCACAGGGCGCGCCCAGTAGGCTTGTGGGTCCCACAGGGACCCACTCACTTATGACAGCCACCCATCTCCTTCTTCTTCCTCCAGAAAAAATCAAACTTGCTCCCAAGCCCGTGTTCTTGCTCATTTTGCTGTGATTTTCGATCTCCTTGCTCGGAACTCCATTTCCAAAACTGTTTTGAGGAATTACTCCTTGGTATGTGACTCCTCCAATGCTCCAATTAGTTTTTGTTCTAGTGCTTTATACTTTGCAAATTTTTGCTGCTGTGGTGACCATGTTTATGAGCTTGCATGTTGAATTTGTATGGTCCAAAGTAGTTTTGATGCATGATATAGCCTCTAGATACTTGTAGGAGTAGTTACTATCAATTTTGTTGAGTTTCGTTCACTTTTCTTTTGAGTCACTAAAAATTTCAGCAATTTTCAGAAAAAGAAAATGCTCAAGTGGAGGTTGAGGGGTTCTTCGAGCCGGAACCCCAAGGAGGCTCCGAAGCCCAAGTATCATCTTCCTCGTGCGGCCGAGGTGCGGCTGTGTGAATGGCCATGCAACACGTTCTTGAGGGATGCGGGAATTTTCGATGATTTCTATTATTTGGCAAACAATGCCGGCATTATCCCGTTCCTCGAAGATAAGTGTGACCAGTATCTTCTCCTCAATAATACTTTCATGCAAAGCTTTCATTTTCATGCTAGGAGAGATATACCCACAGTGTCATTTAACTTATATGATATTCCCAAAGAGACGACACTTGAGGATTTTTGCGAGGTATGCAAACTTCTTAATGAGGGCAGCCCAGTAGAGCCACACCCCAGGGATGTCGCGGAGTTCATCTCTGAGGTTACCGTGGGGGAGTCGAGGGTAGTTTCTGAGGCTAGGGTTGCTAGTTTACATTTCCCTGTTTTGCACTATTATTCATTATTTGCTGGGAGGTGTTTAACTGGTCGGTGGGAGAGTGGAACGCTCAGCTCACCTGACCTTGCTATTTTGCGCCATGCTCTTTACGCTGATAGGACATTCAGTTTGGGTGCTATGGTTGCCCGGCGGTTGCACACCAACCGTTCTAAGTGCGCTATCTATGGTGGTATTTATGCTTCTCGTCTCGCTAAACACTTTGAGATTCCTATTAGACACGACGAGAGGGAAGAGAGGCTTTTACCCACTATGCATCTTGATTACGATAGTATGGTTGGGCATAAATTTATTAATTCTGGAGACGTGCGCTTTAGATATAACTTGGTGTTCAGTCAGGGTACTCATGAGATTATTACTTTGCCTGCGCCTACTTTGTTTGATATTCACAGGGGCAGATACATCATCATGCCTGAGGACATTTATGCTTATTGGGGCCTGGAACAGCCCCAAGCACCAGAGCCAGCACCTGAGCCAGAGCCGTACCAGGAGCCCATCTATCAGTGGGAGCCTCAGGAGGTCCTTTACCAGTGGGACCCTCAGTAGCCTCGGTACTATCCGGGAGGCGCTGATTTCGACCCATGGCCGTAGACCAACTTAGGACAAAAGCCTAAGCTTGGGGGGTATGTATTTCTCACCGACATTACATTCATGTTCACACACTCATTCCAGTTGTCGGTGTTCATCCTTTTTCCTTTGTATATCCATGTTTGTTCTATTTTCGCTTTCTTCTTGTGTGTTTGAAAAACTTTCAAAAATTCAAAAAAAATAGTTGTAGTTTCCTTCTTGTTTAGTTAATTCGTAGAAGTAAAAGAAAACCCAAAAAGACTTCTCATTTCTTCTTTTACTTGTTGGGAGCTTTCCCGTGTAAATAGTTTTTCTCATTTTTCGTTTTTCCTTCGTTAATTTGCTTTCTTCAGAAAAACCAAAAAGTCCAAAAATATTTTAGTGTGTTTCTCTGAATTTCTTTTCTTTTTGTTGAGTCGTCGCAAGGAGAAGACCACGATGAAAATGTTGAGTGGCTCACATATGCTTTATTGTTGAACTAACAAAGAGCCACTATTACTTTGTCTTCTCCTTTGAATAAATGTTTGCAGATTCCAGCTTAGTCCACGGCACCCTTGCACCATTATTATTATCACATCATTCGGTCATGCAAGTGAAAGGCAATAATGACGATATTTGATGAAGTGATTGCGGTGAAGAAAAGCTGGTATGAACTCTTCTTATTTTTGTCTTTGTAAATATGTTTAGCTCAGTATTCATGATTCAGCAATATTATGAGTAAACATGTTTGTGATGACAATTAGAGATTATAGTTGCTCATGCCATGTTTAAATAGCTAGGAGTGGATAATGATTTATCTCGAGTGTCAACATGCATTAAAATGGTTGTGATGTAGTATGTTAGCATGGTATCCTCCTCTGAGTAATTCGAGTGGCTCGACTTGGCACATGTTCATGCATGTAGTTGAATCAAAACCAACATAGCCTCCATGATATTTATGTTCAGGGTGTTGATATCCAACTCATGCTCGTGTTCAATGTTAATTATTCGCAATGCATGTCTATGACCGTTTTCGCTCTCTAGCTGGTCGCTTCTCAATCTATTTGCTAGCCTTCGCCTGTACTAAGCGGGAATACTGCTTGTGCATCCAAATCCTTAAACCAAAGTTGTTCCAGATGAGTCCACTATATCTACCTATATGCGGTATTACTCTGCTGTTCCAAGTAAATTTGCATGTGCCACCTCTAAACATTCAAACGAACATCTGTTTTGTGTGCCCGTACCGCTCATGGAGCGACAGGGGGCGGTCAGTATCTTCCATGCTAAGCGGGTTATTCTCAGATGAGTGTTTATTCACTTGTCATTGCATGAGAGAGGCTGGTAATCGGGATGCCCAGTCCTATGCTCAAATCAAAATCATATAATGCAAGCAAACTCCCCCGGAAAGTTGTTGGTATGGAGGGCACCTATGAATTCGGCTAGCCATGGCTTGTGTTGGTATGGTGGAGGGGGATTAAACTTTACCTTTCCGCTTGGGAACCGCCTATAATGTGTTTAGCTTGGAAGATATTGAAAACTCTCGATCGTGACGTTGACAGGAAAGGCATACCTCCCAAAATTACTTTCATCTCTGTTTTAAGCTACGAGCTGTGGCACCGCTGCAAATCCATGCTTCCCTCTGCGAAGGGCCTATTCATTTACTTTTATGTCATTTTACTTTTATTGTTGAGTCATCACCCTCTCATTTAAGCACTAGTTGGAGAGCACTATTGTCATTTTTATGCATTGAGTATAGTTAATGTTGGGTGTGGCCCTGACTGGATATCCTCTACCCTGAATTACAATGTTTAGTCGTTGCTTGAATCTCAGAGGTGCTTTGCATTTTTGTTTTGCAGTCTCAGAAAGGGCTAGCGAGATACCATGTTATCATATTATGTCATGATTGTTTTGACAAAGTGTTGGCATCCGAGATATCTTATTATTGCTCGCTAGTTGGTTATGTTATTGATATGAGTAAATGTGAGACCTAAGTGTTATCATTCATATGGTTAGTTCATAATCTTTGCTGAAAACTTGGATGCTAGTTAAGTATATATACAGACAACAAGAACAAAAGAGTTTGTAAAAGTTTTTCTTTGTCACTTTCAGTTTGTCAACTGAATTGCTTGAGGACAAGCAATGAGTTAAGCTTGGGGGAGTTGATACGTCCCAAACGTATCTACTTTTCCAAACACTTTTGCTCTGGTTTTGGACTCTAATTTGCATGATTTGAATGGAACTAACCCGGACTAACGCTATTTTCAGCAGAATTGCCATTGTGTTATTTTTGTGCAGAAATAAAAGTTCTCGGATGGACCTGAAAATTTACGGAGAATTATTTCAGAATATATAAAAAATACTAGTGAAAAGATCTACTGGAGGGGGGCCACCTAGGAGCCACAAGCTCAGGGGCCGCGCCCCCCAGGCTTGTGGGGCCCTGGCAGCTCCGTTTACCCTAATTCCAACACTATAAGTACCTATTCGTGGAGAAAAAGATCAGAGAGAAAGAATCATCGTGTTTTATGATATGAAGCCGCCGCCACCTCCTGTTCTTCATCGGGAGGGCTGATCTGGAGTCCGTTCGGGGCTCCGGAGAGGGGGATTCGACGCCGTCGTCATCATCAACCATCCTCCATCACCAATTTCATGATGCTCACCGCCATGCGTGAGTAATTTCTTCGTAGGCTTGCTGGATGGTGATGGATTGGATGAGATTTACCATGTAATCGAGTCAATTTGTTAGGGCTTTGATCCCTAGTATCCATTATGTTCTGAGATTGATGTTGCTATGACTTTGCTATGCTTAATGCTTGTCACTAGGGCCCGAGTGCCTTGATTTCAGATCTGAACCCTCTATGTTTTCATGAATATATTTGAGTTCTTGATCCTATCTTGCAAGTTATATGCACCTATTACGTGTCATGATCCGCATACCCCAAGGTGACAATAATTGGGATTCTTTCCGGTGATTGCCATAGTTTGAGGAGTTCATGTATTCACTATGTGTTAATGCTTTGTTCCGATTCTCTATTAAAAGGAGGCCTTAATATCCCTTAGATTTCCTTATGGACCCCGCTGCCATGGGAGGGTAGGACAAAAGATGTCATGCAAGTTCTTACTACAAGCACGTATGACTATATACGAAATACATGCCTACATTACATTGATGAATTGGAGCTATTGTGTATCGCCCTAGGTTGTGACTGTTACATGATGAATGTCATCCAACATAATTCTCCATCACTGATCCAATGCCTATGCTTTTCGCATATTGATCTTTGCTAAGTTACTTTCGTTGTTGCTGTTGTTACAATCACTACAAAACTGCTACTGTTACTGTCTCTGTTACTGTTGCTACTGTTACTACTGCTCTTGAAACTATCATACTACTGTGCTACTAAACACTTTGCTGCAGATATTTAGTTCTCCAGGTGTGGTTGAATTGACAACTCAACTGCTAATACTCGCAAATATTCTTTGGCTCTCCTAGTGTCAAATCAATAAATCTGGGTGAAATACTACCCGCGAAAACTGTTGCGATCCCCATATACTTGTGGGTCATCATAAAGGTTCGGAGATCGCCTCAAGTATCTACCACGAGTATTCGACATTGGTTGACGAACCAATTGTCGAGGAGAATAGGGTGAAGAGAGTTTATCTTCTGTGTTAAATCACAACCCCTCCAACCAGACGTAGTCCTTGTGCAGAAGGACGAACTAGTCTACCAAACTCCTTGTCTTCACCAAGCTTTATTGGTTATTCCTTCGCATTTTTACATTCGAACTACCCTGCCTGTATGTTTTCCATCATGTGATTCTCCTCGATGTCTATGCATAGTTTTAGTTTGGTAGTTTACTTTTACTCACTTTTATCCATTATCCTTCTTTCCGCTGCTGTGTTCTGAGAGTTTTGAAGTTTCCAAAGAAATTTTAAAACTCCCATTCACCCCCCCCCCCCTCTGGTAGACATACTTCGTTCCTACAATGATGTACAAGGGGATGTGCCCTACGCCACTTACGCTGACGCCAACAACCTCGAGGGCTCCATCAAGAACATGAGAAACCTCGCTGAAATAATTCGAGACAACACCGTGTAGATGGCGAACCACTTCTCCACACGGAGCCAGTCATGGGTTCCGGGCTAGTATCCGCCGTCGCAATAATCTTGCTGGTTTTAGCTTGCAAAAGCTTAAGCTTGGGGAGGTTGCTTCCATGTCTACATGCAGATGTGGTGGTATTTATTTGTAATAAGTTGTAATGAGGTTGTAGTTTAGCCCGTTTGGAGCTTCAAACACTCGTGTTCGTTTGTTCAACACTTTACCTTTTATTTGCTTTACCTTTTTTTTACTTTTCCCTCTGTTTGCATCTTTTGGAAGTTAGCTTTCAGAAGCCCAAAAATAAAAAATTAGAATAATGTTTTCCATTTCTTTGCTCTTTTTTATTTGCCCCAGATTTCCATTTGCATTCTCTTGTTCATAGTTTTCCACGGCGGAGTTGATCTACGATGAGCAACGAGGAACAGTACACCTTAAGGAAGAGCACCATGAACATTCATGAACGTGAGGTATGTCCTACGACTCCCGCCTTTTAAACTTGAGATGCCTAGAATAGTTATAGTAGTAACACGTGTGAAGTATTCAAGTGGGAGTAAGTCTTGATAGTTAAAACAAAGGTTTTGTTCTTGTAGATAAAATAATTTAGTAGCCTTAGTTCTGTTTAGTCTAGATAACTGAGAGTTGTCATGGGACTAGTTTTTAAAAGAAAGTGACAATAACGAAGAATAGTCGTGCATAAGAGAAAGCTTCTAGAAAGGTTCGAGTGTTAGAAAACTAGATGATTCCCCACATGTTGCTGCGGAAACACTAAGAGACATGTAGCTATGAAATATTATTACTGCATCCCAACATACATTTTCTGAAGTTAGCAACTTAATGGCTCGAGGAAATTTTGAATAAAATAAATTAATTTTTTAATTAAAAAACATCTCAAGTCAGATTGACAAATTATTGTGCGGTACCCCTTTTTATTTCCATAAGCGTATCTCCAACAAGTCTTGTAGCATTGTAGAGTTTTTCAAGAAAAAATGCTTTAGTATTTACGAATAGATGACGCACCAGCCAATACTTGTATGTGCATATTCCCTTGTTCAATTCATATTTGCACTCTTTAATCCATCCAACCGATCAATGCCTACCACATGAATAAGATGACATGCTAATGACATGAGTTTGTCTAAGATGCATGACGTGGATAATTACATGATTAATTATGATGTGGCAGACATGCATGACATGCCTTGGTGAGGTGGGAGAGTGCATGTTGCAAGAATTAAAGGTAGTGGATGTGGTGCATGTCTAAAAATAGTGATAGTGGATGTTGACGTGGCACACATGGTGATGTGGAAGGCCGCATGTTGAGAGAATTGCTTGCAGTGGGGATGAACATCTTAAGAATATAGGATTTGTAGAAGAAGGTGATATTAGAGATACTCAACCACATAGTGTTTAATGTGATAGACTCAATGACACTTGTGGATAAAGATGTCCAGAGAAACCTAGTTGAAAGGTGATCGAGATTATGCCAAAATCTGTCTTGCAATACATGGTTACTCAGCTTCATGTGTGTTCCATGGCCCTGCCACTATATGTTGCTTTATGCCATGTATCGCACCTCTCTTGAGTTTATGATGAGGACTCCGCTTGCCAACGAACGATCCACCAGAGCCTCGGCTCGAATTTCGGTTATGAGTTTGTTAACGTTCGTAGTGGCAACACTACAACAGATATTATTCGGCTTTCTCTTGAGGGTGTGTGTATGTGGTATAAACTAATATTGATCACAATGCTTGAAAGAGACAATCCTTGCTCCATAGTATTCAAACTTAAGCCACAGTGAAAGCCCCCTACTTTGCATTTATCATTTCTTTGGCATAATTCCATCACTAGACAACGAAAGTTTCTGCAAGCAATGATTGAAGGAAGTGTTTGCGAGCCTTGATGATGCGATATTCGTTGTTGTTAGCGAATTACTCTAGTATCACGTTGTCTTTTACATACCTTTTACTCCTGTAATTTATGTTTTCGTTGTAAAGAAAGAAAAGCTCTTCCAAAGTGTTCCCGGCAAGCGAGTCTTAGCTAGAAGAAATAGAATAGAAGCTACTTAATTATCTAGTCTAGACTAACAAGCGTTTGTGCTGATTATCATTGCTACATTTTTCTTGCATAATAACCATGTGTCGGTGTATAAAACATGGGTATTTTATACCATGACTTATGCACAGACAGTAGCAGCCTCCTTGCCGGCCAAGCCTTGCCAGGAACCGCCAAGACCAAGACTCAGGACCCAGTTGCGGAAGCCACTGGAGAGAAGATTAAGACAAAGCATCAACAAGCCCTCAACCAGTACCGAAGATGAAGACATTCCTTGCTGGCAAGGCTAAACCGGCAAGGTAAAGACCTGGCAAGCTCCGTACCGGCAAGCCTCCGCCAGCCCTCCAGCGCTCCACCTCACCGCACAGGTGTCCGCTAGTGGGTGAGATGTCGACCGCGCAGGCTGGTTGGTAAGGTTTGTCGGGCACGTGTCAGCACACTAGGACAGGATTTGCCCCTAATGACACCCGTACAGGAGGCGTGTCAGAATAATATGAGGTAGCTGGGAAAGCGGTGCAGAAACCTTGCCGGGACTACCTCTCCACATGACACCTAACGGTGCATTTAATGCTTTTGTCCTAAACTGGCAGAGTTAGGTATGATAGCACTGTTTGCTATCTAATCGTTATGTAATTACTGTTTTGCCACTGTGGTGACCCCTTTAGCTATAAAAGGAGGGCCAAGGCAACAGTTAGAGGGATTCGGACCCCCTTTTTAAACACTCGCACATCTCGCGTAGCAGCCCTCTCCGCACCTTGCCGGGAGAAGCGCTCCTTGTACTTGTGCTTTCATACAACCAATACATCAGAAGCAGGAGTAGGGTTTTACGCTTCTCAGCGGCCCGAACCTGGGTAAATCCCTTGCGCATTCCATTGTTCATGCTCTTTGTGTACGTCGATCCCCCCTGCCGAACCACAAGGGGCTGGATGGCCCCATAGATGGTCGTACCCATGACATCTTTGGCGCGACAGGTAGGGGGTGATTGCTTGCGCGAACCTTGATCAGTGGATTGCGCGTCTTCTTCATCATCTTCATCAACTTCCTCATCGTCCTCCTCGTCATCGATGGCGCCCAAGAAGAAGGGCATCACGATGACGGCCACCCTGCACGCATCCGCATGCGGTGCAGGCGGCGCGGCCAATGCGGGTGGTGCGAATATCGCGGTTGGCACTACCAGCGCAGGCGGCGTGCTCACCACGCCCACCGCGGTCAGCGCAGGAGACGAGCACGCTGGAGGCAGTCGACCTCCTCGATCCTCTGGCGAACAGAGCCGCGACGGCGCGGCGGAGCGGACGAACGACCTCTCCTTCCTCCTCCTCCTAGCCACGCCGACGAACGCAGCCACCGGAGCGGCAACGCCCGGGGCGGCGCGAGCCAAAATCCCGCCGCGGCGGCGTCCAAGGATGCAGCTTCGGGACAGACGACGCGTCCCTCGCACAACGGGCACGGAATAGCCCCGAGCGGCGCCAACGACTCCGGGCAGCGGCGACCTCACGGCAAGACTCCTGTTGATCAAATCCAAGATCCTCAGGCACCGCCTCCGCCACGGTGACCCGCTGCTAATCATGTGCCGCGGCAGCAAGACCGCGATGGCGCTCCTGCTGGCTCCGCTAGGAGTAGAGCGACGTCGCGCTCTTCGCTTCCGGCCATGCCAGCCACAGCGGCAGAAGCAATGGCGCGGGCCCAGATGCTGTTGAACTTCCTTCCAGCGGCAGAGAAGATGGATGAGTGGAGAGCCACCATCCAAAGCTTGATTGGGTTTGCCGAAGCCAGTAGATAACAGCAAGCGGAGCCCTCACGGCGTCCGCAAACGGCACCGGCAGCTCCAGCTGGTGGCCGCATTGACAGTACTGCACTAATGGTGCAATCACCTCAGTGGCAACAGTCTCAGCAGCAGCAACGCCAACAACCGCAGCAGGCTCGGCGATCCTTCGAGCCCGACGAAGTGTCGATGGCCTCTTCGGATCCGTGAGCATGGCAAGACTAGCGGCAAGTGCTGCGTGACAAGCGGGCGGAAGACGCCCACACCACCATCGAACGGCGCCGGGAGGCGCGCCGTCAATCCGACGCGCGCAATGGCCCCATCGTTGACGAGCCTGCGCCAGGGGTTGGCGGATATCTACCTTACAAGGTTGGGTGTCCTGCTTTCACCCGCGAGCTGCGGCAAGTCCGATGGGTGTCTGTCCGGGCCTTCAAGCCAGAAGTACCAGAGAAGTACGACGGCAAGCTGAACCCGGCAGAGTTTCTGGGCATCTACACGATTGCCGTGCAAGCTGCCGGAGGAAGAGATGAGAAGATCCTCGCCAGCTACTTCCCGTTGGTACTGAAACCCAACGTGAGGTCTTGGCTGATGAACTTGTCGGAGAACTCCATTTCTTCATGGTCAGGTCTCTGCAACGAATTCATTGGTGCCTTTACCGGAGGCCACAAGGCCCCTGGACAGCCCAGCGACCTGCAAGTGATCCCACAAAGAGATGGTGAAGCTTTACGCAAGTACATCCAGAGGTTCAGCCGTGTGCACCGTAACATTCCAGATGTGCACCCCGCAGCCGTCATTGCCGCCTTTCATACGAATGTGCGCAATCGAAGAATGCGGGAGAAAATGAACGTCAAGTTGCCCAAGACCGTCAATTTGCTCTACGCGTTGGCGGATAAGTGTGCACGTGCCGAGGAAGGAAGGAGGCTTCCCGGGGAGGACGCTGGTGCCGAAGTAGATTCTGAGGACGATGATGCTGCCACCCCGAGGAAGAAAGGCCGAAAGCGCAACAGGAAGCGAAAAGGCAATACTGTCATGGCTGTCGAAGGCTCCGGCAACTCTGAGCCCGCCAAGATATCCAAGACTGAGAACTCCGGCAAGGAGGCAGCTGTATGCGCCGCTTGCCAGGAGGAGGCGGCGAACAAGAAGGTCGGCAAGTCAGATGAACCATATTGCAAGATTCACCGTACCAAAGGCCATGATCTCCAAGAGTGCCGACAAGTCGAGCACCTTGTTGAGAAACAAAAGGCCGAATACGAAAAGCATGACAAAGAGAAGGGTCAAGATGGTACCGGTGGATCCAGCAAAAAGGGCCATGGTGGTCGAGGAGGCCGCCGTGGCAAGGCCAAGCAGCAGAAGGAGAAACCTGTGAGAGGCCGAGACAAGAAAGAGGAAGATGATGGAAGTGACGAGGAGGACGATGATGAGACCAGCGAACAAGAATTCTAGAAGGCAACCGACGCCATGTGCATTGACGGGGGAGCATCCTTGCACCCCTCTCACCGCCAACTTAAACAGTGGGCGCATGAGGTTAATGCAGCAGAACCGGCAATGGGGTCTCAAAAGCCACTCAAATGGTCACACACGCCTATCATTTTTTATGCTGAGGACCACCCTGATCGCATAACAGCGGTCGGGTGTTTGTCGTTGATGGTTTCACCAACAATTCGCAACCTCCAAGTAACAAAGATGTTAGTTGACGGTGGGGCCGGTCTGAATCTGATCTCTCCGGAAGTTATCAAGAGGCTGCAGATCCCCGACAAGGAGCTCGAGAAAACGGGCACGTTCCAAGGAGTAAACCCGGGAAGAAGCCAGCCCAAGGGGAAGATCACATTACCGGTGACGTTTGGCGGGGAACTGAATTACAGAACGGAAAGGATTGTGTTTGACGCCATCAAGATCCCCTTGCCGTACAATGGAATTCTTGGCCGCCCCGCCCTGGTGAAATTCATGGCAGCATCTCACTATGCTTACAACACGTTGAAGATGCCAGGACCGATGGGCGTCATTTCCATGAACTCTGACAAGAAAGATGCAGTCATTTGCGTCGATAAGATGTACAGAGATGCGGTTGCAGCGGAGGCCGCCAAGGCACCAGCTCCCGCCAAGAAAGAAAACAAGAAGTCCGGCAAGACTTCTAGCAAGGATTCCGGGAAGCGCACCTCTTCGGAGTGCTGCACGCCTGTTGAAGACTTGTCGGAGTGCTCTGCCGGTAAGAAATCCAAAGATGCTTCACCGGCGACCAAGAAGGTACCTGCGAGGGAGGACGGCACTGACAGTACCTTCACCATCAGTGCCACCCTTGACAGCAAATAGGAAAGCGCACTCGTTGCCTTCCTGCGGGCGAATGTCGATGTGTTTGCATGGCGACCATCTGACATCCCCGATGTTCCCAGGGAGGTAATTGAGCACCACCTTACTGTCTGTCCCCACGCTCGTCCCGTCCAGCAAAAAGTCCGGAAGCAAGCGTTGGAGAGGCAACAATTCATTGCCGAAGAAATCAAGAAGCTTGAAGCAGCAGGATTGGTTAGAGGTGTACTACATCCAACTTGGTTAGCGAATCCAATTGTGGTGCGCAAAGCAAACGAAAAGTGGAGACTTTGTATCGACTACACTGATATTAACAAAGCATGTCCAAAGGATCCTTTCCCTTTGCCGCGCATTGATCAAATTCTAGACTCTACTTCCGGCTGTGATTTGCTCTCCTTCCTTGATGCATACTCTGGGTACCATCAGATATTCATGGCCAAGGAGGATGAGGAGAAAACCGCATTCATTACTCAATGTGGCACGTACTGCTTCGTGCGTATGCCTTTCGGATTAAAGAGTGCCGGCTCAACATTTGCAAGGGCAGTCCAGATTGGTTTTGAGCCCCAGCTGCACAGGAATGTGGAAGCATACATCACTACTGGAATAAGAGAATTTGCCATTAGTCCATTCTTTGTCGTCTGCTAGCGGACGGCAAAGACGGTCTTTGCCGTCTGCTTCCACAAAGCGGACGGCAAAGAAAGGACTCATGGCAAAGAATTTTTTTGCCGTCAATGCACTCTTTGCCGTCTGTTAGCGGACGGCAAAGAGATTTTTTGCCGTCAGTACACTCTTTGCCGTCTGTTAGCGGACGGCAAAGAGCCAAAAGGCTGACGGCAAAGAGCTCAGCTGGGCCCCACTGGACCGTGCAGTTGGTTAGGTCAAATGAAATACATTTTGCCGTCTTCTAGCAGACGGTAAAGTGTCTTTAAGCAGACGGCAAAGATCGGCGGACGACAAATATTAGCAGACTTAACTAACGGCCGCCCCCCACCCCTCCCCCCCCCTCTCTCTCTCTCTCTCTGCCTCTCTCTCCCCGACACCACCACGACCCCGCCGCCCCACCACCCGGCGCCCGGCCGCTGCCGCCGCCCCACCACCAGCCGCCCCGGCGGCCCCGGATCCCCGCCGCCCCCGCCGACCCGGCGCCCCTGCCGGAGCCAGGCCGCGGCGCCGCCCCCCTCCCCGCGGCCCTTCTCCACCACCGCGGCGCCGCCTTCCTCCCTACGCCGGCCCTCCTGCACCACCGCGGCCCTCCTCCAAGGTGAGCTTTTTTTTTCTATTTTTTGCTGTTTAGGTTTAGGTTAATTAGTGCTAGGTTTAGGTTAGTGCTAGGTTTAGGTTTAGGTTTAGATAATTAGAAGAAGAAGAAGAAAGATGAAAAAAAAGGAAGAAGAAGAAGAAGAAGAAGAAGAAGAAGATGAGGAGGAGGAGGAGAAGAAGAAGAAGAAGAAGAAGAAGAAGAGGAGGAGGAGGAGGAGGAGGAGGAGGAGGAGAAGAAAAGAAGAAGAAGAAGGAGAAGAAGAAGAGGAGAAGTATAGGAAGAAGAAGAAAAAGAGGAGAAGAGGAGAAGAAGAGGAAAAACAGAAGATGGTCTGAAGAAGAAGAAAAAGAGGAGAAGAAGAAGGAATAGAGGAGAACAGAAAAAAAATAGAAAAGTAGTTATATATATATATATATAGATTTTTTTATCGGGATTGAATATTTGTGTTGATCGGGTGGATTTAAATGTGCAGTTGTTTCGTCGCTGCGAGGGTCTGGTGTTCGACGACCTCCTCGTGCGTTCGACGAGCTCCCTTGCGTTCGTGGGTGAGCACAAATGACATCTCCTCCTCCCCCCTTAATTTTCTCTGTTCCAGTCTTCGTGCCGATGAAACTTGCTAGCTATAGATGTCTTCAATCATCAGTATGTGTGACCAGTATGCGTCTCCCGTTCGAAAGGGTTACAGTTATAAATATGCATGCATTTGCATATTTATAACCGTGATTCTTTTGAATTGTCCAACGTTATCCATGGACAACCCGAGTATGTGTAGATTGGGTTCGTTTTCCCATGCTCTGCTCTGGATCCGATGCAGAATTTCGTCAGTGCCTCCTTGTTGTTCTCCGGGTACACATCCTCTTTGTTTATTGCCGAGACATGTATCAGGAGAACAGCGGGGAGGTGCTGCAAAATTTTGCGTCGGATCTGGAGCAGAGCATGGGAAAACGAACCCAATCTACACATACTCGGGTGGGATTAGGACCTATCTTTACCCATTAGCGTGTAGGTTGCATGGACATAATAAAATTAACAAACTTGATTAACTAATGAATATATATGCTGAATTATATATATATTTCTTGTGTGTTTAGTAGGTAGGCAAGATGAGTGATCATGCGTGGATGTACACCGGTTACACTAGTCAGAAAGACACGACAAATGAATGGTTAACAAAAACCAAGGGGTTTGTGAAAGCCGTATTTGCAAATGGCCAGAGAAAAACCTGGTGCCCCTGTGTTAGGTGCGACAACTTTTCACAGAGGACAGAGGGTGAAATGGGTAAACACCTGCAAAAGTAGGGTTTTACGCCTGATTATACTGTGTGGCCATTTCATGGTGAGTCTGCCCAACGTACCAGAGCTGACGTGGTTTGTCGTCGCACCCACGAGCATGGTACCGGGATCGAAGACATGGTGCAAGACTTTGATGATGCTCGGGATTCGGACGATGAGATGGAGGAATCTGCAAAGGCCTTCAATGAAATGTTGGAGTCTTCAAAACGTCCTCTCCACGAGCACACTGAGCTTTGTCAGCTGGATGCCATCGCACAAGTAATGGCTCTGAAGGCTCAATTCAACTTGGGCAGAGAATGCTACGACGCGATGATGACACTATTTGGACGCTTTCTACCCAAAGGCCATGTACTGCCTGCAAACATGTACCAGTCGGACAAAAGCCTCCGTGTACTTAAGATGCCCTATGAGAAGATAGATGCCTGTGAGAAAGGATGTGCCTTATTTAGGCTTGAGTATGCGGACTTGAACTATTGTCCCATTTGCAAGTCTTCCAGGTATGTTGTGGTAGACAACAGTATGGGTGAGAAGAGGCAGACCAAAATCCCCGTTAATGTTCTTCGGTATCTGCCAATCGTTCCAAGACTTCAACGTCTTTTCATGGTCGAAGAGACGGCCAGACAGCTGACATGGCACAAAATGGGCAAAAGAACCGAACTAGATGCAGATGGGAATCAGATGATGGTACACACATCGGATGGTTCTGCGTGGAAGCACTTCGATGCATTACATGAGCAAAAAGCGGCAGATCCAAGGCATCCTCGAGTCTGCATCAACACGGATGGGTTCAATCCGTTTGGTATGACGGCAACCCAATACAGTTGTTGGCCTGTATTTGTCATTCCACTCAATCTCCCCCCCCCCCCGGACAGATTATGCAAAGAAAGAACATTTTCCTGACGTTGATAATTCCAGGGCCCAACTATTCGGGGAAGAATATGAATGTGTACATGCAGCCGCTTAAGGATGAATTGCAAGAAGCTTGGGATAATGGGTTCAAGACATACAATGCCGCTAGCAAACGAAACTTCATAATGCGTGTCTGGTACATGTACTCGATGCATGACTTGCCGGCGTATGCGCTATTCGTTGGCTGGTGTACGCATGGAAGGTTCCCGTGCCCCACATGCAAGGCAGCTCTTCAGTTTCATTAGCTGCAGGCGGGTCGCAAGTATTCTTGCTTCGACTTGCATAGATAGTTCCTGGATCCTCGCCATAAGTTCAGAAAAGACAAGAAGAACTTCACCAAAGGTAGAGTTGTCAAAAACTCTGCACCACCTGCGTTGACTGGCCAACAGATCCTGGATCAGTTAAACGCTCTCGAGCCTGATCCAGAGCGTCCAGGGTATTTCAAGGGGTATAATTCGGAACACGCGTGGACTCACAAGACATGCTTGTGGGATCTGCCTTACTTCAAAGACCTCCTTCTTCCACACAACATCGACGTGATGCACACTGAAAAGAATATTGGCGAGGCCCTTTTTGGTACATTGTTCGGCATAGATGGGAAGTCAAAGGATAATACTAAGGCTAGAGTCGATCTGCAGACTCTATGTGATAGACCGTTACAAAACATGCACCAACCGAAAGGAAAGCAGAACTGGACAAAGCCAAAGGCCTGGTTCAATCTTGGAAGGCCAGCTATGAGGGAAATTATCTTGTGGGTGAAAATGCAGTTGATGTTCCCCGATGGGTATGCGGCGAATCTAAAGAGGGGAGCGAGTCTTGAAAAATTGAAAATATTTGGTCTCAAGAGTCATGATTGGCACATATGGCTTGAGCGGGTAATGCCGGTGATGTTGCGTGGCTTTATCCCTGAGGATGAATGGCTAGTACTGGCATAGCTGAACTATTTCTTCCGTGTTCTTTGTGTGAAAGAACTATCGCCTGCCGTGATAGATGATATAGAAAAGTTGGCGCCGGAGTTGCTCTGCAAGTTAGAGAAGATCTTTCCATCGGGCTTCTTTAATTCAATGCAGCATTTGATTTTACATCTCCCGACCGAGGCAAGATTGGGGGGGCCGTGCAAAATCATTGGTGCTATGCAACTAAGAGGATGCAGAAGACGCTTCAAGCAAAATGTAAGAATAAACGTAGAATTGAAGCATCGATGGCCGAGGCATTCATTACTGAGGAGGCAGCAAACTTCGTGACAGCACACTACGAAGCCAAAAATCGTCATTTGCATAATCCAAAGCCTCGGTACAATGCTGGCGACCCTAAAAAAGGTGGATCCAACCTCAGCCTATTCAAAGGGAAGCTCACACCAGCCGGTGCTTCAAAACTAGTAGGGTTGGATGTCGAAGAATGGCGGACCATTTTGTTGTATATCTTCAACAACCTAACTGAAGTGCGGCCGTACATCGAGTAAGTTCTCGGTACATTGTTTCGCAACTTCTAATTCCTTTGAACTGCTCTTATTCCCGGATATTTGATACAGTCGATACGTCGCCAAATTCTCGGATGGAGCGGTGATCCAAAAGGATTCCATCGAAGAGTATGAGCTTCTGGCAAAGCATGGAGGCGGCTATCCCGGTTTCATCTCTTGGTTCAAACAAACGGTAATTACCATTAATAGACCATTTCATTTCTTGGTCTAATTTGCGGCTAATGCAACAATCCTTTCGTATTAAACTTTTGTAGGTTAATTCAGAGTCTATGGACGCCGAATTGAGACAAGCCGCTAATGGTTTTGACTATAAGGTCCGTTCATTTGAGAAATACGACATCAACGGGTATCGCTTTCATACCTTTGGCAAAGAGCTATCTATGGCCGACCGAAAATCTACAAATTGTGGTGTCTCTGCTATCGGTGAAGGGGGTACCGAGTATTATGGAAGAGTTGAAGCAATTTATGAACTTCTATTCTATGGTGAAAACCCACCGAACGTCGTAGTCTTCAAATGTTATTGGTTCCAGCCGAAGGAGACTAGAAGGACTCATGAACATATAGGGCTAGTCGAAATCAAACAAAGCACCCATTTAGATGTTCCCGATGTCTATATTACGGCCCAACAGGCAACCCAAGTTTTCTATCTACCGTGGGCCTGCCAAACTAATGCAAATCTGAATGGTTGGGATGTCATTTATGAAGTGCCGCCACGTGTTAGACCACCTCCCCCCAATGAAGAGGATTATGAACCTCACATTAACCCAGACACATATGAAGGAGAATTCTTCCAAGAAAGACGTCTTTCCAAAAAACATTTCAAGAACCGCTCTACTTCACCCCAGAACATGGAAGTAGACAGCGACAGTGAATCCGACTTCACCCCTGAGCCGGAACAAGAAGAGCCGGAACAAGAAGAGGTTACTGCTGCGGATGACCTGTTAATGCTTGACCGATTACAGAAAGGCCTTCCACATGTTGATGCCGCTGAACCCAATGAGCAGGTCATTCATGACGACACGCGTGATAGTGATGATGATGATGCATCTATTGATCCCGAAGCATATATAGACGATCCAGACTATTAGTTTGTATGCATCCCAACTTAAATTATATACATATTATTATTCATGTCATGTATTCAATTTTTTTATGTTGTACTAATTTTGTTTACTCTTTGTCATGGCAGGTGTTGAAAGATGGTGGGAGCGGGAACGGTGAGTTTCATTTGAATGGTCATTATTTACTAGTCTTAACATTTGAGTGTCATCATGCTAACGAGACTTTGCAAATGATCTTGTCATCATGCAAACGGTGAGTGTCATCATGCTAACGGTGAGTTTCATTTGGTGCAGCATAACTCCGGAGCCACATCGCACAACCCTTCTCCAGGTGATACCGGCTCGAGGAACCCCGGTGCTTGACCTCCGGTAAGTTTTCTCTAGTGTTTTGCTTAACAAATGCATACTTAGCTTCGTACATGCTTGTTAGCCCTATTATGCCACATACTTAGCTTATTTTCCCCAAAAAAGACATACTTAGCTAATTATCCTCCAAAATGACATAATTAGCTTATTCATTTCAAAAATGGCATAATAACCTTGGTTAGCTCATAAATGTCATATACTTAGCTTATTTTCCTCCAAAATAACATAATTACCTAAGTTAGCTCTAAAATGACCTATACTTACCTAAGTTAGCTCAAAAATGGCATAATTACCTAGGTTAGCACAAAAATGACCTATACTTACGTTATTTTCCTCCAAATTGACATAATAAGCTTACTTAGCTCAAAAATGGCATAATTACCTAAGTTAGCTCTAAAATGACACAAATAAGGAATAAGAAGAAGAAAAACAAGGAAGAGGAGAAAAAGAAAGAATAGAAGAAGAAAGAGAAGAAAAAGAAAGAATAAAAGAAGAAGAATGAGAAAGAAAAGGATAAAAAGATAGAAGAGAAGAAGAAAGATGAGAAAAGGAGAGAAGAAGAAGAAGACAATATATTCTTATTCTTCCTTTTTCCCTTCTTTCTTTTTCTCCATCTTCTACTCCTTCTTATTCTTATTCTTTTTCTTTCTTCTTCTTCTTCTTCTTCTTCTAGTCTTCTTCTTCTTCTTCTTCTTCTTCTTCTTCTTCTAGTCTTCTAGTCTTCTTCTTCTTCTTCTTCTTCTAACTTTCTTACTCCCATTTTTGCAGGTTTGATTCACTTCATGGAAGCTGGCATTGATGGACTGCTAGTGTTTAGTTTTTTTTTTTTGATTTGTATTGATGAACAATGTGAAACTATGTATGTATTGGATCTTTTAATACCCTATGTGTTCTCTTACATTGATGGACTGCTAGATGTTGGATACATGGCCTATGCATTGATGGACTGCTATATATATCATATTTGTGTTTTGAAAATGCAGGGAAATAACAGAAAACAAACAAAACAGTGGCAATACAGGCACTTTGCCGTCTGCCAGCGGACGGCAAAGCCCTTTGCCGTCGGTAGGCGGACGGCAAAGGTGCCACGTGGCAGCAACCTGTGCAACTTGGGAACATCAGGTCTGACCATTTGGTCATTCTGCCGTCTGCTGGCAGACGGCAAAGACCAGCCCTGGCAGACGGCAAACACTAAGCAGAAGTGACGGTTAGCCATGGGTCTGCTGACGTCATAGGGCTGACGGCAAAGTTTGCCGTCCGCCGGCAGACGGCAAAGTCTGCCATTAGCCACCTAACGGGGCTAACAGCTATTCTTTGCCGTCCATGATCTTTGCCGTCAGCTTGGCCAGGAAAGCAGACGGCAAAGTTCTTTGCCGTCCGCTGTCGTTAGGCAGACGGCAAACAAACTCATTACCGTGACTTTCAATGCCGGAAGTGTTTGCCGTCCGTGGCAGACAGAAAAGCGGTTTGCTGTCGGTGTTCTTGTTCTTTGCCGTCTGCTATGGCAGATGGCAAATTAGCTGATTCCTGTAGTGCATGGATGATATAGTGGTCAAGACCAAGGACAAATCTACCCTCATTCAAGACTTGGAAGAAACGTTTGCTAACTTGCGCAAAATCAACTTGAAACTCAATCCCGAGAAGTGTGTGTTTGGCGTACCATCCGGCAAGCTTCTTGGATTCTTTGTATCTCAACGAGGATCGAAGCAAATCCCGATAAGATCAAAGCGATTGAGCAGATTCAAGCACCAAAAAGCGTCAAAGATGTACGGCGTCTTGCCGGTTGTGTTGCTGCCTTGAGCAGGTTCATTTCGAGATCCGCTGAGCGCGCCCTGCCGTTTTTCAAGATTTTGAAAAAGGCATTTCCGATGAAATGGACTCTGGAAGCGGAGGCCGCACTGCAGGACTTGAAAAGATACCTCTCCTCCACGCCAACACTAGTTGCGCCTAGACCGCAGGAGCCGTTGCTGCTATACATAGCGGCAACGAATCAAGTGGCTAGTGCTGCATTAGTGGCACAGAGGGAAGTCGATGACGAGGAAACAGCCACGGCAAGCCCGTCCAGCGATGAACCGGAATCTTCTCCGGCAAGATCTGATGCCGACAAGCCAAAGGCAGCGCAAGCAAGTGAACCTGATGAGCAAGCGGTGCCGAAGAAGAAGGTGGTGCAGCGACCCATCTACTTTGTTAGTTCCCTTCTGCTGGGGGCTAGATCAAGGTACTCTGGCGTCCAGAAGCTGCTTTTCGTCCTCCTTGTGGCCTCGAGAAAGCTGCGCCACTACTTCCAAGCACATGAAATCACCGTCGTCACCCGCTTTCCGTTGCAACGCATCTTGAGAAATCCAGAGGCAACTGGCGGGATAGTGGAGTGGGCGTTGGAATTGTCAAGCTTTGCACTCAAGTTTGAAAGCACTTCAACCATTCAGAGAAGGGCCTTGGCGGAGTTCATCGCCAAATGGACGCCAACGCAAGACAAAGAAATTCGAGAAACAGCTCTCCCCGGCAAAGAGACAGCCAAAGAATGGATCATGTACTTTGACAGTGCCTTCTCGCTGCAAGGCACCGGCGCCGGAGTATTGCTTATTGCACCCACCGGACAGCACCTCAAGTACGTGGTTCAAATGCACTTTCCCAGGGAGCAAGCCACGAACAACACTGCTGAGTACGAAGGACTCCTTGCCGGTCTTAGGATCGCAGTGGACCTTGGTATCAAAAAGTTGATCATCCGCGGTGACTCGCAGCTTGTTGTGAAACAAGTAAACAAAGATTACCAGAGCCCATTGATGGAAGCGTATGTGGAAGAAGTGAGGAAGTTGGAAGAACACTTTGACGGGTTACAAACAGAGCACATCCCTCGTGCGAAAAACAGCATTGCTGATAGCCTATCAAAGTGTGCCGATCAAAAGCTTCCCGTGGAACCGGGAACATTTGTGCTCCATTTGAATCAACCAACAGTCACTCCATCGATGCAGGCCAATAAAAGAAAGAAGTTGAATACCGGCAAGTACTTTCCGGCAGAGCTCCCAGAAGCCGCCAGCAAGGATGTTACCGGGAACAACAACACGGTTGTCGATGAGCAGCCGCTTAGCGTAGAACCTCAAGTTCTTGTCGCAAAAGCAAGCACTCCCGTGACCGAAGAGATGCCTTTAGTCCTTGTCGTCGAGCCGCAGGCTCCGGCATGGGCACAGCAGATAGTCTGTTTCCTTCAAACAGGAGAACTTCCCGATGAGCAAGAAGAAGCTGAGAAAGTAGCCCGTCAGTCAAGTATGTATCAGTTTGTGGATAGCATTCTATACAGAAGGCGACCAAATGGCGTGAAATTGAAGTGTATTTACCAGGAAGAAGGACAAAAGCTGTTGGCAGAGATACACGGAGGCATATGTGGCTCCCACATAGGGTCAAGTGCATTTGCCGGCAAAGCTTTCCGGCAAGGCTTCTATTGGCCCACCGCCCTTCAGGATGCAACTGAGCTAGTAACCAAGTGTGAAGCATGCCAGATCCATTCAAAGAACATACATCAACCAGCTCAAGCTCTCCAAACAATCCCTCTCTCCTAGCCCTTTTTGGTCTGGGGGCTCGATATCTTGGGCCCCTTCCCCCGTGCTGCCGGGGGCTTTGAGTTCTTGTACGTCGCCATCGACAAGTTCACAAAGTGGCCCAAAGTGGAGCCAGTGAGAAAGGTGACAGCGCAATCAGCCGTCAAGTTCTTCAAAGGATTAGTTTTCCATTTCGGGGTTCCTAACAGAATCATCACCGACAACGGCACACAATTCACGAGGCGCACCTTCATGCAGTACGTCCAAGACCTTGGCAGCAAAATTTGCTTTGCGTCTGTTGCTCACCCGAGAAGCAACGGCCAGGCAGAAAGGATGAATGCTGAAGTGATGCGTGGCCTCAAGACGAGAACCTTTGACAAGCTGCGCAAGTGTGGAAGACACTGGATTGATGAGTTGCCGGCGGTTCTTTGGTCACTCAGAACGACACCAAATCGAGCTACCGGCCAAACGCCCTTCTCCCTAATCTACGGTGCAGAAGCAGTGCTCCCCACAGAACTCATATATGGGTCACCTCGAGTGCTTGCTTACGATGAAGCTGAGCAAGAGTAGCTGCGACAAGACAACGCAATGCTCCTTGAGGAAGATCGTCTTCGGGCAGCTGTGCGAGCTGCACGCTACCAGCAAGCCTTGCGCCGCTACCATAGCCGCAAAGTGCATGCCCGAAGCCTTGAGGAAGGCGACCTTGTTCTTCGGCGCGTTCAGTCCGCCAAGGGATCAAACAAGTTGATGCCGAAGTGGGAAGGCCCTTACCGGGTAGTATGAGTCACCAGGCCTGGCGCAGTCCGTCTGGAGACCGAAGATGGCACCTCAATGCAGAACTCATGGAATATTGAGCATCTTCGCAAGTTCTACCCGTAAGGGGCAGTTGCCGGGACACCTCCCGGCAACCCCTTTTGTACAAGCTTTGTCGGCGAGACATGTAACCCTTTGTACAAAGCCAGGCGCAGATCCTATGCATAATAAAGCTAAGTGTTTTCGCAACTCCTCATACATATTCATTTATATGTGGTTACATGAGATGTTGTGATTAGCACTTTAGTTCGTATGGAATGACTGATAGACCGTCAAGGTTCCCAACCCATTCTTTTCTCTTCTTTCTTTTTCTTAAAAGGATGGAAGGATCCCTCGCGTGCAAGTTTTCCTGGGGGGAGTGGAGATGGGGGGCCATTTTAATGACGTTCAAGTGATCATCTCATACAACGAGAAAAACGACGCAAGAAAAAGCTAAGTTGAAAAACTTTGGAAATTTTTCCTTGATTACATTTGCAATTTCCCTTCAACGATTCTGTGCTTTGTATGAGAAACCTGCACGCAAGAGGAACCTTGTCGCGATCGGTCTGCGCTCTAGCTTGCCTCGAGTCCGCTCGGCAAGCCTAGCAGCTGCATTCTGTCCCGACAAGTAGCCTTGCCGGCAGCGGCACTTCCAGCAGGCTGCTAAGGACCTGTTCCTCGAAGCGCTCGCGGCAAGTGTGCGCAGCGGCAAGTTTTCAAACAGCATAGGGATGCGATCATACAAAGGCAAAATAAAACAAGGGAAACGGCACGCATTTACTTAAACCCGGTAAACGACAGATGTTCATTGAAAAGGTACTCGATTACATTTTCATTGGCCCTTTGCCAGGGTTTATCTCGAGTGCAAGGAGGGCAAAAGGGGCGCCTAGGCGGAGTCCGGCTTGTTCCCGGAACGCCAGATGATGGTGCTGCCGGCGATCAGCCAGACTCTTCGCCGTCGTCTTCGATCTTCACACCCGGAGAGCCGTCGTCATCGCCGTCATCATCGTCATCCTCAGCATCGCTGGAGGAAGCGGTGTCGCTGTCGCTCGAGCTCTCCGCACGACAAGCGTGTCTGGTCCATCCAGCCTGAAGTGAAGGAGGTGCCCTTGCCCCAAGCAACGGGCACGGGCAAAGGATTTCCACCCGCGCGTGAGGTACATGATGCCGTTGTTTGAAGTCTCAACGGTCACCCAGACCGGGCCGTTGCAGCAACCGTCCACGCGTAGCCATAGGCCGTGCAGGTGGCGGCCTTCCATCTCCCTAGCAAAAGGGCGAGGAAGCCGCAGCCAGCCCCGCGGCTGGTCACGCAGCTCCAAGACGAACTCTTGCACCGTATCCTCCGTGTGGCCTTCTGTCGGCGGAGGAGGGGCCGAAGACAGAGCGGCAAGCGCCCCGCCATGGCCGCCTCGACCACGGGCGCCGCGCCGTCCATGCCCGCGGGCCACAACCCTCCCTTGAGCGCTGGAGCCAGCCTCCGCAGCTGCGGCCGAAGCATGAGCTTGGAGCCGAGAAGAAGCTCTCGCCGCGGAAGCGGAGGCATGACCGCGACCTCTCCCCCTCGCCATGCCGTCGTCAGATGCGGGGGAGGAAGATGAGAGAAGGAGGTGACGGTTGCTAAGGATCAAGGCAGAAGGCGATGAGTGAGCATCGCATCCCGCAGTCCCCTCTTTATAGGGGGAGTGTGGGGGGGCTGGCTCCTCACCGTCTTCGGGCGGCCACCCACGTTCGCCAATCCCACGACCAGCGCTCTGGTCGGGCGCATTACTCCAGCAACCGCCCACGATCGCCAATCCCGTGCCCTGCGCCCCCTGGCCCGGCGCATCACTCCAACGGCCGCCCTTCTCCACCAATCCGCTGCCTTGCATGCATGCAGGTGCGCGTGATGGAGGAGGCGCAGAAAAAGGAGAAGTAAAGACAGACATGGCAGTTATCCTTTGCCACGCGTGGCCGCGTGCCGGTTCAGTCTGAACCCACAACGCTCCACCTATGAGCATGCCAAGCGGCCGCCCGTTCGACGGCAAGGGTTGCCGGAAGACGACCGAGAACACACCCGAATTTAGATTAATGAGGAAGCAAAGAAGATCTCAAAAAAGAGGATAACCATCATGACAAAAATTACAGCGGCAGTTTTCCCGCCGCGTGTCTGTGCATTGTTTGGGCCTAGCCCAACGACGCTTCGGACGCGCGTATGGCCCAGGCCCGGGGGCTCCTGTCGGTGTATACAACATGGTGACTTATGCACAGACAGTAGCAGCCTCCTTGCCGGCCAAGCCTTGCCGGGAACTGCCAAGACCAAGACTCAAGAACAGTTGCGGAATCCACTGGAGAAAAGATTAAGACAAAGCATCAACAAGCCCTCAACCAGTACCGAAGATGAATACATTCCTTGTCGGCAAGGCTAAACCGGCAAGGTAAAGACCCGGCAAGCTCCATACCGGCAAGCCTCCGCCAGCCCTCCAGCGCTCCACCTCACCGCACAGGTGTCCGCTAGTGGGTGAGGTGTCGACCGCGCAGGCTGGTTGGTAAGGTTTGTCGGGCACGTGTCAGCACACTAGGACAGGATTTGCCCCTAATGACACCTGTCCGGGAGGCGTGTCAGAATAATATGAGGTAGTTGGGCAAGCGGTGCAGAAACCTTGCCGGGACTACCTCTCCACATGACACCTAACGATGCATTTAATGCTTTTGTCCTAAACTGGCAGAGTTAGGTATGATAGCACTGTTTGCTATCTAATCGTTATGTAATTACTGTTTTGCCACTATGGTGACCCCTTTAGCTATAAAAGGAGGGCCAAGGCAACAGTTAGAGGGATTCGGACCCCCTTTTTAAACACTCGCACGTCTCGCGTAGCAGTCCTCTCCGCACCTTGCCGAGAGAAGCGCTCCTTGTACTTGTGCTTTCATACAACCAATACACCAGAAGCAGGAGTAGGGTTTTACGCTTCTCAGCGGCTCGAACCTGGGTAAATCCCTTGCGCATTCCATTGCTCATGCTCTTTGTGTACGTCGACCCCCCCTGCCGAACCACAAGGGGCTGGATGGCCCCATAGATGGTCGTACCCACGACACCATGTCACCGCTACAACTATACTAAGTTTTCAGGTGAAGAAAGCGGAGGGCTACCTGGGCGTACCGATCGTAAGTGAACCAAACCTTCTAATTATTTCGGCTTAAACAACTGAGTTCATGATGAGTCCCTTTTATGTGATGAGTTTAACCATTATTTTTTGCCTACATGGTAGGCTTTGTGGCATTTTATCGCGTTCACACACCTCTTTTTGTTGATATCCCTCAGGTAATGCTTTTTGGACCATCGAGCACTTTATGGAAGAAATCCCAGAAAATGGTAGTGGAATCATGTATTTAATGTGATAATCACCTACCATAGAAGAATCAAGCAAGGAGGCCAAAGAAGGAGTCGCCGCAACACTTCCAGAGCGAAAGATGGCGTTCCATACGGACGCGACCGCTCGTATGGGCGATCATATGAGGTGCCAGCGCTGCCGCCTCATCGACTACTTCCACCCCGTGAAATCAGATCAGAGATCAGATGCCCAGAGAGACTAGAAAGTCATCCAGAAGGCAGAACCCTAGCCTCCGGAGATCATTCGGAGGAGGGATTAGCAAGGAGAAGAGGGCCATCTTCATCGCCAAGCACAAGGCAGCTACAACATCATCACCACTGTCATCGTCATCATCATCCACATCTTTATCATTGTAACATCAGGAACCCTAGTGGATCGTCTTGCGTGTTACTTGTATCATTCACTCATGTTTGTCATCACCCTCATCATGACATTTGTTGTCTCCATGTGTGAGTAGACCCCTAGTTCTCGGGGATATGGATGAACCTTGGTATGTGTAGGATTTGAATCGTTAGTTTGGATATGAGATCCTCTGTTGAATGCTTAGTTTAATAACTTCGTGAATGTTGTGAACGGGCCCCACTTAGCATTTTTGCCTTATGGCCATGAAGTATATCACTGTCGTTGTAAGGGGGTAGGACGTGAAGGTAATTCGAGGTGACCGTAAAAGCCTTTACTCCTAACCTTTACAATTGATAGGGGATTCACGGAGAACCCTTAGAGAGGTCGAGTCCACGGGGTAAACCCTTAATTATCATAGTTGTAACCCTATGGGGGAGGCTATGGTGGTGGCGTGCGTGGCACAAAGTCTACTTCGAGTAGAACGTGTTTTATACCCGGCTCCACCCAGCATAATCGTCAAGAGTGGCTCAAGTATCCATACCATACTATGCCCATGCATAGGTGCGTTAGAAACATACCAATGGGGATTCTGGACTCCCTGAGAATGCCTTACTCCTCTGCTATTCCACTAGTTACTCAAGCTACTGTTTCCTGATTACTTTTATGTTATTTACTTTAAAGCTTGTTTCGCAACTCCATTATTAATTACTTCCGCCCTCACTTTGCTTGGAGTCTACAATTATTTGCAGGCACAAATCCATAATTCATTACAAGAGGCAAAAGTCTGATTCCTATGCTCCCTGTGGGATCGATACTCTTACTTCAAAAAGGCTACAACTAAACCCTGTGCACTTGCAAGCTATCAAGCTTTTTCTGGCACCGTTGCCAGGGAGCTAAGTGCTTTTGGGCTTTGTCTTAAGTCTTGAATTATTTTGTGTTCTAACGGTTTTTGTAGGTTGCAAGCAACCATGGTCCTTCAAGAAAAATTTTACCAGGTAGGTGTGCAACTAGTAGCGGGACCAATTCAAGGAGAGAATTTCATATCTATTGGTCCCGACCTATCCGGTAAAGTATTTGAGATAAACCCTCGGTTACTTGGAATGTTGAAAAATAACACATTCCGAGGTGATGGAACTGAAAGTCCTTATAAACATATTAAAGAATTTGAATTTGCATGTGGTACCTTTCAGTTGCAGGATTTGACTAATGAAGAGATAAAGGCGAAATTGTTTCCTTATACTCTTGAAAAGGAAGTTGCCGAATGGCTATTACAGCAGCCTGCAAGTACCTTGAGTAATTGGAAGAAGTTATCATCTGTGTTCTATACTTATTTCTATCCTCAAATAAAATTATATAAGATAAGAAGGAAGATTGGTAGCTTTGGACAACGTCCAGGTGAAAAACTGGTAGATGCTTACATAAGGTATCAAAGGTATACTCTTTGAATGCCCTGAACATTGCTATCCTGATTATTTGATTGTGAACTTCTTTTATGGCGAACTTGACTCGCAGAGTAAATAGGCATTAGACATTGCTTCTCAAGGTTCTTTTATGGGAACCGAGATTTCACATGCCTGGAGTTTACTTGACAGGATTCGACACAATGCTGAGAGTTGGTACCTATGTTCAAAAGAGGAAACAAAAATTGATCCTGGTTATGATAGTATTAAATCCTTCTTTAGATCTAAGGAGAGAAAAATCTTTGTCATGAGCTTAATATTGGAACTGACCCTGCTTTACGCATGTTAAAAGACTTTTCTGAGTTTTTGCAGTTACCAGATGAAGGGTTTGTAAAACATACCGGGGAGTCTAAAGCAATTCGCATGGTAGAAGAAATTATGAAGAAAGCCACTCCACCCACTAACCAGAGAGAAGCTTATTTCAAGCAGAAGACCAATGAGAAGGGAGAATCACTTTCAGCTAAGCATAAGAAGAGTATTAAGGTAGAGCAATACGGGACTCCACCGCATGTCGATATTGTAAAAGAACTTGCTACACCTATATCAGTAGTTAATAAAGAAGTCTATCTAGACCGACACACCACCTCTTATCTAAAAGGGTGTACCGAAGGTAAAGATACAGGTAAACAAATCTTGTCATGTTCCTTTGGTAGCAAGTCTTACTTTGGATTGTGTGATCCTAGATCTCCAGTTAATATTATTCCCTACTCTTTATGCAAAAATTTATGATGAAATTTCTCCACGTACCCTTGAGCCAACTGACGTGGTAATTAAGCTTGCAGATAAGACTGATAGAGTACCTTGTGGCATCATCAAGGATGTCAACATTATAATAAGCTCACTCATTTATCCTATTGATATTTTTGTGCTAATGATTTCAGTGGATAAAGATTGTCGTATTTTATTTGGAACCTCTTTTCTGAATGTTGCAGGGGTATATATCAAAAAGAAAACTATCTCTATGAAGTGGGTGAAGAGATGATTAAATTCCCATTTTCTTTAGTGATAAGTAAACCGTACCAAAGGGAATCTCAAGATGAAGAAGAGCTGAAATTAAATCAATTAGCTGAAACTCATCTTCAAACTCCAAGTGACAAGGTTGAGAGGGTTCTGGTAAGGCCCAGGTCCCTATTTGAAGATGAAGATAAGGAGGAGATTGAAATGATAATGGATGCCACTATGATAGTTAGCCTTCGATTGAATAAAGTGTATGAGGTCCTTGAAAGGAAATGAGATGAGGAACTGCCTCCTCCTATTCTTAAACCATTACCCAAAGGACTAAGGTATGAGTTCATGGATGATACTGAAAGGTTCCCTATTATTGTTAATGCTGACCTTTCAGGAAAAGAAAAAGAGAAGCTATTGACGGTGCTAACCAGACACCAAAAGGCATTGGGCTACTCAATGAAAGATGTGAAGGGAATTGACCCCTCTATCTATTCCCATGCTATTCCTATTAAAGAAGGAGCCAACCCAGTAATTGAAAGTCAACGGAGATTGCACCCTTCCTCCAAGAATGTGGTAATAAAAGAGGTGATATGTCTTCTTGACGCTGGGGTAGTTTACCCTATCCCTGACAGTAAGTTGGTGAGTCCAGTTCATTGTATTCCTAAGAAGGGAGGAGTCTCCTTAGTGACTAACGAAAATAATGACCTAGTCCCTACTAGGGATATTATTGGATATGGAATGTGCGTTGATTTCAGGAAATTAAATAAATGGAATCGGATGGATCACTACCCGCTACCATTCAAAAATGAGATATTGGAAAGGTTGGCTAACAACCCTTATTTTTGCTATCTCGATGGATATTCTGGATTTTCACAAATACCTATCCGACCTGAAGACCAAGAGAAGACCACTTTCACTTATCCTTATGGTACATATGCTTATTGTCGGGGGAATTACCCACGGCTAGACCTGGCATCCCAAGGCATAACCCGGCAGGACCAAAGGGCCCACAACCGGGTCACGCATGGCATTAAACGGGCCGGTTCTCTATGGGCTGGACCCTGGAAGGAACCTGGTAAGAGAAGCAAAACCCGGCCTGGGTAGACCCGGCTCGGAGAGAAGACCCGGCCTGAGTAGATCAGTTCGGAAGAAAAGACCCGGACTAGGATCCGACTTGTAATAGAAAATAGACTAGTTGTAGTCCTACTAGTAGTCTACATGTAAGCCGGCCCCTTCAACTTATATAAGGAGGGGAAAGGCACCCCAAGAGGGACAAGTTGGGATAGACAGACAAATTAGTAGCTCTCGAGATAGAGGTAGCAAAACAGCACCCTTGTAATTGAGATCATCATCGAGGGGCCGAACCTTGGTAAAACTTGCGTCTCTCGATTCCGATCAACCCCGTTCAAGCTACCACCTAGGTGCGATGGCCTCACCACTAAGTCCTTTCACGAGGACATCTTGCCGTGACAAAACCACGACAAATGGCGCCCACCATGGGGCCCGCGCACGGTGGTGTTGTGTTCTTGGAGGGAGCTCTTCCAGGGATCGAGAGGCTCGCAATCAGTCGGATGCGCAAAAGCCGCCAAGGAAAAACATCAAAGAATGGCGATGACTCTCCGTACCAACGCCCGAGGGCTCGACATCAAGACTGCACCATGAAAGAAACATATACGAGATTTGGATCAAGAGTTAGGGTTGCGTCTGTGCGTCGCCGCAAGTCGCCGAGATCGACAGGAGGTTCTACCGCAGCACAAATACTGTAGTAGCCGGGTCCGATTGCTACTCCTTTCACGTCCACATCAGGTGCTATTCACGAGAGGATCAAGTCCCGAGGAAAAAACAGCCATCTTCCGTTGCTACTCCCTGGCGTGAAGACCGAAGCCTGCAAACCAATTCACAAGTACTTATGTACGTATGAGAAAACCCATAGCAATCAAACAAGTGCTACTTTAATTAGTACTCCGTCCCGTGAAGCTGTCCACAAGATAAGATTTTTTAACTCTGATTGCTACGTGCACATGATGAAGCTACCAGGAGGCTAATTCAAGAAATCAAGAAAGAAAAAGTTATTACGTTGGTCTGGCACGTGAAACCCAAAAGAAAAGAAAAACATGGGACGTACGGCCAGCTCAACAACAATGCAACCTTCTTCGACTCGCCGCGACGGACCACATCAAGAGTTCTCCGACCCGCCACGGCTGGCGACTCCGGGTTCGGAACAAACATCGTCAGCGCTACCACAGACATCTTCGACTCACTGCAGTCAGGTTACGACTCTACCGCGGATGACTTCAGCTCCGCTGCGAACGTACACGGGCCAGTCCGACTTCTCTGACTCGCTGTGAAGGACGGCTTCGCCAACATCGTGACCTTCTCCGAGACCGGCCAAGCCGGCTCAGACCGTGCCGCCTCCGGTTCAGTGGTCTTGGGCTGCGACGCCTTCAAAATCCCGACTCTCGCGTCCACGTCGGCATCCAGTGCTCCGGCCGATTCCCGCGTCCGCGCCGGCTTCCGGCGTTCTGGCTGACTCACACGTCCGCGCCGGCCTGCAGAACTCAGACGGCCTCATCTATGATCACGGGTTTATGGTCGTGTCCAGATCTGAAAGCAACACGCACAGGCAGCAGCCGCGCTCTCCGATCTACCCCAGCAGCAGGCTCCGCTCGAGTGTTGTCCACGCCCTGTGCTGCTGCCGCCAACTAAAAGCAGCGCCAGCACATGCTGGCGGGCTGGTCGAGCGTTGGCCTCCCAAAGGGTTCAAGAAAAAAAAGGGTACGTCCAGGCGCGCAGAAGCAGTAAGATTACTCCAAGGAAGATCACCACACCAGGTGCTACATCAATAAAAAAATAAAAAATACATAATATACGTCAGATCACAAGGCTCAAGTCCCGGTAAAGTGATTTGATCCAACTAGTACTACCACATGAAGCCGTGAGGAAACAAAGTCTGCTCGGAGTCGCATCAAAATTCCAGGCAATCTGACCTAGTGCTTGTTGCTGTCCAACAACCCAGAAAAAAGTTGCGCCTCAACACATGCGCGTCCAAGAAAAAGAAGTAAGACAAGGAGACTAGTACTAGTACCGACTAGTTTAATCTCTTCCTCAGAAATCAGTCTGCGTACGTCACGCGTACGTAGAGGCCCGTAGCACTTCAAATGCTACGTTCAGATTCATCCAAAACACCAGGTGATGTCCGTCCAGTCTATTTTATTAGCACATATTAATTTCTTTAAAAAAAACAACTACTCTAGTTTGTGATATTTTTTTTGTAGGACAATTGTTCACCGCAAGGGTGACCGTCGTGCCACGAATATAGAGTTTGCGCCAATATTATCATGCGCCAGCATCCGTCCATGCCGTGTTACACAACAGACACGCGTGCAAGCCGCCGCCCCTGCGGTCTAGTCTACATCAACACGCCAGGGCCGCGCCCGCCCGTACGAGCTGCCCAACGGACGCACGCAGGCCGCCGCCCCTGCGGTCCGGTTTACATCAACACGCCGAGGCCGCGCCCGCCTGTACGAGCTGCCCAACGGATGCGCGCAAGCCGCCGCCCCTGCGTCCCGATTTACCCGAACAACACTGGAACAAAAAAAAGGGAAAATATATATATATATATATTATCAGTCTTATGCGACGTCGCCGGAGCCGGTGCCAGCCTCCACCCGCGTCGGGTTGCCCAATGGATAGGCGCATTGGCCTGCCATCCCCATGGTCTAGTCTGCTTCAGCACATCGAGGACACAGGAGAGTCGGCCATGGAGGAACCATCCCTGGAGAAGCTAGGTGAGCCGGCCATCGTTGAGCCAGCAATTCAGAAACCGGCAGCGAAGAAACAGAAAAGAAAATGGCCCTGGAATAGCCAGGAGAGCCGGACTAAGAGAGAATAGAAAGGAATGGGAGGACATAAGACGAGCATCGCAAAGATCATCAACTCGCCACATCGCCTCCGGTTTCAATAAATTCCAGCTTTCAGCTGACGACTATACACCGGTTTATGCCACAACCAAGTATATAGAATCTCCTCGAGTCGACTTAAGACTCGGGGGCTACACAGACATGACTCAGCAGATTTGGCTGGTTTCAACAAATACAAAAACCCCGGGTCGTTGCAGGGAAGACAACCCGGTCCCGGGGGCTGCTGCCTTATTGACGAAAATGTAAGGGTTGCCAAAGAGGACTAGCTGCGACGATGCGCAGTTCAAACATAGGTATCCTGTCTCATTGGCGAAAAGTAAAGGTTGCCAAAGAGGACTAGCTGCCACGATGCGCAGTTCAAACATGGGCATCCCGCCGTATTGGCGAAAAGAAAGGTTACCAAAGAAGACTAGTCGCCATGATGCGCAGTCTAAACATGGGTATCCTGATCAATTATGATCAATGGAATAAAGCCGGCTTATCTGGACCCCAGACGTTTTGCAGTAGTAGCATTGTCTCCTGTATATCCTATGCTGAGCTTTTACATGATCATATGGTCACTTGGGGGCTTCCAACTCACCGAGTTTAGCTTTCTCACCCTCTTGACCCAGCATACGCCAAATATTATTCTTGGTTATACCTGCCTGTTACTCCAAAAAGGTGACCCGGTGTACGCCCGACGAGTCAATCACAGAGTGACCCTGAACTCGTCTGAGTTAAAACACCGATTGGTCACGTGAGAGCCGGCTTTCAGAGAGCTAGGATAAACCAAAAGAGGCCAAAAAGCCTGTTTCACCAAAGCAAATCAGACTCGAGCCTCGAAAGCCGGTCTTTATGTCGTGCCTCGAAAGCCGGCTTTTTATTTTACAGTTTGCATTACAATAATTATCTTGTTATATAGTACCATTTATATTACAATTATTTGTACATATTGCATCTTTTTTGCAGAAATCGGCCTTCTTTTTAGAAAGGCCGGGTCTCATCAATTATTATTTTAATACAACGGCAACATGAATTGTCGGGTTGCATGACAACCAGGGTTTATGGTTTTCTATTCCAATCAAAGCAAGCTTGTGAAGTCAAATACAGAGCATAAATTGCCGGGTTGCGCTGCAATCACGGCCAAGGATTTCTTTCATTGCAAAAGCATCATCAGTTCATAGGCAAAATACTAAGTGCTTGATGGCATTAACAGACTTTGAAGTTTCAGCTCAAAAGCTATTACAAGCCACGACTGGGCTATTTTCTATCAAGTTTTTCAAAGCAAATTCAAACTTGCGGAGTGATTGATGGTTAAGACGCGGCAATTGGATCTTCCGGGTTGATATTGGTCTATTCTCCTCTTGGTCTTTTTCGAGCTCACTTCTTTCTTCAACGGCAATTTGCGACTCGGCTTGATTCAACATATCCTACATAAGATGTTTACAACATTACATACTTTATTGGAAGTCCCAAGTCACCACAGGTTGCTGACAAGGCACTTGGGGGCTAATGCATGGTCATTTGTACTGGTTTCATTGAAGACCCGGCCCATCAAATAATGATGAGCCGGCCATTGGGGGCTACTAATTGCTCCTGTCAAAATTCAAAAGTTCAAAAACACAAGCTCCAATCTACTATATGAATAGCGACCTGGACCTTGGGGGCTACATCATATGATGTTATTCTTTAAAGGAGAAGTACATGTAAGTCCCGAGTCGCTGCAGGCATACGACCCGGCACTTGGGGACTTCACTACTTAGTTCAAGATCTACAAATTTTCTAAAAGTCCCAAGTCGCTGCAGGCATGCGACCCGGCACTTGGGGGCTACACAGTCAAGATATTATTTTTATGCAAAGCACCAAGTCATCATGAACTGATAAACTCGGAGCTTGGGGGCTACAGGTAATATGGAGATAAAAAAACAGAAGAACACCTTCAAGCTGTCAATTTTGAAGTGAATCGGGTCTCATTTTCTTGGTGGAGGCTTGCAAAGATCATCTCCTCTAAGTTATTCATAGAAGGCCTAGAAGCATTGAAAGTCGGCTCAACATCAGATGGATTTCCTTTTTCCCAACATTTTTATCAAGCCGAAGCATTGGAAGCCAACTCAAAATGTCAGATGGGTTATTTTTCCAATATTTTTCTGCGTGGAACCAGCGTCAGCAAGTTGATTCTAAAGCCGGCATGTTGATATGACAAAAAGACCCAGATTTTTTGAGGAGTCGGTTCATTGAGTGAACCAGCAAGAGCGCGTCGGTCCTTTAACGTATTATTTATTCTTATTTTAGGAGCTTAGCATGAATAAATTCAAGCTAACCTGGGGGCTAATGTCAGGGGAATTACCCGTGGCTAGACCTGGCATCCCAAGGCATAACCCAGCAGGACCAAAGGGCCAACAACCGGGTCACGCATGGCATTAAACGAGCCGGTTCTCTATGGGCTGGACCCTGGAAGGAACCTGGTAAGAGAAGCAAGACCTGACCTGGGTAGACCCGGCTTAGAGAGAAGACCCGGCCCGAAAAGAAGACCCGGCCTGAGTAGATCAGTTCGGAAGAAAAGATCCGGACTAGGATCCGACTTGTAATAGAAAATAGACTAGTTGTAGTCCTACTAGGAGTCTACATGTAAGCCGGCCCCTTCAACTTATATAAGGAGGGGCAAGGCACGCCAAGAGGGACAAGTCGGGATAGACAGACAAATTAGTAGCTCTCGAGATAGAGGTAGCGAAACAGCACCCTTGTAATCAAGATCATCATCATCAATAGCAATCAAGCAGGATGTAGGCTTTTACCTCCACCGTGAGGGGCCGAACCTGGGTAAAACTTGCGTCTCTCGATTCCAATCAACCCCGTTCAAGCTACCACCTAGGTGCGATGGCCTCACCACTAAGTCCTTTCACGAGGACATCTTGCCCTTTGGCTTATGTAATGGGCCACCCTCTTTTCAGAAGTGCATTTCTAGAATATTTCCTGACTTTGTGGAGAAAATTGTCGAAGTGTTTATGGACAGTTTTTCTGTCCAAGGCACTTCCTTTGATCATTGTCTCTATAATCTCACAAAGGTTTTGCAGAGATGTGAAGAAACAGGTTTCGTTCTGAATTGGGAGAAAAATCGCTTCATGGTTACCGAGGGAGTAGTGTTGGGACATAGAGTTTCAGGTAGGAGCATCGAAATAGACCAAGAAAGAATTGAGGTAATAGAAAACTTACCTTACCCTCAAGATGTCAAAGGTATGCAAACTTTGATGGGTCATGCTAGTTTCTATAGAAGATTCATTAAGGATTTTTCTAAATTATCAAAACCTTTGACTGACCTGTTGCAAAAAGATGTACCGTATTCTTTTGATAAGAGTTGTATACAGGCTTATGAAAAATTGAGAGATGCATTGATCACGGCTCCGATCATCCAACCCCCGAAGTGGGATGAGCCCTTTGAGATAATGTGTGATGTTAGCAACTATGCTATTGGAGTTGTCTTAGGGCGGCGGGGTGATAAGAAGCTTAATGTTGTCTTTTATGCTAGCAGGAGTTTGGATGAAGATCAAAAGCATTTAGCCACAACTAAGAAATAATTACTTGCTATTGTTTTTGCTTGTGATAAATTTAGACCTTACATTATCAACTCAAAAGTAATAATTCACACAGATCATCGTGCCTTACGTTATCTTCTTGCCAAGAAGGATGCTGATACGTCTCCAACGTATCTATAATTTTTGATTGTTTCATGCTATTATATCATCAATCTTGTATGTTGTATATGCAATTTTATATCATTTTTGGGAACTAACCTATTAACTCAGTGCCCAGTGCCAGTTCCTGTTTTTGCATATTTTATTGTTTCGCAGGAAAACCATACCAAACGAAGTCCAAACATGTTGAAACTTTACGGTGATTTTTTCTGGACTAGGAGAGACCCTAGAAGCTTCAGGGGGAGGCCAGAAGATGTATGAGAGAGCCACAAGCTCACACGCCGTGCCCCCGGGGGGGGCGCCACCTGAGCTTGTGGCCCCCTCGTAACGCCGTTTGACCTAATTCCAAGCCTATAAATTCCCTAAAATCCATAAACTGCCAGAGCGAGACCCGAAACAATTATTCTGCCACTGCAAGCCTCCGTCCTTCCATGATCTCATCTGGAGGCCTCCGCCGGTACTCTGCCTGAGGGGGAAGCGATCACGGAGGGCCTCTACATCAACCTTGATGCCTCTCCGATGATGCGTGAGTAGTTCCCCACAGGACCTATGGGTCCATAGCAGTAGCTAGATCTCTCTCTCTCTCTCTTTGATCTTCAATACAATGTTCTCTTCGGAGATCGATTCAATGTAATCTTTTTGCGGTGTGTTTGTTGGGATCCAACGAATTATGGGTTTATGATCAGATTATTCATTGAAAGTAATTGAGTCTTTTCTGAACTTTATTATGTGTGATTGTTATAGCTATGTAATGCTTTCCAATCTATGACTTTTCTTTGGCCAAGTTGATGGGTAGATCTTCAGTGGAAGAGGTGCATAGTAGTAGGTTCAATCTTGCGGTGTCCTCACCTCGTGACAGAAGGGGTAGCGAGACACGTATTTGTATTGTTGCTACTAAGGATAAAACAATGGGGTTCGATCATATTGATTGGTCTTACTTTTTCTACATTATGTCATCATGCTCCAAGCATTACTCTGTTTGTTATGAACTTAATACCTTAATATGCATGCTGGATAGCAGTCGACGGGTGGAGTAATAGTAGTAGATGCAGAATTGTTTTGGTCTACTTGTCACGGACGTAATGCCTATGTACTAATCATGCCATGAATAACATCATAACTATGCGCTTTTCTATCAATTGCCCAACAGTAATTTAATTCACCGTTGCTATGCTCATGAGAGAGATGCCTCTTGTGAAAGCTATGGCCCCCGGGTCCATTCACATCATATTACCAAAACCCTAAATACCTTGCTGCAATTTATTATCTTTTACTTAGTTTTGCAATTTATATATCTACCACTATCAGAATTAATCCTTGCAATTAACGAGTACAAGGGGATTGACAACCCTCTTGCCCGCGTTGGGTGCAAGTATTTGTTTGTGTGTGTGAAGGTACTGTTGACATTTGTTTGCGTGAATCTCCTACTGGTTCGACAAACCTTGGTTCTTAACTGAGGGAAATACTTTCTGCTACTATACTACATCACCCTTCCTCTTCAAGTAAATGCCAATGCCTATCGCAAGTAGCAGACGCTAACCTTGTTTGATTCGATGGATATTACTACTTCAAGAGTTTGACTTGCAGATAGTAGATCGCAAAGGTGAGAACAACCCAGTTGCGGACCACCGGTCATGCATGGAGAGAATACATTATGACCCAGTTCCAATAAATGAGTCCTTTCCAGGTGAGAGTTTGGCTATGATTTAAAAGATAAAACCATGGTTTGCAGATTACGCTAACTTCCTTGCAGGGAAGTACATGCCACCGGATACGAATTATCATCAGAGAAAAAAGTTTTTCAGTGAGCTGAAATACTATTTTTGGGATGATCCCTTTCTTTATCGGCATGGGATGGATGACATGATTAGGCGTTGTGTTCCAGAGCATGAGATGCATGCTATACTTGATAAGTGTCATAGCAGCCCGTATGGAGGACATCACACAGACGACCGAACTGCTGCCAAGGTACTTCAATCAGGATTTTTACTAGCCTACACTCTTCAGAGATGCGCACAGGTTTGTTAAAAGTTGTGATGCATGTCAACGCATAGGTAATATAGGTAGAAGATAAGAAATGCCTATGAATTATAGTCTAGTTTGTGAACCTTTTGATGTTTGGGGCTTGGACTATTTGGGACAGTTCCCTATCTCAGATGGGCATACTCACATTCTTGTGGCTGTAGATAATTTTACCAAGTGGGTTGAAGCAATTCCTACTCATCACGCAGATGCGGCTACCTTGTTGAAGATGATAAAGGACATCATCCTTCCCAGGTTCAGAGTCCCTAAAGTTCTTATTACTGATGGTGGATCTCATTTTATACAGGGAATTTCAAAAGGATACTCTGCAAGAACGGAGTAACTCATCAAATAGCTTCCCCCTAGCATCCTCAAACAAGTGGTCAAGTTGAACTCTCGAACCGAGAAATAAAGACAATATTACAGAAGACGGTGCAAAAGTCCAGCAAAGGCTGGGCAGGGAAGCTAAACGAGACACTTTGGTCCTATCGCACCGCTTACAAAAACCCCATGGGTATGTCACCATACAAGATGTTTTACGGTAAGGATCTTCCCTTAGAATTATAACATAAAGCTTATTGGGCAGTCAAAAATATAAATTTTAACCTTAAAGAAGCAGGAGAGAAAAGACTGCTAGATATATATGCTTTAGGTGAGCTTCGAAACAGTGCTTATGAGAGTGCCCGGCTGTTTAAAGAGAAGGTTAAGATGTGGCACGATCATAAGATCCTGAAAAGAACATTTTTTGTAGGGGACAAAGTCCTCCTATTTAACTCTCGTCTCAAGTTGTTTCCAGGGAAACTCAAGTCTCGTTGGGAAGGCCCTTATGAGATTGAAGAAGTCTATAATTCCGAAGCAGTGCGATTAAAAGGGGGAAAAGATGGGACTTGGATCGTGAATGGACAACGTTTGAAGCTATATCTCGCTGATGAACAAAAAGAAGAACGGGAAGTGGAAGAGGTAAGTTTCATCACGATCGAGGAAGCCAAATCTCTTACGACAAATCGAAAGGTATGAAAGGGTACTATTGTATCGTAGATGTAAATATTGGCTTAGAATTTATTTTTGTTGAAATAGACCTGTTTAATCTCATGACTGAATCATTGAAGTTTTCGTCCATAGTTGGAGGTTTTCATCACTAACTTTTCAGGGAGGAAAAACCTCTAAGGAAGAGTTGATGAAGAGACCAACAGAGGAAAAGAGGGCGTATCATACAACCAGATCCAGTCATATGGGCGGTCGTATGAGAGAAAGACAGAAATGGTGATGATCACAGAGAGGATGAGGACATTTCATGCGAGCGCCCGCAATCGCATGGCTCTTCTTCAATGAAGGGTTTGGCGACAGAGCGAACGACGGCGTATCAAGCGACCAATGGAGGTAGTATGAGTGGTCGCTTGGACCCATCGCAGTAATAGGTACAAAAAAAGAGAGAGAGAAAGGGCTCGGCGGCAAGCCATACGACCGGCTGTGCGAGTACTCCCGCTCGTATGGAAGGCCGTCGATTGGTGTGATGCCGCAATTCTTTCCTAGTTTTGTTTTGATCTCTTTCTAATTAACTCTTTATACCTAATCTTGTGATTACCATTGTTCTAAACCTTTATAAAGGGCTGAGAGGCACGACTCTCATCCCCAAACCAATCTAATCTCAAGTCTCTTTTGCTTGCCACCTCCTCCCAAAAGCTTTAGTTGCAGATGACGAGCACGGGCGCCGCCATGAACAACAAGTCTTCATCAACCACCAACTGCATCATCCCTTTCCCCAACCTTGATGAAGTGGTGCCTGCCAGATGGGAGGACTTGAGGAAGCTGAGCCTAAAAGATCTACCGCGTCCAGAGGAGGAGACCAGCAACAAGGTTAAGGTGCTGGAGATCAAGGAGGAAGAACTGGCACAAGAAGGAGATGATGAATCCACTCCAGATGAGTATCCTCCACCCTTATCAGTTCAACATTTGAGGATCTATTCCGTTATTTCCTCTTGGGCCTCCCCAAAAGGAGTGGGGAAAGGAATCACCTACCCCGGAGGAGATAAAGGATCTGGAGCAAGTTTCTAAGGCTTGTATGAACACTATTGGAGAGGGTATTAACACTTATTAGTTGATGATCAAAGACCTAGAGGCAAGGGTCGATGGTCTCTTCCATAAGATCGGCCTCATGGCTGACACCATTAATCAAAACACTGCACAACTTGAGTTTTTGACCCAGGTTGTAGATCATCAGCAGGCCGTGATTGAGGAGATGAGGAAGCGCTTCAAGAACATCTTCACCACTTGCAAGGATACCCAGGAGTGAGAATGAAACGCTAAGTGCATGGATCTTCCTGGCTTGATTGTAAGCTTGTGGGAGATTCACGTGCACTTTGTATCTTTACCTTCCTGCATTTCTTTTCAGCAAATTGAGATTAGCTCGCAATTTTTATTTTTCAATAAAGTTGAACTATCGATTCCCTTTTGAATAAGGGATGATTCTTCCCGATGAGTATTTTTATGTCTTGATGTGTGAGATCATTATTGCTTTCTTGAGAACGTACAGGATAATAATTGTGATCTAAATAGTAGCACATAATTACTTGCATGATGATTATAAGTACTCCACATTGCAGTTATGAAGTTTTTGAAAGGAGATGAAATAACTATATATGCTAGTTCATTGGAAGTTCAACTGATAAAAGGGCAAGCAGAAAAATAAACAAATCCTCTTAATTTGAAAAGTGTTTTTACGAAAAGAGTTCTCCCGAGGGTCGCTTGCATTTCACATAAGACTAAAATGTGAGATGGGCTCCTAAACATGTTCCAATGACAAGAGACAAAAATATTTACAGTAATGAATCTTTGAAAGAAAAGAGGAGAAAGAACGGAACCCTCTTCTGCTTGTCCGATTGAAACAATGATGAACTAGGGTATGAAGTTGTTACCTGTCCACAATAAAATTGAGTAACAACGTGTGGATTCCTGCATGATCATTATCATAGTGAGGATGAGCTATCATTTGTCATAATTCTTTTATCCCTACACGTTCCTATAACCAATGATGGACTCATACTTCTCTCATATCTGTATCTCATAAATATCAAGTTGACCTTGTTCTTTACAAGCTACGGTACTTGCTCGGGGACGAGCAAGACTTAAGCTTGGGGGAGTTGATGTGTCCATTTTATATGATGATTTTGACAGTTATTTTGTGCCTACATGGTAGGCTTTGGGGAATTTTATCGCGTTCGCGCACCTCTTTTTGTTGATATCGCTCAGGTAACGCTTTTTGGATCATCGAGCACTTTATGGAAGAAATCCCAGAAAATGGTAGTGGAATCACGTATTTAATGTGATAATCACCTACCATAGAAGAATCAAGCAAGGAGGCTAAAGAAGGAGTCGTCGCAATGCTTCCAGAGCGAAAGACGGTGTTCCATACGAGCACGACCGCTCGTATGGGCGGTCGTATGAGGTGCCAGCACCACCGCCTCATCGACTACTTCCACCCCGTGAAATTAGATCAGAGATCAGACACCCAGAGAGACCAGAAACTCGTCCAGAAGGCAGAACCCTAGCCTCCGGAGATCATTCGAAGGAGGGATTAGCAAGGAGAAGAGGGCCATCTGAAAGGATCGATATGGTTGACTAGAGGGGGGGTGAATAGGCAACTACCAATTTTTAGCTTTTCTTAACAAATTAGATTTAGCAACAAATAGGTTGTCTAGATATGCAACTAGGTGAGCAACCTATATGATGCTAACAACAACAACAACACAAGCAAGCAAGTGATACAACACAACAATAATTTGCACAAAGTAAAGGTAAGAAGTAACCACAAGTGGAGCCGGTGAAGACGAGGATGTGTTACCGAAGTTCCTTCCCTTTAGGGGGAAGTACGTCTCCGTTGGGGCGGTGTGGAGGCACAATGCTCCCCAAGAAGCCACTAGGGCCACCGTATTCTTCTCACGCCCTCACACAATGCAAGATGCCGTGATTCCACTGGTGGTGCCCTTGAATGCGGCAACTGGACCTTTACCAACAAGGTTGGGGCTCTCCTCAACTTAATTGGAGGCTCCCAACACCACCACGAAGCTTCACCACAGTGGAATGTGGTTCCGAGGTGACCTCTTCCGTCTAGGGTGCTCAAACACCCAAGAGTAACAAGATCCGCAAGGGATTAGTGGGGGGAATCAAATATCTCTTGGTGGAAGTGTAGATCGGGGCCCTCTCAACCAAACCCTAGAAAATCAACAAGAGTTGTTGGCTAGGGAGAGAGATTGGGAAAAAATGGAGCTTGGAGCAATAATGGAGCTTTGGAGGATAAGAGGCAAGTCTTCTTGGGGAAGAAGGACCCCTTTATATAGTGGGGACAAATCCAACCATTTTTCTGTCCACAGCCCGCACACAAGCGGTACTACCGCTCGGGCGGTAGTTCCAGGAGTACAGTGCATGGGCGAAGAGCCACAAGGTGGTAGTGCTACCGGAGCGGTACTACCGCTCGCCCCAGCGGTACTGCCGCTGAGGTTGCAGTACGTAGGAACCCGCGGTGGTAGGGGCACACTGCAGCTGTAGTACCGCAGCAGCGGTACTACCGCGGCCCTGCTGCCGCCCTACTGCCGCGATGTGGCAAACCAGTCTAGAAGCAGATGAATAAGCGGTAGTGGCAGCGGTACTGTTTGGTTGGTAGTACCGCCCCGCAAGCGGTACTACAGCTCGACTGCCGCTCCACTTCCGCTTACAGTTCTGAGCTACAGCGAAGCCCGCGGAGGTGGGGCGGTAGTAGAGACGGAAGTACCGCAAGCGGTACTACCGCTCTACTTCTGCTCAACTACCGCTGCGCGCGAATAGACAATAGAACCCTTCGAATAAGTGGTAGTACGCGCGGAACTGGATCTGCGGAAGTACCGCAAGCAAGCGGTACTACCGCTGCCTCAGGACTTGTTTTAAGAAGAAACAGAGGATGAACTCCAGAGAAGCGGGAACGGAAGTGGGTGCAAATGGAAGATGTGTACATGATGATCCCACCCAAACCTTTCCGAAGCGAACCCCCTCTTAATAGTACGGTTTCCCTATGACTCAAGTCCACCAAAAAATAACCGTCTTGACTCTATATCTCCGAGGGGCTTGAATCGTCTTGTGCCATATGATAGATTATCTGATATGCTCAATGCACACGATTAGTTCGCAAATGCATTGTCATCAATCACCAAAACCACTAAGGGAGAAATATGCCCTAACAATCTCCCCCTTTTTGGTGGATTGATGACAACACGGGATTTGCATAAAGGATATAACGAGATAATAAACAAACCCAACATCTACAAAATATAGACGGGCTCCCCCTAGATGTGTGCACTATTTAGGTATGCTTTTGGAATGCAAAGCACACACACTAGGATCAACACTCCCCCTATATTTTATAGACGAGGCAACACTTGCAACAACATAATATGAGAGAGAAGCATGGTTGCAAGAGATAGCATGTGAGCATAAAATAGGGCACAAGATAGACATAATCTCACACACTAACAAAGTACTTAGACATAAATAGATAAGTAGTAGGGTAGCATATGTCTCACGCCATATGACAGCGGACTCCAGGACACACAAACACAAACCAAAGCAAACGATAAAAGAGTTCACGAGCAAAGAAAGCAGAAGCAAATAAGACGCACTCGTGACTCGGCAAATCCCTAAACTCTCTCCCCCTTTGGCATTGAGACACCAAAAGGGCAAAGAGCACTACACGATCCAAGGTGGTAGCATCACTTCAGATCATCATCACCATTCCTCGTGATCATCGGACTCCTCATCTGCAGCAATAGGCTGATCATCCTCTGAGTCCATCCACTTGCAATTCTTCGAGGTCCACTCCTCCTCGTCCGTGATCTTGTCCTTAGAACCGCCGGTTACCTCCTGGCCAAGATGCCTCATGATGGCCTTGTCGCGACTGCGAGCCTTCTTCTTTGCCACGTGAGCCTTTTACTGACCCTGCGCCTGGAGACAGAACAACTTCTTCATCTTTTGCTTGAGCTTAGAAGCCCATGATGGTTCCTCAGTGGAAGGCTCATACTCTGGCTCATCACCTCCCTCAGACTCAGAGGCATGTGCCTCAACCTCAGGAGCGGCAGGAGTGCCCCAATGCTCCTTCTGCCTCAACTTGATAACCTCATGCGAGACGAGGTCACCGGTCACAAGCATCTCCTCCGGAAAAGTAGAAGCCCATGTCTCCTCAATGAGCTTCATCAGATAGGGGCCATAGATAGGACACTTGCGCTCAAACATGGCCGAGTGCAGTTCAGACCACATCACATCACATGCGAGACATCCAACATCTACTGCGTGTTCTTCTCCTTGGCACATGAGCAACATATCCACAAGATAAGAGTGAACCATGTCCAGATTCCCAATGTGGGGAAAAAGTGTGTTCCTGAAGATACGATGCATGATATCCAAGAAGGGGATCAACTCATACGTCTTCTTGCCGGTGGTAGAGATCTTCTCCTTGGAGTAAAGGTAAAGAGCAGACTTGTGCGTGGCCGCTTGCTCCTTGTGAGGGCGCAAACCGAGGGGGTTCTCGAGCCCCTCATCATTGTAGCTCAAACTCTCCATGAAATCCTCCCAAGTTGCTTTCAGAACTCTGCCATTGGTTACCCAGGTGAGGGTCCTCGTATCATCAGAACCAAAGTGGACCGTGGCATAGAATTGGGCCACAAGCTCTGCATCAAAGTCTTTGTTGAAAGAGATGATCCTGAGGATGTCAAGCTGAGCACAAAGATGCAAAGCTTCTCCAAAGTATTGAGTATCCTTCTCCAAGTGACCGAGATCAATAGACCTGACATTCACAAACAAATTCTTCTTGCCCTTGAGAACATCATGATAGATAGACATTTGCTGCTTGGTCCAGAAGGGACGGTTGATGAGAGAGGGATCTTGTGCCTGACGATATGGATTGCGGCGGCGGGCAATATAGAACTCCTTGGAAGGCAACTCATTCATGGACTTCTCTTTCTCTTTCTGCTTGCTGGCAATTTTCTTCACACCTTGCTTGGGTGGACCACTTGAACCGGCACCTGCATCATCTGAGGTGCGAAAGCGCTTGGAGCCACCTTGACAATCTGGATTCTTGCGATGAGCTTTATGCACGGAGCTACTACCACCTGGAACCCACAACACAGAACGAGGGAAAAGCAGGTGTAAAGTATTGCATAAGCCAAAAGGAGTAAACAAAAAGAATAGAAGTTGGATGTGAGGAAAGTTGAAGTTGACAGCTCAAAGCGGTAGTACCGCCACCTTGCAGCGGTAGTACCGCTCCAGGTGGAGCGGTAGTACTGCTCGAGGCGGACCAAAACCACCGCGGCAAGATCTGGTACTACCGGAGGTGTCAAATTCAAATTTTCTCCCACCAAACTTTGATTCACCTACTCTAGCAGTCTTCCATGTCCTACTCTTGCCCCGATTTAGCCAAAAATCGACGAATGCAACAACTATTGCCCTAAAACCTAGATTCAAAAGAGAGAACCGTAGGAGAGGAAAACGGGGGCAATACCGGCATCCATGGCAAGAGGAGAGGGTGGGGATCGATCCCACCAGACAAAATTGCAGAAGACGGTCCGGAAACGGCGGTCCGGCGGTGGCCGCCGGGGCAAGTTCGTCGCCTGGAGAGAGAGAGCGTGGGGAGGGAGAGAGATGAATGGGTATGGGGGAGTTAGAACTCCCCCTGCCCGACTCATAACCCCCCACGCACCGCTAAGCGGTAGTACCGCTTGGAGGAGCGGTAGTACTGCCCCTGTACTACTGCGCGGCAGGAGGCCGGGTAGTACCGCTCCGACGGTAGTACCGTGGGCCGCAGTGGTAGTACCGCTTAGAAGCGGTAGTACCGCCCCAGACCCAGCGGTAGTACCGCCGTAGGGACAGAACATGCCTAGAGAGGATCAAGGATGGTGGCATATGCAACTATGAGAGGTTGTCGATGAGAAGGCTTGGGTTGGAGACACAAAGACCAGCAAATGGGAAGAGACACCCCAAGTTCAAAATAGCAAACAAAAGAGAGCAAACTTGAAGTGACTCAAAGCACAAACAAAGCCCTAAGAGACTAGATAAAACCAAATAGAACCAACTCGAACAAACACCTCTCAAGGAGAGGGCGGTGGCCGAGGCCACCTATGTTTGAGTCAATTGGTATGGCACCACGAAGATTTTAACCTTGGGCCCATGACCAAAACTCATCTTTGAAGCACAAGTACCATAAAAAATGGCTAATTTGAAAGATTTGATTTATTTATGCATAATGGGGGGAGGGAGAGTTCATTGAGAGAACAACACTCCCCCTATGTCCATGCCTACATCTAGAACAAGATAGCATGATGAATGCGGTGGGGTGTGCCTAGCTTCAAGCCACATTGCTCGAATCAATGATATTTAGCTCATGCCTTAACTCGCGAAATCTTGCTTCATCCAAAGGCTTCGTGAATATATCCACAAGTTGCTCTTGTGTACCTACATAGATAAGATCAATCTCTCCACGCTTGATGTGATCCCAGATGAAATGATGACAAATCTCAATATGCTTCGTCTTGCTATGTTGCACCGGATTGTAGGAGATCTTGATCGCACTTTCATTGTCACATAGAAGAGGCACTTTGTCACAAGTGACACTGTAATCCTTTAAAGTTTGCCTCATCCATAGCAATTGTGCACAACAATTTGCGGCGGCTACATACTCGGCCTCGGTGGTGGAGAGAGACACACAATTTTGCTTCTTCGAAGACCAACTCACCAAAGAGCGACCAAGGAATTGGCACCTTCCGGAAGTTGACTTCCTATCCACACGGTCTCCCGCCCAATCCGTGTCCGAGTATCCCATGAGATAAAAGCTTGCACCTTTGGGGTACCATAAGCGAAAGTTTGGGGTATGAGCCAAATATCGAAAGATTCGCTTGACCGCCACATGGTGGCTTTCCTTAGGTGCGTCTTGAAACCTTGCACACATTCCCACACTCAACATGATATCCGGCCTAGATGCACAAAGGTAAAGCAAGGATCCAATCATGGAGCGATATACCTTTTGATCCATCGCTTTACCACTGGGATCAATGTCAAGTTGGCACTTGGTGGGCATTGGAGTCTTAGCCGGCTTGACATCATCCAAATTGAATCTCTTGAGCATGTCTTGGGTATATTTGGTTGGGTTGATGAAGGTTCCTTCTCTTCTTTGCTTGACTTCGAACCCGAGAAAGAACTTCAACTCCCCCATCATGGACATCTCAAACTTCTCGGTCATGAGTACGGCAAACTCATCATTGAAAGCTTTGTTAGGAGAACCAAAGATAATATCATCAACATATAGTTGGCATATGAACAAATCCCCTTTAACCCTCTTAGTAAAAAGAGTGGGATCGATTTTACCAATTTCAAACCCACGGTCTTTCAACAACTCGGTAAGGTGCTCATACCACGCATGTGGAGCTTGTTTAAGGCCATGGAGTGCCTTATCGAGCTTGTATACATGATTGGGAACTTGGGATCCTCGAACCCTGGGGGTTGTTTGACATATACCAACTCATTAAGAGGACCATTAAGAAATGCACTTTTCACATCCATTTGTTGCAACTTAAAATCAATGATGAGATGCATATGCAAGCAACATGCGAATAGATTCAAGGCGAGCAACGGGGGCAAAGGTTTCACCGTAGTCGATACCCTCGACTTGGGAGTAGCCTTGAGCCACCAATCTTGCCTTATTTTGAACGACAACACCGTTCGCATCTTGCTTGCTCTTGAAGATCCATTTAGTTCCAATGACATTGTGGTTCTCCTTTGGCCTTGGCACCAATTGCCACACCTTGTTGCACTCGAAGTTGTTGAGTTCATCATGCATGGCTTCTAGCCAATCCGAGTCCTCAAGCGCCTCATGTACCTTTTCGGGTTCAATATAAGAAACAAACGTGTGATACTCACAAAAGTTTGTTAATTGTTTACGAGTGGTTACCCCCTTTCTTAGGCTTCCAAGCACATTCTCCATGACATTTTCTTGTTGTTTGAGTTTGGAAGCAATCTTGGCGGCACGACGCTCCAATTGCTCCTCCATAGACATTTGAGGAGCACTATCTTGATTATCTTGAGCGCCGTCTTGAGCTTGCTCTTGATCTTGAGCTTGCTCGGAGTCATGAACTTGATCTTGGGCATCTCTTGGTGCATCACCATCATCATGGGGTTGATCTTGCCCTTGATCTTGTTCACTTGGTGGAGGGCCTTCACTTTGTTCTTCGGAAGTGTGTGGGTCAAGTGTTGGTGATGGTTCCACTTGCGTAGAACATTGTCCTTCTCCTTCGCCCACAAGAGGTTCCTCAATGGGAAGGAATTGACCAATCCCCATTCTTCTTATGGCTTGGGGAGGAATTTCATCACCTACATCACAAAGACCACTTTGCTCCACTTGGGAGCCATTATTTTCATCAAACTCCATGTTACACATCTCCTCAATGAGTCCATTGGACTTGTTGAGGACACGGTAAGCATAAGAGTTTGTAGCATAACCAACAAATATGCCCTCTTGAGCTCTAGGTTCGAATTTAGACAAACGAACACCTTTCTTGAGAATGAAACACTTACACCCGAACACCCGGAAGTACTTGAGGTTGGGCTTGTTACCGGTAAGTATCTCATATGGAGTCTTGTTCAAGCCTTTGCGGAGGTAGAGCCGGTTGGATGCATGACATGCAGTGTTGATGGCTTCGGCCCAAAAGTTGTACGGAGACTTGAATTCCGCCATCATGGTCCTTGCCGCATCCATCAACGTCCGGTTCTTCCTCTCCGCAACACCATTTTTTTGAGGGGTATATGGTGCGGAGTATTGATGCTTGATCCCCTCATCACTAAGGAACTCATCCAAGGTATAGTTCTTGAACTCGGTGCCGTTGTCACTTCTAATCATCAATATCTTTGCATCATGTTGACGTTGACCTTCATTTGCAAAGTCGGTGATGGTTTGTTGGGTCTCGCTCTTCCTCTTGAAGAAGTATACCCAAGTGTATCTTGAGTAATCATCCACAATCACCAAGCAATACTTTCTTCCCCCAAGACTATCAAAAGATGGAGGACCAAAGAGATCCATGTGAAGGAGCTCCAAGGGCTTCTTCGAGTAGATAATAGTCGTGGGTCGGTGAGCCGTTTCATGTAGCTTTCCTTCGATACAAGCACTGCAAGCACGATCTTTAGCAAAACTAACATTTGTTAGTCCACAGACATGGTCCCCCTTGAGAAGACTTTGCAAAGATATCATATTGACATGGGCTAAACGGCGATGCCAAAGCCACCCCACGTCAACTTTAGCCATTAGGCAAGTTGCGGTCTTAGTGGGTCGCTCCGAGAAGTTAACCACATAGAGACCGTTCTCGACATGCCCAACAAAGGCTAATTTAAGAGTCTTGCTCCACAAAAGGGACACGGTATCAAGATCAAAGAATGTAGCAAAGCCCATAAGTGCAAGTTGACGAACGGAAAGTAAATTGTATGCAAGGGTCTCAACAAGCATGACCTTCTCAATTGATAAATCATGAGAAATCACAACCTTGTCAAGACCCAATACCTTAGATGTTGAAGCATCATCGAATTGGACATTGGTGGGCATAGATGGGCTTGGTTGCACGTCCACCACCAAGTCCTTGCTCCCGGTCATATGATTTGTTGCTCCACTATCGAGCAACCATGATCTCCCACCGGAAGCAAACTCCTACATAAGAACAATGCTTGGTTTTAGGTACCCATTTTTGAATGGGTCCTTTGATGTTAGTAACAAGGGTCTTAGGAACCCAAATAGACCATTCAATGTACTCATAAGAAGAACCAACAAATTTGGCATAAACATGCCCATCACTAGCACGGCATAAAACATAAGACGGGTTAAAATCGCCGGCTTTGTTGGGAGGAGTGGTTTTGCCCTTCTTGGCATCACCATCCACCACCTTGTTCTTCTTCTCCATATGAGCACCCTCTCCCTCCTTGACAAATACCTCTTTGATAGGGAGAGATTTCTTGGTCTTGTTTTTCTTCTTCTTCTTTGACTTGGGTGCAAACCCAAGTCCCTCCTTTGCCCCAACTTCCTTTTGATTGCGCAAAAGCTCGTTGAGGTTCTTCTCGCCTTGTATACAAGTCACAAGGCCCTTCTCAAGTTGCTCCTTCAACTTGGCATTCTCCTCCACAAGATGAATATGCTCACAACAAGGGTCAGTAGTATGAGCATTATCAATTAGCACAAAAGGAGGACACGTGGCTATCTCCTTATTGAGTTTCACATGGAGTTGATCATGAGACTCCTTGAGTGTAGCATGTGCACTTTTCAAGGCCTTGTGAGCCTTGTCAAGTAACTCAAAACTCCTCTTTGAGTCATGGCCAACCCCAACCTCAATGATACGTCCATTTTGCATCATGTTTTCCTATTGTTATTTATTATGTTTTGGGTCATTATTTTACTTTATGATGCAATTCTTATGCCTTTTCTCTCTTATTTTGCAAGTTTCACATGAAGAGGGGGATTGCCGGCAGCTGGAATTCTAGACCGGAAAGGGGTGCAACAGAGATAGCTATTCTGCACATCTCCAAATGACCTGAAAATTTATGGAGAATTATTTTGGAATATATAAAAAATACTGGCGAAAGAAGTACCAGAGGGGGACCCACCAGGAAGCGACAAGCCTGGGGGGCGCGCCCCCCGAGCTTGTGGCGCCCCTGGCAGGCCTCCCGGGCCCATCTTCTCCTATATGAAGCCATTTGCCCTAGAAAAAAATCAGAAGAAGACTTTCGGGACGAAGCGCCGCCGTCTCGAGGCGGAACCTGGGCAGGAGCACTTTTGCTCTCCGGCAGAGCGATTCCGCCGGGGAAACTTCCCTCCGAGAGGGGGAAATCGAAGCCATCGACATCACCAACGATCCTCTCATCGTGGGAGGACCAATATTCATCAACATCTTCACCAGCACCATCTCATCTCAAACCCTAGTTCATCTCTTGTATTCAATCTTTGACTCAAAACCTCAGATTGGTACCTGTGGGTTGCTAGTAGTGTTGATTACATCTTGTAGTTGATGCTTGTTGGTTTATTTGGTGGAAGATTATATGTTCAGATCCTTAATGATATTCAATACCCCTCTGATCTTGAACATGAATATGATTTGTGAGTAGTTACTTTTGTTATTGAGGATATGGGAGAAGTGTTGTCATAAGTAATCATGTGAATTTGGTATTCGTTCGATATTTTGATGATATGTATGTTGTTGCTTCCTTTAGTGGTATCGTGTGAATGTCGACTACATGACACTTCACTATCTTTGGGCCTAAGGGAAGGCATTGTGGAGTAGTAATTAGATGATGGGTTGCTAGAGTGACATAAGCTTAAACCCTAGTTTATGCGCTATTCCGTAAGGGGCTGATTTGGATCCATATGTTTCATGCTATGGTTAGATTTATCTTAATTCTTCTTTCGTAGTTGCGGATTCTTGTGAGAGGGGGTAATCATAAGTGGGAGGCTTGTTCAAGTAAGAACAGCACCCAAGCACCGGTCTACCCACATATCAAATTATCAAAGTAGCGAACGCGAATCAAACAAACATGATGAAAGTGACTAGATGAAATTCCCATGTTTCCTCGAGAATGCTTTGCTTTTTATACGAGATCGTTCCGGCTTGTCCTTTGCTATAAAAAGGATTGGGCCACCTTGCTGCACTTTATTATTCTTGTTACTTGTTACAAATTATCTTGCTATCGAAACTATCTGTTACCGCTACTTTCAGTACTTGCAGAGAATACCTTGCTGAAAACCGCTTGTCATTTCCTTCTGCTCCTCGTTGGGTTTGACACTCTTACTTATCGAAAGGACTATGATTGATCCCCTATACTTGTGGATCATCACTCAACATTTTCAAACTTAAGCACGCGAGCAAGAACTTGAGCATGATCATGATCTTTCTTTAATTTAGCGACATCAATGTTTTGTGACTCCTCAAGAGCCGAAAGAAGACATTGCTCTTCCTCAAGAGCAATAGAAAGATCCGCAATCTCATCGGCATAGTCATGACTGTGGCCTTCCAAGTTAGTGATAGTCTCTTCGTGAGACTCAATGATATCATTGGCCTCACCAAGTTGTTCCAAGAGAGCAACAAAGTGCTTCTTGGTCTCACCTTTTAGCTTACCCAAGAACATGTCGAACTCATTCTCATCCACCTTAACCTCCTCATTTTCATCCACACAATCCGGCAAAGGAGGATTAGTAGTGAAGGAAGTTTTGATGTTAGAGGTTACCTTGTTGATGCCTCTTGCCATGAGGCACTTGGGGATGAGGTTCTCGTTGGGGGCGTCGAAGAGAGACACCGAGGTTGGGGAAGAGGTGGCAATGGCCACGGTGGCCATTGCAAACCCTTCACCACTTGTGGCATCATCATCATCATCGGAGTTGTACTCTTCTTGCGCCACCAACCCCTTTTGTGGCATCTTCTCCGTGAAGTTGTTCTTGTTGGGGAAGGACTTGGCCTTGTCTTTGCGAATGAGCTTGCCACCATTGTCTTCTCTCTTCTCGTAGGGGCAATCCACCACAAAGTGACTCACATTTCCACAATTGTAGCAAGTTCTCACACGTTGCTTGCCCTTGGAGCCACTTGAGTTGTTCTTGGAGAAATTGGGCCTTGAGTTTCTCTTGTTGCCCCAAAATTGCCTTAACGCAAGAGCCATGTGCTCGTGGTAAGTATATTTGGTGTCTTCGGGGCAACTCTCCTCCTCTTCCTCTTCTTATTCTTCTTCCAGAATAGCCTCGGCCTTCAAAGCAAGGTTGGTCTTATTTGACCGTTGGACATGAGCTAGAGCGTTGTCGGCGGTCTTGTTCAAAATGTTCATTGCAATGAATTCATCCAACACTTCACTTGAGAACAAGGTGTGGAAGTCCGGTCTTTGATGGATCACGGAAGACATGCCCTTGTTGAATGGCATGATGGCCTTTAGAAACTTGTGCTTGACCCAAGTGTCATCCGTATCCTTGCTCCCATGGTCTCGGAGTGAGACCATGAGAGTAGTCAATCTCCGGTATAGCTCACGAGGATCTTCATCATCTTTCATCACGAACTCATCGGCCTCATCAAGTATGACCTCAAAGTTGGACCGTTGAATGCTTGAGCTTCCCTTGTACAATGAGACGATGTGCTCCCAAGCATCCTTGGCATGGGTGAATGGCCGCAAATGCGATAGTTCTTCCGGCGGCATTGCGGCTTGCAGAATGAACAAAGCGGAGTGATTGAGTTGATTGTCCACTTCTTCTCTTGGCGTCATGTTGTTTCGATCGCGGGTAGAAACCTTGCTCAATGACTCTCCAAAGTTGTGTTGAGCTGTGATTCAAATGAGACTTGATACGAAAAACCCAATCATGAAAGTTATTCAAATCAAGCTTAGGAGGAGGACCAAGAGAGTTAATATGAGGTGATGGTACCGGTCCTCCATAGACCGAGGGAGGGGCAACCGCGACATGGATGCCCGACCCATTCTTTCCTTGAGGAGCATTGACTTTATCACTACTAGCCCCCTCCTTATCGGAGTTGGCATCCGACTCCGAGTTGGTGGGGTTAACCACTTGCAATGGATCGGTAGAAAGTTTGATGCCCTCAAGCAATTCTTTAAACAAGGATTTGACCTCGGCCATCACGAAAGTTTTAAGTGAGGCAATTGCCTCATTTAAATCCTCACGTGTGACCGTGGTCACCGCCTCGGCCGCGGGTAGTTCTCCATCCCTTGGCCCGTCGTCAACCATACTCTTTAGGTGGTTAAGCCCTTAAAAAGAGACCAGGCTCTGATACCAATTGAAAGGATCGATATGGTTGACTAGAGGGGGGTGAATAGGCAACTACCAATTTTTAGCTTTTCTTAACAAATTAGGTTTAGCAACAAATAGGTTGTCTAGATATGAAACTAGGTGAGCAACCTATATGATGCCAACAATAACAACAACAACACAAGCAAGCAAGTGATACAACACAACAATAGCTTGCACAAAGTAAAGGTAAGAAGTAACCACAAGTGGAGCCGGTGAAGACGAGGATGTGTTACCGAAGTTCCTTCCCTTTAGGGGGGAAGTATGTCTCCGTTGGAGCGGTGTGGAGGCACAATGCTCCCCAAGAAGCCACTAGGGCCACCATATTCTCCTCACGCCCTCACACAATGCAAGATGTCGTGATTCCACCAGTGGTGCCCTTAAAGGCGGCAACCGAGCCTTTACCAACAAGGTTGGGGCTCTCTCCACAACTTGATTGGAGGCTCCCAACACCACCATGAAGCTTCACCACAATGGAATGTGGCTCCAAGGTGACCTCTTCCGTCTAGGATGCTCAAACACCCAAGAGTAACAAGATCCGCAAGGGATTAGTGGGGGGAATCAAATATCTCTTGGTGTCAGTGTAGATCGGGGCCCTCTCAACGAAACCCTAGAAAATCAACAAGAGTTGTTGGCTAGGGAGAGAGATCGGGCGAAAATGGAGCTTGGAGCAACAATGGAGCGTTGGAGGATAAGAGGCAATTCTTCTTGGGGAAGAAGACCCCATTTATATAGTGGGGACAAATCCAACCGTTTTTCTGTCCACAGCCCGCACACAAGCGGTACTACCGCCCGGGCGGTAGTTCCAGGGGTACAATGCACTGGTGAAGAGCCACAAGGCGATAGTGCTGCCGGAGCGGTACTAACGCTCGCCCCAGCGGTACTGCCGTTGAGGTTGCAGTACGTAGGAACCCGCTGTGGCAGGGGCATAGTGCGGCGGCAGTACCGCAGCAGCGGTACTACCGCTGCCCTGTTGCCACCCTACTGCCGCGATGTGGCAAACTAGTCCAGAAGTAGATTAATAAGCGGTAGTGGCAGCGGTAGTGTTTGGGTGGTAGTACCGCCCCGCAAGCGGTACTACCGCTCGACTGCCGCTCCACTTCCGCTTACAGTTCTGAGCTACAGTGAAGCCCGCGGAGGTGGGGTGGTAGTAGAGACGGAAGTACCGCAAGCGGTACTACCGCTCTACTTCCGCTCAACTGCCGCTGTGTGCGAATAGACAACAGAACCCTTCGAATAAGCAGCACTACGTGCGGAACTGGATCCGCGGAAGTACCGCAAGCAAGAGGTACTACGGCTGCCCAGAGCGGTACTACCGCTGCCTCAGGACTTGTTTTTAGAAGAATGAGAGGATGAACTCTAGAGAAGCGGGAACGTAAGTGGGTGCAAATGGAAGATGTGTACGTGATGATTCCACCCAAACCTTTCCGAAGCTGACCCCCTCTTAATAGTATGGTTTCCCTACGACTCAAGTCCACCGAAAAAGAAACGTAGGAAAACTAACCGTCTTGACTCTATATATCCGAGGGGCATGAATTGTCTTGTGCCATATGATAGATTATCTGAAATGCTCAATGCACACGATTAGTCCACAAATGCATTGTCATCAATCTCCAAAACCACTAAGGGAAAAATATGCCCTAACACCATCTTCATCACCAAGCACAAGGCAGCTACAACATCATCACCACTGTCATCGTCATCGTCATCCACATCTTTATCATTGTAACATCAGGAACCCTAGTGGATCGTCTTACGTGTTACTTGTATCATTCACTCATGTTTGTCATCACCCTCATCATGACATTTGTTGTCTCCATGTGTGAGTAGACCCCTAGTTCTCGGGGATATGGATGAACCTTGGTATGTGTAGGATTTGAATCGTTAGTTTGGATATGAGATCCTCTGATGAATGCTTAGTTTAATAACTTCGTGAATGTTGTGAACGGGCCCCACTCAACATTTTTGCCTTATGGCCACGAAGTATATCACTGTCGTTGTAAGGGGGTAGGACGTGAAGGTAATTTGAGGTGACAGTAAAAGCCTTTACTCCTAACATTTACAATTGATAGGGGATTCATGGAGAACCCTTAGAGAGGTCGCGTCCATGGGGTAAACCCTTAATTATCATAGGTGTAACCCTACGGGGGGAGGCTATGGTGGTGGCGTGCGTGGCATGAAGTCTACTTCGAGTAGAACGTGTTCTGCACCCGGCTCCACCCAGCATAATCGTCAAGAGTGGCTCAAGTATCCATACCATACTATGCCCATGCATAGGTGCGTTAGAAACATACCAATGGGGATTCCGGACTCCCTGAGAACGCCTTACTCCTCTGCTATTCCACTAGTTACTCAAGCTACTGTTTCCTTATTACTTTTATGTTATTTACTTGAAAGCTTGTTTCGCAACTCCATTATTAATTACTTCCGCCCTCACTTTGTTTGGAGTCTACAATTATTTGCAGGCACAAATCCATAATTCATTACAAGGGGCAAAAGTCGGATTCCTGTGCTCCCTATGGGATCGAAACTCTTACTTTGAAAAGTCTACAACTAAACCTTGTGCTTGCAGGCTATCAGTTCCTTGCGGGTTTTTTTTTCTTGCTCGAGGATGGTCAAGGTTTAAGCTTGGGGAGGTTGTTGAGCGATATTTTTGCGTTCATTCCACCATTTTTTAAACCGGATAATCCCAAAATTCCCAAAAAAATCATTTCGATATCGCCACTAATGACTAATGAATGCAAGAAATATCCTTTGTTTAATGTGTTTCCACAGGAAATGGGCTCAAACATGAAAGAATATCATCACGTAGAAGGAAACACAAAATGTGGTGAACAAGAAAAGTCAACAAGAGGCATCAGGAGGCAACCAGAGCAGAAGACGATGCATGGTACAAGCACATGTGCTTGTACCAGCAGTCGTACTGCCCGCCATCGGCACCAGGGCATCGACTTGAATAACTTCTATAAAGGGGGGCAGGCGAAAATCTCAAGAGGGGAGCCTCAATTCGCGAAACAAAGAACCAGAAGCCATCTTCCAACCCTAGCCGCCGTCATTTCTCATCTCATCTCCATAGCCATCACCACTTGCATCACCATCATCGTTCTCTCTATGTTAGTCATACTTGTAATTGGTGCATTGCAATTGGCAACTATGGTAAGACATATTATCAATCAATCATTCATCTTTATGAAGTCTTCAGTGAGTTCTTGCGATCCGATTGCGATGCTTGGGTAATTCCTTAAGGTAATGGGTCAAGACAATGACTTGCAACCCTATGTATTTGTGCATGGGATCATTGGAATGACTTTGCTTGATTTATGTTATTTGTATGTGCGCGTCGCAATAGAGTTGTCTTTTGTCTTCTTCTCATTCTAAGGCCCTGTAGGTACCCAGGATCCCGAAGATCGATCAAGGAGGAGGTAAGAAGCGAGGATGCATGGAATGCTATTCTGAACATGAGTGACATAAAGGATTTGTATGGTAGCGGAAATCAATTCCATGGGGATAAATGAGGTTTACTAATTAAACGGCCAATGCTTTATCTGAAGTAATTCTTAATAACCGAGGTAACCCCATGTGACAGTAAGGGCCATCGGTTGGACAACTAACTCTCGATGCAGGCCGTGACCGGTCGTGACATACTTTGGACACCCCCACATCATCATGCTGTGAGCACATCGTAACGGGTGTCTTCCAGGACTATGGTTAATATCAAGATGAGATCCCACGCACAAGTACAAGGTTGTGAGAGTAGGACCTCATGCCCATGCCTATTTTCATATTAGTGCTTACTTCCAAAAGGGTTGTTAAAGGTGCGGTTAAAAAATTGGAATTTAATTCGAAAACAATAACATGTTTAAATATTTGTCGTAGTGAACATCCTCTCGTGGGTTCGATATCCAGGTTCACTCCTTGGGTAAAAGGTACGGGAATCTTCTGCTAAACAAACCGGATCTCAAAGGGCATCAACAGGTCCTATGTTCACCTCTGATTTGCCTTCGTGACTATTCAGGGCCCTCGAGCCTTTGTACAAGAATTTTTTTTTCTGGAACTTTGTTGTTCTGTTGAACTGGCATCACTTGTAGTAGAGGAACATGTTAGCAATAAGATTTTATGTGCAAAATCTCAACATACTTCAGGTTTTAGTTGATCTGCATGTTTTTCTTTCGTTCAATTTATCAAGCCGAGCATGTATACTCTAGTTTTAGGGGCTCAAAATACTCTTGGCCATTCTTAGGCCATGTTTGTTTGGCCTTTTGCTTATGCTTTTGTAGCTTTTCCACTTTGGCAAAAAAGCCAAAAAAACTCCTAAATAGGTGCTTTTTGCTTCGGCTTTTGGCTTGTACCATCATATAACAATATTGATTCACAAGCCAAAAGCCGAAGCAAAAAAGCCCCTATTTAGGAGCTTTTGTGGGTTTTTTTGCCAAAGTGGAAAAGCTGCAAAAGCACAAGCAAAAGCCCAAACAAACAGGGCCTTAGGATACTTGACATGCAAAATCTTTCACCAATTTTTTGGGGAGCCCCCAAGCATCTACAGAGGGTGTTGTTTTATCTCAAATGCCGAAATGCACGTCAGTTTGCAATCTGATTGCTCCTGATTGAGGAACGTTTGGCCCGCCTGGTTTTATTGGCAGAACCTTGCTTGGATGGTTACGTGTCCCACGAGGTGGGACGCCACTCTTTAGTTTGAAGTCGAGCTGCTCATGATCGAGGGGCCTTGATCCATTTTGTCATGGTTTTGTCACGGCAGATGCCCTCATGAAAGGACTTAGTGATGAGGCCATCGCACGAAGGTGGAAGCTTAACGGGGTTGATCGGGAAGCGAGAGACATGAGCTTACCCAGGTTCTGCCCCTCACGATCGAGGTAAAAGCCTACGTCCTACTTGTTTGTTATTGCTTTGGATCTCGATTACAAGGATACATATTCGCTAACCTAGCTCTTGAGAGATTGCAACCTAACCTTTCTAACCTAGGCGCTCCCCTTTATATAACAGGTTGAGCCCCCAAGTTTACATCAGAGTCCGAGTCGTACTGCTAACCCGTATCTTATTCTAACTCTACTCATCTTGTTCTTCAAGGCAAACCATCTCCTGGATGATCCCTCCTTTACGAGCCGACCCATAAGACAAGCCGGCCTCCGCGCCGGGTCTATCTCCAAGCCGGCCCATTATTGATTCTCAAGGCCCGTCAGTGAAAATAACCAACCGAGCTTCATGGCTCTATGACCGGGTCATCTTCCTGCTGGGTCTCTACACTGGGAAACATCTCCAACATTAGCCCCCAGTTTGACTTGGATTTATCCATGTTAAACTTCAGTTATTCTTCAATCTGTTCATCTGGGTTACACCTTTGTCGGGTCTTCATAATTCATCCATACTTGGTGATTTCTGCAACCTCATGCCATGACATCACCTTCTCTGCTTTGACATGCGCATATGTCATCATAACGAATCTTTGAGCGGATACGTCAAATCTTGTCAACGCGAGAATCGAGGCAACTTTTTAGCCTACATTTACTGCGCCGCCTGGGATATCGCTCCTGTCGTTTCGGGTTCCTCCTTGCCTATAAATATACCAACAGGGATCCCGAGGCTCACTTTCACTTCTCGCGTGCCACTGCTTCTTCTTCCCCTCCCATTCGACGCCAGAGCACTCCTTCGAGCTTGCCGCCGCCGGAAACAGCACCAGGTGCGGCCCCACACCGCCGCTGGAGTTCATCAAGCACAGTGCGTCCGTGCCCGCGACACTCGAAGATCTCAAGCTTCTTCCTGCAGATATGTGAGTGCCTTATTCTTCGCTGTAGTTTCTCCATCGCCATTGTTACTAGTTCATCAGAGTTCGTCGGAGTTCTTCGAAGTTCTTCATAAATGGTACCTCGCGGATCTGAAATATTACGAACCCTCGGTTGCTAGGCCGTAAAGTAACTCCGCAATATTTCCATTATTTTATAGATCTGTACATTGCCTCAAATGAGCCTTATCGTGGTCTCGTTCCCCTTTCACAGAAACGAACCTAGGTTTTACTTTCCCTTTTATAGCCATTTTTTATATCTGAATAATTTCTCAATCTGCGTAACAATTGTTTGTAGCCTTATGACTTATGCATGATTGAACCTTCTGATTGTCTTAGTGATCTTGACCCGGCATTTATACCGACTTGCCATTGTCTTCGTGGTAACCCGGCAAACTTCTGAATTTTGCCGACTTATATTATTTTCCTGTTCTCTTTGTAGCTGAATCCATGGCCCCAAAAACCAACAAGATAGTCAACTGGGGCAAATCCAATATGTCAGAACTTAGGTTGCAGAGCCTAGTAGATTCCGGGTTGCTTCCAACCCAGGAAGAAATTGAATGGCGGGCCCCTGAGGAACAAATCCATCCTCAGCCGGCTCAAAATGAGATCGTCATATTCGGTGATCATCTGGACAGAGGTTTCCGTCCCCCGGGTTCCAAATTCTTCCGGGATGTACTTCACTACTTTGCCATCAGGCCTCAGGATTTAGGCCCTAATTCCATCGTGAATTTGAGCCAGTTTCAAGTGTTCTGCGAGGTTTATCTACAGATTGAGCCGTCTATCAGCCTCTTCCAAGAATTCTTCTATCTTAACCATCAAACAGAGCATAAATGTGGACCCAGCATAGAGCTTGGCGGGGTCTCTATCCAAAGGAGAAAAAACTCAGCCTTTCCAGAAGTGAAACTGGAGAGTCACCCCAAGGGATGGTATAAATCCTGGTTTTATTGCAAAGACACCTCTCCAGAGCAGCAGCGCCAGCTACCGGGTTATAGGGCAGACCGGCTTGACGCTTCTATCACATTCCCAGGTTTTGCCTCCAGGGCTGACAGAGAGGTTCTGCAGCCTTTATACTTGAAGATCAATGCCTTGATTGCCCACGGCCTCACTGGCGTTGACTTGACCCAGACCTGGGTGAGCTGGCGTATTCAACCTCTCAGCCTGAGGAACCGGCTCATGCATACCTATTCAGGCAAACCAGAAGACTTGCTACGGTTTAGCCGGGTCAACCTCCCTCAAAAGGACATTATAAAATCTGCCAAGAAACTTCTCGGTGAGTCAAAGGATTCAATTGAGCTTGTGGGGCTAGCTCCCCTTTTCAGGGGCAACCCGGCACCCGCGGTAAGCCGCCTTTCCTGTTTTTTCCCTCGCTTACACTGCCCTGATATCATTTTTAACTTATGAATTTTGTCATTGCATAGGAACACACTGAATGGTGGAGAACTGAACCTCAAGTTCCAACTCCTCCCCAGGAAGACAATGGAGAAGAGCCAGAAGATGAAGAAGAGCATGAGGTAGAACTTGACTCCCTTGATCGTCTTTTTAACCAACTTGCTGATGCCGACTCTCCTCAGGAACAAGTTGAAACTAGTCAAGCCGGCGAGGCAGAGGTAACCCTGATTTCCTCAGATTTAGACTCAACAATTCCTGTCCCAAAGAAATTTCGGGTTGTAGTCCGCAAAGTCCCATTCTCGCATCCAGATGCTCACTTAGACCCGCACTTTCTTTTGAAAAAAACTCAGCATGCTGGCACTTCAAAACGGAAGACTCGGAGCAGTGAGGAAGAGCTAAGCAGCGGGTTACCGAATGAGCCGCCCGCCCGAAGGGCAAGTAGTGAAGTACCACACAGCCCTACTGCTTCTCTTCCTCAAGCCGGTCTTTTCAAAGCGCCCCTTCCGCATGATGACTCGGCTTATCTAACCTCCCCTTCATCTGACGAGTCCAACGCTACTCAAGCGCCAGCTTTTAACATCAACCGCGGGTATACCTCACTACTTGCCTTTCAAGCTTAAACTTTGCTTTATCCATTGACTAAATGGTTCTTTACTCTTTGTAGCACCAAAGCGATCAAGAAGAAACATGCTACTGGGTCTTCCAACCCCCTTGTTGGGAACAAAGGCCCTTCTCAGGAGGTAGCAGCAACCAACCCGAAGATTCCAGATGAGCCGGCCATCCATGAAGAACCACCATATCAAGACACAGCAGTGAGCCCTGCTCGCACTTCCTCTCCTCCCCTTATTGAGCAAGAAAAGGAGGATGTGACAGAAGAACAACCCATTGAGAAGGCTCAGGACGAGATGATGGTGACTGGTGAAAACCAGAACCCTCTACCAGAAACTTCCACCGCCCTGGCAAAAATCCCCGCCAAGGCCAAGTCGCCAATTAAAGATAAAGGGAAGGCGGCTCTTAATTTTCACTCATTTGAAGACCAAGACGTCAACTCTCTGCATCAAACTTTCTTGACCCGGCTGTCTGAGAGCCGGGATACTGAAATTGTCATGGTGACTCTCTTAAGCGGAAATATGAGGTAATTCCTGCCACCTGTCTTTATACACACACACACACACACACACACACACACACACATGCAGCCCCCAAGGGCCGAGTCATTATGAAATGGTGACCGGGAACTTCTGTAAATTTACATTCATGTAGTTGAACAATTGGTAGCCCCCAAGAGCCGGCTCAACATCCTATGATGGGCTGGGTCTCTGCATGTACTGATGAAATGACTATGCATTAGCCCCCAAGTGCCATGTTGAATGCCTGCATCTTCATGGGACTTGTTATGTTTAGAAGAGAGCTTGATGGATGTAGCCCCCAAGTGCCGGGTCGACCACCACGGTGGCTCGGTACTATCATCCTGTAACTTTGTAAAACTGTCATACAGGACATGCTGAATCAGGCCGAGTCACAGGCGGCCGCCTTCCAAAGGGAATTGAAAAAAGAGAAGAAACTTCCAGGAAAAGCTGAACGCTTATCCTCTGATTTTCACAAGTCCTTGCTCACCATGACAGAGACCCTAAAGAAGACCGAGGCGTCATTTGAAGAGGAAAGAGTCGGCTTAATAAAACATGATGAAGAAGCCGAAGCAAAGCTTGAGCCTGTAACTCAGGAATTATCCACTTTAAAAGGCCATATCACCACCATCTGCAACGCCATCTTTGGTAAGCAGAAATTTTTTGAAGTCGCAAAACATGCCGGCTCAACTTGGTGAGCTGGGTTGCTGATATTTACTGATCTGTACTTACAGGCAGAAGAAACCATAACCTTGTGGAACTTCCACCTGTGAAGTTGAAGGCAGTGTATACCTTTCTGAAGCAGCTGTATATAGGCGGCTCACGCTGTATTATGGCCATGAAGAACACAAAGGCACCGCCTCAACACATCTTGGACATGCTGAAGGAGTTATCTGTGGTGCCCCAATGGTTCCAGGAATGGAAAAAGGCGGCTTGTCATCACGGCGCTCTGACTGCCCTGGCATGCACCAAGGCCTATGCACCAGAACTGGATCCGGCTCAACTGGTAGATGGATATCCTGAATTCAACACAGATGACCAGCCATTTACCAAGAAGGACTTTCTGCGGTGCGTAAAGGAAACCCGGGTTGCTGCAATGGCCATGACGGAAGAAATAGACCTCACCAAGTATCAAGCCGGCTATTCTGCAGCCGGCGAACGCATTGAGCCGCCCAACCCGAAGCCTACGAATCTTACTTGTCCGCGTAAGCAAACTTTCGCTCCTGACGTCGACCCTTCAACTGTGATAACGGCCGACTCAGTTTTGAAGCTTTGCGATCCATCCAGTGGCTAGAGGATGACCCCTAGACCGCAGGGGCAGAAGAGACGGCGCATGATGACCAGGAAGCACCAGCACAGAATTGACCCGGCATCCATCATCAGGAGCATCAACCCGCCGTATTGTTTTTCCGGCTCACAGTCGTAAAACTCTTGATTCTGAAGTAGTAAAAAAACCTGACCTGATTTTGGCCCTGATGTGGCTTGTAATAGCTTAGGCATAAAACTTCTTCTGCTGGTGCTAGTGCCATCATGCACTTTATTGCTGTGCTTTGTAAAACCTTTGGTATTTGCAAGTGTATGACAATCCTTTCCTGCCTGGAAAACCAAGTATCAACCTTGTGTTTGTAGTACACAATAGATAACCCAGCTTCTGGAGCCAATCCGACGATACTGATCGCTTTATATGATTTGCCATTGATAACACCTGGGCCAATATCTGAGACCCGGCTATGCTGGCAACTTAAACCCAAACATCAGTGGTGTTGATTGTAGGACAGAAATCTTGGTTGTAAGATAACCCGGCAAATCATGCTGCCGGCTTGATAAACAAGAAGAACTTAGTGCAACAACTATACAATATATGGATGTGTTAGGACCGAGAGTATATCGACCAGAGGGGGGTGAATGGGAGATTCAAAAATTCTTGTGAATGTTTTGAACTGATCCCAAACACAGTAGCGGAAATAAGGTTCAGTAGAAAAGCACTTAATTAAGCTCGCTATTGAGGAACATATTTATCGATGTAAGAAGCAGTAATTGATCGAGCCTAGAATATCACAGGTCTGATAGATACGATGGTAATGCAATATATGAACAGATGTAGTAGCACGAGGGAAAACAAGATATGAACTGCAAAGGAAATGCACGGGAAATAGTGACAAGGTAAATGAATACGGCACTGAATGAAATCATGCTGACATGCAGAAGTACGAAGAGAAATAAATTAGACTGAGATGACAGAAATGAATGATGAGAATGCAAACGATAAGTAACGAACTATGATTGATTAGATAACACTATCGACACAGAGCACGAATGTAAACAGCTGAAGGAAATGCAGTAATGTAGAATGAACCAGTGGTGCTCAATGGCGACAGATGGATTTGGTAGACCAGTTCGCCCTTCTGCCAAAGGACTACGTCTGGTTGGAGGGGTTGCAATTTAACACAGAAGATAAACTCTCTTCGCCCTATTCTCCTTCAACTCGGAGCTGATCAGACTCCAGTTGATTTCAATCGTGGTAGATACTTGTCGGCGATCTCCAAACCTTCGACAGACTTCTTCGCAAACCACAATGACTCTTGGTTGCTGAAGATCTTGCTCGGTGAAGACAATTACTCTTCGACACTCGAGCCGACACCTATCCGTCTAGAGAGTGCGCGGCTCTCAAGAGTAATAGGCGGAGTGTACTGGACTTAGATTCGAGTGATGCTAAACCACTATCTAATTTTTCGGCTCTGGGGTTTTCTCTCGGTGGATTTTAAACTCAAATCACTCAGGAGAGGGGGGTTGCTCAATAATCTTCTCAGAATCACACGGAGCAGCCACTGGACAATGCCGGTGCGGGGTGGCTATTTATAGCCGCAGTCTTCCCTGATGGGAAATGACCATTTTGGACACGCGGTCCAGCCACTGGCCAACCGACACGTTCACAACGGTCGGATTTTAAGAGCAACGGTAACATTACTTGAGGAACAAGTAATGCTAACTCCTCGGTCAGATACAAATCTCTCGCAGCGAAGAAGATCACAGTCTCTTGCTGGCAAGTATTTGCTCGGAACACAAAGAGATTTCTCTCGCAACTTTCATAGGATTTGGGTTTAGCATCAGAGAATCAAAGCTTCGAACGCTACGCCCCTCTTAGTAGTACGGTTGTCCTATGACTCAATAAAGAGAAGAGAAACAACGAAATAAATGCTACGTCTTCACTTCATCTTCGACTTCCATCTCTGCAGTCAATTTTCTTCAGACAGAATCACCGAACCAATTGCTTCGCGTCAGCAATAAATTTTGGAGGGGTTAACTCCTTCACATCAATCTTATCGCCTACATAACTTCAATGGATGTAGCTCATTCTTCTCTGCCGTGCATATATTCTTCGGTGAAGTTCCTTGAACTTGACACCGGAGACAGCATTCTCTTCGGAACTGCATGGCCTATTTCTCTCTGTGTGCACTAGCAAACAAATCAGTCCATGCCTGTTTCTGTCAACAATCTCCAAAACACAAGAGGGCAAATATTGCACCAACAGGATGTATGCATGCAAAGTAGAAAAATAATGCAAGTATATATAAAAAACAAAAAAGTCGGCTTTCGAGGCACAACATAAAGACCGGCTTTTGAGGCACGAGTCTGATTCGCTTGTGTGAAGCAGGCTTTTTGGCCTCTTTTGGTTTGTCCTAGCTTTCTGAAAGCCGGCTCTCACATGACTTAACCAGTGTTTTAACTTTGACGAGTTCAGGGTCACCTCTGTGATTGACTCATCAGGCGTACACTGGGTCACCTTTTCTGAGTAGCATCTTGCTAACAGGCAGGTTTAACCAAGTAAATTGTGGCATTTTGCCGGGTTAAGAGGGATGTTAATAGCTAAACTTGATGAGTTGGAAGCCCCCAAGTAACCAATCATCAAAGAATAAAGACTCAACACACAATTTGAGGCGAAACGACAAACTCTCTTATACAGAGGTGCCGGCTTTATTTCATTGACCAGAATATATATACACATGATAAAGGTATGTACAAAAGATACTACTAAGTCTGTGACTTAGGTGTAGTATGGCCGAAGATGTGCAATATTCCAGGGTCGGCTGCCCTCCTCCTCAGAGGTATGTGACTTATTTGCTTCACATATGTCAACAAGGTAATATGACCCATTGTTGAGATTCTTGCTGATGACGAAGGGTCCTTCCCAAGGAGGCGAAAGCTTATGCATGCCTGTCTGGTCTTGTATCAGACGGAGCACTAAGTCCCCTTCCTGAAAGGTTCGGCTTCGAACTCTACGGCTGTGATAGCGACATAGGTCTTGTTGATAGATTGCAGATCTGGAAGCGGCAAGTTCACATTCTTCTTCCAGAGCATCAAGGGCATCTTGGCAAGCTTGTTCATTATCAGCCTCCACATAAGCTGTGATTCAGGAAGAGTCATGACGAATGTCACTTGGAAGTACAGCCTCTGCACCATAGACCAGGAAAAACGGCGTATAGCCTGTCGACCTGTTGGGAGTAGTCTGTATGCTCCAAAGTACTGCAGGTAATTCCTCTTCCCAGCAACCAGGGGTACGTTGTAGAGGCACCATGAGCCTTGGTTTTATTCCTCGCGGCAGCTCCTGATTAGCGCGCTCGGCCTGTTGATACGTCTCCAACGTATCTATAATTTATGAAGTATTCATGTCATGTTTATTATAGTTTTGTATGATTTTGGTGCAATTTTATATGGCTTTTATATGATTTTTATGGACTAACATATTGACCTAGTGCCCAGTGCCAGTTGCTATTTTCTGCTTGTTTTTGGTTTTCCAAAAAATCCATATCAAATGAAGTCCAAATGAGCGAAACTTTTTGACGATTTTTTCTGGAAGGAAACAGACCCAGGAAGCTTTGGGGGAGCAGCAGAAGACCCACAGGGGCCCCACAAGCCACCAGGGCGCGCCACCCCCTGGCGCGCCCTGGTGCCTCGTGGCCCCCCTGTGGCACCTCTTTGCGTGATTCCAACGCCGAAAAATCATATATATTCAGAAACCCCCGAAAGTTAACCTAGATGAGTTTTTACGCCGCCGCAAGCCTCTGTACCTCCACGATCTCATCTACAGCCCTTTTCCGGCACCCTGCCGGAGGGGGGAATCATCACCGGAGGCCATCTTCATCATCCCGGTGGTCTCCATGACGAGGAGGGAGTAGTTCACCCTCGGGGCTAAGGGTATGTACTAGTAGCTATGTGTTTGATCTCTCTCTCTCTCTCGTGTTCTTGATTTGGCACGATCTTGATGTACCGCGAGCTTTTTTAATATAGTTGGATCATATGGTGTTTCTCCCTCTCTATCTTGTTGTGATGAATTGAGTCTTTCCCTTTGAGGTTTCGTTATTGTCAGATTGAATATTTAAGATTTGAGAACACTTGATGTATGTCTTGCATGTGGATACCCGTGGTGACAATGGGGTATTCTATTGGTTCACTTGATATATGTTTTGGTGATCAACTCGCGGATTCCCGTGACCTTGGGATGATCTAGGCATAGGGGTTGGTTGCACGTTTTCATTATCTTTTCTTCGATAAGAAACTTTGGGGTACTCTTTGAAGTTCTTTGTGTGGATTGAATATTATGAATCTGAAGTTGTTTGATGCATATCAAATAATCAACTCACAGATACTTGTGGTGACATTGGAGTATCTAGGTGACATTAGAGTTGGTTGATGTGTATCATATGGTGTTATTTTAGTACGAACTCTCGGGCCGTTTGTGACACTTATAGGGATGGCTCGATAGATTGGTCGGAAAGGATAACTTTGAGGTGGTTTCATACCCTACAACAATTTCTATCTTATGTTCTCCATGAATAGGAACTTTGGAGTGATTCTTTATCGCACGTTGAGGGATTGTTATATAATCCAATTATGTTAGCATTGTTGAGAGATTGCACTAGTGAAAGTATGAACCCTAGGCCTTGTTTCTAAGCATTGCAATATTGTTTATGCTCACTTTTGTTACTTGCTACCTTGCTGTTTTTTATTGTTCGCACTACAAAAACCTATATCTACTATCCATACTACACTTGTATCACCATCTCTTCGCCGAACTAGTGCACCTATACAATTTACCATTGTATTGGGTGTGTTGGGGACACAAGAGACTCTTTGTTATTTGGTTGCAGGGTTATTTGAGAGAGACCATCTTCATCCTATGCCTCCCATGGATTGATAAACCTTAAGTCATCCACTTGAGGGAAAATTGCTACTGTCCTACAAAACTCTGCGCTTGGAGGCCCAACACGAGTCTACAAGAATAAGTTGTGTAGTAGACATCAAGCTCTTTTCTGGCGCCGTTGCCGGGGAGGTGAGTGCTTGAAGGTATATCTTTAGATCTTGCAATTGAATCTTTTAGTTTCTTGTTTTATCACTAGTTTGGTTTATAAAAGAAAACTACAAAAAAATATGGAATTGAGGTTGCCTCATATTATTCATCTTTATAATGTCTTTGTTGAAAATGATGGAGCGGAAAATTGTGCTCAATTGATAGAAGAAGAATTCAATAAAATGTTTGGCATAAAATCTTTGAATGATGAGCATGATTGCAATGTTGTTAGTATGAATTCTATGAGTATCCACGATGCTAATGATATGCAAAGCCACAAGCTTGGGGATGCTATGTTTGATGAAGATGATATTTTTAGTCCCCCAAGTTTTGATGAGAAAATTTATTATGCTGATTGCATGTCTCCTATCTATTGTGATGACATGTATGCTATAAATAATAATGATAACCATGAAACTTGTCATCATGATTTTAATTTTCAATTGGATTATGCCAATCAAGTATCACATGATAGCTATTTTGTTGAGTTTGCTCCCACTACTATTCATGAGAATAATTTTGCTTATGTGGAGAGTAATAAAATTTCTATGCTTGTAGATCATGAAAAGAATGATTTGTATGATGGGTATATTGTTGAATTTTTTCATGATGCTACTGAAAATTACTATGAGAGAGGAACATATGCTTGTAGGCTTCTCAATAATATCAAGTTTCCTCTCTTTATGTTCAAAGTTTTGAAGTTATGCTTGTTTTGCCTTCCTATGCTAGTTGATTCTTGCTCCCATAAAATATTTGCTCACAAAATCCCTATGCATAGGAAGTGGGTTAGGCTTAAATGTGCTTGTCATATGCTTCATGATGCTCCCATTATGTTTCAATTCTTTACTTTTATGTGAACATCATTGAAATCATCATGCCTAGCTAAAAAGGCATTAAAAAACGCTTGTTGGGAGACAACCCAATATTTATACCTACTGTTTTTGTGTGTCCACATGATTAAGCTACTGTAGTAATCATTTTTTATATGTTTTCTTTCAATAATGTGCCAAGTAAAGCCTTTGGGATAGTGTGGATACTTGTTGATTCGATTCTGTGCAAAAACAGAAACTTTTGCGTCCAGTCCTGGAATTTCTGTTCTTTACTTGAGAGTAAGAAAATTCTGAAATTTTTACAAAGTATTGGTTTACAAATTTTATAAGTTATCCTAATTTTTTAGAATTTTTAGAGGACAGAAGTATGGTTTTTAAATCGCTCACTACATGCTGTTCTGTTTTTAACAGATTCTGTTTTCGATGCATAGTTTGCTTGTTTTAGTGTTTCCATAGCTTATATTGAGTAATATAAATTGTGGAAATGATAGAATACAGTAGGAATTATGTGAGAACAATTATGAATCTTGTCTTGACAGTACCTAAGTGGATGTTTTATTTTTATCATACTAACATATCTCACCAAGTTCCGTTAAGTTTTGTGTGATTGAAGTTTTCAAGTTTTGGGTGAGATATCGATATGAGGAGAATAAGGAGTGGCAAGACGCTAAGCTTGGGGATGCCCAAGGCACCCCAAGGTAATATTCAAGGAAGACTCAAGCGTCTAAGCTTGGGGATGCCCCGGAAGCCATCCCCTCTTTCGTCTTCAACACTATCGATAACCTCGCTTGGAGCTACATTTTTATTTGTCACATAATATGAATTTTTCTTGGAGCGTCATTTTATTTTAGTTGGATTTTCTTGCTGTTATTTAGAATAATGGTTTGTATCTTTTATTTCAATAAAATGCCAAGTATAGCCTTTACCATGCTCAGTTTGCAAGTTTATGTGTTGCTGTTTGAAAACAGAAAGTTTTCTGTTATGTCCAGAATATTCCTGAATAGTCAGAACATGATAAAAATCTGAAATTTTTACACAGTAAGAATGCATGAGTTCTATATCAGTTGGTAATTTTTCAGAATTTTTGGAGTTAGGGAAGTATGAATTATAAATCCCCCTTTACAGACTGTTCTGTTTTGGCAGATTTCGGTTATAGTTGCATTGTTTGCATATGTTGCTTGAGTTAATGTTTCTATTTGTGGATAGGAGTATTAAATATGCAGAGGCATTTAGTATGCAATGTTTAATTATAATTTTAGTGATTTACTACAGTAGATAATGTTAAGGTTTTGCATTGATTTATACTAACTTATCTCACGAGTTCTTGTTGAGTTTTGTGTGGATGAAGTTTTTAAAGATTTAGTAGAAGCCATGATATGAGAGGAATTAAGGAGACACAAGAGCTAAAGCTTGGGGATGCCCAAGGCATCCCAAATTAATATTTCAAGAATTCTCAAGCATCTAAGCTTGGGGATGCCCCGGTAGGCATCCCACCTTTCTTCATCAACAATTATCAGTCAGTTTTGGTAGAGCCTAAGTTTTGCTTCTTCACATGAGATGTGCTATTCTTGGAATGCCATTTTATTTTGTTTTCTTTGCCATTTGAATAAAATACTTAAGATCTGAAATTTTTAAATGAGAGAGAGTCCTCACATAGCTACCTATTTACTTAACTACTCATTGATCTTCACTTGTATCTTTTGGAGTAGTTTGTCATTTACTCTCGTTCTTCACTTATATCCCAAAAGTAAATTGTTGAATAAATTGAATGTCATAAATTTGAAATTATATATGCTTCATATTCTTGTCCCATGGGGAGTAGTGACTTCACATACAAGAAGTATAATGTAACACCCCGATTTTTGGCCCTTTCTTGTTCTTTTGGTTTTCTTCGAATTTTTATTTGGAATTTCTTTTTCTCGTGGCTATGTGGTCTTGAAACCTGGGATGATCTTCTCTCCTGCCACTTCCTAGTGGCTTATCATTCACAAATCTATCCCAAGGCCATGTCATTTCCATCTTAGCCCAATCCCAACTTTTATTTATTGGGAATATTCCTTTTTCTATTAAAGGAATAACCCTGTTTGCCATAGGTTGTGAAGCAACCTATATTTCTGCCATTCCATAAATTCCCACAAAAGTCTCATAAATTCTTTGGGTCATATCTTACACCAATATGCCAAAACCCATCCTTGCCTAGTTCAAAAATAATTATGGAATATTCATTTTTCATTCTGTCCAGAATGGCACTTTGTGAAGGAAGTGCTATTTATATTTTCTTGATTGCCCTCAAAAATTTTGGGCACTCTCTCATATCCAAATAATTGACACATGCCAAAATTAAGCTTCATTTGCATAGTAAATCTTCCTCAGCAAATTCCCAAAGTTTCTGACCAGAGAAAAGCTTTGTGAAGGAAGTACCATCTAGGCTTATCCAAATGAGTTTAAATTTTGGTAGATCATTCATATGATCAAATCATAACTATCCACCAAATTTTATCTCCATACAACAATCTATGTGAGCACACCTTCAAATCTTGGTTTCTGGTCTCAATTTCAGTTTGTGAAGCAACTATATTTTATATTGCTTCAAAAATTCTGAAATTAATCCAGGACCTAAATATCCCTAAATATTGTGAGAATGCCAAAACTCGCATTATATAGCCAAACCATTTGCTCCACAAAATTCCCCCAAGTTTCTGTCTAGTGTGGATCATTGTGAAGGAAGTACCATTTTTACTCATCCAAAGGGGATGAACTTTTTATGGCACCTTCATATGCCCAAATCATCATCCTCCACCAATTTTAAGCCCAATGCAAGCACTTATGTGAGTGCTACTTCCTGATCAAGTTTCTGGACCAGAATATGTGGTTGTGAAGCAACTATGTCAAATACTGGTCCAAATCTTTTCAAAATTCACAGGATCATAGTCCTTCCTACCCGAAGCCTCTGAGACATCCTGGTTATCTCTTATCCCCTCTCATTTGATTACTACTTCATTCCTAAGTTGGCAACAACAAACTCTCTCTGATCACTCCCATCAACCCACAGTGTTTTTCTTCGATCCATCACCTCAGTGGGGCTGTAGGATGGATGGACAACACGGTTGACATCTTTTTGCAGTCCCTCGTGCCCTCTCCTCGCCATGACACGCGGTGACCACGCTGGTGGCAAGCGCTGGGCGCGCTCTGCTCATCGTTTTGCTTCGGGCATTCTTCTACCAGCCGTTTCCGCACGTCCTAGTGTGTCATCGAGCCGGCCACGCGCTCACTCTCTAGCCCTCTCCTCTCCTCCCGGACCGCCCTCCCCTGCTAGCTGCTCACCGGACCGAGCCAAACCCGAGATTACGCGGGAACAGTGAACCGCGTGGGGTTGCTCGCGCGTGCTCTGCTCCTCTGCCTCCCCGCGTTGTTGCCCCACCTCTCAGCCTCTCTCCAGTCGCCATCCGAGCTCACACGCGTGCCTGGCCCCCTCGCCGGAGCTCATCCATTCGGTGAAGGCGACATCCGGGGACGGCTCCTTCGCCCCGGCTATATAAGCCCACCCCGAGGCCTCCCGAGCTCATCAACCTCCTCACCACCCTCCTCTAGCCCGCCTAGCCTCTTCCCCGAGCCCGAGGCGCCCCCCTGCCCTCCAATGGCCGCCATGGCCGTAGCCCTCTCCCTCCTAAATTCGCTCAATGCCGAATCCCTCTCCTCCTCCTCTCTCCACCAGAGACCCTCTTGAGCCCCCTAGAGCCTACCCGCAACTTCCCTCCCTCTCCGGCGACTCGTGGCGCGGTGGCCGAATTCGGCCGACGTCGCCGTCTGCCGCGGCCGATGCTCTGCTCCACCAAGACCTCCACGGTGAGCGTGAGTGGTACATGCGGATGTGGCTCGAGCCCCTGAGCACGCCGGTATGCCGCACGGCTCGAATGGTGGCCGGAGCCGCCGGCTGCCGTCACCGGAGTCCGCCTCTGCTCCGGCCGAGCACGGGCAGAAGGAAGACGAAGACGTTGACCCTGCCCAGCCGGCCAGGCGGGCCCCGCCTCTCCTTCAGTCCCACCGGTCAGCCGCACCGGAGAGTTGACTCCGGGCCCGCGGGATTATAAGTGGAGACGGATTCTCATAAGTGCGCTTTCGTTTAACGAAAGCGTACTCTCTGCTTCTTCGGGTGGTAATACGCTTTCACTGCATTAAAAGCGTATTTCTGCAAAGGCGCTTTCTGTTTTAACCCAGCTGGCCGAAACTGCTATATAGCGGACGTTCGTCCGTTAAGGCCAGAAATGAATAATTTTTATTTAAATTTCTGCCTAACGAACGAACGGCCGTAACTCGGCAACCGTAACTCCGATTCAGGTGATTCCAAAGCCCACGATCTCAGTTCGCCGAACCCGTTCTGATGGTATCATTTTCATGAGGTTGTCACACTGTGAAAATGACCATTTTGCCCCTGCCCTTATTCAGCCCCCTCCGAGAGGGAAACTTTTCCGGCGATTTTTCCGCGAGTGTCTCCGCACTTCTCCCCGGTGATTCCTTCACCCCCAGGCAAGCCACGACAGCCACTTGCATGATGGCATTGTAGTAGCCATGGTTTCCACTTGAATATTTAATAATTGTTTGTTTATTTAATTATTTTGTGAATGCTTCGAATATGCTTGAGAATCCATGTCTATGTTTATTTTCATCTAGTAAGTGATATGATTAATTACTAAGGATATTCTTATCATGTTTTATTCTGGTAATCATTCTCGATGCTATTGATAATAATAGGCTCATAGGAATAGTTATCGGTTGGTTATGAAATCACTTGTGATATTCGTTATACCATGCTCATTTACATCCCATAGACTAAATGATTTATCATTGTTGCTACTATGGTTATGTTGCCCATCCATGGTTGCACTGTTATCATGCTCATCTGCATTGTTATTTCATTATGTATTTTATTATGACTCAGCTCATCACCATTCAAGTGAACCTGACATTAATCGAACTTGAACAAATCTGTTGGCTGAGTCATGGTGCCACCGAATCGAGCTCACCAGTGCAACCACACTTGCCTTGATGGGGAGGCCCTAATGCGGTCTATTGTCATGCCTCTCGCCGGTGCCTCCAACTAGGGAAGGTTATGTGCGCGCGCTACCCTGGCCCGGTGGGCGGCCATAAGCCCTGAGTGCCCGAGTTGTAAGGATATCCGAGGTCCCCGTTTGGGACAATGTTATGTTTGGCCACGACGGTGGCAGCCACAAAGGTGGCGGATGTCTCGAGTTGACATCAGGGGCAACCCAGGACATAGCCCAAAGGGGAGTTTGTCGGGAGTGGCTGGGAGAGTGTCATGCAATAGATTGGTTTTGTCGGAACGTCGTTGGTCCACCCGAATGGGAGCACGAGGCCATGAGTTCCGTAGTGTGGGTACAGTGTACTAACCTCTGCAGAGTGTATAATCTATCGATAGCCGCGTCCTCGGTCATGGACACAGTTCGTAGTAGGTCACACTGTGGGTCAACAGAAATAATAATCCGAATAATAAACAACCCCGGTTCGTTGAGAAAAGAAGTTGGTTGATCTTTATGTGGTCACGAGATGATCACGATGGTATTCTTGATAATGGTTGATCATGAGGTGATCGTGTGATGATCACGACGGTAAGAAAGATTGGTACATATGGTGGTTACGAGATAACCTCCGAGCAAAGTAAGTTGGTCCATGAGACCTTAAATGTCGACCCCCCCCCTTACATGCTAGTGCTAGTATCATCATGTTCATATCATGAATTACATGTACATGCCATGCTCATATTGTTGCCATGCTCATGTTGTTGCCATGCTCATGTTATTGACATGCTCATGTTGTTGCCATGCTCATGTTGTTCTAGTAGTATCGTGTTCATCTTTGATGATTAACCTGTAAATGCCATGCTGTTGTATGTCTTGATTGCTTTGGTTGTTGTGAGCTTGCGAGTACATTCAAAGTACTCACCTAGCGTGTCATGCCAGATTGCATGTGATGCTGTGATTGCTTGTTTGTCGAGGACCCCGAGGTTGCGCTCTAGGATACGTCCCAGCCAGAGTCCCTGCGGAGTGGAGTTCATCACCGTCATCGTTGTTTCGATGTTAGGATTTATTCCGCTTCGAGATGTCTCGCTGCTAGCATAGAGATATCTGAGCAGGCGAAGTTTCGCCATGCCCCTGTAACCTTCGTGCCTGCAGAATCTTTGTACCCGTGTTATTTGTAATAAAGAGCTGATTTGTTCTATGCCAAGCAGTGCCGTATTCCAGAAGACTTGATGTCTGGGCTGGAATACGGGGTGTTCCGGTTTCTCTGAGCCGGGGTGCCACAAGGCTTGGTATCAGAGCCAGGTTTGGCTGTAGGACGCCCTAGTCAGCGCGAGCGTTAGAAACCGGTAGTTTAGAGTCTAGATTGCTTGTTGCATTTGGTTGTTGCATTTGTTTGCTGCATAGCATGCATATAGACTTATTATATTGTCACTAACGGTTGATCTGGTGAGTGTAGGTGGCATCGATGTTTATCCACTACCTGCACCCTCCATTTTTGCATACTCGCTCTTTGGTGTTTGGTGTCATCTCTGTCCCAGCGGAGTGATGCCAAGGTACCTGGTGGTGTCGATCACTTGCAGGATTGATGCACAGGTATCACTCCAATATCTTTCCGCCAGCCACCTATCGTTTCGGTGGTAGACATGTTTCTACCCCGGATCGTGCCATCCAACCCGCCGTTTGGTAACCCTCACTGGTCTTTGTTACCAGGAAAGGGCAATGCCAGCAGACCCTGACTACCACCACTATCCTACCCTATCACCCATTCCTTGGACGAGTACGGTTCCCTTCCGTCCGCTTGATGATGATGTGGCCGTAACATCCGTGTCCCGCTACATTATCACCGAGTCCGCCCTCACCCCTAAGGCCGTCCGGATGCAACCGGTGCCGAGCCAGCGTTTGGTGTAGCTCTGTTTACGCCAACCCCTCCACACGTTGATTCATTTTTGTGCACACCGCCACAGCATATTAGCTCGTAGTACCGGAGTTCCCTCGAGAATTGTGTGCTTAAGTAGGCATGCATAGTGAGGTGAATAGCTGTAAAATGTGATGTTGCTTGTATGTAATCTTAATGCTGTGTGTGTTTTTGTTTAGTCGTTTCTTTTGGCTTCTTTCTTTGGGCCCTCGGTGTTACCATATTTCCCCTTATGAAAAGTTGCTCATCAACCGACACCGGACTCGAAGAATCAGTGAGGAGTTCAAATATTTGGAAGCTCAGCTAAACAGTATGAAATTATCAGCGGACTGCATTATATTGGGAATATCTGGTTTGAATACAAATGATATTCTGGAATAACTATCAGCATCAAGACTGACTCAGTATGCAACCATCACAATCGTAATGAACCAGCTGGAAGACAATTTGTGTGCAAGACAACAGTATATTTCCAGTCAAAGGAATATTCAGGGTATGCATATATAAATATGGCTTTCAGTTCACACACTACAAAGAAAAGCTTCTGGAGCAAGCAACCCAGTATTCCTCCGCACGCTACCAGAGAAGCTTACGATGCAAGGTTCCGCAGTCTTCCTCGGCACGATGTGTGGATAACTTCCTGTGTAAGATACTCAGTCTTCTTCAGTAAGCCAGCGCAGAAAGCTTCCAGCATAAGGCACCGAATTTTCCCCAGCAAGCAACTAGGAGGAGAAGCTTCTGAAGCACGGTACCCAGTCTTTTTCAGCACGCTATCCCGGCGAAAGCTTCGAGCATAAGATATCCAGTCTTCCTCAGCACGCTACTCGCGATGGCTTCCAACACAAGCTATCCAGTCTTTGCCAGTACGGCACTACCAACAGTCATCGTCATTGGTACAAGTAATTATACTGTGAGTTGGCAGTGCATCTCAAGAATCAGATCCGCAACAGTTGGGTCAGAAACACGAGCTAGTCAGGACACAAGTCTGCCTCGGGAATCAAATGCTCAGTTACCCATGTTTCCATATATATATTGTGAGCATGCTGCCAAGGTCATGCAAGTCACTCGTACGATGATGCAAGCACGGTGAGAATCCGACAACCACGGGAAGAGGAAGAAAGTCAGTGATACACCTCAGTGTGATGCAATGTCTGATAAGTTATGAAGCAAGACAATGTTGGGACGACAATCCTGACAGTGGATATCAAGGCCAGTTTCCTCACACCCGACAAAGTGATATCATGTATGATTGACCACAGCAGTGAGCTCTACACAAGTAACTGTGAATCTGGTATATGATCCTGATGAACCCTTGCTTACCTTTCCCTGGTAACGGCACCACGCTTGTGTTCTGAGCTGCTTTCGGTCGTTCAGGGTGGATGTCGCCTTTATATTTCTCTTTTCAACAGTCGGCCCGTGTTCTGAGCTGCTTTTCGGCCGTCTCGGGCAGTTGTTGAGTTTCTTTTTGTAGCAGCGACCCTATGCTCTGAGCTGTTCTTCGGCCGTCTTAGGGAACTGCTACATTCTTCTTATCAACACTGCCTCATGCTCTGAGCTGCTTTTCAGCCGTCGTGAGCCATGGTTGAGTTATATCAGTAATGTCCCAGATCTGAGTTGTAAAGACCGTTCTGGTGGCTACTGATTTATTTGTCGATTTCTTGCAAAGGTTCGGATGATCATTGCCATACAGTTAGAGCTTGAGAGATGATAAACTTGCTAGTTAAATGTTGATGTTCTGCCTGAGGATAAGGAAAAGGTATGACTGCCGGAATATTGCACCCGACAGTACCTATGGTCACACGAAGAATTGGGAATATCGATGGCCAAGCTCTTTTCAGCAAAGGATTCCGAAAAAGAGAACAATAATAAAGGAGCAAGACCGGCAATACAGGAATGACGATTGTTGCATGAACAACATGGTACGGATACCCAAGACAGTCTGATTCCGTATTGATCATCATGAACACACACCCAAAGAGTCTACTCTGTTTGTAAGGACCTCATATTAAGGTGACAGTTAAATCGTCGGTACGGATCTGAGACAAAGAAGTCAGCAAGATTTGGAACTACCTACAAGCAGTCAGATCCCGCCAAGAGAACGATTATGATTCTCAGCATTGTTTTGAACCCGGAGGACATGCGTCTACTTGAGTAACCCGATGCAAGGAATAAATGTTTCATGTCCACCGAGGAAATTTGTGCACAACTCCATTCATACTATCGGTGTTGGATAAAAGAATGTCACGTCGAAGGGAAGTCACTCCCAGACTTATGGAAACTCCAGTCATGATAATATCAGACAAGCCAGCAGACATAAAAGAATTGGAGTCCGAGTGAGGATGAACATATGAAGAAAGACTTGTCAGAAGAAGCGAACCACCCCAGAGCAAGGCAGCCAGTCAGATGCAATTCAGAGGGAACATAAAGGAAAAGGATACCCGAGTTGGAAACGGTTTCCTTAAGTCAGGATATTCATACTTGTTCCCTGAGCAACCAAATCTCGAGGACGAGATTTATCGTAAGGGGGGTAGGTTTGTAACACCCCCATTTTTGGCCCTTTCTTGTTCGTTTGGTTTTCTTCGAATTTTTATTTGGAATTTCTTTTTCTCGTGGCTATGTGGTCTTGAAACCTGGGATGATCTTCTCTCCTGCCACTTCCTAGTGGCTTATCATTCTCAAATCTATCCCAAGGCCATGTCATTTCCATCTTAGCCCAATCCCAACTTTTATTTATTGGGAATATTCCTTTTTCTATTAAAGGAATAACCCTGTTTGCCATAGGTTGTGAAGCAACCTATATTTATGCCATTCCATAAATTCCCACAAAATTCTCATAAATTCTTTGGGTCATATCTTCCACCAATATGCCAAAACCCATCCTTGCCTAGTTCAAAAATAATTCTGGAATATTCATTTTCCATTCTGTCCAGAATGGCACTTTGTGAAGGAAGTGCTATTTATATTTTCTTGATTGCCCTCAAAATTTTTGGGCACTCTCTCATATCCAAATAATTGCCACATGCCAAAATTAAGCTTCATTTGCCTAGTAAATCTTCCTCAGCAAATTCCCAAAGTTTCTGACCAGAGAAAAGCTTTGTGAAGGAAGTACCAGCTAGGCTTATCCAAATGAGTTTAAATTTTGGTAGATCATTCATATGATAAAATCATAACTCTCCACCAAATTTGTCTCCATCCAACAATCTATGTGAGCACACCTTCAAATCTTGGTTTCTGGTCTCAATTTCAGTTTGTGAAGCAACTATATTTTCTATTGCTTCAAAAATTCTGAAATTAATCCAGGACCTAAATATCCCTAAATAATGTGAGAATGCCAAAACTCACATTATTTTGCCAAACCATTTGCTCCACAAAATTCCCCCAAGTTTCTGTCCAGTGTGGATCATTGTGAAGGAAGTACCATTTTTACTCATCCAAAGGGGATGAAATTTTTATGGCACCTTCATATGCCCAAATCATCATCCTCCACCAATTTTCAGCCCAATGCAAGCACCTATGTGAGTGCTACTTCCTGATCAAGTTTCAGGACCAGAATATGTGGTTGTGAAGCAACTATGTCAAATACTGATCCAAATCTTTTCAAAATTCACAGGATCATAGTCCTTCCTACCCTAAGTCTCTGAGACATCCTGGTTATCTCTTATCCCCTCTCATTTGATCACTACTTCATTCCTAAGTTGGCAACAGCAAACTCTCTCTGATCACTCCCATCAACCCACAGTGTTTTTCTTCGATCCATCACCTCAGTGGGGCTGTAGGATGGATGGACAACACGGTTGACATCTTTTTGTAGTCCCTCGTGCCCTCTCCTCGCCATGACATGCGGTGACCACGCTGGTGGCAAGCGCTGGGCGCGCTCTGCTCATCATTTTGCTTCGGGCATTCTTCTACCAGCCGTTTCCGCACGTCCTAGTGTGTCGTCGAGCCCCGCAATGGCCACGCGCTCACTCCCCAGCCCTCTCCTCTCCTCCCCGGACCGCCCTCCCCTGCTAGCTGCTCACCGGACCGAGCCAAACCCGAGAGCACGCGGGAACAGTGAACCGCGTGGGGCTGCTCGCGCGTGCTCTGCTCCTCTGCCTCCCCGCGTTGCTGCCCCACCTCTCAGCCTCTCTCCAGTCGCCATCCGAGCTCGCATGCGTGCCTGGCCCCCTCGCCGGAGCTCATCCATTCGGTGAAGGCGACATCCGGGGATGGCTCCTTCTCCCCGGCTATATAAGCCCATCCCGAGGCCTCCCGAGCTCATCAACCTCCTCACCACCCTCCTCTAGCCCCGCCTAGCCTCTTCCCCGAGCCCGAGGTGCCCCCCTGCCCTCCAATGGCCGTCATGGCCGTAGCCCTCTCCCTCCTAAATTCGCTCAATGTCGAATCCCTCTCCTCCTCCTCTCTCCACCAGAGACCCTCTTGAGCCCCCTAGAGCCTACCCGCAGCTTCCCTCCCTCTCCGGCGACTCGTGGCGCGGTGGCTGAATTCGGCCGACGTCGCCGTCCGCCGCGGCCGATGCTCTGCTCCACCAAGACCTCCCCGGCGAGCGTGAGTAGTACAGGCGGATGTGGCTCGAGCCCCTGAGCACGCCGGTATGCCGCACGGCTCGAATGGTGGCCGGAGCCGCCGGCTGCCGTCACCGGAGTCCGCCTCTGCTCCGGCCGAGCACGGGCAGAAGGAAGACGAAGACGTTGACCCTGCCCAGCCGGCTAGGCGGGCCCCGCCTCTCCTTCAGTCCCACCAGTCAGCCGCACCGGAGAGTTGACTCCGGGCCCGTGGGATTATAAGTGGAGACGAATTCTCATAAGTGCGCTTTCGTTTAACGAAAGCGTACTCTCTGCTTCTTCGGGTGGTAATACGTTTTCACTGCATTGAAAGCGTATTTCTGCAAAGGCGCTTTCTGTTTTAACCCAGCCGGCCGAAACTGCTATATAGCGGACGTTCGTCCGTTAAGGCCAGAAATGAATAATTTTTATTTAAATTTCTGCCTAACGAATGAACGGCCGTAACTCGGCAACCGTAACTCCGATTCAGGTGATTCCAAAGCCCACGATCTCAGTTCGCCGAACCCGTTCCGATAGTATCATTTTCATGAGGTTGTCACACTGTAAAAATGACCATTTTGCCCCTGCCCTTATTCAGCCCCCTCCGAGAGGGAAACTTTTCCGGCGATTTTTCCGCGAGTGTCTCCGCACTTCTCCCCGGTGATTCCTTCACCCCCAGGCAAGCCAAGACAGCCACTTGCATGATGGCATTGCAGTAGCCATGGTTTCCACTTGAATATTTAATAATTGTTTGTTTATTTAATTATTTTGTGAATTCTTCGAATATGCTTGAGAATCCATGTCTATGTTTATTTTCATCTAGTAAGTGATATGATTAATTACTAAGGATATTCTTATCATGTTTTATTCTGGTAATCATTCCCGATGCTATTGATAATAATAGGCTCATAGGAATAGTTATCGGTTGGTTATGAAATTACTTGTGATATTCGTTATACCATGCTCATTTACATCCCATAGACTAAATGATTTATCATTGTTGCTGCTATGGTTATGTTGCCCATCCATGGTTGCACTGTTATCGTGCTCATATGCATTGTTATTTCATTATGTATTTTATTATGACTCAGCTCATCACCATTCAAGTGAACCTGACATTAATCGAACTTGAACAAATCTGTTGGCTGAGTCATGGTGCCACCGAATCGAGCTCACCAGTGCAACCACACTTGCTTGGATGGGGAGGCCCTAATGCGGTCTATTGTCATGCCTCTCGCCGGTGCCTCCAACTAGGGAAGGTTATGTGCGCGTGCTACCCTGGCCCGGTGGGTGGCCATAAGCCTTGAGTGCCCGAGTTGTAAGGATATCCGAGGTCCCCGTTTGGGACAATGTTATGTTTGGCCACGACGGTGGCAGCCACAAAGGTGGCGGATGTCACGAGTTGACATCAGGGGCAACCCAGGACATAGCCCAAAGGGGAGTTTGTCGGGAGTGGCCAGGAGAGTGTCATGCAATAGATTGGTTTTGTCGGAACGTCGTTGGTCCACCCGAATGGGAGCACGAGGCCATGAGTTCCGTAGTGTGGGTACAGTGTACTAACCTCTGCAGAGTGTATAATCTATCGATAGCCGCGTCCTCGGTCATGGACACAGTTCATAGTAGGTCACACTGTGGGTCAACAGAAATAATAATCTGAATAATAAACAACCCCGGTTCGTTGAGAAAAGAAGTTGGTTGATCTTTATGTGGTCACGAGATGATCACGATGGTATTCTTGATAATGGTTGATCATGAGGTGATCGTGTGATGATCACGACGGTAAGAAAGATTGGTACATATGGTGGTTACGAGATAACCTCCGAGCAAAGTAAGTTGGTCCATGAGACCTTAAACGTCGACCCCCCCCCTTACATGCTAGTGCTAGTATCATCATGTTCATATCATGAATTACATGTACATGCCATGCTCATATTGTTGCCATGCTCATGTTGTTCACATGCTCATGTTGTTGCCATGCTCATGTTGTTCTAGTAGTATCGTGTTTATCTTTGATGATTAACCTGTAAATGCCATGCTGTTGTATGTCTTGATTGCTTTGGTTGCTATGAGCTTGCGAGTACATTCAAAGTACTCACCTGGCGTGTCATGCCAGATTGCAGGTGATGCTGTGATTGCTTGTTTGTTGAGGACCCCGAGGTTACGCTCTAGGATACATCCCAGCCAGAGTCCCTGCGGAGTGGAGTTCATTACCATCGTCGTTGTTCCGCTATTAGGATTTATTCCGCTTCGAGATGTCTCACTGCTAGCATAGAGCTATCTGAGCAGGCGAAGTGTCGCCGTGCCCCTGTAACCTTCGTGCCTGCAGAACCTTTGTACCCGTGTTATTTGTAATAAAGAGCTGATTTGTTCTATGCCAAGCAGTGCCGTATTCCAGAAGACTTGATCTCTGGGCTGGAATACGGGTTGTTCTGGTTTCTCTGAGCCGGGGTGCCACATATAAGTGGTAAAATTTATTGAAAGTTAACAAACATAGCATTGGTCACTTGAACAATTCATGAAAGAATTTTGAGGGAAGAGAAATTTCACATATAAATATACTATCTTGGACATCTTCTATGATGGTGAGGCCCCATTAATTATTTTCAAGCTTGATCAAGTAGTTGACGTTGGACAAGGAAGACAACGTAATGAGTTATGTTTGTTTATATTCACATAGAAGTTATATTGTCATGGATCCTCTAACATATGGTGCTTGCTTAGGATCTTTTGCTAGCCAAAAATTCGTACTAAGTAGAGATACTACTTGTGCATCCAAAAACCCTTAAACCCAGTTTCTTGCCATGAGTGTCCACCATATCTACCTATGGATTGAATAAGATCCTTCAAGTAAGTTGTCATCGGTGCAAAAAGCAATAAAAGTTGCTCCTAAAATATGTATGATCTTTTATTGCAAGGGAAAATAAGCGTTGTACGAACTTGTGATGCTAAAGAAATAAAAGCGACGGACTGCATAATAAAGTTTGCTATCACAAGGGGCAATATAACGTGACGTTCCTTTGCATTAAGGGCTTGTGCATCCAAAAATAAAAAGCGCATGACAACCTCTGCTTCCATCTGCGAAGGGCCTATATTTTAATTTTCTATATTTACTTTTCTGTATTTACTTTTATGTAAGAGTCAGTAATGTTCATCCCTATTCCGCTCTATTTATTCTCTAGTGGGCAAGCATCATGTGGTAGGGAATGATCCAGGCACATAAATCCAGTTGAATATAGGTGATCATGAGTTATTATTGTTGACATTATCCATGAGATGAATAAGTTGGGAGGCAAAACATTAAGCCCCTATCTTCCTATGTGTTTGACTGAAACAGTTTGTTCTAATAATATGCTTTGAGTGTCAGCAATCATGGAAGACTAAATGATAGTTGAGTATGTGGAATTTGCTAAATCAAAGCTCTTACATAGACCCTTCCTGAAAATGAGATGAATTGCAGTTGTTTGATGACTGAAAACATAGTTTGTTAGTTTTCAAGAAAGTTTATGGTCTATACTTTAACATGTGAATAGCTTGCTACTTGATCATGAGAAGTTTTATGAGATGAGCTACTGTTTATGATATATAATGATGCTAGAAAAAATTGATTAGAATTATCATTGATCAAACTTATGCACTATGCTAGCATTCACACTTCATAAATTATTTCTTTTATCATTTACCTACTCGAGGACGAGCAGGAATTAAGCTTGGGGATGCTGATACGTCTCCAACGTATCTATAATTTATGAAGTATCCATGCCATGTTTATTATAGTTTTGTATGATTTTGGTGCACTTTTATATGGCTTTTATATGATTTTTATGGACTAACATATTGACCTAGTGTCCAGTGCCAGTTGCTGTTTTCTGCTTGTTTTTGGTTTTCCAGAAAATCCATATCAAATAAAGTCTAAATGCAGCGAAACTTTTTGACGATTTTTTCTGGAAGGAAACAGACCCAGGAAGCTTCGGGGGAGCAGCAGAAGACCCACAGGGGCCCCACAAGCCAACAGGGCGCCCCACCCCCCCTAGGCGTGCCCTGGTGCCTCGTGGGCCCCCTGTGGCACCTCTTTGCGTGATTCCAACGCCGAAAAATCATATATATTTAGAAACCCCCGAAAGTTAACCTAGATGAGTTTTTACGCCGCCGCAAGCCTCTATACCTCCATGATCTCATCTACAGCCCTTTTCTGGCACCCTGCCGGAGGGGGGAATCATCACCGGAGGCCATCTTCATCATCCCGGCGGTCTCCATGACAAGGAGGGAGTAGTTCACCCTCGGGGCTGAGGGTATGTACTAGTAGCTCTGTGTTTGATCTCTCTCTCTCTCTCGTGTTCTTGATTTGGCACGATCTTGATGTACCGCGAGCTTTGTTAATATAGTTGGATCATATGGTGTTTCTCCCTCTCTATCTTGTTGTGATGAATTGAGTCTTTCCCTTTGAGGTTTCGTTATTGTCAGATTGAATATTTCAGATTTGAGAACACTTGATGTATGTCTTGCATGTGGATACCCGTGGTGACAATGGGGTATTCTATTGGTTCACTTGATATATGTTTTGGTGATCAACTCGCGGATTCCTGTGACCTTGGGATGATCTAGGCATAGGGGTTGGTTGCACGTTTTCATTATCTTTTCTCCGACAAGAAACTTTGGGGTACTCTTTGAAGTTCTTTGTGTGGATTGAATATTATGAATCTGAAGTTGTTTGATGCATATCGAATAATCAACTCACGGATACTTGTGGTGAGATTGGAGTATCTAGGTGACATTAGAGTTGGTTGATGTGTATCATATGGTGTTATTTTAGTACGAACTCTAGGGCCGTTTGTGACACTTATAGGGATGGCTCGATAGATTGATCGGAAAGGATAACTTTGAGGTGGTTTCGTACCCTACAACAATTTCTATCTTATGTTCTCCGCGAATAAGAACTTTGGAGTGATTCTTTATCGCACGTTGAGGGATTGTTATATGATCCAATTATGTTAGCATTGTTGAGAGATTGCACTAGTGAAAGTATGAACCCTAGGCCTTGTTTCTAAGCATTGCAATACTGTTTATGCTCACTTTTGTTACTTGCTACCTTGCTATTTTCTATTGTTCGCACTACAAAAACCTATATCTACTATCCATACTACACTTGTATCACCATCTCTTCGCCGAACTAGTGCACCTATACAATTTACCATTGTATTGGGTGTGTTGGGGACACAAGAGACTCTTTGTTATTTGGTTGCAGGGTTGTTTGAGAGAGACCATCTTAATCCTACGCCTCCCACGGATTGATAAACCTTAGGTCATCCACTTGAGGGAAAATTGCTACTGTCCTACAAAACTCTGCGCTTGGAGGCCCAACACGAGTCTGCAAGAATAAGTTGTGTAGTAGACATCACCTGTCCATTGGACTGAGGGTGCGCGACAGATATTAAATCAAGCCGGATATGCTCCTATTGACAGAACTGCTTCGTGACCCCGTTGGACAGATTGGTTCCATTGTCTGTAATTATGCTATGTGGATAGCCAAAACGATAGATCAATTTTTTTTAAGAACTTGACAGTTGTAGCAGCATCACAACGGCTGACTGGCTCTGCTTCAACCCACTTGGTGAATTTGTCAACTGCAACCAATAAGTGAGTATGTTTATTCTTGGATCTCTTGAAAGGTCCGACCATATCAAGCCCCCAGACTGCAAAGGGCCAGGTTATTGGAATCATCCTCAACTCTTGAGCCGGCATGTGTGCTTGACAAGCAAATTTCTGACAACCATCACACTTGCGAACAATGTCCTCTGCATCTGCGTGAGCTGTGAGCCAGTAAAAACCATGTCGGAAAGCTTTCGCGACAAAGGATATTGAGCCGGCATGATGTCCGCAATCGCCAGAGTGGATTTCATTGAGAATTGCACGACCCTCTTCAGGAGAAACACATCGTTGAAAAACACCTGTGACGCTTCGTCTATGTAACTCACCATTGACTATGGTCATGGACTTGGACCTCCTGATAATCTGTCGAGCGATGATTTCCTCTGCTGGGAGCTCACCACGGCTTAAATAAGCCAGGTAAGATACTGTCCAATCTGGTATAGCATGAACAACGGCCACCAATGCCTCCTCTGGATCAGGAATAGCAAGGTCCTCCTCTGTTGGTAACTTGGCAGATGGGTTGTGTAGAACATCAAGGAAAACATTTGGTGGAACAGGCTTCCGCTGAGACCCCAAACGAGACAATGCATCTGCTGCCTCATTAAGTCGGCGATCAATATGATCGACCTGATATCCCTTGAAGTGCACAGCAATGTTTGTGACTTCGTGTCTATAAGCCGCCATGAGGGGATCCTTGGAATCCCAAGTGGCAGAAACCTGATGAGCTACCAAATCTGAGTCGCCCAGACATCTGACGCGGATTAAGTTCATCTCCTTAGCCATACGGAGTCCATGAAGCAAAGCCTCATATTCAGCTGCATTGTTAGTACAGGGAAACATAAGCCTCAAAACATAACAAAACTTATCACCTCATGGGGAAGTTATCACAACTCCAGCCCCCGAGCCTTCCAATTGCCGGGAACCGTCAAAGTGAATTGACCAGTATGTGGTAACCGGCTTCTCCTCCGAAGCCTGCAACTCAGTCCAGTCATTGATGAACTCCACCAAAGCTTGAGATTTAATAGCAGTCCGTGGCATATATTTGAGATAATGCGGGCCAAGCTCAATAGCCCACTTTGCAACCCGGCCAGTGGCCTCCCTGTTCTGAATTATGTCTCCAAGAGGCACTGAACTGACCACAGTAATTGGGTGCTCATGGAAGTAATGTTTCAATTTGCGACTTGCCATGAACATGTCATATACCAGCTTTTGGCAATGCGGATACCGCTGCTTGGACTCTGTTAAAACTTCACTGATATAATACACAGGGCACTGAACTGGGTACTCTTTGCCTTCCTCCTTGCGCTCCATAACAACTGCAACACTGACGGCTTTGCTGTTGGCTGCAATGTATAACAGCATTGGCTCCTTCTCCTGAGGGGCAACAAGGGTTGGTGGCTCCGACAACTGCTTCTTTAAAGACTCGAAGGCCTGATCCGCAGCATCACTCCAAGTAAAATTATCTGACTTCCGGAGCAATTGGTAAAGTGGAATCGCTTTTTCCCCAAGCCGGCTGATGAACTGGCTCAACGCTGCAACCCGCCCTGCCAGCTTCTGCACATCGTTAAGATTGGCCGGCTTGGTGAGAGTCATGATGGCTTTGATTTTTTCTGGGTTGGCCTCAATTCCTCGCTCAGAAACTAAGAATCCCAGTAACTTCCTTGCAGGAACACCGAAAACACATTTTTCTGGGTTGAGCTTCATCTGGTAAACTCTGAGGTTATCAAACGTCTCCCTGAGATCCTCCAGCAAAGTCTCTTTTTTCCGCGATTTTACCACGATGTCATCAACATATGCATGAACTTTACGCCCAATCTGCTTGTGGAACAATTTTGGACACAGCGCTGATAAGTCGCGTGTGCACACTTCAAGCCAAACGGCATGGACGTATAGTAGAATGCTCCAAAGGGCGTGATAAAAGCTGTCTTTTTCTGGTCCCCTTGCTTCATCTTGATCTGATGATAACCGGAGTAAGCATCCAGAAAACATAAACACTCGCAACCCGCCGTGGCATCAATGATCTGGTCAATATGGGGCAGAGCAAAAGGATCACTGGGACAAGCTTTATTCAGGTCCGTGTAATCAACACACATCCGCCAAGTCCCGTTTTTCTTCAGAACAAGCACTGGGTTAGCCAACCACTCTGGATAAAAAACTTCAATGATGAACCCGGCAGCTAGGAGCCGAGCTACTTCTTCGCCAATAGCTTTCCTCCTCTCCTCATTAAAGCGACGGAGATACTGGCGAACAGGCTTAAACTTAGGATCCACATTAAGGGAGTGCTCAGCGAGTTCTCTCAGTACACCTGGCATGTCAGAAGGTTTCCATGCAAAAATGTCCCGGTTCTCACGGATGAACTCGATGATCGTGCTTTCCTATTTGGGATCCATATTCGCCTCGATGGTAAACTGCTCAGAAAAATTACCAGGGGTAAAATCAACTTGCTTGGTGTCTCTAGCCGATTTGAACTTGAGCAAAGGGTCAGACTCAGTCGTCGGCTTCTTCAGAGAGGTCCTGTCAGTCGGGTCGACATTGTCCTTGTAATACTTCAGCTCCTCTGTAGCACAAGCCGACTCAGCATAAGCTGCATCTTCTTCCTCGCACTCTAGTGCGATTTTCCTACTGCCTTCAACAGTAACTGTTCCTTTAGGTCCAGGCATTTTCAACTTCAAATAAACATAGCAGGGGCGTGCCATGAACCGTGCGTAAGCCGGCCTGCCGAATAAGGCATGATATGGGCTCTTAAGCTTGACCACCTCAAATGACAGGAACTCTGAACGATAGTTGTACTCTGTACCAAAAGACACTTCCAAGGAGATTCGACCAATAGGATAAGCTGACTTGCCAGGAACAATGACGTGAAAGACGGTGGTTGATGGAGTTAGCTGTTTTTCCGACAGATTCATCCGCTTGAATGTGTCGTAATAAAGTATGTTAATATTGCTTCCTCCGTCCATGAGTACTTTAGACAGTGTATAGCCACCGACTTGCGGGGCAACGACCAGAGCAACACCACCTGGGTGATCAATATACTCAGGATGATCCGCCCGACTCCATGTAACCGGCTGCTCAGACCAGTTCAAATAATAAGGGACTGCCGACTCAACCGTGTTAACAGCTCTCCGCTGAACCTTCCGATCACGCTTGCAGGTATTGGTGGTGAAAACGTGGTACTAACCACTATTCAGCTGCTTAGGATTGCTCTGAAATCCAGATTGACCTCCCTGATTCTGATTTCCTTAGTTATTCCGCTGGTTGTTGCCTCCGCCATTGCTAGCCCCTTGAAACCCAGAATTCTGACCACTGTTCCCTTGGAACCCGGGGCCTGCGAAGTGCCCCTGTGAGCCGGCTCCCTGGAAACCGGCTCCCTGGTTGCCGGGTCCTGGATTGTCGGGGTGTCCGCCATTGCCGCCTCCATTGTGATGATTCTGAAACAACCACTTGGAATACTCTTGCATGATGTAACAGTTTTCCCATGAATGGGTAGACGGCTTACCATCGAAACTATGTTTTGGACATGGACCCTTGAGAGCCTCCTCGAAACTACGAGGGCGATTACCAGAAAAGGGCTTCTTGGAGCCATTGTTCTGACGCTGGTTTTTATTGCCAGCATTGGTGTTTGCCACCAGATCAGAGCTTCCCTCATAATTCTTACGTTTGTTGTTGTTATTGGCCTGCCCATTACCGTTGTTCTGCTGGTGAACCTTGCCACCATTTTTCTTGCCTTTGCCTGACTTCTCATCATCAGAGGTGGGATCCTTTGTGCTATCAGACTCGGCATACCGAGTTAAAACATCCATGAGATCACCCATGTCTTGGACCTTCCTCTTGAGGCGCCCCAACTTCTGGACCAAGGGCTGAAACTTGCAATTTCGCTCCAGGACAAGTACCGCTTGCTGGGCTGTAATGCTATCGGAAGAGTGTATAACCTCTGCAACCCGGCGAGACCAATGATGTGCTGACTCATCCTCACGTTAAACACAATGCTCGAGATCAACAATTGTGGTTGGACGCTTGCAAGTCCCTTGGAAATTCTTGATGAAGCGCTCGTTCAACTCTTGCCAAGTGTTGATAGAATTTGCGGGCATGTTTTTCAGCCAAGTGCGCGTTGGACCTTCTAGCATGAGAGGCAAATAACGCGCGCAGACAGCTTCACTGGTTTCCATAAGATCCATAGCTAGCTCATAACTTTCTATCCACTCAGCCGGCTCCAAATCAGCTGTATAATTAGGAACTTTGCGAGGACCCTTGAAATCCGGAGGCATGTGCGCATCTCGCAATGCTGGGACTAAGCAGGGAGTTTCAATTATTCAACTTGATAGACCACCTGTGCGAGCTGCTGTGTGGGTTGCGGCGGGTGGGGTTTTTACAATGGGCTGATTGTATGCCGTGCCTGCGTTTCCCTCTTCTAACGCTCGCAAAGCCCGAGCAGCATCCACAATCGCCTGTGCATTTGGGACTTCGGGCTGTTGCTGATTTAAAAGCGGTTGCTGAGCCCTTCTGCGTTGGGCACTACTGGAGACCGCTGGAGACTCGGGATGTCGGCTCCTGCTGCGGCTTGGATGAGGGGTAGAGTGCAGCCGGTGCTGACTATGGGAGTAATTTGCCTGCTGAGTCACTTCTGTCTTCAGCATCTCGATGGCGTTCCAAGCCTCAATCTGGATAGGGCTGTTTCCTTCAATCGGAATTGCCACTAGGTTATGGGTTGCTGCCAATACATTATCTACTGGGTTGGAGTAATGTCCAATTGGGGTCTGGAAACGACGAGGCGGCAACTGCTGTTGCTGCTGGACTTATAGTGGCGACTGAACTGGCGGCTGCTGCTGAGCCGGCGGTCGTTGGTGAGCCGGCTCCTGCTGCTCCTGCTGCAATGGTGGCCCGCCTGGGGACGCCACACCAGCCCCCGGGTTTACCGGAGCAAGCGGATCTTGTGGCGTAGAAAGTAGCTGGGATGGCTCGATCTGGGCCGGAAGCCGGCTTTGGTGCCTCCTTCGGTGAACAACCTCTGACTCGCTCTGCCGGCGGCTGAGATAGAGGGCCTCCTCTTCTAAGCGCTTTATTTCCTCGATGAGCCGAGCCTGTGTTTCCGCCATGTGGGTGTTCTCTGCGTTGATATCCTCCTGGATCTTGGCTAGCTGCTCGCGACACTTTGTAATTTATGTGTTACGTGCTGCGGCGTTTTCCGCAGTCACCGGCTCGGCCAACAGAGCTCCAAGAGTAGCCATCATCTCGGTGAGTGCCTGCGCCCTGGTCCTCTGAGATCCGGCGGCGGTTGTGCCGGCTCCTCCTGAGCCGGCAATGGTAATATTCTGCCCTGCCGCCGGATCTACCGGGTCGCGAAGGGGATTCTGGTTCTGGTTCCCTGCCATGTAGACCGCAGCAAATCGGGGCGGCTCGAGGGCCTCAAGAAAAACTTTGTCAGTGTATCCTCCAAGCCTCCCATCGTACAGCGGACGGATCGACTCAGTTTCTCCCACCGATGACTCGCCATCAGATTGAACGAGCGTGTCATCTCCAGATAGGGAATTTTCTGACAAGGCCACCCCCTGGGTGAAACCCACAAAGGCATGCGTCCGGCCGGCTCTTGGCGGGCCGGGTCTTGCCTGACGGGGACTGGCGCGGCGGGCTGACTCGGTGTTGGGGACGGCATCCAACCCAGCGGCTGACTCGCCGACGACGCCGATGAAGACATGGATCTTGCCGAAGGGGACCCGGTACCCGTACTCGATCGAGTCGGCCTCGGGGCCCCAGCCTGAGTCATCGATGTAGAGCTTGCCACGGCGACTCTTGGTTATCTGACCGATCGCGTATCCCTCGATCCCTGTCGGAGCTCCCGCCAAGAACTCAACTCCACCGTGCGTAGGCCCCACGGTGGGCGCCAACTGTCGTGGTTTTGTCATGGCAGATGCCCTCGTGAAAGTACTTAGTGATGAGGCCATCGCACGAAGGTGGAAGCTTAACGGGGTTGATCGGGAAGCGAGAGACACGAGTTTACCTAGGTTTGGCCCCTCACGATCGAGGTAAAGCCTACGTCCTGCCTATTTGTTATTGCTTTGGATCTCGATTACAAGGATGCAGATTCGCTAACCTAGTTCTCGTGAGATTGCAACCTAACCTTTCTAACTTAGGCACTCCCCTTTATATAACAGGTTGAGCCTCCAGGTTTACATCAGAGTCCGGGTCGTACTGCTAACCCGTATCTTATTCTAACTCTACTCATCTTGTTCTTCAAGGCAAACCATCTCATGGATGATCCCTCCTTTATGAGCCAGCCCATAAGACAAGCCGGCCTCCGCGCCGGGTCTATCTCCAAGCCGGCCCATTATTGATTCTCAAGGCCCATCAGTGAAAATAACCCATTGAGCTTCATGGCTCTACGACCGGGTCATCTTCCTGCCGGGTCTCTACACTGGGAAACATCCCCAACACATTTGGCTCTATTTTGTAAACAGAGCCCTCCCACGCGTCTAGGGAAGCCCCCAAGCACGTCCTCTTGGATGGCGCCAACGTTTTCTCCAATTTGCAATGGTGCTGCTTTTGGAAGAAAAATGTTTGGTTTGCCTGGTTCTGTTGGTAGAACATAGCTCAGATGGGTGATGACCCATGAGCTGAGATGCTCTCTGGTCGAGAGGCTTTGTACGCCTGGTTTCTTGCAGGAAGAAAACTGATACCTGCGAGGTGGAAACCCCAAGCATGGCGTGCCGAGGGCCCCCGAGCACTCGTCCAGTTCTCTGAGTAGAACTTTTGCTCGAATGGGTAGTGTCCCGTGAGTTTATGTTGCCCTAATGTTCCTGGCTAGGAAATGCTCGTCCCTCCTGGTTCTGGTAGACAAAACCTTTGTCATGGGAAGGTCCCCCGAACATATCAAGAGTCTCCGTCCCAGGCGGCGCGCGGGGGGGGGGAGCTACTCTTGTCGTCATCGCGACCACCGCTAGGGCGCTTCTGAAGGGGATCCGTCGTCACTGTCCATCGACCTGTATTTGGAAGAAAACTGGAAGGAAGTGTTGAGTGTGGTTTCATCATTTTCCGTGGAACTTCTCCTCTGCTCTTCCTTGTTGAAGTGGTCGTGCTCCTGGACCTGGGGAGGTTGGCGAACGGATCGAGCTTCACTGACACGGGGAGTGCCTTGCTCCCGCTTGAGGAAGAAACGAGCGCCTTGACCTTCTTTGTTGCCGCCAAGATGGGCGCGCCGCTTCCTGGTGCTCGGCCAAGTGATGGTAGAGCCAATGCCTTGGGGTTCATACATCGCCTTCCCGTTCCACCGTGGGGCCACCAAGATGACCCCTTCAAGGGACAAAGATTTCTGCGCTTTGCAGAGTCGTGCTCCTCCCTGCAAGTAGGTGGTAAGTGCACAAGGTAAACTTTAATAAATGTTTTGAGTGCTTGCAAAGTTTCATCGTTGAATGACATCTGTGGAAGCCGTAGCAAAATATATTTATTTTTTATATTTTTCACTTTTTTGGATTTTACTGTTCATCCAACCTCACTTGAGCTCGAGCTCAGAAACATCGCGTCCGTGGTTGTACATAACTTGGTGCACTATTGTAATTGTTTTTTAAGGTAATTCCTTGCATGTTAGCCTAGAATGTTTTGATCATTCATTCTTGATCTCTAGAATTACTTGGGTTGAAATTTTTAGGTGCGGCAGAATTTGTTTTCACTCGAATGTCAGTTTAGTTTCATACAATAAGTTCATGCTTTCATTGACTAGAGAATTTGATTGAAGGTCAATTCATTTTGAGTATAGATAGACATTCCTTCTAGGGTGGCGAAATAAGATTGCTTGGCCGATGAGAGGTTCTAGAACCTTATCAAAATCGGATGGGGAAGACACAGAACAACCCGAGTGGGCCAACCCATTACCACGCGAGAGGTCAGTACCCACGACCTACGCGCGGACTAGGATTCATGAAATTTCCTAAGGCCCCAAATAGCACTCTTCCCGTACGCATCGGCCCAAAACAGCTTACTACAGAAATCAATATTCTTTTTTTGTTCTTTTTCTTTTTTCAACCAGTATTTGTCCAGGTTTTTTATTTTTTATTTTTATTTTTCTTTTTCCTTTATATTTCATTTCCCATTTTTATTTTCCGGTTCTTTCTTTAAAAATCAATAGACTTTAAAAAATCATGAAAATAATTCAAATTTGCGAACATTTTGTGAATTCATGAACATTTTCTGAAATTCAAGAAAATTTTGTTTCACAAACATTTTTCAAATTTGAGAACTTCTTTACAATTCATGAAATTTCTAAAATTTCACACACACACACACACACACAGATATATATATATATATATATATATATATATATATATATATATATATATATATATATATATATATATATATATATATATATATATATATATATATATATATGTTTCCTACGACCGGGTGTAGTTACTCCCACTTTTGTTTTATATGTTCTAGGTAGTATCTATCATGCCGGAGTGAATGTACACGTAATATGTAGTATGTAAGAATGTTTAGTTAATATATATACTACTTTTTAGGTAGTATGTACCATATTTTTAGCATACTCCTTTTTATGTACAAATATGTACGTATTTCACATATACAATAAAAACTATGGGCTCACTTGCAATTTTTTCGTAGAACTCACTTTAGAGTATCTTAGATATAGTATACGAACATACTAAAAATGATAAAGTAGTATATATACTGTCGCATGGTAATATATGAGACATGGGTGTAACTACACCCGGTAGTAGAATGTATTTTCCCTATATATATATATATATATATATATATATATATATATATATATATATATATATATATATATATATATAAAATCCAAAAATATTTATTAAATCAATTAAACAAAATCCCGATTCATGATTTTTTTTCAATTCACGAAATTTTTATAATTTCACATTTTTTGGGATTTCCATGATATTTGAAACTAATTGTGAAAATTTTCTAAATTGCCCAACATTTTAAAAAATTTATTAAAAAAATCAGATGCATGAAGATTTTTTGAGTTGGGAACATTGTTTGAAGATGCATTTTTTTTAACCTGTAGAAATCGAAAGTCTGTTTTTCTTTTGCTAAACCATAGTTGTCGGCTTTTTTAGCCAGCCACCCAACGAACGTGGGGACTATATCTCGCTTGGTGCAAGTTTTCCTTCCGTCTCGCTGAAGAGATTCCCTCCCACCTGTAGCTACTAGGCCGGCCCATATTGGATGTTTTTTTACGTTCGCTGGATTTCAATTACCTTCGCTGTTCATTCGCTGGGTTGGTTTCCCCCGTATTTTTTTTTTCTCATTCAGTTTTTTGTTTCTTCTTCGGGTTTTTTGTTTTTCACTGGTGTTCTTTTGCTTTTTCATTGGTTTTTATTTTGTTTATTGGTTTTTATTTGTTTCTTTCTCGTCTTTCATTGTTTTCTTTTTGCTTTTTTTCTTTGTTTTTTTCTTGGTTTGCATCGGTTTTCCTTGTTTCTTTCTCGGTTTTCTCGGTTTCTTTCTTTTGAATTGGTTTCTTCAGTTTTTCTTTCTTTCGTTTTTGTTTTCTTTTTTTTTGATTTTTTTTCGTTTTTCTTTATTATTATTTTTTATTTTCAATGGTTTCTTTTTTGTTCAACACGTGTTAACTTTTATTCAGTACAAATTCAACATTTTTCTTATGCATCAAAAACATTTCTTATATACACGTTTAACATTTTTTAAATACATGATTACCATTTTTTAAAACTTATGTTTTTGGATGTCTACACCATTTTCATACACATTGTATAATGGTGGTATGTATCCAATACATTTTTCTAATACACGTTTAACATCTTTCAAAATACAAGTCTAACATTTTTTGAATACATGGCCATCATTTTTTTCTATACACATTTAATACATTTTTCATATATTTCCAATACGTGTTTAACTTTTTTTAAATGCTTAATTAACATTTATAAAATACATGATCAATTTTTTCACACACATTGTATATTTCTTTTATAATTTTTTCGTATACATGAGAAACATTTTCTCTATACACATTTAACATTTTTCAAACGCTTGGTAAACATTTTTTCCAAAATTTTATGTAAAGTGTTTTTGTAATATATTTATTTAAAATATTTGAAAGTATAAATAAATTTTAAAAAGAAAGAAAACAAAAACATGAGAAAACAAGGTTGTGGCTCCCGCGCGCCCGGCCTGGCCCAACGCATCTCCCTTGGGGTGAGGATTCCCTTTGTCTCGCGTGAAGCGAGACATAGGGGTGCCCCGCAACGAACGAGCGAGCAGGACGGCCTAGCGAGGTTTAGGGCGGCCGAGCGAACATGGCATGCCAGTTTTTGCATATCTCGCCTACTGTGAGACCGAAGAACGGCTCGCCTCTCGCGCTCTTGCTAGGAGGTCGGCCCAATAATGTGTAGCTTCCTGGCATCGGTTTTGGGAAGATTTTATGGACCAGTTTTAGAAGCTTTCACTCATTTTATTTTGTTTTGTGTCTTTTTTATATTAAGTTTCTTAGTTTTTTTTTATTTTTTCTGTTTGTTTTCTTATTTGTTTTCTTCACCTTTTCAAATATATGTCAACTTTTTTTAAACAAGTTGTACATTTTTCGCATACATGTTGAACATGTTTTAGATACAGGTTGACCATTTTTCAAAATACATGTTGAACATTTTATCCGAGATACGTGTTGAATATTTATCAAATGCACATTGAACATTTTTATAGATAGGTTGAACATTCATCAGATACACGTTGAACATTTTTTCAATACAGGTAGAACATTTTTCAAATACATGTTGAACATTTTAGCCAAATATATATTTAATATTTGTCAAATGCACATTGAACATTTTTTATATACAGGTTGAAATTTTTTCAGATACACCTAAACATTTTCCAAATACACGTCGAACATTTTTTTGAGTAAATGTTGAACATTTGTGAAATGCACATTCAACATTTTTAATATACACGGTGAACATTTTTTAAACACACATTGAATATTTTTCAAAAATGCCATGAACATTTTTTAAAAATGTGCGAAGCATTTTTAAGTGTTATGGACATTTTTTAGAAATATTGAAAGTTTTTTTGAATGGTATGATACATTTTTATTAATTACACGAAAAATTGTTTACGTTGTATAATAATTATTTCAAAATGTCATGAACATATTTTTTGAAACACATGAACAATTTTTTGAATGATATGAAGATTCCTTAGAAATTACACAAACTTTTTTTTTACATTACATGAAAATATTTATTAGCGGATATTGTTTCTTGAAAGTAAGTAAAGTAATCTCTAAAATTATATATTCTGAAAACATAAAAAATAGAAAAGAACGAAAATAAAGGAACAAAAAATAGCGAAGCAAACCAACTGCTCTCTGGTGGGCCGGGCCACTACTGATCCTCCTTGAGTCACGCCAATTGTCCGTCTCGCTAGGGGTGATATAGACGCTCCCCCGCGTGAAACGCCAAATAGGTCAAAATCACTGGTTAAGGGTACCCTTGAAAAGGTAACTCCTCCGAAGATGAAAAGTGGTGCACTGCATATGCGACACTTCTCAGTACCTAGGAGTTTGGTACTTTTTTGTAGTTTTATTTTTAAAAAAAATTCTCTTGAACCATGCGTCCATATCACGGACCGTTTTCACAATTGGGTTTGTCACGTCGAGGTCTTCGAATCTAGATCCCATGTTAGTAGGTTTGGACAAAAAAAATCCGAAAAATACCCGGAGAAACACAAAAATAAAAAAATGGACACAAGAAAAACCGAAAACTGAAAAAAAAAAACAAAAGAATGAAAACAAAAAAAACTGAGAAGCGGAAACACAACTATGCTTTTCACTTTTTCGGGAAGCACGTCTGTGCTTTTCACTTTCACATGAAGCACAGTTGTGCTTCACGCGAAAGCACATATGTGCTTTTCAATTTTTGGGAAGCACAGCTGGGCTTCACACGGAAGCACAACTGTGTTATTCACTTTTCGGGAAGCATAATTGTGCTTTACACAGAAGCATAGTTATGTTTTTCATTTTTGGAGAAGCACACCTATGGACTTCACAAGGAAGCACACCTATTTTGTCACTCTCAGGAAGAACAACTGCGCTTCATGGTGAAGCATAGTTGTGCTTCTCACACGGTGTGCTTCACCTGAAAATACCTGATTATTTTCATGAAACCCCTAAAAACCCAAGCAAAAAAATCCTGGAAAAACCCAAAACGCATGCAAAATAAGAAAAACGTTTCCCCGAGGTGCCCAGCGTGTGACACGTGACAACTGCTGGGTGCACCACGATGCGGCTGGAGCGGCTCCCGTGAGCGCCCGCTGGTTCCACCCTCCCCACGAAGGGTACCCCTTATTAGTTGTTCCCACAATCTAAGTGTTTGACCATTTGGGAAAACCGAATTTATAACAGAACAACAATGATACGTCAAAGTGGGCTTCAAACTTAGGCCCAGCTTAGCGTGTAACCACCAGCCTTTTTTTAGAGCAACTAACAGCGAGCGCCACCCGCAATGAGCAGCTCCTGCGCGCTCTCAGCGCACCACGTGCCACGCCCTGGGCGCACTGCGCAGGAGCACGGGTTTTTCCATTTTCTACACACATTTTCGGGTTTCTTTTAGTATTTTTTTTTGCCTTTTAGCTTTTGCCTGGCTTTCTTTAGGGTTTGGTAGATTTTTTTTACGAAGCACAATCGTGCATCTCGAGAAAAATGAAAAAACATAGCCTGTGCTTTCATGAGAAGCACAACTTGTGCTTCCGCTAGACGCACAGTTGTGGCCTTGAAAAGGAAAAATTATTGTGCTTCCCCGGAAAAAAAAAACACAGCCTGTGCTTCTACAAAAAGTACAGCTGCGCTTTCATGAGAAACACAGCCTGTGCTTCCCCGAAAAAAGGGAAAAGCATTGTTTGTGCTTGTACAAGAAGCCCAATTGTGCTTCCGCGGGTAGCATAACCTTGCTTTCGCCCCGAAAAAAAGGGAAAACATAGCCCGTGACTCCCCCCAAAAATGAAAACCGCGCTTTTGAGCTTCTTTTTTAGCATTCGTTTTTCTTGGTTGCCGGTTTAATTTTTTTTGTTTCCTTTTTTTCGTACAAACCTATTAACATGGGATCTAGTTTCAAAGATCTCGACGCGAGAAATCCAATGGTGAAAATGGTTCAGCATTTGGACGCATAGTTGAAGAGATAAAACGTTTTGAAGAAACGACTACGAAAAAATGGAAAACTCTTGGTTGCGACAAAGGACGCACATGCAACAACTGAGATGGTGGGGAGTGACCTTTGCAGGGGTAACCCTTAACTAGTGATTTCATTTTTGTTTTTGTTTGAGAGGACGTAGTTACCAGCTAAGAAGAGAAAGAAGACTTAAAATTTCAATCTAGCCCAACCCAAGCAGACCATGTCCTCTTACTCACAGCCCATGTACTATCGTCTCGAAGAGGTCCTAGTCGGTGCCTTCAGCACCAGGAACTCTCTCTGCCACACCGTACCGATCGTACTGGGTCTCGGCCCACTACTGCTCCTTTCTCTCGTTTGCCCATATCATATGTTGTTCGCTTCAGGGTTTTTTTTTCGCTCGAGTTTCTGCTCCATGTTCTCTTACACTTTATGGACTTAAAAATATATGAAAAATCAAAATAAGTTTACGAAAATAGAAAAAAATTGTGAATTTGAAAAAAGTTGAAAGGCTAGACTGTTGATCGGCTGGCCATTGACCTTTGACCAGATCCAATGACCGTCCACTTTTTGAAAAAAAAATCATAGATTTGAGAAAAGTTCACAGAGTTTGAAAAATGTTCGCAAGTCTGAAAACAGTTCACGAATTCAAAGAAAGTTCATGATTCTGAATTTGAAAAAAGTTCACAGATTCAAAAAATGTCTATGAATTTGAGAAAAACTTCATGGAATTGGAAAAAATGTTAACGATTCAATATTTGTAAAAAGTTCTCGGATTCGAAAAATGTTCACGAACTTGTGAAAAAGTCCGCGATTCTAAATTAGGAAAAGTTCACGGATTCAAAAAATGTTCATGAATTTGAAAACAAATCATGATTCTAAATTTAAAAAATGTTCAGGAATTTGAAAAAAGTTCACGAATTAAAAAAAGTTTTCAAATTTTGAAAAAGTTCACGCATTTGAAAAGAAAAATTAAAAGCGAAAAAACTGAACAAATCCTGGTCCGGAAAAACAGAAAAGAAAAAGAAAAACCAACCGGGAGCTTGCTAAAACAAGGCTGGGAAGCTTCTGGAAGCTGAGCGCCTCTCACAAACGTGTTTAACATGTGCTGGCCCAACTGCTTCGGTAGTGAGTGCCGTATAAGAACAGAATGTCAACTTGCGATGGTCTCAACTTGAAAAGGCTCGACCAGAACTCCAGAAACGCTCCGAGTATATAAGTAACAATACTAAAGCGGGAAGCTTTTGTGTTTTCTGGTTTTTTCACTTTTTTTTTACTGCTATACAGAAGATTTACCGCCCAAGGTCACCCTCAGAAATATCTCGATATGGGGCCTACCCACCGCCAATGGCTCCTCCCTCCGTCTTTGTTCCTGCAGAGAGAGAGAGAGAGAGAGAGAGAGAAGGACAAAGAAAAAGGGGAGGGCCGCCTCCATCGATCGGTTCCTCGCCGCCCCGATCCCGCCGTTCGTCGCCCGCATCCGGCGCCGGACGTCGCCCCCATCTGTTGCCAGTCGTCGCCGACGTCCTCTCCCCCAACTTCCCAGGGAAGTTGCCCATCGGCGGCGGTGGCGCAGCGACGACATCGGCCACAACTCTCTCCTCCGGTTCCTCCTCTGCTTCATTGCCATAGCTACTTGGTTCTATCCTCGATATGTTGTCATGGGTTTCCATCGTATGTACGTGTCGCTGCAGGTGCTACGGCTGTTGGTTCCTTGGTCACCGGTCTCCGGCGGCCTGTTGCTTGCTATGCGGTCGCTCGGTGTTGAAGCTGTTGGCCACTCCGACGAGCCTGCTCATTAAAATTATACAAATCAAGCGATGTTTCAAACCTCAGATTTCTTCTTGGCTACATATAATTTGTTTTCTCTTTCCCCTTTTAGGTTATTTTGGAGCTGTAGATGAAGATTTGGTAGCAGATCAGATGAAGGCTGAGGTAATGTTCATCCAAAGGTCTTCCTTAAATGTGATTTTTTGCAAGCTAATTGAATATGTAAAACGTGTTCAGCAAACATAAAAGGATAAAGAACATAAAAAGAATCATGGGCGATATAGAATTTGGGAAGGAAACAAAGCACAAAATTGCAATGAAGAAGGTTTGTATTCTTTCTACGTCATACACGTTTATTTTGAAATATCATACATGTGCTTGCACAAAATATTCTGGAATCTGTGATGAGAACATATTTATACAATGTTTTTGTTCTGTTGTTTGACGATTATGATCTGAAACGAATGTGAGTCATAAATTTTGTTTTGTCCATGAAGGCTGAAAAAACATGAACAATCTCCATATTTTTTTAGTCTGGCAGGACATTGTAGACAAAGTAACGACTAGCAAGTTCTTTTTTTGCGGGAAAATGACCAACAAGTCTAACTGATCATGTTGGTCATGCTGATCTGTTGCAGTAGTCTCTAACTGATCATGTTGGTCATGCTGATCTGTAGCAGTAGTTGATGATAAATACAATAGTCGATGATAATGACACCGTTTACAAGCATGAACCTGATTGTCCCAAGGCGTTTCTCGGTTGCAGCATTATACCAAGGAGTACTAACCATGATGGTCATGCTGATCTGTTTTTCCCTCCAGATTTTTTGCATTATATAACTATCGTAATTTACGAGAGCATGAAATTGGCTTAAAGATTGGTCTACCTTTTATGTTTCTTCGTTAGAAATATGAACTAATATTGAGGTTGTGCAATGGGAGTATGGGACATGGTTGCTGATCGCTAGACTAGGCGACATAGTCCTCCACGGAAAAATCATCACTGAAACTAATAGATGACAGTGCATTAGTATTCCTCGGATTGTCTTGACTTCCCCCAAGCACCTAAGTGGTCATTCACGTTTACGTCGCTGCCAGTTTTCTTATTGTTTGTGCTATGCTATAGCATGATGATTAATACGAGTCAAGGGCAGACACTCTAAAAATATGTGTTTATCCTTCCAAGCCTGTCTTTTCTCATTGACAGTTGTATGTGAGAGTGTGACTGTCCGACGGGTGACCTAAAAAAAAGACTTGAAATAATCACTGAAGATGATTACGGGATTCCTACAAACGTCAGTAGGATTATTGTGTATATGGACATCATCGATTATGGGGTTCCTACAAACGTGAGTAGGAATATTGTGTATATATGGACATCATCAATGCGCCCTGCCAATCATTCTGATAATAAGTTAGTCTTCTGTTTCATTTTGCTCAAATGTCATATTTATTTTCACTTATGCATGATCCAATATATTGTTGTTCATCTTCTTAGTTGACAGTTTCCTTTTCCTCTTGCAGAAAAAGGTATCGTCTTTCTGTCGTGGTTCTGATGTTATAACCATGCTTGCTGTAGTGATTCTGATATTATGACCATGCTTGCCTTATTTCAATACGTCCTCTATCGTTGTGTAGTTGTCTACTGCTTGGACTCTGTTTATCTCTGCCCATGAGTGCTACCTGTACCACAGTTACGGTGCCTATCTGTGGACTATTGATTTTGCTAATTAACAGGTCATTCCTCTACTTACACGGACTTTGTCAAGCAACTACAAGTTTCAAACGGAGAGTCAAGGAAAGGTTGTCAGCTTTGCTGCACAAATAAGCTGCATGGTCAGATCCAGTGCTTTCCTAATTGTAACCCACACAAACCAGCACCTAGGGTGCTGCTCAAATCAGAACAACCTGATCTGAACCTTTCTTGCTGAAACTTTCAGAAAGCATCAGTTAGCTTTAAGAAGAGGTAAGCATGACAAGCACAAAGTAGTTGTTACCACAAATAGTATCAAAATAATAGTGATTAGACCAATGTATCAATTAGTTTAACTTTTGCTGTTAGGGTTTCTGTACACATCATTATCACCTTTTGTGTTAACTGTTAAAATCATCTCATTGTTGTCATTTGTTAATAAAGAAAGACCTTTTTTCAAGCTGGCCAGTACAAAATAATGTTGATTGCACTTTGCTTTATAATGTATATACCTCAAATGTTTGAGAGGTTGTTCCCAATATCCAATTTTTTTTCCTTATATTCTTGATGTTTCATGTTCTATATATGAGCATTTTTCCTAAATTAGGAAGCCTAGGACAAGGATCAAATTTTGGAGACAAGCTGTGCGGACTTAGAGTATCCTTTTTATTATGTTATATGACTGTTTTCATGATAATTGACCTTATTTTGTGCAGGTCTCAATTTCTGAGTCAATAACTGTGGCATATACTTCATCTATATAGATCTAGGGTTGAGATCCTCTGCAGTACTGTACGGTGTTGTAGTGCTGATGACATGTGGGGCCGGGTCCACACGGCAGTGACTATACAGCACCGTAGATCTATAGGTTACTTTGACTTTTCTATGTCATCTTTATTTTCATATGTCAAGATAGTGAAATATGAAGAAGAGAAGAAGCTTTATGTTGGTCCTGGATTAATATTTTTGTTTTTCTTTGTTGTCGACTCTTAAAATTTCTTATTAGACGTGCTGCTACATCACTCTATTAAGGTGAAATTATGGACGTCACCTCAGACAAAGTTCCAGCTGACTCTGCATCAGGAAATATGGACGAACACATGAATAGTTTGAGCGCAGCAAAAGTCAGGAAAAGTTGCAGCAAAATTTAAATGGGCATTACCACGGGCACGGCGTGCGCCGCGCTCCCCGCGCTAGTACATTACCTAGAAAACAATCGAAAAAAATAACGCTCGAACGTCAGAAATCTGGCATCTCGTCCCAAACGGCTCCGTTGCCGTCCATTTATTCCAGCACGAATCATAGAATAGAGGACTGCACGTCATCTTTTGCGAACGTTCGGGCTGGATCGCGAGCAACCGAACGAAACGATCACATCCTCCTTATCCGTTCGGGCCGGGCAGCGCCATGGACACGTCTGCGACGAGGGGCGACGCGATGGGACTCCTCCCCGACGGTGTTCTCTCGTTGGTGGATGCCCAGGCGGCTGGCCCGAAGACCGCAGTGGAGGGGCTTGTGCGGGTGGCTGCCACAGCGGCGTGCCCACAGACCTCGACGTAGGAGTTCGTGCGGGTGGCTTACCCTGCGGTGTGCCCGGAGACCCGTGGCGGGAGGATATGCTCCTGGAGCGCGAGCGCGCGCTCTCAAGCGATCGTTCTCGGGGAAGCTCCGGCGATGCACGGGGAGCAACCATGGCCTTCGCCGTGCTCCGCCGCACCCGCGGCCGCCGTCGACTCCAGCGCCGATGTGCCCCTCGTCACCTCCCACTTCAAGGTTTCCTCTTCTTTCTTGGGTCCTTTTTTTCGTCATCCCATTCATTCATGGTCCCGTTAGTATCAACTAGATTAGGATGATGACCGCTACGTTTCTCGTTAATCCATTGGCGTCTGTATTATCGGGATGATGATGTTTTTTTTTTTGAACACAGTACAGACGCAAGCGCTCATATACACGCGCATACACTCACCCCTATGAACGCACACACGCACACCCTACCCCTATGAGCACCTTCGAGAGACTGAGCCGGCATATCATCTTGAAATTTACGAAGTCACAGTAGGCACCTCGTCGTCGACGGGAACGTCTCCTCCCACTGAATGCGCATCGCCGGAAATCCTGAAATAATTCCAGGAATAAATGCGAGCACCAGGATTTGAACCCTGGTGGGCTGGGGATACCACGGTCCCTCTAACCATCCAACCACAGGTTGGTTCGCATCGGGATGATGATGTTGAGTATTGTGATTAGATGGGAAACATAAGATAGACTAGGAAGTATTCTGGCTTGTTTTGTACTCCAAAAAGATCATGTACTCCTATATATATGCTCAAGCAATAAACATCGATTCCACCAATCCCTCTCTATCCCTTCTAACATGGTATCAGGCTAACCGATCCAAAACCCTAGCCGCCGCCGCCGCTTCCGCACCGCGCCGCCCCCGGGGCGGTCGATCTACATGATCGCCACCAGGGGCCGCGCCGCCCGTACCTAGGGTTCGTCCGCTGGTCGTGTTGACCGGCTGCCCTAGAGAGTCTTTTCCCCGATCCTTTGATCCGGGTTTTCTCTCTCCCGCCGGTCATCTTGACCGGCGTTTTTCTTTTTGGTTTTCCGATCTAAGACCGGTTTGCGTCGCCCGCCGCCGCTATCGACCCCGCGCGCCTCTACTCCGGCATAGGCGCGACCACCCAGCCTCTTCTCCGACACGGCGTCCTCGCGCGACGCGGCGGCCCGTCACGACCGTCGTCCGCATGTCTGCCCGCCCGTCGCTCTGCGCCGGCCGTCGCCGCCCTGCTCTGAACGGTAGTCCTCCATCACCTCCCGCCTCCGTCGCGCATGTACGACCGCCTCCACACGGCGTTGCGTTGGCCGCTCGGGCGTCATTGCTGCGTTGGCCGCTCGGACTTCGCTGCCCGGGCGCCGGCGCTGCATTGGCCGCCAGGGCGCCGGTGCAGACGCGCTCGTCCGCACATCGTCGCCGGCTTCAGCTCGGACTCCGCCACCACCCCGCCTCCACCGAGCAGCGTCCACGACCTCGCGCGCGATCGGATTGATCACCCGCCCGTCGCGATCCGCCCCATCTGCGCCGTGCGACCGATCGGGCCCGTCGATTGCGCGCGCCTCTGCAGGTCCCGTGAAGATTGTCCCTGAGTACAGCGCGCCCCTTCACCGATCGAGCAACGGGCTGCAGCTACGTCGCCCCATCGGGCCGTAGCGCCGCCACCCCGTGGTTCTCCTCGTGGCTGCACCGACCGGCGCGCCGCCACTGCGTCGCCCATTCAGGCCGTAGCGCCGCGACACGCGGTCCACGCCGCCGCCCCGAGGCCGTCCCCACGGCAGCACCGACCCGCGCACCGCCGTTGTGACGCCCCTTCGGGCCGTAGCACCGCGGCACGCGGTCCACGCCGTCGCCCCGACCTGCACGCTGCCGCTGCGTCGCCCCTTAGGGCCATAGCATCGCAGCACGCGGTCCACTCCGCCGTCCCCGCGCGTTGACTTCCACGTGGTATGCGCCGCGCCGCCTCCCTTGGCACGGGAACGCCACCGTCCGCGCCGGTCTTCGTCACGTTGTTGGGTTCTCCTCGCCTACTTCAAGCACTGCCGCCGCGCTCCTAGCCACCACCGCTCTTCCTCGGCGCCGCTGTCGCTCGCTCACCCGAGCCGCGTCGTCTGTCTACCCCCTTCTTCTTCGTCCAGCACCAGCTCATCGCCAGCGTCGCCGTCGTCTTCCCCGACCACTTCATCTACTCCGACCACCGCAGGCGACATCGGCCCCACGCCGATTGGCGCCGCAACCGTCGTTGAGTCCTTCTCTGCTAGCCCCCTCGACATGGCATCAAGCTCGTGTAGGTCCCCGTCTAAGCATGCCCGGTGCTGGCAACACCGATGCGTGCCTTCGTCCACGACGTGTCCCCGGGCCTGGCAAGCCTGGAGCGGCGCATCGTCAACATCGACTTCGTCCGTCTACGCATGCCTGGTGCTGGCAACACCGACGCGTGCCTTCGTCCACGATGTGTCCCCGGGCTTGGCAAACCCGGCGCGATGCCTCGTCAACACCGTCTTCTTCCCGGTGCACCACTACTTCGACACCACTGCGCCCCTGACTAACTTGGCGCTTCCTTGCACCCGCGGCTCCATGGCAACTACGTCAACACCGGCCACTCCGACTTGACATCGACCACGGCGTCCCTCGCACGGCTACCTCGACCACGGCTACACCACCCTACGCTCTCGGCTACATCGACATCGGCACAAAGGGCTACCGCCTTGCTTGAGCAATCTCGTCGGTTTCCACTCCAACCACAACTTCCGCGATGCATCGACCGTCACGACTGTGGGGGGATATCCGTTGGCTTACCTTCGAATTCTTCTCTAGTCTCACCGTCTGCGTCGCTACCGTTGTGCCTGCGGGGGGATGTTGAGTATTGTGATTAGATGGGAAACATAAGATAGACTAGGAAGTATTCTGGCTTGTCTTGTACTCCAAGAAGATCATGTACTCCTATATATATGCCCACGAGGCTCAAGCAATAAACATCGATTCCACCAATCCCTCTCTACCCCTTCTAACAAATGATACCCGTTTTAGTATCAATTAGATGGGATTTGTTCTTCGCTTCTTTTGTGTGGAATGGGGTTCAATAGAATCAGATTTTACTTTCTGTGAAGTTTTTTGGTGTACTTTGAACCCCCAAATTAGATGTGATTTTGCTTGCAGTTTAGCTACAGGGGTAGTTAGATTACCTTCGATCTAGTTGTGGATGGGGCCATGGCAAATTTAGTATAAGTTTGTTCAATCCCACGGCAAATTTCTCACAAAAATTGTTCTTAATAATGGCAAATTTGCCAACATATTTAGAGTCTTTTATTTGTTCACATGGCAAATGTTTCAAGTTTTTCCCTATGTCTCATGGCAAAATATGAACATGATTTACCCAAAAACATGGAAAATTCTAGTTTCCCTTTGATCACACTAAAACTGAAAAACATATTGGCATGTTCAATTTTTTGCCATGGCAAATTTAGTTTTCGAGAATTTTGTTGTTCAGATTCATATACCATGTTGGTAAATTTGTGTAACTTACGATGGCACACTCTTCTCTTTCAAAATAGCATGGCAATCTCTTTTATTGTAGATCATGGCAAATTTCTTTGTTTGGAACATGGCAAAAGTACGTTTTATGGGACCATGGCAATTTATGTTCATTGAGCATGGCAAATGTAGTTTTTTTTATCATGGCAATCGCCATGTCTCCAATTTTTTGCCATGGAAATTTTAGTATTCATGAAATCTGAATGTTCAAATTCATATACCATGTTGGCAAATTTTTGTAACATACGATGAAAAAATCTTCTCTTCAAAATATGAATACATACATGACATTTTTCTTTATACAAAGTCTCACTTTTAATTCTAGTGTATTTTCTATCAGTCTCACTGTAATGCATGGCAACTAAAAGCATATGTTGCCATGGTGTCTTGCCATGGCAACTCAAATCATATGTAATTTTGTTAAGTTATCTATATGCGTTTGCCATGGCAAACTGAAGCATTTGTTGCCATGATGGCACTTTCGTTGGTGCCTTTGTCATATGTATTCGAAGATTTGTTGCCATGGTTACTCTAGATGTATTTTTGTCATGACACCTTTGAAATGTAGTTTATGGATCATGGTAAAAAAATTCATTTTCCAACAATGGAAAAAATTAATTTTCTTATTTAACCATGGCAATTTAAATTCATTGAGCACGACAAATGTAGTTTCGGGGTCATGTCATTTTTTACTATATGAACACATACATGGCATTTTTCTTATACAAAGCATGACAATTATAATTAAAAGACCATGACAAATTTTAACATACATCTGTCGTGGTAATTTTGTTCATAATTTGTGTTTACTTTACATACACGACATTTTCCTCATACAAAACATGGCAAGTTTAATTAAAATACAATGGCAATTTTTGATATGAATCTGCCATGGGAATTTTTTTGTTCATACTTTGTGCTTGAACTGTTCATTCTATATATGAGCATGGCAACTAAAATATTAAGTACTTTTGTTAATTTTTATAGATGTGTTGCCATGATGGCAACTTGTTGTTTGTGCCTTTGTCATGTACTCCAAGAATTTTTGTCGTGCCATCTTTGAAACGAGTTTATGGATCTTGTACGCTTTGTGTGTTGATCAACTTGATTCACTAACACTAGTGAAGCGACCTGCTATACAAACGGTTTTTACCCCCTTTCCACGATAGAGTTTTAAACCGTCGCCTTGCCTGTGTGTGCAATAGGGGGGGTCCTTCCCACATGACCCAGAAACCGTCGGCGATAGGGCCTCCGGTCACACACGTGGGGCAAAAAGAGCTCGTGTGCGATCGAGCGAGCCATCACAGACAATTATACTGGCCCAATCATTTCCGTTCGTATGTACATCCCACACAGTGAATCCAAGACAAACGTTTCCGTTCGTATAGACATCCCACACAGTGAATCCCAGACAAACGTTTCCGTTCGTGCGTACATCACACACAATTTTCCGCATCACATCGTCTGTGATAGCGTTGCCATTGCAGACGATAGTAATAATTTTATCGTTTGTGTTATTGAATGCATCACGCATGGTGCCTAGAAGAAACTGTGTGGCATAGGCTATCCATCACACACACTTTTTATGTGGAAAACGTTTGTGCAAGGTGGCCTAACACAAACAGTTGTCCAGAGGAAGTCGTGTGTGATTGTTCATTGATCCAACACGTTTACTTCCTAGAAACAGTGTGGGTTGTCTGAGATCATCGCCACGGTGTTGTCTCAATAACCGTTTGCACTAGAAAAACCCAATAAGCAGGCTAATTGGCCTATTATTATTAATCCATTTAGTAATCAAATTGACATTTCATATTAAACACACAATATATTTCATTTTCGTATTACGGAAGCAGGATTTCATAATTGATATACATCAGAGTACAACATCATATAGCTTCAGCACTCACTTACACCATATAGGCATATAGCTAGCTACCCCATCACACAACAGAACCAAGTTTCACATGCAACATCTAAAACCTTTGGAAATTAGCATCATAGACGGTAGATAGACAGATGAATCACATCTGGAAAACTGCTGAAGCGGAAGGCGAATATTGAGCCTTCAATGATGTTGAAGGTCCTTACAACTTTAGGCCAGTGCCTGTGGATGATTGACCACCCATCCTTCATCCTCTTGAGGAAGACTTCAATATTTTACCGTGGGTGTTGTATGAACACCTTCCTCGCCTCTTGACCATACATGTGATTTGAGAGGTAATCATCTGTGAACTGCTTTGGAAAGGCCTGAAAACAAAGATATGCATAAATATCTTCTCTAAATTTTGAAATGGCGCAAAGGAATAAAAAAACAAAGTATAAGAGTTAGTACCATCCTGTAGTTCACTGATGTCTTCTTCATTGTGCAGACAAAGATCTTGTTATTTTTCGTCACTAGTTTCTTTATCCTAACAATCTTTCTAAGTTTCTTGACTTGACTAATATTCATGGACATCTCATTTCCCCATATGCAAAATGGGTCGAACAGTGGGTCAAAACCTCTGACAGCAGGACCTACATGTGCAAGACCAAATTGTTAAAAACCTAAATACTAGAATGGTTCCTGCAATTGCACAATAATGTGCTATTAGACAAAGGACCATGGATGTGCGAACCTCGACGGTAAACCTCAGTGCCTCCCATTGTTTCCCTGCAACACATATAAGGTAGTTATTGATCAGGTTAAGTGAGGGTTGGCATACTATCAGTAAAATATGTTGATGAAAAATAAACACATTGCAGATTCAGTAGATTAATTCGAGCCACATGGAAAAGCCATTTATCTAAACCAAGCATGCTTAAGAACTAGGAAATATAGCAATTGTATATGTTTCTCATGTATTTAGTACAGCCAAATTTGATTTATTTCTCACATGCATAACAATACAAAATTGTACCGACAACAATTGAACATCACATTGCAGAATTGAACCAAACAGTTAACTAAGCACCACAACAAATAAACCAAACAGTTAACTGAGCACCACATTGCACAATAGAACATACTAGAAGATTAGACAGTTAACCAAACCTAGTATGCTTAACAACTTGGAAATATAGCAATTGTATTTGTTTCTCATGTATTTTGTACAGCCAAATTCGATTTATTTCTCACATGCAAGAGAATACAAAATTGCACCCACAAGAATTGAGCATCACATTGTAGAATTGAACCAAACAGTTAACTGAACATGACAACAAATTAACCAAACAGTTAACTGAGCACCACATTGCACAATATATAGAACATATATAATAGAGGATCAGATTGCATAGTGACAGTACATAGGACAATTCACTAGAATTTGTAAAGGAAAGGCAGGAGCAGCACATGCAACAGGTAAACCGAACATGCTTAACCGGCGTAGCTAGCTAGCTGAACATAGGTCCTTATAGTGAGCTAAAAAGACAAGCTACTCCACATCGTCGGAGATATCAGTGATGATGGGCTCCTTAGACTTGGAAGAGGGCGAGGTCTCCACATCGTGTGTGCCCTCCTCGTACTGGTGAGTCGCATGAGCCGCTTCGGGCACCAACCTGCTGGCTCTGGAGTTGAGGTAAGCATGGGCACGCTGAGGAAACACCTCGTAGTCTTCGTCGAAGGCACCGACGGTGGCCTCGAGAAAACGCCACGAACTGTCGTTTAAAGCAGCCAACCGCGTGGCAGCGTCCGTGCACGAGGCGTCGACGGTGGCCTCGACGGCGAGGTGCTCCTCCAATATCTGGGGGTCGGCACGCATGGCAGCCATCGCGACCTCATCTGCACGTGCAACCGCGATTTGCTTCTCTGCTGGCAAATGCTCCTTGAGCTCCTAGCTATACTGCGTGCACCATGGCTTAGGGCGGTGCTTATTTGGAGGATGGGTCGGTGATTTGGGTGGAAGGTGTCGCGTCGGCGGTCAGGGCATGTGGGATGTAGAAGAAGGAGGAGGATGGGGGTCGGGTGTGGATTACCTGACTAGATCGACGAGGCCGAGCAGTAGGAAGGAGCGTCGCCGGCGAGGCGGCGGCGCTGCAAGCAAGCAGTGAAGGTTTGAACTTGGATTGGAAGGGGGAAACAGGGGAAATGTGGCTTTTGGTAAGGAGGAGGGGGCATGGGAGGTAGATATTTCCGCAGATGCCGAAAAATTTCGCTCCGTGTAGAGAAAAAACTGGCACGCAAAGTGTCATCAGACACGGTCCCTTATTCAGCACTGTGTACGATATCTAAACATCACAAACGATTCATATGGCTTACCCCGTGTGTGATGAGTTTGAATGTTCAAATTTTGGTTCGAATTTCCCGGGTTACAGTGGTCATCCACGTCATTGCATAATTTGGGTACACAAAAGAGCCTACAACACACCCACACTTCTTAATCGAGCAAGTTCAACAATTAAACAGAGCTAGCTGACCTAAACATTACTTTAACAAAAGACCAGCACTCTAAACAAAGACTACTACTCCGCCTGGCGCTCGTCGATCTCCGCCGCCTCCTCCATGTCCAGCTCACGCCTGACGATCTCCTAGGGAAGGGGCTCCATGGCATCCATCACACCATACTCGGCAAGCATCTCGCAATCTGCGTATGCCATCTCTTTGGAAAAGGCCGCCACGAGCTGGGCGTGGGCGGCCGCGGTCTGGGCTTGGACGGGCTCCATCGCGGCAAGGTATGCCGCGAATGCTCTCGGCAATTGCCAACTCTTTGGCCGTGGGTTGCCGACCGTTGTCGGAGAAGCTTCGTGCGATTTGTGCGGTCACCGCCAGGATCTGGGCGTGGGCGGCCTCCATCAGGGCTAAGGCGGCTGCCGCGGAATGGACAGCTGTTGTCCCGCTCTCGCCATTTGCTATCCCCGTCGCAGATGTTGCTGCCACCATCTGAGCTGCAGTAGCGGCCATTTTGGCTGCCGCTGCCGCCCGGTCGCAGATTGCGGCCGCACTCATGCAGGTTGTGAGCATGCTCATGGAGGCTGCGGCCACGCTCTCGCCGGAGTGGGCCGCCGAAGTTGCCCTCACGACGCGGTCCACGTCTCCATCTTTGACCGGCGATGATTGAACAGTGAAATGATATTTGGGGAGTTAGTTTGCTTGACGCGCCGGCTGTGGACTGTAGCCGACGAACCTTCTCGCATAAGCCATATATGATGATGGTCCAAGATATTTTGTACTGCATCTCACACGGTTGGTGATAATAAACTGTGTGTGATGTACTTGATTTTTCGTCCTGATTTGAAATATGGAATGGGGTCACAGCGGCAAAGGACGGTGTTTGAATTGCTAGAACATTTATCTGCAGTGAACATACAACTATAGGAGTGTCGTCAAAAATTTTGGAATTATTCGGGGTTCGTTTGGACATTTTTATAAATTAACTGAGTTTTCTAGGCATTTTATGTGCATAATTCAAATTTGAACTACATGCACATGCCTCGGTGCACCAAAATGGGTTGAAAAATCATATATGTGTCCTTGGGTGCATGCTTAGGTCCCATGCAAGAAATGAGACTGAATTTCAAACACCTTGGCATCATGGCTCCACCGCAAACATTGAGATACTTGGTTTTGAAATTCAAGTAAATCCAAAACTCGTCTGAAATTCATGAAACTTGTCATGCTATCATGGAATGGCACCAACATGCTGTGGTAAAATTTTTGTCCCATTTGGGACAGGTTTTTGTATAAGCTTCTCACAAACCAGAGCTTCTCACAAGAAGCCTCATGGTTCCAGTAGGAAACGTGTGTCACCTTTGTGGACGAAACGACTTTTGTTGCCTCTTCTTGCCTTGAATTTTTCTCTAGATGCAACATAGACCAATAGGAGTGTCGTGTTAAAATTTGGAATTATTCGGGGTTCGTTTGGACATTTTTATACATTAACTGAGTTTTCTAGGCATTTTATGTGCATAATTCAAATTTGAACTACAAGCACATGCTCCGGTGCACCAAAATGGGTTGAAAAATCATATATGTGTCCTTGGGTGCATGCTTAGGTCCCATGCAAGAAATGGGAATGAATTTCAAACACCTCGGCATCGTGGCTCGGCCGCATACGTTGAGATACTTGGTTTTGAAATTCTAGTAAATCCAAAACTCATCTGAAATTCATGAAACTTGGTATGCTATCATGGAATGGCACCAACATGCTGTGGTAAAGTTTTTGTCCCATTTGGGGCAGGTTTTCGTATAAGCTTCTCACAAACCAGAGCTTCTCACAAGAAGCATCATGGTTCCGGTAGGGAACGTGTCACCTTTGTGGACGAAACGACATTCATTGCCTCTTGTTGCCTTCAAATTTTTTTCTAGATGCAACATAGACCAATAGGAGTGCCATGTTAAATTTTGGAATTATTCGGGGTTTGTTTGGACATTTTTATACATTAACTGAGTTTTCTAGGCATTTTACGTGCATAATTCAAATTTGAACTACACGCACATGCTCCGGTGCCCCAAAATGGGTTGAAAAATCATATATGTGTCCTTGGGTGCATGCTTAGGTCCCATGCAAGAAATGGGAATGAATTTCAAACACCTAGGCTTCGTGGCTCGGCCGCAAACATTGAGAACTTGGTTTTGAAATTCTAGTAAATCCAAAACTCGTCCGAAATTCATGAAACTTGGCATGGTATCATGAAATGGCACCAACATGTTGTGGTAAATTTTTTGTCTCATTTGGGGTAGGTTATGGTATAAGCTTCTCACAAACCAGAGCTTCTCACAAGAAGCCTCGTGGTTCCGGTAGGGAACGTGTGTCACCTTTGTGGACGAAACGACTTTCGTTGCCTCTTCTCGCCTTGAATTTTTTTCTAGATGCAACATAGACCAATAGGAGTGCCGTGTTAAAATTTGGAATTATTCGGGGTTCGTTTGGACATTTTTATACATTAACTGAGTTTTCTAGGCATTTTATGTGCATAATTCAAATTTGAACTACATGCACATGCTCTGGTGCACCAAAATGGGTTGAAAAATCATATACGTGTCCTTGGGTGCATGTTTAGGTCCTATGCAAGAATTGGGAATGAATTTCAAACACCCAGGCTTCGTGGCTCGGCCGCAAACATTGAGAAACTTGGTTTTTAAATTCCTATAAATCCAAAACTCCTCTAAAATTCATGAGACTTGGCATGGTGTCATGAAATGGCACCAACATGATGTGGTAAAAAATTTGTCCAATATGAGAGAAGGCGCACACATTAACAGCCACAGCCAACATAGCCATTTTGGAACAACTAACTATCACGTTATCATCACAAACAGTTGTACAGTATTATTTAAATCATGGGCGTTCTACTGACCATTTACGTGCCGCCACGCGTAACACTTTTTTATTGGCAAGGAGGTGCCGTGTGATACGTCTCCAACGTATCTATAACTTTTGATTGTTCCATGCTATTATAGTATCAATCTTGGATGTTTTATATGCAATTATATGCCATTATATATCATTTTTGGGGACTAACCTATTAACCCAGTGCCCAGTGCCAGTTGCTATTTTTTGCTTGTTTTTGCCTTTTCAGAAAATCATTATCAAAAAGAGTCCAAACGAGAAAAAAAAACTTTGGATTAATTTTTTTTGGACCAGAAGAGACCCACAAAGCTTCGAGAGAAGACCAAAAGAGCCACGAGGAGGCGACAAGCCTGGAGGGCGCGCCCCCCCAGGCTTGTGGGCCCCTCATAGCCCCTCCTGACCTAATTCCAGCGCTATAAATTCCTAAATATTCCCAATATACCAGAGAGACGGAAGAGAAAACCTTTCCGCCACCACAAGCCTCTGTTCTTCCGCGATCCCATCTGGAGGCCTTTTCCGGTACTCTGCCAGAGGGGGAATCGATCACGGAGGGCTTCTTCATCAACCTTGCTGCCCTTCCGATGATGTGTGAGTAGTTTACCACAGACCTATGGGTCCATAGCTAGTAGCTAGATGGCTTCTTCTCTCTCTTTGATCTTCAATACCATGTTCTCCTCGATGTTCTTGGAGTTCTATCCGATGTAATCTTCTTTTGCGGTGTGTTTGTTGGGATCCGATGAATTGTGAGTTTATGATCAGATTATTCATGAGAAGTATTTGAGTCTTCTCTGAACTCTTTTATGCATGATTATTATAGCTTTGTATTTCTCTCCGATCTATCGATTTGGTTTGGCCTACTAGATTGATTTATCTTGCAATGGGAGAGGTGCTTTGTGATGGGTTCAATCTTGCGGTGCTCAATCCCAGTGACAGAAGGGGACATGACACGTATTTGTATTGTTGGCAATAAGGATAAAAAGATGGGGTTTAATCATATTGCTTGAGTTTACTTTGTCTACATCATGTCATCTTGCTTAAGGTGTTACTCTGTTTCATACTTAATACCCTAGATGCATGCTGGATAGTGGTCGATGGGTGGAGTAATAGTAGTAGATGCAGGCAGGAGTCGGTCTACTTGTCTCGGACGTGATGCCTATATACATGATCATTGCCATGAATCCGTCATAATTATTTTCTTTTCTATCAATTGCCCAACAGTAATTTGTTTACCCACCGTATGCTATGTGTTCGAGAGAGAAGCCTCTAGTGAAAACTATGGCCCCCGGGTCTACTTTATCATATATAAAAAACCTAAAAATACCTTGCTGCAATTTATTTACTTTTATTTTATTTAGTATTTTAGTTTATCTATCTATCACTATCAGAATTAATCCTTGCAAATAACCGCTAAGAGGATTGACAACCCTCTTATTTGCGTTGGGTGCAAGTGTTTTCTTTTGTGTGTGCAAGTGCGCTTAACGAGATTTTGCTTGGTTCTCCTACTGGATTGATAACCTTGGTTCTTAACTAAGGGAAATATTTGTCTCTACTATACTACATCATCCTCTCCTCATCGGGGAAATACCAACGCAGTCTACAAGTAGCAGGAAGAATTTCTGGCGCCGTTGCCGATGAGACATCATCAAAATTACCAAAAATTTGCTAGACTCTGTCGCAGGTGGTACTTTTATGGAAATTACATTGGGAGAAGATACAAAACTTCTCAACAATATTATGACAAATTATTCTCAATGGCACACTGAACGAACTCCAACTGGTAAGAAGGTAAATTCTGTCGAAGAAATTAATACTTTGAGTGATAAGATGGATGCTTTATTGAAATTGGTTGCTAGTAAAAATGCTCATATTGATCCTAATGATGTGCCATTGCTGTAACATCCCCATGTAACAGCTACAGTAATCACCTCTTGGTAATGCCAAGTCAGCATGATTAACTAGTGCTTAATCATCATTTGCATCATATCACATTTCAAATTCCAGTTCAAAATGAAATTCAATTATAAAGTGAAAACAAAAGTTGCTCCAAACTAAAAACTAAAATGTTTATTAAATTGCAAATAATTCAGAGGCATTTATAAAAATATAATCAACATTTATTGAACTTGGTATATGACCCCATCATCCACAAAACAGCACCAAACAGATATATTTAATACATTTCACTTTAAATAAAATTAAAACGAAATCCTTTTAACTCCAAACAAATTTCTGATGACAGATAATTTTGCACTGTTAATTTTGGGCTAATTCTCATATTTTACAAAACTAAATTTGGGGCTATACATTTTTGCGAAACAGAAACTAAAATGAAAACAAAAGATAAAAAGAAAATAAATAAAACAAAAGGCCCGACTGGGCCTTAGGCCACAGTGGCCGGCCCACTCACTCCCGCCTGGCCTATTTAGGCCTCCCCTCGCTCCCCACCGAAACCCTAACCCCCACCCGTTTCCCCTCGCCCCCTCCTCCCTCTGCCGCGCCGCGCGCGCCCGCCTGTCGCCGCCGCCGCCCCATCGTCCTCGTCGCCGTCCCCAACCTCCTCCTCACGGGTCTTCCTCGAGCCTCGCCGGCGTACATCGACGACGGGGGTGAGGACCTCGTTTCCTCTCCTCCCCCTCTGTCCGCGTCGCCGCCGTTCCCCGTCGCCCGCTCGCCGCCGTGCCGCGCGCCCGCTGTGGCCTCCTCCCGCTTTCCCCCTCGCCGTGCTCCCGCGCAGCCCCGCCGCGCGCTGCTCCCGCTCGAGCGCGCGCGCTGCCACTGCCCGTATCCCGCCGCTGCCGCGCCGCCTCCTGCGGCTGCCGTCCCGCTCGCCCTGCCGCCTCCCCGCAGCCACCTCGCTGTCGCCGCCGTCCGCTCCGATCCGCCCCCCTCCACGCAGCTCGCCGCCGCTCGCCCCGCTGGCCGTCGCCACCGCCCGCCCGCACGGCCTCCTGACCGAGGCCGCCGCGTGCCTCTACGCCGCGGGTGTGGCCCGACTGGGCCAGTGACAGATGGGGCCCAGCCCGTGAGAATAAAAAAAAAAGAGTAAATAGTAATAAAAATAAAAGAAATTAAAATAAATAATAATTAATTAATTAATTAATTAACTTAGTTAATCATGTTTAATTAAACTAATTAAATAATTAAACTAATTAATCTGTAATTAGATTAGTTAAAACCCTAATTTGGCTAAACAGTGAATGACAGGTGGGACCCACCAGTACTGTTGACCGCTGACGCAGTGCTGACGTCAGCAATTACTATTTCGGATAATGTTAGTTTAAATAATTAAAATAAATCCAGAAAATGTTTAAAACTTTGAAAAATCATATCTTTTAAACCGTAACTCGGATTAAAATAATTTATATATGAAAAATTATCAGAAAAATGTGTAGAATCTGAATAACCTATCCATATGCTTGTCACACCCCTCTATCATACTGAACATGCAACATTTTGCCCGTATCCGGTATATGAATAGTGACTGACTTTAATAAAATAAATCCAAATAAATTCCTAAATTAACTAAATCATTTAGTTAGGCAGTAAAACACCTCTGCATATCGTTTAGGCATGTCATGCATATTGATTGCATTTTTGCTGTGTATTTATTGTTTCTTCTCCCCCCCTTCTCCCCTGATAGCCCCCGTGACTGCCGACGACACCGCCGTGTGCGACGACGTCGCCGACGACCAGGCCCCTTCAGCAGAGCTTCCAGGCAAGCAAAACCTCCTTGATCATCAGATATCACCCATTCCCTTCCCTCTTATGCTTGAATTAGTATTGCCTCTGCTACTGTTCCGATAGCACCTATTCCGATGCATAGCCTGATTTTGTTGTCTGTTATTGATACCCCACCTGTTGTCCCACAATACTTAGTTGTGCTACTTCTTCATCGGTGACCCATCACCCTTGTCCGTATGCCATGCTTAATACCGGGCCGTGATCACTCTGGGTGAGGATCACGGAAATGTTTACATTGCAACACTTAAACTGTTAAAGTCGGGCTGGCCCCAAGGGTGCCCGCGAGAGAATATCATTAAAGACGGGTCGGCTCCAAGAGCATCCGCGCGTTATGTAATTCCAAGTCGGAGCGACAGGAACCCTGTTCGTCTCTGCGAGTTACTAAACATGATTAAACGGATTTGGGTATTTGATCTGAGTGGGTCGTTGGCCCTAAACGCACTACCACCACGTAGGATAATGGGTATGGGCCCCTCTACGTTGTACGTTTCTCCCGAAAGTTCTGTCAGACGTCCAGTTCAGCACTGCGGCCGGGACAGACCGGCGCCATCCAGTAGGGTGGTGACTGGCTTCACCCTGCACGCAACGACCCGGAGGGCACATGGCGATGGCCCAAGACCCCTGAGCTCTTAGGATGTAGACCGGCGGGGACCTCTCTGTTGAGCTTAGGTAGGACGCTGCTTCGTGTCGATTACCCGAGGCCGGGTATTACCCAGCAAGTGCGTCCGGACAGATGTAATCGAGTGTGCTTGGTAACAGTAGTGCACCCCTGCAGGGAAGTTATCTATTCGAATAGCCGTGTCCACGGTAACAGGACGCTCGGAGTTGTATCCTTATCTGCTACAACTATAAATGGATACTGATGCAATATTAAACTGTTACTACTGCTCTCGGGATTGCTTTCTCGCAGGGAGTCGAGAAAGGATCTCAGGGCGCTGCTACTATATAACCACTAGTATATGTTACTATGATTCTACTCTCTTCTGATGCTGCAAGATTGCTTCAAGATGCTAGTCTTCGACAGGCTAGGTTTCTCCCCCCTCTATTTCGACATTCTGCAGTTCAGTCCAAAGATATAGCCCCATTCATTTGATACCAATGCATACTTAGTATAGTTCTGATGTCAGTCTTGCGAGTACTTTGGATGAGTACTCACGGTTGCTTTGCTATTCTTTTCTCCCATACCCGGTTGCTGCGATCAGACGATGGAGCCCAGGAGCAGGAGATCCCTGGAGGCACCTACCACTACGTGGAGATCCCCGACGACCAGGAGTAGTTCGGAGGCCCTAGGCAGGAGGCCTTCACCTTTTCGATCAGTGTCGCTATTTGTGCTAGCCTTCTTAAGGCACCCTTGATTAACTTTGAGTCTGTACTCAGATACTTGTGCTTCCGCTGATGCTTGTGAAACCCGAGCTTATGTATTCGAGCCCTCGAGGCCCCTGGCTTGTAATATAAAGCTTGTATTATTGTATTTTGTGTCTAGAGTTGTGTTGTGATATCTTCCCGTGAGTCCTTAGGATTGATCGTGTGCATTTGCGTGTATGATTAGTGCACGATTAAGTCGGGGGCATCACAATTGTCTACTTTGATTGAGCAAAATAATGATGCTATTGATGTGAATTTTGTCTTTAGAAATAATTTCAACAACAATGCTTATAGAGTTAATTTCAATCCTAGACCGTTTCCTGGAAATTCCTCTAATAATTATGGCAATCCCTATGGTAATTCTTATAATAATAATAATATGATGCCCTCTGATCTTGAAAGTAATATTAAATAATTTATTAATTCGCAAAAGAATTTCAATGCTATGATAGAAGAAAAATTGAATAGAGTTGATGAATTGGCTAGGAACATGGATAGAATTGCTCATGATGTGGAAAATCTTAAAACTAAAATTTTGCCACCCAAGCATGATATAAATGAGTATATTAAAGCTATCTATGTCTCCATTAATGAAAGTAAAGAAAGGACCGCTAGGTTGAGAGCTAAGTGAGAATTCCTAGAAAAAGCGAGTCCACCCGGTTTCTATCGTAGTAATGATGAAGAAATTAAAACGATTGGTGTCACTCCTATTGAATCATTATTTAGTAACATAGAACTTGATGAAAAAGGGACTGAAGAAGAGTCAACTTTATTTAGAGGGAGTCCCTTTTGCTTGGAGGGTGATAATCTTAATGAAAAAAGTGAAAAAGTGGTTTGGAGAGGTCAAAACTTTAAATAGTAATGCACCCACTACTTTGGATTACAAGGACTTTAATTATGATAGTTGTTCTTTAATTGAGTGTATTTACTTGTTGCAATCCATGATTAATTTACCAAACGCATATGAACAAAATAAAGCTTTCACTAAACATATTGTAGAAGCCATGATGAAAGCGCACGAAGAAAAACTTGAGTTGGAAGTATCAATTCCTAGAAAATTACAAGATGAATGGGAACCTAAAGTCAAAATTAAATATTATGAATGTAATGCCCTATGTGATCTTGGTGCTAGCGTTTCCACTATACCAAAGTCTTTGTGTGATGTGCTAGGTCTCACCGACATGGATCCTTGTTCCCTTAATTTGCATCTTGCGGATTCTACCATAAAAAAACCATTGGGTAGAATAAATGATGTGCTTATTATTGCAAATAGAAATTATGTGCCCATGGATTTTATTGTTCTTGATATTGAATGCAATCCTTCTTGCCCCATAATACTTGGTAGGCCTTTTCTACGAACAATAGGTGCTATTATTGATATGAAAGAAGGTAATATAAGATTTCAATTTCCGTTAAAGAAAGGGATGGAACACTTCCCTAGGAAGAGAACTAAAGCACCTTATGAATCTATTATGAGGGTCACTTATGGAATTAACTTGAAGGATGACAACACTTGAAACTATGCATTATGCCTACCTAGGGGCATAAAACAATAGCGCTTGTTGGGAGGCAACCCAATGAATAAAATAATTTTTTGTTTTTACTTTATATTCTTGTGTGTTTACACAATTATAGCCTCTGTTATGATTGTGTTTTTATCTTTTAATTAGTGTTTGTGCCAAGTAATGCCTTTGGGATGATGTTGATGATAGTATAATTGATGCTGTTTGGAAAACAGAAAGTTTTGCGTCTAGTGCTGAAATTTTAATTATGTACTGGAGCGTCAGAAAAATATGAAATTTTTACAAAATATTGGTATATGAATTTTTTACGTTGTACTAATTTTTCAGAATTTTTTCAGTTACAGAAGTATGGCTTTTAAATAGATCTTTACAGACTGTTCTGTTTTAAATCGATTCTGTTTTTGTTGCATAGTTTGCTTATTTTGATGAATCTATGGATCGTATCGGGGGGTATGAGTCATGGAGAAGTTGGAGTATAGTAGCATCATGCAAATATTAAATATGAATCAATTTACAACAGTACCTAAAGTTTAAGATTTGTTTGTTATACTAACGGATCTCATGAGGTTTCTGTTGACTTTTGTGTGCTGAAGTTTTCAAGTTTTGGGTGAGACTACGATGGATAAAGGAATAAGGAGCGGCAAGAGCCTAAGCTTGGGGATGCCCAAGGCACCCCAAGGTAATATTCAAGTAAGACTCAAGCGTCTAAGCTTGGGGATGCCCCGGAGGGCATCCCCTCTTTCGTCTACAATCTATTGGTAACTCACTTGGAGCTATATTTTTATTCATCACATGATATGTGTTTTAATTGGAGCGTCTTGTGATATAGTTTGTTTGCTTTTTAGTTTGTCACAATCATCTTTGCTGAACACACCTTTTTGAGAGGGACACACATTATTCGTGATTTGTTAGAATACTCTATGTGCTTCACTTATATCTTTTGAGCTAGGTAGTTGCTCTAGTGCTTCACTTATATCTTTTAGAGCATGGCGGTGGTTATATTTTAAAGAAATAGTTGCACTCTCATGCTTCACTTATATATTTTTGAGAGTCTAATGAATAGCAATGGTAATATGCACGGGTTATCAATTTGGTCCTGATATGATAGGTATTCAAGAGGGATATAATAAAAACTTTCATGTAGATCACTGAATATGATAAGTTTGATTTCTTATAGTTTTGCGATATTAAGATGGTAATATGTGTGAGGTGCTAGTAGATAATTGTGGTTTAGTAAGAATATTGGTGTTAAGGTTTGTGATTCCCGAAGCATGCACGTATGATCTGTCGTTATGCTAAGAAGTTGGAGCATGATTTATTCTTGATTGTCTACCTTATGAGTGGCGGTCGGGGACGAGCGATGGATTTTTCCTACCAATCTATCCCCCTAGGGGCATGCGTAGTATTACTTTGCTTCGAGGGCTAATAAACTTTCGCAATAAGTATGTGAGTTCTTTATGACAAATGTGAGTCCATGGATTATACGCACTCTCACCTTTCCGCAATTTGCTAGCCTCTTCGGTACCGTGCATTGCCCTTTCTCACATCGAGAGTTGGTGCAAACTTCGCCGGTGCATCCAAACCCCGTGATATGATACGCTCTATCACACATAAGCCTCCTTATATCTTCCTCAAAACAGCCACCATACCTACCTATCATGGCATTTCCATAGCCATTCCGAGATATATTGCCATGCAACTTCCACCGTTCTGTTTTTATGACACACATCATCATTGTCATATTGCTTTGCATGATCATATAGCCGACATAGTATTTGTGGCTCAGCCACCGTTCATCATTTTTATACATGTTACGCTAGCATCATTGCACATCCTGGTCCACTGCCAGAGGCATTCATATAGAGTCATATATTTGTTCTAGCATCGAGTTGTAATTTTGAGTTGTAAGTAAATAAAAGTGTGATGATCATCATTATTAGAGCATTGTCCCAATGAGGAAAGGATGATGGAGACCATGATTCCCCCACAAGTTGGGATGAGACTCCGGACGAAAAAAGAGAGGCCAAACAGAGCCCACGGAAAAAGAAAAAATGAGAGAAAAAGAGAGAAGGGGCAATGTTACTATCCTTTTTCCACACTTTTGCTTCAGAGTAGCACCATGTTTTTCATATAGAGAGTCTCCTATTTTGTCACTTTCTTATACTAGTGGGAATTTTTCATTATAGAACTTGGCTTGTATATTCCGATGATGGGCTTCCTCAAATGCCCGAGGTCTTCATGAGCAAGCAAGTTGGATGCACACCCACTTAGTTTTCATGTTGAGCTTTCATACACTTATAGCTCTTAGTGCATCCATTGCATGGCAATCCCTACTCCTCGCATTGAGACTATATTCTTATTTTTGACTTCTCCTTATTAATCTCTACCACCATACTCTATTCCACCCATAGTGCTATATCCATGGCTTGCGCTCATGTATTACGTGGGGGTTGAAAAAGCTGAAGCGCGTTAAAAAGTATGAACCAATTGCTCGGCTTGTCATCGGGGTAGGGCATGATAAATATTTTGTGTTAAGAAGATGGAGCATGACAGGATTATATGGTTTTGTAGGGATAACGTTCTTTAGCATTTTTATTTTGAAAGACATGATTGTTTATTAGTATGCCTGAGTATTGATGTCTTTATATCAAAGACTATTGCTTTGAATCATTCGGATCTTATTATTCATACCGTAAGAGAGAGATTGCATGATGAAACATGTTAGGTAGCATTCCACATCAAAAATTCTGTTTTTATCATTTACATACTTGAGGACGAGCAGTAACTAAGCTTGGGGATGATTGATACGTCTCCAACGTATCTATAATTTTTTATTGTTCCATGCTATTATAGTATCAATCTTGGATGTTTTATATGCCATTATATATCATTTTGGGGACTAACCTATTAACCCAGTGCCCAGTGCCAGTTGCTGTTTTTTGCTTGTTTTTTCCTTTTCAGAAAATCATTATCAAAAAGAGTCCAAACGAGAATAAAACTTTGGATTAATTTTTCTAGACCAGAAGAGACCCACGAAGCTTCGGGAGAAGACCAGAAGAGCCATGAGGAGGCGACAAGCCTGGAGGGCACGCCCAGGGGGGTAGGCGCGCCCCCCAGGCTTGTGGACCCCTCGTAGCCCCTCCTGACCTAATTCCAGCGCTATAAATTCACAAATATTCCCAATATACCAAAGAGACAGAAGAGAAAACCTTTCCGCCGCCGCAAGCCTCTGTTCTTCCGCGATCCCATCTGGAGGCCTTTTCCGGTACTCTGCCGGAGGGGGAATCGATCACGGAGGGCTTCTTCATCAACCTTGCTGCCCTTCCGATGATGTGTGAGTAGTTTACCACAGACCTACGGGTCCATAGGTAGTAGCTAGATGGCTTCTTCTCTCTCTTTGATTTTCAATACCATGTTCTCCTCGATGTTCTTGTAGTTCTATCCGATGTAATCTTCTTTTGCGGTGTGTTTGTTGGGATCCGATGAATTTTGAGTTTATGATCAGATTATTCATGAGAAATATTTGAGTCTTCTCTGAACTCTTTTATGCATGATTATTATAGCTTTGTATTTCTCTCCGATCTATCGATTTGGTTTGGCCTACTAGATTGATTTATCTTGCAATGGGAGAGGTGCTTTGTGATGGGTTCAATCTTGCGGTGCTCAATCCCAGTGACAGAAGGGGACATGACACGTATTTGTATTGTTGCCATTAAGGATAAAAAGATGGGGTTTAATCATATTGCTTGAGTTTACTTTGTCTACATCATGTCATCTTGCTTAAGCCGTTACTCTGTTTCATACTTAATACCCTAGATGCATGCTGGATAGCGGTCAATGAGTGGAGTAATAGTAGTAGATGCAGGCAGGAGTCGGTCTACTTGTCTCGGACGTGATGCCTATATACATGATCATTGCCATGAATCCGTCATAATTATTTGCTTTTCTATCAATTGCCCAACAGTAATTTGTTTACCCACCGTATGCTGTGTTCGAGAGAGAAGCCTCTAATTTGTTTACCCACAGTAATTTGTTTACCCACCGTATACTTTTATTTTATTTAGTATTTTAGTTTATCTATCTATCACTATCAGAATTAATCCTTGCAAATAACCGCTAAGAGGATTGACAACCCTCTTATTTGCGTTGGGTGCAAGTGTTTGCTTTTGTGTGTGCAGGTGCGCTTAACGGGATTTTGCTTGGTTCTCCTTCTGGATTGATAACCTTGGTTCTTAACTGAGGGAAATAGTTATCTCTACTATACTGCATCATCCTCTCCTCTTCGGGGAAATATCAACGCAGTCTACATGTAGCACCGTGCGGGCAGCTGTTTGAGCAGACGGGAGGCGTGCGAGCGAAGTCCGCGGCGCAGGCTGACCAGGAGGCGTGCGACTAGTCCTGCGCTGCGCAGGCTGACCGGGAGGCGTGCGACTAGTCCTCCGCTGCGCAGGCTCACCGGGAGGCGTGTGAGCAGTACGCTACGCAGGCTCACTAGGAAGCGAGCCCTTTGACCTCCATCGCCGTATGCCTCGCTCTCAACTTCTCCATTAATGGCGCCCGAGCCGCTGTTTAATAGGCGGCCTTACCGCTCTCTCTTCACCTCCCATTCCCCTCTCGCCCGAATCCTATCTTCCAGAGCTCCACCTACACCATGGCGCACAAGGATCATCTGCCACTAGTCTTCCGGTTTGGTAAAGTCGAATCCGAGCCAGAGGAGATAGAAAATAAGGAGGAATGGGACATCAGGGCCATGGCCCTGAATGAGCTGGTCGCGACAGATGCTGCCCCCGCGCCCATCCCAGCTCCCATCCCCACGCCCATGCCAGCGACCATCCCCGTGGCATTGACGGGCTGGTCGCCGAGCACGATCGCAGCGCTGGAAGCCGCGGGCGTCAGCGAGGTCCCCGTGGACCCGCGCAAGCTCGTGTACATGCCAGCTCCAGCGCCCCCGCCTGTGCTCGTGCGCGCCCCAGCACCCACCGTGGCGCCGGTCCCCGTGTGCTTGCCTGCACCCGCCGCGCCCCCCTCAGCGTCATGGGACGCCGCCGTCGACCGCTACCTCGCAGCGCCGTGAGTCACCGTCCCCCCGCCCCACGCCCGTCGATCGCGCGACGAACGGCTCTTGGATTTGCAAGTCCAGAACATTCTAGGATGGCTTGAAGACTTGAACAACAGAGTCCCGGAGGACGACAACACCGGCGCAGCACGCCGCCACCGCTGCCGCAATTAGTTTTTTTGTTTATTATTATATCTCGATCGTATGAATGTAAAATCATAGTGTGACTGAATGAAATCTATGGTTTTGATCAACTTAACGTTTTTTCTCTGAATGTACAGACTTATCAAAGTAAAAAAAAACATCAATGTTTTTCTCTGAATAAAACACTCATCGCAAATGTGTCAGACCGAACACCCGTATGCAAAGGGACAGCTGGGTTCCTTCGCAGCTAAGCCAAGGGAAAATGTGGCGCGCAGGTTTTGTGCATCTCTTCATCGCAAACGATTTTGCATGATGACCCGTGTGCAATGACGTACAAACAATGTGGTAAGATTTGCATCTGTCATATTGGGTATATTTACCAGTTGTCAAATTGGAAAATTTGGTATTTGTTAATCTAGTAGCATTGCCATTTGTCAACCTTATAACACTGCCTTTTGTGATCCTCAAAAAAAAAAAACTATGCCATTTGTGAAATTTTGCAGCTAAAAATCACTAGTACTGTCTAATTTTTGCAAATGAAATTCACTAAGCATAGATTTCATTCATAGATTAAGCAGTCATTCTTTATACAAACAGTTCAACTCGACAGCTGAACCAAACAAACTTTTACCCAATTATTGCCAACCACATACAGAAATAGCCAGTTCAACTATATATACTAGCCAATTTTAAGTACGTAGTACAGTTCAACCATATCTATAGTCAGATGAACTGAACAAAATAGCCCCTAAATACTACTACTACGGAGGGGCTTTGTACTACTTCCAGCAGCCTCTCCTCTGCCGAGCGCGCTCAGTAAGAGGCAGAGGAGGAGGAGCCTACCGACGAGCTGGAGAAGTGGAATCTGGCGCCTGCCGCTGCTTCACCTTTAGCGACGCCCAGCTCGAACGCCCTCTGCCGCTCCAGACGATCCCTCTTGAAGCGGCGGGACTCCTCGTAGATCTCCGCATTCGGCGCCACTGCGGCGGCTTCTGCTGCGGCCATGGTGGCGGTAAGACTCTTTGCGTGCTCGACCAGGCGCTCCTCCTCTTCTCGTAGGAACTCGATGTAGCACGTTGCAAGGTCGCTGAGGCACATGCGGACCTCCACCTCCCACCTTCGGGCCGCCGTGGTGGAGCGGGTGATGGCCCCGGCGGTCGACGGTGGGGTGGCGGCCACGGTGGCCGACGGTGGGGTGGCGGCCACGACGGCCACCACCCGTGTTGGGGATATTCCCCGCGGATGAGACCCGGCAAGAGCATGACCCGGCCCTGAGCCTTGAGGCAAGGTGGGTCATCCTATTGATGAAGGCCCGAAGTAAGACCCGGCCCTGAGCCTTGAGCCTTGAGGCAAGATAAACAAAGATGGGTTGGAGGCCCGAAGTAAGACCCGACAGGAGGCCGGCTCTCAGATACCTAGTGGACCGGCTCACGGAGAAGGCCCAGAAGGATGAGGTTTCCTAACTTGAGGAACGAGGAAGATAAGAGTTAGAGTAGGATACGGGTTAAGAGTACGACCCGGAATCTTCTGTAAACCTAGGGGCTCGACCTATTATATAAAGGGGAGTTCCTACGACCGAAAGACTAAGTTGCAATCTCTCGAGAGCTAGGTTAGCGAATCTGCACCCTTGTAATCGAGATCTATAGCAATATCAATCAAGCAGGAGTAGGCTTTTACCTCCGCCGTGAGGGGCCGAACCTGGGTAAACTCATGTCTCTCTTTTCCGACCAACCCCGTTCAAGCTTCCACACAACTGCGATGGCCTCACGACTAAGTCCTTTCACAAGGACATCTGCCGTGACAAAACCACGATAGTTGACGCCCACTGTGGGGCCAGCGCACGGTGGAGTTGAGTTCTTGGCGGGAGCTCCTTCAGGGATCGAGGGATACGTGATCTGTCAGATGACTAAGAGTCGCTGTGGCAAGCTCTACATCGATGACTCTGGCTAGAGCCCTGAGGCCGACTCAATCGAGTACGGGTACCGGGTCCTCTTCGGCAAGATCCATGTCTTCATCGGCGTAATTGGCGAGTCAGGCGCCGGGCTGAACATCATCACCGACACCGTCGAGTCAGCTCGTCGTGCTAGACCCGGCCAGGACAGACCCGGCCAGGCAAGACCCGGCCGGACCCATGCCTTTGTCGGTTTCATGCAGGGAGTGGACCTGGCATGCAATTCCGCATCTGGGGGGACACGCTTGTCTATTCTGATGGCGAGTCATCGGTTGGAGATACCGAGTCCATCCTTTCGTTGTTTGATGAGAAGCTGGGAGGCTACTCGGATGATGAGGTTTTTCCCTAATCTCCTGAGCCAGCTTGGTTTGCTACGGTCTACATGGCTAGGAATCAGAATCCGCTTCATGACCCGATAGACGCAGCGGCAGGTCAGAAATCTTACAGCGGCTGGCTCAACGGTCGCCTGCTCTCAGAAGTCGGGAGCCCAGGCGCTCTCCGAGATGATGACTACCCTTGGTACGCTCTTGTCGGAGCCAGTAACTGCTGAGAATGCTGAAGCTCGCAACGCGGAGATGACAAAGTGTCGCGAGCAGCTGGCAAAGATTCAAGAGGATATCAATGCAGAAAACGCGCGGATGGCAGAGACACAGGCTCATATCCTTAGCGAAACTAGGCGTTTGGAGGCAGAAGCCGTTCACCTGACCTTCCGCCAAAATGAGTCTGAGGCAGTGCACTGGAGGGGACATCAGAGTCGGCTTCCGGCAAATATTGAGCCGACGCAGCTGTTTAGCACACCGCGTGACCCGGGGGCTGGCGCCAGATCACTGGGTGTGATACCTGTCATACCCCAATTGACTCAGAACGTTCCTCCCAGTGCGGTCCAGCAGCAGCAGCCGCCGGTGCAACAGCAGCAATAGTCGGTTCAGCAGCAGCAACAACCACCGGTTCAGCAGCAACATCAGCCACCGGCTCCGCTTCATCGCTTCCAGACACCGACTGGGCATTACTCCAACCAGGTTGACAACGTACTGGTGGTGACTCACAACCTAGTGTAGGAGATATGCCCTAGAGGTAATAATAAGTGTTATTATTTATCTCCATGTTTGTAGTTAAGTTTATATTCCGTGCTATAACTGGTATGGTTCTCGAGTCTGCAATAACCACGAGGCTCGGAGGAAGACTCATATGCACGTGTGGAATAATAAACGGTAAAAAGTATTCCTAGTCTGGCCTCTAAGACTAGCTCAAGTGTTGCATGATGGTTCTGTTTTCCTGATCATGGGCATGACTATGCCGGCAACTTTGAGGGCACAATGTTAGGAGAACACTTGTGTTGAATCGACCCGAATTGATGTTATGCTATGAGATTCATTTGTCACAAGTTAATGGTTAATAACACAGAGAAAGTTAATGTTTGCATAATTCCTTAGACCATGAGAGTGTCGAGTTTCTTCATGCTTGCTTCATGAACTTTGGGGTTTGTTAAACGTCATCCGTAACTGGGTGGCTATTACGGCGGCTTACGGGTTCATGGGAAAGTATGTCAAGGGACTTGATAGCTCAAGATTGGGATTTGCTCCTCCGACAATGGAGAGATATCTCTAGGCCCTCTCGGTGTTACGGTATCCACCATCGTCTGGCCAGACACATTGTGATTTGATCACAGGGATGCCGGAACACGGGAACGAGAAAAGAGAACAAAATCGATAACGAGGTAACTGGCATTGTGGACAAGTGTTGATCCACGGGGATGCCGATGATTCTCACCTCGGGTATTTGTAACATATCGCGAAGCAACAGGAATAGCACACGGCAACTGGAGGTTCACTCGAATATTCATTCGTGTGGGTATAGGGGTCAATATGGGTGTCCACGGCTCCGATGTTGATCATTGATCGGAAAGAGTTCCGGTCATGTATATACTTCACCGAACCTATAGGGTCACACGCTTAAGGGTCATCTATCTGCTGAATACTAGACAGGGAGTCTGAGAGAAAGTCACCGGAAAAGTTTCGGAGACAACGGAAAAGTTCCGGAGAGAGAACACCGGAATAGTTTTGGTAAAACTGAAAAGTTGTTTCGGGGTATACCATTAAGTCAAATTGGTTTTGGCACATGCCTGGAAATTCTTGGAGGGTGCCAGAATTATTCCGGAAACTTCTGGGATTTTTTCGGGATAAAAACCGGAAATGTTCCGGAGCTGCCGGAACCGGTTTGGTTGCTTTTCGCAGATGAAAATCACTAATCCAAAATTGTTTCGGAACGCGTCCAAAATCATTTGTGTGGGTACTGGAATTATTCTAAGACCCATAGAAATATTTTCGGATTTAACGGTCGCGGAAAAATGTTTCCATGAATAGTGAAAGTGCTTTTTGGGTGGCTTCTTGGAGAAGCCACCTTGAGGGCCTTTTGGTATTTTTCCCCTTGGCTTGTTGGAGAAGCCACCCTTGGGCTTGGCCTATAAATAGGGGTGGAGGGGGCTTCCTAAAGACACACACTCTTTCTCAACATACACAAGCCATGCATGATCTGGCCTTCTCTCTCCCTCCCCGCGAAATAGTTTCGTAGAGCCGAAAGGCTGTCTGGGTTCCGGCAGGAACTAGTTCTGGACGGCGAAGCCCTGCCGGATAGCTGACACCGTATGTGTGCAACCCCGTAGAGAGGTCGTAGTTTCGATCCTTTGCCCGAGGGGCTGTTCGAGTACCTGCCCGGAGGGCTGTCCGAGTGACCCGCCCAAAGGGCTGTCCGTGAGGCCTCCCGGAGGGCTGTCCGAGGATCCGTCTGGTGGGACTATCCGAGGGACTGTCCAGAGGCCTCCCGAAGGGCTGTCCGAGGATCCGTCCGGTGGGACTATCCGAGGGACTGTCCAGAGGCCTCCCGAAGGGCTGTCCGAGGATCTTTCCGGTGGGACTATCTGAGGGACTGTCCCGAGGCCTCCCGAAGGGCTGCCCGGAGATCCGTCCGGTGAGCTGACGAGGGAGTACATCCTCGCGGTTGGGAGGTTGTAAATCCTAGCTGCGGGGATCTGCACCGACGATCAACATCGACTCTACTTCCGCTGCGCTACGAGTCGGTAACGATCAGATCAAACCCTGTATGCATCTCCATAGTGATCCTGGGTGTGCTCGTAGTACCGGAAATTTTTGTTTTCTGCTGCGTTCCCCTACAGTGGCATCATGAGCCGTGCTATGCGTAGATGCAGGTTACGATCTAGGATACATTGAGATGTATGAGTGTTGCACAATATAATTTGTAGTAGATGAGTTCTATTGCTGATAATTAATTGTGCGGGTAGCAGATGAAATCTGTTACCCGATGTTCTTGTTGCTTCCCTGGAATTTGCATATTTCTGATCTTGATAACAGCATGGTGGAGTTTCAAAGTTCTGGCAATCTGCGATCCTGATTGATCAACGAAGTGCTAACAGTTCTTTGAATTCCACCATAGTTAAAAAGAAAGATGAAATTTCGCAGATGAAAGGGCAATGCAGATATGATCTGCACGGGGGTCATGCGTATGACGAAGTTCAGTATGGGGCTCGAGATTTTATTATCTCATGTTTCATACCCCCCGCAAAGTTAATCTAGCGACTTGAATAATCATACTTGATGATGGACGTTGGTAGCTTCGGTTTGCTTCGAAACCTTAGAAGCCACGTAAAATGAAATTTTGTATGAACCGATTAGAGGCGTCTAACTTGGTTTTGCAGGATGGTTTGCAGGATGTGCATGTGATGTGGTATAGCAATGCTCATATTAATTCGATTATGTATGAGATGACTATATAATGTAAATTAACATGACCTGTGTGTCATGATTCGGCATGATGGCTGGGGCCATATGATTGTCACTTTAATGACCTGCGTGTCAACCTTAAGTAATGCACTTATTTGATTAGCTATAGAGATAGCAATATTATCTGGTGCATCGACAAGGTGGTGGCCATCTTCGCAAAGGTGAACACCGACGCGAATGCCGAAGACGAAGAAATTAAAGACTTCTTCGTCAGAAAGGGCTATACCATATCATGCTATTATGAATTGCCTGAGATGTTTATCCCTTATGATGCACCCTTCTTGATTGCACGGTAGTCGCTTTTTATTAGGGTGATCTCTCACAAAAAATATCAAGTAGTTAGTGTTCTCCCAAGTGTAGCACCGTCACGACACCTATCTCTTCGGGGTATCACATGGATGCATGGGTGCGAACGATTAGAGAAGTGTGAGGCGGGTGAGTTGAGACCTCACAGCGAGATCACTTGGTTGTCTTGACGTTCTGGCTTGATCGTCCTGAGCTCGGAACACGCCCATCGAAAGATGAACAAGAGTCACATAGAGATGTGATTGGCTAGTTGGCCTACCGATTGCAATTCTCGTCACTTGAGATGGATGCATCCTTGGCGTTGAATTGTAATATGGGTCTTGTATCACTCACAATCAATTATGAGAGATATTGATTTGAGTGGGAGCGCACTTTAGAATTAACTTGTTTTAATTCTCAGTGCAATTAATTATGAACTTTGTCTAAAGTGTAATTTGCATAATAGTTGTAGAATAATGGCTCGCGTTTCCACCTTCCCTGTTAAAATTGAATAAGCTGTTAAATATCTGGTTAAAACTTTACGATTGGTAACGTAATGTGAGGATTGTCCTCAAAAGTGCCGAGAAGGATTTTTTCCTATCGCATACTTTTGGTATTCTCCCGCTAATGCTATGGATAATGTGACTCTCGTCCTTCGATCCAAAAGCTAGAATTCCGTTACGGTCAAGTGCAATATGTTTGCTTCCATGAGACCCGAACTTCAAAAGTTTAGGGATAGCTATGTGATATTCATGGAACTGAAAATCATTTTCAGACACAAACAAAGGCTAAAAGATATGTAATATCCAAAGCAATGTTTGTTTTGCAAACTATTAGTAAAAGTGTTTACTATGCATTTGACTAATAACAGAGGGATCTAGTAGAGCACCTGTCATATGATGATGGTGAATAAAACAACAACTTAAGAGAAAGGAAATGTCCAAAGGGTGTTAGTGTGACTTAAACACCTAGGAAGTCCGGGGCTAACGCCACTCTTCAAGTTGGTGCTTCTTCTGAGAGTAGGAGAATTATTGGAAGTAAAACTGTTAGAAGTATAAAGGCAAAAAGAGAGAAGACTGGAATATCCAGCTCATGTATGAAAGTCATACAAGCTATTGATGTATAGAAGGCTGGTCAAGGAAATAGTTCTTGGGAATTATGATTAAACATGTTAATCACTGATTCTTGGGTATTGTGAGTTGATCACAAAGATACCCGCTCGATTGCATTCTGCTGCGACTCGATGCAAGAACTACTACGGCCTAAAAGACTTGTCGGAGTGAGGTTTAGATATGCGCTGAGAACATAGTAAAAGTTGCTATACTCGGTACATTACCTATGTATTTATTTTCATAATTCATTTTAGAGTTTTTATACACTCTAGCCCATTGCATAAAGTATCTTGCAAGAAGGTTGTTCAAAAGAGAACTTTTGATGTTCGGTGTTATGAATAACATAAGGGCCATGCTTCCATCATGGATGGGATGTATGTTATGAATATTGATAATAATATATTACCTCTGTATTAACTTTCATAATTAGTTTTAGAGTTTTACACACTCTAGCCCATTGCATAATGTTTGTTGCAAAAGGGTTGTTCATAAAAGAACAATTGTTGTTCAGTGTTATGAATAACATAAGGGCCATACTTCCATCGTGGATAGGATGTATGTTATGAATATTGATGGTAATATGATACATCCATAACACTGACGCTAAATGTCGCAAGACTAAGAGAATACCACACATGTGTGGCACTGCATTTGGTCACATTGGAGAAACCCGCATGGAGAAATTCCATAATGATGGATTTTGAAGTCGTTTGATTGTGAATCATCTGACACTTGCAACTTTCCTTCGAAAAGTGAAGTGACTGAAATACATTCACAGGCCATAAGGAGCAAGCAACGAACTTATTGGTGATCATACATTTTGATGTATGTAGCCCGATAAATGTTGTTGCCAGTAGTGGATTTGTCTATCTTCAGAAATGACTCAAGTAGATATATGGATATTTACTTGATGAGACGTAAGTCTGGATCTTTTGAAATCATTCATAAGGTTATAAAAAATGAAGTAGAAATTATTGTAACAAGAAAAATATGTTTATGCAAACTAGATTGCCAAAAGGAATATTTGAGTTACAAGTTTAGCGAATGTCTGATGAGTTGTGAAAAGAGTTTCATAACTTACACCTCCCGGAACTCCACTGTGAGTGGTACGTCCGTGAAGATGTATTCAAACCATTTGTGGCATGGTAAGATCAAAGATGACATAAATCAATTTGCCATTATCCCTTTTAAAAGTAATGCTTTAGAGACTGCGGCTTTTACACTGAAAAAAGCACCATCAGGTCTGTTGAAATAACGCCATGGTATGGTACGCCCAACCATGCTTTGTCTTTTATTAACATTTGGAATATGGGGCTTGTGTAAAATATTTACAAACCTATTCCAAATCAGACAAGTACTACTTTGTAGGTTATCCCAAGTAATTGGGAATTCCTCCACCACTATACCGAGGCAAAAGGTTTTCCACCAAGAACGGTATGCTTTTAAAGAGAATGGTTCTTGCAAAAAGGTGAGTGGGACAACAGTGCAACTCGACGAGTTAACAGTATCTTCGTCATCAGATCAAAGGAAAGAAACCTTGGAAGTAATTCCAGAGTTTCCTACTGCGACTGATACGGAAGCCTCTACATGAGATGTATGGACTCCAGTCGAACTTGCAACTGAACCACGTAGGCAAACTCATGCAAACCTCTAAGGTGCATGCGATATATTGTTGTTAGACAACAGAATACCTACAATACACAAGGAAGCGTTGATGGGCCCTGACTCCGGAATTGGCTAAATGCCAATATAATCCGAGATAGTTTCCATAAATGATTCAAGATTATATCTTGATAAACCCTTCGGAAGACTTAGAGTCTAAACGAACATTAATGGAACTATAAACTGATGTGGATAAATGTTTTATCCATAAAGCTCGACTTGTTGCAATAACAAGTTCAAGGAGTTGACTACGATGAGGTTGTCTCACCATAGCGATGCTTAAAGTCAGATCGGGTTAAACTAGCAATTAATACATATTTCAATCTTGAGATATGATACATGGATGCCAAAAGGATTTCCATGTGATGGAAATGCAACCTAGGACTTGCATGTGGAACAGTCCAAGGTATTTTGTCAATCCATAGGATGCTAGTATGTATGCAAACTTCAGAGTTCCAGCAATGGACAGAAGAGAGCAAAATGGAGTTGGAATCTTCGTTTTTGATGAAATAGTCAAAAGAGTTTGATTTCATCAGTGGGTAATGAAGATGCTTGTGGTTACAAGAAAGTAAGTGGGAGCATAATAATATTTCTTAAAACCTTGTGTGCTTGACACATTGTTGATTGGAAATAATATAAATTTCTTGACACGAATTAGGACTTCCTTGAAAATAGTTTTCGATGAAGTGCTTGGGCTAAATAGCCTTGACATTAGGCATATTTATCTACGAGATAGAATTGCCTAATAGGCTAAAGCCAAAAATACATATTGAGAAGATGCTAAAACACTTTAGCATTAAAACGCCAAGGAGTGATTCTTGCCAAAGTCACATGGAAAGGGTTTTTTGCAAGATTCGGTCTCCCAAAACACTGATGAGCGAAATACATGATGGAGATTCCACACACTTTCATGTTTGGATTAATCATGTATTCCATGGTGTGTAAAACAACCAGATATGTCCAGTACTCCCAAGGAGTTACGAGTATAGATACCAAAGTGATCAAAGTACTGATCATGGGACAACAGTGAAAAATGTCATTGAGTACTGGAGTAGCACTGATGACATGTTTTCTCGCAAGCAGAGATTATGAAGTGCTCGTTGTAAGTAATTGCATCGATACAGTCTTCATCAATACTCCATGCGATTTTTGATTTAAGTTAAGGGTTTTGTGTAATACACGATATGGTGGCACGGTGTTTGGAAATCGTTCCAAACAGGTTACTGTGGCGAATTCTATAACTAAGGCTAAGTATGTTGCCGCTTTCAAAGCGACATAGAAGATGTTGAATTGTACAGTTCGTTCACGAACTTAGTATGGTTCCAAGATGGCTTTGGTCAATGGAACACTATTGAAGATAGTTGCTCCATAGCTCAGTCTGAGGAATCAAGGTTTGACCAGTGATTCACATATATACGAAGCCAAGTCCACACAAAATATGAATTTTGTGAAAACGTGAAAACGCGAGGATATGCAGAGATACACACGGAACTGAAGTTGTCAGATCCGTTGGACATCAGACTATACCACAAGCGAAGCATGTTTTACACCGGTATGCCATAGGTGTAAAGTGCATCAGCATTGACTAGATTATTGACTCTAGTGCAAGTGGGAGTCTGTAGGAGATATGCCCTAGAGGCAATAATAAGTGTTATTATTTATCTCCATGTTTGTAGTTAAGTTTATATTCCGTGCTATAACTGCTATGGTTCTCGAGTCTGCAATAACCACGAGGCTCGGAGGAAGACTCATATGCACGTGTGAAATAATAAACGGTAAAAAGTATTCCTAGTCTGGCCTCTGAGACTAGCTCAAGTGTTGCATGATGGTTCTGTTTTCCTGATCATGGGCATGACTATGCCGGCAACTTTGAGGGCACAATGTTAGGAGAACACTTGTGTTGAATCGACCCGAATTGATGTTATGCTATGAGATTCATTCGTCACAAGTTAATGGTTAATAACAGAGAGAAAGTTAATGTTTGCATAATTCCTTTGACCATGAGAGTGTCGAGTTTCTTCATGCTTGCTTCATGAACTTTGGGGTTTGTTAAACGTCATCCGTAACTGGGTGGCTATTACGACGGCTTACGGGTTCATGGGAAAGTATGTCAAGGGACTTGATAGCTCAAGATTGGGATTTGCTCCTCCGACAATGGAGAGATATCTCTAGGCCCTCTCGGTGTTACGGTATCCACCATCGTCTAGCCAGACACATTGTGATTTGATCACAGGGATGCCGGAACACGGGAACGAGAAAAGAGAACAAAACCGATAATGAGGTAACTGCCATTGTGGACAAGTGTTGATCCACGGGGATGCCGATGATTCTCACCTCGGGTATTTGTAACATATTGCGAAGCAACAGGAATAGCACACGACAACTGGATGTTCACTCGAATATTCATTCGTGTGGGTATAGGGGTCAATATGGGTGTCCACGGCTCTGATGTTGATCATTGATCGGAAAGAGTTCCGGTCATGTCTATACTTCACCGAACCTATAGGGTCACATGCTTAAGGGTCATCTATCTGCTGAATACTAGACAGGGAGTCTGAGAGAAAGTCACCGGAAAAGTTTCGGAGAGAACGGAAAAGTTCCGGAGAGAGAACACCGGAATAGTTTCGGTAAAACTGAAAAGTTGTTTCGGGGTATACCATTAAGTCAAATTGGTTTTGGCACATGCCTGGAAATTCTTGGAGGGTGCCAGAATTATTCTGGAAACTTCTGGGATTTTTTCAGGATAAAAACCGGAAATGTTCCGGAGCTGCCGAAACCGGTTTGGTTGCTTTTCGCAGATGAAAATCGCTAATCCAAAATTGTTTCGGAACGCATGCAAAATCATTTGTGTGGGTACTGGAATTATTCTAAGACCCACAGAAATATTTTTGGATTTAACGGTCGCGGAAAAATGTTTCCGTGAATAGTGAAAGTGCTTTTTGGGTGGCTTCTTGGAGAAGCCACCTTGAGGGCCTTTTGGTATTTTTCCCCTTGGCTTCTTGGAGAAGCCACCCTTGGGCTTGGCCTATAAATAGGGGTGGAGGGGGATGCCTAAAGACACACACTCTTTCTCAACATACACAAGCCATGCATGATCTGGCCTTCTCTCTCCCTCCCCGCGAAATAGTTTCGTAGAGCCGAAAGGCCGTCTGGGTTCCGGCAGGAACTAGTTCTGGACGGCGAAGCCCTGCCGGATAGCTGACACGTATGTGAGCAACCCCGTAGAGAGGTCGTAGTTTCGATCCTTTGCCCGAGGGGCTGTTCGAGTACCTGCCTGGAGGGCTGTCCGAGTGACCCGCCCAAAGGGCTGTCCGTGAGGCCTCCCGGAGGGCTGTCCGAGGATCCGTCTGGTGGGACTATCCGAGGGACTGTCCAGAGGCCTCTCGAAGGGCTGTCCGAGGATCCGTCCGGTGGGACTATCCGAGGGACTGTCCAGAGGCCTCCCGAAGGGTTGTCCGAGGATCCGTCCGGTGGGACTATCTGAGGGACTGTCCCGAGGCCTCCCGAAGGGCTGCCCGGAGATCCGTCCGGTGAGCTGACGAGGGAGTACATCCTCGCGGTTGGGAGGTTGTAAATCCTAGCTGCGGGGATCTGCACCGACGATCAACATCGACTCTACTTCCGCTGCGCTACGAGTCGGTAACGATCAGATCAAACCCTGTATGCATCTCCATAGTGATCCTGGGCGTGCTCGTAGTACCGGAAATTTTTGTTTTCTGCTACGTTCCCCTACACCTAGCTGCGATCCCGATCGAGGGGAATAGTCTAGTGGAGGTTGAGGCTAGGAATGCCATTGCGATGTTAAAAATAGCAATCATGGAGCAGGCAAATTATTCTCATAGCCAGCACCGACTTCATTCCACCCCTCATCAAAGTCGCAGCAAGAGTAGGCATGCCGAGTCACTAGTAGTCTCTAGCAGTGCGCAGTGCCGGAGGGCGCAGGAGCCCCCTCTCGACCAGCCTCAACTGATAGTCTCCAATGCACAGGCAATCATTGATGCTGCTCATGCTCTATGGGGAACAGGGGCAGGAAACGCAGGAGTTGCATATGTTCAGCCTGTAGTGCAACCCCCTCCCGCCTCAACCCAGCCAGTGGTCCGGACTACGGGGATAACTGGACGAACCATTGGAACTCGATGTTTAGTTCTGGCTCTCCAGGATGCACGCATGCCTTCGGATTTTAAAGGTCCTCGCAAAGTGCCCAATTATACAGCAGATTTGGAGCCATCTAAGTGGATTGAAAGTTGTGAGTTAGCTATGGGCATGATGGAAGCTAGTGATCCCGTATGTGCTCGCTACTTACCCTTGATGTTGGAAGGGCCAACACATACATGGTTGAAGAATCTGCCTGCAAATTCAATCAACACCTGGCAGGAACTAAAGGAGTGTTTTATTAAGAATTTCCAGGGAACATGCAAGCGCCCAACCACAATTGTTGATCTGGAACATTGTGTCCAACGTGATGATGAGTCTGCACATCACTGGTCACGCCGGGTTGCAGAGATTATTCACTCCTCGGATAGCATCACAGCTCAGCAAGCCATCCTAGTCCTGGAAAGAAACTGCCGGTTCCAACCCTTGGTCCAGAAGCTTGGGAGTCTCAAAAGGAAAGTCAAGGACATGGGTGATCTCATGGATGTTTTAACTCGGTATGTCGAGTCTGATAACACAAAGGATCCAACTTCCTATGATGAGAAGGCTGGCAAAGGAAAGAAAAATGGTGGCAAGGGTCATCAGCATAACAATGGTAATGGAAATAACATCAATAATCATAAGCGCAAGAATCCTGAGGGAAGCTCTGATTTATTTGCCAATACCAACACTCGGTTCAAGAACCAGCGTCAAAACAATAGCTCCAGGAAGCCTTTTTCTGGTAATCGTCCCCGTAGTTATGAGGAGGCTCTTAAAGGTCCGTGTCCAAAGCACAGTTTTGATGGTAAGCCGGCCAACCACTCGTGGGAAAACTACTTTATCATGCAGGAGTATTCCAAACAAATTTTTTAGAATCATCACAACGGTGGTGGCGACGGCGGACATCCTGGACCCGACGGTTCAGGAGCCGGCTTCCGGGGAGCCGGCTCTCATGTTTCCTATCCTGGTGCCGGGTTCCAGGGAAACAATGGCCAGGGATTCGGGTTTCAGGGATCTGGCAATGGTGGAGATAACAATCAACGCAACAACCAAGGAAATCAGAATCAGGGAGGTCAGTCTGGGTTTCAGAGTAATCCTAAGCAATTGAACAGTGGCCAATATCATGTTTTCACTACAACCACATGCAAACGCGGCCGAAAGCTCCAGAGACGAGCAGTCAATCTGGCCGAGCCGGTAGTTCCTGAGTACTTAAATTGGTCAGAGCAGCCAGTGACTTGGAATAGGGCAGATCACCCGCCACGGATTGACAACCCGGGGGGTCTAGCTTTGGTGATCGCTCCTCAAGTCGGCGGTTACAAGTTAACCAAGGTACTCATGGATGGAGGGAGCAGTATCAATATACTTTATTATGACACCTTCAGGCGGATGAACCTGTCAGAGAAGCAATTGACTCCGTCATCTACTGTCTTTCACGGTATTGTGCCTAGCAAGTCGGCTTACCCCATTGGCAGAATTTCTCTGGAAGTGGCCTTTGGCACAGAATGCAACTATCGCTCAGAGTTTCTGATATTTGAGGTGGTCAAGCTCAAGAGCCCTTGTCATGCTCTCTTTGGCAGGCCGGCTTATGCACGGTTCATGGCACGTCCATGTTATGTCTATCTGAAGCTGAAAATGCCTGGGCCAGATGGCACTATCACCGTCAGCGGTGATAGGAAAATTGCACTCGAATGCAAGGAAAGAGATGCAGCTTACGCTGAGACAGCGTGCGCAGCTGAGGAGTTAAATTTCTACCAGACTAATGTTGACCCGGCTGATATGACTTCCCTGAAGAAGCCAACAACCGAGTCTGACCCTTTGCTCAAGTTCAAGTCGGCCAGAGACACCAAACAAGTTGACTTCACCCCTGGTGATCCTTCTCAGCAGTTCACCATTGGGTCGAATATGGATCCTAAATAGGAAAGTGCGCTCATCGAGTTCATCCGTGAGAATCGGGACATCTTTGCATGGAAACCTTCTGACATGCCTGGTGTACCGAGAGAACTCGCTGAGCACTTCCTTAATATTGATCCTAAGTTTAAGCCTGTACGGCAATACCTCCGTCATTTTAACGAGGAGAGATGCAAGGCCATTGGAGAAGAAGTGGCCCGGCTCCTAGCTGCCGGGTTCATCGTCGAAGTATTTCATCCTGAGTGGTTGGCTAACCCAGTACTTGTTCTGAAGAAAAATGGGACTTGGCGGATGTGTGTTGACTACACCAACTTGAACAAAGCTTGTCCTAGCGATCCATTTGCTTTGCCCCGTATTGACCAGATCATTGATGCTACTGTTGGCTGCGAGTGCTTGTGTTTTCTTGATGCTTACTCCGGTTATCATCAGATCAAGATGAAGGAGGAGGACCAGGAAAAGACCGCTTTTATCACACCTTTCGGAGCTTTCTGTTATACATCGATGCCGTTTGGTCTGAAATGTGCACAAGCAACTTATCAACGTTGTGTGCAGAATTGCTTTCACAAACAGATTGGCTGCAATGTTCATGCTTATGTTGATGATATTGTGGTAAAGTCTCAGAAGAAAGAAACTTTGCTGGATGATCTGAAGGAGACGTTTGATAACCTACGAGTTTACCAGATGAAGCTCAACCCGGCCAAATGTGTGTTCGGTGTTCCAGCTAGAAAGTTGCTTGGTTTTCTTGTTTCTGAATGTGGCATTGAGGCTAACCCGGAAAAAATCAAGGCTATTACAACTCTGAAGAAGCCGGTTAGTATCAATGTTGTCTAGAAGTTGGCAGGCTGTGTTGCAGCCTTGAGCCGGTTCATTAGCTGGCTTGGTGAGAAAGCAATCCCTTTATACCAGCTTCTGAAGAAAACAAATAACTTTGTCTGGAATGATGCTGCCGACCAGGCTTTCGAGTCTCTCAAAAAGCAGTTATCTGAACCGCCAATCCTTACTGCTCCTCAGGACAAGGAGCCGATGTTATTGTACATTGCTGCCAACAACAAAGCCGCCAGTGTTGCAGTTGTTGTGGAATGCAAGGAAGAAGGCAAGGAATACCCAGTCTAGTGACCAGTGTATTATGTCAGCTAAGTTTTAACAGAGTCCAAACAGCGATACCCGCATTGGCAGAAGTTGGTCTACGGCGTGTTCATGGCGAGTCACAAACTGAAACACTATTTTCAGAAACACCCCATTACTGTCGTCAGTTCTGCACCTCTTGGGGATATCATCCAGAACAGGGAAGCGACAGGCCGGGTTGCGAAGTGGGCCATTGAGCTTAGCCCACATCATCTCAAGTATGTGCCACGGACCGCCATCAAATCTCAAGCTCTGGTGGATTTCATCAATGACTGGACTGAGTTGCAAGCTCCTGAGGAGAAGCCGGATACCACATATTGGACGATCCACTTTGATGGGTCCAGGCAGTTGGAAGGCTTGGGGGCTGGAGTTGTGATAACTTCCCCACGAGGTGATAAATTTTGTTATGTTTTGAGATTTATGTTTTCCTGTACTAACAATGCAGCGGAATATGAGGCTCTGCTTCACGGGCTTCGTATGGCTAAGGAGATGAACTTAAGTCGGGTCAGATGTTTGGGCGACTCACACTTGGTGGCTCAACAGGTCTCCGGGACTTGGGATTCCAAGGACCCCCTCATGGTGGCTTATAGGCATGCTGTTACAAATATCGCTGGACACTTCAAGGGATACCAGGTTGATCATATTGATCGCTGGCTCAATGAGGCAGCTGATGCACTGTCTCGTTTGGGGTCTCAGCGCAAGCCTGTTCCACCCAATGTTTTCCTAGATGTTTTACACAACCCATCAGTTAAGTTGCCGACGGAGGAAGATATTGCTATTCCTGACCCAGAAGAAGCACTGGTGGCCGCTATTCATGCTACACCAGACTGGACAGTCCCTTACCTGGCATATCTTACCCGTGGCGAGCTCCTAGCAGAGGAAATCATCGCTCGGCAGATTATCAGGAGGTCCAAGTCCATGACCATAGTCAATGGCGAGTTGCACAGAAGGAGCGTTACAGGCGTTTTTCAACGTTGTGTTTCTCCTGAAGAGGGCCGCGAGATTCTTAATGAGATCCACTCTGGTGATTGTGGACATCATGCTGGCTCAAGGTCTCTGGTCGCAAAGGCTTTTCGACATGGTTTTTACTGGCTTACACCTCACGCAGATGCAGAGGATATTGTTCGCAAGTGTGATGGATGCCATAAATTTGCTCGTCAAGCCCATGTGCCGGCTCAAGAGTTGCGAATGATTCCAATTACTTGGCCTTTTGCAGTCTGGGGGCTTGATATGGTTGGACCCTTCAAAAGATCCAAGAATAAACATACTCACTTGTTGGTTGCAGTGGACAAGTTTACCAAATGGGTTGAAGCCGAGCCAGTTAGTCATTGTGATGCTGCCACAGCTGTCAAGTTCTTGAAAAAGTTGATCTATCGTTATGGCTATCCACATAGCATCATCACTGATAATGGCACCAATCTGTCCAAGGGAGTGATACGTCTCCAACGTATCTATAATTTTTGATTGTTCCATGCTGTTATATTATCAATCTTGGATGTTTTTATATGCATTTACATCAATTATATATCAATTTTGGAGACTAACCTATTAACTTAGTGCCCAGTGCCAGTTGCTGTTTTCTGCCCTGTTTTTGTTTTACAGAAAATCAATACCAAACGAAGTCCAAATGCCACGAAACTTTTTGGAGATTTTTTTCTGGACAAGATAAACACTAGAAGCTTCGGGAGAAGACCAGATGCCAGACGAGGTGGCCACGAGCCACCAGGGCGTGCCTGGGGGGGCAGGCGCGCCCTGGTGCCTCGTGGGCCCACCTCAGCTCCGTTTGACCTAATTCCACCACTATAAATTCAGGAAAAATCAGAAACCCTCAGGGGAGTCCACGAAATACTTTTTCCGCCACCGCAAGTTTCTGTTCTCGAGAGATCCCATCTGGAGGCCTTCTCCGGTACTTCGCCGGAGGGGGAATCTATAACGGAGGGGCTCTACATCAACCTTGCTGCCCTTTCGATGATGCGTGAGTAGTTTACCAGAGACCTTCGGGTCCATAGTTAGTAGCTAGATGGCTTCTTCTCTCTTTTTGATCTTCAATACAATGTTCTCCTTGATGTTCTTGGAGTTCTATCCGATGTAATCACTTTTTGCGGTGTGTTTGTTGGGATCCGATGAATTGTGAGTTTATGATCAGATTATTCATGAATATTATTTGAGTCTTCTCTGATCTTTTTTATGCATGATTATTATAGCTTCGTATTTCTTCTCCGATCTATTGATTTGGTTTGGCCAACTAGATTGATTTATCTTGCCATGGGAAGAGGTGCTTTGTAATGGGTTCGATCTTGCGGTGCTCAATCCCAGTGACAGAAAGGGACATGACACATATGTATCATTGCTATTAAGGGTAAAAAGATGGGGTTTATTCATACGTGAGTTAATCTTGTCTACATCATGTCATCGTTCTTAAGGCATTACTCCGTTCTTCATGGACTTAATACACTAGATGCATGCTGGATAGCGGTCGATGTGTGGAGTAATAGTAGTAGATGCAGGCAGGAGTCACACGTCCACCACTGGCCTATACGCACTACCACCACGCGGGATACTGGTTTAATGGGGCCCTCGGCGCCGTATGTATCAGCCGAAAGCTTTGTCAGACGTCCAGTTTAGCATTGCGGCACGGCTGGCAGCAGATACCCACAGACACATCGTGGTGAGGCTGGCCCTGCACGCAATGACCCGGAGTGCAAAGGGCGATGGGCCCAAGACCCCTGAGCACTTAGGATGTAGACCGGCGGGGACCTCTCTGCTGAGCCTAGGTAGGACTACGTCGTGTCGATCAGCCGAGGACGGGCATGACCCGATAAAAGTGTGTCCGGCCAGAGTTAATCGAGCGTGTTGGGTAACAGTAGTGCACCCCTGCAGGGAAGTGATCTATTCGAATAGCCATGTCCACGGTAACAGGACGCTCGAAGTTCTATCCTGATCTGCTACAACTACAAATGGATACTGTTACAATGATAAACTGATACTACTGCTCTCGGGATCACTTTCTCGCAGGGTAGTCGAGGAAGGATCCCAGGGCTTTACTAAAATATAATTGCTATTATGTGTTGCTATACTCTACTCTCTTCTGATGCTGCAAGATTGCTTCAAGATGCTAGTCTTCGATAGGCTAGGCCTTCCCCCCTCTATTCTGGCATTTCTGCAGTTTAGTCCAAAGATATAGCCCCATTCCTTTGATACCAATGCATAATTAGTATAGATCTGATGTCAGTCTTGCGAGTACTTTGGATGAGTACTCACGGTTGCTTTGCTATCTCTTTTCCCCATACCCGGTTGCTGCGATCAGACGATGGAGCCCAGAAGCAGGAGACCCTCGGAGGAGCCTACTACGGCATGGAGATCCCCGATGACCAGGAGTAGTTCGGAGGCCCTAGGCAGGAGGCCTTCGCCTTTTCGATCAGTGTCGCTGTTGTGCTAGCCTTCTTAAGGCATCCTTGTTTAACTTTGTGTCTGTACTCAGATACTTTTGCTTCCGCTAATGCTTGTATGACTCAAGCTTATGTATTCAAGCCCTCGAGGCCCATGGCTTGTAATATAAAGCTTGTATTATTTTATTTTGTGTCTAGAGTTGTGTTGTGATATCTTCCCGTGAGTCCTTAGGCTTGATCATGTGCATTTGCATGTATGATCAGTGCACGATTAAGTCGGGGGCGTCACAAGTTGGTATCAGAGCCGACTGCCTGTAGGAAACCCCCTTTCCAACTCCTTGGCCGAAGTTGAGTCTAGTCTCCAAAAAACTGTTTTACTAACATGGCTGTGTGGCTTATGGGCCCACGTCGCCAATGGATGGGATTAGGATCTTTTATTCCTCTTCCTTACTCTGGGACTCTGATCTCTCTTCTATTCGGGTTAAAGATTTTGCTAACTCTAACATTAGGTTCTCGTGATCACATCCACCCAGAGATTTCAATCAACCTTCTTTGAATTGTGGACCAGGATCTGCTTCACAGTGTTCACGGCCCGCAGGGTCCTTTTATCGAGGGCACCCTGCGTTGTCATTTGTATATTCCTTGCTCCAATAGTTTTCTCTGACGTTGGCGTAGCCTTTGCTATGTCTCGTTGTTGTAATTCCTTCACCGCGTGCCTGCGCGCCGCCTAGTTTGTCTAGCTGCGTGCATTTCCGAACTCCTACTGCCGTTTGTATCCAACTCCGTGCATAAGTTTGTATGTCTTTAACGACTACTAATATATATCTACTGCACTTCATGTTCATTGTTCATGTTACATCATGAATGACCTCTTACCCGTGCAGTTGTTCTTGCTAAACTGCCCCTGTTGTTTTGGCAGGATGGCTGACGATCCTCCGCCTCCACCCTATATTGCCGCAATGATGCAACAGTTTGAACTGAACCGTCAGCTCAATGAGAGTCTGGTAAACCAATTAGAACGCAATGATGCTCGTCAGGAGCCTGGCCCGATATCACTTCAAGATTTTGTGCGCCTCAACCCGTCTGTTTACCGCAACTCCACCAACCCTATGGATGCTGATGATTGGCTTTGTGACATCCTGTTTGAGATGGAGTCAGCTAAGGTTGCCCCTGTCAGTTATGTCACCTTTGCGGCTTTTCACCTGAAGGGTCCAGCTGCTCAATGGTGGGAAAGCCACAGGCGCATGCTGCCTGCTGGAACTGTAACCACTTGGTAGGAATTTCAGTCAGCTTTTCGTGCACGGCATATTCCTCAAGGTCTGATCGACCAGAAGAAGAAGGAATTCCGCAAACTCGCACAGGGTAAAATGACTATGGATGAATATCAGAGGAAATTCCTTGAATTATCCCGCTATGCTGAGGATGACGTCTGCACTGATGCTCGTAACCAGGAGAAATTTCGTGAAGGACTGTGTCCTGATGTAAAGCTTGCACTTGTTGTCCATGATTGCGCGGACTTTGCAACGCTTGTCAGCCAAGCTTTCCGAGCTGAGACTAGTCTGAATGAGTACCAGGAGTCGCTCAAGCGCACTCGTGACGTTGGCTCGTATTCGGGTCAGCCTGCTCAGAAACGTCAAGTCTGGATCCCGCACAATGTCTATCACCGACCTGCTCCAACACCAAGGCCGTCTTATGTTGCACCTCGTCTGCCTTCGCCGCCGAGACAGCTCAGAGTTTAGCCCAATGTTGTGGTCCCTCCTCGTCTGCCCACACCGCCAAGACAACCCAGTGCTCAAAATAGACTGCCCAATACTATGGCTCCTCGCCCCGCATGTGGAGTCTGTCGTAAATGTGGACTGCCAGGTCATCATTCCAGGTTTTGCACACGGAGCCAAAATGTCAGACCGACTGCTGTTGTACTTGGCCATGGCAACCATGTTAATGCTGAAGAAGCTCGTGAGGCCCCAAAAATTGTGATGGGTACCCTTCGCGTTAATTCAATACCAGCCTCTGTTCTCTTTGATTCAGGAGCATCGCATGCCTTCATGTCCCAACAATTTGCTTAGTTACATGAGTTGTACATGGAGAGATTACCCACTCCTTTAGCGGTTAAATCCCCGGGATCCAAGTGGCAAACCACAATGGTAAGCCCCCACAACCAACTCGAAATTGGAGGTCTAGTTTTCCCTGCTTCTCTAATTGTGCTCGGACCTTCCAACATTGATGTCATTCTCAGTATGGACTGGTTGACAGCTCATAAAGCCTTAATAGACTATGCCGCCAAGACAGTCCTGCTCACACACCCTTCCGGTCAGACAATTAACTATTCAGCTCAGATAATTCAGAATGCCGAGAGCCAGATATATGCTCTGAATGCATTGAATGCTTCACCTCTTGAAGGAATAGAGAACGTTCCAGTCGTTCATGAATTTCAAGATGTCTTTCCAGAGGAACTCCCAGGAGTACCACCTGCCAGGGCTGTCGAATTTGTCATAGACTTGAAACCGGGTACTACTCCTATTGCCAAGCGTCCGTACAAGATGCCGCCACATGAACTCCTTGAGCTTAAGGAGGAAATCGACAAGTCACTTAAAAAGGGTTTCATTCGCCCCAGTTCTTATGCTTGGGGAGCACCTTCGCTCTTTGTTAAGAAGAAGGATGGTACGAATCGTCTGGTCCAAGATTACCGACCTATCAACCAAGCAACAATTCAGAACAAGTATCCGCTTCCCAGAATCAACGACCTGTATGATTAGCTAGCTGGTTCCTTAGTATTCTCTAAACTTGATTTGAGATTGGGATACCACCAGATACGAGTTCGCAAAGAGGATATTCCGAAGACAGCCTTCGTTACTCGCTATGGTTCTTACGAGTGCACTGTCATGTCCTTTGGCTTAACCAATGCTCCAGCAACATTCTCTCGATTGATGAACTACATCTTTATGGATTACCTCGACAAATTCATCGTGGTTTATCTAGATGATATCCTTATATTTTCCAAGAATGAAGAAGAACATGCCGAACATCTTCGGCTTGTACTGGAGAAGCTGCGTGAACATCAACTGTATACCAAGTATTCCAAGTGTGAATTCTGGTTATCTGAAGTGACATATCTCAGCCACGTGATTTCCAAAGATGGCATTGCTGTTAACCCAGAGCGAGTTCAAGCTATTCTTGATTGGACTCCTCCGCAGACTGGTAAGCAAGTCAGAAGTTTTCTCGGTCTTGCTAGCTATTGCCGCCGTTTCGTCGAGAACTTCTCCAAGATTGCAAAGCCACTGACTGATTTGTTACACAAAGGCAAGAAGTTTGAGTGGACAGAAAAATGTCAGGAAAGTTTTCAGACACTTAAGGACAAGTTGACCTCTGCCCCAGTGCTAGCACCCCCAGACTCCCGAAAGGACTTCGTGATCTACTGTGACGCGTCTCGACAAGGATTAGGCTGTGTCCTAATGCAAGATCGCAAGGTGATTGCTTATGGCTCTCGTCAGTTGCGTCCCCACGAAGATAAGTATCCAACTCATGATCTCGAGTTAGCGGCAGTTATCTATGCTTTGAAGCTATGGCGACATTACCTTCTTGGTAATCGTTGTGAGATATACACGGACCACCAAAGTCTGAAGTATCTGTATACCCAACCAGATTTGAACCCCCGTCAATAAAGATGGTTCGAGACAATAGCTGACTATGACATGGATATTTCTTATACCCCTGGCAAGGCTAATGTGATGGCCGATGCCTTGAGTCGCAAGTCTTATTGCAACAACCTCACGATTCAGCAAGCACAACCCCTTCTCTATGAAGAACTTCGCAAGTTGAACCTTCACATTGTTCCTCAGGGTTATCTCAATAACCTGGTTGTTGAACCGGATCTCGAGCACAACATCAAGACAAGGTAGAAATATGACTCTGAAGTCGAGAAGATTAAGAAATACCTCTCCAAGGGAAATTCTTCATTCTACCATGTTGATAATGATGGAACCTTGTTCTTCAAAGGCCGCCTAGTGGTTCCTAGAAAGCATAATCTGGACTCGCGTTCGGATGTCATGAAAGAAGCACATGACACACCTTTGTCTATTCATCCGGGTAGTACTAAGATGTACCAAGACATTCGTCAATGGTACTGGTGGCCTGATATGAAACGAGACATTGCTCGTTATGTTGCTGAGTGTGACATTTGCCGTCGCATCAAAGCAGAATATCAAAGGCCTGCTGGAACTCTGCAACCACTTGCTATTCCTGAATGGAAATGGGACAAAGTCGAAATGGATTTCATTACTAGATTTCCCAGATCGCAGAAGGGTCATGATGCTATCTTTGTCGTCATTGACCGATTCACAAAGGTTGCTCACTTTCTACCAGTCAAGGAGACGATCACTGCTAGTCAATTAGTAGACTTGTATGTTTCCAGAATTGTGTCACTCCACGGTGTTCCGCTGGAGATCAGTTCAGATCGTGGCAGCCTCTTTACCTCAAGGTTTTGGAACAGTTTCCAAGAAGCTATGGGAACTCATCTGTCCTTCAGCACTGCTTTTCACCCCCAGTCCCAGGGACAAGTTGAATGAGTCAATCAAGTGCTTGAAGATATGCTTCGAGCTTGTGTCATCTCATTCGGTAAGAAATGGGAAGAATCTCTCCCGTATGCTAAATTCTCTTACAACAATAGCTATCAACCTAGTTTGAAGATGGCACCCTTTGAAGTTCTATATGGACGTAAGTGCCGAACTCCTCTGAATTGGTCAGAAACTGGGGAACGGTCACTCTTTGGTCCGTACATTATCCAACAAGCTGAAGAACAAGTCCGCATTGTCCGTGAACATTTGAAAGCTGCTCAGTCTCGTCAGAAGAGCAATTATGACCGAAAACACCAGGTAATGGTCTATCAACCTGGCGAACAAGCTTACCTTCATGTCACTCCGATGAAGGGCACTCACCGCATCGGAATCAAGGGCAATTTAGCTCCTCGCTACATTGGCCCATTCCGTATTCTCGCCAGACGTGGAGAAGTGGCCTATCAATTGGAATTGCCGCCGAATCTCTCTCAAGTGCATGATGTCTTTCATGTGTCGCAACTCCGTCGCTGCTTCAAGGATCCTATCCGAGCAGTGGATCATGAAATGCTTGAGCTGCAAGAGGATCTTTCTTATCAAGAGTATCCGATCCGCATTCTTGATCAAGCTGAACGTCGAACCCGTCAGAAGGCAATCAAGTTCCTTAAAGTTCAGTGGTCGAACCATTCTGAAGATGAAGCCACTTGGGAACGTGAAGATCGTCTTCGTGATGAATACCCCGTTCTCTTTCAGCCTACCTCTTAATTCTCGGGACGAGAATTTCTTTTAGAGGAGGAGAATTGTAACACCCCCATGTATTAGCAACAGTGATCACCCTTTTGATAATGCCAAGTCACCATGATTAACAGTGCTTGATCATCATTTGAGTCATATCTCATTTCAAATTCCAAATTCAAATTGAGAATTCAAATTTAAAGTGAATTTTAAAGTTGTTCAAATCCAGGAACTAAATAGTTCATAATATTGCAAATATTCCCAAAGCAATTATAAAAATAAGATCAAAATTAATTGAATTATTTAAATGACCCTAGCATCCAAAACAGTACCCAAAATAGCCACTTTTGATCCTTTTGTATTTAAATAAAATCCAAATGAAATGATAATACCCCCAAACTTTTGTGGCAGAGAGGAATATTGCATACTAATTTCTGAGCCCAACTGCATATTTTTCATAATTCATTTGATGGCTGAATTAAAATGTTGAACAAAGAAGAAATAAAAGAAAACAGAAAGGTAATAAAAGAAAAAGGAAAGCCTACTGTGCAATCCGGCCCAACTCACCGAGCCGGCCCAGCCCACCCGCACTCATCTCCCACCTCTCGTCACGGCTGTCCACATGCGCCGAACGCGCGCGCAGCCGTGCAGATGCCGACACGCAGCCACTACAGGAGCTCTAGGGAGATGATAAGAGCATCCTCGCCCGTCCGCACGAACCCTAGCCCCCACTCCCTTCCTTCCCCGCTCGCTATCTTCCTCTCCTGCGACGCGCCGAACCTCCCGTCGCCATGGCCGACCTCTCCCGCGCTCCCACCCTCACCCTCGCCGGCTAGGACTGTGTCTGCCCGCTCCGTCGTCGACCGCCTCATCGTCTGCGCCCTCCCGTTCGGCCGGAACAGCCCTGCATCGTCGCCATCGGGCCGTCTTCCTCGTCGGCCGCCGCCGCCTCACCGCCGTCGATTAGCTCCTCCTCGACCCCTCTGGCATCCCCGAGACCTCCCTCAAGCTCCACTGTGAGCGCCGCCTCGATCTCCCTCTCTCTGTTGCTCCCGGGGGGCCCTCTAGCTAACAGGCCCCGCTGCCGAGCTCCGGCCGCCGCCGGCCGTTGCTGCTGCAGCCACCCCCGTCCACCACCGCGCCTCCCAGCACCCCCAGTCGATGCGTGACGCCGCTCCCGTTCGATAGAACCTAGGCCCGGACCGAATGGTCGCCGGAGTCGATCGGACGGCCGTCGCCGGCGCTCGGCCTCGTCGCCGGTGACGTCGCTGACGTGGCGGGTCATTAACGCCTAACCACCGAGCTAATTTCCCCCCTAATCACTCTATGACAGTCGGGCCCCACTCGGATTTAATTAGAGCTAACAAAATGATTAAGTTAAACTAATAAACTAACAGGTGGGGCCCCTGTTACTATTCCTTTGGATAAGACTTGCTGACTGGGCTGCTGACTCAGCCCTGGCCCCACATGTCATACACTAGGGCTAGCTCTCTCTGGGTATAAAAGGAATTTTACTGTTTTGGATAATTCGAATTAAATAAATCCAGAAAATTCAGAAAATGATTAAAACTTTGAAAAATCATATAAATTAAACCGTAACTCGGATGAAAATAATTTATATATGAAAAATGATCAGAAAAATATGACGAATCCGAATATCCTACTCACATACCTGCCACACCCCTCTAACATGGTGAACATGGAACTTTCCCCTCCAGTTCATCTGTCCGATAATTGCCCGGAGCTTGTAAAACACCTCCTCATGTTTCCCGCTCCGACTAACTTGCATAGTACTGTATTAAGGCACCCCTCGAATAACGTGCTGCCTTGTCATGCATCCCTGTGGCATTGTTTGCCGTGTATTTATTGTTTCTTCCCCCTCCTCTTCTCCCGATAGACCCCGAGACCGACGTTGCCCCCGAGGACTGCTACGTCACCGACGATCCTTCTTACCCCTTCAGCAGAGCTCCCAGGCAAGCAAAACCCCCTTGATCATCCAGATATCTCCCACTCTTTCTCTCTTATGCTTGCATTAGAATTGCTTCTGTTGTTGCTTCGATAGCTCCTATTCTGATGCATAGCATGTTTTTGTCGCCTACTGTTGATACCTGCATGCTGTCCTATGATGCTTAGTTAGCTATGCTATGTTTCATCTGTGGCCCCTTCACCCTTGTCCGTTTGCCATGCTTATTATCGGGCCGTGATCACTCTGGGTGATGATCATGGAAATGTTTACATATGGCAATACTTTAAACTGTAAAGTCGGGCCGGCTCCAAGAGTGCCCGCGAGAGAATAATATTAAAGACGGGTCGGCTCCAAGAGCACCCGCGAGCCGTGTATTACCAAGTCGGAGCGGCAGGAACCCTGTTCGTCTCTGCGAGTTACTAAATACGCCTAACGGATTTGGGTATTTGATCTGAGTTGGCCGCTGGCCTATACGCACTACCACCACGTGGGATACTGGTTTAATGGGGCCCTCGGCGCCGTATGTATCAGCCGAAAGCTTTGTCAGACGTCCAGTTCAGCATTGCGGCACGGCTGACAGCAGATACCCACAGACACATCGTGGTGAGGCTGGCCCTGCACGCAACGACCCGGAGTGCAAAGGGCGATGGGCCCAAGACCCCTGAGCACTTAGGATGTAGACCGGCGGGGACCTCTCTGCTGAGCCTAGGTAGGACTACGTCGTGTCGATCAGCCGAGGCCGGGCATGACCCGATAAAAGTGTGTCCGGCCAGAGTTAATCGAGCGTGTTGGGTAACAGTAGTGCACCCCTACAGGGAAGTGATCTATTCTGCTACAACTACAAATGGATACCGTTACAATGATAAACTGATACTACTGCTCTCGGGATCACTTTCTCGCAGGGTAGTCGAGGAAGGATCCTAGGGCTTTACTAAAATATAATTGCTATTATGTGTTGCTATACTCTACTCTCTTCTGATGCTGCAAGATTGCTTCAAGATGCTAGTCTTCGATAGGCTAGGCCTTCCCCCCTCTATTCTGGCATTTCTGCAGTTTAGTCCAAAGATATAGCCCCATTCCTTTGATACCAATGCATAATTAGTATAGATCTGATGTCAGTCTTGCGAGTACTTTGGATGAGTACTCACGGTTGCTTTGCTATCTCTTTTCCCCATACCCGGGTGCTACGATCAGACGACGGAGCCCAGAAGCAGGAGACCCCCGGAGGAGCCTACTACGACATGGAGATCCCCGACGACCAGGAGTAGTTCGGAGGCCCTAGGAAGGAGGCCTTCGCCTTTTCGATCAGTGTCGCTATTGTGCTAGCCTTCTTAAGGCACCCTTGTTTAACTTTGTGTCTGTACTCAGATACTTTTGCTTCCGCTAATGCTTATATGACTCGAGCTTATGTATTCGAGCCCTCGAGGCCCATGGCTTGTAATATAAAGCTTGTATTATTTTATTTTGTGTCTAGAGTTATGTTGTGATATCTTCCCGTGAGTCCTTAGGCTTGATCGTGTGCATTTGCGTGTATGATTAGTGCACGATTAAGTCGGGGGCATCACAAGTCGGTCTACTTGTCTCGGACATGATGCCTATATACATGATCATTGCCTTGGATATCGTCATGATTATTTGCTTTTCTATCAATTGCCCAACAGTAATTTGTCTACCCACCGTATGCTATTTTCTCGAGAGAAGCCTCTAGTGAAAACTATGGCCCCCGGGTCTATCTAAATCATATTACTAAAACCCTAAAAATATTGCTGCCATTTTCTTTTTTCTTTTTTTTGTATTTTTGTTTCAATCTATCTATCTATCATATACAATTTAATCTTGCAATTGACTGCCGAGGGATTGACAACCCCTCGTTTGCGTTGGGTGCAAGGATTTGTTGTTTGTGTGCAGGTGCTGCTAACGAGGTGGTGCGTGATTCTCCAACTGGTTCGATAACCTTGGTTTCATAACTGAGGGAAATACTTATCTCTACTGTGCTGCATCATCCCTTCCTCTTCGGGGAAAATAACAACGCAAGCTACAAGTAGCAGGAAGAATTTCTGGCGCCGTTGCCAGGGAGACATCATCAACATCTATCAAGTAACTTTGAATAAACTCTCATCTCCTTGCATTTATTTTATTTGCCATTTGCCTCTCGTTTTCATCTCCCCCACTTCTAAAACGTTTTTACAAAAATACAAAAATATTTCCCGTTTGCCGTTTTGCTCGTTTGCTATCTTTGCTTGTGTGCCATGTGCCTTCTATTTGCCATCTCCGCTTGCTAAAAATCTATTGATATGGATCCTCATCCACTTGCTAATCTTTTCAAAAGATCCAATTATGATGAACCAATTGCTAGTGAGTTGAGTGCAATTGATTATCTCTATGAAGTTTTGCTTGAAAATCATGAACCAGAAAATTGTGATGAAGTGTTGAAAGAAGAAATTTATAAAGTGATTCATGATATCTCTTTCAATGAAAAGCATGATTGCAGTAATGTTAGTATAAATTCTATTAATGTCAATTGTGCTAATAATATGCAAAGCTACGAGCTTGGGGATGATAATTTTGTTATATCCACTACTTATTGCAATGATCATGATTGGGGTGATAGTGCTTCTTGTGATCTTGAAAATTTATTCGAGCTTCATGATGAGTTTATTATTAATAATGATATTCGCAATACTATTAAAAGTTTTATAGTCTTCCAAGATAATTTGATAAAAGTTGATGTTTTTCCCACTACCCTGGAAGACTACAAAACTTTTATGCATGCGGATCATGAAGATAATATTTTATATGATAGCTATATTGTTGAATTTGATTATGATCCTACATGTAATTATTATGAGAGAGGAAAATATGGTTGTAGAAACTTTTATGTTACTCAATTACCTTTCTTGATATTGAAATTATTAGTGTTTCATCCTTCCTATTTGCATATGCTAGAAGTTGCTTGTCTTGATAAATTGTTTACTTATAAAATGCCTATGCATAGGAAGTATATTAGACTTAAACTTGTTTTTCACATGCTTCATGATGCCCTCTTTGTGTTTCAATTCTTATCTTTCATGTGAGCATCATTGAAATCGCAAAGCCTATCTTAATGGCTATAAAGAAAGAGCTTGTTGGGAGGCAACCCAATGAATAAAATAAATTTTTATTATTTGTTTCTGTTATTGTGTGTTTTCATAATTATGCTACTGGTATGATTGTGTTTTTGTGTTCTTAATTAGTGTTTGTGCCAAGTAAAGCCTTTAGGATGATTTGGAAGATAGTATAATTGATGCTGTTTGGAACAGAAAGTTTTGCGTCCAGTGCCCGAATTTTGTTTCTGTACTCGAGCGTCAGAAAAATCTAAATTTTTTACACAGTATTGGAATATGAATTGCCCACGTTTTCCTAATTTTTCAGAATTTTTAGAGTTACATAAGTATGGCTTTTAAATATATTGCTACAGACTGTTCTGTTTTTGACAGATTCTATTTTTGACAGATTCTATTTTTGATGCACTACTTGCTTGTTTTGATGAATCTATGGATTGTATCGGGGGGGTATAAGCCATGGTGAAGTTAGAGTACAGTAGGTATAATGCAAAAATAAAATATGAATGGGTTTGCAACAGTACTTAAAGTAGTGACTTATTTTGTTATGCTAACGGATCTCACGAAGGTCTTGTTGAGTTTTGTGTGATTGAAGTTTTCAAGTTTTGGGTGAGATCACGATGGATGAAGGAATAGGGAGTAGCAAGAGCCAAAGCTTGGGGATTCCCGAGGCACCCCAAGGTAATATTCAAGGAAGACTCAAGCGTCTAAGCTTGGGGATGCCTCGGAAGGCATCCCCTCTTTCTTCTACCAACCATCAGTAATTTTACTTGGAGCTATATTTTTATTTGTCACATGATATGTGTTTTGCTTGGAGCGTCTTGTATTATATGAGTCTTTGCCTTGTTTGCTTTTTAGTTTGTCACAATCATCTTTGCTGAACACACCTATCTTGAGAGAGCCACACGTTTATCATCATTTGTTAGAATACTCTATGTGCTTCACTTAATTTATTTATTTTGAGCTAGACAGTTGCTCTAGTGCTTCACTTAAATCTTTTTGAGCACGGTGGTGGCTATATTTTGAAGAAATAAACTCTCATGCTTCACTTATATTATTTTTAGAGTTGATAAGATTAAAATTTTGAAGAAATGAATTCTCATGCTTCACTTATATTATTTTGAGAATTGATAAGATTGAAATTTTGAAGAAATATTTGCACTCATGCTTCACTTAAATCTTTTTGAGAGTTGATGATAGTAACGGTAATTTGCACAAGATATGAATTTGGTCCCAAAGTGATGAATATTCAAGAGGGATATAATAAAAACTTTCATATAGATCATTGGATATGATAAGTGTGATTCCTTGCAATAGTTTTGCGATATGGAAATGATAATATGTGAGTCATGTTAGTGAGTAATTGTGATTTAGTAAGAATATTAGTGTTAAGGTTTGTGATTCCCTATGCATGCACATCAAGTCAATAGTTATGCAAAGAAATTATATCCTGCTTATGGTGCATTATTCGGTGTTAGTTATGTTTAATGCATGTTTATGACCGTTTTCGTTTTTTGGTTGGTTGCTTCTCAATCTATTTGCTAGCCTTCATTTGTACTAAGCGGAAATACTGCTTGTGCATCCAAAATCCTTAAACCCAAGTTGTGCCAAATGAGTCCACTATATCTACCTATATGCGGTATTTCAATGCCGTTCCAAGTAAATTTGCGTGTGCCAACTCTAATTTTCAAAATAATTTTTTCCGTTTTGTGTGGCCGTACCGCTCATGAAGCGGCAGGGGGTGGCCATTATTTTCCATGCTAGGTGTGTTATTCTCACGATGAGTGTTTATTCACTTGTCATTGCACGAGAGAATGGTTGGTAATAGGGATGCCCAGTCCCACAATGAAATCAAAAATTAATAACAACAAAATTCCTTGGAAAGTGTTGGTATGGAGGGCACCCGTGGGTACGGCTAGCCATGGATTGTGAAAGAAAGGTGGAAAGGAAATGAACTTTACTTTCTGTTTGAGAACCGCCTATGATGTGTCTAGCATGGAAAATATTGGGAATTCTTGGTCGTTTTCGTTGACAGGAAAAGCATGCCTCTCAAAATATTTTTATCTCTCTAATTTAAGCTTTGAGCTCTGGCACATTTGACAAATCTCTGCTTCCCTCTGCGAAGGGCCTATCTATTTACTTTTATGCAATTTTTATTTTCACTTGAGTCCCCATCTTCTCTTATAAAGCACCAACTAGAGAACACTATTGTCATACTTGTGCATTGGATGTAGCTAATATTTGAGTGTGTTTCATGAATGGATCAATGATTGAGCATAACGGGCTAGGGATAACTTTCTTTAGCGTTGATATTTTGAAAGACATGGTTGCTTGTTAGCATGCTTGAGTATTTATATCTTCATGTCAAATTATAGACTATTGCTTTGAATCATTCAAGTCCAATGTCCATGCTATAAAATAAAAGAATATGTGATGAATATGATAGGCAGCATTCCACATCAAAAATTCTATTTTTATCATTTACCTACTAGAGGACGAGCAGGAATTAAGCTTGGGGATGCTGATACGTCTCCAACTTATCTATAATTTTTTATTGTTCCATGCTATTGTATTATCAATCTTGGATGTTTTTATATGCATTTACAGCAATTATATATCATTTTTGGAGACTAACCTATTAACTTAGTGCCCAGTGCCAAATGATGTTTTCTGCCCTGTTTTTGTTTTACAGAAAATCAATACCAAACGAAGTCCAAATGCCACGAAACTTTTTGGAGATTTTTTTCTAGACAAGATAAACACTAGAAGCTTCGGGAGAAGACCAGACGCCAGAGGAGGTGGCCACGAGCCACCAGGGCGCGCCTGGGGGGGGGGGCAGGCGCGCCCTGGTGCCTCATGGGCCCACCTCAGCTCCGTTTGACCTAATTCCACCACTATAAATTCAGGAAAAATCAAAAACCCTCAGGGGAGTCCATGAAATACTTTTTCCGCCGCCGCAAGTTTCTGTTCTCGAGAGATCCCATCTGGAGGCCTTCTCCAGTACTCCGCCGGAGGGGGAATCGATCACGGAGGGGCTCTACATCAACCTTGCTGCCCTTCCGATGATACATGAGTAGTTTACCACAGACCTTCGGGTCCATAGTTAGTAGCTAGATGGCTTCTTCTCTCTTTTTGATCTTCAATACAATGTTCTCCTCGATGTTCTTCGAGTTCTATCCGATGTAATCACTTTTTGCGATGTGTTTGTTGGGATCCGATGAATTGTGAGTTTATGATCAGATTATCCATGAATATTATTTGAGTCTTCACTGATCTCTTTTATGCATGATTATTATAGCTTCGTATTTATTCTCCGATCTATTGATTTGGTTTGGCCAACTAGATTGATTTATCTTGCCATGGGAAGAGGTGCTTTGTAATGGGTTTGATCTTGCGGTGCTCAATCCCAGTGATAGAAAGGGACATGACACGTATGTATCGTTGCTATTAAGGGTAAAAAGATGGGGTTTATTCATAAGTGAGTTTATCTTGTCTACATCATGTCATCGTTCTTAAGGCATTACTCCGTTCTTCATGGACTTAATACACTAGATGCATGCTGGATAGCGGTCGATGTGTGCAGTAATAGTAGTAGATGCAGGCAGGAGTCGGTCTACTTGTCTCGGACGTGATGCCTATATACATGATCATTGCCTTGGATATCGTCATGATTATTTGCTTTTCTATCAATTGCCCAACAGTAATTTGTCTACCCACCGTATGCTATTTTCTCGAGAGAAGCCTCTAGTGAAAACTATGGCCCCCGGGTCTATCTAAATCATATTACTAAAACCCTAAAAATATTGCTGCCATTTTCTTTTGTTTATTTTATTTTGTATTTTTGTTTCAATCTATCTATCTATCATATACAATTTAATCTTGCAATTGACCGCCGAGGGATTGACAACCCCTCGTTTGCGTTGGGTGCAAGGATTTGTTGTTTGTGTGCAGGTGCTGCTAACGAGGTGTTGCGTGATTCTCCTACTGGTTCGATAACCTTGGTTTCATAACTGAGGGAAATACTTATCTCTACTGTGCTGCATCATCCCTTCCTCTTTGGGAAAATACCAACGCAAGCTACAAGTAGCAGGGAGCCATGAAGCAGTTTTGTCAGCGGGAACATATCCGGATTGACTTGGCGTCAGTTGCACATCCTCAGTCCAATGGACAAGCAGAGCGAGCTAATCAAGAGTTGCTACGCCGGATTAAACCAAGACTCATGGTGCCTCTTGAGCCAACCCCAGGATGATAGGAGGTGGAATTACCTGTAGTGCTTTGGAGCATACGGAGTACTTGATGGTGTTCTGGACTAGGGGGTACTCACCACATCGTCTCCCGACCAGGTGGGTTGAGCCGAGGACCCCCATGGCGGTTCACTAATGGGCCACTTCGGGCAGCCCATGACGCATACAAGGAAGACTCTACAAGACTTGGTGCACAAGCCGAAGACTCTCCTAAACCCTAGGCCACCGGTGCATATATAAACCGAGGCCAGGCTAGTCGATAGAACATATATTCATTAGAATAATCTCGTGGTAGATACATGTACTCTGTACTACACCCCATATGAATACAATCAAAATCAGGACGTAGGGTATTATCTCTTCGAGAGAGCCCGAACCTGGGTAAAATCCTGTGTCCATGTTACCATCGCTCCAAGACGCCTAGCTTAGGACCCCTACTACGAGATATGTCGGATTTAGAACCGACATTGGTGATTTCATTGAGAGCCTGCTGGGTAGTCGCCGCGGTGCGATGGGAATTCAGATCGGCTTCACCGCGATCTACGCGTCGGAACCGAGCTACATCGTCAGCGTCGGCATCTTCGTCGCCGGCTCGACTGGTCACCTTGGCTGGATCGAGGACTAGGCTTCTCTTCGGATCGTCAAGTTCGGACGGATGTCTTCGTCATCATCAACTCTGATCTCATCCGGGATCATGGAAAAATCGTCCATGGTGCTCGGGGGCTCAACGTCAACAATGCCCTCGCGCGATCATGCAGTTTTTTCTGGACAGCGAATTCGTGTTCGCCGTCCCCGTCTCCTCAAGCGTCGCTTTGACGATTGCTTAGGTGGAATTGTGCGGAATTGATTCTAGAACAACCCTGAAAAATTTCGTCGCGTTCCGATGGAGGAATCTCCGGCGATCTCCGATATACCGGAGCCCTGTCGAATCTGGACGGGAATCTGGACGAGTTTAGGGCGAGGAGTCTAGAAGTCAGCTCGGACGTCGTTTGGAAGATCCAACCGTTCATCGGCTGCGGAATTCCCATATCTACCACCCCTCAAAATTTCAGCTCGATCCGACCGTTCAAACTCCGGGAAGCGTCCGATGAGTGAATCAATTTTCGGATCTGTTTTCTGCGCGAAAACGAATCCGGCCTGAGTTCATCTTTTTCATGAAGAGATTATCGGACATCCTTTTTGAAGGGAATTTTTTATAGGGTATTGTGTTTTGTTTTCAAGCACGTGCCTGCAAATTTTAAGACTTTTCCGAGGCGATCTTCGTCGTCGCGCCGGTGTCAAACCAGCCTGGCCACGTTGTTCCATGGCTGCCGAACTGCGCCAGCATCGACTGCGCCGTCGCTTCATCGATCCGACGACAACCACCTCGGATCATCACCTCGGCGAGCCGACCAAGAGTTCGGCACCGCTCTCCCTAATGATCGTCAAGATAACATCGTCACCTTACGGATTGCACGGGTCGGGCTTGTCAGCATCGCCGCGCGGTCACTTCTCAAGCCAGCATTGAGCGCGTCACAAAGTTTCGACCTGCGTCGGCATCGCCGCGCCGTTGCTTCTTCGAGCCGACGTCCACCTCGCCGACCTGCTTCGACACCTCGGCTGGCATGGGGGTTGCAACATCACCTTACCGACCTGCTCCGACACCTCGGCTAGACCGGGGGCTTCGCCATCTCTTCATCTACCTACTCCGGAGACTTCAGCGTCACCAGCCGATCAGCTTCGTCACCTCGGCTGGACCGGGGGCTTCGCCTCGCCACATCGACCGTACTGTGTCGCTACTTCGGAGTGCCGAGCTCCTCGCTCGGCCACCTCGGGCTTGGGGTCTGGGACCTCGATCAAGCCGAGGACTATGCGTCTTCGTCCCGTCACAAGCCCACACCACGTCGTCAACGCCGAGCACATTAACCAGCTAAGTCGCTTTCATGCTCAACTTTTTTAAATGTTCAATTTTTGTTCGGTTCGACCAAGCATTATATTTATGTTAAAATCTGTTTGTTAAAAACGAGCTTCGTTAAAAACCGCTTCTTTTTCCCATGTTAACTGGGGGCTCTTAAATTTATATGAACCATTTTATAATAAGTGTTTTCTTCTAAGTCGTTGCAAAGTATTTTTCTACTACTCCTTTTTTCCGACGCGAGTGTGTGGTCAATAGCCGGGTAGCCTGGTTTCTCTCTAAAGCTGCTCGAGTTTAGTTCGCTAAACTGGCTTGAGAAGCACTCCGCCTTCGGGATAGGAGGTTGAAGCCGAAGGCTAACCCACTTGAAGTCTGGAGATCGGATGTATCATGTTAAAGCACGACGGAAGCATAATTTAATTTTAAGACCAATTTTCGGATTGGCACCAAAAACTTGATTTAGTTCGGACGAAAAGTTTTTCCTAAAGTTTTTTGGTTTTCCGAGCTTGTGGCACCTTTAAGCTATTTGTATGTTTTTCTTTCAGGAGGCGGGACATCCTCATGACCGAGGTGCCTTGCGTAATAATTCAGCTCGGGAGATCTTTTCCGACCCGCAGCTCGGCATCTTTCCTGTCGACCTACACCTCGGCGTTGGCGAAACGCACATAACATCTGGACTAGTTCCCGAGGAGATTCGATCCTCAGGTTGGTCGGCGGCACCCAACCTGAGTCTCGGGGGATACTGTATGTCTCCAGCATAACTCTCGCAGTACAACGTCAGATGCCTTTAAAGCATCGGCAATATCAACGGGGGGCTACGACTAGAGCCGAATCCACCAACAGCCAAGGTACTCCGAGGAGTCCTCGGCAAAACGTTCTCGGATATTGCTTTATATGCATCAGTTTCAAATTGTGTCTTCGGTTAATAGTTGGGTTGCCCGGCTCCTGTGCTTGCCTCCTACGTTCCGCTTTGTTCGGCTAGGTGTGCAAAGGGAGAACCACTGGGATTATACTTCCGATTCAACTGGTCAAGTACCTCAGTGGAGAAAGCCGAAAACTGACTATCACAATGAGCGCAAACTGGTCAGCGATCCGATGACTGTGTCAAACTATAGATCGACAGAGGTTACCTCGTGGGCTTTTCGTAAAATTGGCCGAAGTGTTAATGGCTTGACCTCGGCTGACGCCGAACACTAACCGGGGGCTAGTAACTGGCCTCCCAACTTTAAGCTCCTATGACTAAGTGAAAGTTATAAAGCCTGGATATCTGATTGCCTCGTTTCCGCTAATACAACCGCCTCTGGGCACCGAGACGTCGGCTAAGGGTTGTCTTGTTACTGCGGAAACACCCTGTGTAGCATCTACAAAGGGGTAGAAGCCGACGATGGGCCACTTTCAAATGATAAACGGTCGCAAAGGATTCAAAATAGCATATAGCATAAAAGCGTTTGTATTCAATATACGAGCGCTGCCTTATGTAATTATCATTATAAAGCCATAAATATGCATCAATTTGACTTAAGATTTTGGCCAAGCTGGGTTGCTTGGCTCCTGTGTTTACACCCTACGTTCCCGATTGTTCGGCTAGGGGGTAAAGGGAGCACCTCTACGATTATTACTACCGGGTCATCCGGGCTAGTACCTCAGACTGGGTGAAGCCGAAAGCTTGCTATCTTAAGAATATAATTGGTCGGCAATGACAGAAGTGAAAATTTTGGTTCATTAAGACCACAGAGTTCGGGAACTTTCCCCAAACTAAATCCTCAATATTTTTCTCCCACATTGATCGGAGGTGAGGTCTCATGATCATGGTCAACATGACAACCTGGGAAAAGGAACCTATAAAGGAACTATTTTTTCCAGAAGCTATTTCTTACGTTAAATAGTAATATAACATATCTCTCCGCGTACCTTTGTTTATAAAACCATATGGCCGGATTGCCTTGTTTGCTGTAAATCTTTGCCCTTATAAAGGCTTTATAAAGTAAGACAAACACTCCTCGGCTACTGGCCGAGGAGGTTGAAGCCGATGGTCGGTCAACAAAGTTTTGTACAATGCGGATCCGAGCATTAATGATGTAAAGTACTTGGATACATAGAATCATTACACATAAATTGTGATTAAAGTCAATTTACCCCGGATATCGATCCTTAATTCGGCCACCCTTGCCCAACTTAAGGCTCGGGGGCTACTGGCTTCGCGCTTCTCACTTAAAAGTCATTAACGGGTTACATCGATCCCCTGATCTGGTGTTGCCACCCGGCCAGTGGCTCGGGGGCTACTACATTGATGATTCAATGCAGAAAATTCAAAGTGCAAAACAGTTTCCGAGGAGATTACGATCCTCGGGTTGGTCGGCCGCACCCAGCCTGAGTCTCGGGAACTATGCACACCGCGTTTCTGTTTTTACGTATGCTGCCGAGCAAGGAATTGATCCTCAGGCCGATTTCGCAAATTGACCTGAGTCTCAGGGGCTACTGGGATCAACGGTTTTATTTTATCCTTCAGGTGCATCCCGGATTTTATGTTGTCACACACCTTGAGGGCTACTGGTTATACATCTCGGCAGAGAATAAATTGCACCAATCGGAAACAATTCTATAAAACATCAGCCCATGGCTGAGGTGGTGCACCACCTCGGAAGCAGTCCGGCATAAAGCTCGGTTGTGAGTGGCTGGCTCCATAGAGAACTTTTTCGGCGTTAAGCTCGGATAACCTCCTTCAAACTTTTTCAAAGACGAGGTACTCTATGCCTCCTCGGATACAGTCCGGCGCTGGAGCTCGGATACAGACCGGCGTTGGAGCTCGGCTGCAAAAGACACCTCGGATGCAGTCCGGCGATGGAGCTCGGATACAGACCAGCGTTGGAGCTCGGCTGCTAAAATGTACCTCGGATGCAGACCGGCGTTGGAGCTCGGCTGCAAAAGACACCTCGGATGCAGTCCGGCGTTGGAGCTCGGATCCAAGAGGACACCGTCGCACGGGAAAAACTTTGAACCCAAGGTATGGCGTAAAAAATAACAAGGCATTGATAAAGGCCAAGAACCTAAAGGGGCTCCTCGGATACCCGACGTATGAACTCTTCGGATACACCTCGGCGATCCTCGAGATCGGAGATGAGAATATTTGTTGAACCAGTTTTCAAGACCGACGACCGAAGACGAAGAACAATTCGGAAGAACAGAGGAGCGTCCCCAACTTGAAGACCGGTTCAGGGGGCTACTGATGGTGTCCTGGACTAGGGGGTACTCACCACATCATCTCCTGACCAGGTGGGTTGAGCCGAGGACCCCCATGGCGGTTCACTAATGGGCCACTTTGGGCAGCCCATGACGCATACAAGGATGACTCTACAAGACTTGGTGCACAAGCCGAAGACTCTCCTAAACCCTAGGCCACCGGTGCATATATAAACCGAGGCCAAGCTAGTCGATAGAACATATATTCATTAGAATAATCTCATGGTAGATACATGTACTCTGTACTACACCCCATATGAATACAATCAAAAGTAGGACGTAGGGTATTATCTCTTCGAGAGAGCCCGAACCTGGGTAAAATCCTGTGTCCATGTTACCATCGCTCCAAGACGCCTAGCTTAGGACCCCTACTACGAGATATGCCGGATTTAGAACCGACATTGGTGCTTTCATTGAGAGCCTGCTGGGTAGTCGCCGCGGTGCGATGGGAATTCAGATCGGCTTCACCGCGATCTACGCATCGGAACCGAGCTACATCGTCAGCGTCGGCATCTTCGTCGCCGGCTCGACTGGTCACCTTGGCTGGATCGGGACTAGGCTTCTCTTCGGATCGTCAAGTTCGGACGGATGTCTTCGTCATCATCAACTCTGATCTCATCCGGGATCATGGAAAAATCGTCCATGGTGCTCGGGGGCTCAACGTCGGCATCTCTGGTCTATGGTGCAGAAGCGGAGGAGGGAGGCCGACCCTGGAACATTGCACATCTTCGGCCATATTATACCTAAGTCACAGACTTGACAGTATCTTCTGTACATACCTTCATCATGTATATATATATATATATATTATGATCAATGAAATAAAGCCAGCATCTCTGGATAATAGAGTTTGTCGTTTCGCCTCAAAAGCTGTGTGTTGAGTCTTTATTCTTTGATCATTGTTACTTGGGGGCTTCCAACTCATCAAGTTTAGCTATTAACATCCCTCTTAACCCGGCATATGCCATTATATACTTGGTTATACCTGTCTGTTAGCTCGATGCTACTCACAAAAGGTGACCCGGTTGAACGCTTGATGAGTCAATCACATTGTTGACCCTGAACTCATCAAACTTAAAACACTGATTAAGTCACGTGAAAGCCGGCTTTCAGAGAGCGAGGATAAACCAAAAGAGGCTAGAAAGCCTGCTTCCACTGGAAAGCAAAATCAGACTCGAGCCTCGAAACCGGTCTTTATGTCGTGCCTCGAAAGCCGGCTTTTATTTTTACAGTACGCATTACTATGTTTATCATGTTATATAGTACTTTGCATTTATATTACAATCGTTTGTGCATATTATGTTTTCTTTTGCAGAAGCTGGCCTTATTTTCAGCAAGGCCAGGTCTCATTACTTATGATATTAATACAATGGCAATATGAATTGCCGGGTTGCACAACAGCCATAGGTTTTGGTTGTCAAAGGCACTCATATTTGAGAAATCAGACAGTTGTCGAGTTGCAGCCACCAGGTCTCATGATTCATACACGGAAAATATTCTACCTTTGAAACACCGGGTTGTAATACAACCACGGGCTGGAGTTCATTCATTCAAAGCTAAACATGTTTTTAGCAAAAAAATAAAGTGCTCGAAGGCACTGACAGCTTACACAAGAAGTCTTCAAGCCAGAAGGGTTTACAAGCCACGACTGGGCTACATCCACTATTAAAGTTCATTACAAAGTTTAGGCCTCTGGAGTAGTGGACGGTTGGGATCCGGCATTTGGAGCCTCCGGGTTGCGGTTCTCCTGCTCTTAGTCAGCTCCCGCTGTTGCCGGGTCACCTTGCGCCGGCTCAGAAGATCCTCCCTCACGAGCTTCATTGGTCTGGCGGCTTTCGCCGAGCCACTGGATTGAAGATAACGCCTCAAACACCATTTCTTCATTAAGTACATGTGCAGTGTTGACATCTGAGGCAAAGTCTTGCTTACGTGGTGGCTCGAGGTTGAATGGTTGTGGCTGAGGAATATTTCCGTGTTTGCCCTCTTCTGAATAGCCGACTTGAAACTTGCTCAAGTCCAACTCTTCGGCAATTTTAGTGGCTGCTGGTCAGATTGCTCGCACACAATGGAGATAGTCCTCTTCTGTGAACTCAATGTCATCTTCCTTCAGCTCCGGGAACCCGACTGCTAGCAGAGCCGTATCCATCTTCGGATGATACGCCCTCGCCAGTGTCAATGCACTCATGGCTCCTTGCATGCAAGCAGATTTCTTCAACTCCTTGATCCACTCTGGGACAGTGGAGAGTTCTTTGATCATTTCCATGATTTGGTGAGGAGGGGCCTTGGTGTTCTTTACTGTCATGACACAATGGGCACCGCCTACATACAATTGTTCAAGAAATTGTAGACGGCTTTAAATTTCACCAAAGGCGCTCCCATCACGTTGTGACCTCTCCTGCCTATCAACAAAAGTAATATGGATCAGTAACCCGGATTTATTTGGGCAAGTTGACGAAGGTAGATCTTCACTTACCAAAGATGGCTATGCACATTTTCAGAATATGGTCTTTGAGAGTCGGCAGCTCCTGAGTAACAGGCTCGAGCTTTAACTCGGCCTCTTTAGCACGTTTTACCAGGGCGGCTCTCTCATTCGAGAACTCGGTTTTGGCCTTCTCCAAATTCTCTGTGCAGGTGGTCAGCGATTCTTCAAAGTCCGAGGACAGCTTTTTAGCTGTCTCTCGTAATTTCTTCTCTGCATCCACCTCTTCTTGCAAGCCGGCAATCCGAGATTCTGATTGTTTTAGCATATCCTGCAACATTATCAACAGATATTGGAAGTCCCAAGTCGCACTAGGCGGCTGACCCGGCACTTGGGGGCTACAGGATGTTTGCTTCTCAATTAAAACCAGTTTGAAGTCTCGAGTCACCGCAGGCACACGACCCGGCACTTGGGGGCTACATAGTGCGAATTCAAGTTACCAAAAAGTATGAAGTCCCATGTCGCTACAAGCATGCAACACGACACTTGGGGGCTAATGCATGGTCATTTTAACTTTCAGACCCAGCCCATCACATGATGATGAGCCGGCCCTTGGGGGCTACCATTTGCTCTTATTACAGTTCATACATGCAAAGCCCCAGCCTACTATTAACATAGTAACCCGGTGCTTGGGGGCTATAGTTGATTCCACTGAAAGGTTTATTCTAAGTTCAAATTCCAGAAAATCTCAAGCAAGTCATTAGCTGTCTTTACTTAAGATTTGGAGGCTACATACATATATATAAGCAAATGAGGGAGCAGTGAGACATACCTCATATTTTCTTTTCAAGCTATTTATCATAGCTGCTTCCATATTCCGGCTCTCAGACAGCCGGGTCAGGAAATTTTGATGCAGGGAATCCACATCTTGATCTTCAAAAGCCTGAAGACTAGTTTTCCCCTTATCTTTTATTGGCAACTCACCTTTCGCTATGATTTTTGCTAAGGTAGTTGAGGTCTCTGGAGGTGTACTATGGGCTTCACCAATGATGATTACATCAGCTTGGGTCTTCTCAGATGGTTGTTCTAGGGTTGGATCTTCTTTTTCCCTCTCCTCAACAGGGGGAGGAGTCGGAACACGGACAAGGCTTGCTGTTCTCTCTTGGAGAGGCGGCTCGTCCCCACCTGTCAGCTAGTTCTGGGTATCCGGGTTGTCCATTACCGTATCAAGACAAGGGCCCCCCTCTTCAGTGCCGGTTGGAGCAGCAGAAGACCCGCCAACCCTCTTTTTTGTGAAGGCCTTGGCACTAAAAATCAACACAGATATGGTGGTCAGAAAATAAGCAGGATATGTGGAAGTTTAACAAAGTTCTTTGTTATGGCAAATCTCACCCCCGGTTGATATTGAAAGCCGGTACTTGGGTGGCGCTGGACTCATCAGACGAAGGAGAAGTCTGATAAGCTGAGTCGTCTCGTGGCAGCGCCTGCTTAAATAGGCCAGCTTGCGGGTGACTGCGTGTGGGACTTGTTGGAACTTCACGACGAGCCCGGCGAGGAGATCTTTCATAAGATAACCCGTCATACAACTCGCCCGAACTGCTCCGGGTCTTCCTCTTCAAGTTCGCAGCGTGCTACATTTTCTGCAAAGATAAACTATGGTCCAAGTGAGCAGATGGATGAGAAAATGGAACTTTGCGGATTGCAAGCCGGGTCCTCCTTTGACCAAGTGTTTCTGAATCAGAGGAAAGCAAGTTTACCTCTGCAGCACCGGCTTTGCTCGTTCCGACTTGATCCTGGGCAAGTCGGCGTCAGCAAGTTCAATAAAAAGACGGCCAAGAGAATCAAGGTCTACCTCATGTTCTTCATCTTCTTCCATCTCCTCCTGGTTTTGGTCCTTTGGAGGAGTGGGGGTTTCCGGCTCGGTCTTCCACCATTCAGAGTCCTCCTAAAAAATGGGTGAGTCGGCATATCATATAAAGCAAGAATGAAAATTGCACAAACAAGTTTAAGTATGAAAGTGAAAGGCGACTTACATTCGGAGCCGGGTTGCCAGCGTAGAAGGGTGCGAGACCAACGAGAGCGATCTTCTCTTTGGTCTCACCAAGGAGTTTCTTGGTGGCCTTGATTAGATCAGTTTTTGATAGATTCTGCTTACTGAAGCATAAGTCATCATCTACCTCGCCCGTGTACTCATGGATGAGCCGGGTCTTGAAGCTGAGGGGCTGGATCCTCCATTCCATCCAGGCCTGGGTCAAATCAACCCCAAACAAGTCATGAGCAATCAATGCATTAATCTTGGCATAAATGGGTTTCATTGCTTCCCTCTCTTCAGCAGAAGCGTAAGCATCAAAGTGAATAGAAGTTGCAAGTCATTCCGGTCTGTAACCCAACAATTGGTTTTGCTATTGGGGAGAAGTGTCTTTGCAGTAAAACCAAGTCATGTGTCAAGCCTTGGGGTGACTCGCCAGGGCCATCTCAGGAAATGCAGAGTTCCTTCTTCGTTGAATGGCGACTCCCCCGCATTCTAGACCTGACCCGTTCTTGTACTCTGTCTGGTGATTGCAATAGAAAAACTCTTGAAATAAATTGATGGTTGGTTCAATCGGGAGATATACTTCGCAGAAAACCTGGAAGTTGCTCAAATTAAGGATTGAATTGGGAGCAAGGTCTTGTGGCCTGATTCCGAAGTGGTGAAGGATGTCGTCATAAAACTTGGAACCCGGCGGTCTGAAGCCTCTGTCCAGATGATCCCCAAAGATAACAATTTCCTTGGGGCCCAGAGTTGGCCGGGTCTCTTCACGGGCGGCTCGCCATTCAATCTGTTCCTTAGGCAGGAGCAACCCGGTGTTCACCAGATCCTCAAGATTGAGCTCGGTCATGCATGACTTGGCCCAGTTGGCGGCTTTGCTCATTTTGGAAGCCATGGATGAAGAAGACAATAAAAGATCAAACTACAAAAATAAAAGGAAGGAAAGTATAAGCCGGATGTGTTACCAAAGAAACTTTGCCGGGTCACAACACTAAACAAGCAGTTGGTGACTATTACAATCGGAAGGCTGGTAAAGTGGCGCAAGTTTTAACCCGGCAAAAGTGTCACTATGATTCGTAACCCGGATAAGTTGTGAAACAAAGTCCGGGTCAAGGTGTCAAAAACAACTACTGTTCAGATTGGGATACAGTTAAAGATCTGAAAAATGCTCATAAAGGAAAATAAAAAAGACCTAAGTTCCTATTGGAGAACTAAAGATGGCAAGGAATGAAGATAACTACGGCTACAGAAAGCGTCTAAGATTGTGCTAGATGTGATGCGGATGCGATGTCATATTCTTTTTAATACAAACTTGCGCAAACTAGATCTACAATAGAGGTTCCACAAAGAACACGGAAGAACTCGCAAAGAACTATGGCGAGGGGAAAAGAAAATGGCCGAAGGAAGGTGCACTTATAGATCTATATGGAAGGGTTTGAAGGCCACGAGCTCTGCAGGGATGGCCGCGGCGCCTTCGACGGGTTCTAGCGGCGGCGTGCAGACGGTTGTTGGCGTGGTCCTCGGTGGTGGCGAGCTCGAAGGTGCGCGATGGCGTCAGAGGCGAGAGGAAGAAGAAGGGGCTGAAGAGGTAAAAGGCGAACATTGGGGGTGACCAACCTATTTATAGGCGAGGTAGAACCCGAAGAGGCAAGAGTGAAACCCCAGGCGGCGCAGTAACTTTTTGCTCAAAGGACGCCTCGATTTTCATGCCTGATGAGATTTGACATATCTGTTCAAAGATCTGTCATGATGTCATGCGCATATTTTGGAAGCAAGTAAGATGATTTCATGACATGGAATGGCAAAAATTGCTAAGTGTGAGGAAACTACGAGACCTGGGAAATGTTTGACCCGGCTAAAAAGCTGGATAGAAGGAAAAAGATGACACGAATTAGAGGGATGAAGAAATTGCCGGCTCAAGGATAATCCGGGTCAGAGTACATCCTTTTCATAATTTCCTTTCTTCTTATTTTCAGGGTGGAGTTTAACATGGATAAATCCAAGTCAAACTGGGGGCTAATGTTGGGGATATTCCCCGCGGGTGAGACCCGGCAAGAGCATGACCCGGCCCTGAGCCTTGAGGCAAGGTGGGTCATCCTATTGATGGGTCAATTCAAAGATAAACAAAGATGGGCTGGAGTGTTGGGGAACGTCACATGAGAAACAAAAAATTTCCTACGCACACGCAAGATCTATCCATGGTGATGAGCATCTACGAGAGGGAGAGTGAATCTACATACCCTTGTAGATCGCTAAGCGGAAGCGTTAAGAAACGCGGTTGATGTAGTCCAACGTCCTCGCGATCCAAATCGCAAGTCGTCCCTCGATCCAAACACGATCTAGCGCCGAACGGACGGCACCTCTGCGTTCAACACACGTACGGCTTGATGACGCCTTCACCTCCTCGATCCAGCGAGCGATGGTGAAGTAGTGGATGAGTTCCGGCAGCATGACGGCGTGGTGATGGTGGTGAGGAACAATCTCTGCAGGGCTTCGCCAAGCACTACGGAGATTGTGATGGGAGGAACTAGAGGGTTAGGGTTGCCGGCACACGGCTTGGGAAATCTTGATGTGTCCCGTGTGCTAGCCCTGCCCCTCTATTTATATGTTGAGCCCTGGGGTCTAAACTTGGAGAGAAAGCCTCCACAAGGTCGGTTTTGCCCGCACAAAGTCGGTTTGGCCCGCACGGAAAGAGTCCCACTCGGATTCCAGCAGTACCGCGTACAAGCGGTAGTACCGCTCACGAGCGGTAGTACCGCTTGAGCGGTAGTACCGCTTCACACAAGCGGTAGTACCGCTTACGCGGTAGTACCGCTTCACACAAGCGGTAGTACTGCCTTACCAGCGGTAGTACCGCTTAAGGCAGCAGCAAAACTTCCTTTTGCACTTTCCAATACCTCGTGGGCTTTACCCCTTTGGCCCATATAAAGTGTTGCTGCACCCGAACACTTCGGTAAACACCCGGAACCCCTTCCGGTGAATTCCGGAACCCTTCCGGAGATCAAAACACTATTATCACATATATCAATCTTTACCTCCGGACTCTTCCGGAGATCCTTGTCATGTCCGGGATCTTATCCGGGACTCCGAACAACCTTCGGTCACCAACACAATAACTCAACTATACTAATCGTCACCAAATGTTAAGTGTGTAGACCCTGCGGGTTCGAGAACTATGTAGACATGACCGAGACACCTCTACGGTCAATAACCAATAGCGGGACCTGGATGCCCATATTGGTTCCTACATATTCTACGAAGATCTATATCGGTCGAACCTCTATGTCAAGGATTCAGTTAATCCCGTATGCTGTTCCCTTTGTTCTTCGGTATGTTACTTGCCCGAGATTCGATCGTCGGTATCTCTATACCTAGTTCAATCTCGTTATCGGCAAGTTTCTTTACTCGTTCCGTAATACAAGATCTCGTGGCTAACACTTTAGTCACATTGCTTGCAAGGCTCATTGTGATGTCGTATTACCGAGTGGGCCCTGAGATACCTCTCCGTCACACGGAGTAACAAATCCCAGTCTTGATCCATGCCAACCCAACAGACACCCTCGGAGATACCTGTAGAGCACCTTTATAGTCACCCAGTTACGTTGTGACGTTTGATACACACAAGGCACTCCTACGGTGTCAGTGAATTGCATGATCTCATGGTCATAGGAACAGATACTTGACATGCAGAAAACAATAGCAATAAACTGACACGATCATATGCTACGTTTATAGTTTGGGTCTTGTCCATCACATCATTCTCCTAATGATGTGATCCCGTTATCAAATGACATCTCATGTCAATGGCTAGGAAACCTTAACCATCTTTGATCAACGAGCTAGTCAACTAGAGGCTTACTAGGGACACAGTGTTGTCTATGTACCCACACATGTATTTGAGTTTCCAATCAATACAATTATAGCATGGATAATAAACGATTATCATGTACAAGGAAATATAATAATAACCAATTTATTATTGCCTCTAGGGCATATTTCCAACATGGAGGCCCGAAGTAAGACCCGGCAGGAGGCCGGCTCTCAGATACCTGGTGGACTGGCTCATGGAGAAGGCCCAGAAGGATGAGCTTTCCTAACTTGAGGAACGAGGAAGATAAGAGTTAGAGTAGGATACGGGTTAAGAGTACGACCCGGAATCTTTTGTAAACCTAGGGGCTTGACCTATTATATAAAGGGGAGTTCCTGGGACCGAAAGACTAAGTTGCAATCTCTCGAGAGCTAGGTTAGCGAATCTGCACCCTTGTAATCGAGATCTATAGCAATATCAATCAAGCAGGAGTAGGCTTTTACCTCCGCCGTGAGGGGCCGAACCTGGGTAAACTCATGTCTCTCTTTTCCGATCAACCCCGTTCAAGCTTCCACACAACTGCGCCGACTAAGTCCTTTTACGAGGACATCTGCCGTGACAAAACCACGACAACCCGCCTTCGGGTCGCGGTGGCGGAGCGGGAGATGGCCCTGGCGGCCGACGGTGGTGAGGCGGCCACAGCGGCCGACGGTGGGGTGGCGGCAACGGCTGCCGTCGGGTAGCGGCGGCGGAGCGTGTGGCGAGTGTTGTGCGCACACCCAACAGGGACGCCATGCGCAGTACACGCCACCGGGGACTGCGCCGCCGCCGCGGTGTAGCCTCCCAGTTGGAGCTGTTCTCAGATGACGGCGGAGTGGCTAAGCGACGAAGACGGACCGGTGCCATTGGTGATTGTGGGAGAAGCAGACGAGATAAGCTACGGGGAGGGAGGGGAAAATGCGATGCCAACTCGCCGGCCGTGACGATTTATATAGAAGGCCGGTAAGCACTGGGGTGTTGGGGGATTTCGCCGAGTCGGGCTGGAAGCTTGCACGGTTGTGCGCGGGAACCTGCACGGTTGCGCGGGAACGGGCTCACCGACGATTCATTGGCGCCTCTTTGAGCTAACGTTTGGCCAAAAGAACGCCTGTGCGGTGCTCAAGCTTGCGCTCAAAGCCTTCAACGACAGCGCGGTGACAACACGTGTGAGAGGAGGACGAAATGACACGTACACATACGGTTAATAAAAAAACGTTTGCGATTTAATTACCTAGCACACGGCCGCTCTCTACGCAGCGTCGCGAACGATTGTTCGCCCACTATGTGATGTGGAACGCGACGTAGTTTCACATCACGCCGCCGGCTCGCAACAGCCGGCCGGCTTGTAGACGGCCATTCCCTGCGTGTTCAACTGCTCTATGCGTGTGGTTGCTCGCGGTTGAGGCGGCCGCGGCACGCTCTGCTCGCGTCCCGCCGCGCGCGCTGCCAGTGTTTCGTGTCGGCACACGATCACGTATGTTCGGGGTGCCATATGCATGCGATTGCGCCGGACGCGGCGCCATGATGCAGTTACGTGCGGCAAAAACTGCCATGCGGACGTGCCGAGAATCCCGGCCGCCCGGCCCTCAATTATTCCCGCGGCCATTTAGCATCATCTCTCGCGCCCCACGACACAATAAGCACACCCACGACGACACATACAGAGAGGATATCCAGCGGCTCCAATGGCGCTCCCAGCGGCTGACGACGACGACGGGCGGCAGTTCACCACGCCTCATGTAGTGGACATCCACATGAGGGGGAAGGACCTCTCGGTGGTGTACACCAATGATCCGGTCTCGGTGGAGAGCTCCGTCCACATTATGGAGTAGTTGCTTGCTGAGGACAAGTACCAAGTGGTCGGCTTCGACCTCGAGTTCACCGGCGGTCGTGCCGGGTATGATCAGAAGGTTGCCGTCGCCCAGTTGTGCATGCGCCATCACGTCCTCGTCTACCACTACTCCCTGGCCACAAGGCCTTGCGAGCGTTTCGCCAGGTTTATCAACAGCCCCGACTATAGGTTCACTACCGTGGACACCTTCAACGATCTAAAGGTGCTCGAGACTACGGGCTCGGCCTGCCAGAAGCTTGTGGACATCCAAGGCCAGTACAGGGTCTGGGGCAGAAAGAAGAAGGACTCCCTAGTTGACCTCATTGTGGCCATCATCGACCCCTACTACAGAGACATGAAGGATGAGTGCAACAAGAACAAGTATGCATGGCACGAGGCCTGGGTGCGGAGACTGGATGAAGAACATGTCAAGTACGCAGCCAAGGACGCGTACACAAGCTACGAGATATACAGGCGGATCGCTGACAAGAGAAAGTGCCTTCGTCCTGCCCCAGGCGAGGGATCGAGAAAAGCAGTGGCGGCGGTGTCACAAGAAGTAGATGATTAGATGATCGTTTCTCCTAGTTTAGAATGCATGTAATTGTTTATTGAGGTGTGTGCGAATGTTTTGTATAGTCACTTATGTAATTGGATGTTTAATTTGGTTATATATGTTGTTCTTCTGTAGATAGAGCAAATCACATCGCAGACGGACTAAACTAGGGAACCCGTCAGTGATGATTTCATCAATCGCTGACAATTGTATAGCAGCAAGCGTTTGCCCACAACACACACGGCTGAGTAGAAGGAATCGTCTGTGTTGTTTTCAGTCTTCCCACACATTTCTGATTACTGACATGTTTGCCACGTATCACACACATCTTGTTAAGTTGAACCGTTTCTATTGTTTTGGCTCATCACAAACAGTTCATCCGAGTGAATTGTATGCCGTGTATCGCACACACCTTGATCTGGCTGACCGTTTATGTTGTGTTAGATAATCGCAAACAGTCCATCCGAGTAAACTGTATGCCGTATATCGCACACATCTTGATCTAGCTGACCGTTTCCGTTGTTCTGGCTCATCGCAAACAGTTCGTATGGATCAACTGTATGCCACGTATCGCACACGCGTCTCTAATCTGAACCGTGCTTGATGTCTCCGCCATCGCACACATTTCGTCTTATTGGTGACGGTTTTATTACGATACCGTTTGCGATTCATGCATCGCACATAGTTTGGTCGAAGGGTCTCTGAAACATGTGTCGCGTTAGCAGTCGCCTGTAGTAGTGTAAGATGATGTCTTGAAGGTAGACATGAAAGTTCACACAATCTTCTTCTTCAAGACATGCTTGCAATAAGCTCAACTCTCACATGACCAATCTTTGGATAAATCCTTGAATAACACCTTGGTCAACACATAATTTTCCTTCAAATAACCTTGAAATCAACAAATGGTCTTCAAGCAATGCCTATGGACAAATCCTTCAAATATAACTCAAAGCAACCATTAGTCCATAGGGATTGTCATCAATTACCAAAAACAAACATGGGGGCACCACATGTTCTTTCAATTTTGTAATATGTTTATGTTTGCCACCATGTTTACTAACCACACGGCAAAACTTAAAGTTTTGCCTCTTTACTATTTTTGCCCTGGCAATTTTATCATTGCATGATTTTCTTGGCATTTTTATAGTAACAGTTCGTAAAATGTTGTTTTGTATACATCACGACAAACAATTATATACTACATAACACACCAAAATTGTTAGTACACTGCATGGCAAAAACTCACTGCATATCTCATTTGTTTATTTTTTTTCCTGTTTTTTGTATACATAATAGTTCCCAAAAATTTTTGGTTAAGTTTCTCATCTTTTTTTAAAATTTCTAGGTAAAGGGGACTGTGTTGGGCGAGGAGGCCTACACTAATCGGCCAAAAGTACGACGTGGGGCGTTCGTTGTGGGCTCCCTCCCACATCGAATGTTATCATTACGTACAATCGATCCTTTCCACCAAACAATTCGTTCGGTCTGGGAGGTCCCCAGACCGAACGTCAGGCATATATTGACGTCCAAAATAATTTAATACTCTTCTTCCCTAAAAAGAACAATTACTCTTCTTCAGACTGCTGAATGCTGATGCTTCTAGCTGGCGTATGTCTTTCAGGAGAACGTTTACTGGAAAACTTTGCTCGGTGGTGTTATCGACCTCTACAAATTCTCACCGGATCAGCACATGAGAAGGATGCCACTCCACACTGGTCCGGTATATTGCTGACGAAAAGATACTATGTCGTCCTGCCGTAGATATCCATCCCAATCAACATTGAATTTGGCTTCAATGAGCAGGAAAAAATGAACATCAAGCCAGACCAGGTCAGATTAAATGAAATGGAAGCATCAACCTTATCCACAAAACTATGGAGCGAGGAATCAATAGCGACTTCAGCAGGGCGGTTAACAGTACCATCTCTGTGCTCTCATGTTCGTCACACTGTGCTGTGCTTAGTGCACAATATTGGCTGAACCTAAGAACGTGTTTGGAATACCAGAACAATTAAATTTGCAAGTTAATTAACAGAAATATCGTGTTCCAAAGATCCTATATCATGTCCTTTTATTGTTGTTCCTGTATCTTTTGCTGTTTTAAACATGTCTTGGCAAAAAAAATCTTGCCTAGGCCGGAAAAAAAAACTTGCCTATACACCACTACTAGTTTCTTTTAAAGGTGAGACACTAAAAGTTTGTGGATTTTTCAGAGTTTGTAATGATCACCTCAAGACCTAACTTCGGACCAAGATGGAGTTTTGTTTGCCAGGGCTCACGGAGAAGAATGTGAGACTTTGTGTCGCTGGGGATATTTTGTGTTCGAGACTAGCTTCCCTCTAAAGAAGTGAACTTCGACATACATCTTTGTCTCTAAGTGATTTGATTATTTCTATCCATTCTTTTTCACTTGCGATGTTATCTTGCTTCCTAGCACATATAAGTGTCACACGTAGTTGCATATTTAGAGAATATTATTTATCCGCAATTCCCGAAATCATATTCAACCCCCTTCACCCCTAGTCGATATATTTGGTCCTCCACAAACCCACAAAATCATGGACAAGCCGGTAGTCATTCTCATTGGTGTTAGCACAGAACACCGATAGGTTGCTCAGCTCCCACGCGGTGGAGAAACGTCGGAGCTCCACTCAAACATGTGCAGGTTGTCCTTGGGGTGCATGTTGTCCTTCGGGTCATCGTGGGCATGCACCACCGCTATGACCGATCTTACCCTGCAGATGTGCTCGTAGAACCTAGATATGACCTTTGGCGTGTATTGCCTGAACGAGTGCGGTGATAATGAGCCCGCAACGCAGAAGATTCAATGGCACAGAGGCCTTGTGGCAGCGAAGGCGGGGTCCCATTATTGGTGGTGGCATAGAAGCTGATGGTGGGTGAAGGTGCCCCCTCATTGTGTTGTTTCGTGATAAGCTCACCGAGTAGATCTCTCCGTCCATCAGATTTGACAACCGCGGCAAGGGGTCCACACTACTGTCATCGCCACAAGAGATCGAGGCGAGAATGACTCCACCACACGACTACGCGCGTGCTTCTATTGAGGACCACCTTAGCCTGCGCCTGGCGAGCGTATCCTGCATGACTCAACGGGCCATAATCTTTAAAAAGGTATAGTTAGGGACAAGTTTCACTAAATCGATTAACTAGCAGGAATTTTAACTAAATGGGGTAATTGGTGTCACAAATGTGTAACTAGGGGGTTAAAGTTGAAAATATGTTTTGGATCTCGGGCTTCATGGACCCTGTCATTTTTTAAAACTTGAAAATAAAATTCAAGTTTTCAAAAAATATGGTGTAAGAACAAAATTCTAGATGTATATAGATGTTCTACGCATGTGGAAAATTTCAGTAGAAGAGACTTTAACATGCGACAAATGCATGGATTTGAAAATAGCACACAACACACGCACTGTTTATAATATGGTCCGGACGGGGTATTAAAAAACCACAAATTTGTCCTTTTTTAGCTCACATGTTAAAGTATCTCGCTACGAAACTTTATACACATGTAGAATACATTATATATATATATATATATATATATATATATATATATATATATATATATGACAAATTTTCCCTACTACCGGGTGTAGTTACTCCCACTTTGGTTTCGTACGTTGTAGGTAGTATCTATTATATTGGAGAGTACGTACGTGTAGTATGTAGTATGTAAGAATGTTTGGATAATATATATACTATTTTGTAGGTAGTATGTACCATATTTTGAGCATACTCCTTTTTACGTACAAATATATACGTATTTCACAAATATGATAAAAACATGGGCTTACATGCAATTTTTTCACATAACTCGTTTCGGAGTATCTTAGATATAGCATATGAACATACTAAAAATGATAAAGTAGTATATATATACTACCACATGGTAGTATATGAGATATGGATGTAACTACACCCGGTAGTAGGATGTAGTTTGCATATATATATATATATATATATATATATATATATATAGGGATTGACTATTCGTCACCCTGGTTGAGGAATAGTTATTCTTCACCCCCCTCTATTTTAACATCAATGCACCGTAATTTTACGTTTCGTAAATTTTGTCTTATTTTAGATGTAAAAATAGAACGTAAGAAAATATATGATCACCGTAAAAAATATTTTATGTTACGTAAAATTACAAATGTAAAAACATAGTGTAAAATGTACATAAAATGCTAATTTTTCTGATCTTATGACCTATATTTATTTTTCTTATGTCAAATTTTATGCAGTAAATCAATATGAATGTAATTATTCGTATTTCAAATGTAATTTATTTGTGAAATGATCGTAAGATTACTTCGGGTGAAGAATATTTCAGAAATTTTGATACATTGGAAGAAGAGTTTCAATTTTCTTTCTTTTAAATTTCGGGCTTCATGTATCAAAATTTATTAGGAAAATAAACTTGGATGTTTTTTCTTGTAGTTCCACTACTTTTCTCAAGGTTTCTTTCATGGAGCCCGTTGCATAACTTGTTGATTGTGTTTCCTTCTCCTTTTGGCGTCAAAAGATCCTAGAAAGGGCATCGCCACTTGTGACTGTGACCTAGGTTTGGTTAATAACGTTGTTTTCAACACGGGCATCATCTCTCGTAGGCACAAGTTGTACCCCGCGTGTAAAAGACCTCGTGATGGTGTTTTGGTTCTTCCTAACACTCTCATCACCAGTGTATCTAGATACAGTATTTCCCAAAATTTAAACCACGCGATAACAACTTGGTCTAGTTTCATAGTTGTAATCTTAATGTTACTGCAAGAGCATCAAATCATGCCGTGGAACTTACCCCGCTTCAGACCAATTATCCTGCTACCATGGTTCACAGCCTTTCATCATCAGCGACAGAAATCACCATCATGACTCTGAAAAAGCAGGCTAGTCGGTAAAAAGAGGATTTATTGCCTTCTAAAATCTGTATTGCACCTAGAGTAAATTTTCAGTGTTTACAAATTAGCCACTTGTTAGAGTTAATTACCTCATCTGAACGCTAGAAAAGATCATGGAAAATCATGTGAGATCAAGCTCAGTTTATCTCCCCTCTTTTGTGGGGATATTCAACCTTGCACTGCCTTCCGCGGACAGCATCGGCTTCGCTTTCACTTCACTGTCGACGACAGATTAATATCAGTGAGTCACGGTCCTATTATCTCTGACAATTGCAGCCCCCTAAACATCTCTTGTGAAGACCTTTTCCTTAACCCTGCTCTAATTAAGGCATCACTACTAGGAGAAAGCTTATAGATAGAATTTTAGTAGTAGCGCTGGTTATGGGGCCAACGCTACTGCTACTTAGTAGTAGCGCTGGGTTCCAACAAGCGCTACAGGTACCAAAGTAGCAGTAGCGTGGGGTGGCCGGACAGCGCTACTGCTAAGTCGTCCCACCGCCACCGGCCGGGGCTACCCTTAGTAGTAGCGGTGGCCCGAAACCAGCGCTACTACTAAGATCCATACCAGTAGCGCTTGTCAGTGGCCCACCGCTACCGCTATATGTGCACGGGGCCAGAAGGTGGGCCCAGATTAGCAGTAGCGCTGGGCCACTGACACACGCTACTGCTACGAATCTGAGCAGTAGCGCCGGTGAGGTACCAGCGCTGCTGCTACACGTAGCAGCCACCTTTTTCTGCCACCCTCCCCTCCTCCCCCTCTCCCTCCTCTACCTCCCTCACTTACTTCTTCCTTCTCCTATCTCTTCTCTCCCCATTAATGCCCCCATCCACCATCTCCTCCATTAATGGCTTCTTCTCTTCCTCGCTTGAATTTATTTGTCTCTCCCTCCTTCTCTCTTTCCCCACTCTTGCCTTTGTCTCACTAGCTAGCTTTCCCTCCCTCTCCACTAGTTAGGTAGAGCATCTCCTTCCAACTAGATCTACCATGCTAGCTAGCTAGCTTTCCCTCCCTCCTTCCACTACTTTCGATCCCTAGCTAGCTAGATAGCGGCAACGGCCATCTACCGTACTTGTGTGCTCGATCCCTCTCTCGGGACGATAGGTGAGTAAAAAGTTGTGCTTTGCAAGAATGAAAATATTTGTGTTTGCGCTATGATGGTGAGAATGTGCGTGTGGCATGAGTTGCCACCTATGTGTATTTGTCGGATCGTGCGTGACATGAGTTGCTTATGTTTTGCCGAAATGTCAATTTATTTCCGTTTCGGCGAATTTCGGGCAAACTCTATATGTCCTATTTTTAGGGAAGGTCATGCCGAATTTTTGTATGACTTTGATGCATGCATGCATGGATGCGTTTATAATCCTTTTGCTTATTAATTATACCACGCAGGCGATCATGAAGGTCAGTGGAACGATGGTGGAAAGATGGTTGCGATCCGCGGTGCACGACATGTATGAAAATAACCGGAAGGAGATTTTCTGTCTGTGTCGAAGATGCAAAGGAGGAGTCTTGCTCGACCCCTTTAAGGAAGGCCGTTTGAAAGCGCACCTGCTCATGACTGGTTTCATGGATGGCTATACTCGGTGGATAAGTGAAGATGATGACGTCGATGGGGCAGCCAATGACGACATTGGACCAGACGAAGAGATGACCAATAATGGTAGCGGAGAAGAGGCCGGACATGGCGGCGGAGAAGAGGCTGGACATGGGGGCGGAGAAGAGGCCAAACATGGGGGCGGAGAAGTGGCCGGACATGACAGAGAAGACGCGGACACGCCAGAGCATTCGTCGCTACTAAGTTCAGTCGTGCGGGACCCTCATGTTCGAGACCTGCTTCGCAAGAAGACGACTAACGACAGAGCTGCTTGCAGAGAGGAGGCCAAGCTGGAGCAACTGGAAGTAGACTCTCATACTCCATTGTATGATGGTTGCGATCCCGAGGTGACCCGCTTGAGTTTCACGCTCGAACTTCTAAAGACAAAGGCTAAAAACAAATGGACCGACAGAAGCCTCGATGAGCTTCTCAAGTATCTAAAGAAGGTTCTTCCCGCGGGGAACCTGTGTCCTACTAGTGTCGATGAGGCCAAGAAGATCGTGTGCCCTCTTGATCTGCCGCACATTAGATACCATGCATGCATCAACGATTGCATCATTTATCGGAAGGAGCACGCGGAAAAAAACAACTGTCCGGTGTGCATTGCTTCTCGATACAAGAAGGCCGGAAAGAAATCTCCCCATAAAGTTGTATGGTACCTACCGATCACTCCCCGTCTGCAGCGTTATTTCGTAGATCCTAAGAAAGCAAAGCTCATGCGCTGGCACGCGGAGAGGGTGAAGCCCGACGATGGAGATGATCCGAAGCTGAGACACCTCGCGGATGCAAGCTAGTGGAGAGCGTTCAACGCCGAATATCGATTTTTCGCAGGTGATCCAAGGAACATTGTGCTTGGCGCGAGTACCGATGGCATGAATCCGTTTAGCAACCAGAACACCAACCATAGCACATGGCCCATGTTTGTATGGATGTACAGCCTTCCCCCCTGGAAGTGCATGAAGACAAAGTACATACACATGAGCATGCTGATTCAAGGGCCGAAACAACCGGGAAATAATATTAATCTATATCTGGGACTACTTCAAGAGGAGTTAGACACGTTATGGAAAACACCGGCCAAGACATGGGACGCCAGCAAAGGCGAGTATTTCTATATGAGAGCCGCGCTGATGACGACGGTGCACGACTATCTCGGTTACGGATATGTCGCAGGCCAGGTGTGCCACGGATATTGCGGATGCACGCGGTGCATGGATGATACAATGTCTCAGCAGCTAACGAAAGATGGCGGGTCTGGGAAAATCGTGTACATGGGGCATCGAAGATGGCTCGCGAAGGACGACCCGTGGAGAAACCGTGGAGATCTATTCAATGGTGAGGCTGAGCGTCGAGGACCTCCACGTAAGAGGAGCGGCGCCGAAATCGATGAGCTGTTGAAAAACTAGGAACAGTGCCCCGCGCCGGGAAAGATGAAAAAGGTGTCGGAGCCGCTGCTGAAGGTATGGAAAACGCGGTCTGTTTTCTGGGACTTGGAGTACTGGCCCAAACTCGACATGCCTCATTGCCATGATCAAATGCATATCACGAAGAATGTCCTTGAGAGCTTGCTTGCAACACTGATGAACATGCCGGATAAGACCAAGGATGGGCCGAAGGCAAGAAGAGACTTGGAAGATTTGAACATCAGGGCAGATCTCCACATGCCGCCCCGTAAAAAGTCGGAGGAGACGGAGACGGAGACGGAGGCGCGGGACCAGGGCAAAAAAGTCAACAAGAAGGAAGAGAATTATTGCCCCCCTTCTTGCTTTACCTTAAGTCCGAAGGAGATCGATCAATTCTTCAACTGCCTTACCGGAATCAAAGTTAGTTCCGGTTACTGTGGGAAGATAAGCAGATTTCTAGACACCAAGAAGAAAAGGTTCAGCGGGATGAAGTCTCATGACTGTCATGTGATGATGACGCAGATACTTCCTGTTGCCCTTAGAGGGATAATGGACAAGCACATCCGTGACACGCTTATTAGTCTCTGCAACTTTTTCGACGTTATCTCTTGAAAGTCGATCAGTGTGAAGCAGCTCCGAAGGCTACAGGAAGAGATCGTTGTGATACTAAATGAGCTTGAGATGTACTTCCCGCCCGCGTTCTTTGACGTTATGGTGCATCTGTGTGTCCACATTGTGGACGACATCATAGACCTCGGGCCGACATTCCTGCACAACATGATGCCGTTCGAGAGGATGAATGGGGTCATCAAAGGATTCGTTCGTAACATGTCCCGTCCGGATGGAAGCATCATCCAGGGCTATCTGACCCAAGAGTGCACCTCTTTCTGCGAGAATTATCTATATGGCGGAGACCCTGTTGTTGGTTTGCCTATTAACAAGCACCTTGGGAGGCTCGGAGGAGAAGGTCACACCAACGGCCGGAGGGAACTGCACGTGGACCACTCGGGTCGACGCAATGACTTTGACAGAGCAAACTTAGTAGTGCTACAGCACCTAGACGTGGTAGATCCTTTCGCGACACTGCACAAAGAAACCATCGCAAAGAAGTACCATGACCGGGGGCTATGCAAGACGAACGCCGAAGTTATTAGAGAGCACAACTCCACTTTCCTGCCTTGGTTCAAAGAGCATGTTCTTGCTAATCCCCCGGAAGAGGGCTCTACGGACGGATTGCTCATATACGCCTTAGCACATGGCCCCGCGGCCAACCTCGCGACCTATCAGGCATACGATATCAATGGATACACGTTCTACATGGAGGCCAAAGATATAAACAGTGATTTTCAGAACTCAGGGGTGACGATGGAATGCATGACCGGCGACAACGCCGCAACTCAAAGATTCTACGGAAGGGTCGAAGAGATCTGGGAGCTTGACTACTCAGGACTGCACGATGCGACGATGTTCCGTGTCAGATGGGCTAAGAACGTCGAAAGAGAAAACCGGTATTTCACTACCATGTCTATACCCGACGCCAAGAGCGCTACCGTGAACGCCATCGCAAAAAACGAGCCATGGGTACACGTGATGGAAATATGCCCTAGAGGCAATAATAAAGTTGTTATTATTTTATATTTCCTTGTTCATGATAAAGGTTTATTATTCATGCTAGAATTGTATTGACCGGAAACTTAAATACATGTGTGAATACATAAACAAATACCGTGTCCCTAGTGAGCCTCTACTAGACTAGCTCGTTGATCAAAGATGGTTAAGGTTTCCTAACCATAGACATGAGTTGTCATTTGATAACGGGATCACATCATTAGGAGAATGATGTGATGGACAAGACCCATCTGTTAGCTCAGCATATGATCGTTCTGTTTATTGCTACTGCTTTCTTGAATGTCAAATACATGTTCCTCCGACCATGAGATCATGCAACTCCCGGATACCGGAGGAATACCTTGTGTGCTATCAAACGTCACAACGTAATTGGGTGATCATAAAGATGCTCTACAGGTATCTCCGAAGGTGTCTGTTGAGTTGGCATGGATCGAGACTGGGATTTGTCACTCCGTGTTTCGGAGAGGTATCTCTGGGCCCTCTCGGTAATGCACATCATAAGAAGCTTGCAAGCAAAGTGACTAAGGAGTTAGTTACGGGATGATGTATTACGGAACGAGTAAGAGACTTGCCGGTAACGAGATTGAACTAGGTATGGAGATACCGACGATCGAATCTCGAGCAAGTAACATACCGACGGACAAAGGGAATTACGTATGTTGTCATTGCGGTTCGACCGATAAGATCTTCGTGGAATATGTAGGAACCAATATGAGCATCCAGGTTCCGCTATTGGTTATTGACCGGAGAGGCATCTCAGTCATGTCTACATCATTCCCGAACCCGTAGGGTCGGCACGCTTAACGTTCGTTGACGATATAGTGTTATATGAGTTATGTGAATTGGTAACCGAATATTGTTCGGAGTCCCGGATGAGATCCCGGACGTCACGAGGAGTCTCGGAATGGTCGAGAGGTAAAGATTTATATATGGGAAGTCATATTTTGGGTTCCGGGAAAAGGTGCAGTTTTTTCGGTATTGTACCGGGAAGCTTCCAAAAGGTTCCGGAGGATTCCGGAGGGGTCCGGAAGTCCACAAGTGGGTCCACCACGTCCCAAGGGCTGGCATGGGCTAAGGGGAGGTGCCCTGGCCTTATTGGGCCAGGCACACCAAGTCCTCAAAAGCCCACGCAGCTAGGGAAGGAAAAAGGGAGAGTCCTAGTAGGAATAGGATTGGACTTTGGAGTCCAAGTCCACGTGTGTACTATTCACGTGGTACTGTTCACGTGGTACTGTTCCTTCTACTCCAAGCCCCTACACATATATAAATAGAGGAGAGGGGGCGCCCCAAACAAGACACAACATTGTCTTAGCCGTGTGCGGCGCCCCCCTCCACAGTTCCGTCCCTCGGTCATATTTCTGCAGTGCTTGGGCGAAGCCCTGCGGAGATAGCATCACCATCACCGTCACCACGCCGTCGTGCTGCCGGAACTCATCCACTACCTCGCCGTCTTGCTGGATCAAGAAGTCGAGGACGTCACCGAGCTGAACGTGTGCTGAACGCGAAGGTGCCGTACGTTCGGTACTCGGTCGGTTGGATCGTGAAGTTGTTCGACGACATCAACCGCGTTGTTCTAACGCTTCCGCTTACGGTCTACGAGGGTACGTAGACACACTCTCCCCTCTCGTAGCTATGCATCTCCATGGATAGATCTTGCGTGTGCGTAGAAAATTTTTGTTTTCCATGCAACGTTCCCCAACAGTGGCATCATGAGCCAGGTCTATGCGTAGATGATATGCACGAGTAGAACACAAAGAGTTGTGGGCGGTGATCATCATACTGCTTACCACCAACATCTTATTTTGATTCGGCGGTATTGTAAGATGAAGCGGCCCGGACCAACCTTACATGTCCACGTACATGAGACCGGTTCCACCGACAGACATGCAACTTGTTTTGCATAAAGGTGGCTGGCGGGTGTCTGTTTCTCCTACTTTAGTTGAATCAAATTTGACTGTGGTCGGTCCTTGTTGAAGGTTAAAACAGCAAACTTGATAAATCACCGTTGTGGTTTTGTGCCGTAGGTAAGAACGGTTCTTGCTAGAAGCCCGTAGCAGCCACGTAAAACTTGCAACAACAAAGTAGAGGACGTCTAACTTGTTTTTGCAGGGTATGATGTGATGTGATATGGTCAAGACATGATGTGATATACGTTATTGTATGAGATGATCATGTTTTGTAATTTATCGGCAACCGGCAGGAGCCTTATGGTTGTCTCTTTATTGTATGAAATGCAAGCGCCATGTAATTGCTTTACTTTATCGCTATACGTTAGCAATAGTTGTAGAAGCAATAGTTGGCGAGACGACCACGACGCAACGATGGAGATCAAGGTGTCGAGCCGGTGACGATGGAGATCATGACGATGCTTTGGAGATGGAGATCAAAAGCACAAGATGATGGCCATATCATGTCATATATTTTGATTGCATGTGATGTTTATCCTTTATGCATCTTATTTTGCTTAGAACGACGGTAGCATTATAAGATGATCCCTTCACTAAATTTCAAGATAAAAGTGTTCTCCCCGAGTATGCACCGTTGCTAGAGTTCGTCGTTTCGAAGCACCTCGTGATGATCGGGTGTGATAGATTCTACGTTCACATACAACGGGTGTAAGCCAGTTTTACACAAGCAGAATACTTGGGTTAAACTTGATGAGCCTAGCATGTACAGACATGGTCTCGGAACACTGGAGACCGAAAGGTCGAACATGAGTCATATAGTAGATATGATCAACATGGAGATGTTCACCATTGATGACTATCCCATCTCACGTGATGATCGGACATGGGCTAGTTGATTTGGATCATGTATCACTTAGTTAACTTGAGGGATGTTAATTTAAGTGGGAGTTCATTAGTAATTTGATTAATTGAACTTAATTTATCATGAACTTAGTCCTGATGGTCTTTGCAAATTATGTTGTAGATCAATAGCTCGCGTTGTAGCTCCCCTGTTTTTGATACGTTCCTAGAGAAAGCTTAGTTGAAAGATGATGGTAGCAATTATATGGACTGGGTCCGTAACTTGAGGATTATCCTCATTGCTGCACAGAAGGATTATGTCCTTGATGCACCGCTAGGTGATGGACCTGCTGCAGGAGCTGCTGCAAACGTTGTGAACGCCTGGCAGGCTCGATCTGATGACTACTTGATAGTTCAGTGTGCCATGCTCTACGGCTTAGAACCGGGACTACAAAAGCATTTTGAACGCCATGGAGCATATGAGATGTTCCAGGAGCTAAAATTGATATTTCAAGCTAATGCCCGGGTTGAGAGATATGAAGTCTCCAACAAGTTCTTCAGCTGTAAGATGGAGGAGAATAGTTCTGTCAGTGAACACATACTCGGAATGTCTGGATACCACAACCACTTGACTCAGCTGGGAATTGATCTTCCAGTTGAGAGTGTTATTGACAGAGTTCTTCAGTCACTGCCACCAAGCTATAAAGGCTTCATGATGAACTATAATATGCAAGGGATGGAGAAGACAATTCCCGAGCTCTTCGCGATGCTGAAATCGGCGGAGGTAGAAATCAAGAAGGAGCATCAAGTGTTGATGGTTAACAAGACCACTAGTTTCAAGAAAAAGGGCAAGGGAAAGAAGGGGAACTTCAAGAAGAACGGCAAGCAAGCTGCCGCTCCCACGAAGAAACGTAAAGTTGGACCCAAGCCAGAAACTGAGTGCTTCTACTGCAAAGGAACTGGTAGCTGGAAGCGGAACTGCCCCAAGTATTTGACGGATAAGAAGGATGGCAAAATGAACAAAGGTATATTTGATATACATGTTATTGATATGTACCTCACTAGTGCTCGTAGCAGCGTCTGGGTATTTGATACCGATTCAGTTGCTAATATTAGTAACTTGAAGCAGGAGCTGCAGAGTAACGGAGACTAGCTGAGGGCGAGGTGACGATATGTGTTGGAAGTGTCTCCAAGATTGATATGATCAATATCGACACGCTCGTAATACCTTCGGGATTAGTATTAAACCTAAATAATGGTTATTTGGTGCTTGCATTGAGCATAAAACATTATATCTGGATATTGTTTATTGCAAGACGGTTATTCATTTAAGTCAGAGAATAATGGTTATTCTGTTTATATGAATAATATCCCTCGCGATCATGCACCCTTGTGAATGGTTTATTCTTGTTGAATCTCGATCATAGTGATACACATATTCATAATATTGATGCCAAAAGATGCAAAGTTGATAATGATAGTGCAACATACTTGTGGCACTGCCGTTTAGGTCATATTGGTGTAAAGCGCATGAAGAAACTCCATGCTAATGGACTTTTGGAATCTCTTGATTATGAATCATTTGATACTTGCGAACCATGCCTCATGGGCAAGATGACTAAAACTCCGTTCTCTGGAACAATGGAGCGAGCTACTGATTTGTTGGAAATAATACATACCGATGTATGCGGTCCGATGAATGTTGAAGCATGCGGCGGGTATCGTTATTTTCTAACCTTCACAGATGATTTGAGTAGGTATGGGTATATCTACTTGATGAAACACAAGTCTGAAACATTTGAAAAGTTCAAAGAATTTCAGAGTGAAGTAGAGAATCATCGTAACAAGAAAATAAAGTTTCTACGATCCGATCGCGGAGGCGAATATTTGAGTTACGAGTTTGGCCTTCATTTAAGAAAATGTGGAATTGTTTCACAACTCATGCCACCTGGAACACCACAGCGTAATGGTGTGTCTGAACGTCGTAACCGTACTTTATTGGATATGGTGCGTTATATGATGTCTCTTACCGATTTGCCACTATCGTTTTGGGGTTATGCATTAGAGACAGCTGCATTCACGTTAAATAGGGCACCGTCTAAATCTGTTGAGACGACACCGTATGAACTGTGGTTTGGCAAGAAACCTAAGTTGTCGTTTTTTAAAGTTTGGAGATGCGATGCTTATGTGAAAAAGCTTCAACCTGATAAGCTCGAACCCAAAGCGGAGAAGTGCGTCTTCATAGGATACCCTAAAGAAACAATTGGGTACACCTTCTACCACAAATCCGAAGGCAAGGTCTTTGTTGCCAAGAATGGGTCCTTTCTAGAGAAGGAGTTTCTCTCGAAAGAAGTGAGTGGGAGGAAAGTAGAACTTGATGAGGTAATTGTACCTTCTCTCGAATTGGAAAGTAGCACATCAGAGAAAACTGTTCCCGTGATGCCTACACCAATAAGAGAGGAAGATAATGGTGAAGATCATGAAACTTCAGATCAAGTTACTACTGAACCTCGTAGGTCGACCAGAGTACGTTCCGCACCAGAGTGGTACGGTAATCCTGTTCTGGAAGTCATATTGTTAGACAACGGCGAACCTACGAACTATGAAGAAGCTATGATGAGCCCAGATTCCGACAAATGGCTTGAGGTCATGAAATCTGAGATAGGATCCATGTATGAGAACAAAGTATGGACTTTGGTGGACTTGCCCGATGATCGGCAAGCCATTGAGAATAAATGGATTTTTAAGAGGAAGACAAACGCTGATGGTAATATCACTGTCTACAAAGCTCGACTTGTCGCGAAAGGTTTTCGACAAGTTCAAGGGGTTGACTACGATGAGACTTTCTCACCCGTAGCGATGCTTAAGTTTGTCCGAATCATGTTAGCAATTGCCGCATTTTATGATCTGGCAAATGGATGTCAAAATTGCATTCCTTAATGGTTTTCTCAAAGAAGAGTTGTATATGATGCAACCAGAAGGTTTTGTCGATCCTAAGGGTGCTAACAAAGTGTGCAAGCTCCAGCGATCCATCTATGGACTGGTGCAAGCATCTCGGAGTTGGAATATACGCTTTGATGAGGTGATCAAAGCATATGGTTTTGTACAGACTTACGGTGAAGCCTGTATTTACAAGAAAGTGAGTGGGAGCTCTGTAGCATTTCTAATATTATATGTGGATGACATATTGTTGATTGGAAATGATATAGAATTTCTGGATGGCATAAAAGGATACTTGAATGAAAGACCTCGGTGAAGCTGCTTATATATTGGGCATCAAGATCTATAGAGATAGATCAAGATGCTTGATAAGACTTTCAATGAGTACATACCTTGACAAGATTTTGAAGGAGTTCAAAATGGATCAGTCAAAGAAGGAGTTCTTGCCTGTATTGTAAGGTGTAAAGTTGAGTAAGACTCAAAGCTCGACCACGGCAGAAGATAGAGAGAGAATGAAAGTCATTCCCTATGCCTCAGCCATAGGTTCTATAATGTATGCCATGTTGTGTACCACACCTAATGTGTGCCTTGCCACGTGTCTGGCAAAGGGGGTACAAGAGTGATCCAGGAGTGGATCACTGGACAGCGGTCAAAATTATCCTTAGTAACTAAAGGACTAAGGAAATGTTTCTCGATTATGGAGGTGATAAAGAGTTCGTCGTAAAGGGTTACGTCGATGCAAGCTTTGACACCAATCTGGATATCTCTGAGTAGCAAACCGGATACGTATAATGGAGCAGTCATTTGGAATAGCTCCAAGTAAAGCGTGATAGCAGCATCTACAGTATGACATAAGGATTTGCAAAGTACACATGGGTCTGAATATTGCAGACCCATTGACTAAAATTCTCTCTCACGAGCAAAACATGATCACACCTTAAAACTCTTTGAGTGTTAATCACATGGTGATGTGAACTAGATTATTGACTCTAGTGAACTCTTGGGTGTTAATCACATGGCGATGTGAACTAGATTATTGACTCTAGTGCAAGTGGGAGACTGATGGAAATATGCCCTAGAGGCAATAATAAAGTTGTTATTATTTTATATTTCCTTGTTCATGATAAAGGTTTATTATTCATGCTAGAATTGTATTGACCGGAAACTTAAATACATGTGTGAATACATAAACAAATACCGTGTCCCTAGTGAGCCTCTACTAGACTAGCTCGTTGATCAAAGATGGTTAAGGTTTCCTAACCATAGACATGAGTTGTCATTTGATAACGGGATCACATCATTAGGAGAACGATGTGATGGACAAGACCCATCTGTTAGCTTAGCATATGATTGTTCTGTTTATTGCTACTGCTTTCTTGAATGTCAAATACATGTTCCTCCGACCATGAGATCATGCAACTCCCGGATACCGGAGGAATACCTTGTGTGCTATAAAACGTAGGTGATCATAAAGATGCTCTACAGGTATCTCCGAAGGTGTCTGTTGAGTTGGCATGGATTGAGACTGGGATTTGTCACTCCGTGTTTCGGAGAGGTATCTCTGGGCCCTCTCGGTAATGCACATCATAAGAAGCTTGCAAGCAAAGTGACTAAGGAGTTAGTTACGGGATGATGTATTACGGAACGAGTAAGAGACTTGCCGGTAACGAGATTGAACTAGGTATGGAGATACCGACGATCGAATCTCGAGCAAGTAACATACCGACGGACAAAGGGAATTACGTATGTTGTCATTGCGGTTCGACCGATAAGATCTTCGTGGAATATGTAGGAACCAATATGAGCATCCAGGTTCCGCTATTGGTTATTGACCGGAGAGGCGTCTCAGTCATGTCTACATCATTCCCGAACCCGTAGGGTCCGCACGCTTAACGTTCGTTGACGATAGTGTTATATGAGTTATGTGAATTGGTAACCGAATATTGTTCGGAGTCCCGGATGAGATCCCGGACGTCACGAGGAGTCTCGGAATGGTCGAGAGGTAAAGATTTATATATGGGAAGTCATATTTTGGGTTCCGGGAAAAGGTGCAGTTTTTTCGATATTGTACCGGGAAGCTTCGAGAAGGTTCTGGAGGATTCCGGAGGGGTCCGGAAGTCCACAAGTGGGTCCACCACGTCCCAAGGGCTGGCATGGGCTAAGGGGAGGTGCCCTGGCCTTATTGGGCCAGGCGCACCAAGTCCTCAAAAGCCCACGCAGCTAGGGAAGGAAACAGGGAGAGTCCTAGTAGGAATAGGATTGGACTTTGGAGTCCAAGTCCACGTGTGTACTATTCACGCGGTACTGTTCACGTGGTACTGTTCACGTGGCACTATTCCTTCTACTCCAAGCCCCTACACATGTTGGAAATATGCCCTAGAGGCAATAATAAATTGGTTATTATTATATTTCCTTGTTCATGATAAACGTTTATTATCCATGCTATAATTGTATTGATTGGAAACTCAAATACATGTGTAGGTACATAGACAACACTATGTCCCTAGTAAGCCTCTAGTTAACTAGCTCGTTGATCAAAAGATGGTGAAGGTTTCCTAGCCATGGACATGAGATGTCATTTGATAACGGGATCACATCATTAGGAGAATGATGTGATGGACAAGACCCAAACTGTAAACGTAGCATATGATCGTGTCAGTTTACTGCTATTGTTTTCTGCATGTCAAGTATCTGCTCCTATGACCATGAGATCATGCAACTCACTGACACCGGAGGAATACCTTGTGTGTATCAAACGTCACAACGTAACTGGGTGACTATAAAGATGCTCTACAGGTATCTCCGAGGGTGTCTGCTGGGTTGGCATGGATCAAGACTGGGATTTGTTACTCCGTGTGACGGAGAGGTATCTCGGGGCCCACTCGGTAATACAACATCACAATGAGCCTTGCAAGCAATGTGACTAAAGTGTTAGCCACGAGATCTTGTATTACGGAATGAGTAAAGAGACTTGCCGGTAACGAGATTGAACTAGGTATAGAGATACCGACGATCGAATCTCGGGCAAGTAACATACCGAAGAACAAAGGGAACAGTATACGGGATTAACTGAATCATTGACATAGAGGTTCAACCGATGAAGATCTTCGTAGAATATGTAGGAACCAATATGGCATCCAGGTCCCGCTATTGGTTATTGACCGTAGAGGTGTCTCGGTCATGTCTACATAGTTCTCGAACCCGCAGGGTCTACACACTTAACGTTTGGTGACGATTAGTATAGTTGAGTTATTGTGTTGGTGACCGAAGGTTGTTCGGAGTCCCGGATAAGATCCCGGACATGACAAAGATCTCCGGAAGAGTCCGGAGGTAAAGATTGATATATGTGATAATAGTGTTTTGATCTCCGGAAGGGTTCCGGAATTCACCGGAAGGGGTTCCTGGTGTTTACCGAAGTGTTCGGGTGCAGCAACACTTTATATGGGCCAAAGGGGTAAAGCCCACGAGGTATTGGAAAGTGCAAAAGGAAGTTTTGCTGCTGCCTTAAGCGGTACTACCGCTGGTAAGGCAGTACTACCGCGTAAGCGGTACTACCGCTTGTGAAGCGGTACTACCGCGTAAGCGGTACTACCACTTGTGTGAAGCGGTACTACCGCTCAAGCGGTACTACCGCTCGTGAGCGGTACTACCGCTTGTACGCGGTACTGCTGGAATCCGAGTTGGACTCTTTCCGTGTGGGCCAAACCGACCTTGTGCGGGCAAAACCGACCTTGTGGAGGCTTTCTCTCCAAGTTTAGACCCCAGGGCTCAACATATAAATAGAGGGGTAGGGCTAGCACACGGGACACATCAAGATTTCCCCAAGCCGTGTGCCGGCAACCCTAACCCTCTAGTTCCTCCCGTCATAATCTCCGTAGTGCTTGGCGAAGCCCTGCAGACATTGTTCCTCACCACCATCACCACGCCGTCGTGCTGCCGGAACTCATCCACTACTTCACCATCGCTCGCTGGATCGAGGAGGTGAAGGCGTCATCAAGCCGTACGTGTGTTGAACGCGGAGGTGCCGTCCGTTCGGCGCTAGATCGTGTTTGGATCGAGGGACGACTTGCGATTTGGATCGCGAAGACGTTCGACTACATCAACCGCGTTTCTTAACGCTTCCGCTTAGCGATCTACAAGGGTATGTAGATTCACTCTCCCTCTCGTAGATGCTCATCACCGTGGATAGATCTTGCGTGTGCGTAGGAAAATTTTTGTTTCCCATGCGACGTTCCCCAACAGTGGTATCAGAGCTAGGTCTATGCATAGATGAGATCTCGAGTAGAACACAAACGAGTTGTAGGCGTGGGTGTATACATATTGCTTGCCGTTACTAGTTGATACTTGATTCGGCGGTATTGTGAGATGAAGCGGCCCGGACCGACATTACGCGTATGCTTACGCGAGACAGGTTTCACCGCTACATGCACTCGTTGCATAAAGGTGACTGGCGGGTGTCTGTCTCTCTCACTTTAGTTGAATCGATTTCAATGAAGAGGGTTCTTTTAGAAGATCAAAAAGCAATCACTACACCACGTTGTGGTTTTGCGTAGGTAAGAACGGTTCTTGCAAACCCGTAGCAGCCACGTAAAATTTGCAACAACAAATTAGAGGACGTCTAACTTGTTTTTGCAGGGTATGTTGTGATGTGATATGGCCAATTACATGATGAGATATATGTGATGTATGAGATGATCATGTGTTGTATAGAATATCACGACTTGCATGTCGATGAGTACGGCAACTGGCAGGAGCCATAGAGTTGTCTTTAATTATTTTCGTCGTTTTGCTTTACTTTATCGCTATGAGTTAGCAATAGTCATGGAAGCAACAGTCGGCGCGACAACCTCATGGCGACACGTTGATGGAGATCAAGATGATGGAGATCATGGTGTAATGCCGGAGACGATGGAGATCATGCCGGTGCTTTGGAGATGGAGATCAAAAGCACAAGTTCATGGCCATATCATGTCACTTATGATTTGCATGTGATGTTAATCCTTTTATGCATCTTGTTTTGCTTAGGACGACAGTAGCATTATAAGGTGATCCCTCACTTAAATTTCAAGATAAATTGTGTTCTCCCCGAGTGTGCACCGTTGCGAAAGTTCGTCGTTTCGAGACACCATGTGATGATCGGGTGTGATAGACTCTACGTTCACATACAACGGGTGCAAGCCAGTGTTGCACATGCGGAACACTCAGGTTAAACTTGACGAGCCTAGCATGTACAGACATGGCCTCGGAACACAGGAGACCGAAAGGTCGAACATGAGTCATATAGTAGATATGATCAACATAAAGATGTTCACCATTGAAACCACCTCAACTCACGTGATGATCGGACTTGAGTTGGTGGATTTGGATCATGTTACACTCGAATGACCGGAGGGATGTCAATCTGAGTGGGAGTTTTAAGTAATATGATTAACTAAACTCATTATCTTGAACAATAGTCTAAATTGTCTTTGCAATATTTATGTTGTAGATCATGGCTCGGCAGTAGCACCCCTGAATTTTAATGCGTTCCTAGAGAAAGCTAAGTTGAAAGATGATGGAAGTAACTTTGTGGACTGGGCCCGTAATCTAAGGATTATCCTTACGGCTTCCCAGAAGGCTTATGTCCTTGATGCACCGCTTGGTGATCCACCCGCTCCAGTTGAGTCTCTAGACGTTGTGAACGCCTGGCAGGCTCGTTCTGAAGATTACTCAATAGTTCAATGTGCAATATTGTATGGCTTAGAACCGGGACTTCAAAGACGTTTTGAACGTCATGGAGCATATGAGATGTTCCAGGAGTTGAAGTTTATATTTCAGAAGAATGCCCGGATCGAGAGGTATGAGATCTCCGATAAGTTCTATGCTTGCAAGATGGAGGAGAATGGGTCTATCAGTGATCACGTACTCAGAATGTCTGGGTACTCCACCCGTCTGGCTGAATTGGGGATGCCCCTTCCGCCAGAGGCTATCACTGACAGAGTTCTTCAATCATTGCCACCTAGCTACAAGAGCTTCGTGTTGAACTATAACATGCACGGGATGAACAAGTCAGTCGCCGAGCTGTTTGCGATGCTGAAAGCCGCTGAGTCTGAAATTCAGAAGGAGCATCAAGTGTTGATGGTCAATAAAACCACTAGTTTCAAGAAAAATGGCAAGGGTAAGAAGGGTAACTCCAAGAAGAGTGGCAAAGCAGTTGCTCCTCCCGTGAAGAAACCCAAGGCTGGACCCAAACCAGAAACTGTGTGCTTTCATTGCAAGGGAACTGGACACTGGAAGCGGAACTGCCCCAAGTATTTGGCTGACAAGAAGGCGGCCAACAACAAACAAGGTATATATGATATACATGTTATTGATGTGTACCTTACCAACTCTCGTTGTAGTGCCTGGGTATTTGATACCGGTGCGGTTGCTCATATTTGCAACGCAAAACAGGAACTGCGGAATAGACGGAGGCTGGCAAAGGACGAAGTGACGATGCGCGTGGGAAATGGTTCCAAGGTTGATGTGATCGCCGTCGGCACGCTCGCTCTTCGATTACCATCGGGATTAGTGATGAACCTGAATAAATGTTATTTGGTGCCTGCGTTAAGCATGAACATTATATCTGGATCTTGTTTATTGCGAGACGGTTACTCATTTAAATCAGAGAATAATGGTTGTTCTATTTATATGAGTAATATCTTTTATGGTCATGCACCCGATGTGAGGGGTTTATTCTTATTGAATCTCGATAGTAATGATACACATGTTCATAACATTGATGCCAAAAGATGTAGAATTGATAATGATAATACCACTTTCTTGTGGCACTACCGTTTAGGTCATATTGGCGTAAAACGCATGAGGAAGCTCCATGCTGATGGACTTTTGGAGTCACTTGATTTTGAATCACTTGACACATGTGAGCCATGCCTCATGGGCAAGATGACTAAAACGCCGTTCTCTGGAACAATGGAACGGGCAAGTGACTTGTTGGAAATCATACATACTGATGTGTGCGGTCCGATGAGCATTGAGGCACGCGGTGGTTATCGTTACTTTCTCACCTTCACTGATGACTTAAGTAGATATGGGTATATTTACTTAATGAAACACAAATCTGAAACATTTGAAAAGTTCAAACAATTTCAGAGTGAAGTTGAGAATCATCGTAACAAGAAGATTAAATTCCTACGATCTGATCGAGGAGGAGAATATCTGAGTTATGAGTTTGGCAGCCACTTAAGACAATGTGGAATTGTTTCACAACTGACACCGCCTGGAACACCACAGCGTAATGGTGTGTCCGAACGTCGTAATCGAACCTTATTGGATATGGTGCGATCTATGATGTCTCTTGCCGATTTGCCACTATCGTTTTGGGGTTATGCATTAGAGACAGCTGCATTCACTTTAAATAGGGCACCATCGAAATCCGTTGAGACGACGCCATATGAACTTTGGTTTGGCAAGAAGCCAAAGTTGTCGTTTCTTAAAGTTTGGGGATGTGATGCTTATGTCAAAAACCTTCAGCCTGAAAAGCTGGAACCCAAAGCGGAGAAATGCATCTTCATAGGATACCCAAAAGAGACAGTTGGGTATACCTTCTACCTCAGATCCGAAGGCAAAGTGTTTGTCGCTAAAAACGGAACATTTCTTGAGAAAGAGTTTCTCTCGAAAGAATTGAGTGGGAGGAAGATAGAACTTGATGAGGTTGTTGAACCTTTACTTCAACCTGAGAGTAGCGCAGCGCAGAAAGATGTTTCTGTAGAGCCTACATCAGCTGAAGAGGAAGTTGATGATGATCATAAAGCTTCGGATCAAGTTGCTATCGAACCTCGTAGGTCGACAAGGACGCGTACTGCTCCTCAGTGGTACGGCAACCCTGTCTTAGAGGTCATGTTGTTGGACAACGATGAACCTACGAGCTATGGAGAAGCGATGATGGGCCCGGATTCTGAGAAGTGGTTAGAGGCCATGAAATCCGAGATGGGATCCATGTATGAAAACAAAGTATGGACTTTGGAAGTATTACCTGAAGGGCATAAGGCCATTCAGAACAAATGGATCTTTAAGAGGAAGACGGACGCAGACGGTAATGTCACCGTCTATAAAGCTCGACTTGTGGCAAAAGGTTTTTCACAAGTTCAAGGAGTTGACTACGATGAGACCTTCTCACCCGTAGCGATGCTTAAGTCCGTCAGAATCATGTTAGCAATAGCTGCCTTTTTCGATTATGAAATTTGGCAGATGGATGTCAAAACAGCGTTCCTTAACGGTTTCCTTAAGGAAGAGTTGTATATGATGCAACCAGAAGGTTTTGTCGATCCAGAGAATGCTGACAAAGTTTGCAAACTCCAGCGATCCATTTATGGACTGGTGCAAGCATCTCGGAGTTGGAATCTTAGCTTTGATGAGGTGATCAAAGCGTTCGAGTTTATACAAGTTTACGGAGAAGCTTGTATTTACAAGAAAGTGAGTGGGAGCTCTATAGCGTTTCTAATATTATATGTGGATGACATATTACTGATTGGAAACAATATAGAAATGTTGGAAAGCGTGAAGGAATATTTGAACAAGAGTTTTTCAATGAAGGACCTAGGAGAAGCTGCTTTCATATTAGGCATCAAGATCTATAGAGATAGATCAAGACGTTTAATAGGACTTTCACAAAGCACATACCTTGATAAGATTTTGAAGAAGTTCAAAATGGATCAGTCCAAGAAGGGGTTCTTGCCTGTTTTGCAAGGTGTGAAGTTGAGTAAGACTCAATGCCCAGTGACTGCAGGAGATAGAGAAAAGATGAGTGTCATCCCCTATGCTTCAGCCATAGGCTCTATCATGTATGCAATGCTGTGCACAAGACCCGATGTCAGCCTTGCCATAAGTATGGTCGGAAGGTTTCAAAGTGATCCAGGAATGGAACACTGGACGGCGGTCAAGAATATCCTGAAGTACCTGAAAAGGACTAAGGACATGTTTCTCGTTTATGGAGGTGATCAAGAGCTCGTCGTAAAGGGTTACGTCGATGCAAGCTTTGACACTGATCCGGATGACTCTAAGTCACAAACCGGATACGTATTTATTCTTAATGGGGGTGCGGTTAGCTGGTGCAGTTCCAAGCAAAGCGTGGTAGCTGATTCTACATGCGAAGCGGAGTACATCGCTGCCTCGGAGGCGGCGAAGGAAGGTGTCTGGATGAAGGAGTTCATGACAGATCTTGGAGTAGTTCCTAGTGCGCTTAACCCAATGACTCTGTTTTGTGATAATACTGGTGCCATTGCTCTAGCCAAGGAACCAAGATTTCACAAGAGGACCAGACACATAAAGCAACGTTTCAATTCCATCCGCGATTACATCAAGGAGGACGACATAAATATTTGCAAAGTACACACGGATCTGAATGTTGCAGAACCGATGACTAAACCTCTTCCAAGGGCTAAACATGAACAACACCAGAACTGCATGGGTGTTCGATTCATTACAATGTAAATCACATAGTGATGTGAACTAGATTATTGACTCTAGTGCAAGTGGGAGACTGTTGGAAATATGCCCTAGAGGCAATAATAAATTGGTTATTATTATATTTCCTTGTTCATGATAATCGTTTATTATCCATGCTATAATTGTATTGATTGGAAACTCAAATACATGTGTAGGTACATAGACAACACTATGTCCCTAGTAAGCCTCTAGTTAACTAGCTTGTTGATCAAAAGATGGTGAAGGTTTCCTAGCCATGGACATGAGATGTCATTTGATAACGGGATCACATCATTAGGAGAATGATGTGATGGACAAGACCCAAACTGTAAACGTAGCATATGATCGTGTCAGTTTACTGCTATTGTTTTCTGCATGTCAAGTATCTGCTCCTATGACCATGAGATCATGCAACTCACTGACACCGGAGGAATACCTTGTGTGTATCAAACGTCACAACGTAACTGGGTGACTATAAAGATGCTCTACAGGTATCTCCGAGGGTGTCTGCTGGGTTGGCATGGATCAAGACTGGGATTTGTTACTCCGTGTGACGGAGAGGTATCTCGGGGCCCACTCGGTAATACAACATCACAATGAGCCTTGCAAGCAATGTGACTAAAGTGTTAGCCACGAGATCTTGTATTACGGAACGAGTAAAGAGACTTGCCGGTAACGAGATTGAACTAGGTATAGAGATACCGACGATCGAATCTCGGGCAAGTAACATACCGAAGAACAAAGGGAACAGTATACGGGATTAACTGAATCATTTACATAGAGGTTCAACCGATGAAGATCTTCGTAGAATATGTAGGAACCAATATGGGCATCCAGGTCCCACTATTGGTTATTGACCGTAGAGGTGTCTCGGTCATGTCTACATAGTTCTCGAACCCGCAGGGTCTACACACTTAACGTTTGGTGACGATTAGTATAGTTGAGTTATTGTGTTGGTGACCGAAGGTTGTTCGGAGTCCCGGATAAGATCCCGGACATGACAAAGATCTCCGGAAGAGTCCGGAGGTAAAGATTGATATATGTGATAATAGTGTTTTGATCTCCGGAAGGGTTCCGGAATTCACCGGAAGGGGTTCCTGGTGTTTACCGAAGTGTTCGGGTGCAGCAACACTTTATATGGGCCAAAGGGGTAAAGCCCACGAGGTATTGGAAAGTGCAAAAGGAAGTTTTGCTGCTGCCTTAAGCGGTACTACCGCTGGTAAGGCAGTACTACCGCGTAAGCGGTACTACCGCTTGTGAAGCGGTACTACCGCGTAAGCAGTACTACCACTTGTGTGAAGCGGTACTACCGCTCGTGAGCGGTACTACCGCTTGTACGCGGTACTGCTGGAATCCGAGTTGGACTCTTTCCGTGCGGGCCAAACCGACCTTGTGCGGGCAAAACCGACCTTGTGGAGGCTTTCTCTCCAAGTTTAGACCCCAGGGCTCAACATATAAATAGAGGGGCAGGGCTAGCACACGGGACACATCAAGATTTCCCCAAGCCGTGTGCCGGCAACCCTAACCCTCTAGTTCCTCCCGTCATAATCTCCGTAGTGCTTGGCGAAGCCCTGCAGAGATTGTTCCTCACCACCATCACCACGCCGTCGTGCTGCCGGAACTCATCCACTACTTCACCATCGCTCGCTGGATCGAGGAGGTGAAGGCGTCATCAAGCCGTACGTGTGTTGAACGCGGAGGTGCCGTCCGTTCGGCGCTAGATCGTGTTTGGATCGAGGGACGACTTGCGATTTGGATCGCGAAGACGTTCGACTACATCAACCGCGTTTCTTAACGCTTCCGCTTAGCGATCTACAAGGGTATGTAGATTCACTCTCCCTCTCGTAGATGCTCATCACCATGGATAGATCTTGCGTGTGCGTAGGAAAATTTTTGTTTCCCATGCGACGTTCCCCAACAACACATATATAAATAGAGGAGAGGGGGCGCCCCAAACAAGACACAACATTGTCTTAGCCGTGTGCGGCGCCCCCCTCCACAGTTCCGTCCCTCGGTCATATTTCCGCAGTGCTTGGGCGAAGCCCTGCGGAGATAGCATCACCATCACCGTCACCACGCCGTCGTGCTGCCGGAACTCATCCACTACCTCGCCGTCTTGCTGGATCAAGAAGTCGAGGACGTCACCGAGCTGAACGTGTGCTGAACGCGGAGGTGCCGTACGTTCGGTACTCGGTCGGTTGGATCGTGAAGTTGTTCGACGACATCAACCGCGTTGTTCTAACGCTTCCGCTTACGGTCTACGAGGGTACGTAGACACACTCCCCCTCTCGTAGCTATGCATCTCCATGGATAGATCTTGCGTGTGCGTAGAAAATTTTTGTTTTCCATGCAACGTTCCCCAACAACACGCTAAGCACGTGACACAATGCTTCTTCATAACCGACCCGAGCAATCCCAGCCGTGTTGTCGTGAGGAGAGGCAAAAGGAACATCATCGGAATGGATGGAGTCGCCAACGAGGAAGACTACGACCAGTACGGCAACCCGATGAGGGAAGATGACGATGACGATGAAGCATACGTCAAAAGAAGAATCAATACTACATTACCTAAGAAAGATCGTACTCCATGGAAAAGGAAAAGTCACAACGAGGGGCTCAATTATTCGACAGCGAACAAGAAGGGAAAGAAGCTCACTCAGAAATGAAAACGTCGACGCTGAGAAACCATCATTTATATATATGTATTTATTTTGTGTACGCACTTAATCGTTATCGGTCAAATGATATCTAATATATATCGTCGCCTGATTTATATACATTGTATCCGATCCCCTTCTTCCCGGCTCGGTCGTCTTTCGGAAAAGAAAATAAAGTGAAAAGAAATAGAAAAATGAGAAAGGAAAGAAGAAAATGAAAGGATTACAAAAGGAAATGAAAAGAAAAAGAAAAAGGAGACAGGAAATAAGAAAAATAAAATGAAAAGAAAAAGAAAAAGGAGAAAATGAAAATAAAAATCAAAGGAATAGCAGTAGCGCGTTTATGGACCCACGCTATAGTTAACTTAGCTGTAGCGCGGGCTACCCAAACCAGCGCTATAGATAAGTTAGCTATAGCAGTAGCGTGTGTCCACACCCGCGCTATAGCTAAGTTATCTGTAGCGCCGGTTTGGGTAGCCCGCGCTACAGCTAACTTAGCTATAGCGCGGGTCCATAACCGCGCTACTGTTATGTTTGAGTTAACCGCACCGCGCGGGCGTTTCTTCCCCAATTCCCCCCATTCCATTCCCTTGTCCTCCTCCACGCCGTCCCCGGAGCCCTCGTCGCCCTTGCCTCCTCACGCCGTCGCCGGAGCCCGTCCTCGCCGCGCCTGCCTCCTCCTCGACGTCGCCGCGCGCCTGCCTCCTCCTCCTCGACCTCGCCGCGCCTGCCTCCTCCTCGACGTCGCCCCCTCCGGTGCGCCAGCCTCGTCGCCGCCTCGCCACCGTCTCCCCCGACCTCCACCTCCCCGCTGCCGTCTCCCCCGATAACCGCTGTAAGTCCCCGCCCCTCCTCTCTCTCATTTTAGTATACTGAATTCTAGGGTTAGGTGTTTTAGTTAACTGAATTTTAGGTGTTTAGTTAACTGAATTCTAGGGTTAGGTATTTTAGGTGTTTAGGTGTTTTAGTTAACTGAATTCTAGGGTTAGCTGTTTTAGTGAACTGGATTTTAGGTGCTTAGTTAATTTAATTCTAGGGTAAGGTATTTTAGGTGTTTAGTTAAGTTAATTCTAGGGTTAGGGTTTTCAATTCCTGTTAAATGAATTCTAGGTATTTTAGGTGTTTAGTTAACAGAATTCTAGTGTAATGTTAGTAAGTGAGTGAGAGTGTGCTTGCTTTTTAAAGATTGGGGGAAAAGATGCAAAATTAGTTAACCCTGGTAGATAGGAATTTAGCTAGGTTTTTTATTAGGATAGTAGCTGTTTTATATTAGGACAGTACCTAGGAATTTAAAACATATTTTGATGGTGAATTTCTTTATGGTGAATTTCTTTGAATAATTAAAGTGCATGAATTTCTTTGATATACATGATGTTGGCTGTTGATGGTGAACATATTTTGAATAATTGAAGTGCCAAATGATGTTGGCTGCTGTTGTTGCCATATGATGTGCCAAATGATGGAGATGATGTGCTATTGTTGCCTATGTTGGCTTTTCTTGTTTGTAGGGAAATGATCCGAGTGGCCTATATTTTGCCGAAATGTTGATTCATTTCCGTTCCGACGAATTTCAGGCGCTCGATATGTCCACTTTTTAGCAAAGGTCATGCCGAAATTTCCCGTGAATTTCGGCATGACTTGTGCTAGAAAGTAGGCATATCGAGTGCCCGGCATTTGCTTGGACGGGAATGAAACGGCATTCCGGCAAACCATAGGCCTTTTTTTTATGTCATTACTCATTTTATTATAGTTTAAGAATTAAACGAGCAGACTTAATCGTAGGAAACATGTCGAACAACGACGAGACCGGGCCTTCTGACCACGCTGCCGACGACATACAATATGACCATGAACATGATTACCTCGACTTTTTGTCTAGTCAGCAAACAGAAGGTTTGCAGGGCGACCTGGTCATAGCGGACGATGGTACTGCCGCCGACATCGACACCGATGGCACCGATGGCACCGGCACCGATGGCGGCGCCGAAGGTACCGGCGCCGAAGGCGGTAACGAAAAGAAGAAGCAGAAGAAGCAGAGGACACGACGCCCTAACAAACTCGGCATCGGAAGAATCCTGGTCACAGAGATGCACCCCGGCAAATTCGAGCCAATAGCGCCGGATGAACCTCGCAAGTGCTACGGCAACCAAGTCGGATGCATCCTACTGGAAACCGCGAGCATCAACGACAATGACTTAAGGAAGAAACCACATCTGGAGCACTTGCTCCTAACGAAGCTGGACAAGAGATTCCAGTTCCCCGGCCGGGATGACCGCATAGAAAACCCGTGGGATGATGCTGCCATGAAAGGTATCAATAACCACGCCATGGGCATGTTCAGCAACGATTTGGCCGCCTAGAAAGGGAGGGTGAAACGAGCGATGGATGCTAACGAACCCCTGTCCAAGATTTTGGCGGACAATCCGACACTGACGGCAGAGGAGTTCGAAAAGTTCAAGGACACTTCCGCTACCGAGGCAGCCAAGATTAAGTCTGAGAAATACAAGTCAATGCAGCAAAGGAACACGAGGAACCAACGCCTCGGAAGCCGTGGCTACATTGGCAAGAGGCCCATATGGGATAAGGAGGACGCGGAACGTGAAGCCGCGGGGATCCCAGACCCCTACGCGGAGTTCACCGACCCGTAGGAGAGTGACTTCATCAGGGCCCGGTACAAGTGGGACAAGGAAAAGAAGGTTTGGTACACGGACCCGATCACGAGGAAATTGATTAGATTACTGGTAATTATTCTTTTACCACCTTACATTTAGCTTCTGATCAAGTGGACTACACGTTGTAGTAACATTCGTAAACGGTTCACATTCCTTTTGCAGAAGGAGCAACACAGGCTTGCGTCCCAAAGCGACTCGTCGTCTCAGTCGTCGATGAGGCCCAAGTGGGACACCCCTCTCAACCGGGCCTTGAACCAACTGAAGGGACTCCCTTTGGACCAGCGGCCGCAATATGGACGTGTGCACGGCGTTGGAGACGGCGCCACGTGGAAGTACTACTACAACGAGGGCCCGAAGGCCAAAAGGCAGAAAAAGAAGTTCAGTCAGTTGAAAATCGACGAGAAGGTGAAGCTTGCGGTCGAGAAAAATGCAGCTGAGGCTGAGAAAAAAGCAGCTGAGGCCGCAGAAGCGAACAAAAATGAGTTGGTCCAGCAGGCAGTCAATGCAGCTATAGCTGCTTGCAGAAATGATTTCGCTGCTAACTTGATTCCGGCTATTATCGACTGGACGAAGCAAAATCCAGACAAGACGGCACAGGATTTTCCCATGCCCAGCTTCGTCGGGAGCAACTCGGTGAACATCGCACCACCACCACCTGCTGCCGCTACCGCACAAGGTCCTGCTCCCGCACCCGCTCATAGCAGCCCGTCCTCTGTCTCTGGTACGCTAGGCGGGCCTTCGTCTTTGGCTGACCTCGACGCCCTCACGGTAATTACACGTCGCACCAACATATATATAATCTTCCGTTTTTCGTTACCTTTCGGATGTCTTACGCCGCAGACATGTCTTCGCAGGCCGACGAAACCCCGTGCACCGTACTCTACATGATCAACGGTCGGAAGGTGGACGTGGGAAAGGCAGTGATAACGAAGCCCTTGGAACTCACGTTCCACGGCCAGCCGATCCCCGTTAGCACCTTCAGGGTTACCTTGTCGAGTGTGAAAGCAGGCCACGAGGATTTGACTCCTCCAGTACGGCTCGGGGGAGAGGAGGACGAGACCCCGATGCGGCTTGGAGAATGCAAGGGTTGGATGCTGCTGTGGCCGAAGAATCTTCTTCGTCTGGAGGCGGCCGAGAGCACACCAATGCAAGGATTGGAGAATCAGCAAGGTATGAACACCACCACCCCGCCTACGCAATTACCAGCGCCTCTCGTGCTGGGTGAGAGCGACGGACGACGCAAGGAAGGGGGTCCAATAGTGGATGATGTAGTCGGCCCCGTGGAACAAGGAATGGATGATGAGATGGAGGAGGAGGACCCTCTCCGGTTCCTCAATACCGGTGCTGCCTATGACGACGGAAAAATGATGAGTCAGCCATATGACTCGGGCTATGAGCATGCGGATGAGGAGATGGATGATGTGCCCAGGCAGGAATGTCCTAGAGTTGATTGCAAGAAGTCTCTCTTCATGCAATCCTCACAGGACACGCCTCCAGATGCCGCCTCAACGCAGGGTCATCTAGCCGAGGGTTGTAAAGTGCTTAGCCCGACGACACTGGTGGTGGGGGTAAGGAAGGGTCTGGACGGTGAACCCAAGAAAAAGGAGAGGAAGAGACCGCCGAAGAGAGGCACTGCTGCCGCCAAAGCTGCCAAAGTTTCTAGCAGCCAGCCGACCGATTTTGCAGACCGTGTACCGGTCAAAGGTACGGCGATGTACCATGTCGCGGGCAAGCCGATCCTACCGCCGAAACCGCTAGAGGCCATATCAGGGGATCTCAGGAGACTGCACGACCATGTGCTGTCGACTGAGAAAAGCCTTCTCGCCTCGGAGGATCCAGGATATCCGCTTTACGCGGTTCGTGTGCCTCAGGCCAAGTGCTATGTCGACACACTGCCCGCGGAGGTGTTCTTCCTGCGGTTTGATCACATCTTTGAGATGTTTCTCATGAGCCGGCTCGATTTTACGATCGTCCGCCTTTTTGCGCTACATATGAACTTTGTCATCAGGAGAGAACAAATCTCGGAAATCGCGGTGGCGGATCCATACTACATGCATGAGTCCTTCTTGAGTCTCGGCGAGTTTGAATGTAAAGCTGCTAGGGACTACATCGAATACTTCATGGTAACGAATAAGGACAAGGAAACGATTCTCCTGCCTTATCATCCAATGTAAGTCATTGCCGGACAACCCTTTCGTACGTTTCAAGCATTCCTTCGCTCATATGGAGACTAATTTGAGGTGTCGTGGTTTTCCGCAGCAACGGGCGCGCCGTCCTTATCGTTCTTTTCCCGCGAGTCTCCCACGCCGTGTATTTCGACTCGTCCAGAAACTTCGAGAATAAAGACTACACCCACATAATGGATATTCTGGATGATGCTCTCCACGGCTTCAGCATGAGGGGTGGCAACATGCTGATCAGGAAAGAAAGGAAGAACAAGCCGGGTTTCTCGCATAAAACTACCTTCTGCTCCATCCATCAACCGACGGCAAGCAAGAACGACGGATTCTACCTCCTCCATCTCATGATGGAGTACAGAAGGGATCACCAACATCTTCGCATGACAACAAGAAACGATGAACATATCCGCAAATGGGCAGAATCCTTAAGACACGAAGTGGATTATAGAATCAGAGATGACTTCTTTCGCATCCAGAGGGACATTGCAACGATCATCATGAAAGAAGTTGTCGAAGAGAAGGGGATGTTCCACCACGGCCCTATATCACGAGCTGACGTCAAAACTCGCATAGGCATGCAACGTCAAGACCTGACGCCGTTCACGAAGCTAGGAGACATCCTCCCGGATATGGATGGGTGGAACTTCCAGTGATTGACGATGCCGATGATGATGTGTCGGTTGAACTTGTAGTTTCTGTAGCGATGAAACTTTGTGATGTCAACGGTCCTGCTGAACTTGTGTAACGCTAGTTTGTTAGTTTGGGTACAATGACCTGCGTACATCTAGTTAATTAGTTTGGGTACGGTGAACCTGCGTTGATTAATTATGTTTACTATATGTTGCATCTCTTAGCTAACTCTTTCTTTTCGTGTTGCTCAAATATATTATGTTGCATATTATTGTTGAATTCGCTTGATGAAGATGCATCTCTAACAGGTACATAGGTCCTTGATGGCGAAGAAGTGCTATGTCGTGTACATAGGGAGGGTTCCGGGAGTGTACGATGAGTGGCCCGAGTGTCAGGCCCAAGTGTCACGGTTCTCGGGCAGCAGCCATAAAGGGTTTGATAGCAGACAAGAAGCAGAAGCTAGTTACTTGAGGTTCACGCTAGCGCGAGAGAGGAATCACAACCGGCGCCTCATGTACTGCATAATTCCGCTCTTACTCATAGTGATAGCTCTTCTCTTCTATATCATCGTTTTAGATGGATGATGAAACATGTGTATGGGATAACGATGTAGTTACATGTATTCGAGACATATCATAACATGTGTTGGATGATGATGGCATGATTTGATGAGAATATTTGCATGTGTATGATATGATGAGACTATTGTGTGTGATATGACAGGCTATTGTATAAACCTATTAAAAAACAGAGAAAAAACGTTGCAGAAAAAAAATTACAGACAATAGTAACAGTAGCGCGGGGTATGTGTATCAGTAGCGCTGCTTTATCAGTAGCGCGTGTTAAATAGGCGCGCTGCAGCTTTTAGCAGTAGCGAGGTTCACCTAAACGCGCTACTGCTAAACTCTGTTAGCAGTAGCGCTGGTGGAACAGCGCTACTGCTAATAGTTAGCTGTAGCGCCGTAGCAGTAGCGCGCCCACCCGCGCTACTGATATTACAAAACCCCGCGCTACTGCTAGGGTTTTCCCTAGTAGTGCATGCCTTGGCAGCATAGTCCAAAATATAATAAGCTATAAAACTCAAAGAACATTCCTTCCAGTGCAAAAGTGTGTGATAAAGAAGGTCAATCATGGGCATCATTAGTTTAATCCCCACCAAATTTCCCTCTTTACGTGCCTTGAATCGCACCCCTAATCATCACTAAACACCTTTAAACCCCAATGAAAAACAAACTTTTGAAGCAGCACCATGAGCATGACATGAAAGACCAGCACACTAGTGCACTCGTACCGACTGAACTCAAGATTGAGGTGGGGAGGAGTTGCCGTAGAGCAAGGGTCATGTTCGCGAGGCCGTATCCCCGCCCTTTTGACCGCTTGCTCGGTGCCTTCCGCGGACAGCGAGACGTACGGGGACGACCGGTATCGGCGTGCTCAGCTACAGCCAGCCACCAAGGGATTGCTGGGGCAGTGGGAGCTATGGCTTGGCTTGCTTTCAAGTCAAGTCGTTGGCATTTGGCACCACCTCTCCCGCCTGTATCTTTCTCTCCAGAGCTTGCAGGATCCTATCATTTTAGCTTGGTGAATGCACGTCCCATCATGAGCCGCATCATGGGCTGCGGTTGTGGTGCCGGTGGTTGCCTTGCGCTCCAGAGCTTTTGCTGAGTACCTAAAACCCCACCTCGCCCCCTGTGAGCTCGATCGGCTCACTTCTTCTTCGTTCGTTCGTGCGTGCGTGCGTGGAGGAAGCTGGAGGCTGTGCGAGGATGGGACTGAGAGGGGTGTTTCTCGCTCTGGCCTTGCTGCTCTCGGTGTTCGTGGGAGCAAGCCATGGACTCACGGACAGCCAGGACAGTGAGTACATCCATTCGCTTGCTTTGAGATAGTACTATCCTTGCTTAGTTTCACCAGTATAATTCATCGCTGATGAGAGAAGAATTTTGATCTACTCTCTACTCTTTCTTTACCCAAGTATAATTCACGTGTGATAACTCTACTACCTTGGAGTCGATTGTAGCTTCTGTTCTCCGAGCGTTAATGGATCAGTGGCAGAACTCGCCGCCGACGTGGGGACAGTCCGATGATCCCTGCGGTGATTCGCCATGGGATGGAGTGACATGCAGCAACAACAGGGTGATCTCCATGTAAGTGTCGGCAGAGCTCAACACGAAATTCACTACAAGCTCCTCCAAGTGCCAAGTCAACAAATCTTACCATTATTATACAACCGTATCTTTCAGAAAAGTGTCAACCATGGGCATCAAAGGAGTTCTAGCTGCTGACATCGGGCAGCTGACCGAGCTGCAATCCCTGTATGTAGCAGCAGAGCACTAGAGTGTCAAGCTAAACCTTTTTCTTGAACATAATCCCTCTTCTTGCAGCTCTGCTTTGCATTACTGAGCCATGACATGAGCAATTCTGTGTACGCAGGGACCTGTCATTCAACAATGACCTTGGAGGTGTGCTCACTCCGACCATCGGTAATTTGAAGCAGCTTGCAACCTTGTAAGTTCCTAAACGTGCTCGGCCTTCTTGTTTTCGGTTAGGTTATGTCACTATGCTCATGTCTTGTACTTGTACCGCCTGGTTTGAAGGATTCTGGCAGGTTGCAGCTTTCATGGCAACATCCCCGATGAGCTAGGGAGTCTTCCAAAACTATCCTACATGTAAGAGACTACTCACTGGCGCAGGAATCATCCGCACGGATGATACTGCACATTTGTGCCTCTCTGCTTCAGTTTTTGCAGGAAACGGATGACATTGATCAAACTCTCTTTCAGGGCTCTGAACTCGAATCAGTTCTCTGGAAAAATACCAGCATCTCTGGGCAATCTCTCCAGCCTCTATTGGTTTGATGTGGCCGACAATCAGCTGACCGGCCCATTGCCAATCTCATCAAACGGGGGAATGGGTCTAGACAAGCTTACAAAAACCAAACACTTGTAGGTTATACAAGATTTGTTTTTGGTCATTGTCATTTCTGAAGCAGAAATGAGAAGTGGAACATATCTCTAACCGTACTGTTTCTGGTGATTTGTAGCCACTTCAATAAGAACCAATTGTCTGGTCCCATCCCAGATGCTCTCTTCAGCCCTGAGATGACACTGATTCATCTGTGAGTTCCTGAAGCCCTCTCTGTCTATAGATTCATCTTTCTCCTGCTTCGCAACATGTGCTGACACCTTAAGATATTCGGTGCAGGCTTTTTGATGGAAATAAATTCACCGGTGACATCCCGGACTCTCTTGGGTTTGTTAGTACACTCGAAGTTGTGTAAGTTTCCTTGTCAGACGAAACTCTGCCCAATTCTTCTTATTTTGTTGGATGGGCTGCCAGATATGAATCTTCTATGTTATGTTTGGACAGCCGGCTGGATAGAAATTCCCTCTCCGGCCCAGTTCCGGCGAACCTGAATAACCTCACCAACGTAAACGAGCTGTAAGTTGTCTGTAAGATACACTCTGTAAGTAAGTGCAAGTGCGAAGCTATAGCCATTGTAAGCACATTATTTTCATATGTTTCAGCAACTTAGCCAACAACCAGCTGAATGGACCGTTGCCCAATCTATCTGGGATGACTCTTCTCAATTATGTGTAAGCACTAAGCAATTCGCCGCGCACAAGATTTCTGCTGCTAATTTGTTCGAGCCACCAGGCTTGATCTGATAGTAATTCATCTGGTCTAATTGCACCGCAGTGATCTGAGCAACAACACGTTTGATCCTTCCCCGAGCCCGCAGTGGTTTTGGAAGTTGCCACAGCTCTCAGCTCTGTAAGTTCCCCTGAAATAACTTTGCAACTTCACAGTATATATGCTCAGATAGCTAAATCTGACACTGTCTTGTGATGCCAAACCAAGGATCATACAATCCGGAAGGCTCTATGGCACGGTGCCGATGAGGCTGTTCAGCAGCCCGCAGCTGCAGCAAGTGTAAATTTGCGCGAAAACTTTGTCTGGATTTTGCACCAAAAAATGGTGAAACTGGTGGTCTTTAGAGTGCCGTGCGGTGGCAAATCTGACAAGGCCTCTTTGCAGGATCCTGGACGGCAACGCGTTCAATGGCACCCTCGACCTGGGGAGGAGCATCAGCAGCGAGCTGAGCATGGTGAGCTTCAAGGACAACGACTTCTCCTCCGTCACGGTGACCTCCAGCTACAACGGCACCCTCGCGTGAGTACCGAGTAGTGGCCAATCCCTGTTTCCAGACAGTGGCAGTGCTGTCATCTCACTTACAAACTCCTGCTACGGCATGGCATCGTTCAGGCTGGCCGGGAACCCGGTGTGCAACAACCTGCCGAACACGGCGTACTGCAACGTGACACAGCACGCGCCTTCGCCGGCATACACGACGAGCCTGGTGAAGTGCTTCTCCGGGGCGTGCCCACCGGAGCAGAGCATGAGCCCGCAGAGCTGCGGGTGCGCGTACCCGTACCAGGGGGTGATGTACTTCCGCGCGCCCTTCTTCGCGGACGTGGGCAACGGCACGGCGTTCCAGGAGCTGGAGAGCAAGCTGTGGACCAAGCTGGACCTCAGCCCGGGCTCCGTGGCCCTGCAGGACCCCTTCTTCAACAGCGACTCCTACATGCAGGTTCAGGTGAAGCTCTTCCCTTCCGGCGGCCCCTACTTCAACCGCACCGAGGTCATGCGCATCGGCTTCGACCTCAGCAACCAGACCTTCAAGCCGCCCAAGGAGTTCGGCCCCTACTACTTCATCGCCTCCCCGTACCCCTTCCCAGGTCACCAAACAAACAACGATACCTGCCTTTTTTTTTCATGGTAATACGTGTCTCATTCATATGATAAAGATCAAAGTACAATTCACGTAAGAACATCTCTGAGTTTGACACCAACGTTCATCACATGCCTCCGGCACCATCACAGTAGCCACCGAAGAATAGAATGACGGATCACCTCCTCACCCGAGCTCGACGCGGCTCCATCGCTGATATGCAGCTTTGCGGACCTCCAAGGTCGCTCCCCAAAAGTGAAGTCATTGTCGTTGAACGAATCAGACCGGGGCAACACCCCGGACACGCCATCGAACTCCAGATCTGACACCCCACCATGACTAAGACGCCGAAGGAGGAAACCACACCTGACATCCATCAACCACGAACCCAGCACACGTTCCGTCTTCCAGATGTCGTCGATGCAGACCACAATCTGCATCCGCTCCTGGACTACTTCCCAAGCTCCGCACCGACGCTGGAGCAGACGCCGTCGCAACGGCGGAGTCCGAGGACACATGTCCACCACGAGGATGCCGCCGCCGCCACACCATCCTTGTTTGAACAGACTGGATTCCAAATCCATCCCCAACGATGGGACCAATCGCCCCATCGGAGTAGGATCTGAAGAAATTTTATTCAGCGCCACCATCGCCGCCGCCGAAGTCAAGGCGATGAACAGCCTAAAAAACTAAGCTACTTTGGCCTAAAACTATCCACACGCGTGGATCCGACGACCCCCCTCACCGTCGACGACCGAGGTCGCCGACGGAGGGGAGCCGCCGGAGAACGGCGGCGGAGCGCGAGTCCCTGGCGGCGGAAAGCTAGATCGTTTTTCCTGTCTTCGGGAGGAAAACAACGATACCTGCCTGTTGCACGCTCAAGTGACCATGTATGTGGGATCCTTCAGCGATGTACGTATGTGGCTGAGTGAGATACCATGTGGGATGTGTGGTTTGCAGATCGGAACGTGTCGGCGTCCAAGAGCAAGGGCGCCATCATCGGGATTGCGGTTGGCTGCGGCGTCCTGGTCATCGCGCTCGTCGGAGCGGCCGTCTACGCGCTCATGCAGAGGCGGCGCGCGCAGAAGGCCACGGAAGAGCTCGGCGGGCCTTTTGGTACGCCTTCTTAAATTTCGAAAGCATTTTCCATGCATCTTCACCGGCCGGACGAGTGAAGTGAAACTGGTGCTGATGCAGCGTCGTGGGCTCGGAGCGAGGAGAGGGGCGGCGCGCCCCGGCTGAAAGGGGCGAGGTGGTTCTCGTGCGAGGAGCTGAAGCGGAGCACCAACAACTTCGCCGAGGCGAACGAGCTGGGCTACGGAGGGTACGGCAAGGTGTACAGGGGCATGCTGCCCAACGGGCAGTTCATCGCCATCAAGAGGGCGCAGCAAGGCTCCATGCAGGGCGGGCACGAGTTTAAGACCGAGATCGAGCTGCTCTCCCGGGTGCACCACAAGAACCTGGTCGGCCTCGTCGGCTTCTGCTTCGAGCAGGGCGAGCAGATGCTCGTCTACGAGTACATGTCCGCCGGCACGCTGCGCGACAGCCTCACCGGTAAGCATGGCTTCGTCGGTCTCGATAGCCATATCAAGTCAAGTAGAAGTTCAACCTTCCGCCCGTGGTTGCAGGGAAGAGCGGCCTGCATCTCGACTGGAAGAAGCGGCTCCGGGTGGCGCTGGGCGCGGCACGAGGGCTCGCCTACCTGCATGAGCTCGCCGACCCGCCCATCATCCACCGGGACGTCAAGTCCAGCAACATCCTCATGGACGAGCACCTCACCGCCAAGGTCGCCGACTTCGGCCTCTCCAAATTAGTGTCTGACAGCGACAAGGGCCACGTCAGCACCCAAGTCAAAGGAACGCTGGTAAGACTCAGTGATCGGCGCATGCATCCATCCCTGCAGTTGCAGATGTTCCTTCCAGTAAATGTGACTTGTTCTTGGCCTGCAGGGTTATCTGGACCCCGAGTACTACATGTCCCAGCAACTGACGGAGAAGAGCGACGTCTACAGCTTCGGCGTGGTCATGCTCGAGCTGATCATCGCCAGGCAGCCGATCGAGAAGGGGAAGTACATCGTCAGGGAGGCCAAGAGGGTTTTCGATGCTGCCGACGCCGAGTTCTGCGGCCTCAGGGGCATGATAGACTCCAGGATCATGAACACCAACCATCTCGCCGCGTTCAGCAAGTTCGTGCAGCTGGCCCTCCGGTGCGTGGAGGAGGGCGCTGCCGCCCGACCGTCGATGAGCGACGTTGTCAAGGAGATCGAGATGATGCTGCAGAGCGAGGGGCTCAGCAGCGCCTCGACTTCCGCCTCCACGTCTGCGACAGACTTCGACGTCACTAAAAGCGCTCCTCGCCACCCTTACAACGATCCTCTCCCAAAGAAGGACAAGGACATGAGCACAGACTCATTCGACGACTACAGCGGAGGATATTCTTTCCAGTCAAAAGTCGAACCAAAGTAGCTGGTTTCTGGTAGGGATTCTATGCTGGCCGGACCTTTTCTTCCTCCTCAGCAAGTAGCTTGCCTAATATGTCGAGATGTGAAGAATTTTTATTCTATGTAATTTACCATTAGCACTCCCTTATTAGAGTGATTTTGCATGGCGATGTTCTAATCAAAACGTTGTTACTTACGGCTAACACCGCTGGGGCCACCAAACAAACAGTTCTGAATGAGTACTTGCCCTACTAATAGCGGGGAATCCTATTTATGGTACTAGATCGATCCGAACTTTTTAAAAAAAGAGGGCGCAGGGTGCACCACTGCGACCCTTGCCACTAGGCTACTGCCTAGTCCTCAATCGATCCTAACTTTTGCCAGGACGAGTTCATTGCACAGAGGAATGTTTCTTGTTTCATCACACAAAATGTTTTCAGCGCATTACATTTGTTAGTACATGAAAACTTCTCAGAAATAATGTTATGATACAGCAATTTCTATGTTGCACATGTACAAAAACACTGTTGCAACACAATTGACATGTTTCATTGCTAGTCCAATTGTATGCTAGGAATTTAGGATCAGAATACCAATTTCCCCCGATAGTAACAAACAGACAAAAATTTAAACAGGCACACTGACTCAACAAGTAGAAAGACATCTATCTATGTTGTATTTCCTGAGGGCTAATACTATCAGATTTGCTGCAAAGCTAATGTTGCTCCAGCATAGCTTGCATTTTGCTATCTAGTTTTATCATACAACAGAACACAGGATAATTCTTAAACACAAATTTACTGCAAAATTTATTCGTATCTGCTCCACGTGCAAAGATTTCATCCATTTCATAAAAAAATGAATCAATTCCGTTACAAAAGGAACACACTCAAGGTTACAATGGTACAATGACTATTTTCTGAAAATTAGCTGTCAAAATTTCCAATCATAGGTCCTTCTTCCTACCTACAGGTCTAGGGTGGAAGTCCAACATCCATTGCTTATAATTTGTGTACAGGGTCAAAATAATAAACTGTGAGAAGCAGATGAACATTATCAATGCATCAAAGAGGAAGGGATACCTCTTTGGAGGCTCTATTTGCAGGTACACAATGTGAAGTAAGATCGAGCATAACAATGGCAGGCTCAGAACTGCCGTTGTTCCAGACGGAATTTTCACCCCCTTTCCATAGTTTCCACCAGGTGAGTAGTAAATAAGAACGAATAATCCAAGAACAGCTATATATTGTAGAAGAAGCTGATCACGGCAGATAAGCGGGTACATCGAAAAAAGTGCATAGTACGTGAACCATCCATGCAGGTGAGGTTCATGTAATGCTAAAAGGCTTGCGGGTAAAAGAGGAAGCAAAATTGATTTCTCGTGCACTGCAATTATAAAACAAAGAAACATGAAGATCAAACAAACATCACATATACTTACAAAAAAGAGAGTATCAACTAGCAGTTGAACATACCTTGGTACGAGAATAGATAGAAAGAGAATGAGCTGTTCAACAGAGCATAGAGGAAGCCAAGATTACTTGGTGACTTGACTTGCTGAAGAAATGAAGGCAAGAAAGCCAGGATGGTAGCAGAAAGACTCATAAGTTTCAGCGGCTTTATTGCAAACAATCTCTTCCACTTGATAAGAACTGAGGTGGTACACCAGAAATTTGCAACATAATCCTCATATATACCTCTCTCAAATGGAGCCAATCGAGAGATTACCTGACAGTGGAGTTAACATGTTTAGTGAACTGAGCCAATTATATATAGAATAAGTTTCATTTTGGTGAATTAACCAGCTCAGTAAAAAGATCACTACATTTTACTTAAAAACAAGATATCTTCAGTATAGACTGGTTTGCTTGAACAACAAAATAACCAGATCGCACATGCATCGTTTACCTGCATGGCAGCCTCATAAGAATGCAAATAAGGCCACCAAACAAGAGCAAAAGTTCCCAGTACAACAAAACCAAGTTTCATGATCTCAACAACTGGGTACTTCCGCTTCAGGCATTTTCCAAGAAGATGCCCAAAAAAAGCTGGCGCAAAGTACATGCTCATCTGCAAGATATCAAATATGGCCCATGAATTTATAGAACTAGATGATGCCCCGCACGTTGTTGCAGGACTGTTTTGCAATATTTCAATGAGGTTTTGGTTATATGAAAAATGAATATTTGAAATAGTAATTTTTGAACTAATATAAGAATTAAATGTAAATAGCATTGTAGAATGGAATTTCCATGCATGCATGTTTGCATGTTGAGGTGGATTTTTATTATACATAATTGCATGTTGAGGTGGGCCTTTTCCCTTGCATATTGAATGATGAGGTGGCATGCTTGCATGCTGAGAGAAATATGTTAGTGGGGGCTAGCTATTTAGATATAGAAGATCACAATATATTTGAAAAGCTCTATATGAACAGGAAGAGGCGCAGGTTAGTTTTTGGATGTAGCACAGGAGACTGTAGTAGATAAAAATCCATGCAAGACTTGTAACTGATTCAGCAGGTTTACTCTACTTCCCATCAAAGTAAGTGGCACAATTAATGGATTCATTCCCAATTTCCATCTCTAGCAGCCCATTATAATGTCAGCTTGAGCTAGTTGGAAATTCAGCTAGTAACCCTCAAAAGTTGAGTACTAAGGATTGTACCAACACTGTATGCACTTTTCGTGACAGCCTACTATATTTGCATTACTTGGGTTTGTCTCTTACAGGTCTGCGACTACTGGCACTCACTGTTGATGCTACTGCCACTCGGACCGTGGTCACTGACTTTGTCATACATGCTAGCAGTCGCTTGGGTTAAGTTAGTATCCACTATACACCCCAGGAACTCCCTTTGGGAATCTGTGGGGTTTGCAAAGGCAAAGATCTCTAAGATGTATGACTTACATCATGTTTGTTGACGAAGCTTGGGAGTAAGAAATAGTTTTAAAGAGTATAAAGGCAGTTTCACCTCCCTGGAAATAAAACAAATATATTTATATTTGTTCCAGATAAGGAAGAACCTGCTTATGGTTAATTGCAAGACTGAAGAGAGCAGCAGCAACAAGTTCGTTCCTCCACAGAATACCAGCAATCGCCCCGAGTGTCAGCCCAAGACTGATGCAGTTATACTGAAACAAAAGGACAATCCGTCATTGCGTAACACAATGGGCAATGCAGTCAACACTATTTGCCGTGCTCCAATGCACACACACCACTAGTATAATCCTCACCTGAAAATGGCCGTGGTCGATTAATACTAAACACGGGTTGAGAAGAACCATGGCGAGCAGCCACATCCACCCCTCTCGCCTCTCCCCCCTGCCGCCAACCCCATCCTTCGTGTACGTCCACACGAACCATAGCGCCGCGGGGAAGAACACCATGAGATCAGACGAGAGTACTGTCCACCGCATAAGCAACTTCCTGCAGGAAACAAACCACAGAGACTTAAAACAGACACACAATTCTGCACCACGATGTGGTAAATGTTAGTCCAGTGGGGTGCGTACGATTGCTGGGACTCAAACCCGCGAGAGGATCGGAGGGCGACAGCGTCGGGGAGGGAGGCGTTGATGAGGCGGGCGTGGAGCCGGCTCTGGTAGGCGGAGAGGGGCGGGTAGTCGAGGCCCCAGTAGGCGAGGTCGTTGTCGGAGGTGTTGCGGTACCAGTCGGAGGAGGGGAGGTGGAGGGTGAGCTCCATCCAGTGCCGCTGAGCCTCGTAGTCGCCGAATTTGGGGGATGCGCCCTGACCCGAGTAGGGGCCGACGGAGACAAGCGCGCGGAGAAGGAGGGCAGCGAAGGAGATAAGGAGGGCAGTGGCGAGCGGCGAAGCTGAGGGCTGCCATGGGAGCCGGGCGGCGACCGATGGATCTGGGGCGGAGTTCCGGGACTTCTTCGGCTTCGCCATTGGCGGCTTGCTTCCGGCAGATCTTGGTGTCGACTTGATGATTAGTTGCAGGTGGTTTTCGGCACAAGGTGAATTTTTTTTTCATATTCTGAATGAACCCTTTTTTTCTAGGGATTCTTAATGAACCTTTAATTCCTATATTGCGAGGTCAGGGGTAAAATCTACACAAAAATCTACTCTAACCCCTCACATGAGGTGTTTTTCCCACGATCAATCAAATCAAAGCAGTAGTATGATTTTACCTCGACTAAGGGCCTCAACGTGAATAAAATCCCTGTGTATGATCTTTATCTGGAACATCCGGTCGCGCTCTCCACCTATCGAGACTACTAACGGATTCAAATACTGTCAATAGAACTAAAAGTTAGCGAACCGTATAAACAAATCATCGAATATGAAAGTTGTACTTTTGGACGCCCTAAGTTGAGGGTTCGTCCTGAATTGAGCGGAAGCTCTTAAGAACTTGTACAGAGCAATAGAACATGACCAATAGCTATATTTTGAAATTAAATGGTATGGTAACAATAAGGGGCGGCAGTAGAGCAAAGAAAGATGAACATGTAAGAATAATTAACCATCCACCACCACCACCACCAACAACAACAACAACAACAACAACAACAACAAAGAGTGTCGAAGTTTTTATTGTGGAGGAAAAGTTGAGAGAGATGTGCTACAGGAGGCCAAAGTTATGTGCAAAATTGTTATGTGTTCGTACTAACTTTTGAAAACCTGAAAATATGCCTGTATGTTGTGTTGGAACTAACCCCGTAGGAATCACCGAAGAAAACGGAGTTTCAGAGGAAGCAAAGTGCAAGACAGCCTGTCATGCGACCACAACGGTCGTATGGGCTGTCGTATGCCGCGTGGGAGGAGCCAACGAAATTCAACCAGAGGCAAAGACGGCGTGTCATACGAGCGCATGCGCTCCTATGCACGGTCGTATGGCTCCTGGCGGGAAGCAACAATGTGTCCAGAGCCCAGGACCCCGAGGGATCATAACGCACGACGGCGTCCCGTACGAGTGCGAGCGTTCGTACGCGCGGTCGTATGAGGTATGCATAGACACGGTAAGGGCTCTAGAGCGCAAGACGACGTCCCAACGCTCGTATGGCGCTCTGGTGGCCCCAAATCGACTGAGGCGGGGGGTAACCCTTCTCCATCTTCTTTCTTCTTCTTCTTCTTCTTCTTCTTCTTCTTCTTCTTCTTCTTCTTCTTCTTCTTTCTCTTCCTCCCAGCCTCTTCAAACCCTATCACCACTTTGCCGAATCTCTCCACTCGTTCAATTTCAGTTCAAATCCTTCTGCGTGATCGATCTATGGTATGTTTCTCCTCCGATCCCCAACTTATTGTTCGCGAATCCATGTTCTATGTGCCTAGCATTGCCATGACTAGGTTATGCGTACTTATGATCCAAATTTTGATTTTGGCTTGGATTCGTTGATGTTTCTAGAGGGGTTTGATGTTATAGTTGTTGTAGGATCACTATTGTGTCATTCTATTGGACTAAAAAATTATTTTTTAGAGATGTTTACGAGGAGGTCCAAACGTGTCGCTCGTGGTGAAGCACCTAGTTCATTCGCGGAAGCCGCACAAAGGCAACAAGTTTACACGCAGGGGATCGCCTTCACCAACTGTGAGACCAAGAATAAGATGTTTCATGAGAGAAAGATGAAGACCACCAAGTGGGCTTGCGAGTCCACAACCGCCAAGCTGGGCATCATTAACGATTTCAATTTATTATGTGCTAATGCTGGGTTGCAACATTGTGATAGCCTGGCTTAATAGGGATGATAGACTACTCATATCAATAAGGAATTCCTTCTTTTCTGGGAGCTCATTCGGAAAGAACTCAAAAGTTAAGCGTGCTCAGCTTGGAGTAATTTTAGGATGGGTGACCGACCGGGAAGTTGGTCCCGGGTGCGCACGAGTGAGGACAAAGTGCACAGGAAAGACTAGTATTGATCTGTGGGGCCAGTCTAGATCCCGCCAGGAGTAACGATCACCAGCGGGTGTGTCCGGGGCGTTACAAGTTGGTAATCAGAGCCGACCCTCGCGGTTACACGGATGTTTGCGGGCCAGGTGCGCGGTCATGTTGTGCATGATGTTTGTGACCCGTTGTGGCACACGGCATGGCACATGTGCCGGACTGGACGCACGGACGTATGTGCCAAGAGGGAACGTTCCTGTGGCCCGACGAGGACGTCGGTTCCTCTGAGTGGGGGTGTATGTGATAGCCTGGCTTAATAGGGATGACATGCTACTCATATCAATAAGGAATTCCTTCTTTTCCGGGAGCCCATTCAGAAAGAACTCCAAAGTTAAGCGTGCTCAGCTTGGAGTAATTTCAGGATGGGTGACCGACCGGGAAGTTGGTCCCGGGTGCGCACGAGTGAGGACAAAGTGTGCAGGAAAGACTAGTATTGATCTGTTGGGCCAGTCTAGATCCCGCTAGGAGTAACGATCACCGGCGGGTGTGTCCGGGCGTTACAAACCTTTTGTTTACCAGGGACATGCAACGTATCATCGGTTGACGCTTGAGTTTCTTAGTACTCTCTCGCATAATGTTGGACACCTTGCAAGGGTGGATGAAGAAGAGCGGATCACTTTCCGTCTCATGAACCAGGATTTCAAGATCACTCTGGAGGAGTGGTGCAACTACTTTGGCTTCACCAACAACAATGATGATATTCGCTATATCTATGAGTTTCTTCAACCACACCCGAGGCATTCGTTTAACCAGATGAGTTACCATGGCTACAAGCATAGGGTCAGTTGCATTGAGTGTCCTGCCATTCGATATTTCTATATGTTACCACTAAGGGCATCTCCAACGCTGACCCGCAAATTTGCTCCGGCATCTGTTTGCGGACAAGGGGGACCAGTCACGGACACGAATGCGGGAGTCGGCCATCCAACGCTGCCCACATACATTTCAACCACTGTTTGAACTAACCGGACGAAATTCATGCAAACACGGCGGATTTCATATAAACCGGACGAAATTCATTACATTTTGGACATTTTGTAACTAAAAACTATACCGGACTAAGGTAAAACTAGTCTACGGGCGGCGCCGGCGGATATCCATTCCCACGACACGGATACCCTTGACTAGTCTACGGCCGGCCGCGGTGGATCTCCATTGTCTTCCCCATGTCCGGCAGCCCGCTCATCAGACTGCCGTGAACCCCGGAGGTATATGCTTCAGCGCAAAGGGCGGCTCGCTTCCCCATGTCCGGCAGCGCCATTCATCGGAGTGGCACCGCTGGGATGTGCTTCAGCCGGAGGGGAAGGGGATGACGGTGACCTGCGACCGGGCAAGACACCGCTGTGTACGTCGTCGTTGCCTCAGTGGTGGCCTTCATGGGACCCAAGCGGTGGCAGCCTCCCATGTTCTACTTCTCCTCGATGATGGCGGCGGGCGTGGACGTGTTGGACACCGCCTCATCGATCTCCGCGAAGCCAGCTTCTTTCTCCGTCGGCAGGGCGTGGTTACGCGAACGTTGACGACGGATGGTGCGGTCGTAGGCACGTGAGGAGCGGTACGACACGGCATCGTCCACGGCAGCCACGATGTCCGTGCCTCCGTGGTCCCCCGCGTGCCGGCCTGGAGCAACTCGCCACTCCTCGGCGAGCTGGCTTGGAGCGGCGAGTTGCCGAACGACGCGTCGGCTTGGAGCTTCAACCTCCATGAGCTGGCCTGCAGCGGCCTGGAGGGTCGAGTGAGGTGGAGCAGAGAGTTGCCTGGCTCGTATCCGGTGGGTTCTACGGGCCACCCAACTGACTTTTATGACGGAGAACTCCTCTTCCTGCTTGCGGGATGCCATGGAGATTGTGGGGAAAATGGTGCAAGGAGGAGATGGGAGCGGAGTGTGGTGCGATTTTTACCCGGCGTCTGGCATCGTATAAATAGCGGGCGGAGGGCCGGAGCCAACCGGCGTTGTGTTTAATGACGGGCGGCTCGCGAATGGACGTGTGGCCGGAGTAGGTTTCTCGGCACACCCGCGGGTTTAATGGAGGGAGGCGGGCAGTCTGTGGCCGTTTGAATGCGGCGAGGAGGCGTGTTCAGCCGGACATGCAACGGGCGGCGCTCTCTCGGCTGGCGTGCCGCTTCAATGCTGGCAGTGAGAGGTCGCGTCCGTTCTGTGCCAGCGTCAATGCGGAGCGGTCACTCTCCAGCGGCATGAATGCAGGAAGCTGGCGTCAGGCGGGAAGCGCGCGCGGGCAAGGGAGTTTTTTTTGGTGGGGCAGGGCAGTCAGGCGTCGGCGTGGCAGCGGTCCGGACGCCCGCAAAGGCCCCCTAATCTGTCTCTGGTTGCGGAAAAAGCGTCCGGACCACCGAGCAGACCGATACAGGCCCGCGTTGGATGGCACAACCATCCGGACCGCGTGGTCCGGACGGTTGCGGGTGGTTTGAGGGTCCGCGTTGGGGATGCCCTAACTCGTTGCAGGCACGAGGAGAAGTTTCAAAGGTGAATGAAGAGAACATGCTAGTTCTCGGGAAAGCAGCAAATCTTGACATCGGTTATTCGCCCAACTTAGGGGCAATACTTTTGTTGCACCTTGCACACCAATCAAATTGCTCACAAGGAGACATCGTGTGTGGCAGAGTGATCACCATGTTGGCCAACTCCCTTGGCCTAGACTACACCAACCTTCGCCCCATTGTCGGTAACACTCTTGTCAACATAAGTGTGCTTACTCGGCGTTATTGTATTCGAATTCCTGGAGTGGAGTACTTGCTACCCTCTCCCATGCCTAACCGTTTCTCGATAGACACTACAAAATTTGCTCTATTTTGCGACGTTTCACTTGTGTCACGTATAACGCTTATTCGTCGCGGAAAATACCCCCGCGACGTTTTCCGGCCGTCACCCCCATCGTCACCGAAGCGCCGTCATAGAAAATAAATTTTTGACGGTACTACTTTTTCCATCACGCAAGATCGCATTTTAGGTGATGAACCAAATAATGTTACCGATCGCCGTTTTCAGTGATGGCCCAGAATGTCACCTATGATAGCCCAATCTGTCGCGTAAGATCATTTTGGCAACAATAATTCGTCACCGATGATCGGTCCGGGGGGGTTGACCGGTCAATGATTCAGACAGGTGGGGCCAGCAGTTGCTGAGGTGGCTTCTTCCATGTGGGTCCGACGTGGGTTTTATCGCCGACCGTCCCGTCAGTAATAACTGGGCGTTAGTTTTGACCGGTCAAAGCTGCTGACATATGGGCCCAGAAGATGCTGACATGGCTGCTTACAAGTGGGACCAGACATTGTTGACAACATGCATTTACATCACAATTACCGTCGCTCGTAGAAAAAAAACTGTAATTCATCTATTATTAATTTTGCCAGCGAATCTGTATTTAATTTGTAATTTCAGGAAAATAGATTGAAAATTTGATTCGCTGGAATATGAGATTTCAAACATTGGCAACAGATCTTCCATTATAAGTGAATCCTGACATTTTACAAGGAGAAGCAGAGGACAAATTCTCGAACAAAGTAAAATTAAGTTGACTATAAGCATGAGGCCATTGGTGTTTTTCAGACACTGTCTTGTGCTGACTGCGTGGACTTCCTTAACAGGTGACTGAGCATTGCCTCCATATGTCTTTGTCTTTTTTCAAAGATAGTGGATTTCTTCTGCCGATCCATTTTGAAATCTTCAATCTCTTGTAGCTGCTTCTTCTTAAGTTCTTTAATTTCTACTATCTGGGCAAAAGGTATTTCATTCAGCTCTTCATGAAACATATCAGTTGCCTTTTTTGCATCTGTCTCTTGAGTTGCAATGATGTGTTCTAGCTCACGGATGTGTGCACGAGAGGATGAATTATTCCCGGAGGAGGATGAGACGCCCATGCTCGAAAGTAAGGTGCTTGAGGAGCTCTTTTCCTCAATGATTTCTACATCAGGTATTGCTGTCGTATCAAGCAGTTTTGATGGTGTATGCCTGATCCTCGATTCATTCTGCAATACGATTGACAGCAGTGTTAGAGCAGTGTTTGATAGTTTGAATAATTTTTTTCAGACTACAAATTTGAAGCCTACAAATTTGGCAATACTTACGAATTGTTTTTTTTTGCAGTCAGACTCAATGTAGGATCTTTGTTTGTAGTGCACGTAGGTTGAAGCAAGTCTCGACCGGATTGATTATCAATGTTGTCCTTCGGCTTGTATCGGATTTATCAATTGGTAAACATTAATACTGCAAGAAATGTAGTAATCCAACATACTACTTTTGCAATAAGGTAGTACAAATACTTACCATATGTCTGAAGTGGGAATAACATTTTGTAGGTGCAGTGTTCTGGCTGAGCTTCAGAGTAGATGGTTTTCCTTGTTTCTTCGCACAAAGTTCCTACGACATGAAGCTCAAATTTAGTACGATGTTTCTAGAAGTACGGATTGACAAGATGAAAAGCGAAGAGTGTGTATCACATACATTGGAATGATCCTCACACTAGTGGTCCACAAGTTTCTGCCAATTTTCTTCATTTATATAATCAGGTTTTAACAATATAGCCTGCTCACGAGTGCGTTTTTTTACCTTGTTCCAGTAATTGTTCCTATCTGGAATATCGCGACCACATTTCCTCATAAGACCAATGCACATTTCTGCGGCATATGCATCCTTCGGGTCAATATGATCCATTCCCTGCACAAAACATACACCCATTTAGGATAGAACATATGCACGTCTAGTTTTAATACACGTTTTACAACACAAGTTCAACTTGTAGATGAATTAGCAATTAGGAAAGAAAGTTTAACCATGTGAATAGATGGGTCGTTCACTGTAGATATTGTTGCAGTTGAAGATGAAGGTGCGTCGGCTATGGTGCACTTTTTCCCACTGTAGAACCATACATTGCCTGGACGAATGCACTCGAAGACATAGTTTAGAAACAAAAATCTAGAAGTGGTACTAATCTGATGTACAATAAATCTGTACCTGAGAAGTAGTTTTCTTAAGATTACCAAGATCTTGACCTATATCAATCTGACTGGCATCATCTGAACCCTGTGAATCCATATCAATTTCGTAGACCACATCTTTTCTCAGCGCACGTTTGGCTATAGGACAATCATCCTCAGGTGTTTCTTCTTTAATCCTATAGTACAGATGTGCTCGTCTGGCAGCAGCACCTATAGAATCAGACACGACTTGTTACTATGCACGGTCATCAATAATGTGAACAAAGATTCAGAGGGTAACACATAAGAAGTAGTACTGCACTACCTAATCTAGAGCAACATGTTATATTAAGAAGAAGAAATCATTCAATTGTGAAAAACAGCACACAAGATTTAATATGAACCTGCATACTAAATTACTATAACCCTAGTTAGAACTATCTGCAGTACTCCATATAATACGGCTAATTTATTAAGAAACTACGTACTAAATTGGTACAATCCTAGATAGAATTAGATGATGTACGTAGCCTACAATTAGATTACTTCTTTCAAAGAACAACGTGTGAAAACGCAAAAGCACGTGCAAATCTTAAAAGGGACGGTGGGGCGAGAGGGGGCTAGAGTTGTTACCTGGTAGCGCCAGATTAGGTCTTGGGGTCGACGGAGGAAGTTTACATTGTTTGTCGCTTCGAAGCACGCCGGCCATGCTGGATGCCGGGGAGGGATCCATTTGGCCGCCACAAGTGGACTAGATCTGCGGAAGAAGAGACATATGAGGGGACGGTGCCAATGAAGATGTGGATTCATTTCGTGAATTGGGAAGAAGCTTTATACGGTGGGTTTGGTGAAAATGAGCGAGGCATTTACAATAGTTGGAGCAAACAAAAAGAGAGAGGGAACGAAAGGGCGGGGGGGACGAAATTTTCGGGTCCAACGAGAAGATTAAAGGAAGGTGGAACCTTTTTATTTTTTAGAAGAGGTTTATTTGTCGTGCCAAGGTCCAGTGAACAATTATTCAATGAACCGTGTTCTTTTCCTTGTACGTGGCAAACCAGCAATAATTTATATTAGATCATGTAATACATCTTTCTCCATGTGACATTTGAACTGAAGTTACCACTTGACATGTCCTGATGGTTGTTCACTCCCCATTTCAAAATCTAGATGCCACGCCCTTCTGTACCTCCTACTAACACTACTTCCATACCCCTAGTGCAAACATGTTCTCCTAGATTCAAACAACTTATTGTAGATGTGTTTTCTCATTCATTGTGGTACTTCCTTTTCAATTTCCATGTATTCATAACCATTTGAAAATCAATATGGTACGCCCTTTTGTACCTGCTACTAACAGTACTACCTCCATACCCCTAGTGCTCACATGTTCTCCTAGATTCAAACAACTTGTTGTAGATGTGTTTTCTCATTCATTGTGGTACGTCCTTTTCAATTTCCATGTACTCATAACCATTTAAAAATCAAGATGGTACGCCCTTTTGTACCTGCTACTAACACTACCTCCATACCCCTAGTGCTCACATGTTCTCCTTGATTCAAACAACTTATTGTAGATTTGTAATCTCATTCATTGTGGCATTTCCTTTCATTTTCCATGTACTCATAACCATTTGAAAATCAAGATGCTACGCCCTTTTGTACCTCCTACTAACAGTACCTCCATACCCCTAGTCCTCACATGTTCTCCTTGATTGAAACAACTTATTGTAGATTTGTTTTCTCATTCATTGTGGTACTTCCTTTTCAATTTTCATGTACTCATAACCATTTGAAAATTTAGATGGTACGCCCTTTTGTACCTCGTACTAACACTACTTCCATACCCATAGTGCACACATTTTCTCCTTTTATAGCCCCTAGTAACACTACCTCCATACCCCTAGTGCACACGTGATGTCTTGATTAAAACAGCTTGATGTTGCAGCTTTTACATGGACAAAAGCGGTTTTCTTCGTAATCATGATTCAAAATTTGGGCTTTTTTGTATGGGGTATTAATATCGGCTTTCTAAACATGTACATAATGCATAGAAGAAAATGCAAGCTCTTTGGGTGTGGTTTGCTTCGTAATGTGTACATGAATGAACCAACATATGTGTCTAGTGTGCATAAGTAGAAGTAAGATGCATGTTACATCGGCCATGTCCACTTGTCAGGTACATCTACCATTCACTGTGATTGCTTGTTGTTTTGTCAGAAAAATCAGTTGCAATCTCAGAGAGTGGACATGCCTACTTCAGAACAAACAGATGACAGGTTGGTCGCCACGTCAATTTTGGATAAATTTGGAACGCATTTGCTACAATTGGTTGTTGATTTGTAGAGATCATATGGCTTTGTGCTGTGCATATGATTGAATAGAACAGGTTAAAGTCTGGATGGGAAGATCAGTTCTTTCGTCATAAACTTTAGTTTCTATTTCAGTCAGTGAACATGCCTACTTCAGAACAAACAGATCGCATTGTGGTGGGCACGTCAATTTTTGATGAATTAGCAACACATTTGCACGCTATTTTCAGTCTAAAGCACTCAAAGAGATAACACATTCATTCCTCAAACTTTTTGGGCACGAATCTGAAGATGAAAGGTAAATACATTTGAGAGGAATTTATCCTCTACTCAAAACGAGCCCCCCCCCCACTAATACATGTGCAGGATTTGCTCGCCGGAATTGGCCGGCACAAGGCGGTTCTATAGGTGGGCAGGCGGCAAAAAACAGGGGAAAACGCGGGAAGCAGCTAGAAGAGGGAGGGAAGCTTCTACATTCGCGGGGGACGTGGCATTGGGACGGCGACGGGCAGTCATCCGGGTACGCCATAAAGGATGCGAAGAGGCATCCTATATCAGCAAGGACCAGCTTCCCTACCGATAGTTCATCTAATAGAACTCCCAAGTTAAGTGTGTTGAGGCTGGAGTAGTCTGAGGATGGGTGACCGGATGGGAAGTGGCCTCGATGTTAAATTAATTGACGGGATGGGTCACTGTAAAAATTTAAGAGTGTACAGAACCGGTTCTTAAATGTATATAGTGCTCCATCCTATCACTTAAATTAATCTCGAGGTCCTTGTTTTGCAAATTTTGACAATTTTTGTTTTTTGAACACATGTTAATTGGCTTGAAGAAGGTCTATCGCGTTACTTTACGACATGTTTCCAAAAAATGTGATACGACTTCGGTCAACTTATAAGTCATGTCTGTCAAATTAACCTCCAAGTACTTGTTCTAAAAAATTTAAGAATGATATGAGTTTGGTCAATTTTTGAAGAATGTAAGTGGCATTCTAATAGGTGTTATATGTCTGATTGACAACCAATACCAGCAAGGTGTATCTTCCCTTTTGGTACCTCATTCCGAAAAGAACTTGAACGTTAAGCGTGCTGTGGCTGGAGCAGACTGAGGATGGGTGACCGATTGGGAAGTGGCTATACCTCGAGGTTGATTTAATTGATGTGATAAGTCCTTATAAACATTGTCTAAATATTTATAAAGGCCCGTCACATCCTTTAAAATAATTTCGAAGTCCTTGTTTTTAAAATTTTGGGAATGTATTTCATTTATTTTATTGACTTTTCGTGCATGACATTCATGAAAATGTCCCACAAAGTCTACTCCATTTTGATTTTATTTCAATTGCAAAAGTTAAAAAGAATAAAAGGTTTTTCATACATGATCTGTTATTTTACATGTATTTTCCTTATCACTTGATTACAAAATTTATGTTGCAATTTAATCCTATTATTTCTGTGCTACAGCTAACAAGTGGGCCCAAAACCAGAGAGACGCCCGTGTATAGTCCCATCAGCTTCGCCGTCTCTGTTCATCTCCTTCACTGAAAACCCCCACTCGCCCGCGTATAGTCCCAAATCCGGTCTCTCGACCCTTGTCGCCGGCGCGTAGCGGCCATACTTCGCCGCAGCTTCATCTACGCCGACGAGGATTGTTGCCATCTTCCCCCCTTGATCTAACACGCCGACTAGGGTAGACACCTGCCGCTGACGCTTGCCGTGGTTCAGGATTTCCTGTACCAAAAAAAAAACCTACTCCGTCGGATTCAATCAGACCAAATGAAGGTAAGTCTTCATATACATCTGCTTATCCGATGCAAATCACCTTAATCCACTACAAAACCCCTCTAGATGCTATTTTTGAAATAATCGATGGTTTCGATATGCAGTGCCGGAAGTGTTTCGACACCAGGCATCTCTGCAGTCTCCCCTATGTTCAGAAGGACAAGTACCTACGCATCACGCTTCCGCAAGGATTCAAAGAAATTACGGTATGGTTCTCAGATTTGAAGTGTATCAAATGTACATGTCGTTCAAGTGTTTGGTTAAGTTGTGAAGATTCTCTGCATGTGGATTTTAACATAAATGCTGATGGATTTCATGATTGGTTCATAAGTAGAAAAGTCTGGTCATGAGTTGAACAGAAACCATGCTTATAATGGAAAGTATCTAAAAATAGTTAGACCTAACTAAATTTGGAAAGTGCCAACTGTACCCCCTTGGTACCACTTGCTGCTACATTCCCCTCTTTAGATGTCGGAAGTAACCTATGTGTAATCTAAAATTTTCTTTTAAGATTATTATGATATAGAAAATTCCAGATTTGTATTGCAGCATTGACATTTTCATAAATCATTCTGAAACTAACAAATTCAGAACCTAATTTGTGATATCCAATGTTCCTAAATTCTAGTAAGCACTGTCGGAAATGGTATTTACCCCTCTCATAAATGGTACCTGCTTCATAAATAGCCTAAATAATTTTGAGCAATCTCTGAATTTTGCTCAGTGCATCCCGTGCTTTGCAAGAGACAAACTTCTGAAGAGGCCGAGTACAAAAAGATCTGTCAGGACCACTGTACATGTCCAACTGGAGACAACAGAGGGCTTCTGTTTTCTATGCAGGATCAGGAACAAAGAAGATAAGACCTTTTTCATAGGACGTACTTGGAAAGAATTTGCCAAAGTGTACCAGTTGGAAGTAGGTATGGAAATGTCCCTCACACTAGGTGGAAAATCTAAACGTCACCTCCGGGTACGTTTGAGCACTGATCCAATAACTCATCTGTGTAAGTATTCTGGCAAATATCAAGCAGTTTTAACTACCAACATTTCATCGGACTGCTATATTTAAAAATATTTTCATAGCTTATTACGGAGTGGATATTGTAACAAAACAATTTATAGACAACATGGAGGTTACTGAAGGGAGCAGAGTAACCTAGGAAGAGATGTGGTTTGTCGTCGCCTTTGTTAATCAAATTTGGATGCTCGCGGACGGTTACAATGCTGGACCAAGAGATCATTCCTACGTGCCCCTGCTGCACACTTTGAACAAGACCAACATTGACGACAAAATCATGGTTAGAATTGTATCTACTCTCAGTATCTTCAGATAGTCCAGGTACTTATGTAGATTGCTTAAAGTGTTCAAATTGTGTTATGCCACCAGATACTTCCGCAACATGTTGTGCCTAAGGAAATGGGTGCAAATGGAGAGCTGACCATTGTTCTCTATCCTAGAGTGAACATCAGTTCCACTTCATACTCGGCTTCAGGACAAGGAGATGGAAGGATCGTCCTTAATGGGTGGAGCAAAGTAGTCGATGTGTACGACATGGATATTGGAGACAGGATTATCTTCGTGCTACACCATGGACGTGCAGGGACCTTTCTCTTCATCGGTTTCATTGTTGCTGAACCAGATGAGGAGTAGTTCTGACTCTCTGTCATGTTGCCTCAGTGATCGTCCATCTCTGCATGTCATGTTTTATGCTACTGTTGGTACTGATGTGATGATGATGAACATGTATGTTCTATGAAGAAATACTCAATGGATTTCGATACGAGCATCTCAACCCCAAACACTGAAAATTTTATTCTAATATGTTATAGACTCTGCCATGGTAGAATTTATAAGGTACTACGATCTGAACACCAACAAGCCATTTTGTTATCCATTTTTCTAAACCCGCCTAACAATTTTTGTGACACGAAACATTTTCTGTGACACTACAAATCGTCCAGGAAAATGGACATGCCTAGTGACGCCCAAAAGTGTCGCACAATTGCAGGCCAGAACATCGCTGAAGTTGGCTAGGGTGCTGCCCCACGAGGAAAACACCTCGTGACGATGGACCGTCACAGAAAATGATTTCAGGCGATGTTTCCTGTTTCATCGCCAGGGTTTTTGTCACTAAATAGACGAAATTTTGTAGTGAGATAACAGAATTTTACATTATGTGCCATAGGAAGGACATGCAACATTCGACTGTGAGGCCCTTGAACCGGAACAAGTTGATGAAGAAGAACTCGCCACTGATGAGGAAGAGGAGCAGCCCCAAGAACAAGCACCATCAGAAGAGGCCTATACCACCTACTCGGACATCTACAGTCTTCAGGGCTCCATCAATGACATGAGCAACCTTGCCGAGTCCCTCAGACACATGTACATGTACATGAAGAGTAGTTGCTCTGAGTGGAGCCAAGGATGGGTTACGGCTCAGCCGCCGCCACAATGATCTCACCAGTTTGGGCTTGCAAAAGCTTAAGCTTGGGGGAGGTCACTACCACGTCTAAATCAAGATGTGGCGGTGTTATTTTAAATAAGTTGTAGTAAGGTTGTACTTCAGCTTGCTGAGCTTCAAACACTCGTGTTGTTTTGTTCCAACACTTTGCTTTTTATTTGCTTTTGTTTTTCAATTTTCTTTTCGCCGGTTGCAATTTTTCGTTTGCAAAGTTAGCTTTCAAAAACCCAAAAACTAAAAAATAGAATAATTTTTTCTTTATTATTTCTTTTTACCATTGGTTTCCGTTTGCGTTCTTGTTTATATTTTAAAGGAGTTGATCTATGCCGGACAACGAGGAATGAAATCTTAAGGAGGAGAATGTGGAAATTCAAGATCGTGAAGGTATGTCCTACGACTCTCGTCTTTTGCACTTGAATTATTTAGAATAGTTGTAGTAGTATGTGTGATGTGTTCAAGTGGGAGTAAGTCTTGATAGTTAAAACAAAGGTTTTTTTCTAGTAGCTAAAATAATTTAGTAACCTTTGTTCTGTTTAATCTAGATAACCGAGACTTGCCGTGAGACTGTTTTTAAAAGAAAGTGATGTTAACAAAGAATAACCATGCATAAGAGGAAGTCTCTAGAAAGACTCGGGTGTTGAGAAAACTTGTAGAGAAGATGATGTTAGAGATACTCAACCCCATAGTGTCAATTTTAATAGACTCAATAGCCCTTGTGGATAAAGTTATCCAGGGGAACTTAGTTGAAAGGTGAATGGGATTATGCCAAAAAATTGTGTTGTATTTTTTACATGGGCTTCAGCTTCTCGCTGGTGCTATGGCCTTGTCACTCTATGCACGTGTACGTGTGTAAATGTGGATTCATCACATTTCTTGATGTTATCTTGAGAACTCCGCTGGCCATTGAACGATCCACCAGAGCTTCGGCTTGGATTTCGGCTATGAGTTTGTTACCGTACATAGTGGCAACACTACAAACAAACAACAAACAACAACAAAGCCTTTAGTCCCAAACAAGTTGGGGTAGGCTAGAGGTGAAACCCATAAGATCTCGCGACCAACTCATGGTTCTGGCACATGGATAGCAAGCTTCCACGCACCCCTGTCCATGGCTAGTTCTTTGGTGATGCTCCAATCCTTCGGGTCTCTATTTACGGACTCTTCCCATGTCAAGTTCGGTCTACCCCGGCCTCTTTTGACATTATCAGCACGCTTTAGCCGTCCGCTATGTACTGGGGCTTCTGGAGGCCTGCGCTGAATATGTCCAAACCATCTCAGACGATGTTGGACAAGCTTCTCTTCAATTGGTGCTACCCCAACTCTATCTCGTCTATCATCATTCCGGATTCGGTCCTTCCTTGTGTGGCCACACATCCATCTCAACATGCGCATCTCCACCACACCTAACTGTTGCACATGTCGCCTTTTAGTCGGCCAACACTCAGCGCCATACAACATTGCGGGTCGAACCGCTGTCCTATAGAACTTGCCTTTTAGCTTTTGTCGCACCCTCTTGTCACAGAGAATGCTAGAAGCTTGGCGCCACTTCATCCATCCGGCTTTAATTCGATGGTTCACATCTTCATCGATATCCCCATCCTTCTGCAACATTGACCCCAAATATCGAAAGGTGTCCTTCTGCGGCACCACCTGCCCATCAAGGCTAACATCCTCCTCCTCCTCGTGCCTAGTAGTACCGAAAGCACACCTCATGTACTCGGTTTTAGTCCTACTAAGTCTAAAACCTTTCGATTCCAAAGTTTGCCTCCATAACTCCAACTTCCTGTTGACCCCCGTCCGACTCTCATCGACTAGCACCACATCGTCCGCAAAGAGCATACACCATGGGATATCTCCTTGTATATCCCTTGTGACCTCATCCATCACCAAGGCAAAAAGATAAGGGCTCAAAGCTGACCCTTGATGCAGTCCTATCTTAATCGGGAAGTCATCAGTGTCGCCATCACTTGTTGGAACACTTGTCACAACATTATCGTACATGTCCTTGATGAGGGTAATGTACTTTGCTGGGACTTTGTGTTTCTCCAAAGCCCACCACATAACATTCCGCGGTATCTTATCATAGGCCTTCTCCAAGTCAATGAACACCATATGCAGGTCCTTCTTTTGCTCCCTATATCTCTCCATAAGTTGTCGTACCAAGAAAATGGCTTCCATGGTCGACCTCCCAGGCATGAAACCAAACTGATTTTTGGTCACGCTTGTCATTCTTCTTAAGCGGTGCTCAATGACTCTCTCCCATAGCTTCATTGTATGGCTCATCAGTTTAATTCCACGGTAATTAGTACAACTCTGAACATCCCCCTTGTTCTTGAAGATTGGTACTAATATACTCCGTCTCCATTCTTCTGGCATCTTGTTTGCCCGAAAAATGAGGTTGAAAAGTTTGGTTAGCCATACTATCGCTATGTCCCCGAGGCCTCTCCACACCTCAATGGGGATACAATCAGGGCCCATCACCTTGCCTCCTTTCATCCTCTTCAAAGCCTCCTTGACCTCCGACTCCTGGATTCGCCGCACAAAAAGCCTGCTAGTATCAGCAAAGGAGTCGTCCAGATCAATGGTGGAGCTCTCACTCTCCCCATTGAACAGCTTGTCAAAGTACTCCCGCCATCTATGCTTAATCTCCTCGTTCTTCACCAGGAGTTGATTTGCTCCGTCCTTGATGCACTTGATTTGGTCAACATCCCTCGTCTTCCTTTCTCGGATCTTGGCCATCTTATAGATGTCCCTTTCGCCTTCCTTCGTGTCTAACCGTTGGTAGAGGTCCTCATACGCCCGGCCCCTTGCTTCACTCACAGCTCGCTTTGCGGCCTTCTTTGCCATCTTGTACATAGTGGCAACACTACATCAAATATTATCCAGCTTTCTCTTGAATGTGTGTATATGGTAATAACCGGGTACTGGTCGCAAGAGCTCGAAAGAGACAACATATTGGTCCATAGTAATCCAAATTAAGCCACTGCGAAACCTTATGCATGATCACTTCTTTGGCATAATCCCGTCACCTGACAACAAAAGTTTCAGCAAGCAATGATTGAAATAAAGTGCTTGTGAGCCTTGATGAGGAGACACTCGTGGGTCTGTTAGCAAGTGACTCTAGAATCATGTTGTCTTTACATACCTTTCACTCCCTAATTTATGTTTTCATTGCTTAAGAAAGAAAATATCTTCCGTGCATTCCCGACAAGTAAGTGTTATTTCATTACGGTTTGGATTAACCATGCCACCAAGCTTTTTCATTACGGTTTGGATTAACCATGCCACTCAATAGCCCCAAGATTTTTCACTAACACTTGCATAATAACCATGCCACCTCTACAACTATATTAAGTTTTTCACTATGGTTTGCATAATAACCATGCCACCTCTACAGCTATACTAAGCTTTCCTGACAAGCAAGTGTTATTTCACTACGGTTTGGATTAACCATGCCACCAAGCTTTTTCATTACGGTTTGGATTAACCATGCCACTCAATAGCCCCAAGCTTTTTCACTAACACTTGCATAATAACCATGCCACCTCTACAACTATATTAAGTTTTTCACTATGGTTTGCATAATAACCATGCCACCTCTACAGCTATACTAAGCTTTCCCGACAAGCAAGTGTTATTTCATTATGGTTTGGATTAACCATGCCACTCAATAGCCCCAAGCTTTTTCACTAACACTTGCATACTAACCATGCCACCTCTACAGCTACACTAAGTTTTTCAGGTCAAGAAGCGGAGGGCTATCAAGGCATACCGATCGTAAGCGAACTAAACCTTATCGTTATTTTGGTTTAAGGACGATCAAGTTTAAGCTTGGGGCAGTTAATGAGTGAAATTTTTACACTCATCACACCAGAGATTAAACCGGTTTATTTCATAAAAACCAAGATATCAGCTCCGATATTGCTACTGATGAGTGATATTTTTACACTCCTCTACCCTTTGTTTAAATCGAGATATTTCATTAAAACCGATATATTCACTTCGATATTGCCACTAATAACTAATGAATGCATAGGATTCCACAAATCCTCTCTTTATTGTGTTTCTACATTAAATGGGCTAAATATGGACGAAATCAAGTGAGAACATGGAAAGGAGTAAAGGAGAAGATAGAAAAAATAAGGAGGAGGCGCACCAGAAGAAACAACACCAAAGACGGTGTTTCATGCGACCGCGACCGCTCTCATGAGCGGCTGTATAGCGTGAAAACCGAGGCCTCTCGTCCACCTGAACAACTTTAATAAAGGGGTCGAGGCCTAAATGTCAACAGAACATCCGCGAGAAGAACCAGAACAGAGTCATCCTCATCCATCTCCATCAACCTTAGACGCCGCCATTTCCATCTCCATAGCTAGCATCAACACCATAGTTCTTCTTCCACTAGATCATACTTGTAATCGTGTATCACACACGGCATCCATTGTAAGACATATTATCAACAAATCTACCTTCATGATGCGTTCTATGATGTGTTCTTCGTGTGATCTGATCTCCATGTGTGAGTAGTTCGGTAAGGTATGGGTTGAGGCAAGAGCATTGCAACCCTCTGTATTTGTTGTGGGCATCAATGGAAGGGCTTTGAATTAACATCCCGTATGTGTGAAATAAAATTGTTTTGTAGATGTCCCTTGTCTCATCTGCGTTCTTAATCCCTGCAGGTACCCAGGATCATGGTGAGCGAGCCACAGAGTGGCTAAGGGCAGGGAGACCATGAAGTGTTATTCTGAACACAGATCCAATCTCTGCGGATTCAAGAGGTGTAGTCATTAAATGCCCAAAGCTCTTGTCTCATTATTGCAATCTTAATTATCGAGGTAACCCCGCTAGACGGATAGGACCTTCAGTTGGACAACTGACTCTTGATGCAGGACACGTGCCGGTCAAGACGTAATTTGGACACATCCCCCACTTCGGTTCGTAACAAGCACATCTCGATGGGTGACTTCCAGCGCACAAATTAAGATCATATTTGGCCCCAACACAAAGGTTGTAAGCATTAAGATCTCATACCCATGCTTATTTTTATTATAAGTGTTCCGCTTCAGTTTGTTTGATTTTGACCCGGCCAAAAGTTGGAATTGTTCTTTAACAAAAGCTTGCTTGAGACCCTAGCTTCAAGGGGGCCTTCCCCCCGTTGGTTCGATAACTCAGGGTCACCTTTGGGAAATAGGCGAAAATCCTTTCTGCTCCATTTCCGAATCACCAAAGGAAGTAATCAAGCCTTTTTCTGGCGCCATTGTCGGGGAGGAGTTGAGTGTTCTTAGTCTTTGTGTTTAGAGTTTTTGTTAAAGTTTAGTTTCAGTTTTTGTTTAAGTTTTAGTTTTACTTTTTGTTGCAAGTCTTGTTAGTTGAAAAACCCCAAAAATATTACCATGGCACGTAATCTTGGAAGTTTTGCTACTCCTAGCAATAACTTTATGCATGAACCTATAGCACAACCTGAAGTTGCTGCCGCCGAGTATGAGATAAAATTGAACCTATTCTCCATGCACTGGTACAGCGACGTCCTATACAAACAGTTTTTACCGCCTTTCCATGACAGAGTTTTAAACCGTCACCTTGCCTATGTGTGCGATAGGGGGGTTCATCCCACATGACCCTGAAAATCGTCGGCGATAGTGACCAATGATGCAGACGCTCTGCCAAATGTAATCATATGCGATGCAGGAACATATTGCACACACTATATTCTGGCACACGTGTGGAATTGGGGATCAATCGCACACGTCTCTCACGAGCCAAACGCGTCTAATTGCTCAGGGAAACCAAACGGTGTTTGACATTTGACCATTTGCGAAATATTACCTAAGCCACACGGGCCATCCTAGAAGTGCGCGATATGTGGCCCATCGCACATGAGTCTTCTATGGCAAGCGTCCGCCATGCATGATATCATCGCACACGTTTCCTGAATAATTTACGAGTGGGATTGCATTTTGCATCGGGCACGGTTTCCTCTAAGCTCACGTGTGAGATAATGTGCTATCACAAATGATTGAGCCCCTACACACACGTAGAAGTGCTGCAAATTGTCTACGGTTTGTTGTGTATCACCAACGGTTCAGTTCATATCTCATGTGCTTTTCCTGTAGATCACAAGCGGTTGCGCTATGAGTGACGTGTGCTTTCCATTCTGGATCCCACACGCTCGGTTACTTGAAACTGTGTGCGCTTTAATATGGCCAGGTTATGGCAAAATATCGCATTTGAATCACCCTGCAAAAAGCAAATTCACCACAATATGCAATTGAACAAATAGTGTCCACAGGAAGAACATTCATCAAAATTTGTCACAATATGCAATTGAACAAATGCTAGCTAAATTACACAGATGTATCGACATATGCAGTACATAATCATAGTGTACAAAATACAAAGACCTCATCACATGGAAAACAATGCATCCATGCGTACATGTTTAGCTGCTAACACTAGCTGAATGCATACTTATTGATGGAGGAAAAGGCATGCTAAAATCTTCATCATATCGAGTAGGCTTGATGTAGTGTTTCAGAAGAAGTTGCTGAGAAATCTCCTAACAACCAACAATTCAGCTGCAGGGAGCGGTTCAGGGGTCATCGGTTGAAAGATGCTCTACAGGATTTTTTAGACTAGAATGTGCCATACACGCGTGGAGTAGAAGATAGTAATTAAGATACAGACTTACTGGCATTATATCGTCAGCATCATTACAACAATCAGAAGATCTGCATATGGAGATCATGTGTCTGCAAACATAGTATCCACAAAGGTTGGTCCCTTCTTGTTGTTGAGGACACTGAAATTTTTTGTACAGAATTATTCATGTATTTGCCTTGTTAGGAACAACCTAACCGGTGTAAGTTGTTTATTTTTTTCTTTGGAGAGAAATAGAAATAGGTTTATTTAGAAACTTGAACATTTGACTAGCATAAGAAAAGGTATTTGCAAACCTTTGGATACATTTTCTGAAAATAACGGATTTCGGTGTCTTACCGGAGAAACGATCTCGTGCTGCAGAGGTAGTTGACGGTCGAACCGGCTCCCTCCTTTAGTTATTCACCTTGACAATACACTGCAAATGAAGATGAATTTTCACATACTCAATTCTTGAACCAGATATGAATACAAATTTCAACATCAAAGAATTCAATACCTATCCATGAATTCCTGAAGACGCGTCAGATCCTGAGGCTTTTTTGACTCTCTGAGAGAATCTAGGTAGCAAACTGTGTTGCACTTTGGAACAATGACTACCAAGATCCAGTGTATTTTACAGATTAAGAAAAAGCATGAACATACGAACTATGTCAAAAACTGAAAGAAGATCAATGTATGCGTGGTTGTATATTTAACTTACCCTTCATGATATGGCCAGAGAAAGAATTCTGCATGGTGCATTGATACGTCTCCAACATATCTACAATTTTTTTATTGTTTCATGCTATTATATTATCAATCTTCGACACTTTATATGCATTTTTATGCTATTTTATATCATTTTTTGGGACTAACCTATTAACCCAGTGCCTAGTATACCAGTTCCTGTTTTTTGCTTGTTTTTGGCTTTTCAGAAAATCAATACCAACGAAGTCCAAATGGAATAAAACCTTTAAAATGATTTTTTTGGACCAGAAGGGACCCTAGAAGGTTCGGAAGGAGGCCAGAAGAGCTACAATAGAGCCATGAGCTCACATGGCGCGCCCCCTGAGCTCGTGGGCCCCATGCAACTTCGTTTGACCTAATTCCACCTCTATAAATTCCCAAATATTCCCAAACCAACAAAGAGCCACCCGAAATAACTTTTCCGCTGCCGCAAGCTTCTGTTCTTCCGCGATCCCATCTGGAGGCCTTTTCGGGTACTCTGCCGTAGGGGGAATCGATCACGGAGGGCTTCTACATCAACCTTGCTGCCCTTCCGATGTTGTGTGAGTAGTTCACCATAGACATACGAGTCCATAGCTAGTAGCTAGATGGCTTCTTCTCTCTCTTTGATCTTCAATACAATGTTCTCCTCGATCTTCTTGGAGTTCTATTCGATGTAATCTTCTTTTGCGGTGTGTTTGTTGGGATCCGATGAATTGTGGGTTTATGATCAAATTATTCATTGAAAGTAATTGAGTCTTTTCTGAACTTTATTATGCATGATTGTTATAGCTTTGTATTTCTCTCCGATCTATCTGTTTGGTTTGGCCAACTAGATTGATTTATCTTCAGTTGGTGAGGTGCTTTGTAATGGGTTCAATCTTGCGGTGTACTCACCCAGTGATAGGAGCGGTAGCGAGGCACTTATTGTATTATTTCTATTAAGGGTAAAACGACGGGGTTTAATCATATTGCTTGAGTTTACTTTGTCTACATCATGTCATCTTGCTTAAGGCGTTACTCTGTTTGTCATGAACTTAATACCATAGATGCATGCTGGATAGCGGTCGATTGGTTGAGTAATAGTAGTAGATGCAGGCAGAAGTCGGTCGACTTGTCACGGACGTGATGCCTATATACATTATCATTGCCATGAATATGTCATAACTGTGTGCTTTTCTATCGATTGCCCAACAGTAATTTGTTCACCCACCATATGCTATGTGTTCGAGAGAGAAGCCTCTAGTGAAAACTATGCCCCCCGGGTCTACGTTAATCATATTATAAAAACCAAAAAAACACCTTGCTGCAATTTATTTACTTTTATTTTGTTTTGCAATTTATCTATCTACCTATACAAGATTTGATCCTTGCAAGTAACGAGTTCAAGGCGATTGACAAACCTCTTGTCCGCGTTGGGTGCAAGTATTTGCTTTTGTGTGTGCAGGTGTTGTTCACTAGGATTTGCGTCGTACTCCTTTTGGTTCGATAAACCTTGGTTCTCACTGAGGGAAATACTTATCTCTACTGTACTGCTTCACCCTTCCTCTTCGGGGAAAATCCCAACGCAGCTCACAAGTAGCAGAAAGAATTTCTGGCGCCGTTGCCGGGGAGACATCATCAAATCACTACAAGTACCTTCACTCAAACTATCATCTACTTGCTCTACTTTTTATTTGCCTTTTATTTGCCTCTCTTTTTCACCCCCCCCACTTCTCTAAAAGTCAAAAAACAAAAAAATATTTTAGTTTGCTCGCTTGCTTGCTTTGGTACGATGGCTAGTTCTTCACTTGTTGCTTGTACCCCTGAGAATGAGGTGCTTAATTTTAAACAAAGGAGAGGAGAAAGTTTAAAAGATGCTTGGTATAGGATTTGTGATGCTCAAAATAGATCAACCCGTAAGCAATCCACTATCGTTCTTCTTCGCAATTTTTATGTAGGTGTTACTACTTGGTATAGATCTGTGCTTGACACTATTACCGGAGGGAATTTTTTGAGTAGTCACCCTAATGATGCTTTCAATGCTATGGGAAATTTGGTAGGATCACCACCTATTATTATTATTAATGAAACGGCATTGACTTTGGAACATGTTATGCGAAGGTTAGAAGCTATTGAAAATAAAATGCCCACCGTAGAACATATTGAGAATCTAGACAAAAAGGTCCATAATCAAATTACTCAATTTGGTTCTATGGTAGGAACTACATTAAAGATGTTAAAGGAGAAGGAACCGATAATTAATGAAAGAGTAGAACAAAGTCCCGCTAGAATTGATAAGTTAGAAGAAATCATTAATAATTTGGGTTCTGCTTTTTCGTCTGCTAAAACTATTGAGAGAACTCTTTCTAATAAGAATTCCAAGTTCATGTATGTTCCCAAGAATAAGGGTCCCACATCTAGTAAGGGAAACGAAGATATTAAAATGATTAGTGTGCATCCTAACTTCAATGATATAATAAAGGAACCTATTTATGAAAGCAAATTCCTCAACTTTGTCCCTAGTAGTGTGATTATTAAAAATTTGTATTCTAAACCTCCTAGGAAGCATGGATTTATAATTGAGGAGTTGGATGTAAAGGATGACAATACTTGAAACTATGCATTATGCCCGGCTAGGGGCATAAAACAATAGCGCTTGTTGGGAGGCAACCCAATATTTATCTTTATTGCAATTTTTATTTTTCTTGAGTTACACAATTTTTTCTACTGTAATGATTGTGTTTTTATCTTTTAATTAGTGTTTTTTCCAAGTAATGCCTTTGGGATGATTTGAATGATAGTATAATTGATGCTGTTGAAAACAGAAAGTTTTGCGCCCAGTTCTGGAATTTATATTGTATACTGAAACGTCAGAAAAATCTGAAATTTTTACACAGTATTGGAATACAAATTTTTTACGTTGTCCTAATTTCTCAGAATATTTGGTGTTACATAAGTATGGATAAATATTCTGTCATTACATACTGTTCTGTTTTAGATAGATTCTGTTTTTATTGCATAGTGTGCTTGTTTTAATGAAACTATGGATTATATCGGGGGTTATAAGTCATGGAAGAGTTAGAATACATTAGGTATTATGCAAGAACAATTATGAATGAGTTTATAATAGTACCTAAAGTGGATGATTGATTTATTATACTAACGGATCTCACGAGGTTTCTGTTGAGTTTTGTGTGCTAAAGTTTTCAAGTTTTGGGTGAGATTACGATAGATGAAGGAATAAGGAGCGGCAATAACCTAAGCTTGGGGATGCCCAAGGCACCCCAAGGTAATATTCAAGGAAGACCCAGGTGTCTAAGCTAGGGGATGCCCTGGATGGCATCCCCTCTTTCGTCTACAATCTATCGGTAACTTACTTGGAGCTACATTTTTATTCATCACATGATATAAGTTTTACTTGGAGCGTCTTGTGCCATAGTTTTCTTTGTTTGATTTTTTGTTTGCCACAATCATTGTTTGTTGGACACACCTTTTGAGAGGGACACACATTTACCGTGATTTGTTAGAATACTCTATGTGCTTCACTTATATCTTTTGAGCTAGGCAGTTACTCTAGTGCTTCACTTATATCTTTTAGAGCACGGCTGTGGTTATATTTTATAGAAATAATTGCACTCTCATGCTTCACTTAAATATTTTTGAGAGTCTAATAAATAGTAATGGCAATATGCACGTGTTATAAGACTAGTCCAAGAAGGATAGGTATTCAAGGGGGATATAATAAAAAGTTTCATGTAGATCACTAAATAAGAAACGTATGGTTTAATAATAATGTTTGTCGTAATATGAAAGGATACTGGTTCATGATCATTGGTTAGTAGAAATATCGGTATTAAAGCTTGTTATTAACTTCTCATCTAAGTGTTGGTCATGGCATGGTGGGGAGGTTTGAGCATTTTTATGTCTGAAATGGAATCCTTGAGTGCTGTTATAATCAGATGCGCGCGATGGTTAACTCCTACCAACCTATTCCCTAGGGGCATGCGAGTATTACTTTGCTTCGAGGGCTAATAGGCTTTCACAATAAGTACGTGAGTTCTTTATGACTAATGTGAGTCCATGGATTATACGCACTCCTACCTTTTCGCAATTTGCTAGCCTCTTCGGTACCGTGCATTGCCCTTTCTCACCTCGAGAGTTGGTGCAAACTTCGCCGGTGCATCCAAACCCCGTGATATGACACGCTCTATCACACATAAGCCTCCTTATATCTTCCTCAAAATAGTCACCATACCTACTAATTATGACATTTCCATTACCATTCCGAGATATATTGCCATGCAACTTCCACCGTTCCGTCACATGACTTGTGTGTTCATCATCATATTGCTTTGCATGATCATATAGAGCTGACATGGTATTTGTGGCACAGCCACCGTTCATCATTATCATACATGTTACGCTAGATCATTGCACATCCTGGTACACTGCCAGAGGCATTCATATAGAGTCATATTGTTTCAGTTATCGAGTTGTAAGTAAATAGAAGTGTGATGATCATCGTTATTAGAGCATTGTCCCGGTGAGGAAAGGATGATGGAGACTATGATTCCCCCACAAGTCAGGATGAGACTCCAGACGAAAAAAAGAAGAAGAAAAAAGAGGCCAAAAAGAGCCCAACAAAAAAAAAGAGAGAAAATAAAAAAATAAAAAAGTTGAGAGATAAAGAGAAATGGGGCAATGTTACTATCCTTTTTCCACACTTGTGCTTCAGAGTAGCACCATGTTCTTCATATAGGGACTCTCCTGAGTTATCACTTTCATATACTAGTGGGAACTTTTCATTATAGAACTTGGCTTGTATATTCCGATGAAGGGCTTCCTCAAATGCCCGAGGTCTTCATGAGCAAGCAAGTTGGATGCACACCCACTTAGTTTCCCTTGAGCTTTCATACACTTATAGTTCTTAGTGCATCCGTTGCATGGCAATCCCTACTCCTCGCATTGATATCGATTGATGGGCATCTCCATAGCCCGTTGATCCGCCGAGTTGATGTGAGACTTTCTTCCTTTTGACTTCCCTTATTGATCTCTACCACCGCATTCTATTCCACCTATAGTGCTATATCCATGGCTCATGCTCATGTATTGCGTGAAGTTGAAAATGCTGAAGTGCGTTAGAAGTACGATCCAATTGCCTGGTTTAACATCGGGGTGCTCGTGATTTATATTTATGCGGTGAAGGCGGAGTCATGCCATGCTAACATGATAATATGAGTAGGGATAACATTCTTTAAGGATCGTATATTTTGAAAGTTTAATGATTATGCTTCTTATATTCATGGATATTATTATGTTGATGTTGTTACTTCATCGTTTCTGAATATTTATACTGTAAATAGATTACATGATACACCTGTTAGGTAGCATTCAACATCAAAAATTCTGTTTTTATCATTTACCTACTCGAGGACGAGTAGGAATTAAGCTTGGGGATGCTGATACATCTCCAACGTATCTATAATTTTTGATTGTTTCATGCTATTATATTATCAATCTTGGATACTTTATAAGCATTTCTATGCTATTCTATATCATTTTTTGGGACTAACCTATTAACCCAGTGCCCAGTGTCAGTTCCTGTTTTTTGCTTGTTTTTGGCTTTTCAGAAAATCAATACCAAACAAAGTCCAAATGGAATAAAACCTTTAAAATGATTTTTTTTGGACCAGAAGGGACCCTAGAAGGTTCGGGAGGAGGCCAGAAGAGCTACCAGAGAGCCACGAGCTCACAGGGCGCACCCAGGGGGTAGGCGCGCCCCCTGAGCTCGTGGGCCCCACGTAACTCCGTTTGACCTAATTCCACCTCTATAAATTCCCAAATATTCCCAAACCAACAAAGAGCCACCCAAAATAACTTTTTCACTGCCGCAAGCTTCTGTTCTTCTGCGATCCCATCTGGAGGCCTTTTCGGGTACTCTGCCGGAGGGGGAATCGATCACGGAGGGCTTCTACATCAACCTTGCTACAATTTCGATGATGTGTGAGTAGTTCACCACAGAACGGGTCCATAGCTAGTAGCTAGATGGCTTCTTCTCTCTCTTTGATCTTCAATACAATGTTCTCCTCGATCTTCTTGGAGTTCTATCCAATGTAATCTTCTTTTGCGGTGTGTTTGTTGGGATCCAATGAATTGTGGGTTTATGATCAGATTATTCATTGAAAGTAATTGAGTCTTTTCTGAACTTTATTATGCATGATTGTTATAGCTTTGTATTTCTCTCTGATCTATCCATTTGGTTTGGCCAACTAGATTGATTTATCTTTAGTGGGAGAGGTGCTTTGTAATGGGTTCAATCTTGCGTTGTCCTCATCCAGTGACAGAAGGGGTAGTGAGACACGTATTGTATTTTTGCTATTAAGGGTAAAACGACGGGGTTTAATCATATTGCTTGAGTTTACTTTGTCTACATCATGTCATCTTGCTTAAGGCGTTACTCTGTTTGTCATGAACTTAATACCATAGATGCATGTTGGATAGCGGTCGATTGGTGGAGTAATAATAGTACATGTAGGCAGGAGTCAGTCTACTTGTCATGGATGTGATGCCTATATACATGATCATTGGCATGAATACGTCATAACTATGCGCTTTTCTATCAATTGCCCAACAGTAATCTGTTCACCCACCGTATGTTATGTGTTCGAGAGAGAAGCCTCTAGTGAAAACTATGGCCCCGGGTCTACTTTAATCCTATTATAAAAACAAAAAAAAACCTTGCTGCAATTGATTTACTTTTATTTTGTTTTGCAATTTATCTATCTACCTATACAAGATTTGATCCTTGCAAGTAACGAGTTTAAGGGGATTGACAACCCTCTTGCCTGCGTTGGGTGCAAGTATTTGCTTTTGTGTGTGTGCAGGTGTTGTTCACTAGGATTCGCATGGTTCTCCTTTTGGTTCGATAAACCTTGGTTCTCACTGAAGGAAATACTTATCTCTATTGTACTGCTTCACCCTTCCTCTTCGGGGAAAATCCCAACGCAGCTCACAAGTATCATGCATCATATGCAAGATACTGGTGACCTGGTCCATGGACTTCCCCCGTTCATCCACTGGTGCAACACGTGTTATACAAACGGTTTTTACCCCCTTTCCGTGACAGAGTTTTAAACTATCGCCTTGCCTGTGTGTGTGTTAAGGGGGGGGGGGTCCTTCCCACACGACCCAGAAACCGTCAGCAATAGGTCCTCCGGTCACACACGCGGGGCAAAAAGAGCGCGTGTGTGATCCGACAAGCCATCGCAGACAATTATACAGGTGCAATCGTTTTCGTTCGTATGTACATCCCACATGGTGAATCCCAGACAAATGTTTCCATTCATATGTAGATCCCACACAGTGAATCCCAGACAAACGTTTTCGTTCATATGTACATAGCACACAATTTTCCGTTCGTGTGCGATCGGGGCAGATAACGCAGATGCTTTTGTAGGACAAGCCGTGGGAGATCGTCTTGCCATCCCACACAGTAATTATGGAACAAACGTTTGTGTGGCATACCACATCACAGACGCTCTGACTCGGTTAACCGTTTGCGTTGTTCAAGTATATCACACACGATTCGATGAAGAAAACTGTATGACATTGGGCTATCCATCACACACACTTTTAGTGCTAGAAACGTTTGTAAAATCCATGACCCATTTAGCAGGTTTATTAGTTTACTATTAATACCTCTTGTATTAAGCAAATTCCAATTTCATATCGAATAGTTGTTTACCACTTTCATATCAGGCACACAAATATATTTTAACATCACTGTACGATAGCTATGAGAATACAACACAATACAACATATAACTAGTTCACCTTCATAAGCACAAAGTATGTTGAGCACAATATTAGAACAATATATTCATTTCCCTAATCAAATGATGCATGATCAGCCAAATTCGTCTTCTCCACCTCTGCTTTCAGTTCAGTAAGAACCTGTTTTGCACTGACCAACTGGGAAAGTGCCTCCTCCTTGACAAACACCATCTTCCTCTTTTTTTCCTGTATCTTGAAATATTCTTCAGCGTTGACAACATTTTCTCTAAGCTTATCTCTATGCTCTTCCTCATACATGCTCCATAGCTTTGCTAGGCACATCTTCAGAGACGTTGGCCACTCTTGATCAACCCACTCCAGGTAAGAACACTTCCGTTCATCCTATAATATTTAAAACTAAAACAGTTACAGTTGTAGGGAAAATGGGTTTCTAGCAACATAGAAAATCACCACATACATATTTTGAAAAACTGAAGAAACACGTTAATTATGACATATCTTCTCAAAAAGATCAATGTGCAAATGAATTAATTGCTGCTAAGACAACAACCAAATTTAGGAACATCACAAGCTGTAATTAACTGCAACAATGCTAGAAGTTCTTAGTCATGTACTACAATAACAAATTGACCATTTTATGAGGAAGCTAAATATAACTGTAGCAGCACATCGATAGTGTTTCAATGACAACAAATTAATACTATCAGGTATGTACATGCACAAATTTAATAACATAGAACTATTAGCACTAAGGCCCTCCACTATGTAGGCCAAAACCAGTGTCAAATCAACTGTTGCTGCATTTGGCACCGGTGCCCTGCACTGCCGAGTCGATGCTAGAGGAAAAATTCAGGGAACTGGAGCACCTAGTTGCTCTGATGCCCAGTTCCTTCGCGCCATAAAGTATTAGTATTTTACTGCTTGGCTACTCGATGTGTGGAGAAAAGTTGGGTGCACAAACTGCTGAAGCGGTGCCAAATAATTTTCTCAGGGCACGGCTGATGAGATGGCAACAATTTTAGATACTAGGTAGAAACTGTGACATTGTCTTAATCACATCCAGATTAACATAGCATAGTGACAGTGTCTGAATCACATCTAACAAATGATTTGTAACAACGAAAGTGGGGCTAACCTTCTCTTCACATGCCAGAAACTTCCTCCCACTGTCCATAGATTCAAAAGCCACTAACTTCACGCATAGAGATTGATGGTGACAATGAGCAGGCAGATCTTCAGCTACCCCGCTCCATTCCTTGCAAGTGATGGTCGTAGAGAGCTACAAGAGGAACAAATGGCTCAAATAGGCCGCCGGGTTAAAATCCTTTATTACAAATCAGAACCCTAAGCCTAGGGGGTGAGAGAGAGGAGAGAGGCATACCCGACTGGTGACATAGTCGTCGTTGGGGGAGGAACCGCTGGAGAGGTCATTGAAGAAGACCATGGCGTCCGCGGCGGTCGGATGCGAGACGACGAGAGCGAGGAAGCAAGCGAGGAAGCGGCTATAGCTTACGAAGGAAGGAACGACTAAACAGGGGAAATGTGGCTCATGGTCGGGTAGAAAAGGGGGTGGGGAGGGGGGAGAGTTAGATATTTCAGCAGTAGGCAAAAAAAATTGAAAGTTGGAGGGAAACTTGGCGCAGTGTCATCGGACACCATTCACTTTGAACAAATGTGTGCATCGCAAACTATTCTTCTCCTTTACGTGCATGCGATGAGTTTGAGCACTCAAATTTTGGTCGAAATTTCCCTGGGTACAGTGCTCATCCACGTCATTGCATAATTTAACATCACTTGCTAATTTGGATACACAAATGGGCCTACAGCACACAGACCACTCTTACAGAATCGAGCAATTTTAGTAATTAAACAGAGCCAATGGACCTAAACATTGCTCTAACAAAAGATCAGCGTTATAAACAAAGGCTAAGTACGCATAATGTAAACAAAGCCACCGACGCGCTGCCCTATTCCTCGCCGGTGTAAGATGAGATGTCGATGACTTGTCCTGGCGACATGCCGCTGCTGGCGGACTCCGCGTTCCCCAGGCTGAAGTCGATTGTGTCGTCGTCCTCGTCCTCGTCCTCGGCGCCGCCCTCAAGTTTGTAGTACTCATAGTAGTGGCGGCGCTAGAGCTCGCGTTGGTACTCCACCGCAGATTCCTCGATGGACAGGCGCCTCTCTACCTCCTCCTTAGCCACGCGCAACTCCTCATCCTGGCACTCCTCGATCTCCGCCGCCTCCTGCATCTCCAGCTCCCGCTCGGCGATCTCATGAGGAAGCAGGGGCTCCATGGCCTCCGCCGCTGCATCATCGAGAAGCATCTCCGCCGCCTTTTCGAACGTGGGGTCCATGCTGGATTCTGAGGAGGCCTGGAATATCTTGGCGTGGGCGTCCTTGATCTGGGCGTGAATGGCCTCGACCCGGGCCAGGGCGACTTCCGCGGTACGGACGACTGCTCAAGCGCTCTCGGCGTTTCCAGCCGCCGTCGCAGTAGCTGCTGCAGCTGTCTCGGCTGCTGCAGCTGCCCCGTCGGCTGCCGCAGATGCCCTCTCGGCGGATGCGGTCGCACTCAATGCGGATGCGGACACGCTCTCGGTGTAGGCAGCCGCGCTCTCGGCGGAGGCGGAGCCGCTCGGGGCGGACCCGGCGATCGTACGGGCCCTCATGAAGCATCTCCATGGCATCATTCTTTGCAAGAAGGGGTTGGGGAATGGGTATCGGGGACTTGAGGATTCGGGTGTGAACGACGCTTGAGCAGACGAATCCGGCGAAGCTTATGGAGGAAGACATAAAAAGACTCACGAATTTTCATCGCAAACAGTTCCTATAACCAACTGTGTGCGATGTAGTCCATTTTTTAATTAGCCACGAAAGACTAATTTGGAGTACAGTGGCAACGGATGGTGATGGAAATTGTACGAATTTTTTTGTACCGTTAACATGCACTAATACAACTGTCATGTTAAAATTTGGAAATTTTCAGCGTTCATCTAACCTTTTTAAGACATTAAGTGAGTTTCTAGCCATATAATGGCCGTAATTCAAATTTGAACTACATGTACATGCAACAGCAAACTATCATGGGTTGGAAAATCATATTTGTGTCCTTGTGTGCAAGTTAATGCCCTGTGCAGTAAATTGGAAGGAATTTTCAAACATATTGGTGACACGGCTTGGACACAAACATTGAGAACCATGGCTTCTAAATTCCAAAAAATTCAAAAATGATCAGAAATACATGAAACCTTGCTTGATTTCATGTCATGGCACCTGGATGATGTGGTAAAAGAATTGGACACTTTAACGAAAGTTTTGACACACACCTCTCACCAATGGGAGCATCTCACGAGAAGACACGTGGTTCCGAGAGGGAACGACAATGCATGTTTGATGACGAACCGGTGCTCGCTTCGTCGTATGACTCTGGATTTTTTTGTATCGTTAACGTGCAGTAATACAACGGACATGTTAAATTTTGGAAATTTTCAGGTTTCATTTGACCTTTTTAAGACATTAAGTGAGTTTCTAGCCATATAATGGTCGTAATTCAAATTTGAACTACATTTACATGCAACAGCAAACCATCATGGGTTGGAAAATCATATTTATGTACTTGTGTGCGAGTTAATGCCCTGTGCAGTAAATTGGAAGGAATTTTCAAACATATTGGTGTCACGGTTTGGACACAAACATTGAGAACCATGGCTTTTAAATTCCAAAAAATTCAAAATTGATCAGAAATCCACGAAACCTTGCTTGATGTCATGTCATGGCACCAAGATGCTGTGGTAAAAGAATTGGCCACTTTGGCGAAAGTTTTGACACACACCTCTCACAAATCGGAGCATCTCACGAGAAGACACGTGGTTCCGAGAGGGAACAATGCATGTTTGATGACGAACCTGCGCTCGCTTCGTCGTATGACCCTTAATTTTTTTTTGTATCTTTAACATGCACTAATACAATGAACATGTTAATTTTTGGAAATTTTCAGGGTTCATTTGACCTTTTTAAGACATTAAGTGATTTTGTAGCCATATGATGACCGTAATTCAAATTTGAACTACATGTACATGCAACAGCAAACCATCATGGGTTGGAAAAATCATATTTGTGTCCTTGTGTGCAAGTTAATGCCCTGTGCAGTAAATTGGAAGGAATTTTCAAACATATTGGTGTCACGGCTTGGACACAAACATTGAGAACCATGGCTTTTAAATTCCAAAAAACTCAAAAATGATCAGAAATACATGAAACCTTGCTTGATTTCATGTCATGGCACCAAGATGATGTGGTAAAATAATTGGCCACTTTGACGAAAGTTTTGACACACACCTCTCACAAATCGGAGCATCTCACGAGAAGACACGTGGTTTCGAGAGGGAACAATGCATGTTTGATGACGAACCGGCGCTCGCTTCCTCGTATGACCCTGAAATTTTTTGTATCGTTAACATGCACTAATACAACGGACATGTTAAGTTTTGGAAAATTTCAGGGTTCATTTGACCTTTTTAAGACATTAAGTGAGTTCTAGCCATTTAATGGCCGTAATTCAAATTTGAACTACATGTACATGCAATAGCAAACCATCATGGGTTGGAAAATCATATTTGTGTACTTGTGTGCGAGTTAATGCCCTGTGCAGTAAATTGGAAGGAATTTTCAAACATATTGGTGTCACGGCTTGGACACAAACATTGAGAAGCATGGCTTTTAAATTCCAGAAAATTAAAAAATGATCAGAAAAACATGAAACCTTGCCTGATTTCATGAAATCGCACCAAGATGTCGTGGTAAAAAAATTGGCATGTTTGTTGAAAGTTTTGGCACACACCTCTCACAAATCAAAGCATCTCACGAGAAGACTCGTGGTTCCGAGAGGGAAGAATATGCATGTTTGATGACGAACCAACAGTCGCTTCCTCTTATGGCTTGGCATTTTTTTCTACCATTAACATGCATGAATACAACTTTCATGTTTAAATTTGGAAATTTTCAGGGGTCATTTGATATTTTTGAGACATTAAGTGAGTTTGTAACCATTTAATGGCCATAATTAAAATTTGAACTACATGTACATGCAACAACATATTATCATGGGTTGGAAAAATCATTTATGTATTACATTTTACAATAATCATGGTAACACGAAATAAGCATTCATGCAGAACATTTGGAAAGAAAATGTAAATATCTGGCAAGACAACTGGGCCCCACTTGATTGGCACTCTGTTTCGTGCCCCGAGGTTTGGAAGGTGAGTGGCGCGGGTTATTAATCAGACGCGGTTCAGTCATGGGAACCGTCAGCGATTTATTTCACACACGGCTTTTGCTTCGGGAATCATGAGTAATTTAAGCTTTAGCACTCGTAAATTCCGGCAACCGGCGCGTGTACTGCTCCCGTCGATCTAGATTCCGGCCGCCAATAAATACTACCCTGTCCACGTCGTCCCGCCTGCATTCTCATCTACATTCTCTCCTCGCTCGCCCCCCTCTCTCTCACACAAAACTCTGCCATGGCGCCGCCGATCTGCACAAGCGCCGAGGAGGAGGCGCCGCCCCGCGAGGACGTCAAGGCGCAGAGCAGCGACGAGGAGGACCCCTATGCGCCACCAGACGAAGTTGCGCCGGACCCCCCAACTTTGGAGTGGTTTTGGGCCAGTACAATCTTTGTCTGTGGAAGGCGCTGCCGCCGGCTGAGAAAGCCAGGCAAGTGGCGTTCAAGAAGGAGATGGCGGAGGAGGAAGCCAGGTAGTAGGCGGCCCGTGAAGCCCGTGAGGCCGCCTGGGAAAAGGAGGCGATGGAGCTTTGGCGGCGGGCACGTCGACGTGCAGAGGAGGTGTATGAAGATGGCCATTACTTTGCCAGGAAGGCCAAAGGCGCTAGGCGCCTCATCGCTGCGTGGAGGTGGGCCGATAAGCTCCAGCGTGCTACCGACGAGGAGCTCCGGTGGGTGCCCACCAAAATGGCAAGATCATTCGCGCGCGTCCGCCAGCAAGAGGCAGATCGGCACGTCGAGCGCTACGAGGCGGAGGAGGCGGAACACTCCGTCTGCGCTGGAAAGCTGCCGCGCACCAGGGAGCTGCAGGTGAGGGGCTGCCGAAATACTGGCCCCCTAAGGAGGGATTATTAGTCAGGAGTTTTAGTATTGTTCGTTTAAAGTTTTATGCATTGTATGTAGTAGTTAAGTATCATCATGTATATGTTATGAATTTCATATTTCTATCTGTTTTCGTACTAATTTCTATCTAGCTGTTACCATCCACATGTACATAATGGAAAGCATAGACACATTGAAACAGAACAATATATAAGAACGGAAAACAGAGTACACACATTGAAACAGAGCAACAAGAGCAATATTATGATTGTTGTGAATACATAGCGATCAACGTCGAAACAACTCAACAAAATAAAATGCGTCCATGACCACCAACCCTTGCCTACGGTAGCTCTTGGCTTTGCCTGAACTCGTGTAGGCGTTCGTCCAAGCGGTTGATACGCTCGCGGTACATCTGGAGCGCGATCTCGTGCTCCAAGTTGGCTATTTCATCGGAGATCACCAGCTCGAGGATGCGACGGCCATGTTCCTCTACTGCGCCTAGGCGGACACCTGGGCCAAGGAGGCACTCGAGCCTAGCGACCAGTGCGTTGGCATCGAGCGGGCCGCGAACAAGGCGAACGGCGCGGCCGGCGTCCGATGCAAGGACTGCGCGGCCAGCCTCTGGTGCAAGTACAGCGCAGACAGCCTCTGTCCACTCCTGGCGAGGAATGGGGCTACTGACGGGACATGTACCCAGCTACAACACCCTGTCGATAGCAGGCAAGCGCCGATGGAACCGCTCTTGCTGTGCGGCGTGATGTCTACTACGCAACTTTTATTCTTGTAGACGTTGGTGGGCCTCCAAGTGCAGAGTTTTGTAGGACAGTAGCAAATTTCCCTCAAGTGGATGACCTAAGGTTTATCAATCCGTGGGAGGCGTAGGATGAAGATGGTCTCTCTCAAACAACCCTGCAATCAAATACAAGAAATCTCTTGTGTTCCCAACACACCCAATACAATGGTAAATTGTATAGGTGCACTAGTTCGGCGAAGAGATGGTGATACAAGTGTAGTATGGATAGTAGATATAGGTTTTTGTAATCTGAAAATATAAAAACAGCAAGGTAGCAAGTGATAAAACGGAGCACAAACGGTATTGCAATGCTTAGAAACAAGGCCTAGGGTTCATATTTTCACTAGTGCAATCTCTCAACAGTGCTAACATAGTTGAATCATATAACAATCCCTCAACGTGCGACAAAGAATCACTCCAAAGTTCCTATTAGCGGAGAACATAAGAAAGAAATTGTTGTAGGGTACGAAACCACCTCAAAGTTATCCTTTCCGATCAATCTATTGAGCCATCCCTATAAGTGTCACAAACAACCCTAGAGTTCGTACTAAAATAACACCATATGATACGCATCAACCAACTCTAATGTCACCTAGATACTCCAATGTCACCACAAGTATCCGTGAGTTGATTATTCGATATGCATCAAACAACTTCAAATTCATAATATTCAATCCACACAAAGAACTTCAAAAAGTACCCCAAAGTTTCTTATCGGAGAAAAGATAATGAAAACGTGCAACCAACCCCTATGCCTAGATCACCCCAAGGTCACGGGAATCCGCGAGTTGATTAGCAAAACATACATCAAGTGAATCAATAGAATACCCCATTGTCACCACGGGTATCCACATGCAAGACATACATCAAGTGTTCTCAAATCTGAAATATTCAATCCGACAACAACGAAATCTCAAAGGGAAAGACTCAATCCATCACAAGAAGATATAGAGGGAAGAAACACCATATGATCCAACTATATTAACAAAGCTCGTGATACATCAAGATCATGCCAAATCAAGAACACGAGAGAGAGAGATCAAACACATAGCTACTAGTACATACCCTCAGCCCCGAGGGTGAACTACTCCCTCCTCGTCATGGAGATCGCCGTGATGATGAAGATGGCCTCCGGTGATGATTTCCCCCTCCGGCGGAGTGCCGGAATAGTGCTCCGGATGAGATCGCTTCGGTACAGAGGCTTGCGGCGGCGGTGTGAAAGTTCTAGGTTTCTTTCTGGGGTTTTTGGTATTTATAGGAATTTTTGGCGTTGGTTTCACGTCAAGGGGGGCCACGAGGGAGCGACAAGCCTACTCCGCGCGCCCTGGGGGGAGGGCGCGCCCCCCAGGCTTGTCGCTTTCATGTGAGGCTTCTGGTCCTTCCTCAAAGCTTTGGGGGTCTCTTTTGGTCCACAAAAAATCACCGTAAATTTTCAGCCCATTCCGAGAACTTTTATTTCTGCACAAAAAACAACACCACGATAGTTCTGCTGAAAACTACGTCAGTCCGGGTTAGTTCCATTCAAATCATACCAAAACCATATAAAATTGTTGTAAACATGGCATGAATACTTCATAAATTATAGATACGTTGGAGACGTATCAGCATCCCCAAGCTTAATTCCTGCTCGTCCTCGAGTAGGTAAATGATAAAAGAAATAATTTATGAAGTGTGAATGCTAGCATAGTGCACAAGTTTGATCAATGATAATTTCGGTCACTTTTCTTGCATCATTATATATCATAAATAGTAGCTCATCTCATAAAACTTCTCATGATCAAGTAGCAAGCTATTCACATGCTAAAGTATAGGCCATAAACTTTCTTGAAAACTAACAAACTATGTTCTCAGTCATCAAACAATTGCAATTCATCTTATTTTCAGGAAGGGTCTATGTAAGAGCTTTGATTTAGCAAATTCCACATACTCAACTATCATATAGTCTTCCATGATTACTGACACTCAAAGCATATTTTTAGAACAAACCTTTTCAGTCAAACACATAGGAAGATAGGGGCTTAATGTTTTGCCTCCCAACATATTTATCTCAGAGATAATGTCAACAATAATAACTCATGATCACCTATATTCAACTGAATATATGTGCCTGGATCATTCCCCACCACATGATGCTTGCCAAGAGAGAAAATAAAAACGGAATAGAGAAGAACACTATTGACTCTTGCATAAAAGTAAATACATAAAGTAAAAGATAGGCCCTTCGCAGAGGGAAGCGGAGGTTGTCATGCGCTTTTTATTTTTGGATGTGCAAGCTCTTAATGCAATGGAACGTCACTTTATATTGCCTCTTGTGATAGCAACCTTTATTATCCAGTCCGTCGCTTTTATTTCTTCACCATCACAAGTTCGTACAAAGCTTATTTTCCCTTACAATAAAAGATCATACATATTTAGGAGCAATTTTTATTGCTTTTGCACCGATGACAACTTACTTGAAGGATCTTATTCAATCCATAGGTAGGTATGGTGGACTCTCATGGCAAGAAACTGGGTTTAAGGGTTTTGGATGCACAAGTAGTATTTCTACTTAGTACGAAATTTTGGCCAGCAAAATATTATGAGCAAGCACCACATGTTAGAGGATCCATGACAATATAACATCTATGTGAATATAAACAAACATAACCCATTACGTTGTCTTCCTTGTCCAACATCAACTACTTGATCAAGGTTGAAAATAATTAATGGGGAATCACAATCATAGAAGATATCCAATATAGTATATTTATATGTGAAATCTCTCTTCCTTCAATATTCTTTCATGAATTGTTCAAGTGACCAATGTTGTGTTTGCTAACTTTCAATAAATTTTACCACTTATACTTCTTTTATGCGAAGTCACTACTCCCCATGGGACAAGCATATGAAGCACGTATTATTTTAACTTTATGATATTCAATTCATTCAACAATTTACTCTTAGGATATAAGTGAAGCACGAGAGTAAATGACAAACTACTCTAAAAGATATAAGTGAAGAACAAAGAGTAGTTAAGCGAATGGGTAGCTATGTGAAGACTCTCTCCAAATAAAGATTTTAAATCCAAGTATTTTATTAAAAAAGCAAACAAAATGAAAATAAAAGGATACTCCAAGAATAGCACATATCATGTGAACAAGTAAAAACTTAGGCTAACCGATAGGTGTTGATGAAGAAAGGTGGGATGCCTACCGGGGCATCCCCAAGCTTAGTTGCTTGAGACTTCTTGGAATATTATCTTGGGGTGCCTTGGGCATCCCCAAACTTGAGCTCTTGTGTCTCCTTAATTCCTCTCATATCCTGGCTTCTCCTAAATCTTAAAAACTTCATCCACACAAAACTCAACAAGAACTCGTGAGATAAGTTAGTATAAATCAACTCAAAACCTTAACATTCTCTACTGTAAAAAATCACTAAAATTATAACTAAACATTGCATACTAAACGCCTCTGAATATTTAATACTCCTATCCATAAATAGAAATATTAAACAAGCAACATATGCAAACAATGCAACTATAACCGAAATCTGTCTAAACGGAATAGTATGTAAAGGGTGAATAAGAATTCATACTTCCCTAACTCCAAAAATTCTGAAAAATTACTACGTGACAGAGAACTCATGCATTCTAACTGTGTAAAAATTTCAGATTTTTATCATGTTCTGACTATTCAGGAATATTCTGGACATAACAGAAAACTTTCTGTTTTCAAACAGCAACACATAAACTTGCAAACTGAGCATGGTAAAGGCTATAATTGGCATTTTATTGAGATAAAAGATACAAAACATGATTATTGACACAGAAAGCAAATCTCAACAAAATAAAATGACACTCCAAGCAAAACTCATATTATGTGACGAATAAAAATATAGCTCCAAGTGAGGTTACCGATAGTGTTGAAGACGAAAGAGGGGATGCCTTCCGGGGCATTCCCAAGCTTAGACGCTTGAGTATTCCTTTAATATTACCTTGGAGTGCCTTGGGCATCCCCAAGATTAGCGTCTTGCCACTCCTTATTCTCCTCATATAGATATCTCACCCAAAACTTGAAAACTTCAATCACATAAAACTTAACGGAACTCCGTGAGATACGTTAGTATGAAAATAAATCATTCACTTTGGTACTATCAAGACAAGATTCATAATTTTTATCACATAATGCCTACTTTATTCCATCATTTCCACAATTTATATTACTCAACATAAGCTATGGAAACACTAAAACAAGCAAACTATGAATGAAAACAGAATCAGTCAAAAACAAAACAGCATGTAGTGAGCGAATTAAAAAGCATACTTATGTACCTCTAAAAATTCTGAAATATTAGGAAAACGTAAAAAAATTGTAACCCAATATTGTGTAAAAATTTCAGAATTTTATCACGCTCCAGTACAGAATAGAAATTCCAGCACTAGACGCAAAACTTTCTATTTTTGCACAAAATCAAATCAACAAGCATCCACACTATCCCAAAGGCTTTACTTGGCACATTATTGAAAGAAAACATATAAAACATGATTACTACAATAGATTAATCATGTGGACACATAAAAACAATAGGTATAAATGTTGGGTTGTGTCCCAACAAGCGCTTTTCTTTCATGCCTTTTTAGCTAGGCATGATGATTTCAACAATGCTCACATAAAAGTAAAGAATTGAAAAATAGCGGGAGCATCATGAAGCATATGACTAGCACATTTAAGCCTAACCCACTTCCTATGCATAGGGATTTTTTGAGCAAACAACTTTTGGGAGCAAGAATCAACTAGCATAGGAAGGTAAAACAAGCATGACTTCAAAACTTTCAACATAAAGAGAGGAAACTTGATGTTGTTGAAATATATATAAGCATACCTCCCTCTCTCATAATAATTCTCAGTAGCATCATGAATGAATTCAATAATATAGATATCACATAAAGCAATCTTTTCATGATCCACAAGCATAGAAATTTTACTACTCTCCACATAAGCAAATTTCTTCTCATCAATAATAGTGGGAGCAAACTCACCAAAATAACTATCATGAGATACTTGATTGGCATAATCCAATTGAAAATTAAAATCATGATGACAAGTTTCATAGTTATCATTATTCTTTATAGCATACATGTCATCACAATAATCATCATAGATAGCAACTTTGTTGTCATAATCAATTGAAACCTCTTCCAAAATAGTGGAATCATCATTAAATAGAGTCATGACCTCTCCAAATCCACTTTCATAATTATTGCCATAAGATTCAACAGCCTCCAAAATAGTGGGATCATTAGTACCTAGAGTTAACACTCTTCCAAACCCACTTTCATCAATATAATCATCATAAATAGGAGGCACACAATCATCATAATAAATTTGCTCATCAAAAGTAGGGGCACTAAAAAGATCATCTTCATCAAACATAGCATCCCCAAGCTTATGGCTTTGCATATCATTAGCGTCTTGGATATTCAAATAATTCATACTAGCAACATTGCAATCATGCTTATCATTCAAAGATTTTATGCCAAACATTTTATTGAATTCTTCTTCTAACACTTTGGCACATTTTTCCGATCCATCATTTTCAAGAAAGACATTATATAGATGAAGTATTTGAGGCAACCTCAATTCCATTTTTTTGTAGTTTTCTTTTATAAAACCAAACTAGTGAAAAACAAGAAACTAAACGATTCAATTGAAAGATCTAAAGATATACCTTCAAGCACTCACCTCCCCGGCAACGGCGCCAGAAAAGAGCTTGATGTCTACTACGCAACTTTTATTCTTGTAGACGTTGGTGGGCCTCCAAGTGCAGAGTTTTGTAGGATAGTAGCAAATTTCCCTCAAGTGGATGACCTAAGGTTTATCAATCCGTGGGAGGCGTAGGATGAAGATGGTCTCTCTCAAACAACCCTGCAATCAAATACAAGAAATCTCTTGCGTCCCCAACACACCCAATACAATGGTAAATTGTATAGGTGCACTAGTTCGGCTACGAGATGGTGATGCAAGTGTAGTATGGATAGTAGATATAGCTTTTTGTAATCTGAAAATATAAAAACAGCAAGGTAGCAAGTGATAAAATGGAGCACAAACGGTATTGCAATGCTTAGAAACAAGGCCTAGGGTTCATATTTTCACTAGTGCAATCTCTCAACAGTGCTAACATAGTTGAATCATATAACAATCCCTCAACGTGCGACAAAGAATCACTCCAAAGTTCCTATTTGCGGAGAACATCAGAAAGAAATTGTTGTAGGGTACGAAACCACCTCAAAGTTATCCTTTCCGATCAATCTATTGAGCCATCCCTATAAGTGTCACAAACAGCCCTAGAGTTCGTACTAAAATAACACCATATGATACGCATCAACCAACTCTAATGTCACCTAGATACTCCAATGTCACCACAAGTATCCGTGAGTTGATTATTCGATATGCATCAAACAACTTCAAATTCATAATATTCAATCCACACAAAGAACTTCAAAGAGTACCCCCAAAGTTTCTTATCGGAGAAAAGATAATGAAAACGTGCAACCAACCCCTATGCCTAGATCACCCCAAGGTCACGGGAATCCGCAAGTTGATTAGCAAAACATACATCAAGTGAATCAATAGAATACCCCATTGTCACCACGGGTATCCACATGCAAGACATACATCAAGTGTTCTCAAATCTGAAATATTCAATCCGACAATAACGAAACCTCAAAGGGAAAGACTCAATCCATCACAAGAAGATAGAGAGGGAAGAAACACCATATGATCCAACTATATTAACAAAGCTCGCGATACATCAAGATCGTGCCAAATCAAGAACACGAGAGAGAGAGATCAAACACATAGCTACTAGTACATACCCTCAGCCCCGAGGGTGAACTACTCCCTCCTCGTCATGGAGATCGCCGGGATGATGAAGATGGCCTCCGGTGATGATTTCCCCCTCCGGTGGAGTGCCAAAATAGGGCTCCGGATGAGATCGCTTCTGTACAGAGGCTTGCGACGGCGACGTGGAAGTTCTAGGTTTCTTTCTGGAGTTTTTGGTATTTATAGGAATTTTTGGCGTTGGTTTCACGTCAAGGGGGCCCACGAGGGAGCGACAAGCCTGCTCCGCGCGCCCTGGGGGGTAGGGCGCCCCCCAGGCTTGTCGCTTCCTCGTGAGGCTTCTGATCCTTCCTCGAAGCTTCGGGGGTCTCTTTTGGTCCACAAAAAATTACCGTAAATTTTCAGCCCATTCCGAGAACTTTTATTTCTGCACAAAAAACAACACCACGGTAGTTCTGCTGAAAACAGCGTTAGTCCGGGTTAGTTCCATTCAAATCATACCAAAACCATATAAAATTGTTGTAAACATGGCATGAATACTTCATAAATTATAGATACATTAGAGACATATCACGGCGCGCCGCGCCTCTCGCTCTGCGGCGCTCCATCGGTCTCGCTGTGCGTCGCGCCGTAGCCTGTCGGCGCGGACGCGCCTATCTCGCTCTGCGGCGCACCATCGATCATGTTGTGCAGCGAGCTGTAGCCTCTCGGTGCTGACGTGGCTATCTTGATCCGCGGCGTGGGCGCGCCCTGCGCCAAGGGTCTGCTCAACCCTGGCGATGAGTTGCAGCACGGCTTCATCCATCGTGTTGCCGGGGACGCCCTCGGCCTCCACTGGCCGTGGCGCCTGCTCGTTTTCCTCGTCGAGGAGGTTGATGGCAGAGGCGGCGGTTCGGTGGGTTGGCATGCTTGGAAAAGGTAAAGGGGCTATAGGCTGTGCTTGTGCCTCGGTGTGTCGCGCGCTGCCTAGGCTTATGCACAAGCGCTGGGTGACGAAGGGAAACCGATGAGGAAGTGGCAGGAAACGATTGCGTGTTCATAAAACGCCATCAATTAATGTAAACTTAGCATAGAAGGAAGCGCGAGCTAGCACGACGCTTGGGCACACATTTGCTCGCCCACGGGTGTGATCCATATACTCGTGTGCCAGCCCAACAGAGCACACTATTCACACTAAAGAATATTGTTCTGTACACAGAGAGCGTAGTTGTTGTGCAGACTGAGCAAATCACATGGCAAGCGTTAGCCCAGAACACACAGAGCTTATTAGCAGGAATCGTATGTGTTGTTATCCGTCTTCCCACACATTTCTGATTACTGACATGTTTGCCGCGTATCACACACATCTTGTTAAGTTCAACCGTTTCTGTTGTTTTCTCTCAACACAAATAGTTCATCCGAGTGAACTGTATGCCGTATATCGCACACACCTTGATCTGGTTAACCGTTTCTGTATTCCAGAGTGGTCTCCTTGCACGATGTTCCTCAGTTGATCTCCTCAGACCGTGGAAGCATCTTCACTTCCAGATTTTGGGATTCTTTCCAGCAGGCCATGGGCACAAAGATTCACTTCAGTACAGCTTTTCATCCTCAGACTAGTGGCCAAGTCGAGAGAGTCAATCAAATTCTCGAGGATATGCTGAGAGCGTGTGTCATCTCTTTCGGCATGAAGTGGGAAGACTACCTTCCTTTTGCCGAGTTCTCCTACAACAATAGTTTCCAAGCAAGCTCGGGCAAGGCCCCATTCGATATTCTCTATGGCAGAAAGTGTCGTACTCCACTCAACTGGTCTGAAACCGGTGAACGCCAACTTTTTGGCAATGATATGATTTCTGAAGCTGAAGAGATGTGTCGTATCATCCGTGAAAATCTGAAAGCAGCGCAATCGCGCCAGAAGAGCTACTATGATAGTAAGCACTGTGACTTGGCTTTCTAGATTGGAGACCATGTCTATCTCCGTGTTTCTCCTATGAAAGGCACCCAACGATTCGGTATCAAAGCAAAGCTTGCTCCAAGATACGTGGGCCCTTTCAAGATAGTTGGCAAAAGAGGCGATCTAGCCTACCAACTTGAGCTACCTTCAAACTTCTCAAATGTGCACGATGTGTTTCACGTGTCACAACTTTGCAAGTGCTTCAAGACGCCCGACCGCACCATTGACTTCCAAGACATTGAGCTCCAAGATGATTTGTCTTACCGTGAGCATCCCATTGCCATTCTCGAAGAAACTGAGCGCAAGACTCACAACAAGTCAATCAAGTTCCTGAAAGTGAAATGGTCTCACCATTCCGACCGAGAAGCCACATGGGAGCGCGAGGACCACCTCCGTTCCGAATATCCGGAGTTCTTTCGTTCCTAGATCTTGGGACGAGATCCTCTTGTAGTAGGGGAGAGTTGTAACACCCCAAGAGTGCTCCTTCCATATTTGTACTCCCCAACATTGCCATTTATGGAATCGTCATGATGATCTTGATGGATGTGGTATTCTCATGTTGTGCTTTGCCTTTCTTTTCTCTTTGCATTTCATTTTCATATTATTTTGGCATGTGCTTGCATCATCATATCCATTTATGTTGTTCATGAGCATTGCACCCATTGCTATGTTATGTTCATCATGTATGCATGAGGTGTGTCTTCATCTTCTCCTTGCCTCACCCAAACCCTTGGGTTTCACCTATGCAAGCCATCTACCATCACCTCTCTCTCAAATCCCCTCTTTCTCCCAATTTAATTCTTGATGCTATATTTCTATCCCAAATTAATGTTCACCATATTTCTAAATTCTCTAGTCCATGTCTTAAAGCTCTCTGCCAAATTTCATCATTGTTGGAATTGATTTGGTTGGGATAAAAAATGCCTCAAGTTTGAATTTAATTCAAACTTGTGATATTTTTCTTTCTCTAAAAATTGCCAAACCAATTTATTCAAATACTACATAATTTCCAGATTCCAAGGATATGTTTATATCTCTCACACCTCTCTCCAAACTTCCTGTGCATTTCTGTCTTATTTCTCTGTTTGAAGAAAAAGAAAAGCAGAAAACAGAGAGAGAGAGAGAGAGAGAGAGAGAGGAGCAGCCCAGCAGCACCAGCCCAGCCAACCAGCAGAGCGCGGCCCAGCTCCACCCGCACGACCCTCTCTTTCTTTTCTCACCCACGCGCAACTCCACCCCCGCTAGCCCGTCGCCACGTGGCCGCAGGCGAGTGCTCCGACCCCGTTAGCCCTTCCGCGCGTGTCCGTCGAGTCCGCCTCGCGCTGTAGAGCCGATCCCGCCGCTGCTTTGCTCCGTTTGGACACTGTTGCGAGCGGCACGAGCTCGCCGTCGCCGCCTCTGTCACCATGTCACCGGCGTCGTTCCCGTCGACGCTTGGAGTCATTCGTGTCATGCGCGTGTGCGGGGTCTCCCCGCGAGTCGTTCGCGCCCCTCCGCCGTGCCAGTAGCTCACCGGAGCAACTCCGGCGAGTCCTCTGCCGTGTCGTTGCCGACGCCGACGCCCTCCCCTGCTTTTCCTCTGTCTCCACACGCGCCAGCCGTGGGTCCCGCAGGTCAGCCACACAGTACCCGCGACCCCACTGTCATATGCACGTGCAACCGGGTCCCACATGTCAGCCACCTCTCTCTGTCTTTAGCCAATTTCGGCATATTCCAATTTTGGCATATTTCCTATTCTGGCGTATTTCCGTTTCGGTGCATTCCATTTTCGGCAAGTTTCCCGATCTGGCGCTTTCCAAATCGGGCATATTCCAAATCTGGAATATAACTTAAATTAAGTTTCTGCCCAATATGTTTTTGTGGCATTTTGAGCATTTTCCATATTGAAACATATGAGTGTAATATATGATTTTGGGGTAGAAAAATCCAACTAATCCATTGGTGGCATTAGATTTATCTTTTGAGCAAGTTTGCATGCATGCCATTTTCACATAATACGTCATTTTGTCATTTTTTGTGTGAATTATTGCACATGTCATATGAGCAACTTGTCAACATGAGTTTGGAGCATTTTCATGCCATCTTGCTGCTAGTATTTATTTCATGCCATGATATGCCATGATAGTAGTGCTACAAGCTTGTAAACATGCTTAGTCATTATTACTGTTTTGAACTTGTTGAAAATCTGCGGAACCTTGCTATGTTTACTTGTTGGTAGCCACTAATCTATGCCTCTTTTGGACATGCTCAGTAAACATGATTTGGTCTTTGTCATTAGTACTTTCATGCCATGCCAATTGATGCCATGTTAAACTCCTATAGCATATATAAATATTGCTCTGAATATGCCTAGCCAATGTAGCAGTTTTGTGTCAACATCATGTTGCAATGTTGTGAGCTCCATTGTGATGAATCCATGCTTCATATGAATTTGTGCCAATGGAATGAAATGATCTATGCCATGTATACTGTAGCTTCATGCCAATTTCTTGCATTTTAGAGTTGTTTTGCCTACTGTAACATCCATGTGAAAACTGCCTGTCAATGTTTCTGCCAGCATATACTCTGCTGTAACGTTTTCTTTGCATCTTGTTGTCTTCATTCCAATTAATCTGTGATGCTAATGATTTTGATCCTATGGTATGTATTGCTGTGCATTTAGAGTACTACAGCCACATATCTTGTATGAGCATTTTAGAGTACTGTAGCTTGCTGTTTTGATGTGCATAAGATGCCATGTTGCTGTTAACTCCAGTTTTGCATTGCATATTGTTTTGCTCACCATTTGAGTTTCGTGCATCCGTTCTTCGTGATATTTATATCGATTTCAATCGAAATCTTCCATTCTTTCCAGTGGCATACTTGGATTGCCAAGATTTTGCCATATCCATCTTTTGCTTCACCGTTCACATCTCGTTATCATTTCCGCCGTCCCGGTAGCACCGTTCCTTCATTCATGTCATGCTCGCAATTTTACCATGCCTTGCACGCATCATTTTGTTTGTGCATCTATGCCATGAATGTTTGTTTATTTTGGTGCTTGTTCTTTCTTTTGGGTAGTTCCGGGAGACGAGTCCGAGTTCGAGGAACCGGTTGAGAACGTGTTCGAGGAGCAGTCTTACTATCCTACCGAAGAGACTTCAGGCAAGATGATCATTACCCTTGATAACACTACTATCTTTGCTTGCTAGTTGTCTCGTTGCTATCGCTATGTCACGCTTCCTACCACATACATGTCAGCCTCTCATATGCCATGATACAACCTCTAACCACCCTACCCAGCAAACCGTTGTTTGGCTATGTTACCGCTTTGCTCAGCCCCTCTTATAGCATTGCTAGTTGCAGGTGCAGTGCAGGTTGTTCCATGTTGGGACATGGATATGTTGGGATATCACAATATCTCTTATTTAATTAATGCATCTATATACTTGGTCGTGTGTGGAAGGCTCGGCCTTTTGCCTAGTGTTTTGTTCCACTCATGCCGCCTTAGTTTCCGTAATACTGGTGTTATGATCCTTGATTAGCGTTCCTAACATGCTCAGGGGAATGGGACCCTCTTGATAGTTCGCTTTGAATAACCGCTTCCAGCAAGGCCCAACTTTGGTTTTACCATTTGCCAAATAACAACTAAAACTTGCATAGGGAGTAATTAACCAGAGGATTCTTAATCAACAACCCGGGCCAGTGCTCCTCATGAGTGTTGGTCCAAACTAGAGCCACTTGCGGTACCTCCTGGGCAACTGGGGTCTTCGGTAACCGTACGTAGTGTTCATCCGATCGTGGCCTGAGACGAGATACGTCAAGAGATTAGGTCTACCATGACGAGCCAAAAAATGTCATCGAACAGCTAATAATGTCACAAATTACACTTGAGTGACGTTTTATGGGCGTCACAAGCATCGTCACAGAATCCCCGTCATAGATTACTCCTAGTGACAGCGCGCGCAAAAAATGTCACTGAAAATGGGACCTTCGATGACGTTTTCTAGAACGTCAATGACTTGTTATTTCTATGACGATCGATTAATGTCACTTGTTCGGAGCAAAGATGCCATATTGTACCATATTCAGTGACAGAGCAACGTCACCGACTTTATGCCACATCAACCCCGCGCAGATTATCCCACTACTAGCGTCACTACTTTCATTATTGATGAAGATGACATCATCAAAATATATTTACTATATTTCAAATAATTTACAATGAATTATCAAATCCACTATATTGCAAATGCATATCACGATAAGTATTTAATTCATATCACATTACATTGTATAAATAAGTTATGGCCCAAATCACATTATAAATTGAAATGAAAGACAAATCATATTATATATTCAATCTCTCAGCCAAATCGTCCTCTAAATAGAAATGACAATAGAAAGTAACACTGACTTAAGTTTGACACGACAATAGACAAGACGAAAAGTAATATTTGGATAACTAAAAGACCACATGTGTTGTCTTGATGATTGCAATGTATGATTCACCAACTATCTTTCTATCACAAAATGATGTCCTTCATGAACCTTCAGGTTTGGACTGATTTTCTTGCTGAGTTGCTTGAGCCCTTAAGAGAAAACCAATAAGGTTATCCGAATCATGTTGCTTCTTTTCCCAGGCTATCATTTTTCTCTCGTTGGCTCTTCTTCACAGCTTCCAATTCTTCCCGATGCTTTCTTTGCATCTCTTCATCTTGTGCTTCAAGTGTCTTGTGCTTCAAGTCTCGCGGCTAACTCCTCCCGATGCCTATAAATTGAGGAAACACAATAGGGTGTTGCATCTTAATGAGATGAAAACATAGAAGATAAAAAGGTATAAGAGTACCACTAAGAAGCTGACAATCTATCAAATTATGAATCTAAGTACATTACATTATTAACTAGATTTGTGGGTATGCGGATGGGCCAATAAAACAGTAAATTAGTTTGGCATAACAACAAGACACAAACTTGTATAAAAAGTTGTCGGTCAAAATAATTTACATGGACCCCTGTAGCACTTTTAACTAGTGTGCTACTTATAGTTTTAAGTAGCATCTGAATGACTAGTGAGTCCACTAGGGCAGCATATGACAATGAACTAGTAATCTACTGAACATTTTTCATAATTAGTTGCATAAGTACAGTTGTTTGACGCTTTGGTTAGTACAGAAGTTTAGATCAGCACATCAGTAAAAAAACAGACCAGTAATGTACTAAAAGTTCGCAGAGCAAAACACAAAAATGTTTCTTTAGTAAGGAGTGACATCCATTATCCATTCAATATATTGAACAATCTCAGAATGATGCAGTATCTAAAGGTCATCACCCAACCATTGCAGGCCACCTTATTCCTAGTAACTGTGTATTTTCTCATCTCTGAATTGATTCAGACATGCTATGAATTTGGCCGTTCATCACCTTATGTACAACTAAGTGCCATAAGCAACTAGTACTAGTACTGTAAACTACACTATTTGAATATATTGTGTGCTTACTAACCTTCTACAGCAGCTATAGCTAATTGTGTACTTGAACTGCAGTTGTACGATGCTTCCTCAATCTAAATATAACAAATAAAAATACAAGTTATGGACAAAGGAAGGACAAGATGAGCTTAAATGTTAGGCATACACAACCAGGTAAGGAATTGTCAAGTACTGGACCGTAAGAAAATAGAAAGTGGAGAAGCAAGTAGTAAAATCATTAAGCTTCAAACTTTAACAACATAGCAAGGCCGATAAGATTATCTTGATATTGCAAACCCAATCTGCTACCTACAGTGAGCAGTCGATTAATGCGCATGCGTTCTAGGGGAATAAAACAGAAGAGAAACAATATACTGACAAGTGTTCACATGGAGAAAAAATATTACAGAATAACATAATTATCTTCTCTTTCACCAAGCAGTATTAGCATCTTACTGAACTTTTTAGTATATAGATTTTTCAGTAGCTAGCAACTATGGTATGGCCCATGATAAGAGCCCTCGACATATATTTACCTTGTTAACTGTTATCACAGAATATTAATTTCTCATGCATAGCTAGTAATACGAAACTGCTCTGCGTACGATTCATTTTCGTCGTACACCAGTACGACCAGACTGAAAATGCTATGGCCCACAAACTGAATCATCAACGATTTGTCTCTAATCGTAAGTGTTGGACGGGGAATTCATCGTACGTATAGCAAGGTTCCTACTAATAAAAGGCTATTCCTAGTACAGTTTCACTATTAATACTCTAAACGTAGAGTCTAGTCACATATTAGATGTTCTTGAGCATGCTGGAGATTGCATAATCTTGCAGCTTAAAGGGGAAACTTGAGTTGAAATTATTCATTGTAGAAATTTACAGACAGGCAGGAACATATAAGTATAAACCATAACTTCGATAAGAGCAAAGGACATTGATCTTACTCCTGATCTAGAGATCTCAAATAGGTGGTTAGATTGAGAATCATATTCCAAATCACAAATCTTACATCAGGAAATTATGGAAGAAAAAAAGGAAGCAGCAAAATATTACCCTCGAGTAGTTGGAAGGGGAGCAGATCTAATGGTGTTGTAGCCGGGTTCCTTGCAGAGTTTGCGAACCCATCCCCAAGCCTATCTGTATCATCGGGTTGCCACTCCCAAACCTGATGTCTCCCGCCGCCGCCGTCTTGTTGGTCACTGGACGAAACCGTTGCCGCTCCCAAACCTGATATCTCCTACCGCCGCCATCTTGTTGGTCGCTGGACGAAACCAATCTTCTAAATCACCATCTACATCTCAAGTAGTGGGTGAAACCAATCTTCTAAATCACCATCTACGTGGGTGATGGAGGGGTGGTGAGTCAGCGTCCAGATCTTGGTGAGGCACGAGGTGAGAAACGAAGCTGGGGAAGACGACAGAGAGGGAGTGGGCGATGGTCGAGGAGCCATCCATGAAGTGGCGGTGGAGGTAGCATGGACATCGGACCAGGCAGCAAATGGCGCAGGTCGGCGTCGGTGTAGTGCTGGCTGGGGACAGGGAAGCGGATAGAGAGGGTGGGGCGGTTGACCAGAGGACGGAGGCAGGGTGGGAATTCGGGTGGCGCGGCTGGCGGCGAGTAATTTGGAGGCGCCGCCGATGAGATGAGATTTGAGTCAGGTGGGAGAGGGTACGGGTGTATTTGGGGATTTTTTGGGTTAGGGTTTTATTTGAAGGCACAGAGCGTGGCGTGAGACCTAGCGCCAAATTGGCTAACCGACGCTTGGAGCTGAATTGTTGGTGCGGCATCGTTTTCCTGTTAAAAGGTGGGTGCAGATCATGGTGCTCGCCGGTTCAAATTCCTGTAGCAAAAAAGTTTGCTCCCCGGCAACTACCTATTTATAGATAAGATAGTCTAAAAAAAGATAAGAATAAAAAATCCCATCGACTCTCATATTTCCATTTTAACTTTTGAGATAGAAATAAAACAACATTAGCTCATGAGCGCGCCATAGAAGTTTTTTTGCATACCCACTGACTATTTATTATATTATAGATATAAAAACAAAATAATGTTTTCTCATTTCCCCTTGACTCCCTTATTTCCATTTTTATTTGTGAGATAAACAACATCAGCTCACGAACGCCTGATTCAATTTTGTTGACCAACCACGACCTATTTATATTAGAAAGAACAAAATAAGTTTTCCCTTTATAAAAAATAATTATCATAAGTATTTCCATGGCCACTACCTATTTATATTATATCAAGAAAAATAATTACAACATTCGGTGGCCTTTCAAAAAACTATGGCACGCCGCATTGCCAACACAAACGCATGGGTCCTATCGCTCAATAACCCATGAACTAGCTATGGCGGGTCCGACTACTATATGTTACATGACAACAATGATCTTCACACATTCGTAGTACTCGGTGACTCTAGCGGGTTTGTCATGGAAATTACCAAAAGGTCACAAAAATTGGCAACAAGGTGTGCTGAGAGGTCGAGGCAATTCGGTGACGTCTATCATCACCGTTTTGCGGTAATTGGTGACGCTACCTATGAAAACATCACACATTAGGAATTTCGGTGACGTTGTCCACCATCGTCATAAGGATTTTCGTCACAGTATGTCGATTTTGTTGTAGTGTACGCGCGGCTCCTATCGGGGTGTTGGCACGTCGGGAGGTCTTGCTGGACTTGTGTTACCATTGTCGAAATGTCTTGTGCACCGGGATTCCGAGGATACTTTGGGCTATCTCGAGGTTGAGGTATTTCCACCGCAGCTTGTGTTGGTCTATGATGGACCAGGTTGGAACACCCCTGCAGGGTTAAATCTTACGTGAAGCCGTGCCCACGGTTACGTGGCGACTTGGCTATTTTTAACCTCCGGTTGTAGAGAACTTGACACTAATTCTAATAAAATACACCAACTGTGTGCGTAACCGTGATGGTCTCTTTTCGAGTAAGTTCGGGAAGAGAACACGGTGGGGTTATGTTTGAACCGTAAGTAGGTGTTCAGGATCACTTCTTGATCATATTAAACTTGCGACCGTTATGCGTAGTATGCTCATCTTAATTTTCGTACTCGTAAGTTAGCCACTTAAACATGCTTAGTGCTTGCAACAACCTCACCACATTTACCCCTTCCATTCCTATAAGCTTAAATAGTTTTGTTACCTTGGGTGATGAGATTGCTGAGTCCCTGTGGCTCACAGATTACTATAAACACCAGTTGCAGGTACGCTTGAGGCAGACACAGGTGAGCCTGAGATGCTCCATTGGGAGTATGACGATGAGCGTGGACGTATGTACGTCACGATGCCAGACGATCAGTAGTGGGCCCTAGTCGGTTGATCCGGGGATGATAGCAGGGTGGTGTTTTCTCATTTGCTTTCGTCCGTAGTCGGACCCTGTCTTTCATTTGGATGATTGTATGATGATTATGTTATATTTATGACGTAGCATGTGGCGAGTGTAAGCCTCTATCTGGTACACTCATCTGTTCATTCGGTTGTATGTATTTGAGAACCACCTTGCTATGCGATCCAAAATGGGGTTCTGTCATGATCTCGACTTCATCACGAGATTGCGATAGAGCCTCATCTTGGGCGTTACAGTATCGCACACACATCTCTAATCTGAATCGTGCTTGATGTCTCCGCTATCGCACACAGTTCGTCTTATTGGTGACGGTGTTATTACGATACCATTTGTGATTCGTGCATCGCACACAGTTTGGTCGAGGGGTCTCTGATTCATGTGTCGCGTTAGCAGTCGCCTGCAGTAGTGATCATTATTATGTAATAATGTGCCGTTTGCTACATCAGGATCTATGAAATAAGCTTTCTCCCTTATTGATCTCTGCGCGATCAATCCCCTGAGAGGAATACAATACAGTTAGCTTTTTTCGTTTACAGGCTTGTATGGAGAAGTTGATCAGAGTTTGTGAAGTACTTACAACATCAAGCATTTAACAAGAGTGGTAGCGAGCACATCGAAGTTGATGAAGACATGAAAGTCCTCGAATTCCACACTAATGGTACCCGGAGCATGACAAAAATGCTTACTATCGTAGTGGACTTGCAGAATGTTATTACCTTCTGACATTTTCTCGATGCAATATTTATGTAACTTGCGGCAACTAGAACTGCACTCCTCAAAGTATTCACCAACAAGAAATGGCTGGCCATGGACGTACTTGCGTGCTTCAAGTATGTCTGCTTTATTAGTAGAAAGTATCATGTCCAATACTTCATCGGCAAGCTGTTAGAACTAGTATTACTCAGCGATTCTAACAACTTGCTGGTAATTTGGTTCTGGGCGAAGAGTCCTTTTAGTAGGATGCTATCGTTCTCACCCCTCCTCAGTTTCGTGGGCCCCTTCTTTGCGGGTGCGAACGTGCCCACTTTCTTCTTGTTACTTAAAGCACTTCTAGTGCGCGGTTTGGATGAATGAACGACGGGCTGCTGAGAAGACGGTGAAGCTACGACGGACTGCTGAGCAGACGGTGTAGCTACGGCGGACTGCTGAGTAGACGGTGTAGCTACGCCGGACTGCTGAGCTGGCGGTGGTGCTGTGACGGACAGCTGAGATGTAGGAGCAGAGGCATCGGACTACTGACCAGGCATTGAAGCTACATCGGGCTTCTGCGCAGGTGGTGCCAACGCATCGGTGTGCTGAGGAGGCTATGCCAACGCGTTGGTTTGCTGAGCAGGCAGTGCCGACACATTGGTATGCTGACCAGGCGGCTGCGAACTGCCAGACTAATGAGCAGGCGGTGCCGGACCTTCGGGCTGCTTAGCAGGTGGTTCCAAACCGTCTGACTGCTGGGCAGGGGGTTCCGAAGCGTCGGACTGCTTAGCAGGCGCTTCCATCGGGTTGGTCTGCTGAGCATGCTGTTCCGCTTTGTCTCTCCCTGCTGCCCTGGTGGCCGGCATCTGAGCTAGTGGTGCATCTTCAGCAGTTGTAGGCCTTGCCACAGGCTGCTCAGGAGCGGACGATGACATGGCCTGTATGGCAGGAAGTCGGGCGGGCTGATCACAGGTTGATGCCTCAGCCATCGGATTACGATTATTAGGTTCCTTGGGGGAAGCACACGAGAGCTGCTGTGGCAAGAAGAGAGTCACCAGTTGAAGGGCGCCATTGGTTGCTCTTGGGGGGGGGGGGGCTTGAGGGATCTCATCCATGAAGTCTATTCCCTTTTGTTGCCACTGTATATGATTTAGCAGTATTTCTCCCAAGGTCCCCTGCTCATCATAGTCCCCTAGGACATTGTTCACGGCAAAATTAGTGAATCCAGGCTTTACTTCAGTCATGTAGCACTTCACATAGCCCGGCTTCAATGGCACATTGTCCAACAAGAGGCCCCCATCCAAGAGGGGGCGGGCAACCCCAGGCTGTTGCACATTTCAACGTACCTTCATAATGTGCAAGCACGCCCCTCAGTCTGCCTGTCATTCCATATAGATCAGATATAGCATCATCATGCGCAGCTGCAGTCTCAGTGTCACTGGGGTCAGCTGATGCACAGCTACTCTTGTGCGGTGTTGTCGCACAATAAGCAACATCCTCCTTGCCCGGCTCCCCTTGCGTCTGCTGGCTATCTCTCAGTGTTAGAGTCTTCTGCATCATCAGTGACTCCTCAATTTCCTTTCGAACTGTCGGATACATGTCCCTCCTCAACCTTTCATACAATGCATTCTGCTTCATTTCACTCCTCGCTTTTTTCATGGTGAGCCTCTCTTCTTTGCTGAGTATGAAAGCCCTCTTGTGCGGGACATTGGCCCCTATACCCCTTGCACGGCCGGGGGTCTCTTTGGTTTTCAGAGCCTTAGACAGAATTTCACATGGCCCTGAATTCATGTAGAACCTTCCAGGGGTGTTGGAAGCCTTTAACATCTCAAGATACAGTGCATGATATTGTGAGTTTTTAAAGTAATAAGAACCGTTGTCATGCCTCCTTGCACGTGCCCTCAAGTAGTCTCTAGCGTGATCGCCCCTAATTTCAGTAAAGCCCGGTTTGCCACCCGCATCTTCTGCTTCTCTGTCCTCCTGGTCCCATATTGGTTTCATGCCGTAGTATCCTGCCACACCCATACGGTGGGGGCGTGTGTTCCTCTTCTGAAGTTCCGATTGCTTAGCACTCTTCTCAATAAGCTCCTCAGTGGCCCTGACCCTTTTGAATTCTGCCCAATCTGCCAATGTAATTTGGGGGTACGCGGGGATTGGGTCCTTGCCTTGACTTAAGTACTTCTTGTACAACACATGCTTCCAGTTTCTCCAAGCATCCCTGGCCTTATTCAGTGCAGCGTGTTCCACCTGCATTCACTACTGCAGGATGGTCCTAACACGACACATGTATACGAGACCAATCGACCAAACTGTGTGTGATGCATGAATCGCAAACAGTATCGTAATAAAACTGTCACCAATAAAACGAACTGTGTGTGATGGAGGATCCATCAAGCACGATTCAGAAAAGATTTGCGTGTGCGCTGAGTGGCATACTGTTGGTCCATACAAACTGTTTGCGATGAGCCCAGACAACAGAAATGGTCAGCCATATCAAGGTGTGTGCGATAGACGGCATATAGGTCACTCGGGTGAACTATTTGCGATGAGCTAAATCAACAGAAACGGTTAGCCAGATGAAGGTGTGTGCGATAGACGGCATACATGTCACTCAGATGAACTGTTTGCGATGAGCCAAAATAACATAAACGGTTAGCCAGATCAAGGTGTGTGCGATATGCGGCATACAGGTCACTCGGATGAACTGTTTGCGATAAGCCAAAATAAACACAAACGATTCAGCTTAACAAGATGTGTGTGATACCCGGCAAACAGGTTAGTAATCAGAATTGTGTGGGAAGAACGATAATAACACAGATGATTCCTGCTAATAAACTGTGTGTGTTGTGGGCAAACGCTTGCTGGTATACAATTGTCAGCGATTGATGAAATCATCACCGACGGGTTCTGTAGTTTAGCCCGTGTGCGATGTGATTTGCTGTGTCTGCACAACATCTATGCTCTGTCTACATAACAACAACATATATACTTATAAGAACATGATTGCATAACCAAAAAAGAACACAATGCCATTTCAAACATTGTATCACAAATACCAGAAATATTACAAGGTTCATATTCCAGCATTACAAGGCCCAAATTCAAAGATTAAAAGGTTCAAACTGATATTAGAAATCAAATCCATCTTCTTCAGAATCTGAGCCATGCACTGTTTCTGCGAAGGGATCAGTCACCGAGAAGTCATATATCGGCTTGATAGAGTGACTTCTGAATAATCTGTCATTTGAAGTTCCAAACTGAAATTCAGCTTCTGCAGAGCCTTTTCCATTCAGTTGTAGATGCCTGCGCTAATCAGCAAACCATTCATCTCTGCGCACTAAATATAGGGCAAACCTCATTACCTTGAGCACACTTGCTTTCTGGTTTGGTGCCTCAGTACTCGTTCAAAGTAATTTCTATGAGATGGATATCAAGGCATTCGATGGGATTGTTATATTGCGCCTCATATTCCACTTTCGGGCCTGCTTGTATCTGCAAACGAAGACAACATATCAGTGCCTAGATGCAGTTTTGAACACTACGGGCCTCTTTGATTTGTAGGATTTCTAAAATACGCTAATAGAGTGACATGCCATCTTCAATCGTTCATGATTAACATCTCAAAAAAATATGTATTGAAATCCTCCAAATTTCCTTTAGAAATCATAGTACATTTGTCATTGTAATCATGGGTAAAAGTACCAACAAATTGAACTCCGTTGTCATTAACAATTAACAGGAAAGGAGCATCACCTGGATGTATAGCTTCTCCGTGCATGGAAAGCATCTAAGGAATCTAACAACTTCATCCAGATCAGGGCTGATGGATTGTAGTGCCAAGATCTTCACTATGCGTAGAGACAGGGTCAAGCTTGTGGGAATCATTTTCTAGATGACAGCCGAACATAGATCAACAAAAAATAGATAAAATGTGATGTACAATAAGAAGAGGGAGAAGAAGAAGACTGTTGTACTTGAACGGATATGGATCCAGTAACAAGTTCGGAGAATTCAGCACATGAATAGCCCAACACTGTCAATTTTTGTGCGTGAATGACCCTGATTCTTGTTGGACTTTCTTTATCAAGTACAAACAATCTCTCAAGGAAAGGTGCATTCTCAATTACCATATCGTGAGACACCTCAACTGACCGACTTTGCGGCACCAACTGACGGTGTCCTGGACTAGGGGGTACCAACCTAGTCGGCCCATATTCCTCGGGCTGGGCCTGTGGGCCCTCATTCTTATCAAGATGGACTACGGAAGATGCGTGCGAAAAGGAAGAACCAAATTACATCTACCGAAGACTTGACGTATACTCCAAGACTTCCTCTGTTGCCTCCTCGCCTGGATACCGACCTTGTAATCCTAGATACCCTATCCAGCGTGTATATAAGCCGAAGGGTTTAGCCCGTAGAAGGAACCTCAACACAATCACATTCACCTAGCCTTAGGACTAGATCATACGATCTCGAGGTAGATCAACTCTGTACTTGATACCTCTCCATCAATATAAACAAGAGCAGGACGTAGGGTTTTACCACCATTAAGAGGGCCCGAACCTGGGTAAACATTGTCTTCCCATTCCTGTTACCATCTGTCTGAGATCCACAGCTCGGGACCCCCTATCCCGAGGTCTGCCGGTTTTTACACCGACACTGGTGCTTTCAGTGAGAGTTCCGCTGTGTGATCACAAAAAGACCGATGGCTCATCTTCGGCAACGGCTGCGGGGACACCTATGTCCCCGGCCAACTTTTTGTGTTCGACAGCATGACCTTCTGCGCCGACTCGACAGACCACCTGGTCGCCGTCGAGAACTACACTCCCGATCAGATCGTAACCTTCGGAGGTCTGGAGTACACCGCGGACTCCCGCGGCGAGCTCGTCTTATCAGGTTGGACCCCCGGCCGGATTCCGGATCTGACAAACTCCAGAGGTTCGACCTCGGAACAGATCTCCGAGGACCAGCCCACCCGATTTGTTTTACAGATAGGGTAATGGAACAACAGTTCCCAGATGGGTTTAAACCCATCAACATAGAATCGTACGATGGCACCACGGACCCAGCCGTATGGATTGAAGACTTTCTTCTCCATATACACATGGCCAATGGAGATGACCTCCATGCCATCAAGTACCTGCCGCTCAAACTAAAGGGGCCGGCAAGGTACTGGCTGAATAGCCTGCCGCCCCACTCCATCGAAAGCTGGGAAGCTCTCGAAGACGCCTTCAGGGCAAATTTTCAAGGAACCTACGTCCGACCTCCGGACGCTGATGACCTCAGCCGTGTCACTCAGCAGCCTGGCGAATCAGCTCGGAAATTCTGGAACCGGTTTCTTACTAAAAAGAACAAGATCATAGACTGCTCAGACGCCGAGGCCATCGCTGCATTCAAGAACAACATCCGAGATGAGTGGCTCGCCCGCCAGCTCGGCCAGGACAAACCGAGGACCATGTGACGGTGTCCTGGATAGGGGGGTGCTAACCTAGCCAGCCCGTCTCTTCGGTTGGGCCGATGGGCCCTCGTGCGTGATCAAGGTGGACTCCGGAGGCCGTGCACAGGAGGCGTGATCAAGACTACCTCCACCGAAGACTTGACGTGTACTCCAAGATCTCTCCTGCCACCTTACTCCTAGATACCGACTTTGTAACCCTAGATACCCTCCCTGGCGTGTATATAAGCCATAGGGTTTAGTCCATAGAGGACACATCAACGCAATATCATTCACCTGACCCTAGAGTTAGACATACATTACGATCTCGAGGTAGATCAACTCTGTATTCGATACATCTCCATCAATATAAACAAAAGCAGGACGTAGGGTTTTACCTCCATCAAGAGGGCCCGAACCTGGGTAAACATCGTCTCCCTTGTCTTTGTTACCACCGATCCGAGATCCACAGCTCGGGACCCCCTACCCTGAGGTCTGCCGGTTTTGACACCGACACTGGTGCTTTCATTGAGAGTTCCGCTGCGTGATCACCAGAAGGATCGATGGCTCACCTGCAGATTAACTGCGCCAACGGCCATGGGGACGTTTACGCCCCTGGCCAGCTCTTTGTTTTTGGCAGCATGGTCTTTTGCGCCGACTCAATAGGGCATCTAGCCTCTGTCGAGAATTACGCCCCAGGTCGGATCGTGACCTTCGGCGGCCTTGAATACACTGCGGATTCCCGTGGTGAACTAATCCTATCGGGATGGACTCCCGGCCAAATTGAGAACTCGACCGGTGCTGGAGGCTCGACTCCGGAACCGAACTCCGTCGCGGCGCCCATAGAGACCCCCGACGCAACCACTCCAGCCAGTTTCCTTCCGATCATCAGTCCGGACATAGATCCGGCTCCCACCTCCAAAATTACATCGGTACTAGAACCAACTTCGGCACAGTGCCCGAAATTGTGTTCGGACTCCCTTCGCGCCGAAGACGCGTCAAGTTATACGCCGGGCATACTTCGAGTCAGCCCTGCCTATGGCGCATCAATGAATCCCGAAGAGCTATCTCACCTCGATGAGATGCTTGATCGCATCCAGAGCATGTCCATCTCAGACGGCAATACTTCGGTTTACAATCGGATCAGACTTAAAGCCGACGATCGGGAAATTTACATCCCACCCACCACCCACCTAGTCGCCACGGTCGACGATTTAACCGACGTGCTGGACTATGGTGAGGCCACAGACATGGAGGAAGATGCTGATGGCCCCATCGAGAACACCTCGCCCCCGGTAAACGCGGGCAGGTGGACTGCCACGTCCACCTACGATGTTTACATGGTGGACACCCCCAAATCCCCTCCAAGACATCGGCGAAGACGCCGAAGGGGCAATAACGGGGAACCCAGTGGTAATAACGCGACAGCCAATAACGGCGACGCGGAGGACGGTGATGCCGATAACCCTGAAGAGGACGTTCAAGCCTCCCCAGTAAGGAACGGCACACCTGATCGACTTCTCAGGGACTCAGATCCTGATGACCTCTTTGAAGGGGCCGACGACAACTACATGCTGGAATCCGAGGAGGATGAGAGCCTCGGTACCGAGGACTGCATCGTCCCCGAGGACCCTTTTGAACAAGAGCGCTTCCGGCGGCGCCTCGTTGCGATGGCACGGAGCATAAAACGCAAGTAGCAGCAGCTGCAGGCGAATACCGACGCACTAAATGAAAAGTGGGTCGAAGTGCTCTCTGCCGAGCAAGACATGGAAAACCGGCGCTATAGTGCGCCATAATCATACCCACGTAGGCGTCTCTTGCTGGAGTTCGATGAGGAGCTCGCCGACGACCACGATCGACCCCCTAGAGACCGGGACAGGCCAAGGCGAGAAGACCTCAGTGACCGGCCACCTCCACGCTGTTATGGAAAGGACCCTGTGGATTATCTAGATCCCCACGACGCTAGACGTCGCATCGAGGAAAACAGGGCACCCCCTCAGTCCATCTATGGATCAAGGGGATGCGCGCCCGCTGGGCTTGACGGCTACGACGCTTGGATGGACAGGAACGGCCGTGCCCGAGATGAAGCTTTTTTGCGGCTCTCTCCCAACCTCCGACGAGATGCTCCTTGGTTTCGAGGTCCGGCTCACCCAATCTGCTTTACAGACAGGGTGATGGAACATCAATTCCCGGAAGGATTTAAGCCCATCAATATAGAATCATACGATGGCACCACAGATCCAACAGTATGGATCGAGGATTTCCTTCTACACATACACATGACCAACGGAGATGATCTCCACACCATTAAATATCTGCCACTTAAGCTAAAGGGGCCGGCGAGGCATTGGCTTAATAGCCTCCCCCCTCACTCTATCGGCAGCTGGGAGGCCCTAGAAGACGCTTTTCGAGCAAACTTCCAGGGTACATATGTCCGACCTCCGGATGCTGATGACCTCAGCTGTGTCACCCAGCAGCCAGGCGAATTAGCCCAGAAATTCTGGAACAGGTTCCTCACCAAAAAGAACCAGATCATAGACTGTTCCGAAGCCGAGGCCATCATCGCATTCAAGAACAATATCCGAGATGAATGGTTGGCTCGTCAAGTCGGCCAGGATAAGCCGAGGACTATGGCGGCCCTCACCTCACTGATGACTCGCTTTTGTGCGGGAGAAGACAGTTGGCTCGCCCGTAGTACTCATAATGGCGAGGCAAGCACTTCGGAAGCCCACGACGCCAATGGAAAACCCAAGCGCAATAAAAACAAGCGCAGGTATAAAAATGGTGGAAGCGATACAGAAGACCCTGCGGTCAATGCGGGGTTCACCGGACCTAAGTACGGATAGAAAAGAAAACCCTTTAAAGGGAACAAGGACGGACCTAGCCAGCTTGATAGACTCCTAGACCGCCCATGTGGAATCCACGGCACTCAGGACAAACCAGCAACCCACACTAACAGGAATTGCTGGGTCTTTAAACAAGCCGGCAAGATAGCAACAGAGGGTCAAAATAAAACCCAAAATCGCAGTGAAGACGAGGATGAACCTCGGCGGCCCAATAATGGAGGCCAAAAGAAGTTTCCTGATGAGGTGACAGAGGTTAATATGATCTAAGTCACCCACATCCCTAAAAGGGAGAGGAAGCGTGTGCATCGGGATGTATACGCGTTAGAGCCAGTCGCCCCGAAGTATAACCCATGGTCGGCTTACCCGATCACGTTTGACAAGCATGATCATCCGACCAGCATCAGGCATGGCGGATCGGCGGCACTCGTCCTGGACCCTATTGTTGATGGTTATCATCTAACACGTGTCCTGATGGACGGAGGAAGCAGCCTCAACCTCATTTACGAGGACACGGTTCGAAAGATGGGCATCGACTCATCTCGGATCAAGCCGAGCTCCACCACCTTTAAAGGTGTCATCGCGGGTGTCGAAGCCTGATGTACCGGAATGGTCACCCTGGAGGTAGTCTTCGGCTCACCCAAGAACTTCAGAAGCGAGGAGTTAATCTTCGATATCGTACCTTTCCGAAGTGGATACCACGCGCTCCTAGGGCACACGGCCTTTGCACGCTTCAACGCAGTCCCACATTATGCCTACCTCAAGCTCAAAATGCCGGGACCTAACGGCGTTATCACAGTCAATGGTAACACCGAACATTCACTCCGGACAGAGGAACAGACCGCGGCTTTCGCAGCCGAGGTATAGGCGTCCGAGGAGGCAGCCCGCAGCGATCGCCGCTCGCTCTTTGAAGCGCGCTCGGGCTGCACAAATCGACCTCGGCCAGGTACTCCCGCACCCAAAATAGGGATGCGGGCTCCTTGCGTGCCCTCTCTGGAGTGGGCACTACGTCCCCAGAGTGCATAATTTCACACTAAAAATTCCTTGGGTCGTCGAGGAGCCAAAAAATTATTCAAAACGTCAGCACGGTTCGACCAAGCAACGATGTGGCTTCGAGCCCCCGCACAGGCAAGTCTCTGTAAAAGAAACAGCCAAACATGACTGTGTCAATGTGGTTTCAACCACAGAACGGACTTCGGCAATGTCTCCTCTAAAGGAGCTCGGTCAATCAAACGTTGGGAGTGTATAAAGGGCCGGAAAGGCATCAACCTCCACAAGTCCTCACCATCAATGGCGAACATCTGGTCAACAGCTCGGAAATGCAGACGTGCAGCAGGTAGCGGCCCGGATTCTTCAAAATCCGTTAACAAATATCCGCCATGTTTCTTCCTCTTTTATTTTACTTTTCACATTGTATTCTTTCAATTCCTCTCGCCGCAGTTGGGCATGTACACGCTTGAAACTATGAAATAAAGAAACTGTGCCCCTTCAAGGTCCCTATCATATTTGTTTATCAGCATGGCCCCTATGAGACGAAGAAGTTCTCTAAAAAGATACAATTGTATAAGAAGTCCGACGTGTTCGGCGTCTCGGATCTTGGCTTTATATGCATCAGTTTTGAACCTAGATTTCGGTCAATAGTTGGGTTGCCCGGCTCCTATGTGTACCCCTTACGTTTTCGATGAATTCGGCTAAGGGTGTAATGGGAGAACCACTGCGATTGCGCCGCCAGGTCAATTGGCATAGCGCCTCAGTGGAGAAAGCCGAAAACTGACTATCTAGGTGTGCGCAAACTGGTCCGCCATCCGTAGACCGCGTTAAGCGATGTGACGATAGAGATCACCCGTGTTAAACGAAGGGCTTTCCTTTCCAGCCAAAGTGAGTTATGGCCTAGACCTCGACCGACCAGGCCGACCACTTCCTACACAGGGGGCTGGTCATCAGCCCCCATAGTCAAACTCCTATGACTAAATGAAAGTCATAAAGCCACTATAGTCTGATTGCCTAGTTCCTGTAGGCACCGACCACCTCCGGGTACCGAGACGTCGGCTAAGGGTCAAGAGTGCCTTAAGGAACACCCTTTGTATGATCTACACTGGGGCTGAAGCCGACGACTAGCCGCTCTCATTTTAAAACAGTCATATAGGAGGTAAAACAAAAATAAAAAACAAACACATGGAATTTAAAGCCATATTCATTCGATGAAAAGATAAAGTTTTGTACATCATACACTTCGGCATTCCAAAGTACTGTTTAGAAATACATAGTGTCCTTTGGACACATGGCTTCAGTGATATGAGCTCCCTCCTCCACCTCGGCGAAGAACTGTTCGACGATGCGCAGCTTGTTGGCAGGAGGGCCCGCGGCACATGTCACCGCATCAACCGTTCGGAAGTGCGTCTTCACGCAGGCGTACGCCCTCTGCGCTCCTTCAAAACACGCTGACATCCTCCAGCGGTTCACACAGGGCACGGCATCCTGGAGACGGGCCGTAAGGCTGAAGAGGCTCTTGGGCATGGCTTCGGCAGGCCACATCGCGATACAGAGGTCCTGGAGCACCGGTCTCATCATACGAAACAACTCCACCAGCTGCTTCACTCGATGATTTAGCAGCTGTGCCGATGGCGACCCCGGGAACTGCCCCCAAAAGGCCTTCTCCGCCTCGTGGCCCATTAGCTGGCCGAAGTACGCCACCGCATCCGCCGCGCTCTGCAGAAGATCCGCAAAAACTTCTGCAGAACGCCATAACTGGGTGAGCTCGACACACCCTTTGCTGCCAAACGAACACTGTAGCAGAAATAGCTTACCCGAGGCCATTTGCTCCACCTGCCGGAGCACCTCGTGGTCAGCTCGGGCCGAGGTCTTGAGCTCGGAGTAGGCAAGTTGAAGCTACTTGAGCTCCTCCTTTGTTCGTTGCCCCTCCTCTTGAAGCTTGTCGCGTGCTTCAAACACGCCCTTCAGGGTTTCCTCAACCTCGAGCACCCACGCCTGGTACTTCTCCCCGGCCGCCTTCTCGGCGGTTCGGGCCTTCTCTGCCTCTGCGGCCGCAGCCCTATGCTGATCCACCTCCTGCCGAGCCCTTTCGAGCTCGGCCTTGAGCGTCTCCAGCTCCGCTAACGCTGTTGTCGTTAAAACAGTTCGGCCTTAGCTTTTTATTTAACAAAACATATCATACCACCTTCGTACAAAGTACAGTGCAACTTTAAACTTGCTTACCTTGAGACTGCTTGAGTTTCTGGTTCGCCAGGTTAAGGTCCTCCTGGGACCTCTCGAGCTTCCGGTTTATCTCCGCAATCTCGTCGGAGACGGAGTCCGGAACCGAGGTCGAAACCTGGCAGCAAAAAATCCTTATTACACAGGTAACAGTTCAACTATTAAAAAGTCCCAGGACGATTGTCTTGAGCAGCGCCCTGGGGGCTACTTAACAGGCTCCTACTAAGTTATACGACCCCAATGCCGGTTTCTCGCAGCCGCCTTCGGGCTCGGGGGCTACTCACTCACTAAGCCGTTTGGCAGGCTGTACTCTTATGTCCTCGGACAAATACATAACTCAAAAAAAGAGCTTAAATAAACAAATTAAACTTGGTGCGCGGATAGAAGCATACCTCGAAACCCGCTACAAGGTTCTTGAAAACCTCATGCAGGCCGGCCCCTGCGAACCGGTAGCCCTGCAGCGTCGCGTCTATCAAGGCACAGTGCTCTTCCTTGATGGAGGAGCCCTTCAGGGCGTCCTCCATCTCCTCGGTCCACCCCGCGCCGGCCCATCCTTGGGCAGTTGGCGGGGGTGGAGGGGTGACCTCGGACATGTCTACCCGGGTAGCCTCCACCTGGGGTGGCGGAGCCGAGGTAGATATCGGCTGGGCCGATGACTGGCCCAGCCCCGCTTCGATGACCACGAGGTGTTTCTCCCCCAGGTCTTGTTGGGCCGAGGTGTCGACCTCGGCCATGATGGCCACCTCGTCGACCCCCGCCATGTTGACGCCATGGGCCAGGGTGGATGTTGCGTCCCCTAGGCCGTCGTGCGCCGGGGGAGGAGCGTCGGGATCTGGAGTCCCGCTGGCGGATGGCAGCCCGCTCCAGGAACTGCTGGGGATTACCCTCGGCGGACTGCATAAGAAAAGACGCTTTTGTAAGTTCTCCCTTGCTAAAAAATAACTTGTCAAATTGAAAGACGGGATGCAAAGACGACGGCTTAGCCTCGAGGCGGCGGCTTCTTCCTCCCCACGGCGAGGAGGTCTTCTTCTGAGTCACCGGAGAGCTCGGCTCTCTCCGACAACTTGCTAGTAGCCCCGGACGAGGTTCGCCTCAGCCTCTTTGGGCCCTTCGGCAGCATGCCAACTTCGGTGTCCTCTGACGCCGCCCTCTTCCCCTTTGGGAGGGGGACCCCCTCCTCCTCACCCTCCTTTGCGTCACCGTCTTGGGCGGCAGAGGTGTAGGTCTCTTCAGACCGGGTGACCGAGGTCCCCCGAGTCCGAGCACTTGACCTAACCCTCTGGGACTTCGTCCCTTTGGGGGGCACCACGTGCGGCTCCTCAGTCAGGAGCGCCGAGAGCAGGGGAGTCGGGGGCTCTTCTGGTAGTGGGGCCGGGCATCGCACTCCTTGTACCCAGGCCAACCACTTTTGCAGAACGTCAAGCATAACGATTCATTAAAACACTACTCCTCGATGCGGAGGACAAAGTTGATAGTTGGTGGATAGAATCATTTACCGGGGGGGGGGGGGGCTTCATAGCCGTCCTCGAGGCCACGGTCCTCCCCTTCCTTGGGGATCTTGTCCTTGGCCAGCTTCATGAGCTTCGTCCACATGGCGGCCAAGGTGGAGCGGAAGAAGGTGGTGATGGAGTCCATGTCCTCGGGCTTTTGCGCCCACATCGGGGTAGCCCGAAGTTGGAGAGGGAGTATGCGGCAGTTGAGCATGACGTTGATGACGTCGGCAAGCTCAACCTTCCCCGTGGTAGACCACCACATGATCCTCTCGATCAGGGCCTCCACCTCTTCTGGGTTCCCCCAGGCGACGCCCTTCTCCCTCCAGGATTTGAGCTTCTTGGGAGGCCCTGCTGAGAAAGCTGGGACCTCGGTCTGACCAGGGGCGAGCGGTTTAGTGATGTAAAACCACTCTTTCTGCCACTCCTTCACCGTTTCAATGAAGGTGCCCTTGAACTAGGTGGCCCCCTGGTTTTTGCAAATCATGGTCCCTCCACACTCCGCGAGATCCGAGCCGCTGGACTTCGGCTTAATCCCGAAGAGCTTCAGCCATAGGCCGAAGTGTGGCTCGCAGCGAAGGAAGGCCTCACAGACCGTGATGAAGGAGGCAAGGTGAAGAATGGAGTTGGGGGCCATGTGGTGGAAATCTAGCCCATAGTAGTACATCACCCCGCGCACGAAGGGATGCAGCGGGAACCCCAGACCTCGGACGAGGTGGGGGACGAAGACTGCTGAAAGTGCATATGGCACTTAATTATATTTTGGTGTGATGACAATGTGGTTAGAGGAACTAATATCGGTTGCTATAGTTTATCTCAGGATATTGGTTCCATGAAGATTATTATGGAGTTGTGTGACCCCCCCCCCATTTCAAAAGATCAAAGGCATGGTTTACCGGCGACTCGAAGGTTTTTCGTTTTGGTTCGATTTGAGTCGTAGGAAAAACCGCACTATCAAGAGGGGTCATCGTGGAATTAGTGTCGTGTGGGAATGCCTCCAAAACTTATACACCAGCCCTCCTACTTCTCCACCAAGTTCCCACTTATTGTGTACTTTGCCGAGGTGTCCTGTGAGTTTCATCAGAAACCTTCTGGACACCCCGTGTGCACGGGGTCTCTGACCCCCGTGCGCACGGGGTGGTCAGAAAGTTTCTGGGAACTCCGTTCGCACGGGGTCTCTGACCCCCGTGCGCACGGGGTACCTCGAAACTCTCTGGACACCCCGTGCGCACGGGGTCCTGGACCCCCATGCACACGGGGTGGTTGGAAAGTTTCTGGACACCCCGTGCGCACGGGGTCTCTGACCCCCGTGCGCACGGGGTACCTCGAAACTCTCTGGACACCCCGTGCGCACGGGGTCCTGGACCCCCGTGCACACGGGGTGGATGGAAAGCATCTGGACACCCCGTGCGCACGGGGCTGACTTAGCCCGTGCGCACGGGGTCCAACGGGCAGAAATCCCCTCCCGGCCAAGAACACTGTAAAAGCCCCCTTCTTCCACCTCCAACCTTCAACCCTAATGTCTTGTTGAGCTCCTCCATTGCTACCCCTCATTTTGCTCAATACTCTCAATCCCTCCACCCAAACTTGTTAAAACTTTGGGGATTGGAAGAGCAAGACCCGATCTACACTTTGACCAAACCAAATCGCGTTCCCCGCAATATTCATCCACCATGACTTGTTACTCTTGGAGCTTGGGCTCCTAGGCGGTTAGAGGTTCCTCCGGAAGCTTCCTTGCTTGTGGTGTGCTCCGGAGAAGTTTGTAAAGGTGTGGTGGTCGCCTTCAAGACCAACCCCGAGTGATTCGAGGCTCATCCGTTGGGGGTGACTCGATAGAGATTACGGTGAGCCTTCGGTGGCGTTTCTCAAGCTTTGGCTCCGGCACCGCTCTAAACGGAGAGTAGCTCTTCCCCAAGGAAGAGTGAACTTCGGGATAAATTCCGCGTCATCGTCTCACTTGTGGTTAATCCTTTCCCGCACTTTACTTTGCCTTGTATGCTTGTTGGCTTGCTAATTAGATTGTTGCCTAGCATATTTAGCTTGGAGCTTGCTTGTCATATAGGTTGTGTTCACCTAGTTGCACATCCAGTGAACCCTATTTATCCGCTAAACCTTAAAATTGACAAGAAAGATTAAAATTTGTAGTCTCCTATTCACCCCCCCCCTCTAGTCGACCGTATCGATCCTTTCAATTGGTATCAGAGCCTCGTGCTCTAATATAAGGTTTTACAACCTTAGAGGATATGGCCGATCTAGGGAATGAGGGTGGTGACCCAACTCTTGCGGTGGATGGTCAAAACCTACCCCCCGCCGCGGCCGACGCACTTGTTGCTCCGGTCGTTGCTCCCGTCGCCCCCATTAACCCGGGTGCCCCCTTAACCGCGGCCGACATTCTTTCAATGTTTGCGGACCTCAAAACCGCGATGTTGAAAGAAGTTCGGGCTTCGGTTAAGGAGGAAATTGATGCTCGCTTAAAGCCCTCGACATCCGCCTCAAACTCATTTGATCCAAATGCGGTTCATGATGCGGATGACTCGAGAGAACCCCTTGCATCCCCGGCTCGCACTCAAGTTCCCAAGTACAATGCCGTGGAACCCTTTTACTCACCCCAATCTTTGCAGCACCCTCGCATTAATCCTGTTGGGCCTCCGCCCCCTTTGAAAGCTAACGCGTTTGCTAAGTGGAAGCTAGATATGGAGTCTCACATTCGCAGTGCATCTACACAACTATGGTGGATTGTGGTCAATGGTTTCAACCCCAAGGATCCCATGAATCTCACTCCAAGAGAAGCGGTTGATGATCAACTCAATGCTACCGCCCACAACATGTTGCGCACCGCGGTGACCGATGACTATAGTGACTCCATTGCTCTACTCAAGACCGCCAAGGAAATTTGGGATTGCCTTGAAGAGGCCCTCGAAGGTGATGAAGCAATTCGAAGATCTCGGTTGGCTTTGCTCAAGCAAGAAGTCAACCTATTTGTGAGAAATGAGGGTGAGACAGCGGAAGAAGTGTACCGAAGGCTAAAGTCCCTTGTGCTCAATTTGAGAACCTTTGGGTGCACTTGGGCAAATGATGATTTCATTAAGGACAAGTTCATTGATGCTATGGTTCTCACGGAACATACCATGGTGATGATGATACATCAACGCCCGGACTATCACAAGTTGACCGCGGCACAAGTTGTATCCACTTTCTCAACTCATGTTCTTTTGGAGACCAAGTCCAAGAAGACCTTTGCCATTGCTCAAGCCACCAAGAACTCAAATCTTGCGTTGAAGGCCAAGAAAGTTGTTGCTCAACCCTCAAGGGATGAAGAAGTTGTTGAAGAAACTTGTGAGGAAGATGTTGACACCTCATGCCCGGCAAATGACTTTGCGGAAGACTTGGCTCTTTTGGTCAAGAAATATTCCGGGACCATGGCAAACAAAGGGAAGAATCTTCAAGGAAGATCGTTTGGACGAAGAAAATGCTATAATTGTGATAGCCCAAGACATTTTGTGCATGATTGTCCTTATGAGAGACGTGAAGACAAGTCCGAGAAGCTTGTGCTCAAGAAGAAGAAGTTCACCAAGTTCATCAAGAGGAAAGATGACAAGGCTCTTGTTCATGAGGAGTACATGTCCGGAGATGAAGATGATGGTGATGATGATCATGTGGGCACGGCCGCTATTGCCGTGCATGCCACTACCTCCTCCTCCACCACCGGCCTCTTCGACTCCCCCAACGAGGACAAGCCTTTCACTCATCGTTGCCTCATGGCCAAAGAGGTAAAAACAAAGTCCATATATCCAAAACCCTCCATCCACACTTCCAATGTCTCATGTGAGATAGTGGAGGATGAGTGTGATGATGGTGTGGATAATGATGAGGAATCCTTGATGGCTTTCATGAAAACTCTTCATGGTGAAGCTCGTGCTCGTTTTAGTGATCTCCTTAAGTCACTTGCCGAACGCGATGACTTTATTGAGAATGTTGAAACCCTCCGCATAGAGGAAAAAGAGAGAGTCGAACTCCTCGAGCACGAACTACATGAAGAGAGTGTCATGAGAGCATCACTTGAGGAAGCCTTGTCTTCTCATCAAATTGACTTTGTTAAAACCAATGATGCTTTGCAACTTGCTCTTGAGAACAAAGATGCCCTTAAAGTAAGGGTTGAAAAGCTTCTAGTTGATCACACGAGACTTGTTGAGGAACATGAGCTCCTTGTGACTAGTTCCAAGGTTGTCAAAGGTGGCCTCATTGCCCTCACCGAGTCTTATGCTCAACTTAAAGCTACAACCATTAAGGCTCTTACTTCCGTCCCTCATATTGATTTAAATGATGAATCTTGTACGACTAACTTTGCTCATGATTGCACCTCTCTCCAAGAGGAGAATAAGAAGTTGAAAGCCCAAATTGAGAAAGGACTTGTGTCGTGCATTCAAGGGGAGAAAAACCTCAATGACCTCTTGAGCAACCAAAAGGAGTGTGTTGCCAAGGAGGGAATTGGGTTTGACCCCTCTTCCAAGAAAAAGAAGAACAAGAAGAAGAGCAACAAGAAGAAGATCGGTCCTACTCCTACTCCTCAACAAAAGGTAGTATTTGTGCACGAAGGACACAAGGAGAAGGAGAAGGAAAAAGGGTTTGTTGGGAATGGCAAGGTCACTAGGGACAAGGCCATTCCCAAGGATTTTGCCGGCAAGAACAACCCATCCAATGTCCTCATGAGAGGAGATGATGGTTATACCTTTGCTAAATTTGTTGGCACTAACTATGATGATTATGCTTGGACTATTTGGGTACCTAGGACCCTTGTTGCTAACTCTCTAGGACCCATTGCAAAATGGGTACCTAAAATCAAAGCTTGATTCATGTAGGACTATACCTCCGGTGGAACACAATGGGTGATCGATAGTGGATGCACCAATCATATGACCGGAGAGAGGGAGATGCTTGTGGAGTTCCTTGATTCGCTCAAGGCTTCTTCGAACATCTCCTTTGGTGATAATAGCAAGGGCAAGGTATTGGGGTTGGGCAAGGTGGTAATCTCTAGTGATTCTTCACTTACGAATGTCATGCTTGTTCAATCTCTTCACTACAATTTACTTTCTATGATTCAATTGGCACGTGCCGGTTATGATTCTCATTTCGGTGAATTTCATGTGACCGTCTTTAAGAGGAGCAATCTCAAAGTGGTCTTTGTTGGGCATGTTGAAGACAACCTTTACGTGGTTGATTTCTCAAAAGAGAAAACTTATCTTGCAACGTGTCTAATGGCCAAGGCAGATGTGGGGTGGCTATGGCACCGACGGCTAGCCCACGTTGGCATGAGAAACTTACAAGCTCTCTTAAAGGGGGAGCACATCCTTGGACTAACCAATGTGTCTTTTGCCAAAGATCGTCCTTGTAGTGCTTGTATTGCAGGAAAACTTCATGAAAAAGCTCATAAGGTGACGACTATCATTACCACTTTGAGGCCTCTCGAGCTCATTCACTTGGATCTCTTTGGGCCTCCACCTTATGATAGTTTGGGAGGGAGGAGGTATTGCCTTGTCATTGTCGATGACTATACAAGATATACATGGGTGTTCTTTCTCAAGACTAAAGACGAAACACAAGACACCTTCATCAACTTTGCCAAAGAAGCTCAACGTCAACATAATTGTGAGATCAAGGCAATTCGAAGTGACAACGGCACCGAGTTCAAAAATTACACGATGGATGAGTTCTTGAGCGATGAGGGGATCAAGCATCAATATGCCGCACCATACACTCCCGAACAAAATGGTGTTGCAGAAAGGAAGAATCGGACTCTCATTGAGATGGCAAGGACCATGCTTGACGAGTACAAGTCTCCATACAAGCTTTGGGCCGAAGCCATCAACACCGCGTGCCATGCTACAAACCGGCTTTATCTTCGTAAGCTCAAGAACAAGACTCCCTATGAACTCCTAATCGGGAGAAAGCCTAACGTCAAATACTTTCGAGTATTCGGTTGTAAGTGTTTCATTCTAAACAAGAAATCCCGTTTAGCTAAGTTTGCGCCTAAAACTTATGAGGGCATATTTGTTGGATATGCATCAAACTCTCATGCTTACCGTGTTCTCAACAAATCCACCGGATGCATTGAGGAAACGGTAAATGTGGAGTTTGATGAAGATAACGGTTACCGTGCGGAGCAAATTGTTCCTAGTGTTGTAGGTGATGAGGCTCCTTCTCAAGCTATAAGGACTATGGGGATAGGCCACATTCGTCCACAAGAAACACCCCAAGTCCAAGTAGAAGAAGAAGGAGTAAGAGCCCCTCTTGTGGAGTCTCCACAAGGGAAGTCATCACCGCCACCACAAGGCCAAGATGCTATGGGAGATCATGAACCTATCCAAGAACAAGATCAAGTCCCTCATGTTCCCGAGCAAGATCAAGGGCAAGCTCAACCAATCGGTGAAGAACCAATCCTTGAGGCCCATGATCAAGCTCAAGTTCATGATCAAGATCAAGATCAAACCCAACCTCAAGCGTATTCTCCATCATCACATTCTAGTGAACGAGAGCATGAGGTTGTGAAGAGAAGGGTGTCCCCAAGGCTAAAGCATTCTCAAGGCCAAGCTTCTTCCACAAGTTAAAAGCCAAGTGAAGAAGAGCTTACACTCAAAGAGCAAAAAACGGCCGCCAAGCTAAAGCATCTTCAACATCTCACCGACAACATTTATGGAAGCATCAACAAGGGGGTAACTACTCATAGACGTTTGGCAAACTTTTGTGAACATCACTCGTTTGTCTCTTGTGTTGAGCCCCTTAAGGTTGAAGATGCCCTTGACGACCCGGATTGGGTAAATGCCATGCATGAAGAACTCAACAACTTCACCCGAAATAAAGTATGGACACTTGTGAAGAGACCCAAAGAACATCATAATGTCATTGGAACAAAGTGGATCTTTAAGAACAAACAAGATGAGCATGGACAAGTCACTAGAAACAAGGCAAGGTTAGTGGCACAAGGGTTCACCCAAGTTGAAGGTTTGGACTTCGGTGAAACTTTTGCCCCCGTTGCCCGTCTTGAGTCCATTCGTATCTTGCTTGCATATGCTTCACATCATGATTTTAAATTGTATCAAATGGATGTGAAGAGTGCATTTCTTAATGGTCCTCTTAAGGAGTTGGTGTATGTCAAGCAACCTCCCGGTTTCGAAGATCCCGATCACCCCTCTCACGTTTATGAACTCCATAAGGCGCTCTACGGATTTAAACAAGCACCTCGTGCTTGGTATGATCACCTTACGGCGTTCCTAAATGAGAAGGGGTTCCAGATCGGGTTAATGGATTCCACTCTCTTCACGAAGAGGGTAAAAGGAGAATTGTTTGTGTGCCAAATATATGTTGATGATATTATTTTTGATTCCACTAACCATGCTATTAACGTTGAGTTTGAGAATCTTATGACCAAGGAATTTGCTATGAGCATGATGGGAGAGTTGAAGTTCTTCCTCGGATTTCAAGTGAAGCAATTGAGAGGAGGAACCTTCATCAACCAAGCACTTTATATTCAAGACATGCTCAAGAGGTTTAAAATGCTAGATGTCAAGCCCATGAAGACGCCCATGCCCACCAATGGCCAACTTAATCTTGATCCCAATGGTAAAGATGTGGATCAAAAGGTATATCGCTCCATGATCGGTTCTTTGCTTTACCTTTGTGCATCTAGGCCAGATATTATGTTGAGTGTGTGTATGTGTGCAAGATTTCAATCCGCTCCCAAGGAGAGCCATTTTTCGGCAGTGAAAAGAATCCTTCAATATTTGGTCCATACCCCAAACTTGGGCCTTTGGTATCCCAAAGGAGCTACTTTCAAGTTATTGGGTTACTCGGATTCAGATTGGGCAGGAGATAAGGTAGACCGCAAGTCCACTTCAGGCTCATGTCAATTCCTAGGGAGGTCATTGGTAAGTTGGTCTTCAAAGAAGCAGAATTGTGTGTCTCTTTCAACCGCCGAAGCCGAGTACATTGCCGCCGGAAGTTGTTGTGCACAGTTATTATGGATGAGGCAAACTTTGATGGATTATGGTGTCAAATGTGACAAAGTGCCTCTATTTTGTGACAATGAAAGTGCAATCAAGATCGCCGACAATCTAGTGCAACATAGCCGAACCAAGCATATTGAGATTCGTCATCACTTCATTCGGGATCATGTGGCCAAGGGAGACATTGATCTATTCCACGTCAACACCGAGAAGCAACTTGCCGACATTTTCACCAAGCCTCTTGATGAAGCAAGATTCCGCGAGTTAAGGCATGAGCTAAATATCGTGGATATAAGTAACTTGGTTTGAGGTCCTTGCATACTCACACATGCTCAACTTATATCTTGTTTAGGTGTAGGCACCCATGTAGGGGGAGCTAGCTCAACTCATGAGCTATCTTATCCTACTAGTGCATAAATTGAACAAAATCTTTCACATTAGCCATTTCTAGATGGCACTTGTGCTTCAAAGATGAGTATTGGTCTTGGGCCCAAGGTTCATATCTTCGCGGTGCCATACCAAACAAACTCTAACATGGTGGCTTCGGCCACCGCCCTCCTTTGGAGGTTGGATCCTTTTTCGTTTTTTTTGTGTGTTTTCTTTGGTTTCTTCTTGTCCTCGTGTTCGTTTTCGTGGTGTTTGTGTTTTTCGGTTCTCTTCTTGTGCAAGTGCTACACATACACCTTTCTAGTAGTGTTGGATCTCTCTCTCTCTCGCGCGCGCGATGGACTCAGAAGTGAGACGGAAATGCATTTTGAGCTCTGGTAAGGATTTACATCCAGCCAGGACTTAGGATAAACCTCTCTGTCAAAATCCTCTGGTCACCCCGTGCCCACGGACATGTACCGTGTGCACGGGGACCCCGTGTCCACGGGCCTTGTACCGTGCGCACGGGACCCCCGTGTCCACGGGCCTTTTGACCCCGTGCGCACAGGGTCTGCGGTTTCTGGCCCTGAAGAGGTAGGACGTGGGGGGGGGGGGTTGGGTTCATTCCCACCCAGTCGCCCCCTCCACGCCCTAGGTCGCCTCCAGGCCGCCATCGTCGCCTCCTCGTCGCCCGGTGCTCCTCCGTGCGCCGTGGGACTTCGCTGCTCCGTGGAGATCTCCCGGGATGGGGTCCTCCTCTGGTATCCCCCTCCCCTTTTCTTCCTTCTCTCCATGGATGCATATTGTAGGTTCTAGGGTTTCTTGTTCTATTAGTATAGGTTTCCTTTTTCCCATGGGGTAGTCGAGAAACAGCTGCGCATATCTGTGAAGGTTCCCCTGCCGCACCCACTCCCGGATCTCGATCTGGAAGTGGCTGCCGCTGGGCGAACCCCATGTCCACGGGGTGTTTGCCCCCCGTGCGCACGGGGCCCCCGTGTCCACGGGCGTGTACCGTGCGCACGGGGACCCCGTGTCCACGGTGTTCTGACCCCCGTGCGCACGGGGTACACAGAGAGGCCAGTTTTGTTCTCTCCTCTGTCTCCATTCCTTGCCAGCTTCTCGAGCACTTGTACTCATTTGTGTCTCTTGTGTTTGTTGTGTTTTTGTTGCTGTTGTGTTTCAGACTCCGCTGACAAGAGGTCCGAGCTCCGTCGCAAGCGCAGTAAGGCAGGTGAAGATCACTTGGTTCTTGCTATTCATCAGCCATCAGATGGGAGAGGCCAGAGTTCCATGACTGCTAATCGTGCTCGTCGTTCTGCGTCGAAGAGGCCGGTGATCGAAGCCTCAGATGATTCCGAGGATGAGTATGATTCTCAGGAGGATGCTCACTATGAGGTTGAGCCAGCAGATGCATCTGATGATGATGAGGGGGAAGGAGATGAGAGCCCTGAGGAACATGTTCTCCCTGGAGGTCGCAATGTCAAGAATCTTCCTCTCTCTCAGTGGACCAAGCCAGAACTTTGGGCTCGCAGGCAGAATTTCCCCTATATGCCTCAAACCAGTACAAGAATTGACCCAAGATTCAAGAATGATTTTCAGCACCGTGTGTTCTCTGAGCTGATCATGACCAAGAAGACCAAGTTTGCCCCCCACAAGCAAATCAATGTGGAGTCTCTTCGGGACAATGCTCATATCTATCCCGGTGTGTATGATGCTCTTGGGAGACTTGGCTTGATTCCCTTCATCACCTTTCATCATCCGTTCAATGACGATCTTGTGATGCAGTTCTTTGCCACCGTGTACTTTCACAATGATGAGGCTCGCACTATGACTTGGATGTCGGGCACATATGAGTGTGAGGCCTCCATGGATAAATTCTCTTCCATTATTCCTTATCAGTTCTTTGCTGAGGAGCATGCTGATTATGGTCGTGCCCATGAGACTGGAAGAGACAAGGATGAAATTGCGTTTGCTTACAAGCCAGAGAAGGCTTTCACCACAGGTTCTATCAAACACTTGAAGCCTACCTATGATACTATGCGCCACATCCTTAGGTACACCCTTAATCCTAAGGCTGGAGATTCCCACAATCTGAGGAGCTCCATGTTGGACATCTTTGTCTACATTCGTGACAGGAAGAAAGTGGATGTTCTGGACTTCATGTTCTATGAGATCAGGCAGTGTGTTCAGGAGAACAAGTTGTGCATATATGCTCCGTTCATCCAGGCATTGATTGAGTCTGTCTGCCCCGCCAAGTTCATTGCCAAGTATCGTACCTCCTTTCCGAAGCGTGATGCCAACTGGCTTCCGGCTGCTCCTCCACCTTATGTCCCCCCCAAGAAGGGGCGCAACCCCAGGCCTGAGGATCGTGCTACCTACACTGAGGGCTGCTCATCCCAGGCATGGCTTCCGCGTGGCAAAGGGAAGCCAGTTTCTGCTAATGCCAGTTTCACCAGAGAGGAGAAGAAGTCTCTTCTGAAGACCGTAAGTAACATGTTCAAGATGTGTCAGTCCATTCAGCGCCGGCAGGTCAAGGAGATCAACAAGGACAAGCTGGTGAGGCGTCTGAAGAAGGCTGAGCGTGCTGCTGCTGGTGAGGAGGTTGGCCCAGGGTCCGAGGACAATGACAGTGTGGCCACAGCTCGTTCCTTTCCCATGGAGGGATGGCACTTTGATGATGATGATGATGCTTCGAGCGCGCCTCCTCTTGTCTAGGGTCTTGTTAGCATCGCCTTTTCCCTTTTTGTTGTCTTGATGACAAAGGGGGAGAAGTGTTCTATTAGGAGCGTTTGCATTTGGTTTCAGTTGGAGTGAGATCTCAAGGCCTCATTTTATTTGGCGGTGTTTATTTGGCTTGAGATACTCTTATTTCCTTTCGTGGTGTGGTCGTCTATGTGAGAGACTATCTACTTTATGGAGTTTATATATGCTTCGTTTATATATGCTTGTTGATCTATCTTGTGGAGTTTGTTCTGGTTTCTTTATGTTATAGTCTCTCTCTCTTTGTTTGCTCACCACACTTGCATGTGATCTAGGCACCGTGTAGGTTATTTCTGTTGATCACATGCCTTGACAATATTGATCTAGGGGGAGCCCCGTGTGTGTGCTTGATGCATAGTCAAGCATCTCCTTTTGTCCTTGCACACATATAGGGGGAGCTCTCGTGATCAACTATTGTCTCATGGCTATTCACTTTGTTATATCTTTGTTGCCATGTCCTAACCATGTTGTCATCAATGCACCAAAAAGGGGGAGATTGAAAGTGCATATGGCACTTAATTATATTTTGGTGTGATGACAATGTGGTTAGAGGAACTAATATCGGTTGCTATAGTTTATCTCAGGATATTGGTTCCATGAAGATTATTATGGAGTTGTGTGACCCCCCCCCCCATTTCAAAAGATCAAAGGCGTGGTTTACCGGCGACTCGAAGGTTTTTCGTTTTGGTTCGATTTGAGTCGTAGGAAAAACCGCACTATCAAGAGGGGTCATCGTGGAATTAGTGTCGTGTGGGAATGCCTCCAAAACTTATACACCAGCCCTCCTACTTCTCCACCAAGTTCCCACTTATTGTGTACTTTGCCGAGGTGTCCTGTGAGTTTCATCAGAAACCTTCTGGACACCCCGTGTGCACGGGGTCTCTAATCCCCGTGCGCACGGGGTGGTCAGAAAGTTTCTGGGAACTCCGTGCGCACGGGGTCTCTGACCCCCGTCCGCACGGGGTACCTCGAAACTCTCTGGACACCCCGTGCGCACGGGGTCCTGGACCCCCGTGCACACGGGGTGGTTGGAAAGTTTCTGGACACACCATGCGCACGGGGTCTCTGACCCCCGTGCGCACGGGGTACCTCGAAACTCTCTGGACACCCCGTGCGCACGGGGTCCTGGACCCCCGTGCACACGGGGTGGATGGAAAGCCTCTGGACACCCCATGCGCACGGGGCCGACTTAGCCCGTGCGCACGGGGTCCAACGGGCAGAAATCCCCTCCCGGCCAAGAACACTATAAAAGCCCCCTTCTTCCACCTCCAACCTTCAACCCTAATGTCTTGTTGAGCTCCTCCATTGCTACACCTCATTTTGCTCAATACTCTCAATCCCTCCACCCAAACTTGTTAAAACTTTGGGGATTGGAAGAGCAAGACCCGATCTACACTTTGACCAAACCAAATCGCGTTCCCCACAATATTCATCCACCATGACTTGTTACTCTTGGAGCTTGGGCTCCTAGGTGGTTAGAGGTTCCTCCGGAAGCTTCCTTGCTTGTGGTGTGCTCCGGAGAAGTTTGTAAAGGTGTGGTGGTCGCCTTCAAGACCAACCCTGAGTGATTCGAGGCTCATCCGTTGGGGTGACTCGATAGAGATTACGGTGAGCCTTCGGTGGCGTTCCGCAAGCTTTGGCTCCGGCACCGCTCTAAACGGAGAGTAGCTCTTCCCCAAGGAAGAGTGAACTTCGGGATAAATTCCGCGTCATCGTCTCACTTGTGGTTAATCCTTTCCCGCACTTTACTTTGCCTTGTATGCTTGTTGGCTTGCTAATTAGATTGTTGCCTAGCATATTTAGCTTGGAGCTTGCTTGTCATATATGTTGTGTTCACCTAGTTGCATATCTAGTGAACCCTATTTATCTGCTAAACCTTAAAATTGACAAGAAAGATTAAAATTTGTAGTCTCCTATTCACCCCCCCCCCTCTAGTCGACCGTATCGATCCTTTCAACTGCCCGCTCCCCGGCATTGGGAGCGGGCACTTGCTGGCCAGCAGCTAGAGCGCGGGCGGCGGTGGCGGGAGTTAGATACCCCATGCTGCGCAGCTCCAGGATGGTGCCCTCCGTCACGATAGAGCCACCCCAGTGCCCCTTGAGAGTGTCGGCCATGGCTGGTGCTGGAGGTTGGACTCGCAGAAGGAAAAAAAGAATAGGATGGGATCTGGGCGCTGGAGCTGGACGAAGCAGTAGTAGGAGAGAATGGGAGCGGGGTCGATTGCGCTTTCCTTCCCTTCGCTCTTATAAGCCCGTGAAAGGCTAAGTGTCCCCCTCGCTGTGCTAATAAACTCGCTATTCCCATCAAAAATGCCGTTGAGCATATGGGGGGAAACAAAATGGTAATGATATCCCTAAGAAAGCGGGCACGATCTCCACCTTGATGGGATGTGCCAGTAAAAAGGCTGCCTCGAACCGCGATTTAAGGGGGAGGCAGTAACTGCTCGACCTGTCGTGGGGAAGCCTCTTCGATAAAGTTGTCAGGCCAGATTGGACCGTTCATACCTGAACAACAGGCCTTCGAGGCTAAGATATCTGTCCTCTTCGGACAGGATACAAGCTCGGTTGGGCCTCGGATGACGTCGCTCCACCAAGAAAAGTAGATCATAAAAGGGGAACTCGTCTATCAAGCCAAGGACTCCGGATCCGAAGTAGCGTCTTTTGAGAAAATTGTCCTCGGCGTAGAAGACCAGTTCGGGGGCTACTGACAGTGTCCTGGATAGGGGGAGTGCTAACCTAGCCAGCCCGTTTCTTCGGTTGGGCCGATGGGCCCTCATGCGTGATCAAGGTGGACTCCGCAGGCCGTGCACAGGAGGCGCGATCAAGACTGCCTCCACCGAAGATTTGATGTGTACTCCAAGATCTCTCCTGCCGCCTTACTCCTAGATACCGACTTTGTAACCCTAGATACCCTCACTGCCGTGTATATAAGCCATAGGGTTTAGTCCGTAGAGGACACATCAACACAATATCATTCACCTGGCCCTAGAGTTAGACATACATTACGATCTCGAGGTAGATCAACTCTGTATTCGATATATCTCCATCAATATAAACAAAGGCGGGACATAGGGTTTTACCTCCATCAAGAGGGCCCGAACCTGGGTAAACATCGTCTCCCTTGTCTTTGTTACCACCGATCCGAGATCCACAGCTCGGTACCCCCTACCCTGAGGTCTGCCGGTTTTGACACTGACACCATGGCAGCCCTAACCTCGCACATGACCTGCTTTTGCGCGGGGGAGGACAGTTGGTTGGCCTGCAGCACACACGACGGTGAGGCGGGGACCTCGGAGACTCGCGATGCCAATGGTAAGCCTAAGCGCAATAAAAATAAGCGCAGGCATAGAAATGGCGGAAGCGACACAGAAGACGCAGCAGTCAATGCACGCTTCACCGGACCTCGATTCGGACAGAAAAGAAAGCCCTTTAAAGGGAACAAGGATGGACCGAGCCAGCTTGACAAGATCCTGGATCGACCGTGCCAAATTCATGGCACCCAAGAAAAACCAGCAACCCACACCAACAGGAATTGCTGGGTCTTCAAGCAGGCCGGCAAAATAACGACAAAAGGTCAGCATAAAACCCAAAATCGCAGCGAAGATGAGGATGAACCTCGGCGGCCAAACAATGGAGGCCAAAAGAAGTTTCCTAATGAGGTAACAGAAGTAAACATGATTTACGTTACCCACATCCCCAAGAGGGAGAGGAAACGCGTACTTCGGGACATCTACGCGTTAGAGCCTGTGACCCCGAAGTACAATCCGTGGTCGGCTTACCCGATCACATTTGACAAGCACGACCACCCGACAAGCATCAGGCATGGCAGGTCGGCCGCGCTCGTTCTGGACCCGATCGTCGATGGTTTTCACCTAGCGCGCGTCCTTATGGACGGAGGAAGCAGCCTCAACTTGATCTATGAGGACACAGTACGGAAGATGGGGATTGACTCATCTCGGATCAAGCCTAGCAGCACCACCTTTAAAGGTGTAATACCAGGGGTCGAGGCTCGCTGCACAGGAACCGTGTCTCTAGAGGTAGTGTTCGGATCGCTCGAGAACTTCAGGAGCGAAGAGTTAATCTTTGACATCGTACCTTTTCGCAGCGGATACCATGCGCTCCTAGGACGCACCGCATTCGCCCACTTTAATGCAGTCGCGCATTACGCTTATCTAAAGCTCAAGATATCGGGACCTAACGGCGTTATCACAGTAAATGGTAACACCGAACGCTCACTCCGGACGGAAGAGCAGACCGCGGCTTTCGCAGCCGAGGTACAGGCATCCGAGGAGGCCGCCCGTGGTGGTAAACGCACCCCCAGCTCTTCAAAGTGTACGCGGGCTGCGCCAGTTGACCTCAGACAGGCACCTCCCCACCCCAAATAGGGGTACGGGCTCCTCGCGCGCCTCCCTTGGAAGGGGCACTACGTCCCCAGGATGCACAACTTTGCACTAAAAATTCCCTGGGTCGCCGAGGAGCCACTACAATGGAGACGTCGGCTCGGCTAGACCGAGCAGTGACGATGCCTCGAGCTCGCACATTGGCAGGGTTCTGTCAAAGAGCTAGCCCATATTAGCATACCATGTGGCTTCAACCACGCAACTAACAGCTGCAGACCTCTTCGAAGGGATCGACCAATGGACGCATCAAGCGCACGCTTGGCCGAAGCTACACAATACCAACCCCCGCTATCAACAAGGACGAGCTGGTCAACAGCACGGAGACGCAGATGTGCGGCAGGAAGCGGCCCGGGCTCATAGACCGATGACATGATCCGCCCTGTTTTTGTTTAGTTCCTCCCTCATTATCTTTACACGCATTGTATCTTGTTTAGTTTCTTTTCTCAAATGTTCGGCATGTAAAGCTTGGATACTCAAAATAAAGAAATCGTACCCATAAAGGTTTTCAAACGCACTTTCTAACAAGCACTACCCACATCTTTACGATACAACTGCTAAAGGGTTACGATTTTACACCCTGAAACAAAAGTCCGAAGTACTCAGCGTCTCGGATGTTGCACTATATGCATCAGTTTCGAACCTAGATTTTGGTCAATAGTTGGGTTTCCCGGCTCCTGTGTGTACCCCTTACATTCCCGACAAATTCGGCTAAGGGTGTAACGGGAGAACCACTACGATAGTGCCGGTAGTTCAACTGGCAGAGCGCCTCAGTGGAGAAAGCCGAAAACTGACTATCTAGGTAAGCGAAAACTGGCCAGCCATCCGAAGACCACGTTAAACGATGTGTCGTTAGAGATCACCCGTGTTAAACGAGGGCTTCTTTTTCAAATTAGTAGAGGTGGGAAGGGTATAAACCTCGGCTCATTAGGCCGACCACTTCACACACCGGGGGCTCGTCATCAGTCCCCACCATCAAACTCCTACGACTAAGTGAAAGTTATAAAGCCACTACAGTGCGATTGCCTAGTCCCTATGTGCGCAGACCTCCTTCGGGAACCAAGACGTCGGTTATAGGTCATGAACACTTAAAAGGAGCACCCTTCGTATATTGTACGAAGGGGCCGAAGCCGACGACTAGCAACTTTCAGTTCAACACGGTCAAACAGGAGGAATATTAAAAATAAAACATAAATATATGAGAGGAAATTCAACAATACTCATTAAATAACTTGCAATCTTTATACATCACAGGCACTTCGGTATTCCGAAGTGCCACCTAGAAATACAAGTTGGCCTTAGGGCACATGGCCTCGGTAAGACGGGCGCCCTCCTCCACGTCGGCGAAGAACTGCTCCGCGGTGCGCGCCTTCCCTTCGGGGGGGCCCGCAGCAACAACCTCTGCCTCCACCTTCCGGAAGTGCGTTTTCATGCAGGCATACGCCCGCCGCGCCCCCTCCAGACACGCGGATCGCTTCCAGTGGCTGACTTGCGGGACGGCTTCTTGCAGCCGCACCAGGAGCCCGAAGAAGCTGGCGGGCAACGCCTCCGTGGGCCACAGATTGATGCAGAGATCTTGGAGCGCCGGCCTCGCCATCCGAAGAAGCTCCGCTAGCTGCTTCATCCGATGATTCAACAACTGCGATTGCGAGGGCTCCTGGAACTGATTCCAGAACGCCTTCTCCGCCTCATGGCCCTCCAGTTGGCAGAAATGAAGGCTGGCGTCCGCCGCACTCTTCGGGAGATCGGCGAAGATCTCTGCGGATCGCCATAGCTGGGTGAGCTCGACGAACCCCTTGCTGCCAAATACACATTGCAGTAAATATGGCTTACGCACGGCTATTCGCTCCACTTGCTGGATCACGTGGTCGTCGGCCCGGTCCCGGGTCTAGAGCTCGGTATGGGACATGCGTAGCTTTCGCAGCTGCTCACTCGTCTCCTTCTCCTTCTTCTCAAGGGCATCGCATTCGAGATACACGCCCTTGAGTGTCTCCTCGACCTCAAGGACCCGCGCCTGGTTCTTCTCCCTAGCCACCTTCTTTCTCCGCTTTGGCCGTAGCAGCCTTCTGCTGCTCGACCTCTTGCCAAGCTGTCAAGAGCTCGGCCTTGAGCCCCTCAAGCTCGGCCAACGCCGCTGTTATCAAATCAGTTCGGCGTCAGTCCTTGCTCAGAAATCAAAATTCAAAAAAAGAGAAGCGCGGCGCGTCGGTCGCTTACCTTGAGACTGCTCGACTTGCTTGTTCATCAGGTCGAGGTCCTTCTCGGACCTCTCGAGCTTCCGGCTCATCTCCGCAATCTCCTCAGAGGTGGAGTCCGGAGCCGAGGTTGACACCTGCATAAACAATTCCTAATGAGCCCCATAATCAATTTAAGGACACTTCGGACATACATCCTGTTTTGTCAAGTCCTGGGGGCTACTTCTTCCTCTGAGCCTATATCTTGACTCCAACTCTAGTTTTTTTTCAAACTGGCCTTGGGCTCGGGGGCTACTCACTAGACAGGTCATCTAAACGATTGGTAGCATATGCCTTCGGACAATTACAAAGATCGATAAATCTAAACAAAGAAGAACGTTTTTCTTAAAAGGCAGAGGATTACCTCGAAGCTCGTGATGAGGCCTTTGAATACCTCGTGCATTTCGGTCTCTGTGGACTGAAATCCTTGCAGCGCCGCGCTGACTAGCGCACGGTGCTCAACCTTGAAGGAGGAGCCTGTCAAGGCTGCCTCCATCTCTTCAGTCCACCCCGCGCTCGCCCGCCCTGGAGCGGGAGGTGAGGGCGGAAAGACCCCGGGTCCCGTCACCTGGGTGCTGGGTCTGTGGGTCTCCGGCTGCGATGGTGGAGCCGGAGTCGACTCTGGCTGGGCCGTTGCTTGGCCCAGCCCTTCCTGGACGACCTCGGGGACCTTGTCCCCTTGGCCTTGCGGGGCCGAGGTATCAACCTCGGCCATGACCACCTCTTCGGCCCTCGCTGCATCAGCTTGAGGGGCCGGGGTCGATGTCACCTCGCCCAGCCCTTCCGGAGCCAGGGCAGCGTGGTCCGGCGTCCTGCTGGAGGAGTCGCTTAGGCGTGCCCTAGGCGGGCTATGGAAAAACATTTACATGGCATTAGCCCTGTCGAAAAACTTAATTGTGAAGACAAATGCAAAGGACAGCGGTGTACCTTCGAGGCGCCGGCTTCTTCCTCCCCAGCGCAAGGGGGTCGTCTTCGGACTCGTCAGAGAGCGTGTTCTTCTCCGATGGCTGGGGCTCGTCAGCTGCCCCAGCCGAGGTTTCTTTCAACCTCTTTTGGCCTAAGGGCTGGGCCTCGGCCTCGGCGTCTTCGGGCGCCGCCCTCTTCCCCTTTGGGGGAAGGTTATCCTCGTCCCCCCCCCGTCACTTTTGTGGGTGGAGGAGGCATGGGTCTCCTCGGACCGGGTGACCGAAGTCTCCCGCCCCCGAAGACCCGTCCTGCCCTTCTGGGGCTTCGCCGCCCTAGGGATCACCATGTGCGGCTCCTCGGTCAGGAGCGCGGTGAGCAGAGGGGACTTCTCCCCCTCCGGGAGTGGTGCCGGGCACGACATCTGCTACACCTTGGTCACCCAGTTCTGCAAATACGAAATGGATCGATTCATCGAAAACCATCTCACTTGACAGGAAAGGAATATGAATGTATATGTTGAACACTTACCGGGGTGGCGGCATAACCAACCTCGAAGCCGAGGTCCTTCCCCTCCTCGGGAATCTTGTCCTTGGCCAGCTTGAAGAGCCGTGTCCACATCCCGACCAGGGAGGAGCGAAAGAAGCAGAGGACGGGTCCGGCATCCCCAAATTTGTGCTCCCACATTGGGGTGGCCCGGAGTTGGAGCGGGAAGATGCGGCGATGGAGCATGATGTTGACCACGTCGGGCAATTGGAGCTTCTTCTTGAGGGACCACCACTGGATCCTCTTGATCAGCATCTCCACCTCCTCTGGGTTTCCCCAGAGGACGCCCTTCTCCTTCCAGGACTTGAGCTTCTTTGGAGGCCCAGTCGAGAAGGCTGGGACCTTGGTCTGGCCAGCGGCGAGCGGCTCAGTGATATAGAACCACTCCCGCTGCCATTCCTTGACCGTCTCGATGAAGGTACCGTCAAACCAGGCGGCCCCCTGACTCTTGCTGACCATGGCGCCTCCACACTCCGCCAGATCAGAGCCGCTGGACTTCGGCTTAACGCCGAAGGTCTTCAACCATAGGCCAAAGTGCGGCTTGATGCGGAGGAAGGCCTCGCACACCATAATGAAGGAGGCGAGGTGGAGGATGGAATTCGGGGCCATGTGGTGGAAGTCGAGGCTGTAATAGAACATCACCCCGCGCACGAATGGGTGCAGCGGGAACCCCAGGCCTCTGATGAGGTGGGGGATGAAGACTACCCGTGAGCGCGGGCGGCGACCTTGGCAGGGATGTACCCCGCATCCCGCAGCTCTTGGAGCATGCCCTCCGTTGTGATGGAGCCTCCCCAGCGCCCTTTGAGGGTATCGGCCATGGCTAAGCGGGGAAGCACGGAGGTGCAGAAGAGGAAGGAGGCAAGATTAGATCTGGGCACTGGAGCTCGAGGAAGCAGGAGATGGGGGAAATGGGAGCGTGGCTACAGGCTCTGTTTACTTTTTACTCTTATAGGCTGTTGAAAGGCTAAGAGTCCCCCTGGCTGCGCCGATAAAAACGCCACTCTCCTCCTCCGAAGATGCCGTTACACGCATGGGGGAAAACAAAATCTTGATGATATCCCTGAAAATACGGGCACGATCCCCACCTTGACGGGACGTGCCAGTAGAAAGGCAGCCTCGAACCACGATTTGAGATAAGCAGTAACTGCCTGACCCATCGTGGGCAGCGCCGCTTCGATAAAGTTGTCAGACTATGAGATACTATTCACGCCTGGGTGGCTAGCCTTCAAGGCTAAGTTAACTCATGACCCCGGATGGGGAGAGAACCCGGCTGAATCTCGTCTGCAAGACACCACTCCTTAGAAGGGTGGCTAAGAGATCCGGAATTTCGAAGGGGAACTCGTCTGTCAAGCCAAGGACTTCGGATCCGAAGTTGCCACCATTGTAGAGATCATCCTCGGCGTAGAAGATCAGTTCGGGGGCTACTGACGGTGTCCTGGACTAGGGGGTACCAACCTAGTCGGCCCATATTCCTCGGGCAGGGCCTGTGGGCCCTCATTCTTATCAAGATGGACTCTGGAAGATGCGTGCGAAAAGGAAGAACCAGATTACATCTATCGAAGACTTGACGTATACTCCAAGACTTCCTCTGCTGCCTCCTCGCCTAGATACCGACCTTGTAATCCTAGATACCCTATTCGGCGTGTATATAAGCCGAAGGGTTTAGCCCGTAGAAGGAACCTCAACACAATCTCATTCACCTAGCCTTAGGACTAGATCATACGATCTTGAGGTAGATCAACTCTGTACTTGATACTTCTCCATCAATATAAACAAGAGCAGGACATAGGGTTTTACCTCCATCAAGAGGGCCCAAACCTGGGTAAACATCGTCTCCCCGTTCCTGTTACCATCTGTCCGAGATCCACAGCTCGGGACCCCCTACCCCGAGGTCTGCCGGTTTTTACACCGACACCAGCAATGCACATAAATTATACGGACATTTGTCGAGGCGATGTGGAGACTACTGAACCCATCCATCACCTGAAAACGAAGGTACTTGATACGTCTCCAACGTATCTATAATTTATGAAGTATTCATGCCACGTTAGCAATAATTTCATATGGTTTTGGTGCACTTTTATATGATTTTCATGGACTAACATATTAACCTAGTGCCCAGTGCCAGTTGTTGTTTTCTGCTTGTTTTTCGTTTTCCAGAAAATCCATAACAAACGAAGTCCAAATGCGACAAAACTTTTTGACGATTTTTTTTGGAAGGAAAGAGACCCGGAAAGCTTCGAGGGAGTACCAAAAGACCCACAGGGGGCCCACAAGGCAACAGGGCGTGCCCAGGGGGGTGGCCACGCCCTGATGCCTTGTGGCCCCCCTGTGGCACCTCTTCGTGTGATTCCAACGCTGAAAATTCTTATATATTCGGAAACCCCCCAAAGTTAACCTAGAATTTTGACTCCACCGCCGCAACCCTCTGTTCCGAAGAGATCCCATCTAGAGGCCTTTTTCGGCACCCTTCCGGAGGGGGAAATCATCACCGGAGGCTATCTTCATCATCCCGACGGTCTCCATGACGAGGAGGGAGTAGTTCACCCTCGGGCTGAGGGTATTTACTAGTAGCTATGTGTTTGATCTCTCTCTCTCTCTCTCCCTCTCTCTCTCGTGTTCCTGATTTGGCACGGTCTTGATGTACCACGAGCTTTGTTAATATAGTCGGATCATATGGTGTTCTTCCCTCTCTATCTTTGTTGTGATAAATTGAGTCTTTCCCTTCGAGGTTTCATTATTATCGGGTTGAATAATTTGGATTTGAGAACACTTGATATATGTCTTACATGTGGATACCCGTGGTGACAATGGGGGTATTCTATTGAGTCACTTGATGTATGTTTTGGTCATCAACTTGCGGATTCCCGAGGTGACATTGGGGTAATCTAGGCATAGGGGTTGATGCACGTTTTCGTCCTACTTTCTCCAATAGAAACTTTGGGGTACTCTTTGAAGTTCTTTGTGTTGGATTGAATATTATGAATCTGAAATTGTTTGATGCATGTCGAATAATTAACTCATGGTTACTTGTGGTGACATTGGAGTATCTAGGTGACATTAGAGTTAATTGATGCGTATCATATGGTCTTATTTTAGTATGAACTCTAGGGCTGTTTGTGACACTTATAGGGATGGCTCAATAGATTGATCGGAAAGGATAACTTTGAGGTGGTTTTGCTACCTACAACAATTTCTTCTTATGTTCTCCATTTGCTAGGAATTTTGGAGTGATTCTTTGTTGCACGTTGAGGGATTTTTATATGATTCAATTATGTTAGCACTGTTGAGAGATTGCACTAGTGAAAGTATGAACCCTAGGCCTTGTTTTCGAGCATTGCAATACCGTTTGTGCTCACTTTTGTTACTTGCTACCTTGCTGTTTTTATTATTTCAGATTACAAAAACCTATATCTACTATCCATACTACACTTGTATCACCATCTCTTCGCCAAACTAGTGCACCTATACAATTTACCATTGTATTGGGTGTGTTGGGGACACAAGAGATTTCTTGTATTTGATTGCAGGGTTGTTCGAGAGAGACCATCTTCATCCTACACCTCCCATGGATTGATAAACCTTAGTTGATCCACTTGAGGGAAATTTGCTGCTGTCCTACAAAACTCTGCGCTTGGAGGCCCAACAGAGTCTACAAGAATAAAAGTTGTGTAGTAGACATCAGTAATTGAGCGCTGTATAACCGCGGAGCAGGCGCTCCAAATCCTCCTTCGAGATGCTGACGCCGATGAGCTCGAGGTCCTTCAGTTTAGGGAGATGAAGAGCGGGCGCGGCATCAATCTGGGGAAAAAAGCACTGCCTGAATGTAGCGCGGCGCGGCGTGGGCGCGAGGCAGAGCGCCACAACGAGCGCAGATGTCCAGCTACAAAGCTGAGCTCCTTGAGCTGATCTAGGGTGGGGGATAGGAACCACTCGTGAAACTTGGGTTCGACCTTGCAGTTGGAACGGAACTTGCAGATGGCAAGGCGTCTGACTGGCCCAGGGTGCATGGTGAGGATGTGGGACAATGCGTCCAAGCGTTTGCGATCCCCGCTGCAGAGCTCGTCATCATCGCTGAGGTCCAGGGGCTAGAGTGCCAGAGGGGGCGCCACCACCGGGAGAGGACGGTGGTCCGCACACAAGATTTGATGGGGAGGAGGGATGTGATGGTTACCAACATCTCATCGGGGAGGCGGCTGATGAAGTCCACGCTCGCCGGAGGCCCTTACGGTTCTGGCTCGACCCGGCCCCGCTTGTTGGCCGCCTTGTCCTCCATCGCAGCAGGCGGCGATCCTTGGCGGCAGCGCGTATAGATATGAACGCAGGAGCAGGAGGAGGATTGGAAACTGTTCTACGTACCTTCCCGGGGCAGCCAAAGCTTATGTGACGCCATCCGTGAACCGTTTCGGGCTTCGAAATCAAAACCATCAATAAATTTTGAGCTTGTTTCCCGTCACATTCCAAATTACGACGCTATAATTAATTGCAAATTTGTACACACCGATCAAACCTAAACGTGTTCCCATTAATGGAGAAGTTGGGAGCTAGGCGGGCGGTGGGTGGAGGTCAAAGGGCTCGCTTCCCGGTGAGCCAGCTTTGCGGCGGACTGCTCACACGCGTCCCCCTGAGCCTGCGTGGCGGACTTCTCATATGCGTCCCGTCTAATCAAACCTGCCCGCACGACACCTCCTAGCCAATAAAAAAGATGGACGTGTGGCAGCACGTAAATGGTTAGTAGAAAGCACACGATTCAAATAATACAACCGGTTGTAATAATAACTTGGCAACTTTTGTTCCAAAATGCCTACGTTGGCTGTTAACATGGCAGCTATTTTGAAATTCATTCTCAATTCGTGCGTGGGACCTAAACATGCACCCAAGGACACATATATGATTTTCAACCCATTTTGGTGCACTGGAGCATGTGCATGTAGTTCAAATTTGAATTATGCACATTAAATGCCTAGAAAACTCAGTTAATGTATAAAAATGTCCAAACGAACCCTGAATAATTCCAAATTTTAACACGACACTCCTATCAATCCATGTTGCCTCTGAAAAAAATTCAAGGCGATAAGAGGCAGTAGATGTCGTTTCGCCCAGAAAGGTGACATGTTCCATATCGGAACCACGAGGCTTCTTGTGAGAAGCTCCGGTTTGTAAGAGGCTTGTACCAAAGCTTGCCCCAAATTGGACCAAATTTTTACCACAACATGTTGGTGCCATTTCATGACACCATGGCAAGTTTCATGAATTTCAAGCGAGTTTTGGATTTACGAGGATTTAAAAACCAAGATTCTCAATGTTTGCGGCTGAGCCAGGACGCCGAGATGTTTGTAATTCATTCCCATTTCTTGCATGGGACCTAAACATGTACCTAAGGACACATATATGATTTTTCAACCCATTTTGGTGCACTGGAGCATGTGCATGTAGTTCAAATTTGAATTATGCACATTAAATGCCTAGAAAACTCAGTTAATGTATAAAAATGTCCAAACAAACCCTGAATAATTCCAAATTTTAACAAGACACTCCTATCAATCCATGTTGCCCCTGGAAAAATATTCAAGGCGGGAAGAGGCAACGAATGTCGTTTCGTCCACAAAGGTGACATGGTCCCTTTCGGAACCCCGAGGCTTCTTGTGAGAAGCTCCGGTTTGTAAGAAGCTTGTACCAAACCTTGTCCCAAATTGGAGAAATTTTTTACCACAGCATGTTGGTGCCATTTCATGACACCATACCAAGTTTCATGAATTTTTCAGACGAGTTTTGGATTTACATGAATTTATAAACCAAGTTTCTCAATGTTTGCGGCCGATCCACGACGCTGAGGTGTTTGAAATTCATTCCCATTTCTTGCATGGGACCTAAACATGCACCCAAGGACACATATAAGTTTTTTCAATCCATTTTGGTGCACTGGAGCATGTGCATGTAGTTCAAATTTGAATTATGCACATTAAATGCCTAGAAAACTCAATTAATGTATAAAAATATCCAAACAAACCCTGAACAATTCCAAATTTTAACACACCACTCCTATGGTTGCATGCTCACTGCAGATAGATGTTCTAGCAATTCAAACACCGTCCTTTTCCGCCGTAACCCTATTTTGTCTTTCAAATCAAAATGAAAAATCAAAAACACCTCAAACAATTTATTACCAACAATCGTGTGTGATGCAGTATAAAATATCTCGGGGCTGGCTTATGCCGGAAGCTTCGTCGGCTATAGTCCACCGCCCGCGCGTCAACCACACTTGCGTGTCAGTTTTTCGCCGCACCGAGCGAAAATTTTCGGCAACCACGGAAATATCTACCCCCCCCCGCCGACCAGAAGCCACATTTCCACTGTTTTCTCCTTCCTTTCCAAGTTCAAACCTTCACTGCTTGCTTGCAGCGCCGCCTCCTCGCTGGCGACGCTCCTTCCTGCTACGCGGCCTCGTTGATCTAGTCAGGTAATCCACACCCCCACCCCCATCCTCCTCCTCCTTCTGCTTCTCCATCCCACATGCCCCGACCGCCGGCGCGACACCTTCCACCCAAATCACCCCCAAACCCCCACCCCATCCTCCAAATAAGCGTCGTCGCCCTAAGCCATGGTGCACGCAGTATAGCCAGGAGCTCAAGGAGCATCTGGCACCCGAGAAGCAAATCGCGGCCGCACGCGCGGATGAGGTCGTGATGGCTGCCATGCGTATCGACCGCCAGATCTCGGAGGAGCACCTAGCCGTCGAGGCCACCGTCGACGCCTCGCGCGCGGACGCCGCTATGCGGTTGGCTGCTTTAAATGACAGTTCGTGGTGTTTTCTCGAGGCCACCGCCAGTGCCTTCTAGTGATGTTAATATGCAATCTGATCTTCCAGTATATATGTTATATATAATGTGCAATGTGGTGCTCAGTTAACTATTTGGTTCATTTTTTGTGATGTTCAGTTAACTGTTTCGTTCAATTCTGAAATGTGATGTTCAATTCTTGTGAGTACAATTTTGTATTGTTATGCATGTGAGAAATAAAATCGAATTTAGATGTACTCTATACATGAGAAACATATACAATTGTTATAATTCCTAGTAGTTCTTAAGCATGCTTGGTTTGGTTAACTGTCTGATCTTCTATTATATGTTCTATCCTGCAATGTGGTGCTTAGTTAACTGTTTGGTTCATTTGTTGTGGTGTACAGTTAACTGTTTGGTTCAATTCTGCAATGCGATGTTCAATTGTTGTGGGTACAATTTTATAATGTTATGCATGTGAGAAATAAAATCGAATTTGGATGTACTCTATACATGAGAAACATATACAATTGTTATATTTCCTAGTAGTTCTTAAGCATGCTTGGTTTGGTTAACTGTCTGATCTTCTATTATATGTTCTATTGTGCAATGTGGTGCTTAGTTAACTATTTGGTTCATTTGTTGTGGTGTACAGTTAACTGTTTGGTTCAATTCTGCAATGCGATGTTCAATTGTTGTGGGTACAATTTTCTATTGTTATGCATGTGAGAAATAAAATCGAATTTGGATGTACTCTATACATGAGAAACATATACAATTGCTATATTTCCTAGTAGCTCTTAAGCATGTTTGGTTTGGTTAACTGTCTGATCTTCTATTATAAGTTTATTCTGCAATGTGGTGCTCAGTTAATTGTTTGGTTCATTTGTTGTGGTGTACAGTTAACTGTTGTGGTGTACAGTTAACTGTTTGGTTCAATTCTGCAATGCGATGTTCAATTGTTGTGGGTACAATTTTGTACTGTTATGCATGTGAGAAATAAAATCGAATTTGGATGTACTCTATACATGAGAAACATATACAATTGTTATATTTCCTAGTAGTTCTTTAGCATGCTTGGTTTGGTTAACTGGCTTTCCAATGTGGCTCGAATTAATCTGTTGGATCTGCAATGTGTTTATTTTTCATCAACAAATTTTACTGATAGTATGCCAACTCTCACTTAAACTGATCAATAACTACCTTATATGTGTTGCAGGGAAACAATGGGAGGCACTGATGTTTACCATCGAGGTTTGCACATGCATGGTCCTTTAGCTAGTAGCACATTATTGTGAAATTGCAGCAACCATTCTAATATTTAGGTTTTTAACTATTTAGTCTATCACATGTAGGTCCTGCTATTAGAGGTTTAGACCCACTATTTGATCCATTTTGCATATGGGGAAATGAGATGTCCATAAATATCAGTCAAGTCAAGAAACTCAGAAATATTGTTAGGATAAAGAAACTAGCGATGAATAACAACAAGATCTTTGTTTGCACAATGAAGAAAGACATCAGTCAACTATAGGATGGTACTAACTCTTTTACCTTGTGTTTTTTCCTATGCGCCATTTCAAAATTTAGAACAGATATTTATGCATATCTTTGTTTTCAGTCCTTTCCAAAGCAGTTCACCAACGATTACCTCTAAACCACCTGCATGGTCAAGAGGCAAGGAAGGTATTCATTCAACACCCACAGTACAATATTGAAGTCTTCCTCAAGAGGATGAAGGTTGGGCGGGCAATCATCCACAGCCACTGGTCTAAAGTTGCAAGGACATTCAACATCATTGAAGGCTCAATATTCGCCTTCAGATTCAGCAGTTTTCCAGATGAGATTCATCTGTCTATTTACCGTATATGATGCTACTTTCCAAAGGTTTTAGATGTTGCATGTGAAACTTCGTGCTGTTGTGTAATGGCGTAGCTAGCTATATGCCTATATGGTGTAACTGAGTGCTGAAGCTATCTGATGTTGTACTCTGATGTAATTCAATTATGAAATCATGGTTGCCGTAATACGGCTATGAAATATATGGTGTGTTTGATATGAAATGTCAATTTGATTACTAAATGCATTATCAATAATAGGCCAATTAGCCTGCTTATTGGGTTTTTCTATTGCAGACGGTTTCTCAGACAACACCATGGGTGATGACCTCAAACAACCCACACAGTTTCTAGAAAGTAGGCGCGTTGGATCAATGAACAATCACACACGACTTCCGCCCGACAAATGTTTGCATTAGGCCACCTTGCACAAACGTTTCCACATAAAAAGTGTGTGTGATGGACAGCCTATGCCATACAGTTTCTTCTAGGCACCGAGTGTGTTGCTAAGAATATCTCACACGATTTGTTCCGTATAATTATTTGCGATGGCTCACCTGATCACACACGCGCTCTTTTTGCCCCGCGTGTGTGACCGGAGGACCTATCGCTGACGGTTTCTGGGTCGTGTGGGATGGACCCCTCCCCCCCTATCGCACACACAGGCAAGGTGACGGTTTAAAACTCTGTCGCGGAAAGGGGGTAAAAACCGTTTGTATAGGACGCGTCTCCAGCAGTGATTCTCCACTCCTCTGGGACGTTGAAGTGATCCATGATCTCCTAGACTATCTTGTGCCACATTTGTGTGTCAGCCTTCCGAAACCCCGGCAAATTAATGTTGAGTCTTGCCCTGCCAACAAATCCATGCACACTCCTGAACCTCGTGCGTGCTTAATCTGTTTTAGTTGGAGCCCAAGACTTTAAATCGATGTCGGTTACTTCATATACACCTTTAGGCTGGTATGTGGGCTTTCTTGGAGCGTTCTTCCGTGTCTTGACCAAAAGGGTGATTGCGGCAGCTCTATCCCGTTCCAGATTTCTTGATCCCAGATCATCTGCTAGAGACCTAGGGTTGTCAGACTCAAATGAAGATGCATTGCCTGAAGTATGAGTGTTGTCGCTGTTACTCGGCATCTACAGAGAACACATGCGAAATTCAGAAAAAAGGGGATAAACATAAAGCTAACAACTTGGTAGTAAGCTGTATAAACATGGCATGTGATAATTTGGAAAATGTACGGCTAATTTGTTCATTTTGTGTGACTCAGGCGCCCGTGATCTGTAAATCGACAATAACTAATTGGAACAAATATAGCTTATATGTAGATAGGAAGGTAGATAATGAACATATATATGCTCTCCATTTTTTTATACTCCCTCCATTCCTAAATATAAGTCTTTTTAGAGATTCCAAATATAGACTACATACGTAGCAAAATGAGTGAATCTACACTCTAAAATATGTCTATACACATCTCTATGTAGTTCGTATTGAAATCTCTAAAAAAACTTATATTTAGGAACGGAGGGAGTAACCAATTTGGGAACATACCGAACCAAATAGGAAAAGGGATCGCGAGGAAATAGGCCTCACCGCGATGGAGAGCAGTAACTGACAGGTTTTTGTGCAAACCTAGCAAGAGAGGCAAGGGTACATGATCGATATTCTAGAGGGCGGCTGGCGAGCAAACGAAGACGGCGAGGCATGGGCAGCCGCGTGTTTGGAATGACAGTGAAGGTAGGGTTGACGCTGAAGACCGGGCACACGGCCGGGTTGAGCACGACAGCGCCAGAAAGGTGCTGGTATGGATCTAGGTGTGGGGCAGCTGGCGATGGAGTTTGGGTAGAATATGCAGACTGTTGAGTGAAACGGGGTGGGCGGTGGGGGGGATGTTGGCGGCTTCGGTGAAAAAGGTGAAAAAAGAGTGCCGGTCGTCGTGCGGAAAGGCCTATGCAAACGGTTGCATGTACGAACCCGTGTGCACAAACGGCATAATTTCGTTTGAAATGAAGATGTGGCAATTTTGAAATTAAGACGTGGCCTCATCATTTCGCCTTGAAATTTTTTCCACGGTACGCAATCACCGTTATACTCTAGTATTGGTTTTCTGTCACATTTTAGGTCTCGTTTGCTATTTTTAAGCCATTTTTGCATTTACCATGCATTTAGTGCATATAAATCAAATCCCAACTGCAACTATAGGTCTAAAAAATCATTTGTGTGTCGCTTTGCGTGTTTTCATTCATTGTCCAAGGAATGGGAAGAATTTTCAAACATTTCGGCTGCGAGATGCGGCCACCGGCGTAGGGCTTGTTGGTATTTTAATTACCGGAAATGCAGATGGACTCCAAAAATCACGAAAATCGGTGTGTTACCGTGGCGTGATCTCAACACCCCATGGAAAATTTTTGGTAAAGTTTGACACAAGTTGCGATGATCGCTCCTTGGAAACCAGAGCATCTCACAAAAAGAATCATAGTTTCCAAAAGGAGACCTGGCAATTCGAATTCCAATCGGCGATGACTTCATCGTTTGTCGTCCAAAATTTTCCCACAGTAGGCAATCACCATTATACGCTAGGTTTGATTTTCTGGCGCATTTCGGGGCTCGTTTGCTATATTTAAGCCATTTTTTGCATTTACCAGGCATTTAGTGCATATAAATCAAATCCCAACTGCAACTACATGTGATGACAAAAGGGATAAGGATTGTCGTTCGATCTGGGTGCATCCTACGGTGCAGATGTATGATCCGTGGGGTTTGGGTTCTGGCCAATTAGAATGAACGACTCACATTGCGCACATTAGGGGTCATCGGCCACAGGTTCGTAGGCACATGGCTTTCGTGAATAAATTGTGTGCTATTGGTAAACATTTGCATCTAGGAACAACATAGTTTTGTTTGAAATGAAGACGTGACTTCATCGTTTCGCCTTGAAATTTTTTCCACGGTACGCAATCACCACTATACCCCAGTATTGATTTTCTGTTGCGTTTCAGGTCTCGTTTGCTATATTTAAGCCATTTTTTGCATTTATCGGGAATTTGGTGCATATAAATCAAATCCAACTTCAACTACATGTGGGTGTTGGCAAAGTAGGCCTGAAAAATCATTTGTGTGTCCCTTTGCGTGTTTTCAGTTATTGTCCAAGGAATGGGAAGAATTTCAAATATTTCGTCTGCGAGATGCGGCCACCGATGTAGGGCTTGTTAGTAATTTAATTACAGGAAATGCAGATGGACTCCAAAAATCACAAAAATCGGTGTGTCACCGTGGCGTGATATCAAGACCCCGTCAGATTTTTTTGGTAAAGTTTGGAACAAGTTATGATGATCGCTCCTTGGAAACCAGAGCATCTCACAAGAAGGATCATAGTTTCCAAAAGGAGACATGGCAATTCGAACTCCAATTGGCGATGACTTCATCGTTTCGCGTCGAATTTTTTTTCCACGGTACACGATCACCATTATATCCTAGGTTTGATTTTCTTGCGTATTTCAGCGATCGTTTGCTATATTTAAGCCATTTTTGCATTTACCATGCATTTAGTTCATATAAATCAAATCCCAACTGCAACTACATGTGGGTGTTGGCAAAGAAGGTCTAAAAATCATTTGTATGTCGTGTCGCTTTGCGTGTTTTCATTCATTGTCCAAGGAATGGGAAGAATTTTCAAACATTTCGGCTGTGAGATGCGACCGCCAGTGTAGAGCTTGTTGGTATTTTAATTACAGGAAATGCAGATGGACTCCGAAAATTCACGAAAATCGGTGTGTCACCGTGGCGTGATCTAAGACCCCGTGGAATTTTTTTGGTAAAGTTTGGCACAATTTGCGATGATCGCTCCTTGGAAACAAGAGCATCTCACAAGAAGAATCATAGTTTCCAAAAGGAGACGTAGCAATTCGAACTCCAATTGGCGGTGACTTCATCGTTTCTCCTCGAATTTTTTCCCGTGGTAGGCAATCACCATTATACGCTAGGTTTGATTTTCTGGCGCATTTCAGGGCTCGTTTGCTATATTTAAGCCATTTTTTGCATTTACTGGGCATTTAATGCATATAAATCAAATCCCAACTGCAACTACATGTGGTGACGAGAGGGATAAGGATTGTCGTTCGATCTGGGTGCATCATTCGGTGTAGACATACGATCCGTGGGGTTTGGGTTCTGGCCAATCAGAACGCACGACTCACATTGCGCACATTAGGGGTCATCGGCCACGGTTTGGTAGGCACACGGCTTTCGTGAATGAACCATGTGCTAGTGGTAAACCAGACTGCACATGTTCAGTTCATACATACTGAAGTGAGATCAATTGAGTGTGCTAGCTCTAGGGTATATAATCATAAATAGTTCAAATTCATTGCTAGGGTTGACAACATATCAAGGTCAACATATTAATCGTTATTGGATCAACAGAAGGCCGGGCATAACTCACAATTCAGTACATGTGACAGTTCTAATTGAATGAATTAAGTTGCAGAATAGACATAATAATTAGTGTTACAGATTAATTCCCATGTACATGGCGCAACTGGGATCATTAGGTTGACCCCGAATGAACTTAGGATTTCTAATGATTTTACGCTTCTCTGTTTTGCTGTTGTGTGATCCCTCACACTACAAAAAAAATACTTCCGTGATGATACGTATTTGTCACAGGAGGTCACGTTTTCTGTCATGCATGTACATCCGTGACGATTTTATGACAGAATCAAGATAGTCATACCTGTGCTGCCGTAGAAGTGTTCCATGATAATACTCAAATTATCATCACAGAAGTGTCCACTTCCATGATGATAAATGGCGCATCATGGAAGTGTTTTCGTCAAGGGTGACCGACACGTGGCATCCACCGTAATGGGTCGTCGTTAAGCTATCGGGTTCCGATTTGGATCCGATAACCAGTTAACAGCCCGGACCAATGGCGATTTTCCACGTGTAAAATTCTCATTCGCCGACAGAACCACGTGTCAGCTCGTCGTCGCGACAGGTGTCATCCATACAATGGACGAGAGGCGCCAATGGAACCGTGACATGTGGCAGGGCCCAACAGTGGCCCATTTAGGTTAAAAAGGCCAGCCCAGTCAAAGGCCCATAAGATTTACTGAGGTACTAGTGGGTTGGCCCACTAACGGCTGCTTAAACATTGCCCATTTACGGCCCACCGCCAGATTGGGCCCGTTAATTGTTTTCTCGGTCTTTGGGCCCCATTACGGCCCAGTGAGTTTTCGGCCTGTTAGAGGCCCGATGTAGAAATGGGCCCATTTCAGCCCAGTGTGTCTTTCGGCCTGTTAATGGCCCGTGCTGCACATGGGCCATATATGGTCCGACGCGACATTCGGCTCAATAACAGCCCGTGATCTCGGTGGCAACATTTCAGCCCAACATGACTTTGGGCCTGTTAAAGGCCTGTCGTACAATTCGGCCCGTTGGTGCCTCTACTAAGCTTTCGGCCTACTAAAGGCCCATGATATGATTGGGCCAACCAAGGCCCGAGATATGTTTCGGCCTGATAACGGCCCGTCATATAACTGGGCCAATAATGGCCCCAGTTATATTTCAGCCTGCTAAAGGCCCGTGGACGACTCTTGAAAATTGTGGCCCAACATGCTTTTCAGCCTGCTAAAGGCCCATGGTGTCTTCTGGGCCATAACAGGCCAGCAGAATATTCAGCCTGTTAATGGCCCTTAGCAACATGGGCCCAACTAAACTTTGGGCCCACTAAAGGCCCATGTGAGTTATGGGCCTGGGCGTACCGTGTCCATGAAGGGCCCATACGGCAGGTCCGCGCAGGCCCAAGTAAAGCCCATTGCGGGCCGGCCCAATTATGGCCCGCTGAAATGCAGGCCCGTTAGAGGCGCATGCTACTTGTGAGCTGCGTTGGGATTTCCTCGAAGAGGAGAGGATGATGCAGTACAGTAGAGATAAGTATTTCCCTCAGTTAAGAACCAAGGTTATTGCTACTTGTAGATTGCGTTGGTATTTCCCCGAAGAGGAGAGGATGATGTAGTATAGTAGAGATAAGTATTTCCATCAGTTAAGAACCAAGGTTATCAATCCAGTAGGAGAACCAAGCAAAATCACTTTAGCAGCACCTGCACACACAAAAGCAAACACTTGCACCCAACGCAAATAAGAGGGTTGTCAATCCTCTTAGCGGTTATTTGCAAGGATTAATTCTGATAGTGATAGATAAATAAACTAAAATACTAAATAAAATAAAAGTAAATAAATTGCAGCAAGGTATTTTTAGTTTTTAATATATGATAAAAGTAGACCCGGGGGCCATAGTTTTCACTAGAGGCTTCTCTCTCGAGCGCAGAACATACGGTGGGTAAACAAATTACTTTTGGGCAATTGATAGAAAAGCAAATAATTATGACGGATTCATGGCAATGATCATGTATATAGGCATCATGTCCGAGACAAGTAGACCGACTCCTCCTGCATCTACTACTATTACTCCACCCATCGACCGCTATCCAGCATGCATCTAGGGTATTAAGTATGAAACAAAGTAACGCCTTAAGCAAGATGACATGATGTAGACAAAGTAAACTCAAGCAATATGATTAAACCCCATCTTTTTATCCTTAATGGCAACAATACAAATACGTGTCATGTCCCTTTCTGTCACTGGGATTGAGCACCGCAAGATTGAACCCATCACAAAGCACCTCTCCCATTGCAAGATAAACTAATCTAGTTGGTCAAACCAAATCGATAGATCGGAGAGAAATACAAAGCTATAATAATCATGCATAAAAGAGTTCAGAGAAGACTCAAATATTTCTCATGAATAATCTGATCATAAACTCACAATTCATCGAATCCCAACAAACACACCGCAAAAGAAGATTATATCGGATAGAACTCCAAGAACATCGAGGAGAACATGGTATTGAAGATCAAAGAGAGAGAAGAAGCCATCTAGCTACTAGCTATGGACCCGTAGGTCTATGGTAAACTACTCACACATCATCGGAAGGGCAGCAAGGTTGATGAAGAAGCCCTCCGTGATCGATTCCCCCACCGGCAGAGTACCGGAAAAGGCCTCCAGATGGGATCGCGGAAGAACAGAGGCTTGCGGCGGCGTAAAAGTTATTCGGGGTGGCTCTCTGTTGGTTTCCGAATATTTGAGAATTTATAGAAGTGGAATTAGGTCAAACGGAGCCACGAGGGCCCCGCAAGGCATCAGGGCGCGCCCCCCTGGGGCCGCGCCCTGTTTTCTTGTGGAGGCTTCATGAACAGTATGGCCTCCTCTCCAAGTCTCCAGGGTCTCTTTTGTCTAGAAAAAAATCTCCAAAAAGTTTCGTGGCATTTGGACTTCGTTTGGTACTGATTTCCTGAAAAACCAAAAACAAGCAGAAAACAGGAACTGGAACTGGGCACTAGGTTAATAGGTTAGTCCCAAAAAATGATATATAATTGCATACAATTGCATATAAAAACATCCAAGATTGATACTATAATAGCATGGAACAATAAAAAATTATAGATACGTTGGAGACGTATCAAGCATCCCCAAGCTTAATTCCTGCTCGTCCTCGAGTAGGTAAATGATAAAAACAGAATTTTTGATGTGGAATGCTACTTAACATGTTTCATCATGTAATCTCTCTCCAACGGTATGAATAATAAGATCCAAATGATACAAAGCAATAGTCTATAGTTTGATATAAAGACATCAATACTCAGGCATACTAATAAACAATCATGTCTTTCAAAATAAAAATGCTAAAGAAAGTTATCCCTAAAAAATCATATCATCCTGTCATGCTTCATCTTCTTAACACAAAATATTTATCATGCACAACCCCGATGACATGCCGAGCAATTGGTTCATACTTTTTAACGCGCTTAAGCTTTTTCAACCCCCACAAAATACATGAGCGCAAGCCATGGATACAGCACTATGGGTGGAACAGAGTATGGTGGTAGAGATTAATAAGGAGAAGTCAAAAATAAGAAGATAGTCTCACATCGACGAGGCTAATCAACGAGCTATGGAGATGCCCATCAATTGATGTCAATGCGAGGAGTAGGGATTGCCATGCAACGGATGCACTAAGAGCTATAAGTGTATGAAAGTTCAACATGAAAACTAAGTGGGTGTGCATCCAACTTGCTTGCTCATGAAGACCTCGAGCATTTGAGGAAGCCCATCATCGGAATATACAAGCCAAGTTCTATAATGAAAAATTCCCACTAGTATATGAAAGTGACAAAATAGGAGACTCTCTATATGAAAAACATGGTGCTACTTTGAAGCACAAGTATGGAAAAGGATAGTAACACTGCCCCTTCTCTCTTTTTCTCTCATTTTTTCGTGGGCTCTTTTTGGCCTCTCTTTTTTTCCCTCACTAGGACAATGCTCTAATAATGATGATCATCATACTTCTATTTACTTACAACTCAAAAAAATTACAACTCGAAACTAGAACAAAAATATGACTCTATATGAATGCCTCTGGCGGTGTACCAGGATGTGCAATGATACTAGCGTAACATGTATAAAAAATGATGAATGGTGGCTGACCCACAAATACTATGTCAGTTATATGATCATGCAAAGCAATATGACAATGACGATGTGTGTCATAAAAACGGAACGGTGGAAGTTGCATGGCAATATATCTCGGAATGGCTATGGAAATGCCATGATAGGTAGGTATGGTGGCTGTTTTGAGGAAGGTATAAAGAGGCTTATGTGTGATAGAGCATGTCATATCACGGGGTTTGGATGCACCGGTGAAGTTTGCACCAACTCTCGATGTGAGAAAGGGCAATGCACGATACCGAAGAGGCTAGCAAATTGCGGAAAGGTGAGAGTGCGTATAATCCATGGACTCACATTAGTCATAAAGAACTCACATACTTATTGCGAAAGTTTATTAGCCCTTGAAGCAAAGTACTACTACGCATGCCCCTAGGGGGATAGATTGGTAGGAAAAGACCATCGCTCGTCCCCGACCGCCACTCATAAGGTAGACAATCAAGAATAAATCATGCTCCAACGTCTTAGCATAACGACAGATCATACGTGCATGCTTCGGGAATCACAAACCTTAACACCAATATTCTTACTAAACCACAATTATCTACTAGCACCTCCCACATATTACCATCTTAATATCACAAAACTATTGCAAGGAATCAAACTTATCATATTCAGTGATCTACATGAAAGTTTTTATTATATCCCTCTTGAATACCTATCATATTAGGACCAAATTCATAACCCGTGCATATTACCATTGCTATTCATTAGACTCTCAAAAAGATATAAGTGAAGCATGAGAGTGCAACTAGTTCTTTAAAATATAACCACCGCCGTGCTCTAAAAGATATAAGTGAAGCACTAGAGCAACTGCCTAGCTCAAAAGATATAAGTGAAGCACATAGAGTATTCTAACAAATCACGAATAATGTGTGTCCCTCTCAAAAAGGTGTGTTCAGAAAAGTTGATTGTTACAAATTAAAAAGCAAATAAAAGCAAACAAACTATATCACAAGACGCTCCAAGTAAAACACATATCATGTGATGAATAAAAATATAGCTCCAAGTGAGTTACCGATAGATTGTAGACGAAAGAGGGGATGCCTTCCGGGGCATCCCCAAGCTTAGACGCTTGAGTCTTCCTTGAATATTACCTTGGGGTGCCTTGGGCATCCCCAAGCTTAGGCTCTTGCCGCTCCTTATTCCTTTATCCATCGTAGTCTCACCCAAAACTTGAAAACTTCAGCACACAAAACTCAACAGAAACCTCGTGAGATCCGTTAGTATAACAAACAAATCTCGACTTTAGGTACTGATGTAAATTGATTCATATTTAATATTGGCATAATGCTACTGTACTCTAACTTCTCCATGACTCATACCCCCGATACGATCCATAGATTCATCAAAATAAGCAAACTATGCAACAAAAACAGAATCTGTCTAAAACAGAACAGTCTGTAAAGATCTATTTAAAATCTATACTTATGTAACTCCAAAAATTCTTAAAACTTAGGACAACGTGGGAAATTCATATATAAATACTTTGTAAAAAATTCAGAATTTTATCACGCTCCAGCAAAAAATCAAAATTCCAGCACTGGACGCAAAAGTTTCTGTTTTCCAACAGCATCAATCGTACTATCTTCCAAATCATCCCAAAGGCATTACTTGGTACAAACACTAATTAAAAGATAAAAAACACAATCATAACAAAGGCTATAATTGTGTAAACACACAAAAAACAGAAGGTAAAAAAAATTACTTTATTCATTGGGTTGCCTCCCAACAAGCGCTATTGTTTTATGCCCCTAGCTAGGCATAATGCATAGTTTCAAGTGTTGTCATCCTTGGTTTCCAAATCCTTAGGGGTGTGATTTTCAGGAGGTTTTTCAAAAACAATGGGGAACACATCATCAACCAAAATTTTAGGGTCATTGAGGCTACTTTCTTCAAACCCTTGTTGGTTCCCTTTTAATGTCCAAGAATATTTCTGATTAATACCATTGAAAACTTGTTGGATGATATGTAGAGGAGGAACTTCCTTTTTAGTATTTTCATCAAAATCATGGTGATCATGGAAAACATATCTCAACATATATTCCTCATTATATAAAATTTCATCTATCACCGGATTTTCTTGGCTCATATTGTTGAAATCAAAGATCTCTCTAGCTTCTTGCACTATGTAATCAAAATCATTCATAAGGATAAGAGTAGCTATCTTTTTAGCCTTAGGGTTGTTTATAACAGGTAACTCATAAAACAATCTTTGCAATTTTGGATGAGTACGAATAAATCTTCTTTCAAGTTTAAGAATGAGCGCGGAGATAGCCTCCCCATAACTGTTGGTTCTTTTAAGAATTGGAGTATCATTGCAAACTAAAGTTCCCGTGCAATTAAAGAATTCTTGAATAGTATTTTTCCCTATGATATTTCCACTCCCTACTACAAAAAAATTTGAGTCTAAATTTGAGGGAATTTCCATCTTAGGGATTTTACCATCCTCACTCTTTTCAATAACAAACTCAGACATGATGGTAACTTCAAGCAAAGCAAGCAAACTAGCAAACAAGCAAATAAAAATATTTTTGTGTTTTTGTAAAAAAAAATTAGAAGTGGGGGAGATGAAAACGAGAGGCAAATCCAAATAAAAAGGCAAATAAAATAATTGCAGGTGGATGATAGTTTGTGTGTAGGTACTTGGTAATTTTGATGATGTCTCCCCGGCAACGGCGCCAGAAATTCTTCCTGCTACTTGTAGACCGCGTTGGTATTTCCGCGAAGAGGAGGGATGATGCAGTATAGTAGAGATAAGTATTTCCCTTAGTTAAGAACCAAGGTTATCAATCCAGCAGGAGAACCAAGCAAAATCACTTTAGCAACACCTGCACACACAAAAGCAAACACTTGCACCCAACGCAAATAAGAGGGTTGTCAATCCTCTTAGCGGTTATTTGCAAGGATTAATTCTGATAGTGATAGATAAATAAACTAAAATACTAAATAAAATAAAAGTAAATAAATTGCAGCAAGGTATTTTTGGTTTTAAATATATGATAAAAGTATACCCGGGGGCCATAGTTTTCACTAGAGGCTTCTCTCTCGAGCGCAGAACATACGGTGGGTAAACAAATTACTGTTGGGCAATTGATAGAAAAGCAAATAATTATGACGGATTCATGGCAATGATCATGCAAATAGGCATCACATCCGAGACAAGTAGACCGACTCCTGCCTGCATCTACTACTATTACTCCACCCATCGACCGCTATCCAGCATGCATCTAGGGTATTAAGTATGAAACAGAGTAACGCCTTAAGCAAGATGACATGATGTAGACAAAGTAAACTCAAGCAATATGATTAAACCCCATCTTTTTATCCTTAATGGCAACAATACAAATACGTGTCATGTCCCTTTCCGTCACTGGGATTGAGCACCGCAAGATTGAACCCATCACAAAGCACCTCTCCCATTGCAAGATAAACCAATCTAGTTGGCCAAACCAAATCGATAGATCGGAGAGAAATACAAAGCTATAATAATCATGCATAAAAGAGTTCAGAGAAGACTCAAATATTTCTCATGAATAATCTGATCATAAACTCACAATTCATCGAATCCCAACAAACACACCGCAAAAGAAGATTACATCAGATAGAACTCCAAGAACATCGAGGAGAACATGGTATTGAAGATCAAAGAGAGAGAAGAAGCCATCTAGCTACTAGCTATGGACCCGTAGGTCTGTGGTAAACTACTCACACATCATCGGAAGGGCAGCAAGGTTGATGAAGAAGCCCTCCCTGATCGATTCCCCCTCCGGCAGAGTACCGGAAAAGGCCTCCAGATGGGATGGCTCTCTATTGGTTTCTGAATATTTGAGAATTTATAGAAGTGGAATTAGGTCAAACGGAGCCACGAGGGCCCCACAAGGCATCAGGGCGCGCCCCCCCTGGGGCCGCGCCCTGTTGCCTTGTGGAGGCTTCATGAACCTTCTGGACTCCTCTCCAAGTCTCCAGGGTCTCTTTTGTCCAGAAAAAAATCTCCAAAAAGTTTCGTGGCATTTGGACTTCATTTGGTACTGATTTCCTGAAAAACCAAAAACAACCAGAAAACAGCAATTGGCACTGGGCACTAGGTTAATAGGTTAGTCCCATAAAATGATATATAATTGCATATAAAAACATCCAAGATTGATACTATAATAGCATGGAACAAATAAAAATTATAGATACGTTGGAGACGTATCAGTTATCAATCCAGTAGGAGAACCACACAGAACCTCGTTAGGAGCACCTACACACACAAAAGCGAATACTTGCACCCAACGCAAACAAGAGGGTTGTCAATCCCCTTGGCGGTTACTTGCAAGGATTAATTCTGGTAGTGATAGATAGATAAAGTAAATTGCAAAACAAAATAAAAGAAATAAAATTGCAGCAAGGTATTTTTGATTTTATATATGATGGATAAATGACCTGAGGGCCATAGTTTTCACTAGAGGCTTCTCTCTCGAACGCATAGCATACGGTGGGTAAACAAATTACTGTTGGGCAATTGATAGAAAAGCGCATAGTTATGACGAATTCATGGCAATGATCATGTATATAGGCATCACGTCTGAGACAAGTAGACTGACTCCTGCCTGCATCTACTACTATTAATCCACCCATCGACCGCTATCCAGCATGCATCTAGGGTATTAAGTTAATAAAAACGGAGTAACGCCTTAAGCAAGATGACATGATGTAGACAAAGTAACTCAATCAATATGAATAAATCCCATCGTTTTATCCTTAATGGCAACAATACAAATACATGTCTTGTCCCTTTCTGTCACTGGGATAGAGCACCGCAAGATTGAACCCATCACAAAGCACCTCTCCCAGTGCAAGATAAAACATCTAGTTGGCCAAACCAAACGGATAGATCAGAGAGAAATACAAAGCTATAATAATCATGCATAAATAAGTTCAGAAAAGACTCAAATATTTCCCATGAGTAATCTGATCATAAACCCACAATTCATTGGATCCCAACAAACACATCGCAAAAGAAGGTTACATCGAATAGAACTCTGATACGTCTCCAACGTATCTATAATTTATGAGGTATTCATGCCATGTTTATTATAGTTTTGTATGATTTTGGTGCACTTTTATATGGATTTTATATGATTTTTATGGACTAACATATTGACCTAGTGCCCAGTGCCAGTTGTTGTTTTCTGCTTGTTTTTAGTTTTCCAGAAAATCCATATCAAATGAAGTCCAAATGCAGCGAAACTTTTTGACGATTTTTTCTGGAAAGAAACAGACCCAGGAAGCTTCGGGGGAGTAGCAAAAGACCCACAGGGGCCCCACAAGCCACCTGGGCGCGCCACCCCCCCCCCCCCGGGGCGTGCCCTGGTGCCTCGTGGGCCCCCTGTGGCACATCTTCGCGTGATTCCAACGCCAAAAATGCTTATAAATACCAAAACCCCCTGAAATAACTCTAGAACTTTGACTCCGCCACCGCAAGCCTCTGTACCTCCACGATCTTAGCTACAGCCCTTTTCCAACACTTTGCCGGAGGGGGGAATCATCACCGGAGGCCATCTTCATCATCCCGGCGGTCTCCATGACGAGGAGGGAGTAGTTCACCCTCGGGGCTGAGGGTATGTACTAGTAGCTATGTGTTTGATCTCTCTCTCTCTCTCGTGTTCTCAATTTGGCATGATCTTGATGTACCGCGAGCTTTGTTAATATAGTTGGATCATATGGTGTTTCTCCCTCTCTATCTTGTTGTGATGAATTGAGTTTTTACCTTTGAGGTTTCACTTTTATCGGATAGAATACTTTTATGGATTTGAGAACACTTGATGTATGTCTTGCATATGAATACCCGTGGTGACAATGGGGTATTATATTGATTCACTTGATGTATGTTTTGGCACTCAACTCGTGGATTCTCGAGGTGACATTGGGGTAATCTATGCATAGGGGTTGATGCACGTTTTCGTCCTACTTTCTCCGGTAGAAATCTTGGGGCACTCTTTGAAGTTCTTTGTGTGGATTGAATATTATGAATCTGAAGTTGTTTGATGCATATCAAATAATCAACTCACGGATACTTGTGGTGACATTGGAGTATCTAGGTGACATTAGAGTTGGTTGATGCGTGTCATATGGTGTTATTTTAGTACAAACTCTAGGGCCGTTTGTGACACTTATAGGGATGGCTCAATAGATTGATCGGAAAGGATACTTTGAGGTGGTTTCGTACCCTACAACAATTTCTATATTATGTTCTTCGCTAGATAAGAACTTTGGAGTGACTCTTTGTCGCACGTTAAGGGATTGTTATATGATCCAATTATATTAGCACTGTTGAGAGATTGCACTAGTGAAAGTATGAACCCTAGGCCTTGTTTTCAAGCATTGCAATACCGTTTGTGCTCCGTTTTATCACTTGCTACCTTTCTGTTTTTATATTTTCAGATTACAAAAACCTATATCTACTATCCATACTACACTTGTATCACCATCTCTTCGCCGAACTAGTGCACCTATACAATTTACCATTGTATTGGGTGTGTTGGGGACACAAGAGATTTCTTGTGTTTGATTGCAGGGTTGTTTGAGAGAGACCATCTTCATCCTACGCCTCCCACGGATTGATAAACCTTAGGTCATCCACTTGAGGGAAATTTGCTACTGTCCTACAAAACTCTGCACTTGGAGGCCCAATGCTACTTGTGAGCTGCGTTGGGATTTCCCCGAAGAGGAGGGGATGATGCAGTACAGTAGAGATAAGTATTTCCCTCAGTTATGAAACCAAGGTTATCAATCCAGTAGGAGAATCACGCAACAACTCGTTAGCAGCACCTGCACACAAAACAACAAATCCTCGCACCCAACGCGAACAAGGGGTTGTCAATCCCTTGGCGGTTAATTGCGAGATTAAATTGTATGGTGATAGATAGATAGATCAAACAAAAATACAAAATAAAATAAATAAAGTAAAATTGTAGCAAGGTATTTTTGGGATTTTCAATATATGATAAAGGTAGACACGGGGGCCTTAGTTTTCACTAGAGGCTTCTCTCTTGAAAATAGCATACGATGGGTAAACAAATTACTGTTGGGCAATTGATAGAAAAGCAAATAATCATGACGATATCTAAGGCAATGATCATGTATATAGGCATCACGTCCAAGACAAGTAGACCAAAACGATTCTGCATCTACTACTATTACTCCACACATCGATCGCTATCCAGCATGCATCTAGAGTATTAAGTTCATAAAGAACGGAGTAACGCCTTAAGCAAGATAACATGATGTAGACAAAGTAAACTCACGCATGAATAATCCCAATCTTTTTACCCTTAATAGCAACGATACATATGTGTCATGTCCCTTTTTGTCACTGGGATTGAGCACCGCAAGATCGAACCCATTACAAAGCACCTCTCCCATTGCAAGATAAATCAATCTAGTTGGCCAAACCAAATTAATAGATCAGAGAGAAATACGAAGCTATAACAATCATGCATAAAAGAGTTCAGAGAAAACCCACAATTCATCGGATCCCAACAAACACACCATAAAAAGTGATTACATCGGATAGAACTCCAAGAACATCGAGGAGAACATTGTATTGAAGATCAAAAAGAGAGAAGAAGCCATCTAGCTACTAACTATGGACCCGAAGGTCTGTGGTAAACTACTCACGCATCATCGGAAGGGCAGCAAGGTTGATGTAGAGCCCCTCCGTGATCGAATCCCCCTCCGACAGAGTGCCGGAAAAGGCCTCCAGATGGGATCTCTCGAGAACAGAGACTTACGGCGGCGGAAAAAGTATTTCGTGGACTCTTCTATTGGTTTCCCGATTTTAGAGTATTTATAGAGGTGGAATTAGGTCAAACGGAGCAGAGGTGGGCCCACAAGGCACCAAGGCGCGCCACCCCCCTGGGGCGCGCCCTGGTGGCTCGTGGCCACCTCCTATGTCTTCTGGCCCTCTCCCGAAGCTTCTAGTGTCTCTTATGTCCAGAAAAAAAATCTCCAAAAAGTTTCGTGGCATTTGGACTTCGTTTGGTACTGATATTCTGAAAAACCAAAAACAGGCAAAAAACAGCAACTAGCACTGGGCACTAAGTTAATAGGTTAGTCCTAAAAAATGATATATAATTGCTTGTAAGTGTATATAAAACATCCAAGATTGGTACTATAATAGCATGGAACAATCAAAAATTATAGATACGTTGGAGACGTATCACCCAACAACGTCTACAAGAATAAAAGTTGCGTAGTAGACATCAAACTCCAAGGAGATCGAGGAGAACATTGTATTGAATATCAAAGAGAGAGAAGAAGCCATCTAGCTACTAGCTATGGACTCGTAGGTCTGTGGTAAACTACTCACACATCATCGGAAGGGCATCAAGGTTGATGTAGAAGCCCTCCGTGATCGATTCCACCTCCGGCAGATTGCCGGAAAAGGCCTCCAGATGGGATCGCAGAAGAACAGAAGCTTGCGACGGCGGAAAAGTTATTCGGGGTGGCTCTCTGTTGGTTTACTAATATTTGAGAATTTATAGAAGTGGAATTAGTTCAAACGGAGGCACGAGGGGCCCACAAGGAATCAGGGCGCCCCCTCCCCCTTGGGCCGCGCCCTGTTGCCTTGTCACCTCCTCATGACGCTTCTGGCCTCCTCCCAAAGCTTTCAGGGTCTCTTTTGTCCAGAAAAAAATCATCAAAAAGTTTCATGGCATTGGGACTTCGTTTGGTACTGATTTCTTGAAAAACCAAAAACAAGCAGAAAACAGCAACTGGCACTGGGCACTAGGTTAATAGGTTAGTTCCAAAAAATGATATAAAATTGCATATAAAACATCCAAGATTGATACTATAATAGCATGGAACAATCAAAAATTATAGATACGTTGGAGACGTATCAAGCATCCCCAAGCTTAATTCCTGCTCGTCCTCGAGTAGGTAAATGATAAAAACAGAATTTTTGATGTGGAATGCTACCTAACATGTCCATCATGTAATCTCTTCTTTTATGGTATGAATATTAAGATCTAAATGATTCAAACTAATAGTCTATAATTTGATATAAAGACCTCAATACTCAGGCATACTAACAAACAATCATGTCTTTCAAAATAAAAATGCTAAAGAAAGTTATCCCTACAAAATCATATAATCATGTCATGCTCCATCTTCTTAACATAAAGTATTTATCATGCACTACACCGATGACAAGCTGAGAAATTCGTTCATACTTTTTAACGCGCTTCAGCTTTTTCAACCCCCACGCAATACATGAGCGCAAGCCATGGATATAGCACTATTGGTGGAATAGAATATGATGATAGAGAGCAATAAGGGGAAGTCAAAAAAGAAGATACTCTCACATTGACGCGGCTAATCAACGGGCTATGGAGATGCCCATCAATTCATGTTAATGCGAGAAGTAGGGATTGCCATGCAACGGATGCACTAAGAGCTATAAGTGTATGAAAGCTCAAAATAAAAAACTAAGTGGGTGTGCATCCAACTTGCTTGCTCATGAAGACCTCGGGCATTTGAGAAAGCCCATCATCAGAATATACAAGCCAAGTTCTATAATGAAAATTCCCACTAGTATATGAAATTGACAACATAGGAGACTCTCTATATGAAAAACATGGTGCTACTTTGAAGCACAAGTATGGAAAAGGATAGTAACACTGCCCCTTCTCTCTTTTTATCTCATTTTTTTTGGTGAGCTCTTTTTGGCCTCTCTTTTTTCTATTTTTTTTATTTCCTCTATGGGACAATGCTCTAATAATGATGATCATCATACTTGTATTTACTTACAACTCAAAATTACAACTCGATACTAGAACAAATATGACTCTATATGAATGCCTCTGGCGGTGTACCAGGATATGAAATGATGCTAGCGTAACATGTATGAAAATAATGAACGGTGGCTGAGCCACAAATACTATGTCAGCTATATGATCAGGCAAAGCAATATGACAATGATGATGTGTGTCATATAAATGGAACGGTGGAAGTTGCATGGCAATATATCTCGGAATGGCTATGGAAATGCCATAATAGGTAGTGTAGGATCGAAAGTATGTCTGGAGGAGGGGTGATTAGACTACTTGACCAAATAAAAACCTAACCTTTTCCCAATTTTAGTTGTAGGTAGATTTTAGCAAGTATACAAGTCAAGCATCACCCTACACATGCTATTCTAAGAGTGTAGCAGCGGAAAGTAAACAATTGCATATGTAAGTAAAGGAGGGGATTGGAGATTTCAAACGCAATGAAGACACGATGATTTTTGGCGTGGTTCCGATAGGTGGTGCTATCGTACGTCCACGTTGATGGAGGCTTCAACCCACGGAGGGTAACGGCTGCGCGAGTCCACGGAGGGCTCCACCCACAAAGGGTCCACGAAGAAGCAACCTTGCCTATTCCACCATGGCTTACGTCCACGAAGGACTAGCCTCACTCGGGGTAGATCTTCATGAAGTAGGCGATCTCCTTGCCCTTACAAACTCCTTGGTTCAACTCCACATCATGTCGGAGGCTCCCAAGTGACACCTAACCAATCTAGGAGACACCACTCTCCAAAAGGTAATAGACGGTGTGTTGTTGATGAACTCCTTGCTCTTGTGCTTAAAATGATAGTCTCCCCAACACTCAAACAACTCCTCATAGATTTGGCTATGGTGGAAGAAGGATTTGAGTGGAAAGCAACTTGGGAAAGGCTAGAAATCAAGGTTCAAATGGTTGGATTGGAATGTCTTGATCTCAACACATGAGTAGGTGGTTCTCTCTTAGAAAATGTATGGTGGAAGTGTAGGCACGTTCTGATGGCTCTCCTTACAGAGTAAGAAGAGGTGGAGGGGTATATATAGCCTCCACACAAAATCCAACCATTACACACTTTTGACCCAACTCGGTGGCACCGATCCGAAATCTCGGTAGCACCGACCAGTGTAAAAGATATGAACGTTAGGAATCTCGGTGGGACCGACTGGAACATCTCGGATGGACCGATGTGCAATGGTTAGGGCAAACCTCGTCTCGGTGGCACCGATTGCATCAACTCGGTAGGACCGAAGTGAAGCAATAAGGCAACAGAGAGTTGGCAAGCCATCTCGGTGAGACCGATTTGCAAAACTTGGTGGGACTGAAGTAATTGCAACCAATTATAGAGAGTTGGCAAGGCCATCTCGGTGAGACCGAGATCCATATCGGTGGATCCGATTTGTTAGGGTTTTGGCAGTGGCTAAGTCCAGATGAAGTCGGTGGCTCTGGATAGGAATTTTCGGTGGGGCTGAGTTGGAATGTAGGTTTTGGACATATTTGGATGGAGAAAATGGTTGAGGGTTTTGGAGTCCTGTCACTAAGCACTTGAGCAAAAAGACCATTAAGCAACACCTCATCCCCTTTTAATAGTATTGGCTTTCCTATGGACTCAATGTGATCTTGGATCACTTAACATAAAATGTAGAGTCTTGAGCTTTTGCCAATCCATGTCCTTAGCATTTTGAGGGGTCCACATCTCTAGTCCTTGCCATGCCAATCATTGAACATCCTGAAATCTTTAACTTGAATGGACATTAGTTCAATGAGATATATGTTGTTACAAATTACCAAAACCACCAAGGGAGCAAATGTGCTTTCAATCTCCCCCTTTTTGGTAATTGATGACAACATATAGATCAAAGCTTTGACAAATGATTAAATGAATGAAGTACATCGTTGCTTTGAGAAGTATGTGATAAGCAAGAGCTCCCCCTAAATTTGTGCATTATTAATAATTTGCGTTTGAATGCAAATGCACAATCGATTAGGATCATGGGTCACTCTTCGATGTCACATACAACTTGGTGGAGCGCACAAAATGATATGAATGGAATAGTAAGCATGCATCACCAAAAACACAAGTGAATGATCATACAATATAATGATAAGGATAAGCATTAAGCATAGCATGAAGCATAGTATGATCAATCACACACATAGTAGCTCACAAACATAATGATCAAAGTATCTCAAAGTATCTCACACGCATCAAAGCAAATAGAAATAGTAGCAGAAACTCAAGAAAACGACGAGCAAAAGCAAGACACTCTCTCTTGAAGCCTAATGATCTATACAATTCTCCCCCTTTGGCAACAAGTACCAAAAAGTTCGAATAGGTATAGGACTATGCATCTCTCTAGGCACGATCCTCGGCAGCTCCTGAATGTGAACTCCGGCTGGCAGCTCCGGTGTGCGTAGATGGCGTTGAGAGAAGTGCATCCACAAAGGCTTCAGCTGACGTCTGCTGGGCTGGTGGAGTAGAGACTGGAGGTGGCACTGTAGCAGCAGCAGCAGGTGCAGAAACTGTGGTCCTCGTATCTGCAACAGGCACTGCAGCAGACCTGGATGCCCTAGGGACTGTCTGGAATCTCTCAGTCGTCGGTCTGTCATCTCCACTATCATCAGAAGTAGCTCTGGCTGCATCAACATCATCCTTCAGCTTCTCCACTATAGTCTGAACCTCAGTGATCTTCACATCAAGATCATGAATCTTTGTCTCGACTATTCGCTCTAGGCTCGCCTGGTTCTTGGTGAGGTTGGCCAGACTTCGCTCAATCCTCAGGGTGGCTTCCAGCAGATAAGTCATTTGATCATTCTTTGACTTGAGGTTTGCAATAGGTGCATTGGGAGCAGATGCCTTCTGAGCTTCTTTTGCTACCTCAGCTGCCCGGATCCTCTCTTGAGCTTGGGCAGATGTAGGGTGTGAAGGGTCCATCACCACTACATTGTCCTCGAACTCTGGACGCAATGGGAGATGCTCACGATCAAGAAGATAAGTGCTCGTTCCAACCTTGGTGTTGATGAGCATCTTAATGTGTGGAGCATATCCACAAGATCTCTTCTGGTCAGCTGCGGTTCTCTTGATAGTTTCAACAATAAGGCTCATGACTTTGAATTTCTGCGGTGTGTCAAACAAGTGTAGTAGGTTGATGGAGTGGCCACGTATCATCTTGTCATCTCCAGACTTGGGCAACAGAGTGTACCTCAAGATTGTGTTGGTGGTGGCCAAACCTGGTAGCAAGTGCTTCACTGATCCTAGCTTGTGAGTCTCGATGTCTTTCTCAGGAATTGTTGTGTACATATTTGCCATGGAATTGTGGTCCATCTTGAGCTTGGCATATATGTCAATGTCATCATCTTCTTCCTTTGGAGCACCAAGAAGAGCAGCCCACTTAGAGATGGTTGACTGGTATTTGGATCCCTCAGTCATCCACATAACTCTACCATCTGGATAAAAATGTGCAGTCGAATAAAATTGCATGATCATCTCATCATTCCATTTGGTAAGCTTCTGTCCAACAAAATCATCAACACCAGCAATTCTGAAACTTTCATGAACATGGGGGAAATAGTCTTCATTTGCATCAATATATTTCCAATCCACCCACTTCATGTCACTGACAATAGGCTTCTTGTCAAGTAATACAGTCTCATAGAAATCTTGTTGCTCTCGTGTGTGAAAGCGGTAATCACAAGCAGTCCTCCTCCTTGCAGCATATGGATCTGATAATCTCCACTGACGCAGTCCTTTGTCCTTCCTGAGCATCATGTTCTCTGCAACTGGATGAGCATTGTCATGATCTGGAATCTTGGGTTTCAACTTTCTGAGCACTAGTGGCTCCTCATCAACATCAACTTCAGGCACTGGGGCCTTGGTTCCTTTCAGTAGCAGGGATGTTTCTTGTTGACCTCTTTGGTGCTGGGGCTTTTGGCTTGGATTTGGTGGGAGCAGCAGACCTCATAGCATCTGACATGAGCTTCTGAGTCTTGGCAGGAGGTGCATCAGCTGGTGGTTCCTCCTCCTCCTCCTCCTCACCAATCCTCATGGAGTGTTAGGATCGAGAGTATATCGACCAGAGGGGGGGTGAATGGGAGATTCAAAATTTCTTCGGAATGTTTTGAACCGATCCCAAACACAGCAGCGGAAATTAAGTTCGGTAGCAACGCACTTGTTTTATCTCGCTATAGGGGACCAAATCTATCGGTGTAGACTGAAGCAATTCTATCAAGCGATGAATATCACAAGTCTGACATGGTCGATGGAAATGCAATTAACAACCAGGAACACAATTACGAGAGAAAACTAGATATGACTGTGATAGAAATGCACTGGGAATGATGACTAGGTGAATGAATATAGCATGAATGAAATCACAGTTGTACAACACTTCGAAGTAAATCAGTCAGATATGATGCAATATAATAACGAGAATCTGACAGACAATTGAAGAACTATGATTGATCAGATACAACTATCGGCACAGAGCACGAATGTTAACTGCTGAAGGAAATGCAGTAATGTAAAGCGAACCAGTGGTGCTCGATGGCGACAGAAGGATTTGGTAGACCAGTTCGCCCTTCTGCCAAATGACTACGTCTGGTTGGAGGGGTTGTGATTTAACACAGAGGATAAACTCTCCTCGCCCTATTCTCCATCAACTTCGGAGCTGATCAGACTCCAATTGATTTCACTCGTGGTAGATACTTGTCGGCGATCTCCAAACCTTCACTGAAGATAAACTCTCTTCAGTTCTCTTCGCGAACCACAATACTCTTGGTTGCTGAAGATCTCGCTCGGTGAAGACAATACTCTTCGACACTCGAGCCGACACCTATCCGTCTAGAGAGTGGGCAGCTCTCAAGAGTAATAGGTACAAGAACCCTAACGCAGAACTACTGTGATGCTCAACCACTGTCTAAGTTTCGGTTCTTGATTTTTCTCTCGGTGGATTTTAAACTCAAATCTCTCGGAGAGGGGTTGCTCAATCAATCTTCTCAGAAATCTTAAGCGGAGCAGCCAACGGGCAACGTTGGAGCGGGGTGGCTATTTATAGCCGCAGCCTTCCCTGATGGGAAATGACCAAATTGGACATGTGGAGCAGCCAATGGCCGAACGACACGAGTCCAACGGTCGGAAATTGAGCACAACGGTAACATTACGTGCGGAGCAAGTAATGCTAACTCCTCAGTTCGAAAGATATCTCCCACAGCGAAGAAGAACAACGTCTCTTGCTGGTAGGTAATCATTCAAAGCATAAAGAGATTTCTCTCGGTCTCGCATAGGTTTGGGCTAAGCATCACATCGGATCTAAGCTTCGAGAACCTATACCCCTCTTAATAGTACGGAGGTCCTATGACTCAAATGAATGAAAGATAAACGACGAAAAGAATGCTACGTCTTCACTTCGTCTTCGTCTTCCATCGCTGCGGTCAATTTCTTCGGACGCGATCACCGAACTGATTGCTTTACGTCAGCAATAAACTTTCGAGGGGTCATCTCCTTCACTTCATTCTTCTTCGACTAAGAGTCTGAAACGATGTAGCTCATTCATCTTCTTCGACATAGATAATCTTCGGTGAAGTTCCTCGAACTGATCACCTGAGACAGCATTCTCTTCGGCACTGCATGGACTATTTTTTTCTGTGTGCACTAGCAAACAAATCAGTCCATGCCTGTTTCTGTCAACAATCTCCAAAACGCATGAGGGCAAGTATTGCACCAACAATCTCCCCCTTTTTGGACGATTTGTTGACAAAACAGACTACATCGAAAGATAGATAAAAGAATGGAATGACATGTGAAGTAAATTTGATGACGAGAGATAATTATGAAGATAAAGTATGCTCCCCTGAAGATATGCATATTCTGATTTGAGTGAGCATAGGAGTTAATATGGAGGGTAGCGAGGCGAATCTTCGTATGAGTGACATTGGCAGATTATATCATTTGAAGTTTCATCCAATGCACTCGACGGTGTCTGAGGTATTTCCTGCCACACACAATCTTTGACAAAGATTAGTTAAATAGTGAAGATATATTAAAGTGGGATGTGACAATGGATAAGCCATGAAGATTTTCTCAGAACACAGGTTAATTCCACTCGAGATAGATATCCTGCAAATTAGATGTTCGAAGAATAATCAGAGCAAACGAAGAATAATCAGAGCAAAGAATTCACAAGAATATTGTTCAGAGTGGATATGCAACAGACTATGTTTTCCTGCGACAAAGATGATCTCATAGAAATATGCGAGAGAAAACATCTTGTCAGATAGAGAATTTTATCTTTAGAATTCACGAATGACATAATTCTAAAGCGATTTTTCTTCTCCTGCATCGTTAGATATCGAAAGATAAGCATAGGAGAGATATATGAAGTTTTAAGTAATGAGATTTCTCTCTTCGAGAGACACAATTTCCAATACTCCTGGTATTCTTGCATAGGAGTGAGAGGAGTGATCTATTTGCTTTCACTTATCCTTGCATGAAAGATGAATATCGAGGATAATCACTGCAAGGAAGTAAGCATTCGATGGCACCTGCAAACAAATAGCTGGAAGCAAATGTAGCATTTGCAGGGGTTATTAACAGTGTGCCATCACCACAGGTGGTGAGATTAAGTTCCACAGCCAAAAGTTCAACGGCCAAAAGCAAATTGTTCGAACGAAAAGCAAATGGCGAACGGAAACACCCTGCAAATAACCCGCTTTTCTATCTTCTCGATGTTCTTCTCCCCCTTTTTGTCAACAAGTGTCAAAAAGGAAAGAGAATGCATTCGAGGAACTACTCGTCCGAAGAATCCCCAGAGCTTGAACTATTTGGCGAGACAGAATGAGCGATGGTCGACGCTGAAGTAGGAGTTGGAGACGCAGCACGGGCTTCATGATCAGCTTCGGGAGTAGCAGAGCGAGGTGCATCGGGCTTGTAAATGAAGGTGCCTGCTGTGTCTTCGAGTTCATCATCGGGTTCGACAAACAGCAGGTCGGTGGAGGCAGAACGCTGAGGGAGCACTGGAGTTTGCCTTCGGATGCGAGGGACTTCAAACAACTCCAGATGATCATAATCTTTCTCGATTCCCTTCGCAGACAGTTGTTTACGAGAGTAATGCTTGCGGAGAAGGGTACATGAGCGCTTTTTCTGTTCCTTTTCATACAGCAGGGCTTGACGAGCATAATTATGAAGCAGATTGATTTCAATCATCATTTCCACTTTTTCTTTGCGATCGAGCTTGATGTGACTCTCCAATGATTGCTGAGTGCGAAGACAGGTCTCGTACAGTGAGGGATTTTCTTCACGAGGGATATCAACTTTGACCTTCTTAACTTTCGGAGCTCTTGCAGAGGCAGAAGCAGTTGCATCAATTGGTGTCTTTCCTTTCCCGATATCCTTTATAATTCGGAGAGTGTCTCGGACTGGTGGCATGAAAACTTTCGGGACATATGGGCAGAAAAACTTTTTCATGATAAGCTGCTCAATGGCGAACATGACTCATGGTGCATATGGCTTCAAAACTTGAGGGCTATCAGCAGCATAGGCCAGGTTGCGAATAAGAAGATCAGGAATGTCAAACCGAATTCCATGAGCTACAGCATGAAGAGTATTTGCCACAATTCCATGAATGCTTTCAGGCCGGTTTATTGGCGTGAGAGAATTGCAGAGGATATAGAACAACACTTTGTTCTCATAGGCCAGGTGCTTCGGATTTGCTTCAGTACACTCATCACCAACAAGCTTAGGATCCATCAGCATATGCAGTTGAGCCTCGGATACATCCCAGAAGTGCAGTTTGTGTTCTCGTGAGGCATCAAATTCGAAACGAGGTAAATTTAACAGGGCCAAAAATTGGTCAGCCGAGCATTTGACTCTTTCTTCCTCGGTCATCCATTCGAGAATCCAAGTACTGCTGTCGTTGAGGTCCCCTGAGATATAAAGAGTGGCATAGAACTGAAGGACCACTTCACGGTTCTAGCCATGGTTAAAGCGAAGAAAACTCTTCAGGAAGACCTGCTCGATCTACTCGATGGTGTGATGGAAGCACGGTATGCTTTCTAGCTCGGCAAAGTTCAGAATTTTGTGCTCGAATATACGATTCTTTCCATACAGGACGCGAGCATAATATACGGCCTGTTCCTTTGTCCAGAACCTCGGTGACAACGAAGTCCTTTCTCCTTCATACGGACTGGTCCCAAAGAATGCAAGTTTCGAACGATGAAACTGCTCATTAAATGCTGGACCATTCGGGCCATCATCGACGGGAAACAGAGGAAAAGTTTCCAGTGGATTATTTAGAGGTTCTTCATCGGTCATGGATTTGGTTCGAACGTCATCAGGTGCAGGCACACCTTCATCGATAGGCTTGAGAGGAGCATGAGGCATCCTCGATTTCTCTCGTGCAGACACCTTTGATGAACTTGACTGACTGCTGTTCTTGTTTGCCGGAACTCCTTCGGCATCTTTTTGTCTTTCGGGCACTAGGCCCTTTTCTTTTCTTGCATTTTTATCGGCGGGAGGCACAACAACTTCTTCCTCGGTAGCTTGTGTCACAACAGGTGGGATAGTTTCTTCTCGAGCCATCGGCTCATCAGGTTTCTCTTCTTCCTATACCAACTGTGGGGCAGTGGTACTAGGAGCAGGATCAACATCCATCTGGGTAGGGGCACCAGATGATGAGACCGGGGGTGTTTCCTTTCGGGAAGCATTTAGCTCCCCCTCAATCTTATCACTTTTCTCTTTCTGTTTAGTTTGCTCTGTTTGCATTGTCCTCGGAGGCGATGAATCTGTCTTCTCAACCTCAATTTCTTCATCAACTTCATCAGCTGGGGATTTCTGCTTGGGAGGTACATTTTGCTCATCGGTCCTTACTAGGAATATATCAACTTCTTCATGTTGCACTTGGGCAACTGGCTCAAGAATGAGAACCTCTTCAGTACCAGCTTGATGCATGAGTTCATCTTTGCGAGGTGGAGAAGGTGGTACTTGTTGCAAGGGTACATGGGAATCCATTGGGGTAGGATCAGCAGAGACGTTCTGAAGGCGTCGTTCCTTGTATGTTTTCTGCTTGCTTGCTCTTGCCATAGCCTTCTGACGCTTTTCCTCTTGAGCTCTTCTTCGAGCGAGATCTGCTTGGTGAGCAATCTCCTCGTTTCTCCTGTCACACAGTTGAGATACTTCCTTGTGCAGGCGAGAGTGCCACTCAATTTTATCATTTCGCAAGACGCTCAGAGCCTTGGTGAGTTCAACAGTTTCTTTGTTCTTCTTTTTCCTTTCGAACTCAGATTTGGCCTCATTTCTCATTTGCTCGACAGCTTGTTTTTCTTTGACAACCTTGTTAAGCTTCTTAGAGATTTTCTTCAGCTGAATGAAATGCTTCGTTACCAATTCCGTAACATCATCGGGCAGACCCAGATTGCACACATCATTAGCATTTGCATCATAAGCAGCACTGTCAATTACATCAATCATGAAATTGAAGTCATATTTTTGTTCCTCTGAGGGAGTAGGAACATTGAGCTTGGCCCTTTTGGCAGCCACATCTGCTTTCTCTTCTGACTGCAGCTTTCTCTTAGTAACTGCACCTGACAAAGTTCTCGGAGCCGCAGAACCCGGAGGTTTATCAGTGGGTGGCATGGGTGCATGCCTCGGAGACTTCCTCGGAGATGGCAATGTTTTCACTGGCGAAGGACTCATGTGTGGCTTGTTGAGAATCGCGGGACGATCATACAAGGGAATTTCATCAGCGGTTTCTTCATCAGATGACTCATCAGACGAGTCAGGAACAACCTTCTTGGTTCTCTTGGTGAGGGTTTTCTTTCGTGGTGCACGAGGGGACACGGATTTCTCAGACTTGCTGCCCTTCGAGGCTGATGCACGTTCCTTCTTTTTCTGCACGTCTTGCTGGGTTAGCGCGACGTTTTTCGCTTCGACTTGATACTTCTTCGCTTCTCTGGCTTCACGTTTGGCCTTGGCTTTCGCTCTTTTGACTACTTCCTCGAGAAAGTCAGCGATAGATTTGAGAGAGTCAGGATGAGCCTTTGCTGGCGGTGGAGGCCTGACTTTTTCATCATCAGGGCCAATGCAATTTTCTACAATGCAATCATTCCATGGTGGCGTGAAGGCAAATAGGATCTGGTACTTTTCACGAACATTTTCATATCTGTACCATTTGCCAGCCCAGTGGCGGTGAATTCTCTGCAACCTGTTGTTGCGTTCTGTCATTGATTCTCCTTCAGGCGGAGTTTTTTAACTTTCGGGATCTGACATCTCAGCAGTAGTGTTCTTCTCTCTGCCATGACCACCCTTTTTGGCATTTCCATCGGAGAAGATGGTAAGAGCGTCAGTGACCAGTTCGTCCTCGGGCTGACTATGAGCAGAAGGAATTTCATCCGAATCTTCTTCGGACACTGACTCTTGTCTCTTCTTCGGGCCCTTGGGTGGCTTTAAGGATTTTCCTCCTCCTGTCATTCTCATTCGTTCTGACCTTGGTGGGAACTGAGACAAATACCCTTTAGAATCAGAGTGTTCTTCCGAGATCTGTGACATGACCAACCTGTGAAAGAGAGTAGATGCGAGGGAAAAACAAGGTAGGGTCATAAGCATGCACATAACCATTTTTTGAATGAAAAGGATTTTTAGGAAGATTAGGGAACCCATGGGAATCCAAACAGATATCCTTGATGGATTTTATAAGCTAGCATCAGATGATACAGGGCAGATTAAAAACCATCTAATCTTTCGGATAACACATATGCACCCAAGATGAGGAGATCCAGTACGAGGAAGAACTACAAACCGCACTGGGCAAGTCTTAATGATTTCTAAAGATCTACCGCGGTGAAATATATCTAGAAAAATTGCGACGGTAAGAACTGCCCAAGAACACAGGGAGATGGAGACAAGCAGTTCCAGATCTAGGCGCCCTAACTTGGCAACTTAGATCAACTACGGCAATGCGGGAAGGAGGATTACCGCACTGGCGTGACCAACCATGACGAGTCTTCACCGGAGTTGCACGGCGGGGCTACTCGCCGGAGTTGCTTCGAGCTCGGGCTTGGGAGGAGGTAAAACAAGGGTTTGCGCGAACGAAAGAGAAGACGCGGCGAGAGGTATTTATAGATGGAGGGGTGAACCACCCTTCCGAAATCTAAGGCCTACAGATGCGGGACGTTCCACATTCAACGGGCACGATCACGATCAAGGAGATCGTGGGCACGTGGCAACCGTATCCTGCGAAAATCTTGGGAAGAGAGCGGGAGGTCGAAAGGTTTGAAGGGCAGAATGCCAAAATCGGATAAAAGTTCGAAGTTAATTTCTTTCGCGACCAAGGACGTCGGAGAGAGATTTACTTAAAATCAATTGCATGCTCATGACGGACTTCATAGATTTAGATGAGAGAGTATAGAAGGATAAAAAGGGTCCGAAACAAATCACTCAGGCAAACGAGAAGAAAAACACCAAACGAGGAGCTATGAGTGAGTTGTTCATCGGACAAAACACAAACACGGCAACTCAAACAACAAATCAAGAACAAATAAGCACAACGAACCAGCACCAACAATATAGATCTCAGGTTAAAAGATAAACGAATAGAATCCCAGAGAGCGTGTTCCTGCACGAAGAGTTAGTTGTTTCTCGCAACCCACGCTTGTGTGGGCAGCGCAGACCTCATTTGTCTTGACAGAGCAGAGATATTCCTTCGTTGGTCTCTGTAGTTTACCTGTTCATCTCGAGAGTAATCATATGAGTAAGCATTGAAATTACTCCCAGAGACATGAGCATATTGATTCGAGGAGATGCGCATGTACTCCTTTTGTCGAGAGTTTGACTGATATCTGTTCGAAGAAGTTGCACTGTCGTATTGTGAGTGATCATAATTTCCTCGAAGAAAATTACTCTGCACATTCAGGTTAGCAGTTACAGATAAACTTTCAATAGTGCACTTCTTCACCCAGATTTGCTTCTTGGGTGATCCAAACCTGTAGTTAGTTCCAACATACCGAGCGAAAACCTTACCATTCTGTTGTTTGAACAATTTGTAGTTTGAGTCATCAGACTCGTCAGAAATAACAGGAATGGGTGAGTCATATCCGGACAGGAGCGCAGGTTCGAGAGTTTTGCTTTTGGCAAGAACCCAACTCGTTTGAGGATATTGCTCGGGGGTCCAGTATGTTCCATCATCGTTGAGTTTCCTTTCGAAACCCAATCCTTCTTTTCGGGGGGTTTTGTGTAGTATTGACTTCTTGAGCACATCACATAATGTTTGATGTCCTTTGAGGCTTTTAAGCATTCCTGTCTCAAGCAAGTTCTTTAGCCTGCAATTTTCATCAGAGATAGCAACAAATTCCTCGGGAGAGGGGTTAGGAATATCATTCGAAGTAGTTGCAATATTCTCGACGGTAGCATTGGATATTTGAGCAATTGAATCAGCATTGCAACGTTCTAGGCATTTTGAGCAAGGAGGCACAAAATCATCAGGAAGGTTGATAGATTGCTCGGCGAAGAGAGAAGCTTTTTCTTTCGCAAGAACGTTATAAGAATCTTTCAGTGACTCGAGTTCTTGATTCCTGTTAAGGAGTTCATCTGATAAACTCTCGAAGTTGACTGTTAGAGAATCATATCGTTCGGAAAGATCATCAAACGTTGAAGAAAAAGCATTATGCTTTTCAGTCAACTCTTGATTCTTCTTCATCTCTTCGACCAGTAATCCTTCGGTTTTCCTGAGATTCATCTCAAGTCGTTCCAGCTCATCTTGTTGAGATTTTGCAATCTTAACAAGTTTGGCAAGTTCAATGTATTCAGGGGTTTTGTGCTTTGCTGATACCTGATCCTTTGAAGTTTTTGCCATGAGACAGAATGCGATAGGTTCATCTTCACTTGAAGCATTTTCATCAGTGTCTGATTCGAAAGACTTCTCGGATGATTCATAGGCGACGAATGCATTGCCTCTTCCTAGATTTCTGTAGAACTCTTCGTCTTCTGATTCGGAGTCAGATGATTCATCTACAGATTCCATATTCATTTCTGCACACACTCTAGTCAACTGCGATATCTTCTTCAGATTTGATTCAATGGTTGCTCTTGTTTGTACGTCAGTGACTGGTCTCGACGAAGAAGATGATGCGGTAGTTTCATTTTTCTTCGAGAGCTTAGTGTGACGATCCACTTGAATGAATCCAGAGCAGTGACGATTAGTCCATCTGTTGCTGTGTTTTTCATCGTGTTCCCAACAAGGACAGTCTGCTATGAAGTGACCAGGTTGTTTGCACTTGAAGCACTTCATTTCTTTCGGTGGTAATTTCTTTGAAGATCCAGACGTGTCATCTTCATCATCATTTGTGAGACATAGATTCTGTCTTCTGAGATAGTTTAGTCTTTCGGTGAGTATTTCCATTTCTCTTGTGATAGAGTGTTGATTCTCAATATCTTCTTCTTGAGGACTGCCATGGTGTGAGAGAACTTCTCCTTCGCTTTCCGAAGAGGATTCTTGCTGACCATTTTCAAGTTCCATATTTTCTTCGTGAATGGATAGTAGCGTCATAACTTCGACGTAGTGAAGTTCTTCATAGTCTGGTCTTTGCTTGATTTCAGTCACGGTTGGATCATAGGTTGCATCAAGAATGCTCAGCAGCTTGTTGACCACATCTCTATCGGTGATATCAGTTACTTCTCGTTGATGAAGTCTTTCAACAATGTTTGTCAATCGATCGGTGAGTTCCATAGCACTTTTCTTACGAAGACTTCTGAAACCAGCAAACATAGCACGAAGCATATCCGTTTGTTGATCTGTTCTGGCAATGAATTCTTCATGAACATTCTTGATGGCATCCCAGAGTTGCTTAGCAGTGTCTAGCTTTCGGAACCGAATAAAAATATCTCTAGAGATGCTGTCAGAGATAATATCTTTTGCTTGCGCATCCAACCGTATCACAGCTTCATCGGAAGTAGGGGCATCAGGGTGTTGAACAGTGTATCCATTTTCCACAATTTTCCAAAGTTCAATGTTGATGGCTTGAAGTCTAATTTTCATTCGATCTCTCCAGTAGATATAATCATTTCCATCGAAGATAGGAAACCTTTCAGAGAGCGAGGGTCTACCTGCATGCGACATACTCAAAACTCCAAGGTTGTTAGACCTTTAATAAGCAGAGACAGGGAGTACCTGCTCTGATACCAATTGTTAGGATCGAGAGTATATCGACCAGAGGGGGGGTGAATGGGAGATTCAAAATTTCTTTGGAATGTTTTGAACCGATCCCAAACACAGCAGCGGAAATTAAGTTCGGTAGCAACGCACTTGTTTTATCTCGCTATAGGGGACCAAATCTATCGGTGTAGACTGAAGCAATTCTATCAAGCGATGAATATCACAAGTCTGACATGGTCGATGGAAATGCAATTAACAATCAGGAACACAATTACGAGAGAAAACTAGACATGACTGTGATAGAAATGCACTGGGAATGATGACTAGGTGAATGAATATAGCATGAATGAAATCACAGTTGTACAACACTTCGAAGTAAATCAGTCAGAGATGATGAAATATAATAACGAGAATCTGACAGACAATTGAAGAACTGTGATTGATCAGATACAACTATCGGCACAGAGCACGAATGTTAACTGCTGAAGGAAATGCAGTAATGTAAAGCGAACCAGTGGTGCTCGATGGCGACAGAAGGATTTGGTAGACCAGTTCGCCCTTCTGCCAAAGGACTACGTCTGGTTGGAGGGGTTGTGATTTAACACAGAGGATAAACTCTCCTCGCCCTGTTCTCCATCAACTTCGGAGCTGATCAGACTCCAGTTGATTTCACTCGTGGTAGATACTTGTCGGCGATCTCCAAACCTTCATTGAAGATAAACTCTCTTCAGTTCTCTTCGCGAACCACAATACTCTTGGTTGCTGAAGATCTCGCTCGGTGAAGACAATACTCTTCGACACTCGAGCCGACACCTATCCGTCTAGAGAGTGGGCAGCTCTCAAGAGTAATAGGTACAAGAACCCTAACTCAGAACTACTGTGATGCTCAACCACTGTCTAAGTTTCGGTTCTTGATTTTTCTCTCGGTGGATTTTAAACTCAAATCTCTCGGAGAGGGGTTGCTCAATCAATCTTCTCAGAAATCTTAAGCGGAGCAGCCAACGGGCAACGTTGGAGCGGGGTGGCTATTTATAGCCGCAGCCTTCCCTGATGGGAAATGACCAAATTGGACATGTGGAGAAGCCAATGGCCGAACGACACGAGTCCAACGGTCGGAAATTGAGCACAACGGTAACATTACGTGCGGAGCAAGTAATGCTAACTCCTCAGTTCGAAAGATATCTCCCACAGCGAAGAAGAACAACGTCTCTTGCTGGTAGGTAATCATTCGAAGCATAAAGAGATTTCTCTCGGTCTCGCATAGGTTTGGGCTAAGCATCACAGCGGATCTAAGCTTCGAGAACCTATACCCCTCTTAATAGTACGGAGGTCCTATGACTCAAATGAATGAAAGATAAACGACGAAAAGAATGCTACCTCTTCACTTCGTCTTCGTCTTCCATCGCTGCAGTCAATTTCTTCGGACGCGATCACCGAACTGATTGCTTTACGTCAGCAATAAACTTTCGAGGGGTCATCTCCTTCACTTCATTCTTCTTCGACTAAGAGTCTGAAATGATGTAGCTCATTCATCTTCTTCGACATAGATAATCTTCGATGAAGTTCCTCGAACTGATCACCTGAGACAGCATTCTCTTCGGCACTGCATGGACTATTTCTTTCTGTGTGCACTAGCAAACAAATCAGTCCATGCCTGTTTCTGTCAACAATCTCCAAAACGCATGAGGGCAAGTATTGCACCAACATGGAGGGTTTGCCTAAAACATGAGCAATTGTTTTCCTTGACCTCTTCTTTCCTGCAGTAGCTTCCTCTGCATCACTTGGTTCCTCAAGTGTAAATGTCATGGTTTCCTTAGTAACTTTCTTCACTGTTGTCTTCTCTTTGGTTCTCGTAGATGGTTTGGTGCTATACTCCTTTGCAAGCACAACTCTCTTCTTCTTTGATGTTGCTTCACTAGCAACAAAGTCTTCATCCTCATCATCTGAGGTTCTCTTCTTCCTTTCCCTAGTAGCTACTTTGGGCAATTCTGGAGAACTCCTCTCTCCCTCATAGCAGCTGCCCTCAGGGCTAGAGCCTGAACTGAGATCAGTGTGTGCTTCTGAGACATTCTGGCTATCGCTGGCATCTGACATCTTGCAAAGCTGACCCTGTGAATAGATGGGTATGGGCAGAGTAGATGAGTCATCACAAAAAGCAGATATTTTTTATAAAAATTGAGTTCAAATCTTAGTTTCAAGTTTTCACAGAAGGCATTTTGGATCCACCGAATTGATAATCTCGGTGATACCGAAGCACTCAACAGAAACTAAACACACCATTTCGGTCAGACCGAGATGTGGTTCGGTGTCTCCGAGATGCTAGGGTTTCACTGAAACGTTACTTTCGGTCTCACCGATTCGTACTACTCGGTGGCACCGAGATGTACTAGTGCAATGACCTGGGGCCAAATCGGTGACTCCGAAAATCTCAATTCGGTCGGTCCGAGATGCTTACGGCGGAAACTTAAACCTAATTTTTTTGCTCTAATCTAATCTACGGAATTTTATTCGTGGAATAAGCATTGCAATCTGTGGCAAGAATAATGGCAATCCATCCGTGTATAGAATCAGAAAGAGGAACACGGAGGGGGTCAAATCTCACCCTAACTTGGTGGAGATCCTCTACGGCAGCAATGGCGGGGAAGATTCCCGTTGACGGCGACGGATTCCGGCGGTGAGAGCTCGCTGGACGCAACAAAGAAGTCCGGAGATGAGGGCGACGACAGCTGTGGGGCGCGAGGTCGTAGGGGGTCGAGAAATTTCAACCGTATGGTCTCGCCAGATATATATACCCACGAGCTGTCGGTGGCTCCGAGTTAAACAACTCGGTGGCACCGATATGTGTAACTGCTAGCAGTTTAGCACATTGGTGATGTCGAAAAGGTTCAACTCGGTGACACCGAGATTGAAACCTAGATCAATCTAAATGATTTCGGTTTGTCCGAGTTTGAGTGAATTGGTCCAACCGAAATGCATAAAGAAGGTTTTGGAGGTTCAGCCCTTTCAGATCGGTGACTCCGAGTGCGCCTCACCCGGAGGGTCCGAAAATGACTTGTTCAATTTTTGTGATGTAGCAAGAATAGAGTTTGAGACAAGAAAGCATAGATAGCTAGAGAAGGTACTTAGGCATTCTTGTACATCCACTTGACCAGAAAAACCAAGACAATCAAAACAACAAATGGATGTTCTCGAATGAAGAAAACATGCAAACCAACATGCTCACATAATAAGATAGCAAATGAAATATGTGTCAAACATGCACAATCAAATCTAGCATCTATCAAGCAATGGCGATGACTAGGTCATCTGTATATGAGTATATTGACTTAGGAGTCAAATGAGAACATTTGATCATAGGTCATACTCATCGTTTAAGCACAAGTGGGGTTACCACTTTTACATAAAGCATTGATGTGTTCACACCATTAGAGTTGCTTTAGCTCAATTTTTTTAGAGCAAAGCTCCCCCTAGATGTGATATCCCCCCAAAGAGGGATGAACTAACCTTGGGTTTTGTCGATGATGACTTCATGTAGATGTTGAAGGTGTGGATGCTCAATGTTGATGTAGACCATCAAGAGTTGGGAGCAATCCTTTGGAGTTTTGTGCTTTCAATACCTACATGGGTTAGTCCCACACAAGGAACATACAAGAATATCCATGGACATAGAGTGAAATGCACATATGATGATGTCCATGAATGCAATGACTACCTTGTCCCTTGCCTTACCAACAAGAGGGTTTGTGACTCCATGAACTAGTGCAAGATGTGGAAGTTGATTGCACAAGTTCTTGCCATAAATGAATGTGAGTGAAGTTTGTTGGCGGAGTCACCCTCAAGAACTCTCTAGTTCTTCTTCTTTTGGACCCACATCAACTTGATGGGAATCCCTGGACTTGTAGTAGCATTTGATGAAGTAGAACTTGATGAAGTCTTGGGAACCCACTTGACCAAGGCTTGAGGTGCTTCTTCAAATGAATCAATCTCTTCTTGAGCTTGTGTTCCCTTGAAGGAAGTAGGATCATACTTCTCTTGTTGAGGAACAAACTTCGTCTTGGGGTATTGATCTTCTTCCCACTCAACTCTATTGGCATTGAACTTTCGTTCAAAACCAACACCTTGGTTCTTCCGGTGCCTTCTTTGCTTGCGTACAATTTCCTCAAATTGCTTACTCTTGGCAAGACTCTTGTAGACACCTTTTTCTATAATTCCTTTCAATAGATTGTTTTCTTGCTAAAGTGTAACTTGGCTAAGAGAATCATTAGTGGAATCAATAGAACTACTAGAAGCAACAACATTGGATATGGCATTGTTATTGTTACTACTAGAAATAGAACCCTTTTTACCCTTGTTACTAGTTTGCTTAGGTTTAACTTGTGGCATAAAGGTAGACAAGAGTAAACGTTTGGCAAGATATGAAGAACTCTTCTTTAGAAGATCATCATTGATAGCTTTAAGAAACTCATGCTCTTGCTCTAAATTTAGCTTCTCGAAGCGTAGCTTCTCATGAGTTCTTAGAAGTTCTCTATGATCCTCTTGAGTTGTTTCATGAGCTAACTTAAGAGCATTTAGTTCTTTAGTTAGACGCTCAATCTCCTTCATAGCATTGTCAATCGTTTTCTCTTGACTATCATAATTACTAGCATTTTCATTATAGCTCATATCACTAGCCTTATCAACAAGTAAATCATCATCACCAAGCAAATCATCTTCATCACTATTGAAATCAAGATACTCGGGGTGTGATACCTTGGGACCTTTTGCCATGAAGCATCTTCCAATTCCTTCATTTGGTGAATTTGGATGACACAAGAGCAAGTCCGGTAACACCTTCATCTTGACTATAGTCGGAGTTGGAGTGATAACTTCTCGGAGTGGTTGTCGGAGTCGGAGCCGGAAACCCATTCACCAACATGAGCTTGATGTCTTCTTCTTGTGTAGCTCTTTGATGACTTGTCCTTCCTCTCTGAATCCTTGCTTCTTCGAGAGGGTCTTCGTTCACAACGATCATCTCTACTCCTTCTCTCCTTATGAGGTGATTCATCTCTTCTATGTCTTCCTCTTGGTGATTCGTCTCTTTTCTTGTAGGGAGTCGTACACTCATTGGACTAGTGTCCGGGTTTTCTACAATTGTAGCAATTTTGGTCACGACTTGATGATCTTCTCTCATAGTGTCTTGAGCTAGAGCTTCTTTCTTTCCCTTTGTTCTTGTAGAACTTGTTGAATCTTTTCACCATTAGGCTTATCTCTTCATTGGATACTAGCTTGTCACTTGAAGTTGTGGGAGCGTCGGTTGAGGCTTTGTAAGCACCACTTGATTTGTTGTGTAGCTCCTCTTTGTCCTTGAGTGATATTTCATGAGCAACAATCCTTCCAGTGACTTCCGTGGGTTTGAGATCTTTGTAATTTGGCATCATTTGGATCAATGTGCAAACGGTATCATATTTTCCATCCAAAGCTCTAAGGATCTTCTTGATGATGAATTTGTCGGTCATCTCTTCACTTCCTAAGCCGGCAATCTCATTTGTGATGAGAGCAAGCCTAGAGTACATTTCAACGACTCCTTCATCATCCTTCATCTTGAACTTGTCAAGTTAACTTTGAAGCACATCCAACTTAGATTCCTTGACGGACTCGGTACCCTCATGCATATCAACCAAAGTATCCCAAATTTCCTTTGCATTCTCGAGGCGCTGATTTTGTTGAATTCCTCGGGACACAAACCGTTGAAGAGAATGTCACAAGCTTGAGCATTGTATTGCAACATCTTCAATTCTTCCGCGGTTGCTTCACGATCCGGTTCCTTGCCATCCTCAAAGAATTCACCTTGCAAGCCAACACGAACAACAGCCCAAACGGCGGGGTTATGACCAAGAATATGCACTTTCATCTTATGTTTCCAACTAGCAAAGTTTGTACCATCAAAATATGGACCTCTACGGTGATAATTACCCTCACTAGACGCCATACTCTCCTAAGTTGTGAAACCAAGGCTATGATCACCAAAGCAATGGAATCAAGGCTTACGGAGACCAAAGCTCTGATACCACTTGTAGGATCGAAAGTATGTCTAGAGGGGGGGTGATTAGACTACTTGACCAAATAAAAACCTAACCTTTTCCCAATTTTAGTTGTAGGCAGATTTTAACAAGTATACAAGTCAAGCATCACCCTACACATGCAAATCTAAGAGTGTAGCAGCGGAAAGTAAACAATTGCATATGTAAGTAAAGGAGGGGATTGGAGATTTCAAATGCAATGAAGACACGATGATTTTTGGCATGGTTCCGATAGGTGGTGCTATCGTACGTCCACGTTAATGGAGGCTTCAACCCATGGAGGGTAACGACTGCGCGAGTCCACGGAGGGCTCCACCCACAAAGGGTCCACGAAGAAGCAACCTTGCCTATTCCACCATGGCTTACGTCCACGAAGGACTAGCCTCACTCGGGGTAGATCTTCATGAAGTAGGCGATCTCCTTGCCCTTACAAACTCCTTGGTTCAACTCCACATCATGTCGGAGGCTCCCAAGTGACACCTAACCAATCTAGGAGACACCACTCTCCAAAAGGTAATAGACGGTGTGTTGTTGATGAACTCCTTGCCCTTGTGCTTCAAATGATAGTCTCCCCAACACTCAAACAACTCCTCACAGATTTGGCTATGGTGGAAGAAGGATTTGAGTGGAAAGCAACTTGGGAAAGGCTAGAAATCAAGGTTCAAATGGTTGGATTGGAATGTCTTGATCTCAACACATGAGTAGGTAGTTCTCTCTCAGAAAATGTATGATGGAAGTGTAGGCACGTTCTGATGGCTCTCCTTATAGAGTAAGAAGGGGTGGAGGGGTATATATAGCCTCCACACAAAATCCAACCGTTACACACTTTTGACCCAACTCGGTGGCACCAATCCGAAATCTCGGTAGCACCGACCTGTGTAAAAGATATGAACGTTAGGAATCTCGGTGGGACCGACTGGAACATCTCGGATGGACCGATGTGCAATGGTTAGGGCAAACCTCGTCTCGGTGGCACCGATTGCATCAACTCGGTAGGACCGAAGTGAAGCAATAAGGCAACAGAGAGTTGGCAAGCCATCTCGGTGAGACCGATTTGCAAAACTCGGTGGGACCGAAGTAATTGCAACCGATTACAGAGAGTTGGCAAGGCCATCTCGGTGAGACTGAGATCCATATCGGTGGATCCGATTTGTTAGGGTTTTGGCAGTGGCTAAGTCCAAATGAACTCGGTGGCTCCGGATAGGAATTTTCGGTGGGGCCGAGTTGGAATGTAGGTTTTGGACATATTTGGATGGAGAAAATGGTTGAGGGTTTTGGAGTACTGTCACTAAGCACTTGAGCAAAAAGACCATTAAGCAACACCTCATCCCCTTTTAATAGTATTGGCTTTCCTATGGACTCAATGTGATCTTGGATCACTTAACAGAAAATGTAGAGTCTTGAGATTTTGCCAATCCATGTCCTTAGCATTTTGAGGGGTCCACATCTCTAGTCCTTGCCATGCCAATCATTGAACATCTTGAAATCTTTAACTTGAATGGACATTAGTTCAATGAGATATATGTTGTTACAAATTACCAAAACCACCAAGGGAGCAAATGTGCTTTCAGGTAGGTATGGTGGCTGTTTTGAGGAAGATATAAGGAGGCTTATGTGTGATAGAGCTTATCAACTCACGGGGTTTGGATGTACCGGCGAAGTTTGCACCGACTCTCGAGGTGAGAAAGGGCAATGCATGGTACCGAAGAGGCTAGCAAATTGCGGAAAGGTGAGAGTGCGTAGAATCCATGAACTCACATTAGTCATAAAGAACTCACATACTTATTGCGAAAGTTTATTAGCCCTCGAAGCAAAGTACTACTATGCATGCCCCTAGGGGGAGGTTGGTAGGAGTTAACCATCGTGCGCCCCCGACCGCCACGCAAAGGAAGACAATCAAGAATAAATCATGCTCCAACTTCTTAGCATAACGACAGACCATGCGTGCATGCTTCGGGAATCAAAAACCATAACACCAATATTATTAATAAACCACAATTATCTACTAGTAACTCCCACATATTACCATCTTAATATCGCAAAACTATTGCAAGGAATCAAACTTATCATATTCAGTGATCTACATGAAAGTTTTTATTATATCCCTCTTGAATACCTATCATATTAGGACCAAATTCATAACGCATGAATATTACCATTACTATTTATTAGACTCTCAAAAAGATATAAGTGAAGCATGAGAGTGCAACTATTTCTTTAAAATATAACCACCGCCGTGCTCTAAAAGATATAAGTGAAGCACTAGAGCAACTGCCTAGCTCAAAAGATATAAGTGAAGCACATAGAGTATTCTAACAAATCACGATAAATGTGTGTCCCTCTCAAAAGGGGGTGTTCAACAAAGATGATTGTGGCAAACTAAAAAGCAAACAAAGAAAAGAAAACTATGGCACAAGACGCTCCAAGTAAAACACATATCATGTGATGAATAAAAATATAGCTCCAAGTGATATACCAATAGATTGTAGACGAAAGAGGGGATGCCATCCGGGGCATCCCCAAGCTTAAACGCTTGGGTCTTCCATGAATATTACCTTGGAGTACCTTAGGCATCCCCAAGCTTAGGGTCTTGTTGCTCATTATTCCTTCATCCATCGTGGTCTCACCAAAAACTTGAAAACTTCAGCACACAAAACTCAACAGAAACCTCGTGAGATCTGTTAGTATAATAAATTAATCTTAAACTTTAGGTACTATTATAAATTGATTCATATTTAATATTTTCATAATTCTACTGTACTCCAACTTCCCCGTGGCTTATACCCCCCCGATACAATCCATAGATTCATCGAAATAAGCAAACTATGCAACAAAAACAGAATCTGTCTAAAACAGAATAGTCTGTAAAGATCTATTTAAAAGCTATACTTCTGTAACTCGAAAAATTCTGAAAAATTAGGAAAATGTAAAAAATTCATATACCAATACTGCGTAAAAAATTCAGAATTTTATCACGCTCCAGTACAGAACCAAAAATCCAGCACTGGACTCAAAACTTTCTGTTTTCAAACAGCATCAATTATACTATCATCCAAATCATCCCAAAGGCATTACTTGGCACACACACTAATTAGAGGATAAAAACACAATCATAACAGAAGCTAAAATTGTGTAAACACAAGAAAAATAAAAATTGCACTAAAGATAAATATTGGATTGCCTCCCAACAAGCTCTTTCTTTATAGCCATTAAGATAGGCTTGAGATTTTATTGATGCTCACATGAAAAACAAGAATTGAAGCACAAAGAGAGCATCATGTAGCATGTGAAAAACACATTTAAGTCTAACATACTTCCTATGCATAGGCATTTTATAATCAAACAAATTATCAAGACAAGAAATATCTAGCATATGCAAGGAAGAAGAATAAAACATTGACAATCTCAACACAACGAGAGGTAATTTAGTAACATGAAAATTTCTACAACCATATTTTCCTCTCTCATAATAATTACATGTAGGATCATAATCAAATTCAACAATATAGCTATCATATAAAATGTTCTCTTCATGACCCACATGCATAAAAGTCTTATAATCTTCCAAGATAGTGGGATTAACATAACCTAAAGTCATGACCTCTCCAAACCCACTTTTATCAAAAAATTCACGATATTGATAATTCTCCAAATATGTGGGATTCTTTTTACCTAAAGTTGACACTCTTCCAAACCCACCTTCAATATTATTGCAAACATTATTATCAATGACATATTCATCATGAGGCTTAAATAAATTTTCAAAATCATAAGAAGCATTATCACCCCAATCATGATCATTGCAATAAGTAGTGGACATGACAAAATTATCATCCCCAAGCTTGTAGTTTTGCATATTATTAACACAATTGACATTAATAGAATTTATAATAACATCATTGCATTCATGCTTTTCATTCAAGGAGCTATCATGAATCTTTATAAATTTCTTCTTTTAACACTTCATCACAATTATCAGATTCATGATTTTCAAGCAAAACTTCATAGAGATAATCAAGTGCACTCAACTAACTAGCAATTGGTTCATCATAATTGGATCTTTTGAAAAGATTAGCAAGTGGATGAGGATCCATATCAATAGATTTTTAGCAAGCGAAGATGCAAGCAAATAGAAGGCACATGGCAACACAAAGATAGCACACAAAATATTTTTGTATTTTTGTATTTTTTATGAGAAGTGGGGGAGATGAAAATGAGAGGCAAATGCAAATAAAAAGGCAAATGAAAATAAGAGCCAGTAGATGATAGTTTATGCGAAGGTACTTGATAGTTTTGGTGATGTCTCCCCGGCAACGGCACCAGAAATTCTTCCTGCTACTTGTGAGCTGCGTTGGGATTTCCTCGAAGAGGAGAGGATGATGCAGTACAGTAGAGATAAGTATTTCCCTCAGTTAAGAACCAAGGTTATCAATCCAGTAGGAGAACCACACAGAACCTCGTTAGCAGCACCTACACACACAAAAGCAAATACTTGCACCCAACGCAAACAAGAGGGTTGTCAATCCCCTTGGCGGTTACTTGCAAGGATTAATTCTGATAGTGATAGATAGATAAAGTAAATTACAAAACAAAATAAAAGAAATAAAATTGCAGCAAGGTATTTTTGATTTTATATATGATGGATAAATAACCCGGGGGCCATAGTTTTCACTAGAGGCTTCTCTCTCGAACGCATAGCATACGGTGGGTAAACAAATTACTGTTGGGCAATTGATAGAAAAGCGCATAGTTATGACGGATTCATGGCAATGATCATGTATATAGGCATCACGTCCGAGACAAGTAGACCGACTCCTGCCTGCTTCTACTACTATTACTCCACCCATCGACCGCTATCCAGCATGCATCTAGGGTATTAAGTTAATAAAAATGGAGTAACGCCTCAAGCAAGATGACATGATGTAGACAAAGTAAACTCAATCAATATGAATAAACCCCATCATTTTATCCTTAATGGAAACAATACAAATACATGTCTTGTCCCTTTCTACCACTGGGATAGAGCACCGCAAGATTGAACACATCACAAAGCACCTCTCCCATTGCAAGATAAATCAATCTAGTTGGCCAAACCAAACGGATGGATCGGAGAGAAATACAAAGCTATAATAATCATGCATAAATAAGTTTAGAAAAGACTCAAATATTTCTCATGAATAATCTGATCATAAACCCACAATTCATCGGATTCCAACAAACACACCGCAAAAGAAGATTACATCGAATAGAACTCCAAGGAGATCGGGGAGAACATTGTATTGAAGATCAACTAGAGAGAAGAAACCATCTAGCTACTAGCTATGGACCCGTAGGTCTGTGGTAAACTACTCACACATCATCGGAAGGGTAGCAAGGTTGATGTAGAAGCCCTCTGTGATCGATTCCCCCTCCGGCAGATTGCCGGAAAAGGCCTCCAGATGGGATCGCGGAAGAGCAGAAGCTTGCGGCGGTGGAATAGTTATTCGGGGTGGATCTTTGTTGGTTTCCCAATATTTGAGAATTTATAGAAGTGGAATTAGGTCAAACGGAGCCACGAGGGGCCCACAAGGCATCAGGGCTCGCCCCCCTGGGGTCGCGCCCTGTTGCCTTGTCACCTCCTCGTGAGGCTTTTGGCCTCTTCCTGAAGCTTCCAGGGTCTCTTTTGTCCAGAAAAAAATCGTCAAAAAGTTTTGTGGCATTTGGACTTCGTTTGGTACTGATTTCCTGAAAAACCAAAAACAAGCAGAAAACAACAACTGGCACTGGGCACTAGGTTAATAAGTTAGTCCCCAAAAATGATATAAAATTGCATATAATTGCATATAAAACATCCAAGATTGATACTATAATAGCATCGAACAATCAAAAATTATAGATACGTTGGAGACGTATCAGCGCATGTTTCGGCCCGTTCGCCTCAATCAAATTTTCACCCTTTTTCTGATAGCGAATGATGGCATATACGGTAACTAGGAATTAAGAACAAACCTACCCTATACAATAAAGAAATTACGGCATAGTAACTTATAATAAACCTACACTATACAATAAAGGAATTAGGGCATATTATATCCACTGGGCATCAAAGTTTGCCACCAGTGATCATAAAGCGCGACCAAGAAGCAGATTGCAAAAACTGGGCATCAAAGGTCTTGCCATTGCAGCGCAACAAAATAATACTGAACCAAGACCACTTCAACACAGTTCAAGAAATGCTATCCTTGCGCGGGAGCTACTGCGCAAGCAGCTGAGCAAGGCAGTGAGAACGGCCTAGCATGTCAGTCATATCTTCCAGCTCTAGCTGTTTAGCAATGAGGTTCTCATTGGAGTTCTCTGCGATCTTCCTTAGAGATTGGACTTCAAGTCAAAGTTGAGTTGCACAATGCCTTTCTGCTTGAAGTGGAGACTGAAGAAGTCGGACTGATTCAGGCAACGACTTCTGTGAGCTTGTGTGACTGCTAGTCTCGAGTAACTTGAACACTGCATCAAGACATGACTTTGGGGTTGTCTCACTATCTTCAAGATGTTTTGCCTTCTTTGCCGCAATATATGTTGGGTTTGTCTCACAGTCTTCAGCAGACTTGTGCGTGCCATCAGGCATATCACTCTGAAATAACAAGACAGATGACAGGTTTTGCACGTATATAAACAAAGATGGTAACTGCATTGTCAATTCCATCCAGTTTCATATTAGAAAATAAAGAGACAATTCAAAATGTCAATAGCATAATTTGGCATTGTTCATAATGCGGGGAGCTTCACCACACTACTGAATTACAGATCAACAACACAAGCATAGATGTAGGGCAAAAGAAAATCATTGTATCTCTTTTGGTTAATGTGCATGCCATGTTCATATCATCAACCAGATCAGTTAAGACAAAGCAGGAAATGACAAGGTGCAAATGTGGGTAGCTTCACCACACACTGGATTACAGATCAACAACACAAGCATACATGCCGGGCTAAAGAAAATCAATGGATCTGTATTGAATAATGTGCATGGTATGAATAAGGAATTTGGTTTCATGACTAAAACTTGAAACTTGTAGTTGTTGCGAACATGCATTTTGATAGAAACAGCAAACTAACAGCAGTTGACAATAGGGAGTATGAGCAAATTAAACAGCAATTGAGGAGAAAGGGTTTAGAAGGACGGACTTACATTAACAGTTAACACCAGCTCTATAATGCCCTTCTCCATGTCAAGGGAGGGATAACTCAAGAATTTCAGCACAGAAACTTCTTCATAAGCATTGCCTGTACTCTACATTTTGTAGAGAGTAATTATTGATATGATAATACTGGAAGGGATAGAGGATAATGAAGATAAGATGCAGAGTGATGCTACATAATCAACTACCTATCCATGTAAGTACAATGTTACAGGACAAAATATACTGACAAGAGCAATGGGGTACATTTCTGCACTGGCATTGTCTGTGTATTCAACTTTTTGGCAAGATTAAATATAGATTTGATAATTTTTAGGAAATGGTGGGAGAGGGAGATAAGATGCAGAGTAATGCTACACAATGAACTACTCGCTCCGTCCCATAATATAAGTGTTTTGTACACTAGGCGAGTCTGCCAGGAAATTCTGGAATCAATTCTTAACTAAAAAGAACCAGATAGTTGATTGCCCTGACGCCGAAGCGATCGCCTCTTTCCGGCATAGTATCCAGGACGAGTGGCTAGCGCGGCAGCTTGGACAGGATAAGCCGAGGACAATGGCGGCCCTTACCTCTCTGATGACTCGCTTTTGCGCGGGTGAGGACAGCTGGCTAGCTTGTAGCACTCACGACGGTGAGGCCAGAACCTCAGAGGTACGCGATGGCAACGGCAAGCCCAGGCGCAACAAGAACAAGTGCCGGCATAAAAATAGCGGCAGTGACGCCGAGGACCCAACAGTGAACGCTGGGTTCAGTAATCCAAGGAGTAGCCAAAAATCCTCGACAAGCCTTTAAAGGGAACAAGGACGGTCCTACCGCACTCGAGAAAATCCTCGACAAGCCTTTCCAGATTCATGGCACTTCGGACAAGCCCGCCAACCATACCAACCGAAACTATTGGGTCATCAAGCAGGCCGGGAAGGTTGCGGTCGAAGGCCAAGGGAAAGGCCAGTCTTGTAGCGAGGATGAGGATGAACCTTGGAGGCCCAACAATGGAGGCCAAAAACAATTCCCTTCTGAAATAAAGGATGTGAACATGATCTACGCTACCCACATCCCGAAAAAGGAAAGGAAATGAGCACTTCGGGATGCCTACACCCTAGAGCCTGTAGCCCCAAAGTACAACCCATGGTCGGCTTGCCCGATCACCTTTGACAAACGCGACCATCCGACCAGCATCCATCATGGAGGGCCGGCGGCTCTGGTCCTCGATCCCATTATCGATGGGTTTCACCTGACTCGGGTCCTTATGGACGGTGGCAACATCCTAAACCTGATCTATGCTGACACAGTCAACAAGATGGGGATCGATCCGTCAAGGATCAAGCCCAGCAACACCACCTTCAAGGGTGTGATTCCAGGTGTGGAGGTACTGCACCGGGACCATCACATTGGAGGTCGTCTTCGGCTCCCCCGAGAACTTCCGAAGCGAAGACTTGATCTTCGACATTGTCCCCTTCCGCAGTGGCTATCACGCACTGCTCGGTCGAACTGCGTTTGCCCGATTTAACACCGTCCCGCATTACGCATATATGAAGCTTAAAATGCTGGGTCCACAGGGTGTTATTACAGTCAATGGTAACATCGAGCGGTCTCTCCGTACAGAGGAGAAAACTGCAGCCTTCGCAGCCGAGGAGGCGTCCAAGACCCTCGCCATCGTAAAGGAACAGGGCTCTTCAAAGAGTATCCGAGGTGTTTTCTTACCCTCCCGATAGTCAGGTCGTACCCCCAAATAGGGGTACGCGCTCCACAGCTCTCCCTTGCTGACAGGGGACTACGTTCCCTGCACCCATAACTTCGCACTTAAAATTCCATGGGGGCTGTGGAGCAAAATCGAAAGGCACACTATTTGGCTTGGCCGGACAGTGGCCTACCCACATCCTGGTTATTATCGAGGCATTGTTTCAGGCCCACCAGGGGTGGCTTCCATAACGGCAGTAAAGTCGTCCGGTCATGACCACTGGCTACAACCTCTACGAGGACCCACCAGTCGAATGCGTCAAGCATAGAAACGGCGGCGTAGCACACATCGGCAACTAACCTTGCGATAGACAAGGATGGGCTGATAAACAGCACGGAGGTGCACACGTGCGACAGGGCAGAGAAAGGATGATAAACCCAATTATAGATGCCCTGTATAAACCCTCCCATATATATCTTTATGTTTCTTTCAAAGTTTCTTTGACAGAGCTCGGCATGTACGGCTTGACCTTATAAATCAAAGAAAAAACAAACCCTTCTCGGTCGTTACGCATCTACTCTCGTTATGCACTTTTCTTTTATTATGCCTTTTGAGCTAAAAGATAACTCTCACAATACAATACTTATCGGCCTTCGGCCAGGGGCTCTGATTTAAAACCCCGCCCAAGTACTCATCCCAATACTAATCTAAAAATATTCGGCATCTCGGATATTGCATTATATGCATCAGTTTCAAAATCATGTCTTTGGTCAATAGTTGAGTTGTCCGGCTCCTGTGCTTACCCCTTACGTTTCCGCTTCGTTTGGCTAAGGGTGTAAAGGGAGAACCACTGCGATTGTGCTTCCAGATCGAATGGTCAAGCGCCTCAGTGGAGAAAGCCGATAACCGACTGTCATGATAGGCGTAAATAGGTCAGCGATCCGACGACTGTGTCAAACTAAAGATCGATAGAGGTCAACCGTGTTAAGCGAAGGGCTCTTGTCAAAATAAGCCGGAGTGAATAATTGGATCAACCTCAGCCCGACCAAACACTTCAAACACCGGGGGCTGGTCACTTGCCCCCACAGTTAAGCTCCTATGACTAAGTGGAAGTTATAAAGCCAAAATAGTCTGATTGCCTAGTTTCTACCAACATACACCGCCTCCGGGTACCGAGACATCGGCTAAAGGGTCAATTGTTGTAGAAACACCCCTTGTATTCTGTACAAGGGGGAGGAAGCCGACGACTGGCCACTTTCAGATTCAGACGGTCGCATAGGAGTCAAAATAAAACAAATCGGATGCTAAAGCCGAACACGTTAAAATTAATACTTGTCTTTTTAAATCATTAAACTTCGGCATTCCGAAGTAACATCTAGTAAAACAATTCGTCCTTGCTACACTGGGTCTCGGTGATCCGAGCACCCTCCATCACCCTTGCCATATATTACTCGGGAGTCCGATTCTTTCCGGCAGGAGGACCCGAAGCTACTTCGGCCGTGTCGATGCCTAGATAATGCGTCTTCACGCAAGCATATGCACGCTGAGCCCCCTCCAGGCAAGCAAAACGCTTCCAGCGAAGAACCTGGGGGCTGGCACCTTGGAGCCGAGCAACCAATCCGAAGAAGCTGCTCGACGGGGGCTCCGCAAGCCAGATTGATGCAGAGGTCCTCCATGGCCGGCCTCGCCACGCGATAAAGCTCCATCAGTTGCTTCATCTGGTTGTTGAGCAGCGGTGGATGCGACGGCGCCTGGAACTGCTCCCAGAGGCCCTTCTGCTCGGCGTGACCCTCCAGGGCGCCGTAGTGGAGGCCGGCATCCGACGCACTCCTCGGCAAGTCCGTGAAGGCGTCTGAGGAACGCCAGATTTGGGTAAGCTGGGCGAACTTGTTGCGACCAAAAATGCATTGAGGCAGGTATGGCTTACCAGCGGCGATTCGCTTCACTTGTTGAAGCTCCTTGCGATCCGCTCGGGCCTGGGTCTGGGCCTCTGTGCACACCGAGCTCAACTTCTCGAGTTCGGCGGCCTTTTTCTTCTGGTCTGCCTGAAGGATTTCACGGTCTGCGTATAAACCCTTCAGGTCCTCCTCGACCTCAACAACCAGAGCTTGATCCTTGCTTCGGGCTGCCTTCTCTTCGGCCAGCTCCTGGTTGGCCTTCTTCGCCACAGCCTTTTGCTGTTCGGCGTCCTACTGAGCTTTTTTTAGCTCAACTTTGAGGGCCTCAAGCTCTACAGTGGCAGCTGGCAACAATAAAAAAAACATATGCGTTAGCACAATTTACGTTGCCGCTACAGCATATTTTCCGCTCAAGGCTAGTTTTCCGCTTACCTGGGGCGCGCTCCATCGGCTTTTTCAGCAGATCCATGTCCTCTTCGGACCGGGCCAACTTATGGTTTAGCTCCGCCAACTCCTCTGAGTTAGAACTCGGAGCCGAAGCCGAGGCCTGCAGAATATATTGTTAGTTGTCTCCGAAGTCGATTTCGATCCTCTGATCGGCTTTGTCAATCCAACCAGAGTCTCGGGGGCTACTGCGTATTCGCTCTTACATTACTTTCGTTAAACAATCAAACGACCCCCAAGTCGATTCTTTAAAAACCAACTTGGGGCTCGGGGGCTACTGCCTATTACGCTCTTATGTGTACCTTCGTGGTTTTATCTTTTTATAGTCTTCGGACAATGCTTTTTAGATGTGTTCGTTAAGGGCTACTAGATAGGTTGAGTGTTAAACAACAATGCCCGTAAACGATTGAAAGGGTAAACAGGTTATGTAAAACTCACCTCAAAGCCTTTGAAAAAGCCGATGAAGGCCTCTCGCATTCCGGTCTCTGCGGACCGGAAGCTTTTCAGCGCCGTGCCGATAAGGGCACAGTGCTCTGTAATGATGGAGGAGCTCGTCAAAGCCACCTCCATCTCTTCAGGCCACCCCATGGATGCCTGCCCTTGAGCAGGAGGGGGTGGCGGGGTTGTGTTGGCTCCACCCTTCGTAAAGGCAGGGGTGGATGTCTCCGGCTGCCGCAGTGTCTCCGCAGCGGCCAAGGCCGAGGACTCGGGTTGTCCGACTCTTTCTCCCTCTTCGGCCAAAGGGATCTCCCTTTGGCCCTCAGTGGCCGAGGTGTTAGCCTCGATCGTGAGAGCACTAGTGGCGCCTTCCGCGTTAGCCAGGGAGGTGGCTGTAACACCCCGATTTTTGGCCCTTTCTTTTTCTTTTGGATTTCTTCGAATTTTCATTTGGAGTTCTTTTTCCGTGGCTATGTGGTCTTGAAACCTGGGAAAATCTTCTCTCCTGCCACTTCTTAGTGGCTTGTCATTCTCAATTCTATCCCAAGGCCATGTCATTTCCATCTTAGCCCAACCCCAATATTTATTTCTTGGGAATATTCCTTTTTCTATTAAAGGAATAACCCTGTTTGCTCTAGGTTGTGAAGCAACCTATATTTATGTTTTCCACAAAATTCCCACAAAATTCTCATAAATTCTTTGGATCATATCTTCCACAAATCTGCCAAAACCCATCCTTGTCTAGTCCAAAAATAATTCAGGAATATTCATTTCCTATTCTGCCCAGTATGGCACTTTGTGAAGGAAGTGCTATTTACCCTTTCTTGATTGACCCCAAAAATTTTGGGAACTCTCTCATATCCAAATTATTGCCTAATGCCAAAATTCAGCTTCATTTTCCTAGTAAATCTTCCTCAGCAAATTTCCAAAGTTTCTGTCCAGAGAGAAGCTTTGTAAAGGAAGTACTAGCTAGGTTTATCCAAATGAGTTCAAATTTTGGGAGATCATTCATATGATCAAATAATGACTCTCCACCAAATTTAATCTCCATCCAACAATATATGTGAGCACACCATCCAATCTTGGTTTCTGGTCACAATTTCAGTTTGTGAAGCAACTATATTTTATATTGCTTCAAATATTCTGAAATTAATCCAGGACCTAAATATCCATAAATAATGTGAGCATGCAAAAACTCACATTATTTTTCCAAGCCATTTACTCCACAAAATTCCCCCAAGTTTCTGTCCAGTGTGGAGCATTGTGAAGGAAGTACCATTTTGGTTTATCCAAATGGGATGAAATTTTTATGGCATCTTCATATGCCCAAATGATCTCCATCCACCAATTTTCAGCCCAATCCAACCATTCAGGTGAGTGCTATTTCCTGATCTAGCTTCTGGACCATAATGTGCGGTTGTGAAGCAACTATATTAAATACTGGTCCAAATCTCATAAAAATCCACAGGATTGTAGTCCTTCCTACCCTAAACCCCTGAGACATCCTGGTTATCTCTTATCTCATTCCATTTGACCACAACATCATGCTTAAGTTTGCAACAGCAAAGTTCAGTCGATCCCTCCCATCAATACACAGTGGATTTCTTCGAGATATCACATCAGTGGGACTGTATGTTGCAGGGACAACACGTTTGACAACTTTTGGCAGGCAGACGTGCCCTCCTCTCGCCATTGCACGCGGTGACCACGCCGTTGGCATGCGTTTGGCGCGCTCTGCGCGTCGGCTAGCTCCGGGCACCCCTCTGCTCGCCGTTTCCGCGCGTTTCTTCGTGTCCCAGAGCTTCGTGGCAGCCACGCGGTCGCTCCCCAGCCCTCTCCCCCTCCTCCTTCGCCCTCCTCGCGCCACGGTGGCCATGGCCGCGTGCGCACAATGTCTCGGTGGCCGACCGAACACCGCGCCGCCCGCGTCTGCTCCTCCACTAGCTCTCTCCCGTCGCCCTCAACCTCTCTGTTGCGAGCGCACGCGTACGCGGTATGTCAGAGCACGACGCGCTTGGCCGTGCAACACCCGGGGGCGGCACCACCTCCGCCCCGGCTATTTAAGAAGCCCCGACCTCCTCCGAGGTCATCAGCAGCCACGCACTCCTCCTCTAGCCCCGAATAGCCATTTGCCCGAGCTCGAGGTGCTCTCTGGGCCTCCAATGGCTGCCATGGCCGCCGCTCTCCCCCTCTCAAATTTGCCCGATGCCGAGCCCTTCTCTCCTTCCTACCACCACCAAGGACCTCCCCTAGCCTCCTAGAACCACTCCAGAACCTCCTCTCCTTCTCCGGTGGGCCGTGCCTCCGAGCCCGAGCTCGCCCGTCGCCGGTCTCCGCCGCGCTCGAAGGAGCCCTCGTGCTCGGCCTCCCCGCGGCCCGTGCCCTGCCTTGACGGATGCGGCACGACGGCCTGAGCACGCCCATGTGCTGGACGCCGCCGTTGGTGGCCGGGGCCGCTGGAACAGGCGCCGGCACCGGCGACCTCCTTCTGCCTGCGGGCGCGCGTCGAGAGGAGGAAGGAGGAGGCGAGAGGAGAGAGAGAGGTGCGGTGGTTCCCGGCTGTAGGTGACACAGGCGGCCGGGCCCGCCAGTTAAGTGGACGCGCATTTCGCAGAATGCGCTTTCCCCTCTTGAAAGCGTACTCTGCCGCGCTTTGGGAGAAAATGCGTCTTCTCTGCTTCAAAAGCATATTTTTCTAGAATGCGCTTTCTGTTTAACTCAGCCGGCCTAAACCTTTATTTTATGAACGTTCACTGTTTAAGGGCAGAAATGAATAAGTTTTTATTCGATTTCTGCCTAACGATCGAACGTCCGTAACTCGGCAACCGTAACTCCGATTCAGGTGATTCCAAAGCCCACGATCTCAGTTCGTCGAGCCCGTTCTGATGGTATCATTTTCATGAGGTTGTCACACTGTGAAAATGACCATTTTTCCCTTGCCCTTAAAACAGCTCCGCCGAGAGGGAAACTTTTTCGGCGATTCTTTCCGCAAGTTCATCGCACTTCTTCCCGGTGGTTCCTTCACCCCCAGGCAAGCCACGACAGCCACTTGCATGATGGCATTGCAGTAGCCATGGTTTCCACTTGAATATTTAATAATTGTTTGTGTATTTAATTATTTTGTGAATGCTTCGAATATGCTTGAGAATCCATGTCTATGTTTATGCCATGTTCATTTTCATCTAGTAAGTGATATGATTAATTGCTAAGGATATTCTTATCATGTTTTATTCTGGTAATCATTCCCGATGCTATTGATAATAATAGGCTCATAGGAATAGTTATCGGTTGGTTATGAAATTACTTGTGATATTCGTTATACCATGCTCATTTACATCCCATAGACTAAATGATTTATCATTGTTGCTGCTATGGTTATGTTGCCCATCCATGGTTGCACTGTTATCATGCTCATCTGCATTGTTATTTCATTATGTATTTTATTATGACTCAGCTCATCACCATTCAAGTGAACCTGACATTAATCGAACTTGAACAAATCTGTTGGCTGAGTCATGGTGCCACCGAATCGAGCTCACCAGTGCAACCACACTTGCCTGGATGGGGAGGCCCTAATGTGGTCTATTGTCATGCCTCTCGCCGGTGCCTCCAACTAGGGAAGGTTATGTGCGCGCGCTACCCTGGCCCGGTGGGCGGCCATAAGCCTTGAGTGCCCGAGTTGTAAGGATATCCGAGGTCCCCGTTTGGGACAATGTTATGTTTGGCCACGACGGTGGCAGCCACAAAGGTGGCGGATGTCACGAGTTGACATCAGGGGCAACCCAGGACATAGCCCAAAGGGGAGTTTGTCGGGAGTGGCCGGGAGAGTGTCATGCAATAGATTGGTTTTGTCGGAACGTCGTTGGTCCACCCGAATGGGAGCACGAGGCCATGAGTTCCGTAGTGTGGGTACAGTGTACTAACCTCTGCAGAGTGTATAATCTATCGATAGCCGCGTCCTCGGTCATGGACACAGTTCGTAGTAGGTCACACTGTGGGTCAACAGAAATAATAATCTGAATAATAAACAACCCCGGTTCGTTGAGAAAAGAAGTTGGTTGATCTTTATGTGGTCACGAGATAATCATGATGGTATTCTTGATAATGGTTGATCATGAGGTGATCGTGTGATGATCACGACGGTAAGAAAGATTGGTACATATGGTGGTTACGAGATAACCTCCGAGCAAAGTAAGTTGGTCCATGAGACCTTAAATGTCGACCCCCCCCTTACATGCTAGTGCTAGTATCATCATGTTCATATCATGAATTACATGTACATGCCATGCTCATGTTGTTGCCATGCTCATGTTGTTCTAGTAGTATCGTGTTCATCTTTGATGATTAACCTGTAAATGCCATGCTGTTGTATGTCTTGATTGCTTTGGTTGCTGTGAGCTTGCGAGTACATTCAAAGTACTCACCTGGCGTGTCATGCCAGATTGCAGGTGATGCTGTGATTGCTTGTTTGTCGAGGACCCCGAGGTTGCGCTCTAGGATACGTCCCAGCCAGAGTTCCTGCGGAGTGGAGTTCATCACCGTCGTCGTTGTTCCGCTGTTAGGATTTATTCCGCTTCGAGATGTCTCGCTGCTAGCATAGAGCTATCTGAGCAGGCGAAGTGTCTCCGTGCCCCTGTAACCTTCGTGCCTGCAGAACCTTTGTACCCGTGTTATTTGTAATAAAGAGCTGATTTGTTCTATGCCAAGCAGTGCCGTATTCCAGAAGACTTGATCTCTGGGCTAGAATACGGGGTGTTCCGGTTTCTCTGAGCCGGGGTGCCACAGTGGCCTGGTGCGACGACGCCTCCCCCCCAGCTCGTCGTGGGTCGGCGTTGGAGCATGACATCGATCACGTCCAGGCCACCTCCCTGGCTAACGCGGAAGGCTCCACTAGTGCTCGATCACGCCGAGCACGTCCCTACATTAAGAACTAGGGAGGTGGAGGGGTTGAAGGGGGAGGATGCGGCGTTGGAGCATGACACCGATCACGTCCACCAGCTTGATTTTCTTGGTCTTCATGGACTGTACCTTCCTCTGAAGCATCGCCACCTCCTCCAGACTGCCCCAATCTAGACCTTTCTTGGTCTAGGAGACGAGCCTCATCGGGGGGCCCGGCAGAGAAGGCCGGAGTCCCAGCTTGACCTTCAGTGGGCAGCTCGGTGATGTAAAACCACTCCCGCTGCCACACTTTGATTGTCTCCACGAAGGTGCCTTCTGGCCAGTTCACCCTTTGGAGCTTGCTGATCATGGTGCCTCCGTAGTCGGCCAGTTGGTCGCCGCTACTATTCGGCTTAATGCTGAAAGTCTTCAGCCACAAGCCGAAGTGCGGCTCGATGCGGAGGAAGGCCTCGCAGACGATGATGAACGTCGTGAGGTGAAGAATAGAGTTTGAGGCTAGATGATGGAAATCTAGACAGTAATAGTAAAGTACCCCCCGCACGAAGGGGTGAAGGGGGAACCCCAGATCTCGTACGAGGTGGGGAATGAACACGACCCTCTCCCCTTGCTTGGGGGTGGGGATGCGCTGGCCGGGCTCTGGGGCCCGACAAGCGGCATCGGCTGGGATGTACCCGGCGGTCCGGAGCTCCTGAATGGCGGCCTCCGTGACACTGGAGGCCACCCACTTGCCCTTCAGGTCAGTGTCAGCCATCCCAAGAGAGGAGATGGGGGCGCTGGATGGAGGCTGGAGGATTCAGAAGTGGATCTGGGGCGCTGGAGCTCTGGAGGCTTTGAGCAATGGCACAGGATGGAAGCGTGGGGAGGAGAGGATTGCCACCTCTTACCTTTATAGGTCAGTAAAAGACCAAAGGTCCCCTTTACTGCACCAGATAAGTCGCCACGTTCCAATGCAAAATGCCGTTATGCGCGTGTGGGGTGAAACGAATCTTGATGATATTCCTAGAAATACGGAACACGATCTCTGCTTTGAGGAGACGTGACTATAAGAGCGCTGCCTCGGGCCACGTTTCAAGTTACAATAACTGCCTCAAGCGCCGCGGGCGGTGACGGTTCGGTAAAAGCTGTGAGGTTGGAACATTGTTCACACCTACGCGGCAGGCCTTCGAGGCTAAGTTATCTCAAGGCTTCGGATGCCGACATGTGGTTACTAAGGTAAACGGCGGGCGGATCCGCCGAGAGAAGCTCGGTGGTAGCTGTGGACAACATGAATCTCGGGCCTATATGAAGGTTGCCTAAAGGTGAGAACTCGTCTGTCAAGCCGAAGACATCAATCCGAGGAAGATCGCTAATTATCGGCTCCGAAGACAAGTTCAGGGGCTACTGACGGTGTCCTGGACTAAGGGGTACCAACCTAGTTGGCCCACCTTCCATGGGCCAAGCTTATGGCCCACCGATCTCACAAGGAAGGACTCCGGAAGCATTGAACCCCGACGTGATCAAGACGGACTCTACCGAATACTTGGCGTGTACTTCAAGAACTACTCCGGCCGTCCGCGTGCAACCTCTTAGATGGTAACCGGCCATGTGTAACCCTAGATACCCCCGGTGCCTATATAAACCGTCGGGTTAGCCCATAGAGGGACAAGTACAATCACCTCCATTAGGGTTTAGTACACAACATACGATCTCGGGGTAGATCAACCTGTACTCGATACTTCTTCATCAATATAATCAAGCAGGACGTAGGGTTTTACCTCTTCGAGAGGACCCGAACCTGGGTAAACACCGTGCCCTTTGTCTCTTGTTCACCATCGATCCTCGATCCACAGCTCGGGACCCCCCCCCCCTACCCGAGATCCGCCGGTTTCATTACCGACACTCGCCGCCTTGGCCAACTCGGAGATCTCCTCCTCTCCGACGGAAACACCATCGAGTGTTGAATCTTTCAACTTCATGTTCTTCATTGCCACCTCTAGGTCAATCGCTATCTTGCTCTTCTTCCTTTATGCTGCCAAGTTACCAACTCCCGAGGATGACGAAGTCACCGCCATCAATCCAATCTGGGTCCAAAACCTCATGGATATGTAGTCATGCCGAGACTAGATGGAATGAGAAGCTGACCCGATTTTTGGTCCAAACACGCGTAGGATCAGGGAGGAAGATGACCATCGATCGAGATGGCTGAGGATAAGAATCAACAGCGTCCGGAATAGCTAAACCCTAATCGCATATGGTAGTGTTTAATCTGCTTAGTTTTTTTTAGGGAATGCCAATCATGGCTAGCTTTATTGATTTAGTAAAATAGTAACATGGTTCACTAAAGTTTTTACAAGGAAATCAGGGGGTTCATCGACCCAACTACGAGAAGCATCATTATCATAAGCAAATTTAGCTAGGGTATGAGCAACTTCATTAGCTTCCCTTTGACAGTGCAAGAATTCAACGTTCCCAATCAAACCAGCGAGAACAATGCAAACCACATACGTAGCAGTGGCTTCACTCCATATTCTATCTTGGCCGGAGCATGCATTAACCACCTCCAGTGCATCTGCTTCAATCTGTACTGTGGTGTACCCTAAGGATTCAGCCAGCCGTAGTCCATTTTTCATTGTTGTAGCTTCTGCTAGAGCGGCCACGTACGGAATAGTTTCACATGAAGCTGCTATGAAAATTCCAGAAGGGTCACGTACCACAACTCCCGCTGTTCCTTTCCCTTCATCCTCGTGGAATGCAGCGTCAACATTAATCTTAACTCGGCCTGATGGTGGTTTCTTCCAACACTGGTATCCTCGGGAGGTACATGGTAAATTTGTTGTTACTCGTTGGAAGTTAACGCAGACCGCTTGGACAGCGACGACACTTCTAGTCATTAGTGTAATAGTATCATCATGTGTCTGCCTTCTGTGGAGCCACCACAAATACCAACATTTTGTTAATACTAGATAATACCCCGCGCGTTGCTGCGGGATTTATAAATTGAAGAAAATGTGTACATAGTGAATGAATAGGAAAGCATGTTTGGACATTTGAGCCATTCAGTAATCAGGGACTGGTACTAAAGGTCTAGAGAAACCAAATTAGTTGAGAAAGCATGTTCCTGCTCGAGAAACAATGACATACATTTTATCTGCAGAACAAAAAATATCTATAAAAACTATAAACGTTTTAGGACTAAAGAGGCTAATGGCCATGGAAATGAATATAACAATATTTCTAGCCCTCAAGCATGGAACAAATAGAACAACAAATGCACAAACTTAAGAAAAAGCAGTTGAGTACGAAAGAACCTAATAAAGGCATATAAACTTAATCTTGATAAGGTAAGGTGAGATGACTCATCGTATATTCGTATGGGCCACGGAGATGGATCCCAATCATTTCTTACTTGGAAAAAATATAGGCAAGAAATGAGATATCCCATTTCATTAGCTTTAACAGGGTAACTTCATCTTAATTGTGGTACTTCCTCTCTGGTCCTGGGGAGCAGTGACACCGGTTGTGAATCGTTGAGGCAGATTTATACCTACATCACGCAAGGTCGAGTTATCCATGTAGGTGAAATTAAATTGCTCTACTTACCTGAGGCAAGCAGAGCGCGAGAACGAAGAGAGCATAGCACCTATTCTTCCTCCTCGACTGCAAGCCACACCGGTTGGCTTGGCGGGCACCACGCCGGAGCAAGGGAAGGAGGGGCTCTCCTTGGTGGAGCTGCGACGCTGGCGCGGGGTGGGTGTGGAGGGCAGTCCCGGCCGGGCGAATCCGATGCGGACGGTCCGACGAAGGCCTTGTAGCAGCTGATGGCGCCGGCGGCGCTGAGGGCGGTGCTGAGCAGGACGGGCGCTGCATCAGCCGGGTACACTTGGAACGCGCGCGAGCGACAGTGCCTGCAGACGGCGCCGGCGCATCGGCGAGAGGGAGGCGGCCGCAGACCAGATGCAGCAGCTCCGGCAGGAAGCCCGCGCACTCGCTCCTGCTCTTCCCATGTCCGTCGTCTCATAGCTGATATCCAATCCTGCAACAGAGCGATGGGCTGATGATGAAAAGCCGAGTGCAACAATTGATCGGATTGGGATTTTGTCGTGGGTACCTCGCATCCGGGCGTGGAGGGTGTCGTCATGGTCGTAAAAGGGCGCTTGAGGGGGGCGGCTGGAGGTGGAGATGAGAAGCCGATGCGAGGCACCAGGAAGGCATTGCTGTTGCCGGCGACCCGCTGCGGCCTGCGGGTGTGCGTGGTAGCGCAGTCCAGGCGAAGTCGACGCGGGGCAACGGCGAAGCGCCGCGGGTGCCGCCGACGCGCTGCGGGCAGGTGTGGCGTGTGAGACATCGCGTGAGCTCGATTCCGGTGGCGACGGGTCGATTAAGAATGAGACGATGCCTCTGTGCTTTTCGACTGCCTAGTCAGTTACAGAAGGAATCTCCCTCCTTTGTAGTGAATTTGTCCATGATGCTTCATAGTGGATTACAGTTAAGAGGAGCTCACGCCTCACGGGAGGATATTAAAAGTTGAGGAAAACTGGAGAAGGAAGAGTCGCTTTGGTGGGAAGAGGAGAGAACAGACGTTACAGATCCGGAGATTGGCTTGTCCTCGCCGGTTGGTTCTGGACACTGGTAATGGAAGGAGAAATCGTTTTTACATGTGGGATCTATTTGATGACGTGGACAACTTGCAACGACGTGGCACATCGCTGATGTGGACAGTGTGCATGGTGAGAGAATAGAAAATAGTGAGGAGCAACTTATTAAGAATGATAGATACCTTCCCTACTTTTTACGTTGGGTGTGTGAGGAAGTGAAGAGGGTGTTTGCCGTAACCAGTGCTCCGCCTCGTCTCCGATGGCCTCTGGGCCATGGAGGTGCGGAGGATCTCGGCCCCCCGCCGACGGGAGAGACACCGTTCTCGTTCTTGTTAGATTTAGCGTCTTGGTTGGGGCTGTGTGGCGACGGCGATGTCTCTTAGTAGGAATAATGTCTCCCACGCTCTATCCCGTCCCGATGGTGCGTCTAGCATCGTCGGAGGGCGTGTGGAGGTGTGTCTCCGTCGGATCTCGCAGGATTCGATCGGTGCTGGTCTTCGGTGGATCTGTTTGGATCTAGTCTTCGTTCGTCTTCGTTTGAGTGTTTACAGGTTTGATCCTTCTGAGCTACGACTTTCTTCATCGACGATGGTTGCTGCTCTGGTGCGCTGATCCTATGGGGGCTTAACATGACGACTTCCTGACTGTCTACTACAATAAGGTTTGCCCGGCTCTAGTGTGGGAGGGGCGAAGACGGCGGCGCACCTTCGGCTCGCTTCAGTGTTTGTAGTCGTCGCTAGATGGTCCACGGACATGGTTGTAATTTTTATTACCTCTGTTGTTCTTTGCGCTGGCATGATTGAAGATGAATAGATTGAAAGTTTCTCGAAAAAAAGAAGAAGAAGAGATCGGTCGGTGTGGCACGCGTCAGCTATTATGTTCGAAATTTTCTTAGGTTTTATTTTGCCTCGGCTTTGCACGAAGCCCATTACCTCGGATTACTACGTTTTTCGGAAAAAACCGTGTTGCTAAACTAGGCCTGGGCCACACACCATCCTAGCCGTCCAAGTTGGCCGCACGGCGGCCGAAGGGGCCTATCCGCAAAAAGCCGCGCCCATGGTGCGGTGGGGGTGCGCGGTGCGCCTGCCCCCGGCAACTGGTGGGCGTCGTCCTCCTCTTGTGCGCACCAGGTTCCTCCTCTCTCTCTCTCCTCCATTCCCGCACCCTCCGTCGCGACACATCGCCCCAGCCAGAATTCCCCTTCCTGTCATCTCCTCCCCCAAAAGCCGCACCGATCCAGCAGCTTCATCACAACAACCCAACCCAGGTACGGACGCGCCTCTTCTCCCCAATTCCTGAATCCCCCCTCCTCTCTCCAGGTCCAATCCACGCCGTCTAGCTCGCCCGTCGCTTCCTAGCTCGCCGTATCGGCGTGATCGGCTCCGCGGGGGCGAATCGGACCGATGGGACTGGAGCGGAGGAGAGCGCCCGCGCGGGGACGGGCAGACAGGGTTTCTCTAGGGTTCTGATCGCGACATGTTTTGCGGGTGCGGGGGTTCTAGGTGAGTTTTGCGAGGAGCGGTGGTGGCACACGTGCCCGTGAATTGTGCAAGTACGTGATGTTGCCGGTACGGAAAATTGTTGGGGATTTGGTGGGGCTGGGAACTGGGAGGTGTTACGGGAGAATTAGGTGCCCTTGTGATTGTCCTGCCCCCTCTGCCTACAGTTGCCTGTCCCCTGGGGTTTAATTCAGATCCTCCTGTATGGGCTTAAACAGTGGCTGTCATCCTGCGAGTTAATAGCACATACCACATGCGTATATATGGTGTCACGCATAGATTGCACAGTGAATAAAAAGCTGCCATTTTCTTTTGTTTTTCTGTTCAAAAAGGGCTTTTGTTGTTGTATTATGAAGCTTCAGAGCGTGAGTAAAAGTTGCGTTATTGACGGTAGGAAGATGGTCGCTGCGCCACATTAGGACATATGTATGGTAGCGTGTTCTCTAGAGGATTCTGCATGCGTGTGTGCTATGCAGAAACATGACACGGTTTCTAGCTTCTATGGAAGTATTGACTTTGCACATGAGAGCTGGTAAAAAAGAAGCGCTCCTTTGAGATTGCAATGTGGTTTAATCTGCTTCTGTTCTATTACATTTTTTTAAGTTTCACAATGGTAATACTAATTGAGGGCCTAGTATTCTTTCTCATCATTGATCTTGTGATATAAGATATGATCTGTCATTGGAGTAGACAAAAACAGGGCTTAGACAAGGAGAAGGACAATTGATAAATTAGTACTAATTTAACATGTTGCCGGCCACCAGTACACAACTTTATGACTCTCGCCAACACGTTTAATGATGTTGCCGTTTCTTTGTTTTTTTGCTCGTGAGATCCACATCACACTAGTTAGATTGTTACTTACTCATGGTTGATTTCAGGATGCAGAAATGCATGCTTGATATATCAGTTGCCTATGTTTATGATGGTTACAATTCGTACGGTGTAACCATAGGTTCCCTTTATTAACTCTTCATTTCTTAACCTGTGGTAGATTAATGGATTAACATTTGTGGTAAGGTTATTCTGTAGGAACATATCAAAACCAATTTATGGGAAAGAAGCAAAGCTTGTCCACAATTCTTGATGAGGAGGTGTGATCTGAGACAGTCTCACAACAGCAGGGTTTCTGGAGGAATGTCATCCTCTTTACCTATTCTGCCAAATTCTCTGAAAGAAACCTTCCATGGGCCTTATAATCCGCAGCTCACTCCGATGCAAAGGCAACTGACGAGTGATCTTGTGCCCTTACATCAGAGTGCACTTCCGTCTGCTAGTTTGCACCCAAGAGCTGGTGCTATGAGATCATCATATTCAGCCTTATTAGGATACTCAGCTAATCCTCTTGATTCTGCGCCTAACCATGAGAGGCAGTCTATGGTTGCTCCTTTTGCTCCTCAGTCATCAGATATCGAAGTATTTCAGACCTTATCTAATAATATCCCTGGAGGACACACTGAGGCAACTTGGTTCCCAGGTTCGGCTGATGGTTTATCAGATTACAGGGATAACATCCCTGCTTCTGCTAGTCAAATCCAGAATGGTGGTCCTGCTGTGACATCTGATGTGGTTGCTAAACAAAATGAATGGTGGGCAGAGATAATGAATGATGATTGGAGAGATATTCTAGATGCAACGGCTGCTGATCCCCAGTCAAAGGTATGCAAATGAAACACCATAAAAAGTCATCGTGGTAGCTCTGTCTTGGGTTCTGGTAGTTTAGAATTACTCCGTAATTTATTTTTTTATTATGACATATTAGCCAACCTTATGAAATTGTAATTTCACGCAAGTTCTTTGCCAGTGCACATACTGGTATTATGACATCATTTTTGTGTGGCCAACCTAGATACCTTAATGTATGTCAATTTTAAAGTTAAGAGAAAGTTTTGACTTACTGAATACTTCTCGGGCCATACTTCCATTTACAAATTGGGCCATACTTTTCGGGCCTCTTTAAACAGTGTAGGTAACTATCCCTTCCTCTTATTAGAAGTTTTATAAACTGATGTGTAATAGGTTTTGTTAGAGTTATGGTTAGGGCACCAGTAATGATTTCTTGTTTGCACTGTTTAAAGAGGGTCGTTATTAGATTGACCACTAGAGCTTACATTAGAATCTTGTAATGAATGTTCCCGATGGAGCTACCACGTCTTGGGTTCTTGATATGAGTGTCTCTCTCCGCAAATTCTAAGGGATATATGTCGCTTCTTCTCTTTGGCACAAAATAGAAATATGCGGTCCACTTAATGTTAAGGTGGAGGTCTCTTAACTTGTTGGAGTTGTAGTTTCTAGAGTTATAGGAGTATTTGTTTCTCACTGTGATGCTTTTGGTAAGCCAATTCGTTTTGTTTCTTTCATGACCAAATGTTTGTTGCCACCTTTGTTGTAGTCCATGGTTCAGCCTTCCAATTCGGCTGCATCACAGCCTGCTGTCAACCAGCCAGCTTCATCTCATGGTGGAGAGATTTGCAATGTAGCTAGTCCTCCAAATAGCAACTCTGCAGCCAAACAACGGATGAGGTGGACTCCAGAACTCCATGAATGCTTCGTAGACTCTGTAAATAAGCTTGGTGGTAGCGAAAGTATGTCTACTGTGCCGTTGATTCCCAAAAGTGCATTGTAGATATGAATCATGTTCTAATGCTTGTACCTTTTGTCTTGTTTGTACCTTCAGAAGCTACTCCCAAGGGTGTGCTGAAGCTTATGAAAGTTGACGGCTTGACAATATATCATGTGAAAAGCCATCTGCAGGTTTGCCATTAGCTTTCTAAATTCTTGTTCTAAATAGTAGTGTTGCCCACAAGAGACTTTAGTTCTCACTTACCTTTTCTGGTTTGTGTTGCAGAAGTACCGAACAGCTCGCTATAAGCCAGACCTAACGGAAGGTTTGTCTGGATTAGATTTTTTTGCACTTGTATTTTATATAGATATTCCCTGCATAGTTGCATAGTTGATTTTTTTTTTCATGACCCATGATGGCATGCTATTGAGCTGAGTACATTTTTATGACAATGGTTAGGGCTGATGCTTTTTTTATATATATGTAAATCTTCTCATGACGTGATATTATTTTGATAAGGTTCCATTATTGCATAGAACGCATGCAGCTACATTGTGTTTGGTATAATTGGTAACATAACATAACCATTCCATATCAAATTATTCAGGTACAGCAGAAAAAAGGACTACCACTGAAGAGTTGACTCTAGACCTGAAATCGTGAGTGAATATTTTTTTTACTTATTATCTATTATTCTGTTCAGTTGTACTCTAGCATGATACCCCTCTCTCATGATGCTTATTGGTAGCTGGTTACTGTGCAATGTGACATCCATCAACTATTAAGGCTAAAACCAGTACCTAACTTGTAGTTAAGATGGTAGTTTAGTTTGTAAAACTGAATTCCGACTAATGCTCAGTAATTACATTGAGAAAGCTGATGCCGATATGAGTTTGCGATTCAACTGCATTTTAATGGGGATTACAAAAGATAGCTGCAATGTAGGCAATTGCCCAAAATGGATTTTCTTCCATGGATTGGTCCTGGTATTTGCCTTCTTATCAAAATCATAAATAAAAAGATAACTAACATGGGGATATAACCCAGGAAAACTTTTAGGGAACTTACATGCCCACCAACAAATGTCATGTGGTGGGTCTTGGAGAAACACAAAGTCCCAACAAAGTACATTATCCTCATCAAGGACATGTACAATAATGTTGTGACAAGTGTTCGAACAAGTGATGGTGACACTGATGACTTCCCGATTAAAATAGGACTGCACCAAGGGTCAGCTTTGAGCCCTTATCTTTTTGCTTTGCTGATGGATGAGGTCACAAGGGATATACAAGGAGATATCCCATGGTGTATGCTCTTTGTGGATGATGTGGTGCTAGTCGATGATAGTCGGACGGAGGTTAATAGAAAGTTAGAGGCATGGAGGCAAACTTTGGAATCGAAAGGTTTTAGGCTTAGTAGAACTAAACCTGAGTACATGAGGTGTGGTTTCAGTACTACTAGTCACGAGGAGGATGAGGTTAGCCTTGATGGGCAGGTGGCACCTCAGAAAGCACCTTTCGATATTCGGGGTCAATGCTGCAGAAGGATGGTGATATCGATGAAGATGTGAGCCAGCGAATCAAAGCCGGATGGATGAAGTGGCGCCAAGCTTCTGGCGTTCTCTGTGACAAGAGAGTGCCACAAGCTAAAAGGCAGGTTCTATAGGACGGTGATTCGACCCGCAATGTTGTATGGCGCTGAGCATTGACTGACTAAAAGGCGACGTGTGCAACAGTTAGGTGTAGCGGAGATGCACATGTTGAGATGGATGTGTCACCACACAGGAAAGGGTCGCGTCCGGAATGATGATATACGTGAGAGAGTTGGGGTAGCACCAATTGAAGAGAAGCTTGTCCAACATTGTTTGAGATTGTCTTGGTATATGCAGCGGAGGCTTCCAGAAGCTCCAGTGCATAGCGGACGGTTAAAGCGTGCTGATAATGTTTAGAGAGGTCGGGGTAGACCAAACTTGACATGGGAGGAGTCCATAAAGAGAGATCTGAAGGACTGGAATATCACCAAAGAACTAGCCATGGACAGGGGTGCATGGAAGTTAGCTATCCACTTGCCGGAACCATGAGTTGGTTTCGTTGTCGTCATCGTCGTCGTCTTTCATCACACAGTTGGCGCGTACAGTTATGATATCAAGTCAGCTCTATTAAACTTAGTCCTGCAAAATCAATTTAGTGGCTGGCTAATGGAGATGCTAAGTTTCATATTCAAGCTTGTCTCAATTATGTGAGATTTTGGAAGTGCAAGTAGTAGAACCTAATATTACTAATATTGGATTATTTCGCTTCTCATGAAGCTATTTTGCCTCTTAATGAGAAGGGAAATGATTTATGTTTTGATAATACAGGATTCTACTCCTTGCAGTTTTAACATCTCACATATTTCAAAAAATGTTTTATAAGCCCTTCAGCATCTTCAGAAGCCAAACCAGTAATTTTATTTTGCTGCACTAAGTTTCATGTAGCTACATTGATTTTGGAATTCTGTGCACCAATTATGGGCAGATTGATAATCTTATAGGTGAATTAGCATAAATATCAGGTGGTGGGATGCAAATTCCTTTGTTTTTCTTGTGTTACCTTTGGTCTTGATGTTTTCAGTGTCTTAACAAGAGGTTGGGTACATTTCGCAAACACTTAGCTGACTGGAAAGATATAACACATTTTCCGGAGCTTATGTCGAGATTACTAGCACTGTCAAGATTCCTGATTACTCAACCAACTTCCTCAGGTGTTATTACTTGAGGAAGATGCTATTCTTTTGATAGTTATGTTGACGTGTGTCTATGCACACACATTTTACTGGCACTGGAGTGTTCCATTTTCTGGCTGTTCTAAGTCCATGCTGTACAGACCTAGCAAGCACTGTGAATTGCCTAGAAGCTAATCCATTTGTTTTGAAACACTTGTTATCTGTAGCCATGATATAAACGTTATGCTCACAGTTATGTTCTCTGATGTCGAACTCACAGTTAAAGTGTTGTTGTTTGTGCTCCCAAGTCTTGATCATGCTCTAAATGTGGATCTCTCAAATTCTCCCTCTGTTATGAGAGTTCGATGAGTCCTGTTGAGCCCATTTTGTATTCACTCCCTGTTGGGCCAGAAAAATATACTACCTCCGTTCCTAAATGTAAGTCTTTTTAGAGATTCTAATATAGACTACATACGGAGCAAAATGAGTGAATCTACACTCTAAAATATGTCTATATACATCCGTATGTAGTTTGTATTGAAATCTCTAAAAGGACTTATATTTAGAAACGGAGGGAGTAGTTTTGAGGATTCATTGTGAGACAGTTTATTCTCTTGCTTTGTCAGCCACTATTAACACTATTACATGATATTTTTCTTATATAGGAGCATGGATCTTACTGAAGCGCTGCGCCTTCAGATGGAAGTTCAGAAACGTCTTCATGAACAACTTGAGGTACTAGTCCAAAAGAACGTAGACTGGTTCTAAATTTAGGTGATGTCTGGTCTCATGACAAATAGTGACCCAATAAAAAAAGTTGCATGCGAAACATAATAGACCTTTGGATAAATAAATGTGAGGAAGCGTGGTTCTTTTTGCACACATATTTGTGATCATAAATCAAATTGTGACTGCAATGATACTCTACAAAAGAAACATCCACATAATTGCATTGGTCTTGACATGATATAGGCCAGGCTCAATCAGACTATTACTATGATCAAACACAGTCTGAACTTCATTCCATCTTTCTATGACAGACCCAGAGAAAGTTGCAGTTGCGAATTGAAGAACAAGGGAAGTATCTTCAGATGATGTTTGAAAAGCAGTCTAAATCCAATACGGAGAAGGTGCAGGATCTATCCTCAGGAGCTACAACAACCCTATCATCTGAACCGAGCCATTCTGCAAACAGAAATAGGGATAATGATGCAGCTGATGACCTAAATAGACCAGGAGAGAACCCCGCGAGTGCCCAAATAGGAGTAACTTTCATGCATGCAGGTGGCAACCAGGAGATGGCAGAACGCGAGTCTTCTGACCCCCTTGCAAATACTAATGATGGTTCTAAGGCCCCGCAAGAGAAGCGCCAAAGGGTGCATGATAGTTAACCATCAGTTTGGTAATTCAGATCATAGCAGTTCAATCAACATAATAGGTAAAAAATGGTTATATCCTGTGTTGATGCTGATCTGCAAGTCTATTGAGCCTAGCCACCTTAATTATCTAAATGGAATCTTTTGGTGGCCGCTTGTATAAACTGCTAGCAATAAATCAAATTATCTCCTGACGTATGGTAATTGGTAAATAAGTATGCCTTGAGGTCTAGCTATCTTTCTAGATATACACAAAACTGATTGCAAAGTTTTGTGTTATAACATGGTCTTCCATCTTTATTTGTTCTTCCATGTTTTCCGCACTTAAGGCATCCCCAGCGTCGACCCTCAAACCACTCGCAATCATCTGGACCACGCGGTCCGAACGTGTTTTGCCATCCAACGCGGTCCTGTATTGGCCGTTCGGACGTAATTTTTCCTGCAAACCAGACCGGCGCAGGGGGGGGGGGGGGGGCTTTGCGGGAGTTCAGACCGCTACCATGCAAGCGGGACAACCCTGGCCCACCCAAAAAAACCTTTCGCCTCTCCCACGCTTTTCATCCAACACACACGCTACATTCATGCCGGCCCAGAGCACGTAGCGGCTGGCATTGATGCCGCGCGAAGTGACCGGACGGGAGGGCGACACTAACCGACGCGACCTCTCAAGTGTCATAGCTTCAATGCGGAAGCTGCGTCCCGAGAAACCAACTCCGGCCGCTGCGTCGCATTGAAATGGGCTGACCGTCCATTCACATGGCCTGCCTGCGGCTATATTAGCTTTGCTCCGGCGATGCATATCCATACCTCCTCTCTGAGCCACTCCTCTCCGAGCCTCTCCTCCTTCGGCGATGATGACACCATGAAGCGGATGCTGCTAAGATTTTAGTGGTTTTGGGTTAATACAAGTTTTATTGCAATACAAGGTTTTAAGTTTACTCTTGGCTGTTTTAATGAAAATAACTGAAAAAATCAAACATTTTTATGGGCCAATTCAAACATATCAATTATTTGTAAATGATGTTTGATTTTTTATAAATATAAACGTAGTCCAATTTTTTTGGAACTTGGTGTGGTGTCATTATATGACCAATTGAAGCTGTGGTTAAAATTACAAAGTGTTACACAAAAGTTTGATATAGATTCCTTAGAAACCGGAGCGATATCTCCACGGGTGATCCGAACGGAGTTTCGGGAGGTGTGCCTGGTTTGAGAGAGATGTTAGTGTTGTCATTTATTTCACTTCAAAAGTCTGTATGCATGTAATATGCATCATTTTATAGTTACATATCTAATTATAGATTTATTGGGGAGTTGTTTTGAAATTTCAAGGGTATTTAATATAATAATGTCATTAGCAGCGTGTGCGCAAGCTTACACGCTGCTAGTGTGAGCTCTAGCCGCGCGTGCGTGCTTTGTACACGCTGCTGGTAGTGTTTATGCATTTTGGTATTTAAGGAAGCACAACGGTGGGTGTTTTGTGTTTCAATTTTTATAAACTAATTTTTTACTGTATATTTAGGTGTTTTTTATTTAAAAAAATTGAGAAATTCCTAAATTTCCATGGGATAATTCAAACATTACGACATTTTTTTCCATTATATGAACAGTTGAAGTTGTGTTTATAATTTTAAAGTGTTACACAAAAGTTTTCATACACGTACGTTAGAAATCCGAACGGATTATCCATGGTAGATTTGAAGTTTCTAGGGCCGAAGCATGATCAGGTTTGAGAGGTAGATGGCAAAGCAGGGTCATCATTTACTAATTGACTATAAAACTTTGTATACATGTACTATGCACAAATAAATTATTATTTATTTGGAGTTGCACGTATTTTATTAGGATTTCAAGCGGGTTTCTATTTTTTTTTGTACATGTGTTTTTCATGAAAGTAACTGAAAATTTCAAACACAACAACGATTTGAAAATGGTTTTTGAATGTTAAACGACCAATATATACATGCTAGCAGTAGCGGCGCGTGGTTACACAAGTACATGCGACCATTATGTGCATCTTTAGAAGCATACAGGCTGGACTGCATGCTGCAAATTTGTGGGTCCGGACACATGTCTATTCATGGCCCACACTCTACATTAGTGGTGCATCATACAACGTTGCATGCTGCTAGCATCCAAAGAACTAGGGACGTTCCAAGCGTTCGAACGCTGGTAGTAGTTTCGGACTGGTGGGCATGTTGTGTTCACCTTTATGGCACTGTGTACATATTGCACGCGCTGCTAGTAGATCTTCGCCAGCAACGCGTAGGTTTTGCCTGAACGCTGGTAGTATTCTGGCAAAACAGCTGCCGCGTGTGCCTTGTACCACACGCTGTTAGTACCCAAATCCTATAAAGGGTTCCTACACTATGACTTGTTCCACGACCATGATGCTACTAGGCCATGACGACAGCACGTGACCGATCGCCGGATGCGGTGTTATTTTTACTAAATGGGCTCTGAAGGATCATATTTTGTCCACTGACCCCCCCCCCCCCCCCCCCCCCCCCCCCGCAAAAAAAAACTTATTTCATCGCCTGATTCGCGCCTGACCGTAAGGAGTGTAAAATACACGTGAAGCCGCCGTACGCCAAGGCGCCTTTGACCACCGCCGCCGACCGGCCGCCAGCGTGGCACGCACTGCTCACGCCAAAGCGTAAGGCATGTTAGGCCTGGATGAGCTGAGATTTTGCGCCAAACCCTTTCTTCTCGGTACTCGGACCGTCTCACATTTCCGTGCATTAGCTCCTTAGCCACTTAGCGCCTGGACCGTCTCACATTTCCGAGCGACTGGGTCGGGCCGACGCATTCACTCCTTAGCCACTTAGCGCCTGGGCTGAAACGTTTTTCTCATTCCCCTGGGCCGAACCATTTTTCTCCTTAGGCTGGGCCAACCTAGTGGCCATTCGCTCGATACTCTGCCGCGAACTCCCCTGCCGCCTACTCGGTTTCCCTGCTCTTCCAGAAAACCCCGTCTTCATCACCAACTGCATTCATTCGTGCACAGAAAACCACCTCGCTCTCCATCCAACTTCCATAGAAAAGCACCACACAACACAAAAACCTCCATCTCCATCGCCATGGCGTATGGCCTAGGATGGCACCAGGCTCTGGAGGAGATGTTCGCCGGCGACGCCAAGAAACTCTCCTATGTGCGGGAGATCATCACCTGGTACAACAACATTACCATCCTGCAGAACCATGCTCGCGCGGTGAGAGCCTGCGCCACGACGGAGGATAGGATGCACATGCCAGACCTCCATCGCCCGCTCATTGAGAACTTGATCTGGGCGATGGAGGAGGACAGGGAGTCCCCGGTTCCATTCCAGAGGTCACGCTGGTACATGTACCAAGACCGCCAGCAACTGCGCCCGATGGACTACGAGGTCAAGATGGTGGTGCTAGTGCTGCCCCTCGCTCTCATGGAGATGGGGCCGCCGCAGATGGCGGAGCAGCAGCAGATGCAGGAGGTGGAGACGGGCACAAGCAGCAGGAAGAAGAAGAAGAAGCAACTCTGCATCTAGGGGCCAGTTTTTCGATCACTGCGTCTTTAGAAGCTGCAGAACGCTTGAGTTTTGATGCAGCACCCAAGTCTTGAAAATGGTGTAGTTAGTTTCTGTCTCTAAAGATCTGAACCCCCACTATATAGGTTCAGTTAGTTTTTGAATTTAACTGTGTGTCTGTCTGTCTGAAGAACTATGTTTGCATGCCTAATGTGTGTGTCTGGACTTTATGTATAATTGCGTGAACAATCAATCAATCAATCTATTTGTCTGTCTCTTTTTGTTTCTGAACATTGTCTGAACTAGTGCAATATTCCTCTGAATATTGCAAGTTAGGTACTTGCATATTCCTCTGAATATTGCAAGTTACCTGCAACTCGTACTGGTTCAAGGTCGCCAAGGTTTTATTTATGTTGGTTCGCGACTTGCGAGGAAGAATAAAATGCGGTGGCCCCAGTGCGTTTTCCCTAGAACTGCCTAGTACCTCATCGCTTTAAGATCTGGTTGGTAATTTTGGACCATCTGGGCCTCAGACGTCTGACTGTGTGGGTCGGCCTGACCCTCTCCTGTCCTCCGTTCCATGTCGTATTTATAAGGTTGCGTTGTCCACTCCTCCAAAGGCCATTCTCATTATCGCTAACACTCTCCTCCAACTCATTGCCACTCCCACCTCCCGTCGGCGATGGACTTGTCGACGATGCCAGAAGCAGAGAGGTGGAGGTTGGTTACAGAGTTCTGGGATTGGCACAATGCGCGCGCGCGCGCACACACACACACACATACAGAGAGAGAGAGAGAGAGAGAGAGAGAGAGAGAGAGAGAGAGAGAGAGAGAGAGAGAGAGATTGGAGGCAGAGATTGCTGCCAAGCAGTAGCGAGATGTCCAGGCCAGCAGCAACAATCTGCCCCCTACTGTAAGTAATCCTCCCCGTCCTTGTTGCTTTAACTGATTTGTAGGTTAGGGTTTTCAGATCTCCCCATCCTTGTTGGTTATCAAATCGGTAGAACGCATGTTCCAATCTATCCTGAAGTATTTGCAATTTTTTTGCAACTGTGCTTTTCAAAACAGTATGGAATGGCTTGTACTATATTGATTTTATCCTCGCCTCTCATGCTTAATCATTAGGATCTTGAGTTATTGGTATTCTAATCTCTACTGTGACTAGTATTTGGGATAGGGTTTTCGGAATCTCCAACCGCGGTGCTTACTGATTAGGAATTTGTAATCGGGGTTTTCTAATCTGTTGGGTTCATCCCTCATGCCCTTCTTAATGATTTGATCGTAATGTATACCATGTGGCTAGTATTTGGGATTTCATATCTGTTGGGTACAAAATCGCTTGGTCATTTCATTAATCCCCAGCCGCCGTTCTTGCGGTCTGCTTACTAATTTGATTGTTGGTTTTGCGGACTGCTAAATGAATGCAGGAGTTGGCACTGGCAGTACCTAATGAGAGCTTGTCACCACCGCATGTTGATGCGCTGCCGGAGACGCCTGATCAGTGCTTGTTGCTTCAAGCAGAATGGGAGAAGTAAAGACAGAGAGATGTCTTGCCTAGGACTATTAAGCAAGGAACAAGTGTTGCGTCTGCCCCTATAAGTAACCCTCATCGCCTTCAGTACAAATGCATTATATTTATCGCGACAAAGTACATTCTTAGGAAAACTTATGCATAGCGGGAGGCATCTAGCTATAACCTTCCATGTTCTCTTGTTGCTCGTGCTGCACGGTTGAACGTTTTGCTTCAACTCGTCCTGCTTCTCCAATAGCTCCGGTCCGAGCTCACAACCAGCTAGTGCTGAACGGATTTTCTGAGAAGACGATAGTCGACCAGATTCCTAAGCCAGCGGAAGGCCGGCGGCCGGGCAGAGGCTGCCTATACAACTTGGCCACTTTCAAGATGTTCATACTCCAAAGCGGTTTATGATTCAGATAGATGTACTTGAGAATCTTCATCTGTTCGTGTTGCCGAAAGGAGTAGAGGAACACTTCAAGGGCACAGTCCCTCGTACCATACAGCTGAGCACAAGCCCTCATTGCCACTAGACCATCCCTATGACCCGCTGGCAAGGGTAGCTCGTCTTCAATGACGTTGATGCTGGTTGGCGGAATTTTGCAGATCTCCATGATCTCAGGCACAGTGGCATCCTCACCTTCATCGTGCTTTCTTCGGACAAGCTGTATGTCAAGATCTACAGCTCAAGGGACTCCATGGAGAAGGTGATCAAGTATCGTGACCACCCATAGTTCGCCTGATCTGCTACAGCAGTGAACTGTTCTTAGTAGCTATGCGTTCTTTTGGCATGAGCACCCGCGGTTATCATGAGTTGGTGGAGTAAAACAACACCTCTAGTGCAACTCTTTTCTTTGAAGCGATCGTTTGAACTATGTTGGTGTGTTACCTAACATTTTGGTTGTACCATGATGTTGCCCTCAACTTTATATTATCATCTTTAGTCACTACTGCATTTTGAAATTTCAGTGAAACCTTGGAATTTATAGGAATCTTTAGCACTACTGCACTTACAAATTTGACTGAAACCTTGGAATTTATAGGAAACTTTAGCAGCACATCACTTCGAAATTTCACTGGAACCTTGGAATTTACAGGAAACTTAAGCAGTACTGCACTTAAAAATTTCACTGGAACCTTGGAATTTATAAGAAGCAAGTACAAATGGTGAACACCAAGTCAAATTCTTAGGTTCGGTCGGCAGGCCATCGTCACTTGATGGTCTGCAAGTGTACCCGGTTGTTGTAGCACTTTCAAATAAGTAGGCATCGAACCCACAGGGAGTGGAAAGGAAGGAACCACAAACCCCGCAACTACACTGTCACTTAACGCAGCCACGTACGCACCCAAACCGGAGTTTGGAAATAGTCTACTCTATCGGTTGCTAGGGAAACTAGATAAAAAGGTATTTAACTAAACTACGAAAAAGAAGATAAAAATAGGAATTAAATGACACTAAGTTAGTAAGGACGGCGCTTGAGTAGTAAAGCGTTCTCTAGGGTTCCGAAATCACTACCACTGATATGAACTATCGTATCGTTTATTCACTCTTCATGTGCATAAGTGGGCGGAGCCGGGTACAAAACATGTTCTACTCTAACGTAGGCTTCATGCCATGTATGCCACTACCGCAGCTTCCCCAAGACGGTTATCACTACGATAATTAAGGGTTTGCCCATGGACGCAGCCGCTCGAAGGGTTCTCCCTTAATCCCCTATCAATTGCAATGGTGAGGAATCGAGGCTTTTACTGTCACCTACAATTACCTCAATATCCCAACCCTCATAACGACAATAATATATTCCACGGCAACAAGGAAAAAATGTGAGTGAGCGCTCCTCTCAACATTCGTGAAGTCTACTAACTCGAATCATGAACAGAAGATGTTGGATCACATCAAGTATCATACAGACTTCATCCATATCCCCGAAAACTAGTACAACTACTCAAACAAAGACAAAGGTTAGGGACAAGTTACAAGCCGGCATCAAGCGGGTGAAGGGAGAAGGCGTGGTGGTGTTGGTTGAGACGGCGGCATGGTGGTGATGGTGATGATGGTGGCCGCGCCGGTGGTGATGATGATGGGGGTGGCGCCGGTGACGGCGTCGTCGCGATGGCACCGGCCCGAAGGCCGATGTTCATGGTGGCAGAGCCTCCTCCTCTTCCCTTGATGTTGTCCCTCCTTTTATGTTGGTGGAGCAGCAATGGAGATTGGTCTTGGATGTTGATGATGAATAAGATGAGACGGCGGCAGCTAGGGTATGGAGGTGCATATATAGGACGCCTCCTCGGTCTCCTCCGTTGATGAGATGCATCCAAGGGCTCTAGATGAGCCTTATCCTCTCCCAAACCCTTCCTTATTGTCCAAGGATCTCGTAGGAACAAACGGGGATGAAATCGGTGAAGAATCCCGTATGAAAGGGCAACTTTCGGAGCTGTCTGCAGGTCATACGACCATCCATACGACCATGAATGGTCGTATGGTACGTTGTCTTCTGTTTTGTCCTCCTTTGGTAAATCGGTCGCCATTTATTCATATGAACTACGATTTTGACGTTCTTGAGCTTGTTGGATTCGCGAGAGCGACGCCAATCCATTTATAGTTTTAGATCTTGAGTTGGAGCACTTTGGAAAAATCACCTTTTCCGCCTTTCGAAACGTCCAAGTCTGGTACTCTAGGTCCTCTGTATTGAGCCCATACTTGGTGCTTTCATCGTGCTTGGTCCTAGGTTGCTCCATAACAACTGTAGACACAAGAAAACAAAGAAACTAAATTTGCAATGCTCACAAGGAAAAGTGTAAAAGACCGGTAATCATGCATAATGGACAACTATTTGGTTCAATGTGACATAATATATGAAGAGAACATGTAATAAATGAGCTCTAAAAATGCTTAAAATATAGAGCCATCAATCTCCTCACGCTTAAACCTTGCTCGTCCTCGAGTAAGAAGGTTGACTAGCAAAGGCTCATTGCTACCAACTCTAAAGCTTACATTGAACCAAACCCCAAAAGTGATATCCATGCTCTCGTGCGAGCATGCAAAAGTTAACTAGCAACGGAGTGATACATGCTACCCCCTTAGTTCCATTGCCATGGAGGTCAAGAAAGAGGAAACATTTTTGTGGAGCCCAAATTCCCATTGCCAAAGGTTTAGAGAGAAGATCACTATTATGTTAGGAAGACAACAATGACTATCATAGACAAAAGAAATCATGCATCAGTGATCGCTTCAAAAACACCAACCCGAGGCATACCAGGCACAATAGCAAGATCGTTTATCTGCGTTATTCAACCGCTCAACTACCTATGCAGCATTGAGCGCAAGCCTATGCCTCATACTTAAGGAGAAAATAGAATAATGATTGGGGTTTTGAGAAGTCAAACACAAAGAAAGTCTTGCATCAACGCAACTGACCATTAGGCAATGGAGAAGGCCTTATGATCGATGTCAATGCAAGGAGTAGGATCGCCATGCAACTAGGATGCACATAGAGCTATGAATATGTGAAAGCTCTCCTATGGACTAAGTGGGGGTGCATCCAACTTGCTTGCTCATGAAGACCTCGAGCTTTTGAGGATGCTCGTCATCAGAATATACAAGTCAAGTTTTATAATGTAGGTTCCCCACTAGTATGAAAAATGAAGCTCATAAAACTTTCTACTTTACAATGCATGAAGTTGTGCTACTTTGAAGCACAAGTGTATACTAAAAAGGATAATGGTGTTGCTCCTTCTCTCTTCCTCACCTTTTTTCTCTTTTTTTGTGGCACCTCCATGGTGCATCTTTTATTTTGTCTCTTTTTATTTTATTTGAGCAACACCTTACAATGATGAATGATACACTTTACAATGACTCACTTCAACTGAATGTAATCACAACTCAAAACTAAAAACATGAGAGAAACTCTATATGATGAGTGCCTCTGGCAGTGTACGAGTATGTGCAATGATCCGGCGTAGCATAGACATAAAATAATGGACAAGCCATAAAAATATCGAGCAAGCCATACTGTGAAGGCAAATGAACACATGTCTCCAAGCATGTAATGTGAAATGATGGTAGTGCATGGCGATATGCTGAAAATGGCTATGAAAATGACATGTAGTTAGGTATGGTGTTTTTTTGGAGATGTGGTGTTTTATGTGTAGGATAACACGAGAATGTCCTCCCATGGGTTTGGATGTACCTGTGAAGTATGCGCCAAGTCTCAATGTGAGAGTGGGCAATGCACAATACCGTAGAGGCTAGCAATAAAAGATGAACGGAAGTGCAAAGGCTTCGAACTTGCTTTAGTCATAAAGAACTCAACACTACACAAGAGTATCGCGGTGTCATGTTGCATAAGACTCAAAAGCTAAGTACCCCGAGGGGATAGTTTGGCGGGGATAACCCCATTGCGCGTCCTAGATCAACCAAAGATGCTGGGTCGTTCATCAGTAAAAAGCCTCGACAGTCATTTAATCACTAATCAAGCCACCACTATAGTTCCCAACTTATGTAATTAGGTGAAAGAAAGGCAATAGTTCAAAGGACTCCTTTATTGGGTTTTTAATAAAAGAACATGGCAATGTTTTTCAAAAGATAACAAGATTTCCACATGCTAAGTTAAACAAGTGCAAAGCAAGCATGCCAAAATAGCAGGATACACTAATGCATGAAAACCATATGAGTAAGAGCATTGCACGGGACACTACACATGCAAAAGTAACCTCCCCACGCTTATAACTAAACTAGGGAAAATTATGAAAGTAAGAAGAAAGTGCAGTTATTAAAAGAGAGCGTGAGAAGTGGTTACCTCCCCAAGCTTAAGGTTAAGCAAGGTTTAGAAACTTTTACCGTTGAGGCGCATATGACCTCTCTTCTGATAGACATAGACCTTACTTCAATTGATCTCCTTGTTGCGGTCCGGGGGCTGCCCTCCAATGGGACCCGCTAGAACGAAACTAAAAAGGGAACAAAATATTTTTGTGCTTTTGTGGTTTTCATTTTTTTGTAGCACAAAGGATTAGCATCACAAGTGATAAAACATATGCCTCACAATGATCGGTTCATCAACCTAAGCACCGCGCTTAAGTAGATAAACTAAGTCTAGGAGAGCACTCTCCTAGACTGTATGAAGTGCGTGTGAGACAAGATAAAGACACAAGTATGCAGCTCCTAAGTGACTAATTAAAAAGAGAGATCCTCACATAGGCGAGAAACTCACTACTAAGCAACTTTTATTTGAGCGAGGTTCATATTAGACAACATTACCGGGCACTTGTTGGTGAAGTTCATCATGATGAAGCAACCAAGCGGCTTATGCGGATCTTTTATATGGTTGGCACCATACCGTACATGTCACCACATAAGGTCCAAGCCCCTGTGAAAATAACACACAAAATAAAAATATCGATTCGGTATACGAACGGTGTTACAGAAAATTATTGGTTACGGAGTTTCAGTGGTAATTAACACTAATTACAGAGAAAATAATCGGTTAGAAAATACCTGGCAACCTCAGACGTTGAAAATAAATCAGATAGATGTATTTTTGCCCTCATACGAGCGTACATATGACCGGGTGCGGTCGTATCGAACGCCGTAGTGCGTTCTCGTAATCCATGCCCTGCGCCACCCTCTGGTACGAGCACGCGTACGAGCGCGAGCGCTCGTATAGTACGTCGTATTCTGTTATGGTAATTTCTTTGTCAGGGTGGACAAGGCATACGAGCGCAGGTACGAGCGCGAGCGCTCGCACGGTACGTCGTCTTTCGCTCTGTGAAGTGCTCCTTTGTGGCCGCCAGTTGATACAACCACACGTACGAGCGCGGTTGCTCGTACGATAGGCTGTCTTTCACTCTGGAGTCTATGTTCCTCGCAGCCACGAGCTCATACGAGTGCGCGTACGACCATGGCGGTCGTATGCTACGCCGTCTTTTCTTCTAGAGTTGCAAAACTGCACAATTTTTTTTGTGCTTCCTCCTCATGTTAGGCACATAACATATTTGCAATAAAAATAGGAGGAGGTATGCAACAAAATAAAGGCTACCGACATGCTAATATTTTTACCAACCAAAACATCACGAAACCAACTCAAATAGCAACTACTCAAGAAAAATTAAAAGTGCAAATGCAACATGAATGCAACTAGACTCAAGACACAAAGTTAAGAAAGACACCTAAAGACTTCTGGGTTACCTCCCTGGCAGTGCTTTTTTTATATCCATATAGCTATGCTTCGGTGTTCCGTAAGATCATCTGCCCAGATCCCAAGGAATATCAACCCCGAGCTTGAGACCTACCTCTGACCGGGGTTTGGAGCACCTCACAGTAGACCTCAGTCAGAAGCACACTTGCTTACGGTGCATCGGCATCATATATGTAAATTCGTACTCGCTCTTTGGCGAGTACCGATGCACCGAGCTAAGTGGAGATTCCTGAAAGGTTAGTAGCTACAACTTCACAATATCTTTATAATCAAGAGGATGAGGAGCTACAGGTAAGTGATAACCTTCATCAATTTCATCAAGCTGCACATTAATTATGTCAAAAAAGTTACCATTGGTGGGAGATTCCGGACAGTGGCCATTCCATCCTTCATCTTCATGTTCCTCTGACTCATCATTTTCCAACCATGCATTCTTCCTCTTGTGGCTCGATGATATTTTCCTCATGTTCCTGCATAAGGTTATGTTCCTGCGAAATAGTAGCTTGGGAGGTGGCGGTCGGACGCATGTCATAGGCTATGAATAATGGATTCTTATGAAAATCATTAGTTACACAAAAACCGAAGACTTCCTCCACCAAGTCAATATGCCTAGTTATTGATTCATGGGGAAATGTTTCCTCCCACTTTAAAAGCTCATAACATCTAAGCGCTAACATCATCTCCTCAATGACTTCGACATTGTCAAAAGGGTAGTCACCACGGTTATATGATCTCACAACTGTGTGAGGGTGATCTTTGCAGAAAAAGCTCATGTGCTCATCGGATCCGCATTGTATGCAAAACTTTAAGCTTAGAGAGGTCACATGTTCCAATGCCAAGAATTGCTCACCCCATAATACCTTTGTCGGAATGCCGGTATTCTTCGTATACCCTTTCTCTTCCATGGTATTCTTCCATCGTAACAACTTCGGTTTTTGTTGACATCTCAGAGCAAGACATTTTTTTTGTATTTTTGGGTTAAGGGAAAAACAGTAAAATAAATAGTAACAAACAAAATAAACTAAGTGTGAGCGGGTAAGTAATGACCAAGCGCAATGCTCCCTGGCAATGGCGCCAGAAAATGCTTGATGGCCTGCAAGTGCACTGGGCTGTTGTAGCACTTTCGTGATAAGTAAGTGTCGAACACACAGGGAGCGGAAAGGAAGGCACCACAAACCCCGAAACTACACTATCACTTAACGCAGCCACGTACGCACCCAAACCGGAGTTTGGAAATAGTCTACTCTATCGGTTGCTAGGGTAACTAGATAAAATGGTATTTAACTAAACTACTAACAAGAAGATAAAAACATGAATTAAATGACACTAAGTTAGTAAGGACGGCATTTGAGTAGTGCTCTCTAGGATTTCGGAATAACTACCACTAATATGAACTATTGTATCCTTTATTTACTCTTCATGCGCATAAGTGGGCGGAGCCAGGTACATAACATGTTCTACTCTAACGTAGACTTCATGGCACGTACGCCACTACCGCAGCTTCCCCAAGCCGGTTATCACTACGATAATTAAGGGTTTCCCCGTTGACGCAGCCTCTCGAAGGGTTCTTCGTTAATCCCCTATCAATTGCAACGGTGAGGAATCGAGGCTTTTACTGTCACCTCCAATTACCTCAATATCCCAACCCTCACATTTGCATCCGTATGACAACACATTTGCATTCATTGTTTTGCAGGAGCGATCCATCCCCCTATCAGAATCGAACCACCGGAACTTGGCATTCGACCCACTATTGCATGGAACCTTGTAACTGACGTTGAGCATTTGAGACATAATATCTTATTAGTCCTTGTCCATCGTCCCCTCACCGGCGCAGGTGTTACCATAAATTACGTTGATCGAACCCTGACAATGCACCCATGTATTCCTTCATAATCGAACCCTGAAAAGTTGTAATGCATTCAACCTCACCTTGAACACATGTATCTAACATCATGTGTTCAGGTCTGCTATGTGAGCTATACCAGATGGACGACAACGTGATAGACCTCCGTGATGCTAACTAGGAGCGAGCAAACAATCTTGGAGAGAACTCTATTTTCATTGGAGACAACTACCGCATAGTGAGAAAGATGCCACCTAGCGTCCACGACGCCCAAGGCCTGCCGTTCATGAAGCACGGGTGTGTATTCACAATGCACCACCGGAAAGAAAACTGGGAGAACCCTGTGGCTGACTTATGCTGCTTTAGCTTCGATGGGACATCCTCATGGGGTGCGATACTAAGCAGCTGCCAAAATTATTCCCTCTGCCCACCACTTTGGATCGTGCCACCTATGAGAAACACCTGGGATTGCAACAATGAGGTACACGAGGCCCAACACGTCCTATAAGAAAAAAGCGTCAGGCAAAATTACATTCTTGTCGCCTTCTTCCTCGTGTAAGAAGATGTACTGCCTGCTTATTCGCACCTACTTATAAGACATAATGCCTGCTTATTCGCACATACATATAAGGCGTCTGTACAAAATTGATCAGCGAGTCAGTAGAGTATACGTTCTTTATCCTTAGAGCACCTCATTAACCAGTCACGCCAACTAACTAGCCGCCTTCAAGGTCACATGCTTGGCACTGATGACCCACAAGTATAGGGGATCAATTGTAATCCTTTCGATAAGTAAGAGTGTCGAACCCAACGAGGAGCAGAAGGAAATGATAAGCGGTTTTCAGCAAGGTATTCTCTGCAAGTACTGAAAGTAGCGGTAACAGATAGTTTTGTGACAAGGTAGTTCGTAACAAGTAACAAGTGACAATAGTAACAAAGGTGCAGCAAGGTGGCCCAATCCTTTTTATAGCAAAGGACAAGCCGGAACGTTATCTTATAATAAGCAAAGCGTTCTCGAGGACACATGGGAATTGTCGTCTAGTCACGTTCATCATGTTTAGTTGATTCGCATTCGCTACTTTGATAATTTGATATGTGGGTGGACCGGTGCTAGGGTGATGTTCTTACTTGAACAAGCAACCCTCTTATGATTACCCCCTCTCGCAAGCATCCACAACTACGAAAGAAGAAATAAGATAAATCTAACCATAGCATGAAACATATGGATCCAAATCAGCCCCTTACGGAATAACGCATAAACTAGGGTTTAAGCTTCTGTCACTCTCGCAACCCATCATCTACTTATTACTCCCCAATGCCTTCCCTTAGGCCCAACTATGGTGAAGTGTCATGTAGTCGACGTTCACATGACACCACTAAAGGAAGAACAACATACATATCATCAAAATATCGAATGAATACCAACTTCACATGATTACTTATAACAAGACTTCTCCCATGTCCTCAAGAACAAAAGTAACTACTCACAAATCATATTCATGTTCAAGATCAGAGGTGTATTGAATATGCTTGAGGATCTGAACATATAATCTTTCAACAAATAAACCAACTAGCTGTTGGGGAACGTTGCATGGAAAACAAAAAAAATTCTACGCACACGCAAGATCTATCCATGGAGATGCATAGCTACGAGAGGGGGAGTGTGTCTACGTACCCTCGTAGACCGTAAGCGGAAGCGTTAAAACAACACGGTTGATGTCGTCGAACAACTTTACGATCCAACCGACCGAGTACCGAACGTACGGCACCTCCGCGTTCAGCACACGTTCAGCTCGGTGACGTCCTCGACTTCTTGATCCAGCAAGACGGCGAGGTAGTGGATGATGTTGGTGCAATACTTGCCCTCGTATGTTTTGGAGATTGTTGACAGAAACAGGCATGGATTGATTTGTTTCCTAGTGCACACAAAGAGAAATAGTCCATGCAGTACCGAAGAGAATGCTGTCTCCGGTGTACAGTTTGAGGAACTTCACCGAAGAATATCTGCGATGCAGAGAAGTACGAGCTACATCCTGTGAAGACTTGTAGACGAGAAAAATGAAGTGAAGGAGTTGACCCCTCGAAAATTTCGTTGCTGACGCGAAGCAATTGGTTCGGTGATCCTGTCCGAAGAAATTGACTGCAACGATGAAAGATGAAGACGAAGTGAAGTCGTAGCATTCTTTTCGTTGTTCCTCTTTCATTCATTTGAGTCATAGGACCTCCGTACTATTAAGAGGGGTATAGGTTCTCGAAGCTTAGATCCGCTGTGATGCTTAGCCCAAACCTATGCGAGACTGAGAGAAATCTCTTTATGCTTCGAATGATTACCTACCAGCAAGAGACGTTCTTCTTCTTTGTTGTAGGAGATATCTTTCGAACTGAGGAGTTAGCATTACTTGCTCCGCACGTAATGTTACTGTTGTGCTCAATTCCGACCGTTGGACTCGTGTCGTTCGGCCATTGGCTGCTCCACATGTCCAATTTGGTCATTTCCCATCAGGGAAGGCTGCGGCTATAAATAGCCACCCCGCTCCAACGTTGCCCGTTGGCTGCTCCGCTTAAGATTTCTGAGAAGATTGATTGAGCAACCCCTCTCCGAGTGATTTGAGTTTAAGATACACCGAGAGAAAAATCAAGAGCCGAAACTTAGACAGTGGTTGAGCATCACAGTAGTTCTGAGTTAGAGTTCTTGTACCTATTACTCTTGAGAGCTGCGCACTCTCTAGACGGATAGGTGTCGGCTCGAGTGTCGAAGAGTAATTGTCTTCACCGAGCAAGATATTCAACAACCAAGAGTCATTGTGGTTCGCGAAGAAGTCTGTCGAAGGTTTGGAGATCGCCAACAAGTATCTACCACGAGTGAAATCAACTGGAGTCTGATCAGCTCCGAGTTGAAGGAGAATAGGGCGAGGAGAGTTTATCCTCTGTGTTAAATCACAACCCCTCCAACCAGACGTAGTCCTTTGGCAGAAGGGCGAACTGGTCTACCAAATTCTCCTATCGCCATCGAGCACCACTGGTTCGCTTTACATTACTGCATTTCATTCAGCAGTTTACCTTCGTGCTCAGTGTCGATAGTTGTATCTGATCAATCACAGTTTATCAATTGTCAATCTCATTCCCATCGTTCCTAGTTTCTCCATCGTCTCAGGCTAGTTTAATTCTCCTCGTGTATCTGTAAGCCTGCGAAATTACTTTCTCTACCAAATCCTTATCCTGTCATCCATCTCTGTGCATTTCCTTCATTGTCATTACATTGTTTTTCCTCGTGCCGCTGGATCTGCTCGTATATTGCATTAACATCTGTTGAACTTGTGATCGAATGATAACTGATTTATACTTCGACATATTTATCATTCTGTGGCGAGCTCTTTCAAGTGTTACTCTACCGAACCATATCATTCCGCTGCTGTGTTTGGGATTGGTTCAAAACCTTCGCAAGAATTTTTGAATCTCCCATTCACCCCCCCTCTGTTCGATATACTCTCGGTCCTAACAATTGGTATCAGAGCGGGTACTCCCTGTCTCTGTCTATTAAAGGTCTAACAACCTTGGAGTTTTGAGTATGTCCTATGCAGGTAGATCCTCGCACTCTGAAAGGTTTCCTATCTTCGATGGAAATGATTATGTCTACTGGAAAGAGCGAATGAAAATCAGACTTCAAGCCATCAACATTGAACTTTGGCAGATTGTGGAAAATGGATACACTGTTCAGCACCCTGATGCTCCCACTTCTGATGACAAAGCTAGAATGCGTCTGAATGCCCAAGCAAAAGATATCATCTGTGACGGTATCTCAAAAGACATCTTCATTCGGTTCCGAAAGCTTGACTCTGCAAAGCAACTCTAGAATGCTATCAAGAATGTTCATGAAGAATCCATTGCCAGAACAGATCAACACACAGAAATGCTTCGTGCCATGTATGCTGGTTTTAGGAGTCTTCGTAGGGAAAGTTCTATGGAACTCACCGATTGGTTGACAAATATTGTTGGAAGACTTCATCAACGAGGAGTAACTGATATCACCGATAGAGATGTAGTCGATAAGTTGCTAAGTGCTCTTGATGCAACCTTTGATCCAATCGTGGCTGAAATCAAGCAGAGACCTGACTATGAAGAACTTCACTATGTCGAGGTCATGACGTTATTGTCTATCCACGAAGAAAAGATGGAACTTGAAAATGGGCATCATGAATCTTCTTCAGAAAGCGAAGGGGAAATTCTTTCACACTATGGAAGTTCACAAGAGGAAGATGTCGAGAATCAACACTCCATCACACGAGAAATCGAAATGCTTACAGAAAGACTTGGTGATCTCAGAAGACAGAATCTGTGTCTCACAAATGATGACGAAGTTGACTTGCCTGAATCTTCGAGAAGATTACCTCCGATAGAAATAAAGTGCTTCAAGTGCAAACAACTCGGTCACTACATTGCAGACTGTCCTTGTTGGGATCAAGATGAAAAACCTAGCAACATATGGATTTATCTTCACTGCTCTGGATTCACTCAAGTGGATCGTCATACTAAGCTCCCGAAGAAAAATGAATCTGCCGCATCATCTTCGTCGAGACCAGTCACTGACGTACATACGAGAGCTACCATTGATTCTAATATGAAGAAAATATCACAGCTGACGAAAGTATGTGCAGAAATGAATATGGAATCTGAAGATGAAACATCTGAATCCGAATCAGAAGACGAAGAAGTGTACAGAAGCCAAGGAAGAGGAAATGCATTCGTCGCTTATGGATCATCAGAGAAGTCTCTCGAATCAGACACTAATGATAATACTTCAAGTAATGATGAACCTACTACATTCTGTCTCATGGCAAAAACCTCAAAGGATCGGGTATCAGTGAAACACCGAAAATCAATGACTGAATATTCCTCCGAATACATTGCCTATGCTAAACTTGTTAAGATTGCAAAATCTCAACATGATGAGCTTGAAAGCCTTGAGATGAATCTCAGGAAAACCAAAGGATTACTGGTCGAAGAGATGGAGAAAAATCAAGAGTTGACTGAAAAGCATGACGCTTTTTCTTCAACGATTGATGATCTTTCCGAATGATATGATTCTCTTGCAGTCGACTACGAGAGTTTATCAGATGAACTCCTTAGCAGAAATCAAGAACTCGAGTCACTGAAAGAGTCTTATAACGTTCTTGCGAAAGAAAAATCTTCTCTCTTCGCCGAGCAATCTAACAACCTTCCTGTTAACTTTGTGCCTTACTGCTCAAAATGCCTAGAATGTAGCAATGATGATTCAAATACTGAAATATCCAATGCTGCCATCGAGAATATTGCAACCACTTCGAATGATATTCCTAACCCCTCTCCCGAGGAATTTGTTGCTATATCTGATGAAAATTGCAGGCTAAAGAAATTGCTTGAAACGGGAATGCTAAAGAGCCTCAAAGGACATCAAACACTATGTGATGTGCTCAAGAAGTCAATACTGCACAAAAATCCCCGAAAGGAAGGATTGGGTTTCGAAAGAAAACTCAACGTTGATGGAACTTACTGGACTCCCGAGCAATATCCTCGTACGAGTTGGGTTCTCGCTAAAAGCAAAACTCTCGAACCTGCACTCCTGTCTGGATATGACTCTCCCATTCCTGTTGCTTCTGACGAGTCTGATGACTCAAACTACAAATTCTTCAAACAACAGAATGGTAAGGTTTTCGCTCGGTATGTTGGCACTAACTGCATGTCTAGTTCACCCAAGAAGCAAATCTGGGTGAAGAAGTGCACCATTGAAAGTTTATCTGTCACTGCTAACCTGAATTTGCAGAGCAATTCTCTTCGAGGAAGTGATAATCCCTCACAGCACGGCAGTGCAACTTCCTCGAACAGATATCAGTCAAACTTTCGACAAAAGGAGTACATGCGTATCTCCTCGTATCATTATGCTCATGTCTCTGGGAACAATTTCAATGCTTACTCATATGATTACTCTCAAGATGCATAGGTGAACTACGGAAATCTACGAAAGAACGTCCCTGCTCAGTCAAGACGAATGAGGTCTGCGCTGCCCACACAAGTGTGGGTTGCGAAAAAGAACTAACCCATCTTGCAGAAACTCTATCTCAGGGATTCTTCTCGATCATCCTTTGCCCTGAGATCTATATTGTTGGTGCTAGCTCTTTGTGTTATTTGCTCTTTATGTTGTTTATCTTTGAATTGCAGTGTTTGTGTTTCGTCCGATGAACAACTCACTCATAGCTTCTTGATTATTATTTTTGACTGAGTGTTTTGTTTCGGACCCTTTTATCCCTCCATTCGTTCTCTTCTAAATCTATGCAGTCCGTCGTAAGCATGCAATTTGATCCGAAGAAGATCTCTCTCCGACGTCCTGGTCGCGAAAGAAATCTACTTCGAACTTTTATCTACTTTTGTCGATCAGCCCTTCAAATCTTTCGCAATCCTGCTCTCTTCCCGGGTTTGTCGCAGAAAACGGTTGCCACGTGCCCACGATCTCCACGATCGTGATCGTGTCCGTCGAATGCGGAGCGTCCCGCAACTGTAGGCCGTAGATTTCGGAGAAGAGGTTCAGCCCTTCAGCTATAAATACCCCTCGTCGCGTCTTCTTCCTCATTCGCGCAAACCCTCGTTTCTCCATCAACCGAGCCCGAGCTCGAAGCAACTCCGGTGAGGTGCTCCGCCGTGAAACTTCGGTGAAGTCTCGTCGCAGCTGATCACGCCCGTGCGGTAATCCATCCTCCCGCATTGCCGTAGTTGATCTAAGTTGCCAAGTTAGGGCGCTTAGATCCGGAACTGTTCCTCTCCCGCTCTCAGTTCATAGGGCAGTTCTTACCGATGCTGTTTTCCTCGATTTATTTTACTGCGGTAGATATTTAGAAAGCACTAGGGTTTGACTGGTACGGTTTGTAGATCTTCCTCGTACTGGTTTTCCTCATCTTGGGTTCATGTGTATTTGTCCGAAAGATTAGATAGCCATCAACCTGCCCTGGATTTGTCTCTGGCTAGCTGGTAAAAAACTATCAATGATATCTTTCTGTTTTACCATGAGTTCCTGGTTGGCCCTCTACAAAATCATTTTCGTTCAAAATACCTTTTGTGCATGCTTATGACCCTACCTTGTTTTCCCTCGCATCTATTCTGTTCACAGGTTGGTCATGTCGTAGAGTTCTGTACATCATTCAGATTCTGAAGGATATTTGCCTCAGCTTCCACCAAGGTCCGAGCGAATGAGATTGACTGGAGGAGGTAAATCCTCGAAGCCACCCAAGGCTCCGAAGAAGAGACAAGAATCTGTGTCCGAAGGAGATTATGAAGAAATTCCCTCTGCTCACAGTCAGCCCGAGGATGAATTGGTCACTGACGCTCTAACCATCTTCTCTGATGGAAATCCCAAAAAGGGCGGTCGTGGCAGAGAAAAGAACACTACTGCAAAAATGTCTGATCCTGAAAGTTACAGAACTCCACCTGAAGGAGAATCGGCAACAGATCGCAACAACAGGCTCCAGAGGATTCGCCGCCACTGGGCAAGAAAATGGTACCGATATGAAAATGGTCATGAGAAGTACCAAATTTTGTTTTCCTTCACACCGCCGTGGAATGACTGCATTGCTGAGAACTGCATTGGCCCCGATGATGAAAAAGTCAGACCACCGCCGCCTCCAAATGCTCACAAAGATTCCCTCAAAACTATCGCTGATTTCCCCGAGGAAGTAGCTAAGAGGGCGAAGGCTAAGGCCAAGCGTGAAGCTAGGGAAGCTAAGAAAAACCAAGTTGAAGCGAAAAACGTCGCACTAACTCAGCAAGACGTACAGAAGAAGAAGGAACGTGCATCAGGTTCAAAGGAAAGAAAATCTGAGAAATCTGTTTCCCCTCGTGCACCTCGAAAGAAAACCCTCACCAAGAGAACCAAGAAGGCAGTTCCCGACTCGTCTGATGAGTCGTCAAGAGAAGATACTCCTGATGAAATTCCACTGTATGATCGTCTCGCCATCCTCAACAAGCAATCCATGACTCCCTCTCCAGTGAAAGCTTTTCCATCGCCAAGGAAGTCTCCCAGGCATGCACCTATGCCATCCACTGATAAACCTTCGGGTTCTGCGGCCCCGAGAACTTCATGTGCCGCTGCAAAGAGAAAGCTGCAGTCAGAAGAGAAAGCAGATGTGGCTGCCAAAAAGGCCAAGCTCAATGTTCCTGCTTCCACAGAGGAACAAAAATATGACTTCAATTTCATGATTGATGTAATTGACAGTGCTGCTTATGATGCTAATGCTAATAATGTGTGCGATCTGGGTTTGCCTGATGATGTTACCGAATTGGTGACGAAGCATTTCATTGAGCTGAAGAAAATCTCCAAGAAGCTCAACAAGGTTGTCAAAGAAAAACAAGCTGTCGAGAAAATGAGAAATGAGGTCAAATCTGAATCCGAAAGGAAAAAGATGAACAAAGAAATTGTTGAACTCACCAAGGCCCTCAGTGCCTTGAGAAATGAGAAAATTGAGTGGCACTCTCGCTTGCACATGGATGTGTCTCAGTTGTGTGACAGAAGGAATGAGGAGATTGAACGCAAGGCAGATCTCGCTCGAAGAAGAATTCAGGAAGAAAAACGTCAGAAGGCCAGGGCAAGATCAAGCAAACCGAAAGTTAACAAAGAACGCCGTCTTCAGAATGTCACTGCTGATCCTGCTCCACTGGATTCCCATGTACCGTTGCAGCAAGTTCCTCCATCTCCACCTCACGAGGATGAACTTATGCAACAAGTTAGTGCTGAAGAGGTTATCATTCCTGCGCCAGTTGCCCAAGTGCAAAATGAAGTTGTTGATATATTCCTGGAAAGGATTGATGAGGAAAATGCACCTCACAAGCAGAAATCACCAGTTGATGAAGTCGATGAAGAGATTGAGGTTGAAAAGCCAGATCCATCACCACCGAAAACATTGCAAGCTGAGCCCTCCAAATCAAATGAGGAAAATGATAAGAATGAAGGGTAGCTCAATGCTTCCCGAGAGAAAACACCCCCGGTCTCATCATCTGGTGCCCCTACCCAGATGGATGTTGATCCTGCTCCTCGTACCACTGCACCACAGTTGGTACAGGAAGAAAAGAAATCTGATGAGCCGATGGCTCGAGAAGAAACTATCCCATCTGTTGTGACACAAGCTACCGAGAAAGAAGTTGTTGTGTCTCCCGCCGATGAAAGTGCAAGAAAAGAAAAGGCCCTTGTGCTCGAAAATCAGAAAGATGCCGAAGGAGTTCCGGCGAACAAGAACAGCAGTCAGTCAAGTACTTCAAAGCTGTCTGCACAAGAGAAATCGAGGAAGCTTCATGCTCCTCTCAAGCCTATTGATGAAGGTGTGCCTGCTCCTGATGATGTTCGAACCAAATCCATTACCGATGAAGAACCTCTGAGTAATCCAATGGAAACCTTTCCTCTGTTTCCCGTCGAAGATGGCCCGAATGGTCCAGCGTTTAATGAGCAGTTTCATCGCTCGAAACTTGCATTGTTTGGGACCAGTCCGTATGAAGGAGAAAGGACTTCGATGTCACCGAGGTTCTGGACAAAGGAACAAGCAGTGTATTATGCTCGCATTCTATATGGCAACAACCGGATATTCGAGCACAAGATTCTGGACTTTGCCGAGCTAGAAAGCATACCGTGCTTCCATCACACCATCGAGCAGATTGAGCATGTCTATCTGAAGAGTTTTCTTCGATTCAACCATGGCTGGAATCGTGAAGTTGTCCTTCAGTTCTATGCCACGCTTTATATCTCAGGAGATCTTGCCGATAGCAATACATGGATCCTCGAATGGATGACCGAGGAAGAAAGAATCAAATGCTCGGCTGACCAGTTTTTGGCCCTGTTAAATTTACCTCGTTTCGAATTTGATGCCTCATGAGAACACAGACTGCATTTCTGGGATGTATCCAAAGCTCAACTGCATATGCTGATGGACCCTAAGCTTGTTGGTGACGAGTGTACTGAAGTAAATCCAAAGCATCTGGCCTCTGAGAACAAAGTGCTGTTCTATATCCTCTACAATTCTCTCACCCCAACAAACCGGCCTGAAAGCATTCATGGAATTGTGGCAAATACTCTTCATGCTGTAGCTCATGGCATTCGGTTTGACATTCCAGATCTTGTCATTCGTAACCTGGCCTATGCAGCTGATAGCCCTCAAGTTTTGAAGCCATATGCACCATGGGTCATGTTCGCCATTGAGCAGCTTATCGAGAAAAAGTTTTTCTGCCCATATGTCCCGAAAGTTTTCATGCCACCAGTCCGAGACACTCTCCGAATTGTAAAGGATATCGGGAAAGGAAAGACACCAATTGATGCAACTGATTCTGCCTCTGCGAGAGCTCCAAAGGTTAAGAAGGTCAAAGTTGATATCCCTCGTGAAGAAAATCCCTCACTATACGAGATTTGTCTTCGCACTCAGCAATCCCTGGAGACTCACATTAAGCTCGATCGCAAAGAGAAAGTGGAAATGATGACTGAGATCAATCTGCTTCACAATTATGCTCGTCAAGCTCTGCTATATGAGAAAGAACAGAAGAAGCGCTCGTGGATCCTTCTGCGCAAGCATTACTCTCGCAAACAACTGTCTGCAAAGGGAATCGAGAAAGATTATGATCATCTGGAGTTGTTTGAAGTTCCTCGCATCCGAAGGCAAACTCCTGTGCTTCCTCAGCGTTCTGCCTCCACTGACCTGCTGTTTGTTGAACCCGATGATGAACTCGAAGACACAGCAGGCACCTTCATTTATAAGCCCGATGCACCTCGCTCTACTACTCCCGAAGCTGATCCCGAAGCCCGTGCTACGTCTCCAACTCCTGCTTCAGCATCGACCATCGCTCGCTCTGTTTCGCCAAACAGTTCGAGCTCTGGGGATTCTTCGGACGAGTAGTTCCTCGCATGCATTCTCTTTCCTTTTTGACACTTGTTGACAAAAAGGGGGAGAAGAACATCGAGAGATAGATAAGCGGGTTATTTGCAGGGTGTTTCCATTCGCCATTTGCTCTTCTTTCGAACAATCTGCTTTTGGTCGTTGAACTTTTGGTCATGAAACTTAATCTCACCGTCTGTGGTGATGGCACACTGCGTCGTCATGTACCGTTAATAACCCATGCAATGCTATAGTTGCTATCATTTCGTTATTTGGTTGCAGGTGCTATCGAATGCTTACTTCCTTAAAATGATTATCCTCGATATTTATCTTTCGTGCAAGGTTAAGTGAAAGCCCCTCAAGGAGAATTGAAATTCATGTCTCTCGAAAAGAGGAAATTTATTGCATATATCTATCGTTCACTATCTAACGATGCAGGAGAAGTAAAGTCGATTCAGAGAAAAAATTGCCCGTGATTCAAAAAGTGAATTTCTTCTGTCTATCTGACAAAGCTGTTTTCCCTCGCATATATCTATGAGATCATCTTTGTTGCAGGAAAACATAGTCTGAGGCATATACACTCCGAGCAATATACGTGTGACTCCTTTGCTCTCCTTTGCTCTGATTATTCCTCGAACATCTATTTGCAGGAGAAGTTATATCTCGTGTGGATTTAATCGGTGTTCTGAGAAAATCTTCATGGCGTATCCTTTTGCCACAACGTTTTCATGCTATCTTTGCTATCTAACTAATCTATGTCAAAGGTTGTGTGTGGCAGGAAATATCTCAGACACCGTCGAGTGCATTGGATGAAACTACGAATGAAACAATCTGCTAATGTCACTCATACGAAGATTAATCTCGCCACCCTACGTATTATCTCCTATGCTTACTCCAATCAGAATAATGCATATCTTTAGGGGGAGCGTATTTATCTTCGTATTTATCTCTCGTCTATCACACTTCATTTTTTCTATCTATCGATGTGTTCTGTTTTGTCAACAATCGTCCAAAAAGGGGGAGATTGTTGGTGCAATACTTGCCCTCGTATGTTTTGGAGATTGTTGACAGAAACAGGCATGGACTAATTTGTTTGCTAGTGCACACACAGAGAAATAGTCCGTGCAGTACCAAAGAGAATGCTGTCTCCGGTGTACAGTTCGAGGAACTTCACCGAAGAATATCTGCGATGCAGAGAAGTACGAGCTACATCCTGTGAAGACTTGTAGACGAGAAAAATTAAGTGAAGGAGTTGACCCCTCGAAAATTTCGTTGCTGACGCGAAGCAATTGGTTCGGTGATCCTGTCCGAAGAAATTGACTGCAACGATGAAAGATGAAGACGAAGTGAAGTCGTAGCATTCTTTTCGTTGTTCCTCTTTCATTCATTTGAGTCATAGGACCTCCGTACTATTAAGAGGGGTATAGGTTCTCGAAGCTTAGATCCGCTGTGATACTTAGCCCAAACCTATGCGAGACTGAGAGAAATCTCTTTATGCTTCGAATGATTACCTACCAGCAAGAGACGTTGTTCTTCTTCGCTGTAGGAGATATCTTTCGAACTGAGGAGTTACCATTACTTGCTCCGCACGTAATGTTACCGTTGTGCTCAATTCCGACCGTTGGACTCGTGTCGTTCGGCCATTGGCTGCTCCACATGTCCAATTTGGTCATTTCCCATCAGGGAAGGCTGCGGCTATAAATAGCCACCCCGCTCTAACGTTGCCCGCTGGCTGCTCCGCTTAAGATTTCTGAGAAGATTGATTGAGCAACCCCTCTCCGAGTGATTTGAGTTTAAGATACACCGAGAGAAAAATCAAGAGCCGAAACTTAGACAGTGGTTGAGCATCACAGTAGTTCTGAGTTAGAGTTCTTGTACCTATTACTCTTGAGAGCTGCGCACTCTCTAGACGGATAGGTGTCGGCTCGAGTGTCGAAGAGTAATTGTCTTCACCGAGCAAGATCTTCAGCAACCAAGAGTCATTGTGGTTCGCGAAGAAGTCTGTCGAAGGTTTGGAGATCGCCGACAAGTATCTACCACGAGTGAAATCAACTGGAGTCTGATCAGCTCCGAGTTGAACGAGAATAGGGCGAGGAGAGTTTATCCTCTGTGTTAAATCACAACCCCTCCAACCAGACGTAGTCCTTTGGCAGAAGGGCGAACTGGTCTACCAAATTCTCATGTCGCCATCGAGCACCACTGGTTCGCTTTACATTACTGCATTTCATTCAGCAGTTTACCTTCGTGCTCAGTGTCGATAGTTGTATCTGATCAATCACAGTTTATCAATTGTCAATCTCATTCCCATCGTTCCTAGTTTCTCCATCGTCTCAGGCTAGTTTAATTCTCCTCGTGTATCTGTAAGCCTGCGAAATTACTTTCTCTACCGAATCCTTATCCTGTCATCCATCTCTGTGCATTTCCTTCATTGTCATTACATTGTTTTTCCTCGTGCCACTGGATCTGCTCGTATATTGCATTAACATCTGTTGAACTTGTGATCGAATGATAACTGATTTATACTTCGACATATTTATCATTCTGTGGCGAGCTCTTTCAAGTGTTACTCTACCGAACCATATCATTCCGCTGCTGTGTTTGGGATTGGTTCAAAACCTTCGCAAGAATTTTTGAATCTCCCATTCACCCCCCCTCTGGTCGATATACTCTTGGTATTAACAGATGAGTTCCGGCAGCATGACGGCGTGGTGACGGTGATGGTGATGCTATCTCCGCAGGGCTTCGCCCAAGCACTGCGAAAATATGCCGAGGGACGGAACTGTGGAGGGGGGCGCCGCACACGGCTAAGACAATGTTGTGTCCCCATTGGGACGCCCCCCCTCTCCTCTATTTATATATGTGTAGGGGCTTGGAGTAGAAGGAATAGTGCCATGTGAACAGTAACCATGAATAGTACACACGTGGACTTGGACTCCAAAGTCCAATCCTATTCCTACTAGGACTCTCCCTTTTTCCTTCCCTAGCTGCGTGGGCTTTTGAGGACTTGGTGCGCCTGGCCCAATAAGGCCAGGGCGCCTCCCCTTAGCCCATGCCAGCCCTTGGGACGTGGTGGACCCACTTGTGGAATTCCGGACCCCTCCGGAATCCTCCGGAACCTTCTCGAAGCTTCCCGGTACAATACCGAAAAAAACTGCACCTTTTTCCGGAACCCAAAATATGACTTCCCATATATAAATCTTTACCTCTCGACCATTCCAAGACTCCTCATGACGTCCGGGATCTCATCCGGGACTCCAAACAATATTCAGTTACCAATTCACATAACTCATATAACACTATATCGTCAACGAACGTTAAGCGTGCGGACCCTACGGGTTCGGGAATGATGTAGACATGACTGAGACGCCTCTCCGGTCAATAACCAATAGCGGAACCTAGATGCTCATATTGGTTCCTACATATTCCACGAAGATCTTATCGGTCGAACTGCAATGACAACATACGTAATTCCCTTTGTCCGTCGGTATGTTACTTGCCCGAGATTCGATCGTCGGTATCTCCATACCTAGTTCAATCTCGTTACCGGCAAGTCTCTTTACTCGTTCCATAATACATCATCCCATAAATAACTCCTTAGTCACTTTGCTTGCAAGCTTCTTATGATGTGCATTACCGAGAGGGCCCAGAGATACCTCTCCGAAACACGGAGTGACAAATCCCAGTCTCGATCCATGCCAACTCAACGGACACCTTCGGAGATACCTGTAGAGCATCTTTATGATCACCCAATTACGTTGTGACGTTTGATAGCACACAAGGTATTCCTCCAGTATCCGGGAGTTGCATGATCTCATGGTCTGAGGAACATGTATTTGACATTCAAGAAAGCTGTAGCAATAAACAGAACGATCATATGCTAAGCTAACGGATGGGTCTTGTCCATCACATCATTCTCCTAATGATGTGATCCCGTTATCAAATGACAACTCATGTCTATGGTTAGGAAACCTTAACCATCTTTGATCAACGAGCTAGTCTAGTAGAGGTTCACTAGGGACACGGTATTTGTTTATGTATTCACACATGTATTTAAGTTTCCGGTCAATACAATTCTAGCATGAATAATAAACCTTTATCATGAACAAGGAAATATAAAATAATAACAACTTTATTATTGCCTCTAGGGCATATTTCCATCAGTCTCCCACTTGCACTAGAGTCAATAATCTAGATTACATAGTAATGAATCTAACACCCATGGAGTCTTGGTGTTGATCATGTTTTGCTCATGGAAGAGGCTTAGTCAACGGGTCTGCCACATTCAGATCCATGTGTACTTTGCAAATTTCTATGTCTCCATCCTTGACATATTCACGAATGGAGTTGAAGCGTCTCTTGATGTGTTTGGTCTTCTTGTGAAACCTGGGCTCCTTGGCTATGGCAATTGCTCCAGTGTTGTCACAAAAGATTGTCATTGGACCCGATGCACTAGGTATTACACCTAGATCGGATATGAACTCCTTCATCCAGACTCCTTCATGTGCTGCTTCCGAAGCAGCTATGTATTTCGCTTCACACGTAGATCCCGCCACGACGCTCTGCTTGGAACTGCACCAACTGACAGCTCCACCATTTAATATAAATATGTATCCAGTTTGTGACTTAGAGTCATCCGGATCAGTGTCGAAGCTTGCATCGACGTAACCCTTTACGACGAGCTCTTTGTCACCTCCATAAACGAGAAACATGTCCTTGGTCCTTTTCAGGTACTTCAGGATATTCTTGACCGCTGTCCAGTGATCCACTCCTGGATTACTCTGGTACCTTCCTGCCAAACTTATGGCAAGGCACACATCAGGTCTGGTACACAGCATGGCATACATAATAGAACCTATGGTTGAGGCATAGGGAATGACTTTCATTTTCTCTATATCTTCTGCCGTGGTCGGGCATTGAGTCTGACTCAACTTCACACCTTGCAAGACAGGCAAGAACCCTTTCTTTGACTGATCCATTTTGAACTTCTTCAAAACTTTGTCAAGGTATGTGCTTTGTGAAACTCCTATCAAGCGTCTTGATCTATCCCTATAGATCTTGATGCCCAATATATAAGCAGCTTCACCAAGGTATTTCATTGAAAAATTCTTATTCAAGTATCCCTTTATGCCATCCAGAAATTCTATATCATTTCCAATCAACAATATGTCATCCACATATAATATTAGAAATGCTACAGAGCTCCCACTCACTTTCTTGTAAATACAGGCTTCACCGTAAGTCTGTACAAAACCATATGCTTTGATCACCTCATCAAAGCGTATATTCCAACTCCGAGATGCTTGCACCAGTCCATAGATGGATCGCTGGAGCTTGCACACTTTGTTAGCACCCTTAGGATCGACAAAACCTTTTGGTTGCATCATATACAACTCTTCTTTGAGAAAACCATTAAGGAATGCAGTTTTGACATCCATTTGCCAGATTTCATAATCATAAAATGCGGCAATTGCTAACATGATTCGGACAGACTTAAGCATCGCTACAGGTGAGAAAGTCTCATCGTAGTCAACCCCTTGAACTTGTCGAAAACCTTTCGCGACAAGTCGAGCTTTGTAGACAGTGATATTACCATCAGCATCCGTCTTCCTCTTAAAAATCCATTTATTCTCAATGGCTTGCCGATCATCGGGCAAGTCCACCAAAGTCCACACTTTGTTCTCATACATGGATCCTATCTCAGATTTCATGGCCTCAAGCCATTTGTCGGAATCCGGGCTTATCATAGCTTCTTCATAGTTCGTAGGTTCACCGTTGTCTAACAACATAACTTCCAGAACTGGATTACCGTACCACTCTGGTGCGGAACGTACTCTGGCCGACCTACGAAGTTCAGTAGTAACTTGATCTGAAGTTTCATGATCGTTAGCATTATCTTCCTCTCTTATTGGTGTAGGCATCACGGGAACGGTTTTCTCTGATGAGCTACTTTCCAATTCGAGAGAAGGTACAATTACCTCATCAAGTTCTACTTTCCTCCCACTCACTTCTTTCGAGAGAAACTCCTTCTCTAGAAAGGACCCATTCTTGGCAACAAAGACCTTGCCTTCGGATCTGTGGTAGAAGGTGTACCCAATTGTTTATTTAGGGTATCCTATGAAGACGCACTTCTCCGCTTTGGGTTCGAGCTTATCAGGTTGAAGCTTTTTCACATAAGCATCGCATCCCCAAACTTTAAGAAATGACAGCTTAGGTTTCTTGCCAAACCATAGTTCATACGGTGTCGTCTCAACGGATTTAGACGGTGCCCTATTTAACGTGAATGCAGCTGTCTCTAATGCATAACCTGTCGTGGATTTGTCACGGCAGATGTCCGGGTTAACGGACTTAAGGTGTGGGGTCATCGCACGTAACTGGTAGCTTGAGAGGGGTTGAGCGGGACGAGAGACGCGGAGTTTTTACCCAGGTTCGGCCCCTCCGATGGAGGTAAAAGCCTACGTCCTGCTTTGTGTCTTATATTGATGACGATGACAATCTCGGTTACAAGGGTGCGGAATCAGCACCTCTAATCTCGAGACCCTCTTTCTGACTATCCTTCCTGACCTGTCTATGAGACCTGTCTATGAGACGTCTAACCTGACCCTCTTGGGGTGACCCGCCCCTCCTTATAAAGGCCGAAGGGGCGGTTTACATGTAGAGTCTAAGTCGGATTGATGACTTCCCATCGCGGGCTTCTCTTCATGGGCTTCCGAGTCCTGGGCTTGTAACCCATCCCGGGCGGCTTACACCGGGCGGGTTACAACCAGGGCTTATCTTCAGAGACCCGTCTCCGTGACTCTGATAACACTGTTCACCTCCTGGCACTGTAGCATCCGGGTTAGCCTCCTGACACTGTCGCCGGGTTAGCCTCCTGACACTGTAGCCGGGTTACCATCTTGGTACTGTAGCTGCCGGGTTACCCCTGACACTGTAGCTGCCGGGTTACACCCCTGACACTGTAGCTGCCGGGTTACACCCCTGATACTGTAGCTGCCGGGTTACACCCCTGACACTGTAGCTGCCGGGTTATACCCTGACACTGTAGCTGCCGGGTTAGAACTGTAACCAGGTCTGTACTGTTTGCCGGGTCAGTACTGTTCTCCGGGTCAGTACTGTTTGCCGGGTCAGCATGTCTGCCGGGTCATATCGCGGGGTAATATCCCCGTCATAACCCCAAAACGATAGTGGCAAATCGGTAAGAGACATCATAGAACGCACCATATCCAATAAAGTACGGTTACGACGTTCGGACACACCATTACGCTGTGGTGTTCCACGTGGCGTGAGTTGTGAAACAATTCCACATTTTCTTAAATGAAGGCCAAACTCGTAACTCAAATATTCGCCTCCGCGATCAGATCGTAGAAACTTTATTTTCTTGTTATGATGATTCTCTACTTCACTCTGAAATTCTTTGAACTTTTCAAATGTTTCAGACTTGTGTTTCATCAAGTAGATATACCCATATCTACTCAAATCATCTGTGAAGGTTAGAAAATAACGATACCCGCCGCGTGCTTCAACATTCATTGGACCGCATACATTGGTATGTATTATTTCCAACAAATCAGTACCTCGCTCCATTGTTTCGGAGAACGGAGTTTTAGTCATCTTGCCTATGAGGCATGGTTCGCAAGTATCAAATGATTCATAATCAAGAGATTCCAAAAGTCCATCCGCATGGAGTTTCTTCATGCGCTTTACACCAATATGACCTAAACGGCAGTGCCACAAGTATGTTGCACTATCATTATCAACTTTGCATCTTTTGGCATCAATATTATGAATATGTGTATCACTACGATCGAGATTCAACAAGAATAGACCATTCACAAAAGGTGCGTGACCATAAAAGATGTTACTCATATAAATAGAACAACCATTATTCTCTGACTTAAATGAATAACCGTCTCGCAATAAACAAGATCCAGATATAATGTTCATGCTCAACGCTGGCACCAAATAACAATTATTGAGGTCTAAAACTAATCCCGAAGGTAGATGTAGAGGTAGCGTGCCGACGGCGATCACATCAACCTTGGAACCATTCCCGACGCGCATCGTCACCTCGTCCTTAGCCAATCTTCGCTTATTCCGTAGCTCTTGTTTCGAGTTACAAATATGAGCAACCGAACCAGTATCAAATACCCAGGCGCTACTGCGAGCATTAGTGAGGAACACATCAATAACATGTATATCAAATATACCTTTGCTCACTTTGCCATCCTTCTTATCCGCCAAATACTTGGGGCAGTTCCGCTTCCAGTGACCAGTCCCTTTGCAGTAGAAGCACTCTGTTTCAGGCCTGGGTCCAGCTTTGGGTTTCTTCGTGGGAGCGGCAACTTGCTTGCCGTTCTTCTTGAAGTTCCCCTTCTTTCCCTTGCCCTTTTTCTTGAAACTAGTGGTTTTGTTAACCATCAACACTTGATGCTCCTTCTTGATTTCTACCTCCGCTGATTTCAGCATTGCGAAGAGCTCGGGAATTGTCTTCTCCATCCCTTGCATATTATAGTTCATCACGAAGCCTTTATAGCTTGGTGGCAGTGACTGAAGAACTCTGTCAATAACACTCTCAACCGGAAGATCAATTCCCAGCTGAGTCAAGTGGTTGTGGTACCCAGACATTCTGAGTATGTGTTCACTGACAGAACTGTTCTCCTCCATCTTACAGCTAAAGAACTTGTTGGAGACTTCATATCTCTCAACCCGGGCATTAGCTTGAAATATCAATTTCAGCTCTTGGAACATCTCATATGCTCCGTGGCGTTCAAAACGCTTTTGCAGTCCCGGTTCTAAGCCGTAGAGCATGGCACACTGAACTATCGAGTAGTCATCAGATCGAGCCTGTCAGGCGTTCACAACGTCTGCAGCAGCTCCTGCAGCAGGTCCATCACCTAGCGGTGCATCAAGGACATAATTCTTCTGTGCAGAAATGAGGATAATCCTCAAGTTATGGACCCAGTCCGTGTAGTTGCTACCATCATCTTTGAACTTAGCTTTCTCTAGGAACGCATTAAAATTCAACGGAATAGTAGCATGGGCCATTAATCTACAACATAGATATGCAAAGAAACCATCAAGACTAAGTTCATGATAAATTAAGTTCAATTAATCAAATTACTAATGAACTCCCACTTAAATTAACATCCCCAAGTTAACTAAGTGATACATGATCCAAATCAACTAGCCCATGTCCGATCATCACGTGAGATGGGATAGTCATCAATGGTGAACATCTCCATGTTGATCATATCTACTAAATGACTCATGTTCGACCTTTCGGTCTCCAGTGTTCCGAGACTATGTCTGTACATGCTAGGCTCGTCAAGTTTAACCCAAGTATTCTGCTTGTGTAAAACTGGCTTACACCCGTTGTATGTGAACGTAGAATCTATCACACCCGATCATCACGAGGTGCTTCAAAACGACGAACTTTAGCAACGGTGCATACTCGGGGAGAACACTTTTATCTTGAAATTTAGTGAAGGGATCATCTTATAATGCTACCGTCGTTCTAAGCAAAATAAGATGCATAAAGGATAAACATCACATGCAATCAAAATATGTGACATGATATGGCCATCATCTTGTGCTTTTGATCTCCATCTCCAAAGCAGCGTCATGATCTCCATCGTCACCGGCTCGACACCTTGATCTCCATCGTTGCGTCGTGGTCGTCTCGCCAACTATTGCTTCTACAACTATTGCTAACGCATAGCGATAAAGTAAAGCAATTACATGGCGCTTGCATTTCATACAATAAAGAGACAACCATAAGGCTCCTGCCGGTTGCCGATAAATTACAAAACATGATCATCTCATACAATAACGTATATCACATCATGTCTTGACCATATCACATCACAGCATACCCTGCAAAAACAAGTTAGACGTCCTCTACTTTGTTGTTGCAAGTTTTACGTGGCTGCTACGGGCTTCTAGCAAGAACCGTTCTTACCTACGGCACAAAACCACAATGGTGATTTATCAAGTTTGCTGTTTTAACCTTCAACAAGGACCGGCCGCAATCAAATTCGATTCAACTAAAGTAGGAGAAACAGACACCCGCCAGCCACCTTTATGCAAAACAAGTTGCATGTCTGTCGGTGGAACCGGTCTCATGTACGTGGACATGTAAGGTTGGTCCGGGCCGCTTCATCTTACAATACCGTCGAATCAATATAAGACATTGGTAGTAAGCAGTATGACGATCACCGCCCACAACTCTTTGTGTTCTACTCTCGCATATCATCTACGCATAGACCTGGCTCATGATGCCACTGTTGGGGAACGTTGCATGGAAAACAAAAAAAATTCTACGCACACGCAAGATCTGTCCATGGAGATGCATAGCTACGAGAGGGGGAGTGTGTCTACGTACCCTCGTAGACCATAAGCGGAAGCATTAAAACAACGCGGTTGATGTCGTCGAACAACTTCACGATCCAACCGACCGAGTACCGAACGTACGGCACCTCCGCGTTCAGCACACGTTCAGCTCGGTGACGTCATCGACTTCTTGATCCAGCAAGAAGGAGAGGTAGTGGATGAGTTCCGGCAACACGACGGCGTGGTGACGGTGATGGTGATGCTATCTCCGCAGGGCTTCGCCCAAGCACTGCGAAAATATGACCGAGGGACAGAACTGTGGAGGGGGGCGCCGCACACGGCTAAGACAATGTTGTGTCCCCATTGCCCCCCCCCCCTCTCCTCTATTTATATATGTGTAGGGGCTTGGAGTAGAAGGAATAGTGCCATGTGAACAGTAACCGTGAATAGTACACACGTGGACTTGGACTCCAAAGTCCAATCCTATTCCTACTAGGACTCTCCCTTTTTCCTTCCCTAGCTGCGTGGGCTTTTGAGGACTTGGTGCGCCTGGACCAATAAGGCCAGGGCGCCTCCCCTTAGCCCATGCCAGCCCTTGGGACGTGGTGGACCCACTTGTGGACTTCCGGACCCCTCCGGAATCCTCCGGAACCTTCTGGAAGCTTCCCGGTACAATACCGAAAAAAACTGCACCTTTTTCCGGAACCCAAAATATGACTTCCCATATATAAATCTTTACCTCTCGACCATAACGAGACTCCTCGTGACGTCCGGGATCTCATCCGGGACTCCGAACAATATTCGGTTACCAATTCACATAACTCATATAACACTATATCGTCAACGAACGTTAAGCGTGCGGACCCTACGGGTTCGGGAATGATGTAGACATGACTGAGACGCCTCTCCGGTCAATAACCAATAGCAGAACCTGGATGCTCATATTGGTTCCTACATATTCCATGAAGATCTTATCGGTCGAACCGCATTGACAACATACATAATTCCCTTTGTCCGTCGGTATGTTACTTGCCCGAGATTCGATCGTCGGTATCTCCATACCTAGTTCAATCTCGTTACCGGCAATTCTCTTTACTCGTTCCGTAATACATCATCCCGTAACTAACTCCTTAGTCACTATGCTTGCAAGCTTCTTATGATGTGCATTACCGAGAGGGCCCAGAGATACCTCTCCGAAACACGGAGTGACAAATCCCAGTCTCGATCCATGCCAACTCAACGGACGCCTTCGAAGATACCTGTAGAGCATCTTTATGATCACCCAGTTACGTTGTGACGTTTGATAGCACACAAGGTATTCCTCCAGTATCCGGGAGTTGCATGATCTCATGGTCTGAGGAACATGTATTTGACATTCAAGAAAGCAGTAGCAATAAACAGAACGATCATATGCTAAGCTAACGGATGGGTCTTGTCCATCACATCATTCTCCTAATGATGTGATCCCGTTATCAAATGACAAATCATGTCTATGGTTAGGAAACCTTAACCATCTTTGATCAACGAGCTAGTCTAGTAGAGGCTCACTAGGGACACGGTATTTGTTTCTGTATTCACACATGTATTTAAGTTTCCGCTCAATACAATTCTAGCATGAATAATAAACCTTTATCATGAACAAGGAAATATAAAATAATTACAACTTTATTATTGCCTCTAGGGCATATTTCCATCACTAGCATCAACTACGAGATGTAATCAACACTACTAGCAACCCACAGGTACCAATCTGAGGTTTTGAGACAAAGATCGAATACAAGAGATGAACTAGGGTTTGAGATGAGATGGTGCTGGTGAAGATGTAGATGAAGATTGGTCCTCCCATGATGAGAAAATCGTTGGTGATGTCGATGGCTTTGATTTCCCCCTCCCGGAGGGAAGTATCCCCGGCGGAATCGCTCCACCACAGAGCAAAAGTGCTCCTGCCCAGGTTCCACCTCGAGACGGCGGCGCTTTGTCCCGAAAGTCTTCTTATGATTTTTTCTAGGGAAAATAGCATCTTATAGGAGAAGATGGGCCCCAGAGGCTTGCTGGAGGTCCCACGAGCTCAGTAGGTGCGCCCTGGGGGTAGGGCGCTCCCCCTGAGCTCGTCGCTCTCTGGTGGCCCCCCTCCTGGTATTTCTTCCATCAATATTTTTTATGTATTCCAAAATAATTCTCCATAAATTTTCAGGACTTTTGGAGTTGTGGAGAATATCTATCTCTGTTGTAGCTTTTTCAGGTCCAGAATTCCAGCTGCCGGCAATCTCCCTCTTCATGTGAAACTTGCAAAATAAGAGAGAAAAGGCATTAGGATTGCATCATAAAGTGAAATAATGACCCAAAACATAATAAATAACAGTAGGAAAACATGATGGAAAATGGACGTATCACCTCCCCCAAGCTTAGACCTCGCTTGTCCTCAAGCGAAAGCCGAAATCGATAATCATGACCACATGTTTAGAGAGAGAGGCGTCGATAAAACAAAATACGGGCATGAAAGCATCATGAATATTATCATAGCAGCAATATTTCATCATAAAACTTCTCATGATCAAGTAACAATTCCTTCACAAGTTAAAGTATGAACCATAAACTTCATTGAAAACTAACAAACTATGATCTCAGTCATTGAAACAATTGCAGTTCATCATATTTTCAGAAAGAGTCTATGTAAGAGCTTTGTTTAGCAAGTTCACTGCTACTTGTGAGCTGCGTTGGGATTTCCTCGAAGAGGAGAGGATGATGCAGTACAGTAGAGATAAGTATTTCCCTCAGTTAAGAACCAAGGTTATCAATTTAGTAGGAGAACCAAGCAAAACCTCTTTAGCAGCACCTGCACACACAAAAGCCAATACTTGCACCCAACGCGAACAAGGGGGTTGTCAATCCCCTCGGCGGTTAATTGCAAGGATCAAATCTCGTAGTGATAGATAAATTGATAAAGTAAACTGAAAAATAAAATAAAAGGAAATAAATTGCAGCAAGGTGTTTTTAGGATAATGATAAATGACCCAGGGGCCATAGTTTTCACTAGAGGCTTCTCTCTCGAGCGCAGAACATACGGTGGGTAGACAAATTACTGTTGGGTAATTGATAGAAAAGCGCATAATTATGTCGATATTCAAGGCAATGATCATGTATATAGGCATCACGTCCGAGACAAGTAGACCGACTCCTGCCTACAACTACTACTATTACTCCACTCACCGACCGCTATCCAGCATGCATCTAGAGTATTAAGTATAAAACAGAGTAACGCCTAAAGCAAGATGACATGATGTAGACAAAGTAAACTCAAGCAATATGAATAAACGCCATCGTTTTATCCTTAATGGCAACAATACAAATACGTGTCTTGTCTCTTTCTGTCACTGGGATATAGAACACCGCAAGATTGAACCCATCACAAAGCACCTCTCCCATTGCAAGATAAATCAATCTAGTTGGCCAAACCAAATGGATAGATCGGAGAGAAATACAAAGCTATAACAATCATGCATAAAAGAGTTCAGAGAATACTCAAATAATATTCATGAATAATCTGATCATAAACCCACAATTCATCGGATCCCAACAAACACACTGCAAAAGAAGATTACATCGGATAAAACTCCAAGAACATCGAGGAGAACTTTGTATTGAAGATCAAAGAGAGAGAAGAAGCCATCTAGCTACTAACTATGGACATGTAGGTCGGTGGTAAACTACTCAAACATCATCGGAAGGGCAGCAAGGTTGATGTAGAAGCCCTCCGTGATCGATTCCCCCTCCGGCAGAGTGCCGGAAAAGGCCTCCAGATGGGATCGTGAAAGAACAGAAGCTTGCGGCGGCGGTACGGTTTTGTCATCTGGCTCTCTGTTGGTTTCCTAATATTTGAGAATTTATAGAAGTGGAATTAGGTCAAAAAGAGCCACGAGGGGCCCACAAGGCATCAGGGCGTGCCACCCTGGGGCCGCACCCTATTGCCTTGTGGCCTCCTCGTGAGGCTTCTAGCATCCTCCCGAAGCTTCCAGGGTCTCTTTTTTCCAGAAAAAAATCGTCAAAAAGTTTCGTGGCGTTTGGACTTCGTTTGGTACTGATTTCCTCAAAAACCAAAAACAAGCAGAAAACAGCAACTGGCACTGGGCACTAGGTTAATATGTTAGTCCCAAAAAATGATATATAATTGCATATAAAACATCCAAGATTGATACTATAATAGCGTGGAACGATCAAAAATTATAGATACATTGGAGACATATCAAGCATCCCCAACCTTAATTCCTTCTCGTCCTCGAGTAGGTAAATGATAAAAACAGAATTTTTGATTTGGAATGGTACCCAACATGTTTATTATGTAATCTCTTTATGGCATATAAGTTCTGAAGCGATGAATTAACAATATCAACATAATAATATCCATGAACATAAGAAGCATAATCATTAACTTTCAAAATATATGATCCTTAATGAGTGTTATCCCTACTCACTTTCTCATATTAATCATGGCATGACTCTATCTTCATCGCAAATATATAAATTGTGAGCACCCCGGTGTTAAACCAGGCAATTGGATCGTACTTCTAACGCACTTCAGCATTTTCAACTCTCACGCAATACATGAGCGCAAGCCATGGACATAGCACTAGGTGGAATAGAATGCGGTGGTAGGTATCAAATAATGGAAAGGAGAAGAATAAAGTCTCGCATCAACTCGGTGGATCAACGGGCTATGGAGATGCCCATCAATCGATATCAATGCGAGGAGTAGGGATTGCCATGCAATGGATGCACTAAGAGCTATAAGTGTATGAAAGCTCAAACTGAAAACTAAGTGGGTGTGCATCCAACTTGCTTGCTCATGAAGACCTCGGGCATTTGAGGAAGCCCATCATCGGAATATACAAGCCAAGTTCTATAATGAAAAATTCACACTAGTATATGAAAGTGACAACATAGGAGACTCTCTATATGAATAACATGGTGCTACTTTGAAGCACAAGTGTGGAAAAGGATAGTAACATTGCCCCTTCTCTCTTTTTCTCTCATTTTTTTTCTTTTTTTCTCTTTTTTTTATTTTTCGTCTGGAGCCTCATCCTGAATTGTGGGGGAATCATAGCCTCCATCATCCTTTCCTCACTGGGACAATACTCTAATAATGATGATCATCACACTTTTATTTACTTACAACTCGAAATTACAACTCAATACTAGAACAAATATGACTCTATATGAATGCCTCTGGCAGTGTACCAGGATGTGCAATGATCTAGCGTAACATGTATGAAAAATGATGAACGGTGGCTTTGCCACAAATACTATGTCAGCTATATGATCATGCAAAGCAATATGACAATGATGATGTGTGTCATATAAACGGAACGGTGGAAGTTGCATGGCAATATATCTCGGAATGACTATGGAAATGCCATAATAGGTAGGTATGGTGGCTGTTTTGAGGAAGGTAAAAGGGGTTTATGTGTGAAAGAGCGTATCATATCACGGGGTTTGGATGCACCGGCAAAGTTTGCGCCAACTCTCGAGGTGAGAAAGGGCAAGGCACGGTACCGAAGAGGCTAGCAAATTATGGAAAGATAGGAGTGCGTATAATCCATGGATTCATATTAGTCATAAAGAACTCACATACTTATTGCAAAAGTCTACTTAGCCCTCAAAGCAAAGCACTCACCGCATGCCCCCAGGAGGAGGGTTGGTAGGAGTTAACCATTGCGCGACCCCAATTATAACAACACTCAAGGATTTCATTTCAGACCTATAAATGCTCTGACTTCCTCGTCATGCCACAACTAATATTTAGGAGAATATGTCATAACAAACTTTAATACCGATATTTCTACTAACCAATGATCATGAACCTATATCCTTTCATATTATGACATTAATAAAATTAACCATGCACTTCATACTTAGTGATCTACATGAAGGTTTTTATTATATCCCCCTTGGATACCTTATCATATTAGGACCATTCTTTTAACATGTGCAAATTGCCATTACTATATATTAGACTCTCAAAAAGATATAAGTGAAGCATGAGATTGCAACTATTTCTTTAAAATATAACCATCGCCGTGCTCTAAAAGATATAAGTGAAGCACTAGAGCAACTGCCTAGCTCAAAAGATATAAGTGAAGCACATAGAGTATTCTACCAAATCACGAATAATGTGTGTCCCTCTCAAAAAGCTGTGTTCAGCAAAGATGATTGTGGCAAACTAAAAAGCAAACAAAAGCAAGCAAACTATAGCACAAGACGATCCAAGCAAAACACATATCATGTGATGAATAAAAATATAGCTCCAAGTGAGTTACCGATAGATTGTAGACGAAAGAGGGGATGCCTTCCGGGGGATCCCCAAGCTTAGACGCTTGAGTCTTCCTTGAATATTACCTTGGGGTGCCTTGGTAATCCCCAAGCTTAGGCTCTTGCCACTCTTTATTCCTTTATCCATCATGATCTCACCCAAAACTTGAAAACTTCTGCACACAAAACTCAACAGAAACTTCGTGAGATCCGTTAGTATAACAAATAAATCTTAAACTTTAGGTACTGTTGTAAATGTATTCATATTTAATATTGACATAAATATACTTTACTCCAACTTCTCCATTACTTATACCCCCCGATACAATCCATAGATTCATCCAAATAAGCAAACTATGCAACAAAAACAGAATCTGTCTAAAACAAAACAGTCTGTAAATATCTATTGAAAAGCCATACTTATGTAACTACAAAAATTCTGAAAAATTAGGAAAACGTAAAAAATTCATATACCAATACTGTGTAAAAATTTCAGATTTTTCTGACACTCCAGTACAGAATTAAAAATCAAATATTGGACAGAAAACTTTCTGTTTTCCAAACAGCATCAATTATACTATCATCCAAATCATCCCAAAGGCATTACTTGGCACAAACACTAATTAAAAGATAAAAACACTATCATAACAGAGGCTACAATTGTGTGAACACACAAAAACAGAAAGTAAAAAGATTAATGGGTTGTCTCCCAACAAGCTCTTTCGTTATAGCCATTAAGATAGGCTTGAGATTTCAATAATGCTCTCATGAAAGATAATAATTGAAACACAAAGGGAGCATCATAAAACATGTGACAAACACATTTAAGTCTAACCCTCTTCCTATGCATAGGCATTTTATAGGAAAACAAATTATCAAGACAACCAATTTCTAGCATATGCAAATAGGGAGGATGAAGCATTAATAATTTCAACACAAAGAGAGGTAATTTAGTGACATGAAGATTTCTATAACCATATTTTCCTCTCTCATAATAATTACATGTAGGATCATAATCAAATTCAACAATATAACTATCACATAACATATTCTCTACATGATCCACATGTATAAAAGTTTTATAATCTTCCAAAATAGTGGGATTAACATCAACTAAAGTCATGACCTCTCCAAACCCACTTTCATCAAAAATTTCATAAGATTGATCACTCTCTGAATATGTGGGATTCTTTTTACTTAAAGTTGACACTCTTCCAAACCCACTTTCAATATTATTGCAAACATTATTATCAATATCATATTCATCATGAGGCTTAAATAAATTTTCAAGATCATAAGAAGCATCACCCCAATCATGATCATTACAATAAGTAGTGGACATAATAAAATCATCATCTTCAAGCTTGTAGTTTTGCATATTATTAACACAATTGACATTAATAGAATTTATAATAAAATCATTGCAATCATGCTTTTCATTCAAGGAACTATCATGGATCACTTTATAAATTTCTTCATAACAATTTTCAGATTCACGATTTTCAAGCAAAACTTCATAAAGAAAATCTAGTGCACTCAACTCACTAGCAATTGGTTCATCATAATTGGATTTTTTTGAAAATATTAGCAAGTGGATGAGGATCCATATCAATAGTTTTTTAGCAAGCAAAGATGCAAGCAAATAGGAAGCACATGGCAACACAAGCAAACAAACGAGCAAATAAAAATACTTTTGTGTTTTTATAAAATTGTTTTAGAAGTGGGGAAGATGAAAATGAGAGGCAAATGCAAATAAAAAGGCAAATAAAAATAAATGCAAGTAAGGGATAGTTTGTGTGAAGGTACTTGATAAGTTTTGATGATGTCTCCCCGGCAACGGCGCCAGAAATTCTTCCTGCTACTTGTGAGCTGCGTTGGGATTTCCTCGAAGAGGAGAGGATGATGCAGTACAGTAGAGATAAGTATTTCCCTCAGTTAAGAACCAAGGTTATCAATCCAGTAGGAGAACCAAGCAAAACCTCTTTAGCAGCACCTACACACACAAAAGCCAATACTTGCACCCAACGCGAACAAGGGGGTTGTCAATCCCCTCGGCGGTTAATTGCAAGGATCAAATCTCGTAGTGATAGATAAATTGATAAAGTAAATTTCAAAATAAAATAAAAGTAAATAAATTGCAGCAAGGTGTTTTTATGATAATGATAAATGACCTGGGGGCCATAGTTTTCACTAGAGGCTTCTCTCTCGAGCGCAAAACATACGGTGGCTAGACAAATTACTGTTGGGTAATTGATAGAAAAGCGCATAAATATGACGATATTCAAGGCAATGATCATGTATATAGGCATCATGTCCGAGACAAGTAGACCGACTCCTGCCTGCATCTACTACTATAACTCCACTCATCGACCGCTATCCAGCATGCATCTAGAATATTAAGTATAAAACAGAGTAACGCCTTAAGCAAGATGACATTATGTAGACAAAGTAAACTCAAGCAATATGAATAAACCCCATTGTTTTATCCTTAATGGCAACAATACAAATATGTGTCTTGTCCCTTTCTGTCACTGGGATATAGAACACCGCAAGATTGAACCCATCACAAAGCACCTCTCCCATTGCAAGATAAATCAATCTAGTTGGCCAAACCAAACGGATAGATCAGAGAGAAATACAAAGCTATAACAATCATGCATAAAAGAGTTCAGAGAAGACTCAAATAATATTCATGAATAATCTGATCATAAACCCACAATTCATCGGATCCCAACAAACACACCGCAAAAGAAGATTACATCGGATAGAACTCCAAGAACACCGAGGAGAACTTTGTATTGAAGATCAAAGAGAGAGAAGAAGCCATCTAGCTACTAACGGTGGACCCGTAGGTCGGTGGTAAACTACTCACACATCATCGGAAGGGCAGCAAGGTTGATGTAGAAGCCCTCCGTGATCGATTCCCCCTCCGACAGAGTGCCGAAAAAAGCCTCCAGATGGGATCGTGAAAGAATAGAAGCTTGCGGCGGCGGTAGGGTTTTCTCGTCTCGCTCTCTGTTGGTTTCCGAATATTTGAGAATTTATAGAAGTGGAATTAGGTCAAAAGGAGCCACGAGGGGCCCACAAGGCATCAGGGCGTGCCCCCTTGGGGCCACGCTCTGTTGCCTTGTGGCGTCCTCGTGAGGCTTCTGGCATCCTCCCGAAGCTTCCAGGGTCTTTTTTGTCCATAAAAAATCTTCAAAAAAATTCATGGCATTTGGACTTCGTTTGGTACTGATTTCCTGAAAAACCAAAAACAAGCAGAAAACAACAACTGGCACTGGGCACTAGGTTAATAGGTTAGTCCCAAAAAATGATATATAATTGCATATAAAACATACAAGATTGATACTATAATAGCATGGAACAATCAAAAATTATAGATACGTTGGAGACGTATCATTAACATACTCAACTATCATTTAGTCTTCCATGATTGCTAACACTTGATGTCTACTACACAACTTATTCTTGTAGACTTGTGTTGGGCCTCCAAGCGCAGAATTTTGAGGAACAGTAGCAATTTTCCCTCAAGTGGATGACCTAAGGTTTATCAATCCGTGGGAGGCGTAGGATGAAGATGGTCTCTCTCAAACTACCCTGCAACCAAATACAAGAAATCTCTTGTGTCCCCAACACACATAATACAATGGTAAATTATATAGGTGCACTAGTTCGGCGAAGAGATGGTGATACAAGTGTAGTATGGATAGTAGATATAGGTTTTTGTAATCTAAAAATATAAAAACAGCAAGGTAGCAAGTGATAAAACGGAGCACAAACGGTATTGCAATGCTTAGAAACAAGGCCTAGGGTTCATACTTTCACTAGTGCAATCTCTCTACAGTGCTAATATAATTGAATGATATAACAATCCCTCAACGTGTGACAAAGAATCACTCCAAAGTTACTATTAGCAGAGAACATAAGAAAGAATTTGTTGTAGGGTACGAAACCAACTCAAAGTTATCTTTTCCGATCAATCTATTAAGCCATCCCTATAAGTGTCACAAACAGCCCTAGAGTTCGTACTAAAATAACACCATATGATACGCATCAACCAACTCTAATGTCACCTAGATACTCCAATGTCACCACAAGTATCCGTGAGTTGATTATTCGATATGCATCAAACAACTTTAGATTCATAATATTCAATCCAACACAAAGAACTTCAAAGAGTGCCCCAAGATTTCTACCGGAGAAAGTAGGACGAAAATGTGCATCAACCCCTATGCATAGATTACCCCAATGTCACCTCGGGAATCCGCGAGGTGAGTGCCAAAACATACATCAAGTGAATCAATATAATACCCCATTATCACCACGGGTATTCATATGCAAGACATACATCAAGTGTTCTCAAATCCATAAAAGTATTCAATCCGATAATAGTGAAACCTCAAAGGTAAAAACTCAATTCATCACAACAAGGTAGAGAGGGAGAAACACCATATGATCCAACTATATTAACAAAGCTCGCGGTACATCAAGATCGTGCCAAATCAAGAACACGAGAGAGAGAGAGAGAGAGAGAGAGAGAGAGAGATCAAACACATAGCTACTAGTACATACCCTCAGCCCCGAGGGTGAACTACTCCCTCCTCGTCATGGAGACCGTCGGGATGATGAAGATGGCCTCCGGTGATGATTCCCCCCTCCGGCAGGGTACCGAAAAAGGGTTGTAGATGAGATCGTGGAGGTACAGAGGCTTGCGGCGGCGGAGTCCAAGTTCTAGGGTTATTTCTGGGGGTTTTGGTATTTATAAGAATTTTTGGCATTGGAATCACGCGAAGATGTGCCACAGGGGGCCCACAAGGCACCAGGGCGCGCCCCGGGGGGGTGGCACGCCCAGGTGGCTTGTGGGGCCCCTGTGGGTCTTCTGCTGCTCCCCCGAAGCTTCCTGGGTCTGTTTCCTTCTAGAAAAAATCATCAAAAAGTTTCGCTGCATTTGGACTTCATTTGATATGGATTTTCTGGAAAACCAAAAACAAGCAGAAAACAGCAACTGGCACTGGGCACTAGGTCAATATGTTAGTCCATAAAAATCATATAAAATCCATATAAAAGTGCACCAAAATCGTACAAAACTATAATAAACATGGCATGAATACTTCATAAATTATAGATACGTTGGAGACGTATCAACACTCACGGTATATTTATGGAGCAAAAGTTTCAGTCAAACACATAGGAAGATGGGCGTTTATGGTTTTCACCTCCCAACAGATTTATCACGGGGATAATGTCAACAATAATAACTCATGATTACCTACATCCAATTGGATATATGTGCCTGGATCTTTCCCTACCACATGATGCTTGCCAAGTGGAGAATAAATAAGAACGGAATAGGGATGAACATTATTGACTCTTGCATAAAAGTAAATACCGAAAGTAAAATAGAGGCCCTTTGCAGAGGGAAGCAGAGGTAGTCATGCGCTTTTTATTTTAGGATGTACAAACTCTTAATGGAAAGGAACGTCACTTTATATTGCCCCTTGTGATAGCAAACTTTATTATGCAGTCCGTCGCTTTTATTTCTTTACCATCACAAGTTCGTACAAAGCTTATTTTCCCTTACAATAAAAGATCATACATATTTAGGAACAATTTTTATTGCTTTATGCACCGATGACAACTTACTTGAAGGATCTTATTCAATCCATAGGTAGATATGGTGGACTCTCATGACGAGAAACTGGGTTCAAGGGTTTTTTGGATGCACAAGTAGTATCTCTACTTAGTATGAATTTTTAGCTAGCAAAAGATTACGAGCAAGCACCACATGTTAGAGGATCCATGACAATATAACTTCTATGTGAATATAACCAAACATAACCCATTACATTGTCTTCCTTGTCCAACGTCAACTATTTGATCAAGCATAGAATATTTGATGGGGGCTCACAATCATAAAAGATGTCCAAGATAGTATATTTATATGTGAGACCTCTCTTTCTTTATTACTTTTTCATGAATTGCATCAATGACCAATGCTATGTTTGTTAACTTCCAACAAATTTTATCAATTATACTTTTTTATGTGAAGACATCACTCCCCATGGGATTAGCATATGATCTTTTCATTCTTTTTATTGCTAAGATTTAGGCAAGAAGGTAAAGCAACCAAACTCAAACTACTCTTTATTATATAACTCTCACACTCGATTACATAGATAGATAGATCACGAAACAAGCACTCGAAACTAGATCATACTAAAACTTTATTCTTCTAAATCATGAAATAAATAAGGATCGAACTAAGATAGATAATGATGGTAAAAGTGATGATGATATGATACCGAGGCACCTCCCCCAAGCTTGGAACAAGCCAAGGGTGGTGACCATACCCGTGTACACAAGTGTCTTTCTTCGGTGATGATGGTCATGAAGTAGTAGGCTTGTCCTCCAGTTTCCAAGGCATGGGATCTCCATCATAGAAGGATGAACGTGTTTCTGGGATCCTGAAAGTTGCAGCGAGGCTCATCCTTTTGAATCTAGATTCATACTCACAGTTTTGGTTCTGCGGGTCATATATTTGAGCTTGAAGATGATTGATCCGGTCTTGTAGCTTGAAGATGGCGTCTCCAATGTCCTTGCTGTCCCACTTATGTTCACGAATAAAATCCGTGATCATGGAGTGGTTGGCGCTGAGTTCGCGTTCCACCATCCCTTGACACTTGAAAATTTCTTGTTCCACCGCTTCCAGCCTGGCCTTCTCGCTCCCCTCCTTCTTCGGGCCCTGAACGTCCCAGACGTGAAGCACCCCATCATGGAACTCCATGGTTTGAGGGTGCTTCATCACCTTCGGAAGGTAGGGGTTGATGACCTTCTCGAAGAACTTGTCCTTGGATGAGCTTGATGACGACATGGCGATCTAGATCTGTCAGAAAATAGCCCAAAACAAGAACAGAGGAAAAACTTGCGATACGGAGGTCAAAAGATCAAGGAGTATATATAATGAATTTTTCCCATGCAGAACAAGTAATCTGGGAGAAAACGGAGTCGGGAAAGTCCACAGGGGAGTCACGAGCTCACACGGCGCGCCCTGGGGGGTAGGGCGCGCCCCCTGAGCTCGTCGCTCCCTCGTGCACTTTCCTGATTGTTTATTATTTTTCTAATTTTTTTATATATTCCGAAACGAACAAAAAGTACTTTTATGGAACGTTTGGAGTCGGTTTGCTCATCGTATCACATACCTACTCATTTTCAGGGTTCTGGAGCGTTCCGGAAGGTCTCTTTTATGTGTTCCTCCAGTGTCATGGTTTGAATAATATTTGTTTCCACATTAATGGGCATACCTGAAATATAATGTTTAATTCTTTTCCCATTAACCACTCCGGATTAGTGCCTTCGGTATTGTTAATCTTGATAGCTCCGGAGCGATAAACTTCTTCGACGATATATGGTCCTTCCCATTTAGAGAGAAGTTTTCCTGCAAAGAATCTGAAACAAGAATTGTACAATAGAACTTGATCACCTACTTTAAATTCCCGTTTTTGGATTCTTTTGTCATTCCATCTTTTAACTTTTTCTTTAAACAATTTGGCATTTTCATAAGCTTGTGTCCTCCATTCATCTAGAGAGCTAATATCAAATAACCTCTTTTCACCAGCAAGTTTGAAATCATAATTAAGTTCTTTAATTACCTAATATGCTTTATGTTCTAACTCAAGAGGTAAATGACATGCCTTTCCATAAACCATTTTATATGAAGACATGCCCATAGGATTTTTATAAGCAGTTCTATAGGCCCATAATGCATCATCAAGTTTCTTAGACCAATTCTTCCTAGATCTATTGACTGTCTTTTGCAGAATTAATTTTATTTCCCTATTTCTCAATTCAACTTGACCACTAGACTGAGGATGATAAGGTGATGCTATTCTATGGTTAACATCATATTTAGCTAGAAGTTTACGAAATGCACCATGAATAAAATGTGAACCACCATCAGTCATTAAATATCTAGGGACTCCAAACCTAGGAAAGATAACTTCTTTAAGCATTTTAATAGATGTGTTGTGATCAGCACTACTAGTTGGAATAGCTTCTACCCACTTATAACATAATCAACAGCAACTAAAATATGAGTATATCCATTAGATTTAGGAAAAGGTCCCATATAATCGAAACCCCAAACATCAAATGGTTCAATAACAAGTTAATAGTTCATAGGCATTTCCTGACGTCTACCAATATTACCAATTTTTTGACATTCATCACAAGAAAGGACAAACTTACGTGCATCTTTGAAGAGAGTAGGCCAATAAAAACCAGACTGTAATACCTTATGTGCAGTTCTGTCTCCCGCATGGTGTCCTCCGTATGCTTCGGAATGACACTTCCGTAGGATTTGTTCCTATTCATGCTCAAGTACACATCGTCTAATAACACCATCTACTCCTTTATATAAATGTGGGTCATCCCAAAAGTAATGTCTTAAATCAAAGAAGAACTTTTTCTTTTGTTGGTATGTGTAACTAGGTGGTATATATTTAGCAACAATGTAATTAGCATAGTCTGCATACCAAGGATTATTACGAGCAGTAGAAGCATTTATAACAGCTAATTACTCATCAGGAAAACTATCATCAATAGGCAGTGGGTCATCAAGAACATTTTCCATACTAGACAAATTATCTGCTACAGGGTTTTCAGCTCCCTTTCTATCAACAATATGCAAATCAAACTCTTGAAGCAAAAGAACCCACCTAATTAGTCTAGGTTTAGCATCTTTCTTTTCCATAAGATATCTAATAGCAGCATGATCAGTGTGAATGGTAACTTTAGAATCAACTATGTAAGGTCTGAATTTATCACATGCAAACACAACTGCTAAAAATTCTTTCTCAGTGGTAGCATAATTTATTTTAGCACTATCCAAGGTCTTACTAGCATAATGAATAACATCAATTTCTTATCAACTCTTTGACCTAGAACATCACCAATAGCATAATCACTAGCATCACACATAATTTCAAAAGGTAGGTTCCAATCAGGTGGTTGAACAACGGGTGCAGAAATTAAGGCTTTCTTAAGTATTTCAAAGGCTTCTACGCAATCATCATCAAAAACAAATGGAACATCTTTTTTGCAAAAGATTAGTAAGAAGCCTAGAAATTTTAGAGAAGTCTTTTACTATAGAAACCAGCATGACCAAGGAAACTTCTTATACCTTTGATATCTTTAGGACACGGCATTTTCTCAATTGCATCAACTTTAGCTTTATCTACCTAAATACCTCTTTCAAAAATTTTATGCCCAAGGACTATGCCTTCATTCATCATAAAGTGGCACTTCTCCCAGTTGAAGAGAAGATTAGTCTCTTCACATCTCTGCAAGACTCGGTCAAGGTTGCTTAAGCAATTATCAAAAGAAGTTCCATAAACGAAGAAATCATCCATGAATACCTCAACAATCTTTTCACAAAAATCAGAGAATATAGCAGTCGTACATCTTTGAAAGGTAGCAGGTGCATTGCATAAACCAAAAGGCATACGTCTGTAAGCATAAGTTCCAAAAGGACAAGTAAAAGTGGTTTTCTCTTGATCTTCTTTTGATACATGTATTTGAGAAAAACAAGAATAGCCATCTAGGAAGCAAAAATGTGTATGCTTAGATAATCTTTCTAACATTTGATCAATAAAAGGCAAGGGGTAATGATCTTTCCTAGTAGCTTTATTTAATTTCCTAAAATCAATTACCATCCTATAACCAGTTACAATTCTTTGTGGGATAAGTTCATTTTTATCATTAGGAACAACAGTGATGCCTCCTTTCTTAGGAACACAATGAACAGGACTTACCCATCTACTATAAGCTATAGGATAAATTATACCCGCCTCCAGAAGCTTTAATATTTCAGTTCTTACCACATCCTTCATCTTAGGATTTAAACGTCGGTGATGATCAACGACTGGCTTAGCATCAGGCTCCATATTAATCTTGTGCTGGCATAAAGTGGGACTAATGCCCTTAAGATCATTAAGAGTATATCCAATAGCAGCACGGTGCTTCCTCAGAGTTTTAAGTAGTCTCTTTTCTTCATGCTCTGAAAGGTTAGCATTGATATAATGTGATATATCTTCTTTTCGTCAAGATAAGCATATTTCAGTGTATCAGGCAGTTTCTTTAATTCAAACACAGGGTCACTCTTAGGTGGGAGAGGATCTCCCAAGGTTTCAACATGCAAATTGTGTTTAAGGATAGGTGCTTGTCTAAAGAATATTTCATCTATTTCATTTCTTTCATTCATATGCATGTCATTTTCATGATCTAGCAGATATTGTTCTAAAGGATCGGTAGGAGGAACAACAATAGAAGCAAAACCAATAATTTCATCTTTATTAGGCAATTCTTTATCATGAGATTGTCTACGAAACTTATAGAAATTAAATTCATGCGATACATCACCAAAATTAACACTGACTGTTTCCCTAGTGCAACCAATCTTAGCATTAACTGTGTTCAAGAAAGGTCTACCAAATATAATGGGACAAAAATCATCTTGTGGTGATCCAAGAACAAGAAAATCAGTAGGGTATTTGATCTTACCACACAAGACTTCAACATCTCTAACAATCCCAAGTGGGGAAATAGTATCTCTATTTGCAAGCTTAATAGTAACATCAATATCTTATATCTCAACAGGTGCAATATCATTCATGACTTCTTGATAAAGAGAAAATGGAATAGCGCTTACGCTAGCACCCATATCACATAAACCATGATAACAATGATCTCCAATTTTAACAGAAACAACAGGCATGCCAACAACAGGTTTATTTTTATCTGATGTATCTTGTTTAGCAATCCTAGTTGCTTCCTCACAGAAGTATATGACATTTCCATCAATATTGTCAACCAACAGATCTTTAATCATTGCAACATTGGGTTCCACTCTAATTTGTTCATAGGGTTTAACTATTTTAATATTACTCTTATTAACCACAGTTGAAGCTTTAGCATGTTCCTTAATCCTAACAGGGAAAGGAGGTTTCTCAATATAAGTAGTGGGCACAACTGGATCAACATTATAAATGATTGTTTCATCTTTAACTCTAACAAGTTCCTCGCAATTTTCTTCAATAGGTGGATGAAATTTAAACCACTTCTCCTTAGGGAGATCAACATGAGCAGCAAATGATTCACAAAAGGTAGCTACTATCTCAGAGTCAAGTCCATATTTAGTAATAAACTTATGAAAAGCATCAGTTTCCATAAAAGATTTAACACAATCAAACTCAAGATTTATACCTGACTCTTTACCTTTGTCGATTTCCCAATCTTCAGAGTTACGTTTAATTCTTTCCAGAAGATCCCATTTGAATTCAATAGTTTTCTTCATAAAGGAACCGGTAGAAGAATTATCGAGCATGGATTGATCATTATGAGAAAGTCGAGCATAAAATTTTTGTATAATTATTTCTCTTGAGAGCTCATGATTGGGGCATGTGTGCATCATATATTTAAGCCTCCCCCAAGCTTGAGCGATACTTTCTACTTCACGAGGCCAAAAATTATATATATAATTCCGATCACGATGAACCAAATGCATAGGATAAAATTTCTGGTGAAATTCCAGCTTCAACAGGTTCCAATCCCATGTTCCAATATCATCAAATAGCCTATACCATGTCAATGCCTTTCCCCCAAAAGATAAAGGGAATACTTTCTTCTTAACTCCATCCTCAGATAAACCTGCAAGCTTAAACGAACCACAAATTTCATCTATATAGATCAAGTGCATATCCGGATGTACCGTTCCATCTCCTACATAAGGATTAGCTAGCAGTTTCTCTAACATACCCGAAGGAATTTCATAATAAATATTTTCAGTAGGTTCAGTAGGTTGAGGGGCAACTCTTATTGCTTCCGATTGAGGTGAAGATACCCCGAACAAGCCCCTCAAAGGATTATTTTCCATAGTGACAAGTGACAGTAAATTTCAGCACGTAATAAAAATCTTTCCTTACCAAATTCCACTTACCAAAGGCGCTTCACTCCCCGACAACGGCGCCAGAAAAGAGTCTTGATGACCCACAAGTATAGGGGATCAATCGTAGTCCTTTCGATAAGTAAGAGTGTCGAACCCAACGAGGAGCAGAAGGAAATGATAAGCGGTTTTCAGCAAGGTATTCTCTGCAAGTACTGAAAGTAGTGGTAACAGATAGTTTTGTGACAAGGTAGTTCGTAACAAGTAACAAGTGACAATAGTAACAAAGGTGCAGCAAGGTGGCCCAATCCTTTTTATAGCAAAGGACAAGCCGGAACGTTATCTTATAATAAGCAAAGCGTTCTCGAGGACACATGGGAATTGTCGTCTAGTCACGTTCATCATGTTTAGTTGATTCGCGTTCGCTACTTTGATAATTTGATATGTGGGTGGACCGGTGCTAGGGTGATGTTCTTACTTGAACAAGCAACCCTCTTATGATTACCCCCTCTCGCAAGCATCCACAACTACGAAAGAAGAAATAAGATAAATCTAACCATAGCATGAAACATATGGATCCAAATCAGCCCCTTACGGAATAACGCATAAACTAGGGTTTAAACTTCTGTCACTCTCGCAACCCATCATCTACTTATTACTCCCCAATGCCTTCCCTTAGGCCCAAGTATGGTGAAGTGTCATGTAGTCGACGTTCACATGACACCACTAAAGGAAGAACAACATACATATCATCAAAATATTGAACGAATACCAACTTCACATGATTACTTATAACAAGACTTCTTCCATGTCCTCAAGAACAAAAGTAACTACTCACAAATCATATTCATGTTCAAGATCAGAGGTTATTGAATATGCTTGAGGATCTGAACATATAATCTTCCACCAAATAAACCAACTAGCATCAACTACAAGATATAATCAACACTACTAGGAACCCACAGGTACCAACATGAGGTTTTGAGACAAAGGTCGAATACAATAGATGAACAAGGGTTTGAGATGAGATGGTGCTGGTGAAGATGTTGATGAAGATTGGTCCTCCCACGATGAGACGATCGTTGGTGATGTCGATGGCTTTGATTTTCCCCTCCCGGAGGGAAGTATCCCCGGTGGAATCGCTCCGCCGGAGAGCAAAAGTGCTCCTGCCCAAGTTTCGCCTCGAGAAGGCGGCGCTTCGTCCCGAAAGTCTTCTTCTGATTTTTCTAGTGCAAATAGCATCTTATACGAGAATATGGGCCCCAGAGGCTTGCTGGAGGGCCCACGAGCTCAGTAGGCGCGCCCCTGGGGGGTAGGGCACGCCCCCTGAGCTCGTCGTTCTCTGGTGGCCCCCCTCCTAGTATTTCTTCCGCCAATATTTTTTATATATTCCAAAATAATTCTTCGTAAATTTTCAGGTCATTTGAAGTTGTGGAGAATATCTATCTCTGATGTAGCTTTTTCAGGTCCAGAATTCCAGCTGTCGGCAATCTCCCTCTTCATGTGAAACTTGCAAAATAAGAGAAAAGGGGCATTAGGATTGCATCATAAAGTGAAATAATGACCCAAAACATAATAAATAACAGTAGGAAAACATGATGCAAAATGGACGTATCACGCACTCAACGTACCGCCTATAGTGACAAACGAAAAGGCGATGTACGTGATGAAAACGCCTTATGACCAGACGTCTCACCTATGATTGTATACACGCCGAATCAATACCCGCGGCTAAACTGTATGAAACACGCCGTAGCAAAAGGCATTTATATGGTTGTAGAAAAACGCTAAACGATCTGGTGTTTCATCATTTCCAGCGCCTTATGCTTTGGCGCGAGCAGTGTGTGCCACACTGGCGGCCGGTCATCGGCGGTGGTCAAAGGCGCCATGGCGTATGACGGCTTCACGTCTATTTTACACTCCTTACGATCAGGCGCGAATGAGGGGGTCAGACGACAAAATAAGTTTTTTTGGGGGGTCTGTGGACAAAATAAGATCCTTCAAGGGTCATTTAGTAAAAATAACACCCAGATGCGGATCATCGTGGCGTTCAATCGCTTCGGCCCCAACGTCACGTCGTCAACAACTTCTACGACGGGTGGAAGGACTATGCCATCGGGGGAAGCATGGGACTAAGTGTCAAGAGTCAGGGCAATCTATTCGTCACCTCCACACCAGACAACACCATGTTTATGAACGATTTGGGAATTGTAATGTTTAAATTGCGCCATCTAATCTTGATCTTTCCAGGTGACAGGAAGGATGCTGGTCGGAGATGCCGCAGGTAAGGAGTGGCATTGGCACTCCATTGGGGACTTGTTCCATAGACGTCTTCTTCAAGCAATTTGGGCAACAGTGTGCCGACCGAATTACAACAAGCATCAGTCGTTCCCGCCAGCGAACTCCAAGGAGGTGAGATCGTTGACCAAGGACGCCATCGATTATTTCTGCATTTCGTTCGACTGTTTCTTCGATGCATTGAACTGTTTCAAAAATAAAAGGGAAACAAGTAAATGAATTACTAGTGAACAAGAACACATATGCCCTGAAAGGAAATAAGAAACTTTTTCTTAATACAACCGTTACGGTGATTGGCGATTTTAGGAGCCGTCCATCCATCCTGATCTGACGGTGGAAAAATAGGAGTTACGAGAAGTTACAAAACAAAAATTACGGGAAATTACACGTAACGGTGGGACCGGTACAATTTTTTTGTGGGACTAATTAGTTTTCCAAAGGGTAGATCCGTCATTTACTTTCGAAAATTGCCATCGTCGGCCGATCCACTCGTCACGTATCACCAGATAGTCACCCCACGCACGTTCATTTCCTTAGACAGTTTTCTCAGCCGTCCCTGTCCCCGTGCAGATGAATCCGGTCGCGCCGCCGCCGCCGCCCTTTCCACTGATCCCGCGGTGGCCCCAATCCAGGGAAGAAACCACCGGCCCGCCTCCCTCCTCTCGCTCCTGCCGCGAGGGTTCTAGCCCGGCGCCAGGAAACGGAACCCTCCGCTGCGGCGCGCCAATCCCGCCCAAAGCCTCCCTGCCCCACCGCCCCCTGCAGCGCCTCCCTCCGTCGAGCAGCCGGTGACGCCCAGCAACACCAGCCAACAGTCCGTGCCCCCACCCCCACCACCAACACGCACACCAGCATGCTGCTCAATCTGAATCTTTTTGCTCTGTTCAATGTCCTGCAACATGCTGTCTTCTCATCTTACCCTTATTTTCTGTATACCCCGAAAATACATAGTTGGCACTCACCAGGCACTCTGACATAGTGACATACATAAGTTTAAACTTTCAGTAGGAAACTGGTGAAGTTTAGTTTGCTTCTACTCATAGCTGTACAAGATATTCAGGATAGAGTCCATTCAAGGTTATACTTGCTTTTTGTTCTGTTTCAGCGAGCCAACCCATCATCGACTGAAAGTGGAAGGTTCAGAAATTTAAAGTTCTCTTGGAATTTATTATTTTCATTTTCCAAGTATGAATGTTGTTGACAGCTATATAATTTGTTAAAATACATCAAGATATTAAATTACTATGAGATTTAGTATAATTATGATGTGCACACAGGTGGAAAATGCGCTTCATTAACCACCTTATAAAATTCGGTACATTTATTCACAAACTTCTCATAGTTGTTACTACCTACAACTTAATGTCCTATAATGCAGTGGAGGAGTTCTTGACTTTTTTTTTCTTTGCTGGTGTGGATCAGGTAAAATGGATTAGGACCAGTGGAGGAGCTTACCTGAAGCTTGCCGGAGTAAAAAGGTATCTTCCCCCCTTCTCATTAAGGAGCTCGTGCCGGTGATTTTGATTACATATTTCATTCAGTAGGTAATACTGAACATGCTACAGTTCATTGGAATTTCACTTGCTAGTTGTATTGTGCATTAGAGAACCTATGTGCCAATTCATTCCCCTCATATTATTTGTGGCAAATGCCAATTGTTTCCTGGGCTTGTACCACATAGTTCACACAGACCTGGAAGAAATTTACGTATATCTGCTATTTTCGTGTGAAAGGGATAAAGTAATCACTGTAAGTTAGCCACATGTTGATCTAAATGCTACAGTTGGGTTACATTCTTTTGCACAAATAGAATTAAAACATAAATATATTTTCATCACTGGATGTTCTTTTTTGCTTTGTTTTGTGTAAACAGAACAAATGCATACCCTCCACATCTGGACTTTAACATCATTAGGTGTTCTTGTTAGAGAACTGGTACTGTATTGGTAGTGCATTGTGCTATGAATCTATGTTTGACTCGACAAAAATTGCAAGAGTATGTGTGTGTTAATTTTTAGGGTATTCAACTCTGTCAAAGGAATCATGCAGTCACCACGTGGAGCTGCCAAAGCCGGATGACACAACCTCGCCGACTGATGGTGCGTCACGTCATCATACATGTTGAAGCTGTGGAGGATCACGCCACCACAAGTCGTCACAGCTTCCCTCTCTGGAACGATATGGTTGTATGGTTGAGGGCCCACGGTCCTCCTCCTTTCAAAGATGGAGGTCATGGGTTTGCCGGACATTTGTTTTAGATGTTTCTTTTTTCAATTGTGTTCATCTTGTGTACTGAAATAAGGGAGAACGGGACTTCTGCGTATGAGCTTTTATCTATTTTTCATAACTTGTCTCCCAGGGAGGAGCCACTTTTGTAAAAAAATATTGTGGTTTATTCTATATATTGTCAAATTCATGTTCATTTGGTTGGCTTGTGTAATATCTGTGTTTATTGATCATGGCCGAGTAAATCAAATTGAATTTCCTAGTAAGACCTGATGCGTACGCGTGAAAATTAACCACATCTATGGTGAAATAATCAAATAATCAAATTAACGCATGCAACTGATCAACTAAAGCTACGACGACAGGTGGCCAATCGACGTGAACATCATCTCCAACTGAACGCATAACGCTGGAAAGTCTGGAAAAAAACCAAAAAAATGAGACCACCAGTTTCAAATCTAGGACTTAAACCCTCGTGGGTTGGTTTCACCATGAGGAACCTAACCATCTGACCTATGCACATTTTGTGAAGTCGTACGAAGGCTCTGGTACATGTCTATGTCTCATGAAAAGTAGTGTGTTCAAACCAGCAAGATCGATAGGTAGCCGGGAGCAGGGAAGCGCCGCCGCCCAAGTCGCCCGCGGGGGAGCGACGCGGGGGCAAAGGGGAGGGTGCTGTCCGTACCAAGCAATTTACCTCTAGTCCTCATTTGAAAACCACTCTAGTGCCTTCAGGTTCACGAACACACTGGATAGGTTTAGCTCCACTACATAATATTGTCTCTTGCAAACCTGAGAAATGTCGATATTGTAAAATACTGCAATTACAAAAACTTCCTTACCATGCTGGATAGGTTTAGTAGTATCAAAATCTAAATACTCGCATATTACTCAAGGATGTAATTTATTAGCATTCTATCAATATCTAGAATCAGCTAAAAAACAGAGAATTATGTTAATGATTGGCTGAAGAATAAGCAACAGTACAGTGCATCTCATGTGAATTGTCCATGTTTTGGAAACAATGAAGTCTCATCCATGGTTTACAAACAATTTTCAGAATATAAAGAGCCATCCAAGATGGCAAGTTGTGGCGCCCCGCCTGATTACCACTGTAGCCAGACGGTCGTCACGCATACCAGCCCAGGAAATCACTCTGGCATGCGCGTTTACAACAAGTATCATGAACACAGGCATTTCTATTAATGGATATATGAGTCTTACATGGGATATATTACAAGAGTGATGGCAGCGGAAAAGCTCTATCTAAGGCAGCATGGTCTTGGTGCGGCTCCAATCCACAGGGATCTGACTTGGTTACTCTCCTAGCCCGCATATATCAGATGGTCGGCTTGCCTGGGGTGAAGGAATACTCCAGGGAAAAGTGCGGAGAGTCCGCGGAAAGGATCGCCGGAAACCGTTCTCTCTCGGAGGGGGCTGATAGAAGGGCAAGGGCAAAATGGTCATTCCCACTGTGTGACCACCTTGTGAAAATGATACCAAAAGAACGGGCTCGACGAACTGAAGATGTGGGCGTTGGTTTCACCTGAATCGGAGTTACGAGCAAAAAGTTATGACCGCTCGTTCGTTAGGCACCGAAGCAGACAACAACATGTCCACTTTAGCTCTTAACGGGTGAACGCTCATAAAATAACAGCTTCGGCCGGCGGCTAGGCTGAAAACGTATTTACTGAAATACGCTTTCAGAACTGAGGAAGCGCATTTCTGCCCGAAGCCACAGCAGAATACGCCTTCGCCAATGGAAAACGCCTTCTGAAATTGCGCCTCCACTTATCCAGTCAGCGCCGACTGGCTGACACGCAGGGCCCACACGCTGCCCTTTCTCTCTCCGCCCTGGCCTTCTTCAATCTTGCGACCGAGGCGAAGGAGGCTCGGGCACCGGCGGCTACGTCGCCTCGCTACCCCCGCGGGCCCGCCGGCGAGCGCAACGGCTTGGTTGCGCTGCGCCGTGCCCGAGGGTGACCGAGGGAGGGCTCGGAGTGACCTGCAGCGGTGGCGCCATGGCTCGAGGCTCGGCAACCCGAAGCTTCAAAGGGAAGAGCGCCAGCAGGACTTCCCCGGAGGAATGGAGGGCAGCGGAGACTCTGCGAGCTCCAGGGGAGATCTAGGGCGTTGGAGGGAAGAAGGGGAATGGCTGGGGGGTCGGGTCGGTCAGGGGATCGACAGCGAGAGCTTCGGCCATGGGGGCAATGGAGAGGCTCGGAGGGAAAGGGGCTGGGGCTTGCGAGGCAGGGGAGCTCGAGGAACGCGCTTTATAGCCGCGGGGAGGAGCTACGCGACGACGGGCGGAGCTTCGGGCCGGCGGCGTCGTGGCGGCGATCCGATGGCGAATCCAAGTCGGCAAAGGCGGCCAGGAGCTAGGGGACGAGGGGGAGAGGGTTCCAGAGGGCACACGCGTGCGGTGGGCAGCTCGCCGGCGCTTGCGGACAGACTGGAGCCCGCGGGAGCGAGCTCCCGAAGCCTCTGGGCACGCGGTGCTCTGGCTTGGCGTGCACTGCACGCGGTCACCGCGTGGCCACGGCGTTGCCACGCCGCACTTGCAGCCAAATCGCGTCTGGGACGATCTACACTCTTCGCTGAGTTGACTAGTGCAGGTTTGGAGGGAGGTGAGGGCAAGAGCTGACTGATGTGAGCTGACTTAGGTTTTGAGCAGCAGGTGTTTGACAGGTGGCATGGCCACCACAGTGCTCACCTTGGCCTGATCTTCGGCAGAGAGTGGTCACTCACTAGGGTGACCATTCTTACCAAAATTCAGCACCAATGAATTGCTCTAGATGGCACCTCCCTTGCAAACTTGCAAACTGGCCAGAAATGGAAATGAGAATGCTGGGAAGGTATGGCTAGATAGATCTGGCTCAAATTTGGTGGAGAGAGGTTATTTAAACATTTGGAGATACTGGGAAAGTTTCAGATCATTTGAGAATACCAAAATGATACTTCCTTCACAGAGCTTTCAAATGGACAGGAACTTGGGAAAATTGCTATGGATGAATGGATAGAGGGATTGAGCTGATTTTTTTTCCATGAGTGATTTATCCATGTTAATCACCATGAAAAATTTCAGCTCAAATAGATCAAGGGTTCAAGCACTTCCTTTGCAAATTGCCCAACTGGACAGAATTTGCAAATTGATGTTGTGCTCAAACTTTGAACTATGGAACTTGGGTTCTTGATGGAAATGGTGAAGATATGGATAGGAGAAGCTTCACAAATTATTTGGGATTTTTCCTGGCTACCAAAATGGTAGTTCCTTTAGAAAGTGCCCAAAATGCAATATTGGCATTAAATAAGAAAATGCAATTTCCCTTATTTAATTATGGCCAATATTTTTATGGGAGCTCAATATGATCACAAAGAATGTCTCCACAAGTTTTTATGAACTTTGGAGATGGATAGATATTTTCCTGGATTTAATTCCTTTAACTGGCAGAAAAAGGAATTAATTATAAATGAAAAATATTGCAAATGACTTGGCAATATTTTTGCATATCCAGGGTTTATAGAGGTGGGATGATCACTGGGAAAGGTTTGGGAGGCAGAAGATCAAAGGAAATTGAGATTCCTTTGTAACTGGAAGAATTAGGGTTTCCCTTCTGATAACTCAGAAGGTAGGGTTTCGACAGCAAAACCCTGAGCCAAAGATCTTGGGTGGCAAGGTTGGACTGGAGAGAATCTCTGGTTGGATAGGGAAGGCAAGGCTGAATGACCATCTTCATATACCCAAGAGTGAAAGAAATCCGATAACACCGAGAAAAAGGACGGGAGTCGAATCCCGCAAAGGAAAAAAACACGGAGCGAAAACTAGGGTGTTACACAAGTAACATCTATTAAAAAATTATGCTTTTGAATGACAGTCACCTCGACGGGCAAAAACTAAAAAATGAAATTCGGTGCATCTGCATTGACCCATCGACGGTGGAGAATGGATCACGATTTCTGGAAGGAAAATGAGAATGAGTTTCTGCAGAATCAAAATTATCAGTGGACCCATCACGGCATCACACCACCGTCGGCGCCGGCAGCAGTTCCGGGATTTCCACCCGTAGCTTTTTCTGAACGCCGCATGAATTCTTCAGCCAGGCGAAGCAGGTGATGCACCAGCGGTGAGCGGCGATGGGTCGGTGAAGAAGAAGCAGTGGCGTCCGATCTCGCAGGCGATGTGGGTGGTGGACGGCAACTCCGATCCCGCGGGTGAGGCTGGCAGCGGCGTTCGAGCGGACTGGGCCACGGAGGAGAGGATCACGGGTGAGGCGGCGGCCGGGATCCCGCAGATAAGGAGGGGGCGGCATTCAACCTGGCTTGGGCGGCTGGATCGGTGGACCTCCGGTCTGGTGGGTGGCGAGAATGGCGGAGCGGGAGCAGCAGAATATGGGGGAGGAACGATTGCTACGCGCGGGATAAGATCGTGGGGGCTGAAGTTTTTTGGTGATCGACTGGTGGGGCCATAGGATGGCAAGGGCTGAAAATTTGTAGGGGGCACGCGGGGTAGCAGATGCCAGGGCGTGCGGCGGTTGGGCAAGGCACAGCGCTGCAGGTGTACTTGGTGTGTGATAAGGACGCACAAAAGAGGCGCTGGCTGGCAGAGATTTTCCTCTGAACATTGTTCTCTCAACGATTGTCTGCATGTGGCAAGTTGGAGAGGCTAGGGAGTAGCCATCTTGTAGTAGAGTTTTGGCCAGAGATAGGGATTCCGGAGAGATGTTGCTTGGAGCAACAAATTTTGTACCGGTAATTGTTCTCTCCTCTCTGTTATCTCTCTTTGCACTTGTGATTTTGGTTTATGTCCGCATACAGATTTTATCCATGAAAAATAATCCTACAGAATTTGATATACAATGATACACCAAAGCAAGCAAAGAAACTAAAAGAAGTTAAATGTTTTTACCAGTTGCTGGCATCCGATGATCAGTTGCAGGTGTCAACCATACGTAATTTTTGTAAGATACGTTAAGTTTTTAGGCGAAAATGCCTGCTTGAGAATTTAGAGAAAATGACATATTGCCGTTAGAGCTTTGAGTTCATGAAGTGATTGACCTCTTTTTTTTCTTGTTTATTGTGTAACATTGATATTATGAAGTGAGAGTTGCATGTGCTGATCTGGAGCTTATACTGATAATCTGCCTCCCTAATTGTGGCTGATCTGGAGCTTATACCCATATTGCGTGAGTAACTTCCTCGCTGTTTGTTGAGCCGTCGACATCTCCTTTTCGCTGTGTCTCTGTAAACTATAACAACTATCCCTAAAAATATGAAAATGTAACCACACTCTTTGATCATATTAATTAGAAAAAAAACATTAGAGCTACATTTGTTCACATATTAATGTAGATGGGGCATGATCCTAGAAATATAAGACTTATACATTGATTGCGTCCACTGATAAATCCCAAATGTGTGTGGGCAGGACTATCTTTGTGTTTTCATAATAAAAAATAGTAGGTGAGTGACAATATGTTGCTGGTTCAGAATTTCACAAGGTTGAAAACTTTGTATGTGAGATAAACCTTTGTAATTCTTTCGACTTGTGGAAGAGACAACTGGGATGACTTTGATAATATCCACTGCGTGTACGTATGTGAAAAGTCCCTTCCATCAGATAAAGAAAATTAGTACTGTGTTGTAACTGTGCTTCACGATGACAACATTTCTCTTGATATTCTGTTGATAAATGTAATTAGCTGTTTTGTGGAGTGAAATCGGTGACTGCTGATCAAACTCAACAAAACAGTTTTCCCCTATTTTATATGTCTACTCGCTTATAATTTTATTTTCTTTAACATAATGCATGTATGTGGTATATTCTTCTCTCGGAACATGTCCTCATTCTAGCTTCTTGAAGGAGTCACATGTTAATGTCACGGTTATATGAAAATGGGCAAATGAAACTACATCGATGTGGGAAGGAAAACAATCATGCGCTCGATGAAATGTCTTGTGCCGACATCTAATGCTGAGATTCAGAGGGATAGCTGCCAAATCGGCCAGGTTTCTAATCCTGGCTCACGTGCTAAGTACCGAGCGTTGGAGCTTCCGTAAGTGGATGATCAAGAAGCACAACCAAGCAGCAGTAACTTGCCACTGCCACATTTGCTCACTCATTTCTTCCTTATGCATACAATTCCGATTTTAATTTTTTTCTCTGTACTTATGTTGCATCTTATGTAATGCATATGAAAACTTACATTGACAAGTATGAACTATGATTCTCTGTAGAATGTGGACTTCCTTGACTCCTCTCATAATTATCAACGTTTTGCATATGTTGTAACCTCTTATTGTGGGCTGATATTTTGCAAACACCATAGAACTTTTTTTTAGAAAAGGAGGAAGACCCCCGGCCTCTGCATCTGGAAGATGCATGCATCCACTTTATTAATTATTCACAAAGATCTTACAAAGTAATACATCAGTAAGTTTGAAACCACCATCTTGGCAACAACTGCCGCTACTCCTATCCACTTGATGAAGGGGTGCCGATAGTCCGAGCCGAATACCAAACAGACTTCGCACCAAACCCTAGCATCTAAAACTGGAGGTCCCAACCAAGCCACATTGCCGGGTCTGGGGCACACCGGTTCGGCGCACACTCATAGGTCGCCGCCGACATCTTCCACCGATCCATCTTCAGAGCTGTACTGACGCATCGACCTTGCCAGGCCTAGCTGTCGTCGATGCCACCACGACACCAGACAACGCCGCCATCCTACGCTCGTCCATCATCGCGCGCCCACCGCCGAGATCCGCCGTTGTCGACGTGCCAGATGCCACGCCGCTCCTCCTTCGCGAACACCACCCGCTACCACTGGTCCCATCCCCTCCGCCTGCAGTTCCTCTAACAGAGCACCCGAACGCCCCAGGCGGCGCCTCCAAGAAGGGCACGACACACGTAGTGTCGCCGCCGCCCAATCTGAAGAGATTTTGGGTCTTCACCCGGGCATGGGGTCGGGGCGACGACGCCTGCAAGGAGGAGAACGACGACCTCGGTCGTCGCCACCGTCGGGATGAGTGAATCATCCAGAGTTTCCTCCAGTCCGATGTCACCTCTACCAGCCCCCACGAATGCACCGAGGCCGATGGCCGGGACCGCAATCCACCAAGTGCGGCGGGAGAGAGCCTGCAGCGGGGAGGAGATCCACCGACAACTCACTGCCCACGCGGTCAAGACGCCGTCCATCCACCATCCGCGAACGCCGCCAGCCGAGGGCGTCGTCGCCATGCCTACCAGGGCCGCCGCCCCAGGTCCAGAGATCTCCACGAGGACCGGAGCGGCGAGATCCGCGGCCACGCGACCCACACCACCGCCCGAGCCAACGCCGGGAGCCAGCCGAACGCCGCCCTGACGCAGGCCTTAGCGACGCCTCCACGCGCAAGATGGTCCCGGACGACCCGCTGACGTAGGGAAGGGAGGAGCCTCCGCCGCCACCGTCGGCCGCATGGGCTTAGCCCGACGGCGTCCTCCGGAAGCGACGGAGGGAAGCAAAAGATGAGACGGCGACCCCGGCGATTGGATCCACCCGAGTCGCCCGATGCGGGGCGATCCACTTTTCTCGCAGGGGTTGCCGAGTTTAATCTTTGTGAAATACACCCTCTTTCTCAAAATATAACGTCTTATATTTTGAGACAGTGGGAGTAATGATATGCCAGAATGAGAAAAGAGTCGAACTGACACTACATGTCCTTGAGAAAATTGAGAACCTCTACTTGTGAATTGCTAAATAAATCTCTAAAACACTTCATCATTCTGTACATGTTCCCTGCAGTAGTAGATTGAATGAAGAAAACATTGCTTTAGCTTTTGTTAGCGATATGAAACTTCAACACAATATCACTTTTCTTACTGTCATGTGACTGCACGGTTTTCTATCTATGAATTTCATCATTGATAATGACGACACATTTTGGCTTTGACTTAGGTTTATTTATTCACTTGTCACTTTTCTTACGGTAATGTGACCGCAAGGTTTAGAATTTATGCAACATTTTGATGCCTTTAAGAGTTTTACGTTTCTTTGTTGTTTCAAGGAGCTAAAAGAAGATGGGTGGCTTAACTATATCTAGCAAATGGTTTGTTGTTTTCGTAAGGAATCAACACTGAATAGCGTGCTTGAAAATACATAGTATGGCCTGACCATGTATCGTTCTAGAAGCTATATGCAAATAATATTGTAATCTGGTGTGTTCCCGTCTTGAACTTATCAAGTTTCTACGTGTGTTTATGTGCTACTGTCCTTGTCATTGTTTTTTTTTTCATACACCAAATATGACTCCTAATTATTGTAGTCGTTCATCCATCAGAAAGCTTTCTCTACTTGATGCTGAAGTTTTTGCTCAATTTTTTCGACAGCAGGCAGCAACACAGATTGTGACAGGCACAATGGAAAGTGCGATGCATTGAGACACTCATCCAGATGGAGTAGGAGAGGGACGTGATGCTTCGTCCTGAATGATCAACCGCCCCGTCGGCTCACCAACCATCAGAGAAGAGTGTTGCGGTTGTGCTAGCCTTAGTAGTCGCCAAATATTTATTTTCTTTCTTGCAATCTTATACCTGAGCAATGTGTGGTTGTCTCGTCTTAACACAACTCCTCGCTTACGTATTTGAATTAATATTATGGGTGGATGGCGGTGGAAGGGGGGATTGTGAGCCAAATGCGTCATTGACTGAGGTGGATAACTTGGATTGGAAAGGAAGAAAGTAATGTGTAATTGATATAGGTGGCGAACTTGGATGGGGAATCAAAGATAGTGGGTTTAGAAAAGTAGAAAATGGAATAAATGAAGTCTTGAATAACCAAAAGAATAAGCAAAATGAGTTTAAGCTACGACAAATATTCGATGGATAAGGGTCATATAGGAGCCTGTTTGTGATGCCAACTCTTACCATATTCTACAGATCTATCATTGACTTCACCATCCATGAGTTGAATCTCATGTTCTCCAAGTTTTAGGAAGACAATTTAATGTTTCATACCGTTTAGAGATGAGAGTACGAGACTCTACTGTATTCACAACATGTTCCACAATGTCACTATAACTTTTAGCCACTCAGATTTTAATGGATGAATAATTGATAATTGGAATTAGAACAGAAGTAGTACCATAGATTAAGAAAGGCTTCTCCAGGAGCCGAATTTACGCGATGCATGCGTACAAGGCAACTATGCTTGCATTTTCAAAACTCAAAGGAAAATTATAAACTAGATGAAAGGTTGTAAATTATGAATGAAGATACTTTCTTCTTTGCGAGCTTGTAAAAAATTGACGTTTTAATATACTCAATGATGTTATGGTGTCTATATGATCATGGTATGAGCCTGTAGCAACGCACGCGTCGAATCATTTAGAAAGCGCTCGCGGACAAGGACGATCAACATGTTTTCAGCGACATGATCGAGCACCGCTTGCAAACATGGACAATGACCACCATGCGCTTGCAACATGGGCGACCAAGAGTCCACCAAGATGGATAATGATCATGCTCTGCAGGATGTCCACACGTTGACGGTTGCCGAAACATTTGCAGGCAAGGACAACATGTCACCATATTGGTCAAGTGGTTCATGCTATAGTAGAAGGAAGAGTGTTCCAAGAATAAGAAGGAAAAAGAACTAAAGCGGTCAAGTGGTCCATGATGTTGGAGACGGAATAGTGTTACAAAAAAGAAGAGAAAAAAAGAAAGAGTATTGTATGAAATAAGTAGGAATGAGAACTATAGCTAGCGAGGATGGAGAAGAAAGATGAGGCATCGCTGGCGAACACACTGATGTTGACGAGATACTGGTTGGAACCAACGGAGCGGGTTAGTGAAGAGTCTAGGATTACAAGATGTAGGGGAGGACGAGTAAGAAAAGAATGAAAAGTATCTCTCCTAGCAATGAATGGTGTGTGGGTTTGAGGCGGAGCTTATTGGTGACTAAGAATATGTTCAGGTTGCCACTTGCCTCCGACGTTAGTGTGCATTTGCACGTTGAATATGTTTAGAATGATCTCTATAGTTATTTGTTGTTTTGTAGCAATGGTGTGTGTTAGTTTGACCCGCTCAAATACATTGTAAATATGAAAAAAAATCGTCGACTGCAAGGCGAAGGTGAGGCGGGGGTCAGGCTCCAGTGAGAAATATCCTGCTACAGCGGGAAACCGAGAAAGAAGAAGAGGGTCCGATAGGAAACAAGAACGGTGCATCCTGGGGTGGTTTTTTTGTGTGTTGGGTACTCTTGTTGGACATAACATGATGGATAGTCTGAACAACCTCATTTCTCCTCCACATATGGTTCGAATTAGGGGTAGCCCGGATTGTCTAGACGGTTGAATTTTGGACGCCTACTGGGCGCCCATTAGATGTACAAACACGCCCAGACATATGATGGAGAAATGAGCTTCAACCTTGAAGACAATCTTAATTATCTGTTTAATTCATTTATATATGCATCATAGCCCGTAGCAACGCACGGGCATTCTACTAGTTAAAATTTACAGATGAGTAACCGGATGAGGATTATCACTATAATCGAGATGCAGTGGCAGTCATGTCAATGAGAAGCAAGCACAAAAGTCTGAACTATAGCTGAATTTGTGGTAACAGTATTAAAATTTGGAAACGTAAGAGACACCATATCTCCTCCTGTATAAGTTGCAACCCAGATCAACATTGGTAACTATATGCTTTAGACGTTCTCAAGTACAAAAACATGCTACAGGCAGCATTTATTGGCACACAAAAGTACACGTTTAGTTAGTGATAATGGGTTCATTGTATCTTCTCCACTAACTAACATATCAAATAAGGCTTGTGGATCAAGTGTGAACTCAGAATGTTTGTTGTAGCAGTAGCATGCTGGTCAATTTTCATGGTGATATTTTGAGATGTTGATGCCGTCCATCATGCACTTGCCTTAACGTCGATGGTGGTTCAGATCGAAGTACTACTCCCAGCACCCAAAGCTCCAAAATCTAACGGGTAAAACAGGTTTAGAAACTGCCCTGAAAGGAACGGTTCACAAGATCGCCGCACACTCAATACTTCCTAGAGTTGGCGCAACTTCTGTACATGAGTTCTCCAACCAAAACGTCCGATTACACTTTCTGTCAATAGGAGAATTTAGTTTATTTTGTATGACCAGCCTGTGCAGAGAAACGTTGTGCAGTTATTGTAAAGAGAAGGGAAAGGTAGCTGGATAAGGATCTTTATCCATATCAGGAATCAGATTTATACATTGAATTGGACAAGAATGCTGAAGTTGCATAACATAAGCTTTCAGACAGCAGACAAGACTCTTTACACCTAAATTTCCAAAGGGGGGTGGGGCGGGGGCGGAGAGATCGACTGAAATGATGTTTCCCTTTTAGTAAGATTTTGGAAGGGGGCAGCATTCAGAAATCAAGGCATGTGCAGCATATCTTGAACTGGTCGGTGTAATCATCCATCATTTTGTCTTAACTTGTTAGTATCAGCCGTGATGGTCATGGCACTTCAAGCCCCCATGTCATCAGACTCACTCCAATTAAGTATACTTTACAAGAAAAGGTCACCCAATTTCACACTGATGATGATTCAGATGGCATGTTACATACATGTGCTTAAAAAATGAAGATTTATTTTAGTCAATCATAAAGCTAGCTGTACTGCTACATCCCACGCACAACTCAAAACTTGTTGTTCATTTGCTCTGTTGTTGGCATCACCGAACGACCTAGTGCTGAATTCCCTAGATGAATGCGTAGCTAGCTAGATTGGTGTGTTTTCAGAGCAAGAACACTAGGCAGAAGTTATAATCCACGTACTGGCTAAACATATTTGTTTGCATTACCAAACTAGTTTGCATTACCAAACTAGTACTGAATTCCAATAGATGGCCGTACATGTTGGGTTACCTCTGCTCACATTGGCACAGATCTGTGTCGGCGCTGTCTTGCAGTTGCAGGTGGCGGTGCAGCGTGTTCATGGAGAGGGAGGTCGCGCGGAGCAGGCGGCGAGTTTCTACCTGAGGACGGCAGCCGGGTCGAGGGTAGATGACGCAGACTGAGAACTAGGCGAAATGGGTCGATCTGAGGATGGTGAAACGACTCGGGCGACCGGAGGAGAGGAGGGCCCGCCTGAGCCAGTGGGCGGGGCTGAAGGAAAGGTACCTGTCCACAGACTGGTCGCCGGCGTTGCTGGGCGTCTCCGGCTGCTCGACGGAGGAAGGCGCTGCAGTGGGCGGTGGGGCAGTGGAGACTTCGGCGGGCTCGGCGCGCCGCAGCGGACGGTTTGCCAGTTTCTGGCGTCGGGCCGGAACCGTGGTTGGAGGAGGGACACCAGGGAGGCGGGCCGGTGGTGCTTGCCTGGATCAGGGCTGCCACCGGATCTCTTGATCGGAACGGCGGAAAGGGCGGCGGCGGCGGCTATGCAAACTCTCCTGTGGAACGGATCGGAAGGACTTTACCATTCTACCCTTTTGACTAGAAAATAAATCTTTCAATGATTTCTTAGATCTGACGGTCAGAAAAAATCAGAGGTGAAGTTACACGAAATTACAAGTCGTAACTCGCCAATCACCCTAAAAGAGCTCTTTTCTTAAAACTGCTTCTATTCCTTGTGAAACAACTTTTGAAATTTGGAAAATGAATTACTTGTGAACCAGAACACAAGAAACTTGTTGTTATAACTATTACTAGTCCTTGTGAAAAGGAATTTTTAAGAAGAAGAAAAATTAAAAGTCTAGCATGTTCTTAAAACTAATATCTTGAAGAACTAAACATTGCAAATATCTAACATATACTATAGGAATTGCATGTTTTGCTATCTTCTCTTGGTCTTCATGTTGTACCTGAAAAAACGGAGAATTATTTCCCTTCAGTTTAGTATTTTTGATCTTTAATATCACTACAATAACAGATGAACTTCAGCAAGTTAAATAGTTGGTAACTAGATCGAGCTTGACCATGTATAAAATGAAAATGTTTGAAAAATATTTCCTAAAAATGTTCATGAATTCGAAAAATGTTCATCAAATGAGAAAATGTTCATCAAAATCAAAAAAATGTTCCAATTGAATAAATGTTCATGAATTCAAAAGTGTTCATTAATTCAAAAAATGGACCAAAATTTAAAAATGTTAATCAAATTCAAAAAATATTCATCAAATGTAAAAGTGTTTGTGAATTCAAAAAATGTTCATCAAATGTAAAAAGTGTTCCTGAATTCAAAAAATGTTCATGAAATTCAAAAAAAGTTCATGAATTTAATTTTTTTTATCAAATTCAAATTGTGTTGAGGAATTCCAAAAATGTTCATCAATTCAAAAGTATTCATGAATTCAAAAAATATCACGAAATTAAAAAATATCTATTTGGAAAAAATGTTCACGAATTCAAAAAATGCTCATCAAATTGAAAAAATGTTCCTCAAACTTAGGACAACAACCATCAGGACCACACTACTGTATCGTATAAAAAGTAAAGAGTTGTTAAACCTGGCAACAATACTACTGCTTCCAATTGGATGAAGGTAAAACTGAATCGTGGCTTTAGTTACTTTTATCTGTGTCACTGTGTGAAGTGTTGGGGCAGTGGTGTGATGATGCCTTCATAGTTCATGCCCTAACTACGCCCATGACAACCAGTATACTTTCTCCTCCAGTGCGACTTTATAACATTTCTATGAGATTTTACTAAGTTAAATAGTCATAGTTTAGATTAGAAAAATATGGTCAAAGTGCATTGCCCCACGATCCACTGCTGTCTGGGTACGGATGGAATGAAAATGAATTGATAAAACAAAAAATCTGCTCCAGAAATGAAAAGAAATCACTTTTAAACTCGCACAAACCAAATGGAACTTTGAACTCGGAAATCACAAGCATTTCGAACTTTCAACGTCCACGTGTGGATTTGGGTATGTGCGTAGCTCGAGCTTTCAGGAGGCAGCAACGGCCTCCTTTAAAAATGTTACAAAAAAGGTTGGCTGCACATGGGCACATGGCCACGAGACATGTCGACGACTCGTCACGGACGTAATGCTTTGCGAGAGAGACGGTTGTCAAACCTTAGCCGCCTTCCTCTCTCGCTGTCATCAGGCAAAGCCCACGCATTGTCGGCGCCAATAGAGAAGTCCGGTTTAGAGGCGTCTTGTTGGGGAAGTCTTGGAGGGCTGCTGCGCTGGAGAAGAGGGCTCGAGTGGAGGTATTTGTCAGGCAGTGCTCGATAGTGGCGTTGGTGAAGTCGGTGGTGGTCAGACGAATCCAGCGAGGTGGTGAACTTCTATGGCAGCCCGGCCTGGCTAGGCCACCGGAGAAGACGGCGTCGGCACATGCCCCTGAACGGTGGTGAGTTCGATCTTAGATCTGAACTTGGCGTACAACGGCGTGGGTATTTTGTCTCGGGTTTTCTTTATGAGTCTTCGTGTTTGGTTTGGGACGGCGTAGTGGCGGTGATAATGTTTTCCCCGCCGTATCCTCATTCCGTTGGTGTGCTTATCATCGGCGAGGGGCGTGTGGTTTTGTGTCTCCAGCGGGGTCTTGATCTGTCTAGATTTGGCCGACTTCATGGTCTTCAGAGTTTCAACATGTCTTTATCAGGTTCTCTTCTCCGAGACGGTGATTTGCTTCGCAGATCACGGCCGTCGGTGTATCCTGGTCTGCATCAACGACTTCCGGACCGCTGCTTTTACAAGCTCTTGGGTCTCAAAAAGTTGTTGCGCCAAGGCAGAGGCCTATAAGCAGCATTGAGTTATGCTCACGGCGTGTCACCGGTGGATGCAGAAGGACAAAGACTTTGGCGCCCCCAAGGCTTTTATTGTAATTTTATTTTTCTACATGGGTGTTTGTAAGGTCCTATGAATCATATGGCCTTGGCCTTTCAGGAAAATAAAATGGCCACGAGACATGTCCGCCAGACCACCGACTAGTTTATTTTAAGTAACGATGGCACTTCTGTTGTCCCGAGCAAATGCATACTACATACATGTAAATATTTGGGCAGCAAGTCTCCGGATCTCGGCAATGTCAGCACATCGTGTACCAACGTTGGAGCTTGCAAGTTCAGGGTCTTGACTACATGAAAGGATATGAATGAACAACAAACTGAAAGGCACAAAGGCAGGGTCCCATCGTGCTCTTCTTGATTAACAGTTCACAAACACACCCATTTCACATTTTCCGTAACGCAAGGAAATGAACAAGAATATGCAAAGATATCCACCGAGCTGTCAACCTTGTTAGTTGTTTCTGACAAGTTTTTGACAAACAAAATATACTTCCCATCCACATAACTTTGATAAACAATCAATGTGCAGTAACTAAGAACAAAGAATTTGGGTCAAAAATTTAATGAAGAAAAGAATCAGCCTACATCAATGACGTGTAAGGCACCAATTTCAATTAAAGGTGCCACGACGCATCACCAACAACCCTGTTCCGTAATCTAGATGATGAGAGTGACACTCCCTTTTACCTGAAGCCTCACCGCTACACATCACCATTGTCTACTGCATTATCCTTCGACTTAACACTAATTTCTCTAACTGCAGAAAAACCATCCATCAAGCTCACTAATTCAATGAACAGATGGTGTTGGATCTACCCTGTCAAAATTGATGGCTAATGACTGCTTTCCTGGTTTTTTCACTCCAAGTGCTTGCCCTCTTGGTATATAGTACACCAGTAGACGAAACAATCTACCGTCAGTCAAATCTTCTGGTTTCCAGGTTCAAAAGTATGCTATGGACTTACATTGCACTCGTCCATGAATCGCTCATCTCGTGCAAGAAACCTCTTCCAGTACTTCCTGTAATTTGGTATACCCAATTCAAGCCAAGGCTTCATATTACCATTGTAGTGCAACGATGCAGAAGTTCGGATAACTTTTTCTTCAATTCCGTACTGATAGCCCAGCCCAGATAAAGTCAACCTCTCATCAAGTGGATATACAAGATTCTGGAAGGAAAGCAAGCTTATAGGTAAAGCTGCAGCTCGCAGTGAGGCCTCGTCATCATTGTTCCGGAACTGTAATAGAGTAAGAGTAGAAGTGATAATAAGCTAATCACTTCATGCAAGATGGGCCCAAATCGTGTATTTTTCAAATAGACTGAAGTAAAGAGTTTAAGATAGAATCACAATTGCTCACTATATTAAATATGGATGATAGCTGGAAATACTGGAACAAAACAAAATACAAGGCATGCTTTAAAACTTGAAATAAAAGCGGGCTGACAACAAACCAACCTTTTCCAAGAGTTGCAGGTAATTCTCTGTAACATTATACTCTCTCCATTTTTCCAAATTAATGACATTCAACCCAGACATCCATGCACATGACTGGGGATCATACATTGCCTCGCCGAGAAGGTTTCTTAGTTGGCCCAGTCTCAGGCCACAAAACTTGACTGCGGCATTCACCTTATCTCCCATATCAAGATTCCACAAGAAAGAGAGATCACGTTGAACAATGACATCATCATCCAACACAATCACCTTCTTTAAATCCTTAAATATTTCCGGAATAAAGAAATGTGAGTGACTAAACACTGATAAATACTCCATTCTAGATTTCTCGGTAGGTCGATCAAAACTACTGATGAAAACACGGAATTCCTCAGGCATATACAACTGCTGCATGCTGAACTCTGGCAAATTCTCCAAAATAATATGCTCGTAGTTAATGACATTGACAGCTGATTCTCTGTACGCATTTCTTGAAAACCAATGCTTCATTGCATAGAAATTTTGAGCATCGGTTAGTACATGAAAGACTACATTCCTGGTCTCCTGCAAAACACCAAAAGGAAAATCAGCAATGCCAAACCCAGAAGATGTTAGATCAGCAAAAGAGTATAAGTTGCCTGCATACCTCAGAACTACTAACAGATGAGTTGATGACAACGGAAGCGGCAAGCACATTTTTAGATAATATAACGTAGTGCCTATGATCTGGAACATTAAACTTATAGACAGGAGAGTCATCTGAATCCAATGTAGTTGATTTAAAATATTCTACTGTCAACCTCATATTAAGACAATGGTGACTTTTGGGCATCGTGTGAACACCAAGGTTGTATAAGTATGCACTCTGCTTCATATGAAAATGAGCTTCATCGTCCGTCATATGAAGTATCTGGCGAAGCTTTTTGTCAACATTGTTACAATCCACAGTGCATGATTTGGCTCTTGCTATTGCATGGTCCATCTTCTCTATCTTCTTTTTTATGCTGATGAAAGCACAGGTCAAGTGTCATTCAGTAACAAACAATTAAATGCACAGTCATGACTGGATAGTACTTTCCCCGTCAACCATACCGAATACAAATTAAATATGAACACTAAGAAAAAATATACGTGTAAGATGTAACAAAGCATTTCAACAGAGGAACACTGGCATAGATAGAATTCATTAAAGTTGGATTTTCAGCCCCATGCAATGCATAAATGATCTGCTGTCATAATTTCAACATACAAGATGGAGCCACCAAATGCTAAAGGGGGCAAGACGAATAACAAGCATGCAGAATAAATACTCACAAGGATGGTAGATCAGCATCAACAATGGATTCACTTAGAACCCTCTCATGTTCTTGGATATTCTGCTTCAATTCACGAGTCAGTGCCTCCTTTCCTTTAAGTTTGGCAATACTCGGGTAGTAAGATCGAGCTACAAAGAGCTGATCTTTTAGTTTTTTTACAATTCCATCTTTCATAACTTCTTTGTGTTCAATGGACCAGAGACAGTAACTCCCGAATTCAAGTTGACAAGCCTTAGCCTTCTCCAATTCATCAGCACTTGGGACCCTGGGACGTCTCATGTTGCTGTTGTCACTGAAATCCTGGAATTAATATATTCTCCAAATCATCAGTACTTCTCTTAAAAAGTAACAAAATTACAGCTTGGGCTCAAGTAAGAGAAAGTAAGTACTCCCTCCGTAAAGAAATATAAGAGCGTTAGATCACTACTTTAGTGACCTAAACACTCTTATATTTCTTTACGGAGGGAGTATATATTAATGCGAAAATGAAGTTATGCTTCAGAAGGTAAAGCATGAGTTGTGTACAAAGAGAAACAGCAAAATAAGAGCCATCATACTTTTCTGTGTCGAACTGGGACTGGTACTGGCTTCACTTGTTCAATTTTTGGTGGGGGGAAAACTGCATACAGTGCCAATTAGTGGGTCAGCATGACCAACTGAAACATGAGTACATCATGCGAAGAAAATCAGGTAGAGAAGATGCACTACAAACGCATACATTGCTTGACCTTAGAAAAAAAAAGTATGGTTAGTTATCATCACATCCTAGATAAGACACCAGCATTTGTTCAGAATTATGTATTAATAGTTTATTTTAACATATAGTGGCAAAAAGGCGTGCACTGGGATCAAGTAACAGCGAAGATGGTGAGGTGCTGAAACAAATCGAGTAAAAGGCCAACTATTTTTCAGTGTCCAGGTAACTGGTTTCCTACAAAATTATAATATTTTTCCTGCAACATTTCAAAATGACGTATATCCAAAAGTTGACTTACATGAATGTAATTTGGTGCATAATTGATTGTGGCATTCTCATATATTCAATTAAACTTTATGTAATAGTGTTGCAGCCACTACTAACCTTTAACTTTTGGTTTAGAGATAACTATGGAAGGTTCAGTATCAATTTGGCGATGCAAGTCTATATTGCCCTTGGAATTCTTTCCGTGCACATCCTGAAAAAAAAAGAGCAAAAGATAACACATCAAGGATTCAAATTAACCAAAGCTGTAACGGAACACACTACTCCCTCTGATCCATATTAATTGTACAAAGTTGTACTAACTCAGCGACAATTAATATGGATCGGAGGGAGTAGTAATCTATATGAAAATAATAACAGAATGTATTTACTGATTCTACAGCATATACTTTTCACTGCCTTCATAGTTCATAATCATGAAGAAAGAGACTAGGGTGGAGAGATTAGATATACTACTACTTCTTTGATATATCACTTTGCTTGGCGTCCCTATGGGGTGGTTTGTAGCTGTTTGAATTGGTGGCTTGAATTATTTCTGTATGCGTTCTCCATATTGTCCTATTCGGTCGAAGAGAGATGGCACAGAAGTGAGGAGTGCACCATGTTTTCTTTAAGCTGACAAAAAAAACACAGTGTCCAACTCGATTTGGTCTGCTTCAAGTAACCCCATATACTTCAGTGATACAATCAGTCGATAAAATTTTCTTTGATTTTCTTATGTACGAGCTTATGCACAATTTCCTTTCTAGCATAGCTTCTAAACCTAGGAATTGATATGAATAATCTTTCTAGCATATGCCTAAACTAGCTGGTATTTGGAAGAAAAATGCCTACTCCTGCTGGTAGTCTGAAACATGCTGATAGACAAAATGAGGAAGAGTGACAGAAATACACATAGCTAAGACAGTCTTCATGCTGATAGACACTTCTAGTATTATTAAGTTTCATGACATTAAAAGCAGAGTACAAACAGTGGCTAAAACCAAAGACTAGAAGTGTCGAACAAAATACACATAGCTTTCCGTGGAATGATCTAGATGCGGTTATATGAGTTCATCACTATCAGTACATAAGAAAAATGCAAAGTCACTAACCTGTGCCTCTGCGTTCACATCTCTACCACCCTGCCGCGTCACTTCATGTACAACACCGTCTCTTTCCACCACTAAGCGATCGAATGAAGGCAAATTAATCTCCTGTATCAAGCACAAAATGAACACGTGGTAGCACGAATCAGTCGTATTATCCCAACCCAAAACCATTCTCATAAAAAAGCAATCCATCAAAACTTGGACAAACGTCCGCATATAATTTTGTTATAAAAAAAGAGAAAGTTACCTGTTGGGGGCGCTCATCCGTCACATACACTGCAGCAAACAACCAAACCAATCAGAAAATCGGCTCAAAGAAGAAGGACAAAAACACCAAAATCCCGCACTAAACGACAATTAACGAAACAACACTCCCGGAACAGATCCGCCGGGAATGGCGCGGATCCGATCGAGGAAGCCGCGGCGCCACCCGCATTACCGAAATCCGGGGGGAGGGTCGCGGCACGGAGAGGGACGGGAAGAACTCACCGGCGGGGAAGCGGTTGAAAAGGAAGGCGATCGGTACGAGCAGCGAGCAGAAGACGAGCGCCAGCACCGCCAGCCGCGGGCCCCTCCGCCTCTTCGCCGGCGGCGCAGTCGCCTTCATAACCTCCTCCCCCTTCCCAAGACCCTAATCTCCGCCGCCGCCGTCGCCGCCGCGTGGTCCTCTACTGATCATACCACCACCGCCACCGCCGCGACGGGGCAGGGCAGGGCAGCGGCGCGCAGATGAACGCCTCCCGATTGGGGCAATGGCACGGGAACCCCAATGGCGCCGGGTCCGATCGGTGCGTGGCGATTTGGGAGTCGCGGCGCCGGACGCTCGGATTGGTTAGTGTGCGCGAGAAGACAGGGCAGGGAGCGGAGGACGTCGCAGGGAGAGAGAGAAAGAGGATTGTTTGTTCTTGTTTGGATTTGGAGGACAAGGGGAGAAGTGTGCGAGGGGTGTCAAGGAATAATATTTGGGGTCTCGTTTTCAACCTTTTCCTTTTATTTGGGGTTTTCTGCCTTGGAGATGGAGAGGTTTTATTTTGAGTTTTAACCAAAATAGATTTGCTATGCTGTTTATTAAAACTTCCCGAAAGTTGTCAATTTTTTTAATTAAAACTCCCCGAATTGTGATAGATATCAGCGGTGGTGGGGAGGAGGATCTCCTGCGGCAACTCACCCTCGTAGCACTCCAAATCAGTTCCAACATCTTCATTTTTGACAGAGAAATCTATTAAACGTCTTTGGATGTTGTTTATTTTCGATGAGAGACAGGCGACAGAGACCCCCAAATCCCTCACTTCGTCACTGGCGGAGGGAACGTCGTCGAAGGCTGATCGCGCGCCTAAGGAAGGTGGCGGTGGGTGTTTCGCTTTTGCGACGTTGATGTGCGCGCCATGGCCGCAAGATGGTGTGGGGCAGGATCTCCTTCGGGGGCGGCGGCCCCTCTTGGCGGTGGGGCTTCTCCTTGTCTCCAATGTCGCCTCCCTCCTCCGAGCTATGGTGACGGCTACGAGACAATTACTTCGAAGGGATTCTGGCAGTTCTTTCCCTAGTGGTTGCTGCCCTGGAGGCGCGTCGGGCGCGCTAGGCCTCACAGTGGGCTACTTGACAGTGCTGCTCCGGCCCTGGGGCCCTGGACCTGCATACTCCAGCGTCCACGGCTCCGACGTTGCTCCGGCCTCGGTGATTCGGTAGCTTCTTTCCCTTCAGCTTTTTCGGCTCGTTGGCGCTCTGGCGGCTCCGGCCCTGATAGTACAGATCCACGTCTCTCTCCAGTTCCTGGATCATCGAGGTCGTCGGTCGTCGTCGGATCCCTTGTGACGGCTCTCTCTCCGCCCCGTTGCCTCCCCCACCCCGCCCACCTCTATGCCTCGTCCTTCTGCCAGATCCAAAGCTCGCGTGCCCGGCTACGCTCGGTGCCATTCTTCAACGACGGGCGTAACTCCCCTTCCTGTGCCGGTGGCTCTGGCCAACGACATGACTTCATCGTCTCTGGATCCTGTTTCGGCGGCTTTGGGGTTGCTCGGACTCAGGCTAGGACGAAATCGCTGCTCGGCTTGACGATGCTGGCAGCGGCAACACTCGTGAGCATCGTTCCCTTCTTGGAGGCGTTGCCATGGCCTTTATCAGTGCCCCTCTTCGAGCACCATGGGAAACTCTAGGTCTAATTCTTCGGATCGAACGGCATCGGCATCACGGTGTCGTTCCCCTTCTTGAAGGTGTCGTCTTGTTCACTAGCGGTGTCCCCGATGGTGGTCTTGGAGATGTTGGCGTCGTTTTGGTTCAGGCTCCCCCTCAGGGTGTGGGCATCCGGGGCGCTATGTACGACTTTGCCAATGCTTCCCCCATGGGCCATGGCTCCCGCCTCCATCTCGGTCGGGTCTTGCAGCTTACTTGTCGATCTCTAGACGTTCTTGGTGGGGTTACGTTGATTCAGTCGGGTTGGAGTCGTGGCCGCGCGACGGGGTTATTCTCGTGTTGTTCGTGACGCGGTTTGGGTATCCTGAGTCCCGTCCCCTCGCCTTCCATGGCTGGAGCCCCGTCTAGGCGGGCTTTGTTGTGTTGTATTCTCTGTTCAGGCTGAGTATCCCATGTCTCTCTGCTTTCGGGCACCATGATCACGCCGTCTTGCGTTTGTGCCATGTGTTGTACCCTACCTTATACTCATTTTAACTTCTTCTATTGAAAAGATACGTAAGTTTTGTGTATTTGCGGAAAAAAATCCAGTGGGAAAGAATGTGAAAATTCATTAAAAAAAATTGTTCATAGTTTTTACAACCCTACTTTTCTTGAGTTGTTAGAAAAGCAACCAATTATTTTCGTTAGAGATTAGTATTTAGTCAAAACTGAAGGGTCAATTACACATTCTGCAGTACTTTTTTTTTTTGCGAATACATTCTGCAGTACTTAGACGTCTTGCACAGTCAAATATGGAGTACTATTGGACAAGAGAAATAAATTGTCTGCCAATACACCGTATGTCAGCAAAAAAAAAAGACTTGGGAGTTTTTTTTTTTTTGAACACAGTACAGACGCAAGCGCTCATATACACGCGCATACACTCACCCCTATGAACGCACGCACGCACACCCTACCCCTATGAGCACCTCCGAGAGACTGAGCCGACATATCATCGTGAAATTTACGAAGTCACCGTAGGCACCTCGTCATCGACGGGAACGTCTCCTCCCACTGAATGCGCATCGCCGGAAATCCTGAAATAAATCCAGGAATAAATGCGAGCACCAGGATTTGAACCCTGGTGGGCTGGGGATACCATAGTCCCTCTAACCATCCAACCACAGGTTGGTTCGCAAGACTTGGAAGTATTGCTATGTATACTTGTATGTTGCTTACAGAAAAATGGGGTGGATCCAAGAATATTGCACGCTTGATGTTACAATACAGTGTGTAGCAGAGTGCAAAACGTTCACTCAAACAGCTGGAGCGGCGTTTTGGCTCCCGGGAGCACATGCTCCCGGGTGAACAGTACCCTGAAATAAAATAGAAAATGTTTTTAAAAATTCTGAAAATTTTTGTAGATGATCGTGTTGGTGTCGCAAGCAAGCTTGACAGTTTTCATGTGGAACGAAGCAGCGGTGTTTCGTCGGTGAAAAAAACAAATTTGGGTTGTCATTTTGTGGTGACATTTTCTCTTCGATTTGTTTTTTTTGCGCAGGCCAAAATGCTTAACCTTTTTGCCTCAAAATTTACATGTAGCATTTGTATGTGACAAAGATCATAAAAAAAATTGTCCCAATTTTTTTTAACCTTTGAAAAAAAAAATTGGCCCCGGGAGCATGTGCTCCCGGGAGCCAAATTGAATTTCCCGCTGGTTCTTTTTTCCATGTCAAACAACTGGAGTAGATAAGAATGTGATGAGCGATGCAGCGACCACACAGCGGCTGCCACAGGATATCAAGTCGCCCCATGGGCCCACACATCCAGTGCAGACACTACTTTTGTAATCTGCCATTGCACAGAGGTTTACCAACACGTTCAAATTTGACGACAGTGACGCGCAGCGCGTTCCCTTCCAATCGGATGCTACCTACAACAACAACGTTCACTAGGCCTGACCAGGCAAGGCAATAATTAGTGCCACAGGGTTGTGAGTCGTACCCCTTTCCCCGGCTAACCGGAGCGCCTGAACGTGTTCACAAAAGAGGGAAGATTGAAGAAACAGTTGAGTGAAGTCAGAGAAGGTGATGATGATGATGGTGGAGGGTGGATCTGGCCTTCCTTATTCATAAATCTGCCCCTCTTTTTTCTAAATGCGTGAATATGCTCTGTAGAAGAGGGGGCAACATGTCCACCGCCAACATAAATGGCTCACCTAGATCCGTATACTGACCGACACTTCCATGCTTGGATTTCTATATATGATGTGACGTGATGAGGAGGCCAGACTAACATTTCTATATACACTCGTGAGAATAACATCTCTTTTGCATATAAATAAATATATTTTCCCCTTTTCTTGCTTTTGATGCAGGCACTAGGAAAAGCTATAGAAACAGAGGTTATTGGTGCTTTTGGGAAAAGCACCAAAAATGTTGATATGCCCATTTCCACAAGTAATCGTGTGTTGAGGAAGATGGGGGAAGGGATAATGTAGGACAATGCTTATGAAGGGCAGGCATCATCCGTTGCTCCTGTTTTTGGATGTGGGACCTACGCCGTAGAGATTATCCAAAGAAAGATAGGGATGGAGGCAGGCGAGCTTTCTGTTTCGCTGGGCGTCACCGTCTTTGCTAGCCAGCTAGCGTCGGTCCCCTACACTTGTACATCCGGAGAACAGTTAATCGAACTACCAGGCGGAGGCGCGGGGGCACGCCACGCCCGTGGTGAAGGCCACGTGCGTGGCTGCGTTGTTTTTTTTACAGAAGAAAAGAGGCAGTAGGTCAGTTGGTAATGTGCAAGTCAATTTAACTTAGATAAATTTATTTATTTTGAACAAGAGACGGGTCCCGAAGGACCCAGAAACAGCTCTATTGATTTTTCCTTTCAGTACAGCTGCCAAAAGGACCCCAAAGTAAAACAGAATTACAACTCGGTCCAATACCTTTACAGAAAAGACCCTGAACAAAAGTTGAGAAAAGCAATCAGGTCCATCTTCTTCCTAGCACCGAACTTGAACCAAGATCTGCACCGCCGGGGACGGAACCACTTGGGGTGTAGATCTCGCCGCCGCTCCATCTCCAGAGCATGCCGGAGAACAAAGAGACGAACGCCAATACGATGCCGACCTGCCTCCCATTCAGCCTTATTGCCGGGAGGAATTTCAGGAGACGGCGCCATTCGCCGGAGCTTCAAGAGGCCGCCTTTCGGCCAGAAAGGTCAACGACGGGGCAAACGAAGCCGGCAGCCGAACACCGAATACCAAAGGCATCGGATGGCACCGTAGCTTCACCGGAACGCGTCGTTGAGGATGAGCACCAACCGGAGCAGCTGCAGTTGCTCCAGATCCTTTGCCGGAGACCCGTCTCCGACGCGACGATCGATATGAAAAGGTTGTGGACGAGCACACCGAGCTTCTCTTCCACCACCACGGCAACAGAGAGCGCCATCTGTGACCAACCACAACATCACCAGAGTCGACCGCCACTCGAGCTTATTTGTGGAGCATTTGCCAGATCCACTGCCAACTGCTACCATCCTCCATGGACAGCCAAGCAGCGGAGTGGACGGCGACCGCCGGCCGCTGCTCGCAAGCGCCAGCGACAAGCTCAGACACGGCAAGAAGCCAAACGCCACATGGGCAAGACTCGAACAAGACCTACACCTAGTATGTACAGGACGCCGCGCACCTCCCCCGCCTCTTCTGGGACCGGCTACGCCAACTTAGATAAATATCAAAAGGTATCAAAAATCAGTTCATCCATGGTTACAAACACATAGCCACTACGGAGGTCGCAGCCGCCGTCGCTCCTAGCCTTCGTCTCTGCTACTCCCTCCCTCGCCGTCTTCGGAGGAGGCCGCCGGGCTAAGCCTTGCGGCGGACGGTGGCGGCGAGGACGTGTGCTGCCTCACCTTGGTGCCTACAACCCGTCAGCGTCCAGATCCAAGGCCCCGGAGCCGCCATCTCTTCTCCGGTCGGAGTGTGCTAACCCTTCGACGGCTTCTCGCAGTCGTCGTTGCCATGGGGAGGCCACAGATGGATCCGACGTGGATGCTACGGCTAGGTGGGCGGCGGCACCACAAACTGATCTACCTTGCTCAAGATCCGGTCATGTCACCACCTTGGCCGACGGGTCTGGGCAGGTCTATCTCCGGTGAGATTGTAATCAGTGGTAATTTGCTCTGTCGTTGGTGTTGGTCCGTGTGGTGACCACTCCGGCCTGCGGTGGCGGTCTCGCCAGGAATTGTGGGGCCACCGAAAGGTCTTTTCGAGGGTTCATATTTCCATATCTGGTGGTTGCCTCGACGGTGAGATGCAATCTATGGACGATGACTTGATGCAGAGGATATGATTGTGCAGCAGCGGTGATCGGTTTTCTAGCCCAAAGCATGGAGCTGCTAGGTCGCGGAAAAATGGTGGCAACAACACATGATTGGCATTATAGTGCAGTGACTATTTCTTTATACATGATATTTTTAGTAATATCTGTTGCATCCTGTCACCCTTAATCGTGAAAAATAGCACGCATTAACAATGAAATTAGAGATGCATTATCAATCAAAATCAAGCCTAATTCTCACGGTTTAAATGGTACTAACCTAAGCATCTTCATTGTACTGTCTTGACACTGGTGCTCGCATTTTCGTGGATTTATCGTGTAACCCTTAGTCGCGAAAAATAGCATGCATGAGCAATGAAATTAGAGATGCATTATCAATCAAAATCAAGCCTAATTCTCATAGTCTAAATGGTACTAACCTGGATACTCTAAGGCACATAGTCTAAATGGTACTAACCTGCAGAAAAAGTTGCTAGGTATCGCATCTTAATTAATCTAACTATATAAAAGGTAGAATTAGCAAAAAAAAGTTATGCTTTGTACTACTCACAGGGTCATAGGGGTAGGGTGTGCGTACGTGCGTTCATATAGGTTTGTGGAACTGAGCATATGTGTTGTACTGTGTTGGCACTGGTGCTCGCATTTTCCTGAATTTATTTCAGACTCTCTGGTGATATTCGTTCAGTGGCAAGGAGACGTTCCTGTCGACTACAATGATGTCTGTTGTGACTTCGTCAATCTCAAGATATTGTACTGCCTCAGTATCTTGAAGGTTGTCGGGTAGGGTGCAAGTGTATGTGTTCTTAGGGGTGAGTGTATGTGCGTATATGTGAGCATTTGCGTTGTACTGTGTTAAGTAACGGTAGCACCAAAGGAAAAGAACCTAGTAGTGACTTAAATAAAAAATCAATACGTGTCAGCTCATAAGGGTTTGTGGAACTGAGCATATGTGTTGTACTGTGTTGGCACTTGTGCTTGCATTTTCCTGAATTTATTTCAGACTCTCTGATGATATTCGTTCAGTGGTAGGAGACGTTCCTATCGACTACAAAGACGTCTGTTGTGACTTCGTCAATCTCAAGATATTGTACCGGCTTAGTATCTCGAAGGTTTTCGGGTACGACGCACGTGTATGCGTCTTAAGGGTGAGTGTATGTGCGTATATGTGAGCAACTGCGTTGTACTGTATTAAATAACGGTGGCAAACAGCAAAGAAAAAATCTATTAGTGAACTAAATAAACCATCACATGTCAGCTTGAAATGCACTCACACCAAGTACTTCAAACACATGGGAGCAGCCCTAGCTTAGTAGTTTTAATTCTTTTATGTGGATTTAGTTCTAGTTGTGTTTCCCCTCGCTTCAGTAATTCTACTCGAGTGATGTTTGTTAGGGCATCTTCAATGTCGACCCTTAAACCGCCCGCGTATGTCTGGACCGCACGGTCCGGACGTGTTGTGCTATCCAACGCAGGCATGTATCGGTTCACCGAGCGGTCCGGATGCAATTTCTCCTGCAAAATAGAGACAAACTAGAGGGGCTTTGCGGGCGTCCGGACCGCAGCCACGCCGGCGTGTGACTGCCCTGGCCCACCCAAACCTCCCCCCTCGCCCGCGCGCGCTTCCCGCCCAAAACGGTCAGCGCCGCTCCAGAGCGTCAATGCCGCATTCATGCCCGGCCAGAGTGGACGCGACCTCTCGCTGGCACCGGCATTGAAGCGGCGCGCCAACCGAAAGATCACCGTCCGCGCCGCTTTCTGGTGCACGCGACTGCTCTGCATTCGAACGACACCACGGTCGCCCGTCCGTCCGTCTGCTGCCCACATTAATGACATGTGGTTGCCGAGGAACCTACTCTGGCACCACCCGCCCGTCCATCTGCCGCCCACCATTGCCATTTGCCCGCTATAGAAACTGCAGCCCCAACCATAGCCGCATTCATCCTCCTCCGGTCCCTTTCTCCTCTCCGCACCACTCCCACCATGGCCTCCTCGCGCTCCAAATCTCTCTGGGACGGATTGTCGCCGGAGCAGAAGAAGGAGATGGCCGCCATTTCTGCAGGCTGGTGACGGTGTCCTGGACTAAGGGGTGCTAACTGGTGCGGCCCATAGTCCATGGGCCGGGCTCCTGGCCCGCCGATCACTAGAAGGAAGGACCACCAAGGCCACGAACCTCGGCGTAATCAAGATGGAGACCTCCAAAGACTTGGCGTGTACTTCAAGGATTGCCCTGCAGCTGGCGTATCGATAACCGACCATGTGTAACCTAGGTACCCCCAATGCATATATAAGCCGAGGGGTTTAGTCTTTAGAAGGACAATTACCAGCCTTAGGGTTTAGAACACAATCAAACGATCTCGAGGTAGATCATCTTGTACTCTGTACCCCATCGCATCAATACAATCAAAGCATGACGTAGGGTTTTACCTCTTCGAGAGGGCCCGAACCTGGGTAAATATCGTCTCTCTTCATCTACTGTTACCATCGTTCTCAGACCCACAACTCGGGACCCCCTACTCGAGGTCCGCCGGTTTTAGCACCGACATTGGTGGCCCATGCAGGTCCCATCGTATGGTCGCTTCGGAACGATGGAAGCATCGATCAACAATCAATCCCAAAACGGCGTACGTTCGCCGCCAGACTTTCAAGTCATCGGATCCACCAAAAATCAAAGGTACCTCGGATCTCCCCTCCCTCAAGGATCAAAGGGTGACGATCTCGAGCCTACATCAGAGCCTCATGCTCTTTCTCCTAACTCGACCGAGGATCTTCCCGAACAGATGAGTCAAGCATCTGCGCATGAACCGATAGAGGATGATAAACTGGACCAATCAGAAGGTGCCCAGTGCTCGGACTTGAAAGCTAGACTTATTGGTCTGACCATGGCATCTCAACCTCGAGAGGAACACTTCAAAGCGACAATTTCGCAATCGGCTGGGATCAAATTTTTGATCCCACCCACCCCCCCACATCGAGTACTGCCCAAGTAACTCAGGGCCACCCAATGTCTGGTATCTAATCTACGTCAAGCAACAACCTCAAGAGACAGTTCGGCAATTTTGGATGTGTTTCCTGTTCGTCAAGAACAAAATCCCAGACTGCTGTGACCTAGAGATCCTAGCAGTTTTTCTTCACAACTGCCATGATGAGGGAATATTAAACGCCCTCGCTCGTCGATGCGTTCAAACCTTCTCCGAGTTATGGGACTTAGTATCCAAATTTTGTGTCATGGAAGGCACCTGGTTGGCCCAAAAGGAGCAGAGGGATTCGAGGCGGCAAACTGTGACAGGCATAAACGGCTAAGGGGTGAAGAGCCATCATGGAAAAGAAAGAAACCTGTAAAAGGGACAAAGCTTGCTCTCAATAAACTCCTGGACCAACCATGCCCTATCCACTATGTTTTGCTAAACGCAAACCCAACTCACAGTCTTCGAGCCTGCTGGGTAGTTAAACAGGTGGCAAACGGAGGCGAGGACCTCCTTAACAATATTGATACGCACAACAAGCATGCAACAGTGTCCTCAGACGAGGACGAGATCTTAATAATCTATGAAACTCACCCATCAAGGAGCCAAAGAAAGCGGGCCCTTCGGGAAGTAAGCCACATTCATCAGGTAGCGACACTGAATGAATGGTCGGACACGCCTATTACCTTTGGAAAGGAGGATTAGTCGAAGATAGGCTCAAACCGAGGAGCGGCAGCCCTAGTCCTTCCCCATAGTAGACGGATGTCGGCTACGTAAAGTCCTAATGGACGGTGGCGGCAGTTTAAACCTCACATATGAAGATACTCTACAGAAGATACAGTGCGATAGAGCACGCATCAAACCTAGCTATACCACATTTAAGGGGATTATCCCAGGAAAGGAGGCGCGATGCAGCGGCAAAATCACCCTAACGTAGTGTTCGGAACTCCCGACAACTACCGCTCCGAGGAGTTGACTTTCCATTTCATACCCTTCCGAAGTGGTTACCACGCTCTTTTGGGCCGTGAAGCATTCACAAAATTCAATGCCATCCCACACTATGCTTATATGAGGCTCAAGATGCCAGGACCCAATGGCGTAATCACCATAGCAAGCAATCTGGATAGAACGCTCAGAGCCGAGAACAAGACGGCATCACTTGCCCTTGAATCATTAGCCGAGGCCTTGGCGGCCGAGGAGCTAACAGCTCTACACGCCACCGTCGATGGAGACGATGTCAACCTCGACAAAAGGTCTAAACCCACGTCATTCAAACCAGCTGATGAAATAGTCAAATTTCAGGTGCATTGTAACACCCCAAAAATTTAACCATGTTTTTATTACGTACAATTTGGCCAGAAATAAAATTTTGGAATTTTATTAGGTCTTTTATTATTTCAGAGTAATTTTTTTTGTTTCTGTTTTCCAAAATTCTTCCCTCCATATAGAATTTTTTTTTGTAAAATATTATGGGCTTTGGTAGTTTTCTTAAATCATTCTAATTATATTTTAAATAACAGTAGGAAATATTTTCATAATAAAATTTGCCCCAAAATAATTCTTTTAACAACGTTCTTAATACTTTAAATGCCTCTGTTGCACTGCAACCATTTTAAATAAATCTTTAAAAAATCCACAAAAATTATGAAGATTCATGTGAGGCCTATAGATCACTTTTATGCAAAAACCCAGCTTGGTATTTTGGAAATTTTGAGTAGAACATCCTCTTTTCCTTTCCGGTCCAAATCCAACTTTGAACTACAACCACAATTTCTATTGCTCCAAAAATTCTGCAATTATTCCCACCTCTAGTCCTTCCTAAGAAACCCTTAAGTCCAGAAGATCAGCTCCATTGGAATCTTTTTAGTTCACCAAATAGAACCCCCAAGTTTCTGTCCAGAATTGTATTTCTCCAAAACTTGCACTATCAAGTTTTTCATTTGGTCCATCCAACTCCACCATCATCCTTATCATCTAAAGAGACACCACCCTGGCAATTTTTGCATCCAACCAAAGTTCCTAGGACACCTTAGCATTTCATCAAACATCTGGTGGGCATGACAGAATTGTTGCATCCTTTTAAGCTGCAAATGCCACTTGCTCTTTTGGCCAAACCACCATGTCTAGTAGCTATATTACTGAGTGAATCATCATCATGTCAAACTTCAAAATTCAAATAAAATCATTTGGCCATTGTGGCAATTCATCAAGCACCTCGAGGGCATACACAGAGCGCGAGTAAGACAGTCAGTGGCATCGAGCCACTGCGGCTCCTCTGCTGCCTCCCCTGGCCTGCCTCGCTCCTCTGCTAGTCGCCTGCACCGTCCGCAGCCTTCCCCGCGTCTTCCCCGCACCGGAGCACTCCCCCTGGCGCCGCCCTCCGCCGTCCAACGCCGCCACCGACAGCGCCCGTCGCTGTCACCCACCGGCCAAGCCACCTGGTCGTCTCCGAGCCAGCCAGCACGTCTCTGCCCTAAATGCCAACTACCTGAGCCGACGCCCCTCATCTACCTCGTCACCGTCCACCCTCTCTGCCTCAGTAATGGCCGCCGCCGCAATCTGTCATGACCGGCGTCGTCCGAACCACCTGGAGCCTCCCCGAACTAGCCAGCACACCCCGGAGTAAATGTGGACGACCACCGTCCACACCAGAACTCCACCGTCCATCACCGACCTCGCCAGCTACCTCAAATCACCATTAATGGCCGCCCGCAGCCATGTCCGATTCTGTAGCCGCGGAACCGCCATGCCTTGCCTATAAAAAGCCTTCCCAGGCCCCTCCTTCTGCATCACCGCACTCTCCTCTCCCACCCTGAGCTCCCTTAAGCCTCAGAACGACCGAAGGTGGTCGCCCTCCTCCCCTCCGGCAGCTTCGGCCGCCGTAACCTTTCCGATGATTCCGTCGCAAACACGGCCTCCCCACCAAAACCTCCTCCACCAATCAACTCCTGGAGCACCCGCGGATCCTTTCCCGTCACCAATTCCACCGGAGACGGCCCATGGGAAAAAATCCCTCTTCCACCCGAAGCTTCCTTCCGCCATGATTGAGGCTCTACTCAACCTCGAGCTCTCCGGCGACCCCCTCCACCTCCAACGGGCGCGGCTCATCCCCCAGATCATTCCGGTGGCCAGGGCACCACGAACGGTGGCCTGTGCCGCCGGGAATCGTCGTCGGCGTGCCTCCCCTGTTCGGCCTGAGGAGAGGAGGAAGAAGGCGCTGGTGTTGACCCCGTCAAACCTGACTGGTGGGCCCGCGGGACCCACCGTCAGTGAGAGGGGGTCGGGACCCGCGTCGGTAAGTGGAGGCGTATTCCAGTGAATACACTTCCTTCTCTGGAAAACACACTTTCCGGAAGTGCGCCTTCGACGTCATCAGCTCCTACGCACAGCCGAACGGCTGGGCTTGGCCCAGTAGCACGACCCGGCTATACTGCGCTCAGGGCGCGCTTCTGCCTCTTTCCTTTTTCAAATTCCAGCAAATTTCAAATATTTCCACACTGTCCATTTCAAATCCAAATCTAATGATTCAAATTTCTACATGCTCATAAAATCAATCTCTATTTAACTAGATAGGGTGAACATTTTTGATAAGTTTAACTCTGTTGGATTTATTAAATAAGTCCAATTCTTTATTTCTTTCAGCTTAGAAATTCTCTAAGTAAATCATATGAACTCCAAATAAATTGATTCTTTTTCTGAAATTCCTAATTTTTCCTCTAGTTTATTTTAGTATTTATTTTAAAATTTTCCAAACAACTTTTTAGTACTGTTTTTGCTTTATGTGGTAATTTCAACATTTTTGAAAATAGGAAATGGAGGGAAGATAAAAAATTTCAAACTTTTGGAGTGCACCCAATATTTCTGCATGATCAAGGCAAGCATCCTGAACACTTGATATGGTGTTTGCATGGTTAAATATTTGCTCGAATAACTGAATTATGAATATGTTGAATTCAAATAAAAATTTGCATATTGCTAGTTATGCATGCATGGTCCCTTGAAAATATTTTTATCTCCATTTAAATATGAAGTATGAGTGAGCATGGTTATTTTCTAATGCCCATGTTGGTCCGGACTAAATTGCAGGAAAGAATCAGTCACGAGAAAAGTGACCGTGAAACTGAAATCTCGTTGTGACGAGAATGATCAGTGAGGGCATGTTGGGACATGCCAGATGGTGACCCTGTTGGGTATTACCGAGGAAATATGTTGTGCTAACCACTGCAGGAAAAATTAAACCTCCTGAGTCGACCGTAGATCGAGTCTTGTTCCGGTAACCCCCAAACTTGATCCGTGCTACCACATGTCCCTGGCGCAGGTAGGGTATGGTCCAGTAAGTTGTTAACCCCTTTCCTGCACACACCGTACAGAGCGGCCATAGTGAAAGATACCATTGGCCCATGGTAGGCATGTCACTTGGTCCGGGGGCATGGGTGTCTCCGGTTGTAGCCGGAGTGGGGTCGCACCCCTGTTTGCGCGCCGATATAAATATTTTGATCTCATGCTATTGGAGGTCGTTGAATGAGGCCTTCCCACTTAGAGTTTTACTTTATCATTGCCTTGGGTGATTCCTGGCTTTGATGAGTTAAGCTGGTGTGTGCTAGTTAGGTATGTTTTCAACCCAAAGACTGTAATGGGAATTAGCCAGCGTCTCGATGCTGACTAAAGAAATCCTTTACTTGTGGGTAAAGAGTACACCCTCTGCAGAGTTATACCTATTCGAATAGCCGTGTCCGCGGTTAAGGACTACAGTCTGGGTTGGTCAAGTGTCGGTCTTAGTGTCGGTCTCCGGAGGAAATAATTAATTTGAGCATCAAATATTTTACAGTATATTATTATTTCATCACTAACGTTGTCATGGATATTTTTGTCATCAGAAATATGAAGGTTGTGAATATTATCGTTACTATGCATATTATTGTGGACTAACCCGTTTCTCTTATTTTATTTTCCTGAGTGTCTCAGGGGCTGGCTAGACTACCCCGGACACCCAGTTTTATTTTCAAGACCTCTCGTGGCGTCGCTTGAGTTCATGGGCGGTCTGTCTCGCCCGATACTCTTTTAGACACCCGTTAGGCATTTCTTTTCAAGACCGACCGTGGCGTCACTTTTAGACGCCCGACTAACATTTCTTTTCAAGACCTCTCGTGGTGTCGCTTGAGTTAATGGGCGGTCTGTCTCACCCGATACTCTTTTAGACACCCGTTTGGCATTTCTTTTGGATTTCTCGGGCGGTTCAGTCTCGCCTGATTGTCCACTTTTAACTTTCTTGGTTTATCACTAACATTTTAAGTTTTCTGCATATGCTAATATTTATCATGCCATGTTTTAAATTTCAGCACCGTAGTAATATTCATCATGACATGATTAAATTCCGTTCAGCATGTGCATATAGTATAACCCATCATGTTCATATGCATTCGGTATATCTTTTGTTCATTATGTTTGCGAGTACATTCAAATGTACTCACAGGCTTGTCCTTGGCTATTTAATTGGCCAGGTCAGGATTTCTACAAGGAGTATTCCCACGCCGTCCATGCGGAGCCTAGGATAGCAGCCACGCGGGATAGGAATTGTCGGGTCAGCTGTTCCTGTGGGAATGGAGCCCCATCGACGTTGGAGAACCACGAGTCGCTTCCGCCATCCTCACTAGAAATCATTGTTGTATCATTAGACCATTATGGTCTTGTATTCAATTCTTGTAATTGCTTGGTAATCTGTAACAAGGACGTGTCCACCAGTAACAGTAATCCTAGGCTGGTGGCACGAGGGGTTAATTTCTGGGATATCATGTCCCGGAAATCCGGCCCCGACATGCATCCAACAGACGCCAACAAAACGGCGACCATTGATGTCTACTACACAACTTTATTCTTGTAGATTCTGTTGGGCCTCCAAGCGCGGAGTTTTGTAGGACAGCAGCAAATTTCCCTCAAAGTGGATGACCTAAGGTTTATCAATCCGTGGGAGGTGTAGGATGAAGATGGTCTCTCTCAAACAAACCTGCAATCAAATAGAAGCAATCTCTTGTGTCCCCAACACACCCAATACAATGGTAAATTGTACAGGTGCACTAGTTCGGCGAAGAGATGGTGATACAAGTGTAGTATGGATGATAGAAATAGGTTTTTATAATATGAACAATTAAAAACAGCAAGGTAACAAGTAGCAAATAGCGAGCAAAACGGTATATCAATGCTTAGAAACAAGGCCTAGGGTTCATACTTTCACTAGTGCAATCTCTCAACAGTGCTAACATAATTGAATCATATAACCATCCCTCATCGTGAGACAAAGAATCACTCCAAAGTTCTTATCAATAGCGGAGAACATAAGATGAAATTGTTGTAGGTAGCGAACCACCTCAAAGTTATCTTTCCGATCAATCTATTGAGCCATCCCTATAAGTGTCACAAACAGCCCTAGAGTTCGTACTACAATAACACCAAATAATTTCAGATTCATAATATTCAATCCAACACAAAGAACCTCAAAGAGTACTGATGTCTACTATGCAACTTTATTCTTGTAGACTCGTGTTGGGCCTCCAAGCGCAGAATTTTGTAGGACAGTAGCAAATTTCCATCAAGTGGATGACCTAAGGTTTATCAATCCGTGGGAGGCGTAGGATGAAGATGGTCTGTCCCAAACAACCCTGCAATCAAATACAAGAAATCTCTTGTGTCCCCAACACACCCAATACAATGGCAAATTGTATAGGTGCACTAGTTCGGCGAAGAGATGGTGATACAAGTGTAGTATGGATAGTAGATATAGGTTTTTGTAATCTGAAAATATAAAAACAGCAAGGTAGCAAGTAACAAAAGTGAGCACAAACGGTATTGCAATGCTTGAAAACAAGGCCTAGGGTTCATACTTTCACTAGTGCAATCTCTCAACGGTGCTAACATTATTGGATCATATGACAATCCCTCAACGTGCGATAAAGAATCACTCCAAAGTTCCTATTAGCGGAGAACATAAGATAGAAATTGTTGTAGGGTACGAAACCACCTCAAAGTTATTCTTTCCGATCAATCTATTGAGCTATTCCTATAAGTGTCACAAACAACCCTAGAGCTCGTACTAAAATAATACCATATGACACGCATCAACCAACTCTAATGTCACCTAGATACTCCAATGTCACCACAAGTATCCGTGAGTTGATTATTCGATATGCATCAAACAACTTCAGATTCATAATATTCAATCCACACAAAGAACTTCAAAGAGTGCCCCAAGATTTCTACCGGAGAAAGTAGGATGAAAACGTGCATCAACCCCTATGCATAGATTACCCCAATGTCACCTCGGGAATCCGCGAGTTGAGTGCCAAAACATACATCAAGTGAATCAATATAATACCCCATTGTCACCACGGGTATTCATATGCAAGACATACATCAAGTGTTCTCAAATCCATAAAAGTATTCAATCCGATAATAGTGAAACCTCAAAGGTAAAAACTCAATTCATCACAACAAGATAGAGAGGGAGAAACACCATATGATCCAACTATATTAACTAAGCTCGCGGTACATCAAGATCGTGTCAAATCAAGAACACGAGAAAGAGATCAAACACATAGCTACTAGTACATACCCTCAGCCGCGAGGGTGAACTACTCCCTCCTCGTCATGGAGACCGCCGGGATGATGAAGATGGCCTCCGGTGATGATTCCCCCCTCCGGCAGGGTGCCGGAAAAGGGCTGTAGATGAGATCGTGGAGGTACAGAGGCTTGCGGTGGCTGAGTCCAAGTTCTAGGGTTATTTCTGGGGGTTTTGGTATTTATAAGAATTTTTGGCGTTGGAATCACGCGAAGATGTGCCACAGGGGGCCCACGAGGCACCAGGGCGCACCCCGGGGGGGTGGTGCGCCCAGTTGGCTTGTGGGGCCCCTGTGGGTCTTCTGCTGCTCCCCCGAAGCTTCCTGGGTCTGTTTTCTTCCAGAAAAAATCGTCAAAAAGTTTCGCTGCATTTGGACTTAATTTGATATGGATTTTCTGGAAAACCAAAAACAAGCAGAAAACAGCAACTGGCACTGGGAACTAGGTCAATATGTTAGTCCATTAAAATCATATAAATCCATATAAAAGTGCACCAAAATCATACAAAACTATAATAAACATGACATGAATACTTCATAAATTATAGATACGTTGGAGATGTATGAAGTACCCCAAAGTTTCTACTAGAGAAAGTAGGATGAAAACGTGTATCAACCTATGTGCCTAGATTACCCCAATGTCACCTCGGGAATCCGTAAGTTGATTACCAAAACATACATCAAGTGACTCAATAGAATACCCCATTGTCACCGCGGGTATCCGCATGCAAGACATACATCAAGTGATCTCAAATCCAATATTCAATCTGATAACAATGAAACCTCAAAGGGAAAGACTCAATTCATCACAACAAAGATAGAGAAGGAAGAAACACCATATGACCAACTATATTAACAAAGCTCATGGTACATCAAGATCGTGTCAAATCAAGATCACGAGAGAGAGATCAAACACATAGCTACTGGTACATACCCTCATCCCCGAGGGTGAACCACTCCCTCCTCATCATGGAGACCGCCGGGATGATGAAGATGGCCTCCGGTGATGATTTCCCCATCCGGCAGGGTGCCAGAAAAGGCCTCCAGATGGGATATCTTCAGAACAGAGGCTTGCGGTGGCGGAGTCGAAGTTCTAGGTTAACTTTCTGGGGTTTCTCTATTTATAAGAATTTTCAGCGTTGGAATCACGCGAAGAGGTGCCACGGGGGGGTGGGGCAAGGCATCAGGGTGCGCCTACCCCCCAGGGCGCGCCCTGTTCCCTTGTGGGGCCCCTGTGGGTCTTCTAGTACTCCCCCAAAGCTTCCCGGGTCTCTTTCCTTCTAGAAAAAATCGTCAAAAAGTTCCGTCGCGTTTGGACTTCGTTTGGTATGGATTTTCTGGAAAACCGAAAACAAGCAGAAAACAGCAACTAGCACTGGGCACTAGATTAATATGTTAGTCTATGAAAATCATATAAAAGTCATATAAAAGTGCACCAAAACCATATAAAATTATTGCTAACATGGCATGAATACTTCATAAATTATAGATACGTTGGAGACGTATCAACATCCCCAAGCTTAATTCCTGCTCGTCCTCGAGTAGGTAAATGATAAAAGAAATAATTTATGAAGTGTGAATGCTGGTATAGTGCACAAGTTTGATCAATGATAATTTCAATCACTTTTTCTAGCATCATAATAGCAACTCTTTCTCATAAAACTCATAATGATAAAGTAGCAATCAATTCACATGTTATGGTTCAAGCAATGCATTCTCTTGAAACTTAACAACCTATGTTCTTTAGTCACCAAACAATTTCAATGCATCTTATTTTCAGCAAAGGCTAAGTAAGAGCTCCACATACTCAATTATCATATAGTCTTCTATGATTGCTAGTACTCAAAGCATATTTTTAGAACAAATAGTATCCATCAAACACAGAGAAAGATAGGGGCTTAATGTTTCGCCTCCCAACTCATTTATCATAGAGATAATTGTCAACAATAATAATTCATGATCAAATATATTTGAATGGATATATGTGTCTGGATCTTTCCCCACCACATGATGCTTGCCAAGAGAATAATGAGGTTGGAATAAGAAGTCGACTCAACAAAAATAAAATTGACAGAAAAAGTAAAAGATATGCCCTTCGCAGAGGGTAGCATGGATTTGCTTATGTGCTAGAGCTCATTGCTTAAAACAGAGATGAATACACTTTGAGTGGTGTGCTTTTCCTGTCAACGACACGACTAAGGATTTCAATATCTTCCATGCTAAACACATTATTGGCGGTTCCCATGCGGAAATGAAAAGTTTACTCCCCCTCAACCATACAAACACAAGCCATGGCTAGCCGAATTCACGGGTGCCCTCCAAACAATCAACTTTCCAGGTGGAGTTTATTTTATTATATCTTTTTTTAAGGGACCGGGCATCCCAATTACCAGCCTCTCTCGTGCAAGCACAAGTGAATAAACACCCATCATGAGAATAACCCACTTAGCATGGAAGATACTGACTGCCCCGTCGCTCCATGAGCGGTACGGGCACACAAAATAGATGATTATTTGAAGGTTTTAGAGATGGCACATGCAAATTTACTTGGAACGACAGAGTAATACCGCATATAGCTAGGGTATGGTGGACACTCGTGAAAGAAACTTGGCTCAAGGATTTTGGATGCACAAGCAGTATTCCCGCTTAGTACAGAAATTTTGGCTAGCAAAGATTATAAACAAGCACCACATGTTGGAGGATCCATAACAATATAACTTCAATGCAAATATATCCAAACATAACTCATTACGTTGTCTTCCTTGTCCAACTTCAAGTTATTTGATCAAGTTTGAAAATAATTAATGGGTATTCACAATCATAAAAAATGTCCAAGATAATATATTTGTATGTGAAATTTCTCTTCCATATACTAATCCTTCATGAATTGCTTGTATGACCAATATTGTGATTGTCAAACTTCAATAAATTTTACTTTCTAAACCCAATGTGAAACTACTACTAGGCATGAGACAAGCATATGAAGCACATATAATTTCAACTCTATGATATTCAATTCATTCAACAATTTACTCTGTGGATATAAGTGAAGAATGAGAGTAAATGACAACTACTCCAAAAGATATAAGTGATGATCAATGAGTAGTCAAACAATTAAGTAGCTATGTAAGGGCTCTCTCTCATTTAAAACTTTCAGATCTAAGTGTTTTATTCAAACAAACAAAATAAAAGAACACACCAAGAATAGCACATATCATGTGAAGAAATAAAAACTTAGGCCCAACCGAGACTAACCGATAGTTGTTGAAGAAGAAAAGTGGGATGCCTACCGGGGCATCCCCAAGCTTATATGCTTGAGACTTCTTGGAATATTAACTTGGGATGCCTTGGGCATCCCCAAGCTTGAGCTCTTGTGTCTCATTAATTCCTCTCATATCACGGCTTCTCCTAAGTCTTAAACTTCATCCACACAAACTCAACAAGAACTCGTGAGATAAGTTAGTACAAATCAATTAAAACATTAACATTCTCTAATGTAGAAAATTACAAAAATTATAATTAAACATTTCATACTAAATGCCTCTGCATATTTAATACTCCCATCACCTAATAGAAACATTAAACAAGCAAACATATGCAAACAATGCAACTATAGCCGCAATCTGTCTAAACAAAACAGTCTGTAAAGGGGGAATAAAAATTCATACTTACCTAACTCCAAAAATTCTTAAAATTTACCACGTGATAGAGAACTCATGCATGCTTACTGTGTAAAAACTTTAGATTTTTATCATGTTCTGACTATTCAGGAATATTCTGGACATAACAGAAAACTTTCTGTTTTCAAACAACAACTCATAAACTTGCAAACTAAGCATGGTAAAGGCTACACTTGGCATTTTATTGAAATAAAATATACAAGCATGATTATTAATAACAGAAAGAAAATACAAATAAAAGAAAATGACGCTCCAAGCAAAACACATATTATGTGACGAATAAAAATATAGCTCCAAGTGAGGTGTACCAATAGATTGAAGACGAAAGAGGGGATGCCTTCCGGGGCATCCCCAAGCTTAGACGCTTGAGTTATTCTTGAATATTACCTTGGGGTGCCTTGGGAATCCCCAAGCTTAGGGTCTTGCCACTCCTTATTCTCCTTCTATCGTCATCTCACCCCAAACTTGAAAACTTCAATCACATAAAACTTAACGGAACTTCGTGAGATAGGTTAGTATGAAAATAAATCATTCACTTAGGTACTGTCAATACAAGATTCATAATTGTTATCACATAATTACTACTGTAGTCTATCATTTCCACAATTTATATCTCATAATATAAGCTATGGAAACACTAAAACAAGCAAACTATGCAATAAAAAACAGAATCTGTCAAAAACTAAACAGCATACAGTGAGCGAATTAAAAAGCATACTTATGTAACTCCAAAAATTCTTAAAAATTAGGACAGCGTAAAAAATTTGCAACCCAGTACTGTGTAAAAATTTCATAATTTTATCACGCTCCAGTACAGAACAGAAATTCCAGTACTGCATGCAAAAGTTTATGTTTTTGCACAGAATCAAATTAACAAGTATCCACACTATCGCAAAGGCTTTACTTGGCACATTATTGAAAGAAAACATATAAAACATGATTACTAAAGTAGCTTAATCATGTGGACACACAAAAATAGTAGGGGTAAATATTTGGTTGTCTCCCAACAAGCACTTTTCTTCAATGCCTTTTTAGCTAGGCATGATGATTTTAATGATGCTCACATAAGAATAGGAATTGAAACATATAAGAGAGCGTCATGAATCATATGGCAAGCACATTTAAGCCTAACCCACTTCCTATGCATAGGGATTTTGCAAGCAAACAATTTATGGGAGCAAGAATCAACTAGCATAGGAAGGCAAAACAAGCATGACTTCAAAACTTTCAACACATAGAAAGGAAACTTAATATTATTGAGATATGTAAAAGCATATGTTCCTCTCTCATAATAATTTTCAGTGGCATCATGAATGAATTCAAAAATATAAATATCACATAAAGCATTCCTTTCATGATCCACGAGCATAGAATTTTTATTACTCTTCTCATAAGCAAGTCTCTTCTCATTCATAATAGTGGGAGTATCATGTGAAATTCGAATACTGTAAATTGTTTACACATTAATAGAGTAATGTTCAGTAGAAGGGTAATCATATTTATGACAAGTTTTATAAAGATAATCATCACTACTTTTTATAACATAGGTATCATCACAATAATCATCAAAAGTAGCAACTTTGTTCTCATCATAATCAATTGAAACCTCTTCCAAGATAGTGGAATCATTACTAAATAAAGTCATAACCTCTCCAAATCCACTTTTATCATTATAATAAGATTCAACACCCACCAAAATAGTGAGATAATTATTCTCTAAAGTTTACACTCTTCCAAACCCACTTTCATAATTATTGCAATCATCATAAATAGGAGGCATGCAATCATCATAACAAATTTGATCATTAAAAGTAGGGGGACTAAAAAGATCATCTTCATTAAGCATAGCATCCCCAAGCTTGGGATAAACATTATTTGCAGCAAATAAATTATCAAACATATCATTCTCATCAAACATAGCATCCCCAAGCTTGTGGTTTTGCATATCATTAGCATAATCACTCTTATCATCAATAGTATGAATAGCACCAATAGTATAACAATTATTATCATCATAATCTTCCAAGTTGGTGCCAAAAAGATTTTCAAGATTATAAGAAGTATCATTATCATCCCAATCATAATTATCACAACAAGTAATAGGCATAACAAAATCATCCTCAATAGTTCATTGTGCCATAAGACCAAAAAACAATATCATCATTAAGTGTATCATCTTCTACAATTATTTTTCATTCATTCTCATGAGGCACAACAATAACAGGAGCAACATCATTTGGGAGAGATACCTTTACTTTTTCTTCTTTTCTTCCTCTTTACCACATTATGTGTGGGTTTAATTAATTTTTTCCGAGCTTCTTATTGAAGAGATTGGTTGGATAGGAAGCTCCTCTTCGTCACCTGTTTCATCATGAGTGATAATAGGAGGGAAAGGGGGAATCTTTACCGATCCATTAGTATTCCTTTTTATATTCTATTGGTTTTCTTGTCTTCCTATAATTGGCGATATAAGCATTCTCATTGCAATTTACCACACAAAACATATAGATTTCCTGTAGACTAGTTTCAGTATACTCTGTGAACATGAATGCTTCAAACCAACTATTTTTATGTGTCAATTCTTCACACCCCAAAAATAGACAAAGTTCATTATAAAGTTCAAGGGTGATCAAATTATTACAATATTTAGCCATGATTCGATCATGAAAAAGTATGCATTGGAAATTAAGATGACCAACCTTATTGCAAAGTTCACAAGTAATGGGATGAAGAGAGCAAATTCATCTATCACTTTAAGCCGCCAATTGCTTTTCTCATGTTTATGCTTCTTACAAAATTTATCATCCCTATAAGGCATGTCTTCACAAAGTTTATGCACTCCTCAAAAATTGACATGCTTATAAGAAACCTTTTTATCATAACTAGTACAATCATCATTAGTATTATGGATATTCATAGAAAGTATACTAATAACATTTCAATCATGCTTATCATTCAAAGATTTTATGCCAAACATTTTATTGAATTCTTCTTCTAACACTTTGGCACAATTTTCCGATCCATCATTTTCAAGAAAGACATTATAGAGATAAAGCATTTGAGGCAACCTCAATTCCATTTTTTTGTAATTTTATTTTATAAACCAAACTAGTGTAAAACAAGAAACAAAAAGATTCAATGGCAAGATCTAAAGATATACCTTCAAGCACTCACCTCCCCGGCAACGGCGCCAGAAATAGCTTGATGTCTACTACACAACTTTATTCTTGTAGACTCTGTTGGGCCTCCAAGCGCAGAGTTTTGTAGGACAGCAGCAAATTTCCCTCAAGTGGATGACCTAAGGTTTATCAATCCGTGGGAGGTGTAGGATGAAGATGGTCTCTCTCAAACAACCCCGCAATCAAATACAAGCAATCTCTTGTGTCCTCAGCACACCCAATACAATGATAAATTGTATAGGTGCAGTAGTTCGGCGAAGAGAAGGCGATACAAGTGTAGTATGGATGATAGAAATAGGTTTTTATAATCCGAACAATTAAAAACAGCAAGGTATAACAAGTAGCAGATAGCGAGCAAAACGGTATATCAATGCTTAGAAACAAGGCCTAGGGTTTATACTTTCACTAGTGCAATCTCTCAACAGTGCTAACATAATTGAATCATATAACCATCCCTCATTGTGCGACAAAGAATCACTCAAAAGTTCTTATCAATACCGGAGAACATAAGATGAAATTGTTGTAGGTAGCGAACCACCTCAAAGTTATCTTTCCGATCAATCTATTGAGCCATCCCTATAAGTGTCACAAACAGCCCTAGAGTTCGTACTACAATAACACCAAATAATTTCAGATTCATAATATTCAATCCAACACAAAGAACCTCAAAGAGTACCCCAAAGTTTCTACCGGAGAAAGTAGGATGAAAACATGTATCAACCTATGTGCCTAGATTACCCCAATGTCACCTCGGGAATCCGCAAGTTGATTACCAAAACATACATCAAGTGACTCAATAGAATACCCCATTATCACCATGGGTATCCGCATGCAAGACATACATCAAGTGATCTCAAATCCAATATTTAATCCGATAACTATGAAACCTCAAAGGGAAAGACTCAATTCATCACAACAAAGATAGAGAGGGAAGAAACACCATATGATCCAACTATATTAACAAAGCTCATGGTACATCAAGATTGTGCCAAATCAAGATCATGAGAGAGAGATCAAACACATAGCTACTGGTACATATATACCCTCAGCCCCGAGGGTGAATGCTACTTGTGAGCTGCGTTGGGATTTCCTCGAAGAGGAGAGGATGATGCAATACAGTAGAGATAAGTATTTCCCTCAGTTAAGAACCAAGGTTATCAATCCAGTAGGAGAACCACACAGAACCTCGTTAGCAGCACCTACACACACAAAAGCAAATACTTGCACCCAACGCGAACAAGAGGGTTGTCAATCCCCTTGGCGGTTACTTGCAAGGATTAATTCTGATAGTGATAGATGAATAAATAAATTGCAAAACAAAATAAAGGAAATACAATTGCAGCAAGGTATTTTTGGATTTTATATATGATAGATAAATTACCCGGGGGCCATAGTTTTCACTAGAGGCTTCTCTCTCGAACATATATATAGCATACGGTGGGTAAACAAATTACTGTTGGGCAATTGATAGAAAAGCGCATAGTTATGACGGATTCATGGCAATGATCATGTATATAGGCATCACGTCCGAGACAAGCAGACCGACTCCTGCCTGCATCTACTACTATTACTCCACCCATCGACCGCTATCCAGCAAGCATCTAGGGTATTAAGTTAATGAAAACAGAGTAACGCCTTAATCAAGATGACATGATGTAGACAAAGTAAACTCAAGCAATATGAATAAACCCCATCGTTTTATCCTTAATGGCAACAATAAAAATACGTGTCTTGTCCCCTACTTTGTCACTGGGATAGAGCATCGCAAGATTGAACCTATTACAAAGCACCTCTCCCATTGCAAGATAAATCAATCTAGTTGGCCAAACCAAACGGATAGATCGGAGAGAAATACAAAGCTATAACAATCATGCATAAATAAGTTCCGAAAAGACTCAAATATTCTCATGAATAATCTGATCATAAATCCACAATTCATCGGATCCCAACAAACACACCACAAAAGAAGATTACATCGAATAGAACTCCAAGAAGATCGAGGAGAACATGGTATTGAAGATCAAAGAGAGAGAAGAAGCCATCTAGCTACTAGCTATGGACCCGTAGGTCTGTGGTAAACTACTCACACATCATCGGAAGGGCAGCAAGGTTGATGTAGAAACCCTCCGTGATCGATTCCCCCTCCGGCAGAGTACCGAAAAAGGCCTCCAGATGGGATCACGGAAGAACAGAAGTTTGCGGCGGCGGAAAAGTTATTCGAGGTGGCTCTCTGGTATATGGGGAATATTTGAGAATTTATAGCGGCGGAATTAGGTCAAGAGGTGCCACGAGGGCCCACAAGCCTGGGGGGCGCGCCTACCCTCCTAGGGCGCGTCTCCCTTGCTTGTCGCTCCCTCGTGGCTCGTCTGGTCTTCTCCCGAACCTTCTAGGGTCTCTCTTGGTCCAGAAAAAATTAATCCAAAGTTTTTTCTCCGTTTGGACTCCGTTTGATATTGATTTTCTAAAAAGCCAAAAACAAGCAAAAAATAGCAACTGGCACTGGGCACTAGGTTAATAGGTTAGTCCCAAAAAATGATATATAATTGCATATAAAACATCCAAGATTGGTACTATAATAGCATGGAACAATAAAAAAATTATAGATACGTTTGAGACGTATCAGTGAACTACTCCTTCCTCGTTATGGAGACCGCCGAGATGATGAAGATGGCCTCCGGTGATGAATTCCCCCTTTGGCAGGGTGCCAGAAAAGGCCTCCAGATGGGATCTCTTCGAAACAGAGGCTTGCGGCGGCGGAGTCGAAGTTCTGGGTTAACTTTTGGGGGTTTCTCTATTTAAAAGAATTTTCAGTGTTGGAATCACGCGAAGAGGTGCCACAGGGGGGCCACAAGGCATCAGGGCGCGCCTACCCCCAAGGGCGCGCCCTGTTGCCTTGTGGGGCCCCTGTGGGTCTTCTGGTACTCCCCCGAAGCTTCCTGGGTCTCTTTCCTTCCAGAAAAATCGTCAAAAAGTTTCGTAGTGTTTGGACTTTGTTTGGTATGGATTTTCTGGAAAACAAAAACAAGCAGAAAACAGCAACTGGCACTGGGCACTAGGTTAATATGTTAGTCTATGAAAATCATATAAAAGTGCACCGAAAGCATATAAAATTATTGCTAACATGGCATGAATACTTCATAAATTATAGATACGTTGGAGACGTATCAACCATAGGCACACAACTGGATCCAACCGTGGACGAAGCGTTACGCGCCTTTCTTTGAGAAAATTGGGAATTTTTTGCCTAGCACCCTTCCGATATGCCAGGTATTCCCAGACACCTTGCCGAGCACAGGCTGAATATTATAGAAAGCTTTAAACCAGTAAAACAAGTGCTTCGTCGGTTCTCGGAGCCGAAGAGGCAGGCTATGGGCCCGAGTGGTTGGCTAACCTAGTCATGGTACCTAAGAAGGACAAATCCTGGCGCCTTTGTGTTGATTTCAAGGACGTCAACAAGGCTTGCCTGAAGGATACCCTCCCTCTACCACGTATTGACCAGATCGTGGAAGCCACGGCAGGACACGGCTCACTATGCTTCCTGGACGCCTACTCAGGGTATCATCAGATAAAGATGAAGGAATCAGATCAAGCCACCACAACCTTCGTAACCCCATACGGGCCATTCTGTTTTAACACAATGCCCTTTGGTCTAAAGAATGCGGGCGCAACGTACCAGTGCATGATTCAAACATGCCTGGAGCCACAGATCGGAAAGACTGTGGAAGCGTACATAGATGGTGTGGTTGTTAAAACCAAAAACATAAACAAATTGGCGGACGACCTCCGGGAAACGTTCACCAACCTCCGAGCATATAATATAAAGCTCAAACCGGAGAAGTGTGTCTTCGGAGTACCAGCGGGCAAACTGCTCGGTTTCATCGTTTCTCATCGATCAATACAAGCAAATCCTGACAAAATCCGAGCCCTCGCCCGCTTGGAAGTCCCTAAGGAGCTCAAACATGTTCAACGCCTAGCTGGGTGCGTAGCCGCTGTGAGCCATTTTATTTCTCGGCTTGGCGAAAAGGCCTTGCGTCTCTACAAGCTACTAAAGCAAACAAATAACTTTCAATGGACTAGCGAGGCAGGGGCCGCTTTGGAGGAAATTAAAACTCTCCTCGCTACCAACCCAATACTAGCAGCACCTGCGGCAGGGGAGCCGATGTTGCTATACATCTCGGCCACAAATCAAGTCATCAGCGCAGTACTTGTCGTCGAGCGTGACGTTGAAGGCCACAAGCTTCAGGTACAAAGTCCTATTTACTATGTTTCCGAGGTACTTACCCCATGTAAAATGAGGTATCCCCATTACCAGAAGATAGCTTATGCAGTCTTTATGGCATCTCGGAAACTGCGTCACTATTTTCAGGAGTGCTCAATCACAGTGGCATCCGAAGTACCTCTTAATGATATAATCAATAATAGGGATGTCATGGGCAGAGTTGCCAAATGGGCAATCGAGCTCTTACTCTTTGAAATCACATACCGCCCACGTCGAGCTATTAAATCCCAAGTGTTAGCGGATTTTGTGGTGGAATGGACGGAAGCCCCACTGGACAATGTACTTTGACGGCTCTAAGATGCTGGCCGGCCTAGGGGCTAGGGTAATCCTTACGTCACCAACCGGAGATAACATACGGTACGTACTGCAAATAATGTACATCGATTCCAACAATGCAGCCGAATATGAGGCTCTTATGTATGGTCTTCGGATAGCGGTCTCTATGGGAATCCAACGTTTGGAAGTCCAAGGAGATTCCAATCTCGCTATCTCTCAAGTTAACGGCAAATTCGACGCAAAGGATCCGAAGATGACAGCATATCGGAATGTCGTCATGGCAATATCGGCCCGATTCGAGGGGGTAGAATTTCACCATATCCTAAGGGACAACAATGAAGCTGCCGATATCCTTGCCAGGATGGGCGCCAAACGCGGCAAGGTTCCTGGAAACACTTTTTTGGAATGACTTTTCAAACCATCTGTATCCTGGCAAGAAGGGATAAGGTAGTTAAATCAAATGGCTCCGAAGAAGTCATTCCTCCTACCGTTGAACCAGACGAGGAGATAATTAGGGGCTTGGCCATTGAAGAGACGTCATCGGCTCATGAGATCATGGCGGTGATTGCGCCATGGACCGAACCGCTCCTCGCATACCTGCTCCGCAAATAGCTACCCGAGGACCAAACTGATGCACGACGGATCATTCGAAGATCCAAGGCTTATCAGGTCCATGACGGCGAGTTATATAAGAAAAGCGTCACGGGAGTACTCCAATGATGTATTCCGAGGAGGAAGGCAAACAACTCCTTTTGGAAGTTCACTCTGGCATGGGCGGCCATCACGCTGCACCTCGGACCTTGGTAAGCAAGGCTTTCCGAGCCGGATTCTACTGGCCCACTGCTCGGGCAGACGCAAAGGCACTAGTCCAATGATGCGCGGGATGTCAAGTCTTCGCAAATCAAAGCCACATGCCCACTATGGCTCTTCGGACCATTCCGATCACCTGGCCCTTTGCGGTCTGGGGGCTTGACATGGTCGGCCCACTTAGAGGGGGTACGCATAAAACGAAATATCTACTCGTTATGGTAGATAAGTTCACAAAATGGATCGAAGCCAAACCAGTCACCTCAGCTAAAGTGGGGCCGGTACTGGATTTTATGTCGGGGGTGGTTCACTGTTATGGTGTACTCCATAGTATTATCACGGACAATGGGCCTAATTTCACGGCCAAGAAAGTTAAGGCCCGGTGCGCGAAGATGGGCATTAAGCTCGATTATGCTTCGGTATATGATAACCCACAAGTATAGAGGATCAATCATAGTCCTTTCGATAAGTAAGAGTGTCGAACCCAACGAGGAGCGGAAGGAAATGACAAGTGGTTTTCAGCAAGGTATTCTCTGCAAGTGCTGTAAACAGTAGTAACTGATAGTTTTGTAGCAAGGTGATTCGTAGAAAGTAACAAGTAACAATAGTAACAAAGTGTAGCAAGGTGGCCCAATCCTTTTTGTAGCAAAGGACAAGCCAGAAGTTTCTCTTATAGTATAAGGCAAAGTGCTCTCGAGGACACATGGGAATTCTCGTCTAGTCACGTTCGCGTTCGCTACTTTGATAATTTGATATGTGGGTGGACCGGTGCTAGGGTGCAGTTCTTACTTGAAGAAGCAAACCTCTTATGATTACCCCCTCTCGCAAGCATCCGCAACTATGAAAGAAGAATTAAGATAAATCTAACCATAGCATGAAACATATGGATCCAAATCAACCCCTTATGGAATAACACATAAACTAGGGTTCAAGCTTATGTCACTCTCGCAACCCATCATCTACTTATTACTCCCCAATGCATTCTCCTAGGCCCAAATATGGTGAAGTGTCATGTAGTCGACGTTCACATGACACCACTAGAAGAATAACAACATACACATCATCAAAATATCGAACGAATGCCAACTTCACATGATTACTTATAACAAGACTTCTCCCATGTCCCCAAGAACAAAAGTAACTACTCAAAAATCATGTTCATGTTCAAGATCAGAGGGGTATTGAATATGATTAAGGATCTGAACATATAATCTTCCACCAAATAAACCAACTAGCATCAACTACAAGATGTAATCGACACTACTAGCAACCCACAGGTACCCATCTGAGGTTTTGAGACAAAGATTGAATACAAGAGATGAACTAGGGTTTGAGATGAGATGGTGCTGGTGAAGATTTTGATGAAGATTGGTCCTCCCACGACGAGAGGATCGTTGGTGATGTCGATGGCTTTGATTTCCCCCTCCCGGAGGGAAGTATCCCCGGTGGAATCGCTCCGCCGGAGAGCAAAAGTGCTCCTGCCCAGGTTCCGCCTCGAGATGGCGGCGCTTCATCCCGAAAGTCTTCTCTTAATTTTTTTGAGGGAAAAAGTCCTCATATAGCATAAGGAGGGCGCCAGAGGGCATCTGTGGGCCCCACAAGGCATCAGGGCGCGCCCTGGGGGGTATCCGCGCCCTGTTGCCTTGTGGGTAACAGGTGGCCCCCTCCGGTGTTCTTTCCTTCCAAAAATCCTTATATATTCAATAAAAAAATCTCTGTGAAGTTTTAGGTCATTTGGAGCTCTGTAGAATAGCTATCTCTGCTGTGGCTCTTTTTGGTCCAGAATTCCAGCTGCCGGTGATTTCCCTCTTCATGTAGATCTTGCAAATTAAGAGAGAAAAGGCATTAGAATTGCATACCAAAAACATTATAAATAACAGTAGGAAATCATGATGCAAAATGGTCATATCAACTCCCCCAAGATTAGACCTCGCTTGCCCTCAAGCAAAAGCTGGACTCTATAATCATGACCACATGTTTAGAGAGAGAGGTGTCGATAAAACAAAAATACGGACATAGCAGCATCATGATCATTATTATAACATCAATTATTCGTCATATAACTTCTCATAATCAAGTAACAATTCATTCACAATATTTGAAGTATGAAACATAAATTTTCTTGAAAACAAACAAACTATGTTCTTAATCATTGAAACAATTACAAGTCATCATATTTCCAGGAAGAGTCTATGTAAGAGATTTTGTTTTAGCAAGTCCCACATACTCAACCATCATATAGTGTTCTATGATTGTTAACACTCAAGGCGTATTTTTAGGACAAACGTTTCCGTCAGATGATGTCTACTACACAACTTATTCTTGTAGACTCGTGTTGGGCCTCCAAGCGCAGAGTTTTGTAGGACAATAGCAATTTTCCCTCAAGTGGATGACCTAAGGTTTATCAATCCGTGGGAGCCGTAGGTTGAAGATGGTATCTCTCAAACAACCCTGCAACCAAATACAAGAAATCTCTTGTGTCCCCAACACACCCAATACAATGGTAAATTGTATAGGTGCACTAGTTCGGCGAAGAGATGGTGATAAAAGTGTAGTATGGATAGTAGATATAGGTTTTTGTAATCTGAAAATATAAAAACAGCTAGGTAGCAAGTAACAAAAGTGAGCACAAATGGTATTGCAATGCTTAAAAACAAGGCCTAGGGTTCATACTTTCACTAGTGCAATCTCTCAACAATGCTAACATAATTGGATCATATAACCATCCCTCAACGTGCAATAAAGAATCACTCCCAAGTTCCTATTAGCAAAGAACATAAGACAGAAATTGTTTGTAGGGTACGAAACCACCTCAAAGTTATCCTTTCCGATCGATCTATTGAGCCATTCCTATAATTGTCACAAATAGCCCTAGAGTTCGTACTAAAATAACACCATATGATACACATCAACCAACTCTAATGTCACCTAGATACTCCAATGTCACCACTAGTATCTGTGAGTTGATTATACGATATGCACCAAACAACTTCATAATCATAATATTCAATCCACACAAAGAACTCCAAGGAGTACCCCAAAGTTTCTATCGGAGAAAAGATAATGAAAACGTGCTTCAACCCCTATGCATAGATTACCCCAATGTCACCACGGGAATCCGCGAGTTGAGTGCCAAAACATATATCAAGTGAATCAATATAATACCCCATTGTCACCACGGGTATTCATATGCAAGACATACATCAAGTGTTCTCAAATCTGAAATATTCAATCCAACAATAACGAAACCTCAAAGGGAAAAGATTCGATTCATCACAACAAGGATAGAGAGGGAAGAAACCATATGATCCAACTATATTAGCAAAGCTCGCGATACATCAAGATCGTGCCAAATCAAGAACACGAGAGAGAGATAAAACACATAGCTACTGGTACAAACCCTCAGCCCCGAGGGTGAACTACTCCCTCCTCATCATGGAGACCGCCGGGATGATGAAGATGGCCTCCGGTGATGCTTTCCCCCCTCCGGCAGGGTGCCGGAAAAGGGCTGTAGATGAGATCGTGGAGGTACAGAGGCTTGCGGCGGCGTAAAAACTCATCTAGGTTAACTTTCGGGGGTTTCTGAATATATATGTTTTTTCAGCGTTGGAATCACGCGAAGAGGTGCCACAGGGGGCCCACGAGGCACCAGGGCGCGCCTGGGGGGGTGGCGCACCCAAGTGGCTCGTGGGGCCCCTGTGGCTCTTCTGCTGCTTCCCCGAAGCTTCCTGGGTCCATTTCCTTCCAGAAAAAATCGTCAAAAAGTTTAGCTGCATTTGGACTTCATTTGATATGGATTTTCTGGAAAACCAAAAACAAGCAGAAAACAGCAACTGGCACTGGGCACTAGGTCAATATGTTTGTCCATAAAAATCATATAAAAGCCATATAAAAGTGCACCAAAATCATACAAAACTATAATAAACATGGCATGAATACTTCATAAATTATAGATACGTTGGAGACGTATCATCAGACACATAGGAAGATGGGGGTTTGTAGTTTTCACCACCCAACTCGTTTACCTCAAGGATAATGTCAACAATAATAACTCATGATTATCTACATCCAACTGGGTATATGTGCTTGAATATTTCCCCACCACATCGTGCTTGCCAAGTGGAGAATAATTAAGTATGGAATGAGGATGAATATTATTGACTCTTGCATGAAAGTAAAAGCTGAAAAGTAAAAGATAGGCCCTTCGCAGAGGGAAGAAGAGGTTGTCATGCGCTTTTTCATTGGGTTGTGCAAGCTCCTAATGTAAAGGAATGTCACTTAATATTGCCCCTTGTGATAGCAACCCTTATTATGCAGTCTGTCGCTTTTATTTCTTTACCATCACAAGTTCGTACAAAGTTTATTTTCCCTTACAATAAAAGATCATACATATTTAGGAGCAATTTTTATTGCTTTGCACCGATGACAACTTACTTGAAGGATCTTATTCAATCCATAGGTATATATGGTGGACTCTCATGACAAGAAATTGGGTTTAAGGGGTTTTGGATGCACAAGTATTATCTCTACTTGGTGCGGAAGTTTATGGATAGCAAAGATTATAAGCAAGCACCACATGTTAGAGGATCCATGATAATATAACTTCTATGTGAATCTAAGCAAACATAACTCATTACGTTGTCTTCCTTGTCCAACATCAACTATTTGAACAAACTGAAAATATTTGATGGGGGCTCACAATCATAAAAGATGTCCAAGATAGTGTATTTATATGTGAATCCTCTCTTCCTTTATTAATCTTTCATGAATTACATCAATGACCAATGCTATGTTTGTTAATCTCCAATAAATTTTATCAACTATACTTCTTCTATGTGAAGTCATCACTCCCTATGGGATTAGCATATGATCATTTATTCTCTTTATTGTAAAGATTGAAACAAGAAAGTAAAGTACCAAAACTCAAACTATTCTTTATTATATAACTCTCACACACGATTACATAGATAGATAGATCATGAAGCAAGCACTCAAAACTAATTCATACTAATACTTTATTCTTCTAAATCACGAAATAACTAATGATTGAGCTAAGATAGATAATAATGATAAAACTGATGGTGATACGATACCGGGGCACCTCCCCAAGCTTGGAACAAGCCAAGGGTGGTGCCCATACCCGTGTACTCAAGTTTCCTTCTTCGGTGATGGTGGTGATGTAGTGGAAGGTTTGTCCTTCATAATATTCAACAAGATATCCTTCAAACTCTGAATTTCCCGAAGCAAGTGCTGAATCATGGTGGCATTCTTTTGCACTTCCGCCATAATATGTTTATTCTTCGACCACCATGAGCTCTTTCCTGTATCATTCTCACTTGGATGGGAAATATCCCAATTGGAAGGTATGTGCATACGAGGGGTGTTTTCGACCCCGTAATTGTGGATCAAATTATGAAAGTTATTGCCATGTAACCTGCTTAGGGGCCTCCTTGGGGCAGGCCCGTCTTGTACCTCATGATTTTGCTCTAAGCTTGGAGTGGTGGAGATGTCGGCGAGGGTGTCTCGCTCCGGTGCAGTTGGTTGTACTTCCATAGAGTCCCGAGAGCCCTCTTCCGCCGTAACTTCCCCAACAAGTTCTCTTTCCAGCTCTATCTGCAACAACCAAGCATCATCCCCCACGTTGTTGGAGGCGGAGGGGGACATGATGCCAGGGACTCGAAACCTGACAGAAAAACAGCCCGAAACAAGAATAGAGGAGAAACTTGCAGTACGGTGGTCAAAACATCCGGGAGTATATATAATGAATTTTTATCTTGCAAAACAAGTATACGGGAAGAAAATGGAGTCGGGGAGGCACACGAGGGGCCCACAAGGCAATACGGCGCGCCCATGGGGTAGGGTGCGCCCTGTTGCCTTGTGACCTCCTCGTGGGTCCCCTCGGTTGTTTCTTATTTTTGTAATTTTTCTAATATTCCAAAACGGACAAAAAATATTTTTATGGAATTTTTGGAGTCAGTTTACTTACCGTATCACATACCTACTCTTTTTCAGGGTTCTGGAGCGTTCCGGAAGGCCTCTTTTAGATGTTCCTCTGGTGAAAGTGTTTGGATAATATTGGTTTCAACGTTAATGGGCGTACCTGCAATATAATGTTTAATTCTTTGTCCATTAACCACCTTCTGTTTGGTGCCCTCGGCGTTATTAATCTTGATAGCTCCAGAACGATAAACTTCTTCGACCATGTATGGTCCTTCCCATTTGGAGAGAAGTTTTCCTGCAAAGAATCTGAAACAAGAATTGTATAATAGAACTTGATCACCGACTTTAAATTCTTGTTTTTGGATTCTTTTATCATGCCATCTTTTAACCTTTTCTTTAAATAACTTGGCATTTTCATAAGCTTGTGTGCTCCACTCATCTAGGGAACTAATGTCAAACAACCTCTTTTCACCGGCAAGTTTAAAATCATAGTTGAGTTCTTTAATTGCCCAATAAGCTTTATGTTCTAATTCAAGAGGAAAGTGACATGCCTTTCAATAGACCATTTTATATGGGGACATACCCATAGGATTTTATAAGCAGTTCTATATGCCCACAATGCATCATCAAGTTTCTTAGACCAATTCTTCCTAGACCGGTTAACAGTCTTTTGCAAAATTAACTTTAATTCTCTATTGCTCAATTCAACTTGACCACTAGACTGAGGATGATAAGGTGATGCAATTCTATGGTTAACATCATATTTAGCTAAGATCTTACGGAATGCACCATGAATAAAATGTGAACCACCATCAGTCATTAAATATCTAGGGACTCCAAATCTCAGAAAGATAACCTCTTTAAGCATTTTAATAGATGTGTTGTCACTACTTTAGGCGACCGCTAACGTGACACATGAATAAGAGACCCCTCGACCAAACTGTGTGCGATGCATGAATCGTAAACGGTATCGTAATAAAACCGTCACCAATAAGATGAACTGTGTGCAATGACGAAGACATCAAGCACGATTCAGATTAGAGCTGCGTGTGCAATACGTGGCATACAGTTGATCCATATGAACTGTTTGCGATGAGCCAGAACAACAGAAACGGTCAGCCAGATCGAGGTGTGTGCGATATACGGCATGCAGTTCACTCAGATGAACTGTTTGCAATTACCCAACACAACAGAAACGGTCAGCCAGATCAAGGTGTGTGCGATAGACGGCATACAGTTCACTCGGATGAATTGTTTACGATGAGCCAAAACAACAGAAACGGTTCAACTTAACAAGATGTGTGTGATACGCGGCAAACAGGTCAGTAATCAGAAATGTGTGGGAAGACCAATAACAACACAAACGATTCCTTCTACTCAGCCATGTGTGTTGTGGGCAAACGCTTGCTGGTATACAATTGTCAGTGATTGATGAAATCATCACCGACGAGTTCCCTAGTTTAATCCGTCTGCGATGTAATTTGCTCTGTCTACAGAAGAACAACATATAGAACCAAATTAAACATCCAATTACATAGGTGACTATACAAAACATTCACACACACCTCAATAAACAATTAAATGCATTCTAAACTAGGAGAAACGATCATCTAATCATCTACTTCTTGTGACGCTGCCGCCACTACTTTGTGGCTTGATCCCTCGCCTGGGGCAGGACGAAGGCACTTCCTCGTGTCAACGATCTGCCTGTACATCTCGTAGCTTGTCTACGCATCCTTGGCCGCGTACTTGACATGTTCTTCATCCAGTCTCCGCACCCAGGCCTCGTGCCAGGCATCCTTTTTCTTGTTGCACTCATCCTTCATGTCTCTATAGTAGGGGTCGACGATGGCCATGGCGAGGTCAACCAGGGAGTCCTTCCCCTTCTTTCTGCCCAGACCCTGTACTGGCCTTGGATGTCGACAAGCTTCTGGCAGGCCAAGCCCGTAGTCCCGAGCACCTTTAGATCGTTGAAGGTGTCCACCGTAGCGAACCTGTAGTCAGGGCTGTTGATAAACCTGGCGAAACGCTCGCAAGGCCTTGTGGCCAAGGAGTAGTGGTAGATGAGGATGTGATGGAGCACTCACAACTGGGCGACGGTAACCTTCTGATCATACCCGGCACGCCCCCGGTGAACTCGAGGTGAAAGCCGACCACTTGGTACTTGTCCTCAGCAAGCAACTGCTCCATAGTGTGGATGGAGCTCTCCACCGAGACCGGCTCATTGGTGTACACCACCGAGAGGTCCTTCCCCCTCACGTGGGTGTCCACTACATGAGGCATGGTGAATTGCCACCCGTCGTCGTCGTCAGCCGCTGGGAACGCCATTGGAGCCGCTGGATATCCTCTCTGTATGTGTCGTCGTGGGTGTGCTTATTGTGTCGTGGGGCACGGGAGATGAAGGTAAATGGTCGCGGGAATAAATGAGGGCCGGGCGGCCGGGATTCTCGGCACGTCCGCAGGGCAGTTTTTGCCGCACGTAACTACGTCGTGGCGCCGCGTCTGGCGCAACCGCATGCATATGGCAGCCCAAATGTACGTGATTGTGCGCCGGCCCGAAACGCTGGAAGCGCGCGGAAGGACGCGGGCAGAGCGCGCGCGCGAGATGCGAGCAGAGAGCGTCGCGGTCGCCTCAACCGCAAGCAACCACACGCATAGAGCAGTTGAACATGCAGGGAATGGTTGTCTACAAGCTGGCCGGCAGTTGCGAGCCGGCGGCATGATGTGAAACTACGTCGCGTTCCACATCACATAGTGGGCGAATAATCGTTCGCGACGCTGCATAGAGAGCGGCCGTGTGCTAGGTAATTAAATCGCAAAGGATTTTTTTATTAACCGTATGTGTACGTGTCATTTCGTCCTCCTCTCGCACGTCTTGTCACCGCGCTGCCACAGAAGGCTTCGAGCGCAAGATTGAGCACCGCACATGCGTTCTTTTGGCCAAAGGTTAGCTCGAAGAGGCGCCAATGAATCATCGGTGAGCCCGTTCCCGCCCAACCGTGCAGGTTCCTGCACACAATCGTGCAAGCTTCCCGCCCGACTCGACAAAATCCCCCAAAACCCCAGTGCTTACCGGCCTGCTATATAAACAGTCACGGCCGGCGAGTCGGCATCACAATTTCCCCTCCCTCCCCATAGCTTATCTCGTCTGCTTCTCCCACCATCGCCAATGGCACCGGTCCGTCGTCGTCGCTCAGCCACTCTGCCGTCATCTGAGGATAGCTCCAGCTGGGAGGCTACACCGCGGCGGCGGCGCAGTCCCTGGCGGCGTGTACTGCCCGTGGCGTCCCTATTGGGTGTGCGCACAACACCCGCCACACGCTCCGCCGCCGCTGCCCGACGGCAGCTATTGCCGGCCGCCGTTGCCGCCACCCCACCATCGGTCGCCGTGGCCGTCACACCACCGTCGGCCGCCAGGGCCATCGCCCGCTCCGGCACCGAGGCCCAAAGGCGGGTGGTGGCCGTCGTGGCCGCCACCCCACCGTCGGCCGCCGTGGCCATCACCCGCTCCGTCACCGCGGCCCGAAGGCGGGAGGGGGCCGCCACCCCACCGTCGACTGCCGGGGTCATCACCCGCTCCGCCATCGCGGCCCGAAGGCGGGATGTGGAGGCCCGCATGTGCCTCAGCAACCTTGCCGCGCGCTACATCGAGTTCCCGCGGGAGGAGGAGGAGCGCCCTAGTCGAGCACGCAAAGCGTCTTACCGCCGCAGTGGCACGGAATGCGGAGATCTACGAGGAGTCCCGCCACTTCAAGAGGGATCATCTGGAGCGGCAGAAGGCGTTCGAGCTGGGCGTCGCTAAAGGTGCAGCAGCGGCAGGCGCCGGATTCCACTTCTCCAGCTTGTTGGTAGGCTCCTCCTCCTCTGCCTCTTACTGAGCGCGCTCGGCAGAGGAGAGGCTGCTGGAAGTAGTACAAAGTCCCTACATAGTAGTAGTATTTAGAGGCTATTTTGTGCAGTTCATCTGACTATAGATATGGTTGAACCGTACTACGTACTTCAAATTAGCTAGTATATATAGTTGAACTAGCTATTTCAGTACGTGGTTGGCAACAATTGGGTAAAAGTTTGTTCGGTTCAGCTGTCGAGTTGAACTATTTGTATAAAGAATGACTGCTTAATCTATGGATGAAATCTATGCTTACTAAATTTCATTTGCAAAAATTATACAGTACTAGTGATTTTTAGCTGCAAAATTTGACAAATGACAGTGTTTTTTTTTTGAGGATCACAAATGGCAGTGTTACAAGGTTGACAAATGGCAATGTTACTAGATTGACAAATGCCAATTTTTCCAATTTGACAAATGGCAAATATACCCAATATGACAGATGCAAATCTTACCACATTATTTGTACGTCGTTGCACACGGGTGATCATGCAAACTCATTTGCGATGAAGAGATGCACAAAACCTGCGCCCTTGGCTTAGCTGCAAAGGAATCCAGCTCTCGCTTTGCATACGGGTGTTCAGTCTGAAACGTTTGCGATGAAGAGATGCACAAAACCTGTGCACCACATTTTCCCTTGGCTTAGCTGCGTAGGAACCCAACTCTCGCTTTGCATACGTGTGTTCAGTCTGAAATGTTTGCGATGAGTGTTTTATTCAGAGAAAAACATTGATTTTTTTTACTTTGATAAGTCTGTACATTCAGAGAAAAAATGCTAAGTTGATGAAAATCATAGATTTCATTCAGTGACACAGTGATTTTACATTCATACGATCGAGATACAGTGTTAAACAAAAAATCTAATTGCGGCGGCGGCAATGGCGGTGGCGGCTTGCTGCGCCAGCGTTATCATCCTCCGGGACGCCGTTGTTCAAGTCTTCAAGCCATCCCAGAATGTTCTGAACTTGCAAATCCAAGAGCCGTTCATCACGCGATCGACGGGCCGGGGGCGGGGGGACAGTGACTCGCGGCGCTGCGAGGTAGCGGTGGACTGCGGCGTCCCATGACACTGAGGGGGGCGCGGTGGGTGTAGGCGCGCGCATGGGCACGGGCGCGGCGGGTGCAGGCAAGCGCACGGGGACCGGCGCCGCGGTGGGTGCTAGGGCGCGCACGAGCACTGACGGGGGCGCTGGCGCTGGCACATACACGAGCTCGCGCGGGTCCGTGTGGACCTCGCTGACGTCTGCGGTTCCAGCGCTGCGATGGTGCTTGGCGACTAGCCCGTCAATGCCATGGGGATGGTCGCTGGTGCGGGCACGAGGATGGGAGCTGGGATAGTCGCGGGGGCAGCATCCGCCGCGGCTAGCTCGTTCAGGGCCATGTCCCTGAGGTCCCATTCCTCCTTATTTTCTATCTCCTCCAGCTCGGAGTCGACTTCACCAAACCGGAAGACTAGTGGCAGATGATCCTTGTGCACCATGGCGTAGGTGGAGCTCTGGAAGATAGGATTCGGGCGAGAGGGGAATGGGAGGCGGAGAGAGAGACCAGTAAGGCTGCCTTTTAAACAGTGGCTCAGGCGCCATTAATGGAGAAGTTGAGAGCGAGGCGGGCGGCGATGGAGGTCAAAGGGCTCGCTTCCCTGTGAGCCTACGCAGCGTACTGCTCGCACGCCTCCCGGTGAGCCTGCGCAGTGCAGGACTGGTCGCACGCCTCCCGGTCAGCCTGCGCCGCGGACTTCGCTCACACGCCTCCTGTCTACTCAAAAATAGCTGCCTGCACGACACCTCCTTGCCAATAAAAAAGTGGGACGCGTGGCGGCATGTAAATGGTCAGTAGAACGCCCAATATTTAAATAATGCTGTACAACCGTTTGCGATGATAACATGACAGCTATTTGTTCCAAAATGGCTATGTTGGTTGTGGCTGTTAGTGTGTGCGCCTTCTCTCATATTGGACTTTTTTTTTACCACAGCATGGTGGTGCCATTTCATGACACCATGCCAAGTCTCATGAATTTCAGAGGAGTTTTGGATTTACAGGAATTTAAAAACCAAGTTTCCCAATGTTTGCGGCCGAGCCACGAAGCCTGGGTGTTCGAAATTCATTCCCATTTCTTGCATGGGACCTAAATATGCACCCAATGACACATATATGATTTTTCAACCCATTTTGGTGCACCGGAGCATGTGCATGTAGTTCAAATTTGAATTATGCACATAAAATGCCTAGAAAACTCAGTTAATGTATAAAATGTCCAAACGTACCCCGAATAGTTCCAAAATTTAACACGACACTCCTATTGGTCTATGTTTCCTCTAGAAAAAAAATCAAGGCAAGAGAAGGCAACGAATGTCGTTTCGTCCACAAAGGTGACACGTTCCCTACCGGAACCACGATGCTTCTTGTGAGAAGCTCTGGTTTGTGAGAAGCTTATACCAAAACCTACCCCAAATGGGACAAAAAAATTACCACAACATGTTGGTGCCATTTCATGATAGCATGCGAAGTTTCATGAATTTCAGACAAGTTTTGGATTTACTAGAATTTCAAAACCAAGTATCTCAACGTTTGCGGCCGAGCCACGATGCCGAGGTGATTGAAATTCATTCTCATTTCTTGCATGGGACCTAAGCATGCACCCAAGGACACATATATGATTTTTCAACCCATTTTGGTGCACCGGAGCATGTGCCTGTAGTTCAAATTTGAATTTTGCACATAAAATGCCTAGAAAACTCAGTTAATGTATAAAAATGTCCAAACGAACCCCGAATAATTCCAAATTTTAGCACGGCACTCCTATTGGTCTATGTTGCATCTAGAAAGAAATCAAGGCGGGAAGATGCAACGATTGTCGTTTCATCCACAAAGGTGACACACGTTCCCTACCGGAACGATGAGGCTTCTAGTGAGAAGCTTATACCAAAACCTGCCCCAAATGGGGAAAAAATTTACCACAGCATGTTGGTGCCTTTCCATGATAGCTTGCCATGAATTTCAGACGAGTTTTGGATTTACTAGAATTTCAAAAACCAACTATCTCAACATTTGCGGTGGAGCCACGATGCCGAGGTGTTTGAAATTCATTCCCATTTTTTGCATGGGACCTAAGCATGCACCCAAGGACACATATATGATTTTTCAACCCATTTTGGTGCACTAGAGCATGTGCCTGTAGTTCAAATTTGAATTATGCATATAAAATACCTAGAAAACTCAGTTAATGTATAAAAATGTCCAAATGAACCCCGAATAATTCCAAATTTTAACACAACACTCCTATAGATCTATGTTGCATCTAGAAAAAAATCAAGGCGGGAAGAGGCAACGATTGTCGTTTCGTCCACAAAGGTGACACACGTTCCCTACCGGAACCATGAGGCTTCTTGTGAGAAGCTATGGTTTGTGAGAAGCTTATAACAAAACCTGCCCTAAATGGGATGAAAATTTTACCTCTGCATGTTGGTGCCATTCCATGATAGTATGCCAAGTTTCATGAATTTAAGACGAGTTTTGGATTTACTAGAATTTCAAAACCAAGTATCTCAACGTTTGCGGTGGAGCCACGATGCCGAGGTGTTTGAAATTCATTCCCATTTCTTGCATGGGACCTAAGCATGCACCCAAGGACACATATATGATTTTTCAACCCATTTTGGTGCACCGGAGCATGTGCCTATAGTTCAAATTTGAATTATTCACTTATAATGCCTAGAAAACTCAGTTAATGTATAAAAATATCCAAACGAACCCTGAATAATTCCAAAATTTAACACGACACTCCTATTGGTCCATGTTGCCTCTAGAAAAAAAATTGAAGGCAAGAAGAGGCAACGAATGTCGTTTCGTCCACAAAGGTGACATGTTCCCTACTGGAACCATGAGGCTTCTTGTGAGAAGCTCTGGTTTGTGAGAAGCTTATACCAAAACCTGCCCCAAATGGGACAAATTTTTTACCACAGCATGTTGGTGGCATTCCATGATAGCATACCAAGTTTCATGAATTTCAGACGAGTTTTGTATTTACTAGAATTTCAAAACCAAGTATCTCAACATTTGCGGGGGAGCCACGATGACGAGGTGTTTGAAATTCATTCCCATTTCTTGCATGGGACCTAAGCATGCACCCAAGGACACATATGCATGCACCCAAGGACACATATATGATTTTTGAACCCATTTAGGTGCACCGGAGCATGTGCCTGTAGTTCAAATTGAATTATGCACATAAAATGCCTAGAAAACTTAGTTAATGTATAAAAATGTCCAAACGAACCCCGAATAATTCCAAAAAAAATACGACACTCCTATAGTTGTATGTTCACTGCAGATAAATGTTCTAGCAATTCAAACACCGTCCTTTGCCGCTGTGACCCCATTTCGTATTTCAAATCAAGACGAAAAATCAAGTACATCACACACAGTTTATTATCACCAACCGTGTGAGATGCAGTACAAAATATCTTGGAGCACCGTCATATATGGCTTACGCGAGAAGGTTCGTCGGCTATAGTCCACAACCGGTGCGTCAAGAAAACTAGCTCCCCAAATATCATTTCACTGTTCAATCGTCGCCGGTCAAAGATGGGGACGTGGACCCACGTCGTGACGGCAACTTCGGTGACCCACTCCGGCGAGAGCGTGGCCGCAGCCTCCATGAGCGTGCTCACAACCTGCATGAGTGCGGCCGCAATCTGCGACCGGGCGGCTGAGCAGCCAAAATGGCCGCTACTGCAGCTCAGATGGTGGCAGCAACATCTGCGATGGGGATAGCAAATGGCGAGGGCGGTGCTACTTGTAGTCTGCGTTGGTATTTCCCCGAAGAGGAGAGGATGATGCAGTATAGTAGAGATAAGTATTTCCCTCAGTTAAGAACCAAGGTTATCAATCCAGTAGGAGAACCAAGCAAAATTTCGTTAAGCGCACCTGCACACACAAGAGCAAATGCTTGCACCCAACGCACATAAGAGGGTTGTCAATCCTCTTAGCGGTTACTTGCAAGGATTAAATCTTATTGAGGTAAATAGATAAACTAAACTACTAACTAAAATAAAAGTAAATAAATTGCAGCAAGGTATTTTTAGGTTTTTTATTTGATAAAGATAGACCCGGGGGCCATAGTTTTCACTAGAGGCTTCTCTCTTGAGCATAGAAACATACGGTGGGTAAACAAATTACTGTTGGGCAATTGACAGAATAGCAAATAATTATGACGGATTCATGGCAATGATCATGTATATAGGCATCACGTCCGAGAAAAGTAGACCCACTCCTGCCAGCATCTACTACTATTACTCCACTCATCGACCGCTATCCAGCATGCATCTAGAGTATTAAGTTAATAAAAACAGAGTAACGCCTTAAGCAAGATGACATGATGTAGAGAAGCAAATTCAAGCAATATGAATAAACCCCATCTTTTTATCCTTAATGGCAACAATACAAATACGTGTCATGTCCCTTTCTGTCACTGGGATTGAGCACCGCAAGATTGAACCCATCACAAAGCAACTCTCCCATTGCAAGATAAATCAATCTAGTAGGCCAAACTAAACCGATAGATCGGAGAGAAATACAAAGCTATAACAATCATGCATAAAAGAGTTCAGAGAAGACACAAATATTTCTCATGAATAATCTGATCATAAACTCACAATTCATCGGATCCCAACAAACACACCGCAAAACAAGATTACATCGGATAGAACTCCAAGAACATCAAGGAGAACATTGTATTGAAGATCAAAGAGAGAGAAGAAGCCATCTAGCTACTAGCTATGGACCCGTAGGTCTGTGGTAAACTACTCACACATCATCGGAAGGGCAGCAAGGTTGATGTAGAAGCCCTCCGTGATCGATTCCCCCTCCGGCAGAGTACCGGAAAAGGCCTCCAGATGGGATCGCGGAAGAACAGAGGCTTGCGGCGGCGGAAAAGTTATTTCTTCTGGCTCTCTGTTGGTTTCTCAATATTTGTGAATTTATAGAAGTGGACTTAGGTCAGGCGGAGTCACGTGGGCCCCACAAGGCAACACGGTGCGCCCCCCTGGGGCGCGCCCTGTTGCCTTGTGAAGCCTCCGTGAGGCTTCTGGCCTCCTCCTGAAGCTTCCAAGGGTTCTTTTGTCCAGAAAAAAATCTCCAAAAAGTTTCGTGGCATTTGGACTTCATTTGGTACTGTTTCTCTGAAAAGCCAAAAACAAGCAGAAAACAGCAACTGGCATTGGGCACTAGGTTAATAGGTTAGTCCCAAAAAATGATATATAATTGCATATAATTGCATATAAAAACATCCAAGATTGATACTATAATAGCTTGGAACAATCAAAAATTATAGATACGTTGGAGACGTATCAAGCATCCCCAAGCTTAATTCCTGCTCGTCCTCGAGTAGGTAAATGATAAAAATAGAATTTTTGATGTGGAATGCTACCTATCATGTTTCATCATGTAATCTTTCTCTTACGGTATGAATAATAAGATCCAAGTGATTCAAAGCAATAGTCTATAATTTGATATAAAGATATCAATACTCAGGCATACTAATAAACAATCATGTCTTTTAAAATAAAAATGCTAAAGAACGTTATCCCTACAAAATCATATAATCCTGTCATGCTCCATCTTCTTCACACAAAGTATTTATCATGCACTACCCTGGTTTTAGCCAAGCAATTGGTTCATACTTTTTAACGCGCTTCAGCCTTTTCAACTCCCACGCAATACATGAGCGCAAGCCATGGATATAGCACTATGGGTGGAATAGAGTATGGTGGTAGAGCTAAATAGGAGAAGTCAAAAATGGAGAAAGTCTCACATCGACGAGGCTAATCAACGGGCTATGGAGATGCCCATCAATTGATGTCAATGCAAGGAGTAGGGATTGCCATGCAACGGATGCACTAAGAGCTATAAGTGTATGAAAGCTCAACATGAAAACTAAGTGGGTGTGCATCCAACTTGCTTGCTCATGAAGACCTCGTGCATTTGAGGAAGCACGTCATCGGAATATACAAGCCAAGTTCTATAATGAAAAATTCCCACTAATATATGAAAGTGACAAAATAGGAGAATCTCTATATGAAAAACATGGTGCTACTCTGAAGCACAAGTGTGGAAAAGGATAGTAACATTGCCCCTTCTCTCTTTTTCTCTCATTTTTTTCATGGCTCTTTTTTCGCCTTTTTTTAGAACGATCTCATGGACCTCATCCCCACTTTTTCGAGGACTCAATAGTCTCCATCATCCTTTCCTCATTGGGACAATGCTCTAATAATGATGATCATCACACCTCTATTTACTTACAACTCAACATTACTACTCGATACTAGAACAAAAATATGACTCTATATGAATGCCTCTGGCAGTGTACCAGGATGTGCAATGATGCTAGCGTAACATGTATAACAATGATGAATGGTGGCTGAGCCACAAATACTATGTCAGCTATATGATCATGCAAAGCAATATGACAATGATGATGTATGTCATAAAAACAAAACGGTGGAAGTTGCTTGGCAATATATCTCGGAATGGCTATGGAAATGCCATGATAGGTAGGTATGGTGGCTGTTTTGAGGAAGATATAAGGAGGCTTATGTGTGATAGAGCGTATCATATCACGGGGTTTGGATGCACCGGCGAAGTTTGCACCAACTCTCGAGGTGAGAAAGGGCAATGCACGGTACCGAAGAGGCTAGCAAATTGCGGAAGGGTGAGAGTGCGTATAATCCATGGACTCACATTAGTCATAAAGAACTCACATACTTATTGCGAAAGTTTATTAGCCCTCGAGGCAAAGTACTACTACGCATGCCCCTAGGGGGGAGGTTGGTAGGAGTTAACCATCGCGCGCCCCCGACCGCCACACAAAGGAAGACAATCAATAATAAATCATGCTCCAACTTCTTAGCATAACGACAGATCATACGTGCATGCTCCGGGAATCACAAACCTTAACACAATTATTCTTACTAAACCACAATTATCTACTAATACCGCCCACATATTACTATCTTAATATCGCAAAACTATTGCAAGGAATCAAATTTATCATATTCAGTGATCTACATGAAAGTTTTTATTATATCCATCTTGAATACCTAGCATATCAAGACCAAATTCATAACCCGTGCATATTACCATTGCTATCATGAGACTCTCAAAAAGATATAAGTGAAGCATGAGAGTGCAACTATTTCTTTAAAATATAACCACCGCCGTGCTCTAAAAGATATAAGTGAAGCACTAGAGCAACTGCCTAGCTCAAAAGATATAAGTGAAGCACATAGAGTATTCTAACAAATAACGAATAATGTGTGTCCCTCTCAAAAAGGTGTGTTCAGCAAAGATGATTGTGACAAACTAACAAGCAAACAAACTATATCACAAGACGCTCCAAGTAAAACACATATCATGTGATGAATAAAAATATAGCTCCAAGTGAGTTACCGAAAGATTGTAGACGAAAGAGGGGATGCCTTTCGGGGCATCCCCAATCTTAGATGCTTGAGTCTTCCTTGAATATTACCTTGGGTTGCCTTGGGCATCCCCAAGCTTTGGCTCTTGCTGCTCCTTATTCCTTTATCCATCGTAGTCTCACCCAAAACTTGAAAACTTCAGCACACAAAACTCAACAGAAACCTCGTGAGATCCGTTAGTATAACAAACAAATCTTAAACTTTAGGTACTGTAGTAAATTGATTCATATTTAATATTGGCATAATGCTACTATACTCCAACTTGTCCATGACTCATACCCCCCTGATACGATCCATGGATTCATCAAAATAAGCAAACTATGCAACAAAAACAGAATCTGTCTAAAATAGAACAGTGTGTAAAGATCAATTTAAAATCCATACTTATGTAACTACAAAAATTATGAAAAATTAGGACAATGTAAAAAATTGATATACCAATACTGTGTAAAAAGTTCAGATTTTTTTGACTCTCGAGTACAGAATTAAAATTCCAGCACTGGACGCAAAACTTTCTGTTTTCCAAACAACATCAATCATACTATCATCAACATCATCCCAAAGGCATTACTTGGCACACACACTAATTAAAACATAAAAACACAATAATAACAGAAGCTATAATCATGCAAACACACAAAAACAGTAGGTAAAAGCAAACATTTATTTTATTCATTGGGTTGCCTCCCAACAAGCGCTATTGTTTTATGCCCCTAGCTAGGCATAATGCATAGTTTCAAGTATTGTCATCCTTGGTTTCCAACTCCTCGATCACACATCCCTTTTTTCTAATAGATTTATCATAGGAGTTTCTCATCATCACACTTCTAGGCACAAAATCAAGAATCTTATTTTTATGGATAGGTTCCTTAATTATATCAATAAAATTGGGGTGTACACTATAATGATCCTCGCTCCCTTTACTAGAAGTTGCACCCTTGACCTTGGGAACATATATAAACTTGAAATTTTTATTTGGAGGAGTCCTATCAATGTTTTTAGTGGAGGAAAAAGAGGAACCCAAGTTGTTGATAATTTCTTCCAACTTATCAATTCTAGCGGAGCTTTGGTCTATCCTTTCGTTAATTATTGGTTCCTTTTCCTTTAAAGTTTTCAAAGCAATCCCCACCTTGGAACCAAATTGAGTAATATGATTGTGGACCTTTTTATCTAAGTTTTCAAGATGTTCAATAGTAGGCATTTTATTTTCTATAGCTTCTAATCTTTGCATAACATGCTCCAAACTCAATGCCGTTTCATTAATAATGATAGGGGGTGAACCCACTAAATTTCCCATAGCATTGAAAGCATCCAAAGTTGGACACATCAAGAAATTCCTTCCGGTAATAGTGTCAAAAACAAATCTATACCAAGTAGTAATTCCCACATAAAATTTTCGAAGAAGAACGGTAGTGGATTGCTTATGAGTTGATCTATTTAGAGCATCGCAAATCCTATACCAAGCATCTTTTAAATTCTCTCCTCCCCATTGTTTAAAATTAAGTACTTCATTTTCGGGGGTAGTAGTGACGAGCGAAGAACTAGCCATAATGGTGAAGCAAGCAAACAAGCAAATAAAATATTTTTGTGTTTTTGTAAAAAAAATTAGAAGTGAGGGAGATGAAAACGAGAAGCAAATGCAAACAAAAGGTAAATAAAGTAAATGCAAGTGAATGATAATTTGTGCGAAGGTACTTGGTAATTTTGATGATGTCTCTGTTGGAAATATGCCCTAGAGGCAATAATAATTTAGTTATTATCATATTTCCTTGTTCGTGATAATCGTTTATTATCCATGCTATAATTGTATTGATTGGAAACTCAAATACATGTGTGGGTACATAGACAACACTGTGTCCCTAGTATGCCTCTAGTTAACTAGCTCGTTGATCAAAAGATGGTGAAGGTTTCCTAGCCATGGACATGAGATGTCATTTGATAACGGGATCACATCTTTAGGAGAATGATGTGATGGACAAGACCCAAACTATAAACGTAGCATATGATCGTGTCAGTTTATTGCTATTGTTTTCTGCATGTCAAGTATCTGTTCCTATGACCATGAGATCATGCAACTCACTGACACCGGAGGAATACCTTGTGTGTATCAAACGTCGCAACGTAACTGGGTGACTATAAAGGTGCTCTACAGGTATCTCCGAGGGTGTCTGTTGGGTTGGCATGGATCAAGACTGGGATTTGTTACTCTGTGTGACGGAGAGGTATCTCAGGGCCCACTCGGTAATACAACATCACAATGAGCCTTGCAAGCAATGTGACTAAAGTGTTAGCCATGAGATCTTGTATTACGGAACGAGTAAAGAGACTTGCCGGTAACGAGATTGAACTAGGTATAGAGATACCGACGATCGAATCTCGGGCAAGTAACATACCGAAGAACAAAGGGAACAGCATACGGGATTAACTGAATCCTTGACATAGAGGTTCGACCGATAAAGATCTTCGTAGAATATGTAGGAGCCAATATGGGCATCCAGGTCCCGCTATTGGTTATTGACCGTAGAGGTGTCTCGGTCATGTCTACATAGTTCTCGAACCCGCAGGGTCTACACACTTAACGTTTGGTGACGATATAAGTATAGTTGAGTTATTATGTTGGTGAACGAAAGTTGTTCGGAGTCCCGGATGAGATCCCGAACATGACGAGGAGCTCTGGAATAGTCCGGAGGTAAAGATTGATATATGGGATAATAGTGTTTGGTCTCCGGAAGGGTTCCGGAATTCACCGGAAGGAGTTTCGGATGTTTCCCGAAATGTTCGGGTACGAGAACACTTTATTTGGGCCAAGGGGTAAAGCCCACGAGGCTTTAGGAAGGTGCAAAAGGAAGTTTTGCGGAGGCCAGGGGCCAGACGCCGAGGACCCTGCGTCTAGTCCCGGAGTCCGAGCAGGACTCTTGCCTTGCGGGCCAAACCGACTTTGAGGAGGCTCTTTCTCCAAGTTTCGACCCCAGGGCTCAACATATAAATAGAGGGGCAGGGCTAGCACCCGGAACACATCAAGATTTCCCCAAGCCGTGTGCGGCAACCCTAACCCTCTAGTTCCTACGTCATAATCTCCGTAGCGCTTGGCGAAGCCCTGCAGAGATTGTTCCTCACCACCATCACCACGCCGTCGTGCTGCCAGAACTCATCTACTACTTCACCATCGCTCGCTGGATCGAGGAGGTGAAGGCGTCATCAAGCCGTACATGTGTTGAACGCGGAGGTGCCGTCCGTTCGGCACTAGTTCGTGATCGGATCGAGGGACGACTTGCGATTTGGATCGCGGAGACGTTCGACTACATCAACCGCGTTTCTTAAACGCTTCCGCTTAGCGATCTACAAGGGTATGTAGATTCACTCTCCCTCTCGTAGATGCTCATCACCATGGATAGATATTGTGTGTGCATAGGAAATTTTTTGTTTCCCATGCAATGTTCCCCAACAGTCTCCCCGGCAACGGCGCCAGAAATTCTTCCTGCTACTTGTAGTCTGCGTTGGTATTTCCCCGAAGAGGAGAGGATGATGCAGTACAGTAGAGATAAGTATTTCCCTCGGTTAAGAACCAATGTTATCAATCCAGTAGGAGAACCAAGCAAAATTCCGTTAAGCGCACCTGCACACAAGAGCAAACGCTTCCACCCAACGCACATAAGAGGGTTGTCAATCCTCTTAGCGGTTACTTGCAAGTATTAAATCTAATCAAAGTAAATAGATAAACTAAACTACTAATTAAAATAAAAGTAAATAAATTGCAGCAAGGTATTTTTAGGTTTTTTATATGATAAAGATAGACCCGGGGGCCATAGTTTTCACTAGAGGTTTCTCTCTTGAGCATAGAAACATATGGTGGGTAAACAAATTACTGTTGGGCAATTGACAGAATAGCAAATAATTATGACGGATTCATGGCAATGATCATGTATATAGGCATCACGTCCGAGACAAGTAGACCGACTCCTACCTGCATCTACTACTTTTACTCCACTCATCGACCGCTATCCAGCATGCATCTAGAGTATTAAGTTAATAAAAACAGAGTAACGCCTTAAGCAAGATGACATGATGTAGAGAACAAATTCAAGCAATATGAATAAACCCCATCTTTTTATCCTTAATGGAAACAATACAAATACGTGCCATGTCCCTTTCTGTCACTGGGATTGAGCACCGCAAGATTGAACCCATCACAAAGCACCTCTCCCATTGCAAGATAAATCAATCTAGTAGGCCAAACTAAACCGATAGATCAGAGAGAAATACAAAACTATAACAATCATGCATAAAAGAGTTTAGAGAAGACTCAAATATTTCTCATGAATAATCTGATCAGAAACTCACAATTCATCAGATCCCAACAAACACACCGCAAAAGAAGATTACATCGGATAGAACTCCAAGAACATCAAGGAGAACATTGTATTGAAGATCAAAGAGAGAGAAGAAGCCATCTAGCTACTAGCTATGGACCCGTAGGTCTGTGGTAAACTACTCACACATCATCGGAAGGGCAGCAAGGTTGATGTAGAAGCCCTCCGTGATCGATTCCCCCTCCGGCAGAGTACCGGAAAAGGCCTCCAGATGGGATCGCGGAAGAACAAAGGCTTGCGGCGGCGGAAAAGTTATTTCTTCTGGCTCTCTGTTGGTTTCTCAATATTTGTGAATTTATAGAAGTGGAATTAGGTCAGGCGGAGTCACGTGGGCCCCACAAGGCAACACAGTGCGCCCCCTTGGGGCGCGCCCTGTTGCCTTGTGAAGCCTCCGTGAGGCTTCTGGCCTCCTCCTGAAGCTTCCAAGGGTTCTTTTGTCCAGAAAAAAATCTCCAAAAAGTTTCGTGGCATTTGGACTTCATTTGGTACTGTTTCTCTGAAAAGCCAAAAACAAGCAGAAAACAGCAACTGGCACTGGGCACTAGGTTAATAGGTTAGTCCCAAAAAATGATATATAATTGCATATATAAACATCCAAGATTGATACTATAATAGCATGGAACAATAAAAAATTAAAGATACGTTGGAGACGTATCAAGCGGGACAACAGCTGTCTATTCCGCGGCGGCCGCCTTAGCCCTGATAGAGGCCGCCCACGCCCATGTCGAGGCCGCCCACGCCCAGATCCTGGCGGTCACCGCACAAATTGCACGAAGCTTCTCCAACAATGGTCGGCAACCCACGGCCGAAGAGTTGGCAATCGCCGAGAGCGTTCGAGCAGCCGTTCGTTTGTTCGCGGCAAACCTTGCCGCGATGAAGCCTGTCCAAGCCCAGACCGCGGCCGCCCACGCCCAGCTCGTGGTGGCCTTTTCCAAAGAGATGGCGGACATGGATGGCGAGATGCTTGCCGAGTATGGTGCGATGGATTCCATGGAGCCCCTTCCCCAGGAGATCATCGGGCGCGAGCCGGACATGGAGGAGGCGGCGGAGATCGACGAGCGCCAGACGGAGTAGTAGTGTTTGTTTAGAGCGCCGGTCTTTTGTTAGAGTAATGCTTAGGTCTGCTAGCTCTGTTTAATTGCTGAACTTGCTCGATTAAGAAGTGTGGGTGTTCAGTAGGCTCTTTTGTGTTCCCAAATTATGCAATGACGTGGACGACCACTGTAACCAGGGAAATTCGAACCAAAATTTGCACGTTCAAACTCATCACACACAGTACTGAATAAGGGACCGTGTCTGATGACACTTTGCGCGCCAGTTTTTCGCTGCACGGAGCGAAAATTTTCGGCATCCGCAGAAATATTTACCTCCCATGCCCCCCTCCTCCTTACCAAAAGCCACATTTCCCCTGTTTCCGCCTTTCATTCCAAGTTCAAACCTTCACTGCTTGCTTGCAGCACCACCGCCTCGCTGGCGACGCTCCTTCCTGCTGCTTGGCCTCGTCGATCTAGTCAGGTAATCTACACCCGACCACCATCCTCCACATCCTTCTACATCCCACATGCCTCGACCGCCGGTGCGACACCTTACACTCAAATCACCGACCCATCCTCCAAATAAGCGCCGCCCTAAGCCATGGTGCATGCAGTATAGCCAGGAGCTCAAGGAGCATTTGGCGGTGGAGAAGCAAATCGCGGCTGCACGCGCGGATGAGGTCGCGATGGCTGCCATGCGTGCCGACCCCCAGATCTTGGAGGAGCACCTCGCTGTCAAAGCCTCGCACACGGCCGCCGCCACGCGGTTGGCTGCTTTAAACGATAGTTCGTGGCGTTTTCTCGAGGCCACCGTCGGTGCCTTCGACAAAGACTACGAGGTGTTTTCTCAGCATGCCCGTACTTACCTCAACTCCAGAGCCAGCAGGTTGATGCCTAGAGCGGCTCATGTGACTCACCACTATGAGGAGGGTACCCACGATGTGGAGGCCTCGCCCTCTCCCAAGTCTAAGGAGCCCATCGTCATCGATATCTCCGACGATGCGGAGTAGATTGTCTTTTTAGCTCACTATAAGGACCTATGTTCAGCTAGTTAGCTACCACTACTGCAGGTGACCACTAACGCAACACATGAATCAGAGACCCCTCGACCAAACTGTGTGCGATGCATGAATCGCAAACGGTATCGTAATAAAACCGTCACCAATAAGACGAACTATGTGCGATGGTGGAGACATCAAGCACGATTAAGATTATAGCTGCGAGTACGATACGTGGCATACAGTTGATCCATGTGAACTGTTTGCGATGAGCCAGAACAACAGAAACGGTCAGCCGGATCGAGGTGTGTGCGATATACGACATATAGTTCACTCGGATGAACTGTTTGCGATTAGCCAACACAACAGAAACGGTCAGCCAGATCAAGGTGTGTGCGATAGACGGCATACAGGTCACTCGGATGAACTGTTTGTGATTATCCAACACAACAGAAACGGTCAGCCAGATCAAGGTGTGTGCGATATACGGCATACAGTTCACTCGGATGAACTGTTTGTGTTGAGAGAAAACAACAGAAACGGTTGAACTTAACAAGATGTGTGTGATACGCGGCAAACATGTCAATAATCAGAAATGTGTGGGAAGACGGATAACAACACAGTCGATTCCTACTAATAAGCTATGTGTGTTCTAGGCTAACGCTTGCCATGTGATTTGCTCAATCTGCACAACATCTACGCTCTCTATGTGAATAGTGTGCTCTGTTGGGCTAGCACACGAGTATATGGATCACACCCGTGGGCGAGCAAATGTGTGCGCACGCGTCGTGCTAGCTCACGCTTCCTTCTAAGCTAAGTTTCCATTAATTGATGGCATTTTATGAACATGCAATCATTTGCCGCCACTTCCTCATCGGTTTCCCGCCGTCACCCAGCGCTTGCGCATAAGCCTAGGCGGCGCGCGACACACCGAGGCACAAGCACAACCTATAGCCCCTCTACCTTTTCCAAGCATGCCAACCCACCAAACCGCCGCCTCTGCCATCAACCTCCTCGACGAGGAAAATGAGCAGGCGCCACGGCCAGTCGAGGCCGAGGGCGTCCCCGGCAACACGATGGGCGACGCCGTGCTGCGACTCATCGCTAGGGTTGAGCAGACCATTGGCGCAGGGCGCGCTCGCGCCGCGGATCAAGATAGCCACGTCAGCGCCGAGAGGCTGCAGCTCGCCGCACAACATGATCGGTGGTGCGCCGCAGAGCGAGATAGGCGCATCCACGCCAACAGGCTGCGCGCGACGCACATCGAGACCGATGGAGCGCCGCAGAGTGAGAGGCGCGGTGCGCCGCACAGCAAGAGCGGTTCCATCGACGCTTGCCTGCTGTCGACAGGGTGTTTTAGCTGGGTACACGTCCGTCAGTAGCCCCATTCCTCGCCAGGAGTGGGAAGTGGCTGTCTGCGCCGTACTTGCACCAAAGGCCGGCCGCGCCATACTTGTACCGGACGCCGGCCGCGCCGTTCGCCTTGTCCGCGGCCCGCTCGATGCCAACGCGCTGGTCGCTAGGCTTGATCGCCTCCTTGGCCCAGGTGTCCTCCTAGGCGCAGTAGAGGAACATGGCCGTCGCATCCTCGAGCTGGTGATCTCCGATGAAATAGCCAACTTGGAGCTCGAGATCGCGCTCCAGATGTACCGCGAGCGTGTCAACCGCTTGGACGAATGCCTGCACGAGTTCAGGCAGAGCCAAGAGCTACCGTAGGCAAGGGTTGGTGGTCATGGACGCGTTTTATTTTGTTCAGTCGTTTCGACGTTCATCGCTATGTATTCACAACAATCATAATATTACTCTGTTTATTGCTCTTATTGCTCTGTTTCAATGTGTGTACTCTGTTTTCCGTTCCTATATATTGTTCTATTTCAATGTGTCTATGCTTTCCATTATGTACATGTGGATGGTAACAGCTAGATAGAAATTAGTACGAAAACAGACAGAAATATGAAATTCATAACATATACGTGATGATACTTAACTACTACATACAATGCATAAAACTGAAAATGAACAATACTAAAACTCCTAACTAATAATCCCTCCTTAGGGGGCTAGTATTCCGGCAGCCCCTCGCCAGCAGTACACGCGCCGGTCGCCAGAATTTACGAGTACTAAAGCTTGAATTACACATGATTCCCGGAGCGAAAGCCGTGTGTGAAATAAATCACTGCTGGTTCCCATGACTGAACCGCGTCTGATTAATAACCTGCGCCACTCACCTTCCAAACCTCGGGGCGCGAAACAGAGTGCCAATCAAGTGGGGCCCAGTTGTCTTGCCAGATATTTACATTTTCTTTCCAAATGTTCTGCAGGAATGCTTTTTTCGTGTTACCATGATATTATTGTAAAATGTTATACATAAATGATTTTTCCAACCAATGATGATATGATGTTGCATGTACATGTAGTTCAAATTTGAATTACGGCCATTAAATGGTTACAAACTCACTTAATGTCTTAAAAATATCAAATGACCCCTGAAAATTTCGAAATTTAAACATGAAAGTTGTATTCGTGCATGTTAACGGTAGAAAAAAATGCCAAGCCATAAGAGGAAGCGACTGTTGGTTCGTCATCAAACATGCATATTCTTCCCTCTCGGAACCACGAGTCTTCTCGTGAGATGCTTCGATTTGTGAGAGGTGTGTGCCAAAACTTTCAACAAACATGCCAATTTTTTTACCACGGTATCTTGGTGCCATTTCATGAAATCAAGTAAGGTTTCATGTTTTTCTGATCATTTTTTAATTTTCTGGAATTTAAAAGCCATGGTTCTCAATGTTTGTGTCCAAGCCGTGACACCAATATGTTTGAAAATTCATTCCAATTTACTGTACAGGGCATTAACTCGCACACAAGTACACAAATATGATTTTCCAACCCATGATGGTTTCCTGCTGCATGTACATGTAGTTCAAATTTGAATTACAGCCATTAAATGGCTAGAAACTCAATTAATTAATGTCTTAAAAATTCAAATAAACCATAAAAATGTCCAAAATTTAACATGTCCGTTAACGATACAAAAAAAATCAGGGTCATACGAGGAAGCGAACGCCGGTTCGTCGTCGAACATGCATTGTTCCCTCTCGGAACCACTTGTCCTCTCATGAGATGCTCCGATTTGTGAAAGGTGTGTGTCAAAACTTTCATCAAAGTGGCCAATTCTTTTACCACGGCATCTTGGTGCCATGACATGACATCAATCAAGGTTTCATGTATTTCTGATCATTTTTGATTTTTTTTGGAATTTAAAAGCCATGGTTCTCAATGTTTGTGTCCAAGCTGTGACACCACTATGTTTGAAAATTCCTTCCAATTTACTGCACAGGGCATTAACTTGCACACAAGGACACAAATATGATTTTCCAACCCATGATGGTTTGCTGTTGCATGTACATGTAGTTCAAATTTGAATTGCGGCCATGATATGGCTAGAAACTCACTTAATGTCTTAAAAAGGTCAGATGAACCCTGAAAATTTCCAAATTTTAACATGACAGTTGTATTAGTGCATGTTAACGGTACAAAAAATTGCGTACAATTTCCATCACCATCCGTTCCCACTTTACTCCAAATTAGTCTTTCGCAGCTAATTTAAAAATGGATTACATCGCACACAGTTGGTTATAGGAACCGTTTGCGATGAAAATTCGTGGATCTTTTTATGTCTTCCTCCATAAGCTTCGCCGAATTCGTCTGCTCAAGCGCCGTTCACCCCCGAATCCTCGAGTCCCCGATACCCATTCCCCAACCCCTTCTTTCAAAGAATGACGCAGTGGAGACGCTTCGTGAGGGCCCATACGGTCGCCGGGTGCGCCCCGAGCGGCTCCGCCTCCACCGAGAGCGCAGCCGCCTATGCTGAGAGCGCGGCCACATCCGCCGAGAGGGCGTCTGCGGCAGCCGAGACGGCTGCAGCAGCTAATGTGACGGTGGCTGCAAATGCCGAGAGCGCTCGAGCAGCCGTCCGTGCCGCGAAGGTCGCCCTGGCCCGAGTCGAGGCCATCCACGCCCAGATCGAGGACGCCCACGCCAAGATATTCCAGGTCTCCTCGAAATCCAGCATGCACCCCACGTCCGAAAAGGCGAAAGAGATGCTTCTTGAAGATGCGGCGGAGGAGTCCATGGAGCCCCTGCTTCCTCATGAGATCGCCGAGCGGGAGCTGGAGATGCAGGAGGCGGTGGAGATCGAGGAGCGCCGGGACAAGGAGTTGCGCGTGGCTAAGGAGGAGGTAGAGAGGCGCATGTCTGTCGAGGAATCGGCGGTGGAGTACCAACGCGAGCTCTGGTGCAACCACTACTACGAGTACTACGACCTTGAGGGCGGCGCCGAGGATGAGGACGAGGACGACGATGACGACGCAGTCGACTTCAGCCTGGGGGACGCGGAGTCCACCAGCGGCGGCTTGTCGCCAGGACAAGTCATCGACATCTCATCTTACACCGGCCAGGAATAGGGCGGCGCGTCGGCGGCTTTGTTTAAATTATGCGTACTTAGCATTTGTTTATAACACTGGTCTTTTGTTAGAGCAATGTTTAGGTCAACTGGCTCTGTTTAATTACTAAAATTGCTCGATTCAGTAAGTGTGGTCTGTGTGCTGTAGGCTCATTTGTGTACCCAAATTAGCAAGTGATGTTAAATTATGCAATGACGTGGATGAGCACTGTACACAGGGAAATTTCGACCAAAATTTGAGTGCTCAAACTCATCGCACGTGCGTAAAGCAGAAGAATCGTTTGCGACACACACACTTGTTCAAAGTGAATGGTGTCCGATGACACTGCGCGCCAAGTTTCCCTCCAACTTTCGAATTTTTTGCCTACCGCCGAAATATCTAACTCTTCCCCCTCCCCACCCCCTTTTCTCCCCGACCACGAGCCACATTTCCCCTGTTTACTCGTTCCTTCCTTTGTAAGCTATAGCCGCTTCCTCGCTCTCGCTGTCTCGCATCCGACCGCCGCGGACGCCATGATCTTCTTCAATGACCTCTCCAGCGGTTCCTCCGATGACGACAACTATGTCACCAGCCGGGTATGCCTCTCTCCTCTCTCTCCCCCCTAGGCTTAGGGTTCTGATTTGTAATAAAGGATTTTAACCCGGCGGCCGATTTGAGCCATTTGTTCCTCTTGTAGCTCCCTACGACCATCACTTGCAAGGAATGGAGCGGGGTAGCTGAAGATCTGCCTGCTCGTTGTCACCATCAATCTCCATGCGTCAAGTTAGTGGCTTTTGAATCTGTGGACAGTGGGAGGAAGTTTCTGGCATGTGCAGAGAAGGTTAGCCCCACTTTCGTTGTTACAAATCATTTGTTAGATGTGATTCAGACACTATCACTGTGCTATGTTAATCTGGATGTGATTAAGACAATGTCACAGTTTCTACCTAGTATCTAAAAATGTTGCCATCTCATCAGCGGTGCCCTGAGAAAATTAGTTGGCACCGCTTCAGCAGTTTGTGCACCCAACTTTGCTCCACACATCCGAGCAGCCAAGCAGTAAAATACTAATACTTTATGGCACGAAGGAACTGGGCATCGGAGCAACTAGGTGCTCCGGTTCCCTGAATTATTCCTCTGGCATCGACTCGGCAGTGCAGGGCACCGGTGCCAAATGTAGCAACAGTTGATTTGACACCGATTTTGGCCTACATAGTGGAGGGTCTTAGTGCTATTAGTTCTATGTTATTAAATTTGTGCATGTACATACATGTTAGTATTAATTTGATGTCACTGAAACACTATCGTTGTGCTGTTGCAGTTATATTTAGCTTCCTCATAAAATGGTCGATTTGTTATTATAGTACATGACTAAGAACTTGTAGCATTGTTGCAGTTAATTACAGCTTGTGATGTTCCTGAATTTGGTTGTTGTCTCAGTAGCAATTAATTCATTTGCACATTGATATTTTTGAGAAGATATGTCATAATTAACGTGTTTATTCAGTTTTTCAAAATATGTATGTGGTGATTTTCTATGTTGCTAGAAACCCATTTCCCCTACAATTGTAACTGATTTAGTTTTAAATATTATAGGATGAACGGAAGTGTTCTTACCTGGAGTGGGTTGATCAAGAGTGGCCAACGTCTCTGGAGATGTGCCTAGCAAAGCTATGGAGCATGTATGAGGAAGAGAATAGAGATAGGCTTAGAGAAAATGTTGTCAACGCTGAAGAATATTTCAAGATACAGGAAAAAAGAGAGGAAGATGGAGAATGAGCTCAGATTTTTTAAATTAGACTTTGCTAAGATGGTGTTTGCGAAGGAGGAGGCACTTTCCCAGTTGGTCAATGCAAAACAGGTTCTTACTGAACTGATAGCAGAGGTGGAGAAGACAAATTTGGCTGATCATGCATCATTCGATTAGGGAAATGAATATATTGTTCTAATATTGTGCTCAACATACTTCATGCTTATGAAGGTGAACTAGCTATATGTTGTACTGTGCTGTATTCTCATAGCTATCGTACAGTGATGTTAAAATATATTTGTGTGCCTGATATGAAAGTGGTAAACAACTATTCGATATGAAATTGGAATTTGCTTAATACAGGAGGTATTAATAGTAAACTAATAAACGTGCTAAATGGGTCATGGATTTTACAAACGTTTCTAGCAGTAAAAGCGTGTGTGATGGATAGCCCAATGTCATACAGTTTTCTTCATCGAATCGTGTGTGATATACTTGAACAATGCAAATGGTTAACCGAGGCAGAGCGTCTGTGATGTGGTATGCCACACAAACGTTTGTTCCATAATTACTGTGTGGGGTGGCAAGACGATCTCACACGGCTTGTCCTACAAAAGCGTCTGCGTTATCTGCCCCGATCGCACACGAGCGGAAAATTGTGTGCGATGTACATATGAACGGAAACGTTTGTCTGGGATTCACTGTGTGGAATCTACATACGAACGGAAACGTTTGTCTGGGATTCACCGTGTGGGATGTACATATGAACATAAACAATTGGGCCTGTATAATTGTCTGCGATGGCTCGCCCGATCGCACACGCGCTCTTTTTGCCCCGCATGTGTGACCGGAGGACCTATCACTGACGGTTTCTGGGTCGTGTGGGTTGGACCCCCCTATCGCACACACAGGCAAGGTGGCGGTTTAAAACTCTGTCACAGAAAGGGGGTAAAAACCATTTGTATAGCACGTCGCTGCACCACTGTACGCCGGTTAAGCATGTTCGGTTTACCTATTGCATGTGCTGCTCCTGCCTTTCCTTTATAAATTCTAGTGAATTGTCCTATATACTGTTACTATGCAATCTGATCCTCTAGTATATATGTTCTATATATTGTGCAATGTGGTGCTCAGTTAACTGTTTGGTTAATTTGTTGTCATGTTCAGTTAACTGTTTGGTTCAATTCTGTAATGTGATGCTCAATTCTTGTGGGTGCAATTTTGTATTCTCTCGCATGTGAGAAATAAATCGAATTTGGCTGTACAAAATACATGAGAAACAAATACAATTGCTATATTTCCAAGTTGTTAAGCATACTAGGTTTGGTTAACTGTCTGATCTTCTAGTATGTTCTATTGTGCAATGTGGTGCTCAGTTAACTGTTTGGTTCATTTGTTGTGGTGCTTAGTTAACTGTTTGGTTCAATTCTGCAATGCGATGTTTGTGGGTACAATTTTGTATTGTTATGCATGTGAGAAATAAATCGAATTTGGTTGTACTAAATACATGAGAAACATATACAATTGCTATATTTCCTAGTTCTTAAGCATGATTGGTTTGGATAAATGGCTTTTCCATGTGGCTCGAATTAATCTGCTGAATCTGCAATGTGTTTATTTTTCATCAACATATTTTACAGATAGTATGACAACCCTCACTTAACCTGGCCAATAACTACCTTATATGTGTTGCAGGGAAACAATGGGAGGCACTGAGGTTTACCATCGAGGTTCGCACATGCATGGTCCTTTGTCTAATAGCATATTATTGTGCAATTGCTGGAATCATTCTAGTATTTAGGTTTTTAACAATTTGCTCTTGCACATGTAGGTCCTGCTGTCAGAGGTTTTGACACACTATTCGACCCATTTTGCATATGGGGAAATGAGATGTCCATGAATATCAGTCAAGTCAAGAAACTCAGAAAGATTGTTAGGATAAAGAAACTAGCAACGAAAAACAACAAGATCTTTGTCTGCACAATGAAGAAGACATCAGTGAACTACAGGATGGTACTAACTATTATACCTTGTGTTTTGCGTGAGTTGTGGTGTGGGAGGGAGGGATAGCTCCTTTTCATATTGCAGCGCTAGCTATCTAGTTGCAGTGTGTTACTGGGTGCTTGTAAAAAGACTTTGTGATTTCAGTTAAATGAAATCGGAGAGAGAGCTCTCTTTAAAAAAAACTCGTATACCTTGTTTTTTTATTCCTTTGCGCCATTTCAAAATATAGAGAAGATATTTATGCATATCTTTGTTTTCAGGCCTTTCCAAAGCAGTTCACAGATGATTACCTCTCAAACCACCTGTATGGTCAAGAGGCGAGGAAGTTGTTCATACAACACCCACGGTACAATATTGAAGTCTTCCTCAAGAGGACGAAGGATGGGCGGTCAATCATTCACAGGCACTGGCCTAAAGTTGCAAGGACCTTCAACATCATTAAAGGCTCAATATTCGCCTTCCGCTTCAGCAGTTTTCCAGATGAGATTCATCTGTCTATCTACCATCTATGATGCTAATTTCCAAAGGTTTTAGATGTTGCATGTGAAACTTGGTTCTGTTGTGTAATGGGGTAGCTAGCTATATGCCTATATGGTGTAAGTGAGTGCTGAAGCTATAAGATGTTGTACTCTGATGTATTTCAATTATGAAATCCTGGTTCCGTAATACGAAAATGAAATATATTGTGTGTTTAATATGAAATGTCAATTTGATTACTAAATGGATTAAAAATAATAGGCCAATTAGCTAGCTAATTGGGTTTTTCTATTGCAAATGGTTATTGAGACAACACCGTGGGCGATGATCTCAGACAACCCACACAGTTTCTAGGAAGTAAACGTGTTGGATCAATGAACAATCACACACGACTTCCTCTGGACAACTTTTTGCGTTAGGCCACCTTGCATAAACGTTTTCCACATAAAAAGTGTGTGTGATGGACTGCCTATGGCACACAGTTTCTTCTTGGCACCGTGCGTGATGCATTCAATAACACAAACGATAAAATTATTACTATCGTCTGCAATGGCAACGCTATCACAGACGATGTGATGCGGAAAATTGTGTGTGATGTACGCACGAACGGAAACGTTTGTCTGGGATTCACTGTGTGGGATGTATATACGAACGAACATGTTTGTCTGGGATTCACTGTGTGGGATGTATATACGAACGGAAACGTTTGTCTTGGATTCACTCTGCGGGATGTACATACGAACGGAAACGATTGGGCTTGTATAATTGTCTGTGATGGCTCGCCCGATCGCACACGAGCTCTTTTTGCCCCGCGTGTGTGACCGAAGGCCCTATCGCCGACGGTTTCTGGGTTGTGTGGGAAGGACCCCCCTATCGCACACACAGGCAAGGCGACGGTTTAAAACTCTGTCGCGGAAAGGGGGTAAAAACCGTTTGTATAGCAGGTCGCTATACTAGTGTGTGATCATCACTGCTAGTTGGAATAGCTTCTACCCACTTAGTAACATAATCAACAACAACTAGAATGTGAGTATAACCGTTAGATTTAGGAAAAGGTCCCATATAATCAAATCCCGAATATCAAATGGTTCAATAACAAGTGCATAATTCATAGGCATTTCCTGACGTCTACCAATACTACCAATTCTTTGACATTCATCACATGAGAGGACGAATTTACGTGCATCCTTGTAGAGAGTTGGCCAGTACAAACCAGATTGTAATACCTTATGTGCAGTTCGGTCTCCTGCATGGTGCCCTCCGTATGCCTCGGAATGGCACTTCCGTAGGATTTGTTCCTGTTCATGCTCAGGTACACAACGCCTAACAACACCATCTACTCCTTCATTATATAAATGTGGGTCATCCCAAAAGTAATGTCTTAAGTCAAAGAAGATTTTTTTTCTTTTGTTGATATGTGTAACTAGGGGGTATATATTTAGCAACAATGAAATTAACATAGTTGATACGTCTCCAACGTATCTATAATTTTTGATTGTTTCATTCTATTATATTATCTATCTTGGATACTTTATATGCATTTTTATGCTATTTTATATCATTTTCTGGGACTAACCTATTAACCCAATGCCAGTTCCTGTTTTTTGCTTGTTTTTGGCTTTTCAGAAAATAAATATCAAACGAAGTCCAAACGGAATAAAATCTTTAAAATGATTTTTCTGGACCAGAAGGGACCCTAGAAGGTTCGGGAGGAGGCCAGAAGACATACGAGAGAGCCACGAGCTCACAGGGCACGCTCGAGGGGGGTAGGCGCGCCCCCTGAGCTCGTGGGCCCCACGCTGCTCCGTTTGACCTAATTCTACCTCTATAAATTCCCAAATATTCCCAAACCAACAGAGAGCCACATGAAATAACTTTTCCGCCGCCGCAAGCTTCTGTTCCTCCGCGATCCCATCTGGAGGCCTTTTTCGGTACTCTGCTGGAGGGGGAATCGATCACGGAGGGCTTCTATATCAACCTTGCTACCCTTTCCAATGATGTGTGAGTAGTTCACCACAAACCTACGGGTCCATAGCTAGTAGCTAGATGGCTTCTTCTCTCTCTTTGATCTTCAATACAATGTTCTCCTCGATCTCCTTGGAGTTCTATCCAATGCAATTTTCTTTTTCGGTGTGTTTGCTGGGATCCGATGAATTGTGGGTTTATGATCAGATTATTCATTGAAAGTAATTGAGTCTTTTCTGAACTTTATTATGCATGATTATTATAGCTTTGTATTTCTCTCCGATCTATCCGTTTGGTTTGGCCAACTAGATTGATTTATCTTCAGTGGGAGAGGTGCTTTATAGTGGGTTCAATCTTGCGGTGTCCTCATCCAGTGACAGAAGGGGACGGGGTACGTATTGTATTTTTGCTACTAAGGATAAAACGATGGGGTTTATTCATATTGATTTAATTTACTTTGTCTACATCATGTCATCTTGCTTAAGGCGTTACTCTGTGTGTCGTGAACTTAATACCATAGATGCATGCTGGATAGCGGTCGATTGGTGGAGTAATAGTAGTAGATGCAGGCAGGAGTCGATCTACTTGTCACGGACGTGATGCCTATATGTGTGATCATTGCCATGAATACGTCATAACTATGCGCTTTTCTATCAATTGCCCAACAGTAATTTGTTTACCCACCGTATGCTATGTGTTCGAGAGAGAAGCCTCTAGTGAAAACTATGGCCCCCGGGTCTACTTTAAACATATTATAAAAACCAAAAATACCCTGCTGCAATTTATTTACTTTTATTTTGTTTTGCAATTTATATATCTACCTATACAAGATTTGATCCTTGCAAGTAACGAGTTCAAGGAGATTGACAACCCTCGTGCCCGCGTTGGGTGCAAGTATTTGCTTTTGTGTGTGTAGGTGTTGTTCACTAGGGTTTGTGTGATTCTCCTATTGGTTCGATAACCTTGGTTCTCACTGAGGGAAATACTTATCTCTATTGTACTGCTTCACCCTTCCTCTTCGGGGAAAATCCCAACGTAGCTCACAAGTAGCAGAAAGAATTTTTGGCACCATTGCCGAGGAGACATCATCAAATCACTACAAGTACCTTCACTCAAAGTATCATCTACTTGCTCTACTTTTTATTTGCCTTTTTATTTGCCTCTCTTTTTCATCTCCCCCACTTCTCTAAAAATCAAAAAACACAAAAATATTGTTTGCTCGTTTGCTTGCTTTGCTTGAAGTTGTTATCATGTCTGAATTTGTTATCTCTAAGGGTGCTAGTGAGGATAACAAACCTCATAAAGATGAATCTCCTGTAAATTTAGACACTAAAACTTTGTTACAGGAAGTGGGAATATTATAGGAAAAAGTGTTATCCAAGAATTCTTTGCTTGTACGGGAACGTTGGTGTCTAATGATATTCCTATTCTTAAAAGAACCAACCGTTATGCCCAGGCTGTCTCTGCACTCATTATTAAACTTGAAAGAAGATTTATGCGCACTCATCCCACTTTGCAAAGATTGTTTTTTGAGTTACCTGTTATAAACAATCCTAAGGCTGAAAAGATAGCTACTATTATTCTCATGAATGAATTTGATTATACAGTGCGGGAAGCTAGAGAATTTTTTTACTTTTATGACATGAGTTATGAATGCCCTATGATAGATGAAATCTTGTATGATAGAGATTTTGTGAGAAGATATATGTCTCGAGATCAACATGATTTTGAGGAAAATGCTAAGAAGAAAGTTCCAAACTTATATTTAATCTGACATACATTCAATAGCACTAATCATCAATATGCTTGGATTGTCAAAGGTAACCAACAAGGTTATGAGGAAGATTTCTTTGAAAATGCTAAAGTCCTTATAGAAGATAAATTCACCGTTACCTATGAAAGATCCCTTGACGACCATGTCCCTCAAAAAGTTAATTCTAATGATATAAAAGTTACTAAAGATAGCCCTTTCCATTATTTAAGTTCCCGTAGTAGAAAGTCTATTTTTGAAAAAGGGAATTATTAAGAAGTGCTTATGATGATGCTATGTATAAGGGGATAATGGAATGCAAGAATGATAATACTTGAAACTATGCATTATGCCTAGCTAGGGGCATAAAACAATAGCGCTTATTGGGAGGCAACCTAATATTTATCTTTATTGCAAATTTTATTTTTCTTGAGTCACACAATTTTTGCTACTGTAATGATTGTGTTTTTATCTTTTAATTAGTGTTTGTGCCAAGTAATGCCTTTGGGATGATTTGGATAATAGTATAATTGATGTTGTTTGGAAAAAGAAAGTTTTGCGCCCAGTGCTAGAATTTATTTTCTGTACTGGAACATCAGAAAATCTGAAATTTTTACATTGTATTGGAATACAAATTATTTACGTTGTCCTAATTTTTCATAATTTTTGGAGTTACAGAAGTACGGATAAATATTCTGTCATTGCGTACTGTTATATTTTAGACAGATTCTGTTTTTATTGCATAGTGTGCTTGTTTTAATGAAACTATGGATTATATGGGGGGGTATAAGTCGTGGAAGAGTTAGAGTACAATAGGTATTACGAAAGAACAATTATGAATGAGTTTATAACAGTACATAAAGTGATGATTGATTTATTATACTAACAGATCTCACGAAGTTTTTGTTGAGTTTTGTGTGCTGAAGTTTTCAAGTTTTGGGTGAGATTACGATGGATGGAGGAATAAGGAGCGGCTAGACCCTAAGGTTGGGGATGCCCAAGGCACCCCAAGGTAATATTCAAGGAAGAACCAATCGTCTAAGCTTGGGGATGCCCCGGATGGCATCCCCTCTTTCGTTTACAATCTATCGGTAACTTACTTGGAGCTACATTTTTATTCATCACATGATATGAGTTTTACTTGGAACGTCTTGTGCCATAGTTTTCTTTTCTTTGTTTGCTTTTTAGTTTGCCACAATCATTGTTTGCTGTACACACCTTTTGAGAGGGACACACATTTATCGTGATTTGTTAGAATACTCTATGTGCTTCACTTATATCTTTTGAGCTAGGCAGTTGCTCTAGTGCTTCACTTATATCTTTTAGAGCACAGCGGTGGTTATATTTTATGGAAATAATTGCACTATCATGCTTCAGTTAAATCTTTTTGAAAGTCTAATAAATAGTAATGGCAATTTGCACGTGTTATAAGACTAGTCCAAAAAGGATAGGTATTCAAGGGGGATATAATAAAAACTTTCATGTAGATCTCTAAATAGGAAACGTATGGTTTAATAATATTAATGTCATAATATGAAAGGATATTGGTTCATGATCATTGGTTAGTAGAAATATTGGTATTAAAGCTTGTTATTAACTTCTCATCTAAGTGTTGGTCATGGCATGGTGGGGAGGTTTGAGCATTTTTATGTCTGAAATGAAATCCTTGAGAACTGTTATAATCGGGGGTGCGCGATGGTTAACTCCTAACAATCTTCTCCCTAGGGGCATGCGAGTAGTACTTTGCTTCGAGGGCTAATAGGCTTTACAATAAGTATGTGAGTTCTTTATGACTAATGTGAGTCCATGGATTATACGCACTCCTACCCTTCCGCAATTTGCTAGCCTCTTCGATACAGTGCATTGCCCTTTCTCACCTCGAGAGTTGGTGCAAACTTCGCTGGTGCATCCAAACCCTGTGATATGATACGCTCTATCACACATAATCCAACTTCCACCATTCCGTCACATGACTTGTGTGTTCATCATCATATTGCTTTGCATGATCATATAGAGCTGACATGATATTTGTGGCTCAGCCACCATTCATCATTATCATACATGTTACGCTAGATCATTGCACATCCTGGTATACTGCCAGAGGCATTCATAGAGAGTCATATTGTTTCAGTTATCGAGTTGTAAGTAAATAAAAGTGTGATCATCATCATTATTAGAGCATTGTCCCTGTGAGGAAAGGATGATGGAGACCATGATTCCCCCACAAGTCAGGATGAGACTCCGGACGAAAAAAAGAGGCCAAAAAGAGCCAAACAAAAAAAATAAAAAATAATGAGAGATAAAGAGAGAAGGGGCAATGTTACTATCCTTTTTCCACACTTGTGCATCATAGTAGCACCTTGTTCTTGCTACTTGTGGACTGCGTTGGTATTTCCCCGAAGAGGAGAGGATGATGCAGTATAGTAGAGATAAGTATTTCCCTCAGTTAAGAACCAAGGTTATCAATCCAGTAGGAGAATCAAGCAAAATTCCATTAAGCGCACCTGCACACACAAAAGCAAACACTTGCACCCAACGCAAATAAGAGGGTTGTCAATCCTCTTAGCGGTTATTTGCAAGGTTTAATTCTGATAGTGGTAGATAGATAAACTAAAATACTAAATAAAATAAAAGTAAATAAATTCCAGCAAGGTATTTTTAGGTTTTTTAAATATGATAAAGTAGACCCGGGGGCCATAGTTTTCACTAGAGGCTTCTCTCTCGAACACATAGCATACGGTGGGTAAACAAATTACTGTTGGGCAATTGATAGAAAAGCAAATAATCATGATGGATTCATGGCAATGATCATGTATATAGGCATCACATCCGAGACAAGTAGACCGACTCCTGCCTGCATCTACTACTATTACTCCACCCATCGACCCCTATCCAGCATGCATCTAGGGTATTAAGTATGAAATAGAGTAACGCCTTAAGCAAGATGACATGATGTAGACAAAGTAAACTCAAGCAATATGATTAAACCCCATCTTTTTATCCTTAATGGCAACAATACAAATACGTGTCATGTCCCTTTCTGTCACTGGGATTGAGCACCGCCAGATTGAACCCATCAGAAAGCACCTCTCCCATTGCAAGATAAATCAATCTAGTAGGCCAAACCAAATCGATAGATCGGAGAGAAATACAAAGCTATAATAATCATGCATAAAAGAGTTCAGAGAAGACTCAAATATTTCTCATGAATAATCTGATCATAAAATCACAATTCATCGGATCCCAACAAACACACCGCAAAAGAAGATTACATCGGATAGAACTCCAAGAACATCAAGGAGAACATGGTATTGAAGATCAAAGAGAGAGAAGAAGCCATCTAGCTACTAGCTATGTACCCGTAGGTCTGTGGTAAACTACTCACACATCATCAGAAGGGCAGCAAGGTTGATGTAGAAGCCCTCCGTGATCGATTCCCGTTCCTGTAGAGTACCGGAAAAGGCCTCCAGATGGGATCGCGGAAGAATAGAGGCTTGTGGCGGCGTAAAAGTTATTCGGGGTGGCTCTCTGTTGGTTTCCCAATATTTGAGAATTTATAGAAGTGGAATTAGGTCAAACGGAGCCATGAGGGCCCCACAAGGCATCAGGGCGCGGCCCCAGGGGGGCCGCGCCTTGTTGCCTTGTGGAGGTTTCGTGAACCTTCTGGCCTCCTCTCAAAGTCTCAAGGGTCTCTTTTGTCCAGAAAAAAATCTCCAAAAAGTTTCGTGGCATTTGGACTTTGTTTGGTACTGATTTCCTGAAAAACCAAAAACAAGCAGAAAACAGCAACTGACACTGGGCACTAGGTTAATAGGTTAGTCCCAAAAAATGATATATAATTGCATATAAAAACATCCAAGATTGATACTATAATAGCATGGAACAATCAAAAATTATAGATACGTTGGAGACGTATCAAGCATCCCCAAGCTTAATTCTTGCTCGTCCTCGAGTAGGTAAATGATAAAAACAGAATTTTTGATGTGTAATGCTACCTAACATGTTTCATCATGTAATCTTTCTCTTACGGTATGAATAATAAGATCCGAATGATTCAAGGCAATAGTCTATAGTTTGACATAAAGACATCAATACTCAGGCATACTAATAAACAATCATGTCTTTTCAAAATAAAAATGCTAAAGAACATTAACCCTACAAAATCATATAATCCTGTCATGCTCCATCTTCTTAACACAAAATACTTATCATGCACTACCACGATGACAAGCCGAGCAATTGGTTCATACTTTTTAACGCGCTTCATCTTTTTCAACCCCGACGCAATACATGAGCGCAAGCCATGGATATAGCACTATGGGTGGAATAGAGTGTGGTGGTAGAGATTAATAAGGGGAAGTAAAAAATAAGAAGATAGTCTCACATCAACGAGGCTAATCAACGGGCTATGGAGATGCCCATCAATTGATGTCAATGCGAGGAGTAGGGATTGCCATGCAACGGATGCACTAAGAGCTATACATGTATGAAAGCTCAACATGAAAAACTAAGTGGGTGTGCATCCAACTTGCTTGCTCAAGAAGACATCGGGCATTTGAGGAAGCCCATCATCGGAATATACAAGCCAAGTTCTATAATGAAAAATTCCCACTAGTATATGAAAGTGACAAAATAGGAGACTCTCTATATGAAAAACATGGCGCTACTCCGAAGCACAAGTGTGGAAAAATGATAGTAACATTGCCCCATCTCCCTTTTTCTCTCATTTTTTTGTGGGCTCTTTTTGGCCTCTTTTTTTTAGAACGGTCTCATGGACCTCATCCCCACTTTTTCGAGGACTCATTAGTCTCCACCATTGTTTCCTCACTGGGACAATGCTCTAATAATGATGATTGATTACCCACAAGTATAGGGGATCAACTGTAGCTTTTTCGATAAATAAGAGTGTCGAACCCAACGAGGAGCTAAAGGTAAATTAATATTCCCTTCAAGTTCTATCGACCACCAATACAACTCTACGCACACTTAACGTTTGCTTTACCTAGAACAAGTATGAAACTAGAAGTACTTTGTAGGTGTAATGCTAGAACTACTTTGCAAGAATAAAACTAGGAGTACTTTGCGAGAATAAAACTACGAGTAATTTGCAAGATAACAAAAGCTAGTTGTTTAGTAAAAAGCTTTTGTAACATAAGAGAAACATTTGTCCCTAGGCAATCGATAACTAGACCGGTAATCATTATTGCAATTTTATATGAGGGAGAGGCATGAGCTAACATACTTTCCGTACTTGGATCATATGCACTTATGATTGGAACTCTAGCAAGCATCCGCAACTACCATAGATCATTAAGGTAAAACCCAACCATAGCATTAAGTAACAAGTCCTCTTTACTCCCATACGCAACAACCCCCTTACTCGGGTGTAAGCTTCTGTCACTATAGCCGCCCACTATAAGAGAATTATGAATGTATTGCAAACCCTACAGTAGGAATCCCTCATGCTTGCGCGACATGGAGGGCACCATAGGACAGCACCAAAATAAAACATACAACTCAAACCAATCACGATCATCAATCAACCCATAGGACAAAACGAATCTACTCAAACATCATAGGATGGCAACACATCATTGGATAATAATATGTAGCATTAAGCACCATGTTTAAGTAGATATTACAGTGGGGAGAAGAGGTGTTACACCGCTGCATAGAGGGGGAGAGAGTTGGTGTTGACGGCGGCAAAGTTGTTGGTCTAGATCGCCGTCACGATTGTTGCCCCGGCGGCGTTCCGGCGCCACCGAAGAGGGGGGAGAGAGCGCCCCTCCTTCTTCTTCTTCCTTGGCCTCCCCCCTAGATGGGAGGAGAGTTCCTCCTCTGGTCCATGGCCGCCATGGCTCCCGGAGGGGAGGAGCCCCTCCGAGATTGGATCTCTCTCTCTGTTCGCTTCTGTTTCGCGTTCCTGTTTTTTGGCCCTTCACCGTTTCTTAAATTTCCGGAGATCCGTAACTCCGATTGGGCTGAAATTTTGAGGGGATCTTTATCCGGATATTAGCTTCCTTGCAGCAGAAGGACACCCTCAACCGACCTACAGGGGAGCCACAAGCCCCCTAGGCGCGCCCAGGGGGGCCGCGCCCTGCAGGCTTGACGTGTCCTTGGGCATCGTCTCGCGTTGATTCTTTTTCCCAAAAATCAAATATATTCCAAAATAAATCTCCATAAATTTTTATCGCGTTTGGACTTCATTTGATATGGATTTTCTGCGAAACAAAAAACATGCAACAAATAGGAAATGGCACTGGGCACTGGATCAATATGTTAGTCCAAGAAAATCATATAAAATGTTGCCAAAGGTATATAAAAGTTGTAAAATATTGGCATGAAACAATCAAAAATTATAGATACGATGGAGACGTATCAGCATCCCCAAGCTTAATTCCTACTCGTCCTCGAGTAGGTAAATGATAAAAAGATAATTATTGATGTGGAATGCTACCTAGCATAATCTTGATCATGTAATCTAATCATGGCATGAATATTAAGACACGAGTGATTCAAAACAATAGTCTATAATTTGATATAAAGACATCAATACTCAGGCGTACCAACAAACAATCATGCCTTTCAAAATAAAAATGCTAAAGAAAGTTATCCCTACAAAATCATATAATCCTGTCATGCTCCATCTTCTTAACATAAAGTATTTATCATGCACTACCCCGATGACAAGCTGAGCAATTGGTTCATACTTTTTAACGCGCTTCATCTTTTTCAACCCCCACGCAATACATGAGCGCAAGCCATGGATATAGCACTATGGGTGGAATAGAATATAATGGTAGAGATTAATAAGGAGAAGTCAAAAAGGGAGAAAGTCTCACATCAACGGGCGATGGAGATGCCCATCAATCGATATCAATGCGAGGAGTAGGGATTGCCATGCAACAGATGCACTAAGAGCTATAAGTGTATGAAAGCTCAAACAGAAAACTAAGTGGGTGTGCATCCAACTTGCTTGCTCATGAAAACCTCGGGCATTTGAGGAAACCCATCATCGGAATATACAAGCCGAGTTCTATAATGAAAAATTCCCACTAGTATATGAAAGTGACAACATAGGAGACTCTCTATACGAAAAACATGGTGCTACTTTGAAGCACAAGTGTGGAAAAGGATAGTAACATTGCCCCTTCTCTCTTTTTCTCTCATTTTTTTTTGTTTTCTCTTTTTTTTGTTGGGCTCTTTTTGGCCTCTTTTTTTCTTTTTATTTCCTCACTGGGACAATGCTCTAATAATGATGATCATCACACTTCTATTTACTTACAACTCAAAATTACAACTCGATACTAGAACAAATATGACTCTATATGAATGCCTCTGGCAGTGTAGCAGGATGTGCAATGATCTAGCGTAGCAAAGATATCAAAAAACGGACAAGCCATGAAAATATCATGCTAGCTATCTTACGATCATGCAAAGCAATATGACAATGAATGGTCAAGTCATGTATATGATGATGATGGAAGTTGCATGGAAATATATTTCGGAATGGCTATGGAAATGCCATAATAGGTAGGTATGGTGGCTGTTTTGAGGAAGATATAAGGAGGCTTATGTGTGACAGAGCATATCATATCACGGGGTTTGGATGCACCGGCGAAGTTTGCACCGACTCTCGAGGTGAGAAAGGGCAATGCACGGTACTGAAGAGGCTAGCAAATTGCAGAAAGGTGAGAGTGCGTATAATCCATGGACTCACATTAGTCCTAAAGAACTCACATACTTATTGCGAAAAGTTTATTAGCCCTCGAAGCAAAGTACTACTATGCATGCCCCTAGGGGGATAGATTGGTAGGAAAAGACCATCGCTCGTCCCCGACCGCCACTCATAAGGTAGACAATCAATAATAAATCATGCTCCAACTTCTTAGCATAACGACAGACCATACGTGCATGCTTCGGGAATCACAAACCTTAACACCAATATTCTTACTGAACCACAATCATTCACTAGTACCTCCCACATATCACCATCTTAATATCGCAAAACTATTGCAAGGAATCAAACTTATCATATTCAGTGATCTACAAGTTTTATGTAGGATTTTATGACTAACAATGTGAATGACCAATTCATGTTGACTCTCTAAATAGATATAAGCGAAGCATGAGAGTTTAATTCTTTCTATAAAAGGCCACACTCTAATAATTATAAGTGAAGCAAAAGAGCATTCTACAAATAACGGTTTTCTATATGTAGAGAAACAGGCATCCAAACTTCAAATGATATAAGTGAAGCACATGAAGCATTCTATAAAGCCATACTCAAAAGATATAAGTGAAGTGCATAAAGCATTCTATAAATCAACCAAGGACTATCTCATACCAGCATGATGCATTATTAAAAGAAAAATAAAAAGCACACGACGCTCCAAGAATTTACTCATATCATGTGAGCAAAACAAAAACCGAGACATACCGATAATTGTCGAAGAAAGATGGGATGCCTTCGGGGGCATCCCCAAGCTTAGACGCTTGAGTCTCCTTGAATATTTACTTGGGGTGCCTTGGGCATCCCCAAGCTTGAACTCTTGCCTCTCCTTATTCTCCTCATATCTATACCTCCTCATTCTTCGAACACTTCATCCCCACAAAACTTAACTGAACTTTTTATTAGAGGGGTTAGTACATATAACATCAAATCCCATCATGTCCATCTGTAATATTATTGTATAATTATAATCAAACATTACCCACTGTATTCTATCACAATTCTATGACTCCCAAGTCAATGGGTCTCAACAAGATTTCAAACATACGCAAATAAAGAAACTATAACAGCAATCTGTGAAAACAGGACAGTCTGTAAAGATGCAAATGAAACATATACTTCTGTAACTCCAAAAATTCTGAAAAATTAGGAAAAAATAAAAAAATTATATAGAAGTACTGTGTAAAAATTTCAGAATTTTTGCATGTTCCAGTAAAATATAGAAATTCAAACACTACAGCAAAAGTTTCTGTTTTTGCACGGCACACACCAAACAAGCAATTTAAACATCCTAAAGGTAAATCTTGGCACATTATTTTTATAATACAATGGATTTGTACAAGGGGATAATTATTTTTGTTGAAAAGTTTCTGTAATTCAAGATTCAGAAAGTTTCCATGGGCATGAACAAAGTTTAAGGACGTCCCCCACTTCAACGGTGTTCGTCTTTCTCACTTTCACTTTTCTTTTTGAAAAGTTTTAGGTTCCCCTCTATATTTTTTTTGTTTTTAAACTTTTTAAAAGAACTCAACAAAATAAAATGACTCTCTAAAACTTCCGGGTTGTCTCCCAGGCAGCGCTTTCTTTAAAGCCATTAAGCTAGGCCTAAAGTGCTCAAGTAATTGATCCACCCGGATCCCAAGGTATATCAAAGCCAATTTTAATTAACAATGATTTGTAATTTAGTAGTGAGCACAAAGAAACATATATCATGCAATGACGAAGTCTAACTCTCTTCCTATGCATCGGCATGTCATAGAAGAACAATTCATGCACACATAATAAAGGCCGATGCATAGCATAAACAGTTTCTTGCAATTTCATCGTATTGGAAACATAGAGAGGCGGGGATGTAGTTCCTCTCTCATAATAATTGCAATTAGGAGCAGCAAGCACATGCATTTATATTCATCAAAATCATCATGTGTAATGGTAAAACGCAACCCATCAATATAATCCTTAATAAGCGCAAACTTCTCCGATATAGTGTAGTTGGGAGAATTCAAAAAGATAATAGGACTATCATGTGTGGGTGCAATAGCAACAATTTCATGTTTAACATAAGGAACTATAGCAAGTTCATCTCCATAAGCATCATTCATATTGGCATCAAGGCCACAAGCATAGCAAGCATCAATTTCATCAAAAAGGGATATTTCAAACGAATCAAAGGGATCATAGCATTCATCCTTCGGAAAGAACGAAGGGAAATTAAACAATGTATGAGTTGAAGAGTTACTCTCATTAGAAGGTGGGCATGGGTAGCTAATCCGCTCTTCCTCCTTTTGTTCTTCGCTCTCCTCGTCATCTTTTTCATCTAATGAGCTCACAGTTTCAGCAATTTCTTCTTCCATAGATTCCTGCAAAACATTAGTCTCTTCTTGGACAGCGGAGGTGTCCTCGATATATTCTTTAACATAAGCATTATAAGCATAGTTTTCATAGCAATATTTAAGTATGGCAAAATTTTCAGATTTGTAAAGAGTAACATCATATTTTTCAATCAAAGAAGCAATTTCATAGGCACCCTTAAAAGCAACAAATTCTTCAATTTGTTCAATATCGTAGTAACTATAAACACCTTTGGCATAAGAAGATAAGATTCCATTATCCTTAAACTCACATTGGTACTGAAGGTGTTTTTTAGGGTCTTCAGAACAACAAGTAAAATCATGTATTTCACATAAATTCCAAGCATATCAATTCAAAGTATTAATATGATGCCATAAGAGTTTCCCTTTTTGAGGCAAGCGGTGTCGCACAAAATAAGCATGCTCATCTAATGATTTTCCCTCAACTAAGCTTGTTGGGTTTTCAGCACGAGCACAAAGGGATCAAAGATGATCCAAGTAGAAAGCTTCAGCAGTATGAAAGATTTTGGGTGGTTCTTCAACCATTGGTTTAGCAAGTACAACTAATTTTTTTGGTATTTTATGTTTCCTACCCATAACTAAAGATAGAAAATAAGAGCACATAATAAAAACTACTTAGTGATAAGGCAAAACAAGCACACACGAGAATATCAACCCCATGCTATTGCTCCCCGGCAACGGCGCCAGAAAAAGGTCTTGATAACCCACAAGTATAGGGGATCAATTGTAGCTTTTTCGATAAATAAGAGTGTCGAACCCAACGCGGAGCTAAAGGTAGAATTAATATTCCCTTCAAGTTCTATCGACCACCGATACAACTCTACGCACACTTAACGTTTGCTTTACCTAGAACAGGTATGAAACTAGAAGTACTTTGTAGGTGTAATGCTAGAACTACTTTGCAAGAATAAAACTAGGAGTACTTTGCAAGAATAAAACTACGAGTAATTTTCAAGATAATAAAATCTAGTTGTTTAGTAAAAAGCTTTTGTAACACAAGAGAAACATTTGTCCCTAGGCAATCGATAACTAGACCGGTAATCATTATTGCAATTTTATATGAGGGAGAGGCATGAGCTAAGATACTTTTCGTAATTGGATCATATGCACTTATGATTGGAACTCTAGCAAGCATCTGCAACTACCAAAGAACATTAAGGTAAAACCCAACCATAGCATTAAGTAACAAGTCCTCTTTACTCCCATACGCAACAACCCCCTTACTCGGGTGTAAGCTTCTGTCACTCTAGCCGCCCACTATAAGAGAATTATGAACGTATTGCAAACCCTACAGCAGGAATCCCTCATGCTTGCGCGACACGGAGGGCACCATAGGGCAACACCAAAATAAAACATACAACTCAAACCAATCACGATCATCAATCAACCCATAGGACAAAACGAATCTACTCAAACATCATAGGATGGCAACACATCATTGGATAATAATATGTAGCATTAAGCACCATGTTTAAGTAGAGATTACAGAGGGGAGAAGAGGTGTTACACCGCTGCATAGAGGGGGAGAGAGTTGGTGTTGACGGCGGCGAAGTTGTTGGTGTAGATCGCCGTCACGATGGTTGCCCCGGCGGCGTTCCGACGCAACCGGGAGAGAGGGGGAGAGAGCCCCCCTCCTTCTTCTTCTTCCTTGGCCTCCCACCTAGATTGGATCTCTCTCTCTCTGTTATCTTCTGTTTCGCGTTCCTGTTTTCTGGCCTTTCACCGTTTCTTAAATTCCCGGAGATCCGTAACTCCGATTGGGCTGAAATTTTGAGGGGATTTTTATCCAGATATTAGCTTCCGTGCGGCAGAACCACACCCTCAAGGAACCTACAAGGGAGCCACAAGCCCCCTAGGCGCGCCCAGGGGGCCCGCGCCCTGCAGGCTTGCCGTGTCCTCGGGCATCGTCTCGCATTGATTCTTTTTCCCAAAAATCACATATATTCCAAAATAATTCTCCGTAAATTTTTATCGTGTTTGGACTTTGTTTGATATGGATTTTCTGTGAAACAAAAAACATGCAACAAACAGGAACTGGCACTGGGCACTGGATCAATATGTTAGTCCAAGAAAATCATATAAAATGTTGCCACAAGTATATAAAAGTTGTAAAATATTGGCATGAAACAATCAAAAATTATAGATACGATGGAGATGTATCAATGATCATCACACTTTTATTTACTTACAACTCAATATTACAACTCGATACTAGAACAATATGACTCTATATGAATGCCTCTGACAGTGTACCAGGATGTGCAATGATACTAGCGTAACATGTGTAAAAAATGATGAGCAGTGACTGAGCCACAAATACTATGTCAGCTATATGATCATGGAAAGAAAAATGACAATGATGATGTGTGTCATAAAAACGGAATAGTGGAAGTTGCATGGCAATATATCTTGGAATGGCTATGGAATGCCATGATAGGTAGGTATGGTGGCTGTTTTGAGGAAGATATAGGGAGGCTTATGTGTGATAGAGCGTATCATATCACGGGGTTTGGATGCACCGGTGAAGTTTGCACTGACTCTCGATGTGAGAAAGGGCAATGCACGGTACTGAAGAGGCTAGCAAATTGCGGAAAGGTAAGAGTGCGTATAATCCATGGACTCACATTAGTCATGAAGAACTCACATACTTATTGCGAAAGTTTAGCCCTCGAAGCAAAGTACTACTACGCATGCCCCTAGGGGGATAGATTGGTAGGACAAGTCCATCGCTCGTCCCCGACCGCCACTCATAAGGTAGACAATCAAGAATAAATCATGCTCCAACTTCTTAGCATAACGACAGATCATACGTGCATGCTTCAGGAATCACAAACCTTAACACCAATATTCTTACTAAACCAAAATTATCTACTAGCACCTCCCACATATTACCATCTTAATATCGCAAAACTATTGCAAGGAATCAAACTTATCATATTCAGTGATCTACATGAAAGTTTTTATTATATCCCTCTTGAATACCTATCATATCAGGGCCAAATTCATAACCTGTGCATATTACCATTGCTATTCATTAGACTTTCAAAAATATATAAGTGAAACATGAGAGTGCAACTATTTCTTTAAAATATAACCACCGCCGTGCTCTAAAAGATATAAGTGAAGCACTAGAGCAACTGCCTAGCTCAAAAGATATAAGTGAAGCACATAGAGTATTCTAACAAATCACGAATAATGTGTGTCCCTCTCAAAAAGGTGTGTTCAGCAAAGATGATTGTGGCAAACTAAAAAGCAAACAAACTATATCACAAGACGCTCCAAGTAAAACATATATCATGTGATGAATAAAAATATAGCTCCAAGTGAGTTACCGATAGATTGTAGACGAAAGAGGGGATGCCTTCCGGGGCATCCCCAAGCTTAGACGCTTGAGTCTTCCTTGAATATTACCTTGGGGTGCCTTGGGCATCCCCAAGCTTAGGCTCTTGCCACTCCTTATTCCTTTATCCATCGTAGTCTCACCCAAAACTTGAAAACTTCAGCACACAAAACTCAACAGAAACCTCGTGAGATCCGTTAGTATAACAAACAAATCTTAAACTTTAGGTACTGTTGTAAATTGATTAATATTTAATATTGGCATAATGCTACTGTACTCCAACTTCTCCATGACTCATACCCCCCGATACGATCCATAGATTCATCAAAATAAGCAAACAATGCAACAAAAACAGAATCTGTCTTAAACAGAACAGTCTGTAAAGATCTATTTAAAATCCATACTTATGTAATTCCAAAAATTCTGAAAAATTAGTAAAACGTAAAAAATTCATATACAAATACTGTGTAAAAATTTCAGATTTTTCTGATGCTCCAGTACAGAATTAAAATTCCAGCATTGGACGCAAAACTTTTCTGTTTTCCAAACAGCATCAATTATACTATCATCAACATCATCCCAAAGGCATTACTTGGAAAAAACACTAATTAAAAGATAAAAACACAATCATAACAGAGGCTATAATTTTTTATACACACAAGAACATAAAGTAAAAACAAAAATTTATGTTATTCATTGGGTTGCCTCCCAACAAGCGCTATTGTTTTATGCCCCTAGCTAGGCATAATGCATAGTTTCAAGTGTTGTCATCCTTGTGTTAATTCCATAAGTGGCCCTCGTAATAGATTAATAAGGTGCTTTAATTCTATTTCTAAGTAAGTGTTCCATTCCTTTCTTTAATGGAAATTGAAATCTTATATTACCTTCTTTCATATCAATAATAGCACCTATTGTTCGTAGAAAAGGCCTACCAAGTATTATGGGGCAAGAAGGATTGCATTCAATATCAAGAACAATAAAGTCCACGGGCACATAATTTCTATTTTCAAGAATAAGCACATCATTTATTCTACCCAAAGGCTTTTTAATAGTGGAATCCGCAAGATGCAAATTAAGGGAACAAGGATCCATGTCAGTGAGACCTAGCACATCACACAAAGACTTGGATATAGTGGAAACACTAGCACCAAGATCACAAAGGGCATTACATTCATAATCTTTAATTTTGAATTTAATAGTAGGTTCCCATTCATCTTGTAATTTTCTAGGAATTGATACTTCCAACTCAAGTTTTTCTTCATGCGCTTTCATCATGGCTTCTACAATATGTTTAGTGAAAGCTTTATTTTGTTTATATGCGTTTGGTGAATTAATCATGGATTGCAACAAGGAAATACACTCAATTAAAGAACAACTATCATAATTAAAGTCCTTGTAATCCAAAGTAGTGGGTGCATTACTACTTAAAGTTTTGACCTCTCCAAACCCACTTTTTTCAAAAAAAATTCATTAAGATTGTCACCCTCCAAGCAATTGGGACTCCTTCTATCTAAAGTTGACTCTTATTCAGTCCCTTTTTCATCAAGTTTTATGTTACTAAATAATGATTCAATAGGAGTGACACCAATCATTTTAATATCTTCATCATTACTACGATAGAAACCGGGTGGAATCGCTTTTTCTAGGAATTCTCGCTTAGCTCTCAACCTAGCGGTCCTTTCTTTACTTTCATTAATGGAGACATAGATAGCTTTAATAGACTCATTTATATCATGCTTGGGTGGCTAAATTTTAGTTTTGAGGTTTTCCATATCATGAGCAATTCTATCCATGTTCCTAGCCAATTCATCGACTCTATTCAATTTTTCTTCTATCATAGCATTGAAATTCTTTTACGAATTAATAAATTCTTTAATATTACTTTCAAGATCAGAGGGCATCCTATTATTATTATTATTATTATTATTATTATTATTATTATAAGAATTACCATAGGGATTGCCATAATTATTAGAGGAATTTCCAGGAAACGGTCTAGGATTGAAATTACCCCTATAAGCATTGTTGTTGAAATTATTTCTAGAGACAAAATTCACATCAATAGCATCATTAGTTTGCTCAATCAAAGTAGACAATGGCACATCATTAGGATCAATATGAGCATTTTTATTAGCAACCAATTTCAATAAAGCAACCATCTTATCACTCAAAGTATTAATTTCTTCGACAGAATTTACCTTCTTACTAGTTGGAGTTCGTTCAGTGTGCCATTGAGAATAATTTGTCATAATATTGTCAAGAATTTTTGTAGCTTCTTCCAATGTAATTTCCATAAAAGTACCACCTGCGGCAGAGTCTAGCAAATTTCTAGAAACAAAGTTTAGTCCCGCATAATTTTTTTGTATGATCATCCATAGATTTAAGCCATGAGTTGGGCAATTTCTTATCATTAATTTCATTCTCTCCCAAGATTGTGCAACATGTTCATGCTCAAGTTGCTTAAAATTCATAATTTAATTTCTTAAAGAAATAATCTAAGCGGGAGGAAAATACTTGGTAATAAAAGCATCCTTACACTTATCCCAAGAATCAATACTATTTCTAGTCAAGGATGAAAACCAAGTTTTAGCACGATCTCGTAGTGAGAACGGAAATAATTTTAATTTGACAATATCATTATCCACATCTTTTTTCTTTTGCATATCACAAAGCTCAACGAAAGTATTTAGATGGGATGCGGCATCTTCATTAGGACTACCAGAAAATTGTTCTTTCATAACAAGATTAAGCAAAGCAGCATTAATGTCACACGACTCCGCACTAGTGGCGGGAGGAGCAATAGGAGTACTAATAAAATCATTATTATTAGTATTGGAAAAGTCACACAATTTTGTATTTTCTTGAGACATCGCGACAAAGCAAGCAAACTAGCAAATAAGCAAACAAAAATATTTTTGTGTTTTTGTAAAAAAAATTAGAAGTGGGGGAGATGAAAACGAGAGGCAAATGCAAATAAAAAGCAAATAGAATAAATTCAAGTGGATGATAGTTTGTGTGAAGGTACTTGGTAATTTTGATGATGTCTCCCCGGCAACGGCGCCAGAAATTCTTCCTGCTACTTGTAGACTGCATTGGTACTTCCTCGAAGAGGAGAGGATGATGCAGTATAGTAGAGATAAGTATTTCCCTCAGTTAAGAACCAAGGTTATCAATCCAGTAGGAGAACCAAGCAAAATTCCGTTAAGCGCACCTGCACACACAAAAGCAAACACTTGCACCCAACTCAAATAAGAGGGTTGTCAATCCTCTTAGCGGTTATTTGCAAGGATTAATTCTGATAGTGGTAGATAGATAAACTAAAATACTAAATAAAATAAAAGTAAATAAATTGCAGCAAGGTATTTTTAGCTTTTTTATATATGATAAAGTAGACCCGGGGGCCATAGTTTTCACTAGAAGCTTCTCTCTCGAACACATAGCATACGGTGGGTAAACAAATTACTGTTGGGCAATTGATAGAAAAGCAAATAATTATGACGAATTCATGGCAATGATCATGTATATAGGCATCACATCCGAGACAAGTAGACCGAATCGTGCCTACATCTACTACTATTACTCCACCCATCGACCGCTATCCAGCATGCATCTAGGGTATTAAGTATGAAACAGAATAACGCTTTAAGCAAGATGACATGATGTAGACAAAGTAAACTCAAGCAATATGATTAAACCCCATCTTTTTATCCTTAATGGCAACAATACAAATACGTGTCATGTCCCTTTCTTTCACTGGGATTGAGCACCGCAAGATTGAACCCATCACAAAGCACCTCTCCCATTGCAAGATAAATCAATCTAGTAGGCCAAACCAAATCGATAGATCGGAGAGAAATACAAAGCTATAATAATCATGCATAAAAGAGTTCAGAGAAGACTCATATATTTCTCATGAATAATCTGATCATAAACTCACAATTCATCGGATCCCAACAAACACACCACAAAAGAAGATTACATTGGATAGAACTCCAAGAACATCGAGGAGAACATGGTATTGAAGATCAAAGAGAGAGAAGAAGCCATCTAGCTACTAGCTATGGGCCCGTAGGTCTGTGGTAAACTACTCACACATCATCGGAAGGGCAGCAAGGTTGATGTAGAAGCCCTCCGTGATCGATTCCCCCTCCGGCAGAGTATCGAAAAAGGCCTCCAGATGGGATCGCGGAAGAACAGAGGCTTGCGGCAGCGTAAAAGTTATTCGGGGTGGCTCTATGTTGGTTTCCCAATATTTGAAAATTTATAGAAGTAGAATTAGATCAAACGGAGACACGAAGGCCCCACAAGGCATCAGGGCATGCCCCCCATGGGGCCGCGCCCTGTTGCCTTGTGGAGGCTTCATGAACCTTCTGGCCTCCTCTCCAAGTCTCCAGGGTCTCTTTTGTCCAAAAAAAAATCTCCAAAAAGTTTCGTGGCATTTGGACTTCGTTTGGTACTGATTTCCTGAAAAACCAAAAACAAGCAGAAAACAACAACTGGCACTGGGCACTAGGTTAATAGGTTAGTCCTAAAAATGATATATAATTGCATATAAAAACATCTAAGATTGATACTATAATAGCATGGAACAATCAAAAATTATAGATATGTTGGAGACGTATCAGTTCTTCATATAGAGAGTTTCCTATGTTTTCACTTTCATATACTAGTGGGAATTCTTCATTATAGAACTTGGCTTGTATATTCCGATGATGGGCTTCCTCAAATGCCCAAGGTCTTCATGAGCAAGCAAAGTGGATGCACACCCACTTAGTTTTCGTTGAGCTTTCATACACTTATAGCTCTTAGTGCATCCGTTGCATGGCAATCCCTACTCCTCGCATTGATATCGATTGATGGACATCTCCAAAGTCCATTAATCCATCGAGTTGATGCGAGACTTTCTTCCTTTTGACTTCCCCTATCAATATCTACCACCACATTCTATTCCACCTATAGTGCTATATCCATGGCTCATGCTCATGTATTGCGTGAAGTTGAAAATGCTGAAGCGCGTTAGAACTATGATCCAATTGCCTGGTTTAACACCGGGGTGCTCATGATTTATATTTATGCGGTGAAGGCGGAGTCATGCCATGCTAACATGATAAAATGAGTGGGGATAATATTCATTAAGGCTCGTATATTTTGAAAGTTTAATGATTATGCTTCTTATGTTCATGGGTATTATTATGTTGATATTGTTACTTCATCGTTTCTCAATATTTATACCGTAAAGAGATTACATGATACACATGTTAGGTAGCATTCAACATAAAAAAATCTATTTTTATCATTTACCTACTCGAGGACGAGCAGGAATTAAGCTTGGGGATGCTGATACGTGTCCAACGTATCTATAATTTTTTATTGTTTCATGCTATTATATTATCAATCTTGGATACTTTATATGCATTTTTTATGCTATTTTATATAATTTTTTGGGACTAACCTATTAACCCAGTGCCCAGGCCAGTTCCTGTTTTTGGCTTTTCAGAAAATCAATATCAAACGAAGTCCAAACAGAATAAAATCTTTAAAATGATTTTTTCTGGGCCAGAAGGGACCCTAGAAGGTTCGGAGGAGGCCAGTGATAACCCACAAGTATAGGGGATCAATCGTAGTCCTTTCGATAAGTAAGAGTATCGAACCCAACGGGGAGCAGAAGGAAATGATAAGCGGTTTTCAGCAAGGTATTCTCTGCACGTACTGAAAGTAGCGGTAACGGATAGTTTTGTAGCAAGATAATTCGTAACAAGTAACAAGTGACAATAGTAAACAAAAGTGCAGCAAGGTGGCCCAATCCTTTTTATACCAAAGGACAAGCTAGAAATTTCTCTTATATTAAGCAAAGTGTTCTCGAGGACACATAGGAATTGTCATCTAGTCATGTTCATCATGTTTAGTTGATTCGTGTTCGCTACTTTGATAATTTGATATGTGGGTGGACCGGTGCTAGGGTGTTGTTCTTACTTGAACAAGCAACCCTCTTATGATTACCCCCTCTCGCAAGCATCCGCAACTACGAAAGAAGAATTAAGATAAATCTAACCATAGCATGAAACATACGGATCCAAATCAGCCCCTTATGGAATAACGCATAAACTAGGGTTTAAGCTTCTGTCACTCTCGCAACGCATCATCTACTTATTACTCCCCAATGCATTCTCCTAGGCCCAAATATGGTGAAGTGTCAGGTAGTCGACGTTCACATGACACCACTAGAAGAATAACAACATACACATCATCAAAATATCAAACGAATACCAACTTCACATGATTACTTATAACAAGTCTTCTCCCATGTCCTCAAGAACAAAAGTAACTACTCACAAATCATATTAATGTTCAAGATCAGAGGTGTATTGAATATGCTTAAGGATATGAACATATAATCTTCCACCAAATAAACCAACTAGCATCAACTACAAGATGTAATCAACACTACTAGCAACCCACAGGTACCAATCTGAGGTTCTGGGACAAAGATTGAATGCAAGAGATGAACTAGGGTTTGAGATGAGATGGTGCTGGTGAAGATGTTGATGAAGATTGGTCCTCCCACGATGAGAGGATCGTTGGTGATGTTGATGGCCTCGATTTCCCCCTCCCGGAGGGAAGTATCCCCGGCGGAATCGCTCCGCCAGAGAGCAAAAGTGCTCCTACCCAGGTTCCGCCTCGAGACGGCGGCGCTTCGTCCCGAAAGTCTTCTTCTCATTTTTTTCTAGGGCAAATAGCATCTTATAGGAGAAGATGGGCCCCGGAGACCTGCTGGAGGACCCACAAGCTCACCAGGCGCGCCCTGGGGGGTAGGACACGCCCCATGAGCTTGTGGCTCTCTGGTAGGTCCCCTCCTGGTATTTCTTCCACAAATATTTTTTATATATTCCAAAATAATTCTCCGTAAATTTTCAGTTCATTTGGAGTTGTGGAGAATATCTATCTCTGTTGTAGCTTTTTCAGGTCCAGAATTCCAGCTGTCGGCAATCTCCCTCTTCATGTGAAACTTGCCAAATAAGAGAGAAAAGGCATTAGGAATCATAAAGTGAAATAATGACCCAAAACATAATAAATAACAGTAGGAAAACATGATGCAAAATGGATGTATCAACTCCCCCAAGCTTAGACCTCGCTTGTCCTCAAGCGAAAGCCGAAATCGATAATCATGACCGCATGTTTAGAGAGAGAGGTGTCGATAAAACAAAATACGTGCATGAAAGCATCATGATCATTATCATAGCAGCAATATATCATCATAAAACTTCTCATGATCAAGTTACAATTCATTCACAAGCTAAAGTATGAATCATAAAATTCACTGAAAACTAACAAACTATGATCTCAGTCATTGAAACAATTGCAGTTTATCATATTTTCAGAAAGAGTCTATGTAAGAGCTTTGTTTAGCAAGTTCACATACTCAACTATCATTTAGTCTTCCATGATTGCAAACACTCACGGTATATTTATGGAGCAAAAGTTTCAGTCAAACACATAGGAAGATGGGGGTTTATAGTTTTCACCTCCCACCTGATTTATCTCGAGGATAATGTTAACAATAATAACTTCTGATCACCTACATCCAACTGGATATATATGTCTGGATCTTTCCCTACCACATGATGCTTGCCAAGTGGAGAATAAATAAGAACGAAATAGGGATGAACATTATTGACTCTTGCATAAAAGTAAATACCGAAAGTAAAAGATAGGCCCTTCTTAGAGGGAAGCAGAGGTTGTCATGCGCTTTTTATTTGGGATGTGCAAACTCTTAATGGAAAGGAACGTCACTTTATATTACCCCTTATGATAGCAAACTTTATTATGCAGTCCGTCGCTTTTATTTCTTTGCCATCACAAGTTCGTACAAAGCATGTTTTCCCTTACAATAAAAGATCATACATATTTAGGAGCAATTTTTATTGCTTTATGCACCGATGACAACTTACTTGAAGGATCTTATTCAATCCATAGGAAGATATGGTGGACTCTCATGGCAAGAAACTGGGTTCAAGGGTTTTTGCATGCACAAGTAGTATCTCTACTTAGTGCGAATTTTTGGCTAGCAAAATATTATGAGCAAGCACCACATGTTAGAGGATCCATGACAATATAACATCTATGTGAATATAAGCAAACATAACCCATTATGTTGTCTTCCTCGTCCAACGTCAACTATTTGATCAAGCATAGAATATTTGATGGGGGCTCACAATCATAAAAGATGTCCAAGATAGTATATTTATATGCGAGACCTCTCTTTCTATATTATGTTTTCATGAATTGCATCAATGACCAATGCTATGTTTGTTAACTTCCAACAAATTTTATCAATTATACCTCTTTTATGTGAAGACAACACTCCCCATGGGATTAGCATATGATCTTTTTATTCTTTTCAGTGCTAGGATTTAAGCAAGAAGGTAAAGCAACCAAACTCAAACTACTCTTTATTATATAACTCGATTACATAGATAGATAGATCATGAAACAAGCACTCAAAACTAGATCATACTAAAACTTTATTCTTCTAAATCACCAAATAACTAAGGATCGAACTAAGATAGATAATGAGGATAAAAAGTGATGATGATACGATACCGGGGCACCTCCCCCAAGCTTGGAACAAGCCAAGGGTGGTGCTCATACCAGTGTACTCAAGTGTCTTTCTTTGGTGTTGATGGTGATGAAGTAGTAGGCTTGTCCTCCAGTTTCCAAGGCATGGGCTCTCCATCATAGAAGGATGAATGTGTTTCTAGGATCCTGAAAGTTGCAGCGAAGCTCATCCTTTTGAGTCTAGATTCATACTCACTGTTTTGGTTCTGCAGGTCATATATTTGAGCTTGAAGATGATCGATCCGGTATTGTAGCTTGAAGATGGCTTCTCCAATGTCCTTGCTGTCCCACTTATGTTCACGAATAAAATCTGTGATCATGGAGTGGTTGGCGCTGAGTCCGCGTTCCACCATCCCTTGACACTTAAATATTTCTTGTTCCACCACTTCTAGCCTGGCCTTCTTGCTCCCCTCCTTATTCGGACCTTGAACGTCCCAGATGTGAAGCACCCCCTCACGCATCTCAATGGTTTGAGGGTGTTTCATCACCTCCGGAAGGTAAGGGTTGCTGACCTTCTCGAAGAACTTGTCCTTGGACGAACTTGGAGGCGCCATGGTGATCTAGATCTGTCAGAAAAATAGCCTGAAACAAGAACAGAGGAGAATCTTGCGATACAGTGGTCAAAACATTAGAGAGTATATATAATAATTTTTTCCCGTGCTGGACAAGTAATATGGGAGAAAACGGAGTCAGGAAAGTCCACAGGGGAGTCACAAGCTCACACGGCGCGCCCCCTGAGCTTATCGCTCCCTCGTGCACTTTCCTGATTATTTATTATTTTTCTAATTTTTTATATATTCCGAAACGAACAAAAAGTACTTTTATGGAACTTTTGGAGTCAGTTTAGTTAGCGTATCATGTACCTACTCATTTTCAGGGTTCTGGAGCGTTCCGGAAGGTCTCTTTTATGTGTTCCTCCGGTGTCATAGTTTGAATAATATTTGTTTCTATATTAATGGGCGTACCTGAGATATAATCTTTAATTCTTTGCCCATTAACCACTCTCGGATTAGTGCCTTTGGCGTTGTTGATTTTGATAGGTCCGGAGTGATAGACTTCTTCGACGATATATGGTCCTTCCCATTTAGAGAGAAGTTTTCCTGCAAAGAATCTGAAACGAGAATTGTACAATAAAACTTGATCACCTACTTTAAATTCCCTTTTTTGATTCTTTTATCATGCCATCTTTTAACTTTTTCTTTAAACAACTTGGCATTTTCATAAGCTTGGGTTCTCCATTCATCTAGAGAACTAATATCAAATAACCTCTTTTCACTGGCAAGTTTAAAATCATAGTTGAGTTCTTTAATTGCCGAATAAGCTTTATGTTCCAACTCAAGAGGTAAATGACATGACTTTCCATAAACCATTTTATACGGAGACATGCCCATAGGATTTTTATAAGCAGTTCTATAAGCCCATGATGCATCATCAAGTTTCTTAGACTAGTTCTTTCTGGATCTATTAACAGTCTTTTGCAAAATTAACTTTATTTCCCTATTGCTCAATTCAACTTGACCACTAGACTGAGGATGATAAGGTGATGCAATTCTATGGTTGACATCATATTTAGCTAGGAGTTTACGAAATGCACCATGAATAAAATGTGAACCACCATCGGTCATTAAATATCTAGGGACTCCAAACCTCGAAAAAATAACTTCTTTAAGCATTTTAATAGATGTGTTGTGATCAGCACTACTAGTTGGAATAGCTTCTACCCACTTAGTAACATAATCAATAGCAACTAGAATATGATTGTATCCATTAGATTTAGGAAAAGGTCCCATATAATCAATGCCCCAAACATCAAATGGTTCAATAACAAGTGAATAGTTCATAGGCATTTCCTGACGTCTACCAATATTACCAATTCTTTGACATTCATCACAAGAAAGGACAAACTTACGTGCATCCTTGGAGAGAGTAGGCCAATAAAAACCAAACTGTAATACCTTATGTGCAGTTCTGTCTCCCGCATGGTGTTCTCCGTATGCCTCGGAATGACACTTCCATAGGATTTGTTCCTATTCATGCTCAGGTACACAACATCTAATAACACCATCTACTCATTTATATAAATGTGGGTCACCCCAAAAGTAATGTCTTAAATCAAAGAAGAACTTTTTCTTTTGTTGGTATGTGAAACTAGGTGGTATATATTTTGCAACAATGTAATTAGCATAATCTGCATACCAAGGATTATTACGAGAAGTAGAAGCATTTACAACAGCTAATTGCTCATCTGGAAAACTATCATCAATAGGAAGTGGGTCATCAAGAACATTTTCCATCCTAGACAAATTATCTGCTACAGGGTTTTCAGCTCCCTTTCTATCAACAATATGCAAATCGAACTCTTGTAATAAAAGAACCCACCTAATCAGTCTAGGTTTAGCATCTTTCTTTTCCATAAGATATTTAATAGCAGCATGATCCATGTGAATGGTAACTTTAGAATCGACAATATAAGGTCTGAATTTGTCATGCAAACACGACTACTAAAAATTCATTCTCTGTAGTAGCATAATTTCTATGACCACTATCCAAGGTCTTACTAACATAATGAATAACATTCATATTTTTATCAATTCTTTGACATAGAACAACACCAATAGCATAATCACTAGCATCGCACATAATTTCAAAGGGTAGGTTCCAATCAGGTGGTTGAACAATGGGTGCAGAAATTAAGGCCTTCTTAAGTATTTCAAAGGCTTCTACACAATCATCATAAAAAACAAATGGAACATCTTTTTGCAACAGATTAGTAAGAGGCCTAGAAATTTTAGAGAAGTCTTATATGAACCTTCTATAGAAATCAGAATGACCAAGGAAACTTCTTATTCCTTTGATATCTTTAGGACATGGCATTTTCTCAATTGCATCAACTTTAGCTTTGTCTACCTCAATACCTCTTTCAGAAATTTTATGCCCAAGGACTATACTCTTCACATCTCTGCAAAACTCGGTCAAGGTTGCTTAAGCAATCATCAAAAGAGGTTTCGTAAACGGAAAAATCATCCATGAATACCTCAACAATCTTTTCACAAAAATCAAAGAATATAGCAGCCATACATCTTTGAAAGGTAGCAGGTGCATTACATAAACCAAAAGGCATACGTCTATAAGCATAAGTTACAAAAGGACAAGTAAAAGTGGTTTTCTCTTGATCTTCTTGCGATACGGGTATTTGAGAAAAACCAGAATATCCATCTAGGAAGCAAATGTGTGTATGCTTAGATAATCTTTCTAACATTTGATCAATAAAAGGCAAGGGGTAATGATCTTTCCTAGTAGCTTTATTTAATTTCCTAAAATCAATTACCATCCTATAACCAGTTACAATTCTTTGTGGGATAAGTTCATTTTTATCATTAGGAACAACAGTAATGCCTCCTTTCTTAGGAACACAATGAACAGGACTTACCCATCTACTATCAGCTATAGGATAAATTATACCTGCCTCCAGGAGCTTTAATATTTCAATTCTTACCACATCCTTCATCTTAGGATTCAAATGACGTTGATGATCAACGACTGGCTTAGCATCAGGCTCCATATTAATCTTGTGCTGGCATAAAGTGGGACTAATGCCCTTAAGATCATCAAGAGTATATCCAATAGCAGCACGATGCTTCCTCAGAGTTTAAAGTAATCTCTTTTCTTCGTACTCTGAAAGGTTAGCATTGATAATAACAGGATATATCTTCTTTTCATCAAGATAAGCATATTTTAGTGTATCAGGCAGTTTGTTTAATTCAAACACAGGGTCACTCTTAGGTGGGAGAGGATCTCCCAAAGTTTCAACAGGCAAATTATGTTTTCCTCGGGGCTTTAATCCCGCATATTATCGGTGTTCATATTTTCTTTTATGACCGCTGCCTTCCTTAACTATCGTTATAAAGCCACAATATGCATCAATTTGACTTAAGATCTGGCCAAGCTGGGTTGCCTGGCTCCTGTGCTTACCCCTTACGTTCCCGATTGTTCAGCTAAGGGGTAAAGGGAGCACCTCTGTGATTGTTACTTCCAGGTTATCCGGGTTAGTACCTCAGATGGGTGAAGCCGAAAGCTAGCAATCTTACAAATACAATTGGTCGGCAACGACGGAAGTGAAAATTTTGGTTTATTAAAATCAAAGACTTCGGAACCTTTCTCCGAACTAACTTTTTCCCTCCCGCATAGACCGGAGAAGATGTTATATTTTTATGGTAAACATAATACCCTGAGAAAAGGAACTTATAAAGGAACTATTTTTCTCAGAAGATGCTTCTTACATTAAAAAAGTAATATAAGATATCTCTCTGTTACCTTTGTTTTTCGAACCATATGGCTGGATTGCCTTGTTCTCCATAAAACTTCGCCCTAATAACGGCATTAAAAAGTAGGAAACACTCCTCGGCCACTGGCCGAAGAGGTGGAAGCCGATGGCCGGTTAACAAAGTATTACATGACAGATCCGAGCATTCAATGATGTAAAGTACTTTGATACATAGAATCATTACACCCAAAGTTTTAAAGCACGAGTTCGTTTACTCAAGGCCATCTATCAAAGAATCGAGGGCGCGGTCTTTTTGAGACAGCCAAGCTGCTGGCATCACGTTTTCATATACTAAGCTAGTAGGTATTTCCTTCCTGTCCGGCCCAAAAGGAGCAACTTCGGCAAGGTGCTCCGTGTCTAGCTCTATATAGCGTGTTTTTATCATTGCCCAGGCTTCTTGGGCACCTTCTCGATAGGTGGATACCTTCCACGCCTGTAAATAGCGTCGAGCCCCCTTAAGGCGGTCAACAAGCTCGGCCATTCCTTCCGGAATGGTCTCATGTGGCCACAGAGCCTTGAACGTAGTCTTCATGGATCTTCGAGATAATTCATGCAGCTCAATAAGCTCCTCTATCGCATCTTTTGAGGAGAAGTTATCTGTGCCTGGCAGCCGACCATTTAAAGCGGCTGCATGAATAAAGTGCGTTAACACTTCAAACATGATAGAATAATTAAAAAAAATCATCCTTCGGGGCACAGAATGATTACCGGATATAGATCCACTTATTTCCTTGTTTCGTCCTTTTGACACAGACAGTTGGGCTTTTAACCTCTCAATCTCGAGGGCTTGCTGCTCGTTGGTGGCCTTCAGCTTATTGCATTCTTTAATTCTCCGAGACAGCACGCTATGGCCAGCCTGTTCTTGAGATTCGGCGTACCGCAGGGCTTCTCAAGCATCCTTCAGATCCTTCTCAAGTTGGCCAATGGTTTCCGCTGCTATCAACATAAGACCTATTCAGGTGTACATTGGTGTATTTGGTAGTAAAGAGTATTTGATACTCACCATGGGCCTCTCTTGTAAATTTCTTGACGGCGTCCAGCTCGGATTTCGTCTGCTTAAGCTCCTCGGCTAGCTGGCCATTCTCCGTCCGAGCAGTATGTTCCAAAAACAAGCAAGTATGTTGTGGTAAACATAACTGGATCCTTAAATCGGCCTCTTGTGTCCAACTTAAGGCTCGGGGGCTACTGGGCTTCGCGCTTATTCATAAAAAGTTATAAAACTTATCGATCCACTAGTCGGATGGTATATCCAACCAGTGTCTCGGGGGCTACTGGGGGTCGCAATGGTTTTTTACGCCAATTGATCCTCGAAAGATATAAAGTGTTCATTAAAGAATGAGATCGGATGGTATGCTTTCCTTCGAAGGGACACATATTCATCCACCCAAAGGGCTACTGGGTTCATTAAGGAGATTTGTTGTTAAAACACCTTAGCAAAGGTTTACCTGTAGACTGGTGGATAGCACGCCCACCACATCTTCGAAACCCACTCGAGCGGCTCCGAGATAGGCGTCCACCGCATTGAGGGCATTAAATTACTGACTAGAAAAGATAGGATGCCTTAGGGACATTTTCCTCCGTCGATGATGCATTGCGCTCTCACCTCGGAGTTGGTAGCCGAGTACGCGCCCGAGGTCTCTGGTTGAGGGTCCTCGAGAGTAACCTTGGGAGGGGGCGCTCGGGCAGTATCTGTCCTCGGCATCGAGGTAAGCCTGTTCGCCACACTATCTGTTGGAGGTGCTCGGACGGGGCGCCTGCATATCATTAGAATTTGGCTGTTAGAAGCACATGGCGACTCTATTAAGAAAGCCACTATAGTAAAACCTTACCTATTTGAGGAGGGTCCGGCTTGTATCGCCTCTTCGGTAGCTTGTTGCCAAGCCCTGATTTGGGTGCCCCTGCCTGATTCCTTTGAAGGATCGGGTCAGTTTTTCGACGAGTAGATCGGCGACCCTTGGGGAGAGAAGTCAGAGTGCTCGGGGCTGTAGGAGCAGCTAGTCTTTCTCGAGAGGAAGTTGGAGGAGCGCTTACCGTAGAGGATGGCAGGACCCCTGGAAGATCAAGGAGAAGGGCCACTTTGGAGCCATCAGCGCTTTCTTGGTAAAAGAACCCATCTTCGAAGATGAGGGAAAGCTCGGAATCCTCCTTAAAACCAGGGTCGTCGTTGCGAGCGTAGGACTCCGGCTGTGGAGCTGGACAGCTCACCGTCTCAACCCAGCGCTTCCACCCCTGCTCGGATATGTTGAACATCTAATCAGAAGTATTAGTACACTGCTTGGATGGACGAAGTGTTTTAAAAGAAACTCATCGCTTCGACGGGATGGTGGTAGGAGAGGCCATTCAAGAATTTCCGTTGGGCGAAGTCCTTCTCCTCTCCCTTATAGATGCCTGTCAGCACGGCTGCCACGACTGCTTGATCTTTGAAGCCCTTTCTCACGGATCGGGTGGCGTCATCTGTCCTGTTGTATTTCCACAGGGGATGGATGCGTTGCCTGAGAGGTTGGACTCCTCGGAGAATGGCAAGGGCCATCACATTGATGATGGTCAGACCATGGCGGGCTAAGCAGGACACTTGAGCTGCAAGGCGAGCTACCTCGGCATCATCTCTCTGAGATGAACTCCTCGGCCGCCAATTTAAACGCTTCTTCGGAGGCGCGGGAGAGAAGGCTGGGAGCCCGGGGCGGACTGGGTCATACAGGGGAACATCGGCAACATAGAACCACTCAGAGACCCACGTCTCGACATCCTCTTTAGGGGTGCCGAGGAGATAGCCGGCCCCGGCAATTCGGCACACCACGGCCCCTCCGACCTCATGAATCTTCCCATCTCGGGAACAGGGCATCAAGCAAAAATACTTCTTCCATAAACCGAAGTGGGCGTCATAGCCAAGGTACATCTCGCAGAGGGAAACAAAACTCGCGATATGCAGGATGGAATTGGGGGTGAGATGGTGGAGTTGGATCCCATAAAACTCTAATAGACCCCTAAGGAATAGATGGATAGGAAATCCAAGACCTCGTAGAAGGAAGGGGACGAAGCAAACTCGTCCCCCCCCCCCATGTGGAGTGGGGTAATTATCGGCGTGCACCTTGCCATCAATGGACATCAGGCTAGGGCGAGTGGATGTGAGATCAGAATCGGGCAAGTAGCCCCGGGTGGCAAGCCGATCTAGTTGGATATGGGTGATGGAGCAACTCCCCCATTCACCCGGAAGAGGCCCGTGGGGACGCTTCGACGAGCTCGCGGCGCCTGACATTGAGAAAGCTTTTGAGCTTGTTTGGAAGGATTTCGTGCTGGGGCGAGATGGGGAAATGCTAGGGTAAAACATTCGTCGTCTCCCTAGTTAGTTAAATACCCTGGAAGGTCGGGCGATAAGGGACGTTTCGACATCCAGCTATCAATACGCCTATTCCCTAGTCGCACAGGAATCAAGGAAAATTATAAAGATAATACTTTGGCCACATTTGGTGGGTCCCGTATGCCAGTCCCAATAGCAAGTCTTCGGATTGTTCGGGGCAAAAGTTTTCTGGTCCGAAGTATATGGATGCACGGACTCTCGAGCCGAGGAAGCTTTAAAAGACCTCGGGTCCGAATACGAATCATCAAGGGAGGAACTCGCCTGCCAAGCCGAAGATGCCAAGGCCGAAGAGGCTATTTCCGAGGATGGAGCTGCAGTCTTCGGCTTCGAAGACCAGTTCAGGGGCTACCGACGGTGTCCTGGACTAAGGGGTGCTAACCGGTGCGGCCCACAGTCCACGGGTCGGGCTCATGGCCCGCCGATCACTAGAAGGAAGGACCACCAAGGTCACGAACCTCGGCGTAATCAAGATGGAGACCTCCGAAGACTTGGCGTGTACTTCAAGGATTGCCCTGCAGCCGACGTATCGATAACCAACCATGTGTAACCTAGGTACCCCCGGTGCATATATAAGTCGAGGGGTTTAGTCTTTAGAAGGACAATTACCAGCCTTAGGGTTTAGAAGACAATCATACGATCTCGAGGTAGATCATCTTGTACTCTGTACCCCATCACATCAATACAATCAAAGTAGGACATAGGGTTTTACCTCTTTGAGAGGGCCCAAACCTGGGTAAATATCGTCTCCCTTCGTCTACTGTTACCATCGTTCTCAGACCCAGAGCTTGGGAACCCCTACTCGAGATCCGCCGATTTTAGCAGCGACAGCTGGTAGCCGGAGGCCGACGATGTCCCAATGGAGAACGCGGCCGAGGATGAGCCGGCGCCACCCTCCTCGCCGGCACCACCCTCGCCGGTGCATTGCAACATGACCATCGGCGAGGCCCATGCCCATTACATGGACATGGTGCGGGAGGAGCAGGCCGACACGGCCTACAACCTCCAGCTCCTCCAAGAGCACCAGCAGGCGGAGGAGCAGCTCGACGCCGGCAGGGCGATCGCGCCGGACACGGACGTGGCAGAGCAGGCGGCACTGCTCGAGTCCCACCGCTCGCCTCTGAGATCCGCCTTGCCCGCTGGCGGTACCGTCAGCGTTAGGCGAAACTGGAGGCCGCCTACAAGGAGTTCGACGAGGCGGTAGACGAGGTGTGGGGCAAGACCGACGACGAGGAGGACATCGCCGGCTTCGCTGAGGCCGCGCCTCGCCGCCACGACAACAAAGCCGGCAGGTCCGCGGGAGCCGCCGGCAGCGAGGAAGAGTAGTGCATGGTAGGTCGCCGCCACTCGGGTCCCAGGAAGACCACCGCTCGGGTCCCAACAAGGAGTAGTATAATTTTAAAGCGATGTTCGTTCAGTGGGAGGAGACTGCTACTTGTGATAGGCATTGGGATTTTCCCGAAGAGGAATGGTGATGTAGTATAGTATCAGATAGTATTTCCCTCAGTTAAGAACCAAGATTTATCAAACCAGTAGGAGAAACCACGCAAACAAGGTAAGCGGTACCTGCACACACACAAAGCAAATATTTGCACTCAACACGGGGAAGAGGGTTGTCAATCACCGCTTACCTTTCTGCCCTATTTTATTCAAAAAATCTGAAATATTGCTACCATCCAAACTATCAATCTATCACCCAAATTATCAATATCTTCGCCATACCGGTACACCTATACAATTAGCAATTGTATTAGGTGTGTTGGGGACACAAGAGACTTCTTATATTTGATTGCAGAGTTGTTTGAGAGTGATCACTTTCAATCTACACCTCATGTGGGCTGATAAATCTTAGGTCATTCACTTGAGAGAAATTTGCTGTTGTCCTACATTCCTCTGCACTTGGAGGCCTAACATAGTCTACAAGAATAGAAGAGCATAGTAGACATCATCAACTGACCCTCATTTTAGTTGGTGCCATTGCATGTATGACTCTTCCGATCTACTCTTCTTTTCTTCCGCAACGGTTGTTGCTCTGGTGCGATGGTCCTTTGGGGCCTTAGCACAACGACTTACAGATTGTCTACTACAACAAGACTTGCCTAGCTCCTGAGAGAGGGATGATGACGACGGTGCCCCTTCGGCTCAATCGAGTGCTTATCGTCATCTCGGGTGGTCCATGGACCTGATTGTAAAATTTATTACTTATACCTTCTTTGTACTCTATTGCATATATTAATAGATCCAAGGACTTTTCGCAAAGTCCTGCTTAATGAATGTTTTAAATCTTTTGCCTTTTCAAAAAAATAAAACATGGTTGTTTTAAATCTTTTGCCTTTTCAAAAAAATAAAACATGGTTAGAGTGCTAAACTTCTATACAATGAGTGTCTTTTTTCGTTTTTCGAGCTATAAATGAAATACTTGAAACATTACTCTACTGAAGCATTACTTGTATTTTTGTGTGACATCATAGATGTGCGCACTCGGTTCTTTTCAAATTTTAAGAAAATGTTATCATAATTTTGACCTTCCATTTAATACTCTAGGGGCACCGGAACATCATCTTAGATTGAGCACCTAGGAAGAGTAGAACATTGGAGTCCGCCGCTTGGGTCCCAGGAAGGCCACCGCCAACGTCTTGCCAGGCCTCACAGTCGGTGAGCTTGTCGCGAGCTTCGCGGAGGCCACTACTATTCTTCCGCTCCCGCTGAAGCTTCACTTCACGGGGCTCACGGCAGCCCAATGAGCTTGCTGCCAGACATGGGAAAGACATGTCGTGAGAAACGGCCGTCGCGACCGGCGATCATTTAGACCAGTTTATTATTGCCTAGTCTGCTATAGTTTTGTAGAAATATGTCAGAAATATAAAGATTTTCGTCTGGTTTATATGAAAATTCATCCGGGTTGCATGTAATTCATCCGGTTTGTTGATATCCGGTTTGAAATGTATGCGAGCACGGTTGGATGATCGGCTCCCGCATCACCGTCCGCGGACTGATCTGAATCATTCCGCGAACGGATACCGTGTCCATTTGGGGGTTTGGCGTTGGAAATGCCCTTACTTACCGGAAGTCATCGTCTGCTTGTGAGCTCATTTGAGCTCACGATGAACAGTAAAATCCAAATAAAATGAAAAAAATAAAAAAATTCTGAGTTTTTTTGCAAACGTAGACAAATATTTTCAGTGCTTGCAAAATTTCATCATGAAACGACATTTATGGAAGTCGTAGCAAAAAAAATCAGCACTCCATAATGCTTTTGAAAACAACACTTTTGAAATATCATTTTTTTCCACGACTTTCATAAAGGTCATTTTATGAAATTTTGTGAGCACTCAAAACATTTGTCAATGCTTGCTCAAAAAATAATATCAATTGTTCTTGAATTTCTTTTCAATTTTTCTTAGATTAACTGTTCACCCGAGCTCAAAAACACCACGTCACTTAGAGCATCTACAGCCGGGCCTCTCATACCCGTCTCAAACGCCCGGGCAGGCCGTCCGGTCACTGACCGGTCTCAAAAAAGCGACCCAACCGGACGCCTCAAACCACCCTCAAACGCTAGGGCTGACCGGCACCCCTCATATCCAGCCCAAATATAGGGTGGATATGGGGCGGCCCGGGCACGCCCGGGCGCGTCCTCCTGACAGGCCCGGCCCACCAGCGACCCCACCGCTGCCCCACAAAAAACCCCAATCCGGGCACACCGCTACGAACCCTAGCTCACTCTCTCCCTCTCTCTCGCTCAATCCACTCCTCTCCCTCTCCGATTCCGATCCCATCCACCACGATGAGCAGCTCCGGCAGCGACTCCGGCTCCGAGCTCGACTACGAGGAGGAGATGGCCCTCCGCATTGCGCTGGAGCGGTCCAAGGTGGAGACCGGCGGCAGCTCCGGATCTGGAGCGTCGCCGCAGCTCCCGCGCCGGCGCAGCGCCGACGCCGGAGCTGGACCCTCCCGGCCCGCGCTTAGCGATGCCAGGACAGCGCAGTCCGCACCGGCAGCCCCGCGCCGTCTCCTTCCCTCGCCGGCCGCTCCTCCACACGGCCAGCGGTGGGTGCTTGTCCCCGCGTCGCCGGCCCGCACGCGCACCCTGGAGTCGGAGGCGTGCGCCGCGCGCCGCGAGAGGCAGCGTGCACGGGAGAGGGACGCGGCGGAGCAGTCCCCGCGCTGCCACCGCGGGACGGAGGCGGACCCCGACGAGGACGCGCGTCTCCTCGCATGGGTCTACAGCCGCTCCCTCACGACGGCGGAGACGGACGCTCGCCGCCTCCGACGGAAGAACGCCAAGGCGCTCCGGTTTGCTATTGAGCAGTCGGAGCGCGAGGTGAAGGAGGCAGCGGCGGAGAAGGCTCGGGTCACCAGGCTGAAGCGGGAGCAGGACAGGGTGGTCCGTCGGATGAAGGGGCTCATCGTCCTCTCCGACTCCGACGACGGCAACAGCTCCTCCTCCTCGTCGGACGACCAAGACTCTCCACCAGCCGCGGACGCCTACAGCTACGCCGGCGACCGAAAGGGCAAAGGCCCAGCGAGGAAGTGGTGAAGCTCCGCCGTCTCCGTCTTTAATTTCAAGTTTTTAGTAATCTAGTTTAAACTTGTCCGTCGTTTATGTAAATTATGTGAACTTTGGCGATCTTTTGGACATCCGATGGTGATCTTTTGGTGATCGGAATGTGCATTTCTATGTCCGATTCCATGTCTGTTTGATGATCTACGTTGTTTAGTTCTACGTTGCATGCTTAGTATGGATATGAGGTGCCGGATATGAGAGACGCGGTTGCAGAGAGGCAAATTTGAGGATGCCCGGTCAGTGTCCGCGGACGCGTCCGGACGCGTCCGCGGGCGTTTGAGGGGCCAGATTTGCAAAGTCCGACTGTAGATGCTCTTACTTCCTTTATTTATTTCACCAGCAGTACACTGTACACGAAGCTGACGAACGGGCGAGAGTTAAAATCTCCAAACACTCGTAAATAAAATCAAAAAAATATCGAAGCACGCACCATCACCAATTGGTTTGAGGAAACAACAACAGCTCCCCGCGCGTGAGGAACGGGGCAGGATTCTGCAGGCATGCCAGTTGCCAGGTCGTGCTTTGGGTGAATGAATCATCGCATGCGACAGAGATGCCCTCATCAGGACCAATGTACGTGGTGCTCTCCATGTGACCCCGCTCGCCCGCGTCATTAAACAAAACTGCCCTACCTACACAGAGCGGGTGTGTGCGGCTTCGAGATCAAGATAACTCGAGCCCTTGATTGGCCTGCCCGTAACGCATGGCACGTCACGTGTTCTAGGGATCATTTGGCAGTGGCAGGCGCTCTGGAAGAGAAACGGAAGGGGCGGCTTTTCCTCCTCTCTTTCCCCTCATCCCAGCTGAGGCACTGCCAAGCGTTTACCGGATGTGAACCAAGACAAGCCATTATAATGAAGGTCTAAAAGGGAAAAATGATAAATAAATAATAAAATATCCTTATTCCATTATTTCCTGCCTTATCAAATCTCGCAAAGCAAAGTTGATATAAGCTGCGGTCCTACAAAGCAAACCATCATTATCATTGGATTCGAAATTAACTTTCTGCCTCCCGTTCCCGTGTAGTACAGTCCGGAGTGCGGACGTTGGCCTGGCTCATCAGTTGCATCGGGATACGGCACACGCAAAGTGAAAGCAACCTTACGATCAGAACAAGGAAGAATTGCTGCATGAGTGCAAGGGACGGCCAAGTCGCAACGGGAAACAAACAGTAATCGCCTCCACCGGATGTACCGTGTGGACTACGGAAAGCCGCACAGGAAATCAGGACGAATCACATGAAATTCAACCGGATCCCCTTTTATTATCTGGCATACATACTTGAAGTTGTTTTGTGCTACACTTGTTGGAGCTTTTAAGCAAAGCCGACTTGCATGCACCGCTCAATACCGAGAACCAACTATCACGCAATGTAGCAGTTCAAAACAAAGTATTGTATGGAAAACAGTACTGGTATCTCTGCCAGCAAACGTGCAGGAAATGCAGCTAGTTCAAACGACTCGGTCATCACCGACTCACCGTTCGTCTAGTTGTAGCTTTGGGATCTATGGTTAGGACAACATATCTTCTTAAGTTTTCGTTCCATGAGTCTCCATGACGAATCCGCAAGGCTGCCAGTTAGAACCGGGCAGCATCGCACGCGCATCTTCCGGAAGGAGACCATAAATTCGTACCGGGAGCATTCGCGTACATTTCCTCTCGAGGGACGGAAAACTGGAAATCTTTCACCTACGTTCTCTTGAGGAAGCCGTGTTGACGTGCTTTTCTTTCGAGAGTACCCACATTGTGCCCCTTAGCTTTATAGAAGACAAGGGGTAAATCTAAAGTAAAGATACAACAACTCTCACAATCTCACTACAACCCATGAGCAGCAAGCCCCACTAGAGCAGCGCACTACTCGACTACTCACAAATATGAGCTACACCTCTCCTGCCTGCTACAGCCCACAGTTTCAGATAATTGAAAAAGAGGCGAAACATTTAAGGTCTAGAAATTTTAGGGTACAAATGCAAATCTACTCAACCAAAAGTCCAAAACTCATGAAATTCAACTATTGAACCATTGAAAAGAGAAGTCTTAAAAACTACTAACATAAACGCTTGCCGCTTGAAATGTTCACTTGACGCCACCACACCACAATACCAAGCGACGACACGTACACCATGTTACCCACAAGTAAAAGCAGAAGAAGACATTAGTGGCGTCGACGGGGTGAACTGGATTGATAGGCTCAAGCGCATCACTGATTTGCATGAATCAAAAATTCTCAGCAAATCAGGAGCAAGGTTTGGATCATACTATCTAAAATTAATGTTATGTGCTAAAAGCTCATCCAATAAAAGAATAAAAGACAGGCAGAAAGGAACGAGAATAGCTAAGTCATGATGGTCCTTCTCGTTTGTTCATAGTTTCCTTTCCCTTTTCAAGTGCCTCTCGTGGAAGTAAATTTATGCTTCCACGAGAAGCAAATATGAAGCGCATTTTTTTTTTTGAGAAGCACAACTGTGCTTCTAAAAAAATGCGCCAAAACATGGGAAAACCAGCCAAAACCCGAAAAGCAAAAAAAAACTCATATAAAACCCGAAAACGCGTATGAAAAAAAAAACAGAGAGAGCGTCCAGCACGCGACACATGGCGACGGCTGGGCGCACCACTTGATGCACTCGCATGCCAAAAAAGTGATCCTTGCGGGAGCCCCGCAAGGGGTAAGCCTTCGGTAGTTGCTCCCACCAACACGCACCCACCACTCCTCTGCATGCCCTTTTGGGCCGGCCCATGTGCGAATTCAGAAAATGTTCAGGAAATTTAAGAAAATATTTAGAAATTTCAAAAAATGTTCGTGAAAACTATTCGTGCAGTGAACCAAAAAAATCGATTCGAAAAAAGTTCATTAATTCGAAAGCTGTTCATGCGGTTAAGAACAAGAAAGAACATGTGTTCATGAATTTTAAAAAGGAAAATGGTCATTAATTCAAAAAATGTTCGTCATAGAAAAAAATGTTCATTAATTGAAAAAATGTTCGTCAAACTAAAAAATGTTCAAGAATTTCAAACATTGTTCCCAAATTTTAAAAAATGCTCATCATTTCTGAAAAATGAAGAATTCCAAAAAAATCACGATTTTTAAAACTGTTTTTGCGAAACTGTAAAAAATATTCGTGAATTTGAAAATTTTCACAATTTCAAAAATGTTCATGATTTCAAGAAAAATATTCATGAATTTGAATGATGTTCTTAAAATTAAAAATAAAAATAAAAAGGAAATGAAAATAATAAGTAAGTAAAAAAGAAAAAGAAAACAAAAATGGACATGGAAAAAATGAAAATCAAAAAAGAAAAAATGGAAAAAAAGAAAGGAAAGAATCAAAATGAAAAGAGCAGAAAAAACGTAGGAAAAAACACAAAAATAAAATAAAAACGGAATCAATAAATCCCGAACGCACCGTGTTTTTGGGTATGAAGCCGAACGTCCCTTTCACCACTGGATCAGTTAACACGAATCTCGAAACAAAACCAGTGCCTCGTCATCTTTTTTCGTCGTTCGTGCTAACTTCGCTACACACTGAACGAAATAGACCAGTCTTATCCACTCCCGACGCCACTCCTCCCCATCCATTCCCCATCTCACGCGCCGCTCTCTGCCTCCACCGCTCGCCGCACCGACTCCCTGCTCCGCCGCACGCCGCACCCGCTTCCTGCCTCCAGCAGACGACCAGCGCCTCAGCCGCGTGCATCGACAGCAGGCCCCGCGGCGACCTCGAGAGGAGGAGCACGACAGGTCCCGCGGCCTCTAGTCCGGCACGAGCACGACGGGCTCGAGGACAGAACGCCGGCGGACCTTTTCCTTCGTCGACCTCAAAGGAAGCATGCCCCAGCGTTCCCGACCACCACCGCGGGAGCTCGTCGGCGGGGAGCGCGTGGTGCTGCCGCCCGACTCGGAGGACGCGCTCGAGGTGTTCGTCGACGGCCATGCTTCTGCAGATCCCCATGGCCGTCTCCGTGCTCTAGGCGTGGGAAGTAGCCGGAGTCGTGCAAGACCGTCACCACTGCAAGCCAACCAATTCGCTTGAGCCACCGCGGTGGGCGTCGAGGACGCCTCCGTACGCGCGCTGCTCGCCGACCATCCTCCTGCCCTGCCCACACTACAATGGCCGCAGGTGAGATAGCTCAGTTCGTCCATCTTCCTCGTGCTTGCATTTGCTATGTGGATTGCTCAAATTTTGAAGCAGCTCACGTTACATCAGATTCTAGTTCACTTTGGTGTGTCTCAAATTGTGTGTTTTTTTTGCTAGCTGATTTTCTGACTCAAGTTGCGATAAATTAGTTAGTTTGCTATGTACTGAAGTTAGTTCAGTTCATGTGTACTCGAGGTTCTGCTCGAAATGAATTATTACTAGTCAACTACAATAGTTACCATTTTATTAGACATATATTTGCCATCTTATTTAGCAAGATATTCCTCCAGAATAGACACACAACAAATATACATCTTGTTTTTAGTATAGAAACTATAAACTGAACTAACTTCAGTAAGCTGCCATGGCAAGTACTATGTTCTTTTGCCATGTCACATTGTCGTGATTTTTTGAAGGCAAATTTCATCCAATTTCTACAATCCGTAAACTGCCATGGCAATTAATCGTGGTTTTTGCCATCATGAGACTTGTGATTGGATTAGTTGCCACGAGTATCGATAGAGTTCACGCATCATCATGTCAAATTTTAGAAAATGACAACTTGATTGCATTCTTGCCATGGCAAATTTTGACCATGGCATTTTTTTGGTAGACCATGGCAATTAATCTTATACTTTTTGCCATCTAAATATTAAAAATTTAGTTTATTGATCATGGAAAATTTAGTTTTTGGATCATGGCAAATTTATTGCATTCTTGCCATGGCAAATTATGATTTTATACCATTTTTGTCATGGAATATCTATGTTTTTCAGAAATGTTTCTACAATTTCGCTGTACATTTTTGCCTCCAAAGTTGCCATGTCTCACTGCACAATTTTTCTTAAATTTTCCATTTTCATAGTTCATTTTTTATGTACATGGCAAAACCTATACCTTTTCTTTCTCATACAATTGCCATGGCAAATCTAAGATAACAACATTTTTCTTAATTTTCTGCCATGCAACTCTTTTTCACAACTTTCGTACACTTGCCATGTCACCAAATAGAATATTAACTTTATTTTTGCCATCATGTTTTGTAAAAAAGTTTCAGTTAGCAGTATTAAACAATTCTTGTATTTTGACACAGTACACACTCATGATGATTTGTCACGTGAAAATTTTAAGTTTTGACGCAGGGCATTTTTTTGCCATGTTTTCGTATCTGGGATTTTTCCATGGATAATGGCAATTCATAACTTTTGTTTGGTCGCCAAACACGGTAAATTGTATAAATCTCCGCACTCTCCACATGGCAGTTTAATGGATTTTTAAACTTGTTCACAAATCAATTCGTTTCTGCCCATGCCAAACTTAGATTTTTTTTCTAAATTTTCATGTTGCAAAATCAAAACATCATTTTGTCTTGCAAACATGACAAATTTAGGTCTTTTTGCAACACTCCCATGGCAAGCTTTAGGATTATACCATGGCAAGTGTAGTTTACGTATCATAGCAATTTTGCTTCCTGGACGATGGCAAATATAGTTATCGAATCATGGCAAAGTTAGTTCTTGGGTCATGGCAAATTTATTGCATTCTTGCCATGGCAACTTTTGATTTTAGGATCATGGCGCAAATTTACTGTTTTTTACCATGGCATTTTTTTGGTAGACCATGGCAACTAATCTTATACTTTTTGCCATCTAAACATTAAAAATTTCGTTATTTGATCGTGGCTAATTTAGTTTTCGAATCATGTTAAATTTATTGCATTCTTGCCATGGCAACTTTTTGATTTTGGATCATGGAATATCTATGTTTTTTCAATTCATATGGGACTATGAAAGCAAAAAGTCCATGGAAAACTTTAGTAATTCACCATGGCATTTTTTTAAATATGAACCATGGCAAATTTAGTTCATGGATCATGGAAATTTTTAGTAATTAACCATGGAAAAAAAATTGACCATTGCAATTTTTTTTATTATGAACCATGGCAATTTTAGTTCATGGATCATGACAAATTTTAGTAATTCACCATGGCAATTTTAGTTTATGGATCATGGCAATTTTTAGCAATTCACCATGGCAATTTTTTTTATGAACCATGGCAAATTTACTTCATGGATCATGGCAATTTTTAGTAATTCACCATGGCAAGTTTACTTTTAGGATCATGGCAATTATTTTTTATTATGAACCATGGCAAATTTATTTCATGTGTCATGGCAATTTTAGCTTCTGTTTCATGGCAAATTATAGTGATTGACCATGGCATGTTTTTTAGTAATTGACCATGGATTGTTTTTTCATGAACCATGGCAAATTTAGTTCATAGATCACGGCCAGTTTTAGTAATTCACCATGGCTAATTTACTTTTATGGATTATGGCACATTTTTTAGTAATTGACCATGAAAAATTTAGTTTATAGATTATGTCGATTTTAGCTTCATGTATCATGGCAGATTTTAGTATATTGCTCATGAAAAATTTATTCTATCTCACGACAAATATACACTTTTTTTCAACCATGGCATTTTAGTTGATGCTTTCTTATGTGAGCATCTTTTGTATGTATGTATTATGGTGATTTTTACATCACTTTTTGGCATCATGGCAAAAACTGGCACTACTTTTTGCCATGGCAAATTATTTTTTTGAAGCATGGCAATCTTATTTTCTTGTTGGAGCACGGCAAAGAATGTAGACCATGAAAATTTTGCTACTTGTCCAATTATCATGACAGTTTCCATTTTTTTGTAGGTATTTTTTGTGTTCATCATCTAATCCATGGCAATTTATACATATTTTTCCATAAGCTATTTTATATGTATTTCTAAATTTTCTGTGTGATTTTTACTGTAAAGTTTTTTTTCTCAGTTTTTCTAGTTGTTTTTTTTAGCATTTTGGTACCTTAATGGGCCTGTTTATTTTTCATGGCAGAATACCACAAACGCCAGCTTGGCCTGGCAGCTCGAGCGAGAGAAGGGTTCGGGCTGGGAGGTCCCCCGCTCCGAACGGAATCGTTCGATCGTTTCCCCTGTTCTGGGGAACGATCTGTTCGGCCTGGGAAGTGCTCCCACCGAACGTTCGTGCCTTATTGGGGTCCAATAAAAAAGGTCTGGGAATGTTCTAGAACCTTCCCAAAACCTGAAAGGATCTAGGTGGGCCGGCCCAAGCGTCCGTAAGACGATCTACACGCCAAAAAGGACCTACGGGGGCGAAGTACTAGTAATTCTGTCGATAATTACGACGAGTGCTAGAATTTCTCAATCGTTGGCACGGGCGCTAGGCCCCTGCTCGGCTGCGAGAGCTATATCTCGCCTAGCACGAGGTGGAAGCTCCACACGCTGAAGGGTGCGTGTATATGGGTTGGCCCATCAGTGTAGGTTCGCTGGTCATAGGTTTGCTCTGCTTCGTTTTTCTCCGGATTTTGTTTTCTTTTTTTTTCTCTTTTGTCTTCGGTTTCTTTTATTTTTTTCACCGCTTTTCTTCGAGGTTTTTTGTCTTCGTCATTACTTTGTTTTCTTTATTTTTCACTGGTTTCCTTTGTTTTTCGCTGGTTTCCTTTCATTTTTCTTCTTTCTTCGTTATACTTTGCTTTCTTTGTTTCTTTCTTCATTTTCTTTCATTTTATTCATTTTTATTTTTGTTTCTTTGTTGGTTTTTATTGATTTTCTTTTTTTAGCAGATGTCTACTTTTCCTCGGTACACAATATACATTTTTAGTGTGCATGTGAAACTTTTTTTATACACGTTGAACCTTTTTTTCAAATACATGATGTTCATTTTCCTAATAATACATGTTTTGAACACTCTTTTTGAATACATGGTCAACACTTTTCAAATACACAAGTCTATAGTTTTCATATACACCAGGCACATTTTTTAATACGCGTTTAATATTTTTCAAATACATGATCAATATTTTTACAAATATATGTTTTGATGCCTATTTTATTTTTCATACACATTATACATTTTTGGTATACATATAAACAAGTTTTATATATGTTTTAAAATTTATCAAATACATGATTAACATTTTTCTGGATCATATATTTTGAACGTTTGTCTTATACACCAGGAACATTTTTTTATTTCAAAAAATTAAAATGCAGGACTAACATTTTTGAAAATATCTATTTTATTTTTGATATCTACTTGTTTCCACACACCTGTTACCCTTTTTTATAGATTAGCAGCAATTCTTTTATATATGTTTTAACGTTTTTCCAATGCATGATTAACTTTTTTTCAGACCGCTATTTTTATGTCAACTGTTTTTCATACACATTGTACATTTTTTGTATACATTAAAAACATTTTTAGACACATTTAACTTTTTTCAAATGCATGATTAAAATTGTTTAAGATTTAATTTTACGTAAAGTGATTTCTATATTATATATGTATATTTAGAATATTTTAAATATAAATAAAAGTAAAAAAATAGAGAACAAAAGCAAAAAAGAAGGGAAAAAGAAGAAAAAAACGAGCGCTTAATGCCCTGCGCGCTGGGCCGGCCCATTAGCACAGGTGAGCGCTCCTGCCGTCTTGCGTCACACGAGGTATAGAGGCACCCCTGCTCACCCCCTTGCCTCCACCAGGAGAATATCTGGTGCACCGGTACCCCTAAAAAAAAATCTGGTGCACCGGTGCTTGTGATGCTACCGGTGCATCGAATTCACGTTGCACTTTTAAAATATTCAAAGAAAATCTAAAAAATAGCACATTAACACAACATCAATGTGGGTTGTCACAAAATTTTAAGTAATAATTGGAAACATAGCTTGGAAAACAAAAATGACAAATTCAACACTGAATAGTACATAATATAAGTTGGGCTTTAGATTTGGCCCATTATCACACTGATGTGAAATTTGTCATTTTTTTATCTCAAGAAATATTTCACATTTTGATACAAAATTTTGTATTTTGATATTGTGTCAATGTGCTAAAAAAATTCAGATTTTTTGAAGTGTTCTATGGCATCCGTTGCACCGGTAGCACCACAAGTGTGGATGCACCGGATACATTCCTTGCCTCCATCATCGGGCATTTTTTTTTCATGGTAATACGTGTCTCATTTATATCATAAAGATCAAATTACAAGTCACGTAAATACCGACATGACAAAACTGAAAAGATAGCAGAACGTCGCTGAGCTTGACATCAACATTCGTCACCTGCCTCCGGTACCACAACAGCAGGCACCAAAGAAAAAATGACGGATCACCTCCTCATCCGAGCTCGACGAGGCTCCATCGCTGATATGCAGTTTTGTGGACCTCCAAGGTGGCTCACCAAAGATGAAGCCATTGCCGTTGAACGAATCAGACCGGGTAACACCCCGGACACGCCATCGAACTTCAGATCTGACACCCCACCACGACTAAGACGCCGAAGGAGGAAACCATACCTGCCATCCATCAACCACGAACCCAGCACACGTTCCGTCTTCCAGATGTGATACTTAATATATATCCTTAGGCGTTTTCTAGAAAGAAAAAAATTAAAGTGTCCACTTTGCTCTATAATTTACTCGCAGGGAAATCCTTTTTTTTGTTGGCCAGTGGCCATGTGTCGGTATCATACTGTCAGGTAAGTTCATGGGCGGACCAGCTCCTCCCGTCTTTACACTTGTGCCTCTCCCAGCTGCCTCGTGGCGCCCAGACCCTTCCAGAGAAAAGAAGCATGGCCGATTCCTACAAACAAAAACTGGGCAAGCTCTCCACCGCTTCTCTCAGAAGGCCAGAACCCAGCAAAACACTTTGCCCTGTTTCGGCGCGCTGCTTCAGGAACTGAGTTTTGATCAGACAACCCCGACGCATGATGGCGCGCAGGCCGGGGGCGGAGGAGGAGAGGCCGTGGAAGCTGGCTGACCACGCGAGGCTGGGGAAAGGGAAGGTGGTGGGCGTGGTGGTGCTGGACGGCTGGGGCGAGGCGCCGCCTGACCCTTTCAACTGCATCCACGTCGCCGACACCCCCACCCTCGACGCCCTCAAGAAGGTACCAACGTGACTCTGCGTCTCTCTTCTCTCACGCTGCTTGATCGGTTGGGTTCCTACATGCCATGCGGATGGAGATTGGTGTAGTTACCTTTGCTTGTGTGGTTGCATGGCAGGGTGCTCCGGAGAGGTGGAGGCTGATCAAAGCTCACGGGACGGCGGTGGGGCTGCCAACGGATGATGACATGGGGAACAGCGAGGTCGGCCACAATGCGCTCGGAGCCGGCCAGATATATGCCCAAGGGTAACCCTACCGCCCGCTGCTGTCTACTAGTAGTACTCACTCCATCCGGAATTAGTTGACACTCAAATGGATGTATCTAGCAGATACATCTAGATACATTCATTTGAGCGTCAACTAATCCCGGACGGAGTGAGTAATAATGTGCACACCCCACATGTTGTAGCTCTTCCCTACTCCCTACTTCCCATAATATAAAATGTTAGTACAACCGCGGTGTAGCTCATGGTCGGTTGTAATAACATCTTAAGTAGCTGGTACTAGAATAATAAGGTTTGCATTGTGTTAAGAAAATTTGGTGAGGCCATATAAGGGACTTGTTCATTTATATGCTTAAAGGTGGCAATCTTACTCCTCAGGACTTCTTCTATTCAAAGGTTTTTCATAGGTATTTTAGGGAATTTCATTCCTTAGAATGTTTATATTGAAATTGCTATTTGTGAGTTATTTATTGCCAAACAGGAGTCTGGGTGCTATTTATTTTCAAAGGGAGTCGGGGAGTACTCGACCTCGGGAGAATGCACATGAGATTTGTAGAAATTTCTCTAAGGGTATTTCTAACCGATCCCCTAAAAGTTAGAGGAGTATCCGGCAGAGTAAAGTTAGTGGAGTAAATTTTTACTCCACTAACGGTGGCCGCACCTAGCCGGTCCCCTATAGTTAGTGGAGTAAAACTAAACTTTGTAAATTTTTTGTCCTAGCTGCATCAACTTCAAACACTACACAATATACATCTTAAAAACATTCAAATTAAAACATGCATAGCATAACCGTCATAACATAAAGTTTCATCATCGCGTTTTTCAAATTAAAATATGCGAAGTTCACCCAAAAGACATCACTTCAAACACGATGTTTGATCCAAAATCACCACAAACATAGCATGTATATGTTGTGAATCGAGCCAACCAATGACATGCACCACCACCCCCTCGGCCACCATCACTCAAACGAGGTCGTTGGCGAAGAAATAAACTCCACCATCCTCTCGGCCACCATCACCACCGCCATCCTCTCGGCCACCATCAACACCACCACCCCCTCGGCCACCACCATCAACACCACCACCATCACCGCCACCACCCCCTCGGCCACCACCAACATTCCGAAGAGAGGCTTCCAAGATCTCTCCACGAGTGAGCTCCCAATACTTTCTTGCGGTTTCATCCATTGTGTTTGGATTCATGAACATGATAGCACGTTCTTCGGCCTTCTTGGCATCACGAATCCTCTCCTCCTCAAGTGCAAGCCTACGCTCGTTCGCCTTCAACTTTCTCTCATCGGCCGCCAACTTGGCCTTCCATTTCTCAACCTCCAACACCTTGAGCTCATTCCACCTCGCCATCTTCTCTTCTTTGCGTTCGGCCGCCAACACCTTCTTGGTCTCGATCATTGCCACAAGTTCTTCTTTGTAAGTGCCACCGAATGCATTTCTCTTCTTTCTTTCTTTTGCAATCTTGTTTCCTTCCGATCTATTGTTGGCATCTTCATCAACCTCGCATCCTCCTCAACAGATATGCTCAACCTTGATCTATTTGGAGTGGTCTCTGTGATTCTTTGGATCCACTTCTCGTTCTTGCATAGCTCTTTGTAGCAATGATGCAACATGAAGGGCTTGTGGCCGAAGTTGGTGTTCCGATGCTTGAATAGTTCTTGGATGTAGGGGCCATACTCCGCCACTTGCACACCGCTCGGTGGTGCATGATTCACTTGGTTGATGCAACAGGACCATCGGTTGCATTGGTCATGAATGGTGCTCCAACGATGCCCAAGAGAACCTTGCGTACGGCTTGATCGCACGTCGACGGAGTTGTTGTAGTGGTCGGTAATTCTCTCCTAAAACATGATTTTGGTTTGATCCGTTCCGATCGTTGCATCCATGGAGATCGCGCACCAAGCATCGCAAAGAGCAATATCCTCCTTTTGGTTGTAGTTTTGGGTGCGGCACCTTCGTGCTTGCTTCGGTCACCTCCACAACCTTCTTTTCCTCGGCCACCACCTCGTCGGCCTCCTCCTCTTCCTCGGTCACCTCTTGCTCCATGTCTTGGGCGGCCTCCGAATGATCCCAAAACGAGTCGTAGTTGAGATCATCAAGTCCAACGGCGGCCGAGGACTCCAAGGAGGCGAGGAATTCAGCCGTGTTCATCTCCGCACTACAATAAACAAAGCAAACACTACCAACAATCACTACCAGCCACCAACAATCACTATCGGATACCAACAAGATGCAAGGTTTTTCTTTTTACCTTGTAGGCATTTCATGGAGCACTTGGCGTCCGCGATGCTTGTTACCGGCTACGGCCGCCGCCCGCGCCGAAGCAGTGGCCGTAGGGGCTGCCAGAGTTGCAGCACAAGGCGCCGGCCTAGGACGAGGCGCCCCTTTGGCCTTCTTCATCTTCTTCTTCGCGGCCGCCTCGGCGAGCGCCGACGCCGCCGCCGTCGGCTTTCGAGCTCATTTGGCTCTGGCAGGTGTGGCGGGAGGGCGGCGGACCGTTGCCGGAGAGGCGGTGGCCACCCCGGAGGCCATTGGAGCGGTTGGAGGAGGAGCTTGGACGCGGTGGGTTTTTTTCATCCCCAAACTCTTCTTCGGCGCGGGCGGCAGCGCGTGGGTGATTTTCGGCGGCGAAAAGCCGGCGGGGTGAGGGAAGGGGCCGGGTTATCCATTCCGGCCGGCCGGACGGTCATCGGTGGCGGCGGCGGGGCGTGGCGGCTGCGGCGGCGGGAGACAGGGCGGCGCGGGAGGTGCGAGAGGGAGAGACGCCAGTTTTACTCGGCCGCGGCGGGAGTGAGTAAATTTAGGGAGATTTGGGGTCACTATGACTTTTAAGGGATCGGGTAGGTGCGTCGGAAGGGAGTATAACCGAATTTTTACTCCCTTATGGCCTTTTAGGGGATCGGTTAGAAATGACTTAAGTGGGTTGTTTGATTTGTACTCCCTCCGTTCACAAATATAAGATGTTTCGGATATTTCAGTATGGACTACGTACGGAATGAAATGAGTGAACAAACACACTAAAACGTGTTTGTATACATCCGGTTTAGAAAAAAGTTATAACATCTTATATTTGTGAACGGGGGGAGTAGTATTGAATCCCATCAAGAATTTTCTCAGTGATTTTTTTGCGCAGCATTTCAAAGAAAATTTTATGTTTGCTCAAAACTCTTGGAAAGCATCCTTTGTTTTCTTACAGTACAATCGATCATTTTTTGGTACACATTCATTCGTGTAGGATTCGAGTGGGTCTGACATTCCAATTTTGTGTTCTTTTTCTATTACTTTGTTTTTGGATCCTGTGATTTGTTGTCTGAGCCACTGACACTATAGTAGTAATAGTAATAATAAACTACATAAAGGGATACTATGCTAGTAATAATTATAATAAACACTTCATAAATGAATTTGAATACACTATGCGTTGTGTATTTAGGTTTGTTGCCGAATTTAGTCATCTTTACATATTGAACTTGTATGTTGGTTTTCTACGCCGGTATAATGTATGACCAAATGGATTAATGGATGGGCATGTGACCTAGTGGTCGTTCATACACACCTTGGTTTAATCCCTGTGATTGACATTTTAACCGTATTTATTCGGCGGAACAAAATGTGATTGTGTTAAGTAGACAATGGAGTAATATTTTCTCTAACGTGTCTGCTCGTCTGCGTGCTTTATGATGGTGTGTGCGGGTTATGTGCTCGCATAAGGACAACAGTCATGTATGACCAAAGCGACCGAGTTAATTTCAGTACAACTACCTTGGTGAAGCTACTTAAGCAAAAGTTAGTGATCATTTGTGCACAATGTGCAGTGCAAAACTGGTGGATTTGGCGCTCGCCTCTGGGAAGATATATGAGGGGGAGGGTTTTAAGTACATCCAGCAGTCTTTTGAGACTGGCACTTTGCACCTCATTGGTTTGCTGAGCGATGGGGGAGTGCATTCAAGGATGGATCAGCTGGAGGTTACACCATTTTTCTTCTAAACAGAGTTCACTCTGCAGTAGTTCCAGGCTGATGTTAATGATTTGGCTCTGGCAGCTGCTTCTGAAAGGGGCTAGTGAACATGGAGCAAAGAGAATACGGGTTCATATCCTTACCGACGGTCGCGACGTATTGGATGGCAGCAGTGTCGCATTCGTGGAGACGCTTGAGAATGATCTGGCTAATCTACGGGAGAAGGGTGTTGATGCAAGAATTGCATCCGGTGGAGGCAGGATGTATGTTACAATGGACCGCTATGAGGTGATCTCTCCTATCCTACTTTAAAAAAATGTGCATTCCTACATGATGTACCCTGCAGCAGCAATATTGCAATTATAACTCGGTATTTGTTCTTGTTTTATGCAGAATGATTGGCAAGTTGTGAAGCGTGGTTGGGATGCCCAGGTTCTTGGTGAAGCCCCACACAAGTTTCCAAATGCCCTTGAAGCCGTGAAAAAGCTGAGGGATGATCCCAAGGCCAATGACCAGTATTTACCCCCCTTCGTTGTTGTCGATGAAAGCGGAAAACCGGTTGGCCCCATAGTGGATGGAGACGCTGTTGTGACATTTAACTTCAGAGCTGATCGAATGGTGATGCTTGCAAAGGCGCTAGAGTACGAGGATTTCGACAAATTCGACCGTGTCAGATTCCCCAAGACTCGCTACGCCGGTATGCTTCAGTATGACGGCGAACTAAAGCTCCCAAGTCATTACCTGGTTGCACCCCCGGAGATAGAGAGGACGTCCGGTGAGTACCTGGCGCACAATGGCGTACGCACCTACGCTTGCAGGTACATACTTTTGTGCTGTATAAAGAGCCTCTATCTCTGAACATTCTGCTAATTGAGCAAGCATGCTGCTATTCCTCATATATATCTCGTGGTTTTGACCTGTAGCGAGACTGTCAAATTTGGTCATGTCACCTTTTTCTGGAACGGGAATCGGTCAGGCTACTTCAACCCAAACCTGGAAAAATACGAAGAAATTCCAAGTGACACCGGTATACCATTTAATGAACAGCCAAGAATGAAGGCCGTGGAAGTTGCAGAGAAGGCACGGGATGCCATCCTAAGTGGCAAATTTGATCAGGTACTTGGCACAATGAGATCCTCCTCAAGCATAAATCCATGCATATGTATGTGCAAGTAGACAAATGAGATACTCATTTGTAACTGTTAATTAGCAACTACGGTCTACTACTACTAGGAGTAGTAAAAAAGAGTGATGTGGTGGTTTTGTAGGTACGGGTAAACATCCCGAATGGAGACATGGTTGGGCACACAGGTGACCTTGAAGCCACCGTCGTTGCGTGCAAGGCCGCTGATGAAGCCGTCAAGGTATGTATGTCATCCCCGCAGATCACCACTATTGCTAGCTCACATCTTGATGCATGAAAGAATGTGCTTACTGGTACTCTCTCTGGTTCAGCTTATTCTTGACGCCATTGAACAAGTAGGTGGCATCTTCGTGGTCACCGCTGACCACGGCAATGCCGAGGACATGGTGAAAAGAGACAAATCCGGGAAACCAATTCGCGACAAAGACGGGAAAGTGCAGCCCCTTACCTCACACACACTGAATCCAGTGAGTGCACATTTCATCATCAGACGCCCGGCGCTATCTATATGCACGAGTGAGTTCTTATCATCTTACTGAACCCGCCTGCAGGTCCCCATCGCCATCGGAGGTCCAGGGCTTGCGCCAGGGGCTACATTCTGGAAGGACCTTCCGGATGCCGGGCTCGCTAACGTTGCGGCGACACTCATCAACCTCCATGGTTTTGAGGCCCCTCATCACTATGAGCCAACTCTCATCCAAGTCTCGCCGGCTCCCTTCTGAATCCTTCCTTCATCTGCCGTTCCCCTTCCCTTTCTCTAAGTCGCTGCTGGATTCCAGTGATGGGCGCAGCCATGCTTATGTGTAGTAAATAAATGTCCACCTCTGTATCTTTTTTTACTTTCAATGAACTGATGTCCACTTCTGCATCTGATAATCCGTCCGTGTGTGGTGAGATCGTATCTACTCCTGGGTTGAGATTTGTTGGGAGAGCATTTCGGACCATGGTAACCAAGTGAAATCCAAACATGGAGCGTTTTCAGGATGATTGCTTGGCACGCTCAAAATTCAGTGAGAATTAATTTTGACGCCAAATACATAGCTAAATGAGAACTTGGAACAAGAAGTCATACAAGCCTTCAGACAACAACTGTAGCTCATCAATCAGTTCTAGTCGAGCCGCCTGATATAACCAACTAACTGGATGCAGTTAAATCTGTCTTTTGCGGCAGTTACCAGTAAAGATCACCAGCCCAAAAAAAAAAAGTTATCAGTCAAGGTAACATACCGGTCATCTCAAACAACTCGAAAAATACTTAAAAGATGTACAGCAAGACAAAGGAGGGGCTAATATCAAACGGCAGGAAAGCAGAACCGGATACAAACAACCTGGCTCCGTTCTCAACAATCAATCACCTCAAGCCATTTTTACATCTAACGGGGTGGGGTCGACTACTGACGTATGACAACGCATGCTATCTATCGAAGCTTTGACTCATTGGTTTTGCTGCTCCGGAAGTTTGAGAGGGAGAAGAATGACCTTGATGCTGCTGGAAGTACAAAGAGGCACAAATGTGTTAGGGTGCTTTCACGTCTACTCAACTCTAGATACAAGTGATCATGATTTATTTTGGGCAGAAAGAACTAGCCTTTACTTGACGGTGCAGCTCCAGGCCTGTCCCGTAGCCTATCCGAGCTCGTGGCGTTGAAGCTGCTGGTGGTTGATTGAGCTGAAAAGTAAGGGGTTTAGATTCAACAATGTATACCGGCAACTTTATTCATAGGAAAATGAATAACTGCTCCATTTTGTGAACACAACAAATATTCACGCAAGTGTCTACGTATAGTATTTCACAGAAACACATAACTGTTCTGTTTATGTAGATTCGCTTTGCGTTATTATATTGTCACCAAATGATGTTACGTTGCGGCGTGCTGTGTATAACCATTTTGGAAGGAACTTTAGATGCAAAATACTGAGAGGCTCAAGCACTAAAGTATGAGATGCTTTCTGCTTGAAAACTACAGTATGTGGGATGAGAAGCTCCCGCTGAATTATGGCTGGAAAAGTACCTGATAAGATGCTGTTAGTCTTGGAACCATCAAAAGTTCTCCTGCTGGAATTTACACCATCACTAGCACCGGATTCTTCTTGTTCATCCTCTCCATCAGAAACAACCGATGGGCTTGCCAAACCATTAGTGTTGTTGTCTCCTTTGTTTTTCCGAGCAAATTTAAGAAGTCTCTTGAATCCTTTAGGAGCATCTTTATGAAAAACTATGGCGGGTGGGTTTTCAGCATTTCCCCACTCGATTATTTCTGGTTCGTTGCTATCTGCTTGCAACATTTGTGACAACGAATGACGGATTCTTGGGCTTGATGACGGCAATGGTTCAATTGCTGGCGAGGTGACATCCTCGCCTGTCACGCTTTCACCCACATCAGTAACTTCTTGATGATCCACTTCTACCCAGGCAGCTGATGAGATGTCCATGTCCTCGTCAAGAGGTTTGACCTCAACGACAGAGGGCTCAACCTGGTCACTGGAGCCCATTTCGGCTGCGCTTAAACTCGAGCCCGGGTTTTCTGTTTTTTCAACATGCAAGTCATTATCGATCGAAATTTCTAAATTTTCATCAACATCATGTGCTGGTTGAGCAAGATCAGCCTCTGGTACCTTGGTAGTTGGCTCGGTTGTCACAGGAGATTGCTCCTTATCTTCCGCACGGGTAACAATTCCACTGCCCTTTGAAGAATCACCAAGCTGCGGCACTTTAGTCTTAACAGCACCAGAACCAACACCTTGACTAATCCCAGTGGCTTTCTTCACGGGTTTGGATTCTACTGGTACAACACTGCTTTTCTTTGGGACCTTGTTATACATGCCTGACTTTGTCATTGCACTTGATTTTTCTTCTGATGCAGGTGAACTTTTAGCCACTCTGCTCGGCTTTGTTGCTGTCCTTGTCTTCTTATCTTCCTGCCCCTTAATGGCTGGCTTTGTCGCAGTCACAGGTTCCTTCTTGTTCTTCACTGCTTGAAGGGGTTTTTCCACCTTTGAAATCAGCTGAGGTGCCGAGGATGCTGTCGCGGTCCTTCTCCGGCTAGTTGGTGTCGATGTTGAAACTGCTCCAGGAGAGTTTTTAGTTTTCTGTGCAGTACTACTAGTTGCTTTAGTCAAAGATCCTGACCATGAACTACGGGTAGCTGGTGCAGGTGATGGTTTGGGGGAACTTTTTTTGGCTGGTGTCTTTGAGATCACTTCCTTTGGCAAGACTGGAGGTGATGAATTTCTCCTTGCCCTTTGTGGAATAGGTGAATTACGCTTGTCTGTTATGATGCTAGTCTTGGGGGTAACTGCTGCTCTGTTCTGCCCAGCGGATTCCTTCAAGAGCTTGGTGCTTGTCTCCTTTGCTGGTCGCTTTACACCTTTCTCTGTTCGAACCTTCGTGTCTCGCTTCTCTCTTTGAAGTCCACTTTTCTTCTCGCTTGCAGAAATGAGCCCGGTAGCAGTTACATTGGCGCCTGCAAACTTCCCAGGCATGACCTCCATCATTTTCATTAACATCTGATTAAGTTCGGCTTCCTTCTGCCGATTCCACTCAGCAGAGGCCATTGCCCTATCACTGTTTGACTCCTGCCCAGAATGTGTTTGTTCAGCAGAAATGTTAGTGTGGGATGAGACCACATTTTCCATTTCCGACACTGTGATGCCATGGCCATCAGCATCGTAACTTCCTGCCTCAGGTGCAACTACACTGTTTGGCGCTGCATCTGTCTCAGCCTGTAATTCAGCTTCATTCTTCTCTGCATCAGAAGCCATATTGTTAGATTTGCTTTGAGATGTAGAATCTGAGGTTTTTTCTTCCGATGTATTGCTGTTCAAAGAGTCACCCATTCCTGAACTCCACCGACGCAGTACAGATTTGGTAGCGACCAAGCCGGCTTTCTTACTTTCAGAATCCAGATTCTCACCCTTCTGCTTGTTCTCGAAAAGGCTAATCGCGTCTTGCACGCTCATTCTTCTTACATTATTGTCGGATCTCCTTGGCGGCTGGTCTGTTTCACCATTGCAGCTGCTTTCATCATCTTTATCCAAAGCAACTCTCTGGCTAGGAGGGAAGTAACTTAGGCTCTTGATGGCAATTGGCGTTGACCTACGAGATCCTGATCTCCCAATTTGAACCCTTCGCATTGGAGAAGCAGACCTCCTAGGAGAAGCAGATCTCATAAGGGGGCGGCTTCTTTCAACAACAGCTTCATCTTCATCGCTGGACTCAGAGGAATCGTCGCTTTCCATTGACATTTTACGTTCAACTTGTGCAAGCTTTGCTGGGGAAACATTACTGGTAATAGGCCTCTGGATATTGGCTCGCGAACTGATATCACGAGTCTCGAGTGCATCATCCTTTCTCTCAGCAGTAGAAGCTTGGTGTGGGGGGAGCACACAGGGCTGCCAATCCCGGATCAACAGTAGGCACCTCATCAACCAACTAAAGCAAAACGAGAAATACAGACAATTAGCTTCTTGTATCACACAAAAAAAAAATGCAATGGAAAAATCTTGTAGAAATGATCTGATTGTAGGGGGGAGAAAGAGGATAAGTTTGTAGTGATTTTTGCGGCATACCTAAACTCTGATGTCCCAAAATGCTGAACGAAACCAGACAAATCTGATACTTCTTTATTCGACAACTTAGAGCCAACTGCTCGACTAAATAAAACCAAGATTTCTTCTTTCAGTGCTGATAGCCTCAAATCCAGTGCTCGAAGTAACTCATTCCTTCAACATTTAGTTATAGAAAATGTCAACTAATAGATGGGCAAATTAGAGTGGCAGAAAAAGTTAAAAAGAAAAGGCTTTACTTTGTAGCCACTGAGGAATTTGGGCCAATATTTCCCTGAAAGTAATTTTGAGAACTAAAATGTGAGCAAACAAAACATAAAAATGCACAAAAACATAAAGCCATCAGAAGTTTTGCACAAATGGAAATTACCTGCTGTGGTTTGCCAATGGTGCTGGAGAGACCACCTGCAAATAAGAATATCATCATAAACTGAGCACTCTACCAACATAAGCCAGAATAAGACATTCTGTAAAGAAATCCTTTGCCATCCATAGAAATTGCTTGCAAGTCAAAACTAAATATCCATGACGATTTAAAACAGTTACCTATAGGTTTTACTGCTCAATGTTTTTAATAGAGTACTTTCATGTGCATTGACGCGCATACAGAAATGTGAAGTGTGAAAATTTTCAACAAACCCAAAGGTAATATTTTAGAACATCAAAGCATTTTATACCAGACCAAATGCCTCAGGTTCGTATTTTTTAAAGTCAAAAGAAGGGTTGAACTTATCCAATTAGAGCAAATAGTGTCTGCCAAAATGCGTTTGCCTATATAAATCACGTGTGAGGCTTTGCCATTTTGTGCAAGACAGCAATTTTTTCTTATGTTTTCACGTCTTTGACAGATAGATTATTTCTAGAATTTGCAGCAGGCAGCTAATTTCTTCTAGTGATAGGCAAAGAATCATGGGTACGATGGTAGGATTGGTTATCTATGGACACAAGCAAGCAAAAAGGATGGACCGAGGAAAATATGTCGATGGCCTCAATGCACCAACAAAGTCTTAAAGATATCAAAACACAATGGTTCGCTAGAGTCACCAACTAAATAGTCAAGGAACTAATTAAAGTCACCAACGAAGTACTGCGATTCATCAACTATTTGAGTGTTAGGCTCGACAAAAAATGTGATTTCAACCAGGGAATGAGTAACAGGCTCTAAGAGCAGAACTAAATTGTTATTAAGTCCACCACTCATAGCACTAAAATGGTAAAGTGAATCCAAAATTTGATTAGATAGGCTTCATAAAAAGGAAGACAAAAGCCATATTGCATACAGCCATACACGCTGAAAGGTTGTGATTGCTTTCGTGTACAAAGAACAACGGAAGAAGCAAAACTTTCTTTAAATGTACCTGTCAAAGCACCACCCATAAGATTTTGTTGTTCCTGCATAAAAAATGCATTTTGTTATTTACGGCGTCTGCTGTTTTCTAGATAAGAACTGAACTTAAATGTGCAAGCAAACTTAGCACAGAAAATTTGTTTTACTTCTTTTGGGGGCAAAATAATGATACCTTGGACTGTAGATAATCATGAAACTTTCTAGTTTCCTCCAGCTGAGACATTTCCTGTAAAATTCCATTCGCCGTTTTTGATGCATCAGGCGAATTTATGATATGTAGGAATCTGGTAGGGATGTTCAATTTAGTTACGATTACAACTGTAAAAAAACACAAGGAACTAGAAAAAGGTCAAGGTGAAATACCTCTCTAAGGTGGATTTTGTGAACCAGGTAGAGCCTTTTGCGTCCCCAGCCAATAACAGCTTAAAAGAGCCACTTGATGAACGTAATTGGAAATTTTTGGCATTTTCCAAGTGCAGGACTAGTTGGTCGAAAGGACCAGATGCTACTGATTCGGCGCTCTCTCCATTACAAGCAGTTGCCTCATACCTGATGAAGGAAAGGTTTCACAATACTGGGTGGGTCAGAATTTATATCAGAGATTGTGAATCATAAAAGACTCAGTATGCCATATCCATGAAACACGGTTTTCAGCCAAATGCAGCGACGAAAATCTGAAGCACTTACTTCATAAGCTCAATTCATGGTCAACGATAAATAAGTGTCTCACCTGTTTTTGGTCGAGGATACTTGGAACACTGCAGAATCAAGCTCCACGTCGCCAGCAACTCTCCCCTCCATTTTGCCCACAACTACAACCGCAGCCCCCAACTCCTACACTACAATTTCTATAGATCGAATCAGCTCCTTGTCCACTTCAAATACCTGACAACAAAAATATCAGCACAAACGTCACAAACCTTGCAAAAGGGAACAGATAACAAAGAAGAGAGATAATGCTACTGCCAAGGCCAGAAACGATAGTATGTCAACATCTATAATAACTGATTAAATGTTCCACGCCCAAATATGCAGGTTACTTTTCAGCATGAGGGTACCAACCAAGCATAGAGCAAACTGATTGTGCATGTATCACCAAACCAACTCCACACCTAAGTCATTCATTCCGCTCGATTATGTTCCCACACCACAGACAAACTTATAGGCTTCTAGCAGTAAAATATCATGTGCTACGCGCCTATGCCTCAACTTCCTGAGTTAACGCAATCAGATTCATAGATCAGCGAACCAGAAAAGCAGATACTACAATTCAAACCCAAAAGACAAAATTCTAGTACCATCAGTACAGATCCTTCATCTGAGCTACCAAACTAAGCACTGGACGCATTGAATCCGAAATGGAGGGTTTCTAAGTGATCGAGAGTTTGGAACCGCGGGGGCTCCCGGATCCAAAACCCCAAATCCCTCGCAGATAAAAATCCAAAGCCCTAGAGATCCAGGCAAGCCAACTCCACTACTCCTGGCCCCTACGGCTCGGGAAAAAACAGAACGGAAGAAGGCGGATCCAGATTCCAGAGGCGACAACGCCTGCTCACCGACCCACTGCCTCACGCTTCGAGCTGAAGCAAGCTACCCCCACCCAGGTCCGAGGAGACCGCACCAAAAACATCCGAGAAAAAGAAGACAGAGCAGACGAATGCCTCACCAGATGGAGCGGCGGCGGCCTCCGCCTGCCGCATTCGATCCGGCGCCGCGCCGACTGGATCGAGAAACTCGGAAGTAATGGAGAATTTTTGTTCCGTGGCTACTTTTTTCGCTGGGGCAGTTGCAGTTGCAGCAGCGAGTGGGGGAATGGACGCCAGGAAAAGGCACAACTGCGGAATGCGGGGTTTAAATGACCGAGGGCGAGTTGAGGAACTGACACTGGATATTGCACTTATTTACTGTCCCGCCACTGGCCTGGTGTTTTGCGTACCGTGGAGGCAAAATTTCGTGTTTCGACCCTTTTCACGTATTTTAGCAGGATCTGACCCCGGTCTGGAAAATTTTTGGGATTTGACCCTTTTGGCTACCGCCGTCTTCCATGGCGGTAGCAGTACACAGGCTACCGCCGCCCTCCCCGGCGGTAGGTGCCTTTGACGGCCGTTTGGTCGTTAACGGCCCATGACGTGGCATCGGTACCTACCGCCGAAACCTACGGCGGTAGGCTCTAACATCCTACCGCCGGGGTCCCTGGCGGTAGGGTCCTGGATAAGGTTGTGAGTGGTGAGGGCTGTGCTCCCCCGCCCACTCATTCACCCCCATTCCCATTCTCCCTCTTTCGAGCTGAAGCTCTCTCCCCCTCTTCTCCCCCACCAAAGCACCCACTAGATCCCCCTCCATTGCTTGAGATTTGTCCGGTGGATCCGGAGCATTTGCATCACCCAAGGTACCTCTCCCACCCCCCCTTCATTTGGTTGGTTGAAATCATCTAGTTTTGTTGGAATCAACTAGTTTTGCAAACCCTAGTTCTTGCTCAAGTTTTGCATTTATTGTGCATTTATGGTGCATTTATGGTTTGCCTAAGTATTTTGTGTCAATCCTTGTTGTGGCAAGCTATAATGACATTGTAGTGTCATTTGGACTATAATGACATGTACCCTTATCATTTATGTAACCTATGTCATTTGAACCAGTGAGAACTTTGTGTCTTAGGTCATTCTAAATAAGTTATGCTTTGTGTTTGTCTTGTATCATTTGATTTAAGTTTTGGTTTGTTCCATTTCATGTAGCATGGAAAACAGGACCCCGGCGGTGCAGATAGCATATGAGAAGTGTGAAGGAGAACGACGCCGTAGGATGCTGACGGAGCTTAAAAAATGGATTAAGAGTTGTGAAAACGCAAATGCGGCTATGAGTGATTTCAACAAGTATGTGTTCTGTGAGTTCCCTGAAGAGCTCGAGAGAGAAAAATGGAAGATAGTTACTGAGTTGCAGGAGAAGGAAGATGAGTGTAGATGGACTTTGGCAATGGAGATAGGGTTCTCCGTAAGTATTGATGAATTCGAGGAGGTGGACATGGCAAAGCCCGGGCAGATCATTGGATGGGCAATCAAACAAGGAGTGCGGAGAATCCAACCCGACGTCGTCGATGGGCCTGGTTCCGCGAGGAAAAGGGTTTGATGATCCATTGGGCGGGTTCTGCCGAGTATGAACAGAAGCCTAATCCAAAGCATGCGGAACAAATCGAACGTATTAAGGCGATTAGGGCCTACTTTCCGGCTTATTAGGGGCTCCTTTCCGGGTAGATGTCATTTGAAAATGTTTCAGGAGCTATTTCCTGGTGTAGAACACTTGTCATTTGAATATTCGGCATTTGAACCAATGCTTTAAGTCAGTTAAATTTGGTAGATGGAACTTGATGTAATGAACTTGATGTTGTGATGTTATTTATGCATTTCCGTGGTATTTGATAATGTCGATTGAACTTCATGTTGATTGAATATTCGGTATTTGGACAAATGCTCTAAGTCATTTCCGTAGTAATGATGTAATGTCATTACATTGTATGGCTAAAAAAGAAAGGCAAAGGCAAAGGGCTAAAAAAGAAAGGCAAAGGAAGTGGCAGGTTGAGTGGCCACCCTACCGCCATCCACCATGGCGGTAGGGTGACCAACCCTACCGTAGAAAATGTGGCCGAATTGGCCACAGTACGGGTGACCACCTTACCGCCATGGTCCCCGGCGGTAGGGTGGCCAACCCTACCGCAGAACAGGGGAGCGATCCCGTCACAGAACAGTTCGGCACCCTACCGCCAAGATGTCTGGCGGTAGGTCATCATATCCTACCGCCAAGATGTCTGGCGGTAGGTGTGCAAAGCAGAGTTTGCTCTGTTTTTCATCTTTTTCAGGTGCCGCAACAAGTCACAGCAACAGCACAGCAAATGTAGTGCACAGTCATGTAAAAATTAAGGCTACGACATAGTTCATGACTTGCAAATAAAGTACATAGTTCATCACAAGTTTCAGAAATCAAAGACATAGTTCATCACAGGTTTCTCGAATCGAAGGCATAGTTCATGACAAGTTTCTCGAATCGAAGGCATAGTTCATGACAAGTTTCTCGAATCGAAGGCCTTATTGGGTCACACGAGGCCATTTTCCTTTCTTGTCGCGTGCCTCATCCTCCTCTTGGGCTTCACGAGCCCTTGCAAGCTTTCTTGCCCTTTCCTCTTCACGAGCAATCTTCTCCTTGCGTGCCCTCTCCTCCTCACGCTTCTTTCGCTCCATCTTCTCCTTTTCACGACGCTCTTCATCCAAGCCTCTCTGAAATGCTTCTTCAAACAACTGCTGCCTCCTTAGACAATCTCGATGTTGATCTTTTTTAACATCTTCTGGCACATCTTGATCTATCCATGTGAAGTACTTACAAAGTGGAGGCGGCGACTACGTAGGAAGAAAGAACAAATTTGGTTATTAGTAAGATAGGTTCAAGTTGAAGCAACGGTTGAATACTCTTTGAACTTTAACAACTTACCGCCGGTACATCATAGGCGTGAGTTGGACGAGGACGATCATAGGCATAGTTGGGACAAACAAAATATCTTCTTCCTTTTGTCCATGCTTTCTTGCGGTCGGTGGATACCTTCACTTTGCAAACATCTCCACACCAGCATGATGGAGTTCTCATATCTTTGTCCTTCACCTTATCCAACTTGGCGTCTGTCCACTTGTCCGGCATGTCCTCGCGGTTAGCACACGGGGGCCTCGTCATGGAACCGGAAGAAGCCATGCCTATAAAGAAAAATTTGGTTGTTAGTAAGTAAATAAACATGTATATATGCAAGAAAAACAAAAAACAAGACCGAATTAAGCCAATAAATTTAATTACCATTCATATTATTTCAACCATCCGGGTTAAGCAAGATGTCAATAGGCCTTCCTCTATCAACCCTTCTCGTCCTACGACCACGGCCACCGGCTCCTCTAAGACTCGACCGTCCTCCACACCCTCCAATAGTGCCTCCTCGTCCACTACAGCCAAGATTCGTCCGTCCTCCACGCCCACCAATACTGCCTCCTCGTCCACTACCGCCAAGATTCGTCCGTCCTCCGCGGCCACCACTCCTACCTCTTCGTGTGCCACCGGGACCTCCTCTTCGGGCACCCGTTTGACTAGTGGGAGTGTTGGCATCGGTCCGTGGCCTTTTGGTGCATTTCCTAACATTGTGTCCCGACTCGTCACATTGACCACAACTATTGATCTCCGGTGCCTCCATGAAATGGCCGCTACCAAATTGTTTCATTCCGGTGTATCCAGCTAGATCATCCATGTCACCCCTAAACCTCTTCTTTCTTCTTCTTCCCTTAGTAGGCACCATGAGTTCGGGGTCGGGGACGATGTGTGGCCCAACATACTCAGGCCACTGTGACTGATCGAGGAAGGGATGAAACCTAGGAGCCCATGTCAACCTCGTTTGTTCCAATGTGAACTCATGCAACCGCACGGTGGTACCATCGGATACGTTCAAGTTTCCGAACCTTGCCGCGGTCATCACGTGCGAGCAAGGCCAATGATACCTATGAGGTCTCTCACACTGACACCACCGGTTCTTGAGGCGCACCTCGTACGCAACTCCACCGTACGTCACGCCATCCCTTGTTGTTCCACCCGGCTCATCGACTTGGTAGATTTGTTCTTTTTCATTGAAACTAATGATTTGTTGACGCGAGGACTTGCGTGCTTGATGCTTCAACCAATCCTCAACTTTGAAGGGAAACTCCATCTTCTCACCTATCCATTTGGCGGTGACTTCGGAATGCCTCAGAAAATACTCGTTGAGCTTGAAGAAAGTATATTTCACTATTGCAGTGACCGGCAAGGAACGGACACCCTTGAGCACATTGTTGAAGCATTCCACCATGTTACTTGTCATGTCTCCGTATCGGAAACCTCCTTCGTCGTAAGCACGTGACCACTTATGCTTCTCCGGAAGATGCCTTGTCAAGAATTCTCTCCCTCCTTTGTTCTTCTCCAACGCCTTGAATAGTTTATCATAGCGGCTTTGGAATGTGTCGGTGTTGAATGCCACACAAACATGGGTAAGATCAATTGACAAGATGGGGCGGCAATGCCTAAATGCATCGATGCATTGCCCAAAGCTCCAAAAAGCTCGATGAAACACTCCCTTAATTGACTCGACCCTATGGCGCATGCCCGGGTTCCAATGAGCAATGGCTCCCAACATTCTCGGAAGAATATTGTACGCGGCGACATAATCACCATGCAACATCCTTATAGCGTTTGCCTTGGCCATCCACACCTTTCCATACTTGACCTCGTACCCGAATCGTTCGAAGACCGAACTCATGAGGAACTTCACCTTCACGGTTGGATCATGGGATATCTCATTCGACAATTTGTAGCCTAGATACTCGGACGTGAATTGGCGGTGTCCCTTGCTTCGGTCCGCTTTCTCCGGCGGTATGCACTCGTGGGTGGCCACACAACTCTTCAACTCCCATTGCCCGGTTTCGTTGATCTTTCTTCCACGGACCTTCCATGGGCAACCTTCTTTGTCACATTTGATGGTGTAGCGCACGTTTTGGTTGGAATGACCAACAACGAACGGGCTATGGTTCCGAATGGCGTAGTCACTCAACCATATCTTGAACTCTTGCAAACAACCAAACTTGATCCCTTTCTTCAAATGAGCATTCTCGTCCTCACCCGGTGGCCTTGGATCACCCATCCTCGGGCAAGTTGATGGTTCGACCAAGCACAACCTCATGCCACCATCAACAACGGCCTTGTCGGCAAGACTAAGATCACGAAACAAAGCGGGTCCTCTTTCCTTGCCATTGACCTTCTTGTAGACTTGATTTTCTTGCGCCGTGAATCCATCCTCGTCCAATTCTTCCGGTGGACCCTCATCATCCGACTCATACCTACACATACGGCTATAAGGGAGGTTACGGTCCATGTCTTATTGATGCACAATGACATCCAAGTCACCAATGGGATTGTAATGAATCTCTTCTCGTTCCGCATACACATCATCTTGAGCAATAGCATCTTCATCAACATGAGCAATGGCATCTTCATCAACATGAACAATGGCATGTTCATCAACATGAGCAATGGCCTCATCTCCAACATGATCATCACCTAGAAGAACTATGGCTCTAGCATTGATGTCCTCTTCATTTGGTTGGCTACTTGGTGGTTGGCTACCCGCATTGTGGTCATACACCACGACACCATCATGTATTGGGGAGGACACATTCCGGTTCAAGTTGAGTAGTAGCCGAGGAACTTCAACCTTTGTGGCAAATAACTCAAGTGACTTGTCTTGTGATCCCTCAACTTTATCCTTATACACATCCCAATGCAATTGAGAGGTGATGGGCATACTCTTTAATCGGGACTTTACTCCCACTCCCACATCATACCTCCCAATAAGCTTCACACCATCACTTGGGTTAATCCAATTGAGGACGCTCCTCACTTTCACGACAATATCATCATAGCTCGGGCTTGTGTCAAAAACCATGGCCTCCTCCCCTTCATCGGCATTTCCATCCATGAAAGCCGCCTTGTCCAAATAATGCACATTCACTAGTTTATCCATCTAAAAACAATGGAACAAAATTGAGTCATCCATGGACCGGCCATTTCATATGGATGAACTATCTAAAATATGCATACTTTGAATCAAACAACTAGTATACCTTAATCATAGCATTAACCCTAACCCCTAACCCTTCCCTAACTAAACCACTAACCCTAACACATAAGCTAGCTTGCCACAACAAGGATTGACACAAAATACTTAGGCAAACCATAAATGCACCATAAATGCACAATAAATACAAAACTTGAGCAAGAACTAGGGTTTGCAAAACTAGTTGATTCCAACAAAACTAGATGATTTCAACCAACCAAATGAAGGGGGGTGGGAGAGGTACCTTGGGTGATGCAAATGCCCCGGATCCACCGGACAAATCTCAAGCAATGGAGGGGGATCTAGTGGGTGCTTTGGTGGGGGAGAAGAGGGGGAGAGAGATTCAGCTCGGGGAAGAAGATGAGTGGAGTGGGTGGGTGGTGAGTGGGCCCCACAAACCTTATCCTCCAGGACCCTACCGCCAGAGTCCCCGGCGGTAGGATGTTAGAGCCTACCGCCATAGTTTGCGGCGGTAGGTCCCTTTGCCACATCAGCGGCCGTTAATGGCCAGACGGCCGTCTAGGGCACCTACCGCCAGGGAGGGCGGCGGTAGCCTGTGTAACGCTACCGCCGGGGCCGGCGGCGGTAGCAAAAGGGTCAAATCCCGAAAATTTTCCAGACCGGGGTCAGATCCTGCTAAAGTACGTTAAAAGGGTCAAAACACGAAATTTTGCCACCCGTGGAGTGCGCTTGCGGTTTGAAAAGGAGGCCATCGGTCGGTGGGAAGTGTCGGGAGAATTTATCATAACGCCCTTCGGGGGAATTATAGGTAGTAGGAAAAGAACTCCGTTATCCTCAAAAAAAAAGGAAAAGTACTCCGTTTTTGTGCACGCTGATTTTATTTTATTTTGAATCTGATTGACAATTCCGACGAAATATTGAAATGAATAGTAACAATAATATTGGGGGTTGCACCATTCAAATTTAAAGCACATGCGATGGAGAATATCCGGCAAGGATAATGTTGAGTAATTAGCATTATTCCGCAAAAAAAGAGTAATTAGCATTATTCTGTGTAGAATAACTAAACTTAAACAGCAATATAAAAGAAGAAAAATATATAGTACAGAACCTTGAACTTGTAGGTAAATTATGTGTTCAACAAATTCAAACCCCAAACTCTAAAATCCCAGTAATTGCAACTCATTATTGGTGGGAAATTTGTCTGGACATCGATTTGCTCGTGATTTATGGTCAAAGCCACAAGGACAACCTAAAACTGCCGGTTTGCGTTTGTGATAGCATCGTATTGAAGAAACAGTGCTATTTGTGAGATGTGTTGGAATTTTCTTCGAATAGAAAGGAGCAATATAGTAGCGGATAGTATTTGCCTCAGTGAGAACCAAGGTTATCGAACCAATAGGAGAACCAAGCAAATCCTAATCAAACAGTACCTGCACACACAAGAACAAATACTTGCACCCAACGCGGGCAAGAGGGTTGTCAATCCCCTTGAAGTCGTTACTTGCAAGGATCAAATCTGATAGTGATAGATATATAAATTGAAAAGTAAATAAAAAGTAAAATAATTGCAGCAAGGTAATTTAGGTTTTTCTAATATAATTAAAGTAGACCCGGGTGCCATAGTTTTCACTAGAGGCTTCTCTCTCGAAACATAGCATACGGTGGGTAAACAAATTACTGTTGGGCAATTGATATAAAAGCGCATAGTTATGATGTTATTCATGGCAATGATCATGTATATAGGCATCACGTCTGTGACAAGTAGACCGAAACGATTCTGCATATACTACTATTACTCCACCAATCGACCGCCATCCAGTATGCATCTATGGTATTAAGTTCATGACAAACAGAGTAAAGCTTTAAGCAAAATGACATGATGTAGACAGAATAAACTCAAGCAATATGAATAAACCCCATCGTTTTACCCTTAATGGCAATAATACAAATATGTGCCTCGCTACCCCTTCTGTCACGAGGTGAGGACACCGCAAGATTGAACCCATCACAAAGCACATCTCCCACTGAAGATAAATCAATCTAGTTGGCCAAACCAAACGGGTAGATCGGAGAGAAATACAAAGCTATAACAATCATGCATATTAAAGTTCAGAAAAGACTCAATTACTTTCAATGAATAATCTGATCATAAACCCACAATTCATCGGATCCCAACAAACACACCGCAAAAGAAGATTACATCGGATAGAACTCCATGGAGATCATGGAGAACTTTGTATTGAAGATCAAAGAGAGAGAAGAAGCCATCTAGCTACTAGCTATGGACCCGTAGGTCTGTGGTAAACTACTCACACATCATCAGAAGGGCGGCAAGGTTGATGTAGAAGCCCTCCGTGATCGATTCCCCTTCGGCAGATCACCGGAAAAGGCCTCTAGATGGGATCGCGGAAGAACAGAAGCTTGCGGCGGCGGAAAAGTTATTTCGGGTGGCTCTCTGTTGGTTTTGGGATTTATGGGAATTTATAGAAGTGAAATTAGGTCAAACGGAGCTGCGTGGGACCGACGAGCTCAGGGTATCTATAATTTTTAATTGTTCCATGCTATTATAGTATCAATCTTGCATGTCTTATATGCAATTATATGCGATTATATAACATTTTTTGGGACTAACCTATTAACCTAGTGCCAGTTGCAGTTTTATGCTTGTTTTTTGTTTTTCAGGAATCCAAATGCCACGAAACTTTTTGACGATTTTTTTCTGCATAAAAGAGACCCTGGAAGCTTCGGGAGAATGCCAGAAGCCTCACGAGGAGGCCACAAGGCAACAGGGCGCAGCCCTAGGGGGGGCGCACCCTGATGCCTTGTGGGCCCCTCGTGGCCCTAGGGGGGCGCCCTGATGCCTTGTGTGCCCCTCGTGGCTCCTTTTCACCTAATTCCACTTCTATAAATTCTCAAATATTCGGAAACCAACAAAGAGCCAGACGAGAAAACCCTACCGCCGCCGCAAGCCTCTGTTCTTCCGCGATCTCATCCGGAGGCCTTTTCTGGTACTCTGCCGGAGGGGGAATCGATCACGGAGGGCTTCTACAACAACCTTGCTGCCCTTCCGATGATGTGTGAGTAGTTTACCACAGACCTACGTGTAACACCCCCTTGTAATGTGCTACAGTGATCCATCATGATCAATGCCAAGTCATCATCTTTTGTAAAGCACAAGTGCCACTTGTCTTAGAATTCAAACTCAAAATCCAAATTTGAATTGCAAGTCAAATATTTACATTTTCAAACATGCAAACAAAATAGTTCATAATATTGCAAATAATCCCAAAGCAATTATTAAAATAAAACCAACATTATTTGAATTCCCAAATTGACCCTAACAACCAAAAACAGTGACTTTAACAACCACTTTAATTCATTTCCAATTAAGCAAAATTCAAATGAAATTATTCAACCCTCAAACTTTTTGTGACAGTGAGGTATATTGCATCATAAATATTGAGACAAGTTGCACATTTTACAAAATTGAATTGATACTAAAAGAAAATGCAAAACAGAAACTATAAAAGAAAGACAGAAAAGAAAATAAAGAAAAGAGAAAAGCTAATGTGCCCGTGGCCCAAGTGCAACAGAGGCGAGGCCCAGCCCACCGCGGTCACCCTCAACCTCCTGCTCACTCCCGCGCTGCTGTCGCCACAGGGCGCGCGCAAGCGCTCGCCCCCCCCCTCGCGCGTGCTCGACAGCGGCCCTGCCGCTCGCCGTGGGTGGATAAGGGCTACGCCCTGCACCCCTCTGAACCCCCCTGGCCTCACTCCTCCCCCTCTCGCGCGTTGCCTCGTCCTCCCCGCGCACACCCGAACGCGTCCGTCGCCGCCGCTCGCCATTGCCGCGGCCATCGGCGTCCCCGCGCCGTGGGAGCTCGTCCACCCGCTGCGCTGCGCTCGTCCACGACCTCTGGTGCCAGCCATTCGACTCGGGGGGCGCTACATCGACGGGATCTTTCCCCCACGGCCACCGGACTCCGCGCCATCGATCTGCGCCACCGCGACCTCCCCGGCCTCCCCGAGCAGTGATACGTCTCCAACGTATCTATAATTTTTTATTGTTCCATGCTATTATATTATCAATCTTGGATGTTTTTATATGCATTTACAGCAATTATATATCATTTTTGGAGACTAACCTATTAACCTAGTGCCCAGTGCCAGTTGCTGTTTTCTGCCCTATTTTTGTTTTACAGAAAATCAATACCAAACGAAGTCTAAATGCCACAAAACTTTTTGGAGATTTTTTTCTAGACAAGATAAACACTAGAAGCTTCGGGAGAAGACCAGACGCCAGAGAAGGTGGCCACGAGCCACCAAGGCGGGCCTGGGGGGCAGGCGCGCCCTGGTGCCTCGTGGGCCCACCTCAGCTCCGTTTGACCTAATTCCACCACTATAAATTCAGGAAAAATCAAAAACCCTCAGGGGAGTCCACGAAATACTTTTTCCGCCACCGCAAGTTTCTGTTCTCGAGAGATCCCATCTGGAGGCCTTCTCCGGTACTCCGCACGAGGGGGAATCGATCACGGAGGGGCTCTACATCAACCTTGCTGCCCTTCCGATGATGTGTGAGTAGTTTACCACAGACCTTCGGGTCCATAGGCAGTAGCTAGATGGCTTCTTCTCTCTTTTTGATCTTCAATACAATGTTCTCCTCGGTGTTCTTGGAGTTCTATCCAATGTAATCACTTTTTGCGGTGTGTTTGTTGGGATCCGATGAATTGTGAGTTTATGATCAGATTATCCATGAATATTATTTGAGTCTTCTCTGATCTCTTTTATGCATGATTATTATAGCTTCGTATTTCTTCTCCGATCTATTGATTTGGTTTGGCCAAATAGATTGATTTATCTTGCCATGGGAAGAGGTGCTTTGTAATGGGTTCGATCTTGCGGTGCTCAATCCCAGTGACAGAAAGGGACATGACACGTATGTATCGTTGCTATTAAGGGTAAAAAGATGGGGTTTATTCATACGTGAGTTTATCTTGTCTACATCATATCATCGTTCTTAAGGCGTTACTCCGTTCTTTATGGACTTAATACACTAGATGCATGCTGGATAGCGGTCGATGTGTGGAGTAATAGTAGTAGATGCAGGCAGGAGTTGGTCTACTTGTCTCGGACGTGATGCCTATATACATGATCATTGCCTTGGATATCGTCATGATTATTTTCTTTTCTATCAATTGCCCAACAGTAATTTGTCTACCCACCGTGTGCTATTTTCTCGAGAGAAGCCTCTAGTGAAAACTATGGCCCCCGGGTCTATCTAAATCATATTACTAAAATGCTAAAAATATTGCTGCCATTTTCTTTTATTTATTTTATTTTATATTTTTTTTTCAATCTATCTATCTATCACATACAATTTAATCTTGCAATTGACCGCCGAGGGATTGACAACCCCTCGTTTGCGTTGGGTGCAAGGATTTGTTGTTTGTGTGCAGGTGCTGCTAACGAGGTGTTGCGTGATTCTCCTACTGGTTCGATAACCTTGGTTTCATAACTGAGGGAAATACTTATCTCTACTATGCTGCATCATCCCTTCCTCTTCGGGGAAAATACCAACGCAAGCTACAAGTAGCAAGCAGCTCCTCGCCCCCCCACTGTGAGCCGCCGCGCCGGATGCGCTCCTCCCCTCCTTTCCTAGCCACCCCTAGATGCTCGGGCCGCCACTGCCGAAGCTCATTTCCGCTGCCGTGCTCACTGTCATCGCTGCCGCCCGTTTCATGGCCAGCTGAGCGCGTCTTCGTGCTCAGGGCACCTCCACGGTGCGGCCTAGCCCTCTAGTTAGCTCGGGCTCGTGCTGAGCCGCCGTTCCCGCCGAGCTCCCAAGACCACCGCCGCTCACCGCCGTTGCCGTGCTCGTCTCCGGCCAGCTTTGCTCACGCGGTTTGCTCCGTTGGACGCGCGCGAGCACCCGCTTCCGAATGCAACCGTACGTGCGCGATTTGGTCACCGGACGGCGAATCCCGATGGCCTCCCACGCGTCGCCGCCGTCCTCTGTGCTCACCGGCGCGCGCAGGCGTTTAAACGCTGGCGGGACCGATGCGTCAGGTGGTTAACTAACCCCTAACCCAGCTACTAAATAGCCACTGACTGGTGGGTCCGGCTACTGTAGCGCTTAAATTAGATACTAATTAACCCGCTATTAACTGTGCCACTGACATGTTGGGCCCACGGTGCTAATTGACCTAGTTAATTAAACTAACTAACTGTTTAACCTAACAGTCACTGTCAACTAGGTCCCACTGGACCCAGTTGACTAGTCAACTGCTGACTGAGCTAGCCCCAGTCAGTGACAGGTGGGACCCCCTGGGCCTAGTTGACCTGTCAACGATCACAGTTGACTGCTGACTGGGCAGTCAACTGGGGCCCACTGTCAGCCTAATAAGCACTTTGCTGGGTACACTTCTGTGTACCCATAGCAATTTAGCTATTTAATTTTTGAATTTAATTTAATTCCAGAAAATCCAGAAAATGATTAAAACTTTGAAAAATCATATAAAATAAACCGTAACTCGGATGAAAATAAGTTATATATGAAAAATGATCAGAAAAATATGACGAATCCGAATATGTGATCAAAATGCTTGACCATCACTCCTAACTAGATGAACATGGAACTTTCCCCTCCGGTTCAATATACCGATAAGCACCTGGAGCTGGGTAAAAATTCCCGGATATTTTCCCGCTCCATTTAAAATACCTAGCACTACATTAGGGCACCCCTAGCATAACCTGCCGGCATGTCGTGCATCTGTGTTGCGTCTGTATGCTTTATATTTACTGTTTCTTCCCCCTCTTCTCTCCGGTAGACTCCGTGACCGACGCTGCTCCTGAGTACGACTACGTCGTCGACGACCCTTCTTCCTTTTCAGCAGAGCTTCCAGGCAAGCAAACCCCCTTGATCATTCCTATATCACCTATTCCTTCTTCCCCGTGCTTGCATTAGAATTTGCTACCGTATTTGATTGTTCATATTCTGATGCATAGCCTGATTTTGTAACTGCTGTTGATACCTTACCTGCTATCCTAAATGCTTAGTATGGGTTAGTTAGCGATCCATCAGTCGCCCCACACCCTTGTCCGTGTTGCCCTGCTTTGCTACCGGATGACTCGATCAACGTGATCGATGTGCAGAGACCGACACAGCACCGCACACCCCCTTAATTGCACGACTCTGCAGAGCTACTATCGAGTGCCGAGGGTGATACCTCCTACCTCACTCCTGATGATATCTCTGTAGCGTAGCTAGTTGGTTGTGGGTTATCGATGGTGATTCCTCTTTCACCACCTCCGATGATGCCTCTGTCGTACAACCCATCAAGTGTGAACTTATCGAGGGTGATTCCTCCAAGTTCACCTTGACGGATACGTCGAGTGGGAATCCAACGAGGGTGATTCCTCGGATTCCCCCTTGATGTTACGGACACACGGGTACATTGACCTTCACCTCAGTACTTTGGGAAGTCGGGTTAGCCAGGAGGGCACCCGCGAGAGATTATTGTGGCGGAACGACAGGGCAGGCGGAGACCACCTAGGAGAGAGGTGGGCCTGGTCCCTGGTCGTTGGACCGCGGATTACCAAGTCGGTGCGATAGGGTGTCTGAGGTGAGCCTTGAGCCCTGTTCGTGTCCGCGAGATACTAATAACACGCTTAACGGATTTGGGTATTTGATCTGAGTTGGCAACTGGCCTATACGCACTACCACCACGTGGGATAATGGTTTAATGGGGCCCTCGGCGCCGTATGTATCAGCCGAAAACTCTGTCAGACGTCCAGTTCAGCATTGCGGCCGGGACGGACCGGCGCCATCCAGGACAGAGGTGGTGCCTGGCTTCACCCTGCACGCAACGACCCGGAGTGCAAAGGGCGATGGGCCCAAGACCCCTGAGCGCTTAGGATGTAGACCGGCGGGGACCTCTCTGCGGAGCCTGATACGTCTCCAACGTATCTATAATTTATGAAGTATTCATGCCATGTTTATTATAGTTTTGTATGATTTTGGTGCACTTTTATATGGCTTTTATATGATTCTCATGGACTAACATATTGACCTAGTGCCTAGTGCCAGTTGCTGTTTTCTGCTTGTTTTTGGTTTTCCAGAAAATCTATATCAAATGAAGTCCAAATGCAGCGAAACTTTTTGACGATTTTTTCTGGAACATAAGAGACACTAGAAGCTTCGGGAGGAGGCTAGAAGACCCACAAGGGCCCCACGAGCCACCAGGGCACGCCACCCCCCCAAGTGCGCCTTGGTGCCTCGTGGGCCCCCTGTGGCCCTTCTTCGCGTGATTCCAACGCCAAAAAATCATATATATTCAGAAACCCCCGAAAGTTAACCTAGATGAGTTTTTACGCCGCCGCAAGCCTCTGTACCTCCACGATCTCATCTACAGCCCTTTTCCGGCACCCTGCTGGAGGGGGGAATCATCACCGGAGACGATCTTCATCATTCCGGCGGTCTCCATGACGAGGAGGGAGTAGTTCACCCTCGGGGCTGAGGGTTTGTACCAGTAGCTATGTGTTTTATCTCTCTCTTTCTCGTGTTCTTGATTTGGCATGATCTTGATGTACCGCGAGCTTTGTTAATATAGTTGGATCATATGGTGTTTCTCCCTCTCTATCTTGTTGTGATGAATTGAGTTTTTACCTTTGAGGTTTCACTATTATCGGATTGAATATTTTTATGGATTTGAGAACACTTGATGTATGTCTTGCATATGAATACCCGTGGTGACAATGGGGTATTATATTGATTCACTTGATATATGTTTTGGCACTCAACTCGTGGATTCCCGAGGTGACATTGGGGTAATCTATGCATAGGGGTTGATGCACGTTTTGGTCCTACTTTCTCCGGTAGAAATCTTGGGGCACTCTTTGAAGTTCTTTGTGTTGGATTGAATATTATGAATCCGAAGTTGTTTGATGCATATCGTATAATCAACTCATGGATACTTGTGGTGACATTGGAGTATCTAGGTGACATTAGGGTTGGTTGGTGTGTATCATATGGTGTTATTTTAGTACGAACTCTAGGGCTATTTGTGACACCTATAGGAATAGCTCAATAGATTGATTGGAAAAGATAATTTGAGGTGGTTTCGTACCCTACAACAATTTCTATCTTATGTTCTCCACGAAAAGGAACTTTGGAGTGATTCTTTGTCGCACGTTGAGGGATTGTTATATGATCCAATTATGTTAGCATTGTTGAGAGATTGCACTAGTGAAAGTATGAACCCTAGGCCTTGTTTTTAAAAGCATTTCAATACCGTTTGTGCTCACTTTTGTTACTTGCTACCTTGCGGTTTTTATATTTTCAGATTACAAAAACCTATATCTACTATCCATACTACACTTTTATTACCATCTCTTCGCCGAACTAGTGCACCTATACAATTTACCATTGTATTGGGTGTGTTGGGGACACAAGAGATTTCTTGTATTTGGTTGCAGGGTTGTTTGAGAGATACCATCTTCAACCTACGCCTCCCACGGATTGATAAACTTTAGGTCATCCACTTGAGGGAAAATTGCTACTATCCTACAAAACTCTGCGCTTGGAGGCCCAACACGAGTCTACAAGAATAAGTTGTGTAGTAGACATCAAGCTCTTTTCTGGCGCCGTTGCCGGGGAGGTGAGTGCTTGAAGGTATATCTTTTGATCTTGCAATTGAATCTTTTAGTTTCTTGTTTATCACTAGTTTGGTTTTATAAAAAGAAAACTAAAAAAATGGAATTGAGGTTGCCTCATATTATTCTTCTTTACCATGTCTTTCTTGAAAATGATGGAGCGGAAAATTGTGCTCAATTGATAGAAGAAGAATTCAAAAAAATGTTTGGCATAAAACCTTTGAATGATGAGCATGATTGCAATGTTGTTAATATGAATACTATGAATATCCAAGATACTAATGATGATTGCACTAGTCATGACAAAAATGTTTCTTATAAGCATGTCAATTTTTGTGGAGTGCATAAAGTTTGTGAAGACATGCCTTATAGGGATGATAGATTTTGTAAGAAGCATAAACATGATAGAACCAATTTTTTGCTCAAAGTGATAGATGAATTTGCTAAAAAATTATGTTCTCTTTATCCAATTACTTGTAAACTTTGCAATAAAGTTGGTCACCTTAATTTTCAATGCATACTTTTTCATGATCGAATCATGACCAAATATTGTAATGACTTGACCAACCTTGAACTTTATAATGAGCTTTATCTATTCTTGGGGTGTGAAGAATTGACACATGAAAATAGTTGGTTTGAGGTATTCATTCTCACAAACAACATTAAAACTAATCTGGAGGAAATATATATGTTTTGTATGGTAAATTGCAATGAGAATGCTTATATTGCCAACTATAGAAAGATGGGAAAACCAATAGAATATAAAAGGGACACTAATGAAAGGGTAAAGATTTCCACTTTCCCTCCTATTGTCTCTCATGATGAAATAGGTAACGAGGAGGAGCTTCCCATTCAACCAATGTCATCAATAAGAAGCTCGAAAAAATTGATTAAACCCACACATGAAGTGGTGAAGAAGAAGAAAAGAAGAAAGAGTAGAGGTAAAAAGGTATCCCTGCCAAATAATGTTGCTCCTATTATTGTTGTGCCTCATGAGAGTGAATAAAAAATAATTGTGGAAGATGATATACTTGATGATGATATTGCTTCTTTGTCTTATGGTACAATGTCCGAAGGAACTATTGAGGATGATTTTACTCATTATGATGATTATGATTGGGAAAATAATGATACTTCTTATAATCTTGAAAATATTTTTGGCACCAACTTAGAAAATTGTGATGATAATAATTGTTATACTATTGGTGCTATTCATACTATTGATGATAATAGTGATTATGCTAATGATATGCCAAGCCACAAGCTTGGGGATGCTATGTTTGATGAGAATGACATGTTTGAGAATTTATTTGCTGCAATTAATGTTTGTCCCAAGCTTGGGGATTCTATGCTTAATGAAAATAATCTTTTTATTCCCCCTACTTTTGATGAGCAAATTTATTATGATGATGACATGCCTCCTATCTATGATGATTATTGTGATGATACTTATGTTATGAAAAATAGTGACGATTATTATTATAATACTTGTTATAATTATGAAAGTCCTTTTACTGAACATCACTCTTTTAATGTGGAAACAATTTATAGTATTCGAGTTTCATACGATACTCCCACTATTATGAATGAGAAGAAAATTGCTTGTGTGGAGAGTAATAAAAATTCTATGCTTATGTATCATGACAAGAATGCTTTGTGTGATGGATATATTGTTGAATTTCTTCATGATGCTACTGAAATTTATTATGAGAGAGGATCATATGCTTGTAGGTGTTGCAATAATATCAAGTTTCCTCTCTATGTGTTGAAAGTTTGGAAGTTATACTTGTTTTGCCTTCCTATGCTAGTTGATTCTTGCTCCTATAAAATATTTTCTCGCAAAATCCCTATGCATAGGAAGTGGGTTAGGCTTAAATGTGCTTGTCATATGCTTCATGATGCTCCCATTATGTTTCAATTCTTCACTTTTATGTGAGCATCATTGAAATAATCATGCCTAGCTAAAAGGGCATTAAAGAAAAGCGCTTGTTGGGAGACAACCCAATACTTATACCTACTGTTTTTGTGTGTCCACATGATTAAGCTACTGTAGTAATAATGTTTTATATGTTTTCTTTCAAATAATTTGCCAAGTAAAGCCTTTGGGATAGTGTGGATGCTTGTTGATTTGATTCTGTGCAAAAATAGAAACTTTTGCGTCCAGTGCTGGAATTTCTATTCTGTACTGGAGCGTGAAAAAAATCTGAAATTTTTACACAGTATTGGGTTACAAATTGTTTACGTTATCCTAATTTTTCATAATTTTTGGATGTACAGAAGTATGGTTTTTAAATCGCTCACTACACGCTGTTCTGTTTTTGACAGATTCTGTTTTCGATTCATAGTCTGCTTGTTTTAGTGTTTCCATAGCTTATATTGAGTAATATAAATTGTGGAAATGATAGAATACAGTAGGAATTATGTGAGAACAATTATTAATCTTGTCTTTACAGTACCTAAGTGGATGATTTATTTTTATCATACTAACCTATCTCACGAAGTTCCGTTAAGTTTTGTGTGATTGAAGTTTTCAAGTTTTGGGTGAGATATCGATATAAGGAGAATAAGGAGTGGCAAGACCCTAAGCTTGGGGATGCCCAAGGCACACCAAGGTAAAATTCAAGGAAGACTCAAGTGTCTAAGCTTGGGAATGTGTTGTAGGGCACGGGTCAAAGTGCCCCGATTTGTCCCGATGTTCACGAATTGGAGGTGGCTACGAAGAGGAACGAGTCGAGCACGAAGAAAACGAGGGGAAATCACAAGAGAAACACTCAAGAACAAGTCCAATCACACATCCACTAGACTAGCAACACATAAGATCCACAAGGTACAAGAACAACAAAGGGAAAGATACATGGTAAAGTTCATCCCAAATCCAAGAGGAGATGAGGTCTTGATGATCTAGATAGATCCGTCCCACAAGGGGGTCTTGATATCCCTTGGGATCTTCTCTCTAGGAGGTCTTGATCTCCAAGAGGAGTGGTAGATGAGCAAAGCCCTCTATGATCATATCATATCCTTTGCTAACCCTAACAAATGACCTAGGTACGAAATATATAGGTGGCTGGAGGTGAGGGATGAGTGGAGGGGCAAAAGGGGCAACCCATGGCCAGCTCGCAGGCAGGCCCGTGCGCACGGGCTAAGTTAGCCCCGTGGGCACGGGGGTCCCATGTGCATGGGGTCTTGGAGGCCCATGCGCACGGGGTGTCCAGAGAGTTTCTGTTTAGGCCGTGCGCATGGGTCTGGGAGGGCCGTGCGCACGGGGTCTTCTGATCCGTGCTTCTTCTTCCTGCTGTTGGACTCCATCTTCCTTGCATTCTCCTCGATGATGGTGTACATGTCCTCTTGAGCTTGGACTACTCCTCGATGAATGTGTAGCTCCGCTCACACCTATGTATGCACACGAGAGAGGGTCAAGTAGTATACCATCCTCGAAGGGCACAAGTGAACACGTGTAAAGGAGATGATTCACCTTCATGTATGTGAAGTAGACGTGACACGTGTCACTTGCCATGGTGATGTCCATAAGATGCTCCGCATCATCCCCTCCCCCTTGGGAAAGATCCGTCCTCGGATCAAAAACCAAATCACCATGGGAAAGAGATGGCGTCGCCGTGTATAGGTGGACGATCACCAAGCATTCATCATCCTGAAGCTCGAAATTGGCACTCTCCAATGTCGCACCATCTTGTGGTTCCTTTAAAAGGAGCAATGACAACAAACACTTGGAAAAACAAATGTGGTTAGCGTTAGTGCAAAACCAAACATGCAAGTGGTGATTCACCGAACAAGTATCGTTATCATGCATATCATATTGTGTGACAAAGGATAGTGGCATGTCATGTAAGCATATCAATTGAGCACAATCAAAGGCCTCTACCTCAAGGTCATAGCAAGTATGCACAAAGCGCTCAACAAATGGTCTATGGTATGCATAAGAATCATTCACAACACCAAATAAAATGAAGTGTCTAAACACATGGGTCAAGTGCAAGACAAACCAAGCATAATGTGCACATGGTGTAGTGAAGATAGTGTGGCACTCAACATAATAGAAAGAGCAATTGTTCCTCATGTGTGAGGCAATCAAGTCAAGCATGTAGCAATCAATGGTACATGGCATATGGTGCAAAGAAGGAAGACAAGCATGCTTCACATGAAAGATGGCAAAAGCTCCAAACATATGGGAGAAAGCTATGGGAGCAATCTCATTAGCAAGACTAAAAGCATTGTTGCACTCAATACATGGAAAATCATCTAGCATGAGAGAGGCAACATATGGAGACATATGACAAGAAGCAATATCAATCATGTGCAAAGCATGGGAATAGGTGCTATCAACCGCATGAAACGAGCAAGTATGAGTCATCGGTGATGCAACAAGGCAAGCAACCATAGTAATCATGTCGTGCAAACTAGTGGAGCGAAGATGCAACACACTAGAGGAAATCTGGGCAATCATGTCATGTGAACGAATAATAGACATAGACAATGCACATGACATATCCCAAGAAAGACAAGTAATGGGGTAAGCATCAATAGGATCATAGGCATGAATGAGAAATGGAACATGGCAAGAACAATCAATATCTCCACCAAGCTTGCAAATACACATATAAGTACTAGAATTATGGATCATGTGTAATGCAAAGCATGGGTCACCAAAGCATGTCATCCAAATGGAAATGAGCATATCATGCAAAATGAACATGGCAATATGGGCATAGAATATGTAATGGACAATAACCCATAACCATGTGAGGGCCATGTAGAAGAAATGCGCGAAGTCATTGCGCGGTGGGAGAGGTGGGAATGATAATCCACGGAATCCCAAATCATCATTGCTCTCTAGAGCTCGTTTCGTCAACTCTTGCGCTTGCGAGGTCGATGAGGAAGCATGTGTACCTACACAACATGGGGACAAACGAAACAAAGTGTGTGCGTGGTAAATGTACACATCATCCATCATGATGTGTATGTGCACGTGAGTGTTAGCACAAACAAGCAATGCTCAAAGAAATTTGAGGCACGATAGAGAAATATGTTATCCATCATGAAAGAATACTTGTTATGTATAACATGATTAGGATGCAAAGTATAGCAAGTGTGTGGCACATCAAAAGTATTTTCATTCATGGGATGCATACGGTGCACACAATCATGGGAATCATGCAATTCATATGATGGGTCAAAATCTCCTAACATGTATGAGGAAACTATGGGGGTCGCCTCATGAGCAATAGCGGACGCATAATATGGAGAAAATTGACAACATGGCAAACAATGCATGTTCAAAGCTAGGTGGTCATGGCATGGCATATGAGAGAAATGATGCAAAGGAAGCATATCAATATCATCACAAGAAAAACAAATGCCAATAACCATGGGCTTGTCATCTATGCCATATGTGCAAATTGGGCTTATTTTAATGGCATATGCATAGTCACTACGATGAGATTGCAAATATGACATATGGGAGATCTCATTCATAGCATATGACAAGTCAAGAGGGGTTGCAAACATGATGTGACCGATAGAATTAGCACAAGAAATCCTATGCAACATGGCATCACAACCAATAGACTCCGCATGGCAATCATCAAACTCATCATAAATGGGTAAATCATCGCATGGGGAAATCATACTAGCATGAAGCGTGTCAATAGGAGGATCTACATCATGCGAGCAAGCAATGTCAAGAATGTCCACTAGTGGGACAAGAGCATCACCTTCACCTATGTTACCTTTCTCATTCCACTCATGTGGTGTAGGTGAGGTGGCAAGGACCAACTTGTGGTCATCATCATCGTGATGGAACCATGTGGGGGGAGTATCATAGTCCACCATGGCCATCGTCTTGTCCAAAGGAAGGACGAAGTCATCGAAGATCGGGTCGTCGTCGTATATGGGACCTAGCACCAAATGAGAAGACACAATAGAGGTAGAGGGTAAGTCGTTAGAAATCGAAATGGCCTCACATGCCCTATCAACTACCTCACTCTCTCTATGTGGTGGCTCACTCACTCCCTCAAAATAGGTGCACTCAATGTCACATATGGTGGAGTCACTCAAATCACTCAAGTGGTGGTGGTGGTGGCTCTCCTTACATGGGAATTGGGTCATCTCATCATATATGGGGCTAGTGGTGAAGTCACTCTCACTCTCAATATGGTGGCATAAGTCGCTCAACTCATCATCATACGCCTCCTTGGTCAAAGGGAAAATCCCATGCTCAACCGTCTCGTCGTCACCGTGGATGGAGGCCGAAGATGGCACATCATCACTCGCCTCCATGACCGAAGGGAACATCCTATGCTCGATCATCTCGTCAGCGTCATCATGGATGAAGGCCGAAGATGGCACATCATCACTCTCGCCTCTAAAGATGGAAGCATCATCCTTGCTCGCCACCTTGTCGCTCGCCGCCAAATCTTGATCCTTGAGTTGCTCCGTAGTCGTAGTCATCGCCGCGCCGTCTTCAAAAAGAGTCATGGTAGACTCGGCATCGTCAATGCCAGAAAGAGGGATGGCGGTGAAGTCAAACTTTGGAGCGTCGTCTTGGAGCTCGTCGGACTTGGACAACTCGGTGGTACTAGCCTCGTGCTCGCCGTCTAGGAGCGTAGTCGTCGCGAAGTGTGCTCGGGGTCGAGTAGATTTGGCCTTCATGTGTTCTCTTTCCGCTTGGAGAGCACCAAGGTACATGTCGTTGAGGGACTCGTAGTTGTTCATGAAGATAGTCTTGGCGATGTCGTTGTTCAATCCCATCGTGAAGTGGAACTTCATCCAAATGGGGTCGTCCACACCTGTTCATCGCAAGGCTTTCTTCATCTCCTTGAAGTACTCGTCGAGGGACTTGGATCCTTGTATGGTATTCTCCAATTGGTGAAGAAGATGTTCCGTGTAGGCGGAAGGCATAAATTCTCGATGCATCACTTTCTTCGTCTTGGACCAACTCATGTTGAAGCTCTTCGAAGGTGTGTGAAGCCACCATGTCGATGCGTAGTCGTGGAAGGTACTTGTGGCGCACTTCACTTGATCTTCGGAGGGGACTTGATGTAGCTTGAGGTAGTCGTCCATCTTGCGCTCCCACTCGAGATACTCCTCGGGGTCTTGAGTTCCATAGAACGGAAGCTTGTGGTCGGTGTCGAGGTCGTAGTAGCTCGTGGAAGTCACGGACTTGAGCTCGTGGAGTAGGCGAAGATGCCGTACATCCAAAGGTGAAGATGCCTTGAAGTCACTTGGCGAAGATGCCAAAGTAGTGGATGAAGCCACAGCCTTGAGGTCGATGTCGATGTACTGTAGGGCCCATGCGCACGGGGGTGCAGGAGGCCGTGTGCACGGGGGTTGCAGGCCCGTGTGCACGGGGGTGCCAGAGCAGCCAACTCACGTCCAGAAGGTTGCTCTTCCTGGTCTTGTAGGTGTCGATGCCGTTGTGTACTAGCCGGAGATGGTAGCTCGGGAGTCTTTACATTTGAGCGTCTTCTCGAAGATGAGGAAGACCGCTTGCCAGTGTTGATGAGGATCTTGAACTCCTCCATGTACTTGTCCATCTTGGCGTCGATGAAGTTCGTCATGGCATCGAACTCGTCGTCGTGGTTGTAGACCGGAGATGATGTGCTTCGCCTATCCATCACAAGACTCGAGCAAAGGTGAGTAGGAAATGAGATAAACAATACCAAGCTACCTTTTCCCAAAGTTTAGAATGTATCCCGTTTCACTCAATGTGAAATGAAAGAATAGTGGAATTGGTACCGGACTTGTTCACTCACATCTACAAGGTAAAGCTTATAGAGTGGCTTGGTTAGGACAAGTGGCACAAATTCATGCAAATTGAAGCCCAAGATATGTAAATGTTGAAATCAAGCCAAAGAAATCAAAATGCAAAGCAAGTGATCACAATATAGAGGAGGGTAATAAAGAAACACACACGGTGGGATAATGGGGCTTGTGCAACTATAGGGATGAGCAATACAAAATTGCCTAACAAAGACTAAGATCGTGTTGCACAAACACAAGGAGAGACGCTAGCTTGATTGCACGTTTGGGCACGATTCACCACTTGGCACCAACCTATATGTATGCAAGCAAAACGTTTCCTATTCCATGTATCCTCATGCACAAGTATCTCTTTTCATGCTCAACACTCTTTTGCTTATAAGCTTTTTGATCTTTCTTTTTCTTGCTTAAAAGCTTTTTTTTTCTCTTCCTATCCACTATGCTTAATGAGCCTCAACCAAACACATGAAATAAGTATCGCAAGATATGCACGGGAGCAAGCAATTGCACAATATGATATATCAAATGATGCAACAATATGATATCGTATCACTAAGGTGCACAAGTTTTCGCGAAGCCCGGCAATACTCGGATAGCTAGTCTCAATAGGTATGAAGATATTCGCAAAGATGGTGGGGCTATCAAGATGTAATGGCAAGGAAGGAAAAGTTGATGACGGAATGTATACCTTCGTCACATTTAACCTTTCACGAAGTCGGGGGTAACCGGCCTTGCTTCTGGTTGAAAATGGTCTCAAAGGATGGATGACCGTCGTCGATGCGGAATGTCGTGGTGGATGTAGTCGATGGAACTAGTCAATACTCGTATCGCTCCATGTCGTCGGTGGTGATGAAGATGTAACCATCCCTAAGTAGCCGAAACACCTTAGGAGACTCAAATCACAACTCAAACAACCACAAATGCAATGGAAACCAAAATGGGTTAGGTTGCGGAAGTTTTGTGTGGTGGTGCGGAAGTTATGGTGGATGGCCTATGCAAAAGATGCAAAAATGCACAAAATTTGATGGAGTCAAAAGGTGGTAAAACCAAGGTGAGCAGCTCGGGCACGTCGCTAGCTTTCCAACGAGCCAAAGAACACCCAAATCGGAGTTCGGAAGTGGGAGATATGGTCGAAACGGTGAAGTGGTGCTGGCTGTTTCTGGGAGGGCCGTGTGCACGGGGTCAAAGGGCCGTGGACACGGGGTCCCGTGCGCACGGTACAAGGTCGTGGGAACGGGGTGTCCAGGAACTTCGCGGGGGCCCGTGGGCACGGGGGTGGCGGAAATTTCGCGATTTCAACTCCAAATTCGAAGGGGAAAAGAAAAATTGGGCTATGGGGACGCAATAGGAGATGGATCTACTTGCTAAACACCAGATCCACGGATCAAAATCAACAAAAACTCACAAGGAACAACAAATCACAAAAAATTTGGTATGGCTCTTTTTGGTGGGGATTTTCAAATTGGGACGAAATCAAACAAAATTAGGCTAGAACATGGGGGGGTAGGGCTCCAAATTCGTGTCAACCTGGCTCGGATACCAAGATGTTGTAGGGCACGAGTCAAAGTGCCCCTGTTTGTCCCGATGTTCATGAATTGGAGGTGGCTACGAAGAGGAACGAGTAGAGCACGAAAAAAACGAGGGGAAATCACAAGAGAAACACTCAAGAACAAGTCCAATCACACATCCACTAGACTAGCAACACATAAGATCCACAAGGTACAAGAACAACAAAGGGAAAGATACATGGTAAAGTTCATCCCAAATCCAAGAAGAGATGAGGTCTTGATGACCTAGATAGATCCTTCCCACAAGGGGGTCTTGATATCCCTTGGGATCTTCTCTCTAGCAGGTCTTGATCTCCAAGAGGAGTGGTAGATGAGCAAAGCCCTCTATGATCATATCATATCCTTTGCTAACCCTAACAAATGACCTAGGTACGAAATATATAGGTGGCTGGAGGTGAGGGATGAGTGGAGGGGCAAAAGGGGCAACCCACGGCCAGCTCGCAGGCAGGCCCGTGCGCACGGGCTAAGTTAGCCCCGTGGGCACGGGGGTCCCGTGTGCACGGGGTCCTGGAGGCCCGTGCGCACGGGGTGTCCAGAGAGTTTCTGGATAGGCCGTGCGCATGGGGTCTTCTGATCCGTGCTTCTTCTTCCTGCTGCTGGACTCCATCTTCCTTGCATTCTCCTCGATGATGGTGTACATGTCCTCTTGAGCTTGGACTCCTCCTCGATGAATGTGTAGCTCTGCTCACACCTATGTATGCACACGAGAGAGGGTCAAGTAGTATACCATCCTCGAAGGGCACAAGTGAACACGTGTAAAGGAGATGATTCACCTTCATGTATGTGAAGTAGACGTGACACGTGTCACTTGCCATGGTGATGTCCGTAAGATGCTCCGCATCAGGATGCCCCGGAAGGCATCCCCTCTTTCGTCTTCAACATTATCGGTAACCTTACTCGGAGCTATATTTTTATTCGTCACATAATATGAGTTTTGCCTACGCCTTTTCGATCTAGATGTCGATGTTTTGCTCAGCCTTCTTAAGGCAAACTTGTTTAGTTATGTCTGTACTCAGATACTAATGCTTTTGCTAACTCTTGTGTAACTTGAGCTTATGTATTCGAGCCCTCGAGGCCCCTGGCTTGTAATATAAAGCTTGTATTATTTTAATTTGTGTCTAGAGTTGTGTTGTGATATCTTCTCGTGAGTCCTTAGGCTTGATCGTGTGCATTTGCGTGTATGATTAGTGCACGATTGAGTCGGGGGCATCACACTACAGTGTGTTATTCCGAAGGGAAGGAGCTCTATGGCCCACTTGGCGATGTGTCCAGGGGCGTCCCTGTTGTTAATGATGTCATTTAAGGGTACTTCGGATGCACTACAAAAAAAGACACATCCATGACATTATGGCCCGAACGAAAACTTTTTCTATCATGGTTGTGACACTTCTATGACAATAATTGTGACAAAAACACGTATCATCATAGATGTGGTGGGCTCCTACTTCTATGACAAAAAATTATGACAGAAAATGGGCTTTTCGTCCTAGGTGGGCCGGAGACGCACCCGCATGACATTCTTTGGGCCGTCCATGACGTAAAAAATCATGGTCGAAGTGAGGGCGAGGAAATTTTCGGGGAGTTTCCCGGTTACGGTGGGCACTCGGTGGGTGGTCGGGGCCGAGCGATGCAGTGTGGTTTGCGTGTTTCTCTCATACGCGCGTGTGTGTGCTAGGCGTTCGCTAACTGAACCCGAGCGAGGCGTTCACTTACTGAACCCGAGCGATCGCACTAGCTACGTACTGAAGCCGATCGATCCCTTCGCTGCTAACTGAACCCGAGCGATTCCTTCGCTGCTAACCGAACCCGAGCGATTCCTTCACTGCTAACTGAAGCTGGTCGAGCCCCCGTACGTGCGAGATGTAGCCGGTTGGGTTGCCTCTCGATGAACAGTGCCTGTTGCTGCCGCACGTACGATACGTAGAATGAGTCAAGACGCATTGATCGAGCCCCTTGCGGGCGAGACGTGGTGAGTTGACCTAGCCGGTTGGTTGGCTGTGGATGAACAGTTCCTGTTGCTGTCGCCCGCTCGTATGCCCCACCCCAGCCGATGGGTTGGCTGTGGATGAACAGTACCCTGGCCTGTGAAGGTGGTTGGCACTGGATGAACAGGACCCCGAGGAGGCCGCCACACCCCAGCCGGTTGGGGGTGGATGAACAGGACCCCGTGGAGGCTGGATGAACAGTAGCCGGTGGAGGTTGGAGAAGTCGACGGTGGATGAACAGTAGTTGGTGGATGCTGGAGGAGGTCGACCCTGGATGAACAGTAGCCCCATGGAGTCCCGTTTTGCGGTACGCCACACCCCTCCCGATGAACAGGACCCCGTTTCGACCGTAGGCAGTTGGGGAAAAGTCTGTTTCCTCCGTTTTGCGGTACGCCAGACCCCTCCCGATGAACAGGACCCCGTTTTGACCGTAGGTGGTTGCAAAGAAGTCTGTTTCCTCCGTTTTGCGGTACACCAAACCCCCAGCCGATGAACAGGACCCCATTTCGACCATACGCGGTCAAATAGAAGGCCGTTTCCTTCGTTTTGCGGTACGTCAGACACCCAGCCGGTGGGGGGTTGATGAACAACACCCCGTTTCGGCTGTTCCGTCAAAGCCGGTTGGCTCCCGATGAACAGGACGTTTTCTGACCCAGTCGCTTGGCTCCCGATGAAGACGATGATGTTTCCTACATTCTGACCCAACCGATTGGCTGCCGATGAATAAGAGGCCGTTGTTGCCGTCCGTTGCCTCTCTCCATATACACGAGCCCTGGCCGAATGTATGCGCGAGTACGTGTTCGAGACCCCGCCCGTATATGTACGTACGTGGCCGTATTTTTTGCTGTGTGGTTGTACGTACGTGTACACGATTTAGACGGGGCTACCTGAACTGCTACGTCGGGGGCTCTACTATGACACGTGCCGCTCCTTACACGCCCACGGTTCATCATTGCAGAGAGACCGATCGACCAGTATGTACGTACACGTTCGCGACCAGACAGACAACACTACGTACACTTCGACCGGGTGGGTCCCAGCTGTCAGGGAGGATAAGGAGGCACTTCCTTGCATCCGAAGATATAGCAGGTGGGTCCCAGCTGTAAGGGGGAGGAATCATTTTTTTGCGGGTAATAAGGAGACACTTCCTTGCGTGCGAAGATGTAGCTGGTGGGTCCAGCTGTCAGCCTCACCACGTACAGTCCTCTTCCGATGGCTGTCGTTCGTTGACCACGTTGTCTATGCCGCGCCGAGAGCACCAAGGCGGTGGACGACGGCGAGGCCTATGAAGGGAACGACGCGGAGCCGGGGAAGACGTGACAGTGGATGCCCACGCGGATGGGAGTACGAGGGTTGACTGGTTCGGCTGCGGTGTGAGGCTGCCATCGCCGGAGAATAACAGGGGATGTGAGTGAGTAGAGGGAAGGCCGGGCCAGAGGTGGGAGTAGGGTGGGGCGGTGAGGCCTGCGCGACAGCACAGCCGGCCACGGGAGGCAGGGGCAGGCGGTCCCGCCGGTGCTGGTTTGGGCGGCTAGAGCAAGAAGATCAGAGATTGAAGAAGCAGCACGGCCGTTGGATTAGCATCCAACGGTCACTGCTGCTAGAATCGTTTGTTGACTAAGTTGACAAAGCCCTATGTACGTGTCAACCTAGTAGGCCCATAAGTCAGCCTCCAAATTTGGTGGGTCCCAGTTGTCAAGGGTAGGAATCGTTTTTTTCGCGTAATAAGGAGGCACTTCCTTCCGTGCGAAGATATAGCTGGTGGGTCCCAGCTGTCATGGGGAGGAATCATTTTTTCCCGTAATAAGGAGGCACTTGTTTGCGTGCGGCCATGGACCATGTGGGTCCCTACTGTCAGTCTCTCCACGTACATCCCTCTTCCGATGGCTGTTGTTTGTTGACCATGCCGCGCCGAGAGCACCAACATGGTTGACGACGGCGAGGCCCAGGAAGGGAACGACCCGGAGCCGGCGAAGCCACAGAAGTGGATGCCCACGCTGAGGGGAGTACGAGGGTTGACTGGTTCGGCTGCGACGTGAGGCCAGTGTCGCCGGAGAATAATAGGAGGTGTGGGTGAGTAGAGGGATGGCCTGGCCAGCGGTGCGAGTAGGAGGGGGCGATGAGGCCTGCGCGGCAGCACAGCCGGCCACGGGAGGCGGGAGCAGGTGGTCCCGTCGGCACTGGATTGGGCGTCCGGAGCAAGAAGACCAGAGATTGAAGAAGCACGACGGTCGTTGGATTGACATCCAACGGCCACTTCTGCTAGAATCGTTTGTTGACTAATATATAATAAGTAAAGAATTCTTGCATACGCGTCAACTTAATAGGCCCACAAGTCAGCCTCCCAATCTCTGGCGGACAGCATACAGCCCATTTACTATTTTTTTTAAATAATTTACAGCTCATTTGCAAATTCTTATGCAATTTATTGCAGTCCATTTTCTTTTTGTTGGCCAGGAGCAGGGCTAAAAATTTAAACAAAATTTTGCATATTTCGGTGGGGTTCAAACTATTTTTAATCCTGAAATGTCGAGCCAGATTTAAGGTAATTTCAAAATATATTTAAATTAGGTTAAAAACCAATGAAATTTGAAATCTGAAAATGTGAAAAAAATTGAAATTTGAAAGTAATTGCCAATTTGTTGTGTGTTTTTTATATTTACAGCCCATTTCATATTACTTTTAAGATTTGCAGCCGTCTTGAAAGATTTGCAGCCCAGCAGGGCGGAGAAAAACAAGTTGGTGTGGGTTGGGTTGGCCTCGATTGGGTATTCATCGGGAAAAAAACTGGGCTAGCCATTTTCACAAAGAAAAAAAATAGCTGGGCTGGTCATGTAGTAAACGTAAAATAGAAGCCTGGGCTAGACGGGCCACAGCCTAGTTGATACCCTGCTCCATCTCAAGAATAACAAAAAAAACTGCTCGAGCCGCTAGGTCCCAGGTGTCAGCCGCTCTTGTGCAGTTCTCTTGTCTGTTGACTATACGCTGACAATGTCGTGGGTCCCAGATGTCAGCAAACCACTAGGAGGAAGCATTTTCTTTTTTTCTTGTAACAATGAGGCACTTGCTTGCGTACGGCCATGGACATGGTGGGGTTCCTATTGTCATCCTCTCCACGTACAGTCCTGTCCCGATTCCTCTCGTTTGTTGACCATGTTGACAACGCCAGATGGCGGCGCCTCGGCGAGCGCACCAAGGCACGTGGAGGATGAAGACGAGGCCTCGGACGAGAACAAACAGGAGCCGGGGAAGATGCGGCAGTGAAATTACGGGCAAAGGGGAGTACAAGGGTTGACTGGTTCGGGTGCGGTGGGGCTGACGTCGCCGTTAACGATTTAGGAGACGGTAGGGCGGCGATGCGTGCGCGGAGGCGCAGCCAGCCTTGGGAGGAGGGAGCAGGCGGCCCCGCCGGTGCTGGTTTGGTTTTGGCGGCTGGAGGAAGAAGAGACTGAAGAAACACGATAGACTGTACAAGCAGCAGGAGTACTTAGCAACGTTAACTGAAAGCAGCAGGAGCACTTAACAACCAAAGCTGAAAGCAGTATGAGTACTTATACAGGTTCAACCGTACAAGGCACGCCTCGAACAGTGCTACTTTGCCTACTGTTAATGAAGGGTGAGGCCACCAAGCCCCAGGACAAGGCCCAGGCACCACCCCGCGCATCCACAACTTTCTGAAAGCGACTTCATCTCGCAATGTGGTCAATAAATAGGATATTCGCTTCAGAGCCATGGAAAAGCATGAACATAACCTTCTGTCCTATTCTCCAAGATCGACGGGCCTTCATGATTTGAGACCACCCATTAATAATTATCTTTTCACCTCTAAGGGAAATGGAGTAGGTCGACATAACATCATGTTGTGACCAAGCGCAAGTCTGAGTCGACCATGGCTAGGCATCTGTATAGGAACAATAAAACTGGGCAGTTTCTGTTTCTAGAAGAAGAACACAGCTGTAAAACTGTGTATAAGCAAGAGTTTATGAACAACATATATAACAGAAAACAGCTCGTACCATCAGTTTCTTGACATAGTTGGACCTGTTCAACGTGTGCACCAGTGGCACACATATCCCACGTGGCCTTCCACCATTGAAATGCCCCACAAGGTCCTCAAGACGATCAATAAAGTGTAGGAATTGGTGGATGTCGTCCCAGTCGACTTCGGTGCCATGAGTAACCATCGAGTTCTTATCAAATAACAAACGAGTAGTGTCCTGCTCTTTGTAATAACCTACGCGTGTCACTAATTATAAGAAATATTAGTTAGAAGTAGCATCATGGCGTTGACACCAGATTGTGGCCTAGTCAAAAACTTAATTAAGATGACCTCAAATGAAAAAGTTCTCAACATGTGAAAGTTCCGTATCGTCAAAATGTGAAACTTTGATGTTTGGGTCATCATTATCCGATCTCATCTAAAAGGCCAAAACTATGCTTGAAGTACTAAGATTTTGGCACTTAGAGTACTGTTCGGCCAATTACGCCCTCAAGACGGCCTAATATGAGAAAACTTTCTACATGAATTGTCTTCGTCTTGTCGAAACGGTCGATTTTAATATAAAAATTGTCCCAATCCGAGTTCGTATGCAAAAGTTAGAGGTAACACTCTGCGGACCGGTCCTGAGTGAAAGAGTGACGCGAAGGACCAGACACCCACCTAGGTGGTGTCTGATGGGTCGCGTGAGTTATTCGGCCTTTGCTGGCTGAATGAGAGCTTGCCGATTTTGAGTGCTTGCCGGAATGCTTGTCGGTTCTGAGTGCTTGCCGGTTTTGAATGCTTGCCGGTTTTGAGTGCTTGCCGGTTTTGAATGCTTGCCGGTTTTGAGAGCTTGCCGGTTTTGAATGCTTGCTGGTTTTGAGTGCTTGCCGGTTTTGAGTGCTTGCCGGTTTTGAGAGCTTGCCGGTTTTGAGTGCTTGCCAGTTTTGAATGCTTGCCGGTTTTGAGTGCTTGCCGGTTTTGAGAGCTTGCCAGTTTTGGATGCTTGCCGGTTTTAAGTGCTTGCCAGTTTTGAAAGGCTTGCCGGTTTGAGTGAAAATCCAGACAGAAGCAAAGTTGCTACAAAACTCGGATAGTCCAGAAAACCGCATGACCGAGACCAATAGGAAGTTAAAGATGGCCCCGTAGGGTATTGAAGATGGCCTTATTTGGAAAAGTGATCAACAGAAGAGTTGTTCGTCTCATCGAGGCGCGCAAATTTGGTATTTTGATCATCCCAGTCGGAGGTCATATGCAAATTCCACGGCCCACACAAGGAACAAGACAGAAGTTTGGGCCAGATTCAGACTAAATCCGAGTTAGACTAGAACCAGGACTCTAGGACGTGAATTGATGTAATTTTCTTGTAAGGAAAGCCTAGATGAATCCTTTACTTGTACGGGAAGTCCAGCTGCCTCTTATATATGTTGGGGGTGACGGCCGATTGAACAACACACAATCGAACAAATTAATATACTACTTTTTCATCTATGTTTTATCTCTCCATCGTTTTTCTCTCTCATTCTCCGCTGTTCCTCAAGTTTGAGAGCTGCGAATCCCGAGGCTCTAGGGGCGAGCGAATCGACCTAGGGCAGCCCATAGCCACCGCACTCCTTGACGGGGTCCGTCCCGGGCGTGTGGGGTTTTGGGTCCTCAAAAGCGTCTGCTGGCTGTCTTGCGTATCGCGCTGCCGGTTGGACCTCCTTCGATGTGAGCTGCGGTGCATAACCCCCGGCATCGAGGGTACACATGCCGTGTTCGTGTGTCAACACACTTTTTGGCGACTCTGCTGGGGACTGAAGGTCAATCATCATCATCATCCATCATGTCCGATCTTCCCAAGCCATCTAAGGTAAACGCCGATAATATCATTAAGCTAAGTCTTGATGAGCTATCGGCCGACCATCGCCAAATCTATGAGGAGTACAAGAAGGCGCGTGAAGAGAAGGAGCTACATGAATTTCTTGGAAACTTCAAGAAGGATCGCCAAGGAAATATCACTCCGATTGGAGAAATCAAGCTCCCTCCTCTTCATGACGAGCAGGTTAAACCCTCTGTAAGTACTACCTTTTCCCGTGAACAGTGGGCTGAGATTGAGAGTCGTATTGCTGATGGTAATAATCTGGTTTATCAAACTTTCTTAGAAAATACCAATGCTCAGAAAAATATGCCTCAATCATCTAGTGGTAATGTTGGTGTGTCTGCTAGCGTGTAAAACCCTAATCTGGCTTTACCTCTTTCATCAGCACCTCCAGTACCGATGAGCTATTTTCCTACACATACAAATCAGATTGTGGCTGCACCCATTAATCCTATCATGAGCATGCCATGTTCGGTGGCAACGCCGAGCCAAGCATTACCTGTAGATGCAAACGCTGCTAGACCAGTGCCGAACTATGGTTCGGCCTACATGTCACAGTTCGTACCTACAGCTAGTAATCCTACTCCTCCTATGCCACTTCAGCAAGCTTCATCTTCTACTACGGACGATGCTCTAGATAATTTTAGAGAGGAGATGGCTAAGATGCTCCGAGAAAATTTTGGTGTCAAATTACCTAGGAATCGGATTTACCAAAAACCGTATCCCGAGTACTTTGATGCAATCCAATGCCCTCCAGGATATAAAATTCCAGATTTTGTTAAGTTCAATGGAGAAGGCACGAAAACCACATGGGAGCATGTTAGTCAATACTTAGCACAATTGGGTGAAGCAGGCTCGTTAAACGAATTGAAAGTGCATTTATTTCCTTTATCATTAACTGGTACCGCGTTTTCATGGTTTTCTTCTTTACCACATGGTTCTATTCGTGTATGGTCGCAACTAGAACAGAAATTTCATGATCACTTTTATAGCGGCAACAATGAACTTAAGTTGTTACATCTTACATCGGTTAAGCAGAAGCATGATGAATCGGTCTCCGATTACGTCAAGAGATTTAGAGAGACAAAAAAACCGTCGTTATAGTTTGGTGATAACCGAGAGAGACTTGGCAGACCTTGTGCTTAATGGTTTAAAGACTCACATTAGAGAGAATCTAGAAGGCTATGAATTTTTAAATATCAACCAAGTCTTACAAAGGGCTTTGGCTCAGGAAAGCCGAAGCAAAGATCTCAAAGAAGTGCATAGATATAAAGTTGATCGTCCTAAGATGAATATGGTTGAATATGATAGCGATCACTCAGACGATGAGGGTGATATTTATGCTACTGAATTTGTTTGGCCATCTAAGGCCAAACTATTTACTTGCAATGATCTGAAACCGATTCATAAGAATCATGATGAAGAGATGAAGTTTACTTTTAACATTGCTAAGTGTGATAAAATATTTGATGCTTTGCTACAAGCTAAAATTATTAGGATATCTCATACTTTACCGCCATTTGAAGAGCTAAAATGGCATGCTTATTGCAAGTATCATAATTCTTTTTCTCATGCTACTAACGATTGCAATGTTTTTCGATGACAGATACAATCGGCCATTAATGACGGACGGTTGAACTTTTCTGAGATGCAAGTTGATAAGCAGGCCTTTCCAATGAATACCATGGATTTGGAGGGGAAAAAGTTGCTCATTCGGCCGGAGGCAGCCGAATCTGCTAACAAAACCAATGTTGTCATAGGTGAGCCCAGGAAAAGCAAGGAGGGCGACAAGGTCTTGGGGAGACAGGTTGTACTTGATAAGCAATCCGATGGCAAGGAAGTTATCAGGATCACCATCAAGAATCCTACACTCGGGAGGCAACCTTAAGTGCAAGAGAACACTCATGTCAAATTTGTTAAGCCCAAGAGTCCAGAGGTTGGCAGGTGGAAGACGAATGAGGCTAAAATGCAGCGCAAGAAAATCAAGCCAACTTTTGATATGTTACTGTCCAAATATGCCAATCAAGCGGCCGGTTCTAGCTCCAACCGGTCATCAGATTTGAAGCTCTCAAGATCACCTCCGGGGGAAGAATTTCAGCATCACACAAGGCCATATGGGTCGTGGGCACCAGGACCATGGTTAGCGCCACCCCCATATGCGCCATACTACATGGGAGATTTCAATGCAGGATGGGGACAACCCCCAATGGCCCTTTATACATTTCATCCGGGATGGGCAGAACCAAGGAGGCCTGCTCGTGACAGGCTTTCTTACCCCATCCGAGGCCGTTTGAACAATGGTGTCAATCGACCAATGCAAGAGAATCAAAGAAGGATCAACAATCAAGTGTGGCATGCTAAGTCACCAAGTGCTGCAGCAGTTGAGTCGGGAAAAGGCAAGGAAAAAATCGATGCCGACTCACTCATCTTGGGCACCGAAACATTTACCATACAGCAGCCGACTGTGCATAGCAACCCGACTGAGCCGATACTTGCTATCGCGCCAAAGCACTCGGCTAATGAGCATGAAGCTAGCACAAGCAAGGCCAAGCCAAAGGATCCAAAGTATACGCAACCTAAGTGGTATCCTCCAGGGCTAACAAAAACACAGAAGAGGAAACTACAGAGGTTAAGGAGTCAAGAGATGCCAGAACAGGAGGCCGAGAAGCAAAGAGATAAATTGTTCAATGACATTCAGCCCATGGTACCTACAAAAAAAATATGGATGCCTAAACAAATACAAGGTGCAGTGGCTTCTACATTTATCGTAGCAGCACCTACACCGCCAAAGGAGGACGATGTCACTGCTATTACATCGTCCACAACACCTATTGATTCCACTTCGCTCGGACAGATTTCAGAATCGATGGACATGCCCGAGGAGGAGGATGATATGTTGGATTATGAGCCTACACCGGTCCACGAAGATATGGATATCAATATGGTGTATTACTTACCCACTGAGTTTCATGATGTAGATGACGAAGGGGAAGTGGCTCAGCTGGATTTTGGCCCTAAAAATGCAATATTCGAGAAGCCAAAAGAACGAGTGACACACTTGAAACCCTTGTATCTCAGAGGGCATATTAATGGATCGCCGCTTACTCGGATGCTTGTTGATGGTGGTGCTATGGTGAATCTCATGCCCTATTCGGTCTTCAAGAAGTTGGGTTTGCACGACGAAGAATTAATCAAGACCAATATGGTGCTTAATGGATTTGAAGGCAAAGAGAAAACTGAAGCCAAAGGTGTGATGTATGTGGAGCTTATAGTTGGGAGCAAAACTTTGGCCACTGCATTCTTTGTCGCCGAGGTGCAAGGTAACTACAACATCATACTAGGCCGTGATTGGGTTCATGCTAACCAATGTGTGCCTTCTACCATGCACCCATTTTTAATTCAGTGGGTTGATGATGAAGTAGAAGTCGTTCATGCAGATAACTCGGCTTGCGTTGCTTTGGCCGATGCATTGGTGGATTGGTAACACCCCAATGCTACTTGCTTGACGGGACGTGACTTACCAGAGTTTGATTTTCTCAGCGCCACCAAGAGTGGTTTTGTGCCCATTTCTTTAAAGTTGGTTGGTGGCAATCGGCTCCAAAGTATAATGCAATTAAATGGATGCGAGCTCTGAGTGGTTACAAAAGCGACTTACAGAATATCGGTCCAATGAGAACGATATGTATGAGTCTATAGAAGAGTTAGACGATATGGATAAATTAGGACAAGGTTCTATATCGGCCGATCCATTAGAAGAGATAGATATTGGAGATGGTTCAATTCCTAGGCCGACATTTGTAAGCAAAAATTTGAAAGCCGATTGTAAAGCTAAGTTAATCGAGCTATTGAAAGCATATGTTTGTTGCTTTGCATGGGAATATCATGAAATGCCAGGTTTAAGCCGAGAGCTAGTGGAGCATCGGTTACCTATAAATGTCGGTTTTAGACCATACTGTAGGAACGAAGTATGTCTACCAGAAGGGGGGGGGGGTGAATGGGAGTTTTAAATTTTCTTCGGAAAAATCAAAACTCTCGGAACCCAGCAGCGGAGCGAATGAAAACAGCATACAGTGAGCGAATACAATCTACCGAATGGAAACTAAGGGCATGCATCGAGATAATTCACATGATCGAAATATGTCATATGGTACAGTTCGAATGTAAATGAGAGTAGCAGAGGTAACCAGTGATGCTCGATGGCGACAGGATATTTGGTAGACCAGTTCGCCCTTCTGCAAAAGGACTACGTCTGGTTGGAGGGGTTGTGATTTAACACAGAAGATAAACTCTCTTCGCCCTATTCTCCTCGACAATTGGTTCGTCAACCAATGCCGATTACTCGTGGTAGATGCTTGAGGCGATCTCCGAACCTTTGCAGACTTCTTCTTAGAGAACCACAATTACTCTTGGTCTCTGAAGAAATTGACACCTAACCGTCTAGAGAGTTTGTAGCTCTCAAGAGTAATAGGCGGAGCGTACTGGACTTATATTCGAGTGATGCTGAACCACTATCTAATTTTTCGGCTCTAGGGTTTTCTCTCGGTGGATTTTAAACTCAAATCTCTCGGAGAGGGGGTTGCTCAACAATCTTCTCAGAATCAAACGGAGCAGCCACCGGACAACGCCGGTGCGGGGTGGCTATTTATAGCCGCAGCCTTCCCTGATGGGAAATGACCATTTTGGACACGCGGTCCAGCCAATGGCCAACCGACACGTTCACAACGGTCGGATTTTAAGAGCAACGGTAACATTACTTTGGGAGCAAGTAATGCTAACTCCTCGGTCAGAGACAAATCTCTCGCAGCGAAGAAGATCACAGTCTCTTGCTGGCAAGTATTTGCTCGGAACACAAAGAGATTTCTCTCACAACTTTCATAGGATTTGGGTTTAGCATCAGCGAATCAAAGCTTCGAACGCCACACCCCTCTTAATAGTACGGTGGTCCTATGACTCAAGAAAGAGAAACGAAACGACGAAAAGAATGCTACGTCTTCACTTCGTCTTCAATCTCCTCGGCTGCAGTCACTTTCTTCGGACGGACACCGAACGAATTGCTTTGCATCAACAATTTTGGAGGGGTCACTCTTGTCGTCATAATCTTCGGTGATAACCTTCACTGCCACGCAGGGGATATTCTTCGGAGTTTGAATCCAAACTCCTCTTGACTCCAGGGACCTGTTACTCTGTGTGCACTAGCAAACACATCAGTCCCTCACTGTTTGTCAACAATCTCCAAAACATAAGGAGGCAAATTATTGCACCAACAATCTCCCCCTTTTTGGACGATTGATGACAAAACAGATAATCATCGAAGTGAAGATAGATAAGTGAAAAGCAATTCCAACGAGAGTGAGTGAGTGTTACTTTGCTCGAAGATGAAATAGACTCCCCCTAAATGTATGCAGGGAAGAAGGATATGAAATAAATTCTCCTGCAAGTACTGAATAATATGGAGGAAATTTCAATCATTCGAGACATTGATTCGCACTGATGAGATATAATCCATCGAAATCGTAGTGCAATCATTTATAACTTCTGATAATAATTCCACCTGCAAGACAAATGCTTCGAGAGAAATGGTGCAGCAGTAGGGGTTATAAACATTACAACACAGAAGTTATCGAGTTTTACAGCATAGTACAGATAAATTTAAACCAGAAGCTGCAAACTCGCACGAAACCAAAACCAATCGAAACGCCGAAAGCAAATCTATCGAGACTCGATGTAATTCTCCCCCTTTTTGTCGACAAGTGTCAAAAAGGTGACGAATAACATGAGTGCAAAAACGCAGAACGTTGTTTAATCGGTGGCATCTCTAGATGAACTATCTGAGGTGAGTTCTTCTTCGGAAGTGACAGGATTGTCTTCGTCTTCAGCAGCATCAGATTTTCTTTCAGGAATAATGACTTGGGGCTGAGCAGACGAGGGAACAGGTGGAGTGGCCATAGGAGGAACACGGGAGTGCACATTGCCTTCGGTAGGTTTCTCGGTCGGTGAGGTGGCTTTAGACTCGTCAAGCAATTTGTGAAGCTTGAGATGAAGAAGATCAGTGGTTGGCTCACGAACAGGTAGAGAAGGGGTACTCCGATCTTGAAAATCTTCAACAGTGAAGCCTTTGTCAATGTAGTCATAGAGCTCTGGGAGATTGACATTCAGGAGTTGTTTCTCGGTGCAGAACTTGCGAAGCAATTTCCAGAGCCGCTTCTTGTTTTCATCAGCTATCAGATGCATTATCCTCGTGCGATTGTTGAGAGCATTTAGCTCGGAGGCGAGATGTTCTTTCTCGCGTCGATCCTCGGCGATATGTTGCAGCAGCAGTTGTTGTGTACACAAGCTGACTTCGAGTTGCGATGGAGGTTGAGGCGAAATCTTTCAGTCGCGCTGAGGCAGACGTGGGCCGTCGAATTGCTTGTGATAGTCTTGGGGGCTTGATGTGGGCGATTTGCCCGAAGTGATATCTTCCATGACTTGCAAAGTATCGTGAACAGGAGGAATGAAGCTTTTATGGTTTTCCTTTGCAAGATACACTGTGTGCATTGCATGATCAACCACTTTTTGGATCCAGGGCGCGAACACTTTGATGCAGAAGGGATATTGAGCAGAATCCTTCAGAATGCGCAGGAACATGTCTTCCACGTCGAAGATGTATCGCTCAGGGATTGCGTAGATAGCATTTCGAAGAACATCTGAGATGGATTTGTCTGGATTCATACCCGCCAGAGGGAAAATTGTGTAAGAGAGCATGTGGAATAGCGTTTGATTCTCGAACGTTAAGTGCTCTGGACGAGGAGGACCAGTGTAGTCACGAATCTTTTCTTGATCCATAGTGCACCAAAAAATTTCATCAGATATGACATCAATGTTATGGACCCGAATTTCAGTGTTACCATGCTCAAAGCGAGGGAAATGGAAGTGCGAGACAAAATCCGTTGAAGTGCATTTAATGCATTTTCCTTCGGCCATCCACTCCATAATCCATTTTGAGCTATCAGATTCATCGCCAGAGATATACAATGTAGCATAGAACTGAAGAATAATCTCTTTGTTCCAAGGATGTTCGAATTCAAAGACCTTGGTGAGGCAGAAATCATCCAGATCCTGAAGTAATTGATTGAAACAGCCAATGTTGCGCATTGCAGAGATGTCCAGATATTCGTGAGGAAATATTTTTTGGCTTTCATAGCGGACCCGAGAGTAATAGATGGCCTGTTCCTTAGTACAGAAGCGAGGCGATTCCGAAGTGCGCGGCCCATCATATGGACTAGTTTGAAAGAACTTGGGATGCGCGTTCCGATTAAAAAGAGGTCCTTTGGCGCCTGCTCCTGACGAGAACAAAGGCAGTTCTTCACGAGGGTACGGGTATTTGAGTTCTTCTTCAGGAGAAAGATATTCATCACCATATACAACCAAGTCAGTACGGCGAGCAGAGACAGATTTTCGTTCGGAAGGACCAACATCTGGTATTCGAGTCGCTGTGTCGATGGATAATTGGAGTGGAGACGGAGCATGAGGCACAACGGAGGGTGCGCCAGAGACAGTGGGCAGTAGGACAGGTTCATCCACTTTAGGCACAGAGGCCGAATCATGCACTGGAGGTGGTTGCGGTTGTGCCACTGGAATCTGTTGTTGCTCGATAATAGGAGGTGACGAGACTTTTGGAGCTTCGTGAGCCAGAGAAGCTTGGGGCTCGGATCGAGGGATTTCACCTTCCTCAGAAATAGATTGTTGCGAGGGAATATCAGCCCGAGCAGGGGATGCCACAGGCACTGATTCAGTTGGCCATGGCGAGGGAGGAGCATCCGAGTCTTTGACTGGGGGGTTCGAAGGAATAGCTGGCTCAGGAGATTTTTCTTGCGGAGCAGGATGAGACTGAGCAGCTTGGGGAACAGGCGACGGTTCCTTCGGAGCAGGAGGTACATTTTTCTTTGCCATTCGTTTTCGTTGCTTTTTCTTTTGCTGAGCAACTGGATCAATGTGACCCTTGACCAAATCATTGTACCCAGTGACTTTGGCTTGATGTTCATCGCAGATCTTGCAAACAATTTCATCTAGATCCGTGTGAAAGCGTAACCTTCGGTGACGAAGGAGAGTCATGGCGCGATTGATGTCCTTGTAGGAATCTTCGAGTGCTTTAATGGCAAATTTTGAAGAGGCAGTTTTCATTTGATCATCAAGGTCCATTAGCCCGGCAGAGAGAGAGTTGATCTCAACTGCGTCTTCCCTCAGTCCACAAATTTATCGAGCTGTTCCATGATAAATATGTGATCATAGTAATGAGGGGCATCAGACTGGACAGTAGGAGCAGTCTAGACAAGAACTTGCTCGGAAGGAGGCTTAGACGCCAATGGCTGAGTCAAGGTAGGCGCAAACTTAGCAGCCTTCTCCTTCGGAGCAGTAGCTTGTGGAGCATCTTTCTCGGTAGGCGCCTTGATTTTCTTCAAGTCAGGTTTGGTAATTCTTTCGCCTGGCTTGGCAGAACGCACAGGAGTGTCAACTACCAAATCCTTCAAATTGATAGCATCTGGATGAGGAGTTGTGTTCACATGCTGTCTCAGAGTGACAATGGTAGCAGGGGTTTTTCTAGCTGGGATCTTCTTCGGTGGTACTTCTGGAACCAAATTAACCCGAAGATCAGGCAGCACAGTTGTTGTGGTAATATTGATTTCCTCGCTGAGAGTAGCAGCAACTTCTTCCTTGGTGAGCGGAGGGTCATCATCATCAGCCGAAGAATCATTCATTTCCATTTCATCAGCAGGATCAGCCTTTTTCTTCTTTGGTGCGCTCTTTCTTTTTGCAGCAGCGCTGGGATCATGCTTTCGTTTAGAACGACCTTCAGATTTTCCTTCGGCCTTTTTCTTCTCCACATCATCTTTGAGAAGGCGAAGGTTTTCCTCTTCACGAGCCTTTTGCTTTTCAGCCCTCCGAGCTCGCTTGATGGCATTGCGCTGACGCTTAGCAAGCTCATCAGGATAAGATTCGGGTGTTCGAAGGAAGGACTCATGAGCATTTTGTGGTGGAGGTGGTCTCTCTTGAGGACCATTTGGCTTTATGAGAGAAATTTCCCGGCAGTCACCCCATGGAGGATGAAATGCAAAGTTTTGAGCAAACCGAGGATAAACAAATTCATAGTTGAACCACTTTCACACCCAGTGACGGCGAATCCATTGTTGACGCGTATCTCTCTGGTGTTTGGTTTTTCTTGGAACAGTATCATACCGGTCATGAGAGATGTACTCAGCTGTGTTTGTGTATGCCTGTCTGCCACCCCTCTTCTTCTTCGGAGCATTCTCTTCTTGCTCATCGGCATTTTGCTTGGTTCTTTTTCGCTTGCTGGTTGATGGTCCTACCGTTGGGCCCTTAGCATTCGGAGCTTTGGATTCATCAGCAGTACCCAGAACAGCATCATCTCTGTCAGCCAAGCTCACTGGTAGAGCTGAATCCTCAACTGACTGCATTTTCCTGTGAACAAAGATAGATGCGAGGGAAAATGGGGACAGGGTTACGAATGCACACAACAAAGATTTGGAAAAAGATGTTTTTGATGAAGAAGTAGATGCAGACTTTGAGAAATGTTTCGTTCGAAGGAAATTTATGGAACGAACTAGTAAGTTCGAAGAATATACTAGTAACGTGCGAAGCATTCCGTTCGTACGAGACATAACACAAACCCTAGATCTGATTTTTTTTCCGGATGCGAGGGACAACTACGAACTACATCCGCACAAGTTACCTAGCAGTAAAGATCTGGGAAATGCAGTAAAATTAGGCAATTTCTACCGCGGACGAACTCGAATAGGATGAATGGAAGAACGAGTTGGTACTGCACATACCCTAACTCGGTGATGTGCAGCGACTACGGCGGTGCGGGGATGAAGATGATCAGTGGCGGCGAGGAATGACTCCGGCGACCTCTTTCCGGCAGTGAAGCGGCGAAGATGATCGACGGCGTCGAGCTCGAGGTGGAGCAGTGCGGTAGGGCTTCGGAAGGTGATGGTGGCGGAGAGAGATGGGAAGTGAAATGAGGGAGGGTGGCGGAGCAGTATATATATGTGAGGAGGAAACAACTGCGTCCGGTGAATCTGATCGGATGGCTACAGATAGAGGACTTTTGCGATTCAATGGATCAGATGCACTGGCAGGTGATGAAGAGCACATGGCAACCATCACCAAAGAACGTGGTCCAGACTTGGGTGGGAAACCCTAAATTTTGGACGGCTTTCGCCAAAACAGATTAAGTTCGGACCAAAACTTTAACGTGGTCAAGGACACCAGATAAAGTTTCGTTTCCAGATAAATTTGTGCATTCATAACGGAGCAACATAGACTGGAAGAGAGAGATTAGAGGGAAAACAGGGTCCTAGATATTTCACTCAGACGAATAAACACAAACACCCGAGAGAGAAGCTATGAGTGAAATACATTCGGACTAACACAAAAACTTCAAACTCAACTCAACGAAGAGAAATACCAAGAGAAATTGTGGTGGCGTTACCCACCGTATAAGAACTGTATGACCCCGAGCATCGCACAATTATCGTGGCACCCGGTTAGTCTAGTTCTTTGTTAATGTATTCACACTCAGAAAGAAAATTTCACTTTGTCGAAATTTTCAAACTCTTCGAGTGTTGTGCACACATTCCTTCTAAGATGTGGAAGTGATGGTACGGGTGCCGAGTCCAGCTTACTGCACATTTGCGAAATCTAGGATATTTAGCTCACACCGTAACGCACAGAATCTGTTCTCATCGAGAGGCTTGGTGAAGATATCAGCTAGATTCTCTTCGGTATTGACGTGACTGATAACAATATTCTCTCGAGCAACATGATCGCGTAGGAAATGATGTCTGATCTCAATATGCTTGGTGCGAGAGTGCTGCACTGGATTGTGTGCAATTTTGATCACACTCTCATTGTCGCACAAAAGAGGAATCTTCTTGATCTTGATACCATAATCCTTCAGAGTCTGCTTCATCCATAATAACTGAGTGCAACAAGCGCCAGCAGCAATATATTCGGCCTTAGCCGTAGAGAGTGAGACACAATTCTACTTCCTTGACGACCAACATACCAATGATCTACCGAGGAAGTGACACGTCCCCGAAGTAGATTTCCTGTCAACCCGGTCACCTGCATAATCTGAGTCTGAATATCCAACGAGGTCAAACTGTGCTCCCTTAGGATACCATAAACCTAAGGTGGGGATGTGAGCCAAATATCTCAGAATACGCTTGACCGCTTGGTGATGCGATTCTTTCGGTGCAGCTTGAAAACGAGCACACATACAAACACTCAACATGATGTCAGGTCTGGATGCACATAAGTAGAGCAAAGAGCCAATCATCGAACGATACACTTTCTGATCGTAATCTTTACCGTACACATCTGCGTCCAGCTGGCCATTCGTGGGCATGGGAGTTTTGTAGCCCTTCTGTTTGCAGTCTTGCATTTTGAACTCTTTCAGACAATCTCTCAGATATTTCTCCTGAGATATGAAAATTCCATTGTCCTGTTGACGAATTTGCAGTCCGAGAAAGAACTTGAGTTCACCCATCATAGACATTTGATATTTCTCGGACATCATTCGCCCGAATTCCATACTGCAAGCATTGTTAGTACAGCCAAAAATAATATCATCCACATAAGTTTGACATACGAATAGATCGCCATCAATAGCACGAGTGAAAAGAGTGGAATCAGTGGATCCTGGCTTGAACCCTTTGTCGAGCAGAAACCTCTTCAGAGTGTCATACCAAGCTCGAGGGGCTTGCTTCAGCCCATAAAGCCTTTTTCAACCTGAAAACTTTGTTAGGAAACTGAGGGTTTTCAAAGCCAGGTGGCTGCCTAACATATACTTCCTCATCAATTTCACCATTAAGGAAAGCACTTTTCACATCCATTTGGTAAAGCAGAATATCATTGTAATTTGCATAAGCGAGAAGAATACAAATTGCCTCAAGGCGAGCAACAGGAGCATATGTTTCACCGAAATCAATACCTTCTACCTGTGTATACCCTTGAGCGACAAGACGCGCTTTGTTTCTCACAACAATGCCATTTTCATCTTGCTTGTTTCGGAAAATCCATTTTGTGGCGATGATATTGTGCTTCTTAGGATTCGGTTTGTCAACCAATTCCCACACATCATTCAATTCGAATTGCACCAACTCTTCTTGCATAGCATTCATCCAATCGGGATCATTCATAGCTTCTTCATACTTGGTAGGTTTTGTCAATGAGACAAAGGAGAAACTACCACAGTAGTTAGCCAATCATGTGCGAGAGCGAGTTCTGGGTCGGTAACCTGGATTTTCGAGATCTTCGAGGATTAAAGTCGGGTCAACTCGATTTGCCACTCATGGTAAAGGATTTCCTTCTTGATGATCATTTTCATTTTCCTCAGCATCAGGATTGGCATTAGTATCGCCATTTTCATCTTGATTGTCATTTTGATCGGCATTTGCATTTGCATTTGGGTTGCCGTTTGTGTTCGGTGCGGCATTTTCTTCGGCAGTAGATTGGCGTGTTCTTCGAGCTATGGGGGCATCATCATCGGAAGAGTCAGGTGTATTTCCTTCGACTGGCCTGATATCCCCAATGGCCATTTGCCGAATAGCATCCGAGATCGGAGGTTCATCTATCACATTAGGCAGGTGCTCCTTTTGAGAGCCGTTAGATTCATCAAACCGAACATTTACCGTTTCCATAACTTTCCCGTGGTGAGAGTTATAGACACGATAAGTATGCGAGTTCGAGCCATAACCAAGAAGAAAACCTTCATGTGCCTTGGGTGCAAACTTGGAATTATGATTCATGTCACGAATATAGCAAGGTGCACCGAAAACATGTAAATAAGAAACATTCGGTTTCTTGCCAGTGATAAGCTCATATGAGATTTTCTTAAGAAATTTGTGAAGATAAACACGATTCACAACATGGCAAGCAGTGTTAATAGCATCAGCCCAGAAACGAATGGGAGTTTTATACTCACTGAGCATTGTTCTCGCCATTTCAATGAGAGTCCTATTCTTTCGCTCAACAACTCCATTCTGTTGGGGAGTGTATGCGGCATAGAATTCATGAGTGATACCATTTTCATCGAGAAAGTCTTCGATATGAGTATTTTTGAACTCAATACCATTGTCGCTTCTGACATGCTTAATTCGCACATCATATTCATTTTGAGCCTTCTTGGCGAATCTTTTGAAGATGTCTTGGGTGCAGGTTTTGTCTTCGAGAAGAATACCCAAGTGTATCGAGAGAAATCATCAACAATAACCAGACCATAATGACTGCCTCTGAAACTTGCATAGTTTTAAGGCCCGAATAAATCCATATGAAGAATTTCCAGTGGTCTTGTTGTGGTCATGATAGTTTTTGACGAATGGTGCTTCTTGGCCAATTTGCCAGCTTCACACGCAGCGCAGAGACGATCCTTGTCGAATTTTACATCAGGAATACCACGGAGATGATTTTTCTTCACGAGAGTCTGCAAATTTCTCATACCTGCATGACCAAGTCTTCGGTGCCACAAACATCCTTCGGTTGCTTTTGCAAGCAAACAAGTTTGGACTGAGGGACCCTTAGAGAAATCCACAATATATAAGTCACCTTTTCTATTTCCCTCGAAAACGAAGGAATTGTCAGTCGCCATAAAGACGATGCATTTGGATTTAGAAAATAGAACTAGCATGCCTAGATCACAAAGTTTGCCAACTGACATGAGATTGAATCCAAGAGACTGAACAAGTAAAACGTCATCAATGTTCTTGTCCTTGGATATAGCAATTTTACCTAACCCAATTACCTTTCCTTTGTTGTTGTCGCCGAAAGTAATATACTTCTGAGATGAAGCAGTTAAGTTGGGGTCGACAAACAATGACTTGTCTCCGGTCATATGACTAGTGCATCCACTATCCATTATCCATTCGGTACATCCGGAGACATAGTCCTGCAAAGAAATCAGGCGTTCTTAACCACCCACATCTTTGCAGGTGGCTTCGAAACATATGAGCGAGCAGGATATGATTTCTTTCGATAGTTATGCGAATTGTGACTTGAATGAGTATGAGCATAATCGAAATAATATGCATTAAAATTCCTTCCCGATGAATGGGCATAGTGATTAGATGAGGTATGCATGTACTCATTCTATCGAGCCTTTACAAGGATATATCGAGCATTTTCTTCCTGCATGGTTAGTATCCTGGTAACAGGTAATGCTTCGATAGTTTTCCTGGGCACCCATATAGCTTCCTTTGGGGGGCCATTCCTGCTGTTAGGTCCAACGTAGCGAGCAACAGCCTCACCACGTTGATTTTTGAACAACTTATAGTTGTCCAAAGAATCATCATATGAGTATTCAGGAATAGGAGAGTCATAACCCGAAAGTAAAGCTGGATCGAGCGTTTTGCTCTTGGCAGGCACCCACACAGTGCGAGGATATTGATCAGGTTCCCAGTAGGAGCCATTTTCATTCAATTTCCTTTCGAAACCGATACCTTCTTTCCTGGGATTTTTGTGAAGAATGGATTTCTTCAGAACATCACACAGGGTTTGATGCCCCTTGAGAGACTTGAACATTCCTGTCTGAAGAAGATCCTTCAACCTAGCATTTTCATCAGAAATAGAACCATTTTCCTCGACAGAGGGGTTAGCATTTACAGAAGATTCAGCATTTGATTCAGCGTTACTGCGTTCAAGGCATTTTAAGCAGGGTGGTACAAACACCTCAGGTTTTTCTTTGAGTTGTTGGGTGAGAAGAGAATTTTCTCTGATCAAGTCATCATGAGGCTCTCTCAGCGACTCGAGTTCCTGTTTCCGTTTCAGGTAATCATAAGTCAATCTTTTGTGGTCAGCTGAGACAAAATCATGACGATCTGATAGTTCTTTCATTCGAGACTCGAGAGCGGAATGCTCTTCTGTCAACGACTGATTTTTCTGCATCTCCTCAACCAACAACCCTTCAGACTTCCTGAGGGTTTTCTCAATTTTTTCTAGAGAGTTTTGTTGCATATTAGCAATTTTGATCAGTTTAGCATGGTCATCCTCATCAGAAGAATATTGATTCCTGGAGTGAACCTTGTGATGTTTGGAGGATACCTTTTCTTTCGAGGCTTTGGCCATGAAGTAGTACGCAGGAGACTCGTTGTCGCTCGAAAGATTCTCGAAGAAGTTCGATGCAGGAGTAGAGGCACATGCTATGCCAGCCATGCCGGAATCAGAATCCTCATCGGATTCATCAACTTCTTCGGAGTCAGATGATGCTTCTTCATCGGAATCCATCTCCTTGCCGATGTACGCCTTGGCCTTGCGAGAAGTGTTTTTGCGGTTGGATGAGGACTTGGAGGGATTCCTTGAGGACGATCTTGATGAAGACTTGGAGGAGCTATCCTTCTTCTTGAAGAACTTCTTCGTTTTCTTCTCATCATCGGAGTCGTAGCTTTTGCTCTTGCCTTTGCCATGGTTGTGTCCTGAATCAAATCTTCCACTTGCACGGATTTCAGCTTCCCAGAGAGGACAGTCCGAGATGAAATGTCCTGGCTTTTTGCACTTGAAGTAGGTGTATTCTCCAGTAGGTTTTGATGAAGATTTGGAGCCACCAGAGTTGTTGGATCCTTTCTTCTGAAACTGATTTTTTCCTTTGAAGGCGCTGGAATCTTTTCGTGATCAATGCGAGATCCTTGCTGATCCTTTCGGGGTCATCTGAATCTTCATCGGCGTTTCCTTCTAAGGAAGAATCAGCCGCAGCCTTGAGAGCATGACTTTTTCGGTGACTTGAGCCATAGAGATCTCTCTTTTCTTCTTCTTGTTCTTCGTGGGTGTTTAGCCTTTCCATGATATCAGCAGAGTCGAGAACTTTGAAATTAGCTTGTTCCCAAATCATCAGAACTAGAGTGTCGAACGAACTATCAAGGGATCGGAGCAGTTTCTTCACAACTTCGTGATCAGTGATGTCTTTGGCTCCGAGACCTTGTAGCTCATTTGCAATGTCACTCAGACGATCGAAGGTTTGCTGGCAGCTTTCATTTCCAATTCGCTTGAACCGATTGAACTTGGCTAGAAGAGTATCGAGGCGAGCTTCTTTCTGAGTTGAAACACCCTCGTTTATCTTTTCGAGAATGTCCCACAATTCCTTTGCAGTTTCACACTGACGGTAGCGAAGAAATTGAGCACGAGAGAGATGGCCACCAATTTCATCTTTGGCTTGAGAATCCTTCTGAATGAGTTTCTTCTCGTGGTCAGTGGGGACCTGGGGCACTTCAACCACGAATCCATTCTGCACCATGTTCCACATATCATCATCAATAGCTCGGAGATGGATCTTCATCTTCTCCTTCCAGAAGGGATAGTCCGTCCCATCAAAGATGGGAATCTTGAGGTGCGACTTGTAGCTCACTGAAGACATAATTAAACTCCAAGGTGGTTAGACCAAAATGAGCAGAGTCAAGGAGTACCTCGCTCTGATACCAATTGTAGGAACGAAGTATGTCTACCAGAAGGGGGGGTGAATGGGAGTTTTAAATTTTCTTCGGAAAAATCAAAACTCTCGAAACCCAGCAGCGGAGCGAATGAAAACTGCATACAGTGAGCGAATACAATCTACCGAATGGAAACTAAGGGCATGCATCGAGATAATTCACATGATCGAAATATGTCATATGGTACAGTTCGAATGTAAATGAGAGTAGCAGAGGTAACCAGTGATGCTCGATGGGGACAGGATATTTGGTAGACCAGTTCGCCCTTCTGCAAAAGGACTACGTCTGGTTGGAGGGGTTGTGATTTAACACAGAAGATAAACTCTCTTCGCCCTATTCTCCTCGACAATTGGTTCGTCAACCAATGCCGATTACTCATGGTAGATGCTTGAGGCGATCTCCGAACCTTTACAGACTTCTTCTTCGAGAACCACAATCACTCTTGGTCTCTGAAGAAATTGACACCTAACCATCTAGAGAGTTTGCAGATCTCAACAGTAATAGGCGGAGCGTACTGGACTTATATTCGAGTGATGCTGAACCACTATCTAATTTTTTGGCTCTAGGGTTTTCTCTCGGTAGATTTTAAACTCAAATCTCTCGGAGAGGGGGTTGCTCAACAATCTTCTCAGAATCAAACGGAGCAGCCACCGGACAACGCCGGTGCGGGGTGGCTATTTATAGCCGCAGCCTTCCCTGATGGGAAATGACCATTTTGGACACGCGGTCCAGCCAATGGCCAACCGACACGTTCACAACGGTCGGATTTTAATTGCAATGGTAACATTACTTGGGGAGCAAGTAATTCTAACTCCTCGGTCAGAGACAAATCTCTCGCAGCGAAGAAGATCACAGTCTCTTGCTGGCAAGTATTTGCTCGGAACACAAAGAGATTTCTCTCACAACTTTCATAGGATTTGGGTTTAGCATCAGCGAATCAAAGCTTCGAACGCTACACCCCTCTTAATAGTACGGTGGTCCTATGACTCAAGAAAGAGAAACGAAACGACGAAAAGAATGCTACGTCTTCACTTCGTCTTCAATCTCCTCGGCTGCAGTCACTTTCTTCGGACGGACACCGAACGAATTGCTTTGCATCAACAATTTTTGAGGGGTCACTCTTGTCGTCATAATCTTAGGTGATAACCTTCACTGCCACGCAGGGGATATTCTTCGGAGTTTGAATCCAAACTCCTCTTGACTCCAGGGACCTGTTACTCTGTGTGCACTAGCAAACACATTAGTTCCTCACTGTTTGTCAACAATCTCGAAAACATAAGGAGGCAAATTATTGCACCAACACATACAAACAATCGTCCAGAAAGTTTAATCCGAAGACATATGACCGGATCAAGGAAGAGATCGGTCGTTTGCTTAAAGCTAACTTTATTAGACCTTGTAGGTATGCCGAGTGGATTTCTAATATTGTACCAGTGGAGAAGAAAGGCTCCGGCAAGTTGAGGGTGTGCATTGATTTCAGAGATTTGAATAGAGCTACACCCAAAGATGAGTATCCCATGCCCATAGCTGATATGCTTATTAATGATGCTTCTGGACATAAGGTCATTAGTTTTCTTGATGGTAATGCGGGGTATAATCAGATTTTCATGGCCGAAGAGGACATGTCCAAAACGGCTTTTCGGAGCCCTGGTTTCCTTGGTTTATTTGAGTGGACGGTGATGACCTTTGGATTGAAGAATGCGGGCGCCACGTATCAAAGGGCTATGAATTTAATTTTTCATGATTTACTCGGTGTTATACTTGAGGTCTATATTGATGATATTGTTGTCAAATCGGATGCTTTTGAATCTCATTTAGCCGATTTGCGTTTAGCTTTTGAAAGAATGAAAAAATATGGACTGAAAATGAATCCTTTGAAGTGTGCCTTTGGTGTATCGGCTGGGAAGTTTCTGGGTTTCATTATTTATGAAGACGGCGTGGAGATTGATCCCAAAAAGATAGAAGCTATACAGAAAGTAGAGGCTCCAACATGCAAGAGAGATATGCAAAAATTCCTTGGCAAAGTCAATTATTTGAGGAGATTCATAGCTAATTTGTCAGGGAAGGTTGATGCATTCACTCCTATTCTTTGATTAAAAAATGATGTTGATTTTACTTGGGGGGGGGGCAAAACAGCAAGACGCATTTGATATGATCAAAAGATATTTGTGCACTCCTCCGGTGATGAAAGCACCCAAACACAAGGAGCCCTTCAGGCTTTACATTGCAGCGGAGGAAGGTGTTATTGGGGCTGTTTTGACTCAAGGAACCGAAGGAAAAGAGCATGCTATCACTTATTTGAGCCGACGCTTATTGGACACCGAGACGAGGTATACATTTATTGAAAAATTATGCCTATGCTTATATTATGCTTGCACAAAGTTAAGACATTATCCAGTGCCTAGTACTTGCATAATAGCTTGTCAAACTGATGTCATCAAATACATGTTGCATAGGCCAATTCTTAGTGGTAGAGTTGGCAAGTGGGCTTCTGCTTTAATTGAATATGATTTAGCTTATGAATATCTGATATCTATGAAAGGCCAAATCATTGCTAATTTTATCGTTGAGCATCGGATTGACGATAAGCATGATATTGATATAAACCTTGCCTCATTAGTACCATGGAGATTATATTTTGATGTTTCAGTTTGTAGCAATGGCCAAGGTGTTGGTATTGTTTATATATCTCCTCATGGTGCTGTTTTTGAAGCCTCATGCCGCTTAGAATATTTTTGCACAAATAATCAGGCCGAATATGAAGCATTGTTATTCGGCCTAGATATGTTGCTGGCTATAGGTGCTACACATATTGAGGCTTTTGGTGATTCGTTATTAGTAGTGCAACAAATATCCAGAGTTTTTCAATGTTTTGACGAATCACTTAATGTTTATCTTGATAAATGTCTAGATATAATTTCTACTTTGGATTACTTTAGCATTGCTCATATATCTAGGCATGATAATTGGAGAGCGAATGAATTGGCACAGCAGGCATCCGGTTATCATGTTGATCATGGCATGTTTCATATTTCTCAAAAGCCGATGTCTAGCCTTGTAAGTATAGAGGCCGAACCAGAACCCACTGCTTCGGCCACTAATGAGCAATCTAGTGCAGGTGAAAATCAAGACTAGAGGAAGCCCATTATTGATTATCTGTGCAATCCAAGTGAAAGGGTGGACAGGACCGTTCGGTGTATGGCTTTCAAATATACAATGAGAGATGATGATCTTTATCGCCGAACTGTTGATGATGTTCTGTTAAAGTGCTTGGATGAGGACCAAGCGAGAGTTGCTATGGGAGAGGTACATGAAGCAATTTGTGGCACTCATTAGTTGCCCCCCAACATGAAATGGTTGTTGAGACGTGCTGGGTTTTATTGGCCGACTATGATCAATGATTGCTTCGGGTATTATAAAGGGTGTGAAGCTTGTCAAAAGTTTGGTGATATTCAATTGGCTCATGTTGCTATGTTACATCCTATTATCAAGGCATGGCCTTTTAGAGGTTGGGGTTTAGACTTCATTGGAGAAATTCATCCATCTTCCTCAAAGGGGCATCGGTTCGTATTGGTGGCGACCGATTATTTCACTAAATGGTCTAAAGCGGTACCTCTTAAGAATATGACACATACGGAGGTAATTCAATTCATAACTTAGCACATTATTCATAGATTCGGCATTCCTCAAACATTAACTACAGATCAAGGTTCGTCTTTCATGTCGCATCAAGTTAGAGAATTTGCCAAATCTTATAACATAAAGATGCTCAATTCCTCTCCGTATTATGCCCAAGCTAACGGACAAGCTGAGTCTAGCAATAAAATATTAATCAAGCCCATCAAGAAAAAGATTGAAGATAATCCAAGGAAATGGCATGAGTTGTTGTCCGAAGCTTTGTGGGCACATAGAATCTCAAGGCATGGCGCTACAAAGGTAACTCCGTATGAGCTAGTATATGGTCAAGAGGCCGTTCTACGAGTGGAGGTAAATTTGAATGCTTTGAGAATAGCCAAACAAAATGATTTATCAGCAGTGGACATTTATAACTTGATGATGGACAATATTGATGAGGTTGCCGATAAATGTTTGGCTGCTTTAAAGGCCATAGAGAGAGATAAGTTGAGGGTGGCAAGAGCTTATAATAAAAAGGTCAAGTTGAAGAATTTTCAGGTTGGCGATCTCGTGTGGAAAGTGATCCCGCCGATTGGTTCAAGAGATAAAAAATTCGGGAAGTGGTCTCCAAGCTGGGAAGGTCCTTTTAAGATTACAAGAGTAGTTCCCGGAAACTCATATTTGGTGGAATCCATACAAGGGACATTATTCCCACGAGCTCTCAATGGCAAATATTTGAAGAAGTACCACCCGAGTGTGTGGCAAGAAGCCTAAGTAGCCAATGGCCGATATATGATTACCGCCCTTAGCATAAAACATGGCCGATACATGCTTATCGCTCTAAGAAAATTTAAAATGGCCGATGGAGTGTTGACATCGTCCTTAGAACAAGCACAATGCAAATTATTTTTCGGCATACAAGTTTTGCCGAAAAACAGGGGGACATGTGTTGACACCAGATTGTGGCATGGTCAAAAACTTAATTAGGATGACCTCAAATGAAAAAGTTCTCAACATGTGAAAGTTCCGTATCGTCAAAATGTCAAACTTTGATTTTTGGGTCATCATTATCCGATCTCATCTAAAAGGCCGAAACTATGCTTGAAGTACTAAGATTTTGTCACTCAAAGTACTGTTCGGCAAATTACGCCCTCAAGACGGCCTAATACGAGAAAAATTTCTACATGAATTGTCTTCGTCTAATCGAAATGGTAGATTTTGATATAAAAATTGTCCTGAGTGGAAGAGTGATGCGAGGGACCAGACACCCACCTAGGTGGTGTCTGATGGGTCGCGTGAGTTATTCGGCCTTTGTCGGCTGAATGAGAGCTTGCCGTTTTTGAGTGCTTGCCGGAATGCTTGCCGGTTCTGAGTGCTTGCCGGTTTTGAATGCTTGCCGGTTTTGAGTGCTTGCCGGTTTTGAATGCTTGCCGGTTTTGAGAGCTTGCCGGTTTTGAGTGCTTGCCGGTTGTGAGTGCTTGTGGTTTTGAGTGCTTGCCGGTTTTGAGAGCTTGCCGGTTTTGGATGCTTGCCGGTTTTAAGTGCTTGCCGGTTTTGAAAGGCTTGTTGGTTTGAGTGAAAATCCAGATAGAAGCAAAATTTCTACAAAACTCGGACAGTCCAGAAAACTGCATGACCGAGACCAACTAGAAGTTAAAGATGGCCCAGTAGGGTATTGAAGATGGCCTTATTTGGAAAAGTGATCAACAGAAGAGTTGTTCGTCTCGTCGAGGCGCACAAATTTGGTATTTTGATCATCCCAATCGGAGGTCATATGCAAATTCCACGGCCCGCGCAAGGAACAAGACAGAAGTTTGGGCCAGATTCAGACTAAATCTGAGTTAGACTAGAACTAGGACTCTAGGACGTGAATTGATGTAATTTTCTTCTAAGGAAAGCCTAGATGAATCCTTTACTTGTACGGGAAGTCCAGCTACCTCTTATATATGTTGGGGTTGACGGCCGATTGAACAACACACAATCGAACAAATCAATATACTACTTTTTCATCTACGTTTTATCTCTCCATCGTTTTTCTCTCTCATTCTTCGCTGTTCCTCAAGTTTGAGAGCTGCGAATCCTGAGGCTGTAGGGGTGAGCAAATCGACCTAGGGCGGCCCATAGCCGCCGTACTCCCTGACGGGGTCCCTTCCGGGCGTGTGGGGTTTCGGGTCCTCAAAAGCGTCTGCCGGCTGTCTTGTGTATCGCGCTGCCGGTCGGACCTCCTTCGACGTGAGCTGCGGTGCATCACCCCCGATGTCGAGGGTACACGTGACATGTTCATGTGTCAACACATTGTGAGAGAAGGGAATCACAAATTGTTGCTACTTCTAAAGTCAAATTGTGATTAGTTAGACAGAATAGGTGGATTAAAAAGTAAAAGAGGCAACATGCAAGAACCAGATACAAAACTAACATGGATGAACCACTGGAATGACGTCGGGGTGGAAGGTCGCAGGGAAGATAAGACCAGGTTCTGCTATTTCCATGAACATTGGTGTGCCAACTTTCAGTCCGTAACACTTGACAAAGTTTATCCAAGTTTGACCATAAAAAAAGGAGCGATCTTCTTGGTTAATGAACCCAACTGTGAACTTATATCCATGGCATGTCTCCAATGTGACCATTATACTGGTGTAATCAGTTATGGCAAGGCCGACCTTCTTGAGTACATGTGTTCTAGCAGAGCAAGGGATGCACTGCAGGAAAAATAATATGAGAACACAATTTATTCGCTATCCAAATCTAGAAATAATTTCCTCTTTCACGTCAGTGTTGAGCATGGTACGAGTACCTTTTATCCAAATATAGCAATCCAAATGCCCAAATTAGTCGACAGCATGTTCAAAAACCCCAACCCTACTAGATAGAAAAGAGGATTCTAGGAACATACCATGCGATTTTTGAAATCCTGTGTTAGAATGAGAAGGAACAAGTCTGGCGTCTCGCCAAGGGCGCAGAAACCTGTAGGGTCCTCGCACTTTGGGCACTACAAATGAAACACAAGATTCAGTATGAAGAAAAATGCATCAACGGCGGCGGTTGACATCCTAGGATTATTGGCAACAAAGGGACAAGGATTTATCAGGGATGGATGAAGATTTCGTACATGGTTCTCCATGAGAAAACCCTAAGCAATCGCCGAGAGGTGGTTTTCTCTGAACAAGCAGACGAGGGAGAAGGGGATTCAGGTCGAGTGAAATATTGTTGCTTCGTCCGTCGAGCTTACTGCTACTGCTGGAAAGGTGGGGTTTTGTGATTTGACGGCTCATTGAGCATTAGTGCGGCGCTACGACCGCGGTGAGTCTACCGTGCAGTTGTGCACTCTAATTTGGTGCATGGCACGTGGACCTGGTTGCTGGATGTCCTGCATATTAGCGAAATGAAGTAGAAAGGCAGGAGTAACTAGTTACACATAAATATTTTTTTGATAAGAGAGATACTCACTCTGTAAAGAAATATAAAAATCCTTTATATCACAACTTTATAAATAAGAAAAATCAAGGGGAACATATATACATAAATATGGGATTCGTATATATATATATATATATATATATATATATATATATATATATATATATGTATGTATGTATGAATGTATGTTTTTGAGAATAAAATACTCAGATAGGCTGACAGCTCTTGACTTTGGGCCACAGGCCGGTGGCCCTGCATGTTTGGGGGCCCATGTGTTCTAAGTCAGCGCATTTCATCCCATAAATATTGCATCCGATAGGGACGGCGCTGATTTTAGATGATGTCACAAGGAGAAGACAGAAAATTGAATAAAGCACGACATCTGTTAGACTGAAATCGAATGACAGTTCCTAACCAGCAATCAGAGTTGCAATTCTTTCAGGATGTCCTACGTGATATACGCTAGTACTACTTCTACACACAGGACACTTGTTTCACCATGGCATATATTACATCAAAAGCTCTCGGATGATAGATCAGTTCGACAGTTGCGTGCTGCTACTGAAGAATTTCAAAGTTGATTAGGACCAGATCTCCTTGCAGAGAAACTTCGATTCTGACATCATCCCCAACCGCAAGATTTGATTGAGTTTTGGACCTTGACCATCCTTTAGCATCAATCATCATGCGACCATCATTTCTACTTACGGTATATTGCGCAGGTTCATTCACACCAAGGCTGCGCATGGTAAGAGAAACTTGGCCATGGTTGCCCGGATTATTGAATGACTCCCTCATTGCTCTAGGAATTTTTTGTTTGCAAACAAGAGGACATACACAAACAGTTAGATCAACACGGTGAATCATGTGAAACAACATGAAAAGACAAAAGAACAAAGCACTTGGGCTGCCAATGCTTACCAAAATGGTGGAGATGTCGGTTTTTGTAAGGACTTTGGTATATGCAGTGCGAACTGCAACCCAGTTTGTTGCCGGTGCAAGTGCTGGTTCCGTTGCCGCTGCACGGGCCGGAGTAGATGCAAGTGCAAGTTCAAGTGTTAGTGCAGGTGCCGGAGCCATTGCTGGTGCCTCTGGCGGTGCGACTGGTAGTGCCGCTGTTGCTGCCGGAGACGATGCTCCTTCTGGAGCTGGTGCCGGTGTCGGTGCCCGATCCTCTGGTACATCAGCCTGATCCGCTGACGCGGTTGGTGCCCAATCCTCTGCTGGATCAGATTGAGATGCTGCCGCTGTCTGTGCTAGAGCCAGTGCCGGTGTCGGAGCAGGTGCCGGTGCTCGATCCGCTGCGGCTGCCGATGCTGGAGGTGGTACCGATGTGCGAGACAGCAGCGCTCGTCTCTGGTCTGCTTTGATTTTAGACTGCAACTTTGTAACTTTGCTACGCATCCTTCTTAAGTGAGAGTGCACCTGAGCAATTCGAACTTCCTCTGGCTCCGTGACCCGAATCCAGTCTTTTTCTTTCCTTCTTTTAAAGGCGACAAGGACTAATTCTGGCTTGTTTGTTAAAGTAAACTGTAGTTGATCAGAGGGCTTCAGATTGTACTCAGACAACAGATGGATCCAATTGTGTCCACTAATATAAGTGATGGACAGTGCCTTCATTATTGACACATCATAAGAAGTGAAACCTGCTAAAATAACCATCATAGAGAAAACCAAATGGTTTATTCTGTAACGAATGTGACATGGCAAAACCTGCATCGTAAAATTGCAGCAAAAGTAAGAAAACATGATAGTTAATCAATGAGATTTACTTTATGTGACACGACTTAATCCTTACCAGGAAATCACTATCTTCAAGTTCTAAATTGAAAGTTGTTCGTCCAATTACGGGTGGCATGCAGGGCCCCTCCTTACTCCCACAAGCAGGACAGTCCAAAGGTCGTGACAACTCGTATGGAGCGAACATCCGTGGGAATGGAAATCCTGGTGGGTGCGAGAAACCCTGCAATGCATACATATATTGGAGTGTAACCATAACTGATATATACTCCCGCCATCCATAGAAATAAGATGATCTGGATATTTTAAAATATACGGACTGAATTGAGTGGACAAACACACCAAAACGTGTCTAACTCTATATACATCTGATTCATAAAAAATGTAAACATCTTATGTCTTTGAACAGAGGGAGTACTGTACTAGCATGAAAACATACAGATATCAAACAACCGAAATTGGTATTATAGGTTCACCATTTCTAAAACATTAACATAGAGTGTACTCAGGATTCACCACAAAACAAAAGCGGAAGTACTAACCCATACAGGGTTCACACACACAAATCAAGTACTGAACAATATTACTTACTACACACAAGCAAAGTTGCACTAATTAAACTCTGCAGACTATTTCTTGCCACCGACCTACGGGATGTGCCCCACAAAACTAACCAGGCCATGGACATCGTGAGAGATGTCTATCGGCACCTTCGCCATCCCGTCAACCTTGGAGAACCTAACAGTGTGGTCTTTCCACTCATAAACATGACGATGACGACAGGTCGCATCAGATTTGTTGGGACCTCACCCTTTGTAATCGCAGGCACAGCTACGAAATTGTTGTGGTGAAGTACACCCTCGAGAACACGCCTGACAACAATGCTACAGGAAAACACCTGTTCACGACATGTGGCTACAAGGACACGGCAGCTGGATAGTTTAGTAGTGCACATCCTCAGGTCTTCCAGTTCACACGACATGACTTTGAGAACTTCATCTCCACAGCAGACCTGGTTCTAATTCAAACAGAAACCAATATTTTATTACTGCCGCCGTTCACAAATATAAGATGATTTTCTATATTTTACTCCATATAAGACTACAAATAAGCTCAGAAATGAGTGAACAAAGACACTAAAATGTGTCTACATCAGATACACAAAAAAGTTAGAACATCTTATATTTGTGAACAGAGCGATTACTTACAATACCCATAACACAAGTTACTAAGGGTACTATATTCTATTCCTATAGCTAGCGTTGATGTTCATAAAGTAGTTGAAAGTATTCTATAAGAAATATGTGTTATGTGCAAAAATCATATGCATGTCAACCTCTTGCATGTTTTGGTCAAAAGAGACATTTAGAACCATCATTTGGCACACAAAAATCACATGCAAGATTGCCCAGAAAGTTATACTACTAGTACTACGTGTACATTACACAAACATCGCATATTAGCAAGCACTTTGCAAGTTAGATCAAAAAACACGATCAAGATCGCCAAAAAGATCATCAACAAGAGATATTACCTCGACCGGCTTAACGAGGGATCCCGGAGAGGTAGCCTTGGCCAAGGCGATGGCCTTGAGCTTGTCTGTGGTCGTCTTGGTGGGGTGCTTGCGCTTCTTCAAACTCCGAGCCTCAACGGTTTTGGCCAGAGCCATAGACATCACTTTGGCCGGTGCTCCAGGGTCCATCAAGAAACTGTCAAATAGAAATAAAAGGAAAGAAAACGATAATCAGAAACTCAAAAGAAGAACAGAGAGGGAGTTAGGATCAGTCACGGGGTTGCAAAAGATGACTGGAACGGAAGTATAGCAGCACCATTGATGCGCTCACCTTTCCTTCCTTGGGAGAGAAGAACAATGGCAGAAGCGAGGTGGGGTTTTCTTGAAGAAATGAGGAACAAGATGAGGGAGAAGCGAGTGTGGTTTTCTTGATGGGAGGAAGATGAGGAAGAAGAGTGAAATGATGGTTGCTTCGCCCGTCCAACTTACTATTGCAAAGGTGGGGTTTTGTGATTTGACGCCTCATGGGGCATTACTGCGGCACTACGACTGTGGTAAGTCTACCGTGCAGTTGTGCACTCTAGTGCGGAGTAATTTGGTGCATGGCAAGTGGACCCCGATGTTGGCCATCCCACACGTCGGCGAAAGTGAGTAGCAAGGTTCCCGACGACCGTGGAGGAGGATCCGCGCGGTACAACGTCTCCACTATTTCTTAATATTTTTTTGATTATAGCAAGCGTTTCCACTCTTACGATGGAGGAGTGCGAAACACGGCAGCCACTTGAACTTACACTACTAGTACTCCTACTACTTGGCATGTGCAGTGGTTCATACATCAGTCTTATCTTGTTGCCAGTGTAGTAAGATATGATGATAAAAAATGATGTATAGTAAACTGATTATAAATAAATCTGTTGTGAGGGATATTGTTGCGAGTGTTTCAGCATATTTTTGGTTTACATCGCGGCTAGTATTCATGAATACGGTCCTGGGTGGGTCCCCTGCGTGTACGTGCCTTCCATCCCATGCTACCTCGGCGTACAGTCGACCTGTGGTGGAGTACTATTATTTTTAGCAGACAAGGCAACCGGAGAAGTGGAATCAAGGGATGGAGGCGGCAGCCGCTCCGGAAGGGTGTCTCTGGAGGATTGACATCCAGTCCAGTGGTATGTTGTGCGCATGTCACCTATGAACAGTAGTGTAACATGCCCATTTTTTTAACGTCCGATCGAGAATGAACGGTGAGATCAATGTCAACAGTACTCGGGGTACAATGCACGGAGAGTTTGATCCAACGGTCATGTTACGCCATACATGCCCATGCAGAGGATGTCTAAACAACATCAAAGTCCCTCTGCTTCTCCAGGTGCACGACGGTGGTGATGCAGGGTGCCACCGCCCTCAGAGCCCGCTCCCGGTCGATGGGAGCCAGCTCGTCAAAGACGGCGTCCAATGGCACAAATGGATTCCTGTAACGAAGCCCGGAGAGGATTCGCCCGGCAACGGCGATGGCCGCCCGCACCCCCTTGATGTCCCACAAGTATAGGGGATCAATCGTAGTCCTTTCGATAAGTAAGAGTGTCGAACCCAACGAGGAGCAGAAGGAAATGACAAGCGGTTTTCAGCAAGGTATTTTCTGCAAGCACTGAAATTATCAGTAACGAGTAGTTTGATAGCAAGATAATTTGTACCAAGTGACAAATTGTAATAGTAACAAAGAGTGCAGCAAGGTGGCCCAATCCTTTTTGTAGCAAAGGACAAGCCGGAACGATCTCTTATAATAAGCAAAGCGTTCTCGAGGACACATGGGAATTTCATCTAGTCACTATCATCATGTTGGTTTGATTTGCGTTCGCTACTTTGATAATTTGATATGTGGGTGGACCGGTGCTTGGGTGCTGCTCTTACTTGAACAAGCCTCCCACTTATGATTACCCCCTCTCGCAAGCATCCGCAACTACGAAAGAAGAATTAAGATAACTCTAACCATTGCATTAAACATATGGATCCAAATCAGTCCCTTACGGAATAGCGCATAAACTAGGGTTTAAGCTTCTGTCACTCTAGCAACCCATCATCTAATTACTACTCCACAATGCATTCCCTTAGGCCCAAAGATGGTGAAGTGTCATGTAGTCGACGTTCACATGACACCACTAAGAGAATCAACAACATACATATCATCAAAATATCGAACGAATACCAAATTCACATGATTACTTATGACAAGACTTCTCCCATGTCCTCAAGAACAAAAGTAAATACTCACAAATCATATTCATGTCCAAGATCAGAGGGGTATTGAATAGCATATTAGATCTGAACATATGATCTTCCACCAAATAAACCAACTAGCATCAACTACAAGATGTAATCAACACTACTAGCAACCCACGGGTACCAATCTGAGGTTTTGAGACAAAGATTGAATACAAGAGATGAACTAGGGTTTGAGATGAGATGGTGTTGTTGAAGATGTTGATGAAGATTGGTCCTCCCACGATGAGAGAATCATTGGTGATGATGATGGCTCCGATTTCCCCTTCCCGGAGGGAAGTATCCCCGGCGGAATCGCTCCGCCGGAGAGCAAAAGTGCTCCTGCCCAAGTTCCACCTCGAGACGGCGGCGCACCGTCCCAAAAGTCTTCTCCTTATTTTTTCTAGGGCAAATGGGCTTATATACCAGAAAATGGGCACCGGAGGCTGACCAGGGGCCCCACAAGCCACCAGGGCGCGCCTGGGGGGGTGGCGCGCCCTGGTGCCTCGTGGGCACCTGGGTGGCCCCCTCTGGTACTTCTTTCATCCAATATTTTTTATTTATTCCAAAATAAATCTCCGTGAAATTTCAGCTCATTTGGAGATGTGCAGAATAGGTATCTCTCACATAGCTTTTTCAGGTCCAGAATTCCAGCTGACGGCAATCTCCCTCCTTGTGTAAATCTTGCATATTAAGAGAGAAAAGGCATTAGAATTGCTCCACAAAGTGTTATACTGATTAAAAACACTATAAATAATAGTAGGAAAACATGATGCAAAATGGACGTATCAACTCCCCCAAGCTTAGACCTCGCTTGTCCTCAAGCGAAAGCCGATATCGATAATCATGTCCACATGTTAGAGAGAGAGGTGTCGATAAAAACAAAATACAGACATAGTAGCATCATGATCATTATTATAAAATCAATTCATTATCATAAAACTTCTCATGAGCAAGTAACAATTCATCACAACAACGAAGTATAAGGCATAAACTTTCTTGAAAACTAACAAACTATGTTCTCCGTCAACAATGCAATTGCAATTCATCATATTTTCAGGAAGGGTCTCATGTAGGAGCTTTTTAGCAAGTCCACATACTCAACCATCATATAGTCTTCTATGATTGCTAACACTCACAACATATATATGGAGCAAAAAGTTCCAGCCAGACACATAGAAAGATAGGGGCTTATAATTTCGCCTCCCAACTTATTCACCTCAAGGGTGATGTCAACAATAATAACTCATGATCACTCATATCCAACTAGATATATATGCCTAGATCTTTCCCCACCACATGATGCTTGCAAAAGAGAAAAAAATAAAAAGGAATAGAGGAGAACAATATTGACTCTTGCATAAAAAGTAAATACATAAAAGTAAAAGATATGCCCTTCGCAGAGGGAAGCAGAGGTTGTCATGCGCTTTTTGTTGTTGGATGCACAAGCTCTTAATGTAAAGGAACGTCACTTTATATTGCCCCTTATGATAGCAACCTTTATTATGCAGTCTGTCGCTTTTATTTCTTTACCATCACAAGTTCGTACAAAGCTTATTTTCCCTTACAATAAAAGTTCATACACATTTAGAGGCAATTTTTATTGCTTTTTGCACCGATGAAAACTTACTTGAAGGATCTTATTCAATCCATAGGTAGATATAGTGGACTCTCATGACATGAAACTAGGTTTAAGGGTTTTGGATGCACAAGTTGTGTCTCTACTTGGTGCGGATTTTTGGCTAGCAAAGATATTGAGCAAGCACCACATGTTGAAGGATCTATGACAATATAGCTTCTATGTGAATATAAGCAAACATAATTCATTACGTTGTCTTCCTTGTCCAACGTCAACAATTTGACATAAAATACTTAATGGGGGCTCACAATCATAAAAGATGTCCAAGATAGTATATTTGCATGTGAATCTTCTCTTCCCTATTAATTTTTTCATGAATTGCATCATTGACCAATGCTATGTTTGTTAACTTTCAATAAATTTTACCACTTATACTTTTCTTTATGTAATGTCATTACTTTCCATAAGATTAGCATATGATCTTTTTCATTATTTTCATTGCTAGGATTGAAACATAAAAGTAAAGAAGCAAAAACTCAAACTACTCTTTATTATATGACTCTCAACTCTATTACATAGATAGATAGATCACGAAACTAGCACTCGAAAATAGATCATACTAAACTTCTATTCAACTAAATCACGAAATAACTAAGGATCGAACTAAAAGTAGGTAAAGATAGCAAAAGTGATGACGATACGATACCGGGGCACCCCCGCAAGCTTGGCACAAGCCAAGGGGAGTGCCCATACCCATGTACTCAAATTTCCTTCTTCGGTGATGGTGGTGGTGATGAAGTGGTGGGCTTGTCCTCCGGCTTCCATGGTATATGTTCCACATCATAAAAAGATGAACGAGTCTCCGGAGTCCTGAAACTTGCAGCTAAACTCATACCTTTGAATCTTGCCTCATACTCATAATTTTGGTTTTGAAGATCATAGATTTGGCCTTGGAGATAGTCGATTCATTCATTGAGCTTGAAGATGATGTCCCCCATTGATTGGCCATCCACCTTGTGATCGCGGGTGAATTCCGTGATCATGGAGTGGTTGGCGCCGAGTCCACGTTCTACCATCCCTTGACACTTGAAGATCTCCTGCTCCACCGCTTCGAGCCTGGACTCCATGCTCCCGGTCTTCTTGGGTCCTTGAACATCCCGGATGTGAAGCACCCCCTCACGCATCTCAATGGCTTGAGGGTGTTTCATCACCTCCGGTAGGTAGGGGTTGATGACCTTCTCGTAGAACTTGTCCTTGGAAGAGCTTGGTGGAGCCATATCGATCTAGATCTGTCAGAAAAATAGCACGAAACAAGAACAAAGGAGATTTCTGCGATACGGTGGTCAAAACATTCGGGAGTATATATAAAGATTTTTTATCTTGCAAAACAAGTAATCCAGAAGAAAACGGAGTCGGGAAGGCTCACGAGGGGCCCACGAGCCACCACGGCGCGCCTCGGGAGGGGGGGGGGGTGGCGCGCCCTGGTGCCTCGTGTGCACCTCGTGGGTCCCCTCGACTGTTTCTTATTTTTGTATTTTTTCTAATATTCCAAAACTGACAGAAAGTATTTTTATGGAATTTTTGGAGTCGGTTTACTTACCGTATCACGTACCTCTTACTTTTCAGGGTTCTGGAGTGTTCCTCCGGTGTAATTGTTTCAATAATATTAGTTTCAACATTAATATAGTGCTTAACTCTTTGCCCATTCACCACTCTCAGATTAGTGCCTTCAGAGTTGATTATTTTGATGGCTCCGGAGCGATAAACTTCTTCGATGATATACGGTCCTTCCCATTTAGAGAGAAGTTTTCCTACAAAGAATCTCAAACGAGAATTGTACAATAGAACTTGCTCACCCACTTTGAATTACCATTTTTGAATTCTTCTATCATGCCATCTTTTAACTTTTTCTTTAAACAATTTGGCATTTTCATAAGCTTGGGTTCTCCATTCATCTAGTGAGCTAATATCAAATAACCTCTTTTCACCGACAAGTTTAAAATCATAATTGAGTTTTTTAATTGCCCAATATGCTTTATGTTCTAACTCAAGAGGTAAATGACATGCTTTTCCATAAACCATTTTATAAGGAGACATACCCATAGGATTTTTATAAGCAGTTCTATAAGCCCATAATGCATCGTCAAGTTTCTTAGAGCAATTCTTTCTAGACCTATTGACGTTTTTTTGCAAAATTAATTTTATTTCTCTATTGCTCAATTCGACTTGACCACTAGATTGAGGGTGATAGGGAGATGCAATTCTATGGTTAACATCATATTTAGCAAGCAGTTTACGGAATGCACCATGAATAAAATGTGAACCACCATCAGTCATTAAATACCTAGGGACTCCGAACCTCGGGAAAATAACTTCTTTAAGCATTTTAATAGAAGTGTTATGATCAGCACTACTAGTTGGAATAGCTTCTACCAGCTTAGTAACGTAATCAACAGCAACTAAAATATGAGTATACCCATTGGATTTAGGAAAAGGTCCCATATAATCAAATCCCCAAACATCAAATGGTTCAATAGCAAGTGAATAATTCATAGGCATTTCCTAACGTCTACCAACATTACCAATTCTTTGACATTCATCACAAGATAAGACAAACTTACGAGCATCCTTGAAAAGAGTGGGCCAATAAAAACTAGATTGTAATACCTTATGTGCAGTTCTGTCTCCCGCATGGTGTCCTCCGTAAGCCTCGGAATGACACTTCCGTAGGATTTGTTCCTGTTCATGCTCAGGTATACAACGTCTAATAATACCATCTACTCCTTCTTCATAAAGATGTGGGTCATCCCAAAAGTAATGTCTTAAATCAAAGAAGAACTTTTTCTTTTGTTGGTATGTGAAACTAGGTGGTATAAATTTAGCAACAATATAATTAGCATAGTCCGCATACCAAGGAGTATTACCAGAAGCATTTATGATAGCTAATTGTTCATCAGGAAAATCATCATTAATAGGAAGTGGGTCATCAAGAACATTTTCCATTCTAGACAAATTATCTGATACGGGATTCTCAGCTCCCTTTCTATCAATAATATGCAAGTCAAATTCTTGTAGCAATAGAACCCACCTAATGAGTCTAGGTTTAACATCTTTCTTTTCCATAAGATATTTAATAGCAGCATGATCGGTGTGAACAGTTACTTTAGAATCAACTATATAAGATCTAAATTTATCACATGCAAACACAACTGCTAGAAATTCATTCTCAGTAGTAGCATAATTTCTTTGAGCACTGTCTAGAGTTTTACTAGCAGAATGGATAACATTTAATTTTTATCAACTCTCTGTCCTAGAACAGCACCAACAGCATAATCACTAGCATCACACATAATTTCAAAAGGCAAGTTCCAATCAGGTGGTTGAACAATAGGTGCAGTGGTTAAGGCTTTCTTAAGTGTTTCAAAGGCTTCTACACAATCATCATCAAAAACAAATGGAACATCTTTTTGCAAGAGATTAGTAAGAGGCCTAGAAATTTTAGAGAAGTCTTTAATAAACCTCCTATAGAACCCAGCATGACCAAGGAAACTTCTTATACCTTTAATATCTTTAGGACATGGCATCTTCTCAATAGCATCAACCTTAGCTTTATCAACTTCAATACCTCTTTCAGAAATTTTATGCCCCAAAACAATACCTTCATTCACCATAAAGTGGCACTTCTCCCAATTCAAGACAAGATTAGTTTCTTCACATCTCTGCAAAACTCGATCAAGGTTGCTTAAGCAGTCATCAAAAGAAGTTTCGTAAACGGAAAAATCATCCATGAAAACCTCAACAATCTTTTCACAAAAGTCAGAGAATATAGCAGTCATACATCTTTGAAAGGTAGCAGGTGCATTGCATAAACCAAAAGGCATATGTCTATAAGCATAAGTTCCAAAAGGACAAGTAAAGGTGGTTTTCTCTTGATCGGCTTGTGATACAGGTATTTGAGAGAAACCAGAATATCCATCAAGAAAGCAAAAGTGTGTATGCTTGGACAATCTTTCTAACATTTGATCAATAAAAGGTAAGGGGTAATGATCTTTTCTAGTAGCTTTGTTTAATTTTCTAAAATCAATTACCATCCTGTAACCAGTTACAATTCTTTGTGGAATGAGTTCATTTTTATCATTAGGAACAACGATAATACCTCCTTTCTTAGGGACACAATGAACGGGACATACCCATCTACTATCAGCTATGGGATAGATTATACCTGCTTCCAGAAGCTTTAATATTTCGGTTCTTACCACCTCTTTCATCTTAGGATTTAATCGTCGTTGGTGGTCGACAACTGGTTTAGCATCAGGCTCCATATTAATTTTGTGCTGACATAAGTGGGACTAATGTCCTTAAGATCATCAAGAGTATATCCAATAGCAGCGCGGTGCTTCCTCAGAGTTTTTAGTAATCTCTTTTCTTCATGCTCTGAAAGGTTAGCACTAATAATAACAGGATATATCTTCTTTTCATCTAGATAAGCATATTTCAATGTATCAGGCAATTGCTTCAATTCAAATACAGGGTCACCCTTAGGTGGAGGAGGACTGATACGTATCCAACATATCTATAATTTTTGATTGTTCCATGCTATTATATTATCAATCTTGGATGTTTTTATATACATTTACAGCAATTATATATCATTTTTTGGGACTAACCTATTAACTTAGTGCCCAGTGCCAGTTGCTGTTTTTTTGCGTGTTTTTGGTTTTCCAGAATATCAGTACCAAACGAAGTCCAAATGCCACGAAACATTTTGGAGATTTTTTTCTGGACATAAAAAGTATTGGAAGCTTCAGGAGAGGGCCAGAAGATGAAGCGGTGGCCCACGAGGCACCAGGGCGTGCCCCAGGGGGGTGGCGCACCCTGGTGGCTTGTGGGGCCCACACAGCTTCGTTTGACCTAATTTCACCACTATGAATTCTCTAAAATCAGGAAACCAACAGAGGAGTCCACGAAATACTTTTTCCGCCACCGCAAGCTTCTATTCTCAACAGATCCCATCTGGAGGCCTTTTCCGGTACTCCGCCGGAGGGGGAATCGATCACGGAGGGGCTCTACATCAACCTTGCTACCCTTCCGATGATGCGTGAGTAGTTTACCACAGACCTTCGGGTCCATAGTTAGTAGCTAGATGGCTTCTTCTCTCTTTTTGATCTTCAATACAATGTTCTCCTCGATGTTCTTGGAGTTCTATCCGATGTAATCACTTTTTGCGGTGTGTTTGTTGGGATCCGATGAATTGTGAGTTTATGATCAGATTATCCATGAATATTATTTGAGTTTTCTCTGAACTCTTTTATGCATGATTATTATAGCTTCGTATTTCTTCTCCGGTCTATTGATTTGCTTTGGCCAACTAGATTGATTTATCTTGCCATGGGAAGAGGTGCTTTGTAATGGGTTCGATCTTGCGGTGCTCAATCCCAGTGACAGAAAGGGACATGACACGTATGTATCGTTGCTATTAAGGGTAAAAAGATGGGGTTTATTCATGCGTGAGTTTACTTTGTCTACATCATGTCATCTTGCTTAAGGCGTTACTCCGTTCTTTATGGACTTAATACACTAGATGCATGCTGGATAGCGGTCGATGTGTGGAGTAATAGTAGTAGATGCAGGCAGGAGTCGGTCTACTTGTCTCGGACGTGATGCCTATATACATGATCATTGCCTTGGATATCATCATGATTATTTGCTTTTCTATCAATTGCCCAACAGTAATTTGTTTACCCACCGTATGCTATTTTCTTGAGAGAAGCCTCTAGTGAAAACTATGGCCCCCGGGTCTATCTAAATCATATATTAAAAACCCTAAAAATACCTTGCTGCACTTTTACTTTATTTATTTTATTTTATATTTTAGTTCAATCTATCTATCTATCACATAAAATTTAATCTTGCAATTAACCGCCGAGGGATTGACAACCCCTTGTTTGCGTTGGGTGCAAGGATTTGTTGTTTTGTGTGCAGGTACTGCTAACGAGGTGTTGCGTGATTCTCCTACTGGATTGATAACCTTGGTTTCATAACTGAGGGAAATACTTATCTCTACTGTACTGCATCTCCCTTCCTCTTTAGGGAATTACCAATGTAGCTCACAAGTAGCAGGAAGAATTTCTGGCGCCGTTGCCGGGGAGACATCATCAACATCTATGAAGTACCTATGCATAAAACTTTCATCTGCTTGCATTTAATTTATTTACCTTTTATTTGCATTTGCCTCTCGTTTTCATCTCCCCCACTTCTAAAAAGTTTTTACAAAAATACAAAAATATTTTCCGTTTGCCTTTTTCTTGTTTGCTTGTTTGCTTGCTTGTTATCTTTTTTGCGTAGCCACGATGTCTCAAGAAAATACAAAATTCTGTGATTTTTCCAATACTAATAATAATGATTTTATTAGTACTCCAATTGCTCCTCCCGCCGCTAGTGCGGAGACTTGTGATATTAATGCCGCTTTGCTAAATCTTGTTATGAAAGAACAATTTTCTGGTAGTCCTAATGAAGATGCTGCATCCCATCTTAACACTTTCATAGAATTGTGTGATATGCAAAATAAAAAAGATGTGGATAATGATATTGTGAAATTAAAATTATTCCCATTCTCATTACGGGATCGTGCAAAAATTTGGTTTTCATCTTTACCACGAAATAGTATCGATTCTTGGGATAGGTGTAAAGATGGTTTTATTACCAAGTATTTTTCTCCCGCGAAAATTATTTCTCTTAGAAATCAAATTATGAATTTTAAGCAACTTGATCATGAACATGTTGCCCAATCTTGGGAAAGGATGAAATTAATGATAAGAAATTGCCCTACTCATGGTTTAATTTTGTGGATGATCATACAAAAAATTTATGCGAGATTAAATTTTGTTTCTAGAAATCTTTTAGATTCCGCCGCGGGTGGTACTTTTATGGAAATTACTTTGGGAGAAGCTACTAAATTGATTGATAATATTATGGCAAATTATTCGCAGTGGCATACTGAAAGAGTTCCTACTAGTAAAAAAGTGAATTCTGTTGAAGAAATTAGTACTTTGAGTGATAAAGTTGACGCGCTTATGAAATTGGTTGCTAGCAAAAGTGCTCCTATTGATCCTAATGATCTGCCTTTATCCACTTTGATTGAGCAAAATAATGACCCCGTAGATGTGAATTTAGTCTCGCGAAACAATTTTAATAATAATGCTTATAAAGGTAATTTCAATGCTAGACCGTTTCCAGGAATTCCTCTAATAGTTATGATAATTCTTATAATAATAATAATAGGATGCCCTATTATCTTGAAAGTAATATTAAAGAATTTATTAATGCTCAAAAAGTTTTCAACACTACGATAGAAGAAAAATTAAGTAAACTTGATGATATGTCTAGGAGCATTGATAGAATTATTCCTGATGTGGAAAATCTTAAGACTAAAATTTTGCCACCCAAAATTGATATTAATGAATCAATTAAAGTTTTATATGTCTCCATGGATGAGAGTAAGAAAAGAACCGCTATGCTAAAAGCTAAATGAGAATTTTTAGAAAAAGCGATTCCTCCCGGTTTCTATCGTAGTAATGATGAGGATATTAAAATAATTGGTGTTTCATCTATTGATTCCTTGTTTAGCAATATAAAATGTGATAAAATGGGGACTGAAGAAGAGTCAACTTTAGCTAGTAGGCGTCCCCATAATTCGGAGGGTGAAAATCTTGATAATTTTTTTTGATAAAAGTGGGTTTGGAGAGGTAAAAACTTTAACTAGTGATGTTCCCACTCTTTTGGATTACAAAGATTTTAATTATGATAGTTGTTCTTTGATTGAGTGCATTTCTTTGTTACAATCCATACTAAATTCACCCAACGCTTATGAGCAAAATAAGGCTTTTACTAAACACATCGTAGAAGCAATGATGAAAGCGTTAGAAGAAAATCTTGAACTAGAAATTTCAATTCCTAGAAAATTATATGATGAATGGGAACCCACCATTAAAGTTAAAATTAAAAATTATGAGTGCAATGCTTTATGTGATTTGGGTGCTAGAGTTTCCACAATTCCAAAATCTCTATGTGATGTGCTAGGTTTTACCAATATAGATGAATGTTCTCTTAATTTGCACTCGGCGGATTCTACTATTAAAAAGCCTTTGGGTAGAATTAATGATGTTCTTATTCTTGAAAATAGGAACTATGTGCCCGTTGATTTTATTGTACTTGACATTGAATGCAATCCTTCTTGCCCCATAATACTTGGTTGACCGTTCTTACGAACCATAGGTGCCGTTATTGACTTGAAAGAAGGGAATATAAAATTTCAGTTTCCATTAAAGAAAGGTATGGAACATTTCCCTAGGAATAAAATTAAAGCACCATATGAATCCATTATGAGGGCCACTTATGGAATCAACTTGAAGGATGATATTACTTGAAACTATGCATTATGCCTAGCTAGGGGCATAAAACAATAGCACTTCTTGGGAGGCAACCCAACGAATAAAATAATTTTTTTTATTTTTGTTTATGTTATTGTGTGTTTTAAAAATTATTCTACTGTTATGATTGAGTTTTTATGTTTTAATTAGTGTTTGTGCCAAGTAAAACCTTTGGGATGATTTGGAAGATAGTATAATTGATGCTGTTTGGAAAACAGAAAGTTTTGCGTCCAGTGCTGGAATTTTGGTTCTGTACTGGAGCGTCAGAAAAATTTGAAATTTTTACACAGTATTGGTATGTGAATTGCCCACATTTTCCTAATTTTTCACAATTTTTGGAGTTACAAAAGTATAGCTTTTAAATAGATCTCTACAGACTGTTCTGTTTTTGACAGATTCTGTTTTTGATGCACTGCTTGCTTGTTTTGATGAAACTATGGATTGTATCGGGGGGTATAAGCCATGGAGAAGTTAGAATACAGTAGTTATAATGCAAAAATAAAATATGAATGGGTTTGCAACAGTACTTAAAGTAGTGATTTGTTTTGTTATACTAACGGATCTCACGAAGGTTTTGTTGAGTTTTGTGTGATTGAAGTTTTCAAGTTTTGGGTGAGATCACGGTGGATGAAGGAATAAGGAGTGGCAAGAGCCTAATCTTGGGGATGCCCAAGGCACGCCAAGGTAATATTCAAGGAAGACTCAAGCGTCTAAGCTTGGGGATGCCCCGGAAGGCATCCCCTCTTTCTTCTACCAACCATCGGTAATTTTACTTGGGGCTATATTTTTATTCGTCACATGATATGTGTTTTGCTTGGAGAGTCTTGTATTAAATGAGTCTTTTCTTTGTTTCCTTTTTAGTTTGTCACAATCATCCTTGCTGTACACACCTATTTGAGAGAGCCACACGTTCATCATGATTTGTTAGAATACTCTATGTGCTTCACTTAAATTTTTTCAGCTAGGCAGTTGCTCTAGTGCTTCACTTAAATCTTTTTGAGCACAGCGGTGGTTATATTTTGAAGAAATATTTGCACTCTCATGATTCACTTATATTATTTTGAGAGTTGATAAGACTAAAATTTTGAACAAATATTTGCACTCTCATGCTTCACTTATATCTTTTTGAGAGTTGATAATAGTAATGGTAATTTGCACAAGGGATGAATTTGGTCCCAAAGTGATGAATATTCCAGAGGGATATAATAAAATCTTTCATATAGATCATTGGATATGATAACCGTGATTCCTTGCAATAGTTTTGCGATATAGAGATGATAATATGTGAGTCATGTTAGTGAGTAATTGTGATTTAGTAAGAATATTAGTGTTAAGGTTTGTGATTCCCTATGCATGCACATAAGTCAATAGTTATGCAACGAAATTATATCCTACTTATGGTGCATTATTCGGTGTTAGTTATGTTCAATGCATGTTTATGACCGTTTTCGCTTTTTGGTTGGTCGCTTCTCAATCTATTTCCTAGCCTTCATTTGTACTAAGAGGGAATACTACTTGTGCATCCAAACTCCTTAAACCCAAGTTGTGCCAAATGAGTCCACCATATCTACCTATATGCAGTATTTCCATGCCGTTCCAAGTAAATTTGCGTGTGCCAACACTAATTTTCAAAATAATTTTCCGTTTTATGTGCCCATACCGCTCATGAAGCGGTAGGGGGTGGCCAATATTTTCCATGCTAGGTGTGTTATTCTCATGATGAGTGTTTATTCACTTGTCATTGCACGAGAGAGTGACTGGTAATAGGGATGCCTAGTCCCACAATGAAATCAAAAATTAATAACAACAAAATTCCTTGGAAAGTGTTGGTATGGAGGGCACACGTGGATACGGCTAGCCATGGATTGTGAAAGAATGGTGGAAAGGAAATAAACTTTACTTTCTATTTGGGAAGCGCCTATGATCTGTCTAGCATGGAAGATATTGGGAATTCTCGGTCATTTTTGTTGACAGGAAAAGCATGCCTCTCAAAATAATTTTATCTCTCTAATTTAAGCTTTGAGCTCTGGCACATTTGCAAATCTCTGCTTCCCTCTGTGAAGGGCCTATCTATTTACTTTTATGCAATTTTTATTTTTATTTTGAGTCTCCATCTTCTCTTATAAAGCACCTACTAGAGAGCACTATCGTCATACTTGTGCATTGTGTGTAGATAATATTGAGTGTGTTTCATGAATGGATCAATGATTGAGCATAATGGGCTAGGGATAACTTTCTTTAGCGTTGATATTTTGAAAGACACGGTTGCTTGTTAGTATGCTTGAGTATTTATATCTTCATGTCAAACTAAAGACTATTGCTTTGAATCATTCAAGTCCAAATGTCCATGCTATAAAAGAAGAGAATATATGATGAATATGATAGGTAGCATTCCACATCAAAAATTCTGTTTTTTATCATTTACCTACTCGAGGACGAGCAGGAATTAAGCTTGGGGATGCTGATACGTCTCCAACGTATCTATAATTTTTGATTGTTCCATGCTATTATATTATCAATCTTGGATGTTTTTATATACATTTACAGCAATTATATATCATTTTTTGGGACTAATCTATTAACTTAGTGCCCAGTGCCAGTTGCTGTTTTTTGCCTGTTTTTGGTTTTCCATAATATCAGTACCAAACGAAGTCCAAATGCCGTGAAACTTTTTGGAGATTTTTTTCTGGACATAACAAGTACTTGAAGCTTCGAGAGAGGGCCAGAAGATGAAGCAGTGCCCACAAGGCACCAGGGCGCGCCCCAGGGGGGTGGCACGCCGTGGTGGCTTGTGGGGCCCACACAGCTCCATTTGACCTAATTCCACCACTATAAATTCTCTAAAATCGGGAAACCAACAGAGGAGTCCACGAAATACTTTTTCCGCCACCGTAAGCTTCTGTTCTCGAGAGATCCCATCTGGAGGCCTTTTCCGGTACTCCGCCGGAGGGGGAATCGATCACGGAGGGGCTCTACATCAACCTTGCTGCCCTTCCGATGATGCGTGAGTAGTTTACCACAGACCTTCGGGTCCATAGTTAGTAGCTAGATGGCTTCTTCTCTCTTTTTGATCTTCAATACAATGTTCTCCTCGATGTTCTTGGAGTTCTATCCGATGTAATCACTTTTTGCGGTGTGTTTGTTGGGATCCAATGAATTGTGAGTTTATGATCAGATTATCCATGAATATTATTTGAGTTTTCTCTGAACTCTTTTATGTATGATTATTATAGCTTCATATTTCTTCTCCGATCTATTGATTTGGTTTGGCCAACTAGATTGATTTATCTTGCCATGGGAAGAGGTGCTTTGTAATGGGTTCGATCTTGCGGTGCTCAATCCCAGTGACAGAAAGGGACATGACACGTATGTATCGTTGCTATTAAGGGTAAAAAGATGGGGTTTATTCATGTGTGAGTTTACTTTGTCTACATCATGTCATCTTGCTTAAGGCGTTACTCCGTTCTTTATGGACTTAATACACTAGATGCATGCTGGATAGCGGCCGATGTGTGGAGTAATAGTAGTAGATGTAGGCAGGAGTCGGTCTACTTGTCTCGGACGTGATGCCTATATACATGATCATTGCCTTGGATATCATCATGATTATATGCTTTTCTATCAATTGCCCAACAGTAATTTGTTTACCCACCGTATGCTATTTTCTTGAGAGAAGCCTCTAGTGAAAACTATGGCCCCCGGGTCTATCTAAATCATATATTAAAAACCCTAAAAATACCTTGCTGCACTTTTACTTTATTTATTTTATTTTATATTTTAGTTCTATCTATCTATCTATCACATACAATTTAATCTTGCAATTAACCTCCGAGGGATTGACAACCCCTTGTTTGCGTTGGGTGCAAGGATTTGTTGTTTTGTGTGCAGGTACTGCTAACGAGGTGTTGCATGATTCTCCTACTGGATTGATAACCTTGGTTTTTTAACTGAGGGAAATACTTATCTCTACTGTACTGCATCTCCCTTCCTCTTCAGGGAATTACCAACGCAGCTCACAAGCAGCAAGGACCTCCAAGAGTTTCAACAGGCAAATTGTGTTTAAGGATAGGTGGTTGATCAAAGAACATCATGTCTATTTCATTTCTTTCATTCATATGTATATCATTTTCATGGTCTAACAAATATTGTTCTAATGGATCAGTAGGAGGTACGGCAATAGAAGCAAGACCAATAATTTCATCTTTACTAGGCAATTCTTTATCATGAGGTTGTCTACGAAATTTGGAGAAATTAAACTCACAAGACATACCACCAAAATTAACACTAATAGTTTCTTTAGCGCAATCAATCTTGGCATTAACAGTGTTCAAGAAAGGTCTACCAAATATAATGGGACAAAAATCATCTTGTGGAGAACCGAGGACTAGAAAATCAGTAGGGTATTTTATTTTTCCACACAAGACTTCAACATCTCTAACGATCCCAAGCGGTGTAATGGTATCTCTGTTTGCAGGCTTAATAGTAACATCAATGTCCTCTATTTCAATAGGTGCAATATCATTCATAATTTCTTGATATAAGGTAAACGGAATAGCACTCACACTTGCACCCAAATCACATAAGCCATGATAACAATGATCTCCTATTTTAACAGAGACAACAGGCATGCCTACTACAGGTCTATTTTTATCTTTAGGATCTGGTTTAGCAATTCTAGCTGATTCATCACAAAAGTAAATAACATGCCCATCTATATTATCGACCAAGAGATCTTTAACCATAGCAACATTAGGTTCAACTTTAATTTGTTCAGAGGGTCTAGGTGCTCTAATATTACTTTTGTTAACCACAGTTGAAACTTTAGCATGTTCCTTAATCCTAACAGGAAAAGGTGGTTTCTCAATATAAGCAGTAGGCACAACTGGATCAACATGGTAAACAATTGTTTCTTCTTTAACACTAACAGGTTCCTCAATCATTTCTTTAACAGGGGGATGATATTTAAACCACTTCTCCTTAGGGAGATCAACATGAGTAGCAAATGATTCACAAAAGGAAGCTACTATCTTAGAGTCAAGTCCATATTTAGTGCTAAACTTATGAAAAGCATCAGTAACCATAAAAGATTTAACACAATCGAACTCAAGTATTATACCTAACTCATTACCTTTGTTGAGTTCCCAATCTTCAGAGTTGCGTTTAATTCTTTCCAGAAGATCCCATCTGAATTCAATAGTTTTCTTCATAAAGGAGCCGGTCGAAGAAGAATAGAGCATGGTTTGATCATCATGAGAAAGCCGAGCATAAAAATTCTGTAAGATAATTTCTCTTGAGAGCTCATGATTGGGGCATGTGTACATCATGTACTTAAGCCTCCCCCAAGCTTGAGCGATGCTTTCTCCTTCACAAGGACAAAAATTATATATATAATTCCGATCACGATGAACCAAATGCATTGGATAAAATTTCTGGTGGAATTCCAGTTTCAATCGGTTCCAGTCCCATGTATCAGTATCATCAAATAGCCTATACCATGTCAATGCCTTTCCATCCAAAGATAAAGGGAATACTTTCTTCTTAACTCCATCTCCGGATAAACCTGCAAGCTTAAACAATCCACAAATTTCATCCATGTAGATCAAGTGTATATCAGGATGTACCGTTCCATCTCCTGCATAAGGATTAGCTAGCAGTTTCTCTATCATACCCGAAGGAATCTCATAACAAATATTTTCAGTAGGTGCAGTAGGTTGAGGAGCAACTATTTGTGCTTCCGGTCGAGGTGAAGATACCCCGAACAAACCCCTCAAAGGATTACTTTCCATAGTGACAAGTGACAGTAAATTTCAGCACGTAATATAAATGTTTCCTTATCAAATTCCACTCACCAAAGGCGCTTCACTCCCCGGCAATGGCGCCAGAAAAGAGTCTTGATGACCCACAAGTATAGGGGATCAATCGTAGTCCTTTCGATAAGTAAGAGTGTCGAACCCAACGAGGAGCAGAAGGAAATGACAAGCGGTTTTCAGCAAGGTATTTTCTGCAAGCACTGAAATTATCGGTAACGAGTAGTTTGATAGCAAGATAATTTGTAACAAGTGACAAATTGTAATAGTAACAAAGAGTGCAGCAAGGTGGCCCAATCCTTTTTGTAGCAAAGGACAAGCCGGAACGATCTCTTATAATAAGCAAAGCGTTCTCGAGGACACATGGGAATTTCATCTAGTCACTTTCATCATGTTGGTTTGATTCGCGTTCGCTACTTTGATAATTTGATATGTGGGCGGACCGGTGCTTGGGTGCTGCTCTTACTTGAACAAGCCTCCCACTTATGATTACCCCCTCTCGCAAGCATCCGCAACTACGAAAGAAGAATTAAGATAACTCTAACCATTGCATTAAACATATGGATCCAAATCAGTCCCTTACGGAATAGCGCATAAACTAGGGTTTAAGCTTCTGTCACTCTAGCAACCCATCATCTAATTACTACTCCACAATGCATTCCCTTAGGCCCAAAGATGGTGAAGTGTCATGTAGTCGACGTTCACATGACACCACTAAGAGAATCAACAACATACATATCATCAAAATATCGAACGAATACCAAATTCACATGATTACTTATGACAAGACTTCTCCCATGTCCTCAAGAACAAAAGTAACTACTCACAAATCATATTCATGTCCAAGATCAGAGGGGTATTGAATAACATATTAGATCTGAACATATGATCTTCCACCAAATAAACCAACTAGCATCAACTACAAGTTGTAATCGATACTACTAGCAACCCACAGGTACCAATCTGAGGTTTTGAGACAAAGATTGAATACAAGAGATGAACTAGGGTTTGAGATGAGATGCTGTTGTTGAAGATGCTGATGAAGATTGGTTCTCCCACGATGAGAGGATCGTTGGTGATGATGATGGCTCCGATTTCCCCCTCCCGGAGGGAACTATCCCTGGCGGAATCGCTCCGCCGAAGAGCAAAAGTGCTCCTGCCCAAGTTCTGCCTCGAGACAGCGGCGCACCATCCCAAAAGTCTTCTCCTTATTTTTTTCTAGGGCAAATGGGCTTATATACCAGAAAATGGGCACCGAAGGCTGGCCAGGGGCCCCACAAGCCACTAGGGCGCGCCTGGGGGGGGGGGGTGGCGCGCCCTGGTGCCTCGTCGGCACCTGGGTGGCCCCCTCTGGTACTTCTTTCTTCCAATATTTTTTATTTATTCCAAAATAAATATCCGTGAAATTTCAGCTCATTTGGAGATGTGCAGAATAGGTATCTCTGACATAGCTTTTTCAGGTCCAGAATTCCAGGTGCCGGCAATCTCCCTCCTTGTGTAAATCTTGCATATTAAGAGAGAAAAGGCATTAGAATTGCTCCGCAAAGTGTTATATTGATTAAAAACACTATAAATAACAGTTGGAAACATGATGCAAAATGGACGTATCACCCCTCCTTGTCCAGCGCCGCCCCCACCACCGCGCAGAGACGGTTCAGCTCCTCGGAGATATAGGTGAAGAGGGAGACCAGGTTAGGAAGCTGCAGCTCGTTGAAGTTGATGGTGTGGTCGAACCGGTTTATCCTGACGGCCGGCATGGTCGCGCTGGCACGACGGTAGGCGTCGCACAGCTGCAACACTTGTGTGGCAACATGGTCCAGCAAGTCATTGAGGCGATTCTAGACCTCATCACGATCGGCCTGCTCGCGTTCCAGCCGGCTCGCCATTAGGGGAACCTGGCCGCCTAGGGTATCTCCCGCTTTCTGTAACAACGCTGCTGACGCCTGAAGCATCTTTGTGGTGGACTCCTGCCGCTTTTGAAGCTCCGTGAACTGCCGCTCATAACGGAGGAGCATGGCACTCTTCTCCTCCCTGAGCTCACGGATCTCCACGTCCTTGGCCCTGAGCTCCGCATCCTTCGCCTGGAGCTCCTCTGTCAGGCGCCTCACCTCAGACTCCGTGATCTGGTGCGCCGCCATGGAACCCGGTAGAATCAATGGGGAAAGGAAGCAAAGGGGGCGAAACGGCTGGAAGGCAATGCAATCTATAGGAAGGCGGAGGGATCGGGGTAAATCTTTTGGTTTTCACCATGGGAAACCGCAGTCGATGCCTTTTCACATCAGGGAGCAGTGGGTTTTACTGGCGGAGTCATCATGACTAATTCCTGCCGTGCCTACTCTCGTCAAACAAAAAAAAATCCTGCCGCGCCCAAGGACCAAAGCAACGAGTGGGGGATAGTATTTTAATTTACCTAGCGGCAAGGAGGGAAAAAATGCTTGAAAAAACAAATGTGGCGGCGGCCTAGCTGATCGGTCGCACTAGCCCAACTGGCTAGCCACCGTGCTTGTACTCGATGGGAAAGGTGGGGTTTTGTGATTTGACGACTCATTACTTTGGCGCTACGACCAAGGAGGACCCAGAAACCGCGTGGTAGAGCGTCCCACACTCCCACGTCTCAGTAAGGAAGAAAATATGTGTGCACCACCGGGGAGGACCCAGAAACCGCGCGGTAGGGTGTGCCACGTCTCAACACGGAGGAAAATGTGCGTGTAAAAATATATGAGACGTAGCTATGGTAAGAACTCAGGACCCAGCCAGTCGGTCAAAAACACCCCACTAGCCACACAACTTCATCATGCTAACATGGTACGGAGGATAGGTGTGGTTAGCTCCGTCTCGACCAGCCACGAGGTCTCTTGTTCCTAGGCGATTCATCTATTTTCCAAGCATTTTTTTAGTTATAATAACACCACGGCCAGCTCGCGTCGCTCTTCGTGTTTGCCCGTGCGTCTAAAGGTTGTAGATGGAGAGGAGAGAGAGATCACAGACATGGGACCGGCCAGTAAGTGAGTCAACGTTCATGCACGTGCTGACGAGCCACTCCCTCTACTCTACTCAATGTGATACAATATAAAATCAAGTTATGCGACAAAGCCAACAACCGTTGCTATTTCTGGCTATCTACGTACGCTTTGTAGTCCAGGTTGCCGGCTCGAATCTCGTCCTTCTGATTTTTTATTTTTAGGTCCAAATCTGTTCCATGATGAGTGGGACCCCCGTGTGTTGTTTCGATATTTCTGTGTACGAGGGATTTTTTGCACAAACACTTTGTGCGGTTAGACATGTTACGACACCAGTTACACGTATTTTACAAGTTTAGGAACAAAAGTGACAGCGGCGGAGAATATCACGTGCTCCCCGTGGCTTACATGCTACGGTGATACGAGATTCTACGTCGTTGGATCTGATATCCAATGGCATGTGAGTAATCTTAGTACTTTTGCGCAATTCCCAAACTCTTCGAGCGCTTTTTTGTAAAAAAAAACATACAAACCTCCTGTGAGCCGCTGGATCTTGGATCCAACGACTCCCAGGAGCTCATATCACGGTAGCATCTAAGGTGTGGGAGAACCCGATATTCTCACGTACGAGAGAATATAAGGTGCTCCCCGCAGCTTAGCCGCTACAGCGATACGAGCTTCTAGCAGCCGTTGGATCTGAGATCCAATGCCATGTGCGTAGTATTTGTACTTCTGCGCAATTCCCAAACTCTTTGAGGCCTATATTGAAAAAACATTTAGACCTCCTAATGGGAGCCGTTAGATCTCCCGGGAGCTCGTATCACTGTAGTATCTACAGTATGGGAGCACCTCATATTCTCCCGCGCGAGAGAACATCAGGTGCTCTCGCTGCTTGGATGCAACGGTGATACGAGCTTCGAGGCGGTTTGATCTGAGATCCAATGGCATCTGAGTATAATCTTTGTACTTGTGAGCAGTTCCCAAACTCTTTGAGGTTTTTTTTTGCAAAAACCATTTGGACCTACTAGGAGCTGTTGGATCTCAGATCCAACGGCTCCGAGGAGCTCGTATCACCACAGCATCTAAGGTGTGGTAGCACGTGATATTCTTATAGACGAGAGGATATTAGGTGCTCCCGCATCTTAGATGCTACGGTGATATGAGCTTCGAGGCCGTTGGATCTGGAATCCAATGGCATCTGAGTAGTTTTTGTACTAATTGTGTGCAATTCCCAAACTCATTAACGTTTTTTGCAAAAATATTCTGACCTCGTGTGAGCCGTTGGATCTCAGATCTAACGGCTCACAAGAACTCGTATCACCGTATAGCATCTAAGGTGTGGGAGCACCTGATATTCTCCAGGGGGGTGGCGGCACAACCCATCGGTGTTTCGGAGGGTGGGGCCAAATGTTAAAAAAAATATAATCTAAACCCTCCTAAAAAAAGACCTTCACAACTTTATCTAAGGTTGGGGGTTACCCCCCCCCCCCCGACAATCTACATAGCTCCGCCTATGCAAGAGGCGTAGAGTGAGCGCCTATGTGTGAGAGAGATGACGCGAGGCCAATCGAGTCATATTTAGAGGTAGAGATCGAGTGAGTGTGGGCTAGCGTACACTCGAATGTGAAAGACGATACAGAGAGATATCTGCTACTTATAGACTGCGTTGGTATTTCCCTGAAGAGGAGAGGATGATGCAGTATAGTAGAGATAAGTATTTCCCTCAGTTAAGAACCAAGGTTATCAATCCAGTAGGAAAACCACACAAAACCTCATTAGCAGCACCTACACACACAGAAGCAAACACTTGCACCCAACGCAAATAAGAGGGTTGTCAATCCCCTTAGCGGTTATTTGCAAGGATTAATTCTGATAGTGATAGATAAAAAGTAAATTGCAAAAGTAAATAAATTGCAGCAAAGTATTTTTATATTTTAATATAAGATAAAAGTAGACCCGGGGGCCATAGTTTTCACTAGAGGCTTCTCTCTTGGACACATAGCATACGGTGGGTAAACAAATTACTGTTGGGCAATTGATAGAAAAGCAAATAATTATGACGGATTCATGGCAATGATCATGTATATAGGCATCACGTCCGAGACAAGTAGACCGACTCCTACCTGCATCTACTACTATTACTCCAACCATCGACCGCTATCCAGCATGCATCTAGGGTATTAAGTATAAAACAGAGTAACGCCTTAAGCAAGATGACATGATGTAGACAAAGTAAACTCAAGCAATATGATTAAACCCCATCTTTTTATCCTTAATGACAACAATATAAATACGTGTCATGTCCCATTCTGTCACTGGGATTGAGCACCGCAAGATTGAACCCATCACAAAGCACCTCTCCCATTGCAAGATAAACCAATCTAGTTGGCCAAACCAAATCGATAGAACAGAGAGAAATACAAAGATATAACAATCATGCATAAAAGAGTTCAGAGAAGACTCAAATATTTCTCATGAATAATCAGATCATAAACTCACAATTTATCGGATCCCAACAAACACACCGCAAAAGAAGATTACATCGGATAGAACTCCAAGAACATCGAGGAGAACATGGTATTGAAGATCAAAGAGAGAGAAGAAGCCATCTAGCTACTAGCTATGGACCCATAGGTCTGTGGTAAACTACTCACACATCATCAGAAGGGCAGCAAGGTTGATGTAGAAGCCCTCCATGATCGATTCCCCCTCTGCCAGAGTACCGGAAAAGGCCTCCAGATGGGATCGCGAAAGAACAGAGGCTTGCGGCGGCGGAAAGGTTTTCTCTTCTGTCTCTCTGGTATATTGGGAATATTAGGAAATTTATAGCGCTGCAATTAGGTCAAGAGGTGCCACGAGGGGCCCACAAGCCTAGGGGGCGCGCCCTACCCCCCTTGGCGCGCCTCCCGAGCTTGTCGCACCCTCGTGACTCTTCTGGTCTTCTCCCGAAGCTTCGTGGGTCTCTTCTGGTCCAGAAAAAATTAATCCAAAGTTTTTTCTCTGTTTGGACTCTTTTTGATAATGATTTTCTGAAAAGGCAAAAACAGGCAAAAAAACAGCAACTGGCACTAGATTAATAGGTTAGTCCCAAAAAATGATATATAATGGCATATGATTGCATATAAAACATCCAAGATTGATACTATAATAGCATGGAACAATCAAAAATTATAGATACGTTGGAGATGTATCAAGCATCCCCAAGCTTAATTCCTGCTCGTCCTCGAGTAGGTAAATGATAAAAACAGAATTTTTGATGTGGAATGCTACCTAACATGTCTCATCATGTAATCTCTCTTACGATATGAATAATAAGATCCGAGTGATTCAAAGCAATAGTCTATAATTTGATATAAAAACATCAATACTCAGGCATACTAACAAACAATCATGTCTTTCAAAATAAAAATGCTAAAGAAAGTTATCCCTACAAAATCATATGATCCTGTCATGCTCCATCTTCTTAACACAAAATATTTATCATGAACAACCCTGGTGGTAGCCAAGCAATTGGTTCATACTTTTTAACGCGCTTCAACTTTTTCAACCCCCACGCAATACATGGGCGCAAGCCGTGGATATAGCACTATGGGTGGAATAGAATAGGGTGGTAGAGATTAATAAGGGGAAGTCAAAAATAAGAAGATAGTCTCACATCGACGAGGCTAATCAACGGGCTATGGAGATGCCCATCAATTGATGTCAATGCATGGAGTAGGGATTGCCATGCAACGGATGCACTAAGAGCTATAAGTGTATGAAAGCTCAACATGAAAACTAAGTGGGTGTGCACCCAACTTGCTTGCTCCTGAAGACCTCGGGCATTTGAGGAAGCCCATCATCGGAATATACAAGCCAAGTTCTATAATGAAAAATTCCCACTAGTATATGAAAGTGACAAAATAGGAGACTCCCTATATGAAAAACATGGTGCTACTTTGAAGCACAAGATGGAAAAAGATAGTAACACTGCCCCTTCTCTCTTTTTCTCTCATTTTTTTTTCTTTTTTTTCTTTTTTTTTCTTTCTCTTTTTTTTCGTGGGCTCTTTTTGGCCTCTTTTTTTTCCTTTTTTTATTTCCTCACTGGGACAATGCTCTAATAATGATGATCATCATACTTCTATTTACTTACAACTCAAAAGAAAATTACAACTCGAAACTAGAACAAAATATGACTCTATATGAGTGCCTCTGGCGGTGTACCGGGATGTGCAATGATACTAGCGTAACATGTATAAAAATGATGAATGGTGGCTGAGCCACAAATACTATGTCAGCTATATGATAATGCAAAGCAATATGACAATGGTGATGTGTGTCATATAAAAAAGAACGGTGGAAGTTCCATGGCAATATATCTCGGAATGGCTATGGAAATGCCATAATAGGCAGGTATGGTGGTTGTTTTGAGGAAGATATAAGGAGGCTTATGTGTGATAGAGCGTATCATATCACGGGGTTTGGATGACCCGTGAAGTTTGCACCAACTCTCAATGTGAGAAAAGGCAATGCACGGTACCGAAGAGGCTACCAAATTGTGGAAAGGTGAGAGTGCGTATAATCCATGGACTCACATTAGTCATAAAGAACACACATACTTATTGCGAAAGTTTATTAGCCCTCGAAGCAAAGTACTACTACGCATGCCCCTAGGGGGGAGGTTGGTAGGAGTTAACCATCGCACACCCCCGACCGCCACGCAAAGGAAGACAATCAATAATAAACCATGTTCCAACTTCTTAGCATAACGACAGACCATACGTGCATGCTTCGGGAATCACAAACCTTAACACCAATATTCTTACTAAACCACAATTATCTACTAGCACCTCCCACATATTACCATCTTAATATCGCAAAACTATTGCAAGGAATCAAACTTATCATATTCAGTGATCTACATGAAAGTTTTTATTATATCCCTCTTGAATACCTATCATATTAGGACCAAATTCATAACCCGTGCATATTACCATTGCTATTTATTAGACTCTCAAAAATATAAGTGAAGCATGAGAGTGCAACTATTTCTTTAAAATGTAACCACCACCGTGCTCTAAAAGATATAAGTGAAGCACTAGAGCAACTACCTAGCTCAAAAGATATAAGTGAAGCACATAGAGTATTCTAACAAATCACGAATAATGTGTGTCCCTCTCAAAAAGGTGTGTTCAGCAAAGATGATTGTGACAAACTAAAAATCTAACAAAAGCAAACAAACTATAGCACAAGACGCTCCAAGTAAAACACATATCATGTGATGAATAAAAATATAGCTCCAAGTGAGTTACCGATAGATTGTAGACGAAAGAGGGGATGCCACTCGGGGCATCCCCAAGCTTAGACGCTTAAGTCTTCCTTGAATATTACCTTGGGGTGCCTTGGGCATCCCCAAGCTTAGGCTCTTGCCGCTCCTTATTCCTTTATCCATCGTAGTCTCACCCAAAACTTGAAAACTTCAGCACACAAAACTTTACAGAAACCTCATGAGATCCGTTAGTATAACAAATAAATCTTAAACTTTAGGTACTGTTGTAAATTGATTCATATTTAATATTGGCATAATGCTACTGTACTCCAACTTCTCCATGACTCATACCCCCCGATACGATCCATAGATTCATCAAAATGAGCAAACTATGCAACAAAAACAGAATCTGTCTAAAACAGAATAGTCTGTAAAGATCTATTTAAAAGCCATAATTTTGTAACTCCAAAATTTTTGAAAAATTAGGACAACGTAAACAATTCATATACCAATACTATGCAAAATTTCAGATTTTTCTGACGCTCCAGTACAGAATCAAAAATCAAATACTGGACGCAAAACTTTCTGTTTTCCAAACTGCATCAATTATACTATAATCCAAATCATCCCAAAGGCATTACTTGGCACAAACACTAATTAAAACATAAAAACACAATCATAACAGAGGCTACAATTGTGTAAGCACACAAGAACAGAAAGTAAAACAAAAAATATATTTTATTCATTGGGTTGCCTCCCAACAAGCGCTATTGTTTTATGCCCCTAGCTAGGCATAATGCATAGTTTCAAGTGTTGTCATCCTTCAAATTAATTCCATAGGCGGCCCTCATAATATATTCATAAGGTGGCTTAATTTTCTTTCTATGGAAGTGTTCCATCCCTTTCTTTAATGGAAATTGAAATCTTATATTACCTTCTTTCATATCAATAATAGCACCTATGGTTCGTAGGAAAGGCCTACCAAGTATTATAGGGCAAGACAGATTATATTCAATATCAAGAATAATAAAATCCACTGGCACATAATTTCTATTGGCAAGAATAAGCACATCATTTATTCTACCCAATGGTTTTTTAATAGTGAAATCCGCTAGATATAAATTAAGGGAACAAGGATCCATATCGGTGAGACCTAGCACGTCACATAAATATTTTTGTATAGTAGAGATGCTAGCACCAAGATCACATAAAGCATTGCATTCATAATCTTTAATTTTGACTTTAATAGTAGGTTCCCATTCATCATGTAATTTTCTAGGAATTGAAACTTCCAACTCAAGTTTTTCCTTATGAGCTTTTATCATAGCCTCACAATATGTTTAGTGAAAGCTTTATTTTGTTCATAGGCATTAGGTGAATTAATCATGGATTGCAACAAGTAAATACACTCAATTAAAAAACAATTATGATAATTAAAGTCCTTGTAATCCAAAGTAGTGGGTGCATCACTATTTAAAGTTTTGACCTCTCCAAACCCACTTTTTTCATTTTTATCATTAAGATCATCACCCTCCAAATAATTGGGACGCCTTCTAACTAAAGTTGACTCATATCCAATCCCTTTTTCATCAAGTTGTATGTTACTAAATAAAGATTCAATAGGGGTGACGCCAATCATTTTAATATCTTCATCATTACTACGATAGAAACCGGGTGGGATGGCTTTTTCTAAGAATTCTCGCTTAGCTCTCAACCTAGCGGTTCTTTCTTTACTTTCATTAATGGAGACATAGATAGCTTTAATAGACTCATTTATATCATGCTTGGGTGGCAAAATTTTAATTTTGAGAGTTTCAACATCATGAGCAATTCTATCCATGTTCCTAGCCATATCATCAACTTTGTTCAATTTTTCCTCTACCATAGCATTGTTTTTTTTGAGAATTAATAAATTATTTAATATTACTTTAAAGATAAGAGGGTATCCTATTATTATTATTATATGGGTTACCATAGGAATTACCATAATTATTAGAGGAATTTCCAGGAAACGGTCTTGGATTGAAATTACCCCTATAAGCATTGTTGTTGAAATTATTTCTAGAGACAAAATTCACATCAATAGCATCATTATTTTGATCAATAAAATTAGACAATGGCACATCATTAGGATCAATATGAGCACTTTTACTAGCAACCAATTTCATAAGAGCATCCATCTTATCACTCAAAGTATTAATTTCTTCAACAGAATTTACCTTCTTACCAGTTGGAGTTCTTTCAGTGTGCCATTGAGAATAATTTGTCATAATATTATCAAGAAGTTTTGTAGCTTCTCCCAATGTAATGTCCAGAAAGTACCACCTACGGCAGAGTCTAGCAAATTTCTAGAAACAAAGATTAGTCCCGCATAATTTTTTTGTATGATCATCCATAAACTTAAACCATGTGTTGGGCAATTTCTTATCATTAATTTCATTCTCTCCCAAGATTGTGCAACATGTTCATGTTCAAGTTGCTTAAAATTCATAATTTGATTTCTTAGAGAAATAATCTTAGCGGGAGGAAAATACTTGGCAATAAAAGCATCCTTACACTTATCCCATGAATCAATACTATTTCTAGGCAAGGATGAAAACCAAGTTTTAGCACGATCTCGTAATGAGAACGGAAATAATTTCAATTTGACAATATCATTATCCACATCTTTTTTCTTTTGCATATCGCATAATTCAACGAAAGTATTAAGATGGGATGCAGCATCTTCATTAGGACCATCAGAAAATTGTTCTTTCATAACAAGATTAAGCAAAGCAGCATTAATGTCACACGACTCCGCACTAGTGGCGGGAGGAGCAACAGGAGTACTAATAAAATCATTATTATTAGTATTGGAAAAATCACACAATTTTGTGTTTTCTTGAGACATCGCGACAAAGCAAGCAAACTAGCAAACAAAAATATTTTTGTGTTTTTGTAAAAAAAAATAGAAGTGGGGGAGATGAAAACGAGAGGCAAATGCAAATAAAAGGCAAATGAAGTAAATGCAAGTGGATGATAGTTTGTGCGAAGGTACTTGATAGATTTTGGTGATATCTCCCCGGCAACGGCGCCAGAAATTCTTCCTACTACTTGTAGACTGCGTTGGTATTTCCCCGAAGAGGAGAGGATGATGCAGTATAGTAGAGATACGTATTTCCCTCAGTTAAGAACCAAGGTTATCAATCCAGTAGGAGAACCACACAGAACCTCGTTAGCAGCACCTACACACACAAAAGCAAACACTTGCAGCCAACGCAAATAAGAGGGTTGTCAATCCTCTTAGCGGTTATTTGCAAGGATTAATTCTGATAGTGATAGATAGATAAAGTAAATTGCAAAAGAAAATAAAAGTAAATAAATTGCAGCAAGGTATTTTTGTATTTTAATATATGATAAAAGTAGACCCAGGGGCCATAGTTTTCACTAGAGGCTTCTCTCTCGAACACATAGCATACGGTGGGTAAACAAATTACTGTTGGGCAATTGATAGAAAGCAAATAATTATGACAGATTCATGGCAATGATCATGTATATAGGCATCACGTCCGAGACAAGTAGACCGACTCCTGCCTACATCTACTACTATTATTCCACCCATCGATCGCTATCCAGCATGCATCTAGGGTATTAAGTATAAAACAGAGTAACGCCTTAAGCAAGATGACATGATGTAGACAAAGTAAACTCAAGCAATATGATTCAACCCCATCTTTTTATCCTTAATGGCAATAATACAAATACGTGTACATGTCCCTTTCTGTCACTGGGATTGAGCACCGCAATATTGAACTCATCACAAAGCACCTCTCCCATTGCAAGATAAACCAATCTAGTTGGCCAAACCAAATCGATAGATCGGAGAGAAATACAAAGCTATAACAATCATGCATAAAAGAGTTCAGAGAAGATGCAAATATTCCTCATGAATAATCTGATCATAAACTCACAATTTATCGGATCCCAACAAACACACCGCAAAAGAAGATTACATCGGATAGAACTCCAAGAACATCGAGGAGAACATGGTATTGAAGATCAAAGAGAGAGAAGAAGCCATCTAGCTATAGCTATGGACCCGTAGATTTGTGGTAAACTACTCACACATCATCGGAAGGGCAGCTAGGTTGATGTAGAAGCCCTCCGTGATCGATTCCCCCTCCGACAGAGTACCGAAAAAGGCCTCCAGATGGGATCGTGGAAGAACAGAGGCTTGCGGCGGCGGAAAGGTTTTCTCTTCTGTCTCTCTGGTATATTGGGAATATTTGGGAATTTATAGCGCTGGAATTAGGTCAAGAGGTGCCACGAGGGGCCCACAAGCCTGGGGGGCGCGCCCTACCCCCCTGGGCACGCCTCCCGAGCTTGTCGCTCCCTCGTGACTCTTATGGTCTTCTCCCAAAGCTTCGTGGGTCTCTTCTGGTCCAGAAAAAATAATCCAAAGTTTTTTCTCCGTTTGGACTCTTTTTGATAATGATTTTCTGAAAAGGCAAAAAGATGCAAAAACAGCAACTGGCACTGGGCACTGGGTTAATAGGTTAGTCCCAAAAAATGATAGATAATGTCATATGATTGCATATAAAACATCCAAGATTAATACTATAATAGCATGGAACAATAAAAAATTATAGATACGTTGGAGACGTATCACTTGCATCTATGCTTGTGTTGTTGATCTGTAATCCAGTAGTGTGGTGTAGCTCCCCGCATTATGAACAATGCCAAATTATGCTCTTGACATTTTGAATCGTCTCTTTATTTTGTAATATGAAACTGGATGGAATTGACAGTGCAGTTACCATCTTTGTTTATATACGTGCAAAACCTGTCATCTGTCTTTTTGTTTCAGGGTGATATGCCTGATGGCACGCACAAGTCTGCTGAAGACTCTGAGAGAAACCCAACGTATATTGCAGCAAAGAAGGCAAAACATCTTGAAGATAGTGAGACAACCCCAAAGCCATGTCTTGATGCAGTGTTCAAGTTACACGAGGCTAGCAGTCACACAAGCTCACAGAAGTCGCTGCCTGAATCAGTTCGACTTCTTCAGTCTCAATTGCAAGCAGAAAGGCATAGTGCAACTCAACTTCGACTTGAAATCCAATCACTAAGGAATATCGCACAGTACTCCAATGAGAACCTCATTGCTAAACAGCTAGAGCTGGAAGATATGACCGACATGCTAGGCCGTTCTCACTGCCTTGCTCAGCTGCTTGCGCGGTAGCTCCCGCGCAAGGCTAACGTTTCTTGAACTGTGTTCAAGTGGTCTTGGTTCAGTATTATTTTGTTGCGCTGCAATGGGAGGGCCTTTGATGCCCAGGTTTTGTAATCTGCTTCTTGGTTGCGCTTTATGTTCACTAGTGGCAAATTTTGATGCCCAGTGGATGTAATATGCCCTAATTCCTTTATTGTATAGTGTAGGTTTATTCTAAGTTACTATGCCGTAATTTCTTTATTGTATAGTGTAGGTTTGTTCTTAATTCGTAGTTACCGTATATGTCATCATTCACTATCACAAAAAGGGTGAAAATCTGATTCAGGCGAACGGGCTGAAACATGCGTCTCTAACGGGCCTGCATTTCAGTGGGCCATTAATGGGCCGCCCCGCAACAGGCTTTACTCCGGCCTGTGCGGACCTGCCATATGGGCCCTTCATGGACACGGTATGCCCAGGCCCATAACTCTCATCGGCCTCTAGCTCAAACTTTAGTTGGGCCCATGTAGCTTCGGGCCATTAACAGGCTGAATATTCCGCTGGCCTGTTATGGCCTAGAAGACAGCATGGGCCTTTAGCAGGCCGAAAAGCTTGTTGGGCCTCAATTTTCATGAGTCGACCACGGGCCTTTAGCAGGCTGAAATATACCTCGGACCATTATTGGCCCAGTTACATGACGGGCCGTTACCAGGCCGAAACATATCTCGGGCCTTGGTTGGCCCAATCATATCATGGGCCTTTAGTAGGCCGAAAGCTTAGTAGAGGAGCAACGGGCCGAATTATACGACAGGCCTTTAACAAGTCCAAAGTCAGGTTGGGTTGGAATTTTGCCACCGAGATCACGGGCCCTTAAGGGGCCGAATGTCGCGTCGGACCATATATGGCCCATGTGCAGCACGGGCCATTAACAGGCCGAAAGGCACACCGGGATGAAATGGGCCCATTTCTACATCGGGGCTTTAACAGGCTGAAAACTCACTGGGCCGTAATGGGGCCCAAAGACTAAGCGAACAATTAACGGGCCTGATCTGGCGGTGGGCCATAAATGGGCCATGTTTAAGTAGGCCGCTAGTGGGCCAGCCCACTAGTACCTGAGTAAATTTTATGGGCTTTTGACTGGGTCGGCCTTTTAAACCTAAATGGGCCACTGTTGGGCCGTGCCATGTGTAACATTTCCATAGGCCCATCTCATCCATTGGAGGAATGACATCTGTCGCGACGCTGAGCTGACACGTGGTTCCTTCAGCCAATGAGAATTTTACATGTGGAAAATCCCCATTGGTCAGAGCTGTTAACGGGTTATCGGATCCAAACCGGAACCCGATAGCTTAATGACGACCCGTTACGGTGGATGCCACGTGTCGGTCGCCCTTGACGAAAACACTTCCATGATGCGTCCTTTATGGTCATGGAAGTGGACACTTCTGTGATGATAATTTGAGTATTGTCATGGAACACTTCTAAGACAGCACAAGTATGACTATCTTGATTCTGTCATAAAATCGTCACGGATGTACATGCATGACAGAAAACGTGACCTACTATGACAAAAATGTATCATCACGGAAGTGTTTTTTTTGTAGTGATGCCACGATGACCGAGCATTCTTGGAAATAGTGCCGAAGTTTTCTTGATGCCATGAAAACGGCATAGGCTATCTTCTGATAGTGTGGATATCATGTTTTACACGGAGTTAGGACTTCGGAGACGTAGTACACAGGCTTTTGGACCTGAAGCTTATGGCCCTCTATTTCTCGTTCGACCACGAGAACTGCGTTGACTACCTGGTTAGTGGCCGAAATATATAGTATCATTGTCTCACATGTTCCTGGTGCCGTTAGAATGGGATTTGTGGCGAGAAGGGCTTTAATATCCTCTAGGGCGGCCGCTGCCTGATACGTCTCCATCGTATCTATAATTTTTTATTGTTTCATGCCAATATTCTACAACTTTCACATATTTTTTGGCAACATTTTATATTATTTTTGGGACTAACATATTGATCCAGTGCCCAGTGCCAGTTCCTGTTTTTCTGCTTGTTTTTGTTTCACAGAAAATGCATATCAAACGAAGTCCAAATGAAATAAAATTTTACGGAGAATTATTTTGGAATATATGTGATTTTTGGGAGGTGGAATCAACGCAAACGGAGGACCACAGCCTCCACAAGCCACCTGGGCGCGGGACCCCCCTAGCGTGCGGTGGTGCCTCGTGGGCACACCGTAAGTCGGTTGGGGCTCTTCTTCGCCAGCAAGGAATCTAATATCCGGAAAAAATCGTGTTAAAATTTCAGCGCAATCGGAGTTACAGATCTTTGGGAATTTAAGAAACGGTGAAAGGCCAGAAAACAGGAACGCGAAACAGAAGAGAACAGAGAGAGAGATCCAATCTAGGAGGGGCTCCTGCCCCTCCGCCGCCATGGCAGCCATGGACCAGAGGGGAAACTCTCCTCCCATCTAGGGGGAGGCCAAGGAAGAATAAGAAGGAGGGGGGCTCTCTCCCCCTCTCTCCCGGTGGCGCCGGAACGCCGTCGGGGGAACCATCGTGACGGCGATCTACACCAACAACTTCGCCGCCGTCAACACCAACTCTCTCCCCCTCTATGCAGCGGTGTAACACCTATTTTCCCGCTGTAACTCTCTACTTAAACATGGTGCTTAATGCTACATATTATTATCCAATGATTTGTGGCCATCCTATGATGTTTGAGTAGATTCTTTTTGCCCTATGAGTTGATTGATGATCGTGATTGGTTTGAGTTGTATGTTTTATTTTGGTGCTGTCCTATGGTGCCCTCCGTGTCGCGCAAGCGTGAGGGATCCCCGCTGTAGGGTTTGCAATACGTTCATAATTCTCTTATAGTGGGCGGCTAGAGTGACAGAAGCTTACACCCGAGTAAGGGGGTTGTTGCGTATGGGAGTAAAGAGGACTTGATACTTAATGCTATGGTTGGGTTTTACCTTAATGATCTTTGGTAGTTGCGGATGCTTGCTAGAGTTCCAATCATAAGTGCATATGCTCCAAGTACGCAAAGTATGTTAGCTCATGCCTCTCCCTCATATAAAATTGCAATAATGATTACCGGTCTAGTTATCGATTGCCTATGGACAAATCTTTCTCTTGTGTTACAAAAGCTTTCTACTAAACAAACTAGCTTTTATTATCTTGCAAATTACTCCTAGTTTTATTCTTGCAAAGTAGTGTTGGAAATATGCCCTAGAGGCAATAATAAATTGGTTATTATTATATTTCCTTGTTCATGATAATCGTTTATTATCCATGCTATAGTTGTATTGATTGGAAACTCAAATACATGTGTGGGTACATAGACAACACTGTGTCCCTAGTAAGCCTCTAGTTGACTAGCTCGTTTATCAAAAGATGGTGAAGGTTTCCTAGCCATGGACATGAGATGTCATTTGATAACGGGATCACATCATTAGGAGAATGATGTGATGGACAAGACCCAAAGTATAAACGTAGCATATGATCGTGTCAGTTTATTGCTATTGTTTTCTGCATGTCAAGTATCTGTTCCTATGACCATGAGATCATACAACTCCCTGACATCGGAGGAGTACCTTGTGTGTATCAAACGTCGCAACGTAACTGGGTGACTATAAAGATGCTCTACAGGTATCTCCGAGGGTGTCTGTTGGGTTGGCATGGATCAAGACTGGGATTTGTTACTCCGTGTGACGGAAAGGTATCTCAGGGCCCACTCGGTAATACAACATCACAATGAGCCTTGCAAGCAATGTGACTAAAGTGTTAGCCATGAGATCTTGTATTACGGAATGAGTAAAGAGACTTGCCGGTAACGAGATTGAACTAGGTATAGAGATACCGACGATCGAATCTCGGGCAAGTAAACATACCGAAGAACAAAGGGAACAGCATACGGGATTAACTGAATCCTTGACATAGAGGTTCGACCGATAAAGATCTTCGTAGAATATGTAGGAGCCAATATGGGCATCCAGGTCCCGCTATTGGTTATTGATCGTAGAGGTGTCTCGGTCATGTCTACATAGTTCTCGAACCCGCAGGTTCTACACACTTAACGTTTGGTGACGATTAGTATAGTTGAGTTATTGTGTTGGTGACCGAAGGTTGTTCGGAGTCCCGGATAAGATCCCGGACATGACGAGGATCTCCGGAAGAGTCCGGAGGTAAAGATTGATATATGTGATAATAGTGTTTTGATCTCCGGAAGGGTTCCGGAATTCACCGGAAGGGGTTCCGGGTGTTTACCGAAGTGTTCGGGTGCAGCAACACTTTATATGGGCCAAAGGGGTAAAGCCCACGAGGTATTGGAAAGTGCAAAAGGAAGTTTTGCTGCTGCCTGAAGCGGTACTACTGCTGGTAAGGCAGTACTACCGCGTAAGCGGTACTACCGCTTGTGTGAAGCGGTACTACCGCTCGTGAGCGGTACTACCGCTTGTGCGCGGTACTGCAGGGATCCGAGTTGGACTCTTTCCCTGCGGGCCAAACCGACCTTGTGCGGGCAAAACCGACCTGGAGGAGGCTTTTACTCCAAGTTTAGATCCCAAGGCTCAACATATAAATAGAGGGGCAGGGCTAGCACACGGGATACATCAAGATTTCCCAAGCCGTGTGTCGGCAACCCTAACCCTCTAGTTCTCCTGTCATAATCTCCGTAGTGCTTGGCGAAGCCCTGCAGAGATTGTTCCTCACCACCATCACCACGCCGTCGTGCTGCCGGAACTCATCCACTACTTCACCATCGCTCGCTGGATCGAGGAGGTGAAGGCGTCATCAAGCCGTACGTGTGTTGAACGCGGAGGTGCCGTCCGTTCGGCACTAGTTCGTGATCGGATCGAGGGACGACTTGTGATTTGGATCACGGAGACGTTCGACTACATCAACCGCGTTTCTTAACGCTTCCGCTTAGCGATCTACAAGGGTATGTAGATTCACTCTCCCTCTCGTAGATGCTCATCACCATGGATAGATCTTGTGTGTGTGTAGGAAAATTTTTGTTTCCCATGCAACGTTCCCCAACAGTGGCATCTGAGCTAGGTCTATGCGTAGATGAGATCTCGAGTAGAACACAAACGAGTTGTGGGCGTGGGTGTATACATATTGCTTACCGTTACTAGTTGATACTTGATTCGGCGGTATTGTGAGATGAAGCGGCCCGGACCAACATTACTCGTACGCTTACGAGAGACCGGTTCCTTCAACTGACATGTAACTTCGTTGTATAAAGATGGCTAGCGGGTGTCCGTCTCTCTCACTTTAGTTGAATCGATTTCAATGAAGAGGGTTCTTTTAGAAGATCAAAAAGCAATCACTACACCACGTTGTGGTTTTGCGTAGGTAAGAACGGTTCTTGCAAACCCGTAGCAGCCACGTAAAATTTGCAACAACAATTAGAGGACGTCTAACTTGTTTTTGCAGGGTATGTTGTGATGTGATATGGCCAAGTACATGATGAGATATATGTGATGTATGAGATGATCATGTGTTGTATAGAATATCACGACTTGCATGTCGATGAGTATGGCAACTGGCAGGAGCCATAGAGTTGTCTTTAATTATTTTCGCCGTTTTTGCGTTACTTTATCGCTATGAGTTAGCAATAGTCGTGGAAGCAATAGTCGGTGCGACAACCTCATGGCGACACGTTGATGGAGATCAAGATGATGGAGATCATGGTGTCATGCCGGTGACGATGGAGATCATGCCGGTGCTTTGGAGATGGAGATCAAAAGCACAAGTTCATGGCCATATCATGTCACTTATGATTTGCATGTGATGTTAATCCTTTTATGCATCTTATTTTGCTTAGGACGACGGTAGCATTATAAGGTGATCCCTCACTTAAATTTCAAGATAAAATTGTGTTCTCCCCGAGTGTGCACCGTTGCGAAAGTTCGTCGTTTCGAGACACCATGTGATGATCGGGTGTGATAGACTCTACGTTCACATACAACGGGTGCAAGACAGTGTTGCACATGCGGAACACTCGGGTTAAACTTGACGAGCCTAGCATGTACAGACATGGCCTCGGAACACAAGAGACCGAAAGGTCGAACATGAGTCATATAGTAGATATGATCAACATGAAGATGTTCACCATTGAAACCACCTCAACTCACGTGATGATCAGACTTGAGTTGGTGGATTTGGATCATGTTACACTCGAATGACCGGAGGGATGTCAATTTGAGTGGGAGTTTTTAAGTAATATGATTAACTAAACTCATTATCTAGAACAATAGTCTAAGTTGTCTTTGCTATATTTATGTTGTAGATCATGGCTCGCGCAGTAGCACCCCTGAATTTTAATGCGTTCCTAGAGAAAGCTAAGTTGAAAGATGATGGAAGTAACTTTGTGGACTGGGCCCGTAATCTAAGGATTATCCTTATGGCTTCCCAGAAGGCTTATGTCCTTGATGCACCGCTTGGTGATCCACCCGCTCCAGTTGAGTCTCTAGATGTTGTGAACGCCTGGCAGCCTCGTTCTGAAGATTACTCAATAGTTCAATGTGCAATATTGTATGGCTTAGAACCGAACTTCAAAGACGTTTTGAACGTCATGGAGCATATGAGATGTTCCAGGAGTTGAAGTTTATCTTTCAGAAGAATGCCCGGATCGAGAGGTATGAGATCTCCGATAAGTTCTATGCTTGCAAGATGGAGGAGAACGGGTCTATCAGTGATCACGTACTCAGAATGTCTGGGTACTCCACCCGTCTGGCTGAATTGGGGATGCCCCTTCCGCCAGAGGCTATCACTGACAGAGTTCTTCAATCATTGCCACCTAGCTACAAGAGCTTCGTGTTGAACTATAACATGCACGGGATGAATAAGTCAGTCGCCGAGCTGTTTGCGATGCTGAAAGCCGCTGAGTCTGAAATTCAGAAGGAGCATCAAGTGTTGATGGTCAATAAAACCACTAGTTTCAAGAAAAATGGCAAGGGTAAAAAGGGTAACTCCAAGAAGAGTGGCAAAGCAGTTGCTCCTCCCGTGAAGAAACCCAAGGCTGGACCCAAACCAGAAACTGTGTGCTTTCATTGCAAGGGAACTGGACACTGGAAGCGGAACTGCCCCAAGTATTTGGCTGACAAGAAGGCGGCCAACAACAAACAAGGTATATATGATATACATGTTATTGATGTGTACCTTACCAACTCTCGTTGTAGTGCCTGGGTATTTGATACCGGTGCGGTTGCTCATATTTGCAACTCAAAACAGGAACTGCGGAATAGACGGAGGCTGGCAAAGGACGAAGTGACGATGCGCGTGGGAAATGGTTCCAAGGTTGATGTGATCACCGTCGGCACGCTCGCTCTTCGATTACCATCGGGATTAGTGATGAACCTGAATAATTGTTATTTAGTGCCTGCGTTAAGCATGAACATTATATCTGGATCTTGTTTATTGCGAGACGGTTACTCATTTAAATCAGAGAATAATGGTTGTTCTATTTATATGAGTAATATCTTTTATGGTCATGCACCCGATGTGAGGGGTTTATTCTTATTGAATCTCAATAGTAATGATACACATGTTCATAACATTGATGCCAAAAGATGTAGAATTGATAATGATAATACCACTTTCTTGTGGCACTGCCGTTTAGGTCATATTGGCATAAAACGCATGAGGAAGCTCCATGCTGATGGACTTTTGGAGTCACTTGATTTTGAATCACTTGACACATGTGAGCCATGCCTCATGGGCAAGATGACTAAAACGCCGTTCTCTGGAACAATGGAACGGGCAAGTGACTTATTGGAAATCATACATACTGATGTGTGCGGTCCGATGAGCATTGAGGCGCGCGGTGGTTATCGTTACTTTCTCACCTTCACTGATGACTTAAGTAGATATGGGTATATTTACTTAATGAAACACAAGTCTGAAACATTTGAAAAGTTCAAACAATTTCAGAGTGAAGTTGAGAATCATCGTAGCAAGAAGATTAAATTCCTACGATCTGATCGAGGAGGAGAATATCTGAGTTATGAGTTTGGCAGTCACTTAAGACAATGTGGAATTGTTTCACAACTAACACCGCCTGGAACACCACAACGTAATGGTGTGTCCGAACGTCGTAATCGAACCTTATTGGATATGGTGCGATCTATGATGTCTCTTGCCGATTTGCCACTATCGTTTTGGGGTTATGCATTAGAGACAGCTGCATTCACTTTAAATAGGGCACCATCGAAATCCGTTGAGACGACGCCATATGAACTTTGGTTTGGCAAGAAGCCAAAGCTATCGTTTCTTAAAGTTTGGGGATGTGATGCTTATGTCAAAAAGCTTCAGCCTGAAAAGCTGGAACCCAAAGCGGAGAAATGCGTCTTCATAGGATACCCAAAAGAGACAGTTGGGTATACCTTCTACCTCAGATCCGAAGGCAAAGTGTTTGTCGCTAAAAACGGAACGTTTCTTGAGAAAGAGTTTCTCTCGAAAGAATTGAGTGGGAGGAAGATAGAACTTGATGAGGTTGTTGAACCTTTACTTCAACCTGAAAGTAGCGCAGCGTAGAAAGATGTTTCTGTAGAGCCTACATCAGCTGAAGAGGAAGTTAATGATGATGATCATGAAGCTTTAGATCAAGTTGCTATCGAACCTCGTAGGTCGACAAGGATGCGTACTGCTCCTGAGTGGTACGGCAACCCTGTCTTAGAAGTCATGTTGTTGGACAACGATGAACCTACGAGCTATGGAGAAGCGATGATGGGCCCGGATTCCGAGAAGTGGTTAGAGGCCATGAAATCCGAGATGGGATCCATGTATGAAAACAAAGTGTGGACTTTGGAAGTATTACCTGAAGGGCGTAAGGCCATTCAGAACAAATGGATCTTTAAGAGGAAGACGGACGCGGACGGTAATGTCACCGTCTATAAAGCTCGACTTGTGGCAAAGGGTTTTTCACAAGTTCAAGGAGTTGACTACGATGAGACCTTCTCACCCGTAGCGATGCTTAAGTCCGTCAGAATCATGTTAGCAATAGCTGCCTTTTTCTATTATGAAATTTGGCAGATGGATGTCAAAACAGCGTTCCTTAACGGTTTCCTTAAGGAAGAGTTGTATATGATGCAACCAGAAGGTTTTGTTGATCTAGAGAATGCTGACAAAGTTTGCAAACTCCAGCGATCCATTTATGGACTGGTGCAAGCATCTCGGAGTTGGAATCTTCGCTTTGATGAGGTGATCAAAGCGTTCGAGTTTATACAAGTTTACGGAGAAGCTTGTATTTACAAGAAAGTGAGTGGGAGCTCTATAACGTTTCTAATATTATATGTGGATGACATATTGCTGATTGGAAACAATATAGAAATGTTGGAAGGCGTGAAGGAATATTTGAACAAGAGTTTTTCAATGAAGGACCTAGGAGAAGCTGCTTTCATATTAGGCATCAAGATCTATAGAGATAGATCGAGACGCTTAATAGGACTTTCACAAAGCACATACCTTGACAAAGTTTTGAAGAAGTTCAAAATGGATCAGTCCAAGAAGGGGTTCTTGCCTGTATTGCAAGGTGTGAAGTTGAGTAAGACTCAATGCCCAGTGACTGCAGAAGATAGAGAAAAGATGAGTGTCATCCCCTATGCTTCAGCCATAGGCTCTATCATGTATGCAATGCTGTGCACAAGACCCGATGTCAGCCTTGCCATAAGTATGGCCGGAAGGTTTCAAAGTGATCCAGGAATAGGACACTGGACGGCGGTCAAGAATATCCTGAAGTACCTGAAAAGGACTAAGGACATGTTTCTCGTTTATGGAGGTGATCAAGAGCTCGTCGTAAAGGGTTACGTCGATGCAAGCTTTGACACTGATCCGGATGACTCTAAGTCACAAACCGGATACGTATTTATTCTTAATGGGGGTGCGGTTAGCTGGTGCAGTTCCAAGCAAAGCGTGGTAGCTGATTCTACATGCGAAGCGGAGTACATCGCTGCCTCGGAGGCGGCGAAGGAAGATGTCTGGATGAAGAAGTTCATGACAGATCTTGGAGTAGTGCCTAGTGCGCTTAACCCAATGACTCTGTTTTGTGATAACTGGTGCCATTGCTCTAGCCAAGGAACCAAGATTTCACAAGAGGACCAGACACATAAAGCGACGTTTCAATTCCATCCGCGATTACATCAAGGAGGACGACATAAATATTTGCAAAGTACACACGGATCTGAATGTTGCAGATCCGATGAATAAACCTCTTCCAAGGGCTAAACATGAACAACACCAGAACTGCATGGGTGTTCGATTCATTACAATGTAAATCACATAGTGATGTGAACTAGATTATTGACTCTAGTGCAAGTGGGAAACTGTTGGAAATATGCCCTAGAGGCAATAATAAATTGGTTATTATTATATTTCCTTGTTCATGATAATCGTTTATTATCCATGCTATAGTTGTATTGATTGGAAACTCAAATACATGTGTGGGTACATAGACAACACTGTGTCCCTAGTAAGCCTCTAGTTGACTAGCTCGTTTATCAAAAGATGGTGAAGGTTTCCTAGCCATGGACATGAGATGTCATTTGATAACGGGATCACATCATTAGGAGAATGATGTGATGGACAAGACCCAAAGTATAAACGTAGCATATGATCGTGTCAGTTTATTGCTATTGTTTTCTGCATGTCAAGTATCTGTTCCTATGACCATGAGATCATACAACTCCCTGACATCAGAGGAGTACCTTGTGTGTATCAAACGTCGCAACGTAACTGGGTGACTATAAAGATGCTCTACAGGTATCTCCGAGGGTGTCTGTTGGGTTGGCATGGATCAAGACTGGGATTTGTTACTCCGTGTGACGGAGAGGTATCTCAGGGCCCACTCGGTAATACAACATCACAATGAGCCTTGCAAGCAATGTGACTAAAGTGTTAGCCACGAGATCTTGTATTACGGAACGAGTAAAGAGACTTGCCGGTAACGAGATTGAACTAGGTATAGAGATACCGACGATCGAATCTCGGGCAAGTAAACATACCGAAGAACAAAGGGAACAGCATACGGGATTAACTGAATCCTTGACATAGAGGTTCGACCGATAAAGATCTTCGTAGAATATGTAGGAGCCAATATGGGCATCCAGGTCCCGCTATTGGTTATTGATCGTAGAGGTGTCTCGGTCATGTCTACATAGTTCTCGAACCCGCAGGGTCTACACACTTAACGTTTGGTGACGATTAGTATAGTTGAGTTATTGTGTTGGTGACCGAAGGTTGTTCGGAGTCCCGGATAAGATCCCGGACATGACGAGGATCTCCGGAAGAGTCCGGAGGTAAAGATTGATATATGTGATAATAGTGTTTTGATCTCCGGAAGGGTTCCGGAATTCACCGGAAGGGGTTCCGGGTGTTTACCGAAGTGTTCGGGTGCAGCAACACTTTATATGGGCCAAAGGGGTAAAGCCCACGAGGTATTGGAAAGTGCAAAAGGAAGTTTTGCTGCTGCCTGAAGCGGTACTACCGCTGGTAAGGCAGTACTACCGCGTAAGCGGTACTACCGCTTGTGTGAAGCGGTACTACCGCTCAAGCGGTACTACCGCTCGTGAACGGTACTACCGCTTGTGCGCGGTACTGCAGAGATCCGAGTTGGACTCTTTCCCTGCGGGCCAAACCGACCTTGTGCGGGCAAAACCGACCTGGAGGAGGCTTTTACTCCAAGTTTAGATCCCAAGGCTCAACATATAAATAGAGGGGCAGGGCTAGCACACGGGATACATCAAGATTTCCCAAGCCGTGTGTCGGCAACCCTAACCCTCTAGTTCTCCTGTCATAATCTCCGTAGTGCTTGGCGAAGCCCTGCAGAGATTGTTCCTCACCACCATCACCACGCCGTCGTGCTGCCGGAACTCATCCACTACTTCACCATCGCTCGCTGGATCGAGGAGGTGAAGGCATCATCAAGCCGTACGTGTGTTGAACGCGGAGGTGCCGTCCGTTCGGCACTAGTTCGTGATCGGATCGAGGGACGACTTGTGATTTGGATCACGGAGACGTTCGACTACATCAACCGCGTTTCTTAACGCTTCCGCTTAGCGATCTACAAGGGTATGTAGATTCACTCTCCCTCTCGTAGATGCTCATCACCATGGATAGATCTTGTGTGTGCGTAGGAAATTTTTTGTTTCCCATGCAACGTTCCCCAACAAGTAGTTCTAGCATTACACCTACAAAGTACTTCTAGTTTCATACTTGTTTTAGGTAAAGCAAACGTTAAGTGCGCGTAGAGTTGTATCGGTGGTCGATAGAACTTGAAGGGAATATTCATTCTACCTTTAGCTCCTCGTTGGGTTCGACACTCTTATTTATCGAAAAAGCTACAATTGATCCCCTATACTTGTGGGTTATCACTGCCTCGGTAGTCCACTTGAAATTCTTGGTTTGTTTCAGCAATTTGTAAAGGGGTAAAGCTTTTTCTCCGAGCCTTGAGATGAAGTGGCTTAACGCGGCCACGCAGCCCGCCAAGTTTTGGACATGTTTGAGCTCGGTTGGCGCCTCTAGTCGGGCCAGGGCTCGAATTTTGGCTGTGTTGGCTTCAATTCCTCGGTTGGATACAATGAAGCCGAGGAGTTTGCCCGCCGGCACACCGAAGACGCATTTTTCGGGATTTAGCTTGATTTGGTACTCCCGCGGACTGGTGAATGTTTCGCGGAGGTTGTCGATCAGCTGTCTGACGTGTTTAGTTTTGACAACCACATCGTCGACATAGGCCTCTACGGTTTTTCTGATGTGTTTTTTCAAGCATGTTTGGATCATACGCTGGTACGTTGCGCCAGCGTTTTTCAGTCCGAAAGGCATTGTGTTAAAGCAGAATGGCCCGTAGGGCATAATGAATGCCGTTGCAGCCTGATCGGATTCCTTCATCTTTATCTGGTGGTATCCTGAGTTGGCATCTAGGAAGCACAGCGAGTCATGCCCTGCTGTGGCATCCACGATCTGGTCAATGCGTGGTAGGGGGAAAGGATCCTTAGGGCAGGCCTTGTTAAGGTCTTTCAAATCGACGCAAAGGCGCCATGACTTGTCCTTCTTAGGCACCATCACCAGATTAGCGAGCCATTTGGGGTGTTTAATGTCTCTAATGAATTCGGCTTCGAGAAGTTTAGCCAATTCCTCGCCCATTGCTTGACGCTTGGGTTCAGAGAATCGCCGAAGTGTTTGCTTGACCGGCTTATAGCCTTTCAAAATGTTCAAGCTGTGTTCGGCAAGTCTTCGGGGGATCCCCGGCATATCCGAGGGGTGCCAGGCGAATATATCCCAGTTTTCTCTAAGGAAGTTGCGTAGAGCCTCGTCAATTTTTGGCTCAAGATGTGCCCCAATCGACGATGTTTTATTTGGGTCGATGGAGTGTACTTGAAATTTGACTATATCGTCAGCCGGCTTGAATGAGGTCGACTTCGGACGCTTGTCAAGGATGGCATCATCCCGGTCGACCGTAGTTCTTAATGATGTCAACTCTTCGGCCGCGAGGGCCTCTGACAGTGATTCAAGAGCGAGCGATGCTGTTTTATTTTCGGCCTTAAGTGCTCTGTCTGGGTTGCTTGAGATGGTAAATATTCCGTTTGGACCCGGCATTTTGAGCTTCATATAGCCATAATGTGGCACTGTTTGGAACTTCGAGAAGGCGTCACGGTCCAGAAGGGCGTGATAGCCGCTTTGGAAGGGGACGACATGGAATGTCACTTCCTCGGATCGATAGTTCTCGGGTTTTCCGAAAACCACGTCTAAGGTGATTTTTCCACTCCACCGTGACTCGCGTCCCGGTATTATTCCTTTAAAGGTGGTTTTGCTCTGTTCGATGCGCGATTTATCGATTTGCATCTTGTCCAGGGTATCTTCGTATATGAGGTTTAGACTGCTGCCTCCGTCCATTAGCACCTTTCGAAGCCGACAACCGCTAACGATTGGGTCGAGGACAAGGGCGGCTGGGCATCTTCCTGGTGTGCTCCTCGACTGATCTTTGTGGTCGAAGGTAATTGGTGTGTCTAACCACACATCGCGGGCTGCTACGTGCTGGATGGAACTAATTTCTCCGAGAGCCCGCTTCCTCTGGTTGTTTGACGTGAAGGTTTCATAGATCATCAAGATCTCGTCCTTGTTCGAGGATTCTTCTGTGTACCAGTTCCTGCCAGTGAGGAGGGCTTCGCCCCCTTTGGCTACTTGCCTTGCCACCCAACAGTCGCGAAGATTGTGGGTTGGGCTGGTGTTTAACAAAATGGAGTGGATAGGGCATGGCTTAACCAGCAGACCGCCGAGAGCGGCCTTGGATCCCACAACCGGCTTCCTCTTTTTTCGAGGTCGGTCAACTGATGATGGCCTTGCGCGATGCTTGCGCCGGAGTGTGGGTCTGTCACCCTTCGTGTTTCTATCACAGATCAAATCTGTTTATCTTTTCCTGGCCAACCAGACATCTTTAATGGTGCAGAATTTTGATACCAAGTCAGATAGCCCGAAGACCGTTTGGACGCAACGGCGAGATAGGGCGTTTGAAACGCCTTTATCCTTGCACCCATGCTTAAAAGCTGTTATGTTATCTGAAATCCTGGTAGTTTGGTATGCTGTTCTTGACAGACAGGAACCTGTCCCAGAATTGTCTGATTGATTCGTCAGGTAGCTGTTGTACATAGGCTAAATCCCAGACATCAGATGGGTTCGAATTAATCGGGAAGTATTCGATGTGGGGGGTGGGTGGGAGAGAAATTTTAATCCTGTTCGACCGCGGGCTTGAGGCTCCGAAGTTTTTATCCTGTAGAGGACCTACCGGTGTTAGATCGGCCAAGCTGATTTTAAGATCTGATTCCTCGGCTGTTTTCGGCTGGTCGTTATCAGGGTCGCTCTCCAAGTAGTACCTCAACCCCTCGCTTTTTACGGGGGTTTCGTTTGAGGCGAATGGAGAGGCAAAGAAGTTGTGGGCAGCTTCTTGCTCATTGCGGCCTTGCTCGTAAGGGAGGAGGCGCGATCCAATGACGAAGGTTTCGAGCGTGGAAGCAGTGCCCTAAAGGTTGGGGTCGGTGACCGACGATCCCATCGATCCTTCTTTGATCTCACAGCGGAACTCTCAATGAAAGCACCAGTGTCGGTGGTAAAAACCGACAGACCTCGGGGTAGGGGGTCCCGAGCTGTGGATCTCGGATCAATGGTAACAGGAGACTAGGGACACGATGTTACCCGGGTTCGGTCCCTCTCGAAGAGGTAATACCCTACGCCCTGCTTTGATTTATATTGATGGTTGTGTATCGAGTACAAGCTTGATCTACCTCGAGATCATGAGTTGTGTTCTAACCCTAAGGCTAGGTGGATGAATTATGAATGGAGAGATCTACCAACTAAACCCCTTGGCTTATATACACGCCAAAGGGGTACCTAGGGTTACATAGTCGGTTGCTGATGTAGAAATACATATGGTGTCGGCCGAAGATTCCCTTGGAGTGCACGTCAAGTCTTCGACAGAGGCTGTCTTGATCGAGGCTTCCGGAGTCCTTCCTTCTGAGAATGAGGGCCCATGAGCTCGACCCAGGGACTGTGGGCCAACTAAGTTGGTACCCCCTAGTCCAGGACACCGTCATATACCATACAAATCCTTAACCATACCTAACAAATACAAGTGCAAGCATCAATGATTTTTGAAAAAAGGGGGTGAACTAGGGTTTCTCCAAATCGGGTCAATGTGATTTTAACCAATAAAAAGAGGGGAAAGGGAGGAGAATAACTGGAGGATTGGAAGGGGAAGAAGATCCACCTTTTTTTGCTCCGACCCGTACCTTTTGGCCATCGATTTGGGAGGGTGGGGGAAGAAGGGGAGAGGGGTGACGGTTGTAAGAGGACAAACGGGAGAAATAAACAGAGTTGGTCTGACTCAACTGTGAGGCACCGTGCTCGGGCCTGGCCGTTTTCTCCAACGGACGGGCATGAAACCCCAAGGCCAAGGCGCCATGTTTCTCATGTTGGCGCCCCCGCGTGGGGCGCCATGCTCCATCGGTAGGGACCAGGCTGCGCCAACGTAGCAGGTTAACGCTGACACATGGTGCCTTCGCGTGGGGCGTCATGCTCCATCGGTTGGGGCCAGGCTGCGCCAACGTGGCAGGTCAGCGCTGACGCATGGCGCCTCCGCGTGGGGCGTCATGCTCCATCGGTTGGGGCCAGGCTACGCCAACGTGGCAGGTCAGCGCTGACGCATGGTGCACCAAGGCCGGGCGTCATGAAAATAGGTCATTTTATGAAATATTTTCAATACGGGTTTATTTTGTGGTAAACTTCTTGAAAAGGATCATTTTTGTCAGTTTTCACATATCCCCTCCCCAATACGATCACACTAGATCGGGTTCCATTATCACCAAATAACGGAACAAACAAAAGGAGCGTCTTGGAGCTGTTTCAGTTTTAGGTTGTTTCTCTTTGTTTTTCACGGATTTGATGAACTATGTTGCCCTAAGGGCATCTCCAACGGCAACCCGCAAATTTCCTCCCGCACCGCGGACAGGGGGACCAGTCCGCGGACACGGATGCGGGAGGACGCCATTCAACCGCAGCCTGTATATGTCCGCCAGCAAATTCAAATTCAAATGTGCGCTGATCCACACAACGTGCCAGATCACACCCGCGCCGGATCGCATCCCTGATCACAACCAAAAAGAGGCAAATATACTTAGTTTTTACATGCCCGAATCCAAAAGAATATCAGTCCGGCAGTCCGTGCATCTCTGCCCTGCCAGACCGGCAATGCCTGCCGTCTGCTCCCCGATCAAGGGGGTGCCGTCGCCGCCACGTAGACAGCCTCCGCGTCCGCGGCCACCTCCGCCTCCGTCGCATCCTCATTTTCTGCCGCCGCCAACTCATCTTTCTGCCGCTCCAACATCTGGTAGCGGACGGATTGCATGATAATTCTAGCGTCGGCATCCAAAGAGTCGATATTCAAGGTCAACATCTTGGCGCCCTCCGCATTGGTGGCGATCTTCACCCTCTTTTCCTCGAGCGCGGCCTTCTTCTCCTCCAGGCTCCAGCGCCGCCTTCCTCTCATCGATCATGGTCCTCTTCTCTTCGAGCTTGATCTTCTTCTCCGTCGCGTCCATCAACTGCTTGAACCTCCGCCAGCTCTCCAAGCTGCTCTTCCGGGCGAGCGTGATGCTCGGATCCTCCGGCACCTCCGCCAGCTCCATCTCCGACAGGTTCTCCGACGGTTCCATGCGGCGGCGGCGGAAGAAAAGAGAGGGTGGGAGAAATGAGCGGGAATTGGGCGGAGGGCGGCGGGGAATGAAAGAAGAGAGTGAGGGATTTTGGTGCGGAAACAGTGCGAGATGCTACAAAAGCGTGGGCTCCGCCTTCCTTTTGGGTGAGCCAGGGGTGCGGATAGTGACGTTTCGCGTGTCCGGACTCCTGCAATCCTCCCCCACGTTTGTCTTCGGTTTGCGGGAGAAATCGCATCCGGACCGCTCCGCGGAGCGATACAGGTCGGCGTTGGATGGCTCACGCGGTCCGGACTGCGCGGTCCGGTCGGATGCGGGCGGTTTGCGGGTCGGCCTTGAAGATGCCCTGACTCCGTCGAGGATGAAATGTTCTAGATGGGGTGGGTAAAAATAAAATAAAAGCCGTCGCTGCCATGATTCGTGGGTGTCCACGGAAAGGACGGGTGACACCGCCGTCAGCTTGGTAGTAACGGTATACGGCGGGCGACGGACCAGACGCCACGTTCGCCCCCACCTGCTGCATCCGGTCTCCGCCACCCACGTGCCGCCCGCCCGCCCGTCAGTTTCCTTCCGAACCACGTCCACCTCGCCCCGCACGGCCCCATGTGCCTGCCGCCCAACCGCACCCCAGGGTCGCGTAGGGGTTGGCTTTGCCAAAAGTCTCTGTCGGTCCTGGCTCGTGAAATTCTTTCTTTCTGGTTGTAAATGTTGGTCCGTGCGGTCTCACCTGCCTCTGCCTGTCTGTGGTACCACAGTGATTGCGTGGGTTAATTTCCCTGACCCCGCTTCAAACGTACTGATTTATAGTATCGTCTGCCAGCACAAAATCAACGCTCGCGGTTAACGCGGAGCTCGGGCTGAGGAGGCTGTTGGGTGTGCAGTGTGCATCGACGGCGTCATGCCCGGCCCGTGACGTTTTCTTAGGTGCACTAAAACGGACTTTATAGCATTCCACCTCGACCGATTGATCGTCACAGACCGTGACTCGCTCGACCACGACAGGACACCTTGCCAACAACGCATCGCTGCTAGACAAGTCAAGCAAGGGTGTGTTGGTGGTATGCAAAGAAGAACCTGCAGGCAGCCATAGGATTAGGAAATCCACCGTCGGGACTCGGGCGTGATTTGGGCGCCGCACATGCCATGTCCCGCTCTTTGTTTACGCGCATCCACCGCAGGGTGGGGGTTTTATCTGGAACCGAACAGGTGTCGTTTCCGTTGGCAGATGAATCTTTCTTCAGACATCTTTTTTGTGCGAATATATTTACTCTACTTCGGACTGCTCGTGCCCTCCAGCTCCAGGGTCGATTTTATCTTGTTGTTTATTATTTCTTCCATACAATATCGTCCAGAGGTCCTGCGCTTCCATGGCCCCGGCTAGATAGACGCTCTTGTCTCGCCTAGGCTTTAAATATATTCCATCAAATTTAACAATCGCATCTCATACGACTGTCCACGCAACATGCACGTGCCCTCAAAAGAAAGAATTCGGTGTGGATCACTCGGACTCGGAGAGTTACTTCTCCCTCCATTTTTTTTCAGCTAACGGTGTCAAATAACACGCGGAAAGACTCTTTTGCCCACCTCAAATCTAAACCAACCCATCTCTTTCTTTTCTTCTCACACATACGAGTTGGACCCACTTGTCATCTCTTTCTTCAACCTACCGTGCTCCGCTCCAATCCATTGGCCGCTCGGCACAGCCCCGACGCGAGCCCATGGAGTTGCAGCTGCAGGACAACTGTGTGGTGCTTCGCTCACAGCAGGGCGCGGCGGAGCTGGATTCGGCTGGCCGGCAAACGAGTTGCAGCGGAGACGACGCTCACGACCTGGCAGGCTCCTACCGAGGGAGCTCATGGCGAAGGCGGCTCCTCGACCAAGCTCGAGCGACGGCGGCGGTGTGCGACCAGCCGACGGCGCCTGCGAACATGGCCCTCAGCTCGGCATGGTGGCGCCCGCTGCCCCGGCCTTCGACCCGGATCCTCCCGACAGCAGCGCCTCGCGAGGTGCCATGTCTGTGCCGGAGCTATCTCTCCACAATTTTGCAGAAAAGATCTCTGCATGACTGACCTGTTGCTGCCACCCGGAAAGCGGAAAGCAAAAGAATGTGCAGCATCGAGCGTGCACCGAGCCACCACTCACCCATGGACGGTGGTTGCAGCTGTGACCTGCCACGGGACGCGTAGGCGATAAGAAAGCAGCTCGTTTGCCTGCTGCGCGCGAGTCCAGTGCAATCCTTCGCCACGAGAGCAACTCCAACCGCGCGACCCATTTCGTCCGCCCACGTCCCTTTAGATCGCCACGGACAAAAACGTCGGCCCAACGCATCGACCCAAACCCAAAATGTGTCCGCTTCGCGTCCGCGCCGACGCAATTCAGGCCCAAGTCCGCGCCAACCCATTTTCAGCCCAAATTTGGACCTGAATTGCGTCGGCGCGGACGCGAAGCGGACGCGCCACGAGTCCTCTCGGTGTCCGCCGCGACCCCACGTGTAAGTCGGCCAACTACCGCACGCGGTCGCAGTTAACGCGGCCACCTACTGCGGGCCCACGCGTCAGCGACTGGAAGCTGCGGAGCCCCGTCCTTTTTTAATCCATGCGTGCGGGGGGGGGGGGGGGGGGCGGCGTCCTCATCCACTTCCACTGCGTGTTCACATCTGCCTGCGTGCTCCCTCGCCGGCGACAACCCTAGCCAGCCACCATGGGCATCTTCGGCGGCTCCGGCAAGCACAAGGGCAAGATAACGGCCGGCGCTTCCTCCTCCCGCGCCCCTCCCCCGCCGCCGCCGTCGCCTGCCCGCCCCGCCAGGCAGCGGCTGCACATCCCTGTGCACCAAGCACGGTGGCACCACCAGTACAGGGTGCCGCTGCCCTACCCCGACGTGACGCTGCCGCACGACTGGCACCTGGATCCGCAGCGGATCCCGGCGCCGGCGGTGCCGCGGTCCTAGCGCGCACACACCGAGGAGGTGCGCAGGCGGCGTGAACAGCTCACGCCGGAGCAACGCGCTATGCGTGCGTACGCGGCGGACTCGCCCAACTGGGAGAGGTGGTTTGCCCTCGAACACGAGTAGCAACGCCACCTCGGCGTCCAGGAGCACCACATGCACGCTCCGCCGCCCCTCGTCGTCAAGCCGGAGGAGGTCGAGGTGGAGGCCGCCTACCAGGCCTCGCTGGCGGCTGCCATGGAGACCTCCATCGAGGAGGAGCGACTCAAGGCGGAGGCGGACTACCAGGCGCGGCTGGCAGAGGCCCTCGCCCTCTCTGCCGCCGGCGACTGTGTCATGCTGCCGTCACCGTCGAGGTCCACCCCCCAGACGCCCAAGGCCGAGCCGCCGCTGACGGATCCGATCGAGCGCTACGTCTGGACCGGCCAGGTGCGCGAGTGGGTCAGCGCGCCCCCCGTCTGGCTCGGCGCAACGCCGGCACAGGAGGCCGCCTACCTCGAGCAATGGAGGCAGCGCGCGCTGGCGGACGAGCGCGCGGAGGGCGAGTGCCTAGAGCAGATGGAGCGCCATGTGGATGAGGAGCGGCGCGCGCTGGAGGAGGAGGAGCGGCGCGAGCGGGAGAAGGAGGAGCGGCGCCGTGCCGAAGCCGCACCGACGGTGCAGCCGGCGCAACAGGTCGACGTGGCCCGGGCGTGGGAGGCCGCATTCCCATGGGCTGGCCCGGCGCCGGAGCTCGTAGACCTCACCGGCCCCGGATCGGACGACGAGGAGGATGCCTAGGGCAGCGTGCGGGGCGGGGTGGCGCGGCGCAAACTTTTTTTTATGTTTATTTAATGTTTTTTATTGTGAGTGTGGACTTTGGCCGGCTGTTGACCAGTGTTTTTAATGTTTTTATGTTAAATTCTGTGCGTTTTTTTTTACAATTTTTTTAGCCCGCGTTTACAAATTATGGGTCGGGCCTGCGTTGGGTGCACGCGCCGACCTAAATCAAAAAACGGACACGATCGTCCGCTTGACCGATCCAAACGGATAAAAAGCGGACAAAGCGCGCGTCCCTTTGGGTTGGAGTCGTTGTGAGAGCGCCTACGCACTCCGTATCCTAGCACTAAATCTGGATGACCAGATGCTGCTGCGTTGCGTGTGATTCGTGAATGGATGATGCACCGACACAACCTGGCTTACTTACATGCGGGGCATGCGGCCGTGTACTAGCGTGCAAGGGAAGTTTACACTCGGAGCATCGGCAAAGCAAAATACCGTGATACCCAGCGTTGTCCCGAAGCAACTCATGCGGCCGGAAACCCAACCGATAACGCACCCACTCGCATCACATTTTGTGTGTGTGTGGCGTGTCAGTTTGTGCGCGCGATTTGCTGATAACATAACATCGGTCTATGGGAATTGGGTCACATGGATTCAGGATAGTGAAGACCGGATCGTCGACGGTGAGCATTGCCGCGTCCATCTACTTGAACATTAAAATGATAAGAATACTCATACGCTGATTTCAAACCGCTCGCGTACGTCCGGACCCCAACGCGGGCATGTATAGGTCCACCGAGCGGTCCGGACACAGTTTTTCCTGCAAACCGGAGACAAACTAGGGGAGAGCTTTGCGGGCGTCCGGACCACTGCCACGCTCGCATCTGACCCACCAAAACCCCTCTTCCTCGCCCGCGCGCGTTTCCCGCACGAAACGTTCAGTGCCGCTCCAGAGCGTCAGTGCCGCATTCATGCCCGGCCAGAGCGAACGCGACCTCTCACTGTCGCCGACATTGAAGCGGCGCGCGCGACTGCTTCGCGTGCACCGGGAAGCGGCGCGGGCGACGCTCTTCCGGTGCATGCGACCGCTTGGCGTTCAAACGACACCACGGTCGGCCGACCGGCCGTCTGCAGCCCACATTAATGACACGCGGTTGCTGAGGAACCTACTCCAGCGCCACCCGTACGTCCCTCACCCGCTATATAAACTGCAGCCTCCGCCATAGCCGCATTCATCTTCCTCCGGTCCCTTTCTGCTCTGACGCACCACTCCCACCATGGCCTCGTCGCACTTCAAAGCTCACTGGGACGGACTGTCGCCGGAACAGAAGAAGGAGATGGCCACCATTGCTGCCGGCTGGCAGCCGGAGGCCGACGTCCCAATGGAGGATGCGGGCGAGGACGAGCCGGCGCCACCCTCCTCTCCGGTGCATTGCACCATGACCATCGGCGAGGCCCGTGTCCATTACATGGACATGGTGCGGGAGGAGCGGGAGGAGCAGTTCCGGGAGGCGCAGGCCGACGCCACCTACAACCACCAGCTCCTCCAGGAGCACCAGCCGGCGGAGGAGCAGTTCAACGTCGGCAGGGAGATCGCGCCGGACGCGGACGTGGCGGAGCAGGCAGCGCTGCTCGAGTCCTACCGCTCCGCCCGGGAGATTTATCTCGCCCGCTGGCGGTACCTCCAGCGTCAGGCGGAACTGGAGGCCGCTTACAAGGAGTTCGACGAGGCGGCGGACGAGGTGTGGGGCAAGACCGAAGACGAGGAGGACATCTCCGGCTCCGCGACGACCACGAAGCCGGCACGTGCACGGGCGCCGCCGACAGCGAGGAAGAGTAGTGCATGGTAGGTTGCCGCCGCTCGGGTCCCAAGAAGGCCACCGCTCCTCCCCTCCTGTTGAAGCCAAGCTTGGTGGGCTGAACATCGTCGGACGATTAGCCGCTTGGCGACGACGTGGAGGCGGACAACTTCACTTCCCGGGGCTCCGGAGGCGGAGGTTATGAAGGCGGATCTGGAGAGCACCAATGCGGAACTGGAGAAGGCAAAGTTTCAGTTCTCGGGGCCCATGGACAGACATGGGGAACGGGCGCCGGCGATCATTTAGTATAGGTTTAGAATAGAAGTATGTCCGAAATTATACCTCTAGAGTCGGACGAGCTCCGGTTTTAGTGAAGTATATCCGAAATGTAATGAATTTTGTTATGTTTATATGAAATCCGCCGTGTTTGCATGAATATGTTTTGGTTTATATCAAAATCCACCCGGTTTACACGAATTTCATCCAGTTGGTTTAAAAAGTTGTTGAAATGTATGCGGGCAGCATTGGATGGCGGCCTCCTGCATTCGTGTTCATGGACTGGTCCTCCGTGTCTGCGAACGGATGCTCGAGAAAATTTAGTGTCGCCGTTGGAGATGCCCTTAGTTGGTAACTGAGGGAAATCTCATATATGATTGTTATAAGCAAGGTTCACAAATAAAAAATAGCTTGGTTTGACAATGTACACAACAATGCACATGGTAAATACAACTAGTCGATACTGCCAAGATGGATAGTAAACAGTACATTTCATACATCGTGCATTATTGAAATCTTCACATGCCTCTACCAAAGGGCTGCCATGTTTGGAAGTAAAGAAAAAGTAGCCAAGCCTGATGCACCTGGCCGTTTCTTGTGGAGTGCATCACATTCATGAGACAAGAGTGTCAGAAATGAAATAAAGAAATACTCACTCCGCTCCTAAATATAAGTCTTTTTAGATAGACTGAAATTTGATCTATTTCGGGCCAGCCCAATAGCTATTTTCGGAATTCCTAATAAATTCTATAGGCACACTTAGCCCCATACTGCTCGCTTAGTAGGAGTTGGACCTCCTTATAAGGGAGGTTGTTTCCCCACATGTATGAGCATGAAAAGAAGAGAGAGATACACGCGCACTCCTCCTCCGCCGCCCACCCCGCCTTGCCGCGGGTTGCGGGAATGAGCCGAGCCGCTGCCTTTTCGCTTCGCCTCCCGTCGCTGCCAGTTCGCCTCCTGCTCCTGTGCCTATAAAAGAGAGGTCGCTTCTCTCCAGAGAGACACACCAGACAACACTTGCTTCACGCCACCGAGTTCCTGAGCACTGAGCTACTGCTACGATCTTCCCCATCCCGGCTTGCGGCGTGCACCGTAGGTCGGGACAGTAGGCCTCTGAAACCCCACCTCTTTGAGTCCTGTACGGGAGAAGGGTGATAAGGTTTTTCGGGAGCGCTCTGCGCGACTACTGACCTCTTCATCACGGACGTCACGGAAGCCGACGACCACTTCCCCAATGATGACTTCTTCCCCAACGTCGACAACCTCTTCGACGACATGGGCGACAACGTCAACGCCAACGCCAATGCTACTGCCGCAGCTCAGTACATGTTCATGTTCTTTCTGTTCGAGATCATGCTACAGTTTCTTCTTATAGTATTTGTAACATCCCCAGATCTTAACCCTGTCATTAAGCTAATTAAATTACCATGTCATCATGATCATCCTAAATAAATTGCATTTAGAGAATAATCCAACTTTAAATTCAAATTTAAGATAAAGAAAAATTAAAAGTTATCCAAACAGTATAACAAAAATGTTCATAATATTGCAAATATTCCCAAAGCAATAATAAAAATATAGTCAACATCATTTGAGTTCCCAAATTGACCCTAGCAACCATTTTAGTGGACCAGCAGCACCTTTTTAGCCCAATTGCATTTAACCAAAATTCAAATGAACTCCAAAAATTCCCAAACATTGTGGGCAGCTCCTAAATAATGCAGTGTATTTATGTGGCCAAGTCTCATATTTTACAAAAGTCTTTTGGTGCAAGATAAAATGCAAAACAGCAAAGAAAATAGAAAAACAAAAAAGAAAACGGGAAAAGCCTAAAATTCTACTGCGTCTTCGTCTTCAACCTCCTGCCATTGAGATCGCCGCCGTCGATTCACGTCGTCTCTGCGCTCCCGATCACCCGAGAGGCCTCCGTGTGCCTGCTAGGTGAGAACCACCCTCTCCGCTTCCCTCCCCGAGCCCCGTTTCCCTCCTAGCTAGTCGCGCGCGTCGCCGTCGCCATTGCCGAGCCCAACTCCGCCGTGTTGGCCGCCGTCGTCGTTGCCGTCGTTGTCATGGCCGTCCGAGCACACCATTGTGCTCGGGGCACTCCAGTAGTGCGGCCTAGCCCCTCACATCGCTCGCGCGCGCGCCGTATCGCCGATCCCGTGGAGCACCCGAGAACGCCGCCGCTCGCCGTCATCGCCGCGGGCTGTTCCGGCCACCCCAGCCCGCGTGGCTGCCGCCGTTGGACGCGACACTCCACGGCCGTTCGAACGGCACCTGCCGCACTCGTTTTGGCCCCCCAGAGCCCAAATCCGACGCTCGTGGGCGCCCTCCGCCGCGTTCGGGCTCGCCGGAGCAACTCTGGCAGCCGGCGCTGACGTGGCCTGCCAGGTGGGGCCCCCTAGGCCACTGACCGCTGGGCCCCACGGCCACGTTGACCGGGTTGACCTGGTCAAACCTGCTGACTGGGCTTGACCAGTCACTGACAGGTGGACCCCGCGCAAATTAAACATTTTTATAAATAAATAAAACTGCTAATTATTCTGTTAATTAAACAGTCACTAACAGAGCGGTCCCACCTGTTAATTAGCCTAATTAACTAAATTAACCTCTGTTAAATTGAATCAGTCACTGACCAGTGGGACTCACTGGTCAGGTTTGACCCTGGCCAGCTGGGTTTGACCGATGACGTCACCCTGACGTCGTGCTGACATCACAAGTTACTGTTTTGGATAATTCGGATTTAATAATTAAAACAATTTCAGAAAATGATTAAAACTTTGAAAAATCATATAAAATAAACCGTAACTCGGATGAAAATAATTTATATATGAAAAATGATCAGAAAAATATGACGAATCCGAATATGTGATCAAAATGCTTGACCATAACTCCTAACTACATGAACATGGAACCTTCCCCTCCGGATCAATATACCGATAAGCAGCTGGAGCTGAGAAAATATTCCCGGATATTTTCCCGCTCCGTTTAAAATACCTAGCTCTGCGTTAGGGCACCCTAGCACAACCTATTGCCATGCCAAGAATCTGTGTGCATTTGTTTGCTTTGTATTTACTGTTCCTTCCCCCTCTTCTCTCCGATAGACTCCGGGACCGACGCTGCTCCCGAGTGCGACTACATTGTCGACGACCCTTCTTCCTTTTCAGCAAAGCTTCCAGGCAAGCAAAACCCCCTTGATCATTTCTATATCACCCATCCTTTCTTCCCCGTGCTTGCATTAGATTTTGCTACTGTAATTGATTGCTCCTATTCTGATGCATGGCCTGATGTTGTAACCTGCTGTTGATATTTTACATGTTGTCCTATATGCTTAGTATAGGTTGGTTAGCGATCCATCAGTGGCCCTACACCCTTGTCCTTGTTGCCATGCTTTACCACCGGTGACTCGATCAGTGTGATCGATGTGCAGAGACCGAACACAGCACCGCACACCCCCTTAGTTGTACGACTCTGCAGGGATACTATCGAGTGCCGAGGGTGATACCTCCTACCTCACTCCTGATGATATCTCTGTAGCGTAGCTAGTCGGTTGTGGGTTACCGAGGGTGATTCCTCTTTCACCACCTCCGATGATGCCTTTGTCATGCAACCCTTCAAGTGTGAATCCATCGAGAGTGATTCCTTGGGGTTCACCTTGACGGTAGCATCGAGTGGGAATCCATCGAGGGTGATTCCTCGGATTACCCCCCCTCTTGATGTTACGGACACACTGTTACCTTTAACTGTTGCCCCTTTTAACTGTTACTGCGAGACTGAAGGGACAGGCGGTACCACCCCAGTAGAGGTGGACCTGAGTTCCCGCCAGTCTCTTGTGAGTCGGGTTGACCTGGAGGGTACCCGCGAGATAATTACGAGGCGCGGCCGGGCAGGCAAAGACCACCCTAGAGAGGGATGGGCCTGACCCTTGTTGCACTTCCTCGAGACGGGGCGACAGGAGTACTGATCGTCACCGCGAGCTCCTAATAATTCACTAACGGATTTGGGTATTTGATCTGAGTTGGCCACTGGCCTATACGAACTACCACCACGTGGGATAATGGTTTAATGGGGCCCTCGGCGCCGTATGTATCAGCCGAAAGCTCTGTCAGATGTCCAGTTCAGCATTGTGAGCCCGTCGGGACAAGTGCCATCCAGGACTGAGGTGGTGCTTGGACTCCGATACGCGACACAACGACCCGGAGTGCAAAGGGCGATGGGCCCAAGACCCCTGAGCACTTAGGATGTAGACCGGCGGGGACCTCTCTGCGGAGCCTAGGTAGGATTACGTCGTGTCGATCAGCCGAGGCCGGGCATGACCGAGAAAAGTGTGTCCGGCCAGAGTTAATCGAGCCTGTTGGGTAACAGTAGTCCACCCCTGCAGGGAAGTTTATCTATTCGAATAGCCGTGTCCACGGTAACAGGACGCTCAGTGTTGTATCCCGATCTACTACAACTTGAACTGGATATATGTTAATTAATATGTAAGCTTCGGGATTGCTTTCTCGCAGGGAGTCGAGGAAGGATCTCTAGGCTTTGCTACGACATGCTTGTTACTTTATGTTATGCTCCTAATCTGCACTCTTCTAATGCTGCAAGACGCTGCAAGATGCTAGTGTTCGATAGGCTAGGTCTTCCCCTCTATTCTGGCAATTCTGCAGTCCAGTCCACAGATACAGTCCCTTCATTTGATACCGATGCATATTTAGCATAGATCCGATGTAAGTCTTGTGAGTACTTTGGATGAGTACTCACGGTTGCTTTGCTACCTCTTTTCCCATACCCAATTGCTGCGACCTGATGACGGAGCCCTGGAGCCAGCTAACCCCGTCGACGACTGCTACTACCTCGATGAAGCCTATTGCTACGTGGAGACCGACGACCAGGAGTAGTTTAGGAGGCTCCCAGGCAGGAGGTCTTGCCTCTTTTGATCAGAGCCGTTGTTTGTTTTCGCCTTCTTAAGGCATTCTTGTCTATTTATGTCTGTACCCAGACATTGATGCTTCCGCTGACTCTTGTGTAACTCGAGCTTATGTATTCGAGCCCTCAAGGCCCCTGGGTTGTAATATAAAGCTTGTATTATTTTTATTTTGTGTCTAGAGTTTTGTTGTGATATCTTCCCGTGAGTCCCTACGCTTGATCGTGTGCATTTGCGTGTATGATTAGTGCACGATCGAGTCGGGGGCGTCACAGTATTTGTTTTAGATATGTTATGTTCTAGTTCACATCTTCAGATGCTATTTGCCCTCTCTCTGTTAGATTGCATGACTTGTTTCATCTCTGTTATAATAGTCATGTTTTATCTACTATTTCTATGGATTAAACCATATGGTAAATTGCTCATATTTCCAGCAAGATATTCCAATACAGACTATAAACGAAGCAAAATGAGTCAATCTACACTCTAAAATATATATATATACATCTGTATGTATTATTTATTGAAATATCTAAAAAGACTTATATTTAAAAACGGAGGCAGGGAGTACTACCTACTACCATACAAACAACTACGTGGATATATAGTAATCGGACATTTTTTTTTTGTCTTGTTAAAGAGCAGCCTGGTTTTTATTTCTTTTTTCTCATTATTTTTTGTCAGTTTAATTTATAATTTCAAAATCATTCGGGAATACAAAACAAAAAGTTTTGAATTCGATTTTTTTATGAATTTGTAATTTTTTCCTGAATTAAAAATATATTCACAAATGCAAAAATATATTCAGGAATCCAAAAATTGTTCGCGGATTCGGAAAATATTCGCGAATTTGAAAAATCTCAGTAGATTTCTAAAAGTCTTTGCGGATTAAAAAAATTAGTGATTCAAAAAAAGTTCACGAATTTAAAATTGAGTATTTGAAAAATGTCCATGAATTCAAAAAAAGTTCATGAATTTGAAAAAATGTTTGTGAATTCAAAAGTTGCTCGCAGATTTGAGAAAATGTTAATGGATTCGAAAAAATGTTCATGAATTAAAAAAAATTGAATTCAAAGAAATATTCACGAATTCGAAAATTGTTCATGAATTCAATAATTCTTTGTGAACTCAAAAAACGGTTGTGAATGAAAAAAAGTTCGTGAATTCTAAAAATGTTCATGAATTCAAAAATTGTTTGCAAATAAAAAAAAGTTCACGAATTCATAAATTGTTCATGAATAAAAAAAGTTCACAAATTGAAAAATATATTTGCGAATAAAAATGTTCAAGGATTTGTAAAAGGTGTTATTGAATTTGAAAAATGTTCACAAATACACAAATGTTCATAGTTATAAAAATTATTGGCTAATTTGAAAATAGTTGAGGAATTTAAAAATATTCACAAATTAGGAAAAACATCATGAATTAAAATGTATAAATAGAAAAGTAAAAATGGAGAAGGAAAAATAAAAACAAAAATAATAGAAAAGGGATGAAAATGAAAAAAAAAACAAAGGAAAGAAGAAACTAAAAAACTGACTGAAAACTAGAAAACCAGGGGAACAAACAATTTTCGTCCCTGGAATGTCACAGCAAATGTTGGCCCTTTTACCTCAATTTGGTTGCGCCTCCCAGTTTAGCACGAACCCAACCGTTCCTCATTGGCTAGCAGCGCTACACACCACCCAACGGACCCGGGATCGATCCCTGGATGCCCCCCTTTTCACCTATTTCTCTGGTTGAAGTGCACATTAATGGGCGGTGGGCGGGCCCATACGTGCGATCGTTCGCGCACTAGATGTTGACGAAGAACATAGAACTCTTGAAGATCCGAGGTCCTCTATCTCCCAGCTCCAAAATGGCAGCCGGAGGCGAGGGGATCAAAATTTCTTCGGCTGCGGCAGCTGCTGCTGCAGTCCTTCATGGGGGAACCCTACACCAGAGACAAGGGACTTTTCCCCTAAAAAAAAAAGAGACAAGGGACTTTTTATTTATATATTTAGACAAACCAGAGACAGGGGACTTTTCTTGAGAAACCGAGAGACAGGGGACTGAGATCCGAACTCGGCCAGGAAAAGAAGTAGTCCATGGGCCGAAGATCCTAGTCCACTAGTCCACATCGGCGTACTCTGGCCCATATTTTACCCCTGAAGTTCACTGGCGAGGCAAAGCGCGAAGTAGGAAGCGCTCCCCGAGTTGCTGTCCAGATAAGGCTCTCTGCTTCCCCTCAAAAAAAAAAGATAAGGCTCTCTGCTCCGTACCATCTTCTTCCGTTCCTCTATCCTCTACGATTCAGTTCAGTCAGACCCCACCGAACCAATGGTGGCTCCGGCGACGCTGTCCCTCCGCCCCTGCGCGACCCTCGCGCCGTCCAGAGCCGCTCTCCCCCGCGCCCACGCAGGCTTCGCCCCCGCTAGTCGTCCAGCCCTCTCCGTCTCCTGCCCGCCGACGCGCTTCGAGAGCCTCCGCCGCGCCGCCACCGCCGTATCCGACCGGCAAGGCTCCGCAGAGCCTTCCGAGAAAGTAAGCATCGGCGCACGCTTCCCGTGCTTTGCATTTCGCACGGGGCAAGTGGAGTTCCTGCTCAATTTTGAGACGATGCGGTGGTGTTTTTTGTGCGCAGCAGGAGGAGAAGTCGCGGACGTACTACTTCCTGGTGGCAAACGCCAAGTTCATGCTGGACGATGAAGAACACTTCCAGGAGCAGCTCCAGGAGAAGCTGCGGCTCTACGAGGAGCGCAGCAAGGAGCAGGACTTCTGGCTTGTGATCGAGCCCAAGTTTCTAGACAGGTTCCCCAACGTCGCCAAGCGGCTCAAGCGCCCCGCCGTCGCGCTCGTCTCCACCGACCGCAACTGGATCAGGTAAGTCAGCTGTCTCTTCAGGCATCGTTGCAAGCTCGAGCAATGATAATTTGCAGAGTCCCCAAAGGATATTAAAACGCCAATGCATGCAGTCCCGGCAACACTCGCTTCTGTAATTATCTGGCTATAAGCCCCTTCAATGGAAATTCAGGTGGGGAAATTCTCCCTCACGCTGAACATTACAATAAATAAATCACGGTAATACTTGCCAGTTGTGACTAGTAAGTGCTCACTTCATTTATACGGAGTAGTTGCCTGCCTTGCCCAATGCCCATATGCCATTGGCATCATGTCATGCAGTGCAAGCTGGTATGCTTCCTGTTGCAAATGGCAAAACCGCGCAATGGTGCAGTCTTGTATCTGCAATTTGCACTGGATGCCTACTTGACGGCTACACATAAAAATGAGCTTGCTATCGGCAAAGGCGCACACTTCAAATGTGTATGTGCACACTAGTTCGGTTCAGATTCATGCAGTGCCCTTCCAGGCAAGTTCTCATTCAAGAATTGACGTGTCTTGATATGCCACGAGTCAATTTTGATCACATGGTGATGATTTGAGAGGGGTGTGTGTGTGTGTGTGTGTGTGGGTGGGTGGGCGGGGGGGGCTGATCTTAGTAATCTTACATGGAAGCTCAAGTCCAGGATTTAGTCTCATGTATTTCAATAAGCCCCATTTATAATGTTTCATCAGGATCTTGTTTCAATGCAAAAGTGCAATTTCTTATGAAATGAAGCCTATGACTGTACTTCTTGAAGTTGTGCCATATCCTGTTAAATGTGTTGTTTAGTACAGTACTTTGGATATTTTCTTGTTTTTAGTCACCCCCGTTCAATAACTGGGCACAATCTGGATGTGAGTGGCTTGTATTCCTGAACATATTGATACCGCGAAGCGAGCAAAATGAAACTGAAGAAAATTAGAGAAACTCATTTGACCATTGAATTCTTAGGGTGTGTTTGGATGCTGCCCCTGCTAGCCCTACCAATCCACGGGCACGCCAATTTTTTGGCGCACCTTTCAGCCGCCGGCAACTTGCCAATTTATTGGCACAAAATGAACTAGTGAAACTGCTTCAGCCCTGGCGAGCCAAAATATTGGTCAGGAACCAAACAGGTGTGCGCGCCCTGGTCAACGACCAATTTTTTTGGCTCAGCTGGTGTAGGCTCCGATCCAAACACACCCTTAAACATGATGGCACTGCCGGATGCTGACTGTGTGCATCCCATTGTTTTGTTGATGTGTGATGTCGTGCTGCTATGGTGTGTACTTTGTCAAACCTCTTTTTTTTTTGCTTCTATACATATAAACATTCTTAGCCAAGCATCTGCTTGGATTTGATTTTAAAGTTGTTGCTTATAGCATGGTTCTCTATCTCTCATTTTAAAAAGCATACATGCAGTAATAAATCCTCAATAATCTCATGTTATCTCTTTTTTTGCTCTCAGATTCATGAAACTAAGGCTGGACCGGGTCTTAGCGGAGCAATTCGATGCAGAGACACTTGAAGAAGCATTGGCTTCTAACCCTGCAGAGTTGAAATTCGATAAGCCTGAGAAATGGACAGCTCCATACCCCAAATACGAGCCTGGATGGTGGGAAGCCTTCTTACCTCCAAAGTCCAGCAACGGCATGGCTTAGAGATGAACTCCAGTCAGATGAGCTCCAGTCCGCGCCGTGTAAGATTTCTTCCATGTAATTGATAATTGTAAGTTTTGATTTACGCTATGTGTATGTAGTCCATGAGTTTATGAGAGTAGAGTTAGCTACATTAGTTGCAGAGATTGCTCTACTTTTTGATAATACCAAATAAGTGGTGATGTTTCAAAGTCATGGTTATGTTATGGTTGTTATTATATTTCTTCAAGGATACTCATTCCTGATTCATGTATGTTGTCATTCAAGGAACCGCCAGTCTATGAGGCCCTAAATTATATCTGACCCATTTTTCTCAACAAAAAAAAAAAAAAAAAAATTATATCTGACCCAACAACATGTGAATCAATAATGTACACATGCTTTTACTTTCCAGTCTAGCAGCAACTACAATGATGAAAACAAAGCGGCAATGCCAATCATAGCACGCAATATATTGTGTAATCACAACGGTCTGTTGTCCCATTAGTGCGATACCACTACTATATATCTATATAGGCGGTGTAACAAACTGAAAATGTTGTCTACATTTAGCAAATTTAGAAATAGCCATGGAATGATGGGCTAACTCATGATTTGTTTGACATTGATAATTGGGCCTTTCTTTGTTGATCCAGGCACCCCATAACTAGTTGATTTTCTAAAATTGTCAAAAACTTTCAACTGCTCAAATCAATTCTTGCCAAAAACCACGATCGTAGGAAAATTAACAAATGTGCCAATATATTAGGAAAATCAAATACATTCTACGGTTTTGATAAAGAGATTATCGGACTATGGCACAGACATCAGACGCACAGTACCTACATGGTAACATGAACGAAGGATAAAATTTAGAACACATCAGAACACGCTAGAATTGCAAGCCAGGAGCTGCATTCTGAGCTTCTAACCAACACACCAACTCCCTAGCGACTGAAAAACCAACACAATTACACAACCCTAAAGACTGACTTCCACTTTTAAGGCCTGAAGCGATCTACGGATCTTGCGGTTGTTCCTCGTTCCGGTCCTCCGATGCTTAGAATCTGCACAACCAAAGGAACACATTGCTTGATGGCTTGCAACAAACTTAACTCAAAGCAAGATGCGTAATGAAGTGCTGTAGGTCTATAACTCTATTGAAGTGCAGACCATGTGGATACAAGTTGCTTTCAACAACTGGTAGGTCCTCTTAGAAAGAAAAATTCATCTGGTTGGTATAACAACCCTCGTGTGCTTAGCACTAGTACCATACTATTCTTCTTTTTGACGAGAAACAGTACTGTGTGCTGCATGTATCTACATTTTTTCGTTTGTTTTTGTGCTAGTTTGTACCATACTAATCGCGGAGGAAAATTCCCCATGTGAATCCTATATCTCGTGCATGTTGTCTTACTGGGATTAATTAATAAATACTCCCTCTGTAAAGAAATATAAGAGCGTTTAGATCACTAAGTAGTACTAGTGTTTTTCAGAAGGAACAAGTGTCAAATTTCTCCAAAGGAGAAGCATAGAGAAAAACATTCATGAACATATTTGCTTGATTGGCCAAATAAATTTTGTATTCAAATGACCAAATGTAATATCATACGTCAACGCGCAAAGGCAGTAACAGGTTAGGCAGGAGCACGAAAGCCGCACGAAACTGAGGAGAGAATATTTTTAGGGGAGGCTGGTCAAGGTCTTTGATACAGTTTCCGAATTAACAAGAACTTTTAGAAAATAAATGAAGAAACTAATTACTGCTTGCATGTGATGTGACCATGGTTGTCCTGAAGACCTACCGCCAGATCGAGTCAACGGTGGAAAGCTCGATCATGAAAAAATCACCCTAAAATGTCTAGGAATGATACATACATGAAACAGAAGGGGGGACCAAAGGAAGACGCCGGGCGCGCCGCCGTCAAGCTCCCCACACGGTGATCCCCTGCATCATGCACTTGAACTCGCCGAAGTCGACTTGGCCGTCGCGGTCGCGGTCGACGTTGCAGATCATCTCCTGCACCGCCGCCAGGTTCCGCGCCTCCGCCAGGCCCAGCTTCTTGAGCACGGCCTGCAGCTCGGACGCCGAGATGAACCCGTCGCCGTTCTCGTCGAAGACCCGGAACGCCTCCTTCATGTCCTCGTCCTCGCCCTCGCCCTCCTTGCCGGGCTCCTCCTCGACGATGGGGCCGAAGAGCGCGTCGCCGAGAGCGCGGTGGAGGCCCTCGAAGTCCTCGAAGCCGAGGCCGGCGGCGCCAGCCGGGATGTAGGCGCCGACGGTGGCCTCCAGGCTGGCGCGGTCGGCGCCGAGGCCGAGCGTGTCGAGCGCGGCCGCCATCTCGTCGAGGGTGATCTCGCCGTCGCCGTTGCGGTCGAAGAGGTCGAACACGCGGCGCAGGCGCAGGGCATTGAGGCTGCCGTTGCGGAGGCGGAACGACGGCGAGGGCTTCTTGGACAAGGACGGCTTCGCGGGAGCGGGAGCGGTGTCCATCGCTTTGAGTTCGCGGTGACGCTGTGTCTGTCTCTCTGTTCTTTCTGCTTTAGGCTTTGAGAACGCGACGAATATTTCTGGAGCGCTCCAAGGTTTTATAGAGGAGCCAATCCTTTTAAAAACGATCTTGTAAAGTAACGGTGAGGGGGTGATGGCGACCGGACAGACTGAAATAACCCACACAAGTACTACTATTATATTAAACGAGAAAACGACACGTCTTCATACACTGACCAATAATTCATTCAGTAATATACTTTCTCCGTTTCATAATGTAGTGCATACGACTTTTTTAACAGTAGAATATCATCAAGTTTGATCAAGTTTTTGAAGAAAAATATTTATAACTAGAATCCAACCATACATCATTATATTCGTCATACGACTTAGTTATATATATTTTTTATACATGATATTGTAGACATAAATAGTTTTCTTTCTAAACTGCCAAATTTGTAAAGTTTGACTACTCAAAAAATTTATACGCACTACATCATGAAACGGAGGGAGTACTTGTAGTCTATATTCCATCCGCAAAAATAAAATAATAATAATAATATGTACTTCCTCCGTCCCATAATGTAAGACGTTTTTGCAAGCTTACGTCCTGGACGGAGAGAGTAGTCTATATACTCCCCCTACCAAAATATACGACGTCACGTCTTATATTTTAATACAGAGGTAGTATTACACAAAGTATACACTATTAGGTTTTTTTTTACTTCCATATGATAACGATGTTGTAACCATGGACTACATATCGTAAATTAGAGATTTATGATCAAACTTAAAATACGGCTTGTATTTTGGAACGGTGGGAGTAGTATTAAACGAGAAGGTGGCCTTATTATTGGCAAACATATATAAGTACGCAAGTACTATCTCTATCAAGACATATAAGTTTTATACGGAGTATTAGTTTACAGAGGGAGTATTTTTATGATTAATACATCTATCGAGTCTTCAACGTGTTTTTTTTTAGATTAGCGCTTGCCTTTTTGAGTTGCATAAAGCTAGACTACAAGCCAGTAATTTGTACTCCTCATAAAAAGAAGCCCATATTCGTTACAATAGTACTCCCTTCGTTCACAAATATAAAATGTTTTGGATATTTTAATATGAATTAAATACGGACTCAAATGAGTGAGTAGACACTAAAATGCCCACTATAGAAAGAAAAAAAGAGGATCAAATTTTCTAGTAAATACTAGAAAAAAAGGGCTTTCTACATAGGGAACGTAAAAACAGTTTGTATACATCCAAATCAGAAAAAATTAGAATATCTTATAATAGTGGATAGAGGAAGTATCATTTTTCTGCGAATAATTGAGAGGGCATTTCGTCAGTGTCTATCTTCGAAGATTATTCGAATCCTACTGTAACATTGTTTGACCAGCTCCCGATCTCCCATGTGTCGACGACTCTCCAATAACCCGCCCTCCTCGATACAGGAAACTACCCACTCCCTGGCTTCACCGGACGAAACGAATAATTAGGAACCGGATTAGGCACCGATGAGGTGAACCTGTACCCTCAGAAAAGAACTCGTTATTAGCACAAAAGAAGGAAGTGTTCCGGCCGTCTGATAACACGGAGTACGTTGTTTGATTCAACAACGCGGCCATTTTTTTCCCTCCAGCAGCCACGGCATTTCGTTCTCTGGTCAACGCTCGGCGGCATGGCTTGTCGTGGAAAGCACGACTACGTACAAGGTTGGGCAGCGACGAATCTGAAAGTTTGATCAGTACGCAAAGGCGGTTCTGGATCGTCAAGCAAACGCCAAGTCGCTGCCTAATCTCAGCCACTAAATCCGCCGACCTGCAAATTTTTTCTCGCATCCGTCCGGGGACAAGGCAACTTTATTAGAAGAAATAAAACGGCTAGATTTCCAAGCGGATAATGTTGGTCTATCGCATGATGAGTGGGCCCGTCGGTACGCGGTGGAAGATGAGATGATCTTCGTACTGACATGTGAGGAGATGTACTGGCAGCAGAGAGGACAACAAAGGTGGGTTCTAAAAGGGGATGCTAGCACGGAGTTTTTCCATGCCGTGGCAAATGGTCGGCGGCGGAGATGCACAATTAGGTCTCTTAGTGAAGGGGATATAATCTACTCTGGGGAGGTAGAGCTTAGAACCCATATTGATGGGTTCTATAGACAGCTGTTGGGAACCACCTCAGGGGGTGCCGCTTCTCTTGGCCCTGATATGTGGGGGCCACAATGGAAGGTGACGAGGGACGATAATTGCACACTTGTGCGCCCCTTTACCCTTGTGGAGGTGACTAACAACCTAAATAACATGAGGGTAAATACGGCACCGGGCCCCGACGGTTCCCGGTAATCTTCTACAAAAAATTCTGGGACTTGGTTGGACCACAATTCTTTAACTTGGTGCATGAGTTCACTCTCGGTAGAATTGACGTCAAACGTCTAAATTACGGGGTGCTGGCATTACTACCTAAGGTCCAAGGGGCGGACAATATTAGGCAGTACCGCCCAATAACGTTAATAAACGCCAGTTTCCGGCTACTGGCCAAGGGGTTTGCGACTCGCCTGTCGCCGGTGGCAAATAAAATCATTGACCCAAACCAGACGGCTTTTATTCGTGGGCGAAGTATCTTAGACGGGATTGCGGTCTTGCACGAGGTCCTGCATGAGATTAAAACAACTAAGGAAGAGGTGTTCATTCTTAAAATAGACTTTGAGAAGGCGTACGATAGAGTGCGGTGGGAATTTCTTGAGGAGGTCCTTAAGGCGAAGGGCTTTGACCCTCTTTGGATTAGCTGGATGCGGCAGCTGGTCCAAGGGGGACAGATGACAGTTAATATTAATGGAGAGGTGGGGTCGTACTTTCGGAATAAGCGAGGGGTCCGACAGGGTGACCCAATATCCCCGCTTTTGTTTAACATCTTGGCCGACGCGGTTGCGTCAATCCACGATCATGCCAAGGCGGCAGGGCATATCTTTGGGGTAGCTTCGAGCATTATCCCCGGAGGGATATCACATCTCCAATACGCGGATGACACGCTTATCTTCATAAAAAAATCGGAGTTGGAAATTACGAATCTTAAATTCTTGTTGATGTGCTTCGAGGAGATGTCGGGCTTAAAAATTAACTTTGCGAAGAGTGAGGCGATTGTCACGGGAGGCGATTTCGACTCTCAACTTCGGGCGGCGCATATGATGAATTGTGAATTGGGATCGATCCCAATCAAATATTTAGGCATGCCGATTTCATCAAGGGCGATAACGATGGGTGAGCTCCAACCAGTGGTAGACAAAACAGCGGCGAGGGTGGAGCCATGGCAGGGCAAGCTATTGGCCTCTGGGGGACGGCTGGTGCTCATAAACGATTGCCTCACGAACATTCCGATGTTCGTGATGGGTTTTTATCTTCTTCAAGACGGGATTCACGACAAACTAAATAAGGTTCAGTCTCGTTTCTTCTGGGCAAAGGAGAACGGGAAGCAGCGGTACCATATGATAAGCTGGGATAATATTTGCCAACCTAAAGAGGTTGGCGGTTTGGGGATGATCAATACCAAAGTCATGAATTGGTGTCTCATGACAAAGTGGGCGTGGAAAATATTAACTGGGCAGGGAGGCCTTTGGTTAGATATATTTACTACCAAATATTTGGTCCAGGGTGGTGTGGATTTTAGACGGAACGTTAAAATGTCTCAGTTTGCGAGGGATATTAGGAAAGTGCAATCTCTGTTGCGATTGGGGACTAAATTTACTATTCACGATGGTAAGGCCGCGTGTTTTTGGACCGATATCTGGTGTGGGGAGGACCGGTTATCATTGGTATTCCTAGCATTGTTCGCCATTGCTACTAACCAGCACGCTAAGGTGGTGGACGTGTGGAGACTTGGGCAGTGGGCGCCACAGTTTCGACGTTCATTGGGAGAGGCGGAAAACACAGAATGGGAAGGCCTTCATGATAAATTGCAGGGGCACCGGCTGGGGCAAGGGAATGACGAAGTGGCCTGGCGTTTGGAGCCATCTGGTATCTTCTCCACTGGATCTCTGTATAGAGAGATTTTCAAATCATTGACGCCCTGTGATCTGTCTGGGATCTGGAAGGCCCGGCTCCTGGCGAAAATAAAAATATTCCTATGGCAAGTGGCGCGTAATCGAATCACTAGTGGGCACTAGGTGCAAAAGAGAAGAGGCCCGGGTGATGGCAAATGCATCTGGTGTGGCGAGCCTGAAGACCGTGACCACATCCTCTTTAGATGTATCATGGCTAGATTTGTGTGGAGCTCTGTTAGAGCGGTAACGGGATCATCATGGAATCTGAGCGGGTTTTCGAATTTCTATAGATTGGTGTCGTCCACTACTGGACGAGATAGACGGATGGCCTGGCTAGGCTTTGGTGCTATTGCCTGGTCATTATGGACCATGAGAAATAAGGCGTTGATAGAGGGACAGTACATCAAACATCCGGCTGATCTGCTATACAAATTGGTGTCTTTCTTGCAGCTGTGGAAGCCACTGGCAAGGGCGCAAGACCGAAGGTGTAGGGTAACGCGACAGAAAAAAAAAATCGACCTACGCACCAGCTCAGGATCACTATGGAGATGCATACAAGGTTTGATCTGATCGTTACCGACTCATAGCGCAGCGGAAGTAGAGACGATGTTGATCGTCGGTGCAGATCCCCGCAGCTAGGATTTACAACCTCCCAACCGCGAGGATGTACTCCCTCGTTTGCCCCTCGGACAGCCCTCCGGGACGCGGTCGGACAGTCCCCCGGACGATGTCACGGACAGCCCTTCGGGAGGACCCTCGAAACTCGGACAGTAACTCGGACAGCCCTTCGGGAGGCACTCTTGAACAGCCCCTCGGGCAAAAAGATCGAACCTACGACCTCTCTACAGGGTTGCACACATACGGTGTCATCTATCCGGCAGGACTTTTCACTATTCACGGAAACATTTTCTCGCGACCGTTAGATCCGAAAATATTTATGTAGGTCTTAGAACATTTCTAGTACCCACTAAAATAATTTTGGACGCGTTCCGAAACAATTACGGATTAGTGATTTTCATCTGCGAAAAGCAACCAAAGCGGTTCCGGCAGCTCCGGAACATTTTCGGGTTTTTTCTCCGAAAAAATCCCAGAAGTTCCCAGAACAATTCTGGCACCCTTTAAGAATTTCCAGGTGTGTGCCGAAACCATTTTGACTTAATGGTATACTCCGAAACAACCTTTCGGTTTTACCGAAACTATTCCGGCGTTCTCTCTCCGGAACTTTTTCGTTGTCTCCGAAATTTTTCCGGTGACTTTCTCTTAGACTCCCTGTCTAGTATTCAGCAGATAGATGACCCTTAAGCGTGTGACTCTATAGGTTCGGTGAAGTATAGACACGACCGGAACACTTTCCGATCAATGATCAACATCGGAGCCGTGGACACCCATATTGACCCCCTATACCCACACGAATAAATATTCGAGTGAACCTCCAGTTGCCGTGTGCTATTCCTGTTGCTTCGCGATATGTTACAAATACCCGAGGTGAGATTTATCGGCATCCCCGTGGATCAACAACTTGTCCACTATGCCAGTTACCTCGTTACCGGTTTTGTTCTCCTTTCTCGTTCCCGTGTTCCAGCATCCCTGTGATCAAATCACAATGTGTCTGGCCAGACGATGATGGATACCATAACACCGAGAGGGCCCAAAGAATATCTCTCTGTGACGCCCCCGACTTAATCGTGCACTAATCATACACACAAATGCACACGATCAAGCCTAGGGACTCACGGGAAGATATCACAACACAACTCTAGACACAAAATAAAATAATACAAGCTTATTATTACAAGCCAGGGGCCTCGAGGGCTCGAATACATAAGCTCGCGCATACAAGCGTCAGCGGAAACAAAAGTATCTGAGTACAGACACAAAGTTAAACAAGGGTGCCTTAACAAGGCGAAAACAAACAACGGCTATGATTGAAAAGGCGAAGGCCTCCTGCCTAGGGCCTCCGAACTACTCCTGGTCGTCGATGATCCCCACGTCATAGCAGGCTCCTCCGGGGATCTCCTGCTCCTGGGCTCCGGCGTCTGGTCGCAGCAATCGGGTATGGGGAAAAGAGATAGCAAAGCAACCGTGAGTACTCATCCAAAGTACTCGCAAGACTGACATCAGAACTATACTATTTATGCACTGGTATCAAGTGAAGAGGCTGTATCTGTGGACTATATAGCAGAAATGCCAGAATAGAGAGAAAGGCCTAGCCTATCGAAGACTAGCATCTTTAGGGTCTTGCAGCATAAGGAGAGTGTAGATTAGCATATTATTAATTAACAAGCATGTGGAAGCAAAGCCCAGAGATCCTTCCTCGACTCCCTGCGAGAAAGCGATCCCGGAGCTTACAATTAATTAACATGTATCCAGTTCAAATAGTAGTAGATCGGGATACAACACTGAGTGTCCTGTTACCGTGGACACGGCTATTCGAATAGATAACTTCCCTGCAGGGGTGCACTACTGTTACCCAGCACGCTCGATTACATCTGGCTGGACACACTTGCTGGGTAATGCCCGGCCTCGGGTAATCGACACGACGTAGTCCTACCTAGTGCTAAGCAGAGAGGTCCCCGCCGGTCTACATCCTAAGTGCTCAGGGGTCTTGGGCCCATCGCCCTTTGCACTCCGGGTCGTTGTGTGCAGGGTAGACCAGGCACCACCTCTGTCCTGGATGGCGCCGGCCCGACCCGGCCACAATGCTGAACTGGACGTCTGACAGAGCTTTCGGCTGATACATACGGCGTAGAGGGTCCCATAACCATTATCCCATGTGGTGATAGTGCGTATAGGGCCAACGACCCACTCAGATCAAATACCCAAATCCGTTAGGCGTATTTAGTAACTCGCAGAGACGATCAGACTACCTGTCGCTCCGACTTGGTAACACACGGAACACGAACAGGGTGGTCTCCGCCTGCCCTGTCGTTCCGCCACGGTGATCTCTCGCGGGTGCCCTCCTGGCAAGCCCGACTTCACATTTCCCCGCGGGTACCCCTCGGGGTCGACCCGCCTATAATAAAGGTCGTAGTAACCGTGTGTCCAAGAATCGAGAAGGAATCCGAGGAATCACCCTCGATGGTTTCCACTCGAGGAGTCGCACGACGGTAGCTTTATCGGGGGTGATGAAAGAGGAATCACCCTCGGTATCCCACCACCGTATAGCTATTCTACAGAGGCATCATCGGAAGTGAGATGAGAGGTATCACCCTCGGCACTCGATGCCAGCTCTGCAGAGTCGAGCAACTTAGGGGTGTGTGTGGTGATGTGTTGTTCTCAGCCCGTTCGATCACATTGATCGGGGCACCAGTACTAAAGCGGGGCAACTACAACAAGGGAGAGGGGCCACAGATGGTTTTCCATCCAACCTATACTAAGCAGTTTAGGATAACAGGCAGGTATCAATAACGGTTACAAGAACAGGCTATGCATCAGAATAGGATAAAACAAAGCAGTAGCAATTTTCTAATGCAAGCAGGGGGGAAATGGAATAGGTGATATAGGCATGCATCAAGGGGGTTTGCTTGCCTGGTTGCTCTGCGGCAAAGGCAGGGTCGTCAACGGTGTAGTCGGTGTCCTGGGCAGCATCGGTCTCGGAGGCTATCGGAAAGAAGGGGGGAAGAAGAAACAATAAATCCACGGCAAAAATGCAATCACTATGCATGACATGCCTAAATGATATGCAGAGGTGTTTTACTGCCTAACTAAATGTTTTAGTTAATTTAGGAATTTATTTGGTTTTATTTTATTAAAGTTGAACACTATTCATTTATCGATATCAGTCAAAAAGTTCCATGTTCACCTAGATAGGAGTGTTGGACAGGCATTTTGATCAAATATTTAGATTCTCCATATTTTTGTGATCATTTTTCATATATAAATTATTTTCATCTGACTTACGGTTTAATTTATATGATTTTTCAAAGTTTTAAATATTTCTCGAATTATTTTATCTATTTAAATTCCGAATTATCCAGAATAGTAAAAGGTGACGTCAGCATGACGTAGTGCTGGCGTCAGCAGTCAACAGAGGCTGACCAGAGTCAACCCTGACCAGTGGGTCCCACTGGTCAGTGACTGGACTAATTAAACAGAGTTTATTTAATCTAATGAACCTAATTAGCTAGTGGGCCCGCACTGTCAGTGGGTGATTAGCTAATTAACTTTTATTTAAATTTTAAACTAGATTAATTTAACGCGGGACCCACACGTCAGCATCAGTGGGTGCCACGTCAGCGGTTGACTTAGTCAACCGGTCAACGGGACCCACCCGTCAGCGACACAGGGGGCCCCACATGTCAGGCCAGGTCAGCGGTGGCCGGAGACTCGCCGGAATCACGCCGGCGAGCTCGTTCGCGGCGGCGCGACATCGGGTGCGGCCGAAAAACGTGCACAGGGCACCATTTTGGTCGCGGTTGGGCGCGTTCGAACGACAAGACGACGGCGCATCGATTGGCGGTGGTCGGAGCGGCTGAAACGGCCGGAGGCGAGCGCTATGACCTCGCCGGCGGCGAGCTGTTCGGGCGAGCTACGGGGTGAGCGACGCGGTGTGCTTTTGAGCGAATGGATCGGTTGGGAAGGATCTACGTGGCACGGCGAGCTCAACGGGCACACGCCCGTGACCATTTGGTCATCGGAGGCTCGCCGACGACGAGCTAGGCGGCGGCGGTTTCGGGCACGAGCGAGGCGACGGCTACGGCTACGTGAAGAGGACGGGGAGAGGGGGAGAAGACGCGATAGCTCACGGTGGCCCTGCAGGTGTGCGTAAATGTGCTCGGGGAAGGGCGACGGCGGCGAATCGGCGCCGGGGACGAAGACGGCCGTGCGGGGAAGACGAGCTTGGGGAGGTCGCTGCGGTGGCGCTGAGCTCCAATGCGCGGCCTCAGGCGACGTAGTCGAGGACGGGGAACACGACGGGCATGTCGGAGAGGCAATCGGGGCACGGTGGCTGCGGGATCGAGCGGTGGTCGGCGGTGAGGTTTCGGGTGAGGTGGGGAAAGAGGGAGGCAAGGCGCGTGCAGGCGAGTGAGGGGGCTAGGGTTGCGGGGGAGGACGAGAGGGGCTCGGGGCAACCCTTATCGGCGCCGGGGACGGTTGGATGGGCGACAACGCGGCGGTTGTCGCCGTGTCGGCGGGCGCGCGCGACAGCGCGCAAAGGAGGACGACGACGCGGCTTAACGGGCTGGGCCGGCTACTGTTCCACTAGAGCCCATAGGCACAGTAGTCGTTAGGCATTTTTCCTTTTCTATTTTCTGTTTCTGCTTTTATATCTGTTCTACAAAATGTGTAGCTACTATCTAATTTTTGTAAAATGGGTGAGTTGGGTCAAATTTTACAGTGCAATATGCTCTATCACCAGAAATTGGTTTGGCTAAAATATAATTTCATTTGTAATTCTATTAAATAAAATGTTATTAAAATGTTGATGTTTGCTACTGTTTAAGGTTGCTAGAGTTACTTAGTGGATTTTGGTGATGTTGTTTTCCTGAACATAATTGGTTATGAATTATTTGCTATTTAATGAACATTTTTATTTCCAATTTGGAACAACTTTTATTTTTCACTTTAAATTTGAATTGCAAATTGAATTGAAGCTTGAAATGAAGTATGATGCAAATGATGATCAGGACTAGTTAAGCATGCTGACTTTGTTGGGGAACGGAGCATGAATTTCAAAAATTTGCTACGCTCACGCAAGATCTATCCATGGAGATGCATCGCTACGAGAGGGGAGAGTGTGTCTACATACCCTCGTAGACCGTTTAGCGTAAGCATCTCACAACGCGGTTGATGTAGTCGAACAATCCTTCGAGCTCCACCGATCGAGTACCGAACGTACGGCACCTCCGAGTTCTACACACGTGCAGCTCGGTGACATTCCTCGCCTTCTTGATCCAGCAAGACATCGAGGTAGTAGATGAGTTCCGTCAGCACGACGGCGTGGCGACGGTGACGGTGAAGTGATTCCGGCAGGGCTTCGCCTAAGCTCTCCGAAAATATGACCGAGGTGGAAAACGGAGATCGGGGCACCGCACACGGCTATGGGACAATTGTGTGTCTCCAAGGGGTGCCCCTCCTCCGTATATAAAGGAGGGAGGGAGGAGGCCGGCCCCCTAGGGGTGCGCCAAGTGTGGGGAGTCCTACTAGGGCTCCTTAGTCCTAGTAGGATTCCACCTCCCATACGGAGTAGGAAAGGGGGAAGGGAGAGGGAAAGGAAAGAGGGGGCTGCGCCCCCTCCCCTAGTCCAATTTGGTTTGGGCAAGGGGGGGCGCGCGCCTCCTCACGTGGCCTGCCTCTCCTTTTCCCGTATGGCCCAATAAGGCCCATTACTTCTCCCGGTGAATTCCCGTAACTCCCCGGTACTCCGAAAAATACCCGAATCACTCGGAACCTTTCCGACGTCCGAATATAGCCTTCCAATATATGAATCTTTACCTCTCGACCATTTCGAGACTTCTCGTCATGTCCGTGATCTCATCCGGGACTCTGAACAAACTTCGGCCACCAATCACATAACTCATATAATACTAAATCGTCATCGAACCTTAAGTGTGCGGACCCTACGGGTTCGGGAATGATGTAGACATGACCGAGACGACTCTCCGGTCAATAACCAACAGCGGAACCTGGATGCTCATATTGGTTCCTACATATTCCACGAAGATCTTTATCGGTGAACCTCATATGTCAACATACGTTGTTCCCTTTGTCTGGCGGTATGTTACTTGCCCGAGATTCGATCGTCGGTATCTAATACCTAGTTCAATCTCGTTACCGGCAAGTCTCTTTACTCGTTCCGTAATACATCATCTTGCAACTAACTCTTTAGTCACGGTGCTTGCAAGGCTTCTGTGATGCTGTATTACCGAGAGGGCCCAGAGATACCTCTCCGATAGTCGGAGTGACAAATCCCAATCTCGATCCATGCCAACTGAACAAACACTTTCGGAGATACCTGTAGTGCACCTTTATAATCACCCAGTAACGTTGTGACGTTTGATACACCCAAAGTATTCCTACGGTATCCGGGAGTTGCATGATCTCATGGTCAGAGGAACGTGTATTTGACATAGTGAAAGCAATAGCAATAAACCGAACGATCATTTGCTATGCTAACGGTTGGGTCATGTCCATCACATCATTCTCCTAATGATGTGATCCCGTTATCAAATGACAACTCATGTCCATGGTCAGGAAACTTTGATCATCTTTTGATCAACGAGCTAGTCTAGTAGAGGCATACTAGGGACATAGTATTTGTCTATTATCCACACATGTATTTAGTTTCCGGTCAATACAATTCTAGCATGAATAATAAACTATTATCATGAACGGGGAAATATGATAATAACTAATTTATTATTGCCTCTAGGGCATATTTCCAACAGTCTCCCACTTGCACTAGAGTCAATAATCTAGATTACATCTCCATGTAATTAACACTTAATCAGTTCTAAAGCTGATCATGTTTTGCTTGTGAGAGAGGTTTTAGTCAACGGGTCTGCAATATTCAGATCCGTGTGTTCTTGGCAAATCTCTATGTTATATGTAGATGCTGCTACCACACTCTGTTTGGAGCTACTCCAAAAGATTTCCCCACTATACTTATCCGGTCTGAGACTCATAGTCTTTTGGATCAGTGTTTAAAGCTTGCATCGACGTAACCCCTTACGACGAACTCTTTATCATCTCTATTCCTGAGAAATTCTTCCTTAGTCATCTTAAGGATAATTTGACCGCTGTCCAGTGATCTACTCCTGGATCACTTTGGTACCTCTTTTGCCAGACACATGGCAAGGCACACAGCTTGGCATGCTTTATAGAACCTACGGCCGAGGCATAGGGGATAACCTTCATCCATTCTATTTATTTTGCCGTGGTCGAGATTTGAGTCTTACTCAACTTCACACCTTTCACCACAGTCAAGAACTCCTTCTTTGACTGATCCATTTTGAACTTCTTCAAAATCTTGTGAAGGTATATGTTTTGTGAAAGTCATATGAGGCGTCTCAATCTATCTCTATAGATTTTGATGCCTAACATGTAAACAACCTTTACCTAGATCTTCAAGTCTTACTCCACTTCACACCAGCCAAGAACTTATTTCTTTTGACTTGATCCATTTTGAACTTCTTCAAAATCTCATCAAGGTGTGTGAAAATCTTTTATCAGGTGTCTTGATCTATCTCTATAGATCTCGATGCCCAAACCGTGGATAACTCAAAAACAGGTTTTTATTGAAAAACTCCTTTCAATTAATTCTTTATGCTTTCCAGAAATTCTACATCATTTCCAATCACATATACTTATTAGAAATGTTATAGAGCTCCCACTCACTTTGTTGTAAATACAAGTTTGTCCATAAACTTGCATAAACCCAAACGCTTTGATCACTTCATCAAAGCGAGTATTCCAGCTCCGAGATGCTTGCACCAGTCCATAGATGGATCGCTAGAGCTTTCATACTTTGTTAGCACCTTTAGGATCGACAAAACCTTCCGGTTGCATCATATACAATTCTTCCTTAAGGAATCCATTAAGGAATGCCGTTTTGACGTCCATTTGCCAGATTTCATAATCATAAAATGCGGCAATTGCTAACATAATTCTGACAGACTTTAGCATCGCTACGGGTGAGAAAGTCTCATCGTAGTCAACTCCTTGAACTTGTCGATAACCTTTAGCAACAAGTCGTGCTTTATAGACGGTGACATTACCATCAGCGTCCGTCTTCTTCTTAAAGATCCATTTATTTTTAATAGCTCGCCGTTCATCGGGCAAGTCTACCAAAGTCCACACTTTGTTCTCATACATGGATCTAATCTCGGATTTCATGGCCTCAAGCCATTTGTCGGAATCCGGGCTCGCCATCGTTTCTTCATAGTTCGTAGGTTCACCGTTGTCTAACAACATGACCTCCAAGACAGGATTGCCGTACCAATCTGGTGCGGAGCGTGTCCTGGTTGACCTACAAGGTTCTGTAGCAACTTGATCCGAAGCTTCATGATCATCATCATCTACTTCCTCTCTGGTCTGTGTCGGTGTCACAGAAATTTCTTTCTGTGGCGTACTACTATCCAGAGGAGGTACAATTACCTCATCAAGTTCTACTTTCCTCCCACTCACTTCTTTCGAGAGAAACTCCTTCTCTAGAAAGGATCCATTCTTAGCAATGAATACTTTGCCTTCGGATATGTGGTAGAAGGTGTACCCAACGGTCTCCTTTGGGTATCCTATGAAGACGCACTTATCCGCTTTGGGTTCGAGCTTATCTGGCTGAAGCCTTTTGACATAAGCATTGCATCCCCAAACTTTCAGAAACGACAGCTTAGGTTTCTTTCCAAACCACAGTTCATACGGTGTCGTCTCAACGGATTTAGACGGTGCCCTATTTAAAGTGAATGCAGCTGTCATTAATGCATAACCCCAAAATGATAGTGGCAAATCGGTAAGAGACATTATAGAACGCACCATATCTAATAGAGTACGATTACGACGTTCGGACACACCATTACGCTGTGGTGTTCCAGGTGGCGTGAGCTGTGAAACAATTCCACATTGTCTTAAGTGATTGCCAAACTCGTAACTCAAATATTCTCCTCCACGATCAGATCGTAAGAACTTTATTTTCTTGTTACGATGGTTCTCTACTTCACTCTGAAATCCTTTGAACTTTTCAAATGTTTCAGATTTATGCTTCATCAAGTAGACATAGCCATATCTACTCAAATCATCTGTGAACGTGAGAACATAACGATATCCACCGCGTGCCTCAACACTCATCGGACCGCATACATCGGTATGTATTATTTCCAATAAGTTGGTTGCTCGCTCCATTGTTCCGAAGAACGGAGTTTTAGTCATCTTGCCAATAAGGCACGGTTCACATGTCTCAAATGATTCATAATCAAGAGATTCCAAAAACCCATCTGCATGGAGTTTCTTCATGTGTTTAACACTGATATGACCTAAGCGGCAGTGCCACAAATATGTGGTACTATCATTATCTTTTGGCATTCGTGTTATGAACATATGTATTACTACGATCAAGATTCAATAAACCTTTCATTTTAAGTGCATGATCATCAATGATATTATCCAAATAGAATAACAATTATTCTCTGAAATTGAATAACCGTCTTGCAATAAACACTATCAGATATAATGTTCATGCTTAACGCAAGCACCAAATAACAATTATTTAGGTTCATCACTAATCCTGAAGGTAGAGAGAGCGTGGCGATGGTGATCACATCAACCTTGGAGACACTTCCAATGCACATCGTCACCTCGTTCTTTAGCTAGCCCTCGTTTATTCCGAAGCTCCATGTTTCAAGTTGCAAGCAACTGAACAAGTATCAAATACCCAGGTGCTCCTACGAGAACTAGTAAGGTACACATCAATAACATGTATATCAAATATCTTTGTTGACATTGCCAGTCTTATTATCTGCCAGTTACTTTGGGGAAGTTCCGCTCCTTGTGACATTTCCCTTTGCAATGGGAGCACTAAGTCTCGGGTTTGGTTCGGCCTTGGGTTTCTTCGCATGAGCGGCAACTGTTTTACCGTTCTTCTTGAAGTTCCCTTTTCTTTCCCTTGCCCTTCTTGAAACTAGTGGTCTTATTAACCATCAACACTTGATGCTCCCTTTTTTGATTTCTACATCCGCAGATTGTAGCATCGCGAATAGCTTAAGGATCTTCTATCCCTTGCATGTTTATAGTTCATCACGAAGATCCAGTAGCTTAGTGATAGTGACTGGAGAACTCTATCAATCACCACTTTATTCGGAAGTCTAACTCCCACTTGATTCAAGTGTTTGAAGTACTCAGACATTCTGAGTACATGCTCACTAACGGAGCTGTTCTCCTCCATCTTGTAGCTATAGAACTTGTCGAAGGTGTCATACCTCTCAACCCGGGTGTGAGCTTGCAAAACAAATTTTCAGCTCTTGGAACATCTCATATGCTCCGTGTTGCTCAAAACATATTTGGAGCTCCGGTTCTAAGCCGTAAAGTATGGCGCACTGAACTATCGAGTAGTCATCTTTTCTTGTCTGCCAGACGTTCATAACGTCCTCAGACGAAGCCGTAGGGGTATTTCACTGAGCGGTGCATTAAGGACATAAGCCTTCTGTGCAGCAGTGAGGACAATCCTCAGATCACGGACCTAGTCCGCATAGTTGCTTCCATCAACTTTCAACTTCGTTTTCTCTAGGAACATAATAAAAACAGGGGAACTACAACGCTGTCTATTGATCTACAACATAAAATTGCAAAGATTATTTAGACTATGTTCATGATAATTGAAGTTCAATTAATCAAATTACTTAAGAACTCCCACTTAGATTAACATCCCTCAAGTTGTCTAAGTGTAACATGATCCACATCAACTAAACCACGTCCGATCATCACGTGAGGTGGATTAGTTATCAATGGTGAGCATCTTTCATGTTGATCATATCTACTATATGACTCATGTTCGACCTTTCGGTCTCTTGTGTTCCGAGGCCATGTTTGTACATGCTAGGCTCGTCAAGTTTAACCCAAGTATTCTGCGTGTGTAAAACTGGCTTACTCCCGTTGTATGCGAACGAAAGAATCCATCACACCCGATCATCACGTGGTGCTTAGAAGCGTCAAACCTTCGCAACGGTGCATACTAGGGGAGAACACTTATCTTGAAATTTAGTGAAGGGATCATCTTATAATGCTACCGTCGTCCTAAGCAAAATAAGATGCATAAAAGGATTAACATCACATGCAATTCAATATATGTGACATGATATGGCCATCATCGTCTTGTGCTTTTGATCTCCATCAGCAAAGCACCGTCATGATCTCCATCGTCACCGGGTTGACCCCTTGATCTCCATCGTAGCGTCGTGACACCTTGATCTCCATCGTAGCGTCGTGGTCGTCTCGCCAATTATTGCTATTAGTACTACTACTACTACTGCTAACTCATAGCGGTAAAGTAAAGCAATTACATAGCGTTGGCATTGCATACAATAAAGAGACAACCATAAGGCTCCTGTCGGTTGCCTGATAATTTACAAAACATGATCATCTCATACAACAACTTATATCACGTCATGTCTTGGCCATATCACATCACCAGCATACCCTGCAAAAACAAGTTAGACGTCCTCTACTTTGTAGTTGCAAGTTTTACGTGGCTGCTACGGGTTTGCAAGAACCGTTCTTACCTACGCAAAACCACAACGTGGTGTAGTGATTGCTTTTTGATCTTCTAAAAGAACCCTCTTCATTGAAACCGATTCAACTAAAGTGAGAGAGACAGACACCCGCCAGTCACCTTTATGCAACGAGTGCACGTAGCGGTGAAACCTGTCTCGCGTAAGCGTACGCGTAATGTCGGTCCGGGCTGCTTCATCTCACAATACCGCCGAATCAAGTATCAACTAGTAGCGGCAAGCAATATGTATACACCCACGCCCACAACTCATTTGTGTTCTTCTCGTGCAAATCACATCTACGCAAAGACCTGGCTCGGATGCCACTGTTGGGGAACGGAGCATGAATTTCAAAAATTTCCTACCCTCACACAAGATCTATCCATGGAGATGCATCGCTACGAGAGGGGAGAGTGTGTCTACGTACCCTCGTAGACCGTTTAGCGGAAGCGTCTCACAACGCGGTTGATGTAGTCGAACAATCCTTCGAGCTCCACCGATCGAGTACCGAACGTACGGCACCTCCGAGTTCTACACACGTGCAGCTCGGTGACATTCCTCGCCTTCTTGATCCAGCAAGACGACGAGGTAGTAGATGAGTTCCGTCAGCACGACGGCGTGGCGACGGTGACGGTGAAGTGATTCCGGCAGGGCTTCGCCTAAGCTCTCCGAAAATATGACCGAGGTGGAAAACGGAGATCGGGGCACCGCACACGGCTATGGGACAATTGTGTGTCTCCAAGGGGTGCCCCTCCTCCGTATATAAAGGAGGGAGGGAGGAGGCCGGCCCCCTAGGGGTGCGCCAAGTGTGGGGAGTCCTACTAGGCCTCCTTAGTCCTAGTAGGATTCCACCTCCCATACGGAGTAGGAAAGGGGGAAGGGAGAGGGAAAGGAAAGAGGGGGCTGCGCCCCCTCCCCTAGTCCAATTCGGTTTGGGCAAGGGGGGGCGCGCGCCTCCTCACGTGGACTTCCTCTCCTTTTCCCGTATGGCCCAATAAGGCCCATTACTTCTCCCGGTGAATTCCCGTAACTCCCCGGTACTCCGAAAAATACTCGAATCACTCGGAACCTTTCCGACGTCCGAATATAGCCTTCCAATATATGAATCTTTACCTCTTGACCATTTCGAGACTCCTCGTCATGTCCGTGATCTCATCCGGGACTCCGAACAAACTTCGGCCACCAATCACATAACTCATATAATACTAAATCGTCATCGAACCTTAAGTGTGCGGACCCTACGGGTTCGGGAATGATGTAGACATGACCGAGATGACTCTCCGGTCAATAACCAACAGCGGAACCTGGATGCTCATATTGGTTTCTACATATTCCACGAAGATCTTTATCGGTGAACCTCATATGTCAACATACGTTGTTCCCTTTGTCTGGCGGTATGTTACTTGCCCGAGATTCGATCGTCGGTATCTAATACCTAGTTCAATCTCGTTACCGGCAAGTCTCTTTACTCGTTCCGTAATACATCATCTTGCAACTAACTCTTTAGTCACGGTGCTTGCAAGGCTTCTGTGATGCTGTATTACCGAGAGGGCCCAGAGATACCTCTCCGATAGTCGGAGTGACAAATCCCAATCTCGATCCATGCCAACTCAACAAACACTTTCGGAGATACCTGTAGTGCACCTTTATAATCACCCAGTAACGTTGTGACGTTTGATACACCCAAAGTATTTCTACGGTATCCGGGAGTTGCATGATCTCATGGTCAGAGGAACGTGTATTTGACATAGTGAAAGCAATAGCAATAAACTGAACGATCATTTGCTATGCTAACGGTTGGGTCATGTCCATCACATCATTCTCCTAATGATGTGATCCCGTTATCAAATGACAACTCATGTCCATGGTCAGGAAACCTTGACCATCTTTTGATCAACGAGCTATTCTAGTAGAGGCATACTAGGGACATAGTATTTGTCTATTATCCACACATGTATTTAGTTTTCGGTCAATACAATTCTAGCATGAATAATAAACTATTATCATGAACGGGGAAATATGATAATAACTAATTTATTATTGCCTCTAGGGCATATTTCCAACAGACTTGGCATTATCGAAAGGTGATTAATGTAGCATAATTACATGTGGTGTTACAATTCTCCTCCTTTAACAAGAATTCTCGTCCCGAGAATTAAGAGGTAGGCTGAAAGAAAGCGGGGTATTCTTCACGAAGACGATCCTTGCGTTCCCAAGTGGCTTCATCTTCAGAATGATTCGACCACTAAACTTTAAGGAACTTGATTGCCTTCTGTCGGGTCCGACGTTCAGTTTGATCAAGAACGCGGATCGGATACTCTGGATAAGACAGATCTTCTCGCAATTCAAGCACTTCATGATTCACTGCTCGAATAGGATCCTTGAAGCAGCGTCGGAGTTGCGACACATGAAAGACATCATGCACTTGAGAAAGGTTTGGCGGCAATTGCAACTGATAGGCCACTTCTCCTCAACGGGCAAGAATACAGAACGGCCCGATGTAGCGAGGAGCTAACTTGCCCTTGATTCCAAATCGATGAGTGCCCTTCATCGGAGTGACACGAAGATAAGCTTGTTCGCCAGGTTGGTAGACCAATTCCCGGTGTTTTCGGTCATAGTTGCTCTTCTGACGAGACTGAGCAGTTTTCAAATGCTCACGGACAATGCAGACTTGTTCTTCAGCTTGCTGAATAATGTCCGGTCCAACGAGTGATCGTTCCCCAGTTTCTGACCAATTCAGAGGGGTTCGACACTTACGTCCATAAAGAACTTCAAATGGTGCCATCTTCAGACTAGCTTGGTAGCTATTGTTATATGAAAATTCAGCAAACGGGAGAGATTCCTCCCATTTCTTACCGAAGGAGATGACACAAGCTCGAAGCATATCTTCAAGCACTTGATTGACTCGTTCAACTTGTCCTTGGGACTGAGGGTGAAAAGCGGTGCTAAAGGACAGATGAGTTCCCATAGCTTCTTGGAAACTTTTCCAAAATCTTGAGGTGAAAAGGCTACCACGATCTGAGCTGATCTCCAGCGGAATACCGTGAAGTGACACGATTCTGGAAACATACAAGTCTGCTAACTGACTAGCAGTGATTGTCTCCTTGACTGGCAGAAAGTGAGCAACCTTTGAGAATCGGTCGATGACGACAAAGATAGCATCATGACCCTGCTGGGATCTAGGAAAATCAGTAATGAAGTCCATTTCGACTTTGTCCCATTTCCATTCAGGAATATCAAGGGGTTGCAGAGTTCCAGCAGGCCTTTGATGTTCTGCTTTGATGCGACGGCAAACGTCACACTCAGCGACATACTGAGCAATATCTCGCTTCATATCAGGGCACCAATATCTCTGTCGAATGTCTTGGTACATCTTGGTACTGCCAGGGTGAATTGAAAGAGGCGTATCATGAGCTTCTTTCATGACGCGCGGGGTCATATTCAGGTGTCCCGTTCTAGGAACCACTAAGCGGTTTTTGAAGTACAAGGCGCCATCGGTAGCAATAGTGAAGAATAAGGGCTTTCCCCTTTTGATATCTCGCTTAATTTTCTCGACTTCAGAGTCACATTTTTGTATATGCTTAATGTCATCATCGAGACTAAATTCAACAACCAGGGTATTGAGATGACCCTGTGGAACAATGTGAAGGTTCAACTTGCAAAGTTCTTCATAAAGCATAGGTTGCGCTTCCCGAACCATTAGGTTGTTGCAATAAGCCTTGCGACTCAAGGCATCGGCCATTACATTAGCCTTACCAGGGGTATAAGAAATATTCATGTCATAATCGGCTATTGTCTCGAGCCATCTCTGTTGTCGGAGGTTCAAGTCTGGTTGAGTATACAGATACTTCAAACTTTGGTGGTCCGTGTAGATCTCGCAACGATTACCGAGAAGGTAATGTCGCCACAGCTTCAAGGCATAAATAACTGCAGCAAGCTCGAGATCATGTACTGGATAATTTTCCTCGTGAGGACGCAATTGACGAGAGCCATAAGCAATTACTTTGCGCTCTTGCATTAGGACACAGCCTAATCCTTGACGAGATGCATCACAGTAAATCACGAAATCCTTTTGAGAATCCGGGGGTGCTAGCACTGGGTAGATGTCAGTTTATCTTTAAGTGTCTGAAAGCTTTCCTGACATTTTTCTGTCCACTCAAATTTAACACCTTTGTGGAGCAGATCAGTCAATGGCTTAGCAATCTTGGAGAAGTTCTCGACGAATCGGCGGCAATAACTTGCAAGTCCAAGAAAACTTCTGACTTGCTTGACATTCTTCGGGGGAGTCCAGTCAAGAATAGCCTGAACTCGTTCTGGGTTAACAGCGATGCCATCTTTGGAAATCACATGACCAAGATAGGTCACTTCAGATAACCAGAATTCACACTTAGAGTACTTGGCATACAGTTGATGTTCCCGAAGTTTCTCCAATACAAGCCGAAGATGTTCGGCGTGTTCTTCTTCATTTTTGGAAAATATAAGGATATCATCGAAATAAACCACGACGAATTTGTCGAGGTAGTCCATGAAGATATAGTTCATCAAGCGAGAGAAGGTTGCTGGAGCATTAGTTAATCCGAAGGACATAACGGTGTACTCGTATGATCCATAGCGAGTAACGAAAGCGGTCTTCGGAATATCCTCCTTGCGAACTCTGATCTGATGGTAACCCAACCTTAAGTCGAGTTTAGAAAACACAGAGGATCCAGCAAGCTGATCATCAAGATCGTTGATCCGGGGAAGCGGATATTTGTTCTGAATTGTAGCTTGGTTAATAGGTCGGTAATCTTGAACCAACCAATTTGTTTCATCCTTCTTCTTAACAAAGAGAGAAGGTGCTCCCCAAGCAGAAGAATTGGGGCGTATGAAACCCTTTTTAAGTGACTTGTTGATTTCCTCCTTAAGTTCAAGGAGTTCATGCGGCGGCATCTTGTACGGACGCTTAGCAATAGGGGTAGTGCCTGGTTTCAAGTGGATGACGAACTCGACAGCTCTAATAGGGGGTATTCCTGGAAGTTCTTCCGGAAAGACGTCCGGAAAATCGCGAACGACTGGAACGTTCTCAATTCCCTCAAGAGGTGAGGCATTCAAAGCATTCAGAGCATATATCTGGCTCTCGGCATTTTGAACTGTCCGAGCTGAGTATTTGACTGTCTGGCCAGAAGGATGTGTAAGTTGGACTTTCTTAGCAGCACAGTCAATCAAAGCATTATGGGCGGTCAACCAGTCCATACCGAGAATGATGTCTATGTCGGAAGGTCCGAGAGCAATGAGGGAAGCAGAGAACATGAACCCTTCAATTCTGATCTGATTGTTGTGACTTACCATCTTGGTTTGCCATCTGGAACGGGGAGTGATAATCTCTAATGGGGTGGGCAACAACTGTAGAGGTAGGTCATGCCGCTGAGCAAATTGTTGAGACACAAAGGAATGTGATGCCCCGGAATCAAAGAGAACAAAAGCTGCAACTGAATTAACTGGAAGAGTTCCCATCACGATTTTTGGGGATTCACGAGCTTCTTCCATCTTGACGTGGGTGACTTGACCACAACCCATAGCAGGTAGCCTGGCATTACAATTTCTGGAAGGATGGTTTCGACGGCCCTTCTTACGGCCAACAGTAGGACGTGATGCATTCTGTGGCTGACCCTGGCGACAGTTGAGAGCACGGTGTCCTGGCTGTCCACACTTGCGGCATAAACCATCATTATGGGGAGGAGCCATAGTATTGGGCTATCCACTTGGGATATTCAGTTGTCGTGGCGGTGGGGGCAGTCGGGGTGCAACATAAGAAGGCCTCGGTGTTGGAGCAGGGCGGTGAAAAACATTGTGCGGAATCCAAACTCGACGTTTCTGAGCAGGCTGACCCGAAGACGAGCCAACGTCACGAGTGCGCTTGAGCGACTCTTGGTACTCATTCAAAGCAGTTTCAATTCGGAAGGACTGGCTGACAAGCGTTGCAAAGTCTGCAGCTTCATGAACAGCAAGTGCGAGCTTTATATCAGGATGCAGTCCTTCACGGAATTTCTCCTGCTTGCGTGTGTCGGTGTCGACGTCATCTTCATCATAGCGGGATAATTCCAGGAATTTCCTTTGATATTCATACACAGTCATTTTGTCCTGAGTAAGTTTGTGGAACTCCTGCTTCTTCTGGTCCATCAGACCTTGAGGAATATACCGTGCACGAAAGGCTGACTGAAACTCCTGCCAAGTGGTTACAGTTCCAGCAGGCAGCATACGCCTGTGGGTTTCCCACCATTGAGCAGCTGGGCCCTTCAAGTGAAATGGCGCAAAGGTGACGTAACTGTCAGGGGCAACTTTAGCGGACTCCATTTCAAACAGGATATCACGAAGCCAATCATCAGCATCCATAGGATTGGTGGAGTTGCGGTAAACAGACGGGTTGAGGCGCACGAAATCTTGAAGTGATATCGGGCCAGGCTCCTGACGAGCATCGTTGCGTTCTAATCGGTTCACCAGATTCTCATTGAGCTGACGGGTCAATTCAAACTGCTGCATCATTGCGGCAATATACGGTGGAGGCGGAGGATCGTCAGCCATCCTGCCAAATCAACAGGGGCAGTTTAGCAAGAACAACTGCAGATGTATGGAGCTAGTCATGATGTAACATGGGCAATGAACAAAAGTGCATTAGGTACATATTAGTAGTCATTAAAGACATACAGATCCATGCACGGAGTTGGGTATCAACGGACAACGTGAGTTCGGAAACACACGCAGCTAGACAAACTAGGCGGCGCGCAGGCACGCGGTGAGGAATACAACAACGAGACATAGCAAAGGCTACACCAACGTCGGAGAAAACTATTGGAGCGAGGAATCTACAAGGAACGACGCAGGGTGTCCTCGATAAAAGGATCCTGCGGTCCGTGAATATTGTGCAGCAGAATCCTGGCCCTCATCTCGAAGAAATGGGGGTAAATTCAGAACTCCGGGTGGATGTGATCACGAGAAACTAATGTTAGAGTTAGCAAAACTTTAACCCGAATGGAAGAGAGATCAGAGTCCCAGAGTAAAGGAGAGGAATAAAAGATCCCAACACCACCCACTTGGCGACGTGGGCCCGTAAGCCACATAGCCATGTTAGTAAAATCATTTTTGAGAGACTAGACTCAACTTCGGCCAAGGAGTTGGAAAGGGGTTACCTACAGGCAGTCGGCTCTGATACCAACTTGTGACGCCCCCGACTTAATCGTGCACTAATCATACACGCAAATGCACACGATCAAGCCTAGGGACTCACGGGAAGATATCACAACACAACTCTAGGCACAAAATAAAATAATACAAGCTTATTATTACAAGCCAGGGGCCTCGAGGGCTCGAATACATAAGCTCGCGCATACAAGCGTCAGCGAAAACAAAAGTATCTGAGTACAGACACAAAGTTAAACAAGGGTGCCTTAAGAAGGCGAAAACAAACAACGGCTATGATCGAAAAGGCGAAGGCCTCCTGCCTAGGGCCTCCGAACTACTCCTGGTCGTCGATGATCCCCACGTCGTAGCAGGCTCCTCCGGGGATCTCGTGCTCCTGGGCTCCGGCGTCTGGTCGCAACAATCGGGTATGGGGAAAAGAGATAGCAAAGCAACCGTGAGTACTCATCCAAAGTACTCGCAAGACTGACATCAGAACTATACTATTTATGCACTGGTATCAAGTGAAGAGGCTGTATCTGTGGACTATATAGCAGAAATGCCAGAATAGAGAGAAAGGCCTAGCCTATCGAAGACTAGCATCTTCAGGGTCTTGCAACATCAGGAGAGTGTAGATTAGCATATTATTAATTAACAAGCATGTGGAAGCAAAGCCCAGAGATCCTTCCTCGACTCCCTGCGAGAAAGCGATCTCGGAGCTTACAATTAATTAACATGTATCCAGTTCAAATAGTAGTAGATCGGGATACAACACTGAGTGTCCTGTTACCGTGGACACGGCTATTCGAATAGATAACTTCCCTACAGGGGTGCACTACTGTTACCCAGCACGCTCGATTACATCTGGCTGGACACACTTGCTGGGTAATGCCCGGCCTCGGGTAATCGACACGACGTAGTCCTACCTAGTGCTAAGCAGAGAGGTCCCCGCCGGTCTACATCCTAAGTGCTCAGGGGTCTTGGGCCCATCGCCCTTTGCACTCTGGGTCGTTGTGTGCAGGGTAGACCAGGCACCACCTCTGTCCTGGATGGCGCCGGCCTGACCCGGCCACAATGCTGAACTGGACGTCTGACAGAGCTTTCGGCTGATACATACGGCATAGAGGGTCCCATAACCATTATCCCACGTGGTGATAGTGCGTATAGGGCCAACGACCCACTCAGATCAAATACCCAAATCCGTTAGGCGTATTTAGTAACTCGCAGAGACGATCAGACTACCTGTCGCTCCGACTTGGTAACACACGGAACACGAACAGGGTGGTCTCCGCCTGCCCTGTCGTTCCGCCACGGTGATCTCTCGCGGGTGCCCTCCTGGCAAGCCCGACTTCACATTTCCCCGCGGGTACCCCTCGGGGTCGACCCGCCTGTAATAAAGGTCGTAGTAACCGTGTGTCCAAGAATCGAGAAGGAATCCGAGGAATCACCCTTGATGGTTTCCACTCGAGGAGTCGCACGACGGTAGCTTTATCGGGGGTGATGAAAGAGGAATCACCCTCGGTATCCCACCACCGTATAGCTATTCTACAGAGGCATCATCGGAAGTGAGATGAGAGGTATCACCCTCGACACTCGATGCCAACTCTGCAGAGTCGAGCAACTTAGGGGTGTGTGTGGTGATGTGCTGTTCTCAGCCCTTTCGATCACATTGATCGGGGCACCAGTACTAAAGCGGGGCAACTACAACAAGGGAGAGGGGCCACAGATGGTTTTCCATCCAACCTATACTAAGCAGTTTAGGATAACAGGCAGGTATCAATAACGGTTACAAGAACAGGCTATGCATCAGAATAGGATAAAACAAAGCAGTAGCAATTTTCTAATGCAAGCAGGGGGGAAATGGAATAGATGATATAGGCATGCATCAAGGGGGTTTGCTTGCCTGGTTGCTCTGCGGCAAAGGCGGGGTCGTCAACGGTGTAGTCGGTCTCTTGGGCAGCGTCGGTCTCGGAGGCTATCGGAAAGAAGGGGGGAAGAAGAAACAATAAATCCACGGCAAAAATGCAATCACTATGCATGACATGCCTAAACGATATGCAGAGGTGTTTTACTGCCTAACTAAATGTTTTAGTTAATTTAGGAATTTATTTGGTTTTATTTTATTAAAGTTGAGCACTATTCATTTATCGATATCAGTCAAAAAGTTCCATGTTCACCTAGATAGGAGTGTTGGGAAAGCATTTTGATCACATATTCAGATTCTCCATATTTTTGTGATCATTTTTCATATATAAATTATTTTCATCTGACTTACGGTTTAATTTATATGATTTTTCAAAGTTTTAAATATTTCTGGAATTATTTTATCTATTTAAATTCTGAATTATCCAGAATAGTAAAAGGTGACGTCAGCATGACGTAGTGCTGGCGTCAGCAGTCAACAGAGGCTGACCAGAGTCAACCTTGACCAGTGGGTCCCACTGGTCAGTGATTGGACTAATTAAACAGAGTTTATTTAATCTAATGAACCTAATTAGCTAGTGGGCCCGCACTGTCAGTGGGTGATTAGCTAATTAACTTTTATTTAAATTTTAAACTAGATTAATTTAACGCGGGACCCACACGTCAGCATCAGTGGGTGCCACGTCAGCGGTTGACTTAGTCAACCGGTCAACGGGACCCACCGTCAGCGACACAGGGGGCCCCACATGTCAGGCCAGGTCAGCGGTGGCCAGAGACTCGCCGGAATCACGCCGGCGAGCTCGTTCGCGGCGGCGCGGCTTCGGGTGCGGCTGGAAAACGTGCAGAGGGCACCATTTTTGTCGCGGTTGGGCGCGTTCGAACGGCAAGACGACGGCGCGTCGATTGGCGGAGGTCGGAGCGGCTGAAACGGCCGGAGGCGAGCGCTATGACCTCGCCGGCGGCGAGCTGTTCGGGCGAGCTACGGGGTGAGCGACGTGGCGTGCTTTCGAGTGAATGGATCGGTTGGGAAGGATCTACGCGGCACGGCGAGCTCAACGGGCACACGCCCGTGACCATTTGGTCATCGGAGGCTCGCCGGTGACGAGCTAGGCGGCGGTTTCGGGCACGAGCGAGGCGACGACTACGGCTACGGGAAGAGGACGGGGAGAGGGGGAGAAGACGCGATAGCTCACGGTGGCCCTGCAGGTGTGCGTAAATGTGCTCGGGGAAGGGCGACGGCGGCGAATCGGCGCCGGGGACGAAGACGGCCGTGCAGGGAAGACGAGCTTGGGGAGGTCGCTGCGGTGGCGCTGAGCTCCAATGCGCGGCCTCAGGCGACGTAGTCGAGGACGGGGAACACGACGGGCATGTCGGAGAGGCAATCGGGGCACGGTGGCTGCGGGATCGAGCGGTGGTCGGCGGCGAGGTTTCGGGTGAGGTGGGGAAAGAGGGAGGCGAGGCGCGTGTGGGCGAGTGAGGGGGCTAGGGTTGCGGGGGAGGACGAGAGGGGCTCGGGGCAACCCTTATCGGCGCCGGGGACGGTTGGATGGGCGACAACGCGGCGGTTGTCGCCGTGTCGGCGGGCGCACGCGACAGCGCGCGAAGGAGGACGACGACGCGGCTTAACGGGATGGGTCGGCTACTGTTCCACTAGAGCCCATAGGCACAGTAGTCGTTAGGCATTTTTCCTTTTCTATTTTCTGTTTCTGCTTTTATATCTATTCTACAAAATGTTTAGCTACTATCTGATTTTTGTAAAATGGGTGACTTGGGTCAAATTTTACAGTGCAATATGCTCTATCACCAGAAATTGGTTTGGCTAAAATATAATTTCATTTCTAATTCTATTAAATAAAATGTTATTAAAATGTTGCTGTTTGCTACTGTTTAAGGTTGTTAGAGTTACTTAGTGGATTTTGGTGATGTTGTTTTCCTGAACATAATTGGTTATGAATTATTTGCTATTTAATGAACATTTTTATTTCCAATTTGGAACATCTTTTATTTTTCACTTTAAATTTGAATTGCAAATTGAATTGAAGTTTGAAATGAAGTATGATGCAAATGATGATCTGGACTAGTTAAGCATGCTGACTTGGCATTATCAAAAGGTGATTACTGTAGCGTAATTACATGGGGTGTTACACTCTCCATCGTCGGAGGAGCAAATCCCAATCTTGAGCTATCAAGTCCCTTGTCATACTTTTCCATGAACCCGGAAGCCGCCGTAATAGCCACCCATTTACGGATGACGTTTAACAAACCCCAAAGTTCATGAAGCAAGCATGAAGAAACTCGACACTCTCATGGTCTAAGGAATTATGCAAACGTTAACTTTCTCTGTGTTATTAACCATTAATTTGTGACGAATGTATCTCATAGCATAACATCAATCGGGTCGATTCAACACAAGTGTTCTCCAAACATTGTGCCCTCAAAGTTGCCGGCATAGTCATGCCCATGATCAGGAAAACAGAACCATCATGCAACACTTGAGCTAGTCTTAGAGGCCAGACTAGGAATACATTTTACCGTTTATTATTCCACACGTGCATATGAGTTTCCCTCCGAGCCTCGTGGTTATTGTAGACTCGAGAACCATAGCAATTATAGCATGGAACATAAACATAATTAGGAACATGGGGATAAATAATAACATTTATTATTGCCTCTAGGGCATATCTCCTACAGACTCCCACTTGCACTAGAGTCAATAATCTAGTCAATGCTAATGCACTTTACACCTATAGCATACCGGTGTAAAATATGATTCGCTTATGGTATAGTCTGATGTTCAACGGATCTGACAACTTCAGTTCCGTGTGTATCTTTGCATGTCCTCGCGTTTTCACGCTTTCACAAAATTCATATTTTGTGTGGACTTGGCTTTGTATATATGTGAATCACTGGTCGAACCTTGATTCCTCAGAATGAGCTATGGAGCAACTATCTACAATAGTGTCCCATTGACCAAAGCCATCTTGGAATCATACTAAGTTCATGAATGAACTATATGATTCAACATCTTCTTTGTCGCTTCCAAAGTGTCAACATACTTAGCCTTTGTAATAGAATTCGCCACAGTATCCTGTTTGGAACAATTTCCAACTACCGTGCCACCATATCGTGTATTACACAAAACCCTTAACTTAAATCGAAAATCGCATGGAGCATTGATGAAGACCATTTCAATGTAATTACTTACAATGAGCACTTCATAATCTCTGCTTGCGAGAAAACATGTCATCAGTGCTACTTTAGTACTCAATGACATTTTTCACGGTTGTCCCATGATCAGTACTTTGATCAATTTGGTATCTATACTCGCAACAGCTTGGGAGTATCGGACATATCTGGTTGTTTCACATACCATGGAATACATGATTAATCCAAACACAAAGGTGTGTGCAATATCCATCATGTATTTTGCTCATCAGTGTTTTGGGACACCGAGTCTTGCAAAAACTCTATCCATGTGACTTTGGCAAGAATCACTCCTTGGCGTTTTAATGCTAAACTATTTCAGCATCTTCTCAATATGTATTTTTGCTTAGCTCTATTAGGAAATTCTATCTCCATAGATAAATATGCCTAATATCAAGGCTTTCTAGCCCAAGTACTTCATCGAAAAACTAATTTTCAATGAAGTCCTAATTCGTGTCAAGAAATTTATATTATTTCAAATCAACAATGTGTCAAGCACACAAGGTTTTTAGAAATATTATTATGCTCCCACTTACTTTCTTGTAAGAACAAGCATCTTTGCTATCCATTGATGAAATCAAACTCTTTTGAATATTTCATCAAAAACGAAGATTCCAACTCCATTTTGCTCTCTTCTGTCCATTGCTGGAACTCTGAAGTTTGCATACTCACTAGCATCCTCTGGATCGACAAAACACTTTGGACTGTATCACATACAAGTCCTATTTTGTATTTCCATTTCATGGAAATCCTTTTGGCATCCATGTTTCATATCTCATGATTGAAATATGTATTAATTGCTAGTTTAACCCGATCTGACTTTAAGCATCACTACGGTGAGACAATCTCATCGTAGTCAACTCCTTGAATTTGTTATTGCAACAAGTCAAGCTTTATGGATAAAACATTTTATCCACATCAGTTTATAGTTCCATTAATGTTCGTTAGACTCCAAGTCTTCCGAAGGGTTTATCAATATATAATCTTAAATCATTCATATGGAAACTATCTCGGATTATATTGGCATTTAGCCAATTCCGGAGTCAGGGCCCATCAACGCTTCCTTGTGTATCGTAGGTATACTGTTGTCCAACAACAATATCTCGTTTGCGCACCTGAGAGGTTTGCACGAGTTTTGCCTACGTGGTTCAGCTGGAAGTTCGACCAAAGTCCATACATTTTACTGTAGAGACTTTCGTATTAGTCGCAGGAGAAACTTTGGAATTGCTTCCGAGGTTTCTTTCCCTTGTCATGATAACGAAGATACTGTTATCTCGTCGAGTTGCACTGTTTTCCCACTCACCTTTTTGTAAGAACCATTTTCTACAAAATCATACTGCTCTTTGTGGCAAACTTTTTTGCCTCGGTATAGTGATGGAGGAATACCCAATAAATTGGGATAACCTACAAAGTAGTACTTGTCTGATTTGGAATATGTTTGTAAATATTTTACACAAGCCCCGTATTCCAAATGTTAAGAAAAGACAGAACATGGTTGGGCGTACCATACCATGGCGTCATTTCAACGGATTTGATGGCGCTCTTTTCAGTGTAAAAGCCGCAGTCTCTAAAGCATTACCTTTTAAAAGGGATAATGGCAAATTGATTTATTTCATCTTTGATCTTACCATGTCATAAATGGTTTGATTACATCTTCACGGACATTCCACTCATAGTGGTGTTCCGGGAGGTGTAAGTTATGAAACTCTTTTCACAACTCATCAGACATTCGCTAAACTTGTAACTCAAATATTCCTTTCCGCAATCTAATTGCAAAAACATAATTTTCTTGTTACAATAATTCCTATTTCATTTTGAAAACCTTTTGAATGATTTCAAAAGATCCAGACTTACGTCTCATCAAGTAAATATCCATATATCTACTTGAGTCATTTTTGAAGATAGATAAATCCGCTACTAGCAACAACATTTATCGGACTACACACATCAAAATGTATGATCACCAATAAGTTTGTTGCTCGTTCCTTATGGCCTGTGAACGGTATTTCAGTCACTTCACTTTTCAGATGAAAGTTGCAAGTGTCAGATGATTCATAATCAAATGACTTCAAAATCCATCATAATGGAATTTCTCCATGCGGGTTTCTCCAATGTGACCAAATGCAGTGCCACATATATGTGGTATTCTTTTAGTCTTGTGACATTTAGCGTCAGTGTTATGGATGTATCATATTACCATCAATATTCATAACATACGTCCCATCCATGATGGAAGTATGGCCCTTATGTTATTCATAATATTGAACAACAATTGTTCTTTTATGAGCAACACTCTTGCAACAAACATTATGCAAATGGGCTAGAGTGTATAAAACTCTAAAATGAATTATGAAAGTAAATACAGAGATAATGTATTATTATCAATATTCATAACATATGTCTCATTCACAATGAAAGTATGGCCCTTATGTTATTCATAACACCGAACATCAAAAGTTCTCTTATGAACAACCTTCTTGCAAGATACCTTATGCAATGGGCTAGAGTGTATGAAACTCTAAAAATGAATTATGAAAATAAATACATAGGTAATACACCGATGGAAGGTATTGTAACATTTACTATGTTCCCAGCGCGTATCTAAACCTCACTCCGGCAAGTCTTTTAGGCCGTAGTAGTTCTTGCATCGAGTCGCAACAGAATGCAATCGAGCGGGTATCTCTGTGATCAACTCACAATACCCAAGAATCAGTGATTAACATGTTTAATCATAATTCCCAAGAATTATATCTTTGACTAGCCTTCTATACATCAATAACTTGTATGACATTCATACATGAGCTGGATATTCCAGTCTTCTCTCTTTTTGCCTTTATACTTCTAACAGTTTTATTTTTAGTTTTTCTCCTACTCTCAGAAGAAGCACCCAACCTTTAAGAGTGGCGTTAGCCCCGGAATTCCCAGGCGTGTAAGTCACACTAACACCCTTTGGACATTTCCTTTCTCTTTAAGTTGTTGTTTTATTCACCTTCATTTCATGACAGGCGTTCTTCTGGATCCCTCTTTTATCAGTCTAATGCATAGTAAACACTTTACTAATAATTTGGAAAACAAACATTGCTTTGGATATCCCATATCTTTTAGCCTTTGTTTGTATCTAATACTAATTTTCGGTTCCATGAATATCACATAGCTATCCCAAAATTTTGAAGTTCGGGTCTCATGGAAGTAAACATATTGCACTTGACCGTAACGGAATTCTAGCTTTTAGATCGAAGGACGAGAGTCTCATTATCCATAGCATTAGCGGGAGAATACCAAAAGCATGCGATAGGACAAAGTCCTTCTCGGCACTCTTGAGGACAATCCTCACATTACGTTACCAACCGTAAAGTTTTAACCAGATATTTAACAGCTTATTCAATTTTAACAGGGAAGGTGGAAACGCGAGCCATCCTTCTATAACTATTATGCATATAACATTAGACAGTGTCCATAATTAATTTTGCACTGAGAATTAAACAGGTTAATTCTACAGTGCGCTCCCACTCAAACCAATATCTCTCATAATTGATTGTGAGTGATACAAGACCCGCATTTCAATTGTTCGCCATTGGTGTAACACCACTGATGACGAAAATCTCAACCGGTAGGCCAACTTGCCAATCACATCTCTATGCGATTCTTGTTCATCTTTCGATGGGCGTGTTCCAAGCTCATGACGGTCATGCCTGAACGTCAAGACAACCAAGTGATCTCGCTGCGAGGTCTCAACTCACCCGCCTCACACTTCTCTAATTGTTCGTACCCGTGTGACACGACGCACCCCGAAAAGATAGGTGCCGTGACGGTGCTACACTTGGGAGAACACTAACTACTTGATATTTTAAGTGAGAGATCACCCTAATAAAAAGCGACTACCGCGCAATCCAAAAGGGTGCATCATAAGGGATAAACATCTTAGGCAATTCAAAATGGCATGATATGGTATAGCCCTTTCTGACGGAGAAGTCTTTAATTTCTTCGTCTTCGGCATTTGCGTTGGTGTTCACCTTCGCGAAGATTGCCACCACCTTATCGATGCACCAGATAATATTGCTATCTCTATAGCTAATAAAATAAGTGCATTACTTAAGGTTGACATGCAGGTCATTAAAGTGACAATCATATGGCTCCAGCCATCATGCCGAATCATGACACGCAGGTCATGTTAATTTACATTATATAGTCATCTCATACAAAATCAAATTGAATATGATGAAGACTATACCACATCATATGCACATCCTGCAAAACCAAGTTAGACGCCTCTAATCGGTTTATGCAAAAATTTATTTTACGTGGCTTCTAAGGTTTCAACCAAACCGCAGCTACCAACGTTTATCATCAAGTATGATTATTCAAGTTGCTAGATTAACTTTGTGGGGTGTATGAAACACGAGATAATAAAATCTTGAGCCCCATACTGAACTTCGTCATACGCATGACCCCCATGCAGATCATATCTGCATTTGCCCTTTTTCTGCGAAATTTCATCTTTCTTTTTAACTATGGTGGAATTCAATGAACTGTTAGCACTTCGTTGATCAATCAGGATCGCGGATTGCCAGAACTTTGAAACTCCACCATGCCGTTATCAAGATCAGAAATACGCAAATTTCAGGGAAGCAATAAGAACATCGGGTAACAGATTTCATCTGCTACCCGCACAAATAATTTTCAGTAATAGAACTCATCTACTACAAAATATATTGTGCAACACCCATACATCTCTATGTATTCTAGATCATAACCTGCATCTACGCATAGCACGACTCATGATGCCACTGTAGGGTAACGCGACAGAAAACAAAAAATTTCCGACCTACGCACCAGCCCAGGATCACTATGGAGATGCATACAAGGTTTGATCTGATCGTTACCAACTCGTAGCGCAGCGGAAGTAGAGTCGATGTTGATCGTCGGTGCAGATCCCCGCAGCTAGGATTTACAACTTTCCAACCGCGAGGATGCACTCCCTCGTCTGCCCCTTGGACAGTCCCTCGGACAGCCCTCCGGGAGGCGGTTGGACAGTCCTCCGGACGATGTCACGGACAGCCCTTCGGGAGGACCCTCGAAACTCGGACAGTAACTCGGACAGCCCTTCGGGAGGCACTCTCGAACAGCCCCTCGGGTAAAAAGATCGAACCTACGACCTCTCTACGGGGTTGCACACATACGGTGTCATCTATCCGGCAGGGCTTTTCACTATTCATGAAAACATTTTCCCGCGACCGTTAGATCCGAAAATATTTCTGTAGGTCTTAGAACATTTTTAGTACCCACTAAAATAATTTTGGACGCGTTCTGAAACAATTCCGGATTAGTGATTTTCATCTGCGAAAAGCAACCAAAGCGGTTCCGGCAGCTCCGGAACATTTCCGGGTTTTTTCTCCGAAAAAATCCCAGAAGTTCCCAGAACAATTCTGGCACCCTCTAAGAATTTCCAGGTGTGTGCCGAAACCATTTTGACTTAATGGTATACTCCGAAACAATCTTTCCGTTTTACCGAAACTATTCCGGTGTTCTCTCTCCGGAACTTTTCTGTTGTCTCCGAAATTTTTCCAGAGACTTTCTCTTAGACTCCCTGTCTAGTATTCAGCAGATAGATGACCCTTAAGCGTGTGACCCTATAGGTTCGGTGAAGTATAGACATGACCAGAACACTTTCCGATCAATGATTAACATCGGAGCCGTGGACACCCATATTGACCCCTATACCCACACGAATAAATATTCGAGTGAACCTCCAGTTGCGTGTGCTATTCCTGTTGCTTCGCGATATGTTACAAATACCCGAGGTGAGATTTATTGGCATCCCCATGGATCAACAACTTGTCCACTATGCCAGTTACCTCGTTACCGGTTTTGTTCTCTTTTCTCATTCCCGTGTTCCGGCATCCCTGTGATCAAATCACAATGTGTCTGGCCAGACGATGATGGATATCGTAACACCGAGAGGGCCCAAAGAATATCTCTCCATCGTCGGAGGAGAAAATCCCAATCTTGAGCTATCAAGTCCCTTGTCATACTTTTCCATGAACCCGTAAGCCGCCGTAATAGCCACCCATTTATGGATGACGTTTAACAAACCCCAAAGTTCATGAAGCAAGCATGAAGAAACTCGACACTCTCATGGTCTAAGGAATTATGCAAACGTTAACTTTCTCTGTGTTATTAACCATTAATTTGTGACGAATGTATCTCATAGCATAACATCAATTGGGTCGATTCAACACAAGTGTTCTCCTAACATTGTGCCCTCAAAGTTGCCGGCATAGTCATGCCCATGATCAGGAAAACAGAACCATCATGCAACACTTGAGCTAGTCTTAGAGGCCAGACTAGGAATACATTTTACCGTTTATTATTCCACACATGCATATGAGTTTCCCTCCGAGCCTCATGGTTATTGTAGACTCAAGAACCATAGCAGTTATAGCATGGAACATAAACATAATTAGGAACATGGGGATAAATAATAACATTTATTATTGCCTCTAGGGCATATCTCCTACAGAAGGCGCATGGAGGAGCTCGCCTCAAAGGTGCGGGCAAAGTGTACTGAGCTGCGTCGATGGACATAGGGGACATCACAGACATGACGTCGCCCCTTGCTACCACGAGAGCCTAGACCGTTTCTACCTTACCTAGCGCTGCGCCGCTTTGATCCCGCCTACGGGCATGTATCGCTGTTTATTACTTCCTCGTACTTCGTACTTCATCAGACTTGTTGAATTTGTAAGGGCCTCAGTTTAAGGCCGGGCAAGCGCCTCTTTTCTAAAAAAAACAAGGGACCATTCGCGGACACGGATGCGGGAGGCCGTCATCCAATGCTGCCCGCATACATTTCATCAACTTTATGAACCAGCCGGACGAAATTCGTGCAAACACGACGGATTTCATACAAACCGGACGACATTCATGCAAACACGACGGATTTTCATTAGATTTCGAACATTTAGAACAAAAAAAACCATTCCGACCCTACCCTAAACCTATCCTACGGCAGCGTCCTGCATCCAAGCCCTTGTCGTCCTCCATCCAACGTCGTCATGAGCACCGGCGATAAGATCGATGAAGTGAAGCTGCGGTCTCCGGCGAGAAAAAGTAGAACACGGGAGATGTCGGGGATATAACCCGCCGGCATAACCCGCCCGTTCAGGGTCGGGTTACCGATTGGCGGCTTACAGGATAAAGGACGCATCATTCAAAGAACAGGAGGCCCATCTGGCGACTCATCGTGCAGGCCGGGTTAGGGCCCAATACTTGAGGCGGCGGCTTATCCAAGGACGTGATATGTTTTCCTTTCTTGAGGAGGACGATGAGTAGGAAATAGACTAGATCACGGGTCAGGTTATGACCCGGACTCTGTTGTAAACCCAGGGCCTCGACCTGTATATAAAGGCGAGCCCCTGAGGTGGAAAGACTAAGTTACAAGCTCTCGAGTACTAGGTTAGCCAGGTTGCACCCTTGTAATCGAGATCATCATCATCAATACAACCAAAGCAGGACGTAGGCTATTACCTCCGTTGTGAGGGGCCGAACCTGGGTAAACCCTTGTCTCTCGATTCTGATCAACCCCGTTCGAGTTACCACCTAGCTACGATGGCCTCACGACTAAGTCCTTTCACGAGGACATCTGCCTTGACAAAACCACGACAGTTGGCGCCCACCGTGGGGCTATCACTTGGTGGTGTTGAGTACTTGAAGGGAACTCCCGTAGGGATCGAGGGATACGCGATCGGCCGCATGACCAAGAGTCGCCGCGGCAAGCTCTACATCGACGATTCAGGCTGGGGCCCCGAGGCCGACTCAATCGAGTACGGGTACCGGGTCCCCTTCGGCAAAATCCATGTCTTCATCGGCAAAGTCGGCGGATCTGAACCCGAGCCGGACATCTGTACCGACATCGTCGAGCCGGCTCGGCGTGCGCAACCCGCCCAGGCTCAAGCCGGTCGGAAACACGTCTTCGTCGGCTTCACCCAAGGGGTGGACCTTGCAGATATCTCTGCGTCCGGCGGCGACACCCTCGTCTATTCTGATGGCGAGTCCTCGGTTGGCGAGACTGAGTCGATCCTCCCACTTTACGATGGCGGGCTCTACTCCGACGACCAGCCGACTCAAGACTCCTTCGACACGCCCCCCCGGGCTGCTGTCTATATGGCAGGCTCGGCCCCGACGCTTAATTCCATGGTGGCCGGCGCCGCGACGGGAACCGGCACCTCAGGGGCCGGCTCAGCCGTACCGCCGGCTCAGGCCTTGACAGAATTGGCAACCGCCCTGGTGACTCTCCTTGCGACGCCGATGACCGCAGAGAACCAGGAGGAACGCAACACGGAGGTGATAAAACTCCGCGAGCAGATGGCTAAGGTTCAGGCAGATATCAACGCCAAAAACACTCGCATGGCCGAGTTACAGTCTCAATTCCAAGCCGAGGCAGAACGCCTGAAAGCTGAAGCCTGGCGCATGGGGCTCCGTCAGAGTGCCTCAGAAGCGGTTCATCAGAGGCATCATATGTGCCGTCTACCGCCCAACTACGAGCACATGCGCCTGTTTAACAAGCCGCAGGATGCGCCTGTTCAGGGGGCTAGGGCAGGCACCCCAGAAGCACCGTTTGTACCCCCGAGCGGAGGCAGGCAGCCGCCGGTGGGTCAACCCCATCAACCGGCTCAGCAGCGTCCGCATGAGCCGGCCCAGCGGCTCCCGCCGGTTCAGACGCCCCCGCATCATTTCCTCACACCGGCGGGTCACTTCACCAACCCTTTGGACAACTTGGTGGCAGCAGCGACCAACCTGGCCGCGCTCCCAATCACGGGAAACTCACCGGTTGAGATCGAAGCCCGGAATTCCATTGAGATGTTAAAAACTGCGGTCGCCCAGTAGGCGAACTACTTCTACAGTCGGCAGCGACTCCACTCTACCCCGCTTCCAAGCCGAAGCAAGAGCCGCCACGATGAGTCGCCAGCCATCTCTAGCAGCGCTCATCGACGTCGGGAGCAGCCTCGTGACCCGCCACGCCTTGGGCCCCTTAACGCCCAGGAGATCGTTGACACGGCTCGGGCTCAGCGAGCAGCGCAGGCGGCGAATGCGGCGGCTCAAGCACCGCTTGTCACAACCCAATTGACTTCCAACAGCAGGACCATCGGGATACCGTGTTTGGTGCCAGCTTTACGCAACGAGCACATGCCCAAAGACTTCAAAGGCCCTCGTAAGGTTCCAAATTACACGGCTGATCTTGAGCCGGCTGCTTGGATTGAGAGCTACGAGATAGCCATGGACATGCTGGATGTCAGCGACGCTGTCTGCGCCAAGTACCTGACGATGATGTTGGAAGGGCCGGCTCGTACGTGGTTGAAAAATTTGCCCCCTAACTCTATTAAAACCTGGGCAGAGTTGAAGGACCATTTCATCAAGAACTTCCAGGGAACCTGCAAGCGCCCAATGATGATCGTCGATCTTTAGCACTGCATCCAACGTGAGGGTGAGTCGGCCCATCACTGGACGCGCCGGGTCGCAGAAATTATTCACGCCTCCGACAGCATCACGGCGGCTCAGGCGGTTCTGATCTTGGAGAAAAACTGCCACTTTGAGCCGCTCGTGCAGAAACTGGGCCGGCTCAAGCGGAAGGTTCAGGATATGGGCGAGCTCATGGATGTCCTCACCAGGTATGCCGAGTCAGACACCATGACGGATCCCAGCCCAGACGATGACCAGACTGGCAAGGGAAAGAAAAACAATGGTGGCAAGGGTAACCAGCAGAACAATTCAGGGAACAATGGTAATCAAGGCAATGGAGGGAAGCGTAAGAATCAGGAAGGAGGATCAGATTTGGTCGCTAATACCAACACTGGTTACAAATACCCGAAGGGGAATAATTCGGGAAGATCCTATAGTGGCAACAAGCCCGTAATTTTGAGGAAGCCCTCAAAGGCCCATGTCCAAAGCACAGCCTCCCTAATAAGCCGTCAACCCACTCTTGGGAGAACTGTCACATAATGCAAGCTTTCGGAGAGCAATTCTTTCAGAACCGTCAGGGCGGCGGAGGAGGCAACCCAGGGCAGCCTGGAGCCGGCACGTCTGGCGGCTTTCACAACCCGAGATTCCACAGCCCGGGCGGCTCAGGAGCAGGTTACCAGGGTTCTGGCAACAACGGAGGAAATCAGCATCCGGGGCAAGGAAATCAGCAACAGGGCAATCAACATGTCAATCAGTCTGGTTTTCAGAGCAATCCCAAACAGTTGAATAGTGGGCAGTATCACGTGTTCAAGACCCATACAGACAAGCGGGATCGCAAACTCCAGAAATGAGCCGTCAGTGTTGTTGAGCCGGCAGTCCCGGAATATCTACGTTGGTCGGAACAGCCCATTACATGGAGCAGAGAGGATCACCCTCCCCGGGTCGACAGTCCGGGTTGCTTGGCTTTGGTGGTGGCGCCTCAAGTCGGCGGCTATTCACTCACAAAGGTACTCATGGACGGAGGAAGCAGTATAAACATCTTGTACTACGACACGTTCTGGCGGATGAATCTGTCTGAAAAACAGCTCCAGTCATCTTCCACCGTGTTTCACGGGACCGTTCCCGGAAAGTCTGCATATCCTATCGGGTGGATCAAGCTGGATGTCGCGTTTGGCACTGATGATAACTACAGGTGCGAGTCTTTGACCTTTGAGGTGGTTAAAATCAAGAGCCCATATCACGCCCTGTTCGGGCGACCGGCTTATGCTCGCTTTATGGCTCGACCTTGCTATGTCTACCTCAAACTCAAGATGCCTGGACCGAATGGCACTATCACAGTTAATGGAGACCGAAAGATCGCCCTTGAGTGCGAGGAAGGGGATGCAGCCTATGCTGAGACGGCTTGCTCTGCGGAAGAGTTGAAATATTACACTGCAAATGTTGACCCGGCGGATATGACGCCCTTGAAGAAGCCCACTGCAGAGTCTGACCCGCCCCTCAAGTTTAAGTCGGCCGAGGACACCAAGCAGGTTGAGTTCGTCCCTGGTGACCCGTCCAAGACGTTCACTTTTGGGACTGGTATGGATCCCAAATAGAAAAGCGCGCTCATCGAGTTCATCCATGAGAATCGGGACATCTTCGCGTGGAAACCTTCTGACATGCCAGGTGTACCGAGAGAACTCGCTGAGCACCACCTTAATGTGGATCCGACAATGAAGCCTGTTCGACAATTCCTCCGTCGTTTTAATGAGGAGAGACGCAAGGTTATTGGGGAAGAGGTAGCCCGGCTCCTAGCTGCCGGGTTTATCGTTGAAGTTTTTCACCCTCAGTGGTTGGCTAATCCAGTGCTTGTTCTAAAGAAAAACGGCACTTGGCGCATGTGTGTTGACTACACAGATCTCAACAAGGCTTGTCCCAAAGACCGGTTTGCCCTCCCTCGCATTGATCAGATCATCGATGCCACGGCGAGTTGTGAGAGTTTGTGCTTCCTGGATGCTTACTCCGGCTATCATCAGATAAAGATGGCCGTTGAGGATCAGGAGAAGACGGCTTTCATCACACCTTTTGGGGCCTTTTGCTATGTCTCTATGCCTTTCGGGCTCAAAAATGCAGGGGCGACTTATCAGCGCTGTGTCCAGAATTGTTTCCACAAGCAGATTGGGCGCAACGTTCATGCTTATGTGGATGATATCGTGGTCAAGTCATTGAAGAAGGAAACCTTACTGGATGATCTCAAGGAAACTTTTGCTAATCTTCGGACTTACCAGATGAAGCTTAACCCGGATAAGTGTGTTTTTGGTGTTCCTGCAGGCAAGCTACTGGGTTTCCTGGTGTCAGAACGGGGCATCGAAGCCAACCCGGACAAGATTAAGGCAATAACCTCCCTTGAGAAACCAGAGAATATCAATGACGTTCAACGGATGGCGGGTCGGATCGCTGCTTTGAGCCGGTTCATAAGCCGCCTTGGCGAAAAGGCGATTCCCCTGTACCAGATGCTGAAAAGACTGATGACTTTGTCTGGAGTGATGCTGCCTTAGAAGCCCTTAAGAAGCAACTGGCTGAGCCGCCTGTCCTCGCTGCTCCTATCGCCAAAGAGCCTATGTTCCTGTACATTGCTGCCAATAACAAAGCAGTAAGTGTTGCAGTTGTTGTCGAGAGGAAAGAGGCAGGGAAAGAATATCCAGTGCAGCGGCCAGTCTATTATGTCAGCGAAGTTTTATCTGAGTCCAAGCAGAGGTACCCACATTGGCAGAAACTGGTGTTTGGTGTCTTCATGGCTAGTCGCAAGCTCAGGCATTATTTCCTGGAGCACCCCATTACCGTGGTCAGTTCAGCACCCTTGGGAGACATCATCCTGAACAGGGAAGCTACTGGCCGGGTTGCCAAGTGGGCAATTGAACTTGGCCCACATCATCTTAAGTATGTGCCTCGCACGGCCATTAAATCCCAGGCACTCATGGATTTCATCAATGATTGGACTGAACTCCAAGCTCCAGAAGAGAAGCCCGATAATACATATTGGACTATACATTTTGATGGTTCCAAACAGCTAGAAGGCTCGGGGGCTGGAGTCGTCATATCTTCCCCTCGAGGTGATAAATTTTGCTATGTCCTGAGGATTCTGTTTACTTGTACTAACAATGCAGCTGAATACGAGGCTCTCCTCCATGGTCTTCAGATGGCTAAAGAGATGAATCTCAGCCGGGTCAGGTGCTTGGGCGACTCAGATTTGGTTGCTCAACAAGTTTCAGGAAAGTGGGATTCCAAGGACCCGCTTATGGCGGCTTATCGGCAAGAGGTAACCAATGTGGCCGGACACTTCAAAGGATATCAAGTTGATCACATTGATCGGCGACTCAACGAGGTGGCTGATGCATTGTCACAACTCGACTCTCAACGTAAGCCGATCCCTCCCAATGTGTTCCTTGACGTGCTACATCATCCTTCTGTCAAACTGCCTTCCGAGGAAGATCTCGCTATCCCTGACCCGGAGGCACTGTTGGTGGCGGCTCTTCACGCTATTCCGGACTGGACAGTTCCTTATCTGGATTATTTGACTCGAGGCGAGCTACCTGCAGATGAACTCATGGCTCGTCAGATCGTCCGCCGCTCCAAGTCGATGTCTATCGTCAATGGCGAGTTACACAGAAGAAGCATCACAGGGGTTTTCCAGCGTTGTGTCTCCCCTGATGAAGGGCGAGAGATTCTCAATGAGATTCATTCTGGCGATTGTGGTCATCATGCCGGTTCAAGATCCTTAGTGGCAAAAGCCTTTCGCCATGGTTTTTACTGGCTTACGGCTCACGCAGATGCTGAGGATATCGTTCAAAAGTGTGATGGTTGCCAGAAGTTTGCACGCCAGGCTCATGTTCCGGCTCAAGAGCTTCGCATGATTCCTATCACATGGCCTTTTGCAGTCTGGGGGCTCGACATGGTTGGTCCGTTTAAGCCGTCCAAGGACAAGAAGACCCATCTTTTGGTTGCTGTTGATAAATTCACCAAGTGGGTTGAGGCCGAGCCAATCAGCAATTGTGATGCAGCCATAGTAGTCAAGTTCTTGAAAAAGTTGATTTTTTGCTTTGGTTATCCACATAGCATCATCACTGATAATGGCACAAATTTGTCCAAGGGAGCTATGAAGCAGTTTTGTCAAAGAGAGCATATCCGGTTTGATGTTGCATCAGTTGCCCACCCTCAGTCCAATGGCCAAGCAGAACGTGCTAATCAAGAGATTTTGCGAGGTATCAAGCCACGACTTATGGTTCCCCTCGAGCGCACGCCGGGTTGCTGGGTTGAGGAGCTTCCTTCTATCCTTTGGAGCATACGGACTACCCCTAACCGATCTACAGGCTTTACGCCTTTCTTCATGGTCTATGGCGCAGAAGCTGTTTTACCCAGCGATATTCGTCACGATTCTCCACGGATCACCGCCTATGTCGAAGCAGATAACGAGCAGGCTCGTCAAGATTCTCTCGATGCATTGGAGGAGGAACGGGACCTAGCAGCAGCACGATCTGCAATCTATCAGCAATACCTACGTCGCTATCACAGCCGTCGGGTTCACAGCCGTACTTTCCAAGAGGGCGACTTAGTACTCCGTCTGATTCAAGAACAGGCGGGTATGCACAAGCTCTCCCCTCCCTGGGAAGGGCCTTTTGTCATCAGCAAGAATCTCAACAACGGTTCATATTACCTGATGGATATACGTGAGCACAATAAATCACGTACGTCGGAGGAGGAGACCAACAGGCCTTGGAATATCGCTCATCTCCGTACTTATTACACTTAGAGCCACCGGCTCAAGTTGCTTGTACATACCTCTGTATATATTATGATCAATAAACATAAGCCGGCATCCCCGAAACTCGGGGCCTCTGTCGTTTCATCTCAACTATTGTGCATGAGTCTTTTCGTTTTTGATCTTTGGTCACTTGGGGGCTTCCAACTCACCGAGTTTAGCTATCTCACCCTCTTGACCCGGCAATTAACGCCACATTATCTTGGTTAAACCTGCCTGTCTGCTTGATGCTACTCCGATTAGGTGACCCGGTGTACTCTTGACAAGTCAACCATTTCTATGACCCTGAACTTGTCTTGGTTAAAACATCGGTTATGTCATGTGAGAGCCGGCTTACAGAGAGCGAGGATAAACCATGGGCTATCACGCCAGCTTCATTGAAGCAAGACTCGAGCCTCGAAAGCCAGTCTATATTGTCGTGCCTCGAAAGCTGACTTAACATTGATATCTATTCATGATTTCTGTTCAATTTTTACAGCGGTTCTCTTTGTTTCCCTTTGGACATGAGCCGCCGGATCATGGATAAGCCAGGTTATTTCAGACTTGTGCTAACCACAAGCCGAACAACTATTAACCGCTCCTGGTAATTCTACGCCTGTGTTCTGCGGTGAAGGATAAGCTACTGCTGGTTCATACAAATATAACTCGCCATACTGTTATTCAACGAAGCAGTTTCTTCCAAAGGAGACTGGGCGGGTTAATATATCATCACACCAGTGCAGGTGTTTCATCCAAAATACTGCTACATATTTAAGTGCGCGACGGCACGTCAGAGCACCCAAGTGTATTAACTATCCTATTACAAAAAGCCACAGCTGGGCTCCATGATGTCAAAGTTTTTGGAGACCTACTCCTGGGCACCAGTTCCTGTGCCCTCCGGGTTATCAGTTCCCGGGTTAGCTCCTTCTTGATGTTCATCGGCGGCTTGGGCCTCCGGGTCATCCTGCTCTGGCTCCGCTCTTCTTCTGATCTGAAGTTTGTCCAGATCCCAGTCGATAGTTGTCAAGGCTTGGAAGACGGCGTCCTCTTTCATGATAATTGATGGGTCAACATCAGGAGCAAAGATATGCTTACGCCGTGATGGAGTGAGGTCGATGGGCGTGTAAGATGGCGGGGTGACCCGAACATTTTCTTCGTTGTAAGCCGGCTGGTACCTCTTGAAGTCCAACTCTCCAACAAGTTGACTCGCCAAAACACGCGTTCCCCTCATGCACCGGGTGTAATCCTCTTCAGTGAATGCGCTGCCGTCAGTGTTGAACTCTGGAAACCCGCCGGCCATCTCGGACGAATCCATATCTGGCACATATGCTTTGGCTCGGCTTAAAGCCAACATGGCGCCTGCTCGGGCGGCTGATTTTTTGAACTCTTCGATTTGGGCAGGCACGGTTGAAAGTTGCTTAAGCACGTCCCTTATGAAACGTGGCGGCTCTTTGTGACCCATAACGGACATAATGGTGAACAGGCTCCCTTCATACAGTTGCTCCAAGAACGTGTAAACCGCCTTGAGCTTGACACGGGGATCTTGCCGCAGATTGATGCTTCTGCTACCTGCACAATTTGAACACATTCGATTACAGCATTCCCATACAAATGTCAATGATTTCGGGCAAGTTATTCCTGACATATTGGCGGGTCACTTACCAAAGATGGCCTGGGTCATATCAGTAATATAGCGCTTCAAGCTGCTTAATTCGTCAGTAATGGGCTTGAGCCGGTTCTCCGCCTCTTCAGCACGTTTCAACAGCAATGTTCTCTCTTTCTCATGAGAGGCCGTCAACGCTCTCAATTTTTCGGCGGCAGTGGATGCTGATTCTTTTAGAGATGCAGCTGCTGACTCGGCATCAGTTCGAAGCTTCTTTTCCGCCTTAAGTTGCTCTTGCAAGCCGGCCGCTCTTGACTCAGCATCATTCAACAGATCCTGTCATCACCAGGTAACATCAGTACAACAATATATGGTCCTGAGCCTACAAAATTACCCACTTTGGTGTTTGGGGACTATGAAACAACCACACTTTTCTAAGCTGAAGTCCCAAGCAGTTGCTAGCAATCTACATGGCACTTGGGGGCTAATGCAGGTCATTTTTTCTCTTATAATGATCACTTTTCAAGTACAATTGTTGCAGGTCCGGCTCATTTTATTAAAATAAGCCGGCCCTTGGGGTCTACATGTCACTTTGCTCTCAATATTATTAAAGACCCGGCTGTTTCATAGAAGCAAGCCGGCCCTTGGGGGCTACATGTCACTTTGCTCTCAATATTATTAAAGACCCGGCTGTTTCATAGAAGCAAGCCGGCCCTTGGGGGCTACCCGTCACTTTTCAAACGGACAATTGCTGAAGACCCGGCTCATCTTATCAAAATGAGTCGGCCCTTGGGGGCTACACGTTGCTTTTCAGACATATGTTAAAGAACCGGCTTGTTATATACATAACAACCCGGTCCTTGGGGGCTACAGTTCCGCACCGAAGTATATCATCTTGGAAGTCTTACACACATTCATGTTGACCTCTATCTAAGACTTGGCGGCTACACAAGATATATACAGTATGGAAAGGACGAGATTCTATTTACCTCATATTTCCTTTTCAACATATTGACCATGTTGGCTTCCATCTCCCGGTTTGTAGATAGCCGGGTCAGATATAACTCACGAATATCAGCCGCGCTGAGTTCTTCAAGCATTGGGAGTGCAAGTTTGGTTTTCACTTTCTCAGCCACCACCGGGTCATCTTTTGCTGCAAGTTTGGTTAAAACAGTTGATGGCTCTGGGGCTTTCAAAGACGTCCCTGTAATGGTGACCTCGTCGGTGATTTGCGGAGATGATAAGGCTATATCATCAGTTGCCTTCCTCGGACTGGAAGGGTGAATAGGACTTGGCGGGTTAAGATCCTCCATCATGGTAGATGCGCGGACTTGAGTGTCCACCTCTTCAGTTGTTGGCGGCTCGTTTTGCTTGGGCGGATCAACATCTTCACCCATTTGATTTTCTGCCATCTCGCGTTGGCCTACAGGGGTCACCAAATTTGGATCTTCCGGTTCAAGGTTCTCTGGGGTCGAAGATGACTCGCCAGTTTTCCTCTTCTTGGCCTTGGCCCTGTGAATATGCACGAAGAGTAAGATAAACAAATTCAATGGTTGCAGCAAAGCATAACTTGGTGAAAAATAACACTTACCCCTGCTTAATAACCAGGGGGGGAGTTGAGTGGCGGATGAATCGCCCGACGATGGTGGCGACTCCTGATAATCCGAATCAGACGGGTTAAGTGGTTGTCTAAAAAGGCCGGCAAGCGGGTGAGATGGAGTTGGACTAAGAGGCACCTCATTGCGTCGCTTACGGGCGGCTGAAGCGTCGGGTAAGCCGGTCAAGAGTTCTCCAGAGCCACTTCGAGTCTGGCGTCTTGCAGAGCCGGCATGCTGCGATTTCTTTAAAGAAAATTGTGGGTCTAAATAAGCGTGTGGATGAGAAAATGGCACTTTTCTGACAGTTTTTCTGACTCTTTGGGGAACAAAGTTTTCTGAGTCAAAGGAGATGGAAATTACCTCAACTTCATCAGCCCGGCTGGTTTTAGCATCGCCCTGAGAATAAGAGGCGTCAGCCGGTTCAATAAAAAGATGGAAAGAGAGTCAAGTTTTACCTCTGAATCATCATTAGCTGTTGGCGACTCGCCTCTAGCTACCGTCTCATTTTCAGTTTCCGGTTTATTCTTCTTCTAAGCCGGCGCAGCCTTAGCAGCCTTGGGCTTGACCGCTGGTACTTTCTTTTTCTTCTTGTTCCAGAACGAAGAGTCGGCCTGCACAGTTTAAAACAAGATCAACCAAGTAAGTTTAGAGAATTGACAAGCTGGACAAGTGATCACAGAAATGCTTACTGGAGGAGCCTGGTTAAGGGCATAGAATGGTTTCAATCCGGTCTTGTTGCATGCTTCTTGAGTCTCCCCAAGTAGCTTCTTCGTAGCCTTATTTACTTCATCAGCTGACATATCAATGGGACTGAACCGTTGTGGGTCGGTTGACTCGCCAGAGTAATTACACATTAAGTTGGCTCGGTGGCTTAAGGGCAGGATCTTCCAGGAAAGCCAGCACCGGGTCAAGTCAACACCAGTCAGACCGTTGGCTAGCAAAGCCCTCAACTTTGGATATACGTGGGCGACTTGGGCACGTTCTTCTTGAGAAGCCCAGCCAGGAAGTTCAAAGGTTGGGGGAAGGCGTTCAGGTCTATAACCCGGCAGAGGGTTTTCATCAGCTGGAGCTGTGTTCTTGTAGTAGAACCACATTTTGTTCCAACCTTTAGGGTGACTCGGCAGAACAGCTGAAGGAAACGGAACATCTCTTCGTCTTTGAATTGAGACCCCGCCAAGTTCTAGGCAGGGGCCATCAGCGCACTCAGTTTGGCGGTTGAGATAGAAGAACTCTCTGAAGAGAGGAATGGTGGGCTCTATTTGCAGATATACCTCACACAAGACTTGGAATTGGCACAGGTTGGAGACAGAGTTTGGACCAATGTCTTGAGGATGAAGGTTGAAGAAGTGTAGAACATCCCGGAAGAATTTTGACCCGAGTGGAGAGAAACCCCTAAGCAGATGGTCTGTAAAAATCACGACTTCCCCTTCGCGGGGGTGAGGGACGTCTTCTACTGCTTGAGGGGCTCGATAGCTAATTACTTCTTGAGCCGGTAGGAAGCCTTGCTCTTTAAAATTGGTCAGTACAAGGTCAGAAACTTGAGAACACACCCAGTTGCAGACTGTGGTCTTCGCCATAGCAAGTCGCCTAAAATATGAACGAGGAATGCAAAAACGTAAATGGCAGGGTTACTCATGTTCATGATAAGCTCGTATCATATGATCAAAAGTACAACGGCGAATCACCATGTTCAGTAAGTCGCCAAGAGTTGATTATCAAGATTGGGCGGATCATAATAAGTGGACATGAGTCGCCAAGAGTAAGGGCGGCTCATCCTAAGACTAAGGTTCTTGGATTTATTCTAAGTGTTACAGAAACAAGTTTCGAACAAGAACAACTACTATTATGGATCTACAAAATATGCTGAAAGCACATTTGCTCCCTTGGTGGTTTTGGTAATTCATAACAACATATATCTCATTGAACTAATATCCATTCAAGATTAAGATTTCAGGATGTTCAATGATTGGCATGGCATGGACTAGAGATGTGGACCCCTCAAAATGCTAAGGACAAGAATTGGCAAAGATCAAGACTCTACATTTTTGGTTTAGTGATCCAAGATCACATTGAGTCCATAGGAAAGCCAATACTATTAAAAGGGGATGAGGTGTTGCCTAATGGTCTTTTTGCTCAAAGTGCTTAGTGACAGTATTCCTAAACCCTCAACCACTCTCTCAATCCCAAATATGTCCAAAACCCAAAGTCCAACTCGGCCCCACCGAAATTTCCAATCCGGCCTCACCGAGTTCATCCAAGACTTAGCCACTGCCAAACCCTAACAAATCGGATCCACCAAAATGGATCTCGGTCTCACCGAGATGGCCTTGCCAACTCTCTGTAATCGTTTGCATTTACTTCGGTCTCACCGAGTTTGCAAATCGGTCTCACCGAGATGGCTTGCCAACTCTCTGTTGCCTTATTGCTTCACTTCGGTCCTACCGAGTTGATGCAATCGGTGCCACCGAGATGAGGATTTCCCTAGCCATTGCACTTCGGTCCATCCGAGTTGTTCGTATCGGTCCCACCGAGATTCCTAAAGTTCATATCTTTTACACAGTTCGGTGCTACCGAGATTATCGTTTCGGTGCCACCGAGTTGGGTCAAAAGTGTGTAACGGTTGGATTTTGTGTGGAGGCTATATATACCCCTCCACCCCATCCTTCTCAGTAAGGAGAGCCATCAGAACGTGCCTACACTTCCACCATACATTTTCTGAGAGAGAACCACCTACTCATGTGTTGAGATCAAGATATTCCACTCCTACCATTTGAACCTTGATCTCTAGCCTTTCCCAAGTTGCTTTCCACTCAAATCCTTCTTCCACCATAGCCAAATCTGTGAGGAGTGATTGAGTGCTGGGAAGACTATCATTTGAAGCACAAGAGCAAGGAGTTCATCAACAACACACCATCTATTACCTTTTGGAGAGTGGTGTCTCCTAGATTGGTTAGGTGTCGCTTGGGAGCCTCCAACCAGATGTGGAGTTGAACCAAGAAGTTTGTAAGGGCAAGGAGATCGCCTACTTCGTGAAGATCTACCCCGAGTGAGGCTAGTCCTTCGTGGACGTAAGCCATGGTGGAATAGGCAAGTTTGCTTCTTCGTGGACCCTTCGTGGGTGGAGCCCTCCGTGGACTCGCGCAGCCGTTACCCTTCGTGGGTTGAAGCCTCCATCAACGTGGACGTACGATAGCACCACCTATCGGAACCACGCCAAAAACCGCCGTGTCTTCATTGCGTTTGAAATCTCCTACCCCCTCTCTACATACATATGCAATTGCTTACATTCCGCTGCTATACTCTTAGAGTTGCATGTGTAGGGTGATGCTTGACATGTACTATTGCTAAAATCTTCCTACAACTAAAATCTGGGAAAAGGTTAAGTTTTATTTGGTCAAGTAGTCTAATCACCCCCCCTCTAGACATACTTTCGATCCTACAAGTGGTATCAGAGCATTGGTCTCCGTAAGCCTTGATTTCCATTGCTTTGGTGATCATAGCCTTGGTTTTACAACCTAGGAGAGTATGGCGTCTAGTGAGGGTAACTATCACCGTAGAGGTCCATATTTTGATGGTACAAACTTTGCTAGTTGGAAACATAAGATGAAAATGCATATTCTTGGTCATAACCCTGCCGTTTGGGCTGTTGTTCGTGTTGGCTTGCAAGGTGACTTCTTTGAGGATGGCAAGGAACCGGATCGTGAAGCAACCCCGGAAGAATTGAAGATGTTGCAATACAATGCTCAAGCTTGTGACATTCTATTCAACGGTTTATGTCCCGAAGAATTCAACAAAATCAGCCGCCTCGAGAATGCAAAGGAAATTTGGGATACCTTGGTTGATATGCATGAGGGTACCGAGTCCGTCAAGGAATCTAAGTTGGATGTGCTTCAAAGTCAACTTTACAAGTTCAAGATGAAGGATGGTGAAGGAGTCGCAGAGATGTACTCTAGGCTTGCTCTCATCACAAATGAGATTGCCGGCTTAGGAAGTGAAGAGATGACCGACAAATTCATCATCAAGAAGATACTTAGAGCTTTGGATGGAAAATATGATACCGTCTGCACATTGATCCAAATGATGCCAAATTACAAAGATCTCGAGCCCACGGAAGTCATTGGAAGGATTGTCGCTCATGAAATGTCGCTCAAGGACAAAGAGGAGCTGCACAATAAGTCAAGTGGTGCTTACAAAGCCTCAACCGATGCTCCAACAACTTCAAGTGACCAGCTAGTATCCAATGAAGAGATTAGCCTAATGGTGAAAAGGTTCAACAAGTTCTACAAGAACAAAGGAAAAGAAAGAAGCTCTAGCTCAAGACATTATGAGAGAAGATCATCAAGTCGTGACCGTAATTGCTACAATTGTGGAAAGCCCGGACACTACTCAAATGAGTGTACGGCTCCCTACAAGAAAAGAGACGAATCACCAAGAGGAAGACACAGAAGAGATGAATCACCTCGTAAAGAGAGAAGGAGTAGAGATGATTATTATGAACGAAGACACTCTCGAAGAAGTAAGGATTCGGAGAGGAAGGACAAGTCATCCAAGAGCTACACAAGAAGAAGACATCAAGCTCATGTTGGTGAATGGGTTTCCGGCTCTGACTCCGACAACCAATCCGATAGAAGTTATCACTCCAACTCCGACTATAGTCAAGATGAAGGTGTTGCAGGACTTGCACTTGTATCATCCAACTCCTACGATCTATTTGACTCACCGAATGAAGGAATTGGAACATGCTTCATGGCAAAAGGCCCTAAGGTATCACACCCCGAGTATCTTGATTTTAATAGTGATGAAGATGATTTGCTTGGTGATGATGATTTACTTGTTGATAGGGCTAGTGATGTGAGCTATAATGAAAATGCTAGTAATCATGATAGTCAAGAGAAAACGAGTGACAATGCGATGAAGGAGATTGAGCGTCTAACTAAAGAACTAAATGCTCTTAAGTTAGCTCATGAAACAACTCAAGAGGATCATAGAGAACTTCTAAGAACTCATGAGAAGCTACGCTTCGAGAAGCTAAATTTAGAGCAAGAGCATGAGTTTCTTAAAGCTATCAATGACAATCTTCGAAAGAAGAGTTCTTCATATCTTGCCAAACGTTTACTCTTGTCTACCTTTATGCCACAAGTTAAACCTAAGCAAACTAGCAACAAGGGTAAAAATGGTTCTACCTCTAGTAGTAACAATAACAATGCTAAATCCAATATTGTTGCTTCTAGTAGTTCTATTGATTCAACTAACGATTCTCTTAGCCAAGTTAGACTTGAGCAAGAAAATATGCTATTGAAAGGAATTATAGAAAAAGGTGTCTACAAGAGTCTTGCCGGGAGTAAACAATTTGAGGAAATTGTATGCAAGCAAGGAAGGCACCGAAAGAACCAAGGTTTTGAACGAAAGTTCAATGCCGATGGAGTTGAGTGGGAAGAAGGTCGATACCCCAAGATGAAGTTTGTTCCTCAACAAGAGAAGTATGATCCTACTTCCTTCAAGGGAACACGAGCTCAAGAAGACCTTCCACCACAAGACCACAAGCTAAAAGGCAAGGACAAGCTTCAAGAAGAAATTGATTCATTTGAAGAAGCTCCTCAAGCCATGGTCAAGTGGGTTCCCAAGACTTCATCAAGTTTTACTTCATCAAGTGCTACTACAACTCCAAGGATTCCCATCAAGTTGATGTGGGTCCAAAAGAAGAAGAACTAGAGAGTTCTTGAGGGTGACTCCGCCAACAAACTTCACTTATATTCTTTATGGCAAGGACTTGTGCAACCAACTTCCACATTTTGCACTAGTTCATGGAGTCACAAACCCTCTTGTTGGTAAGGCAAGGGACAAGGTAATCAATGCACTCATGGACATCATCATATGTGTATTTCACTCTATGTCTATGGATATCCTTGTATGTTCCTTGTGTGGGACTAACCCATGTAGGTATTGAAAGCACATAACTCCAAAGGATTGCTCCCAACTTTTGATGGTCTACATCAACATTGAGCATCCACATCTTCAACATCTACATGAAGTCATCATCGACAAAACCCAAGGTTAGTTCAACCCTCTTAGGGGGGATATCACATCTAGGGGGAGCTTTGCTCTAAACAATTGAGCTAAAGCAACTCTAATGGTGTGAACACATTAATGCTTTATGTAAAAGTGGTAACCCCACTTGCGCTTAAACGATGAGTATGACCTATGATCAAATGTTCTCATTTGGCTCCTAAGTCAATATACTCATATATAGATGACCTAGTCATCGCCATTGCTTGATAGATGCTAGAATTGGTTGTGCATGTTTGACACATATTTCATTTGCTATCTTATTGTGTGAGCATGTTGATTTGCATGTTTTCATCATTCGAGGACATCCATTTGTTGTTTTGATTGTCTTGGTTTTTCTGGCCAAGTGGATGTACAAGAATGCCTAAGAACCTTCTCTAGATATATATGCTTTCTTGTCTCAAATTCTACTCTTGCTGCATCACAAAAATTGAACAAGTCATTTTCGGACCCTCCGGGTGAGGAGCACTCGGAGTCACCGATCTGAAAGGGTTGAACCTCCAAAACCTTCTAATTGATTTCGGTCAGACCAACCCAGTCAAACTCGGTCGAACCGAAAGCATTTAGATTGATCTAGGTTTTCATCTTGGTGCTACCGATTAGACCAACTCGGTCGGACCGAGTTGTTGTAACTGCAAGCAGTTGCACGTCTCGGTGCTACCGATTTGTTCCACTCGGTGCCACCGACAGCGAATGGGTATATATTCTCAGCGAACCGTGCGGTTGAAAATTTCTTCAAACGTCACGCTCCCGCGCCCCATTGCTGCCGCCCCTTTGGTCTCCGGATCGTCGCCGTCGTCGCCTGTGCGCTCTCGCCGCAGGACTCCGTCGCCGTCAACGGTAATCTCCACCGCCGTTGCCGCCGTAGAGGAACTCCACCGAGTTAGGGTGAGTTTCGATCCCTTTCGTGCTTCCCTTTTCCGATTCAATGCATGATTGGATTGCCTATAATCTTGCCACGAATGCAATTCACTTTCCACCAGATAAGTTCGTTTGAACGAGATTCGAGCAAAAAATTTAGGGTTAGGTTTCCGCCGAATGCATCTCGGACCGACGGAATAGGAATTTTCGGTCCCACCGATTTGGCCCTGGCCATAGCACAAGTACATCTCGGTGCCACCGAGTTGTGCGAATCGGTAAGACCGAAAGTAACGTCTCAGTGAAACCCTAGCATCTCGGAGCCACCGAAACCCATCTCGGTCAGACCGAAATGGCGTGCCATGTCTCTGTAGTGTGCTGCGGTGTCACCGAGATTACCAACTCGGTCCATCTGAACTGCATTCTGTGAAAACCTAGAACTAAAGTTTGAACTCATTTTTATGAAAAACAATCTGCTTTTGTGATGACTCATCTACTCTACCCATACCTATCTATTCACAGGGTCAGCTCAGCACAATGTCTGATGTCAGTGACAGTCAGAACAGGTCAGAGCAGCATGAAGAACAAAGTGAAGGATCAAGCCATAATGAAAGTTTCTATGAGGGAGAGAGAATCTCTCCAGATCTTCCTAAAGCTGCAACCCGAACACGGAAGAAGAAAACCTTAGACAGTGAGGATGAGGACTTTGTTGCAAGTGAAACTGCACAAAAGAAGAAGAGAGTAGTGCTAGCTAAGGAGTACAACACAAAGCCTACTTCTGTCAAGGAAAGAACAGCTGTGAGGAAAGTGCCTCAGAAGACTATGCAAGAGCCTAGTGAGGCAGCTGCAGGTGCCAAGAAGAAAAGAGTAAGGAAATCTTTTGCCCGAGTGATTGGCAGACCTACTATGATGATTGATGAGGAAGAAGAAGAGGAGGAAGAGCGAGCTGCTGCACCCCCTGCAAAAGCACAGAAGCTCATGTCTGATGCTATCAAGACTGCTGCACCTCCCAAGTCAAAGCCTAAGGCACCAGCACCCAAGAGATCAACCAGAAACATATCTGCTACAGAGAAGAACAAGGCCCCAGTGCCTGAATCAACTGTTGATGAAGAGCCTCTAGTGCTCATAAAATTGAAGCCCAAGATACCAGAACATGACAACGCACACCCAGTAGCTGAGAACATGATGTTGAGAAAGGACAAAGGACCGCGTCAATGGAGATTGTCAGATCCTTATGCTATCAGAAGGAGGACTGCTTGTGATTATCGTTTTCACACCCGTGAGCAACAGGATTTCTATGAGACAGTATTGCTTGACAAGAAGCCCATAGTCAGTGACATGAGATGGGTGGACTGGGAATACATTGATGAGAACGAGGATTATTTCCCCCATGTGCATGAAAGCTTCAGAATTGCAGGTGTTGATGAATTTGTTGGGAAGAAATTGACTAAGTGGAATGACGAGATGGTCATGCAATTCTACTCCACAACACATTTCTATCCAGATGGTCGCATAGTGTGGATGACTGAGGACATTAAATATCAATCAACTATTTCTGAGTGGGCAAATCTTCTTGGTGCACCCAAGGAACAAGATGATGATTATGATGTTTATGCCAAGCTCAAGTTTGATCACAATTCCATGAAGAACATGTACACTGCTATTCCCCAGGAGGATCTTGAGACTCATAAGCTTGGATCAGTAAAGCATTTGCTCCCAGGTCTGGCCACCTCAAACACTATACTGCGGTACACTCTGCTACCCAAGTCAGGAGATGATAAGATGATTCGTGGCCACTCCATCAACTTGCTGCATTTATTCGTTACACCTCAGAAATTCAAGGTGATGAGCCTGATAGTAGAGACTATCAAGAGGACAGCAGCAGATCAGAAGAGATCGTGTGGTTATGCTCCACATATTCAGTTGTTGATCAATTCCAAGGTTGGAACCAGCACATATCTTCTTGATCGAGAGCATTTGCCACTCCGTCCAGATTTTGAGGACAATGTCATAGTGATGGATCCTTCGCATCCCACTTCTGCCCAAGCTCAAGAGGAAATCCGCAAAGCACAAGAAGCTAAAGTAGCTCAGGAAGCAGCAGCTCCCAATGCTCCAATCGCGAATCTCAAGACACCAAAAGACCAAATGCAATATCTGCTTAAAGCCACTCTGAGGATTGAGCGAAGTCTGGCCAACCTCACCCAGACCCAGGCTAGTTTTGCGCGGATTATTGAGACAAAGTTTCATGACTTGGATGTCAAGGTGACAGAGATTCAGACTTCAGTGGAACAGCTGCAAGGAGATGTCGATGCTGTCAAGCTTGCCAGATCAGATGACAGTGAAGATGAGAGACCGACTACAGAGCAATTTCAGTCAGTGCCTAGGGCTGCCAGGTCAGCTGCGATACCAGTTGTGGATCCACGGACCACAGTATCTGCACCAGCCGCCACAACCACAGTGCCACAGCAGGTCTCCACTCCACCAGTCCAGCAGTCGTCAGCAGAAGCATTCGCGGACGCTCTCATCTCAACGCCGTCTACGCACACCGGAGCCGCCAGCAGGAGATCGCCTTCGGAGGACCGTGCCTAGAGAGCCGACTAGTGCTATACGATTCGAACTTTTTGGTACTTGTTGCCAAAGGGGAAGGATTTGTATAGATCATAGGCTTCGAGAGAGAGAGTTTCTTGTTTTTTGATTTGCTTCGAGAGTTTTCTTTGCTACTTGTTTGATCGTTTGTTGATACTCTTTGTTATGTGTGTGCTTGCTGCAATATTCTGTCGTTTATACTTGTGAGATACGATGGTGATTGATCATATTATGCCCATTGTGATATTCCATGTTTATCTCTAATATTATCTTGTATGATCAATTACTTATGTTGGTGATGCGTGCCTATTATCCCAATCATATCATTTTGCGCGCTCCACCAAGATGTATGTGACATGGAAGAGTAACCCATGAGCCTAATCGATTGTGCATTTGCATTCAAACGCAAACTTTTAATAATGCACAAATTTAGGGGGAGCTCTTGCTTATCACATACTTCTCAAAGCGATGATGTATTTCATTTACTTAATCATCCGTCGAAGCTTTGATCTATATGTTGTCATCAATTACCAAAAAGGGGGAGATTGAAAGCACATTTGCTCCCTTGGTGGTTTTGGTAATTCATAACAACATATATCTCATTGAACTAATATCCATTCAAGATTAAGATTTCAGGATGTTCAATGATTGGCATGGCATGGACTAGAGATGTGGACCCCTCAAAATGCTAAGGACAAGAATTGGCAAAGATCAAGACTCCACATTTTTGGTTTAGTGATCCAAGATCACATTGAGTCCATAGGAAAGCCAATACTATTAAAAGGGGATGAGGTGTTGCCTAATGGTCTTTTTGCTCAAAGTGCTTAGTGACAGTATTCCTAAACCCTCAACCACTCTCTCAATCCCAAATATGTCCAAAACCCAAAGTCCAACTCGGCCTCACCGAAATTTCCAATCCGGCCTCACCGAGTTCATCCAAGACTTAGCCACTGCCAAACCCTAACAAATCGGATCCACCGAAATGGATCTCGGTCTCACCGAGATGGCCTTGCCAACTCTCTGTAATCGTTTGCATTTACTTCGGTCTCACCGAGTTTGCAAATCGGTCTCACCGAGATGGCTTGCCAACTCTCTGTTGCCTTATTGCTTCACTTCGGTCCTACCGAGTTGATGCAATCGGTGCCACCGAGATGAGGATTTCCCTAGCCATTGCACTTCGGTCCATCCGAGTTGTTCGTATCGGTCCCACTGAGATTCCTAAAGTTCATATCTTTTACACAGTTCGGTGCTACCGAGATTATCGTTTCGGTGCCACCGAGTTGGGTCAAAAGTGTGTAACGGTTGGATTTTGTGTGGAGGCTATATATACCCCTCCACCCCATCCTTCTCAGTAAGGAGAGCCATCAGAACGTGCCTACACTTCCACCATACATTTTCTGAGAGAGAACCACCTACTCATGTGTTGAGATCAAGATATTCCACTCCTACCATTTGAACCTTGATCTCTAGCCTTTCCCAAGTTGCTTTCCACTCAAATCCTTCTTCCACCATAGCCAAATCTGTGAGGAGTGATTGAGTGCTGGGAAGACTATCATTTGAAGCACAAGAGCAAGGAGTTCATCAACAACACACCGTCTATTACCTTTTGGAGAGTGGTGTCTCCTAGATTGGTTAGGTGTCGCTTGGGAGCCTCCAACCAGATGTGGAGTTGAACCAAGAAGTTTGTAAGGGCAAGGAGATCGCCTACTTCGTGAAGATCTACCCCGAGTGAGGCTAGTCCTTCGTGGACGTAAGCCATGGTGAAATAGGCAAGTTTGCTTCTTCGTGGACCCTTCGTGGGTGGAGCCCTCCGTGGACTCGCGCAGCCGTTACCCTTCGTGGGTTGAAGCCTCCATCAACGTGGACGTACGATAGCACCACCTATCGGAACCACGCCAAAAACCGCCGTGTCTTCATTGCGTTTGAAATCTCCTACCCCCTCTCTACATACATATGCAATTGCTTACATTCCGCTGCTATACTCTTAGAGTTGCATGTGTAGGGTGATGCTTGACATGTACTATTGCTAAAATCTTCCTACAACTAAAATCTGGGAAAAGGTTAAGTTTTATTTGGTCAAGTAGTCTAATCACCCCCCCTCTAGACATACTTTCGATCCTACATATGCGAAAAGGAAAATATTCACTATACCTAGTTCATACAATGGAAACACAGTTTGATCTACTCCAAGTTTCTAGTAAAGGACTGAGGTTCCTCGATGCGAAATTGTACAACCGCAAGTGGCGGGGGATTTTCTACAACAGACGCGCTTGAAGCTGGATCCAAACGGCAATGAATAGGATAAACTGACGAACAACGACGAACCGTGAAGAACGCTCGGGTTTGCTATGAATCTGAAAAGGGGCAATGAGGCGTACCTGGATGCGGTGAGTAGCTCTGAGATGATCTTGAGCAGCCTCGACGACGGCGCGTACGAAGAAGAGGATGCGGACGAGGTCGCCGGTGCGCGTCGGGGTCGTACAGCGGCGGAGCTCCTGACACCGGTAGGTGCGTCGCGAGGAAGAAGAAGAAGTGGGGCAAACGAAGCAGTAAAGTGAAAACGGAAACCCCCTCGGGCGTATTTATAAAAAAATAATAGAAGGGAAAGAGGCAGGTGCGAAAACAGAGGAGCACAGTAACTTTTGTGAGTAGATGACGCCTCGATTTTCGGGCTTGACAGATATACTCAAAAGATTCGCTATGATGTGGCGCCTGAACCCCGCGATTTCCGGAAGGTGATGTCATGATACCGAAGAATCAGAAATGTTAAGTTACCGGTGCTTTATGAGCCGGCGAACTCGCGTGACTCGGCCATGGAATGAACCTAGATGATGAAAGGAAGGATAACCCGGCAATATGACTTCTGGAGATTGATGTGAATAAATTCACCTCACTCTGGGGGCTAATGTCGGGGATATAACCCGCCGGCATAACCCGCCCGTTCAGGGCCGGGTTACCGATTGGCGGCTTACAGGATAAAGGACGCAACATTCAAAGAACAGGAGGCCCATCTGGCGACTCATCGTGCAGGCCGGGTTAGGGCCCAATACTTGAGGCGGCGGCTTATCCAAGGACGTGATATGTTTTCCTTTCTTGAGGAGGACGATGAGTAGGAAATAGACTAGATCACGGGTCAGGTTATGACCCGGACTCTGTTGTAAACCCAGGGCCTCGACCTATATATAAAGGCGAGCCCCTGAGGCGGAAAGACTAAGTTACAAGCTCTCGAGTACTAGGTTAGCCAGGTTGCACCCTTGTAATCGAGATCATCATCATCAATACAACCAAAGTAGGACGTAGGCTATTACCTCCGTTGTGAGGGGCCGAACCTGGGTAAACCCTTGTCTCTCGATTCCGATCAACCCCGTTCGAGTTACCACCTAGCTGCAATGGCCTCACGACTAAGTCCTTTCACGAGGACATCTGCCGTGACAAAACCACGACAGGAGACGGACTGGCCCACATGGGACACAAGGTCCTGCCACCTCCCGTGCCCTACTCATCCTCGGAGGAGTCCGCGCCTTGTAAGTCAAAGGTGGACATGAGGTCCACAATGGAAATGGTGGCGCCCACGCTATTGTCGTCCCACCGGGCGACCGGATAGTTCGTCGGCGGCGCATAGGAGACGCAGCTGGCGTTGTTCTCCTCCGCGGTCGCCTGGAGTTGTGCCTTCGCAGCGGCCGCTTCCTGGCGAGCGGCGGCTTGAGCGCGGACGGCATCGTAGATGGCACGCTACTCCGCGACGAAGTTGGGGTTTGCCGCTGCCATGGCCGCCATGGCCTCCTCGCTCGCGCACTCGCCGTAGAACTGGCCCTCCACCAGTCGGTGCTGCTCCAGGAGGAACAAGTTGTATCGATGTTCCTCCTGCGCCTGCTGGAACGCCGACAAAGGCGCCGGCGCAGGCTGCAACTACGCCATGGCGGCATTGTAGTGCGCCTGCGCCTGCTCCATGGTGAAGCCGGTGTGCACGGGCGTGGGCGCCGGGGCAGTGACGTCGGAGCCCGTCACAATGGTGGGGTCATCCTCGTTGTTGGAGACCTCGGGCGAGCTGGCCGGCAAGCCGCCTCGATCCGCCTGGCACGGCGACTCTGCCAGGCGGCCGCAAGGGCGACCACCTCGTGCTTCATCTCCGTGGAAAGGCTCTCCCACAGAGCTTCGCGGCCTGCGGTCATGGCGGATGCGGTGCAAGGGTGGAGGATGTGGAGCGACTTGTGTTGTAGCGTGGAGTTAGTCAGGTGTGGCCGCCTTTAAATAGAGGATTCCGGTGAGGCCAGTCGTCCGGGTGCATCAATGTGCGGAGTCGAAGTGGGTTTCTCGGTCGGCAAGCTTGCTTAATGGCGGCATACGGACGGATGGGGGCATTGAATGGGCGTGGTAGATATCTGTCCCATCCAGTCCAGTAACGCGTCTCCGACATTGAACAGGCGTGGACACTGGGGACGCGTCGCGGGCGGCGTCCTCGGCCGACGCGCCGCTTCAGTGGTGGAGCCAGTGAGAGGTCGCGTCCGCTCTGGGCCGACTTCAATGTGGAGCGGCGCGCTTTACAGCGTCATGAATGCGGGCAGCTGACATCGGGCGAGAACGCACGCGGGCAAGGGAGGAGGGGGTTTGGGTGGGCTAGGTCGATCAGAAGCGGGCGTGGGTGCTGTTTGGACACCCGCAAAGCCCCCCATGTTTGTCTCCAGTTTACGGGAGAAAGTACGTCCGAACCGCCCTGCGAACCAATACAGGGTCATGTTGGATGGCACAACACGTCCGGATCGCTCGGTTCGGACGGACGCGGGCGGTTTGAGGGTCGCCGTTGGAGATGCCCTCACACCGATAAAATTCGGACTGGGATCGGCAGGAACTTTGACACAAACGGCAGCCACAATGACCAAGAAGAAAAGCTCATATAGGAACATCCGATGGATCAAGGTAGTAAGATGAATATTCATTTCTGAACCCGGGCTCATCTGCTTTTGGTGAACAGTAAAAACTTACTAGACTGTTTTTTTTGTCAACCAAGACACTCTAATGCGTGATGTCCAGACAAAATTTCATCTTGTTCGGACATCTGAGGAGCTCGTGGCAAAAATAAAATAAAAATCAGATCCAAATAGTGCGCTAACAGTAAACTTTCTCACATACCCTAATTTTGTTTATTTTTGGGTGAGAGCTACTCAGATGTTCAAACACCACCTTCGCACAAGCATCACACACTCAAATATCTTCCATGCCAAAAAAATCTGATTTTTTTTCGAATCTTTCAAGTATGTTTTTTATTTTACTATTCATGCACAGAAGCAGATGAGCTCGAGAACCGAATTACTGCGTCCGTAATAAGATAAGCACACTACGCAGAAATTATGATGGAAATCGGATGAAAAATCGAGTAAATTACACATTTGGTATACAAACATGCTAGTGCATAACACAACCGTCCCGGCACGTGAAAATGCTTCAATACGGTCCTGGTATACACAAATTTGTAAGACACATGCTCCTGCATACATCTTCTGCAGTATGGTAAGAACTCCACCCCCTAAAATCAGTCTGTTTTGCTTGTTTTGCACCTCAATTGCATCATTTTAGAGTTATTTGATACGTTTTACAGTGGAATGCATGGTTATTTCGAGCTCGTTTATCTAGGGTTTAGGCAGAATCCTAGGGTTTTAATGGTTGTGTGTTAAATGTTCTATTTTTCTCGTTTGACAGATGAAGGCGGCGACTTTTACACTGAAGAGTTAGTACACCGAGGGTTTTTCTTTGAAAATAGAGCAAATAGGTCATATCTTAATGAAAGAAGGTGTCTTATGATTTTCTGTGATGCCAGGGAAACTTGCATCCAATGATGGATGATTTAGTAGAGGATTTGGGGTATGAGAAGATAGGAAGAATAAATATATGTGGTTTTATTATTTATGCCACTAATTGTGTCCCACTACTCAGTTTTGCCATTAAAAGTTACAACTACTCAAAAATGCCATTGTTCCGTGAGATGCATGCTCAAAAATGACATCATTCCATTAGACGTTTGCTCAAAAATGCCATTAGACATCGTTATTGTCAGGTCAAACCCGTTGACCATGTTATATGACCAAAATACCCCTAGACTCACATGTCAGATCTCTCTATCTCACAATGATAAGTGTGACCCCACTTGTTAGGAGTAAGCAAGCGAACAATTTTAGAGAAAAATAAAAACGCTGTTGGGGATCGAGTGGGACCCACACTTTAGCGTAGTGAGATAGAAGGAGATCTGACATGTTGGTCCATGGGTATTTTGGCCATTATAACATGGTAAACATGCTTTGAGCTGACAGTAATGCTGTCTAGTGGCATTTTTGAGCATGCGCCTAACGCATCGATGGCATTTTTGAGCAGTTGAAATTTCTAATGGCAAAACTGAGTAGTGGGACACAACTGGTGGCATATATGATAAAAACCCTAAATATTTATCTGTTGCTACCTAGATTGCAAATTAATAAGCATAGACTTAAGATGATTGCTAAAAAGAATGACACAAACTGCATTAGGACACTGGTTAGAGATGGGCACAATTTTTTTATGTTTTATCTTTATCACGAGGACAACATTTTGTGAAGATAATTGAGAGAAGGATGATGTGGTTGCCAACCCAGGTGCAAATCTACTTCATGTTACCAGTCCAGTGAAGAGCATCAAACATGTCATAGAGGATAGTAGCTTAGAGCACAACATGAGCTTGGTTTTTGTTGAAGATGGCACACACAATTTGTATGCAAGTTAGCAATGTTCTTAAATCTTTTTGAGGGACTAACCAATTAATGCAGTGCCCAGTATTAGTTCCTGTTTTCTGCTATTTTTAGAATTTCAGAAAATCATCGCGAAAAAGGTCCCAAAAAATAGGAGAGGTGTTTTTGTGCCGGAAGAAGACCAAGGGGCCAAGGCCCAGCTCCAGGTGGGGCCCATAGAGCCTAGGCGCATGGTGTAGGCGCCCACCTTACGGGGGCGCCTAGGGCTTGTGGGCATCCCTCCGGGTGGCTCCGGTGCCACTGTCCTATATATACCCGAAAACCCTTTCATGAATTGTATCACATTTTTTCGCCGCCATTAGTTCACGGTCCGAAGCGATCTTCTTTTACAACCCTGATCTGGTACTCTGCCGGAGGGGGAAATTCGTCCCCATCTTCACCAATATCATTGTCGATGAGCTCGTCGTCGAGCTTTTTGAGGACATCGTTGGCAGCCTCTGACTCACATGCCTCGTCGTGTGGCCCTTCGATTCCCGACATGCGCGTGAGGGCCAACTGACCGGACTTCGGCCGGAGGCAGTGCTCGCTGCGCCTCCACACCTCCTGCGGGAATGACCGAGCAACTCACCACCGTGGGCTGGCACAACGTGGTCCACTGGCTTGCACAGGCGTGACACCCGCAGTTGGAGATGCTACGCTACCACCAGCGTTGCCGCTGACGTCGGAAATTGAGCTCTCCGTCACGCTTTCACCACCCTGGAGGGGACGAGGCTATTCTAGGGTTAGGGATGTGTGTGTGTGTGTGTGTGTGTGTTGTGGAAATGGGGATTCTTTTTGTCCGGCTATCGCCTTTTTGTAGCGAGCCATGTGAAACGCCTCGCATTGGTGATTATGAAATTTTAAGAGACCGTTTTGCAAAATGCCGTGGTAGCGCGCGAGTTTTTTTTTTTGCATGGTAAGACATGTCTCATTTATATCATAACGATCATAGTACAAACCACGTACAAACCGACCTGGCAAAACAGAAAAAATAGCGCGAGGTTACATGGCAGCCGCGGAGAGCCTTGGCGTATCTACGATCGTATGCAGGACCGTATGTGTTGCACATATGTGTATACCATGATCGTATTTAAGCATTTTTTCCGCAAAAAAAAAGAGAGTATTGAAGCCTTTTCAAGTTCAAAGACAGTTGTGTTATCGTTGAAATGTTCATGTGTACTCCGAAAAGTAGGAGCAACAACGCGAACGTGCGAGCATGCACACTCCTCCACGCTCTCAATAATAATGTGTAAACGCGAGCCGGAGTCTCGAGGACGAACGTGAGGCCATATGCCCGTTGGCTCCTGTGTCCGTTGAAACCATTGACTCTGCAGCGCGCGCCCCCCATAGCGGCCGGGTCGTGCAACCGCAAGTCCGCAACCAACCAAGGCGAGCGTTTTCTCGGGCTGCCCGGTCCAACTCCCGTGTGTGCGTGCTTCGGCGCTGACTCCTCGAGGATGCGGGAGGCAGCACCCTATGGTGCTTCGTAAACAGAGAAAGAAAAAATAAATTATGAAGTGCATCAGACTCATGGCCCGCGTGTTCGTGCGTCCTCGCTGAACGCATGCTCCGTTCAATCCTTGGCATCAACCTCTGTCTGTCGCATACGGTTTTGTGTCCAACAGGTTCCTGCAAACCCGAACTGAAGGAACCGTGCACCGCCCAGCAGCTGCTACCATCGCCGCGTTTTGTGCTGTGGGCGCACCGCGGGTGATTGCGTACCAACAGCCGCGAGCGGAGTCCATCTGACCTCCGTGCTCGCCGTCGTCGTCGTCGTCGCGTGCTGTCACGCAACGCAAGTGGTGACTGCATTATGGCATGGCGGTGGACCGATGACTATACAACGACGCAACGACCGGAGCTTAGCTATCACGTTTAGCTATGGCTGACCCACTTCGTGCCATCACGTTTCTCTAGGAAAACTATAAACACTAGTACTCGCCATCGACGCGGTTTGTACGCGGTCAGCTTCCCGCGTTTGCGTGTTTCGGCTCGTACTTTAATTATATAGGTCAAGTAGGCTGCCGTGTCATCCTTTTTTTTAACGATTTGGATTGTACTATTAATCAACTTAGATCATTACAATCCTGTTGACACACGGTGTCAATTTCACCAGGTCCGCTTCTCAGCCAAACTGCAGTACGTGGTACCGAAAGTCCCAATTGGGCTAGCATATCGAAAATCCAAAGGAGCGCTCGTCCTCGCATGCTCTCGGTATCTCTGTTCGTTCGTTTCTTTCGGGATCAGAGCGGGAGAGTGTATTATCCTGGTACGCGTCCTGTACACGGTTAGGATTAGGAGCTGCAGTAAAACTGGGTTGGCCCCACCATCGTAGCGCCATGCCGTTAGAACCTAACGGTGGGCGCCACTTATACCCACCGCCTGCCCACCGCACAGGGACGAGCCTCCATCCTGTGCCGTGCTGCAGAGTTACGATGCTACTGAAACTCTGAAAGAGAACAACACCAGGTGAAAACTGAACATGAGTGTGATGCGAAACAGAATGCAGAGTGAAACTGCATCACTGTTGCGCCGCGAAAACGTCAAGGTACAAGGCACACCCGACGTCCAGTGAACCACCCGTCGTGCGAACAGTTGACATTATCCTGTCCCTCCAAAACCCTAAAGGTACAAGGCACATCAGGACGGCTTGACTTATCTGATTCTGATGGTAAGATCTTTTTTTTTCTTCACTGCGTGCTGAACCATATAATTTTTGGTTGATGTCGACACATGAACATGTACAGATGAGAGCTCCAATGCTAGGATGGCATTCAATCGTCACAACAAGCGAGGATGGTCTCCGATGTTCCTGTGCACCCCGTGAAGGTTATCTTAGAGAACCTTAGGCTAGTCTCCTCTTCTGTCTGCTGCCACATACAGTATGAGGCAACGCACTAATCATGATCATTCGTAGACATGGTGCACACACGATGGAAGCCGCTGGAGCTTTGTACGACAACCCACCCGAGCATCCGGCGTGAACGGGGATGCAGGCTGAAGACAGGCTAACGGTGGACGCCTAGACAATCGCGGGCATGGTTCATTGTGTCTATGAAGATGAAGACCTAAATGATGGCGTTGTCACTTTCGGAGAGTGTGTCATCAAATTGTTCAATGGTTTGCAGAAAAAACATTGCTACCTTCAGGAAGACGGCAGTTCTGGAGATCTTCGGGATACTCAACGACAATGGAGCCTTCATGGCTGAAGAAAAGTACCGTGATGTACCCTCGAGCCACTTGGCAGCGTTTAAACTGTCAACTGTTCATGAAACTGTCTACATTTCGTGCGGCAACTTGGAACAATGTAACAATCTGAAATTTGTTAGTCAACTTTGGAACCTTTAATTAATGATTGTCATAAAGAAAAAACGTGTGCAGCTGTTGCCTCGCAAGCTGTTCTTAATTCTTGACAGGTGTACCAACTTTTTGCATTACCCTGTTCCTATCCCATTCCTCCGCGAAACCTGAAATGATCTTGTGTGCTTTGCTTTCCCTGCAAAATTCAACAACACAAATGTCGTTAGTGGGGAAAACTGGATTTCAAACGCCAGCAAGTTGTTAGGGCAACGGATTGGACAGCCCAGCCCACGGCCGACCCACGGAAGTTGAATAGTTTTGAAAACAAAACATCCTTTCTCGCGAGCAGATGGCCGGAACTAGTCATGCCCAGTTTGAGCGACAAGCATGAGGCAGCAACTCCAAAAGGTTCATACAAACTAAAAGTGTTTTACAACACGAGGTTCAAATAAAACAAGCATTCCCCGCGTAGTGACAGATTAGTTCCAGCGCACTACTTAAGGTCTGGCAACTTGTGTCTAGAACATTTCAAAACTGTGTCGAGAACCAACACCACTTGTCTTGCTGCGATTACAAAGTTCTGCTGAAGTCAAGCGCTTGTGGTGCCATGGGGCACTCCCCTTCTTTGATCATCAGTAGTGGCGCAAATCCGTTCAAGCTTGGAGCACTCAATGTTGATTCTGGCGTAACAACCTCTCTACCTGCCACCAAGGTAGAATCGGGGATCAGTTCCGCGACAGCATAAGGTGATGTTGGAGTTATGGGAGCGGGAACTGGGAAGTGCAATGAACTTGGATGTGTACATGCTAGATGCTTCAGAGCAGAAACGCATGCCATGTCCCTGCTTGAGTGGTCAATGGTACTGCCGCCATCAGTCAAGCCTACATACGCAGGTGTAACATCCAGGTCATAGGCAAAACAGAGGATGGAGCACTGTGACATCTGAACAAAATGATACCGCACCGTAACAGGAAACCCGATCAGCTAGTACCGATGTGTAAACGGTCGATGCGTGTTCAGCGCAAACACGCTTACCCACAACATTGTCCCTCCGTGTCTCGGTTATAATCCACAGTCGAGCTGCAACCTGCATGCTCATCCGTGAGCGGCACACCAGGGACTGGATGTTGCTGCACTGCAAACCTCAGCACCACCTCTTGCAACATCTCGCGCACCTCCTGGTTGACGACCGCAGTGATTGCATCCCCGACGGCGCTCATCGAGTATGATGAGCACTGCATCAGAGCTAGGTGCACCCGTAGTCCATGCATGCACACGGCGGCCACCGAGTTGCTGTCTTCCGTGGAGCAACCCTGATTCCTCATGGCCATTGTTGTCGCGCACACCGCCATGGCGGCGCATTCGCTGTCCACCGACGGTACTGGAATCTGCTTCCCATCAAAATCACATCAGATCTCGCGCCGATTACAACACATATCACGCGGAAGCAAGAAATCACAGGGGTGATTTTACCTATCGATCGGATCTGGCAAGAACTCGAAGCCTCCCGTCATCCCGCCCACCGCCCGACACGATCGCTTGGAAACGCGATCCGCCCTGTTCTTTTCCCCGTCACGTCGTCGTTGGCCGCCTCGCCGTTTACCCCCATGGCCCCACACCGTATTACCACCGGTAATCCATCGTACCGCCCTCAGACATTAAAGGCGCTCGACTGTCCACACCTGTCCTCGCCGTACAGATAACATGACCAGGCGCGCTCGTCCGCTACAACGCTGAGCTCACTAGCATATGGCTTACATTATTACCATTTCTACTCACATGAAATAACCTATACTCTCGGTCTTGTGACAGGAGCCTCTTCACCTCACCAATTAGGGCTGCAACAGGTGAGCAATTCAAGCCCTTCTCCTTGATCATGTTGGCTGCGACAAGACAATCTGTCTCAAGGATGAAAGGTTCTTTGCTCCACTCGAGAGTTAGGGCTATCCCCTCCATGCACGCAGCCACTTCCGCCTCCAGTGGACTCGCACTGGATGTGAGGAACCTGCAAGAGGGGAAGATGATTGCACCACTGTGGTCTCGAAGGATCATCCCGGCACCGCGTGTGCCGTCCTCCTCTCGCCTCGCACCATCAACATTGAGCTTGTTCCAGCCGGCTGGTGGCTTCGTCCACCGCTCCGGTGTTCTAGTACATGAAGCCCACATGACATGCGCCTTAGTATTACTCCTAGGCGCCTAAGAGACCACCATTTTCTATAGGAACACGTGGTACGCTACGCTAGCGCCAAATAAAATTTTCTACCGCGCACCCAAGATCATGCTGCTGGAAATAGATCACGGGATCGGGTTTACCACTAGACGCGCAGTCACCGCAGCGGAAGTAGAGTTGGTGATGCGTGTAGTCGATCTCCCGGGGCGTCTCCTCCTCGCGTAACCGAACTCCCGCGAACAATGAAGACCCACGAACGGTGATCTCCCGCGAACGGTACCTCGCGAATCCCTCGAACGGTTCGTCCGAGCACCACAGATGCGATGCCTCCAAGGTATCCACACGTGCGGGGAGCTGAGTCGGGCGGTGGACTGCTAGGTCCGGTCGCGCAGCATGGGCGTGGGGAGTTGCGGTGGCGGCTGTCACGGGTGGAAAAAGATCAACCCTAAGTGGTGCGCCCACTCCCCTTTATATAGACCTCCGAGGTGGGCTCAACACTCGAGCCCACTAGGAGTCTACATTCATTTTCCACTCGGATCCAATCCGAATGGGCTGCAGCCCCTTAAGTGTGCGACCCTATAGGTTCACGTACACATGGACACGGCCGAAGTCGATAGTTGGTAGCGGCTCCTAGCAGAACGTGCCAACTCCCATGTGTGCGTAAAGTCGTTTGACGAACCTCGACAATGTGTCATATGCAACATTCATTTTGCCTCACGATATATGTTGTCGAGCTCAAGGCGAGTACTTGTCATCCTTGTGGTAGCTCGACCTCTCTTCTTGAAACCGTGATACATATTCCCAAACCGGGTTAACACTTAACCCAAGTCGCATGGCCATGCTTTCCGAATCTGATCACTCGAGATGGCCCAGAGAATATCTCTCCATATAGGAGGGGCAAATCCCATCTTGGTCAGCCATGTCTCGCGACATGTCTCACAACTCACCCGAAAGCTACCTTTATAACTATCCAGTTATGGAGTAGCGTTTAATAGACCCTAAGTGAGTCGATCCTCATCCCGAGACATGCGAGGACCTCAGGTCTAGGACATGGCATAGACATTGTACATGAGACTAACAGATGACAATATCTCGCTGCGTCTCAAAGTGGGTTTGTCCGACCCGGTGATCTCCATCCCCGAGTCCATACTATCGGTTTAGCATCTCCATGCACATGACTTGTGAAACATAGTCATCAACCGAGTCGTATACTAGTCAAGGATATGTGTCCGCATAACCTTATCAACTAGGGACCATTAGAACGATCATCATACAATACATAGTTCCACAAACAAGTCACATACTTATTGATACATATCATTGATGATGTTCAAGGACAATACAAAAGACTCATGAATACATAGGGAAATATCATCATCACATGATTGCCTCTAGGGCATATCTCCAACAGTCTCCCACTCGCACTAGAGTCAATCATTTAGGCATCGTATGCCCATGGAACTCATGTGCGCCTCATGCTTCGGCCGTGGGAGAGGCTTCGTCAATGGATCATCAACATTTGCATCCGTGTGTACCTTGCATATGTTTACATCACCTCTCTTGACAATGTCGCGAATAAGGTTAAAATGCCTGAGTCTGTGTTGGGTTTTATGATGGTTGCGTGGTTCCTTGACTTGCGCGATAGCACTACTATTATCACAATAGAGGTCCAATGGATTGGACGCGCTCTGAACCACACCAAGACCAGAAATAAAATTCTTCACCCAAACACCTTATTTTGCAGCTTCAGAAGCCGCAATGTACTCGGCCTCTGTTGTAGAATCAGCTACCGTATCTTGCTTGGAACTCCTCCAGCTCACAGCTCCTCCGTTCAGAATGAACACAAACCCAGATTGCGATTGACTATCATCCCAATCAGTTTGGAAACTAGCATTGGTGTAACTCTTTACAACGAGCTCATCCTCACCTCCATAAACCAGGAACATATCCTTAGTCCTTCTCAAGTACTTAAGGATATTCTTAACCGCTGTCCAGTGACTCTCACCTGGATTAGCCTGGTATCTGCCCACCACGCTGAGAGCAAAGCTAACATCGGGACGAGTACATACCATAGCATACATGATGGACCCAACAGCCAAAGCATACGGAATCCCATCCATGCGTCTTCGCTCATCAAGAGTCGAAGGACTCTGAGTCTTGCTAAGACTAATGCCATGTGACATGGGCAAGAAACCCTTCTTGGCATCTTGCATGTTGAACCGCTTCAACACCTTGTCAATATACGCACTCTGGCTTAATCCAATAAGCTTTCTCGATCTATCTCTATAGATCTTGATTCCCAAAATATAAGCTGCTTCTCCCAAGTCCTTCATCGAAAAACTATTTTTTTAATGAGTCCTTGACAGATTCAAGCATTTGAACATCATTTCCAATCAACAATATGTCATCCACATATAAGATCAGAAATGCTACTGAGCTCCCACTGACCTTCTTGAATACACAATGATCACAGTCGTTCTTGATGAAGCCAAACTCTTTGACCGCTTCATTAAAACGAATGTTCCAATTCCGAGATGCTTGCCTCAATCCATAAATGGATCTCTGAAGCATGCTTACCATGCTAGACTTCTTTGGATCGACAAAACCCTCGGGTTGTGACATATTGATGTCTACTACGCAACTTTATTCTTGTAGACTCGTGTTGGGCCTCCAAGCGCAGAGTTTTATAGGACAGTAGCAAATTTCCCTCAAGTGGATGACCTAAGGTTTATCAATCCGTGGAAGGCGTAGGATGAAGATGGTCTCTCTCAAACAATCCTAGAGTTCGTAGGGTACGAAACCACCTCAAAGTTATTCTTTCCGATCAATCTATTGAGCTATTCCTATAAGTGTCACAAACAACCCTAGAGTTCGTACTAAAATAACACCATATGACACGCATCAACCAACTCTAATGTCACCTAGATACTCCAATGTCACCACAAGTATCCGTGAGTTGATTATTCGATATGCATCAAACAACTTCAGATTCATAATATTCAATCTACACAAAGAACTTCAAAGAGTACCCCAAGATTTCTATCGGAGAAAGTAGGACGAAAACGTGCATCAACCCCTATGCATAGATTACCCCAATGTCACCTCGGGAATCCGCAAGTTGAGTGCCAAAATATACATCAAGTGAATCAATATAATACCCCATTGTCACCACGGGTATTCATATGCAAGACATGCATCAAGTGTACTCAAATCCATAAAAGTATTTAATCCGATAATAGTGAAACCTCAAAGGTAAAAATCAATTCATCACAACAAGATAGAGAGGGGGAAACACCATATGATCCAACTATATTAACAAAGCTCGCGGTACATCAAGATCGTGCCATATCAAGAACACGAGAGAGAGAGATCAAACACATAGCTACTAGTACATACCCTCAGCCCCGAGGGTGAACTACTCCCTCCTCGTCATGGAGACCGCCGGGATGATGAAGATGGCCTCCGGTGATGATTCCCCCCTCCGGCAGGGTGCCGAAAAAGGGCTGTAGATGAGATCATGGAGGTACAGAGGCTTGCGGCGGCGGAGTCAAAGTTCTAGGGTTATTTCTGGTGGTTTCTCTATTTATAGGATTTTTCAGCGTTGGAATCACGCGAAGATGGGCTAAGATGGGCCCACGAGGTACCACGGCGTGACCCCCCCAGGGCGCGTCGTGATGGTTGTAAGCACCTTGTGAGGCTTCTGGTCCTTCCACGAAGCTTCGGGGGTCTCTTTTGGTCCAAAAAAATCGTCAAAAAGTTTCGTCCAATTCTGAGAACTTTTATTTCTGCACAAAAAACAACACCACGGTAGTTCTGCTGAAAAAAGCGTCAGTCCGGGTTAGTTCTAATCAAATCATACCAAAACCATATAGAATTGTTATAAACATGGCATGAATACTTCATAAATTTTAGATACGTTGGAGACGTATCAGCATCCCCAAGCTTAATTCCTGCCCGTCCTCGAGTAGGTAAATGATAAAAGAAATAATTTATGAAGTGTGAATGCTAGCATAGTGCATAAGTTTGATCAATGATAATTTCAATCACTTTTCCTAGCATCATAACAGCAACTCTTTCTCATAAAACTCATCATGATAAAGTAGCAATCAATTCACATGTTATGGTTCAAACAATGCATTCTCTTGAAACTTAACAACCTATGTTCTTAGTCACCAAATAATTGCAATACAACTTAATTTCAACAAAGTCTAAGTAAGAGCTCCACATACTCAATTATCATATAGTCTTCTATGATTGCTAGTACTCAAAGCATATTTTTAGAACAAATGGCATCCATCGAACACAGAGAAAGATAGGGGCTTAGTGTTTCGCCTCCCAACTTATTTATCATAGAGATAATTGTCAACAATAATAAACCATGATCAAATATATTTGACTGGCCATATATGCATGGATCTTTCCCCACCACATGATACTTGCCAACTAGAGAATAATTGAGGTTGAAATGAGAATTAATACTATTGACTCTTGCATAAAAGTAAATACATAAAGTAAAAGATAGGCCCTTCGCAGAGGGAAGCAGAGGTTGTCATGCGCTTTTGATTTTTGGATATGCAAGCCCTTAATGCAAAGGAACGCCACGTTATATTGCCCCTTGTGATAGCAACCTTTATTATGCAGTCCGTCGCTTTTATTTCTTTACCATCACAAGTTCGTACAACGCTTATTTTCCCTTGCAATAAAAGATCATACATATTTTAGGAGCAATTTTTATTGCTTTTTGCACCGATGACAACTTACTTGAAGGATCTTATTCAATCCATAGGTAAATGTGGTGGACACTCATGGTAAGAAACTGGGTTTAAGGGTTTTTGGATGCACAAGTAGTATCTCTACTTAGTACGAATTTTTGGCTATCAAAAGATCCTAAGCAAGCACCACATGTTAGAGGATCCATAACAATATAACTTCTATGCAAATACACCCAAACATAACTCATTACGTTGTCTTCCTTGTCCAACTTCAACTAATTTGCTCAAGTTTGAAAATAATTAATGGGTATTCACAATCATAAAAGATGTCCAAGATAATATATTTATATGTGAAAGTTCTCTTCCTTATACTAATCATTCATGAATTGCTTGTATGACCATTATTGTGATTGTCAAACTTCAATAGATTTCACTTTCTAACCCAAATGTGAAACTACTACTAGACATGATACAAGCATATGAAGCACATATAATTTAAACTTTAGGATATTAAATTCATTCAATAATTTACTCCTAGGATATAAGTGAAGCACAAGAGTAAATGACAAACTACTCCAAAAAGATATAAGTGAAGATCAATGAGTAGTCAAACAATTAAGTAGCTATGTGAAGACTCTCTCCAAATAAAGATTTCAGATATTGATAATTTTATTCAAACACCAAACAAAATGAAAATAAAAGTACACTCCAATAATAGCACATATCATGTGAAGAAGCAAAGACTTAGGCTCAACCAAAACTGACCGATAGTTGTTGAAGAAGAAAGGTGGGATGCCTACCGGGGCATCCCCAAGCTTAAAGGCTAGAGACTTCTTGAAAGATTATCTTGGGATGCCTTGGGCATCCCCAAGCTTGAGCTCTTGTGTCTCCTTAATTCTTCTCATATCATGGTTTCCCTAATCCTTAAAAATTTCATCCACACAAAACTCAACAAGAACTCGTGAGATAAGTTAGTATAAATCAACTCAAAACCTTAACATTCTCTACTGTAACAAATCATTAAAATTATAATTAAACATTGCATACTAAATGCCTCTGCATATTCAATACTCCTATCCACAAATAGAAACATTAAACAAGCAAACATATGCAAACAATGCAACTATAACAGCAATCTGCCAAAACAGAATAGTCTGTAAAGGGTGAATACGAATTCATACTTACCTAACTCCAAAAATTCTGAAAACTTACCATGTGACAGAGAACTCATGTATGCTTACTGTGTAAAAATTTCAGATTTTTATCATGTTCTGACTATTCACAAAAAATAAGGACATAACAGAAAACTTTTTGTTTTCAAACAACAACACATAAACTTGCAAACTGAGCATGGTAAAGGCTATAATTGGCATTTTATTGAACTAAAAGATACAAAACATGATTATTGATAACAGCAAGCAAATCTCAACAAAATAAAATGATGCTCCAAGCAAAACTCATATTATGTGACGAATAAAAATATAGCTCCAAGTGAGGTTACCGATAATGTTGAAGACGAAAGAGGGGATGCCCCGGGGCATCCCCAAGCTTAGACGCTTGAGTCTTCCTTGAGTATTACCTTGGGGTGCCTTGGGCATCCCCAAGCTTAGGGTCTCGCCTCTCCTTATTCTCCTCATATCGATGTCTCACCCAAAACTTGAAAACTTCAATCACACAAAACTTAACGGAACTTCGTGAGATAGGTTAGTATGATAAAAATAAATCATCCACTTAGGTACTGTCAAAACATGATTCATAATTGTTCTCACATAATTCCTACTGTAGTCTATCATTTCCACAATTTATATCTCATAATATAAGCTATGGAAACACTAAAACAAGCAAACTATGCAATAAAAACAGAATCTGTCAAAAACAGAACAGCATGTAGTGAGCGATTTAAAAACCATACTTATGTACCTCCAAAAATTCTGAAAAATCAGGAAAACGTAAAACATTTGTAACCCAATACTGTGAAAAAAATTCAGAATTTTTTCACTCTCCAGTACAGAATAGAAATTCCAGCACTGGACGCAAAAGTTTCTGTTTTTGCACAGAATCAAATCAACAAGCATCCACACTATCCCAAAGGCTTTACTTGGCACATTATTGAAATAAAGCATATAAAACATGATTACTACAGTAGCTTAATCATGTGGACACACAAAAATAGTAAGGATAATTATTGGGTTGTCTCCCAACAAGCGCTTTTCTTTAATGCCTTTTAGCTAGGCATGATGATTTTAATGATGCTAGCATAAAAGTAAAGAATTGAAACACAAAGAGAGCATCATGAAGCATATGACTAGCACATTTTAAGCCTAACCCACTTCCTGTGCATAGGGATTTTGCGAGCAAACAATTTATGGGAGCAAGAATCAACTAGCATAGGAAGGAAAAATAAGCATGACTTCAAAACTTTCAACATATAGAGAGGAAACTTGATATTATTGAGATATGTAGAAGCATATATTCCTCTCTCAAAATAATTTTCAGTAGCATCATGAAGAAATTCAACAATATATCCATCACACAAAGCATTCCTTTCATGATCCACAAGCATAGAATTTTTACTACTCTCCACATAAGCAATTTTCTTCTCATTCATAATAGTGGGAGCAAACTCAACAAAATAACTATCATGAGATACTTGATTGGCATAATCCAATTGAAAATTAAAATCATGATGACAAGTTTCATAGTTATCATTATTCTTTATTGCATACATGTCATCACAACAATTATCATAGATAGCAACTTTGTTATCATAATCAATTGAAACCTCTTCCAAAATAGTGGATTCATCACTAAATAAAGTCATGACCTCTCCAAATCCACTTTTATCATTATTCCAATAAGATTCAACGCCCTCCAAAATAGTGGGATCATTAGTACCTAGAGTTGACACTCTTCCAAACCCACTTTCATCAGTGTAATCATCATAAATAGGAGGCATGCAATCATCATAATAAATTTGCTCATCAAAAGTAGGGGGACTAAAAATAGCATCTTCATCAAACATAGGATCCCCAAGCTTATGGCTTTGCATATCATTAGCATCATGGATATTGATAGAATTCATACTAACAACATTGCAATCATGCTCATCATTCAAGGAACTCACATTAAACATTTTATTAAATTCTTCCTCTAGCAATTGAGCACAATTTTCCGATCCATCATTTTCAAGAAAAACATTATAAAAACGAATAATATGAGGCAACCTCAATTCCATTTTTTTGTAGTTTTCTTTTTATAAAACCAAACTAGTGATAAACAAGAAACTAAAAGATTTAGTTGCAAGATCTAAAGATATACCTTCAAGCACTCACCTCCCCGGCAAAGGCGCCAGAAAAGAGCTTGATGTCTACTACGCAACTTTATTCTTGTAGACTCGTGTTGGGCCTCCAAGCGCAGAGTTTTGTAGGACAGTAGCAAATTTCCCTCAAGTGGATGACCTAAGGTTTATCAATCCGTGGGAGGCATAGGATGAAGATGGTCTCTCTTAAACAACCCTGCAATCAAATACAAGAAATCTCTTGTGTCCCCAACACACCCAATACAATGGCAAATTGTATAGGTGCACTAGTTCGGCGAAGAGATGGTGATACAAGTGTAGTATGGATAGTAGAAATAGGTTTTTGTAATCTGAAAAATAAAAAAATAGTAAGGTAGCAAGTGATAAAACGGAGCGCAAACGGTATTGCAATGCTTGAAAACAAGGCCTAGGGTTCATACTTTCACTAGTGCAATCTCTCAACAATGCTAACATAATTGGATCATATAACAATCCCTCAACGTGCGACAAAGAGTCACTCCAAAGTTCTTATCTAGTGGAGAATATAAGATAGAAATTGTTGTAGGGTACGAAACCACCTCAAAGTTATTCTTTCCGATCAATCTATTGAGGTATTCCTATAAGTGTCACAAACAGCCCTAGAGTTCGTACTAAAATAACACCATATGACACGCATCAACCAACTCTAATGTCACCTAGATACTCCAATGTCACCACAAGTATCCGTGAGTTGATTATTCGATATGCATCAAACAACTTCAGATTCATAATATTCAATCCACACAAAGAACTTCAAAGAGTGCCCCAAGATTTCTACCAGAGAAAGTAGGACGAAAACGTGCATCAACCCCTATGCATAGATTACCCCAATGTCACCTCGGAAATCCGCGAGTTGAGTGCCAAAACATACATCAAGTGAATCAATATAATACCCCATTGTCACCACGGGTATTCATATGCAAGACATACATCAAGTGTTTTCAAATCCATAAAAGTATTCAATCTGATAATAGTGAAACCTCAAAGGTAAAACTCAATTCATCACAACAAGATAGAGAGGGGGAAACACCATATGATCCAACTATATTAACAAAGCTCGCGGTACATCAAGATCGTGCCATATCAAGAACACGAGAGAGAGAGATCAAACACATAGCTACTAGTACATACCCTCAGCCCCGAGGGTGAACTACTCCCTCCTCGTCATGGAGACCGTCGGGATGATGAAGATGGCCTCCGGTGATGATTCCCCCCTCCGGCAGGGTGCCGGAAAAGGGCTGTAGATGAGATCATGGAGGTACAGAGGCTTGCGGCGGCGGAGTCGAAGTTCTAGGGTTATTTCTGGTGGTTTCTCTATTTATAGGATTTTTCAGCGTTGGAATCACGCGAAGATGGGCTAAGATGGGCCCACGAGGTACCACGGCGCAACCCCCCCGGGGAGCGCCGTGATGGCTTGTGAGCACCTCGTGAGGCTTCTGGTCTTTCCATGAAGCTTCGGGGTCTCTTTTGGTCCAAAAAAATCGTCAAAATGTTTTGTCCAATTTCGAGAACTTTTATTTCTGCACAAAAAACAACACCACGGTAGTTCTGCTGAAAACAGCGTCAGTCCGGGTTAGTTCTAATCAAATCATACCAAAACCATATAGAATTGTTATAAACATGGCATAAATACTTCATAAATTATAGATACGTTGGAGATGTATCACATATACACATCCTCGGTTAAATTTCCATTAAGGAAAGCCGTTTTGACATCCATCTGCCATATCTCATAGTCAAAATATGCAGCTATAGCAAGAATGATCCGAATTGATTTAGGCATAGCTACCGGTGAGTAAGTCTCATCGTAGTTAACTCCTTGAACTTGTCGATAACCTTTAGCGACAAGTCGAGCCTTATGGACTGTGACATTTCCGTCCATATCAGTTTTCTTCTTAAAGATCCACTTGCACTCAATGGCTTGAACGCCATCTGGCAGATCAACCAAGTTCCAAACTTGATTGTCATCCATTAATTCGGATCTCATGGCCTCAAGCCATAACTCGGAATCAGGGCTCACCATCGCTTTTGCATACGTAGTCGGCTCGTTGTTCTCCAAGAACAACACATTGCAGTCGTGCATATTGCGCAACCTTTTCGACCTCCGTGGAACCGGCGTCGACTCCGCTACAGGTTCCCTGACTAACTCCGGTGTGATAGAATCACCTACCGGAACGTCCCCGTGTGGTTTTCGAATTTCTTCGAGTCGGACCATCCTCCCACTAGCCTTCCGATTGAGAAACTCTTTCTCAAGGAAAACTCCATGTCGAGCGACAAACACTTTGCCCTCTTCACGATTGTAGAAGTAATATCCCAAGGTTTCCCATGGATATCCCACGAATATGCACTTGTCTGATTTGGGTATGAGCTTATCCGACTGGAGTCGCTTGACATATGCTTCACATCCCCAAACTTTCAGAAAAGACAAACCGTGACTCTTCGCAGTCCATATCTCATATGGTGTCTTATCTACGGACTTTGATGGTACCCTGTTTAGTGTGAAAGCTGCAGTTTCTAGAGCGTATCCCCAAAATGACAAGGGTAAATCTGACTGACTCATCATTGATCGGACCATGTCCAACAGAGTCCGATTCCTCCGTTCTGACACGCCATTTCTCTGTGGCGTACCCGGAGGAGTCAGTTGTGGAACTATTCCACGACTCTTCAGATGATCATCAAACTCCTGGCTCATATACTCATCGCCACGATCAGATCATAGAAGTTTGATTCTCTTGCCGAGTTGATTTTCCCCTTCGTTCTGAAACTCTTTGAACTTTTCAAAAGTTTCTGACTTGTGCCTCATCAAGTAGACATATCCATATCTACTCAAGTCGTTGGTAAAAGTCATGAAGTATTGGAAACCACCTCTGGCTATCGTGCTCATTGGTCCACATACATCACTATGTATAAGTTCCAACAGCTTGGACGCCCTCTCGCAACTCTTTGCAAAAGGAGTCTTAGTCATCTTGCCGAGTAGGCAAGACTCGCATGGCTCGAATGATTCAAAATCAAACGAAGTTAGAATTCCATCATCATGGAGCTTCTTCGTGCGCTTTTGACTAATGTGTCCTAGTCGACAATGCCAGATGTAAGTCGGATTTATTTCATTAGGCTTATGCCTCTTGACATTTATGTTATAGACTGACTCACCTTCAAGATCTAGGATAAATAACCCGTTCACAACGGGTGCAAAGCCATGAAACATATTATTCAAGTAAATAGAACAACCATTGTCCTTAATACTGAATTCATAACCTTGTCTCATCAAACATGAGGCAGAAATAATGTTTTGACTCAAAGCAGGAACATAATAACAATTATCAAGTTCGATTACAAATCCTGAAGGTAAATTAAGTTGCATAGTGCCGACGGCCAATGCAGCAACTCTTGCTTTATTCCCGACGCGTATGTCAACTTCTCCTCTTGCGACGTTCCTAGTTCTTCTTAGCCCCTGCATCGAGTTGCCTATGTGAACAACCGATCCGGTATCATATACCCAAGAGCTACTAGAAACATCAGCAAGATAAATGTCTATAACATATACAACAAGTGTACCTGAAGAAGAAGTCACACTTCCAGTCTTCTTGCCCTTCTCGGCAAGCCACTTGCTGTAGTTCCTTTCCAGTGTCCAGGTCCTTGCAGTGAAAGCAAACAGTACCCGAGGCCAACCCTGACTTAGGCGCAGCGGCGGCAGTTGGAGTTGCCTCCTTCTCCTTGCCCTTTGCCTTAGCCTTTTTCTTGGACCAGCTCTTCTTGAACTTAGCCGAGTTCTGCACCATCAACACTTGACGATGCGTACCTTTCTTGATATCCTGCTCTGCCACCTTGAGCATCCCATGCAATTCAGTGAACTTCTTTTCCATCCCATGCATATGATAGTTCGAGATGAACGTCCCATAGCTATTCGGAAGAGAACCCAAAATTGTATCTGTGGACAACTCGTCCCCAAGTGGGAAGCCCAATCGATCCAGAGCTTGCATATACCCGATCATCTTGATCACATGTGGGCTCAGTGGATCACCTTCTTTCAGCTTACAATCCATCAAGGATCGCCAGACGTTGAACCTTTCGGTCCTAGCCTGCATTTGAAACATGCTTTTGAGGTTCTCGATCATATCGAAAGCCTCAATATTTTCGAACTGCTGCTGCAGATCGGGCTCCATAGAAGCCAGCATGAGACAGCTGATCTCATTTGATTCATCAACGAGTTTCTGGTAGGCATTTCTGGTTGTGGCATTAGCATTATCGGCAGGTTCCTCTGGAAGCGGATTCTCTAGAACTTGTTCCTTTTTCTCATGCCTAAGAACAATTCTCAGGTTTCTATACCAGGTGGTATAGTTTGTTCCATTCAATTTATCTTTTTCCAGGATTGATTTCAACGCAAAAGGAGTAACTTGAGCAGGTGGTGCCATTGATCTACAACAGAAATATGCAAAACACTAAGACATGTATTCATGAAGAATAATTCATATTAAACATTTTAATAAGATCATTACTCCCACTAAAATCAACATCCCTCCGTTGATACTTAGTGATTCAAGATCCAAGATCAACATGTCAACTAGTGAGCTTTTGCATCACTGCTAGAAGACGAGATCACTCGGTAAGCAACTCTTGCTAATCGTATCCCCATACGACTCTTGTTGTTGGGGACATCTCATGCCGCGCCAACTCCTATGCCTCGTGGCCCAAAACTGTTTTGATAGCCACGACAAGTCAACCAATGCTTTGCATGTAAGTGTCTGACACAAACCCATCACTTCAAGGAGATCTAGTGGCACCCTAATTTTATAGGTCCACCACTAAATATACTTGATATGTGAAGGTGCAGCAATTGGGGAGGCATTTATACTTGGCATTCTTTGAGGGATCACCCTACTTAAAACATCTACCATGCAAAAGAAGGGTGCATAAAAGGGATAAACTTTCACACGCAGTTTATACAAGTGTGATATGGTATAGCCCCTTTTCACAGCGCATGGTGATCTCCATCTCCACGTGCGTGGTCTGCCCATGGTGATCTCCATCTCCATGCATGGTTGTCCTCGTGGTGATCTCCATCTCCACACCACCCATGTCAACCGCCAAGTGTTACATACGATACTACGCTATTACAAACTAATAGCTATGAAAGTAAATTACATTACATGGCTCATGTTGACACGCAGGTCATTAAAATAATAATGAGACAACCATATGGCTCCAGCCCGTTGCCGTACTCACGACGCGTAGGTCATGATATAATTACATACATGAAACATACACGGGCTATACCAAATCACAAGCATTCCTTGCAAAAACAAGTTATGCGTCGCCCTAAGAGATTAACGCAATGGGGGTCGAGGGGGCTTTGCCCCCCGCGGGGTCAAGGGGCAGCGCCCCTGCGGGGGTCGAGGGGGCTGGCCCCTCGCGGTATCTCCGGGTGTCTGAACATTCATAAAAAAACAGAGATCCAATCTATGCATTTTTACACTAGAATTTTCACCGGCAAATCATATTTACCAAATTTTGACCATCTTTCTGATTCGACCAATCTCATTGGTCTTCGCGTGTTGTGACCGGCTTTACGTTCCACTGTCTACCCCGATGGCGGAAACCGACCGGTAGGGGTAATTTGTGTCACGACCTCTGCAACACGTTCACGGAAAAATAGATCACAATTTCGAACGCCTGACACCATGTACAGTCAATCATATTGACAACCGATCTCATCGGCCAGTACATAAACCAATCTACATATCATCATATGCAAATTCTACCCCGAATCTAACACCACGCAGCATAGGCTCTGATGCCACTGTAGGAACATGCGGTACGCTACGCTAGCGCCAAATAAAATTTTCTACCGCGCACCCAAGATCATGCTGCTGGAAATAGATCACGGGATCGGGTTTACCACTAGACGCGCAGTCACTACAGCGGAAGTAGAGTTGGTGATGCGTGTAGTCGATCTCCCGGGGCGTCTCTGATACGTCTCCAATGTATCTATAATTTTTTATTGTTCCATGCTATTATAGTATCAATCTTGGATGTTTTATATACACTTACAAGCAATTATATATCATTTTTTGGGACTAACCTATTAACTTAGTGCCCAGTGCCAGTTGTTGTTTTTTGCCTGTTTTTGGTTTTTTAGAATATCAGTACCAAACGAAGTCCAAATGCCACGAAACTTTTTGGAGATTTTTTCTGGACATAAGAGACACTAGAAGCTTCGGGAGAGGGCCAGAAGACAGAGGAGGTGGCCAAGAGCCACCAGAGCGCGCCCCAGGGGGGTGGCGCGCCCTGGTGCCTCGTGGGCCCACCTCTGCTCCGCTTGACCTAATTCCACCTCTATAAATACTCTAAAATCGGGAAACCAACAGAAGAGTCCACGAAATACTTTTTCTGCCGCCACAAGTCTCTGTTCTCGAGAGATCCCATCTGGAGGCCTTTTCCGGCACTCTGCCGGAGGGGGATTCGATCACGGAGGCGCTCTCCATCAACCTTGCTGCCCTTCCGATGATGCATGAGTAGTTTACCACAGACCTTCGGGTCCATAGTTAGTAGCTAGATGGCTTCTTCTCTCTTTTTGATCTTCAATACAATGTTCTCCTCGATGTTCTTGGAGTTCTATCCGATGTAATCACTTTTTGCGGTGTGTTTGTTGGGATCCGATGAATTGTGAGTTTATGATCAGATTATCCATGAATATTATTTGAGTTTTCTCTGAACTCTTTTATGCATGATTGTTATAGCTTCGTATTTCTCTCCGATCTATTAATTTGGTTTGGCCAACTAGATTGATTTCTCTTGCAATGGGAGAGGTGCTTTGTAATGGGTTCGATCTTGCGGTGCTCAATCCCAGTGACAGAAAGGGACATGACACGTATGTATCATTGCTATTAAGGGTAAAAAGATGGGATTTATTCATGCCTGAGTTTACTTTGTCTACATCATGTCATCTTGCTTAAGGCGTTACTCCATTCTTTATGAACTTAATACTCTAGATGCATGCTGGATAGCGGTCGATGTGTGGAGTAATAGTAGTAGATGCAGAATCATTTTGGTCTACTTGTCTCGGACGTGATGCCTATATACATGATCATTGCCTTGGATATCGTCATGATTATTTGCTTTTCTATCAATTGCCCAACAGTAATTTGTTTACCCACTGTATGCTATTTTCAAGAGAGAAGCCTCTAGTGAAAACTATGGCCCCCGGGTCTACCTTTATAATATATTAAAAATCCCAAAAATACCTTGCTGCAATTTTGCTTTATTTATTTTATTTTGTATTTTTGTTCGATCTATCTATCTATCACCATACAATTTAATCTTGCAATTAACCGCCAAGGGATTGACAACCCCTTGTTCGCGTTGGGTGCGAGGATTTGTTATTTTGTGTGCAGGTGCTGCTAACGAGTTGTTGCATGATTCTCCTACTGGATTGATAACCTTGGTTTCATAACTGAGGGAAATACTTATCTCTACTGTACTGCATCATCCCCTCCTCTTCGGGGAAATCCCGACGCAGCTCACAAGTAGCAGGAAAAAATTCTGGCGCCGTTGCCGGGGAGACATCATCAACATCTATCAAGTACCTATGCATAAACTTTCATCTCCTTGCATTTATTTTATTTACCTTTGCCTCTCGTTTTCATCTCCCCCACTTCTAAATTATTATTTTTACAAAAATACAAAAATATTTTCCGTTTTCCTTTTTCTTGTTTGCCTAATCATGATGCCTCGAGAATATTATCATGATACCTCTTATCATAAAATTTTGGCCGAAATCGAGAAAAATACTAAAGATTACATGACTACGCAGTTTGAGCACAACAATTTTTTTACCGAAGAACTCAAAGAACACTCTACTTTGTTGGATACTATTGCGAAACAACTCGACGATGTTAGTGAAGAAGTTGCAAATCTTCAATCTCAATTTGCTCTTACTGAAAATCTGCTAGGAAAAATTTCTGATGCGCAAGCTACGCTAGTAAATCAAATGGCAGCTAAGCCGGAATCATTAGCACTTAGTAATGATGAGGATATTAAAATGATTGGTGTTTCATCTATTGATTCCTTGTTTAGCAATGTAAAACTTGATGAAAAGGAGACTGAGGAGGAGTCAACTTTAGCTAGAAGGCATCCCCATAATTCGGAGGGTGAAAATCTTGATAATTTTTTTGATAAAAGTGGGTTTGGAGAGGTAAAAACTTTAACTAGCGATGTGCCCACTCTCTTGGATTAGAAAGACTTTAATTATGATAGTTGCTCTTTGATTGAATGTATTTCTTTGTTACAATCCATGCTAAATTCACCCAACGCTTATGAACAAAATAAGGCTTTTACTAAACACATTGTAGAAGCGATGATGAAAGCTGTAAGGACCGGAGTATATTGACCATAGGGAGGGTGAATGGGAGATTCAAAATTTCTTTCGAAATGTTGAATACCCTCACTACAGCACAGCAGAAAATAAACTAAGCAGTTTCAGTTCTATGAAAGAAAACTATTTCCAAAGGAAAACTAGTTCCGAAGCAAAACTAGTTCTGAAACAAGATTGTTCCCGAAACAAAACTGTTTTCAAGACAAAACTGTTTCCGAAACAAAACTGTTTCCGAGACAAAACTGTTTCCGAAACAAAACTGTCCTCGAAACAAAATTGTTCCTAAAACAGAACTGTTTCCGAAACAAAGCTGTTCCCGAAACAAAACTACTACGGAAACACAACTGAGCAGTTTTAGTTCTACGAATCAAAACTACTACAGAAACAAAACTATCAACATGGATAGAGTTACACACATGAAACAATTGCACATATAACAGATACAAAACATACACACTACTGCGAAATATTCATCAGAGCAAGACTTAGCATAAAGACTAAGTACCACCAAATGAAAAGCAGATGAACATACAGACATACAACCTTAAGTACTGTGAAAGCAAGTGTGCAACACAATATAGTCACGGTACTGAAAGGAATGCTTGAAAGATACAGAATCACAGATAGATATCTATCGACAGCAAGGAGCACCGAAAATAAACTACTGAAAGAAATGCAGTAGGATAGAAATGACCAGTGGTGCTCGATGGCAACAGATGATTTGGTAGACCAGTTCACTCTTCTGCAAAAGAGCTACGTCTGGTTGGAGGGACTTGTGATTCAACATAGGAGATAAACTCTCTCCATCCTATTCTGCTCAACGTGAAGTTCCTCGAACTTTAGTTGATTTCACTCGTGGTAGATTCTTGTCGGCGATCTCCAAACCTTTGACAGACTTCTTTGCGAACCACAACGACTCTTGGTTGCTGAAGACTTTGCTCGGTGAAGACAACAACTCTTCAACACTCGAGCCGACACCTATCCGTCTAGAGAGTATGCAGCTCTCAAGAGTAATAGGTACAAGAACTCTCAACTCAGATCTACTGTGATGCTCAACCACTATCTAAGTTTCGGCTCTTGATTTTTTCTCAGTGGATTTTAAACTCAAATCTCTTGGAGAGGGGTGCTCAATCAATCTTCTCAGAATCTCAAGCGGAGCAGCCAACGGGCAACGTTGGAGCGGGGTGGCTATATATTGCCGCATCCTTCCCGGATGGGAAATGACCATTGAGGACACGCGGTCCAGCCAATGGCCAGCCGACACGTTTCCAACGGTTGGATTTTGAGCACAACGGTAACATTACTTGAGGAACAAGTAATGCTAACTCCTCGGTCCGAAAGATATCTCCTGCAGCTCCGAAGAACAACGTCTTCTGCTGACAGGTAATCATTCGGAACACAAATAGATTTCTCTCAATCTTTCATAGGTTTTGGCTAAGCATCACAACAGACAAAAGTCTCGAATACTTATACCCCTCTTAATAGTACGGTGGTCCTATGACTCAAACAAGAGAAAGAAGAACAACGAAACAAATGCTACGTCTTCGCTTCGTCTTCAATCTTCTCGACTGCAGTCATTCTTCTTCGGACACACCGAATGAAAATTGCTTTGCATCAGCAATTCTTTCAGGACCATCTCCGGCATGCAATCTTTTCGGTATGCTTTCTTCTCAAAACATATCCTTCTCTTCTCTGCAACATAGATGTTTCTCGGTGAAGTTCTTCAAACTTCCTGAAAGAATATAGCATTCTTCTTGATAACAAACTCTTCGAGACATGTCAATCTTTTCTGCAGCGCAGATAACTTTCGAGGAAGTTTATAGCAAACTTCTCATAAGTGGCAATCTTCTCGATAATAAGCTTCTTGAAACATATCAATCTTCTCTGCTGCAATCTTCTCGGAAGATTATAGCAATCTTTTCCGTAGCAGTCTCTTCGGGAGATTATAGCAATCTCTTCGTCAGCAATCCTTTAGGGATATTATAGCAATCTCTTCCGTAGCAATCCTTTCGAAAGATTACAGCAATCTCCTCGTTAGCAAACCTTTCGGTAGCAAACCTTTCGGTAGCATACCTTTCGGAAGCAAACCTTTGGGTAGCATACCTTTCGGAAGCAAACCTTTCGGTAGCATACCTTTCGGAAGCAAACCTTTCGGTAGCATACCTTTCGGTAGCAAACCTTTCGGTAGAAAACCTTTCGGAAGCATACCTTTCGGAAGCAAACCTTTCAGTTGCAAACCTTTCGGTAGCATACCTTTCGGTAGCAAACCTTTCGGCAGATTATAGCAATCTTCTCGATACTCCAGGGACTATTTCTCTGTGTGTGCACTAGTAAACAAATTAGTCCCTCACTATTTCTGACAACAATCTCCAAAACACAAGGGGCAAGGAATTGCACCAACAATCTCCCCCTTTTTGGATGATTGTTGACAAAATAGATAATCATCGAAGAGTAGATAGATATGTAACCAGAAATGTGCGGAATGTAAATTCGATAATATCTCGAAGATAAATATACTCCCCCTAAATGTATGCAACGTATGAAAGATTAACCTTTTGGATAAACATGCATATATTAGAATAAGCTTGGTGGAGAGATATTTCACATCTTCGAGAATAAATGTATTGCACCGAAGGGTAATGTCCGAGATATAATAGAGTGCATCCATACGTGAACTCTGATAATAATTCCACCTGCAAAATAAGATTCTCGAGAGAAATGAAGTATGACAGGGGTTATTAACATTCGAGAACCAGAGAGAGTTCACGAGAGTTATACAACACGATAAGAATCAAATGAAGGCAAGTGTTGTAAACTCGAAAAACAACCCAGCAAAGACCCGCAAATCTATCACTCGATGTCTTCTCCCCCTTTTTGTCAACAAGTGTCAAAAAGGTGAAAAAGAACATGAGACATTACACGCCCGAAGGAAAAATGAACCGTCGCCCGAAAAAAGGTCCAGACTCGCTTGGCGAAGAAGTTTCCACCTCAGAGGTGACAACATTATCTTCAGCTGCATCTTCTTCTACTCCTTTATCGGAACGTTGCGGTACAACTGGGGTTGCTGGAGCATTTTCATCTTTCTTCTGAGAAACTCTTTCAGCAGAGATAAAAATTTAAGCGATGTAGCCTCAAACTCAGTGATAACATTGTTCAGATTAATCCTCAGCGGATCTGTCGAAGAAAATCTGGCTGAAAACTTAGGAGTGTTGCACTCTCGAAGATCTTCAATAGTCAGCGGGGCATCCATGAAGTCATATGTTTCGAACAGACTAGCCATGTTGATTTTCTTCTTAGAAAGGAATTTCCTCAGCAATTTCCTCAACGGGGCATCCATGAAATCATCAGAATTTTGCGTGTATTGTTGTGGGGAATATTCAGCTCATGCGCAAGACGCTCTTTTTCTTTCTGATCATTATCAATGTGCTTCAGCAGGAGTTGTTGGGTTCTAAGACCGATCTCTGGAGTCTGGATGTATTATCTCTGAAAGCTTTGCCTTTTGTAATATTTCAACATCAGAAGAGTGTCTCTAACATGATGGATAAATTTCTCTGGAGCATCTTGAGCAAGATATTCTTTCCTTGCGCATCAATTGATAGTCTTCTTCTCAGCTTCATTTTCTTTGGCAGAATCAACAAGCTGATGCATGAATACATCTTTGTTATCGGAGACATAGCCAAGATATAGGCCATTGAGAGTGTTGTGCAATACACCATGAATTGCTCCTGAACCATATGCTCCTGGCAGAGGACTTGTAGTATGACACAGAATATAATGGAAGGTTTGAAAGTTGAACTTCAGATATTTTGTCCGAGGAAAAACCATGTGAAAGATAATCGCCAACCTTATCCGAATCCATCAGGAGGTGAAACTGTTCATCAGAAATCTCATTGATAAAATGCACACGAGTTTCAAAGCTGTTGCTTTCAATCCGAGGGAAATGCAGACACTCGAGAAATTCTTCAGCGCTGCCCTTCATGACATGGTGCTCTGTTATCCATTCGAGATCCCATGTTTTTGATATCTTGTTTGTCACCTGACACATATAGTGTGGCATAAGACTAGAGAATATATTCTCAGTTCCATGGGTGCTTGAATGAGAAAACCTTCGTAAGCTGAAAATCTTCAATGTCCTGAAGGATTTGCTTTAAGCATTCCAATATTCTCATCAGTGGTAAATCAAGATATTCATGATTAAATATCTAATTACTTTTCAGCTGCGGGCATTTTCTTTCGGCAGAGAGCATTTTCTTTCGGCTGCGAGCATTTTCTTTCAGCTGCGAGCCAACATTTGTTTCAGCATTTGTTTCTGATGGACCAACATTTGTTTTAGAATTTGAAGTACTTGGACAATCAATCTCCATGACAACATTTTCCGTGAGGGGCACATTAGCTTTTTCAAGATTTTCATTCTCAAGCTCATTTCTATTTGACGAGGCACAAGGGCCTTTTCTTTCTCTGATTCATTGTTTTGAAGCACTTGAGCCTTCTTTTCCTTCTCTGATTCTACCTTCTCGAAGAATAACTCTGGAAGGAGAATTTCGCTGCCTCTCATCCTTTTCAGAAGATTGTTCCGATGCTTGAGGATCTGAAACATTTGCATTTTCCACACTTCCTTCTCCCTGAGCACTGGGCTCATTTCTTTCGGCTTATAGCTTTCTTTTCATCAGAAGCATTTTCTTCATCACAACTTTCTTTTCGATGGGATTTCTTTCGGCATCTAGATTTCTCTTCATCAGAAGCATTTTCTTCTGCCTAGCTTTCTTTTTTACGGGATTTCTTTCGGCACCCAGAATTCTTTTCAGTGCCACACATCTTCTTCTGTGGACTGCCATTCTTCATCAAACTGAGCTTTTGATACAACTCTTGTGCCCATGACATTTTCTTCACCCATTTCTGTCTGACCAGCAGGCTTAGCAGAATCTTCAACAGAATCCATTGACCTATGAAAGAGAATACATGCGAGGGAAAATATCGACAGGGCCATGAGTACGCACAGATATGTTTTCGATGAAAATCATTTTTCGAGAAGAATTGATCAGCACTTTGAGAATTATCTCGAATGAGAAATATCTTCAAAAGATTTCATGCTAGTAAGTTCCGAAAGAAAACTACTAAGATGAAACCTATCTAATTTTTCATCAGAGAAAAAACACAAAGTTTAGATCAATTCGGATGTGCACGAGGAAAAACTACAAACCGCGCACGGTAAAAAATATAAGCTCTTGAAGATCTACTAGGATAGTTGAATCAGAGGATAATCGCGTCGGGTTGAACTCATATTATGAATAGAATGAGAAATACGAGTTCGGATCTCCGTACCCTAACTTGGTGGCGGAGATCAACTAAGGCGACGCGGAGAGGAAGATTTACCACGGCGGCTTGGAGCAAATGCGGCGAGGTCCACTAGAGTTTCATCGGTGGATGATCTCGTCGAAGTTGCAAGTGCGATGGCGCACCGAGGATTTTTTGAGCGAGGGGGACGATGAATGACAAAGAGATTGGAACCGTACGAGGAAGACGAGAAGGGGGGAAACCCAACCGTCTCGACAGAAAATTTACGGTTCAGAGTCAATGGGTTCTTCACATTCAACGCACATGATTAAGTGGCGGTTGTACGTGGACACATGGCAACCAAAGGAGCAGTTTCTCCTCACTTGGGCTGGAGACCCAAATTTTGGAGGGCTTTCACCAAATTAGAAATAACCTTCGGAACGCATTTCTCTCGTAGCCAAGAACACTAGAGAGAAAGTTGTTTCAGATAAAATTGCGTACCCACGAGAGAAAAGCATAGACTGGATAAGATAGAATGGAGAGGTAGGGTCCGAAACATTTCACTCAGAGAGAAAATCAAAGCAAAAGAAAAAAGCCACGAGTGAAATGCATATATGACTAAATCCAGATCTATGAAAGAAGGTAAACATCCTATGAGAAAGAACTTAAATCCCGAAGTAAAACCATAGCAAAAGAAAATGACCGAAAGAAAACTTTGGTCAGCCAATAAATTCTTCATCTTGACGTGACTGATAATAATATCCTTTCCATTCAGAGATATCTTGAAAGAATTCCCAAAACAGGCAAGATTGATCTTCTACACAGTCACAAGCATATTCTTTGACAATGTCTTCGGATATATCTTCACTGATACAAATGACCCAATATCCTGAAATTGAGTTAGTTTGACTTGCAGAAGCAAATCCCCTTTCAATAGAACCAATAGAACCAAGTTTCCTTTCAGGAAACACTGATGGGATAGAAGCAATAATATTAGCAAGGGTAAAAGTCAATCCTTTCGGAAAGTGAAGCATATCCCCTGCAAATATCGATTTGTCTTAGGCATATGATTTGATTTGTTTCGCCTGGAGACATTTTTCCTGCAAGAAAGATTAGGTTTTCTTAACCACCCACATCTTGGCAGGTGGCCGAGAAACATTTGGTTTCGGACGTGCAGGATAGGATTTCTTTCGAGAAACATAAGAGTTGTTCCTCTGGGAAGGGTTAACATAATCGAAAGAATAAGCATTGTAATTCTTCCCAGAAACATGAGCATAATGGTTGGAAGAAGTATACATATAATCTTTCTGACGAGCATTCTTATCAGAATCATACGAGGGATTTGCAGTTTCGTACTGCGAAGATTTTCCTTTCCTACAAAAGTTATTTCCCTGCATGGTTAGAGCAGCAGTAGCAGGCAGATTTTCAGTACGAGACTTTTCAACCCAGATTCTTTTCTTGGGAGGCCCGTTCCTGCAATTAGTGCCAATATAATGTGCAAATACTTCACCATTCTGTTGCTTAAACAGTTTGTAGTTGGAGTCAAATGACTCATTAGTAGGTGAAGGAATTGGACAATCATATCCTGAAAGTAATGCAGGTTCGAGAGTTTTGCTTTTACCAAGAACCAATACCGTCTTTGGATATTGCTCAGGTGTCCAGTATGTTCCATCAGCATTTAAGTTTCTCTCGAAACCTAACCCTTCCTTTCTAGGATTCTTGTGAAGAATTGACTTCTTCAGAACATCACAAAGAATTTGGTGTCCTTTGAGACTTTTGAACATTCCTGTCTGAAGCAAATTCTTCAGCCTAGCATTTTCATCAGAAATAGCAACATTTTCCTCAGAGGAGGAGTTAGTTTCAACAGTAATAACAGGTGCATTTCTTTCAGCAGCAGCAGATGTTTCACTATTAGAATCAGAATTGCTGCGCTCTAGGCATTTTAGACAAGGTGGCATAAATTCCTCCTGAGAAGCACTAATTTGCTGGGCGAGGAGAGAATCATTTTCAATCCGAAGATCATCATGAGCTACTCTCAGACACTCAAGCTCTTGTTTCCTTTTCAGGAAATCATAGTTAAGTCTTTCGTGGTCATCTGAGAGAAAATCATGACGACCTGACAGATCCTCAAATTTTGCCAAAAGAGCAGAATGCTCGTTTGTCAACATTTGGTTTTTCTTCATCTCCTCGACCAACAATTTTTTTGTCTTTCTGAGAGATTTCTCAAGTTTCTCAAGAGAGTATTGTTGTTTCTTAGCAATTGTTATAAGCTTAGCTTGATCATCATCACTAGAAGAGGAATCATCACTAGCATAAGCTTTTTGTTTCTTGGGAGGTACCTTTCCTTTCGAAGCTTTTGCCATGAAGCAATATGCGGAAGCTTCAACATCACTTGAATTGTTGTCGAAGAAGTTCAACGCTAGTGTGGAAGCGCAAGCAATGCCGGCTATGCCTGAATCTGAATCCTCGTCGGATTCTTCTTCGGCAACTTCTTCGGACTCAAAGACTTCTTCTTCGGAGTCCATTTCCTTCCCAATATATGCCTTAGCCTTGTGAGAGCTCTTCTTTCGATTGGAATGAGACTTGGAGGAAGTTCTTGATGAAGACTTTGATGAAGACTTCAAGTAGGAATTGTCTTTCTTCTTCGAGAACTTCTTTGTCTTCTCATCATCAGAATCATAGCTCTTGTTCTTGAAACTCTTGCTCTCGAAACCCTTGCTACTGCCCTTTTGAACTTGCCACTGGCGCTTATTTCAGCTTCCCACATTGGACAATCAGAGATGAAATGTCCAGGCTTCTTGCACTTGAAGCATCTATGTTCTCCAGAAGATTTTGACCTCGACGAAGACTTTGAGTTACTGCCTGATTTCTTTTTCGGAAACTGATTCTTTTTCAGAAACTGGTTCTTTTTCGGAATCTGATTCTCTTTCGGGCAGCATTGCAAGTGCCTAGTTATCTGCATGGGATCTTTGTTGATGCTATCAGGGTTATCGGAATCTTCATCAGCATTATTTTCGACGTTCGAAGAAGAATTGGCAGCAGCTTTGAAAGCATGATTCTTTTGGTAGCGAGAGCCATATAGATCTCTTTTCTCTTCTTCTTGTTCTTCATGGGTGTTCAGCCTCTCCATATCATCAGCATCATCGAGACTTTTGAAGTCACGACTTTCCTTGATCATCAGCTCGAGGGTATTGAAAGAACTGTCCAGGGACCAAAGCAACTTCTTCACAATCTCATGATCGGTAATATCTTCAGCACCAAGACCTTGCAACTCGTTTGCGATATCATTCAGACGATCAAAGGTTTCTTGACAGTTTTCATTCTTGAGCCTCTTGAAGCGGTTGTACTTGGCCCGAAGAATATCGATTCGTGTTTCTTTTTGAGTTGAAACACCTTCATTGATCTTCTCTAATCTGTCCCAGATTTCTTTCGCTGTTTCAAGTCTTCTGTACTGAAGGAATTGCGTCCTGGAGAGATGATTGCAGATGATATCATTTGCTTGTGCATCCAGCTGAATATTTCTTTCATCATTTGGTGTGGGAGATTCGGGAAACTGAATTGTGTAGCCATTTGCCACAATCTGCCACATTTCTTTGTTGATAGCCTTCAGTCGAATCATCATCTTTTGTATCCAGAATGGATAGTCATTTCCATCAGAGAAAGGAAATCTTTCAGAGTGCCCATGGTGTCCTGCAAGCGACATACTCAAAACTCCAAGGCGGTTAGACCTTAATAAGTAGAGACAAGGAGTACCTTGCTCTGATACCAATTGTAAGGACCGGAGTATATCGACCAGAGGGGGGGTGAATGGGAGATTCAAAATTTCTTTCGAAATGTTGAATACCCTCACTACAGCACAATGGATAATAAACTAAGTAGTTTCAGTTCTACGAAAGAAAACTATTTCCGAAGGAAAACTAGTTCCGAAGCAAAACTAGTTCTGAAACAAGATTGTTCCCGAAACAAAACTGTTCTCGAAACAAAACTGTTTTCAAGACAAAACTGTTTCCGAAACAAAACTGTTTCCGAAACAAAATTGTCCTCGAAACAAAATTGTTCCTAAAACAGAACTATTTCCGAAACAAAGCTGTTCCCGAAACAAAACTACTACGGAAACACAACTGAGCAGTTTTAGTTCTACGAATCAAAACTACTACAGAAACAAAACTATCAACATGGATAGAGTTACACACATGAAACAATTGCACATATAACAGATACAAAACATACACACTACTGCGAAATATTCATCAGAGCAAGACTTAGCATAAAGACTAAGTACCACCAAATGAAAAGCAGATGAACATACAGACATACAACCTTAAGTACTGTGAAAGCAAGTGTGCAACACAATATAGTCACGGTACTGAAAGGAATGCTTGAAAGATACAGAATCACAGATAGATATCTATCGACAGCAAGGAGCACTGAAAATAAACTACTGAAAGAAATGCAATAGGATAGAAATGACCAGTGGTGCTCGATGGCAACAGATGATTTGGTAGACCAGTTCACTCTTCTGCAAAAGAGCTACGTCTGGCTGGAGGGACTTGTGATTCAACACAGGAGATAAACTCTCTCCATCCTATTCTCCTCAATGTGAAGTTCCTCGAACTTCAGTTGATTTCACTCGTGGTAGATTCTTGTCGGCGATCTCCAAACCTTCGATAGACTTCTTTGCGAACCACAACGACTCTTGGTTGCTGAAGACTTTGCTCGGTGAAGACAACAACTCTTCAACACTCGAGCCGACACCTATCCATCTAGAGAGTATGCAGCTCTCAAGAGTAATAGGTACAAGAACTCTCAACTCAGATCTACTGTGATGCTCAACCACTATCTAAGTTTCGGCTCTTGATTTTCTCTCAATGGATTTTAAACTCAAATATCTCGGAGAGGGGTGCTCAATCAATCTTCTCAGAATCTCAAGCGGAGCAGCCAACGGGCAACGTTGGAGCGGGGTGGCTATATATAGCCGCAGCCTTCCCGGATGGGAAATGACCATTGAGGACACGCGGTCCAGCCAATGGCCAACCGACACGTTTCCAACGGTCGGATTTTGAGCACAACGGTAACATTACTTGAGGAACAAGTAATGCTAACTCTTCGGTCCGAAAGATTTCTCCTGCAGCTCCGAAGAACAACGTCTTCTGCTGACAGGTAATCATTCGGAACACAAAGAGATTTCTCTCAATCTTTCATAGGTTTTGGCTAAGCATCACAACAGACAAAAGTCTCGAATACTTATACCCCTCTTAATAGTACGGTGGTCCTATGACTCAAACAAGAGAAAGAAGAACAACGAAACAAATGCTACGTCTTCGCTTCGTCTTCAATCTTCTCGACTGCAGTCATTCTTCTTCGGACACACCAAATGAAAATTGCTTTGCGTCAGCAATTCTTTCAGGACCATCTCCGGCATGCAATCTTTTCGGTATGCTTTCTTCTCGAAACATATCCTTCTCTTCTCTGCAACATAGATGTTTCTCGGTGAAGTTCTTAGAACTTCCTGAAAGAACATATCATTCTTCTTGATAACAAACTCTTCGAGACATGTCAATCTTTTCTGCAGCGCAGATAACTTTCGAGGAAGTTTATAGCAAACTTCTCGAAAGTGGCAATCTTCTCGATAATAAGCTTCTTGAAACATATCAATCTTCTCTGCTGCAATCTTCTCAGAAGATTATAGCAATCTTTTCCGTAGCAGTCTCTTCGGGAGATTATAGCAATCTCTTCGTCAGCAATCCTTTCGGGATATTATAGCAATCTCTTCCATAGCAATCCTTTCGAAAGATTACAGCAATCTCCTCGTTAGCAAACCTTTCGGTAGCATACCTTTCGGAAGCAAACCTTTGGGTAGCATACCTTTCGGAAGCAAACCTTTCGGTAGCATACCTTTCGGAAGCAAACCTTTCGGTAGCATACCTTTCGGTAGCAAACCTTTCGGTAGGAAACCTTTCGGAAGTAAACCTTTCGGTAGCATACCTTTCGGAAGCAAACCTTCCAGTTGCAAACCTTTCGGTAGCATAACTTTCGGTAGCAAACCTTTCGGCAGATTATAGCAATCGTCTCGATACTCCAGGGACTATTTCTCTGTGTGTGCACTAGTAAACAAATTAGTCCCTCACTGTTTCTGACAACAATCTCCAAAACACAAGGGGCAAGGAATTGCACCAACAAAAGCGTTAGAAGAAAAGCTAGAACTAGAAATTTCAATTCCTAGAAAATTATATGATGAGTGGAAACCCACCATTAAAGTTAAAATTAAAAATTATGAGTGCAATGCTTTATATGATTTTGGTGCTAGCATTTCCACAATTCCAAAATCTCTATGTGATGTGCTAGGTTTTACCAATATAGATGAATGTTCTCTTAATTTGCATCTTGCGGATTCCACTATTAAAAAGACATTGGGTGGAATAAATGATGTTCTTATTCTTGCAAATATAAATTATGTGCCCGTGGACTTTATTGTTCTTGACATTGAATGCAATCCTTCTTGTCCCATAATACTTGGTAGGTCTTTTCTTCGAACTATTGGTGCTATTATTGATATGAAAGAGGGTAATATAAGATTTCAATTTACACTAAAGAAAGGGATGGAACACTTCCCTAGGAAAAGAATTAAAGCACCTTATGAATCCATTATGAGGGCCACTTATGGAATCAGCTTGAAAGATGACAACACTTGAAACTATGCATTATGCCTAGCTAGGGGCATAAAACAATAGCGCTTGTTGGGAGGCAACCCAATGAATAAAATAAATTTTTGCTTTTTACTTCTGTTCTTGTGTGTTTACATAATTATAGCCTCTGTTATGATTGAGTTTTTATGTTTTAATTAGTGTTTGTGCCAAGTAAAGCCTTTGGGATGATTTGGAAGATAGTATAATTGATGCTGTTTGGAAAACAGAAAGTTTTGCGTCCAGTGCTGGAATTTTCATTCTGTACTGGAATGTCAGAAAAATCTGAAATTTTTACACAGTATTGGTATATTAATTACCCACGTTGTACTAATTTTTTAGAATTTTTAGAGTTACATAAGTATAGCTTTTAAATAGATCTTTATAGACTATTCTGTTTTAGACAGATTCTGTTTTTGTTGCATAGTTTGCTTATTTTGATGAATCTATGGATCGTATCGGGGGGTATGAGTCATGGATAAGTTGGAGTACAGTAGCATTCTGCCAATATTAAATATGTATCAATTTACTACAGTACTTAAAGTTAAAGATTTGTTTGTTATACTAACGGATCTCACGAAGGTTTTGTTGAGTTTTGTGTGATTGAAGTTTTCAAGTTTTGGATGAGATCACGATGGATGAAGGAATAAGGAGTGGCAAGAGCCTAAGCTTGGGGATTCCCAAGGCACCCCAAGGTAATATTCAAGGAAGACTCAAGCAACTAAGCTTGGGGATGCCCCGGAAGGCATCCCCTCTTTCTTCTACCAACTATCGGTAATTTTACTTGGAGCTATATTTTTATTCGTCACATATCATGAGTTTTGCTCGGAGCGTCATGTATTATATGAGTCTTTGATTTGTTTGCTTTTTAGTTTGTCGCAATCATCTTTGCTGGACACACCTATTTGAGAGAGCCACACATTTATCATGATTTGTTAGAATACTCTATGTGCTTCACTTATATCTTTTGAGCTAGGCAGTTGCTCTAGTGCTTCACTTAAATCTTTTTGAGCACGGCGGTGGCTATATTTTTAAGAAATATTTGAACTCTCGTGCTTCACTTATTTTATTTTGAGAGTTGATAAGATTAAATTTTGAAGAAATATTTGAACTCTCATGCTTCACTTATATTATTTTGAGAGTTGATAAGATTAAATTTTGAAGAAATATTTGCACTCTCATGCTTCACTTATACCTTTTTGAGAGTTGATAATAGTAATGGTAATTTGCACAAGATATGAATTTGGTCCCAAAGTGACGAATATTCAAGAGGGATATAATAAAAACTTTCATGAAAGATCATTGGATATGATAAGTTTGATTCCTTGCAATAGTTTTGCGATATGGAGATGATAATATGTGAGTCATGTTAGTGAGTAATTGTGATTTAGTAAGAATATTGGTGTTAAGGTTTGTGATTCCCTATGCATGAACATAAAGTCAATAGTTATGCAACAAAATTATATCCTACTTATGGTGCATTATTCAGTGTTAGTTATGTTCAATGCATGTTTATGACCGTTTTCACTTTTTGGTTGGTCGCTTCTCAATCTATTTGCTAGCCTTCATTTGTACTAAGCGGGAATACTGCTTGTGCATCCAACTCCTTAAACCAAAGTTGTGCCAAATGAGTCCACCATACCTACCTATATGCGGTATTTCCATAACGTTCCAAGTAAATTTGCATGTGCCAACTCTAATTTTTCAAAATAATTTTCCGTTTTGTGTGCCCATACCGCTCTTGAAGCGGCAGGGGGTGGCCAATATTTTCCATGCTAGGTGTGTTATTCTCACGATGAGTGTTTATTCACTTGTCATTGCACGAGAGAGTGGCAGGTAATAGGGATGCCCAGTCCCGAAATGATTTTTTTTAATACGATGATAATAATAAATTCCTTGGAAACTGTTGGTATCGAAGGCACCCATGGATACGGCTAGCCATGGATTGTGAAAGATTGATGGAAAGGAAATAAACTTTATTTTCTGTTTGGGAACCGCCTATAATGTGTCTAGCATGGAAGATATTGGGAATTCTCGGTCGTTTTCGTTGACAGGAAAAGCATGCCTCTCAAAATAATTTTATCTCTCTAATTTAAACCTTGAGCTCTGGCACCTCTGCAAATCTCTGCTTCCCTCTGCGAAGGGCCTATCTATTTACTTTTATGCAATTTTTATTTTTATTTTGAGTCTCCATCTTCTCTTACAAAGCACCAACTAGAGAGCACTATTGTCATACTTGTGCATTGTGTGTAGCTAATATTGAGTGTGTTTCGTGAATGGATCAATGATTGAGCATAATGGGCTAGGGATAGCTTTCTTTAACGTTGATATTTTGAAAGACATGGTTGCTTGTTAGTATGCTTGAGTATTTATGTCTTCATGTCAAATTATAGACTATTGCTTTGAATCTTTCAAGTCCAAATGTCCATGCTACAAAAGAAAAGAGTATATGATGAATATGATAGATAGCATTCCACATCAAAAATTCTGTTTTTATCATTTACCAACTCGAGGACGAGCAGGAATTAAGCTTGGGGATGCTTGATACGCCTCCAACGTATCTATAATTTTTTATTGTTCCATGCTATAATAGTATCAATCTTGGATGTTTTATATACACATACAAGCAATTATATATCATTTTTTGGGACTAACCTATTAACTTAGTGCCCAGTGCCAGTTGTTGTTTTTTGGCTGTTTCTGGTTTTTTAGAATATCAGTACCAAATGAAGTCCAAATGCCACGAAACTTTTTGGAGATTTTTTTCTGGACATAAGAGACACTAGAAGCTTTGGGAGAGGGCCAGAAGACAGAGGAGGTGGCCACGAGCCACCAGAGCGCGCCCCAGGGGGGTGGCGCGCCCTGGCGCCTCGTGGGCCCACCTCTGCTCTGTTTGAACTAATTCCACCTCTACAAATACTCTAAAATCAGGAAACCAACAGAAGAGTCCACGAAATACTTTTTCCACCGCCGCAAGTCTCTGTTCTTGAGAGATCCCATCTGGAGGCCTTTTCCGACACTCTGCCGGAGGGGGATTCGATCACGGAGGGGCTCTCCATCAACCTTGCTGCCCTTCCGATGATGCGTGAGTAGTTTACCACAGACCTCCGGGTCCATAGTTAGTAGCTAGATGGCTTCTTCTCTATTTTTGATCTTCAATACAATGTTCTCCTCGATGTTCTTGGAGTTCTATCTGATGTAATCACTTTTTGCGGTGTGTTTGTTGGGATCCGATGAATTGTGAGTTTATGATCAGATTATCCATGAATATTATTTGAGTTTTCTCTGAACTCTTTTATGCATGATTGTTATAGCTTCGTATTTCTCTCCAATCTATTAATTTGGTTTGGCCAACTAGATTGATTTATCTTGCAATGGGAGAGGTGCTTTGTAATGGGTTCGATCTTGCGGTGCTCAATCCCAGTGACAGAAAGGGACATGACACGTATGTATCATTGCTATTAAGGGTAAAAAGATGGGGTTTATTCATGCGTGAGTTTACTTTGTCTACATCATGTCATCTTGCTTAAGGCGTTACTCCGTTCTTTATGAACTTAATACTCTAGATGCATGCTGGATAGCGGTCGATGTGTGGAGTAATAGTAGTAGATGCAGAATCGTTTCGGTCTACTTGTCTCGGACGTGATGCCTATATACATGATCATTGCCTTGGATATCATCATGATTATTTGCTTTTCTATCAATTGCCCAACAGTAATTTGTTTACCCACCGTATGCTATTTTCAAGAGAGAAGCCTCTAGTGAAACCTATGGCCCCCGGGTCTACCTTTATCATATATTAAAAATCCCAAAAATACCTTGCTACAATTTTAATTTATTTATTTTATTTTGTATTTTTGTTCGATCTATCTATCTATCACCATACAATTTAATCTTGCAATTAACCGCCAAGGGATTGACAACCCCTTGTTCGCGTTGGGTGCGAGGATTTGTTATTTTGTGTGCAGGTGCTGCTAACGAGTTGTTGCGTGATTCTCCTACTAGATTGATAACCTTGGTTTCATAACCGAGGGAAATACTTATCTCTACTGTACTGCATCATCCCCTCCTCTTCGGGGAAATCCCGACGCAGCTCACAAGTAGCAGTCTCCTCCTCGCGTAACCGAACTCCTGCGAACAACGAAGACCCACGAACGGTGATCTCCCGCAAACGGTACCTCACGAATCCCTCGAACGGTTTGTCCGAGCACCGCAGATGCGATGCCTCCAAGGTATCCACACATGCGGGGAGCAGCGTTGGGCGGCGGACTGCTAGGTCCGGTCCCGCGGCATGGGCGTGGGGAGTTGGGCGGCGCCTGTCACGGGTGGAAAAAGATCAACCCTAAGTGGTGCGCCCACTCCCCTTTATATAGACCTCCGAGGTGGGCTCAACACTCGAGCCACTAGGAGTCTACATCCATTTTCCACTCGGATCCAATCCGAATGGGCTGCAGCCCCTTAAGTGTGCGACCCTATAGGTTCACGTACACATGGACACGACCGAAGTCGATTGTTGGTAGCGGCTTGATGTCTACTACACAACTTGTTCTTGTAGACTCGTGTTGGGCCTCCAAGCGCAAAGGTTTGTAGGACAGTAGCAATTTTCCCTCAAGTGGATGACCTAAGGTTTATCAATCCGTGGGAGGCATAGGATGAAGATGGTCTCTCTCAAACAACCCTGCAACCAAATAACAAAGAGTCTCTTGTGTCCCCAACACACCCAATACAATGGTAAATTGTATAGGTGCACTAGTTCGGCGAAGAGATGGTGATACAAGTGTAGTATGGATAGTAGATATAGGTTTTTGTAGTGCGAACAATAAAAAACAGCAAGGTAGCAAGTAACAAAAGTGAGCATAAACGGTATTGCAGTGCTTAGAAACAAGGCCTAGGGTTCATACTTTCGCTAGTGCAATCTCTCAACAATGCTAATATAATTGGATCATATAACCATCCCTCAACGTGCGATAAAGAATCACTCCCAAGTTCCTATTAGCGGAGGACATAAGCTAGAAATTGTTTGTAGGGTATGAAACCACCTCAAAGTTATCCTTTCCGATCGATCTATTGAGCTATTCCTATAAGTGTCACAAACAACCCTAGAGTTCGTACTAAAATAACACCATATGATACACATCAACCAACTCTAATGTCACCTAGATACTCCAATGTCACCACAAGTATCCGTGAGTTGATTATACGATATGCATCAAACAACTTCATAATCATAATATTCAATCCACACAAAGAACTCCAAGGAGCACCCCAAAGTTTCGATCGGAGAAAAGATAATGAAAACGTGCATCAACCCCTATGCATAGATTACACCAATGTCACCTCGGGAATCCGCGAGTTGAGTGCCAAAACATACATCAAGTGAATCAATATGATACCCCATTGTCACCACGGGTATTCATATGCAAGACATACATCAAGTGTTCTCAAATCTGAAATATTCAATCCGACAATAACGAAACCTCAAAGGGAAAAGATTTGATTCATCACAACAAGGATAGAGAGGGAAGAAACACCATTTGATCCAACTATATTAACAAAGCTCGCGATACATCAAGATCGTGCCAAATCAAGAACACGAGAGAGAGAGAGAGAGAGAGAGAGAGAGAGAGAGAGAGATCAAACACATAGCTACTGGTACAAACCCTCAGCCCCGAGGGTGAACTACTCCCTCCTCATCATGGAGACCGCCGGGATGATGAAGATGGCCTCCGGTGATGATTCCCCCCCTCCGGCAGGGTGCCGGAAAAGGGCTGTAGATGAGATCATGGAGGTACAGAGGCTTGCGGCGGCGTAAAAACTCATCTAGGTTAATTTTCGGGGGTTTCTGAATATATATGATTTTTCAGCGTTGGAATCACGCGAAGAGGTGCCACAGGGGGCCCACGAGGCACCAAGGCGCGCCTGGGGGGGGCGGGCGTGCCCAGGTGGCTCGTGGGGCCCCTGTGGCTCTTCTGCTGCTCCTCTGAAGCTTTCTGGGTCTGTTTCCTTCCAGAAAAAAATCATCAAAAAGTTTCGCTGCATTTGGACTTCGTTTGATATGGATTTTCTGGAAAACCAAAAACAAGCAGAAAACAGCAACTGGCACTGGGCACTAGGTCAATATGTTGGTCCATAAAAATCATATAAAAGCCATATAAAAGTGCACCAAAATCATACAAAACTATAATAAACATGGCATGAATACTTCATAAATTATAGATACGTTGGAGACGTATCAGCATCCCCAGGCTTAATTCCTGCTCGTCCTCGAGTAGGTAAATGATAAAAGAAATAATTTATGAAGTGTGAATGCAAGCATAGTGCATAAGTTTGATCAATGATAATTGCAATCACTTTTTGTAGCATCATTATATATCATAAACAGTAGCTCATGTCATAAAACTTCTCATGATCAAGTAGCAAGCTATTCACATGTTAAAGTATAAACCATAAACTTTCTTGAAAACTGACAAACTATGTTCTCAGTCATCAGACAATTGCAATTCATCTTATTTTCAGGAAGGGTCTATGCAAGAGCTTTGATCTAGCAAATTCCACATACTCAACTATCATTTAGTCTTCCATGATTGCTGACACTCAAAGCATATTTTTAGAACAAACCATTTCAGTCAAACACGTAGGAAGATATGGGCTTAATGTTTTGCCTCCCAACTTATTTATCTCATGGATAATGTCAACAATAATAACTCATGATCACCTATATTCAACTGGATATATGTGCCTGGATCATTCCCCACCACATGATGCTTGCCAACTAGAGAATAATTGAGGTTGAAATGAGAAGAAATAATATTGACTCTTGCATAAAAGTAAATACATAAAAGTAAATGCATAAAAGTAAAAGATAGGCCCTTCGCAGAGGGAAGCAGAGGTTGTCATGCGCTTTTTGTTGTTGGATGCACAAGCCCTTAATGCAAAGGAACATCACGTTATATTGCCCCTTGTGATAGCAACCTTTATTATGCAGTCTATCGCTTTTATTTCTTTACCATCACAAGTTCGTACAACGCTTATTTTCCCTTGCAATAAAAGATCATACATATTTTAGGAGCAATTTTTATTGCTTTTTGCACCGATGACAACTTACTTGAAGGATCTTATTCAATCCATAGGTAGATATGGTGGACACTCATGGCAAGAAACTGGGTTTAAGGGTTTTTGGATGCACAAGTAGTATCTCTACTTAGTATGATTTTTTGGCTAGCAAAAGATCCTAAGCAAGCACCACATGTTAGAGGATCCATGACAATATAACTTCTATGTGAATATAAACAAACATAACTCATTACGTTGTCTTCCTTGTCCAACGTCAACTACTTGATCAAGCTTGAAAATAATTAATTGGGGCTCACAATCATAGAAGATGTCCAAGATAGTATATTTATATGTGAAATTTCTCTTCCTTCAAAATTCTTTCATGAATTGTTCAAGTGACCAATGCTATGTTTGTCAACTTTCAATAAATTTTACCACTTATACTTCCTGTATGTGAAGTCACTACTCCCCATGGGACAAGCACATAAAGCATATAAATTTCAACTTTATGATATTTAATTCATTTCAACAATTTACTCATAGGATATAAGTGAAGCAGAAGAGTAAATGACAAACTACTCCAAAAAGATATAAGTGAAGACCAAATGAGTAGTTAAGTAAATAGGTAACTATGTGAGGACTCTCTCTCATTTAAAAATTTCAGATCTTAAGTATTTTATTCAAACAGGAAAGAAAACAAAATAAAATGACATTCCAAGAATAGCACAACTCATGTGAAGAAGCAAAACTTAGGCTCAACCAAAACTAACCGATAATGTTGATGAAGAAAGGTGGGATGCCTACCGGGGCATCCCCAAGCTTAGATGCTTGAGACTTCTTGAAATATTATATTGGGATGCCTTGGGCATCCCCAAGCTTGAGCTTTTGTGTTTCCTTAATTCCTCTCATATCATGGTTTCCCTAAATCTTAAGTACTTCATCCACACAAAACTCAACAAGAACTCGTGAGATAAGTTAGTATAAATCAACTCAAAACCTTAACATTCTCTACTGTAGAAAATTACTAAAATTATAATTAAACATTGCATACTAAATGTCTCTGCATATTTAATACTCCAATCCTCAAATAGAATCGTTAAACAAGCAAACATATGCAACCAATGCAACTATAACAGCAATCTGCCAAAACAGAACAGTCTGTAAAGGGGAATTTAAAATTCATACTTCCCTAACTCCAAAAATTCTGAAAAATTACCAAGTGATAGAGAACTCATGCATGCTTACTGTGTAAAAAATTCAGATTTTTTATCATGTTCTGACTATTCATGAATATTCTGGACATAACAGAAAACATTCTGTTTTCAAACAGCAACACATGAACTTGCAAACTGAGCATGGTAAAGGCTATAATTGGTATTTTATTGAACTAAAAGATACAAAACATGATTATTGATAACAGCAAGAAAATCTCAACAAAATAAAATGACGCTCCAAGCAAAACTCATATTATGTGATGAATAAAAATATAGCTCCAAGTGAGGTTACCGATAATGTTGAAGACGAAAGAGGGGATGCCTTCCGGGGCATCCCCAAGCTTAGTTGCTTGGATCCTCCTTGAATATTACCTTGGGGTGCCTTGGGCATCCCCAAGCTTAGGGTCTTGCCGCTCCTTATTCTCCTCATATCGATATCTTACCCAAAACTTGAAAACTTCAATCACACAAAACTTAACGGAACTTCGTGAGATAGGTTAGTATGATAAAAATAAATCATCCACTTAGGTGCTGTCAAGACAAGATTCATAATTGTTATCACTTAATGCCTACTGTAGTCTATCATTTCCACAATTTATATTGCTCAATATAAGCTATGGAAACACTAAAACAAGCAAACTTTGCATCGAAAACAGAATCTGTCAAAAACAGAACAGCATGTAGGGAGCGATTTAAAAACCATACTTCTGTTCCTCCAAAAATTCTGAAAAATTAGGAAAACGTAAACAATTTGCAACCCAATACTGTGGAAATTTTTTAGAATTTTTCACACTCCAGTACAGAATAGAAATTCCAGCACTGGACGTAAAAGTTTCTGTTTTTGCACAGAATCAAATCAAGAAGCATCCACACTATCCCAAAGGCTTTACTTGGCACATTATTGAAATAAAACATATGAAACATGATTACTACAGTAGCTTAATCATGTGGACACACAAAAACAGTAGGTACAAATATTGGGCTGTCTCCCAACAAGCGCTTTTCTTTAATGCCTTTTTAGCTAGGCATGATGATTTCAATGATGCTCGCATAAAAGTAAAGAATCGAAACACAAAGAGAGCATCATGAATCATATGACAAGCACATTTAAGCCTAACCCACTTCCTATGCATAGGGATTTTGTGATCAAATAGTTTATGGGAGCAAGAATCAACTAGCATAGGAAGGCAAAACAAGCATAACTTCAAAACTTTCAACACATAGAGAGGAAACTTGATATTACTGCAACACCTACAAGCATATGATCCTCTCTCATAATAATTTTCAGTAGCATCATGAAGAAATTCAACAATATATCTATCACATAAAGCATTCTTTTCATGATCCACAAGCATAGAAATTTTATTACTCTCCACATAAGCAAATTTCTTCTCATTCATAGTAGTGGGAGCAAACTCAACAAAATAACTATCATGTGATACTTGATTGGAATAATCCAATTGAAAATAAAAATCATGATGACAAGTTTCATGGTTATCATTATTCTTTATAGCATACATGTCATCACAATAATCATCATAGATAGCAACTTTGTTATCATAATCAATTGAAACCTCTTCCAAAATAGTGGAATCATCATTAAATAAAGTTGTGACCTCTCCAAATCCACTTTTATCAATATAATCATCATAAATAGGAGGCATGCTTTCATCATAATAAATTTTCTCATCAAAACTTGGGGGACTAAAAATATCATCTTCATCAAACATAGCATCCCCAAGCTTGTGGCTTTGCATATCACTAGCATCATGGATTTTCAAAGAATTCATACTAGCAAAATTGCAATCATGCTCATCATTCATGGATTTTATGCCAAACATTTTTTGAATTCTTCTTCTATCAATTGAGCACAATTTTCCGATCCATCATTTTCAAGAAAGACATTATAAAGACGAATAATATGAGGCAACCTCAATTCCATTTTTGTAGTTTTCTTTTATAAACCAAACTAGTGATAAAACAAGAAACTAAAAGATTCGATTGCTAGATCTAAAGATATACCTTCAAGCACTCACCTCCCTGGCAACGGCGCCAGAAAAGGGTCTGATGTCTACTACACAACTTGTTCTTGTAGACTCGTGTTGGGCCTCCAAGCGCAGAGGTTTGTAGGACAGTAGCAATTTTCCCTCAAGTGGATGACCTAAGGTTTATCAATCCGTGGGAGGCGTGGGATGGAGATGGTCTCTCTCAAACAACCCTGTAACCAAATAAGAAAGAGTCTCTTGTGTCCCCAACACACCCAATACAATGGTAAATTGTATAGGTGCACTAGTTCGGCGAAGAGATGGTGATACAATTGTAGTATGGATAGTAGATATAGGTTTTTGTAGTGCGAACAATAAAAAACAGCAAGGTAGCAAGTAACAAAAGTGAGCATAAACGGTATTGCAATGCTTAGAAACAGGGCCTAGGGTTCCTACTTTCGCTAGTGCAATCTCTCAACAATGCTACTATAATTGGATCATATAACCATCCCTTAACGTGCGATAAAGAATCACTCCCAAGTTCCTATTAGCGGAGAACATAAGATAGAAATTGTTTGTAGGGTACGAAACCACCTCAAAGTTATCCTTTCCGATCGATCTATTGAGATATTCCTATAAGTGTCACAAACAGCCCTAAAGTTCGTACTAAAAAAACACCATATGATACACATCAACCAACTCTAATGTCACCTAGATACTCCAATGTTACCACAAGTATCCGTGAGTTGATTATATGATATGCATCAAACAACTTCATAATCATAATATTCAATCCACACAAAGAACTCCAAGGAGCACCCCAAAGTTTCTATCGGAGAAAAGATAATGAAAACGTGCATCAACCCCTATGCATAGATTACCCCAATGTCACCTCGGGAATCCGTGAGTTTAGTGCCAAAACATACATCAAGTGAATCAATATGATACTCCATTTTCACCACGGGTATTCATATGCAAGACATACATCAAGTGTTCTCAAATCTGAAATATTCAATCCGACAATAACGAAACCTCAAAGGGAAAAGATTCGATTCATCACAACAAGGATAGAGAGGGAAGAAACACCATATGATTCAACTATATTAACAAAGCTCGTGATATATCAAGATCGTGCCAAATCAAGAACAAGAGAGAGAGATAAAACACATAGCTACTGGTACAAACCCTCAGCCCCGAGGGTGAACTACTCCCTCCTCATCATGGAGACCGCCGGGATGATGAAGATGGCCTCCGGTGATGATTCCCCCCCTTCGGCAGGGTGCCGGAAAAGGGCTGTAGATGAGATCGTGGAGGTACAGAGGCTTGCGGCGGCGTAAAAACTCATCTAGGTTAACTTTCAGGGGTTTCTGAATATATATGATTTTTCAGCGTTGGAATCACGCGAAGAGGTGCCACAGGGGGCCCACGAGGCACCAGGGCGCGCCTGGGGGGCAGGCGCGCCCAGGTGGCTCGTGGGGCCCCTGTGGCTCTTCTTCTGCTCCTCCGAAGCTTCCTGGGTCTGTTTCCTTCGAGAAAAAATCAACAAAAAGTTTCGCTGCATTTGGACTTCGTTTGATATGGATTTTCTGGAAAACCAAAAACAAGCAGAAAACAACAACTGGCACTGGGCACTAGGTCAATATGTTAGTCCATAAAAATCATATAAAAGCCATATAAAAGTGCACCAAAATCATACAAAAATATAATAAACATGGCATGAATACTTCATAAATTATAGATACGTTGGAGACATATCACGGCTCCTAGCAGAACGTGCCAACTCCCATGTGTGCGTGAAGTCGTTTGACGAACCTCGACAATCTGTCATATGCAACATTCCTTTTGCCTCACAATATATGTTGTCGAGCTCAAGGCGAGTACTTGTCACCCTTGTGGTAGCTCGACCTCTCTTCTCGAAACCGTGATACAGATTCCCGAACCGGGTTAACACTTAACCCAAGTCGCATGGCCATGCTTTCTGAATCTGAACACTCGAGATGGCCCAGAGAATATCTCTCCATATAGGAGGGGCAAATCCTATCTTCGTCAGCCATGTCTCGCGACATGTCTCACAACTCACCCGAAAGCTACCTTTATAACTACCCAATTACGGAGTAGCGTTTGATAGAACCTAAGTGAGTCGATCCTCATCCCGAGAACATGTGAGGACCTCAGGTCTAGGACATGGCATCGACATTGTACATGAGACTAACAGATGACAATATCTCACTGCGTCTCAAAGTGGGTCTGTAATACATCCATTTTGCATCATGATTCCCTACTGTTATTTATAATGTATTTGATCATTATTTCACTTTATGATGCAATTCTTATGCCTTTTCTCTCTTAATTTGCAAGATTTATATGAAGAGGGAGAACACTGGCAGGTGGAATTCTGGACCTGAAATAGCTAGAGCTGAGATACCTATCCTAGAGAGCTCCAATTGACTTGAAACTTCACGGATATTTTTTATTGAATATATAAAAAATACTGGAGAAAAGAGATAATGGAGGGGACCCACCAGTTGCCCACAAGGCAACAGGGCGCGGCCCTCCTGGGCGCGCCCTAATGCCTTGTGGGGCCCCTGGCTGGCCTCTGGCCCCCTCCTTCTGCTATATAAGCTCATTTTCCCTAAAAAAAATAGAGAGAAGACTTTCGGGATGAAGCGCCGCCGTCTTGAGGCGGAACCTGGGCAGGAGCAATTTTGCTCTCCGGCGGAGCGATTCCGCCGGGATACTTCCCTCCGGGAGGGGAAATCGAAGCCATCGACATCACCAATGATCCTCTCATCGTGGGAGGACCAATCTTCATCAACATCTTCACCAGCACCATCTCATCTCAAACCCTAGTTCATCTCTTGTATTCAATCTTTGTCTCAAAACCTCAGATTGGTACATGTGGGTTGCTAGTAGTGTTGATTACATCTTGTAGTTGATGCTAGTTGGTTTATTTGGTGGAAGATTATATGTTCAGATCCTTAATGATATTCAATACCCCTCTGATATTGAATACGAAAATGATTATTTTGAGTGGTTACTTTTGTTCTTGAGGACATGGGAGAAGTCTTGTCATAAGTAATCATGTGAATTTGGTATTCGTTCGATATTTTGATGATATGTATGTTGTTGCTTCCTTTAGTGGTGTCATGTGAACGTCGACTACATGACACTTCACCATCTTTGGGCCTAAGGGAAGGCATTGTGGAGTAGTAATTAGATGATGGGTTTCTAGAGTGACAGAAGCTTAAACCCTAGTTTATGCGCTATTCCGTAAGGGGCTGATTTGGATCCATATGTTTCATGCTATGGTTAGATTTATCTTAATTCTTCTTTCGTAGCTGCGGATGCTTGCGAGAGGGGGTAATCATAAGTGGGAGGCTTGTTCAAGTAAGAACATCACCCAAGCACCGGTCCACTCACATATCAAATTATCAAAGTAGCCAACGCGAATCAAACAAATATGATGAAAGTGACTAGATGAAATTTCCATGTGTCCTCGAGAACTCTTTGCTTATTATACGAGTTTGTTCCGGCTTGTCCTTTGCTATAAAAAGGATTGGGCCACCTTGGTGCACTTTATTACACTTGTTACTTGTTACTTGTTATCTTGCTATCGAAACAATCTGTTACCGCTACTTTCAGTACCTGCAGAGAATACCTTGTTGAAAACCACTTGTCATTTCCTTCTGCTCCTCGTTGGGTTCGACACTCTTACTTATCGAAAGGACTACGATTGATCCCCTATACTTGTGGGTCATCAGTCTGTCCGACTCGGTGATCTCCATCCCCGAGTCCATACTATCGGTTTAGCATCTCCATGCACATGACTTGTGAAACATAGTCATCAACCGAGTCGTATACTAGTCAAGGATATGTGTCCGCATAACCTTATCAACTAGGGACTGATAACCCACAAGTATAGGGGATCGCAACAGTTTTCGAGGGTAGAGTATTCAACCCAAATTTATTGATTCAACACAAGGGGAGCCAAAGAATATTTGCAAGTATTAGCAGTTGAGTTGTCAATTCAACCACACCTGGAAACTAAATATCTGCAGCAGATTGATCAATAGCACAGTAGTATGATAGTTTGATAGCAGTAGCAATAAGAGTAACTGTAACAGTAATAGTAGCAGCAATAGTAGTAGCAATTGTGACAGCAGTAGCAACAGTAGTAACTTAGCAAAGAACAATATGTGAAAAACTCGTAGGCATTGGATCGGTGATTATGTTGGATAACATTCATCATGTAACAGTCATAACCTAGGGCGACACAGAACTAGCTCCAATTCATCAATGTAATGTAGGCATGTATTCCGTATATAGTCATACGTGCTTGAGATAAGAACTTGCATGACATCTTTTGACCTACCCTCCCGTGGCAGCGGGGTCCATAAGGAAACTAAGGGATATTAAGGCCTCCTTTTAATAGAGAACCGGAACAAAGCATTAACACTTCGTGAATACATGAACTCCTCAAACTATGGCAATCACCGGAAAGAATCCCAATTATTGTCACCTTGGGGTATGCGGATCATAACACATAGCAGGTGCGTATAACTTGCAAGATTGGATCAAGAACACAAATATATTCATGAAAACATAAAGGGTTCAGATCTGAAATCACATGGCACTCGGGCCCTAGTGACAAGCATTAAGCATAGCAAAGTCATAGCAACATCAATCTCAGAACATAGTGGATACTAGGGATGAAGCCCTAACAAAACTAACTCGATTACATGATAAATCTCATCCAACTCATCACCGTCCAGCAAGCCTACGAAGGAATTACTCACTCCCGGCGGTGAGCATCATGAAATTGGCGATGAAGGATGGTTGATGATGACAATGCCGGAAGATCCCCCTCTCCGAAGCCCCAAACGGACTCCAGATCTGGCCTCCCGATGAAGAACAGGAGGTGGCGGCGGCTCCGTATCATGAAACGCAATAAAACTTCCTCTCTTATTTTTTTCTCTGGAATTGTGAATTTATAGGCCAGAGATTAGGTTTAGCGGAGCCACGTGGGCCCCACGATCCACCAGGGCGCGCCTGGGGGGGGGGGTGGCGCACCCTGGTGCCTCATGGGCATTGGGTAGCCCCCCTCCAGTGGGTCTTGGTTCCAGTATTTTTTATTTATTCCATAAAAAATCTCCAAAAAGTTTCATCCAATTCCAAGAACTTTTATTTCTGCACAAAAAACAACACCATGGTAGTTCTGCCGAAAACAGCGTCAGTCTGGGTTAGTTCCATTCAAATCATGCAAATTAGGGGCCAAAACAAGAGCAAAAGTGTTTGGAAAAGTAGATATGACGGAGACGTATCAAGTCCCCCAAGCTAAACTCATTACTTGTCCTCAAGCAATTCAGTTGACAAACTGAAAGTGATAAAGAAAAACTTTTACAAACTCTTTTGTTCTTGTATCTATATATATGCTTAAATAGTACCCAAGTTTTCAGCAAAGATTATAACTAACCATGCAAATGATAACTCTTAGAAATTATATTCACTCATATCAAGGGCATAATCAACTAGCGAGCAATAATAAGATATCTCAAATGCCAACACTTTGTCAAAACGATCATGATATAATATGACGACATGGTATCTCGCTAGCCCTTTCCGAGACCGCAAAACATAAATGCAGAGCACCTCCAAAGTTCAAGCAGCGACTAAACATTATAATTCATGGTAGAAGAGATCCAGTCATGATGCACACAATGTTAACTATTCGCAATGCATGAGAATGACAATAGTGCTCTCAGGACTGGTGCTTATTTGAGAAGGTGATGACTCAAAAATAAAAGTAGAATAACATAAAAGTAAATAGACAGGCCCTTCGCAGAGGGAAGCATGGATTTGTAGAGGTGCCAGAGCTCGAAGCTTAAATCAGAGATAAATAATTTTTTTGGAGGTATGCCTTTCCTGTCAACGTCAAGACCGAGAGTTTTCAATATCTTCCATGCTAAACACATTAGCGGCGGTTCCCAAGCGGTAAAGTAAAGTTTACTCCCCCTCCACCAACAAACACAAGCCATGGCTAGCCGAATCCTCGGGTGCCCTCCATACCAACAACTTTTTGGGGGAGTTTGTTTTATTATTTTGCAATTTTAATTATGGGACTGGGCATCCCGATTACCAGCCCCTCTCGTGCAAGGACAAGTGAATAAACACTCATCATGAGAATAACCCGCTTAGCATGGAAGATACTGACTGCCCCCTGTAGCTCCATGAGCGATACGGGCACACAAAACAGACGTTCATTTGAATATTTAGAGGTGGCACATGCAAATTTACTTGGAACGGCAGAGTAGTACCGCATATAGGTAGATATAGTGGGCTCATCTGGAATAACTTTGGTTTAAAGGTTTTGATGCACAAGCAGTATTCCCGCTTTGTACAGGCGAAGGCTAGCAAATAGGTTGTGAAGCGACCAGCTAGAGAGCAAAAACGATCACAATCATGCATTATGAATAATCAACATTGAATACTAGCATGAGTAGGATATAAGCACCATGAACATAAATATCGTGAAGGCTATGTTGGTTTTGAATCAACTACATGCGTGAACATGTGCCAAGTCAAGCCACTTGAAACATTCAGAGGAGGATACCATATCATCATACTACATCACAATCATTTTAATGCATGTTGACACTCAAGATAAATCATTATCCACTCCTAGCTACTTAAGGATGGCATGAGCAACTATAATCTCTAATTGTCATCATAAATATATTTAATCATAACATACTAAATCATGGATACTGAGTTAAACATATTTACAAAAACAAAGAACAAGTTGAGTTCATACCCGCTTTTCCTTGCCACAGTCACTTCATCAAATCATCGTCATTATTGCCTTTCACTTGCACGACCGAATGATATGAAAATAAAAATAGTGCAAGCGTGTCGTGGACTAAGCTGGAATATGCAAGCATTTTATTCAAAGGAAAAGACAAGGTAAAATGGGCTCTTTGTTAGATCAACAACAATGCATATGAGAGCCACTCAACATTTTCATCGTGGTCTTCTCCTTACAATGACTCAACAAAAGAAAAGAATTTCAGAGAAACACACTGAAATATTTTTGGAGTTTTTAGTTTTTCAAAAGAAAACGAAATAAAGAAGAAAACGAAAAACGAGAAAAACTATTTACACAGGAAAGCTCCCAACAAGTAAAAGAAGAAACGAGAAATCTTTTTGGGTTTTCTTTTACTACCACGAAAGTACAACTAATTAAACTAGAAAGAAAAAACGAAAAGAAGCGAGAAATGTTTTTGGATTTTCTCAAGTTTTTTGAACACACTAGAAGAAAGCGAGAAAATAAAACTAGCATGGATTATACAATGAAAAAGTATGAACACCGACAACTGGAATGAAATGTGTGACCATGAATGTAATGTCGGTGAGAGATACGTACTCCCCCAAGCTTAGGCTTTTGGCCTAGCTTGGTCTACGACCATCCGTAGTATCCATCCGGTCCCATATGAAACTCCTGAGGAGGCGGCACCCGAGCGTCCCAATCCTGGGCCTCCTCCTCTGCCGCTGCCAGTGCGTTCCGGTAAGCAACTATGTCCGGTGGCATAACAGTATATCCGTTCCTGGCATGAGAATCAAACAAAGCAGGTGCAGGCAACGGAATAATATCACGAGTATCCTCACTAAAAACCAAGTTATAACGAATGTGGTGAGGAGGTTCAGGAGCATAAAGAAAGTGGTGGTCCCTCATGGACTGGTGATCTAAGTAAACTCTGGGCAACAAGTAATCATGAGGGCGTATGTTAACATTAAAACGTCTCGCTAAGCGAGTAGCATAAATACCACCATGAATTTTTTTCCCTAGTCCTATTAGTGTGCAAGCGGCGTGCAATGATGGCTCCCAGGTTATAAGTGTTATCATTATGCAATGCGCGGCGTAAAATGGCAAAGTCAGGTGCACATAGCGCACTACCCTGCTCCCTAGCAGTCAAGCATTCCCTATGAATAAAGCAAAGTAGTGAACAAAGGGAAATTGCAAGCTAGTGGCTCGGACTTTCGACACGCCCCATTCCTCTCCCACGGTTAAAGTGTGGAGGAAACCCTCAAACTCCTCCGGTCGAGGCTCTCAGATTTCCCCATCAAAGGGAATCAAACATATCTCACAAAATTCAGCTAGAGGTATCTGATAATGTTCAGCATATAAATCAAAGCGTGTAGGGGAACACGACAGAAAACAAAAAATTTCAGTATAGCGAGCACGCCCAGGATCACTATGTAGATGCATACAAGGTTTTTGATCTGATCATTACCGACTCATAGCGCAGCGGAAGTAGAGTCGATGTAGATCGTCGGTGCAGATCCCCGCAGCTAGGATTTACAACCTCCCAACCGTGAGGATGTACTCCCTCATCTGCCCCTTGGACAGTCCCTCGGACAGCCCTCCGGGAGGCGGTCGGACAGTCCCCCGGACGGTGTCACGGACAGCCCTTCGGGAGGCACTCTCGAACTCGGACGGTAACTCGGACAGCCCTTCGGGAGGACACTCGAACTGCCCCTCGGGCAAAAAAGATCGAACCTACGACCTCTCTACGGGTTTGCACACATACGGTGTCATCTATCCGGCAGGGCTTCGCTGTCCAGAACTAGTTCCCACCGGAACCCAGACAGCCTTTCGGCTCTACGAAACTATTTCGCGGGGAGGGAGAGAGAAAGCCAGATAATTGCATGGCAGTGTATGAGAACTCATGTGAGAACTTGGATGAAAATGGAGAGCACCCTCCACCCCTATTTATAGGGTGAGAAGAGATGGTGAAAATACCAAAATGCCCTCAGATATTTTCACACTATTCATAATAGTGTTTCCACTATTCATGAGATATTTTCTCCCAATAGTGTTTTCACTATTCATAATATTGTTTCCACTATTCGTGAGATATTTTCTCCCAATAGTGTTTCCACTATTCATGACACTATTCATGAAAATATTTTCATCGGCTGTTTAATCCGAAAAAAATTCCTGATGGCCCAGAACATTTCCGGCACCCCCTAAAAAAATTTTGGACGCGTTCCGAAATATTTCCGTATCAATGATTTTCATCAGCGAAAAGCAACCAAAGCATTTCCGGCTGCTCCGGAACATTTCCGGTTTTTTTTCTCTGGAAAAATTCCAGAAGTTCCCAGAACAATTCTGGCACCTCTAAAAAGTTCCAGGCGCGTGCCGAAACCTTTTTGGCTCAATGGTTTACTCTAAAACAACTTTTCGGTTTTACCAAAACTTTTCCGGTGTTCTCTCCCCGGAACTCTTCCGTTGTCTCCGAAACTTTTCCGGTGACTTTCTCTCAGACTCCCTGTCTAGAATTCAGCAGATAGATGACCCTTAAGCGTGTGACCCTATAGGTGGAACACTTTTCGATCAATGATCAACATCGAAGCCGTGGACACCCGTATTGACCCCTATACCCACACGAATAATATTCGAGTGAACCTCTAGTTGCCGTGTGCTATTTCTGTTGCTTTGTGATATGTTACAAAAACCCGAGGTGAGATTTATCGGCATCCCCGTGGATCAACAACTTGTCCACTATGCCAGTTACCTCGTTACCGGTTTTGTTCTCTTTTCTCGTTATCGTGTTGCGGCATCCCTGTGATCAAATCACAATGTGTCTGGCCAGACGATGATGGATACCGTAACACCGAGAGGGCCCAGAGATATCTCTCCATCGTCGGAGGAGCAAATCCCAATCTTGAGCTATCAAGTCCCTTGTCATACTTTTCCATGAACCCGTAAGCCGCCGTAATAGCCACCAATTTACGGATGAGGTTTAACAAACCCCAAAGTTCATGAAGCAAACATGAAGAAACTCGACACTCTCATGGTCTAAGGAATTATGCAAACGTTAACTTTCTCTATGTTATTAACCATTAACTTATGACGAATGTATCTCATAACATAACATCAATCGGGTCGATTCAACACAAGTGTTCTCCTAACATTGTGCCCTCAAAGTTGCTGGCATAGTCATGCCCATGATCAGGAAAACAGAACCATCATGCAACACTTGAGCTAGTCTTAGAGGCCAGACTAGGAATACATTTTACCGTTTATTATTCCACACGTGCATATGAGTTTCCCTCCGAGCCTCGTGTTATTGCAGACTCGAGAACCATAGCAGTTATAGCACGGAATATAAACCTAATTACGAACATGGAGATAAATAATAACATCTATTATTGCCTCTAGGGCATATCTCCTACAAAGCGCACCTCAGGGGGTTCGAGCCTACTCAGAAAATGAAAGTTTTGCACAAAGGAATTTGTAAGGATGTGGTGATGGTCACACTCATCTGCGAGGAAGTCAGTCAGTCCGGCATTTGCAACGAATTGCGCGAACTCTTTGTAGAATCCGGCTTCATTCATGAAGGCATTGTGCGGTCATTCGCACGGCCGGACCTCCGTCCAACGCGGGATGTTGAGGTCGCTGTCCGAGGAGTCCCCAAGGACTCCCTTGGCATTTCGCTTCGAAGAACTCCTCCGGAAGATATTCATTTTCCTAAGAACAATTTTCTAAAAAAATTTGGGCCACAAAATGATATCAATAAAACTTCACAAGCTTGATAGCAACTACTCATATGGATGTCTAGAGGCTATATCAAGCATTCAAATTACATGGAACTCAAAGAATTCAACCTGCAAGCTCATTTTCAGTAGCACCAAGAGCAGCTAATTACGCAAAATATAATCCACTAGAGCAAAAATTAATTGGATCAATGGAGGAGTCACATACCAAGGAGCAATCTCCCAAAACAGTTTCGGAAACGGAGCTCCGAGCAAAGAGATCAAAAATTTCAGGTTTGTGAGCAAGAACACGAGAGAGAGAGAGAGAGCTACCAGGAATTTTTGCTAGAGGTAAGAGACGAAGTGGGCTGAAGGGATAAGTGAGGGGGTCCCTGTGGGGCCCACGAGCCACCTGGGCGCGCCAGGGGGTGGCGTGCCCTGGTGCCTCGTGGGCACCTGGGGCACCCCCCTGGTATGTTTCCAGTGCCAAAAATTCTTAAATATTATATAAAAATTCATATCAAAATTTTATTGCATTCTGAGCAATTTTATTTCTGGGCCATTTTTTATTGCACGGATAAATCAGAAAACATGATAATCATGGCATTTTATTTTATTTAACTAAAAATAACAGAAAATAAAAAGTGGGTACAGAAGGTTGTGCTTACTAAATTCATCGACCACATGCCCCTCAAAAAGAATCCATTAATAAGGTTGATCAAGTCTTATTTACAAACCATTTCCGAGTAACATGAAACCGAAGAATCTTCGTAAAACACTAGGTTACCTCAACGGGGATATGCATCTCCCCGATAATAAGAGTTTCATATTTCCTTTTAACAGTAGGAAGAGGGAGTTGAAAACTTCCAATAGTAATTGTCGGAGTCTTTCCAATAACACGAATACCATTTACTTGAAATTGTTTCTTCGGAAAGTGCACCGTATGTTCATTACCATTGATATGAAAAGTGACCTTGCTTTTGTTGCAATCAATAACAAAGGGTCTACCAAGGATAATCAACATGTTGTCATCCTCGGGCATATCAAGTATAACAAAGTCTGTTAGAATAGTAACATTTGCAACTACAACGAGCACATCCTCACAAACACCGATAGGTCTGGCCGTTGATTTGTCAGTCATTTGTAATGATATTTCAGTGGGAGTGAGTTTATTCAAATCAAGTCTTTTATATAAAGAGAAAGGCATAACACTAACACCGGCTCCTAAATCACACAAATAGTTTTGACATAATTTCGTTTAATGGAGCATGGTATAGTTGGTATTCCTGGATCTCCTAGTTTCTTAGGTACTCCATCCTTAAAAGAATAATTTGCAAGCATGGTGGAAATTTCAGCTTCAGGTATCTTTCTTTTATTTGTGACAATGTCTTTCATGTATTTAGCATAGGGAGGCATCTTTATAATATCAGTCAAACGAGCACGTAAAAAGACTGGTCCAAGCATTTCAGCAAAGCGTTCAAATTTTTCCTCATCCTTTTTCTTAGATGGTTTAGGAGGAAAGGGCATGGGTTTTTGAACCCATGGTTCTCTTTCTTTACCATGTTTTCTAGCAACGAAGTCTCTTTTTATCATAACGTTTATTTTTAGAAGGTGGGTTATCAAGTTCAACAGCAGGTTCTATTTCAACATCATTGTCAGGTTCTTTATCATTATCTGATTGGGCATCCACGTGAGCATCATCATTATCTTTATCATCAGGTGGTTGTTCATTACCGGACTGTGTCTCAGCATCAGAAATAGAAACATCATTATTATCCTCCAAGGGTTTTTCTACCTCGGGTTCACTAGAAGTATGCAAAGTCCTATCATTTTTCTTTTTCTTTTTCCTTTTAGATGGACTAGGTGCATCAACATTAATTCTTTGGGAGTCTTGTTCAATTCTTTTAGGGTGACCTTCAGGATAAAGTGGCTCCTGAGTCATTCTACCTCCTCTAGTCATTACCCTAACAGCATGATCATTCATATTGTAATTCATTTCATTGAGCAATTCACTTTGAGATTTGGCAACTTGTTCTAATTGGGTTTGAACCATAGATGCATGTTTACTTACACCTTTGACATCATTAGCAATTCTAAATAACAAGTCGCTCAAGCGATAGGCATTTCGTTTCAATTGTTTCATAACATTTGCATTGAAGTGATCTTGCTTAATAATATAATTGTCAAATTCATACAAGCATTGACTAGGAGGTTTGTTATAAGGAATATCACTTTCATCAAACTTTATAAGATAATTTACCTCTACTACCTGTGGCGGTGTGTCAAGACCATGTGTTTCTTCAATAGGTGCTAGATTCTTAACATCTTCAGCTTTAATACCTTTTTCCTTCATACATTTCTTTGCTTCTTGCATATTGATACGTCCATTTTGCATCATGTTTTGCTACTGTTATTTATAGTGTTTTTAATCAATATAACACTTTGTGGAGCAATTCTAATGCCTTTTCTCTCTTAATATGCAAGATTTACACAAGGAGGGAGATTGCCGGCAGCTGGAATTTGGGACCTGAAAAAGCTATGCCAGAGATACCTATTCTGCACATCTCCAAATGAGCTGAAATTTCATGAAGAATTATTTTGGAATAAATAAAAAATACTGGAAACAAGAAGTACCAGAGGGGGCCACCCAGGTGCCCACGAGGCACCAGGGCACGCCACCCCCCTAGGCGCGCCATGGTGGCTCGTGGGGCCCCTGGCCAGCCTCTGGCCCCCATTTTCTGGTATATAAGTCATTTTTCCCTAGAAAAAATATAGAGAAGACTTTCGGGATGGTGCGCCGCCGTCTCGAGGCGGAACTTGGGCAGGAGCACTTTTGCTCTCCGACGGAGAGATTTTGCCGGGGATACTTCCCTCCGGGAGGGGGAAATCGTCGCCATCGACATCACCAACGATCCTCTCATCGTGGGAGGACCAATCTTCATCAACATCTTCACCAGCACCATCTCATCTCAAACCCTAGTTCATCTCTTGTATTCAATCTTTGTCTCAAAACCTCAGATTGTTACAAATTATCTTGCTATCAAACTACTCGTTACCGATAATTTCAGTGCTTGCAGAAAATACCTTGCTAAAAACCGCTTGCCATTTCCTTTTGCTCCTCGTTGGGTTCAACACTCTTACTTATCGAAAGGACTACGATTGATCCCCTATACTTGTGGGTCATTGATACGTCTCCAACGTATCTATAATTTATGAAGTATTCATGCCATGTTTATAACAATTCTATATGGTTTTGGTATGATTTGATTAGAACTAACCCACACTGACGCTGTTTTCAGTAGAATTGCCATGGTGTTGTTTTTTGTGCAGAAATAAAAGTTCTTGGAATTGGATGAAACTTTTTGGAGATTTTTTATGGAATAAATAAAAAATACTGGAACCAGGACACACTGGAGGGGGGCCACCCAGTGCCCACGAGGCACCAGGGCACGCCACCCCCCCCGGCGCGCCCTGGTACCTCGTGGGGCCCACGTGGTTCCGTCTGACCTGATTCCAACGCTGAAAAATCCTATAAATAGAGAAACCCCCGAAAGTTAACCTAGATGAGTTTTTACGCCGCTGCAAGCCTCTGTACCTCCACGATCTAATCTAAAGCCCTTTTCCGGCACCCTGCCGGAGGGGGGAATCATCACCGGAGGCCATCTTCATCATCCCGGCGGTCTCCATCACGAGGAGGGAGTAGTTCACCCTCGGGGCTGAGGGTTTGTACCAGTAGCTATGTGTTTTATCTCTCTCTCTCTCTTGCGTTCTTGATTTGGCACGATCTTGATGTATCGCGAGCTTTGTTAATATAGTTGGATCATATGGTGTTTCCTCCCTCTCTATCTTTGTTGTGATGAATCGAATCTTTTCCCTTTGAGTTTTCGTTTTTGTCGGATTGAATATTTCAGATTTGAGAACACTTGATGTATGTCTTGCATATGAATACCCGTGGTGACAATGGGGTATTATATTGATTCACTTGATATATGTTTTGGCACTCAACTCGCGGATTCCCGCGGTGACATTGGGGTAATCTATGCATATGGGTTGATGCGCGTTTTCATTATCTTTTCTCCGATAGAAACTTTGGGGTGCTCCTTGAAGTTCTTTGTGTTGGATTGAATAATTTGAATCTAAAGTTGTTTGATGCATATCGAATAATCAACTCACGGATACTTGTGGTGACATTGGAGTATCTAGGTGACATTAGAGTTGGTTGATGTGTATCATATGGTGTTATTTTAGTACGAACTCTAGGGATGTTTGTGACACTTATAGGAATAGCTCAATAGATCGATCAGAAAGGATAACTTTGAGGTGGTTTCGTACCCTACAAACAATTTCTATCTTATGTTCTCCGCTAATAGGAACTTGGGAGTGATTCTTTATCGCACGTTGAGGGATGGTTATATGATCCAATTATGTTAGCATTGTTGAGAGATTGCACTAGTGAAAGTATGAACCCAAGGCCTTGTTTTTAAGAATTGCAATACCGTTTGTGCTCACTTTTGTTACTTGCTACCTTGTTGTTTTTATATTTTCAGATTACCAAAAACCTATATCTACTATCCATACTACACTTTTATCACCATCTCTTCGCCGAACTAGTGCACCTATACAATTTACCATTGTATTGGCTGTGTTGGGGACACAAGAGATTTCTTGTATTTGGTTGCAGGGTTGTTTGAGAGATACCATCTTCAACCTACGCCTCCCATGGATTGATAAACCTTAGGTCATCCACTTGAGGGAAAATTGCTACTGTCCTACAAAACTCTGCGCTTGGAGGCCCAACACGAGTCTACAAGAATAAGTTGTGTAGTAGACATCAGTCATCAAGGCTCTTTTCTGGCGCCGTTGCCGGGGAGTGAAGTGCCTTTGGTGAGTGGAATTTGGTAAGGAAACATTTATATTATGTGCTGAAATTTACTGTCACTTGTCACTATGGAAAGTAATCCTTTGAGGGGTTTGTTCGGGGTATCTTCACCTCGACCGGAAATACAAATAGTTGCTCCTCAACCTACTGCACCTACTAAAAATATTTCATATGAGATTCCTCCGGGTATGATAGAGAAACTACTAGCTAATCCTTATGCAGGAGATGGAACGGTACATCCTGATATGCACTTGATCTATGTGGATGAAATTTGTGGATTGTTTAAGCTTGCAAGTTTATCCGGAGATGGAGTTAAGAAGAAAGTATTCCCTTTATCTTTGGAGGGAAAGGCATTGACATGGTATAGGCTATGTGATGATACTGATACATGGGACTGGAACCGATTGAAATTGGAATTCCACCAGAAATTTTATCCTATGCATTTGGTTCATTGTGATCGGAATTATATATATAATTTTTGGCCTCGTGAAGGAGAAAGCATCGCTCAAGGTTGGGGGAGGCTTAAGTACATGATGTCACATGCCCCAACCATGAGCTCTCAAGAGAAATTATCTTACAGAATTTTTATGCTCGGCTCTCTTATGATAATCAAACCATGCTCAATTCTTCTTCTACTGGCTCCTTTATAAAGAAAACTATTGAATTCAGATGGGATCTTCTGGAAAGAATTAAACGCAACTCTGAAGATTGGGAACTCGATAAAGGTAATGAGTCAGGTATAATACTTGAGTTCGATTGTGTTAAATCTTTTATGGCTACCGATGCTTTTCATAAGTTTAGCACTAAATATGGACTTGACTCTGAGATAGTAGCTTCATTTTGTGAATTATTTGCTACTCATGTTGATCTCCCTAAGGAGAAGTGGTTTAAATATCACCCCCCTATTAAAGAAAAGATTGAGGAGCCCGTTAGTGTTAAAGAAGAAACAATTGTTTACCATGCTGATCCAGTTGTGCCAACTGCTTATATTGAGAAACCACCTTTTCCTGTTAGGATTAAGGAACATGCTAAAGTTTCAACTATGGTTAACAAAAGTAATATTAGAGCACCTAGACCCTCTGAACAAATTAAAGTTGAACCTAATGTTGCTATGGTTAAAGATCTCTTGGTTGATAATATAGATGGGCATGTTATTTACTTCTGTGATGAAGCAGCTAGAATTGCTAAACCAGATCCTAAAGATAAAAACAGACCCGTAGTAGGCATGCTTGTTGTCTCTGTTAAAATAGGGGATCATTGTTATCATGGCTTATGTGATTTGGGTGCTAGTGTTAGTGCTATTCCATTTACCTTATATCAAGAAATTATGAATGATATTGCACCTGTTGAAATAGAGGACATTGATGTTACTATTAAGCTTACCAACATAATCCATTACACCACTTGGGATCGTTAGAGATGTTGAAGTCTTGTGTGGAAAAATAAAATACCCTATTGATTTTCTAGTCCTCGGTTCTCCACAAGATGATTTTTGTCCCATTATATTTGGTAGACCTTTCTTGAACACTGTTAATGCCAAGATTGATTACGCTAAAGAAATTGTTAGTGTTGATTTTGGTGGTATGTCTCATGAGTTTAATTTCTCCAAGTTTCGTAGACAACCTCATGATAAAGAATTGCCTAGTAAAGATGAAATTATTGGTCTTGCTTCTATTGCCGTACCTCCTACTGATCTGTTAGAACAATATTTGCTACACCATGAAAACGATATGCATATGAATGAAAGAAATGAAATAGATAAGATGTTCTTTGATCAACCACCTATCCTTAAACACAATTTGCCTGTTGAAACTCTTGGAGGCCCTCCTCCACCTAAAGGTGATCCTGTATTTGAATTGAAGCAATTGCCTGATACATTAAAATATGCTTATCTTGATGAAAAGAAGATATATCCTGTTATTATTAGTGCTAACCTTCCAAAGCATGAAGAAAAGAGATTACTTAAAACTCTGAGGAAGCACCGAGCTGCTATTGGATATACTCTTGATGATCTTAAGGGCATTAGTCCCACTCTATGTCAGCACAAAATTAATATGGAGCCTGATGCTAAACCTGTTGTCGACCACCAACGACAATTAAATCGTAAGATGAAAGAGGTGGTAAGAACTGAAATATTAAAGCTTCTGGAAGCAGGTATAATCTATCCCATAGCCGACAGTAGATGGGTAAGTCCCGTTCATTATGTCCCTAAGAAAGGAGGTATTACCGTTGTTCCTAATGATAAAAATGAACTCATTCCACAAAGAATTGTAACTCGTTATAGGATGGTAATTGATTTTAGAAAATTAAACAAAGCTACTAGAAAAGATCATTACCCCTTACCTTTTATTGATCAAATGTTAGAAAGATTATCTAAGCATACACACTTTTGTTTCCTAGATGGTTATTCTGGTTTTTATCAAAAACCTGTATCACAACCCGATCAAGAGAAAACCACCTTTACTTGTCCTTTTGGAACTTATGCTTATAGACGTATGCCTTTTGGTTTGTGTAATGCACCTGCTACCTTTCAAAGATGTATGACTGCTATATTCTCTGACTTTTGTGAAAAGATTGTTGAGGTTTTCATGGATGAATTTTCCGTTTACGGAACTTCTTTTGATGATTGCTTAAGCAACCTTGATCGAGTTTTGCAGAGATGTGAAGAAACTAATCTTGTCTTGAATTGGGAGAAGTGCCACTTTATGGTGAATGAAGGTATTGTCTTGGGGCATAAAATCTCTGAAAGAGGTATTGAAGTTGATAAAGCTAAGGTTGATGCTATTGAGAAAATGCCATGTCCTAAAGATATTAAAGGTATAAGAAGTTTCCTAGGTCATGCTGGTTTCTATAGAAGGTTTATTAAAGACTTCTCTAAAATTTGTAGGCCTCTTACTAATCTTTTGCAAAAAGATGTTCCATTTGTTTTTGATGATGATTGTCTAGAAGCCTTTGAAACACTTAAGAAAGCCTTAACCACTGCACCTATTGTTCAAATACCTGATTGGAACTTGCCTTTTGAAATTATGTGTGATGCTAGTGATTATGCTGTTGGTGCTGTTCTAGGACAGAGAGTTGATAAGAAATTAAATGTTATCCATTATGCTAGTAAAACTCTAGACTGTGCCCAAAGAAATTATGCTACTACTGAAAAATAATTTCTAGCAGTTGTGTTTGCATGTGATAAATTCAGATCTTATATAGTTGATTCTAAAGTAACTGTTCACACCGATCATGCTGCTATAAAATATCTTATGGAAAAGAAAGATGCTAAACCTAGACTCATTAGGTGGGTTTTATTGCTACAAGAATTTGACTTGCATATTATTGATAGAAAGGGAGCTGAGAATCCCGTAGCAGATAATTTGTCTAGAATTGAAAATGTTCTTGATGACCCACTTCCTATTAATGATGATTTTCCTGATGAACAATTAGCGGTCATAAATGCTTCTCGTAATACTCCATGGTATGCGGACTATGCTAATTATATTGTTGCTAAATTTATACCACCTAGTTTCACATACCAACAAAAGAAAAAGTTCTTCTATGATTTAAGACATTACTTTTGGGATGACCCACATCTTTATAAAGAAGGAGTAGATGGTATTATTAGACGTTGTATACCTGAGCATGAACAGAAACAAATCCTACGGAAGTGTCATTCCGAGCCCTACGGAGGACACCATGCGGAAGACAGAACTGCACATAAGGTATTGCAATCTGGTTTTTATTGGCCTACTCTTTTCAAGGATGCTCGTAAGTTTGTCTTATCTTGTGATGAATGTCAAAGAATTGGTAATGTTGGTAGACGTTAGGAAATAACTATGAATTATTCACTTGCTATTGAACCATTTGATGTTTGGGGATTTGATTATATGGGACCTTTTCCTAAATCCAATGGGTATACTCATATTTTAGTTGCTGTTGATTATGTTACTAAGTGGGTAGAAGCTATTCCAACTAGTAGTGCTGATCATAACACTTCTATTAAAATGCTTAAAGAAGTTATTTTCCCAAGGTTTGGAGTCCCTAGATATTTAATGACTGATGGTGGTTCACATTTTATTCATGGTGCATTCCGTAAATTGCTTGCTAAATATGATGTCAACCATAGAATTGCATCTCCCTATCACCGTCAATCTAGCGGTCAAGTAGAATTGAGCAATAGGGAACTAAAATTAATTTTGCAAAAAACCATCAATAGATCTAGAAAGAATTGGTCTAAGAAACTTGACGATGCATTATGGGCTTATAGAACTGCTTATAAAAATCCTATGGGTATGTCTCCTTATAAAATGTTTATGGAAAAGCATGTCATTTACCTCTTGAGTTAGAACATATAGCATATTGGGCAATTAAAGAACTCAATTATGATTTTAAACTTGCCGGTGAAAAGAGGTTATTTGATATTAGCTCACTAGATGAATGGAGAACCCAAGCTTATGAAAATGCCAAATTGTTTAAAGAAAAAGTTAAAAGATGGCATGATAGAAGAATTCAAAAACAGGAATTTAAAGTGGGTGAGCAAGTTCTATTGTACAATTCTTGTTTGAGATTCTTTGCAGGAAAACTTCTCTCTGAATGGGAAGGACCGTATATCATCGAAGAAGTTTATCGCTCCGGAGCCATCAAAATAAACAACTCCGAAGGCACTAATCCGAGAGTGGTGAATGGACAAAGAATTAAGCACTATATTTCAGGTATCCCCATTAATGTTGAAACTAATATTATTGAAACAATTACACCGGAAGAATACATAAGAGAGACCTTCTCGAACGCTCCAGAACCCTGAAAAGGGGTAGGTATGTGATACGGTAAGTAAACCGACTCCAAAAATTCCATAAAAATATTTTCTGTCAGTTTTGGAATATTTAAAAAATTACAAAAATAAAAAGCAGCCGAGGGGACCCACCTGGTGCCCACGAGGCACCAGGGCGCGCCACCCCCCCCCCCAGGCGCGCCCTGGTGGCTCGTGGGCCCCTCGTGAGCCTTCCCGACTCCGTTTTTCTTCTGGATTACTTGTTTTGCAAGATAAAAAATCTTTATATATATACTCCTGGACGTTTTGACCACCGTATCGCAGAAATCTTATCTGTTCTTCTTTAGTGCTGTTTTCTGTCAGATCTCGAAGCCAGGCATCATGTCTTCCTCTTCCTCAAACAATGTGGGGGACGATGCTTGGTTGCTGCAGATGGAGCTCAGGCGAGAGGGGGAAGGAGAGGTTACCATGGGAGGGGATGATGGAGATTCACTTGAGGTCCACCCTCTGGCCTCCGAGAGGGGCACCCTTGCCGGCATCTCCACAATTCCAAACCCACATCAAGTTGTGAGAAGCATTACAAGCCATGGGAGTCCAGAGGTACAAGAAGGGTTTCCCCTTAGGAGGCCCTTACACAGGTTACATCGGAACAACTTTCATAATTTGGTTCACAATTATGGGGTTGAAAATACTCCTCAGATGCACATACCTTCCAATTGGGACATCTCTCGTCCAAGTGAAAGTGATGCAGGAAAGAATGCTTGGGGGCCAGAGAATAAACATATCATGGCCGAAGTCCAAAAGAATACAGAGATGATACAGCATGTGCTCCGAGAAATTCAAAGCTTAAAGGAGATCCTAATTAACTTTATGAAGGACAAGCCCACCACTTCATCACCACCACCATCACCGAAGAAGGAAACTTGAGTACATGGGTATGGGCACTCCCCTTGGCTTGTGCCAAGCTTGGGGGAGGTGCCCCGGTATCGTATCACCATCACTTTTATTATCTTTACCTACTTTTAGTTCGATCCTTAGTTATTTTGTGATTTAGTTGAATAAAAGTTTAGTATGATCTATTTTCGAGTGCTAGTTTCGTGATCTATCTATCTATGTAATCGAGTTGAGAGTTATATAATAAAGAGTAGTTTGAGTTTTTGCTTCTTTACTTTCATGTTTCAATCTTAGCAATGAAAATAATGAAAAAGATTATATGCTAATCTTATGGAAAGTAATGACATTACATAAAGAAAAGTATAAGTGGTAAAATTTATTGGAAGTTAACAAACATAGCATTAGTCAATGATGCAATTCATGATAGAATTAATAAGGGAAGAGAAGATTCACATGCAAATATACTATCTTGGACATCTTTTATGATTGTGAGCCCCCATTAAGTATTTTATGTCAAATTGTTGACGTTGGACAAGGAAGACAATGTAATGAGTTATGTTTGCTTATATTCACATAGAAGTTATATTGTTATAGATCCTCCAACATGTGGTGCTTGCCCAATATCTTTGCTAGCCAAGAATCCGCACCAAGTAGAGATACTAATTGTGCATCCAAAACCCTTAAACCCAGTTTCATGTCATGAGAGTCCACTATATCTACCTATGGATTGAATAAGATCCTTCAAGTAAGTTGTCATCGGTGCAAAAAGCAATAAAAATTGCCTCTAAATATGTCTGAACTTTTATTGTAAGGGAAAATAAGCTTTGTACGAACTTGTGATGGTAAAGAAATAAAAGCGATGGACTGCATAATAAAGGTTGCTATCACAAGGGGCAATATAAAGCGACGTTCCTTTGCATTAAGAGCTTGCACATTCAACAACAAAAGGCGCATGACAACCTCTGCGTCCCTCTGCGAAGGGCCTATCCTTTACTTTTATGTATTTACTTTTTATGCAAGAGTCAATAGTGTTCTCCTCTACTTCCTTTTTATTTTTCTCTTTTGCAAGCATCATGTGGTGGGGAAAGATCTAGGAATATATATCTAGTTGGATATGAGTGATCATGAGTTATTATTATTGACATCACCCTTGAGGTGAATAAGTTGGGAGGCGAAATTATAAGCCCCTGTCTTTCTATGTGTCTGGCTGAAACTTTTTGCTCCATATATATGTTGTGAGTGTTAGCAATCATAGAAGACTAAATGATGGTTGAGTATGTGGACTTGCTAAAAAGCTCCTACATGAGACCCTTCCTGAAAATATGATGAATTGCAATTGCATTGTTGACTAAGAACATAATTTGTTACTTTTCAAGAAAGTTTATGTCTTATACTTCGTTGTTGTGATGAATTGTTACTTGCTCATGAGAAGTTCTATGATAATAAATATTGATGTTATAATAATGATCATGATGCTACTATGTCCGTATTTTGTTTTTATCGACACCTCTCTCTCTAAACATGTGGACATGATTATCGATATCGGCTTTCGCTTGAGGACAAGCGAGGTCTAAGCTTGGGGGAGTTGATACGCCCATTTTGCATCATGTTTTGCTACTGTTATTTATAGTGTTTTTAATCAATATAACACTTTGTGGAGCAATTCTAATGCCTTTTCTCTCTTAATATGCAAGATTTACACAAGGAGGGAGATTGCTGGCAGCTGGAATTCTGGACCTGAAAAAGCTATGCCAGAGATACCTATTCTGCACATCTTCAAATGAGCTGAAATTTCACGGATAATTATTTTGGAATAAATAAAAAATACTGGAAGCAAGAAGTACCAGAGGGGGCCACCCAGGTGCCCACGAGGCACCAGGGCGCGCCACCCCCCCAGGCGCGCCCTGGTGGCTCGTGGGGGCCCTGGCCAGCCTCTGGCCCCCATTTTCTGGTATATAAGTCATTTTGCCCTAGAAAAAAATATAGAGAAGACTTTCGACGGTGCGCCGCCGTCTCGAGGCGGAACTTCGGCAGGAGAACTTTTGCTCTCCGGCAGAGAGATTCTGCCGGGGATACTTCCCTCCGGGAGGGGGAAATCATCGCCATCGACATCACCAACGATCCACTCATCGTGGGAGGACCAATCTTCATCAACATCTTCACCAGCACCATCTCATCTCAAACCCTAGTTCATCTCTTGTATTCAATCTTTGTCTCAAAACCTCAGATTGGTACCTGTGGGTTGCTAGTAGTGTTGATTACATCTTGTAGTTGATGCTAGTTGGTTTATTTGGTGGAAGATTATATGTTCAGATCCTTAATGATATTCAATACCCCTCTGATATTGAATACGAAAATGATTTGTGAGTGGTTACTTTTGTTCTTGAGGACATGGGAGAAGTCTTGTCATAAGTAATCATGTGAATTTGGTATTCGTTCGATATTTTGATGATATGTATGTTGTTGCTTCCTTTAGTGGTGTCGTGTGAACGTCGACTACATGACACTTCACCATCTTTGGGCCCAAGGGAATGCATTGTGGAGTAGTAATTAGATGATGGGTTGCTAGAGTGACAGAAGCTTAAACCCTAGTTTATGCGCTATTCCGTAAGGGGCTGATTTGGATCCATATGTTTAATGCTATGGTTAGAGTTATCTTAATTCTTCCTTCGTAGTTGCGGATGCTTGCGAAGGGGGGTAATCATAAGTGGGAGGTTTGTTCAAGTAAGAACAGCACCCAAGCACCGGTCCACCCACATATCAAATTATCAAAGTAGCGAACGCGAATCAAACCAACATGATGAAAGTGACTAGATGAAATTCCCATGTGTCCTCGAGAACGCGTTACTTATTATAAGAGATCATTCCGGCTTGTCCTTTGCTATAAAAAGGATTGGGCCACCTTGCTGCACTCTTTGTTACTATTGCTACTTGTCATTTGTTACAAATTATCTTGCTATCAAACTACCCGTTACCGATAATTTCAGTGCTTGCAGAAAATACCTTGCTGAAAACCGCTTGCCATTTCCTTCTGCTCCTCGTTGGGTTCGACACTCTTACTTATCGAAAGGACTACGATTGATCCCCTATACTTGTGGGTCATCACATATCTTCAGGACTGAGAAATAAAATACCCCTCTTCTTCGGAGTGGGTTTGGGCGGTGGTTCAGGAAGTGTCCAATCATTATCATTCTTCAATATATTATTCAATAACTCCTCAGCTTGTTCAATAGTTCGTTCCCTGAAAACACAACTAGCACAACTATCTAGGTAGTCCCTAGAAGCATCGGTTAGTCCATTATAGAAGATATCAAGTATTTCATTTTTCTTAAGAGGATGATCAGGCAAAGCATTAAGTAATTGGAGAAGCCTCCCCCAAGCTTGAGGGAGATTCTCTCCTTCAATTTGCACAAAGTTAAATATTGCCTGTAAGGCAACTTGTTTCTTATGAGCAGGAAAATATTTTTCAGAGAAGTGATAAATCATATCCTGGGGACTACGCACACAACCAGGAGCAAGAGTATTATACCATTCCTTAGCATCACCCTTTAATGAGAAAGGAAATAGCTTAAGAATATAGTAATAGCGAATTTTTTCCTCATGAGCAAATAGGGTGGCTATATCATTTAATTTAGTAAGATGTGCCACAATGGTTTCAGTTTCATAACCATGGAAAGGATCAGATTCAACCAAAGTAATTAACTCAGGATCGACAGAGAATTCATAATCATTATCAGTAACAAATATAGGAGAGGTAGCAAACTTAGGATCATATTTCATTCTCTCCCTCATAGATTTTTCTTTCATTTCAGCAAGTAGTTTTATAACTTCATCTCTATCATTACAAGCAAGAATGGCTCTAACCGTCTCCCTATCAAAGCAATGTTCATCAGGTGTTTCAACTCTAGTAGGAGAGCTAGGCATAATAGGTGAATCATAATTCTCAAGAGTTTCAACATTTTCAATTTCTTTAGCTTTAGCAAGTTGTTCATTAAGGAATTCACCAAGTGGCACAGCATTATCAAGCATAGTACTAGCATCATCATGAGTATTATTCATAGTAGAAGTGGTATCATCAATAACTTGCGACATATCAGAATTAATAGCATGTGGTGGTGTTGCAAGTTTACTCAAAACAGAAGGTGAATCAAGTGCAGAGCTAGATGGCAGTTCCTTACCTCCCCTCATCTTAGCGTCTTTCAGATTCTTCATAGTGATCAACAGATATAAATCCCAAGTGACTCAACAACAAAGCTATGCTCCCCGGCAATGGCGCCAGAAAAAGGTCTTGATAACCCACAAGTATAGGGGATCGCAACAGTTTTTGAGGGTAGAGTATTCAACCCAAATTTATTGATTCGACACAAGGGGAGCCAAAGAATATTTGCAAGTATTAGCAGTTGAGTTGTCAATTCAACAACACCTGGAAACTAAATATCTGCAGCAGATTGATCAGTAGCACAGTAGTATGATAGTTTGATAGCAGTAGCTATAAGAGTAACGGTAACAGTAACAGTAGCAGCAATAGTAGTAGCAATTGTGATAGCAGTAGCAACAGTAGTAACTTAGCAAAGAACAATATGTGAAAAACTCGTAGGCATTGGATCGGTGATTATGTTGGATAACATTCATCATGTAACAGTCATAACCTAGGGCGACACAGAACTAGCTCCAATTCATCAATGTAATGTAGGCATGTATTCCGTATATAGTCATACGTGCTTGCGATAAGAACTTGCATGACATCTTTTGTCCTACCCTCCCGTGACAGCGGGGTCCACAAGGAAACTAAGGGATATTAAGGCCTCCTTTTAATAGAGAACCGGAACAAAGCATTAACACTTCGTGAATACATGAACTTCTCAAACTATGGCAATCACCGGAAAGAATCCCAATTATTGTCACCTTGGGGTATGCGGATCATAACACATAGCAGGTGCGTATAACTTGCAAGATCGGATCAAGAACATAAATATATTCATGAAAACATAAAGGGTTCAGATCTGAAATCATGGCACTCGGGCCCTAGTGACAAGCATTAAGCATAGCAAAGTCATAGCAACATTAATCTCAGAACATAGTGGATACTAGGGATGAAGCCCTAACAAAACTAACTCGATTACATGATAAATCTCATCCAACTCATCACCGTCCAGCAAGCCTACGAAGGAATTACTCACTCCCGGCGGTGAGCATCATGAAATTGGCGATGAAGGATGGTTGATGATGACGATGCCGGAAGACCCCTGTGACGCCCCTGCTCGACCGTGCACTAATCATACACGCAAACGTGCACGCTCGAGATCAGAGACTCACGGGAAGATATCACAACACTACTCTAAACTCAAATTAAAATCATAAATTATCATATTACAAACCAGGGGTCACGAGGACCCGAATACATAAGTCATACAAACCATAATATCTGGGTACAGACATAGTTAGTCAAGTTTGCCTTAAGAAGGCTAGCACAAACAGTGACATAACAATCGAAAAGGCGAAGGCCTCCTGCCTATGGCCTCCGAACTACTCCTGGTCGGCTGGCTCAACCCAGTAGTACGTGCCTCCGGGACTCTCCTGGTAGTAGTCTCCTGCGGTGGCGTCTGACTCCTGGGCTCCATCGTCTGATTTCATCAAGTGGGTATGGGGGAAAAAGATAGCAAAGCAGCCGTGAGTACTCATCCAAAGTACTCGCAAGACTGACATCAGAACTATACTAATTATGCATCGGTATCAAAGGAATGGGGCTATATCTTTGGACTATACTGCAGAAATGATGGAACAGAGGGGGAGAGGCCTAGCCTATCGAAGACTAGCATGTTGAAGCAGTTCTTGCAGCATCAGAAGAGAATAGAGCAAGATAACATATATCAATCATAGTTTAGTAAAGCCCTGAGATTCTTCCTCGACTACCCTGCGAGAAAGTGATCCCGAGAGCAGTAGTAGTAGTTTAACATTGTGACAGTATTCATTTGTAGTTGTAGCAGATCAGGATACAACTCCGAGCGTCCTGTTACCGTGGACACGGCTATTCGAATAGATAACTTCCCTGCATGGGTGCACTACTGTTACCCAGCACGCTCGATTACATCTGGCCGGATACACTTGCTGGGTAATACCCGGCCTCGGGTAATCGACACGAAGCGGCGTCCTACCTAAGCTCAGCAGAGAGGTCAACACGCCGGTCTAAATCCTAAGCACGAAGGGGTCTTGGGCCATCGCCCTTCGCACTCCTGCACGTTGCGAGGGTAGTCGGGGCCCAGGCGCGTCACTGAATACACCAGTGACGTAACCAACCCGCCCCAACCAGCCCGCATCTCTGAACTGTGACGTCTGAAGAGCTTTCGGGAGAAACGTACGACGCAGAGGGTCCCATAACCATTATCCCACGTGGTGGTAGTACGTATAGGGCCAACGACCCACTCAGATCAAATACCCAAATCCGTTTAATCATGTTTAGTAACTTGCAGAGACGAACAGGGTTCCTGTCGCTCCGACTTGGTAAGTCATATCGCGCGGGTGCTCTTGGAGCCGACCCGTCTTTAATGTTATCTCGCGGGCACCCTTGGGGCCAGCCCGACTTTAACAGTTTAAGTATTGCAGTAGTGTAAACATTTTCGCGATCACACCCAGAGTGATCACGGCCCGGAAACAAGCATGGCATAAAAACAAGGGTGAAGGGCCACCGATGGAACATGGCATAGCTAACTAAGCATCATGGGACAGCAGGTAGATATAAACAGCAGGCGACAAAGTCAGGCTATGCATCAGAATAGGAGCTATCGGAACAGTAGCAGGGGCAATTCTAATGCAAGCATAAGAGAGAAAGGAATGGGCGATATCTTATGATCAAGGGGGTTTTGCTTGCCTGGAAGCTCTGCAGACGAAAGGAATCTCCGGGAGTAACCGATCACCGGATCATCAGCGGTCGGAGTCTACCGGAAAAGAGGTAACGCGGGAAATAAATAAACAACGGAGCAAACAAATGCAACACAGATGCAATGGCACGACAATAGGTGTTGGTGATATGCTCTAATGCATTACTAACCATTTTAATTGAAGCGGGAAAATATTCGGGAATATTTTTTCCCAGCTCAGAGAATTATCCGGTACATTGACCTGGGTGGAAAAGTTCCATGTTTGTTATGTTAGAGGCATGTGACAGGTAGGTGGATGGCATATTCGGATTCGTTATATTTTTCTGATCATTTTTCATATATAAAACTTTTTCATCCTAGTTACGGTTTATTTTATATGATTTTTTAAAGTTTTAATTATTTTTTGGATTTCTCTAAAATTCTGCAGTCCTCGGTTTTAAACATCACTTAGCTGTTTTCCAGAGGCTATAGCTAGTATTCTGTTCATCCTATGGCTTTGTGCCTTATATCAATCTTGATCAATTTTCTGTGATCTACATGACACTATCAAGTGCATCTATGTTAGTGTCCATTTGCTTGTTCAAATCTTTGTTTGAAAAGTGCTACTTGACGTTTATACCAGGATCTGTTAATTTTTACAAAGTTTGCTGGATGATTCCCATTGATCCATAGCTCTAATGGAAATACACCCTATAGATGATTTACTCTACATCAAAAGTACTATCAGTACATGCCCTTTGATGGCATGAACAGTTCCTGCAGCTAGTTCATCTACATCTCCAAAGTAGCTACTGCAGTATTTCTGTATTTTTGTTTTTCAGTTAACAGAACATAGCCTTTTGTCATTTTCATAGGATTTAATCCATGCCTTATTTGAATTTGGTCCAACGGAGTAATTTGGAGCTTGTCAAGTGTACTACCTGTTCACATCATTTTTATTTATGATAACCCTTGTCTTGTTGCATTTTTGCTGCTGTCCAGAGAGCTAGTCAAGTAGAAGCAGCAGAAGCTAGCAAGCGCTACAGTAACATTCAGTTACTGTAGCAGCAGCTGCAGAGCAGCGCGGGCGAGCGCCGGCAGCAGTAAGCAACAGCAAGGCAGCAGCGGCAGCCAGAGAGCAGCAGCAAGCAAGGCAGCAGCGGCAGCAGCTAGCGCGCGAGCAGCAGTGGTGAGCAGCAGCAGAAGCGCGCGGGGGGGAGGCGGCAGCAGCAGCTACAGAAGAAGCAGGCAGCGGCGGCTCACAGGGGCGAGCGAGGGCGCGACCGGGCGCAGGCAGGGGCGGGGTGAGCGCGGCGGCGCGCAGCAGCAGTAGCAGCTGCACGAGCGGCAGCCGGAGCGGCAGCAGCAGATGCAGTAGCAGGACCGCGGGCGCGAGAGGGGCAGTGGCGGCAGCGGCCGAAGCGCAGGCGGCACGGGTAACTAGCTACGGTTCGAATCCGAGCGAAAAGATAGAGGGGAAAGCTGTGGGTGCTCACGGTGGAGCTCGCAGTCATCTCGGGGAGGCCGGGGGAGGTCGAGGTTGGGTGGATCGACGCCGGGAAGCGGCGGTCGTCGTCGGGAAGAATGGGGTCGATGGCGATGAAGCAGGGCACCTCCTGTCACATCCATGGCCTAGTCAAAGCAGAGGTGGCAGTGATAGCCAGGGGACATCCTTGCGCGGCTTGGGATGGCTCTGGTGCACGAAAACGACGACGGCGCGGTGACCACAAGCTCAGGGATGGCCCGATCTAGAATGAGAAAGCGAGGGGGTGAGGGAACTGGGGGCTAGGGTTCGTTGCGGGGGCCGGGGGGGCGGTCTTATCTTCCCCGGAGCTCGGACGGATGCCCGACGCGTGTGCATCGCCGGCCATGGCGCCGGGGATGAGCGCGACGCCCTCCTGTGAACAGGAGGTTGAAGATGGCCTCCTGGTGGCTGGGCTACATACTATTCACGGTGGGCCAAAATGCACAGGAAACTTTAGTCTTTATTCCTTTTCTGTATGCTACTTTCTTTTATTTCTGTTTTGTATTTTCTTTTGCTATCAAATGATTTTAGTTTTAGTTCAAACTTTGTACATAAATACTTTGTAACATACCAGAGCTGCACAAAAGTTCCAGGCCATTTGGAAAAGATTAAATATTTATTTATTTTGAAAAGGCCAATTTAAATGTTGTTGGACCACTTATTAATTTCCTAGGAATTTATTTGTGAGTAAAATGAAGTTGGTTTCAACATGACAAATGATGAGGGGAAACTTTATAATAATGCAAACATTTTAGTTTTACTGCTTGAAGAAATAATTATTTGACTTGAAATTTGAATTTGAATTGCCTTTGATTTTTCTCAAGTGGCAATTTGGCTTAGTGAAACATGATGACATGGCATCATTAGGTTGGGATTACTGTAGCCAATCACTGGGGGTGTTACAAATCTCCTCCACTAAAAGAAATCTCGTCCCGAGATTTAGGAGGTAGAGTAAGGGAAAAAGTTTGGTTGCGAAATTCTAACGAGTCTTCTCATCTTTGGTTGCACTTCACGAAGAGGTCGATCCATTTCGTTGATGTCTCCATTTCTCTGGATCAGTGCATCGAGATGAAGTTGTTGTTCTTCCTTCAGGATCTTCATCGTACTTACGAAAAAGGATAAGGGGTAACTCGGTAATGACGGAATGTTATAAAGATAATTATCTGAGGTTAACTCAGGAATGAAACACATAATTACCTCTCGAGTTGGAACTTAAGAAAAACATCGAGAACAAGGTAAGAAGGTACAATAAGGAGTTTCAAGCGGATAGACAACCGTTCGATGCTTGGAACAGAGTGTGAAAGGGGTTCAGAGCAACGGGGATAGGTATTGCGTTTGATACCAAATAGATCCTCTCTAGAAGGTGGCTCGTGAATTACATACGAAGCCAAGCACGAGGAATAACTTTGGAAACAGGGATGTACAGGAGAGTCAGGTTTCGATCCTGTGGAACTGTGGTTAGTGTGGATTAAGAATAGGAAGGCTAGTGACATCTTGTACAATCACGATACAAGGCTTGTCAGAGAACAGCTTGTCCACTATGTTGGCAACAGCGTCGGTACCTAGGGCGAGGGACGAAGAGAACCATTTTCCTGCTCGTTGAAACGAGGCAGACCAATAGGCAAAGTTCTCGTCCATCGATGGTTACCGAAATGTTAACAGCAATAGTAACAGGGTTTTTTTTCTGACTGAGTTGTACACTGAGGTGTTTACATAAGCAGGGAATTATTACTGCTTAAATCATATAAATCACAAGAAAGGTTAAACAAACCAATGGAAAGGAAAACATGTTTATCAGATTAAACAGACCAATGGAAAGGAAAATGTGATCACTCACAAGTGTTGGTGTATATCTTTCCCAAGGACAAGCAGAGCAGGATATCCATGACAGCATAGTAGGTAGATAACATTTAGGTAAAGGGACGAGGAAATTCATGATGTTACCCATACAACGGTGTTTGGATAAAATGATCATGAAACATTTAGCATCGCGCTTCCAATGTTCTTGTAGATATTCAGAATGCCACAGTCATGCTTCGAGGTAGCAATAATATGGTGTTTCAACAAAACATTGGATTTGAAGATCCCAAGAGATATTCAAGGAGCAATCCAAAAATAGCAAGGAGCTCAAGGTATAAGCAAATCAAGACCAAGTCTGTGTTGGAAAGAAGACAAGGGTGTTGTCGATGATAACACAAATCATCGAGGGGCAAGGATGGTATTACTCTACCAAGGATTTAAAAGAGATAGTGCAATAGCACGATATCCTCGAGATACCAGAGGGTAATACTCAAAGGTAGGTTAGAATAGAGGTTGGATAGGCGTAATGATCTGCAGAAGACAAGTGCTTTAACTTGTTTGGGAAATGGAATCAAAGAAGAACAACATGGTCAGAACCATGATTGCAAGGGACCGATTCAAGGATACAAGATGAATTTATACCAAGGGGATAATTATTTTACAAGAAGCTTCTATGATAAGATCTACATCATGTCCATGGGCATGAACATAAATGTTCAAGGTCGACTCCCACTTCTTCAATGCATAACCTTCCATTCACTTCTCGCTTTCGATGAAGTTGCAGAGTTGAAAATTTATCTGACGAAACACTAGTAGAGTATAACCCGCATAACTTTCGGGTTCACACAGATTAGCGAAGGCATAGGTTCAACCCATCGGGGCAACTTAGGAACATATTCCTCAAACTTCAGGAGTAATTTACTCAAGCTCAGAAGCAGAGCATGGTTGACAAAAGCAGGGGATACAATTTTCCAAAGGCATTATGTATCAGGGGGAAGAACTCACAAGGTTATTGAATATGAAGGACACTGTCGGATGATAGCCCAACAAAGGATCTGGCGGTCCACAAAAGAGCTGAGGTGAGTATCGGTACTCAACCAGAAAAAGAAAGAATGCAAAGGCATCGGGTCATAGTAACATCTGAATAAATTGAGGTATAAACTACAACGGAACTACGATTTCCAATCCGGGAGATCAGAAGAAGATGCTCTAACCAAGGATGGATAAGTTGAATAGACTTATATGGACAATCAATGATGGTTTGATTTGTCGAGATCCAGCTCATGTCCAGAATGACGTCTGAGCCAGAAGGACGAATTCTTCGAATCAACTGATAATAGCAAGTATTCGCGACCATATTGAATCGAGGGACTCGGAGTGATAATGGAAAAGGATGTCAACAAAGATTACTAGACATATGGAATTTACCATAATGCAGACAGGCAAGACTTTCCAAAGCAATAGGTTGCCGAGGATTCTCAACAGATCGAATAGTATTTTGAAGAGTTTTGTGAGACACATGAACAACTAGGGATGAACGACCCATAGGGATTTATCGGCGGTAGGGAATTGCAAAGATGGTGGCACACGGGTCTCGTGAAAACTTCGAAGAGCATCTTCAGAACCTTCTGGTGAATCAAGCGATCATCTGGAACGAGGGGCTCTCCGGGAGGAAGTGGTTACGAGAACCTAATGTTATAGTTAGCAAAAATATTTAACCCGAATAGAAGAGAGAGTAGAATCCCAGAGTAAGGAAGAGGAATAAAAGATCTTAATCCCATCCATGTGCAACGTGGGCCCGTAAGCCACACAGCACTGTTAGTAAAATAGTTTTTGAACGACTAGACTCAACTTCGACCAAGGAATCGGAAGGGGCTTCCTATAGGCAGTCGGCTCTGATACCAACTTGTGATGCCCCTGCTCGACCGTGCACTAATCATACACGCAAACGTGCACGCTCGAGATCAGAGACTCACGGGAAGATATCACAACACAACTCTAAACTCAAATTAAAATCATAAATTATCATATTACAAACCAAGGGTCACGAGGACCCGAATACATAAGTCATACAAACCATAATATCTGGGTACAGACATAGTTAGTCAAGTTTGCCTTAAGAAGGCTAGCACAAACAGCGACATAACGATCGAAAAGGCGAAGGCCTCCTGCCTAGGGCCTCCGAACTACTCCTTGTCGGCTGGCTCAACCCAGTAGTACGTGCCTCCGGGACTCTCCTGGTAGTAGTCTCCTGCGGTGGCGTCTGACTCCTGGGCTCCATCATCTGATTTCATCAAGTGGGTATGGGGGGAAAAGATAGCAAAGCAGCCGTGAGTACTCATCCAAAGTACTTGCAAGATTGACATCAGAACTATACTAATTATGCATCGGTATCAAAGGAATGGGGCTATATCTTTGGACTATACTGCAGAAATGCTGGAACAGAGGGGGAGAGGCCTAGCCTATCGAAAACTAGCATCTTGAAGCAGTTCTTGCAGCATCAGAAGAGAATAGAGCAAGATAACATATATCAATCATAGTTTAGTAAAGCCCTGAGATTCTTCCTCGACTACCCTGCGAGAAAGTGATCCCGAGAGCAGTAGTAGTAGTTTAACATTGTGACAGTATCCATTTGTAGTTGTAGCAGATCAGGATACAACTCCGAGCGTCCTGTTACCGTGGACACGGCTATTCAAATAGATAACTTCCCTGCAGGGGTGCACTACTGTTACCCAGCACGCTCGATTACATCTGGCCGGATACACTTGCTGGGTAATACCCGGCCTCGGGTAATCGACACGAAGCAGCGTCCTACCTAAGCTCAGCAAAGAGGTCAACACGCCGGTCTAAATCCTAAGCACGAAGGGGTCTTGGGCCATCGCCCTTCGCACTCCTGCACGTTGCGAGGGTAGTCGGGGCCCAGGCGTGTCACTGAATACACCAGTGACGTAACCAGCCCACCCCAACCAGCCCGCATCTCTGAACTGTGATGTCTGAAGAGCTTTCGGGAGAAACGTACGACGCAGAGGGTCCCATAACCATTATCCCACGTGGTGGTAGTACGTATAGGGCCAACGACCCACTCAGATTAAATACCCAAATCCGTTTAATCATGTTTAGTAACTCGTAGAGACGAACATGGTTCTTGTTGCTCCGACTTGGTAAGTCATATCGCGCGGGTGCTCTTGGAGCCGACCGTCTTTAATGTTATCTCGCGGGCACCCTTGGGGCCAGCCCGACTTTAATAGTTTAAGTATTGCAGTAGTGTAAACATTTCCGCGATCACACCCAGAGTGATCACGGCCCGGAAACAAGCATGGCATACGGACAAGGGTGAAGGGCCACCGATGGAACATGGCATAGCTAACTAAGCATCATGGGACAGCAGGTAGATATAAACAGCAGGCGACAAAGTCAGGCTATGCATCAGAATAGGAGCTATCGGAACAATAGCAGGGGCAATTCTAATGCAAGCATAAGAGAGAAAGGAATGGGCGATATCTTATGATCAAGGGGGTTTTGCTTGCCTGGAAGCTCTGCAGACGAAAGGTATCTCCGGAAGTAACCGATCACCGGATCATCAGCGGTCGGAGTCTACCGGAAAAGAGGTAACGCGGGAAATAAATAAACAACGGAGCAAACAAATGCAACACAGATGCAATGGCACGACAATAGGTGTTGGTGATATGCTCTAATGCATTACTAACCATTTTAATTGAAGCAGGAAAATATTCCAGCTCAGAGAATTATCCGGTACATTAACCTGGGTGGAAAAGCTCCATGTTTGTTATGTTAGAGGCATGTGACAGGTAGGTGGATGGCATATTCGGATTCGTTATATTTTTCTGATCATTTTTCATATATAAAACTTTTTCATCCGAGTTACGGTTTATTTTATATGATTTTTCAAAGTTTTAATTATTTTTTGGATTTCTCTAAAATTCTGCAAAGTCCTCAGTTTTAAACATCACTTAGCTGTTTTCTAGAGGCTATAGCTAGTGTTCTGTTCATCCTATGGCTTTGTGCCTTATATCATTCTTGATCAATTTTCTGTGATCTACATGACACTATCAAGTGCATCTATGTTAGTGTCCATTTGCTTGTTCAAATCTTTGTTTGAAAAGTGCTACTTGACGTTCATACCAGGATCTGTTAATTTTTACAAAGTTTGCTGGATGATTCCCATTGATCCATAGCTCTAATGGAAATACACCCTATAGATGATTTACTCTACATCAAAAGTACTATCAGTTCATGCCCTTTGATGGCATGAACAGTTCCTGCAGCTAGTTCATCTACATCTCCAAAGTAGCTAATGCAGTATTTCTGTATTTCTGTTTTTCAGTTAACAGAACATAGCCTTTTGTCATTTTCATAGGATTTAATCCATGCCTTATTTGAATTTGGTCCAATGGAGTAATTTGGAGCTTGTAAAGTGTATTACCTGTTCACATCATTTTTATTTATGATAACCCTTGTCTTGTTGCATTTTTTGCTGCTGTCCAGAGAGCTAGTCAAGTAGAAGCAACAGAAGCTAGCAAGCGCTACAGTAACATTCAGTCACTGTAGCAGCAGCTGCAGAGCAGCGCGGGCGAGCGCCAGCAGCAGTAAGCAACAGCAAGGCAGCAGCGGCAGCCAGCGAGCAGCAGCAAGCAAGGCAGCAGCGGCAACAGCTAGCGCGCGAGCAGCAGTGGTGAGCAGCAGCAGAAGCGCGGGGGGGGGGGGAGGCGGCAGCAGCAGCTATAGCAGAAGCAGGCAGCGGCGGCTCGCAGGGGCGAGCGAGGGCGCGACCGGGCGCAGGCAGGGGCGGGGTGAGCGCGGGCGAGCGCGGCGGCGCGCAGCAGCAGTAGGAGCAGCAGGAGTGGCAGCAGGAGATGCAGTAGCAGGACCGCGGGCGCGAGAGGGGCAGTGGCGGCGGCGGCCGAAGCGCAGGCGGCGCGGGTAAGTAGCTACGGTTCGAATCTGAGCGAAAAGACAGAGGGGAAAGCTGCGGGTGTTCACGGTGGAGCTCGCAGATATCTCGGGCAGGCCGGGGGAGGTCGAGGTTGGACGGATCGACGCCGGGAAGCGGCGGTCGTCGTCGGGAAGAATGGGGTCGATGGCAATGAAGCAGGGCACCTCCTGTCACATCCATGGCCTTGTCGAAGCAGAGGTGGCAGTGATAGCCAGGGGACATCGTTGCGCGGCTCGGGATGGCTCTGGTGCACAAAAATGACGACGGTGCGGCGACCACAAGCTCAGGGATGGCCCGATCTAGAATGAGAGAGCGAGGGGGTGAGGGAACTGGGGGCTAGGGTTCGTTGCGGGGGCCTGGGGGGTCGGTCTTATCTTCCCCGTAGCTCGGACGGATGCCCGACGCGTGTGCATCGCCGGCCATGGCGCCGGGGATGAGCGCCACGCCCTCCTGTGAACAGGAGGTTGAAGATGGCCTCCTGGTGGCTGGGCTACGTACTATTCACGGTGGGCCAAAATGCATAGGAAACTTTAGTCTTTATTCCTTTTCTGTATGCTACTTTCTTTTATTTCTGTTTTGTATTTTCATTTGCTATCAAATGATTTTAGTTTTAGTTCAAACTTTGTACATAAATACTTTGTAACATACTAGAGCTGCACAAAAGTTCCAGGCCATTTGGAAAAGATTAAATAATTATTTATTTTGAAAAGGCCAATTTAAATGTTGTTGGACCACTTATTAATTTCCTAGGAATTTATTTGTGAGTAAAATGAAGTTGGTTTCAACATGACAAATGATGAGGGGAAACTTTATAATAATGCAAACATTTTAGTTTTACTGCTTGAAGAAATAATTATTTGACTTGAAATTTGAATTTGAATTGCCTTTGATTTTTCTCAAGTGGCAATTTGGCTTAGTGAAACATGATGACATGGCATCATTAGGTTGGGATTACTGTAGCCAATCACTGGGGTGTTACAACCCCCCTCTCCGGAGCCCCAAACGGACTCCAGATCTGGCCTCCCGATGAAGAACAGGAGGTGGCGGCGGCTCCGTATTGTGAAACGCAATAAAACTTCCTCTCTTATTTTTTTTTCTAGAATTGTGAATTTATAGACCAGAGATTAGGGTCAGCAGAGCCACGTGGGCCCCACGAGCCACCAGGGCGCGCCTGGGGGGGGTGGCGCGCCCTGGTGCCTCGTGGGCACTGGGTGGCCCCCCTCTAGTGAGTCTTGGTTCCAGTATTTTTTATTTATTCCATAAAAAATCTCCAAAAAGTTTCATCCAATTCCAAGAACTTTTATTTCAGCACAAAAAACAACACCATGGTAGTTCTGCTGAAAACAGCGTCAGTCCGGGTTAGTTCCATTCAAATCATGCAAATTAGGGGCCAAAACAAGAGCAAAAGTGTCTGGAAAAGTAGATACGACGGAGACATATCAGGGACCATTAGAACGATCATCATACAATACATAGTTCCACAAACAAGTCACATACTTATTGATACATATCATTGATGATGTTCAAGGACAATACAAAAGACTCATGAATACATAGGGAAATATCATCATCACATGATTGCCTCTAGGGCATATCTCCAACATTTTACCCTTCATGATGTCTCCGTGAGGATGTTGCCCATCGTAGGTTATCAATGTAGCTGCATAGCGTGAAGCTTCGACAGTTGGGGCTGGCTTATGATGAACAATTTCATTACGAACATGCCAGTTGTGCCAACAGGTCATGATCACAGGGAGTCGCTGCTCCTCTGGGAGATCATTCAGTGGATGTAAGAGCCATTCATCGTCGGTGTTCGAGATGTCCATCGGGCGTGGCATGTTGGTGGAGTTCGCCATCTCTTCCCACAGCATACGAGCGAGCATACATCTGCACATTGCATGGAAAGTATTCTCCGGTTCCATGCCACATAAAACAAAAGTATTAGTGACTTCTAATTTTCTCTTTGCGATGTTCACCTTAGTTGCAAGGGAGTTCATAATTAGATGCCATGCGAAGACGCGTACCTTTGGGGGGTAGGGAACCCCCACACTGCCTTCCTGATGGCACAAGTGTCGTCCGGTGCCCTGCTAGCAGCGCACATATTAGTGCTAGATGTGATGTCAATGGCGAGATGGTACGCGCTTCTTACAGAGAAGATGCCACGAGGGTTGGGATCCCACGCCAAGATGTCCTCCTGAAGCCGTGGCGAGGCCTTGATCTTGAGGATGCAGTTAGCATCAATGGCGTGGAAGTGCCGGTGGACAAGCTCCGGTATCCACCGCCGATTAGCTTCTAGCAGGTCACACACACGGTGGAGGCGACAGGTGCCACGGCTTGTGATGGGCCTGTAAGACGTCGGCCTGGGTAGCCAGGGGTCACGCCAAATACGTACCTTCTCCCCATTGCCAATGTGCCACAGCAGTCCTTTCCTGAGAAGTTCCAAGCCATGCTAGATAGCATGCCACGTGGGAGAAGTGTTACCTGCAAAAACAGTGTCCACTAAGGACCCATTAGAATAATATCTCGCCTTCAAGACCATGGCACAAAGTGAGTCCGGATTCGTGAGTAGACGCCATGCTTGTCGAGCTAGCAGGGCTTGATTGAAGATATGAAAGTCACGTAACCCAAGACCTCCTCTCCCTTTTGGTTTGATGATTTTTTTCCATGCCCTCCAATGGGTCTTCCTTTTCCCATTTTTTGAGCCCCACCAAAAATTCCGCACCAGCCTTGTGAGGTCATCAGGTCATCACACACTGAGGCTGGTAATTTAAATTCCCCCATGATATAAGTCGGGATGGCCTGTGCCACTGATTTGATCATTGCTTCAACACCTGCTTGGGATAAACTACCCCCATGCCATGATCCTTTTTGTTAGGCTAGCTTGCAGCATTTGGAACTTCCCCTTATGCATCCTACCATCTGGGGTCGGCAGTCCAAGATACTTCCCTTCAAACTGAGAGTTAACTACCTGAAGCTCATGCTTCATAGCTTGCTGCACTTGCTCTGGGCAGGCCTCCTCAAACTGAATAGAACATTTGTAAGGGTTAATAAGTTGTCCAGTAGCTCTCTCATAGTTATTAATCACCTCTCTGATGTAGCGGGCCTGGTCCATATTAGTTTTGAAAAACAGTAAAGTATCATCAATGAATAGTAGGTGAGAAATACGAGGTGCTCTTGGGCATATCTTTAAAGCTTGGATATTTTATTTTCTATTCCTTGTGACAATAACGCAAATAGTCCATCGACAACAAACAGGAAGAGAAATGGTGAAAGCGGGTCCCCTTGCCGTAGTCCTCGCGACGATGCAAACGAATCCATGATGGCTTCATTAAATTTGACAGAATATCTCACCGAGGTCACACATGTCATGATCCACTGAATCCGTTGGTGAGCGAAGCCTAACTTTTGCATCATTTGCTCCAAGAAGACCCAATCCACATGATCATAAGCCTTTGATAAATCCAGCTTATAAGCACATAAACTATTTTCCTATCTCTTCTCATTCTGCATGAAATGAAGGCACTCAAACGCCAAGCGGGCATTATCAGTAATCATCCGTCCCGGTACAAATGCACTTTGTTGCGGAGATATGATCTCATCTAGGATGGGTCTTAATCTGTTCACCAAGCACTTCGCGACAATTTTGTATATGACTGAAAGTGCAACTAATCCCCGGATGGTTTTGGTAATTTATAAAAACATATATGTCATTGAACTAATGCCTTGTCAAAGATAAATTTCAAGAAAGTTCAATGTTGGCATGGCTAGGACATGTGATTGTGGACCCCTCAAAATGCTAAGGAAACACATTGGCTAAAGCCTCAAGACTCTACATTTTTGGTTAAGTGATCAAAGATTACATTGAGTCCACAGGAAAGCCAATACTATTAAAAGGGGATGAGGTTTTAATCATGAGTCATTTGCTCAAGTGCTTAGAGATATTGCTCCAAAAACCCTCAATCACTTCCCACATTCCCATCTGTCAAAACCCTAAGTCAAACTCGGTCCCACTGAAACACTCCTATCCGGACCCACCGAGTCACTCAAACAGAGCCATACTGCCAAACCCTAGAAACTCGGTAGAACCGAGATGGCATTCGGTCCCACCGAAGTGCAGTGACCAAGTTTCTGTACCCAATTAAGTTCACTTCGGAATTACCAAGTTGAACTGATCAAAACTGTCGAAACGAGGTATCTGCTTAGGTCATCGCGTATCGGTCTCACCGAGTGGATTCGTTCGGTCCCACCGAAAAGCCTAACGTTCGAATCTTTTACATTGTTCGGTCTCACCGAGATTTCACTTCGGTGTCACCGGGTTGTGTTAAAAGTTTGTAACGGTTGGATTTTTGGTGAAGGCTATTTATACCTCTCTACCACCACCTACTCTCAGAGAGAGCAACCAAGACGAAACTACACCTCCCATATCCATTTTCTGAGAGAGAACCACCTACACTTGTGTTGAGATCAAGGCATTCCAATCCATCCATTTGAACCTTGATTTCTAGCCTCCCCAAGTTGCTTTCCACTCCAATCCTTCTCCTACCCAAGCCAAATATGTGAGAGAGTGATTGAGTGTTGAGGAGACTATCTTTTGAAGCACAAGAGCAAGGAGTTCATCATCAACAACACCGTCTATTACCTTTTGGAGAGTGGTGTCTCCTAGATTGGTTAGGTGTCACTTGGGAGCCTACAAGATCATGTGAAGTTGAACAAAGGAGTGTGTAAGGGCCAAGAGATCGCCTACTTCGTGAAGATCTACCCGAGTGAGGCTAGTCCTTCGTGGGTGTAAGCCATGATGGAATAGACAAAGTTGCTTCTTCGTGGACCATTTGTGGGTGGAGCCCTCCGTGGACTCGCGCAGCCGTTACCCTCCGTGAGTTGAAGTCTCCATCAACGTGGATGTACGATAGCACCACCTATCGGAACCACGCCAAAAACACCGTGTCTTCGTTGCGTTTGATTTCTCCGATCCCCTCCTTTACATTCATATGCAAAGTCTTTACTTTCCGCTGCTCAACTCTTAGACTTGCACGTGTAGGGTGTTGCTTGACTTGATAGAATTGCTAAAATTTGCCTACAACTAAAATTGGGAAAAAGATAAGTTTTATTTGGTCAAGTAGTCTAATCACCACCCTCTAGACATACTTTTGATCCTACAAGTGGTATCAGAGCTTTGGTCTCCATTGCATTGGTTTCACAACCTAGGAGAGTATGTCGTCTAGTGAGGGAAACTATCACCGTAGAGGTCCATATTTCGATGGTAAAAGCTTTGCTAGTTGGAAGCATAAGATGAAAATGCATATTCTTGGTCATAAACCCGCTGTTTGGGCTGTTGTTCATGTTGGCTTGCAAGGTGAATTCTTCGAGGACGGAAATGAACCGAATCGTGAAGCATCCGCGAAAGAATTGAAGATGTTGCAATACAACGCTCAAGCATATGACATTCTCTTCAACGGTTTGTGCCCCGAGTAGTTCAACAAGATCAGCCGCCTCGAGAATGCAAAGGAGATTTGACATACTTTGGTTGATATGCACGAAGGTACCGAGTTCGTCAAGGAATCTAAGTTGGATGTGCTTCAAAGTCAACTTGACAAGTTCAAGATGAAGGATGGTGAAGGAGTCGCCGAAATGTACTCTAGGCTCGCTCTCATCACAAATGAGATTGACGGCTTAGGAAGCGAAGAGATGACCAAAAAATTCATCATCAAGAAGATCCTTAGAGCCTTGGATGGGAAGTACGACACCGTGTGCACATTGATCAAAATGATGCCAAATTACAAAGATCTCAAGCCCACGAAAGTCATTGGAAGGATTGTCGCTCATGAAATGTTACTCAAGGACAAAGAGGAGCTCCACAGCAAGTCTAGTGGTGCTTACAAAGCCTCAAGCGATGCTCCCACAACATCAAGTGACAAGCTAGTATCTAATGAAGAGATAAGCCTAATGGCCAAGAACTTTAACAAGTTCTACAAGAATAGAGGCAAAGAGAGAAGCTCCAACTCAAGACATTATGAGCAAAGATCATCAAGTCATGACCGAAATTGCTACAATTGTGGAAGACCCAGACACTACTCTAATGAGTGTAAGGAACCTCTCAAGAAAAGGGATGAGTCACCTAGAAGAAGAAGTAGAAGAGATGAATCACATCATAGAGAGAGAAGGAGTAGAGATGATCATTATGAACGAATAACTTCTCGGAGAAGCAAGGATTCGGAAAGGAATGACAAGTCAACCAAGAGCTACTCAAGGAGAAGACATCAAGCTCATGTTGGTGAATGGATTTCCGGCTCCGACTCCGACAACCAATCCGAGAGAAGCTATCACTCCAACTACGACTATAGTCAAGATGAAGGTGTTGTCGGACTAGCTCTCGTATCATCCAACTCCTATGACCTATTTGATTCACCAAATGAAGGAATTGGAAGATGCTTCATGGCAAAAGGCCCCAAGGTATCACACCCCGAGTACCTTGACTTTAATAGTGATGAGGATGATTTGCTTGGTGATGATGACTTGCTCAATAGAGGCATCATGCTCCTCCTTTTGCTTAGCAAGGGCCCATTCCAATCCTCCGAAGTGAAGGACTTGTGCTCTTTCGAAGAAGAGGCATCCTTCTCTTTAGGATTTGTAACCAAGGGGTTCCCATCAGGGTTCATCTCGCTCTAGGGCGGTTAAGCCACACGAATAGATCACGAGGCTCTGATACCAATTGAAAGGATCGATATAGACCTAGAGGGGAGGGGGGTGAATAGGTACAGTTACAAATTTTAATTGTTACTTAGCAATTTTAGGCAATATTGCGGAATATGAAAGTGAGCCTAACAATTGCAATGATGATTCTAGTGCTAGGCAATATACCAAACAACAACAAGTAGCAAGCTAAGCAACCACAAGAAAGTAAATGAAAGCTAAGAGACAAGTAACCACAAGTAGAGAGTTAGGGTTAGGGATAACCGCAACTCCGGGAGACGAGGATGTATGTCGATGTTCACTTCCTTGGAGGGAAGCTAGTCACCGTTGGAGAGGTGGATGTTACCACGAAGGCACACCAACGCCACAAAGCTCACCCTATTCTCCCTTTGAGACAACACCATAAAGGCATTTCTCATCCACTAGTGGTAGACCTTGAGGTGGCCTCCAAACCTTCACAAACTTTCTGGGGGGAATCACAATGAACGATTCCTCGCTGGAGCACTCCTACCGCCTAGGAGTCTCCAACCTCCAAGAGTAACAAGGTGCACCACGGAAACAAGGGGAAATCAACTTTTGCTTTGGTGAATGTGTAGATCAGGCACTACTCCTTCGCTTCTCAAAAGATCAAGAGCTTTGGTTGACTGGGAGGGAGATCTCCAAGAAATCGAGGTCTGAAAATGGAGGAGAGAGAAATGGAGTCGTCAAGTCCTTCATGGGAAAGAAGAAGACTATTTATAGGTGGGCTCCAAATCTAACCGTTGAGGCAGTTTTCTGCGTGCCCCGGAAGTTCCGGCCACGGACGAAAGTTTCGGGCTACCTAAAGAGTTTGCACAGGTGAGCATCTTCTCTGGGGACCCCGGAAGCTGTCCGCCCTTGCCACGGAAGTTCCGGCCATCCCGGAAGTCCGGGACCCAGAAGTTTCGGGCGGGGTCCGGGTAGGTTCCGGGCTACACAGAGTTTGCACAGAATTGTGCACTGTCTTTGGGTACCCCGGAAGCTGGCCGGACCTGCCCCGGAAGTTCTGGTCCCAAGAAGTTCCGGAGTACCTGGAAGTTCCGGCCTACACAAAAACTTTGCCCCATGTTAATTTGGATATGTTTCTCCTCCGAATAAACTGAGATTTTGTTGTGCCTGTATCTTGTGTACGTGAAGTGATTCCCAAGTAATTTCATGAAGCACCCCCTCTTAATAGTGTGCTTGCCCTATGGACTCAATAAACATCGAAGTAAAGAATATGGCAACACTGCTTTTTCCTTTTTCTGAGTAGAGGGGGAACCTAACCATCCATGCATTCTCTTCTGATTTGTCGGCACTGTTTAGACTAGAGCATGCGGTTAGAGTCGTAAAGATATGTTGTCATAGATATCAAAAACATTAAGGGCATCAATGCACTTTCAGTAGCATCCCCACATACTGGTTCCAACATACCCAGGCCATGGTTCTAGCTTCCCTCACAGCCGGCTCCAGCAAAAGTTCGGCCATGGTTTGTAGCATCCCTGCATGCCAGTTCCAGCATCCTCAGACCATGGTTGTAGCTTCCCTCACAGCCGGCTCCAGCAAAAGTTCGGCCATGGTTTGTAGCATCCCTGCATGCCAGTTCCAGCATCCTCAGGCCATGGTTGTAACATGCTCGCAGCTAGCTCCAAAATCCTCAGGCCATGGTTGTAGCATCCTCAGGTCGGTTGAAGCTTTTTTCATAGCCACTTGCAGCTCTCGTCAACGCTCGTTGCAGCTTTCGCCGTCGTCCCGTAGCTTTCCAGTGTCACACGTTGAAGCTTTTCCATAGCTGGTTGTAGCTTTCTCTGCACCCGTTGCAGCATTTTTGCTATCGTCGCCCCCAACTTCCATCATTGGTGGAAGCTTTTTGCGACACCAGTTGTAGCTTTTTGTTGTTGGCAGTGGCCAGCCCAACATCCGTCAATGTTGGTTGAAGCTTTTGACATCGCCGGTTGTAGCTTCCTCGAACGCCAGTTGTAACGTTGGACGTGGCCGTCTGGCGTTCGCAATTCCGGTGATGTCCCCTCCCATCCCATCCACACATGCTAGCTGCACCTCATCGTCGCAGCTTCTCGTGCCTTGGGTAGTAGCTCATGGGTTTGCTCGTTGCAACACCTTTGTTGCCTGCACTAGCAACGCAGTCCGCCGGCCCGTGCACTTGCGACACCGCGCCCCGCCTTGCAGTTTCGGGCAAAAACGTGCTGCAGCTCGTGTCCCATGAGGGATGCCTCCGACCCATGAGCCTACCGCATGAAAAAGGGGAGAGATAGGAGCGCCCTAACAGGTTGGGCGTGGGGGGTACGCAGGGGAGGTGATCGAAGAGAGAAGATTTTGGGTGCGGCGTCGTTTTCCTGCGAGGAAGAACAACAGTGGATAAGGTTCGCTAGGGAGGTGAAAAACGGGCCACAGGATTCCCCAGATTGGTGGCTCGCGCGCGACCGGCGAAGCCGGTCGGCCGTTTACAAACGTTTCCCTAAAAAAAAAGTGTTATAGGATCAAAGTCGTAGAAAAGGTTTAAAAAAAAAGTCGCAGAAAAGGTGTGGCATTTTCTCGAATTGCTCGCGAGCACGGACTAGGGTTTCTCTCCCTGTCGATTCACACCCGCATTCGCGCTCTCCTCACTCCTCTCCTCTCTCCTGACGGATCTCGCCGCCCCGTCGCCTATTGAACACGTTGTCGGCGCGCATCCTCACCGCGCAGAGGTTGAACTCTCCTCCTCCCATCCCTCTTCCATCTGTCCCCATCCCTCTCGGATCCCTCTCATCTCTCTCTGTCCCTTGCGCTGCTGGTTCTGCCGATGCGGATGTGAGCAGGCGGCTAGGCGGGGTGCTGCCGCTCCCTGTGCGCGTTTTGGTCGGAGCCGAGCTCCCGGCCACGGCCGCCGTGGCCATGGGAGATGCTCCCCTCTCTCCTGTACAGGCGCGAGCACCCACACGCACCCATGCGCGAGCACGCGCGTTCACCCCTGCCCCGCACGCACACGCATGCGCACATCCGCCATGCACATGCTCTGTCCCGAACCTCCTTCTCCTCATATGGATCTGTGTGATTAGCATGCATCTATGTGAGCTATTGGGCTAGTAATATTTGTGATTATCATGGATCTGTGTGATCTGTCCCCAAGAGTTTGCTAACTTGTGGAAATTAGAAGGAATCAGTAGTTAGAAAAAATAGTTATGCAATCACAAAAATTCAATATGTTAACTTCCTGAATAATTTGTGCATATATTTTGTTTTGTTTTGATGATGCAAATGATGTCAATATTATCGGTGCCCATGCCTTTATTAATTTATAAATCCGTGCTGAATTTATATAGATGGGATAACAATGACCCAAGATACGGTGATAGTGCAAGCTGCTGGTTTCGTTGCTGTTTTGTGTGCCTATATGGCCACGATAAATCAAAAAAGACCATCAAAGTCTAGGGGTATTAAGCACTTTGCACAACTCAAGACTGATAGTAAGCTTGAATTCCATAAGCCGAAAAGAACAGGAAAAAAAAAACAGTTTCTCAGGGCTTCTCGCTACCTCAGTTTATTTCCATCGTAATCCATAAGCCTGTTTTTGGAACCTCAAATCCCCATCCCCAGGCAAACATCCATCTGATTTCGATTCCTTTTGCCAGTAAGCGAACCCCTAGTTTGCTTGGATTGTAATTCGGTCTGCTCTAGCCTTTTTGTCTGCTGTGAACAATTGAGTCCTACCATATCTTTCTTCGTTGTTACCAACCTCAGTTACCTTGAAGTGATACTACAAATAGCAGTTTATTTTTGAAAAAAAATGGGCCCTGTGCTTTGCGCCAGGCCTGCCCCCCTGGTACGGAACCCTGGTTTGCAGTCCTTGGATTGTTCCCTGTTAAGTGTGAATTTCTCAGTGTTGGTCACCTTATTTCCGTAGTGATGGTTTGCTCATATGGGCATTCCTGCGACGGAGGGTTCTTTCCTAGTGAACCTTGAAATTTACTTTAGAAACTTTATGGTATATTAACATTCTAGTGCCACATCTGGGCCTGAAGGAAGTCATAACGTATGTGTTGGTGTATTTTCTTGTCCAGTTATGTTTATGTTTCACAAGATGATGTTACTTTGCTATGTTGAATCCATGTGGACAGAATTGGCGTTAGTTCAGTTATAAGTACCAAAATTTTCAACTAACAGAGTTGTGGTATTCATGTACACAGATGGGCTTGTGGATGCTGCTGGAGGGTTTTTTGCTTCTTGCAAATTCTTTGGCGATCCTGAATGAAGACCGCTTTCTTGGTCCCAGGGGATGGAGCATGTCTGAAGTTTCAGGAAATGGGCAAACAAAGTCATTGAAGGGGCAGATCGTGGGGCTCATCTACGCCACTCAGTTTTTGCGGATGCCCTTGATAGCGCTTAATGTTCTTATCATTGTTGTGAAAATGGTGTCAGGCTGAGGCTCTTTGTCGTGTCTCTGCTGTTGGGTTGAACTGATTTCAGTTCCAGTATTATGTAAAAGCTAATGATGTTCAAAAGTTGCTGCAAGGATGTTCACGCTGACTTGAATGTGGCCTGTTGGCTTTGTTGCTGTAAATCCCTCTTGACTCTGAGGGTAATCTTTCCTCCTGTATGACTTCTGAATCATGCATGCATCTGTTGCTATTGGTGTGGGGGTATGCACTTACGCTACCTTGATCACCATGTAAATGTTCAGTCTATCTAATTTAAACATTGGTACTGCTTACGGTTAAAGACATTATGTGGTGGCAGAAGCAACGTTTTCTACAGTTTTGCCTTATTTGCCGTCTTAATTGTTGATTGTATATCCTTTTTCCTTGGGAGTCATTTTGAGCCCAGTCTCTTGTTTTCGGTTGTCTTTGTGAAGGTGCTTTCTGTTGTAGTATTTCATTGTGCTGGCACTGCTTTTATATTTAAACTCTTCCTGGGCTTCTCAACTTTAGATGCTGATCAAGCTACGGGAGAAGGATGATTGACCCATTCGCACATCTTGTGCTGCAAGTTGGACAGAGGTTTGCGTTTTGTTTGTCAGACAAAAGTATGCTGCATGCCTAGTTCTCCACACAGGATTTTGTTTTCCTTTATTCACATGCTTATTATATTATACTCTAGTCTTGTACTGTAATTAGTGTTGTATTTTGATCTGGGAATTCGCATCATAACATCTGCGACTGTTTTCCGTATGACGTCGAATGAAAAATCAGGACATTTACTCATCTGGCACCTTCCCTCTAGTTCAACCTATTTAAGCTGGACCTTAACATACCCACGAGAATAATCATATCTGAACAAATTCGAACCTGTATCTGTACATTTTCTCAAGCAAGCTGCATTCATTGATTAAACTACGTACAAATTTCTTTGCATGAGCCAGGACGGATGCTAACATTATTATATCCAGGCCGCATTGCCTCTCTTAGTATGTAGTAGTGGAAGCAGTCTGCACTTTGGTTAGGGTGAGGTCGACACCGAACTCTGGCTCCACTATGAGTTTCAGTGCTGGAGAATGCTGATAGAGCGGCGAGAGCTTGAGCGCAAACTTGGAGATGATGAGAGATATGAGTATCTTGAGCTCCGCCGTGGCGAACCCTTGGCCGAGGCAGGTCCGAGCGCCGGCGCCAAACGGCAAGTAAGAGTGCAGCTGGGGCCGAGCGTCGGAGAAGCGTGCCGGGTTGAACTCCTTGGCATCAGGACCCCACAGCTTGGGGTCAAGGTGCATTGTGGAGACAGGGATGTAGATGTTGACGCCTTTCGGTATGTGTACGCCTCCCAGCTTCAGTTCCTGAAGGGCCATCCTTGACACAAAGGCGCCTGCTGGGTACAGCCTCAGAGTTTCCTGAATCACCATCGTCAGCTGCATTTCCAAAGGTGAACTTCAAGTCAGCGAGCTATCATAACATGATCAGTTTGCTGGCAAGTGACAGCAATAGTAGAACTTATTAGTTTCTGAAAACTGCGTGTACTGAAGATGGGGGATACATTCATACATACATTCTTCATTTTCTGAAGTGAATGGGAGTCTAGTGGACGGCCCCCGCAGACCTCCAGCACCTCTTGCCGGACCCGGTCCTGCCATTCTGGGTGCAGCCCAAGGAGCATTAGACACCAGGCAGCTGTTACAGCTGTGCTCTCGTATCCTGCAAAATATATGCTCTTGCAGTTGTCCACTATAAAGTTCTCTGCCTCGCCGAGCCCCACCTTGCTGCTGCTTGCGCTGTGAAGGATCGCACGCAGTAAATTCTTGTCCTCTCCGCTTTCCTTGACGATCTCTAGTATCAGTCTGTGCACTTGTTTGTGAAGCCCCCACGCCTGCCTGTTCTTCTTTGTAGGAAAGAACCTGCAGCCATTCAAATTTGTTCATATCTCATTTGATCCAGTTGACATTTTATGCGTGAATAAATGAGGATCTTGTGCTTTTGCTAACCTTAGGCCGGTCATTTCAGCTAGCACATTTGGCTTGGACACGGCCTTCTGCAGTTCTCTGAGCTTCAAGAAGATTTTCTTTCCTTTGACGTAGCTGCTTCCGAAGCATGTCCTGGAGATGACATCTGCGGAGTAGGCTCTTATGTCGTCGTCAATCTTGATGTCTACAGTGCCGCCACTTTTGTCGACCCTCGCTTCCCATGACTCGAGCAGTGTTTGTGCAGAATCTACCATCAGATCCACCATTCCCTGGTTTGGTTATATATATGAAGATACAAAATGAGTCTAGCTGTATATACGCTGCTCTTAAATACTGTGCTAGTACAGCAGCGCAGAATAATGCAGGATTACTTACTGTAAGTGGTCCTAATTAGAATCTTATCAGACACTATCTAGCTGGATCAGAATGTTGTTTTGTTGTTGGGCATGGTCCAAATGAGAACTCTCACGACGCATTATCTAGCTGGAACAGAATGCTGCCGTCTCTCTTGTTGAACTGTCGACACAGCGAACTACTACTAGTAACAACTGGTTGTGGTTCGCTTGCTCATCATACAGTGCTAGTGCTAGTAGGAGTAGGAGTAGATGATTACTACGTACCTTGACCTTGTCGAGAAAGAACTCGGGCGCAATGATCTTCCTCTGATGGGCCCATGCCTCGCCGTTGGACTTGAGGATGCCCCGGCCAAACAGTGGCTCGTGCGTGGCCTTTAGGTAGGAGCTCTTGCCGAGGTCCAGCGAGACGCAGAGGTTGATGTCCCGGACCACGTCTGCCCGGCTCACGTGAAGGAACACCACGTTCCCCATCGAGTAAGTGAACACTGGACCTGCATGCACTTATAGATGTTAATGAATGAATATGAAATGAATCCCGCCAGGTTCGGCCACGCAATTAGATAGATCCAAAAATACATGTTCATCATATTCATACGTAGAATCAAGATCCAAAAATAAATGTTGGAAAAATAATGAGAGTAGGAATCTGCTCCGCTTCAACAATCAATCAAAAGAGAAAAATATCTGGGGATCGTTCTTGCCATTGGCTTGCCGGTCACCATCGACGACTCTGTTGGATTACCTCGGCGGAATGACCGGAAACCGACACGACGGTGGGCATCCAACAGGAGTCCGGCTCCTCCCGGCGAATGGCGATCCAGTCACAACGCTCAAGAAAAGGTGAAAGCGCAGGCGTGCGGAATGGGACAGACGACACAACCGGCAGCCAAGTTGAGCGGCGTCTCCATCGGCCGATCGCCTCATCACGCGCCCCCTCGCAAAGCGGTGGACGGGAGCAGCAGACAAGCGCGCGCGACCGCGCCACCGCTCTGGCTGGCGGCGGCTGAATGAGCCGCGAGCCCACGCGCATGCATGCAGGCGCACACGGGGGCGATAGCTCCAGCTCCCGCTCCCAAGTCCTCTGCGCGCGCGCGCGACATGGACGTGCCGGCGGTCCAATGGTCTCTGGCGGTTTGGCCGGCCGCGGTCCACACATGATCCACCCCGGCGCGGACACCGCACCGGTGGAGGGACGGCGTTGCTGTTGCTGGCGTTGGGAAGCGAGAGGTGGTCTCGTAGTACGTACGGCGCACAGACCAAACTATGTTATGTTGCGTTGCGTACCCACCCACCTGACGTGATATGTCGGGGCTGCCTACTGTTTGGCCTCTATCGTATGTATGTATCATCATGAATAATCTGAAATTCTTCTTCTAATCTAATCTAATCTCTGGTATCGATCATTTCCATGTGACTTAGCTTGATTGTGTGTTTCTGCTTAGTGCTTCCCCTGTAAACAAATGTAAGACGTTTTAGATCACTAACACTATCGTAGTATTTTTTTCCCCACAATTACTTGACCAGTGCTGTGCTAAGGTTATCTGCGGATTTTCTGCGCCAGCCGTGCCTGAATTGCAAATCGTGTCTGTTACAAGTACGATATCATATTGTTACCTGCAAGCTAGCCACTATTATCTATGCATGCATCAAGGACGAACAGATTTGTTTTTGGGGGAGCTTGGATGATGGATGCACATGCTGCGTACCTACGTGGCTAGCTCACGGCTATGTCCTTTGCATCACGCCAAAACTAGAGGATATGATCTACAGGGAATTCATCGCCTTGACTCATTTCAGCTCTCTACGGTTACGTGGTTTGTTTTTTTCCTTTTCAAATAAAAAAGAGTACCTCTCGTATAGGGGGTTTGCTATTCTTTGTGGGCATGCATGTCCTCTCCTGTTACATCATTCAGTTTTAGTAGGGTGGGTCCGAGAGATCAGTTAAATCGTGCAAGCTGATGGCGCCCAGCTCACCTAATCTTTGCTATCCAACAGTGTCATGCAGCAACAGGAAAGGCCAAATTCCGAATTTCAGCAGCATGAGACCACCACAAGTTTAGTCGACCCTGCTGTTAACGTTGCAACTTCTAGAATTAACTTAAGATCCACATCACAAATACGGATTGACAGGTTGATTTATTTAAGGAAACCATTTATTTAATAAATACTCCTACTGCTCAGCTGGAACCTCATCGTTGCCGGGTCCTGAGAGAGATTGCACTTGGTGATTGTATGATTTTGAAATGGTAAATCTATGGTTGTTGCTATATGGAGTACGCCAGCTGAGTGCCCAACACTGGAATGAATCAATCATTCGGCTAAATATGTATGTACTAAGCTCCTTCCCTCAACAAAACAAAAAAAAAAACTTTCAGATAAGCTCCCTCTCTTCTTTGGGAGAGAGGCTGCAAATTATTTGGTGGCGGATGCCAGACGGGGGACATGAGGTGAGAGGTGCAAATATGAAGCGGACTTCGTTTTTTAGGGAGAAGAACTCGAGTGAAAAATTAAACCAAATATGTATGCAACAGGAAAAAGATTAACATAAGAAGATGCTTCAACGGATGAACAAATAAACCATATACATATATAAGCTAATGATGGCCGGAGATACATACCATGCTCTTTTCTCCATTTCTCGTAGAAGGGCAGCACGGCAGGGCGGTAGTCGTGGACGATGCGGCCGCCGCCTCGGGGAGCCGACTTTGCGGCGGCGACGGCCTCCCGCATGTCGGCGATGTTGCCGTAAGGGAAAGACGGGCGCGGGCCGCCGATGCCCTGCCTCCTGAACCCGGCAAGAAGCCTCTGCGGCACCACCCAGACGGTGTAGTAGAGGTAGAGCGCGAGGGAGCACGCCCCCACGCAGCATAGGCTTAGCAGCACCTTCATCACCATGCCCACCTCAATCATCTCTCTCTCTCTCTCTAAGCTGTCTCCTTTTCTAACAATTTGATCTCTGCACTTCTCTCTGTGAGGAGTGTCAGAAGAGCGTGTGGGGGTGAAGAAGTTAGCTAGCTAGGTGGAGGTGGTACTGTGTTATATGGGGGAAACAAGTGGGGAAAGGTGGTAGAGTCCAAACGCCAAGTTTGGCATAGAACGGCTCCCCCGAAACGAAATCCATCACCAGCAGTGAGGGTGTGGGCCGGGCCCTGGCAGGGCTAATATCCAAAGTGTGTACTGCGTCTGTGTCTATCCAGCGTTTTCTTTTTCTTTTCTTTATATATATATATATTCTCGTTGGCGAGCTATCTTTCTTTTTGTTGCGGGAAGGCGATCTAGTATCTTTTTGATCTGCGGTGAAGAATCAAAAGGTTCGTATTCTGGCATGCACGCGGCCTCATTTCATGAAACAGTCTGAGCTACCTGAGCTAGCTAGGAGACAGCAGCTCTCAAATCTCGCAGTCTCGTTCAATCCTATCCGGCAAAGTCGGCAAAAAATAATTCTGATGCGTGACTCCACCCACCTCTCCTCTCGGTGGAATGGTGGACTTGTTGGTGCACGGCATCTCCCCCGCCTCCCCTCCCCTAGCAAAGCTCAAATGCTGATTTTTCACCTGCATTTACGATCACGCAAATGCACCTCAACAACAACAAACAAACTTTGTGAAATTCAGAATTTATCACCTAAGTACATCTGTGGAATGGTGTCCGTGTCTACTGTGAACGCACAAGGAAAAACAATGGCCGTTCGAGTTGGGTTTGCAAAACAATCAATGTTCTCCCATGCAATGAGTGCAGAAAGGAGGAGCCCATGTTTTTCTTGTTTGAGCGCATCGAAAATGTATGGACGTTAGTCAAAGAGATGAGATGTGCGGCCCACACAGATATATACTGCCAGCCAGCAAGCTAGATTCGATCTTCTCTACGATCTCGTGAAAGGAGAAAAGATAAATGGTGGAAAATTACATGAGCACAGCGAGAAATCAAACATTCACCATCACAGGGACCCTCTTGCATTAGGGCCAATCATTTTGCCAACTTTATGTACGGTAGCACGTAAACTCATTCACTGAATATATATCTAGTCGTTCTCAAAATAAAATAAAATAAATAAATAAATAAATAAATAAATAAATATATATAGTCGACATCTTGTTCCGAACGTGGTAGGTGGGTTAAACACCGTATATGCCTAGCTTGGTGACACCATGGGAAACAAAACGAAGTTCTTGATATGGTTTTTTCAAAAAGGAAGATTTGCCCCAGCCTCTGCACCAAAAGATGCACACAACTATTTTATTAAGTAATGTAGCGATAAAGTACAAAACTCAACTCAGTACAAAAGCAAAAGCAAACCATAAAACAAAGTGCCATAACCAGCAAAAAAGGACACAATGCCTAAACACCTATACTATTATTGAACCGCCATCCAAACTGGTTGTGCGAATCCCGTGTTACCATCTCCCAGCGGTTACTCAGCCATTACGCACGGCCGAGTTAAGACCACGTACGGATCCATGCAGATGCCCGAAAGATAACGTGCAAAAGAATTGTGATATTGGTTCGGTTAAAAACAACGTCATTTCGACAGTTCCAAATAGCCCAAAGTAATGCACAAACTCCGAGGAGAATTTGTGCCACTGTATTAGGCTCGACCCCAGCTAATCAGCTGCCGAACAAATCGGTGATGCTACTAGGTGAAAAAACATTAAAGGACACATGTATTGTTCGCCTCAATAACCTGGTTAGTGGGCATTTGAGAAACAGATGTTGGATCGTTTCCTCCTGATCACAAAAACAACATCGTTTATTACCCTCCCACCTATGTTTCGTCAAGTTGTCCTTAGTCAAAATCACTCCCTTGTGCATAAACCACATAAAGATCTTGATTTTTAAAAGGCACCTTAATTTTTTAAATATGGAGCGACCTATGGATTGGTCCAAGATTAATCAAGTCGACATATATAGAGTTGACTGAGAATACGTCTGAAATCAAAAGTTTCCAACGAAATGTATCCGGCACATCAGACAGGTTGACCTCCGTCAACCTACGCACTAAATGTATCAATCTATCCCATCGTTCCCCCACTAGCACCCGCCTGAACTGAATGTTTAAGGGAACAAAGACCCTAATATTATACTCACAAAGGCGTCTTTACGTTGTACAATATTATAAAGCGTTGGATACTAGAAGGCTAAAGGCGTCTCCCCCAGCCAAGTATCCTTCCAGGATCTAGTAGTACGACCATTGCCAACGATAAATTTACTCCCGTTAAAGAAAGCGACCTTTGTCTTCATCAACCCCTTCCAAAAAGGAGAATCATTCGGCTGCGCTGTAACTTGTGCAAGAGTTTTGGAATACAGATATTTGTTATGCAATAACTGTATCCACACCCCATCCTCCTCTACCGAATGCTGATATAGCCATTTACTAAGTAGGCACTTGTTATTTACTTCGAGATTCTCAATACCCAAACCCCCTTGGTCTTACGATTCGGTAGTTCCTGATATGTGACGATTCAGTAGTAATCATGCATACTTAATTAAGCCTAGTCTAGGTAGTTTTGGTTTGCTGAACAATGAGTATCAAGTGACGATCACGGCAAGCTTGGCTTGGCGCTGTTCTACCGTGCTCACACCCGGAAATTCGTAGGGGCACGCAGGTGCGGGGGCATGCACCTGGAGATACTTTCTCAACCGTTCATCGGTGCCGTAATTCGAACAAATGTTCCAACGGAAATTGGTTGAATATTCGATGCAAATTCTTAACTGTCTCAATACGAGACGGTATACATGTTTATTTTGTACAAATACATAAGCGGATTGTTCTTCTACGTCTTTCTACCTGTCGGTATGCTGCACCCCTGTTCTGTTACATACTTTCTTTCTTTTTCAACCCAGTTGCACCAGTTCTTCATCGTCTTCTTTATTTTGCATCCATGTTCACCTTCATCTTCCTTGGGACCAGTGTTGTTTCACTCTCATGTTCCACCAGTCTTTCATCATCTTCTTTCTCTATTCCCTTTTCGTTATGTGCAATTACTTTCCTTTTGTTCATATGAACTCATGACTTCGTCTTGTTCTGTCCCTTTGCAACTTCATGCCATCGTTTTTCCGCTGAACAATTTGTACAATCTAGTTGCGCATCCTCTTCCCATTCTGTCGGATTCCTATGGTTCTTTGGTCTGAAATTGATCGACTCTCTTTCCCTTGTCCTTACTGTTAGGGCATATTTCTCACTTAGTGGTTTTGGTGATTGATGACAATGCGCTTTGCGGACTAACCATGTGCATTAAGCTTTCAGAGATTATCAGATGGCACGAGACGGTTTATTTCCCCTCGGTGTTTAAGAGAGAGGACGGTTATTTTCTGACGATTTCTTTTTGGTGGATTTGAGTCGTAGGAAATCCGTACTATCAAGAGGGGGTCCGCATTTGGAAAGGTTAGGGTGGAATCAACACGTACACAGTCGCTTTGCACCCCACTTTCCTTCCCGGCACTTGGAGCTTCATCCTTCTTGCTTATGCTTGCTAGAGGCAGCTAAGCGGTAGTACCGTGCTGATCAGCGGTAGTACCGCTCCGGCGGTACTACCGCACTTCAGTACTACTGGCACCTCCGCTTATATTCTGCTCTCTGTGTAGACAGCGGAAGTAGGGAGGAAGTAGAGAGCGGTAGTACCACTCAGGCGGTTCTACGGCTCGATCTACTGCCCCACTACCGCTGTTCTCACTGTAGGCGCATGTGTTAAGCGGAAGTACCGCTCCATCAGAGCGGTAGTACCGCCTGTGCGGTACTACCGGCATCTTCTTCCGCGTGGAGTACCGCTTATTTCTTGCGTTCTGTATAGCGCATTCCTTCGAGCGGAAGTAGAACGACAGTAATTGGCGATAGTACCGCTCCGTGCTATAGTACCGCGCTGCCAACTCTACTACCACGGTTTCACCTGCACACGCAACACCTAGCGGTAGTACCGCTGGTGGGAGCGGTAGTACCGCTTCGATAGCACTACCGCCTCCTTGAGCTTCTCAGTTGCACGTTTCGGCTGAAACTATCGTACCAGTGGAAGTACCGCTCGCCCGAGCGGTACTACCACTTGTGCACGGGCTGAAGGGGCATAACGGTTGGATCCTACCCCCACTATATAAGTGAGTCTTCTTCTCCAAGAGGACTCACCTCTTATCCTCCCAAGCTCCATTGTTGCTCCAAGCTCTATTTTCGCCCGATCTCTCTCCTAGCCAATAACTCTTGTTGATTTTCTAGGGTTTGGTTGAGAGGGCCCTGATCTACACTTCCACCAAGAGATATTTGATTCCCCTCACTAATCCCTTGCAGATCTTGTTACTCTTGGGTGTTTGAGCACCCTAGATGGAAGAGGTCACCTCAGAGCCACATTCCATTGTGGTGAAGCTTCGTGGTGGTGTTGGGAGCCTCCAATTAAGTTGTGGAGAGAGCCCCAACCTTGTTGTAAAGGCCCGGTTACCGCCTTCAAGGGCACCACTAGTGGAATCACGGCATCTTGCATTGTGCGAGGGCATGAGGAGAATACAGTGGCCCTAGTGGCTTCTTGGGGAGCATTGTGCCTCCACACCGCTCCAACGGAGACGTACTTCCCCCTAAAGGAAAGGAACTTCGGTAACACATCCTCGTCTTCACCGGCTCCACTTGTGGTTACTTCTTATCTTTACTTTGTGCAAGCTATTGTTGTGTTGTATCATTTGCTTGCTTGCTTGTGTTGTTGTTGTTATTGTTGTTGTTGTTGTTGTTGTTGTTGTTGTTGTTGTTGTTGTTGTTGTTGTTGTTGTTGTTGTTGTTGTTGTTGTTGTTGTTGTTGTTGTTAGCATCATATAGGTTGCTCGGCTAGTTGCATATCTAGACAACCTATTTGTTGCTAAACCTAATTTGTTAAGAGAAGCTAAAATTTGGTAGTTGCCTATTTACCCCCCCCCTCTAGTCAACCATATCGATCCCTTCAATTGGTATCAGAGCCTCATCTCTTTTTAAGGGCTTTACCGCCTAAAGAGTATGGCTGACAACGGGCCAAGGGTGGAGGAGTTACCCGTGGCCGAGGGAGTGGCCACGATCACACATGAGGATTTAAATGAGGCAATTGCCTCACTTAAAACCTCCGTGACGGCCGAGGTCAAATCCTTGCTTAAAGGACATCTTGAGGGCCTCAAACTTTCTACCGATCCGTTGCAAGTGGTTAACCCCACCAACTCGGAGTCGGATGCCAACTCCGGTAAGGAGGGGGCTAGTAGTGATAAAGTCAATGCTCCTTAAGGAAAGAATGGGTTGGGCATCCATGTCGCGGTTGCCCCTCACCCGTTCTATGGAGGGCCGGTACCATCACCTCATATTAACTCTCTTGGTCCACCTCCTAAGCTTGATTTGAATAACTTTCATGATTGGGTTTTTCGTATCAAGTCTCATTTGAATCACAGCTCAACCTAACTTTGGAGAGTCATTGAGCAAGGTTTCTACCCGCATGATCGAAACAACATGACGCCAAGAGAAGAAGTGGACAATCAACTCAATCACCCCGCCTTGTTCATTCTCCAAGCCGCAATGCCGCCGGAAGAACTCTCTCATTTGCGGCCATTCACCCGTGCCAAGGATGCTTGGGAGCACATCGTCTCATTGTACAAGGGAAGCTCAAGCATTCAACGATCCAACTTTGAGGTCATACTTGATGAGGCCGATGAGTTCGTGATGAAAGATGATGAAGCTCCTCGTGAGCTATACCGGAGATTGGCTACTCTCGCGGTCTCACTCCGAGACCATGGGAGCAAGGATACGGATGACACTTGGGTCAAGCGCAAGTTTCTAAAGGCCATCATGCCATTCAACAAGGGCATGTCTTCCGTGATCCGTCAAAGACCAGACTTCCACACCTTGTCCTCAAGTGAAGTGTTGGATGAATTCATTGCAATGAACATTTTGAACAAGATCGCCGACAACGCTCTAGCTCGTGTCCAACGGTCAAAGAGGACCAACCTTGCTTTGAAGGCCAAGGCCATTTCGGAAGAAGAAGAAGAGGAAGAAGAGGAGAGTTGCCCCGAAGACACCAAATATGCTTACCACGAGCACATGGCTCCTGCGTCAAGGCAATTTTAGGGAAACAAGAGAAACTCAAGGCCCAATTTCTCCAAGAACAACTCGAGTGGCTCCGAGGGCAAGCAACGTGTGAGAACTTGCTACAATTGTGGAAATGTGAGTCACTTTGTGGTGGATTGCCCCTACGAGAAGAGAGAAGACAATGGTGGCAAGCTCATTCGCAAAGACAAGGCCAAGTCATTCCCCAACAAGAACAACTTCATGAAGAAGATGCCACAAAAGGGGTTGGTGGCGCAAGAAGAGTATAACTCCGATGATGATGATGATGATGACACAAGTGGTGAAGGGTTCGCAATGGCCACCGTGGCCATTGCCACCTCTTCCCCAACCTCGGTGTCTCTCTTCGACGCCCCCAATGAGAACCTCATCCCCAAGTGCCTCATGGCAAGATGCATGAACAAGGTAACCTCTAACATCAAAACTTCCTTCACTACTAATCCTCCTTTGCCGGATTGTGTGGATGAAAATGAGGAGGTTAAGGTGGATGAGAATGAGTTCAACAAGTTTTTGGGTAAGATCAAAGGTGAGACCAAGAAGCACTTTGTTTCTCTCTTGGAACAACTTGGTGAGACCAATGATATAATTGAGTCTCACGAAGAGACTATCACTTACTTAGAAGGCCATAGTCGTGACTATGCCGACGAGATTGCGGATCTTTCCATTGCTCTTGAGGAAGAGCGAGGTCTTCGTTCGACTCTTGAGGAGTCGCAAAACATTGATGTCGCTAAATTAAAGAAATATCATGATCATGCTCAAGTTCTTGCTCGTGTGCTTAAGTCCAAAAATGTTGAGCTTGGGGTTGGCCATGCTAGACTCAAAGAGGAGTTTGAGTTACTTGGCAAGGCTTACAAGGCCTTTAAAAGTGCACATGCTACACTCAAGGAGTCTCATGATCAACTCCAAGTGAAACTCACTAAGGAGATAGCGACGTGTCCTCCTTTTGTGCTAATTGGTAATGCTCATACTACTAACCCTTGTTGTGAGCATATTCATCTTGTGGAGGAGTATGCCAAGTTGAAAGAGCAACTTGAGAAGGGCCTTGTGACTTGCATACAAGGCGAGAAGAACCTCAACGAACTTTTGAGCAATCAAAAGGAAGTTGTGGCTAAGGAGGTACTTGGATTTGCACCCAAGTCAAAGAAGAAGAAGAAAAGCAAGACCAAGAAGCCTCTCCCTCTCAAAGAGGTATTTGATAAGGAGGGAGAGGGTGCTCACAAGGAGAAGAAGAACAAGGTGGTGGGTGGTGATGCCAAGAAGGGCAAAACCATTCCTCCCAACAATGCCGGCGATTTTAACCCCTCTTATGTTTTATGCTGTGCTAGTGATGGGCATGTTTATGCCAAATTTGTTGGTTCGTCTTATGAGTACATTGAATAGTCTATTTGGGTTCCTAAGACCCTTGTTACTAACATCAAAGGACCCATTCAAAAATGGGTACCTAAAACCAAGCATTGATCTTATGTAGGAGTTTGCTTTCGGTGGAGGATCATGGTTGCTCGATAGTGGAGCAACAAATCATATGACCGGGAGCAAGGACTTGGGTGGTGGACGTGCAACCAAGCCTATCTATGCCCACTCATGTCCAATTCGGTGATGCTTCAACATCTAAGGTATTGGGTCTTGGCAAGGTTGTGATTTGTCATGATTTATCGATTGAGAAGGTCATGCTTGTTGAGACCCTTGCATACAATTTACTTTCCGTTCGTCAACTTGCACTTATGGGCTTTGCTACATTCTTTGATCTTGATACCGTGGCCCTTTTGTGGAGCAAGACTCTTAAAGTAGCCTTTGTTGGGCATGTTGAGAACGGTCTCTATGTGGTTAACTTCTCGGAGCGACCCACTAAGACCGCGACTTGCCTAATGGCTAAAGTTGACGTGGGGTGGCTTTGGCATCACCGTTTAGCCCACGTCAATATGAGATCTTTGCAAAGTCTCCTCAAGGGGGACCATGTCCGTGGACTAAAAAATGTTAGTTTTGCTAAAGAACGTGCTTGCGGTGCTTATATCGAAGGAAAGCTACATGAAACGGCTCACCGACCCACGGCTATTATCTACTCGAAGAGGCCTTGGAGCTCCTTCACATGGATCTCTTCGGTCCTCCATCTTTTGATAGTCTTGGGGGAAGAAAGTATTGCTTGGTGATTGTGGATGATTACTCAAGATACAATTGGGTATACTTCTTCAAGAAGAAGAGCGAGACCCAACAAACCATCATCGACTATGCAAATGAAGCTCAACGTCAACATGATGCAAAGATATTGATGATTAGAAGTGACAACGGTACCGAGTTCAAGAACTACACCTTGGATGAGTTCCTTAGTGATGAGGGTATCAAGCATCAATACTGCACACCATATACCCCTCAACAAAATGGTGTTGTGGAGAGGAAGAACCGGACGTTGATGGACACAATAAGGACCATGATGGCAGAATTCAAGTCTCCGTACAACTTTTGGGCCGAAGCCATCAACACCGCATGTCATGCATCTAATCGGCTCTACCTCCGCAAAGGCTTGAACAAGACTCCATATGAGATACTTACCGGTAACAAGCCCAACCTCAAGTACTTGCGGGTGTTCGGGTGTAAGGGTTTCATTCTCAAGAAAGGTGTTCATTTGTCTAAATTCGAACCTAGAGCTCAAGATGGCATATTTGTTGGTTATGCTACAAACTCTCATGCTTACCGTGTCCTCAACAAGCCCAGTGGACTCATTGAGGAGACATGTATTTGATGAAAATAATGGCTCCCAAGTGGAGAAAAGTGGTCTTTGTGATGTAGGTGATGAAATTCCTCCCCAAGCCATAAGAAGAATGGGGATTGGTCAATTCCTCCCCATTTAGGAACCCCTTGTGGCCGAAGGAGAAGTACAATGTTCTACGCAAGTGGAACCATCACCAACACTTGACCCACACGCTCTCGAAGAACAAAGTGAAGGCCCTCAACCAAGTGAACAAGATCAAGGGCAAGATCAAACTCATGATGATGGTGATGCACCAAGAGATGCTCAATATCAAGTTCATGACTCCGAGCAAGCTCAAGATCAAGAGCAAGCTCAAGACGGCGCTCAAGATAATCAAGATAGTGCTCCTCAGATGTCTATGGTGGAGCTATTGGAGTGTCGTGCCACCAAGATTGCTTCCAAACTCAAACAACAAGAACATGTCATGGAGAATGTGCTTGGAAGCCTAAGAAAGGGGGTAACCACTGCTACTTGTGAACTGCGTTGGGATTTTCCCCGAAGAGGAGGGTGATGCAGCACAATAGAGATAAGTATTTCCCTCAGTGAAAACCAAGGTATCAATCCATTAGGAGAATCATGCAACACCTCGTGAACAACACCTACACACACAAAACCAAATACTTGCACCCAACTGGGGCAAGAGGGTCGTCAATCCCCTTGAACTCGTTACTTACAAGGATTAAATCTTGTAGTGGTAGATAGATAAATTGCAAAAGAAAATAAAAGAAAGAAAATTACAGCAAATATATTTAGGTTTTCTTTTTATAATTAAAGTTGACCCCGGGGCCATAGTTTCACTAGAGGCTTCTCTCTCGAACACATAGCATACGGTGGGTAGACAAATTACTGTTCGACAATTGATAGAAAAGCGCATAGTTATGACAGATTCATGGCAATAATCATGTATATAGGCATCACGTCCGAGACAAGTAGACCGACTCCTGCCTGCATCTACTACTATTACTCCACCCATCGACCGCTATCCAACATGCATCTAGGGTATTAAGTTAATGAAAACGGAGTAACGCCTTAAGCAAGATGACATGATGTAGACAAAGTAAACCCAATCAATATGAATAAACTCCGTCGTTTTACCCTTAATGGCAACAATACAAATACGTGTCTTGTCCCTTTCTGTCACTGGGATATAGAACACCGCAAGATTGAACCCATTATAAAGCACCTCTCCCGCTGAAGATAAATCAATCTAGTTGGCCAAACCAAACGGATAGATCGGAGAGAAATACAAAGCTATAAAAATCACGCATAATAAAGTTCAGAAAAGACTCAATTACTTCTCATGAATAATCTGATCATAAACCCACAATTCATCGGATCCTAACAAACACACCGCAAAAGAAGATTACATCGAATAGAACTCCAAGAAGATCGAGGAGAACATTGTATTGAAGATCAAAGAGAGAGAAGAAGCCATCTAGATACTAGCTATGTACCCGTAGGTCTTTGATAAACTACTCACACATCATCGGAAGGGCAGCAAAGTTGATGTAGAAGCCCTCCGTGATCGATTCCCCCTCCGGCAGGGTGCCGGAAATGGCCTCGAGATGGGATCGCGGAAGAACAGAAGCTTGCGGAGGCAGAAAAGTTATTCGAGGTGGCTCTCTGTGGTTTCCCAATATTTGAGAATTTATAGAAGTGCAATTAGGTCAAAAGGAGCCACAAGGGGCCCACAAGGCATCTTGGTGCGCCGCCCAGGGGCGCGCAGGGTTGCCTTGTCACCTCCTCGTGAGGCTTCTGGTCTCCTCCCGAAGCTTCTAGGGTCTCTTTTGTCCAGAAAAAAATTGTCAAAAAGTTTCGTAGCGTTTGGACTCCGTTTGGTACTGATTTCCCGAAAAACCAAAAATAAGCAGAAAACAGCAACTGGCACTGGGCACTAGGTTAATAGGTTAGTCCCAAAAAATGATATAAAATAGCATATAATTGCATATAAAACATCCAAGATTGATACTATAATAGCATGGAACAATAAAAAAGTATAGATACGTTGGAGACGTATCAGCATCCCCAAGCTTAATTCCTGCTCGTCCTTGAGTAGGTAAATGATAAAAACATAATTTTTGGTGTGGAATGCTACCTAACATGTTTATGATGTAATCTCTTTTCACGGTATAAATATTGAGAAGTGATGAATTAACCACATCAACATAATAATATCCATGAACATAAGAAGCATAATCTTTAAACTTTCAAAATATACGATCCTTAAAGAATGTTATTCCCCACTCATTTTATCATGTTAGCATGCCATGACTTTGCCTTCACTGCATAAATATAAATCATGAGCACGCCGGTGTTAGACCAGACAATTGGATCGTACTTCTAACGCGCTTCAGCATTTTCAACTTCACACAATACATGAGTGTGAGCCATGGACATAGCATAGGGTGGAATAGAATGCGGTGATAGGGATCAATAGGAGAAGTCAAAAAGGAAGATAGTCTCGCATCAACGCGGCTAATCAACGGACTATGAAGATGCCCATCAATTGATGTCAATGCGACGAGTAGGGATTGCCATGCAACGGATGCACTAAGAGCTATAAGTGTATGAAAGCTCAAACTGAAACTAAGTGGGTGTGCATCCAACTTGCTTGATCATGAAGACCTCGGGCATTTGAGGAAGCCCGTCATCGGAATATACAAGCCAAGTTCTATAATGAAAAATTCCCACTAGTACATGAAAATGACAAAATAGGAGACTCTCTATATGAAAAACATGGTGCTACATTGAAGCACAAGTGTGGAAAAGGATAGTAAAATTGCCCCTTCTCTCTTTTTACTCATTTTTTGGGGCTCTTTTTGGCCTCTTTTTTTTTCGTCCGGAGCCTCATCCTGACTTGTGGGGGAATCACAGTCTCCATCATCCTTTCCTCACTGGGACAATGCTCTAATAATGATGATCATCACACTTTTATTTACTTACAACTTGATATTACAACTCGATACTAGAACAATATGACTCTATATGAATGCCTCTGGCAGTGTACCAGGATGTGCAATGATCTAGCGTAACATGTATAAAAAATGATGAACGGTGGCTGAGCCATGAATACTATGTCAGCTATATGATCATGCAAAGCAATATGACAATGAAGATGCATGTCATATAAACGGAACGGTGGAAGTTGCATGGCAATATATCTCGTAATGGCTATGGAAATGCCATAATAGGTAGGTATGGTGGCTGTTTTGAGGAAGATATAAGGAGGCTTATGTGTGATAGAGCGTATCATATCACGGGGTTTGGATGCACCGGCGAAGTTTGCACCGACTCTCAAGGTGAGAAAGGGCAATGCATGCTACCAAAGAGGCTAGCAAATTGCGGAAAGGTAAGAGTGCGTATAATCCATGGACTCACATTAGTCATAAAGAACTCACATAATTATTGCAAAGCCTATTAGCCCTCAAAGCAAAAGTACTACTCGCATGCCCCTAGGGAGGAGGTTGGTAGGAGTTAACCATCGCGCACCCCCGATTGTAACAACACTCAAGGATTTCATTTCAGACCTAAGAATGCTCGGACATCCCCACCATGCCATAACCAACACTTAGATGAACAGTGAATAACACACTTTAATACCGATATTTCTAATAACCAATGATCATGAACATATATCCTTTCATATTACGACATCAATATCATTAAACCATACGTTTCATATTGAGTGATCTACATGAAAGTTTTTATTATATCCCTCTTGAATACCTATCCTTTATGGACCAATCTTATAACCCGTGCAAATTGCCATTGCTATTTATTAGACTCTCAAAAATATTTAAGTGAAGCATGAGAGTGCAACTATTTCTTTAAAATATAACCACCGCCATGCTCTAAAAGATATAAGTGAAGCACTAGAGCAACTGCCTAGCTCAAAAGATATAAGTGAAGCACATAGAGTATTCTAAAAAATCATGATAAATGTGTGTCCCTCTCAAAAGGTGTGTCCAGCAAAATATTATTGTGGAAAACTAAAAATCAAACAAAGAAAAGAAAACTATAGCACACGACGCTCCAAGTAAAACTCATATCATGTGATGAATAAAAATATAGCTCCAAGTGGTATACCGATAGATTGTAGACGAAAGAGGGGATGCCTTCCGGGCATCCCCAAGCTTAGACGCTTGGGTCTTCCTTGAATATTACCTTGGGGTGACTTGGGCATCCCCAAGCTTAGGGTATTGCCACTCCTTATTCCTTCATCCATCGTGATCTCACCCAAAACTTGAAAACTTCAGCACACAAAATTCAATAGAAACCTCGTGAGATCAGTTAGTATAACAAACAAATCTTAAACTTTAGGTACTGTTATAAATTGATTCATATTTAATTTTTGCATAATTCTACTTTACTCTAACTTCTCCATGACTTATACCCCCCGATATAATCCATAGCATCATTAAAATAAGCGAACTATGCAATAGAAAACAGAATCTGTCTAAAACAGAACAGTCTGTAAAGATCTATTTAAAATCCATACTTATGTAACTCCAAAAATTATGAAAAATTAGGGAAATGTATACAATTAATATAAAAATACTGTGTAAAAATTTCAGATTTTTCTGAAGTTCCAGTACAGAACCAAAAATCCAGAAATGGGTGCAAAACTTTCTGTTTTTCAAGCAATATCAATTACACTATCATCGAAATCATCCTAAAGGCATTACTTGGCACACACACTAATTAAAAGATAAAAACACAATCATAACAGAAGCTAAAATTGTGTGACACAATAAAAATAAAAAATTGCAATAAATATAAATATTGGGTTGCCTCCCAACAAGCGCTATTGTTTTATGCCCCTAGCTAGGCATAATGCATAGTTTCAAGTGTTATCACCCTTCAAATTAATTCCATAGGTGGCTCTCATAATAGATTCATAAGGTGTCTTAATTCTCTTTCTAGGGAAGTGTTCCATCCCTTTCTTTAGTGGGAATTGGAATCTTATATTACCTTCTTTCATGTCAATAATAGCACCTATGGTTCGTAGGAAAGGCCTACCAAGTATTATAGGACAAGACGGATTGCATTCAATATCAAGCACAATAAAATCCATGGGTACATAATTTCTATTAGCAAGAATAAGCACATCATTTATTCTACCCAATGGTTTTTTAATAGTTGAATCTGCCAGATGTAAATTAAGGGAACATTCATTCATATCGGTTAGGCCTAGCAGATCACATAAAGATTTTGGTATAGTAGAGACGCTAGCACCTAGATCACACAAAGCATTACATTCATAATCTTTAATTTTCACTTTAATAGTAGGTTCCTATTAATCATGCAATTTTCTAGGTATTGAAACTTCTAACTCTAGCTTTTCTTCATGAGCTTTTATCATAGCTTCTACAATATGTTTAGTAAAATCTTAATTTTGTTCATAGGCATTAGGTGAATTTATCATGGATTGCAACAAGGAAATACATTCAATTAAAGATAAACTTTCATAATTAAAGTCCTTGTAATCCAAAGTAGTGGGCACATCACTATTTAAAGTCTTGACCTCTCCGAACCCACTTTTATCATTCTTATCATTAAGATCTTCACCCTCGGAACAATTGGGACGCCTTCTAGCTAAAGTTGACTCATCTCCAGTCCCTTTTTAATCAAGTTTTATATTACTAAATAAAGATTCAATAGGTGAGACACCAATCATTTTAATATCTTCATCATTACTACGATATAAACCGGGTGGAATAGCTTTTTCTAAGAATTCTTACTTAGCTCTCAACTTAGCGGTTCTCTCTTTACTTTCATTAATAGAGACATAGATAGATTTAATAGGCTCATTAATATCATGCTTGGGTGGCAATGTTTTAATTTTAAGATTTTCCACATCATGAGCAATTCTATCCATGTTCCTAGACATATCATCAACTTTGTTCAATTTTTCTTCTACCATAGCATTGAATATCTTTTGAGAATTAATAAATTCTTTAATATTTTTCTCAAGATCAGTAGGTATCCTATTATTATTGTTATATGAATTACCATAGGAATTACCATAATTATTAGAGGAATTTCAAGGAAACTGTCTAGGATTAAAATTCCCTCTATAAGCATTGTTGTTGAAATAATTTCTAGAGACAAAATCAAATCAATAGCATCATTATTTTGCTCAATAAAGGTAGATAATGGCACATCATTAGGATCAATATGAGCATTTTTACTAGCAAGCATTTTCATAATAGCATCCATTTTATCACCCAAAGTAGAGATTTCTTCGACATAATTTACCTTCTTACCAGTTGGAGCTCTCTCGGTGTGCCATTGAGAATAATTTGTCATAATATTATCAAGGAGTTTTGTAGCTTATCCCAATGTAATTTCCATAAACGTACCACCTGCAGCAGAGTCTAGAAGATTTCTAGAAACAACGTTTAGTCCAGCATAGAAATTTTGTATAATCATCCATAAACTTAAGCCATGAGTGGGACAATTTCTAATCATTAAGTTCATTCTCTCCCATGCTTGTGCAACATGTTCTTGCTCAAGTTGCTTAAAATTAATTATTTGATTTCTTAGAGAAATAATTTTAGCGGGAGGAAAATACTTGACAATAAAAGCATCCTTACACTTATCCCAAGAATCAATACTATTGCGAGGCAAGGATGAAAACCAAGTTTTAGCACAATCTCTTAGTGAGAACGGAAATAATTTCAACTTAATAATATCATTATCCACATCTTTTTTCTTTTGCATATCACATAATTCAACGAAAGTATTAAGATGGGAATCATCATCCTCATTAGGAGTTCCATAAAATTGTTCTTTCATAACAAGATTTAGCAAAGCAGCATTAATATCATAAGACTCCGCACTAGTGGCGGGAGGAGCAATTGGAGTACTAATAAAATCATTATTATTAGTATTTGAAAAGTCACACAACTTGGTATTTTCTTGAGACATAGCGACAAAGCAAGCAAAACGAGCAAATTAAATATTTTTGTGTTTTTGTATTTTTTTATGAGAAGTGGGGGAGATGAAAACGAGAGGCAAATGCAAATAAAAAGGCAAATAAAAAGAAGAGCAAGTAATTGATAGTTTATGCGAAGGTACTTGATATGTGATGACCCACAAGTATAGGGGATCAATCGTAGTCCTTTCGATAAGTAAGAGTGTCGAACCCAACGAGGAGCAGAAGGAAATGACAAGCGGTTTTCAGCATGGTATTTTCTGCAAGCACTGAAATTATCGGTAACGAGTAGTTTGATAGCAAGATAATTTGTAACAAGTGACATGTAGCAATAGTAAAAAAGAGTGCAGCAAGGTGGCCCAATCCTTTTTATAGCAAAGGACAAGCCGGAACGATCTCTTATAATAAGTAAAGCGTTCTCGGGGACACATGGGAATTTCATCTAGTCACTTTCATCATGTTTGTTTGATTCGCGTTCACTACTTTGATAATTTGATATGTGGGTGGATCGGTGCTTGGGTGCTGTTCTTACTTGAACAAGCCTCCCACTTATGATTACCCCCTCTCGCAAGCATCCGCAACTACAAAAGAAGAATTAAGATAACTCTAACCATAGCGTTAAACATATGGATCCAAATCAGCCCCTTACGGAATAGCACATAAACTAGGGTTTAAGCTTCTGTCACTCTAGCAACCCATCATCTAATTACTACTCCACAATGCATTCCCTTAGGCCCAAAGATGGTGAAGTGTCATGTAGTCGACGTTCACACGACACCACTAAGGGAATCAACAACATACATATCATCAAAATATCGAACGAATACCAAATTCACATGATTACTTATGACAAGACTTCTCCCATGTCCTCAAGAACAAAAGTAACTACTCACAAATCATATTCATGCCCAAGATCAGAGAGGTGTTGAATAGCATAATAGATCTGAACATATAATCTTCCACCAAATAAACCAACTAGCATCAACTACAAGGTGTAATCAACACTACTAGCAACCCACAGGTACCAATCTGAGGTTTTGAGACAAAGATTGAATACAAGAGATGAACTAGGGTTTGAGATGAGATGGTGCTCGTGAAGATGTTGATGAAGATTGGTCCTCCCACGATGAGAGGATAGTTGGTGATGTCGATGGCGACGATTTCCCCCTCCCGGAGGGAAGTATCCCCGGCAGAATCTCTCCGCCGGAGAGCAAAAGTGCTCCTGCCCAAGTTCCACCTCGAGACGGCGGCGCACCGTCCTGAAAGTCTTCTCTATATTTTTTCTAGGGAAAAATGACTTATATACCAGAAAATGGGGGCCAGAGGCTGGCCAGGGCCCCCACGAGGTACTAGGGCGCGCCTGGGGGGGGGGGGTGGCGCGCCCTGGTGCCGCGTGGGCTCCTGGGTGGCCCCCTATGGTACTTCTTGATTCCAATATTTTTTATTTATTCCAAAATAATTCTCCGTGAAATTTCAGCTCATTTGGAGATGTGCAGAATAGGTATCTCTGACATAGCTTTTTCAGGTCAAGAATTCCAGCTGCCGGCATTCTCCCTCCTTGTGTAAATCTTGCATATTAAGAGAGAAAAGACATTAGAATTGCTCCACAAAGTGTTATATTGATTAAAAACACTATAAATAACAGTAGCAAAACATGATGCAAAATGGACGTATCAACTCCCCCAAGCTTAGACCTCGCTTGTCCTCAAGCGAAAGCCGATATCGATAATTATGTCCACATGTTTAGAGAGAGAGGTGTCGATAAAAACAAAATACGGACATAGTAGCATCATGACCATTATTATAACAGCAATATTTATTATCATAAACTTCTCATGAGCAAGTAACAATTCATCACAACAATGGAGTATAAGGCATAAACTTTCTTGAAAACCAACAAACTATGTTCTCAGTCAACAATGCAATTGCAATTTGTCGGTGTATAAAACATGGGTATTTTATACCCTGACTTATGCACAGACAGTAGCAGCCTCCTTGCCGGCCAAGGCCTTGTCGGGAACTGCCAAGACCAAGATTCAGAGTCCAGCTAAAGAAGCTACCAGAAAGAAGCTCAAGGCACGACACTCAACTAGTACCAAAGATGAAGACGTTCCTTGCCGGCAAGGCTAAACCGGCAAGGTGAGGACTCGGCAAGCTCCGCGCCGGCAAGCTTATACCAGCCCTCCGGCGCTCCACCTCGCTGCACAGGTGTTCGCTGACAAGTGAGGTGTCGACCGCGCAGGCTGGTTGGTGAGACTTGTCGGACACGTGTCGGCACGCTGGGACAAGATTTGCTTCTAAAGACACCCGTCCAGGAGGCGTGTCAGGATAATACGAGGTAGCTGGGCAAGCGGTGCAGAAACCTTGCCGGGACTACCTCTCCGCATGACACCTAACGACGCATTTAATGCCTTTGTCCTAAACTGGCAGGGTTAGGTATGATAGCACTGTTTGCTATCTAGTCACGATGTAATTACTGTTTTGCCACTGTGGTAACCCTTAAGCTATAAAAGGAGGGCCAAGGCAACAGTTTAGAGGATTGGGACCCCTTTTCAAACACAAGCACCTCTCGTGTAGCCGCTCTCTCCACGCCTTGCCGGGGAGAAGCGCTCCTTGTACTGTGCTTCCGTACCACAAATACACCAAAGGCAGGAGTAGGGTTTTACGCTTCTCAGCGGCCCGAACCTGGGTAAAATCCCTCGCGTTCCATTGTTCACGCTCTTTGTGCACGTCGATCTTCCCCACCGAACCACAAGGGGTTGCATGGCCCCATAGATGGTCGCTACCCCGACATCTTTGGCACGCCAGGTAGGGGTGGAGCGCTGTGCGAACCTTGATCAGTGGACCGCGCGTCTTCTTCATCTTCATCATCAACTTCATCACCGTCCTTCTCATCGTCGATGGCGCCCAAGAAGAAGGGCATCACGATGACGGCCACCTCGCGCGCGTTCGCAGGCGGCGCAGGTGACGCAACCAATGCGGGCGGCGCGGGTACTGCGGTCGGCGCGACTAGCGCAGGCGGCGCGGTCGTTACGCCCACCGCAGTCGGCGCAAGGGACGAGCACGACGGAGCTGGTCGACCTCCTCGGTCCTCTGGCGAACGGAGCCGCGACGGCGCAGGCGGAGCGGACGGACGTCTTCCTTCTCCTCCTCCCCGCCGCGACGACGAACGCAGCCACCGGAGCGGCAACGCCCGGGCCGGCGCGGGCCGAGACCCCGCTGCGGTGACGTCCAACGACGCTGCTTCAGGACAGACGCCGCGCCCCTCACACAATGGGCGCGGTACAGCCCCAAGCGGCGCCAACGACTCCGGGCAGCGGCGACCCCACGGCAAGACACCTGTGGACCAGATCCCAGATCCTCAGGCACCGCCTCCGCCACGGCAACCCGCTGCTGATCATGTGCCACGGCAACAAAACCGCGATGGTGCTCCTACTGGCTCTGCCAGGAGTAGAGCGACGTCGCGCTCTTCGCTCCCAGCCATGCCAGCCACAGCGGCAGAAGCAATGGCGCGAGCTCAGATGCTGCTAAACTTCCCTCCGGCAGAAGAAAAGATGGACGAGTGGAGAGCCACCATCCAGAGCTTGATCGGATTTGCCGAAGCCGGTAAATCGCAGCAAGCGGAACCCTCACGGCTTCCGCAACCGGCGCCGGCATCTCCAGCTGGTGGCCGCGCTAACGGAACTATACTAACGATGCAGTCGCCGCCGCGGCAACAGCCTCAACAGCAGCAACGCCAACAGCCGCAACAAGCCCAGCAGTCTTTTGGACCCGACGAGATGTCGATCGCGTCTTTGGATCCACGAGCGCGGCAAGTGCTGCGAGACAGGCAGGCTGAAGACGCCCGCACCACCATCGAACGGCGCCGCGAGGCGCGCCGACAATCCGACGCGCGTAATGGCCCCATCGTTGATGAGCCTGTGCCAGGGGTTGGCGGATACCTACCTTACGAGGTTGGGTGTCCTTCCTTCACTCGTGAGCTGCGGCAAGCCCGATGGCCGGCCGTTCGAGCCTTCAAACCGGAAGTGCCAGAAAAATATGACGGCAAGCCGAACCCGGCAGAATTTCTGGGCATCTATACGATTGCCGTACAAGCTGCCGGAGGAAGAGATGAGAAAATCCTCGCCAACAACTTTCCATTGGTACTGAAACCCAACGTGAGGTCTTGGCTGATGAACTTGCCAGAGAACTCCATCTCTTCGTGGTCAGACCTCTGCAACGAGTTCGTTGGTGCCTTTACCGGAGGCCACAAGGCTCCTGGACAGCCCAGCGATCTGCAGGTGATCCCGCAAAGAGATGGTGAAACCTTACGCAAGTACATCCAAAGGTTCAGCCGTGTGCACCGCAACATTCCAGACGTGCACCCCGCGCCCGTGATTGCCGCCTTTCACACGAATGTGCGCAATCGGAGGATGCGGGAGAAAATGAACGTTAAGTTGCCCAAGACCGTCAACGAGCTCTATACGTTGGCGGATAAGTGTGCACGGGCTGAGGAAGGAAGAAGGCTTCCTGGGGAGGACGCTGGCGCCGAAGTAGATTCTGAGGACGATGATGCTGCCACCCCAAGGAAGAAAGGCCGAAAGCGCAACAGGAAGCGCAAAGGCAAAACTGTTATGGCTGTCGAAGGCTCCGGCAACTCCGAGTCCGCTAAGAAAGCCAAGACTGAGAACTCCGGCAAGGAGGCTGCTGTATGCACCGCTTGCCAGGAGGCGTCGGCTAACGAGAAGGCCGGCAAGTCAGATGGGCCATACTGCAAGATTCACCGCACCAAGGGCCATGATCTCCAAGAGTGCTGACAAGTCGAGCACCTTGTCGAGAAACAGAAGGCTGAATATGAGAAGCGCGACAAGGAAAAGGGCCAAGATGGTACCGGTGTGTCTGGTAAAAAGGGCCGCGGTGGTCGAGGAGGCCGCCGCGGCAAGGCCAAACAGCAGAAAAAAATCCTGCTAGAGGCCGTGAGAAAAAAAGACGGAGATGATGGAAGTGAGGAAGAAGAGGATGACGATGAGACCAGCGAACAAGAATTCCAGAAGGCAACCGACGCCATGTGCGTTGACGGAGGCGCATCCTTGCACTCCTCTCACCGCCAACTTAAACAGTGGGCTCGTGAAGTTAACGCAGCAGAGCCGGCAATGGGATCTCAAAAGCCACTCAAATGGTCACACACGCCTATCATCTTTGATGCTGAGGACCACCCTGATCGCATAACTGCGGTCGGGTGTTTGCCGTTGTTGGTCTCACCAACAATTCGCAACCTCCAGGTAACGAAGATGTTAGTTGACGGTGGGGCCGGTCTGAACCTGATCTCTCCGGAAGTTATCAAGAGGCTGCAGATCCCCGACGAGGAACTCGAGAGAATGGGCACGTTCCAGGGAGTGAACCTGGGAAGGAGCCAACCCAAGGGGAAGATCACTTTGCCGGTAACGTTTGGCGGGGAACTGAACTATAGGACGGAAAAGATTGTCTTTGACGTCGTCAAGACCCCCTTGCCATACAATGAAATTCTTGGCCGCCCGGCTTTGGCAAAATTCATGGCAGCATCCCACTATGCTTACAACACATTGAAGATACCAGGGCCGATGGGTGTCATTTCCATCAACTCCGATAAGAAAGATGTAGTCATTTGCGTCGACAAGATGTACAGAGATGCGGTTGCAGCTGAAGCTGCCAAGGCGCCAGCTCCCGCCAAGAAGAAGGAAAAGAAGAACTCCGGCAAGACCTCTAGCAAGAATTCCGGGAAGCGCACCTCTTCGGAGTGCTGCGCACCCGTTGAAGATTTGCCGGAGTGCTCTGCCGGTAAGAAATCCAAAGCCCCTGCACCGGCGACCAACAAGGTGCCGGCAAAGGAGGGCGGCGCTGACGGTACCTTCACTATCAGCGCCACCCTTGACAGCAAATAGGAAAGCGCACTCGTTGCCTCCCTGCGGGCAAATGTCGATGTGTTCGCATGGCGACCGTCTGACATCCCCGGCGTTCCCAGGGTGGTAATTGAGCACCACCTTGCCGTCTGTCCCCACGCTCGGCCCATCAAACAGAAAGTCCGGAAGCAAGCTTTGGAGCAGCAATAGTTCATTGCCGAAGAAATCAAGAAACTCGAAGCGGCAGGCCTGGTCAGAGGAGTGTTACATCCCACGTGGTTGGCAAATCCAGTGGTGGTGCGCAAAGCAAACGGGAAGTGGAGACTTTGTATTGACTACACTGATATTAACAAAGCTTGTCCAAAAGATCCTTTCCCATTGCCGCGCATCGATCAGATTGTGGACTCCACCTCTGGCTGTGATCTGCTCTCCTTCCTTGATGCATACTCTGGATACCATCAGATATTCATGGCCAAGGAGGACGAGGAGAAAACCGCATTCATTACTCCATGTGGCACATACTGCTTCGTGCATATGCCTTTCGGATTAAAGAGTGCCGGTTCTACGTTTGCAAGAGTAGTCCAGATTGGTTTTGGGCCCCAGCTGAACAAGAATGTAGATGCCTACATGGATGACATAGTGGTCAAAACCAAGGACAAATCGACCCTCATTCAAGACTTGGAAGAGACATTTGCAAACTTGCGCAAGATTAATCTGAAGCTCAACCCCGAGAAGTGTGTGTTTGGCGTCCCGTCCGGCAAGCTTCTCGGGTTCTTTGTATCTCAGCGGGGAATTGAAGCAAATCCCGACAAGATCAAGGCAATTGAGTAGATTCAAGCACCGAAAAGCGTCAAGGATGTGCGGCGTCTTGCCGGTTGTGTTGCTGTTTTGAGTAGGTTCATGTCAAGATCTGCCGAGCGCGCCTTGCCGTTTTTCAAGGTTTTGATAAAGGCAGGACCAATGAAATGGACTCCGGAGGCGGAGGCCGTGCTGCAAGACTTGAAAAGGTGCCTCTCCTCTGCGCCAACACTAGTTGCGCCTAGACCACAAGAGCCGTTGCTGCTATACGTAGCGGCAACGAATCAAGTAGCTAGTGCTGCATTAGTGGCGCAGAGGGAAATCGATGACGCAGAAGCAACCACGGCAAGCCCATCCAACGACAAACCGGAATCCTCTCCGACAGGGTCTGACGCCGACGAGACGAATACAGCGCAAGCGAATGAAGCTGATCAGCAAGTGGTGCCAAGGAAGAAAGTGGTGCATCGGCGTGTTTATTTTGTCATTTCCCTTCTGCAGGGGGCTAGGTCAAGATATTCGGGGGTGTAGAAATTGCTTTTCGGCCTTCTTATGGCCTCAAGAAAGCTGCGCGACTACTTCCAAGCACACGAGATTACCGTCGTCACTCGCTTTTCGTTGCAACGCATCTTGAGAAATCCAGAGGCAACCGGCAGGATAGTGGAGTGCGTGTTGGAATTGTCAAGCTTTGCACTCAAGTTTGAAAGCACTTCAACTATCCAGAGCAGAGCCTTGGCAGAGTTCATTGCTGAATGGACACCAACACAGGACAAAGAGATTCAAGAAACGGCTCTCCCCGGCAAGGAAACAGCAAAAGAATGGATTATGTACTTTGATGGTGCCTTCTCGCTGCAAGGCGCCGATGCCGGAGTGCTGCTTATCGCACCCACCGGGGAGCACCTCAAGTACGTGGTCCAAATACACTTCCCCAGGGAGCAAGCTACGAACAACACTGCTGAGTACGAAGGACTCCTTGCCGGTCTCAGAATCGCGGTAGACCTTGGAATCAAAAAATTGATCATCCGCGGCGACTCACAGCTTGTTGTAAAGCAAGTGAACAAAGATTATCAGAGCCCGTTGATGGAGGCGTATGTGGAAGAAGTGAGGAAATTGGAAGAACACTTTGACGGGTTGCAAACAGAGCACATCCCTCGTGCGAAAAACAGCGTTGCTGATGGCCTGTCAAAGTGTGCCGCTCAGAAGCTTCCCGTGGAACCGGGGACTTTTGTGCTCCATTTGAATCAACCAACGGTCGCCCCATCAACGCAGGCCAGCAAGAGAACGAAGTTAAGTACCGGCAAATACTTTCCGGCAGAGCTCCCGGAAGCCACCGGCAAGGATGTTGCCGGGAACAATGACACGGTTGCCGGTGAGCAGCCGCTGAGTGTAGAACCACAAGTTCTTACCGCAGAAGCAAGCGCTCCCGTAGCCGAAGAGATGCCTTTAGTCCTTGTCGTCGAGCCACAGGCTCCGACGTGGGCGCAACAGATAGTTCATTTCCTTCAAACGGGAGAGCTTCCCGATGAGCAAGGAGAAGCGGAGAAAGTAGCCCGTCAGTCAAGTATGTATCAATTTGTGGATAACATCCTGTACAGGAAACGACCAAACGGTGTGAAATTGAAGTGTATTTGCCGGGAAGACGGACTAGAGCTATTGGCCGAGATACATGGAGGCATATGTGGCTCTCACATAGGATCAAGAGCACTCGCCGGCAAAGCTTTCCTGCAAGGCTTCTATTGGCCCACTGCCCTCCAGGATGCAACTGCGCTAGTAACCAGATGTGAAGCATGCCAGTTTCATTCAAAGAATATACATCAACCAGCCCAAGCTCTCCAAACGATCCCTCTCTCCTGGCCCTTTTCGGTCTGGGGGCTCGATATCTTGGGCCCCTTCCCCCGTGCTGCCGGGGGCTTTGAGTTCTTGTACGTCGCCATCGACAAGTTCACAAAGTGGCCTGAAGTGGAGCCAGTGAGAAAGGTGACAACGCAATCAGCCGTCAAGTTCTTTAAAGGATTAGTTTGCCGTTTCAGGGTTCCTAACAGGATCATCACCGACAACGGCACGCAATTCATGAGCCGCACCTTCATGCAATATATCCAAGACCTTGGCAACAAAATCTGTTTTGCGTCCGTCGCTCACCCGAGAAGCAACGGCCAAGCGGAAAGGATGAATGCTGAAGTGCTGCGTGGTCTCAAGACAAGAACTTTCGACAAGCTGCGCAAGTGTGGAAAGCGCTGGGTTGATGAGTTGCCGGCGGTTCTTTGGTCACTCAGGACGACACCAAATTGAACTACCGGCCAGACACCCTTCTCCCTAATCTATGGTGCAGAAGCGGTGCTCCCCACGGAACTCATATACGGGTCACCTCGAGTGCTCGCTTACGATGAAGCTGAGCAAGAGCAGCTGCGGCAAGACAACGCGTTGCTCGTTGAGGAAGATCGTCTTCGGGCAGCTGTACGAGCTGCACGCTACCAGAAACCTTGCGCCGCTACCATAGCCGCAAAGTGCACGCCCGAAGCCTTAAGGAAGGCGACCTTGTTCTTCGGCGCGCTCAGTCCGCCAGAGGATCAAACAAGTTGACGCCAAAGTGGGAAGGCCCTTACCGGGTAGTACGAGTCACCAGGCCTGGCGCAGTCCGACTGGAGACCGAAGATGGCACCCCAGTGCAAAACTCATGGAATATCGAGCATCTTCGCAGGATCTACCCGTGAGGCGCAGTTGCCGGGACATCTCCCGGCAACCTCTTTTGTACAAGCCTTGTCAGCAAGACATGTAACCCTTTGTACAAAGCCAGGCGCAGACCCTGTGCATAATAAAGCTAAGTGTTTCGCAACTCCTCGTACATATTCATTTACATGTCCATGCATGTGATGTTGTGATTTACACTTTAGTTTGTATGAAATGGCTAGCGGACCGTCAAGGTTCCTCAACCGCTCTTTTCTCTTCTTTCTTTTTCTTAAAAGGATAAGAAGGATCCCTCGCACGCAAGTTTCCCGGGGGGAGTGGAGATGGGTACCATTTTTAATGACGTTCAAGTGATCATTTCATGCAGCAAGAGAAACGACGCAGGGAAAAGCTAAGTTGCAAAACTTTGAATTTTTTTCCTTAATTACATTCGTGTTCTCCCTTGAACGATTTTGCACTTTGTATGAGAAACCTGCACGTGAAGGAACCTTGTCGCAATCATTCGTGCTCTTAATTTGTTTCGAGTCCGCTCGACAGGTTAAGTAGCTGCAGTGAAAAAAGCTAAGGAAAACTTGCCGGCCTCGGTACTTCCGGCAAGCTGCTAAGGACCCGTTCCTCAAAGCGCTCGCGGCAAGTACACGCTCCGGCAAGCTTGCCGGCGGCAGCGTTTCCAGCAGACTGCTAAGGACCCGTTCGTCAAAGCGCTCGCGACAAGTGTGCGCGCCGGCAAGATTCCGAACAGCGTAGGGATACAATCGTTCAAAGGCAAAATAAAACAAGGGAAACAACATGCATTTGTCTAAACCCGACAACGATGAGATTTTCATTAAGAAAGAGCTCGATTACATTTTCCTTGGCCCTTTGCCAGGGTTTATCTCAAGAGCAACGCGAGGGCAAAAGGGGCGCCTAGGATGGCTCGTTGCCGGAAGACCAGATGATGGTGCTGCCGGCGATCAATACGAGACGAAGGAGTCGGAGCCGTCGTCCTCGACCTTCATGCCTGGAGCGCCGCCGTCATCATTGTCATCCTCAGTCTCGCTGGAGGAAGCGGTGTCGGAGTCGCTCGAGCTTTCCGCACAGCACTCCAGACGAGCGCCTGAAGCCCCGAAGAGCTTCACGACGAGCGTGTCGGGTCCGTCCAACCTGAAGGGGAGGAGATGCCCCTGCCCCAGGCAGCGAGCATGGACGAAGGACTTCCACCCCCGCGTGAAGTACAAGATGCCGTTGGCGGAAGTCTCGACGGCCACCCAGGCCAAGCCGTTGCAGCAACCGTCAACGCGCAACCACAAGCCGCGCAAGTCAACGCCCTCCATCTCCCTGGCGAAGGGACGGGGAAGCCGCAGCCGGCTCCGTGGCCGGTCGCGCAGCCCCACGACGAACTCGCGCGCCGTGTCCTCCGTATGGCCTTCTGCCGGGGGCTGGATGGCCGGGGACGGAGTAGCGAGCACACCGCCATGGCCACTTCGACCCCGGGCGCCGCGTCTTCCACGACCATGATCCGCGGTTCCTCCCTGAGCGCTGGGGGCGGCCTCCGCGGCCGTAGCTGAAGCGCCGGCATGATCCCGAAGAGAGGCCCTCGTAGCGGCGGCAGATCCACGAGCTCGCCCTCTCCCCCTCGCCATGGCGATCGCGGAAGCGGGGGGAAGGAAGGAGAAGAAGATGGAGATGGCGGCTGCGGAAAGGATGGGATGGAAGAAGTGGATGAGCGTCGCATCACCGCGGCCCTCCTCTTTATAGGGAGAGCGCGGGGGCTGGCTCTTCACCGTCTTCAGGCGGCCGCCCAGCCTCCCCAATCCTGCGCTCTGCACTCACGGACGGACGCATTACTCCAGCGACCATCCAAGTTCGCCAATCCCGCGTTCTGCGCCCATTACCAGGCGCACCACTCCAACGACCGCTCTTCTCCACCAATCCGCTGCCCTGCATGCATGCAGACGCGCGTGGTGAAGGAGCGCAGAAAAAGGAGAAATAAAGGCAGACGGGGCAGTTGTCTCTTGCCACGCGTGGCTAAACGCCCGCCGATTCGAACCAACGGCAGTTTCCCGCCGCGTGTCTGTGCATTGTTTGGGCCTAGCCCAACGACGCTTCGGACGCGCGTATGGCCCAGGCCCGGGGGCTCCTGTCGGTGTATAAAACATGGGTATTTTATACCCTGACTTATGAACAGACAGTAGCAGCCTCCTTGCCGGCCAAGGCCGTGCCAGGAACTGCCAAGACCAAGATTCAGAGTCCAGCCAAAGAAGCTACCAGAAAGAAGCTCAAGGCACGACACTCAACTAGTACCAAAGATGAAGATGTTCCTTGCCGGCAAGGCTAAACCGGCAAGGTGAGGACCCAGCAAGCTCCGCGCCGGCAAGCTTATACCAGCCCTCCGGCGCTCCACCTCGCTGCACAGGTGTTCGCTGACAAGTGAGGTGTCGACCGCGCAGGCTGGTTGGTGAGACTTGTCGGACACGTGTCAGCACGCTGGGACAATATTTGCTTCTAAAGACACCCGTCCAGGAGGCGTGTCAGGATAATACGAGGTAGCTGGGCAAGCGGTGCAGAAACCTTGCCGGGACTACCTCTCCGCATGACACCTAACGGCGCATTTAATGCCTTTGTCCTAAACTGGCAGGGTTAGGTATGATAGCACTGTTTGCTATCTAGTTATGATGTAATTACTGTTTTGCCACTGTGGTAACCCCTTAAGCTATAAAAGGAGGGCCAAGGCAACAGTTTAGAGGATTCGGACCCCTTTTGAAACACAAGCACCTCTCGTGTAGCTGCTCTCTCCACGCCTTGCCGGGGAGAAGCGCTCCTTGTACTGTGCTTCCGTACCACTAATACACCAAAGGTAGGAGTAGGGTTTTACGCTTCTCAGCGGCCCGAACCTGGGTAAAATCCCTCGCGTTCCATTGTTCATGCTCTTTGTGCACGTCGATCTTCCCCACCGAACCATAAGGGGCTGCATGGCCCCATAGATGGTCGCTACCCCGACGCAATTCATCATATTTTCAGGAAGGGTCTCATGTAGGAGCTTTTCAGCAAGTCCACATACTCAACCATCATTTAGTCTTCTATGATTGCTAACACTCACGACATATATATGGAGCAAAAAGTTTCAGCCAGACACATAGAAAGATAGGGGCTTGTGAGTGCGCCTCCCAACTTATTAACCTCAAGGGTGATGTCAACAATAATAACTCATGATCACTCATATCCAACTGGATATATATGCTTAGATCTTTCCCCACCACATGATGCTTACAAAAGAGAAAAATAAAAAGGAAATAGAGGAGAACACTATTGACTCTTGCATAAAAAGTAAATACATAAAAGTAAAGGATAGGCCCTTCGCAGAGGGAAGCAGAGGTTGTAATGTGCTTTTTATTGTTGGATGCAAGAGCTCTTAATGCAAAGGAACGTCACTTTATATTGCCCCTTGTGATAGCAACCTTTATTATGCAGTCTGTCGCTTTTATTTCTTTACCATCACAAGTTCGTACAAAGCTTATTTCCCTTACAATAAAAGTTCAGACATGTTTAGAGGCAATTTTTATTGCTTTTTGCACCGATGACAACTTACTTGAAGGATCTTATTCAATCCATAGGTAGATATAGTGGACTCTCATGACATGAAACTGGGTTTAAAGGTTTTGGATGCACAAGTAGTATCTCTACTTGGTGCGGATTTTTGGCTAGCAAAGATATTGGGCAAGCACCACATGTTGGAGGATCTATAACAATATAACTTCTATGTGAATATGAACAAACATAACTCATTACATTGTCTTCCTTGTCCAACGTCAACAATTTGGCATAAAATACTTAATGGGGGCTCACAATCATAAAAGATGTCCAAGATAGTATATTTGCATGTGAATCTTCTCTTCCCTTATTAATTCTTTCATGAATTGCATCATTGACTAATGCTATGTTTGTTAACTTCCAATAAATTTTACCACTTATACTTTTCTTTATGTAATGTCATTACTTTCCATAGGATTAGCATATGATCTTTTTCATTATTCATTGCTAGAATTGGAACATGAAAGTAAAGAAGCAAAAACTCAAACCACTCGTTATTATATAACTCTCAACTCGATTACATAGATAGATAGATCACAAAGCTAACACTCGAAAATAGATCATACTAAACTTTTATTCAACTAGATCATGAAATAACTAAGGATCGAACTAAAAATAGGTAAAGATAATAAAAATGATGGTGATACGATACCGGGGCACCTCCCCCAAGCTTGGCACAAGCCAAGGGGAGTGCCCATACCCATGTGCTCAAGTCTCCTTCTTCGGTGATGGTGGTGGTGATGAAGTGGCGGGCTTGTCCTTCATGACATTAATTAGGATCTCCTTTAGGCTCTGGATTTCCCGGAGCACATGCTGTATCATCTCTGTATTCCTTTGGACTTCGGCCATAATATACTTATTCTCTGGGCTCCAAGCATTATTTCCTGCATCACTTTCACTTGGATGAGAGATGTCCCAATTAGAGGGTATGTGTCTACGAGAAGTATTTTTGACCCCATAATTGTGAACCAAATTATGAAAATTGTTCCGATGTAACCTGTGTAAGGGTCTTCTAGGGGGAAGCCCTTCTTGAATCTCTGGAATCCCATGGCTTGTAATGCTTCTTATGGCTTGATGTGGATTCGGGATTGTGGAGATACCGGCAAGGGTGCCCCTCTCGGAAGCCGGAGGGTGGACCTCAAGCGAATCTCCATCACCCTCTTCCATGGTGACCTCTCCTTCCTCCTCCCTCCTAAGCTCCATCTGCAGCAACCAAGCGTCGTCTCCCACATTGTTGGAGGAAGAGGAGGACATGATGCCTGGCCTCGAAATCTGACAGAAAACAGCATAAAACAAGAACAGAGGAGATTTCTGCGATACGGTGGTCAAAACATCTGGGAGTATATATAAAGATTTTTATCTTGCAAAACAAGTAATCCAGAAGAAAATGGAGTCGAGAAGGCTCACGTGGGGCCCACGAGCCACCAGGGCGCGCCAGGAGAGCAAAAGTGCTCCTGCCCAAGTTCTGCCTCGAGACGGCGGCGCACCGTCCCAAAAGTCTTCTCTATATTTTTTCTAGGGCAAAATGACTTATATACCAGAAAATGGGTACCAGGGCGCGCCTGGGGGGGGGGGGGGTGGCGCGCCCTGGTGCCTCGTGGTATCCTGGGTGGCCCCCTCTGGTACTTCTTGATTCCAATATTTTTTATTTATTCCAAAATAATTCTCCATGAAATTTCATCTCATTTGGAGATGTGCAGAATAGGTATCTTTGACATAGCTTTTTCAGGTCCAGAATTCCAGCTGCCGGCATTCTCCCTCCTTGTGTAAATCTTGCATATTAAGAGAGAAAAGTCATTAGAATTGCTCAACAAAGTATTATATTGATTAAAAACACTATAAATAACAGTAGCAAAACATGATGCAAAATGGACGTATCAATAGGTTTTGATGATGTCTCCCCGGCAATGGCGCCAGAAATTCTTCCTGCTACTGGTGAACTGCGTTGGGATTTTCTCCGAAGAGGAGGGGTGATGCAGCACAATAGAGATAAGTATTTCCCTCAGTGAGAACCAAGGTATCAATCCAGTAGGAGAATTAGGCAAAGTCTCATGAATAACACCTGCACACATAAAACCAAATACTTGCACCCAATGTGGGCAAGAGGGTCGTCAATCCCCTTCAACTCGTTACTTGCAAGGATTAAATCTCATAGTGGTAGATATATAAATTGCAAAATAAAATAAAAGAAATAAAATTACAGCAAATATATTTAGGTTTTCTTTTTATAATTAAAGTAGACCCAGGGGCCATAGTTTTCACTAGAGGCTTCTCTCTCGAACACATAGCATACGATTGGTAGACAAATTACTGTTGGGCAATTGATAGAAAAGCGCATAGTTATGACGGATTCATGGCAATGATCATGTATATAGGCATCATGTCTGAGACAAGTAGACCGACTCCTTCCTGCATCTACTACTATTACTCCACCCATCGACTGCTATCCAGCATGCATCTAGGGTATTAAGTTAATGAAAACGGAGTAACGTCTTAAGCAAGATGACATGATGTAGACAAAGTAAACCCAATCAATATGAATAAACCCCGTCATTTTACACTTAATGCCAACAATACAAATATGTGTCTTGTCCCTTTCTGTCACTGGGATATAGAACACCGCAAGATTGAACCCATTACAAAGCACCTCTCCCGATGAAGATAAATCAATCTAGTTGGCCAAACCAAACAGATAGATCGGAGAGAAATACAAAGCTATAAAAATCATGCATAATAAAGTTCAGAAAAGACTTAATTACTTCTCATGAATAATCTGATCATAAACCCACAATTCATCGGATCCCAACAAACACACCGCAAAAGAAGATTACATCGAATAGAACTCCAAGAAGATCGAGGAGAACATTATTGTATTGAAGATCAAAGAGAGAGAAGAAGCCATCTAACTACTAGATATGGACCCATAGGTCTGTGGTAAACTACTCACACATCATCAGAAGGGCAGCAAGGTTGATGTAGAAGCCCTCCGTGATCGATTCCCCCTCCGGCAGGGTGCCGGAAAAGGCCTCCAGATGGGATCGCGGAAGAACAGAAGCTTGCAGCGGCGGAAAAGTTATTCAAGGTGGCACTCTGTTGCTTTCCCAATATTTGAGAATTTATAGAAGTGGAATTAGGTCAAAAGGAGCCACGAGGGCCCACAAGGCATCTTGGCGCGCCCTCCAGGGGCGCGCGGGGTTGCCTTGTCACCTCCTTGTGAGGCTTCCGGTCTCCCCCCGAAGTTCTAGGGTCTCTTTTGTCCAGAAAAAAATTGTCAAAAAGTTTCGTAGCGTTTGGACTCCGTTTTGTACTGATTTCCTGAAAAACCAAAAACAAGCAGAAAACAGCAACTGGCACTGGGCACTAGGTTAATAGGTTAGTCCCAAAAAATGATATAAAATAGCATATAATTGCATATAAAACATCTAAGATTGATACTATAATAGCATGGAACAATAAAAAATTATAGATACGTTGGAGACGTATCAACCACTAATAAACAATTAACAAACTTTTGTGAGCATCACGCGTTTGTTTCTTGTATTGAACCCCAGAAGGTTCATGAGGCGCTTGAGGACTCGGATTGGTTAGAATCCATGCATGATGAACTCAACAACTTCGAGCGCAACAAGGTGTGGCAATTGGTGCCAAGGCCAAAGGAGAACCATAATGTCATTGGAACCAAATGGATCTTCAAGAACAAGCAAGATGAGAACAGTGTTGTCGTTCGAAACAAGGCAAGATTGGTGGCTCAAGGCTACTCCCAAGTCGAGGGTATCGACTATGGTGAAATCTTTGCCCCCGTTGCTCGCCTTGAATCTATTCTCATGTTGCTTGCATATGCATCTCATCATGATTTTAAATTGCAACAAATGGATGTGAAAAGTGCATTTCTTAATGGTCCTCTTAATGAGTTGGTATATGTCAAACAAGCCCCGGGGTTTGAGGATCCCAAGTTCCCCAATCATGTATAGAAGCTCGATAAGGCACTCTATGGCCTTAAACAAGCCCCACATGCGTGGTATGAGCACCTTACTGAGTTGTTGCAAGACCGTGGGTTTGAAATTGGGAAAATCGATCCCACTCTTTTTACTAAGAGGGTTAAAGGGGATTTGTTCATATGCCAACTATATGTTGATGATATTATCTTTGGTTCTCCTAACAAAGCTTTCAATGATGAGTTTGCCGCACTCATGACCGAGAAGTTTGAGATGTCCATGATGGGAGAGTTGAAGTTCTTTCTCGGGTTCAAAGTCAAGCAAAGAAGAGAAGGAACCTTCATCAACCAAGCCAAATATACCCAAGACATTCTCAAGAGATTCAAGTTGGATGATGTCAAGCCGGCCAAGACTCCAATGCCCACCAAGTGCCAGCTTGACATTGATCCCAATGGTAAAGCAGTGGATCAAAAGGTATATCGCTCCATGATTGGATCCTTGCTCTACCTTTGTGCATCTAGGCCAGATATCATGTTGAGTGTGGGAATGTGTGCAAGGTTTCAAGCCGCACCTAAGGAAAGCCACTATGTGGCGGTCAAACGAATCTTTCGATATTTGGCTCATACCCCAAATTTTGGCTTATGGTACCCCAAAGGTGCAAGCTTTGATCTCATGGGATAGTCGGACGCGGATTGGGTGGGAGACCGTGTGGATAGGAAGTCAACTTCTGGAGGGTGCCAATTCCTTGGTCGCTCTTTGGTGAGTTGATCTTCGAAGAAGCAAAATTGTGTGTCTCTCTCCATCACCGAGGCCGAGTATGTAGCCGCCGCAAGTTGTTGTGCACAATTGCTATGGATGAGGCAAACTTTAAAGGATTACGGTGTCACTTGTGACAAAGTGCCTCTTCTATGTGACAATGAAAGTGTGATCAAGATCTCCTACAATCTGGTGTAACATAGCAAGACGAAGCATATTGAGATTCGTCATCATTTCATCCGGGATCACATCAAGCGTGGAGAGATTGATCTTATCTATGTAGGTACACAAGAGCAACTTGCGGATATATTCACGAAGCCTTTGGATGAAGCAAGATTTTGCGAGTTAAGGCATGAGCTAAATATCATTAATTCGAGCAATGTGGCTTGAAACTAGGCACACCCCACCGCATTCATCATGTTATCTTGTTCTAGGTGTAGGCATGGATTTAGGGGGAGTGTTGTTCTCCCAATGAACTCTCCCTCCCCCCATTATGCCGAAATAAACCACATCTTTCACATTAGCCATTTTTATGGTACTTGTGCTTCAAAGACGAGTTTTGGTCATGGACCCAAGGTTAAAATCTTCGCGGTGCCATACCAATTGACTCAAACATAGGTGAATTTGGTCATCGCCCTCTCCTTGAGAAGTTTGTTTCCATTTGGTTTGAGTTGTGCTTTCTCATTTTTAGGTTTTAGTGTGTTGGATTACTCCATGTGTGCTCTCGTTTTGGTTGCTTTTGACCTTGGAGTATCCCGTCCCTTTTGCTGTTTTTCTTGCCTCCAACCCAAGCCTTCTCCCTCTCAAACCTCTTAGAATTGCATAAGCCTCAATCTCCAAACTTGACCTTGGCATTTTTCTGGGTAGCAAGCGGTACTACCGTTGGTTGTGGCCGGTACTACCGCTCATGCGATACTACTGTTCCTGCCTCTGGTACTACCGCTGAGTGCTGTGTTGCTGGCCTCCTGCCATAGCACTGGGGCGGTACTACCGCTGGGTGGTGACCGGTACTATCGCTGGGTGGTGACCGGTACTACCACGCAAGCGGTACTACCGCTCCCACCTGCGGTACTACCGCTCAGAGGATTCTCAGACGGGTTAAGTGGTGGGCACGGGGAGTTCTAACTCCCCCATACCCATTCACTTCCCCTTCTCTCGAGTTCTCTCTCTCAGGCGACCAAGAACTGCTCCGGAGGCCGGCTCCGGCCCTCTGATTCCGTGCCGTCTTCCTCGCTTCCGACTGGTGGGATCGATCCCCACCTTCTCCTCTTGCCATGGACGCTGGTATTGCCCTCGTTTTCCTCTCCTACGGTTCTATTTTTTGAATCTTGGTTCTAGGGCAATGCATGTGGTGTTCGTAGATTTTTGGCTAAATCTTGGCATGCATAGGACGTGGATTGACTGCTAGATAGGAGAATATACGTGCCTTGTTGAAAGTTTGAATTTTTGCGTCACCGGTACTACCGGATCCGTGCAGTAGATGTATCCCCGCAGGATGGGTGAAACTACCACTGGAACCCGAACGGTACTACCGCTCGTGTTCCGCGGTACTACCGCTTGGCCTCGGGCGGTACTACCGCTGCTGGGCGCGGTATTACTGCTTGTGACCCAGAATTCAACCTTCCCGCTGTCTCCTCTATTCTCAGTTTGTGTCTCTCTTGGCTTATGCATTGGCTTTACACCTGCTTTTCCCCTGTTCTTGTGTTTGGTTCAGGTGGTAGTGCTTCCGGTGCACACAAAGCATGTCGGAAGAATCCCGATCGCCAGACAAGCAAGAGGTACCGCACCAATGAGGAAGCAGAGGGTTCAACTCAGAGGGAGTCCACCAAGTCAGTAGCCAAGAAAGGAAAGGAGAAGAGCACACCACCCGATGAGATGTCTGCTAAGGAGTTTGTTCACTTCCGTCAGTGCAACCCGTATTGCCATCCTTAGGGCGCATCTTTTGTTGGTCGTCCCTTCTGGACCAAGGAGCAATCTCTTATCTATGTGGACATTTTGAAGGGAAAGAAGAACTTGTTCGTGGATGTCAAGTCTATCGACATTCATCACATGGAGTTAGATTCCAACTACTTCGGAGAGGCTCTACTGTGCCAGCAGTGGGGTCTTATTCCTATCATTCCGTTCAACAAGGACTTTGACTCCGAGATCGTTGCCCAATTCTATGCCACTGTTCACTTCCATTCTGATGAGGTGAGGACTATGACTTGGATGACTTATGGGAGGAGGCTGAAGGCCTAATGGAAGCCGTTCATGAACAGTCTGGGATATGCTGATGAGGGGCTGGACAACCCTCTTGGTCTCCGGCCTCACAAGGATACTGCTGCGCAACACAAGTCCAAGTTGATTCGCTAATCTAGGACGACGAAGACCACCAAGGGTGTTCGCACTGAGCTTGTTCCTTTCCTGGATATTATGCATCACATCTTTCGCAACACACTCTTCCCCCGCATTGGGAATCTGGATCAGGTACACTCGTATTTAGTGGACATGCTGCTGCTATGCATGAAGGAGAAGGGCAGAAGTTCTACTTTGGATGTTTCTCACATTATGTGGCGTGAGCTCCATTCAGCGGTGCTTGACCGGAAGGTGCCCATCTATGGCCCTTATCTCTTTAAGCTGATTGAGGATACGTGGGCTGCAGAGTTTCCAGAGGAACCCCTCGATACTGAGCATATGGTGTCTCATGGTGTGCTCAAGCTACGACAGAAGGAGAATTGGGGAGCTGCACCTGCTGAACCTTAGATGGAGATTGCTCCCACTGATTCTGATGATGAGGTTGAGCGAGACTACGATTTTGTTACACCTACTGATACTGAACCATCCTGGGTTTCTAAGCTCAAGAAGAAGATGAAGAGGCTTTTCTGTCTCCAGGCGAAGGGTCAGTACAAGGCTCACGTGGCAGAGAAGAAGGCTCGCAGTCGTGACAAGGCCATCATGAGGCATCTTGGCCAGGAGGTAACCAGCGGTTCTGACGACAAGATCACGGACGAGGAGGAGTGGACCTCGAAGCATTGCAAGTGGACGGACTCAGAGGATGATCAGCCTGCTGCTGAAGATGAGGAGTCTGATACGTCTCCAACGTATCTATAATTTTTGATTGTTCCATGCTATTATAGTATCAATCTTGGATGTTTTATATGCAATTATATATCATTTTTTGGGACTAACCTATTAACTCAGTGCCCAGTGCCAGTTGTTGTTTTTTGTTTGTTTTTGTCTTTTTAGAAAATCATTATCTGAAGAGACCCACGTAGCTTTGGGAGAAGACCAGAGGAGCCACGAGGGAGCCACAAGCTCGGAGGGCGCGCCCCCCAGGCTTGTGGGCCCCTCGTAGCCCCTCCTGACCTAATTCTAGCGCTATAAATTCCCAAATATTCCCAATATACCAGAGAGACAGAAGAGAAAACCTTTCCGCCGCCGCAAGCCTCTGTTCTTCCGCGATCCCATCTGGAGGCCTTTTCCGGTACTCTGCCGGAGGGGGAATCGATCACGGAGGGCTTCTTCATCAACCTTGCTGCCCTTCCGATGATGTGTGAGTAGTTTACCACAGACCTACGGGTCCATAGCTAGTAGCTAGATGGCTTCTTCTCTCTCTTTGATCTTCAATACCATATTCTCCTCGATGTTCTTGGAGTTCTATCCGATGTAATCTTCTTTTGCGGTGTGTTTGTTGGGATCCGATGAATTGTGAGTTTATGATCAAATTATTCATTGAAAGTAATTCAGTCTTTTCTGAACTTTATTATGCATGATTATTATAACTTTGTATTTCTCTCTGATCTATCCATTTGGTTTGGCCAACTAGATTGATTTATCTTCAGTGGGAGAGGTGCTTTGTGATGGGTTCAATCTTGCGGTGTCCTCACCCAGTGACAGAAGGGGTAGCGAGGCACGTATTTGTATTGTTGCCATTAAGGGTAAAACGACAGGGTTCAATCATACTATTTGGTTTTATTCTGTCTACATCATGTCATCATACTTCATGCATTACTCTGTTTGTTATGAACTTAATATGTAGAGTGGCTAGCATAGAAGCGCTCTCGAAGTGGAGTAATAGTAGTAGATGCAGAATTGTTTTGGTCTACTTGTCACAGACGTGATGCCTATATACACGATCATTGCCATGAATAACATCATAACTATGCGCTTTTCTATCAGTTGCCCAACAGTAATGTTTTTACCCACTGAATGCTATGTTTCGAGAGAGAAGCCTCTAGTGAAACTATGGCCCCGGGGTATACTTTTATCATATTACTAAAACCTAAATTACCTTGCTGCATTTATTTTACTTTTTATTTACTTTTCAATTTATATATCTATCGCTATCCGATTCGATCCTTGCAAGTAACGAGTTCAAGGGGATTGACAACCCTCTTGCCCGCATTGGGTGCAAGTATTTGCTCTTGTGTGTGCAGGTACTGTTTGACTAGGATTTGCTTGGTTCTCCTATTGGTTCGATAACCTTGGTTCTCACTGAGGGAAATACTATCCGCTACTATATTGCTTCACCCTTCCTCTTCGGGAAAATCCCAGCGCAGCTCACAAGTAGCAGAAAGAATTTCTGGCACCGTTGTCGGGGAGACATCATCAAATACCTATAGGTTCCTTCACACAAATTATCATTTACTTGTTCTACTTTTTATTTGCCTTTACTTGTTTTATTAGTCTCGTTAAAAAAATCAAAAACACAAAAATATTTCACTTTGCTTGTTTGAATTGCCACAATGTCTCAAGAAAACACTAAGTTGTGTGACTTCTCGAATACTAATAATAATGATTTTATTAGTACTCCAATTGCTCCTCCCGCCACTAGTGTGGAGTCATATGATATTTATGCTGCATTGCTAAATCTTATTACGAATGATCAATTTGCTGGAAACCCTAATGAAATGCCGCATCCCATCTTAATACCTTCGTTGAATTATGTGATATGCAAAATAAAAAAGAGGTGGATAATTATATTTTAAGTTAAAATTATTTCCTTTCTCACTAAGAGATCGTGCTAAAACTTGGTTTTCATCCTTACCTCGCAATAGTATTGTTTCACGGGATAAATGTAAGGATGCTTTTATTGCTAAGTATTTTCCTCCCGCTAAGATTATATCTCTTAGAAATCAAATCATGAACTTTAAGCAACTTGAGCAAGAACATGTTGCACAATCTTGAGAGGGAATGGAATTGATGATTAAAAATTGTCCCACTCATGGATTAAGCTTATGGATGATAATACAAAAAATTTATGCGAGACTAAACTTTGTGTCAAGAAATCTTCTAGACTCTGCTGCAGGTGGCACCTTTATGGGAATTACATTAGGAGAGGCCACGAAACTTCTCGATAATATGATGACAAATTATTCTCAATGGGACACCGAACGAGCTCCAACTGGTAAGAAGGTAAACTCTGTCGAAGAAGCTACTACCTTGAGTGATAAAATGGATGCTCTTATGAATATGCTTACTAATAAAAATGCTCATGTTGATCCTAATGATGTGCCACTATCTACTTTGATTGAGCAAAATAATGATGATATTGATGTGAATTTTATCGCTAGAAATAATTTCAACAACAATGCTTATAGAGGGAATTTCAATCCTAGATCGTATGCCAATAATCCCTCTAATAATTATGGTAATTCCTATGGTAATTCATACAATAATAATAGGATACCTACTGAACTTGAGAACAACATTAAAGAATATATTAGTTCTCAAAAGATTTTCAATGCCATGATAGAAGAAAAACTACATAAAGTTGATGATATGGCTAGAAACATGGATATAATTGACCATGATGTGGAAACTCTTAAAATTAAAATTATGCCTCATAAAATGGATGCTACTGAAACTTTAAAGTCTATTCAAGTCACCATGAATGAAAGTAAAGAAAGAATCGCAAGGATTAGAGCTAAGCGCGAATTCTTAGAAAAAGCGATTCCACCCGGTTTTTATCATAATCACGATGAAGATATTAAAATGATTGGTGTGACACCTATTGAATCTTTGTTTAATAATATAAAACTTCATGAAAAAGGGACTGAAGATGAGTCAACTTTAGCTAGAAGGCGTCCCAATTGTTCGGAGGGTGATGATCTTAATGATAAAAACAATAAAAGTGGGTTTGAAGAGGTCAAAACTTTAAATAGTGATGTGCCCACTACTTTGGATTACAAGGACTTTAATTATGATAATTGCTCTTTGATTGAATGTATTTCCTTGTTGCAATCCATGATGAACTCACCTAATGCTTACGAACAAAATAAAGCTTTTACAAAACATATCGTTGAAGCAATGATTAAAGCTCATGAAGAAAAGCAAATTGTAAGTATCTATACCAATAAAATTACATGATTAATGGGAACCTAGTATTAAAGTAAAGATTAAAGATTATGAATGTAATGCTTTGTGTGATCTAGGTGCTAGCGTCTCTACTATACCAAAATCTTTATGTGACATCCTAGGTCTCACCGATATGGATGAATGTTCCCTTCACTTGCATCTAGCGGATTCAACTATTAAGAAACCATTGGGTAGAATTAATGATGTTCTTATAATGGCTTGATATTGAATGCAATCCATCTTGTCCTATAATACTTGGTAGGCCTTTCCTACGAACCATATGTGCTATTATTGACATGAAAGAAGGAAATATAAGGTTCCAATTTCCGTTAAAGAAAGGGATGGAACACTTCCCAAGAAAGAGAATTAAACCACCATATGAATCTATTATGAGAGCTACCTATGGAATTACTTTAAAGGATGACAATACTTGAAATAATGCATTATGCCTAGCTAGGGGCATAAAAAATAGCGCTTGTTGGGAGGCAACCCAATATTTATATTTATTGCAATTTTTTATTTCCTTGAGTCACATGATTATTTATACTGTAATGATTGTGTTTTTATCTTTTAATTAGTGTTTGTGCCAAGTAATGCCTTTGGGATGATTTAAATTATAGTATAATTGATGCTGTTTGAAAACAGAAAGTTTTGCGCCAAGTATTTGATTTTACATTTATTACTGGAACGTCAGAAAAATCTGAAATTTTTAAGAAGTATTGGGGTACAATTTTTTTACGTTGTCCTAAGTTTTAAGAATTTTTCAAATTACATAAGTGTGGATAAATATTCTGTCCTTGCGTACTGTTCAGTTTTAGACAGATTCTGTTTTTATTGCATAGTGTGGTTGTTTTAATGATGCTATGGATTATATCGGGTGGTATAAGTCATGGAGAAGTTAGAATACAGTAGGTATTATGCAAGAAAAATTATGAATTAGTTTATAACAGTACCTAAAGTGGATAATTTGATTTATTATACTAACGGATCCCATGAAGTTTCTGTTGAGTTTTGTGTGTTGAAGTTTTCAAGTTTTGGGTGAGATCACGATGGATGAAGGAATAAGGAGCGGCAAGATCCTAGGCTTGGGGATGTACAAGGAACCCCAAGGTAATATTCAAGGAAGACCCAAGCTTCTAAGATTGGGGATGCCCCGGATGGCATCCCCTCTTTCGTCATCAATCCATCGGTATGGTACTTGAAGCTATATTTTTATTCATCACATGATATGAGTTTTACTTGGAGCGTCTTGTGCCATAGTTTTGTTTGCTTTTTAATTTGCCACAATCATTGTTTGCTGAACACACCTTTTGAGCGAGACACACATTTATCAAGATTTTTTAGAATACTCTATATGCTTCACTTATATCTTTTGAGTTAGGCAGTTGCTCTTGTGCTTCACTTATATTTGTTAGAGCACGGTGGTGGTTATATTTTATAGAAATGATTGTACTCTCATGCTTCACTTAAATCTTTTTGAGAGTCTTAAATATGAAGTGGTAATGTGCATGAGTTATGAGATTAGACCAAAAAGGATAGGTATTCAAGAGTGGTATAATAAAAACTTTCATGTAGATCACTAAATATGAAACGTATGTTTTAATTATATTGATGTCATAATATGAAAGGGTATTAGTTCATGATCATTGGTTAGTAAAAATATCGATATTAAAGCTTGTTATGCACTACTCATTTAAATGTCCATCATGGCATGGTGAGTATGTTTGAGCATTTTTATGTCTGATTGAAATACTTGAGTGCTGTCATAATCGGGGGTGCGCGATGGTTAACTCCTACCAACCTCCTCCCTAGGGGCATGCGAGTAGTACTTTGCTTCGAGGGCTAATAAAAGTTTCACAATGAGTATATGAGTTCTTTATGACTAATGTGAGTTCATGGACAATTACACTCTCTCACCTTTCCGCAATTTGCTAGCCTCTTCGGTACCGTGCATTGCCCTTTCTCATCTCGAGAGTCGGTGCAAACTTCGCCGGTGCATCCAAACCCCGTGATATGATACGCTCTATCACACATAAGCCTCCTTATATCTTCCTCAAAACAGCCACCATTCCTACCTATTATGGCACTTCCATAACCATTCCGAGATATATTGCCATGCAACTTCCACTGTTCCGTCGAATGACATGTGTGTTCATCATCATATTGCTTTGCATGATCATATAGAGCTGACATGATATTTGTGGCAAAGCCACCGTTCATCATTGTTATACTTGTTACGCTAGATCATTGCACATCCTGGTACACTGCCAGAGGCATTCATAAAGAGTCATCTTGTATCAGTTTATCGAGTTGTAATATCGAGTTGTAAGTAAATAAAAGTGTGATGGTCATCATTATTAGAGCATTGTCCCAGTGAGGAAAAGAATGATGGAGACTGATGAGTCCTCCAAAATGTGGGGATGAGGTCCATGAGATTGTTCTAAAAAATGAAAAAATGAGAGAAAAAGAGAGAAGGGGCAATGATACTATCCTTTTACCACACTTGTGCTTCAGAGTAGCACCATATTCTTCATATAGAGAGTCTCCTGAGATATCACTTTCATATACTAGTGGGAATTTTTTGTTATAGAACTTGGCTTGTATATTCCGATGACGGGCTTCCTCAAAATACCCGAGGTCTTCATGAGCAAGCTAGTTGGATGCACACCCACTTAGTTTTCATTGAGCTTTCATACACTTATAGCTCTAGTGCATCCGTTGCATGTCAATCCCTACTCCTCGCATTGATATCGATTGATGGGCCTCTCCATTGCCTATTGATCCGCCGAGTTGATGCGAGCCTTTCTTCCTTTTTCACTTCTCCTATATATCTCTACCACCACATTCTATTCCACCTATAGTGCTAATGTCCATGTCTCACGCTCATGTATTGAGTGGAGTTGAAAATGCGGAAGCGTGTTAAAAAGTATGATACAATTGTCTGGTTTGACACCGGGGTGCTCATGATTTATATTGATGCGGTGAAGGCGGAGTCATACCATGCTTACATAATTCAATGAGTAGGGATATCATTCGTTGAGCATCGTATATTTTGAAAATTTAATGATTATGTTCTTGTATTCATGGATATTATTATGTTGATATCAATTACTCCATAGTTTCTCAATATTTACACCATAAGAGAGATTACATGATAAACATGCTAGGTAGCATTCAACATCAAAAATTCTGTTTTTATCATTTACCTACTCGAGGACGAGCAGAATTAAGCTTGGGGATGCTGATACGTCTCCAACATATCTATAATTTTTGATAGTTTCATGCTATTATATTATCAATCATGAATACTTTATATCCTTTATATATAATTTTATATCATTTTTGGGAACTAACCTATTAACTCAGTGCCCAGTGCTAGTTGTTGTTTTTTGCTTGTTTTTCGCTTTTTACAAAATCAGTACCAAACGAAGTCCAAACACGATGAAACTTTACGGTGATTTTTTCTGGACCAGAAGGGACCCTAGAACATTCGGGAGTGCTACTTGTGAGCTGCGTTGGGATTTTCCTCGAAGAGGAGAGACGATGCAGTACAATAGAGATAAGTGTTTCCCTCAGTGAGAACCAAGGTTATCGAACCAGTAGGAGAATCACGCAAAGCCTCATGAACAACACCTGCACACACAAAAGCAAATACTCGCACCCAACGCGGGCAAGAGGGTCGTCAATCCCCTTGAACTCGTTACTTGCAAGGATTAAATCTTGTAGTGGTTGATAGATAAATTGCAAAACAAAATAAAAGAAATAAAATTGCAGCAAATATATTTTTGGATTTTTATATATGATTTAAGTAGACACGGGGGCCATAGTTTTGACTAGAGGCTTCTCTCTCGAACACATAGCATACGGTGGGTAAACAAATTACTGTTGGGCAATTGACAGAATGCACATAGTTATGACGATATTCAAGGCAATGATCATGTATATAGGCATCACGTCCGAGACAAGAAGACCGACTCCTGCCTGCATCTACTACTATTACTCCACCCATCGACCACTATCCAGCATGCATCTAGGGTATTAAATTAATAAAAACAGAGTAACGCCTTAAGCAAGATGTCATGATGTGGACAAAGTACACTCAATTAATATGAATAAACCCCATCGTTTTACCCTTAATGGCAACAATACAAATACGTGTCTTCTCCCTTTCCGTCACTGGGATATAGAGCACCGCAAGATTGAACCCATTAAAAAGCACCCCCCCCCCCACTGAAGATAAATCAATCTAGTTGGCCAAACCAAACGGATAGATCAGAGAGAAATACAAAGCTATAACAATCATGCATAATAAAGTTCAGAAAAGACTCAATTACTTCTCATGAATATTCAGATCATAAACCCATAATTCATCGGATCCCAACAAACACACCGCAAAAGAAGATTACATCGAATAGAACTCCAAGAACACAGAGGAGAACATTGTATTGAATATCAAAGAGAGAGAAGAAGCCATCTAGCTACTAGCTATGGACCCATAGGTCTGTGGTAAACTACTCACGCATCATCGGAAGGCAGCAAGGATGATGTAGAAGCTCTCCATGATCGATTCCCCCTCCGACAGAGTACCGGAAAAGGCCTCCAGATGGGATCGCGGAAGAACAGAAGCTTCCGGCGGCGGAAAAGTTATTTCGGGTAGCTCTCTGTTGGTTTCCCAATATTTGAGAATTTATAGAAGTGGATTAGGTCAGACGGAGCCTCGAGGGGCCCACAAGGCAACAGGGCGCGACCCCCCTGGGCGCGCTGGGTTGCCTTGCCGTCTCCCCGTACATCCTCTGGTCTCCTCCCGAATCTTCTAGGGTCTCTTATGTCTAGAAAAACATCGTCAAAAAGTTTCGTAGCGTTTGGACTCCGTTTGGTACTGATTTTTTGGAAAACCAAAAACAAGCAGAAAGCAGCAACTGGCACTTGGTTAATAGGTTAGTTCCCAAAAATGGTATAAAACGGCATATAAAACATCCAAGATTGATACTATAATAGCATGGAACAATAAAAAGTTATAGATACGTTGGAGACGTATCAGCATCCCCAAGCTTAATTCTTGCTCGTCCTCGAGTAGGTAAATCATAAAAACAGAATTTTTGATGTGGAATGCTACCTAACATATTTATCATGTAATCTCTTTACGATATAAATATTGAGAAACGATGAATTAACAACATCAACATAATAATATCCATGAATATAAGAAGCATAATCATTAAACTTTCAAAATATACGATCCTTAACGAATGTTATCCCCACTCATTTTATCATGTTAGCATGGCATGACTCCGCCTTTACCGCATAAATATAAATCATGAGCACCCCAGTGTTAAACCAGGCAATTGGATCGTACTTCTAACGCGCTTCAGCATTTTCAACTTCACGCAATACATGATCGTGAGCCGTGGATATAGCACTATAGGTGGAATAGAATGCGGTGGTAGGGATCAATAGGAGACGTAAAAAAGGAAGAAAGTCTGGCATCAACTCGGTGGATCAACGGACTATGGAGATGTCCATCAATCGATATCAATGCAAAGAGTAGGGATTGCCATGCAACGGATGCACTAAGAGCTATAAGTGTATGAAAGCTCAAATGAAACTAGGTGGGTGTGCATCCAACTTGCTTGCTCATGAAGACCTCGGGCATTTGAGGAAGCCCGTCATCAGAATATACAAGCCAAGTTCTATAACAAAAATTTCCCACTAGTATATGAAAGTGACAACTTAGGAGACTCTCTATATGAAGAACATGGTGCTACTTTGAAGCACAAGTGTGGAAAAGGATAGTAACGTTGCCCCTTCTCTCTCTTTCTCTTTTTTGTTGGGCTCTTTTTGGCCTCTTTTCTTCTTTTTTTTCGTCCGGAGTCTCATCCCGACTTGTGGGGGAATCATAGTCTCCATCATCCTTTCCTCACTGGGACAATGCTCTAATAATGATGATCATCACACTTTTATTTACTTACAACTCGATATTACAACTCGATGACTAGAACAATATGACTCTACATGAATGCCTCTAGCAGTGTACCAGGATGTGCAATGATCTAGCATAACATGTATGAAAATGATGAACGGTGGCAGCGCCACAAATATCATGTCAGATCTATATGATCATGCAAAGCAATATGACAATGAACACAAGTCATATGATGGAACGGTGGAAGTTGCATGGCAATATATCTCGGAATGGCTATGGAAATGCCATAATAGGTAGGTATGGTGGATGTTTTGAGGATGATATAAGGAGGCTTATGTGTGATAGAGCGTATCATATCACGGAGTTTGGATGCACCGGCGAAGTTTGCACCAACTCTCGAGGTGAGATAGGGCAATGTACGGTACTGAAGAGGCTAGCAAATTGCGGAAGGGTGAGAGTGCGTATAATCCATGGACTCACAATAGTCATAAAGAACTCACATACTTATTGCAAAGCCTATTAGCCCTCGAAGCAAAGTACTACTGACATGCCCCTAGGGAGGAGGTTGGTGTAGGAGATATGCCCTAGAGGCTATAATAAATGTTATTATTTTATCTCCATGTTCATAATTATGTTTATATTCTATCACACCCCCAGATTAAGTCCAGTCATTAACCAGAAATAATGTGCCATGTCATCATGATCATTTTCATTAAATTGCATTAGGAAATAATTAAACTTCAATTCAAAATTCAAAATGCAAGTCAAATAAAAACTTCTTCAAATAATTAAACAAAATAGTTCATGTTATAGCAAATAATCCCAGAACAATTATAAAAATAAAACCAACATTATTTGAATGCCCAAATTGACTCTAACAACCAAAAACAGTGACTTTAACAGCTACTTTAATTCATTTCCAATTAAACAAAAATTCAAATGAATTGATTTAAATCCCAAACCCATGGTGGTAGTGCAGAATGTTGCAGAGTATTTAATTTGGCAAGTTTCACATTTTTCCAAACTCGTTTGCTATTAAAAGAAAATGCAAAACACTAAAGAAAATAGAAAACAGAAAAGAATAAAAGAAAAAGGCCGAAACCTACTGTACACTAGAGCCCCCTATCTACAGCCGCGGCCAAGCCCACCTACAGTCGCCGTCAATCTCCTGCTCACTCCCGCGCGCTGTCGCCGCGCGCGCGCACACCCGCAGCCCCCCCTCGCCCTGCTCGACAGCGGCCCTGCCGCTCGTCGTGGGTGGATAAGGGCTCGCCCCGCACCCCCCCTGACCTCTCTGGTCTCTCTCCTCCCCTCTCCATCGCCTCTCCTCTCCCTCCCGAGTGCCGCCATGGCCTCCTCTCCGTAAACCTCGCGGCCACCGGCGTCCGTTCATCGCTGTGACCTGTCCAGGAGGCGCGCGTGCCTCGACCTCGACCTCTGCGCTAAGCAACTGGAGCCGGGGAGCCCTACGCCAACCGGATCGACTGCGTCAGCCACTTCGGGCACCGGCGAACGCCGTCCTCAATCTACCGCCGTGCGGCGCTACGAGCCCCTACGAGCCTTCTTGTGCTCCAATGTGAGCAACCGCGCCGAACCCCCTCCGTTTTAAGCTCGAGTTCAAGCTCTAGCTCGCGTTTTCCATCACCGTGCTGCCGCCGCCGCAATGGGTCACCGTTACCTCTGTTTACTACCACCACCGCGCTCAGTACTACCTCCCTTGGACGCGCGTCGTCGGCCTTGTCACGTAGTTGCTCTCGGTGGACCAAACGGTCGACCGTAGCCGTTTTCCGGTGAGGTCCCGTGCCACTGCCGCCGCGTACCATGCTCGCCGGCGTGCGCGCGACCAAGTCAAACCGGCCCAGGTCACTGTAGATGGGCCCCGGCCGTCAGCTGGTTAGATTAGGGCCTAACCCCTAATTAGTACTAACCCACTGACCCTAATAGCCACTGCCAATGGGCCCCACTTCAAATAACCCTTCGTTTAATACATGTGACACTTACATGTGGGTCCCGTTCACTGTAGCGTTTAGATTAGCACTAATACCCCCCTCTGACACTGACAGTTGGGCCCCACCACTAATTAAACTAAATTAAATAGGATGATTAACATCTGTGTCAATGATACCTGGGCCCCACCACCACTGTTCACCCTTTGACCTGGTCAATGTTGACTGCTGAGTCAGCAGTTGACTGGCCCCACATGTCATAGACTGTGGCTGGCTGAGTCTGTGTAATAAAAGCATTTCACTGTTATAATTCGAATTTAATAATTAATATAATTCCAGAAAATTCCAGAAAATGATTAAAACTTTGAAAAATCATATAAAATAATCCGTAACTCGGATGAAAATAATTTATATATGAAAAATGATCAGAAAAATATGACGAATCCGAATATGTCATCCACATACCTGCCACACCCCTCTAACATGATGAACATGGAACTTTCCCCTCCAGTTCAATATACCGTTAACTACCCGGAGCTGGGAAAATATTCCAGGATATTTTCCCGCTCCGTTTAAAATACTTAGTACTGCGTTAGGGCACCCTTGCACAACCTGTTGCCATGCCAAGCATCTGTGTTACATCTGTGTGCTTTATATTTACTGTTTCTTCCCCCTCTTCTCTCCGGTAGACCCCGAGACTGACGCTGTCCCTGTGATCGACTACGTCACCGACGACCCTTCTTCCTTTTCAGCAGAGCTTCCAGGCAAGCAACCCCCTTGATCATTCCTATATCACCTATTCTTTCTCTCCCATGCTTGCATTAGAATTTTGCTACTGTAATTGATTGCTCCTATTCTGATGCATAGCCTGATTTTGTAACCTGCTGTTGATACTTTACCTGTTGTCCTAAATGCTTAGTATAGGCTGGTTAGTGATCCATCAATGGCCCCACACCCTTGTCCTTGTTGCCATGCTTTACCACCGGTGACTCAATCAGTGTGATCGATGTACAGAGACCGAACACAGCACCGCACACGCCCTTAGTTGTACGAATCTACAGAGATACTATCGAGTGCCGAGGGTGGTACCTCCTACCTCACTCCTGATGATATCTCTATACCGTAGCTAGTCAATTGTGGGATACCGAGGGTGATTCCTCTTTCACCACCTCCGATGAAGCCTCTGTCGTGCAATCCCTCAAGTGTGAACTTATCGAGGGTGATTCCTTCGAGTTCACCCTGACGGGTACATTGAGTAGGAATCCAATGAGGGTGATTCCTTGGATTTCCTCCTTGATGTTATGGACACACGGATACTTTGACTTTACCTCAGAAACTTGTGGAAGTCGGGTCGACCCCGAGGGGTACCCGCGAGAGATGTGGAGTCGGGTTGACCGTGAGAGTACCCGCGAGATAGTTACGTGGCACGACCGGGCATTCCTAGCCCTTGCCTTAAGTCCACGAGACGGGGCGACGGGGTCACATGATCGTGAGTCTCTGCTCGTCTCTGTGAGCTCCAAATAAATCACTAACGGATTTTTGTAGTTCATCTGAGTTGGCCACTGGCCTATACGCACTACCACCACCCGGGATAATGGTTTAATGGGGCCCTCTGCGCCGTATGTTTCAGCCGAAAGCTCTGTCAGACGTCCAGTTCAGCATTGCAGCACGGCCGGGTCGGCGCCCCAGAGGAGGTGGCCTGGATCGCCCTGCACGCAACGACCCGGAGTGCAAAGGGCGATGGGCCCAATACCCCTGAGCAGTTAGGATGTAGACCGGCGGGGACCTCTCTGCTGAGCCTAGGTAGGACTACGTCGTGTCAATCAGCCGAGGCCGGGCATGACCCGGAAAAGTTTGTCCGGCTAGAGTTAATCGAGCGTGTTGGATAACAGTAGTGCACCCCTATAGGGAAGTTATCTATTCGAATAGCCGTGTCCACGGTAACAAGACGCTCAGTGTTGTATCCCGATCTACTACAACTTGAACTGAATACATGTTACTTAATTGTAAGCTCCGGGATCGCTTTCTCGCAGGGAGTCGAGGAAGGATCTCTAGGCTTTGCTACTACATGCTTGCTACTTTATTTATGTACTGATCTACACTCATCTAATGCTGAAAGACGCTGAAGATGCTAGTCTTCGATAGGCTAGGCCTTTCTCTCTATTCTGGCCTTTCTGCAGTTAGTCCACAGATACAACCCCTTCCCTTTGATACCGATGCATACTTAGCATAGATCTGATGTAAGTCTTGCGAGTACTTTGGATGAGTACTCACGGTTGCTTTGCTACCTCTCTTTTCTCCATACCCGATTGCTGCGACCAGATGACGGAGGCCCGGAGTCAGCTGCCCCAGTCGACGGCTACTACTACCCCACCGGTGGAGCCTACTACTACGTGGAGACCACCGACGACCAGGAGTAGATAGGAGGCTCCCAGGCAGGAGGCCTGCGCCTTTTCGATCAGATGTCGATGTTTTGCTCTGCCTTCTTAAGGCATCCTTGTTTAACTTTATGTCTATACTCGGATGCTAATGCTTCCGCTGACTCTTGTGTAACACGAGCTTATGTATTCGAGCCCTCAAGGCCCCTGGCTTGTATTATAAAGCTTGAATTATTTTATTTTGTGTCTAGAGTTGTGTTGTGATATCTTCCCGTGAGTCTCTGGGCTTGATCGTGTGCATTTGCGTGTATGACTAGTGCACGGTCGGGCCGGGGGCGTCACAAGCTGGTATCAGAGCCGACTGCCTATAGGTAGCCCCCTTTCCAACTCCTTGGCCGAAGTTGAGTCTAGTCTTTGAAAAACGATTTTTCTAACATGGCTGTGTGGCTTACGGGCCCACGTTGCCACTGGGTGGTATTAGGATTTTTTATTCCTCTCCTTTACTCTGGGACTCTGATCTCTCTTCCATTCGGGTTAAAGTTTTGCTAACTCTAACATTAGGTTCTCGTGCTCACATTCACCCGGAGAGCTGGATTGTCTGCAATTATTCCTTTCCGTTGGTCTTTTTAATCTGATCATCACATTTTCCTTTCCATTGGTCTGTTTAACCTTTCTTGTAATCTAGTTTTTATCTAAGCAGTAATGATTCCCTACTTATGCAAACACCTCGGTGTACCACTCTATCGGTAACACCATGTTACTATTGTTGTTGGCATTCAGGTAACCGACGGTGGAAGAGAACTTTGCATATTGTTCCGCCTCGTCTTAACGAGCGGGAAAATTGTTCTCTTCGTCCCTCACCCGTGGTACCGACGTTGTTGCCAACCTAGCTGGCAAACTATCCTCTGACGTGCCTTACTATCATGGCCGTGCAAGATGTCACCGCTCCTCCCACTCTAAATCCACACCAACCACAGTTCCACAGGATCGAAACCTGACTCTCCTGTACATCCTTGATCCCGAAGATACCCCTTACCCCCACCTCTTAAATCTCGGGACGAGATTTCTTGTAGTGGGGGAGATTTGTAACACCCCTAGATTAAGTCCAGTCATTAACCAGAAATAATGTGCCATGTCATCATGATCATTTTCATTAAATTGCATTGGGAAATAATTCAACTTCAATTCAAAATTCAAAATGCAAGTCAAATCAAAACTTCTTCAAATAATTAAACAAAATAGTTCATGTTATTGCAAATAATCCCAGAACAATTATAAAAATAAAACCAACATTATTTGAATGCCCAAATTGACACTAACAACCAAAAAGAGTGACTTTAACAGCCACTTTAATTCATTTCCAATTAAACAAAAAATCAAATGAATGGATTTAAATCCCAAACCCATGGTGGTAGTGCAGAATGTTGCAGAGTATCTAATTTGGCAAGTTTCACATTTTTCAAAACTCGTTTGCTATTAAAAGAAAATGCAAAACACTAAAGAAAATAGAAAACAGAAAAGAATAAAAGAAAAAGGCCGAAACCTACTGTACACTAGAGCCCCCTATCTACAACCGCGGCCCAGCCCACCTACAGTCGCTGTCAACCTCCTGCTGACTCCCGCGCACTGTCGCCGCGCGCGCACACCCGCAGCCGGCCCCCCCTCGCTCTGCTCGACAGCGGCCCTGCCCCTCGTCGTGTGTGGATAAGATCTCGACCCGCACCCCCCTGACCTCTCTGGTCTCGCTCCTCCCCTCTCCATCGCCTCTCCTCTCCCTCCCGAGCGCCGCCATGGCCTCCTCTCCGTAAACCTCGCGGCCACCGGCGTCCGTTCGTCGCCACGACCTGTCCAGGAGGCGCGCCTGCCTCGACCTCGACCTCTACGCTAAGCAACTGGAGCCGGGGAGCCCTACGCCAACCGGATCGACCGCGTCAGCCACTTCGGGCACCAGCGAACGCCGTCCTCGATCTGCCGCTGTGCGGCGCTACGAGCCCCGACGAGCCTTCTTGTGCTCCAATGTGAGCAACCGCGTTGAACCCCCTCCGTTTTAAGCTCGAGTTCGAGCTCTAGCTCGCGTTTTCCGTCATCGTGCTCCGGCCGCCGCAATGGGTCGCCGTTGCCTCTGTTTCCGACCACCACCGCGCTCGCTACTACCTCCCCTGGACGCGCGTCGTCGGCCTTGTCACGTAGCTGCTCTCGGTGGACCAAACGGTCGACCGTAGCCATTTTCCGGCGAGGTCCCGTGCCACTGCCGCCGCGTACCGTGCTCGCCGGCGCGCGCGCGACCAAGTCAAACCGGCCCGGGTCACTTTAGATGGGCCCCGGCCGTCAGCTGGTTAGATTAGGGCCTAACCCCTAATTAGTACTAACCCACTGACCCTAATAGCCACTGCCAACGGGCCCCACTTCAAATAAACCTTCGTTTAATACATGTGACACTGACATGTGGGTCCCGTTCACTGTAGCGTTTAGATTAGCACTAATACCCCCTCTGACACTGACAGTTGGGCCCCACCACTAATTAAACTAAATTAAATAGGCTGATTAACATCTGTGTCAATGACACCTGGGCCCCACCACCACTGTTCACCCTTTGACCCGGTCAATGTTGACTGCTGAGTCAGCAGTTGACTGGCCCCACATGTCATTGACTGTGGCTGGCTGAGTCTGTGTAATAAAAGCATTTCACTGTTATAATTCGAATTTAATATTTAATATAATTCCAGAAAATTCCAGAAAATGATTAAAATTTTGAAAAATCATATAAAATAATCCGTAACTCGGATGAAAATAATTTATATATGAAAAATGATCAGAAAAATATGACGAATCCGAATATGTCATCCACATACCTGCCACACCCCTCTAACATGATGAACATCGAACTTTCCCCTCCGGTTCAATATACCGTTAACTGCCCGGAGCTAAGAAAATATTCCCGGATATTTTCTCGCTTCGTTTCAAATACTTAGTACTGCGTTAGGGCACCCTAGCACAGCCTGTTGCCATGCCAAGCATCTGTGTTACATCTGTGTGCTTTATATTTACTGTTTCTTCCCCCTCTTCTCTCCGGTAGACCCCGAGACCGACGCTGCCCCTTTGATCGACTACGTCACCGACGACCCTTCTTCCTTTTCAGCAGAGCTTCCAGGCAAGCAACCCCCTTGATCATTCCTATATCACCTATTCTTTCTCTCCCATGCTTGCATTAGAATTTTGCTACTGTAATTGATTGCTCCTATTCTGATGCATAGCCTGATTTTGTAACCTGCTGTTGATACTTTACCTATTGACCTAAATGCTTAGTATAGGCTGGTTAGTGATCCATCAATGGCCCCACACCCTTGTCCTTGTTGCCATGCTTTACCATCGGTGACTCGATCAGTGTGATCGATGTACAGAGACCGAACACAGCACCGCACACCCCATTAGTTGTACGACTCTACAGAGATACTATCGAGTGCCGAGGGTGATACCTCCTACCTCACTCCTGATGATATCTCTGTAGCGTAGCTAGTCGATTGTGGGTTACCGAGGGTGATTCCTCTTTCACCACCTCCGATGAAGCCTCTGTCGTGCAATCCCTCAAGTGTGAACTTATCGAGGGTGATTCCTCTGAGTTCACCCTTGATGTTATGAACACACGGATACTTTGACTTTACCTCAGAAACTTGTGGAAGTCGGGTCGACCCCGAGGGGTACCCGCGAGAGATGTGGAATCGGGTTGACCGTGAGGGTACCCGCGAGATAATTACGTGGCACGACCGGGCATTCCTAGCCCTTGCCGTAAGTCCATGAGATGGGGCGACGGGGTCACATGATCGTGAGTCTCTGCTCATCTCTACGAGCTCCTAATAAATCACTAACGAATTTGAGTAGTTGATCTGAGTTGGCCACTGGCCTATAGGCACTACCACCACGTGGGGTAATGGTTTAATGGGGGCCCTCTGCGCCGTATGTATCAGCCGAAAGCTCTGTCAGACATCCAGTTCAGCATTGCAGCACGGCCGGGTCGACGCCCCAGAGGAGGTGGCCTGGATCGCCCTGCACGCAACGACCCAGAGTGCAAAGGGCGATGGGCCCAAGACCCCTGAGCACTTAGGATGTAGACCGGCGGGGACCTCTCTGCTGAGCCTAGGTAGGACTACGTCGTGTCGATCAGCCAAGGCCGGGCATGACCCGTAAATGTGTGTCCGGCCAGAGTTAATCGGGCATGTTGGGTAACAGTAGTGCACCCCTGCAGGGAAGTTATCTATTCGAATAGCCGTGTCCACGGTAACAGGATGCTCAATGTTGTATCCCAATCAACTACAACTTGAACTGAATACATGTTACTTAATTGTAAGCTCCGGGATCACTTTCTCGTAGGGAGTCGAGGAAGGATCTCTAGGCTTTGCTACTACATGCTTGCTACTTTATTTATGTACTGATCTACACTCTTCTAATGCTAAAAGACGCTGAAGATGCTAGTCTTCGATAGGCTAGGCCTTTCTCTCTATTCTGGCCTTTCTGTAGTTTAGTCCACAGATACAGCCCCTTCCCTTTGATACCGATGCATACTTAGCATAGATTTGATGTAAGTCTTGCGAGTACTTTGGATGAGTACTCATGGTTGCTTTGCTACCTCTCTTTTCTCCATACCCGATTGCTGCGACCAGATGACGGAGCCCCGGAGTCAGCTGCCCCAGTCCACGGCTACTACTACCCCACCGGTGGAGCTTACTACTACGTGGAGACCACCGACGACCAGGAGTAGATAGGAGGCTCTCAGGCAGGAGGCCTGCGCCTTTTCGATCAGATGTCGATGTTTTGCTCTAGCTTCTTAAGGCATCCTTGTTTAACTTTATGTCTATACTCGAATGCTAATGCTTCCGCTGACTCTTGTGTAACACGAGCTTATGTATTCGAGCCCTCGAGGCCCCTGGCTTGTAATATAAAGCTTGAATTATTTTATTTTGTGTCTAGAGTTGTGTTGTGATATCTTCCCGTGAGTCTCTGGGCTTGATCGTGTGCATTTGCGTGTATGATTAGTGCACGGTCGGGCCGGGGGCGTCACATATTCCGTGCTATAACTGCTATGGTTCTCGAGTCTTCAATAACCACGAGGCTCGGAGGGAAACTCATATGCACGTGTGGAATTATAAACGATAAAATGTATTCCTAGTCTGGCCTCTAAGACTAGCTCAAGTGTTGCATGATGGTTCTATTTTCCTGATCATGGGCATGACTATGCCGGCAACTTTGAGGGCACATTGTTAGAAGAACACTTGTGTTGAATCGACCCGAATTGATGTTATGCTATGAGATACATTCGTCACAAGTTAATGGTTAATAACATAGAGAAAGTTAACATTTGCATAATTCCTTAGACCATGAGAGTATCGAGTTCCTTCATGCTTGATTCATGAACTTTGGGGTTTGTTAAACGTCATCCGTAAATGGGTGGCTATTTCGGCGGCTTACGGGTTCATGGAAAAGTATGACAAGTAACTTGATAGCTCAAGATTGGGATTTGCTCCTTCGACGATGGAGAGATATCTCTGGGCCCTCTCGGTGTTACGGTATCCATCATTGTCTGGCCAGACACATTGTGATTTGATCACAGGGATGCCGGAACATGGAAATGAGAAAAGAGAACAAAACCGGTAACGAGGTAACTGGCATTGTGGACAAGTGTTGATCCACGGGGATGCTGATAAATCTCACCTCGGGTGTTTGTAACATATCGTGAAGCAACAGGAATAGCACACGGCAACTGGAGGTTCACTCGAATATTTATTCGTGTGGGTATAGGGGTCAATATGGGTGTCCACGGCTCCAATGTTGATCATTGATCGGAAAGTGTTCCGGCCATGTCTATACTTCACCGAACCTATAGGGTCACACGCTTAAGGGTCATCTATCTGCTGAATACTAGACAAGGAGTCTGAGAGAAATTCACCGAAAAAGTTTCGGAGACAACGGAAGAGTTCCAGAGAGAGAAAACCGGAATAGTTTCGGTAAAACTGAAAAGTTGTTTCAGGGTATACCATTAAGTCAAATTGGTTTCAGCACACACCTGGAAATTCTTGGAGGGTGCCAGAATTGTTCTGGAAACTTCTGGTATTTTTCTGGAGAAAAAACCCGGAAATATTCCGGAGCTGCCGGAACCGCTTTGGTTGCTTTTCGCTGATGAAAATCACTAATCCGGAATTGTTTCGGAACGCGTCCAAAATTATTTTGGTGGGTCCTGGAAATGTTCTAAGACCTACAGAAATATTTTCGGATTTAACGGTCACGGAAAAATGTTTCCATGAATAGTGAAAAGCACTTTATGGTTACTTTATGGAAAGCCACCTTTTTGGGCTTTGTCCCAAAATATCTTGGGGATGACATGGATGGATGAGAGCCACCCTACCCCTTGGGTTTTCCTATAAATAGAGGTGGAGAGGCACTCTCCACACTCACTCTTTCTCACATACAAATGCCATGCATGATCTGGCCTTCTCTCTCCCTCCCCGCGAAATAGTTTCGTAGAGCCGAAAGGCTGTCTGGGTTCTGGAGGGAACTAGTTCTAGATAGCGAAGCCCTTCCGGATAGCTGACACCGTATGTGTGCAACCCCGTAGAGAGGTCGTAGGTTTGATCTTTTGCCCGAGGGGCTGTTCGAGGGTCCTCCCGAAGGGCTGTCCGAGTTACCGTTCGAGCTTCGAGGGTCCTCCCGAAGGGCTGTCCGTGACATCGTCTGGGGGGACTGTCCGACCGCCTCCCGAAGGGCTGTCCGACGAGGGAGTACATCCTCGCGGTTGGGAGGTTGTAAATCCTAGCTGCGGGGATCTACACTGACGATCTACATCGACTCTACTTCCGCTGCGCTACAAGTCGGTAATGATCAGATCAAACCTTGTATGCAGTCTCCATAGTGATCCTGGGCGAGCTCGCTGTTCTGAATTTCTTTGTTTTCTGTCGCGTTCCCCTACAGTTGGTAGGAGTTAACCATCGCGCACCCCCGATTATAACAACACTCAAGGATTTCATTTCAGACAAAAAAATGCTCAAACCTCCCCACCATGCCATGACCAACACTTAGATGAGAAGTTAATAACAAGATTTAATACCGATATTTCTACTAACCAATGATCATGAGCCAATATCCTTTCATATTACTACATCAATATCATTAAACCATAGGTTTCATATTTAGTGATCTACATGAAAGTTTTTATTATATCCCTCTTGAATACCTATCCTTTATGGACTAGCCTTGTAACCAGTGCAAATTACCATTACTATTTATTAGACTCTCAAAAAGATTTAAGTGAAGCATGAGAGTGCAACTATTTCTACAAAATATAATCACCGCCGTGCTCTAAAAGATATAAGTGAAGCACTAGAGCAACTGCCTAGCTCAAAAGATACAAATGAAGCACATAGAGTATTCTAACAAATCACGAACAAGTGCGTGTCCCTCTCAAAAGGTGTGTCCAGCAAAAGATGATTGTGGAAAACTAAAAAGCAAACAAAGCAAAAACTACTATGGCACAAGACGCTCCAAGTAAAACTCATATCATGTGATGAATAAAAATATAGCTCCAAGTAATATACTGATAGATTGTAGACGAAAAAGGGAATGCCATCCGGGGCATCCCCAAGCTTAGAAGCTTGGGTATTCCTTGAATATTACCTTGGGGTGCCTTGGGCATCCCCAAGCTTAGGGTTTTGTCGCTCCTTATTCCTTCATCCATCGTGATCTCACCCAAAACTTGAAAATTTCAGCACACAAAACTCAACAGAAACCTCGTGAGATCCGTTAGTATAACAAGCAAATCATAAACTTTAGGTACTGCTATGTGTCGGTACCAAAACCGGCAGATCCCGGGTAGGGGATCCGAACTATGGGTCAAGGAGTCGATGGTAACAGGGAACGTAGAGACAGCGATTTACCCAGGTTCGGGCCCTCTCAAGGAGGTAATACCCTACGTCCTGCTTGATTGTATTGATGTGATTGTATGAAGGTTACAGAGTTGATCTACCTCGAGATCGACTGGGCTAAACCCTAGGTAATGGATATGATCCCCCTCTACGGACTAGGCCTTCTGGTTTATATAGACACCAGGAGGTCCTAAGGTTACACAAGGTCGGTTACCATCAGGGGACAAGCATGCCGGTTACGCCAATTGTTCCTTGGAGGAGACGCCAAGTCTTCGGAGGTTTCCTTTTGATACACGGGGTCGCCCACAATCCAGTCCTCCATCAACGAGTAGAGGGCGGCCCACCAGCCCGGCCAATGAGAGATAGGCCGGCAGCCCGAGTACCCCCTAGTCCGGGACACCCTCAGTAGCCCCCGAACTAGCCTCCAATGCCGAGGTCTACGATCTTCGGCAGCTTCATGCTTCAAAGGTCTTCGGTTTGGGTGGGGAGTTCCTCCCGTTACCTGTATTCGAATTAACAATAATTCAGCCACCAATAGATCGGTTACCGAGGTATCCTTAGAGAGGCCCTGTGGGGCCCACCATACCGCTTTTCTTTGCTTAGAATTAAATGACGACCCCCGATCTCTGCGCACCCACGGAATCCGAGTGGCCCGATGGGTTTTTACAAAAATGTCCCTCCCTGGGGGGAGATAATGCCCCTTTAATAAGCCAAGGGCGTGGAGGTTAACGCTTCCCACCCCCTGTCATTCTTCTCCACATCCCCGCAAAGCCATAGTCAACAAACAATGGCGAGCGTCCCAGGTTCTTCCTCATGTCCTCATGGCCCCCGTCAAGGTGATTGGGCGAGTTGCTCCGTATCTTGCATGCGACTTCGTAGGCTTGAGGCGCAGGGGTATCTGCCCACTTCAGATCTCACATCCACCCGCCCCGGATTAACTTCCGCAGACGGAAAGGCCCTTGCGGAGAATTTTCCTTCCCCTCACGGGGAGGAGAGGGTTTGCTTCGTGCCCTTCGTTCTGCGAGGCCTGGGTTTTCCCATCCATCCCTTCTTGAGGGGTTTACTAGAGTTCTACGGGATTCAGCTCCACCACCTTACCCCCGGATCGATCCTCCATATTTCGGGCTTTGTCGCTTTATGCGAGATGTTCCTGGGCTGCGAGGCGCACTTCGAGTTGTGGAGGAAATTCTTCTGCCTAGTCCCCCGCACCCGGGAAGGGGTTATCTACGAGGTCGGCGGAGCCGAAGTATGGCGCATCGCCGGGACCGGATACCCCATTGGGACTCCAAAGAAGGATGCCGAAGAGTGGACTTCGGAATGGTTTTATATCAAAGACGTCCCTTTATTCGATCTAGTTCGAAGGGGTCTACCAGAATTTTCATTGGCTTCTCCAACGAAGCGGTTCAACTGGCGCCCGAAGAGTCCTTCCCAAGAGGAAAGTGCCGAAGTAGCTCGACTGGCTGCTCAAGTGAGGTGGTTAGCCCATAACGGACTAACCATTGTTGACGTGATGGCAATAGCCATCGCTCGATGTGTCCAGCCTCTGCAACAGAGAATTCATCCGCTATGGAACTACAACGGGGAGGACGACGCAGCCCGGTACACAAAGAAGGGGCCCGCCAACCAGGCGGCGATAGCCGCCATACTAGCCGATTTGTTCAAGGGGGAAGAGCAAGAGTTCGCTCGGCTAAAGCTCAAGAAAGGCTTCTCGATGTATGAGCCCATCGAAATGGTGAGTTCGATCACTCTTTATAGTTCGGATATCACTCCAGAATTTTCATAGTCGGATCTTCACCTTGTCCGAACAGAGTTGGAGGCGATGGATGGAGACGGTGAGTTTCCCGGCTCGTCAACAGGGAGAATTACTCTCGCGACGACGATCCTGGGTTCCATGACGACCCTGAAATATCGATTAATTTTGAGGACGGGGTCTTCTACCAGGAGAGCCTCGATGGCTCCAAGGTGGCCCTGTTGGCCGATCATCCCGGGGTGCTTCCCTCCTCCGCGGTAAGTGGCCAACGGGCTTCCTCTCGAAAGAAACGCTCAGCCGCTGCAGGCCCAAACACACTAACACCTACTCCCAAGGGCCGCCGCACGACGCGCCGAACAGCCGCAAGAGCGGCACCAGCGGCCCCGACGACAAGTAGTTGTGGGGTGACCCAGCGCGCGGCCCCAACGGGAGCTACATCATCGGCGCCTCGCCCGAAGAGGTAATGCATTCACCATACTGTTATGGCCTCTATCTTCAACATCCACCGCAGATGCCAATAATTTGCTCCATGGTGTTCTGTAGACGATGTGTGGAACCGTCCACGGCCAAGGATGTTGATGAGGTGCCAAGGGGTGACCCAAACCCGAGGTCGCCAGCTGTAACCGGAGTTACTCCGGGAGCCCCTGCCGAGTACCAAAATCCTGAGGACTCGGGAGGCGTCTCGGTCACTAATTCCGAAGTTGAAAGTGTGATGAATCATCGGCGGCGCAAGGCATCACTTCGGCACTCCGCGTTGTCTAATCAGGAGTTCAATGCTCTTAGCTCGGTAGATGCGTACCTCGGCGCTGCCCGAACGGGACTTGAAGGCGCAGTGAGGCTCATGTCTACAAATGTGCAGGTATAGTAATAGTTTTGACAACTAGTATCTAACCCAGTAGCCCCCGAGCCTTAATTTGGGCGGGACGGCCGAGTTAAGGGTCTGATATCCATGCTGCCCTGCTTTTGTGCAGACTATTCGGGAGCAAAACAAAAAGCTGTCCGAGGACCTCAAGCTGGTGCAAACAGAGTTAGAGTCTATGAAAGCCGAGCTAGAGGGGGTGAAGAAAGGTACCAGAGAGGCACATGGTAAGTGCCGAACTTAAAGTTCATTAAAGAGAAAATGTGGTGGAACACCTCCACTAATGAAAAATGATTCCATAGCAGCCGAGTCGATAAATCAGCTGCAGAAGGACCTGGATATGGCCAGAAAAGCTCAAAGATATGTGGAGTCACAGCAAGAGGCTGGCTACCGGGTGCTGTCCCGAAGTCATGAGGAGAGGGATAAGCTTAAGGCGGAAGGCGAACAACAGGTCCAAGAAATCAAAAGCTTGAAAGCTCAACTGACTGTAACCCAAGAGGAGAACCAGAGACTGAAAGCGGGCATGTTCGGTAAGTGCAATCCGATTTGTCCGTTCAATAACTGAACGTATTAGGCAGCAATATGAGCAACGCCATGTCTCATTGTAGTTCTGCTGACCGGGCGTCCCGAAGAGGAAGCCGGTTTCTTCGGGCGGGACCTGCTGAAGGAGCTATCCGCTGTACATGAGCGGGCCCGGAGAGCCATGAAGAGCATGTTCAAAGCACTGTGGCCTGGCGAAGTGGCTCCGGAAGGGATGGCCGAACTCGCGAATCGCTTCAAAGGAGCTTGGCGCCGCTTTGAGTTATGGAAGATGTCATCTTGTCGTGACAGAGCACGGGAAGCGTGGGCGATGATCAAGACCCGCTTCACCAAGCTGGAACCGGAGCATCTAGCGAGAGGCGGGCCGGTAGGGCCAGATGGGCAGGAAGTGCCCGTGCATCTGGTGTATGACTAGGTTATGCCCGCAGCTCGGCTGTCCCAAGCAGATTGTGCTCTGGAGACCATAATAGATGGTCTTGATCAAGATGTAACAGTCTGATTCTATGTATCTATGTACTTTACATCAAATAGTCTCCAAACCGCGCTAAAACGTTGTCTTAACCGGCCATCGGCTTTCGCCTCCTCGACCAGAGGCCGAGGAGTGTTTCCTACTATGTGATCCGAGGATATCGGAAAAATAATTCGGAGAACCAGGCAATCCGGCCATTTGGTGCGAACAGACAAAAACGTGCTCAGGGAGTTATGTTATATTACTGTATAACGTAAGAAACATCTTCCGATGAAAATAGGTCCTCGATGGGTCCCTTTCATCAGGTTACCACGTCGAACCGTGGATGGATAACCGAATACCCAAGGTAAGCGGGGATGGTTTCTTCGGGAAAATACCCCCGGAAATTTTGGTGGTAGTTACCAATTATTTTCACTTCCCCCGCGGCCGACCGATTGTATTCTTAAGAACGCTAGCTTTCGGCTTCACCCGTCTGAGGTACGCACCCGGGTAATCCGGACGTATCAATCACAGAGGTGCTCCCTTTACTCCCTAGCCGAACAATCGGGAACGTAGGGGGTAAACACAGGAGCGAGGCAACCCAGCTTGGCCAAATCTTAAGTGAAATTGTTGCATATAGTGGCTTTAGAATGACACAGGAAGGTTGCAAACACGTAAAAAACGGATGATTGCATAAATGAAATTTGACGAGCTTCGTAAAAGAAGCCCCCAGGTAACAAAGTTTGGTACATTCAAAGATGTTTGCCGAAGAAGAACTTAACGTAATTCGGCATTTCCGAACACAACCCGGGAGAGACTATTGACTAGAAAGATAAAGATCCTGAAAGGATAAATCGAACAAGGTAAGTTTGTGGGACTAGCCATAGAAACGTCGCAGCCGAGCTGCATTCCATGGGTTTGGTTCGAGGCGATCGTCCGTTGGGTCGCGGAGGCGGTACGCCCCGCCCGTGAGTACTTGGTCGATTATGAAGGGCCCTTCCCACTTGGGCGACAGCTTGTGCTTCTGCTTCTCCGGGAGGCGCAGGACTAGGTCGCCGACGTTGTAGGCCTTGGCCCGTACTTCCCTACTTTGATAACGTCTGGCCTGCTGCTGATAAAAAGCAGAACGAGCCCGAGCTATGTCGCGCTCGCCCTCTAGGGCGTCCAGGTCATCCTGCCGATCCAACTCGGCCTCCCTTTCTTCATACATACGCACGCGAGGTGCGTCATGAATAAGATCGCTGGGGAGGACGGCGTCTGCCCCATACACCATGAAGAACGGTGTATAGCCCATGGAGCGATTAGGAGTGGTGCGCAATCCCCACAATACGGAGTCGAGCTCCTCAACCCAATGGCAGTCGGATTCTTTTAAGGATCGGACCAAACGGGGCTTGATGCCACTCAAGATCAGTCCATTAGCTCGCTCGACCTGTCCATTGGACTGTGGGTGATATACCGAGGCATAATCGAGCTTAATGCCTAAATTAGCGCACTAGTCTTTGACTTCCTGGGCAGTAAAATTGGATCCATTATCCGTTATTATGCTATGGGGGACACCATAACGGTGTACGACGTCGGATATAAAATTGATGACCGGCTTAGACTTGGGCAAAGCTACCGGCTTTGCCTCAATCCATTTAGTGAATTTATCTACCATGACGAGTAGATATTTCTTCTTCCTGGTCCCCCCTTTAAGTGGTCCAACCATGTCCAGCCCCCAGACCGCGAAAGGCCAAGTAATTGGGATCGTCCGAAGGGCCGTGGGGGGCATATGACTCTGATTTGCAAAGAGCTGGCATCCAACGCAATGTTGGACCAATGTCTGGGCGTCTGTTCGGGCAGTGGGCCAAAAGAACCCTGCTCGGAAAGCATTGCTCACCAGGGCCCGAGCTGCCGCGTGGTGACCGCCCCTGCCAGAGTGAATCTCGGCCAGAAGCTGCCTTCCCTCCTCTTCGGATATACATCTCTGGAGGACGCCAGTAGTGCTTTTTTTTATATAGCTCTCCCTCGTGGACTTTATAGGGTTTAGATCATCGAATGATACGCCTGGCCTCAGTCTGGTCAGCCGGTAATTCTTGGCGGAGGAGGTAGGCGAGGAAGGGCTCGGTCCATGGCGCGATTACCGCCATGACTTCGTGAGTCGAAGATGTCATTTCGATGGCCGAGCCCCCGATAATTCCATTATCTGGTTCAATAGGCGGAGGGATGAGCTCTCCTGAGGTATTGGTTTCCGAGCCCTGGGTTTCCTCCTGCCACACCATGGACGGCTTGAAAAGTCGTTCCAAAAAGGTGTTCTTGGGGACGCGGTCGCGCTTAGCGCCCATTCGAGCAAGGATATCCGCAGCTTGATTGGTGTCACGAGGTATATGGTGAAACTCCAGTCCTTCAAAGCGGGCGGAGATTTTCAGGACGGCGTTGCGGTATGCTGTCATTTTTGGGTCCTTTGCGTCGAATTCGCCGTTGACTTGAGAGATGGCGAGATTAGAATCTCCCCGTACCTCGAGCCGCTGTATGCCCATTGACACCGCAATCCGAAGTCCATGCAGCAGAGCTTCGTATTCGGCTGCGTTGTTGGAATCGGTGTACATGATCTGGAGTATGTACCGAATATTATCGCCAGTGGGTGATGTGAGGACCATGCCAGCCCCCCAGCCCGGCGAGCATTTTGGAGCCATCGAAGTACATCGTCCAATGTGAGTATGTACTGTACTCCCTAGGGAGTTCGGCTTCCGTCCATTCCGCAATGAAATCAGCCAGAACCTGAGATTTAATAGCTCGGCGCGGTCGATATATGATTTCGAAGGGAAGGAGTTCTATAGCCCATTTGGCTATGCGGCCGGTAGCATCTCGATTGTTAATTATGTCGTTGAGCGGTACTTCGGATGCAACCATGACCGAGCACTCTTGAAAATAGTGGCGGAGCTTGCGGGATGCCATGAAAACTGCGTAGGCGATCTTCTGATAGTGCGGGTACCTCGTTTTACATGGGGTGAGCACTTCGGATACGTAGTACACAGGTTTCTGCACCTGGATCTTGTGACCCTCTGTTTCTCGTTCGATGACGAGAACTGCGCTGACCACCTGATTCGTGGCCGAGATATATAGCAGCATTGGCTCGCCCGGGCTGGGTGCTGTTAAGATCGGGTTGCTGGCCAGCAGAGTTTTTATTTCCTCAAGTGCTTCCGCCGCCTCGCTGGTCCAGTCGAAGTTCTTCGTTCGTTTGAGCAATTTGTAGATCGGTAAGGCTTTTTCTCCGAGGCGTGAGATGAAGCGGCTCAAGGCTGCGACGGAGTCGACCAGTTTCTGGACGTGCTTTAGCTCAGTGGGGATCGCCAGCTCGGACAGTGCCCGTATTTTCGCTGGGTTGGCCTCTATTCCTCTAAGGGAAACGATGAACCTGAGCAGCTGACCGGCCGGCACTCCGAAAACGCACTTTTCCGGATTGAGCCGTATATCGAAAATCCGAAGATTATCGAAGGTTTGCCGGAGATCGTCCACCAGCTGACTAACGTGTTTGGTCTTAACGACCATGTCGTCCACGTATGCTTCGACCGTTTTGCCAATTTGTTTTTCCAAACATGTTTGAATCATGCGTTGGTATGTAGCCCCTGCGTTCTTTAATCCGAAGGGCATTGTGTTGAAACAGAATGGTCCATAGGGGGTGATGAATGCTGTGGCCGCTTGGTCGGACTCCTTCATTTTGATTTGATGGTATCCGGAGTAAGCGTCGAGGAAACACAGCGAGTCGTGTCCGGCGGTGGCGTCGACGATCTGGTCGATGTGGGGCAAGGGGAAAGGATCCTTAGGGCAGGCCTTGTTCAAATCCTTGAAATCGACGCACAAACGCCAGGACTTATCCTTCTTCGGCACCATGACCAGGTTGGCCAACCACTCTGGATGTTTGATGTCTCGGATGAATCCGGCTTCGAGCAACTTGGCCAGTTCCTCACCCATGGCTTGACGCTTGGGTTCGGAAAACCGACGGAGAGTCTGTTTAACTGGCTTGAAACCTTTGATTATGTTCTGGCTGTGCTTGGCTAATCTACGCGGGATCCCTGGCATGTCTGAAGGGTGCCAGGTGAAGATATCCCAGTTTGCACGCAGAAATTGGCCCAATTCTTCATCGACCGCGGGGTCCAGCTGAGCTCCGATGGACGCCGTCTTGTTGGGATCTATTGGGTGTACTTGGAATTTGATGATTTCATCTGCTGGTTTAAAGGACGTGGATTTTTGCCTTTTTATCAAGGATGACGTCGTCCTTGTCCACCGTGGAGCGGAGCGCGGTTAATTCTTCTGCCGCGAGGGCTTCGGACAACGCTTCGAGGGCGAGCGATGCCGTTTTATTCTCGGCTCGCAGGGCTCTGTCCGGATCACTTATTACCATGATTATACCGTTTGGCCTTGGCATTTTAAGCTTCATGTACCCGTAATGTGGTACAACATGGAATCGTGTGAAGGCATCGCGCCCTAGTAAGGCATGATAGCCGCTGCGAAAGGGCACGATGTGGAAAAGCTGTTCCTCGGATCGGTAGTTCTCGGGAGTTCCGAAGACCACATCAAGAGTCACGCGGCCACTGGCACGCGCCTCCTTTCCGGGGATGATCCCTCGAAAGGTAGTGTGACTTTGCTCTATGCGGGATTTGTCAAACTGCATTTTATCCAAGGTGTCCTCGTAAATGAGGTTTAGCCCGCTACCGCCGTCCATCAACACCTTTTGGAGTCGGAATCCATCCACTATGGGATCAAGGACAAGGGCGGCAGCGGCTCGGGTAGGGCAGGCCCTCGGCTGGTCTTGTTCACTAAAAGTGATGGGTGTGTCTGTCCAGGAGTCTGTCTCTGCCACGTGGTGGATTTGAGCGAGCTCTCGAAGGTCTCTCTTCCTCTGATTCTTCGAAGAGTAAGTCTCGTAGATTGTTAAGATTTCGGCGTCGTCATCAAGGGGCATTACTGGACTTTTAGTGGAGTACGGGCCTCCGAGAATGACCTCGTCGCTCTTGGTGACTTGCCTGACCACCCAGCAAGCTCGAAGGCTGTGGGTTGGATTTGTGGAGTGTATGGGGCATGGTTTATCCAGTATTCTGTCAAGGACCGTTCTGGATCTCGTCAGGGGTTTCATCTTTTTCTCGGACGGCTCGTATTGGCGTGTCCGGTGAGGGAGTGCGCATTTCGCCCAAGCTCGGTTTAGTTCCTCTGTGCAGGTTAACTCCGTTTGCTCAAGCTGGGCCTGCCAAGCGTACTCCATGGCGCAATATTTGGACACCAGATCCGATAAATTAGAGAAATTTTGGATGTGGCGGCGGGCGAGGGCGTTTAAGACGCCCTTGTCTCTGTAGTTCTGTCGGAAGATCTCTAGAATGTCCTTGTCGCAGCCGTCCGTCATCTTATTTTTGACGATAAGGAATCTGGCCCAGAAGTGCCGGACTGTCTCTCCGGGCTGCTGCTTAACGTACATCAGGTCCCATATGTCGGGACGTCCTGTGTTATCCGGACAATACTCAATGTGGGGGGTGGGCAGGATAAAAAACTTGATCCCAGCGGAGTGTGAGTCCGGAGTTTTGGGGGCCGCGTCCTGGATTGTCATGGAATCAGGTGCGCCGAGCTCTGGATAATTGACCGGGCGCGGGTGAGCGGATCCGGACTTGCATGTTGAGCCGGACTCTGGCTCTAAACCCTCTCCGGAGCGGAATTCAGCTGCCGAGCTGGAAGGCGAAGCCTGCTGGTCGGAAACTTGCACCTCATGCATTTTTGGTTCGAAGGTAACGGGTGAGGCCTCTGAGGGGCCTTCGATAGTGGCGACCAAGTGAGTAGTGGCGGGGGCATAAATTTCCCTGTCGTCGGTTTTAAGCCCGATCTGATCGTATACCGAGGAATGGCCATCGGCGATTCCCAGAGCTTGGATCCGATCTAGTATCCCGTTTAATGATGAGAGATCGGTTGATTCCAGGTTCGGGTAATTTGCGGGGTCAACCCGCAGTATGGCCGTGACGGGGGTGTCAGAATTCGCCCCGAAGTTATGTTCGGCCGAGGCTGGAGTTCGGCCACTGAGCGCGGAGGTCAGATCCGGGCTCAAGGTTGGATCTGCAGCGGCTGCCGTCTCAGCAGTGGGGTTGGCCGTACTCGAAGTCGGCGCTTCAGGATTCGTGGGTCCATCAGGCGAAGCTGAGGACCCCGTGAGGATAAGATCTCCCCGGGAGTCGGCGACGAATTCTAAGTTTCCAAACCTGATCTCCTGGTCGGGGGTGAAGCTGTCGACCCGGCCAAGGTGACCGGCCGGATCGGCGTGTAGCACGATGCTTCCGAATGCGAAGAGCTGGCCGGGAACAAAAGTGTCCCTGCGGCTAGCGCTGATGCTGATGATTAGGCGAGCCATTGATCCTTGATGACCCACGGTGGAACTCTCAATGAAAGCACCAATGTCGGTACCAAAACCGGCAGATCTCGGGTAGGGGATCCGAACTATGGGTCAAGGAGTCGATGGTAACAGGGAACATAGAGACAGCGATTTACCTAGGTTCGGGCCCTCTCAAGGAGGTAATATCCTACGTCCTGCTTGATTGTATTGATGTGATTGTATGAAGGTTATAGAGTTGATCTACCTCGAGATCGACCGGGCTAAACCCTAGGTAATGGATATGATCCCCCTCTACGGATAGGCCTAAGGTTACACAACGTCGGTTACACAACGTCGGTTACCATCAGGGGACAAGCATGCCGGTTACGCCAATTGTTTCTTGGAGGAGACGCCAAGTCTTCGGAGGTTTCCTTCTGATACACGGGGTCGCCCACAATCCAGTCTTCCATCAATGAGTAGAGGGCGGCCCACCAGCCCGGCCTATGAGAGATAGGCCGGCAGCCCGAGTACCCCCTAGTCCGGGACACCCTCACTATGAACCCATTCATATTATATTATTGCATAATACCTACTGTATTCTAACTTCTCCATGACTTATACCCCCCGATATAATCCATAGAATCATCAAAACAAGCAAACTATGCAACGAAAACAGAATCTGTCTAAAACAGAACAGTATGTAATGACAGAGTATTATCTATACTTCAGTAACTCCAAAAATTCTGAAAACTTCGGACAATGTAAACAATTTGTATCCCAATACTGTGTAAAAATTTCAGATTTTTCTTACATTCCAGTAAAGAATATAAATTCCAAAACTGGGCGCAAAACTTTCTGTTTTCAAACAACATCAATTATACTATCATCCAAATCATCCCAAAGGCATTACTTGGCACCAACACTAATTAAAACATAAAAACAAAATTATAACAGTAGATATAATTGTGCAAACATACAAAACAGAAAATAAAAGCAAAAATTTAAGATACATATTGGGTTGCCTCCCAACAAGCGCTATTGTTTTATGCCCCTAGCTAGGCATAATGCATTGTTTCCAGTATTATCATCCTTCAAATTAATTCCATAGGTGGCCCTCATAATTGATTCATATGGTGGTTTAATTCTCTTTCTAGGGAAGTGTTCCATTACTTTCTTTAATGGAAATTGAAACCTTATATTTCCTTCTTTCATATCAATAATAGCACCTATGGTTCGTAGGAAAGGCCTACCATGTATTATAGGACAAGACGGATTGCAATCAATATCAAGCACAATGAAATTAACGGCTACATTATTTCTATTAGCAAAAATAAGCACATCATTTATTCTACCCAAAGGTTTCTTAATAGTTGAATCCGCTAAATGCAAATTAAGGGAACATTCATCCATATCGGTGAGGCCTAGCACATCACAAAAAGATTTGGGTATAGTGGAAACGCTATCACCTAAATCACATAAAGCATTACATTCATAATATTTAATTTTTGACTTTAATAGTAGGTTCCCATTCATCCTGCAATTTTCTAGGTATTGAAACCTCCAACCCTAGCTTTTCTTCAAGAGCTTTTATCATAGCTTCTACAATATGTTTAGTAAAAGCTTTATTTTGTTCATAATCATTGGGTGAATTTATCATGGATTGCAACAAATAAATACATTCAATCAAAGAACAATTATCATAATTAAAGTCCTTGTAATCCAAAGTAGTGGGCACATCATTATTTAAAGTCTTGACCTCTCCAAACCCACTTTTATCATTTTTATCATTAAGATCATCACCCCCCGAACAATTGTGACGTCTTCTAGCTAAAGTTGACTCATCTCCAGTCCCTTTTTCATCAAGTTTTATATTACTAAATAAACATTCAATAGGTGAGACACCAATCATTTTAATATCTTCATCATGATTACGATAAAAACCGGGTGGAATAGCTTTTTCTAAGAATTCTCGCTTAGCTCTCAACCTAGCGGTTCTCTCTTTACTTTCATTAATGGAGACATAGATAGATTTAATAGACTCATTAATATCATGCTTGGGTGGAAAAAATTTAATTTTAAGAGTTTCCACATCATGAGCAACCTATCCATGTTTCTAGACATTTCACCAACTTTATTCAATTTTTCTTCTACCATAGCATTAAAAATCTTTTGAGAACTAATAAATTCTTTAACATTGTTCTCAAGATCAGTAGGTATCCTATTATTATTGTTATATGAATTACCATAATTATTAGAGGAATTTCTGGGAAACGTTCTAGGATTAAAATTTCCTCTATAAGCATTATTGTTGAAATTATTTCTAGAGACAAAATTCACATCAATAGCATCATTATTTTGCTCAATAAAAGTAGATAATGGCACATCATTAGGATCAACATGAGCATTTTTACTGGCAAGCATTTTCATAATAGCATCCATTTTATCACCCAAAGTAGAGACTTCTTCGACAGAGTTTACCTTCTTACCAGTTGGAGCTCTTTCGGTATGCCATTGAGAATAATTTGTCATAATATTATCAAGGAGTTTTGTAGCTTCTTCCAATGTAATTTCCATAAAAGTACCACCTGCAGCAGAGTCTAGAAGATTTCTAGAAACAAAGTTTAGTCCCGCATAGAAATTTTGTATAACCATCCATAAGCTTAAACCATGAGTGGGACAATCTCTAATCATTAATTTCATTCTCTCCCATGCTTGTGCAACATGTTCTTGATCAAGTTGCTTAAAATTCATTATTTGATTTCTAAGAGAAATAATCTGAGCGGGTGGAAAATACTTGGCAATAAAAGCATCCTTACACTTATCCCATGAATCAATACTATTGTGAGGCAAGGATGAAAACCAAGTTTTAGCACGATCTGTTAGCGAGAATGGAAATAATTTCAACTTAATAATATCATTATCCATATCTTTTTTCTTTTGCATATCACATAATTCAACGAAAGTATTAAGATGGGAGGCGGCATCCTCATTAGGAGTTCAAGAACATTGTTCTTTCATACCAAGACTTAGCAAAGCAGCATTATCATATGACTCCGCACTAGTGGCAGGAGGAGTAATTGAAGTACTAATAAAATTATTATTATTAGTATTTGAAAAGTCACACAACTTGGTGTTTTCTTGAGACATACCGACAAAGCAAGCAAACAATTTTTTTTTGTGTTTTTGTATTTTTTATGAGAAGTGGGGGATATAAAAACGAGAGGCAAAGGCAAATAAAAAGTAGAGCAAGTAGATGATAGTTTGAGTGAAGGTACTTGATAGGTTTTGATGATGTCTCCCCGGCAACGGCGCCAGAAATTCTTCCTGCTACTTGTGAGCTGCGTTGGGATTTTCCTTGAAGAGGAGAGGAGATGCAGTACAGTAGAGATAAGTATTTCCCTCAGTGAGAACCAAGGTTATCGAACCAGTAGGAGAATCATGCAAAGTATCGTGAACAACACTTGCACAAACAAACGCAAATAATTGTACCCAACGCGGGCAAGAGGGTCGTCAATCCCCTTGAACTCGTTACTTGCAAGGATTAAATCTTGTAGTGGTAGATAGATAAATTGCAAAACAAAATAAAAGAAATAAAATTGCAGCAAATATATTTTGGATTTTTATATATGATTTAAGTAGACCCGGGGGCCATAGTTTTCACTAGAGGCTTCTCTCTCGAACACATAGCATACGGTGGGTAAACAAATTACTGTTGGGCAATTGACAGAAAAGCGCATAGTTATGACGATATTCAAGGCAATGATCATGTATATAGGCATCACGTCCGAGACAAGTAGACCGACTCTTGCCTGCATCTACTACTATTACCCCACCCATCGACCGCTATCCAGCATGCATCTTGGGTATTAAGTTAATAAAAACAGAGTAACGCCTTAAGCAAGATGACATGATGTAGACAAAGTAAACTCAACTAATATGAATAAACCCCATCGTTTTACCCTTAATGACAGCAATACAAATACGTGTCTTGTCCCTTTCTGTCACTGGGATATAGAGCACCGCAAGATTGAACCCATTACAAAGCACCTCTCCCACTAAAGATAAATCAATCTAGGTGGCCAAACCAAACGGATAGATCGGAGAGAAATACAAATCTATAACAATCATGCATAATAAAGTTCATAAAAGACTCAATTACTTCTCATTAATATTCAGATCATAAACCCACAATTCATCGGATCCCAATAAACACACCGCAAAAGAAGATTACATCGAATAGAACTTCAAGAACACCGAGGATAACATTGTATTGAAGATCAAAGAGAGAGAGAAGAAGCCATCTTGCTACTAGCTATGAACCCATAGGTCTATGGTAAACTACTCACACATCATCAGAAGGCAGCAAGGATGATGTAGAAGCCCTCCATGATCGATTCCCCTTCGGTAGAGTACCGGAAAAGGCCTCTAGATGGGATCACGAAAGAATAGAAGCTTGTGGCAGCAGAAAAGTTATTTCGGGTGGATCTCTATTGGTTTCCCAATATTTGAGAATTTATAGAAGTGGAATTAGGTCAGACGGAGCCTCGAGGGGGCCACAAGGCAACGGGGCGTGGCCCCCTGGGCGCGCCGGGTTGCCTTGCCGTCTTCTCGTACATCCTCTGGTCTCCCCCCGAAGCTTCTAGGGTCTCTTATGTCTAGAAAAAAATCATCAAAAAGTTTCGTAGCGTTTTGACTCCGTTTGGTACTGATTTTTTGGAAAACCAAAAACAAGCAGAAAACAGCAACTGGCCCTGGGCACTGGGTTAATAGTTTAGTTCCCAAAAATGATATAAAATGGCATATAAATGCATATAAAACATCCATGATTGATACTATAATAGCATGGAACAATCAAAAATTATAGATACGTTGGAGACGTATTAGGGAGGTGGCCAGAAGCTCTACGGGAGAGCCACGAGCTCACACGGCGCGCTCCCAGGGGGGCGCGCCACCTGAGCTCGTGGGTCCTACGCAGCTCCATTTGACCTAATTCCACTTCTATAAATTCTCAAATATTCCCAAGCCAACTAAGAGCCACCCGTAATAACTTTTCTGCCGCCGCAAGCTTCTGTTCTTCCGCGATCCCATCTGGAGGCCTTTTCCGGTACTCTGCCGGAGGGGGAATCGATCACGGAGGGCTTCAACATCAACCTTGCCGCCCTTCCGATGATGTGTGAGTAGTTCTCCATAGACCTACGGGTCCATAGCTAGTAAATAGATGGCTTCGTTTCTCTCTTTGATCTTCAATACAAAGTTCTCCATAATCTCCATGGAGTTCTATTCGATGTAATCTTCTTTTGCAGTGTGTTTGTTGGGATCCGATGAATTGTGGGCTTATCATCAGATTATTCACTGAAAGTAATTGAGTCTTTTTTGAACTTTATTATGCATGATTATTATAGCTTTGTATTTCTCTCCAATCTATCCAGTTGGTTTGGCCAACTAGATTGATTTATTTTCAGTTGGAGAGGTGCTATGTGATGGGTTCGATCTTGCGGTGTCCTCACCCAGTGACAGAAGGGGTAGTGAGGCACATATTTGTATTGTTGCCATTAAGGGTAAAACAATGGGGTTCAGTCATATTTTTTGGTTTTATTCTGTCTACATCATGTCATCATACTTCATGCATTACTGTGTTTGTTATGAACTTAATACATAGAGAGGCAAGCATAGAAGCACTCTTGAAGTGGAATAATAGTAGTAGATGCAGAATCGGTTTGGTCTACTTGTCACGGACGTGATGCCTATATACATGATCATTGCTATGAATAACATCATAACTATGCACTTTTCTATCAATTGCCCAACAGTAATTTGTTTACCCACCGTATGCTATGTTTCGAGAGAGAAGCCTCTAGTGAAAACTATGGCCCCCGGGTCTACTTTTATCATATTACTAAAACCTAAATTACCTTGCTGCATTTATTTTACTTTTTATTTACTTTTCAATTCATATATATATCGCTATCAGATTTGATCCTTGCAAGTAACGACTTCAAGGGGATTGACAACCCTCTTGCCCGCGTTGGGTGCAAGTATTTGCTCTTGTGTGTGCAGGTACTATTTGACTAGGATTTTCTTGGTTCTCCTATTGGTTCGATAACCTTGGTTCTCACTGAGGGAAATACTATCCACTACTATATTGCTTCACCCTTCGTCTTCGGGGAAAATCCCAACGCAGCTCAGAAGTAGCAAGTACATTTGTTGCTTTGCCAGTGAAGGTTTCCTAAGAAAATTGGCCCTACCGATAAATGAAGACAATGGTATTCAGGTTACATTGCATACAAACCATGGACTTACGTTCAAAGTTTTGATCAACAACGAAGCAAAAGGTTCCTCGTATATTACCAGGGAGTATTATAGAGAATTTACCATTTGTTATGCACTCCAAGGTGGCAATCAAATGTTATCTTTCCGAGACTTTATCATGGATGTTTTGCTCTTCGGAATCCATCAGGATCTCTTTCCGAGAAAATCTGCGTCTCCTCAAAACCCAACAATAAGTCGGGATTCAAATTCCTAGAAAGGTTCAGCTGGAACCCAATTCCATGAATGAATCGCTTGATTCGTTTCAAGATCCTAATGGATCCAAGGGCGAATGATGAGGTTATCTCCCACTTGGTAGTCTCATGTAAGCATAAAGTACAACTATGGCCCATGGAGGACGAAGCCCGTGGTTCTTACGGCTCAAGACGCCGCAAGTAACAGGGAGGTTCATCACTCGGTGTGGTCACTCGGTTTGCACTTCTAGGAGCTTAACCTCGGTCACTTTACCTTCACTTAGTTCGTTAAGAAGGCTAACAGCCAGATGTAATAATAGAGGCATTACAGAAGCATAGCACTCACTACTAGGAAAGAAAAGGCTTATAGACGAATTCAAATGAGAGGCGGGCGGGACGAGTTACCCACCACAGCTATTTTGGAAAAGTAGCAGTGGCGGGTGCCGCAATCAGTCCACCAGGCTATAGACAGAACACTGGGGGACGAAAGACAACACCCGCCACACATAAGCACTACTGAGTATGGCCACGTGATGAATGCTAGCAGTGGCGGGTTGCTAGTCACACCCACCACTGGTTTTGAAGGCGGGAGTGGCGGGCATGCCCAAGGCCCCGCCATAGATAAATGCCTACAACCGGCGCCAAAAAAACATTTTATCCAGACATTAGCTGTGGTGGGCGGCTGTTTGTGCCCGCCACACATAAGTTACCTCTGGTCTGTCCAAATTCGACTCAAAGATTGCCACCCGCCACCCCAAAGTAGCAGTGGTGGGTCGTCTGGCGCGCCCATCTCACAAGAAGAACTCTATCTGCATGGGTGCGCACCCTCCCCTACCACACTTCACTCTCACTCGCACTCTCACTCTCTCCCATCTCGCTCTCGTCGCCGCCGTCTTCGGCTCATCCTTGCTGCCCACGGCACCGTCGCCGTCCTCCTAGCAGTCCGCTGCTGCCATCGACCTCGCCCTCCACCCCGTCGCCCTCGCCCTCCCGTAGCCCTCCGCTCCGGCCGGTAATCCGTCGCCGTCCCTGCCTCTCATTTCAGCCCTCCTCCTCGCCACCCGCGGCCGCGGCCGCCACGCACACGGACAGGCACGGTAACAGCCACGTTCGATTAGGGTTAGGGGTCTTACTATTTCTTCATATTCGTTTATTGTATTGAGTTTAATTTGTTCATATTAAGTTCATATTAGGGTTAGGGGTGTTATAATTGGGAGAGCTATCTTGGTCTCTTGGGTGAACTAGCAATAGATGGTGGTCTTCCTATAGATGCCTACAAACACATATTTTGACAATCTAATACTTTTTGAATTTCCTTATAGTTTGTAACACCCCGATTTTTGGCCCTTTCTTTTTCTTTTGGTTTCCTTTGGTTTCTACTCCGTTTTTCTTTTTGGAGTGGTTCTGTGGACTTGAAACCTGGGAAGCTCATCTTTCCTTCTTCTCCCAAGTGGTTCATCACTCTCAAATATTTCCCAAGATCATGTCATTTCCATTCTAGCCCTACCCCAATCTTTATTGCTTGGGAATATTCCTTTTTCTATTAAAGGAATAACCCTGTTTGACCTAGGTTGTGAAGAAACCTATATTTCTGTCATGCCAAAAATTCCCACAAAATCCCATAAATTCTTGGGATCATATTTTCCCCAAATATGTCAAAACCCTTCCTTGCCTAGTTCAAAAATAATTTAGGAATATTCATTTCCTATTCTGTCCAGTATGGCACTTTGTGAAGGAAGTGCCATTTATCTTTTCTTGATTGCCCTCAAAATTTTTGGGCACTCTTTACTATCCAAATCATTGCCTCATGACAAAATTCAGCTCTATTTGCCTAGCCAATCTTCCTCAGAAAATTTCCAAAGTTTATGTCCAGAGAGAAGCTTTGTGAAGGAAGTACTAGCTAGGCTAATCCAAATGAGTTGAAATTTTGCCATGTCCTTCATATGCTCAAATAATCCCACTCCACCAAATTTCATCTTCATCCAACAATCTATGTGAGCACAACTTCAAATATTTGTTTCTGGTAATATTTTCAGTTTGTGAAGCAACTATATTTATATTGCTCCACGGTTTCTGAAAATTTACCAGGACATGATCCCACCAATACTACTTCCCTCCACCAAATTTGTGCTCATATCATCAAGCCAATATCTCTCCATAATTTTCCAAAGATTCTGTCCAGAGAAGACCTCTATGAAGGAAGTACCATTTTGGTATGTCCTAATGGCATGAAATTTTTACAGTGTCTTCTTATGTCTAAATCATCATGCTCTACCAAGGTTCAGCCCAATTAAACACTCTATGTGAGTGCAGCTTCATGATCTATTTTCTGGACCAGAGTTGCTGTTGTGAAGCAACTCTATTCAAATCTTGTCAAAACCCCTCCAATTTTCTCCAGAGCATAGTCCTTCCTACCCTAAACCCCTATGACATCTTGTTTTGCTAATTAACCCATCCATTTGACCCCAGCATCTAGTCTAAGTATGCTGCAGCAAAGTTCAGTTGATGTTATCCTTCAACCTATAGCCACTTTAATCGAAGTGATGCATCAGTGGGGTTGCAGGATGAATGGACAACACCTTGGACACCTTTTTCCAGGCCTACGTGCCCTCGCCGTGCCAAGGCACGTGGTGACTGCGCCACTGGCACGCCAGTGCGCGTGCTCTGCTCGCGGTGGATGCGCTCTCTGCATCGCCGAGCGTCGGGCTCGTTCCCTTCGTCCACCCCCGCACGTCCACAGGTGCCGTCCACCCTCCTCCTCCTCCCATGTAGTCCCCTGTCCCCTCTCCCCCTCCTGTAGCACCTACCGCCGGCCCCAGCCATCGCCGCACGCGCGAGCATAGTGCCGCTTCGGTGGCCGACCGCCTCTGCTCCCGCGTCGCCTTGCCTCGCGTCCTTAGCGCCGCCCATCTGCATCACTGCACCTCCACTCTCCCTCTCCCGTCGCATCAACTACCCGCGCGTGCCTCACCCTCGCCAGGAGCATCACCCGCTCGTCCATGGCGGCTTCCGGCTCGGGCATCTTTGCCCTGGCTATTTAAGCCGTCCCCAGCCGCAGCTCTCCTCACCAACATCCCTCCCCTCCTCCCATTAGACCCCGACAGGAAGAACCAACGTCCGCGAGTCCTCCTTCCTCAGCGCTGGCCAGCGCTCCGCCGCTCGGCCATCTTCTCCTTGAGCTTGCTCCGGCCAAGCCCAGCCCCTCCCAGCACCACCCATGATCTCCCTGCAGCCCTCTGGCCCTTCCCAACTCTTTCCCCGAGCGAATCGGCACCAGAGTGCTCATTTCCATCGAAGCCCGACGACGCCAGTAGCTTGCCGCCGCCTGAGACGAAGGGGGCGACGCCATCAGACCACCATTTAGTGATCCACGGGTACAGGCGTGCACGCCGCGGTGTCCCTGATCCATCCCCGCCTTCTCCCATTCCGGGTGCAGCCTCTTCGCCGGCAAACTACCGCCGGTAAGCGTCGCCGCACTCTGCCTCCTCTTTCTCCCTCTAAAACTGACCGAAGGGGCCCACTGGTCAGTGACCCAGGCCGCGCTGAACCGTTTTCAAGTGAAAGTGTATTTCTGTTTTACGTTTTCGACGTCAGCCCCTGGAGGTTTTCCAGAAATTCATTTAAATCCATTTTTAATTCCAGTTTGACCCAAACTTTGACCATCAATATCTCCCAAACTACAAGTCCAAATGAGCTGATTCTTTTTGCAGTATTTTTCTTTTGAGCTCCTTTATTTTCTAGTAGAAGTTGACATTTTTCTCTACTGTCTAGATTTTCTGGACAAAAGAAATTGCTTTATGTGTTATTTTCAAATGCTTTCAAAATTGTTTTTCCAGAGTGTTTAGGTTGTGTGTGAAGACCAGGAGTAGTTGCAACACTCCCTCTGGAGCAAGGCAAGCCACACCCTCCATTTGCATGATTGCAATGCAATGCCATGGTTTAATTAAATTATATTGCCTAAATAATTGCATTAGTTAAATATGATTTGTTCATGGCATTTCTTGGAGTAATATTTGATCTTGCTACTGCCATGATGATGCTTGGATTCCTAGGACTAATGCTTTGCAGATTGAGGATGACATGTTGCCATTGGATTGCTAGTAACAGTAGTTATGCTTTCATCAAGATCATATTGGATATTGGATCTGATAATAATAGTTTGGCTATATTATTCTTTGGATTATTGGATGGATATTGTTATGACATGGATTACAGGTTGATGTATGACACTGGAGTAACTATTATTTTAGATTTACCTTGGGGACAAATTCCGTCATTTCGTTGATCAGGTGCCACCGAATCGAGCTCACCAGTACAGCCACACTTGCCTGGATGGGGAGGCCCTAATTCGGTCTATTGTCATGCCTCTCGCCGGTGCCTCCAACTAGGGAAGGTTATGTGCGCGCGTTGCCCTGGCCCGGCAGGCGGCTATAACCTTGTGTGCCCAAGTTATGTTGTACCCGGGTGTCCCCGTTTGGGACGAGTTTGTTTTGTTTTGCCACGAGGTGGCAGGATGTCACGAGTTGACATCGGGGCCACCCATGACATAGCCCAAAGGGGAGTTTGTCGGAGTGGCCGGGAGAGTGTCATGCAATAGATTGGTTTTGTCGGAACATCGTTGGTCCACCCGAATGGGAGCACGAGGCCATGAGTTCCGTGGTGTGGGTACAGTGTACTAACCTCTGCAGAGTGTATAATCTATCGATAGCCGCGTCCTCAGTTATGGACACAGTTCGTTGTAGGTCACACCATTCGATCAACACTCACGATGACGGAATGACTTATATGAGGACTTATATTTATATGGGAGCAAGTAACAGCTTGGCAGGATGTCGTTGATGATATTGGGATGATCTTGAGAATGATCATCGGATTGTGATATGGTCACACGGTGATCGCAAGGATGGATTGATCACGAGGTGATCGAGATGATATGTTGCTTGGCCGGATAGCCAAGAGTGAGATGGTCCATGTGACCCAAGATGATGGTTCATTAGTGATTCTAGTCTTACCATATTATCTTGATTAATATTTACCTCCACATCATAGTAGTTGTTCATAACTTAACCTGTAATGCTATGTTGTTGTCTTGCCTTGATGCTTTTGGTTGTTGTGAGCTTGCGAGTACATTCAAAGTACTCACCTGGCGTGTCATGCCAGATTGCAGGTGATGCCGTGATTGATTGCTTGCCAAGGATTCCAAATCTGCGAGTTAGGCCGTGTCCCAGTCAGAGTCCCTATGGAGTGGAGTCCATCACCGTCGTCGTTGTTCCGCTGCTAGAAGTTATTTCGCTGCTACGAGTTGTTCCACTGCTAGCATAGAGCTACCTTAGCAGGCGTAGTGTCGCCGTGACGATGTAATCCTTTGTAACCTCTGACCCTTGTACTCGTATTATTTTTAATAAGAGCTAATTTGTTCTATGCCAAGCAGTGCCGTATTCCAGAAGACTTGATCTCTGTGCTAGAATATGGGATGTTCCGGTTCCTCTGAGCCGGGGTGCCACAAGGTTTGGTATCAGAGCAGGTCTGGCTGTAGGACGCCCTAGTCAGCGCAAGCGATAGAAGTCGGTAGTATAAAGTCTAGCCCGTTTGCTTCATTTGATTGCTGCATTTGTTTGTCGCATAGCATGCATATAGACTTATTATCTTGTCACTAACGATCTTATCTTGTGAGTGTAGCTGGCATCGGCTTCGATCCACTACAATCCAGCCCCTGCACCTTCCAGTTGTGCCTACCTGCTCTTCGGTGTTTGGCGTCATCTCTGTCCCAGCGGAATGATGCCGAGGTACCAAGTGTTCCAGACGCCACTTGCAGGTATCGCGTCGAGATTTTTCCTCCAGCCCCACCTATCGCCTCCGTGGTAGACATGTTTCTACCCCGGATCTTGCCATTCTTCTCGGCACTTTGGCAACCCTTACTGATCTTCGTTATCAAGAAAGGGCAATGCCAGCAGACCCAGCTTTCCACCACTATCCTTCCCCCTCACCTATTCCTTGGACGAGTACGGTTCCCTTCCATTTGCTTGATGATGATGTGGATGTGACATTCGTGTCCCGCTACGTGATCATTGAGTACGTCCTCACCTCCGAGCTAGTCAAGGATGAAACCTTGCTAAGCCAGCACTTGGTGTAGCTATGTTTACACCAACCCCTCTACACGGTAATCCATTTTCGTGCACACCGTCACAACATGCTTAGATCGTAGTCCCGGAGTTTCCGCGAGATTTTTGTGCCTAAGTAGGCTTGCATATTGTTGTGAATAGCAGTAATATGTGATGATGCTTATGTGTCTGTTGTGTGCCTTTGTTTCGTTGAGTTGTTTCTTTTGCTTCTTTATTTGGGCCTTCGGTGTTACCTTATTTCCCCTTATGAAAGTTGCTCATCAACTGACACCGGACTCGAAGAAGCAATGAGGATCTCAAATATTTGGAAGCTCAGCTAAACAGTATGGCATTCTCAGTTGACTACATTGTATTGGGAATATAAATGGTATCCTGAATTGATTATCAGCATCAAGTCTACATTAGTTATGCAACCTCTACAACAGTAATGATCAAATCAGCAGGAAGACAAGTCAGGTGCAAGGTCAACGATATATTTTCCATCAAAGGTATGGATCATATATAAAGTTTTGATTCAGCTATAAATGAAATTTGAAATATGTTATACTCCAGAAGGAAGCCAGAATGTGCTATATATTCAGCAAGGAAGACAATCAGGCAATTGTCTGTTGGAAATATGCCCTAGAGGCAATAATAAATTGGTTATTATTATATTTCCTTGTTCATGATAATTGTTTATTATCCATGCTATAATTGTATTGATTGGAAACTCACATACATGTGTGGGTACATAGACAACACTGTGTCCCTAGTAAGCCTCTAGTTGACTAGCTCGTTGATCAAAGATGGTTAAGGTTTCCTAGCCATTGACATGAGATGTCATTTGATAACGGGATCACATCATTAGGAGAATGATGTGATGGACAAGACCCAAACTACGAACGTAGCATATGATCGTGTCAGTTTATTGCTATTGTTTTCTGCATGTCAAGTATCTTTTCCTTTGACCATGAGATCATGCAACTCCCTGACATCGGAGGAATACCTTGTGTGTATCAAACGTCGCAACGTAACTGGGTGACTATAAAGGTGCTCTACAGGTATCTCCGAGGGTGTCTGTTGGGTTGGCATGGATCAAGACTGGGATTTGTTACTCCGTGTGACGGAGAGGTATCTCAGGGCCCACTCGGTAATACAACATCACAATGAGCCTTGCAAGCAATGTGACTAAAGTGTTAGCCACGAGATCTTGTATTACGGAATGAGTAAAGAGACTTGTCGGTAACGAGATTGAACTAGGTATAGAGATACCGACGATCGAATCTCGGGCAAGTAACATACCGAAGAACAAAGGGAACAGTATACGGGATTAACTGAATCCTTGACATAGAGGTTCGACCGATAAAGATCTTCGTAGAATATGTAGGAGCCAATATGGGCATCCAGGTCCCGCTATTGGTTATTGATCGTAGAGGTGTCTCGGTCATGTCTACATAGTTCTCGAACCCGCAGGGTCTACACACTTAACGTTTGGTGACGATTAGTATAGTTGAGTTATTTTGTTGGTGACCGAAGGTTGTTCGGAGTCCCGGATAAGATCCCGGATATGACGAGGATCTCCGGAATAGTCCGGAGGTAAAGATTGATATATGTGATAATAGTGTTTTGGTTCCGGAAGGGTTCCGGAATTCACCGGAAGAGGTTCCGGATGTTTCCCGAAATGTTCGGATACGAGAAACACTTTATTTGGGCCAAGGGGTAAAGCCCACGAGGCTTAGGCAAGGTGCAAAAGGAAGTTTTGCTGGCGTCTGGGGCGGTACTACCGCTTATCGTAAGCGGTACTACCGCTTATCGTAAGCGGTACTACCGCTACGGGCGGTACTACCGCTTATCGTAAGCGGTACTACCGCTTGTACGCGATACTGCAGGGATCCGAGTAGGACTCTTTCCCTGCGGGCCAAACCGACCTTGTGCGGGCAAAACCGACCTGGAGGAGGCTTTTACTCCAAGTTTAGACCCCAAGGCTCAACATATAAATAGAGGGGCAGGGCTAGCACACGGGATACATCAAGATTTCCCAAGCCGTGTGTCGGCAACCCTAACCCTCTAGTTCTCCCATCATAATCTCCGTAGTGCTTGGCGAAGCCCTGCAGAGATTGTTCCTCACCACCATCACCATGCCGTCGTGCTGCCGGAACTCATCTACTACTGCATCATCGCTCGCTGGATCGAGGAGGTGAAGGCGTCATCAAGCCGTACGTGTGTTGAACGTGGAGGTGCCGTCCGTTCGGCACTAGTTCGTGATCGGATCGAGGGACGACTTGCGATTTGGATCGCGGAGACGTTCGACTACATCAACCGCGTTTCTTAACGCTTCCGCTTAGCGATCTACAAGGGTATGTAGATTCACTCTCCCTCTCGTAGATGCTCATCACCATGGATAGATCTTGTGTGTGCGTAGGAAATTTTTTGTTTCCCATGCAACGTTCCCCAACAGTGGCATCTGAGCCAGGTCTATGTGTAGATGAGATCTCGAGTAGAACACAAACGAGTTGTGTGCGTGGGTGTATACATATTGCTTGCCGTTACTAGTTGATACTTGATTCGGCGGCATTGTGAGATGAAGCGGCCCGGACCGACATTACGCGTACGCTTACGCGAGACAGGTTCCTTCAACTGACATGTAACTTCGTTGCATAAAGATGGCTAGCGGGTGTCTGTCTCTCTCACTTTAGTTGAATCGATTTCAATGAAGAGGGTTCTTTTAGAAGATCAAAAAGCAATCACTACACCACGTTGTGGTTTTGCGTAGGTAAGAATGGTTCTTGCAAACCCGTAGCAGCCACGTAAAATTTGCAACAACAATTAGAGGACGTCTAACTTGTTTTTGCAGGGTATGTTGTGATGTGATATGGCCAATTACATGATGAGATATATGTGATGTATGAGATGATCATGTGTTTTATAGAATATCACGACTTGCATGTCGATGAGTACGGCAACTGGCAGGAGCCATAGAGTTGTCTTTAATTATTTTCGCCGTTTTTGCTTTACTTTATCGCTATGAGTTAGCAATAGTCGTGGAAGCAACAGTCGGCGCGACAACCTCATGGCGACACGTTGATGGAGATCAAGATGATGGAGATCATGGTGTCATGCCGGTGACGATGGAGATCATGCCGGTGCTTTGGAGATGGAGATCAAAAGCACAAGTTCATGGCCATATCATGTCACTTATGAATTGCATGTGATGTTAATCCTTTTATGCATCTTATTTTGCTTAGGACGACGGTAGCATTATAAGGTGATCCCTCACTTAAATTTCAAGATAAATTGTGTTCTCCCCGAGTGTGCACCGTTGCGAAAGTTCGTCGTTTCGAGACACGCCGTGATGATCGGGTGTGATAGACTCTACGTTCACATACAACGGGTGTAAGCCATGTTGCACGTGCGGAACACTCGGGTTAAACTTGACGAGCCTAGCATGTACAGACATGGCCTCGGAACACAAGAGACCGAAAGGTCGAACATGAGTCATATAGTAGATATGATCAACATGAAGATGTTCACCATTGAAACCATCTCAACTCACGTGATGATCGGACTTGAGTTGGTGGATTTGGATCATGTTACACTCGAATGATCGGAGGGATGTCAATTTGAGTGGGAGTTTTTAAGTAATATAATTAACTAAATTCATTATCTTGAACAATAGTCTAAGTTGTCTTTGCTATATTTATGTTGTAGATCATGGCTCGCGCAGTAGCACCCCTGAATTTTAATGCGTTCCTAGAGAAAGCTAAGTTGAAAGATGATGGAAGTAACTTTGTGGACTGGGCCCGTAATCTAAGGATTATCCTTACGGCTTCCCAGAAGGCTTATGTCCTTGATGCACCGCTTGGTGATCCACCCGCTCCAGTTGAGTCTCTAGACGTTGTGAACGCCTGGCAGGCTCGTTCTGAAGATTACTCAATAGTTCAATGTGCAATATTGTATGGCTTAGAACCGGGACTTCAAAGACGTTTTGAACATCATGGAGCATATGAGATGTTCCAGGAGTTGAAGTTTATCTTTCAGAAGAATGCTCGGATCGAGAGATATGAGATCTCCGATAAGTTTTATGCTTGCAAGATGGAGGAGAACGGGTCTATCAGTGATCACGTACTCAGAATGTCTGGGTACTCCACCCGTCTGGCTGAATTGGGGATGCCCCTTCCGCCAGAGGCTATCACTGACAGAGTTCTTCAATCATTGCCACCTAGCTACAAGAGCTTTGTGTTGAACTATAACATGCACGGGATGAACAAGTCAGTCACCGAGCTGTTTGCGATGCTGAAAGCCACTGAGTCTGAAATTCAGAAGGAGCATCAAGTGTTGATGGTCAATAAAACCACTAGTTTCAAGAAAAATGGAAAGGGTAAGAAGGGTAACTCCAAGAAGAGTGGCAAAGCAGTTGCTCCTCTCGTGAAGAAACCCAAGGCTGGACCCAAACCAGAAACTGTGTGCTTTCATTGCAAGGGAACTGGACACTGGAAGCGGAACTGCCCCAAGTATTTGGCTGACAAGAAGGCGGCCAACAACAAACAAGGTATATATGATATACATGTTATTGATGTGTACCTTACCAACTCTCGTTGTAGTGCCTGGGTATTTGATACCGGTGCGGTTGCTCATATTTGCAACTCAAAACAGGAACTGCGGAATAGACGGAGGCTGGCAAAGGACGAAGTGACGATGCGCGTGGGAAATGGTTCCAAGGTTGATGTGATCGCCGTCGGCACGCTCGCTCTTCGATTACCATCGGGATTAGTGATGAACCTGAATAATTGTTATTTAGTGCCTGCGTTAAGCATGAACATTATATCTGGATCTTGTTTATTGCGAGACGGTTACTCATTTAAATCAGAGAATAATGGTTGTTCTATTTATATGAGTAATATCTTTTATGGTCATGCACCCAATGTGAGGGGTTTATTCTTATTGAATCTCGATAGTAATGATACACATGTTCATAACATTGATGCCAAAAGATGTAGAATTGATAATGATAATACCACTTTCTTGTGGCACTGCCGTTTAGGTCATATTGGCGTAAAACGCATGAGGAAGATCCATGCTGATGGACTTTTAGAGTCACTTGATTTTGAATCACTTGACACATGTGAGCCATGCCTCATGGGCAAGATGACTAAAACGCCGTTCTCTGGAACAATGGAACGGGCAAGTGACTTATTGGAAATCATACATACTGATGTGTGCGGTCCGATGAGTATTGAGGCGCGCGGTGGTTATCGTTACTTTCTCACCTTCACTGATGACTTAAGTAGATATGGGTATATTTACTTAATGAAACACAAGTCTGAAACATTTGAAAAGTTCAAACAATTTCAGAGTGAAGTTGAGAATCATCGTAACAAGAAGATTAAATTCCTACGATCTGATCGAGGAGGAGAATATCTGAGTTATGAGTTTGGCAGTCACTTAAGACAGTGTGGAATTGTTTCACAATTGACACCGCCTGGAACACCACAGCGTAATGGTGTTTCCGAACGTCGTAATCGAACCTTATTGGATATGGTGCGATCTATGATGTCTCTTGCCGATTTGCCACTATCGTTTTGGGGCTATGCATTAGAGACAGCTGCATTCACTTTAAATAGGGCACCATCGAAATCCATTGAGACGACGCCATATGAACTTTGGTTTGGCAAGAAGCCAAAGCTGTCGTTTCTTAAAGTTTGGGGATGTGATGCTTATGTCAAAAAGCTTCAGCCTGAAAAGCTGGAACCCAAAGCGGAGAAATGCGTCTTCATAGGATACCCAAAAGAGACAGTTGGGTATACCTTCTACCTCAGATCCGAAGGCAAAGTGTTTGTCGCTAAAAACGGAACGTTTCTTGAGAAAGAATTTCTCTCGAAAGAATTGAGTGGGAGGAAGATAGAACTTGATGAGGTTGTTGAACCTTTACTTCAACCTGAAAGTAGCGCAGCGCAGAAAGATGTTTCTGTAGAGCCTACATCAGCTGAAGAGGAAGTTAATGATGATGATCATGAAGCTTTGGATCAAGTTGCTATCGAACCTCGTAGGTCGACAAGGACGCGTACTGCTCCTGAGTGGTACGGCAACCCTGTCTTAGAAGTCATGTTGTTGGACAACGATGAACCTACGAGCTATGGAGAAGCGATGATGGGCCCGGATTCCGAGAAGTGGTTAGAGGCCATGAAATCCGAGATGGGATCCATGTATGAAAACAAAGTGTGGACTTTGGAAGTATTACCTGAAGGGCGTAAGGCCATTCAGAACAAATGGATCTTTAAGAGGAAGACGGACGCAGACGGTAATGTCACCGTCTATAAAGATCGACTTGTGGCAAAGGGTTTTTCACAAGTTCAAGGAGTTGACTACGATGAGACCTTCTCACCCGTAGCGATGCTTAAGTCCGTCAGAATCATGTTAGCAATAGCTGCCTTTTTCGATTATGAAATTTGGCAGATGGATGTCAAAACAGCGTTCCTTAACGGTTTCCTTAAGGAAGAGTTGTATATGATGCAACCAGAAGGTTTTGTCGATCCAGAGAATGCTGACAACGTTTGCAAACTCCAGCGATCCATTTATGGGCTGGTGCAAGCATCTCGGAGTTGGAATCTTCGCTTTGATGAGGTGATCAAAGCGTTCGAGTTTATACAAGTTTACGGAGAAGCTTGTATTTACAAGAAAGTGAGTGGGAGCTCTATAGCGTTTCTAATATTATATGTGGATGACATATTACTAATTGGAAACAATATAGAAATGTTGGAAAGCATGAAGGAATATTTGAACAAGAGTTTTTCAATGAAGGACCTAGGAGAAGCTGCTTTCATATTAGGCATCAAGATCTATAGAGATAGATCACGACGCTTAATAGGACTTTCACAAAGCACATACCTTGACAAAGTTTTGAAGAAGTTCAAAATGGATCAGTCCAAGAAGGGGTTCTTGCCTGTTTTGCAAGGTATGAAGTTGAGTAAGACTCAATGCCCAGTGACTGCAGGAGATAGAGAAAAGATGAGTCTCATCCCCTATGCTTCAGCCATAGGCTCTATCATGTATGCAATGCTGTGCACAAGACCCGATGTCAGCCTTGCCATAAGTATGGTCGGAAGGTTTCAAAGTGATCCAGGAATGGAACACTGGACGGCGGTCAAGAATATCCTGAAGTACCTGAAAAGGACTAAGGACATGTTTCTCGTTTATGGAGGTGATCAAGAGCTCGTCGTAAAGGGTTACGTCGATGCAAGCTTTGACACTGATCCGGATGACTCTAAGTCACAAACCGGATACGTATTTATTCTTAATGGGGGTGCGGTTAGCTGGTGCAGTTACAAGCAGAGCGTGGTAGCTGATTCTACATGCGAAGCGGAGTACATCGCTGCCTCGGAGGCGGCAAAGGAAGGTGTCTGGATGAAGGAGTTCATGACAGATCTTGGAGTAGGGCCTAGTGCACTTAACCCAATGACTCTGTTTTGTGATAATACTGGTGCCATTGCTCTAGCCAAGGAACCAAGATTTCACAAGAGGACCAGACACATAAAGCGACGCTTCAATTCCATCCGCGATTACATCAAGGAGGACGACATAAATATTTGCAAAGTACACACGGATCTGAATGTTGCAGATCCGATGACTAAACCTCTTCCAAGGGCTAAACATGAACAACACCAGAACTGCATGGGTGTTCGATTCATTACAATGTAAATCACATAGTGATGTGAACTAGATTATTGACTCTAGTGCAAGTGGGAGACTGTTGGAAATATGCCCTAGAGGCAATAATAAATTGGTTATTATTATATTTCCTTGTTCATGATAATCGTTTATTATCCATGCTATAATTGTATTGATTGGAAACTCAAATACATGTGTGGGTACATAGACAACACTGTGTCCCTAGTAAGCCTCTAGTTGACTAGCTCGTTGATCAAAGATGGTTAAGGTTTCCTAGCCATTGACATGAGATGTCATTTGATAACGGGATCACATCATTAGGAGAATGATGTGATGGACAAGACCCAAACTACGAATGTAGCATATGATCGTGTCAGTTTATTGCTATTGTTTTCTGCATGTCAAGTATCTTTTCCTTTGACCATGAGATCATGCAACTCCCTGACATCGGAGGAATACCTTGTGTGTATCAAACGTCGCAACGTAACTGGGTGACTATAAAGGTGCTCTACAGGTATCTCCGAGGGTGTCTGTTGGGTTGGCATGGATCAAGACTGGGATTTGTTACTCCGTGTGACGGAGAGGTATCTCAGGGCCCACTCGGTAATACAACATCACAATGAGCCTTGCAAGCAATGTGACTAAAGTGTTAGCCACGAGATCTTGTATTACGGAACGAGTAAAGAGACTTGCCGGTAACGAGATTGAACTAGGTATAGAGATACCGACGATCGAATTTCGGGCAAGTAACATACCGAAGAACAAAGGGAACAGTATACGGGATTAACTGAATCCTTGACATAGAGGTTTGACCGATAAAGAGCTTCGTAGAATATGTAGGAGCCAATATGGGCATCCAGGTCCCGCTATTGGTTATTGATCGTAGAGGTGTCTCGGTCATGTCTACATAGTTCTCGAACCCGCAGGGTCTACACACTTAACATTTGGTGACGATTAGTATAGTTGAGTTATTTTGTTGGTGACCGATGGTTGTTCGGAGTCCCGGATAAGATCCCGGATATGACGAGGATCTCCGGAATAGTCCGGAGGTAAAGATTGATATATGTGATAATAGTGTTTTGGTTTCCGGAAGGGTTCCGGAATTCACCGGAAGAGGTTCCGGATGTTTCCCGAAATGTTCGGATACGAGAAACACTTTATTTGGGCCAAGGGGTAAAGCCCACGAGGCTTAGGCAAGGTGCAAAAGGAAGTTTTGCTGGCGTCTGGGGCGGTACTACCGCTTATCGTAAGCGGTACTACCGCTACGGGCGGTACTACCGCTTATCGTAAGCGGTACTACCGCTACGGGCGGTACTACCGCTTATCGTAAGCGGTACTACCGCTACGGGCGGTACTACCGCTTATCGTAAGCGGTACTACCGCTTGTACGCGATACTGCAGGGATCCGAGTTGGACTCTTTCCCTGCGGGCCAAACCGACCTTGTGCGGGCAAAACCGACCTGGAGGAGGCTTTTACTCCAAGTTTAGACCCCAAGGCTCAACATATAAATAGAGGGGCAGGGCTAGCATACGGGATACATCAAGATTTCCCAAGCCGTGTGTCGGCAACCCTAACCCTCTAGTTCTCCCGTCATAATCTCCGTAGTGCTTGGCGAAGCCCTGCAGAGATTGTTCCTCACCACCATCACCACGCCGTCGTGCTGCCGGAACTCATCTACTACTTCATCATCGCTCGCTGGATCGAGGAGGTGAAGGCGTCATCAAGCCGTATGTGTGTTGAACGCGGAGGTGCCGTCCGTTCGGCACTAGTTCGTGATCGGATCGAGGGACGACTTGCGATTTGGATCGCGGAGACGTTCGACTACATCAACCGCGTTTCTTAACGCTTCCGCTTAGCGATCTACAAGGGTATGTAGATTCACTCTCCCTCTCGTAGATGCTCATCACCATGGATAGATCTTGTGTGTGCGTAGGAAATTTTTTGTTTCCCATGCAACGTTCCCAACCATTGTCCTCATACACATAACCAACAGCAAAAGTATTATGGATATATAGCATTTAATCCGTGGATCACAGTAAGAAGCTTCTGGTGTAAGAAACTCAGTCTTCCTCCACACACTACCGGAAGGAGCTTCCAATGCAAGGCTCCTCAATCTTCCTTTGTACGACTTCCGGCATAAGGCAGTGAATCTTCCTCAATAAGCAACCAAGAGGAGAAGCTTGATGTCTACTACACAACTTATTCTTGTAGACTCGTGTTGGGCCTCCAAGCGCAGAGTTTTGTAGCACAGTAGCAATTTTCCCTCAAGTGGATGACCTAAGGTTTATCAATCCGTGGGAGGCGTAGGATGAAGATGGTATCTCTCAAACAACCCTGCAACCAAATACAAGAAATATCTTGTGTCCCCAACACACCCAATACAATGGTAAATTGTATAGGTGCACTAGTTCGGCAAAGAGATGGTGATACAAGTGTAGTATGGATAGTAGAAATAGGTTTTTGTAATCTAAAAATATAAAAACAGCAAGGTAACTAGTAACAAAAGTGAGCACAAACGGTATTGCAATGCTTAAAAACAACGCCTAGGGTTCATACTTTCACTAATGCAATCTCTCAACAATGCTAATATACTTGGATCATATAACCATCCCTCAACGTGCGATAAAGAATCACTCCCAAGTTCCTATTAGCGGAGAACATAAGATAGAAATTGTTTGTAGGGTACGAAACCACATCAAAGTTATCCTTTCCGATCGATCTATTGAGCTATTCCTATAAGTGTCACAAATAGCCTTAGAGTTCGTACTAAAATAACACCATATGATACACATCAACCAACTCTAATGTCACCTAGATACTCCAATGTCACCACAAGTATCCGTGAGTTGATTATACGATATGCATCAAACAACTTCATAATCATAATATTCAATCCACACAAAGAACTTCAAGGAGCACCCCAAAGTTTCTATCGGAGAAAAGATAATGAAAACGTGCATCAACCCCTATGCATAGATTACCCCAATGTCACCACGGGAATCCGCGAGTTGAGTGCCAAAACATATATCAAGTGAATCAATATAATACCCCATTGTCACCACGGGTATTCATATGCAAGACATACATCAAGTGTTCTCAAATCTGAAATATTCAATCCAACAATAATGAAACCGCAAAGGGATATTCGATTCATCACAACAAATATAGAGGGGGAAGAAACACCATATGATCCTACTATATTAACAAAGCTCGCGATACATCAAGATCGTGCCATATCAAAAACACGAGAGAGAGAGAGAGAGAGAGAGAGAGAGAGAGAGAGAGATCAAACACATAGCTACTAGTACATACCCTCAGCCCCGAGGGTGAACTAGTCCCTCCTCGTCATGGAGACTGCCGGGATGATGAAGATGGCCTCCGGTGATGATTCCCCCCTACGACAGGGTGCCGGAAAAGGGCAGTAGATGAGATCGTGGAGGTACAGAGGCTTGAGGTGGCGTAAAAACTCATCTAGGTTAACTTTCGGGGGTTTCTGAATATATATGATTTTTTGGCATTGGAATCACGCGAAGAGGTTCCACAGGGGGCCCACGAGGCACCAGGTCGCGCCTGGGGGGGGGGGGGCAGGCGTGCCCAGGTGGCTCGTGGGGCCCCTGTGGCTCTTCTACTGCTTCCCCGAAGCTTCCTCGGTCCGTTTCCTTCCAGAAAAAATCGTCAAAAAGTTTCGCTGCATTTGGACTTCATTTGATATGGAATTTCTGGAAAACCAAAAACAAGCAGAAAAGAGCAACTGGCACTGGGCACTAGGTCAATATGTTAGTCCATAAAAATCATATAAAAGCCATATAAAAGTGCACCAAAATCATACAAAACTATAGTAAACATGGCATGAATACTTCATAAATTATAGATACGTTGGAGACGTATCAGCATCCCCAAGCTTAATTCCTGCTCGTCCTCGAGTAGGTAAATGATAAAAGAAATAATTTACGAAGTGTTAATGCTAGCATAGTGCATAAGTTTGATCAATGATAATTTCAATCACTTTTCCTAGCATCATAATAGCAACTCTTTCTCATAAAACTCATCATGATAAAGTAGCAATCAATTCACATGTTATGGTTCAAACAATGCAATCTCTTGAAACTTAACAACCTATGTTCTTAGTCACCAAACAATTGCAATTCAACTTATCTCCAACAAAGTCTAAGTAAGAGCTCCACATACTCAATTATCATATAGTATTCTATGATTGCTAGTACTCAAAGCATATTTTTAGAACAAATGGCATCCATCGAACACAAAGAAAGATAGGGGCTTAGTGTTTCGCCTCCCAACTTATTTATCATAGAGATAAATGTCAACAATAATAATTCATGATCAAATATATTTGACTGGCCATATGTGCCTGGATCTTTCCCCACCACATGATGCTTGCCAACTAGAGAATAATTAAGGTTTTAATGAGAATGAATACTTATTGACTCTTGCATAAAGGTAAATACATAAAAGTAAATACATAAAAGTAAAAAATAGGCCCTTCGCAGAGGGAAGCAGAGGTTGTGATGCGCTTTTTATTTTTGGATGCACAAGCCCTTAATGCAAAGGAACGTCACGTTATATTGCCCCTTGTGATAGCAACCTTTATTATGCAGTCCGTCGCTTTTATTTCTTTACCATCACAAGTTCGTACAACGCTTATTTTCCCTTACAATAAAAGATCATACATATTTTAGGAGCAATTTTTATTGCTTTTTGCACCGATGACAACTAACTTGAAGGATCTTATTCAATCCATAGGTAGGTATAGTGGACACTTTTGGTAAGAAACTAGGTTTAAGGGATTTTGGATGCACAAGTAGTATCTCTACTTAGTACGAATTTTTGGCTAGCAAAAGATCCTAAGCAGGCACCACATGTTGGAGGATCCATAACAATATAACTTCTATGCAAATATACCCAAACATAACTCATTACGTTGTCTTCCTTGTCCAACTTCAACTAATTTGCTCAAGTTTGAAAATAATTAATGGGTATTCACAATCATAAAAGATGTCCAAGATCATATATTTATATGTGAAAGTTCTCTTCCTTATACTAATCATTTATGAATTGCTTGTATGACCAATATTGTGATTGTCAAGCTTCAATAGATTTCATTTTCTAACCCAAATGTGAAAATACTACTAGACATGATACAAGCATATGAAGCACATATAATTTCAACTTTATGATATTCAATTCTTTCACAATTTACTCATAGGATATAAGTGAAGCACAAGAGTAAATGACAAACTACTCAAAAAAAGATATAAGTGAAGATCAAATGAGTAGTTAAGTAAATAGGTAGCTATGTGAGGACTCTCTCTCATTTAAAAAATTTAGATCTTGATAATTTTATTCAAACAACAAACAAAACAAAAATAAAAGGACACTCCAAGAATAGCACATATCATGTGAAGAAGCAAAAACTTAGGCTCAACCAAAACTGACCGATAATTGTTGATGAAGAAAGGTGGGATGCCTACCGGGGCATCCCCAAGCTTAGATGCTTGAGACTTCTTGAAATATTAATTTGGGATACCTTGGGCATCCCCAAGCTTGAGCTCTTGTGTCTCCTTAATTCCTCTCATATCACGGTTTCTCTAAATCTTAAAAACTTCATCCACATAAAACTCAACAAGAACTCGTGAGATAAGTTAGTATAAATCAACTCAAAACCTTAACATTCTCTACTATAGAAAATCACAAAAATTATAATTAAACATTGCATAGTAAATGCCTCTTCATATTTAATACTCCTATCCACATATAGAAACATTAAACACGCAAACATATGCAAACAATGCAATTATAACAGCAAGCTGCCAAAACAGAACAGTCTGTAAAAGGGGAATAAGAATCCATACTTCCTAACTCCAAAAATTCTGAAAAATTACCACGTGACAGAGAACTCATGTATGATTACTGGATAAAAATTTCAGATTTTTATCATGTTCTGACTATTCAGGAATATTCTGGACATAACAGAAAACTTTCTGTTTTCAAACAGCAACACATGAACTTGCAAACTGAGCATGGTAAAGGCTATAATTGGCATTTTATTGAACTAAAGGATACAAAACATGATTATTGATAACAGCAAGAAAATATCAACAGAAGAAAAGGACGCTCCAAGCAAAACTCATATTATGTGACGAATAAAAATATAACTCCAAGTGAGGTTACCGATAGTGTTGAAGACGAAAGAGGGGATGCCTTCCGGGGCATCCCCAAGCTTAGACACTTGAGTCTTCCTTGAGTATTACCTTGGGGTGCCTTGGGCATCCCCAAGCTTAGGGTATTGCCACTCCTTATTCTCCTCATATCGATATCTCACCCAAAACTTGAAAACTTCAATCACACAATACTTAACGGAACTTGGTGAGATAGGTTAGTATAATAAAAATAAATCATCCACTTAGGTACTGTAAAGACAAGATTCATAATTGTTCTCACATAATTCCTACTGTATTATATCATTTCCACAATTTATATTACTCAATATAAGCTATGGAAACACTAAAACAAGCAAACTATGCACCGAAAACAGAATCTGTCAAAAACAGAACAGCGTGTAGTGAGCGATTTAAAAACCAAACTTCTGTACCTCCAAAAATTCTGAAAAATTAGGACAACGTAAAAAATTTGTAACCCAATACCGTGTAAAAATTTCAGAATTTTTTCACGCTCAAGTACAGAATATAAATTCCATCACTGGACGCAAAAGTTTCTATTTTTGCACAGAATGAAATCAACAAGCATCCACACTATCCCAAAAGCTTTACTTGGCACATTATTGAAAGAAAATATATGAAACATGATTACTACAGTAGATTAATCATGTGAACACACAAAAACAGTAGGTATAAATATTGGGTTGTCTTCCAACAAGCGCTTTTCTTTAATGCATTTTTAGCTAGGCATGATGATTTCAATGATGCTCACATAAAAGTAAAGAATTGAAACACAAAGAGAGCATCATGAAGCATACGACTAGCACATTTAAGCCTAACCCACTTCCTATGCATAGGGATTTTGTGAGCAAATAGTTTATGGGAGCAAGAATCAACTAGCATAGGAAGGCAAAACAAGCATGACTTCAAAACTTTCAACATAAAGAGAGGAAACTTGACATTATTGCAACACCTACAAGCATATGATCCTCTCTCACAATAATTTTCAGTAGCATCATGAAGAAATTCAACAATATATCCATCACACAAAGCATTCTTGTCATGATACATAAGCATATAATTTTTATTACTCTCCACACAAGCAATTTTCTTCTCATTCATAAAAGTGGGAGTATCATATGAAACTCGAATGCTATAAATTGTTTCCCCATTAAAATAGTAATGTTCAGTAAAAGTGTAATCATAATTATGACAAGTTTTATAAATATAATCATCACTTCTTTTTATAACATAAGTATCATCACAATAATCATCATAAGTAGGAGGCATGTAATCATCATAATAAATATGCTCATCAAAAGTAGGGGGACTAAAAAGATCATCTTCATTAAGCATAGCATCCCCAAGCTTGGGACAAACATTAATTGCAGCAAATAAATTCTCAAACATGTCATTCTCATCAAACATAGCACCCCCAAGCTTGTGGCTTGGCATATCATTAGCATAATCACTATTATCATCAATAGTATGAATAGCACCAATAGTATAACAATTATTATCATCACAATTTTCTAAGTTGGTGCCAAAAAGATTTTCAAGATTGTAAGAAGTATCATTATTCTCCCAATCATAATCATCATAATGAGTAATAGGCATAATAAAATCATCATCAATAGTTCCTTCGGACATTTTACCATAAGACAAAGAAGCAATATCATCATCATCAAGTATATCATCTTCCACAATTATTTTTGATTCACTCTCATGAGGCACAACAATAATAGGAGCAACATTATTTGGGAGGGATACCTTTTTACCTCTACTCTTTCTTCTTTTCTTCTTCTTCACCACATCATGTGTGGGTTTAATCAATTTTTTCGAGCTTCTTATTGATGAGATTGGTTGAATAGGAAGCTCCTCCTCGTCACCTATTTCATCATGAGAGACAATAGGAGGTAAAGTGGAAATCTTTACCCTTTCATTAGTGTTCCTTTTATATTCTATTGGTTTTCCTGTCTTTCTATAGTTGGCAATATAAGCATTCTCATTGCAATTTACCACACAAAACATATAGATTTCCTCTAGATTAGTTCCAATGTTGTCTGTGAGAATGAATACTTCAAACCAACTATTTTTATGTGACAATTCCTCACACCCCAAAAATAGATAGAGCTCATTATATAGTTCAAGGGCGGTCAAGTCATTACAATATTTAGCCATGATTCGATCATGAAAAAGTATGCATTGAAAATTAAGGTGACCAACTTTATTGCAAAGTTCACAAGTAATGGGACGAAGAGAGCATAATTTTGTAGCAAATTCATCTATCACTTTGAGCAAAAACTTGGTTCTATCATGTTTATGCTTCTTACAAAATCTATCATCCCTATAAGGCATGTCTTCACAAACTTTATGCACTCCACAAAAATTGACATGCTTATAAGAAACATTTTTGTCTTGACTAGTGCAATCATCTTTAGTATTTTGGATATTCATAGAATTCATACTAACAATATTGCAATCATGCTCATCATTCAAAGATTTTATGCCAAACATTTTATTGAATTCTTCTTCTATCAATTGAGCACAATTTTCCTCTCCATCATTTTCAAGAAAGACATTATAAAGACGAATAATATGAGGCAACCTCAATTCCATTTTTTTGTAGTTTTCTTTTATAAAACCAAACTAGTGATAAAACAAGAAACTAAAAGATTCGATTGCAATATATAAAGATATACCTTCAAGCACCCACCTCCCCGGCCGCCAGAAAAGAGCTTGATGTCTACTACACAACTTATTCTTGTAGACTCGTTTTGGGCCTCCAAGCGTAGAGTTTTGTAGGACAGTAGCAATTTTCCCTCAAGTGGATGACCTAAGGTTTATCAATCCGTGGGAGGAGTAGGATGAAGATGGTATCTCTCAAACAACCCTGCAACCAAATACAAGAAATCTCTTGTGTCCCCAACACACCCAATACAATGGTAATTGTATAGGTGCACTAGTTCGGCGAAGAGATGGTGATACAAGTGTAGTATGGATAGTAGAAATAGGTTTTTGTAATCTAAAAATATAAAAACAGCAAGGTAACTAGTAACAAAAGTGATCACAAACGGTATTGCAATGCTTAAAAACAAGGCCTATGGTTCATACTTTCACTAGTGCAATCTCTCAACAATGCTAATATAATTGGATCATATAACCATCCCTCAACGTGCGATAAAGAATCACTCCCAAGTTCCTATTAGCAGAGAACATAAGATAGAAATTTTTTGTAGGGTACGAAACCACATCAAAGTTATCCTTTCCGATCGATCTATTGAGCTATTCCTATAAGTGTCACAAATAGCCTTAGAGTTCGTACTAAAATAACACCATATGATACACATCAACCAACTCTAATGTCACCTAGATACTCCAATGTCACCACAAGTATCCGTGAGTTGATTATACAATATGCATCAAACAACTTCGTAATCATAATATTCAATCCACACAAAGAACTTCAAGGAGCACCCCAAAGATTCTACCGGAGAAAAGATAATGAAAACGTGCATCAACCCCTATGCATAGATTACCCCAATGTCACCACAGGAATCCGTGAGTTGAGTGCCAAAACATATATCAAGTGAATCAATATAATACCCCATTGTCACCACGGGTATTCATATGCAAGACATACATCAAGTGTTCTCAAATCTGAAATATTCAATCCAATAATAATGAAACCGCAAAGGGAAAAGATTCGATTCATCACAACAAAGATAGAGAGGGAAGAAACACCATATGATCTAACTATATTAACAAAGCTTGCGATACATCAAGATCGTGCCATATCAAGAACACGAGAGAGAGAGATCAAACACATAGCTACTAGTACATTCCCTCAGCCCCGAGGGTGAACTACTCCCTCCTCGTCATGGAGACCGCCGGGATGATGAAGATGGCCTCCGGTGATGATTCCCCCCTCCGACAGGGTGCCAGAAAAGGGCTGTAGATGAGATCGTGGAGGTACAGAGGCTTGCGGCGGTGTAAAAACTCATCTAGGTTAACTTTCGGGGGTTTCTGAATATATATGATTTTTTGGCGTTGGAATCACGCGAAGAGGTGCCACAGGGGGCCCACGAGGCACTAGGGCGCGCCTGGGGGGGGGGGGGGGGACAGGCGCGCCCAGGTGTCTCATGGGGCCCCTGTGGCTCTTCTGCTGCTTCCCCGAAGCTTCCTGGGTCCGTTTCGTCCCAGAAAAAATCGTCAAAAAGTTTCGCTGCATTTGGACTTCATTTGATATGGATTTTCCGGAAAACCAAAAACAAGTAGAAAACAGCAACTGGCACTGGGCACTAGGTCAATATGTTAGTCCATAAAAATCATATAAAAGTCATATAAAAGTGCACCAAAATCATACAAAACTATAGTAAACATGGCATGAATACTTCATAAATTATAGATACGTTGGAGACGTATCAAAGCTTCTCAGGTACGGAACCCAACCTTCTCCAGCACACTGCCACGGCAAAAGCCTCGGGCGTAAGATATCTAGTCTTCTTCAGCAAGCTACTCGGGTAGCTTCCAACATAAGATACCCAGCCTTCTTCAGTATGGCACTACACACCGTTACTAGTATTGCTACAAGATATCATATTGTGAGTTGGCAGTATATGACAGTGCAGCTCCAGAATCAGATTCGCAAAAGTACAAATCAGTCAAGACACCTGCCTGCATCAAGAATCGAGTGTTAGGCTACATATACTTCTCTATAGATGGTGAACATGCATCCCATGTCATTCAAGTCACCCACACGAGGATTCAATTATGTTCAAGTGGATCTACCAAAAGAAGTCTTGACAGTGGTTACCAAGGACAGTTTCCCTAGATCAGACAAGGCGATATCATGAACACTTGTCACTATCTTGTATGATTGGCCACAACAACGAGTTCTATACAACTATATGCCCACGTGTACACGTCATATCTACGAGGACTCGTGTCATGAGCAAGAACAAGGTATGATTCCGGAATATTGCCCAAAACATCTATGGTCACAAGAAGGATAAAGGACATATGTGGCCAAGCTATTTCAATAAGGGATTCCGACAAAGGAGATCATGACAATCTAGGAATAAGACTGGCAGCAAAGGTATGATGATTCTTGCATGACCGTCATGGTCCAGATCCCCAAGTCAGCTTGAGACCATGATTCCATATGGATCAACATGGACATTCACTCAGAGGGATACTCTGTTCCATAAGGACCTCATGTCCCGCTAACCCGTTTGTTCAACTGCACATGCTCAGAATTGTCAGTGTGGAATATCCAGGTCTATCCTGTCAGATCCAAGATTCCTTACTCACTTCAGCATGTTAACTTCAGCGACCGTGTTAAAACATCTCATGGCCTAGTAACACAGATGGATATAACGACAGCATGGGTAAGCCAAAAGCTGAACAACAAGCTCAGATCATGTGCTCTCACTTGTGAAACTGAGTGCAAGGACAACCTGACATAAAAAATATCTTCCCGCCAGAACGACTGTCAGTCAAGCCCCGAGATGCTACCACAATAAGGCCGTACCCCTTTATACTGTTCACGACAGGAGACAAGCAATATCTTTGGTATAGGTTTCATGGTCGAGACAAAGAAACAACCCAAGATGATTCAGTACCACTTACGGGCAGTCAGGTCCTGTCAAGAGAATGGCTTGGATTATCAGCATTGTTTGAACCAGGAAGACATGCATTTATTTGAGCGACCCGATGGAAGAAATTAAAAGGTTTCATGCCCATAGGACAATTTATTCTCAGATTTATTGGATATTACCGGCAATCGATCGAAGGGTGACATGTCAACCACTCCGAACTTGTGGAAAGTTATTATGCCCCGGTATGAAAATACATCGCCACCCCAGCTAAGCTGGCAGATATGAATGAATCAAAGTCAGCATAAGGTTTGACATATGAGGAAAGACCTGTCAGAAATTTGGGTAAGGTGAAGCAAACCACCCCAAAGCAAGGTAATCAGATCATATGGAATTCAAGGGGAACAATATACAAAGGAAAAGGATGCCCGAGTTGGAAACGGTTTCCTTAAGTCATATTCATACTTGTTCCCTGAGCAACCAAATCTCGAGGACGAGATTTTTGTAAGGGGGGTAGGTTTGTAACACCCCGATTTTTGGCCCTTTCTTTTTCTTTTGGTTTCCTTTGGTTTCTCCTCCGTTTTTCTTTTTGGAGTGGTTCTGTGGACTTGAAACCTGGGAAGCTCATCTTTCCTTCTTCTCCCAAGTGGTTCATCACTCTCAAATATTTCCCAAGATCATGTCATTTCCATTCTAGCCCTACCCCAATCTTTATTTCTTGGGAATATTCCTTTTTCTATTAAAGGAATAACCCTGTTTGACCTAGTCTGTGAAGCAACCTATATTTCTGTCATGCCAAAAATTCCCAAAAAATTCCCATAAATTCTTGGGATCATATTTTCCCCAAATATGTCAAAACCCTTCCTTGCCTAGTTCAAAAATAATTCAGGAATATTCATTTCCTATTCTGTCCAGTATGGCACTTTGTGAAGGAAGTGCCATTTATCTTTTCTTGATTGCCCTCAAAATTTTTGGACACTCTTTAATATCCAAATCATTGCCTCATGACAAAATTCTGCTCTATTTGCCTAGCCAATCTTCCTCAGCAAATTTCCAAAGTTTCTGTCCAGAGAGAAGCTTTGTGAAGGAAGTACTAGCTAGGCTAATCCAAATGAGTTGAAGTTTTGCCATGTCCTTCATATGCTCAAATAATTCCACTCCACCAAATTTCATCTCCATCCAACAATCTATGTGAGCAAAACTTCAAATCTTTGTTTTTGGTAATATTTTCAGTTTGTGAAGCAACTATATTTTATATTGCTCCACAATTTTTGAAAATTTACCAGGACATGATCCCACAAATACTTATTCCCTCCACCAAATTTGGGCTCATTTCATCAAGCCAATATCTCTCCATAATTTTCCCAAAATTCTGTCCAGAGAAGACATCTATGAAGGACGTACTATTTTGGTATGTCCAAATGGCATGAAATTTTTACAGTGGCTTCTTATGTCTAAATCATCATGCTCTACCAAGTTTCAGCGCAATTCCACACTCTATGTGAGTGCAGCTTCATGATCTATTTTCTCGACCAGAATTGCTGTGGTGAAGCAACTCTATTCAAATCTTGTCAGAACCCCTCCAATTTTCTCCAGAGCATAGTCCTTCCTACCCTAAACCCCTCTGACATCTTGTTTTTCTAATTAACCCATCCATTTGACCCCAGCATCTGGTCTAAGTATGCTGCAGCAAAGTTCAGTTGATGTTACCCTTCAACCTATAGCCACTTTAATCGAAGTTATGCATCAGTGGGGTTGCAGGATGAATGGACAACACCTTGGACACCTTTTTCCAGGCCTACGTGCCCTCGCCGTGCCAAGGCACGCGGTGACTGCGCCACTGGCACGCCAGTGCGCGTGCTCTGCTCGCGGTGGACGCGCTCTGTGCGACACCGAGCGTCGGGCTCGTTCCCTTCGTCCACCCCCGCACGTCCGCTGGTGCCGTCCACCCTCCTCCTCCTCCCACGTAGTCCCCTGGCCTCTCTCCCCCTCCTGTAGCGCCTGCTGCCGGTCCCAGCAATCGCCGCACGCGCGAGCACAGTGCCGCTTCGGTGGCCGACCGCCTCTGCTCCCGCCTCGCCTTGCCTCGCGTCCTTAGCGCCGCCCCTCTGCATCACTACACCTCCACTCTCCCTCTCCCGTCGCCTCAACTGCCCACGCGCGCCTCACCCTTGCCAGGAGCATCACCCGCTCGACCACGGCGGCTTCCGGCTCGGGCATCTTTGCCCTGGCTATTTAAGTTGTCCCCAGCCGCAGCTCTCCTCACCAACATCCCTCCCCTCCTCCCATTAGACCCCAGCAGGAAGAACCAATGTCCGGGAGTCCTCCTTCCTCAGAGCCGGCCAGCGCTCCGCCGCTCGGTCATCTTCTCCTTGAGCTTGCCCCGGCCAAGCCCAGGCCCTCCCAGCACCACCCACGATCTCCCTGCAGCCCTCTGGTCCTCCCCAACTCTTTCCCCGAGCGAATCAGCGCCGGAGTGCTCGTTTCCGTAGAAGCCTGACAACGCCAGTAGCTCACCGCCGCTTGAGATGAAGGGGGCGATGCCATCAGACCACCATTCAGTGATCCACGGGTACAGGTGTGCACGCCGCGGTGTCCCCGAAAGGTTTCATACTTGGGGAAAACTTGCAACAAGATACATTGGTCCGTTTCCAGTCATGACCAAAGTGGGCAAAGTGGCTTATCAGTTAAAATTACCCTAGAGCTATCCGAGGTTCATGATGTCTTTCACATGTCTCAGCTGCGGAAGTGTATCACACCGCCTGCAAAACAGACGGATATGGCAGAACTAGAGCTCGCCAAAGATTTAACATATGAAGAGAAACCCTTGAGGATCTTGTATGAGATGGACAGAGTCACCCGCAGCAAAGCTATAAAATTCTACAAAGTGCAATGGGAGCATCACACCGAGGATGAGGCCACCTAGGAAAGAGAGGATTTCTTAAGGACTGCATATACATATTTGTTTCCTGAGCAATCGAATCTCGAGGACAAGATTCATCCTAAGGGGGGGAGGTTTGTAACACCCTGGTTTTTGCCCTCTTTATTTTATTGGGATTTATTGAATATTTGAATTTGCATTTGGTTTTTCTGACAATTCTTTTGGACTTGCCACTTGGAAATTATTTTTGATTTTCTCCCAAGTGGGTTCTATCATCCTTAAACCCTCCCTAGACCTCATCCCTCTCACCATAATGCCATTGGATAATTTTCTTTAATGGCATTATATTCATTTTCCTCCTGAAAATGCCTGTTTTCACAATAAGCTATGAAGCAACCCTCATTTTTATTGCTCTGAAAATTCTCAGAAAATTCCCAAATATTCTCTGAATCATGCCTCACCTCTCCATGCAAAAATATCCCATAGTCATTTGGAAATTTTCAGCTAAGGAAAATATTTTTGCTTCTTGTCAGAAATGGCACTTTGTGAAGCAAGTATATTTTTCCTTGATCTGTTGGAGCTGAAATTTTTACCACATGACTACCTTCCTAGGAGATGCTTAGCCCCCAAATGTCAGCCTTTAATTCCTAGCTCTTTGTCCCTAGCATTTGTCCTAAGTTTCTGTCCAGAAACTTTGCAGCAAGCTCTAGTCTTTTCCAGTGAGCTAGGTGGCAAACCAAGCGCATATCTAGGCGCTGCATTGAAGGGACTTCACATTAGACACGGACTAGCATCACCTAAAGCACCGCGTGTGCCAGTGCACGCGGTGACTTCGTGGGTGCACAGGGTTTGGCGAGCAGTCGCCGCGCTCTGGACATCGGGTCCCTCTGCCGCTGCCCGTTTCACCGGAGTCTGCCGTGGATCCACCTCAATCATTCACTCGTTCCAGTCATCCCCAGCTTTGCCGATTGCTTCCTTCGAGTTCGTGGTGGTCTCCTGAGCACGCCGGTGTCGTTGGTTCGTTGGATCATCGCCGGAATCGCCGTAGCCGACGAGCTCTGCCGCCGCCGTCTCTGGAGAAGAAGCCCGAGCTGCCGTCCGTCCACCCCTGCCATCACTTCGGGTACGCCCGTGCTCATCTTGATGCGCTGGATCCATCCCCCTCCTCTCCGCCGGTCGCCGTGGTCTCCTCGCCGGAGAATCACCGGCGATACCGCCGCCTCCCCTGTTTCCCTCTCTCTCTCTCTCTTTTAACCCTGACCGCGGGCCCCACCTGTCAGTCTCTCTCCCTCTCGCCCGAAGCGGTATAAGTGGAGGCGTATTCTGCGAATACCCTAACTTTGACCAGCTCTAGTTTCTATTCTATAAGTCCAAATGAGTTGATTCTTTTTGCATTAGTTTTGTATTGAGCCAAAGTTTCTGTATGCCAAATTTCAGAATTTTCCTTGCTGTTTGGAATTTCTGGTGCAATAAAATGCTTTATGTGACATTTTCTTTTTGCATTTAAAATCTTTTCAGAAGTTCCTACTTGTGTTGGAGAAGACCAGGAGTATTGTCACACTCCTCTAAACCAAGGCAAACCACAACATTCATATGCAAGGATGAGATTTCAATGACAATGGTTTATTTGAATTAAAATCATTAAATGCCTCACTATTAAAATGATTTGCTATATATAACTTGTTGCATTTTAGTTGTTACATGTCATATTGTTATTATGCATTGAAAAATATATCATGTTGTCATAATGTGTAGTAGAGATCATGTCGTATACTCTCATGATAGCATGATCCATTTGTTACCCAGTTTCATATGATCATGACCCGTGCATCCATTTGCATACTATGGCTCGAATCATTTTATTTCAAGTTAAACCTGATGATAATTCAACTTGAACCAACTGTTGATCGAGTCATGGTGCCAACGAATCGAGCTCACCAGTGCAACCACACTTGCCTGGATGGGGAGGCCCTAATTCAGTCTATTGTCATGCCACTCGCCGGTTCCTCCAACTAGGGAAGGTTGTGCACTTGCGCTACCCTGGCCCGGTAGGCAGTCATAACCTTGTGTGCCCGAGTTTTACGGTACCGAGGTCCCCGTTTAGGATGACTTTGTTTTGTTTGGCCACGACGGTGGCAGCCATGAGGTGGCAGGATGTCACGAGTTGACATCGGGGCCACCCATGACATAGCCCAAAGGGGAGTTTGTCAGAGTGGCTGGGAGAGTGTCATGCAATAGATTGGTTTTGCCGGAATGTCATTGGTCCACCCGAATGGGAGCATGAGGCCATGAGTTTCGTGGTGTGGGCACAGTGTACTAACCTCTGCAGAGTGTATAATCTATCGATAGACGCGTCCTTGGTCATGGACACAGTTCATAGTAGGTCACACCGTGGGTCAACAGAAATAAATAACCTACACACTTAATACCTCCACAATGGCACATGCAGAGGTTGGTGATCGTGTGAGGATCACTATGATTGGTATTACGGTGATCGTGTGAGGATCACTATGGTAAGATGTTGGCGGTGGTTACGAGGTAACCCCAAAATGGTAAGTTGGTCCAAGGGACCATGGTAACCATCCACGTGCACTTCATGATTGATAGTATCATGTTCATGTTCATGCATTAAACTTATTAATTGCCCTGTTATTGTTTGTCGTGTTTGCTTTAAATGCTGTGAGCTTGCGAGTACATTCAAAGTACTCACCTGACTTATCATGCCAGATGCAGGAGAAGCCGTACAAGGCGTTGATGTTGATCGGTATGTCGCGATCTAGGCCGTGTCCCAGCAGTGTCCCTGGTGGAGTGGAGTTCCGCTACATCGTCGTTCCGCTACCGCGTAGTAGTTTCCTTTATCATCGAGGCCCCTGAGATGTCTACTAAATAATGTACATAAGTGCAGCCGCACCGTGTGTGCCGCTTGGCCTCACTTATCTTGTAATATCTGAACCTATGTATCCGCTAGAGATCAATAAAGCAGTTATTTTCTGTACCAAGTTGTTGTGTGTTGCCAGAAGACTTGATCTCTGGGCTGGCAATGCAAGGTAAACCGGTTGCTCTGAGCCGGGGTGCCACAACGCTTGGTATCAGAGCCGCGCTGACTGTAGGACGCCCTAGACAGCCGATGCGTTAGAAAACGGTAGTTTTTAGTTTTTGTGGTGATCTGAGTATGCCTCTGCACTTTGGTGTTGCATTGCATGCATATAGTTTACTTTTGATGCTGATCAGCTAATATTGTGAGTGTAGATGGCACCAGTTCCATATCCGTATCAGCCTGAGCCGGCATCTGCCAGTTTTCCGCATCTGCTTCGCAACGTGTGGCACCGACTCTACCCCGGCGATGACGACCCTGTGTACCAGGTGTATCGAGAGCAGCTTGCAGATGGTGTGTACGAGTATCACGTGGAGGTCATCATGCACAACAGTACCTTGGTGGGCACTTACACTCGCTCCTCCAAGGGCGGGATAACTTCTACCCCTGACCAGTTGGTCCAGTTTGTAGCGTTCGAGGCTCTCATTGACTTGCGCTACAACGAGATTCAGATGCAGACGCACCCAGGTTTCTACTTCTATCCGTCCATGTTTGACACTGGGCAGATCCGTTTCCCTTATATTGATCCGGAGTGTGACCGTTCAGCCAGCCACCTGTCTCGTTACATAATGGATGGATACCTTCTGATCGTCAACCTAGCCCAGGAGCTGAACTGCACTCGGGACGAGCTAGCTGCCGCTCGATCCACGTTCGCTCCACCTTCACTTGCTCATACACCGCTCGTTCCTACAGTTACTCTACCACCACCCACCCCCGTGACTCCCGCACCCTCGCAGTGTAACTCGGATACCTCGACAGTGACTCCTCATGAGTCCCCAGCCCAGTGGGCTATACTTCTCGCTACTCCAGCTGCTCCGATGCTGCGGAGCCACCCTGCTCCTGACCCTGAGGGAGAGTCATCCCATCAGCGTCATCGTGTTTCCTTTGCTCCGGAGGTTTCCGTTAGTATCATCATTTCCGATTCGGAGTCCGATACCGAGGAGACACCTGCAGGACCGTCAGAGTGCAGTGCGATCACTGCCGTCAGGAGTAGACGAGGATGATGTGGTGTTCGGTTGTATGCATGCAGTAGTACTATCCATGTGATCGTCTTGCTATGTATGTTGGATGATGTTATGTATAATTATGTGGTTTTCTGTTATTCGCTTTGGCTTTTCCTCGCAATTCTCTTCCGGGTTTGTTGCTTCACCTTCCTAATTTTTTCCCCTAATGGATGTTGCTCATCTCGATGCTTCGTATTGGGAAACATATATAGGATGACAAGGTGTGGCAGCAGCTGTCATGGTGGCGATGATACCCTAGTTCATCGATCCGCCAGGCAAGCAGGGCATTCCCCAGAACCATATCAGCCACCACCTCCTCCACCTCAAGCACCCACAACAGAGCATATTATGAGAATGTTTGAGGAGAAGAGAAACCAAGATCTGATGGAATTCCTGAGAAGCATGCAGACTATGGTTGGGCAGAATAATCATAGTGGTAACCATTCCAAGTTGTCAGATTTTCAGAGGACCAAACCGCCAAGCTTTAGTCAAGCAGTAGATCCGATGGAAGCCGGTGACTGGTTAAGGACTATTGAAAAGAAGTTATAAATTGCTCGTACTGAAGATCTTGACAAGGTCCCCTTTTCCACTCATTATCTGGAAGGACCAGCTGCTATATGGTGGGACAATACTAAAATTATGTGGCCTGTTGAAGAGGAGATTACTTGGGATAAATTCAAAGATAAATTCCGCAAGTATCATATTCCCACCGGTGTCATGAAGGTTAAGCAGCGAGAATTCCTCACCCTTACTCAAGGGAACTCAACTGTAAGTGAGTATTTAAACAAGTTCAATCACTTGGCCCGTTATTCCACACATGATATAGCCACCGAAGAACGGAAGATAGATCGGTTCCTCGGAGGGCTTAACCATACCCTCTGATGTGCACTCAGTATGCTGGATTTTCCCGACTTCCAAACTTTGGTGAACAAGGCACTCATTGCCGAAAGGGAACACAAGCTTGTTAATGATCATAAGCCTGCATATGAAGAACGCAAACGCAAGTTTGAACCCAAGAAGGAAGGAAAAGTTTTTCAGAAGGTTCGTACTTGGCAGCAGCCACAGTTCGAGTTTAAACCAACATGGCAGCAGGGGAACACCAAGACTGAAAATCAGTTCAAGACTGTGGATACAAAACCAGTAAAGGAAGACTGTCAGCGTAACAATGCATGTTACTCATGTGGACAAACTGGGCATTACGCCAGGCAGTGTCCCAAGAACGGAAAGCCGCCAACCAACCTGAAGCCTCAAGTCAATTATGTGGGACAATTCCCCAACCGGAAGTATATCCAAGGGTAAGTTCATCATATCTCCGCCGAAGAAGCTTCCGAAGCTCCCGATGTGGTCATTGGTATGTTTCTTGTTAATAACATACCTGCAACAATTTTATTCGATTCCGGGGCTTCCCATTCTTTTATTTCGCGGAGTTTTGTTGCCCAGCATCAACTTTCCTATACTCTTTTGGACAAAGTTATGGTGGTACAATCCCCTGGATCCATGATCAGGACAAATATTGTATGCCGAGGATTGGAAATATCAATCAATGGAATTATCTTCCCTGTATCGCTGATATCCATTGAATCTCCAAAATTGGATGTTATTTTGGGGATGGATTGGTTGACAAAACACCAGGTTTGCATCAACTGCGCGACAAGAGAAGTCACGTTAATAAATCCCTTGGGGCAGCCAGCTCGGTTCTTTGCCGGTAGAGCCATGCCGAAGAAGGGGATGGTTTATGCAGCAATTGCTACCAATATGAATTTAGTCCCCGTGGTTTGTGAATTCCCAGAGGTGTTTCCAGAGGAGTTGCCAGGCATGCCACCCGATCGAGAGCTTGAGTTTTCAATTGAGCTTGTGCCCGGGACAGCACTGATTTACAAGAAATATTATCGAATGCCTTCATCCGAGTTAGTGGAATTGAAGAAGTAATTGGATGAGATGCTTCAAAAAGGATATATTCGCCCCAGCTCCTCTCCTTGGGGTGCACCTGCCATATTTGTAGGCAAGAAGGATGGTAGTCTCCGGATGTGTGTTGCCTATCGCGCTCTCAATGATGTCACTATCAAGAATAAAAACCCGCTTCCCAGGATCGATGATTTATTCGATCAACTTAGTGGAGCTCAAGTGTTCTCCAAGATTGACTTGCGAACCGGGTATCACCAGCTGAAAATCAGAAAAGAAGATATCCCCAAGACAGCGTTCACTACACGATATGGGATGTATGAGTATACGGTCATGTCCTTTGGACTGACCAACGCTCCTGCATTCTTCATGCACATGATGAACAAGGTGTTCATGGACTTTTTGGACAAGTTTGTGGTGGTATTCATTGATGATATCCTTATATATTCCAAAAGTGAAGAAGAGCATAAACAACATCTCCGAGCAGTATTAGAGCGATTACGAGCTCATCAACTCTATGCAAAGTTCAGTAAATGTGAATTTTGGCTTAAAGAAGTGGGATTCCTTGGGTATACTCTTTCCGCTCAAGGAGTGGCCGTGGACCAAAGCAAATTCACCGAAGTATTAAATTGGAAGACACCTGTTTCAGTGTCAGAGATCCGAAGTTTCTTGGGTCTGGCAGGCTATTATCGTCGTTTCATCGAAGGTTTCTGAAAGATTGCCAAGCCAATGACGGAATTGCTTAAGAAGAATCAGAAATTCATTTGGACAGAAGCATGTGAGAATAGTTTCAAAGAGAAGAAGACTCGGTTGACTACCGCTCCAGTATTGACTCTACTAGATATCTACCGGAGCTTCGACATCTATTGCGATGCATCTAGGTGTGGCATTGGGTGTGTGCTTATGCAAGATGGAAAGGTCGTGGCCTATGCATTGAGGCAGCTACGACCACATGAGGAGAACTATCCGACGCATGACTTAGAAATGGCAGCTGTGGTACATGCCTTAAAAATATGGAGGCATTACATCATTGGGAAGAGATGTCAAATGTTCACCGACCACAAGAGTCTCAAGTATATATTCACCCAACCGGACTTAAATCTCCGGCAAAGAAGATGGCTTGAATTGGTCAAGGACTATGACCTGGGTATCAACTACCACCCAGGAAAAGCTAATGTGGTCGCCGATGCTCTTAGTCGCAAACCGGCCACCGCAAACTCATTAATCGAGTCTTTGCACCCAGCACTTCGCGAAGAAATAGCTCAGCTCAATATGACTATTTATGATGCAACATGCTCGGTTACCTTGGATGTCACCCCTACCCTGGAAGATGAAATCCGTAAGGCTCAACCGGGTGACCCAATGTTACTCAGGGTAATGGCCCAAGTACGAGAAGGGAAGACAAAAGATTTCAACATTGATGATCAAGGTACCCTCCGATTTTGGAATCGAGTCTGTGTACCTAACCTTGGGGAATTAAAGTAGCAAATTCTGAAGGAAGCTCATGAGTCTGCATACTCTATTCATCCCGGAGGCACTAAAATGTATCAAGATTTGAAGCAAACATTCTGGTGGTAAGGTATGAAGAAAGATATCGCCTATTACGTCGCTTGTTGCAATATATGCAATAAGGTGAAGGTGGAGCATCAGAAACCCGCCGGTATACTTCAACCCTTACCAGTTCCACAGTGGAAATGGGATGATATTTGCATGGACTTCATCGTAGGATTGCCAAAGATACCACGAGGAAATACCGCTATATGGGTTGTGGTCGACATGCTTACAAAGGTGGCTCACTTTATTCCCATAAGAACAACCTACCACGCAGACCAACTCGCTCAACTTTACATATCCAGGATTGTCAGTCTGCATGGAGTACCCAGGAATATCACTTCAGACCGAGGATCTTTGTTTACCTCGGCATTCTGGATACGTCTCCACCAAGCCCTGGGAACCACTTTGAAACATAGCACCGCTTATCACCCTCAGACAGATGGGCAGACCGAATGAGTTAATCAAATCTTGGAAGACATGCTACGGGCATGCGCTCTTGCTCATGGACCCAAATGGGAGGACAGCCTGTCGTACGCTGAGTTTTCCTACAACAACGGCTATCAAACTAGCCTCAAGATGTCACCCTTTGAGGCTTTATACGGACGTAAATGTCGCACCCCGCTGAACTGGTCTCAGACAGGAGACAGCCGAATCTTTGGGACTGATTTGATGATGGAAGCAGAAAAGCAAGTTAAAGAAATTTGAGACCGATTCCAAGTAGCAAAATCTCGTCAAAAGAGCTACTATGACTCAAAGCATAGGCAGATCAGTTTTGAACCAGGTGAATATGCATATCTCCGAGTTACCTCCATGAAAGGAGTTAAAAGGTTTCATACTTGGGGAAAGCTTGCACCAAGATACATTGGTCCGTTTCCAGTCCTGACCAGAGTGGGCAAAGTGGCTTATCAGTTAGAATTACCCCTAGAGCTATCCGAGGTTCATGATGTCTTTCACGTGTCTCAGTTGCGGAAGTGTATCGCACCGCCTGCAAAACAGACGGATATGGCAGAACTAGAGCTCACCAAAGATTTAACATATGAAGAGAAACCCTTGAGGATCTTGGATGAGATGGACAGAGTCACCCGCAACAAAGCTATAAAATTCTACAAAGTGCAATGGGAGCATCACACCGAGCATGAGGCCACCTGGGAAAGAGAGGATTTCTTAAGGACTGCATACCATATTTGTTTCTTGAGAAATCGAATCTCGAGGACAAGATTCATCCTAAGGGGGGGAGGTTTGTAACACCTTGGTTTTTGCCCTCTTTATTTTATTGGGATTTATTGAATATTTGAATTTGCATTTGGTTTTTCTGCCAATTCTTTTGGACTTGCCACTTGGAAATTATTTTTGATTTTCTCCCAAGTGGGTTCTATCATCCTTAAACCCTCCCTAGACCTCATCCCTCTCACCATAATGCCATTGGATAATTTTCTTTAATGGCATCATATTCATTTTCCTCCTGAAAATGCCTGTTTTCACAATAAGCTATGAAGCAACCCTCATTTTTATTGCTCTGAAAATTCTCAGAAAATTCCCAAATATTCTCTGAATCATGCCTCACCTCTCCATGCAAAAATATCCCATAGTCATTTGGAAATTTTCAGCTAAGGAAAATATTTTTGATTCTAGTCAGAAATGGCACTTTGTGAAGCAAGTATATTTTTCCTTGATCTGTTGGAGCTGAAATTTTTACCACATGACTACCTTCCTAGGAGATGCTTCACCCCCAAATTTCAGCCTTTAATTCCTAGCTATTTGTCCCCAGCATTTGTCCCAAGTTTCTGTCCTGAAACTTTGCAGCAAGCTCTAGTCTTTTTCAGTGAGCCAGGTGGCAAACCAAGCGCATATCTAGGCACCGCGTTGAAGGGACTTCACATTTGACACGGTCTAGCACCACCTAAAGCACCGCGTGTGCCAGTGCACACGATGACTACATGGGTGCACGGGGTTTGGCGGGTAGTCGCCGCGCTCTGGACATCAGGTCCCTCTGCCGCCACCCGTTTCACCTCCTCTCGCCACCGCAGCTTGTCCCAGCCTCCCCGCAGCCTCCAGCACGCCATCTGGCCTCGCCCTGTTCCACCCCGACGCCAGAATGCAGCTCACTGGAAGCAGCCGAAGCACTAGCGGGCGGAACAGTGCGCGCGCGTGCGCCGCCTGCCCCGCGTAGTGCGCCGCACAGTGTCCGCGTGCATGCACCACGTCGCTGTGCTCCGCTACTTCGTCTCCGTGTCGCGCCCGAGCTCCTCCCTCTCTCATTTCTTCTGCAGCTCATCGCCGGCGGAGTCCAGTGCACGGCCACCCCTCCATCTATAAATAGAGCCACCCCCGAGCCCCTCTAGCCATCGCTCTCACCTCCACTGGCCACAAATCACTCCCCAGCAAGTGCGGCAAGGCCGGGAAGGCCTCCTGTCGCCGATCATCGCCAGAGTCTGCCGCGGATCCACCTTGATCATTCACTCGTTCCAGTCATCCCCAGCTTCACCGACTGCTTCCTTCGAGTTCGTGGTGGTCTCCTGAGCACGCCAGTGCCGTTGGTTCGTCGGATCATCGCCGGAATCGCCGTAGCCGACGAGCTCCACCACAGCCGTCTCTTGAGAAGAAGCCCGAGCCGCCGTCCGTCCACCACTGCCGTCACTTCGGGTACGCCCGTGCTCGTCTCGATGAGCTGGATCCATCCCCCTCCTCTCCGGCGGTCGCCATGGTCTCCTCGCCGGAGAATCACCGGCGACAGCGCCGCCTCCCCTGTTTCCCTCTCTCTCTCTCTTTTAACCCTGACCGTAGGCCCCACATGTCAGTCTCTCTCCCTCTCGCCCGAAGCGGTATAAGTGGAGGCGTATTCTGCGAATACGTTTTCGACGTGGCCTTTTCTGGAAATTCAGTTAAATTCATTTAAATCTAGATTTTGACCCTAACTTTGACTAGCTCTAGTTTCTATTCTATAAGTCCAAATGAGTTGATTCTTTGTGCATTAGTTTTGTATTGAGACAAAGTTTTTGTATGCCAAATTTCAGAATTTTCCTTGCTGTTTGGAATTTCTGGTGCAATAAAATGCTTTATGTGACATTTTCTTTTTGCATTTAAAATCTTTTCAGAAGTTCCTAGTTGTGTTGGAGAAGACCAGGAGTATTGTGACACTCCTCTGAACCAAAGCAAGCCACAACATTCATATGCAAGGATGACATTTCAATGACAATGGTTTATTTGAATTAAAATCATTAAATGCCTCACTATTAAAATGATTTGCTATATATAACTTGTTGCATTTTAGTTGTTACATGTTATATTGTTATTATGCATTGAAAAAGATGTCATCTTGTCATAATGTGCAGTAGAGATCATGTCGTATACTCTCAGGATAGCATGATGCATTTGTTACATAGTTTCATATGATCATGACCCGTGCATCCATTTGCATACTATGGCTCGAATCATTTTATTTCAAGTTAAACCTGATGATAATTCAACTTGAACCAACTGTTGATCGAGTCATGGTGCCACCGAATTGAGCTCACCAGTGCAACCACACTTGCCTGGATGGGGAGGCCCTAATTCGGTGTATTGTCATGCCTCTCGCTGGTGCCTCCAACTAGGGAAGGTTGTGCACTTGCGCTACCCTGGCCCGGTAGGTAGTCATAACCATGTGTGCCCGAGTTTTACGGTACTAAGGTCCCCGTTTGGGACGACTTTGTTTTGTTTGGCCACGACGGTGGCAGCCACGAGGTGGCAGGATGTCACGAGTTGACATCGGGGCCACCCATGACATAGCCCAAAGGGGAGTTTGTCGGAGTGGCCGGGAGAGTGTCATGCAATAGATTGGTTTTGTCGGAATGTCGTGGCTCCACCCGAATGGGAGCACGAGGCCATGAGTTCTGTGGTGTGGGTACAGTGTACTAACCTCTGCAGAGTGTATAATCTATCGATAGCCGCGTCCTCGATCATGGACACATTTCGTAGTAGGTCACACCGTGGGTCAACAGAAATAAATAACCTACACCCTTAATACCTCCACAATGGCACATGCAGAAGTTGGTGATTGTGTGAGGATCACTATGATTGGTATTACGGTGATCGTGTGAGGATCACTATGGTAAGATGTTGGCGGTGGTTATGAGGTAACCCCGAAAAGGTAAGTTGGTCCAAGGGACCAAGGTAACCATCCACGTGCACTTAATGATTGATAGTATCATGTTCATGTTCATGCATTAAACTTATTAATTGCCCTGTTATTGTTTGTCGTGTTTGCTTTGTTTGTTGTAAGCTTGTGAGTACATTCAAAGTAATCACCTGGCTTATCATGCCAGATGCAGGAGAAGCCATGCAAGGCGTTGATGTCGATCGGTATGTCGCGATCTAGGCCGTGTCCCAGCAGTGTCCCTGGTGGAGTGGAGTTCCACTACATCGTCGTTCCGCTGCCGCGTAGTAGTTTCCTTTATCATCGAGGCCCCTGAGATGTCTACTAAATAATGTACATAAGTGCAGCCGCACCGTGTGTGCCACTTGGCCTCGCTTATCTTGTAACATCTGAACCTATGTATCCGCTAGAGATCAATAAAGCGGTTATTTTCTGTACCAAGTTGTTATGTGTTGCCAGAAGACTTGATCTCTGGGTTGGCAATGCAAGGTAAACCGGTTGCTCTGAGCCAGGGTGCCACAACTGATTCTTTTTGCAGTATTTTTCTTTTGAGCTCCTTTATTTTCTGGTAGAAGTTGACATTTTTCTCTGCTGTCTAGATTTTCTGGACAGAAGAAATTGCTTTATGTGTTATTTACAAATGCTTTCAAAATTGTTTTTCCAGAGTGTTTAGGTTGTGTGTGAAGACCAGGAGTAGTTGCAACACTCCCTCTGAAGCAAGGCAAGCCACACCCTCCATTTGCATGATTGCAATGCAATGCCAAGGTTTAATTAAATTATATTGCTTAAATAATTGCATTAGTTAAATATGATTTGTTCATGGCATTTCTTGGAGTAATATTTGATCTTGCTACTGCCATGATGATTGTTGGATTCCTAGGACTAATGCTTTGCAGATTGAGGATGACATGTTGCCATTGGATTGCTAGTAACAGTAGTTATGCTTTCATCATGATCATATTGGATATTGGATCTGATAATAATAGTTTGGCTATATTATTCTTTGGATTATTGGATGGATATTGTTATGACATGGATTATAGGTTGATGTATGACACTGGAGTAACTATTATCTCAGATTTACCTTGGGGACAAATTCCGTCATTTCGTTGATTAGGTGCCACCGAATCGAGCTCACTAGTACAACCACACTTGCCTAGATGGGGAGGCCCTAATTCGGTCTATTGTCATGCCTCTCGCCGGTGCCTCCAACTAGGGAAGGTTATGTGCGCGCGCTGCCCTGGCCCGGCAGGCGGCTATAACCTTGTGTGCCCAAGTTGTGTTGTACCTGGGTGTCCCCGTTTGGGACGAGTTTGTTTTGTTTTGCCACGAGATGGCAGGATGTCACGAGTTGACATCGGGGCCACCCATGACATAGCCCAAAGGGGAGTTTGTCGGAGTGGCCGGGAGAGTGTCATGCAATAGATTGGTTTTGTCGGAACATCGTTGGTCCACCCGAATGGGAGCACGAGGCCATGAGTTCCGTGGTGTGGGAAACAGTGTACTAACCTCTGCAGAGTGTATAATCTATCGATAGCCACGTCCTCGGTTATGGACACAGTTCGTTGTAGGTCACACCGTTCGATCAACACTCATGATGACGGAATGACTTATATGAGGACTTATATTTATATGTGAGCAAGTTACAGCTTGGCAGGATGCCATTGATGATATTGGGATGATCTTGAGAATGATCATCGGATTGTGATATGGTCACACGGTGATCGCAAGGATGGATTGATCACGAGGTGATCGAGATGATATGTTGCTTGGCCGGATAGCCAAGAGTGAGATGGTCCATGTGACCCAAGATGATGGTTCATCAGTGATTCTAGTCTTACCATATTATCTTGATTAATATTTACCTCCACATCATAGTAGTTGTTCATAACTTAACCTGTAATGCTATGTTGTTGTCTTGCCTTGATGCTTTTGGTTGTTGTGAGCTTGCGAGTACATTCAAAGTACTCACCTGGCGTGTCATGCCAGATTGCAGGTGATGCTATGATTGATTGCTTGTCGAGGATTCAAGTCTACGAGCTAGGCCGTTTCCCAGTCAGAGTCCCTACGGAGTGGAGTCCATCACCGTCGTCGCTGTTCCGCTACTAGAAGTTATTTCGCTGCTACGAGTTGCTCCGCTGCTAGCATAGAGCTACCTTAGCAGGCGTGGTGTCACCGTGACGATGTAATCCTTTGTAACCTCCGACCCTTGTACTCGTATTATTTGTAATAAGAGCTGATTTGTTCTATGCCAAGCAGTGCCATATTCCAGAAGACTTGATCTCTGGGAAGGAATACAGGGTGTTCCGGTTCCTGTGAGCCGGGGTGCCACATAGTTGTAGTTTCTAGTTCTATAGTTTTTAAGGCATACATAAAAACAAATTGTAGACTGAAAGATGAGCTTAGCAATCAAAACTAGTCGTAATATGAACTCACCAGCCACATACGTAACCATCAACGAGGAAAACCAGATCGTTGGAGAGGGGGGTCTCGCATATATCGAATTATTATGTACATTATTTCTATTCATCTTGAGTTCAATATTATGATGTAGTTGATGTCTCCAGTTCTTTACAGGGATTCATACTATAAGCACTAAAGTTTTGGCGAAACCTTGATTTATTTCTGTTTCACCAAATTTCTAGCACTTAATGTGTCCATTTTTATGCAGAGGTCATGCCAAAAAAATTGGATATTTTAAAATTTATGTATCTACATGTTCTAGGTCATTTTTTCCGAAGTGGCAGATAACGGAAGGTATCGTGGTGTTTTCCGGAGGCCCTGGGAAAGTGGGCTGCCCAAATCCAAAACCCCAACACTGGCAAGAAGCAATGGCTCGGCACATTCGACATCGTCGAGGAAGCGGCGCGCGCTTATGATGCCATGGCGCTCGAGTACTAGGGGCCAAGGGCCCAGCTCAACTTTGCTCAGGATGCTTGGCGTGCGAGTCAGATAGCGCCTCCTAACATGAGGATAGTCTCCAAGGCCGAGGTGAAGGAGCACCTGAAGGCCGAGGCGCTCATCAGGGCCCGTGAAGGGCAAAGCATTGATCCCTTGGTGGAATGGTATCTTCGGGAGGATCTGCATCTGTATGCCATTAACGAGGCGTTGCTGATGACCGCACGCAACCAGTAGGATGCCGAGGATGACCCGATAGACTGGGACCGAGTCGTCGAGTCCTTCGACGAGGATGACGACTTTGGCTCTGGCGTTGACTTAGATTAAGAGTTGATCTCTCCACCGTGGCTAGTCGTATCACTCCGTGCTTCAGATGTTTGAACATTTAATGTAGTACTTATGGAACTTGCTATGGCGTACTATATATGTCTGTGACTTTGTAGAGCCTTGTTTTGTAGACTTGATAAACCTGCTTATATATATCGTCGTACTACCTGGCTGTACCAGTGTTGGTAATCTGTGATCATACCTCATTATGATGACATTTTTTTTGCCAATTTTTCCGTTTACTTTTGCTAATACAAACAAGTTTCATATTTTTATGCCGCTTCTCAATATTACTTTCATGACTTAGCACCAATGATAACAGTGTTTAACTTCTTGAAGGAGGGATTATGGCGCGTAAGGTCTGCAATGTCTGCAAAAATCCCTGTATGGATAGTTTATCCGATGCAGTAGAATTCAGGCTCTTCTTGAGGGAGGGATTCGAAAAATCTGTGGTGACAATTTTTAACTTTATCATTCAATTCTAATCATTTGTTGAATTCTTTTACTGTGCGTACCATTAATTATTAACTAGATTATTCCTAATTGTTACATAGTGCATCCCTGGCAACATAAGAGTCGAATTCAATAATTTAATCGGTGACAGTTTCAGCTTTACGGATGGCCAAGGACAATCGTACAAAATTGACGTTTGTAAACAAAAGGATAAAACTATCATAGGAGGCAATAGATGGAACAAGTACATTTCAAATAATAAGCTCATCAGGGGAGAATACATAGGCTTTTACTTGGAGAAAGCGGTTAACAAGTTAAGGATTAAGTATTTCTCCGACCAAGATGATGAGCTTGACGAAGATGATGATGAGGATAGCCAGGATGATGAGGATGATGAGAGCCAGGATGATGATGATGCTAGCCAGGAGCATGAGGATGAGGATGATGATGAGGGTAGCGGAGATGATGACTATCGGTGTACTAAAGCATGGGTGCCCTCGTACCCTGACTTGTGCACAGGCAGTTGTAGCCTTCCTGGTGGCAAGGGCTTGCCGGAGGGTTGCTGTGACCCAAGACTTAGATTAAACAACACCGTGAAGAAGACCTCAAGGCGGGTCATCGAGAAGTACTATTCTAGTACTAAAGACCAACATTGCCCTTGCCGGCAAGCTTTGTACCGGCAAGGTGAAGACCAAGACTCTGCTTGCCGGCAAGCTCCTTGCCGGCAAGCAAAGGCCCGGCAAGCTCCGCGCCGGCGGGCTCGTTCTGTCCCGTTACCGCTCCACCTCATCATCGGCTAGATAAGCACGTATGATAGGTGTCGAGCGGGCAGGCAGTCAACATAGCTGGCCAAGGAATGTGTCGGCATGCCGCGCAAGGATTAACTTTAATGACACCCATCCCTAGGACGTGTCAAGGTAACAGGAGGGCGCCAGGACCGGTGGTACAGATCTTTTGCCCAAAGCCTCGCCTCCCCGACGTAGCACCTAACGGTGCATTAAATGCGCTTGTCTTACCCCGTTAGGAGATAGACATGGTGACGGTGCAAGTCACTATTCATACCCTGTAAATGACCGTATTAGCCACTATGGTAACCCCTTGGCCTATAAAAGGAGGCCCACGACTACACTTAGAAGGGTGGACTCCTAGTTCAATTACACGATGTAGCTGCACTTCCCGCGCACCTTGCCGGCAAGCTGCGCTCTTTGTAACCTTTGAGCTCATACACAATCAAACCACCAGAACAGGAGTAGGGTTTTACGCTCACAGTGGCCCAAACCTGGATAAATCATTGCTTGTTCTCACATCTACTAGCCCTGCTCTTTGTAGTATATTGATCCCACAGCCGAACCGCAAAGGGATCCTCTCGATCCCATAGATCGTCATTTTCCCACGACATCTTTGGCGCGCCAGGTAGGGGTTCTTGTATTACGAATCAGTGTTCGTAGTGTGATCTTCCGCCCCATCACCTTTGTCGATGGTGCCGAAGAAGAAGACTGGAGCCACGATGGCTCCCACCACCTCCAAGCAGCCTTCCCAGGTGTTCGGAGATGGCGCAGGCAGCGCAGTCGGCGTGGGCGCTATGGTTGGGACGACCGGGGCAGGAGGCGCCGACGGTGCGGATGTCCAGCCTCCGCACCGTGCCGGCGATCGCAGTCAGCACACCGGAGATGGCGAAGACGGCCAACTCCAACAACCCGCTGGTGAGCACGATCATCCCAGTATTACAATTCAGACCGGTGCGAACCAGGACCCCGCCGTCGCGACGTCCAAGGACGGAGCGGCGACGTCTAACAACGCTGCAGCGGGACTTGTGCAGCGACCATCGCAAGATGGGCGCGCCATGCTTCCCCACGGCGCTGGTGGTCCTGGACGGCATCAAGCCGGCCCTGAGCATCGTCCTCACGATGCTCAGGTTCCACCACCACCACGCCAACTCGTTGGTGAACATGCGCCGCGGCAGCAGGTACGCGACGAGCTCCCTCCTGGCCCTGCCAAGAGTCGAACGTTGTCCCGTTCCGTGTTTCCCACCATGCCAACCACGGCGGCAGAGGCTATGGTGCGAGTTCAAATGCTTTTGAACTTCCCGCGAGCCCCAGACAAGATGGAAGAATGGAGGGCCACCATTCAGTGCCTCATCAGTTTTGCCGATCCCGGCAAAACACAAGATGTGGGCCCCTCCAGACGACCACCCACAGTGCCGGCAGGACCATCTGGCTGCCGTGCCGGAGACGGTGCACCAATGGTGCAGTCGCCTCCACGTTAACAACCACAGCAGTGGCAAGCTCGACGATCGGATGACCAGGACACTATGTCCATGGCGTCGTCGGATCCGCGGGGCCGCCGAGACCAGCGCCAAGTGCTCCACGAACGACGCGACGAAGACGCCCCTACGAAGATTGAGCGGCACCAGGAAGCACGCCGTCTATCAGATGACCGTGCTGGGCTGGCAGCATACGTGCCAGCGCCAGGGTACCCTGGGTGCTTACCTTATGAGGTGGGCTGCCCAGCGTTTATTAGTGAGCTGTGGCAGGTTTGCTGGCCGTCCGCCCGTCCCTTCAAGCCAGAGCTGCCCGACAAATATGACGACACACTCAGCCCAGCAGAGTTCCTTGGCATCGACACCATCGCGGTGCAGGTTGCCGGGTGGCGCGACGAAAAGCTGTTGGCCAACTACTTTCCTTTGGCGCTCAAGCCCAACGTCAGATCGTGGTTGATGAACTTGCCGGAGGGCTCCATTTCCTCTTGGTCGGATCTATGCCATCTATTCATGGGTGCCTACCAGGGTGGCCACAAGCTCCCTGGTCAGGAGAGCGATTTGCATGTGATCCCCCAGAGAGATGGCGAGACCCTCCGCAAGAATATACAGAGGTTCAGCCATGTGCACCACAATATCCCCGATGTTCATCCCGCAGCTGTTTGCACCGCATTCCACACGAATGTGCGCAACCGCAGAATGCAGTCTGAGATGAATATCATGAAGGTTAGAACCATCAACGAGTTGTACGCCTTGGTGGACAAGTGTGCACGTGCTGAGGAAGGGAGGCGACTCCCTGGGGAAGATGCTGGCGCCGAAGTCGACTTCGAAGATGACGACGCAGATGATGCATCGACCCGCCAGAAGAAGAGCCAGAAGCGCAATCGGAAGCGCAAAGACAAGTCAATGATGGCAGTTGAGAGCCCCGGTGCCGCCAGCGCCACCAAGAATTCTAAGGCAGAAAGCCCCGGCAAGGAGGTTGCCGGATGTGCTGATTGCCGGGAGGCTGCGGCAGGCGACAAGGGCGGCAAGACCGGTGGGCCGTACTGCAAGATCCACTGTACCAAGGGCCACGATCTCCAGGAGTGCCGGCAAGTGGAGCAGCTTGCCGAGAAGCAGAAGCAAGAGTACGAGAAAGCGACAAGGAGAAGGGTCGGGATGGTGCCGGTGGATCCGGCAAGTAGAACCGTGGTGGCCGAGGTGGCCGCCGCGGCAAGGCCAAGCAGCCAAAAGAGAAGGCTGCTCAAGGCCAGGATTATGGTGATGAGGACGAAGATGGGTCCGAGAATGAGTTCCAGAATGCAGTGGAAGCCATGTGTGTTGACGGAGCCGCATCTTTGCACTCCTCGCACCGGCAACTTAAGCAATGGATCTACGAGGTGAATGCCGTGGAGCCCATGATGGGAACACAGAAGCCACTCAAGTGGCCGGACACGCCCATCGTCTTTGATGCCGAGGATCACCCTGATCGCACCACTGCGGTCGGGTGTTTGCCGTTGTTGGTTTCACCAACAATTCGCAACCTCAAGGTGACGAAGATGTTGGTAGACGATGCGGACGGCTTGAACTTGATCTCTCCTGACAAGATCAAGAGGCTGGAGATCCCCGACAAGGATCTTGAGGAGACTGGCACGTTCCAAGGGATCAGTCCAGGGAGGAACAAGCTGAAGGGCCAGATCACACTGCCGGTCACATTTGGCAGCGACCTTAACTACCAGACGAAGAAGATCGTATTCGACGTCGTCAAGATGCCGCTACCATACAATGGCATTCTGGGTCATCCGGCGCTGGCCAAGTTCATGGCCGCGTCGCACTTCGCCTACAATGTCATCAAGATGCCAGGGCCGATAGGCGTCCTCACCATCAAGTCCAACCAGAGAGACGCAATCATCTGTGCCGACAAGCTCTACCAGGAGGCAGTGGCACCACCTACCGTCAAGGCACCTGTTCCTACCGGCAAAGCTCCCGGGGGAGGAAAGAAGAAGAAGTCCTGCAAGACCCCTGATACGGACCCCGGGAAGCGCACTTTAGAGTGCATCACGCCCGTTGAGGACATACCAGAGAGCTCTACCGGCAAGAGCAAGAAAGCCAAGGCCTCTGCGCCAGCGACCAAGCAAGTTTCTGTGAGAGAGGATGGGACGAGTGGCACTTTTTCTATAAGTGCCACTCTCGGTGACAAATAGGAAAGCGAGCTCGTTGCCTTCCTACGGGCGAATGCCGATGTGTTTGCTTGGCAAGCATCTGACATCCCCGGTGTTCCTAGGGAGGTAATTGAGCACCACCCTAGCTGTCTGCCCTCATGTGAGACCCGTCAAGCTGAAGGTCAGGAAGCAAGCCTTGGAGCGGCAAGAGTTCATTGCCGAGGAAATCAAGAAGTTGGAAGCAGCAGGACTAATCAGAGGAGTGCTACACCCTACGTGGTTAGCCAATCCAGTCATAGTGCGCAAGGCGAATGGGAAGTGGAGGCTTTGTATAGACTTCTTGATATAAATAAAGCCTGTCCAAAGGACCCTTTCCCTTTGCCGCGCATCGACCAGATTGTAGACTCCACTACCGGCTGTGAGTTACTTTCTTTCCTTGACGCCTACTCTGGTTATCATCAGATCTTTATGGCCAAGGAAGATGAGGAGAAAACCGCATTCATCACTCCATGTCACACATACTGCTTTTTGCGTATGCCTTTCAGATTGAAGAGTGCCAGGGCAACCTTTGCCAGAGCAGTTCAGATCGGTTTTGCGCCACAGCTGCACAGAAATGTGGAAGCCTATATGGACGATATTGTGGTCAAGACCAGAGACAAGTCAACCCTGATCCAGGATTTGGAAGAGACGTTTGCGAACTTGCACAAGCTCAACTTGGGCGTCTTGCCGGCTGCCTTGCCGCCCTTAGCAGGTTCATCTCCAAATCGGCAGAGTGCGCCTTGCCGTTTTTCAAGATATTGAAAAAGGCAGGTCCAGTGAACTAGACTCTGGAGGCGGAGGCCGCGCTCCAATATTTGAAGGGGTACTTGTCCTCTCCGCCAGTCCTAGTTGCTCCTAGGCCTCAAGAGACGTTGCTGCTATACTTAGCGGCAACGAATCAAGTGGTTAGTGCTGCACTTGTGGCTGAAAGAGAGGCAGATGAAGAGGAGGTAGCAGCCGCGGAGCCATGACCCGACGAGCCAGAATCTTTTCCGGCAAGGTCAGGTGCCGACAAGACAGAGATTGTGCAAGCCAGCCAGCCAGATTAGCAAGTTGCGAAGAAGAAGATGGTGCAGTGCCCAGTCTACTTTGCCAGCTCTCTCCTGCAAGGGGCTAGATCAAGGTACTCTGGTGTGCAGAAGTTGCTCTTTGGCCTTCTCATGGGCTCAAGGAAGCTGCACCATTATTTTCAAGCACACCCAGTCACTGTTGTCACTCGCTTTCCGTTGCAACACATCTTGAGAAATCCAGAAGCAACCGGCAGGAATGTGGAGTGGGCATTGGAGCTGTCAAGTTTTGATTTGAAGTTTGAGAGTACCTCAACAATTCAGAGCAGGGCTTTGGAAGAATTCATTGCAGAATGGACTCCAACGCCAGACGAAGAAATTCTAGAGACCTCGCTCCCCGGCAAGGAAACTGTTGCCAACTGGATCATGTACTTTGACGGTGCTTTCACGCTGAAAGGCGCCGGTGCCGGCGAGCTGCTTATAGCACCCACTGGAGAGCACCTCAAGTACATGCTTCAGATGCACTTTCCCAGGGAGCAGGCCACCAACAACACTGCTGAGTACGAGGGATTGCTTGCCGGCCTGCGCATTGCAATCGACCTTGGTATCCGAAAGCTGATTATCAGAGGTGACTCGCAGCTAGTGGTGAGGCAGGTCAACAAGGATTACTAGAGCCCTTTGATGGAGGCATACGTTGATGAGGTGAGGATGTTGGAAGAGCACTTTGGTGGTCTGCAAGCAGAGCATGTTCCCCGTGCCCAGAATTGGATTGCTGACGACCTGTCAAAGCTTGCCACCCAAAAGATGCCTGTGGAACCAGGAACTTTTGTGCTCCATCTGACTCAGCCATCCATTGCACCATCAAGGCTGGCAAAGAAGAGAAAGCAAGATGTTGGTGGTTACTTTCCAGCAGAGCTGCCGGCGGCCGCCAAGAATGTGGATACCACCGACAAGATACCCCTGGTTGGTGAGCCACAGTTTCCGGCAAGTCAGATCCTCGCCGTCAAAGCAAGCGCTCCCGCAGAGGAAGAAGTACCTTTAGTCCTTGTCGTCGAGCCACAAGCTCCGGCATGGGCACAGCCAATTGTCCAGTTCCTTCAGACAGGAGATCTTCCCGATGAACAAGAAGACGCAGAAAGAGTAGCCCATCAATCAAGGATGTACAAGTTTGTTGACAACATTCTGTATAGAAAGAGACCAAATGGGGTGAAATTGAAGTGTATCTGCCGAGAAGATGGACAGAGCCTGTTGGAAGAGATGCATGAAGGGATGTGTGGCTCTCACATTGGGTCGCGCACGCTTGTCGGCAAGGCGTTCCATCAAGGATTTTACTAGCCGACAGCCCTTCAAGACGCCTTGGCGGTGGTCATTAGATGCGTAGCATGCCAGTTCCACTCTAAGGACATCCACCAACCAGCTCAAGCCCTCCAAACCATCCCTCTCTCTTGGCCCTTCTCGGTCTGGGGGCTGGACATCGTTGGCCCCTTCCCCCATGCTACAGGGGGCTTTGAATTCTTGTACGTTGCAGTCGACAAGTTTACAAAGTGGCCTGAGATGGAGCCAGTGAGGAAGGTGACGGCACAGTCAGCCATCAAGTTCCTCAAAGGATTGGTTGTTTGTTTTGGTGTCCCCAATAGGATCATCACCGACAACGGCACCCAATTCACGAGCCGCGCCTTCACAACATATTGCCAAGAACTTGGAAACAAGATTTTCTACGCATCTGTTGCTCACCCAAGGAGCAATGGACAAGTAGAGAGGGCAAATGCAGGAGTGCTGCGTGGTCTCAAGACCAGAACTTTCGACAGGCTGCACAAGTGTGGAAGGCGCTGGGTGGAAGAGTTGCTAGTGGTTCTTTGGTCAATCAGAACGACACCAAGTCGAGCCACCGGTCAGACACCCTTCTCCCTTGTTTATGGTGCAGAGGGGGTGCTCCCCTCAGAACTCAGATACGGGTCACCTCGAGTCTTGGCCTTCAATGAGGAGGATCAAGATGAGCTGCGGCAAGATGATGCCACGCTCCTTGAGGAAGATCGTTTCCGGGCTGTTGTCCGTGCTGCACGCTATCAGCAAGCTTTGCGCCGCTACCATAGCCGCAAAGTGAACGCCAGGAACCTTGAGGAAGGCGACCTTGTTCTTCATCGGATTCAGTCCACGAAGGGTCAAAACAAGTTGACGCCGAAGTGGGAGGGCCCTTACCAGGTAGTACGAGTCACTAGGCCCGACGCAGTCCGCCTAGAGACCGAAGATGGCACTCCGGTGCTCAACTCATGGAATATTGAGCATCTTCGCAAGTTTTACTCGTAAGGCACGGTTGCCGGGCTGCCCGGCAGCCTCTTTTGTACAAGTTTGCCGGCAAGGCATGTAATCCTTTGTACAGAGCCGGGCGCAGATCCCGTGCACATAAATAAAGCTAAGTGTTTCACAACTCTTTGTTAAAGTACATATTTGTTTATGTGTTGCAGGCAACCTTGTGTTACATTTGCCCCTTGCATAGGATGATTAACAAACCGTCAAGGTTCCAGCCTCCTCTTTTCTCTTCTTTCTTTTTCTCAAAGGACAGAAGAGTTCCTCGCATACAAGATTCCCGGGGGGAGTGGTGGTTTGGATACCGAATGACGTTCAAGATATCGTCCTACGGCAAGAAGTACAGCAAAGAAAAAGCTAAGTTGAGAAACTTTGAAATAAATTTTTTGTTGTAGTTGCAATTTCTCCTTGAACGATTTTGGCCTTTGTATGAGAAACCTGCACGCTAAGGAACCTTGTTGTGACCAGCTATGCCCATACTTTGTTTTGAGTCCACTCAACAACTTAAGTGGCAGCGTTGTGATCGTCAAGCGTATCATTGCCGGCAGCGGCACTTCCGGCAAGCTACTAAGGACCTATTCCTCAAGCACTCACGACAAGAGTGCACGCGCCGGCAAGTTTCTGACAAGCGTAGGGTACAAAAATCATGCAAAGACAGAACAAGACAAGAGAGATAGCATGCATACATCCATCCAAAACACAAGTTATAGTACATCAAAGCCAAGTGCAGTTCTAACTTAAGATAAATTTGTCTTTTACATGAACTACATTTGCAATAAGGAACGGCGAAGGGGGGATAATCCTTGCGATCACCCTCAGTCCTTGGCACCTGATGAATCTTGCTGATGAGGGGAGCGACGACTTCTTCGGCAGTTGTGGTGTCTGCCCCGGCGGCAAGCTTTTGAAGGCCTTGGAGACATCAATTCCTGGGTTCCGACAGATAATCTTGATGAGCATCTTGGAGACGACGTCGCTACAGAATTTGCGAGACTCACTGGCAAAGTTGGTGGACCTCTTTTCATGATGTTTCTTCAATACCTCGAGGAGTCCTTCAAAGAAGAGGGTGAGGCTGGCACTTGTAGAATCATGCTCGCCGACGGTGAAGCTATAGTTCTCCTTGTCCATGATGGTCATATGAGCAGCGAGGCGCTTGGCAACATCGACAAGGCGACCAGTCCACAGATCCAGGGCTTTCTTGTGCTCGTCGAAAGAATTTGCAGCATCGGCATGTGCAACTTTCTCTTTTTCCCAGTTTACCAGCAGCTCCCTCTCCTTTTCCCTGCCAACCTCCAGATCCTTCTCCAGAGTCGCGAGCTTTGACTTGAGGTCAGCCGTGGAGTTGTTGGCGGTCAAGAGTTCTTGGGCTTTCGCAGCGAGCTCCTCTTCAAGCTTCGGTACCTTGGACTCCAACTCTACCTTGGCGGCCTCAGCGCCCTCTGCGGCCTTGACGGCTTCCAAGAGCTTCGCAGCGTGAGCCTGAGCTTGAGTCTCGATGGCCTATTTGTGGCCCTCCTCTAGCTCTTGGGTCCGCTGCATGAGCAGAGCCTGGATCTCCTTGTCTTTGCGGCGTAACTTGGCGGCAAGTGCTTCCTCCCGGGCAGCAAGTTCTTTTTCCTTGACGACGAGCTGCGCCTCGTGCTCCGTCAAGTTGCTGTCTAGAGCTGCTGCCTTCTCCTTGGCAGCGTCAAGCTTCTCCTCCTGCCTCTTGAGGCTATGGAACTTGACATTATACCAAGTACGGAGCTCCTCTGCCTTCTCCTTCAGCTTCCCTTTGGCTAGCTCTATAGCTTGCCATCGTGAATGGAGCTCCTCCCAACGCTGGCTGTAGTGCTGCTGCACATCCTTGAATCCGGTGGCCATCGCCCTCAAGAAGGCGAGATCCACGGCACCGTCGCTGGAGCCGTCTGATGCTGCGACGCTGCTGGAGAAAGGCGCCAAGATCTCCGCGATGGCTTCATCAAAAGTAGGCTCCCCGGCACCAGATGTGCTATGGGCTTCAGATCCCTGTTGTTGATCGGTTGGCCCCAAGGGTCCCGTCAGAGCCTGCGCATCAACCGCACTGGGGTGGACATCGATGCTTGGCCTATCACTGCCAGCCTCGCCCATCTCAGCGTCTGTTATGATGAGCTCAGATGCACTGCTGGAGGGCATAGCAGGCTCTTTGGAGGTTTTCGTGGCCTCCTCAGTAGCGGGCGCGGCGGCCTCCAGTGCAGAAATCCTGGCAGTCTCGTCAGAGGCGCTCTTCGCAATTTCCTCTACAGGTACCTGTGGCGCCCCGCCTGATTACCACTATAGCCAGATGGTCGCCGCACACACCAGCCTAGGAAATCACTCTGGCATGCGCGTTTACAACAAGTATCATGAACACAGGCATTTCTATTAATGGATATGTAAGTCTTACATGATATTTTACAAGGGTGATAGCAGCGGAAAAGCTCTATCTAAGGCAGCATGGTCTTGGTGCGGCTCCAATCCATAGGGATATGACTGGGTTACTCTTCTAGCCCGCGAACACTCCGGCTCCTCGCTAGTGGACGTCAGATCCTTAGGTGAACCTGACCACATTGAAGGCCGCTGAGTACTTTTGAATGTACTCGCAAGCAAAGCAAAGCAATCCATGGCATTCAAGCATGCACTTGTTATCTTAACAGTATTAACTATCATGTTAGGGCAGGATTATCTAGCAAGATTAATCATCTAGCAACATTAATCATCATGTCATAGCAGGATTATTTAGCATGATAACTATTGGAGTAAATACAGTAAGGTAAAGCATATCAAGTAAATAATCCATACTCCGAATATGCTCATGATCCAAATTTGATCCAAACTTTGTGGTCATCCGACCGCTCATCTCATAGCCATCGCATGGCTAGCATTCATACCCCTGGCATCATCTGATGTCCATGCATCTGTACTGCAAGTCTGACAAACCTTACCTTACTTTGGTTCATTCTTGGTAACAACATTATGTAGTTTATTCCTCCAGACTCGACACAGACCAAATAGTGTGACCTAGTACGAACTGTGTCCCATGACCGAGGATGCGGCTATTCGAATAGATTTACACTCTGCAGAGGTTGCGCACTTTACCCACACTATGGAGCTCCTGGCCTCGTACTTTAGTACATGTTCCCATTCGGGTGGACCGATGCTGCTCCAACAAAACGTGTCTATTGCCTGGCACTCTTACGATCCCACCGACAACCATACCCCTTTCGGGTCATGTCCTGGGTGGCCCTTGTGTTACTCCTGACACCTGCCACCGTCGTGGCCAAACTAAACTGTCCCAAACGGGGACCGCGCGCAAATAACCTGGGCTCACAAGGTTATCGCCGCCTACCGGGCCAGGGTAGCACGCACGCATAACCTCCCCTCTTTGGAGGTACCGACAAGAGGCAAGACAATAGACCAAGCTAGGGCCTCCCCATAAAGGCAAATGTGGCTGCACTGATGAGCTCGGTTCGGTGGCACTATGACTCGATCCAGCCGACGGAGGAGGTTGTCATTATATCATATTCTTTATCGTTGCAATAATAATGATAATCCAAGATGTAAACTAGTATATCAACATAACAACCTATCTCCATACTATATTACAACGAGTCACTAGTGCGATAGCATTCATGATTAACAATAGTGGGGTAAACAACAAGTTGAACTAGCAAGATTCGCCCACTCATTTACTTTCACCATAAACATGATCATTAATTTAAACACACAAGAATAACATAGAAGCAATGCTTTAGGGCATATATCAGATGGTCAGCTTGCCTGGGGGTTGAGGAGTCCATCGGAAGAGGTGCGATCAACTCGCAGAAGGATTCGCCGGAAACGCTCCCCTCCGGGAAAGGCCAAATTGAGGGCAGGGGTAAAATGGTCATTTTCAGAATGTGTACACATGGTGAAAGTGATGCCATCGGAACGGGCTCGATCAACAGAGATCGTGGGCTTTGGAATCACCTGAATCGGAGTCACGGTTAAAAAGTTGTGGCCGTTCATTGTTTAGGCAGAAAACAAATAAAAAGGTATTCATTTTTGCGCTTAACTGACGAACGACCGCTATTTAACTGTTTCAGCGCAGGGTTGAAACAGAAGGCGTATTTTGAGACATACGTCTTCAGTGCATCAAGACGGCTTCGCGGGAGGGCGCCTCCACTTATCCAGCTGGCCGGCCTCTGGGTGGCTGACAGACGGGGCCCACGCGCCTTCTCTCTCCTCCCCCCTTTCTTCCTCCTCTGGACAGCACGGGGGCGGGCCGGTCGCCGGCGTTGCTGCGGCTCTAGTGGGCGAGGGCTCCGGCCGAGGATGGGGATGGAAGTTGCGCTCCGAGACGAGCCCGTAGGCACCCGCAGCGGCGGCGGGGATGGTCCGTGGCGGCCGGACGGTGCTGGTGGCGGAGCATGGACACTGGTGGGGCTCGGGGTCGAGGCCATGGCTTGCTCCGGCGCACAATAGAGAGCGGGGAGTCTCCGTGATAGTGGTGGTGATCGGTTATGGTGGTTCAGAGGGAGAGAGAGTGGCCGGAGTGCTCGAATTTGAGCAGGGAAGGGGCGGTGGCAATGGTGGCCGTGGGTGGGGAAGAAGGGATCCGGGGCTCCATTCGAAGGGCGAGGGGGCTACTTGGAGGAAGGAGAGGTGGGTGAGCTCGAGAGGGCTCGGGGCACGGCTATTTATAATTAGCCGAGGCCACTAGATAAGTACGGCCGCTCCGGTGAGCTGGCCGGCGTCTAGAGCCTACGAGTGACGTGGCTGGACGGTTCCCGGCGTCGGGGAGCGGCCGACCTGACAAGCACCAGGGGGAAACGACGGCTCGGAGAAGAAGAGGCCAGCGAAGGGAAGCGACAGAGGGGATTCACGGGGAGGACAGTGCCACGGCGGTGGCTGCCGTGGCGTGAGGAGGAAGACTCCGGAGGGGGAAGCTACGGGAGGATGGCCACGCGGACGGCGGTGACGTAGTCGGCACAAGAGGACTCGCCGGGGCTGCCTGAGTTGTCATTCCCGACGCGGTGGACGTGCAGAGCGCTATTCCTGCGTGCAGCTCACGCGGTCACCACACACACCGGCTGCTCTGGCGCGCGCCTGCTTGCCACAGCTTGTCCAACACGTCCCTCATTGCTCAAATAGGTGAACGAAGTGGCTAGAACCAACTAGGTGACTCTGACGTGAGAAAACCTTGCTAAAATATATTTTGACAGGAAACTTGGCCGAATTTTTGTGGAGAAATTACTACATGGTTTGAGCTGGTTTTTGGCATGCAGTAGTGATCCATTAAGGGGCACATCCTGGACAAATTTCAGGACAAACGGACCACTTTAGCTAGCACTTCCTTCACAAATGGGCAATCTGGACAGAAACTGGAAATGGAAGTTGTGCTCAAATGGCTAAATGGAGTTGGCTGAAATTTTGTGGAGGGAGGTTATTTGGATATTTGGATATATGGAGGCACTGGTAAAATTTCATACCATTTGGACATACCAAAGTGGTACTTCCTTCACAGTGGTTGAATTTGGACAGAAACTAGATGGAATTTTTGGGAGAAATTGGCTGGATAAAACGATATGAATTTTTGCATGCTCACATTATATAGGGAATGTGAAGTCCTGGATTAATTTCAAGAATTGTGAAGCAATATAAAATATAGTTGCTTCACAACCTCAAAATAGGTCCAGAAACAAGAGTTGGATGATGCTCTCAAACTTTGAGTTGTGGAACTTGAGTTCTTGATGGAAATGGTGAAGATATGGATAGAACAAGCTCCACAAATTATTTGGAATTTTTCCTGGCTACCAAAATGGTAGCTCCTTTGGAAAGTGCCCAAAATGCAATATTGGCTTTAAATAGGAAAATGCAATTTCCCTTATTTATTTATCGCCAATATTTTTATGAGAGCTCAGTATGATCACAAAGAATATCTCCACAAGTTTTCATAAACTTTGGAGATGGATAGGTATTTTTCTGGATTTAATTCCTTTAAACAGCAGAAAAAGGAATTAATTTTAAATGAAAAATATTGCAAATGACTTGGCAATATTTTTGCATATCCAGGGTTGATAGATATAGGATGATCACTGGGAAAAGTTTGGGAGGCAACAGATCAAGGAAAATTAGGGTTCCTTTGTAATGGAAGGAATTAGGGTTTCCCTTCCGGTAACTCGGAAGGTAGGGTTTTGGCAGCAGAATCCTGAGAATGTATCTTGGGTGGCAAGGTTGGACTGGAGAGAACCTCTGGTTGAATAGGAAAGGCAAGGCTAAATGACCATCTTCATATACCCAAGAGCGAGAGAAAATCCGATAACATCGAAAGAAAGACGGGAGTCCAATCCCGCCGAGGAAAAAAAACAAGGAGCGAAAACCAGGGTACAGTACCTCCCTCTCCTCCGGAGGGGTTGGTTCTGCAGGACAGGGAAGAGGCGGGAAGCAAGATGGGATCAAAATCAAAATCCAGAACAAGTTCAAGAAAAAAAGGATTGACAAGGATTCCAGTGCATTTAGAAAGAAGGTTACCTTGATGGGCACATGGAGGGGATGCCGTCCTCCCTCCGGCAACTTCAGTTGCCGGCGCTTGGTCCCCGGCAACACCGGTTGCCGGAAGTGCCTCTGCGTGAAGGGGCCCTTCTTGGTGCTCCTCTGGAGGAGGGCTGCTCCTTGCCGGTGAAGGTCTTGGTGACGGCCCGGAAGTCGAGGGTTCCGTCAAGAGGTTTGTCCCTTGGTACTCTCCTTCCGGCTCGCTGCTTTCCAACCCCTTGTCGGTCTCCATTGCGGAAGACTCGACGGTAGTGCTCACCAGCAGAAACCGCACGTGAACCTCATGCGAGGGGCTCGAGCCGGCAACCTCAGGTGAAGTCGCACCTTGATCGGTGCCGATTACCGTCTCGCCCTCTTCAGCAATCCTGGGTTTCTTCTTGTGCCTCTCGGCCATCGGCATTTTGTCCCTGCATCAGAACAATTAAAAAGATCAGTTCAGCAACGGAGTCTGGACGATTACAAGAAAAATGTACGGAGATGGAGGTGCTTACTCTTCGTCCTCGTCGGGGTCACTAAGGACTGACAGATCGTAGAGAACTGTGTCCCCGATCCCCGCAGTCGTAGGCGATGGCGGTGAACTCCTGGGACGCTTCGTCCCTAGGGGAGCTGGGGACTGCGGAACGCCCGCCTCCTCCACGGTTAGCGGGATGGGTCGGCGAGGGGCAGCAACGCGGGAAGGCTGTTGCCCGGAAGGCTGTGCCTGGGAGGGTGCGGCTGCTACCTTGACGGCGGCGAGCTCCTGGCTTGCCGACTTGGTATGCGCTGCCCTCTTCTGAGCAGGCTTCTTGGCAATGGTCACCTTCACCTTGGCGGAAGGCGAGGTGGTTCTTCTTCCTTTTCCTCTTCCTCTTCGTCCGAAGATCCATCGGGCTGCTCTCCTTCCTCTTCCTCCTCCTCAGATCCCTTAGCCTGCTCTTCCTCACCAGCATGCTCTTCAGCATGCTCTTGGGAGCGGCTTCCTCCGCTAGTTCCTGAAGTTGTGGCTTGCTCTTCGCCCTGGCTTCTGGTGCCTTCTCCGCCGCCGGTGCCCTTGGCTGCCCGGGAGCGAGTTGCCTTCACTCTCTTGAGCTCCTTAGCTCTCAGGGCAAGGAACTCCTTCCGGCCATCCTTCGTCGGATGGACCATGTCATCCTCGGCTCTGATGCCCTTCTTCACTGAGCCAGCAAACCAGCTTCCCACGTCTTCCATGCTGGGTTCCTCCCATGTGCTCAGAACCGTCCTGGCATCGCAGTCCGGCATCATTGCCAAGATGGAAGCATTGGCGGTATTGTTGCACAATGGGATCACCTTCACCGACAGATCGAAGGTGCAGCCCCTGTTGAAGAGCTGGTAAATGAGCAAGTAGTGCCCCATTACCGTCAAGTTGTTGTCGGAGCCCGGGTGCAGACGCATTGGGTCAGCGGGGCCCTGATAATCCCACGCTTGCCGGCCTCCCCTGTGCTACAGCGGGGCGATCCGGCGGCTGGTGAAGTCTGCCCCCACCATCTCGATCGTCAACGCGGCCTCCTTAAGAGCGAGGATTCGGCGCAGCACCACTCCTAGCTTGGCGTCGTTAGGATCGACATTGCTCCAGCTGGTAGCTTTCTCGATCCTTTCGGTCCTAAGGTGACAGAAGGCAGGAAAATCTCGCTGCTTGATCCAGCACTAGTTGCCCCGCCACTCGTTCCACTTGATGTGAAGTTTGCCTTCCAAGTAATGCCTCTTCGAGTTCCCCCTTGGAATCCAGGCCACACTACCTGAGAGGGCATCATCCTCGACCCGGGGAATGAAGAAATGCCGAAACAGAGCAACACTTGGGGCCATTCCCACAAAGTTTTCACACAAATGTGCGAAGACCGACAGACAAGTGACCGCGTTGGGAGTGAAATCTAGCAGCCTGAATCCGAAAGCATTCACCACCTCAACAAAGGAATCAGAGAAAGGCAGGCACAGCCCGCAGTAAAAGTACCCGACGAAGAAGTGGAACTGATCTTCGGCGGGAGGAAGAGACCCGGGGAGCACCACCGTGGCCTCGTGATCCTGCGTCTCGCTCGCATACGCATACGAGTAGTTCTTCGTCAGGTCGTCTTCTGTAAGCGCTGGTGGGAAGACAGCATTGGCCCGCCGCCGTGTGGCTTTGGCGGCCTTCCTCTCATCCGTCGCCGAACTGGAGAGCTTCGCGCCTCTCTTTGGTGCCATGGCGAGATTTTGGCGGTGGAGGCAGATGGCGCTCTCTGCTCTTGCGCGAGGAAGAAGACGGTGGTGATGGCAAGATTGGGAGAAGGGGGGTAAATGAGCAGCGCCCTTCATGGATTCCTTTTTATGGGGAAGGCGTGAGGGCTGGCTCTTTACCATCCTACGTCGATGCGGTTTTCAGGTGCACTACCTCCCCGCGTCCGTTCCATTCCACCTCTCCCATGCCCGCATTTAATGCGCGTCGTGGGGGGCGTGGTAAAAAAGAAGATTACGGCAGTTATCCTCTGCCACACATGCCTGTGCACTGTTCAGGCCTAGCCCAACGACGCCTCGCACGCGCGTGTGGCCCAGGCCCAGGGGCTCCTGTCGGTGTACTAAAGCATGGGTGCCCTCATACCCTGACTTGTGCATAGGCAGTTGTAGCCTTCCTGACGGCAAGGGCTTGCTGGAGGGTTGCTGTGACCCAAGACTTAGATTAAACAAGACTGTGAAGAAGACCTCAAGACCAACATTGCCCTTGCTGGCAAGCTTCGTACCGGCAAGGTGAAGACCAAGACTCTGGTTGCCGGCAAGCTCCTTGCCGGCAAGCAAAGGCCCGGCAAGCTCCGCGCCGGTGGGCTCGTTCTGTCCCATTACCGCTCCACCTCATCATCAGCTAGATAAGCACGTATGATAGGTGTCGAGCGGGCAGGCAGTCAACATAGCTAGCCAAGGCATGTGTCGGCATGCCGCGCAAGGATTAACTTTAATGACACCCGTCCCTGGGACGTGTCAAGGTAACAGGAGGGCGCCAGGACCGGTGGTAAAGATCTTTTGCCCAAAGCCTCGCCTCCCCGACGTAGCACCTAACGGTGCATTAAATGCGCTTGTCTTACCCCGTTAGGAGATAGACGTGGTGACGGTGCAAGTCACTATTCATACCCTGTAAATGACCGTATTAGCCGCTGTGGTAACCCCTTGACCTATAAAAGGAGGCCCACGGCTACACTTAGAAGGGTGGACTCCTAGTTCAACTACACGTTGTAGCTGCACTTCCCGCGCACCTTGCCGGCAAGCTACGCTCTTTGTAACCTTTGAGCTCATACACGATCAAACCACCAAAACAGGAGTAGGGTTTTACGCTCAAAGCTGCCCGAACCTGGATAAATCATTGCTTGTTCTCACATCTACTAGCCCTGCTCTTTGTAGTATATTGATCCCACAGCCGAACCACAAAGGGATCCTCTCGATCCCATAGATCGTCGTTTTCCCACGACAATGACGATGATGGTCCATACAATTCTGCAATTTTCTCTCAAAAAATGAAAGAGCTTACTATGGATGAGACGGCCAATCTCATCACGATCCTACCATCAAGTGTGCACTACTTGGGGAGGCCATTTGTGCACCGTTTTACTAAGACCAACATCGTGAAACACACCATGGTATGTTTTGTATTCTTTTCTCTCTTTTTTGTTCATTACACTATATGGCGAGATGTCTAACATTGTGTGCTCTATTTTGCTTTTAATCACGGGGATCATAGAAATTACCTATGAAGATGATTTCCGGCGAGGACATTCCTGCTGCCGGCATGGCTGGAGTACGCCTTGGAGCAGCAGGACCTGTCACCAGCGTTCAGTACAAGACGGACACAGGCGACCACATATCATTCTATGAGGTCGGCTGACGGGAATTCCTGAAGGGAAAGAGACGACTAAGGGTTGACAGAGTAGTGGTCATCACGATAAGGAACAACAGGAACAACAACTTCCAAATGATGGTTGTTGTAGACCTTATTTAGAAATAAGGTCCAAGTCATATATCTCCAAGCAGATGAACTCTTAGTTACTTATTTAAGATGCATGTGATACTTTGATGTTGGTTTGTTAACTGGAACAAAATTTAAGTGTTAGTAGTTGTTATGAAGAGTACTAATTACCTAGTGAACTTGCATGCCTAAGCTTACAATGCGTACTTTATTTGCTTCTAATGTCCAAGGTCACAGTGTATTGAATTTCTTAAATTGGTTATATGCAAAACGCAACCATGGCAGCACAATTGGTGCCGTGGCTGCAAAAAATTTAATTCGCATGCCTAAGCTTTCAGTGACGGGCGCTCCAATCCACCCGCCACTACAACATGAATAAACAGTGGCGGGCACATGCGCGCTGCCCACTAAGGGTGTCCCAGATTAGGGGGTACCCGGGCTGCCGGCCTATCTCTCGTAGGCCGGGTTGGTGGGCCGCTCTCTACTCGTCGATGGAAGGCCGGATTGTGGGCGACCCCGTGTATCAGAAGGAAACCATCGAAGACTTGGCGTCTCCTCCAAGTAATTATTGGCGTAGCTGGCATGTTTATCCTCTGATGGTAACCGACCATATGTAACCCTAGATCCCTCTGGTGTCTATATAAACCAGAGGGTTTAGTCCGTAGAGGCACAGAATCATCATATTCATAACCTAGGGTTTAGCCTATCTGATCTCGAGGTAGATCAACTCTGTAACCTTCGTACAATCACATCAATACAATCAAGCAGGACGTAGGGTATTACCTCCTTGAGAGGGCCCGAACCTGGGTAAACCATCGCCCCCACGATCTCTGTTACTCATTGATTCCTAGACCCATAGTTCGGATCCCCTACCCGAGAGCTGCCGGTTTTGGTACCGACATTGGTGCTTTCATTGAGAGATCCGCCGTGGGTCGTCAAGGATCAATGGCTCATCTGATCATCAGCAACGGCGCTAGCCGCAGGGACACCTTCGTTCCCGGCCAGCTCTTCGCGTTCGGCAGCATCATGCTACACGTCGATCCGGCCGGTCGCCTCAACCGAGTCGACAGCTTTACCCCCGACCAGGAGATCCGGTTCGGAAACTTAGAGTTTGTTGCCGACTCCCGGGGAGATCTTATCATCACCGGGTCCTCAGCCTCGCCTGAAGGACCCGCAAGCCCTGAAGCATTGACTTCGGGTACGGCCAACCCCACTACTGGAACGGCCGCCATTACGGGTCCAGCCTCGAGCCCGGACCTAATCTCCGCGCTCGGGTGCCGAAGATCAGCCCTGGCCGAACATGACGGCAGGGCAAATTCAGACGCCCCCGTCACGGCCATACTGCGGGTTGACCCCGTAAACAACCAGAACCTGGACCCGATGGATCTCTCATTGTTAAACGGGATACTAGATCGGATCCAAGCCCTGGGAATCACCGATGGCCAGTCCTTGGTTTACGATCAGATCGGGCTTAAGACCGATGACAGGGAAATTTACACCCCTCCAGCCGCCCACTTGGTCGCCACTATAGAAGGCCCGACCAAGGGCTCGCCCCTCCCCCTGTAACCGGAAGCGCATGGAGTACCGGTTCACGATCAACAGGCCTCATCCTCCAGCCCGGAAGCCGAACTCCGCTCCGGAGAAGGTTTAGAGCCGAAGTCTGGTTCAGCACGCAACTTCGAGTCTGCGCATTCGAGCTCAGCCAACTGTCCAGACCTAGAGCTTGGCGCGTTAGATTCCATGCTGGTCCAGGACGTGGCCGCCAAAGCCCCGGGCTCACACTCCGCTGGGATCAAATTTTTAATCCCGCCCACCCCCCACGCCGAGTACTGTCCAAATAACTCAGGACGGCCCGACATATGGGACCTAATGTACGTAAAACAGCAGCCCGGAGAGTCAGTGCGGCACTTCTGGGCTATATTCCTTATCGTCAAAAACAAGATGACGGACGGTGCTAGCAAGGAAATTCTGGAGGTTTTCCGACAGAACTGCCAAGACGAAGGCGTCTTAAACGCCCTCGCCCGCCGCCACATCCAAAACTTCTCTGATTTATCGGACCTAGTGTCTAAATACTGCGCCATGGAGTATGCTTGGCAGGCTCAGCTCGAACAAACGGAGTCAATCCGTACAGAGGAACCAAACTGAGCTCGGGCAAAACGCGCACAACTTCGCCGGACAACTCAATACGAGCCATCCGAGAAAAGAATGAAACCTCTGACAAGATCCAGAACGGTTCTTGACGAACTACTGGACAAACCATGCCCTATACACTCCGTCCTCCTCAACACAAACCCAACCCACAGCCTTCGAGCTTGCTGGGTGGTCAGGCAAGTCGCCAAGAGCGGCGAAGTCATCCTCGGAGGCCCGTACTCAAATAAACGTCCAGTAACGCCCTTTGACGACAACGCCGAGATCTAACAATCTACGAGACGTATTCCTCGAAGAATCAGAGGAAGAGAGCCCTTCGAGAGCTCACTCAAATTCACCATGTGGCAGCGACAGACTCATGGACGGACACACCCATCACTTTCAGTGAACAAGACCAGCCGAGGTCCTGCCCTACTCGAGCTGCTGCCGCCCTTGTCCTTGATCCCATAGTAGATGGATTTCAACTCCAAAAGGTATTGATGGACGGCGGTAGCGGGCTAAACCTCATTTACGAGGACACCTTGGACAAAATGCTATTTGACAGATCCCGTATCGAGCAAAGTCACACCACCTTTCGAGGGATCATCCCCGGAAAGGAGGCTTGTTGTAGTGGCCAAGTTGTTCTTGATGTGGTCTTCGGAACCCCCGAGAATTACCGATTCGAAGAACTGTTTTTCCACATAGTGCCCTTTCGCAGTGGCTACCATGCCTTATTAGGGCGCGACGCTTTCGTGCGATTCCACGCCATCCCACACTATGGGTACATGAAGCTCAAAATGCCAGGGCCAAACGGCGTAATCACAGTAATAAGTGACCCGGACAGAGCTCTTTGAGTCGAGAATAAAACGGCATCACTCGCCCTCGAAGCACTGTCCGAAGCCCTCGCAGCCGAAGAACTGACCGCGCTCCGCTCAACGGTGGATAAGAACGACGTAATCCTCGACAAAAGGCCTAAATCCACGTCCTTTAAACCAGCGGATGAGATCGTCAAATTCCAAGTGCACCCAACTGATCCCAACAAGACGGCGTCCATCGGAGCTCAGCTGGACCCCGCAGTCGATGAAGAGCTGCGCAAATTTTTGCGTGCAAACTGGGATATCTTTGCCTGGCACCCGTCAGACATGCCAGGGATCCCGCGTAGATTAGCCAAGCACAGCCTGAACATAATTAAGGGTTTTAAGCCAGTCAAACAGACTCTACGTCGGTTTTTCAAACCCAAGCGTCAAGCTATGGGCGAGGAACTGGCAAAATTGCTCGAAGCCGGATTCATCTGAGATATCAAACATCCTGAATGGTTGGCCAATCTGGTCATGGTACCCAAGAAGGATAAATCCTGGCGGTTGTGTGTCGATTTCAAGGACTTAAACAAGGGTTGCCCCAAGGATCCGTTTCCCTTGCCCCGCATAGACCAGATCATAGACGCCACCGCCGGGCATGACTCGCTGTGTTTTCTCAACGCTTACTCCGGATACCATCAAATCATGATGACGGAGTCCGACCAGGCGGCCACAGCATTCATTACTCCCTACGGACCATTCTGCTTCAACACAATGCCCTTCGGATTAAAGAACGCAGGGGCTACATACCAACGCATGATTCAAACATGTTTGGAAAAACAAATCGGCAAAACGGTCGAGGCATATGTGGACGACATGGTCGTTAAGACCAAACACGTCAGCCAGTTGGTGTACGATCTCCGACAAACCTTCGATAGTCTTCGAACCTTCGATATACGGCTCAATCCGGAAAAGTGCGTCTTCGGAGTGCCTGCTGGTAAGCTGCTCGGATTCATTGTTTCCCATAGAGGAATAGAGGCCAACCCAGCGAAAATACGGGCACTGTCCGAGCTGGCGATCCCCACCGAGCTAAAAAACATCCAGAAACTAGTCGGATGCGTGGCATCCTTAAGCCGCTTCATCTCACGCCTCGGAGAAAAAGCCTTACCAATCTATAAATTGCTCAAACGGACGAAGAACTTCGAGTGGACCAACGAGGCGGCAGCAGCACTCGAGGAAATAAAAACTCTACTGGCCAGCAACCCAATCTTGACAGCACCCAGTCCGGGTGAGCCAATGCTGCTATATATCTCGGCCATGAATCAGGTGGTCAGCGCGGTTCTCGTCGTCGAACGAGAGACAGAGGGTCACAAGCTCCAGGTACAGAAACCTCTCTACTACGTATCCGAAGTGCTCACCCCATGTAAAATGAGGTACCCGTACTATCAGAAGATCGCCTACGCCATTTTTATGGCATCCCGAAAGCTCCGTCACTATTTTCAAGAGTGCTCGGTTATAGTGGCATCCGAAGTACCACTTAACGACATAATTAATAATCGAGATGCCACCGGCCGTATAGCCAAATGGGCTATAGAACTCCTCCCCTTCGTAATCATATATCGACCACGCCGAGCTATTAAATCTCAGGTTTTGGCTGATTTCGTTGCGGAATGGACGGAAGCCGAACTCCCTCGGGAGTACAATACATACTCGCATTGGACGATGTACTTTGACGGCTCCAAAATGCTCGTCGGGCTGGGGGCTGGAGTGGCCCTCACATCCCCCACTGGCGATAATATCCGGTACATACTTCAGATCATGTACACCGACTCCAACAATGCAGCCGAATATGAAGCTCTGTTACATGGACTTCGGATGGCGGTGTCAATGGGCATACAGCGGCTGGAGGTATGGGGAGATTCTAATCTCGCCATCTCTCAAGTCAACGGCGAATTCGACGCAAAAGACCCAAAAATGACAGCATACCGCAACGCCGTCCTGAAAATCTCCGCTCGCTTCGAAGGACTGGAGTTTCACCATATACCTCGTGACAGCAATCAAGCTGCGGATATCCTTGCTCGAATGGGCGCTAAGCGCGACCGCGTCCCCGAGAACACCTTTTTGGAACGACTCTTCAAGCTGTCCGTGGTATGGCAGGAGGATGCCCAAGGCTCGGAAACCAATACCTCAGGAGAGCTCGTCCCTCCGCCTATTGAACCAGATAACGGAATTATCGGGGGCTCGGCCATCGAAATGACATCTTCGGCTCACGAAGTCATGGCGGTAATTGCGCCATGGACCGAGCCCTTCCTCGCCTACCTCCTCCGCCAAGAACTACCGGCTGACCAGACTGAGGCAAGGCGTATCATTCGATGATCTAAGGCCTATAAAGTCCACGAGGGAGAGCTATATAATAAAAGCACAACTGGCGTCCTCCAGAGATGTATATCCGAAGAGGAGGGAAGGCAGCTCCTGGCCGAGATTCACGCTGGCATGGGCGGTCACCACGCGGTAGCTCGGGCCCTGGTCAGCAAGGCTTTCCGAGCAGGGTTCTTCTGGCCCACTGCCCGAACAGACGCCCAAACATTAGTCCAACATTGCGTTGGATGCCAGCTCTTTGCAAATCAGAGTCATATGCCCCCCACGGCCCTTCGGACGATCCCAATTACTTGGCCTTTCGCGGTCTAGGGGCTGGACATGGTCAGACCACTTAAAGGGGGGACCAAGAAAAAGAAATATCTACTCGTCATGGTAGACAAATTCACTAAATGGATTGAGGCAAAACCGGTAACCTCGACCAAGTCTAAGCTGGTTATCGATTTTATATCCGGTGTCGTACACCGTTACGGTGTCCCCCACAGCATAATCACGGACAATGGATCCAATTTTACCGCCCAGGAAGTCAAAGACTGGTGCGCTAATTTCGGCATTAAGCTCGACTATGCCTCGGTATATCACCCACAGTCTAATGGACAGGTCGAGAGAGCTAATGGACTGATCTTGAGTGGCATCAAGCCCCGTTTAGTCCGATCTTTAAAAGAATCCGACTGCCATTGGGTCGAGGAGCTTGACTCCGTACCGTGGGGCATGCGCACCACTCCTAATCGATCCATGGGCTACACACTGTTCTTCATGGTGTATGGGGCAGAAGCCGTCCTCCCTAGCGACCTTATTCACGACGCCCCTCGGGTGCGTATGTACGAAGAAAAGGAGGCCGAGCTAGATCGGCAAGATGACCTGGACGCCCTGGAGGGCGAGCGCGACATAGCTTGGGCTCGTTCCGCTTTTTATCAGCAGCAGGCCAGACGTTATCAAAGTAGGGAAGTACGGGCTAAGGCCTACAATGTCGGCGATCTCGTCCTGTGTCTGCTGGAGAAGCAGAAGCATAAGCTATCGCCCAAATGGGAGGGGCCCTTCATTATCGATCAAGTACTCGCGGGAGGAGCATATCGCCTCCGCGATCCAACGGACGACCGCCTCGAGCCAAACCCATGGAATGCAGCTCGGCTACGGCGCTTCTACGGCTAATTCCATGACCTTACCTTGCTCGGTTTATCCCTCTCGGATTTAAATTTTCCTAGTAGTTAGTCTTTCCTGGGTCATGTTTGGACACGCCTTTTCTTCGGCAAACATCTTCGAATGTACCACACGCTGTTACCTGGGGGCTTCTTTTACGGAGCCAATCATATTTTATTTTTGCAAATCATCCGTCTTCTACGAGTTTGCAACCTTCCTGTATCGTTTGGAAAGCCACTATATGCATCAATTTGACTTAAGATTTGGCCAAGCTGGGTTGCCTCGCTCCTGTGTTTACTCCCTACGTTCCCGCTTGTTTGGCTAGGGAGTAAAGGGAGCACCTCTGTGATTGTTACGTCCGGATTTCCCGGGTACGTGCCTCAGACGGGTGAAGCCAAAAGCTAGCGTTCTTAAGAACATAATTGGTCGGCCACGAGGAAGTGAAAATAATTGGTCACAATAGCCACGATTCCGGGGTTATTTTCCCGAAGTAACCATCCCCGACTTCTTCAGGCATTCGGTTATACGTCCACGATTAACGTGAAGAAAGGAACTCATAGAGGAACTATTTTCATCGGAAGATGTTTCTTACATTAAACAATAATATAACATAACTCCCTAAGCGCGTTTTTGTCTGTTCGCACCAAATGGCCGGATTGCCTAGTTCTCTGAAGTGTTTGCCGATATTGCTCGGCTCACATAGTAGGAAACACTCCTCGGCCTCTGGTCGAGGAGGCTGAAGCCGATGGCCGGTTAAGACAACGTTTTAGCACGGTTTGGAGACTATTTGATGTAAAGTACATAGATACATAGAATCAAACTGTTAATCTCGATCAAGACCATCTATTATGGTCTCCAGAGCGCAATCTGCTTGGGACAGCCGAGCTGCGAGCATAACCTGGTCATACACCAGATGCACGGGCACTTCCTGCCCATCTGGCCCTACCGGCCCAACCTTAGCTAAATGCTCTGGTTCCAGCTTGGTGAAACGGGTCTTGATCATCGCCCAAGCTTCCCGTGCTCCCTCACGGCAAGATGACATCTTCCATATCTCAAAGAAGCACCGAGCTCCTTTGAAGCGATTCGCGAGTTCGGCCATCCCTTCCGGAGCCACTTCGCCAGGCCACAATGCTTTGAACATGCTTATCATGGCTTTCCGGGCCCACTCGTGTATAATGGAGAGCTCCTTAACCAGGTCCCGTCTGAAAGAGCTGGCCTCCTCCTCGGGGCATCCGGTCAGAAGAACTGCAATCAAACGAGCGAGTTATTCTCCTTACCGTCTCAGGTATGCAGTCAATAACCTGACAAGCTAGAACGCACTTACTGAACATGCCAGCTTTCAGTTTCTGGCTCTCTTCCTGGGATTGGGCCAGCTGAGCTTTCAAGTTCTTGATTTCTTGGGCCTATTGTTGCTTCTCCGCTTTGAGCTTATCCCTCTCCTCATGACTTCGGGAAAGAACTCGGTAGCCGGCCTCTTGTTGTGACTCCGCATACCTTTGAGCTTCCCTGGCAGTCTCCAAATCCTTCTGCAGCTGATTTATCGACTCGGCTGCTATGGAACTCTCTTTCATTAGCTGAGGAGTTCAATTAAATTTTCCTCACAATGCATTTCAGTTTAGCACTTACCATGTGTCTCTCTGGTGAATCTCTTCACCCCCTCTAGCTCGGCTTTCACAGACTCTAACTCTGTTCGCGCCAGCTTGAGGTCCTTGGACAGCTGTTTGTTTCGCTCCCGAACAGTCTGCACAATAGCAGGGCATCATAAACATCAGACCCTTAACTCGGCCGTCCCGCCCAAATTAAGGCTCGGGGGCTACTGGGTTAGATACTAGTTGTCAAAACCAATACCATACCTGCACATTTGTAGACATGAGCTTCACTACCCCTTCAAGTCCCGTTCGGGCAGCGTCGAGGTACGCGTCTACCGAACTCAGAGCATTAAACTCCTGATCGGATAATGCGGAGTGCCGAAGTGACGCCTTACGCCGCCGATGATTCATCACACTTGCCACTTCAGAGTTAGTGACCGAGATGCCTCCTGAGTCCTCGGGATGTTGGTCCTCGGTTGGGACCCCCGGAGTAACTCCGGCTACGGCTGGCGACCTCGGATTCAAGTCACCCCTTGGCGCCTCTTCAACATCCTCAGCCGAGGACGGTTCCACATATCGTCTACAGGACACCGTGGAGAAAATTATTGGCAAACTCGGTGGATGTCAAAGATAGAGGCTATGACGGTACGACGAATGCGTTACCTCTTTGGGCGGGGCACCGATGATGTAGTCCCGTTGGGGCCGTGCGTCTGGTCACCCCACGATTGCTCGTCGCTGGGGCCGCTGGTGCTCTTGCAGCTGTCCGGCGCGTCGTACAGCGGCCCTTGGGAGTAGGTGTCAGTGTATTCAGAGCAGACGCGGCTGAGTGTTTCTTTCGAGAAGAAGCCCGTTGGCCACTTACAGCGGAAGAGGGAAGCGCCCCGGGATGATCGGCCAAAAGGGCCACCTTGGAACCATCAAGGCTCTCCTGGTAGAAGACCCCCTCCTCGAAATCAATTGATGTTTCAGGGTCATCGTGGAACCCAGGATCATCGTCACGAGAGTGATCCTCCGGTTGAGGAGCAGGCCAGCTCACTATCTCGATCCAGCGCCTCCAGTTCTGTTCGGACAGGATAGAAATCTGGTTAAGAAAAATTTGGGATGCCCTCCGAACTATAAAACGTGGTCGGACTCACCATCTCAATGGATTTATAGCTTGAGAAGCCTTCTTTGGGCCTTAGCCGAGCAAATTCTTTCTCTTCTCCCTTGAAGAGATCGGCCAATATTGGTGCCATCGCTGCCTGATTGGCAGGTCCCATCCGCGTGTACCGGGTTGCATCATCTTCCCCGTTGTAGCACCAAAGCGGGTGTATTCTCTGTTGAAGAGGTTGGACGCACCGAGCAATGGCTGCGGCCATCACGTCGATGATAGATAGCCCGTTGTGGGCTAGCCACCTCACTTGAGCGGCCAGCCGAGTTACTTCGGCGCCTTCCTCTTGGGAAGCACCCTTCGGGTGCCAGTTGAACCACTTCTTCGGAGAGACCAATGAGAATTCGGGTAGCCCCCTCCGAACTGGATCGAATAGGGGGACGTCTTCAATATAAAACCATTCCGAAGACCACTCTTCGGCGTCTTTCTTCGGCGTCCCTACGAGGTATCTGGTCCCCGCTATGCGCCATACTTCGGCCCCGCCAACCTCATAGATTGTCCCTTCTCGGGTACGGGGGACGAGGCAGAAGAACTTCCTCCACAACTCGAAGTGGGCCTCGCAGCCCAGGAACATCTCACAAAGAGCAACGAAGCCCGATATGTGAAGAATCGACCCTGGGGTAAGGTGGTGGAGTTGAATCCCGTAAAACTCTAGTAGACCCCTCAAGAAAGGATGAATGGGGAAACCCAGGCCTCGCAAGAGGAAGGGCACGAAGCACACCATTTCCTCCCCGTGAGGGGAAGGAAAGTTCTCTGCGAGGGCCTCCCCGTTTGCGGAAGTTAATCCGGGGCGGGTGGATGCGAGATCTGAAGCAGGGAGGTATCCCTGTGTCTCGAGCCTGCATAAACGCGTGAGGGATACGGAGCAGCTCGCCCAATCACCTTGATGGGGGCCGTGAGGGTGTGAGGAAGAGCCTGGGACGCTCACCATTGCTTGCTGGTCGCGACCTCTCAAGTACGTGAGGAAGAATGGCAGGGGGTGGGGTGCGTCAGCCTCCGCGCCCTTGGCCTATTAAAATAGCCTTGACTCCCCCCGAGAGAGGGGTGTTTTTTGTAAAAACCCATCGGACCACTCGCATTCCGTGGATGCACAGAAATCGAGGGTTGTCATTTAACTCTAGGCAAAGAAAAGCGCCATGACGGGCCCCATGGGGCCTCGCTTATCAGAGGATACTTCGGCGGCCGGGTTACTGGTGACCGGACTATTGTTAAAAGCAAATACAGGTAAAGGGAGGAACTCACCACCCAAGCTGAAGACTTTTGGAGCATGAAGCTGCCGAAGACTGTCATCCTGCAGTTCGGCATTGGAGGCTAGTTCAGGGGCTACTGAGGGTGTCCCGGATTAGGGGGTACCCGGGCTGCCGGCCTATCTCTCGTAGGCCGGGCTGGTGGGCCGCTCTCTACTCGTCGATGGAAGGCCGGATTGTGGGCGACCCCGTGTATCAGAAGGAAACCATCAAAGACTTGGCGTCTCCTCCAAGTAATTATTGGCGTAGCTGGCATGTTTATCCTCTGATGGTAACCGACCATATGTAACCCTAGATCCCTCTGGTGTCTATATAAACCAGAAGGTTTAGTCCGTAGAGGCACAGAATCATCATATTCATAACCTAGGGTTTAGCCTATCTGATCTCGAGGTAGATCAACTCTGTAACCTTCGTACAATCACATCAATACAATCAAGCAGGACGTAGGGTATTACCTCCTTGAGAGGGCCCGAACCTGGGTAAACCATCGCCCCCACGATCTCTGTTACTCATTGATTCCTAAACCCATAGTTCGGATCCCCTACCCGAGATCTGCCGGTTTTGGTACCGACACCCGCCACTGTAGAGACTCTAACAGTGGCGGGCGCGCGCCCGACACTGATGCCACTATAGCAGTGGCGGAAGGTCGGTGGCAGGCACCCCTGGGAGCCTGGCCTGCCACTGCTAGGCATTCCTACAGTAGTGACTATGCATTAAGGCCTGGCGTTAATGATCATCGTCATTGATGCTAATGGGTTCCCATTTCGTTTGGTAGTGGAGCCAGATTAATACTTATTAACACACATATAACGTAGCTAGTTAATGGCCTAGGGGTATAGTATACTCTATATAAGCCTACCCCCGATGTCCAATTACAGGTTCGCAACCATTGTATTCTCAAATCCATACGCAAGAACACCTCTCCGTGAGACATGACTAGGGGCCGTCGCGAATCTGCGCGGGTGCGGGGAGGAGTCGGCGGCGGTGCTGTTCTGGATGTACGTGTGTGCCGTCTTCTCCGTCGCCGGGTGGATGGTGCTCTACATCAGGATGCTCTTCTGAGGCCTCCACCCCTTCTGTGGTTCCGCTCCACTTCTTCCACCAAGCAAATGTTACTCTGTACTCCATCCGCTCCGACTGATACGCTGCTGTTGCTTATTGCAGCTCACACACGCCGGCGATGGTGATGCTAGTAGTAGCTGACACTGACAGTGACCTCCCGGCCGCGGACAAAGTTTGCTGTCGACGCTCTCGATTCGTGCGTCCAGGACGTGTGTCTCACAGGACTCGCCACCCCGGCCGGGAAGGGCTTGGCTCCTTCCTTTTGATTTGTGTGGCGGGGACGGGAGACTTCAGGATACTGCCGCCGCTGGAAATGCCCTGCAGCTTCACATAAATGACACAAAAGGAATATGCACCAAGCATTCGGTCCACACTAGAGTTATGGATCAGTAAAAGCTTGCACTCTTTATGAATTGTACAACGTGTATGGGTTACTTTGATTTTCATAGGAATTTTGAATCCTTAGAGCATCTCTTCCGATTCCTATAAATTAGAGGACTACACGGTCGAGTATCATTTAGCAAAGTATATATTTATCTAAAAAAATGTCGTTTCTGATCGATCCCCTAAACTTAGCTCACTAATTATTATTTTTGACCAAATCCATTTAATTTGGTCCACCGAGTTAAACTTCAATACTCAATTATTTTATTAAATGACATCTTCATCACACTTCACCAGTTCTTTGCTAAGAGAGCCGATCCAAAGAAAATTACAAGAAAAATAACACACTTCAATAGAAACACCACTTTCCTAACTGCTCCTATTAGTCCTATCAAAGCTTTCGCTTTCTCTTCATTGCCTACATTGTTACTTTTCTCTATTGGCTTCTTGAGCTTGCACACTTCTTTCTTCTCCGCCTCATCAAACTTGGACATTGCGTCCTCTCTAGTCTCAACTTCGACATTGCGTCCTCTCTAGTCCCATCTCTAGCAACTAGTGCACAAACATTTAGCAAATTTCTCGCTGACAATAGTCCAATGTACTCTTCTTCCCAATGCCAAAACTTGCATCCTTCCTACATACAATTTTGAGCAACCAATGAATTTTAAGTTGCGACGAATCCGAAGAACAACCGTACAAAATGGCACTCACTCCCTCCTTCTCGCACTTGTAGAACACCCTTCTGGGATGTTTCGGCGAAACAAGGCACAGCACCAGCTGCGTGTAGTGGTCACACTTGATGACCGGCAGCGGCGAGCCGATGAGCTGCCGGGCGAGTGCTGAGCCCGGCCGATGGGAGGATATGGCCGTGCCGCCGGTTGGTCGACGGTGAGATGCGAGCGCCGAGAGGAGGAGGACATACTGAGAGGCGGCATAGAGCGGTCGAGGGGGTTGCGCGGTTCGATCCTCGTCGAATCACACCAAAACGCGACGACCCCAACGACCGGGTGCATCAAATCCAACAATGGCACCATCGGACGTAGATCCGTCAGTTTGGCGCCGGCAACGAGAAGCAGACGAATGAAGGTGGGGGGAGAGTGTGGCGAGAGGCAGCGGGTGCTACGAGGGGACGACGGTGGCACGTGGTGGTCGACGGAGGCAAGTAAGGCGGCGCTGGAGTGCATGTGGCGGGGGGAGGGGAGGGGTGCAGCCGAAGGTGGAGGGGGATTCTTATTCGGCGGATGGGCGGACGAGTATAATTAGGAGTCGGGGCGACTGCGGAGGACAAATTTTACTCCTCTAAACATTATAATGGATCGTTAGGTGCAGTTTAGAGGAGGAAAAGTGAAATTTTTCCTCTAATTATTTTTAGGGAATCGGTTAGAGATGCTCTTAGGAATGTTTCCTATATTGGTTGTTTGATTCACAGGATTGAATCATATAGAAAAAATTTCTAAGGATTTCTTTGTACCACTTCCCATAGGATTTATAGCATCCACCCAAACCTCTTTGAAAGAATTAATACTTTGTTTTTCCTACGATGCAATCAAACAACGCCAAAATCTTGTATGATTGAGATGAGCATGACATTCCAATCCTATGTTTTTTATTGAGATGAGCATGACATTCCAATCCAATATTCTTATTCCCAATTTTTTAGAATCTTGTGAACCAAAGAGGCCCATCCTTAAGCATTGCATTCTTTGTATCTCCTATGTACTTTCCTTGTATATATCAATAGAATAAGGGTGTGTCTAGGTCTCATCTAGATGAGAAATAACTATGTCTCATTTGACTCCTATGTCGTTGGATTTTATCAGATAGTGTATTATCCTCAAGGACATATGATACGGTGTTTTCACAGTCGACATCAGTAACTTGGCAAGGTATTATGCATGGTTTGAAACTGCTTAAGAAGGGGGTCATTTGGAGGGTATGTGATGGATCTAGTATTAATATTTGGAGGGATGATTGGATACGAGGAACTATGGCCTAAAAAGTTCTGCAGAAGGCATAATACTAGGTTGAAGTGGGTCTCTGATTTATTCATGAGCAGGGGTAAGTGTTAGGATGAAAATTTGGTAAAGTATATTTTCTATCCACATGGTGCTGAGGAGATTCTAAAGATTTGTATTCATGCCTATGGGGAGGGAGATTTTAATGCATGACACTATGAGAAGAACGGTATATTTTCTGTTAAAAAGTGCGTACAATTTTGCACTTAAATTGAAGGATAGTCAGGATATCGTTGGCCAATCTAGTGACGAACCAAAGGGGGAAAGGAGGATATGGGAGTTAATTTGGAAGGCTAATATCCCTCAGAAGATTAGGATTTTTGCGTGGCGTACTGCTACCAATAGCTTGGCGGTCCAGATGGATAGAATTAAGCACCATCAGACTAATTTAGGTATGTGTTCTATTTATGGTGTAGAAGATGAAAGCACTTTTTATGCTCTGGTGAGGTGCTCTAAAGGGTTGGCCTTGAGATATTCTTGTAATATTTCGGATGAAGAGTTCTTCGAGTGCTCGCGACCGGACTGGCTATTGAGTTTGCTGGATCAGTTGAGCTTGCAGTAGCGCGAGCAAGTCTTATTCCTTTTCTGGCGAGCATGGCATCTGAGAAATGACTTAATTTTTGGAAAAGGTAAGGAATCCATTACTATATCTACATATTTTGTGACCAATTATTCGTCCTGTTTCACGGCCAATCACGTCACTATTCTGTTGGATTCTAGCAAGAAAGGTAAGGAAAAGGTGAGAGGTGTTATAGCAGATTATGCACCATTTTGAAAGAGCATGTGGTGTGGAAACCGCCTCTTGCTGACTATATCAAGATAAATGTTGACGCTAGTTTTGTGGAGAGTGTTAATGCTGCAAGTGTGGCGCTTGTTGCTAGAAATTCATCTGGCGAAATTCATTTCCGCGTGGGATATTGGTCGGTGTACCAGCGTCAATGATGCTGAGCTCCGTGCCTGCCTCACAGGACTTTATATAGGTATTACCCTTCACCATTCTATTATCTTGGAGACTGGTTGTGCTTTCGTACATTCTTTCCTTGCAAATGAGAAGCTTGACAGATCCCCCTCTCGTTGATCTGAAGAAAGAGACTCTGAGTATCGCCAGGATGATCCAAAATTTCAACATTTCAAAAATAAATTGGCTTGACAATGAGGTGGCACATGCGATTGCTAAATTTAGTTTTAGTAGTAGGTCCGACGGGATTCTTGTAAACTCTGTCCCGCCCTACGTGGTGTATGCTGTAATGAATGACTGTAATAACATTTTGCTTAATTAATTAATTAATATATCGGGTGTTTTTCAAAAAAATAGTATAGGAGTTACATGAGACTTTATTAATTCTCATAGATGGTAATTAGCAAATCTTGTATTTAATGTGCGGGGGTAATCGGAGAATTGCGGTGACAGTTTACCAATGGTGACCGATGGTGGCGGAATGAGAGCGGTGCATGCGTTGGTGGGGAGGGGGATGTTGCTCCCGCCCGATGCTAGGGTTTTGAGAATGGTATTGGGAGGAGGGGTTGATGGGCATATATTGGATGTAGGAGGATATTCCGGGCGCCCTAATTTTTTTAGGAGTTAAGGCCTTTTTGGGCTTCGATTAGAATGGGTTAAAGCCAAAACCAATTGTTATTTCGACTCGGGCTGTATTTTTTGGTTCGATTAGAAATACCCTAACATGGGATGAGCACGCCTTGCGCCTATGTTCACATGAAGCTAAAGAGTGCGCATGACACTATCAGCTGCAAAGACACGAACACTTCTAATATTTGTGGTCAATTCCTCTTCACAAGTTACAGTTATCATGGTTTCATTGTGACTCATTTCTCCCATCTCCTCTTGCTCTCCGCGTCCTTCTCCTAGCGCCCTCCAGACACAAGTTCTCTAGCCCTCCTCTCTCCCTCAGGCCACCACTAGCAGTGAGTAGGACAAGGGACCCTCCAATGTGTAGTTGATAGGTTCCTTTAGTCCTTAATGGTTGTTTTTGGCGCAAGCTCGTCAAAGAGGAGGCTCCAATGTGTCCTGATCGATGCCATCACCAGAGTTGAGTCCGCTGTCTTTCCAGGCGGTTGATTCTCTTTTTTGTGGTTTCGTTCTCCCCTTCCAATAATCTCCAAGTCGGGTGATGCTTTTGCTCGATCTCCCTTTCCTTTTCGTCTGGGAACCAGAACAATAGATCATGGTCTATCTATCTTCCACAATATAGCCCCTGCATTTCCTCGATGTCTCAAACTTAGGTGATGTCCTCCACATCTCTTTCCCAATAGCATTTTCTTTGTGCTTCAGATTTGGTACTGCCATATTAGGGTGCCTGGGAGAAAGAGCATGATGATTTTGAGGTGGTGCATGCCCTCTCGTCCTTCTACTAGCGTCACTTTTGTCCCGTTCGGGTGACGTTTGCATTGTCGTTCTTCTGCATCCGGATGAGATCGTCTTTAAATGATGAGTTGTAACATCCCTAGTGTCATGCTACAGTAATCTCCCTCTAATGGTGGCCATGTCATCATGATCACTATGCTATTTGCCACTTTTCCAATAATCAAAGCCAAATTCCATTTGAAATGCAAGTCAAATATTTACTTCTTCTGTCATGCAAACAAAATAGTTCATAATATTTCAAATAATCTCAAAGCTATTATAAAAATAAAATCAACATTATTAAAATTCCCAAGTTGACCCTAGCATCCAAAACCATACCCAAAACAGCCACTTTTAATCCTTTTGTATTTAATTAAAATTCAAATGAAATCATTAGGCCTCCAAACCTTTTTATGGCAGTACTAGATATTGCAGAGTAATTTTGTGGCACCACTCCCTATTTTACAAAAGTCAATAGGTGACCAAACATTTAGCAAAACAGAAAGGAAATGAAAAGGTAGAAAAAGGAGAAGAGCTTACTGTGCCTACGGGCCTAAGTCAAATAGTGCCGGCCCGGCCCAACACTCCCCCTCTTCCCCAACCTCTCGCCGTGGACGCTGCTCGTCCATCCGCGCGCGGATGAGCTCGCTGTCGAGCATCCCGCGGTCCCTGGCGTGGATAAGGACCACCCGGCGCTCTCTCTCTCTCCCCCCGCAATCCCTAGCCCCCCCCCCCCCCCGAATCTTCTCCCTCGCGCCTCCCTCGCTCACCCCCACGCTCGGCCGAACGCACCCATGGTCGCGCCTCCATAGCCGATGCGGCCACCGACGTCCCCTCATCACGGCGACCTGTCCAGGAGCTCCGCAGGCGAGCGCTTCTTCCTCCTCGTCATCGAGTCGGAGCTGGGAAGCGCCACCGTCGCCGCACGCGTCGTTTCCCCTCGTCGGACGCCGCCGCTAACCTCCCCGTCGATCTGCTCCCTCCGAGCTCCTCCGGCCTCCTCGAGCCTCCTTTGCAACGCTGTGAGCAGCCGGTTCCCCCTGGCCTCTCTCCTCTCATCTCCGTGCCCCGTAGCTGCCGTCCCTGGCGAGCGCGTGCTCGAGCCGCCGCTGTAGTCCTCGTCGCCGGCGATGTAGTCTTCCCCCACTCGAACCCGTAGCATCATTGGATGCGGCGCTCCGCGCTGAGGCGAACCCTGCCCTCCGCCGCTCGAATGGCCGCCGGAGGCGCCCGTTTGGTCGTCGCCGCCGCCTCTGTACGTCGTCGCCGGCGCGCGCTGGTTTTAAACTAGTGGGGCCCGCCGGTGTTTAGTTAACCCTAACCCCTAATTAGTCTAACCCTAGACTCTGATTGATAGCCGGGCCCCACGTAGTTTAATTAGGCCTAATAAAAATGATTCAGTTAATTAATAAACTGACAGGTGGGGCCCTGGTTACTATTCCTTCGGATAAGACTTGCACAGTCAGCTGCTAACTGTACCTCTGGACCCCACTGGTCATACACTAGGGCTAGCTGAGTCTGAGTATAAAAAGGAAATGCACTGTTTTGGATAATTCGAATTTAGTAATTATAATAATTCCAGAAAATGATTTAAACTTCAAAAATTAATAGAAAATAAACCGTAAGTCGGATGAGAATAATTTATATATGAAAAACGATCAGAAAAATATGACGAATCCAAATATGCCCTCCACATACCTGTCACATGTCTCTAACATACCGAACGTTGAACATTTGCTACCGAAACTGCTAAATGAATAGTGTTCAGAGCTGGGAAAATATTCCCGAATGTTCTCCCGCTCCGACTAAAATACTTAGTAATGCATTAGGTCACATCATCACCTCATCTGATCATGTCATGCATCTGTGTTGCATTGTTTGCCGTGTATTTATTGTTTCTTCCCCCTCCTTCTCTCCCGATAGACACCGAGACTGCCGATGACACTGCTGAGTACGACTACGTCATCGACGACCAGACCCCTTCAGCAGAGCTTCCAGGCAAGCAAAACCCCCTTGATCATCCAGACATCGCCTACTCTTTCTCCCTATTGCTTGCATTAGAATTGCTTCTGTTGATATTCCGATAGCTCCTATTCTGTTTCATAGCCTGATTTCGTCGCCTACTATTGATACCTTACCTGCTATTCTATGATGCTTAGTTAGGTATGCTATGTTTCATCAGCTGGCCCTTCACCCTTATCCGTTTGCCAGGCTTGTTATCGGGCCGTGATCATTCTGGGTGATGATCACGGAAATGTTACATTACTGCAATACTTTAAGCTGTTAAAGTCAGGCCGGCTCCAAGAGTGCCCGCGAAATAATGAAACAAGACGGGTTGAACCCAAGGGTACCCGCGAGTGATATTGTGGCGGAACGACAGGGAAGGTGGAGACCACCTAGGAGAGAAGTGGGCCTGGTCCCTGGTCGTGGTCCGCGTGTTACCAAGTCGGAGCGACAGAAACCCTATTCGTCTCTGCGAGCGACTAAAACACGCCTAATGGATTTGGGTATTTGATCTGAGTTGGCCGCTGGCCTATACGCACTACCACCACGCGGGATAATGGTTTAATGGGGCCCTCTACGTCGTACGTTTCTCCCGAAAGCTCTTCAGATGTCACAGTTCAGAGATGCGGGCTGATTGTTGGGGTGAGCTGGTTACGTCTGTTGGTGTTTCCATAGTCGCGCTTGGGCCCCGGCCAGTCTCGCAACGTGCAGGAGTGCAGAGGGCGATGGGCCCAAGACCCCTTCGCACTTAGGATTTAGACTGGCGTGTTGACCTCTCTGGAGAGTCTAGGTTGGTCTATGGCGTGTCGATTACCCGAGGCCGGGTATTACCCAGCAAGTGTGTCCGGCCAGATGTAATCGAGCGTGTTGGGTAACAGTAGTGCACCCCTGCAGGGAAGTAATCTATTCGAATAGCCGTGTCCACGGTAACAGGACACTCGGAGTTGTATCCTGATCTACTACAACTATGAATGGATACTGTTACAATGTTAAACTGTTACTACTGCTCTCGGGATCACTTTCTCGCAGGGTAGTCGAGGAAGGATCTCAGGGCATTGCTGATATATACTTATTATTATATGCTGCTGTGTTCTATTCTCTTCTGATGCTGCAAGACTGCTTCAAGATGCTAGTCTTCGATAGGCTAGGACTTTCCCCCTCTGTTCTGGCATTTCTGCAGTTTAGTCCAAAGATATAGCCCCATTCCTTTGATACCGATGCATACTTAGTATAGTTCTGATGTAAGTCTTGCGAGTACTATGGATAAGTACTCACGGTTGCTTTGCTGCCTCTTTTTTCCCTATCGGTTGCTGCGATCAGACGATGGAGTCCAGGAGCAGGAGATCCCCGGAGGCACCTACTACTACGTTGAGCCCGCCGACCAGGAGTAGTTTGGAGGCCCTAGGCAGGAGGCCTTCGCCTTTTCGATCAGTGTCGCTGTTATGCTAGCCTTCTTAAGGCAAACTTGACTAACTATGTCTGTACCCAGATAATATTTGTTTGTATGACCTATGTATTCGGGTCCTCGTGACCCCTCGTTTGTAATATGAAGATTTATGTTTAAATTTGTGTTTAGAGTTGTGTTGTGATATCTTCCCATGAGTCTCTGATCTCGATCGTGCACGTTTGCGTGTATGATTAGTGCACGGTCGAGCAGGGGCGCCACAAGTTGGTATCAGAGCCGACTGCCTGTAGGTAGCCCCCTTTCCAACTCCTTGGCCGAAGTTGAGTCTAGTCTTCAAAAACTGTTTTACTAACATGGCTGTGTGGCTTACGGGCCCACCTCGCCAATGGGTGGTATTAGGATCTTTTATTCCTCTCCTTTACTCTGGGACTCTGATCTCTCTTCTATTCGGGTTAAAGATTTTGCTAACCCTAACACTAGGTTCTCGTAACTACTTCCTCCCGGAGAGCCTTTCATTCCAGATGACCGCTGGATTCATCAGAAGATTCCGGAAATACTCTTCGATGTTTTCCCGAGACCTTTGTGCCACCGCCTTTGCCATTCTCTACCATCGATAAATCCTAATGGATTACTACACATCCTTGCCATTCGTACCTTCATTCCCGGTTGCTCTTATTATTTACAAGATGCCCTGAAATACTCTCCGTTGTTTCGGGAATCCTTTGTGTCTACTACCTTACAGCTTCTTTTCGCACTACGGATAATCCCTCACACTTACCGGGGATCCGTTCATCCCCAGTTGTTCATGTGTTTCGCAAAATACTTCATAATGCTATTCAATCTTTCAAAAATACCCTGCAGCCTATTGCTCTTGACATTCTTGCCTGCTTGCTTATGGTTAATTCCATATGTCTACTAATCTTCATTGATATCCCTTGTCATTGTCATTCTGATCCTATTGATTCAACATGTGTGAGAATACTCGCGATCATCAGTTGATCCCTACGAATTCATCCTTCTGGCTCAGACGTCACTCTGGATATGAGCTGGTTCTTGGTAGATCAATCCTTGATTGATTAACCATCTAATTCTATTCAACTTACTCATCTTTTTATCAGAGCATCTGCCTCTGATCCCCCGATTTGGAAATCATAAACCCTTCGTATTTAAGCTTTGGCTTATTTAGATGTTCCATAAACCGATGCATTTGCATCCTTTCTTCTTCTGGTTGAGTACCAATACTCACACCAGATTCATTGTGACCACCTGATCTTTTGGTGGATTACTATCCGACAGCCCCTTCGTATATTAAATCATTGCGACCATCTGAATTTACAACATATCATCCAAGAACATGTACTCATTACAAAAAGAGTTTCTCTATTACATTTCTTACATCAGTTCTAACCGTTACATGCGCAGTCTAATGATTTACACCATGTCGTAGGCTCCAACTTGCAAACGTACATAAGTAAACTGTTACAATATTTCCACTTCATAAGACATTGATATAAGCAATTAAACACATGCACAACTTCCCATTACTACTTTACTCTGTAAATCCTTCATTACTTGAGAGAAGAATTGGCAAAGATAAACCAACATCATCTATTACAATTACATGAGCATACATATGCAAATCTAAATCTTGTCCCCCTGTACCAATGTCCAATCTCTTTGACATTCAGTACTAGTAACGATAATACATCTCGAACTCCAGATATCATTTGATGGGTTGTCAGCTTCTACAGTAACTGAGTGGAGCCTTAACATGTACTGTAACCTGGTTTTATCTTGGATGGGAGTGGCAATTCAAGAATGCTAGATCATCTTAACAAAAAATGATGTAACATGTATTACAACTTGGTTTTATTTCTCTCATGATAAATACCTCTATCGAACTTGTAAACATAAATGCATTGGTACTCTTTTAACTTGTGCTCAGATGCACCCCTTTTGGAGAAACTTGATTGGTGCTTCACATCTGAGTCTTGGACTTTAAGCTATCCAGCTAATTTTGCTTATCCTTTGGAAAAAACAACCTCTGATCAAGTTCCTATTATGATCAAGATTGGTACCTCTATACCTAAGTCACACATTTTCAGATTTGAGAATTACTGGCTTGAACATAGTGATTTTAAAGAGATGGTCGGTAGGATTTGGACCCAAGATGTATCTAAAGTGGATAGTGCCAAGATCATTGCATCTAAGTTTAAGAGATTAAGAAAGGGATTAAGTTATGGGCCAAAGACATATCTGGTCTTAAGAAGATTATTGAGAATACCAATTTCATGATCCTTTGCTTGGACACTCTAGAGAAATTTAGAACACTCTCACCAGATGAAGCAGAGGGCAGAAGAATTCTTAAAAGATACCTTGAACAGATTTTAGACCACCAGAGACTTTACTGGAAGCAGAGAACTACTATTAGGCAAATCAAAATGGGGGAGGCCAACACCAAGTACTTTCAAGCTAAGGCTACTATCAAATTCAGAAATAACAGTATTGCTATGCTCAAGGATGAGGATGGTAATGAACATTATGATCACCATGCTAAAGTAGCCATTGTTTATAGGGCATTCAAAGACAAAATGGGCACCTCAACTGCAACACAGAATCCTCTACTCTTACAACACTTGCTACAACAAGAAAATATGTCTGCTTTGGAAGCCCCATTTACTAAGGATGAGATTGATGATGTCATCAAGAATATGCCACCTGATAAAACACCTGGACCTGATGGTTTTAATGCAGCATTTTTGAGAGGATGTTGGGACATAATTGCACAGGATTTCTATAGATTGATTGGGGATTTCTATCAAGGTGCAGTCAATATCCAGAGCATAAACTACTGTTTCATCACTCTGATTCCCAAAACTGATTCTGCATCTTCCCCTGCTGAATTTAGACCTATCTCTCTCCTAAACTGCACTCTTAAGATCATCACAAAACTGTTGGCTAATAGACTACAAAAGATCATCCTTAGGATGGTGCACAAAAACCAATATGGTTTCCTGAACAACAGGTGTATTCTAGATTGCCTTGCATGGGCCTATGAGTACATTCACCAGTGTCAGCAATCCAAGAAATAAATTGTCTTTCTGAAACTGGATTTTGAAAAGGCTTTTGACATGCTCAATCATGATACTCTCATTGACATTCTGGTGGCAAAAGGATTTGGCAACAGATGGATCAATTGGATCAGAATGATTTATGGTTCTGGCTACTCCTCTGTCCTACTTAATGGTGTTCCTGGTAAACAGTATCTCTGCAAAAAGGGGGTGATACTTGTGAGCTGAGTTGGGATTTTCCCCGAAGAGGAAGGGTGAAGCAATATAGTAGCAGATAGTATTTCCCTCGGTGAGAACCAAGGTTATCGAACCAATAGGAGAACCAAGCAAATCCTAGTCAAACAGTACCTGCACACACAAGAGCAAATACTTGCACCCAACGTGGGCAAGAGGGTTGTCAATCCCCTTGAACTCGTTACTTGCAAGGATCAAATCTGATAGTGATAGATATATAAATCAAAAAGTAAATATAAAGTAAAATAAATGCAGCAAGGTAATTTTGGTTTTAGTAATATGATAAAAGTAGACCCGAGGGCCACAGTTTTCACTAGAGGCTTCTCTCTCGAAACATAGCATACGGTGGGTAAACAAATTACTGTTGGGCAATTGATAGAAAAGCACATAGTTATGATGTTATTCATGGCAATGATCTTGTATATAGGCATCACGTCTGTGAAAAGTAGACCGAAACGATTCTGCGTCTACTCTTATTCCTCCACTTCGGGAGTGCTTCTATGCTTACCTCACATATTAAGTTCATAACAAACAGAGCAATGCATGAAGTATGATGACATGATGTAGACAGAATAGAACCAAAAAATATGATTGAACCCCGTTGTTTTACCCTTAATGGCAACAATACAAATACATGCCTCGCTACCCCTTCTGTCACTGGGTGTGGACACCGCAAGATTGAACCCATCACAAAGCACCTCTCCCACTGAAGATAAATCAATCTAGTTGGCCAAACCAAACGGATAGATCGGAGAGAAATACAAAGCTATAATAATCATGCATAATAAAGTTCAGAAAAGACTCAATTACATGAATAATCTGATCATAAACCAATAATTCCTCGGATCCCAAAAAACGCACCGCAAAAGAAGATTACATCGAATAGAACTCCATGGAGATCATGGAGAACTTTGTATTGAAGATCAAAGAGAGAGAATAAGCCATCTAGCTACTAGATATCGACCCGTAGGTCTGTGGTGAACTACTAACACATCATCGGAAGGGCAACAAGGTTGATGTAGAAGCCCTCCGTGATCGATTCCCCCTCCGACAGAGTACCGAAAAAGGCCTCCAGATGGGATCACGGAAGAACAGATGCTTGCAGCGGCGGAAAAGTTATTTCGAGTGTTGGTTTGGGAATATTTGAGAATTTATAGAAGTGGAATTAGGTCAAACGGAGCTGTGTGGGACCCACGAGCTCAGGTGACGTGCCCCCCTAGGGGCGCGCCGTGTGAGCTCGTGGCTCTCCCGTAGAGCTTATGTCCTCTCCCCGAACGTTCTAGGGTCCCTTCTGGTCCAGAAAAAATCACCGTAAAGTTTCATCGTGTTTGGACTTCGTTTGGTACTGATTTTCTGAAAAGCCAAAAACAAGCAAAAAACAGCAACTGGCACTGAGTTAATAGGTTATTTCCCAAAAATAATATAAAACTGCATATAAAGCATATAAAGTATCCAAGATTGATAATATAATAGAATGAAACAATCAAAAATTATAGATACGTTGGAGACGTATCAGCATCCCCAAGCTTAATTCCTGCTCGTCCTCGAGTAGGTAAATGATAAAAACAGAATTTTTGAAGTTGAATGCTACCTAGCATGTTTATCATGTAATCTCTCTTATGGTGTAAATATTGAGAAACGATGAAGTAATTGATATCAACATAATAATATCCATGAATACAAGAACATAATCATTAATTTTTCAAAATATACGATGCTCAACGAATGTTATCCCTACTCATTGAATTATGTAAGCATGGCATGACTCTGCCTTCACCGCATAAATATAAATCATGAGCACCCCGATGTCAAACCAGGCAATTGTATTATACTTTTTAATGCGCTTCAGCATTTTCAACTCCACTCAATACATGAGCGTGAGACATGGACATTAGCACTATGGGTGGAATAGAATGTGGTGGCAGAGATATATAGGAGAAAGTCAAAAAGGAAGAAAGGCTTGCATCAACTCGGCGGATCAATAGGCAATGGAGAGGCCCGTCAATCGATATCAATGCAAGGAGTAGGGATTGCCATGCAACGGATGTACTAAGAGCTATAAGTGTATGAAAGCTCAATGGAAACTAAGTGGGTGTGCATCCAACTTGCTTGCTCATGAAGACCCCGGGCATTTGAGGAAGCCCATCATCGGAACATACGAGCCAAGTTCTATAATGAAAAATTCGCACTAGTGTATGAAAGTGATAACTCAGGAGACTCTCTATATGATGAACATGGTGCTACTCTGAAGCACAAGTGTGGTAAAAGGATAGTAGCATTGCCCCTTCTCTCTTTTTCTTCTCTCATTTTTTTAGAACAATCTCATGGACCTCATCCCCACATTTTGGAGTCTCCATCATTCTTTTCCTCACTGGGACAATGCTCTAATAATGATGATCATCACCCTTTTATTTACTTACAACTAGATATTACAACTCGATAAACTGATACAAGATGACTCTATATGAATATCTCTGGCAGTGTACCAGGATGTGCAATGATCTAGCGTAACATGTATAACAATGATGAACGGTGGCTTTGCCACAAATATCATGTCAGCTCTACATGATCATGCAAAGCAATATAATGATGAACACACATGTCATTAGACGGAACGGTGGAAGTTGCATGGCAATATATCTCGGAATGGCTATGAAAATGCCATAATAGGTAGGTATGGTGGCTGTTTTGAGGAAGATATAAGGAAGTTTATGTGTGATAGAGCGCATCATATCACAGGGTTTGGATGCACCGGCGAAGTTTGCACCAACTCTCGAGGTGAGAAAGGGCAATGCACGGTACCGAAGAGGCTAACAAATTGCGAAAAGGTAAGAGTGCGTAATTGTCCATGAACTCACATTAGTCATAAAGAACTCATATACTTATTGTGAAAGTTTTATTAGCCCTCGAAGCAAAGTACTACTCGCATGCCCCTAGGGAGGAGGTTGGTAGGAGTTAACCATCGTGCACCCCCAATTATGACAGCACTCAAGGATTTCAATCAGGCATAAAAATGCTCAAACATCCCCACCATGCCATGTTGGACACTTAAATGAGTAGTTAATAACAAGCTTTAATATCGATATTTCTACTAACCAATGATCACGAACCAATACCCTTTCATATTACGACATCAATATAATTAAAAAATATGTTTCATATTTAGTGATCTACATGAAAGTTTTTATTATACCACTCTTGAATACCTATCCTTTTCAGACTAGTCTCACAACTCATGCACATTACCACTTCCTATTTAAGACTCTTAAAATGATTTAAGTGAAGCATGAGAGTGCAATCATTTCTATAAAATATAACCACCGTCGTGCTCTAACAAGTATAAGTGAAGCACAAGAGCAACTGCCTAGCTCAAAAGATATAAGTGAAGCATATAGAGTATTCTAACAAATCACGATAAATGTGTGTCTTTCTCAAAAGGTATGTTCAGCAACCAATGATTGTGGCAAACTAAAAGCAAACCAAAACTATGGCACAAGACGCTCCAAGTAAAAACTCATATCATGTGATGAATAAAAATATAGCTCCAAGTAACATACCGATAGATTGTAGACAAAAGAGGGGATGCCATCCGGGGCATCCCCAAGCTTAGACATTTGGGTATTCCTTGAATATTACCTTGGGGTGTCTTGGGCATCCCCAAGCTTAAGGTCTTGCCGCTCCTTATTCCTTCATCCACCGTGATCTCACCCAAAACTTGAAAACTTCAGCACACAAAACTCAACAGAAACTTCGTGAGATCCGTTAGTATAATAAATCAATCATCCACTTTAGGTAGTGTTATAAACTCATTCATAATTGTTCTTGCATAATACCTACTGTATTCTAACTTCTCCACGACTTATACCCCCGATATAATCCATAGCATCATTAAAACAAGCACACTATGCAATAAAAAACAGAATCTATCTAAAACAGAATAGTAAGCAATGACAGAATATTTATCCATACTTCTGTAACTCCAAAAATTCAGAAAAACATGGAAAACGTAAAACAATTGTACCCCAATACAGTGTAAAAAATTCAGATTTTTGTGACGTTCCAGTAATAAATGTAAAATCAAATACTGGGCGCAAAACTTTCTGTTTTCAAACAGCATCAATTATACTATCATCTAAATCATCCCAAAGGCATTACTTGGCACCAACACTAATTAAAAGATAAAAACACAATCATTACAGTAGCAATAATCATGTGACTCAAGAAAATAAAAATTGCAATAAAGATAAATATTGGGTTGCCTCCCAACAAGCACTATCGTTTTATGCCCCTAGCTAGGCATAATGCATTATTTCAAGTATTGTCATCCTTCGTTTCTAAATCCTTTTGAATCAAGTCTTCAAAAATCTTTCTCATTAATTCTCTACTTTCATAATCTTCTTTTCTGGTTGGGGAACTTAAATAATTGAAGGGACTTTGTTTGGTAATTTTAACGTTCATTACTTCAAACTCTGAATCATCACCATAGAGATCTTCATATAAAACATGGATTTCATCATCAATAGGATCTCTAGCAGTATTTTCAAACCATTCTTCACTAAATCCCTCGTCACTTCCCTTAGTTATCCATTCAAATTTGTCACAAGCGTTGTGGTACAAAGTTTTGATTATTTCATCATAAGGAACTTTCCTTCTAATATTTTCACCATAAGTAAAATAATCATTTGATTCCAACCTACGTATGGTGTCCTTATCATGGAGGATCTCTTCTATTGGAGGATGCTCGAAATCAATCTTATAAAAAGCAAAGATGTCCCTAGCTTCTCGAATTATATAGTCAAATTCATGCATAAGGATGATAGTGGCAATCTTTTTAGCCCTAGGATTATGGATGTTAGGGAGTTCAAAGAATATATTTTGTAAGGCAGGATGGATATGCAAGAATTTTCTTTCTAGTTTAACCACAAGCATAGCAATAGCATCCACATAGCAATTTGTTTTATCAAGAATAGATCCTTTAATTATTGGTTTGACTCCCGTGCAATTAAAGAATTCCTGAATGACATTCTTTCCAATTATATTCCCGCTACCCACATGATAGGTTTTAGTTTTAAACATTGTGGGAGCTTTATTCTCTAGAGGATCATGGTTAAGATCAAATAATTTATGCTTTTCATCAAGAGACTCACTAGTACTATCTTCACTAGCGCTTTCAACAATGACTTTCTCGAACTCGGACGTAATAGCAACTTCAAGCAAGCAAACAAAATAATTTTTTTAGTGTTTTTGATTTTTTTAATGAAACTAATAAAAGAAAATAAAAATTAGAACAAGTAAATGATAATTTGTGTGAACGAACCTATAGGTATTTGATGATGTCCCCCCGGCAACAGCGCCAGAAATTCTTTCTGCTACTTGTGAGCTGCGTTGGGATTTTCCCCGAAGGGGAAAGGTGAAGCAATATAGTAGCGGATAGTATTTCCCTCAGTGAGAACCAGGGTTATCGAACCAATAGGAGAAGCAAGCAAATCCTAGTCAAACAATACCTGCACACACAGGAGTAAACACTTGCACCCAACGCGGGCAAGAGGGTTGTCAATCCCCTTGAACTCGTTACTTGCAAGGGTCAAATCTGATAGTGATAGATATATAAATCGAAAAGTAAATAAAACGTAAAATAAATGCATCAAGGTAATTTTGGATTTAGTAATATGACAAAAGTAGACCCGGGGGCCATAGTTTTCACTAGAGGCTTCTGATACGTCTCCAACGTATCTATAATTTTTTATTGTTCCATGCTGTTATAATATCAATCTTGGATGTTTTTATAATCATTTACAGCAATTATATATCATTTTTGGAGACTAACCTATTAACCTAGTGCCCAGTGCCAGTTGCTATTTTCTGCCCTCTTTTTGTTTTACAGAAAATCAATACCAAACGAAGTCCAAATGCCCCGAAACTTTTTGGAGATTTTTTATTGGACAAGATAAACACTAGAAGCTTCGGGAGAGGGCCAGAAGATGAAGGAGTGGGCCACGAGGCACCAGGGCGCGCCCTAGGGGGGGTGGCGCGCCCTGGTACCTCGTGGGGCCCACCCAACTCCGTTTGACATAATTCCAGCACTATAAATTCAGAAGAAATCAGAAACCCTCAAGAGAGTCCGCGAAATACTTTTTATGCCGCCGCAAGTTTCTGTTCCAGAGAGATCCCATCTGGGGTCCTTCTCCGGTGATCTGCCGGAGGGGGAATCGATCACGGAGGGGTTCTACATCAACCTTGCTGCCCTTCCGATGATGCATGAGTAGTTTACCACAGACCTTCGGGTCCATAGGCAGTAGCTAGATGGCTTCTTCTCTCTTTTTGATCTTCAATACAATATTCTCCTCGATGTTCTTGGAGTTCTATCCGATGTAATCACTTTTTGCGGTGTGTTTGTTGGGATCCGATGAATTGTGAGTTTATGATCAGATTATCCATGAAATTATTTGAGTCTTTTCTGATCTCTTTTATGCATGATTATTATAGCCTCGTATTTCTTCTCCGATCTATTGATTTGGTTTGGCCAACTAGATTGATTTATCTTGCCATGGGAAGAGGTGCTTTGTAGTGGGTTCAATCTTGCGGTGCTCAATCCCAGTGACAGAAAGGGACATGACACATATGTATCGTTGCTACTAAGGGTAAAAAGATGGGGTTTATTCATACGTGAGTTTATCTTGTCTACATCATGTCATAGTTCTTAAGGCGTTACTCTGTTCTTAGGGACTTAATACACTAGATGCATGCTGGATAGCGGTCGATGTGTGGAGTAATAGTAGTAGATGCAGGCAGGAGTCGGTCTACTTGTATTGGACGTGATGCCTATATACATAATCATTGCCTTGGATATCGTCATGATTATTTGCTTTTCTATCAATTGCCCAACAGTAATTTGTCTACCCATCGTATGCTATTTTCTTGAGAGAAGCCCCTAGTGAAACCTATGGCCCCCGGGTCTATCAAAATCATATTACTAAAACCCTAAAATTATTGCTGCCATTTTCTTTTATTTATTTTATTTTGTATTTTTGTTTCTATCTATCTATCTATCATATACAATTTAATCTTGTAATTGACCGCCGAGGGATTGACAACCCCTCGTTTGCGTTGGGTGCAAGGATTTGTTGTTTGTGTGCAGGTACTGCTAACGAGGTGTTGCGTGATTCTCCTACTGGTTCGATAACCTTGGTTTCATAACTGAGGGAAATACTTATCTCTACTGTGCTGCATCATCCCTTCCTCTTCGGGGAAATACCAACGCAAGCTACAAGTAGCAGCTTCTCTCTCGAAACATAGCATACGGTGGGTAAACAAATTACTGTTGGGCAATTGATAGAAAAGCGCATAGTTACGATGTTATTCATGGCAATGATCATGTATATAGGCATCACGTCCGTGACAAGTAGACCGAAACGATTCTGCATCTACTACTATTACTCCACTTCGAGAGTGCTTCTATGCTTGCCTTCATACCAAACAGAGTAATGCATGAAGTATGATGACATGATGTAGACAGAATAGAACCAAACAATATGATTGAACCCTGTCGTTTTACCCTTAGTGGTAACAATACAAATACGTGCCTCGCTACCCCTTCTGTCACTGGGTGAGGACATCGCAAGATTGAGCCCATCACAAAGCACCTCTCCCACTGAAGATAAATCAATCTAGTTGGCCAAGCCAAACGGATAGATCGGAGAGAAATATAACGCTATAATAATCATGCATAATAAAGTTCAGAAAAGACTCAATTACTTTCAATGAATAATCTGATCATAAATCCACAATTCATCGGATCTCAACAAACACACCGCAAAAGAAGATTACATCGAATAGAACTCCATGAAGATCATGGAAAACTTTGTATTGAAGATCAAAGAGAGAGAAGAAGCCATCTAGCTACTAGCAATGGACCCGTAGGTCTGTGGTGAACTACTCACACATCATCGGAAGGGCAGCAAGGCTGATGTAGAAGCCCTCCGTGATTGATTCCCCCTCTGGCAGAGTACCCAAAAAGGCCTCTAGATGGGATCATGGGAGAATAGAAGCTTGTGGCGGCAGAAAAGTTACTTCGGGTGGCTCTTTGTTGGTTTGGGAATATTTGAGAATTTATAGAAGTGGAATTAGGTCAAATGGAGCTGTGTGGGACCCACGACCTCAAGTGGCGCCCCCCTGGGGGCGCGCCGTGTGAGCTCGTGGCTCTCCCGTAGAGCTTCTGGCCTCCTCCCGAATGTTCTAGGGTCCCTTCTGGTCCAGAAAAATCACCGTAAAGTTTCATCGTGTTTGGACTTCGTTTGGTACTAATTTTCTGAAAAGCCAAAAACAAGCAAAAAAAACAGCAACTGGCACTGGGCACTGAGTTAATATGTTAGTTCCCAAAAATGATATAAAATTGCATATAAAGCATATAAAGTATCCAAGATTGATAATATAATAGCATGAAACAATCAAAAATTATAGATACGTTGGATACGTATCAGGGGGTCAGACAAGGGGACCCACTATCACCATTGATCTTTGTATTGGCTGCAGATCTCCTTCAAACCATGCGAAACGAGGCTATGGCAAATTCTTTGGTGGACTCCCCTTTGCTGCACAACTCAAGTAATGATTATCCAATCATCCAGTATGAAGATGATACTGTACTTGTTGCAAATGATGATGCTCAGCAACTCACCCCAATCAAAAACCTCCTGCTACACTTTGCTGCATACACTGGTCTAAAAGTGAATTATTCCAAATCCATTATGATTCCTATCAATACCCCTCCTGCTAAGATGAACTCACTGTCAAACCTGCTTGAGTGCAAGATTGGAACATTACCACACACTTATCTTGGACTACCCCTCAGCACATCCAAGCCCAGAATAGAAATGTCCCCATGATGCAGAGAATTGAAAACAGACTATACTCAGCTGCTCCACTCTTCTATCTACTGGAGACAAACTCACACTGATCAAGTCATTTTTCTCTAGCATGCCAATTTTCTTCATGTGCACTCTGGTGATCCCAAAAACAGTGGTGAAACAAATCAACAAATACCTAAAACAATGCTTTTGGAGAAAATATGCTACACTTGACACGGGGCCAACACTAATTACTTGGAAGAAAGTGTGCATGCCAAAGGACCAAGGGGGACTGGGAGTATTGGACATTGGGACTCACAATCAAGCTCTCCTTATGAAATTTCTGCATAAATTCATTAACAAGGAGGACATACCATGGGTTAACATCATCTAGGAAACCTATTATCAAGCATCTTTACCAGGGGACAGGAGGGTTGGCTCATTTTGGTGGAGATCTGCCACCAAACTAATACCTAAATTTAAGCAACAAGCTATTTGCCAGGCAGGCACAGGAAACACCACATTCTTCTGGTTAGATAATTGGTATGGTCAGCCACTCTACCTCACTTATCCAGAATTATACTCATTTGCTCTCAACAAAGATGTCTCATTGTCTAATGTTCTGGAAGACACAGATACCAGCCATCTCTTTAATAGACCATTATCACTCCAAGCATACCAGAAATTCAATGCTCTGAATGATATGATTGGCAACAGAACGGTTAATGATAACCAATATAGATGGATTTATAAGGGGAACACCACTCATTACTCATCTATGAAGATGTATAAAGCTCTAATGGGGACAAGCGTCTCTCATCACATATTCAAACTCCTGTGGAGCACCTCATGCAGACTCAGACACAAGATTTTCTTCTGGATGTTACTTCATGACAGGTTGAATACTTGAAACATGCTACTCCGCAAAAGCATGCATTTAGAGGATTATAACTGTGCTCTCTACTCGTACAAGACTGAGGAAACTCTTCTGCACCTATTTTGGGACTGCCCTTTTGCCCTCAGATGTTGGGATTTCCTATTTCATGACAAGTCTAGAGGTATTTCAGCCTATGATGAGATCACCCTTTCCCTGTCTCACCTCCCTGGAGAAATTGCATTGGATATCATCATAACTGCCTATTGGGGTATATGGTCAGTAAGGAATGACAAAATCTTTAGATCAGCAGCACCTCACATCAACACTTGGAAATATTATCTCAGAGAAGGTCTATGGGCAGTAGAAATCAAGGCAAAACACAGTAAAGCAGAAAGGATCAGAAACTGGATAGCTCAGTACCTGGACCAGGATTAATCTTGTAATTTATTATGTTTCCTAGAGAGGGCATTGGTTGAACTCTTGTACTTGTGATATTTTTGTATTTTGTACTTTTTGATTAATGAAAATACCGTAGAACGATTGTTCTACGGTTTCAGTTCAAAAAAAACATAATTCCTCTTGGATCAGTTTTGCATAGGTTCAATACAGAGTATACGCAAAAGGATATATAAATGTTGATTAAAAGAAAATAGTGAACACCAAATTGTAAGGATATGAAAACTGAGAAATGGTTAAAACCAAAACAACATTTTGCTTTCCATGGTAGTTCAGTAGTTGTCGATAGAGCGGATAATATGATATGTATAATTATACTTAAGGTGGCATGGTATCCAACTAGAGAAAAGAGCCTGGAAAGGAATGGTGATGAAAATGGACAACAAAAGAGAAGGCTTACCTTGCTTTCTATTTGGGTGCTATACATGTTTGTTTTGCTATCGTTCAAGTGTCTTTCCATAAGAACAAACAAAAAATATTTTTATATTTACTATAGTAAGAGAATCTCCAATAGATAATGCAGATGCAAACATAACTAACTTTTGCATCTCCGAGGCCCAAAACCCACCTCCAACAGATGATGTAGATGCCAAAAAATTTACATCTCCACCTTCAGAAGATGTAAAATACAACACCTGGAGATGCAACTCCAGGAGATGTAAAACTCGCGACCGCTCGCCAACCGCTCTTCAGTTTCATTCCGCCCGCATGCCTTCTTCCTCCCTCCGCCAGCCGCCGCCGCCCCGATTCGCCTGCAGCACGGCCGCCGCCGCCCGCTCATGCTAGATCCTGCCGTCAACTACCCCCGCCACTCCTCTGTCACCGCTCCGTCTCGAATCGCCACCCGATTCCCACCGGCCGCCGCCTCGATGCGTGCCGCCGCTGTCGCCCGATTCGCCACCCACGCCGCCTCGACGCTTCTCGGCCGCCGCCCCCAAGCACAGCTGTCGCTGCCTCGAAGCTCCCCCGATGCCGCCGCCCCAATTCGCGTCGCCCCGCCGCCCTCCCGATGTCGCCGCCCCGATTCGCCACCCCCGCCGCCCCAACGCTCCTCGGCCTCCGCCCCCATGCACAGCCGCCGCCGCCCCGAATCGTGCTGCCCCGTCACCGTCCTGATGTCACCTTCCCGATTCGGCCGCCGCCCCCATGCCCAGCCGCCACCACCCCGTGGTCGCCATGCCGCCGAAGAAGCTCCCGAAGAGCAAGACGGGGTTCTTCGACGTGCGGGCGAAGCCGTCCGGCAACTTCGGCGTCGAGTTCTCTGACGCCGGCCGCAGCTTCTGGCTCGGCACCTACCCCACCGCCGACAAGGCCGCGCATGCCTACGACATGGCAGTGTGGCATGTCGGGAGGCCGAAGACGGGCCTCAACTTCCCGGAGATTGAGACCCGGGCGGATGCGGAGTTCCTTGTGCCGGAGGGTATTTAGATGGTGGGGATAACAAAGAAGACGAAGAAGAGGCCGACCATTGTCGTTGTTCCAGGTGATAGCGATGAGGCGGCGATGGCGAGGTTCACGCGGGAGCATCCGAAGTATGTTCAGGCTGAGCAGGAGTACTTCTGAAAGCGCGAGGCCGAGCAGAAGAAGAAGAAGGAGGTGAAGAAGGAGGACGAGGCCGGTCCCTCGATGGTGATCCCCATCGAGTCCTCGAAGGAGGACGAGGAGGAGTTTTGGGGGCCCTCCAATGAGGACGACAAGGAGTACTGGATGCCCTTGGACAACGAGTAGTTTTAATTAGTTGTAGTAGTCATTTGATTTATGTTTTCAATTAGAACTATGTTTGAATTAATGTTCGAAATGAAGTAGTAGTTGAAGTTTCTAGTTTTACATCTCCAATTTGCATCATCTATTGGAGTTGCACTTTTACATCACCAATATACATCATCTGTTGGAGTTGCCACTTTTTTGGAGATGTAAAATGCACTTTTTGGTCATGTAAATTTTACATCTCCTAGTTTTACATCTCTAAATTTGCATCATCTATTGGAGAGGCTCTAAGAGAGTCTCCAATAGATGATGTAGATGCAAAAATAACTAACTTTTGCATCTCCAAGGCCCAACAAATCCACCTCCAACAGATGATGTAGATGCAAAAAAATTACATCTCCACCTCCAGGAGATGTAAAATACAACAGCTAGAGATGCAAATTTGCATCTCCACCTCCAAGAGATGTAAAACTCGCGGCCGCGCGCCAACTGCTAACCGCTCTTCAGTTTCATTCTGCCCGCTAGCCTTCTTCCTCCCTCCGACAGCTGCACAGCAGCCGCCGACCTGATTCGCCCGCAGCACGGCCGCCGCCCGCCCGCCCGCGCCAGATCCGGTCATCAACCAACCCCCCCCACCCCTCCACTGCTCCTCCGCCGCTGCTCTGCCGCTCCTTCGTCGCTGCTCCGCCTCGAATCGCTGCCCGATTCCTCCTGGCCGCTGCCTCGATTCGCGTCGCCGCCGCCCTGATTCGCCACCCCCGCCGCCTCGGCGCTTCTCGGCCGCTGCTCCCAAGCACAGCCATCGCCGCCCCGAAGTTCCCGCGACACCGCTGCCCTGATTCGCGTCGCCTCGCCGCTGCCCCGATTCGCCACCCCCGCCGCCCTGCCGCCATCACGACGACGCCGCCCCCACGCCCAGCCGCCACCACCCCGTGGTCGCCATGCCACCGAACAAGGTCCCGAAGATCAAGACGTTGTTCTTCGACGTGCGGGCTGATACGTCTTTAACGTATCTATAATTTCTGATTGTTCCATGCTATTATAGTATCACTCTTGGATGTTTTATATGCAATTATATATCATTTTTTGGGACTACCCTATTAACCTAGTGCCCAGTGCCAGTTGCTATTTTTTTGCTTGTTTTTGGCTTTTCAGAAAATCAATATCAAACAGAGTCCAAACGGAGAAAAAACTTTGGATTAATTTTTTCTGGACCAAGAGAGACCCTAGATGGTTTGGGAGAAGACCAGACGAGCCACGAGAGAGCGACAAGCTCGGGAGGCGCGCCCCAGGCTTGTGGGCCCCTCGTGGCACCTCTTGACCTAATTCCAAGCCTATAAATTCTCAAATATTCCCCATATACCAGAGAGCCACCACGAATAACCATTTCGCCGCTGCAAGCTTCTGTTCTTCCGCGATCCCATCTTGAGGCCTTTTCCGGTACTCTGTCGGAGGGGGGATCGATCACAGAGGGCTTTTACATCAACCTTGCCGCCCTTTCGATGATGTGTGAGTAGTTTACCACAAACCTACGGGTCCATAGCTAGTAGCTAGATGGCTTCTTCTCTCTCTTTGATCTTCAATACCATGTTCACCTCGATTTTCTTGAAGTTCTATTCGATGTAATCTTCTTTTGCGATGTGTTTGTTGGGATCCGATGAATTGTGGGTTTATGATCAGATTATTCATGAGAAATATTTGAGTCTTTCTGAACTTATTTATGCATGATTGTTATAGCTTTGTATTTCTCTCCGATCTATCTGTTTGGTTTGGCCAACTAGATTGATTTATCTTGCAATGGGAGAGGTGCTTTGTAATGGGTTCAATCTTGTGGTGCTCTATCCCAGTGACAAAGTAGGGGACAAGACACGTATTTGTATTGTTGCCATTAAGGATAAAACGATGGGGTTTATTCATATTGCTTGAGTTTACTTTGTCTACATCGTGTCATCTTGCTTAAGGCGTTACTCTGTTTTCATTAACTTAATACCCTAGATGCATGATGTATAGCGGTCGATGGGTGGAGTAATAGTAGTAAATGCAGGCAGGAGTCGGTCTACTTATCTCGGGCGTGATGCCTATATACATGATCATTGCCATGAATCCGTCATAACTATGCACTTTTCTATCAATTGCCCAACAGTAATTTGTTCACCCACCGTATGCTATGTGTTCGAGAGAGAAGCCTCTAGTGAAAACTATGCCCCCCGGGTCATTTATCCATTATATATAAAATCCAAAAATACCTTGCTGCAATTTTATTTCTTTTATTTTGTTTTGCAATTTATTTACCTATCTTTCACTATCAGAATTAATCCTTGCAAGTAACCGCCAAGGGGATTGACAACCCTCTTGTTCACGTTGGGTGCAAGTATTTGCTTTTGTGTGTGTAGGTGCTGCTAATGAGGTTCTATGTGGTTCTCCTACTGGATTGATAAACTTGGTTCTTAACTGAGGGAAATACTTATCTCTACTGTACTGCATCATCCTCTCCTCTTTGAGGAAATCCCAACGCAGCTCACAAGTAGCACGAAGAATTTCTGGCGCCGTTGCCGGGGAGACATCACCAAAACCTATCAAGTACCTTCGCATAAACTATCATCTACTTGTTCTTATTTTCATTTGCCTTTCTATTTGCATTTGCCTCTCGTTTTCATCTCCCCCACTTCTAAAACAGTTTTACAAAAAAAACACAAAAATATTTTTATTTGCTTGTTTGCTAGTTTGCTTGCTTTGCCACTATGGCTAGTTCTTCAATTGTTACTTGCACTCCTGAAAATGAAGTTTTAAATTTTAAGCAAAGGGGAGGAGAGAGTTTAAAGGATGCTTGGTATAGGATTTGCGATGCTCAAAATAGATCAACTCGAAAGCAATCCACTACCGTTCTCCTTCATAATTTTTATGTGGGTGTTACTACTTGGTATCGATTTGTGCTAGACACTATTACTGGAGGGAATTTCTTAAGTAGTCACCCTATGGATGATTTCAACGCTATGGGTAATTTAGTGGGATCACCACCTATTACTGTTAATGAAACAGTGTTGACTTTAGAACATGTCATGAAAAGGGTAGAAGCTGTTGAAAATAAAATGTCTACAATTGAACATCTTGAGAATCTAGACAAAAAGGTCCATAATCATATTACTCAATTTGGTTCTAAGGTAGGAACTACATTAAAAATGTTAAAGGAAAATGAACCAATAATTAATGAAAGAATAGAACAAGGTCCCACTAGAATTGATAAGTTGGAGGAAATTATCAATAACTTGGGTTCCGCCTTTTCCTCCCTAATTTCTGACAACTTCGGCGTCGAGTTCTCCGACGCCGGCCGCCGCTTATGGCTTGGCACTCGTGCGTGCCTACAACGTGGCAGTGTGGCATGCTGGGAGGCCGAAGACGGACCTCAACTTCCCGAAGAATGAGACCCAGGCGGATGCGGAGTTCCTCATGCTGGAGGTTATTCAGATGGAGGAGATAATGAAGAAGACGAAGGATAGGCCGGCCATTGTCGTTGGTCCCGGCGATAGCGATGAGGCGATGATGGCGAGGTTCGTGTGGGAGCATCCGGAGTACGTTCAGGCCGAGCAAGAGTACTTCTGGAAGCGCGAGACCGAGCAGAAGAGGAAGAAGAAGGTGAAGAAGGAGAACGAGGCTGGCCCCTCGACGGTGATCCCGTCGAGTCCTCGGAGGAGGACGACGAGGAGTTCTGGGGGCCCTTCGATGAGGACGACGAGGAGTACTTGATGCCCTCGGACAACGAGTAGTTTTAATTAGTTGTAGTAGTCATTTAATTTATGTTTTCAATTAGAACTATGTTTGAGTTATGTTTGAACTATGTTTGAATTAATGTTTGAAATGAAGTAGTAGTTGAAGTTTCTAGTTTTACATCTCAAATTTGCATCATCTATTAGAGTTGCACTTTTACATCACCAATATACATCATCTGTTGGAGTTGCCTCTTTTTTGGAGATGTAATATGCACTTTTTGGTGATGTAAATTTTACATCTCCAAATTTGCATCATCTATTGGAGATGCTCTAAGAAGACTGAACTTGCAATAGGCACTATCTATACCAAGCAAGGAAGACTAAGGTAACAATATGATTGTCAATTTGGTAAGCAGAGTAACTTTAGGAATATATAGCAATTAGGCCTGAGAAGCAAATGCAAGGAAAATAAAAGATTAGCTCGCACAACAATTTATGTGTTATTACTGCTATTATATAAATGTATTCGGTTCTCTTATCTGGACAATCTGCTCTCTGAATTAGAATATACAAATCATTTATAGTGCCCAAAACTATGCCCTAAACTTATTCTTTACAATGAATAGCAAAAATTCAAATATCAAGAAGGTTTGTCAGTTTATGGTAATGAAGCTAAATCACAACATCGCTATCAAATATGTTATGAAAAGCACACTTGTAACTACAATGATCGTACAAAGGCATCATTTTAATCTGTTGTAGTACACAAATTAAGATGATATGAAAGATGTATCCTTGCATACAAATATATATACAACTTATAGTCAACACTATAATTTAAATTCAATTCAAACGACACAATAGGTCAACAACCACCAGGAGCAATATGTGGATGGTGAGGATATTTACCAATTTGTGTGAAGTTAGGATGCAAACCAGATAACAAGATGATCTGGAAACTTATATTTATAATAAAAACATTATATTTCTAGATCTAATCTATATCCTTGGCTAACACGCTGCAAATTTGCAGATATTTTCTTATAGACGTCAAATAAGACAATCCAAACATATTCAGTTTTATGTAGAACTTGTTAATCCATGTGTTGCAAAGCATGATTTGTGACAAACAAACATGCTCAACAATTTATTAAAAGCACCAAAATCAAAATAACAAATACGACATATATAACCACCACTGCCAATAGGTTACAAAAGATTAGGAGATAATTTCCAACATCCATAATCAATAAAATATTAGAATAATCATCAACCAATCAGTTTCCATAGTAACTTCAACATCCATCATGGGCAATCTATCTTTTGTAAATAACAGCAAGGGTCAACTCGATAAATAAACCAATAGTGCATAGATATTAAGTGTGCAACAACACAACTAAGTCTTTCCCATGTAGTAATACTAATCTAACTAGAAGATACCCTGTGCGTTGCAGCGGGAAATGTGAGCAAAAGGGAAAAACTACCAACTATTATATACAAGTGATAGCAAATAAAAATGTACTAAAGTGGAAGCACCATCTATGAATTATCAGGTGCATTAGATGGTGTTTCGAACATTGACAATAAATTTCCAAGTCCTCTAAAAGAACTATGTCTAATAACAGTGAACCTTTCATGTCCATACTTCACGCTAGGCTGAAAGGTTTAAATTTCATAACATCTGAAAGCGCAGGTTATCTCCCATGGGGTGAATGGGAGATTTTTTGAAATTCGTCAAACTCTGATGAATTTGACGAAGATCAGAGTGAAGAAACACAAACAGAGGCGAAACTAAATCATCGTAGAAAAGTAAAACATGCATACAAGAGAGATGCAGGTGAAGAACATGCAAATACAAACATTCAGGCATACATAAGATGAACTGAAGAAATGAAAGGCATCATGATGAAAGTCTTCAGTCCAAATTCTTCAGAATGTAGATCACAAATTCTTTAGCAGCGGAAATATTGAAAGTAAAGGGTTGAGGAATTTGAAACCATGTTGGCTCGGTGATGACACAGTGATTTGGTAGACCAGTTCCAGTTGTTGTATCAACTGTATGTCTGGTTGGAGCGGCTTGAGATTTAACCCAGAAGACATTTAGTCTTCACCGTATTCTCCTTGACCTAAGGTCACTGTAGACCTCGTCCAATCACTTGTGGTAAGTCTTCAAGGTCGACTTCCAAAACCTTCACGGACTTGTTCACCCGCAATCCACAATGTCTCTTGGATGCTCAGAACATGACGCCTAACCGTCTAGAAGAATGACAGTCTTCAAAGGTAACAGGCGTCGGATCACATAGATCAATCTCTTCAGTGATGCTCAATCACTTGGGCTCTGGTTGGGTTTTTCCTCACTTAGGATTCTGAAAGCACATTTGCTCCCTTGGTGGTTTTGGTAATTCATAACAACATATATCTCATTGAACTAATGTCCATTCAAGATTAAGATTTCAGGATGTTCAATGATTGGCATGGCATGGACTAGAGATGTGGACCCCTCAAAATGCTAAGGACAAGAATTGGCAAAGATCAAGACTCTACATTTTTGGTTTAGTGATCCAAGATCACATTGAGTCCATAGGAAAGCCAATACTATTAAAAGAGGATGAGGTGTTGCTTAATGGTCTTTTTGCTCAAGTGCTTAGTGACAGTATTCCTAAACCCTCAACCACTATCTCTACCCAAATATGTCCTAAACCCAAAGTCCAACTCGGCCCCACCAAAATTTCCAATCCGGCCCCACCGAGTTCATCCAAGACTTAGCCACTGCCAAACCCTAACAAATCGGATCCACCGAAATGGATCTCGGTCCCACCGAGATGGCCTTGCCAACTCTCTGTAATCGTTTGCATTTACTTTGGTCTCACCAAGTTTGCAAATCGGTCTCATCGAGATGGCTTGCCAACTCTCTGTTGCCTTATTGCTTCACTTAGGTCCAACCGAGTTGATGCAATCGGTGCCACCGAGATGAGGATTGCCCTAAGCCATTGCACTTAAGTCCATCCGAGTTGTTCGTATCGGTCCCACCGAGATTCCTAACGTTCATATCTTTTACACAGTTCGGTGCTACCGAGATTCTCGTTTCGGTGCCACCGAGTTGGGTCAAAAGTGTGTAACGGTTGGATTTTGTGTGGAGGCTATATATACCCCTCCACCCCATCCTTCTCAGTAAGGAGAGCCATCAGAACGTGCCTACACTTCCACCATACATTTTCTGAGAGAGAACCACCTACTCATGTGTTGAAATCAAGATATTCCATTCCTACCATTTGAACCTTGATCTCTAGCCTTTCCCAAGTTGCTTTCCACTCAAATCTCTTTTCCACCATAGCCAAATCTGTGAGGAGTTGATTGAGTGCTGGGAAGACTATCATTTGAAGCACAAGAGCAAGGAGTTCATCAACAACACACCGTCTATTACCTTTTGGAGAGTGGTGTCTCCTAGATTGGTTAGGTGTCGCTTGGGAGCCTCCAACCAGATGTGGAGTTTAACCAAGAAGTTTGTAAGGGCAAGGAGATCGCCTACTTCGTGAAGATCTACCTCGAGTGAGGCTAGTCCTTCGTGGACGTAAGCCATGGTGGAATAGGCAAGGTTGCTTCTTCGTGGACCCTTCGTGGGTGGAGCCCTCCGTAGACTCGCGCAGCCGTTACCCTTCGTGAGTTGAAGCCTCCATCAACGTGGACGTATGATAGCACCACCTATCGGAACCACGCCAAAAACCGCCGTGTCTTCATTGCGTTTGAAATCTCCTATCCCCTCTCTACATACATATGCAATTGCTTACATTCCGCTGCTATACTCTTAGAATTGCATGTGTAGGGTGATGCTTGACATGTACTATTGCTAAAATCTGCCCACAATTAAAATCTGGGAAAAGGTTAGGTTTTATTTGGTCAAGTAGTCTAATCACCCCCCCCCCTCTAGACATAATTTCGATCCTACAAGTGGTATCAGAGCGTTGGTCTCCGTAAGCCTTGATTTCCATAGCTTTGGTGATCATAGCCTTGGTTTCACAACCTAGGAAAGTATGGCGTCTAGTGAGGGTAACTATCACCGTAGAGGTCCATATTTTGATGGTACAAACTTTGCTAGTTGGAAACATAAGATGAAAATGCATATTCTTGGTCATAACCCTGCCGTTTGGGCTGTTGTTCGTGTTGGCTTGCAAGGTGACTTCTTTGAGGATGGCAAGGAACCGGATCGTGAGGCAACCTCGGAAGAATTGAAGATGTTGCAATACAATGCTCAAGCTTGTGACATTCTATTCAACGATCTATGTCCCGAAGAATTCAACAAAATCAGCCGCCTCGAGAACGCAAAGGAAATTTGGGATACTTTGGTTGATATGCATGAGGGTACCGAGTCCGTCAAGGAATCTAAGTTGGATGTGCTTCAAAGTCAACTTGACAAGTTCAAGATGAAGGATGGTGAAGGAGTCGCAGAGATGTACTCTAGGCTTGCTCTCATCACAAATGAGATTGCTGGCTTAGGAAGTGAAGAGATGACCGACAAATTCATCATCAAGAAGATACTTAGAGCTTTGGATGGAAAATATGATACCATCTGCACATTGATCCAAATGATGCCAAATTACAAAGATCTCAAGCCCACGGAGGTCATTGGAAGGATTGTCGCTCATGAAATGTCACTCAAGGACAAAGAGGAGCTACACAATAAGTCAAGTGGTGCTTACAAAGCCTCAACCGATGCTCCAACAACTTCAAGTGACCAGCTAGTATCCAATGAAAAGATAAGCCTAATGGTGAAAAGGTTCAACAAGTTCTACAAGAACAAAGGAAAAGAAAGAAGCTCTAGCTCAAGACACTATGAGAGAAGATCATCAAGTCGTGACCGTAATTGCTACAATTGTGGGAAGCCCGGACACTACTCAAATGAATGTATGGCTCCCTACAAGAAAAGAGACGAATCACCAAGAGGAAGACATAGAAGAGATGAATCACCTCGTAAAGAGAGAAGGAGTAGAGATGATTATTATGAACGAAGACACTCTCGAAGAAGCAAGGATTCAGAGAGGAAGGACAAGTCATCAAGGAGCAACACAAGAAGAAGACATCAAGCTCATGTTGGTGAATGGGTTTCCGGCTCCGACTCCGACAACCACTCCGAGAGAAGTTATCACTCCAACTCCGACTATAGTCAAGATGAAGGTGTTGCAGGACTTGCACTTGTGTCATCCAACTCCTATGATCTATTTGACTCACCAAATGAAGGAATTGAAAGATGCTTCATGGCAAAAGGCCCTAAGGTATCACACCCCGAGTATCTTGATTTTAATAGTGATGAAGATGATTTGCTTGGTGATGATGATTTACTTATTGATAGGGCTAGTGATGTGAGCTATAATGAAAATGCTAGTAATCATGATAGTCAATAGGAAACGAGTGACAATGCTATGAAGGAGATTGAGCGTCTAACTAAAGAACTAAATGCTCTTAAGTTAGCTCATGAAACAACTCAAGAGGATCATAGAGAACTTCTAAGAACTCATGAGAAGCTACGCTTCGAGAAGCTAAATTTAGAGCAAGAGCATGAGTTTCTTAAATCTATCAATGACGATCTTCGAAAGAAGAGTTCTTCATATCTTGCCAAGCGTTTACTCTTGTCTACCTTTGTGCCACAAGTTAAACCTAAGCAAACTAGCAACAAGGTTAAAAATGGTTCTACCTCTAGTAGTAACAATAACAATGCTAAATCCAATATTGTTGCTTCTAGTAGTTCTATTGATTCCACTAACGATTCTCTTAGCCAAGTTACACTTGAGCAAGAAAATATGCTATTGAAAGGAATTATAGAAAAAGGTGTCTACAAGAGTCTTGCCGGAAGTAAACAATTTGAGGAAATTGTACGCAAGCAAGGAAGGCATCGGAAGAACCAAGGTGTTGGTTTTGAACGAAAGTTCAATGCCGATGGAGTTGAGTGGGAAGAAGGTCAATACCCCAAGACGAAGTTTGTTCCTCAACAAGAGAAGTATGATCCTACTTCCTTCAAGGGAACACAAGCTCAAGAAGACCTTCCTCCACAAGACCACAAGCTAAAAGGCAAGGACAAGCTTCAAGAAGAGATTGACTCATTTGAAGAAGCTCCTCAAGCCATGGTCAAGTGGGTTCCCAAGACTTCATCAAGTTCTACTTCATCAAGTGCTACTACAACTCCAAGGATTCCCATCAAGTTGATGTGGGTCCAAAAGAAGAAGAACTAGAGAGTTCTTGAGGGTGACTCCGCCAACAAACTTCACTCATATCATTCATGGCAAGAACTTGTGCAACCAACTTTCACATCTTGCACTAGTTCATGGAGTCACAAACCCTCTTGTTGGTAAGGCAAGGGACAAGGTAGTCAATGCATTCATGGACATCATCATATGTGTATTTCACTCTATGTCTATGGATATCCTTGCATGTTCCTTGTGTGGGACTAACCCATGTAGGTATTGAAAGCACAAAACTCCAAAGGATTGCTCCCAGCTCTTGATGGTCTACATCAACATTGAGCATCCACATCTTCAACATCTACATGAAGTCATCATCGACAAAACCCAAGGTTAGTTCAACCCTCTTAGGGGGGATATCACATCTAGGGGGAGCTTTGCTCTAAACAATTGAGCTAAAGCAACTCTAATGGTGTGAACACATTAATGCTTTATGTAAAAGTGGCAACCCCACTTGTGCTTAAATGATGAGTATGACCTATGATCAAATGTTCTCATTTGGCTCCTAAGTCAATATACTCATATATAGATGACCTGGTCATCGCCATTGCTTGATAGATGCTAGAATTGGTTGTGCATGTTTGACACATATTTCATTTGCAATCTTATTGTGTGAGCATGTTGGTTTGCATGATTTCATCATTCGAGGACATCCATTTGTTGTTTTGATTGTCTTGGTTTTTTTGGTCAAGTGGATGTACAACAATGCCTAAGAACCTTCTCTAGCTATCTATGCTTTCTTCTCTCAAATTCTATTCTTGCTGCATCAGAAAAATTGAACAAGTCAATTTCGGACCCTCCGGGTGAGGAGCACTCGGAGCCACCGATCTGAAAGGGCTGAACCTCCAAAACCTTCTAATTGATTTCGGTCAGACCAACCCACTCAAACTCGGTCGAACCGAAAGCATTTAGATTGATCTAGGTTTTCATCTCGGTGCTACCGATTAGACCAACTCGGTCGGACCGAGTTGCTGTAACTGCAAGCAGTTGCACGTCTCGGTGCTACCGATTTGTTCCACTCGGTGCCACTGACAGCGAATGGGTATATATTCCCAGCGAACCGTGCGGTTGAAAATTTCTTCAAACGTCACGTGCCCGCGCCCCATTGCTGCCGCCCCTTTGGTCTCCGGATCGTCGCCGTCGTCGCCTGTGCGCCCTCGCCGCAGGACTCCGTCGCCGTCAACGGTAATCTCCACCGCCGTTGCCGCCGTAGAGGAACTCCACCAAGTTAGGGTGAGTTTCGATCCCTTTCGTGCTTCCCTTTCCGATTCAATGCACGATTGGACTGCCTGTAATCTTGCCACGAATGCAATTCACATTCCACCAGATTAGTTCGTTTGAACGAGATTCGAGCAAAAAATTTAGGGTTAGGTTTCCGCCGAATGCATCTCGGACCGACCGAATAGGAATTTTTGGTCCCACCGATTTGGCCCTGGCCATAGTACAAGTACATCTCGGTGCCACCGAGTTGTGTGAATCGGTAAGACCGAAAGTAACGTCTCAGTGAAACCATAGCATTTCGGAGCCACCGAAACCCATCTCGGTCAGACCAAAATGGCGTGCCATGTCTCTGTAGTGTGCTTCGGTGTCACCGAGATTACCAATTCGGTCCATCCGAACTGCATTCTGTGAAAACCTAGAACTAAAGTTTGAACTCATTTTTATGAAAAACAATCTGCTTTTTGTGATGACTCATCTACTCTACCCATACCTATCTATTCACAGGGTCAGTTCAGCAAGATGTCTGATGTCAGTGACAGTCAAAACAGGTCAGAGCAGCATGAAGAACAAAATGAAGGATCAAGCCATTATGAAAGTTACAATGAGGTGGTGCTATCGTACGTCCACAGTGATTTGGTAGACCAGTTCCAGTTGTTGTATCAACTGTATGTCTGGTTGGAGCGGCTTGAGATTTAACCCAGAAGACATTTAGTCTTCACCGTATTCTCCTTGACCTAAGGTCACTGTAGACCTCGTCCAATCACTTGTGGTAAGTCTTCAAGGTCGACTTCCAAAACCTTCACGGACTTGTTCACCCGCAATCCACAATGTCTCTTGGATGCACAGAACATGACGCCTAACCGTCTGGAAGAATGACAGTCTTCAAAGGTAACAGGCGTCGGATCACATAGATCAATCTCTTCAGTGATGCTCAATCACTTGGGCTCTGGTTGGGTTTTTCCTCACTTAGGATTCTGAAAGCACATTTGCTTCCTTGGTGGTTTTGGTAATTCATAACAACATATATCTCATTGAACTAATGTCCATTCAAGATTAAGATTTCAGGATGTTCAATGATTGGCATGGCATGAACTAGAGATGTGGACCCCTCAAAATGCTAAGGACAAGAATTGGCAAACATCAAGACTCTACATTTTTGGTTTAGTGATCCAAGATCACATTGAGTCCATAGGAAAGCCAATACTATTAAAAGGGGATGAGGTGTTGCTTAATGGTCTTTTTGCTCAAGTGCTTAGTGACAGTATTCCTAAACCCTCAACCACTATCTCTACCCAAATATGTCCTAAACCCAAAGTCCAACTCGGCCCCACCAAAATTTCCAATCCGGCCCCACCGAGTTCATCCAAGACTTAGCCACTGCCAAACACTAACAAATCGGATCCACCGAAATGGATCTCGGTCCCACCGAGATGGCCTTGCCAACTCTCTGTAATCGTTTGCATTTACTTCGGTCTCACCGAGTTTGCAAATCGGTCTCACCGAGATGGCTTGCAAACTCTCTGTTGCCTTATTGCTTCACTTCGGTCCAACCGAGTTGATGCAATCGGTGCCACGGACATGAGGATTGCCCTAAGCCATTGCACTTCGGTCCATCCGAGTTGTTCGTATCGGTCCCACCGAGATTCCTAACGTTCATATCTTTTACACAGTTCGGTGCTACCGAGATTCTCGTTTCGGTGCCACCGAGTTGGGTCAAAAGTGTGTAACGGTTGGATTTTGTGTGGAGGCTATATATACCCCTCCACCCCATCCTTCTCAATAAGGAGAGCCATCAGAACGTGCCTACACTTCCACCATACATTTTCTGAGAGAGAACCACCTACTCATGTGTTGAAATCAAGATATTCCATTCCTACCATTTGAACCTTGATCTCTAGCCTTTCCCAAGTTGCTTTCCACTCAAATCTCTTTTCCACCATAGCCAAATCTGTGAGGAGTTGATTGAGTGCTGGGAAGACTATCATTTGAAGCACAAGAGCAAGGAGTTCATCAACAACACACCGTCTATTACATTTTGGAGAGTGGTGTCTCCTAGATTGGTTAGGTGTCGCTTGGGAGCCTCCAACCAGATGTGGAGTTTAACCAAGAAGTTTGTAAGGGCAAGGAGATCGCCTACTTCGTGAAGATCTACCTCGAGTGAGGCTAGTCCTTCGTGGACGTAAGCCATGGTGGAATAGGCAAGGTTGCTTCTTCGTGGACCCTTCGTGGGTGGAGCCCTCCGTGGACTCGCGCAGCCGTTACCCTTCGTGGGTTGAAGCCTCCATCAACGTGGACGTACGATAGCACCACCTATCGGAACCACGCCAAAAACCGACGTGTCTTCATTGCGTTTGAAATCTCCTATCCCCTCTCTACATACATATGCAATTGCTTACATTCCGCTGCTATACTCTTAGAATTGCATGTGTAGGGTGATGCTTGACATGTACTATTGCTAAAATCTGCCCACAATTAAAATCTGGGAAAAGGTTAGGTTTTATTTGGTCAAGTAGTCTAATCACCCCCACTCTAGACATACTTTCGATCCTACAGATTCTCACAAAGTCGTCGGAGGATGGGTTGCTCTCAAATGACAAGTGCCAATCTCTCTCTTGGAGCAGCCAACCAACAAATCGTTGTGGGGGCGGCTATTTATAGCCAGGGGCAACCTGTCATGGGAAAACAAGGATCTATGGGATCGAGAGGATCCCTTTGCGGTTCGGCTGTGGGATCAATGTGCTACGAAGAGCAGGGCAAATAGATGTGAAGACAAGCAATGATTTATCCAGGTTCGGGCCGCTGTGAGCATAAAACCCTACTCCTGCTTTGCTGGTTTGATTGTGTATGAACTCAAGATTACAAGGAGCGCAGCTTGCCGGCAAGGTGCGCGGGAAGTGCATCTATAGTGCGTAATTGACCTAGGAGTCGACCATTCTAACTGTAGCCGTGGGCCTCCTTTTATAGGCCAAGGGGTTACCATAGTGGCTAATACGGTCTTTTACAGGGTATGAATAGTAACTGCACCGTCACCAAGTCTATCTCCTAACAGGGTAGGACAAGCGCATTAAATGCACCGTTAGGTGCTATGCCGGGAGGCGAGGCTTTGACGAAAAGATATGTACCACCTGGTCAGCCGCCCTCCTGTTATCTCGACACGTCCCAAGGACGGGTGTCATTAAAGTTAATCCTTGTGTGGCATGCCGACACGTGCCTTGGCCAACTATGTTTGACTGCCTGCCCGCTCGACACCTATCATACGTGCTTATCTAGCCTATGATGAGGTGGGGCGGTAATGGGACAGAAATGAGCCTGCTGGCACGGAGCATGATGGGCCTTCGCTTGCCGGCAAAGAGCTTGCCGGCAACCAGAGTCTTGGTCTTCACCTTGCCGGTACGAAGCTTGCCGGCAAGGGTAATCTTGATCTTCAGTACTAGAATAGTACTTCTCAATGATTGATACGTCTCCAACGTATCTATAATTTATGAAGTATTCATGCCATGTTTATAAAAATTCTATATGGTTTTGGTATGATTTGATTAGAACTAACCCGGACTGACGCTGTTTTTAGCAGAACTACCGTGGTGTTGTTTTTTGTGCAGAAATGAAAGTTCTCCAAATGAGCTGAAACTTTTTGGAGATTTTTTATGGAGAAAATAAGAAATACTGGAACCAAGACCCACTGGAGGGGGGCCACCCAGTGCCCACGAGGCACCAGGGCGCGCCACCCCCCCCCCCCCAGGCGCGCCCTGGTACCTCGTGGGGCCCACGTGGCTCCGTCTGACCTGATTCCAACGCTGAAAAATCCTATATATTCAGAAACCCCCGAAAGTTAACCTAGATGAGTTTTTACGCCGCCGCAAGCCTCTGTACCAGAGAGATCCCATTTGCAGCCCTTTTCCGGCACCCTGCCGGAGGGGGGAAGGCATCACCGGAGGCCATCTTCATCATCCCGGCGGTCTCCATGACGAGGAGGGAGTAGTTCACCCTCGGGGCTGAGGGTTTGTACCAGTAGCTATGTGTTTGATCTCTCTCTCTCTCTCTCGTGTTCTTGAGATGGCACGATCTTGATGTATCGCGAGCTTTGTTGATATAGATGAATCATATGGAGTTTTCCCCTCTCTATCTTCTTGTGATGAATTGAGTTTTCCCTTTGAAGTTTTCTTATCGGATTGAGTCTTTAAGGATTTGAGAACACTTGATGTATGTCTTGCATATGGATATCTATGGTGACAATGGGATATTCACTTGAGTCACTTGATGTATGTTTTGGTGATCAACTTGTGGGTTCCGTGACCTTGGGGATTTATGCATAAGGGTTGGCACACGTTTTCGTCTTGACTTTCCGGTAGAAACTTTGGGGCACTCTTTGAAGTTCTTTGTGTTGGTTTGAATAGATGAATCTGAGATTGTGTGATGCATATCGTATAATCAACCCATGGGTACTCGTGGTGACATTGGAGTGCCTAGGTGACATTAGGGTTTTGGTTGATGTGTATCTTAAGGTGTTATTCTAGTACGAACTCTAGGGCTGTTCGTGACAATTAATGGGGATGGCTCATAAGATTGATCGAGAAGGATAACTTTGAGGTGGTTTCATACCCTACAACAATTTCTTCGTTTGTTCTCCACTATTTGTGACTTTGGAGTGAACTCTTTGTCGCACGTGAGGGATTTACATATGATTCAACTATGTCAACAATGTTGAGAGATTGCACTAGCGAAAGTATGAACCCTAGGCCTTGTTTTTAAGCATTGCAATATAGTTTTTGCTCACTTTTGTTACTTGCTACCTTGCTGTTTTTATATTTTCAGATTACAAAAACCTATATCTACTATCCATACTACACCTTTATCATCATCTCTTCGCCGAACTAGTGCACCTATACAATTTACCATTGTATTGGGTGTGTTGGGGACACAATAGATTTCTTGTATTTGGTTGCAGGGTTGTTTGAGAGATACCATCTTCAACCTACGCCTCCCATGGATTGATAAACCTTAGGTCATCCACTTGAGGGAAAATTGCTACTGTCCTACAAAACTCTGCGCTTGGAGGCCCAACACGAGTCTACAAGAATAAGTTGTGTAGTAGACATCAAGCTCTTTTCTGGCGCCGTTGCCGGGGAGGTGAGTGCTTGAAGGTATATCTTTAGATCTTGCAATCGAATCTTTTAGTTTCTTGTTTAACACTAGTTTGGTTTTATAAAAAGAAAACTACAAAAAAATGGAATTAAGGTTGCCTCATATTATTCGTCTTTATAATGTCTTTCTTGAAAATAAGGATTCCGATAATTGTGCTCAATTGATAGAAGAAGAATTCAATAAAATGTTTGGAATAAAATCCATGAATGATGAGCATGATTGCAATGTTGCTAGTATGAATTTTTTGAATATCCATAATACTAATGATGCTTGCACTAGTCATGATAATGATGTCTCCTATAAGGATGTCAATTTTTGAGGAGTGAATTGGGAGTGCAACTGCTTACCAAAAAGGGAAAATAGATTGTGTAAGAGGCATAAGTATTTAGAAACTAAAGGGTTGCAAGAGAGGCTAGATGATTGTGCTGAAAGATTTAATTTTTCTCGCCATCCTTGTGAACTTTGCAATGAACGTGGTCATTTAAATCTCCAATGCAAATTGTTTCATGATCGAATCGTGTCCAAAAATTGTGATAACTTGATTACCCTTGCGCACCATAATGAACTTAGTCTGCTTCTGGGGTATGAAGAAATGAAACGTATAACTAGGGATATTCTAGAATATAATCTCAAGAGATTTCTCGATTTTGATCTAGAGGAAATTTATATGTATTGTGCAGTAAATTGCATTGAGAATCCTTATATTACCAATTATTTAAAGACAAGAAAACAAATAGAAGATGAAGATAATACTAATGAAGAGGAAGAGGTTTCCCAATATCCTCCTATTTTTTCTTATGATGAATCAGGTAACGAGGAGGAGCTTTTTCTTCAACCAATCTCTTCAATAAAGTGCACAGAAAAATTGATTAAACCCACACATGAGGTGGTGAAGAAGAAAAAGAAAAGAAGAAAGAATAGAGGTAAAAAGGTATCCCTCCCAAATGATGTTGCTCCTATTATTGTTGTGCCTCATGAGAATGAATCAAAAATAATTGTGGAAGATGATACACTTGATGATGATATTGCTTCTTTGTCTTATGGTACAATGTCCGAGGAACTATTGAGGGTGATATTGTTATGCATATTACTCGTTGTGATGATTATGATTGGGAAGATAATGATACTTCTTATAATCTTGAAAATCTTTATGGTGCCAATTTGGAAAATTATGATGATAATAATTGTTTTACTATTGGTGCTATTCATACTATTGATGATAATAGTGATAATGCTAATGATATGCAAACTAACAAGCTTGGGGATGCTATGTTTGATGAGAATGACATTTTTGAGAATTTATTTGCTGCAATTGATGTTTTTCCCAAGCTTGGAGATGTTATACTTAATGAAGATGATCTTTTTAGTCCCCCTACTTTGAATGATCAAATTTGTTATGATGATTTCATGCCTCCTATCTATGATGATTATTGTGATGATACTTATGTTATGAAAAATAGTGATAATTATTATTATACTTGTCATAATTATGAATACCCTTTTACTAAACATTACTCTTTTAATGTGGAAACAATTTATAGTATTCGAGTTTCATATGATCCTCCCACTATTATGAATGAGAAGAAAATTGCTTGTGTGGAGAGTAATAAAAATTCTATGCTTGTGGATCATGAAAAGAATGTTTTATATGATAGCTATATTGATGAATCCATTCATGATGCTACAGAAAATTATTATGAGAGAGGAACATATGATTCATGATGCTCCCGTTATGTTTCAATTCTTCACTTTTTATGTGAGTATCATTAAAATCATCATGCCTAGCTAAAAGGCATTAAAGAAAAGTGCTTGTTGGGAGACAACCCAATATTTTTACCTACTGTTTTTGTGTGTCCACATGATTAAGCTACTGTAGTAATCATGTTTCATATGTTTTCTTTCAATAATGTGCCAAGTAAAGCCTTTGGGATAGTGTGGATGATAGTTGACTTGATTCTGTGCAAAAACAGAAACTTTTGTGTCCAGTGCTGGAATTTCTATTCTGTACTGGAGCATGAGAAAATTCTGAAATTTTTCCACAGTATTGGGTTACAAATTTTTTACGTTGTCCTAATTTTTCAGAATTTTTGAAGGTACAGAAGTATTGTTTTTAAATCTCTCAGTACACGCTGTTCTGTTTTTGACAGATTCTGTCTTCGGTGCATAGTTTCTTGTTTTAGTGTTTCCATAGCTTATATTGTGTAATATAAATTGTGGAAATGATAGAATACAGTAGGAATTATGTGAGAACAATTATGAATCTTGTCTTGACAGTACCTAAGTGGATGATTTATTTTTTTCATACTAACATATCTCACGAGTTCTTGTCAAGTTTTGTGTGGATGAAGTTTTTGAAACTTAGGGAAACTATTATATGAGAAGAATTAACGAGACACAAGAGTTCAAGCTTGGGGATGCCCAAGGCTCCCCAAGTTAATATTTCAAGAAGTATCAAGCATTCAAGCTTGGGGATGCCCCGGTAGGCATCCCATCACTTTTCTTCATCAACTATCGGTTAGTCTCGATTGAACCCAAGTTTTTACTTGTTCACATAATGTATGCTATACTTGGTTGTGTTTTTTGTTTTGCTTGCTGTTTGAATAAAATATCAAGATCTGAAACTTTTTAATAAGAGAGAGTCCTTACATAGCTACTTAATTGTTTCACTACTCATTGATCTTCGCTTATATATTTTGGAGTAGTTTGTCATTAATTCTCATGCTTCACTTATATATTTTTGAGAGTTAATAATAGTAATGGTAATTTGCATAAGATATGAATTTGGTCCCAAGATGAATATTCGAGAGGGATATAATAAAAACTTTCATAAAGATCATTGTATATGATAAGTGTGATTCCTTGCAATGAAAATAATGAAAGAGATCATATGCTAATCTTATGGAAAGTAATGACATTACATAAAGAAAAGTATAAGTGGTAAAATTTATTGGAGGTTAACAAGCATAGCATTAGTCAATGATGCAATTCATGAAAAATTTAATAATGGAAGAGAAGATTCACATGCAAATATACTATCTTGGACATCTTTTATGATTGTAAGTATTTTATGTCAAAGTGTTGACGTTGGACAAGGAAGACAACGTAATGAATTATGTTTGTTCATATTCACATAGAAGTTATATTGTTATAGATCCTCCAACATGTGGTGCTTGCCCAATATCTTTGCTAGCCAAAAATCCGCACCAAGTAGAGATACTACTTGTGCATCCAAAACCCTTAAACCCAATTTCTTGCCATGAGTGTCCACTATAGCTACCTATGGGTTGAATAAGATCCTTCAAGTAAGTTGTCATCGGTGCAAAAAGCAATAAAAATTTCTCCTAAAATATGTATGATCTTTTATTGTAAGGGAAATAAGCGTGGTACGAACTTGTGATGGTAAAGAAATAAAAGCGATGGACTGCATAATAAAGGTTGCTATCACAAGGGGCAATATAACGTGACGTTCCTTTGCATTAAGGGCTTGTGCATCCAAAAACAAAAAGCGCATGACAACCTCTGCTTCCCTCTGCGAAGGGCCTATCTTTTACTTTTATGCATTTACTTTTATGTATTTATTTTTTATGCAAGAGTCAATAGTGTTCTCCTCTACTTCCTTTTTATTTTTCTCTTTTGCAAGCATCATGTGGTGGGGAAAGACCTAGGCACATATATCCAGTTGGATATGAGTGATCTTGAGTTATTATTGTTGACATCACCCTTGAGGTGAATAAGTTGGGAGGCGAAATCACAAGCCCCTATCTTTCTATGTGTCTGGCTGAAACTTTTGCTCCATATATATGTCGTGAGTGTTAGCAATCATAGAAGACTAAATGATGGTTGAGTATGTGGACTTGCTAAAAAGCTCCTACATGAGACCCTTCCTAAAAATATGATGAATTGCAATTGCATTGTTGACTAGAATAGTTTGTTAGTTTCCAAGAAAGTTTATGCCTTATACTTCATTGTTGTGATGAATTGTTACTTGCTCATGAGAAGTTTTATGATAATAAATATTGCTGTTATAATAATGATCTTGCTTTGAATAATTCAAGTCCAATGTCCATGCTATAAAAGAAAAGAATATATGATGATTATGATAGGTAGCATTCCACATCAATTTTTTTTAATTGCTACTTTATCATGATGAGTTTTATGAGAAAAAGTTGATGTTATGATGCTAGGAAAAGTGATTGAAATTATCATTGATCAAACATATGCACTATGCTAGCATTCACACTTCATAAATTATTTCTTTTATCATTTACCTACTCGAGGACGAGCAGGAATTAAGCTTGGGGATGCTGATACGTCTCCAACGTATCTATAATTTATGAAGTATTCATGCCATGTTTATAACAATTCTATATGGTTTTGGTATGATTTGATTAGAACTAACCCGGACTGACGCTGTTTTCAGCAGAACTACCGTGGTGTTGTTTTTTGTGGAGAAATGAAAGTTCTCCAAATGAGCTGAAACTTTTTGGAGATTTTTTATGGAGAAAATAAGAAATACCGGAACCAAGACCCACTGGAGGGGGGCCACCCAGTGCCCACGAGGCACCAGGGCACGCCACCCCCCCCCCCAGGCGCGCCCTGGTACATCGTGGGGCCCACGTGGCTCCGTCTGACCTGATTCCAACGCTGAAAAATCCTATATATTTAGAAACCCCCGAAAGTTAACCTAGATGAGTTTTTACGCCGCCGCAAGCCTCTGTACCAGAGAGATCCCATCTACAGCCCTTTTCCGGCACCCTGCCGGAGGGGGGAAGGCATCACCGGAGGCCATCTTCATCATCCCGGCGGTCTCCATGACGAGGAGGGAGTAGTTCACCCTCGGGGCTGAGGGTTTGTACCAGTAGCTATGTGTTTGATCTCTCTCTCTCTCGTGTTCTTGAGATGGCACGATCTTGATGTATCGCGAGCTTTGTTGATATAGATGAATCATATGGAGTTCTCCCCTCTCTATCTTCTTGTGATGAATTGAGTTTTCCCTTTCAAGTTTTCATATCGGATTGATTCTTTAAGGATTTGAGAACAATTGATGTATGTCTTGCATATGGATATCTGTGGTGACAATGGGATATTCACTTGAGTCACTTGATGTATGTTTTGGTGATCAACTTGCGGGTTCCGTGACCTTGGGGATTTATGCATAAGGGTTGGCACACGTTTTCGTCTTGACTTTCCGGTAGAAACTTTGGGGCACTCTTTGAAGTTCTTTGTGTTGGTTTGAATAGATGAATCTGAGATTGTGTGATGCATATCGTATAATCAAACCCGTGGGTACTCGTGGTGACATTGGAGTGCCTAGGTGACATTAGGGTTTTGGTTGATGTGTATCTTAAGGTGTTATTCTAGTACGAACTCTAGGGCTGTTCGTGACAATTAATGGGGATGGCTCATAAGATTGATCGAGAAGGATAACTTTGAGGTGGTTTCGTACCCTACAACAATTTCTTCGTTTGTTCTCCGCTATTTGTGACTTTGGAGTGAACTCTTTGTCGCACATGAGGGATTTACATATGATTCAACTATGTCAACAATGTTGAGAGATTGCACTAGCGAAAGTATGAACCCTAGGCCTTGTTTTTAAGCATTACAATACCGTTTGTGCTCACTTTTGTTACTTGCTACCTTGCTGTTTTTTATATTTTCAGATTACAAAAACCTATATCTACTATCCATACTACACTTTTATCATCATCTCTTCGCCGAACTAGTGCACCTATACAATTTACCATTGTATTGGGTGTGTTGGGGACACAAGAGATTTCTTGTATTTGGTTGCAGGGTTGTTTGAGAGATACCATCTTCAACCTACGCCTCCCACGGATTGATAAACCTTAGGTCATCCACTTGAGGGAAAATTGCTACTGTCCTACAAAACTCTGCGCTTGGAGGCCCAACACGAGTCTACAAGAATAAGTTGTGTATTAGACATCAATGACCTGCCTGGAGGTCTTCTTCACGGTCTTATTAACCAAGTCTAATCTTGGGCCTTGCCGGAAGCAATCCTCTGGCAAGCCCTTGCCGTCAGGAAGGCTACAACTGCCTGTGCACAAGTTAGGGTATGAAGGCACCCATGTTTTAGTACACCGACAGGAGCCCCCAGTCCTGGGCCATACACGCATGCGAGGCGTCATTGGGCTAGGCCCAAACAGTGCACAGGCATGCGTGGTAGAGGATAACTGTCATAATCTTCTCTTTTACCACACCCCCCACGATGCGCATTAAATGCGGACGTGGGAGAGGTGGAATGGAACGACCGCGGGAGGTAGTGCGCCTGAAAAGCGCAGCCACGTAGGACAGTAAAGAGCCAGCCCCTGTGCCCTCCCCTTAAAAAGGAATTCGCGAGGGGCGCTGCTCATTTACCCCCTTCTCCCAATCTTGCCATTGCCGCCGTTTTCTTCCTCACGCAAGAGCAGAGTGCGCCATTCGCTTCCGCCGCCGTTGCACCGTGCCCCCCGCCTGCCTCCAAATCCACCTTCCCCAAAGCAGCCATGGCTCCCAAGAGGAACCAAAACAAGCCAGAGAAGGCGGTCGATCCCGAAGCAGAGGCAAGGAAGGAAGAGCTGGCAGTGGCGCAGAGAGACAATGTCACCTTCAAGCCGGTGCTGGACCAGAGCGACTTGGTGAATCGGTACTCGATCATGTGGGGGAAGGAAAGGAGCGCCCACACCGCGCCAGAGGTTCTTCCCAGCTCCGTTAGGCCTGGTCCAGACAAGTACCCCTTTTTCACCGCGTATTTTTACTGCAGGCTCGTCCCCCCTTTCTCTGAATTCTTCGTAGAAATCATGTACACCTACGGGTTCCCTCTCCTAGACTTCACCCTCAACGCCATGACTTGTATGGCCATTTTTGCGCACATGTGCGAAAACTTCATTGGGGTAATGCCTAGTGTAGCCCTCTTCCGCCACTATTTTACCCCACGCATCGAAGCAGATGCACTCTCCCGCGGCATTACTTGGATCCCCAGGGACAAGGACGCCTATCTTCCGGGGCTGCTCCACCGAAAGTGGAACGAGTGGCACAGAGAATGGTGTTGGATTAAGGAAAAAGACTTCCCGGCCTTCTGCCAGCCCAGGACGACAAGGGTGGAGCGCGGCGCAGATTGGAGCTCCGTTGCCACCGACGACAAGAAGCTCACGATCGCCACAACACGCATCCTCCGCCTCAAAGCCACCGGCCTCACTATTGAAATGGTGGGGGCTGACTTCCTTCGCCGCCGCATCGCTCCCCTCCAGAACAAGGGCAGGCCCGCCTGGGACTACAAGAACGCGGCAGATATCATGCGGGTGCGGGCTGGACTACACGCCAATCTGATGGTGTTGCAGCACAGGGTCCTCTACGAGCAGCTCTTTCGCACCACCAGCAACTTCAAGCTGCCGGCAAGCGTGGTGCCCTTGTGCAATAACTCCGCTAGGGATTCCATCATTGCGATGATGCCGGCTTGCAATGCCCATGGCGTCGAAGCGCTTTGGCAGGAGCCGCTCAAAGACATGGTACAGGAGTGGTTTGATACCCTGGTGGAGAGGCCCATCAGGGAGGAGAAAGATCTCATCCGCGACACCACCCCTGAAGAGTTGGCGCATATCGCCAAGCGCCAACAGGGCAGCAGAGGCAAGGATGGCTGAAGGTGCCAGCGGCTCTGGGTCCGCGGCAGCTGATGCTGATGAGGAGTCCGACGACGAAATGGCAGAAGAGCCACTGGAGGAACTTGCCGGAGAGCAAGAGGAGCCTGCCGAGGAGCAGGGCGAGGAGATCGCTGAAGGGCAGGTGCAAAGGGAGCCCCCTGCTCCCGCCGTTCCGGCAAGGAAGCCTCGCGTCCTCCGGAGAGTTGTCTCTGGAGAGCTAGTCCACAGAGCATCTTCAGGCGACGAAGTAGCCGACAAGGAGGCAGCCGGCAAGGCCACCAGACGGCAAGGATCTCGACACCAAGCCCCTCAACAGCAGCGAGCGTGGCGTACCTCTACGAGGAAAACAGCCGTACTGGCTGCTGGAGGAGGTGGGTCTTCTCGACTTGCCGTGCCCACGGCACCCTAGCAGGCCAGAGCTTCTACCCCACCCCCCTCCTCCAGCACCAAGCCTGAGAGCTTATATGATCTCTCCATTCTTAGTGACAAGGAGGAGGAAGAAGAGTACGTATCTCCGTTCACTTCCGTCAATCCTTGATTTCTTATTGTTGCTAATCTGACTTGCCCTACCTTGCCTTGATTTGACAGCGACGGGGAGACCTTGGCACAAAGGATGGCCAAGAGGGTGAGGACCGCGGCGGAGAAAGAAACGGCGACAAGCACGGCGCCAGGAGATGACGTCGTGGATACCAGCCCTCGACGCAGCCCCTAGCATTAGGCCACTATTCTCTTTCCTTTGGCAAGTGTTGGTGTTGAGATTTCACCGCTGACATCGGCACGGGAGCAGGAGAAGAACACCACGAGGAGGAACGCCCGGAGGCAAATCCAACTGGGACGTCTCCGTCAACCGCTGTCCCAGCAAGCATCTCTCCGGCAAGGATCTCCACAGACAAGCCTGTTTGCATTGATGAAGTGCCGGCAACCGAGGCCACCGGCAACCAGGCGACGACAACCAAGGTTGTTAGAGAGGAAACTGTTCCACCTCAACAGTCTCAGTCCGGTAAGCCTTCTGCCGTTAAGCAGTTTTCCCCTTTAAATCTTCTTTTTTGTTTTCTTGAAGTTGATCTGAATCTTGATTTTCTCTCTTCCCCATTCTTCCAGATCCGCCTCTATCTGATGAAATGGACATCAACTCCACCATCGAGGGGATCGCAAGGGATGCCGCCGCCGAGGCCAGCAACATTGCTGCTGATGAGGCCGTCGGGAGGGCTGATGAGGAGGCCACCAAGGACGCTCACGAAGAGGCCGCCAAGGACACCGCCAAGGAGGGTGGCAACAAGAGTGCCGAGGCCACTGAAGACATCCCTGTCTCAGGAGTGCCAAGCGCTAACTTGGCCATGAGGGCGATCCTGACCAGCAAGGCGGTCGTGGACGACCACCCCTCGGCATCTAAAGAGCCCTTCCCAAGCAGATATCTAAAGGTTGGCAACAACTTGTTCGTCAGCCTCCCTGGGACGTCAAGCATCGAGGTGCCCACGGAAGGGGAAGTCTTGGATGGAAAGATCATTGCCGCTGCTGGGCTCAAAGTCGTCGATGAGCCGCATGCCAACACCAACGAGACTAAAGAGCAGCAGCACCTCAAGGCCATGGGCATGAACTTTCAAAAGCTCCAGGCATGCTACCTCAGCCGTACCGAGAGCTTGGATTCCAGGGCTGCCGTCCTTGACAAGGCGGAGGAGGAGTTCAAGAAGCATGTGGAGGAAACGCAGATCTGGTATGCAGAATGCCTCCAGGACCTCCAAGAACAGCACACCTAGCTCGCCAAGGCCAAGGAACAGTTTGTCCTGGAAAAGGCCGAAGTTGACAGGACACATGAGGAGGCTGCGCAGAGGATAGCAGCAACCGAGGCAGGGTTGAACGAGCGCAAGGTTGGCCTTGACGCTCATGAAGAAGAGCTTGTCGCTCGTGAAGCAGAGCTTGCCACTATGCTTCGCGGCAAGGATAATGAGATCCAGGCCCTTATTTCGCAGCAGACCCAGGAGCTGGAGCGCAAACACAAAGAGGCCATCGAGGCTCAAGCTACAGAGCATGCCAGCAAGATCAAGGAGGCCGTCGATGCTGCCAAAGCCGCAGAGGCCGCCAAGATCGAGCTGGAGGGCAAGGTGCGAGCGCTCGAAGTAGATATCGCTACCAATGGCAAGGAGATCTTGGCGCTCAAAGCAGATGCAGAGAAGGCAACTCACACATTGGCGGAGCTGCAAACTTCAGTGTCCGCCAAGAACCAAGAGCTTACCAAGGCCAACGATACGATTGAAGATCACAAGATGAAGTTGGCCGCCTTGGAGAAGTCCCTTGATGAGGCCAAAAAGCGTGAGAGAGTTCAGACGAAGGATCTCAAGAGCGAGAAGGCCCTGCTTGCGAGCGCCGCAAACTCCTTCAATGAGCTCAAAGGTGCCTACAAGCTTTGGACCGATCGCCTTGTGGTTGCCGCGGAGAACCTTTCTGCGCAGCTGTCTGCCATGGGCCTGCCGGAATACCACTACTCCATCGCCGAAGGGGATACCGCCAGTGGCAGGCTCACTCTCTTCTTCGAAAGCTTGATCGAGGTGCTGGAAAAGCACCACGAAGCTCGAGCCGCATACCTTGCCAGTGAATCCTGCAAGCTTTGTCGGGACGTCCTCTTCAAGGTGCTCGTCAAGGTGGTGTACCGGAACCCAAGCGTTGATCTCTCCAAGGTCTTCACCAGCCTGCCCAAGGGAGCCAACACCAAGGCCGCCAAAGAGCTTGCCGCGCCCATCGCCGACAGGGTTGGCCAGATCCCCAGGACAGAGGGCCAACACAGGCACTAGTTCTGCTAGTACCATCTTGTTGCAAGTGCAGTCTATGCAAAAGTCAAATCTATCTTAGAACTGTACTATGCTTTTGATGTAACATAACTTGTGTTTTGAAGGGATGTATGCATGCTATTCCCATTGTTCTATTCTGTCTTTGCATGATTTTTGTACCCTACGCTTGCCAGAATCTTGCCGGTGCGCGCACTCTTGCCGCGAGCGCTTGAGGAATGGGTCCTTAGCAGCTTGCCGAAAGTGTCGCTGCTGGCAGGGATACGCTTGACGATCACAACGTAGCCACTTAAGTTGTTGAGCAGACTCAAAACAAAGTAAGGGCATAACTGATCACGACAAGGTTCCTTAGTGCGCAGGTTTCTCATACAAAGGCTAAAATCATTCAAGGAGAAATTGCAACTACAACAAAGAATTTGTTTCAAAGTTTTTCAACTTAGCTTTTTCTTTGTTGTGCTTCTTGCCGTAGGACGATATCTTGAACGTCATTTGGTATCCATACCATCACTCCCCCCGGGAAACTTGTACGCGAGGAACCCTTCTGTCCTTTCAGAAAAAATAAGAAGAGAAACGAGGAGGCTGGAACCTTGACGGTTCGTTAATCATCTTATGTAAGGTAGAATGCAACACAACATTGCTTGCAACACATAAACAAATATGTACTTGACAAAGAGTTGCGAAACACTTAGCTTTTATTTATTGTGCACGAGGTCTGCGCCCAGCTTTGTACAAAGGATTACATGCCTTGCCGGTAAGCTTGTACAAAAGAGGTTGTCGGGCAGCCCGACAACCACGCCTTACGGGTAAAACTTGCGAAGATGCTCAATATTCCATGAGTTGAGCACCGGAGTGCCATCTTCGGTCTCTAGGCGGACAACGCCAGGCCTAGTGACTCGTACCACCCGGTAAGGGCCCTCCCACTTCGGCGTCAACTTGTTTTGACCCTTCGTGGACTGAATCCGACAAAGAACAAGGTCACCTTCCTCAAGATTCCTGGCATTAACCTTGCGGCTATGATAGCGAAGCAAGGCTTGCTGGTACCGTGTAGCACGGATGGCAGCCCGGAAATGATCTTCCTCAAGGAGCGTGGCATCATCTTGCCGCAGCTCATCTTGATCCTCCTCATCGAAGGCCAAGACTCGAGGTGACCCGTATTTGATTCCGTGGGGAGCACCGCTTCTGCACCATATACAAGGGAGAAGGGTGTCTGGCCAGTGGCTCGACTTGGTGTCGTTCTTATTGACCAAAGAACCGCCGGCAACTCTTCCACCCAGCGCCTTCCACACTTGTGCTGCCTGTCGAAAGTTCTGGTCTTGAGACCACGCAGCACTTCTGCATTTGCGCTCTCTACTTGTCCATTGCTCCTTGGGTGAGCAACAGAGGCATAGCAGATCTTGTTTCCAAGTTCTTGGCAATATGCTATGAAGGCGCGGCTTGTGAATTGGGTGCCGTTGTCGGTGATGATCCTGTTGGGGACACCAAAACGAGCAACCAATCCTTTGTGGAACTTGATGGCTGACTGTGCCGTCACCTTCCTCACTGGCTCTACCTCAGGCCACTTTGTAAACTTGTCAATTGCAACATACAAGAATTCAAAGCCCCCGGTAGCACGGGGGAAGGGGCCGATGATGTCGAGCGCCAGACCGAAAAAGGCCAGGAGAGAGGGATGGTTTGGAGGGCTTGAGCTGGCTGGTGGATGTCCTTGGAGTGGAACTGGCATGCTCCGCACCTGATGACCACCGCCAAGGCGTCTTGAAGGGTTGTCGGCCAGTAGAATCCTTGACGGAATGCCTTGCCAACAAGCGCGCGCAACCCAATGTGAGAGCCACACATCCCTTCATGCATCTCTTTCAATAGCCTTTGTCCATCCTCCCGGTAGATGCACTTCAATTTCACCCCGTTTGATCTTTTCTTGTACAAAATGTTGTCAACAAATTTGTACATCCTTGATTGACGGGCTACTCTTTCCGCGTCTTCTTGCTCATTGGGAAGATCTCCTGTTTGAAGGTACTGGACAATTGGTTGTGCCCATGCCGGAGCTTGTGGCTCGACGACAAGGACTAAAGGTACTTCTTCCTCAGCGGGAGCGCTTGCTTCGACGGCAAGAATCTTGCTTGCCGGAAGCTGCGGCTCACCGGCCAAGGGTATCTTGTCGATGGTATCTACTTTCTTGGCGGCTACCGGCAGCTCTGCCGGAAAGTAACCACCAACATCTAGCTTTCTCTTCTTCACCAGCCTTGATGGTGTAACGGATGGCTGAGTCAGATGGAGCACAGAAGTTCCTGGTTCCACAGGCATCTTTTGGGCGGCAAGCTTTGACAGGTCGTCGGCAAACCAATTCTGGGCACGGGGAACGTGCTCCGCTTGCAGATCGTCAAAGTGCTCTTCCAACTTCCTCACCTCATCAACATAGGCCTCCATCAAAGGGCTCTGGTAATCCTTATTGAACTGTCTCACCACAAGCTGCGAGTCACCTCTGATAATCAACTTTCGAATACCAAGGTCGATTGCAATGCGCAGGCCGGCAAGCAATCCCTCGTACTCGGTAGTGTTGTTGGTGGCCTGCTCCCTGGGAAAGTGCATCTGAAACACATACTTGAGGTGCTCTCCGGTGGGTGCTATAAGCAGCACGCTGGCGCCGGTGCCTTTCAGCGTGGAAGCACCGTCAAAGTACATGATCCAATCGTCAACAGTTTCCTTGCCGGGGAGAGAGGTCTCTGGAATTTCTTCGTCTGGCGTTGGAGTCCATTCCGCAATGAGTTCTGCCAAAGCCCTGCTCTGAATCATTGAGGTACTTTCAAACTTCAAATCAAAGCTTGACAGCTCCAATGCCCACCCCACAATCCTGCCAGTTGCTTCTGGATTTCTCAGAATTCGTTGTAAAGGAAAGCGAGTGACGACGGTGACTTGGTGTGCTTGAAAGTAGTGGCGCAGCTTCCTTGAGGCCATGAGAAGGCCAAAGAGCAACTTCTGCACACCAGAATACCTTGATCTAGCCCCTTGCAGGAGGGAGCTGACAAAGTAGACTGGGCGGTGCACCATCTTCTTCTTCTGCACAACTGGCTGATCTGGATCACTTGCTTGCACAATCTCTGGCTTGTCGGCACCTGACCTTGCCAGAGAAGATTCTGGCTTGTTGGGTCGTGGCTCTGCGGCTGCTACCTCTTCTTCATCTGCCTCTCTTTCAACCACAAGTGCAGCACCAACCACTTGATTCGTTGCTGCTAAGTATAGCAGCAACGTCTCTTGCGGCCTAGGCGCAACTAAGACTGGTAGAGAGGACAGGTACTCCTTCAAATCTTGGAGTGCGGCCTCCGCTTCCGGAGTCCAGTTCACTGGACCTGCCTTTTTCAATATCTTGAAAAACGGCAAGGCGCGCTCTGCCGATTTGGAGATGAACCTGCTGAGGGCGGCAACACAGCCGGCAAGACACCTGACATCCTTGACGTGTCTTGGTGCTTCAATCTGCTCAATCGCCTTGATCTTGTCAGGGTTGGCTTCAATCCCTCTGTGAGATACAAAGAACCCAAGAAGCTTGCCGGACGGAACACCGAACACACACTTCTCGGGGTTGAGCTTCAAGTTGAGCTTCTGCAAGTTTGCGAATGTCTCTTCCAAATCTGGGATCAGTGTTGACTTGTCTCTGGTTTTGACCACAATATCATCCATGTAGGCTTCCACATTTTTGTGCAGCTGTGGCTCAAAACCGATCTAAACTGCTCTGGCAAATGTTGCCCCAGCACTCTTTAACCCGAAAGGCATACGCAAAAAGCAGTATGTGCCACATGGAGTGATGAATGCGGTTTTCTCCTCGTCTTCCTTGGCCATATAGATCTGATGATAACCAGAATAGGCGTCAGGAAAAGAGAGTAACTCACAGCCGGCCGTGGAGTCCACAATCTGGTCGATGTGTGGCAAAGGGAAAGGATCCTTTGGACAAGCTTTATTTATGTTAGTGAAGTCTATACAAAGCCTCCACTTCCCATTCGTCTTGCGCACTACCACTGGATTGGCTAACCATGTGGGGTGTAGCACTCCTCTGACCAGGCCCGCTGCTTCTAGCTTCTTAATCTCTTCGGCAATAAACTCTTGCCGCTCCAAGGCTTGCTTTCTGACCTTCTGCTTGACGGGTCTCGCATGAGGGCAGACAGCAAGTTGGTGCTCAATCACCTCCCTAGGAACACCGGGGATGTCAGATGCTTGCCAAGCAAACACATCGACATTCACCCGTAGGAAGGCAACGAGCGCGCTTTCCTATTTGTCACTGAGAGTGGCACTTATGGAAAAAGTGCCACTCGCCCCATCTTCCCATGCAGAGACTTGCTTGGTCGCCAGCGCAGAGGCCTTGGCTTTCTTGCTCTTGCCGGTAGAGCTCTCTGGTATGTCCTCAACAGGCGTGTTGCACTCTAAAGTGCGCTTCCCGGAGTCCTTATCAGAGGTCTTGCCGGTCTTCTTCTTCTTTCCTCCCCCGGGAGCTTTGCCGGCAGGAGCAGGTGCCTTGACGGTAGATGCTGCCACTGCATCCCACTAGAGCTTGTCGGCGCATATGATTGCGTCCTTCTGGTTGGACTTGATGGTGAGGACGCCCATCGGCCCTGGCATCTTGATGACATTGTACGCAAAGTGCGACGCAGCCATGAACTTAGCCAGTGTCGGGCGGCCCAGAATTCCATTGTATGGCAGCGGCATCTTGACGACGTCGAAGACAATCTTCTCCGTCCGGTAGTTGAGGTCGCTGCCAAACGTGACCGGCAGTGTGATCTGGCCCTTTGGCTTGTTCCTTCCCGGACTGATCCCTTGGAAAGTGCATGTCTCCTCGAGATCCTTGTCGGGGATCTGCAACCTCTTGATCACGCCAGGAGAGATCAAGTTCAAGCCGTCCCCACCATCAACCAGCATCTTCGTCACCTTGAGGTTGCGAATTGTTGGTGAAACCAACAAAGGCAAACACCCGACCGCAGTAGTGCGATCAGGGTGATCCTCGGTGTCAAAGACGATGGGCGTGTGTGACCACTTAAGTGGCTTATGTGCTCCCATCATGGGCTCCGCAGCATTCACCTCGTGGACCCATTGCTTTATTTGCCGGTGCGAAGAGTGCAAACATGCGCTTCCGTCAACACACATGGCCTCCACTGCATTCTGGAACTCATTTTCGAACCCATCTTCGTCCTCATCACCCTCATCTTCTTTCTGGCCTTGAGCGGCCTTCTCTTTCGGCTGCTAGGCCTTGCTGCAGCGGCCTTCCCGGCCACCACGGTTTTGCTTGCCGGACCCACCGACACCGTCTTGGCCCTTCTCCTTGTCGCGCTTCTCATACTCAGCTTTCTGCTTCTCGGCAAGCTGCTCCACTTGCCGGCACTCCTGGAGATCGTGGCCCTTGGTACGGTGGATCTTGTAATACTGCCCACCGGTCTTGCCGCCCTTGTCGCCTACCGCAGCCTCCCGGCAGTCAGCGCATCCGGCAACCTCCTTGCCAGGGCCTTCTGCCTTGGGTTTCTTGGCGGCGTTGGCGTCACCGGGGCTTTCTACTGCCATCACTGACTTGCCTTTGCGCTTTCTGTTGCGCTTCCGGCCCTTCTTCTATGGGGTTGATGCGTCGTCAGTGTCGTCGTCCTCAGAGTCGACTTCGGTGCCAGCATCTTTCCCAGGGAGTCACCTCCCTTCCTCAGCACGTGCACACTTGTCCGCCAAGGCGTACCATTGATGGTCCTAACCTTCTCAATATTCATCTCAGACCGCATTCTGCGGTTGCGCACATTCGTGTGGAATGCAGCACACACAGCTGCGGGATGAACATCGGGGATGTTGTGGTGCACACGGCTGAACCTCTGTATATACCTGCGGAGGGGCTCGCCGTCTCTCTGGGGGATCACGTGCAAATCGCTAGCTTGACCAGGAAGCTTGTGGCCACCCTGCTAAGCACCAACGAAGCATTGGCACAGATCTGACCAAGAAGAAATGGAGCCCTCCAGCAAGTTCATCAACCATGATCTGACGTTGGGCTTGAGCGCCAACGGAAAGTAGTTGGCTAGTATCTTGTCGTCCCGACCCCCGGCAGCCTGCACCGCAATGGTGTAGATGCCAAGGAACTCCGACGGGCTGAGCATGCCGTCGTATCTGTCAGGCAGCTCTGGCTTGAAAGCACGGGTGGACGGCCAGCAAACTTGCCGCAGCTCACGAGTGAACGCTGGGAAGCCTACCTCGTAAGGTAAACACCCAGGGTACCCTGGCACAGGCACGTCCGCTACCGGCTGATACGTCTCCAACGTATCTATAATTTTTTATTGTTCCATGCTATTATAGTATCAATCTTGGATGTTTTATATGCCATTATATATCATTTTTTGGGACTAACCTATTAACCCAGTGCCGAGTGCCAGTTGTTGTTTTCTGCTTGTTTTTTGCCTTTTTAGAAAATCAATATCAAAAAGTGTCCAAACGAGAAAAAAAACTTTGGATTAATTTTTTCTGGACCAGAAGAGACCCATGAAGCTTCAGGAGAAGACCAGAAGAGCCACGAGGAGGCGACAAGCCTGGAGGGCGCGCCCAGGGGGTAGGGCGCGCTCCCCAGGCTTGTGGGCCCCTCGTGGCACCTCTTGACCTAATTACAGCGCTATAAATTCCCAAATATTCCCAAACCAACAGAGAGACAGAAGAGAAAACCTTTCCACCGCCGCAAGCCTATGTTCTTCCGCGATCCCATCTGGAGGCCTTTTCCGGTACTCTGTCGGAGGGGGAATCGATCACGGAGGGCTTCTACATCAACCTTGCTGCCCTTCCGATGATGTGTGGGTAGTTTACCACAGACCTATGGGTCCATAGCTAGTAGCTAGATGGCTTCTTCTCTCTCTTTGATCTTCAATACCATGTTCTCCTCGATGTTCTTGGAGTTCTATCCGATGTAATCTTCTTTTGCGGTGTGTTTGTTGGGATCCGATGAATTGTGAGTTTATGATCAGATTATTCATGAGAAATATTTGAGTCTTCTCTGAACTCTTTTATGCATGATTATTATAGCTTTGTATTTCTCTCCGATCTATCGATTTGGTTTGGCCTACTAGATTGATTTGTCTTGCAATGGGAGAGGTGCTTTGTGATGGGTTCAATCTTGCAGTGCTCAATCCCAGTGATAGAAGGGGACATGACACGTATTTGTATTGTTGCCATTAAGGATAAAAAGATGGGGTTTAATCATATTGCTTGATTTTACTTTGTCTACATCATGTCATCTTGCTTAAGGCATTACTCTGTTTCATACTTAATACCCTAGATGCATGCTGGATAGCGGTCGATGGGTGGAGTAATAGTAGTAGATGTAGGCAGGAGTCGGTCTACTTGTCTCGGACGTGATGCCTATATACATGATCATTGCCATGAATCCGTCATAATTATTTGCTTTTCTATCAATTGCCCAACAGTAATTTGTTTACCCACCGTTTGCTATGTGTTCGAGAGAGAAGCCTCTAGTGAAAACTATGGCCCCCGGTCTACTTTATCATATATAAAAAACCTAAAAATACCTTGCTGCAATTTATCTACTTTTATTTTAATTAGTATTTTAGTTTATCTATTTATCTCTATAAGATTTAATCCTTGCAAATAACCTCTAAGAGGATTGACAACCCTCTTATTTGCATTGGGTGCAAGTGTTTGCTCTTGTGTGTGTAGGTGCGCTTAACGGAATTTTGCTTGGTTCTCCTACTGGATTGATAACCTTGGTTCTTAACTAAGGGAAATACTTATCTCTACTATACTGCATCATCCTCTCCTCTTCGGGGAAATACCAACGCAGACTACAAGTAGCAGGAAGAATTTCTAGCGCCGTTGCCGGGGAGACATCATCAAAATTACCAAGTACCTTCGCACAAATTATCATTCACTTGCATTTATTTTATTTGCCTTTTATTTGCATTTGCCTCTAGTTTTCATCTCCCCCAATTCTAATTTTTTTTACAAAAGCACAAAAATATTTTATTTGCTTGCTTGCTTTTATTGCCATGTCAACACACAAGAACAGAAAGTAAAACAAAAATTTAATATCACTGTGGATCCTCATCCACTTGCTAATCTTTTCAAAAGATCCAATTATAATGAACCAATTGCTAGTGATTTGAGTGCTCTTGATTTTCTCTATGAAGTTTTGCTTGAAAATCATGAATCTAAAAATTGTTATGAAGTGTTAGAAGAAGAAATTTATAAAGCGAGTCATGATAGCTCCTTGATTGAAAAGCATGATTGCAATGATGTTACTATAAATTCTATTAATGTGAATTGTGCTAATAATTTGCAAAACTACAAGCTTGGGGATGATAATTTTGTTATGTTCACTACTTATTGCAACAATCATGATTGGGGTGATAATGCTTCTTATGATCTTGAAAATTTATTTAAGCCTCATGATGAATATGTTATTGATAATAATGTTTGCAATACTATTAAAGGTGGGTTTGAAAGAGCATCAACTTTAGGTAATAATGATCCCACTACTTTGGAGAATTACCAATCTTATGAAATTTTTGATAAAAGTGGGTTTGGAGAGGTCATGACTTTAGTTGACGTTAATCCCACTATCTTGGAAGATTATAAAACTTTTATGCATGTGGATCATAAAGATAAAATTGTATATGATAGCTATATTGTTGAATTTGATTATGACCCTACATGTAATTATTATGAGAGAGGAAATATGGTTGTAAAAGCTTTCATGTCACTAAATTACCTCTCTTTGTGCTAAAATTATTAATGCTCCATTCTTCCAATTTACATATGCTAGATATTGCTTGTCTTGATAATTTGTTTTCCTATAAAATGCCTATGCATAGGAAGTATGTTAGACTTAAAATGTGTTTTTCACATGTTACATGATGCTCTCTTTGTGTTTCAATTATTATCTTTCATGAGAGCATCATTGAAATCTCGAGCCTATCTTAATGGCTATAAAAAAAGAGCTTGTTGGGAGACAACCCAATAAACTTTTTATTTCTGTTCTTGAGTGTTTACACAATTATAGCCTCTGTTATGATTGTATTTTTATGTTTTAATTAGTGTTTGTGCCAAGTAATGCCTTTGGGATGATTGGGAAGATAGTATGATAGATGCTGTTGGAAAACAGAAACTTTTGCATTCAGTGCTGGAATTTTGTTTTTCTCTGGAGCGTCGGAACCTTCTCAATTTTTTACACAGTATTGATATATGAATTTCCCACGTTGTCCTAATTTTTCAGAATTTTTGGAGTTACAGAAGTATGACTTTAATTCAGATCTTTACAGACTGTTCTGTTTTAGACAGATTCTGTTTTTGTTGCATAGTTTGCTTATTTTGATGAATCTATGGATCGTATCGGGTGGTATGAGTCATGGAGAAGTTGGAGTACAGTAGCATTATACCAATATTAAATATGAATCAATTTACAATAGTACCTAAAGTTTAAGATTTGTTTGTTATACTAACGGATTTCACGAGGTTTCTGTTGAGTTTTGTGTGCTGAAGTTTTCAAGTTTTGGGTGAGACTACGATGGACAAAGGAATAAGGAGCGGCAAGAGCCTAAGCTTGGGGATGCCCAAGGCACCCCAAGGTAATATTCAAGGAAGACTCAAGCGTCTAAGCTTGGGGATGCCCCGGAAGGCATCCCCTCTTTCGTCTACAATCTATCGGTAACTCACTTGGAGCTATATTTTTATTCATCACATGATATGTGTTTTACTTAGAGCATCTTGTGATATAGTTTGTTTGCTTTTTAGTTTTTCACACTTATCTTTTCTGAACACACCTTTTTGAGAGGGACACACATTATTTGTGATTTGTTAGAATACTCTATGTGCTTCACTTATATCTTTTGAGCTAGGCAGTTGCTCTAGTGCTTCACTTATATCTTTTAGAGCACGGCGGTGGTTATGTTTTAAAGAAATAGTTGCACTCTCATGCTTCACTTATATCTTTTTGAGAGTCTAAAGAGTAGCAATGGTAATATGCAAGGGTTGTGAATTTGGTCCTCATATGATAGGTATTCAAGAGGGATATAAAAAAAACTTTCATGTAGATCACTTAATATGATAAGTTTGATTCCTTGCAATAGTTTTGCGATATTAAGATGGTAATATGTGGGAGGTATTAGTAGATAATTGTGGTTTAGTAAGAATATTAGAGTTAAGGTTTGTTATTCCCGAAGCATGCACGTATGATCTGTCGTTATGCTATGAAGTTGGAGCATGATTTATTATTGATTGTCTTCCTTTGTGTGGCGGTCGGGGACGCGCGATGGTTAACTCCTACCAACCTCCCCCCTAGGGGCATGTGTAGTAGTACTTTGCTTCGAGGGCTAATAAACTTTCGCAGTAAGTATGTGAGTTCTTTATGACTAATGTGAGTCCATGGATTATACGCACTCTCACCCTTCCGCAATTTGCTAGCCTCTTCGGTACCGTGCATTGCCCTTTCTCACATTGAGAGTTGGTGCAAACTTCGCCGGTGCATCCAAACCCTGTGATATGATACGCTCTATCACACATAAGCCTCTTTATATCTTCCTCAAAACAGCCACCATACCAACCTATCATGGCATTTCCGTAGCCATTCCGAGATATATTGCCATGCAACTTCCACCGTTCCGTTTTTATGACACACATCGTCATTGTCATATTGCTTTGCATGATCATATAGCTGACATAGTATTTGTGGCTCAGCCACTGTTCATCATTTTTTATACATGTTACGCTAGCATCATTGCATATCCTGGTACACTGCCAGAGGCATCCATATAGAGTCATATTTTTGTTCTAGTATCGAGTTGTAATATTGAGTTGTAAGTAAATAAAAGTGTGATGATCATCATTATTAGAGCATTGTCCCAGTGAGGAAAGGATGATGGAGACCATGGTTCCCCCACAAGCCGGGATGAGACTCCGGACGAAAAAAAAGGCCAAAAAAAGCTGGAAAAAATGAGAGAAAAAGAGAGAAGGGGCAATGTTACTATCCTTTTTCCACACTTGTGCTTAAGAGTAGCACCATGTTTTTCATATAGAGAGTCTCCTATTTTGTCACTTTCATATACTAGTGGGAATTTTTCATTATAGAACTTGGCTTGTATATTCCGATGATGGGCTTCCTCAAATGCCCGAGGTCTTCATGAGCAAGCAAGTTGGATGCACACCCACTTAGTTTTCATGTTGAGCTTTCATACACTTATAGCTCTTAGTGCATCCGTTGCATGGGAATCCCTACTCCTCGCATTGACATCAATTGATGGGCATCTCCATAGCCCGTTGATTAGCCTCGTTGATGTGAGACTATCTTCTTATTTTTGACTTCCCCTTATTGATCTCTACCACCACACTCTATTCTACCTATAGTGCTATATCCATGGCTTGCGCTCATGTATTGCATGGGGGTTGAAAAAGCTGAAGCACGTTAAAAAGTATGAACCAATTGCTTGGCTAAAACCGGGGTTGTTCATGATAAATATTTTGTGTTAAGAAGATGGAGCATGACAGGATTGTATGATTTTGTAGGGATAACGTTCTTTAGCATTTTTATTTTGAAAGACATGATTGTTTATTAGTATGCTTGAGTATTGATGTCTTTATATCAAATTATAGACTATTGCTTTGAATCATTCGGATCTTAGTATTCATACCATAAGAGAGAGATTACATGATGAAACATGATAGGTAGCATTCCACATCAAAAATTCTGTATTTATCATTTACCTACTCGAGGACGAGCAGGAATTAAGCTTGGGGATGCTTGATACGTCTCCAACGTATCTATAATTTTTGATTGTTCCATGCTATTATAGTATCTATCTTGGATGTTTTATATGCAATTATATGCCATTATATATCATTTTTTGGGACTAACCTATTAACCCAGTGCCCAGTGCCAGTTGTTGTTTTCTGCTTGTTTTTTGCCTTTTCAGAAAATCAATATCAAAAAGTGCCCAAACGAGAAAAAACTTTGGATTAATTTTTTCTGGGCCAGAAGAGACCCACGAAGCTTCGGGAGAAGTCCAGAAGAGCCACGAGGAGGCGACAAGCCTAGACGGCGCGCCCAGGGGGGTAAGGCGCGCCTCCCAGGCTTGTGGGCCCCTCGTGGCACCTCTTGAGCTAATTCCAGCACTATAAATTCCCAAATATTCCCAAACCAACAGAGAGACAGAAGAGAAAAGCTTTCCGCTGCCGCAAGCCTCTGTTCTTCTGCGATCCCATCTGGAGGCCTTTTCCGGTACTCTGTCGGAGGGGGAATCAATCACGGAGGGCTTCTACATCAACCTTGCTGCCCTTCCGATGATGTGTGAGTAGTTTACCACAGACCTACGGGTCCATAGCTAGTATCTAGATGGCTTCTTCTCACTCTTTGATCTTCAATACCATGTTCTCCTCGATGTTCTTGGAGTTTTATCCAATGTAATCTTCTTTTGCGGTGTGTTTGTTGGGATCCGATGAATTGTGAGTTTATGATCAGATTATTCATGAGAAATATTTGGGTCTTCTCTGAACTCTTTTATGCATGATTATTATAGCTTTGTATTTCTCTCTAATCTATCGATTTGGTTTGGCCTACTAGATTTATTTGTCTTGCAATGGGAGAGGTGCTTTGTGATGGGTTCAATCTTGCGGTGCTCAATCCCACTGACAGAAGGGGACATGACACGTATTTGTATTGTTGCCATTAAGGATAAAAAGATGGGGTTTAATCATATTGCTTGAGTTTACTTTGTCTACATCATGTCATCTTGCTTAAGGCGTTACTCTGTTTCGTACTTAATACCCTAGATGCATGCTGGATAGCGGTCGATGGGTGGAGTAATAGTAGTAGATGCAGGCAGGAGTCGGTCTACTTGTCTCGGACGTGATGCCTATATACATGATCATTGCCATGAATCCGTCATAATTATTTGCTTTTCTATCAATTGCCCAACAGTAATTTGTTTACCCACCGTTTGCTATGTGTTCGACAGAGAAGCCTCTAGTGAAAACTATGGCCCCCGGTCTACTTTATCATATATAAAAAACCTAAAAATACCTTGCTGCAATTTATTTACTTTTATTTTAATTAGTATTTTAGTTTATCTATTTATCTCTATAAGATTTAATCCTTGCAAATAACCGCTAAGAGGATTGACAACCCTCTTATTTGCGTTGGGTGCAAGTGTTTGCTCTTGTGTGTGCAGATGCGCTTAACGGAATTTTGCTTGGTTCTCCTACTGGATTGATAACCTTGGTTCTTAACTGAGGGAAATACTTATCTCTATTGTACTACATCATCGTCTCCTCTTCGGGGAAATACCAACGCAGACTACAAGTAGCACCGGCCCGGCACGGTCGTCTGATAGACGACGTGCCTCCTGGCACCGCTCGATCTTCGTACGGGCGTCCTCGACGCGCCATTCATGGAGCACTTGGCACTGGTCTTGGCGGCCCCGCGAATCCGACGATGCCTTGGACATAGCGTCCTAGTCATCCGATCGGCGAGCTTGCCGCCGCTGTGGTTGTTGTCGTGGAGGCGGCTGCACCGTTGGTGCACCGTCTCTGGCACAGCATCCAGTTGGTCCTGCCGGCACTGTGGGTGGTCGTTTGGAGGGGCCCACATCTTGTGTTTTGCCGGGATCGGCAAAACTGATGAGGCTCTGAATGGTGGCCCTCCATTCGTCCATCTTGTCAGGAGCTGGCGGGAAGTTCAGAAGCATTTGAACCCGCGCCATGGCTTCTGCCGGCGTGGTTGGCATGGCGGGGAACATGAAACGGGACGGCGTTCGACTCCTGGCCAAGCCAGCAGGAAGCTCGTCGCGTACGTGCTGCCACAGCACATGCTCACCAACGGGTTGGTGTGGTGGTGGTGCCTGAACATCGTGAGGACGATGCTCAGGGCCGGCCTGATGCCGTGCAGGGCCACCAGTACTGCGGGGAAGCGTGGCGCGCCCATCTTGTGATGGTCGCGGCACACGTCCCACCGCAGCATTGTTGGACGTCGCCGCTCCATCCTTGGACATTGCGGCGGCGGGGTCCTGGCTTGCATCGGTCCGGACCGTATTGCTACGATGATTGTGCTCACCAGAACGTCGTTGGAGTTGGCCGTCTGCACCATCTCCGGTGTGCTGACTGCGATCCCCGGAACGGCGGGGATGCTGGACACCTGCACCGCCGGCACCTCCTGCTCCGGCCATCCCAGCCATAGCGCCCGCGCCGTCTGCGCCGCCTGCGCCACCTGCAGATGCCTGGGAAGGCCGCTTGGAGGTGGTGGGAGCCGTCGTGGCTCCTCTCTTCTTCTTCGGCGCCATCAACGAAGGTGATGGGGCTGGTACTCACACCGATTCGTAGTACAAGACCCCATGCCTGGCGCGCCAAAGATGTTGTGGGAAAATGATGATCTATGGGATCAAGAGGATCCCTTTGCGGTTCGACTGTGGGATCAATGTGCTACGAAGAGCATGGCTAATAGATGTGAGAACAAGCAATAATTTATCCAGGTTCGGACCGCTATGAGCGTAAAACCCTACTCCTGCTTTGGTGGTTTGATTGTGTATGAACTCAAGATTACAAGGAGCGCAGCTTGCCGGCAAGGTGCGCGGGAAGTGCAGCTACAGCGTGTAATTGAACTAGGAGTCGACCGTTCTAACTGTAGCCGTGGGCCTCCTTTTATAGGCCAAGGGGTTACCATAGTGGCTAATACGGTCATTTACAGGGTATGAATAGTGATTGCACTGTCACCAAGTCTATCTCTGTAACGACCCAGCTCCGAAAAGGATCCAAGTCTCTATGATTAAGTGCCATCCCTGGATCGGTATGCTAGCACACACAGTACTCGATGAAATAACAGAAAATCACATGTATAAAATAACGTAAATACTATTACCTTAATCCATACAGCGGAAATAACATCAAAGGTTGTGGAGTCCAATCAACACCAATGGCAAAGTCGAGTGTAGACAACGTAACCCTATCGTATCACTTACTCGTCGTATAATTCCTGCAACATGAGACGTTGCAGCCGTATAGGTCAGTACGTTGAATGTACTGGCAAGTCACACCAAAAGAGATGTATAAATTCCTACTTCATGCAGTATGGCTGGTGGAAGGCTCTAAGTTTAATTTGCATAAAGCCGATTTTTCCCTATCATCAAAAAGAATATCAAATTATTACTACAAAGCTTATTATAATATGATTGAGATGGTTTCTCCACTCAATCTATACCCAAGTTGATTAAAACCCATTAAATTAGTAAATGTGATGAGATCGCTCAAATTCCCAATTCTAGATGCTCAAATTTGTCCATAACCGGGGACACGGCTAATCGATTAGTTTTACACTCTGCAGAGGTTTGCGCACTTTTCCCCACAAGACCCGATCACCTCCTTTGTAGTCCTCGCACTGTCTGGTGTTTGAGAACCGGAAGATCGAGACATAGTCTTTCAGAAGCATTTCCCCTTAACCATGGGTAGACCGGTACACCTACATATATAACTACATCTGCTAGCCTACCCGGAAAGAGGTCACGCAACGTACTCAACTAAGCCAGAGCCCATATTAGCTTGTGGCTGCGCAAGTAAGCTTCTAGTCATGAAAAATTGATAAATCTCTTTGAGCCTGGGTGGCATTCCATAGGGTGATTCTCCGGGTACTCCGGTATCCCCTTGGGCAAGCACTGGTTACTCCAGGTGCCCGGGCTAGTCCACTGGTTACTCCAGGGTGCCCCTACCAATCCACCCAGATGTGTGTTAATGTTGCCACCATAAGGTTACCCAAAATTATGATATCTCTCGCAACTTGCATGAATCACACATACCAATCCCCGTCTACAAAAGCATAGCAAAAATTTCTACAACGTTGGCGACAATGGAGTAAAGGCTCATACCTACCTCAATGAACTACTGGGTTTATAACATAGCCAATTTATATATTCATGCAATCCTACATCAAAAGGACTAAATGCATATAGAAAACATAGGTATTAAAGGAGCATGATCAAGATGTAACTTGCCTTGTACTGTTGATGAAGATTCTTCGCATTCATAATCGTGATAGTTCTACTCATCACACTCTGATCAATCTATCATAAGCAATCAATTATAACCACACATAAGCAATCACTCCAAGATCAAAAAGAAACCAAATAAAAGACTCACGAAACTCCAAAAACAATCAAACAAAGTTTCTGCACAGAATATAATTTTTAACAGAATAAAATATTTAAAACTTTAGTATAACAGAAAGTATTTGCTATTAGTTTTAATTAGCAAAAAGAATCAACTAAAAAGGTTTTATAATGCAAAAGTTATGGCCTAATTAAGATAGATCTTCAATCTGATCAGATTCAATTTTCTTATATAAACAAAAATTATTTTTATTAGTCCACTGGATAGATATAACCTATATAAATAAGTAGCAAAAGGAATTACTCAAAAACAAAATTTTAAATAGAAAATATGCCCAAATTAGGGTTTAAATCAAATCTGTTTGAATTCAAATTTTAAAAAGTTCAAAAATATTTTAGTGGGTTCTCTGGATAGATGATATTATTGTGAAATTGTACGAAAAAGAATCACTAAATTTGGATCTATAGAATTAAAGATATAAAAATAACAAAATTAGGACAGAAACTGAAAAACTCTGCCATGGCAGCGTTTTTGTGAAAAGGCTAGATTGCGGCCAGTCGCGGCTAGATTGCCACGCGGCATTTTTTGGTTGGCTGGGGTGTGCGCTGCTGGAGATACGAGGCGGACGGCCGAAGCATAAGCGATTCGGCGAAACGGCTAAAACAGGAAAAAAATGATCGGTCGGTTCGATCTAAACGGGATAAAACCGGAGAAAAACCCTAACTAAACCGCATACCGGTCGCATTTAGATTAGATCTAATCTAAACTGTAGATGCAGATCGAACGGTAGGGAACTCACCACGGCAGCGAGGCGGCGAGGTCGACGGCGAGGGCGGCTCGGTGGTCGACGGCGGCGGTGCTCCGGTGGTCGTAGGAGGCGGCGGAGGTGTCAGGCGGTTGCGGCGAAGCAAGATGGGTCCAGGGGTGGTGTAGTTTGAGCTCGGGGACGACGGAAGCGAGCGCGTCAAGCTCGGTGAAACTTCGGTGCTCCGGCGAGGGCGCGCGAGCTCAAGCTCGTCTCTGCGGTCGGAGAAGAAGCGCGACCATGTCAAAAAGGAACCGAGGTATCGAGGCAAGGCGATGGACAGAAAGAGAGGGAAGGTCTCACCGTCGTCGGAATCTTCTGGTGAAGATGCTACTGCCGGCGAGATTGGAACGGCGATTTCGAGCTCACGGGAGGGTGTTTCGCAATGTGGTTTGAGGGAAACGGGAGAGAAGGCTCCGGTAGTTATATTGGACATGTCATGGACGAGGGGGAAGCCTCGGGGTAGAAAACCCGAGTGATTTGAACTCGAGCCGTGCTCGGGCAGGTCTCTGGCTAGGCGTGGGGAGGAAGAAGACGGGGCCCCACGCGTCAGCGTCCGTGGGAGAGAGAGGAAGGGGTCGGGCGACCGACCCGAAGGGTTTTCAATCGCGCGAGCGGACGTGGCCAGAAAGTGCTGCTGGGCCAGCTCGCTGGCGCCGGCCTGGTGCGGCTTTGTTTTTTTTAACAGGGAGCACATAGTGCTTGCAAAAATAATTCAAACCAATTTTAAATAACTTGATACTTTTCACATAAATAGTACGGAGCATATAGGTCCTTGTGCACATTTTACTTTTCGAAAATACAATATATAAATAATTATTTAAATTGCAGAGGCTTTATAACGCATAAAAGCAATTCAAAATGACTTTTTAAAAATATCAAAATATAACCAAAATATTTTTCCATTATTTTTCCTTTTGATGGAGTCATTTTAGACTCACTCATATTTAATATTTTTCAGAGGAAAAATATTTTTAAATAAAACCCAATAAAAACAATATTCAATAATTTTCAAGAAATGGCTATGCAAATATTTTTCAAATAAATTCCTGCTGGTTTCATAATTCATTTTCCATATTTCCTTTCTGATATTTTAAGGAGTCATATTTCCTTCTCTCTTTATTTTATTTGAATAAATGGAAATGAATTTGAAACTCAAATAGCAAAACTTTCCAAAAGTGATTCAAATAAATTTTTAAAGTGGTCCTCATCACTTCCCACTCTATTTCATATATTTTGAAGAAGTCCTATTATCTTCTCTCATGAAAATCCTTGAGTGGCATAAAGTTTCTGATTTTGAAGTATTTTCAAATGAAATTCAAATCTTCTCAAACCCTTTTTCATTTCTTTAATGGAAGAAGTCATGTCATCTTCACTCTAGGGTTTGTTTTCAACTGGATTTGAATTCATGGAAACCAAATGCAAGAATGAAAGTTTGGGAAAGTCCTTTTATTCCCTCTCATTTAACTTTCAAAAAGTTTCAAATTCCACTCAATTTCACACAAGCAATCATTATTACTTAATTAATATAACATTCCAAAATTTAGATTTTTAGGATGTTACAATCTACTAACGGGTTAGGACAAGCGCATTAAATGCACCGTTAGGTGCTATGCCGGGGAGGCGAGGCTTTGACGAAAAGATTTGTACCACCTGCCCAGCCGCCCTCCTGTTATCTTGACACATCCCAGGGACGGGTGTCATTAAAGTTAATCCCTGCGTGGCATGCCGACACATGCCTTGGCCAGCTACGTTTCACTGCCTGCCCGCTCGACACCTATCATACGTGCTTATCTAGCCGATGATGAGGTCGGGTGGTAACGGGACAGAAACGAGCCTGCTGGCACGCAGCTTGCCGGCAACCAGAGTCTTGGTCTTCACCTTGCCGGTACGAAGCTTGCCGGCAAGGGTAATCTTGATCTTCAGTACTAGAATAGTACTTCTCAATGACCTGCCTGGAGGTCTTCTTCACGGTGTTATTAACCAAGTCTAATCTTGGGCCTTGCCGGAAGCAATCCTCTGGCAAGCCCTTGCCGTCAGAAAGGCTACAACTGCCTGTGCACAAGTCAGGGTACGAAGGCACCCATGTTTTAGTACACCGACACAACCCAACATGAATTGTCATAAATGCCCCTTCAGACATGACCGTTGTCAGGATAAGGATCCACTCGACAGCTGGCACTCTCACAGCAACGGTCGAAAATATGAACTCTCAAATTCGTCGGGGCACACAATTTCCTCACGGTAGGCAGATCGCACTATTGAAATCCTAACTCCTCAGTCAGACCAATTTCGTCAATGACCAGAAGAACTTCGTCTTTGTCGCTGATGAACTCGACTACACTGCAGGAGATTTCCAAAGTCTTCAACTCGAAGAAATAGGTAGTTGTAGGTCTTGAGCATCACTTCAGAAATATGTATCACCTAGACCCCCGTTAACAGTACGGTGTTTCATATGACTCAAAATAAGAAGAAGGAAACTACGAAAACAAAGTCTTCAAGCTTCCAATTCTTCGCTTCAATTTCTTCAAGGACGCACCAAATTCTTCACTTGAAACAATACATTTTTGGGGTCGTCTTTCGTCGGTTAAACCAAATCTTCAAGGACTATAAGTCATGTGTACACTCACAAACACATTAGCCCCTTAACCCATCTGTCTTCAATACTCCAAAACCATTAAGAGGGCACTAGATGCACTTACATTCTCCCCCTTTTGGTGATTGATGACAAATTGGTTAAGTTTTCAACAGGGATAAATAATAGGAACTGTAGGTACAGAGTATGAAGAATTTGATTACATGATATAGAGGAACTCCCCCTGAAGATGTGCATATGAAGAATTTGCTTTGGATGGCAAATGCACATGGCAGGATGGAATTGTGGAGATCTCCCCCTATATCTTGGAATCCAATCATGCGTTGAACATATGATATGAAGAAATTGCAATGCACGATGAAAAATGGTGTCTGACAAAATTCAGCATGCATGCACAAATATAATATTGATGATAAAGCATGCATGTAAAGCAGTTCAAAATGCGTCAGACCACCATTGGACTTAAGTTTACAACTCATCACAGAAACACACCAGAAGAACGATAGTTGTAACTTAACAAAAAAACAGCCCAAATATATAGACCTGCTTGAAGAATAACTCAAATGTCCCCCCCTTTGTCATCAAATGACCAAAAGGAAATGAAATTGAGAACTAGCGCCCCTGAAGAATATCAGCTTGATGAAGGTGGAGGAGCACCAGCGTCGATGTTGGGGTCGCGTGAAGCAGAAGGGCCCGTTGTAGTGTCCTCAAGGTTCTCAAATTCGTCACTTGAGCGCGACGGAGACAGGGAATCTGGCACAAGAGGAGGAACTTGAACTTTCTTGAACTTCTTCTTGGGCGGAATCGACCAATCGAAGTCTTGTTGGAATTCCATCTCTGCAAGTTCTTCATCCGTCTTGAGATGTGAGAGGATGGCCCAGCTGCAGTCAAAGATCTCATGGGCATAATAGTGATTTTTCTTCACTGATTTCTGCGTCACTGTCATGTTGTGAAGAATAGCAGCAAGTTGACACTTAACCCAGTCGTGGTTCCTATCCACTTTCTGGTGCAGATTGATGAGCAGTTGATACGTCTCCAACGTATCTATAATTTTTTATTATTCCATGCTGTTATATTATCAATCTTGGATGTTTTTATATGCATTTACAGCAATTATATATCATTTTTGGAGACTAACCTATTAACTTAGTGCCCAGTGCCAGTTGTTGTTTTCTGCCCTGTTTTTGTTTTACGAAAAATCAATACCAAACGAAGTCCAAATGCCACGAAACTTTTTGGAGATTTTTTCTGGACAAGATAAACACTAGAAGCTTCGGGAGGAGGCCAGAAGCCCCAGGGGGTGCCCACGAGGCACCAGAGCGTGCTTGGGGGGCAGGCGCGCCCTGGTACCTTGTGGGGCCCACAGAGCTCCGTTTCACCTAATTCCTCCACTATAAATTCCCAAAAAATCAGAAACCCTCAGGGGAGTCCATGAAATACTTTTTCCGCCATCGCAAGTTTCTGTTCTTGAGAGATCCCAACTGGAGGCCTTCTCCGGTACTCCGCCGGAGGGGGAATCGATCACGGAGGGCTCTACATCAACCTTGCTGCCCTTCCGATGATGCGTGAGTAGTTTACCACAGACCTTCGGGTCCATAGTTAGTAGCTAGATGGCTTCTTCTCTCTTTTTGATCTTCAATACAATGTTCTCCTCGATGTTCTTGGAGTTCTATCCGATGTAATCACTTTTTGCGGTGTGTTTGTTGGGATCCGATGAATTGTGAGTTTATGATCAGATTATCCATGAATATTATTTGAGTCTTCTCTGATCTCTTTTATGCATGATTATTATAGCTTCGTATTTCTTCTTCGATCTATTGATTTGGTTTGGCCAACTAGATTGATTTATCTTGCCATGGGAAGAGGTGCTTTGTAATGGGTTCGATCTTGCGGTGCTCAATCCCAGTGACAGAAAGGGATATGACACGTATGTATCGTTGCTATTAAGGGTAAAAAGATGGGGTTTATTCATACGTGAGTTTATCTTGTCTACATCATGTCATCGTTCTTAAGGCGTTACTCCGTTCTTTATGGACTTAATACACTAGATGCATGCTGGATAGCGGTCGATGTGTGGAGTAATAGTAGTAGATGCAGGCAGGAGTCGGTCTACTTGTCTCGGACGTGATGCCTATATACATGATCATTGCCTTGGATATCGTCATAATTATTTACTTTTCTATCAATTGCCCAACAATAATTTGTCTACCCATCGTATGCTATTTTCTCGGGAGAAGCCTCTAGTGAAAACTATGGCCCCCGGGTCTATCTAAATCATATTACTAAAACCCTAAAAATATTGTTGCCATTTTCTTTTATTTATTTTATTTTGTATTTTAGTTTCAATCTATCTATCTATCATATACAATTTAATCTTGCAATTGACCACCGAGGGATTGACAACCCCTCGTTTGCGTTGGGTGCAAGGATTTGTTGTTTGTGTGCAGGTACTGCTAACGAGGTGTTGCGTGATTCTCCTACTGGTTCGATAACCTTGGTTTCATAACTGAGGGAAATACTTATCTCTACTGTGCTGCATCATCCCTTCATCTTCGGGGATAATACCAACGCAAGCTACAAGTAGCAGGAAGAATTTCTGGCGCCGTTGCCGGGGACACATCATCAATATCTATCAAGTACCTTTGCATAAACTCTCATCTCCTTGCATTTACTTTATTTGCCTCTCGTTTTCATCTCCCCCACTTCTAAAACGTTTTTACAAAAATACAAAAATATTTTCCGTTTGCCTTTTTCTTGTTTGCTTGCTTGTTATCTTGTTTGCTTAATCATGATGCCCCGAGGGAATTATCATGATACTTCTTATTATAAAATTTTGTCCGAAATTGAGAAAAATACTAAAGATTACATGACTACGCAGTTTGAGCACAATAATTTTTTTACCGAGGAACTCAAAGAACACTCTACTTTATTGGATGATATTGCAAAACAACTCGATGATGTTAGTAAAGAAGTTGCTAGTCTTCAATCTCAATTTGCTCTTACTAAAAATTTGCTAGGAAAAATTTCTGAGGCGCAAGCTATGCTAGTAAATCAAATGGCGGCTAAGACGGAATCATTAGAACATAGTAATGATGAGGATATTAAAATGATTGGTGTTTCATCTATTGATTCTTTGTTTAGCAATATAAAACTTGATGAAAAGGGGACTGAAGAAGAGTCAACTTTAGCTAGTAGGCGTTCCCATAATTCGGAGGGTGAAAATCTTAATGAAAAAATTGCTAAAAGTGGGTTTGGAGAGGTAAAAACTTTAAATAGCGATGTGCCCACTCTCTAGGATTACAAAGATTTTAATTATGATAATTGTTCTTTGATTGGGTGCATTTCTTTGTTACAATCCATGTTAAATTCACCCAACGCTTATGAGCAAAACAAGGCTTTTACTAAACACATCTTAGAAGCAATGATGAAAGCGTTAGAAAAAAAGCTAGAACTAGAAATTTCAATTCCTAAAAAATTATATGATGAATGGGAACCCACCATTAAAGTTAAAATAAAAAATTATGAGTGCAATGCTTTATGTGATTTGGGTGCTAGCGTTTCCATAATTCCAAAATCTCTATGTGATGTGCTAGGTTTTACCAATATAGATGAATGTTCTCTTAATTTGCATCTTGCGGATTCTACTATTAAAAAACCAATGGGTAGAATTAATGATGTTCTTATTCTTGCAAATAGAAATTATGTGCCCGTTGATTTTATTGTTCTTGATATTGAATGCAATTCTTCTTGCCCCATAATACTTGGTAAACCGTTCTTACGAACTATAGGTGCCGTTATTGATATGAAAGAAGGGAATATAAAATTTCAGTTTCCACTAAAAAGGGGTATGGAGCATTTCCCTAGGAAAAGAATTAAAGCACCATATGAATCAATTATGAGGGCCACTTATGGAATCAACTTGAAAGATGACAATACTTGAAACTATGCATTATGCCTAACTAGGGGCATAAAACAATAGCGCTTGTTGGGAGGCAACCCAATGAATAAAATAAAATAAAATCTGCTATTGTGTGTTTTCACAATTATGCTACTCGTATGATTGTGTTTTTGTGTTCTTAATTAGTGTTTGTGCCTAGGATGATTTGGAAGATAGTATAATTGATGCTGTTTGGAAAACAGAAAGTTTTGCGTCCAGTGCCCGAATTTTGTTTCTGTACTGGACCTTTGAAACAATCTGAAATTTTTACACAGTATTGGTATATGAATTTCCCACGTTTTCCTAATTTTTCAGAATTTTTGGAGTTACAGAAGTATGGATTTTAAATAGATTTCTACAGACTGTTCTGTTTTTGACAGATTCTGTTTTTGATGCATTACTTGCTTGTTTTGATGAATCTATGGATTGTATCGGGGGGTATAACCCATGGTGAAGTTAGAGTACAGTAGGTATAATGCAAAAATAAAATATGAATGGGTTTGCAACAGTACTTAAAGTAGTGATTTATTTTATTATACTAACGGATCTCACGAAGGTTTTGTTGAGTTTTGTGTGATTGAAGTTTTCAAGTTTTGGGTGACATCACGATGGATGAAGGAATAAGGAGTAGTAAGAGCCTAAGCTTGGGGATGCCCGAGGCACCCCAAGGTAATATTCTAGGAAGACTCAAGCGTCTAATCTTGGGGATGCCCCGGAAGGCATCCCCTCTTTCTTCTACCAACCATCGGTAATTTTACTTGGAGCTACATTTTTATTCGTCACATGATATGAGTTTTGCTTGGAGCGTCTTGTATAATATGAGTCTTTAATTTGTTTGGTTTTTAGTTTGTCACAATCATCCTTGTTGAACACACCTATCTTGAGAGAGCCACACGTTTATCATCATTTGTTAGAATACTCTATGTGCTTCACTAAAATTTTTTTGAGCTAGGCAGTTGCTCTAGTGCTTCACTTAAATCTTTTTGAGCACAGTGGTGGCTATATTTTGAAGAAATGAACTCTCATGCTTCACTTATATTATTTTGAGAGTTGATTGAAATTTTGAAGAAATAAATTCTCATGCTTCACTTATATTATTTTGAGAATTGATAAGATTGAAATTTTGAAAAAATATTTGCACTCTCATGCTTCACTTAAATCTTTTTGAGAGTTGATGATAGTAATGGTAATTTGCACAAGATATGAATTTGGTCCCAAAGTGATGAACATTCAAGAGGGATATAAATAAAAACTTTCATATAGATCATTGGATATGATAAGTGTGATTCCTTGCAATAGTTTTGCGATATGGAGATGATGATATGTGAGTCATGTTAGTGAGTAATTGTGATTTAGTAAGAATATTAGTGTTAAGGTTTGTGATTCCCTATGCATGCACATTAAGTCAATAGTTATGCAACGAAATTATATCCTACTTATGGTGCATTATTCGGTGTTAGTTATGTTCAATGCATGTTTATGACCATTTTCGTTTTTTGGCTGGTTGCTTCTCAATCTATTTGCTAGCCTTCATTTGTACTAAGCGGAAATACTGCTTGTGCATCCAAAATCCTTAAACCCAAGTTGTGCCAAATGAGTCCACTATACCTACCTATATGTGGTATTTCAATGCCGTTCTAAGTAAATTTGCGTGTGCCAACTCTAATTTTCAAAATATTTTTTCCGTTTTGTGTGCCCGTACCTCTCATGAAGCGGCAGGGGGTGGACATTATTTTCCATGCTAGGTGTGTTATTCTCACGATGAGTGTTTATTCACTTGTCATTGCATGAGAGAATGGTTGGTAATAGGGATGCCCAGTCCCACAATGAATCAAAAATTAATAACAACAAAATTCCTTGGGAAGTGTTGGTTTGGAGGGCACCCGTGGATACGGCTAGCCATGGATTGTGAAAGAATGGTGGAAAGATAATAAACTTTACTTTCTGTTTTGGAACCGCCTATGATGTGTCTAGCATGGAAAAAAATGGGAATTCTCGGTCGTTTTCGTTGACAGGAAAAGCATGCCTCTCAAAATATTTTTATCTCTCTAATTTAAGCTTTGAGCTCTGGCACATTTGACAAATCTCTGCTTCCCTCTGCGAAGGGCCTATCTATTTACTTTTATGCAATTTTTATTTTATTTGAGTCTCCATCTTCTCTTACAAAAGCACCAACTAGAGAGCACTATTGTCATACTTGTGCATTGGATGTAGCTAATATTTGAGTGTGTTTCATGAATGGATCAATGATTGAGCATAATGGGCTAGGGATAACTTTCTTTAGCGTTGATATTTTGAAAGACATGGTTGCTTGTTAGCATGCTTGAGTATTTATATCTTCATGTCAAATTATAGACTATTGCTTTGAATCATTCAAGTCCAATGTCCATGCTATAAAATAAAAGAATATGTGATGAATATGATAGGCAGCATTCCACATCAAAAATTCTGTTTTTATCATTTACCTACTTGAGGATGAGCAGGAATTAAGCTTGGGGATGCTGATACGTCTCCAACGTATCTATAATTTTTTATTGTTCCATGCTGTTATATTATCAATCTTGGATGTTTTTATATGCATTTATAGCAATTATATATCATTTTTGGAGACTAACCTATTAACTTAGTGCCCAGTGCCAGTTGCTGTTTTCTGCCCTGTTTTTGTTTTACAGAAAATCAATACCAAACGAAGTCCAAATGCCACGAAACTTTTTGGAGATTTTTTTATGGACAAGATAGACACTAGAAGCTTCGGGAGGAGGCCAGAAGCCCCAGGGGGTGCCCACGAGGCACCAGGGCACGCCTGGGGGGGTAGGCGTGCCCTGGTACCTCGTGGGGCCCACAGAGCTCCGTTTGACCTAATTCCTCCACTATAAATTCCCAAAAAATCAGAAACCCTCAGGGGAGTCCACGAAATACTTTTTCCACCACCGCAAGTTTCTGTTCTCGAGAGATCCCATCTGGAGGCCTTCTCCGGTACTCCGCCGGAGGGGGAATCGATCACGGAGGGGCTCTACATCAACCTTGCTGCCCTTCCGATGATGCGTGAGTAGTTTACCACAGACCTTCGGGTCCATAGTTAGTATCTAGATGGCTTCTTCTCTCTTTTTGATCTTCAATACAATGTTCTCCTCGATGTTCTTGGAGTTCTATCCGATGTAATCACTTTTTGCGGTGTGTTTGTTGGGATCTGATGAATTGTGAGTTTATGATCAGATTATCCATGAATATTATTTGAGTCTTCTCTGATCTCTTTTATGCATGATTATTATAGCTTCGTATTTCTTCTTCGATCTATTGATTTGGTTTGGCCAACTAGATTGATTTATCTTGCCATGGGAAGAGGTGCTTTGTAATGGGTTCGATCTTGCGGTGCTCAATCCTAGTGACAGAAAGGGACATGACATGTATGTATCGTTGCTATTAAGGGTAAAAAGATGGGGTTTATTCATACGTGAGTTTATCTTGTCTACATCATGTCATCGTTCTTAAGGCGTTACTCCGTTCTTTATGGACTTAATACACTAGATGCATGCTAGATAGCGGTCGATGTGTGGAGTAATAGTAGTAGATGCAGGCAGGAGTCGGTCTACTTGTCTCGTACATGATGCCTATATACATGATCATTGCCTTGGATATCGTCATGATTATTTGCTTTTCTATCAATTGCCCAACAGTAATTTGTCTACCCATCGTATGCTATTTTCTTGAGAGAAGCCTCTAGTGAAACCTATGGCCCCCGGGTCTATCAAAATCATATTACTAAAACCCTAAAAATATTGCTGCCATTTTCTTTTATTTATTTTATTTTGTATTTTTGTTTCTATCTATCTATATATCATATACAATTTAATCTTGCAATTGACCGCCGAGGGATTGACAACCCCTCGTTTGCGTTGGGTGCAATGATTTGTTGTTTGTGTGCAGGTACTGCTAACGAGGTGTTGCGTGATTCTCCTACTGGTTCGATAACCTTGGTTTCATAACTGAGGGAAATACTTATCTCTATTGTGCTGCATCATCCCTTCCTCTTCGGGGTTAATACCAACGCAAGCTACAAGTAGCAGCAGTTCACGATCTGTCATGATACAAGGTGCTTCACCTTGACGAATTAGCTCTGAAGCATCAGCTATTGTGTCTTGGGAAGCAGTGTCATCACCAGTGGATTGCAATGCTGGCTGACGAAATTTTCCATCAAGGGGACACGTACCTTCATCAATAACAGCCATGCCCTTGCGAGGAACTGATGAAATGGTGCTTTGAAGAATTTCAACTGGCGGCAAGTAGCTAAGATGATTTTGACAGTCAGCCCTGTAGTTGATAGAAGTCCGAGATCTGATGAATCTCATAATCCATGGTGCATAGGGCTTCAGATCAAACGGAGACTGAGCAACAGTGGCCAAAGTCCTTATGAAGAAATCATGGATATCAATGGGAATACCATGAATGATGTTGAATAGCAGATTCTTCATGATTTCCACAACTTCTTCAGTTTCAGAATTGTGGCCTTTGATAGGACTAAGGGTTTTGGCCAATATGCGATACACTGTCCGAGGCACAAAATAGCAAATCCTTCACCAGAAAAGTAGTGCGTGGAGCTTCTCCTTCAGCTTGTGGGCTCATTAACACTTGCATCAAATGATGTGCAAGTTACATTCTTCATAAATGTGGCGAGCATTTTCCCGAGGAGGATCAACAGGGAGAGCTCGAAGCAATTCACTGGTTGGGGCCTTATAGTGTGTATTCTCACTCATCCAATCCAAGGCCCAGGAGTGAATGTCATCAACATCTCCTGATAGATGCATTGTAGCATAGAAAAGAAGAATTAGCTCTTCATTCCAGTCGCGGATGTCAGAACAGAGGCTTAGTAACCTTGCATCATGAAGAACAGCTAACACCAGAGTGAAGCATGGTAGTGATTCCATATCCACATGAGGAATATGGCGATGCGGGAAAACTTTGTTCTTGTCAAAAAATGGTGATGAATAGAAGTTCCTCTGTGTTGAAGTCCAGAATCGCTGACGCCTAATCTTTGTTGAGTCAAAAGGTGAACCGCCTGTGAAGAAATTCTTCTCGCTGAAGAAATCTGCCCTATTGAACTGGGTCTCCTGACGCTTTTGCCAACCTTAGGCATTGAGGGCTTTGGTTGAAGATTTACTTTGTTCGTCTTCACATCAAAGATGGGTCGAGGAGAGCCAGTGGAGTCATTTTTGTCAGTAATAGCATCTGACTTGGCAATTTCCTCAGCGTTCGCCAATGGAACAATTTCTGTGTCAGCTGATCGCACTGAACCTTCAGGCTGAGGGGAATGACATGTAGCTTCTTCAGTGTGCTTTGGCTGCACATGTTCTTCAACTGTTGCAGCTAGAACTTCTTCAAGTATGGTTTGAAGAGGTGAGTGACGCTCTTCAAAACCAGTGATAATCTCTTCAGTCCTAATAGGTGACTGAGGATCTTGCGTCAGAGGTGTGGTGATGGGTGAATTTGGGTGAGCAGTTTCCCAAAATTCATCATGGATCAGTGGCATTATAGAGCCATCAATATCCACATCCTCTTCTTTTTCTTCATCTCCACCCCTTTTAGTAGTCAACATGGGTGGAGGCGATGATACCACTTGAGGGGAAGCATTTGCTTCCGCCTCAATTTCTTCATCCATCTGCTCCGCGAAAGCAGCAGAATGGGTATCTTCTTCTTCATCATCATTTGGTGCAACATATTCTTCACCAAATGGAACAATGCGTCTATTTGAGACGACTTGGGTTGGAGGCGCTGAAGCCAGTGGTGGTGCATCAATAGGCTCAGTTGAAGAGTTTGGAGCCATCTTCAACTTCTTCACAGTTTCACCAACAGATGGATCTGAGGCTTTTCTCTTCTTGAGAGCCTCCTTCTCAGCAGCCTTGGTTTTCTTCACTTCTGATGCAGAAGGAAGTGTTGATTTCTTCAACTTTGAAGAACTTGATGGCGTTGCGGCTGCGGAAGATAGTGGAGCAGTTTCTTCAGGCACGACTGATACAGTCGCCCCGGCAGTTTCTTCAAGCGCGATAGTTTTAGTTGCCCTTGTAGTTTCTTTAGGGCGAGAAGCAGATGCACTCGCCTGAGGAATTTGAGACTATGCAGATGAACTGACTTGAGGAACTTGTCGATGTTTGGCAGCCTCACGCCTGTTGTGATCGTCAACCACTTACTTGGTTTGTGTGATGAATCTGTCACGCACACCACAGCAGTGATTTGATTGTTGTTCATATTCTTCACCAAGTTGTTGAATTTCAGCCTGCATAGAAATGAGTTGTTGAGGTGTGATGGTGAGCATGTTATTCTTCAGCTCTTTCTGCTTCTGAAGTTGTTGTTTCTTCACAAGCTTGGCTTGAGCAATCTTGTGCTTCTCATTGATGATAAATGAAGAAAGCACGTGGCTTGGACCAGGGGGCAGGTCAAGATCGCTAATAGGTGTATCAGGTTTCTTGCACCAAATATCGATGAAGTCAAGAATCTTCTTTGAATCCAGCAAAAGTGGTACTGAAGAATTCTTGGCAACAGCGGCTTGCTCATCTCTTCTTCTGATGAATTCAGCCAACTCATCTTCATCGGCTTCATCATTTTTGTCAGCTTGAGGCACAACGGCCTTGCTCTTTGGGCTGGGTCTTGTTCAGCGGCCAGCAGTTGCCTTTATCTTCAGCTTGGGGGCATTTGAAGAAGTGTGCCCACTCACTGAGGCAGATGGAGCATTGCCTGAGGCAATTGATATTCCTGTGGTCCGCTGACAGGTGGCGTGCTCTGCTGCAACGGATGCTTTTGCTGCAGCCTTTGAATAAGTTGTTGCATGCAGTGGAGCTGATGATTTTGTGGTAGCAGAGGATATTGGCCTTGAAGGAACAGGAGCTGATGACTTTGGCTTATGAGCCGACTTCTTGGGCATTGCCTTCTTTGTGGCTCTTGCACTACCACTGCCACCAGCTTCATTTGAAGCTTTTGAAGCTCTGTTGAATTCTTCAATAGCCTTCTGTGCCTGCTTTTGCAATTTTGCTTGGCGCCTTGCCCATTCCTTTGGAAATTCCTCACCTCACCTGATGCTTCTGGGATCGGCATGTTAGCCAGGCAAAAGTGCAGGCCTGTTGCAAGGTGGTTTCACAGCGAAGCCTTTCATGTATTTATGAGTGACATATATGTACTCTGTCTACTCCTTGATCCAATATCTTTTCATTTTCTGCATACGCGTCTTGTGCTGTTCTGCAGTTTCTTTCCCATGCATAGCATCATCAGGCGTGCAGTACCCATCATACAGATCATCAGGGATCTCGAAAGTTGTGTGTTCTTCCTTCCTCTTTCCTCCCTTCTAAGGCCTTTTGTCATCTGCCATTTTCTTCAGCTGAGGTTTTTGAACTCTGGAAGATTCTGAAGAAGTTTGAGATCTTCCTGAAGCAATGTTGCAAATGAATTAAGTTGATGAGAACCAAGTGATTCGTCGGCAGACATGTGTACCTATGAACAGAGTATAGTTGCGAGGGAAATGGGGATGGTCATATGCATTCTCAGAAATTTTCAAAATAAATTAAGTTGAGGAAATTGACCATTTTCGTCTTGAAGAAATTCACTAAGTGTTCTTGACTTTGGTTCCGGAGTTGTACAGATTTGAGAAATTTGCATAACTGAGGAATCAAGAAGTAAAGGCGTAACTTAGATGAATTGAGCAAGACTGGGCAAAGATGAGTGTTGAAGAATTGGAAAGTTGAAGGAAAAACAGCACTTTGAAGAAATATTTGTATTGAAGAGATCAAACTGGGCGGTAAAATAAATTTTAGTTACCCCAAGGATGAACCGGACGGTGAAATGAAGGAAACCATCAGTTCAGATCTTTCGTGCCCTAACTTGGCAATGGAAGACAGCTACGGCGGTGGCGGAGGTGAAGAAATTCAATGCCGTCGCAAGTACGACGATGAAGAAGTCGAGGCAGTGAAGCTCTTCTTCTCCGGCAGCGATGAAATCAAGCGGCGGCGCTAGGGTTTGAGATTGAGAGCGATAGGGGCGAGGGAGCAAAGTGAACTAGGGTTTGACGGGGTCAAGCCTTATATAGGCGCGGTGAAAACTGAGGCGCCCGAATCCTTTGGACGGATAAGCCCCTGGCGATTCGCATCTTGATGACACGCGTCAAGCATACGGAATGGATGATCTTATCCACGCGTCGGATGCATGGGATGAAGTTACTGTGGCAACCGCCAAAAATTGGATTTGAAAAGTTTTGAAGTGTGTTCGCAATTTCTTTGGCTGAGAAGCACACAGTGAAGACTTTGAATGGTGTCAATTAGAACGCACATGAACAATTTAAGAACAGACTGGGTTGAGTTAAGCATAGAAGGGAGCAGGTCCGATCACATTCACATAGATGAAAAATCAACTTGAAGCATTAACTATATGTGAATGCTGTAGAGGACATGAAACTCAAATAGGAAGAATTAGCTCAAGCAATGAAGAACAACCTCAAATGGCGAATTTGAATAATTTGACGAAATTACAAAATGACGAAAAACTCAAATTGAAGAAAGTCATGAAGAGGGTGGTGGCGTTACCCACCGTATAAGAATTATGTTGATTTCAGACACCGCGTACAATTATTGTAGGGTTCTGAGAATCAGATTCTTCGTTAATTTCTTCACACTTATAGGGTAAGTCTTCATTGATTGAAGAAATGCGTTACTTCGTGTGTTGCGTATCAAAGTCATCACTTATGCATAAGCGTTAGGATGTGTGTCCATTTCAAAGGACATTCAAAGATTCTAGGATGTTTAGCTCACACCGTAACTTGCAAAATCTCTTCTCATCCAAGGGCTTAGTGAAGATATAGGCCAGCTGGTCTTCAGTCTTCACGTGGTTGATGATGATGTCTTCCTTCAGCAGGTGATCACGAAGAAAATGGTGACGAATCTGAATGTGATTCGTCCTTGAGTATTGCACTGGTTGTGGGTGATCTTGATAGCACTCTCATTGTCGCAGAAGAGAGGGACTTTCTTCACGTTGAAGCCATAGTCCTTGAGGGTTTGCTTCATCCATAGCAACTGAGAGCAGCAGGCACCAGTAGCAATATACTCACCCTCAGCTGTGGAAAGTGATACGCAGTTCCGCTTCTTCGAGGACCAACAAACAAGAGATTGTCCGTGGAAATGACAGGTGCCTGATGTTGACTTGCGGTCCATGCGATCTCCAGCATAATCAGAATCAGAAAATCCAGCTAGATCAAAAGATGAGCCCTTGGGATACCATAATCCTAGCGTTGGTGTGTGAGCTAAATATCGAAGAATTCGCTTCACAGCCTGATGGTGTGATTCCTTCAGTGCCGCTTGAAATCGGGCACACATGCAAATGCTAAGCATTATATCTGGCCTAGATGCACATAGGTACAACAAAGAACCAATGATGGAGCGATATACCTTATGATCAAAATCTTACCATTTTCGTCAGTGCAGAGGTGGCCATTTGTCGACATTGGAATTTTGAGGCCTTTGCAGTCTTGCATGCCGAATTTCTTCAGACAATGTTTGATGTATTTCTCCTGAGATATGAAGATGCCATTGGGTTGCTGACATGTTTGAATACCAAGGAAGAATTTCAACTCCCCCATCATAGACATCTTATATTCTTCATGCATCATATATGCAAATTCATCACTATATCGCTTGTTAGTGCAACCAAAGATAATATCATCAACATATATTTGGCATATGAACAGTTCACCATCATAAGATTTTGTGAAAAGAGTGGGGTCAAGTGAACCGGGTTTGAAGCCCTTTTTCTTCAAAAACTCTTCAAAGTGTCATACCAAGCCCTGGGGGCTTGCTTGAGGCCATAGAGAGCCTTCTTGAGTCTGAAGACATTGTCAGGATGCTTTGGATCTTCAAAACCTGGGGGTTGAGCAACATATACTTCCTCCTCAAGCTTACCATTGAGGAATGCACTTTTCACATCCATTTGATATAAGAGGATATCATGATGGTTAGCATATGGAAGCAATATATGAATAGCTTCAAGCCTAGCAACAGGTGCAAATGTTTCATCGAAATCAATTCCTTCAACCTGTGTGTAGACCTGTGCTACAAGACAAGCCTTATTCCTCACCACTTGGCCATTTTCTTCTTGTTTGTTGCAGTAGATCCACTTAGTGCCGATGATATTGTGCTTGCGTGGATCGGGACGCTTGACAAGCTCCCACACGTTGTTGAGCTCGAATTGATGCAATTCTTCTTACATGGCCTGAATCCATTTAGGCTCCAGAAATGCTTCATCAACTTTGGTGGGCTCTGACATCGAGACAAAAGCATAGTGCCCATAAAAGTTAGCTAATTGAGAAGCTTTTAAGCGAGTGAGGGGACCTGGTGCATTGATGTTGTCGAGGATTTTCTCAATTTGCACTTCATTAGCCACTCGTGGATGTACTGGTCAAGTGCCTTGTTGCTGTTGAGCATTTTCTTCAGCATCATTTTCTTCAAGATCAGGAATTTCTTCACGACAAGGAATGATCACTTGATCAGCAGCTATTTCTTCACTGGGCACAATTTCACCAGTGCCCATTAACTTGATGGATTCCTCAGGAGGCATTTCATCTAGCACAGGAGGCAGGTGCTCTCTATGTGAGCCGTTAGTTTCATCGAACCGCACATCTACAGTTTCAACCACCTTGTTGTGGTAGGTGTTGAAGACTTTGTAGGTGTGCGAGTCCTTACCATAACCAAGCATGAAACCCTTGTGTGCTTTCGGTGCAAATTTAGAACTGTGATGAGGATCTCTAATCCAGCATTTAGCACTGAAGACTTTGAAATAACTCACATTGGGTTTCTTGTCAGTAAGAAGCTCGTATGAAGTCTTCTTGAGGAATTTGTGAAGATATACCCGGTTGATGATGTGGCAAGTAGTGTCAATTTCCTCGGGCCACCAATGACGAGGAGTCTTGTATTCGTCAAGCATAGTGCGAGCCATCTCGATGAGGGTTCGGTTCTTGCGCTCCATGACTCCATTCTGCCAAGGCGTAAAGGGAGCAGATAGCTCATGAGCGATACCAAGTTCGTCAAGATAGTCACCTAGACCTGTGTTCTTGAACTCGGTGCCGTTGTCGCTTCTGATGTGGTTGATCTTGACACCATAATTGGTCATGGCCCGGCTTGAGAATCATCTGAAGACATCCTACACTTCAGTTTTATACATGATGATATGCACCCAGGTGTAACGAGAGAAATCGTCAACAATGACGAAACCATAGAGTGATGCTACATTGGTTAGTGTGGCATAATGAGTAGGACCAAACAGATCCATATGAAGCAATTCAAAAGGACGAGTAGTGGTCACGATTGTCTTTGAGGGGTGCTTTGATCTTGTCATCTTCCCAGACTCACAAGCACCACAAAGATGATCCTTGACGAATTTGACACCCTCAACACCTATGATGTGCTTTTTCTTCACGAGAGTGCTCAAATTCCTCATGCCAGCATGTCCAAGTCGTCAATGCCATAGCTAGCATTCTGAAGATTTTGCCAATAGACATGTGGCAGGCTGTGGACCTGTGGAGAAATCTACAATGTACAAGTCACCTCTTCGAAAACCTTCGAAGACTTTAGATTTGTCAGAGTCCAGCAGCACAATGCATCGAAATTTGCCAAAGATGACAATCATATCAAGATCACAAAGCATTGAGATAGACATGAGGTTGTATCTAAGGAATTCGACAAGCATCACTTTATCCATGTGCCGATCCTTTGAGATAGCAACCTTACCTAGACCCAATACCTTGCTTTTTCCTTTGTCGGTGTATGTGATATGCTTCAGATGAGATGGAGTAAGGGGAGCATCAGTGAGTAGATTCCTATCACCAGCCATATGGTTCGTGCAGCCACTGTCCAGGATCCATTCAGTGGCTTTGGGTGTGTCTTCCTGTAGAAGCATTAGTCTGACTTATGAACTCATATACTTCAGTGTTGGGGATATAACCCCACGGTATGACCCGCCCTTAAGGGGTCGGGTTACACCGGTTGGCGACTCATAGTGCAAGAGCCTAAGCCGGCCCAGGAAGGCAAGACGTGAAGACGACGACTTACAGGTGGGCCAGTTGAAGGCCCAAAGCCTGGTGGCGACTCAAGGCCCGAAAGGGTAAGCCGCCACGTGAAGACTTACCTTGTAAGACTAGGAAAGTAGAACCGGGGTCGGTTACGTTGTGTAACCCGACCCGGACTCTTGTAAGCCCAGGGTTTCTACCTATGTATATAAAGGTGAGCCCCTGCGGCGGGTTGGACAAGTTAGGAGAGACAGACAAGCCTTACGGCGAGAGAGACCAAGCAATCGGGAGCTAGGGCAAGCAAGCCGCCCCTTTGTAATCGATACTACAGTCAATACAATACAAGCAGGACGTAGGCTTTTACCTCCACCGTGAGGGGCCGAACCTGGGTAAACTCGTGTCCCTTGTCCCGTTTAACCCCTTTGAGTCCACCTCTTTAGCGATGGCCTCGAACCTAAGCCTTCGGGCATCTGCCATGACAAAACCACGACAGTTGGCGCCCACCGTGGGGCTAGCGCTTGATGGTGTTGAGTTCTCAAAGGGTTCTCTCTCTGGGAGCGAGGGGTACGTTGTTGGTGAGATGACTAAGAGTCGACATGGAAAGCTTTACCTCGACGACGCCGGCCGGGTCCCCGAGGCCGACTCAATCGAGTATGGTTCCCGGGTCCCCTTCGGCGAAGACCAAGTCTTCATCGGAAAGATTGGCGGATCTGAATCCGGGCCAGACATCTGCAACAACATCGACGAGCCTGCCCGATGCAAGCAACCCACCCGGCGAGATCAAACCGCCCGGCGCGTGCAAACTGTCCGTGCTAACCCGAACAAGAAGCATACCTTCGTCGACTTAACCCGAGGCACGGAGCTTGGAGATTCTGTGTCGCGGAAGGAAACTCTCATCTGCTCAGAGGATGGATCCTCGAATGAAGAGACGGAGTCGACCTACCGGCTTCAGAACGGCGGGCTTGGGGGTTACGTCGAGCCTTACTCTAAGCCAGAGAGTCATGAAGGTCAGGGGATGGAATTCCATTCAAATGAGCAAGGATATCAGGTCCCAGAGCGTAAGCTCGCCCTTCTCAATGGCGGGTCAAGGTCTAAGCCGGGAGGTTACACCGCTCTTTTTCACCCGCCTTGTGAGGCGAAGTTTGGAGACTGTTCTGATGGAGACATTGATCCGGAGCCTTACGACCCGGAAAACCCGGCTTTTGTTACAACGGACGGATCACGAGTCATCACTGGCAATCCGGAAGCTAAGATAAAGGTGGAACGCAATGCAGAGTTAATAGAGCTACACGCAAGAATAGCTAGTATTCAGCAACAGATGAAGGAAGCACAAGCTTGGGTGTATAAGGAATTAAGTGGGTTGAAAGCCAAAATTGGGCAACTGGAGACTCGCCCAAGCGTCACGCCGGTTCATCTGAGGCATGATGAGAGCCCAGGAGATCGACACAGCAACCGGAAGCGTAAGCCGGCGGATGGCGGGTTAGACAGCGCTGACAATGATAGCAAGAGATTCAAGAGTCAGTACCGGAATAAACGCCCAGAAGAAGCTCACGTTGGAAACTTTCGGCAGCCTTTAAACAAGGGTAAAACTCCTTTTAACCTGGAAGAGATGCTCAATAAACCTTGTCCAGAGCACAGCCGGCCCGATAAGCCGGCACGCCATGCATGGAGGGATTGCATGATTATGCGACAGTTCCGGGATTGCAGCCTTCAACAGTATCGTAATAACGGCAATGGTTCATCAGGCGGCTCAGGAGCCGGCTTTGGCATTGGCAGCTCAGGGTCCGGTTACCAGAGACAAGACAACCATGGAGGTCATAATTAACAGTCTGGCGGCGGAGGCCAGCAGCAGAGTAACCCGAAACAGCTCAACGGGGGTCAGTACCATGTTTTTACAACCAGTCTCGACAAGCGAGACCGGGGAGTTTGCACAAGTCAAGATCAACGACAAGGTCATTTGGGGTGCAGCGAGTTGTATACTTACCCCCTCTTGATCGGCGTTTCAGCCACTGTAAGCCGGGTTGTGAAACCAAAAAAAAAAGTCAACAAGGTTAAATTGGGGTGCAGCGAGTTAAATACTTACCCCCTCTTTGACGACTTTCTCCAAGTTTGGGGTGTAGCGAGTTGAACACTCACCCCCTCTTTTGATGAACCTTTGCAAAATTGGGGTGCAGCAAGTCGAAAACTTACCCCCTCTTTTGACGATCTTTTCCAAAATTGGGGTGCAGCGAGTTGAGAACTTACCCCCTCTTTTGATGATTTTTTTTTCAAATTGGGGTGCAGCGAGTTGAATACTTACCCCCTCTTTGATGACCTTTTTTCAAAATTGGGGTGCAGCGAGTTAGCCACTCACCCCCTCTTTTGATAACCTCTCCAACATTGGGGTGCAGCGAGTTGGCCACTTACCCCCTTTTTGGATGACTTGTAAGAGCAGAGAACATCATACATCATGCATTGCATCATGCATCGTGCATTGCATCATACGTCATGCATTGCATCATACATCACACTTACATATCATTCCGGTTTTGACAAGCCGGGTCAAGGAAAGATTATGAAACAAGACGCAAGACCATGAAAGACATCTCCGGGTTGTGCTGTTATAAGCCGCCCTGACAACAATACAGAAGTTTTCTGTCTTGTTTATTTTGCAGGTTTTATCTTTTCTGATAAGCCGCCATGGACCTTGAAAGCATGGTTGAGAGTAAGAGCATATGAAAGATATCATTGCAGCAAGACTATTTAAAAAGGGTTATACGTACATGAAGGCACGACTCAGGCATTTCAGATGTCTCTACAGCTATTACAAAAGCTCCCCATGGAGTACAAGACAAGGCAAGATTAAAGTTTTTTTACAAAAGACAGCCTTGGCGGCTCAGACAGGCCGAGTTGTCAGTTTCAGCCGAAAGTACAGCTCGCTGGCTAGTCGTCCTTCGCCGGGTCTTCGACCTCTTCGATCTGAAGATTGTCGACATCCCAGTTGCAGCGTGTTAAGGCCTCAAATTGGGTCTGGTCGAAGAAGGGAGATGCATCAAGGTCAGGAGCGAAGAGCTGCTTACGACGTGCGGGAGTCAGGCTCCTCGATTCAAAGGTTGGGCCGCGCACGCGTTTGTTTTTCGTGTCATAAGCCGCCTGGTATGTGGAAAGGTCTAACTCATTGGCAAGACTTGAGGCCAGCACCCGGGAATCTTTCATACATTTGACGTAGTCGGCTTCTGTGAAGTCTGAGCCGTCGACCTTTTTGGCTGGGAACCCGTCCGTCATTTCCGCTGTAGTTAACTCCGGGGCAAAAGCAAGACACCGGCTTAAAGCAGCCATGGCTCCCTGCCTGGCGGCTGACCGTTTGAGTTCTCCAACCTGTTTGGGCAGGGTGGATAGAAGTTCTATCACCCCCTTCATATGCTTTGGGATGCATTTCTCGGTCAGCATCGCCTTCATGGTGCAGAGGGTCCCGCAATATAACTGTTCGGTTAAGGAGTAGATGGCTTTCAGCTTAATCACGCTGTCAGAAGCGAGTTGGCAGCTCCGTTCACCTGCAAGATAGTCAAGTATTATAAGCCGCCTGTATGAGTTATTCAACAAGACAAGGTAATTTTCAAGTGTTTGGCACTTACCGAAGATCGCAGAGGTCATTCTAGAGATATGGTCTTTGAGAGTTTGTAGCTCATCGGACACAACCTTAAGCCGGCTTTCAGTGTCGTTGGCTCGTTGGGTTATAGCAGTTTTTTCCGCCTCAGCCGTCTTCTGATAAGCAGCGAGTTCAACCCGGGTTTTCTCCAGCTCTGTCACGGCAACTCGCCATTTATTGTCCGCCTCAGCCCTGGCGGCTTGTTGCACAGTGAAATTCGACTCAGCAGTTGCTAAAGCTTCCTGCGTTACGCAAAAGACAGTTTCAAAGGTTTTCAGTCAGGATATGATTCGCACATTGGTGAAACTATTGTGTTATAAGTCTCAAGCAGATTGCAAGCAATATACTTGACACTTGGGGGCTAATGCCTGTGTTTTTCTCTAAGTCTACATGGCAGTCCCGGCTCATCTTTGTTAAAGTTAAGCCGGCACTTGGGGGCTACACAGAGCTCTCCAAAGTTTACAATGGAGTTCTGGCTCATCGTCATGACCCGAACTCGGGGGCTACACTTGGATCAACCCTTTCAACTAAGTACCGGCTCAATATCAGTATTAACCCGATACTTGGGGGCTACAGGTATTATAATTTGAAGTATGACAAGAAGTATAAGACCCGGTCTACTATTTTGCAAGACTAAACCGGATCTTGGGGGCTACATAAGGGTATAAGGAAAGCAAGAAAGGAGCAGTACCTCAAATTTGGACTTCATAAGGTTAACAAGTTTTCGCTCCATGTTGTGGCTTGCGCTGAGGTAATTTAAATAGCCAGCATGAAGATCATCTGTAGACATCTTTTCCAACGAGGGCAATGCAAAGTCGAATCTTTCTGGCGAGTTCTCTTTAGCCTCGCCGGTGTGTCTTGTCAGCACATGAGAGGTCGATTGATAACCCGCCCCAGTAAGAGCGACGTTTTTGGTAGCTGGAGAGCTTGGCATTGGGAAGTCAGTTCGTGGAGGGCTCGTAGGAGCGACCGTATCATGAACAGCTGGCTCGTGGGGCTGAGGATCATCGGCAGGTGTGTCTTTTATAGCTTCTGTAGGCTCAGCATGAGGTACAGGGGAAGCCGGCTTGGATTTCTCCGGCTCTTGGACAGTGGGGGCGGCTTCAGACCCGCCGGTTTTCTTCCGCTTCGCTTGAGCCCTAGAGAGCAAAAACAATTGTCAAATAAAAGACAAGATTGAAGAAAAATATAGTGCAAAGGAAAAATGCATACTCTGGGTTGATTCTCAATGGAGGCAGCTTAGTGGCCGTTGAGTCGCCAGACGAAGGGGGCGAGTCCTGGAAAAGTTACAGTTCTTCAGGTAAAGTAAGGTTGCAAGACAAGATTGTTAAGATGATCAGACTTGGGTAAAAAGTACCTCTGCAGGACGCTTCCGGGAAGCCGGGGAGTTGGGTAAGCCGCCCATCAGCTCCTCAGAGCCGGCACTCCGGGTCTGACGCCTGGAGGTGTGCTATTGCTTTTTCAAAAGAAAATGGCAGTCCAAGTAAGCAAGAGGATGAGAGAATGGGACTTTTCGGATAACCCGCCGTTTCTTCTTTGGGGGAGAATTTTCTAAATCGGAGGAAATATTGATTACCTCAGGAGCGTCCACACGGCTGGTCTCTGGTTCAACCTGTGAAATAAATATCATCAGTAAGCTGTATAAAGAGACGGTCAGAAGAAGTCAAGCTTTACCTCTGAATCGTTAGACTCAGGAATGGAGGAGACGGTGGTTCTCCTTTTATGAGCAAGGGTTTTACCCGCCCTGGGCTTCCTCACGGGCGGGTTGAGTTTTTTCTTCCAGAAATCTGAGACGGCCTGCGCACAAGCCGCCAGACAGGTTAAAAGATGCAAATTAAAACGAGCAATACGAAGATTGTAAGGTTTCCAGAAGTTTTTCTTACAGGCGGAGCCGGGTTCTGGGCATAGAAGGGTCTCAGCCCAATTTTATCACAAATTTCCTGTTTTTCGCCGAGAAGATTTTTAACGCTGTTGCTGATTTCCTGTTGTGATAATTGGGCGTTTGAGAAGCAGAGGGGGTCATTGGGTTCACCCGTGTATTCAAACATAAGCCGGTCACGCCGGCTCAAGGGCGATATTTGCCAACTGACCCAGCAGCGGGTCAGGTCAACACCAGTTAATCCGTTTGCAATCAAAGCTTTGATCTTGGCAATGGAAGTGGCATACTTCGCTCTTTCAGTAGTGGATAGCCTGTCGGGAAGTTCTCCGGAGCTGGGAAGCTGGGTAGGGCGGTAACCCGGCAGCGGATTTTCACCCTCCGGAGAAGTGTCTTTGCAATAAAACCAGGTCCTGTTCCAGTTCTTAGGATGACTTGGCAGGGTAGCAGATGGGTAAGGCACGTCTCTCCGCCTCTGGATAGTCACGCCGCCGAGTTCCAGACTTGAGCCGCCTGCTTTCTCAGTTTGGCGGTTGATATAATGGTAATCACGAAAAATGTCCACAGAAGGTTCTTCTTGCAGATACACCTCACTCAAGACTTGGAATTGGCAGATATTGGTGACTGAATTGGGGCCTATGTCCTGAGGGTGAAGCTTAAAAAAGTGCAGAACATCTCGGAAGAATTTAGATCTGGGCGGGCTGAAGCCGCGGACGAGGTGGTCAGCGAAAACAACGACTTCTCCGTCTTGAGGTCTGGGTCTTTTCTCTAACCCGGGAGCCCGCCACTGAATGACGTCCCGAGCCGGTAACACGCCTATCTTCACATAGTCTAACAGTAGATCTTCGGTAACTCCGGATTGGACCCAGTCACAAGACGATGTTGCGCTTGACATATTGGCGGGTTAAGTGCTGAAATTTAAAAGCCAGAGGTATGTTGGCGGGTTAAGTGAAAGAAGCAATAGTCAAACTTTATGGCGAGTTACAAACATATGTGCTAAGCCGCCCGAAAGATCAATGGCGGGTCAGTCGTCAGTACCCCCAAGATGGCCCAAGATTTCACTAAGTGTTGGACAAACAAGTTTCACAATCCGTAACAACATTTTCGGATCTACGGGCAATCCAGAAAGGGGAAAAATTATTAACCCTATCAGGCAGTGGAAGAATAGATGAATCAGGGACTCGCTAATGCTGAAGCAGACTCAATCCATACTAGATACAAAAGGGGAGTTAATCACTACCGCAACACTTTGTGCTTTCATTTGGATTGAGGCACCGTTCCCAGCACGAAGAACACGAAGAACAGGCAAGAACTCCAGCGAGCTTGATGAACAGATTTAGTTTGATGCGAATCCATGGAGGGGAAGGAGCATTACCTGACTGTCTGATTGGAGAGCGGAGGAGTGCCGCTGTGATCCGGTCTGGTCAGGGTGATACAGTGGCCCGAGTCCAAGAAACTGGTGAAGAGCGACGGCGACGGAGTTTCTGTTTGCTGTGTTGCAGTGACGACGCGAGGAAGAAGAAGGCGTGGCGACTGGATAGAAGAGAAAGAGGACAGCCCCGTGCTTATTTATAAGGAAAAATGGGGTAGTGAAACGGCAGGCCCGAAGATCAAGGAGGCGGCATGATTATCACGGCTGAGAAGACGCCTCGATTTCCGGAATGGTGGGTTAAGGAAAGGATTCGCTGTAGCGTCACTATTGGATGTGGCGGGTTAGGAAAGACCAGTCCAAGATTAAAAGAAGTATTAAGGAAGACTCGCCAACGGAAGGATTTTAATTGACATGAACAGGTTCAAATCAATTTGGGGCCTAATGTTGGGGATATAACCCCACGGTATGACCCGCCCTTAAGGGGCCGGGTTACACCGGTTGGCGACTCATAGTGCAAGAGCCTAAGCCGGCCCAGGAAGGCAAGACGTGAAGACGACGACTTACAGGTGGGCCAGTTGAAGGCCCAAAGCCTGGTGGCGACTCAAGGCCCGAAAGGGTAAGCCGCCACGTGAAGACTTACCTTGTAAGACTAGGAAAGTAGAACCGGGGTCGGTTACGTTGTGTAACCCGACCCAGACTCTTGTAAGCCCAGGGTTTCTACCTATGTATATAAAGGTGAGCCCCTGCGGCGGGTTGGACAAGTTAGGAGAGACAGACAAGCCTTACGGCGAGAGAGACCAAGCAATCGGGAGCTAGGGCAAGCAAGCCGCCCCTTTGTAATCGATACTACAGTCAATACAATACAAGCAGGACGTAGGCTTTTACCTCCACCGTGAGGGGCCGAACCTGGGTAAACTCGTGTCCCTTGTCCCGTTTAACCCCTTTGAGTCCACCTCTTTAGCGATGGCCTCGAACCTAAGCCTTCGGGTATCTTCCGTGACAAAACCACGACATTCAGCGTGAAGAATATGACAGTAATTTCAGTAGCATATAGGATGAGAGAAATGAACAATTCATTTCATCATGATTAGCTTGCGTCCCAACAAGCATTTCTCGGGTCTCCAACAATTTCATCAGACGTTCAATTTCGTCTGGAGACCTGACCCCGCAGAAGAAATTAGTTCTTCTTCTTAACCACCCACATTTGTAGGGGTGGCTGAGAAGCAATGTATCAAAGTGCGCCGATAGAGAATTTAGGCATTGAATAATATGCATTTCTCTTCACAAGGGGGTTAGAGTACTCAAATGAATACGCTGAGAAATTCTTTGAAGATTTGTGAACATAGCGGTTCATAGAATAATGCACATATTCATCAGACCGATGATTGTTTCCCTGCGAAACAGAAGCATTAGCACGACCATTAGTAGGTCTGCGACCATCTGATGACTTTGGTCCATGTGAAGAATTTGCCCTGGGGTTTTTCTTCTTCGTTGGTGGTGTCATGATGACATTCACTTGAAGATTTTCCAGAAGACTTTTGGGCACCCAGATTTTCTTCACTGGGGGACCATTCCTGTAGTTAGTACCAACAAATCTGGCAAATACTTCACCGTTCTGATTTTTGAATAGCTTATAGTTAGAGTCAAATGACTCATCAAAGGAATATGAAGTATCACAGTTGTAGCCAGTCAAAGTGGATGGATCTATAGGAGGTCCTTTCTCAGCAACCCAGGTGGTTTTGGGGTACTACTCAGGTTTCCAGTAAGATCCATTAGCATTGAGTTTCCTCTCAAATGCAATACCCTCTTTCCTAGGGTTCCTGTTCAAGATCTGCTTCTTGAGCACATCACAAAGGGTTTGATGCCCTTTGAGGCTTTTGTACATGCATGTAACATACAATTCCTTCAATCATACATTTTTGTCAGTAGCACTTATGGTTTCCTCGGGTGAGGCGATTGAGACCACAGAAACAGTTGAAGATATTGCAGTTTCAGAAGCATTTGAACATTCAGCTGAAGAATTTGCATTTTCACATTCCAAGCATTTCAAGCAAGGTGGAACAAATTCTTCCTGAGCGGTACTGATCTGTTGAGGGAGCAATGAATCATTTTCCTTCTGAAGATCTTCATGAGACGCTCTCAGTTTTTCAAGATCTTGCTTCCTTTGAAGAAATTCATTGGAAAGCTTCTCATGTTCAGCTGAGAGGGCCACATGACGACTTTGAAGTTCGTCATACTTTGACTGAAGACTTTTAAGATCGCCAGTCAAAGCTTGGCTACGATCCATTTCCTCATCCAACAGGTCATCGCCTTTGTCTAGCAGTTTTTGGATCTTTTCCATAGCATTTTGTTGCTCAGTTGTAATTTTAGCAAGTTTCTTATAGCTAGGTTTAGATTCACACTCAGATTCATCTTCACTGGAAGTATCAAAGTAGGCAACACGTGAGGTTACCTTGTGAAAGCACATTGCTCCCTTGGTGGTTTTGGTAATCGATGTCAACATACATGTTGTTAGACTAATACTTTTATCTAGTGTATTTTTCAGATAAGTTCAACAGTGGCATGGCAAGGACAAGAAGATGTGGATCCCTTCAAAATGTCAAGGACAAGAATTGGCAACTACAAGAGTCTACATTTTTGGTTTAGTGATCCAAGATCACATTGAGTCCCTTAGGAAAGCCAATACTATTAAAAGGGGATGAGGTATTAATGATGAGGTTGTTGCTCAAGTGCTTAGTGGTATTGCTCCAAAAACCCTCAGTCATTGTCTCAAAAACACATCTGTCCAAAACCTAAATCTCCATCTCGGTCCCACCGAAACTACCCCATCCGGACCCACCGAGATAATCATTCCCATTGCCACTGCCAAACCCTAGCAATTCGGTTTGATCGAAATGGATCTCGGTCCCACTGAGATGGCATTGCCAAGTTTCTGTGATGACATTGTTTCACTTCGGAATCACCGAGTTGAAATAATCGGAATTTTCGAGACTGGGTTTTGCCCTAGCCATTGCACTTCGGTCCCACCGAGTTGTTCCACTTTGGTCCCACCGAAAAGCCCAACGTTCATATCTTTTACACTAATCGGTCTCACCGAGTTCACATTCGGTCTCACCGATTTGGGTCAAAAGTGTGTAACGGTTGGATTTTGGGTGAAGGCTATTTATACCCCTCCACCCCCACTTACTCTCTAAGAGAGCCATCAGAACGTGCCTACACTTCCACCATTCATTTTCTGAGAGAGAACCACCTACTCATGTGTTGAGATCAAGAGATTCCAATCCAACCATTTGAACCTTGATTTCTAGCCTCTTCAAGTTGCTTTCCACTCCAATCCTTCTCCTACCCAAGCCAAATTTGTGAGAGAGAGATTGAGTGTTGAGGAGACTATCATTTGAAGCACAAGAGCAAGGAGTTCATCATCAACACACCATCTATTACCTTTTGGAGAGTGGTGTCTCCTAGATTGGTTAGGTGTCACTTGGGAGCCTCCAAGATCATGTGGAGTTGAACCAAGGAGTTTGTAAGGGAAAGGAGATTGCCTACTTCATGAAGATCTACCCCGAGTGAGGCTAGTCCTTCGTGGACGGAAGCCATAGTGGAATAGGCAAGGTTGCTTCTTCGTGGCCCTTCATGGGTGGAGCCCTCCGTGGACTCGCGCAACCGTTACCCTTTGTGGGTTGAAGTCTCCATCAACGTGGACGTACTATAGCACCACCTATCGAAACCACGCCAAAAACCACCGTGTCTTCATTGCGTTTGATCTTCTTTTCTCTACCCCATTACTTTCCGCACATTAGCAATATTTACTATTTCCGCTGCTCTATCTCTAGATATGCATGTGTAGGAAGTCTTGGTGATATCTTAACTAGTGCTAAAATCTGCCTAAATTCCAAGAGAATTAAAAACTGCACCTTTGATTGGTTAAGAGTCTATTCACCCCCCCCCCCCCCCCTCTAGACCTATCTTCTCGACCCGACACCTTGGCACCTCTTGCCATGAAGCAATAGGTGGGAGCATAGTCGTCATCACAGTTATCAGAGTTGGCGACATTGCCATTTACTTCAGGGTTGAAGATGGACTTGCTGACGAAATCGGTAGCGAGGGCTAAGCTCACCGCACCAGAGTCTGACTCCTCCTCAGATTCCTCAGCTTCCTCTTGATCAAATTCTTCCTCAGAATCCATTTCCTTCCCGATGAATGCACGAGCTCTGCTAGAACTGCTCTTCTTGCGCGATGAAGACTTTGAAGAAGACTTTGAGGATTTCTTCTTGTCATCAGAATCATCATCCTTGCTCTTCTTCTTCTTCTTTGATTCCTTTTCCCAGAGAGGGCAGTCAGCAATGTAGTGGCTAGACTTCTTGCATTTGTGGCAGGTTCTTTTCTTGTAGTCTCGAGCAGAAGCTTCTCCAGTGTTCTTTGAGTCGTACTTTGAAGACTTTCCCAAGCGTCTTTTCTTTGAAAACTTCTGAAACTCACCAGCATTGCCTTGGCTTTTACTTTTGCCTTCAGAGCGCGAGGTCTTCCATAGCTGGGACCATACATATCTATCTCTTTTCTCAGCTTGCTGAAATTCATGAGTATTGAGCCTCTCAAGAATATCTGCCGGGTCAAGTTGCTTGTAATCAGGATACTCTTGAATCATCAGGGCCAAGGTGTCAAATGAACTGTCAAGCGATCTCAGCAATTTCTTCACCACCTCATGGTCATTGATGTCAGTGGCACCAAGAGCTTGAAGCTCATTGGAGATATCGGTGAGGCAGTCGAAGGTTTGCTAGACATTCTCATTGTTGAGCCTCTTGAAGCGGTTGAAGAGATTGCGAAGAACGTCAACTCGAGAGTCACGTTCAGTTGAAACTCCCTCGTTGACCTTTGAAAGCCTGTCCCAGATAAGCTTCGATGTTTCCAAGGAACTCACTCTGTCATACTGTCCTTTGTTCAGATGCCCACATATGATATTCTTCGCTTGAGAATCAAGCTGCTTGAATCTCTTCAGGTCAGTAGCATTGACACTCGGTCCCATGTGCACACCATTCTCGACGACAAACCAGAGATCGTTCTCAATAGCCTCAAGATGCATGCGCATCTTGTTCTTCCAGTAGGGGTAGTCTGTGCCATCAAAGATGGGGCACGCAGCGGAGACCTTGATCATACATGCGATCGACATAACTAAAACTCCAGGTGGTTAAACCAAAATCAAACAGAACAAGGGAGTACATGGCTTTGATACCAATTGAAAGCACGGGTTATCTCCCAGGGGCGTGAATGGGAGATTTTTAGAAATTCATTAAACTCTGATGAATTTGATGAAGATCGAAGTGAAGAAATAGAAACAGAGGCGAAACTAAATCATCACAGAAAAGTAAAACATGCATACAAGATAGATGCAGGTGAAGAACATGCAATCATACAAACATTCAGGCATACATAAGATGAACTGAAGAAATGAAAGGCATCATGATGAAAGTCTTCAGTCCAAATTCTTCAGAATGTAGATCACAAATTCTTTAGCAGCGGAAATACTGAAAGTAAAGGGTTGAGGAATTTGAAACCAGGTTGGCTCGGTGATGATACAGTGATTTGGTAGACCAGTTCCAGTTGTTGTATCAATTGTACGTCTGGTTGGAGTGGCTTGAGATTTAACCCAGAAGACACTTAGTCTTCACCTTATTCTCCTTGAGCTAAGGTCACTGTAGACCTCACCCAATCACTCGTGGTAAGTCTTCAAGGTCGACTTCCAAAACCTTCACAGACTTGTTCACCGGCAATCCACAATGACTCCTGGATGCTCAGAACATGACGCCTAACTGTCTGCAAGAATGACAGTATTCAAAGGTAACAGGCATCGCATGACACAGATCAATCTCTTCAGTGATGCTCAATCACTTGGTTGGGTTTTTCCTCACTTAGGATTCTTTCAAAGTCATTGGAGGATGGGTTGCTCTCAAATGACAAGTGTCAATCTCTCTCTTGGAGCAGCCAACCAACAAATGGTTTTGGGGGCGGCTATTTATAGCCAGGGGCAACCCGACATGAATTGACATAAATGCCCCCGCGGACATGACCGTTGTCAGGATAAGGATCCACTCGACAGCTGGCACTCGCACAGCAACGGTCGGAAATCTGAACTCTCAAAGTCGTCGAGGCACACAATTTCCTCACGGTAGGCAGATCGCACTGGCGAAATCCTAACTCCTAAGTCAGACCAATTTCGTCAACGACCAGAAGAACTTCGTCTCTGTTGCTGATGAACTCGACTGCACTGCAGGAGATTTCCAAAGTCTTCAACTCGAAGAAATAGGTAGTTGTAGGATTTGAGCATCACTTCGGAAATACGTCTATGTATCACCTAGACCCCCTTTAATAGTACGGTGTTTCCTATGACTGATGCGTGCAAGCCAAACAGGGTAGTGTAGCACTTTCGCAGAAGTATCCCAATGAGTAATCGTCCCAACGAAGAGCAGAGGAGAGTATTTATAGTGGCGTTTCTGTCACACACAAGGTGTCACAGTTCTTGTGTGAAGTAACTGCTGGTGCTTCTGCAAATATTGTTACTGTCCTAAATCACGTGTAAACCAGTTTGACAAATATAAAAAGAGTTGAAAGTAACAGCTATAAAAATGATTAAAAGCAAATAACATGAGTAAGGCTATAGGTTGTGTTTCCTGCAATGAAGAGATTAGGCACGGAGAGATTTCAGTTTATGGTAAGAATGTATCAAGTGTGCCAGTGCGACGGTAATACCAGTTACCTTGTATTGTACTCGTAGCATTTGATATATGTGTTCTGTAGGCGGATAACCCTAACGTTATGAAACTCCTCCACACGGGATTATATTTTATTCTATGGTCCTGCTTCACCGTTGCCACAGAGTGGTCGTTTCCGTAATTAAGGTCCTTGAACCGGAACCAAGCATTAAGTTCAATGGATCACCGTTATCTCATATTGTCTTTGGTCCTCATAGATATCTCCACCTGTCACGTCAGAGGTCACAGATTCCCGAAACAATATGTGTTACCTGTGTAGGTCTTGAGATCATGTTGTCTGGGCCCTTAAATTGGACAACACGCATAGAGTTCACCACAGTATAACAACATACTAGATAGATCATACTACTACGAATGCAAATGACGACATATAGGATAGGCATAGATGAATCTTACCACTCACCTACATCTCCCACGCCTAGGGGGAATTACTCACACGTCATAAGAGGGGAATCAATCATAACAGAGATAAAACCCATGAAAACCATATCGATAATACCGGGAAGATCCACAATAAAATGAAATGGATAATTCAAATAGTCTTGATCTCCAGATGAGATAAAATAGAGTGATACGTCTCCAACGTATCTATAATTTTTTATTGTTCCATGCTATTATAGTATCTATCTTGGATGTTTTATATGCAATTATATATCATTTTTTAGGACTAACCTATTAACCTAGTGCCCAGTGCCATTTGCTATTTTTTGCTTATTTTTGGCTTTTCAGAAAATCAATATCAAACAGAGTCCAAACGGAGAAAAAACTTTGGATTTTTTTTCCTGGACCAGGAGGGACCCTAGAAGGTTCAGGAGAAGACTAGAAGAGCCACGAGGGAGCGACAAGCTCGGGAGGCGCGCCCAGGGGGGGTAGGCACGCCCCCCAAGCTTGTGGGCCCCTCGTGGCACATCTTGACCTAATTCCAAGCCTATAAATTCTCAAATATTCCCCATATACCAGAGAGCCACCTCGAATAACTTTTCCGCCACCGCAAGCTTCTGTTCTTCCGCGATCCCATCTGGAGGCCTTTTCTGGTACTTTGCCGGAGGGGGAATCGATCACGGAGGGCTTCTACATCAACCTTGCCGCCCTTCCAATGATGTGTGAGTAGTTTACCACAGACCTACGGGTCCATAGCTAGTAGCTAGACGGCTTCTTCTCTCTCTTTGATCTTTAATACAACGTTATCATCGATCTCCTTGGAGTTCTATTCGATATAATCTTCTTTTGCGGTGTGTTTGTTGGGATCCGATGAATTGTGGGTTTATGATCAGATTATTCATGAGAAATATTTGAGTCTTTTCTGAACTTATTTATGCATGATTGTTATAGCTTTGTATTTCTCTCCGATCTATCCGTTTGGTTTGGCCAACTAGATTGATTTATCTTGCAATGGGAGAGGTGCTTTGTGATGGGTTCAATCTTGCGGCGCTCTATCCCAGTGACAGAAAGGAACAAGACACGTATTTGTATTGTTGCCATTAAGGATAAAATGATGGGGTTTATTCATATTGATTGAGTTTACTTTGTCTACATCATGTCATCTTGCTTAAGGCGTTACTCTGTTTTTATTAACTTAATACCCTAGATGCATGCTGGATAGCGGTCGATGGGTGGAGTAATAGTAGTAGATGCAGGCAGGAGTCGGTCTACTTGTCTCGGACATGATGCCTATATACATGATCATTGCCATGAATCCGTCATAACTATGCGCTTTTCTATCAATTGCCCAACAGTAATTTGTTTACCCACCGTACGCAATGTGTTCGAGAGAGAAGCCTATAGTGAAAACTATGGCCCCCCAGGTCATTTATCCATCATATATAAAATCCAAAAATACATTGCTGCAATTTTATTTCCTTTATTTTGTTTTGCAACTTATCTATCTATCTATCACTATCAGAATTAATCCTTGCAAGTAACCGCCAAGGGGATTGACAACCCTCTTGTTTGCGTCGGGTGCAAGTATTTGCTTTTGTGTGTGTAGGTGCTGCTAACGAGGTTCTGTGTGGTTCTCCTACTGGATTAATAACCTTGGTTCTTAACTGAGGGAAATACTTATCTCTACTGTACTGCATTATCTTCTCCTCTTCGGGGAAATCACAACGCAGTTCACAAGTAGCATAGAGTTACACTTGTCCTCCCAAATTGGAATTCCTCTTACAATAGTGAAGGGGGTGGTGATGATGATGGAGATGAAAGGACCAAAACTAAGAATATCTTCGATAATTCCTCAAATCCTCTCTTCTCCTCTTCTGGATGGTGTGGCGGCGGCTACGGTTCTCTTCTCCCCTTGGGACCTTCACGAAAGTGGATTGTATAGACGTGGTGGAGCTGATGGTAGTTCATACGAGCGCTTCGGTCGTATGGAATGCCGTCATTTGCTCTGCTGCGCCTGATGACTTGGGTCTCTTCATGGAAGTTGCTCCATTTGGCTTGATTTGTAGCAATCCCTCTTGGTTTCCTTTCAAATTTAATGTTTCCTGCCAAACATTGAGAAAATGGATTTTCTTCTGTTTCGAGGGATTAGCGCTATAAATATCCAAAGTGTATTAAAAATTCTGATGAAACCAAGCAAGAATCACTAGAAAAACATCACAAATTCTCGAGCCATCAATGACTCAAAATAAGAAGAAAGAAACTACGAAAACAAAGTCTTCAAGCTTCCAATTCTCCACTTCAATTTCTTCAAAGGATGCACCAAATTCTTCACTTGAAGCAATACATTTTAGGGATCGTCTTTCATCGGTTAAACCAAATCTTCAGGGACTATAACTCCTGTGTACACTCACAAACACATTAGTCCCTTAACACATTTGTCTTCAACTTCAATACTCCAAAATCACTAAGGGGGCACTAAATGCATTTACAACATCATCTTGAAAGTTTAAATGTATGCAAAAGTTTGTACAATCTAGAACACATTTACATATTTCTTGCATCGCATAATAATAAAATGAGTGTGTTACAACTGTTGATAAACATGCATAAGTAGATTCTGGCCGTTACTAAATGTTATTCCTGAAGTATTGTCAGCAACTTGCAAATTTGAATGAGAGATGTGAAGACCTCAAATGGCGAAAACTACTTGGTATATCAAGTTTATTCTCACTCTCCAATTCAGTTTAAACGCTGCCTTTTTTGGAGCAGATGGATGTCATATCAGACTGAAAAATAAAATGCTATTACCAAGTGTCTTAGGGAAAGGGGATGGACACTACAAACCAAACTTATTTTCCTACTACGCGTGCTTTATTTATTTGAGCTGTGTACAATTATTGTAATCTTTTATTTATATAAGTAACACTCACTCACAGGAAGAAAAACTGAAGAATAGAGTATATGACCCACTACAACTGCAAGTCGTTATTGTAGTCTAAAGTTGGGTGTTTCGCATGACCACTAGGAAGAGAGCACCGAACGACCATAATGGCTTCCTCCCTAGTCGCAGAAGGTTAGCTTGGCAACAAAAGGCTACCATTAACGCATCAGAAAGACACCGTTGGAGGAAAGACAAACTTGACACCAACAACCCCACTAAAAAGCTCACCGCGAGAGCTGGATCAAGTGCTTCTCTGGGCATTGGGTGTCATTCTCCATTCCATGTCTGAGGCACTCACTGGCGTTGCCATGAGTTCGTTCCTTCCAGGCCGAAAAGAAAGCTAGCCTCCCCAGCGGCAACGGAGCTAGCTTCTACAAATGGAGATAGAGATAGCAGGAGAAGACGAAAGGCCACCGGCGGTTGCCGGAGTCCGAGAGCCGTTAGTGGCGAGGAGGCCGGCAATCGTGCCGGAGGATCCACCGGCAAGGGGATAGCAACGTGAGAGAATCTCGGCTGAGGCGTTCATGGAGGAGTCGGAGAGCCATCGAAGGCAAGGCGGTCATGGCGGAGCCAGATGAGCCTTCAGAAGTGAGGCGACCCGGCGGTCGTGCCAGACTAGGAGAGTGGACGGTGGGCCAGTGGGCAAAGCCATACATAGGAGCGCCATCACGCCGAGATCACCGTCCAACCGCCGCACCTATGATGTGGAGAAGATAGCACTTCTTTTATGAGGGGTCGTTGATATATATATTTTTACTTTTGAGGGAGAGAAGGGCTGGCGGGTGTTCATGGTTGGAACCATCCACCTCCTCTGCCGCAGCAGGCACCTGCTGATGAGCCACCCATTCTCGCGAGAGTGGCAAGCAGAGGCAGGAAGCTGAGGTTGCGGTCACCACTCAGCACAATGCCCAAATGGGGGCTTTTGGAGGAAGATTTATATGCTGCAATTTACTGGAAGCTGGGTGGCCCGAGGGAGTTGAAGGGGAAGGGTGTAGGTAGAAAAGGAGATGAAGTATTGGGATGTAAAAACGTAATCTCTACTATGATTAAAACAATAATTAATGACATGGGATCATGCATGTAGCTCGCCAAGTAGTTTACCACTGAAAACGAAATGCAAGAGGGGCCTTGATTCGGTCAGTCACGTATGAATGGAAACAGAAGGCATGGTGTCCCACGTCTGCATGTTCAGAGTTGCTAATAGGCCGCATGTCAAGAGAAATAGGTAGTGGGGTGCTCCTATTTAGATATAGTAGATGCCATCGTCAAAAACAAAAAATTTGCAAAATCAAGCACTTTATTCACTAACATCACCACAGAAGAACAAAGTAGAAGAGGAGAAAGGTATGTTACTTACAGGAGATGTAACTTGTATACTTTGTTCTAGGGTAGAGAGAAGGGGACAATAATCATGGTACTGCAGATGTAGAGTTGTAATATAAACTAGTAGGCAGAGGTGCGGCGGCACGCCGCGCTCGATTTGAGCCCATCGTTGAGCAAATTGTAACTTAATCTATTGTTGCTCGAGTCTGCTACCATAGCATACTGTGTTTTGATAGGTAACTTTTGTGTAAATTTTTGGTGAGAAGGTATATGCTTATGGGAATATTGTATGCTTGTGTGAGAAAGGTACAATAGATAATCTGGATTGTTTGATTAGATTACATAGCTAGGTGCATACATGCGTGTATGAACAGTGAAATACAACAGGGTAAACACTTGATTATGGTAATATCACATAGCTAGATGGCATACATGCGCGTATAAAGAGGATAATTCAATAAAGTATATTATATTTCATTAGTACTGTGAACGATCTGCTTTTGGTCTTTATCTCTTGTCGTCAATTTCTTAATCAGAGGATGATATGATTATTTCGTCAGGGTGGTTACTTATCCTGGAGTTTTCTCGAATTCTTACTTTACTTGGTGCTCAATTTCTTCAAGCAATAGAAGCTGATCTTCTCCGTCATGCGCGTAATGCTGAATTGGCGTTCCTCTGGTCGTTTGAATTTGTTAGCGTTCTTACCAGTGCTTAATATCCACGCGTACATTGACCTAAAATTTCTTCACCACCACAACTTATGCAAGATGGCCTCATGATATGACCTGCAGTATGAAAAATAGTCTTTTTATATCAGTAGACAGATGGAAGGTAAGCATTCTTTTGGTCGTCTGACAAAATTTCACTCAAAAAATCAGGGAGAAGAGCAAGCATATCTAAGTGAATGGTAAAGTTACCACAAAATAAATATATTTCAGTAGGTATATATACTCCAACGACATTGTTCGGTCAGACTAAAATACATGGGATTGTCCATGTCTCTTCTCATTTCTGCCGGAGAAAACAAACGCTTATCATATGAAAGCAAGATCAACTTTGTCACTACACAACTTAACCTACTTAAGCTTCTCGGTGTTGCAGAAACTGGAATGCTAATATAGATACACAGTGTATGCTCACTCCATTAGATATAGCTTGATGTGTTGAGCTTGGCTTCATTGAAGACCATGTCCACGTTTGTTAGCGTACACGTCAATGTTGTTATCTGTATAGATAAATCATGAGTACGATTTTTATATCCATAATGGTAAATCTGAATTTATACGTACCACGACCTTTGAATTTATACAGGAAGATATGGATTTATACATCAAATTCATTGTACAGAAAGATATAAATTTGCATATGATCAATTTCAAATTTATTATCCACGACCAATCTGTATGGTTTGTGTTGCAAACATTACCTCATGCTCAAATTGCACATTATACGTGAACATTTATCGTAGCCTATGCTTTCAAATATGCCATGGGATTTCATTTGAACTTGCAATTCATCGCAAGAAAAATAAATAAAGCCAAAATACATCATTTGTAGCAACAAAAGGAATATGCATAAAATTCCCACATAATAGAAATGCCTAAAAGCAGCGCCAGGACAACAGTATCACTTCAAGGAAAGCAAGACAAAGAAAAAGATGTTCGAATGTGCATTACATTAGCCTTGATCTATTCTGCTACCACATCTTCGTCTACGCCGGCAAAATGATCTGAGATAGGAAAAAAAGAAGACCAGATTGTGTGCAAGCAAGAAGAATTTTGCGGTTTGAGAGGTTGCTCGATTTCTACGTTTTCATGAGGGGTGGAGAGCAGCCACGGGAGGGGTGGGAGCAGCAATTGGAAGGGGATAGGAGCAGCCATGAGAAGAGACAGATGAACAACGGGAGAGGGAAATAGAGAAGCTGCTGCTCGAGAAAGTGTACTGGGTGAAGATAAGAGGATGAAGAGAGCTCGAGGGACTGAAAAAACTCACCCGCGTCGCCGCTGCCGATGCAAAGGGTTTACACCCTTGCTAGGGAACTTGGCGGTGTTGCACGTTCTAATCCGTCGGGAGGGAATCAAGAAGGAGTGCTGCTAGAAGAAAATCAATCGGGAGAGGAGCCGCCAGGGTTTGGGGAACGGTAGGGAGCATCCTGCTGTGATGTTGCCTCATCCTTGTCCTTTCCGTGTTCTCTTGGCTACGGAGATGTGAAGACGAAGGCAAGGTCCAGGATAGCGGATTGAGATCCAACCTACGGTGGCGAAACAATTTTGGGCCAAACTGTTCTAGTGGAGATGGGTGGGAGGAGATCGGGAGAGAAAGTGGAAGCAGAATCGACGGGTGTTTTCTAGAGGAAGCAGCACTTGTAACACAAGGCGGTGCCACCAAAAATTGGATGTAGTCTCTAGAATACTTCATGTATTTGTATATTGCGGTTTCTAAAAAAAATGGACTGACTATGAAAATACAAAACACAAATTGAGGCACTTTCACAGTAACCCTATAATAGAAATTGAAAAAATATCGAATGGTAGACAATAATGTCCATATAATCACTGTATACACCAATTTAGTTATAAGTACAATTTATACTGGAAGCTCTGAATTTATGAAGACTTTACACCGCAACCAAAAAAGAAGGAGCTAATTTTTTTCCGACCTTGTTGAATGGCGTCTCAACGCAAAAAATTGCGCAAATCTAGAAGGGTTTCTCATCTTTGATGTAATATCTTTTTTTCAGTTTTTTTTGGTAATTTTATCTAAAAAGGAATAAAAAACATGAAAGTATTGTTCACAGAATAGTACTATTCACCCACAATTACTGTTTCACAGAAAGGTGATGTAATATTTGTTTTTAGTTTTTGGTAATTTTATCTTAAGGGCATCTCCAAAGCTGGCATGCAAATGTCTCCGGTGTATGTCCGTTTTTATGTCCGAACGTGGTCTGCGGACATGATGCGGGAGGGAGCCATCCAATGCTAATCACAAAGTACCCGGTTGGTAGGAGAAAAGTTAGGTGGGGACCATGCATGTGGTGGGATATTTGTGGTTTAGTGTCTGGTTGGGAGGAGAGGGGGGAGAGGGGGACCATGCATGTGTGGTTGGGAGGAGAGAGAGAAGAGAGGGACCATGCATGTGATTGGTCAAGTGCATGTCCGGACTCCGGCAGAGCCCCCTACGTTTGTCTCTTTGGTAATTTTATCTAAAAAGGAATAAAAAACATGAAAGTATCACTTATTTTGAGACGGAGTGATACTATTCACCCACAATTACTGTTTCACAGAAAAGTGATGTAATATTTGTTTTTAGTTTTTGGTAATTTTATCTTAAGGGCATCTCCAAAGCTGACCTGCAAATGTCTCCGGTATATGTCCCTTTTTTATGTCTGAATGTGGTCCGCGGACATGATGCGAGAGGGAGCCATCCAATGCTAATCACAAATTATCCGGTTGGTAGGAGAAAAGGTAGGTGGGGACCATGCATGTAGTGGGATATTTGTGGTTTAGTGCCCGGTTAGGAGGAAGGAGAGGAGAGGGAGACCATGCATGTGCGGTTGGGAGGAAAGAGAGAAGAGAGGGACCATGCATGTGATTGGTCAAGTGCATGTCCGGACTCCAGCAAAGTCCCCCACGTTTGTCTCTTGGATACCGGAATCCATACATCTGCACTGCTAAGCGAATATATACAAGTTCCGTTGGATGACAAAAGTGGTCCGGACACTGTGGTCTGGACATATAGTGGAGGTTTGAGGGTCCGCTTTACGTCCGGACTGCTAAGCGAACATATACAGGTTTTCGTTGGATGGCAAAAGTGGTCCAGACACTGTTGTCCGGACATATAGTGAAGGTTTGAGGTCTGCTTTGGAGATGCCCTAAAAGGGGTTGTGAAGGTACTGTTCGCACATAATTTCTGTTTACCCACAATACTGTTCATAGGAATGTACTGTTCACTATGGTTACTATTCATTCTAGAGTACTATTCATTACGAACACGTGTCGGCCAGGGAGAGCCCCCGGCCACAACGGTGGACGCACGGGAGGAGCTCCTCCTTAGCAGCTTTAGTTATCTTATATATTCCTTAGGCTGCAAGGCTAAAAGGAAGACATTTCATCGCTTTTAGGGAAGAGATTCACCACCGGACATATGTAAAGTCATTGAGAGAGAGAAAGATGACTCACTAGCTTGTTCTCACACATTGTCCAGGAGTGTCATGCTCCTCGCCGCCGCTTACTAGTCCTCCCCATTGTAGAGCTTGTTGGAGGCGACACCTCGTGTTGTAGCCAATGCAGAAGTAGGTTGAGAAGGGTGGGCTAGAGATCTCGGCTGGGGTGTGGAGAAGTTGTGGCGTCGCAGGGGTGCACTGGAGGGAGACCTCGAGTTCCTGTAGGAGCAAAGGGCAATGGCTGCGACGGTGGACACCAGAGGAGGGGGAAAACTTTAGACGAAGAAATTAAACTAGGCGTAACTAGACCCGCAGGAGGCGATGCTAATGGCCGCTGGACCGCCACGCATGAGAATCTAGCTTCGCCTAGGGTTTGGTGCGGGGGCATGTGAGGAGGGGCTGAAGGCTAGGCTACTGTAGGAATTGGTGGAGGCGGATAGTTGCGAGGCTGGGCTGACGAATGGTGGTGCTAATTAGCAGCAGATGGCCAAAATCTTAGGCGGCAGTGCTGAATTTGGAATAGAAGAAAGGGAGAGAAAGACACGACAACGAGCGAGAGAATACGGGTGTCGGAGTCTAGGATCTGCGTCCAAGAAACTTCTCCAAGAACTTAGGATTCGAACTCTGGGGGACTTTGCTTGGCAACCTACGACACGACGGCAACTACGGCGGGATCACGACCGGCTCACTGGCTCTCACCGGACATGAAGGGGACGCGCGAGCTACCCAGGTTCGGGCCACCGTGCGGTGTAATACCCTACTCCTGCCTGTGTTGGATTGCTCTGTAATGGAGAGCTTGTGGCTCGAGGTACACGAGGTGTGGGGGAGAAATGAGTCGATCCCCTTACATGGAGGTGGCCCTGCCCCTTTTGTAGTGCCTTGGTCCTCTACCCCGAAAATATGAGCGGGAAAGGGTGGCCACAGGGCGGCAATTCAAAGGGGGACAGGCGCGCGGGTCTATCCTGACTAAAGGCGGTCTCCGCCTGATAAAGTAGTCTTCGTGACGCGCTGGTGGGCTTGGCGATGACCTTCGTCCTGACGCGCCGATCCGTCCTGATCTTCCATCACCAAAGAGGAAACACTTTGGGACTTGCTTTGGGGAGGCAGATGCCACTGCTCCCTTATCACCAGAATGGAAACTGGGCTCGGTCACGCCCTGCTGCCCTTATCCTGACAGCGGGTCGTCACCCATGTGCTGGGCGCAGAGCCCTGCGGCTGACGCCGTACGACCCGCTCCATGCGGAGGCCTTGCGAGGGGAGCCTCGCGAGGCTCGCCCCTCGCGAGGCGGCTTCCTCCGGAACGGCCGAGGCAGGGCCGCTCTCATGGGCCGGCCCAAGCGCTGCCCTCTGGGCCAGAGGCAGACGGGCCGTGGTACCCTGGTTCCCACTGGGCCGACAGTAGCCCCCGGGCCCGCGGCGCGCACGTCCCGCCTGCTAGGGACGAAACGACGCGGGGCCCATTGAGCTGCCGGGCCCAGAGGTGACGCGTGGCGGCTTCTACGGGGCGGGTCGCCCCCACTCCCCACGACGCCTTGGTAACCGCCCGCGCTGACATAAAGTCTGCCCGCGCGCGGCGCGACACCGTCATCGCCTTCTGCTGCTGCTGCTTCGATTCCCGACGCCGAAGAAGGCGGAGCGACGAGGAGAGCCCCACGCCGAGCATAAAGAGGGGGGAGCGAAGAGCCAAAGTCCTCCACCCATCTTCCTTCTCTTCCAACCCTTCCTTCTCTGTCTTGCTAGAGCCACCGCAGCGATAGCGAGGGGAAGAGGTCGTGCCCGCGCGTCTGCCGCCGCATCCAGGGTTCCACCCCGGGGGCGCGGGCGCTCTCCGGCGGCTGCCGGCGCCAGTCCCAGTGGCCGAGGAAGGGGCGCCGCCCGTGGACGTGAAGGGCGTGGCGCGCGCGGTGAAGGCGGACGTGGTGGGGCGGCCGCCCTACCTCCCCAGGCAGGAAGCCACTCGGCGGAGGCGGCCCACGAATTCATAGTGAGCATGCACCGCCAGCCCTGCACCTGGCTCCGGCTCCCAGACTCCTTTGCGGAAGCGATGGCGGATCGCGTGCCCTTGGGCTTGTGGGTGCAGGCCGACGGCTGCTGCAACGGCCCCTCCTGGGTGGCGACGGAGTTCACCCCCTCGGGCTTCATGTTCTTGAGGCAGGGGTGGAAGTCGTTCGCCCTCGCCCGCGGCCTGAAGCGAGGCCACGTTCTCCAGTTTAAGTACGACGGGGCCGCCACGCTCTTCGTGAAGATCTTCGGGATCTCTGGCAACCGCCTGGAGTGCTGCGCGGAGAGCGAGGATGGCAGATACAGCGGCTCCTCCAGCGAGGACGACATCGACAACAGCGCCGCCTCCTCCGGCGAGGGCGGAAGCGACGACAGCTCTCCCCGCGTCAAGAGCGAGGATGAAGACTCCGACTAGGCGCGCGACGTCCGTGCTGGAGCCTTGGGGATAGCGGCGCCCAGCCTAAGCTTTTTTTTTTCTGCACTAGATTGATGTAGCCCCCTGGGGGTGTGAAACATTTGCGCAGCATTTTTGTTGTTAAGTACTCAATGCTTAATGTGTTTTCGTTTTCCTCCCGAGGCCCTTATCTCCCCTTTACATTGCCTTCGTGCCCTGTGTCACTGGGACCCAACCCCTGAGGTGGGCTACACCGTCGCTGGTATGCCCAGAGCGTGCGCTTGGCAAGGCCAGAGGGTGTAGGGCTCTTAGGGCTGGTAGGAGTCCCTGAGACGTGATGCTCAGGGTCCCCCCCTTGACGCGCAGGCGTCTCGTGCCAAGGAAATCAGGACGCCACGAGAGAGAAACGAGAGGGAAAAGACCCGAGGGGTACTTAGACTTAGCTCTTTTGGAGACGCGCGGCTTGGGGCGAGTCCTTCGTGAGGCGCAGCACGCAAGGCGCGGTCCCTCACGAAGCCTTCTGCCCGCGGGGCGCCGACTGCGAGGCCTCCCGAGGGGGGCTCCTGAGGTTCTTGAGACCCTGCACCAGGGAAATTGCCAAGTTTTTGCAAGTAATGTAGCGGGGCGCGCTCGCGAGGCCGCTTGTGGGTGTTACGCGAGGAGGCGAGAGCACCAAGGACCTGGTGAGGTGACGTGCACGGGAGCCGGCCCGCGAGCCAGAGCTCAGTCACTTGGGTTTTGCAGCGCTGCTGGGACTGACCCGAGCACAGGCACCGTGCCCAGCCCCCGCCCGCGTGAGACACATGGGGGGAGATCGCGAGCGCGCCTCTTGAGGCAAACTCAGCTGCAAGGACACCGGCTGTTATTAGGAAGTAGTCTTTACTGATGCATGAAATAGATTCATTACACAACAGAAAAGATACGCGCTGTCGTGTTCGACACGGGTCAGCTTTGAGGATGTCATGGCCGTAGGCCCCTCAAGTAAGTAGGCCGCCAGCGCGGAGCATGGGGCGTCCGCCAGCACGGAGCATGGGGTATCCGCCAGCGCGGAGCATGGGGTATCCGCCAGCGCGGAGCATGGGGCGTCCGCCAGCGCGGAGCATGGGGCGTCCGCCAGCGCGGAGCATGGGGCTTCCATGAGAGTGGGAAGGAGCTCCCGCGTGCCGAAGGCAGCGCCGGTAGAGGGAGCCCCGGAGCGTGTACAGCTCCATGTCGTTCGTATCCATGGGGTCACGGATAGAACTTGCGAAGATGTTGGATGTTCCATGTGTTTGGTACAGGAACACCCTCCTCCGTTTCGAGCCGTGCCATGCCGGAACGGGAGATGTGCGTGACCCTGAAAGGGCCCTCCCACATGGGTGAGAGTTTGTGGAGTCCCTCTCTGGAGAGGATCCGGCGCAGGACAAGGTCGCCCGCCTCGAGTGTGCGGGGGCGTATGTTGCGGCTGTGATAGCGACACAACACCTGCTGGTACCTTGCCGCTGAAAGGGCGGCTTGGCGGCGCGCTCCCTCGAGGAAAAGCAGGTCATCCTCCCGCAGGCCGCCCTGACGAGATTCATCGAAGGCCAAGACCCGCGGGGACCGGTGCTTCACCTCGGCTGGGAGGACCGCTTCTGCCCCGTAGACGAGGAAGAAAGGCGTCTCGCCGGTGGGCTTGGTCGCCGTGGTGCGGATGGACCACAGCACTGACGGGAGCTCATCCAGCCAGCCCTTGTCGCAGGCCGCGAGCTGCTTCTTGAAGCTCCTGGTCTTGAGGCCCTTGAGGACCTCAGCGTTGGCACGCTCAGCCTAGCCGTTGCTTCGAGGGTGTGCTACGGAGGCGAAGCAGATCTGTGTGCCGATGCTGGCACAGTAGGTCTTGAATTGGCCGCTGGTGAACTGTGTGCCGTTGTCCATGATGATGCGGTTGGGGACGCCAAAGCGGCACACCAGGCCCTTGATGAACTTGACCGCTGATCCTGCCGGAATGGTCCAGACAGGCTCCACCTCCGCCCATTTGGTGAACTTGTCGATGGCGACGTAGAGGTAGCGGTAGCTGCCAGCCGCGCGAGGGAAGGGCCCGAGGATATCCAGCCCCCAGACCGCGAAGGGCCACGAGAGAGGGATGGTCTGGAGCCCTTGCGCCGGCTGGTGGACCTGCTTGGCATGGAACTGGCAGGCCTCGCATGCCTGGACCAGCTCCGCGGCATCCTCGAGCGCTGTGGGCCAGTAGAAACCGCTGCGGAATGCCTTACCTGCAAGAGTGCGTGAGGACAAGTGGTGGCCGCAGTCGCCTCCGTGGATGTCGGCAAGCAGCTCGTGCCCTTGCTCCTTGGAGATGCACTGCAACGCGACTCCGTTTGGGCGGCGGCGGTACAGGTCATCCTCCTGCAAGTGGTAGAGCGCAGCTTGGCGGACCACACGCTTTGCTTCTGCGTTGATCTCCGGGAGGGCGCCGCACGTCAGGTAGTCCTTGATCTCCGTGATCTAGCTTTCAGGCTGCGGCTCGAGTGCCAGCAGCAGGCGAGCGCCTGAAGATGGTACGTAGTCTGGTGCGCCCATGGGTGGTGCGGGAGGGAGCTCCTCATGAGCCGCCGTGAGGCTGGCGATCAGAGGCGCCACTGAAGGCTTCAGGAGTCGTTCCTCGAAGACGTCGGGGCTCTGGGGCTCGCGGCGAGAAGCGCGCTTGGCGATTTCATCCGCCTCGCTGTTGTCGCCGCGGGGGATGTGTTGTAGCTCCATGCCCATGAAGCGCTTCTCGAGCTTGTGCACCTCCTCCGGGTATGCCGCCATGTGCTCGTCCTTCAGCTTGTACTTCTTGTTGGAGAAGTTAACGAGGAGCTGCGAATCGCCCTTGATGATGATGCGCCTGACTCCAAGCGCGATGGCGGCCTTGAGCCCGGCGATGAGTCCCTCATATTCGGCGATGTTGTTGGAGACCTTGTCGGTGCGCCCGAAGCAGAGCTACACTGCATAGTAAAGCTTGTCGCCTGTGGGTGTAGTGAGAACCACCCCAGCCCCCGCGCCCTGGCGCGCGAAGGCCCTGCCGAAGTGCATGCTCCAGCCTCCGGAGGTAGCCTCCTTGGGCAAGGACGACTCCTCCTGGGACTCGCCTTGACGCGTGTCCGTCCACTCCACCGCGAAGTCCGCCAAGGCCGCGCCCTTGATGGTCATGGTGGTGAGGAACTCCAGCTCGAAAGGCTGCAGCTCGATGTTCCATTCGGCGACGCGGCCGGTGGCATTTGGGCTCCGCAGGACTTGCTCCAGCGGGTAGGAGAAGATCACTCTGACTGGGTGACCCTGGAAGTAGTGGCGCAGCTTCCTGGAGGCCATGAGGAGCGCCAAGAGGAGCTTCTGCTGCATGGGGTATCGTTCACGCGCGTCTCGCAGCACCGTACTGACGAAGTAGACGGGGTTCTCGACGAGGCGCGTGACCATGGTATCCAAGTCGTGCTCACTGAGGAGCTCAGGCTGCTGCGCCGCGGAGGCCTCCGGAGGCGGCGCCACAGGGGCCTCCGGAGGCTGAGCTCCAGGGGCCTCCTGAGGGGGCGTTGGGGCCTCCTGAGGGGGGCCCTTGGCAGGCGCCGGCAGAGCCTTGAGGGGCTCCAGCGATGTCTCCACGGGGACGGCATCCGTAGGTACAGGCTCGGCAGGCTTCTTCTTGACGCAGACTCGCTCCTCCCGCTCTGCCACAAGGGCCGCGCTGGCCGTTTGGGGAGTAGCCGCCAAGTACAACAGCAGGCGCTCGCGTGGGCGCGGGGCGACCATGACGGGAGGGCTTGTGAGGTATCTCTTGAGATCCTCGAAGGCAGCATCGGCCTCGGGGGTCCACTTGAAGGGGCCAGACCTCTTCATGAGCTTGAAGAAAGGCAGAGCCCGCTCGCCGAACTTGGATATGAAGCGACCGAGCAAGGCCATGCACCCCGCCAGGCGCTGCATCTCCTTGAGATTGCGGGGCGGCCACATTTCCTCGATAGCCCTAATCTTCTCAGGGTTCGCCTCGATGCCGCGATGGGAGACCAGGAAACCCAGGAGCTTGCCAGAAGGGACACCGAAGACACACTTGGCGGGGTTGAGCTTGAAGTTAACCTTGCGCAGGTTGGCGAAGGTTTCTCCCAGGTCCTCGATGAGGGTGCGCGCCTCGCGTGTTTTGATGGTGATGTCGTCGACATATGCCTCCGCATTTCTCCCCATCTGGCACCCTAGGCAGATGTGCATCAGTCTCTGGAAGGTAGCCCCCGCACTCTTCAGGCCAAAGGGCATGCACACGTAGCAGAACACTACGCAGGGGGTGATGAAGGCGGTTTTTTCCTCATCCTCTTTTGCCACCTTGATTTGATGATAGCCTGAGAAGGCGTCCAGGAAGCAGAGCAGATCGCACCCGGCGATGGAGTCTACTATCTGGTCGATCCTGGGCAGCGGGAAGTGGTCCTTGGGGCAGGCCTTGTTGAGGTTGGTGAAGTCGACGCACATATGCTTGCCGCCGTGCGGCTTGGCGACGACAACGGGGTTGGCGATCCACCCCAGGTGGAGCACTTCGCGGATGATTCCAGCGTCTTGGAGTTTCTCGACCTCCCCAATGACGAAGTCCTGCTTCTCGGGCGCCTGGTGCTGTACCTTCTGCTTGACGGGGCACGCGTTGGGGCACACCGCCAAGTGGTGCTCGATCACCTCCCTTGGCACGCCGGGCATGTCTGAGGCTGTCCAAGCGAACATATCAGCATTCGCCCGGAGGAAGCCGACGAGAGCGCCCTCCTGCTCGGGGGGAAGGCCGCTGCCGATGGTGAGGAAGGGGCCCGCGCCGCTCCCATCCAGCGGCACCTTCTTGGTCTCGGCCCGCTCCTGGGAGAACAACAACTTCTTCTTCGCGGGCGCCGGCTCGGCAAGCCCAGGGGCATCCTCCTCAGCCAGGGATGCGGCGGCGGCCGCCTTGTAGGCGCGTGCGAGGGTGCGCACAGCGTCCCTTTCGTCGCAACGGACGGTGAGGGTGCCGTCGCTATCGGGCATCTTGACGAGGCCGTAGGCGTGGTGCGTCGCGGCCATGAACTTGGATAGCGCCGGGTAGCCCAAGATGGCGTTGTAAGGCAGGCCGATGCGAGCCACATCGAAGACGATGAACTCCGTACGGTAGTTCTTGCGGGTGCCGAAGGTGACGGGAAGGCGCACCTGCCCCTAGGGGGCAGTGGAGCCGCCAGTGACGCCCGAGAAGGGCCTGGTGGGCGCCAGGCGCCCACATGACGCCTGGAGCGTCTCGAAAGCCTCCACAGAGAGCACGTTGAGGCCAGCGCCGCCATCGATGAGCGTCCTGGTGACGGCTATGCCGCCGATGGTAGGAGTACACAGCAAAGGGACAGCTCCCACAGCCCTGGTGGACTTGGGGTGATCGCTGGCGTCGAAGGCGACGGGAAACTCGGACCACTTGAGGCGGCCGGCGGGCTCGGGCGCCGGAAGGGCCGCGCTTACTTCGCGCGAGAAGCGCTTGAGGTGGCGGCTGGACGGAGGGGCCTGGGCCCCTCCCAGGATGCAGGCTACCCCTCGGGGCCCCTGGGAGCCCCCACTGGTGGCGATGCCCTTGGTTGAGCGGCGGCCGCCGCCGCCGCCCAGCGTGGGCGAGCCGCGGGGCAACTCTGTGGCGCATGCCGCGCGGCGCCGCCCGGCCCGGAGGAGGAGATCGGGGGGCGGCGCGCCCAGGTTGCTCAACGCGCCGTGGTGAAGTGGGCGAGGGGCGAGGGGGCGCCTGGCCGCCGCTGGCGGCGAAGACGAGCTCGGTGATGCGCTCGAGCCAGGCGTCGCGACCGTCCTTGGCGGGGCGACAGCGCAGCAGCCCCTGCGCCATGAGCAGCGTGACGCGCGGAGCGGGAGGGACGCGACCTGCGGGCGAGGACGCGGTGGAGGAGAGGGCACGCTCCTGCTCACTCGCCGACGGGCGGATGGAGGAGAACGCCCGCCCCCCAACGAGCTCGGTGGTGGTGCGAGAGCGCCGCCCAGGGGCACCTCAGGCGGCGGGCGCCGCGTGGACCCTGGCGGCGGCTCGACGCGCAGCGCGCTCGCGGCGCGCGGCGGCGTCGTCCATGTCGATGCCGACGTCGAGGTCGAAGGCGCGAAGACGGCAAGTCCCCCTACCTGGCGCGCCAAATGTCGGAGTCTAGGATCTGCGTCCAAGAAACTTCTCCAAGAACTTAGGATTCGAACTCTGGGGGACTTTGCTTGGCAACCTACGACACGACGGCAACTACGGCGGGATCACGACCGGCTCACTGGCTCTCACCGGACACGAAGGGACGCGCGAGCTACCCAGGTTCGGGCCACCGTGCGGTGTAATACCCTACTCCTGCCTGTATTGAATTGCTCTGTAATGGAGAGCTTGTGGCTCGAGGTACACGAGGTGTGGGGGAGAAATGAGTCGATCCCCTTACATGGAGGTGGCCCTGCCCCTTTTGTAGTGCCTTGGTCCTCTTCCCCGAAAATATGAGCGGGAAAGGGTGGCCACAGGGCGGCAATTCAAAGGGGGACAGGCGCGCGGGTCTATCCTGACTAAAGGCGGTCTCCGCCTGATAAAGTAGTCTTCGTGACGCGCTGATGGGCTTGGCGATGACCTTCGTCCTAACGCGCCGATCCGTCCTGATCTTCCATCACCAAAGAGGAAACACTTTGGGACTTGCTTTGGGGGAGGCAGATGCCACTGCTCCCTTATCACCAGAATGGAAATTGGGCTCGGTATCGCCCTGCTACCCTTATCCTGACAGCGGGTCGTCACCCATGTGCTGGGCGCGGAGCCCTGCGGCTGACGCCGTACGACCCGCTCCATGCGGAGGCCTCGCGAGGGGAGCCTCGCGAGGCAACCGGGTGCTTGGCGGCGAGGGGCCTCGTGAGGCGGCTTCCTCCGGAGCGGCCGAGGCAGGGCCTCTCTCATGGGCCGGCCCAAGCGCTGCCCTCTGGGCCAGAGGCAGACGGGCCGTGGTACCCTGGTTTCACTGGGCCGACAACGGGAAAGTGGCGGCGTGGAAGGGTTGCGTTATATCACCGGGATGGATCAGAACCACGTGGGATCACGCGAAGGAAACCTAGCCAACATTGACTGACAAGAATGGTCCCACCCACCTCGCACCCACACGATGCACCAGGAAGCTCTATTCCCCAGAAGTTTAGAGTTTTTATAAGGATTGCATATTCATTTCGTATTTACATGCAAATTTGTCCAAGAACCTTTACATATTGTCCAGGTGCGTTGAACCATGGTACTCTATTTCATGTTTCCAAAAACCAGTTGAAAAGGGTAAAATAGGAGTAATAAGGAATAAAAATCACACGGAAAGGGGAAAAGGACCCCTACTCTCTCCACAGGGGCCAGGGAGTCCCAACTCCGCCTCCACGGCTCCACGCTTGACCTCACCTCCATCCGTAAGCGTCGCCGTCGCAGTCGCCGGGGAGCACCATGCGGCCTTCCTCCCACATACTCGCCGCGAGGCACCTCCTACGCGGCTCCCGCTTCCAACCCTCCACGGCGGCCGCCGCCTCCTCTGTTTTCAGGCGGCTCGACGGAACCAATGGGCCGCCCGTGCCGAAGCCTCTCCGTAATCCCCACCTCGGAGAACTCGGACCAAACTGTAGGGTTTTTCCTGGGAGAGGCGCCCCCTTTGCCCACCTCAACTGCTTGCTGCCGGACTCCACCTACCCGCCGCACTGCGCGCGGCCCCTCCGCGACTTGGTAACAAGTGCTTACCGCATTCTAGTTTCGACGCTGAGATGCATAGATACAGTAGTGCATGATAGGGTCTTACCTTATACGTTATCAATGTTTTACTGAAATAAGTGGGAATTTCCTAGCAAAACAGTAGGCAGCAGTAAAAAATGAAGCACGACTGATGAGTTAGTGGGCGCTGTTGATTGGGCTTCAGTTTTGTTCTCTAATTGTTACAAAGGGAAGATACTCGGTCTCCGGCTTAATCTGTCAAAGCACAAAATGAAGTACAAGCGTGATGCATATGGCAGTGTTGCCTTCTGAATGCTGGTTCTGTCTGTGAAGTGTTGTTGTATTTACTCTGCACTTTTCAGTTCCATCTGAAATATGGTTATTCATGTATCTTCTTGCGGTTGGTTCATGATGTCAGTGATTGCAGCAATAACGAAAAGTTTGATGCATTTGTCTGTTAATTTTCTTAATAGAAGCTACTGTTTGTTTGTCAAATATGGTTTTGTGATTCTTACTATGTTTGTAGAGAGGGCATGCATTCTCCACAGCTGCCAATGCAGTGACTGTTAGGAAGCCGGCTGATGATAACGTGCATAAATATGCCCCAAAAAAGGACATTGATGATCAGATAGCAGACGCGCAGATTCTTCGAAACCTTTGGAAGTACTTAATGCTGAACGATAGCCCTGATTTCCGCTTCAGGCTTGTGCTGTCGTTGGGCCTCTTAGTTGGTGCAAAGGTAAATGCTACTCATGAAACCTTTAACCTATACAAGTATCATTGATGATAAGAAACATCAACTTTGTTAGCAAAGATTTTTGTTTTCTGTTGTACTCATTAATGACTAGCAATCTGCAAATGTTGGCAATCCCATTTGAGCTAACACTCTTCCCTAGAAGCTACCATTGACCATCATGTTGCAGGCTCAGTATTGATAATATCTTTACCTCACTTCGTTGGTATGCAGTGCCCATAATGCACAGATATTCTTCTATTTTTTCTTTATACAAATGATCCTTTTAACCTATTCTGATGTAATGTGATAAACTCAGATACAGCCTATTTGTAGGTGTGTATTTTTTTTAAATGGATTTTTCTTGTTTAATACCTCAAATAGTCAACTATCATCACTCTGAAATCAAAGGAAGAATATTGCCCTTGCAGTTATGATACATGTCATAATGGATGAAGTTGTTACATGAACCTTCCAACTTTGTCACGTGCCTTTTCTGTTTATAATTTTATTTTGACGAAGCTTTTCTGTTTATAATGGACACCAGGTTATAAATGTTCAAGTGCCTTTCTTGTTTAAGCTTGCTATCGATTGGCTTGCAGCCCTTGGTGGCGCTGAAGCCTCGCTGGCATCATTTACAGATGCTAATGCAACCATGCTGGCTCTCTTTGCAAGTCCAGCAGCAGTTCTGATTGGTTATGGTATCGCACGGTCAGGAGTATCAGCTTGTACAGGTACATTTGTTACAAAAGTTGCTTATCATTGTTTTCTTACGCCTGAAAAGCTGCCAAAAGAAACTCCTTTGGTGAGCATGAGGATATGCATTTTCGACATTCTCTCTTACTGCTCTCCTGTTAAAAGATATAGAACTATGATTTATTCCTCATGGTAAATTCTCTGTTTTCAGAATTGCGCAATGCTTTATTTTCTAAAGTGACTTTGAGAGCCATCCGTTCAGTCTCCAGGACGGTAAATATTGAAGCCTTTTCATTTCTATGGTACCACATTTTAGTGAAGTTGAATGATTATTTTCTGTTTGAAGCCATCCAGAATTTTGGATGTTTCAACACAGTATGGATATATGTTGAATTAAGTATCTTATTTTTCTTGATATCCAATGCTATTGTTCTCCTATATATCTTTATATTCATGGAGAAGAAAAAAAGTTACTATAATGGCATCTGGACAAGATCCACTTCTTGTTGTTGGATGGCTGGTGCTGCGAAACTGTTTCGATGTTAAACTGCAGGCACTTTAAGTATTGCCTTAGTTTCTTAACTCTTACGCATTGCAGGTATTTTTTCACCTGCATGAGCTTGATCTTCGTTATCATCTAAGGTACTTGGGAAATGCTCTGATTCATGCCATCATGCTTGTTTCGATGTTTTCCCTCTATTCATTGATTGACCGCATTATCTGTTGTGCTGACGTACAATACATTTGTGGTAAAAACACCACAAGTAACTTAGATGGTTAAACACTAATTCCTTTATATAAGCTACACCCATTTTTTTTATTCAATCAAACAGTCAATAAGAAGTCTCTGAACCCTAATATCCTCTATCCGTACCCATGCTACCCTTCCTGCTTACCCGCGTGCCCACACCAGTAAGGTGCGCCAGCTTTTAATCGGCCCTAAGGTCTTGCTTGTATTGCATCCTGTAAACCGGTGTGGAAACAAGCTACAAGAACAACACTTATTATTATGTAGTTGCTGAGTTTTGATGCTTATGGGATGGAGGCTATTTGAATTTTCATTATGTTCCCTTTCCGGTTTATGTGTTTCAGCCGTCAAACTGGAGCTCTAAATCGCATAATTGACCGAGGCAGTCGCGCAATAAATTACATTCTTACAGTGATGGTGTTCAATGTTGTTCCCACAATACTAGAGGTACTCACAGTTACTGCCCTCAACTGTTACTGCCCGTCAGTTGTGCAAATTGCCTGTGATATTGTCATATTGATGCTGGTTGCTTTTGGTAATTTATGTCATTTCTTCTTGTGGCCTTTATGTGAGCTCTGTTTGCCTTGTGCTTTTGCTTCTTATTTACAGATTGGTATGGTGTCAAGTATACTTGCCTACCAGTTTGGTTCCACTTTTGCTTGGATTACTTCAGTTTCAGTTGCTACCTACATTGCTTTCACTTTGGCTATCACACAGGTGCGGACGCTGTACTCTGTCATCACATATGTAGTCTTAGGATTAAGATGTTGCTTTCATAAATGCTCAATCTACCTATCTAATGGTATCTTTCCTATCATGTATTATTCTGGTTCCTCATCACTGTCTGTTTTCATTGTGACAGTGGCGGACTAAGTTCAGGACAGCCATGAACAAAGCTGATAATGCTTCTAGTACAGTGGCAGTTGACTCCCTTCTGAATTATGAGGTTATCCCATGGTTGTCCGTTACTCTGGTGTCTGGTCTATATTTTTACCGTTCCATATTGTAATTCAACTTCTTACCATTCTTATTTTGCTTGCGTGCAGACTGTCAAATACTTCAACAATGAGCAATTTGAAGTTCAGAAGTACGATAAATACTTAAAGAGTAAGTACATATATCGATTAATTTGTGGGAGAAATGTCATCACAAAGTGAAATACACAGCTACACTATAAGTTAATTTTGTTAGATATGTTTGATCTTTTAACTACTTTTTCTTACAATGTGCTCAGCATACGAGGATGCTGCACTGAAAACCCAAAGTAGCCTCGCCTACCTGAATTTTGGGCAAAGTGTTATATTCAGCTCGGCATTATCCACAGCAATGGTTTTGAGCTCATATGGTGTAATGAGTGGTGCTCTGACTGTCGGTGATTTGGTAGTTCCTTATGTCAAGTCTTTGTGTTTTATATCTCCTGCCATTTCATTTCTTAGATCACTTTGGCACATTGGGGTAGCAATACATCCACATCAAAGCAGAAAGATATTCAACTCAGGTTGAATATATCCTCAGGTTGACCAATATTACCTCAGGTTGTCGACATGAAAGTTGTTAGAAGCGAAAATGTGTAACTGGAAAATAAAATATAGTACTATTTAACAATGACTTGATATTAAGCTTCAGGTCTTTTTCGTTTTCTGCTTTTCTTAGTCTCGTAGTTGCCTTCGATTAATGTGTTGAAATCTTGGCGTCCAGGTCATGGTTAATGGACTTCTATTCCAGCTTTCACTACCGCTGAACTTCCTTGGGAGTGTCTACCGAGAATCTAGACAAAGTCTCATTGACATGAAGTCTATGTTTCAGTTGCTTGAGGTAAAAGCTTTGTAGTTATAGATTCATACTGCTCAATGTCTGATGGCATGCAGTTTAATTTATCCTTAATCATGGTCTCAGACACTTCAGAACTATTATCTGCGTCTTGTTTTAGGAAACACCTGGAATAAAGGATGAGCCTCATGCACAACCTTTGCAGTTCAAGGGAGGATGCATTGAATTTGAGAATGTGCATTTTGGGTAAGTTTTGTCCTTTGTTAGCTTGTTAAGTGCCGCAAAGTGCTTATATTATTTCCCAAAAGAAAACTGCACATGTAGCAAGTTTGAAAGCAGTTGAGCAACCAAGCAGCTTCACTTATTTTAACCATTGATAGCCAATTAAATGATAGTGTTTTTTTCCAGTATATTTGGTTTCCTTTGAAAAGAATGTGAAAGTATTCCTGCTAAATACATCCTTGTAGAGTGATTTTTTTTCTTTCCTGAAATTTCTTTCAGCAGTGAATATATGGTACTGAAGTGTTTATAGGACATCTAAATTTAGTGATTTTCTTTGTCTATGATCTCCCTGTAAATTTGAACTTCTCTAATCATCTCGACTGTCATCTCGAAAGACCTCAAATAGGTGAAATATTAACAACTTGGATCATCTAACAAATAACTCTCGCTTCATGTCATCTGGGTAATCATCACTGTTTCTGATACTATCTTGTTAGGGATTTACACATACAGCTAAGACTTTACTAATTTTAACGTTCTTTAGGGCGTGTTCGGTAACGTCCCAGCTTCCCTAACTCCGCAACTCCAGCTTCCCCTTTTTTTGGATCTGGGAAATCCCAGCTCCCTCAACTCCTCATTTTTTGCACTAGACGCCTCGCCAGCTCCTGAATCGCAGCTCCTGGAGTTAAGCCGTTCGGTGCAGCTCCGGCCACGGAGTTGGAGGAGCCAGGAGCTGGAGCACTCCCGAACAGGCCCTTTAATTAGCAAAAATCTTAGAACAGTCACTGTACATATTGGGATGTACTCCCCCCGTTCTAAATTAATTGAAGTTCTAGCTTTGTCCTAAGTCAAACTTGTTTAAGTTTGACCAAGTCTACAGAAAAATATACCAACATCTAAAACACCAAATTATTTTCATTAGATTCTTTATAAAATTTGTTTTCGTACTATCTATATTTGATCTTGTAGATCTCTAACACATTTTTGTATATACTTGGTCAAACTTAGACTTGTTTGACTTAGGACAAACCTAGAACTTCAAACCCTGACTAAACAGAATTGCTTCAAACTAAATTTAAGAAACCAACCAAGGCTTTAAGCAACTATGTAAATCAGATCTGTGATGTAGTAGAGGCTGTAAATTAGACAACAGTCTGATCCAGTGCCATATTTATTGATGAGTAGCTCAGAGATTTGATTTCTTCCAGGTATGTACCAGAAAGGAAGATTCTTGATGGGGCCTCTTTCACTGTACCGGCAGGAAACAGTGTGGCAATTGTTGGAACTAGTGGCAGCGGTACACTAATCTTCTTATTTACTAAATAATGTTAAAGCTTTCGGTCATCTTATGTTGGTGTAAGCAAAATATAATGTTCGAAGTCATGGGCATCATTACCTCACATGTTTTGGGGTGTAAGTAGAACTGTTAGCATCTAATTTTTGTAGACCTGTAGCTGTTTTGTGTTGGATATCATAATAATTTTGGGCCACGTCTGGGAAATAAAGATCAGTGCATGAGTTTATGAGAGGTCTTTGAATTAGATGCTCCTCTTGAAGTGCCCTTGTAGACCTGTACATAATCATACAAGAGTTGATACCCCACTGTTGTTACTATCAACATAACTTCTGTAGGGTTAATTGGATTGTCTATGTCTGCAGTGCTTCTATAGACATGCAATGTGATGATATATGTCAGCTGTGATTAGCAAGAACTTAGTGATTTTGGACTTCTAAATACACTTAGAACTAAGAAGAAATCCTAGTAGGGTACACATCAGCAATCTCTTTTCTGTAAGGTCTTCATATATTTACAATATCAGTAATGAAAGTGTAAACATTGCCACATTGGCCAATGCATGATTTCTTAGCATGTCGTGTAGTCATGGCACATGGCCTAAAGTCGTTAATGAAGGATATCGAGTTTCCAGTAATGGATACACATATTTCGCTTAGGGCCTGTAAGAGCATCTCCAACTGGACTGGGAAAATTTGACCACTCATATGTCCGTGGATGCGTCCACGGACAGCATGGGCTTGAACCCTATTTATCTGACCCCTCATATGTCCGTGGAAAGCATGGGCTCGAACCCTATTTGTCCGCCCCAGCAGCCGCACCACTCGTACCCAAACCCCCAAATCCATACAAAGCCATGCAACATAGAACAACACAACGACGATAAACACATAGCAGTTCATCATACATATATAACCGGACACATCAAGTTCATCATAGCTAGTTCATACGATAGCACTAGGATAGGACAACCGGGCATAGTTAGTTCATACACATGCGATAGATACGACTACGATCTAGGACTAGATGAGATAAAAGTACGCAAATGGACATCACCACTTCGCCTTGCCCTTCCCCTTGTCGTCTCCGGGGCGCCGGTAGTGCACGTCGAAGACGGTGTAGGCGTCGTCGTCCGGGGGGGCCGTCAAAGTTGCTGGAGGACTCGGAGGAGGGAAGCCTGGCGAGACGTCGGGTGGCGTGGGCCTGCTCCTTGGCAAGGTGGTGGGTTTTGGCGGCGACGACTGCTTGCTCAGCTGCAAGCCGCTCTAGCGCCTCGAGGTCCAGCCGCAATGCCTCCGCATCTTGCGGTGGCGGCGGCAGTGGGTGTCCGTCTCCATGGTGGTCAACGACCAGCGTAGAACGCAATGGGGGATCCGATCCTCGTCGGAAGAGGATAGGGGGACCGGCGCAGATATGCAAGATCCATGAACGTAGTGGCTGGATCTTGCCCCGGCCGCTTGCTTTGCGCGGCGAGCTGCCCGCGCCTTCAACTCAAGGAGCTGCCGCGGGCTCGGTGGTGATGGGACTAGCACCTAGTGCGGCCGAAGGTGACGGCCTGGAGCTGCAAGAGCCCCGCCGGGCCGTAGGGGAGGGCACGGACCGCGGCAGTCGGGCGTGGAGCTGAAGGAGCCATTTCGGGCCACCGGGGAGGGCGCGGAGCTCGACGTGCCGCCCCTATCCATCCGCGATCGGCGGAGGGCGAGCTCCTCGTCGGACTCCGCTGCGAGGGCGTCCTGGTCAATGTGGTCTAGTTCGGATCCGGAGCTGCTGCCGGAGTTGGTCATGGTGGCGAGGGACGGCGGGGACAGGACCGGAGCGGATAGAGTGAGGTAGGGTTTGGTCCACGGTGGGGTTAGGGTTTTGTGGGGTTGGGGTGGGCCAATGCAGGCCGATCCGATGTGGTGGACGCGCCCCATTTCCGCCCCATATATGGGCTGGGTATAGGGGGTCTGGTTGGGTGGCGTTTTTGGTCCGGGCCCTGTCCGGGCTGACAGCCCGGACATATGGGGGGGGGGGGGGGGGGGGGGGGTTGGAGATGCTCTAAGCCTCTCCAAATAAATTTTGTTGAAGCCATTATGTTTTTCAGTACCTAATAGGAGGTGTCTTGTAAGGTTTACAAGCCAAAGGTTCATCTCTGCCCAAACATGTTTGAGGGCTTATTTCATATGATTGTTTTTTATAGTTGTTTAACATTTTATTTGAGTCCAAATCTTGTCTACTGGATGGACAACACATGTTGTTTAATCTTGCTTTAATGCGAGCCATAGAAGAGCTGTTACTTCTGGGTAAATGGTGTTCATTAACTAGTCCTTTCTTCTGCAGGAAAGTCAACCATACTTAGACTTCTCTTCAGATTTTTTGATTCTACTTCAGGATCCGTAAGAACAAAGAAACATGATCCCTACTTTTGATTTCTTGCTAATAAATTGATGCTCGTGTTATGGTTTCTCAACTTTCTGATGTACTTTAAAATTTCCATTCTTGTGATACCTTGTGTTCTTTCTTCCTGGCAGATACGGATAGATGGACAAGACATCCGAGGAGTCACGCTGGAGAGTCTTCGGAAGTCTCTTGGTGTTGTACCGCAGGATACGGTTACCCCTCTGATACTCTATTCTCTGTCAACGCTTAATATTTCATGCTTCTGTTGTCCTCTTACTGAATGCACTACATTGTGCTGTAGCGTTGAAATGCATTACTATAAGTCCTACTTTAGGAAGACGAAAAAATTGTATTTTATCTAGTTCTCTTTTGGAAACCCAGCTTTCCATGTAAACCTCTCCTACAAAACAACAGCTTCCGCACCATCTTCTGGTGCAGCCACAAACCGCACAGATAGGGAAAACATATTGAAGTATCATTACATGTGGGATAACAAGTTTATTTAACAGAAGAAAAGTTCCAATAGATGATAGAAATAATGTGGTTTGTTCTGTTGCAAGGGAATCAGGTTAATTCATTGCATCACTTGGCATTTCAAACAGAACCAAGCTTACAGAATTAATACCACTGCAGGTACTTTTCAATGATACTATTAAGCATAATATACAATATGGGCGGTTATCAGCAACTGATGAAGAGGTGAGGTGTTCTTCCAATACACAGAGGAGCTATAGTGGTGGTGCCGAGAAGGCAGCTTAGTCATGTTTGTTGTAGAAAAGTAACGTCTTTTATTCTTCTTCCAATTTTCCATACAGGTTTATGATGCTGCTCGACGTGCTTCTATCCATGATACAATTATGAACTTTCCTGACAAGTATGACACAGTCGTGGGAGAGCGTGGATTGAAGGTAAGACAATGTCTTGTTTTGTGCAAAATCAGGAAATGCCGTAACCTGTGACATTGAAATTATTAGCTTAGCATATCTCATGAACTGTTGTTTGGCCGTTTTTGCAGTTAAGTGGTGGTGAGAAACAACGAGTGTCAATTGCTCGTGTATTCTTGAAGGAGCCTTCCATTCTGTGAGTCTCTCTCACCCATTTGTATTATTGATGGTTGTCTTGTCAGTATCGAGATATTAGGTAGTATCCAGTGGGCAGAGCTACGTAGTGGCCATACTGGGCCATGTCACCCTCCCCCCGCACCTCTTAAATCTATGCACAATAGTTAGTAAACCATCTATTACTCTACTCAGTGTCAAAAACGCTCTTATATTATGGGACGGAGGGAGTATTAATTTGGGTTTCTCTAACCTGTTACGTGGTCATGATCCACTCGTATTGTCGGCACTATCTTGATTTTCTGCCTATCTCCACCACTGGTAGGTATTGTTTTCTTGTCAGCATTATTGAAGTATCATCATACTGTATGTTTACAATTGTTTTGTAAGCATAAGTTTGTGTATTGTAAGAAAATACCCAAAGGATTGTCCATTCACCAACCTAATTATGTAGAGGGTAATTGGCTAGTATCATTACTTAATTATGGACACATGAAGTATTCCCTCTGTTCATTAATATAAGACGTTTTAGAGACTTGTATGTTCAGTCTAAAACGTCCTATATTGGTGAACAGAGGGAATACTTATTAATTGAAAATGCATAAACAAGTTCAAGCTGTGACCTGTGACATTGAAATTATTAGCTTTTTACTCTAGCGTAGGTCACTGGGTGTCAGTTTGAGTTTGTGCATAGATAGTAGATACTAACATTGAGCTTTCGTGCAAGTAGAAGCTACTCGGGCTTTGAACTCCATTTATGCATGCATGCAGCACGCCTTTTAAGATTGCATGAGCAGCTATATACTGTCAGGAGGCAATAGGCCTCAAGCTTGTAGTACCTCATTGAACATGGAACGAGGCAATAACTTCGTTTATAAGCTTTTGCGCGGCTCGAGTGGCTAGCTGCACACGCAGACCATTCTAGGGAAGGCCCAGCCCCAGTTGTTTCTGTCCTCGGTGTGTGATCCTGATCAGTGTCACGACTCCAACGATTTTACAAGTTGTATTGTGTTCCCACCAGGTTGCGATCCATCGTATGATCCGTTCTAGTCAGGCAGGGTTGTACTAGCGCACGATACCATGCTCCAATCGCAGTACTGACAACCAGGGTCTTATTGTTCTCAATCTTTAGGCAAGCCGCTCTGTATGTGGAATCTATTCACGCTCTTGTATGATGGCTAACATGAGTCAAAGTTAGACCTGCTAAGTGGTTTTGAAGTTTGAACTAATTTCAGATACTTATCAAACAATATTTTGTGTGCAAATAATGGTCTTAACCAGTTCCCCGTGCTGACATAATTTCTTCTCTTATTTGTACCAGATTATGTGATGAAGCTACAAGCGCACTCGATAGCACTACTGAAGCATCGATTTTGAATTCTCTGATGTCCTTATCCGTTGATCGTACCTCAATTTTTATCGCTCACCGACTCACAACTGCAATGCAATGTGACGAGGTATTGAGATTTATGCACATACTTGAATAGTACGGCGTACATATGTGGAAATAGCGTGGCTTGTTGCTAAATTGACAACACGCAGTCCAGATTGACAGCCAGAGGTTGCTATTGCAACTGCTCATGATATGAATTTACTAACTGCATGGGAGTAAACCCCTATATGCTTTGTATTCATCTATAAAAAATCATCACTTCCCTGATACCTATGTAAGTCATGTTTGAATTGATTTTCAGATCATCGTCCTGGAGAATGGAACAGTAGTGGAACAAGGACCACATGATTTTCTTCTGTCAAAGGGCGGGCGGTATGCTGAACTGTGGTCACAGCAGAACAACAGTGAAGCCAGTGATGCTTCTGATGTTAGCTTAGAAGTTTGATAGACTCGATACAAGTTCCCCTTTGCAAGGGAAAATTACACATCCATCTTTCACTGAAAGCAGGTTTCTCCTTGCCTTGTAAATGTGGTGCTTAAGATTTCATATTGGGGGAACATAAATATACAGTTGCGGGAAAAATTCTCCATTTAAGAAAGAGCCCAGAGGCAAAAAGTTTCTTCAGAACCATTCGACGATCCTAGCATATGTCCATGTCAATGTAACATGTTTTTTTGTTACATGGAATAAGTAAATATTAGTAACCGCCGGTTCATGACCCTGGCAGGTAGCTTAATATTAGTAACTGCCAAGACGTCTTACATTAGTGGACCGAGGAAGTAACATTCAAATGTTAATTTATTTCCATTATGGACATGTAAGCCTTGCGTATACCATTTGCCCATTCTTGTTTAGTCTGACTTCATTGCAGTTATGGTAAGCTGGACGGCATTGGAGCTTCTAATGGAAAACACACGAGACACGTAGTGTGCTATTTAGTTCTTATTTGTTGGGTAGAAACTTATTCCTTTTACGTTCTACCGTTGTGGATGAATATACGCTGCCCCCATGCTAAATTGGAAGGATGCTTGGTAGCAGTATTAGTTTCCTTTTTTTTTTTGCCCCTTGTTGCTTTGCACTTTGATAATTTGCTACTACTTACATTGTACATATATTTGATAATTTGCCACTCTTTACTTTGCACTTTGATCTTTTGCCCCTTGTTAGATGGGACCCACGCGAAATCCCTAAATTACTCTTTGCACCCAATTGACCACGCGTGAGATGAACTCGATCCCCACCTCCCGTTCTCCTCTTTGTTCCCACAACTTTAGGACATGGGAGACGGCGAGGCCTTTGTCGTCAGCGGTTACCTCCGGGCGATGGCCAGCACAAGGTAGGCGGCAAGGGCGGTGGGGAGCAACAACGACGACCATCAGCAGCAAGGGCGGTGGAGAGTAGCAAGGCTGAGGGCAACAACAAGGTGCAAATGTGGTGAACTGGTGCTCTTCTCCGTGCCGCTCGAGGAGCTCCGCCAGTAGGTACTCCCCCCACCGTCATTGGCAGCAGCAGTCGTTGCTCGCCCAACATGCTCCTAGGTCGGAGCAAGTTGGGCAGGAGAGCGCAAGCTCATGACGACTTCATGGCGGACCCGCAGGCCCGGGCGTCGCACCATCACCGAAGAAGAAAATGGTCTCCACAACCCTGACCAACGCGCGATCGAGCTGCCCAACCTAGGTGACGTAGCCCATGACAATGCACGTGTGCCCGCTGTAGAAGATGTCGTCGTCAAGCCGACGTCCACCTGAAAAGCAGAGAGGACAACGATGGCGATCTTGGCTTCTTCTTTGGCATAGAAGCAGGCGTCACCGTTGCTCATCCAAGCCACCTTTCTTCTGCTCGGCGGCTCGATCGAGGGCGTCATGGATTTCGCACGCCGCGACTTTGGCTCGAGCTTTGAGACGAGTGGTGTGCGCCTCCTCCTCCTCCTTTGCACATGCGGTGTGATGGGCGGCGCGCAACTCCGAGTAAATCTGCATGGAGTGAGGAGCGGTGAGGTCCTCCTCTTCCTTGGCAGTGGCGACCGTGTAGTGCCGTGCAGACTGCCAGTGGAGATACGACCACTCGATCTTGTGCGGTGGAGATGGGGAGGACATGGCGAGGGTAGGAGCGCGACGTCGGCGTGGATGGGTGAGGACGAGGAGATGGGTGGGCTAGGATTCGGGGGTCGTCGGCCGGCCAGGCATCAATGCAGGTAGGCGGAGCAGTGAGCATGGCGGGGTTTTGGATGGTACTGAGGTGTCAAAGTCCGACGTGGTGGATGTCCCGACTTCCCTAGAGCTCCCCTGATTTGGGGTCGGACGCCCGAATCGATCAGGCCCAATTGGGATGGCCGCGTTGGAGGCCTAAAAATATCTGGACCGTCCCGTCCGAACATGCATATAGTGGAGGTTTGGGCATCCGCGTTGGAGATGCCCTTAGGGAAGGTTATGGCAAAAAAAAAAAAAAACAGTATTAGGGCATCTCCAACACGGATCCAAAGATGGACACCCCTATGTTTCAACGGACCCGCATGGACGTGGAGGCCATCCAATGCTATTTGTTAAACATTTTTTTCGATAAAAGTAATTGTTCACATACATTTAGCATAGAAATATAAACCTAATCTGTTATCACGATGGCCGGAGCCCGTGAAGACACCTCGTCTAACATATTTGATTGGGCGTCCTCAATATCCATAGGAGGGCTGTGGTCGGAGCATTGACTGGTGCGGCGGCGGCGATCTTGGCTTCTTTGGCATAGAAGCTGGCGCTCCTGCTGCTCATCCTAGCCACCTTTCTTCTACTTGGCGGCCTGATCGAGGGCGTCACGGTTTCGCACGCCTCGACTTTGACTCGAGCCTGTGACGGGTGGCGAGCGCCTCCTCCTCTTTTGCACAGGCGGCGCGCGACTCCGAGTAAATCCGCATAGAGTGAGGAGCGGCGAGCGCCTCTTTTTTTCTTAGGCAGCCACACGAGCGTTGGACGCCTCCTCTCTCTCTCTCTCTCTCTTGGCGGCAGCGGCGACCGTGCGGTGTCGTAAGAGGTACGACCACTTGATCTTGCGCGGCGAAGGTCGGGAGGACATTGCGAGGGGAGGAGCGTGATAGCGGCGCGGATGTGTGAGGACGGGGAAATGGGTGGACTAGGGTTTGGGGGGGGGGGGGGAGGGGGGGGGGGGTCGTCGGCCTGCCGGGCATCAATGCAAGTACGCGGAGCAGTGTGTCGGGCAGGGTTTTGGATGGTACCGGGGTGTCAAAGTCCGACGTGGCGGACGTCCGGACTTCCCTAGAACTCGCCCCGATTTGGGGTTGGGGGATTTCAACGCCCGGATCAATCCGGCCCATTTTGAACGGCCGTGTTGGTGGCCTAAAAACGTCCGGACCGTAGGAGCTTTGGGCCTCGGCGTTGGAGATGCCTTACCAGATTCTTTTGCGTGCTACCCAATCTACAAGGATTAATTTCAGATTGCAGAAGATAAGTGTTCACATATGGGAAGCAGCTACTAATGGTAAGTTGGCAACACGCGGACATAAGCTTTTACAGCCAAGCTGTAACTGGCTCAGCCCATTCTAAGACGATTTCAGAGGCAAACTCCAGATTGTTTCCGTTTCAATGCATTTGCTGCTATATGCACAATCTGTCAAACAGGATTGGCAACCCTTTAAAGCGCCCACGTAAAATAAAAATTTCCATCTCAGGAACAGCATTCAAAGATTTACAGGGCCATACATGCTGGAAAAGTAACTAGCATGGTACATAAGTTATAGCGCATCGCAGGCTCACATCACATATTCCTCTTGTTGTTTGTTGGATACAACAACCATGAAGGAAGAAGAAACGAAGAAGAAGATGTCTGCGAAGAAGAGATCGATGTCTGGAAAAGGGAAGAGGCGAAGCGCCAGGTTGCTCAAGCTCGAGGAGCAGAAGAACGACGACAATGATGGTGGCTGCATCCTAGATCCCTGGCACATCATCCGGAATAGCTTCTCCAGCGCCGCGCACGGGAAGAGAAAAAGGAATGGCGAAGTCCAGGTAAAATTTCCCATCAAAAAAGCTTTGGATTTGCTTTCTCTCTCCCGGTTGATCTATTCATCTACATTTTTCTTCAGAAGTTGCAGGGAGAAGCTTCGTGTGGCCAAGAGATCGATGCGGCATATACCGGTACGAGATCACCGCCTCATTTTCTGATGACATGTGTGTGCTGTGCATGTGTGAACTCAGTTAATTTTGTTTCAGATAACATATCAGACAAGGGCTCGACGTCGGAGCAGATCATCGACTACATTCTCGACATGCTGGAGCTGTAAGCTTGGGACTATGTGTATATCTTTTCTTTTCTGGTTTTGCTACAGCACAAGCGAGGTTGCGTTGGTGAGAGAATGGACGTAGATGTGTGTGCGTGTGTGTGTGGGTGGGGGGGGGGGGGGGGGGGGGGGAGGGCGGCGGCAAGAGAGCTAGAAGATGAGGATGTGATATGGAAAGTTAGGGTTAGGTGAAGAAGACGAATTATACCCGTTGGATGGAAAACATGCGGCTAAAGGAAGTGATTAGGATTTTAAAGGAAAAACATGCAATTGTGCTATGGCAAGAGCCCTTTCGGTTTCAATAGAGCTCATGTCACTGGAATTTTCTTAAATTAAATTAAAGTCACCTTGCTTCTTCCTCCCCCCTCTAGTGGCATGAGGCGGAGCTCACTACCGGCACTAAGGAGATGGCCATGGAGAGAGGCTTGGGGATGAGGCGGCGACAATGAGGAAGTGATCGGATATGGGGAGGAGAGGGTGACCGGAGAGCTGAATGACGAGGAGGATAGGAAATATAGAAAGTTAGGGGAATAAGACAAAACATAACCGTTGGATGGAAATCATGTGACACGCAAAAAAGAGAAAATTGCGGAAATCACGTGGCTAAACAAAGTGGCCAGGGTTTTAAAGAAAAACCAGGCAATTGCGAACTTGGAAGGTATTTTACATGCGTTTTCTTTGTCCCGTTGCGTTGCAGGAGAGACAGACTCGAGTTGTTTGCAATGCCGGATGACATCCAGGTAAACCCTGCATGAATCTGAAATTTCCCCCACACGATTCATAGATGGAAACGTTCACACATTTCTTGTTTCATGTGGGAGCCTTGAAACACCGATAGATGCTCATTTTTACATGGTATAGTGCAGGTGGGTGATTGCGCGGAACGGGTAGAGAGGCCCGGCGATTTTGCGACGTTAAGGCAGAAGAACACAGATGGCACGTACAAGACACTAGAGCAATTCGAGGTCACTGCGCATCCGCATCCTCTTTATTGTTCCTGCTTTTTCTTTATAGATATTAGAAAAATGAACATTTGGTTCCATGATCTTCATGTGCAGAACGATGTGTACATGGTGTTCCAGAAGGCAATGTCCATAAACAGCCAGGACACCATACCTTACAAAGAGGTTAATCATTCCTCAATGAAGCAATGTCCATATGATGCTCCTACGTTGCATGCATGCCAGAATGAATGTTTGTTTTTGGTGCAGGCGATGGCGTTGCTGGACCAAGCCAAGCAGGTTTTCCTGTCCCTCAAGAAGAACCGGATGTACTCCGAGTCGGACCTCCTGGCGTGGCGTCACAAGCAACTGGACGTCGGGCCAAACAAGGCAGCCAGATATCAACAAGGCCCCAACAACGTCGGCGGTGGCTCAGATGCTGCCGTTGCACCTGCACAGCAGCGGCCCAGCATCACGCCGCTGAAGAAAAAGAAGGCCGCCGGCGCCAGCGAGAAGAAACACCAGATCGGCAATGCAGGAGTCAAAAGCACGCCATCGCCGGTAAAGAGAGCAAGAAAAGGTAATGAGTCGAGGAGACGATTCTGGAACATTGCTGAATGCTGACGTGGTGGCACTGGCCACAGGGTTCGCAGCAGCGACAACGGAAGCTGGTAGCGCCAGGGAGCTGAAAAGGAGGCTCACTTACAACGATGGCGCTGGTCGGACAAGGGCGGTGACGCTGCCGCCGCCTGTCTTCCGAGATCGGCAAGCTACCGTCGTCTATGTATGTAAAATAAAAGCCCCACATATACTCTCAACTATAGGAGTAACAATCATGGGACCGTGCGTGGGAACTGAAGCCAAGTTTGGTGCAGCAACATCCGCAGGTGCAGGGGGGGCACACGTACCAGGACAGCCTCTGGCGCTTCGTGCGGCACGCAGGGCTCAAGGCGCGCCTGGCCACCGAGTTCAAGATCCTCGACTGTGATACCCGGGGCAGGCACAACCCCTCGCCGGCCTCCTACTGGAACGGCTTCGCCCCCAACGCCGGCACCTACTACCCCTCAAGTGCGGCACTCCACACGAAGTCACCGCCGTCGGGTGGCGAGCGGCCGTTTCCGGATTGCAAGCTGGAGACGGACGACCTGCTCAGCCTCGTCATGCTCATGGGCACGCCCGCCTTCTTGGAGAGAGCCAAGCACATGTTTGGTTACACGGGCGCTGAGGAGAGCTCCAAGGTGACAAGAGCTGCCGACGACGCAAAGGTCGCCGTCACAGAAGCGCCGCGGACAAGTGACGCAGGCGATCCGGCGACCACTTTCGGACCGTTCGCCCCGCCCAAATTGCCCCTTGGCCGGCTGGGCTTCGGCCAGTTCGCCGGCTCTTCCACCCAGCCGTTCATGGTGAAGTCGAAATCTCCTGGGGAGAAGAGACGAGAATGAAGGGCGAACCCAGCTCCAGCAAGTCCACTCCGTCCATTTTGTGTTGTGTCCTCGAATCCCATTATATTGCTCAACATCAGCGGGGAAATGATTTTATTTAGTACTCCCTCAGTCCGGAATTAGTTGACGCTCAAACGGATGTATCGAGGAAGTAGAATAATTGCAACTAGCATCTTTTTTTTTATCTAAACTGAAACGGGCAGTGACCGTGTGGTAGTCAAACACCCAAGTGGCTCATCATCAAATGTATGCAAGTTCCAACCATCTGAGACTTCAGATATACACAAGACATTCTGCCACAGACCAACATATTTTTTTGTTTGTTTTGCCAAGAAATAACATAATTAACATGCCACAACCCTTGTTTTCTGATTTGATACCAAAGCATATTAACATACTGGACTCCCTTCTGTTTTTCATAAAGGAAACACTAGCATATTACCTTCTTAACACGTACTGTAGGTTGATATATAACTCGTCTCCTTGCCACTCTCAAAGCATTGCACGGCTGTAAACGCCACCTACACCGTAACAATTCCATCATCAGCCAACTTTAAGAGGCCTCGCAAACTTATAAAAAGATGCAGCAGCAGCAGCAGGACCTACAGTATGAGTGGCAGCTGCGTTTATCAACCTTTCCAGGTATCCTTGATATTCCTGACCGTCCTCAGCGCTTCAACTGGCGACTTGGCACCAAATTTTGCCTGCAGGATCGACGATACAGTCTAGGTAAGCATCACTGACAAAAGGAACTAACTTGAGTTATTATTTTCTCGAACACACAGCAAATGTGTGTCGTTTGTGTTAGAAGAAACTGTCAAGATGGCGCAAGAGTACAAAGCAACGGAAAAAACAAAGAGATCAAACGAGCAGAAACTGGTGAAGAAGAAAAACGATTGAAACTGTACAGCTAACGAACTTGAAATAAGAACGACTCCTGATGTGCTCGTTCTTATTGTGAGGCGACAAGTTACTATCTAAAACTGGCGCTATGAATTACAGCAGATGGCATCATCTAGAATCATAGTAACTAGCGGGTGTGCTTTACGGACCTGTATTTCAGGGAGATCAACACGCATGAACGTGTTTATCTCAAACTCATCTCCTATAGTTGAGGGAACCGTCGGTTGATTTGCTTCACGCTGCTTTTGAGCCCATTCCAGTTTCTGCTTCATTTTTTCGTTCTCTGGCTCGACTGTCAGCATGAATTGTAGGCTCTTTACAGTGTACTGTGAGTCACGATGAAATAATAAGAGCAGAGTATACATCACTTATCTGTTCAAGCATATCATATTAACGACACATAATACAAATTATTGTTGGGTGCACACATGGGAGTTAATGGCAAAGGTGTTTTCAGCATTTTTAGAGAAAGAATAGTGTGACGTGAACACTTTTTACATAACATAGGAAGCCAGATTGCAACAATTTGAGCCAGACAGAAAATGTATCAGATATTATATTTTAGTTAAGGATTCGTATAGTAACCTCATTCAGAACTCATGTTTTCACATGTACTCCAGAATCTAAAGCATACGTCGTCTTCTATAGCTCAAGTTTAAAAGGAGACCAAAACAATCAAGGGAATAGCATAGAGGAAGTAGAGTGTCATGATAGCTAAATTACCACTTGTTGATGTTGAACACATGAAACAGAAACATAGAGAACCGAACAACTAATTAAGGAATATAATATATCTGCTACACTTTTGGGTATACAAGTTTCACTGAAGATTCATATTTGTCAATGAAGGCCTGTTATTCTAGAAATAGCTAAGAAACTTGCCTCATGGCCACAGTAGACTCGAGTTGACTTAGGCAGCGAACCCAGTGTAACACAAAGGGACTGGTACATTTGCTCTGCCGTACCCTCAAAAAACCTCCCACAACCAGCAATGAACTGTGCTTCAAAAAATGGTCAGGTATTTAACATGAACAAGATCAATTATTATACGATGTGTATACTAACCAAGGTGTCTCCAGTAAATACTGCTGGGTCTTCATCCTCTTTGCTAGTAACGTAGTAGCTAATATGACCTTTTGTATGACTGTTGGAAATATAAAAATGGTAAGGACCACCAAATCAAGAAAATAACAAAGTTGATAATTCACAGAGCAAACATACAAAAAGTTCCAACACCATTCAAATCAGTAATCCTAGTAAAATCGATGAGGTAATTGTCCTTCTATATGATTTATTTATTCGATGCACATCTGTAAACAGTTCAGTGTCCTTGTACACAAAAAGGTTTTATTTCTTATCTTTTAAAGATTATGTGATCCAGAAAAGAGAAACCATACTAATCATATAAGACAACTGATGAGGTGGTGAGAACTATGTTACATGGCAAGAAGGCAACAACTCATACCATGGCGTATGTAGGCATAGTATCTCAATTTCCTTCCCAATGGATAACTTAGTTCCGTTTTCCACCTGATCAGTGCAGCCTTTAACATTGTCCATGGATCCCCCGTAGACCTTAATCCCTGGCACCAGCAGCCTCATCTTCTCATTGCCACCAGCATGATCCCTAGAACCATAAATAATCAATACCAGCTCACTACATGATTGCAATGATACCTGACGATTATAGCACATATGAAGTAAATCATCATTACCAGCTCATTAGATGGTTCCAACAACACCTTTAGCACATATTTTGTACTAATTATCTTCTACCTACTGCCTGATCGCTATCTTGAAAGCATCAAAATGTTTTCTTCGTCGGTCTTTATTTGTATTAGAAACGCCACATGTAGTACGAATGGAATGCGCCAATTACTTCCACTGCATATTCAGTGGAGTGTCCACATAGCTCTTTCATCATTGTGTAATTTATTACTTCATTTCTCTTCAGCCATTTCTTATGTATATTATTCTACTTTGTATCGTTCTCTACATGATTGCTGATGAATCGTACAAATATATGTTGGTTTAGCACATACTAATATTCTGTTCACCTTAGGGATGAAAACGGAGTGGAAACTTTCCGGATTTTCCACGGAAAAACAGTTACGGAGAAGAAATACGGAAATGGAAATCGAATTTCTTGCACGGGAACGGAACAGCGTTTTCCGGCAGAAATTCCATTTCAGTAAATACGGAACCTTCCTCCATGGCTACTATGTGGCTCAGTCCAGCACTCAATAAAACACATGTTGCGGCCCAACATCCAAAACACTAATTCCTAACATAGTCTCCTTATACATGTCACTATCCCCAGCAGGCCAGCCTACACCCTCTTGCCCATCCTCGCTGCACTGTCCAGGCACTTCCACGTGGTGCGGCTGGTTTAGGAGATCATCGAAAGACGTTGTAGTCATATAAATTGGAATAGCTTGTTAGTTTGCTTGTGTTTTTCGAAATTGTTCAAGGGGTCTTTTAGTTCCGGCGAACATACGGATTTGTATCAGCATCCGCACTGTATTCATTCCCGGTAGTATCTCTTTCCGTATTCGTTTCCACTTCCGGAAAAATATGAAAACAAATGCGGCAACACTCAGTTCTGTCCGTTTCCGCTCCATTTTTTTTTAACTTTCAGAGGGGGGGGGGGGGGGGGGGGGGGGGGGGGGGTCCCACCTGAACATTTCATTAAAAAACCAGAGGCAAGCCCCCTGGGGGCAGAATGTTTACATCATTCTGGGAGAGGCAACAGGCAGAGAGATAGGGGGAGGGGACATCTCAGCAACAGCACAGGGTTGACAGAGAACAAGGTAAGCTGCGAGGGTGATCAGCCACTGCGTCGACATCTCCCTGTCTATCACTCTCCACCCTTCCACGCCACAGAGCAGCGTCCTCGCGGCAGCCCTTGAGGAGAAGTGGAAGAGATGGCCGCAGGCCGCAGAACACCACACCGTTCCGATGCTTCCACAAGTGCCAGCAACACAGCAACAGGAAGGTGTCAACCGACGCGCTGAGGAGCGGGACACCCAGCTTGGTCCAGAAGGAGACGGCGAAGGGCAGCCGAAGGCAAGGTGTTGGGCAGACTCTAAGGTCTCGGCGCATAGGGGGCAGCCAGCCTCAGCAGCAGTGATGAATTTCAATTCGGTTTTCATCCCTAATTCACCTCGTAGTTATCCTCAGAGCATCAACCTATTATATTAGCTTTATCTTTCCTTTTCCATTTCTCCATCTCCATTTTCGAGTTTTATAAGAACATGTAGCATGATTGCACGAGTGACGTTTTTGCAATTATACTTCGTTTGTTCTGCAACAACTATAGAAGCACGAAACAGAGCACATCCCTATTCTAGAAAGTAGTGACCCTCTTAACAACCAAGGGAAGTAAGCCGATGAATTACTAGCCTGGGATGGGATGGGATGGATGGCGTACCAGTGGTGGTGGGTGGTGAGGACGCAGTCGATGTAGGCGCCGACCTCGCTGGCCGTCGCCAGCACCTTCTCCGGCTCCACCGGGTCGACGGCCGCCGCCGCCTTGGTGCTCTCGTCAACGATCCTTGAAAAGAGAATAAACAGGATCTCAAACGGATCTCTGAGCAGAAGCTAAGCAACAAGGGAAGTAAGGTTCAAGATTCGCACAGGTAGGCATAGTTATCCTCCAAGCAAGCGACCGGAATGATCTTCATCTTCCGATTCCTGGAACGAAATCCTGACGGAGAAGAGTGGAAGCAGGCCGGAAGAAGGAGAGGGTCGTGGAAGGTTTAAGAATGGGGAACAACCGCTTTGGGGAACCGGGGATCCTCTGTATCCGTCAATTGGTGAACCAGGCCTGCCATCGTTTTTTTTCCCCTCTCTCTCTTCTGAAAAATCTACGGAACCAATGCGATGCGTCTTAGCACGAGACGTGCACCCTCTTATTGGCCGGTTTTTTTTTTTTTTTTGAACACAGTACAAACGCAAGCGCTCATATACACGCGCATACACTCACCCCTATGAACGCACGCATGCACACCCTATCCCTATGAGCACCTCCGAGAGACTGAGCCGGCATATCATCGTGAAATTTACGAAGTCATCGTAGGCACCTCGTCATCGACGGGAACGTCTCCTCCCACTGAATGCGCATCGCCGGAAATCCTGAAATAAATCCAGGAATAAATGCGAGCACCAGGATTTGAACCCTGGTGGGCTGGGGATACCACAGTCCCTCTAACCATCCAACCACAGGTTGGTTCGCTTATTGGCCGGTGAACGGTAGACGCTTACCTGTGTATCTGTGTTCCACGCATACGCAAAGATACTACTCCCTTCGTCAAGATTTATTTATTGAGTGATGTAAAAAAAAGATTTATTTATTGAGACCGCTATAAAAATCTTAAAGACTAATATTAACAGCACGTATATAAAAAAATCAATTGAGTGAACCCATCTGTGGTTGTATGGTTACGACTTATGAATCCCCAGCCCAACAGGGTTCAAGTCTTAGACTTGACACATGTGCTCGTATTTTTCTGAATTTATTTTAGGTCTTCCGACGATATGCGTTTAGTGGGAGGAGACGTTTCCGTCGATTAAGAAGCGTCTGTGGCGATTTCGTCAATCTCAATATGATGTGTCGGCCGGCTCTCGGAGATGCTCATAAAGATAGGGTGTGCGTACGTGTGTTCATATGAATGAGTGTATGTGTGTATGTATGAGCATCTGTGTCTGTATTGTGTTCAAGAAATCACTTTAAAGGTACCAAGTTTTCTTTGACTGTGGCACCCCGGCTCAGAGAACCGGTTTACCAGTGTTTCCAACCCAGAGATCATGTCTTCTGGAAACACACAACAACTTGGAACAGAACTGAACTGAACTTTATTGAAATATCTCGAGTACAAGCTCATAATTTACATCGGTAGCGAGGCCAGAAGCACATCAGGTGCTATGACAATATCTACATTATTTATGAAACATAGCAGGGCCTCGATACTACTGGGTAGAACTACGGCGTAGCGGAACATAGCGCGAAAACTCCATCCACAGGGACACTGCTGTGCACACGGCCTAGTTAGCGTAGCACGAACCATCGGGACCTCCGTCCTCGGCTTCTCCTGCATCTGGCATGACACGCCAGGTGAGTACTTGGAATGTACTCGCAAGCTCATGGCAACCAAAACAATGCAGCAAACAATAGCATGGCAATTAATAGGTTAAATACTTGGGTTGCTTACTCACTGTTATCGAATATCAACTTACTCTCTGGGTTGTCCCACAACCCTCGGAACGCTCACAAACAGCTGAGCACTTCCGAACATAAGACAAGTTCTTCCATCATTATTATCATTAGGGTGGTTGACCGTTCAGTGGCCTAGTACGGACTGTCCAATACCGTGGACACGGCTATTCGAATAGATTCTTACACTCTGCAGAGGTTGCACACTTTACCCACACCATGAAGCCTCCGACCTCGTGATCCTATTCGGGTGGATCGATGGTGCTTCAACGAAACCTGCCTGACCCGTGACTCCCCTATCGTACCACCGACAATCATACCCTCCCAGGGTCATGTCCTGGGTGGCCCATGTGTCACCCCGTGACACCTGCCACCGTCGTGGCCACTAACTGTCCCAAACGGGGACGCCGGCAAAATAACTCAACTGGGCTCACAGGATTATCGTCGCCTACCTGATCAGGGCAGCACGCACGCATAACCCTCCCTAGTGTGGTGGTACCGATAAAAGAGCACAAAGCCAGACCAAGTCAAGGCCGTCCCATACCGGCAAATGTGGCTGCACGGGAAAGTCCGGATAGGTCACACTAGATCAACCAATTAGGTTTAGTGTTATCCAACATTTATCAAGCATGAATTTATATCATGAATAATTTAACATAGCAGTAGCTATTCATCAAAATAAAATTACTCTAAATTATCACATATTAAAATAATGCATATAATTCAATTAAATAACCAACACTATTGAAATGCTTCATGCAATGGATGACATGGCTTGCCTTGCTCTGTTGGGTTGTCCACAAACTCCTGGGCTTCAAATCCAAAAGAATTTCCTTCTGAAAATATTTTTAAAATGCAATGGAAAATGTCACATATTACTGTTTTGTGCACCAGAAATTCTGTGAGCATGGGAAAAATACCAAATTTTTCTAGCAAATAGAGGAGCTCAAGACAAACTCAGAGAAAAAAAGAATCAATTGATTTGGACTTATGGTTTAAAAGTTATGGCTGGTCAAAGTTCTGGTCAAAATCTGGAATTAAAATAGAAAATCAACCGGGGCCACGTCGAAGGCGTATTCCTCCTGGGCGCTTCCACTTACCGCTTCGGTAAGCCACTGATGAGCGGGCCCCAGCGGTCAGATTTAAAAGAGGGAGAAGGGGAGCAGAGAGCGGCGGAGCTCCGGCGATGCTCGCCGGCGACACGGACGGCGGAGAGGTCCCGCGACTACGGGAATGAATAGAGCGCATCGAGACGAACACACATGTACCCGTGGAGTGGCGAGAGGTGGCCGGACGGCGTCGTCCCCTTCCTCTCCGGCGGCGGTGGTTCTCGGGTGTCGCCGGAGACGGCGTTTCCGGTGGAGATTTGGACGGGCAAGAGCTCAGGCGGGGTCAGTGGAATGAGCTGAGCTCGATGGTGAAGTCAGTGGAGGCCGGGGAGGAGTGGAACGGCGAGGTGGGTGGGCTCGGGTGGCGGCGGATCTCCGGCGAGAGGTGAGGCCAGAGGGCCTCTCGGCCTTGGCTTGCTGCTCGGGAGGGCGATTGGGAGGTGGTGGAGGTCGATGGAGAGCTGGGAGGGCCGGGCATGGCCTTATATAGGCGAGGGGCGAGCTCTCTGGAAGCGGCGGGGCTCGGGCCACGTCGCCGGCGCAAGGACGCCTCGCTGGCTGGCCGGGCATGGGCGACGGGATAGGAGAGAGCAGGAGGAGTTAAGGCGGGCAGTGGCCGCTAGTGGAGGAAGAAGACGAGCCGCAGGCCACAGTGCGGGCACGGGCGGCACAGTGTGCGGGTGCCGTGGCGGCCGCCGAGGACGATTCCGGCGAGGAGAAGCTGCGGGACCGGGGTACGTGGACGGCAGCGGCGATGTCGGCACCTCCAGACACGAATTGGCAGCGCGAGGCCACTGGAATGACCTCGACAGTCGTCGGCGAGATGCAGAGCACGCATACTGGCATGCCAGTACCGTGCTCACCACGGTGTCCGGCATCTGGAGGCCGTGCAAGTCCAGCGCACCATGTCTAGGGTGTTCTCCTTTGGTCATTTAGCCCCTCTGTGCTCTTGGTTTGGCCAGATACAGACTGGATCAAAGTGTAGCTTCAGCTACAGTTTCTGACAGAAACTTAGAGAGAGATCTAGAGGAGAGGTGAGCTGGAGATGGAGCCAGAGGAGATGTCTGGGATGATCTATCTTGGAAGGACTCCAAGCTAGCCAAGTTTGAGGAAATTTCATCAAGGTTTGAATGCAGTTCATGTACCTTGGTATTACTGGTCCAGAGGAAAGATGAGCTTGTAGCACTCATCTGGTTGATCTTCTGGAGCTGAATTTTGGTGTGGGATGGTTATGTGATGGATAGGAGATGCCATAAAAATTTCAGCTCAATTGGATATCTCTAGATGATACTTCCTTCACAGAGGTTCCAACTGAACAGAAACTTGGCAGAATATTGCTGGTGAAAATTTGTACTGAGCAAGATGATATTTTTGGATATTGTGGCAAGATATGTTCCCTAGCATCTCAGGGAATTATCTGAGAATTTTCTGAGTTGGGAAAATGTGAGTTGCTTCACAAATGGCCAGTACTGTCCAGAGAGCAAATGGAGTTTTCTGGACAAAATTTTGTACTGGACCATGAAATGTTTTTGAAGATTGTGGGAGTAGATGATGACAAGAAGGTGTGGGATTAATTTGGGATTTTTTTGATCAACAGAACTATAGGTTGCTTTGTAACCCATAGTGATGACAGATTTTCCCAAATGAAGAAAATGAATATTTGGGAAAGATGAAGAATTGAAAATTGATCCAGAAGGTGAGTGACAAGATTTTGGCAAGATGGTGGGGGCTTTGGATCACTGAGAGCAATTCATAAGTCCAAAGTCAACTGAAAAGATTCAAAATCCCTCCAACTTGCAAATAAAGCCAGAAAGATTTTGAAAAGAAAAAGTTGCCAAAAACCAGGGTGTCACATTGACTCGGTCTCTTTACTCTTCTGTCTATTTATCATCGACGAGGGCTTCAGAAGTGAAACCCACTTGGGCATGTTTTGGCGACCATGTAGACTCTTTAGGTATCTAGAACGCTGACTCCTAAACCGGACACTATAAATGGTTTTTTTTTCTTCTGTTCGGACGTGATTCACGGATATGATGCGGGACTAAACCATCCAACACTATTCACAAATTAATCCTTATTTGTCTGGTTGGAAGGAGAAGGAGAAGAGGGGGACCATACATGTGGATGAATATTGTGTGTGGTGTCCGGTTGAGAGAAGAGGAGAACTATGTGCGTGGATAGAGAGAAAGGAGAGAAGGATCACGTGGTTGTTTTAGGTTTGGTTTAGGTGAATGTCCAGACTCCTGCATAGCTCCTCAATTTGCTTCCGGTTTGCGAAAAACGGACGTTCGGACCTCTCTGCAGATCGATAGGGGTCTTCATTGGATGACAAAAGTTGACAAAAGTGATCCAGACACCACAATCCAGGGAGTTTCGAGGGTCTTTCTTTAGAGATGCCCTTAATTATTAACCATCGTATCATTTATAGTGAGTTATCAAAAGTTCATTGTTATGCACAAACTAGTGTATTCTAAAGTTGAAAAAAAAATATTGCGTATGTCACCATAGAAGAAAATAACCCCCGCTCGCGTCGCTCTCCAGGGGAGCGGCCAAAGCGTACCCTAGCGCCGCCACCACCACCCCACCCGCTCCTTCCCGCCCGTCCCGCCGCCGTCGGGCGTCGCTGTCGGGCAAAGCCCGCGCAGCAGCCGGCGGCGGCGGGCCTCTCTCGCGCGGATGCGTTCTGGGACTGGCCCTGGACGGCGTGGCTCGCTCGGCGAGACTAGGCGCCGGGGCGGCGGCCCGGTGGTGGCAGCTGCGGTGGCCGCGTGGGCTGCTCGGTGGTCGGTACTCTGCGCGCACCTCGGCGCGCCTTCTCCCCCGCTCGGGATGGTGGTGGTCCAGGCAACGGGTCCCACGGCGGCGGCTGCTCCTCCGGCGGTGCGATGGCTGGGCGGCGCGGCGAGTTGGCGCGGCTACGGCGGCGGCCTCGCGACGTCCAGCGGTGGGTCGAGGCTAGGCGGCTGCAGTGGCTCCATCTCGCTCGTGCGGCTCCGGCTTCCGGCGATTCAGATCTGGTGCGGCTCGGCTGTAGCATCCCGGCGGCGGCTTTGGCTGTCCTCCGGCCCACCGAGGCAAGGCTTGGGGCGAGGTCGCAGTCTAGTCAGGCCCTCCTTGCCTCCAGCTCTGCGATGTGGGCTCCATGCCGTCGGGCCTGGTCGGCCTCCTGCTGACGGTGAAGACGATGACGTGGCGGCTCTTGGACTCCGGGGCGGCGGCCCCGGGTGTGGTGGTGGCGGCTTCGGCCAGGGGGTGGTGCGTGTCTGGTCGCGGTGGATCATGGGATCCCGTGGCCAGAGTGAGGTCGGCCTTGGAGGGGTGGTGGTTAGTGGGCGGCGGTCGGTGGTGGCAGGTGGTCGGCACATCTCCGGGAGAAATCCTTGCTCCGGTCTTCACCGGAGCCGGCGACGGCGGCGCCCGCGGGTGCCGCGATCTTGTAACATCCCCATGTATTAAGCACAGTGATCACCTCTTGATCATGCCAAGTCACCATGCTTAACAGTGCTTGATCATCATTTGGATCATATCTCATTTCAAATTCCAATTCAAATTGAGAATTCAAATTTAAAGTGAATTTAAATTTTTTTTCAAATCCAGGAACTAAATAGTTCATAATGTTGCAAATATTCCCAAAGCAATTATAAAAATAACATCAACATTAATTGAATTATTTAAATGACTCTAACAACTTGAGAACAGTGCCAACAGCACCAACTTGGCTCATTTAAATGCAATTCAAAATTTAAATGAATTCAAATGGCCTCTCAATCTTTTGTGGCAGTGCACAATAATCCCTATTATTTGTTTTGTCCAGCTCCACATTTTTGCAAATACATTTGTTGGCTAAAAATAAATGCAAGAGCTGCTGGAAAAAGAAAACAGAAAAGCAAAAAGGGGAAAAACCTACTGCGCTACTGGCCCAAAAGCTACAGTGGCAGGAGCCGGCCCAGCCCGCTGAGGCCTTCTTCCACCTGCTCCCCTATGCGTGTCGTCGTCGGTGTGGCTCAGCGCGCGCGGCTCCGGCCGTTGGCCGCCACCGCGACGGAGCAGGTGGGCTGGGGATGAGAACGTCGCCCGTCCACTCCCCCTGGACGCCGTCACCACTCCCATCTCTCCCTCTCGCGCACTCGCTTGTCTTTCCTCCTCTCTGCCCGAGCGGCGCCGTCGGAGCGCCGCTACCACTCCGCGGCCACTGGCACCGTTCCGTCCTCCCATGCTATCCAGGAGGCCTGCCGACCTCCGCTTCTTCCTCCCCGACCCCTGGTTGGAGCCAGGGAGCCCTGCCGCTGCCGTTCGTCTTCGTCCCCATCTCCGGCCACCGGATGCCGCCGTCGTCGATTCGACCTTCCCTGCTGCAACAAAACTTCCACGGGCCACCTTGAGCCGCTCGGTGAGCCACCACCTCTCTCCGTTTCCCTCCCCGAGCCCTTTTTCCCTCCTAGTTAGTCGCGCGCGTCGCTGTCGCCATTGCCGGACTCTGCTCCGCCGCGGAGCTCGCCGTTGCCGTTGCGCTCGCCCATTGACCGAATCAAGAGCACGAACGTGCTCCTGGGCTTCGCAGGCAGCGCATGGGCACTCCAAATGGACGCGGACGGGCCTCATTGCTCGGATCCGCGTAGCCCCGATTCCGGCCGCCGCCTGTACTCGCCGTAGCTGTCGTTTCCGACCACCGGAGCTCGCGCCATTTGCACAGATCGACGCGGCTCGCAGTGCCTGGTCGAGAGCAAGAAACCGCGCGCGAAATGGTCGACCGTACGCGAAATCCGAGCCTCGCCGGAGTTCGGCCGCCGCGAATGGCCTCGCCGGAGCTGTTCCGGCGCCGGCATCCGACGTGGCGTGGCCTGGGGCCCACCTGGGTCACTGCCAGTGGGTCCCCTGGGCACGGTTGAGCAGTTGACCAGGTCAACATAGCTGACGTGGCAGCTACTGCCACTGACGTGTGGGGCCCCCCACTGTTAACTAACTAATTAACCCGTTTTTAATTAAAACTTAATTTGTTAGACTAATTAGTCACTGACATGTGGGGCCCGTTCCCTAATTAACTCCGGATTAGTTTAAATTAACACTATTAAACCCACTGTGTATGACAGGTGGGTCCCAGCCGTCAGGTTTGACCTGGAACGGCTGGGTTGACCCGCTGACGTCACTATGACGTCATGATGACATCATCAATCACTATTCTGGATAATACGGTTTAATTAATTAAATAAATTCCAGAATTTCAGAAAATAGTTTAAATCTTTGAAAAATCATAGAAAATAAACCGTAGCTCGGATCGAAAAACTTTCTACATGAAAGTTGTTCAGAAAAACGAGACGAATCCGAATATGTGGTCAAAATGCTTGACCATTACTCCTAACTATCTGAACATGGAACCTTCCCCTCTGGTTCAGTATACCAAAAACAGCCTAAGTCCGGGAAAATATCCCAGATATTTTCCCGCTTCGTCTGATGCGTGTAGCATTGCATTAGGTCACACCGGCACTGCATTTTGCCATGCCATGCACTGTGTTGCATTTGATTGCTCTTATTTATCGCTTCTTCCCCCTCTTCTCTTCCGTTAGACATCGAGACCGACGCTGCCCAGGAGACCGACTACATCCCCGACGATCCCTCCTTTGCCGCAGAGCAACCAGGCAAGCAAACCCCCTTGAGCATGCCTATATCACCTATTCTTTCCCCCCTCCTGCTTGCATTAGATTTTGCTACTGCTCTATTTTATCCTAATCTGCTGCATAGCCTGTTTTTGTAACTGTTCTTGATACCTGCTTGCTATCTGAGATACTTAGTATAGTTTGGTTGGTAATCCATCTGTGGCTCCTCTTCTTTGTCCTAGTTGCCCCGCTTGGCTACTAGTGCCCAGATCGATGTGATCATCGGGCTGAGACCAGCACAGCACTACGCACACCCCCCTAAGTTGCTCGACTCTGTAGAGCTAATATCGAGTGCCGAGGGTGATACCTCTTATCCCACTCCCGATATTGCCTCTGTAGTACAGCTAGTTGGACGTGGGTTACCGAGGGTGATTCCTCTTTCACCACCTCCGATGAAGCTTCTGTCGTGCAACCCCGTAAGTGTGAATACCATCGAGGGTGATTCCTCCGGGTTCACCTTGACGGGTAAATCGAGTAGGAATCCAACGAGGGTGATCCCTCGGATTCCTTCTTGATGTTCTGAACACACAGTTACTAGGATTTTACTACAGTTACTGGGTAAAGTTGGGTCGACCCCGAGGGGTACCCACGAGAGATGTGAAGTCGGGATTGACCTGGAGGGTACCCGCGAGATAATTACGAGGCGCGGCCGGGCAGGCAGAGACCGCCCTAGAGAGGGATGGGCCTGACCCTTGTTGCACTTCCTCGAGACGGGGCGACAGGAGTACTGATAGTCACCGCGAGCTCCTAATAATGCACTAACGGATTTGGGTATTGATCTGAGTTGGCCACTGGCCTATACGCACTACCACCACACGGGATAATGGTTTAATGGGGCCCTCGGCGCCATATGTATCAGCTGAAAGCTCTGTCAGACGTCCAGTTCAGCATTGTGGCCGGGTCGGATCGGCGCCCCAGAGGTGGTGCCTGGTATCCACCCTGCACACAACGACCCGGAGTGCACAGGGAGATGGCCCAAGACCCCTGAGCACTTAGGATGTAGACCGGCGGGGACCTCTCTACTGAGCTCTAGGTAGGGCTATGGTGTGTCGATCAGCCGAGGCCGGGCATGACCCAGAAAAGTGTGTCCGGCCAGAGTTAATCGAGCGTGTTGGGTAACAGTAGTGCACCCCTGTAGGGAAGATTATCTATTCGAATAGCCGTGTCCACGGTAACAGGACGCTCAGTGTTGTATCCCGATCTGCTACACTTGAACTGGGTACCTGTTAATTAATTTAAGCTACGGGATCGCTTTCTCGCAGGGAGTCGAGAAAGGATCTCTAGGCTTTGTCACAACATGCTTGCTACTTTAATTATGTGCTAATCTGCACTCTTCTAATGCTGCAAGACACTGAAGATGCTAGTCTTCGATAGGCTAGGCCTTTCCCTCTATTCTGGCTTTTCTGCAGTCAAGTCCACATATACAGCCTTCCTTGAAAATGTTGCATATCTAGACTAGTTCTGATGTAAGTCTTGCGAGTACTTTGGATGAGTACTCACGGTTGCTTGGCTTCCCCTTTTTCCCTCATGCCCGATTGCTGCGACCAGATGATGGAGCCCCGGAGCCAGCTGCCACAGTCGACGACTACTACTACACTTCTGGAGGAGCCTACTACTACGTGGAGACCGCAGACGACCAGGAGTAGTTAGGAGGCTCCCAGGCAGGAGGCCTGCGCCTTTTCGATCCAGTGTTTTTGTTTTGCCCCGCCTTCTTAAGGCATTTCTGTTTAACTTTTATATCTGTACTCAGATATCTAATGCTTCCGCTGATGCTTGTATGACTCAAGCTTATGTATTCGAGCCCTTGAGGCCCCTGGCTTGTAATATAAGGCTTGTATTATTTTATTTTGTGTTTAGAGTTGTGTTGTGATATCTTCAAGTGAGTCCTTAGGCTTGATCGTGCACATTTGCGTGTATGATTAGTGCACGATTAAGTCGAGGGCGTCACAGATCTTTCTTGGAAGCGTCGTCATGGAGGTGCTCCTCCTTCTCCACACGGCTTTGGCTCTGGAGGGAAACCTCAGATCCGCTGGATCGGGCGATGGAGGCGTCTACGCGTCTTTCTCCTCCTTGGGGGCATCGTCTCGGAGCCGGCTATGACTGAGAGGTTGGTGGATGATGGCATCTTCGCCGTCGATGGCGGCATCTTCGCCGCGTGATTTGCTAAGGCGGGCGCTGGTTTCTGTTTGGCAACGATGATGGCATCGAGAGGAGCTTGGGTCGTGGCGTGGTCTTCTGTAGTCGGTTCTTCCCGACGTGTCCGAGGTGCTCTTCCGTGGTTGCTTTGAAGTCGGAGCTGCGTTGGAGCGTGTCCAGGTGGTGACGATGACAGGCATTCGGTGGTGGTTTGCGGAGGGCACGGTCGGCGCAAGTCCTGCATATTTCCCTTGTGTTGCTCGTCGTCAAAGTCGGAGCTGTCGGTTGCTTGCGCGTGTGGCCATCCGTTGGCATGTGCCGTCGTGGCTTCTGTTCCATGTCGGTGACCAGGTTGGCCGGTGGTGCCCATGTCATGTGGGTTGTGTTGTATCGGTTTTAGCCCAGTTTTCGTCAATTAAACGGGCAATTCTCTTCTTCTTAATCAATGAAAATGGCAAGTCTTTTACCTCGTTTCAAAAAAAAAGTTGAAAAAATTGTAATGTATACTAGCAAGCGGTCTTTACCATGCATCAGAATACAATCATATAACTCTGATCCAAGGAAGTGACATCGCACAAGCATTGCTGTCCATTGTAATCCTCCATCTTCCGACAACATCAATTACGACATCATCTTATTTCTCAAGGCGGCTCGTTTCTGTGTGCCACCTACATAAAAGGGGTAAGGGCATCTCCAACGCTGACCCATAAATTTGCTTCCGCATCCATACACGGACAGGAATCAGTCCACGGACACGGATGCGGGAGCGGGCCATCCAATGCTATTCGCATACATCTGGTTCGATTTATTTTATAAAGCCCGCATGCTCAAATAGCCGCATATCTAATCTGGAATATTTCAAATGTTCAAATGCAGTAATAGTTCTAATTTAAATAAGATATTACACTTCAACATTGTTGTCCCCTTTAACCGTCCATAGATGCTCATCAGATCTTCCTTCAATTGCTCGTGAGTTGCTCGATGCTGAATTTGTTGATGCATTTGAACAAACTCTTCAAATGTGGCCGAATTCTGGTCAGGAAGTTTGATAGGATCACCCATGTTCTTAAATTCATGACCCGCGGCAGCATCCTCACCCTCATCCTCCACGATCATGTTGTGCGTGATCACACAATAGGTCATCACCTCCCACAAGGTCTCCGGATCCCATTATTTAGCAGGTCCACGAACAACTGCAAAACGTGCCTGTAGAACTCCAAATGCCCTCTCAACATCCTTTCTAGTTGCTTCTTATTTTTAGGCAAAGTGGGAACTTTTCTGGCCAATTGGTTAGAGATGGTGTTGACAAAAGTAGCCCACGAAGGATAGATACCGTCAACCAGATAGTAGCCCATGTTGTACTCATGACCATTGATAGTATAGTGGCAAGGAGGAGCTTTTCCTTCAGTCAGCCTAGCAAACAATGGTGATCGCTGCAGCACATTGATGTCATTGTGAGGCTCGGGCATGCCAAAGAAAGTGTGCCAAATCCAATAATCATGTGATGCAACTGCTTCAAGAATGATGGTGTGCTTCATAACATGACCCTGATATTGCCCTTGTAAAGCTTTTGGACAGTTCATCCATTTCCAATGCATGCAATCAAGAGATCCGAGCAAACCTGGCCACCCTCTTGCTTCCGAGATTGCCAAGAGCCTCTCGGTGTCTGCCACAATTGGTTCTTTCAGGTACTGAGGTCCAAACACTTCGACCACGACAGTTGCAAACCTGACCATGGCATCTCCACATGTGCGCTCTCAGACATCCGTAGGTACTCGTCCCACGAAACAACGGTCGTGCCATATGCAAGCATCCGCAGTGCGGCCATGCACTTCTGTTAACCAGAGAAATCAATCCTTCTCACGGCGTCCTTCTTCAAGATGAAGTAGTCATCAATGGACCAGACGCCATAGTAGACATGATGGAAGACATTTTTGCGCATCCGAAGGCGCCAGCGAAAATTGTCAGCAAAGAGGGCATCAGGGGCAAAGTAGTGGTCCATCAGTGTCAAATGGTCGCGCCCTGTTGCGGTTGAGCACTTGATGACCCTTGATCGATCCCTTGAAATTGAGAACATGCTCTTTTGCATGCTCCACGTTTGGAAGGACCGCCTGCATCATCGTCGTCTCATCCGTGTATTCCTCCTCATCAGACGAGCCGTCGGACGACTCAACATAGTGCTCGTATATGTACTCCATATCTGAATCCATTGCTTCAAAGAAGAAGGTACAATTTTTTTAGCACGGGCATTTCACCGAACAGTTGCCAGGCATGGTGAGTATCGTAGGAGCTGATGGTACCTGCGCGGCGGTCGGAGGACAGGTGTGGAACCGCGGCGGAGGAGAAGCAGCTTGGAGCCCAGGTGTACCATTGGAGGTGACGGACTCGTCGAGTTCCGGCAGGTATGTGGTGTAGGAGATATGCCCTAGAGGCAGTAATAACAGTTATTTTGTGTCTCCGAGTTTGTAATGAATGTTTATGTTCCATGCTATAACTGCAATGATTCTCGAGTCTGCAATATCCACGAGGCTCGTAGGGAAACTCATGTGCACGTGTGGTATAATAAACGGTAAAATGTATTCCTGGTCATGCCTCTAAGACTGGCTCAAGTATTGCATGATGATCCTGTTTTCCTGATCATGGGCATGTCTATGCCGACAATTTTGAGGGCACAATGTTAGCAGAACACTTGTGTTGAATCGACCCGAATTGATGTTATGCTATGAGATACATTCGTCACAAGTTAATGGTTAATAACACAGAGATAGTTAATGTTTGCATAATTCCTTAGACCATGAGAGTATCGAGTTCCTTCGTACTTGCTTCGTGAACTTTGGGGTTTGTTAAACGTCATCCGTAACTAGGTGGCTATTACGGCGGCTTACGGGTTCACGGAAAAGTATGGCAAGTAACAAGATAGCTCAAGATTGGGATTTGCTCCTCCGACGATGGAGAGATATTCTCGGGCCCTCTCGGTGTTACGGTATCCATCATCGTCTGGCCAGACACATTGTGATTTGATCAGTGGGATGCCGGAACACGGAAACGAGAAAAGAGAACAAAATCGGTAACGAGGTAACTTGCATGGTGGACAAGTTGTTGATCCACGGGGATGCGATAATTCTCACCTCGGGTGTTTGTAATATATCGTGAAGCAACAGGAATAGCACACGGCAACTGGAGGTTCACTCGAATATTTATTCGTGTGGGTATAGGGGTCAATATGGGTGTCCACGGCTCCGATGTTGATCATTGATCGGAAAGTGTTCCGGGTCATGTCTATGCTGCACCGAACCTATAGGGTCACACGCTTAAGGGTCATCTATCTACTGAATACTAGACAGGGAGTCTGAGAGAAAATCACCGGAAAAGTTTCGGACGCAACGGAAACGTTCCGGAGAGGACACCGGAATAGTTCCGGTAAAACTGAAAAGTTGTTTCGGGGTATACCATTAAGTCAAATTGGTTTCGGCACACGCCTGGAAATTCTTGGAGGGTGCCAGAATTGTTCTGGAAACTTCTGGGATTTTTCCGGGACAAAAACCGGAAATGTTCCGGAGCTGCCGGAACCGGTTTGGTTGCTTTTCGCAGATGAAAATCACTAATCCGGAATTGTTTCGGAATGAATCCAAAATCATTTTAGTGGGTACTGGAATTATTCTAAGACCCATAGAAATATTTTCGGATTTAACGGTTGTGGAAAATTGGTTCCATGAATAGTGAAAATCACTTTATGGTTAATTTTTTGGAAAGCCACCTTTTAGGGCTTTTCCCAAAAGGCTTCTAGAAGGGATTGGGGACCAAGGAACCCCCATGTGGGGGGCCCCCTAGGGGTGGATGGCCAAGATGGAGCTCCTCCATGGAGCTCCGCTTGCCTTCCTTTTATGCCCTTACGGAGGATCCATGTGATGGGTTTTTTGGGTATTTTTCCCATATGGCTTTCCTATAAATAGAGGTGGAGGGGTGCTCTCCAAACACACTCCTTAATCTCATACACATGCCATGATATTTCTGGCTTCTCTCTCCCTCCCAGCGAAATAGTTTCGTAGAGCCGAAAGGTTGTCTGGGTTCCGGCAGGAACTAGTTCTGGACGGCGAAGCCCTGCCGGATAGCTGACACCGTATGTGTGCAACCCCGTAGAGAGGTCGTAGTTTCGATCTTTTGCCCGAGGGGCTGTTCGAGGGTCCTCCCGAAGGGCTGTCCGAGTTACCGTTCGAGTTTCGAGGGTTCTCCCGAAGGGCTGTCCGTGACATCGTCCGAGGGACTGTCCGACCGCCTCCCGAAGGGCTATCCGACGAGGGAGTACATCCTCGTGGTTGGGAGGTTGTAAATCCTAGCTACGGGGATCTGCACCGACGATCTACACCGACTCTTCTTCCGCTACGCTACGAGTCGGTAATGATCAGATCAAACCCTGTATGCAGTCTCCATAGTGGTCCTAGGCGTGCTCGCTGTACCGAAATTTTTTGTTTTCTGTCGCGTTCCCCTACAGTGGCATCAAGAGCCGTGCTATGCGTAGATGGAGGTTACGATCTAGAATACATGGAGATGTATGGGTATTGCATAATATAATTTTGGAGTAGATGAGATCTATTGCTGAAAATTATTTATGCGGGTAGCAGATGAAATCTGTTACCCGATGTTCTTGTTGCTTCCCTAGAATTTGCGTATTTCTGATCTCGAGACAGCATGGTGGAATTTGACAAAGTTCTGGCAATCCGCGATCCTGATTGATCAACGAAGTGCTATCAGTTCTTTGGGTTCCACCATAGCCAAAAGAAAGATGAAATTTCGCAGACGAAAGGGCAATGCAGATATGATCTGCACGGGGGTCATGCGTATGACGAAGTTTAGTATGGGGCTCGAGATTTCATTATCTCATGTTTCATACACCCCGCGATGTTAATCTAGCGACTTGAATAATCATACTTGATGATAAAACGTTGGTAGCTGCGGTTTAAGTCAAAACCTTAGAAGCCACGTAAAAATAAAATTTTGCATAAACCGATTAGAGGCGTCTAACTTGGTTTTGCAGGATGTGCATGTGATGTGGTATAGCAGTGCTCATATTAATTCGATTATGTATGAGATGACTATATGATGTAAATTTACTAACATGACCTGGGTGTCATGATTCGGCATGATGGCTGGAGCCATATGATTGTCACTTTAATGACCTGCGTGTCAACCTTAAGTAATGCACTTATTTTATTAGCTATAGAGATAGCAATATTATCTGGTGCATCGACAAGGTGGTGGCAATCTTCGCGAAGGTGAACACCGACGTAAATGCCGAAGACGAAGAAATTAAAGACTTCTCCGTCAGAAAGGGCTATACCATATCATGCTATTATGAATTGCCTGAGATGTTTATCCCTTATGATGCACCCTTTTGATTGCGCGGTAGTCGCTTTTTATTAGGGTGATCTCTCACTTAAAAATATCAAGTAGTTAGTGTTCTCCCAAGTGTAGCACCGTCTACAACACGTATCTTTTCGGGGTGCGCCGTGTCACACGGGTACAAACGATTAGAGAGGTGTAAGGCGGGTGACGGTGAGACCTCACAGCAAGATCACTTGGCTGTCTTGACATTCAGGCATGACCGTCATGAGCTCGGAACACGCCCATCGAAAGATGAACAAGAATCACATAGGGATGTGATTGGCAAGTTGGCCTACCGGTTAAGATTTTCGTCATCAATGGTGTTACACCAATGGCGAACAATCAAGACGCGGATCTTGAATCACTCATAATCAATTTTGAGAGATATTGATTTGAGTGGGAGCGCACTTTAGAATAAAATTGTTTATTCACTAGTGCAAAAATCATTATGAACAAAGTCTAAGTGAAACTTGTGTTTTCCGTTGTAGATCAAATGGCTCGCAACACCGCGTTCAACTTAGGCCTGATGTTAGAGAAAGAGAAGTTAGCTGCGACTGGAAACAACTATGCGGACTGGGTCCGTGACCTGAGGATTGTCCTCGGGAGCGCTAAGAAAATGTATGTGCTTGAAACTGCTCTTCCAGCTAAACCGGCGGCAACTGCCCCGGAAGATGAACAAAATGTCTGGGCCACTAAGGATGATGATCACAACTTAGTGCAGTGCCTTATGCTAGCTTGCATGAGTCCAGAGCTTCAAAAACGTTTTGAATTCCATAAACCCCGTGTTATGATCCGGGAATTGGATGCTCTGTACAAGGAAACCGCACGGTCTGAATGATTTGATATCATGAAGGCCGTGATGGATTGCAAGATGGCTGAGGGCAGTTCAGTTGGCGAACATGTGGTCAAAATGATTGGCTATGCTGAAAGGCTTAAAACCCTGGAATTTCCAATTCCACCAGGCCATATGATGGACATGATGCTTTCTTCACTCCCCCCGTCTTACGACGGTTTTGTCATGAACTACAACATGAGTGGGATGGAGAAGACACCGGAAGAGGTGCTCGCCATGCTGAAAACTGCGGAAGGAGGACTACGGAAAAATCGCAAGCAAGTGTTGCTTGTGAATAAAACCGCCAGTTTCAAAAAGAAAGGCAAGCCAAAGAAGGGCAAGGGCGCCGGTAAGACCGGCTCCCAAAGCAACTCTAAAGTCGGAGCCAAGAATGAAACTGAGTGCTTCTACTGCAAGGGCACAGGACACTGGAAGAGAAACTGCAAGAAGTATCTGGAAGATAAGAAGTCTGGGAAAACCGGAAAAGGTATAATTGTTATACAAGTTAATGTTATTGACGTTTTGCTTGTTAGCGAAAATTCTAAGTCTTGGGTATTTGATACCGGATCGGTTGCTCACATTTGCAACTCGATACAGGGGCTTCAGAAGGTGCGCAAACTAGCAAAGAATGAAGTCGTGATGCGCGTCGGGAACGGCGCTGGGATCGCCGCTCAAGCCGTCGGCATTATGCCTACGTCTCCCTTCAGGATTTATCTTAGAACTAAGTAACTGTTATTTTGTTCCACTATTGTGTAGAAACATTATCTCCGGATCATGTTTAGTACACGATGGGTATTCGTACAAGTCTGAGAACAATGGTTGTTCACTTTATTGTAAGGATATGTTTTATGGATTTGCACCCATTGTTGGGGGCCTTTTCATACTAAATCTTGAATGTGGAAATGATGTCTTTAACGTGAATGCTAAACGCCTTAAGAAGGCTGATACCACCACCACTTTCATGTGGCACTGTCGGCTTGGCCACATCGGAAAGAAATGCATGCAAAGACTCCATAAAGATGGAGTTTTACCGTCCTTTGATTTTGAATCATTTGACACATGTGAAGCTTGCTTGATGGGGAAAATGACCAAGACGCCGTTCACGGGTCATCCTGAACGGGCGAGGGAATTGTTGGAAATAATACATAGTGATGTATGTGGTCCAATGAGCACAATCGCACGGGGTGGGTATTTCTACTTCGTGACTTTTACTGATGATTTGAGTAGGTATGGATATATCTACTTGATGAAGCATAAGTCGGAAACCTTTGAAAAATTCAAAGAATTTCAGAATGAGGTAGAAAATCATCGTAACAAAAGGATAAAGTTTCTGCGGTCTGATCGCGGGGGCGAATATGTTAGTCATGAGTTTAGCCAACATCTGAGTGATCGTGGAATCGTTTCACAACTTATGCCTCCCGGAACTCCACAGCGGAACGGAGTGTCGGAAAGACGTAACCGAACCCTGTTAGACATGGTAAGGTCAATGATGTCTCTTACAAATCTGCCGATATCCTTTTGGGGTCACGCACTAGAAACTGCCGCTCACACACTAAACAAAGCACCGTCTAAGTCTGTTGAGACGACACCATATGAGATATGGCACGGGAAGAAACCCGACCTGTGGTTTCTCAAAATTTGGGGTTGTGAGGCATACGTAAAGCGTTTACAGCCAAGCAAACTTGATCCCAGATCAGACAAATGTTACTTTGTAGGTTATCCCAAGGAGACAGTTGGGTATTCTTTCTACCACGCCTCCGAGAACAAAGTGTTTGTTGCAAAACACGGAGTCTTTCTCGAAAAAGAGTTTCTCGCTAAAGAAGTGAGTGGGAGGACAGTACAACTTGATGAGATTAGTGAATCTTCGGCAACCGTAGATATGGCTAAGGAACCGGAAGAAATTCCGCTAATTATCCCTACAACCGAGCCGGAAGTTGTCGCATGTGATGCGGAAACTTCAGACAATGTTGTAACTGAACCGCGCAGATCAGGTAGGGCTATCCAGCCACCTGAGTGGTTTCATAACGAAATCTTCATTCTTGAAGACGATGAACCTGCGCACCACAAGGAAGCGATGGCGGGGCCCAGCTCAAGGGAATGGCACAAGGCCATGAAATCCGAAATGGAATCCATGTACGAAAACCAAGTTTGGAACTTGGAAGAACTTCCAGAAGGCGTAAAGCCCATTGGTTGTAAATGGAATTTTAAAAGAAAGACGGACGCAGATGGTAACATTACTATCCACAAAGCTAGACTTGTCGCGAAAGGGTTCACGCAAGTTCCAGGAGTGGACTACGACGAGACTTTCTCGCCCGTAGCTATGCTTAGGTCTGTTCGGATATTACTAGCAATTGCTGCTTATTTCGATTATGAAATATGGCAGATGGACGTCAAAACGGCTTTCCTAAATGGAAACCTCAAAGAGGATGTATACATGATACAGCCAGAAGGTTTTGTCGTTCATAAGGATGCTGGAAAGGTATGCAGACTTCAGAAAGCCATTTATGGTCTGAAGCAAGCGTCAAGGAGCTGGAACATTCGTTTTGGTGAAGTGGTCAAACAGTTTTGCTTCATCAGGAATGACGAAGAATCTTGTGTTTACAAGAAGTTTAGTGGGAGCGCAAAAGCATTTCTAATCTTGTATGTGGATGACATATTGTTGATTGGAAACGACGTGAATTTTCTTAGCGAAATAAAAGACTCATTGAAGAAGAGTTTTTCAATGAAAGACTTAGGCGAAGCGGCATATGTATTGGGCATCAGAATCTATAGAGATATATCAAAACGCCTGATAGCGCTTAGCCAAAGCACGTACATTGACAAGGTGTTGAAAAGGTTCAACATGGAGAACTCCAAGAAAGGCCTACTCCCCATGTCACCTGGCACAGTGCTTTGCAAGAATCAGTGTCCTCGGACTCTCGATGAGCGAGTACAGATGAATGATGTTCCATATGCCTCGGCAGTTGGTTCTATTATGTATGCCATGCTATGTACAAGACCAGATGTTTCCTATGCGCTAAGTGTTAGCAGCCGGTACCAAAGTGATCCAGGATTGGAACACTGGGCCGCAGTCAAGGGTATTCTTAAGTACCTCAGAAGGACCAAGGATTTACTCCTTGTGTACGGAGGTGATGAAGAGCTCATTGTAAGTGGTTACACTGATGCAGGCTTCATGACTGACCCAGATGACTTCAAATCTCAATCAGGCTATGTTTTCATATTGAACGGCGGCGCAGTTGATTGGAAAAGTTTCAAACAAAAGACTGTGGTGGATTCTACGATGGAGGCGGAATATGTTGCAGCTTCAGAAGCCTCCAAGGAAGCGGTATGGATCAAGCAATTTCTTGAAGACCTTGGTGTGGTTCCAAGTGCTCTGGACCCGGTGGAGATCTATTGTGATAATAGTGGCGCTGTGGCTCAGGCAAGGGAGCCAAGTTCGCACCATAAGACAAGACATATTGAACGCAAATATAAACTCATTCCACATCATGTCGAATCGGGTTTAGTGAAAGTACGCAAAGTTCACATGGATCTGAACGTGTTAGACCCGATGACAAAGCCTCTACCACAAGCAAAGCATGAGCAGCACCGGATAGCCATTGGTGTTAGGGAAGCCATGTAACTGGATTATGACTCTAGTGCAAGTGGGAGTCTGTAGGAGATATGCCCTAGAGGCAGTAATAACAGTTATTTTATATCTCCGAGTTTGTAATGAATGTTTATGTTCCATGCTATAACTGCAATGATTCTCGAGTCTGCAATATCCACGAGGCTCGGAGGGAAACTCATGTGCACGTGTGGTATAATAAACGGTAAAATGTATTCCTGGTCATGCCTCTAAGACTGGCTCAAGTATTGCATGATGATCATGTTTTCCTGATCATGGGCATGTCTATGCCGACAATTTTGAGGGCATAATGTTAGCAGAACACTTGTGTTGAATCGACCCGAATTGATGTTATGCTATGAGATACATTCGTCACAAGTTAATGGTTAATAACACAGAGATAGTTAATGTTTGCATAATTCCTTAGACCATGAGAGTATCGAGTTCCTTCGTACTTGCTTCGTGAACTTTGGGGTTTGTTAAACGTCATCCGTAACTAGGTGGCTATTACGGCGGCTTACGGGTTCACGGAAAAGTATGGCAAGTAACAAGATAGCTCAAGATTGGGATTTGCTCCTCCGACGATGGAGAGATATTCTCGGGCCCTCTCGGTGTTACGGTATCCATCATCGTCTGGCCAGACACATTGTGATTTGATCAGTGGGATGCCGGAACACGGAAACGAGAAAAGAGAACAAAATCGGTAACGAGGTAACTTGCATGGTGGACAAGTTGTTGATCCACGGGGATGCGATAATTCTCACCTCGGGTGTTTGTAATATATCGTGAAGCAACAGGAATAGCACACGGCAACTGGAGGTTCACTCGAATATTTATTCGTGTGGGTATAGGGGTCAATATGGGTGTCCACGGCTCCGATGTTGATCATTGATCGGAAAGTGTTCCGGGTCATGTCTATGCTGCACCGAACCTATAGGGTCACACGCTTAAGGGTCATCTATCTACTGAATACTAGACAGGGAGTCTGAGAGAAAATCACCGGAAAAGTTTCGGACGCAACGGAAACGTTCCGGAGAGGACACCGGAATAGTTCCGGTAAAACTGAAAAGTTGTTTCGGGGTATACCATTAAGTCAAATTGGTTTCGGCACACGCCTGGAAATTCTTGGAGGGTGCCAGAATTGTTCTGGAAACTTCTGGGATTTTTCCGGGACAAAAACCGGAAATGTTCCGGAGCTGCCGGAACCGGTTTGGTTGCTTTTCGCAGATGAAAATCACTAATCCGGAATTGTTTCGGAATGAATCCAAAATCATTTTAGTGGGTACTGGAATTATTCTAAGACCCATAGAAATATTTTCGGATTTAACGGTTGTGGAAAATTGGTTCCATGAATAGTGAAAATCACTTTATGGTTAATTTTTTGGAAAGCCACCTTTTAGGGCTTTTCCCAAAAGGCTTCTAGAAGGGATTGGGGACCAAGGAACCCCCATGTGGGGGGCCCCCTAGGGGTGGACGGCCAAGATGGAGCTCCTCCATGGAGCTCCGCTTGCCTTCCTTTTATGCCCTTACGGAGGATCCATGTGATGGGTTTTTTGGGTATTTTTCCCATATGGCTTTCCTATAAATAGAGGTGGAGGGGTGCTCTCCAAACACACTCCTTACTCTCATACACATGCCATGATATTTCTGGCTTCTCTCTCCCTCCCAGCGAAATAGTTTCGTAGAGCCGAAAGGCTGTCTGGGTTCCGGCAGGAACTAGTTCTGGACGGCGAAGCCCTGCCGGATAGCTGACACCGTATGTGTGCAACCCCGTAGAGAGGTCGTAGTTTCGATCTTTTGCCCGAGGGGCTATTCGAGGGTCCTCCCGAAGGGCTGTCAGAGTTACCGTTCGAGTTTCGAGGGTCCTCCCGAAGGGCTGTCCGTGACATCGTCCGAGGGGCTGTCCGACCGCCTCCCGAAGGGCTGTCCGACGAGGGAGTACATCCTCGCGGTTGGGAGGTTGTAAATCCTAGCTGCGGGGATCTGCACCGACGATCTACACCGACTCTTCTTCCGCTGCGCTACGAGTCGGTAATGATCAGATCAAACCCTGTATGCAGTCTCCATAGTGGTCCTGGGCGTGCTCGCTGTACCGAATTTTTTTGTTTTCTGTCGCGTTCCCCTACATGTGGCGGGGCGGCCGGGGTGGTGGAGCGGCGGCGAAGGCAAGAGAGAAAAAGGGAAGGAGAGAAAATAGGAGGATGGAGGCGCGGGGCCAGGTAGGAGTTTTAGGTGGGCCGTGGGTGACGGAGTCCTACGTGTGTGCTGTCCGGACTCCCGCAATGCCCCCCCCCCCCCAATTTTGTCTCGGGTTTGCCGGAGAAAGTGCGTCCAGACCTCTCGACTGACTGATACAGGACCACGTTGGATGGCTAAACACGTCCGGACCGCGCAGTCCGGATGGTTGCGGGCGGTTTGAGGGTCCGTTTTGGAGATGCCCTAAACTAGTGAAACTTTTAGCATATCAAACGTCTGGATCGAAACCTCTCATCATTCAACGAAGTTCATGAATTTAAGTAGTCAAAACATAGACAGCTAGTTATAATTACCACCTCATACAATGGTATCCATATTGTTTTTTGAAAGCAACCTTCCTTTTATCTAAACTAACTATGCATAAAAATATTAACCAAACGTGTTCTTTTTCTATTTGATATATAAATAAGGGAACTCGATCATCAATACATGGAATGCTTTTAGTTCCCTCTATGTCACCTCTTCCACCATTTGTCGTCTCCGTGATTCGACTCGGAGAAGAAGCAGTCACCACCCCAACCATACTTGTTTTTCTAGGGTCCAACCATACTTGTTTGGTATTCTCTTTTTAGTCTCCTTCTCCGGCTTCACCGTGCTGAGCAAAGATAAGAGCTACCGCTAGCCTCAACTTTCATACTTTTGTTGGGGAATCATACTGCTGTGTAAACTGATAAGTCCAAAGATAAAAAATAATACAAAAGTTTTGAATAGGAACCGAGCTAGGGTGGTGTACATTTCAGAAGATGACGACATTCCTTGAGGCCCAAATCTTCCAAAGGATAGAGAGAAGCACCTCAAGAAAAATTAAGTTGTCCAAGTGTGGTGGTAAGGGAGTACTCCGGATATATTGGAAGTGTATGTCATGGGACAATGCCAAGGTGAAACCAAATCAACACCCCTTTGAAAAACTAATGAAGATGCCCTCCTTTATAGGCCAGTCAAGCGCATTAGATGCCCAAACTGGTCGGTAGAGACGAGAGGACACTCCCCTAGCTACATCCAAGTCTAGGAAAACCACCAAATGGGTTGATACCCAAATCGAGAGTCCGCCGAGCCTGCAAGTCAGACCCAAACGTTAGCGCTAAGTTCCAAGGTGGATGTTTCCCAAGTCCATGGTCAACCCCTCGTAACTCCGTTGTTTTGAACTACCAGGGGACCCCCTCCCAATGTCCTGGTTAGTAAGGCAAATGGAAAACCAGCTTATGGCCCCTGGAAAAATATGTAGCTTTTCGGGTACCAGCCGAGGGGGAGCACATAAGTCTTCCCCACACATGTTAGCACTCTCAGTCTTGAGTAGAACAAAACGCGGAGGCATTCCGCCTAGCCTCCCACCTTTACCATCCTACTTACTACCACATTTCATATCATCGCATAAACTTCACCTCCAGAAGCATGGCATGAATAAGGTGAGCCTAACAGGAGCATGGCATAAGGAGGTAACATGGCAATGGCTGCAACCTAATCATGCACACTACAACATAAACAAGTTGCATTGGCAAGCAACATACTACCCCAAATTAGTTGTCTTAAATTTGTCTAGATACCGATGTATCTAGACACGTTTCGGTGTTAGGTACATCCGTATCTCGACAAATCTAAGACAACTAATTTGGGACAGAGGTAATACAAAGCAACATGGTATAGCTGGGTAAATGAGACTAGGCAACATGTGGGGCTAAAGAGGTTATGCATCATATACCTTGTTTGAACATTGAACTTTCTTGGACGTTGTTATCACCTTGTTTGCTAGCAAGAGGGCAAGACTAATATGTATTATGTACTGTTATATGCATTGATGTACTGTACTACTTTCTACTGTTAAGTGTTATGTAATATCTATCATGTTTGAGACATCCAAAAATAGGACATGTGTTGCTGTTATATATTGATGTAGTTTTCTGTAGTATTGTCCTATTTAAAGGCTTACTGATTAAGTGATGATTGTTTCCATTTTTCTCTTATCAGTGCTTGAAACCTAGGACTTGTATAAAAAACTGGCCGACTAATAGTCGACCGATAAAATCGATTAATCGTCCGATTTCCGATTAATCTCTAATCCTAAGCCGACCGAGACGATAACGATAAGCGATATCCCGAACATTGATCGCAACACAACTACAACATCAGATCCTAGTGCAAACATAAGGAAGAGAGCATGGGAAAGACATGAACAAGGAGGGGTTTGTAACTCTTGCCTGGAGTTCAAGCTCGATACATTCATGAGTTATTTGTATTGTCCATGAACATCATCATTGATATGTATCAATAAGTTTGTGACTTGTTTGTGAGCATATATATTGTATGATGATTGCTCTAATGGTCCCTAATAAGGTTATGCGGGCATATACCCTTTAACTAGTTGATGACCATGTTTCACAAGTCATGGCATAGAGATGCGGGCCCAATAGTATGGACTCGGGGATGGAGATCGCCGAGTCGGATAGACCAACTTTGAGACGCAGCGAGATGTTGTCATCTGTTAGTCTCAACTATGATGTATATGTCATGTCCTAGACTTGAGGTCCTCGCATGTTCTCGGGATGAGGATGGACTCACTTAGGGTCTATGAAACGCTACTCCGTAACTAGGTAGTTATAAAGGTAGTTTTCGAGTGAGTCGTGAGCCATGCCGCGAGACATGGTTGACCAAGATGAGATTTGCCCCTCCGGTATGAAGAGATATTCTCTGGGCCCTCTCGAGTGATCAGATTTCGAAAGCATGGCCTTGCGACTTGGGTTAAGTGTTAACCCGGTTCAGGAATCTATATCATGGTTTCAAGAAGAGAGGTCGAGCTACCAACAAGGGTGACAAATACTCGCCTTGAGCTTGACACCATATATCGTGAGGCAAAAGGAACATTGCATATGACACATGATCAATGGTTCGTCAAATGATTTTATGCAGACATGAGAGTTGGCACGTTCTGCTAGAAGCTGCTACCAACTATCGACTCGGGTCGTGTCCATGTGCACGTGAATCTATAGGGTCGCACACTTAAGGGGTTACAGTCTGATTCATATTAGGATCCAGATTAGTTAGGGATTAGGGCACTAATGAGCCTCTAGTGTAGAAGCCCATTAGGGAGGTCTATATAAAGGGGAGTGAGGCGCACATTTCAGGTTGATCTTTTTCTACCCACTACAACTGTCACCGCCACTCCAGACGCCCATATGTTGAGCGACCGGACCTAGCAGTCCGCCGCCTGACGTTGCCCCCCCCCCCTACGTGTGGATACCATGGAGGCATCGCATCTGGGGTGCTAGAACGAACCGTTCGAGGCAACTACGAGGAGCCGCTCGAGGGATCCGCGAGGAGCAGACATAGATGCGCTTCGTCAACTTTACTTTCGCTGTCGTGACTACGTGTCTAGTGGTAAAACCAGATCCCGTAATATGTCCCTAGTAGTATGATCTTGGTTGCGCGGTAGAAAATTTTAATTTGCACTAGCGTAGACACATAAAAGGGTTGATAAACATCACATAAGATGGTTAAGGATGAAATACAACTACGTAATCATTTTAAATACTCCATAACAAAAGAAATGTTAAACATGGATTGAGCCTAGGTCCATTTTAGTTGAGGCAAACATGCATGATTATGACATATTAATGATCTATGCATTATGTTGATTAATATGGCATATCTAATCATTTAGTTACAAGCTAGCATATCTAATCATGAAGGAGGGCACAATATATGCATTCCACTTCTTCACCTACACTGACAACCATAATGTCTTTTACCTCTCTCTTTACGGCATTTAATGTCGCATTTCGCAATTATTAAACGCAGAGTGTTTGTGATAGGCCTTTTGTCGCACACATTGTCTAGTTATGAGCCGTCTTCGTTGTTGGGCACATGGCAGACGTTGTGCCACAGTATTGCACGTGATATAGGTCTATCATCCCACACGATCTCCATAGACCAAACATGTGGGACGTTGTTTGTATCATAAACGCTTACTCAGGAATCACGTGTGCGATAGGTTAGGGCATCACATACGATTAGTTTTGCCAAAACGTCTGCATTCTCATACCCTATCGCGCACGGTTATCCCGTAGCATGTGTGATGTCCCCTGGCGGAGCCATGAATTTCGTCCTTGGTATTCACTAGTATTCATTTGTGCAATGCAATAGCAACATGACAACAAATATACAACAAGCTAGCAACTAGTATACCAACGGATCAACAATTCTTTAGTATTCCATGGTAGTCCAAGGAAGACCCATGGCGCCGCCACTGGCCCTCCCCCTATATCGCACACAACACAAGGGGACGGTTCGCATATGCTTATGTGAAAGAGGGTTTGGTCTTAATAACTGCACTGGTGCAAGGCTCTTTTATTTATGAATAAAACCAAGTTCACAACGTGTTTAATGACCAAACAGGTTCGTAAAGCATGCTGCCAACTCGACAATACACTAGACATCATACTATACCATCGCAAGTATAGCCCGCGGATGTTTATGTCCGTGTACTCGCATACATAAAGCTAGCTAGACCTGCGTATGGCAGCTCCTGTCACAAGTCACAACATATGACATGGTAGAATCGATACTCAGGCCGGACCCGACGAAGGCTGACACGTGTTCTCAGATGAATACTGATGAGGGACAGATGCTAATCTTCAAGCCGATCCGGCGACGGAGGGTGGAAAGACGCCTTTCCCTCGCAGGCGTCCCTCGAGCGACCCGTGCCAAGTCAGCAACTGCACACAGAAAACGAATCGCATCAACTATTTGTTCATCATCATGTTACAAACAAACACCTCTCGGGAGTTGATCAAATCTGGGGAGTGTGAAGTGCTGATAATTACCTTGGCGTTGACACCATCGGGGACGATGCGGCCCTCGCTCCTGAGCTTGAGATACTCTTCGCGCTTAAACTTGGTGAATCCCCTGGAACAAACGGTTCGTACGGTTGAGATCTACCCAGCAACCACAAGGCAGGCACAGGAGGAGAGAGCGCTCGATCCTGGCCGTCCAATTCAAACAAGGGAAGACCGACCGATTACGTACCATTTGCCGCTGACGATGACCCTCTGGCGTCCGGGGAACTTGAACTTGGCCCGGCGCAGCGCCTCCTGCGGGTGGGCCGCGTGCGCGTCGCGGCAGCGCACGGAGAGCAGCACCTGGCCGATGTGCACCCGCGCACACATCCCGGTGGGCTTGCCGAAGGCGCCGCGTATGCCGGTCTGCAGCCGGTCGGCGCCGGCGCAGGAGAGCATCTTGTTGATGCGGAGGACGTGGTAGGGGTGCGCGCGCACGCGGAGGTGGAAGGCATCCTTGCCGGCGTGCTTGGCCATGTACTTGTTGCAGGCGATCCGGGCCGCCTCCAGGGCCTCGCTCGTCACGTTCTCCTTCTCCCAGCTCACCAGGTGCATGCACAGCGGGAACTCGTCCACGCCACGCTTCTTCTGGCCCACGTCGAAGATGCGGATCTTCGGGTCCGGCACCCCGCGGCAGTACCGCGACTTGGGGTACGGCTTGTTCTTGATCTGACGGTAGCACCGAGCAGGCCCTGAACATTACAGCACGGTACGTAGTTCAAGCTATTACATGGAGACGATGGAGATCCGGCCAGCTAGAGGAACGGAAAGGAAAGAAAGGTGATGGCTGCAACATGGAGATCCGGGCAGCTAGAGGAAAGGAAAGGAAAGAAAGGTGATGGCTGCTTACTCCTTCCCATGGCAAAAAATTGCAACCTAAAGTGACAAGCGAGGTTGTGAATGAGTCTTTCGGAGCTTGGCTAGGATGTGTGATTCGAAGGAGACGGGGGAAGCCAAGTGGTGGGTTTATAGAGGACGGGGGTGCCAGAAGGTTCTTGTTTTCCGCGAACGCGTGTCGACGAGCGGCCGGAAGGCCGAGGTTGCGTTTGGTTCAGGCAGGCCGTGACGCTTCTTCGAGAGAACATGCGGGCGAGTGGTTGACACGCCGTGGGCTGCGAAAGCGATTGAACATTTGCTTGTTGGTGGTCATTGGGTTTGAACGTACCAAGGGGCCGAGCCGAATTCTTCGTAAGCAAGTGAAGCCCCAGCCCATGATCGCCCGGGTGACGCACGCATGCTGCTCTGCTGAGCAATGCTACATTCACAGGATATTACGGGCGTTTTTACGGGGTAGTTTTGAATTGAAACGTTGTGATTGGTTTAGGGGGAGGGCAGGGCCCCACCGAGTAATGCTACACATACATAGGTTTACAGGGGTTTACAGGCAGGTGGATTTTGATTGGAGATTAAGGGGATGAGGGGCCCCACCACCATGAAAATCACGGGGGAAGAGGTTAGTTAGAAAGAAAGAATCCTAGTCAGCGTGTAACTGTGTGTAACTCTTTGTACGTTTAGCATTATTGGGGCCCCACCCACCTGAAAATCAGGGGGAGGGGGTGGAGAAGATTAAGAAAAGGCTCCGTAATCGCCCCGTAAAAGGCCCGTGAATGTAGGATTATTGTGCTCTGCTCAACTCTGAATGGCCCTCATGCTGCCCGAGTGTTAGCCCTTTTTTTTTCAAGGGCTACTACGTCCAAGCGGACGCACCATTAGCGTGTGTGGTGGGGAATCTCCAACAGAAATCATCAAACGGACAACAACGAATGTCGAGTAACTCTCAAATGTCCGTGGACATGTCCTCTATGTGTCTGCAGACAGCCGGTGGGGTGAAGGCCTTTCAACCGGAGTCCCAATTATTTGGCCCATTTCAAACGGATCGAATACAAACATAGACGAAATTTAAACTAAATGGATGAAATTAAAGCAAGCTCCATAGTATATTACATGCAAATGTACGATATTTAACAAGATCAACATAAATTTAAACTAGAAAAAACATAAACTTAAACTAACTAAACTAAACCAGGCCAGATATTGGATGGTGACCTCGTAGGCTAGCCACCTAGGCCACCGACACCTCCATCTTCGTCAGCGTTGTCGTCTAAGCCACTGTCTCTGTCGCCATCGCACCAGTGACGGAAGGCACGTCAGGTGTTGCCTCGTCTTCGCACTTGGAGGACGGGGTGTCGCCAGTGCCCTTGATGTAGTAGTGGAGGCACGGGGGCGGCATGGACGATGCGGGGGAGGACAGTCCCTCCCAGACACTCGGGAGGATCAAGCGCCACTGGCTGCTCGACTCGCAACGCAGCGGGCGGCGGCTCCTCCTTCACATGGCGTCCGATATGGATGCCACGATTGCACGGCGGGGACGATGACTCCTTCATGCGGCGGCCTCCGTTTTGAACGTCGCGGTTGCGTGGCAGGTACGGTGGTGCCCTTGATGTAGTAGTGGAGGCACAGGGGCGGCATGGACGATGTGGGGGAGGACAGTTCCTCCCTGACGCTTGGGAGGATCAGGCGCCACTGGCTGCTCGACTCGCGACGCGGCGGGCAGCGGCTCCTCCTTCACGTGGCGTCCGATATGGACGCCACAGTTGCACGGTGGGGACGACGACTCCTTCATGCGGTGGCCTCCGTTTTGAACGTCGCGGTTGCGTGGCAGGTACGGTGGTGCCAGACCCCGATCAGCCAATGACCGACGCAACACCTCCTCTATCTGCGTTGCGAACTCCTCGTCCATCGATGCGGCGAGGTGGGATGGCTTTTTCTCCTCCTCGTCCGATGAGAGCGTCTCCACCTTCACGATGGATGGAGCCGTGGCGGACGACTGGACCGACAAGCATGGGCGACGGCGAGAACTGGATCTAAAGCCCCCCCCTCCCCCGGAATGGCGTGGTGGCGGATGGTCGGATCGGCTGCCGCGAGCAGCCACCACGTCTCTGTCTTCTCGGCGTCTGACTTCTTGCCCATCGCAAGGAAGGCCTCTCGGTCCCCGCATCGGCGTGAATGCGGGTAGTCGGGCGGCCGAGCAGTTGGTGTGAATATGTGAAGGTTTTTAAGCCCGACGGGTGGAGAGGTTTTTTTGATGGGTCCGGGTGTCGGAGTTCAACATGGCAGACGTTTGGACTGCCCTAGATCTCCCCTCAATTTAAGATCGGACTGCGGGATTTCAGACATCTGGACTAGTCTGGCTCGATTTAGTGACATGCGTTGGGGGCCTAAAAATGTTTGAACCATCAGTTTTGGACATTTGCGGGCGGTTTGTTATCCGTGTTGGGGATGCCCTTAGGACATCTCCAACGGCGACCCGCAAATTTCCTCCCGCATCCATCCGCGGACAAGGGGGGGGGGCAGTCCACGGACACAAATGCGGGAGGCCGCCATCCAACGTTGCCCGCATACATTTGGGCAACAATACGAACAAACCGGATGAAATTCGTTCAAACCAGGCGGATTTCATTGAAGTTCGGATACAATTTACATAAAAGGTCGATATTTTGACCGTTTAACAAAAAAAAAACAAGATAAAAAACCTAAACTCTATATTGGACGACCACCTCGTACGCGTGGCCGCCCTGCCCTGCCGTCACCGTCGTCGTCGTTGTGGTCCAACCACCGGTGGAACGCCACCGGATGGCCGTGGCAACCTTGTCCGGCGGCTGCCTGCCGCTCGCGTCGGAGCCGCTCCGCCTCCTGCTGCTTTGTGCAGAGTGCCGCTGCAGCCACTGCCGACGTGGCCTTCGGAGTCCCGGCGGCTGCCTTTTGCCGCGACCGGCGTTGGTGGAGCAGACGCTAAGTGACCACTCCTCGCTGATCTTGGTGAGCTCGCCGTCAAGGCGGCGGCGGCGCCTGGCGGTCGTCTCCGCGGTGGTCACGGAGCGGTCGAGCGCCCACGCGGCGGCGAGATCAGGGTCGTTGCAGACCCAGTCCGACGCCACGTCACTATTGGCGAACGCAGAGCGGAGGCTGGCATTGCGCCGGTCGTACCTCGCCTGCTGCCTCGCCGTGCGCTCCGCCTCGGATACGATGTCCCTCGAGACCGAGGCACCATCATAACCGCCTCTTCCGAGGTAGTGGAGGAGGCGGCCCCGCGCCTTCATGATCGCGGGTGGCAGATCCTCCTTGACGGCGAGGCTGTGGCGGCGCAGCAGCGACGATGGCGCGTCCATGCGACTGTACAGGCTGCACGGCGGGGACTCCGGTTCCTCCTTGACCCGGCGTCCGATGTGGACGCCGCGGTGGTGCAGGGGCGACGACGGCTCGTCCTTCACGCAGCGTCTGATCTGGACGCCGCGGTTGTGCTAGGGTGAGGCTGGCTCGTCCTTGACCGGCTGAAGCGGGGACACCGGCTTGTGCGGCGGGGACGGCGGCTTCTGCTTCACGCGCGCCGGCGATGGTGGTGACGGGCCCATGTAATGGAGGGACCGTTCCATCATTATCTCGATCTAACGGACGAAATCTTCGTCCGTCAGAGCGGTCTCCTAGAGGAGTCGGGGCGACTGCGGCGGCGGCTGCTGCGGTGGCGCCTGGTCCTCCTTGTCACCGGAGGAGATGACGATCTCATCTTGGCGGAGGAGCCGGCCGCCGTGGACGCCGACGGGCCCGGAGAGCGTGGGCGCCGGCGCCAAGAACCGTCGGAGGAGGAGCTTCCGCCTACTCCGCCTGCCGGGGCAGAGCACCATGACTTAGGCATCGCCGCCGCTGAGCTCGAAGAGGACGAGGTGCTTGGGCACGGAGGGTAGGGGTGGTGCTCGAGGAGGGGGGTGCGGCTCTATGCGTCGCTGGCGCACGGCTTAAATAGCCGCGACCAGGCTAGGCGAAGGGGTGGTCAGCCCGCTTCAATGCGGCGCAGCGGCCGGAGTTGGTTCCTTGGGACGCGACGTCCACATTGAATCGGCGACGCCCGAGAGGTCACGTCCGTCAGCGCCGCCCTCCCGTCCGGTCAAATCACGGCATCAATACTGGCCGCTGCATGCTCCGGGTCGGCATGAATGCGGCGCGGCAAGCGGCGTGGGCGTTCAATGGAAAGCGCGGGAGAGGCGGGTGGGGGATTTTTTGATGGGCTAGTGTGGTCAGAAGCGGGCTTGGGAGTGGTCCGGACGCCCGCAAAACCCCTCATGTTTGTCTTCGGTTTGCGGGAGAAAGTACGTCCGGACCGCCCGGCGGACCGATATAGGCCTGTTGATGTAGGGTGGAACCCTAATTGACGATCTTTTCACACTTGGAGGTGGGAAAAGGAGCAAATCAAGATAAGAACACACAAAAACACTCAATCAACAAGATCCAATCACACATGTGCTAAATCCACATACACATAAGAGGGAGATACAAGATCCAAAGTCAACACAAGAGGATACAAAGGGTAACTAGTTCATCCCAATCCTTGAAGGAGTTGAGGTCTTGATGATCTCGTGAGATCCTTCTCCCTTAGGAGGTCTTGATGATCCTATGATGGGGATCCTTCTCCCGAAAGAGGTCTTGATTCTCCAAGAAGGAGGTACAAGGAGCAAAGCTCACTCAAATGTCTCTATGTCTTTGCTAACCCTAGCTAGGAGGAGGTAGGGAGGTATTTATAGTAGTCCATGAGGTAGGTGGGGTGAGGAAGGGGATTACATGGCCAGTTGGCCGAATGTAGGCGGCCAGGGGCCGGATGTCCGGCCGTTGGGCCGGATGTCCGGCGGTCCATCGGGGTGCCGGATGTCCGGGCTTGGGGGGCGGATGTCCGGCCGGGCGCTGTCTCAGCTTCTGTGATCCGGGGCCGGATTTCCGGGCAGGGCACCGGATGTCCGGGCTCTTCGGCCGGATGTCCGGGGCCTGGCCGGATGTCCGGGCCCTGGGGCTTGCAGCTGCGGTGCTGTGGCTGACGCCTGGGTCTTCAGGAGCTGGATGTCTGGGCCGTAGGCCGGATGTCCGGCAGCTGATGCTCAGCTGCACTTCCTCTTCTCGTTCCTCCTCGTCCGTGCACTTGGGGACTTGTCCATCATTCCGGGATTCTCCGAGAGGGTCCTCTTGATACCTAAGGACACAAAGCATTCCATATTGAGGTAGTAGCCATGTCTCACATGCATCAAAGGGAAATTGCGAGAGGAGAGATGTCACCTCGTTCTCGATGGCTCTCGCTCGTGCCCGTGTCATAGGTCCACTTGGGGCTTGGGGAGTAGTCGTAGTGTACATGGGGATGACCGTAGGATGCTCCGCATCATCCCCCCCCCCTTGGGAAAGATCCGACCTCGGATCATAAACCTCATCACCATGGAAATAGTTGTCATGGACGGACTTGTAGTTGGACGGAGTGCAAGTCACAGCGCAATCCAAGTACTCCAAGGAGTCTCCGTAATGGTGTACATGTAAAAAGAGCAACCACAAAGGACACTTGGAAATAGAATGGTTAGCGCACACAAGGTGTCCATCAAGTAAGCATGAGTTCGTCTGACAAGATTGTTTTTGACAAGGCACATGAAGCTTCACAAAATGATATAGAATGAGACGTAAAGCATTCATGAGAGCAGATTCATTTGTTGTGTACACAAAGGTGTTGTGAATGTGATTGTTGCGACCATTGTTCAAAATGATGTCATAATGGGACGGTTTATCAAAAGCATGAACATGGCAAGTTGTGCTCAATGTGGTTATGTTATCATGCAATTGATGGTGGGCAATATGATCATTATGTATGAATATGCCATCAAGGAAGATCACAACAAATTTGCTAAGAAAATGCACAGGCTCATATATCATGGATGACATGAAAATACAAGATGCAACAAGGCAATCATAATGTGAGTCAATCCATGCATAAGATGCAAACTTGTCATGGGTGTGGTGTGTCCAACTAGCATGCTCATCAACAAATATGTAGGTGTTGGTGCAATATTGCAAAAGTTTCGTGGCATACCATTGCTCAATGTCGTGGCATGAGTTGTGGTCCGGTGGTGCATCCACTATTTCGGAGCGCTCCTCAACTTGAAGGTCCATAGGGCCCATCTCCAATGTCGGTCCTCCATCCAATAGATGTATCATGTAGACAAGAAGGAGCAAACAAGAATGAAAGTGTGGCCCATTCGATATGTATATGTGAGGGTGGCTCAAAGGGAAGGAGTTCACCTTTACGAGTTTCTCGAAAATGTTGGTGTCGCGCATCGTGTACGCCTTCGCATGACCAATATGTCTCATGACGGCACCGCCTCGTGAATCCTTCAAAACGAAAGAACATGACAAACACTCGGAAAAACAAATGAGGTTAGCGTGAATGCAAAACCTATCATTCGTGTGGTGAGATACCCAACAAGTGTCGTCATCATTCTTATCATAAGAAGGGACAAGAGAATGTGGCATGGTATGGAAGCATATGATGCGAGTATGACCAAAGACATTAAGCTCAATCAAGCAAGTAAGATGTCCAAGTCTCCAAGCATAGATGAGAAAGGTAGAGAAACTCAAAACTAATAAGCATAGCATTGTTGCACTCACTACAAGTGGATATGAGAGATGCAACTAAGGGAGACAATGGACAATGATCATGATAAATCATGTGAGAGGCAAGAACATATATGCCATCAACCTAATGAACGAGCAAGTATGAATCATGGGTGATGCAACAAAGCAAGCAATCATAGTGATCAAGTCATGCAAGCTAGTAGTGCGAAGATGCAACATACTAGAGGTCATCATAGAAATCATGTCATGTGTGCAAATAGTGGGCATACATAATGCACATGACATATCACAAGCATGAAAACAAGATATGAGAAAAGTAGCATCATTGTATTGGCAAGAAGTCCTATGTAAATAGCAATTGAAGAACATGACTCTCCCAACACAAGAAGCAATAATTGCATAGGGCACACATAGAGCATGGCAATAGCAACAAGTATCTCCACCAAGCATGCAAATACACATAGTATGAGTAGAATGGTGAATCATGATTAGATGCAAGCAAGTGTCACAATTGCACGACAAAGGCATAGAAGGAGGCATAACATGCAAAGTGAACACGGGAAAATGAGCATAAGTTGACAATTGGTAAATAGCCCATAGCCGTGTGAGAGCCAAGTGAAAGTAATGCGCGAAGTCCGTGCGCGAATGAAACGGTGTGAAGAACAATTCACGGAATCCCAAATCATCGTTGATCTCAAGAGCTCTCTTCATCAACTCATGGGATTGAGAAGTTGACGAGTATTCATGAGTACCTACACAAAACAAAGACAAAGGGAAAATTGTGTGTGCGTGGTATATGTACACATCATCCATTATGATGCGCACGTGCATGTGTCGGTTAGCACAAAATATCCAATGCTCAAATAAATGAGATGCATGATATAGAAACATGTCATCCATCATGAAAGGTTTGTTGTTATGTATAGCATAATGGAGACTCAAAGTGTGTAATGCATCACTTGAAACATCTAGAGCATTGTTATTCATGATATGCGGATGATGCACACAAAGGATGGAATCATGCGATCTATAATTATTTTCATGGCATGGCATAGTAGATGAGTTGCACAAATTATGCAAAGGGAACATAGCAATATCATCACAAGAGAAGCAAATTCCAATGACCATGATCTTGTCATCTATGCCATAAGTGCAAATGGGATTGATTTTAATTGGATATGCATAGTGACTATAGTGAGTTTGTAATGATGCAATATGTGAAATCTCACTCATAGCATATGACAAATTTAATGGATTATCGAACATGACATGACCAATAGAATTTTCACATGATATCCTATGGAGCATAGCATCACAACTAGGTAATTTGACATGCTCATCATCATATTCATCATAAATGGGTGGCACATCTAAGCATGTGGAAGAGATAGTATGTGGTGTATCCATAAGGTGATCAACATCATGCAAGCAATCATATTCAAGATAGTCCACTAGTGGGACAAGCGAAGCATCTTCACCTATGTTACCTTTGTAGCTCCACTCATGTGGTGTAGGTGAGGTTGCAAAAATTGACGCTTGAACAACATTGTCGTCTTGATGGAACCATGTGGGGGGTGCATCATCGTCCACCATGGCCATCGTATTGCCCATTGGAGGTATGGACTCGTCGAGGATTGGCACTTCGTCTTGTAGGAGATCTAGCACCAAACAAGAAAATACACTCGGAGTAGAGGTTAAGTCGTTAGAAATCATAGTGGCCTCACATGCCCTCTCAACTACCTCACTCACTAAGTGGTGTGGCTCACTCACTCCCGCTATGATGCTCTCACTCATATGGTTGGTCGAGTCACTCAAGGGTTGGTGATGGCTCTCAACCTCACATAGGGTATGCCGCATGTACTCATGTGTGCGGCTAGTGGTGGTCACTCTCATCCTCTCATAGGAAATGCACTCAATGTCACATATGGTGGAGTCACTCGTCGCACCCATGTGGTGGTGGCTCTCCTCACATGGCAATTGGGGCATCTCATCATATATGGGTGTCGGAGAGATGTAGGTGCAAACGTCTCCATACTCAACTTCCTCATCCATAACGCCTCCAAAGATGAATGCCATAGGATGTGGCAAATCATCGCTCTCCTCCGATACCAAAGAGAAAGTCTCGTGTGCGGTCTCGTAGCTTGACTCGGAGTATGAGTCCCATTGAGGCGCCGTCTTCATGTTGTCGAAGATGTTCGTGCTCGCCGCCTTGGTCGAAGGGAATGGTCCATGCTCGACTGTCTTGTCGCCGTCTTCTTGTAGGAGGCCCCTATGATGTGGCACCTCGTTGCTCGTCTCCATGACCAAAGGGAATTTCCCATGCTCGGCCATCTTCCTTGAGGGGCTTCCGCAGATGGAAGGGTCGCCCTCGCTTGTACTTGGTTGCCTTGGACTTGGCGCCAAAGCTTCTTCTTGGTGGCGCGCGTCTCGCGGTCTTCTCTTGTGCTTATGAAGGTTGGTCGTAGCTTGATGTAGAGCTTGTTGGGACTTGTTGGTGTTTGCATCTCGGGCGTCTTCGTGTTGATGGTGACGTTCGTCGTCGTGGCGCACATGTTGCTTGTAGGAGACTTGCCCTTCATGACGATGTGGATGTCGAACGTGATGATGGTCGTCACGAAGGTGAGGACGTGGTCGGATTGTGCTTGCGGCGGATGGGCGCTCCGAAGATGTGCGACTTGCTCGCCGCCGCCTTGAAGATGACGAAGGGGAAGAAGACTTGTAGGTGGCCAACATGTCTCGTAGTTGATCCATGTGTTCGTCCAACTTGTTGTCGATGTAGTCTCTTTTCCGCGCTTCGGAGTGTTGTATGTCGATGGCGAGGTACTCGATGCGCTCCCGCAAGGCATCTTGTGCACCTTGCATTTGTCGTTGTAGTCCGTAGCGGGGAGTTTTGGTGGTGTAGTTGTTCGCGCCGTCGTTGTTGTCGAAGACCGGAGATGATGTGCTTGGCCTATCCATCACAAGACTCGAGCAAATGTGAGTGGAAGAAAGGGAAGAACTAGACCAAATGTACCGTTCCAATGTTGAAGATGGATCAATGATCACCCAATATGGTATTATGGAAGTAGCACAATTGGTACCGGATCTTGTCAATTCTCACACCTACACAAGTAAGGCTTATGGAGTAGCTTGGTGAGGATAGGTGGCACAAAATTTAATGCAATTGTTAGCAAGAGTCAATAATATTGAAAAAGATTCACAAATTCGCAAATGAAACAAGTAGACCAATAGCAAAGAATGGCACACGGAAACACACACACGGATAGATACGTGAGGTTGTGCAACCAAGGGATGAGCACAAAATGTGGAATCCACGGAAAATGCTCGTGTTGCACAACGCTAGAGAGACGCTAGCACGATTGCTCAATAGGCGGATACGAACTTGTGCACAACCTATAAGAGACAAAACGTATTGACTTTCTATCTCAATTATGCTATGTATGTATGGTTCCCGGTGAACTTGCACACTATGATCCAAGATGATCAATGATGTTGATATGCTATGCAAATGTGGCGATGCTATGGCTATTGTTCACAAGCTCTTTGCTTTCTTTTTCTCTTCGCTTAAAAGCTTTTTTTTATATGGCCACTATGCGAAATGCTCAAACCAATATAGCAATTTTGTATATGTGGGAACAATTGATGACACAAGAGATGATACGATGATATATGCACGCAATGATAGCTATGCGGAACGTGTATCACTAAAGTGCACAAGTAGCGTTGCCCGGCAATACTCAAACGGCTAGTCTCGGTAGGCAAGTGACGCAAAATTGGCTCGGGGATTAACAATGCAATGGCAAGAAGAATGTACAAAGATGTCGTCGAGGTTACCGTCGGTGGGTTCTCGTTTGTAAGCAAGGACGGATGATGATGAAGTGGACAATGTCGATGTCGAGTCCGTGGCGATGATGAGTCGCGGTGATGTCGATGTCGAACCGTTCCTAGTTAGCCGAAACACCCTAGAAAACGGAAAAACCGCGAACTCAAAATCTCAAACGGCAAATGTCAAATGGTGGTAGCGGAATTAATGCGGTGGTGGTTTCGGAGTTGGCAATGTGGAAGTGGAGTTGAAGTCACCGTCCCTAAGTAGCCGAAACACCTTAGGAGACACAAACCACAACTCAAACAACCTCAAACGCAACGGGGATCAAAATGGGTTAGGTTGCGGAAGTCGGTGGTGGTATTGCGGAAGTTATGGTGGAAGGCCTAGGCAAACTTGCCAAATTCTCAAAAATTTGATGGAGTCAAATGGTGTTGGAACTATTTTTATGTGATGGGGGGTGTCAATAGCTACAAAACGAGCTAAGAAACGTCAAAATCGGACTCCGGATGAATTAGTTATGGCCGAAACGGTGAAACACGGGAGACTGATGCTACAGGGGCCGGATGTCCGGGGTCAAGGCCGGATTTCCGGGGCCCTCTGTCCAGAAACTTGCGCGATTTTGCGCTCCAGGTGCCGGATGTCCGGCCGGGGACCCGGATGTCCGGCCCGATGGCCCGGATGTCTGGCCCGACGATTCCAGATCTCGTTTGGGGCGGAAATTTTCGAATTGGGGGCGGAAATAGATGATTCCAAGGTCAAAATTAGATGGATTTCGTGGATGGAAATAGTGGGGAAGATGGGGGAAAGCTAGATCCACTCGAAACCCTTCGAATCCAAGGATCAAAATCAACAAAACATCATCAAACCAACAAATCACAAAAAAAAAATGGTATGACTATTTTTGTGGGAAATTTTCGAAATTGGGCAAAATCAAACAAAATTGGGGCTAGAAAGTGGAGGGAAAAGACTCCAAAGTGTGAATCAACGTGGCTCTGATCCAAGATGATGTAGGGTGGAACTCTAATTGACGATCTTTTCACACTTGGAGGTGGGGAAAGGAGCAAATCAAGAGAAGAACACACAAAAACACTCAATCAACAAGATCCAATCACACATGTGCTAAATCCACATACACATAAGAGGGAGATACAAGATCCAAAGTCAACACAAGAAGATACAAAGGGTAACTAGTTCATCCCAATCCTTGAAGGAGTTGAGGTCTTGATGATCTCGTGAGATCCTTCTCCCTTAGAGGTCTTGATGATCCTATGATGGGGATCCTTCTCCCGAAAGAGGTCTTGATTCTCCAAGAAGGAGGTACAAGAAGCAAAGCTCACTCAAATGTCTCTATGTCTTTGCTAACCCTAGCTAGGAGGAGGTAGGGAGGTATTTATAGTAGTCCACGAGGTAGGTGGGGTGAGGAAGGGGATTATATGGCCAGTTGGCCGAATGTAGGTGGCCAGGGGCCGGATGTCCGGCGGTCCATCGGGGTGCCGGATGTCCGGCTGGGCGCTGTCTCAGCTTCTGTGATCCGGGGCCGGATTTCCGGGCGGGGCACCGGATGTCCGGGCTCTTCGGCCGAATGTCCGGGGCCTGGCCGGATGTCCGGGCCCTGGGGCTTGCAGCTGCGGTGCTGTGGCTGACGCCTGGGTCTTCAGGGGGCGGAGGTCCGGGCCGTAGGCCGGATGTCCGGCAGCTGATGCTCAGCTGCACTTCCTCTTCTCGTTCCTCCTCGTCCGTGCACTTGGGGACTTGTCCATCGTTCCGGGCTTCTCCGAGAGGGTCCTCTTGATACCTAAGGACACAAAGCATTCCATATTGAGGTAGTAGCCATGTCTCACATGCATCAAAGGGAAATTGCGACAGGAGAGATGTCACCTCGTTCTCGATGGCTCTCGCTCGTGCCCGTGTCATAGGTCCACTTGGGGCTTGGGGAGTAGTTTCGTAGTGTACATGAGGATGACCATAGGATGCTCCGCATCACCTGTGTTGGATGGCGCAACACGTTAGGCGGTGCGGACGTATGCGATAGGTTTGAGGGTCGGCGTTGAAGATGTCCTTGGCCTTTAGGTTGGCAACTCTGAATACCGTCCAGATCATTCCATTATCGTTCATAACCAAACTAGCGAATGTCACGAAAATTAATGGCAGGAAAATGTGGCTTCAATTTGACTGTATGCTTTACGTTCTATGCTTGTTTTGCCGCATATCGGCCGTTGTTTACACGGCCAACGAATTAGTCGATGAGGCAGGCCGGCCAGCCAGCACACCGAAACCGGTCGCCGGCGACCAGCGTGTTTTCACGGAACGAAGTACATAGGGTTTGGTATCTTAAACACGCGGTCGCCGACGTTGTCGCCCTGCAGGTCGCTCCACTGATCCCCGACGTTGCCGCGGATCCTGAATCCCTCGTCCACCAGCTGCTTCCTCATCGCCGACTTGAACAGCGACGAGCTCTGCCCTCGGTACTCGGGAGTTCTGCAAACACATTTCGATCATGTTCTATGCCAGAAATCGACCTTGCCTCTGAATTATTACCACCAAACAATAGTGTGTGTTTAAGGTTCAGCCTCGAACCAACCAAGAGGGTGTTGGTACTGTACCTCATCATGAGCCTCTCGTACCCTGAGAACCCTTCTGACTCCAGATTCTGGGACGTGCAGGAGCCCAGAGTCTCCTCGTCCCTCCCGGAGAGAAGGAAGACCTTGAATCCCTTATCCTGCAACGCCGCGAACAACCCAAGGACCGGAGGTATCCCCGGGCAGGCCCCTTGGCTAGCCCACTTCTTGAAGGCCATGGGATCGTACGCCCTGAAACACACCATATATTATTCGCTGGCTGCTGCTGTTTGAAAGTTGAGGCACGTTCTCTCGCTGCACTTGCGCAGAATGAATGAAACGGCCGGAGACGCACGTACCCGAAGCGCTTGGCCTCGTAGTAGAGCAGGTTGGAGAGGCAGGTGTCGTCGATGTCGAAGATCCAGGCGTCGAGGCCGTCGGCGGCGGCGGCGATCTGGTCGACGTAGGCGGACACCTGCTCCATGACGCTGTCCAGGTCCCTGCCGTACTGGCCTCGGGTCATGTAGGCCTTGACGTACCCGACGCACGGCGCCGGTACCGTGCGCCAGCCCCTCGCGTTGTTGGCCTCCACCATGACGCGCCAGCTGAGGCAGCCGGCGTCGTCGTGCGTCGCCGAGCTCGGCCAGAAGCACGGCTTGGCGCAGCTGACGAAGCCGCCGCCAAGGGAGAGGAGATGCGTGATCACCACCCACAGAGCAAGCGCCTGGGACTGGGAGGAACCCATCAATGCCGCCCGGGATTACCAAACAAACGTGGGCTCGCTGAAACACTGGAAACGATGAGTTGGTACGTACGTCGTACGTAGGAGAAACACCCCACATAACAGTCGTGAGAGACTCTTTCCAGGTCACGATCATGTTCCGTTTCCAAACAAAAGGGAAGGAAGGAGCAAGGAAGATCGCAATCTAACCTGGATCGACGCGTCAATGATGCTCGCGGCAGGCAAGGCAGACGGGCCGATCGAGACTGGTGTCCGAGTAGCAGCAGCCGGCGTACGTGTGGATTTTATAGGGAGGGGAGGGGATCCAGGCCAGGCCCGGAAGGTTCATGTCATGAGTCATCGTCCAGTGGAAGGGAAAAGAATAGGAATGATTACGCCATGGAAGATGCATGCGGCCTGCTTTGGGGTAAGAATAGGATGGTGCCCCATTTGCACCGCAGCGCGCTCCGGTGCGCGCCACGTCAACGCAACCGCGCCGCCACCGCTCGCTAACGAATAGCGACCTCGGCAAAGTTGGCTGGCCGCTCTTTCTTAATCCATCGAGGCTGATGGTGCTGGTCAACAAGCGCTGACAAAGCAAACGTTGGGTTGGGAATTGCACGAGTGGAAGGACATTGACCACCAGATGGGAACCCCAACCCCTCATACTAACGGCACGCACAACATGATGGTATGCCCTTTTTGCCGGTGCCGACCATGTACACCGGCCCCAGCTCCACGCACGCACGACAACAAAGTCCAGTAGGGATGAACGAGGGATCTTGGAATAATGGAGCATTAGATCATCTTAGCAGACTCGTCGTATTGGTATTCTTCGTATTTATACGGAGCGTGTTCCATATGTATTAGGAAGGCTGTCGAGGGAGGGTGCCGTGCAGAGTTCTCCACGAGAAAATTTCAATTTTTGTTGCGCACAACAATTGCCAAGTTTCATTCCAAATAGAATTAGCAGAATAGTAGTACCACTTATGTCCCGTGTCAGAGCAACTCCAACGCGCCGACCCATTTCGTCCGCGCGTATCCGTTTGGATCAAAACAGACACAAAAGTCGGCCCAACGCACCGACCCAAACGGACGCGCGTCCGCTTTTCGTCCGACTGCCAATCCATTCCCGACCCAAATTTGAGCCTCATTTGCGTCGGCGCGGACACGGAGCGGACGCGCGCGACGCCCGCCTACTCCTCCCCCTGGCCCGCCAGTCGGCGATACAGCCACCACCATCCCCCCCCCCCATTTTCCCAAAAAACTCCCGCCCACTCGTCATGGACGACGAGCCGACCCTCGACGCCGCCGCCTCCCTTGCCTCCTCCGGCCTCGCCGCCACCGCCGCCGCCAAAGGCAAGCCCCAGGCGCCCCGAAGGCGGCGGCGCCGAAGAAGCAGCAGCTGACCCCCGAGCAGCTGGCCGTGCAGTCGGCCCAGAGGAAGGGCCGGAGGCAAGCGCAGGAGAGCAAGCTCGAAGCCGCCGCCGCCGCCCTCTCCGCCGCCGCACAACAGGAGGAAACCAATGCCCGAGTCGCGGCGGCAACAAGGCAGGCCCTGCTCTACCTAGGGTTAAACCCTGGCGAACACGGGCTCGTCGGCGCAGTTGTGGCCGCGGCCAGCACCGGCTCGTCGGTGTTCCCTCGGGCCGTACTGGCAGAGTCGCCGCGCGCGTCTGCCACACAGCCGATTCCCGGCTTCCATGTGTACTTGCAAGCCTCCCGCTTCTCCGGGGAATGCTCGCCGGAGGTCAGCGTTGTTGCGCCGTCCACGCCCGCGCCCGCGCCCGGCCCCGCGTCCATCGACCTCAACACAACACCGGTGGCTGGTGGATCATCCTCCGGAGGGGCGAGGAAGCGCCCGCGGGAGGTACCAGCCGGCATGCTTCCCGAGGCCCGCAACCTGTTCGACAGAATGCCGGCCACCGGTGAGGAAGACGCAACCAACCGTTTCGTCATGGAGAACATCATCTTCGCAGGCGGTGCAGGCGCGGCTACGTTCGATCCCGACGAGACCCAAAGCCAAGACGGCCGAGCTCCGTTCATGGCATCCACCTTTGATCAAGATGGCTTGGACGACGCCTTCATGCAAGACCAGGTCGGCATGGGAAGCACCTTCCTAATCGACCACGAATTCCCGGAGGACTACGGCCTTGATGAAGAAGAGATGGACATTGACGGGGAGCCGTTGTTCGAGGACGAGCTGACCGCCCAAGCCGGCGCCAACAAGAAGCGCAAAAGCAAGCGGACGAAGGCGTACACGCAGTCGGAGGAAAAGCTTCTTTGCGAGTGTTGGAGGGACATTGGACAAGACCCCAAAGTCGGCGCCGAGCAAAAGGCATCTACCTTTTGGCTTAGGGTTCATCGTGAGTACCATGAACGCAAGAAGTTCGCGCCCTACCAAATGGAGAGCAAGCGCGGCTGGGTGTCTCTCTTGAAGCGATGGAGGGTCATACAACAAGAGTGCAACAAGTTTTGTGCAACCCATGAGAGCATCAAGGCACGTCCCGTGAGTGGCCTCGGCATGAAAGACATGGTATGCATGCGGTCATCTTCGTTTCCATTTGTGCTTGCATGTCCATTTAACCATATGTTGGCATGGCATACATTTGTAGGCATTCCAAGCTTTGGAGGCATTCAAGGCCCAACATGAAGGCAAATCCTTCACCCTAAGCCATTGTTGGATGGTCATCAACGGGGAGGAGAAGTTCAAGGCACAATATGCCGCCCTCAAGGCACGTGGAGGGGAGGAAGCCGTCGAGGAGCATGGTGAGGGCGAGAAGCCACGGCCGCGGGGGAAGACGAACTCAAAGAAGGAGGACAAACGCGATGCGGCATCGATTGCCTTGCATGCCACTTTGGAGGGCATAATGACCAAGAAGGACGCAAGGGACGAGAAGCGCCGGCAAGACAAGGAGGAGCAAATGAACATTTTCATGGAGATCCAAAAGAGGAGGCTTGAGCTCGATGCGGAGAAGCAAGCCAAGTTGCTCGAGATGGAGGCGGTGAAGCAAGCGAAGATGCTCGAGATCGAGGCCGCCAATGCCAAGACCAAGGCAAAAGAAGTGGCGCTAGCTAGCATGATGATGGGGGTGGAGATCATGAAGGTGGACTTGAACACGATGTCGCCGAGGAAGAGGCCATGGTTCGAGAAGATGCAGGTCGACATGCTCAAGTTCGATGACGAGTGAACTATGGCGGAGAGCGCCATCTTTTTTTTGTATGCCGGCAAGTGTGCTGGCTGGCATGACCATGGGCGAGATGCCGTGGTTGAACTCCCGCCCCTTTTTGTGTGCTGGCATGTGTGCCGGCCCCGCTGGCAAGTGCGGCGGCGTGACTGTGTGGTGGTATTTGAAGGCTGGCATGTATGTCGGCCACTGGCATGGCGCCGGCATGAACTCTGGGTGATGGCATGATCTATGGCCGTGGGCGTCTTTTTATATATTTGTGTGCGGACATGAAATGGGTCGTCGCGTTGGGCGCACTGCTGACCCAAACAAAAAAGAGGGCGAACGCCGAGCGGACATAGCGTGCGTCCGTTTGGGTCGGCGCGTTGGAGTTGCTCTCAAAGGCGTTCACCAAATTTATGATTCCATTCTGCATAGTATGTCGATCTTACAGAGAAGGTGCCGCTCTTTGTAAGGTTCCAAGCAATGAAATCTAACATATCATATGTTAGAAGCGGGATAGCAACTACTTGTTATGCATCAACTGGCCAGAAACTTGCCTAACCAAGTCTTCGTCCCAGTTGCATGTAGCTGGATCAGTAATATCACCGACCTTCCACAAAATTTGACCTCCCCTTGCTGTAACTATTTTCCTATCATTGCTATTGGTATCCATGCATCCTCCCGTATATTAATATTCTGTCCATCCCCAGCTCTCTAGATATAACTGTGATGTAGCACATTTACTTCAGCCATGTTACTCTGCCACGTAAAGGACGGCCCCTTCTTGAGCTTCGCCTCTAAAAGGTTTCCATCCAGATAATATTTCTCACGAAGAATACAAACACATAGGGACTCTGGGTTCTCAATGAGTCTCATTGCTTGCTTTTCCAACATTGCTAAGATGAAACCGTGGATATCAAGAAAACTCATCCCTCCTTTACTCTTTGGCACACACATTTCCACCACGCCATCCAATCCATATTTTTCTGGTTGTTCTTGTCACCCCACTGTCCATGGGTAATTGTCAAGATCTGAGATCAGCGAGCTCTCGTAGATTGTTCGTCCAGGTGTTAAAACACTCAAGTCACTTCAGAGACACGGGCGTGATTTACCCAGGTTCAAGCCACCGTCGAGATGTAACACCCTACTCCTGCGTCGTGTGTTCTTTCTTGTATATCGAGAGCTCTCCTGATCACATGGGCGTAGTGAGCTCTAAGTGTTCTCAATCGGGATCCCCTCTCCTCGTAGACAGCTTTGTCTGCCCCTTTTATAGTCCTGGGGGTGCCAGTTGACCTCCGCCTTCTTACCACTTGTTGTGGATATGCCATGCTCCCCATACCTTGCTGGAGGGGCCCAATGGAAAGGTATGACGCAAGGAATAATTGGGGGGCAGCAACTGTCGACAACGCTCCAGGGTACACCCTATTGTGCGCTCGTCACCTGTCATCAGCAAGCAGGAACTGACAGAGCCACGCCATCCCCTGCGTATGGTCAAGGTCAAAAGGCGACATGCGAGTCTCACTGAATGGGACATAGGTCGAGTCCAGAAAACGTGGCATCGTATGTCTTCGTACCTCCCCCACGTCTCTCCGCCACTGACCGAGGTAGAGACGCAGGCCACTGCATGGATTGCTTCCCCCTTCCGGGGTCGGACCCCCCTCCCTCGAGCACAATCGTGCCCGGGGAAATGGTGCAGGGAGCTACTTCCAGCAGATCCCTCGGTAGAGTATCCCGACGTGGCGATTAGGTCGGAGGAAAAACAGGAGACGAGTTTACCCAGGTCCAGGCCTCCTTACGAGGTAAAACCCTACTCCTGCTCTATTTATATTGCGATTGGGGTGTACAAAGTACATGTATAACCAAAGGATTATATGATGATCTATCGACTAGCTTGGCCTCGGATATAACATACCGGGGCCCCTAACACAACCTAGCCGACTACGTTGGTGTGTGTGTGGGGGGGGGGGGTCCTCCACGGTTCCTGCTTCCTTGTCTTGAACGGCAAGGCTTATAGAGTCTTCTTCTCCAAGGCCCATGAGCCAGACTAATGGCACAGGACGTGTAACATCCCGGACATACTCGCCGGCGGGATCTAGACTAGCCCCACAGATCAATACTAGTCTTTCCTGCGCACTTTGTCCTCACTCGTGCGCACCCGGGACCAACTTCCCGGTCGGTCACCCATCCTGAAATTACTCCAAGCTGAGCATGCTTAACTTTGGAGTTCTTTCCGAATGGGCTCCCGGAAAAGAAGGTATTCCTTATTGATATGAGTAGTCTATCATCTTTATTAAGCCAGGCTATCACATACACCCCCACTCAGAGGAACCGACGTCCTTGTCGGGCCATAGGAACGTTCCCTCTTGGCACATACGTCTGTGCTTCCAGTCCGGCACATGTGCCATACCGTGTGCCACGACGGGTCACAAACGTCATGCACAACATGACCGCGCACCTGTCCGCAAACATCCGTGTAACCGCGAGGGTCGGCACTGATACCAACTTGTAACGCCCCGGACACACTCGTCGGCGGTCGTTACTCCTGGCGGGATCTAGACTGGCCCCACAGATCAATACTAGTCTTTCCTGCGCACTTTGTCCTCACTCGTGCGCACCCGGGACCAACTTCCTGGTCGGTCACCCATCCTGAAATTACTCCAAGCTGAGCACGCTTAACTTTGGAGTTCTTTCCGAATGGGCTCCCGGAAAAGAAGGTATTCCTTATTGATATGAGTAGTCTATCATCTCTATTAAGCCAGGCTATCACATACACCCCCACTCAGAGGAACTGACGTCCTTGTCGGGCCACAGGAACGTTCCCTCTTGGCACATACGTCTGTGCTTCCAGTCCGGCACATGTGCCATACCGTGTGCCATGACGGGTCACAAACGTCATGCACAACATGACCGCGCACCTGTCCGCAAACATCCGTGTAACCGCGAGGGTCGGCTCTGATACCAACTTGTAACGCCCCGGACACACTCGTCGGCGGTCGTTACTCCTGGCGGGATCTAGACTGGCCCCACAGATCAATACTAGTCTTTCCTGCGCACTTTGTCCTCACTCGTGCGCACCTGGGACCAACTTCCCGGTTGGTCACTCATCCTGAAATTACTCCAAGCTGAGCACGCTTAACTTTGGAGTTCTTTCTGAATGAGCTCCCGGAAAAGAAGGAATTCCTTATTGATATGAATAGTCTATCATCCCTATTAAGCCAGACTATCACAGGACGGAACCGACCTAGGGGGTCTTGGGCCGGCCTACTTGGGCCAATAACCAGCAAGGTGAGGCATCCCTAGGTTGTAACACCACACAATACAAACACGAGCAAGAGTAGATTAACTCTATCGTGAGGGCCTGAATCTAGGTAAATTCAGTCTCTTGTTTCCCCTCCGATCTACTCCCTCCGTCCCAAAATAAGTGTCTAACTTATTTTGGGATGGAGGGCACTTAGCCGGGATAACCTATCAAGGGATCTACCGGATTCTACTCCGACATTTACGTTATTTTCAAGTAATAGAGATAAATAAAACAAACCATGTGTACAAAAAAACAAAACATGGTAATGTATTCTACTCCACCAAAGTAAGAACACTTGACTGCTTTCATAGAAGGAAATTTTGACTGATTTCCAAAATTATCCAGATTTCACCTTTTTCTCACACCGACTTACATTTTTATTCAGAATTCATCTTTGATTGCAAGTAATCATGACAAAGTCCACCACCGAGTATCATACTGATGAAGTCGAGGTCAACTTGCATGGCCAGGAAGGGCCAGGAAGGGAGGCGGCAGCAACTCAAGAAAGATTCGGTTGTCATTGGATGCGCTAGCACTGAAAAAATCCAAAGAATGCGTTGCAACAGGAATGGCCAAGTCGGTAGCCACTCACCATTAGTGGCTGACGGATAAAGGATAATAAATAGTCTAGACCATTTTGCCTGGATTGCACCTAAGAAACTTTTGCGTAGTCTACCACACCCAACTAGTGAACAAGAAAATAGTATTCTTCCTCCGAGCAACTGTGCTTAATGCAATGGCAAGTCCAGTAGGTACCTGCTGTTAGTGGCACATGGGTCAGAGCCTACAATGCCTGTCCTGAATAAACCTAAGAACCTATTGCACATTTGCAATCAGTAGGAACTTGACCAGATACCAGAGTGATATTCAAAACTGTCTCCAATTGTAGAGAAAATTCGGATACAACTTTGTCGGTCGTATGCGCATGCAACATGTTGCCCTGCATATAACTACATGTATATAATGTATTAATATTGGAATCCAACAAATCTTACAGGACGAGAAAGAGAAATATGGCCGAGGGCAATTCAGAACTCCAGCGCTGCACCACCAAAAGGATGATATGCCTGGCAAATGGGCACTAGCTCTACGATTTCACTTTAAGTTAGCACGTTTTACTTCCAGGCTCCATGCCAGTTTCACAGGGCATAAGAATATATAGAACCCAACTAGTCACCAATTTGTTCAGACAAATAGACTAGTGGCTGGCAATTCAAGCATTTGACCTGCAAAGGAGCATCCAACATCAGCCAAAATCCATAATAAGCTGGTCCATCTTTGCAGAACCAATATAGATAGTTCTTTCATCATTCTGATGCATGGGTCTTCATGTCATCATAAGAGCAAACAATGTCTCTCTCAAAACAAAAAAGGTAAAAAGAAGAGTGAACAAAAGAAAAACCTTATTCATGCTATACAAAAGAAGCGATTGATTTGTAGCCACCCTCGTTGATGTGGCTGGCTAGAGAGCTGTCACCTGTCTTCACTATCTTGCCGCTTTCCTGTAAGTTACCAATCAGAAGCATTATCAATGACAGCACATGCCATTTATTGAAGAATTTTAAATCGTTGACATACTCACAACACTGTTCCTACATTCTACAAGATTAGGATGGAAAAAGTAGAAAGATTGACAAAGGTGCAAATGATATTTTGATTATCAGTAAGTGCTGCCATGGGGTTGAATGCTAGATTGAGAAACAGTTGCTTTCAAATGTGTACAACCTGGTGACCATAGGTCTTCACTCTTCACCATCTGATTAAATAACACTACCCATAAAAAGATAGGCCACACAAGTTCAGTCGCCTCTTTGGCACTACTCTCTAAAGATGCACAAAACAGAAAATTATCAGCCAATTCTGGGTCCAAATGAATCTTTCTTGAAACAAAATAGAGGAATGCTTAAGGCTCAGTCTGCAGTTGCTGAACTGTGTTGTGTTAAACTTATTTTATAATCTGCTGTGAGAAAACAGCCATGAAAGCAGGCAAGAGTTGGCTATCAAACAGAAAAATAGCAATTCCGAGTTCAAATGAAATCTTTCTTGCAACAAGATAGAGGAATGCTAAGGCTGAGTTTGCGGTTGTTGAACAATGTTCTGCTGAACTTACTTTATAATCTGCTGTGGGAAACAGCCACGAAAGCAGGCAAAATTTTGTCACCCAGACAGAAAAAATAGGCAAAAACTGGTTGGAAAATATGGACAATCATAATCCACCTCAATGCCGAACACAGCCTAAATTAGATGCATTTGAACACACAAAGGTACTATCAAGTACCTAAACTCTACAAAACAAGTATGCTTGTGAGCTTACCATGATGTGAACATAGCTTGGCTTAATAAGATCCAAAAGACGTTGGTAATGTGTAATCATCAGAACGGAATTTTGGGGAGTCAAGAGCCCATTCACTGCATGAGCTACATCTTCAAGTGCATCAACATCTAATCCAGAATCGATTTCATCGAGGAGGGCTAAATCAGCCCCAAGGACCTAATTCACAAACTATGAATCAGAGGTGGAAATTTATTGATGTAGATAAATAAAGATTCCTGGTAAAAATGTTCAACAAGCATTCTCTGTGTCAAAGAATGTATGCTTTAGGCCTATGCAATAAAATTTGCTGATAATGTTTTGTAACAAACATATACCTAACAAGCCTCAACAAAACAAGGAGATTGGCATGCTGCATACAATAATGAATATATAATACAAAATTAAAACAATAAAGTGTACACGAAGATGGTCATCATTTAAGGAAAGAAATGCCTAATGAATTTCAAATGCATACACACCACTGATAGGTTTCGGCATCAGATTAAGCTTCATATAGAACATGTTCAGAGCTGAAAATGTATGGAGACACAAAAAGGCTGGCAAAGAAATCTAGAATGAATTCGTTGGATAGGGGAAAAATGGAAGAGTTTAACTCAATGGTTTGTTGCAGTAAAGAAGAGACTGCAGGTAAGCCAACAGATTTATTTTTCAAAGATCCTAAAAAATTAACTCCATACAGCTTTGCGATATTATGCCTGTATATGGTTTAATTTGTAGCAATATGGCCATCCTTGGATACCAAGTATTTCTGGAATTATGAACTGGTATTATGATGGTATAACATGCCATATTGGCATTATAATCAGTCCAGCAAATCAAACAGGAACTGCTATTCATGATCCTCTTATCAGATGGACTGGTTGAACTCTCTAATTTGCATATGTGAAACAAGGCATCTAATCTTTCAAAGTTCATTTGGTCTGGTTTAGCATTTGGTGAACTACAAAACTTGCTAGTTCAGGTTTTATTAACTGTCAGCAACTACTTGGCCTAACAGTTACATTTTTCAACAACATACTGTATTGAATATTGCAATCTCAAATACTTCTATTTTTGTTAATCTGCGGAAAACTTTTTGGTACATGAAACCTGCAGTATCTAATAGGTGATACAATGGTAGCACATAAGTGATGTAACAGCCAAATTAGGGTGTCTGATAGCTCATAGTAATCTTACAGAAAGTTGCAGTATCTCATTGCGCTTTCTTTCTCCACCACTAAATCCTTCGTTTACATTACGATCAAGGATCTTTGGTTCCATCTTTAAGGCCTCGACTTTTTGTGATACAACAGAATAGAACTGCATGATAAAGCAAAATATATGTCAGAGTTTGTACTTATCATAGAAACTAGTTAGCAACATACAACACCGTATTATTCTCTTGTATGCTAAGTATAAAAAGATTGATGGCTATACAATAACATAATATCCAAACCTCAAGAGGTCCCAAAGCTGGGAGACCGTCCTTCTCTCTGCGAGCATTTATTGCCATGAGCAGAAAATCATAATTGCTCACTCCAGGAATCTCAATAGGCGCCTGGAAGCTCATAAAGAGGCCTGCAAGAGATCTTTCCTCTGGCTCCATGTCAATTAAGTTCTCACCCTTGAAGAGAATGGTACCACCAGTTACCTCGTAATGTGGATGGCCAACAAGAACCTGTAACAAACAGACAGAACACTCAACTGAATGTCTAGATATGAGAGCCAGGAACAAGGTCAATTACTCATGGTTTAATCAGGACACCTTGGAGATGCAAACAAGGCAAGGGGTTGAATTAAGTTGCACAATTATGATGGCTGGACTTCTCACAGAATTCGCAATGCTCACATTACATAAGAAAGCTCGTCGAATACTTAAGGGGTTGATCTCCACAGGTCCTACAAGTTTAAGACCACAAGCTTGACTATACTTTACTGGCTGTGTTTTTTAACCTGGGCCTGAACTTACGGGGGTACTTCAAAACTTCTTGTAAGTGGTACATCCGGTTGGTTATTTTAGCAACGAAATGAGCGCCAGCATTTCCTTTAACAATTTGGAGTTCACACGATGCCAAAACAAACTTGGTTGCATGGGTTCATTAAAGTATTTTTTTAAAAACAATCTGCAAAACAAGTACTGAGCATACCATGTTCAGGTGCCATTTGCATTGTTTGCCTAGAGCAGTTTGAAGGAAGCTTTGAACTGCGAACAAGTCCCTGGTTCACCCAAAAGGGGTCAAATGGATCTGCTTTACTCCAGTGTTTTTGTCTTTATGGCCTATTCTCAGCAAGAGGGTCACTTAAGGGGAATTGTTATGACATCTTGCTGATGCTTTCTACAAATAATTTTCTCTTTGCAGCAACAGGGAACATTGTTGAAGGAAGGGAATTAGGCTGTTAGGGGAGCAACCGATGGTGGACATGGCGGTCAGCAGAATCAAGTAATAGCCTGAGGTCCTAACAGAAAACAAGTTAACCAAAAGGAACCTTGCCACATGATAAAGTTAGAACCTTTATGCGTTCTTATAACAGATCTTGGTAGTCTTTTGTCGCTCTCTGTAAGAATTTAAGATGATCTGTTATACAAACTTTGTCTGTCACTGTCGAAAAAAGCTCTATTATGTTCATATGTTCTAGCAGGGGTGTTACTTCAAGTGATTGATGGATGCTGTTTTATATGGAGCGACTCTGATTGCTCAATGTTAACTGGAATACCCGGCTCTTTCTAGCCTTAATTTCTTTTGGATTTGGTCCCTAAGAGGTTGCACGAAAATAGGCTCATGTATGCACCATACATCCAAACAAGAGACATAAAAGGCATAACTCTTGCAACAAAATCACCTCGTCCATCAAGGTTTTGTACTCACTAGATGATCCATCAAATTTGGTTGAATGACCCAATTCTTCATTTCGTACTTGGCTTATGAAGGACGAGGTGGTGATGGGCTAAATCCATTCGATTCATTAAACCAAGTAAGTGACCTAGGATTTTATGGATCATTCACCATTTTAATATTTGATTCCTCAAACCAAATAACACCTAAGATTCCAATCACAGTTGCCATACTAGAGAAGGCACGTGTAACTTAAATGGCATCGAAATAGGCAAGCACACAAATTGAATATTGATTCTAATATATCGTGGAAACTAAATTGAACTCCTGATTTTTGCCATTTCGATCCTCTTGATCTCCATTTCTCAGAGACATCTCAAACAGGCACATAAATGTACGCAGGCAACAATTTCTCAGTGGTTTGCATAGTAACAATCGAGACAAATTTGGACGGGTGAGCTGTAGGACCTAACCTTTGTGAGGGTGCTCTTGCCGGAGCCGTTCTTCCCCATGATCGCATGAACCTATTATCACACGCAGACAAACCCAACACAAGTCAACACACCGACCCTTACAGACCCAATCAAGCCAAACGAGCCGCTAGTTCTTCCAACCCAACACGAACCTCGCCCTCGCGGATGGTGAGGTCGACGCCTTTTAGGATCTGCTGCCCAGTCTCCTTGACGGAGGCGGTAAGCCCGTGTACCTCGAGAAGGAGCTTCCCAGCGGACTCGGTCGCCGCGGCGGAGGCCACAGCCGAGCGGTGCCGTGGCCGCACGGAGATAGAACCCAGCGGCGGGTGGCGGCGGAGGATGGGGCGGGATGAGGAGGACGAGAAGAGAGGGGATGAGGAGGAAACGGCGGCGACGGCGAACGGCGGCGCCATGGGAAGGTCAGGGAGGAGGCAGCAGGTGCGCGCCTCAAGATGCTTCGTTCGCGGCGGCTTCGGATGACGACGGGGTCAGTAGTGTGCCAGCGGCGTCGTATTGCAGTTGCGTATTTGCCGTCCTCGACTCCTCGCTCTCCCTCCAAGTCGAATGCTATTATCCACGGGCCACTTTGGGCCGGCCTGTTCACACCCCACGACTCCACAAAGAGCAGTGCTATGCAGACGACAATATTTGGACGACTTGCACACGACGATTAAATGGACGCGGAATTTCTGCTCCCGAGCTCGGGTGAACAGTAAAATTCAAAAAAATCTGATTTTTTTTTTAACAAAAGTTTTAAGTGCTTGCAAAAATTTGTCATGGAATCACATTTCTGGAAGGCGTGAAAAAAAAATTTGATACTCTGAAAATGCTACTTTCAAAAGCATTTTGGAGCATTGATTTTGTTTTTTTTGCCATGATTTCTAAAAATGTGATTTCATGGTGAATTTTTGCAAGCATTTAAAACTTTTGTAAATGTTTGTCACAGAAAAAATTCAGAATCTTTTGAATTTTTTTTATTATCCTTAAATCCAGCGCAAGAATCTGCTCCTCAACTATACCTGGCCATATGTCGGGCCGAGCCTAATAAAGCCCGTAGCAAAAAACCTAGGCCCGGCCCGGCCTGGGGCGTCGGGCCTAGATTTCAGGCACAAGCCCGGCCCATCAGCGGAAAAGCCCGTCGGGCCTCGGGTCAGGCCCTTTCCCTAAAACGCAAATATGACAAGCCCAAGCCCGGCCCGGCCCGGTCTTCGGGCTCAAAACTTAGGCCCAGGCCCGGCCCGTGGGCAAGACCGGGCCAGATCGGGTCGGGCTTTTTCGGGTCGGGTTTCCCATGGCCATTATCCTCAACGGAGCAACGGCCGCTGGATTCTTTTGTCGTGCACAGATCGCCCAGAGAACATCGTGTGTGGAGTAGTGTACGAGCACGAATTGGGTGAAATCACTAATTAAGTAATTAAGGAGTACTTCTTGCAAAGATCACTCCCACCTTGTTAGGTTGCGACAAGTAGCGTGTTGCATGTGTTTTTTCCCTTTCCAAAGAGGCACGCGTTTTTCAGGCCCGTGCCTCTCGTAAAAACAAATCCGTACTTCCACGAGAAGTAAATCCGTGCCTCTCGCGGAACGAAAAAAAACCCGCGTTTTTTTCTTTTCTGACTGTGCCTCTCGCGGAAGCAAATCCGTGACTCCAGGAGAAGTAAATCTGTGCCTCTAGCGGAATGAAAAAAAACATTTTTCCCTTTTTCGAGAGGCACGACCGTGCCTCTCGCGGAAGCAATCCGTGCCTCCAGAAGAAGTAAATCCGTGCCTCTCGTGGAACGAAAAAAAAACGTTTGTTTTTCCTTTTCCGAGAGGCACGATCGTGCCTCCCGCGGAAGCAAATCCGTGCATTCGCGAGAAATAAATCAGTGCCTCTCGCGGAACAAAAAAAACGTGTTTTTTTCCTTTTCCGAGAGGTACGACTGTGCCTCTCGCGGAAGCAAATCCGTGCCACCACGAGAAGTAAATATGTGCCTCTTGCGGAGCGAAAAAAACGCATTTTTTTTTACTTTTCCGAGAGGCACGACCGTTCCTCTCGCGAAAGCAAATCCATGCCTCCACGAGAAGTAAATCTGTGCCTCTCGCAGAACGGAAAAAACGATTTTTTTTTCCTTTTTCGGGAGGCACGACCGTGTCTCTCGCGAAAGCAAATCCGTGCCTCCACGAGAAGTAAATCCGTGCCTCTCGCGGAACAAAAAAAATGCATTTTTTTTCTTTTTCGAGAGGCACGACCGTGCCTCTCGCGGAACAAAAAAATGTGTTTTTTTCCTTTTCCGAGAGGCACGACCGTGCCTCTCGCGAAAGCAAATCCGTGCCTCCACGAGAAGTAAATCCGTGCCTCTCTCGGATCGAAAAAACGTGTTTTTTCGCACAATTTTTTTTGTCCAAATCCTAAGAAAAACCGGGGGAAAACCGAAAATCCGAATAAACCGAAAAAAATCATCTAAAAGCCGAAAACACGTACAAAAAAATAAAATAAAAACAAAATTCAGAGGAAGCACCCAAAGCGCGACACGTGGTGGTAGCTGAGAGCGCGCCAAGTGGCGCGCTCCCAGTCCACCCCAAGTGACCCTTACGGGGGCTCCCGAAGGAGTACTTAATTAGTTGCTCCGGATTGGATGATTCCGACGACGTTTCCATTTGATTCCGGAACACCGATACTTTTTTTTATCCAAAAGGAGGTTGAAAACCACAGACTTCTTATTATGATGCACAAGTCTATCTTTATTAAAGTTGATGTAAGGCTATAAATTTAAAACATTAACAACTAGGTATAAAATATGGACAACTACATAAAAACCATTACAAGATATAATATTAACACTAATAACCAAGTTGACTTTGTTGGTGGCAACACCTTCAAAAAGGATAAACGTACTCAGGTCGTCGTCACCATGTCCAACCAAAGATTGCTAAGCACAAGTGTCGGTGGTAAAACCGGCGGACCTCGGGGTAGGGGGTCCCGAGCTGTGGATCTCGGATCTGTGGTAACAGGAACAAAGGAGACAGTAGTTACCCAGGTTCGGGCCCTCTCAAAGAGGTAATACCCTACGTCCTGCTTTGATTATATTGATGATGAAGTATCGAGTACAGGCTTGATCTACCTCGAGATCGTAAGGAGAGATCTAACCCTAAGGCTAGGTGAATGGTAATTGTGATTTGGTCCCCTGTATGGGCTAAACCCTTTGGCTTATATACACGCCAGGTAGGGCATCTAGGGTTACATGGTCGGTATCCAGGGACGCATATGGAGGCGGTAGGAGATGTCTTGGAGTATACGCAAAGTCTTCGGTAGACGCGGTCTTGATCACGTCCAGGCGTGTAGCTTCCGGAGTCCATCTGAATGAGAATAAGGGCCCTCTGGCCCAGCCCGAGGACTATGGGCCGACTAGGTTGGCACCCCCTAGTCCAGGACACCGTCAGTAGCCCCCGAACTAGTCTCCATGCCGAGGACGACCTCTTCGATTTTAACAACTTCGGATCCGAAGTCCTTGGCTCGACAGACGAGTTCTTCCTTTTCTGTTGATACCTTTCTTCATCCGAAACCACCATGGACCACTCCTCGAAGGAGTGGCGTCCCTTGATCAGGACCCGACCGAACCCGCTCCACGTCCGAAGACGTGAGGTTACTTAGCCTTGAAGGCCTGCCGCGTAGGTGTGAACAGTACTTCTAGTCTGACAACTTTATCGAAGCAGCACCACCCACGACAGGGCGGGCAGTTACTGCTCACTCGAATTGCGGCCCGAGGCAATCCTCTTATTGGCACGTCCCATCGAGACGGAGATCGTGCCCGTTTTCCAAGTGATATCATTAAGATTTTGTTTCTTCCGATATGCATAATGGCATCTTTTTACGGGGAAATGGCGATTTCAACGGCGCGGCCGGAGGAACTCTTGGCCTTTTATCAGCCTATATAAGAGCAAAGGATAGCGACGGGAAAAGTATGCCCCCCTCCTTCCTGCCTGCTGCCTCTTGAGCTCCAGCGCCCAGATCCAAACCCGAATTCGCCTCACTCCCTCGGCGCTTCTTCCTCCTCCATCCCCCGCAATGGCGGAGAACACCCTTTAGGGGCACTGGGCCAGCTCCTCCGTCACGGAGGGTGTTAGGGCATATTTCTCCCTTAGTGGTTTTGGTGATTGATGACAATGCATTTGCGGACCAATCGTGTGCATTGAGCATTTCAGATAATCTATCATATGGTACAAGACGATTGAAGCCCCTCGGAGTGTTAAAGCAAGACGATTATTTTTCCCGCGTTTCTTTTTCGGTGGACTTGTGTCGTGGGAAAACCGTACTATTAAGAGGGGGTCCGCTTCGGAAAGGTTTTGGGTGGAATCATCACGTACACGTTTCCTTTGCACCCTCTCTCCTTTCCCGCAACATTGGAGTTCCAACTGTTCTTTAGTGTTCATGTTCTGTAAGCTGCCAAGCGGTAGTACCGCTCCCCTGAGCGGTAGTACCGCTGGCAGGCTGTAGTACCGCCGGTCTAGTACCGTGCATACTACCGCTTAGCTTTGGCGTTCTGTTGCTGTTTCGCGCTCAGTGGAAGTGGCACGGTAGTAGGGCGGTAGTACCGCTCCGGCACTTCCGTCCCTACCACCGCTCCACTACCGCTGGCTCGCTGTAGCACAGAGCACTAAGCGACAGTGGCGCGGAAGTACCGCTCGCTTGCAAGCGGCACTACCACTCGGCCACTTCTGTTCCACTTCCGCTTAGTCAAAAGCTTCTGGACACTTTTGCCACTTCACGGCAGTAGGGCGGCAGTACATGAGCGGTAGTGCCGCTGCCTCTGTACTCCCCCAGTCTTGTTTCGCTACACCACAGCCCCAGCGGTAGTACCGCTGGGACGGGTGATAGTACCGCTCCGGCGGCACTACCGGCCCGAGGTTCTGTGCCTACTGTGTTGTGTACCTGAAACTACCACGCGGGCGATAGTACCGCTCGTGGAGCGGTAGTACCGCTTAAGTGCGGGCTGTGAGATGCATAACGGTTGGATTTGTCCCCACTATATAAAGGGGGTCTTCTTCCCCAAGAAGACTTGCCTCTTTCTTCCCTAAACTCCATTGTTGCTCCAAGCTCTATTTTCGCCCGATCTCCCTCCCTAGCCGATAACTTTGGTTGATCTTCTAGGGTTTGGGTGAGAAGGCCCCGATCTACACTTCCACCAAGAGAAATTTGATTCCCCCCACTAATCCCTTGCGGATCTTGTTACTCTTGGGTGTTTGAGCACCCTAGACGGAAGAGGTCACCTCGGAGCCACATTTCATTGTGGTGAAGCTCCGTGGTGGTGTTGGGAGCCTCCAATTTGGTTGTGGACAGAGCCCCAACCTTGTTTGTAAAGGTCTGGTCGCCGCCTTCAAGGGCACCACTAGTGGAATCACGGCATCTTGCATTGTGCGAGGGCGTGAGGAGAATACGGTGGCCCTAGTGGCTTCTTGGGGAGCATTGTGCCTCCACACCGCTCCAACGGAGACGTACTTCCTCTCAAAGGGAAGGAACTTCGGCAACACATCCCCGTCTTCACCGACTCCACTTGTGGTTATTTCTTTCCTTTACTTTGTGCAAGATATTGTTGTATTGTATTGTTTGCTTGCTTGTTGTTGTTATTGTTGCTAGCATCATATAGGTTGCTCACCTAGTTGCATATCCAGACAACCTATTTGTTGCTAGTCCTAAATTGTTAAGAAAAGCTAAAAATTGGTAGTTGCCTATTCACCCCCCTCTATTCAACCATATCGATCCTTTCAATTGGTACCAGAGCCTCGTCTCTTTATTAAGGGTTTCACCACCCGAAGAGTATGGTTGACGACGGGGATCGGGATGAAGTCGTACCCGAGGCCGTGGAGTTGAACTCGGTCACACGAGATGACTTAAATGAAGCCATGGCTTCACTTAAGACGTCTATGACGGCCGAGGTCAAGTCCATGTTTAAAGAACTCCTTGAGGGGTTGAAATCTTCCACCGGTCCGATGCAAGTGGTTAATGCCACCGCATCGGAGTCCGAGGCCAACTCCGGTAAGGATGCGGCTAAAGGTACTCAATCTTCTCCCCCTCTAGGGAAAAATGGGATGGGCATCCATGCCTCGGTTGGCCCTCCCCCAGACTATGGAGGTCCGGTACCTTCACCTCGCATTAATCCTCTTGGTCCTCCTCCTAAGCTTGATTTGAATAACTTTCATGATTGGGTTTTTCGTATCAAGTCTCATTTGAATCACAGCTCAACACAACTTTGGAGGATCATTGAGCAAGGGTTCCATCTTCATGATCGTTACAACATGACACCAAGAGAAGAAGTGGACAATCAACTCAATCACTCTGCTTTGTTCATTCTCCAATCCGCAATGCCGCCGGAAGAGCTCTCTCATTTGCGGCCATTCACTATCGCCAAGGATGCTTGGGAGCACATCGTCTCATTGTACAAGGGAAGCTCAAGCATTCAACGGTCCAACTTTGAGGTCATTCTTGATGAGGCCGATGAGTTCGTGATGAAGGATGCTGAAGATCCTCGTGAGCTATACCGGAGATTGACTACTCTCGCGGTCTCACTCCGAGATCATGGGAGCAAGGATACGGATGACACTTGGGTCAAGCGCAAGTTCCTAAAGGCCATCATGACATTCAACAAGAGCATGTCCTCCGTGATCCGTCAAAGACCGGACTTCCACACCTTGTCCTCAAGTGAAGTGTTGGATGAATTCATTGTAATAAACATTTTGAACAAGACCGCCGACAACGCTCTTGCTCGTGTCCAACGGTCAAAGAAGACCAACCTTGCTTTGAAGGCTAAGGCAATTCCGGAAGAAGAAGAAGAGGAAGAAGAGGAGAGTTGCCCCGAAGACACCAAATATGCTTACCACGAGCACGTGGCTCTTGCTTCAAGGCAATTTTGGGGCAACAAGAGAAACCCAAGGCCCAACTTCTCCAAGAACAACTCAAGTGGCTCCAAGGGCAAGCAACATGTGAGAACTTGCTACAATTGTGGCAATGTGAGTCATTTCGTGGTGGATTGCCCCTACGAGAAGAGGGAAGACAATGGTGGCAAGCTCATCCATAAAGACAAGGCCAAGTCCTCCATGAACAAGAGCAACGCCACAAAGAAGGTGCCACAAAAGCGATTGGTGGTGCAAGAAGAGTACAACTCCGACGATAATGATGACGTCGCAAGTGGTGAAGTGTTTGCAACGGCCACCGTGGCCATTACCACCTCTTCCCCAACCTCGGTGTCTCTCTTCGACGCCCCAACGAGAACTCCATCCCCAAGTGCCTCATGGCAAGAGGCATCAACAAGGTAACCTCCAACATTAAAACTTCTTTCACCTCTAATCCTTCTTAGATGGATTGTGTGAATGAAAAAGAGGAGGTAAAGGTGGATGAGAATGAGTTCGACAAGTTCTTGGGTAAGCTCAAAGGTGAGACCAAGAAGCACTTTGTTGCTCTCTTGGAACAACTAGATGTGGCCAATGATATCATTGAGTCTCACGAGAAGAACATCACTAACTTGGAAGGCCATAGTCGTGACTATGCCGATGAGATTGCGGAACTTTCCATTGCTCTTGAGGAAGAGCGAGGTCTCCGTTCGGCTCTTGAGGAGTCGCAAAACGTTGACCTTTCTAAACTAAAGAAAGATCATGATCATGCTCAAGTTCTTGCTCGTGTGCTTAAATCTGAGAATGTTGAGCTTAGGGTTGGCCATGCTAGACTCAAAGAGGAGTTTGAGCTACTTGACAAGGCTCACAAGGCCTTGAAAAGTGCACATGCTACACTCAAGGACTCATGATCAACTCCAAGCAAAGCTCACTAAGGAAATAGCCACATGTCCTCCTTTTGTGCTAATTGACAATGCTCATGCTACTGACCCTTGTTGTGAGCATATTCATCTTGTGGAGGAGAATGCCAAGTTGAAAGAGCAAATCGAGAAAGGCCTTGTGACTTGCATACAAGGCGAGAAGAACCTCAACGAACTTTTGAGCAATCAAAAGGAAGTTGTGGCAAAGGAGGGACTTGGGTTTGTGCCCAAGTCAAAGAAGAAGAAGAACAACAAGACCAAGAAACCTCTCCCTCTCAACGAGGTATTTTTCAAGAAGGGAGAGGGTGCTCATAAGGAGAAGGATGACAAGGTTGTGGGTGGAAATGTCAAGAAGGGCAATCCCACTCTGTCGAACAAAGCCGGCGATTTTAACCCTTCTTATGTTTTATGCCGTGCTAGTGATGGACATGTTTATGCCAAATTTGTCGGTTCTTATTATAAGTACATTGAATGGTCTATTTGGGTTCCTAAGACCCTTGTTACTAACATCAAAGGACCTATTCAACAATGGGTACCTAAAACCAAGCATTGATCTTTTGTAGGAGTTTGCTTCTGGTGGAGGATCATGGTTGCTCGATAGTGGAGCAACAAATCATATGACCGGGAGCAAGCATTTGGTGGTGGACGTGCAACCAAGCCCATCTATGCCCACCCATGTTCAATTTGGTGATGCCTCAACATCTAAGGTATTGGGTCTTGGCAAGGTTGTGATTTCTCATGATTTATCAATTGAGAAAGTAATGCTTGTTGAGACCCTTGCATACAATTTACTTTCCGTTCGTCAACTTGCACTTTTGGGCTTTGCCACTTTCTTTGATCTTGATACCATGGCCCTTTTGTGGAGCAAGACTCTTAAAGTAGTTTTTGTTAGGCATGTCGAGAACGGTCTCTATGTGGTTAACTTCTCGGAGCGACCCACTAAGATCGCGACTTGCCTAATGGCTAAAGTTGACGTGGGGTGGCTTTGGCATTGCCGTCTAGCCCACGTCAATATGAGATCTTTGCAAAGTCTCCTCAAAGGGGATCACGTTCGTGGACTAACAAATGTGAGCTTTGCCAAAGATCATGCTTGCAGTGCTTGTATCGAAGGAAAGCTACATGAGACGGCTCACCGACCCACGACTATCATCTACACGAAGAGGCCCTTGGAGCTCCTTCACATGGATCTCTTTGGACCTCCATCCTTTGATAGTCTTGGAGGAATAAAGTATTGCTTGGTGATTGTGGATGACTATTCAAGATACACTTGGGTATACTTCTTCAAGAGGAAGAGCGAGACCCAACAAACCGTCATCGACTTTGCAAATGAAGCTCAACATCAACATGAAGCAAAGATATTGATGATTAGAAGTGACAACGGCACCGAGTTCAAGAACTACACCTTGGACGAGTTCCTTAGTGACGAGGGGATCAAGCATCAATACTCCGCACCATATACCCCTCAAAAAATTGGTGTAGCGGAGAGGAAGAACCGGACATTGATGGACGCGGCAAGAACCATGATGGCGGAATTCAAATCTCCGTACAACTTTTGGGCCGAAGCCATCAACACCGCATGTCATGCATCCAATCAGCTCTACCTCCGCAAAGGCTTGAACAAGACTCCATATGAGATACTTACCGGTAACAAGCCCAACCTAAAGTACTTCCGGGTGTTCGGGTGTAAGTGTTTCATTCTCAAGAAGGGTGCTCGTTTGTCTAAATTCGAACCTAGAGCTCAAGAGGGCATATTTGTTGGTTATGCTACAAACTCTCATGCTTATCGTGTTCTCAACAAGTCCAATGGACTCATTGAGGAGACGTGTAACGTAGAGTTTGATGAAAATAATGGCTCCCAAGTGGAGCAAAGTGGTCTTTGTGATGTAGGTGATGAAATTCCTCCCCAAGCCATAAGAAGAATGGGGATTGGTCAAATATTCCCCATTGAGGAACCCCTTGTGGCCGAAGGAGAAGGACAATGCTCTACGCAAGTGGAGCCATCACCGACCATTGACCCACACGCTTCCGAAGAGCAAACCGAAGACCCTCAACCGAGTGAACAAGATCAAGGGCAAGATCAATTTCACGATGATGGTGCTTCACCAAGTGATGCCCAAGATCAAGTTCAAGACTCCGAGTAAGTTCAAGACACCGAGCAAGCTAAGGATCAAGAACAAGCTCAAGATCACGAACTAGTTCAAGATCAAGAGCAAGTACAAGATCAAGAGCTAGCTCAAGACGACGCTCAAGATGTTCAAGATGATCCTCCTCATTTGCCTATGGAGGAGCTATTGGAGCGTGTGGGATCGAGGAGATAGGTCTAGAGGGGGAGTGAATAGACACTTAACCGACCAAAGTTGCAGTTTTTAGTTTCTTTTGGAACTTAGGCAGATTTTGGCACAAGTTAAGACAACTCCAATACTTTCTACACATGCATATCTAGAGATTGAGCAGCGGAAATAGTAAAGCATGCAAGTGTATGGAAAGTAAAGGGGTAGAGTATGGAAGATCAAACGCAATGAAGACATGGTGGTTTTTGGCATGGTTCCGATAGGTGGTGCTATCGTACGTCCACGTTGATGGAGACTTCAACCCACGGAGGGTAACGGCTGCGCGAGTCCACGGAGGGCTCCACCCACGAAGGGTCCACGAAGAAGCAACCTTGTCTATTCCACCATGGCTTACGTCCACGAAGGACTAGCCTCACTCGGGTAGATTTTCACGAAGTAGGCGATCTCCTTGCCCTTACAAACTCCTTGGTTCAACTTCACATCATGTCGGAGGCTCCCAAGTGACACCTAACCAATCTAGGAGACACCACTCTCCAAAAGGTAATAGACGGTGTGTTGTTGATGAACTCCTTGCTCTTGTGCTTCAAATGATAGTCTCCCCAACACTCAAACAACTCCTCACAGATTTGGCTATGGTGGAAAAAGGATTTGAGTGGAAAGCAACTTGGGAAAGGCTAGAAATCAAGGTTCAAATGGTTGGATTGAAACGTCTTGATCTCAACACATGAGTAGGTGGTTCTCTCTCAGAAAATGTATCGTGGAAGTGTAGGCACGTTCTGATTGCTCTCCTTACTAAGTAAGAAGTGGTGGAGGGGTATATATAGCCTCCACACAAAATCCAACCGTTACACACTTTTGACCTAACTCGGTGGCACCGATCAGAAATCTCGGTGGCACTGAACTGTGTAAAAGATATGAACGTTAGGAATCTCGGCGGGACCGACTGGAACAACTCGGATGGACCGATGTGCAATGGTTAGGGCAAACCTCGTCTCGGTGGCACCGATTGCATCAACTCGGTGAGACCGAAGTGAAGCAATAAGGCAATAGAAAGTTGGCAAGCCATCTCGGTGAGACCGATTTGCAAAACTCGGTGGGACCGAAGTAAGTGCAAACGATTACAGAGAGTTGGCAAGGCCATCTCGGTGCGACCGAGATCCATATCGGTGGATCCGATTTGTTAGGGTTTTGGCAGTGGCTAAGTCCAGATGAACTCGGTGGCTCCGGATAGGAAATTTCGGTGGGGCCGAGTTGGAAAGTAGGTTTTGGACATATTTGGATGGAGAAAGTGGTTGAGGGTTTTGGAGTACTGTCACTAAGCACTTGAGCAAAAAGACCATTAAGCAACACCTCATCCCCTTTTAATAGTATTGGCTTTTCTATGGACTCAATGTGATCTTGGATCACTAAACCAAAAATGTAGAGTCTTGAGCTTTTGCCAATCCATGTCCTTAGCATTTTGAAGGGGTTCCACATCCTCTTGTCCTTGCCACGCCATTGTTGAACTTGTCTGAAATTCACTAGATAGAGGCATTAGTCCAACAACTTGTATGTTGGCATAAATTACCAAAACCACCGAGGGAGCAAATGTGCTTTCAATCTCCCCCTTTTTGGTAATTGATGACAACATACATCAAAGCTTCAAATAAAGATTTAGCAGAAGATTATATGAAAGCTTTGAAGGAAACATGTAACATGTATGAGCTCCCCCTAAAGATATGCATATTGAATGATGATATCACATGGGAAATATACATCCAACATGTATCTTGGCTATATGCACCAGAGCAACATATATGGCATTTAGGTGTCCACATGTCCATGATTGTCTCCTTGCAAACAATATATACTAGCAAGAGGTCAATCATGTACATGAGTGTGATGCATACACTTACCTTGAAGTTCTTGATCAAGTACCTGAAGAAATACACTTGAGAAAACAAGGTTAGATAACACAAGATAATTTCTTCAAGAAAAGACACAGGATCAACAAGAAACCAAGATTGGGATGACATGTAGAAGAAGGTATCACTAGGTGAATACTTCTTTGAAGCAGACATGTCCCCAAAAGAAAGAAATAGTTGTCTCCCCTTAAAGAACTTCCTCTCCCCCTGAGTCTGACATTGGATATTGGGAGCAGGTAGGGAGAGAAAACTAAAGCAACTGAAATCATGTTTCTCCCTTCTTAGAAACATGTACCATTCTCTCCTCTTGAAAGGTTCATCTCTTTTGTAGTGAAAAGCTTTGATGTATTCCTCTCTCCCCCTTTGACATCAATTTCCAAGAAGGGACTTCAAGGTTGTTGGTCAAGTGGGTTTGGTCCTTGAGAAACACATTTAGCCAATGAGTGGCTCTAGATGCAAGTAGAGGATAAGAATCAATGAGTGGAGCTGGAGCAGAAAAACTCAGAAAATATTTGACAGAAAATTCCTTAGAGCAGCAAAGTCGGTGACTCCGAGTTGTTTCACTTCCGTGGAACCGAGTTTGGTGCAAAGCAACTTTTTGTTAACTCAGCTCACTAGGCAAAGAAATTCTCACAAAGATTTGCAATGAATTGTTGCGAAACTAGCTAAAATAAAAGAAACACAGGAAAGAAGCAAAGAAACGTCGAAAAAGAAACACTCTAGCAAGAAGAGAACAAACAAAAGAAACACTAGAGAACTTCATCTAGATGGGTCGGCGACTAGGTCACCTATGTTAGAGTATATTGACTTAGGAGTGAAGTGAGAACACTTGATCATAGGTCATACTCATCGTTTAAGCTCAAAATGGGGTTGCCATTTTTCCTTTAAGCATGTCAATGTATTCTCATATTGTTGAGTTACTTTGGCTCATGACTTTGAGTAAAGCTTCTCTAAGATGTGAGGACTTACATTGGGATTTGGTGGTGATGTCCATCATGTAGTTGAACTTGAAGTGGATGCTCATGAGTTGAAGTTGGGAGCTATCCTATCATTTGTAGTTCATCTTCCTACATGGGTTAGATTTGCAAGGAACAACATGTATATCCAAAATGACAAGTATGAAGCATAACTCAAAAGTTGTCAAATGATATGTTTAGGTTGTCTTGTTCCTTGTTCCACCAACAATTGTTGATACTTGGGTTATACAAGATTGCTCAAGGTAAGAGTGAGATGCAATCTTGTGACATGAAGCTTGTCCAAGTACCTACAAAAGGTTAGATACAATACAAGGGAGCAAAATATCCAAGATATGAAATGATTATGAAAGTATCATGGATTAGTCAAGAATGCTCATGCCCTTGTATGCATCCACATGAACCTCTAGTTCACGTTTGAAGCATCAATGATGTTCAACTCACTTCTCAAGTGACAAAACACTTTCTCATCAAGGGGTTTGGTAAAGATGTCCGCCAATTATTTGTCGGTACGAACATGTTTAAGGTCAATGTCACCTTTCTCAACATGATCTCGAATGAAGTGGTGACGAACCTCAATATGCTTAGTTCAAGAATGTTGCACGGGATTGTGTGCAATCTTAATAGCACTCTCATTGTCACATAGTAATGGTACATGTCTCACATGCACACCATAGTCTTTAAGAGTTTGTGTCATCCATAGTAATTGAGCACAACATGATCCCGCGGCAATGTATTCCGCTTCGGCAGTAGATAGAGATACCGAGTTTTGTTTCTTGGAGGACCAAGACACAAGTGATCTACCAAGAAATTGACATATATCCGAAGTGGATTTTCTATCAACCTTGTCTCCGGCATAGTCCGAATCGGAATAGCCAACAAGATTAAAAGAAAATCCTTTGGGATACCATATGCCAAAGTTTGGTGTATGTAACAAGTATCTCACAATTCTTTTCACCGCCTTAAGGTGACACTCTTTTGGTGCCGCTTGGTATCGTGCACACATGCACACACTTAGCATAATGTCGGGATGGGAGACACATAGATATAGCAATGAACCAATCATAGATCGATAAACCTTTTGATCAACCGGTTTGCCATCCTTGGTCAAGTCAAGATGTCCACTCGTGGGCATTGGAGTTTTCATACCTTTACTTTCTTGCATGTTGAACTTCTTGAATAAGTCCTTGGTATACTTTGTTTGAGAAACAAAGGTACCCTCCTTAGTTTGCTTGATTTGCAAACCAAGAAAGAATTTGAGTTCACACATCATGGACATCTCATACTTTTCCAACATCAACCTTCCAAACTTTTCACTAAAAGAGGGGTTAGTAGATCCAAAGATAATATCATCAACATAAATTTGGCATACAAATAATTCTCCATTAACCCTCTTAGTGAACAAAGTTGAATCAATTTTCCCAATTTCAAAACCTTTTTCAAGAAGAAACTTTGTCAAGCATTTGTACCAAGCTCTAGGGGCTTGTTTAAGACCATAAAGAGCTTTACGAAGTTTGTAGACATGATTAGGTTTCTTGGGATTAACAAAGCCGGGAGGTTGTTTAACATACACTTCCTCCTCAATTTCACAATTTAAGAAAGCACTTTTAATATCCATTTGGTAAAGAGTGATATCATGGTGATTGGCATAAGCAAGTAAAATGCGAGTGGACTCAAGTCTTGCAACGGGGGCATAAGTCTCACCATAGTCCATACCTTCGACTTGTGTGTAACCTTGTGCTACGAGACGAGCCTTGTTGCGTACAACTTGTCCATCTTCATCTTGCTTATTCTGAAACACCCATTTGGTTCCAATAATGTTTTGCTCATCTTTAGGCTTCTCAACCAATGTCCAAACTTGGTTCCTCTCAAAGTTTTGTAGCTCCTCATGCATTGCATTCATCCAATCGGGGTCCTTGAGAGCATCTTCCACCTTCAAAGGTTCAACAATAGAGATGAATGAGTAATGCTCACAAAAATTAGCTAAACGAGTTTTAGAGGGAGTGATTCTCCCAGATTGGATATCTCCAAGTATTTGTTCGACGGGGTGATTCTTGTCGATTCTTGCTCTAACTCGAGGTAGCTTTTGCTTGGGTTGTGGTGAGGCTTCCTCATCATCGTCATATTCTTCTTCGTTGGTGTTGTCGGTGTTCGCTTGTGGAGGTGGGGAAGGAGGTTGAGGTGGATCATCTTGTTGCACTTCCTCATTCCCATCGTCTTGACATGTTCCACTTGTGGATGCCTTCATATCAACTTGTTGTTCACCTTGATGTGAAGTTGGGGCTTCCACTTGAATAGACAAGGTACTCTCCTTCACTTCCACGGGGCGAATCTTGCCAATGGGCAAGTCTTGGATTGCTTCCGATGGTTCTTGATCTCCTACATCAATTGGCAATTGCTCGACTTGCGAGCCGTTAGTCTCATCAAACTTCACATATACCGTCTCTTCAACTTTTCGAGTGAAGTTGTTGTAGACACGATAAGTGTGAGAGTTTGATCCATAACCAAGTAGGAAACCTTCATGAGATTTAGGAGCAAATTTTGAACGACGATGCTTATCAAGAATGTAACATTTTAAGCCAAATACTCGAAAGTATCCAACTTGTGGTTTGTTACCGGTGAGCAGTTCATACGCTGTTTTACCAAGAAGCTTGTGAAGGTAGAGTCGATTTGTCGCATGACAAGCTGTTTCAGCCGCTTCCACCCAAAAGTGTTTTGGCGTCTTGTATTAATCAAGCATTGTTCTTGCCATCTCAATAAGAGTGCGGTTCTTCCTCTCAACAACTCCATTTTGTTGAGGTGTGTACGTAGCCGAGAACTCGTGTGAAATACCCTCCTCATCAAGAAAGGTGTCCACATTGGCGTTCTTGAACTCCGTTCCGTTGTCACTCCGAACCTTCTTGATCTTCACTTCAAATTGATTTTGAGCCTTTCTTGCGAAGTTCTTGAAGATCTTTTGTACCTGCGATTTGTCATCGAGAAAGAACACCCACGTAAATCTGGAAAAATCATCAAGAATGACCAAACCGAAAGAGTTACCACCAAGACTCTTACTAGTAGAACGCCCGTGCGTTGCCACGGGCTTTTGAAAAACAATTAAAATTAAGATGCTACTCATAGAACAATGCCATCTCAGCTAACACACATCTTCTTTTTGGACAATCAGCTAACACGCATCTTAGTACCAAACATAGCAATGTTATTGACAACTAAAAAAATTGATTTTTTTAGTCGGAATGACTTCGTGTTTTATTCATTCATCTCAGCACAACCCGAGTCCAAAAAATGACGTATACAATCCGGCGGGTACCTGACCCAAGTTTTACATAACTTATTTGCACAACCATGGTTCGCTAGCCGATGAGCAGCTCCATTAGCCAAGCGTTTCACCCATCACACCCTAAATTCCTCCCTTGGTCGCATGCACTGTTTTAGGCCAACTCTAACGCAGTGACCCAAACGGACACAAAATTTGTGGGTGCTACTCCATTTCAAACAAAGAGGTGTTGGAGTAGCCACCGATGCCGGCTAGGGCATCCACCCCCGCCACCCTCCTCTGCATGACGCCAAAACACATGGGTGGAGCGCCACCGCGCCTAGCGTCAGAGGGGCGGCGACGAGCAAGAGCACCGTAAGGCGCTTGCCCCTACACATTGCACCGGGGAACCTACAGGCGCCCGCCCTTGCACACCATGTCCACTGCGTCGGGGAACCTGCAGGCACCGTTGCGTGCGATCCAGCCATCGAGCGTCGCTTAGGTGGGCAGCGCTAGAGGGAGTGCCGCCTGGATGGACAATGCTCGTGCATTGCTACGGGCTGAAGCCAAATGCCAGTTGAAACAGAATCATAAAATATAGACACAATGATCAAATTATTCTTTTAATTCAAAAATATGTGTTAAGCATGATGGCATCTGGTTTCCGTCATACAGCGACAAATACCCGTGCATTGGTACGGGTCTTCAATAAATAAAGTGTTAGTAAGAGAACACAAGTTATTGTCGGTCTTCTATCTTCCGTTCTCTTTGTCTATCACTTGGCTTCCATTCTCCCTTTCTCTTTCTCCCTCTCCACATGCTCCTTGACACAATAAGCTATATTATTAAGCACAACTAGAATAGTATATTATTAAGGGTTAATTGCAGAGTTAAACTGAATTCATTTCCAGGCACCTAGACTGATTTCTAAACCATCAAATACAGAGTTGATTACAAGGTGAGCAAAACAAAAAACAAAATTTACAAAGTGAAAAGAAAAAATCTTAAACCTAAAAGCTATACAGGAGTAGCTAAATGTAAGGACATCACGACCCAATTCTTAAAAAGAGATTTATGAGCTGCATTTTGGTACCTGTGAGATCATAGGAGCAGGCCGTCCGCGCTGGCAGTTTCATTTTCATGGTTGAAGATCGTAGCATTGCATCACTTCAAGAGGTTATGGGAGAAAATCCGTAGAATCCCTAAAGCAATCCCAAGCTCTTGTTAATGATGTAGTAGATCAAGAAATGATATCAGGAATGAATAAAAAGATCGAGCATCAACTTCTGTAATAGAAAACTATTCCAAAAGAAAGCTCTTAAAAAAATCTTATTTGCTCACACTAAGAGATAAAACTATGTTGAGTGTTGCTACTGTCCAGGTTGACAATTATAGACTCATCAATAGCACTGCAGCAAAGATTAGCAAGTGCAGTCTTAATTTATAGAAGGACAACTGTAAGTCTTGTATATAGAATTCATTCAACAGGTTTAGGACCCTAAATGTAGGAAAATGTATTGGCATATCTTTAGCACTATAAATGAAGATAATTTTATGGTCTATTGATGCCACCTGATAAATTAAAAATGAGCTTCTTACCTGTACCAGCCGGATGTGAACTTTTTTCTAGAATTTCAGTTAAGCATGCACTGTATTTAGTGGAGTATCGGTGTGAACTCACGCATGCGCGCGCGCACACACACACACACATACACACACAAGGAAGCCCTCGGCCAACCCGGAAAGGAAATCTTGCCCACGCACTCCGCAGGCGAGCTCGACCAATCTCGCCGCCACTCCGTCTCCCCGGCTGCAGTTCTACGCCTCCATCCCTCGCCACTCCACATCCCCCATCCCCGAATCGCTTTCGTCAACAGCCACCCGTCGCCGCCGCCATCGACGAGGTTACCTTCATCGCCACCACCACAGCACGATGCCTCGCCATCATCTCCATGCCCCCATCGGCCGCGTCCACTGATCAAATAGTAGGACCTACAAACTGGTTATACACTCAAAAACCGAGCAGGCAAGATCGGTGAAAACCAAACCAGATTCAGCAAACTAAACCACATATAACTCCCAAGCAAAGAAGGGTACCTCTGCATCAGTTCCATAGTCACACGATACGCAACAGATAGAGATTTCCCATCAGATGAGTAGACAATGTTGCGAACCTCCCCAGACCGTTCTGCAAAATGCCACCCCCCGACGCACCCTTCCATTTTTCTGCTGGACGCTCCCTTTCCAGCTCGGTTTCTTGCCGTAGCGGGACATTTCTTGCTGGAGCCCTCCCCTTTAAAACCGGATGATGCCCACCTCACCTTCGCCATGGTGCCCTCTCTGCTTCACATAAGTATATATTCGGATTGTTTGAAATGGACCAATAAGTATATATTGTTATATCGATGTCGATGACATAGTCGCATATATACCTGAACCAACTCATGTGTTTGTTATTCTGGAAAAAAAATCAGAATAGTTCAGTGCATGCTTTTGTTATATCTTTGTCATCTTTGCAATGATGGATTTCTTGTTTTTTATACTGTAACGAATTTCAAAATGCAATGTCTAGTTTTCAAATAAAGTAAGTTTGTTGACACATTAACACAAACGCATAGGTCAGACTGGAGAGACTGGTTAGTGAAAAAGGAAATGTGGAATATGAACATTAAGGGAGCCAGGCATGGGGTACTGGGAGGAGATGATCAAACCTGACCTAAACTGTATAGGTAGGAAAAAACAACAAATATTACCACAACCGCGGTGCAAGGCCAAAGACGAACTATAATCAGCATGACACTACGAAATACTATAATTAAAAATGAGATATACCTTCACAAAATAACAATCTTTGGCAGTGAGCTCGATGTCTTTCCCTCTTCTTTCATTTGGTTTGGCAACCTCGGACAATGTTCACATCCTGTGAAGTAGAGGAAAGTCCCAATCAATTAGTGCATATTCCATGAGTAAATATGCAACAGTATATATATATATCGGATATATATATGAATATGAATTATACATATTCAGGTCAATAGGAAAGTATATATATATATATATATATATATATATATATATGAATTATACAAATCCCATGAGTAAATCATGTCAAGAACCTCCAAAGCAAGGCCATGGGTTGAACCAAGCACATCTCATTGACCTGAATCTTCCCCAAATATGCAAAATGGCAGCACAGTGATCTTTGTCCTCATGCCCGTCCCAAGCCTGCACATCTCAATTTCTGCACCCAAACGTACATGAGCTGTTGAATGCTGAACGAGAAGTGGAGTACAAGCAGTACAAGTGACATACCCGCTGGTCAAGAGCAGGCCAAGGCAGAAGCTCCCAGGTGCTGAGCAAGATTCATCGCTTGGCCATGGCCCCCGGTACGGATGGTTAGTGTGGTGTGGGATATGCAGCCGCCGCTCGCCTCAACGGCGAGATGCGCCACATTACGGAGCCACGCCATCGTTCGTGGTCCACTTTCCTCCGCTCTTCGTCCGATCATATTCCACTAAATAAGCAAGAAGTGAAATGAGAATTCACTTTGAGTTATAATATTCCAGAAGTACACATCTCCAGATATTTACATCGTAGAAGTACACCTATCTGACATGAGACACCAAATTCCATAAAGAAAATAAGGTCTTGTTATCCTTAGAGCTCACTATACAGATCATAAAACTGTAAACTACCCCAATTTCTCTGCTGCAATGTGCACAAAATATTCAGTTCAGAACTGACAGATTCCAATTGGGTCATGTCCTAGTTCTAGCAACTCTCTTTTCTTTTCTTCATTGCCACAGCACAGGCATTTATCTTAATCATACGAGCACACATATCAGTTGTAGAACCAATGTGCACACATATCAGTTTGCCATGCGATCTTCTCCACCAGAACCTGAATGCATACTTCTCACTGGTGTCTCGTAGCTCTGAATAAAGTACACTTTCTCATCAGAACTCGAATGTATACTTCACTCTAAATTCAGAAAGATGTACTCATACCAGATTATCAAACACCACGCATGCATCAATCGACACCACACATGCACCCATCAATTACATGAGCTATTCAACTAATTCTGAAAACTGCACAACTTAAGCGACAGTAGCAGGGAGCAGAAACAAACTTACAACTGTAGAACGGCCGGCTCATTCCTGATACATTTATGCGCGTGGCCGGCAGATGCCCGGCTGGAACCTGCCTGGGCAGCCTGGCTCGGGAAGATGGCTGGTTCTGCCACAGCAGCCACCTGCCGCCGCCGTGCCGTTCAGCCCCAGCGAGAGACCTGAGATGAGTTCGGCGATAAAGATGCGGGGTAGATTCAGGCCGCCACCAACGCGTACCCTTGCTCGTCGTCGACCTCCAGCCGCGTCCGCCCTGAGGGCACCGACCCCGCTCCCTCAACCCTTCTAGCCACACGCGCCTACTGCGGCCGCTGCGGGAGAGAAAGGAGACCCCAGGCACGGGAGGGGCGTAGTGACCAAGGGACAATGCTTAGCTCAACCCATCGAAGGCTCGTCCGCGAGGTTCGCCGACCTGTCGTGCAAGAGGCGAAGAGCTAGCGTGCATTGGGATTGGGATGCGGGAGGCAGCGCAGGGATGAGGGATGCGGCCCGGCGACGGGACGGGAGGCGACCCTCCTCCGGCCAGATCTAGATCGAGTTGGGTGCACGGGAGGAGGGCTCGACGGAGATTCGCCCGCCCGGAAAGTTCTGATCCGTTCAGATTTTTTTTTGCAGGAGGTGAGGCAAAAATAAACCGGTGAGAGGGGTGGTGGGAGGGGAGACGAAAAAAAACCAGACGAAAATGGGGGACGAAAAAAAACCGTGGATGCTACACTACCAACTGAGATATTAGGAGTGGAGATAGGAGTTGGGACCAAAAAAATCCATATGAAGTAGCTCAAGTGGTCTCCTCGTGGTCATAATGTTCTTCACGGGATGGCTTCCTCCAACTTGTTTTCCTGCTTGGCAAGCACTACAAAGTCAATCTTTGTCAAATATAACATCTTTTACACCAAAAATGTGATCTCCTTTAACAAGTTTATCAAGGTTACGCATGCCAACATGTCCAAGTCTCCTATACCATAACCAACCTTTAAAAGATTTATTAGTAATTAAACATGTACAAGGTTGGGCTCTCTTAGTGAAATCAACAATGTATAGATCACCTCTACGAATGCCGGTAAAGACCATATTATGATTATCTTGACGAAACACTTGGCAATCTACTTTGGTAAATAGAACATTGAAACAAAAATCGGCTAGTCTAGATACTGAAAGAAGATTGTAACCAAGAGATTCAACAAGCATAACATTTTGTATGGAGCTATCATTGGATATGGCCACCTTACCAAGGCCAAGTATCTTACCCTTGGAGTTGTCTCCAAAAGTCACATACTTGCGTGGACCATCATTTTTAGCAATCTCACGAAACATGTCTCTATCTCCGGTCATGTGATCGGTACATCCACTATCAAGAATCCACTCTTTTCCTCCGGCCATGTAATCTCGAAGATTTACCATAAGACTAAGATTCCTCATGGTCTTCTCAAATTCAATGTCAAATTCTTCGTCCTCATCATAGTAGCCATGCTCAACATCATCATCATCATGCATATGATCATCACCTAGGGCAATGAATTCATTAGTTTCATGATCATGATAATGTTCAAGTTTATGAATTCTAATGGCTTCCATGATAATGTTACTAATAGTTCCAACATCTCCTTTAGCACACATAAGATCATGAAGCTCAAACAAGCAATCATCAAACTTAGGATCATTAGGACACATCTTGTGAAAAGCTATAGTCTTATGAACAATCTCATCAAGATTCTTTAAAGAGTAATTGGGATATCGCTTTTCCAAGTCATGCCATAGAGTATAAGCACATTCAAAGTTTTGCATACAACGAAGCACAACTTTAGATAATCCTCTAATGATAAGATTGACGGTTCTAAGATTACGAAGCATGTCAATTTCTTCTTCATGAGTAGGATGCAAGGGATCAATAGGGGGCACATAAGGATTATGAATATAATTGCTCAAGTTAAATTCATCAAAGATATCAAGCATCTCATGTTTCCAAGCATTGTAATACTCCCCATTGAGAATAGGCTCTCTACGTCTAAGACTCCCCAAAGTAGACACATCCATCTCCCTCCAATGTTGATTAAACCAAAGCAATAAAGACCAAAGCTCTGATACCAATTGTGGGATCGAGGAGATAGGTCTAGTGGGGGGGGGGTGAATAGACACTTAACCGACCAAAGTTGATGTTTTTAGTTTCTCTTGGAACTTAGGCAGATTTTGGCACAAGTTAAGACAACTCCAATACTTTCTACACATGAATATCTAGAGATTGAGCAGCGGAAATAGTAAAGCATGCAAGTGTACGGAAAGTGAAGGGGTAGAGTATGGAAGATCAAACGCAATGAAGACACAGTGGTTTTTGGTGTGGTTCCGATAGGTGGTGCTATCGTACGTCCACGTTGATGGAGACTTCAACCCACGGAGGGTAACGGCTACGCGAGTCCACGGAGGGCTCCACCCATGAAGGGTCCACGAAGAAGCAACCTTGTCTATTCCACCATGGCTTACGTCCACGAAGGACTAGCCTCACTCGGGTAGATCTTCATGAAGTAGGCGATCTCCTTGCCCTTACAAACTCCTTGGTTCAACTCCACATCATGTCGGAGGCTCCCAAGTGACACCTAACCAATCTAGGAGACACCACTCTCCAAAAGGTAATAGACGGTGTGTTGTTGATGAACTCCTTGCTCTTGTGCTTCAAATGATAGTCTCCCCAACACTCAAACAACTCCTCACAGATTTGGCTATGGTGGAAGAAGGATTTGAGTGGAAAACAACTTGGGAATGGCTAGAAATCAAGGTTCAAATGGTTGGATTGGAATGTCTTGATCTCCATACATGAGTAGGTGGTTCTCTCTCAGAAAATGTATGGTGGAAGTGTAGGCATGTTCTGATGGCTCTCCTTACTAAGTAAGAAGTGGTGGAGGGGTATATATAGCCTCCACACAAAATCCAACCGTTACACACTTTTGACCCAACTCGGTGGCACCGATCAGAAATCTCGGTGGCACTGAACTGTGTAAAAGATATGAACATTAGGAATCTCGGCGGGACCGACTGGAACAACTCGGATGGACCGATGTGCAATGGTTAGGGCAAATCTCGTCTCGGTGGCACCGATTGCATCAACTCGGTGGGACCGAAGTGAAGCAATAAGGTAACAGAGAGTTGGCAAGCCATCTCGGTGGGACCGAAGTAAGTGCAAACGATTATAGAGAGTTGGCAAGGCCATCTCGGTGGGACCGAGATCCATATCGGTGGATCCGATTTGTTAGGGTTTTGGCAGTGGCTAAGTCCAGATGAACTCGGTGGCTCCGGATAGGAAATTTCGGGGGGGGGGGCGAGTTGGAAAGTAGGTTTTGGACATATTTGGATGGAGAAAGTGGTTGAGGGTTTTGAAGTACTGTCACTAAGCACTTGAGTAAAAAGACCATTAAGCAACACATCATCACCTTTTAATAGTATTGGCTTTCCTATGGACTCAATGTGATCTTGGATCACCAAACCAAAAATGTAGAGTCTTGAGCTTTTGGCAATCCATGTCCTTAGCATTTTGAAGGGGTTCCACATCCTCTTGTACTTGCCACGCCATTGTTGAACTTGTCTGAAATTCACTAGATAGAGGCATTAGTGCAACAACATGTATATTGGCATAAATTACCAAAACCACCAAGGGAGCAAATGTCCTTTCAGAGCGTCGTGCCGCCAAGATCGCCTCCAAACTCAAGCATCAACAACATGTCATGGAGAATGTTTATGGAAGCTTACAAAGAGGGGTAACCACTCGTAGTCAATTAACAAAGTTTTGTGAGAATCACGCGTTTGTTTCTTGTGTTGAACCCCAAAAGGTACATGAGGCGCTCGAGGACACGGATTGGCTTGAAGCCATGCATGATGAACTCAACAACTTCGAGCGCAACAAAGTGTGGAAATTGGTGCCAAGGCCAAAGGAGAACCATAATGTCATTGGAACCAAATGGATATTCAAGAACAAGCAAGATGTGAATGGTGTTGTTGTTCGAAACAAGTCAAGATTGGTAGCATAAGATTACTCCCAAGTCGAGGGTATCGACTACGGTGAAACCTTTGCTCCCGTCGCTCGTCTTGAATCTATTCGCATGTTGCTTGCATATGCATCTCATCATGATTTTAAGTTGCAACAAATGGATGTGAAAAGTGCATTTCTTAATGGTCCTCTTAATGAGTTGGTATATGTCAAACAACCCCCGGGGTTCGAGGATCCCAAGTTCCCTAATCATGTATACAAACTCGATAAGGCACTCTATGGCCTTAAACAAGCCTCACGCGCGTGGTATGAGCACCTTACTGAGTTGTTGCAAGACCGTGGGTTTGAAATTGGGAAAATCGATCCCACTCTTTTTACAAAGAGGGTTAAAGGGGATTTGTTCATATGCCAACTATATGTTGATGATATTATTTTTGGTTCTCCTAACAAAGCTTTCAATGATGAGTTTGCCGCACTAATGACGGAGAAGTTTGATATGTCTATGATGGGAGAGTTGAAGTTCTTTCTCGGGTTCGAAGGCAAGTAAAGAAGAGAAGGAACCTTCATCAACCAAGCCAAATATACCCAAGACATGCTCAAGAGATTCAAGTTGGATGATGTCAAGCCGGCCAAGACTCCAATGCCCACCAAGTGCCAACTTGACATTGATCCCAATGGTAAAGCGGTGGATCAAAAGGTATATCGCTCCATGATTGGATCCTTGCTTTACCTTTGTGCATCTAGACCGGATATCATGTTGAGTGTGGGAATGTGTGCACGGTTTCAAGCCACACCTAAGGAAAACCACTTTGTGGCGGTCAAGCGAATCTTTCGATATTTGGCTCATATCCCAAACTTTGGCTTATGGTACCCCAAAGGTGCAAGTTTTGATCTCATGGGTTATATGGATTTGGATTGGGCGGGAGACCGTGTGGATAGGAAGTCAACTTCCGGAGGGTGCCAATTCCTTGGTCGCTCTTTGGTGAGTTGGTCTTCAAAGAAGCAAAATTGTGTGTCTCTCTCCACCACCGAGGCCGAGTATGTAGCCGCCGCAAGTTGTTGTGCACAATTGCTATGGATGAGGCAAACTTTAAAGGATTACGGTGTCACTTGTGAAAAAGTGCCTCTTCTATGTGACAATGAAGGTGCGATCAAGATCTCCTACAATCCGGTGCAACATAGCAAGACGAAGCATATTGAGATTCGTCATCATTTCATCCGGGAGCACATCAAGCGTGGAGAGATTGATCTTATCTACGTCCACACTCAAGACCAACTAGCGGATATTTTCACGAAGCCATTGGATGAAGCAAGATTTCGCGAGTTAAGTCATGAGCTAAATATCATTGATTCGAGCAATGTGGCTTGAATCTCGACACACCCCACCGCATTCATCATGATTATCTTGTTCTAGATGTAGGCATGGACATAGGGGGGAGTGTTGTTCTCTCAATGAACTCTCCCTCCCCCCATTATGCATAAATCGATCAAGTCTTTCACATTAGCCATTTTTGATGGTACTTGTGCTTCAAAGATGAGTTTTGGTCATGCGCCCAAGGTTAAAATCTTCGCGGTGCCATACCAATTGACTCAAACATAGGTGGCTTCGGCCACCGCCCTCTCTTTGAGAGGTGTTTGTTCGAGTTGGTTTGATTTGCTTTTATCTAGTCTTTTAGGGCTTTGTTTGTGCGTTTTAGTCACTCCAAGTTTGCTCTTCTTTTGTTTGGTCTTTTTGAACTTGGAGTGTCTCTTCCCTTTGCTGGTTTACTTGTCTCCAACCCAAGCCATCTCATCTACAGCCCCTAAGATTTGCATAAGCCACCCTTCTAAATTTGATCTTGCAAGTAATCGTCTGCGCGGTACTACCACTGGTGCTCGGACGGTACTACCGCTTATAAGCGGTACTATCGCTCCGACCCACGGTACTACCACTGGAACGGTACTACCCGGCCTCCTGCCGTGCTCCTCGAGCGGTACTACCGCTCTGCGGATTTCGCGAGGGGGTTATGAGTCGGGAAGGGGGAGTTCCAACTCCCCCATACCCATGCTCTCCTCTCTCCCAGGCGACGTTCTTGCTCCGGTGGCCACCTCCGGGCCACCGATTTCGTGCCGTCTTCCGCGATTCCTTCCGGTGGGATTGTTCCCCATCTTCTCCTCTTGCCATGGATGCCGGTATTGCCCCCGTTTTCCTCTCCTATGATTCTAGTTTTTGGATCTAGGTTCTAGGGCAATATTTGTTGCATTCTCCGATTTCTTGTCGAATCGAGGCATGAGTAGGGCATTGAAGATTGCTAGAATAGTTGGATTGAAGTTTGGTTGCAGGGAATTTGAATTTGGCATCTCCGGTAGTATGGGATCTCGCCGCGGTAGGGGTCAGACCCGCTGACCTCCGCCTCGGGCGGTACTACTGCTCCCCTGGGAGTGGTACTACCGCTTGTAGGCGGTACTACCACTGCGAGCAGCGGTACTACCACCTAGAGCTGCCAACTTCCACTTCCCTCAAACCAACCTTCAATCCTTTTTGCTTTAATTCCTCTGGCTTATGCAATCATTTACACCTGCTTTTCCCTCGTTCTCGTTTGTGGGTTCTAGGTGGTGGTAGCTCCGCTCACCAAGCCCGTCACAAGAATCCTGAGAGACCAGGTGGGTCCAAGTGGTTTCGCACGTCAGATGAAGCAAGTGGCAGTTCAAGTGCTCAGCCCAAGCAACATGTGAAGAAGGTTGCAAGCAAGCAAAATGAGAAAGAAAAGGAGAAGACCATGAATGAGCTTTCGTCCAAGGAGTTTTATGTGGTTCGACGCCGCAATCCGTACTGCCATCCTCAAGATTCGGCCCTCGTCAATCACCCCTTTTGGAACAAGCAGCATAGGTCCATCTATCATGATGTTCTCAAGGCCAAGAACAATCTGTATGTGGATGTCAGGTCTGTTGATCTCGGTCACTTGCAGAAGTATCCTCAGTACTTTGGTGAGGCCTATGCTATGTGTGCTCGGTTGGATATCCTCAGGATCATATCGTTCAACAAAGACTTCGATGCAGAGATTGTGGCCCAATTCTATGCCACGGTCCACTTTGGCTCTGATGAGGCTAGGTCCCTCACCTGGATGACCAATGGAATGGTTCTGAAGGCAACTTGGAAGGATTTCATGGAGAGCCTAAGCTACAATGATGAAGGGAAGGCGAACCCCATTGGATTCTTCCCTCACAAGGAGGATGGAGCCACTCACAAGTCAGCTCTCTAGAAGTACTCTACTGAGAAGATCCCCTCCACCGGCAAGAAGTCCTATGAGGTGATTCCCTACTTGGATATCATGCATCGCATCTTCAGGCACTCCTTGTTTCCCCGTATTGGGAATCTTGACATGGTTCATTCCTATCTCATGGATTTGTTGCTCTTCTGTCAGGAGGAGAAGAACACTCAGCAGGTGTTAGATGTCTCGCATGTCATGTGGTCTGAACTGTACTCCGCCGTGCTTGAGCGCAAGTGTCCTATCTACGGAACCTTTCTGATGAAGCTCATTGAGGAGACCTGGGCTTCCACCTTTCCAGATGAGATGTTTGTGGCTAATAATCTAGTTTCTCACGAGGTTATCAAGCTGAGGCAGAAGGAGCTATGGGGCACACCTGGTGCTCCGGCACCTGAGGCTCAGACTGAGACCGCGGCTACGTCTGAGGGAGATGATGAGGATGACTATGTGCCACCTTTTGAGGAGCCAACATGGGCTGCCAAGCTGAAAGAGAAAATGAAGAAGTTGTTTTGCATCTAGGCTCAGGGTCAATACAGGGCTCATGTAGCAGAGAAGAAGGCCCGCAGTCGCGACAAGATCATGATGAGGCACATCGGGTTAGAGGTGACAAGTGGGTCAGAGGACAAGATCACCGATGAGGAGGAGTGGACCTCCATGCACTACAAGTGGTCAGATACTGAGGAGGAGGTCCAACAGGTTGCTGCAGAGGACGATTCTGACGACCACGAGGAGTTCTGAGGGCGTCCTGGATCTTCGCTACCACCTAGGACCGTTTAGTGCTCTTTGCCCTTTTGGTGTCTCGATGCCAAAGGGGGAGAGAGCTTAGGGATTTGCCGAGTCATGAGTGTGTCTTGTTTGCTGTTGCTTTTCATCTCCCGTGAACTCTTTTCGTTTGCTTTGGTTTGGTTTGTGGTTGTGAGAACCTTTGTTCCTATCATATGGTGTGAGACATATGCTACCCTATCTTTATCTTTCTGTCTAGTACGGGTTTACTTGTGAGATATTATCCTTAGTATGCCCTTATCTTTATACTCACATGCCATGACTTGCATACATGCTTCTCTCTCGTATATCATGTTATTGCAAGTGTTCTCTTGTCTATAAAATATAGGGGGAGTGTTGATCCTAGTGTGTGTGCTTTGCATTCCAAACGCATATCTGAATAGTTGAAAGGATCGATATGGTTGACTAGAGGGGGGGGGGGGTGAATAGGCAACTACCAATTTTTAGCTTTTCTTAACAAATTAGGATTAGCAACAAATAGGTTGTCTAGATATGCAACTAGATGAGCAACCTATATGATGCTAGCAACAAAGACAACAACAAGCAAGCAATCAATGCAACACAACAATATCTTGCACAAAGTAAAGGAAAGAAATAACCAGAAGTGGAGACGGTGAAGACGAGGATGTGTTGCCTAAGTTCCTTCCCTTTGAGAGGAAGTACGTCTCCGTTGGAGCGGTGTGGAGGCACAATGCTCCCCAAGAAGCCACTAGGGCCACCGTATTCTCCTCACGCCCTCGCACAATGCAAGATGTCGTGATTCCACTAGTGGTGCCCTTTAAGGCAGCGACCGGACCTTTACAAACAAGGTTGGGGATCTCTCCACAACCAAATTGGAGGCTCCCAACACCACCACGGAGCTTCACCACAATGGATTGTGGCTCCGAGGTGACCTATTCCGTCTAGGGTGCTCAAACACCCAAGAGTAACAAGATCCGCAAGGGATTAGTGGGGGGAATCGAATATCTCCTGGTGGAAGTGTAGATCGAGGCCCTCTCAAGCAAACCCTAGAAAATCAACAAGAGTTGTTGGCTAGGGAGAGAGATCGGGCAAGAATGGAGCTTGGAGCAACAATGGAGCTTTTGGAGCAAAAGAGGTAAGTCTACTCGAAGAAGAAGACTCACTTATATAGTGGGGGAAAAGACCCAACCGTTATGGAAGCTTACAAAGAGGGGTAACCACTCGTAGTCAATTAACAAAGTTTTGTGAGAATCACGCGTTTGTTTCTTGTGTTGAACCCCAAAAGGTACATGAGGCGCTCGAGGACACGGATTGGCTTGAAGCCATGCATGATGAACTCAACAACTTCGAGCGCAACAAAGTGTGGAAATTGGTGCCAAGGCCAAAGGAGAACCATAATGTCATTGGAACCAAATGGATATTCAAGAACAAGCAAGATGTGAATGGTGTTGTTGTTCGAAACAAGTCAAGATTGGTAGCATAAGGCTACTCCCAAGTCGAGGGTATCGACTACGGTGAAACCTTTGCTCCCGTCGCTCGTCTTGAATCTATTCGCATGTTGCTTGCATATGCATCTCATCATGATTTTAAGTTGCAACAAATGGATGTGAAAAGTGCATTTCTTAATGGTCCTCTTAATGAGTTGGTATATGTCAAACAACCCCCGGGGTTCGAGGATCCCAAGTTCCCTAATCATGTATACAAACTCGATAAGGCACTCTATGGCCTTAAACAAGCCTCACGCGCGTGGTATGAGCACCTTACTGAGTTGTTGCAAGACCGTGGGTTTGAAATTGGGAAAATCGATCCCACTCTTTTTACAAAGAGGGTTAAAGGGGATTTGTTCATATGCCAACTACCGCTTAGGCACGGGCTGGGAGTGCATAACGGTTGGGTCTTTTCCCCCACTATATAAGTGAGTCTTCTTCTTCGAGTAGACTTACCTCTTTTGCTCCAAAAGCTCCATTGTTGCTCCAAGCTCCATTCTTGCCCGATCTCTCTCCCTAGCCAACAACTCTTGTTGATTTTCTAGGGTTTGCTTGAGAGGGCCTCGATCTACACTTCCACCAGGAGATATTCGATTCCCCCCACTAATCCCTTGCGGATCTTGTTACTCTTGGGTGTTTGAGCACCCTAGACGGAATAGGTCACCTCGGAGCCACAATCCATTGTGGTGAAGCTCCGTGGTGGTGTTGGGAGCCTCCAATTTGGTTGTGGAGAGATCCCCAACCTTGTTTGTAAAGGTCCGGTCGCTGCCTTAAAGGGCACCACTAGTGGAATCACGACATCTTGCATTGTGCGAGGGCGTGAGGAGAATACGGTGGCCCTAGTGGCTTCTTGGGGAGCATTGTGCCTCCACACCGCTCCAACGGAGACGTACTTCCTCTCAAAGGGAAGGAACTTAGGCAACACATCCTCGTCTTCACCGTCTCCACTTCTGGTTATTTCTTTCCTTTACTTTGTGCAAGATATTGTTGTGTTGCATTGATTGCTTGCTTGTTGTTGTCTTTGTTGCTAGCATCATATAGGTTGCTCATCTAGTTGCATATCTAGACAACCTATTTGTTGCTAATCCTAATTTGTTAAGAAAAGCTAAAAATTGGTAGTTGCCTATTCACCCCCCCCTCTAGTCAACCATATCGATCCTTTCAACTATTCAGATATGCGTTTGGAATGCAAAGCACACACACTAGGATCAACACTCCCCCTATATTTTATAGACAAGAGAACACTTGCAATAACATGATATACGAGAGAGAAGCATGTATGCAAGTCATGGCATGTGAGTATAAAGATAAGGGCATACTAAGGATAATATCTCACAAGTAAACCCGTACTAGACAGAAAGATAAAGATAGGGTAGCATATGTCTCACACCATATGATAGGAACAAAGGTTCTCACAACCACAAACCAAACCAAAGCAAACGAAAAGAGTTCACGGGAGATGAAAAGCAACAGCAAACAAGACACACTCGTGACTCGGCAAATCCCTAAGCTCTCTCCCCCTTTGGCATCGAGACACCAAAAGGGCAAAGAGCACTAAACGGTCCTAGGTGGTAGCGAAGATCCAGGACGCCCTCAGAACTCCTCGTGGTCGTCAGAATCGTCCTCTGCAGCAACCTGTTGGACCTCCTCCTCAGTATCTGACCACTTGTAGTGCATGGAGGTCCACTCCTCCTCATCGGTGATCTTGTCCTCTGACCCACTTGTCACCTCTAACCCGATGTGCCTCATCATGATCTTGTCGCGACTGCGGGCCTTCTTCTCTGCTACATGAGCCCTGTATTGACCCTGAGCCTAGATGCAAAACAACTTCTTCATTTTCTCTTTCAGCTTGGCAGCCCATGTTGGCTCCTCAAAAGGTGGCACATAGTCATCCTCATCATCTCCCTCAGACGTAGCCGCGGTCTCAGTCTGAGCCTCAGGTGCCGGAGCACCAGGTGTGCCCCATAGCTCCTTCTGCCTCAGCTTGATAACCTCGTGAGAAACTAGATTATTAGCCACAAACATCTCATCTGGAAAGGTGGAAGCCCAGGTCTCCTCAATGAGCTTCATCAGAAAGGTTCCGTAGATAGGACACTTGCGCTCAAGCACGGCGGAGTACAGTTCAGACCACATGACATGCGAGACATCTAACACCTGCTGAGTGTTCTTCTCCTCCTGATAGAAGAGCAACAAATCCATGAGATAGGAATGAACCATGTCAAGATTCCCAATACGGGGAAACAAGGAGTGCCTGAAGATGCGATGCATGATATCCAAGTAGGGAATCACCTCATAGGACTTCTTGCCGGTGGAGGGGATCTTCTCAGTAGAGTACTTGTAGAGAGCTGACTTGTGAGTGGCTCCATCCTCCTTGTGAGGGAAGAATCCAATGGGGTTCGCCTTCCCTTCATCATTGTAGCTTAGGCTCTCCATGAAATCCTTCCAAGTTGCCTTCAGAACCATTCCATTGGTCATCCAGGTGAGGGACCTAGCCTCATCAGAGCCAAAGTGGACCGTGGCATAGAATTGGGCCACAATCTCTGCATCGAAGTCTTTGTTGAACGATATGATCCTGAGGATATCCAACCGAGCACACATAGCATAGGCCTCACCAAAGTACTGAGGATACTTCTGCAAGTGACCAAGATCAACAGACCTGACATCCACATACAGATTGTTCTTGGCCTTGAGAACATCATGATAGATGGACCTATGCTGCTTGTTCCAAAAGGGGTGATTGACGAGGGCCGAATCTTGAGGATGGCAGTACGGATTGCGGCGTCGAACCACATAAAACTCCTTGGACGAAAGCTCATTCATGGTCTTCTCCTTTTCTTTCTCATTTTGCTTGCTTGCAACCTTCTTCACATGTTGCTTGGGCTGAGCACTTGAACTGCCACTTGCTTCATCTGACGTGCGAAACCACTTGGACCCACCTGGTCTCTCAGGATTCTTGTGACGGGCTTGGTGAGCGGAGCTACCACCACCTAGAACCCACAAACGAGAACGAGGGAAAAGCAGGTGTAAATGATTGCATAAGCCAGAGGAATTAAAGCAAAAAGGATTGAAGGTTGGTTTGAGGGAAGTGGAAGTTGGCAGCTCTAGGTGGTAGTACCGCTGCTCGCAGTGGTAGTACCGCCTACAAGCGGTAGTACCACTCCCAGGGGAGCAGTAGTACCGCCCGAGGCGGAGGTCAGCGGGTCTGACCCCTACCGCGGCGAGATCCCATACTACCGGAGATGCCAAATTCAAATTCCCTGCAACCAAACTTCAATCCAACTATTCTAGCAATCTTCAATGCCCTACTCATGCCTCGATTCGACAAGAAATCGGAGAATGCAACAAATATTGCCCTAGAACCTAGATCCAAAAACTAGAATCATAGGAGAGGAAAACGGGGGCAATACCGGCATCCATGGCAAGAGGAGAAGATGGGGAACAATCCCACCGGAAGGAATCGCGGAAGACGGCACGAAATCGGTGGCCCGGAGGTGGCCACCGGAGCAAGAACGTCGCCTGGGAGAGAGGAGAGCATGGGTATGGGGGAGTTGGAACTCCCCCTTCCCGACTCATAACCCCCTCGCGAAATCCGCAGAGCGGTAGTACCGCTCGAGGAGCACGGCAGGAGGCCGGGTAGTACCGTTCCAGTGGTAGTACCGTGGGTCGGAGCGATAGTACCGCTTATAAGCGGTAGTACCGTCCGAGCACCAGTGGTAGTACCGCGCAGACGATTACTTGCAAGATCAAATTTAGAAGGGTGGCTTATGCAAATCTTAGGGGCTGTAGATGAGATGGCTTGGGTTGGAGACAAGTAAACCAGCAAAGGGAAGAGACACTCCAAGTTCAAAAAGACCAAACAAAAGAAGAGCAAACTTGGAGTGACTAAAACGCACAAACAAAGCCCTAAAAGACTAGATAAAAGCAAATCAAACCAACTCGAACAAACACCTCTCAAAGAGAGGGCGGTGGCCGAAGCCACCTATGTTTGAGTCAATTGGTATGGCACCGCGAAGATTTTAACCTTGGGCGCATGACCAAAACTCATCTTTGAAGCACAAGTACCATCAAAAATGGCTAATGTGAAAGACTTGATCGATTTATGCATAATGGGGGGAGGGAGAGTTCATTGAGAGAACAACACTCCCCCCTATGTCCATGCCTACATCTAGAACAAGATAATCATGATGAATGCGGTGGGGTGTGTCGAGATTCAAGCCACATTGCTCGAATCAATGATATTTAGCTCATGACTTAACTCGCGAAATCTTGCTTCATCCAATGGCTTCGTGAAAATATCCGCTAGTTGGTCTTGAGTGTGGACGTAGATAAGATCAATCTCTCCACGCTTGATGTGCTCCCGGATGAAATGATGACGAATCTCAATATGCTTCGTCTTGCTATGTTGCACCGGATTGTAGGAGATCTTGATCGCACCTTCATTGTCACATAGAAGAGGCACTTTTTCACAAGTGACACCGTAATCCTTTAAAGTTTGCCTCATCCATAGCAATTGTGCACAACAACTTGCGGCGGCTACATACTCGGCCTCGGTGGTGGAGAGAGACACACAATTTTGCTTCTTTGAAGACCAACTCACCAAAGAGCGACCAAGGAATTGGCACCCTCCGGAAGTTGACTTCCTATCCACACGGTCTCCCGCCCAATCCAAATCCATATAACCCATGAGATCAAAACTTGCACCTTTGGGGTACCATAAGCCAAAGTTTGGGATATGAGCCAAATATCGAAAGATTCGCTTGACCGCCACAAAGTGGTTTTCCTTAGGTGTGGCTTGAAACCGTGCACACATTCCCACACTCAACATGATATCCGGTCTAGATGCACAAAGGTAAAGCAAGGATCCAATCATGGAGCGATATACCTTTTGATCCACCGCTTTACCATTGGGATCAATGTCAAGTTGGCACTTGGTGGGCATTGGAGTCTTGGCCGGCTTGACATAATCCAACTTGAATCTCTTGAGCATGTCTTGGGTATATTTGGCTTGGTTGATGAAGGTTCCTTCTCTTCTTTACTTGCCTTCGAACCCGAGAAAGAACTTCAACTCTCCCATCATAGACATATCAAACTTCTCCGTCATTAGTGCGGCAAACTCATCATTGAAAGCTTTGTTAGGAGAACCAAAAATAATATCATCAACATATAGTTGGCATATGAACAAATCCCCTTTAACCCTCTTTGTAAAAAGAGTGGGATCGATTTTCCCAATTTCAAACCCACGGTCTTGCAACAACTCAGTAAGGTGCTCATACCACGCGCGTGAGGCTTGTTTAAGGCCATAGAGTGCCTTATCGAGTTTGTATACATGATTAGGGAACTTGGGATCCTCGAACCCCGGGGGTTGTTTGACATATACCAACTCATTAAGAGGACCATTAAGAAATGCACTTTTCACATCCATTTGTTGCAACTTAAAATCATGATGAGATGCATATGCAAGCAACATGCGAATAGATTCAAGACGAGCGACGGGAGCAAAGGTTTCACCGTAGTCGATACCCTCGACTTGGGAGTAGCCTTATGCTACCAATCTTGACTTGTTTCGAACAACAACACCATTCACATCTTGCTTGTTCTTGAATATCCATTTGGTTCCAATGACATTATGGTTCTCCTTTGGCCTTGGCACCAATTTCCACACTTTGTTGCGCTCGAAGTTGTTGAGTTCATCATGCATGGCTTCAAGCCAATCCGTGTCCTCGAGCGCCTCATGTACCTTTTGGGGTTCAACACAAGAAACAAACGCGTGATTCTCACAAAACTTTGTTAATTGACTACGAGTGGTTACCCCTCTTTGTAAGCTTCCATAAACATTCTCCATGACATGTTGTTGATGCTTGAGTTTGGAGGCGATCTTGGCGACACGACGCTCTGAAAGGACATTTGCTCCCTTGGTGGTTTTGGTAATTTATGCCAATATACATGTTGTTGCACTAATGCCTCTATCTAGTGAATTTCAGACAAGTTCAACAATGGCGTGGCAAGTACAAGAGGATGTGGAACCCCTTCAAAATGCTAAGGACATGGATTGCCAAAAGCTCAAGACTCTACATTTTTGGTTTGGTGATCCAAGATCACATTGAGTCCATAGGAAAGCCAATACTATTAAAAGGTGATGATGTGTTGCTTAATGGTCTTTTTACTCAAGTGCTTAGTGACAGTACTTCAAAACCCTCAACCACTTTCTCCATCCAAATATGTCCAAAACCTACTTTCCAACTCGGCCCCCCCCGAAATTTCCTATCCGGAGCCACCGAGTTCATCTGGACTTAGCCACTGCCAAAACCCTAACAAATCGGATCCACCGATATGGATCTCGGTCCCACCGAGATGGCCTTGCCAACTCTCTATAATCGTTTGCACTTACTTCGGTCCCACCGAGATGGCTTGCCAACTCTCTGTTACCTTATTGCTTCACTTCGGTCCCACCGAGTTGATGCAATCGGTGCCACCGAGACGAGATTTGCCCTAACCATTGCACATTGGTCCATCCGAGTTGTTCCAGTCGGTCCCGCCGAGATTCCTAACGTTCATATCTTTTACACAGTTCAGTGCCACCGAGATTTCTGATCGGTGCCACCGAGTTGGGTCAAAAGTGTGTAACGGTTGGATTTTGTGTGGAGGCTATATATACCCCTCCACCACTTCTTACTTAGTAAGGAGAGCCATCAGAACATGCCTACACTTCCACCATACATTTTCTGAGAGAGAACCACCTACTCATGTATTGAGATCAAGACATTCCAATCCAACCATTTGAACCTTGATTTCTAGCCATTCCCAAGTTGTTTTCCACTCAAATCCTTCTTCCACCATAGCCAAATCTGTGAGGAGTTGTTTGAGTGTTGGGGAGACTATCATTTGAAGCACAAGAGCAAGGAGTTCATCAACAACACACCGTCTATTACCTTTTGGAGAGTGGTGTCTCCTAGATTGGTTAGGTGTCACTTGGGAGCCTCCGACATGATGTGGAGTTGAACCAAGGAGTTTGTAAGGGCAAGGAGATCGCCTACTTCATGAAGATCTACCCGAGTGAGGCTAGTCCTTCGTGGACGTAAGACATGGTGGAATAGACAAGGTTGCTTCTTCGTGGACCCTTCATGGGTGGAGCCCTCCGTGGACTCGCGTAGCCGTTACCCTCCGTGGGTTGAAGTCTCCATCAACGTGGACGTACGATAGCACCACCTATCGGAACCACACCAAAAACCACTGTGTCTTCATTGCGTTTGATCTTCCATACTCTACCCCTTCACTTTCCGTACACTTGCATGCTTTACTATTTCTGCTGCTCAATCTCTAGATATTCATGTGTAGAAAGTATTGGAGTTGTCTTAACTTGTGCCAAAATCTGCCTAAGTTCCAAGAGAAACTAAAAACAGCAACTTTGGTCGGTTAAGTGTCTATTCACCCCCCCACTAGACCTATCTCCTCGATCCCACAATTGGTATCAGAGCTTTGGTCTTTATTGCTTTGGTTTAATCAACATTGGAGGGAGATGGATGTGTCTACTTTGGGGAGTCTTAGACGTAGAGCGGTAGTACCGCTCGAGGAGCACGGCAGGATGCCGGGTAGTACCGTTCCAGTGGTAGTACCGTGGGTCGGAGCGATAGTACCGCTTATAAGCGGTAGTACCGTCCGAGCACCAGCGGTAGTACCGCGCAGACGATTACTTGCAAGATCAAATTTAGAAGGGTGGCTTATGCAAATCTTAGGGGCTGTAGATGAGATGGCTTGGGTTGGAGACAAGTAAACCAGCAAAGGGAAGAGACACTCCAAGTTCAAAAAGACCAAACAAAAGAAGAGCAAACTTGGAGTGACTAAAACGCACAAACAAAGCCCTAAAAGACTAGATAAAAGCAAATCAAACCAACTCGAACAAACACCTCTCAAAGAGAGGGCGGTGGCCAAAGCCACCTATGTTTGAGTCAATTGGTATGGCACCGCGAAGATTTTAACCTTGGGCCCATGACCAAAACTCATCTTTGAAGCACAAGTACCATCAAAAATGGCTAATGTGAAAGACTTGATCGATTTATGCATAATGGGGGGAGGGAGAGTTCATTGAGAGAACAACACTCCCCCCTATGTCCATGCCTACATCTAGAACAAGATAATCATGATGAATGCGGTGGGGTGTGTCGAGATTCAAGCCACATTGCTCGAATCAATGATATTTAGCTCATGACTTAACTCGCGAAATCTTGCTTCATCCAATGGCTTCGTGAAAATATCCGCTAGTTGGTCTTGAGTGTGGACGTAGATAAGATCAATCTCTCCACGCTTGATGTGCTCCCGGATGAAATGATGACGAATCTCAATATGCTTCGTCTTGCTATGTTGCACCGGATTGTAGGAGATCTTGATCGCACCTTCATTGTCACATAGAAGAGGCACTTTGTCACAAATGACACCGTAATCCTTTAAAGTTTGCCTCATCCATAGCAATTGTGCACGACAACTTGCGGCGGCTACATACTCGGCCTCGGTGGTGGAGAGAGACACACAATTTTGCTTCTTTGAAGACCAACTCACCAAAGAGCGACCAAGGAATTGGCACCCTCCGGAAGTTGACTTCCTATCCACACGGTCTCCCGCCCAATCCGAATCCGTATAACCCATGAGATCAAAACTTGCACCTTTGGGGTACCATAAGCCAAAGTTTGGGTATGAGCCAAATATCGAAAGATTCGCTTGACCGCCACAAAGGGCCTTTCCTTAGGTGCGGCTTGAAACTGTGCACACATTCCCACACTCAACATGATATCCGGTCTAGATGCACAAAGGTAAAGCAAGGATCCAATCATGGAGTGATATACCTTTTGATCCACCGCTTTACCATTGGGATCAATGTCAAGTTGGCACTTGGTGGGCATTGGAGTCTTGGCCGGCTTGACATCATCCAACTTGAATCTTTTGAGCTTGTCTTGGGTATATTTGGCTTGGTTGATGAAGGTTCCTTCTCTTCTTTGCTTGACTTCGAACCCGAGAAAGAACTTCAACTCTCCCATCATAGACATCTCAAACTTCTCCGTCATTAGTGCGGCAAACTCATCATTGAAAGCTTTGTTAGGAGAACCAAAAATAATATCATCAACATATAGTTGGCATATGAACAAATCCCCTTTAACCCTCTTTGTAAAAAGAGTGGGATCGATTTTCCCAATTTCAAACCCACGATCTTGCAACAACTCGGTAAGGTGCTCATACCACGCACGTGGGGCTTGTTTAAGGCCATAGAGTGCCTTATCGAGTTTGTATACATGATTGGGGAACTTGGGATCCTCGAACCCCGGGGGTTGTTTGACATATACCAACTCATTAAGAGGACCATTAAGAAATGCACTTTTCACATCCATTTGTTGCAACTTAAAATCATGATGAGATGCATATGCAAGCAACATGCGAATAGATTCAAGATGAGCGACGGGAGCAAAGGTTTCACCGTAGTCGATACCCTTGACTTGGGAGTAGCCTTGTGCTACCAATCTTGCCTTGTTTCTAACAACAACACCGTTCACATCTTGCTTGTTCTTGAATATCCATTTGGTTCCAATGACATTATGGTTCTCCTTTGGCCTTGGCACCAATTTCCACACTTTGTTACACTCGAAGTTGTTGAGTTCATCATGCATGGCTTGAAGCCAATCCGTGTCCTCGAGCGCCTCATGTACCTTTTGGGGTTCAACACAAGAAATAAACGCGTGATGCTCACAAAAGTTTGTTAATTGACTACGAGTGGTTACCCCTCTTTTTAAGCTTCCATAAACATTCTCCATGACATGTTGTTGATGCTTGAGTTTGGAAGCGATCTTGGCGGCACGACGCTCCAAAAGCTCCTCCATAAGCATTTGAGGAGGATCATCTTGAACATCTTGAGCGCCGTCATGAGCTTGCTCTTGATCTTGAACTAGTTCTTGATCTTGAGCTTGTTCTTGATCCTTAGCTTGCTCGGTGTCTTGAGCTTGCTTGAAGTCTTGAACTTGATCTTGGGCATCACTTGGTGAAACACCATCATCGTGAGATTGATCTTTCCCTTGATCTTGTTCACTCGGTTGAGGGCCTTCGGTTTGCTCTTCGGAAGCGTGTGGGTCAATGGTGGGTGATGGCTCCACTTGCGTAGAGTATTGTCCTTCTCCTTCGGCCACAAGGGGTTCCTCAATGGGGAATATTTGACCAATCCCCATTCTTCTTATGGCTTGGGGAGGAATTTCATCACCTACATCACAAAGACCACTTTGCTCCACTTGGGAGCCATTATTTTCATCATACTCTACGTTACACGTCTCCTCAATGAGTCCGTTGGACTTGTAGAGAACACGGTAAGCATGAGAGTTTGTAGCATAACCAACAAATATGCCCTCTTGAGCTCTAGGTTCGAATTTAGATAAACGAGCACCCTTCTTGAGAATGAAACACTTACACCCGAACACCCGGAAGTACTTGAGGTTGGGCTTGTTACCGGTAAGTATCGCATATGGGTCTTGTTCAAGCCTTTGCGGAGGTAGAGCCGATTGGATGCATGACAAGCGGTGTTGATGGCTTCGGCCCAAAAGTTGTACGGAGACTTGAATTCCGCCATCATGGTTCTTGCCGCGTCCATCAACGTCCGGTTCTTCCTCTCCGCTACACCATTTTGTTGAGGGGTATATGGTGCGGAGTATTGATGCTTGATCCCCTCAACACTAAGGAACTCATCCAAGGTGTAGTTTTTGAACTCGGTGCTTTTGTCGCTTCTAATCATCAATATCTTTGCTTCATGTTGACGTTGAGCTTCATTTGCAAAGTCGATGATGGTTTGTTGGGTCTCGCTCTTCCTCTTGAAGAAGTATACCCAGGTGTATCTTAAATAGTCATCCACAATCACCAAGCAATACTTTCTTCCCCCAAGACTATCAAAGTATGGAGGTCCAAAGAGATCCATGTGAAGGAGCTCCAAGGGCCTCTTCGTGTAGATGATAGTCGTGGGTCAGTGAGCCATCTCATGTAGCTTTCCTTCGATACAAGCACTGCAAGCACAATCTTTGGCAAAACTCACATTTGTTAGTCCACGAACGTGATCCCCTTTGAGGAGACTTTACAAATATCTCATATTGACGTGGGCTAGACGGCGATGCCAAAGCCACCCCACGTCAACTTTAGCCATTAGGCAAGTCGCGATCTTAGTGGGCCGCTCTGAGAAGTTAACCACATAGAGACCGTTCTCGACATGCCCAACAAAAGCTACTTTAAGAGTCTTGCTCCACAAAAGGGCCACGGCATCAAGATCAAAGAATGTGGCAAAGCCCATAAGTGCAAGTTGACGAACGAAAAGTAAATTGTATGCAAGGGTCTCAACAAGCATGACTTTCTCAATTGTTAGATCATGAGAAATCACAGCCTTGCCAAGACCCAATACCTTAGATGTTGAGGCATCACCAAATTGAACATGGGTGGGCATAGATGAGCTTGGTTGCACGTCCACCACCAAATGCTTGCTCCCGGTCATATGATTTGTTGCTCCACTATCGAGCAACCATGATCCTCCACCGGAAGCAAACTCCTACAAGAGATCAATGCTTGGTTTTAGGTACCCATTGTTGAATGGGTCCTTTGATGTTAGTAACAAGGGTCTTAGGTACCCAAATAGACCATTCAATGTACTCATAATAAGAACCGACAAATTTGGCATAAACATGCCCGTCACTAGCACGGCATAAAACATAAGAGGGGTTAAAATCACCGGCTTTGTTCGACGGAGTGGGATTGCCCTTCTTGACATTTCCACCCTCCACCTTGTCCTTCTTATCCTTATGAGCACCCTCTCCCTCCTTGGTCTTGTTGTTTTCTTCTTCTTTGACTTGGGCACAAACCCAAGTCCCTCCTTTGCCACAACTTCCTTTTGATTGCTCAAAAGTTCGCTGAGGTTCTTCTCGCCTTGTATGCAAGTCACAAGGCCTTTCTCGATTTGCTCCTTCAACTTGGAATTCTCCTCCATGAGATGAATATGCTCACAACAAGGGTTGGTAGCATGAGCATTATCAATTAGCACAAAAGGAGGACATGTGGCTATTTCCTTAGTGATCTTTGCTTGGAGTTGATCATGAGACTCCTTGAGTGTAGCATGTGCACTTTTCAAGGCTTTGTGAGCCTTGTCAAGTAGCTGAAACTCCTCTTTGAGTCTAGCATGGCCAACCCCAAGCTCAACATTCTCGGATTTAAGCACACGAGCTAGAACTTGAGCATGATCATGATCTTTCTTTAGTTTAGAAAGGTCAACGTTTTGCGACTCCTCAAGAGCCGAACGAAGACCTCGCTCTTCCTCAAGAGCAATGGAAAGATCTGCAATCTCATCGGTATAGTCACGACTATGGCCTTCCAAGTTAGTGATGTTCTCCTCGTGAGACTCAATGATATCATTGGCCTCACCAAGTTGTTCCAAGAGAGCAACAAAGTGCTTCTTGGTCTCACCTTTGAGCTTACCCAAGAACTTGTCGAACTCATTCTCATCCACCTTTACCTCCTCTTTTTGATTCACACAATCCATCAAAGAAGGATTAGAGGTGAAGGAAGTTTTGATGTTGGAGGTTACCTTGTTGATTCCTCTTGCCATGAGGCACTTGGGGATGGAGTTCTCGTTGGGGGCGTCGAAGAGAGACACCGAGGATGGGGAAGAAGTGGCAATGGCCACGGTGGCTGTTGCAAACATTTCACCACTTGCATCATCATCATTATCGTCGGAGTTGTAATCTTCTTGCACCACCAAATTCTTTTGTGGCACCTTCTTTGTGGTATTGTTCTTGTTCATGGAGGACTTGGCCTTGTCTTTGCGGATGAGCTTGCCACCATTGTCTTCCCTCTTCTCATAGGGGCAATTCACCATAAAATGACTCACATTGCCACAATTATAGCAAGTTCTCACACGTTGCTTGCCCTTGGAGCCACTTGAGTTGTTCTTGGAGAAGTTGGGCCTTGAGTTTCTGTTGTTGCCCCAAAATTGCCTTGACGCAAGAGCCATGTGCTCGTGGTAAGCATATTTGGTGTCTTCGGGACAACTCTCCTCTTCTTCCTCTTCCTCTTCTTCCGGAATTGCCTTGGCCTTCAAAGCAAGGTTGGTCTTCTTTGACCGTTGGACACGAGCTAGAGCGTTGTCGGCGGTCTTTTTCAAGATGTTCATTGCAATGAATTCATTCAACACTTCACTTGAGGACAAGGTGTGGAAGTCTGGTCTTTGATGGATCACGAAAGACATGCTCTTGTTGAATGGCATGATGGCCTTTAGGAACTTGCGCTTGACTCCAAGTGTCATCCGTATCCTTGCTCCCATGATCTTGGAGTGAGACCGCGAGAGTAGTCAATCTCCGGTATAGCTCATGAGGATCTTCATCATCCTTCATCACGAACTCATGGGCCTCATCAAGAAGGACCTCAAAGTTGGACCGTTGAATGCTTGAGCTTCCCTTGTACAATGAGACGATGTGCTCCCAAGCATCCTTGGCGGTAGTGAATGGCCGGAAATGAGGGAGTTCTTCCGGTGGCATTGCAGATTGGAGAATGAACAAAGCGGAGTGATTGAGTTGATTGTCCACTTCTTCTCTTGGTGTCATGTTGTAACGATCATGAGGATGGAACCCTTGCTCAATGATCCTCCAAAGTTGTGTTGAGATGTGATTCAAATGAGACTTGATACAAAAAACCCAATCATGAAAGTTATTCAAGTCAAGCTTAGGAGGAGGACCATGAGTATTAATATGCGGTGAAGGTACCGGTCCTCCATAGGCCGGGGGAGGGGCAACCGTGGCGGATGCCCGTCCCATTCTTTTCTTGAGGCAAAGTAGGCTTATCAATACTAGCCCCCTCCTTACCGGAGTTGGCATCCGAATCTGAGGTAGTGGGTTTAACCACTTGCAACGGATCGGTAGAAAGTTTGAGACCATCAAGGAAATCTTTAAGCAAGGATTTGACCTCGGTCGTCACGGAGGTTTTAAGTGAGGCAATAGCCTCATTTAATTCCTCACGAGAGACCGTAGTCACTCCCTCGGCCACGGGTAACTCTCCATCCCTTGACCCGTCGTCAACCATACTCTTTAGGCGGTCAAGCCCTTAAAAAGAGACGAGGCTCTGATACCAATTGAAAGGATCGATATGGTTGACTAGAGGGGGGGTGAATAGGCAACTACCAATTTTTAGTTTTTCTTAACAAATTAGGATTAGCAACAAATAGGTTGTCTAGATGTGCAACTAGGTGAGCAACCTATATGATGCTAGCAACAAAGACAACAACAAGCAAGCAATCAATGCAACACAACAATATCTTGCACAAAGTAAAGGAAAGAAATAACCACAAGTAGAGTCAGTGAAGACGAGGATGTGTTGCCGAAGTTCCTTCCCTTTGAGAGGAAGTACGTCTTCGTTGGAGCAGTGTGGAGGCACAATGCTCCCCAAGAAGCCACTAGGGCCACCGTATTCTCCTCACGCCCTCGCACAATGCAAGATGCCGTGATTCCACTAGTGGTGCCCTTGAAGGCGGCGACCGGACCTTTACAAACAAGGTTGGGGCTCTCTCCACAACCAAATTGGAGGCTCCCAACACCACCACGGAGCTTCACCACAATGGATTGTGGCTCCGAGGTGACCTCTTCCGTCTAGGGTGCTCAAACACCCAAGAGTAACAAGATCCGCAAGGGATTAGTGGGGGGAATCAAATATCTCTTGGTGGAAGTGTAGATCGAGGCCCTCTCAAGCAAACCCTAGAAAATCAACAAGAGTTGTTGGCTAGGGAGAGAGATCGGGCAAGAATGGAGCTTGGAGCAACAAAGGAGCTTTTGGAGCAAAAGAGGTAAGTCTACTCGAAGAAGAAGACTCACTTATATAGTGGGGGAAAATATCCAACCGTTATGCACTCCCAGCCCGTGCCTAAGCGGTAGTACCGCTCGGGCGAGTGGTACTTCTGCTGGAACAGAAGTTCCAGCCTGTGTGTGCAACTGAGCGAATCAGGAGGCGGTAGTACCGCCGGAGCGGTACTACCGCTCCCACCAGCGGTACTACTGCGTGGTGCTGCGAGGACAGACAGAATAGCAGTAGTAGAGTGGGACAAAGCGGTAGTGCCGCACAGAGCGGTACCACCACCCGGTACTGCCGCTCTACTTCCGCTCGAAGGACAGAGCATACCAGAAGGCAAAAATAAGCGGCACTACAGGCGGTAGAAAAACAGCGGTACTACCGCTCCGCAGGAGCGGTACTTCTGCTGTAAAGACTGAGGCTCGGAAGAATTGCGGTAGTGGGGCACTAGTCAGAGCCGCAATACCGCGGGAGCGGTACTACCGCTCTGAACTACCGCCCAACTACCGCTCAAAAACAGAACCCATAAGCTAAGTGGAAGTGCGAGAAGTACTGAACAGCGGCAGTATCACCGGAGCGGTACTACCGCTGGGCTGCGCGGTACTACCGCTTAGAAGCCACAAGATAGCCCAAACAAAGAATGAGAAAAGCTCCAACAGCCGGGAAGGAAGGAGGGTGCAAAGTGACTGTGTACGTGTTGATTCCACCCAAACCTTTCCACACACGGACCCCCTCTTGATATTACGGTTTTCCTATGACTCAAGTCCACCGAAAAGAAACGCGGGAAAAATAACCTATCTTGGTTTAACACTCCGAGGGGCATCAATCGTCTTGTGGCGTATGATAGATTATCTGAAATGCTCAATGCACACGATTAGTCTGCAAATGCATTGTCATCAATCACCAAAACCACTAAGGGAGAAATATGCCCTAACAATAGTGCACACATCTAGGGGAGCCCGTCTATATTTTGTAGATGTTGGGTTCGCTTATTATCTCTGTTATCATTTGTGCAAATCCCGTGTTGTCATCAATCCACCAAAAAGGGGGAGATTGTTAGGGCATATTTCTCCCTTAGTGGTTTTGGTGATTGATGACAATGCATTTGCGGACTAATCGTGTGCATTGAGCATTTCAGATAATCTATCATATGGCACAAGACGATTGAAGCCCCTCGGAGTGTTAAAGCAAGACGGTTATTTTTCCCGCGTTTCTTTTTCGGTGGACTTGAGTCGTAGGAAAATAGTACTATTAAGAGGGGGTCCACTTCGGAAAGGTTTTGGGTGGAATCATCACGTACACGTTTCCTTTGCACCCTCTCTCCTTTCCCGCAACATTGGAGTTCCAGCTGTTCTTTAGTGTTCATGTTCTGTAAGTTGCCAAGCGGTAGTACCGCTCCCCTGAGCAGTAGTACCGCTGGCAGGCTGTAGTACCTCCGGTCCAATACCGTGCGTACTACCACTTAGCTTTGGCGTTCTGTTGCTATTTCGCGCTCAGCGGAATTGGCATGGTAGTAGGGCGGTGGTACCGCTCCGGCACGTCCGTCCCTACCACCGCTCCACTTCCGCTGGCTCGCTGTAGCACAAAGCACTAAGCGGCAGTGGCGCGGAAGTACCGCTCGCTTGCGAGCAGCACTACCGCTCGGCCACTTCCGTTCCACTTCCGCTTAGTCAAAAGCTTCTGGACACTTTTGCCACTTCACGGCAGTAGGGCGGCAGTACATGCGCGGTAGTGCCGCTGCCTCTGTACTCCCCCAGTCTTGTTTCGCTACACCACAGCCCCAGCAGTAGTACCGCTGGGACGGGCGATAGTACCAGTCCGGCGGCACTACCGGCCCGAGGTTCTGTGCTGTGTACCTGAAACTACCGCGCGGGCGGTAGTACCGCTCGTGGAGCGGTAGTACCGCTTAAGTGCGGGTTGTGAGATGCATAACGGTTGGATTTGTCCCCACTATATAAAGGGGGTCTTCTTCCCCAAGAAGACCTGCCTCTATCTTCCCTAAACTCCATTGTTGCTCCAAGCTCCATTTTCGCCCGATCTCCCTCCCTAGCCGATAACTTTGGTTGATTTTCTAGGGTTTGGGTGAGAAGGCCCCGATCTACACTTCCACCAAGAGAAATTTGATTCCCCCCACTAATCCCTTGCGGATCTTGTTACTCTTGGGTGTTTGAGCACCCTAGACGGAAGAGGTCACCTCGGAGCCACATTCCATTGTGGTGAAGCTCCGTGGTGGTGTTGGGAGCCTCCAATTTGGTTGTGGAGAGAGCCCCAACCTTGTTTGTAAAGGTCCGGTCACCGCCTTCAAGGGCACCACTAGTGGAATCACGGCATCTTTCATTGTGCGAGGGCGTGAGGAGAATACGGTGGCCCTAGTGGCTTCTTGGGGAGCATTGTGCCTCCACACCGCTCCAACGGAGACGTACTTCCTCTCAAAGGGAAGGAACTTCGGCAACACATCCTCGTCTTCACCAACTCCACTTGTAGTTATTTCTTTCCTTTACTTTGTGCAAGATATTGTTGTGTTGTATTGTTTGCTTGCTTGTTGTTGTTATTGTTGCTAGCATCATATAGGTTGCTCACCTAGTTGCATATCTAGACAACCTATTTGTTGCTAGTCCTAAATTGTTAAGAAAAGCTAAAAATTGGTAGTTGCCTATTCACCCCCCCCCATCTAGTCAACCATATCGATCCTTTCAGAGGGCACCATCCTGGAGCTGCGCAGCGCGGGGTACATCCCCGCTGAGGTCAACACCCGCGCGCCGGAGCCGAACCAGCGAGTGCCCACTCCCAATCCTAGGGAGAGGGTCGTCTTCGTCCCCCACTTCATCAGAGGTCTGGGGTTTCCGCTGCACCCTTTCGTGCGTGGGATCATGTTCTTTTACGGGCTAAATTTCCACCATCTAGCCCCGAACTCCATTCTTCACATCGCCTCCTTCATCACTGTCTGGGAGGCCTTCCTCCGCATCGAGCCGCACTTCGGATTGTGGCTGAAGATCTTCGGCATCAAGCCGAGATCCAGCGGCTCCGAGCTCGCGGAGTGCGGAGGTGCGATGATTAGCAAGAACCAGAAGGTGGGCTGGTTCCAAGGCACCTTCATAGAGACCATCAAGGAGTGGCAGCGCGAGTGGTTCTATATCACCGAACCACTTGCTGCTGGTCAGGCCGAGGTCCCGGCGTTCTCGGCCGGACCTCCGAAGAAGCTTGCGTCCTGGAAGAGGAAGGGCACGGACTGGGGGAACCCGGCGGAGGTGAAGGCGCTGGTCCAGAAGATCGAGTTCCGGACCAACAAGAGGGATCTCAAGCTGGCGGACGTGGTGAACGTCATGCTCCACCGCCATATCCTGCCACTCCAATCTCGGGCCACCCCGATGTGGGCGCATAAGCCCGAGGATGTGGTGCCCATCCACCACTTCTTCCGCTCCACACTGGCCGGGATGTGGACGCTGCTGTTCAAGCCGTCCAAGGACGGGTTCCCGACTGGGAGGGACCTCGGCTTCAAAGCGACCCACGACGCCCCTGAAGTAATTTTCAGTTCACGGCTCTACACTCCGTGTTTCTTTGAACCTCATTAACTTCGGCTGACCAATCGATCATATATTTGCTGAAGTGGATTCCCAAGGCGTAGCGAATGCTGTGCCCGGCGCCGCTGCTCGAGGGGGAGAGGACTCCCCAACTCATGGCCCTCCTAGCCGAAGGAGTCGAAACCTCCGAGGGGCCGGGTGGGCCTCCGAGCACGGGAGACTTCGGTCACCCGATCCGAGGAGACCCACGCCTCCTCCACCCACAGGGATGAAGCGGAGGAGGACGCGGAGGAAGGAAACCCTTCCCTCAAGGGGAAGAGGGCGGCGTCCGAGGGCGCCGAGGAGGAGGCGAGGCCGGGAGGCCCGAAGAGGCCGCGCAAGGCCTCCGCCGATCCTGACCTGCGGGAGAAGGCCAGCTTCTCTGATGAGTCGGACAGAGACTTCCTCCTCGAGCTAAGGAGGGAGAAGCCGACGCCCCGGAGGTACGTCATTGCAATCACATTTGGGCTTCAAAAACCCGTCGATCGGATGAGACTTATAAAGGCATTCTACCAGCCCGCCCAAGGCACGCCTCAGCGGCGACACTTGGAGTGGGCTGCCTCCATCGGACAGCGGGACGCCAGAGCGCGCCAAGACTCCCCCAGCTCTCAAGGGGCTGGGGGAAGTGACATCTGGTCCCCCCCAGTGAACACAACGAGGGCCAAGGTGCCGGTCACCATGGCCGAGGTTGAGGCCTCGGCCGCACAGGGCCAAGGGGAGGTAGTCCCCGAGGTCTCCAAGGAAGGGCTGGGCCAGGCATCGGCCCAGCCTGAGCAATCTCCGGTGCCAACACCACAGCTGGAGACCCTCGTGCACAACACCTAGGTGGTGGGTTCAGAGGTTGCACTGCCCCCACCTCCCGCTCTAGGGTGGGCTGCTGTGGGATGGGCCGAGGAGATGGAGGTAGCCTTAACGGGCTCGTCCATCGCAGAAGAGCACCGTGCCCTGATCGGCACAGCACTGCATGGCTTCCGGTCCGCAGAGGCCGGAATGCGTGAGGTCTTCAAGGGCCTCGTCAAGAGCTTCGAGGTATGCTTCTTTATACTTGTGAATAACCTCCATGCTTAGAATTGCTTGTGAAAGCGGGCTTCTGTCTGAGGACTTTTTTTTTGCTTATATCATAGCGTAGCACTTGTAAGAGTATAGCCAGCCAGTAGCCCCCGAGCCCAAAGCTAGTGTTGAGAAACTGGCTTTGGGGTCGAAGCATGGAAAATATTAGGCGCTAATCCAGTAGCCCCCAAGACTCTGGCCAGCCTTAGAAAAAGGACTGGCCAGAGGATTGAAGTCGAAAAGAGGGACTAAGGCGTGAGTGTATGCTTGCAGGTTTCAACCTCGGCTTCGAACTCCGCATCCGAGGAGATAGCAGAGATGAACCGGAAGCTCAAGAGGTCCGAGAAGGACTTCGATCTAATGCGAAAGCAGATCGAGATATCTCAAGGTAAACTTTAAGAAGTAGCGAGGGCATCAAATTTACTTTGAAAATGCTCTTAGAATTTTTTAATACTGACGCCGAACTGTTTTACATGACAACTGCTACGGCCGAGCTTGAAGGGCTTAAGGCCGAGCTAGCGAAAGCTCAGCAAGAAGCCGAGCAGCAGAAGGCTGCGACCACAAAGGCCGAGAAGGATCTAGCCGCTGAGAAGGTGGCCAGAGACAAGGACCAGGCATGGGTCCTGGAGGTGGAGGAGACCCCGAAGGGCGTGTATCAGGAGCGCGACGCCCTTCAGAACAAGGAGAAGGTGGCGATCGCGGAGCTCGAGAAGTTGCGCCTGGTGCACGCCGAGGTCCAGACCCAGGTCCGGGCGGACCGCGAAGTGCTTCAGCAAGTGAAGCAGATCGCTGCTGGTAAGACATTTTTACTTCAGTGTGTTTTCGGCTGCAAGGGGTTCGTCGAGCTCACCCATCTATGGCGATCCGCAGAGGCCTTCGCGAACTCCCGAGGAGCGCGGCAGACGCCGGCCACTACTACAGCGCGCGGGGGGGCCACACCACGGAGAGGGCATTCTGGCAACAATTCCAGGCGCCCTCGCATCCGGAACTGCTGAATCATCAAATGAAGCAGTTGATGGAGCTCCTCCGCATGGCGAAGCCGGCACTTCTCGACCTCTGCGTCAACCTTTGGCCCACGGAGGCGCTACCGACCAGCTTCTTCGGGTTCTTCTCCCGGCCGCGGGAGGCCGTCCCCCAGGTGGCGCGCTGGAAGCGTTCTGCGTGCCTGGAGGGTGCCCAGCGGGCGTACGCCCATGTGAGGACGCACTATCTGCGCGTTGAAGCGGCGGTCGTGGCCGCCAGGCCCCCCGAAGGGAAGACCCGAACCATGGAGCAGTACTTGGCCCCGGTGATGGAAGGAGCCCGGATCACCGAGACCGAGTGTCCTGAGGACACTTTGTATTTTTAGGTAGTACTTCAGAATGCCGAAGTGTAGTGGAATGTAAAAAATGACCTTTTGTTTGAAATGAACGCGGCTTTATGTTCCGACAAATTATTCTGTGTTTAATTTTTTGACTCCTGTGTGACCGTGTTCAACTGAAAGTGACCAGTCGTTGGCTTCAACCCGTGTGTACAGTATACAAAGGGTGTTTCCTAGGCAATCGTGACCCTTAGCCGACGTCTCGGTTACCGAAGGCGGTCCATGCACATGAAAATGAGGCAATCAGACTATAGTGGTTTTATAACTTTCACTTAGTCGTAGGAGCTTGACTGTGAGGGGTGATGACGAGCCCCCGGTGTGTGAAGTTTATCAGCTGTATAGCCGGGGTTTATGCCGCTAATCACTTCGGCTGATTTAACAAAAAGCCCTTCGTTTAACACGGGTGATCTCGAACGATGCATTGTGTGACGCTGTCTTCGGATGACCGACCAGTTTACGCTTACCAAGACAGTCAGTTTTCGGCTTTCTCCACTGAGGCGCTTTGCCATTCGAGCTGGCAGCGCAATCGCAGTGGTTCTCCCTTTATGCCCTTAGCCAAATGGATCGAAAACGTAAGGGGTAAGCACAGGAGCCGGGCAACCCAACTATTGACCGAAATCAAGGTTCGAAATTGATTCATATAACGCAACATCCAAGACGCCGAATAGATACTTCGGACTTGTAGTGGGGGCATGAGATTAAAAGCCAAGCCCTTTGTAATGTAAATAATAGTTGTATCGTGAAAGTATACTTTTGGCTCAAAGGCAGTAGATATAAGGAAATGCGTAATGACCTCGAAGGGTGCACTTTATTTATTTATTGTGGTCAAGCCATACATGCAGAGCTTTGACAAAAGGAATTCATAAAAAATACAATTAAAAAGAAAAAGGAGTAAAAAACAGGGCAGACATGTGGTCGGGTTTAGTAGCCCAAGTCCCTCCCTGTCGCACGTCTGCGTCTCCGTGCTGTTGACCAGCTCGTCTTTGTTGATAGCGAAGTGGGTACGGACTGTATGCGACCTTGGCCATTCGACTGCTTAATGCTTTCGTCGGTCGATTCCTTTAAACAGTTGTGCAACTGCCGTTTGGATGGTTTAAGCCATGTGGACATGCCGCTGCCGTTTGGGCCTTTTACAGCGCCCTTTTGGTGTGCTGGTCCGAAGTGCATTGCTGTTCGGTCGAGCCGACAACAACGTCTCATTTGCTTTGGTTCCTCAGCCGCCCATGGAATTTTTAGGGCAAAGTTATGCACTCTGGGGACGTAATGCCCTTCCAAAGGGAGGCGAACGAGGAGCCTGTGCCCCTATTTGGGGTGAGCGGATGCCTGACCGAGGTCGGCCTGTGTAGCCCGTGCACGCTTTGATGAGCTGGGCATGTGCTTAGCTGCACGAGCTGCCTCCTCGGTTGCCTATACCTTGGCTGCAAAAGCTGCGGTCTACTCCTCCATTCGGAGGGAGCGTTCGATGTTACCATTGACTGTAATAACACCGTTAGGTCCTGGCATTTTCATCTTTAAGTATGCGTAATGCGGGACTGCGTTAAAGCGAGCAAATGCAGTGCGCCCGAGCAGCACGTGGTATCCACTCTGGAAGGGGACGACGTCGAAGATTAACTCTTTGCTTTAGAAGTTCTCGGGTGATCCGAAGACTACCTCCAGAGTCACTATTCCCGTGTAGCGAGCTTCAACACCCGGTATGACACCCTTAAAGGTGGTGCTGCTGGGTTTGATCTGAGATGAGTCTATGCCCATCTTTCTGATCGTATCCGCATAGATTAAATTGAGGTTGCTGCCTCTGTCCATGAGGACGCGCGTCAGATGGAATCCGTCGACAGTCGGATCCAGGACCAAAGCAGCCGATCCGCCATGTCGAATGCTGGTTGGATGATCATGTTTGTCAAATGTGATCGGGTAAGCCGACCACAGATTGAACTTCGGGGCAACAGGCTCTAGGGCGTAGATGTCCCGAAGTGCTCGTTTCCTCTCCTTTTTAGGGATGTGGGTGACGTAGATCATGTTCACATATTTCACCTCGTGAGGAAACTGTTTCTGGCCTCCATTATTGTGCCACCGAGGTTCATCCTTGTCTTCACTGCGAGGTTGGGCTTTTTTTTGGCCCTCCGTTGCCAGCTTTTCGGCCTGCTTGAAGACCCAACAATTCTGGTTGGTGTGGGTTGCTGGTTTGTCCAAGGTGCCATGGATCTGGCACGGCCTGTCGAGGATCTTGTCTAGCTGGCTGGGTCCATCTTTGTTCCCTTTAAAGGGCTTCTTTTTCTGCCCGGCTCTAGGCCCACTGAACCCTACTCTTACCGCGGCGTCCTCAGTATCGCTCCCGCCATTTTTATGCCTGCGCTTATTCTTATTGCGCCTGGGCTTACCATTGGCGTCACGGACTTCCGAGGTGCCTGCCTCATCGTTGTCAGTGCTGCGGGCCAGCCAACTATCCTCTCCCGCGCAAAAGCAGGTCATAAGTGAGGCGAGGGCCGCCATGGTCCTCGGCTTATCTTGCCCGAGTTGGCGTGCAAGCCATTCGTCTCGGATGCTGTGTCGGAAGGCGGCGATCGCCTCGGTGTCGGGGCAGTCTACAATTTGGTTCTTTTTAGGTAAGAACCTGTCCCAGAATTTCCTTGCCGACTCGCCGGGTTGCTGAATGACATGGCTGAGGTCGTCGGCGTCTGGAGGTCAGACATAAGTGCCCTAAAAGTTTGCCTTGAAGGCATCTTCGAGTGCTTCCCAGCTTCCGATGGAATGAGGAGGCAGGCTGTTCAGCCAATGCCTCGCCGAGCCCTTTACTTTGAGCAGCAAGTATTTGATAGCATGGAGATCGTCTCCATTGGCCATGTGGATATGGAGAAGGAAATCTTCGATCCATACCACTGAGTCAGTAGTGCCATCGTATGACTCGATGTTGATGGGCTTAAACCCATCGAGGAACTGATGTTCCATTACCCTGTCTGTAAAACAGATCGGGTGAGCGGGACCTCGGAACCGAGCAGTCTCGCGTCGGACATTGGGAGATATCCGTGTGTAAGCTTGGTCCCGAGCTCGGCCGTTCCTGTCCATCCAGGCATCATAGCCGTCGAGCCCGGCTGGCGCACGCCCTCTTGATCCGTAGATGGACCGAGGGGGCGCCCGGTTCACCTCTATCTGGCGTCGTGCGTCGTAAGGCTCGAAGAGATAAATGGAATCCTTGCCATGACGGCGTGTCGTTGTTTGGGTGTGGAGATTTTCCCGTACTGGCCTGTCGCGCTCTCTAGGGGGTCGGTCAGGTTCATCAGCCCGTCCGCGTGTAAAGAGCACGTCGTCGGTTAGTTCTTCGTCGAACTCGGGCAGCAAACGCCTGCGCGGGTAAGATTTAGGTGCGCTACGGCGCCGTTCTTCGAGGTCTTGTTCGGCCGAGAGTATCTCGGCCCATTTTTCATTCAGTGCATCTTGGTTGGCTTGCAGCAGCAGCTGCTTCCGTTTCATGCTTCGGGCGATGGCCACGAGGCGTCGTCGAAACCGTTCTTGCTCAAAGGAGTCCTCGGGGACTATAAAGTCCTCGGTGCCCAGGCTCTCATCCTCCTCAGATTGAGGTAAGTAATTGTCATCATCCCCTTCAAAGAGGTCATCGGGGTCCTCATCCTCGGGGATTTCTGCGGGGCTATGTGGCCGCCCTGGGGAGGCTTGAAAGTCCTCTCCCGGGTTGTCGACATCATCTGCTGCCATGCCGATGTTGGTGGCGGTGGCATCGTGCCCACTGGGGTCCCCGTTGGGACCTCTCCCGCGCCTTTGCCGACGTCTTGACGGATTCTTAGGAGTATCTACCATATATACATCGTAGGTAGATGTTGCCGTCCACTTGCCAGTGTTGACCAGCGGCGTAGTGGTTTCTGTAGGGCCGTCGACATCTTCATCCATGTCGGTAGCCTCGTCGTAGTCTAGCACGTCGGTTAAATCATCGATCGTGGCGACTAGGTGGGTGGTGGGTGGGACATAAATCTCCCGATTGTCGGCTTTAAGTCCGATCTTGTCATAGACCGGGGTCTGACTGTTCGAGATTGATAAGCTCTGGATACGATCAAGCATCTCGTTTAGGTGACATAATTCCTCGGGGTTCATGGCCTGGCTATACGCCGGGCTGACCCGAAGTACGATTGGTGGGTCACTTGACGCGTCCTCAGCCTCATGAGGTGCCGGAGTTGATTCCGGATCTGATACCCGAGTCGGTTCTAAACCCGACATAGTATCCAAAGTCGGGTCCGTACCAACGTCGTGGCTTGATGCAGGGATGAGGTCGCCCGAGGCGGGGGTAATCGATTCCTCCGCAGGACCCTGTGGGGCCAGGGGCCTGGTCCGACATCCTCGAAGGAGATCGGTTCCGGGGTCGAGCCCCAGATGTCTGATAAGCCCTCAATCCGGCCTGGCGTCCAACCTGTAAGGACGAGCTCACCGCGGGAATCCGTGGTGTACTCCAAGCTTCCGAAAGTCACGACGTGATCCGGAGCGTAATTCTCGACGGGAGCCAGACGGCCCGCAGAGTTGGCGCAAAAGACCATGCTGCCGAATACGAAGAGTTGGCCTGGGACGAAGATGTCCTCATAGCCGGTGCCACAGCTGATCTGTAGATGAGCCATCGATCTTTTGTTGATCCCACAGCGGAGCTCTCAATGAAAGCACCAGTGTCGGTGGTAAAACCGGCAGACCTCGGGGTAGGGGGTCTCGAGCTGTGGATCTCGGATCGGTGGTAACAGGAACAAAGGAGACATTAGTTACCCAGGTTCAAGCCCTCTCGAAGAGGTAATACCCTACGTCCTGCTTTGATTATATTGATGATGAAGTATCGAGTACAGGCTTGATCTACCTGGAGATCGTAAGGAGAGATCTAACCCTAAGGCTAGGTGAATGGTAATTGTGATTTGGTCCCCTCTATGGGCTAAACCCTTTGGCTTATAGACACGCCAGGTAGGGCATCTAGGGTTACATGGTCGGTATCCAGGGACGCATATGGAGGCGGTAGGAGATGTCTTGGAGTATACGCCAAGTCCTCGGTAGGTGCGATCTTGATCACGTCCAGGCGTGTAGCTTTCGGAGTCCATCCGAATGAGAATGAGGGCCCTCTAGCCCAGCCCGAGGACTATGGGCCGATTAGGTTGGCACCCCCTAGTCCAGGACACCGTCAACAAGGTTTTCATTCAGGTTGCCGACACCAACACCAACCCGTGAAGGTCAGCACATCAACAACAAGACATCACTTTTAAAAGGGTCGAGATGGACCTAAAGGAAGTGTGAATAAGTATGATTACAATTTTAATTACTTATTAGCAATTTTAGTCAAGTGCAAAATATAATTTTGAGCCTAACAATTGCTAAGTTGAGTTGAGTTCTAGCAATAGAGGATAGGAACAATATGTAGAAGCTAAACACACAATATGATATATCAAGTGCAATGTCAAAGGACCAAAGTAATCACAAGTAAAGAGATATGGTTAGAGAGAACCGAAACTCCGGAGATGAGGATGTATCCCGATGTTCACTCCTTGGAGGAAAGTTAGTGACCGTTGGAGGGGTGAGTGTTACCACTAAGGCGCATCAACACCACACAGGCTCACCCTATTCTCCTTGTGATATCTCAATGAATGTGATTCTCAACCACTAGTGGTAAACCTTAAGGCGACCTCCAAACCTTCACAAACTTTTCAGGGTGAATCACACTTTGATTTCTTACTGCAACACTCCTACCGCCTAAGAGTCTCCAACCTCCAAGAGTAACAAGATGCACCGCCAAAACAAGAGGGAATCAACTTTTGCTTTGGTGAATGTGTAGATCGGGCACTTCTCCTTCACTCCTCAAAAGATCAAGGACTTTGGGTAACTAGGAGTGAGATCTCCAAGAAATCGAGTTTTAGAAATGAAGGAGAGAGAAATGGAGTCGGCAAGTTCTTCATGGGGAAGAAGACTATTTGTAGTGTGACCCGCAAATTCAATCATTGCCGCACAATTTCTACGAGCCCCGAAAATTTCAGGCACACCCGGAAGTTCTAGGCAGGTTCCAGAGAGGTTTTGGAGTATCCATAAACATTGCACACAGGGTGCGAGTTCTCTGAGTCCTCCCGGAAGCTGGCTAGACCCTACCACAGAAGTTTTGTTCAGCCTGAATGTTTCGGCCCCCAGAAGTTCCGGGCAGGTTTCGGGGTTTCCAGAGACATTGCACATTTTGTGAAACTTCTTTGAACGTCCCTGGAAGCTGGTCGGACCTTGCCCCGGAAGTTCTGAGGTATCCAGAAACTGTGTACCACGACAGATTTAGAGGTCCTCTCCTCACTAATTTTGAGTATTTCTTGGGTGCATATTTTTGGGGTGTATGTGTAGTTGATTCCCACAATATCTTGAAGGTGCACCCCCTCTTAACAGTGTGGTTGACCTATGGACTCAATATAAAAGTAAAATCATGAATTTTCTTTTTCTTTTTCAAGTTTAGGGGCGCCTAACCATCCATGCATCCTTCCATGATGTGGTGGCACTGTTTTTAGACTCATGCATGAAGTTGGACATCAATTATGTTGTCATAAACACCTGCTCATCCTCAAACAATATTGCCATGGGCTGCTCTAGCCGAGGGATGGATTAAATTGAACACAGATGGTTCTTTTGTCTCCACTAGTAATGTAGGTGCAGGAATGGTGGTTTCTGATGCGCAAGGCAAGATAGTTTTATCCGCTTGAAGACAATTGGTTTCTTCCTTCAGTTCTCTGGAAGCTAACCTGATGGCCATCATGGAGGGACTAGATCTGGCATTAGTCTGGAGCCAGCTATCGATAATTGTGGAGTCTGACAGTTTGAAGGCGGTGTCCCTTATTCAAAGAACAGATGACGATAAGTCAAGATATGCGTTTTTTGGTGAGAGAGATTCATGCCCTTATGCATGTTAACCGTGTAATCTGTATTACTCATACCAAACATTCGATGCAATGGCATCTGATGGGCATACTGATGAGTGGATTTTATGCATACTTTTTAGAGTATATTTTAGTGCAAAAATCCCTCATAACATATCCATCTAGCACTTATACATGTCCCCAATGCATAGTTTTTGATATTTACTCGATTTACCAACTTCGTTGCACAACTTTTATTTATATTTATTTTTTATTAGTTTTCCTTTGTTTTGTGGTCTTTGTAGGTGTATTGGTATGTTCAAGGACTTGGCACATCAAAAGAACCAAGTTGGGAGTCAAACCGGAGAAGTTTCAGGTACCAGATGAAGGCCATATGGAGTATTTCATATTTTGACATTTATTAAACTATCCAAATTGAAGATCCAAGGCCACTGACGCATCAGGCTTTTTTATAGTAATCCAACGAGCCCAAGAACATCAAAATCGGAGTTCGTATGAAGAAATGGCGACCAAAATACGAAAGTGCTCCCGGAGTCCAGAATGTATGACGGCCTTCCATGCGAGCATAGCCGCTCGTATGGGAGCTCGTATGATCTCCAGACAGCTTCGTAAATTGGCCAAAACTTTCCCGATCCTGCCCCGATTTTGTTCCGGTTTGTTCTTACGGGATCCCTGGCAGATAAGCTATCCTTTGGGCGTGGATTTGACTCCCCTAGAGCCCTTGGATGAAAGGAAGGAGGCTACATCAACGGAGAAGACCCGAGGAGGCCTCCTATATGAAGAGCTCCAACCCTAGTCGTCGGGATCATCATCCTCATTCCAACACAAGTCCATGCAGCTGCCAGGAGGCTCTCCCATCTCATCTAGGGGGGAGGCCTCTCCCTCCATCACCATCACCACGAAGGTCACGCAAGAGGAGGAGAAGGAGGCGCCGCCGCCATCACCGGGCGCTGGCCATAGGCCGGGCACGTCGGTGCCCATCTCCATCTCCGTCCCCGTCATCACACTTGTATTTTGTAAGATTGAACATGTTGATGGCAGTAATAAATCATTCCTATTGTGTGTCCATTTATCTATATTTGAGTAATTGATCCGGTTCTGGGTTGAGGTATGATCTAGTACGCACAACTAGTCTCCGTGGCTTCATTTAGTATATGCTCTCTTTCGCGTTGCATGTATAACACTTGCACGTACACAGAGTAGATAGATGAACTTTGTGATCCTTTGGTTCTGTTGTGTATTATTGACAGCCGCGTGTGACCATGACGCGATGTTATGTCTAGTACACCTAGGAGTGACAGACCGCTGATGCAAACCTTGGGAGAACCATTTGTAGTCTATAATACTTGTATGCCACTAAGACACTCCTCTAGTACTAGTGAGAGCGAAAGCCTAGATACCGCTCTTTGCTCTATTCAATCCTACAAGTACAACCCCTTTTACTTCGTGTTCTAGTTTAGTATATTTTCTCTCCAAGCTTGTAATCTAGTTAAAACCCTCTTTTACTATCGTTCTGGTAGCAACCGATAGAATAGGTTATTTCCAAACTACGGTTTGGGTGCGAACGCAGCTATGCAGACAACATAGTTGCGGGGTTGATAGTGTCTTGCTATTCGCTCTCTGTGGGTTCGACACTCTACTTACACGAAAGTGCTACAACAACCATGTGCCCTTGCAGGACATGAAGCATTTTCTGGCGCCGTTGTTGGGGAGCATAGCGCTTGACGTTACCTTCCTACTCGCACATAGTTTGTTTTTTTAGTTGTTATCTTATTGTTTTTACTCTAAAAAAAATCTACTCATCATGTCTACCAAGATGTATATACAGGACATTGAGAGACTTGCAAGAGAGAAGACTTTAGAGAGAATGTTTAAACCCTTGGGGACAACACCTGAAGGGAGTTGGGAAATTGATCCAAGAATACTCAGTATGCTACACAGTAAGCAATTCATAGGTGATGATACAAAGGATCCGTATGAACATTTGCAACAATTTCACGAGTTATGTGTGGTGTTTAAATTACAAGCTTTTACTCTTGATGAAATGAAACTTAATCTTTTCTATCATTCATTGTCTGCCGAAGCAGAAAATTGGCTAGTAAATCACCATACAGGTACTTTTGACACTTGGGGAAAACTGTCTAGCGCATTCTTGGATAGCTTCTACTCGCAATGGAAGACTTATGGAGCGAGGCGCATGATTGTGAACTTCAACAAAAAACCAGGTGAAAGTCTTGTTAAGCCTTATCGAAGGTACCGCTCTCTACTACGTATTTGTCCTCATCATGATTTTTCTTCATCGCTGCTTATACATTTCTTTTATGGAGGACTAGATAATGAATGTAAAGAGAGATTAGATCTTACTACCAAAGGAGCTTTTATGGATCAAACTGTTGAACAATGTTGGAAATTATTAGATGAAATTGATGAGAATGCTAAAAAATGGGAATTAGATATAGGAGGCGACGGAGGATTAGAGCTTGAATATGATTGTATTAAAAGTTACTCCAAGTCTGGAAATATCAAAAACCCAAGTGAAAAATTTCATCTTGATCCTGACACAATCTTGCATATTGTCAAAAATTATATTGAGCATTGGCAGGTACCAAAAGAAGGATGGGAGAAATACACCAAGCAAACGGAAATACCGGTGGCATCCATAAACACTTCTTGGGATATACCAACAAATTGTAAACCTCCCCATGCAGGAAACAGGTTGGTGCAGGACATAGAGAAAATTTTCTCCTAGCAGGAGACACAAGAAGAAATGTGTTGACAAAGCTTCACATCCGAAGAAACATGGCTGCACCACTCCAACAACAGTTGATGTTTGGAAAATTGATATAGCTCCAAAGGTTGGAAGAGAGAAGGTCTATGAAGAGCAACATATCTAACGAGAACAAGTGTGTGCAGAGAAAGAAACACGCAACAAGGAAGAAGAGAAGGAACGGATTGATCACCCGTCCATACCTTTCACCTTTGTTAGTAATTCTTCGCACAAAAATAATGAGATCGATGTTATTTATAATAATCCTAATGATTATGATTTCTCTAGTTTAGATGAGTATGATGCTAATGACATATACGTGCAGGAATGTCACCCTCAAAATGAGGACGACGATTGTTATGAGTCACTAGATATCTTATTTAAGGAGTCTAGTATTATCAATCATGATGAACTACTCCCTCTGTTCCTAAATATAAGACCTTTTAGAGATTTCACTATGGACTACATACGAATGTATATAGACATATTTTAGAGTGTAGATTCACTCATTTTGCTCTATATGTAGTCTACAGTGGAATCTCTAAAAGGTCTTATATTTAGGAACGGAGGTAGTAGAAGTGAAGCCTTGCACATTGATGTCTACTACACAACTTTTATTCTTGTAGACTCTGTTGGGCCTCCAAGCGCAGAGTTTTGTAGGATAGCAGCAAATTTACCTCAAGTGCATGAACTAAGGTTTATCAATCCATGGGAGGTGTAGGATGAAGATGGTCTCTCTCGAACAACCCTTCAATCAAATACAAACAATCTCTTGTGTCCCCAACACACCCAATACAATGGTAAATTGTGTAGGTGCACTAGTTCGGCGAAGAGATGGTGATACAAGTGTAGTATGGATAGTAGAAATAGGTTTTTATAATCTGAACAATTAAAAACAGCAAGGTAACAAGTAACAAAAATGAGCACAAATGGTATTGCAATGCTTGGAAACAAGGCCTAGGGTTCATACTTTCACTAGTGCAATCTCTCAACAGTGCTAACATAATTGAATCATATAACAATCCCTCAATGTGCGACAAAGAATCACTCCAAAGTTCCTATCAATAGCGGAGAACATAAGATGAAATTTTTGTAGGTAGCAAACCACCTCAAAGTTATCCTTTCCGATAAATCTATTGAGCCATCCCTATAAGTGTCACAGAGAGCCCTAGAGTTCGTACTAAAATAACACCATATGATATGCATCAATCAACTCTAATGTCACCTAGATACTCCAATGTCACCACAAGTATTCGTGAGTTAATTATTCGATATGCATCAAACAATTTCAGATTCATAATATTCAATCCAACACAAAGAACTTCAAAGAATACCCCAAAGTTTCTATCGGAGAAAGTAGGATGAAAACGTGTATCAACCCCTATGCCTAGATTACCCCAGTGTCACACAGGAATCCGCAAGTTGATTACCAAAACATATATCAAGTGACTCAATAGAATACCCCATTGTCACCACGGGTATCCACATGCAAGACATACATCAAGTGTTCTCAAATCCAAAATATTCAATCCGATAACAATGAAACCTCAAAGACAAAGACTCAATTCATCATAACAAGATAGAGAGAGAAGAACACCATATGATCCAACTATATTAACAAAGCTCGTGGTACATCAAGATCGTGCCAAATCAAGAACACGAGAGAGACAGATCAAACACATAGCTACCTGTACATACCCTCAGCCCCGAGGGTGAACTACTCCCTCCTCGTCATGGAGACTGCCGAGATGATGAAGATGGCCTCCGGTGATCACTTCCCCCTCTGGCAGGGTGCCGGAACAGGGCTCCGATTGAGACCGCTTCGGGACAGAGGCTTGCGGCACCGGCGTGGGAGTTCTAGGTTTCTTTCTGTGGGTTTCCCTATTTATAAGAATTTTTGGCGTTGGTTTCACGTCATGGGGAGTTCCAAGGGGCCCACGAGCTCAACCCATACGCCCTAGGGGGCGCTCCCTTAGCTCGTGGCTCCCCTGGACTTCGTCTGGTCCACCTCCCAGGCTTCGGGGGTCTCTTCTTGTCCATGAAAATCACCTTAAAATTTCGTGGCAATTGGACTTCGTTTGGTATGGATTTTCTGCGAAACAAAAAATAGCCAAAAAAACAGGAACTGGCACTGGGCACTTGGTCAATAGGTTAGTCCATAAAATCATATAAAAGTGCACCAAAACCATATAAAATTGTTGTAAACATGGCATGAATACTTTATAAATAATAGATACGTTGGAGACGTATCACACATCTCCAGTAATTCTTTGTTATGTATTTTGTCACACTAATATGGTGCAGGAAATCCTACCGGGGAAGGGTGCATTCTCGGCTTCGAAAGAATTTCATAGAGTGTTTGCCCACAACAGTACCCAAGGTAAAAATTTGAAGTTTGAATATAATCCTCTTGTTGCAGAAAATCGAGGAGACATTCGTATCTCATCCGGTGCATCAACTCTGGCTTGAGAGTGAAGATTTGTTCATCTACATAATGCCGACGCACTGCAAGCGGGTATGACTTAGACCAAATTTTCTATGAGGTGCTCTGAAACATGGTCGGGGGAAATAAATGGAGCATCAAAGCCTAGCTATATGGCTCTAAAGAAAGCACTGTCAGGAGGCAACCTGGAAGTAAGAAGGAGTCTTTATTAGTTTTGAGTCTTTTTACTCTAGTTTGCATTCATATTTTTGCTTTGGCACTATGCATGAATTTCTATTAAAGTTGGTTTGGTTTAAGCCTTCACTAGGTGGAATTTTTTGTCTGCTCAAAAAATTTGTATGTGGTACCATTGCACTGTTGGGTCTCTTAATATTTTCCTAGTACAAGTGTTGGAACTAACCCCGCAGGAATTTCCAAAGAAAACGAAGTTCCAGATGAATCATAGGAAAAGACAGCGTTTTATACGATCGCCCATAGTCGTATGTGCGGTCGTATTGAGCAAGGGAGGAGCCAACAAATATGTCGAGTGGCAACAGAGCCGACGACGGCGTTCCATACGAGCACGTATGCTCGTATGTGCGCTCATATGACGCTTGGGCAGAAGAGACCGGAGATCCAGAGCGCAAGACGGTCTTTCGTATGAATACAAACGCTCGTATGGCTGGGTGTCGACACCGTGTACTATGACAGAGCGAAAGACGGCAGACCGTACGACCGCAAGTGGTCGTTTGTGCCCTCGCACCAAAGCAAGAAACTACCCAACTTATTTATTTCTTCGAGCCGAGGACAGTGGGTTATATTTTAACCGTCCGTTTGTGCTTTAATGTTTATTATTCACCTCCAAAGCCTCTGAATCAATAAAACTTTGTAGTTTTTCATGTTTTTTTGTTTCTTTTTTTCCGATTGGGTATACGAGCTCCGTTCGTATACCGAACCGTGTTCTTTTTCTCTTGTGTGTTATTTTCGCAGAGGTTTGGACCTAGTGTGGTGACATGTACGGTATGGTGCCAACCGTATGTAAACCCTCAGAAGCCACTCGGTCACTTCGATTCGACAAAATTTTCAACTACAAGTGCCCGGTTCGACCGGACCGTATCAAAGAACGTCCTACGAAGCATAGATCCATGCCCATTAAGGGAGAGGTCATTTTCACCTCAACGGTAAAAGTTTTATTACCCATGCTTACATCTAAGCTTGGGGAGGTAACCACTTCCCATAATATCCTTTAATAAACTGAACTTTCTCTCTTTGTTTCATAATTTTTTTGAGATTAGTTCTTGTAAAGTTCTATCTTTTGGGGAAGTTAGTTTTGCATGTGTAGAGTTTTGTGCAATGATCTTCATCTGATAGATACTATGCAATCATGTGTCCCGTTGTTTGACATGCTTGCTTAAGTATGACCATTCTTTATTTGTACAAGGGAATCACTTGCTCAAGTTAGGCCCCATATTGCCAAGTTAATGTTTTTATGCACTTTGTTCAAGTTTTTTGCTTAGCTTGAGAACAATCTTGTGATCCTCTGAAAGACATTTGCCATGATCTCTACTTTTACAAACGTAAAGAAAAATGATGGTTTAATAAAAGGTTTGACACTTGTTAAAATTGTTCTAAAAGAAAGAGTTATGGAGTAGCTCAACCTCATGGTGTTTGATACAATAGACTCAATAGCCCTTGTGGATAAAATTGTCCAGAGCAACTTAGTTGAAAAGTGAATGAGATTATGCCAAAATCTGTGTTTGCATTTTTACATGGCGCTTCAGCTTCTCTCTAGTGCTATGACCTTGCTAGTCTATACACGTGTACATGTGTAAATGTGGCTTCGTCACCTTTCTTGATGTTATGCTGAGAACTCCGCTGGCCAATGAACGATCCACCAAAGTTTCGGCTCGGATTTCGGCTATGAGTTTGTTACCATACGTAGTGGCAACACCACATCGAATATTATTTAGCTTTCTCTCGAAATGGTGTGTATGTGGTAAATAAAGGGTAATGATCACAAGAGCTTGAAAAGAGACAACATATTGGTCCACAGTACCCAAAATTCAGCGACTGCGAAACCTTATGCATGATCATTTCTTTGGCATGATCCCATCACCCGACAACAAAAGTTTCAGCAAACAATGATTGAAGTAAGTGCCTGAGAGCCTTGATTTGAGAACGTTAGTGGGCAGTGATGAGAAACTCTATATGTTGACTTTTTGACAATACTCTCGGTGTTCAAGTTTGTTTAAGAAGAAAAACAACAAAAAGAAATGAATAATCTATTAAGTAAGAGGATCCAAGTATTTGCTTTCATGCTAGATTAAACTTTGACAAGGAGCATTGATTTTTTTTACTAAATCTCTAGTGGTTTGTATCAAAATGTATATATGTTACCTAGTCGAGCATGTGCTACCTTGTATAAATATGCTCCATCTTGCTTATAGCTTGCAGAGAAGACAAGGATACGCCCATGGCAACAATCTTATTGATCAGCTAGATGGATAACTTTAGTTTATCAACCTTCTTTCTCAAGGATGAGCAAGGTTTAAGCTTGGGGAAGTTTATGAGTGGATTTTATGCATACTTTTTAGAGTATATTTTAGTGCAAAAATCCCTCATAACATATCCATCTAGCACTTATACATGTCCCCAATGCATGGTTTTCGGTATTTACTCATTTTACCAAGCTCATTGCACAACTTTTATTTTTATTTAGTTTTTGTTAGCTTTCCTTTGTTTTGTGGTCATTGTAGGTGTATTGGCATGTTCAAGAACTTGACACATCAAAAGAACCAAGTTGGGAGTTAAACCGGAGAAGTTCCAGGCACCAGATGAAGGCAATATGGAGTATTTGATATTTTGACATTTATTAAAGTGTCCAAATTGAAGACCCAAGGCCACTTACGCATCGGGCTTTTCGCTATCAATCCAACGAGCCCAAGAACGTCAAAATCGGAGTTCATATGAAGAAATGGCGAGCAAAATACGAAAGTGCTCCCAAACTCCAGAATGTATGACAGCCTTCCATGCGAGCATAGCCGCTCATATGGGAGCTCGTATGATCTCCAGACACCTCAGTAAATTGGCCAAAACTTCCCCAATCTTGCTCCAATTTTGTCCCGGTTTGTTCCTACGGGATCCTTGGCAGATAAGTAATCCTTTGGGCGTGGATTTGACTCCCCTAGAGCCCTTGGATGAAAGGGAGGAGACTACATCAGAGAAGACCCGAGGGGGCCTCCGATATGAAGAGCTCCAACCCTAGCTGTGACGCCCCCGACTTAATCGTGCACTAATCATACACGCAAATGCACACGATCAAGCCTAAGGACTCACGTGAAGATATCACAACACAACTCTAAACACAAATAAAAGTCATACAAGCTTTATATTACAAGCCAGGGGCCTCGAGGGCTCGAATACATAAGCTTGAGCAATACAAGCATCAGCGGAAGCATCAGATATCTGAGTACAGACATAAAAGTTAAACAAGTTTGCCTTAAGAAGGCTGAGCAAAACAACGACACTAGATCGATAAGGTGCAGGCCTCCTGCCTGGTAACCTCCGAAACTACTCCTGATCGTCGGTCTCCACGTAGTAGTAGGCTCCACCGGTGGGGTAGTAGTAGTCGTCGGCGGGAGCAGCTGGCTACTGGGCTCCGTCATCTGATCGTAGTAATCGGGTATGGGGAAAAGGGGGGGGGGAAGCAAAGCAACCGTGAGTACTCATCCAAAGTACCCGCAAGACTTATATCAGAACTATTCTATTTATGCATCGGTATCAAGTGAAAGGGCTGTATCAGTGGACTAGACTACAGAAATGTCAGAATAGGGGGAAAGGCCTAGCCTATCGAAGACTAGCAACTTGCAGCATCTTGCAGCATTAGAAGAGTGCAGATTAGTACATAGTAAACTAGTAAGTAGTAGCAACAACGCCCAGAGATCCTTCCTCGTCTCCATGCGAGAAAGCGATCCCGGAGCCAACATATTAGTTTAGTAACACAAGTATCCAGTTCTAGTTGTAGTAGATCGGGATACTCTCTGAGCGTCCGTTACCGTGGACACGGCTATTCGAATAGTTATACTTCCCTGCAGGGGTGCACCAACTTACCCAACACGCTCGATTAACTCCGGCCGGACACACTTTTATCGGGTCATGCCCGACCTCGGCTGATCGACACACCGTAGTCCTACCTAGGCTCAACAGAGAGGCCAGCACGCCGGTCTACACCCTAAGCACTCAGGGGTATTGGGCCCATCGCCCTTTGCACTCCTGCGCATTGCGTACGCGGCCGGTGAGCAGACCTAGCCCCCTTAATACAAGCGCAGGCTTTCCAGTCCAACCTGGCGCACGCCGCTCAACTGCTGACGTCTGAAGAGCTTCGGCTGATACATACGACACCGAGTGCCCATACTTATTCCCGCGTGGTGGTTAGTGCGATAAGGCCAGAGGCCTACTCAGATCACATATCCTAACCCGTTAGTGCTCTGGGAGCTCGCGGTGACAATCAGCGATCCACGATCTGTGGTCCCGTCGCCCCGTCTCGTGGACTTACGGCAAGGGCCAGGAATGCCCGGCCATGCCACGTAATCATCTCACGGGTACCCTCCTGGTCAACCCGGCTTCACATCACTCGCAGGTACCCCTCGGGGCCGACCCGACTTTATCAAGTATCTGTAGTAAAAGTCATGGTAACCATGTATCCATCACATCAAGGGGGAATCCGAGGAATCACCCTTGTAGGAATCCTACTCGATGTAATCCGTCAAGGAGAACCAGGAGGAATCACCCTCAATGGTCCACACTTGAGGGGTTGCACGACAGAGTCATCATCGGGAAGGGGAGAGCGAGGAATCACCTTCTGCAATCACCATCGATGTGCTATACTACAGAGATATCATCAGGAGTGCAGTACGAGGTATCACCCTCGGCTCTCGATAGTAGCCCTGCAGCGTCGTACAACTAAGGGGGGGGGTGCGGTGATGTGTCGGTCTCTGCACATCGATCACAATGATCGAGGCACTGGTAACAAAGCGAGGCAACAGGGACAAGGGTGAGGGGGGTCACTGATGGATTACTAACCAACCTATTCTAAGCAGTTTAGGATGACAGGTAAAGTAACAACAGCAGGTTACAAAAACAGGCTATGCATCAGAATAGGAGCAATCAATTACAGTAGCAAAATCTAATGCAAGCATGGGGAAGAAAGAATAGGTGATATTGGAATGATCAAGGGGGTTTTGCTTGCCTGGAAGCTCTGCTGAAAGGGGCTGGTTGTCAGGGGCGTAGTTGTACTCGGCAACAGCGTCAGTCTCAGGGTCTACCAGAGAGAAGAGGGGGGAGAAAAAATAAATAAAAAGCAAACAATGCAACACAAATGCATGGCATGGCAATATGCAGTGCTGGTGGTGACCTATCGCTGCGCTACACGTTGTAGACGGAGCGGGAAAATATCTGAGGATCTTTTCCCGGCTTCGGCCATCTGTCAGACAGATGAACCGGAGGGGAAGGTTCCATGTTTGCATGGTTGTGGGCATGTGATAGGTGCATGGAGGGCATATTCGGGTCCGTCTCGTTTTTCTGATCAACTTTCATGTAGAAAACTTTTTGATCCGAGCTACGGTTTAATTTCTATGATTTTTCAATGATTTAAACATTTTTTGGAATTTCTGGAATTAATTTAAATATTAAATTCGAATTTAAACAGTGCATTTACTTTTTATACACAAAAGCAACTAGCCACTGTGTATGATAGGTGGGCCACTGCCTAGTCAGCAGCCCAGTCAGCAGTCAACTCTGTTGACTGTTGACCTGGTCAAACTAACATGTGGGGCCCCTCTTTCATAGACTGTACTAATTTAACAGCTGATTAATCTAACTAATTAACTAATTAGCCAGTGGGACCCACTGTCAGTGACTGTTTAATTAACAGATTACTTAGCATTTTTATTATTTATAAAAACGTTTAAATTAAGGTGGGGTCCACATGTCAGTGACACTGGGCTGCCCAGTCAGCACAGTTGACTGGGTCAACCCGGTTAACGTGGCCGTGGGGCCCAGCGGTCAGTGGCTCAGGGGGGGCACGTGGCAGCCACGTCGGCGCTGGCTGCCGGAGTAGCTCCGGCGAGCCTCCCGCGGCGGCTGTTCGCCGGAGTTGGCCGGAAATTGCGTACGGTGGTCCAAATCGCGCGCGGGTGGGTTCTTTGGAATGGGCACTTCGCCGCGCGTCCAACGGTGGCTTCAGAACGGGCGGGGGTGTCCGGAGTCGAGCAGTGTGACTGCGTCGGGCGGCGGCGGCGTTCGGTCGACAACGAAAAAGCAGCAACAGCGCGCGATAGCTCAAACTAAGGGCCCGGGAGTGGTCTACGCGCGCGGATGAGCTCAACGGACAACGACGTGCGGGCGTTAGGGCATCAGAATGTTGCCGGCGACGAACTCGGCCGCGTCGAATGTGCTCGCTAGAGCTAGCAAGCGACGACGCGAAGAGAGGGGAAAGGTAGCTAGGCTTATAGCGGTCCTGCAGATGAGCTTAACGGGCTCGGGGGAGGCTTGGGGACGACGGCGTGGAGACGGCGATCTCCGGCGACCGAAGTTGGGGAAGACGGCGTCGGGAACGAAGCAGGGGCTCCCGGCTCGAATGACGAGGCGTAGACGAGGTAGTCGACGTCGGGGAAGCCGGTGGACAGGTTGGAGAGGCGGACGGAGCTCGGTGGCTGCGAGCTTCACGGCGGCGAGGCCATGGCGGCGTTCGGGAGAGGGAGGAGAGCGCGGGCGAGAGGGAGAAGAGGGGCTAGGGTTTGTGCTCGTGGGCGAGGGGGGTTCCTTATCCCCTCCAGCGGCTCTATAGCATGCCACCTTCGAGCAGAGGAGAGGGGGGGCCGGCGCGGCGAGCGCGCACGCGGCGACAACGTGCGGGGGTGAACAGAAGGAGGGAGACGAGGTGCTGGCGGGCTGGGCTGGGTACTGTAGACCTAAAGCCCAGCAGCACAGTGGGCTCCTTTCTTTTTCCTTTTTCTTTTTCTGCCTTTTCTGTTTTGCAAATTGTTTGGCCACCAAATCACTTTTGAAAAATGTGCAACCTGGCCAAATAATTATGTTACAATATTTGGCAGTGCCATAAAAAGTTTGGAAGCCCAATGATTTCATTTGAATTTGTATTGCATTTAAAAGAGGCAAAATGGTGCTGTTGGCACTGTTTTCATGATGTTAGAGTCATCTAGGGGATTTAGGTGATGTTGTTTTCCTGAACATAAATAGTTATGGAATATTTCCAAAATTATGAACTATTTAGTTTCCAAATTTGAACATCAATTATTTTCACCTCATATCTGAATTTCAATTTGATATGGAATTTGAAATGAGATATGATTCCAATGTGATTAAGCATTGCAAATCAAAATGACTTGGCATTAATACAGTGGATCACTGTAGCTCATTACATAGGGGTGTTACAATTCTCCTCCTCTAAAATAAATTCTCGTCCCGAGAATTCAGGAGGTAGAAAGAAGAAGCTCCGGGTATTCTTCACGAAGACGATCCTCACGTTCCCAAGTGGCTTCATCTTCAGTATGATTCGACCACTGGACTTTGAGAAACTTGATTGTCTTCTGACAGGTCCGACGTTCATCTTGATCCAGGATGCGGATTGGATGCTCTTTATAAGAGAGATCATCTTGCAATTCGAGCATCTCATGATCCACAACACGGTGCGGATCCTTGAAGCAACGACGAAGTTGCGACACATGGAAGACATCGTGGAGGTGAGAGAACTTCGGCGGCAATTCCAATTTATATGCCACCTGACCACGTCTGGCGAGAATGCGGAAAGGACCAATGTAGTGAGGAGCTAACTTGCCCTTGATCCCATACTGATGAGTGCCCTTCATAGGAGTGACACGCAGATAAGCTTGCCCACCAGGTTGATAGATCGATCCCCAGTGTTTACGATCATAGTTGCTCTTCTGGCGAGACTGGGCCGCCTTGAGATTTTCCCGGACAATATGGACTTGCTCTTCAGCGTGTTGAATAATATCCGGACCAATGAGCGGCCGTTCCCCAGTTTCTGACCAATTCAGAGGGGTTCGACACTTACGTCCATATAATACCTCGAAGGGAGCCATCTTCAAGCTAGCTTGATAGCTGTTGTTGTACGAGAATTCAACATACGGGAGAGATTCCTCCCAGTTCTTGCCAAATGAAATGACACAAGCACGCAGCATATCTTCAAGCACTTGATTAACTCGTTCAACTTGGCCTTGGGACTGGGGGTGATAAGCTGAACTCCAGGTTATATGAGTTCCCATAGCTTCTTGGAAACTTGCCCAAAACTTTGAGGTGAAGAGGTTGCCTCGGTCTGAACTGATCTCCTTGGGAATACCGTGGAGTGATACAATTCTGGAGATATACAAATCTGCTAACTGACTAGCAGTGATCGTCTCCTTGACTGGCAAAAAGTGTGCAACTTTGGAAAGTTGATCGATGACAACAAGAATAGCATCATGACCCTTTTATGACCTGGGAAAACCAGTAATGAGATCCATTTGAACCTTATCCCATTTCCATTCAGGAATAGGGAGCGGTTGCAGAATTCCAGCAGGCTTCTGATGTTCTGCCTTAACGCGACGGCAAATGTCACATTCGGCAACATAGCGAGCAATGTCTTGCTTCATTTTAGACCACCAGTACCTTTGACGGAGATCACGATACATCTTGGTGCTACCCGGATGAATAGACAGTGGGGTATCATGTGCCTCCTTCATAACTTTGTCCGTCATGAGTTCGAACCGAGGTACTACAATGCGATCTCTGAAATACAAGGTTCCATCTTCTGCAAGCGAGAAATCTCTGGACTTTTCAAGGTCAAGATCTCTTTTCATCAGATCAACTTCAGCATCTTTAGCTTGCGCAGACCTAACAGCCTTCTCAAGATCTGACTATAAAACAAGGGTATTAAGAGAACCCTGTGGAATGATGTGAAGGTTCAATTTGCGAAGTTCTTCATACAGATGGGGTTGAGATCGCTGAACCATGAGATTGTTACAATAGGACTTGCGGCTCAAGGCATCGGCCATCACATTAGCTTTGCCAGGGGTATAAGAAATACCGCAGTCGTAGTCCGTGATTGCTTCCATCCATCTCTGTTGACGGAGATTCAGATCCGGCTGAGTAAACATATACTTCAGACTTTGATGATCAGTGTAGATCTCACATCAATTACTGAGAAGGTAATGTCGCCACAACTTTAGTGCATAGATAACTGCAGCAAGTTCGAGATCATGAACTGGGTAGTTTTCTTCATGAGGACGCAGTTGTCGCGAGGCATAAGCAATGACCTTGCGCTCTTGCATTAGGACACAGCCTAATCCTTGACGAGAGGCGTCGCAATAAATGACGAATTCCTTGCGAGAATGCGGAGGAGCAAGCACTGGAGTAGAGGTCAGCTTGTCCTTGAGTGTCTGGAAACTTTCTTGACATTTGTCTGTCCACTCAAACTTAACGCCTTTGTGAAGCAGATTAGTCAGAGGCTTGGCAATCTTGGAAAAGTTCTCGACAAAATGGCGGCAATAGCTGGCGAGTCCGAGAAAACTTCTTACTTGCTTGACATTCTTCGGGGGAGTCCAGTCAAGAATAGCCTGAACTCGTTCTCGGTTAATAGCAATACCATCTTTGGATATCACATGGCCAAGGTAGGTCACTTTAGATAACTAGAATTCACACTTGGAATACTTGGCATATAGCTGATGTTCTCGAAGCTTTTCCAGCACAAGACGAAGGTGTTCAGCATGTTCTTCCTTATTCTTGGAAAATACCAAGATATCATCCAGATAAACCACGACGAACTTGTCGAGGTAATCCTTGAAGATATAATTCATCAAGCGAGAGAATGTTGCTGGAGCATTAGTTAAACCAATGGACATGGCGGTGTACTCGCATGAACCATAGCGAGTAACGAAAGCGGTCTTTGGAATATCCTCTTCACGGACTCGGATCTGATGATAACCCAACCTCAAGTCGAGTTTAGAGAATACTGAAGATCCAGCAAGTTGATCATATAGATCGTTGATCCGAGGAAGCGAATACTTGTTCTGAAGGGTTGCCTGGTTGATAGGTCGGTAATCTTGGACTAACCGGTTTGTACCATCTTTCTTCTTGACATAGAGAGAAGGTGCTCCCCAGGCAGAGGAACTTGGACGAATGAAACCCTTACGAAGTGATTTGTCGATTTCCTACTTAAGCTCAAGGAGTTCATGCGGTGGCATTGTAGGGACGCTTCGCAATAGGAGTAGTGCCTGGTTTCAAGTCGATAACAAACTCGACAGCTCTAACAGGGGGTACTCCTGGAAGTTCTTCTGGGAAAACACCTTGGAAGTCGCGAACGACTGGAACGTTTTCGATTCCCTCAAGAGGTGAAGCGTTCAACGCATTCAGGGAATAAATCTGGGCTTCGGCATTTTGAATGAAATGAGCATGGTAGTTTACTATCTCGTCTGATGGGTGTAGGAGTTGGACGACTTTAGTGGCACAATGGATAGAAGCAGTATGAGCCTTCAACCAATCCATTCCCAGAATGAGATCAATGTTGGAAGACTTCAAAATAATAGGAAAGGCATGGAACTCTAACCCTTCAATATCGATGGTAACATTGGGGCTGAGCATAGAGGTTTGGCATTGGCCCGCGGGAGTGTTTACCATTAACGGATTGTGCAACTGCTCACATTTAGTGTCATGCATGTATGCAAAAGCTTCTGACATGAATGATTGCGATGCTCCTCAATCAAATAAAACGGAAGCTGGTACTGAATTAACGAGAAGTGTACCCATCACAGTAGCAGGCTGGTCTTGAGCTTCATTCAGATCAACATGGTAAGCTTGACCACGACCATAAGAAGGTCTGGCATTGTTGTTGCGGGACTGGTTGTTGCCACGGCCATTTCCACGGCTAGCTGACGGAAGCACAAGCTGATTCTGGTTCTGAGTGCAGTCTCTAGAACGGTGACCTGGACGGCAACACTTGAAGCAGAGCCCGTCTTCGGGACGAAGAGCAGGGGCAGGAGCTCGAAGCATTGGAGCGAGGCCTCAGCTGCCTTAGAGGTGGAGGAGGCAGACGAGGTGCATCATACGACGGCCTTGGAGCAGGTACAGTTGGACGGTACATGCTATGTGGAATCCAGATACGGCGCTTCTGGGAAGACGAACCCGAAGATGAGCCCGCATCACGGGTGCGCTTGAGAGCATCCTTGTGATCCTTCAGACCAGTCTCAACCTGAATGGCCTTGTTCACCAATGTGGCGAAGTCGGCGAAGTCTTGGACAAGCAGTGCTAACTTGATATCTGGGTTGAGCCCTTCACGGAACTTCTCCTGTCTGCGGGCATCAGTAGCAATGTCTTCCTCAGCATAGCGAGATAGTTCAAGGAACTCCCGCTGGTAAGCTTCCACAGTCTTGCTGCCCTGGGTAAGGTTGCGGAACTCACGCTTCTTCCGGTCCATAACTCCTTGCGGAATGTAACGGGCACGGAAGGCAGCTCGAAACTCCACGCAAGTGATGATGGTTCCAGCAGCTAGGGTATGCCTGTGACTGTCCCACCATTGCGCTGCGGGACCCTTCAGAAAGTACGACGCAAAAGTGACATAGTTGACAGGGGCCACATTAGCAGACTCCATCTCGAAAGGGATGTCGCGGAGCCAGTCATCAGCATCAAGCGGCTAAACTGAGTTGCGGAAGATGGTTGGATTGAGATGCACAAACTCTTGCAAAGTTATTGAGGCTGGCTGCTGGTTAGCATTTGGACGAGGGAACTGATCCATGAGCCCTTGCATGAATTGGCGGTTCAGTTCAAACTGCTGCATCATTCCAGCCATATAGTCGGGCGGTGGTGGATTGTTGGCACCACGGCCATGACCTGCGGGTCTAACCATCCTGCTAAAATTCAACAGGGGTAGTTTAGCAATGAGCATTGCAGTTGTAAGGAATCATTCATGAAGTAACACACACAACAAATGGAGTGCAATAGATACATCAACATAGTCAAACATGACATACAGATCCGTACATAGATTCGGTTACAGGCCAGCGTTACGATAGCGAAAAGCAAAGCTAGACACAATAGGCGGCACGCAGGCATGCGGTGGAGGGATACAACAATGGGACATAGCGATAGCTACATCAACGTCGGAGAAAACCACTGAAGCCAGGCAACTGCAGGTGACGACACAGGGTACCCTCGATATAAGGATCCTGCGCTCCGTGAACACTCCGGTGCAGAACCTGGTCCCGAACTGGAAGAAGAGGACCACGTGGAGGAGTAAGACCTCCAACAGCAGGCCATTCAAGACCTGGTGGCATCTCCGTCCTGCGCGGGTAAAGAATGTACTCTGGGTGCATCCCTGCACTGACTGCTGGCAGCAACTGTGTTAGAGCGTCGTAAAGACAAGCACGAGTGGCGTACAACTCGACAGCAAGAGCTCAGGCAGTGCGATCCAGAGCCTGAGTGTACTGAACCAAAATCTGCGGGTCATAATGATGCAGCACGTAAGGAGTACAGACAGCAGTGTAGTATCCACTCTCATCCCCAACGGGGGCATATGGAATGTATCTGAAAGCAGTCTCCTCCAAGCGACTATTGTGCTCTCCACGGAGACGAGCAATAGCAGTATAGGCAGCATCATGGATTGCCATGTCAACAGTCACTCCAACACCATGGAAGGTGTGCAGCATAGTGATGGAGTTGTTCTGCCGATCAAAGATACGAACCATAGCGTGGTACCGCTCCTGGTTGAACTCGCGGTAGTCCTCATAAACAGTGTACTCGGGGTACCAGCGATATCCCAGCCTGGTCAAGAGGTCAACCAGGATAGCAGGGAACCCAGTCGCATCGACAGCCATGGTCTGGCGCACAAGCCGTCTTGCGGGACGCATCTGAAACAAGGGAGTGCAAGATGTCAAACAACAGTGTGAGAAGCATAAGATAACTTGGAAAGAAATGATTGTAGATAATCCAACTCTCCGGGTGAATGTGAACACGAGACCCAAATGCCAGAGTTAGTAAAATCTTTAACCCGAATAGAAGAGAGATCAGAGTCCCAGAGTAAAGAAGAGGAATAAAAGATCCTAATACCACTCATTGGCGACGTTGGCCCATAAGCCACACAGCCATATTAGTAAAACAGTTTTCAAAGACTAGACTCAACTTCGGCCAAGGAGTTGGAAAGGGGCTTCCTACAGGCAGTCGGCTCTGATACCAACTTATGACGCCCCTGACTTAATCGTGCACTAATCATACACGCAAATGCACACGATCAAGCCTAAGGACTCACGTGAAGATATCACAACACAACTCTAAACACAAATAAAAGTCATACAAGCTTTATATTACAAGCCAGGGGCGTCGAGGGCTCGAATACATAAGCTTGAGCCATACAAGCATCATCGGAAGCATCAGATATCTGAGTACAGACATAAAAGTTAAACAAGTTTGCCTTAAGAAGGCTGAGCAAAACAACGACACTAGATCGATAAGGCGCAGACCTCCTGCCTGGGAACCTCCGAAACTACTCCTGGTCGTCGGTCTCCACGTAGTAGTAGGCTCCATCGGTGGGGTAGTAGTAGTCGTCAGCGGGAGCAGCTGGCTCCTGGGCTCTGTCATCTGATCGCAGTAATCGGGTATGGGGAAAGGGGGGGGGAAGCAAAGCAACCGTGAGTACTCATCCAAAGTGAAAGGGCTGTATCAGTGGACTAGACTGCAGAAATGCCAGAATAGGGGGAAAGGCCTAGCCTATCGAAGACTAGCAACTTGCAGCATCTTGCAGCATTAGAAGAGTGCAGATTAGTACATGGTAAAGTAGTAAGTAGTAGCAACAATGCCCAGAGATCCTTCCTCGTCTCCCTGCAAGAAAGCGATCCCGGAGCCAACATATCAGTTTAGTAACACAAATATCCAGTTCTAGTTGTAGTAGATCGGGATACTCTCTGAGCGTCCGTTACCGTGGACATAGCTATTCGAATAGTTATACTTCCCTGCAGGGGTGCACCAACTTACCCAACACGCTCGATTAACTCCGGCCGGACACACTTTTATCGGGTCATGCCCGACCTCGGCTGATCGACACACCGTAGTCCTACCTAGGCTCAACAGAGAGGCCAGCACACCAGTCTACACCCTAAGCGCTCAGGGGTCTTGGGCCCATCGCCCTTTGCACTCCTGCGCATTACGTACGCGACCGGTGAGCAGACCTAGCCCCCTTAATACAAGCGCAGGCTTTCCAGTCCAACCCGGCGCACGCCGCTCCACTGCTGACGTCTAAAGAGCTTCAGCTGATACATACGACGCCGAGTGCCCATACTTATTCCCGCGCGGTGGTTAGTGCGATAAAGCCAGAGGCCTACTCAGATCACATATCCTAACCCGTTAGTCCTCTGGGAGCTCGCGGTGACAATCAGCGATCCACGATCTGTGGTCCCGTTGCCCCGTCTCGTGGACTTACGGCAAGGGCCAGGAATGCCCGGCCGTGCCACGTAATCATCTCACGGGTACCCTCCTGGTTAACCCGGCTTCACATCACTCGCGGGTACCCCTCGGGGCCGACCCGACTTTATCAAGTATCTGTAGTAAAAGTCATGGTAACCGTGTGTCCCATCACATCAAGGGGAATCCGAGGAATCACCCTCGTAGGAATCCTACTCGATGTAATCCGTCAAGGAGAACTAGGAGGAATCACCCTCGATGGTCCACACTTGAGGGGTTGCACGACAGAGTCATCATCGGGAAGGGGAGAGCGAGGAATCACCCTCTGCAATCACCATCGATGTGCTATACTACAGAGATATCATCAGGAGTGCAGTACGAGGTATCACCCTCGGCACTCGATAGTAGCCCTGTAGCGTCGTACAACTAAGGGGGGTGTGCGGTGATGTGTCGGTCTCTGCACATCGATCACAATGATCGAGGCACTGGTAACAAAGCGAGGCAACAGGGACAAGGGTGAGGGGGGTCACTGATGGATTACTAACCAACTTATTCTAAGCAGTTTAGGATGACAGGTAAAGTAACAACAGCAGGTTACAAAAATAGGTTATGCATCAGAATAGGAGCAATCAATTACAGTAGCAAAATCTAATGCAAGCATGGGGAAGGAAGAATAGGTGATATTGGAATGACCAAGGGGGTTTTGCTTGCCTGGAAGCTCTGCTGAAAGGGGTTGGTTGTTAGGGGCGTAGTCGTACTCGGTAGCAGCGTCAGTCTCGGGGTCTACCGGAGAGAAGAGGGGGGAGAAACAACAAATAAAAAGCAAACAATGCAACCCAGATGCATGGCATGACAGTTTGCAGTGCTGGTGGTGACCTATCGCAGCGCTACACGTTGTAGACGGAGCGGGAAAATATCTGGGGATCTTTTCCCGGCTTCGGCCATCTGTCAGACAGATGAACCAGAGGGGAAGGTTCCATGTTTGCATGGTTGTGGGCATGTGACAGGTGCATGGAGGGAATATTCGGGTTCGTCTCGTTTTTCTGATCAACATTCATGTAGAAAACTTTTTGATCCGAGCTACGGTTTAATTTCTATGATTTTTCAAAGATTTAAACATTTTCTGGAATTTCTGGAATTAATTTAAATATTAAATTCGAATTTAAACAGTGCAATTACTTTTTATACACAGCAGCAGCTAGCCACTATGTATGACAGGTGGGCCACTGCCTAGTCAGCAGCCCAGTCAGCAGTCAACTCTGTTGACTGTTGACCTGGTCAAACTGACATGTGGGGCCCCTCTGTCATAGACTGTACTAATTTAATAGCGGATTAATCTAACTAATTAACTAATTAGCCAGTGGGACCTACTGTCAGTGACTGTTTAATTAACAGATTAATTAGCATTTTTATTATTTATAAAAACGTTTAAATTAAGGTGGGGTCCACATGTCAGTGACACTGGGCTGCCCAGTCAGCATAGTTGACTGGGTCAACCCGGTCAACGTGGCCGTGGAGCCCAGCGGTCAGTGGCTCAAGGGGGGGCACGTGGCAGCCACGTCGGCGCCGGCTGCCGGAGGAGCTCTGGCGAGCCTCCCGCGGCGGCTGTTCGCCGGAGTTGGCCGGAAATCGCGTACGGTGGTCCAAAACGCGCGCGGGTGCGTTCTTTGGAACGGGCACTTGGCCACGCGTCCAACGGTGGCGTCAGAACGGGCGAGGGTGGCCGGAGTCGAGCAGTGCGACGGCGTCGGGCGGCGGCGGCGTTCGGTCGACAACGAAAAAGCAGTAGCAGCACGTGATAGCTCAAACTAAGGTCCCGGGAGTTGTCTACGCGCGCGGGCGAGCTCAACGGACAACGACGTGCGGGTGTTAGGGCATCGGAATGTTGCCGGCGATGAGCTCGGCGGCGACGAGCTCGGCCACGTCGAATGTGCTCGCTAGAGCTAGCAAGCGACGGCATGAAGTGAGGGGAAAGGTAGCTAGGCTTACAGCGGTCCTGCAGATGAGCTTAACGGGCTTGGGGAAGGCTTGGGGACAACGGCGTGGAGGCGGCGATCTCCGGCGACTGAAGTTGGGGAAGACGGCGTCGGGGACGAAGCAGGGGCTCCCGGCTCGAATGAGGAGGCGTAGACGAGGTAGTCGACGTCGGGGAAGCCGGTGGACAGGTCGGAGAGGCGGACGGAGCTCAGTGGCCGCGAGCTTCATGGCGGCGAGGCCATGGTGGCGTTCGGGAGAGGGAGGAGAGCGCGGGAGAGAGGGAGAAGAGGGGCTAGGGTTTGTCCTCGTGGGCGAGGGGGGTTCCTTATCCCCTCCAGCGGCTCTGTAGCATGCTGCTGTCGAGCAGAGGAGAGGGGGGGCCGGTGCGGCGAGCGCGCGCGCGGAGACAGCGTGCGGGGGTGAACAGAAGGAGGGAGACGAGGTGCTGGCGGGCTGGGCTGGGTACTGTAGACCTAAAGCCCAGCAGCACAGTGGGCACCTTTCTTTTTTCCTTTTTCTTTTTCTGCCTTTTCTGTTTTGCAAATTGTTTGGCCACCAAATAACTTTTGAAAGATGTGCAACCTGGCCAAATAATTATGTTGCAATATTTGGCAGTGCCATAAAAAGTTTGGAAGCCCAATGATTTCATTTGAATTTGTATTGCATTTAAAAGAGGCAAAATGGTGCTGTTGGCACTGTTTTCATGATGTTAGAGTCATCTAGGGGATTTAGGTGATGTTGTTTTCCTGAACATAAATAGTTATGGAATATTTCCAAAATTATGAACTATTTAGTTTCCAAATTTGAACAACAATTATTTTCACCTCATATCTGAATTTCAATTTGAAATGGAATTTGAAATGAGATATGATTCCAATGTGATTAAGCATTGCAAATCAAAATGACTTGGCATTAATATGGTGGATCACTATAGCTCATTACATAGGGGTGTTACACTAGCCGTCGGGATCATCATCCTCATTCCACCACAAGTCCATGCAGCCACCGGGAGGCTCTCCCATCTCATCTAGGGGGAGGCATCTCCCTCCATCACCATCACCACGAAGGCCACGCAAGAGGAGGAGAAGGAGGCGCCGTCGCCATCACCGGGCGCCGGCCATAGGCCGGGTGCACCGGTGCACATCTCCAACTTAGTCTCTGTCCTCGCACTTGTATTTTGTAAGATTGAACATGTTGATGGCAACAATAAATCATTCCTCTGTGTGTGTCCATTCGTCTGTGTTTGAGTAATTGATCTGGTTCTAGGTTGAGGTATGATCTATTACGCACAACTAGTCTCTGTGGCTTCGTTTAGTATTTACTCTCTTTCGCATTGCATGTATAACACTTGCATGTACACGGAGTAGATAGATGAACTTTGTGATCCTTTGGTTCCGTTGTGTATTATTGATAGCCGCGTGTGACCATGACACGATGTTATGTCTAGTACACCTAGGAGTGACAGACCGCTGATGCAAACCTTGGGAGAACCATTAGTAGTCTATAATACTTGTATGCTACTAAAACGCTCCTCTAGTACTAGTGAGACCGAAAGCCTAGATACCGCTCTTTGATCTATTCAATCCTACAATTACAACCCCTTTTACTTCGTGTTCTAGTTTAGTATATTTTCTCTCCAAGCTTGTAGTCTAGTTAAAACCCTCTTTTATTATCGTTCCGGTAGCAACCGATAGAATAAGCTATTTCCAAACTACGGTTTGGGTGCGAACGTAGCTACGCAGACAACATAGTTGCAGGGTTGGTAGTATCTTCCTATTCGCTCCTGTGGGTTCGACACTCTACTTATCACACGAAAGTGCTACAATAGCCATGTGCCCTTCCAGGACATCACGTACTCAACCTAGAACTGTAGTTTGGTTATGCTCAGGCCTGGATATTCTTTTGAACTTTTGTAACTTGGACCATGTTGGTCTGGTTTGAGTAATACAAATTACTTTTTCAACAAAAAAACAGTTCACGGAAGAAGGGAGAGCACGCAGTGTGAGCAATGGATTCGATCAACGGAAGTACAAAACAATGATGTAGCAACACCCTCGTACCCTGTCACTCCCTCGCTAGACAAAGAGCCGTCATCGCCTAGGGTTCCTCTCATGCCGCCATCTCGGCTCCACTCCTTTCTTTCGTCCACTGGCCATGCTGGCGACTAGAGGAGTGGGGGCTCATCCTCTTCATAACTTTTTAAGTTGGTCCTATTTTTTTCTTTCCTTTTTGTTTTCATAGCGGCATCGGTGATGACAGGTTAGAATAAGGTCTCTCTAGCCTCTTCAGACTTGTTGATTATCTTCGGAGCTTGGCAATTTGGGTGTCTATCAAGAAAAGCAATTGCTTATTGGCACGGCGCCTTAGACTTCTTCATTCGTTTTGTTTCGTGGCAATGTCCGATTTTTACAACCCTCTAGACTGGTGGTGAAGGATTGCAAGCCCGCGTTGTGGGGTGCTGCCTCGACTGATGTTTCTTTAGGGGTACTAGATCTCCTTGTTCGTGGCGAGTGACTATTGCGGTCTTCAAAGCCTATAACGAGTGCATTTGCAGGTGTCCTATCCCTTATTTTGTCTGTTCAATGTATTCTTCAAGCTTTGGCGGATGACGAACAAGCAAAGGAAGAAGATTGTTAGTATGTTTTTCATGTAACCTTATTGTTTGTACATTGTTTTATGTCTTGTTGTCCTTCAATTATACTATCTGAAAGGATCGATATGGTTGACTAGAGGGGGGGGGGGTGAATAGGCAACTACCAATTTTTAGCTTTTCTTGACAAATTAGGTTTAGCAACAAATAGGTTGTCTAGATATGCAACTAGGTGAGCAACCTATATGATGCTAACAATGACAACAACAATAAGCAAGCAAATGATACAACACAACAATAGCTTGCACAAAGTAAAGGTAAGAAGTAACCACAAGTGGAGCCGGTGGAGACGAGGATGTGTTCCCGAAGTTCCTTCCCTTTGAGGGGAAGTTCGCCTCCGTTGGAACGGTGTGGAGGCACAATGCTCCCCAAGAAGCCACTAGGGCCACTGTATTCTCCTCACACCCTCGCATAATGCAAGATGCCGTGATTCCACTAGTGGTGCCCTTGAAGGCGGCAACCGGACCTTTACAAATAAGGTTGGGGCTGTCTCCACAACTTAATTGTAGGCTTCCAACACCACCACGAAGCTTCACCACAATGGAATGTGGCTCTGAGGTGACCTCTTCCGTCTTGAGTAGACCTGGGCATGGGCAGCCCGGCCCGGTCGGCCCGACTTGACCCGGCCCGAAAATCCTGGCCGGGCCGGGCCAAAGTGTGTCCTCGGGTCGGGCTCGGGCCTGTATTTGTGAGTCCAATAGTCGGGCCGGGCCGGGCTCGGGCCTACTAAATGCACGATTTAAGCCGTGGCCGGGCCGGGCCGTTCGGGCCGGGCTGGGCTTTTCCTGCTTTGGGCCGGGCTCGGGCCTAAATCTACGGCCCGACAGTCGGGCCGGGCCGGGCTCGGGCCTGGGTATTTAGCGTCGGGCTTTTTTCGGCCCGGCCCGAAGCCCGGTCCGGCCCGAAGCCCGGTCCGGCCCGAGAAATGCCCAGGTCTAGTCTTGAGTGCTCAAACACCCAAGAGTAACAAGATCCGCATGGGATTAGTGGGGGGAATCAAATATCTCTTGGTGGAATGTAGATCGGGGCCCTCTCAAGCAAACCCTAGAAAATCAACAAGAGTTGTGATATCTCCCATTTATTGATCCGGTATTGGAACAAGAAAGGGTATCCCGCACCTATTTCCCCAGAGGTGACCCTGGGTATCGAACCCACGAGAGGAAGATCCCCTTGAAGCAATGGTCTCTAGCAAGCTTTTGCCAAAGTGTCAAATCTAGCTTTTGACCGGATCAGCAAGCAAATTGTGATTCAAACACTTATAATAAAAAGAAGGTACGGGATGAGGTCTTAATGCTTACAACCATGTATTGGTGTTGGGATAAAACATGATACTAGTTTGTGAGCGGGAAGTCACCCGTCAAGAGGTGCTTGCTTCGTATCGGAATGGGGGATGTGTCCAAATAACATCTTGACCGGCATGAGTCCTGAATCAAGAATTAGTTGTCCTACCGTAGGCTCTATCCATCTTGCGGGGTTGCCCCGATAATTAAGATAATAATATCAGACAAAAGCTTTGGGCGTTCAATGACTACACCTCATGAATCCCCAAGGTTATGATCCATGTTACCCTGCTAATCCTTACTGTCACCGGTGTTCGGTATAACACTTCACGGTCTCCTTGCTCCTAGCCTCACCGGTGGTCGATCTCCATGATCCTGGGTACCTGTAGGGATGAAGATCGCGGACAAGACAAGAGAAACTTCACGAAACAATTTTATTTCACACATACCAGACGTTATGTCAAAGACTCCCAATGATCCCTTCACCGAATACCTGGGGTTGCAAGGCTCATGCCTCACCCCTTACCTTACCGATCTACTCACACATCGAGATCAGATCGCGAGAAGAAAACATTTAAGAACACATCTTGAGATTGATTGATTGCAATATGTCTTACAATGAATGCCTTGTGCGATGCACGATTACAAGTATGAACTAGATGGAAGAGAACTACGGTGGTGGAGATGGCTATGGAGATGCAAATGGCGGCGGCTAGGGTTTGTGGATGAAGATGATGATGAAAGGGTTGTGGCTGTGCTGGTCGTTCTCCCGATGCACTCTCTGTCCACATTTCGACTGGGTCCCCTTTATAAAAGTTGTTTAGGTGGACGACCTGCCTTGGTTTCCTCGCCAAACGACCGCTCATGCGAGCGCTCGCGGTTGCATGGAACGCCGTCTTCGACACTGGCGGCCTTCTGGCGCCTCCTGGTGACTTATCTCTTCTCCAATTTCCTTCCTTTCCTTTCTCCCACGTGATTTCTTCCCTTATTAGCCCATTTCCTGTGCAAAAATATCAAAGAGAGGATTTGTGGAATCCCTCGCACTTATTAGTCATTAGTAACAATATCGGAGCAAATATCTCTCTTTTAATGAAATAATTCGGTTTAAACGAGGTTGAAATGAGCGTAAAAATATCACTCATCAACTCCCCCAAGCTTAAACTTGATCGTCCTCGAGCAACATAGTGAGAAATCCGAAGCATAAGGAACTCAGTTGTTTAAACCGAAATAACGAGAAGGTTTTGGTTCACTTACGATCGGTATGCCTAGATAACCCTCCGCTTCTTGACCTGAAAACTTATCATAGATATAGCGGTGGCATGGTAATAGAGCAAGTGTTAGTGAATCAAAGATAATTAATACAAAGTTTCTGATCTACTAGATAAAACAACTTTGCAACACTTCATTTCATTTAATCTAGACAACACTTGCTTGCCGGGAATGCACGGAAGAGTTTCTTTAGATAGAGCCTTGAAAACATAAGTTAGGGAGTAGAAAGCATGTAGTAAAATATAATGTTCAAGTGCTCATGAGTACACCCACAATTGTCTCCTCCTCTAGGCTCTTAAACACTATGTTTCAATCATTGTTTGCTGGAACTTTGATTGTCACATGAAGGAGATTATGCCAAATAAGTGATCATGCATAGGTTTTCGATGTGGCTTAACGTTTGGGAACTATGGACCTTTAGCAATAATGTCTCTTTCGAGCTCTTTTGATCAGTCCCCTTTATTTACCACATACACACCCACTCAAGAGAAAGCCGAATAATATTCATTTGTAGTGTTTCCACTATGTACAGTAACAAACTCATAGCCAAATTCCGAGTTGCCGCTCTTGGTGGATCGTTCATTGGCCAGCGGAGTCCTCAGCATAACATCAAGAAGGGTGACGAAGCCACATTTACACACGTAAACGCGTATATAGTGGCAAAGGCTATGGCACCAGCCGGAGGCTGGAACACCATGTTGAGATATACAACAGAGATTTTTGGCATAATCTCACCCACCTTCCAACTAAGTTCCTCTAGACAATTCAATCCACAAGTGTTATCAAGTCTATTAAAATTAACGATATGGGGTTGAGCATGATTAAACATTACTTCCACTACACTTTATCAACTCCCAAGTCTTGAGAGACTTTCTCTTGTGCACATTTATATTTGGTTAATAACATTTCATTTAAAAACTGTCCCACGGCAAGTCTTAGTTGTCTAAACTAAAGAAAACAAAGGCTACAAAATTATTTCAGCTACTAGAGCAAAACCTTTGTATCAACTATCAAGACTTACTCCCATTTGCACATATCACACATACAACTACTACATCTACTTTAAGTATTCAAGTGCAAAAGACGGGGGTCGTAGGACATACCTTCACGGTTACGAATTTACACACTTCTCTTCCTTACTCTTGCATTCCTCGTTGTCCTGGCATAGATCAACTCCTCTGAAAACAAAATGCAAACGAACTCCAAGGGGCTAAATAAAGAACAAGAGCAAAGCAAAGCTTATTCTACTTTTTTTTGGTTTTTTGGGTTTTTGAAAACTAACTTGCAACCGAAAAATCGCAAAAAGGCAAAAATAAAAAGCAAAAGCAAAATAAAAAGCAAAGTGTTGGAACAAACCAACACGAGTGTTTCGAAGCTCCTCGAGCTTAAGTACAACCTCATTACAAATTATTCAAATACCGCCACATCTTGATGTAGAAGTGGTGATAACCTCCCCCATGCTTAGGCTCTTGCAAGCCCAAACCGGCGAGATCATTGTGGCGGTTGGTCAGAAGCCCACTCCTGCCTCCAGTTGGAGAAGTTCATGTTCATGTAGGCGGCCGTGCCTCTCAGAGACGATGCAAGGTTGCTCATATCTTGGATAGAGCCCTGAAGGTTGTTGAGGTCCGCGTAGGTGGTGTAGTCTTGTTGGGGCTGCTCCTCCTCTTCGTCGGTGGCAAGTTCTTCTTCATCTACTTGTTCAGGTTCTGGCCCTTCTTGGTCAAAAGCTGCATCTCCTTCCTGTGCAACATAATGCAATTGTCCATTCTCGATGGAGAAATAGTTAGGCATAGGTGTGAGTAACAAGTACGCCACTCCAGGAATTTTGATACAATGACGGCCATTCTGAACTACTACCATACCAGCGCTAGTAAGAACATGAATGTTTACAAGGGTGTTACCGATAATGGGGCGGAGGAGATTGTACTTGAGGCCAAAGGAGTTGGCCAACATGGTGATCACTCCTCCACACACGATATCTCCTTGTGCATGGTTTGCTTGATGCGCGAGGTGTAGCAATAGTATTGCCCCTAGATTGGGCGAATAACCGACGTCCAGGTTTACTGCTTTCCTGAGAACTAGCATGTTCTCCTCATTCACTTTGGAAACTTCTCCTCGTGACTGCGACGAGTTAGTGATAACATAATAGAAATAACGTATAGCAGGACTTTCAATGCAACTGGCTCTATGCCTAGAGCCATGATGACTCATCCGAAGAAAGGATTGCCTCGGGTGCGGGTCAGTGAAATCATAAACATATCTAACATCATCATCATTGTTGGGGAAGCCAAAGTAGTTACACCACTCAGCAAAAGTGATGTTAAAATCTTGGTCAAGGAGACGGAAAGTGATCCTCTCCTCCTCATATGCATTTGGCATCAAACCAACATTGTGCGAGAGAGTACTAAGAAACTCAAGCGTCAATCGTTCATAAGTCTCACATCCCTGATAGACAAAATGATGCAACCCGGCATTATGACAAAGCAAATTAAAATCATGGGTGATACCTAGCTTGGCGAGAGTATTCACAGAAGCCCATTTGGTTGCTTTGATCTTCCTTGCTGTGAGCTTCTGGAACTTCTTCCTTGCTCCACGGTCGGTGAAGACGATCCCCTGAGTGAAGACTTGTTGCGGTTGTGCAGTGGATGAACTCGAACCACCGCCTACGCGAGAAGACCTCCGTGTAAACATCTATAAAACAATTTTTCAGTTCGATATAATGAGACAATAATGATCCTACGACACTCACATCATCTTACTCCTCTAAAAACATCAACAAATCCATGCCAAACTCAAGCTTTGAATCAAAAATGTGCATACTAGGCATGAAGAACATGGATTCGCGAAAAATAAATTGGGGATCGGAGTTGAAACGTACCATAGATCGATCACACGGAAGGATTCGAACTGAAAACGAACGAGTAGAGAGATCGAGCGAAGTTTTGCTAGGGTTTGGAGAGGTTTGGAGGAAGAAGAAGAAGAAAAGAGAGAGATGGGGGAAAAATACCTCCTTCCTCGGGCTTATTGGGGCCGCCAGGATACCAAACGACCGCTCATACGGGCGCAAGCGCCCACATGGAACGCCTTCGTTCTTCTAGATGACTTACCTACGTCTGTGCTCTCCTCATACGACCGCTTATATGATCGGCAGCGCTCGTTTAAAACGCCGTCGTTCATTCTGTCTTTTTCTTCTTCTGGTCGATGGTGTGAAACAACCGCTCGGGCGGGCGCATGCGCCCGTTTGGAACGCCGTCTTTGGATCTGGATTTTCTTCGTTTTCTACAAAAGAGTTAAATGACCGCTCGAATGAACGCACGCGTCCATTTGGAACTCCGTCTTTGCTCCTGCGGTCTCTGATGTTTTGCGCTGGAACCTCCGGCAGGTCATGCGACCATTCATACAACCGCACGTGGTCATTTTGAACGCCATCTTTTGATCTGTCTCTTGCGAGACTTTTCTTTTCCTTTGCTTTTCTGCGGGGTTAGTTCCAAGACAATACATAGACATATTTCCAGGTATATAAATCATCTTGCACAATACTAGGCCTTCATTAGAACGACTCTCCCAAACTCACTTCTTCATACAGAACTTCAATCACTCTTTTATTAAAACAAACTAAAAACTTACTTGTCTACTTTATTCGCGTGGGTTGCCTCCCACGAAGCGCTTGTTTTCGGTCGGATAGCTCGACCGTAATGGTATTCAGGGTGGTGCTAGAACACCGAGACCATAACTTCTGGCATTCAAAATGATGCCACCTCCTGCATAGGTCTTCAATTTCTTTTTCCTGGGGAAATGCCTTACAAAAGGATCTTTAGATGGTAAATCAAAATGAACATTTCCTTCAAACACATTTAACACAGCTTTGATAGTCCTTAGAAAAGGTCTACCGAGAATTATAGGAGCAATAGGATCTTCAGGCATATCTACTATAACAAGATCAATCATGACAGGGCAATCATTTATTTGAACTATAACTCCATGCTTAATGCCTACTGCCTGAGTAAAAGTAGAATTAGACATATTCAATATAATCTTAGTATTAGCATAAGGACCAAGATTGAGACTATCATAAACAGATTTGGGGATAGTGAAAACACTTGCCCCTAGATCACATAAAGCACTGAACTTATTAAGTCCTATCTCAATCTGTATAGTTGGTTCGAAAGTATCTTCTTGCTTAGCTGGTAACTTACTGAATAACTTTTTTCTTTCCTCATCAAGTTCACATACCTTGGCTACAACTTGCTCAACAAAGACATTATATGCCTCATCGTTAGTTACCTCCGGTAGTGGATACTTCATGGATATCATCTTGACAAAATCTACAACGGTGTAATTGTATTATGGCACATGGCTTGTGTCAAGTACCTCATCTTTCGCTTCGTTGCTTCTCACCATTTTAACTTCTTCAACCGGGTTAGGCTCCGGTTTACCTGCAAACTTGGCCAAAATCAAGGTTTGGCTCTCTGCTATTTTTGCCACTTGTGCCTCCATATTCTTGGATCTGGCTTCAAGTATTTGCACATCATTCGTTAGTCCAACAACCTTACCGGTCAATTGACCGAGTAAGCTATCATGATTCTTTAGGATATTCTTGAAATTTCCATTCTACTCAGTCTAGCTAGCAATAAAACTTTTAAGAGTTTCTTCGAGAGTATTTCTATTGCTACCATTAGCTCCATTAAAATTATTGGATGCTCCCCCATTATTTGAATAAGGAAGTTTAGGAGCATATCCATTATTTTTCCAATTGGGATTATAGCTATTACGAGCAATGAAATTAACATCACTAGTATCTTCATTAGTGATGGGATTGACATTTACCTCTTCTTTACCTTTCATCAAAAGGATAAGTTCTTCTAGCTTGGTTGTCAATTTTGAGCTATTTTCTTCTATGACATTCACCTTCTTGGTGGTGGTTCTCTCAACATGCCATTGGGCATGGTTCTCTTGCATATCATCTAGTATCTTCTTGACATCATCTATGGGCTTTCCCATGATTGTTCCTCCTGCAGCTGTATCAAGCATAGTTTTTGACAAGTGATTTAAGCCATTATAAAACATATGAAGGATTAACCACTCCTCCATTCCATGATTGGGGCAATTTCTTATAGCTTCTTTCATTCTATCCCACTCAAGCGCTAGTGGCTCACATTCTTCTTGCTTGAAACCTGTAATCTGAGAACGTAATTGCATAATTTTTGCAGGTGGACAAAACTTAGATAAAAATTTGCTGCAACAAACAGCCCAGGAAGTTATACTTCCTTTTGATAAAGCTAAAAGCCATTCCTTAGCTTTTCCTCTCAAAGAGAAAGGAAACAAGCAAAGGTTAAGAGCATCTGGGTCATAATCTTTTATGCGTGTCATGTTGCATAATTCAGTAAAATTATGTAAATGCATACCTGCATCTTCTGAAGCAGAGCCTCCAAATTGGTCCCGTTGAACCATGGAAACTAAGTTTGGTTTAATCTCATATTCTGCAGCTGCAACATCAGGTTGTGCAATTGGTTCACGCATGCAATTGTTGCTAGGAGTAGCAAAACTCCCAAGATTACGAGCCATAATAACTTTTTGGTATTTTCCACTAAAAGACTTGCAACAAAATAAAACTAAAACTATAAACTGAAAGTAAAAAAAAACTGAAAATTAACTTTAACAAAAACTCTAAACACAAAGACTAGGAATACTAAACTCCTCACCGGCAATGGCGACTGAAAAAAGGTTTGATATCACCTTTTTATTGATCTGGTATTGGAACAAGAAAGGGTATCCCGCACCTATTTCCCCAAAGGTGACCCTGGGTATCGAACCCACGAGAGGAAGATCCCCTTGAAGCAATGGTCTCTAGCAAGCTTTTGCCAAAGTGTCAAATCCAGCTTTTGACTGGATCAACAAGCAAATTGTGATTGAAACACTTATAATAAAAAGAAGGTACATGGATGAGGTCTTAATGCTTACAACCATGTATTGGTGTTGGGATAAAAAATGATACTAGTTTGTGTGCGGGAAGTCACTCGTCAAGAGGTGCTTGCTTCGTATCGGAATGGGGGATGTGTCCAAATAACATCTTGACCGACACGAGTCCTGCATCAAGAATCAGTTGTCCTACTGCAGGGGTTGCCCCGATAATTAAGATAATAATATCAGATAAAAGCTTTGGGCGTTCAATGACTACACCTCATGAATCCCAAAGGTTATGATCCATGTTACCCTACTAATCCTTACTGTCACCGGTGTTCGGTATAACACTTCACGGTCTCCTTGCTCCTAGCCTCACTGGTGCTCGATCTCCATGATCCTGGGTACCTGCAGGGATGAAGATCGTGGACAAGACAAGAGAAACTTCACGAAACAATTTTGTTTCACACATACAAGACATTATGTCAAAGACTCCCAATGATCCCTTCACCGAATACCTAGGGTTGCAAGGCTCATGCCTCACCCCATACCTTACCGAACTACTCACACATCGAGATCAGATTGCGAGAAGAAAACATTGAAGAACACATCTTGAGATTGATTGATTGCAATATGTCTTACAATGGATGCCTTGTGCGATGCATGATTACAAGTATGAACTAGATGGAAGAGAACTACGGTGGTGGAGATGCTTATGGAGATGCAAATGGCGGCGGCTAGGGTTTGTGGATGAAGATGATGATGAAAGGGTTGTGGCTGTGCTGGTCATTCTCCTGATGCGCTCTCTGTTCATGCGAGCGCTCGCGGTCGCATGGAACGCCGTATTCGACACTGGCGGCCTTCTGGTGCCTCCTGGTGACTTATCTCTTCTCCAATTTCCTTCCTTTCCTTTCTCCCACGTGGTTTCTTCCCTTTTTAGCCAATTTCCTGTGGAAAAATATCAAAGAGAGGATTTGTGGAATCCCTCGCACTTATTAGTCATTAGTGACAATATCGGAGCGAATATCTCTCTTTTAATGAAATAATTCAGTTTAAACGAGGTTGAAATGAGTGTAAAAATATCACTCATCAAGTTGTTGGCTAGGGAGAGAGATCGGGTGAAAATGGAGCTTTGAGCAACAATGGAGCTTTGGGGAGGATGAGGGGTGAGTCCTCTTGGAGAAGAAGACTCACTTATATAGTGGGGGAAAGATCCAACCGTTATGCCCCTTCAGCCCGTGCACAAGCGGTAGTACCGCTCAGGTGAGCGGTACTTCCGCTAGCATGGAAGTTCCAGCCATGATGTGCAAGTGAGCAGGTCAAGGAGGCGGTAGTGCCGCCGGAGCGGTACTACCGCTCCCACCAGCGGTACTACCGCTAGGTGTTGTGAGTACAGGCTAAACCGCGGTAGTAGAGTTGGACAGCGTGGTAGTGCTGCGCAGAGCGGTACTACCGCACGTTACTGCCATTCTACTTCCGCTCGAAGGAATGTGCTGTATAGAACGCAGAAAATAAGCGGTACTCCACGCGGCAGAGAAACCAAGTAGTACCGTACGAGCAGTACTACCGCTCTGGTGGAGCGGTACTTCCGCTCAGCATTTGAGCCTATAGTGCAAACATCGGTAGAGGGGCGGTAGATCGAGCTGCAGAACCGCCAGAGCGGTACTACCGCTCTCTACTACCGCCCAACTTCCGCTGGAAGCACAGAGAGCAAGATATAAGCGGAGGTGCCCGTAGCACTGAACTGCGGTAGTACCGCTGGAGCGGTACTACCGCTTAGAAGCCTCTAGCAAGCACAAGCATAGGAAGGAAACAGCTCCAAGTGTCGGAAAGGAAAGTGGGTGCAAAGTGACTGTGTACATGTTGATTCCACCCTGACCTTTCCAAATGCGGACCCCCTCTTGATAGTACGGATTTCCTATGACTCAAAACCACCAAAAAGAAATCATCAGAAAATAACGGTCTTCTCTTTTAAACACCGAGGGGAAATAAACCGTCTCATTCCATCTGTTAATCTCTGAAAGCTTAATGCACACGGTTAGTCCGCAAAGCGCATTGTCATCAATCACCAAAACCACTAAGGGAGAAATATGCCCTAACAATCTCCCCCTTTTTGGTGGATTGATGACAACACATGATTTGCACATAAGATGTAAATAGAGACTTATGCAAACCCAATATCTACAAAATATAGACGGGCTCCCCCTAGATGTGTGCACTAGTTGAGTATGCTTTTGGAACGCAAAGTGCACACACTAGGATCAACACTCCCCCTATATTTTATAGACAAGGCAACACTTGCAACAACATAATATGATAGATAATCAAGGATGCAAGAGATAGCATGAGAGCATAAAGTTAGGGCACAAGAAAGGCATAATCTCACACACTAAGAAAGTACTTAGACATGAATAGATAAGTAGTAGGGTAGCATATGTCTCACACCATATGACAAGTACTCAAGGTCTCACAACCACAAACCAAAGCAAATCAAGAGTTCACGAGAGAAAGAAAGCAAGGGCAAATAAGACACACTCGTGACTCGATAAATCCCTAATCTCTCTCCCCCTTTGGCATCGAGACACCAAAAGGGCAAAGAGCACTAGAATGGTCCTAGGTGGTAGCAATGCTCCAGAACACCATCACCACTCCTCGTGGTCGTCGGACTCCTCATCTCTAGTAGGCTGATCATCCTCTGAGTCCATCCACTTGCAATGCTTCGCAGTCCACTCCTCCTCATCCGTGATCTTATCCTCAGACCCGTTGGTGATCTCTAGGCCAAGATGCCTCATGATAACCTTGTCGCGACTGCGAGCCTTCTTCTCTGCTACGTGCGCCTTGTACTGACCCTGTGCCTGAAGACAGAAAAGCCTCTTCATCTTTGTCTTGAGCTTAGAAGCCCAAGATGGTTCAGTCTCAGCAGGAGGAGCAAAGTCGTAGTCTGGCTCAGCCTCATCATCAGAGTCAGTGGGAGCAATCTCCATCTCAGGTTCGGCAAGTGTTGTTCCCCAATTCTCCTTCTGACATAGCTTGAGCACACCATGAGACACCATATGCTCAGTGTCAAGGGGCTCCCCACGTCTCCTCAATCAGCTTAAAGAGATAAGGGCCATAGATGGGCACCTTCCTGTCAAGCACTACAGAACGAAGCTCACGCCACATAATGTGAGAAACATCCAAGGTAGAACTCCTGCCCTTCTCCTTCATGCATAGCAACAGCATGTCCACCAGATACGAGTGTACCTGATCCAGGTTCCCAATGCGAGGGAAGAGAGTGTTGCGAAAGATGCGATGCATAATGTCCAAGAAAGGAACTAGCTTAGTGCGAACACCCCTGGTGGTCGTCGTCGTCGTGGAGTAGTGATACGTCCATTTTGCATCATGTTTTCCTACTGTTATTTATTATGTTTTGGGTCATTATTTTACTTTATGATACAATTCTTATGCCTTTTCTCCCTTATTTTGCAAGATTCACATGAAGAAGGAGATTGCCAGCAGCTGGAGTTCTGGACTGGAAAGGGCTACAACAAAGATAGCTATTCTGCACAACTCCAAATGACCTGAAAATTTACGAAGAATTATTTTGGAATATATAAAAAATATTGGCGAAAGAAATACCAGGAGGGGCCCCACCAGGAAGCCACAAGTCTGGGGGGTGCGCCCCCCGAGCTTGTGAGGCCCCTGGCAGGCCACCGAAACCCATCTTCTGCTATAAGAAGCCATTTGCCCTAGAAAAAAAATCAAGAGAAGACTTTCGGGACGAAGTGCCGCCGCCTCGAGGCGGAACCTGGGCAGGAGCACTTTTGCTCTCCGGCGGAGCGATTCCGCCGGGGAAACATCCCTCTGGGAGGGGGAAATCGAAGCCATCGACATCACCAACGATCCTCTCATCATGGGAGGACCAATCTTCATCAACATCTTCACCAGCACCATCTCATCTCAAACCCTAGTTCATCTCTTGTATTCAATCTTTGTCCCAAAACCTCAGATTGGTACCTGTGGGTTGCTAGTAGTGTTGATTACATCTCGTAGTTGATGCTAGTTGGTTTATTTGGTGGAAGATTATATGTTCAGATCCTTAATGATATTCAATACCCCTCTGATCTTGAACATGAATATGATTTGTGAGTAGTTACTTTTGTTCTTGAGGACATGGGAGAAGTCTCGTCATAAGTAATCATGTGAATTTGGTATTCGTTCGATATTTTGATGATATGTATGTTATTGCTTCCTTTAGTGGTGTCGTGTGAACGTCGACTACATGAAACTTCACCATATTTGGGCCTAAGGGAAGGCATTGTGGAGTAATAAGTAGATGATGGGTTGCTAGAGTGACAAAAGCTTAAACCCTAGTTTATGCGTTATTCCATAAGGGGCTGATTTGGATCCATATGTTTCATGTTATGGTTAGATTTATCTTAATTCTTCTTTCGTAGTTGCGGATGCTTGCGAGAGAGGGTAATCATAAGTGGGAGGCTTGTTCAAGTAAGAACAGCACCGAAGCACCGGTCCACCCACATATCAAATTATCAAAGTAGCGAACGCGAATCAAATAAACATGATGAAAGTGACTAGATGAGAATTCCCATGTGTCCTCGAGAACGCTTTGCTTTATATAAGAGACCGTTCCGGCTTGTCCTTTGCTATAAAAAGGATTGGGCCACCTTGCTTCACTTTGCTACTATTTTTACTTGTTACTCGTTACGAATTATCTTGCTACAAAACTATCAGTTACCACTATTTTCAGTGTTTGCAGAAAACACCTTGCTGAAAACCGCTTATCATTTCCTTCTGCTCCTCGTTGGGTTCGGCACTCTTACTTATCGAAAGGACTACGATTGATCCCATATACTTGTGGGTCATCAAGACTCTTTTCTGGTGCCGTTGCCGGGGAGTGAAGCGCCTTTGGTAAGTCGAATTTCGTAAGGAAACATTTATATTACGTGCTGAAATTTACTGTCACTTGTCACTATGGAAAGTAATCCTTTGAGGGGTTTGTTCGGGGTATCTTCACCTCGACCGGAAGCATTGAGAGTTGCCCCTCAACCTACTGAACCTACTGAAAATATTTATTATGAAATTCCTTCTGGTATGATAGAGAAACTGCTGGCTAATCCTTATGCAGGAGATGGAAAGGTACATCCTGATATGCACTTGATATATATAGATGAGATTTGTGGATTGTTTAAGCTTGCAAGTTTATCCGAGGATGGAGTTAAGAAGAAGGTATTCCCTTTATCTTTGGAGGGAGACATTGACATGGTATATGCTATTGTATGATATTGGAACATGGGATTGGAACCGGTTGAAGCTGGAATTTCACCAGAAAATTTATCCTATGCATTCGGTTCATCGTGATCAGAATTATATATATAATTTTTGGCCTCGTGAAGGAGAAAGTATCGCTCAAGCTTGGGGGAGGCTTAAGTATATGTTACACACATGCCCTGATCATGAGCTCTCAAGAGAAATAATTATACAAAACTTTTATGCTAGGCTTTCTCATACTGATCAATCCATGCTCGATACTTCTTCTACTGGTTCCTTTATGAAGAGGACTATTGAATTCAAATGGGATCTTCTGGAAAGAATTAAACGCAACTATGAAGATTGGGAAATCGACAAAGGTAAAGAGCCAGGTATAAATCTTATGTTTGATTGTGTTACATCTTTTATGGAAACCGATGCTTTTTCATAAGTTTAGTACTAAATATGGACTTGGCTCTCAGATAGTAGCCACTTTTTGTGAATCATTTGTTGCTCATGTTGATCTCCCTATTGATAAATGGTCTAAGTTTCATCCACCTATTGAATTAAATGAAGAGCCTGTTAGTGTTAAAGAAGAAACAATTGTTTACAATGTTGACCCAGTTGTGCCTACTGCTTATATTGAGAAACCTCCTTTTCCTGTTAGGATAAAAGAACATGCTAAAGCTATGACTGTGTTTAATAAAAGTAATATTAGAACACCTAAACCTTCTGAACGCATTAAAGTTGAACCTAATATTGCAATGGTAAAAGATTTATTAGTTGATAATATTAATGGGCATGTTATTTAGTTTTGCGAAGAGGCTGCTAGAATTGCTAAACCTGTTGGAAATGAATGAGACATGTTAGATAAAAATAAGCCCGTAGTTGGCATGCCTGTTGTTTCTGTTAAAATTGGAGACCATTGCTATCACGGTTTATGTGATATGGGTGCTAGTGTGAGTGCTATCCCTTTCTCTTTATATCAAGAAGTCATGAATGATATTGCACCTGTTGACATTGAAGATATTGATGTCACTATTAAGCTTGCAAACATAGATACTATTTCACCACTTGGGATTGTTCGAGATGTTGAAGACTTGTGTGGTAAAATCAAATACCCTACTGATTTCTTACTACTTGGTTCACAACAAGATAATTTTTGTCCCATTATATTTGGTAGACCTTTCTTGAATACTGTTAATGGTGAAATTGATTGTGCTAAAGAAAAGGTTAGTGTTAAGTTTGGCGATGTATCTCATGAATTTAATTTCTCTAAGTTTCATAGACAACCACACGATAAAGAATTACCTAATAAGGATGAAATTATTGGTCTTGCTTCTATTGCTGTGCCTCCTACTGATCCTTTAGAACAATATTTGCTAGAACATGAAAATGATATGCATATGAATGAAAGAAATAAAATAGATGAGATATTCTTTAAACAAGCACCTATCCTTAAACATAATTTGCCTATTGAAACTTTGGGAGATCCTCTTCCACCTAAGAGTGACCCTGTGTTTGAATTAAAGAAACTACCTGATACACTTAAATATGCTTATCTTGATGAAAATAAGATATATCCTATTATTATCAGTGCTAACCTTTCAGAGCATGAAAAAAGAGATTACTTAAAACTCCGAGGAAGCACCGTGCAGCTATTGGGTATACTCTTGATGATCTTAAGGGCATTAGTCCCACTCTATGTCAGCACAAGATTAATATGGAGCCCGATGCTAAGCCAGTCATTGATCATCAACGACGGCTGAATCCTAAAATGAAGGATGTGATGGATATTCTGGTTTCTCTCAAATACCTGTATCACAAGAAGATCAAGAGAAAACCACATTTACTTGTCCTTTTGGAACTTATGCTTATAGACGTATGCCTTTTGGTTTATGTAATGCACTTGCTACCTTTCAAAGATGTATGACTGCTATATTCTTTGACTTTTGTGAAAAGATTGTTGAGGTTTTCATGGATGATTTCTCCATTTACGGAACTTCTTTTGATGATTGCTTAAGCAACCTTGATCGAGTTTTGCAGAGATGTGAGGAAAATAATCTTGTCTTGAATTGGGAGAAGTGTCACTTTATGGTTAACGAAGGTATAGTCCTTGGGCATAAAATTTCCGAAAGAGGTATTGAAGTTGATAAAACTAAAGTTGATGCAATTGAGAAAATGCCATGTCCTAAAGATATCAAAGGTATAAGAAGTTTCCTGGGTCATGCTGGTTTCTATAGAAGGTTTATAAAAGACTTCTCAAAAATTTCTAGGCCTCTTACTAATCTCTTGCAAAAAGATGTTCCATTTGTTTTTGATGATGATTGTGTAGAAGCCTTTGAAATACTTAAGAAAGCCTTAATATCTACACCTATTGTTCAACCACCTGATTGGAACTTACCCTTTGAAATTATGTGTGATGCTAGTGATTATGCTGTTGGTGCTGTTCTAGGGCAAAGAGTTGATAAGAAATTAAATGTTATTCATTATGCTAGTAAAACTCTAGGGCAAAGAAACTATGCTACTACTGAAAAAGAATTTTTAGCAGTTGTGTTTGCATGTGATAAATTCAGATATTATATTGTTGATTGACGGTGTCCTGGACTAGGGGGTGCTAACCTAGTCGGCCCATGGTCCTCGGTTGGGCCTGGAAGCCCTCACTCTCCTTCGGATGGGCTCCGGAAGCTACACGCCTGGACGTGATCAAGACTGTGCCTACCGAAGACTTGGCGTATACTCCAAGACATCTCCTACCGCCTCCATATGTGTCCCTGGATACCGACCATGTAACCCTAGATGCCCTACCTGGCGTGTATATAAGCCAAAGGGTTTAGCCCATAGAGGGGACCGAATCACAATTACCATTCACCTAGCCTTAGGGTTAGATCTCTCCTTACGATCTCGAGGTAGATCAAGCCTGTACTCGATACTTCATCATCAATATAATCAAAGCAGGATGTAGGGTATTACCTCTTCGAGAGGGCCCGAACCTGGGTAACTATTGTCTCCTTTGTTCCTGTTACCACCGATCCGAGATCCACAGCACGGGACCCCCTACCCCGAGGTCTGTCGGTTTTACCACCGACACTGGTGCTTTCATTGAGAGTTCCGCTGTGAGATCAACAAAGGATCGATGGGATCGTCGGTCAACAACTCCAACCCTCAGGGCACCGCTTCCATGCCCAAAACCCGTATCACCTGATCACATCCTCTTTTTCACGAGCAAGGAGCAATCCATAACCCTTTTTCCACCCCGGCCGAACCTCCCGTAAAGGGCGAAGGGCTGAGGTACTTTTTGGAGAGCGACTCTGACAGTGACCAGCCAGAAACAGCCGACAAGTTTGATCCTCAAATCAGCTCGGCCGATCTGGCAGCTACGTGTCCCTCACGGGATAAAAACGTCGGGGCTTCAAGCCCACAGTCCATGGAGATCGAAATTCTTCTCCCACCCACCTCCCACATCGAGTATTACCCCGATAATTCGGGCCCTTCTGATGTCTGGGATCTGGCCTATGTGCAACATCTACCTGACGAATCGATCAGGCACTTTTGGGCCAGGTTCTTATCCGTCAAAAACGACATACCAGATTGTCGGGACTCAGAAATAATAGCAGCCTTTCAACACGGCTGTAAAGACAAAGGCGTTTCGAACGCTCTAGCCCGCCGCTGTGTTCAAACACTCCCGGAACTGTCCGATCTACTATCAAAATTTTGTACCATCGAAGACGCCTAGCTGGCCCAGGAAGAGCAAATGGATTCGATCTGTGACAATGAATTGAAGCATGACAGTCTCACGCCCCGTCGCGAACCCCTTTGCTACTTGTAGTCTGTGTTGGTATTTCCCTGAAGAGGAGAGGATGATGCAGTACAGTAGAGATAAGTATTTCCCTCAGTTAAGAACCAAGGTTATCAATCCAGTAGGAGAACCAAGAAAAATTCCGTTAAGCGCACCTGCACACACAAGAGCAAACACTTGCACCCAACGCAAATAAGAGGGTTGTCAATCCTCTTAGCGGTTATTTGCAAGGATTAAATCTTATCGAGGTAAATAGGTGAACTAAAATACTAATTAAAATAAAAGTAAATAAATTGCAGCAAGGTATTTTTAGGGTTTTTTATATGATAAAGATAGACCCGGGGGCCATAGTTTTCACTAGAGGCTTCTCTCTCGAGCACAGAAACATACGGTGGGTAAACAAATTACTGTTGGGCAATTGACAGAATAGCAAATAATTATGATGGATTCATGGCAATGATCATGTATATAGGCATCACATCCGAGACAAGTAGACCGACTCCTGCCTGCATCTACTACTATTACTCCACTCATCGACCGCTATCCAGCATGCATCTAGAGTATTAAGTTAATAAAAACAGAGTAACGCCTTAAGCAAGATGACATGATGTAGAGAAGCAAATTCAAGCAATATGAATAAACCCCATCTTTTTATCCTTAATGGCAACAATACAAATATGTGTCATGTCCCCTTCTATCACTGGGATTGAGCACCGCAAGATTGAACCCATCACAAAGCACCTCTCCCATTGCAAGATAAATCAATCTAGTAGGCCAAACCAAATCGATAGATCGGAGAGAAATACAAAGCTATAACAATCATGCATAAAAGAGTTTAGAGAAGACTCAAATATTTCTCATGAATAATCTGATCATAAACTCACAAATCATCGGATCCCAACAAACACACCGCAAAAGAAGATTACATCGGATAGAACTCCAAGAACATCAAGGAGAACATTGTATTGAAGATCAAAGAGAGAGAGAGAAGAAGCCATCTAGCTACTAGCTATGGACCCATAGGTCTATGGTAAACTACTCACACATCATCGGAAGGGCAGCAAGGTTGATGTAGAAGCCCTCCGTGATCGATTCCCCCTCCGGCAGAGTACCGGAAAAGGCCTCCAGATGGGATCACGGAAGAACAGAGGCTTGCGGCGGCGGAAAGGTTTTCTCTTCTGGCTCTCTGTTGCTTTCCCAATATTTTTGAATTTATAGAAGTGGAATTAGGTCAAACAGAATCATGTCAGCCCCACAAGGCAACACGGCCCCCCCTGGGGCGCGCCCTGTTGCCTTGCGAAGCCTCCGTGAGGCTTCTGGCCTCCTCCCGAAGCTTCCAAGGTTTCTTTTGTCCAGAAAAAATCTCCAAAAAGTTTTGTGGCATTTGGACTTCATTTGGTACTGTTTCTCTGAAAAGCCAAAAACAAGCAGAAAACAGCAACTGGCACTGGGCACTAGGTTAATAGGTTAGTCCCAAAAAATGATATATAATTGCATATAAAAACATCCAAGATTGATACTATAATAGCATGGAACAATCAAAAATTATAGATACGTTGGAGACGTATCAAGCATCCCCATGCTTAATTCCTGCTCGTCCTCGAGTAGGTAAATGATAAAAACAGAATTTTTGATGTGGAATGCTACCTATCATGTTTCATCATGTAATCTTTCTATTACGGTATGAATAATAAGATCCAAATGATTCAAAGCAATAGTCTATAATTTGATATAAAGACATTAATACTCAGGCATACTAATAAACAATCATGTCTTTCACAATAAAAATGCTAAAGAACGTTATCCCTACAAAATCATATAATCCTGTCATGCTCCATCTTCTTCACACAAAGTATTTATCATGCACTACCCCGATGACAAGCTGGGCAATTGGTTCATACTTTTTAACGCGCTTCAGCTTTTTCAACTCCCACTCAATACATGAGTGCAAGCCATGGATATAGCACTATAGGTGGAATAGAGTGTGGTGGTAGAGATAAATAAGAGAAGTCAAAAATGGAGAAAGTCTCACATCGACGAGGCTAATCAACGGGCTATGGAGATGCCCATCAATTGATGTCAATGCAAGGAGTAGGGATTGCCATGCAATGGATGCACTAAGAGCTATAAGTGTATGAAAGCTCAATATGAAAACTAAGTGGGTGTGCATCCAACTTGCTTGCTCATGAAGACATCGGGCATTTGAGGAAGCCCGTCATCGGAATATACAAGCCAAGTTCTATAATGAAAAATTCCCACTAGTATATGAAAGTGACAAAATAGGAGACTCTCTATATGAAAAACATGGTGCTACTCTGAAGCACAAGTGTGGAAAAAGGATAGTAACATTGCCCCTTCTCTCTTTTTCTCTCATTTTTTTTCATGGCTCTTTTTTGCCTCTTCTTTTTTTAGAACGATCTCATGGACCTCATCCCCACTTTTTCGAGAACTCATTAGTCTCCACCATTCTTACCTCACTGGGACAATGCTCTAATAATGATGATCATCACACCTCTATTTACTTGCAACTCAACATTACAACTCGATACTAGAACAAGAATATGACTCTATATGAATGCCTCTGGCAGTGTACCAGGATGTGCAATGATGCTAGCGCAACATGTATAACAATGATGAACGGTGGCTGAGCCACAAATACTATGTCAGCTATATGATCATGCAAAGCAATATGACAATGATGATGTATGTCATGAAAAACGGAATGGTGGAAGTTGCATGGCAATATACCTCGGAATGGCTATGGAAATGCCATGATAGGTAGGTATGGTGGCTGTTTTGAGGAAGAAATAAGGAGGCTTATGTGTGATAGAGCATATCATATCATGGGGTTTGGATGCATCGACGAAGTTTGCACCAACTCTCGAGGTGAGAAAGGGCAATGCACGATACCGAAGAGGCTAGCAAATTGCGGAAGGGTGAGAGTGCGTATAATCCATGGACTCACATTAGTCATAAAGAACTCACATACTTATTGCGAAAGTTTATTAGCCCTCGAAGCAAAGTACTACTACGCATGCCCCTAGAGGGATAGATTGGTAGGACAAGGTCCATCGCTCGTCCCCGACCGCCACTCATAAGGTAGACAATCAATAATAAATCATGCTCCAACTTCTTAGCATAACGACAGATCATACGTGCATGCTTCGGGAATCACAAACCTTAACACAATTATTCTTACTAAACCACAATTATCTACTAATACCTCCGCCATATTACCATCTTAATATCGCAAAACTATTGCAAGGAATCAAATTTATCATATTCAGTGATCTACATGAAGTTTTTATTATATCCCTCTTGAATACCTATCATATCAGGACCAAATTCATAACCCGTGCATATTACCATTGCTATCACGAGACTCTCAAAAAGATATAAGTGAAGCATGAGAGTGCAACTATTTCTTTAAAATATAACCACCGTCGTGCTCTAAAATATATAAGTGAAGCACTAGAGCAACTGCCTAGCTCAAAAGATATAAGTGAAGCACATAGAGTATTCTAACAAATCACGAATAATGTGTGTCCCTCTCAAAAAGGTGTGTTCAGCAAAGATGATTGTGACAAACTAAAAAGCAAACAAAATCAAACAAATTATATCACAAGACGCTCCAAGTAAAACACATATCATGTGATGAATAAAAATATAGCTCCAAGTGAGTTACCAATAGATTGTACACGAAAGAGGGGATGCCTTCCAGGGCATCCCCAAGCTTAGATGCTTGAGTCTTCCTTGAATATTACCTTGGTGTGCCTTGGGCATCCCAAGCTTAGGCTCTTGCCGCTCCTTATTCCTTTATCCATCATAGTCTCACCCAAAACTTGAGAACTTCAGCACACAAAACTCAACAGAAACCTTGTGAGATCCGTTAGTATAACGAACAAATCTTAAACTTTAGGTACTGTAGTAAATTGATTCATATTTAATATTGGCATAATTCTACTGTACTCCAACTTCTCCATGACTCATACCCCCCGATACGATCCATAGATTCATCAAAATAAGCAAACTATGCAACAAAAACAGAATCTGTCTAAAACAGAACAGCCTGTAATGATACATTTAAAAGCCATACTTATGTAACTCCAAAAATTCTGAAAAATTAGCACAACCTGGTAAATTCATATACCAATACTTTGTAAAAATTCAGATTTTTTTGATGTACCAGTACAGAATTAAAATTCTAGCACTGGACGCAAAACTTTGTTTTTTCCAAACAGCATCAATTATACTATCTTCCAAATCATCCCAAAGGCATTACTTGGCACAAACACTAATTAAAACATAAAAACACAATCATAACAGAAGCTATAATCATTCAAACACACAAAAACAGAAGGTAAAAGTAAAAATTTATTTTATTCATTGGGTTGCCTCCCAACAAGCGCTATTGTTTTATGCCCCTAACTAGGCATAATGCATAGTTTCAAGTGTTGTCATCCTTCAAGTTAATTCCATAAGTGGCCCTCATAATGGATTCATAAGGTGCTTTAATTATTTTTCTAGGGAAGTGTTCCATCCCTTTCTTTAGTGGAAATTGAAATCTTATATTACCTTCTTTCATATCAATAATAGCACCAATAGTTCGAAGAAAAGGCCTACCAAGTATTATGGGGCAAGAAGGATTGCATTCAATGTCAAGAACAATAAAGTCCACGGGCACATAATTTATATTTGCAAGAATAAGCACATCATTTATTCTACCCAATGGCTTTTTAATAGTTGAATTCGCAAGATGCAAATTAAGGGAACAAGGATCCATGTCGGTGAGACCTAGCACATCACACAAAGACTTTGGTATAGTGGAAACACTAGCACCAAGATCACAAAGAGCATTACATTCATAATCTTTAATTTTTACTTTAATAGTAGGTTCCCATTCATCTTGTAATTTTCTAGGAATTGATACTTCCAACTCAAGTTTTTCTTCATGTGCTTTCATCATGGCTTCTACAATGTGTTTTGTGAAAGCTTTATTTTGTTCATATGCATTTGGTGAATTAATCATGGATTGCAACAAGGAAATACACTCAATTAAAGAACAACTATCATAATTAAAGTCCTTGTACTCCAAAGTAGTGGGTGCATTACTATTTAAAGTTTTGACCTCTCCAAACCCACTTTTTACATTTTTATGATCAAGATTATCACCCTCCAAGCAAGTGGGACTCCTTCTATCTAAAGTTGACTCTTCTCCAGTCCCTTTTTAATCAAGTTTTATATTACTAAATAATGATTCAATATGAGTTACACCAATCATTTTAATATCTTCATCATTACTACGATAGAAACCGGGTGGAATCGCTTTTTCTAGAAATTCTCGCTTAGCTCTCAACCTAGCGGTCCTTTCTTTACTTTCATTAATGGATACATAGATAGATTTAATAGACTCATTTATATCATGCTTGGATGGCAAATTTTTAGTTTTGAGATTTTCCACATCATGAGCAATTCTATCCATGTTCCTCGCCAATTCATCAACCCTATTCAATTTTTCTTCTATCATAGTATTAAAATTCTTTTGCGAGCTAATAAATTATTTAATATTACTTTCAAGATCAGATGGCATCCTATTATTATTATTACAAGAATTACCATAAGGATTGCCATAATTATTAGAGGAATTTCCAGGAAACGGTCTAGCATTGAAATTACCCCTATAAGCATTGTTGTTGAAATTATTTCTAGAGACAAAGTTCACATCAATAGCATAATTATTTTGCTCAATCAAAGTAGACAATGGCACATCATTAGGATCAATATGAGCATTTTTACTAGCAACCAATTTCAATAAAGCATCCATCTTATCACTCAAAGTATTAATTTCTTCAACAGAATTTACCTTCTTACCAGTTGGAGTTCGTTCAGTGTGCCATTGAGAATAATTTGCCATAATATTATCAAGAAGTTTTGTAGCTTCTCCCAATGTAATTTCCATAAAAGTACCACCTGCGGCAGAGTCTAGCAAATTTCTAGAGACAAAGTTTAATCCCGCATAAATTTTTTGTATGATCATCCATAAATTCAAGCCATGAGTTGGGCAATTTCTTATAATTAATTTCATTCTCTCCCAAGATTGTGCAACATGTTCATGCTCAAGTTGCTTAAAATTCATAATTTGATTTCTTAAAGAAATAATCGTAGCGGGAGGAAAATACTTGGTAATAAAAGCATCCTTACACTTATCCCAAGAATCAATACTATTTCTAGGCAAGGATGAGAACCAAGTTTTAGCACGGTCTCATAGTGAGAACGGAAATAATTTTAATTTGACAATATCATTATCCACATCTTTCTTCTTTTGCATATCACAAAGTTTAACGAAAGTATTTAGATGGGATGCATCATCTTCATTAGGACTACCAGAAAATTATTCTTTCATAACAATATTAAGCAAGGCAGCATTAATGTCACACGACTCCGCACTAGTGGCGGGAGGAGCAATAGGAGTACTAATAAAATCATTATTATTAGTATTGGAAAAGTCACACAATTTTGTATTTTCTTGAGACATCACGACAAAGCAAGCAAACTAGCAATCAAGCAAATAAAATATTTTTGTGTTTTTGTAAAAAAAAAATTAGAAGTGGGGGAGATGAAAACGAGAGGCAAATGCAAATAAAAGGTAAATAAAGTAAATGCAAGTGAATGATAATTTGTGTGAAGGTACTTGGTAATTTTGATGATGTCTCCCCGGCAACGGCGCCAGAAATTCTTCCTGCTACTTGTAGTCTGCGTTGGTATTTCCCCGAAGAGGAGATGATGATGCAGTACTGTAGAGATAGGTATTTCCCTCACTTCAGAACCAAGGTTATCAATCCAGTAGGAGAACCAAGCAAAATTTCGTTAAGCGCACCTGCACACATAAGAGCAAACACTTGCACCCAACGCAAATAAGAGGGTTGTCAATCCTCTTAGCGGTTATTTGCAAGGATTAAATTATCGAGGTAAATAGGTGAACTAAAATACTAATTAAAATAAAAGTAAATAAATTGCAGCAAGGTATTTTTAGGGTTTTTTATATGATAAAGATAGACCCGGGGGCCATAGTTTTCACTAGAGGCTTCTCTCTCGAGCACAGAAACATACGGTGGGTAAACAAATTACTGTTGGGCAATTGACAGAATAGAAAATAATTATGATGGATTCATGGCAATGATCATGTATATAGGCATCACATCCGAGACAAGTAGACCGACTCCTGCCTGCATCTACTACTATTACTCCACTCATCGACCGCTATCCAGCATGCATCTAGAGTATTAAGTTAATAAAAACAGAGTAACGCCTTAAGCAAGATGACATGATGTAGAGAAGCAAATTCAAGCAATATGAATAAACCCCATCTTTTTATCCTTAATGGCAACAATACAAATACGTGTCATGTCCCCTTCTGTCACTGGGATTGAGCACCGCAAGATTGAACACATCACAAAGCACCTCTCCCATTGCAAGATAAATCAATCTAGTAGGCCAAACCAAATTGATAGATCGGAGAGAAATAAAAAGCTATAACAATCATGCATAAAAGAGTTCAGAGAAGGCTCAAATATTTCTCATGAATAATCTGATCATAAACTCACAATTCATCGGATCCCAACAAACACACCGCAAAAGAAGATTACATCGGATAGAACTCCAAGAACATCAAGGAGAACATTGTATTGAAGATCAAAGAGAGAGAAGAAGCCATCTAGCTACTAGCTATGGATCCGTAGGTCTGTGGTAAACTACTCACACATCATCGGAAGGGCAGCAAGGTTGATGTAGAAGCCCTCCGTGATCGATTCCCCCTCTGGCAGAGTACCGGAAAAGGCCTCCAGATGGGATCACGGAAGAACAGAGGCTTGCGGCGGCGGAAAGGTTTTCTCTTCTGGCTCTCTGTTGCTTTCCCAATATTTGTGAATTTATAGAAGTGGAATTAGGTCAAACGGAGTCACGTGGGCCCCACAAGGCAACACGGCGCGCCCCCCGGGGCGCGCCCTGTTGCCTTGCGAAGCCTCCGTGAGGCTTCTGGCCTCCTCCCGAAGCTTCCAAGGTTTCTTTTTTCCAGAAAAAATCTCCAAAAAGTTTCGTGGCATTTGGACTTCATTTGGTACTATTTCTCTGAAAAGCCAAAAACAAGCAGAAAACAGCAACTGGCACTGGGCACTAAGTTAATAGGTTAGTCCCAAAAAAATGATATATAATTGCATATAAAAACATCCAAGATTGATACTATAATAGCATGGAACAATAAAAAATTATAGATACGTTGGAGACGTATCACCCTTGCGCAACGCACATCAGTCGAGCAACCTCATAAGAAGAAGAAAACCGCTGGCCGATCTAGGACCGCCCTCGATGGCCTCCTGGATAAGCCATGCCCGATCCACTCTGTTCTACTAAACACCTGCCCAACCCACAACCTCCGCGGCTGCTAGGTGATGAGGCAGGTAGCTATGAGAGGCTTAACCCTCCTCACCGGCGCGCCTAGGCATTCAGGGGAGTCCTCGGGCGATGACGAGGTCTTAATGATCTACGAAACCTTTACGTCCAATAATCAGAGGAAGCGGGCTCTTCGGGAAGTCAATTCAATCCGGCAAGTAACAGCTCGGGGCGCGTGGATAGACATGCGAATTACCTTTGATCATAAAGATCAACCGAAATCTACCCCGAATAGATGTCTCGCCGCTATGGTTCTTGACCCAATCGTGGGCAGCTGCCGTCTTCGGAAGGTTCTCATGGATGGGGGCAGCAGCTTAAATCTAATATATACAGATACTCTGGACAAGATGCAAATTGATAAATCGTGCATCGAACAGAGCCGTACCACCTTTAAAGGTATAGTACCGGGATGAGAAGCACGTTGCAGTGGAGAAATCACCTTGGATGTGGTCTTTGGAACGCCTGATAACTACCGATCCGAAGAAGTGACGTTCCATATTGTCCCTTTCAAGACTGGTTATCATGCCCTCCTGGGACGACGGGACGCCTTCTCAAGGTTTCAAGCAATTCCACACTACGGCTATATGAAGCTCAAAATGCCGGGCCCAAATGGGATCATCACAATCACAAGTAACCCCGACAGAGCACTCAAAGCCGAGAACAAGACGGCGGCGCTCGCCCTAGAGTCCCTATCCGAAGCCCTTGCGGCCGAAGATTTAACATCACTACGAGCCAAAGTCGACCGGGATGATATCATCCTCGACAAGTGGCCGAAGTCGACCACATTCAAGCCGGCCGATGACATAGTCAAATTCCAAGTGCACCCTACGGACCCAGCTAAAACAGCGTCAATTGGGGCAAATCTCAAGCCGGAAATTGGTGAGGCCCTACGCAACTTCCTTAGAGAAAACTGGGATATATTTGCCTGGCACCCCTCGGATATGCCAGGGATACCCCGTAAACTTGTCGAACACAGCTTGAATATTCTAAAGGGCTACAAGCCTGTAAAACAAGCACTTCGGCGTTTCTCTGAGCCCAAGCGTCAATCAATGGGTGAAGAACTGACCAAACTCCTTGAGGCTGGATTCATAAGAGACATAAAACACCCCGATTGGCTCGCCAATCTGGTCATGGTACCCAAGAAGGATAGGTCATGGCGCCTGTGTGTCGATTTTAAAGACCTTAACAAGGTTTGCCCCAAGGACCCCTTCCCACTACCATGCATTGATCAGATCATGGACGCCACAGCTGCGCATGATACACTGTGCTTTTTAGATGCCTACTAGGGATATCATTAGATAAAGATGAAAGAATCTGACCAGGCTACGACCGCCTTCATTACGCCCTATGGGCCGTTCTGCTCCAACACAATGCCTTTCGGCCTGAAAAACGCCGGTGCGACGTACCAGCGCATGATTCAAACATGCTTGGAAAAATATATCAGAAAAACCGTTGAGGCTTACATCGACGACGTGGTGATCAAAACCAAACACATCAGACAGCTGGTCGACAACCTCCGCGACACATTCGCTAGCCTGCAGGAGTACCGGATTAAGCTCAACCCGGAGAAATGTGTCTTCGGAGTACCCGTGGGCAAACTCCTCGGCTTTATCGTGTCCAGCCGAGGAATCGAAGCCAATCCAGCAAAAATACGAGCCTTGGCCCGATTAGAGGTGCCAACCAAGCTCAAACATGTTCAAAAGCTAGCAGGCTGCATGGCTGCCCTAAATCGTTTTATCTCAAGATTCGGGGAAAAAGCTTTACCCCTTTACAGGCTACTGAAGCAAACAAAGAATTTCAAATGGACTGACGAGGCAGCAGCTGCATTGGAAGATATTAAAACCCTCCTCGCCACAAACCCCATCTTAGCGGCGCCTGGTATATGTGAGCCGATGATATTATACATCTCGGCCACCAACCAGGTGGTCAGTGCAGTGCTCGTGGTCGAACGAGACATGGAGGGCAACAAGTTCCAAGTTCAAAAACTAGTCTATTATGTCTCTGAGGTCTTAACCCCGTGTAAGACACGCTACCCGCACTATCAGAAGATATAGCCTACGCCGTCTTCATGGCGTAACAAAAACTTTGACACTACTTTCAAGAGTGGTCGGTAACCGTGGCATCCGAAGTCCATTTAAGTGACATAATTAACAATAGGGATGCTATGGGGCGCATAGCCAAATGGGCCATAGAGCTCTTACCCTTCGAAATAACATATCAGCCACACCGAGCTATTAAATCTCAGGTGCTGGCTGAGTTCGTAGCCGAATGGACAGAGGCTGAGCTCCCTCGAGAGTACAACTCATATTCGCATTGGACCATGTATTTCAACGGTTCAAAAATGCTCGCCGGGATAGGGGCTGGAGTACTGCTCATGTCGCCGACAGGCGATAATGCGGCCAAATACGAAGCCCTCCTGCACAGGCTCCGGATAGCAGTCTCGATGGGCGTTAAACGCCTCGAGTTCCGAGGAGATTCCAACCTCGCCATCTCCCAAGTAAATGGTGAGTTCGATGCAAAGGACCCAAAAATGACAGCTTACCGGAGTGCAGTCCTAAAGATCTCGGCCAGGTTCGAGGGGCTTGAATTTCATCATATCCCCCGTGAAAGCAACCAGGCCGCCGATATTCTCACCCGAATGGGCACTAAACGGGATAAGGTCCCTGAAAACACCTTCCTTGAACGGCTCTTCAAGCCATCCGTATTCTGGCAGGACGACAAAGAAGCGTCGGAGTCAAATGATGCAGGGCAATCCACCCCACCCGGGGATGAAATGGAAGAGGATATAAGTGGGGGATCGGCCATCCAGGAAATGGCTTCGGCACATGAGGTTATGGCAGTCATTGCACCCTAGACCGAGCCCCTCCTTGCATACCTACTTCGCAAGGAGATCCCCGAAGACCAAACCGATGCACGTCGGATCATAAGACAGTCTAAAGCCTACAAGGTCCACGAGGGTGAGCTCTATAAGCAAAGCACCACGCGCGTCCTCCAGCGATGTATATCCGAAGAGGAAGGGCGATCACAGCTTAGCGAAATACACGCTGGCATGAGCGGACATCACGCCGCTGCTCGAACCTTGGTCAGCAAGGCGTTTTGAGCTGGTTTTTACTGGCCAACAGCAGGGACCGATGCTACAACGCTAGTACAACATTGCCCCGGCTGTCAGGTGTTCGCCAAACAAAGCCACATGCCCCCTACAACCCTCCGGACTATTCCAATCACTTGGCCTTTGCAGTCTGGGGGCTCGACATGGTTGGCCCACTTAAGGGAGGGTCATGAAAAAATAAGTATCTACTTGTCATGGTAGACAAGTTTACTAAATGGATTGAAGCAAAACCAGTCACCTCGGCTGGAGCAGTCCCAGTAATTGAGTTCATCTCTGGGGTAGTACACCGTTACGGTATCCCCCACAGCCTTATAACAGACAACGGGACAAACTTTACGGCCAAGGAGGTCAAAGCATGGTGCACAAAAATGGGCATCAAGCTCGACTACGCGTCAGTCTATCACCCGCAGTCAAACGGGCAGGTGGAACGCGCCAACGGACTAATCCTTAGTGGCATTAAGCCAAGGCTAGTTAGCTCCCTTAAAGAAGTAGACTGCAGGTGGGTAGAGGAACTCGATTCCATCCTATGGGGTCAGTGCACCATGCCAAATCGATCTATGGGGTACGGCGCCGAGGCAGTACTCCCCTGCGACATAATCCATGACGCACCTCGGGTACGCATGTACGAGGAATGGGAGGCCGAGCTAGACCGGCAAGATGCCTTGAACGCCTTGGAAGAGGAACACAACATAGCCCGGGCACGTTATGCGATTTACCAGCAAAAAGCAAGGCGATATCATAGCAGGGAGGTCCGCGCAAAGGAATTCAATATAGGAGATCTGGTCATGAGGCTCCACCCGGAGAAGCAGAAGCATAAGCTCTCACATAAATGGGACGGGCCATTTATCATCGACCAGGTCCTAATTGGAGGCGCCTATCGAATCCGAGATCCGACGGTCGGGTGTCTAGAGCCCAATCCCTGGAATGCCGCATTGCTCCGGCGTTTCTACGATTAAAACCTTAAAGTATCTTCTTCCCATGTATATACCTTTCCTCTTGCATATGGCATTACTTTGCCTTCTATCTACCTCGGGGGCATCTTTACATGTCTTTCCTCGAGGGCCACGCTGACATACAGCATGATCTTTTAAACGTGTGTCCTTTCTATTCCTTCTATCCTCTCGTCGTTAAAGCCAAAATATGCACCAATTTGACTTAAGATTTTTCCAAGCTGGGTTGCCCGGCTCCTGTGCTTGCCCCTTACGTTCCCGATTATTCGGCTAAGGGGCAAAGGGAGCACCGCTGCGATTGTTACTCCCGGGTCACCCGGAGCAGTACCTCAGACGGACAAAGCCGAAAGCTAGCGTTCTTAAACGTACAAATTGGTCGGCCATGACATGGGAGTATAGTGGTGGGGGTCCTTCAAACCTCGGCCAGGGGCTTTACCCCCGAGGTCACTCGTCTTCGGACACATGTGCTTGACACAATCACCCGAGAAAAGGAACTGTTGGAAGAACTATTTTTCTCGGAAGATGTTTCTTACGTTAAAAAGTAAAGTAACATAACTCTCTGCCCCACTCTCGTCTTTCGAACCATTTAGCCGGATTGCCTTGTCGCCCGAAGTACCTGGTCTGACTAGTTCGGCCAGTAGTAAGGGACACTCCTCGGCCACTGGGCGGGGAGACAGAAGCCGATGGCTGGTTGACAGAGTTTTTGATACGCAGATTGATTCATTAATGACGTAAAGTACTTTGATACATAGAGTCATACAAAAATATTCACCTACGCTCGGTCTAGCCCATCTATCAAGGTATCTAGGGCGCAGTCTTTCTGAGAAGAGCGGGCCGCCGGCATAACATTTTCATACACCAGGCTGGTGGGTATTTCCTCCCCATCAGGCCCCATGGGCCCTACCTCGGCCAGATGTGCTGTATCTATGCCGGTGTACCGCGTCTTGACCATGGCCCAGGCCTCCCTTGCTCCTTCACAACATGCCGATATATACCTTCCAGGCCTGAATCCGGCGCCGAGCTCTCTTAAGACGCTCGGCAAGAACTGCATATCTTCGGGCACGTGTTCCTACTCGGGCCATAAAGCCTTAAACACTGCCTTCATCGACTTCCGTGCGCTTTCATGCACCTTGGATAGACAAGTTGCGGCATCTTTGGGCAATGGGCCAGGGGCCTCCAGGGGCTGACTGGTTAAGAAAGCTGCCTGGAACCAAAATATTAGCCGGCCGATCAACTCTAGCAATCCTACGACCAGGAAACCATCTTAAATGGAAATGAAAGGTTACCAAATATTGCTTCATTTGTTTGTCGGTTCTTCGCTTCGGCGGCGGCTAGTTGAGCTTTCAAGTTCTCGATCTCCTGAGCCTGTCGGGCATTTGCCACCTTGAGCGCGTTCACATCCTCCCTCCTCTGGGTTAACACATGCTGGCCAGCTTGCCGTTGCGACTCTGTATAGAGCAAATCTTCGCGGGCCTGTTTAAGATCCCTTTCCAGGTGACCAAAGGCTTCCACTGCTACAATACATCATGTTGTTACATGACCCAAGGATCTTCACCACAAGAATACTATGTGGGACAGACGCACTTACCGTGCACTTCTCTGGTGAAAGTTTTCACACGCTCTACCTCGGCCACGACAGCGTTCAACTTCCCCTCCGTCTGGGAAAGCACCTCGGTGAGATGATCATTCTTCTCCCGAGCACCCTGTCAAAGGCATAATTCTTATAAATTACAAGCCTTGATACGGTCACCGGTACCCATATCAACACTTAGGGGCTACTGCCGTGTTCGGCAGTTTAATTTGCCTTTAAGCAAACAAATTACGACGAACAAAAAACAACATAGACTCGGGCGGGGCCTTACCTGCAAACCCTGTGATGGAACATCCACTGCCTTCTCAAAGACAGAACGGGTCGCACCGAGGTATGCGTCCACCGAACTAAGAGCGTTAAATTCCAGACTCGTGAAGGTAGGATTCCTTAGGGAGGCCTTCCGCCGTCGATGGTTCATGGTGCTCTCGACCTCGGATGGGGTGGCCGAACAGGTCCTCGAATCCTCTGATTGAGGAACTTCGGGAGTAACTCCCGAGGTGGGGTGGGGTCCCATACCACTGCTCGGAGCTGACGTCCCCTCGGCTCTTGTGTCCTCCGCCGTCGGAGGGAGAGCAGGCTGTCTGCAAATGGAGTAAAAAGAATTGAATTCCGTGACGTCATTCTCAGGGGTACAATAACAAGAATATTACCTGTGAGCGGAGGAAGCATTTCGATCTGCCTCCACAGCCGCCGCGTGCGCCCGAGCTCCGCGCGTCTCCCGTGGAGGGCTCCTTTGAGGGGCCGGTTCTCCGCATGGACATTTCGGGCGTCGACCCTTTGGAGAAGAAGTCAGAGGACCAGGGGCTTCAGGACGAGAAGCTCTCTTTCGAGTAGAAGTAGGGGGCTTTACCGATGAGGCCGGCCGCGTTCCCGGTACATCGGGAGTAACGGCCACCCTTGAGCCGTCAAGGCTCTCCAGATAGAACTTCCCCCCTCATATATGAGGGACAGTTCCTCATCCTCATGGAAGACGGGGTCCTCCGCCCGATGATGCGCCTCTGGTTCAGGCGCGGGGCTGCTCAAAGTCTCGACCCAGCGTTTCCATCTCTGTCCAGATTCAGTAAAAGGTCGGTCAGAAGAATTAACCATGCAACAACTCGAATAGACGAGGAATTCGAGGAAAACTTACTATATCGGCAGGGTTGTAGTAAGACAGCCCGTCTCAAAACTGCCGCTTTGCAAAATCCTCCGCTGAGCCCTGATAAATGCCGGCTAGTACGGTCCCAAGGGCCATCTGGTCACTGAAACTCTTCTGAATCGATCGGGAGGCATCTTTGGTTCCGTTATACATGAACAACGGGTGCTGGCGCTGCCGAAGTGGTTGGACTCTTCGGGTGATCGCCATAGCCATTACGTCAATGATGGTAAGGCTGGTGCCGGATAGCAGCTTCACTTGAGCCGCTAGGCTAATCACATCGGTGTCGTCCTCCTGAGCGACGCTCTGCGGTCTCCAGCTGTAGCGCTTCTTCAGGGGCTCCGAGGAGAAAGCTGGGAGCCCGGGCCGAACTGGGTCGTATAGCGGAACATCGTCTATGCAAAACGACTCGGACGGCCAGATGTCGGCATCCTCTCGAGGGGTACCTGATGGGTAGTCGGTCCCATCAATTCAGCAGACCTCGGCTGCTCCCACTTCGTATAGCTTCCCGGTTGGGGAGCAGCGCATTATGAAAAATACCTCCGCCACAGCCCAAAGTGTGCCTCGCATCCGAGGTGCATTTCACAAAGGGCAACAAACCCCCCAATATGTAAGATTGAATTGGGGGTGAGGTGGTGGAGTTGTAACCCGTAGAGCTCGAGCAAGCCCCGAAGAATGGGATGAATGGGAAATCCCAGGACGCGAAGGAGGAAAGGAACGAAGCATACCCGCTCGTCCCGCGCGGGGTTGGGTAGCTCTCGCCGTGCACTTGCCTATTCTTGGAAGTCAATCCCAGGCAAGTGGAGGCCAGATCCGAATCTGGCAAATAGCCCTGGGTGGCTAGGCGCTCCAGTTGAAGATGCGTGACGGAGCAGCTCCCCCAGTCGCCCCTAATGGGGCCATGGGGTCGCCTCGAGGATCCCGCGTCGCTCGCCATTGTTTAGAGCTCTCGGGGTTGGACCTGGGAATAGAAGGGAAGGCTTGTGGGGATTGACGACAGGGGCTTGAGATGCGCTTTGTCGTAACCCTGTGATGTGTATTTATGAATAAAAGGGGCCGACACTTCGATGTCACGCCATAAAGCCACTTGGTTCCCCAGAAGGCGCGGTGATCGAGGTCAGAGACCGGAAGCCACGTGTAGTGGGGCCGGGCCCCGAGTAAAACTGTCAGGCCGAAGACTTCAAGGCCGAGCTAAAAAGCTGGAACTCGCTTGTCGAGCCAAAGACTCCGGAACCGAAGTTTAAAGATGTCGTCCTCGGCGTCGAAGACCAGTTTAGGGGCGACTGACGGTGTCCTGGACTAGGGGTGCTAACCTAGTCCGCCCATGGTCCTCGGTTGGGCCTGAAAGCCCTCACTCTCCTTCGGATGGACTCCGGAAGCTACACGCCTGGACGTGATCAAGACTGCGCCTACCGAAGACTTGGCGTATACTCCAAGACATCCCCTACCGCCTCCATATGCGTCCCTAGATACCGACCATGTAACCCTAGATGCCCTACCTGGTGTGTATATAAGACAAAGGGTTTAGCCCATAGAGGGGACCGAATCACAATTACCATTCACCTAGCCTTAGGGTTAGATCTCTCCTTACGATCTCGAGGTAGATCAAGCCTGTACTCGATACTTCATCATCAATATAATCAAAGCAGGACATAGGGTATTACCTCTTCGAGAGGGCCCGAACCTGGGTAACTATTGTCACCTTTGTTCCTGTTACCACCGATCCGAGATCCACAGCTCGGGACCCCCTACCCCGAGGTCTACCAGTTTTACCACCGACATTGATTCTAAAGTAACTATTCATACCGATCATGCTGCTATTAAATACCATATGGAAAAGAAGGATGCTAGGCCTAGACTCATTAGGTGGGTTCTTTTGCTACAAGAATTTGATTTGCATATTATTGATAGAAAGGGAGCTCTAAATCCCGTAGCTGATAATTTGTCTAGAATGGAAAATGTTCTTGATGACCCACTGCCTATTGATGATAGTTTTCATGATGAATAATTAGTTGTTATAAATGCTTCTCGTAATACTCCTTGGTATGCAGACTATGCTAATTATATTGTTGCTAAATATATACCACCTAGTTTTACCTACCAACAAAAGAAAAAAATCTTCTTTGATTTAAGACATTACTTTTGGGATGACCCACATTTATATAAAGAAGGAGTAGATGGTATCATTTGACGTTGTGTACCTGAGCATGAACAGGAACAAATCCTATGGAAGGTCACTCCGAGGCATACGGAGGACACCATGCGGGAGACAGAACTGCACATAAGGTATTACAATCTAGTTTTATTGGCCTACTCTTTTTCAAAGATGCACGTAAGTTTGTCTTATCTTGTGATGAATGTCAAAGAATTGGTAATATTGGTAGACGTCAGGAAATGCCAATGAATTATTGATACGTCTCCGTCGTATCTACTTTTCCAAACACTTTTGCTCTTGTTTTGGACTCTAATTTGCATCATTTGAATGAAACTAACCCGGACTGACACTGTTTTCAGCAGAACTACCATGGTGTTGTTTTTGTGCAGAAATCAAAGTTCTCGGAATTGGACGAAACTTTTTGGAGATTTTTTATGGAATATATAAAAATTATTGGCGCAAGAATCAATAGAAGAGGGGCCACCTGTTGGGGCGCCCCCTGATGCCTTGTGGGGGCCCACAGAGGTCCGTCTGACCTAATTCCAACGCTATAAATTCTTTTTCCCCGAGAAAAAAATAAGAGAAGAAATTTCATCGTGTTTTACGATACGGAGCCGCCGCCACCTCCTATTCTTCATCAGAAGGGCTGATCTGGAGTCCGTTCGGGGCTCCGGAGAGGGGGATTCGACGCCGTCGTCATCATCAACCATCCTCCATCACCAATTTCATGATGCTCACCACCAGGCGTGAGTAATTACTCCGTAGGCTTGCTGGACGGTGATGGGTTGGATGAGATTTATCATGTAATCGAGTCAATTTGTTAGGGCTTTGATCCCTAGTATCTAGTATGTTCTGAGATTGATGTTGCTATGACTTTGCTATGCTTAATGCTTGTCACTAGGGCCCGAGTGCCATGATTTCAGATCTGAACCCTTTATGTTTTCATGAATATACTTGTGTTCTTGATCCTATCTTGCAAGTTGTATGCACCTATTATGTGTTATGATCCACATACCCCAAGGTGACAATAATCGGGATTCTTTCCGGTGATTACTGTAGTTTGAGGAGTTCATGTATTCACTAAGTGCTAATGCTTTGTTCCAGTTCTCTATTAAAAGGAGGCCTTAATATCCCTTAGATTTCCTTATGGACCCCGCTACCACAGGAGGGTAGGACAAAAGATGTCATGCAAGTTCTTACTATAAGCACGTATGACTATATACGGAATACATGCCTACATTACATTGATGAATGGGAGCTATTGTGTATCGCCCTAGGTTGTGACTGTTATATGGTGAATGTCATCCAACATAATTATCCATCACTGATCCAATGCCTACGCTTTTCTCATATTGGTCTTTGCTAAGTTACTACCATTGCTGCTGCTGCTACAATCACTATAAAACTGCTACTGCTACTCTTTCGTTACTATTGCTACTGTTCCTACTGTGCTACTAAACACTTTGCTGCAGATATTTAGTTCTCCAGGTGTGGTTGAAATGACAACTCAACTGCTAATACTCATAAATATTCTTTGGCTCCCCTTGTGTCGAATCAATAAATTTGGGTGAAATACTACCCTTGAAGACTATCGCGATCCCCTATACTTGTGGGTTATCAAGACCTTTTTCTGGCGCCGTTGCCGGGGAGCATAGCTCTATTTGTTGAGTCACTTGGGATTTATATCTGTTGATCACTATGAAGAATCTAAAAGACGCTAAGACCAAGATCGTCCCCTCTATGACTAGAGGAGGTAAGGAACTGCAATCACACTCTGCACTTGATTCACCTTCTGTTTTGAGTAGGCTTGCGACACCACCACCTGCTATTCATTCTGATAGGTCGCAAGTAATTGATGATACAACTTCTGCTATAAATGAAACTATTGATGATGCTAGTACTATGCTTGATGATACCGTGCCATTAGGTGAATTTCTTGATGAACAAATTGCTAAAGCTAAAGAAATTGAAAATGTTGAAACTCTTGAAAATTATGATTCACCTATTATGCCTAGTCCTCCTACTAGAGTTGGAATGCCTAAGATACCTGATGGTTATGTTTTTGATGAAGAGACAGCTAGGGCAATTCTTGCTTGTAATGATAGAGATGATGTTAGAAAATTACTGGCTAAGCTAATGGAAAAGTCTATGATGGAGAGAATGAAATATGATCCTGAGTTTGCTACCTCTCCTATATTTGTTACTGATCAGGATTATGAATTCTCTGTCGATCCTAAGTTAATTACTTTGGTTGAATATGATCCTTTTCATGGTTATGAAACTGAAACTGTTGTGGCACATCTTACTAAGTTGAATGATATAGCCACCCTATTTGCTCATGAGGAAAAAATTCGCTACTACTAAATTCTTAAGTTGTTTCCTTTCTCATTAAAGGGTGATGCTAAGAAATGATTTAACACTCTTGCTCCTGGTTGTGTGCGTAGTCCCCAGGATATGATATATTACTTTTCTGAAAAATATTTTCCTGCTCATAAGAAACAAGCTGCCTTACAGGAAATATTTAACTTTGTGCAAATTGAAGAAGAGAATATCCCTCAAGCTTGGGGGAGGCTTCTCCAATTACTGAATGCTTTGCCTGATCATCCTCTTAAGAAAAATGAAATACTTGATATCTTTTATAATGGACTAACAGATGCCTCTAGGGACTACCTAGATAGTTGTGCCGGTTGTGTTTTCAGGGAACGAACTGTTGGACAGGCTGAAGAACTATTGAATAATATATTAAAGAATGATAATGAGTGGACACTTCCTGAACCACCACCTAAGCCAACTCCGAAGAAAAGAGGTATTCTATTCCTCGGTCCTGAAGATATGCAAGAAGCTAAGAAATCTATAAAGGAAAAAGGTATTAAAGCTGAAGATGTTAAGAATTTACCACCTATTTAAGAAATACATGGGCTCGACACCCCGACACAGGTAGTAGAGGTAAATTCTCTCACTAGATTCGATGAAGGTGATATTCCGTATAATAAATCTGCTAGCCAATGCCTGTATGAATTTGATAATTACATCATTAAGCAAGAACACTTCAACTTGTATGTTAGCAACCAACTAAAAAGAAATGCCTTCATGATAGATCGTTTGAGTGATTTGATGTTTAGAACTGCTAATGATGTTAAGGGCTTAAGTATACATGCTTCTATGGTTCATACTCAGTTAGAACAAATTGCTAAGTCACAAAATGATTTGCTTAATGAGATGGATAATAAAATGAATGATCATGATGTTAGAGTTATTACTAGAGGAGGTAGAATGACTCAGGAGCCTCTGTATCCTGAAGGTCATCCTAAAAGAATTGAACAATATTCTCAAAGAAATAATTTTGATGTACCTAGTTCATCTAAGAAGAAAAAGAAAAAGAAAAATGATAAAACTTTGCCTGCTTCTAGTGAACCTGTGATAGAAAAACCTCCTGAGAACCAAAATGATGTTTCTATTTCTGATGCTGAGACACAATCTGGTAATGAACATCCACCTAGTGATAATGATAATGATAATGATGATGTTCATGTTGATGCTCAACCAAATAATGATGTAGAAATAGAACCTATTGTTGATCTTGATAACCCACCTCCTAAGAATAAAAGATATGATAAAAGAGACTTCGTTGCTAGAAAACATGGAAAGGAAAGAGAACCATGGGTTCAAAAACCTATGCCTTTCCCTACTAAACCATCTAGAAATAAAGATGAGGAGGATTTTGAGCACTTTGTTGAAATGCTTAGACCTGTCTTTTTGCGTACCCGTTTGATTGATATGTTGAAAATGCCTCCATATGCTAAGTACATGAATGATATTGTCACTAATAAAAGGAAGATACCTGAGGCTGAAATTTCCACCATGCTTGCAAATTATTCTTTTAAGGGTGGAGTACCTAAAAAGTTAGGAGATCCGGGAATACCCACTATACCATGCTCCATTGAAAGAAGTTATGTTAAAAATGCTTTATGTGATCTAGGAGCCGGTGTAAGTGTTATGCTTTCTCTTTATATAGAAGACTTGATTTGAATAAGCTCACACCTACTGAAATATCTTTGCAAATGGCTGATAAATCAACTGCTATACCTATTGGAATTTGCGAGGATGTGCCCGTTGTTGCAAATGTTACTATCTTAACGGACTTTGTTATTCTTGATATGCCCGAGGACGACAACATGTCGATTATCCTGGGAAGACCCTTTTTCAATACTGCAGGGGCTGTTATTGATTGCAACAAAAGCAAGGTCACTTTTCATGTCAATGGTAATGAGCATACGGTTTATTTTCCGAGGAAACAAAATTTAGTGAATGGTATCAATTGTATTGAAAAGGTTTCGACAATCACTATTGGAGGATTCAAATTTCCTCTTCCTACTGTCAAAAAGAAATATGAAATTCTTATTGTTGGGGAGATGCATATCCCCGTTGAGGTAACTTAGTGTTATATGAAAATTCTTCGGTTTCATGTTACTAAGAAATAGTTTGTTAATAAGACTTGATCAACCTTATTAATGGATTCTTTTTGAGGAGCATGTGGTCGATGAATTTAGTAAGCACAACTTTCTGTAATCATAGTTTGCTCTCTGTTATTTATAGTTTAATAAAGTAAAATGCCATGATTATCCTGTTTTCTGAATTATCCGTGCAATAAAAAATGACCCAAAAATAAAAGTGCTCAGAGTGCAATAAAATTTTAACATGATTTTTTCTGGAATATTTAATAATTTTTGGCACTGAAAACAACCCAGGGGGGGTGCCCCTGTTGCTCACAAGGCAACAGGGCGCGGCCACCCCCTGGGGGCGCGCCTAGATGCCTTGTGGGTCCCACAGGGACCCATTCACTTATTTCTTCAACCCACTCCATCTCCTACCTCCAGAAAAAAAATCTTTGTAGCTCTCTCCCTCGTGTTCTTGCTCCCAAACCTGATATTTTTGATCTCTTTGCTCGGAGCTCCATTTCTGAAACTGTTTTGGGGGATTGCTCCTTGGTATGTGACTCTCTCATTGCTCCAATTAGTTTTTGCTTTAGTGCATTATATTTTGCATAAATTGCTGCTATTGGTGCTACTAAAAATGAGCTTGCATGTTGAATTCTTTGAGTTCTAAGTAGTTTGAATGCTTGATATAGCCTCTAGGCACTTGTATGAGTAGTTGCTATCAATCTTGTGAAGTTTTGTTAACATCTTTTTGTGGTCCAAAAATTTCAAAAAAATTCTCTTAGGGAAATGAACCTCTTTAGGAGGAGTTCTTCAAGGAGGAGGTCCTCTGAAGCATCATCGAGTGAAAGCCCAGCATGCCAATCGTATGTTGAACCAAGGGCAAGTTCGGTGCGAGGGGCCGAAGCAAAATCTTGTCGATGGCCGTGCAATGAGTTCATGCTAGGTGCATGCATTAAGGAAGAATTTGATCAATATATTCATAACACCGAACTCTCCGCCTTCATCGCAGATAAGCCCCCGCAGCACTACAACCTTACTCATTCATTCACTCAACATTTTGAGTATCACTCTTGTACTTCTAGAGTTTTATTTCATCTCTATGATAGATCCTATGGTATGTCTCTAGAAGAGTTTTGTGATGCATGCAAAATTCCATTTTGGGGTTCACTTAGCGAACCGCGGCAATCTGAATATGAAATGTTTCTCAATAGTCTTTGCAATGGTGAGGATAGGGGGGTTACGTAAGCTAGCATAAAAAGCATTCACTTTCCCTCTATTCAGTACTTTGCACTTTTTAATGGGAAATGCATTGTTGGTAAACAAGACTATAGTGCACTTTGTGCCCCCGACCTGAGCCTTATTCATATTGCTTTAACGGGTAGCAAACATTATAATCTTGGGGCTATTGTTGCATGTAGGTTGCATCGCAACGCAGGTAATGGTGATTTGTATGGAGGAATTTATGCCTCCCATGTAGCTGCAAGGCTAGGGGTCTCGCCCAGGCCCAATGATCTTCTTTTACCTGATAAATACTTAAATTTTGAGGCAATGCAGAACCATGAGTTTATTAAGCGCAACACTCACAGATATGACTATAACTTGATATTCGATAAATATCATTCTGTGTCTATTATTTTGCCTGCTCCTGTCCTCTTTGATTTCCAGAGCAAACAGAGATATTTTCTTCATGAGAATGAGGTGCACGAGTATAACGCGGTAGGTGAGGCCGCTCGCCTCGCTGAGGAGGCGGCCCAGAATGCTTCCACGAGCAACCACTTCGATTATTATCCTGGTCAGCCATGGCAGTAGATCAAGTTAGGCCAAAAGCCTAAGCTTGGGGGAGTACGTATTCCTCACCGACATTACATTTATGCTCACACATTCATTTCAGTTGTCGGTGTTCATCCTTTTTCATTGTATTATCCATGTTAGTTTTATTTTCGCTTTCTTCTTGTGTGTTTGAAATTTTTTAAAATCCAAAAATATTTCTCGCTTCTTTTCAGTTTTTCCCTTTAGTTAGTTCGTAGTATTAAAAGAAAACCCAAAAAGAATTCTCTTTTCTTTTCTTGTTTGTTGGGAGTTCTCCCGTGTAAATGGTTTTTCTCGCTTTTCGTTTTTCTTCTTTAATTTGCTCTCTTCAGAAAAACCAAAAACTCCAAAAATATTTTAGTGTGTTTCTCTGAACTTCTTTTCGTTGAGTCGTCGTAAGCAGAAGACCACGATGAAAATGTTGAGTGGCTCCCATATGCTTTATTGTTGATCTAACAAAGAGCCACCATTACCTTATCTTCCCCTTTGAATAAATGTTTGCAAATTCCAGCTTAGTCCACGACACACTTGCACTATTATTATTATCACATCATTCGGTCGTGCAAGTGAAAGGCAATAATGACGATATTTGATGAAGTGACTATGGCAAAGAAAAGCGGGTATGAACTCTTTCTGTTTTTGTTTTTGTAAATATGTTTAACTCAGTATCCATGATTCAGCATATTATGAGTAAACATGTTTGTGATGACAATTAGAGATTATAGTTGCTCATGCCATGCTTAAGTAGCTAGGAATGGATATTGATGTATTTTAGATGTCAACATGCATTAAAATGGTTATGATGTAGTATGTTAATATGGTATCCTCCTCTGAATGTTTCAAGTGGCTTGACTTGGAACATGTTCATACATGTAGTTGATTCAAAACCAACATAGCCTCCATGATATTTATGTTCAGGGTGTCTATATCCTACTCATGCTAGTATTCAATGTTAATTATTCTCAATGCATGATTAAGACTGTTTTCGCTCTCTAGTTGGTCGCTTCTCAATCTATTTGCTAGCCTTCGCCTGTACTAAGCGGGAATACTGCTTGTGCATCCACAACCCTTAAACCAAGTTGTTCCAGATGAGTCCACTATATCTACCTATAAGCGGTATTACTCTGCCGTTCCAAGTAAATTTGCATGTGCCACCTCTAATCATTCAAATAAACATCTGTTTTGTGTGCCCGTACCGCTCATGGAGCAACAGGGGGCGGTCAGTATCTTCCATGCTAAGCGGGTTATTCTCAAGATGAGTGTTTATTCACTTGTCATTGCACGAGAGAGGCTGGTAATTGGGATGCCTGATGTCTACTACACAACTTATTCTTGTAGACTCGTGTTGGGCCTCCAAGCGCAGAGTTTTGTAGGACAGTAGCAATTTTCCCTCAAGTGGATGACCTAAGGTTTATCAATCCGTGGGAGGCATAGGTTGAAGATGGTCTCTCTCAAACAACCCTGCAACCAAATAACAAAGAGTCTCTTGTGTCCCCAACACACCCAATACAATGGTAAATTGTATAGGTGCATTAGTTCAGCGAAGAGATGGTGATGAAAGTGTAGTATGGATAGTAGATATAGGCTTTTGTAATCTGAAAATATAAAAAGAGCAAGGTAGCAAGTAACAAAAGTGAGCACAAATGGTTTTGCAATGCTTGAAAACAAGGCCTAGGGTTCATACTTTCACTAGTGCAATCTCTCAATAATGCTAACATAATTGGATCATATAACAATCCCTCAACGTGCGACAAAGAATCACTCCAAAGTTCCTATTCGCGGAGAACATAAGATAGAAATTGTTGTAGGGTACGAAACCACCTCAAAGTTATCTTTTCCGATCAATCTATTGAGCCATCCCTATAAGTGTCACGAATAGCCCTAGAGTTCGTACTAAAATAACACCATATGAAACACATCAACCAACCCTAATGTCACCTGGATACTCCAATGTCATCACAAGTATCCGTGAGTTGATTATTCGATATGCATCAAACAACTTCAAATTCATAATATTCAATCCAACACAAAGAACTTCAAGGAGCACCTCAAAGTTTCTATCGGAGAAAAGATAATGAAAATGTGCATCAACCCATATGCATAGATTACCCCCAATGTCACCGCGGGAATCTGCAAGTTGAGTGCCAAAACATATATCAAGTGAATCAATATAATACCCCATTGTCACCATGGGTATTCATATGCAAGACATACATCAAGTGTTCTCAAATCTGTAATATTCAATCCGACAATAACGAAACCTCAAAGGGAAAAGATTCGATTCATCACAACAAGGATAGAGAGGGGAAAACACCATATGATTCAACTAAATTAACAAAGCTCGCGGTACATCAAGATCGTACCAAATCAAGAACGCGAGAGAGAGAGATAAAACACATAGCTACTGGTGCAAACTGACGGTGTCCTGGACTAGGGGGTACTCACCACATCGTCTCCCGACCAGGTGGGTTGAGCCGAGGACCCCCATGGCGGTTCACTAATGGGCCACTTCGGGCAGCCCATGACGCATACAAGGAAGACTCTACAAGACTTGGTGCACAAGCCAAAGACTCTTCTAAACCCTAGGCCTCCGGTGCATATATAAACCGAGGCCAGGCTAGTCAATAGGACGACTGATAGTCATTAGAACAATCTCGTGGTAGCCACATGTACTCTGTACTGTACCCCATATCAATACAATCAAAAGCAGGACGTAGGGTATTATCTCTTCGAGAGAGCCCGAACCTGGGTAAAACCTTTGTGTCCCTCGTTCATCCTATTACCATCGTGCCAAGACGCCTAGCTTAGGACCCCTACTACGAGATATGCCGGATTTAGAACCGACATTGGTGCTTTCAATGAGAGCCTGCTGGGTAGTCGCCATGGTGCAATGGGAATTCAGATCGGCTCCACCGCGATCTACGCATCGGAACCGAGTTACATCGTCAACGTCGGCTCGACTGGTCACCTCGGCTAGGCCGAGGACTAGGCTTCTCTTCGGATCATCAAGTTTGGACGGATGTCTTCGTCATCATCAACTCCGATCTCATCCGGGATCATGGAAAAATCGTTCATGGTGCTCGGGGGCTCAACGTCAACATTGCCCTTGCGCGATCATGCAGTTTTTTTCTGGACAGCGGATTCGTGTTCGCCATCCCCGTCTCCTCGAGCGTCGCTTTGACGATTGCTTCAGTGGAATTGTGCGGAATTGAGTCTAAAACAACCCTGCAAAATTTCGTCGTGTTCCGATGGAGGAATCTCCGGCGATCTTTGATATACCGGAGCCCTGTCGAATCTGGACGGGAATCTGGACGAGTTTAGGGCGAGGAGTCTAGCAGTCAGCTCGGACGTCCTTTGGAAGATCCAATCGTTCATCGGCTGCGGAATTCCCATATCTACCACCCCTCAAAATTTCAGCTCGATCCGACCGTTCAAACTCCGGGAAGCGTCCAATAAGTGCTTCAAATTTCGGATTTGTTTCCTGCACGAAAACGAATCCGACCCGAATTCATCTTTCTTCATGAACGGGATATTGGACATCCTTTTTGAAGGAATTTTTTTCTAGGGTATTGTGTGTTGTTCTCAATCACGTGCCCACAAATTTTGAGTCTTTTCCGAGGCGATCTTCACCGTCGCGCCGATGTCAAACCGGCCCGACCACGTTGCTCCACGGCTATCGACCTGCGCCAACATCAACTGCGCCGTCGCTCCATCGAGCCGATGACAACCACCTTGGATCATCACCTCGGCGAGCCGACCAAGTGTTCGGCACCGCTCTCCCTAATGATTGTCAAGATAACATCGTCACATTACGGATTGTACGGGTCAGGCGCGCTAGCATCGCCGCGCGGTCACTTCTCAAACCGGCATTGACCGCGTCACAAGTTCCGACCTGCGTCGGCATCGCCGCGCCGTTGCTTCTTCAAGCCGATGTCCACCACGCTGACCTGCTTCGACACCTCGGCTGGCATGGGGCTGCAACGTCACCTTACCGACCTGCTCCGTCACCTCAGCTATACCGGGGGCTTCGCCATCTCTTTATCAACCTACTCCGGGGACTTCGGCGTCACCAGCCGACCAGCTTCGTCAGCTCGGCCGGACCGGGGGCTTCGCCTCAACATATCGGCAGTGTCGTACTACCACTTCACCAAGCCGAGCTCTACGCTCGGACACCTCGGCCGGACCGGGGGCTTCGCCATCGCTTCATCGACCTACTCTGCCGTCACCCTGCCGACCTGCTCTGTCTCCTCGGCTGGACTAGGGGCTTCGCCTCGGCACATCGGCAGTTTTGTGCTGCCACTTCATTAGCCGAGCTCTTCGCTCGGCCACCCCAGGACCGGCTTGGGGGCTGGGATCTCGTCCCGTTGCAAGCCCGCACCACATCATCAACACCGAGCACATTAACCAGCTAAGTCGCTTTCATGCTTAACTTTTTTCAATTCTTAATTTTTTGCTCGGTTCAACCAAGCATTATGTTTATGTTCAATAAACGTTGTTTGTTAAAAACTTAGTTTGTTGAAAACTTAGTTTGCTAAAAACACTTCTTTTTCCCAAGTTAACTGGGGGCTCTTAAATTTATATGTGCCGCTTTTATAATAAGTGTTTTCTTCTTGGTCGTTGCAAAGTCTTTTTCTACTACTTTCTCGACTCGAGTGTGTGCTCAATAGCCGGATAGCCTGGTTTCTCTCTAAAGCCGCTCGAGTTTAGTTCGCTACACTGGCCTGAGAAGCACTCCGCCTTCGGGATAAGGAGGTTGAAGCCGAAGGCTGACCCGCTTAAAGTCTTGATATCGGATGTGTCATGTTAAAGCACGACGGAAGCACAAACTAATTTTAATACCAATTTTCGGATTCGCACCAAAAAACTTGATTTAGTTCGGACGTAAAGTTTTTCTTACAGTTTTTTGGTTTTCCGAGCTTATGGCACCTTTAACCTATTTTTATGTTTTTTTCAGGGGGCGGGGCATCCTCTTGATCGAGGTGTTCTGCGTGATGGTTTTGCTCGGGGAATTTTTCCGACCTGTAGTTCGGCATCTTTTCGGCCGAGCTGCACCTCGGCGTTGTCCAAACATACATGGCAGTTGAACTAGTTCCCGAGGAGATACGATCCTAGGGTCGGCCATGTTGCCCAACCCAAGTCTCGGGGGCTACTGCATCGATGATTCAATGCAGACAATTTACAAAGTGCAAAACAGTTTCCGAGGAGATTATGATCCTTATAGGTTGGTCAGCCGCACCCAACCTGAGTCTCGAGAACTATGCACACCGCGTTTATGTTTCTAAGTATGCTGCCGAGCTAGGAGTTGATCCTCAGGCCGATTTCGCGAATCGACCTGAGTCTCATGGGCTACTGGGATCGGCGGTTTTATGTTATCCTTCAGGTGCATCTCGGATTTTAGGCCGACACACACCTTGAGGGCTACTGGCTATACATCTCGGCAGAGAATAAATTGCACTAATCCACAAAAAACCAGCTCACGGCCGAGGTGGTGCACCACCTCGGAAGCAGTTCGGCATATAAAGCTCGGCTGCGAGTGGCTGGCTCCATAGAGAACTTTTTCGGCGTTAAGCTCGGATAACCTCCTTCAAACTTTTTCAAAGACGAGGTACTCTATGCCTCCTCGGATGCAGTCCGGCGCTGGAGCTCGGATACAGACCGGCGTTGGAGTTCGGCTCCTAAAATGTACCTCGGATGCAGTCCGGCGTTGGAGTTCGGCTGCTAAAATATACCTCGGATGCAGTCCCGTTTTGAAGCTCGGCTGCAAGAGGACACCACCGGACGGGAAAAACTTCAACCCGAGGTGTGGCGAAAAAATAACAAGGCATTAATAAAGGCCGAGAACTTAAAGGGGCTCCTCGGATGCCCGACATGTGAACTCTTCAGATTCCTGTCGGCGATCCTCACGATCGAAGATGGGAAGATTTGTTGAACCAGTTTTCAAGACCGACGACCGAAGACGAAGAACAGTTCGGAAGAACCGAGGAGCATCCCCAACTTGAAGACTGGTTCAGGGGGCTACTGACGGTGTCCTGGACTAGGGGGTACTCACCACATCGTCTCCCGACCAGGTGGGTTGAGCCGAGGACCCCCATGGCGGTTCACTAATGGGCCACTTCGGGCAGCCCATGACGCATACAAGGAAGACTCTACAAGACTTGGTGCACAAGCCAAAGACTCTTCTAAACCTTAGGCCTCCGGTGCATATATAAACCGAGGCTAGGCTAGTCAATAGGACGACTGATAGTCATTAGAACAATCTCGTGGTACCCACATGTACTCTGTACTGTACCCCATATCAATACAATCAAAAGCAGGACGTAGGGTATTATCTCTTCGAGAGAGCCTGAACCTGGGTAAAACCTTTGTGTCCCTCGTTCATCCTGTTACCATCGTGCCAAGACTCCTAGCTTAGGACCCCTACTACGAGATATGCCGGATTTAGAACCGACACAAACCCTCAGCCCCGAGGGTGAACTACTCCCTCCTCATCATGGAGACCGCCGGGATGATGAAGATGGCCTCCGGTGATGATTCCCCCCTCCGGCAGGGTGACGGAAAAGGGTTGTAGATTAGATCATGGAGGTACAGAGGCTTGCGGCGGCGTAAAAACTCATCTAGGTTAACTTTCGGGGGTTTCTGAATATATATGACTTTTCAGCGTTGGAATCACGCGAACAGGGGCCACAGGGGGCCCACGAGGCACCAGGGCGCGCCTGGGGGGTGGCGCACCCTGGTAGCTCGTGGGGCCACTGTGGGTCTTCTGGCCTCCTCCCGAAGCTTCTAGTGTCTCTTATGTTCCAGAAAAAATCGTCAAAAAGTTTCGCTGCATTTGGACTTCATTTGATATAGATTTTGTGGAAAACCAAAAACAAGCAAAAAACAGCAACTGGCACTGGGCACTAGGTCAATATGTTAGTCCATGAAAATCATACAAAAGCTATATAAAAGTGCACCAAAATCATACAAAACTATAATAAACATGGCATGAATACTTCATAAATTATAGATACATTGGAGACGTATCAGCATCCCCAAGCTTAATTCCTGGCTAATTTTTTTTAAATAATACATTTTTTTTATAAATTACAGAAATAATACACGAATTTGAAAATTTTCAAAAATAGAATCCAGCCGGCTGGAGCTAAGCCGATAGGCCACGTGGCAGGTTCAGTCGGCTACGGCTAAGCCGACAGGCCACGTGGCAGCTTCTGATTTGCCCGAACACGTCGACCGTCGCGTTGGATTCGCCAGTCGGCCTGGCGCGCTGCAGTCGGCTGCGGCCCAGCCGACAGGGTTCCAGTCGGCCCCGGCGCAGCCGACAGGCCGTCCAATCGGCCGGGGCGTGGCCGACAGGGGCCTACCAGCCCACCCGCGCCTTTTCTCCTTCCCTCCTCCTTTTCTCCTTCCCTTCTTCTCCTTATCTCCTTCCTCCTGCGCCCGTGAGCTCTCCTTCTTCCTCTTCTTGCTCTCTCTCTCATTTCTCTCTCAGTCTCTCGCAACCCCCCGTCGATCTCCTCGCTGGTCCATCCATTTTTGCATCCAACCCACAGAAAGAGTAGATCATAGCCAACTCCGGTGGCCTACGGTATTTTTTTTTCCAATAGGATAGTTTTTTTTCTCGTTCAAGTGAGGTGAGGAGGAGGCATGGTGGAGGTGGTTGAACCATGGTAGAGGTGGTGGTGAGGAGGAGTTGCTGCTGGGGAGGAAGAGGTGGTGAGGAGGAGGAGGAGGTGCGGCTGAGTTGAAGAGAGGAGCAAGAAGCAGTGGCACACGCGTCGAAGGTATAACTATGTCGTCAAAAAATTTCTCTGAGTTGTACATATTTTGAAAAATTAATGTCAGTATTTTTAGTTGCTCCGGGTAATATTTCGTGTTATATGTGCATGCCAAATATTTAGGTCTGTTAGTATTTTTAGTTGCTCCGGTAATATTTCGTGTTATATGTGCATGTCAAATATTTAGGTCTGTTAGTATTTTTAGTTGCTCCGGTAATATTTTGTGTTATATGTGCATGTCAAATATTTAGGTCTGTTAGTATTTTTAGTTGCTCCGGTAATATTCCGTGTTATATGTGCATGTCAAATATTTAGGTCAGTCAATATTTTTAGTTGCTCCGGTAATATCCCGTGTTATATGTGCATGTCAAATATTTAGGTCTGTCAGTATTTTTAGTTGCTCCGGTAATATCCCGTGTTATATGTGCATGTCAAATATTTAGGTCTGTCAAATATTTAGGTATGTCAGTATTTTTAGTTGGTCCGGTAATATCCATAATATATTAAGTTGTTTCAATATTTAGCTTCGTTAATATTCCCTAATCTATGTACTTGTCAAATATTTAGGAGTGTGAATATATGTAGTTTGTCATGTTGTTTCACAGTTGTCTGTCCATGTTAAAAAAAATTATAGGTGAGCCGAGATGTCTGATATAGTGAAGTTCATATTTTTCTACGGTCCTGGTAATGTCCAAACAAATAAGATTGGGGTTGATCTGAGTGAATTTGAGCACATAGAGGTGGCACTGACCGACCCTCAAACATGGTCTCTTAGTCAGTTGAAAGAATGGGTGACAGCATGTTTAGGGCTGAATACTGAAACACAGACCGTGGGTGTTCATGCATTGTGGACCCGGTCAAGTTCGAATGTCTTCTTCTATTTGAGGCCAGTAGAGAGGGATTCTCAGTGGGTGCGCTGGTTACAAGGTTGCGAAACAAGGGGATGCAATCCTTGTGCCTTAGTGCTTCCCGTTCTGAAGGAGGTAATTGCGCCTGAAGGCCAGGGTGGTAACGATCCTGGGCAAAGCAGTGACGGGATGATGTTATCTGTGTCAAATGCTGGAGATGATGGTTACGAACAAGGGCAGAGTAGTCAGGTAGAAGGAGGAAATGGCGATGGTTATTACAGTGGCGAGGCGGACGCGGACGAGGTAGATGGGCACATGCAGAACATCATGGAAGAAGAAGACACCGATATTGAAAACGGTCATGCAGATAATTCTGACGAGTCAGATGAAGAAGAAAATGCAGAGGAGGTCCCGATTCCTGCTTCTTGGAATCATGACTTCTCATCTGCAATGACCGTGAACGATGGTCATGATTCTGCCTGGCAATATCACCAAAACAACATTGCGACGGTGCTATGTATCCCAACAAAGAAGCTCTGAAGGACGCAATAATAAATTGGGCAATGTCCACGCAAAGGGTTTTCATAGCTGAGGTGTCCAGTCAGAAATACTTGACAATGGTATGCAAGAATGCAGGTTGTCCTGCCAGGGTGCACGGCTATCTCCCTAAGTATGGCACAAGTTGGGTGATCAGTGACCTAGTTCATCACACATGTCTTATTCCCTGCATCCCTCAAGATCATCCCAACCTTTCATCCACGCTTATTGCGAGGTTGTTTTACAGTGAGATAGTGGAGAGCAAAGCGATGGAAGTTAAGGCTATCCAGACAAAAGTATTCGTCAGGTTCAGGTACAGAATTTCTTACGGCAAGGCTTGGAGGGCTAAGCAAAAGGCGCTTGAGAGCAGATTTGGTTCTTATTTCGATGCATATGACTCAGTTGTCCGACTCCTCCAGACGCTGAAGGACAGGAATCCGGGCACCTATGTCGACATCGAAGACCTCTTCATGCCAGAGTTCCCAACTGTGAGGGTGCTGCATCGACTGTTCTTCTATTTCGGTGTATGCATCGAAGCTTTCAGGCACTGTCGACCGGTGATATGTGTAGATGGCACTTTTCTGACTGGCAAGTACAAGGGTCAGATCCTGACAGCCATTGGTCAAGACGGCCAAAATCAAGTAGTCCCACTGGCATTTGCTTTTGTTGAGAGTGAGAACATTGGAAGTTGGACATGGTTCTTCAGGCAACTGAAAATATCAGTTGTGAAGGATAAGCCCAATGTGTGCATCCTTGATGACAGGCATGCAGGTATACTCAGTGCGATAAAGACACTGACAAACCCTGGCCCTGAGGAACAAACTCCATGGCAGGACTTGCAGAGCCGTTGGTGCATGCGCCATCTGGGGGCTAATTTCTTCTCGCAGTTCAGAAATAAGAGCCTGATGAATCTATTCAAAAAACTATGTAAGCGGAACCAGCTATGGAAGTACAATTTGATACGTGACAGACTTAATGTGTGCACGCGGAGACACGTTAGGGACAGGAAAGCTGCAAGAGATGCAGCGGTCAGGGCACATGTTGAAGCAGTAGCAGCACAGTTAGCAACAGGACCAGCTGCCGTGGAGGAGGAGTCCGTTGGGCTTTGTGACTTGCCAGGATTTGACCCACCTGGTACTAGGAGAAGGCTCGGGAGGTCGATTAAAACCTTCGAGCAGTGGATAGAGCATGAGCCTCTGGAGAGGTGGTCTTTGCTGCATGACACACATGGAGCAAGGTACGGTGTCATGACTACCAACCTCGCAGAAACATACAACTTTGTCCTCAGAGGAAACCGGGCATTGCCACTTACAGCCATCGTTGAGGGTATTTTCTATGGCACCGTGAAGTACTTCAGAGATAGACGTCAAAAGGCAGAGCAACATATGTTGAACAACCCAAACACACGTTACTGTGAAAGGATTATGAAGTACATGGAAGAAAAGATGGAAAAAGCCAGGTCACACACTGTAGTCCCCATTGGTAATCAAGAAAGAAGGTTTGAGGTCCGCTTAGCTAACAACAAATTCGGCTGTGCAAATGAGCTGAGGACGCATGAGGTGAAAATTGGAAATGAAGTCTGGCCAACGTGTGAGTGCACATGCAACAAACCGAAGTTGCTTCACCTACCATGCTCCCATGTACTTGCTGCTTGCGGGCAGCTTGGAATGGACGCAATCTCGTTTGTGACTCCATATTTTCTGAAAGAGTCCGTCCTCAATACCTGGACAGGTGAGTTGCTGGGATTTCGCTCAATGGGTAACTTCAGCACCGTTAATCCTGATGAAAGGCGGTACATTCCAGACCCAGAAAATATGCGAACAAGTAGAGGCAGACGACAATGTCATCGCATCCGGAATGATATGGATGAATCTGAAGCGGGAGGCCCCACTATGCAATGCATTTTATGCAATGAAATTGGCCATAGGGACACTAATTGTCCCACTTTCGTCACTGCCAGTGGTACTGGGCGTGGACGAGGCAACCGGGGACGAGGAAGCAGAGGAGGAAGAGGAGGAAGAGGAGGAAGAGGGAGAGGAAGAACCTAGGCTGCACTAAGTTCTAAATTTGTATTCAGTGTGGCATTAACTTCTAAATTTGTATTAAGTGTGACACTAAGTTCTAAATTTGTATTCAGTGTGGAACTATGTTGAAATTTGTATTAAGTGTGACACTAAGTTTGAAATTTGTATTAATTGTGGCAATATGTTTGAAATTTGTATGTGCAGGAATGACAGAAATGTCGTTGCTTAATCCGGAAATTGATAGTAAACATCGTGCGGCGGTAGGTTATGAGCGCCAGCTTGAGCCCCTGTGCACTCGCACTCAAAGGGAAGACTGGATGATACACGAGGGATGGGTTGAACGGTATGTGCTTTATTTATTTGTTTCAATCACGTATATTGATGGGACGCACTAACTGAATTGCCCTAACATGCAGGTTGAAATGGGCTGGCCTATTACCTTTCGCGCGGCTGGTTGAGCGCACGGATACCTCCAGATGCGTCGCCATCGACACCTCTTTGCTCACGTGCTTAGTGGACCGGTGGAGGCCTGAGACCCACACGTTTCACTTCCGCTGGGGAGAGATGGCTCCTACTCTGCAGGATGTGTCACTTTTGCTGGGACTACCGTTGGCAGGTCATGCCATCAGACCGTTGGAGGCACCGGCTCGTTGGCAGGAAGATTTTGCACAACGTTTCGCAAGTCTTTATGACGGTGCTCCGGCTCTGGCATCGGAGCATCACGGACCTAAGTATGATTGGTTGCTCCATTTCCAGGTTAGTTCCCCTGCCTCATATCTTTCAGTTGTCGCTATGTACTAATGCTTTATCTTTGCTCAATACAGATCCAGAAGTTCCTGGGGTATCCGCAGGTCCCGTTGAATGCGACACAGATCACTCGCAGCCTGGAGGCATATATACTGTGGCTTCTCGGTAAGGTGATGTTCACAGAGAACCATGTCACCACTATAAGCGCGCTCTACATCCCTATTGCACTAGAGATCGCGAGAGCTCAGACGCCGGCTCAGATCACACAGAGGAGTTGGGGTTCGGCGGTCTTAGCGGCTACATATCGAGGTATGTGCAACGCCTGCCAGCTGACGGCACCCACGTCAGCTCTTCTTGGATGCCCCCTATTTCTACAACTGTGGTCGTGGGAGAGGTTCTCTATAGGATGACCGGACGTACGTATTCAAGAGCCTATGCCCGTAATGTTCGATGCTGAAGGCATCGATATGCCTACTTTCGGTCTGTGTTGGACACGTCACAAGGTATGTCCCGTGTTATAATTTTCTTCTTTGTGTACACTATGGCTGAAACTAACTTGTGTTTGCCGCAGAGACGCTATGCTGGTGATCAGACTAGGCGAGCATACAGGGCATTAAACGAGCAGTTTGATTTGTACACTGGGGTGATCTGGCAGCCGTACACGCAAGGAGTCATGAATGCAAGATACCCCGGCGGTATGTCTGAGCTATGCTTCAGAGATAGTGATTACTGGATGACGAAAGCGAAGATCATATTCGACGTCTTCGTCGAGGAGATGGCCCAGCAGAGGGTTATGAGGCAATTTGGTCTTCAACAGTTGGAGGTGCCTCCCCCTACAGAGCACCCGGTGCCAGCACACATCCACAGGTATTGTCTTGTTATTCAATATTGAATTGTCTTTCACAATTGTCCATAGTGAAGCATTACTTAATTGTTTAACACCATAATTTTAGGATCACAAGGAAGGGGATTCACAGGACTGCTGCTGAGTGGCTACAACGTGTTCAGCCGTACGTTACACAATGGGAGACCGCGAACACACTTGTGTGGCAGGAGAATGTCGAGTTTGATCTCGATGAATTCGATCTCTATTTGCAGCGGTACATGAGCAGAACACGGTTATGCATCGTTCAACACACTCACCCAGATGAGTTACCTGCCCCTAGTGTGTCCGATATGTACCCGAGCTATGATATTTCGGGCTCTAGGCAATTGGCGGTAAGATATATTCTCTTTGTGTAATGCATCTAGTTGTTACATACTTTGCCGTGCATACTTAATAATCGTCGTGACAATTTCAGGCTGAGTTGACTATCGGACTTGGCGAGGAGGTGTCCAACTATCGGCGTTCACTTTCGGATGCACCACTACTCGTTGCTCGGCCTCAGGTGCAGAACTTTATGGCGCGCATTGAGGGGAGGCTACGAGCTGTGTATCGGGCTATCACGTGCAGACGCACTTCGGACGTTCTTCATCAGCAGCCCGTACAACGCCCCCCGCGTCACTCGACTGGTCAGGTAGACCCCACGCATCACCGACATGACCCGCGTCCACGTCTAGCAGAGCAGTGGACGCCCAGGCCACCACGTCCTAACCAGGCTGGTAGTTCGGCGTGGCATCAGCAGCAGGATCCCACGTCAGGCTACGTGTTTCGGCCAGGACCACAGCAGCAGGGTCCCATGCCAGGCTACGTGATGCAACCCCCCCCCTACAGATATGTTTCTTCATATTAATTCTTTCCAATATCGATTGCGACTACGTATTTCGTCAGTACTTATGTTCCATCCCTCCCGCAGCAGGCTACGGATATATGGCGTCTATGTCCGGACATGACGCGTCTATGTCCGAATCCAGGTGGGAGAGTGAGCCTGACGATGGGCATAACACACAGGAATACTTGTCGCAGCACAACGAGTGGGTGGACATGTATTCGACTCCTGCACCACCTCCCACACAGGAAACACAGTATGACCTGGACGGGTCCGAGCTTCCTCCCCGTATCATCCGGCCACCCCACAGGTATATGTGGCCGACGCCGGAGACACCACCTCAACGACGTGGCGGACGAGGTGGCTGATGATTGTGTGTCACTTATATCTAGCTATGTATGCGATAGACATATATCTGCCTATGTATGCGAGAGACATATTCTACCTATGTATGCGAGAGACATATTTCTGTTCATTCGCTTTGTTAATCGAGTTACATTTCCGGAGAGACTGCTGCAGATAATTAAGATACAAGTACATCTGAATTAAACGGTACGACTGACCATAAATAATACTGCATACAAACTACATGAAGACATCATTGTGCTTCTCGCTAACACTACATAAAGTCATCATCACTATTCTCACTAACATGTTTCTTCGACTTAGATTTTTTATTGGCTGACATAAACTCATCGCTGGAAGAGTAACCATCATCACCGGGCTTTGGTGATGCATCGCTGCATTTCTTCTTCTTCGAGCTTGAGCCATCATGAGTTGATACATATTTTGGCGGCGGAACGGACCCAAATAAAAGCTCGAACCATGCCAACATACTGACATCGTGGTTCATTTCTTTAGCGTCCACATTGTATCTCTACAATTCACAAAATGAACAAAAATGAATTAAAACGACAAACATATTAAATATGTAAATCAAATACGAAATTTAAATTACCTTTTGAAACGCAATATATTCATCAACTGGCAAATCTATCACATGATGATCTAAATCATCAAATGATCGTGTGAATCGCGCTGATTCATATATTAGTTCACAAAGTCTTTCCCACCTTGCACGCAACCGAAAAAGTTCTAGTCGAATGTCCGTTGTGTTTCTACTATGACAAGCTGTTTGTCTAAACCTCCGCAAGTTACTCTCACTGCTAACTAATTCATCGAAAGATACACCTGGAGTTCCATGAAGCCCGGACTTCATGGAAACCACACCCATCAAGACATCACAAGATGCCTCTCGTGAAAATGGACGAGGATCACCCATCACTGCGGATTTGTTAATGCTACCACAACAAGTAGTGAGGAGAAGAGGAAGTGAGGAGAAGTATTGTGAGGACAAGAGGCAGAGAAGAGCTCTTTTTAAATAACCGTCGAGGCTCAGTGCGCTGCTGTTTTCCAGTCACACTCACCACCGAAAGCAACACTTCCAGTCAAACTCACCACCGAAAGCAACACTGCCAGTCAAACTCACCACCGAAAGTAGCACTGCCAGTCACACTCACCACCGAAAGCAACACTGCCAGTCAAACTCACCACCGAAAGTAGCACTGCCAGTCACACTCAGCACCGAAAGCAACACTGCCAGTCACTTCCTGTCACACTCACCACCGAAAGTAGCACTTTTTCGTTGCTTTGTGGCGGCCACACCCGACAGCATCAATTTTCCCTCACTTTCGGTGGTGAGTATGACTGGCAGTGTTGCTTTCGGTGGTGAGTGTGACTGGCAGCGCACTGAGCCTCACAACACTTCTCGTCACTGCCTCTTCTCCTCACAGCCTGTAAACCGACAGCGGGTGGACCGGTGGATAAGGCAGGTACACTCCCTTATCCTCCAACGCAATGTGTCTGTGCGAGATAGCAAACAGGGTATATAAAGGCGAGGGAGCTGACAGGCTGTGTGCGAGACAGAGAGCCGGCATCGTGTATAAAAAGAATACGGGCACTGTAGTGTCGGCACACCGCGTTAGAATTTGCTCTCGTGTCCGCCGCAGCAACAACAACGCTGTCTCGAACCAGCAGCGCGAATCAGCATCCTTTAAAAAAGCAGCGTTGTCCCACATGCAGCCGTTTCCCACGCAGCAGGCCTCGGAATGAGCGCCTTAAGTCTCGGAATCAGCGCCGTCTAAATCAGCATATGGGCAACGAGAAAAGAGAAAGGGCTTGTGGGGCTACTCTGCCTTGCCGCTAGAATTGCATTGCATTGTGGATGGTGGCCGCAGAAGGTCAGATGAGCCGGATGGCGGCGGCGGGCATCACCGGCATCACCGAAAGGGGGGTAAAAAAAAAACCAGTCGGCTTATCCCCAGCCGACTGGCCAGTCGGCTTAGCCGTAGCCGACAGGAGCCCCAGTCGGCTGGGGGGGGCATGCAGTCGGCGGGGGGCATGCAGTCGGCTATGCTTGGCCCAGTCGGCTTAGCCGCAGACGACTGAATCCAGTCGGCTTAGCTCCAGCCGACTGGATTCAATTTTTGAAAATTTTCAAATTCGTATATTATTTTTGTAATTTATAAAAAAAATGTATTATTTAAAAAAAATTAGCTAATTCCTGTTCGTCCTCAAGTAGGTAAATGATAAAAGAAATAATTTATGAAGTGTGAATGCTAGCATAGTGCATAAGTTTGATCAATGATAATTTCAATCACTTTTCCTAGCGTCATAACAACAACTTTTTCTCATAAAACTCCACATGATAAAATAGCAAACAAATTTTTTTATGTGGAATGCTACCTATCATAATCATCATATATTATTTTATTTTATAGCATGGACATTGGACTTGAATGATTCAAAACAATAGTCTATAATTTGACATTAAGACATAAATACTCAAGCATACTAACAAGCAACCATGTCTTTCAAAATATCAATGCTAAAGAAAGTTATCCCTAGCCCATTATGCTCAATCATTGATCCATTCATGAAACACACTCAATATTAGCTACATCCAATGCACAAGTATGACAATAGTGCTCTCTAGTTGGTGCTTTATAAGAGAAGATGGAGACTCAAAATAAAAATAAAAATTGCATAAAAGTAAATAGATAGGCCCTTCGTAGAGGGAAGCAGAGATTTGCAAATGTGCCAGAGCTCAAAGCTGAAATTAAAGAGATAAAAAATTTTGAGAGGCATGCTTTTCCTGTCAACAAAAACGACCGAGAATTCCCAATATTTTCCATGCTAAACACATCATACGCGGTTCCCAAACAGAAAGTAAAGTTTATTTCCTTTCCACCATTCTTTTACAATCCATGGCTAGTCGTATCCACGAGTGCCCTCCATACCAACACTTTCCAAGGAATTTTGTTGTTATTAATTTTTGATTCATTGTGGGACTGGGCATCCCTATTACCAGCCACTCTCTCGTGCAATGACAAGTGAATAAACACTCATCGTGAGAATAACACACCTAGCATGGAAAATATTGGCCACCCCCTGCCACTTCATGAGTGGTACGGGCACACAAAACGGAAAATTATTTTGAAAATTAGAGTTGGCACACGCAAATTTACTTGGAACGGCATGGAAATACCGCATATAGGTAGATATGGTGGACTCATTTGGCATAACTTGGGTTTAAGGAGTTTGGATGCACAAGCAGTATTTCCGCTTAGTACAAATGAAGGCTAGCAAATAGATTGAGAAGCAACCAACCAAAAAGCGAAAACGGTCATAAACATGCATTGAACATAACTAACAACGAATAATGCACCATAAGTAGGATATAATTTCATTGCATAACTATTGACTTAATGTGCATGCATAGGGAATCACAAACCTTAACACTAATATTCTTACTAAATCACAATTACTCACTAACATGACTCACATATCATTATCTCCATATCACAAAACTATTGCAAGGAATCACACTTATCAAATCCAATGATCTATATGAAAGTTTTTATTATATCCCTCTTGAATATTCATCACTTTGGGACCAAATTCATATCTTAAGCATATTGCCATTACTATTGTCAACTCTCAAAATAATATAAGTGAAGCATGAGAGTGTATGACAAACTACTCCAAAAGATATAAGTGAAGATCAATGAGTAGTTAAACAAATAAGTAGCTATGTGAAGACTCTCTCCAAATAAAGATTTCAGATCTTGATAATTTTATTAAAACAGCAAAGAAAACAAAATAAAATGACATTCCAAGGATAGCACATATCATGTGAAGAAGCAAAAACTTAGGCTCAACCAAAACTGACCGATAGTTGTTGAAGAAGAAAGGTGGGATGCCTACCGGGGCATCCCCAAGCTTAGATGCTTGAGACTTCTTGAAATATTAACTTGGGATGCCTTGGGCATCCCCAAGCTTGAGCTTTTGTGTCTCCTTAATTCCTCTCATATCACGGTTTCCCTAAATCTTAAAAACTTCATCCACACAAAACTCAACAAGAACTCATGAGATAAGTTAGTATAAATCAACTCAAAACCTTAACATTCTCTACTGTAGAAAATCACAAAAATTATAATTAAACATTTCATACTAAATACCTCTTCAAATTTAATACTCCTATCCTCAAATAGAAACATTAAACACGCAAACATGTGCAAACAATGCAACTATAACAGCAATCTGCCTAAACAGAACAGTCTGTAAAAGGGGAATAAGAATCCATACTTGCCTAACTCCAAAAATTATTAAAAATTACCACGTGACAGAGAACTCATGCATGCTTACTGTGTAAAAATTTCAGATTTTTATCATGTTCTGACTATTCAGGAATACTCTGGACATAACAGAAAACTTTCTGTTTTCAAACAGCAACACATGAACTTGCAAACTGAGCATGGTAAAGGCTATAATTGGCATTTTATTGAACTAAAAGATACAAAACATGATTATTGATAACAGAAAGCAAATGTCAACATAAGAAAATGACTCTCCAAGCAAAACTCATATTATGTGACGAATAAAAATATAGCTCCAAGTAAGGTTACTGATAATGTTGAAGACGAAAGAGGGGATGCCTTCCGGGGCATCCCCAAGCTTAGTTGCTTGGGTCTTCCTTGAATATTACCTTGGGGTGCCTTGGGCATCCCCAAGCTTAGGGTCTTGCCACTCCTTATTCTCCTCATATCGATATCTCACCCAAAACTTGAAAACTTCAATCACACAAAACTTAACGGAACTTCGTGAGATAGGTTAGTATGATAAAAATAAATCATCCACTTAGGTACTGTCAAGACAAGATTAATAATTGTTCTCACATAATTCCTACTGTATTCTATCATTTCCACAATTTATATTACTCAATATAAGCTATGGAAACACTAAAACAAGCAAACTATGCATCGAAAACAGAATCTGTCAAAAACAGAACAGCGTGTAGTAAGAGATTTAAAAACCATAATTCTGTACCTCGAAAAATTCTGAAAAATTAGGACAATATAAAAAATTTGCAACACAATACTGTGTAAAAATTTCAGAATTTTTCACACTCCAGTACAGAATAGAAATTCCAGCACTGGACGCAAAAGTTTCTGTTTTTGCACATAATCAAATCAACAAGGATCCACACTATCCCAAAGGCTTTACTTGGCACATTATTGAAAGAAAACATATAAAACATGATTACTACAGTATCTTAATCATGTGTACACACAAAAACAGTAGGTATAAGTATTGGGTTGTCTCCCAACAAGCGCTTTTCTTTAATGCCTTTTAGCTAGGCATGATGATTTTAATGATGCTCACATAAAAAGTGAAGAATTGAAACATAACGGGAGCATATGAATCATATGTTCCTCTCTCATAATAATTTTCAGTAGCATCATGAATGGATTCATCAATATATCTATCATATAAAGCATTCTTTTCATGATCCGCAAGCATAGGATTTTTATTACTCTCCACACAAGCAATTTTCTTCTCATTCATAATAGTGGGAGTATAGTATGAAACTCGAATACTATAAATTGTTTCCACCTTAAAAGAGTGATGTTCAGTAAAAGGATTATAACAAGTATTATAATAATAATCATCACTATTTTTCATAACATAAGTATCATCACAAAAATCATCATAGATAGGAGGCATGAAATCATCATAACAAATTTGATCATTCAAAGTAGGGGGACTAAAAAGATCATCTTCATTAAGTATAGCATCTCCAAGCTTGGGACAAACATCAATTGCAGCAAATAAATTCTCAAACATGTCATTCTCATCAAACATAGCATCCCCAAGCTTGTGGCTTGGCATATCATTAGCATAATCACTATTATCATCAATAGTATGAATAGCACCAATAGTATAACAATTATTATCATAACAATTTTCTAAGTTGGTGCCAAAAAGATTTTCAAGATTATAAGAAGTATCATTATTTTCCCAATCATAATCATCATAATGAGTAATAGGCATAATAAAATCATCCTCAATAGTTCCTTCGGACATTGTACCATAAGACAAAGAAGCAATATCATCATCAAGTATATCATCTTCCACAATTATTTTTGATTCGCTCTCATGAGGCACAACAATAATAGGAGAAACATTATTTGGGAGGGATACCTTTTTACCTCTACTCTTTCTTCTTTTCTTCTTCTTCACCACATCATGTGTGGGTTTAATCAATTTTTCCTAGCTTCTTATTGATGAGATTGGTTGAATAGGAAGCTCCTCCTCGTCACCTATTTCATCATGAGAGACAATAGGAGGGAAAGTGGAAATCTTTACCCTTTCATTAGTGTTCCTTTTATATTCTATTGGTTTCCCGTCTTTCTATAGTTGGCAATATAAGCATTCTCATTGCAATTTACCACACAAAACATATAGATTTCCTCGAGATTAGTTTCAATGTTGTCTGTGAGAATGAATACTTCAAACCAACTATTTTTATGTGTCAACTCTTCACACCCCAAAAATAGATAAAGCTCATTATATAGTTCAAGGGCGGTCAAGTCATTACAATATTTAGCCACGATTCGATCATGAAAAAGTATGCATTGGAAATTAAGGTGACCAACTTTATTGCAAAGTTCACAAGTAATAGGATAAAGAGAACATAATTTTGTAGCAAATTCATCTATCACTTTGAGCAAAAAATTGGTTCTATCATGTTTATGCTTCTTACAAAATCTATCATCCCTATAAGGCATGTCTTCACAAACTTTATGCACTCCACAAAAATTGACATGCTTATAAGAAACATTTTTGTCATGACTAGTGCAATCATCATTAGTATTTTGGATATTCATAGAATTCATACTAACAACATTGCAATCATACTCATCAATCATGGATTTTATGCCAAACATTTTATTGAATTCTTCTTCTATCAATTGAGCACAATTTTCCGATCCATCATTTTCAAGAAAGACATGATAAAGACGAATAATATGAGGCAACCTCAATTCCATTTTTTGTAGTTTTCTTTTATAAACCAAACTAGTGATAAAACAAGAAACTAAAAGATTCGATTGCAAGATCTAAAGATATACCTTCAAGCACTCACCTCCCCGGCAACGGCGCCAGAAAAGAGCTTGATGTCTACTACACAACTTATTCTTGTAGACTCGTGTTGGGCCTCCAAGCGCAGAGTTTTGTAGGACAGTAGCAATTTTCCCTCAAGTGGATGACCTAAGGTTTATCAATCCGTGGGAGGCGTAGGTTGAAGATGGTCTCTCTCAAACAACCCTGGAAGCAAATAACAAAGAGTCTCTTGTGTCCCCAACACACCCAATACAATGGTAAATTGTATAGGTGCACTAGTTCGGCGAAGAGATGGTGATAAAAGTGTAGTATGGATAGTAGATATAGGTTTTTGTAATCTGAAAATATAAAAACACCAATGTAGTAAGTAACAAAAGTGAGCACAAACGGTATTGCAATGCTTAAAAACAAGGCCTAGGGTTCATACTTTCACTAGTGCAATCTCTCAACAATGCTAACATAATTGGATCATATAACAATCCCTCAACGTGCGACAAAGAATCACTCCAAAGTTCCTATTCGCGGAGAACATAAGATAGAAATTGTTGTAGGGTACGAAACCACCTCAAAGTTATCTTTTCCGATCAATCTATTGAGCCATCCCTGTAAGTGTCACGAATAGCCCTAGAGTTCGTACTAAAATAACACCATATGAAACACATCAACTAACCCTAATGTCACCTAGATACTCCAATGTCACCACAAGTATCCGTGAGTTGATTATTCGATATGCATCCAACTTCAGATTCATAATATTCAATTCAACACAAAGAACTTCAAGGAGCACCCCAAAGTTTCTATCGGAGAAAAGATAATGAAAACGTGCATCAACCCATATGCATAGATTACCCCAATGTCACCGCGGGAATCCGCGAGTTGAGTGCCAAAACATATATCAAGTGAATCAATATAATACCCCATTGTCACCACGGGTATTCATATGCAAGACATACATCAAGTGTTCTCAAATCTGAAATATTCAATCCGACAATAACGAAACCTCAAAGGGAAAAGATTCGATTCATCACAACAAGGATAGAGAGGGGAAAAACACCATATGATCCAACTATATTAACAAAGCTCGCGGTACATCAAGATCGTGCCAAATCAAGAACGCGAGAGAGAAAGATAAAACACATAGCTACTTTTCCAAATACTTTTGTTGTTGTTTTGGACTCTAATTTGCATGATTTGAATGAAACTAACCCGGACTGGCGTTGTTTTCAGCAGAACTACCATGGTGTTGTTTTTGTGCAGAAATCAAAGTTCTCAGAATTGGACGAAACGTTTTGGAGATTTTTTTATGGAATATATAAAAATTATTGGCGCAAGAATCAACAGAAGAGGGGCCACCTGTTGCCCACAAGGCAACAGGGCGCGACCCCCCAGGGCGCGCCCTGATGCCTTGTGGGGCCCATAGAGGTCCGTCTGACCTAATTCCAACGTTATGAATTCTCTTTCCCTGAGAAAAAAATAAGAGAAGAAGTTTCATCGCGTTTTATGATACGGAGCCGCCGCCACCTCCTGTTCTTCATCGGGAGGGCTGATCTGGAGTCCATTCGGGGCTCCGGAGAGGGGGATTCGACGCCGTCATCATCATCAACTATCCTCCATCACCAATTTCATGATGCTCACCACCGGGCGTGAGTAATTCCTCCGTAGGCTTGCTGGACAGTGATGGGTTGGATGAGATTTATCATGTAATCGAGTCAATTTGTTAGGGCTTTGATCCCTAGTATCCACCATGTTCTGAGATTGATGTTGCTATAACTTTGCTATGCTTAATGCTTGTCACTAGGGCCCGAGTGCCATGATTTCAGATCTGAACCCTTTATGTTTTCATTAATATACTTGTGTTCTTGATCCTATCTTGCAAGTTGTATGCACCTATTACGTGTTATGTTCCGCATACCCCAAGGTGACAATAATTGGGATTCTTTCCGGTGATTACCGTAGTTTGAGGAGTTCATGTAGTCACTAAGTGCTAATGCTTTGTTCCGGTTCCCTATTAAAAGGATGCCTTAATATCCCTTAGGTTTCCTTATGGACCACGCTGCCACGGGAGTGTAGGACAAAAGATGTCATGCAAGTTCTTACTATAAGCACGTATGACTATATACGGAATACATGCCTACATTACATTGATGAATTGGAGCTATTGTGTATCGCCCTAGGTTGTGACTGTTATATGGTGAATGTCATCCAACATAATTATCCATCACCGATCCAATGCCTACGCTTTTCTCATATTGGTCTTTGCTAAGTTACTACCGTTGTTGCTGCTACAATCACTATAAAACTGCTACTGCTACTGTTTCTGTTACTATTGCTACTGTTCCTACTGTGCTACTAAACACTTTGCTGTAGATATTTAGTTCTCCAGGTGTGGTTGAATTGACAACTCAACTGCTAATACTCACAAATATTCTTTGGCTTCCCTTGTGTCGAATCAATAAATTTGGGTGAAATACTACCCTCGAAGACTGTCGCGATCCCCTATACTTGTGGGTTATCAATTATTCACTTGTTATTGAACCATTTGATGTTTGGGGATTTGATTACATGGGACCTTTTCCTTCCTCTAATGGGTATACTCATATTTTAGTTAATGTTGATTACGTTACTAAGTGGGTAGAAGCTATTCCAACTAGTAGTGCTGATCATAACACTTCTATTAAAATGCTTAAAGAAGTTATATTTCCGAGGTTTGGAGTCCCTAGATACTTGATGACTGATGGTGGTTCACATTTTATTCATGGTGCTTTCCGTAAACTTCTTGCTAAATATGATGTTAACCATAGAATTGCATCACCTTATCATCCTCAATCTAGTGGTCAAGTTGAATTGAGTAATAGAGAAATAAAATTAATCTTGCAAAAGACCGTTAATAGATCCAGAAAGAATTGGTCTAAGAAACTTGATGATGCATTATGGGCTTACAGAACTGCTTATGAAAATCCTATGTGTATGTCTCCATATAAAATGGTCTATGGAAAAGCATGTCATTTACCCCTTGAGTTAGAACATAAAGCTTATTGGGCCATTAAAGAACTCAACTATGATTTTAAACTTGCTAGTGAAAAGAGGTTATTTGATATTAGCTCTCTAGATGAATGAAGAACACAAGCCTATGAAAATGCAAAGTTCTTTAAAGAAAAGGTTAAAAGATGGCATGATAAAAGAATTCAGAAACGGGAATTCAAAGTAGGTGACCATGTTCTATTATACAATTCTCGTTTAAGATTCTTTGCAGGAAAACTCCTCTCTAAATGGGAAGGATCATACATCATCGAAGAAGTTTATCACTCCGGAGCTATCAAGATAAACAATTCCGAAGGCACTAATCCGAGAGTGGTTAATGGGCAAAGAATTAAACATTATATCTCAGGTACGCCCATTAATGTTGAAACTAATATTATTCAAACAATGAAACCGGAGGAACACATAGAAGAAACCTTCCAGAACGCCCCAGAACCCTGAAAAGGAGTAGGTATGTGGTACGGTAAGTAAACCGACTCCAAAAATTCCATAAAAGCACTTTCTGTTTGTTATGGAATATATAAAAAATTAGGAAAATAATAAACAGTCCGAAAAGTGCACGAGGGAGCGACAAGCCTGGGGGGCGCGCCCTACCCCCCAGGGCGCGCCTACCGAGCTTGTGGCTCCCCTGTGGACTTTCCTGACTCCGTTTTTCTTCCATATTACTTGTCTTGCACGAAAAAAAATCATTATATATACTCTCGGATGTTTTGACCACCGTATCGCAAGTTTCTCCTCTGTTCTTGTTTTGGGCTGTTTTTCTGACAGATCCAGATCACCATGGCGCCTCCAAGCTCGTCCAAAGACATGTTCTATGAGAAGGTCATCAACCTATACCTTTCGGAGGTGATGAAACACCATCAAGCTATTGAGATGCGTGAGGGGGTGCTTCACATCCGGGACGTTCAAGGGCCAAGACCGGGAGCGAGAAGGCCAGGCTGGAAACGGTGGAGCAGGAGGTCTTCTAGTGCCAAGGGATGGTGGAGCACAGACTCAATGCTAACCACTCCATGATCACAGAATTCATCTGTGAGCACAAGGTGGACAGCAAGGATATTGGGGACGTCATCTTCAAGCTCAATGACCAGATTGATCATCTTCAGGCCCAAATTTATGATTTACAAAACCAAAATTTTGAGTATGAGGCCAAGTTCAAAGGTATGAGTTTAGCTGCAAATTTCAGGACTCCAAAAACACGTTCATCCTTTTACGATGGGGAGCCTATGCCTTGGAAGACAGAGGACAAGCCTACCTCATCATCACCACCATCACCGAAGAAGGAGACTTGAGTACACGGGTATGGGCACCACCCGTGGCTTGTGCCAAGCTTGGGGGAGGTGCCCCGGTATCGTATCACCATCACTTTTATCATAATTATCTATCTTCGTTCGATCCTTAGTTATTTCGTGATTTAGAAGAATAAAGTTTTAGTATGATTTAGTTTCGAGTGCTTGCTTTGTGATCTATCTATCTATGTAATCAAGTGTGAGAGTTATATAATAAAGAGTAGTTTGAGTTGAGTTGTTTTACTTTTGTTGATTCAATCTTAGAAATAAAATAAAGAGAATAAATAAAAGAGAGATCATATGCTAATCCCATCGGGAGTGATGACTTCACATAAAAGAAGTATAATTGATGAAACTTGTTTGAAGTTAACAAACATAGCATTGGTCATTGTTGCAATTCATGAAAAAGTAATAAAGGAAGAGAGGTCTCACATATAAATATACTATCTTGGGCATATTTTATGATTGTGAGCCCCCATTAAATATTCTATGTCAAATAGTCGACGTTGGACAAGGAAGACACTGTAATGAGTTATGTTTGCTTGTATTCACATAGAAGCTATATTGTCATGGATCCTCTAACATATGGTGCTTCCTCCCTATCTTTTGCTAGCCAAAATTTCGTACTAAGTAGAGATACTACTTGTGCATCCAAAAACCCTTGAACCTAGTTTCATGTCATGAGAGTCCACCATATCTACCTATGGATTGAATAAGATCCTTCAAGTAAGTTGTCATCGGTGCAAAAGCAATAAAAATTGCTCCTAAATATGTATGATCTTTTATTGTAAGGGAAAATAAGCTTTGTACGAACTTGTGATAGTGAAGAAATAAAAGCGACAGACTGCGTAATAAAGGTTGCTATCATAAGGGGCAATATAAAGTGACGTTCCTTTACATTAAGAGCTTGCACATTCAAAAATAAAAGCGCATGACAACCTCTGCTTCCCTCTGCGAAGGGCCTATCCTTTACTTTATGTATTTACTTTTATGCAAGAGTCAATAGTATTCTCCTCTATTCTGTTTTCATTTTCCCTCTTGGCAAGCATCATGTGGTGGGGAAAGATCCAGGCATATATATCCAGTTGGATGTAGGTGATCATGAGTTATTATTGTTGACATTACCCTTGAGGTAAATAAGTTGGGAGGCGAAACTATAAGCCCCTATCTTCCTATGTGTCTGACTGAAACTTTTGCTCCATAAGTATGTCGTGAGTGTCAGCAATCATAGAAGACTAAATGATAGTTCAGTATGTGAACTTGCTAAACAAAGCTCTTACATAGACTCTTTCTGATAATATGATGAATTGCAATTGCATCAGTGACCGAGATCATAGATTGTTAGTTTTCAATACAGTTTATGGTTCCTACTTTATCTTGTGGATGAATTGTCACTTATTCATGAGAAGTTTTATGATGTTATATTGAGGTTATAATAAAGATCATGATGCTTCCATGTCCGTATTTTGTTTTATCAACACCTCTCTCTCTCTAAACATGTGGTCATGATTATCGATTTTGGTTTTCGCTTGAGGACAAGCGAGTCCTAAGCTTGGGGGAGTTGATACGTCCATTTTGCATCATGTTTTCCTACTATTATTTATTATGTTTTGGGTCATTATTTCACTTTACGATACAATTCTTATGCCTTTTCTCCCTTATTTTGCAAGATTCACATGAAGAGGGAGATTGCCGGCAGCTGGAGTTCTGGACCGGAAAGGGCTACAACAGAGATAGCTATTCTGCACAACTCCAAATGACCTGAAAATTTACGGAGAATTATTTTGGAATATATAAAAAATATTGGCGAAAGAAATACAAGGAGGGGGCCCACCAGGAAGCCACAAGCCTAGGGGCGCGCCCTACCCCCCTGGGCGCGCCCCCCGAGCTTGTGGGGCCCCTGGCAGGCCTCTGAAGCCCATCTTCTGCTATAAGAAGCCATTTGCCCTAGAAAAAATCAAGAGAAGACTTTCGGGACGAAGCGCCGCCGCCTCGAGAAGGAACCTGGGCAGGAGCACTTTTGCTCTCCGGCAGAGCGATTCCGCTAGGGAAACTTCCCTCTGGGAGGGGGAAATCGAAGCCATCGACATCACCAACGATCCTCTCATCATGGGAGGACCAATCTTCATCAACATCTTGACCAGCACCATCTCATCTCAAACCCTAGTTCATCTCTTGTATTCAATCTTTGTCCCAAAACCTCAGATTGATACCTGTGGGTTGCTAGTAGTGTTGATTACATCTCGTAGTTGATGCTAGTTGGTTTATTTGGTGGAAGATTATATGTTCAGATCCTTAATGATATTCAATACCCCTCTGATCTTGAACCTGAATATGATTTGTGACTAGTTACTTTTGTTCTTGAGGACATGGGAGAAGTCTCGTCATAAGTAATCATGTGAATTTGGTATTCGTTCGATATTTTGATGATATGTATGTTGTTGCTTCCTTTAGTGGTGTCATGTGAATGTCGACCACATGACACTTCACCATAGTTGGGCCTAAGGGAAGGCATTGTGGAGTAATAAGTAGATGATGGGTTGCTAGAGTGACAGAAGCTTAAACCCAAGTTTATGCGTTATTCCGTAAGGGGCTGATTTGGATCCATATGTTTCATGCTATGGTTAGATTTATCTTAATTCTTCTTTCGTAGTTGCGGATGCTTGCGAGAGGGGGTAATCATAAGTGGGAGGCTTGTTCAAGTAAGAACAGCACCCAAGCACCGGTCCACCCACATATCAAATTATCAAAGTAGCGAACGCGAATCAAATAAACATGATGAAAGTGACTAGATGAGAATTCCCATGTGTCCTCGAGAATGTTTTGCTTTATATAAGAGACCGTTCCGGCTTGTCCTTTGCTATAAAAAGGATTGGACCACCTTGCTGCACTTTGCTACTATTGTTACTTGTTACTCGTTATGAATTATCTTGCTACAAAACTATCAGTAACCACTATTTTCAGTGCTTGCAGAAAACACCTTGCTGAAAACCGCTTATCATTTCCTTCTGCTCCTCATTGGGTTCGACACTCTTACTTATTGAAAGGACTACGATTGATCCCCTATACTTTTGGGTCATCAAGTAGCGAATCAACTTGGACTTGTGTTGAGCAGCAGTATCCTTGTGAGGCTGGAGACCAAGAGGTTTGTCCAGCCCCTCATCAGCATATCCCAGACTGTTCATGAACGTCTTCCATTCGGCCTTCAGTCTCCTCCCATGTGTCATCCAATTCATAGTTCTTGCATCATCAGAATGAAAGTGAACAGTGGCATAGAATTGAGCCACGATCTCGGAGTCAAAGTCCTTGTTGTATGAAATGATAGGAACAAGACCCCACTGCTGGCACAGAGCAAGAGCCTCTCCAAAGTAGTTGCGATCAGACTCCATGTGATGAATGTCGATAGACTTGACATCCACAAACAGATTCTTCTTGGCCTTCAATATGTCCACATAGATAAGAGACTGCTCCTTAGTCCAGAAGGGACGACCAACCAAAGCTTCGTCCAGAGGGTGGCGATATAGGTTGCACTGACGAAAGAGGACAAACGCCTTAGCAGGCATCTCATCGGGTGATGTGCTCTTCTCATTTGCTTTCTGCTTACTGGCACTCTTCTTAACTTGTTTCTTGGGTGGGCCACTGGAACCGGCAGCTGCATCATCTGAGGTGCGAAAGCGCTTGGAGCCACCCGGGTGATTTGGATTCTTGCGACGAGCTTGGTGTGTGGAGCTACCACCACCTGGAACCCACAACACAGAACGAGGGAAAAGCAGGTGTAAAGCCATTGCATAAGCCAAGAGACACAAACTGAGAATAGAGGAGATAGTGCAGAAATTTTGAACTCTGGGTCACAAGTGGTAGTACCGCGCCCAGCAACGGTAGTACCGCCCGAGGTCAAGCGGTAGTACCGCAGAACACGAGCGGTAGTACCGCCGCAAGCGGTAGTACCGTTCGGTTTCCAACGGTAGTACCGCCCATCCTGTGGGGATACATCCGCGGCATGGATCCGGTAGTACCGGTGACGCAAGAATTCAAATTTTCGGCAAGCGACATCTATTCTCCTATCTAGCAGTCGTTCCATGTCCTACTCATGCCAAGATTTAGCCAAAAATCTACGAACACCACATGCATTGCCCTAGAACCAAGATTCAAAAAATAGAACTGTAGGAGAGGAAAACGAGGGCAATACCGGCGTCCATGGCAAGAGGAGATGGTGGGGATCGATCCCACCGGTCAGAAAGGAGGAAGATGGCACAGAATCGGAAAGCAGTTCATGGTCGCCTGAGAGAGAGAACTCAAGAGAGAGGGGAGTGAATGGGTATGGGGGAGTTAGAACTCCCCGTGCCCACCACTTAACCCGTCTGAGAGTCCTCGAAGCGGTAGTACCGCAGGTGGCAGCGGTAGTACCGCTTGCGCGGTAGTACCGGTCACCAACCAGTGGCAGTAACGCCCCAATGCTACGACAGGAGGCCAGCAACATTGCACTCAGCGGTAGTACCGGGGGCAGGAACGGTAGTACCGCTCGCGCGGTAGTACCGGTCACCACCCACGGTAGTACCGCTTGCTGCCCAGAAAACTGCCTAGATCAAGATTGAAGATTGGGGCTTATGCAATTCTAAGAGGTTTGAGGGAGAGAAGGCTTGGGTTGGAGGCAGTAAACACAGCAAATGGAAAGGACTACTCCAAGGTTAAAAGCAACCAAAATGAGAGAACACATGGAGTAATACAACACCCTGAAGCCTAAAAGCGAGAAAGCACAACTCAAACCAAACGGAACCAAACCTCTCAAAGAGAGGGCGGTGACCGAAGTCACCTATGTTTGAGTCAATTGGTATGGCACCGCGAAGATTTTAACCTTGAGTCCATGACCAAAACTCGTCTTTGAAGCACAAGTACCATAAAAAATGGCTAATGTGAAAGACTTGGTCGATTTATGCATAATGGGGGGAGGGAGAGTTCATTGAGAGAACAACACTCCCCCTATGTCCATGCCTACATCTAGAACAAGATAACATGATGAATGCGGTGGGGTGTGCCTAGTTTCAAGCCACATTGCTTGAATCAATGATATTTAGCTCATGCCTTAACTCGCGAAATCTTACTTCATCCAAAGGCTTCGTGAATATATCCGCAAGTTACTCTTGTGTACCTACATAGATAAGATCAATCTCTCCACGCTTGATGTGATCCCGGATGAAATGATGACGAATCTCAATATGCTTCGTCTTCTATGTTGCACCGGATTGTAGGAGATCTTGATCGCACTTTCATTGTCACATAGAAGAGGCACTTTGTCACAAGTGATACCGTAATCCTTTAAAGTTTGCCTCATCCATAGAAATTGTGCACAAAAACTTGCGGCGGCTACATACTCGGCCTCGGTGGTGGAGAGAGACACACAATTTTGCTTCTTTGAAGACCAACTCACCAAAGAGCGACCAATGAATTGGCACCCTCCGGAAGTTGACTTCCTATCCACACGGTCTCCCGCCCAATCCGCGTCTGAGTATCCCATGAGATCAAAGCTTGCACCTTTGGGATACCATAAGCCAAAGTTTGGGGTATGAGCCAAATATCGAAAGATTCGCTTGACCGCCACAAAGTGGCTTTCCTTAGGTGCGGCTTGAAACCTTGCACACATTCCCACACTCAACATGATATCGGTCCTAGATGCACAAAGGTAAAGCAAGGATCCAATCATGGAGTGATACGTCTCCGTCGTATCTACTTTTCCAAACACTTTTAGTATTGTTTTGGACTCTAATTTGCATGATTTAAATGAAACTAACCCGGACTGACGTTGTTTTCAGCAGAACTACCATGGTGTTGTTTTTTGTGCAGAAATAAAAGTTCTTGGAATTGGACAAAACGTTTTGGAGATTTTTTATGGATTAAATAAAAAATACTAGAGCCAAGACCCACTGGAGGGGGGCCACCTGCTGCCCACAAGGCACCAGGGCACGCCACCCCCCAGGCGCGCCCTGGTGGCTTGGGGGGCCCACGGAGGTCCTCCTGACCTAATTCCAACGCTATAAATTCACAATTCCAGAGAAAAAAATAAGAGAGGAAGTTTTATTGCATTTCATGATACGGAGCCGCCGCCACCTCCTGTTCTTCATCGGGAGGTCAGATCTGGAGTCCGTTTGGGGCTCCGGAGAGGGGGATCTTCTGGCATCGTCATCATCAACCATCCTTCATCACCAATTTCATGATGCTCACCGCCGAGAGTGAGTAATTCCTTCATAGGCTTGCTGGACGGTGATGAGTTGGATGAGATTTATCATGTAATCGATTTAGTTTTGTTAGGGCTTGATCCCTAGTATCCACTATGTTCTGAGATTGATGTTGCTATGACTTTGCTATGCTTAATGCTTGTCACTAGGGCCCGAGTGCCATGATTTTAGATCTGAACCCTTTATGTTTTCATGAATATATTTGTGTTCTTGATCCGATCATGCAAGTTATATGCACCTGCTACGTGTTATGATCCGCATACCCCAAGGTGACAATAATTGGGATTCTTTCCAGTGATTGCCGTAGTTTGAGGAGTTCATGTATTCACTATGTGTTAATGCTTTGTTCCGGTTCTCTATTAAAAGGAGGCCTTAATCTCCCTTAGTTTCCTTATGGACCCTGCTGCCACGGGAGGGTAGGACAAAAGACGTCATGCAAGTTCTTATCGCAAGCACGTATGACTATATACGGAATACATGCCTACATTATATTGATGAATTGGAGCTAGTTCTGTGTCGCCCTAGGTTATGACTGTTACATGATGAATGTTATCCAACATAATCACCGATCCAATGCCTACGAGATTTTCACATATTGCTCTTTGCTAAGTTACTACTGTTGCTACTGCTGTCACAATTGCTACAAAACTATTGCTGTTACCGTTACTGCTATTGTTACTATTATTGCTACCACTATCAAACTATCATACTACTGTGCTACTAATCACTCTGCTGCAGATATTTAGTCTCCAGGTGTGGTTGACTGCTAATACTTGCAAATATTCTTTGGCTCCCCTTGTGTCGAATCAATAAATTTGGGTTGAATACTCTACCCTCGAAAACTGTTGCGATCCCCTATACTTGTGGGTTATCAAGACCTTTTTCTGGCGCCGTTGCCGGGGAGCATAGCTCTATTTGCTAACTCACTTGGGATTTATATCTGTTGATCACTATGAAGAATCTGAAGGACGCTAAGACCAAGATCGTTCCCTCTAAGACGAGGGGAGGTAAGAAACTGCCATCTAGCTCAGCACTTGATTCACCTTCTGTTTTGAGTAAACTTGCAACACCACCACCTGCTATTAATTCTTATATGTCACAAGTTATTGATGATACTACTTCAGCTATGAATGATACTTATGATGATGCTAGTACTATGCTTGATAATGTTGTGCCACTTGGTGAATTTCTTAATGAACAACTTGCAAGAGCTAAAGAAATTGAAAATGTTGAAACTCTTGAGAATTATGATTCACCTATTAGGCCTAGCTCTCCTACTAGAGTTGAAACACCTGATGAACATTGCTTTGATAGGGAGACAGCTAGAGCCATCCTTGCTTGTAATGATAGAGATGAAGTTATAAAATTGCTTGCTGAAATGAAAGAAAAATCTATGAGGGAGAGAATGAAATATGATCCTAAGTTTGCTACCTCTCCCATATTTGTTACTGATAAGGATTATGAATTCTCTGTCGATCCTGAGTTAATTACTTTGGTTGAATCTGATCCTTTCCATGGCTATGAAACTGAAACCGTATTGGCACATCTTACTAAATTAAATGATATAGCTACCCTATTTGCTCATGAGGAAAAAATTCGCTACTACTATATCCTTAAGTTATTTCCTTTCTCATTAAAGGGTGATGCTAAGGAATGGTATAATACTCTTGCTCCTGGATGTGTGCGTAGTCCCCAGGATATGATTTATTACTTCTCTGAAAAATATTTTCCTGCTCATAAGAAAGAAGCTGCTTTACAGAAAATATTTAACTTTGTGAAAATTGAAGAAGAAATCTCCATCAAGCTTGGGGGAGGCTTAGCCGATTACTTAATGCTTTGCTTGATCATCCTCTTAACAAAAATGAAATACTTGATATCTTCTATAATGGACTAACCGATGCTTCTAGGGACTACCTAGATAGTTGTGTGAGTTGTGTTTTCAGGGAACGGACTATTGAACAAGCTGAGGAGCTATTGAATAATATATTGAAGAATGATAATGATTGGACACTTCCTGAACCACCACCTAAACCCACTCCGAAGAAGAGGGGTATTTTATTTCTCAGTCCTGAAGATATGCAAGAAGCAAAGAAATGTATGAAGGAAAAATGTATTAAAGCTGAAGATGTTAAGAATTTGCCACCAATTGAAGATATACATGGTCTTGACACACCGCCACAGGTAGTAGAGGTAACTTCTCTTATAAAGTTTGATGAAAGTGATATTCCTTATAACAAACCTCCTAGTCAATGCTTGTATGAATTTGACAATTATATTATTAAGCAAGATCACTTCAATGCAAATGTTATGAAACAATTGAAATGAAATGCCTACATGATTGATCGCTTGAGTGACTTGTTATTTAGAATTGCTAATGATGTCAAGGGTGTAAGTAAACATGCATCTATGGTTCAAACCCAATTAGAACAAGTTGCTAAATCTCAAAGTGAATTGCTCAATGAAATGAATAACAATATGAATGATCATGCTGTTAGAGTAATGACTAGAGGAGGTAGAATGACTCAGGATCGACTTTATCCTGAAGGTCACCCTAAAAGAATTGAACAAGACTCTCAAAGAGTTAATGTTGATGTACCTAGTCCATCTAAAAAGAAAAAGAAAAATAAAAATGATAGGACTTTGCACACTTCTAGTGAACCTGAGGTAGAAAAACCCTTGGAGGATAGTAATGATGTTTCTATTTTTGATGCTAAAACACAATCTGGTAATGAACATTCACCTGATAATAATAATAATGATGATGCTCATGTGGATGCCCAACCAGACAATGATAAAGAACTTGATAATGATGTTGAAATAGAACCTGCTGTTGATGTTGATAACCCACCTCCTAAAAACAAACGTTATGATAAAAGAGATTTCGTTGCTAGAAAACATGGTAAAGAAAGAGAACCATGGGTTCAAAAACCCATGCCCTTTCCTCCTAAACCATCTAAGAAAAAGGATGAGGAAGAATTTGAACGCTTTGCTGAAATGCTTAGGCCAGTCTTTTTGCGTACTCGTTTGACTGATATTTAAAGATGGCCCCTTATGCTAAATATATGAAAGACATTGTCACAAATAAAAGAAAGATACCTGAAGATGAAATTTCTACCATGCTTGCAAATTATTCTTTTAAGGATGGAGTACCTAAGAAACTAGGAGATCCAGGAATACCAACTATACCATGCTCCATTAAAAGAAATTATGTCAAAACTGCTTTGTGTGATTTAGGAGCCGGTGTTAGTGTTATGCCTTTCTCTTTATATAAAAGACTTGATTTGAATAAAATCACTCCCACTGAAATATCATTGCAAATGGCTGACAAATCAACTGCCATTCCTATAGGTGTCTGTGAGGATGTGCCCGTTGTAGTTGCAAATGTTACTATCCTAACAGACTTTGTTATACTCGATATGCCCGAGGGCGACAACATGTCGATTATCCTTGGTAGACCCTTTTTGAATACCGCAGGGGCTGTTATTGATTGCAACAAAAGCAAGGTCACTTTTCATATCGATGGTAATGAACATACGGTGCACTTCCCGAAGAAGCAATTTCAAGTAAATGGTATTCATGTTATTGAAAAGACTCCGACAATTACTATTGGAAGTTTTCAACTCCCGCTTCATACTGTCAAAAAGAAATATGAAACTCTTATTATTGGGGAGATGCATATCCCCGTTGAGGTAACCTAGTGTTTTTACGAAGGTTCTTCGGTTTCATGTTACTCGAAAATGGTTTGTTAATAAGACTTGATCAACCTTATTAATAGATTATTTTTGAGAGGCATGTTGTCGATGAATTTAGTAAGCACAACCCTTTGTACCCACTTTTTTGTTTTCTGTTGTTTTTAGTTAAATGCAATTAAATGCCATGATTACCCTGTGTTTCGGAATTATCCGTGCAATAAAAAAATGTCCAGAAATGAAAGTGCTCAGAATGCAATAAAATTTTGACATGATTTTTTATAGAATATTTAAGAATTTTTGGCACTAAAAACATACCAGGGATGGTGACGACCAAGCGAGGCAAGAGGCTAAGCTTGGGGGAGTACGTATTTCTCACCGACACTACATTCATGTCCACATATTCATTTTAGTTGTCGGTGTTCATACTTTTTCATTGTATGATTCATGTTAGTTTTATTTTCTCGCTTTCTTCTTGTGTGTTTGAAAAACTTTGAGAAAATCCAAAAACATTTCTTGTTTCTTTTCAGTTTTTCTTTCTAGCTTAATTAGTAGTATTAAAAGAAAACCCAAAAAGATTTCCCGTTTCTTCTTTTGCTTGTTGGGAGTTCTCCCGTGTAAATAGTTTTTCTCGTTTTTCGTTTTCCTTATTTATTTGTTTTCTTCAGAAAAACTAAAAACTCCAAAAATATTTCAGTGTGTTTCTCTGAAATTCTTTTCTTTTGTTGAGTCATTGTAAGGAGAAGACCACGATGAAAATGTTGAGTGGCTCTCATATGCATTATTGTTGATCTAACAAAGAGCCCATATTACCTTGTCTTCTCCTTTGAATAAAATGCTCGCAGATTCCAGCTTAGTCCACGGCACACTTGCACTATTTTTATTTTCGTATCATTCGGTCGTGCAAGTGAAAGGCAATAATGACGATGATTTGATGAAGTGACTATGGCAAGGAAAAGCGGGTATGAACTCAACTTGTTTTTGTTTTTGTAAGTATGTTTAACTCAGTATCCATGATTCATCATATTATGATTAAACATGTTTATGATGACAATTAGAGATTATAGTTGCTCGTGCCATGCTTAAGTAGCTAGGATTGGATAATGATTTATCTTGGGTGTCAACATGCATTAAAATAATTGTGATGTAGTATGATGATATGGTATCCTCCTCTGAATGTTTCAAGTGGCTTGACTTGGCACATGCTCACGCATGTAGTTGATTCAAAACTAACATAGCCTCCACGATATTTATGTTCATGGTGCTTATATCCTACTCATGCTAGTATTCAATGTTGATTATTCATAATGCATGATTATGACCGTTTTCGCTCTCTAGTTGGTCGCTTCTCAACCTATTTGCTAGCCTTCGCCTGTACTAAGCGGGAATACTGCTTGTGCATCAAAACCCCTAAACCAAAGTTATTCCAGATGAGTCCACTATATCTACCTATATGCGGTATTACTCTGCCGTTCTAAGTAAATTTGCATGTGCCACCTCTAAATATTCAAATGAACATCTGTTTTGTGTGCCCGTACCGCTCATGGAGCGACAGGAGGCAGTCAGTATCTTCCATGCTAAGCGGGTTATTCTCATGATGAGTGTTTATTCACTTGTCCTTGCACGAGAGGGGCTGGTAATCAGGATGCCCAGTCCCATAATTAAAATTGCAAAATAATAAAACAAACTCCCCCGGAAAGTTGTTGGTATGGAGGGCACCCAAGGATTCGGCTAGCCATGGCTTGTGTTTGTTGGTGGAGGGGGAGTAAACTTTACTTTACCGTTTGGGAACCGCCGCTAATGTGTTTAGCATGGAAGATATTGAAAACTCTCGGTCGTGACGTTGACAGGAAAGGCATACCTCCCAAAAAATTTATTTATCTCTGATTTAAGATTTGAGCTCTGGCACCTCTGCAAATCCATGCTTCCCTCTGCGAAGGGTCTATCTATTTATTTTTATGTTATTTTACTTTTATTGTTGAGTCATCACCTTCTCAAATAAGCACCAGTCCTGAGAGCACTATTGTCATTCTCATGCATTGTGTATAGTTAATGTTGTGTGCATCATGACTGGATCTCTTCTACCATGAATTACAATGTTTAGTCGCTGCTTGAACTTCGAAGGTGCTCTGCATTTATGTTTTGCGGTTTCAGAAAGGGCTAGCGAGATACCATGTTGTCATATTATATCATGATTGTTTTGACAAAGTGTTGGCATTTGAGATATCTTATTATTGCTCGCTAGTTGATTATGCCATTGATATGAGTGAATATAATTTCTAAGAGTTATCATTTGCATGGTTAGTTCATGATCTTTGCTGAAAACTTGGGTACTATTTAAGCATATATATGGATACAAGAACAAAAGAGTTCGTAAAAGTTTTTCTTTATCACTTTCAGTTTGTCAACTGAATTGCTTGAGGATAAGCAATGAGTTAAGCTTGGGGGAGTTGATATGTCTCCATCGTATCTACTTTTCCAAACACTTTTGCTCTTGTTTTGGACTCTAATTTGCATGACTTGAATGAAACTAACCCGGACTGACGCTGTTTTCAGCAGAACTACCATGGTGTTGTTTTTTGTGCAGAAATAAAAGTTCTTGGAATTGGACGAAACTTTTTGGAGATTTTTTATGGATTAAATAAAAAATACTGGAGCCAAGACCCACTGGAGGGGGGCCACCTGCTGCCCACGAGGCACCAGGGCACGCCACCCCCCCCCCCAGGCGCGCCCTGGTGACTTGTGGGGCCCACGGAGGTCCTCCTGACCTAATTCCAATGCTATAAATTCACAATTCCAGAAAAAAAAATAAGAGAGGCAGTTTTATTGCGTTTCACGATACGGAGCCACCGCCACCTCATGTTCTTCATCGGGAGGCCAGATCTGGAGTCCGTTTGGGGCTCTGGAGAGGGGGATCTTCCGGCATCGTCATCATCAACCATCCTTCATCACCAATTTCATGATGCTCACCGCCGGGAGTGAGTAATTCCTTCGTAGGCTTGCTGGACGGTGATGAGTTGGATGAGATTTATCATGTAATCATGTTAGTTTTGTTAGGGCTTGATCCCTGGTATCCACTATGTTCTGAGATTGATGTTGCTATGACTTTGCTATGCTTAATGCTTGTCACTAGGGCCCGAGTGTCATGATTTCAGATCTGAACCCTTTATGTTTTCATGAATATATTTGTGTTCTTGATCCGATCTTGCAAGTTATATGCACCTGCTACGTGTTATGATCCGCATACCCCAAGGTGACAATAATTGGGATTCTTTCCGGTGATTGCCGTAGTTTGAGGAGTTCATGTATTCACTATGTGTTAATGCTTTGTTCCGGTTCTCTATTAAAAGGAGGCCTTAAGCTCCCTTAGTTTCCTAATGGACCCGCTGCCATGGGAGGGTAGGACAAAAGATGTCATGCAAATTCTTATCGCAAGCACGTATGACTATATACGGAATACATGCCTACATTATATTGATGAATTGGAGCTAGTTCTGTGTCGCCCTAGGTTATGACTGTTACATGATGAATGTTATCCAACATAATCACCGATCCAATGCCTACGAGATTTTCACATATTGCTCTTTGGTAAGTTACTACTGTTGCTACTGCTGTCACAATTGTTGTTTCTGTTACTGCTACTGTTACTATTATTGCTACCGCTATCAAACTATCATACTACTGTGCTACTGATCACTCTGCTGCGGATATTTAGTCTCCAGGTGTGGTTGAATTGACAACTCAACTGCTAATACTTGCAAATATTCTTTGGCTCCCCTTGTGTCGAATCAATAAATTTGGGTTGAATACTCTACCCTCGAAAACTGTTGTGATCCCCTATACTTGTGGGTTATCATGGAGCGATATACCTTTTGATCCACCACTTTATCATTGGGATCAATGTCAAGTTGGCACTTGGTGGGCATTGGAGTCTTGGCCGGCTTGACATCATCCAACTTGAATCTCTTGAGCATGTCTTGGGTATATTTGGCTTGGTTGATGAAGGTTCCTTCTCTTCTTTGCTTGACTTCGAACCCGAGAAAGAACTTCAACTCTCCCGTCATGGACATCTCAAACTTCTCGGTCATGAGTGCAGCAAACTCATCATTGAAAGATTTGTTAGGGGAACTAAAGATAATATCATCAACATATAGTTGGCATATGAACAAATCCCCTTTAATCCTCATAGTAAAAAGAGTGGGATCGATTTTCCCAATTTCAAACCCACGGTCTTGCAACAACTCAGTAAGGTGCTCATACCACGCACGTGGGGCTTGTTTAAGGCCATAGAGTGCCTTATTGAGCTTGTATACATGATTGGGGAACTTGGGATCCTCGAACCCCGGGGGTTGTTTGACATATACCAACTCATTAAGAGGACCATTAAGAAATGCACTTTTCACATCCATTTGTTGCAACTTAAAATCATGATGAGATGCATATGCAAGCAACATGCGAATAGATTCAAGGCGAGCAACGGGGGCAAAGGTTTCACCGTAGTCGATACCCTCGACTTGGGAGTAGCCTTGAGCCACCAATCTTGCCTTGTTTCGAACAACAACACCGTTCGCATCTTGCTTGTTCTTGAAGATCCATTTGGTTCCAATGACATTGTGGTTCTCCTTTGGCCTTGCCACCAATTGCCACACCTTGTTGCGCTCGAAGTTGTTGAGTTCATCATGCACGGCTTCAAGTCAATCCGTGTCCTCGAGCGCCTCATGTAACTTTTGGGGTTCAACACAAGAAACAAACGCGTGATGCTCACAAAAGTTTGATAATTGTCTACGAGTGGTTACCCCCTTCTTTAAGCTTCCAAAAACATTCTCCATGACATGTTGTTGATGTTTGAGTTTGGAAGCAATTTTGGCGGCACGACGCTCCAATAGCTCCTCCATAGGCATTTGACGAGTACTATCTTGATTGTCTTGAGCGCCGTCTTGAGCTTGCTCTTGATCTTGAGGATCCTCTTGATCTTGAGCTTGCTCGGAGTCATGAACTTGATCTTGGGCATCTCTTGGTGCATCACCATCATCATGGGGTTGATCTTGCCCTTGATCTTGTTCACTTGGTTGAGGGCCTTCACTTTGTTCTTCGAAAGCATGTGGGTCAAGTGTTGGTGATGGTTCCACTTGCGTAGAACATTGTCCTTCTCCTTCGGCCACAAGGGGTTCTTCAATGGGGAGGATTTGACCAATCCCCATTCTTCTTATGGCTTGGGGAGGAATTTCATCACCTACATCACAAAGACCACTTTGCTCCACTTGGGAGCCATTATTTTCATCAAACTCCACGTTACACGTCTCCTCAATGAGTCCATTGGACTTGTTGAGGACACGGTAAGCATGAGAGTTTGTAGCATAACCAACAAATATGCCCTCTTGAGCTCTAGGTTCGAATTTAGACAAACGAACACCTTTCTTGAGAATGAAACACTTACAACCAAACATCCGGAAGTACTTGAGGTTGGGCTTGTTGCCAGTAAGTATCTCATATGGAGTCTTGTTCAAGCCTTTGTGGAGGTAGAGCCGATTAGATGCATGGCATGCGGTGTTGATGGCTTCGGCCCAAAAGTTGTACAAAGACTTGAATTCCGCCATCATGGTCCTTGCCGCGTCCATCAACGTCCGGTTCTTCCTCTCCGCAACACCATTTTGTTGAGGGGTATATGGTGCGGAGTATTGATGCTTGATCCCCTCATCACTAAGGAACTCATCCAAGGTGTAGTTCTTGAACTCGGTGCCGTTGTCACTTCTAATCATCAAAATCTTTGCATCATGTTGACGTTGAGCTACATTTGCAAAGTCGATGACGGTTTGTTGGGTCTCGCTCTTCCTCTTGAAGAAATACACTCATGTGTATCTTGAATAATCATCCACGATCACCAAGCAATACTTTCTTCCCCCAAGACTATCAAATGATGGATGACCGAAGAGATCCATGTGAAGGAGCTCCAAGGGCCTCTTCGAGTAGATAATAGTCATGGGTCGGTGAGCCGTTTCATGTAGCTTTCCTTCGATACAAGCACAGCAAGCACGATCTTTAGCAAAACTAACATTTGTTAGTCCACGGACATGGTCCCCCTTGTGGAGACTTTGTAAAGATCTCATATTGATGTGGGCTAAATGGAGATGCCAAAGCCACCCCACGTCAACTTTAGCCATTAGGCAAGTTGCGGTCTTAGTGGGTTGCTCCGAGAAGTTAACCACATAGAGACCATTCTCGACATGCCCAACAAAGGCTACTTTAAGAGTCTTGCTCCACAAAAGGGCCACGGTATCAAGATCAAAGAATGTAGCAAAGCCCATGAGTGCAAGTTGACGAACGGAAAGTAAATTGTATGCAAGGGTCTCAACAAGCATTACCTTCTCAATCGATAAATCATGAGAAATCACAATCTTGCCATGACCCAATACCTTAGATGTTGAAGCATCACCGAATTGGACATGAGTGGGCATAGATGATGTAGGGTGGAACCCTAATTGACGATCTTTCACGAATTGGAGGAGGTTCCTACGAAGAACACGAAGAACACGGGGAAGAACACGAGGGAAATCACGAGAGGAACACTCAAGAACAAGTCCAATCACACATCCACTAGACTAACAAACACACAAGATCACAAGGTACAAGAACAACAAAGGGAAATCGGTACAAGATAGAGTTCATCCCAAAATCCAAGAGGAGATGAGGTCTTGATGATTCACTTGGGGAATCCTTCTCCCTCAGGAGGTCTTGATGATCTAGGTAGATCCTTCTCCCTTAGGAGGCCTTGCACTCCAATGGAGTCTTCTCTCTCTCTCAAGAGGAATCCCACAAGGGGAGGTACATGAGCTAAGCTCCAATGTGTAGTTCTAATCTTAGCTAACCCTAAATGGAGGAGGAGGAGTATATATAGTCTAGCCACGAAGTGGGAGGGAGAAAGAGAGATACATGGTCCTCAAGCCCTGTCCACGTGCGCAGGTGGCACCTGATGTCCGGGCTGGGGCCCGGATGTTCGGCCTCTCGTGAAGCGCCGGATGTCCGGGGCACTGGCCGGATGTCTGGCCTAGAGATGCCCAACCTTCTGTTGTCGGTCGCCGGATTTCCGGGAGGGAGGCCGGATGTCCGGGCGGCGCTGAGGCGCCGGATGTCCGGGCTCGCGCCGGATGTCTGGCCGCCGATGCCCTTTTGCCGTCTGTTGGTGCAGCCCCTCTCGGTTGCACAGGCGCCGAATGTCCAGCCTCTGGCCCGGATGTCCGGCCGTTGTAGCTTCAGCAGCTCCGTCTTCTTCCGTCGTCGCTTCCATGCTTCCCTCGCGGATGGTGTAGTTGTTCCTTGGCGCTTGCACTCCTTCTCATCATCCGTGAAGCTCTGACAATACCTATGCGTGCACGCGGGAGAAGTGTCAAGTAGTATACCATCCTCGAAGGGGTCAAGTGAACACGTGTAAAGGAGATGATTCACCTTTGTGTATGTGAAGTAGATGTCGCACGTGTCACTTGCCAAACGGACTCTTGACATGGTGATGTCCGTAGGATGCTCCGCATCATCCCCTCCCCCTTGGAAAAGATCCGTCCTCGGATCAAAATCCAAATCACCATGGGAAAGAGATGTTGTCGCCGTGTAGAAATTGACGATCACCAAACACTCTTCATCTTGAAGCTCGAAATGGGCACTCTCCAATGTCGCACCGTCTTGTGATGCCTTCAAAAGGAATAAGGACAACAAACACTTGGAAAAACAAATGTGGTTAGCGTTAGTGCAAAGCCAAGCATTCATGCGGTGAGTCACCCAACAAGTGTTGTCGTCATGTATAGTATAAGGTGTGACAAAGGAATGAGACATGGCATGTAAGCACATAAATTGAGCTCAATCAAGATCATCATGGAAACAAGCATGCAAATTGGAGGTAGAGATGCAAATATGCGTGACAAGAGAACAAGCATCTATCTCAATGTCATAGCAAGCATGCACAAAGCGCTCAATAAACGGTCGGTGGTAGGCATATGAATCATTCACAACACCAAAGGAAATGAGATGTCTAAACACATGAGTAACATGCAAGACAAACCAAGCATAATGTGCACATGGTGTAGTGAAGATAGTGTGGCACTCAACACAATACAAAGAGCAATTGGTCATCATGTGTGAGGCAATCAAGTCAAGCGTGTAACAATCAATGGGACATGGCATATGTGAAGAAATGACATTGTTGCAATCAAACACATGGAAATAGCATGGGATAATCATGTTCGATGCAACACACAAGGCATATATATCATGAGACATGGCAATCTGGCAATGACAAGTCAAAACAAGATCTCTATCATGTGTGCAATGTGTCATGGTGCAAGCAACACATGAAGTATGATCCACAATATTCATGCTCATAGTGTTGGGATTCCCAAAAGAGAAGTATATCACCACAAAAGTGCGTCCTTGTGCGTCCTTCACAATGCCAAAATGGTAGCAAATGCGTTGTAGAAGCGCGTCGGTCAAAAGTGACTCACTCTCAGGAGCTCGAATGGTCAACTCACGTGAAGTGGAAGTGGACACGATGTCGAAGGATCCTACACATGCACACAACAAAGCAAAGAACGTATGTGCATGGTAGATAAACACATCATCCATCATGATGGTTCGCTTCTCTTGCACATAACCATTAGTAGTAAAAGTGCATGAATAATATGATGCAACAAGCTTAATGTTCATGGCACTAGGCATATGGTACAAAGAGGTAAGACAAGCATGTGTCACATGAATTATGTCACAAACTCCAATAATATGGGAGAAAGCTATGGGGGCAATCTCATTAGCAAGACGAAAAACATTGTTGCACTCAATACATGGCAAATCATATAGCATGAGAGAGGCAACATATGGAGATATATGACAAGAAGCAATATCAATCATGTGAAAAACATGGAAATGGATGCCATCAACCGCATGAAACGAGCAAGTATGAATCATCGGTGATGCAACATAGGCAAGCGTAGCAATCATGTCGTGCAAACTAGTAGTGCGAAGATGCAACATACTAGAGGAAATCATGGCAATCATGTCATGTGAGCAAATAGTAGATATAGGCAATGCAGATGACATATCGCAAGCATGAAAATGAAACATGATCAAAGTATCATCATAGGCATGGGGTATAAAGCAAACATGGCAATAACAAGTGATATCTCCACCAAGCATGCAAACACACATACAAGTAGGAGAATCATGGATCATGTGTAATGCAAAGCATGGGTCACCAAAGCATGTCATCCAAATGGAAATGAGCATATCATGCAAAGTGAACATGGCAAGATGGGCATAGAATATGTAATGGACAATAATCCATAACCATGTGAGGGCCATGTAGAAGAAATGCGCGAAGGCTCGTCGCGTAGAGGGCGGGTGGAGGGTAAGCACTCCATGGTGGCGCACATCTTCATTGCTTGCGAGGTTGACGAGTAAGTGTGATGACCTACACAAGAAAGACACAAGCGAAAGAAAGTATGTGCGTGGTAAATGTACACATCATCCATCATGATGTGTATGTGCACGTGAGAGTTAGGACAAAACAAGCAGTGCTCAAAGAAATTTGAGGCATGGTATATGAACATGTCATCCATCATGAAAGAATAGATGTTATGTATAACACGATGGGGACACAAATTGAGCATGCAAGTATATGGCACATCAATAGCATTTTTATTCATGGGGAGCATATTGTGCACACAATCATGGAAATCATGCAATGTATATGATGGATCAAATTCTCCTAAAATGTATGAGGAAACTATGGGGGTCTCCTCATGAGTAATAGCGGAAGCATAATATGGAGAAAATGAACAACATCCAAAACAATGCATGTTTGAAGCTAGGTGGTCATGGCATGGCATATGAGAGAATTGATGCAAAGGAAGCATATCAATATCATCACAAGAAAAACAAATTCCAATAACCATGGGCTTGTCATCTATGCCATATGTGCAAATTGGGTTTATTTTAATGGCATATGCATAGTTACTATGATGAGATTGCAAATTGGACATACTGTTGATCTCATGCATAGCATATGACAAGTCAATCGGATCGTCAAACATGATGTGACCAATAGAATGCACACAAGAAATCCTATGCAACATGGCATCACAACTAATAGACTCCTCATGGCAATCATCAAACTCATCATAAATGGGTAAATCATCGCATGGGGAAATCATACTAGGATGAAGCGTGTCAATAGGAGGATCGACATCATGCAAGCAATCAATGTCAAGAATGTCTGATAGTGGGACCAGAGCATCACCTTCACCTATGTTACCTTTTTCATTCCATTCATGTGGTGTAGGTGAGATGGCAAAGACCAAATTGTGGTCATCTTCATCGTGATGGAACCATGTGGGGGTTGCATCATAGTCCACCATGGCCATCGTCTTGTCCAAAGGAAGGACAAAGTCGTCGAGTATCGGCGCGTCATCATATATGGGGCCTAGCACCAAACGAGAAGACATAATAGAGGTAGAGGTTAAGTTGTTAGAAATCAAAATGGCCTCACAAGACCGATCAACTTCCTCTCTCAACTCTTGTGGTGGCTCACTCACTCCCTCAAAGTAGGTGCACTCAAAGTCACATATGGTGGAGTCACTCATCTCACTCAAGTGGTGGGGGTTGTGGCTCTCCTCACATGGGAATTGGGGCATCTCGTCATATATGGCGCTAGTGGTGAACTCGCTCTCACTCTCAATATGGGTGCTCATGTCACTCAAGTCATCGTTGCCGTCGTCGCGGATGAAGGCCGAAGATGGCACATCATCACTCTCGCCTTCAAAGATGGAAGCATCATCCTTGCTCGCCACCTTGTCGCTTGCCTCCAAATCTTGTTCCTTGAGAGGCTCCGTAGTCGTAGTCGTCGCTGCGCCGTCTTCAAAAAGAGTCGTGGTAGACTCGGCATCATCAATGCCACAAAGAGGGATGGCGGTGAAGTCAAACTTGGGAGCATCGTCTTGAAGCTCGTTGGGCTTGGACATCGTGGTGGTACTATCCTCATGCTCGCCATCTTGGAGCTTGGTCATCACGAAGTGTGCTTGGGTTAGAGAAGCCTTGGCCTTCATGTGTTCTTGTTCCGCCTTGAGAGCACCAAAGTAGATGTTGTCAAGGGACTCGTAGGTGTCGAGGAAGATAGTCTTCGAGATGTCGTAGTTCAATCCCATCATGAAGTAGAACTTCATCCAAGTGGGGTCGTCCACGCCGGCTCGTCACAAGGCTTTCTTCATCTCCTGGAAGTACTCGTCGAGGGACTTGGATCCTTGTATGGTGTTCTCCAATTGGCGTTGAAGATGTTCCGTGTAGGTGAAAGGCACAAATTCTCGCCGCATCGCTTTCTTCGTCTTGGGCCAACTCATGTTGAAGCTCTTCGAAGGTGTGTGAAGCCACCATGTCGATGCGTAGTCGTGGAAGTTACTTGTGGCGCACTTCACTTGATCTTCGGAGGGGACTTGATGTAGCTTGAGGTAGTCGTCCATCTTACGCTCCCACTCGAGATACTCCTCAGGGTCTTGAGTCCCATAGAAAGGAATCTCATGGTCGATGTCGAAGTTGTAGTAGCTCATGGAAGTCGCGGACTTGAGCTTGGGGAGCTTTTCTTGAGCATAATCTTGAGGTGCTTGTCGGCGAAGATGCCGCATGTCCAAAGGCGAAGATGCCAAGGTAGATGGTGAAGTCGTAGAGCGGTGGTTGGTGTTGAGCTCTTGACCTTCACGTTCTTGTCGTTGATGTTGTCGATGCCGATGTGATCTTGCCGGAGATGGTAGCTCGGAAGCATGTGCACTTGAGCGTCTTCTCGAAGATGAGGAAGACCTCTTGCCAGTCTTGATGAGGGCTTTTTGCTCCTCCATTTGAGCATCCATCTTGGCATCCAAGTGGTTCTTCATAGCATCAAACTCGTCGTTGTTGTTGTAGACCGAAGGAGATGTGCTTTGCCTATCCATCACAAGACTCGAGCAAAGGTGAGTAGGAAATGAGATAAACAATACCAAGCTACCTTTTCCCAAAGTTGAGGATGTATCCCGCGTCACTCAATGTGAATTGAGAGAATAGTGGAATTGGTACCGGACTTGTTCACTCACACCTACAAAGTAAAGCTTATCGAGTGGCTTGGTTAGGACAAGTGGCACAAAATTCAAGCAAATGTTAGTCCAAGATATCGAAAATGTTGAGGAAGATTCGCAATGTTGCAATGTAAAGCAAATAGATCAATAGCTATGGTGGCACAAGAAACACACACACGGATAGATAAGTGGGATCCGCGCAACCAAGGAATGAGCACAAAATGTGTTACCACGCAAAAAGCTCGTGTTGCACGGATACAAGAGAGACAATAGCTCGATTGCTCAAATGGGCTAGATACGCTTGTGCACCAACCTATGCGAGTAACCGTGCCGTCTTCAATCCCAAGTATGCTATGTATGTATGCTCCAAGAGTATATACTATGCAAAATGGCTCAATGTTATTTCTATTTCTTACAAGCTCTTTTGTATCTCCTCTTTTGCTTAAAAGTTGTTGCTCTTTTTTTTTTGGATCATTTGCCACAATGCTTGATGCTCGAGCCAAGTATGATATGAGACAAGTATGTAAGATATGCACGGGAGAGACTTATGGCACAATGATGATAGCAAGATGATTGCACGCTAAATGTAGCTATGCGGCGTAAGCGTATCACTAAGGTGCACAATGAGCGTGGCCCGACAATTCTCAACTCGCTAGTCTCGATAGGTAAGGGACGCAATAGGCTCAAGGTGATCAATGCAATGGCAAGGAAATGTATAATGATGTCATCGAAGTTATCGTCGGTGGTTCTCGTTTGTAAGCAAGGACGGATGATGATGAAGTGGACAATGTCGATGTCGAGTCCGTGGCGATGATGAGTGGCGGTGTTGTCGAAGTTGAACCGTTCCTAATTAGCCGAAACACCTTAGGAAACAGAAACCGCAAACTAAAAATCTCAAACAAAAACGGTCAAAATGGTAGTAGCGGAAGGGTATGCGGTGGTGGTTTCGGAGTTGGCAATGCAGAAGTGGAGTTGAAGTCACCGTCCCTAAGTAGCCGAAACACCTTAGGAGACACAAACCACAACTCAAACAACCTCAAATGCAACGGGGATCAAAATGGGTTAGGTTGCGCAAGGCTATGGTGGTATTGCGGATGATATGGTGAAGGGCCTAAGCAAAGATGCAAAAATGCACAAAATTGGATGGAGTCAAATGATGGTGGTAGTATTTTTGTGATATGGGGGATGTCAATAGCTACAAAACGAGCTAAAGAACATCAAAATCGGACTCCGGATGAATTAGTTATGGTCAAAACGGTGAAACACGGAAGGCTGAATCTCCAGGGGTCGGACATCCGGGGGTGAGGCCAGATATCCGGGGTTGTATGTCCAGAAACTTGCATGATTTTGCGCTCCAGGAGCCGGATGTCCGGCCGGGGACCCGGATGTCCGGCCTGACGATTCCAGATCGGGATTTGGACGTCGAAACTCGATTTGGGGCGGATTTAGATGATTTGGGGGTCAAAATTGAAGGGGGAAAAGAAATTTTTGGATGGACTTCGTGGTGGGGAAGCTAGATCCACTTGCCAAACAACAAAATCGTGGATCAAACACAACAAAATCTCACAAGAACCAACAAAATGCAAAAAATTTGGTGAGGCTATTTTTGGTGGGGATTTTCGAAATTGGGAAAAAACAAACAAAATTAGGCTAGAAAGAGGGGGGTAGGACTCCAAATTCGTGATCAACGTGACTCATGATACCAAGATGATGTAGGGTAGAACCCTAATTGACGATCTTTCACGAATTGGAGGAGGTTCCTACGAAGAACACGAAGAACACGGGGAAGAACATGAGGGAAATCATGAGAGGAACACTCAAGAACAAGTCCAATCACATATCCACTAGACTAACAAACACACAAGATGACAAGGTACAAGAACAACAAAGGGAAATCGGTACAAGATAGAGTTCATCCCAAATCCAAGAGGAGATGAGGTCTTGATGATTCACTTGGGGAATCCTTCTCCCTCAGGAGGTCTTGATGATCTAGGTAGATTCTTCTCCCTTAGGAGGCCTTGCACTCCAATGGAGTCTCCTCTCTCTCAAGAGGAATCCCACAAGGGGAGGTACATGAGCTAAGCTCCAATGTGTAGTTCTAATCTTAGCTAACCCTAAATGGAGGAGGAGGAGTATATATAGTCTAGCCACGAAGTGGGAGGGGGAAAGAGAGATACATGGGCCTCAGGCCCTGTCCACGCGCGCAGGCGGCGCCGGATGTCCGGGCTGGGGCCCGGATGTTCGGCCTCTCGTGAAGCGCCGGATGTCCGGGGTACTGGCCGGATGTCCGGCCTGGAGATGCCCAACCTTCTGTTGTCGGTCGCCGGATTTCTGGGAGGGAGGCCGGATGTCCGGGCGGCGCTGAGGCGCCGGATGTCCGGGCTCGCGCCGGATGTCTGGCCGCTGATGCTCTTTTGCCGTCTGTTGGTGCAGCCCCTCTCGGCTGCACAGGCGTCGGATGTCCAGCCGCTATAGCTTCAGCAGCTCCGTCTTCTTTCGTCGTCGCTTCCATGCTTCCCTCGCGGATGGTGTACCTGTTCCTTGGTGCTTGCACTCCTTCTCGTCATCCGTGAAGCTCTGACAATACCTATGCATGCACGCGGGAGAAGTGTCAAGTAGTATACCATCCTCGAAGGGGTCAAGTGAACACGTGTAAAGGAGATGATTCACCTTTGTGTATGTGAAGTAGATGTCGCACGTGTCACTTGCCAAACGGACTCTTGACATGGTGATGTCCGTAGGATGCTCCGCATCAATAGATGAGCTTGGTTGCACGTCCACCACCATGTCCTTGCTCCCGGTCATATGATTTGTTGTTCCACTATCGAGCAACCATGATCCCCCACCGGAAGCAAACTCCTACATAAGATCAATGCTTGGTTTTAGGTACCCATTTTTGAATGGGTCCTTTGATGTTAGTAACAAGGGTCTTAGGAACCCAAATAGACCATTCAATGTACTCATAAGAAGAACCAACAAATTTGGCATAAACATGCCCGTCACTAGCACGGCATAAAACATAAGAGGGGTTAAAATCGTCGGCTTTGTTGGGAGGAGTGGTTTTGCCCTTCTTGGCATCACCACCCACCACCTTGTTCTTCTTCTCCTTGTGAGCACCCTCTCCCTCCTTGACAAATACCTTTTTGAGAGGGAGAGGTTTCTTGGTCTTGCTTTTCTTCTTCTTGTTTGACTTGGGTGCAAACCCAAGTCCCTCCTTAGCCACAACTTCCTTTTGATTGCTCAAAAGTTCGTTGAGATTCTTCTCGCCTTGTATGCAACTCACAAGGCCCTTCTCAATTTGCTCCTTCAACTTGGCATTCTCCTCCACAAGGTGAATATGCTCACAACAAGGGTTAGTAGTGTGAGCATTATCAATTATCACAAAAGGAGGACATGTGGCTATCTCCTTAGTGAGTTTCACTTGGAGTTGATCATGAGACTCCTTGAGTGTAGCATTTGCACTTTTCAAGGCCTTGTGAGCCTTGTCAAGTAGCTTAAACTCCTATTTGAGTCTAGCATGGCCAACCCCAAGTTCAAGATTCTTGGATTTAAGCAGCAAGAACTTGAGCATGATCATGATCTTTCTTTAATTTAGCGACATCAACGTTTTGCGACTCCTCAAGAGTCGAACGAAGACCTCTCTCTTCCTCAAGAGCAATGGAAAGATCCGCAATCTCATTGGCATAGTCATGACTATGGCCTTTCAAGTTAGTGATAGTCTCTTCGTAAGACTCAATGATATCATTGGCCTCACCAAGTTGTTCCAAGAGAGCAACAAAGTGCTTCTTGGTCTCACCTTTAAGCTTACCCAACAACTTGTCGAATTCATTCTCATCCACCTTAACCTCCTCATTTTCATCCACACAATCCGGCAAAGGATGATTAGTAGTGAAGGAAGTTTTGATGTTGGAGGTTACCTTGTTGATGCCTCTTGCCATGAGGCACTTGGGGATGAGGTTCTCGTTGGGGGAGTCGAAGAGTGACACCGAGGTTGGGGAAGAGGTGGCAATGGCCACGGTGGCCATTGCAAACCCTTCACCACTTGCGTCATCATCATAATCATCATCGGAGTTATACTCTTCTTGCGCCACCAACCCCTTTTGTGGCACCTTCTTCGTGAAGTTGTTCTTGTTAGGGAAGGACTTGGCCTTGTCTTTGCGGATGAGTTTGCCACCATTGTCTTCCCTCTTCTCGTAGGGGCAATCCACCACGAAATGGCTCACATTGCCACAATTGTAGCAAGTTCTCACACGTTGCTTGCCCTTGGAGCCACTTGAGTTGTTCTTGGAGAAATTGGACCTTGAGTTTCTCTTGTTGCCCCAAAATTGCCTTGACGCAAGAGCCATGTGCTCGTGGTATGCATATTTGGTGTCTTCGGGACAACACTCCTCTTCTTCCTTTTCTTCTTCTTCCGGAATGGCCTTGGCCTTCAAAGCAAGGTTGGTCTTCTTTGACCGTCGGACACGAGCTAGAGCGTTATCGGCGGTCTTGTTCAAAATGTTCATTGCAATGAATTCATCCAACACTTCACTTGAGGACAAGGTATGGAACTCCAGTCTTTGACGGATCACGGAAGACATGCTCTTGTTGAATGGCATGATGGCTTTTAGGAACTTGCGCTTGACCCATGTGTCATCCGTATCCTTGCTCCCATGATCTCGAAGTGAGACAGCGAGAGTAGTCAATTTCCGGTATAGCTCACGAGGATCTTCATCATCTTTCATCACGAACTCACCGGCCTCATCAAGTATGACCTCAAAGTTGGACCTTTGAATGCTCGAGCTTCCCTTGTACAAAGAGATGATGTGCTCCCATGCATCCTTGGCACGGGTGAATGGCCGCAAATGAGAGAGTTCTTCCGGCGGCATTGCGGCTTGAAGAATGAACAATGCGGAATGGTTAAGTTGATTGTCCACTTCTTCTCTTGGTGTCATGTTGTTTGGATCATGCGGGTTGAAGCCTTGCTCAATGACTCTCCAAAGATGCGTTGAGCTGTGATTCAAATGAGACTTGATACGAAAGACCCAATCATGAAAGTTATTCAAGTCAAGTTTAGGAGGAGGACCATGAGTATTAATATGCGGTGAAGGTACCGGTCCTCCATAGACCGAGGGAGGGGCAACCGCGGCATGGATGCCCGTCCCATTCTTTCCTTGAGGCAAAGTAGGCTTATCACTACTAGCCCCCTCCTTACCGGAATTGGCATCCGAATCCGAGGTAGTGGGTTTAACCACTTGCAACGGATCGGTAGTAAGTTTGAGACCATCAAGGAAATCTTTAAGCAAGAATTTGACCTCGGTCATCACGGAGGTCTTAAGTGAGGCAATAGCCTCATTTAATTCCTCACGACAGACCGTGGTCACTCCCTCGGCCATGGGTAACTCTCCATCCCTTGGCCCGTCGTCAACCATACTCTTTAGGCGGTTAAGCCCTTAAAAAGAGACGAGGCTCTGATACCAATTGAAAGGATCGATATGGTTGACTAGAGGGGGGGTGAATAGGCAACTACCAATTTTTAGCTTTTCTTAACAAATTAGGTTTAGCAACAAATAGGTTGTCTAGATATGCAACTAGGTGAGCAACCTATATGATGCTAACAATGACAACAACAACAACCAAGCAAATGATACAGCACAACAATAGCTTGCACAAAGTAAAGGTAAGAAGTAACCACATGTGGAGCCGGTGGAGACGAGGATGTGTTCCCGAAGTTCCTTCCCTTTGAGGGGAAGTACGTCTCCGTTGGAGCGGTGTGGATGCACAATGCTCCCCAAGAAGCCACTAGGGCCACCGTATTCTCCTCACGCCCTCACACAATGCAAGATCCCCAACACAACAAGAAAATGGAGCTTTGAGCAACAATGGAGCTTTGGGGAGGATGAGAGGTGAGTCCTCTTGGAGAAGAAGACTCACTTATATAGTGGGGGAAAGATCCAACCGTTATGCCCCTTCAGCCCATGCACAAGCGGTAGTACCGCTCAGGTGAGCGGTACTTCCGCTGGCACGGAAGTTCCAGCCGTGACGTGCAACTGAGCAGGTCAAGGAGGCGGTAGTGCCGCCGGAGCGGTACTACCGCTAGGTGTTGCGAGTACAGGCTAAACCGCGGTAGTAGAGTTGGACAGGGCGGTAGTGCTGCGCGGAGCGGTACTACCGTCGGTTACTGTCGTTCTACTTCCGCTCGAAGGAATGTGATGTAGAGAACGCAGAAAATAAGCGGTACTCCATGCGGCAGAGAAACCCGGTAGTACCGCACGAACGGTACTACCACTCTGGTTGAGCGGTACTTCCGCTCAGCATTTGTGCCTATAGTGCAAACAGCGGTAAAGGGGCGGTAGATCGAGCCGCAGAACTGCCAGAGCGGTACTACCGCTCTCTATTACCGCCCAACTTCCGCCGGAAGCACAGAGAGCAAGATATAAGCGGAGGTGCCCGTAGCACTGAACTGCGGCAGTACCGCCGGAGCGGTACTACCGCTGGTCAGCGCGGTACTACCGCTTAGAAGCCTCTAGCAAGCACAAGCATAGGAAGGAAAAAGCTCCAAGTGCCGGAAAGGAAAGTGGGTGCAAAGTGACTGTGTACGTGTTGATTCCACCCTAACCTTTCCAAATGCGGACCCCCACTTGATAGTACGGATTTCCTACGACTCAAAATCACCAAAAAAAAATCGTCGGAAAATAACCGTCTTCTCTTTTAAACACCGAGGGGAAATAAACCGTCTGGTGCCATCTGTTAATCTCTGAAAGCTTAATGCACACGGTTAGTCCGCAAAGCGCATTGTCATCAATCATCAAAACCACTAAGGGAGAAATATGCCCTAACACTATCTATTACTTATAATTGATAAATACATGATATGAGATGCCCTTTGGTGTAGGGATGTAAACGGTTGGATCAGATCGGATAATGCTTTTTCCATATTCTTTATCATATATTTTTGTCAGATTCGAAGCAGACTGCAGATTCGAATGGGTATTTTACAGGAGTACGAATTCAGAGTGGACTTGGACCAAAAAGGGATAAAAATATCGGGTCATACGTGCAATGAGACATGATTTTATTTCTACTATGCAAACAATATGAACACATAATTTTAGCCAATCGCATATAACACTAAAGAGTGGAAAGCGTTTAAAGTCATAACTCACACCAATACGACAACAATTTATATGTGGTGATTCTAATTAGTGTGCTAATGGGGCATTTGGCCTTGCCGATTGGGATAGATTTATCAGATAATCATATTTGATAACTCGGATAATCCACATCCGTCAGATATTACCGACGCAATATTCGCTATCATATCCACCGGATATCCGGTTGACCAAAATTCATATCTGCATCCATATCCGGCAGATTTGTGTAAGTGCATACCATATGCTTAAAAACGGATGCGGGTGCGGATTCGAAACGAAAACTATCCGTACCATTTACATCCCTACTTTCGTGTTTCTAAATAAGAAAACTAAAGCAGAGAACAGTTTGGCGCAGCCCATAAAAAATTTGATGGGTCGTCCATTCATCCATCATTGAACTCTGTCTCCCGCAATTACCTATAGATGAAGAGTTATTGATGAGGGATGTCTGGCCTCGGTGGTCTGGTCAGGCGCTGCACTGCTTTGGCCCCTTCATTTCGCACTCCTCTAGACCTTTATCCTTTCTTTCTCCCTCGCGGCTTTTAAGCTTTGAGATGAGATGATGCAAAATCTTAGCCAGTAAGAAACTAAAACCGAACCTGCCTACCCGTTATCCGTGCCACAGAGGTGATGGAGACCTCACGAGATTCGTACCACGTATTGATATCCCTTTTTCTTTTCCAAGTTGAGTGTATACACACGATGACACGATCGTGTTTTTGCTGGGGTTTTTTTTTTTAACATAAGGGCATCTCCAACACTCATCCCTAAAACGGACACGGTATCCGTCCATAGACTGGTCCAGATCCCTAAAACGGACACGGTATCCGTCCGTAGCCTGGTCCAGATCTGTCCGCAGATAGTGATGCGGGAGCCGGCCATCCAACTCTACTCACATCCATTTCAAAACAAATTTGAACAAACCAGACAAATTTCATCAAAGAATGAAATTTCATGAAGTTCGGACATAATTTACATAAAACGGACGATATTTCATCTGTTTAACTAAAAACTTTGAAAAAAACCTATGAGACTAACTTGTAGCGGACGGTGATCTTGTAGGTGTGGCCGGTCACACCGTCGTCACCATCCATGTCATCGTCGTCGGAGTAGACCTTCCAGCAGCGGAAGGGTGCGGGGGCGCGACACCCCTGTCCGACCGCCACCTTGCGCTCGCGGAGAAGCCGCTCCGCTTCCTCCTGCGTCGTGCGGAGGGCAGCTGCGGCTAATGCCGACCCCGGCCACGGTGCCCTCGCGACGGCCTTGCCCCTGGCCGCGGAGGAGGAGGGGCTGCTAAGCAACCACTCCTCGTCGATCCTGGTGAGCTCCTCGCCGAGGCAGCGGTGGCACCGCGCGGCCGTCTCTGCGGTGGTGACGGACCGGTCGCGGGCGCCTCGTCAGACTTGGCGAACGTGGAGCGGCGCACCGCGTTGCGACGCTCCTGCCACGCCACTTGCCTCGCGCGCCCACATTCCTGGAACGACCGCTCCCTCCGCAGCTCTATCTGCCACAAGAACTCCTCATCCATGGCCGCGGCCTACGAGAGGAGGCGCGGCTGCAGCGACGAGGCTTGGTCCTCCTCGTCGCCGGAGAAGATGACGATCTCCTTGTCGGAGGAGCAGATGGCTGTGGAGCTCGAGGTCCCCGGAGAGCGACGGTGGCGGCGCCAAGATCCAAAGCCGTTGCCGCCTGTCGGTGCGGAGAACCACGACTTGGGCATGGTGTGGATGGGGAGAGGAGGAGGAGTTCGGAGATGACAAAAGGCAGATGGGCGTGGAAGTGTGGATGTTGACGACGCCGGAGCACGGCTTAAATAGGCACGGTAAGGCCAGGCGAAGGGCCAGGAAGCCATCTTTAATGTGGCGCAATGACCGGAGTATGCTTCTCGGTCGTCGCATCGGCGTTGAAGCGGCACCGCCTGCTCGTCCGGTCGCGTCGGTCTGACCGACATCAATGTCGTGGAGTCGCGTTCGCTTTGGAGCAGAGCTGACCGGCATGAATGCGCGGCAATCACTCTGCGCGGGGAAGGGCGCGGGCGCAGGCAAGATTTTCGGGTGGGTCCGAGATATCGGACACGTGCGTGGCAGCGGTTTGGATGCCCGCAAAGCCCCCATGGTTTGCCTCTGGTTTGTGGGAAACTGATGTTCGGACCGGTCTGCAGACCGATGTGTACCGTGTTGGATGGCAAATCACGTCCGAACAACCCAGTTCAAACGAAAGCAGACCTCAAAGCTCTCGTATATGTCCGGACCACGATGTCTGAACCACTTTAGCCATTCAACGGGACCCTAAACGTCCGTGGACCAGTCCGCATGTTCGTTTTTCCTCAGATCGTAAGCAACCTTGGAGGAGCTTTGCGGAGTCCGGACAACATGCGAAAATCCACTTGGTCCACCGTCGGTTGGACCACATGTCCTCACAGCTCATATGCTTTGTCCTCTAAGTCGGCATGACCCACCTTTACTGACCTAGCCAGGTGGTTGGGGATACACACAACCACTTAAATATATCCTTTGAACCAAACACATCCTTAAGGGATAGTGTTGGAAGATCGGCTCCTCGTATTCTATACGCGAACGCGTCCAGACACGATGATAATGTGTCTGTTTTGTTTTAGGGCATCTTCAACGGCAACTCGCAAATTTCCTCCCGCATCCGTCCGCGGACAAGGGGGGGGGGCAGTCCGCGGACACAGATGCGGGAGGCCGCCATCCAACCGCAGCCGCATACATTTCAAACACTTTTTCAACAAACTAGATGAAATTCATGCAAACACGGCAGGATTTCATATAAACATGCCGGATTTCATACAAACATGCCGGATTTCATACAAACACGACGGATTTCACATAACCGGACGAAAACGTTTACAGTTTGGACACATTTTTAACTAAAAACAATACTGAACTAAAGAATAAACTAGTCTACGGCCGGCGCCAGCGGATATCCATTCCGACGACATGGATACCCTTACTAGTCTACTACTGGCCGCGACGCCTCTCCATTGTCGTCCCCATGTCCAGCAGTCGTGAGCCTCGGAGGTATATGCTTCAGCGCAAAGGATGGCTCGCATCCCCACCGCTCATCAGAGTGGAACCACCGCCTGATGCTTCAGCCGGAGGGGAAGGGGAGGCGCCTCCGCTTCCGTGGAGCCCAGGAGGGGGTCGATGATGGTCTACGCTGAAGAACCGGGCAAGATGCCGGATGTGTACGTCGGCGTCGCCTCGGCGGTGGCCTTCATGGGACCCAAGCAGTGGCGGCCTGCCGTGTTCTACTTCTCCTCGATGATGGCGGCCGGCGCGGACGTGCTGGCCACCGACTCGTCGATGTCCGCGCAGACGGCTTCTTTCTCTGTCGCCAGAGCGCGGCTACGCGCGCGTCGATAGCGGATGGCGGGATCGCAGGCACGGGAGGCACGGTACGATGCGGCGTCGTCCACGACAGCGACGATCCCCGTGCCGCCGTGCCCCCCTTCCCCCCCCCCGTGCCGGCCTGGAGCAACTCGCCACTCCTCCGCGAGCTAGCTTGGAGCGGTGACTTGCAGAACCACGTGCCGGCTTGGAGCGGCAACTTGTTCCGTCGGGCTAGGCGAGGGAGGTGGAGCAGGGGCCTGGCTCGCTCGTATCCGGCGAGCTCGGCAGGCCACCCAGCCGGCTTTTATGCCGGAGAACTGCTCTTCCTGCTCGTTGGATGCCATCGAAAGGGTGGAGAAAATGGTGGAAGGATGAGATGGGGAGCGGTGGAGTGGTGCGATTCTTGCCTGGCGTCTGGCTTCCTTTAAATAGCGGGCAGACGGGAGGAGCTTGCCCGACGTTGTGTTTAATGCCGGCCCGCTCGTGAACGGACGTGTACCCGAAGTAGATTTCTCGGCTTCCACGCGGGTTTAATGGAGGCGTCTGAAACACGACGAGGAGGCGTGTTTAGTCGGGCGTGCAGCGGGGGCGCCGTGCCACTTCAATGACGGAGGCTGTGAGAGGTCGCGTCCGCCCTAAGCCGTCTTCAATGTGCAGTGGCGTGCTCTACAGCGGAATGAATGCGGGCAGCTGGCGCCGGATGTGAAACGCGCGCGGAAGGGAGGAGAGGGTTTGGGTGGGCCAGGGCGGTTAGAAGCGGGCGTAGAAAATACGTCCGGACCGCGTCGCGGACTGATACATGATCGCGTTGGATGACTTCCGCGGTCCGGACAGCGTGGTCCGAACGGTTGCCGGAGGTTGGAGGGTCGGCGGTGAAGATGCCCTAGTAGTACTAGCAAAATGTGGGTCAGCTGGCGCGGTAGAAAGAGAAGACAAGAGAAGCCGGTGAAAGAGTGGCGTGCACCGTGCAGCAGTTACAGTCCGGGTTTGACCAGCTGGGTGGGACATGTGCAGTGCAGGTGCAGCGAGCGGTGGGGCACGACGGTAAAAGCGCATAGGCAGCGAGAAGAGCGTGCCGCTGCGCAAAAGTTATTGCGGCTCCTACCCTCCGGCGAACGATTTTAGTGTTCTGACCTTTTGCCGAAACAAACTCCAGAATTGACCCCGTTTTGAAAAAAATCTCAAATCTGACCTTTTTTGATGACGCCAACATCCCTGACGTCCAGCTTACACGGGAGACGCCAGGGACCATGGCGTCTGGCCCCTGGCCCGCACGGTCCGCTCGCCCCGTTGACCAGCTGACGTGGCAAAGGCCAAAACGCCACGGACCCTGGCGTCTGGACCCAGACGCCGAGGTCCATGACGTTTGGCCCTGGACCCAGACGCCGAGGTACATGGCGTTTGGCCCTGGACCAAGACACCCCTATCCTGTACAATAGTCTGTCCATATGAAATGATGGGCTTGCGTGAGCTCTTGGATCAGGTACCATCACAAGGAGCTAACAACACATCGTTCGAGCAAATGAAGAAAAAAAATGCCCATACACACATGCTGCTGCACGAATTAAGGTGTGCAGACCAAACCATGCACTGATTCCCATGCTGCCTTGATTTGTTTCAGTTAGTTTACTTCCAAAAGACAGCTAAGGAGGAGATGGAGCTAATGATAATTAGCGTGGGGTTTCAGCATTAGTCAATGATTGGCTTCGCCTTGGCCCTGCTAGCCGCAAGAGATTGATTAGTAGTAGGAGCAAAGCATTGGTGTTTTTGCAGACTAGGATGTTTTTGCTCTTTTATGGCTCATATAATTAGGGGGGTAGGCTGGTGGAGTGGTGGTTAGAGACTAAGAGTACTATGGATTTGTAGTATTTGTACTTGTTTTTGGTTTATACTACGTATATATGGGAAAGTATAGTATGTAGCAATTGTTGATATACCTCTCAGTTGTGCTGTTTATCCATTCATGGTAAAAATAACAGGACCTTGAGGTGACAGGAATAAACCATGCATCCATACATGGTATTTCTTGGAACTTAATTAACCTATTTCTGCTGCTTGAATGTTATTAGTTTTCTAAGATATATTTTATTAGTTAGAATTTAAATTGCAATTTTTTATTTACCATGTACTTTTGGTGGTAAAAAGGGCACATTGCTTGAACTTATGTAGAGATAAGCAATTACTTTGGGTTTGTGAGTTTATTTTAGAGAGTCCCTGCAATGCCATTAAGAAGAAGAGAGTTGATCCTTAATGAGGGAAACCGGACCTAAAATCCATACACGGTTAGCTATCAAGGCTCTGATCCGGTCACAAGGGCACCTAAACCCAAGATCACCGAATATGCCTCATACTCAACTAAGTCCACCCTTTCAGAAGATCCATCGCCGCTTTTCAGAAGAATTTCAATACATAAGGAGAAGAAGAAACATGAGTTGTGAAATGCATCTCAATTTCTTGAATTTCAGTTTTGGGAATCTATGTGCCAGTGCGTCACGCAAACAATCCGTCAAAAATACTTTCATGGGTGTCTTCTACTAGATTAACCTATTTTTGTAATGGCTTTAAGCATATTGATGCCTTTGTAGTTTCTTTTGAGAGATGGTCACAAAATGACAATGTTATGCAATACCACAACCAATTTTTTCTTTTCTGTTTCTTCATAATACGGTCGATGGAGGAAATGAATCTGAAGTCAAGGGTTTAAGATGATCCATTTGGTGGATGGAGGAAATGCATATTGCTTTTTCGAAGTTTATCTTTGAGGACGTATGCGCAATGCAAACAATCTGTCTGAATACTATCTCATGGCTGTTCTCTTTTATCCTAATTTTGAATTTAAAATATTTTTTGTGTGGATAATTTTGAAAAATATCATTGTACTGCTGTCTGTTTCTTCTAAGAAATTATCATATTTTGTAATAGCTTTAGCAAATTGTTTTTTCCGTAGTTTCTTTGAGAAATTGGAAATAAGAGTGTCCTGCAACCAACTTTTTTTCTTTCTATTTCTTCATAATTCTTTGTGCATTTTGTGTGGATCTCATTTGTTTCTACAATGGCATACTATGCAAAACCCATGCCCCAAGGATCAACATCCATCTACACTGGCTGGTCTACCAACACATGCATGCAGTGCACCATTCGTTGTGCACAACCAAAACACAGCAAGGCAGCGTGGACACGAATGTGCCGTGGGAACAATTGAGGCAAGCTAGATGAGAGGGAGATGCATGGGGGATGTAGTTCTACTAGTACTACCTCTGTCCTTTGATTAGTACTTATCTGATAAGGTTATAATAGCATCCACATGAGACCATCTTTTGACACCTCCTTCCAAAAGATGCCTGGGCCAAACACCATGGACCTCGGCGTCTGGGTCCAGACGCCAGGGTCCGTGGCGTTTCGGCCTTTGCCACGTCAGCCGGTCAACGGGGCGAGCGGACCGTGCGGGCCAGGGGCCAGACGCCATGGTCCCTGGCGTCTCCCGTGTAAGCTGGACGCCAAGGATGTTGGCGTCACCAAAAAAGGTCAGATTTGATAATTTTTTCAAAACGGGGTCAATTCTGGAGTTTGTTTAAGCAAAAGGTCAGAACAGTAAAATTGTCCCCCTCCGGCTCCACTCCATCCGGCTCAAGCCTAGTGTCAGGCAGCAATAATCCTACATCTACGAACCTGTTACGAAGATGCTACGTAACTTGCCTATTAATCCTCTCGGCCCCCTGATTTTCACCGGGGGTGGGCCCCTCCTCACCCCTTCTCTCCAATTAAAACTTGCCAAGTGTTCTGTCTTTCGTAAACGTTCCTAAAAACCCGTGGACGTAGCATTGCTCGTCAGGCAGACTCCTCCTGCGCTCCTCCTCGATTTAAACGCTCCGTCCTCTCTCCATCACCTCTGCTCTGCTCTCGACTCGCACCGGCACCACCACCGCCGCCGCCGTCGCCGTCGCCGTCGCGTATACCCAGGCCATCTCTACACCGGACCCCCGCCACCGAGCGTCGTCTATCGTGGACCCCTTCCGCCGCGCGCGCTCCAGGTACCGCACCGGCACCGCTCTTGCGCCCCTGCATTTCCCTCGTTTTTCTTACCTTCTTCTCTGTGCCTGCCTGGCTCATGTTCATGTTCAGTTCCACGGACACGGAGGGAGATGCTTGTTTTCTAGATTTTTTGGTTTCATTCCTCCTGCTTCTACTTCTTCCCTCCTCCAATCCTTTCAGTTACTACAAGGAATTGTGGCCACAGTCGACTTATGTGCGGCTAACGGCTCTAGGGCCGGTTTTCCCAGCTAGCGCTCCTCAATTACCGTTTCTAGTTGTAACCCGTCCACTATTACTCGGTCTGTCCCATAATATAAAGCGTTTTAGTGTCAAAAACGCTCTTATGTTACGGGACGGAGCAAGTATCTCGTAACACCCTGGTCCTCATCACTAATTAAATGACTCTATGCTTGTACAGTCGATTACTGCCCTTTCAAGGTTTTTTGTTTTTTGAAAACAAAAATGGCAAGGCCCAACCCGGCTTGCAAGCAGGAAAGCCAACAGTTTCCAGTAAATAATAAGTCCGCCACTTGCTGAATACCAAACGCTAGATTTGCTCTGCACAAGAAAATACTGCCCTATAAGCTGAAAAGAAGTAGGCCATACAAACTGTGTTCTAATCTACTGCCTCCGTCCCATAATATAAGATCGTTTTTCAAGCTAAACAGGGAGTGTGTTAGCTTGAAAAACGATCTTATATTGTGATACGGAGGGAGTACGTATTTGTTAGCTATACACAATTTGTATGGCTATGCATCAAAATGTTTCTTCTACAGACTAGTAATAGACAACAAAAAAAGAGTATGTTAACAATGATGCAGAGGCTGGGGGTTTAAGATCCTTTTCGGAAAAAAAAAATAGACTGTGTTTCAATCTGTGTGTTAGTAGTACACTTCTTGTTTTTTTCCTGGTGGAATAGTATAGATCTAGCACTAGCAGTAAAGCATCTATGCCATGAAGCCTTTTAGTAGTACACTAGTACTGCACAGTACAGTTTTTTTTTTTTTTTGCTTTAAAAAAAAAGCCACACTTCTACCGCGCTAACAATTCGCTAAAACGTCTACAAAAACGAAGCAATGTTACACACGGGGACACTGGTTTTGATGAGCTTTTAAGGGCCGGAAAGGCGTCAACTCTGAACCCTTGGAAAATCATGTCCTGAGCATTGGTTTTGGAGGACTGGCCAGTACTCGATTGTTCCATGAAATTAAAAATACGACACATTTAACCTGGTAGCAAACAGTTGCACGCTAACCTACATCTTGTAGTCAGTAAACATTGCTGCTGCAACCCTGGGGTCCAATTGCATGTGCAAATCTCACTCTGGATCTTCTCCCACACACTAAGCATCTCCTTGCCACTGACCTAGCTTCCCGAGTTCACATAGTTAGGCTAGTCTGGTTCAGATTTGCCTTTATTTGTGTCACTTTTCCTTTAACCTTTATTTAGTTTAGTGGGATTCTCTGATCAAGCAGCAGCATTTTATACCTTGCATACTGCGTTTTTTATCCTGAAAAAAAATGAATGAACTTCATATGTGTTGATTTCATTTGCTAATGGATTACCTCAAAACTGACGGTAAGGCTGCTGCAATCATGAAAGATCTGACTGCTTGGACTGTGAGCTCAAGCGTGCTGTCCTCTACAGTATACTTAGCCTGTCTTAGTTAAGCTGAGCTCACTTTAACGAAGTGCCACATGATGTGGTTTCCTGATGTTGGAAACGAGCGTTCGTGTCTAGACTATATTTGGTTTGTGGTAATCCTACTTTGGTGTTCCATTCAAGAAAGTTGTGTGTGATATGATGTGCTCATCTTGGAGACCAGTATTGATGAGCTTTAGTTTCCTTCTCGCATCCCCTTTCTCTGCTTTATTGATGCCTTCCGTCTTTTACATCATTGCATCTCGACCCTACCACTATGTGTTTTTTTACTTTTATAGTTACTTTCTTGTGCAACTTTTTATCTCATGTTTGTATTGCCTTTAAATGAGCGCCGTTCTTTGGATGCATAATTCTTGTCCCTGGTGTTGATTAGCTATTATTCATTTGTTATTCCCGTGATTTGACAATGCTTCAGGATCATAGGAAATCATCTCCGTAGTGAATAAGAAGGCTCAGTAAAGGGCTTGGTTGCAAAACCAGCCTAGAGGGAGAACAGGCTGGCTTCCCATGCACAATTTCTGATCATTCACACTCTTCGGTTTCCTCCGCTTTATTTGACTTTCTTTTAAAAAGAAGCAAGCTGCACTAGCTTCAAACACAAGTTTATGAGATTATCAGGCTTCAGTAGGAATATTTTTCTTTTGATAGTGCTTTGGTCTTTCATGGCATGACCGTGTGGGGCTTTGCCTTTGTGGTTTGTTCTTCCTGAGTCCTCATTACGTCTCCCATAGGTGCGCACATCTACACATTGGCACATGGAACTGTGTTTCCTCCCACACTCCGCGTGCACACACACGCACACACACACACGTATCTGATGTCATTTCTTGCAATTTTATGATGAGTTAAAGGCAAATAGAGTTATGTTTAAAATTGTTCTTTCAGTTTTTCAGATTTTAGCACTAAAATCTTTATTTTCATTGCAGCTGTTTGATTATTACATTGGCGTAAACAGATGAAGTTGTCGCTCATTTAGTCACATTGACTCCGAGATATTCTCTAATGGGTTATCTAAATCTTAGAGGCTCTTTGCTTCCATTGCTCTGTTTGCATCTGCTGCTATCACTATTCATCCCATTGGCTACAGCAGACATAGCCTCTGAGAAGCAAGCTCTCCTTGCTTTTTCCTCCGCAGTCTACCATGGCAAGAAGCTCAACTGGGGTCAAAACATCTCACTGTGCTCATGGCATGGTGTAACATGTGCAGAGGATCGATCACATATATTTGCCCTTAGGGTACCAGCTGCTGGGCTGATTGGTGCAATTCCTCCAAATACTCTTGGCAAGCTTGTCTCCCTTCAGGTGTTAAGCCTGAGGTCGAATCGGTTGAGCGGAAGCATTCCTTCTGATGTCACTTCACTTGCTTCTTTACGTTCCATATTTCTTCAGCATAATGAACTGTCAGGAGATCTGCCTTCCTTTTTTTCTCCAGGCCTTATTACCCTTGACCTTTCCTATAACTCCTTCACAGGGCAAATGCCTACAAGCTTGCAAAATCTTACTCAGTTATCTATCCTGAATTTGGCAGAAAATTCTTTGTCTGGACCTATTCCTGATCTCAAACTTCCAAGCTTAAGACAGTTAAATTTGAGCAATAATGAGCTGAATGGCTCCATTCCTCCCTTCCTCCAAGTATTCTCAAATAGTTCATTCGTGGGGAACCCTGGACTGTGTGGGCCTCCTCTAGCTGAATGTTCTGTTCTTCCTTCGCCGACACCCTCATTACCACCGTCGCAAACATTGCCACGACGTGGAAAGAAAGTGGCTACTGGATATATCATTGCGGCTGCTGTTGGAGGCTTTGCTGTATTTCTGCTAGCTGCTGTGCTTTTCACTGTGTACTTTTCAAAGAGGAAGGATAGGAAAGAAGCGCGAGTTGATTACAAGAGCAAGGGAGCCGATGGTGCAAGGATTGACAAGCATAAAGCGGATGTCAGCAGTGGTGTCCAAATGGCTGCCAAGAACAAGTTGGTTTTCTTGGAGGGTTGCAGTTACAACTTTGACTTGGAGGATTTGCTGAGAGCTTCTGCGGAGGTCCTTGGCAAGGGGAGCTATGGAACCGCCTACAAAGCTTTACTCGAGGATGGCACTATAGTAGTTGTCAAGAGGCTCAAGGATGTTGTGGCAGGGAAGAAAGAATTTGAGCAGCAGATAGAGCTTATCGGGAGGGTAGGCAAACATGCAAACCTCGTGCCGCTCCGTGCTTACTACTACTCCAAGGATGAAAATCTTGTGGTTTATGAATTTGTTACTACTGCCAGCTTTTCAGCCATGCTACACGGTACGCCAATGCCTTTCACCCCTGCATTTTTGCCTAAAGATCCATTGTTTTGTTAGCATAACACAAACATGCCTATCATCCCTGAGCTGGCAAAATTTACATGCACAAAAAGGCCATGCAGAATATACACATTCATGAACTACATTTTCTAATTCTGTTAAGAGGACATTGTTGATTATCCAGTCACTGAACATGGCTCTAATTGTTGATCGATATCGGTTCTGATTAAAGTGGTGATGAACAGGCATTAAGGGCATTGTGGAGAAGACCCCATTGGACTGGAATACCAGGATGAAGATCATACTTGGAACAGCACATGGCATTGCACACATCCATGCGGAAGGAGGCCCCAAGCTTGCTCATGGCAACATCAAGTCCACCAATGTGCTCCTTGATCAAGACCACAACCCTCACGTCTCAGACTACGGGATGAGCACTCTGATGAGTCTCCCGATCAACACCTCCCGGGTGGTGGTTGGCTACCGCGCCCCAGAGACCTATGAGTCCAGGAAATTCACCCATAAGTCAGACGTCTACAGCTTCGGCGTGCTCCTCATGGAGATGCTGACCGGAAAGGCCCCCCTCCAGTCGCAGGGGCAAGAGGACGTGATCGACCTGCCCAGGTGGGTGCATTCCGTGGTCCGGGAGGAGTGGACCGCCGAGGTGTTCGACGTCGCGCTGATGAAGTACCATAACATCGAGGATGAGCTGGTCCAGATGCTGCAGCTGGCCATGGCGTGCACGTCCCGGTCCCCGGACCGGCGCCCCACCATGGCAGAGGTGATCAGGATGATCGAGGACCTCCGGCAGTTCACTGATTCCGAGAGCCGCGCCTCTTCCATCGGCGTAACGCTGTCGCTGGCTGGCGATCCTCCTTCAGGATTTGTTCGTCCAGAAGCAGCTCAAGGACTGGCTTGTATTCCATGAACAAGCGTTGTATCCTTATAACTGTGCCAATATTCCATGCGTGCAAGTTAATTGGTAGTCTCTTTAACATGTAATCTTAATACATTGCCTCTGCTCGTGGGCATCAGACATTGTGTCAATTGACGACATTGATTATCCTCTTCTACTACCTGCTTGCAAGGAGCACCATTAAAACCAGTATAGCACCATCAAAACCATGCACAATTTGCTATATCACTAAGCTCCCTAGGGGGTGAAGGCCTCTCATTTAATTGAGGACATTGATTTTGGATTAGGTTTCTAGTTTTTGTCTTGGTCAACAACTTTTCAAGAAGCTCTCTCGTTCAAGTGAGGTGTTCAATTTTAAATTTAGTTCACCATTTTGACTGGTCAATGATTTTTGAATCAATCGCAGCAACAAAAAATATATCAGTCTCTCACACTCTCATCACCTAACAAAAAATAAATGTCAACATGCAACACTGTAGCACCAATATGATTTTGGATTGAGTTCAATATTTTTTTTATAATAATGCATTATTTTGATGGTCAAACCAATTTTTTTTATGAAATCCCAACAACACCAACCGCGCAGCGAAGCGCGTCCAATCCTTCTAGTAATAATCAATCAAGGTGGCCATATCACACACATTCCACAATTCAGAGGATACAAACATTTCAGATGTTAATAGAATATAAATCTGGCAAGTGCATCTTCTCACATGGTCAAATGGTATATGAGGGCAACAGTACAGAACCCTCTTGTATAAAGCGGGAACAATAACTTCTCACGACCCTGATAAAATTACAGGGGAGGAAGAAAAATCAATCGGCAGCACCACCACGAATCACCATAGCGTCTATATCTCTGCAGAATTCAATGCACCCGTCCAACACATTCGCCACTATCTTAATGTCATGAAGGAATTCCAAAAGCTTACTGAAAACTATGTCAGCGCAACAAAAAATGGGACTCCTCTTTCCAGCACACAGATCTCGAGCAGCTCGATGGCCAGATGTGGAGTTACTTTTGGTTCACCAAGTCTGCACCGCTGACATACCTAGCGACAAACGAGATCAGCCGGAAGGGGGCGCCAACAATGGGGGCGTCGGTGAATGGAACCTCCTCAGCTGTCTCAACATCTGCTCCCACTGGCTGTGGGTCATCTTCATGAATCAGTATATCATCCAACGGAACCGGCACGATTTCACCACTTGTTCTTGGTTCATCAAATCCTTGGCGTGCATTTGCGTTCATGAGGCTCTGGCCAGCACCATTGCTGCTCGTTGCTTCTGGAAAGTGCGCCGAAGTTTCATCTGCAAGATCACTAGCGTAGGCACCCACAGGAATGTTGCTGACATGACTATAGATATTGTCTGAAGTCACTGCCAGCGAACTATTCAGACCTCTATCAGCAGTAAGTTCGTTACCCTGCACACGGGGAAACATTGCGTGTAAGCAATTATGAATCGTTGCAACACGTATGGAAATTACATTCCCAACAAGTGGGCAATTGAACTGTAATACCCCAGAATGGATATTCATGTAAATGAACTAACTACATTGATATTTTTTGGGTACAGTAACATCCTTGCGTTAATGGACAAATATTCTCATAGTTTACCAAAATAAATACTTACTTTACTGATCACAGTCGTAAAACCAGTAGTCTGCTTATGAAGAAATGAACCGGCCAGATCTGTTTGATTCATCACCTCATTTTCAGGAACCTGCATCATTTTTTTCTTCAGTTTTATAGAATAGTCTGGACGCTAAGAATTTATTACGAAGAGGTAATAAATAAAACATATTTCTGATCAGGCAATTTCATTGGAGATTAAATATTCAGTTGTAGGTTGGTAAAAGTCAAATGGGTGTAAACATAAGAATCACTAGAGCAATGTTCTGGACAGACTTACCTCTTTAGTAATGGAGGCTTCAGTAAGTGCAATCTTTGCTTCAAGGGTTTGTAATCTTGACTCCAATTCATCCACACTTACCACCAACCGCTGATTTTCCTCAACAGTACTTTTTGAAGCTTCATCCAATACCTTCACCTGCCAGGCTTTGTTATTAAATAGTAATATCAGAATATATAGGTAAATGTGCACATGCTACATATGAAAATCGAACGATTGAAGGTCCAGATCTGACAGATTCATATACCAACATATGAACTATTAGACTCTTTTTTTAGGTTTACTATTAAGTATAAACAACTACTCCGCAGAACCAAAGTACGTATGCTGTATCTCCTTTTAGGAGAAACAACTAATGTTTGCCCATAGGATACATATTGTGTATTAGTATTTCACTAAGGATTCATTTCTCTCAACCAGCTACAATGAATAAAAACAAACAGTTGGAAACAGACGGTGTATTTCTTACCTGCTCCTGTAATGCTTTGTTGGTTTCCTCCAGCCCACTTAATCTTTCTTTAAGAGAAGTCTGAAGAAAATAAGCAGCATGTCAACCCAAAACAGTTAATGAGAGAAATGATATAAGTCTCCGAAGGCATAAAAAACGCGAAGAGAAAGTAGTGATAAGTAATCTCTCTGAACATTACCTCCTGATGAGTTAGGACACCGTTGACATCCTCTACGCACTTGACTTTGTTATCCAAAACTTCCTACATGAAATTGGGGAATAAATATTATATTGGTGTTACTGTTTCAGCAACTTTAAATAAATCAAGCCTGATTAGTAATTTGCTCCATACATGAAATTTGAGCTGCTTGGGACGACCCAACGACATATCTAGTGATTTTGATTCATCACTTGCATTAATAGAACTGAACTACCGATTGAGTGAACAAGCTAAATATCATGGCTTTGCAACCACTGGCACTAAAATAACAAGCTAAAAAGATGATCCAGTCATTTTGGGGTGATCATCCTGTAAAATGGAAGGAAGGCACTTCATTGTATTTTTGAAGCTTTTAGTTTTTACCATTGTCAAAGCATAAGCTCAAACCAAAGTTCATCAGTAAACTTTTCATCAAACAAATAAGTAGAAGGAACAGCAAATACCTCCTTTTTAAGTAGCATATCGTACCCATTCTGTAGATTATTAAGTTTTTCCTCCAAAATGACCTAAAATAAAAGGCAATATGAGGTAAGAAAATTCAATTTATTTCACCTAGCTACAAGGAAGAAAATAAATAGTAGACTCTACTACTCTAGAGAGTAAGATAATTTCCCGGCTGCATTGGTCAAATCAAATGGTGGTTACATCCAGCACATAAAACATACCTCATTTTGTGCATGATAACCCACTTTGTTATGCAACTTTTCAAGTTCGCTCTCCATCTTGTTCTGCAGGAAAAGAAATAGAACAGTATTTTGCATGAGATGTTTCTAGTAGTGCAAAATAGTTTTTTCATGTTCAGAAGTGAACATCTGGTTCAGATAATAAGCAGACAACAGACAGGCTTTGCATCTGTTGATCCATAATCCCTTTCCTCAATTACCCTTAAACAAATAAATGATATTCCCCGCAAAAAAGTACAGGATACTGTTATGTATGTCGATGTTAAAAACAGGGGCAAGCATACATACCACTTTTTGAAGCCATAAACCCTTTTCATCTTCCAATTGCTTTATTGTATCGTGTAATTTATCCTGCGGAGGCAATGAGCGTATTTACAAGGACGAACAGCACAAAGAATCAAATGAGCAAATGCGGAGCTGGAAGTGCAAATTGAGAAATCCATGTAATGTTCACTGATGAAAGAGCAGGTATCTAGCAACAATATTGCAGAAATGACAACATTCTTCTTTACAGGAACGGTTACATGGTAGGTATGCACGATCAGTGGATGTTCACAGTGAAGATATATCAAACTGGAATTGCAAAGATAGTTACCCTTTACAGAAGAACTTACAAGCTTTGCTTCATAAAGTCGGTCCTTGTCAAGTTCCACGGTAGAATCTGACATCCCAATGCTCCTCTGATCTGCATAGACTGTATTACTGACCTTGTGATTCTCCTGTGTCATGGTAGGTTCGTGATTCTCGTCGCATGGAATCACCTCACCAACAGACGACGATATGGTTTCATCAGCGTTTGCAACATTCTGATTTGCATGCGGAGTCTGCTCGTGATTCTGGTACTGTGTTCCCTCTCCAACACTGGACACTGCATCATCTGCATCAGCACCACTATAATTTTCTTTTGGAGCCAAATCATCATTGTGGCTCTGAGGAACAGCTTCATCGGCATTGGTCACCGCATCACCAGTATTCTTCCCTTGGTTTCCCTTCTTCTTCCTGTTCCTCTTCTTTTTGCCATCCATCTCTTGTTTTGCAGCTTAGCCCTTAAATTACTATCTGTATCTACTACCATGGCGACAACGAACAAAATGAACTTTCAGCTAATTTGTTGAACAGACCTTTTTATCAGATAGATTAAGTACTCTGGGTTTTATTGCAATCTATTGGTGAAAAATAAAAATAAATTATGTGCATAATATTTTTTATCTTCCTGCCATAAACCATACAATTTAGTCATTTTCAGTAGCCAAGTCATATCCCTATCTTGATTCGTGAACGCCACAAGAAGGAAACCTCACACTTTATTCAACCAACGGCAACACAAGGCCGGAGATTTACGAGCAACATAATAATCTCAGCTTGTGATTTCAGCCGCCACGCGCCTATGCCCACGCGTGTGTCTATATGTAAGCAACGGATTCGTACATAACAAAAGTTTCTACTAACAAACGCCGGCAAGATACACATCCGGCGACCCCGGAGGTGGTTCTGCGCAAGGCATCTAACTTGACGACCAAAGGGAAACACAAGATCATTTTTTGTACTATATAATAACTTGATGACGAGTTCGAATAGAAATTTCAAGGGGACATGGCGGAGGATTAAGATAAGGAAATGCCAACGGCCCGGTGGTACTAACCCTAGAAACGCCGGCGCTTCTGCTGGCCACGGATTGGGGAGGTTGGGGATCTGGAGGAGGGCGATGGGTTAACTAGGTGGGAAGGTGGATTTTTGGGGGAGCGTTTGTTTAATTGGAAAGAGAAGAGATCTTCGTAGGGGGGAGGGAGGGAGGGAAGGAGGAGGGCGGCTAGGGCGGAATGGTCGGTGGCTTGTCGCTGCGCGAGCCTGCGCGCACGTTTTATATTTCTATATCCTTTTTTTTTTCTCACCGAAACTTCTATTCTTCCTTCGTCACTACCCCCGGGTTAGGCCGGGTGGGATGGTAGACTTTTTTTTTCCCTGAGAGTCGAGGAACAGCAGATGAGATAGCCGAAAGGGGGGACCCCGGGTAATAGGTTTCCTTTTTCGGTTTAGGCTTGAGATAAATCAGGAACTGAACTGAGCACTCCACAAGTATGGATTGGATTGTTTCATTCTGATACCAACTTTCATGCTGGAAGATAAGGTTGCCATACTGGGAAAGTCTATTTGGTATGGAGTCTGCAAAATTCTGCATTTTGATATTATTTGACATTGCGGCGAGAAGATTTTGTTGTATACTTCCATTTGCATACCAATTTTTTTTTTTGCGAGGACCAAATTTGTTTTGATATTCTCAAGGCTAACATTTCGTTCTAGGTTGTAAAGTAAGCTGCACGATTAGGCCTTATTTTCCATCGATTTCCATACGAGTCATTTTGCTCTTGTTATGAACTACTCCCTCCGTCCTACAATGTAAGACATTTTTGCAAGCTATATGTTAGCTTGCAAAAACGTATTATATTATGGGATGGGGGGAGTACTTTCGTTCAACAATAAGATGCAAAGCGCCGCGAGAAAAGAAAATATTAAGGGACTCTTTGATCCGCAGGATTCTAAAAATGCGGGGATAGAAAAAACATAGAATTGAAATGTCATGCCCATCTCAATCCTACAGGATTTTTTGTTGTTTGATTGCATCATAGGAAAAACTAAAGATTTTTTTAAAGAGATTTGAGTGGATGCTAGAAAATCCTATGGGAAGTAGTAAAAAAATCCTTAGAAAAAAATATCATAGGATTCAATCCTATGAATCAAACAACTAACATAGGAAAAAATCCTAAGGATTCTAATCCTCCAAAATTTCTATGAAAATCCTTTGAATCAAAGGTGCGCTAATACGCTCCAATCTCCATTAACAAATCACAAATTACCCGATGGCAGTTGCGGAGGACCAATTTTTTTTAAAGTGGGACGGATTTGAAGTACGGAAGTATGAATGATAATGCAATACAAAATCAAAGTAATCTATACACACTAAAAAATTATAAGATACTTATTAACTAGAATCACCAAATACAAAAGAAATATAAACATGTATAAATAGAATCTTTATAATAGTCGTCAACCTTTTCTTGAAAATCGTTCTTAATTTCACCATTATGAATAGAATTACCCGGGCGATGGTGTTTTACCCTTCCCGTCCAATGGCAACTGAGAAATACTATGCATACGATGATTTGTGATCTGATCTTTATACTATGCTCAATCATGTAGTTGTGTCGCCCCAGTTTCTACTATGCATCTATTTATAGCGCATCAAACTCAGATGAAAATGGTCATACGTGTATGCTACTCCTGTAGGAGTTGTTGGATTCCCCGAAGAGGAAAGGTGATGTAGCACAGCAGCAGAAAGTATTTCCCTCGGTTAAGAACCAAGGTTATCGAACCAGTAGGAGGCACCAAGCTAACAAAGTTGGCAACACCTGCACACAAACAAATAAAATTGCTTGCACCCAACAGTGCCAAGGAGGTTGTCAATCCTCATGTTCTTGCTAGTTACAAGATTAATTAAAAGCAAATATATAGTGATAGGGAAAACGGCAAGAAAGTAAAAGAGCAAATTGTAGGAGCTTTTGTATTAATGGAGAACAGACCCGATGGGGCATAGGTTCACTAGTCGCATCTCTCTCGAAAGCAGGTAGTGGCATCATAACAAATTACTGTTGGGCAATTGACAAAAGAGCGGCAATTCATAACTATAATCATTCATGGCATAATCTCACATACTCCCTCCATCCACATAAACAGGGCCTAATACATTTTTTCGAGTTAGCCTTTGACCAATGATAAAATTATTAGTGTATGAGATATATGATATAAAAATTATATCATTAGAAGCTCCTTTCACATATGAATTCGATGGTATGCTTTGTGTAACATGCATATCATATATTATTGTGCTAACTCGTGGTCATAGGTAATCCTGAAAAACGTATTAGGCCATATATTGGATGGAGGGAGTAGGCATTACGTCTGTGATAAGTAGACCGTTAAACTTACTGGCGTCTACTACTATTACTCCACCCCAAGACCGTTATCTGATAGCCTGCAAGTGCACATGGTTTAGTTGTAGCCTTTTCGAAGTAAGAGTATCAATCCCACAGGGAGCACGGGAATCAAACGTTGTCTCTTGTAATGAATTGTGGATTTGTGCCTGCAAATAATTGTAGACTCCAAACAAAGTGAGGGCGGAAGTAAATAGTTGTTGTGGTGCGGAGCAAACTTGAAAGTAAATAACATAAAAAGTAATAAGAAAACAGTGACTTGAGTAACTGATGAACTAGTAGAGGAGTAAGGCACTCTCAAGGAGTCCGGAATCCCCATTGGTATGATTCTAATGCAACCTATGCACAGGCATAGTATGGTATGGATACTTGAGCCACTCTTGACGATTATGCTGGGCAAATCCGGGTACAGAACACGTTCTACTCTAGGTAGACTTTGTGCCACGCATGCCACCATCATAGTCTCCCCCTGCGGGTTACAACTATGATAATTAAGGGTTACCCCATGGACGCGGCCTCTCTAAGGGTTCTTGATGTCTACTACGTAATTTTTTTCTTGTAGACTCTGTTTGGCCTCCAAGCGCAGAGTTTTGTAGGACAGTAGCAAATTTCCCTCAAGTGGATGACCTAAGGTTTATCAATCCGTGGGAGGTGTAGGATGAAGATGGTCTCTCTCAAACGACCCTGCAATCAAATACAAGAAATCTCTTGTGTCCCCAACACACCCAATACAATGGTAAATTGTATAGGTGCACTAGTTCGGCGAAGAGATGGTGATACAAGTGTAGTATGGATAGTAGATATAGGTTTTTGTAATCTGAATAAATAAAGACAACAAGGTAGCAAGTGATAAAAGTGAGCACAAACGGTATTGCAATACTTGGAAACAAGGCCTAGGGTTCATACTTTCACTAGTGCAATCTCTCAACAATGCTAACATAATTGAATCATATAACAATCCCTCAACGTGCGACAAAGAATCACTCCAAAGTTATTATCTAGCGGAGAACAAAAGATGAAATTTTTGTAGGGTATGAAACCACCTCAAAGTTATCTTTTCCGATCAATCTATTGAGCCATCCCTATAAGTGTCACAAACAGCCCTAGAGTTCGTACTAAAATAACACCATATGATACGCATCAACCAACTCTAATGTCACCTAGATACTCCAATGTCACCACAAGTATCCGTGTGTTGATTATTCGATATGCATCAAACAACTTCAGATTCATAATATTCAATCCACACAAAGAACTTCAAAAATACCCCCAAAGTTTATGTCGGAGAAAGAAGGATGAAAACGTGTACCAACCCATATGCCTAGATTACCCCAAGGTCACGGGAATCCGCAAGTTGATTACCAAAACATACATCAAGTGACTCAATAGAATACCCCATTGTCACCACGGGTATCCACATGCAAGACATACATCAAGTGTTCTCAAATCCAAAGTATTCAATCCGACAATAACGAAACCTCAAGGAAAAGACTCACTTCATCACAAGAAGATAGAGAGGGAAGAAACACCATATGATGCAACTATATTAACAAAGCTCGCGGTACATCAAGATCGTGCCAAATCAAGAACACGAGAGAGAGAGAGAGATCAAACACATAGCTACTGGTACATACCCTCAGCCCCGAGGGTGAACTACTCCCTCCTCGTCATGGAGACCGCCGGGATGATGAAGATGGCCTCCGGTGATGATTCCCCCCTCCGGCAGAGTGCCGGAATAGGGCTCCGGATGAGATCGCTTCGGAACAGAGGCTTGCGGCGGCGGCGTGGAAGTTCTCGGTTTCTTTTCGGGGTTTTCTATATTTATAGGATTTTTTAGCGTTGGATTCACGCCAGGGGGGCCCACGAGGGAGCGACAAGCTCGGGGGCCGCGCCCTAGGGGGGTGGGTGCGCCCCCCAGGCTTGTCGTGCCCTCGTGGCTCTTCTGGCACTTCCTCGAAGCTTCGGGGGTCTCTTTTTGTCCATAAAAAATCACCGTAAATTTTCAGCCCAATCCGAGAACTTTTATTTCTGCACAAAAAACAACACCACGGTAGTTCTGCTGAAAACAGCGTCAGTCCGGGTTAGTTCCATTCAAATCATACCAAAACCATATAAAATTGTTGTAAACATGGCATGAATATTTCATAAATTATAGATACGTTGGAGACATATCAGCATCCCCAAGCTTAATTCCTGCTCGTGAAAGGATCGAGATGGACCTAGAGGGGGGGTGAATAGGTACAATTACAAATTTTAATTATTACTTAGCAATTTTAGGCAATAATGCGGAATATGAATGTGAGCCTAACAATTGCAAAGGTGATTCTAGTGCTAAGCAATATAAGCAACTACAACAAGTATTAAGATATGCAAGCACAATATGGTGAAAGTAAAAGCTAAGAGACAAACAACCACAAGTAGGGAGCTAGGGTTAGGGTTAACCGGAGCTCCGAGAGACGAGGATGTATGCCGATGTTCACTTCCTTGGAGGGAAGCTAATCACCGTTAGAGAGGTGGATGTTACCACGAAGGCACACCAACGCCACGGAGGCTCACCCTATTCTCCCCTTGAGACAACACCACGAAGGCGTTTCTCAACCACTAGTGGTAGACCTTGAGGTGGTCTCCAAACCTTCACAACCACTCCGGGGGGCAATCACAATGTTTGATTCCTCACCGAAGAACTCCTACCGCCTAGGAGTCTCCAACCTCCAAGAGTAACAAGAACAAAGGGGAAAGCTCAAGACTTGCTCAAATCACAAATTGCTTCGGTCAAGACAAGGGGAAGGAGTGGATCTATCACTTGATTGGAGAACCTCTCGAGAACTCTCCCAAATCCCTTCGGGATCTAGGATTTGGTGTATGACGATGGGAGAGAGAGTAGAGTGTGTTCTTGTGTTCTTCCAAAGTGAATGGTCAACACTCTCACGGGGTGGGGGAGAGATATTTATAGTGCCACTCAATAAGTGGCCGTTGGAGCCACTTAAACTGCACAGACGTCGGACGTCCGACGTATGTCGGACGTCCGGTGTCTTGTGAGACACCGGACAGCCGACAAATCACCGGTCGTCCGACAGCTCTGAGGAGACCAGGACCGTGTGTGCGTGTACTAGTGGTGAGGAGGAAACGCCGGCCATCCGGAACGTGTCGGCCATCCGATGTCCCAAGAGACACCGGACATCCGACAGATGTCGGATATCCGACGATTCGGTTCTGCAAAGGATGCACCGGATTTCCGGCGCACGCCGGTCGACCGGCGCACGGGACGTCCGACAGGGACCGGACGTCCGACAATTTGGTTCGGTTGGGGACAGACCGGATTTCTGGTCTCTTCACCGGAAATCCGACGTTTTGGCTCTGCACGGTGTACACCGGATTTCCGGTGAATACCGGTCGTCCGGAGGGCGATGAGTGACCGGACGTCCGACCACTGTCGGTCGTCCGAGAGAACAGAGACCAAATGGGATGTTCATCCTAGGCACGAATAAGTGGGACATATGTGAAGTGCCTAGGGGTGTTTTGTGGATGAAGAATGTGACACATGTGTATAAATGAGAGAATGAAGTTTGAAGCAATAGTGGGTTTTGAGCAAATCCTTCACGAGCCCCGATGATCCCCTCTTAATAGTGCGGGATCCCTATACTCAAGAACAAACCGAAAAGCCTAAGCTATTTTATCTTGTTTCTTCGTTCTTGAGCAATATACGATTATGTAGTCATGATCCACACATGATTCCTCGGGGACTAAAACCTGAGATATACTTGACAAACATGATTAGTCCCCTATATGTATTTTGTCATCAACATCAAAATAAGATTAAGGGCATGATTGCACTTTCAATCTCCCCCTTTTTGGTAGTTGATGACAAAACACATATAGCTCTCAATCGAAATAGATATATGTTATCTTAGGAGAGCATTAGTAGAAGAGCTCCCCCTAAGCATGTGCATAGATGATCTTGACGTAACACACGATGCACAAGTAAGGAGAGCTCCCCCTCAAACTTACAACCATTTACACATTTGAGCAGTAGATATAAATTTGACAATACTCAAATGCATAATGAGTGATGAAGCAACAATGATAATCAAAGAGACTAAACTCTATATAATATGCAGTGAAACAATATTAGCATAGACTCCAACTCATAGATAGACAAAGATTCATCACACATAGTTCATACAACCATCACAAATAGTTTTAACACCAAATAAAACTAGTGCTCATGCCATACATTAAATCACGGAAGAAGCAAGGCAATGAGACTAGGACACACTCCTAAGATAAATAACTTCTCCCCCTTGGCATCAAGTACCCAAAAGGGACGAGGAGAAGAGCAGCATGGGATCACACATCATCGTCGTCGTCATCGCGAGCACCACTGCCTCCAGCCTCATCGAAGAAATCGGCCCATTCACGGTCAGAGGGAAAACCGAAGTCCGAAGGAGGGGCCTCAGGAAGACGCTCATCGTCGCTCACGTCAGTAGCACCGGAGTCTCGCAGTCGTGCCTTCAGTGAATTCTTGGACTTGACCAGGCGAGAGACAACGACATGGTTCTGCTGGCAGTGGAAGGAGAAGGCCTTCATCATCGCTGAATGGGCCTTCCCTAGGAACCGGACAATGCGACCAAACGGGGCAGAGCCGGAAGGAGAAGGCCTACTGCAGGCAGGACGAGGACGTGCCTCAGCACGTCGAGCAGTAGCAGAGGGCTTGGGAACATAATCATCAGCCATATGAGGAGGAATGTCCCACTTCTGGAGTGTAGAGGTCCTGACCAAAGGAAACGGGGCAGCATGCTCAATGAGAGCCTGAATAAACGGTGCATGTGGGAATGCCCGCTTATACTGAAGGCTCGCCAGACGAATCTCATGCCAGATAAAGTGAGGAACATTGATCTTGCCCTTCGGAGACTCATACAGGCGATGCATGAGATCAATACAGTAGCTGCTGCAGGACCCCTTGTCACCCATCTTAGGATAGATGGTGCGAATCACACACTGATAGATGATGAAATATGGGGACCTCCAGATGGCCACTTGGTTAACATCACGAAGGCGGTCTTCCTCCGCAATGTCAGCCAAATCCTTGAGCAAGAAGCCACACTTGTCAATAGTTTTCGGACGGTGATTGGGATCATCCTTGTGGATTTTGAACCCAACATTAGGAAATCCAAGTGCAGCAACAAAGTCCTCATAGGAAGCAGTGAGCTCGGTGTCAGAAGTCATCCATGAGACGGTCTTGTTAGGATGGAAAAAGCATGTGGCATAAAACTGAAGGATGGCCGCCTCGTTGAAGTCATGCTGGTAAGCAAACGGCAGAGCAAGTCTAGAAGATTCAATAAGCCCAATGGCATCAGGGTACTTCTCGGGATTGGCACGAATGCGATCCAAGTCAATGTAGTGGTGCACTGAAAGACCCTTTGGAAGAATGACAGTGGTGAAAATGTCAGCCTGCACATTGGTGCGGAACCTGTGGTCCATAGAGTCTTGCTCAACCTCAAACTGATTAATATCACGACGGAACTTGAAATAAGCGGCCTTGGGCACTTTGGTGAAATCCTTGAGTTCACGCCCAAGAAGCTGAGGAGGCTCAATAGATATGCGGCGACCTTCCTCATTTGGTTGCACCGGTGGAGGAGGAGGCATATAGGTAGGCCGCCGAGAACTGGGGTGTCTGGTAGGAACGGCCACAAATTCAGCGCGTTCCTCATACTCCATCTCCTCTTCATAGTCAGATGCGTCGGGAGAAGAGGAACCCTCATACACAGGGCGTTTGTCAGCTCGCTTCCGCGGACGTTGATGCTCCTGGAAGTCATCCGAGCCACCGCGACGAGAAGTTGAAAAATGACATGAATACGAGGAAGTGTAAGGAGAGGGTTCAAGACCGCAAGGAAGCGATGTGGAACGAAGAAATTACCACGAGCAGAAGAGGCCCCGGTATCCTTGCGGGCCGTGTGCTTGACTTTCGGCATTGTTGGTTCACCACAACCCTCGGGTGAAGGAATGGGAGGCCGGAGAGGGAGGAACGACGAAGGGGTGACCCCGGCGGCGCGGCGGCGACTGGAGGCGCGTGGTGGGGAGGGGACCGAATAGGGCAACTACCCGTTCGATCCCGTCCCCAGCGATTTATATGGGCCGCAGAGTTTACCGGACGACCGACAGTTGTCGGACGTCCGGAACTTGTTAGGTGCGCGCAAACTACCAGGCGTCGGACGACCGGAACGTGTCGGACGTCCGAGGCCTGGAGTGGAACGGCTGTGGTTGTGAAGTACCGGAAAACCGGTACGTGTCGGACGACCGGACGCCTGCGAGACACCGGACGACCGACGAATGTCGGACGTCCGGAAAGGATCAAGAGTTTTGGTTTTCCTTAGGTGTTTATAGGTTTGCTTAGTGATGCGAAAGGGTAGTACCCATAGTAGATATAGAATTGAGTATATATATATATATATGGCACACCATATATGTTCTATGCATAACAACCAACATAATGACAATCAAACCCTTCAAGGAAGGGGCGGTGGCCGTGGCCGCCATGTGTGAGTATATGGGACTTGACACCGCGAAGATTTTAACCTTGGGTTCAAAGTCACAACTCCATCATTTAAAGTACCGTGGTCACATAGAGATGACCAAAGTAACTTTGAGAGTGTTTGTTTCATTTATGCATCATATAGAGAGAAGAAAATTCATGAATTGAAGTTATCCCCCTAAATACATGCCTACACCTAGACAAACATGAAGAAAATGCATGCATGGGCACAAGATATCACATAATGCTATCAAGCTCCAAGATACCAAGTTCACGCCTTAGTTGACAAAACCTTGCTTCATCCAAGGGTTTGGTGAAGATGTCGGCAAGTTGCATATCCGTTCCAACATGAGCAATATCAATGTCTCCTTTTTGCACATGGTCTCTCAAGAAATGATACCGAATGTCAATGTGCTTGGTGCGAGGGTGTTGAACGGGGTTGTTGGCAATCTTGATTGCACTTTCATTGTCACATAGAAGAGGCACATGTCTGTAAGTGATTCCATAATCCTTCAAGGTTTGCCTCATCCATAGCAATTGTGTTGCACAACTTGCGGTTGAAATATACTCGGCTTCGGCGGTGGAGAGGGAAACGCAATTTTGTTTCTTCGAGGACCAACTTACCAAGGAGCGTCCAAGAAATTGGCATGCACCGGAGGTTGACTTCCGGTCCACCTTGTCTCCGGCCCAATCCGCATCCGTGTACCCAATGAGATCCAACTTGGCATCCTTGGGGTACCATAGGCCCAACGTTGGGGTGTGAACAAGGTATCTAAGAATATGCTTAACCGCCGTATGATGGCTTTCCCGAGGGGAAGCTTGATATCTTGCACACATGCCTACACTTAACATGATGTCCGGTCTAGATGCACAAAGGTAAAGCAAGGAACCAATCATAGAGCGGTAAAGAGTGGGGTCAAAAGGTGTACCATTTGTGTCTTCATTAAGTACAATCTTGGTTGGCATGGGTGTCTTACATGGCTTGGCATCGGTCATCCCAAACTTCTCAAGTAGATCCTTGGTGTACTTGGTTTGAGACAAAAATATTCCTTCTTGAAATTGTTGAATTTGAAATCCGAGAAAGAACTTCAAGTCCGCGTTGAGTGACATCTCAAAATTCTTGGTCATTGAGGCCGCAAACTTCTTGCACAAATGAGCGTTAGGAGAACCAAAAATGATGTCATCTACATAGACTTGGCATAGAATCAAATCACCTTTATCCCTCTTAGTAAAAAGAGTGGGATCAATCAACCCTTTCACAAAACCATCATCGATTAAAAACTTCTTAAGATGATCATACCAAGCACGAGGTGCTTGTTTGAGGCCATACAAAGCCTTGTGAAGTTTATAAACATAGTCTTTGTGATCGGGATCGACGAACCCAGGTAGTTGTGACACAAATACCTCCTCTTGTAGAGGACCGTTAAGAAAAGCACTCTTCACATCCATTTGATGTAAGGTGAAACCATTGAAAGCGGCATAAGCAAGCAAGATGTGAATAGACTCAAGACGGGCAACGGGATTAAAGGTCTCGTCAAAGTCCAAACCTTCAACTTGAGAGTACCCTTGTGCCACTAACCTTGCCTTGTTTCGAATGATGATGCCGTGCTCATCTTGCTTGTTCTTAAAGATCCATTTGGTTCCAATGACATTGTGTTCCTTGGTTGGCCTCTCCACTAGTGTCCACACTTTGTTGCGTTCGAAGTTGTTCAACTCTTCTTGCATGGCCACAAGCCAATCGGCGTCCATCAATGCATCTTGGACCTTGAGTGGCTCAATACTAGACACAAACGAGAAGTGAGCACAAAAATTGGTCAATTGTTTACGAGTGACTCTACCTTCCGATATGCCGGTGAGAATTTGATCAACATCCACACGACGGGCCACACGAGGCATGATGGAGGTTAGGGTGTCTCGAGGTTCCACTTCATTTCCATCATCCACATCCTCAACATACGGATCATTTATGTGTGGTGGAAGATCTTCCTCTTCAAGTTCCACTTGTTGGAACACTTCATCGTGACAAGGCACATCATCTTGAATTATGGGCTCCTCTTGTTGAGGACCATTTTCTTGTTCTTGGATTATGGGCTCCTCTTGAGTAATGGGATCTTGTGGTGGTGTGGGTGATGTAGTAGCTTGGGAATGAGTGAAGCTTGTGTCTTCTTCTTCATCTTCATGAGGTACTTGTTCCATTGGAAGAAGAGCACCAACACCCATGGTCAAGATATCTTGTGAGGGATCTTCATCACCTACATCACTTAGATCAACTTGCTCCCCATGGGAGCCATTAAATTCATCAAACACCACATCACAAGATTCTACAACACATCCATTGGATTTGTTGTAGACCCTATAGGCGTGAGAGTTTGATCCATAACCAACAAATATACCCTCAATTGTTTTGGATTGAAATTTTCCTAACCGTTCTCTCTTATTGAGAATGAAGCACTTGCAACCAAATACTCGGAAGTACTTGATGTTTGGCTTGTTTCCGGTTATGAGCTCATATGGGGTCTTCTCCAAGATCTTGCGAAGGAAGAGCCGGTTTGATGCGTGACATGCGGTGTTGGCGGCTTCGGCCCAAAAGCTATGTGGTGACTTGTACTCATCCAACATGGACCTTGCCATTTCCACAAGTGTGCGGTTCTTCCTCTCGGCTACACCGTTTTGTTGAGGGGTGTAAGGTGCGGAATATTGATGCTCAATCCCCTCATCACTAAGAAATTCTTCCAAGGTGTAGTTCTTAAACTCGGAGCCATTGTCGCTTCTTATTGCCAAGATCTCTTTGTCGAACTTCCGTTGAGCTTGCTTGGCAAAATCAATGAAGGTGATCTTCGTCTCGTCCTTGGACTTGAGGAAAAACACCCATGTGTATCTTGAGTAATCATCAACAATGACAAGACCATACTTCTTCCCACCAAGACTAGCCCATGATGGAGGCCCGAAGAGATCCACATGAAGGAGCTCCAAAGGCCTAGACGTTGATACAATATTCTTGGGTGGGTGCTTTGTTTGATGTTGCTTTCCGGCTATGCATGCACTACACACTCGATCTTTCTCAAAAGAAACATTGGTTAGTCCGAGGATGTGGTCACCCTTTAAGAGATCTTTAAGATTTCTCATGCCGACATGGGCTAGCCGGCGATGCCATAGCCACCCCTTGTCGGCCTTGGCCATTAGACAAGTTGCATGGAAGGTGCTCTCTTTCGAGAAATCAACCGTGTAAAGGTTGCCATCCAACTCTCCAACAAAGGCCACTTCGAGGGTATCTCTCTTAAAGACTTTCACATCCGTTAGTCCAAATAGTGTATCATAACCAACGGAAGCCAATTGGCGAACGGAAAGCAAATGATATTTAAGGGATTGGACAAGCATGACATTTGCAAGAGACATGTCATTAGTAATAGCCACCTTGCCCAATCCAAGTACCTGTCCTTTTGATCCTCCACCAAACACAATGCTCATAAACGGTTTAATGGCTTCCATGAAATCCATGAGCAATTTCCTATCTCCGGTCATATGGTTGGTGCATCCACTATCGATCACCCATTTAACTCCACCGGAGAAGGGAACCTACACACAATTCAACTCTTGATTAGAGGCACCCATTTTGCAATGGGACCTCTCAAGTTAGAAACAAGGGTCTTAGGGACCCAAATTGCATAGTAACGAAATGCATTACGAGGACCAACAAATTGAGCGTAAACATCTCCATCCTTTGTCTTACGAAGCACATAGGATGGAGGCATGAATCCCTTTTGCTTATTGGGAGTGGGCATGCCCCTAGTGACCTTCCCACTCACAACCTTGTCAACTTTACCCTTTCCTTTCTTCTTGTGTCCTTCACGAACAAATGTCTCCTTGATGGGAGTGGTGCACTTTTGAGAAGCCATCTTCTTCTTGCTTGTGCTTGGCTCAAATCCAAGCCCTTCCTTGGCTACCACCTCCTTATGTTGGCTCAACACTTCATTGAGGTTCTTTTGTCCTTGGGCACAAGACACGAGCCCTCTCTCAAGTTGTGCTTTTAGAGAGCGGTTCTCCTCAAGAATAGTTGCTAGATCACCACTAGAGTTAGTAGTATAAGCATCAACATTTATAATGGGTGAGGAGTAAGCCTTGCCAAGAGTCTCTAAATACGTAAGTTTAAGTTTCTCAAAGCTCTTTGTAAGAATGGTGAGCTCATTTTCCTTAGTCTTGAGAGACAAGCTTAGAAGCTCACAATCCTTAGAAAGAGTAGCATGAGACTCTTCAAGCTTACTCTTATCATTCATCAACTCCTTGCATGAGCTTTTAGCCTTTTTCAAGGAGGCAAGTTTCTTAGCATGTATGTCAATGTTATTACCAATTTTTAAGCACAATTCATCATTACGTGCTTCCTCATATTGGACTTTCCGCTCAAGGATTTCACATTTTTCCTTTTCCTCGGTAAAGAGGGTTTCGAGTTCCTTAATGGTGAGGGTGTGCTTACTCACCATCTCCATAAGCATACGAAACATAATGAGCTTATTTCCTTTAAGGGAGCACATGACTTTCTCTATTTTGGCAAATATAGGATCATTCATATCATCATCATCATGGTTATCCTCCGCATCAAGATACTCATCACTAGAGGAAGGAGGAGTAAAGAGAGGGGGGTTTGGACGAGGCGTTACCTTGACCTTGTCTGAGGAAACTTGTTGCTCATGGTCATCCATCGCGGCCTTAGCCATGAGGCACTTGTGAGCGTTGCCCTTATAGTCCTTCATGTAGTTGTAGGTGACAACTTCACCACCCTTGTTGACAAGCCGCAAGGTGGTTTGGGAGTCTTGGGCTACTCCGGCAACACCACCAACGTCGTCGGGGTCGGATTCTTCTTGAGCAACCATTGCCTTCCCATCTCTCTTCTTGAGCTTGGAGTTCAAAGGGTTTGGCAACTTCTTCGTCACAAAGGTCTTGGGAAACCTTGGTCTATCTTCTCTCTTCTCATAGGGGCACTCGTTGGAGAAGTGGGTGGTCTCTTCACAGTTGTAGCAACTTCTCACTTTCTTCTTTGGGAATCTTCCCTTGAATTTTCCCGCGCTAAACTTCTTCACGAAGAGGGCAATTTCATCATAGGAGGGGCACTCATCCGAGTCAATCTCATCACCATCTTCATCCTCATCATCTTCATCACTTTGCTCTTCATCGTACACTTGCTTGGCCTTCAATGCAAGATTGGTCTTTGGAGTTGAAACACCATGCATGGCAAGGTGTCTTGTTGCATTGGCCTTGGATTCCTCAAACAATTGGAATGTGGAAATGATGTCATCGGGAGACATGTCCTTGAAACCATACTTGCCCCTTATGTCCCACACCATTTGATGATGATAAGGTGCAAGGGCATTTAGTAGCTTGTCCACGAGGAACTTCTTCGTCATGTTGAATCCATCTTGGCTCTTGTCACAATCATAGGACTCAATGTCGGCGGCAAGAGTCATGAGACGCTCGAGAAGATGCTTGGGGGTTTCACCTTTCTCCATACAAAAGTATTGTAATGCCCCTTTCACAATCTCATACTGTGCAAGCCGGAGAGTGGTGGTACCGGTCTTGGTCATCACAATGCTATCCCATAGCTCCTTGGCACTTGTGAGGTGAATGTAGGGCCTTTTCTGCTTGTCAGACATGCCCTTCCTTATGAGCATAGTTGCGGTGTCGTTGAGATGATTGTCATATGCTTCACCCGGTGTGAGGTTCTTCGGGTTGACGGGGTTGTAGCCGTTCTCCAAGATTTCCAACATCTCGTCGTTGGCGAATCGGAGATGATCCTGCATCCCAACTCTCCAAAGAGAAAAATCGGCAGTGTCATCAAGCAAAGGAGGCTTACCCCCAGGGTTATACTTAGGTTTTTCCGGTTTGGGTTTTGGATAAAGCCATGACACACCGAAGTTGTCATTGTTAGGAGGTTGTTGACCCAACTGAGGAATGGGCGCAGTTGACCCCGGAGCCACACCACTTGAGTTAACAAGTGGCATAGGATTCAGAGCCATTGCGGCAATCCTCATTTGGACCAAGGCCTCAACAGAAGCATCATGCTCCGCCTTTTGCTTAGCAAGGGCCTTTTCCAAATCCTCAGCGGAGAATGTCTTATGCTCTTCCGAAGAAGAAGCATCCCTCTCTTGAGGATTTGGACCCAAGGGGGTCCCATCGGGGTTCATCTCGCTCTAGGGCGGTTAAGCCACAAGATTAGAGCACGAGGCTCTGATACCAATTGAAAGGATCGAGATGGACCTAGAGGGGAGGTGAATAGGTACAATTACAAATTTTAATTATTACTTAGCAATTTTAGGCAATAATGCGGAATATGAATGTGAGCCTAACAATTGCAAAGGTGATTCTAGTGCTAAGCAATATAAGCAACTACAACAAGTATTAAGATATGCAAGCACAATATGGTGAAAGTAAAAGCTAAGAGACAAACAACCACAAGTAGGGAGCTAGGGTTAGGGTTAACCGGAGCTCCGAGAGACGAGGACGTATGCCGATGTTCACTTCCTTGGAGGGAAGCTAATCACCGTTAGAGAGGTGGATGTTACCACGAAGGCACACCAACGCCACGAAGGCTCACCCTATTCTCCCCTTGAGACAACACCACGAAGGCGTTTCTCAACCACTAGTGGTAGACCTTGAGGTGGTCTTCACACCTTCACAACCACTCCGGGGGGCAATCACAATGTTTGATTCCTCACCGAAGAACTCCTACCGCCTAGGAGTCTCCAACCTCCAAGAGTAACAAGAACAAAGGGGAAAGCTCAAGACTTGCTCAAATCACAAATTGCTTCGGTCAAGACAAGGGGAAGGAGTGGATCTATCACTTGATTGGAGAACCTCTCGAGAACTCTCCCAAATCCCTTCGGGATCTAGGATTTGGTGTATGAGGATGGGAGAGAGTAGAGTGTGTTCTTGTGTTCTTCCAAAGTGAATGGTCAACACTCTCACGGGGTGGGGGAGAGATATTTATAGTGCCACTCAATAAGTGGCCGTTGGAGCCACTTAAACTGCACAGACGTCGGACATCCGACGTATGTCGGACGTCCGGTGTCTTGTGAGACACCGGACAGCCGACAAATCACCGGTCATCCGATAGCTCTGAGGAGACCAGGACCGTGTGTGCGTGTACTGGTGGTGAGGAGGAAACGCCGGCCATCCGGAACGTGTCGGCCATCCGATGTCCCAAGAGACACCGGACATCCGACAGATGCCGGATATCCGACGATTCGGTTCTGCAAAGGATGCACCGGATTTCTGGCGCACGCCGGTCGACCGGCGCACCGGACGTCCGACAGGGACCGGACGTCCGACAATTTGGTTCGGTTGGGGACAGACCAGATTTCCGGTCTCTTCACCGGAAATCCGACGTTTTGGCTCTGCACGGTGTACACCGGATTTCCGGTGAATACCGGTCGTCCGGAGGGAGATGAGTGACCGGACGTCCGACCACTGTCGGTCGTCCGAGAGAACAGAGACCAAATGGGATGTTCATCCTAGGCACGAATAAGTGGGACATATGTGAAGTGCCTAGGGGTGTTTTGTGGATGAAGAATGTGACACATGTGTATAAATGAGAGAATGAAGTTTGAAGCAATAGTGGGTTTTGAGCAAATCCTTCACGAGCCCCGATGATCCCCTCTTAATAGTGCGGGATCCCTATACTCAAGAACAAACCGAAAAGCCTAAGCTATTTTATCTTGTTTCTTCATTCTTGAGCAATATACGATTATGTAGTCATGATCCACACATGATTCCTCGGGGACTAAAACCTGAGATATACTTGACAAACATGATTAGTCCCCTATATGTATTTTGTCATCAACATCAAAATAAGATTAAGGGCATGATTGCACTTTCAGCTCGTCCTCGAGTAGGTAAATGATAAAAGAAATAATTTATGAAGTGTGAATGCTAGCATAGTGCACAATTTTGATCAATGATAATTTCAATCACTTTTCCTAGCATCATAACAGCAACTCTTTCTCATAAAACTTCTCATGATCAAGTAGCAATCAATTCACATGTTATGGTTTAAACAATACATTCTCTTGGAACTTAACAAGCTATGTTCTTAGTCACCAAACAATTTCAATGCATCTCATTTTTAACAAAGTCTAAGTAAGAGCTCCACATACTCAATTATCATATAGTCTTCTATGATTGCTAATACTCAAAGCATATTTTTAGAACAAATAGCATCCATCGAACACAGAGAAAGATAGGGGCTTGATGTTTCGCCTCCCAACTCATTTATCATAGAGATAATTGTCAACAATAATATATCATGATCAAATATATTTGAATGGCTATATGTGCCTGGATCTTTCCCCACCACATAATGCTTGCCAACTAGAGAATAGGTTGGAATAAGAAGTTGACTCAACAGAAATGAATAACATGAAAGTAAATAGCATAAAAGTAAATATAATGTCCCTTCGCAGAGGGAATCAGGGATTTGCAGAGGTGCCAGAGCTCATTGCTTAAAACAGAGATGAATACATTTTGAGTGGTGTGCCTTTCCTGTCAACGTCACGACTAAGGTATTCAATATCTTCCATGCTAAACACATTATTGGCGGTTCCCATGCAGAAATGAAAAGTTTAACTCCCCCTGAACCATTCAAACACAAACCATGGCTAGCCGAATTCACGGGTGCCCTCCAAACTTTCAACTTTCCAGGGGGAGCTTTTGTTTTATTATATTTTTTTCTTTATTTATTTATTTAAGGGACTGGGCATCCCGATTACCAGCATCTCTCGTGCAATGACAAGTGAATAAACACCCATCATGAGAATAACCCACTTAACATGGAAGATATTGACCGCCCCATCGCTCCATGAGTGGTACGGGCACACAAAACAGATGTTTATTTGAAGGTTTTAGAGACGGCACATGCAAATTTACTTGGAACGGTAGGGTAATACCGTATATAGGTAGGTATGGTGGACACTCATGGAAGAAACTTGGCTCAAGGATTTTGGACGCACAAGCAGTATTCCTGCTTAGTACAGAAATTTTGGCTAGCAAAAGATTCTAAACAAGCACCACATCTTGGAGGATCCATAACAATATAACTCCTATGCAAATATACCCAAACATAACTCATTGCGTTGTCTTCCTTGTCCAACTTCAACTAATTTGCTCAAGTTTGAAAATAATTAATGGGTATTCACAATCATAAAAGATGTCCAAGATAATATATTTGTATGTGAAATTTCTCTTCCATATACTAATCATTCATGAATTGCTTGTATAACCAATATTGTGATTGTCAAATTTCAATAGATTTCACTTTCTGAACCCAATGTGAAATATTACGAAGCATATGGAACATGGATAATTTCATTATGATATTCAATTCATTCAAACATTTTCTCTTAGGATATAAGTGAAGCACGAGAATGAATGACAAACTACTCCAAAAGATATAAGTGAAGATCAATGAGTAGTCAAACAATTAAGTAGCTATGTGAAGACTCTCTCCAAATAAAGATTTCAGATCTAAGTATTTTATTCAAACAGCAAACAAAATGAAAATGGAAGGACACTCCAAGAATAGCACATATCATGTGAACAAGTAAAAACTTAGACTAACCGATAGGTGTTGATGAAGAAAGGTGGGATGCCTACCGGGGCATCCCCAAGCTTAGTTGCTTGAGACTTCTTGGAATGTTATCTTGGGGAGCCTTGGGTATCCCCAAGCTTGAGCTCTTGTGTCTCCTTAATTCCTCTCATATCATGGCTTCTCCTAAATCTTAAAACTTCATCCACACAAAACTCAACAAGAACTCGTGAGAAAAGTTAGTATAAATCAATTCAGAACCTCAACATTCTCTACCGTAGCAAATCACTAAAATTATAATTAAACATTGCATACTAAATGCCTCCGCATATTTAATACTCCTATCCACAAATAGAAACATTAAACAAGCAAACAATGCAACTATAACAGCAATCTGCCAAAACAGAACAGTCTGTAAAGGGGGAATAAAAATTCATACTTCCCTAACGCCGAAAATTCTGAAAAATTACCACATGACAGAGAACTCATGCATTCTTACTGTGTAAAAATTTCAGATTTTTATCATGTTCTGACAGTTCACACAAATTCAGGACATAACAAAAAACTTTTTGTTTTCAAACAGCAACACATAAACTTGCAAACTGAGCATGGTAAAGGTTATAATTGGCATTTTATTGAACTAAAAGATACAAAACATGATTATTGATAACAGCAAGCAAATCTCAACAAAATAAAATGATGCTCCAAGCAAAACTCATATTATGTGACGAATAAAAATATAGCTCCAAGTGAGGTTACTGATAATGTTGAAGACGGAAGAAGGGATGCCTTCCGGGGCATCCCCAAGCTTAGACGCTTGAGTCTTACTTGAATATTACCTTGGGGTGCCTTGGTCATCCCCAAGCTTAGGGTCTTTCCTCTCCTTATTCTCCTCATATCGTTATCTCACCCAAAACTTGAAAGCTTCAATCACATAAAACTTAACGGAACTCCGTGAGATAGGTTAGTACAATAAAAATAAATCATCCACTTAGGTACTGTCAAGACAAGATTCATAATTGTTCTCACATAATGCCTATTGTATTATATCATTTCCACAATTTATATTACTGAACATAAACTATGGAAACACTAAAACAAGCGAACTATGCAATAAAAACGGAATCTGTCAAAAACAGAACAACATGTAGTGAGCGAATTAAAAGGCATACTTCTGTACCCCCAAAAATTCTGAAAAATTAGATAAACGTAAAAAAATTGTAAACCAATTCTGTGTAAAAATTTCAGAATTTTATCATGCTCCAGTACAAAACAGAAATTCCAGTACTAAACACAAAAGTTTCTGTTTTTGCACAGAATCAAATCAACAAGTATCCACACTATCCCAAAGGCTTTACTTGGCACATTATTAAAGAAAACATATAAAACATGATTACTACAGTAGCTTAATCATGTGGACACACAAAAACAGTAGGTATAAATGTTGGGTTGTCTCCCAACAAGCGCTTTTCTTTAAAACCTTTTTAGCTAGGCATGATGATTTCAATGATGCTCACATAAAAGTAAAGAATTGAAACATAATGGGAGCATCATGAAGCATATGACTAGCACATTTAAGCCTAACCCACTTCCTATGCATAGGGATTTTGTGAGCAAACAATTTGTGGGAGCAAGAATCAACTAGCATAGGAAGGCAAAACAAGCATGACTTCAAAACTTTCAACACATAGAGAGAAAACTTGATATTATTGAGAGATGTAAAAGCATATGTTCCTCTCTCATAATAATTTTTAGTAGCATCATGAATGAATTCAACAATATAACTATCACATAAAGCATTCTTTTCATGATCCATAAGCATAATTTTTTTAATACTCTCCACATAAGCAAATTTGTTCTCATCAATAATAGTGGGAGCAAATTCAACAAAATAACTATCATGAGATACTTGATTGACATAACCAAATTGAACATTAAAATCATGATGACAAGTTTCATGGTTATTATTACTCTTTATAGCATACATGTCATCACAATAATCATCATAGATAGCAACTTTGTTGTTATAATCAATTGAAACCTCTTCCAAAATAGTGGAATCATCATTAAATAAAGTCATGACCTCTCCAAATCCACTTTCATAATTATTACAATAATATTCAACAGCCTCCAAAATAGTGGGATCATTACTACCTAGAGTTGACACTCTTCCAAACCCACTTTCATCATTGTAATCATCATAAATAGGAGGCATGCTATCATCACAATAAATTTTCTCATCAAAACTCGGGGGACTAAAAATATCATCTTCATCAAACATAGCATCCCCAAGCTTATCGCTTTGCATATCATTAGCATCATGGATATTCAAAGAATTCATACTAGCAACATTGCAATCATACTCATCATTCAAAGGACTCACATTAAACATTTTATTAAATTCTTCTTCTAAAATCTTAGCACAATTTTCCGATCCATCATTTTCAAGGAACACTTCATAAAGATGAAGCATTTGAGGCAACCTCAATTCCATTTCTTTTGTAGTTTTCTTTTATAAACCAAACTAGTGATAAAACAAGAAACTAAAAGATCCAATTGCAAGATCTAAAGATATACCTTCAAGCACTCACCTCCTCGGCAACAGCGCCAGAAAAGAGCTTGATGTCTACTATGCAACTTTTATTCTTGTAGACTCTGTTGGGCCTCCAAGTGCAGAGTTTTGTAGGACAGTAGCAAATTTCCCTCAAGTGGATGACCTAAGGTTTATCAATCCATGGGAGGTGTATGATGAAGATGGTCTCTCTCAAACAACCCTGCAATCAAATACAAGAAATCTCTTGTGTCCCCAACACACCCAATACAATGGTAAATTGTATAGGTGCACTAGTTCGGCGAAGAGATGATGATACAAGTGTAGTATGGATAGTAGATATAGATTTTTGTAATCTGAATAAATAAAGACAACAAGGTAGCAAGTGATAAAAGTGAGCACAAACGGTATTGCAATGCTTCGAAACAAGGCCTAGGGTTCATTCTTTCACCAGTGCAATCTCTCAACAATGCTAACATAATTGAATCATATAACAATCCCTCAATGTGCGACAAAGAATCACTCCAAAGTTCTTATCTAGCGGAGAACATAAGATGAAATTGTTGTAGGGTACGAAACCACCTCAAAGATATGTTTTCCGATCAATCTATTGAGCCATCCCTATAAGTGTCACAAACAACCCTAGAGTTCGTACTAAAATAACACCATATGATACGCATCAACCAACTCTAATGTCACCTAGATACTCCAATGTCACCACAAGTATCCATGTGTTGATTATTCGATATGCATCAAACAACTTCAGATTCATAATATTCAATACACACAAAGAACTTCAAAGAGTACCCCAAAGTTCCTGTCAGAGAAAGAAGGATGAAAACATGTACCAACCCATATGCCTAGATTACCCCAAGGTCACGGGAATCCGCAAGTTGATTACCAAAACATACATCAAGTAACTCAATAGAATACCCCATTGTCACCAGAGGTATCCACATGCAAAACATACATCAAGTGTTCTCAAATCCAAAGTATTCAATCCGACAATAACGAAACCTCAAAGGGAAAGACTCAATTCATCACAAGAAGATAGAGAGGGAAGAAACACCATATGATGCAACTATATTAACAAAGCTCGCGGTACATCAAGATCGTGCCAAATCAAGAACACGATAGAGAGAGAGAGAGTGAGAGAGAGATCAAACACATAGCTACCGGTACATACCCTCAACCCCGAGGGTGAACTACTCCCTCCTCGTCATGGAGACTGTCGGGATGATGAAGATGGCCTCCGGTGATGATTCCCCCCTCCGGCAGAGTGCCAAAACAGGGCTCTGGATGAGATCGCTTCGGAACAGAGGCTTGCGGCGGTGGCGTGGAAGTTCTCGGTTTGTTTTTGGGGTTTTCTATATTTATAGGATTTTCAGCATTGGATTCACGCCAGGGGGGCCCACGAGGGAGCGACAAGCTCGGGTGGCGCGCCCTAGGGGGGTGGGCGCCCCCCCAGGCTTGTCGTGCCCTCGTGGCTCTTCTGGCACTTCCTCGAAGCTTCGGGGGTCTCTTTTTGTCCATAAAAAATCACCGTAAATTTTCAGCCCAATCCGAGAACTTTTATTTCTGCACAAAATACAACACCACGGTAGTTCTGCTGAAAACAGCGTCAGTCCGGGTTAGTTCCATTCAAATCATACCAAAACCATATAAAATTGTTGTAAACATGGCATGAATATTTCATAAATTATAGATACGTTGGAGACATATTAGTTCTCTGTAATTCCCCTATCAGTTGCAAAGGTCAGGAGTAAAGGCTTTTACTGTCACCTCGAATTGCCTTCACATCCTACCCCTTTACAACGACAGTGATATACTTCGTGGCCATAAGGCAACAATGCTGAGTGGGGACCCTTCACAACATTCATGGAGTTATTAAACTAAGCATTCAACAAAGGATCTCATATCCAAAATAACGATTCAAATCCTATACATACCAAGGTTCATCCATATCCCCGAGAACTAGGGGTCTACTCACACATAGAGACAACAAACATCATGAGAGTGGTGATGGTAATCATGAATGACATAGGTAACACACAAGACGATCCACTAGGGTTCCTGATGTTACAATGATAAGGATGTGGATGATGATGACAATGACAGTGGTGATGATGTTGTAGCCCCCTTGTGCTTGGTGATGAAGATGGCGGCCTTCTCCTTGCCAATCCCCCATCCGGATGATCTTCGGAGGCTATGGTTCTCCTTCTGGACGAGTTTTTGATCTCCCTGGGCGTCTGATTCATGATCCCATTTCATGGGGTGAAAATAGTTGACGAGGCGGTGGCGCTGACACTCCATACGACCGCCCATACGAGCGGTCACGCTCGTATGGAACGCCATCTTTGGCTCTGGAAGTGCGGTGGCGACTCCTCCTCTGGCCCCTTTGCTTGATTCTTTTATGGTAGATGATTATCACATTAAATACATGATTCCACTACCATTTCCTGATATTTCTTCCATAAAGTATTATTTGGTCCAAAAAGCGTTACCTGAGGAATATCAACAAAAAGAGGTGCGTGAACGCGGTAAAATTCCACAAGCCTACCATGTAGGCATAAAATAACTATCAAAATCATCACATAAATTGGACTCATCAACTCCCCCAAGCTTAAGTCTTGCTCGTCCCCGAGCAAGTATTGTAGCTTGTAAAGAACAAGGTCAACTTGATATTTATGAGATACGGATATGAAAGAAGTACGAGTCCATCATTGGTTATAGGAACGAGTAGGGATAAAAGGATTATGATAAGTGATATCTCATCCTCACTATGATAATGATCATGCAGGCCTCCACACATTATCAATCAATTTTATTATGGACAGGTAACAACTTCATACCCTAGTTCATAATTGTTTCAACCGGGCAAGCAGATGAATGTTTTATTCCTATCTCCTCTTGTTATTTCAGAAATTTATTACTTCAAATATTTTTGTCTCTTGTCATTGGAACATGTTTAAATGCATCTCACACTTTAATTTCATGTGATATGCAAGCTAAACATGAATCTCGGGAAAACTCTTTTGTAAAAACACTTTTTGACTTAAGAGGATTTACTTATCTTTCTGCTTGCCCTTTCATCAGTTGGACTTCTAATGAACTAGCATATATAGTTATTTCATCTCCTTTCAAAAACTTCATGACTGCAATGTGGAATACTTATAATTGTCATGCAAGTGATTATGTGCTACTACTTAGATCACAATTATTATCCTGCACGTTCTCACGAAAGCAATAATGATTCCACACATCAAAACATCCAAATACCCATCGGAAAGAATCATCCCTCATTCAAAAGGAGTTGATAATTCAACCTTATTGAAAATAAAACTGCGAGCTAATCTCGACTTGCTGGAATGAAATGCAGAAAGGTAAAGATACGAAGAACGTGTAAATCTCCCTCAAGCTTACATCAAGCCGGGAAGATCCAGGTACTTAGTGTTTCTGTAGGATCGAAAGTATATCTAGAGGGGGGTGATTAGACTACTTGACCAAATAAAAGCTTATCCTTCTCCCAATTTTAGTTGTAGGCAAGTTTTAGCAATTCTACCAAGTGAAGCAACACCCTACACATGCAAGTCTAAGAGTTGTGCAGCGGAAAGTAAAGACTTTGCATATAAACGTAAAGGAGGGATCAGAGAAATCAAACACAATGAAGACACAGAGATTTTTGGCGTGGTTCCGATAGGTGGTGCTATCATACATCCACGTTGATGGAAACTTCAACCCACAGAGGGTAACGGCTGCGCGAGTCCACGGAGGGCTCCACCCACGAAGGGTCCATGAAGAAGCAACCTTGTCTATTCCACCATGGCTTACGCCCATGAAAGACTAGCCTCACTCGGGTAGATCTTCACCAAGTAGGCGATCTCCTTTCCCTTAGAAACTCCTTGGTTCAACTCCACATGATCTTGGAGGCTCCCAAGTGACACCTAACCAATCTAGGAGACGCCACTCTCCAAAAGGTAATAGATGGTGTTGTTGATGATGAACTCCTTGCTCTTGTGCTTCAAAAGATAGTCTCCTCAACACTCAACCACTCTCTCACATATTTGGCTTGGGTAGGAGAAGGATTAGAGTGGAAAGCAACTTGGGGAGGCTAGAAATCAAGGTTCAAATGGTTGGATTGGAATGCCTCGATCTCAACACATGAGTAGGTGGTTCTCTCTCAGAAAATGAATGGTGGAAGTGTAGTTTCGTTCCGATGGCTCTCTTAGAGAGTAAGTGGTGGTGGAGGGGGTATAAATAGGCAGCACCAAAAATCCAACCGTTACAACCTTTTAGCACCAACTCGGTGAGATCGACCTCTGTAAAAACTCGGTGAGATCGACCTCTGTAAAAAGATTCGAACGTTAGGCTTTTTGGTGAGATCGATTCATACAACTCGGTGGCTCCGATATGCGATGACCTAAGCAAGACACGGTTTTGTTAATTCTGATCAAACCAACTCGGTGATTCCGAAATGGATTGTAAGGGTTACAGAAACTTGGTCAGTGCAATTCGGTGGGACCGATCGTCATCTCGATGCAACCGAGTTTCTAGGGTTTGGCTCTGGCTCTGTCTAGGTTAAACTCGGTGGGTCCGGATGTGTAGGTTTCAGTGGGACCGAGTTTGACATTTAGGGTTTGGACAGATTTGAATGTGGGAAAGTGGTTGAGGTTTTTGGAGCAATATCTTCGACCACTTGAGCAACTAAGTCATGATCAAAACCTCATCCCCTTTTAATAGTATTGGCTTTCCTATGGACTCAATATGATCTTGGATCACTTAACAAAAAATGAAGAGTCTTGGAGCTTTTTGCCAATATGTTTTCATAGCATTTTGAGGGGTCCACATCCACATGTCCTTGCCATGCCAACATTGAACTTTCCTGAAATCTATCTTTGAATAGGCATTAGTTCAATGACATATATGCTGTTATTAATTACCAAAACCACCTGGGGATTAGTTGCACTTTCAGTTTCATGCTCACTCCTAGCACTACAAAAAAAGACACATCCGTGACATTATGGCCCGAACGAAAACTTTTTGTCATGGTTGTGACACTTCTATGACAATAATTGTGACAAAAACACGTATCATCATAGATGTGGTGGGCTCCTACTTCTATGACAAAAAATTATGACAGAAAATGGGCTTTTCGTCCTGGCCTGGCCGGAGACGCACATGCATGACATTCTTTGGGCCGTCCATGACGTAAAAAATCATGGTAGAAGTGAGGGCGAGGAAATTTTCGGGGAGTTCCCGGTTACGGTGGGTGGTCGGGGCCGAGCGATGCAGTGTGGTTTGCGCGTTTCTCTCGTACGCACGCGTGTGTGCGAGGCGTTCGCTAACTGAACCCGAGCGAGGCATTCACTTACTGAACCCGAGCGATCGCACTAGCTACGTACTGAAGCCGATCGATCCATTCGCTGCTAACTGAACCCGAGCGATTCCTTCGCTGCTAATTGAACCCGAGCGATTCCTTCTCTACTAACTAAAGCCGGTTGAGCCCCCCGTACATGCGAGACGTAGCCGGTGTTGGGTTGCCTCTCGATGAACAGTGCCCGTTGCTGCGGCGCGCGCGATACGTAGCTAGAAAGAGTCGAGGCGCATCGATTGAGCCCCTTGCACGAGACGTGGTGAGTTGACCTAGCCGGTTGGTTGGCTGTGGATGAATAGTTCCTGTTGCTGCCGCCCGCTCGTACGCCCCACCCCAGCCGGTGGGTTGGCTGTGGATGAACAGTACCCTGGCCGTGTGAAGGTGGTTGGCGCTGGATGAACAGGACCCCGAGGAGGCCAGCCGGTTGGGGGTGGATGAACAGGACCCCGTGGAGGCTGGATGAACAGTAGACGGTGGAGGCTGGAGGAAGTCGACGGTGGATGAACAGTAGCTGGTGGAGGCTGGAGGAGGTCGACCGTGGATGAACAGTAGCCCGTGGAGTCCTGTTTTGCGGTACGCCACACCCCTCCCGATGAACAGGACCCCCGTTTCGACCGTAGGCAGTTCGGGAGAAGTCCGTTTCCTCCATTTTGCGGTACGCCAGAGCCCTCCCAATCAACAGGAGCCCGTTTCGACCATAGGCGCTCGAACAGAAGTCCGTTTCCTCCGTTTTGCGGTACACCAGACCCCCAGCCGATGAACAGGACCCTGTTTCGACCGTAGGCGGTCGAACAGAAGGCCGTTTCCTCCGTTTTGCGGTACCCAGACCCCGAGTCGATGAACAGGACCCCGTTTCGGCTGTTCCGTCCAAGCCGGTTGGTTCCCGATGAACAGGACGCCTTCCGACCCAGTCGCTTGGCTCCCGATGAACACGACATTGTTTCCTCCGTTCCGACCCAGCCAGTTGGCTATTGATGAACAGGAGGCCGTTGCTGCCGTCCGTTGCCTCTCTCCATGTACACGAGCCCTGGCCGTACATATGCGCGAGTACGCGTTCGAGACCCCACCCGTATATGTACGTCTGTGTGTTGGTGCAATAATTTTCCTCCTTATGTTTTGGAGATTGTTGACATAAACAGTGGGGGACTAATGTGTTTGCTAGTGCACACAGAGTAACAGGTCCCTAGAGTCAAGAGGAGTTTGGTTCAAACTCCGAAGAAAATTCCCTGCGTGGCAGTGAAGGTTATCACCGAAGATTATGACGACAAGAGTGACCCCTCAAAAATTGCTGATGCAAAGAAATTGACTCGGTGCTCGTCCGAAGAAAATGACTGCGGGCAAGAAGATTGAAGACGAAGTGAAGACGTAGCATTCATTTCGTTATTTCTTTTCTCTTCATTGAGTCATAGGACCACCGTACTACTAAGAGGGGTGTAGCATTCGAAGCTTTGATTCGCTGATGCCAAACCCAAATCCTATGAAAGTTGCGAGAGAAATCTCTTTGTGTTCCGAGCAAATACTTGCCAGCAAGAGACTGTGATCTTCTTCACTGCGAGAGATTTGTCTCTGACCGAGGAGTTAGCATTACTTGTTCCTCAAGTAATGTTACCGTTGCTCTTAAAATCCGACCGTTGTGAACATGTCGGTTGGCCATTGGCTGGACCGCGTGTCCAAAATGGTCATTTCCCATCCGAGAAGGCTGCGGCTATAAATAGCTACAACGCACCGGCGTTGTCCGGTGGCTGCTCCGTTTGATTCTGAGAAGATTGTAGAGCAACCCCCTCTCCGAGTGATTTGAGTTTAAAATCCACCGAGAGAAAACCCCAGAGACGAAAAATTAGATAGTGGTTCAGCATCACTCGAATCTAAGTCCAGTACGCTCCACCTATTACTCTTGAGAGCTGCGAACTCTCTAGATGGTTAGGTGTCAATTTCTTCAGAGACCAAGAGTAATTGTGGTTCTCGAAGAAGAAGTCTGTAAAGGTTTGGAGATCGCCTCAAGCATCTACCACGAGTGATCGGCATTGGTTGATGAACCAATTGTCGAGGAGAATAGGGCGAAGAGAGTTTATCTTCTGTGTTAAATCACAACCCCTCCAACCAGACGTAGTCCTTTTGCAGAAGGGCGAACTGGTCTACCAAATTCCTTGTCGCCATCGAGCATCACTGGTCACCTCTGCTACTCCCCTTTACATTCGAACTATGCTATATGACATATTTCAATCATGTGATTTGTCTCGATGCATGCTCTTAGTTTCCATTCGGTAGATTGTATTCGCTCACTGTACACTGTTTTCATTCGCTCCGCTACTGGGTTCCGAGAGTTTTGATATTTTCAAAGAAAATTTAAAACTCCCATTCACCCCCCCTCTGGTAGACATACTTCGTTCCTACAATTGGTATCAGAGAAAGGTACTCCTTGACTCTGTTCATTTTGGTCTAACCACCTTGGAGTTTAAGTATGTCTTCAGTGAGCTACAAGTCGCACCTCAAGATTCCCATCTTTGATGGGACGGACTATCCCTTCTGGAAGGAGAAGATGAAGATCCGTCTCCGAGCTATTGATGATGATATGTGGAACGTGGTGCAGAATGGATTCGTGGTTGAAGTGCCCCAGGTCCCCAATGACCACGAGAAGAAACTCATTCAGATGGATGCTCAAGCCAAAGATGAAATTGGTGGCCATCTCTCTCGTGCTCAATTTCTTCGCTATCGTCAGTGTGAAACTTCAAAGGAATTGTGGGACATTCTCGAAAAGATAAATGAGAGTGTTTCAACTCAGAAAGAAGCTCGCATTGATACTCTTCGGGCCAAGTTCAATCGGTTCAAGCGAATCGGAAATGAAAGCTGCCAGCAAACCTTCGATCGCCTGAGTGACATTGCAAACGAGCTGCAAGGTCTCGGCACCAAAGACATCACTGATCACGAAGTTGTGAAGAAACTGCTCCGATCCCTTGATAGTTCGTTCAACACTCTAGTTCTGATGATTCGGGAATGAGCTGATTTCAAAGTTCTCGACTCAGCTGATATCATGGAAAGGCTAAACACCCACGAGGAACAAGAAGAAGAAAAGAGAGATCTCTATGGCTCAAGTCACCGAAAAAGTCATGCTCTCAAGGCTGTGGCTGAATCTTCCTCAGAAGGAAATGCCAAAGAAGATTCAGATGACCCAGAAAGGATTAGCAAGGATCTCACATTGATCACGAAAAGATTCCAGTGCCTTCAAAAGAAAAAATAGTTTCAGAAGAAAGGATCCAGCAACTCTGGCGCCTCCAAATCTTCATCAAAACCTACTGGAGATTACACATGTTTCAAGTGCAAAAAGCCAGGACATTTCATTTCGGACTGCCCTCTCTGGGAAGCTGAAATCCGTGCTAGTGGAAGATATGATTCTGGAAACAACCATGGCAAAGGCAAGAGCAAAAGCTACGACTCCGATGATGAGAAGAAAACGAAGAAGTTCTTCAAGAAGAAGGATAGCTCCTCCAAGTCCTCGTCAAGATCTTCCTCAAGGAATCCCTCCAAGTCCTCATCCAACCACAAGAACACCTCTCGCAAGGCCAAGGCATACATCGGCAAGGAGATGGATTCCGATGAAGAAGAATCATCTGACTCCGAAGAAGTTGATGAATCCGATGAGGATTCTGATTCCGGCATGGCTGGCATAGCATGTGCCTCTACTCCTGCATCGAACTTCTTCGAGAATCATTCAAGCGACAATGAATCTCCTGCCTACTGCTTCATGGCCAAAGCTTCGAAAGATAAGGACTATGTCTCCGGGTGTACCGAATGGATAATGGATAGTGGATGCACTAGTCATATGACCGGAGACAAGTCGTTGTTTGTCGACCCCAACTTAACTGCTTCATCTCAGAAGTATATTACTTTCGGCGACAACAACAAAGGAAAGGTAATTGGGTTAGATACAATTGCTATATCCAAGGACAAGAACATTGATGATGTTTTACTTGTTCAGTCTCTTGGATTCAATCTCATGTCAGTTGGCAAGCTTTGTGATCTAGGCATGCTAGTTCTATTTTCTTCATCTAAATGTATCATCTTTATGGCCTCTGACAATTCCTTCGTCTTCGAGGGAAATAGAAAGGGTGATTTATATATTGTGGATTTCTCTAAGGGTCCCTCAGTCCAAACTTGTTTGCTTGCAAAAGCAACCGAAGGATGGCTGTGGCACCGAAGACTTGGTCATGCAGGTATGAGAAATTTGCAGACTCTCGTGAAGAAAAATCATCTTCGTGGCATTCCTGATGTGAAATTCGACAAGGATCGTCTCTGTAGTGCGTGTGAGGCCGGGAAATTGGCCAAGAAGCACCATTCGTCAAAAACTGTCATGACCACAACAAGACCTCTGGAAATTCTTCATATGGATTTATTCGGACCTCAAAACTATGCAAGTTTCGGAGGCAGTCATTATGGTCTGGTTATTGTTGATGATTTCTCTCGATACACTTGGGTATTCTTTCTCGAAGACAAAACCTGCACCCATGACATCTTCAAAAGATTCGCCAAGAAAGCTCAGAATGAATATGATGTGCGAATTAAGCATGTCAGAAGCGACAATGGTACTGAGTTCAAAAATACTCATATCAAATATTTTCTCGACGAACATGGTATAACTCATGAGTTCTCTGTCGCATATACTCCCCAACAGAATGGAGTTGTTGAGCAAAAGAATAGAACTCTCATCGAAATGGCGAGAACAATGCTCAGTGAGTATAAAACTCCCATTCGTTTCTGGGCTGATGCTATTAACACTGCTTGTCATGTTGTGAATCGTGTTTATCTTCACAAATTCCTTAAGAAAACCTCATATGAGCTTATCACTGGCAAGAAACTGAATGTTTCTTATTTACGTGTTTTCGGTGCACCTTGCTACATTCGTGACATGAATCATAATTCCAAGTTTTCACCTAAGGCACATGAAGGTTTTCTTCTTGGTTATGGCTCGAACTCGCATACTTATCATGTCTATAACTCTCACCACGGGAAAGTTATGGAAATGGTAAATGTGCGGTTTGATGAATCTAATGGCTCTCAAAAGGAGCACCTGCCTAATGTGATAGACGAACCTCTGATTTTGGATGCTATTCGGCAAATGGACATTGGGGACGTCAGGCCAGTCGAAGGAAATACACCTGACTCTTCCGATGATGATGCCCCAATAGCTCGAAGAACACGCCAATCTACTACCGAAGAAAATGCCGCACCGAACACAAATGGCAATCCAAATGCAAGTGCAAATCAAAATGGCAATCCCGATGATAATGGCGATACTAATGCCCATCCTGATGCTGATACCGAGGAAAATGAAAATGATCACCAAGAAGGAAATCCTCTTCCACGAGTGGCAAATCGAGTTGACCCTGCGTTAATCCTCGAAGATCTCGAGAATCCAGGTTACCGACCCACAACTCGCTCTTGCACTCGTTTGGCTAACTACTGTGGTAGTTTCTCCTTTGTCTCATTGACAGAACCTACCAAGTATGAGGAAGCCATGAATGATCCCGATTGGATGAATGCCATGCAAGAAGAGTTGGTGCAATTCGAATTGAATGATGTGTGGGAATTGGTTGACAAACCGAATCCTAAGAAGCACAATATCATCGGCACAAAATGGATTTTCCAGAACAAGCAAAATGAAAATGGCATTGTTGTGAGAAACAAAGCGCGTCTTGTCGCTCAAGGGTATACACAGGTAGAAGGTATTGATTTCGGTGAAACATATGCTCCTATTGCTCGCCTTGAGGCAATTCGTATTCTTCTCGCTTATGAAAATTACAATGATATTCTGCTTTATCAAATGGATGTGAAAAGTGCTTTCCTCAATGGTGAAATTGATGAGGGAGTATATGTTAGGCAGCCACCTGGCTTTGAAAACCCTCAGTTTCCTAACAAAGTTTTCAGGTTGAAAAAGGCTCTGTATGGGCTGAAGCAAGCCCCTCAAGCTTGGTATGACACTCTGAAGAGGTTTATGCTCGGCAAAGGGTTCAAGCCAGGATCCACTGATTCCACTCTTTTCACTCGTGCTATTGATGGTGATCTATTCGTGTGTCAAATTTATGTGGATGATATTATTTTCGGCTGTACTAACAATGCATGCAGCATGGAATTCGGGCGAATGATGTCTGAGAAATATCAAATGTCTATGATGGGTGAACTCAAGTTCTTTCTCGGATTGCAAATCCGTCAACAGGACAATGGAATTTTCATATCTCAGGAGAAATATCTGAGAGACTGTCTGAAGAAGTTTAAAATGCAAGATTGCAAACAGAAAGGCTACAAAACTCCCATGCCCACAAATGGACAGCTGGACGCAGATGTGTACGGTAAAGATTACGATCAAAAAGCTTATCGTTCGATGATTGGTTGTTTGCTCTACTTATGTGCATCCAGACCTGATATTATGTTGAGTGTTTGTATGTGTGCTCGTTTTCAAGCTGCACCGAAAGAATCGCATCACCAAGCGGTCAAGCGTATTCTGAGATATTTGGCTCACACCGCCACCTTAGGTTTATGGTATCCTAAGGGAGCACAGTTTGACCTCGTTGGATATTCAGACTCAGATTATGCAGGTGACCGGGTGGACAGGAAATCTACTTCGGGGACATGCCATTTCCTCGGTAGATCTTTGGTATGTTGGTCGTCAAGGAAGCATAATTGTGTCTCGCTCTTTACGGTTGAGGTCGAATATATTGCTGCTGGTGCCTGTTGCACTCAGTTATTATGGATGAAGCAGACTCTGAAGGATTATGGCATCAAGGTCAAGAAGATCCCTCTATTGTGCGACAATGAGAGTGCGATCAAAATTGCACACAATCCAGTGCAGCACTCTCGCACCAAGCATATTGAGATCAGACATCATTTCCTACGCGATCATGTTGCTCGAGAGGATATTGTTATTAGTCATGTCAATATCAAAGAAAATCTCGCCGATATCTTCACCAAGCCTCTCGATGAGAAAAGATTCTGTGCGTTACGGTGTGAGCTAAATATCCTAGATTCCGCAAATGTGCAATAAGCTGGACTCGGCACCCATACCATCATTTCCACATCTTAGATGGAATGGGTGCACAACACTCGAAGAGTTTGAAAATTTCGACAAAGTGAAATTTTCTTTCTGAGAGTGAATACATTAACGAAGAACTAGACTAACCGGGTGCCACGATAATTGTGCGATGCTCGGGGTCAGGCAGTTCTTATACGGTGGGTAACGCCACCACAATTTCTCTTCGTCGAGTTGCGTTTGTAGTTTTTGTGTTAGTCCGAATGTATTTCACTCATAGCTTCTCTCTCGGGTGTTTGTGTTTATTCGTCTGAGTGAAATACCTAGGACCCTGTTTTCCCTCTATTCTATCTCTTCCAGTCTATGCTGTTCCGTTATGAATGCACAAAATTCATCTGGAAACGAAACTTTATCTGGTGTCCTTGACCACGTTAAAGGTTCGGTCCGAACTTAATCTGTTTTGGCGAAAGCCGTCCAAAATTTGGGGTTTCCCGCCCAAGTCTGAACCACGTTCTTTGGTGATGGTTGCCACGTGCTCTTCATCAACTGCCAGTTTATCTGGTCCGTTGAATCGCAATAGTCCTCTGACTGTGGGCGTCCGATCAGATTCATCGGGTGCGGTTATTTCCTCCTCGCATATATATACTGTGCCGCCACCCTCCCTCAATTCACTTCGCATCTCCGCCACCGTCACCTTCCGAAGCCCTACCGCACTGCTCCACCTCGAGCTCGACGACGCCGATCATCTTCGCAGCTTCGCTGCCGGAAAGAGGTCGCCGGAGTCATTCCTCGCCGTCGCGGATCATCTCCATCCCCGCGCCGCCGTAGTCGCTGCACATCACCGAGTTAGGGTATGTGTAGTGCGAACTCGTTCTTCCATTCACCCTGTTCGAGTTCGTTCGCGGTAGAAATTGCCTATTTTTACCGCATTTCATAGATCTTTACTGCTAGGAAAGTTGTGCGGATGTGGTTTGTAATTGTCTCTCGCATCCGAAAAATTTCAGATCTAGGGTTTGTGTTGTGTCTCGTACGAACGGAATGCTTAGCAGATTAACTAGTACATTCTTCGAACCTACTAGTTCGTTCTACACATTTCTTTCGTCTGAAACATTTCTCAAAGTCTGCATCTAATTCTTCATCAAAAAAACAGTTTCTTTTTCAAATTATTCGGTGTGTGCATTCGTAACCCTGTCCCCATTTTCCCTCGCATCTATCTTTATTCACAGGAAAATGCAGTCAGTTGAGGATTCAGCTCAACCAGTCAGCCTGGCCGATAGAGATGATGTTGTTCTGGGTACAGCAGATGAATCCAAAGCTCCGAATGCCAAGGGCCCAACGGTAGGCCCATCAACTAGAAGCGAAAAAGAACCGAGCAAATTGCTAATGAGCAAGAAGAGAATGCTCCGAAGAAGAAGGGTGGCAGACAGGCATACACAAACACAGCTGAGTATATCTCTCATGATCGGTATGATACTATTCCAGGAGAAACCAAACACTAGAGAGATACGCGTCAACAATGGATTCGACGTCACTGGGTGCGCAAATGGTTCAACTATGAATTTGTTCATCCTCGGTTTGCTCAAAACTTTGCATTTCATCCACCATGGGGTGACTGCCGGGAAATTTCTCTCATAAAACCAAATGATCCCCAAGAGAGACCACCTCCTCCACCAAATGCTCATGAGTCCTCCCTTCGTACACCCGAATCTTATCCTGATGAGCTTGCTAAGCGTCAGCGCAATGTCATCAAGCGAGTTCAGAGGGCTGAAAAGCAAAAGGCTCGTGAAGAGGAAAACCTTCGCCTTCTCAAGGATGATGTCGAGAAGAAAAAGGCCGAAGGAAAATCTGAAGGTCGTTCTAAACGCAAGCATGATCCCAGTGCTGCTGCAAAAAGAAAGAGTGCACCAAAGAAGAAAAAGGCTGAACCTGCTGATGGATTTCAAATGAATGATTCTTCGGATGATGACCCTCCGCTCACCAAGGAAGAAGTTGTTGCTACTCTCAGCGAGGATGTGAATATTACCACTTCAACTGTGCTGCCTGATCTTCGGGTTCATATGGTTACAGAAGCACCACCGAAGAAGATCACTGCTAGAAAAACTCCTGCTACCACTGTCACTATGAAACAGCATGTGAATACAACTCCTCATCCAGATGCTATCAATTTGAAGGATTTGGTAGTTGACACTCCTGTAAGTTCTGCAAAGCCAGGCGAAAGTATTCCCAAGCCTGACTTGAAGAAAATCAAGGCGCCTACCGAGAAAAATGCTCCACAAGCTACTGCTCCGACGGAGAAGGCTGCTAAGTTTGTGCCTACCCTGACCCAACTGTTGGTTTCTAAACCTCCTTCCGAGCAAGTTCCTGTGCAGACTGCTCCTATTGCCAAGTCTGATGCTCCGCACTATTATGATCACATATTCATCATGGAGCAGCTTGATAAATTTGTGGACAATCCATTCAATGGTGAAGTGGCATCTCTACCTATCCCTGCTGAAGTTATTACACATGCCACTTCCATAGTTCAAGAATTATGAGAAGATGCAGTTGAGATCAACTCTTCCTCTGCCGAACTAATTGACCTTGATGGTCGAATGAAAACCGCTTCTTCCAAATTTGTCATTAAAGCGCTCGAAGATTCTTACAAGGATGTCAACCGTGCCATGACTCTCCTTCGTCACAGAAGGTTGCGCTTTCACACGGATCTAGACGAAATTGTTCGCAAGATTTGTGATGAACATCAAGCAAAAGTTACCGGCTACAATGATTTGGTCAAGGGCCACATTGATCAAGTTGCTCAGCAAAAGAAGAAGCAACGAAAAAGAATTGCGAAGAAAAATGTACCTCCTGCTCCGAAAGAAAAATCTCCTGAGCCAGCTCTTCCTTCGAACCCGCCAGTAATAGACTCGGATGCTCCTCCCTCGCCAAGGCCAACTGAATCAGTGCCTGTGGCATCCCCTGCTCGAGCTGATATTCCCTCGCAAAGATCTATTTCTGAGGAAGGTGAAATTCCTTGCTCCGAGCCCCAAGCTTCTCCGACTCATGAAGCTCCACAAGTCTCGGCATCTCCTATTGTCGAGCAACAACAGATTCTAGTGGAACAATCTCAACCACCTCCAGTGCATGATTCGGCCTCAGTGCCTCACGTGGATGAACCTGCCCTGCTGCCTACTACCTCTACAGCACCCTCTGTTGTGCCACATGCTCCCTCTCCACTCAAGTTAAGTATCGACACAGCGACACGACTCCCAGAAGCTGGTCCTTCCGAATGGAAATCTGTCTCTGCTCGCCGTACTGACTCAGTTGTATATGGCGATGAATTTCTCTCTCCCGAAGAAGAACTCAAATACCCATACCCTCATGAAGAATTGCCTCTGTTCTCGTCAGGAGCAGGCGCGAAAGGTCCTCTTTTCAATCATAATGCGCACCCCAAATTCTTTCAAGAAAGTCCATATGATGGGCCGCGCACTTCGGAATCGCCTCGCTTCTAGACTAAGGAACAGGCCATATATTACTCTCGGGTCCTCTATGAGAGCAGAAAGATATTTCCTCACGAATATCTGAACATCCCTGCAATGTGCAATATTGGCTGTTTCAATCAATTGCTTCAGGACCTGGATGATTTCTGCCTCACCAAGGTATTTGAATTCGAGCATCCTTGGAACAGAGAGATTATTCTTCAGTTCTATGCTACACTGTATATCTCTGGCGATGAATCTGACAGCTCAAAATGGATTATGGAGTGGATGACCGAAGGAAAATGCATCAAATGCACCTCAACAGATTTTGTATCGCACTTCCATTTCCCTCGCTTTGAGCATGGTGACACTGAAATTCGGGTTCACAACATTGATGTCATATCAGATGAAACTTTTTGGTGCACAATGGATCAAGAAAAGATTCGTGATTACACTGGTCCTCCTTGTCCTGAGCACTTAACCTTCGAGAATCAGACGCTATTTCACATGCTCTCCTATACTATTTGCCCTCTAGCGGGTATGAATCCGGACAAATCCATCTCAGATGTTCTTCGCAATGCTATATATGCAATCTCTGAGCGATACATCTTCGACGTGGAAGACATGTTCCTACCCATTCTGAAGGATTCTGCTCAATATCCCTTCTGCATCAAAGTGTTCGCGCCCTGGATCCAGAAAGTTGTTGATCATGCAATGCACACAGTGTATCTTGCGAAGGAAAACCATAAAAGCTTCATTCCTCCTTTTCGCGATACCTTGCAAGTCATGGAAGATATCACTTCGGGCAAATCGCCTGCATCAAGCCCCCAAGACTATCACAAGCAGTTCAACGGGCCACGTCTTCCTCAGCGCGACCGAAAGATTTCGCCTCAACCTCCATCGCAGCTGGAAGTCAGTTTGCGTACACAACAACTGCTGCTGCAGCATATTTCTGAGGATCGCTGCGAAAAAGAACATCTCGCCTCCGAGCTAAATGCTCTCAACAATCACACCAGGATCATGCATCTGATAGCTGATGAAAACAAGAAGAGACTCTGGAAATTGCTTCGCAAGTTCTTCACCGAGAAACAACTCCTGAATGTCAATCTCCAAGAGCTCTATGATTATATTGACAAATGCTTCACTGTTGAAGATTTTCAAGATCGGAGTACCCCTCCTCTTCCTGTTTGTGAGCCAACCACTGATCTTCTTCATCTCAAGCTTCGCAAATTGCTTGACGAGTCTGAAGCCACCTCACCGACCAAAAAACCTACCGAAGGCAATGTGATATCCCGTGTTCCTCCTGTGGCTACTCACAATGTTCCCTCGTCTGCTCAGCCCCAAGTTATTCTTCCTGAAGGAAAATCTGCTGCTGCTGAAGACGAAGACAATCCCATCACTTCCGAAGAAGAACTCACCTCGGACAGTTCTTCGGGCGATGCCACCGATTGAACCAAGTTCTGCGTTTTTGCACTCATGTTATTCGTCACCTTTTTGACACTTGTTGACAAAAAGGGGGAGAATTACATCGAGTCTCAATAGATTTGCTTTCTGTGTTTTGTTGGTTCTGGTTTCGTGCGAGTTTGCAACTTCTGGTTTAAGCTTATCTGTACTAAGTTGTAAAACTCGATAACTTCTGTGCTGTAATGTTAATAACCCCTCCTGCTGCACCATTTATCTCGAAGCATTTGTTTTGCAGGTGGAATTATTATCAGAAGTTATGAATGATTGCACTACGATCTCGATGGATTATATCTCATCAGTGCGAATCATTGTCTCGAATGATTGAAATTTCCTCCGTGTACTTCAATACTTGCAGGCGAATTTATCTCATATCCTTTTCCCTGCATACATTTAGGGGGAATCTATTTCATCATCGCGCAAAGTAACACTTACTCACTCTTTTTGAAATTGCTTTACACTCATCTATCTTCACTTCGATAATTATTTGTTTTGTCAACAATCGTCCAAAAAGGGGAAGATTGTTGGTGCAATAATTTGCCTCCTTATGTTTTGGAGATTGTTGACATAAACAGTGAGGGACTAATGTGTTTGCTAGTGCACACAGAGTAACAGGTCCCTGGAGTCAAGAGGAGTTTGGTTCAAACTCCGAAGAAAATTCCCTGCGTGGCAGTGAAGGTTATCACCGAAGATTATGACGACAAGAGTGACCCCTTAAAAATTGCTGATGTAAAGCAATTGACTCGGTGCTCATCCGAAGAAAATGACTGCGGCCGAGAAGATTGAAGACGAAGTGAAGACGTAGCATTCATTTCGTTATTTCTTTTCTCTTCATTGAGTCATAGGACCACCGTACTACTAAGAGGGGTGTAGCGTTCGAAGCTTTGATTCGCTGATGCCAAACCCAAATCCTATGAAAGTTGCGAGAGAAATCTCTTTGTGTTCCGAGCAAATACTTGCCAGCAAGAGACTGTGATCTTCTTCGCCGCGAGAGATTTGTCTCTGACCGAGGAGTTAGCATTACTTGTTCCTGAAGTAATGTTACCGTTGCTCTTAAAATCCGACCGTTGTGAACGTGTCGGTTGGCCATTGGCTGGACCGCGTGTCCAAAATGGTCATTTCCCATCCGGGAAGGCTGTGGCTATAAATAGCCACCCCGCACCGGCGTTGTCCGGTGGCTGCTCTGTTTGATTCTGAGAAGATTGTAGAGCAACCCCCTCTCCGAGTGATTTGAGTTTAAAGTCCACCGAGAGAAAACCCCAGAGCCGAAAAATTAGATAGTGGTTCAGCATCACTCGAATCTAAGTCCAGTACGCTCCGCTTATTACTCTTCAGATCTACGAACTCTCTAGACGGTTAGTCAATTTCTTCAGAGACCAAGAGTAATTGTGGTTCTCGAAGAAGAAGTCTATAAAGGTTTGGAGATCGCCTCAAGCATCTACCACGTGTGATCGGCATTGGTTGACGAACCAATTGTCGAGGAGAATAGGGCGAAGAGAGTTTATCTTCTGTGTTAAATCATAACCCCTCCAACCAGACGTAGTCCTTTTGCAGAAGGGCGAACTGGTCTACCAAATTCCTTGTCGCCATCGAGCATCACTGGTCACCTCTGCTACTCCCCTTTACATTCGAACTGTGCTATATGACATATTTCAATCATGTGATTTGTCTCGATGCATGCTCTTAGTTTCCATTCGGTAGTTTGTATTTGCTCATTGTACACTGTTTTCATTCGCTCCGCTGCTGGGTTCCGAGAGTTTTGATATTTCCGAAGAAAATTTAAAACTCCCATTCACCCCCCCTCTGGTAGACATACTTTGTTCCTACACCGTGGCTGTATTTTTTCCTGTGTGGCTGTACGTACGTGTACACGATTTAGACGGGGCTGCCTGAACTGCTACGTCGGGGGCTCTACTACGACACGTGCCGCTCCTTACATGCCCACAGTTCATCGTTGCAGAGAGACCGATCGACCAGTATGTACGTACACATTCACGACCAGACAGACAACGCTACGTACGCTTCGACCGGGTGGGTCCCAGCTGTCAGGGAGGATAAGGAGGCACTTCCTTGCGTGCGAAGATATAGCTACTGGGTCCCAGCTGTCAGGGGGGAGGAATCATTTTTTGCGCGTAATAAGGAGGCATTTCCTTGCGTGTGAAGATGTAGCTGGTGGGTCCAGCTGTCAGCCTCACCGCATACAGTCCCCTTCCGATGGCTGCCGTTCATTGACCACGTTGACCACGCCGCGCCGAGAGCACCAAGGCGGTGGACGACGGCGAGTCCTGGAAGGGAACTACGCGGAGCCGGGGAAGACGCGGCAGTGGATGCCCACGCGGAGGGGAGTACGAGGGTTGACTGGTTCGGCTGCGGTGTGAGGCTGCCGTCGCCGGAGAATAACAGAGGATGTGGGTGAGTAGAGGGAAGGCCTTGCCAGTGGTGGGAGTAGGGTGGGGCGGTGAGGCCTGCGCGGCCGCACAGCCGGCCATGGGAGGCAGGAGCAGGCGGTCCCACCGGAGCTGGTTTGGGTGGCTGGAGCAAGAAGATCAGAGATTGAAGAAGCAGCACGGCCGGTGGATTGACATCCAACGGTCGCTGCTGCTAGAATCGTTTGTTGACTAAGTTGACAAAGCCCTGCATACACGTCAACTTAGTAGGCCCACAAGCCAGCCTCCAAATATGGTGGGGCCCAGTTGTCATGGGGAGGAATCATTTTTTTCGCGTAATAAGGAGGCACTTCTTTCCGTGCGAAGATATAGCTAGTGGGTCCCAACTGTCAGGGGGAGGAATCTTTTTTTTTGCGTAATAAGGAGGCACTTGCTTGCGTGCGGCCATGGACGATGTGGGTCCCTACTGTCAGCCTCTCCACGTACACCCCTCTTCCGATGGCTGCCGTTTGTTGACCACGCTGACCACGCCGCGCCGAGAGCACCAACGCGGTGGACGACGGCGAGGCCCAGGAAGGGAACGACCCGGAGCCGGCGAAGCCACAACAGTGTATGCCCACGATGAGGGGAGTATGAGGGTTGACCGGTTCGGCTGCGGTGTGAGGCCTGTGTCGCCGGTGAATAACAGAAGGTGTGGGTGAGTAGAGGGATGGCCTGGCCAGTGGTGGGAGTAGGAGGGGGCGGTGAGGCCTGCGCGGCAGCACAGCCGGCCACGGGAGGCGGGAGCAGGCGGTCCCGCCGGCGCTGGTTTGGGCGGTTGGAGCAAGAAGATCAGAGATTGAAGAAGCAGCACGGCCGTTAGATGTTATCCAATGGTCACTGCCGCTAGAATCGTTTGTTGACTAAGTTCACAAAGCCCTGCGTACGCGTCAACATAGTAGGCCCACAAGTCAGCCTCCAAATCTGTGGCAAACAGCATACAACCTATTTGCCATTATTTTTAATAATTTACAGCCCATTTGCTAATTCTTACGGATTTTTTCGAAGCCCATATTCTTTTTGCTAGCATTACAGCCCATATTCTTGCCATGGTTAAAAATTCAACGAAATTTTGCATATTTCGGTGGGGTCCGAACTGTTTTTAATCCCAAAATTTTGAGTCCGATTCAAACTAATTTGAAAAAAGATATATATATATATATTAATTTAAAATTGAACGGAATTTTCCCGCAAAAAAATCAATGAAATTTAAAATCTGGAAATCATAAAAAAACCGTAATTTGAAACTAATTGCCGGTTTGCTGTATTGTTTTTAAAATTTACAGCCCATTTTTGGGCAAGCCCCGAGTACATCCCTCCTTGTCTTGAAAGATTTACTGCCAGCAGGGATGGTTTAAGCAAGTAGGCCTCGGTTGGGATTCTGCAAAAAAGTAGAAGTGGGCTAGCCATTTTTAGAAAGAAAAAAAACAACTGGGTTGGTCATGTGGTAAACAGAAAATAAAAGCCTGGGCTAGACGGGGTATAGCCCCCGCACAGCCTAGTTGATACCCTGCTCCGTCCGTCTCAAAAATAGAAAACAACTGGGCGAGCTGTTGGGTCCCTGGTGTCTGCCGGTCGTTGTGCAATTCTCTCGTTTATTGACTATACGTTGACAATGGGGTGGGACCCAGATGTTAGGAAACCATTAGGAGGAAGCATTTATTTTGGCTTGTAACAAGGAGGCACTTGCTTGCGTACTGCCACGACCCTGGTGGGTCCCTACTGTCTTTCTCTCCACGTACAATCATCTCCTGATTCCTCTCGGTTGTTGACCATGTTGACAACGCCAGAGGGCGGCGCCATGGCGAGCGAACCAAGGCGGAGAACGACGGCGAGGCCTCGGATGGGAACGAACAGGAGTCGGGGAAGATGCGGCAGTGTAGTCGCAGGCGGAGGGGAGTACAAGGGTTGACAGGTTCGAGTGCGGGGTGGGGCTGACTTTGCCGGAGAATAACAGGAGGTGTGTGGGGTAGATGGATGGCCTGGCCAGAGTTTTAGGGTGCGATGGGGCGGCGATGCGTGCGCGGCAGCGCAGCCAGCCATGGGAGGCGGGAGCAGACGGTCCCGCCGGCGCTGGTTTGGTTTTGGCGGCTGGAGGAAGAAGAGACTGAAGAAACACGACAGACGTTGGATGTCAATCCAGCGGTCAACGTTGGTAGAATCGTTTGTTGACTAAGCCGACACCACATTGCATACGTTTTTCGCAAGAAAATAAAAACTGGGCTCGTTCACCAGATAACATTCCCGAAACTGCCACCGTTTGATCTTGGACGTCGCAACTAAAACTGCCAAGAAAATGCGTTCGTTTGCCATCCTCCTCCCAGGGAACATTCGCCAGATAACATTCCCGAAAATCAAAAGCTTGAGAAGGCCTACAGAACAAGCTAGTCTGGTAGTAAAGAGACGTTCCTGACTGTTAGAAAAAAGATAGACGTGCTGCTGTAACTGGTTCGAATCCAAACCTAGACTATATATAGTGTTATACTACTCTGCAAGTAATGAAACTGACATATCCAATGTTCGCTTCTCCTCTTCTCTAGTTACTTTGCCTAGCTTTAGAAGCTCCGGCCACAGCAACCATGTCCGCTGGCTCGTCCACCTGCTCTTGAGCAAGGAATCGAGCCAACAACCAGATGTGCGCGAAGTCGCCACCCGTACCACCGCCTGTGGGTCTCATCACACCCCCGCCAGCACAGTCACCGCAGCCGATTGCTCATCGCACCCCGCTGCCGTTGGTGTGGTGCCACAGCTGCAAATCACGCAGAGTCATCCGCCGCGTCTCAACTACAACCCTCAACCCTGGCCGAGTCTTCTACAAATGCCCAAATCATGGGGTAATATGGTCAAGTTGTTCGCGTGCTTTCAGTTGCTGAATTTTATTTTAGTTTGGTTGATGATCTTCGAATTTGATTCGTGCAGAAAAGGGAGGATTCTTGTGATTTGTATTTCTGGGAAGTTCCAGATGTGGGGGAATGGAACTACGCGGATTATTTGGTTAGCTGACGAATCCCAATACCAGCAGGCTGGGGTGTTGGACAAGTAACTGAAGGAACGACAGAAGAGGAAGATGCAGAGCAGAAGGTTAAAGACGATGTAGTTCATCAGATCATGGCCAAGCAACAGCTGGTGAACACCCCTGGCATCCCCTTTTGCTAATAAATAAATAGATAAGCAGAGGAGTTGTCGGGTCAGCTATGTTCCCATTGCAAGACGTTCAGCAAATTGCAGTCCAACAGCAAACTGCCATCAACTACATTTGCGGTTGTACAATCATGAAATACAAGTTTCACAGCAAAATATGAGTACTACTAAACAACAATGTCATCATGTTTCAGTCGTCATACAATCACCAAACACAAATCAACATACATAATAAGTGATGTTCTCACTGAACAACTGCTTCATTAGGTTTCAGTTGTCATAGCAAACACAATTTAACATAGTAGATAATAAGTCGTCTTCTCACAGGCAAATATGACAAAAGCAATCTAATCATCATCCGCAACAGCAGCGTCAACATCTTCACCATGTGTGTCAGTCTGAATCGTAATTCCCCCCAGTGTCATCTTCTTCTTCAGCATCAATGTCCTCGAACGTTGGCTTCTTATTGATCAACTCATCTACTTCCATAGCCTGACAGGCAATCTTTTCTCCAACCTTATTGATGTGATGGTCCGCAAACATATCATAAACATCTGTGGAATCCTCTACATCAGCAGTAGTGTAAGCATCATCTTGTTGTGCAACTTCATTAAATGAATTGCTCTACTCAAACTTTTGCAATATTCTCCAGTCTTGGCTACGTGCATATGTCTCTTCCAAGAAAAATATCTGTGTTGCTTGATTTGCCAAAATATAAGGCTCATCGGTGCGGTACGCCGCCTTGACATTGATGGATTTGAAATAATCATCAGCTTTGGGTTTTGAGGTGCTGGTAAACTGGTTATACCAACGACAGCAAAACAGAACCACGCACCGATGAACCTCAAAACTGGAGATATACTGCAACTGAACAATGTCTGTTGTGTTAGCATACATTTCAGTTGTCACTTTGTTGGGCGTATCCGTGCTCATGACGTCACTGTTTTGTGTCTTCCTGCCTTCGTCGCGTGCAAGGGTGTTGTAGCGCACATCTCCAACAATGCAAGATGCATAATGTCTTACCCGAGTATCAGGACCCATTGCTAGTGCGTAAAGGGTATCACTAACTGCCTGTCCCTCCTCCCACACCTCCTTAACTTATGGTTAGAAAATAGACAAGTTGATCATCTTATGTACTCTATATATTAAGAAAACTGACAGTGCAATTCAAAAGCTTACACGGCTCTTCAACCATTTCGCAAATCCTTCCCTAACCCGTTTGTCAATGTTTCTTGGATTTTGCGCCAGTAACTCCTCTTCGTACACGCTGCAGAACATAGTGATTGCGTCAAACATCTAAATATATAAGAATGTGCTGCAAGTTTAGTAGATTACGATGTATAAGCTGCAGTACTTAGCACTTACTCAATATAAGGTAGAATCTCAGGACAGTTATTCAACACATACCAAACCATTTTGTCCAAATCTTTAGGTTTGTTATCTTGTCGACTCTTCCCTGTTACTCGAACTACAGAATCGAAAACATTGAGCTCAGGATTTTTTTTTGCCCACCTTTTTGCTAGGCTGATCAGCTGTTTCAATGTATCTTGAGCAGAATGTCAACGCTTCTGTAGCAATGTAGGCCTCTGCAATGGAACCCTCAGGTCTAGCTCTGTTCCTAACATAGCCCTTGAAAGTGCCTAGCTGCCTTTCAATAGGGTACATCCATCGATATTGTACTGGACCTCTAAGTAGTGCCTCATCAGGTAGATGAACAGCCAAATGCACCATCACATCAAAGAAGGCTGGAGGATATATCTTCTCAAGGTCGCATAGGATAGTTGGTATCCTCTCTTTAAGACGCTTCACAACATCTATCCTGATATTTCTACTGCAGAGTTCCCTGAAGAATTGTCCCAACTCTACAACTGCTCTGTATAAGTCAGGGCGGCCCAATCCTCTAAGGAGAACAGGTAAAACCCTTTGAAGTAGGACACGGCAGTCATGAGTTTTCAACCCTTGTACCTTGGTTCCATCTGCATTGATTCTCCTTTCAGGGTTGGAAGCAAATCCATGTGGGAATCTCACACGTGACAGGATCTTGCAGAATTCTTTTCTCTTTTGCTTGTCCAAGACGTACATAGCTGGTGCCATATCCCGTGATTCACCAGTGCTATCCACCTGCAAATCAGATCTAATATCCAGGTGTGTCAAATCAATCCTAGATTTTAAGGTATCTTTTGTCTTGCCTTCAATATTAAGAAGTGTGCCGATAATGCTGTCACATATATTTTTCTCGATGTGCATCACATCAAGATTATGCCTCAGATCCAAATCTTTCCAATACTCCAAGTCCCACAAAGTGGACCTGCGGGTAAACAATAATCTCTCTTTTGCCTTGCCATGCTTCCTTTTCCCGCTACCATTATCGGGATGGTTTCCTGGTGTAATATGCCTGACCTTCTCTAATTCCTCCTGCAACTCATCGCTGGTGAGCCTCTCTGGTGCATCACGGTTTCATGAATTGCATTGAACACATGTTTTCAGTATTTTCTAAGATGCAGCTTGTCCTTGTCAAGGAAACGGCGGTGTCCAATGTAACAGACCTTGCTAAGTATTGGGTGAGGGTGTCCCGGACTAGGGGGTACTCGGGCTGCCGGCCTATCTCTCGTAGGCCGGGCTGGTGGGCCGCTCTCTATTCGTCGATGGAAGGCCGGATTGTGGGCGACCCCGTGTATCAGAAGGAAACCTCCGAAGACTTGGCGTCTCCTCCAAGGAATAATTGGCGTGGCCGGCATGTTTATCCCCTGATGGCAACAGACCATATGTAACCCTAGGACCCTCTGGTGTCTATATAAACCAGAAGGTTTAGTCCGTAGAGGATCATCATATCCATTGCCTAGGGTTTAGCCCATCCGATCTCGAGGTAGATCAACTCTGCAACCTTCATACAATCATATCAATACAATCTAGCAGGACGTAGGGTATTACCTCTTCGAGAGGGCCCGAACCTGGGTAAATCACCGTCTCTACGTTCTCTGTTACCTATTGATTCCTAGACCCATAGTTCGGATCCCCTACCCGAGATCTGCCAGTTTTGGTACCGACATTGGTGCTTTCATTGAGAGTTCCGCCGTGGGTCATCAAGGATCAATGGCTCGCCTAATCATCAGCAACAGCGCTGGCTGCAGGGACATTTTCGTTCCCGGCCAGCTCTTCGCATTCGGCAGCGTCATGCTACACGCCGATCCGGTCGGTCGCCTCGGCCGGGTCGACAGCTTCACCCCCGACCAGGAGATCAGGTTCGGAAACTTAGAGTTCGTCGCCGACTCCCGGGGAGATCTTATCCTCACGAGGCCCTTAGCCTCGCCTGAAGGACCCACAAATCCTGAAGCACCGACTTCGAGTACGGCCAATCACACTACCGAAGATCAGCCTCGACCGAACATGACTGCGGGGCAAATTCAGACGCCCCCGTCACGGCCATACTGCGGGTTGACCCCGTAAACTGCCAGAACTTGGAGCCAACGGATCTCTCATTATTAAACGGGATACTAGATCAGATCTAGGCCCTGGGAATCACTGATGGCCAGTCCTCGGTCTACGATCAGATCGGGCTTAAAACCGACGACAGGGAAATTCACGCCCCTCCCACCACCCACTTGGTCGCCACTATCGAAGGCCTCACGGAGGGCTCGCCCCTTCCCCCAGAACCGAAAGCGCATGGGGTGCAAGTTTCTAACCACCAGGCTTCATCCTCCAGCTCGGCAGCCGAACTCCGCTCTAGAGAGGGTTTAGAGCCGAAGTCTGGTTCAGCACACAATTCCGGGTCCACGCACCCATGCCCGGCCAACTATCCAGAGCTTGGAGCATCGGATTCCATGTCAATCCAGGACGCAGCCGCCAAAACCCCGGACTCACACTCCGTTGCGATCAAATTTTTTATCCCGCCCACCCCCCACATCGAGTACTGTCCAAATAACTCAGGACGACCCGACATATGGGACCTAATGTACGTAAAGCAGCAGCCCGGAGAGACAGTTCGGCACTTCTGGGCAAGATTCCTTATCGTCAAAGACAAGATGACGGACGGCTGCAACAAGGAAATTCTGGAGATCTTCCGACAGAACTGCCGAGATGAGGGCGTCTTAAACGCCCTCGCCCACCGCCACATCCAAAATTTCTCTGATTTATCAGATCTGGTGTCCAAATACTGCGCCATGGAGTATGCTTGACAGGCTCAGCTCGAGCAAACGGAGTCAATCCGTACAGAGGAACCAAACCGAGCTCGGGCAAAACGCGCACGCCCTTGCCGGACACCCCAATACAAGCCATCCGAGAAAATGATGAAACCCCTGACAAGATCCAGAACGGTCCTTGACGAACTACTGGATAAACCATGCCCCATACACTCCGTCCTCCTCAACACAAACCCAACCCACAGCCTTCGAGCTTGCTGGGTGGTCAGGCAAGTCGCCAAGAGCGGCGAAGTCATCCTCGGAGGCCTGTACTCAAATAAATGTCCAGCAACGCCCTTTGATGATGACACTGAGATCTTAACAATCTACGAGACGTATTCCTCGAAGAATCAGAGGAAGAGAGCTCTTTGAGAGCTCGCTCAAATTCACCATGTGGCAGCGACAGATTCATGGACAGACACACCCATCACTTTCAGTGAACAAGACCAGCCGAGGTCCCGCCCTACTCGAGCTGCTGCCACCCTTGTCCTTGATCCCATAGTGGATGGATTCCGACTCCAAAAGGTGTTAATGGATGGCGGTAGCGGGCTAAACCTCATTTACGAGGACACCTTGGACAAAATGCAGTTTGATAGATCCCGCATCGAGCAAAGTCACACCACCTTTTGAGGGATCATCCCCGGAAAGGAGGCGCGTTGTAGTGGCCGAGTTGCTCTTGATGTGGTCTTCGGAACTCCCGAGAACTACCGATCCGAAGAACTGCTTTTCCACATCGTGCCCTTTCACAGTGGCTACCATGCCTTATTAGGGCGCGATGCCTTCGCACGATTCCATGCCGTCCCACACTACGGGTACATGAAGCTTAAAATGCCAGGGCGAAATGGCGTGATCACAGTAATAAGTGATCCGGACAGAGCTTTTCGGGTCGAGAACAAAACAGCATCCCTCACCCTCGAAGCGTTGTTCTAAGCCCTCGCAGCTGAAGAACTGGCCGCGCTCCGCTCAACGGTGCATAAGGACGACGTAATCCTCGACAAAAGGCCCAAATCCACGTCCTTCAAACCAACGGATGAAATCGTCAAATTCCAAGTGCACCCAACAGATCCCAACAAGACGGCGTCCATTGGAGCTTAGCTGGACCCCGCGGTCGATGAAGAGCTGCGCAAATTTTTGCGGGCAAACTGGGATATCTTCGCCTGGCACCCGTTAGACATGCCAGGGATCCCGCGTAGATTAGCAGAGCACAGCTTGAACATCATTAAGGGTTTCAAGCCAATCAAACAGACTCTACGTCGGTTTTCCGAACCCAAGCGTCAGGCTATGGGCGAGGAACTGGGAAAGTTGCTCGAAGCCGGATTCATCTGGGACATCAAACATCCTGAGTGGTTGGCCAATCTGGTCATGGTACCAAAGAAGGATAAGTCCTGGTGGTTGTGTGTCGATTTCAAGGATTTAAACAAGGCCTGCCCCAAGGATCCTTTCCCCTTGCCCCGCATAGACCAGATCATAGACGCCACTGCCGGGCATGACTCACTGTGTTTCCTCGATGCTTACTCCGGATACCATCAAATTAAAATGAAGGAGTCCGACCAAGCGGCCACTGCATTCATCACTCCTTATGGACCATTCTGTCTCAACACAATGCCCTTCGGATTAAAGAACGCAGGGGCTACATACCAGCGCATGATTCAAACATGTTTAGAAAAACAAATCGGCAAAACAGTCGAAGCATATGTGGACGACGTGGTTGTCAAAACCAAACAGGTCAGCCAGCTGGTGGACGATCTCCGGCAAACCTTTGATAGTCTTCGAACTTTCGATATACGGCTCAATCCGAAAAAGTGCGTCTTCGGAGTGCCGGCCGGTAAGCTGCTCGGATTCATCATTTCCCATAGAGGAATAGAAGCCAACCCAGCAAAAATACGGACACTGTCCGAGCTGGCGATCCCCACTGAGCTCAAACACGTCCAGAAACTGGCCGGCTGTGTTGCAGCCCTAAGCCGCTTCATCTCACGCCTCGGAGAAAAGGCCTTACCGCTATATAAATTGCTCAAACGGACGAAGAACTTCGAGTGGACCAGTGAAGCGGCAGAAGCACTCGAAGAAATAAAAACTCTACTGGCCAGCAACCCGATCTTGACAGCACCCAGTCCGGGTGAGCCAATGCTGCTATATATCTTGGCCACGAATCAGGTGGTCAGCGCGGTTCTCGTCGTCCAACGAGAGATAGAGGGTCACAAGCTCCAGGTGCAGAAACCTGTGTACTACGTATCCGAAGTGCTCACCCCGTGTAAAGCGAGGTACCCACATTATCAGAAGATCGCCTACGCAGTTTTCATGGCATCCCGAAAGCTCCGCCATTATTTCTAGGAGTGCTCGGTTACGGTGGCATCCGAAGTACCACTGAATGACATAATCAACAATCGAGATGCCACCGGCCGTATAGCCAAATGGGCTATAGAACTCCTCCCCTTCGAAATCATATATCGACCATGCCAAGCTATTAAATCTCAGGTTTTGGCTGATTTCATTGCGGAATGGATGGAAGCCGAACTCCCTAGGGAGTACAGTACATACTCGCATTGGACGATGTACTTCGATGGCTCCAAAATGCTCGCCGGGCTGGGGGCTGGAGTGGTCCTCACATCCCCCACTGGCGATAATATTCGGTACATACTCCAGATCATGTACACCGACTTCAACAATGCAGCCGAATACGAAGCCTTGTTGCATGGACTTCGGATTGCAGTGTCAATGGGCATACAGCGGCTCGAGGTACTGGGAGGTTCTAATCTTGCCCTCTCTCAAGTCAATGGCGAATTCGACGCAAAAGACCCAAAAATGACAACATACCGCAACGCCGTCCTAAAAATCTCCGCCCGGTTCGAAGGACTGGAGTTTCACCATATACCTAGAGACAACAATCAAGCTGCCGACATTCTTGCTCGAATGGGCGCCAAGCGCGACCGTGTCCCTGAGAACACCTTGTTGGAACGACTCTTCAAGCCGTCCGTGGTATGGCAGGAGGATGCCCAGGGCTCGGAAACCAATACCTCAGGAGAACTTGTCCCTCCGCCTATCGACCCAGACGAAGGAATTATCGGGGGCTCGGCCGTCGAAATGACGTCTTCGGCTCACGAAGTCATGGCGGTAATTGCGTCATGGACCGAGCCTTTCCTCGCCTACCTCGTCCGTCAAGAACTACCGGATGACCAGACTGAGGCAAGGCGTATCATTCGACGATCTAAAGCCTATAAAGTCCATGAGGGAGAACTATATAAAAAAAGCACTACTGGCGTCCTCCAAAGATGTATATCCGAAGAGGAGGGAAGGCAGCTCCTGGCCGAGATTCACGCTGGCATGGGCGGTCACCACGCGGCATCTCGGGCCCTGGTCAGCAAGGCTTTCCGAGCAGGGTTCTTCTGGCCCACTGCCCGAACAGACGCCCAAACATTGGTCCAACATTGCGTTGGATGCCAGCTCTTTGCAAATCAGAGCCATATGCCCCCCCACGGCCCTTCGGACGATACCGATCACTTGGCCTTTCGCGGTCTGGGGGTTAGACATGGTCGGACCACTTAAAGGGGGGACCAAGAAAAAGAAATATCTACTCGTCATGGTAGACAAATTTACTAAATGGATGGAGGCAAAACCGGTAACTTCCGCCAAGTCTAAACCGGTCAGCGATTTTATATCCGGCGTCATGCACCGTTACGGCGTCCCCCATAGCATAATAACGGACAATGGATCCAATTTTACCGCCCAGGAAGTTAAAGACTGGTGCGCTAATTTGGGCATTAAGCTCGACTATGCCTCAGTATATCACCCACAGTCTAATGGACAGGTCGAGAGAGCTAATGGACTGATTTTGAGCGGCATCAAGCCCCGTTTGGTCCGATCTCTAAAAGAATCTGACTGCCATTGGTTCGAGGAGCTCGACTCCGTGTTGTGGGGCTTGCGCACCACTCCTAATCGATCCATGGGCTACACACCGTTCTTCATGGTGTATGGGGCAGAAGCCGTCCTCCCCAGCGATCTTATTCACGACGCACCTTGGGTACGTATGTATGAAGAAAAGGAGGCCGAGCTGGATCGGCAAGATGACCTGGACGCCTTGGAGGGCGAGCGCGACATAGATCGGGCTCGTTCTACTTTTTATCAGCAGCAGGCCAGACGTTATCAGAGCAGGGAAGTGCGGGCAAAGGCCTACAATGTCGGTGATCTAGTCCTGCGCCTCTTGGAGAAACAGAAGCATAAGCTGTCGCCCAAATGGGAGGGGTCCTTCATAATCGACCAAGTACTCGCGGGCAGAGCATATCGTCTCCGCGACCCAAAGGACGACCGCCTCGAACCAAACCCATGGAACGCAGCTCGGCTACGACGTTTCTACGGCTAACTCCGCGACCTTACCTTGTTCGGTTTATCCTTCTAGGATTTATATTTTTCTAGTCAATAGTCTCTCCCGGGTTGTGTTCGGATACGCCGAACTACGTTAAGTTTTTCTTCGGCAAACAACTTTGAATGTACCACACGCTGTTACCTGGGGGCTTCTTTTATGGAGCCAATCATATTTTATTTATGCAACCATCCGTCTTTTACGAGTTTGCAACCTTCCTGCATCGTTTTAAAGCCACTATATGCATCAATTTGACTTAAGATTTGGCCAAGCTGGGTTGCCTCGCTCCTGTGTTTACCCCCTACGTTCCCGATTGTTCAGCTAGGGAGTAAAGGGAGCACCTCTGTGATTGTTACGTCCGGATTTCCCGGGTACGTACCTCAGACGGGTGAAGCCAAAAGCTAGCGTTCTTAAGAACACAGTTGGTCGGCCACGGGGGAAGTGAAAATAATTGGTAACTATCACCAAGTTTCCGGGGTATTTTCCCGAAGTAACCATCCCCGTCTACTTCGGCTATTCGGTTATCCATCCACGGCTAACGTGGTAACCCGAAGAAAGGGACCCATAAAGGAACTATTTTCGTCGGAAGATGTTTCTTACGTTAAACAGTAATATAACATAACTCCCCGAGCACGTTTTTGTCTGTTTGCGCCAAATGGCCGGATTGCCTAGTTCTCCGAAGTGTTTTCCGATGTTTTCGGATCACATAGTAGGAAACACTCCTCGGCTCCTGGTCAAGGAGGCGGAAGCTGATGGCTGGTTAAGACAACGTTTTACGCACGGTTTGGAGACTATTTGATGTAAAGTATATAGATACATAGAATCAAACTGTTAATCTTGATCAAGACCATCTATTTTGGTCTCCAGAGCATAATCTGCTTGGGACAACCGAGCTGCGGGCATAACCTGGTCATATACCAGATGCACGGGCACTTCCTGCCCATCTGGCCCTACCGGCCCAACCCTAGCTAAATGCTCCGGTTCCAGCTTGGTGAAACGGGTCTTGATCATCGCCCAAGCCTCCCGTGCTCCCTCACAACAAGATGACATCTTCCATAACTCCAAGCGGCGCCGAGCTCCTTTGAAATGATTCGTGAGTTCGGCCATCCCTTCCGGAGCCACTTCGCCAGGCCACAGTGCTTTGAACATGCTCTTCATGGCTTTCCGGGCCCGCTCATGTACGGCGGATAGCTCCTTCAGAAGGTCCTGCCCAAATGAGCCGGCCTCCTCTTTGGGACGTCCGGTCAGAAGAACTACAACGAGACGTGGTGTTGTTCATATTGCTACCTAATACGTGCAGTTTATGAACTGAAAAATCAAATTGCACTTACCGAACATGCCCGCTTTCAGTCTCTGGTTCTCCTCTTGGGATAGGGTCAGTTGAGCTTTCAAGCTTTTGATTTCTTGAGCCTGTTGTTCGCCTTCTGCCTTAAGCTTATCCCTCTCCTCATAACTTCGGGAAAGCACCCGGTAGCCAGCCTCTTGCTGTGACTCCGCATACCTTTGAGCTTCCCTGGCAATATCCAGATCCTTCTGCAGCTGATTTATCGACTCGACTGCTATGGAATCATCTTTCATTAGCAAAGGTGTTCCATCAAATTTTTCTTAAACAACTTTAAGTTCGGCACTTACCATGTGCCTCTCTGGTGAATTTCTTCACACCCTCTAGCTCGGCTTTCACAGACTCTAACTCTGTTCACGCCAGCTTGAGGTCCTCGGACAGCCTTTTGTTTTGCTCCCGAACAGTTTGCACAATAGCATGGCATTATAAATATCAGACCCTTAACTCGGCCGTCCCGCCCAAATTAAGGCTCGGGGGCTACTGGGTTAGATACTAGTTGTCAAAACCAATACCATACCTGCACATTAGTAGACATGAGCTTCACGGCCCCTTCAAGTCTCGTTCGGGCAGCGCCGAGGTACGCGTCTACCGAACTAAGGGCATTAAACTCCTGATCAAAAAACGCGGAGTGCCGAAGTGACGCCTTACGCCGCCGATGATTCATCACACTTTCAACCTCGGAGTTAGTGACCGAGACGCCTCCTGAGTCCTCGGGATGTTGGTCCTCGGTAGGGACCCCCGGAGTAACTCCGGTTACAGCTGGCGACCTCGGGTTCGAGTCACCCCTCGGCGCCTCTTCAACATCCTCAGCCGAGGGCGGTTCCACATATCGTCTACAGGACACCGTGGAGAAAATTATTGGCATATTCAGTGGATGTCGAAGATAGAGGCTATGATGGTACGGCGGATGCGTTACCTCTTCGGGTGGGGCGCAGATGATGTAGCTCCCGTTGGGGCCGTGCGTCTGGTCACACCACGACTACTCGTCGCTGGGGCCGCTGGTGCCGCTCTTGCGGCTGTCCGGCGCGTCGTACAGCGGCCCTTGGGAGTAGGTGTCAGTGTATTCGGAGCAGCAGCGACTGAGTGTTTCTTTCGAGAGGAAGCCCGTTGGCCACTTACAGCGGAGGAGGGAAGCGCCCCGGGATGATCAGCCAAAAGGGCCACCTTAGAACCATCGAGGCTCTCCTGGTAGAAGACCCCCTCCTCGAAATTAATTGATGTTTCAGGGTCATCATGGAACCCAGGATCATCGTCACGAGAGTAATCCTCCGGTTGAGGAGCAGGGCAGCTCACTGTCTCGATCCAGCGCCTCCAGTTCTGTTCGGACAGGATAGAAATCTGGTTAAGAAAAAATTGGGGTGCCTTCCAAACTATAAAACGTGGTCAGACTCACCATTTCAATGGGTTTGTAGCTCGAGAAGCCTTCCTTGGGCCTTAACCGAGAAAATTCTTGCTCTTCTCCCTTGAAGAGATCGGCCAGTATGGCTGCCATCGCCGCCTGGTCGGCAGGTCCCATTCGTGTGTACCGGGTTGCATCATCTTCCCCATTGTAGCACCAAAGCGGGTGCATTCTCTGTTGGAGAGGTTGGACGCACCGAGCAGTGGCTGCGGCCATCACGTCGATAACGGTTAGCCCGTTGTGGGCTAGCCACCTCACTTGAGAGGCCAACCGAGTTACTTCGGCGCTTTCCTCTTGGGAAGGACTCTTCGGGCGCCAGTTGAACCGCTTCTTCGGAGGGACCAATGAGAATTCGGGCAGCCCCCTCCAGACTGGATCAAATAGGGGGACGTCTTCGATATAAAACCATTCTGTAGTCCACTCTTCGGCATCTTTCTTCGGAGTCCCTACGGGGTATCCGGTTCCGGTGATGTGCCATACTTCGGCCCCACCAACCTCGTAGATTATCCCTCCTCGGATACGGGGGACAAGGCAGAAGAACTTCCTCCACAACTCGAAGTGGGCCTCGCAGCCCAGGAACATCTCGCAAAGAGCGACGGAGCCTGATATATGAAGAATCGATCCTGGGGTAAGGTGGTGGAGTTGGATCCCGTAAAACTCTAGTAGACCCCTCAAGAAAGGATGAATGGGGAAACCCAGCCCTTGCAAGAGGAAGGGCACGAAGCACACCCTTTCCTCCCCATGGGGGAAGGAAAGTTCTCTGCGAGGACCTCCCCGTCTGCAGAAGTTAATCCGGGACGGGTGGATGCGAGATCTGAAGCAGGGAGATATCCCCGCGTCTCGAGCCTGCGTAATCGCATGCGGGATACGGAGCAGCTCGCCCAATCACCCTGACGGGGGCCGTGAGGGCATGAGGAAGAACCTGGGACGCTCGCCATTGTTTGCTGGATGCGACCTCGCTGGGATGTGAGGAAGAATGGCTGGGGGTGGGGTACGTTTGCCTCCTTCAATGCGTAGGAATCGAGGTTCGTCATTTAATTCTAGGCGGATAGAAGCGGTATGGCGGGCCCCATGAAGCCCCGCCCATCGGAGGATTCTTCGGCAACCGAGCTATTGGTGGCCGAACTATTGTTAAATCAAATACAGGTAAAGGGAGGAACTCACCACCCAAGCCGAAGACCTTTGAAGCATGAAGCTGCCGAAGACTGTCAACCTCGGCTTTGGAGGCTAGTTCGGGGGCTACTGAGGGTGTCCCGGACTAGGGGGTACTTGGGCTGCCGGCCTATCTCTCGTAGGCCGGGCTAGTGGGCCGCTCTCTACTCGTCGATGGAAGGCCGGATTGTGGGCGACCCCATGTATCAGAAGGAAACCTCCGAAGACTTAGCGTCTCCTCCAAGGAATAATTGGCGTGGCCGGCATGTTTATCCCCTGATGGCAACAGACCATATGTAACCCTAGGACCCTCTGGTGTCTATATAAACCAGAAGGTTTAGTCCGTAGAGGATCATCATATCCATTGCCTAGGGTTTAGCCCATCCGACCTCGAGGTAGATCAACTCTGTAACCTTCATACAATCATATCAATACAATCTAGCAGGACGTAGGGTATTACCTCTTCGAGAGGGCCCGAACCTGGGTAAATCACCGTCTCTACGTTCTCTGTTACCTATTGATTCCTAGACCCATAGTTCAGATCCCCTACCCAAGATCTGCCGGTTTTGGTACCGACATTGGGTATGACAGCGGATTGTTGTCACAGCGAACACATGCATTGTAACCATGTGTCGTTCTCCCTGACATAGTGTCCAAAGCCGGATAATCATGGATGCACCAAATTATAACAACATGCAGAATGAAATCAGATGGTGGGCTGCTATATACGTCTCGAGTGAGAACACCCCTCCATATCTTTTGAAGTTCCTCCACAACAGGCTCCATAAATAAATCAAAATCCTTTCCAGGTCTTTTTGGACCTGGGATGAGCAAGGCCATGATGTAGTTTGATTCTTTGGTGCAGACATTTGGCGGCATGTTGTAAGGGATAACAAGCACTGGCCACATGCTATATGTCGTGCTCTGGTGGCCAAATGGGTTAAATCCATCTATAGCTAAACCAAGTCTAATGTTTCTCGGCTCAGCAACAAACTCTTTGTGTTTCAGATTGAAGTTTGTCCAGTCACTACCATGAGATGGATGGCTCATTACATTCAGATCTCTGTGCTCCTGGTTCCTAGAATGCCACAGTATATCCTCTCTTGTTTGAGCATCATGAAATAACCTCTGCAATCTTGGTATAATTGGAAAATGTCTCAGAAACTTATGAGGAATCCTCTTCACAGCATCGCCATCTTTCCATCTTGATGATTTGCATTTTGGGCATTCCCTTAAGTTGGCATAATCCTTCCGGAACAGAACACAATTATTCTCACAAACATGGATCATATCATATCCAATTCCAACCGCACGGAGGAAATTCTTCATTTTACTGTAGGTGTGTGGCAGCTCCGACACAGCTGGGTAACAATCGTGGAAAGCAGCCATCATCGCATTGAATGATTTGTTGGTCATCCGCTAAGATGTCTTCACCTGTAGAAAGCTGACCATAGCTGAGAATACTGACAGCTTACAACTTGCGGTGACTGCCACGTTGCATTGCTCCAACATGTGGGCCCACCGTTTTTCTTGTACAGGTGTAAGTTCTCGAAATGCGCGAGCATTTTGCAGCATTGTTTCAATCTTGGTCAAAATCACTGGCTCCGCCGCCACATCCTCCTCCTCCTCTTCCACCTAAGCATCAGGCAGATCAAGATGGTGATCTGCTGCTTCCACATAGTCAGTGACATTGACGTTCACAGCTTCACCATGATGAACCCACCTAGTATATGTGACTGACATCCCATACAAGTGTAGATGATTGTGCACAGTTGACCAGGGTCTTGAAACTGAATTCATACAACTGCTACACAGGCAACGCACATCTGCTTTCGGACCACCGTACTCAGCTCTGATAAAGTTCATGAAGTTTTGAACCCCCTCGACATATGCAGGGGAGAATCGTCGAGCAGAAGTTATCCAAGTCCTGTCCATCTGTCAGACATACAAATTAGTTCTTGTACTAGATATTACAGGAAAAACATATATGTTTCATTATAAAGTCCAGAAAAAAATACCTAGGTCAATGTCTAAAGCTATGGCAAGATATTTGGACAAGCAGATCTAAGTAACGAAATATATGTAAAGCTAATTCAGCAAACAGATTGACTGCTAAATTATGGCTGGCTATTTCAGCAATCAGTGAGGCCGAGCACACAGCCATCGAAGGCCATCTCAACAACAAAGATTGAGTGTAAAATGGTGTCGAGCTATTTCACCTAACAGATTGGCTACTAGACAATGGCAATGTACTTCACAATACATACATGGTCCTAAAATATGGCAGGATATTTTAGCAACTAATCAGTCATGGCATGCCATCTCAGCAAAGTAGATTGAGTGCAGAACAGGGGAAGGTAGCTTTTTAAGCAGAGCATATTGAGTGTAAACTATTTCGGCAAGCAGTGAGATTAACAACGTCTATCAGCTAACATCCAGTGCTACTCCGACATGCACGGGGTCTCAGTCAAGAATGCGCGTACCGTGGGAGAAGCTGGCCGCCATGCGTCTCCAAAAGAACATCGCCAGCGATGGTGGCGCGGCTGGAGGACGGCAATTTACGAGAGCGTACCGTGGGATCGAGAGGATCGCCGTGCGTCCCCTCAAAGAACCGCGGCACCGACGTATCGGCGTGGCGGGGAGGGCTAGTTTGGCGGAGCGAATGGAGTGGAGGGGGCGGGGGAGGGGGGTTGGTGGAATATTATTGGCTAGTTGGCCAAAGGGGAGTTGAATTTGAGATTTGGGGGGAATTTTCATGCGGTGGGCGGGGGAGTTTGGCGAATGGTCGGTTTCTCCAATTGCGATCCCATGTGTCAGTGAAGAGGCAAGCCAAAGCGCGTTCCCTTTGGTTGAGCGGTGTGCAGGACCGACCATGTGAGGGGTGCAATGCGACCGCGACAGGCGTGCTGTAAGTGTACCGCCTTTTCCTTTTGAACTTGTAGAGCGTAACACTTGGTTTTGGTGCTTCGCGCGATCCATCGATACAAATCCCGACTAAAACAGCGCAGGCGGGTCTTTTCCCGCGCGATATGCTGGGAGTTTGGCTTAGTTGGTTTGACAGACACAGCGAGAGAAAGACGTGAAATGCGTGAATGTGTAGTGGACGTACTTTTGGAGGGCCTAAGAGAAATTGTGTATGTAAACCCTCTGTATTTATTTACTTCGCATATTAGCTTTGTCTCGGGTCAAACTTTCTAAACTTTGACCAAGTTTATACATACAAAAACAATGACAACCACAATACCAAGTAAATACGATTAGAATCATTATTCAATATATTTTCATACAACATATCTTTTTATTGTGAAAGTTCATATAACCGGACGAGATTCATGCAAACACGACAGATTTTCATTACATTTCAAACTTTTAGGACAAAAAAAGAAAAGAAACCCGACCCTAAACCTACCCTATGGCGACGGTGTATGTCCACTTTCCTTTTTATTCCGCATCAGCGACCATGTCCTCCATCTGCCGTCTCCATGAACGGCGGCGGGGTTCAAGACCCGTGAAGTAAAGGTGCGGTCTCCGGCGAGGAAGAGTAGAACACGTGAGATGGACGCCCACTTGGGACACCATGCCCTGCCGCTTCCCATGCCCTACTCATCCTCGGAGGAGTCCGCGACCTCGGCGGTGCCGGTGGATGTGAGGTCGATGATGGACGTGGACGGTCCGTCGCTGTTCATGTGCCATATGTGCCCCCGAACGTTGGACGGCGGCGCGTAGAACACGCAGCTGGCGGAGGTCTTGTCCTCGGCCGCCGGCACGGTCGGCGCTTGTGCGGCCGCGTCCGCGTCCGGCTACACCGGCATTGCGTTGCGAGCGGTGGGTTGAGCAAGGGCGGTGACCTCAAGCTTCATCTCCAAAGACAAGCTCTCCCGCAGAGCGTTCTCGCCCGCGTTCATGGTGGATGTGGTGCCAGTGAGGAGGATGTGCTCTGGTGTGGAGTTTAGCTGGGTGTTGCCGCCTTTAAGTAGCGCATACCGGTGAGGCCAACCGTCCGGGTGCGTCAATGAGTCGCCAGAGTTCGTACCTCGGGTGGCGAGCCTGCTTAATGGCGGCATGCGGACGGACGGCATGAATGTGGGTAGCTGTCGCCCGGGGGGGGGGGGGGAACGCACGCGGGCGAGGGACGAGGGTTTTTTGTGGGCCAGGGTAGTCAGCTACGGGTGTGGCAACGTCGCAGATGCCCTTTACTCACATGCGATCCCACATGTCAGTGATAAAGCAAGATGACCCACGTTCCCTTGGGTCAGAAGAGCATGCCAGACCGACCGTCTGAGGGTGCGACGTGAACGCGACAGGGGTGCTGTCAGTGCACCGCCTTTTCATTTCGAACTTGTAAACCGTAACACTTGTAGAGCGTAAGACCGAAAGCATATAGTATGAAGTTGGCACCTCACCTATGTCCAGCTTAGTAGCCCACGTGTACAATAGTTATTCATACTAGCATATGTACCAGTATAATTAGTGTACCGCCCTTTCCTTTTCAACTCATGAAGCGTAACGCTTGATTAAGTAGCCGGACAATGTGTGTTGCCTGTCTTTGTATGTATTTGAGGTGTGCTGATTGAGGTGTCCGGCTATTTGAAGGAATAATTGAGGTGTGCCCGCTCCGTGCTCGCATTTAGGTGTCCAACTTACCATGTTCCGGCTGTAGTAACTATACTATGTAAGTTGCTTGGAAAAATAGTTACCTAGGTCGGTTTGTGAGCCGTCCACTACGTGTTGCTCCCCATCTTAGTAGTGACAAACCCCTTCGGTTCATGACCCGACACACCTTGACGAGATCAATAGATGTGGAGAGATAGAGTGTGTGTCATGCAAATCAAGGTTTAGGTGTGTGTCTATGATAGAAATGATCGTGTGAGGTGGAGAGTGGGGGGGTGTTTGTGTGTACGCTAGTCAGTCATGTACCATCTAGCTGTAGATCGATTGAAAGAGGACTAGGGTGGGTCCGGAGATCAATCGATCGACCGATGTATATAGGGGTGTAGAGAAAGATGAATGTATGCTTAAAAAAAGATAGATGAAAGGCTTGGTTACAATTAATGCATGGTAGAGTGACATAGGCGTGTGTCGAAGAGCGGCCTGATGAGCGAGATACAATCCCGATACCTCAAGAGGTCGATCATGTGTGACATGCACAAAGAGGAAGAGAGGTGCTATGCGTGTGTGTGCGAGAGAGAGAGAGAGAGAGACCCTGAGATGAAACCGAGAGAGATCGAGTGGGTGTGCAATACAGAGAGAGCGTGCGTCAAACAAAAAAAATGTGACAACACTCTATGTTGGGTGCGTGAGACACATTATGCATAAGAAGACACTTGGTACTTGAATCCAACTTTAAAAAAGTTTCAAATATTAGAATTCAACCAAAAGTGGATTCAAATATTTGAACCTGTGATCATAGCATTTGCAAATCATATGTAAAGGGCATTCAATCTTCATTTCGCTTTTCAACTTACAATATACCATGTACAAGCACGTACATAAATTTGAATTCAAAGAGAAAATGGTTTCCAATTTGTATTCAAACACGTGAATGTTTGTTCTCGCGCATGCGCTTGCTACTAGGATTTCGCCATGTCTAGCCAGTCCAATAGCAGTAGGAGTACTAGTACTAGTACTACCTTTGTTTTTCGTGCCAAATTTTGACCATAATTTCAACTCAATTTTTTTTAATGCATGTCATCAAAAATTATATTGTTCGAGTCGTACTTGAACATAGTTTTCAATGATATTATTTTCGATGACATGCATTAATATTATTTTAGTTAAATCTAAGGTCAAAATTTGAAACAAAATACGAAGGGGACCAATAAACCAGGACGGAGGCATCTGCACTAGAGTATGGAGTGCTTATTAACACATGGCCCACCTCACACTCTCAACAAATTTCTTGGAATCCGTGCTACAATCTCTCCCTCCTCGTCTCTCTCTCTTCTAGTGTGTTTTTTTACATCAGTCGTCTCTCTCTTTTAAATTCAGCCGACGCGGGCGGGGGAGGGGGAGATGGAGGGGGAAAGTTTGCCTACCATCGGTTTGCTCTCAACTGCGGTCCCGCAAGCGAGCAAAAATGCAAGACAAAGCGCGTTCCATTCGGTGAGCGATGTGTCGGACCAACCGTGTCGGGGTGCAACGCGAACGCGACAAGTGTGATGTACACCGTCAGTTCCTTTTGAACTTCCATACTTCTTTTTTTGTAGGGAATGGCTAACGCGCGCGCGCGTCGGAGCGCACGATTTCCGACCGGCTGGGCTTGTCCTAATTAAGTAAGTTCATCAGGGTGTATTATTGATAATTAAGGAAAGGGCGGGCCCCACCCAAGTGAAAATCAGGGGGGCGATTAATTGGGGATGGAAAGGTCCATGCGCATTCACCAGGCGAGGATTAAATGGAAAGTAGAGTGGGCCAACGTGCATGCAACCATGTGCTGCTTGTATCGTCAAAGGAGGAGGTGGGGCCACTGTAAATACATGGAAACGGCTGCAGTTATTAATTCAGAAAGAAACAGACTTGGTCGGAAGTTGATTGAGGTTGTGAGAAGGGGATCCGCACGTTGGCACGCGCGATCGCGGAAGAGTCTTTTCGTTTTTTTTGGAGTGCGGCGATTCGGTGCCCAGGCTCATCTGCACCCGGTCAGAAAAAAATTCATAAAATATTCCAATTTTTTTTTGCGTGGTAGAAAATTTGATGCGTGAGGTCCGCTCCAATTTTCAAATCATTTGGACATTTGAGCACCTCTCGGCAAAAAAGACAAATCAGGTCAGAACTGTGCATGAACAGTAAACTTTTTAACTGACCCTGAATTTGTCTTTTTTGCCGAGAGCTGCTCAGATGTCCAAATGATTTGAAAATTGGAGCAGACCGCATGCATCAAATCATCGACCATGGAAAAAAATTGAATTTTTTGAATTTTTCTAGTATTTGTTTTGATTTTTTTCGTCAGCGTGGGTGCAGATGAGCCTGGGCTCAGAAGATGATTATCGGGGGTTATCTTCACAAGTTTAAAATGAGGAAAAGGAACACTCGCAGCACGCCTGTCGCGTTCGCATCAGACCAGCACACGGTCGATCTACCCCGCCACTCAACGCCAACCGGCTTGGCATTTCACTGGCATGTGGGAACGCATCTCAGCAATCCGACCGTGGGCCAAACTAGCCCGCCCCGCCGTCGCCATTTTCTCCACGTGCGTGGTTTGGCCAAAAATTTTGCTCGCTTTTTTTGAGAAAGTATGCTTGTATTCAAATCACGAAATAATATAAAGAAAATTTTCGCTCGCTGATGAACGAGGCAGTGAGGGGAACGAGGACGGAATTTAATGCATTGCGCCTAAGTATTATGGGAATATCTGATTTTCGTAAGGTGACTTATACACCTGGACGGAGGGAGAAACCGCATGTGATCAAACCAAACTCAGCCATCCAATCGCTGACACCTAATTTTCGTCGATATAGTATGTTTATAAGGCCGATCTATTAAATATAAATATGTTTTTACACAGCAAATGATCCCTAAAAACAACAACATAAAGAAAAACTATCACTGCTCACGGAACGAGCCGGCCTCGTCGTCTTTGGCTGCCGGCGCGAACCAGCCGGAGCTGTCGACGTGTGTCTCTGCGGCATGGTTGTCCTCGGCCTCCAGCTACTCATTCACGCGGAGCGTGATGGTGCTCTGCACGGACGCAAGCACCGCCCAGTTCACATCCATCACGTTCAGTTCTGCCTGCAGGAGGGCCTCAATGGCAGCGGCATCCACGCGCTCCGTGTCGAGTTGAGACTCCACCGCCCGGTTCAAGTCCACGACGTCTGGTTCTGCCTGCAGGAGGGCCTCGATGGCAGCGGCATCCGCACGCTCCTCGTCGAGTTGAGCCTCCGCCGCCTGGTTCACGACCACGACATCCGGTTCCGACTGCAGGAGGCCCTCGATGGCAGCGGCATCCGCGCGCTCTGCGTCGAGTTGATCCTCCGCCGCCCGGTTCATGACCACGACATCCGGTTCCACCTGCAGGAGGGCCTCGATGGCAGTGGCATCTGCGCGCTCCGCGTCGAGTTGAGCCTCCGCCGCCCGGTTCACGACCACGACATCTGGTTCCGCCTGCAGGAGGGCCTCGATGGCAGCGGCATCCGCACGCTCCACGTCGAGTTGAGCCTCCACCGCCCGGTTCACGACCACGACATTTGGTTCCGCCTACAGGAGGGCCTCGATGGCAGCGGCATCCGCGCGCTCCCCATCGAGTTGAGCCTCCGCCACCCGGTGCTTCTTTAGGATCGCCAGGTTGAACCGCTGGTATGCCTGCACCATGGGGGACCCGGACGCCAGCACGAAGTCGACGTTCATCTTCTCCTTCGCAGCGGGGGCCTTTTGCGCCGCGACCTCCACCATGAACATTGGATCGCCTTCCTCCTCGGAGCTCGGCTCCAGAGGACTCGGGGATTGGCCCGCCGCAAAGCGAGCTTGGGAACGGAGGTCTGTGGCGCCTACCGCCGCCGCGATTTCTGCGCGGCGCTCCGGCGTCAACATCTTGTAGTACGTGATCTTGCTGCGCACCATGGCTATCCAACGAACTAGGGGACGGCTGATGCGGGCTAGGGGATCGAAAGGTGGGAGAATGGGCTGGGAGGTGGGGTTTTGGGGCAGTGGTGACCGGCCGGCAAGTAGCTGGCGTAGGCCGAGCAGCGAAGGTTCCGGTGTGAATAGTGGTACCGGTGACGACTGGTCAATCGGTTTTGACTGTGCGGAGTTTGCAAAGCCGGACGGCTGGAGCCTGGAGAGTTGTGGGGTGGGATGGGACCAAAGTTTCGGAGTTTGACGTCGCAGACATCCGGACCTCCCCACCCGTTCGGTCTGTGGGATTTGTTTTTTTAGATGCTGTAGGTGGGATTCGTATCCGAAAAGACTCTTCCGCGATCGCGCGTGCCAACGCGCGGATCCCCTTCTCGCAACCTCAATCAACTTCCGACCAAGTCTGTTTCTTTCCGAATTAATAACTGCAGCCGTTTCCATGTATTTACAGTGGCCCCACCTCCTCCTTTGACGATACAAGCATCACATGGTTGCATGCACGTTGGCCCACTCTACTTTCCATTTAATCCTCGCCTGGTGATTGCGCATGGACCTTTCCACCCCCAATTAATCGCCCCCCTGATTTTCACTTGGGTGGGGCCCGCCCTTCCCTTAATTATCAATAATACACCCTGATGAACTGACTTAATTAGGACAAGCCCAGCCGGTCGGAAATCGTGCGCTCCGACGCACGCGCGCGTAACAAAAAAATTTGTGAAGATAACACTTGGTTCTTTGCCTTCGCGTGATACATCGATGGAAATCCCGATTATAATGACGCATAATTTTCTACTAAATCCCGTAAAAAGGCATCCTCTTCGCCCCTCCGGCCGCAATCATCACGCTAATCGTACTTTCTATTTGATTTCCTTCCCCATTACGGTGACGTCGACGATATCGCGATCGCTGTGGCTTTGGCGAAGTGCGTTCGACGGAGCGCACCATTGAGGCAGACGACAGTCATGTCATTCGGAAGTGCCGCCTGGAAGCTGAGACAACCGCCTTCTTTGCATCCAGGAAGTCCGTAGGAGACTACAACTGTCGTGTCACCGTGACCATTGGATGCGACGTGACCACGTCATTCGAGCTCGAGCTGCCGCAAGGGGACTCGAACGTGACCGTGTACCCTTACACGGGCACCGGTTTACTATCGAAAAGGCTCTTCCGTGTCGGGGACCCGTCCAGCCTGTGCAACCAACAGAAATGCCGGCGTGCAGTTCGGGGCTGGCTCCGCTCATCGATCTACGTCCCAACGAAAGAGAGTGGGAGACGGTCGCCCCGACGGCGTTGTGAGGAAGATAGTCCAGGAGGCGAATCGCCGGCGGTTGCATCAATGAGGAGGGTGTGACTTCAGCTTCGACATGAATGTGGACCGGCGTCATGTCGTTACCCTGCCGGCGCTACGTTCATGGAGAAGCTTCTTGGCGAGGAAGGTGCTGGGACGTGCCCGGCATGTCTCACACACACCATCAAACAAGTAGTACAGTAGTACCGCTTATCCAGGCTTTCGCCGGCCTATTGATGCACATACGAGAATTTTTAAATCATATAATGCTCTATGTACGTTTGGTCTTGTCACTAATAAGTACTAGTACTATATTTGTAACCATTGAGTAACTGGTACTACTTGGTGAATGTTGCGTAGCTGTGGATGTCCGAGCTAAATTTGAAACACAGTAACGATCAAACGAGATGTTACCATTGGGCTCCACCACTCCACTAGCCAAAATCACCTTGACCTATTTGATTTGCAGGATCCTCAAAATGCAGGAATCGCAAAAAAATAGGATTGTTCTCTTTGGATGGGAATGGCTTGGATTGGAGTACAGGATTAGGATTGAGTGTTTGATGTCATAGGAAAGACAAATGAATTTTTAAAATACTCCTAGGTTGGAGTAGATGCAGGATTTCCTATATTATTAAATGTAGTACAATAGCTTTGTCCGTCCAGCTTACTGCGGGAAAGGTCGTTTCTGTAAGAAGACGATGGAGAAGCGGATTCAACGAAGAGTGAAATTATGGTTGCTTCGCCCTTGACTTTGTGATTTGATGCCTCATTGCTTTGTGATTTGTGATAGTAGAAGGGAGTAGACTCTGTGCTCTATGCATGCGTCCATGCAAGGGAGAAAGAGGGGAGAGGTTGCATTTTTTTATTCCTTCAATCAATTTGGCATCGGTGCACCACCGAGTTCCGGTTCCCTCTTTTTTTGGCTTTCGCAGCACCCTCCACAATGGTTCCCATCGATGCCAAAAGCTATTTTACCATTTGGCTACACATTGTGGATGCCCTTAAGCATACCACTTGGTTTTGATTAGTAAAGAGGAGGTGCTTTTGCCGCGCGGAAGGCGGGGGAGGTTGGCCTCACGGTTTGCTAACATGCGGTCCCACGTGTCAGTGATGTACCAAGCCGATCCACGTCCCACATGACTACATGAGGCAGAACAATGACAGAAGCAACTTTAGGGAAGAGTGAAATGATGGTTGCTTCGTCCCTCCAACTTATACCGTGGGAAAGTTGCAGCTTTGTGATTTGACGCCTCATTGCTCATTACTATTGCGGCGCCACGACCGGGGTGCGTCCCCCCTGCTGCTCTGCACTGTTATTTGGTGCATGGCACGTGGACCCGGATGCTGGATGTCCCACATGTCGGCGAAAGGGAGTAGAACATTTATGAAAGCGAGCGCTCCACTCTTACGACGGAGGAGTACAAGACACGGCGGCCCAGTGAACTGTAACTTGTACTGTACTACTGTACTAGTACTATGTGGTAGTCTTGTACTACTCTTGTACCACTTGGTTTTGCTGTTTCGCGTGATCCATTGATACAAACCCGATTAAACAGGCGAGGCCGGGTCTTTTCCCGTGCGGTAGGCAGGGTAGTTTGGCATAGTCGGTTTGACAAAGAGATCGAGAGAAAGATGTGAAATGCTTGAATGTGTAGTGGGCCCTTTTTTTGTGTCATGTGTGTGTATAGTCGGACCTTTCAGATCACTAGATGATACTAGCCATACATTTCAATGCAATTTTAATGTATGCAACATGAATAATTGAAGTAACAATATGAGATCTAAAACTTAAAATACATATGATTTATTGTGTTAGAGTATAGTAGTACTGTATTGCATAGTTGTTAGATATAACATGCGAGAACGTGTAGGGACGTACTTTTGGAGGGCCTACAGAGAGAAATTCAGCATAAAGTGGATTCAAATATTTGTATTCATCATCATAGCATTTGTAACTCATATCTAGAGTTTATACGGTAGACGTGAATGCTTGTTCGCTCTTACGAAACTAGTACAACAATATTGGGGTGGCGTGCGCCAATTTAGGCGTGGGAGGTTGGCCTAGTCGGCTCCACAGAGAGAGCGAGAGAAGAGATAAATACACTGGCGGTCACTGTATTTGAAGCAAAAGCATAATACGGTCATCGGACTTCAGAATACGCTCATTAGGGTCACTATATACGTTTGGTGGTGATTATACGGTCACTCGCTCACCGTTCAGCATCATATTGCACTCTGTTGACCGGCCAAATAGTCTATGTGGCACTATGTTGACTGGTTAAATTTTCCACGTTCCTTGTGGGTCCCACCTGTCAGTTGGCAAAGGAAAGAGATAAGATAAACAGAAATTTACGCAGGCGCGACAAGACTTGAACCCTTGCGCGCGAACCACCTGGCTGTGTATGTGTGTGTCAGGGCCTGATGTGTGTGCATGCACGTGTATGTTGAGAACTTGAGCGTGAGCGTGTGTGTTGGTCGTGTGGTGAGTGCATGCATGCGTGCGTGCATGCATGTCTGCGTGTGTGTGCATGCATGCGTACGTGTGTGCATGTGAGTGTTGCATGCATGCAGTTCGTGTGCATGCGTGCGTGTGTGTATAATCACCACACTAGATCCTGTGTATTAAAAGAACCAGTCAACCAGCACAGCATACCAATACAAGGCCACCTTGTCCGCGCCACTTCGAATCTCTTCTACTAGTGATACCCACCGTGCAATATTTTATTTTCGTTTGTTTACATTCTTATACCCGCTGACAGGTGGGCCCTATGGTAGTGAGATAATGAGCGCTGATGATGCAACACTAGATGCGCCACGTGGACTGTTTAACGGGTCAACTAATCATGTCTTCAACAAATATAGAGCTCTACGGTGAGCCTGTGACTGTATAACAACCACAAAACGTATATGGTGACCGTAGTGAGTGTATTGTGAAGTCCAGTGATCGTATCATGCTTTCGCTTCAAATACAGTGATCGTCGGTGTATATCTCGCGAGAGAAAGATGGAACATACGTGAATGTGATGGGGCGTACTTTTAGAGGGCCTAGAGATATTTTGTGTGCGTACGTGAAAGAGGCGTAGAGAGGGGGGGCGATGGGGAGAGAGAGAGAGATTCTCTTCGTTTCTCTTTATTATGACTAACCTCATAGTATAAAAATATAAACATTCACAATGCGGAATAATATCATTGGATGCACCATGCAATTAACTTTTGTACTCCATATAACTTTGCAATATTGTATAGATGTAGATTTTATAAAATAAATTTTGGCCACACTTTGCGTAGTTCTAATTCAAAAGGAATCTTGTATGCGAAGTAAACTTGAACAGAGGGCTTTTTAGATCAATGGAGCACATGATAAGATGCAACATGTGTGAATGTGCTGTTTACGTATTTGGCAGGGCCTGGAGAGGGTATGTGTACGTATTCAAGAGAGGCGCGGATAGAGGGGGTGTGTGTGCGATGAGAGATAGATAGCACGAGAAATGAGAGAGGCCTAGAGAGATAGAGACGAATAGGATATGCCTCGACGAGAGATGGTCTTGAGTGTCTGTATGCAAGGGAGAAGGGGAGAGAGACATGAGCAGAAATAGTGTGTGGGGTGTGTGTGTCTGGTATGCATGTGTGGGTGTGACAAGATACCGAGACCTAGGGGTAGTGGTGTGTGAGGTCTGGTGGGCCGAGGTGAGGCCCCCGGTCGGTTCCGTCCTGCGCCACATTGGTCCGCCTGTAACACATTATACGGAGACCCCTGGAGGACTAGTCGCACAAGACAAAGAAACCAGAGCCGCGAAGGACTTTGTGTCCACTGACAAAGCCGGCTAGGGATTGTAACCCTAGGCCCCGGGTATGTTTATACAAGCCCGGGGCCTAGTTTGTCGATAGCATACACAGAATCCCTTGGTATTCACGTAGTGTACTCTGTACACACCCTACTCACAAATATACATGACCGGGGGTAGGGTATTTCCTGGATCACAAGGGCCCGAACTAAGGTAAATCCTTGTCTCTTATTACCATGCATCCAACCTAGCTATAAGGGATATCCTACTGAATGCTCTGCTAGAATCATATTCGTCAACTAGTAAGAGAGGTGGAGATCGACAATGCGTGCGAGATAGGCCTAAGCGTCCGGGAGACACGTAGGCAGGTATATGTATAGAGAAAAGGGTCGATGTAGATCGTGCGTGCCTATGCGTGTGAAAGAGTTCTTGTGACAGAGACTAGTGAAAGGAGTCATAGATAGTTGTGAGATAGAGGGAGGGAGGGTGATATATATATATATACAGCGTGTGTGCGAGAGACACCTCAGGAGAGAGTGTGAGGATGTGCGAGAGAGAAGGCCGATGGATATACAGTGTGTGCGCGTATGTGTGAGAGAGAAAGATAACACGTGTGTGAGGAGGGTACGCGTAAAAGACTGATGTACACATCAATTTAAAATATAAATTGTATCCAAATATTTGGATGGGATCATGATATTTGCTATTCGCGTATGGAACGATCATTGGTGTATCAAACATCCATATTCTGTCATATTTGAGCATGTGTATGGTATTATTCGACATAAATGATCCATAGAGTCAGTATTTTGAAATCCAGGCAATGCATGGCTTTAGCAATTCAAATATAAACGTGAATATAGTTTATGTTGTGTGTGTAAAGCACATTATACATACAAAAGATACATAGTGAACATTCTAAATAGCTAGCTAGGAACTAGCATACGTTTGAAATCAACTTAAGGTGGTTTCAAATATTCGAATTCAACATGAAGTGCATTCAATTATTTGAATTCAAGATCATGGCATTTGTAAATCATACCTAAATTAAGGGTGCATCAATCTTTGCTTTGCTTTTGTACATAATTACATATAGTCGTGTACAAAATACATTCAAATTTACCACCTCCATTCCAAAATAATAGTAGTTATAGGATTTTCAAGAGTCAAAATTTCAAAAGAAGCGCATAATTTAATGAGGTTTTCAATCATACAAGGTCAAATTTAACAAGGTCTATTAAGGTCAATCCTAATAGTTCAAGAGTACTGTCAACGCGAATGCTTCTGGTTCAAAATTTTGAACGAAGCGCTAAAAGAGCCTCTCCTCGCCCGAAACCGCGCGAGACCAATGTTTGGTAGAAGGAAATTACCGTCCTAACTCTGACCCGTGAAGCCTATCAGCCCGACGTCCAGAAGTCTAAACCGGGGTAGGTTTGTAACTTCACCGAGACGCCACACAACTGCCTCCGAAAAACATTCATATACCGCGGGCGCCTAAACGCCGATGCGCTCGGCCAAAATCACTCCCGCCCACTATTTTGGACACGTGAGATTACCGTCCTACCCCCGACCCGCAACATGTCCGAAATTTTAGATGGGGGCAAAGTTTGTAACTTTCCCCAAATTTCAAATAAGCGCGTCCCGGAAACATGGTTCCCCCTTAGCTTCCCCCCTCCCCCTTCCGATTCCCCATTCATACTCCGTGGGCGCCAAAACTCCCTCTCCACCAGCCGCGAAACCCCAACCTTTTTCGTCCGCCACCCCATCACACCGATCCACCGCCGCCCTCCTCCATCACGCCGGAGCCGATACCCCGACGTCGTCGTCCACCGCAACCTCAACCGCAGCGCCCTCCAGGACTTAGCAGTTGAAGCCGAGGCAGAGCTGCCTCCATGACGCGGACGTGCATCATACCCGAGCCACTTCAATCCCTCCGTCCTGTGCCTCACCGCTGCTGCTCCAATGTCGCTACCGTCCACCGCATCGGAGCTGTTCCCGCTACGCCGTCGTTCGCCGCCTCAGATCTGCTTCTCCGCCGCCGACAGAGGGCCACCGTACCACACTCAACAACTTGGCCATGGGTGCGTCCAAGGCTCCACCGTTCTCCACAACATCTGATTTCCAGCGAACCACAAGAAGATCATCGAAAAATCATAAGGAGGACACAGCATGGCAAGCCGATATTGGTACTCCTCTTCCCTTATTCTTGCAAATCTTACATGTCTGCTCGCACGGTATTCATCCCACGAAGGAAACTAGTTGACCACTTCTTACTGCACATTCTTCCTGATACTAGATGTTCCAAGTAACCCGCGATGCACAAGGTTTCCCCCCATTTACTATTTCACTTTAGCTAGAGGTCCGTTGCCTGCCTGGATTTCAATTCAGTGTCAGTTGATTCCCAATTAAAGGAAGCACCACCCGCGGAGGCATGCGGAGCACCTAGTCCGCCTGTTCGCCGGGGAATCAGCGCCTCAGTGTCTATCTTAGAGGTGTGTGTGGCGCAAGAGCTGCTGGCGCCTGATCTGGTGGTCCGCTGGGCTTAAAGGGATGGCCGGGGGGCGCTGCCAAGCACGGCGGTGGGGTGAGGTCGAGGGGAGGGCGGGGTGGTGGAGGTAGGGGTCTGGGCCGGTGGTCGTTGGCGGTTCAAGGAAGATCATCAACAGTGACTGGCGAGAGGTAGATGAAGGCCATCTGCCCATTCCTTGTAGATCGGACGGTGCAGAAAAAATCGACTGACCTATTTGTTTTCAGTCGATTGTTATTTTCATAGGACCACATGTGGTAGTTTGCTGGAGGATTACCTGCACTTCCCAGCCACCCATGTGCTCATATTTCAAAAGCCTAGAATCTAATTTCGTGTGCCATGCATGTTGTAGAGCTATCATATGTCTGCCATAATTTATTTTTGACCCACCTGCTATCTGATACTTTTACACTGCACTACTTGTGCACAAACTACACCCATACTCTCTCACTATTATTTTATTACGCATGGGTATTTCAGAATCTCAACCACAGTATTCTAAAAAGAAAACACAGCTGTCGCTCCAGTCTACATCGAGGATTGGAAATGCGCGGTTTGATGCTCTAAAGAAGAGTGTAGTGTCATTCGATGAAGACTATCAACGTAGCTCTGTAGTTGATGACCCCATTCCCCATACACCAGCATCGCAGGTGCTTGCTTTAACTTCATGGTGTCATATGTGGTTGCATGTTGCATATGGTGTCTACCTTGTATATTGCTTCTAAATTGGTTAAATTGCATCTGCTTAGCCATATATTGTGAATATGACATGCCTTCCTGTTTTTTGGTACATACTACATATGTATATTAACCATGTTCTTACATCAAACTAATGTTCTTGTGTATCCCTCATCAATCACTTATGATGAGACAGTCAGACGGGTGGGTTAGTGTGAGACGCGCTACTCTTTTAAAGAGTGCAGTGTCATCCTCCCCACATGATTCTCAACAAACAGCAAGGCTAGATGAAGATAGTCAACAGAGCTCTGTAGTTGGTGACCGCATTTCCCCTACACCACCATCGCTGGTGCTTGCTCTAACTTGGCAGTGTGAGATGTGGTTGCATGTTGCATATGGTGTCTAGCTTGTAATTCTTCTAATTTGGTTAAATTGCATCTGCTATTCTGCTTAGTTTACGCATTATACCTGTTAATGTGACATGCCTTCCTGTTTTTGGTACATACTACATCTGTCTATTAACCATGTCCTTACATAAAACTACTGTTCTTGTGTATCCCGCATCAATCACTTATGATGAGACACCTTTAGTATATGCCGCTTGATATTTGTTGCATCTTGCATATGATTTATAGCATGTACTGCGTCTAATTTGTTGAAACGCCATTTATTATGAGATGCTTTTAACTTGGCAGAGTCATATTGGTTGCATCTTTCATGTGGTGTCTACCTTGCATTTCTTCTAATTTGTTGAAATGGCTTCTGATTAGTTTACACAAATAGGTGTGAATATGCCATGCCGTCCTGTTTTCGTACATATTCCATCCTCGTATCATGTGTTTGCCTTACATCCAAGTAGTGTTCATCAGTATCATGCATGAATGAGTTCTGAAGATTGACTTTTATTCCTTTTTCTTGTCGTTTGACTTGACAATGCAAAATCAATTAAGCGGAAGGAAATTAGCAAGGCAGTGGATGATGGTGCTCCTTCCGACCAACTGAAATGGAGGGTCTCTACAGATTCTACTCTGCCATCCTCCAAACAAGATTTGCAAGACAACACATGCATAGACAGTCAACGTAGTTGTGTTGATGATGAGCACATCTCCCCTACCCAAGCATCACAGATGCTCGCTCTAACTTGGCACTGTTATATGTGGTTGCTTGTTACGTATGATGTCTAGCTTGTATTGCTTCTAATTTTGTTGAATTGCATCTGCCTAGTTTACACATTATACTTGTGAATAAGACACGTGTTCCTGTTTCTAGAACATACAATATCTGTCTATCACGCCATGTTCTTACATCAAAGTACTACTGTTGTGTAACCTGCAACAATCACTTATCATAAGCCACATTTAACTTGGGAGTGTGATATAGGTTGCATCTTGCATTGTTTTCTAGCTTGTACTGCTTCTAATTTGTTGAAATGGCACTTATGACGAGACAGTTTTAACTCGGTAGAGTGACATTCGTTGCATCTTTCATACGGTGTCTAGCTTTCATTGCTTCTAATTTGTTGAAATGCCTGCTGCTTAGTTTACACATCATAGGTGTGAATATGGAATGTTGTTCAATCCTCCTATCATGCGGTCACCTTACATGAAAGTAGTGTTCGTCAGCATCATGCATCAATGAGTTCTGAAAAGCGAATTTTATTCATTTTTCTTGTGGGTTTGACTTGACAAGGCAAAAAAATAATAAGAGAGGAAGGAAAAAAGTAAGGCAGGGGCTGATGGTGGTCATCTGGCGCCACCGGTAAGGAGGCGCTCTAGAGATTCTGCTACTACTGCTAGTGCAGTAGAAGTTCCAAGTAAATATGATGTGCCCAACAACCCTACTCCAGCATCCCATGTGCTTTCTCTAGCTTGGCAGTGTGATATTTGCTTGCATGTTGCATATGGTGTCTAGCTTGTATTGCTTCTAATTTGATTAAATTGCATCTGCTTAGTTTACACATTATACATGTTAACATGGCATGTCTTCCTTTTTTTGCATATACTACATCTGTCTATTACATGTTCTAACATCGAAGTACTGTTCGTGTCTATCCTGCATCAATCACTTATGACGAAACACCTTTAACTTGGTAGTGTGATATTGTTTGGATCTTGCATATGATTTATTGCTTGTACTACTTGACATTTGTTTAAATGCCACTTATGACGAGACACTATTAACTTGGCAGAGTGATATTTGTAGCATCTTTCATATGGTGTCTAGCTTCCATTGCATTGGTTCTAATTTATTGAAATGCCTTCTGCTTAGTTTACACATCATAGGTCTGATTATCTCATGCCGTCCTGTTTTTCGTACATATTACATCCTCCTATCATGCGGTTGTCTAACATCAAAGTTCAGTTCGTCTGAATCACACATCAATTAGTTCTGAAGAACTAAATTTTCATTCCTTTTTCTTGTGGGTTTGACTTGACATGGAAAAAATAGAAGAAGGTACACAGAATGGTAGGGGATGGTGTTACTACTCGGGAGGCACGGAAACAGAAGCGGAACAGCTCTGCAAATTCTGCTGGTACTGATAGTGCAAGAGAAGGTCAAAGTCCACCGGATAAATGTACAAACACAGTATCCCCTGCTACAGCACCTGCAAAATGTACCAAAGACAAATGAACCAAACAAGCAACGACAGCCCTAGTGGTTGCAGCACCTTCTTCCACAGTACCAACATGTGCACGACTTACTTGTTCGTCAACTCTGCTAGCGGCAAGTTCCCAAGCTCCTTTGCCACCTGACACTACTTCCGAAGCACTCTTGGCACAAGAGGACTTGGCAAGATCAGATGAACCTTGTGAGCTTCAACACCAAGATGGTAGTTGATCGAGTCAAGTTACAATTGCATGCTTCTTTATATGTAGTCTCACAGTTTGATGTACACTAACACTTCCCAAGTTCGTTGTTGAACTAGCACCTAGGCGCAAGAGGAAACAGACATCAGGGATAATGCTCGACAGGTTAACTAAATCTAAAGGAGTAAGATTGGAGATCCATTTTGAGTCAGGTTTAAAAAGGCCACGTGATGCTACAGAGTCAGCCAAGTTAGTATCAGAGGTAGCCGTTGCTGTTAGGTGTCATGCACGTATCCTCCCAACATGGATTCAGTACAGGAATGACAAAAACGAAATCTAGTTTAACACCTTCCTCGACCATTTATCTGTAAGTATGGTTATTTATGGAACTTAGTAATATCGTCTTGCTCTGTCCCATACTTTCTAGGTTGCTGGTAATGAGACTCCTATAATTTTGAACAGATGAGGTTCAAGTTGGATCAGCAAGATGATGCAACCAGACAAGCATGCACTCATGTTTTCAAGTCTGCTCTACGACAGTATCGGTATAATCTAAGGAAAAATCACTTTGAAGGCAAGGCTAACAATGAACTTGCCCAAACATCTCCAGTGGAAAATATAATGGATGAAGACTGGACAACCCTTGTTAAACACTGGTCTGATCCAAAGTATCAAGTATGTTATATAGATGTGATTAGATCACATGTTGAACTCCTATTTACACATGTCCCTCACAAATCTATCTTCTTCTAGGTGAACTGTTCAAAGAACAAGGCCAACCATACGAAAGTGAAATTCCAATAGATGAAAGGATCTCGTAGCTATATTGCACACTGCGAGGCTCTGGTAACTAGCTGCTGTTTCACTCTTTTGGCTGTGCCATATTATCAAATCTATATTGACTTGTTCCAAATGCAGAGGAAAGCCCGCAAGGACCAAAAAGAATCTGAACCAAATGCGGTGGAAATCTTCAAGGACTATCACACCAACAAGACAAAGGGCATGACTACACCAGTCAAAGCCGTTGTAGTAAATCCTTAATCCTCAGGCCCTTTGAACTAATGGTTACTCTGACTTGTGGTGCATTGAACTACATGGTTTGTAGCCAATGTCTATTACTCTTTTCAATTTTATACACAGTTGTCTGAACGTATCATTGCACTTTACAAGGTTTAAAAGAGAGGAACGATGTTCCTTTGCTCTTGATCTGTAATCTAGTTCCGTGCTGCACACAATGTTACAATTGCCTGTTTGTCAGATCTCAGTAGTTTTGTGATATGAATGATGTCATACTATGCTCACCGTATTATAAACTTTGTCTCTTTATCTTAGCTGTCAATACAATGTGAAGAAATAGAAAATACATTAGCCATGGTATATGGTCATATGTTTGGAACCTGGTTTTATTATGTACTTTGCAGTAAAATACAACTAATATTTTACATGGGTTCACCAAAATAAGTTTTGTATATAAACCAAAGCTATTCTGTTTGGTTTTACTGCCTCATTAATAACTTCTGTTCTGGTACTACTAATGTACAAACTCAACTTTTCAGCAAGCTATGGAACAAATGGTGGAACCGCAACAACCTCCTGAAGGTGATGAGGCAACCATAACCACAATGTCACCTCTTGCTGCAGTGGGTCGGTATTTCTCCACTAACAGTGCCAAAAGCACCTTCCTGCATAATACTGGGTTGGTTGTTAAGGCAACCTCGTCCAAACTGCCTCATGAACAAGATCTGCAAGCTCGACAGAATGATATATCTGCGCTCCAGACACAAGTCCAATCCCTAACAGAGACCCTTTGTGAAACAAGAACATCCATTGTTCGATGTCGTCAAGATATGCATGGTTTTGAAACCAGACTATCAAACATTTGCTATGTTTTTCAGGAGCCTAGGAGAAATGACAACGAAGTTTATGGTGCTCCATTAGACACTACAACATGAAAACGTACCAGTCAGGTCAAATCATTCGAGCTTCTGAACTTCTGATGGTGCATTTACTTTTATGCCAACCCTCCTTTTATTATATGGCTGTAATTTGTTTTGTTGCGTTACAAAATTTGTTCTTAACAGGTAGTGACCGGCTGAAGAAAATAGCAAGCGATTTTTGTATAGTGTAGGGTGTTCCCTATATTTGCATGGGTGGCGAACTTTGATGCCCAGTGAATGTAATGTGTGCAATCGTCGTAATAGCCTATCGTTAGTTGCTTGCTTATTTATTTCCTCATAGTCATCTTTTTCCTCGGTTTGTTAGTGGCCACAATAACCATGGGCCACATACGGCCCGTGGTAACCATGGGCCTGCTACCTGCTGTAGTGCCCAAGGGCCATCTACGGGCCGTAGGATCCGTGGGCCAAAAGCGGACCGCATCATGGGCCATAAACGGGCCATAGTGGGAATGGTCCGTTTAAGGGCCCGTAGCATAACAGGCCGTTAACAGGCCTAAAGTCATCACATGCTTAATTCTATCGACAGTCATAATGGGTCGTTAATGGGCCGGAATACATGACGGGCCGAAAATGGCCCAGTGGGTTAACAGACCACAAACGGGCTGATTGTAACCACGGGCTAAATCTGGCTCATTAGCATAATAGGCCAGTAACAGACCGTAAGTAATCGAGGGCCAGAAATGAGCCCAAGATTATATGGGCCCTTAGAAGGCCGAAAGAAAACACGGATTGGAAACGGCCCAACTGAATCATGGGCCGTTAATGGGCTCAAAGCCGTTTACTTTTCATGATGGGCCAGAATCACCACGGGCCGTCAATGGGCCTAGAGAAACAAAAGGCCTAATATGGGCCGAAAGACGTCACGGGCCATAGATGGGCCTAGAGAAACAAAAGGCCTAATATGGGCCGAAAGACGTCACGGGCCATAGATGGGCCGAAAGTGACAACGGGCTGAAATCATAAGGCACGGCCCACATGGCGCTACTGGGCCGAATTTTGAAAGGCCATAACGGGCCGTGAGTACCCGGGTCGTAAATGGGCTGTATGCGAACATGCCATTAACAGGCTTTCCTTGGGCCGGCCCGCTTACTTTTGACCAAGTCAAACGGGCCGGCCTTTTTAACGTAAATGGGCCACTATTGGGCCATGCCACGTGTTGACGTATCATAGGTGTCTCGCTTCCAATGAATGGATGACATCTGTCCCAACGCCGAGCTGACACGTGGTTTTGCCGGCGAATGAGAAATTTACACGTGGAAAATCGTCATTGGTCAGGGCTCCTAACGGGTCATCGGATCCAAACCGGAACCCGATAGCTTAACGGCGACTCGTTACGGTGAATGCCATGTGTCGGTTACCCTTGACGAAAACACTTCCATGACGCGACATTTATCGTCATGGAAGTGGACACTTCCGTGATGATAATTTCAGTATTGTCATGGAACACTTCTACGACAGCATAGGTATGACTATCTTGATTCTGTCATAAAATTGTCACAGATGTACATGCATGACAGAAAACTTGACCTACTGTGACAAAGACGTATCATCACAGAAGTGTTTTTTTGTAGTGTAGGTATCCTTTCATGAAGTGAAGATGTTCCTGAAGCGTTCCCTCATCTCCTCGATCACTGCCTATTGGTGATCCACCACCTGGGTCAAAAACTCAAGTTGTGTAGTGTTTTGATTAATGGTGTCAGCCATGAGACCGATCTTATGGAAGAGACCATCGACCCTTGCCTCTAGGTCTTTGCTCATCAACCAATAAGAATCGATACCCACTCCAAAAGTATTTAGACAGGCCTTAGAAACTTGCTCCAAATCCTTGATCTTTTCCTTTGTCTCCTCCTGGGTAGGTTGTTCCTTTCCCCACTCCTTCTGGGGAGGCCCAAGAGGAAATAACGAAATAGATCCTCGGATATTGAACTGATAAGGGTTTGGAGGATACTCATCTAGAGTAGATTCATCATCCCCTTCTTGTGCCGGTTTCTTCCTCCTTGATCCCCAATACCTTCTCCTTGTTGTCGGTCTCCTCCTCCGGGCGTGGTTCATCCTTTAGGCTCAGCTTCCTCAAGTCCTCCCATCCAGCAGACACCACTTCATCCAGGTTGGGGAAAGGGATGATGCGGGTGGTGGTTGATGAAGACTTGTTGTTCATGGCGGCGCCCGTGCTCGTCATCTGTAACTAAAATCTTTTGGAGGAAGTGGCAAGCAAAAGAAACTTGAGATACGATTGGTTTGGGGCTAAGGGACGTGCCCCTCGGCCCTTTATAAAGGCTTGGAACCCTGGTAATCTCGAGATTAGGCAAAGAGAGTTAGTTAGAAAGAGATCAAAACAAAATCGGGAAAGAATCGTGGTAACAGACCAATCGACGGCCTTCCATGCGAGCGGGTGATAACCCACAAGTATAGGGGATCATTTGTAGCCTTTTTGGATAAGTAAGATTGTCGAACCCATCGAGGAGCTAAAGGTAGAATTAATATTCTCTCAAGTTCTATCGACCACCGATATAACTCTACGCACACCAATGTTCGCTTTACCTAGAACAAGAAATATAACTACTTTGTAGGTGTAATGGGATAGGTTTGCAAGATAATAAAGAACGTGAAAATAAAAGTTAGGTGATGTTTTAATAAAAGAACAATTAAGTTAATATAGCGAGTGTGGAAAAGTGGTGGTAGGATTTGCAGAATTGTCCCTAAGCAATTGGCTAAGTTACTAGACTGATGGCAAGTTTTTATGTGGGAGAGGCCACTGCTAGCATGTCATCCCTTACTTGGAATTCTATGCACTTATGATTGGAACTATTAGCAAGCATCCGCAACTACTAAAGTTTATTAAGGTAAAACCCAACCATAGCATTAAGATATATTGGTCCCCCTTCAATCCCGTATGAATCAATTTCTATGGTAGGAAGAAGTTTCCGCTACTCTTGCCCTCAAATGCATAGTCCTATCAACATACAACTAGCCCTATGGTGTGATCCATGCGAGCGCTCATATGATGGGCACCAAAGGACAGCAACATAACCACAAGCAATTTAAACCAATCATAGCAATTCACCAATTACCCATAGGACAAAAAGAATCTACTCAAACATCATAGGATGGCAACACATCATTGGATAATAATATGAAGGATAAAGCACCATGTTCAAGTAGGGGGTACAGCGGGTTGCGGGAGAGTGGACCGCTGAATATAGATGAGGGAAGGTGATGGAGGTGTTGATGAAGATGACAGAGTTGTTGGAGTAGATTGCCGTCACACGATGGTTTCCCCGACGGGCGTTCCGGCGCCACCGGGAGAGAGGGGGAGAGATACCCCCTCCTTCTTCTTCTTCTTCCTTGGCCTCCCCCCTAGATGGGAGGAGGGTTTCCCCTCTGGTCCTTGGCCGCCATGGCTCCCGGAGGGCAGGAGCCCCTCCGAGATAGGATCTCTCTCTCTCTGTTCTCTTCTGTTTCGCATTCCTATTTTCTGGCCCTTCACCGTTTCTTATATTCCTGGAGATCTGTAACTCCGATTGGGCTGAAATTTTGAGGGGATTTTTCTCCGGAAATTATCTTTCTTGCGGAGAAAGAAGGGCTCCAACCGACTTACGGGGTGTCCACAAGCTCATACGACGAACCCTAGGGTAGGAGGCGCGCCACCCGAGCTTGTGGGCCCCTCGAGCATCATCTTGCATTGATTCTTGCGCCAAAAAATCCCATAAAAAATCATCGTAACTTTTTATCACGTCTGGACTTTGTTTGGTATGGATTTTCTATGAAATACAAAAACATGCAAAAAAACAAGAACTGGCACTGGGCACTAGATTAATATGTTAGTCCAAGAAATCATATAAATTGTTCCCAAAAGTATGTGAAAATTGTAGGATAATGGCATGAAACAATAAAAAATTATAGATACGTCGTATCAGTGGGAGCGCTCGCATGGCTGGTCAGATGGCTCGCTGCCGAACCCTTTCTTCTTGTTTTTTATATTAAATAACGTGTTATTGCGGTTGATCCATGCGAATGTTCATGCGACCTCCATTGGTCGCATGATACACCGTCGTTCGCTCTGTCGCCAAACCCTTTGCTGAAGAGGGTTCCTTCATCAAATTCTTCCTTAGAAGTTTTTCCTCCCTGAAAAGTTAGTGACGAATACCTCCAACTATGGACAAAAACTTCAATGATTCAACGCGAGGTTAAACAGGTCCAACTCAACAAGGAAATAGATTTAAACTTTAACCTAGTATTTACATCTATAACACAGTACTACTTGATACGTCTCCAACGTATCTATAATTTTTTATTGTTTCATGCTATTATATTATCAATCTTGGATACTTTATATGATTTATATGCAATTTTATTTTATTTTTGGGAACTAACCTATTAACTCAGTGCCCAGTGCCAGTTGCTGTTTTTTGCCTGTTTTTGGTTTTTTACGAAATCAGTACCAAACGAAGTCCAAACGGAATAAAACTTTACGATGATTTTTTCTGGACCAGAAGGGACCCTAGAAGGTTCGGGAGGAGGCCAGAAGCCCTACAGGAGAGCCACGAGCTCACCTGGCACGCCCCTGGGGGGCGCACCACCTAAGCTCGCGGGTCCCACGCATCTCCGTTTGACCTAATTCCATTTCTATAAATTATCATAAATCCGAAAACCAACAGAGAGCCACCCGAAATAACTTTTCTGCCACCGCAAGCTTCTGTTCTTCCGCGATCCCATCTGGAGGCCTTTTCCGGTGATCTGCCGGAGGAGGAATCGATCACGGAGGGCTTCTACATCAACCTTGCTTCCCTTCTGATGATGTGTGAGTAGTTTACCACAGACCTATGGGTCCATAGCTAGTAGCTAGATGGCTTCTTCTCTCTCTTTGATCTTCAATACAAAGTTCTCCATGATCTCCATGGAGTTCTATCCGATGTAATCTTCTTTTGCGGTGTGTTTGTTGGGATCCGATGAATTGTGGGTTTATGATCAGATTATTTATTGAAAGTAATTGAGTCTTTTTTCAGCTTTATTTTGCATGATTGTTATAGCTTTGTATTTCTCTCCGATCTATCCGTTTGGTTTGGCCAACTAGATTGATTTATCTTCAGCGGGAGAGGTGCTTTGTAATGGGTTCAATCTTGCGATGTCCTCACCCAGTGACAGTAGGGGTAGCATGGCACGTATTTGTATTGTTGCCATTAAGGGTAAAACGATGGGGTTTATTCATATTGCTTGAGTTTATTCTGTCTACATCATGTCATCTTGCTTAAAGCGTTACTCTGTTTGTTATGAACTTAATACCATAGATGCATGCTGGATAGCGGTTGATTGGTGGAGTAATAGTAGTAGATGCAGGCAGGAGTCGGTCTACTTGTCACGGACATGATGCCTATATACATGATCGTTGCCATGAATAACATCATAACTATGAGCTTTTCTATCAATTGCCCAACAATAATTCGTTTACCCACCGTATGCTATGTTTCGAGAGAGAAGCCTCTAGTGAAAACTATGGCCCCCGGCTCTACTTTTATTATACTAGAAAACCCTAAATTACTTTGATGCAATTATTTTACTTTTTATTTAATTTTCAATTTATATATCTATCACTATCATATTTAATCCTTGCAAGTAACGAGTTCAAGGGGATTGACAACCCTCTTGCCCGCGTTGGGTGCAAGTATTTGCTGTCTTGTGTGTAGGTACTGCTTGACTAGGACTTGCTTGGTTCTCCTATTGGTTCGATAACCTTGATTCTCACTGAGAGAAATACTATCCGCTACTATATTGCTTCACCCTTCATATTCGGGGAAAATCCCAATGCAGCTCACAAGTAGCCGAAAGAATTTCTGGCGCCGTTGCCGGGGAGACATCATCCAATACCTACAGGTCCCTTCACACAAATTATCAATTACTTGTTCTACTTTTTATTTGCTTTTATTAGTTTCATTAAAAAAATCAAAAATACAAAAATATTTTACTTTGCTTGTTTGTTTGCTTGCTTGAAGTGCTATCATGACTGAAATTGCTAAAAGTAATGACTCCTATAGTAAGAGACTGTCTGAACTGGAGAGGGCTACTAAGAATTTTATGTATTCACAGTACGTGCGAAATGAATTATTTACTAAGGAAATAAAAGAGCATTTTACCTTATTGGATGCCATTAGTAAGCAACTTGATGAGGTCAATCAGGAAGTAGCCAATCTACAGTCATGTGGCACCCCGGCTCAAAGAATCGGTTTACCAGTGTTTACAACCCAGAGATCATGTCTTCTGGAAACACACAACAACTTGGAACAGAACAGAACTGAACTTTATTGATACATCTCGAGTACAAGTTCATAATTTACATCGATAGCGAGGCCAGAAGCACATCCTGTGCTGTGACAATATCTACATTATTTATGGAACATAGCAGGGCCTCGATACTACTATATAGAACTACGGCGTAGCGGAACATAGCGCGGAAAACTCCATCCACATGGACACTGCTGGGGACATGGCCTAGTTAGCGTAGCACGAACCATCGGGACCTCCGTCCTCGGCTTCTCCTGCATCTGGCATGACATGCCAGGTGAGTACTTGGAATGTACTCGCAAGCTCATGGCAACCAAAACAATGCAGCAAACAATAGTATGGTGATGATCATATTAAGTACTTAAGGTGCTTACTCACTGTTATTGTAGGATCCAAAGTATGTCTAGAGGGGGGGGGTGATTAGACTACTTGACCAAATAAAACCTAACCTTTTCCCAGATTTTAGTTGTAGGCAGATTTTAGCAATAGTACATGTCAAGCATCACCCTACACATGAAATTCTAAGAGTATAGCAGCGGAATGTAAGCAATTGCATATGTATGTAAAGGAGGGATTGGAGATTTCAAACGCAATGAAGACATGGTGGTTTTTGGCGTGGTTCCGATAGGTGGTGCTATCGTACGTCCACGTTGATGGAGACTTCAACCCACGAAGGGTAATGGCTGCGCGAGTCCACGGAGGGCTCCACCCACGAAGGGTCCATGAAGAAGCAACCTTGTCTATTCCACCATGGCTTACGTCCACGAAGGACTAGCCTCACTCGGGGTAGATCTTCACGAAGTAGGCGATCTCCTTGCCCTTACAAACTTCTTGGTTCAACTCCACAGCATGTTGGAGGCTCCCAAGCGACACCTAACCAATCTAGGAGACACCAGTCTCCAAAAGGTAATAGACGGTGTGTTGTTGATGAAATCCTTGCTCTTGTGCTTCAAATGATAGTCTTCCCAGCACTCAAACACTCCTCACAGATTTGGCTATGGTGGATGAAGGATTTGAGTGGAAAGCAACTTGGGAAAGGCTAGAGATCAAGGTTCAAATGGTAGGAATGGAATATCTTGATCTCAACACATGAGTAGGTGGTTCTCTCTCAGAAAATGAATGGTGGAAGTGTAGGCACGTTCTGATGGCTCTCCTTAGTGAGAAGGAGGGGGTGGAGGGGTATATATAGCCTCCACACAAAATCCAACCGTTACACACTTTTGACCCAACTCGGTGGCACCGAAACGATCATCTCGGTAGCACCGAACTGTGTAAAATATATGAACTTTAGGAATCTCGATGGGACCGATACGAACAAGTCGGATGGACCGAAGTGCAATGGCTAGGGCAATCCTCATCTCGGTGGCACCGATTGCATCAACTCGGTAGGACCGAAGTGAAGCAATAAGGCAACAGAGAGTTGGCAAGCCATCTCGGTGAGACCGATATGCATAGCTCGGTGAGACCGAAGTGAATGCAACCGATTACAGAGAGTTGGCAAGGCCATCTCGGTGGGACCGAGATCCGTTTCGGTGGATCCGATTTGTTAGGGTTTGGCAATGGCTAAGTCTTGGATGAACTCGGTGGGGCCGGATTGGAAGTTTTGGTGGGGCCGAGTTGGACTTTAGGTTTAGGACATATTTGGGTAGAGAGAGTGGTTGAGGGTTTAGGAATACTGTCACTAAGCACTTGAGCAAAAGGACCATTAAGCAACACCTCATCCCCTTTTAATAGTATTGGCTTTCCTATGGACTCAGTGTGATCTTGGATCACTAAACCAAAAATGTAGAGTCTTGATCCTTTGCCAATCCTTGTCCTTAGCATTTTGAGGGGTCCACATCTCTAGTCCATGCCATGCCAATCATTGAACATCCTGAAATCTTAATCTTGAATGGACATTAGTTCAATGAGATATATGTTGTTATGAATTACCAAAACCACCAAGGGAGCAAATGTGCTTTCAATCTCCCCCTTTTTGGTAATTGATGACAACATATATATCAAAGCTTAGCAACTAACCTGGCAGCCCTAGGCACTTGCTGAAACTGCTCTGTGGTCGGTCTCTCATCTTCACTCTCATCTGATCTGGCTTGCTTGACAGCATCTACATCTCCTTGCAGCTGTTCCACTATGGTCTGAATCTTTGTCACTTTGACGTCCAACTCATGAAATTTAGTCTCAATGATCCGCTCAAAACTAGCCTGGGTCTGGGTGAGGTTGGCCAGACTTCGCTAAATCCTCAGAGTGGCTTCAAGCAGATATTGCATTTGATCCTTTGGTGTCTTGAGATTCGCAATTGGAGCATTGGGAGCTGCTGCTTCCTGAGCTGCTTTAGCTTCTTGGGCTTTGCGGATTTCCTCTTGAGCTTGTGCAGAAGTGGGATGCAAAGAATCCATTACTATGACGTTGTCCTCAAACTCTGGACGGAGTGGCAAATGCTCTCAATCAAGAAGATACGTGTTGGTTCCAACCTTGGAATTTATCAACAACTGAATATGTGGAGCATAACCACACGATCTCTTCTGATCTGCTACTGTCCTCTTGATAGTCTCTACTATCAGGCTCATCACCTTGAATTTCTGAGGAGTATCAAATAAGTACAGCAAGTTGATGGAGTGGCCACGAATCATCTTATCATCGCCTGACTTGGGTAACAAGGTGTACCGCAAGATTGTGTTTGACGTGGCCAGACCTGGTAGCAAATGCTTCACTGATCCAAGCTTGTGTGTTTCAAGATCCTTCTGAGGAATTGCAGTGTACACGTTGGCCATAGAGTTGTGATCCATCTTGAGCTTGGCATATATGTCAATATCATCCTCCTCTTCCTTGGGTGCACCAAGAAGATTTGCCCACTCAGAGATGGTAGACTGGTATCTTATACCCTCAGTCATCCACACTATTCTGCCATCCGGATAGAAATGAGCAGTAGAGTAGAATTGCATGATCATCTCATCATTCCACTTGGTCAACTTCTTTCCAACAAATTCGTCAACTCCTGCAATTCTGAAGCTTTCATGGACATGGGGAAAGTAATCCTCGTTCTCATCGATGTATTCCCAGTCCACCCACTTCATGTCACTGACTATGGGCTTCTTGTCAAGCAATACTGTCTCATAAAAGTCCTGTTGCTCTCGAGTGTGAAAACGATAATCACAAGCAGTCCTTCTTCTGATAGCATAAGGATCTGACAATCTCCATTGACGCAGTCCTTTGTCCTTTCTCAACATCATGTTTTCAGCTACTAGGTGTGCGTTGTCATGGTCTGGTATCTTTGGCTTCAACTTTCTGAGCACTAGAGGCTCTTCATCAACATTTGTTTCAGGCACTGGGGCCTTGTTCTTTTCTGCAGCTGATATGTTCCTGGTTGATCTCTTGGGTGCTGGTGCTTTAGGCTTTGACTTGGGAGGTGCAGCAGTCTTGATTGCATCAGACATGAGCTTCTGTGCTTTTGCATGGGGTGCAGCAGCTGGCTCATCCTCCTCCTCTTTTTCCTCTTCAATCATCATAGTAGGTCTGCCAATCACACGGGCAAAAGATTTCCTTACTCTCTTCTTCTTAGCACCTGCAGCTGTCTCTGTGTCACTGGGCTTCTGCATTGTCTGCCGAGGCACTTTCCTCACAGCAGTTCTTTCTTTGACAGAGGTAGGCTTTGTGTTGTACTCCTTAGCAAGCACTACTCTCTTTTTCTTGGTTGCAGCTTCACTTGCAACAAAGTTCTCATCCTCACTGTCTAAGGTTTTCTTCTTCCGTGTTCTGGTTGCAGCTTTAGGAAGATCTGGAGAGCTTCTCTCTCCCTCATAGAAACTTTCATTATGGCTTGATCCTTCACTTTGTTCTTCATGCTGCTCTGACCTGTTTTGACTGTCACTGACATCAGACATCTTGCTGAGCTAACCCTGTGAATAGATCGGTATAGGTAGAGTAGATGAGTCATCACAAAAAGCAGATAGTTTTTCAAAAAGTTGAGTTCAAACTTTAGTTCTAGGTTTTCACAGAGTGCAGTTCGGATGGACCGAGTTGGTAATCTCGGTGACGCCGAAGCACACTACAGAGACATGGCATGCCATTTCGGTCAGACCGAGATGGGTTTAGGTGGCTCCGAGATGCTAGGGTTTTACTGAGATTCACTTTCGGTCTCACCGATTCGCACAACTCGGTGGCACCGAGATGTACTAGTGCTATGGCCAGAGGCCAAATCGGTAGGACCGAAAATGTCGAATCGGTCGGTCCGAGATGCATTCGGCGGAAACCTAACCCTAAAATTTTTGCTCGAATTTCGTTCAAACGAACTAATCTGGTGGAAAGAGGATTGCATTCGTGGCAAGATTACAGGCAATCCAATCGTGCATTGAATTGGAAAAGGGAAGCACGAAAGGGATCGAAACTCACCCTAACTCGGTGGAGTTTCTCTACGGCGGCAACGGCGGTGGAGATTGCCGTTGACGGCGACGGAATCCTGCGGCGAGGGCGCGCTGGAGACGACGGCGACGATCCGAAGACCAAAGGGGCGGCAGCAATGGGGCGCGGGCGCATGACGTTTGAAGAAATTTTCAACCGCACGGTTCGCTGGGAATATATACCCATTCGCTGTCGGTGGCACCGAGTGGAACAAATCGGTAGCACCGAGACGTGCAACTGCTTGCAGTTACAGCAACTCGGTCCGACCGAGTTGGTCTAATCGGTAGCATCGAGATGAAAGCCTAGATCAATCTAAATGCTTTCGGTTCGACCGAGTTTGAGTAGGTTGGTCTGACCGAAATCAATTAGAAGGTTTTGGAGGTTCAGCCCTTTCAGATCGGTGGCTCCGAGTGCTCCTCACCCGGAGGGTCCGAAAATGACTTGTTCAATTTTTGTGATGCAGCAAGAATAGAATTTGAGACAAGAAAGCATAGATAGATAGAGAAGGTTCTTAGGCATTCTTGTACATCCACTTGGCCAGAAAAACCAAGACAATCAAAACAACAAATGGATGTCCTCGAATGATGAAAACATGCAAATCAACATGCTCACATAATAAGATAGCAAAAGAAATATGTGTCAAACATGCACAACCAATTCTAGCATCTATCAAGTAATGGCGATGACTAGGTCATCTATATATGAGTATATTGACTTAGGAGCCAAATGAGAACATTTGATCATAGGTCATACTCATCGTTTAAGCACAAGTGGGGTTACCACTTTTACATAAAGCATTAATGTGTTCACACCATTAGAGTTGCTTTAGCTCAATTTTTAGAGCAAAGCTCCCCCTAGATGCGATATCCCCCCTAAGAGGGTTGAACTAACCTTGGGTTTTGTCGATGATGACTTCATGTAGATGTTGAAGATGTGGATGCTCAATGTTGATGTAGACCATCAAAAGTTGGGAGCAATCCTTTGGAGTTTTGTGCTTTCAATACCTACATGGGTTAGTCCCACACAAGGAACATACAAGGATATCCATAGACATAGAGTGAAATACACATATGATGATGTCCATGAATGCATTGATTACCTTGTCCCTTGCCTTACCAACAAGAGGGTTTGTGACTCCATGAACTAGTGCAAAATGTGGAAGTTGGTTGCACAAGTCCTTGCCATAAAGAATATGAGTGAAGTTTGTTGGCGGAGTCACCCTCAAGAACTCTCTAGTTCTTCTTCTTTTGGATCCACATCAACTTGATGGGAATCCTTGGAGTTGTAGTAGCACTTGTTGAAGTAGAACTTGATGAAGTCTTCGGAACCCACTTGACCATGGCTTGAGGAGCTTCTTCAAATGAATCAATCTCTTCTTGAAGCTTGTCCTTGCCTTTTAGCTTGTGGTCTTGTGGTGGCAGGTCTTCTTGAGCTTGTGTTCCCTTGAAGGAAGTAGGATCATACTTCTCTTGTTGAGGAACAAACTTCGTCTTGGGGTATTGACCTTCTTCCCACTCAACTCCATCGGCATTGAACTTTCGTTCAAAACCAACACCTTGGTTCTTCCGGTGCCTTCCTTGCTTGCGTACAATTTCCTCAAATTGTTTACTCCCGACAAGACTCTTGTAGACACCTTTTTCTATAATTCCTTTCAATAGCATATTTTCTTGCTCAAGTGTAACTTGGCTAAGAGAATCATTAGTGGAATCAATAGAACTACTAGAAGCAACAACATTGGATTTAGCATTGTTATTGTTACTACTAGAGGTAGAACCATTTTTACCCTTGTTGCTAGTTTGCTTAGGTTTAACTTGTGGCATAAAGGTAGACAAGAGTAAATGTTTGGCAAGATATGAAGAACTCTTCTTTCGAAGATCGTCATTGATAGCTTTAAGAAACTCATGCTCTTGCTCTAAATTTAGCTTCTCGAAGCGTAGCTTCTCATGAGTTCTTAGAAGTTCTCTATGATCCTCTTGAGTTGTTTCATGAGCTAACTTAAGAGCATTTAGTTCTTTAGTTAGGCGCTCAATCTCCTTCATAGCATTGTCACTCGTTTCCTCTTGACTATCATGATTACTAGCATTTTCATCATAGCTCACATTACTAGCCCTATCAATAAGTAAATCATCATCACCAAGCAAATCATCTTCATCACTATTAAAATCAAGATACTCGGGGTGTGATACCTTGGGTCCTTTTGCCATGAAGCATCTTCCAATTCCTTCATTTGGTGAGTCAAATAGATCGTAGGAGTTGGATGACACAACTGGAAGTCCGGCAACACCTTCATCTTGATTATAGTCGGAGTTGGAGTGATAACTTCTCTCGGATTGGTTGTCGGAGTCGGAGCCGGAAACCCATTCACCAACATGAGCTTGATGTCTTCTTCTTGTGTAGCTCCTTGATGACTTGTCCTTCCTCTCCGAATCCTTACTTCTTTGAGAGTGTCTTCGTTCATAATAATCATCTCTACTCTTTCTCTCCTTACGAGGTGATTCATCTCTTCTATGTCTTCCTCTTGGTGATTCGTCTCTTCTCTTGTAGGGAGCCGTACACTCATTTGAGTAGTGTCCGGGCTTTCCACAATTGTAGCAATTACGGTCACGACTTGATGATCTTCTCTCATAGTGTCTTGAGCTAGAGTTTCTTTCTTTTCCTTTGTTCTTGTAGAACTTGTTGAACCTTTTCACCATTAGGCTAATCTCTTCATTGGATACTAGCTGGTCACTTGAAGTTGTTGGAGCATCGGTTGAGGATTTGTAAGCACCACTTGACTTGTTGTGCAGCTCCTCTTTGTCCTTGAGTGACATTTCATGAGCGACAATCCTTCCAATGACTTCCGTGGGATTGAGATCTTTGTAATTTGGCATCATTTGGATCAATGTGCAGACGGTATCATATTTTCCATCCAAAGCTCTAAGTATCTTTTTGATGATGAATTTGTCGGTCATCTCTTCACTTCCTAAGCCGACAATCTCATTTGTGATGAGAGCAAGCCTAGAGTACATCTCTGTGACTCCTTCACCATCCTTCATCTTGAACTTATCAAGTTGACTTTGGAGCACATCCAACTTAGATTCCTTAACGGATTCGGTACCCTCATGCATATAAACCAAAGTATCCCAAATTTCCTTTGCATTCTCAAGGCGGTTGATTTTGTTGAATTCTTCGGGACATAGACCGTTGAATAGAATGTCACAAGCTTGAGCATTGTATTGCAGCATCTTCAATTCTTCCGGGGTTGCTTCACGATCCGGTTCCTTGCCATCCTCAAAGAAGTCACCTTGCAAGCCAACACGAACAACAGCCCAAACGGCAGGGTTATGACCAAGAATATGCATTTTCATCTTATGTTTCCAACTAGCAAAGTTTGTACCATCTAGTGATAGTTACCCTCACTAGACGTCATACTCTCCTAGGTTGTGAAACCAAGGCTATGATCACCAAAGCTATGGAAATCAAGGCTTACGGAGACCAAAGCTCTGATACTACTTGTAGGATCGAATGTATTTCTAGAGGGGGGGTGATTAGACTACTTGACCAAATAAAACCTAACCTTTTCCCAGATTTTAGTTGTAGGTAGATTTTAGCAATAGTACATGTCAAGCATCACCCTACACATGCAATTCTAAGAGTATAGCAGCGGAATGTAAGCAATTGCATATGTATGTAAAGGAGGGATTGGAGATTTCAAACGCAATGAAGACACGGTGGTTTTTGGCGTGGTTCCGATAGGTGCTGCTATCGTACGTCCACATTGATGGAGACTTCAACCCACGAAGGGTAACGACTGCGTGAGTCCACGGAGGGCTCCACCCACGAAGGGTCCACGAAGAAGCAACCTTGTCTATTCCACCATGGCTTACGTCCACGAAGGACTAGCCTCACTCGGGGTAGATCTTCATGAAGTAGGTGATCTCCTTGCCCTTACAAACTTCTTGGTTCAACTCCACAACATGTTGGAGGCTCCCAAGCGACACCTAACCAATCTAGGAGACACCACTCTCCAAAAGGTAATAGACGGTGTGTTGTTGATGAACTCCTTGCTCTTGTGCTTCAAATGATAGTCTTCCCAGCACTCAAACACTCCTCACAGATTTGGCTATGGTGGATGAAGGATTTGAGTGGAAAGCAACTTGGGAAAGGCTAGAGATCAAGGTTCAAATGGTAGGAATGGAATATCTTGATCTCAACACATGAGTAGGTGGTTCTCTCTCAGAAAATGAATGGTGGAAGTGTAGGCACGTTCTGATGGCTCTCCTTACCGAGGAGGGGGTGGAGGGGTATATGTAGCCTCCACACAAAATCCAACCGTTACACACTTTTGACCCAACTCGGTGGCACCGAAACGATCATCTCGGTAGCACCGAACTGTGTAAAAGATATGAACTTTAGGAATCTCGGTGGGACCGATACGAACAACTCGGATGGACCGAAGTGCAATGGTTAGGGCAATCCTCATCTCGGTGGCACCGATTGCATCAACTCGGTAGGACCGAAGTGAAGCAATAAGGCAACAGAGAGTTGGCAAGCCATCTCGGTGAGACCGATATGCATAACTCGGTGAGACCGAAGTGAATGCAACCGATTACAGAGAGTTGGCAAGGCCATCTCGGTGGGACCGAGATCCGTCTCGGTGGATCCGATTTGTTAGGGTTTGGCAGTGGCTAAGTCTTGGATGAACTCGGTGAGGCCGGATTGGAAGTTTCGGTGGGGCCAAGTTGGACTTTAGGTTTAGGACATATTTGGGTAGAGAGAGTGGTTGAGGGTTTAGGAATACTGTCACTAAGCACTTGAGCAAAAGGACCATTAAGCAACACCTCATCCCCTTTTAATAGTATTGGCTTTCCTATGGACTCAGTGTGATCTTGGATCATTAAACCAAAAGTGTAGAGTCTTGATCCTTTGCCAATCCTTGTCCTTAACATTTTGAGGGGTCCACATCTCTAGTCCATGCCATGCCAATCATTGAACATCCTGAAATCTTAATCTTGAATGGACATTAGTTCAATGAGATATATGTTGTTATGAATTACCAAAACCACCAAGGGAGCAAATGTGCTTTCAGTTATCAAATATCTACTTACTCTCTTCTGGGTTGTCTCACAACCCTCGGAACGCTCAAAATCCCCTGAGCACTTCTGAACATAAGACAAGTTCTTCCATCATTATTATCATCATTACGGTTGACCATTCAGTGGCCTAGTACGGACTATCCAATACCGTGGACGCGGCTATTCGAATAGATTCATACACTCTGCAGAGGTTGCGCACTTTACCCACACCATGGAGCTCCTGGCCTCCTGCTCCCATTCGGGTGGACCAGGGCTGCTCCAACGAAACCTGCCTGACCCGTGACTTCTCTATCGTACCACCGAAAATCATACCCTCCCAGGGTCGTGTCCTGGGTGGCCCCTGTGTCACCTCGTGACACCTGCCACCATCGTGGCCCAACTAAACTGTCCCAAATGGGGACGCCGGCAAAATAACTCAACTGGGCTCACAGGATTATCGTTGTCTACCTGATTAGGGCAGCACGCACGCATAACCCTCCCTAGTGTGGTGGCACCAATAAAAGAGCACAAAGCCAGACCAAGTCAAGGCCGTCCCATACCGGCGAATGTGGCTGCATGGCTAAGTCCGGATAGGTGACACTAGATCAACCAATTAGGTTTAGTGTTGACAAGCATTTATCAAGCATGGATTTTAATTGAAATTAATTCAACATGGCAGTAGCTAGGCATCCAAGTGATTCACTATGAATTATTACATATTAAAATAATGCATATAATTCAATTAAATAACCAACACTATTGAAATGCTTCATGCAATGGATGTCATGGCTTGCCTTGCTCTGTTGGGTTGTCCACAAACTCCTGGGCTTCAAATCCAAAAGTATTTCCTTCTGAAAATATTTTAAAAGTGCAAAAGAAAATGTCACATATTACTGTTCTGTGCACCAGAAATTCTGTGAGCATGGGAAAAATACCAAAATTTTCCAGCAAATAGAGGAGCTCAAGACAAACCCAATGCAAAAAGAATCAATTGATTTGGACTTATGGTTAAAATGTTATGAATGGTCAAAGTTTCTGGTCAAATCTGGATTTTAAACAGAAATTCTAAAATCCCACAGCGGGCCACGTAGATAGCGTATTTCCTAGATACGCTTTCACTTACGTACCGGTTCGGGCGCACGGTGAGTCACTGATGAGTGGGCCCCGCTGTCAGATTTAAAAAGAAAAAGAGAGGAACAGAGAACGGGTGGCTCACCGATGGCGATAGCCGGAGTTAGCGACGGCGGCGAGCTCGGGCGGCTGCGGGGATGGATCGGCCACCCGACGGCGGTCCTCCCTGTACCATTGGCGTCTCCGGAGACAGCCTGATGGCGTCGCTCTCTTCTTCTCCGGCGGCGGCTGGTTCGGGGGTCGTCGGCGACGGCGAATCCGGCAGCGGTTTGGCTAGGAAAGAGGTCGGGCGAAGTCGTGGGAGTGCGGTGAGCTCGAATGTGGAGTCGGGCAGAGCTGGGGTGGGGGAAATCGAGCTATGGCAGTGTGGGGATCGACGGCGGGATTCCGGCGAGCGGCGAGGCTAGAGGGCCTCTCGGCCGTGGCTCGGTGCTTTGGGGGTCTCTAGGAGGCGGAGGGAGTTGGGTGAGGAGCGGGGAGAGGCCGAGGAGGCCTATTTATAGGAGGGGGTGGACCTCTCTGGAACCGGCGAAGCTCGGCCACGTCGCCGGCGCGAGGACGGCGAGCTGGCCGTCGCGACGTAGGGCGAACTCATGGGAGAGCTCAGCCGAGTAAATGCACGAGAGGACAGCTCGCGGGGAAAGGGCCAGCCATCGCGGCTACCGTACTGCCACTGTGCCGCCCATGGCGCACGGTGGCCGTATCCGACGAGAGCGATTCCGGCAAGGGGGAAGGACTAGGGTGGCCAGGTGGACGGAGAGGAGCTAGTCAGCGCACGGGGACAAGGTACGGCGACGCGGTCATCGGACTCCGACGAGACCCGAGCCTGGCGCTGTGCAGAGCGCGGTTTTGGCAGGGCTGGCTACGCGGTCACCGCGTGCACAGGCACCCATGGCGTGAGCCAGCCTGCCAGACCTTGTCTGGTGTGTCGACATTGCTCACTAGGACTCTCTCGTACCACCAGCTCACCCAGAGACTTCCTGAATCGAAGGGTAGCTCCAACTGAAGTTTACTGCCAGAAACTAGGTGAGGTTCTAGAGCAGAGATGAGTTGGAGATGAAGCTAACAGAGATGTCTGGGATGATCTATCTTGGAAGGACTCCAAGCTGGCCAAGTTTGAGAAAACTTCAACAAAATTTGAGGATAGCTCAAGAACAACTGTTGTTACTGGAACAGAAGCAAGATGAGCTTGTAGCACTCATCTGGTTGATTTGCTGGAGCTGGAATTTGGTGTGGGAGGGTTATTTGGTAGATAGAAGATGCCATAAAAATTTCAGCTCATTTGAATACCTCTAGCTGGTACTTCCTTCACAGAGGTTCAAAATGAGCAGAAACTTGTCAGAATATTGCTGCTGAAAATTTGTATGCTATGTCCCTTCGCATTCCTGGCCACCAAAAGGTTTCTCGCAAGTCCTGGTACATTTTGTTCCTCCCGGATGGATAGAGTAGGCAGATTCATGTACCTCTCTAAGTATTTGCTGTCTCAAGTTGTCTTGATCAGGCACACATATTCGGTTTTCAAACCATAGGGTGCCCTGATCATCAATATGGAAGGACTTGGCCTTTCCTTGCGGAATGCGCTCCTTGATCTCCTGTATACCTTCATCTGATTTCTGAGCTGCCTTAATTTCTTCCACAAGTGTTGGAGTAATTTCCATTGTGTCCGGGCTAATTGGGCCGCATAACACCATATTCAGCTTGGCAAACTCTTCTCGTAGCCTCGGATGGATTCCCTCCATTAATGCATTTAAGGTACCTTGTTTTCTGCTGAGAGCATCTGCGACCACATTTGCTTTTCCCGGATGATAATTAATTCCGATGTCATAGTCCTTGACCAACTCAAGCCATCTTCTCTGTCTGAGATTAAGATCAGGTTGGGTGAAAATATACTTGAGGCTCTTATGGTCTGTGTATATTTCACATCGCTGCCCAATGAGATAATGCCTCCAAATCTTTAATGCATGAATCACGGCTGCCAATTCCAAATCATGAGTGGGATAGTTCTCTTCATGAGGTCGTAGCTGTCTGGACGCATATGCCACAACCTTTCCTTCTTGCATTAGAACGCAGCCGATTCCACGCCTGGAAGCATCGCAATATATGTCAAAGCTCTTGTGAATGTCCGGAAGAACTAAGACATGGGCTGTAGTTAGCCTCATTTTTAATTCCATGAAACTGCTGTCACATTCTTCCGTCCAGGCAAATTTGTGGTTCTTTTTCAACAGTTTTGTCAATGGCTTGGCTATTTTTGAGAAGCCTTCAATGAAGCGACGGTAGTAGCCTTGTTCTGACAGAACATGTCCGAGAAATCCCACCTCTCTCAGCCAAAATTCGCATTTACTGAATTTGGCATACAAGCGATGTGTCCTTAGTCTTTCTAGGACAATGCGGAGATGTTGTGTGTGCTCCTCTTCATCTTTTGAATAGATCAGAATATCATCGATGAAGACTACCACAAATTTGTCCAAAAAGTCCATGTAGACCTTATTCATCATGCTCATGAAATAGGCTGGAGCATTTGTCAGCCCAAATGACATGACTGTAAATTCATACAGGCCATATCTTGTACTGAAGGCTGTCTTGGGGATATCCTCTTTTCTGATTTTTTAACTGATGATACCCCGTTCGAAGGTCAATCTTGGAGAATACCCGGGCCCCGTTCAACTGGTCGAACAGATCATCAATGCGGGGAAGCGGATATTTATTCTTGATGGTGACCTCATTCAACTGGCGGTAGTCCACACACATTCATAGGCTGCCATCCTTCTTCTTAACAAACAGCACAGGTGATCCCCAAGGTGAAGTGCTTGGACGAATGTACCCTTTCTGCAATAATTCATCCAACTGTTTCTTTAGCTCCACTAGCTCTGGGGAAGGCATGCGGTAGTACTTCTTGTAAATTGGAGCTTTTCCGGGAACCACATCAATAGCAAACTCTAGTTCCCGATCACGTGGCATTCCTGGTATTTCTTCCAGAAATACGTCCGGAAATTCACTGACTACTGGAATCAGTTTTATATCTGTAGTTGTGGCTTTGAATGCCATTCCTTTCTTTGACATCATTCTGCTAGCAGTGAATTTCACTGTTTGGCCTGCCGGGTTAACCAATGTCACTGTCCTGGTGGCACAGTTGATACACACCTGATGTGGTACCAACCAATCCATCCCTAGTATTATATTCAGTCCAGGGGACTCAATGGCCACCAGAGTAGCTGGAAACTTTACATCATGTATCAAGATTTTTAGATCCTTGTATATCACATTTGTTCTGAGCATGGAGCCAGGGGATTGCACCACCATGATTTTGTCCAAAAGAGAAGGAGAAAATTTGTGCAAGGTGGCAAAACTCCGTGAAATAAACGAATGAGAAGCCCCAGAATCAAATAAAATTATTGCAGGTATGTTGTTAACAGAAAACATACCAAGAACCACATCTGGTGCTTCACGGGCTTCTTCAGCGAAGGTATGATGGACTTGGCCGCGGTAGAAGTTCGTATTGGGGCGGCGTCCAACACTGTTGTCTTGTGGCTTGAAGTCGGATGGTGGCTTCCCATTTCTTGTGGGGCACTGCTTGGAGTAATGCCCGCTCTGGCCACAAGTAAAGCATGTGTTGTTGCGACGACAATCCTCCATTACGGGCTGTTTGCCGAAGGTCTTGTCCTGGTTAACGGGCTTATTGTTGTTGTTACCATTGTTCTAGGCAGGCTTGTATTCAGACGACCCTGGTTGCCAAATGCGTGGCTTCTGCGCAAACTGCTCACGGTTGTCCTTCTTGGGTTCAAACTTCCGCTTGCGATCGTCATATCCTGACTTATGCTCTCGTTCAGCTATGAAGACCTTGTTCACCAAAGTCTGGAAGTCAGGAAAGTCAAGCATACAGAGCTGACAACGGAGGATATGATTCAGCCCTCCTAGGAATCGGTCAATCTTCCTTTCTTCGGTGGACACGTCATGGGTAGAGTATCGTGCCAGATTATTAAACTTGTTCAGATACTCCCCCACTGACATATTCCCTTGAGTAAGGGCCAAAAATTCCCTCTGCTTCACCTTCATTATGCCGGTAGGAATATGATACTTGCGGAATACCTCTTTGAACTTTTCCCAAGAAATATCTTCTCCAGAAGGCCACATTATTTTTGTATTGTCCCACCATATAGCCGCTGGTCCCTCCAGGTAGTGAGTAACAAAAGGAACCTTGTCTGACTCATCACAGCGGGCTATGTCCAACTTCTTTTCCATGGTCCTCAACCAGTCATCAGCTTCCATAGGATCCACGGCCTGACCAAAACTGGGTGGCTTGGTACGCTGAAAATCGGACAACTTAGAGTGTGTCCCATTATTGTTATTCTGACCCACCATAGTCTGCATACTTTTCAGAAATTCCATGAGATCTTGATTCCTTTTCTCTTCAAACATTCTCATAATCTGATCAGTGGTAGGTGTCTGTGGTGGCGGAGGTGGCAAATCTTCTGGTGACTGTCCTGCTTGTCTGGCGGACCGACGAATGGGAGTTCCATCGCCGCCTTGATTACTACACCTCTTCATCCTAAATTTGTTCCCATTGCAAAACACCGAATCGATGAGCAACATCCATAGGGGAAAGCATGATAGTGTGACACCAGAAAAAACCAAATAAAAGAGAGGATGGAGAAAACAACATAATTATACAAGGCAACCCAACATCATACATGGCAAGCTAGTAGGGGAATTATCATGACTGGACTGCTCATCCGGCAGTTGACATATGCAGAGATGCTATGATGCATACACCGATACTCAAGCCTCCACTCTAGTAGCGCCGGTGGCATGAAGACTGGTAAACTGAAGACTCCTCATCATCTGATCCTGTCTCGGAATCTGAGCTGATGATGTGAATCTCGGTCTCCGGATCAAAGGTAACACGACAACGCTGACGGGAAGGTCCCCCCTCTGAAGGAGAAGGAGCACGATGCCGCATCATCAGAGCAGCTGGAGTAGCTAGGAGTGAGGCCCACTCTGCCGGGGTCTCACGTCGGCTACCAGACGAAAAGCCTGGCGGTCCGAACGAGCTAGAAGGAGTCTCAGAAGGTGGAACGGGTGGAGTATACACAGGGGAAAACGTAGGTGGAGGAGGAGACTGTGCTGCCACAACAGCTGCAAGTGCCTCACGGGCATGAGTCAGCTCCTCAGCTAGAGAAGTGATCATACGGTAACTGGCGTTCAGATAACGGGATAAAACACCAGTAGCACGATCACTCGCCGGGTCAACGGGTGCGAAAAGGACTCGCCCTGTCGCAGGCGACAGGGTGGGGTAGTGAAAGAAACCTGGATGGGTCTGCATCTCGACCTCATGGAAGCGCAAGTCAGTAAGAGCCTCCATCGCAGCAAACTGGATCGCCAACTCCGGAGTAGAAGCAGTTCCGCCCTTGGAAGAACGGGAGTAGCTGCCAATATCTGAACTCGCAGTAAGGAAGGCTTCCGCGTGATACTCGTACATTGAACCAGCAAGCTTCTCTCGGAACACCTGGTAAACTGGGTCTTCGCCGTGGGGATACAGCCGAAGCCAGACACTACGAAGCAGTACTGGAAAAGTGAACGGTGCCGGCTCATGGTTGTAGTGGTACGGAACTGGTGCCATCTACACTCATCAAACCAGCGGTTAGCACAATAAAAACTATATGCATGCAATGCAGCAATCAGATGCAACAAGCAAGACACACCAAGACTCTAAACTAATCGCGGTTCTAGCGCAGGGTTAACTAGGGGTGTCCTACAGCCAGCGTGGCTCTGATACCAAGCGTTGTGGCAACCCGGCTCAAAGAACCGGTTTACCAGTGTTTCCAACCTAGAGATCATGTCTTCTGGAAACACACAACAACTTGGAACAGAACAGAACTGAACTTTATTGATACATCTCGAGTACAAGCTCATAATTTACATCGATAGCGAGGCCAGAAGCACATCCTGTGCTGTGACAATATCTACATTATTTATGGAACATAGCAGGGCCTCGATACTACTAGATAGAACTACGGCATAGCGGAACATAGCGCGGAAAACTCCATCCACAGGGACACTGCTGGGGACACGGCCTAGTTAGCGTAGCACGAACCATCGAGACCTCCGTCCTCGGCTTCTCCCGCATCTGGCATGACACGCCAGGTGAGTACTTGGAATGTACTCGCAAGCTCATGGCAACCAAAACAATGCAGCAAACAATAGTATGGCGATGATCATATTAAGTACTTAAGGTGCTTACTCACTGTTATCAAATATCAACTTACTCTCTTCTGGGTTGTCTCACAACCCTCGAAACGCTCAAAATCCCCTGAGCACTTCCGAACATAAGACAAGTTCTTCCATCATTATTATCATCATTACGGTTGACCATTCAGTGGCCTAGTACAGACTGTCCAATACCGTGGATGTGGCTATTCGAATAGATTCTTACACTCTGCAGAGGTTGCGCACTTTACCCACACCATGGAGCTCCTGGCCTCCTGCTCCCATTCGGGTGGACCAGGGCTGCTCCAATGAAACCTGCCTGACCCGTGACTCCTCTATCGTACCACCGACAATCATACCCTCCCAGGGTCATGTCCTGGGTGGCCCCTGTGTCACCTCGTGACACCTGCCACCATCGTGGCCCAACTAAACTGTCCCAAACGGGGACGCCGGCAAAATAACTCAACTGGGCTCACAGGATTATCGTCGTCTACCTGATCATGGTAGCACGCACGCATAACCCTCCCTAGTGTGGTGGCACCAATAAAAGAGCACAAAGCCAGACCAAGTCAAGGCCGTCCCATACCGGCGAATGTGGCTGCACGGATAAGTCCGGATAGGTGACACTAGATCAACCAATTAGGTTTAGTGTTGACAAGCATTTATCAAGCATGGATTTTAATTGAAATTAATTCAACATGGCAGTAGCTAGGCATCCAAGTGATTCACTATGAATTATTACATATTAAAATAATGCATATAATTCAATTAAATAACCAACACTATTGAAATGCTTCATGCAATGGATGTCATGGCTTGCCTTGCTCTGTTGGGTTGTCCACAAACTCCTGGGCTTCAAATCCAAAAGTATTTCCTTCTGAAAATATTTTAAAAGTGCAAAACAAAATGTCACATATTACTATTCTGTGCAACAGAAATTCTGTGAGCATGGGAAAAATACCAAAATTTTCTAGCAAATAGAGGAGCTCAAGACAAACCCAATGCAAAAAAGAATCAATTGATTTGGACTTATGGTTAAAAAGTTATGAATGGTCAAAGTTTCTGGTCAAATCTGGATTTTAAACAGAAATTCTAAAATCCCACAGCGGGCCACGTCGATAGCGTATTTCCTAGATACGCTTTCACTTACGTACCGGTTCGGGCGCGCGGTGAGTCACTGACGAGTGGGCCCCGCTGTCAGATTTAAAAAGAAAAAGAGAGGAACAGAGAACTGGCGGCTCACCGACGGCAATAGCCGGAGTTAGCGACGGCGGCGAGCTCGGGCGGCTACGGGGATGGATCGGCCACTCGACGGTGGTCCTCCCTGTACCAGTGGCGTCTCCGGAGACAGCCTGACGGCGTCGCTCTCTTCTTCTCCGGCGGCGGCTGGTTCGGGGGTCGTCGGCGACAGCGAATCTGGCAGCGGTTTGGCTAGGAAAGAGGTCGGGCGGAGTCGTGGGAGTGCGGTGAGCTCGAATGTGGAGTCGGGCAGAGCTGGGGTGGGGGAAATCGAGCTATGGCAGTGTGGGGATCAGAGGCGGGATTCCGGTGAGCGGTGAGGCCAGAGGGCCTCTCGGCCGTGGCTCGGTGCTTTGGGGGTCTCTAAGAGGCGGAGGGAGTTGGGTGAGGAGCGGGGAGAGGCCGGGGAGGCCTATTTATAGGAAGGGGTGGAGCTCTCTGGAACCGGCGAAGCTTAGCCACGTCGCCGGCGCGAGGACGGCGAGCTGGCCGTCGCGACGTAGGGCGAAGTGACGGGAGAGCTCAGCGGAGTAAATGCACGAGAGGACAGCTCGCGGGGAAAGGGACAGCCAGTGCGGCTACTGTACTGCCACTGTGCCGCCCGTGGCGCACGGTGGCCGTATCCGGCGAGAGCGATTCCGGCGAGGGGGAAGGATCTAGGGTGGCCAGGTGGACGGAGAGGAGCTAGTCGGCACATGGGGACAAGGTACGGCGACGCGGTCGTCGGTCTCCGACGAGACCCGAGCCTGGCGCTGCGCAGAGTGCGGTTTTGGCAGGGCTGGCTACGCGGTCACCGCGTGCACATGCACCCGTGGCGTGAGCCAGCCTGCCAGACCTTGTCTGGTGTGTCGACATTGCTCACTAGGACTCTCTCGTACCACCAGCTCACCCAGAGACTTCCTGAATCGAAGGGTAGCTCCAACTGAAGTTTACTGCCAGAAACTAGGTGAGGTTCTAGAGCAGAGATGAGTTGGAGATGAAGCTAACAGAGATGTCTGGGATGATCTATCTTGGAAGGACTCCAAACTGGCCAAGTTTGAGAAAACTTCAACAAGATTTGAGGATAGCTCAAGAACAACTGTTGTTACTGGAACAGAAGCAAGATGAGCTTGTAGCACTCATCTGGTTGATCTGCTGGAGCTGGAATTTGGTGTGGGAGGGTTATTTGGTAGATAGAAGATGCCGTAAAAATTTCAGCTCATTTGAATACCTCTAGCTGGTACTTCCTTCACAGAGGTTCAAAATGAGCAGAAACTTGTCAGAATATTGCTGCTGAAAATTTGTACTGGACAAGATTATATTTTTGGATATTGTGGCAAGATAGGTTCCCTAGTATCTTAGGGAATTAATTGAGAGTTTTCTGAGTTGGGAAAATAGGAGTTGCTTCACAAATGGCCAGTACTGTCCAGAAGACAAATGGAGTTTTCTAGACTAAATTTTGTACTGGAGCAAGGAATGTTTTTGAAGATTGAGGGAGTAGATGATAACAAGAAGGTGTGGTATTAATTTGGGATTTTTCTGATCACCAGAACTATAGGTTGCTTTGTAACCCATAGTGAGGACAGATTTTCCCAAAGGAGTAAAATGAATAATTGGGAAAGATGGAGAATTGGAAATTGGTCCAGAAGGTGTGTGACAAGATTTTGGCAAGATGAGGAGGGCTTTGGATCATTGAGAAAAATTCATAAGTCCAAAGTCAACTGGAAGGATTCAAAAACCATCCAAATTGCAATAAGGCCAGAAATTTTTTGAAAAGAAAAAGTTGCCAAAAACCAGGGTGTCACAAGACACAACTTGCTCGTACTAAAAATATGTTAGGAAAGATATCCCATAAGCAAACCACACTAGTAAACAAAATGGCTGCTAAACCAGAGTCACATTCTCTGACCAGTGATGATGAAGATATTAAAATGATTGGTGTGACACCTATTGAATCTTTGTTTAGTAATATAAAACTTGATGAAAAAGGGACTGAAGATGAGTCAAATTTAGTTAGAAGGCGTCCCAATTGTTCGGAGGGTGATAATCTTAATGATAAAAACAATAAAAGTGGGTTTGAAGAGGTCAAGACTTTAAATAGCAATGTGCCCACTACTTTGGATTACAAGGACTTTAATTATGATAATTGCTCTTTGATTGAATGTATTTCCTTGTTGCAATCCATGATAAACTCACCTAATGATTACAAACAAAATAAAGCTTTTACTAAACATATCGTAGAAGCAATGATTAAAGCTCATGAAGAAAAGCTAGAATTGGAAGTATCCATACCAAGAAAATTACATGATGAATGGGAACCAACTATTAAAGTAAAGATAAAGATTATGTATGTAATGCTTTGTGTGATCTAGGTGCTAGCATCTCTACTATACCAAAATCTTTATGTAACGTGCTAGGTCTCATCGATATGGATGAATGTTCCCTTAACTTGCATTTAGCAGATTCAACTATTAAGAAACTATTGGGTAAAATTAATGATGTTCTTATAATGGCAAATAGAAATTATGTGCCCGTGGATTTCATTGTGCTTGATATTGAATGCAATCCGTCTTGTCCTATAATACTTGGTAGGCCTTTCCTACGAACCATAGGTGCTATTATTGACATGAAAGAAGGAAATATAAGGTTCCAATTTCCACTAAAGAAAGGGATGGAACACTTCGTCGGGAAGAGGATTAAACCACCATATGAATCCATTATGAGAGCTACCTATGGAATTAATTTAAAGGATGATAATACTTTAAAGAATGCATTATGCCTAGCTAGGGGCATAAAACAATAGCGCTTGTTGGGAGGCAACCCAATATTTATCTTTATTGCAATTTTTATTTTCTTGAGTCACATAATTATTTCTACTATAATGATTGTGTTTTTATCTTTTAATTAGTGTTTGTGCCAAGTAATGCCTTTGGGATGATTTGAATGATAGTATAATTGATGCTGTTTGAAAACAGAAAGTTTTGCGCCCAGTATTTGATTTGTAGTTTATTACTGGAATGTCAGAAAAATTTGAAATTTTTACAAAGTATGGAGGTACAAATTTTTACGTTGTCCTAGAATTTTTTGAGTTATAGAAGTATGGATAACTATTCTGTCATTACGTACTATTCTGTTTTAGACAGATTCTGTTTTTTATTGCATAGTGTGCTTGTTTTAATGAAACTATGGATTATATCGGTGGGTATAAGTCATGGAGAAGTTACAATACAGTAAGTATTATGCAAGAACAATTTTTAATGAGTTTATAACAGTACCTAAAGTGGATGATTGATTTATTATACTAACGGATCTCACGAAGTTTCTGTTGAGTTTTGTGTGCTGAAGTTTCAAGTTTTTGGTGAGATCACGATGGATGAAGGAATAAGGAGCGGCAAGACCCTAAGCTTGGGGGTGCCCAAGGCACCCCAAGGTAATATTCAAGGAAGACCCAAGCATCTAAGCTTGGGGATGCCTCGGATGGCATCCCCTCTTCCGTCTACAATCTATCGGTAACTTACTTGGAGCTATATTTTTATTCATCACATGATATGAGTTTTACTTGGAGCGTCTTGTGCTATAGTTTTGTTTTGCTTTTAGTTTGCCACAATCATTGTTTGCTGGACACCTTTTGAGAGGGACACACATTTATCGTGATTTGTAGAATACTCTATATGCTTCACTTATATCTTTTGAGCTAGGCAGTTGCTCTTGTGCTTCACTTATACTTGTTAGAGCACGGCGGTGGTTATATTTTATAGAAATGATTGCACTCTCATTGAGAGTCTTAAATAGGAAGTGGTCATGTACACGAGTTATGAGATTAGACCAAAAAGGACAGGTATTCGAGAGTGTTATAATAAAAAACTTTCATGTGGATCACTAAATATGAAACATATGTTTTAATTATATTGATGTTGTAATATGAAAGGGTATTTGTTCATGATCATTGGTTAGTAGAAATATCGAGATTAAAGCTTGTTATGCACTACTCATTTAAGTGTCCGTTATGGCATGGTGGGGATTGATGACCTACAAGTATAGGGGATCAATCGTAGTCCTTTCGATAAGTAAGAGTGTCGAACCCAATGAGGAGTAGAAGGAAATGACAAGCGGTTTTCAGCAAGGTATTCTCTACAAGTACTGAAGGTAGAGGTAATAGATAGTTTTGTGATAAGATAATTCATAACAAGTAACAAACAATAGTAACAAAGGTGCAGCAAGGTGGCCCAATCCTTTTTATAGCAAAGGACAAGCCGAAACGATCTCTTATATAAAGCAAAGCATTCTCGAGGACACATGGGAATTACCGTCTAGTCACGTTCATCATGTTTAGTTGATTCGCATTCGCTACTTTGATAATTTGATATGTGGGTGGACCGGTGCTAGGGTGCTGTTCTTACTTGAACAAGCAACCCTCTTATGATTACCCTCTCTCGCAAGCATCCGCAACTACAAAAGAAGAATTAAGATAATTCTAATCATAGCATGAAACATATGGATCCAAATCAGCCCCTTACGGAATAATGCATAAACTAGGGTTTAAGCTTCTGTCACTCTCGCAACCCATCATCTACTTATTACTCCCCAATGCATTCTCCTAGGCCCAATTATGGTGAAGTGTCATGTAGTCTACGTTCACATGACACCACTAGAAGAAATACAACATACACATCATTAAAATATCGAACAAATACCAACTTCACATGATTGCTTATAACCGGACTTCTCCCATGTCCTCAAGAACAAAAGTAACTACTCACAAATCATATTCATGTTCAAGATCAGAGGTGTATTGAATATGCTTAAGGATCTGAACATATAATCTTCCACCAAATAAACCAACAAGCATCAACTACGAGATGTAATCAACACTACTAGCAACCCAAAGGTACCAATCCAAGGTTTTGAGACAAAGATTAAATACAAGAGATGAACTAGGGTTTGAGTTGAGATGGTGCTAGTGAATATGTTGATGAAGATTGGTCCTCCCAAGATGAGAGGATCGTTGGTGATGTCGATGGCTTCGATTTCCCCCTCCCGGAGGGAAGTATCCTCAGCGGAATCGCTCCGCTGGAGAGCAAAAGTGCTCCTGCCCAGGTTCTGCCTCGAGACGGTGGCGCTTCATCCCGAAAGTCTTCTTCTGATTTTTCCTGGGGCAAATAGCATCTTATAGGAGAAGATGGGCCCCGGAGGCCTGCTAGGGGGCCCACAAGCTCAGAGGGCGCCCCCAGGGGTAGGGCGCGCCCCCTGAGCTTGTCACTCCTTGGTGGGTCCCCTCCTGGTATTTCTTCTGCCAATATTTTTTATATATTCCAAAATAATTCTCCGTAAATTTTCAGGCCATTTGGAGTTGTGGAGAATAAGTATCTCTGCTATAGCCCTTTTAGGTCCATAATTCCAGCTGCCAGTAATCTCCCTCTTCATGTGAAACTTGCAAAATAAGAGAGAGAAGGCATTAGGATTGCATCATAAAGTGAAATAATGACCCAAAACATAATAAATAACAGTAGGAAAACATGATGCAAAATGGACGTATCAACTCCCCCAAGCTTAGACCTCGCTTGCCCTCAAGCGAAAGCCGAAATCGATAATCATGACCACATGTTTAGAGAGAGAGGTGTCGATAAAACAAAATACATGCATGAAAGAATCATGTTCATTATCATAACAGCAACATATCATCCTAAAATTTCTCATGATCAAGTAATAATTTCTTCACAAGTTAAAGTATGAACCATAAACTTCACACTAACAAACCATGATCTCAGTCATTGAAACAATTGCAATCTATCATATTTTCAGAAAGAGTCTATGTAAGAGCTTTGTTTAGCAAGTTCACATACTCAACTATCATTTAGTCTTCCATGATTGCTAACACTCACGGCATACTTATGGAGCAAAAGTTTCAGTCAAACACATAGGAAGATGGGGGCTTATAGTTTCCGCCTCCCAACTGATTTATCTCGGGGATAATGTCAATAATAATAACTCATGATCACCTACATCCAACTGGATATATGTGTCTGGATCTTTCCCCACCACATGATGCTTGCCAAGTGGAGAATAAATACGAATGGAATGGGGATGAACATTATTGACTCTTGCATAAAAGTAAATACAGAAAAGTAAAAGATATGCCCTTCGCAGAGGGAAGCAGAGGTTGTCATGCGCTTTTTATTTTGGGATGTGCAAGCTCTTAATGGAAAGAAACGTCCCTTTATATTGCCCCTTGTGATAGCAAACTTTATTATGCAGTCCGTCGCTTTTATTTCTTTACCATCACAAGTTCGTACAAAGCTTATTTTCCCTTACAATAAAAGATCATACATATTTAGGAGAAATTTTTATTGCTTTTGCACCGATGACAACTTACTTGAAGGATCTTATTCAATCCATAGGTAGATATGGTGGACTCTTATGGCAAGAAACTGGGTTCAAGGGTTTTTGGATGCACAAGTAGTATCTCCACTTAGTGCGAATTTTTGGCTAGCAAAAGATTATGAGCAAGCACCACGTGTTAGAGGATCCATAACAATATAACTTCTATGTGAATATAAGCAAACATAACTCATTACGTTGTCTTCCTTGTCCAATGTCAACTATTTGATCAAGCATAGAATATTTGATGGGGGCTCACAATCATAAAAGATGTCCAAGATAGTATATTTATATGTGAGACCTCTCTTTCTTTATTACTTTTCATGAATTGCATCAATGACCAATGCTATGTTTGTTAACTTCCTACAAATTTTATCAAGTATACTTCTTTTATGTGAATACATTACTCCCCATGGGATTAGCATATGATCTTTTTATTATTTTCATTGCTAAGATTTAAGCAATAAGGTAAAACAACCAAACTCAAACTACTCTTTATTATATAGCTATCACACTCGATTACATAGATAGCTAGATCACGAAACAAGCACTCGAAACTAGATCATACTAAAACTTTATTTTTCTAAGTCAGGAAATAACTAAGGATCGAACTAAGATAGATAATGATGGTAAAAGTGATGGTGATACGATACCGGGGCACCTCCCCCAAGCTTGGAACAAGCCAAGGGTGGTGCCCATACCCGTGTACTCAAGTTTCCTTCTTCGGTGGAGGTGGTGCAATATTCTTGGCAATGATTCCTCTGAGGATGCGATTTTCTTCTTCGAGCTTATTTACTTGGCGTTTAAGATCCATAATTTCCTTGCAGAGTTTGCCGGTGACACACTGGTACCGTTACGTGCTATACAAACGGTTTTTACCCCCTTTCTGCGACGGAGTTTTAAACCGTCGCCTTGCCTGTGTGTGCGATAGGGGGGTCTTCCCACACGACCCAGAAAACGTTTGCGATAGGGTGGCCCGCTGCTAACGACTTTCGTAAAGTAATCGTATGCGAAGTCGCAAACATCATACATCACATTTGCTATTATTTTTAATAATTTATAGCCCATTTGCTCATTCTTAAGGAATTTTTTGCAGCACATATTCTTTTTGTTAGCATTACAACCAATATTCTGGCCACGATTAAAAATTTCAATGAAATTTTGCATATTTTGGTGGGCTCCGAAATGTTTTTAATCCCGATGTTTCGAGTCTGATTCAGACTAACTTGAAAAATAAAATTATATTAATTTACAATCCAATGATATTTTCACCGCAGAAAAATCCAATGAAATTTAAAATTACAAAATCCGGATGAAACGAAATTTGAAACTAATTACCGGTTTGCTGTGTTTTTTAAAATTTACAGCCCATTTCTTATTGCTTATAGGCCATTTTCTTTTTTAGGGAAATAGGCCATTTTGTGGGCAAGCTGAATGCATCCCTCCTCGTCTTGAAAGATTTGAAGCCCAGCAGGGCTGAGAAAAGCAAGTAGGCCTCGGTTGGGTATTGTGCAAAAGAAAATAGAACTGGGCTAGCCATTTCAAGAAAGAAAAAAAACCGGGCTGGTGATGTGATAAACATAAAATAAAAGACTGGTCACAGAAATTTTCGAACTATTTTTAATCCCAAAATTTCGGGCCCGATAAAAACAAATTTGAAAATATATTTAAATTATATTAAAATCCAATGAAATATGAAATATCAAAAAATAAAATAAAATTCGCAATTTGAAACTAATTGCCCATTTGATGTGTTTTTTTATATATTTACACCCCATTTCATATTACTCATAAAATTACAGCCTTTTTTTTATGGCCAGGCCGAATGTATCCCTCGTCGTCTTGAAAGATTTGCAGCCCAGCAGGGCGGGGAAAAGGAAATTGGCCTGTGTAGGGTATTGTACAAAAAAAGGTGCGCTAGTCATTTTCACAGACAAAAAAAACAGTTGGGCTCGTCATGTTGTAAATAAAGCCTGGGCTAGACGGGCCACAGACACCGCACATCCCAGTTGATACCCTGCTCCGTCTCAACAACAACAACAAGAACTGCTCGAGCTACTGGGTCCCAGGTGTCAGCCGCTCCTTGTGCAATTCTTTCATTTATTGACTACATTGACAATGTCGTGGGTCCCGAATGTCAGTAAACCATTAGGAGGAAGCATTTTTTCATGTAATAAGGAGGAACTTGCTTGCGTATGGCTATGGACCTGGAGGTCCCTACTGTCATCCTCTCCACGTACAGTCCTCACCGATTCCTGTCGTTTGTTGACAGTCGCTCGTTGTGCAATTCTCTCGTTTATTGACTACGTTGACAATGGGGTGGGACCAAGATTTCAGGAAACCATTAGGAGGAAGCATTTTTTTGGCTTGTAATAAGGAGGCACTTGCTTGCGTACTGCCATGACCCTGGTGGGTCCCTACTGTCATCCTCTCCACGTACAATCATTTCCTGATTCCTCTTGGTTGTTGACCATGTTGACAACGCCAGAAGGCGGTGCCGTGGTGAGGGAACCAAAGTGGAGGACGACGACGAGGCCTCGGACGGGAACGGAAAGGAGCCATGGAAGATGCGGCAGTGTGGTCGGAAGCGGAGGGGAGTACGAGGGTTGGTGCGGGGTGGGGATGCCGTCACCGAAGAATAACAGGAGGTGGGGGTGGGTGGGTGGGGTGTAGAGGGATGGCCTGGCACCGGTTAGGGTACGGTGGGACAGCAATGCGTGCGCGGCAGTGCAGCAAGCCACGGAAGGCAGGAGCAGGTGATCCCGCCGGCGTTGGTTTGGTTTGGGCGGCTGGAGCCTGGAGGAAGAAGACAAGAGATTGAAAAAGCACGACAGACGTTGGATTGACATCCAATGGCTTAGGCTGCCACAATCGTTTGTTGACTAAGTTGACAACACCTTGTGTACGAGTCAACCTAGTAGGCCCACAAGTCAGCCTCTGAATCCGTGGCGGACAAATACAACCCATTTAAAAAAATAACATCCCATTCCAAACGTTCAATCGGAAAGTTCAACATTCAGAGCAAAGTAACATGTCTGATTCAGAGATAGAGTACTGAACTTCCATGTTGACAACCATCATAGCCAACTTAACTATCTACTCCCACTAATACTCAAGTTTAGAACAACTAACATACTCTTAGCTAACTAGACGATGCCGGCCGCCATCTGCGGCACACGCTAAACACCGGCACCGACGTCCTCCTCCTTGCCTCGGACTTGGCAGAGGTGCGATAGGGCGCGTTGCTCATGCCCGTCGGCCCTTTCCATGCCGGCGTGGTCCACCGAAGCTTCAGCTTCTAAGCGGGAAACCCATTTGACGAGCTTGTAGTAAAATTCAGCGTCGCGCACGCGTGCGTGCCCGACAGCCTCTAGGGCTATTCGCCGGGCGCCGGCCTCCACGTAGTCGGCCCAGTTGCGGGCGCTCTGCTCGCGACGTAGAGCGGCGATGCGCTCCTCCTCCTCCATGCTCTGCTAGCAGCGCAAATTGGTGGTACGCTGCTCCTCCGCCATGTGGTCGCGCTCCAAGGCATCCTCATACTCCACATTGCCATCTAAATACCGCCAGAATGCCTCCTCCCTCCATCTGCCTCCCCGTGAAAAACAGAACACTAACTCCGGCGGTGAGCGCCTCTAGCGGTGCCTATTGCTGCCGCACGGGGGCATGACGGACGTGGCGAGAGCGAGGGCAAGTGGCGAGCGACGTTGGGCCGGTGGGGTCTTGTGAGGATAGGGTGCGTTGGGTGAAGGTGCCACCGGAGCATGCCGAGAACCAGTAATTATAGGCGGACGGTAGGTAAACCAGCATACTAGCGGGCATGGCTTAGCGTGCCAGCTTGCCGTGGAAAACTAGAAAAACTCAAATTATGACTGTACCGTACTCCCGTCCTGTCCCGTCAGTGCTGGGTCGCACATCGGCACGACAGTCAAACGAGTGCACTCAATTCATCCAGATGAGATACGTGCATGATCCGCTGGTTATTCGTGTAGGATCGAGTCGGTCGGATAGTGTACGTGTAGGATCGCAATAGCTGATGAATGTTCGCTGGGAGAGAAGGCATTTGCGAACGTTTTTGCTGGCAGTTTCTTCAGATTCGCATGGCATTTTCTTCAGAACAGCATGTCAGTTTCTTCAGAGGAAGGCATTTTTATTCTAAAAACTGCCACCCTTGGATCTTGTGTCGCAACTAAAAGTACGACGAGTGTATTAGTAGGCTAGCTAGTGATCGATCAGTAACTTGTAAACACTGAGCGAAGATAAATAAGGAACATGTTGGACCATTTGGTGCGAGAGGAATGCTAGGGTGTTCCGGCACAAGTCTATTCTTCCGTCCATCCTGTTGTTAAACATCCAGTCTGAGGCAAAACTTTGGGTCACCGCGGGCACAAAACATTTGGTCACATCATGCCGGGAGAGTAGTGTCTTTGTAATTTCTGTCTCGCTTTTCTTTGTAAAAGCAACTGTGAACTCCTTCCTAATTAATGCATGAGGCAAATCTTTTGCCTCCGTTTCGAAAAAAAAGAAAACACTGAGCGAGGAGAAAAAAGGAACTGCTGTGCACAGTAGTAAGAGCTGATCCGCTCTAAATGTTCACACCAGACTCACAGGCCTAGCTTAGTAATATGTTCACATTAATTGCCCAAATTCACAACCAACTAGTACGATTACCATACATAAGTTTAGCATGTTTATGCATCTCAATGATTCACAGATCGTACACAATACATCTGTTCTTGCTACTAACATGGATGCTTCTCTGGGCCAACATTCAGTACAAAGTGAATGACAAATTTGTTTGTAAAGTCTACTTTTCCTCTTGCAAACGTAAGTGGTTTCACCAACAGATGGAACCATGAGAATCAACCACACATGATGGAGGAACATCCACTGAAATATGTTATGGTCATCCGTCGATCACACGGTGAGACTATTTTCGGAATTCAACTTTAAGTTTGGCAAGATGATGCCCATTGGATAATCAGACCAGAGCAATGAAACACCTAGTGTTGGCCAATAAATAGTACAGTAGTACTTTTGTGCAGTCCATGCAATGACTATCCAATCCTTCTATGTCTATTTTCAAAGGGCATTGCATGCAGTGACTATCCTATTCTTTTGTCCAGTTCCACAAAAATTGAGGTCCCTGTGTTTGTTTGCCAAATAGCAACAAGCAGACATCTGTTTGCACAAATATCAAGCAGCTAGTTAACATATACTCCACCTTGTATTTTCGGTTTAACCACGTCTCTGCTAGTCGTTTTCACCTAGCATCTGTCATGTTTTGCACTGGACAATTTGATACTGAATTAATTTGCTATTACAGAGCAAAAATATAGCGCCTATTCTTCATCAGACTAAGGATATCCATGTTTGTAGGGATGGAAGAGATGAAATCGATACAACCGAAAGTGAGCATCCAATCATTGATTCATGTCCTGGACCACCAATGGAGGTCGACCCTGGCAATAAATTTACATGCAAACAACTAATATTACTATCTAATGACAGTTCAAAAACAGATGCAAGATAGTAGCAAACCATATACCTTAGCTCATAGTGACACCGATTGGATATAACTGTTTGCAGAAAATAATGGTCATAATGTTGAACCATCTGGACTTTTTGTGCAGTTCCACTAAAATCGAGCATCCCTGTTTCCACAGATATTGAAAGTGTAATTAAAAGTGGCACTAGTTGAAGCATAGACTCACAAATTTAAGCATTCCAAATTTCTTAATGAGAAAAGGTAGCAAGACAGTTTCTAACCACTTGTTCAAAGGAATAAAGAAGGCAACAGTGACGGATGTCATGAAGGCATACATAGTATCTTGTGAAAGATTGAACCATTGATGACCTTTCCTCTTCTTTTAAGAATTTTTTGTGCAGTTCAACTAAAATAAAATGCCATCACCGCCTTCATATTTTGGTGATACTGTACAAAAAAATTGACTTACCATTACATCATGATGTTAGATATGTAATCAACAGGCAATAGAGACAAAAATGCAGACCTCCTCCGATAACATAATGAACATTAATTTTAACAAAGGTGTGACTAGCTTTGCCGGCATAATTTGAAGAATTCTACACTATCTGTTCCTTAATATAAGACATTTTCGCGGTTCAATTTAATGTACCAAAATGTCTTGTATTTTGAAAGAGAGGTAGTAGTTTTCCTCCCTTTCTTTTCTTTTTCAATTTATCAGTGGCATTAGACTGACGGCGGCATTACTTAAAAGTGGCATCACTTTAGCAGTAGCATAATTTAGCGGTGGCGTTACACTAACAAAAAAAAGTGGCAATAATAGCATGGTGTTGGCTGTGTGCATCCTAGCTGTGTAGAGGCCGGGTGTGTGCTCACTGTGTTATGTATCTTCTTGATGCTCCGTTTTGAGCCAATAAAATCCACCCTTTGTCAAAAAAGTACAATGTACCTCCACGGACGCATAGAGTGGTGAAGCAGGGATGGTTGCCCAGAGCAACAAATATCCAAGCAGCATATCCGGATTACGTCCCATTTTTGTTCTCTTTAGCCACCTTTTTCTTATGTGAGGACAACAAACCTATCGACCTGGTCATTCTCTATTGCGTTGTCCTGCCTTTCTTTCCTTTTTCAACCAAGAGACAAGAGACTCATTCCTCAGCTACTACTGCTTTTCCCCTTTTCAACCAAGATGTAGGTTCGATACCAAGTCTCTTCTACAGTACTACTTTCCCCCCTTTCTTTCCTTTTTCAACCCAGACATGGATTAGTCTGCATGAAGTAGGGTTTCCTTTAATAGTGCAAATTAAGGTTTTCGTTTGCATGACCAGTAGAGGCTAGTAACTTGGGGAGATGGAGCAGTGGAAAAACAACCGCAGGCAGTGATGTGGGCAGATGGGCCAATAGCACAAGGGTATGGTTCGAAAAGAGGTAGCATACCAGAGGGTCGGCGTGAAGCAGCTTCTCTCGTCGTCATTGTCCTCCGCCGACACTATGGCAGCGAGCTTGGGGACGGAGGCCATCCCGCGCCGGTGCTAGGTCTGAGAAGACGGCCTTGTCATCAGTGCACGTCCTCCTCTTCCCCGGCGGACGGGATCAGGCCGGATCTGTGGCCACTGGCGAGGGAGAGAGAGTGGCCACCGCTGTCTTTTTTATGATCTGGAGAGGGTGATAGTGTGAGAAGCAAGTGGGCAGCCCTAGCAAGCAAGCGCTGAAGCTCCAGCCTATATACTACTATATTACTTGGTAGAGTACCTCCATCAAGGTTTTCTAAGTCCCGCGAGCCGGAGCAACATGACCAATAAATGGGGCAAATTAAGGTCTTCGATCTCTCTCCCATGCATGCACTTTTTCTCTCTCCTGCGTGCATGTACCCAATGGATAGCGTGCATGTAATGTCCGGCCTAATAAATCAGGACGACGTGTAGTAATGCTTCAAAATTGAACGGCACGCCATTAAAAAAAATAAAGTCGAGAAATAACGCGGCCCGGTCGCATTTTACATGAGAAATGACAAGCCATGTTTCGTTGACGTGTTATCTCGTTCCAACGTGTGAGTGAGAAGATAACGAGTCCTTTTGTATAATTTCCGAACAGACGTCTATGTAGGCCGGGTCACCTCTTCCTATACCGTGGCAACCGTCCGCTCCCCACTCGCCTCTTCCTGTACTGTGGCAACCATCCACCGCCTCTTCCCCTTTCCCTCTCAATTTGGGAGTTGGAACTGCTGTTGCACGCTCTTCCTCCCTCCATTTGCCTTGACTCTTCCTTCTGCCATTGTTCGTTTTCTTGATGGAGGGAAGTAGCAGGACCCGACCCCATTATTCTTGCCCCAATCTGACAAATGACGCGGTGGAGGAAATCATTGATCGGTGCGACTTCATCACCGCGACTAGCATGGCAGGTTCGTTCAAGAACATTCTTGACTCAACAAATAAGATCATTACAAACAACCCAAGGGTTCAAGAGCGGTTTGATCTCCCCTATCTTCTTCACTAGGACCCTTCTCTCTGGTCCGGGGATGACGGAAGGCTCGCCTTGTGCAAGTTGATGCCACTTGATAATGATATGTGTGATGTTAAGATGCCATCGCTTCAGCATAAGTCCTGGGCAGGCGCAAATGGAGATTGGGTTGTTTATATTGGGGACAACTACGAGTGGGAGCTTGTGAATGTGTACACTCGTCACCGGATTCCAATTCCAAAAATCTCAGACTACCCTGAGGTTGAGCACACCGATACTCTACGTACGTTCAAATATGATCATGGTGACTGTCGTCTACAGAAGATAGCAATTCGTCGAGTTCCCACACGCTCTTGGAGTTATAGGAACTATTGTGTTGTCGCTGTCTTCGACAAGCTTGTTGCCGTCTTTACTCCTGGAGGGATTGGATGGACATTGCTTAAAAACCAGTTTCTGTACACGCGTGAGTACTGTGATGCAATTCAATATGAGCGTCTTGTGTTTGCTGTCACCACTTGTGGCACTATTTTTGCATGGGATCCTTTTTGCTTCAGTATGTTTGTCTTCCACCTTAATTAGAATTGTTTCATTCACCATGCATGCGAGTTATCCCTTTACTAACCTTCAAATTTTTCAAGGTCCTGTCAACATTCCGCCACCGATACTTGGAAACTTTTATAACCAAGGGGTAGATGACGATGGTGATGATGATGATGACGATGGTGATGATCACGAGCATGAAGACGAGCAATACCTACCTACTAGATGGTGCCTAGCTACTTATTTCGATGGATCACCTCTTCTTGTCTGTATACAGGGCAATGCTAATGTTACAGAGGAAGCATGTAGTAGTATTGTCTCGCATGGTCGTACTCTACGGATATATGCCAACTTCCGTCGTAGGCTATTCGGGATGGATACTAATGTGCTAGCGCCACGAGCTTCTCCCTGGTTCAATATTGACAGTCTTGGAGAACACTCGCTTTTCCTTGGACTAAACTATCAAATGATGGTGAAAGGCAATCCAGTGCCTATTGGCACAACCTTGCCATTTATGAGAAGCAACTCTATCTATACCACCGACATTGCTGTTGCTCCCTACTCCAATGCAAGTATTGCTCCTGATATTGGCCGCTTCAGCCCGGATGGTGAGTCTTGCGTTGGTCTCAAGATTGACAATACCACCAGGCCCTGGTCAGAGACTCCCTTCTGGTTCAAACCAAGCGTTTCCAACGCCGAGGATTGGTTGACGTGAAGGTCGTTTTCATTTCTTGTACGTGTTGTGTGAGAAAAACTTTAGTATTTACAATGTATCCTCGTTGGCGTTGTGCGTTGTAGACTTGTTGTATGTAGTGTGAATGGTATATTTCCATATGCATGTGATAAACTTACTTAATTTATGAATGGATTTCGAGTCACTTCTCAGAGTGTGTGCTGCGACGCGGCAAAATACTTTTCACTCATAGTATGTGGGACCGAATGTGAGCAAACCGATGACGGGCACACTCCGCGCGTCTGCTGGCTGGCTGACAAGAGAGGGAGAGGAGGGCCGAGCACGGACTCCGGGAAATTTGCCGACAGTGTGAGGTGGGCCATATGTTAATAAAGTACTAGTACTATTGGTACCGAACTCCTGGAGAAATAATGTGTTTTTCTTTTTGCAAGTTGGAGAGATAATGTGTTCGCTCTACGTAACCAGCACCTCGATATAGTGGGGTGGCATGGGCCAAAACAAGCATTCACGTCTAGGAGTACGGCACACGCCACCACCAAGAGTCCCATCTGACACCAAATTTCTTGGATTTCGTGCTACACCTAGCTCTTATCTCTCCTCGTTTCTCTAACTAAACCATCATGCGGCGGCCGGGGGGAGTTTCAGGTGATATGAAGCTGCCCATGCTCCCATGATACGGGCTTTTGAAAGCCCTTGGATTTGAGATCGCACGTTTGCATGCTGAGCTCCTGCAAGGTTGCAAAAAAGCCCACTAGGATTTGATATTTATGCACAGGTCTAGAATCTCGCCATGCGACCATACGATCTCAGATGCAAGGGCTCTCAGAAGCCGATATCATGGGAGCATGGACAAGTTGGTTTGCCGATAGTCGGTTTGCTGAACCGCGGTCCCACTTGTTAGTGAAAATGCAAGACAACATGCGTTCCCCCTTGAGCAGCGTGCCGGACCAACCATGAGGGGGTATGACACGAACCGTGTGGGGGTCCTTTTGAACTTGTAAGTTGTAACATTTGGTTCTGCTCCTTGGCGCGACCGATAGATAGAAATAACGATTTTCTGTCAAAAATTAGAAATAATGATTAAAAACGCTAGCGCTGGGCCACCGCCGTCTTTTTTAGATCTGGAGAGGGTCCCGTTCCAACATGTCAGTGAGAAGACGACGAGTCCTTTTGTATAATTTCCGAATGGACGTGTATGTAGGCCGGATCACCTATTCCTATACCGTGGCAACCGTCCGCTCCCCACTCGCCTCTTCCTGTACCATGGCAACCGTCCACCACCTCTTCCCCTTTCCCTCTCAATTTGGGAGTTGGAAGTGCTGCCGCACGCTCTTCCTCCCTCCATTTGCCTTGACTCTTCCTTCTGCCATTGTTCGTCTTCTCGATGGAGGGAAGTAGCAAGACCCGACCCCGTTATTCTTGCCCCTATCTGACAGATGACGCGGTGGAGGAAATCATTGATTAGTGCGATGTCATCACCGCGGCTAGCATGGCAGGTTCGTTCAAGAACATTCTCAACTCAACAAATAAGATCATTACAAACAACCCAAGGGTTCAAGAGCGGTTTGATCTCCCCTATCTTCTTCGCTATGCCCTGCTCGCTGGCGTGGGGACGACGGAAGGCTCGCCTTGTGCAAGTTGATGCCACTTGACAAAAATGATCCGTGTGATGTTAAGATGCCATCGCTTCAGCATAACATCTGGGCAGGTGCAAATGGAGATTGGGTTGTTTATATTGGGTACAACTGCGAGTGGGAGCTTGTGAATGTGTACACTTGTCACCGGATTCAACTTCCAAAAATCTCAGATTACCCTAAGGTTGAGCACACCGATACTCTACGTTTGTTCAAATATGATCATGGTGACTGACGTCTACAGAAGATAGCAATTTGTCGAGTTCCCAATCGCTCTTGGAGTTATGCGAACTATTATGTTGTCGCTATCTTCGACAAGCTTGTTGCCGTCCTTACTTCTGTGCCTCGATGGATATTGCTTGAAAACCAGTTTCTGGGCACGCATGTGTACTGTGATGCAATTCAATATGATCGTCTTGTGTTTGCTGCCACCACTTCTGGCACTGTTTTTGCATGGGATCTTGATTGTTTCGGTACATTGTTTGTCTTCCACCATAATTATAATTGTTTCATTCACCATGCATGCCAGTTATCCCCATACTAATTAACCTTCTTGTGTTTCCAAGGTCCTGTCAACATCCCCCCACTGATACTTGGAAACTTTTATAACCAAGGGGGAGATGATGATGGTGATGATCACGAGCATGAAGACGCGTAGTACCTACCTACTCAGTGGCACCTAGCTCCTTATTTTGATGGATCACCTCTTCTTGTCTGTATACAGGGCACTGATGATGTTACAGAGGAAGCAGGTGTTGTCTACCATGGTCGCAGTCGTCTACGGACCTATCCAACATCCGTTGCGGGGTATTCGGAATGGATACTAGTGTGCTAGCGACAGAACCTTCTCCCTGGTTCAATATTGATAGTCTTGGAGAATACTCGCTTTTCCTTGGACTAAACTATCCAATTATGGTGAAAGGCGATCCAGCTGCTGTTGGCACAACGTTATGATTTATGAGAAGCAATTGTATCTATACCTCGCACATTGGTATAATTCCCTACGCTGGCTATCACAATTTCCATACTCCTGATATAGGCCGCTTCAGCCTGGATGGTGTGTCTTGCTGAAAGCACATTTGCTCCCTTGGTGGTTTTGGTAATCCATAACAACATATATCTCATTGAACTAATGTCCATTCAAGACTAAGATTTCAGTATGTTCAATGATTAGCATGACATGGACTAGAGACGTGGAGCCCTCAAAATGCTAAGGACAAGGATTGGCAAAAGATCAAGACTCTACATTTTTGGTTTAGTGATCCAAGATCACACTGAGTCCATAGGAAAGCCAATACTATTAAAAGGGGATGAGGTGTTGCTTAATGGTCTTTTTGCTCAAGTGCTTAGTGACAGTATTCCTAAACCCTCAACCACTCTCTCTACCCAAATATGTCCTAAACCTAAAGTCCAACTCGGCCCCACCGATTTTTCCTATCCGGCCCCACCGAGTTCATCCAAGACTTAGCCACTGCCAAACCCTAACAAATCGGATCCACCGAAATGGCTCTCGGTCCCACCGAGATGGCCTTGCCAACTCTCTGTAATCGGTTGCATTCACTTCGGTCTCACCGAGTTATGCATATCGGTCTCATCGAGATGGCTTGCCAACTCTCTGTTGCCTTATTGCTTCACTTCGGTCCTACCGAGTTGATCAACAACACACCGTCTATTACCTTTTGGAGAGTGGTGTCTCCTAGATTGGTTAGGTGTCACATGGGAGCCTCTAACCAGATGTGGAGTTGAACCAAGCAGTTTGTAAGGACAAGGAGATCGCCTACTTCGTGAAGATCTACCCCGAGTGAGGCTAGTCCTTCGTGGACGTAAGCCATGGTGGAATAGACAAGGTTGATTCTTCGTGGACCCTTCGTGGGTGGAGCCCTCCGTGGACTCGCGCAGCCGTTACCCTTCGTGGGTTGAAGTCTCCATCAACGTGGACGTACGATAGCACCACCTATCGGAACCACGCCAAAAACCACCGTGTCTTCATTGCGTTTGAAATCTCCAATCCCTCCTTTACATACATATGCAATTGCTTACATTCCGCTGCTATACTCTTAGAATTGCATGTGTAGGGTGATGCTTGACATGTACTATTGCTAAAATCTACCCACAACTAAAATTGGGAAAAGGTTAGGTTTTATTTGGTCAAGTAGTCTAATCACCCCCCTCTAGACATACTTTCGATCCTACAAGTGGTATCAGAGCTTTGGTCTCCGTAAGCCTTGATTTCCATAGCTTTGGTGATCATAGCCATGGTTTCACAACCTAGGAGAGTATGGCGTCTAGTGAGGGTAACTATCACCGTAGAGGTCCATATTTTGATGGTACAAACTTTGCTAGTTGGAAACATAAGATGAAAATGCATATTCTTGGTCATAACCCTGCTGTTTGGGCTGTTGTTCATGTTGGCTTGCAAGGTGACTTCTTTGAGGATGGCAAGGAACCGGATCGTGAAGCAACCCCGGAAGAATTGAAGATGTTGCAATACAATGCTCAAGCTTGTGACATTCTATTCAACGGTCTATGTCCCGAGGAATTCAACAAAATCAGCTGCCTCGAGAATGCAAAGGAAATTTGGGATACTTTGGTTGATATGCATGAGGGTACCGAGTCCGTCAAGGAATCTAAGTTGGATGTGCTCCAAAGTCAACTTGATAAGTTCAAGATGAAGGATGGTGAAGGAGTCGCAGAGATGTACTCTAGGCTTGCTCTCATCACAAATGAGATTGCCGGCTTAGGAAGTGAAGAGATGACCGACAAATTCATCATCAAAAAGATACTTAGAGCTTTGGATGGAAAATATGATACCGTCTACACATTGATCCAAATGATGCCAAATTACAATGATCTCAAGCCCACGGAAGTCATTGGAAGGATTGTCGCTCATGAAATGTCACTCAAGGACAAAGAGGAGCTGCACAACAAGTCAAGTGGTGCTTACAAAGCCTCAACCGTTGCTCCAACAACTTCAAGTGACCAGCTAGTATCCAATGAAGAGATTAGCCTAATGGTGAAAAGTTTCAACAAGTTCTACAAGAACAAAGGAAAAGAAAGAAGCTCTAGCTCAAGACACTATGAGAAAAGATCATCAAGTCGTGACCGTAATTGTTACAATTGTGGAAAGCCCGGACACTACTCAAATGAGTGTACGGCTCCCTACAAGAAAAGAGACGAATCACCAAGAGGAAGACATAGAAGAGATGAATCACCTCGTAAGGAGAGAAGGAGTAGAGATGATTATTATGAACGCAGACACTCTCGAAGAAGCAAGGATTCGGAGAGGAAGGACAAGTCATCAAGGAGCTACACAAGAAGAAGACATCAATCTCATGTTGGTGAATGGGTTTCCGGCTCCGACAACCAATCCGAGAGAAGTTATCACTCCAACTCCGACTATAGTCAAGATGAAGGTGTTGCAGGACTTGCACTTGTGTCATCCAACTCCTACGATCTATTTGACTCACCAAATGAAGGAATTGGAAGATGCTTCATGGCAAAAGGCCCTAAGGTATCACACCCCGAGTATCTTGATTTTAATAGTGATGAAGATGATTTGCTTGGTGATGATGATTTACTTGTTGATAGGGCTAGTGATGAAAGCTATAATGAAAATGCTAGTAATCATGATAGTCAAGAGGAAACGAGTGACAATGCTATGAAGGAGATTGAGCGCCTAACTAAAGAACTAAATGCTCTTAAGTTAGCTCATGAAACAACTCAAGAGGATCATAGAGAACTTCTAAGAACTCATGAGAAGCTACGCTCCGAGAAGCTAAATTTAGAGCAAGAGCATGAGTTTCTTAAAGCTATCAATGACGATCTTCGAAAGAAGAGTTCTTCATATCTTGCCAAACGTTTACTCTTGTCTACCTTTATGCCACAAGTTAAACCTAAGCAAACTAGCAACAAGGGTAAAAATGGTTCTACCTCTAGTAGTAACAATAACAATGCTAAATCCAATATTGTTGCTTCTAGTAGTTCTATTGATTCCACTAACGATTCTCTTAGCCAAGTTACACTTGAGCAAGAAAATATGCTATTGAAAGGAATTATAGAAAAAGGTGTCTACAAGAGCCTTGCCGGGAGTAAACAATTTGAGGAAATTGTACGCAAGCAAGGAAGGCACCGGAAGAACCAAGGTGTTGGTTTTGAACGAAAGTTCAAGGCCGATGGAGTTGAGTGGGAAGAAGGTCAATACCCCAAGACGAAGTTTGTTCCTCAACAAGAGAAGTATGATCCTACTTCCTTCAAGGGAACACAAGCTCAAGAAGATCTTCCACCACAAGACCACAAGCTAAAAGGCAAGGACAAGCTTCACGAAGAGATTGATTCATTTGAAGAAGCTCCTCAAGCCATGGTCAAGTGGGTTCCCAAGACTTCATCAAGTTCTACCTCATCAAGTGCTACTACAACTCCAAGGATTCCCATCAAGTTGATGTGGATCCAAAAGAAGAAGAACTAGAGAGTTCTTGAGGGTGACTCCGCCAACAAACTTCACTCATATTCTTTATGGCAAGGACTTGTGCAACCAACTTCCACATTTTGCACTAGTTCATGGAGTCACAAACCCTCTTGTTGGTAAGGCAAGGGACAAGGTAATCAATGCATTCATGGACATCATCATATGTGTATTTTACTCTATGTCTATGGATATCCTTGTATGTTCCTTGTGTGGGACTAACCCATGTAGGTATTGAAAGCACAAAACTCCAAAGGATTGCTCCCAACTTTTGATGGTCTACATCAACATTGAGTATCCACATCTTCAACATCTACATGAAGTCATCATCGACAAAACCCAAGGTTAGTTCAACCCTCTTAGGGGGGATATCACATCTAGGGGGAGCTTTGCTCTAAACAATTGAGCTAAAGCAACTCTAATGGTGTGAACACATTAATGCTTTATGTAAAAGTGGTAACCCCACTCGTGCTTAAACGATGAGTATGACCTATGATCAAATGTTCTAATTTGGCTCCTAAGTCAACATACTCATATATAGATGACCTAGTCATCGCCATTGCTTGATAGGTGCTAGAATTGGTTGTGCATGTTTGACACATATTTCATTTGCAATCTTATTGTGTGAGCATGTTGGTTTGCATGTTTTTATCATTCGAGGACATCCATTTGTAGTTTTGATTGTCTTGGTTTTTCTGGCCAAGTGGATGTACAAGAATGCCTAAGAACCTTCTCTAGCTATCTATGCTTTCTTGTCTCAAATTCTATTCTTGCTGCATCACAAAAATTGAACAAGTCTTTTTCGGACCCTCCGGGTGAGGAGCACTCGGAGCCACCGATCTGAAAGGGTTGAACCTCCAAAACCTTCTAATTGATTTCGGCCGAACCAACTCACTCAAACTCGGTCGAACTGAAATCACTTAGATTGATCTAGGTTTTCATCTCGGTGCTACCGATTAGACCAACTCGGTTGGACCGAGTTGATGTAACTGCAAGCAGTTGCACGTCTCGGTGCTACCGATTTGTTCCACTCGGTGCCACCGACAGCACATGGGTATATATATCCAGCGGCCCGTACGGTTGAAAATTACTTCAAACGTCACGCGCCCGCGCCCCATTGCTGCCGCCCCTTTGGTCTTCGGATCGTCGCCGTCGTCTCCAGCGTGCCCTCGCCGCAGGATTCCGTCGCTGTCAACGGTAATCTCCACCGCCGTTGCCGCCGTAGAGAAACTCCACCGAGTTAGGGTGAGTTTCGATCCCTTTCATGCTTCCCTTTTTCGATTCAATGCACGATTGGATTGCCTATAATCTTGCCACGAATGCAATCCTCTTTCCACCAGATTAGTTCGTTTGAACGAGATTCGAGCAAAATTTTAGGGTTAGGTTTCCGCCGAACGCATCTCGGACCGACCGAATAGGAATTTTCGGTCCCACCGATTTGGCCCTGGCCATAGCACTAGTACATCTCGGTGCCACCGAGTTGTGCGAATCGGTAAGACCGAAAGTAACGTCTCAGTGAAACCCTAGCATCTCGGAGCCACCGAAACCCATCTCGGTGTGACCGAAATGGCGTGACATGTCTCTGTAGTGTGCTTCGGTGTCATCGAGATTACCAACTTGGTCCATCCGAACTGCATTCTGTGAAAACCTAGAACTAAAGTTTGAACTCATTTTTATGAAAAACTATCTGCTTTTTGTGATGACTCATCTACTCTACCCATACCCATCTATTCACAGGGTCAGCTCAGCAAGATGTCTGATGTCAGTGATAGTCAAAACATGTCAGAGCAGCATGAAGAACAAAGTGAAGGATCAAGCCATGATGAAAGTTTCTATGAGGGAGAGAGAAGCTCTCCAGATCTTCCTAAAGCTACAACCAGAACAAGGAAGAAGAAAACCTCAGACAGTGAGGATGAGGATTTTGTTGCCAGTGAGACAGCAACCAAGAAGAAGCGAGTAGTGCTTGCTAAGGAGTACAACACAAAGCCTACCTCTGTCAAAGAAAGAACTGCTGTGAGGAAAGTGCCTCAGCAGACTATGCAGAAGCCCAGTGACACAGAGACAACTGCAGGAGCTAAGAAGAAGAGAGTGAGGAAATCATTTGCCCGTGTGATTGGCAGACCTACTATGATGATTGAGGAGGAAGAAGAGGAGGAGGATGAGGCAACTGCTGCACCCCCTGCAAAAGCTCAGAAGCTCATGTCTGATGCAATCAAGACTGCTGCCCCTCCCAAGTCCAAGCCAAAGGCATCAGCACCCAAGAGGTCAACCAGAAACATATCAGCTGCAGAGAAGAACAAGGCCCCAGTGCCTGAATCAAATGTTGATGAAGAGCCTCTAGTGCTCAGAAAGTTGAAGCCAAAGATACCAGACCATGACAACGCACACCCAGTAGCTGAGAACATGATGTTGAGAAAGGACAAAGGACTGCGTCAATGGAGATTGTCAGATCCTTATGCTATCAGAAGAAGGACTGCTTATGATTATCGTTTTCACACCCGTGAACAACAGGACTTTTATGAGACAGTATTGCTTGACAAGAATCCCATAGTCAGTGACATGAAGTGGGTGGATTGGGAATACATCGATGAGAATGAGGATTACTTTCCCCACGTCCATGAAAGCTTCAGAATTGCAGGAGTTGACAAATTTGTTGGAAAGAAGTTGACCAAGTGGAATGACGAGATGATCATGCAATTTTACTCTACTGCACACTTCTATCCAGATGGCAGAATAGTGTGGATGACTGAGGGCATAAGGTACCAGTCAACCATCTCTGAGTGGGCAAATCTTCTTGGTGCACCCAAGGAAGAGGAGGAGGATATTGACATATATGCCAAGCTCAAGATGGATCACAACTCAATGGCTAACATGTATACTGCAATTCCTCAGAAGGACCTTGATACACACAAGCTTGGATCAGTGAAGCATTTGCTACCAGGACTGGCCACATCGAACACTATCTTGCGGTACACCTTGTTACCCAAGTCAGGCGATGATAAGATGACTCGTGGCCACTCCATAAATTTGCTGCATTTATTCGATACACCTCAGAAATTCAAGGTGATGAGCCTGATAGTAGAGACTATCAAGAGGACTGCAGCAGATCAGAAGAGATCGTGCGGATATGCTCCACATATTCAGCTGCTGATCAATTCCAAGGTTGGAACCAGCACATATCTTCTTGATCGCGAGCACTTGCCATTGCGTCCAGATTTTGAAGACAACGTCATAGTGATGGATTCTTCGCATCCCACTTCTGCACAAGCTCAAGAGGAAATCCGCAAAGCCCAAGAAGCTAAAGCAGCTCAGGAAGCAGCAGCTCCCAATGCTCCAATTGCGAATCTCAAGACACCAAAGGATCAAATGCAATATCTGCTTGAAGCCACTCTGAGGATTGAGTGAAGTTTGGCCAACCTCACCCAGACCCAGGCTAGTTTTGAGCGGATCATTGAGACCAAATTTCATGATTTGGATGTCAAAGTGACTGAGATTCAGACTTCAGTGGAACAACTGCAAGGAGATGTAGATGCTGTCAAGCAAGCCAGATCAGATGACAGTGAAGATGAGAGACCGACCACAGAGCAGTTCCAGTCAGTGCCTAGGGCAGCTAGGTCAGCTGCGATACCAGTTGTGGATCCACGGACCACAGTATCTGCACCAGCCACCACAGCCACAGTACCACAGCAGGTCTCCACTCCTCCAGTCCAGCAGTCATCAGCAGAAGCATTCGCAGACGCTCTCATCTCAACGCCATCTACGCACACCGGAGCTGCCAGCTAGAGAGTCGATTAGTGCTATACTCATTTGAACTTTTTGGTACTTGTTGCCAAAGGGGGAGAATCTGTATAGATCATAGGCTTCGTGAGAGAGAGTTTCTTGCTTTTGATTTGCTTCGAGAGTTTCTTGTGCTACTTGTTTGTTTGATGCTACTCTGTTTTATGTGCGCTTGCTACAGTATTCTGTCGTTTATGCTTGTGAGATACTATGTTGATTGATCATACTATGCTCATTGTGTTGATCCATGTTTATCTATGTCATTATCTGTATGATCATTCATTTATGTATCATTGCTTATGTTGGGCATGCGTGCTTACCTTTCCAATCATATCATTTTGCGTGCTCCACCAAGATGTATGTGACATGGGAGAGTAACCCATGAGCCTAATCGATTGTGCATTTGCATTCAAACGCAATTTTTTTAATAATGCACAAATTTAGGGGGGGCTCTCGCTTATCACATACTTCTCATAGTGACGATGTATTTCATTCATTTAAATCATTTGTCGAAGCTTTGATCTATATGTTGTCATCAATTACCAAAAAGGGGGAGATTGAAAGCACATTTTCTCCCTTGGTGGTTTTGGTAATTCATAACAACATATATCTCATTGAACTAATGTCCATTCAAGATTAAGATTTCAGGATGTTCAATGATTGGCATGGCATGGACTAGAGACGTGGACCCCTCAAAATGCTAAGGACAAGGATTGGCAAAAGATCAAGACTCTACATTTTTGGTTTAGTGATCCAAGATCACATTGAGTCCATAGGAAAGCCAATACTATTAAAAGGGGATGAGGTGTTGCTTAATGGTCTTTTTGCTCAAGTGCTTAGTGACAGTATTCCTAAACCCTCAACCACTCTCTCTACCCAAATATGTCCTAAACCTAAAGTCCAACTCGGCCCCACCGATTTTTCCTATCCGTCCCCACCAAGTTCATCCAAGACTTAGCCACTGCCAAACCCTAACAAATCGGATCCACCGAAATGGATCTTGGTCCCACCGAGATGGCCTTGCCAACTCTCTATAATCGGTTGCATTCACTTCGGTCTCACCGAGTTATGCATATCGGTCTCACCGAGATGGCTTGCCAACTCTCTGTTGCCTTATTGCTTCACTTCGGTCCTACCGAGTTGATGCAATCGGTGCCACCGAGATGAGGTTTGCCCTAAGCCATTGCACTTCGGTCCATCCGAGTTGTCCGTATCGGTCCCACCGAGATTCCTAACGTTCATATCTTTTACACAGTTCGGTGCTACCGAGATGATTGTTTCGGTGCCACCGAGTTGGGTCAAAAGTGCGTAATGGTTGGATTTTGTGTGGAGGCTATATATACCCCTCCACCCCATCCTTCTCAGTAAGGAGAGCCATCAGAACGTGCCTACACTTCCACCATTCATTTTCTGAGAGAGAACCACCTACTCATGTGTTGAGATCAAGATATTCCATTCCTACCATTTGAACCTTGATCTCTAGCCTTTCCCAAGTTGCTTTCCACTCAAATTCCTCTTCCACCATAGCCAAATCTGTGAGGAGTGTTTGAGTGCTGGGAAGACTATCATTTGAAGCACAAGAGCAAGGAGTTCATCAACAACACACCGTCTATTACCTTTTGGAGAGTGGTGTCTCCTAGATTGGTTAGGTGTCACTTGGGAGCCTCCAACCAGATGTGGAGTTGAACCAAGCAGTTTGTAAGGGCAAGGAGATCGCCTACTTCGTGAAGATCTACCCCGAGCGAGGCTAGTCCTTCGTGGACGTAAGCCATGGTGGAATAGACAAGGTTGCTTCTTCGTGGACCCTTCGTGGGTGGAGCCCTCCGTGGACTCGCGCAGCCGTTACCCTTCGTGGGTTGAAGTCTCCATCAACGTGGACGTACGATAGCACCACCTATCGGAACCATGCCAAAAACCACCGTGTCTTCATTGCGTTTGAAATCTCCAATCTCTCCTTTACATACATATGCAATTGCTTACATTCCGCTGCTATACTCTTAGAATTGCATGTGTAGGGTGATGCTTGACATGTACTATTGCTAAAATCTGCCCACAACTAAAATTGGGAAAAGGTTAGGTTTTATTTGGTCAAGTAGTCTAATCACCCCCCTCTAGACATACTTTCGATCCTACACTTGCATTGGTCTTGATGTTGACAATAGCTGGCCCTACCCAGAGGCTCACTTCTGGTTCAAAGCAAGTGTTTCCAACGCCGAGGATTGGTTGAACTGAAGTTCATTTCATTGCTTGTTATTTGTGTGTTAAAAACTTTAGTATTTAGAATGTATCTTCGTTGTGGTTGTGCATTGCTGACTTGTTGTATGTAATAAATGGCATATTTGCATATGCATGTTATAAACTTACTTAATTTATGAATGGTTTTCGAGTCATTTCTCAGAGTGGGTGCTGCGATGCGGCAAAATATTTTTGACCGCCATACATAATTATCTGTGCATTGCAACAGGTTATATATATATTCTAGTATACCCGCCAAAAAAATGGAGTGCATGGATATTTTCCTTTGGAAACAAGGGGCGTGGCGAGATGACAGTCGCCTGAATATTTTTTTGTGGCCAGGCAATTTGGCTTGGGCCGTTGGATGAAAAATGGACGGCGGGATCATCTTCCTAAACCTCCAGCCTGTCGCGTATGCGTCGCACCGCACACGGTGGGTCAGGCACGCCGCTCGCCCAGTGAATGTGCGTCGTCTTGCGTTTTCACTGACATGTGGGACCAAATGTGAGCAAACCGATGATGGGCACACTATGTGCGTCTGCTGGCTGGCTGAGGAGAGAGAGAGGAGGGCCGAGCGCGGACTCCAGAAAATTTGGCGACAGTGTGAGGTGAGCCATATGTTAATAAAACTAGTACTACTACTAGTGGTATCGTACTCCTGGAGAGATACTAATGTGCTCGCTCTATGTAACCAGCACCTCGATATAGTGGGGTGGCACGGGACAGAACAAGCTTTCACGTCCAGGAGTACGACACACGCCACCATGATACGTCTCCAACGTATCTATAATTTTTGATTGTTCCATGCTATTATAGTATCAATCTTGGATATTTTATATGCAATTATATGCATTTATATATCATTTTTTGGGACTAACCTATTAACCTAGTGCCCAGTGCCAGTTGCTATTTTTTGCCTGTTTTTGCCTTTTCAGAAAATCATTATCAAACGGAGTCCAAACGAAGAATAAACTTTGGATTAATTTTTTCTCGACCAGAAGGGACCCTGGAAGCTTCGGGAGAAGACCAGAAGAGTCATGAGGGAGCGACAAGCCCGGAGGGCGCGCCCAGGGGGTAGGCGTGCCCCCCAGGCTTGTGGGCCCCTCATGGCACCTCTTGACCTAATTCCAGCTCTATAAATTCCAAAATATTCCCCGTATACCAGAAAGACAGAAGAGAAAACCTTTCCACCGCCGCAAGCCTCTGTTCTTCCGCGATCCCATCTGGAGGCCTTTTCCGGTACTCTACCAGAGGGGGAATCGATCACGGAGGGCTTGTTTATCAACCTTGCTGCCCTTCCGTTGATGTGTGAGTAGTTTACCACAAACCTACGGGACCATAGCTAGTAGCTAGATGGCTTCTTCTCTCTCTTTGATCTTCAATACCCTGTTCTCCTCGATGTTCTTGGAGTTCTATCCGATGTAATCTTCTTTTGCGGTGTGTTTGTTGGGATCCGATGAATTGTGGGTTTATGATCAGATTATTCATGAGAAATATTTAAGTCTTTTCTGAACTCTTTTATGCATGATTGTTATAGCTTTGTATTTCTCTCCAATCTATCCGTTTGGTTTGGCCAACTAGATTGATTTATCTTGCAATGGGAGAGGTGCTTCGTGATGGGTTCAATCTTGTGGTGCTCAATCCCAGTGATAGAAAGGGACATGACACGTATTTGTATTGTTGCCATTAAGGATAAAAATATGGGGTTTAATCATATTTCTTGAGTTTACTTTGTCTACATCATGTCATCTTGCTTAAGGTGTTACTCTGTTTTATACTTAATACCCTAGATGCATGCTGGATAGTGGTCGATGGGTGGAGTAATAGTAGTAGATGCAGGCAGGAGTCGGTCTACTTGTCTCGGACGTGATGCATGTATGCATGATCATTGCCATGAATCCATCATAACTATGTGCTTTTCTATCAATTGCCCAACAGTAATTTGTTTACCCACCGTATGGTATGTGTTCGAGAGAGAAGCCTCTAGTGAAAACTATGGCCCCCGGGTCTACTTTTATGATATATTAAAATCCAAAAATACCTTGCTGCAATTTATTTACTTTTATTTTATTTTGCAATTTACTTTTCTATCTATCACTTTCAGAATTAATCCTTGCAAATAACCGCTAAGGGGATTGACAACCCTATTATTTACGTTGGCTGCAAGTGTTTGCTTTTGTGTGTGTAGGTACTGCTAACGAGGTTCTGTGTGGTTCTCCTGCTGGATTGATAACCTTGGTTCTTAACTGAGGGAAATACTTATCTCTACTATACTGCATCATCCTCTCCTCTTCGGGGAAATCCCAACGCAGTTTACAAGTAGCACACCACCATGAGTCCCATCTGACACTATATTTCTTGGAGTCCGTGCTACAGCTATCTCTTCTCCCTCCTCGTTTCTCTAACTCAGCCATCGTGTGGCGGGCGGGGTGGGGGTTTGCCGATAGTCAGTTTGCTCAACTGCAATCCCACTTGTAAGTGAAAATGCAAGACATCATGCGTTCCCCCTTGAGCGCCGTGCCGCACCATCCGTGTGGGGGTGCGACGCGAACACGGCAGGCTTTTCCTTTTGAACTTGTAAGTTGTAACATTTGGTTCTGCTCCTTGGCACGACCGATAGATAGAAATAACAATTTTCCCTCAAAAAATAGAAATAACGATTAAAAACGCTAGCGCTGGGCTTTTCCCACGCGATAAGCGGGGGAGTTTTGCCAATTTCGGCCATCATTGCTTTCCTTGCATGCGGTCCCACATGTAAGTGATATGCCTAGCCACTGTGCGTTGAGCAGCGGGCCGGAATGACCATCTGGGGTGCGACGCGAAAGGGACTGTACGTGTTCCAGTTTCTCGTTTTGAAGTTGTGAAGTGTAACACTTATTATAAGCCATCATGCAAAAGGTGAGCAAGGGATCACACACGTCTTTATCAGTTGGAATGAGAATGCAATACAGTAAGAATCAAGGCCACGACGACGCGATGCAATGGTGGTTACACGAGGCCAAATGAAACTTGCAAGCGACCCAACCAAACACGCCCATGGTGCTGGGTTGCTGGCTGCATGCCGCTTCTCCCATTTAGTAGTACTACTTCCCTCAGCATACGAATTGAAGGAGGATAAACATCAATGGCCGTTCATCGGGAACCGCTATCCTCTACTTTATTTGCATTCAAGCCGTATCGGGAACCGTACTCATTTACTAGTCCCCCTTGTATTTTGTGTCAAATTTTAGCCCTTAATCTAACTAATAAAATTGTGTGACCAATATAATGTCATTGGAAAACATATTCAAATACGAATCCAACAAAAAAATGTGTGACATGCTACTCAAATACTCATACTACGTAATGTCATTGGAGTAGTAGTATGTTTGTCCATCGTTGACCCAAAATAAGATGAGACTAATAATCCAGACGGCGGTAGTTGTACTGGGGAAAATCTTGCAAAGTTTGGAGGCTTCTAGAGGGCAGGGGTGACCCTCCTTCACTAAAATAATAATAATAATAATAATAAGTACTACTCCTATAATCTAACCATATGCCCTTCTCCATTTTCTTGCATGTGCACAAGTGGGACATTTGATTTGTTTATTGGGCGATAAGACGTTAGATTGGAGGTAGCCTCCGTCCCCTAGGACAAGGATTTATTGCACGTAGAGCCAAGCTTTTGCACGTACTACTTGTGGGACGCAAGACCGATGAATCCTCCCTCCCTCCTGAGTCATTTATCAGAGTGGGTGGTGCCACGTGGCCAAATATTTTCTAGCGCAATAGATAATTGCCCGAGCATTGCAACGAGCTATATATATATATATATATATATTCTCTAGTATGTATGTCAGCCAATAATTTACACGTCAATATTAATATGCATACGGATCCATAAACGACATCCTCTCGCCCTTGTGCGCTGGGCCACCAACCGACGGGTTAGGAGCAGCGGCGTTGGCGGCGAGGTCAACGTGCTTCTGAACAATGCCGTCCAAAGTTGCTCTGCGGTCCAAGAAGGCCACCATTATATCGTCCTCCTCTGGCACATAGTGGTCCTTGCGGACGATTTCCTCGTAGACGTGGGTGATTATGTCGATGGTGTCTTGCGGGGCGAGGTGCTGCGCGGCGAGCGAGACCTCGAGGTGGACATTCTCCGGCGCGACGGCGGGCAGTCGCAGGGCCACCAGTGCATCGAAGAGGTTGTCACCATAGAGGCCGGTGAGGGTGGTGGGCATCGTAGAGCCTGGGTGCGTGGGCTGGAGGTGTACGTCAAGGTCGTCCGCGAGCTTTTTGATGACGGTGAACTTGTCGAGGAAGCCGACGAGGGCCTCGTCAAACAAGGGGACAAAACTGTCGTCCCCTTGTCCTCTCGCCCTGGCGGCCTCAAGCACGACCTGGAGACGTTCTTCGGTGCCGGGCCGCAGGCCGGCGTTGTGGACCATCTGGCACAGTCGGCTCATGCTCGCACTCATAGCCTCCATGGCTCTAGCTTCTGGTCAATTGATCTTGCGATTGGAGTGATCACTCTTGCCCTTGGTTAGGGTGCGTAGGTGCGTAGGATTTCGTAGATGGATTGGACTGGTGGGGAGCCTTTATATGAGAAGTGCACACTGCGTTTGCAGTCACGTGTGTGTTGGCTATCTACTCCTCGGTCCTTACTAGTAGTACTCCCTTTGGTCCTTTTTTTCTCTGCGCCTAAGGTCGAGCGCGCATGTACTCTCGAAAAAAGGTCGAGCACGCATACCAAGGGAAGACTCAGTCTGTTTTTCTGGAAAAAACTACCCTTGCGTTTGCATAGTACTCTCGCATGCTTGCTGCTGCCTCAAATCCCGCTCCGCATGCACACACTGCTCCCTGTCTCGCTGCAGGCGCGCATAGTTACGAGAAGATTGAGGTAAATTATGCGTGCAATTATGTTGGAAGCTGGCGCAATTAATGCGGGGCGAATGCGGTGCAAGTACTAGTGTGGTTGATGATATTTTATATTTGAGCCCTCAACCGGAAGGGAGAGTGTATAATATCATCGGAAACTACACTCATATACGAATAAAACAATACTCCATGTAATATTTATGGAGGGAGTAGTATATTTTTTGTGACATGCATTACTATATATTGCTAGTCAAATACTAAATCCAAATGGAGGTGGTAGTAATACTAAATCCAGACGGTGGTAGTAGTAGTACTACCAATGTACTACCCGTTGGTCAAATTATTACGTGCTGCTCCTCACTGTGAAGTGACAAGACCCTGCGCCGGAGATGACACCAGAGTGCAGGCGGCGTGTCCTGGTTACCAAAGTCAGCCTCACCGTGTGCAGTCACTATCATCAAGGCTGTAGAGCTACCCTGCTTACAACAAGCCGTGTTCTAGATATTGTAATGGGTATATTGGTTACATCGTTGCAGCACGTATGCACGCGAACATAATCGTAATGTAGTACCATGTGCTGGATAGTCGTAATTTTACAAGGTTCAAACTAATATTACAAATGCTAGGAGTAATGCTGCACCTACGAAGAGGGAATTATTAGGAAGTTTACGTAAGAAGTTTCGTTACTTTAGGTGGATGCACCATTACCATACAAACTAAAATCCACCGCCCCTGACAAGTCACTAATCGGCAAATAAACTTGCGTGTCTCTCGTCACTTGATCTTTCAAAAAAAAAAGCTTCTGCAGAGCCTTTGTCATTCAGCTTTAGACGCTTGCGGTGATCAGCACACCATTCATTGTTGCACCAGAGAACGCCAAACCTCATTACCTTGAGAACACTTGCCTTCAGAAACAAGAACCTGGCCAATTTAATCTCGGATGTGGTGCCTCGGTAGTCGATCAAATCAATTTATGTAAGATGGAGATCAAGGCATTCGATGAGGTTGTTATATTGCAGCACATTTTTCACTTTCGGGTTTTTTTATCTGCAAAAGAAGAGAACATATTAGAGCAGCTGGTTATATAAGATTGTCGTGTCATCAAGAGCTACCAATATCATTCGCTCATACAATAGGGTTGGCTGTAAGGCTAGTGATAATTTTCACTCTCTCTCTCTTTCTCTTTCCTCTCATTTACTCATTTTACGTCCGTCTTGGTTTATAGGTCCCCTTCGTATTTAGTGTAAAATTTTGACCATAGATTACCTACCAAAATGTCAATGCATGTCACAAAAAATTATACCATTGGAAATTGTGTTCAAATACGAATCCAACGATATAATTATTAGTGACATGCATTAACATTTTGTTAGTTAAATCTATGGTCAAAATTTGATACTCCAAAATACGAAGGGGACTAGTAAACTGGGACGGAGGTAGTACTTGCTCTTAGGATAAAGTTTCTTCCCACTATGACTAGCCTTGGCTACAACAACAACAAAAACGATGCAGGTGATCACGTGAGAAAAAATACTAAAAACATTTCTTTTAGTATAGTGCCTAGATGCAGTTTTGAACACTCAATTTGTCATTGTAACTTGGGAAAAATTACGAAAAAATTGAGCTCCGTTGTGGTTCACATTTAATAGGAAAGGAGTTTCACCTCGATGAGTAGCTTCTCCGTGCATGGAAAGCATATAAGGAATCCAACAACTTGATCCAGATTGGGGCCGATAGATTTTATTGCCAAAATCTTCACTGTGCGCACAGACTGGGCCAAGCTTGTGGGAATAATTTTCTGGATGACAGTCTACATCAAGAAAAAAAATTAAAATGTGAATTTCAAGAAGAACGAGAAGAAGAAGAGTGTTGTACCTGAACAGTTATGGATCCAACAACAAGTTCGAAGAATTTGGCAGATGAGTAGGCCAACACTGTCAATTTCGGCGCATCAATGACCCTGATTTTTGTTGGACCTTCTAGATCAGATACAAGCAATCTCTCAAAGAAAGGCGCATTCTCAATGACCATATCATGAAACAGCTACCCTGTTCTCTTCCCAAGTAATGTCCTGTTGCGGGGCCAACAGGACACATAAATCCATCGGAGATTCGTCGAGGCGATGTGGAGGCTAATGAACCCGTGGATCTGTTTCAGACAAAGGTACTCGAGCGCTGTACAGCCGCGGAGTAGATGCTCCATAGCCTCCTTCGAGATACCAATGTCGAAGAGGCTGAGCTGCTTGAGTTGAGGGAGAAGAAGAGCAGGCGCGGCATCAATCTGGGGAAAATAGCAGGAGCTGAACCTGGCGCGGCGTAGCATTGGCGCGAGATGGAGCGTGGACAGCGGCAGAGAGCGACATCATCCACGTTCAAACCTGGACTCCTCGAGCTGATCTAGGGCGGGGGATAAGAACCACTCGTCGAACTTGGCTTGGACATTGCAGTTGGTACTGAACATGTGGATCTCAAGGCGTCTGGCTGGCTCAGGGTGCGATGCAAGGATCTTGGAGACTGCGGCCATGCGTTTGCAATCCCCATCACAGTGGTAGATATTGACGGTGAGGTTGAGGGGGACGCAGCACCAGAGGGGGCGCCACCGCCGGGAGAGAAGGGTGGTCCGCACGCCAGATTTGGTGGGGAGGAGGGTGATGATGACGAGCAGCATGTCGTCAGGGAGGCTGCTGATGAAGTCCAGGCTCGCCAGATGCGGTTTTGGCTCGAGCCGCCTCCGCTTGTTGGCCGCCTCGTCCTCCATCTCAGCCGGCGGTGACGCTGGTGCACACGTGTGCTGGTGTGTATTGTGTGCTGGGTGTGCGTGAGTGCGTCCTTGCGTGCATGCCGCGCAGTGGTGTATGTGCGTTGTCGTTGTCTGTGTCCTAGGTGGCGTCTAAGAAGGTGTTAAACTAGTACTCCCTCCGTTTCTTTTTAGTCCGCATATAAAATTTGGTCAAAGTCTAACTATGCAAAGTTTGACTAACTTTATATCAAAAGATATCAACATTTACAATACTAAAGCTATATGCTATGAAAATTAATTTCAAGATGCATCTAAATATATTGATTTCATACTGTGAATGTTGATATTCTCCTATAAAGTTAGTCAAAGTTTACGAAGTTTGACTTTGACCAAATTTTATATGCACACTAAAAAGAAATGGAGGGAGTACTATAGTACTGTTTTAACGAGGAAGAAGTGTGCACTCAATTTAGTAGCGTGTGGGGTTCTACCGCAAGTGGTTTCTAGTTTGTTTATTTCACCCCATGGCAGATGGGCCTCTAGTTTATTTAATTTCACCCACTGCCACATGGGCCCGCGCACCCATAGAGAACACGAGCTGACAAGGCACCATGTAGACTGGTTGACCGGTCAACTAGACAATATACTGAGCTATACGCTGTGCCAGTGACCGTATAATCCCTCTGTAAAGAGAGATCGAGTGAGAGGGGAGGCCCGTAGAGGTACAGATAGAGAAAGAGATGCTACCTCCGTTCGATAATGTAGTGCCTATAAATTTTTGAAAAGTCATACTTTTGAAACTTTGACCAAGTTTATAGAGAAAATTACTTATATCTACAATACCAAAGATATTTGATATGAAACTACATCTTGTGATTAATCTAATGATGTATGTCTGTCCCTCCAGATGTAAATGTTTTTCTCCACATATACCTGGTCAAACTTTGTGAGGTTTGACTTTTCAATAAATGTATATATGCTATGGACCGGAGAGAGTACATAACTAGAAAGAGATCAAGTGTGTGTGAAGGAGAAAGAGTGAGTGTGCAAAAAGAGAGAGTGTGTGTGTGAAAGAGAAAGGGACAACACATGATAAAGTAGAGAGAAAGTGTGTGTGTCTTATGAAAACATATCACGCATGCAATTCCGAGAGAGAAAGCGAGGTGAGGAGATACACGGAGATATATTGTGTGGTTGTTTGCAACGCAGAGAGAGACCCCTAGCACATGGCCAAGAGAGGTATGGCAAACAAGGGAGAGAGGTCGAGAGAGACGTATGGAAAAAATGGAGGCATGGGGAGGGAGAGAGGGTGTGTTTGTGATAGAGAGATCCCCTCGAGATTGTGTGGGGACTATATGGGTGGGAGATCGATAGACAAGGTGTGTGTGCGATAGAAAGATACCCCGAAAGAGATAGAGATAGACCTAGCTAGGGAGGGAAGGAGACAATGTGTGTGTTTGTGATGGAGAGTGAGAGATGGTCATACCTAGGGGGAAGTGCATGTGCGTGTGATGGAGTGAGAGATAATCGTACTTAGGGGGGGCGTGTGCATGCGTGTGAGATAGAGAGAACGAGGGAGAGAGAGTGTTAGATGGGTCTATCTAGTGCGAGCAAGATATGTGTATGTGTGACCTAGGGAGATAAAAAGTTTGAAAGAGAGAGAAGAGCCCCGAGACGGCGGAGTGGTGCGTGAGAGAGTAGAGAGAGAGAAAGAGATACTCCCTCCATTCGATAATGTAGCGCATATAAATTTTTGAAAAGTCAAACTTTGGAAACTTTGACCAAGTTTACAGAGAAAATTATTTATATCTACAATACCAAAGATGTATATCTAATATGAAACTACATCCTATGATGAATCTAATGATATATGTTTCCCGTTCTAGATGTAAATGTTTTTCTCCACATACCTGGCCAAACTTTGTGAGGTTTGACTTTTCAAAAAATCTATATGCAGTGGACCAGAGAGAGTACCTAAGTAGAGAGAGATCAAGTGTGTGTGAAGGAGAAAGAGTGAGTGTGCAAAAAGAGTGTGTGTGTGAAAGAGAAAGGGACAACACACAATAAAATAGAGAGAAAGTGTGTGTGTCTTATGCAAACATATCACACATGCATCTCCGAGAGAGAAAGCGAGGTGAGGATATACATGCAAATAGTGTGTGGTTGTTTGCAATGGAGAGAAAGACCCCTATAGCATGTGTCCAAGAGTGGTCTGGCAAACAAGGGACAGAGGTTGAGAGGGACGTATGGAGAAAATGGAGGCATGGGGAGGGAGATATGGTGTGTTTGTGATAGAAAGATCCCCTCGAGATCGTGAGGGGACTATATGGGTGGGAGATCGAGAGACAAGGGTGTGTGTGCGATAGAAAGATGCCCCAAGAGAGATCGAGATAGACCTACGGAGCGAAAGAGACAATGCGTGTGTTTTTGATGGAGAGTGTGAGAGATAGTCATACCTAGGGGGAGTGCGTGTGCCTATGATGGAGTGAGAGATACTCATACTTAGCTAGGGGGGATTGTGTGTATGTGTGTGCATGTGAGATAGAGAGAGAATGAGGAAAAGAGAGTGTTAGCTGGGTCTATCTAGTGCGAGTGAGATATGTGTATGTGTGACCTAGGGAGATAGAATGTTTGAGTGAGAGAGAGAGAGAAGAGCCGGGAAACGGCGGAGTGGTGTGTGAGAGAGTTATGGACAACGAGCGAGAGAATTTGTGTGTGTACTATGAGTGCACCCTAGCTATTTAGCTTAGACCAGAGAGTCATACATTGTGCGCGAGGGAGACCTATACATAGAGTGTGCATGCGAACTAGAAATACCTAGAGAGAGAGAGAGGGGGGAGAGAGAGACTGATAAGGATTGTGTTTGTATGTGCGCGATAGAAACAAAGAGTGTCGGCTAGAGAGAGAACGGGAGTGCGGGAGAGGGGAGAGGTCGCGTTTTTGCATCGAAGACTGATATAAACCATGATTCAGTATAAAATTGTATTCAAATGTTTGAATTGGAGAACATGGTGTTTGCAATTCACGCATGAACGGAGATATGCGTATCAAACAGCTTCATTAATCTGACTTTGAGCATGTTCATGGAGTACTATAATACAACATGCTGTTCAATTGATGTGTTCAATTTTGGATGTAGTCCACAATTTTGACCGGGTCAAATAGCTATTTCATTGAATTGAGATATTTCATTTCTGGTTTGATTCCCGTTTTTAAGTATGTCAACTATTTGTCAAATTAATCGGTAGCAACAAGCATGTAAAAACACATTAGTCCCGAGCATCATCTCACCATCTAAAAAACAAGTGGCAAGATGTGACACCATAGAACTAATATTTCTAAATTTGATTCGGATAGACTTGGTACGGTAGACGTGGGTGCTTGTCCTCCCAAAATTTGAACGAACCGCTAAAACACCCTCTGCTCGGGGGAATTCGCCCGAGCAAATAAACGGGAGATGTGAAATTACCAGCCTATCTGGGACCCACATCAATTGGCCCATTGTATACCAAGGGTAGGTTTGTAACTTCATCGAAGCGCGCCCTCTCATCGGCCGAAATGACAGACGCCGAATATTTCATAAACCATGGGCGGCAAAACACCCTCTCCTCGGCCAAAATCGCAGGCGCCGAATAATTCATAAACCATGGGCGGCAAAACACCCTCTCCTCGGCCGAAATCGCTCGTGCCTACTATTTCAAAGCACGCCCTCCTCGCTCGAAATCGTTGGCGCCCACTATTTGGGAGAAGCAAAGTTACCCTACTATCCCCGACCCTCAAGACTCAGACCCAAGCCCACAAGCCAAAAGACAGGGGTAGAATTGTAACTTCACCCACATTTTATACAAATGCGTCCGTAAGACATGGCCCCCTCCCAATTCCCCATTCATACACCGTGGGCGCCAAATCACCTTCTCCCCTGCCACGAAACCTCAGCCCCTCCTCCATGCCCCCCCACCGCACCAGATTCACTGTCGCCCTCCTTCCCAATGCCGGAGCTGCAGTCCGTTTACCATCGGGTACTGGGCCGTGTGCCTCATACTCCATGCTGCCAGAGCTACCTCGATGACGACCGCGGGAACCGTGTAGGAGCCGATTCAACCGCGCCGTCGTGCATGGTGCCGGAGAGGCTCGTACTTCGGACGCGTCCAACGCACCGGCGCTGCTCCCCCGTAGCCATTGACCGCCGCCACATATCTGCTTTCCCGCCGCCGGCAGCCACCGCAACCACGCCGGCCTCACCGACTCGGCAGATGGAGCTGCCTACTTCACCGGGCCGCAAGATAGGTCGTACACTCATCTTATTCACTTTACCTAGGCATCAGTCGCCTGGATTTTTATTCTGGGTTAGTCGGTTCCAAATGTAAGGAAGCAGCTCCCCTCAAGGCAGTGGAGCTCCTAGGTTGCCGGTTGGCCGGGGAAGGAGTGCCTCGGTGTCTATCATAGGGGTGCGGGCAGGGGGCGTAGGTTCGCCACGGAAGCAGCGCTTCAGTGCCTATCTTAGGGTTGCGTGGGGTCAAGGTACTGCTGGCGCCAGATCTGGATGACAGCGAGTCTTTGAAGTATGGCCAGGGGCGGCGCAACCATGGCAGTGCGGTGGGGCGGGGGCGGGGTCGAGGTCGGAGCTGCCATGGCCAGGGACGGTGGAGGCAGGCTGCTCTGCCGGTGTTCGCTGGCTGTTCGAGGAAGATCCTGAATAGTGACAGCCGGGAGGCACAAGACGGCCATCCAGCCATCCGGCGTAGATCGGACAGTGAAAAAAAAAGCGTGTGGCCACAATTTAGTTTTCAGTGAACTGGCGTGTGACCAGTCTCATACCTGAGTGTTGATCGTATTTCTTCAGATCAGAGATATGTGTCATTCTTAACATTGTGTGTTTTCTGCATCTTCAGCCACACCGTCTTCCTTCTCACCGGAGCTGCTCCAACAAGGGAAGCATGCACCAGATGGGAGCTATACTCCCCACTCAAGAGTTCCCTGCCTTGAATGTGCCAGCCAGACATGGACAACCATAACAACCGCAGCACCATCGACGATTCAACAGATGATGCTCACTCCTACGGAGGGCGGCAAGATTGGTTGTACCCTCATCTTACTTGTGTGCAACATTTATGGCTTCGTTCTACATCTAAGCATGGAAAATAGATTATCACTCATCACTGTACATTCATGTTAATCTCTTAGTCTTACTTCAGATAAGAGACTGGTGCAGGAGTTAACGTTGTTCCATAGTTATCGTCCCTCAGCCAAAGCTATCCCACAGGCTGGTGATTATACCCCTTCTAGTATTACCTATGCTATTGTTCTGTAGTACTTTTGTGTGCCGTTTAGTTAATCTTGAGTACAAATAGTATATATTTTGTAGCTATCATGTGTGCTCTCTTTTTAGTCTTTGAGGTATCATCCTGTTGCTACTATTTAAGTGGACTCCTACTATTTATGTCGTCTCCTACAGGCACTCATTACATAATCTCACTACTAGTTGTTTTCCATGCATGTCAGATATTATTGCACACAGTGATATTGAATATCAGAACAAATCCAGTAAAAGAAACTCGGGGAGCAATGCAATGGCCAACATACTCGACGTCAATGATATTCAATATGATGGAACAGTTAAATGTTGTTCTTCAGATGAGTTGCAGAGAGATAATGATTCCTATTCACCCTAGAAGGTCTTTGCTCTAACTTGACCCGTGATATGGGTAGCATCATGCATATAATGTCTTGCAATGCATCTACTCTATTGCAATGCCATGTGCTTAGCCCGCTGATCGTACATGTGAATATGTCATGCCTTCCAGTTTGTCTGTACCTATTCCATTCATGATGACATATTTTCAAATTCAAGTACTGTTATTCTACTCTGCTGCAATGCCATCTTTTTAGTTTGGACATCATCCTTCTGAATATCTCATGTATTGTTGTTCATCAGTATGTACTCCATCCGTCTACCATACCATGGTTTTTTACATTGAAGTGTTGTTCTACTATTCTATTGCAATGTGATCTTAGTTTGCCCATCAGACATGTGAATATGCTGCCTTGTTGTTTTTCTGTACCTATTCTAGCTATCATACAATTTTATATTCAACTACTGTTTTTTTACTCTGTTGTCCTGTCGTATCCTTAGCTTATACTCCCTCTGTAAAGAAATAGTGATCTAAACACTATTATATTTCTTTACGGAGGGAGTACATCATACTCCCTCCGTCTGTATTACTTGTGGCAGAAATGCATAAAATGGATGTATCTAGAACTACAATACGTCTAGACACATCCATTTATTTTCGGATGGAGGGAGTACATGTCAATATGTCATGCCTTTCTATTCTTCAGTACCTATTCCATCTCTCTGCCATAGCATGTTGTTGACACCTGATTTTGGCACAATACAAAATGCAATAGAGATGACCTCAAATGACAAGATATTCTACATGAGAAACTTCACATTGCCGAGTGGAACAACTTTGATGTTTGGACCATAATCATTCGGCATCATATCAAAGACCAAAACTACACTCGGATTGTCATATTTAGGTGTTCTGAGTGCTTTTTGGTCGATTACGCCTGCAAGACAATCTCGGATGAAGGAATGCTCTACATGAATTATCTTCGTCTCGTTGAATCGGTTGATTTTCATATAAAAATCGTCTCAAACCGGGTTCGTATGCAAAAGTTAGAGCTATTTGAATGCAGCCCTGTCAAGAGGCAAAATACGGCGCGCCCCATCAAACACATGTCTGATGGGTGTCTGATGCCGCGGTGAACAGTAACCTTTCCGGGGAAAGGCTTGCCGCGGTGAACAGTAACCTTGCCGGGGGAAAGGCTTGCCGCGGTGAACAGTAACCTTGCCGGGGAAAGGCTTGCCGCGGCGAACAGTAACCTTGCCGGGGGAAAGGCTTGCCGCGATGAACAGTAACCTTGCCGGGGGAAAGGCTTGCCGCGGTGAACAGTAACCTTGCTGGGGGGAAAGGCTTGCCGCCGTGAACAGTAACCCTTGCCGGGGGGAAAGGCTTGCCGCGGTGAACAGTAACCTTGCCGCGGTGAACAGTAACCTTGCCGGGGGGAAAGGCTTGCCGCCGTGAACAGTAACCTTGCCGGGGGAAAAGCTTGCCGTGTGAACAGTAACCTTGCCGCGGTGAACAGTACCTTGCCGCCGTGAACATTGCCGGGGGAAAGCTTGCCGTCGTGAACAGTAAAAACTGTCAAGGCCAATCCGACCAGATGCTGAAGATGGGCTCAAATACTTATCTAGATGGCCTCGGATGAAAATGTGTTCAACATGAAAGTTGTTCGTCTCGTCGAAACGGTCAACTTTGCTTTTGGAGTCATCGTCATCCGACGTAGTATATGACCTGCAGAGACGATACAAGAGTCGGACGGTCCAGTCAGCTATATGAACGAATCCGACTCGAAATTAAGGATGACCCCGTGGGGTATTCAAGAAGGCCTTATTTGGAAAACTGATCAACATACGGATTGTTGGCCTCGTCAAAGCGCACAAAATTGGTATTTGAACCGTCTCCATCGGAAGTCATATGCAGATTCCACGGCCCACGCAAGGAGCAAGGCAGAAGATTGGACCAGATTCGGGCTGAATCCGAGTGGGACCAGAACTAGGACTCTAGGACGTGAATTGATGTAATTTTCTTGTAAGGAAAGCCTAGGTGAATCCTTTGCTTGTACGGGAAGTCCAGCCGCCTCTTATATATGTTGGGGGTGATGGCCGATTAAAACAACACACAATCGAACAAACACATCTACATCTTTTTACCCTTCTTTTATCCCTCTCCCTTGTATCTTTCTTCTCGTTCTTCGTTCGTTCTTCTTGTTGCAGGACGGCGAACCTCGAGGCCCTAGGGGCGAGCGAATCGACCTAGGGAAGCCCATCGTCCATCCGCGACTCCTGACGGGTTCCATCCCGGAGAAGCGGTGCGTCGGGTCTCAAAAGCGCCCGCCGGATTGTCTTGCGTATCGCGCTTCCGGCAGGCCTCCTTCGACGTGAGCTGCGGTGCATCACCCCCGGCGTCGAGGGTACGCGTGACGCGTTCGTGTGTCAACACACTTTTTGGCGACTCCGCTGGGGACGAAGCTTTGAACGGTCTCCGGCCCGTTCTTGCTACGAAGAGATCGTCATCTAGGGTTTGCAATCTACAAAGGTAATATGAATACCCAATTCACTTATGTAGATGCAAATAATGCATATGTTGTTGCTAGATCGTTTAATGACCATAATGTATCGGCTAGCCCTAGTTTTATGAATCATGCATCTAATTATGTGCAACAGCCGATTCAAAATAATCTCCATACTTCAACTTCATATAATTTTAGCAACATGCAACATATGTATCCCAACTCCCATGCATCGGCAACCCCACAAATCTATATGTCGATGAACAACATGATGAGTTTGGTTAATCATACTGAAACACCCCATGTAGAAACTTCCAAAAGTATGCAGCACAGTGTTTCAACTTTTCATTCATCGGCAAATAACTTCGAGTATGTTAATCCAAACATGCCGGTGGATAGGGAAATTGGCTATGCTACTACTAGTTATTCGGCCAATTACCCTCAAACATCATATGCTACACCTCATGCTACTAATTTTTTGCACCATACGCAACTGTTGATGTCCACAATTTGGCTCCTCACCTTCACGGTCATGGCCGAATAACTGAAACTTCAGCAGGGGCACAAATGCCTTCACCTACTACCGTGGCATATCATGTTCCCCCTACGCAATTACAAAATTTCGGCAATATCTCATTGCCGAAAGAGTCTCAAAGCATTGGGGGGCAATCTCCAGAGGATTGGATAGAAATTGAGATGAAAAAATTTAAAGCTCGCCAAGCTGAGATGTGGGCTAAAATTAGACAAGAGCGAGAAGCCTTGCAAATTCAAAAAGAGAAAAGTATTGATTCAGGTAACAAAGTTATTTCGGTTATTGAAAAGGCCGAATCAAACATTACATGTACCGAATCAACTACAAAAGAAGCCTTGCCAATTGATATCATTGATGAAAAGAATGATGATTCGAAGAGTGAAAGTTCTTCGGCTGGAAAAGCCGAATCAACTAGTATGTGTTCCGAATCTATCAAATCCACAGAGGCAAGCACCATTGAGAAAGGGCATGGCAAGCACAAAACAGCTGTGCTTGATTTTTCTGAAGTTGAGGGAACCTATTTCCTGCCCTATGAGTTCCGTGCCAAAGAAATTGATGAGCATCAAGAACAAAGTGATATGGCCGAACAAAGTTTGGTTAATGATGAACATCAAGAACACAAGCGTCCAGCTGAGCAAAGTTCGCTTGGTAATCATTCGAGTGATGAAGCACGGAATCAAGAAAAAGATGAGGATAAAGCGTTGGAGAGTCATCCAAAACTGGAGCAAGTTATTATTCAACTCACACAACCATCATGCTCTCCCAACGTGTATGAAGAGGTATGTCTAGTAAATAATTTATCTATTTTCAGATTTGGTCTCAATTTTATTGTTGATGCATCTATTAGCAAAGTTCTTATAACAAATCTTGAGAGACCAATGAAGAAGGGTAACTTACTTGTTAGCAATAAAATTATAACAAAGCATATCGGTCAACACATTGTACCATTCAGAGAGACCGATAAAGACTTACTATCACAGTCAGAGCACTTCCCATTGTTTTATTTAAAGTTTATATATACATGGGTAGCTTTGCTTATTTCATACTTGGCTTGCATTTGGTCTCAAATGAGACATATATGTTATAACAGTTTTGATTTCAGAAACATAAAGCCAAGGCTTGAATCTTTTGAGAAAACCGATGATAGTATAATTTCTTATTCAAAGTCATCGAAGATAGAGTGCGAGACACGATGCATAGCCGAATGGGGTGATACCAAATCTGAACCATTCGTTTGCTCAACTCCAAAGCCGTTCTCCCAGCAAGATCGGCTAGAAAATAAAAAGTTTACCTTCAATTCAAGCATGTGTGATCGAATATTTGATTTGTTGATGAAAAATAATTATAGTAGAATTCTTGATCACCATGTCAAGCCATCAATCCAAGGACGAATGTATTGTAAGTTGCATAATTCATTCAAGCATAATTTTGAGGACTGCAATATGTTTCGTCAAATAGTTAAATCGGCCATTGATAGCGGACGATTGAGACTTGTTAAAACACCAAGGGATGATCATGCTATTCCTATTGGTCCTGATGGCAAAAAGTTTTTGCATCGGCTGCTTCAAGCCGATCCATATAAGGACAAGAAGGTAAAAACTGCGGATAATGGAATCAAGCTTTCAAGTAAGAAATTTGTTCATGAGCACAATGATGATATTCTTGAAGGCAATGGTTCTATCAAAGTTACGGTGAAGACGCCAAGCACTGGGGGGCAACAAGAAAATCCAATGATCGATGCAAGCACAACCAAAGAAAGCAAAGGCCGAGGTAAGCACAAAAGTAAAAAGCCAAAAGCCACTTTCGCGCAGCTATTGCAAAAATATGAGAAGATAAGTGAGGAGAAGAGTGCTTATCGGCCAACTAATGCAAAAGCATCAAGATCACCCCCTAGGCGCAAATCTGAGGACCGGTATTGGCAGAAGGGGAATTTCAATGCGTCATATTCATATCCATATTTTGGGACGTCAATGCCAATGCCATGGATGCCTCCCTATGCTTATACGAATCAATATCCACCACGGGACAGGTATAATTCAAGGGCACATTATTCATCTTATTTTGAGCCATCTCGTCAAGATTATGCAGCTCCAAGAAGGTCAACATTTGATGAACAATTACATGTCAAAGACCGTTTCAATCATAATGAATCAGTCCGGAGCTCAAGAAAGAAGACAGAGGTGGTCAAGCAGGTATACCGGATCAAGAAAGATGGTCGTAAATGTGCTACTTCAGATTTGATCTCAAATGAAAAAGAGCCAGTTGAGATGTTGACATTGGCTAGTAAAGGCAATGAGATGAATCAATCAATTGTTGAGAGTCAAAATGCCAAATCTAAAGAAAAGAGCTTGAGAGTGCACGAGGTAAAACAAGGATTGCCACTTCAAACAAAATCGCAGCCGGGGTGCCCACTCGGCTTATCGTATTGGCAAAAGAAGGAATTACAAAAGCTTAGTGCATATGAACTGAGAAAGAAGAACATGGCATGGGTTCCCAAGAGGAGCAGTCAAAATAAGAATGATGTCCAGCCTTCTATTGCAACAAGTGTTACAAAAGTAAAGAAAGGTGGAAGCGACAAACAATTAAGCCGAAGGTTTGCATCACAACATCAAAATCTTCGGTTAGCACCTCATCCCTATTATTCAACCATGCCATTGATGCCTTTGCCATGGAATTCATCCCCGGGTATGATCAATTATCCTCCATGGATTTGTTTCGATCCATGGATGCAACATAATTTTCCACATCACAAGAGGGTATTACCAAATCACTATACATTTGGTTAGTTACATATTTGTTGCTAATCCAAAAAGGCCGAAATATTTGATTTGTTATTTCATTTGTTTATTTCGGCTATGCGTGCTTTGGTGGATGAAGTTTACATGGACCTTATGATAATGGCCGATATTTATCTATCGTCCTAAGAATATGTCAATGCATGGCCGGTGTAGTATTCTAACATCGTCTGTAGTTCGATTGGAGAGTGAGACAAGGTCCGTGCGCATGGAAATTTATACTTGTACCTATGTTATGCTTGCATGGAGTTGAGATATTATGACCGATGCCATTCAAAATATGTTGCGACCAATTCATAGCAAAATTGGTGAGTGAGCTTATGCTTTGTCTTAATATAATTTGGCTTACAAATCTTCCAAATTTATGAGAGGCCAAATCATTGTTAATTTTATTATTGAGCATCGAATTTATGACATGCATGATATATTAATATTAACCTTGTCTCATTAGTGCCATGAAGATTATATTTTGACGGTTCAGTTTGTAGCGACGGCCAAGGTGTTGGTATTGTTTACATATCTCCTCATGGTGCTGTTTTTGAAGCCTCATGCCGCTTAGAATATTTTTGCACAAATAATCAAGCCGAATATGAAGCATTGTTATTCGGCCTGGAGATGTTACTTGCTATAGGTGCTACACATGTTGAGGCTTTTGGTGATTCGTTATTAGTAGTGCAGCAAGTGTCCAAAGTCTTTCAATGTTTAGACGAATCACTTAATGTTTATCTTGATAATTGTCTAGATACAATTTCTACTTTGGATTATTTTAGCATTGCTCATATATCTAGACATGACAATTGGAGAGCAAATCAGTTGGCACAGCAAGCATCCGGTTATCATGTTGATCATGGCATGTTTCATATTTCTCAGAAGCCGATGTCTTGTCTTGCTAATATGGGAGAGGCCGAACCAGAGCCCACTGATTCGGCCACTAACAAAAAATCTAGTGCAGGTGAAAATCATGACTGGAGGAAGCCCATTATGGATTACTTGTGTGATCCAAGTGAAAGGGTGGACAGGACTGTTCGGCGTATGGCTTTCAAATATACAATAAGAGATGGTGGTCTTTATCGCCGAACGGTTGAAGATGTTCTTTTGAAATGTTTGGACGAGGACCAAGCAAGAATTGCTATGGGAGAGGTACATGAAGGCATTTGTGGTACTCATCAGTCGGCTCCCAAGATGAAGTGGTTATTACAACGTGCTGGATTTTATTGGCCGACTATGATCAATGATTGCTTCAGATATTATAAAGGGTGTGAAGCTTGTCAAAAATTTGGTGATATTCAATTAGCTCCTGCTGCTATGTTACATCCTATTATCAAGCCGTGGCCTTTTAGAGGATGGGGTTTAGATTTCATTGGGAAAATTCATCCATCTTCCTCGAAGGGGCATCGGTTCGTGTTGGTGGCAACCGATTATTTCACCAAATGGTCTGAAGCAGTACATCTCAAGAACATGACACATACGGAGGTAATTCAATTCATAACTGAGCACATTATTCATAGATTCGGCGTTCCTCAGACATTGACTACAGATCAAGGTTCATCTTTCATGTCACATCAAGTTAGAGAATTTGCCGAATCATATAACATAAAGTTGCTCAATTCATCTCCGTATTATGCCCAAGCTAATGGACAAGCTGAATCTAGCAATAAGATATTGATCAAGCTCATCAAAAAGAAGATTGAGGATAATCCAAGAAAATGGCATGAGTTATTGTCTGAAGCTTTATGGGCACATAGAATCTCAAGGCATGGTGCTACAAAGGTAACTCCGTATGACCTAGTATACGGTCAAGAGGCTGTTTTACCAGTGGAAGTGAATTTGAATGCTTTGAGAATAGCCAAACAGAATGATTTATCGGCAGTGGACTTTTACAATTTGATGATGGACAACATTGATGAAGTTGCCGATAAACGTTTGGCTGCTCTGAAGGCTATAGAGAGGGACAAGCTGAGGGTAGCAAGAGCTTACAATAAAAAGGTCAAGTTGAAGAATTTTCAGGTTGGCAATCTTGTGTGGAAAGTGATTCTGCCGATTGGTTCTAGAGATAGAAAATTCGGGAAGTGGTCTCCAAACTGGGAAGGTCCTTTTAGGATTGCAAGGGTAGTTCCTAGAAATTCATATTTGGTGGAATCCATGCAAGGAGTATTATTACCTCGAGCTCTCAATGGCAGATATCTAAAAAAGTACCACCCGAGTGTGTGGCAAGAAGCCTGATTAGGCAATGGCCGATATATGATTATCGCCCTTAGCATAAACATGACCGATACATAATTATCGCCCTGAGAAATATGAATGGCCGATGGAGTGTTGACATCGTGCTTAAACAATACCCGAGGCAAAGTATTTTCTGGCACGCAAGCTCTGCCAGAAAACAGGGGGGCATGTGTTGACACCTGATTTTGGCACAATACAAAATGCAATAGAGATGACCTCAAATGACAAGATATTCTACATGAGAAACTTCACATTGCCGAGTGGAACAACTTTGATGTTTGGACCATAATCATTCGGCATCATATCAAAGACCAAAACTACACTCGGATTGTCATATTTAGGTGTTCTGAGTGCTTTTTGGTCGATTACGCCTCCAAGACAATCTCGGATGAAGGAATGCTCTACATGAATTATCTTCGTCTCGTCGAATCGGTTGATTTTCATATAAAAATCGTCTCAAACCGGGTTCGTATGCAAAAGTTAGAGCTATTTGAATGCAGCCCTATCAAGAGGCAAAATACGGCGCGCCCCATCAGACACATGTCTGATGGGTGTCTGATGCCGTGGTGAACAGTAACCTTGCCGGGGAAAGGCTTGCCGCGGGGAACAGTAACCTTGCCGGGGGAAAGGCTTGCCGCGGCGAACAGTAACCTTGCCGGGGAAAGGCTTGCCGCGGCGAACAGTAACCTTGCCGGGGGAAAGGCTTGCCGCGGTGAACAGTAACCTTGCCGGGGGAAAGGCTTGCCGCGGTGAACAGTAACCTTGCCGGGGGAAAGGCTTGCCGCGGTGAACAGTAACCTTGCCGGGGGGAAAGGCTTGCCGCGGTGAACAGTAACCTTGCCGGGGGGAAAGGCTTGCCGCGGTGAACAGTAACCTGCCGGGGGGAAAGGCTTGCCGCCGTGAACAGTAACCTTGCCGGGGGAAAAGCTTGCCGCGTGAACAGTAACCTTGCCGCGGTGAACAGTACCTTGCCGCCGTGAACATGCCGGGGGAAAGCTTGCCGTCGTGAACAGTAAAAACTGTCAAGGCCAATCCGACCAGATGCTGAAGATGGGCTCAAATACTTATCTAGATGGCCTCAGATGAAAAAGTGTTTAACATGAAAGTTGTTCGTCTCGTCGAAACAGTCAACTTTGCTTTTGGAGTCATCGTCATCCGACGTAGTATATGTCCTGCAGAGACGATACAAGAGTCGGACGGTCCAGTCAGCTATATGAACGAGTCCGACTCGAAATTAAGGATGACCCCGTGGGGTATTCAAGATGGCCTTATTTGGAAAACTGATCAACATACGGATTGTTGGCCTCGTCAAAGCGCACAAAATTGGTATTTGAACCGTCTCCATCGGAAGTCATATGCAGATTCCACGGCCCACGCAAGGAGCAAGGCAGAAGATTGGACCAGATTCGGGCTGAATCCGAGTGGGACCAGAACTAGGACTCTAGGACGTGAATTGATGTAATTTTCTTGTAAGGAAAGCCTAGGTGAATCCTTTGCTTGTACGGGAAGTCCAGCCGCCTCTTATATATGTTGGGGGTGATGGCCGATTAAAACAACACACAATCGAACAAACACATCTACATCTTTTTACCCTTCTTTTATCCCTCTCCCTTGTATCTTTCTTCTCGTTCTTCGTTCGTTCTTCTTGTTGCAGGACAGCGAACCTCGAGGCCCTAGGGGCGAGCGAATCGACCTAGGGCAGCCCATCGTCCATCCGCGACTCCTGACGGTTTCCATCCCGGAAAAGCGGTGCGTCGGGTCTCAAAAGCGCCCGCCGGATTGTCTTGCGTATCGCGCTTCCGGCAGGCCTCCTTCGACGTGAGCTGCGGTGCATCACCCCCGGCGTCGAGGGTACACGTGACGCGTTCGTGTGTCAACACATGTTTTATAACTGAAGCACCATTCTTCTGTACAAGGCATGTAAGCGGAAGAGGGCTATGTTAGAATCTGAAGGGGTACAAACAAGTTCTTTGCAAAAGATCCAAACTCCAGGAGATAGTAACCCAACTCAAGTGTTCATCGGAACTGCTCCAGCACAGAGAAACCCAAGTCCTCCAGATAATAACCAGATTCCAGTGGCTAAAGAACCAGTCAGGTCCAGTTCAGCAAAATCATGTCAACTCCTTGCTAGGAAGCATGTGCGTATCCTCACATCATGAAATTTTATAGCATTCAGATCACATTTGATCTTATATATTCTACATCTGTCTTACGCATCTTTGTTGTAGAAAATATGCTTAAAGGACAACAAGCGTTCTAAACTGGGATCGTGGTCCAGGAAAGTATCTTGCAGCAATGCTCTGCGCTCCAATGCTGATGTAAGTACCTGTTGTATATCACTATAATTTTACATCAGTATGTAGTTTATTAAGTAGCATGGGCCTGAATCCAACCTTCAGTACCCTACACCAATTATCTGATCTAAATTTACTTGTAGCAAAATGTATAATTAAGGCGCTAATGTAGATTTTTGTAAGGGAAACTGCCTGGTAGTTTTGCATATTGAGCTGCATGATTGTACTATCTCATATATTGCACATTACTAAAATCTAGTGGTGTGGTCTGTTTGCCCAATCGTTCATTGTGTCAATGTTGCTTTCCTATTAACTTACCTGGCTGATGATAGCAGTGCCATGGAGTGTTAATTCAGTGTAGGCTGGTGTGGTCTGGTTGCCCTAACGATCATTGTGTCAAAGTTGATTTCTTATTAAGTATTAACTGACCTGGCCGATGATTTGGGGCAGGCTGCTGAAGATTGAAAGCACAGGTTAGCTCCCAGAGGGGGGTGAATGGGAGATTTTTAGAAATTCGTCAAACTCTGAAGATTTTGACGAAAATGAGAGTGATGAAATAGAAACAGAAGTGAAACTAGATCGGCACAGATGAAACTAGCATGCATAGAAAATACATACAGGTGAAGAACAAGTAGTCACACAAGCATACATGCATGAAGAAGATGAACTGAAGAAATGATAGACAGCATGATGAAAGTCTTCAATTCAAATTCTTCAGAAAAGTAGAACACAAGTTCTTCAGCAGCGGAAATTGCGTAAAGGTAAAGGGGTGAGAAATTTGAAACCGGTTGGGCTTGACGAAGACACAACGATTTGGTAGACCAGTTCCAATTGCTGTATCAACTGTACATCTGGTTGAGGCGGATGAGTCTTACCTCGGAGGACACTTAGTCCTCACTGAAAGCGCAGGTTATCTCCCAGAGGGGGGGGTGAATGGGAGATTATTAGAAATTCGTCAAACTCTGAAGGATTTGACGAAGAACAGAGTGAAGCAATAGAAACGCAAAGGAAACTAAGTCATCATAGAAACAGAGTACATGCGAACAGGATACATAAGAGTGAAGAACATGCAATCATAAAATCATACATGCATGAAGAATACGAACTGAGGAAATAAAAGATAACATGATCAAATACTTCAGTTCAAATTCATCAGAGGACAGATCACAAATTCTTCAGCAGCCGAATAAAGTAAGAGAGGGTGAGGAATTTGAAACCAGGTTAGCTCGGTGAAGACAATGGAATTTGGTAGACCAGTTCCAGTTGCTGTATCAACTGTACGTCTGGTTGAGGCGGCTGAGTCGCAAGTCAGAGAACACTTAGTCCTCACCGTATTCCTCTTGAGCTAAGATCACTTAGACCTCGCCCAATCACTCGTGGTAAGTCTTCAAGGTAGACTTCCAAAACCTTCACAGACTTGTTCACCGACACGCCACAATTACTCTTGGGTGCTCAGAAAATGACGCCTAACCGTCTGGAGGAATGACAGTCCTCAAAGGTAACAAGCGTTGGATCACACAGATCAATCTCTTTAGTGATGCTCAATCACTTAGGCTCTGGTTGGGTTTTTCCTCACTTGGGTTCTCACAAAGTCGTCAGAGGATGGGTTTCTCTCAAATGACAAGTGTCAAGTTCTCTCGGAGCAGCCAACCAACAAGTGGTTGTGGGGGGCGGCTATTTATAGCCAGGGGGCAACCCGACATGAATTGTCATAAATGCCCTTGTCTGATTCGACCGTTGTCAGGATAAGGATCCACTCTACAGCTGGCACGTGGCGCAGCAACGGTCTGAAAATTGTACTCTCAATTTGTCAGGGCACTCAATTTCCTCACGATAGGCAGCTCGCACTGGCGAACTCCTAACTCCTCAGCCTGACCAAATTCGTCAGCGACCAGATGAACTTTGTCACTGTCGCTAGCAAATGCGTCAGCTGTATTGGAGATTTCCAAAGGCTTCACTCGAAGTGGCTTGTGTATGGGTTTCAGTAAGTTTGAGCATCACTTTGGAAATGTGAAATATGTTTCACCTAGACCCCCTTTAACAGTACGGTTTTTCCTATGACTCAAATAAGAAGAAAAGAAACTATGAAAACCAAAGTCTTCAAGCTTCAAAGTCTTCACGTCAATTTCTTCAAAGGCCGTACCAATTTCATCATGAAATTCTTCACTTGAAGAAATCTATTTTTAGGGGTCGTCTTCCATGTGTTAAACCAAATCTTCAGGGACTCTGTCTCCTGTGTATACTCACAAACACATTAGTTCCTCAACCTATTTGTCTTCAATACTCCAAAACCACTAAGGGGGCACTTGATGCACTTACAATCTCCCCCTTTTTGGTGATTGATGACAAATTGGTTAGGCTTTCAACGGGAGTAAAAATAATTGAAGTGTAAGTACAGAGTTTGAAGAAATTGATTACAAGATATTGAGGAACTCCCCCTGAAGATGTGCATATGAGGAATTTGCTTTGGATTGCAAATGCACATGGTAGGTTGAAATTATGGAGATCTCCCCCTATATCTTGGAATCCAATCATGCATGATCATAAGATATTTGAAGAATATGAATGCATGATGAAAATTGGTGTCTGACGAAATTGTGCATGCATGAGCAGATATAGTTACGATCAGAGCATGCATATGAAACATTACAAAAGAGTCAGACAGCCAACAGTTATTTAAGTTACAACTCGCCAAAGAGCGAATCAAATGAGGTTCAAGAGTTGCAACTTAAGCAAAAACAGCCCATATAACGACCCGCTTGAAGACTAACTCACACTTCTCCCCCTTTGTCATCACATGACCAAAAGGAGACAAGGTGAGGACTAACGCCCCTGAAGAAAATCATCATGGTGAAGACGAGGGAGCGCCAGCATTGTTGGGGTCGAGTGAAGCACATGGACTAGCTGCAGTGTCTTTAACGGCTTCATTTTCATCAGTCTGGCACGATGAAGACTCTAAACTCGGCATGAGAGGAGGAACTTTGGTGTTCTTGAACTTCTTCCTTGGCAGATATGCCCAGTCAAAGTTCATCTGGAAGTCCAAATCAGCAAGTTCTTCATCTGTCTTGAGGTGCGATAGGATGGCCCATGATCTGTCAAATACCTCATGAAGATAATAGCGTTTTTTGCGGACTGAGTTATGCGTCACAGTCATGTTGGCTTGTACAGCAGCAAACTGATGCTTAACCCATCTGTGATTTCTGTCCACTTTCTGATGAAGGCTTATGAGCAGCTCACGGTCCGTCATGACACGTGGTGCTTCAAGTGAAGAAGCTGGCCTTGAAGCTTTTGCAGCGGTGTCCTGGCTAGCAGATTCATCAGCATTTGGAGCTGGAGATTGGTTGACGAAATTGTCCATCAAGGGGACGAATTCCTTCATCTACTGGAGCCTTGCCCTTGCCAGGAACTGATGAGATGGTGTTTTGAAGAATTTCAACTTCAGGCAAATAGCTCAAATGATTTTGATTGTCAGCCTTGTAGTGAATTGCAGCTCGGGATCTGTTGAATCTCATGATCCATGGAGCATATGGCTTCAGATCAAAAAGCGACTGTGCCATGGTGCCCAAAGTCCTCAGGAAGAAATCATGAATATTAATGGGAGTACCATGAATGATGTGGAATAGCAGATTCTTCATAATGCCCACAACTTCTTCAGTATTGGAGTTGTGGCCCTTAATAGGACTGAGGGTTTTGGACAGAATGTGAAAAACGGTCCTTGGCACATATAGCAAGTCCTTCACTAAGAAGGTTGTCCTTGGAGCTTCTCCTTCAGCGATTGGCTTCATAAGCACTTGCAACAGGTGGTTTGGCAGTTCAGGTTCTTCATATATTCTCTTTGCTTCTTCATGGGGTGGTTCAACTGGGAGAGCTCGAAGAAGTTCTTCAATTGGAGCTTTGTAGTGAGTGTCTTCACTCATCCAGTCCAAAGCCCATGTTACAATGTCGTCAGCGTCACCAGAGAAGTGCACTGTGGCGTAGAACTGAAGGATGAGTTCTTCATTCCAGTCGCAGACGTCAGAGCAGAAGCTGAGTAATCCAGCATCGTGAAGAATAGCCAGAACTGGCCGAAAGCATGGTAATGACTCCATATCCACGTGAGGAATATGGCGATGCGGAAATACTTTCTTCTTGTCGAATAGCAATGACGCATAGAAATTCATTTGCGTCCTTGTCCAGAATCGCGGGCGCCTGATCTTGGCTGAGTCATAAGGGGACTCACCTATGAAGAAATTCTTCTCTTCGAAGAATTTGGCATTATCGAACTAAGGCCGCCTGAGGGTTCTGCCAATCTTAGGCATCACTGGCACTGGGTGAAGGTTATGCATCTTCTTGCGTACATCTAACATTGGTCGTGGGGACCCAGTGGAATCATTTGGATCTGTCACAGCAAGGGACTTGGAAATTTCCTCAGCAGTGGTGGTAGGAACTGTATATGTGTCTGCTGAAGGAATTGAGTCATCACGCCGAGGGGATGTATTGATGACATCCACCATAGGCTCATCTTGAGCAATTTCATCAGCTGCTGCAGCTGGAATTTCTTCAGGAATGCTCTGGAGTGGTGATGGTTGTTTTTCCTCAGAGCCCGCATGAATTTCTTCAGTGACGGCGGGTGACTGTGGCACTTGCGTCAGAGGAGTGGTGAGTGGTGAATTTGGATGGAAGGCTTCCCAAAATTCATCAATGATCGGAGGGGTTGTAGCACCATCAATATCCACATCCTCTTCTGTTTCCTCACTACTTCCAGATGAAGCAGTGTCATTTTCTTCAGTCAACGGAACCTGTGAGGGCTTCCGAGACAGGACTTGGGGACGCGAAGCATCATCTTAAACTTCGATTTCTTCATCCACCTGCTCTGTGGTAGCAGCAGAGTGGGTTTCAGTGTCATCTGCATCAGCCTGAGGAATTTCATATTCCACCCCATACGGAACAATCTGAAGATTTTCATTGGCAGGAGTAGGGGCGCTGATGAGATAGGTATGGCATCAATCGGAACATTTGAAGACATTGGAGTCGTCTTCACTTTCTTCACAGTTGCTGTGTTGGTTGGTGGGGATGAAGCTTTTCTTTTCTTCGCTTCCTTCTCAGCAGCCTTGGTCCGCTTCACTTCTGATGCAGAAGGAAGGGTGATATGCTTCACAGGTGAAGTCGCTGGTGGTGCTACTGCTGAGGATCTGGATGGTTCAATTTCTTTAGGCACGATTGATGTAGTCGCCCTGGCTATTTCTTTAGGAACAACTTCTTCAGTTGCCCTTTCATATTCATCAGGCGCAACCTCTGTTACCCTGGCAGTCTCACTGGACTGAGCTGTAGGTGATGGAGCTGAAGAACTGGTGGGAGGCACCATGCCAAACTTGGCAGCCTCACACTGGTTGTGCTCATTGACCACTTTGGTGGTGGCTTGGATGAATCTATCGCGCACTCCACATCAGTGACTTGACTGGTGTTCAAATTCTTTAGATAGTTGTTGAATTTCTGATTGCAAAGACACGAGCTGCTGAGGGGAAATAGAGAGCATGTTCTTTCGCAGCTCCTTCTCTTTTTGCAGCTGCTGTTTCCTCACCAGTTTTGCTTGAGCAATTTTATGCTTCTCATTTAAAATGAAGGCAGAAAGCACATGACTCGGACCAGGGGGCAGATTCAATTCGTCAAGAGGCGTATCTGGCTTGGTGCACCAGATGTCAATGAAGTCCAGAAGCTTCTTGGGGTCCAGCAGTAGTGGTACTGAAGAATTCTTAGCAATTGTAGCTTGCTCTTGCTTTCTTCTGAGGAACTCCGCGAGCTCATCTTCGTCAGCCAGCCCGTGTTCGTCAGCCTGAGGCACAACGGCCTTGCTCTTAGGACTTGGCCTAGTGCCACGGCTAGCAGTAACCTTTTGCTTTAGCTTGGGCAATGAAGATAATGGTTGCCCACTAGCTGAGGCACTTGATGCAGCAATTGAGGCTGTTGCAAAGCCCTCGGTGCGCTGGCAAGATGCGAGCACGACCGGAGTGGAAGCTTTTGCTGCTGCCATTGATGAACTTGAAGCAGGAGGAGGCGCTGAAGATTTTGAAGCCTTGGGTGCTGAAGCCTTTGAAGCTGCAGGCTAGGCCACTGAGGGCTTTGGGACTAAAGGATTTGGCTTGGTAGAAGGCTTCTTTTGCATTGCCTTCTTCGGAGCACTGGCACTGCCACTTGCATCTGCTTCAACTAAGGCCTTTGCAGCCTTGTTGAATTCATCAACGGACTTTTTGGCCTATTTCTGCAACTTAGCCTGTTGCTTTGCCCATTGTTTGGGGAATTCTTCACCCCTATGGATGCTTGTTGGATGTGCAGTTTGGCCTTCAGCAAGTGGTGTCCTGTTGCAAGGAGGCTTCACAGCAAAATCCTTCATGTACTTGGTGGTGACGAAATTGTAATCCCTCCACTGGTATGTCCAGTATCTCTTGATCTTTTGCATACACGTTTTGCGCTGCTCCTTTGTTTCCTTTCCATGAGTTTCCTCATCTGGAGTGCAATATCCATCATAAAGATCATCTGGAATCTCAAAAGCTGTATGTTCCTCTTTCTGCTTGCCTCCCTTCTGAGGCTTTTTCCCATCAGCCATTTTCTTCAGTTGAGGTTTTTGAACTTTTGAGGACTCTGAAGATGTTTGAAGATTTTCCTCAAGCAATGCTGCAAATGAATTAATTTGATGAGAACCAAGAGATTCGTCGGCAGACATTGTACCTGTGAATAGAGTATAGTTGCGAGGAAATAGGGAAGAGTCACATGCGTTCTCAGAGATTTTTCAAAATAAACCAGGTGAAGAAATTGACCCTTATCGTCTTGACGCAATTCACTAAGTGTTCTTGACATAGGTTCTAGAGTTGTACAGATTGAAGCAATTACACAATTGAGGAATCTAGTTGTTAAGTATAACTTAGATGAAAATGCTCAAGACTGGCCAGAAGGAAGTGCTGAAGAATTGGAAGAATAGTAAAAAAATAGCACTTGAAGATTTTGTGGCAGTAAAAAGATCAAACTTGGGCGGTAAAAATAAATTTTATTTACCCCAAGGATGAACTCGACGAACTGGACAACGAGGCGAAGGAAATCGTCAGTTCAGATCTTCCGTGCCCTAACTTGGCGACGAAAGACGTCTACGGCAGCGGCGGAGGTGAAGAAATCCGTGGCCGGCGCGAGTATGCCGGCGAAGAAGTCGAGGCAGTGAAGCTCTTCCTCTCCGGCGACGATGAGATCCAGCGGCGGCGCTAGGGTTTGAGAGCGACAGGGGCGCGAGAGTGAAATTAGTTAGGGTTGACGAGGTCAAGCCTTTATATAGGCGTGGTAAAAACTGAGCGGCCCAAAGATTTTGGACGGATAAGCCCCTAGCGATTCGCATCAGAGTGACACGCGTCACACATGCATTTTCATCTCAATCCATGCGTGTGAAGCGCGGGATGAAGTTACTGTGGCAACCGCCAAAAATTGATTAGAATATTTTCAAAATGTGTTCGCTATTTCTTCAGCTGTCAAGGACACAGTGAAGACTTTGAACAGTATCAAGTAGAACGCATATGAAGAGATTGTGAACAGAGTGGGTTGAGCTTAGCACAGAGGGGAGCAGGTCCGATCACATCCACATAGATGACGAAAAACTTCGAATGAAGAAATAGCTATATGTGGATGCTTTTGAGGACATGAAAAACTCAAATATATATATATATATATATATATATATATATATATATATATATATATATATATATATATATATATAGGGTGGGTCTATTCTACCAACCCCCTTAAGACCTTATTCTACCAACATTTGGGCTTATTCTGCCAACACCCGGAAAACTGCTTAGCCCCCCGAAACTGAACCAGGCCACCTACCCCGAGAAAAAGAGCACCCCACCCACAGACACACCACACACCCACGATCCCCTTCACCTTCATCTGCAGATGCCACCCCCACCGCCGGCCAGCCTTCCACGCGCCGTCGTCCACCCCCCACCCCCCACCAACCTTCTCCTGCTGCTGGCCCGGCGCTGGGAGGGGTTGCCGGCCCGGATCCATCGCCGGGAGCCCACCATCCCGCCGCCCCACCTACTCCGGCGAGCCAGCGACGGGATCTGGCAGTCCTCGACCCACACCGCCCCTACCTTCTTCCCCTCCACCCCGCCGCCGCCGCTAGCAGCAGAACCGCCCCGGCGACCCCTCGCGCTTTATCCCTGTCCTCCCTTGGCGTGCGCCGCCAGCCCCTGCCTTCCACCACTCTGGCCTCGCGCCGCTGCGGTCGTCCCCGCCTTCCACCACTCCGGCCTCACGCCGCCACGGCCGTCTCCGCCTTCCACCGCTCCGGCCTTGGGCCGCCGCGTCCGTCCCCGCCTTCCACCGCTCTGGCCTTGCGCCGCCCCGTGCCTCCCCGCAACCTTCCTACTCCCGATGCAGTGCACTGCGACTCCGTGTGTAGTACGCCTCCTCACATCCATGGAGTGGTGCTCATGGATGCACCTTCCCATGCCCCTCCCCTTCCAACCTTCCTTTGTCCTCGCCGTGGACCCAGTGGTGCTCGTGGGAGAGCTTCCTCTCGCGTGCGACAGGAACGTGTGCTCCTCATTCCTGGTGCCTCGAGGGCGCCGGATTACAGCAATATTTCATGAGGACGGAGTGTGCTCCCATCGCGCCTCTCGGTGAGATTCCGCCGGTGAGCCAGCCCTCTTTCTAACTCCAATTTCCTTCCCTCATCCTCTCAAATCTGTCACCAGCGTGCGGGACCTCACCTAACGCCGTCGACGGTCACATGGGGGACGAGCTCAACCGTGCTGTACACCGGAGCAGGCTATGCAGTACTTTTTGAAATTCTCCGCGGTTTGTTTGCTGTAGATGTGCGGTTCACTTCTTCAGCCACCTCTCTCTTGCGGTTCACTTGTCGACACAGAGAAGGACGGTGGCGTGAACTACTTCAATGGGAGCAGCAGGGGAGTCACGGTGGCATTTCTGCCTCTAGATGTCGCAGTCGTGCAGTTCGGCTGTGCCCCGTTATGGCTTGATATTTTCCCTTTCTTGCTGATAGGTGCTTCGGTGCAGTTCGGCTCGATCAAAGATGATGTTCGACTGGTTTGTGTATGCTGGTCAGGGTGTCTTGTGTGTACATGCAGTACACGGCGCGATGTTGGTTCAGTTCGTTGGCATGTGGTTCTATACCGCGGGCGTGCAGCTTGCCATCGCCGGGCTCGCAGTTCGTTTGGCGCTGGCAGGGCCAACGGAACTGGACCCAGGACATATGGCTTTGATTTCTTTTTTGCATTTTTTGAGTGGGTATTATGTAAATTTGCAGGGCTATTTTTTGTAAGTTTTATAAAATGAAGTTCGATAACAAACTTGGTGGTTCACTCCAGAGTTCTTCTTTGCTGCTCTGGACAAAAGAAGTTCGCTTGCCTCGTCCGTGTAGTCCGGATGCGTTTGTAAACAAACTAAAAAAGTAGAAAAAAGAATATTGCAGTTCTCTCGACTCGACTATAAGAAAAAGAATATTGAAGTTCTCTTAACACGACTATACAGTCTAGACTGATACACTTTTCAGAAAAATTGTTGGCTTAGTAGCAAGAGGAAAAAGAAAAACACAAAAAAGTTTGTTTCTTTTTAGATGTAGTCCCCTAGTTTCTCTCCAGCGGTTCACTTTCAAGAGTGAAAGTTGTTAACTTGTGCCCAATGTGAAGTGCAGAAATATCAGAGAAACAACAAAAAGAGTATTGCAGTTCACTTATGCACGATGTGAAGTGCAAAAAATGTGTTAAGGGAAACAGCAATTTTTTTAATGCGGTTCACTTGCCCTCGTCTCTGCGGTCCACTCTCGTTCATAAAAAAGTTAAAAAAAAGACAACAAAAAGTCATGAAAACTCGTCTGAGAAAATTTACGTCCGACAAAAGAAAAATTATGCAGCTCGCATGCCCGGCTGATGCAGTGCGGTTTTTAGTCTGAAGTAGTGTGGTTTTCTGTCCGATGCGGTTCACTCATCGATTTCGGTAATTTCAAAACGACTCTTAAACCGTAAGGAATTAGAGAGGGTGTTCTACATGAAAAAGTTGCGTCTCGTCGATATCTTTCCAACGGCGTATCATTTGAATCATTCCGACCAGCGGTTTGTAAAAATTCGCGAAAAAACGGCCGCTGCCACACGTCGTCCGCCGGACCATTTTCAAAATTAATTTAAAACCGTAAGGAATGTCAAAATAATTTCTACATATGAAAGTTGCGCCTTGTCCATAGCTTTCCAACGGCATATCACATGCCTCATTTCAACAAACGGTTAAAAAACTGGAGCGAAAACAGTACCGAAAAATTGCAAAAAATTTAAAAAGCAGAATTCCGGGATTTACTAAATTTGAAACTACTCTTAAACCGTAAGGAATTAGAGAAAGTAATATATATGAAAAAGTTGCGCCTCGACGATATATTTCCAACGGCGTATCATTTGCTTCATTCCGACAAGAGGTTTGCGAAAAAACGTGAAAATACGCTCTCTGCCAATCGTCGGGCGCCCACCGTTTTCGAAACTGCTCTTAAACCGCGAGGAATCTCGAAAAAAATTAACATGGCGAAGTTGCGCCTAATCCATAGCTTTCCAACGGCGTATTACACGCCTCGTTCCGACAAACGGTTTAAAAATTGGATCAAAAACAGTACCAAAAACACCGCGTGCTGTTTTTTCCGACGAGAAGTTCATTAGTCTGTGTATTGCAGTGCGCTTGTTTCAGAAAGTGCAGTGCTCTCGCGTTGAGCGTGCAGTTCGAAAGTGTGGGCAGAATAACTATTCTGCCAATATTGGCAGAATAGACGGGCTGTATATATATATATATATATATATATATATATATATATATATATATATATATATATATATATATATATATATATATATATATATATAGGTAAAGAACCAAAAGCAGTGAAGAATAACCTCAAATGACGAAATTTAAAAGATTGACAAAATTGCAAATGACGAAAAACACAAATTGAAGAAAGCCATAAGGAGGTGGTGGCGTTACCCACCGTATAAGAACTATAATGATTTCAGACACCGCGTACAATTGTCGTAGGGTTCTGAGAATCAAGTTCTTCATTAATTTCTTCACACTTAGAGGGTTAGTCTTCATTGATTGAAGAAAAACGTTACTTCGTGTGTTGTACATCAAAGTCATCAAGAATGCATAAGCGTTAGGATGTGTGTCCTTAAAACCTGGTGGTTGAGCAACATATACTTCTTCCTCAAGCTTACCATTGAGGAATGCACTTTTCACATCCATTTGATATAAGAGGATATCATGATGGTTAGCATATGCAAGCAATATTCGAATGGCTTCAAGCCTAGCAACAGGTGCAAATGTTTCATCGAAATCAATACCCTCAACCTGTGTGTAGCCTTGAGCTACAAGACGGGCCTTATTCATCACCACTTGGCCATTTTTGTCTTGTTTATTGCAGTAGATCCACTTAGTGCCGATGATATTGTGCTTGCGTGGATCAGGACGCTTAACAAGCTCCCACACATTGTTGAGCTCGAATTGATGCAATTCATCTTGCATCGCTTGAATCCATTCAGGTTCCAGAAAGGCTTCATCAACTTTGATGAGCTCTGAAATAGAGACAAACGCGTAATGCCCACAAAAGTTAGCTAAATGTGAAGCTCTTGAGCGAGTGAGGGGACCAGGTGCATTGATATTGTCGAGGATCTTCTCAATCTGCACTTCATTCGCCACTCGTCGATGTGCTGGACGAGGGCCTTGTTGTTGTTGTTGCCGTGCAGAATCCTCAGCATCATGTTCATCAGGATGTTCATTTTCTTCACGACAAGGAACGACCACTTCTTCATCAGCAGCTATTTCTTCACTGGGCACAATTTCACCAGTGCCCATCAGCTTGATAGATTCCTCAGGTGGCATTTCCTCTAGCACAGGAGGCAGGTGCTCTCTTTGCGAGCCGTTAGTTTCATCGAACCACACATCTACAGTTTCAACAACCTTGTGGTGGAAGGAGTTGAAGACTCTGTAGATATTGAAGAATTTGAATGCATGATGAAAATTGGTGTCTGACAAATTATAACATGCATGCATAGATATATCTTTTTGAGAATCAGAGCATAATCACGCATGCAAATAAAACGTCGCAAAAGAATGTCAGACCACCAACAGTATTTAAGTTACAACTCATCAAAGGAGCGAATCAATCGAAGAACCAAGAGTTGCAACTTAACAAAATAAACAACCCAATATAAGAGACCCGCTTGAAGACTAACTCAAATTTCTCCCCCTTTGTCATCAGATGACCAAAAGGAAACGAAACTGAGAACTAACACCCCTGAAGAAATCAAATCATGAAGCAGTCGAGGGAGCGCCAGCGTCGTTGTTGGGGTCTCGAGTTGAAGAAGGGCCTGCTGCAGTGTCTTCAACATCTTCTTTTTCATCAGTAGCACGTGAGGAAGACACAGAGCTTGGAACCATCGGAGGAACTTGAACCTTCTTGAACTTCTTGGGGGGATTTGCCCAATCAAAGTTCATTTTGAATTCCATTTCTTCAAGTTCATCAGGGGTCTTCAGATGTGAAAGAATGGCCCAACTTATGTCGAAGATTTCATGTAGATAATAATGATTCTTCTGCACTGAATTTTGCGTCACAGTCATATTGCCTAGAATTGCATGGAGTTGACGCTTAACCCAGTTGTGGTTTTTGTCAACTTTCTGATGAAGACTTATGAGCAGCTCACGATCAGTCATTACTCTAGGAGCTTCACCTTGAGGGGTTTGCTGTGTAGCATTTGCGTCAGTGTCATGGCTTGAAGAATCATAACCAGTGGATTTTGAGACAGGCTGACAAAATTGGCCATCAAGGGGACGAACTCCTTCATCAATGACAGCTTTCCCTTTGCCAGGAACTGAAGCAATTGTGATTTAAAGAATTTCAACATCTAGCAGAAAGCTGAGATGATTTTGACTGTCAGCTTTGTAGTAGATGGATGATCTTGTGCGGATGAATCTCATGAGCCAGGGTGCATAAGGCTTTAAGTCAAATGGAGATTGTACAACATTGGCCAAAGTCCTCGTGAAGAAATCATGCACATTGATAGGAATACCATGGATGATATTGAATAGCAAGTTCTTCATGATTCCCACAACTTCTTCAGTCTCAGAATTATCGCCTTTGATAGGACTGAGGGTTTTGGCCAAAATGCGATATACTGTCCTTGGCACATATAGCAAATCCTTCACTAAGAAGGTGGTTCTCTGAGCTTCTCCTTGAGCCAAAGGCTTCATCAGCACTTGCATCAGATGATTTGGCAACTCAGGTTCTTCATAGATCTTTCTGGCTTCAGCTGAGGGCAAATCAATAGGAAGAGCTCGGAGCAATTCATCAGCAGGAGCCTTGTAGTGCGTGTTCTCACTCATCCAGTCGAGAGCCCATAAGTGAATATCATCAACATCACCAGATAGATTCAAGGTGGCATAAAACTAAAGAATGAGTTCTTCATTCCAATCACACACATCTGTGACGAAACTGAGTAATCCGGCATCGTGAAGAACAGCCAGAACTGGCCGAAAGCACGGTAAGGATTCCATATCCACATAAGGAATATGACGATGAGGGAACACTTTGTTCTTGTCAAACAGCAGTGAGGAATAGAAGTTCATCTGAGCATTTGTCCAAAATCTCTGATGCCTGATTTTTGCAGAGTCATACGGGGACTCGCCTATGAAGAAATTCTTCTCTTGAAAGAAGGCAACATTGTCGAATTTTGGCCTTTTGACGCTTTTGCCAACCTTGGGCATTGAGGGCACTGGCTAAAGATTTATCTTCTTTGGCCTCACATCGAAGATGGGTCTCAGAGAGTCCGTTGAGTCATTGGGATCCGTGATGGCCAAAGACTTTGCAACTTCCTCAACCGTTGTGAATGGAACAGTGTTTGAATCTGCTGAGGGTGTTGGATCTTCATGTTGTGTTGGAGGAGGTGCAACTTCTTCATCATTCATTTGTTGCACATTTTCTTCAGCTGATGCAGCTGGAATTTCTTCATTGATGGTTTGAAGGGACGGTTGTTGACCCTCAGAACCAGTTTGTATTTCCTCAGTAACAGCTGGGGACTGAGGTACTTGCGTGAGAGGCGTGGTGAGGGGTGAGTTCGGATGTGTGATATCCCAGAAGTCATCATGGATAACAGGAGTTGAGGAACCCACATCCACGTCCTCATCAGTTTCTTCATCAGCCACTTGGACTGGAGGCGATGATACCTGATGTAAAGAAGCATCTGCTTCAATCTCAATTTCTTCATCCACTTGCTCTGTGGAAGTAGCAGAGTGGGATTTCTCTTCTTCATCTTCAGGTGGGATGACATAGTCCACACCGAAAGGGATGATCTGAAGTTCTTGACTTGATCTGGTTGGAGGGGCAGAAGAAATTGGTATGGCATCCATAGGTGCATTTGAAGACATTGGAGTCATCTTCAATTTCTTCACAGATTCTGTAGCAGAGGGTGCTGAAGCTTTTCTCTTCTCAGCAGCCTTTGTTTTCCTCACTTCTGATGCAGAAGGAAGTGTGAGACGCTTCAAAGATGAAGATTGTTCTGGTGCTGCTGCTGAGGAACTTGGTGGTATAATTTCATCAGGCACGACTGATGCAGTCGCCCTGGTAGTTTCTTCAGGCGCAACAGTTTTAGTTACCCTGGTAGGTTCTTGCGGTGGAGCTGAAGAACTGGTTGGAGGAGCTTGACCACACTTCACAGCCTCCCTTTGATTGTAATCATCAACAACTTTGTTGGAAGCACTGATGAATCAGTCTTTCACTCCACAGCAGTGCTCAGCTTGGCGCTCATATTCCTCAGATAGGCGCTGAATCTCTGTTTGCATAGCAACCAGTTGCTGAGGGGATATAGAAAGCATTCTATCCTTGAGATCCTTCTGCTTTTTCTTCATCTCTTTTCTTACGAGCTTTGCCTTCTCAATCTTGTGTTTTTCATTGAGGACAAAGGCAGACAGAACGTGACTTGGTCCAGGTGGCAAATCCAAGTCGTCAAGTGGTGTATCTGGTTTCTGACACCATACATCAATGAAGTCAAGGATCTTTTTTGGACTAAGAAATGTTGGGACCGAGTGATTCTTGGCACGAGCGGCCTCTTCCATTTTTCTTTGTACAAATTCTGCAAGTTCATCTTCATCAGCCATATCATGTTCGTCAGCTTGAGGCAACACAGCCTTGCTCTTGGGGCTGGGCCTAGTTCCTTGGCCTGTAGTGGCTTTCTTCTTCAGCATTGGCGTGTTTGAGGAAATATGCCCTGATGCTGAGGCACTTGATGCAGCAATGGAGACTATTGGAAAGCCTTCAGTGCGCTGGCATGACGCCAGCACAACTGGTGTTGATGCTCTAACTGCAGCTCTTGAAGAACTTATGGATGGTGGAGGTGCTGATGAAGTTGGAGCAGTTTGTGCCTTAGGCGCTGAGGCCTTTGATGAAGATGGCTTGGGCTCTGAGGGCTTTGATGAAGATTTTGGCCATGAGGGCGCTTCAGTTTATGGTTTAGGCTTTTGAGCCGGCTTCTTTTTGATAGCTTTCTTGGGCGCTCCGCCACTTGAGGTTGCACCCGCTTCTTGTGAAGCTTTTGTGGCCCTGTTGAATTCTTCAACGACCTTTTGAGCCTGTTTTTGTAGTTTGGCCTGACGCTTAGCCCATTCTTTGGGGAATTCTTCACCCCTTCTGATGCTCGAGGGATGAGCCATTTCACCAGGAGCCAGCTGTGGTCTTTTGCACGGAGGCTTTACAGTGAAATACTTCATATATTTGGGAGTGACGTAATTGTAACTCCGCCATTCATAGGACCAGTACCTCTTGATTTTCTGCATGCGCGTCTTGCGCTGCTTGTCAGTCTCTTTTCCGTGAATTTCTTCATCGGGTGTGCAATATCCTGCATACAGATCCTCAGGGATCTCGAAAGCTGTGTGTTCCTCTTTCCTCTTGCCACCCTTCTGAGGCTTTCTGCCATCTGCCATTTTCTTCAACTGAGGGTTTTGAACTTTTGAAATTTCTGATGAAGTCTGTAGATTTTCCTCAAGCAATGCTGCAAATGAATTAAGTTGATGAGAACCAAGAGATTCGTCTGCAGACATGGGTACCTGTGAACAGAGTATAGTTGCGAGGAAATTGGGAAGAGTCACATGCGTTCTCAGAGATTTTCAAAATAAAACCAGTTGAGGAAATTGACCCTTATCGTCTTGAAGAAATTTTCTAAGTGTTCTTGACATAGATTTCGGAGCTGTACAGATTGAGGCAATTTGCACAACTGAGGAATCTAATCATGAAGTGCATCTTAGATGAAATTACCAAGACTGGCCAAAAGGAAGTGCTGAAGATTTGGGAAGAAGTGGTAAAAATAGCACTTGAAGAATTTGAGAAGGTAAACAGATCAAACTTGGGCAGTAAAAATAAGCTTTAATTACCCCAAGGATGAACTCGATGAACTCAATGACGAGTCAAAGGAAATCGTCAGTTTAGATCTCTCGTGCCCTAACTTGGCGACGAAAGACAGCTACGACGACGACGGAGGTGAAGAAATCCGCGGCCGGCGTGAGTACGACGACAAAGAAGTTGAGGCAATGAAGCTCTTCCTCTCTGGCGATGATGAGATCTAGCGGCGGCGCTAGGGTTTTGAGAGCGACAGGGGCACGAGAGTGAATGAACTAGGTTTGACATGTTCAAGCCATTATATAGGCGCAGTGAAAACCGAGTGGTCCAAAACTTTTGGACGGATAAGCCCTTGGCTCTTCGCATTTCTGTGACACGCGTCACACATGCATTTTGAGTGTGCTTATCCATGCGTAGTGCGCGGAATTAAGGTTATTGTGGAAACCGCCAAAAATTTGAATAGAAGATTTCAAAAATGTGTTCGCAATTTCTTTAGCTGTCAAGGACACAGTGAAGGCTTTGAACGGTGTCAAGTAGAACGCATATGAAGAGATTGTGAACAGATTGGTTTGAGTTTAGCACAGAGGGGAGCGGGTCCGATCACATTCACATAGATGGAAAATCAACTTGAAGAATTAGCAATATGCGAATGCTGTAGAGGACATGAAAAACTCAGATATATATGAATAGGAAGAATTAACTCAAGTAATGAAGAACAACCACAAATGACGAATTTGAAATGTTTTGACGAAAATGCTAATGACGAGAAACTCAAATTCAAGCAAGTCAAAAGTGGGTGGTGGCGTTACCCACCGTATAAGAACTATGATGATTTCAGACACTGCGTACAATTGTCGTAGGGTTCTGAGAATCAAGTTCTTCATTAATTTCTTCACACTTAGAGGGTTAGTCTTCATTGATTGAAGAAAAACGTTACTTCGTGGGTTGTGCATGAAAGTCATCAAAAATGCATAAGCGTTAGGATGTGTGTCCTTTTCAAAGGACATTTGAAGATTCTAGGATGTTTAGCTCACACCGCAACATGCAAAACCTTCTCTCATCCAAGGGCTTAGTGAAGATATCTGCAAGCTGGTCTTCAGTCTTCACGTGGTTGATGACGATGTCTCCCTTCAGCACATGATCACGAAGAAAATGGTGACCAATCTGAATATGCTTCGTCCTAGAGTGTTGCACAGGGTTGTGGGCGATCTTGATGGCACTCTCATTGTCACAGTAGAGTGGCACTTTCTTCACGTTGACGCCATAGTCCTTGAGGGTTTGCTTTATCCATAGAAGCTATGAGTAACAGGCACCAGCGGCAATGTATTCAGCCTCGGCTATGGAAAGTGAGATGCTGTTTTGCTTCTTCAAGGACCAACAAACAAGAGATCGTCCGAGGAAATGACATGTGCCTGATGTTGACTTGCGATCTATCTCTAGCATAATCAGAATCAGAATATCCAGCAAGATCAAATGATGAGCCCTTGGGATACCATAATCCAAGTGTTGGTGTGTGAGCTAAATATCGAAGAATTCATTTCACAGCATGATGGTGTGACTCCTTCAGTGACGCTTGAAAACGGGCACACATGCAAACGCTAAGCATAATATCTAGCCTTGATGCACATAGGTAAAGCAGCGAACCAATGATGGAGCGATATACCTTCTGATCGAAATCTTTACCATTTTCGTCAGTGCAGAGTTGACCATTTGTTGGCATTGGTATCTTGAGGCCTATGCAATCTTGCATGCTGAATTTCTTTAGGCAATCCTTGAGATATTTTTCCTGAGATATGAAGATGCCATTTCGTTGTTGACGAATTTGAAGTCCGAGGAAGAATTTCAACCCGCCCATCATAGACATCTGATATTCTTCTTGCATCATATATGCAAATTCGTCACTATATTTCTTGTTAGTGCAACCAAAGATAATATCATCAACATATATTTGGCATATGAACAGTTCATCATCATAAGATTTTGTGAAAAGTGTAGGGTCAAGTGAACCGGGTTTGAAACCCTTTTTCTTCAGGAACTCCTTCAGTGTATCATACCAAGCCCTGGGGGCTTGCTTGAGGCCATAGAGAGCCTTGTTGAGTCTGAAGACTTTGTCAGGATGCTTTGGGTCTTCAAAACCTGGTGGTTGAGCAACATATACTTCTTCCTCAAGCTTACCATTGAGGAATGAACTTTTCACATCCATTTGATATAAGAGGATATCATGATGGTTAGCATATGCAAGCAGTATACGAATGGCTTCAAGCCTAGCAACAGGTGCAAATGTTTCATCGAAATCAATACCCTCAACCTGTGTGTAGCCTTGAGCTACAAGACGGGCCTTATTCCTCACCACTTGGACATTTTCGTCTTGTTTGTTGCGGTAGATCCACTTAGTGTCGATGATATTGTGCTTGCGTGGATCAGGATGCTTAACAAGCTCCCACACATTGTTGAGATCGAATTGACGCAATTCATCTTGCATCGCTTGAATCCATTCAGGTTCCAGAAAGGTTTCATCAACTTTGGTGGGCTCTGAAATAGAGACAAACGCGTAATGTCCACAAAAGTTAGCTAAATGTGAAGATCTTGAGCGAGTGAGGGGACCAGGTACATTGATGTTGTCGAGGATCTTTTCAATTTGCACTTCATTCGCCACTCGTGGATGTGCTGGACGAGGGCCTTGATGTTGTTGTTGTCGTGCAGAATCCTCAGCATCATTTTCTTCAGGATTAGCAGTTTCTTCATGACGAGGGATAAGTACTTCTTCATCAGCTATTTCTTCACTGGGCACAATTTCACCAGTGCCCATAAGCTTGATAGATTCCTCAGGAGGCATTTCATCTAGCACAGGAGGCAGGTGCTCTCTTTGCGAGCCGTTAGTTTCATCGAACTGCACATCTACAGTTTCAACAACCTTGTGGTGGAAGGAGTTGAAGACTCTGTAGGTGTGCGAGTCCTTTCTGTAACCAAGCATAAAACCTTCATGTGCTTTCGGTGCAAATTTAGAACTGTGATGAGGATCTCTAATCCAGCATTTAGCACCGAAGACTTTGAAATAACTCACATTGGGTTTCTTGTCAGTGAGGAGCTCATATGAGGTCTTCTTGAGGAATTTGTGAAGATATACCCGGTTGATGATGTGACATGCAGTGTCAATTGCTTCAGGCCAGAAATGACGAGGTGTCTTGTATTCATCAAGCATAGTACGTGCCATCTCGATGAGGGTTCTATTCTTGCGCTCCATGACTCCATTCTGCTGAGGCGTGTAGGGAGCATAGAGCTCATGAGTGATACCAAGTTCATCAAGATAGTCGTCGAGGCCTGTATTCTTGAACTCAGTGCCATTGTCACTCCTGATGTGCTTAATCTTGAGACCATAATTCATCATGGCCCGATTAGAGAATCGTCTGAAGACATCCTAAACTTCAGTCTTGTAGGAAATGATGTGCACCCAGGTGTAACGAGAGTAGTCATCAACAATGTTGAATCCGTAGAGAGATGCTGCATTGGTTAGTGTGGCATAATGTGTGGGACCAAACAAATCCATATGAAGTAATTCAAAAGGACGAGTAGTGTTCATGATTGTCTTAGCCGTATGCTTGGATCTGGTCATCTTTCTAGACTCACAAGCACCACAAAAATGATCTTTGACGAATTTGACGCCTTCGACGCCAATGATGTGCTTCTTCTTGACGAGTGTGCTCAAATTCCTCATGCCAGCATGTCCAAGACGTCGATGCCATAGCCAGCACTCTGAAGCTTTTGCCAGAAGACACGTGGCAGGCTGAGGACCTAGAAAGAAATCTACAATATACAAATCACCTTTCCTAAAGCCTTCGAAGACTTTGGATTTGTCAGATTCCAACAGCACAATGCACCTATATTCGCCAAATATGACAATCATATCAAGATCACAAAGCATTGAGACAGACATGAGGTTGTATCCAAGGGACTCGACACGCATCACCTTTTCCATGTGTCGATCCTTTGAGATAGCAACCTTACCCAGACCAAATACCTTGCTTTTTTCCTTTGTCAGCGTATGTGATATGCTTCAGATGAGATGGAGTAAGGGGAGCATCAGTGAGGAGATTCCTGTCTCCAATCATATGATTTGTGCATCCACTATCCAAGACCCATTCAGTGGCTGAAGGTGTATCATCCTGTAGAAGCATTAGTCTGACTTACAAATTCATATACTTCAAAGTGAAGAATATGATGATTATCAATTTCGTCAGACAATTTCATCAAGGAATAATATCTAGCAGCATAAGGGATGTGTGAAACGAGTTATTCATTTCATCGTGATTAGCCTGCATCCTAACAGGCACTTTGTCAGGTCTTCAGCAAATTCATCAGACATTTCAGTTGTCTGAAGACCTGACCCTGCAGAAGAGATTAGTTCTTCTTCTTAACCACCCACATCTGTATGGGTGGCTGAGAAGCAATGTAGCGAAGTGCATTAACGGAGAACCTAGGCATTGAAGAATATGCATTTCTCTTCACAGGAGGGTTATAGTAATTGAATAAATATGCAGAGAAATTCTTCGATGATTTGTGAACATAGTGGTTCGAAGAATAATGCTCATATTCATCAAATCGCTGTTTGTTTCCCTGCGAAACAGAGGCATTAGCACGACCATAAGTGGATCTGCGTCCATTTGACGACTTTGATCCCGATGAAGAATTTGCCCTGGGAGGTTTCTTCTTCATTGGTGGCTTCATGATGACATTCACTTGAAGATTTTCCAGAAGGCTTTTAGGAACCCAGATTTTCTTCACAGGTGGACCGTTCCTGCAGTTAGTACCAATGAATCTGGCAAAGACTTCACCATTCTGATTCTTGAACAGTTTATAGTTGGAGTCAAATGACTCATCTGAAGAATATGAAGAATCACAAGTATAGCCAGATAAAGTGGATGGATCTATTGGAGGTCCTTTTGCAGCAACCCATGTGGTTTTGTGATACTGCTCAGGTTTCCAATACGAACCATCAGCGTTGAGTTTTCTCTCAAAAGCAATACCCTCTTTCCTAGGGTTTCTGTGAAGAATTTGCTTTTTGAGCACGTCACACAGGGTTTGATGCCCTTTGAGGCTTTTGTTGCCAGTAACATACAATTCCTTCAGCCCTGCATTTTCCTCAGTATCACCGGTGGCTTCCTCAAGTGAGGGGTTAGTGGCCACCATAGTAGTTGAAGCAATTGAAAGTACAGAAGCATTTGAACATTCAGATGAAGAATTTGCATTATCACGTTCAAGGCATTTTAGGCATGGTGCAACAAATTTTTCCTGAGCGGTACTGATCTGTTGAGCGAGGAGTGAATCATTTTCTTTTTGAAGATCATCATGAGACGCTCTCAGCTTCTCGAGATCTTGCTTCCTTTGAAGAAATTCATAGGACAGCTTATCATGTTCATCTGAGAGGGACACATGACGACCTTCAAGTTCGTCAAACTTTGACTGAAGTCATTTGATTTCGTCAGTCAAAATCTGTGAGCGTTCCATTTCGTCGTTCAACAGATCATCGCTTTTGTCTAACAAGTTTTGAATTCTTTCCATGGCATGCTGTTGCTCAGTTGCAATTTTAGCTAGTTTCTTATAGCTTGGTTTAGATTCACACTCAGAGTCGTCATCACTGGAAGTTTCAAAGTAAGCTTCTCGTGAGGTTACCTTTGCACCTCGTGCCATGAAGCAATAGGTGGGAGTGAAGTCATCAGCATAGTCATCATTGTTGGTGGAGATACCATTATCCTCAGAGTTGAAGATGGACTTGCTGACGTACTCAGTAGCTAGTGCAAGGCTCGCCACACCTGTGTCTGACTCCTCCTCAGATTCCTCAGCTTGCTGATCATCAGATTCTTCTTCAGAATCCATTTCCTTTCCAATGAATGCACTAGCTCTGCTAGAACTGGTTTTCTTGTGAGAAGAGGACTTTGATGAAGACTTTGAGGACTTCTTCTTTTTGCCATTAGATTCATCATCATCCCTGCTTTTCTTCTTCTTCTTCTTTAGCCATAGAGGGCAGTCAGCGATGTAGTGACCTGGCTTCTTGCATTTGTGACAGGTTCTCTTGTTGTAGTCTCGAGCAGACGCTTCTCCAGTGTTCTTCGAGTCATACTTTGAAGATTTTCCAAAGAGGTTCTTCTTGGAAAACTTCTAGAACTTCTTCACCAGCATAGCCAGTTCTCTGTCAATTTCCTCAGCACCATCAGAACTGCTCTCATATTCCTCTTCTTCTTTAGATGAAGAAATAGCCTTGTCTTTTGCTTTTGCCTTTAGAGCGTGAGGACGACCATAGCTGGATCCATACATATCTCTCTTCTCTGCTTGTTGAAATTCATGTGTGTTGAGCCTCTCAAGAATGTCAGCAAGATCTAGTGACTTGTAGTCAGGGCGCTCTTGTATCATCAGTGCCAAAGTGTCGAAGGAACTATCCAGAGACCTCAGCATTTTCTTCACCACCTCATGATCGGTGATGTCAGCAGCGCCAAGAGCTTGAAGCTCATTGGAGATATCAGTGAGGCGGTCAAAGGTTTGCTGCACATTTTCATTGTCGAGCCTTTTGAAACGATTGAAGAGATTGCGCAGGACATCAACTCAGGAGTCACGTTGAGTGGATACTCCCTCATTGACTTTAGAGAGCCGGTCCTAGATTAGCTTCGAAGTTTCCAAAGCACTCACTCTACCATACTGGCCTTTGTTCAGATGACCACATATGATATTCTTCGCTTGAGAGTCCAGTGATGGAAATATGCCCTGAGGCAATAATAAAGTTGTTATTATTTTATATTTCCTTGTTCATGATAAAGGTTTATTATTCATGCTAGAATTGTATTGACCGGAAACTTAAATACATGTGTGAATACATAAACAAATACCGTGTCCCTAGTGAGCCTATACTAGACTAGCTCGTTGATCAAAGATGGTTAAGGTTTCCTAACCATAGACATGAGTTGTTATTTGATAACGGTATCACATCATTAGGAGAATGATGTGATGGACAAGACCCATCCGTTAGCTTAGCATATGATCGTTCTGTTTATTGCTACTGCTTTCTTGAATGTCAAATACATGTTCCTCAGACCATGAGATCATGCAACTCCCGGATATCGGAGGAATACCTTGTGTGCTATCAAATGTCACAACGTAACTGGGTGATCATAAAGATGCTCTACAGGTATCTCCGAAGGTGTCCGTTGAGTTGGCATGGATCGAGACTGGGATTTGTCACTCCGTGTTTCGGAGAGGTATCTCTGGGCCCTCTCGGTAATGCACATCATAAGAAGCTTGCAAGAAAAGTGACTAAGGAGTTAGTTATGGGATGATGTATTACGGAACGAGTAAAGAGACTTGCCGGTAACGAGATTGAACTAGGTATGGAGATACCGACGATCGAATCTCGGGCAAGTAACATACCGACGGACAAAGGGAATTACGTATGTTGTCATTGCGGTTCGATCGATAAGATCTTTGTGGAATATGTAGGAACCAATATGAGCATCCAGGTTCTGCTATTGGTTATTGACCGGAGAGGTGTCTCAGTCATGTCTACATCATTCCCGAACCCGTAGGGTCCGCACGCTTAACGTTCATTGACGATATAGTGTTATATGAGTTATGTGAATTGGTAACCGAATGTTGTTCGGAGTCCCGGATGAGATCCCGGATGTCACGAGGAGTCTCGGAATGGTCGAGAGGTAAAGATTTATATATGGGAAGTCATATTTTGGGTTCCGGAAAAAGGTGCAGTTTTTTCGGTATTGTACCGGGAAGCTTCCAGAGGATTCCGGAGGAGTCCGGAAGTCCACAAGTGGGTCCACCACGTCCCAAGGGCTGGCATGGGCTAAAGGGAGGCGCCCTGGCCTTATTGGGCCAGGCGCACCAAGTCCTCAAAAGCCCACGCAGCTAGGGAAGAAAAAAAGGGAGAGTCCTAGTAGGAATAGGATTGGACTTTGGAGTCCAAGTCCATGTGTGTACTATTCACGGTTACTGTTCACGTGGCACTATTCCTTCTACTCCAAGCCCCTACACATATATAAATAGAGGAGAGGGGGCGCCCCAAAGGACACAACATTGTCTTAGCCATGTGCGGCACCCCCCTCCACAGTTCCGTCCCTCGGTCATATTTTCGCAGTGCTTGGGCGAAGCCCTGCGGAGATATCATCACCATCACCGTCACCACGCCGTCGTGCTGCCGGAACTCATCCACTACCTCGACGTCTTGCTGGATCAAGAAGTCGAGGACGTCACCGAGCTGAACGTGTGCTGAACGCGGAGGTGCCGTACGTTCGGTTGGATCGTGAAGTTGTTCGACGACATCAACCGCGTTGTTCTAACGCTTCCGCTTACGGTCTACGAGGGTACGTAGACATACTCCCCCTCTCGTAGCTATGCATCTCCATGGATAGATCTTGCGTGTGCATAGAATTTTTTTTGTTTTCCATGCAACGTTCCCCAACATCCAGTTGCTTGAATCGCTTCACGTCAGTGGCGTTAATGCTTGGAGCAATGGTAGGCACTCCATTCTCAACGACGAACCAGAGATCGTTGTCAATAGCCTCAAGATGCATTCGCATCTTATTCTTCCAGTAAGGATAGTCTGTGCCATCGAAGATGGGGCACGCAGCGGATACCTTGATCATACCTGCGGTCGACAAAAACTAAAACTCCGGGTGGTTAAACCAAAATCACACAGAACAAGGGAGTACCTTGCTCTGATACCAATTGAAAGCGCAGGTTAGCCCAAGAGGGGGGGTGAATGGGAGATTTTTATAAATTCGTCAAACTCTGAAGATTTTGACGAAAATCAGAGTGACAAAATAGAAACAGAAGTGAAACTAGATCGGCACAGATGAAACTAGCATGCATAGAAAATACATACAGGTGAAGAACAAGTAGTCACACAAGCATACATGCATGAAGAAGATGAACTGAAGAAATGATAGACATCATGATGAAAGTCTTCAGTTCAAATTCTTCAGAAAAGTAGAACACAAGTTCTTCAGCAGCGGAAATTGCGTAAAGGTAAAGGGATGAGGAATTTGAAACCGGTTGGGCTTGACAAAGACACAGCGATTTGGTAGACCAGTGCCAGTTGCTGTATCAACTGTACGTCTGGTTGAGGCAGCTGAGTCTTACCTCGGAGGACACTTAGTCCTCACCGTATTCCTCTTGAGCTAAGGTCACTTAGACCTCGCCCAATCACTCGTGGTAAGTCTTCAAGGTAGACTTCCAAAACCTTCACAGACTTGTTCACCGGCACACCACAATTACTCTTGGGTTCTCAAAACATGACGCCTAACCGTCTAGAAGAATGACAGTCTTCAAAGGTAATAAGCGTCGGATCACACAGATCAACTTCTTTAGTGATGCTTAGTCACTTAGGCTCTGGTTGGGTTTTTCCTCACTTGGGTTCTCACAAAGTCGTCAGAGGAAGGGTTGCTCTCAAATGACAAGTGTCAAGTTCTCTCTAGAGCAGCCAACCAACTAATGGTTGTGGGGGGCGGCTATTTATAGCCAGGAGCAACCCGACATGAATTGTCATAAATGCCCTTCTCAGACATGACCGTTGTCAGGACAAGAATCCACTCGACAGCTGGCACGCGGCGCAGCAACGGTCGGAAATTAAGCTCTCAATTTCGTCGGGGCACTCTATTTCCTCACGATAGGCAGATCGCACTGGCAAAATCCTAACTCCTCAGCCTGACCAAATTCGTCAGAGACCAGATGAACCTCGTCACTATCACTGTCAAATTCTTCAGCTGTTCCGGAGGTTTCCAAAGGCTTCACTCGAAGCGGCTTAGGTTTGTATAGTTTTGAGCATCGCTTTGAAGTATGAAATATGTTCCACCTTGACCCCTTTTAGTAGTACAGTTTTTCCTATGACTCAAATAAGAAGAAAACAAACTATGAAAATAAAGTCTTCAAGCTTCCAAGTATTCACATCAAATTCTTCACAGGCCGCACCAAATTCTTCACTTGAAGAAATACATTTTTAGGGATCGACTTCCGTGGTTAAACCAAGTCTTTAGGGACTATTCTTTCCTGTGTACACTCACAAACTCATTAGTCCCTGAACTTATTTGTCTTCAATACTCCAAAACCACTAAGGGGGCACTTGATGCACTTACAAAGATAACACGACAAAGTCTCAAGACAGCAAGGCAACCCCATTGTTTCTCTCCAATAAATCTAGCGAAGGTAATATGGCAATAACTCTTGATTAATCTGTTCAGTTTCCCCTCTTGTTTAAGCTATGATCCAGTGGTCGAGACACTTTCCACTATCATTGATACAAGCCTGCCAAAATCCCCATATGAATCTGTTCAGTTTCCTCTGTCCCGAATCCAATGGAAAAGATGTACGTTTGTGAACCAATTACTGGCTGAAGCAATGATCGAAATCGTGGAGGAATCAGAGGTGCACATTCTTGCACAACAACAACTGATCGATGATTTTAGTGACAGTATAGCAAACAAGAAAGAACTTCCTCACATGCTTATGGGCATCATCCGCGCTGAGGTTGCGGATTGTGAGGTTTTAGATTTTTAAGCTCTGTTCGTTTATTTGCACTGGCATCAATCTTTGATTGCCCAGTGGATGTATTTTCCTGTAATATATGCTTCGATGTGCTACATTTTTTTTCTTTTATGCGTATATTTGCTTAGCGCAGGGTTGCACTCGAGCTTTCTCGACCGAAACCTCAACTGGCGGCAAACAAACCAAAATATGCAGTGAAATTAATAACTGGAACAAAGCGACATGGGCCCTTCTTCTAGGGGAACGACCCAGGGCCTGTAATGGCCCCGTAGTGGGCCTGCAGTTACTAGATGGGCTCTGCCACAGTCCATAATTGTTCCTCGTAATGGGCTCAAAGTAATAGCTGGGCCTAAATCGACGTGGGCCTTTGATGGAATGTATTTGGCCCTGTCATTCAATGGGCATGTTGCCATGTAGGAAATTTAGCAGGCCCAAATGTAAGGTAGGCCCAATTAGTTGACAAGTCGTTAGCAGGCCCAAATGAAAGGTAGGCCTAATTAGTTGACGGGCCCTAAGCATGCCCAAATGTAAGGTTGGCCCAATTAGTTGATAGGCCGTTAGCAGGCCGAAACCTCGATTCGGCTCCAACAGTGGAAACGGGCCTACGGGCCCTTAGCAGGCCGAAATAGATCAAAATTACTGCTTGGCCCATTTCGTTGTCGGGCCGTTAATAGGCCGAAAACCAATCGGGCCATAAGTGGGCCCATATACAAAACGGGCCTTTAACAGGCCAAAAGTCATGTCGGGCTGGAATTGGGCCATGGAGAACATGGGCTGCTAAGAGGCCAAAAGTCGGGTCAGAATGTAAATGGCCCAACTACGGTGTGGGCCGTTAACAGGTCGAAAGATACACCGGGCTGGAAGTTGGCCCAAATCCCTAATGGACCGCTAAAAGGCCGAAATACGTACCGCCAGGAAATTGGCCCATGCCTATAATGGGCCTCTAACGGGCCAAATGACGTACAGCCTGGAAATTGGCCCATCTCTATAATGGGCCTCTAACAGGCCGAAAGAACCTCTGCCGGCAAATGAGCCCAAAGACATAGCGGGCTGTTAACGGGCTGGAACAGACGATGAGCCGCAATGGTGTCAAATCATTAATGGGCCATTGACGGGCCGAATTGGCATATCTCGTATGGGCCATTTTTGTAAATGGGCTAGACGAAAGTAGGCCATAAATGGGCCGGCCCACTTATTTCGACTGGGCTGGCCTTTTTAGCTACATGGGCCTATTTTGGGTCATGTCACGTGTCACTGTTCCATAGGCGCGTCTCGTCCATTGGATGGATGACATCTGTCACGACGCCGAGTAGACTCGTGGATCCGTTGGCCAATGAGAATTTTACACGTGGAAAATCACCATTGATCAGGGCTGTTAACGGGTTATCGGATCCAAAACCGGACCCGATAGCTTAACGGCGACCTATTACGGTGGAAGCCACGTGTCGGTCACCCTTGACGAAAACTCTTCCATGACGCGACATTTATCATCATGGAAGTGGACACTTCCGTGATGATAATTTGAGTATTGTCATGGAACACTTCTACGACAGCATAGGTATGACTGTCTTGATTATGTCATAAAATCATCACAGATGTACATGCATGACTGAAAATGTGACCTACTGTGATAAAGACGTATTATCACGGAAGTGTTTTTTTTGTAGTGTGTAGTCGACGTTCACATGACACCACTAGAAGAAATACAACATACACATCATTAAAATATCGAACGAATATCAACTTCACATGATTACTTATAACCGGACTTCTCCCATGTCCTCAAGAACAAAAGTAACTACTCACAAATCATATTCATGTTCAAGATCAGAGGTGTATTGAATATGCTTAAGGATCTGAACATATAATATTCCACCAAATAAACCAACAAGCATCAACTACGAGATGTAATCAACACTACTAGCAACCCACAGGTACCAACCGGAGGTTTTGAGACAAAGATTGAATACAAGAGATGAACTAGGGTTTGAAAAGAGATGGTGCTAGTGAAGATGTTGATGAAGATTGGTCCTCCCACGATGAGAGGATCATTGGTGATGTCGATGGCTTCGATTTGTATCCCCGACGGTATCGCTCCGCCGGAGAGCAAAAGTGCTCCTGCCCAGGTTCCGCCTCGAGATGGCGGCGCTTCATCCCGAAAGTCTTCTTCTGATTTTTTCTAGGGAAAATAGCATCTTATAGAAGATGGGCCCCGGAGGCCTGCCAGGGGCCCCACAAGCTCACAGGGCGCGCCCACGGGGGTAGGGCGTGCCCCCTGAGCTTGTCACTCCCTGGTGGGTCCCCTCCTGGTATTTCTTCCACCAATATTTTTTATATATTCCAAAATAATTATCTGTAAATTTTCAGGTCATTTGGAGTTGTGGAGAATATGTATCTCTGTTGTAGCCTTTTCAGGTCCAGAATTCCAGCTGCCGGTAATCTCCCTCTTCATGTGAAACTTGCAAAATAAGAGAGAGAAGGCATTAGGATTGCATCATAAAGTGAAATAATGACCCAAAACATAATAAATAAGAGTAGGAAAACATGATGCAAAATGGACGTATCAGGGATGTTTGAGCATTTTTATGCCTGATTGAAATCCTTGAGTGTTGTCATAATCGTAGGTGCGCGATGGTTAACTCCTACCACCCTCCTCCCTAGGGGCATGCGAGTAGTACTTTGCTTCGAGGGCTTATAAAACTTTCATGATAAGAATATGAGTTCTTTATGACTAATGTGAGTTCATGGACAATCACGCACTCCCACCTTTCCGCACTTTGTTAGCCTCTTTGGTACTGTGCATTACCCTTTCTCACCTCGAGAGTTGGTGCAAACTTCGCTGGTGCATCCAAACCCCGTGATATGACACGCTCTATCACACATAAGCCTCCTTATATCTTCCTCAAAACAGCCACCAGACCTACCTATCATGGCATTTCCATAGCTATTCCGAGATATATTGCCATGCAACTTCCACCGTTCCGTCTTATGACATGTGTGTTCATCATCATATTGCTTTGCATGATCATATAGAGCTGACATGATATTTGTGGCAAACCCACCATTCATCATTGTTATACATGTTACGCTAGATCATTGCACATCCTGGTACACTGCCAGAGGCATTCATATAGAGTCATCATGTATCAGTTTATCGAGTTGTAAGTAAATAAAAGTGTGATGATCATCATTATTAGAACATTGTCCCAGTGAGGAAAAGAATGATGGAGACTTATGAGTCCTCCAAAATGAGGGGATGAGGTCCATGAGATTGTTCTAAAAAAATGAGAGAAAAAGAGAGAAGGGACAATGCTACTATCCGTTTACCACGCTTGTGCTTCAAAGTAACACCATGTTCTTCATATAGAGAGTCTCCTGAGATATCACTTCCATATACTAGTGGGAATTTTTCATTATAGAACTTGGCTTGTATATTCCAATGATGGGCTTCCTCAAACGCCTGAGGTCTTCATGAGCAAGCAAGTTAGATGCACACCCAGTTAGTTTCCATTGAGCTTTCATACACTTATAGGTCTTAGTGCATCCGTTGCATGCCAATCCCTACTCCTCACATTGATATCAATTGATGGGCTTCTCCATTGCCTATTGATCCGCCGAGTTGATGCGAGCCTTTCTTCCTTTTTGACTTCTCCTATATACCTTTACCACCGCATTCTATTCCACCTATAGTCCTGATACGTCTCCAACATATCTATAATTTATGAAGTATTCATGCCATGTTTACAACAATTTTATATGGTTTTGGTGCACTTTTATATGATTTTAGGGAACTAACCTATTGACCTAGTGCCCAGTGCCAGTTTCTGTTTTTTGGCTATTTTTTGTTTCGCAGAAAATCCAAACCAAACGAAGTCCAAATACCACGAAAATTTATGGTGATTTTTTATGGACAAGAAGAGACCCACGAAGCTTTGGAGAAGTACCAGAAGAGTTCCAGGGGAGTCACGAGCCTGGGTGGCGCCCCCCCAGGGCGCGCCACCTGAGCTCGTGGGTCCCTCGGATACCCCCTGACGTGAAATCAACGCGAAAAAATCCTATAAATATAGAAACCCCCAGAAACAAACCTAGAACTCCCATGCAGCCGCCGCAAGCCTCTGTTCCAAAGCGATCTCATCTGGAGCCCTGTTCCGGCACCATGCCGGAGGGGGAAATCATCACTGGAGGCCATCTTCATCACCCCAGTGGCCACCATGACGAGGAGGGAGTAGTTCACCCTCGGGGCTGAGGGTATGTACCAGTAGCTATGTGTTTGATCTCTCTCTCTCTCTCTCTCTCGTGATCTTGATTTGGCATGATCTTGATGTACCATGAGCTTTGTTAATATTGTTGGATCATATGGTGTTCTTCCCTCTGTATCTTTGTTGTGATGAATTGAGTCTTGCCCTTTGAGGTTTCATTATTATCGGATTGAATATTTGGATTTGAGATCACTTGATGTATGTCTTGCATGTGGATACCCGTGGTGACAATGGGGTATTCTATTGAGTCACTTGATATATGTTTTGGTAATCAACTTGCGGACTCCCGAGGTGACATTGGGGTAATTTAGGCACATAGGTTGATACATGTTTTCATCCTACTTTCTCCGATATAAATTTTGGGGTACTCTTTGAAGTTCTTACTGTTGGATTGAATATTATGAATCTGAAATTGTTTGATGCATATCGACTAATTGACTCACGGATACTTGTGGTGACATTGGAGTATCTAAGTGACATTAGAGTTGATTGATGTGTATCATATGGTGTTATTCTAGTACGAACTCTAGGGCTGTTTGTGACACTTATAGGGATGTCTCAATAGATTGATCGGAAAGATAACTTTGAGGTAGTTTTGCTACCTACAACAATTTCATATTATGTTCTCCGCTATTGATAGGAACTTTGGAGTGATTCTTTGTCGCACGTTGAGGGATGGTTATATGATTCAATTATGTTAGCACTGTTGAGAGATTGCACTAGTGAAAGTATGAACCCTAGGCCTTGTTTCTAAGCATTGCAATACCGTTTGTGCTCACTTTTATCACTTGCTACCTTGCTGTTTTTATTATTTCAGATTACAAAAACCTATATCTACTATCCATACTACACTTGTATCACCATCTCTTCGCCGAACTAGTGCACCTATACAATTTACCATTGTATTGGGTGTGTTGGGGACACAAGGGATTGTTTGTATTTGATTGCATGGTTATTTGAGAGAGACCATCTTCATCCTACACCTCCCATGGATTGATAAACCTTAGGTCATCCACTTGAGGGGAATTTGCTGCTGTCCTACAAAACTCTGTGCTTGGAGGCCCAACCGAGTCTACAAGAATAAAGTTGTGTAGTAGACATCAAGCTCTTTTCTGGCGCCATTGCCGGGGAGGTGAGTGCTTGAAGGTATATCTTTAGATCTTGCAATTTAATCTTTTAGTTTCTTGTTTTTCACTAGTTTGGTTTATAAGAGAAAACTACAAAAAAATGGAATTGAGGTTGCCTCAAATGATTAATCTTTATGAAGTGTTCCTTGAAAATGATGGATCGGAAAATTGTGCTAAGATTGTAGAAGAAGAATTTAATAAAATGTTAAATGTGAGTCCTTTGAATGATAAGCATGATTTCAATGTTGCTAGTATGAATTCTTTGAATATCCATGATGCTAATGATATGCAAAGCGATAAGCTTGAGGATGCTATGTTTGATGAAGATGCTATTTTTAGCCCCCCCCCCCAACTTTTGATGAGAAAATTTATTATGATGATAGCATGCCTCCTATTTATGATGATTATATTGATGAAAGTGGATTTGGCGAGGTCACAACTTTATTTAATGATGATCCCACTATTTTGGTAGAGGTTTCAATTGATTATGACAACAAAGTTGTTATCTATGATAATTACTGTGATGACATGTATGATATAAAGAATAATGATAACAATGAAACTTTTCATCATGATTTTAATTTTCAATTGGATTATGCCAATCAAGTATCACATGATAGTTATTTCATCGAATTTGCTCCCACTATTATTGATGAGAAGAAATTTGCTTATGTGGAGAGTAGTAAAAATTCTATGCTTGTGGATCATGAAAAGAATGCTTTATGTGATAGTTATATTGTTGAATTTATTCATGATGCTACTGAAAATTATTATGAGAGAGGAAGATATGCTTATATATATTTCAACAACATCAAGTTTCCTCTCTTTATGTTGAAAGTTTTGAAGTCATGCTTGTTTTTTCTTCCTATGCTAGTTGATTCTTGCTCCAATAAATTTTTTGCTTAAAAAATCCCTATGCATAGGAAGTGGGTTAGGCTTAAATGTGTTTGATATGTGCTTCATGATGCTCTCTTTGTGTTTCAATTCTTTACTTTTATGTGAGCATCATTAGAATCATCATGCCTAGCTAAAAAGGCATTAAAGAAAAGCGCTTGTTGGGAGACAACCCAATATTTATCCTTACTGTTTTTGTGTGTTCATATGATTAATCTATTGTAGTAATAATGTTTTATATATTTTCTTGCAATAAAGTACCAAGTAAAGCCTTTAGGTTGATGTGGATGTTTGTTTATTTGGTTCTGTGCAAAAACAGAAAGTTTAGTGTCCAGTGCATGAATTTACATTCTGTACTGGAGAGTGAGAAAATTCTGAGATTTTTACACAGTACTTCTATTGTTGTTTTTTACGTTGTACTAATTTTTCAGAATTTTTGGAGGTACATAAGGATTCTTTTTAATTCGCTCACTACATATTGTTCTGTTTTTGACAGATTCTGTTTTCAATGCATAGTTTGCTCGTTTTATAGTTTCTATGGCGTATATTGGTCAATATAAACTGTAGAAATGATAGAGTACAGTAGGCATTATGTGAAAAAAATTATGAATCTTGTCTTGAGAGTACCAAAGTGAATGAATTGATCGTTATCATACTACCCTATCTCACGAAGTTCCGTTAAGTTTTGTGTGATTGAAGTATTCAAGTTTTGGGTGAGATATCGATATGAGGAGAATAAGCAGTGGCAAGACCCTAATCTTGGGGATGCCCAAGGCAACCCAAGGTAATATTCAAGGAATACTCAAGTGTCTAAGCTTGGGGATGCCACGGATGGCATCCCCTCTTTCGTCTTCAATCTATCGGTATACGTCACTTGGAGCTATATTTTTATTCGTCTCATAATATGTGTTTTGCTTGGAGCATCAGTTTATTTTGTTTGGCTTTTATTTCTGTTATCAATAATCATGTTTGGTATCTTTTATTTCAATAAAATGTCAAGTATAGCCTTTACCATGCTCAGTTTGCAAGTTCATGAGTTGCTGTTTGAAAAAAGAAAGTTTTCTGTTATGTCTAGAATATTCCTGAATTGTCAGAACATGATAAAATCTGAAATTTTTACACAGTAAGCATGCATACATTATCTGTCAGATGGTATTTTTTCAGAATTTTTAGAGGTATGGAAGTATGAATGTTTATTCCTCCTTTACAGACTGTTCTGTTTAGACAGATTGCGGTTATAGTTGCATATGTTTGCTTGTTTAATGTTTCTATTTGGTGATGGGGGTATTAAATATGCAGAGACATTTAGTATGCAATGTTTAATTATAATTTTTGAAATTTTCTACATTAGAGAATGTTAAGGTTTTGAGTTGATTTATACTAACTTATCTCACGAGTTCTTGTTGAGTTTTGTGTGAATGACGTTTTTAGGACTTAGGGGAAACCGTGATATGAGATGAATTAAGGAGACACAAGAGCTCAAGCTTGGGGATGCCCAAGGCTCCTCAAGATAATATTCCAAGAAGTCTCAAGCAACTAAGGTTGGGGATGCCCCAGTAGGCATCCCACCTTTCTTCATCAACAACTATCGGTTAGTCTCTGTTGAGCCTAAGTTTTTATTTGTTCACATGATGTGTGCTATTCTTGGAGTGCCTTTTTATTTTTGTTTGCTATTTAATAAAATTATTAGTTCTGAAAGTTTTGATTGGGAGTGAGTCTTTACATAGCTACTTATTGTTTGACTACTCGTTGATCTTCACTTATATCTTTTGGAGTAGTTTATCATTCACTCTTGTGCTTCACTTATATCCTAAGAGTAAATTGTTGAATGAATTGAATATCATAAAGTTGAAATTATATGTGCTTCATATGCTTGTCCCATGGGGAGTAGTGACTTCACATATAAGAAGTATAAGTGGTAAAATTTATTGAGAGTTAGCAAACACAGCATTGGTCACTTGAACAACTCATGAAGGAATATTGAAGGAAGAGAGATTTCACATATAAATATACTATCTTTGACATCTTCTATGATTGTGAGCCCCCGTTAATTATTTTCAAGCTTGATCAAGTAGTTGATGTTGGTCAAGGAAGACAACGTAAGGGGTTATGTTTGTTTATATTCACATAAAAGTTATATTGTCATGGATCCTCTAACATGTGGCGCTTGCTCATAATATTTTGCTAGCCAAAATTTTGTACTAAGTAGAAATACTACTTGTGCATCCATAAACCCTTAAACCCAGTTTCTTGTCATGAGAGTCCACCATATCTACCTATGTATTGAATAAGATTCTTCAAGTAAGTTGTCATCGGTGCAAAATGCAATAAAAAATGCTCCAAAATATGTATGATCTTTTATTGCAAGGGAAAATAAGCTTTGTACGAACTTGTGATGGTAAAGAAATAAAAGCAACGGGCTGCATAATAAAGGGTGTTATCACAAGGGGCAATATAAAGTGACGTTCCTTTACATTAAGAGTTTGCACATCGAAAAATCAAAAGCGCATGACAACCTCTGCTTCCCTCTGCGAAGGGCCTATCTTTTACTTTTTAGCTTTTACTTTTATGCAAGAGTCAATAGTATTCATTCTCATTTCAACCTCAGTTATTCTCCACTTGGCAAGCATCATGTGGTAGGGAATGATCCAGGCACATTTATCCAGTTGAATATAGGTAATCATGAGTTATTATTGTTGACATTATCCCTGAGATGAATAAGTTGGGAGGCGAAACATTAAGCCCCTATCTTCCTCTATGTCAGATTGAAACAGCTTGTTCTAAAAATATGCTTTGAGTATCAGCAATCATGAAAGACTAAATGATAGTTGAGTATGTGGAATTTGCTAAATCAAAAGCTCTTACATAGATTGTTGGTTTTCAAGAAAGTTTATGGTCTATACGTTAACATGTGAATAGCTTGCTACTTGATCATGAGAAGTTTTATGAGAAAGAGTTGTTGTTCATGATGCTAGGAAAAGTGATTGAAATTATCATCGATCAAACTTATGCACTATGCTAGCATTAACACTTCATAAATTATTTCTTTTATCATTTAGCTACTCGAGGACGAGCATCAATTAAGTTTGGGGATGCTGATATGTCTCCAATGTATCTATAATTTATGAAGTATTCATGCCATGTTTACAACAATTTTATATGGTTCTGGTGCACTTTTATATGATTTTTGGGAACTAACCTATTGACCTGGTGCCCAGTGCTAGTTTCTGTTTTTTTGGCTATTTTTGTTTCGCAGAAAATCCATACCAAATGAAGTCAAATGCCACGAAAATTTATGGTGATTTTTTATGGACAAGAAGAGACCCATGAAGCTTTAGAGAAATACGAGAAGAGTTCCAGGGGAGTCACGAGCCTGGGTGGTGCCCCCTCCTAGGGCACGCCACCTAAGCTCATGGGTCCCTCGGATACCCCCCTGACGTGAAATCAACGCTGAAAAATCCTATAAATATAGAAACCCCCAGAAAGAGACCTAGAACTCCCACGCCATTGCTGCAAGCCTCTGTTCCGAAGTGATCTCATCTGGAGCCCTGTTTCGGCACCCTGCCAGAGGGGGAAATCATCACCGGAGGCCATCTTCATCATCCCGGTGGCCACCATGACGAGGAGGGAGTACCAGTAGCTATCTGTTTGATCTCTTTCTCTCTCTCTCTCTCTCTCTCTCTCTCGTGATGTTGATTTGGCACGATCTTGATGTACCATGAGCTTTGCTAATATAGTTGGATCAAATGGTGTTCTTCCCTCTCTATCTTTGTTGTGATGAATTGAGTCTTGCCCTTTGAGGTTTCATTATTATCGGATTGAATATTTGGATTTGAGATCACTTGATGTATGTCTTGCATGTGGATACCCGTGGTGAAAATGGGGTATTCTATTGAGTCACTTCATATATGTTTTGGTAATCAACTTGCGGATTCCCGAGGTGACATTGGGGTAATCAAGGCACATAGGTTGATACACGTTTTCATCCTACTTTCTCTGATAGAAACTTTGGGGTACTCTTTGAAGTTCTTTGTGTTGGATTGAATATTATGAATCTGAAATTGTTTGATGAATATCGAATAATTGACTCACGGATACTTGTGGTGTCGTGGAAAACAACTATCTATGAGACCGAACGGGTCCCTTTGCGATTCGGCTCAGGGGACGTGCGTGGGACAAAGAGCAGGTCTTCAACAAGTGCAAGAACACACGGGAGATTTATCCAGGTTCGGGCCGCTATGAGCGTAAAACCCTACTCCTGCTCTGTGGTTGATCAAATATGAACTCTGGTTACAGGGAGCACAGTTTTCCGGCAAGGTGCTCGGGAAAATGCAGCTACGGCGTGTAATTGAGCTGGGTGTTGACCATTCTACCTATAGCCATGAGCCTCCTTTTATAGGCCAAGGGGTTACCACAGTGCCGAATACAGTCATTACATAGTGTGAACAGTGACTTGCACTGTCATCATGTTTATCTTCCAACGGGGTAAGACAAACGCATTTAATGCACCATTAGGTGCTACATTGGGGAGGCGAGGCCTTGGGCAAAAGATCTGTACCACCGGTCCTGGCGCCCTCCTGTAATCTCGACACGTCCCAGGGACGGGTGTCATTAAAGTTAATCTCGGCGCGGCGTGCTGACATGTGCCTTGGCCGGCCATGTTGACTGTCTGTCCGCTTGACACCTAGCCCACGAGCCTATCTGGTCGATGGTGAGGTGGAGTGGTAACGGGACAGAACAAGCCTGCTGGCACGGAGCTCGTCGGGCCTTGCTTGCCAGCAAGGGAACTTATCGGCAACCATAGCCTTAGTCTTTACCTTGCCGGGGCAAAGCTTGCCGGTGAGAACAACGTCGATCTTCAGTACTTGGAATAGTACTTCTCGATGACCTGTCTTGAGGTCTTCTTCACGGTCTTGGTGTTGTGTCTTGGGTCGTAGTTATCCCCTGTCAAGCCCTTGCTGCAACGGAGGCTACAACTGCCTGTGCACAAGTCTGGGTACGAGGGCACCCATGTCTTAGTATACCGACATGAGCCCCTGGGCCTGGGCCACGTGCGCATGCGAAGCGTCATTGGGCTAGGCCCAAACAGTGCACAGGCGGTGCGTGGCAGAGGATAACTGTCATAATCTTCTCTTTCCTTTTTTGTTTTCTTGAACTTGATCTGAGTCTTGATTTTCTCTCCTCCCCATCCTTTCAGATTTCCCTTTATCTGATGATATGGACGTCGATTCCACCATTGAGGAGATCGTGAAGGATGCCTCCAACGAAGCCAGCAACATTGCTGCTGGTGAGGCCATCAGGGTGGCTGACGAGGAGATCGCCAAGGCTGCTCACGAAGAGGCCACCACGGGTGTTGTTGAGGAAGGCGGTAATCAGAACGTCGAAGCCACTGAAGACATTCTTGTCTCAGGAGCGCCAAGTGCTAACTTGGCTAGGAGGGCGATCTCGACCGGCAAGGCGGTCACTGGCGACCACCCCTCGACATCTGAAGAACCCTTCTCAAGCAGATACTTGAAGGTCGGCGACAACCTGTTCGTCAACTTTCCTGGGACGTCAAGCATCGGGGTGTCTGTGGAAGGAGAGATCTTGGACGGTGAGGTCCTTACTGCTGCTGGACTTGAGGTCGTTGACGAGCTGCCCGTCAACATCAGCGAGACCAAGGAGCAACAATCCTTCAAGGCCATGAGCGAGATCTTCCGGAAACTCCAGGCTTGCCACCGTGATCGCACGGATAAGTTGGACTCCAGGGCGGCCGTCCTTGACAAGGCGGAGGATGATTTCAAGAGGCGCATGGAAGAAACGCAGATTTGGTATGCGGAATGCCTCCAAGACCTCCATGAACGCCAAACTCAACTTGCCAAGGCCCAAGAGGAGTTCATTCTGGAAAAGGCTGATGCTGAGAAGGCACAAGAGGAGGTTGCACGGAAAATAGCAGCGGAGGAGCCAAAGTTGAATGAGCGCAAGGTCGGCCTTGACGCTTATGAGGAAGAGCTTGTCGCTCGTGAAGCCGGGCTTGCTCCTACGCTTCGTGGCAAGGACAACGAGATCCAAGCTCTCGTTGCCCAACAAACCCAGGAGCTAGAGCAGAAGCACAAAGAGGCTATCGAGGCTCAAGCCACAGAGCATGCCGGCAAGATCAAGGAGGCCATCAATGCTGCCGGAGCTGCAGAGGTCGCCAAGATCGAGCTGGAAAACAAAGTGCGAGCACTCGAAGCAAACCTTGCTGCCCGCAGCAAGGAGATCTCGGCGCTCAAAGTAGACACGGAGAAGGTAGGCCACACCCTGGCGGGGCTGCAAACTTTGGTATCTACCAAGAACCAAGAGCTCGCCAAGGCCAAAGGCACGATCGAAGATCACAAGCTGAAGCTAGACACCTTGGGGCTGTCTCTTGACGAAGCTGAAAAGCGTGAGAAGACCTTGATGAAGGAACTTCAGGACGAGAAATCAAAACTTGTAAGTGCTGCGAGTTCTTTCAACAAGCTCAAGGACGCCTACAGGCTTTGGGCCGACTGAAAGCAAATTTGCTCCCTTGATGGTTTTGGTAATTTATGCCAACATACATGTTGTTGGACTAATGCTTTTATCTAGTGAATTTCAGAGAAGTTCAACAATGGCGTGGCGTGGACAAGAGGACGTGGAACCCCCTCAAAATGCTAAGGACAAGGATTGGCAAAATATCAAGACTCTACATTTTTGGTTTAGTGATCCAAGATCACATTGAGTCCATAGGAAAGCCAATACTATTAAAAGGGGATGAGGTGTTGCTTAATGGTCTTTTTGCTCAAGTGCTTAGTGACAGTATTCCTAAACCCTCAACCACTCTCTCTACCCAAATATGTCCTAAACCTAAAGTCCAATCCGGCCCCACCAAATTCATCCAAGACTTAGCCACTGCCAAAACCCTAACAAATCAGATCCACCGAAATGGATCTCGGTCCCACCGAGATGGCCTTGCCAACTCTCTGTAATCGGTTGCATTCACTTCGGTCTCACGGAGTTATGCATATCGGTCTCACCGAGATGGCTTGCCAACTCTCTGTTGCCTTATTGCTTCACTTCGGTCCTACCGAGTTGATGCAATCGGTGCCACCGAGATGAGGATTGCCCTAAGCCATTGCACTTTGGTCCATCCGAGTTGTTCGTATCGGTCCCACCGAGATTCCTAAAGTTCATATCTTTTACATAGTTCGGTGCTACCGAGATGATCGTTTCGGTGCCACCGAGTTGGGTCAAAAGTGTGTAACGGTTGGATTTTGTGTGGAGGCTATATATACCCCTCCACCCCATCCTTCTCAGTAAGGAGAGCCATCAGAACGTGCCTACACTTCCACCATCCATTTTCTGAGAGAGAACCACCTGCTCATGTGTTGAGATCAAGCCATTCCATTCCTACCATTTGAATCTTGATTTCTAGCCTTTCCCAAGTTGCTTTCCACTCAAATCCCTCTTCCACCATAGCCAAATCTGTGAGGAGTTGATTGAGTGCTGGGAAGACTATCATTTGAAGCACAAGAGCAAGGAGTTCATCAACAACACACCGTCTATTACCTTTTGGAGAGTGGTGTCTCCTAGATTGGTTAGGTGTCACTTGGGAGCCTCCAACCAGATGTGGAGTTAAACCAAGCAGTTTGTAAGGGCAAGGAGATCGCCTACTTCGTGAAGATCTACCCCGAGTGAGGCTAGTCCTTCGTCGACGTAAGCCATGGTGGAATAGACAAGGTTGCTTCTTCGTGGACCCTTCATGGGTGGAGCCCTCCGTGGACTCGCGCAGCCGTTACCCTTCGTGGGTTGAAGTCTCCATCAACGTGGACGTACGATAGCACCACCGTGTCTTCATTGCGTTTGATCTTCCATACTGTACCCCTTTACTTTTGATACTATTGCATGCTTTACTATTTCCGCTACTCAATCTCTAGATATGCATGTGTAGAAAGTATTGGAGTGATCTTAACTTGTGCCAAAATCTGCCTAAATTCCAAGAGAAATTAAAAACTGCACCTTTGGCTGGTTAGGAGTCTATTCACCACCCCTCTAGACATATCTCCTCGATCCTACACCGACCGGCTCGTGGTTGCCGCGGAGAATATTTCCGTCAACCTACGCGCCCTAGGCTTGTCGGAGTACAACTAGTCTTCCGCCGAAGGGGACAGCACCAGCGCCAGGCTCGCCTTCTTCTTCGAAAGCTTGGGTGAAGTTCTGAAGAAACACCACGGGGCTCGAGCTGCATATCTTGCCAACGAGTCCCGCAGGCTTTGCCGAGATGTCCTCTTCAAGATGCTCAGAAAAGTGGTGTACCGGAACCCAAGCATCGACCTTTCCAAAGTCTTTGTAAGCCTGCCCAAAGAAGCCGATACCAGGGCTATCGATGAGCTCGTCGCACCTAAAGCCGATAGGGTCAGCCAAATCCCTAGGGAAGAGGGCGGGGTTACGAGCTAGGCTTCGTCTCCTTAGTTTGACGTGTGTAAGATCATGCAAAAAAAACACGTTTATCTTAAGTCCGACTGCACTCAGCCTTGATGTATTATAACTTGTATTTAAGATGGATGTATGTGCGCTGTTCTCCTTATTCCGTTCTGTCTTTGCATGATTTATGTACCCTACGCTTGCTGGAAGCTTGCCGGTGCGCACACCCTTGCCGTAAGTGCTTGAGAAGCGGGTCCTGGGCAGCTTGCCGGAAGTGTCGCTGCCGGCAAGGTCACGCTTGACGGTTACAACGCGGCTGCTTAGGTTGCTGAGCGGACTCGAAGCAAAGTAAGCGCACAGTCGATCACGACAAGGTTCCTTAGCATGCAGGTTTCTCATACAAAGGCCAAAGTCGTTCAAGGAGAATCACAACTAGAACAAAGAATTTATTTCAAAGTTTTGCAAACTTAGCTCATTGCTTGTTGTACTTCTTGCCGTAGGGTGACATCTTGAACGCGTCCTTTGGTATCCATACCGTCACTTTCCCCGAGAAACTTGTACGCGAGGAATCCTTCCTTCCTTTAAGAAAGAAAAGAAAAGAGGAGGCTGGAACCTTGGCGGTCCGTTAATCACCTTATGCAAGGGAAAATGTAAAGCAAGACTGCCTGCAACACATAAATATATATGTACTTGACAAAGAATTGTGAAACATCTAACTTTTATTTGTTTTGCACGGGATCTGCGCCCGGCTTTGTACAAAGGATTACATGCCTTGACGGCAAACTTGTACAAAAGAGGTTGCCGGGCAGCCCGGCAACCGCGCCTTACGGGTAAAACTTATGAAGATGCTCAATATTTCATGATTTTAGCACTGGAGTGCCATCATCGGTCTCTAGGTGGATTGTTCCGGGCCTAGTGACTCGTATTACCCAGTAAGGGCCTTCCCACTTCGGCGTCAACTTGTTTTTTATCCTTCGTGGATCGAATCCGACGAGGAACAAGGTCGCCTTTCTCAAGGTCCCTGGCTTTCACTTTACGGCTAAGGCAGCGGCGCAAAGCTTGCTGGCACCGTGCAGCACTGGCAGCAGCCTGGAAATGATCTTCCTCAAGGAGCGCGGCATCATCATGCCGCAGCTCATCTTGGTCCTCCTCATTGAAGGCCAAGACTCGAGGTGACCCGTGTTTGAGTTCCGTGGGGAGTATTGCTTCTGCACCAAGGCTTGCTTCCTGACCTTCTGCTTGAGCGGTCTCGCATGAGGGCGGACAGCAAGGTGGTGCTCAGTTGCCCTCCTAAGAACTTCAGGGACGTCAGGTGCTTGCCGGGCAAGCACACTGGCATTCACCCGTAGGAAGGCAACGAGCTCGACTCCCTATTTGTTGCCGAGAGTGGCACTTTCAGAAAAAGTGCCACTCGTCCCATCCCCTTTCGCAGAAACTTGTTTGGTCATGGATGCGGAAGCCTTGGCTCTCTTGCTCTTGCCGGTAGAGCTCTCTGGTATGTCCTCGACAGGCATGCTGCACTTTGAAGTGCGCTTCCCGGAGTCCTTCCCAGAGGTCTTGCCGGTCTTCTTCTTCTTTCCTTCCCCGGGAGCTTTGACGGTAGGGGCAAGCACCTCGATGGCAGCTGCTGCCGCCGCCTCCCGATAGAGCTTGTCGGTACAGATGATCGCGTCCTTGTGGTTTGACTTGAGGGTGGGACACCCATCGGCCCCGGCATCTTGATGACGTTGTACACATAATGCGACGCGACCATAAACTTTGCCAGGGATGGGCGGCCCAGAATCCCATTGTACGACAGCGGCATCTTGACGACGTCGAAGCTAATCTTCTCCGTCCGATAGTTGACCTCGCCGCCGAACGTGACCGGCAATGTGACTTGGCCCTTTGTCTTGTTCCTCCCCGGACCGATCCCTTGGAAACTACCTGTTTCCTCGAGATCCTTGTCGGGGATCTGCAGCCTCTTGATCACATCTGGAGAGATCAAGTTCAAGCGAGCCCCACCGTCAACCAACATCTCTGTCACCTTCAGGTTGCGAATTGTTGGTGAGACCAACAACGGCAAACACCTGACCACAGTGGTGCGATCAGGGTGGTCCTCGGTGTCAAAGATGATTGGCGAGTGCGACCACTTGAGTGGCTTATGTGCCTCCATCACCGGTTCTGCTGCATTGACTTCGCGGATCCACTGCTTTTGTTGCCGGTGCGAGGAGTGCAAAGATGCGCCTCCATCAACACACATGGCATCCACTGCATTTTGGAACTCCTTGCCGGACCTGCCTCCGTCCTCATCACTATCATCCTCTTCTTGCTGGCCCTGAGCAGCCTTCTCTTTTGGCTGCTTGCCCTTGCCGCGGCGGCCTCCGCGGCCACCATGGTCTTGCTTGCCGGACCCACCAGCACCATCTTGGGCCTTCTCCTTATCTTGCTTCTTGTACTCTTGCTTCTGCTTTTCAGCAAGTTGCTCTACTTGCCGGCATTGCTGGAAGTCATGGCCCTTGGTATGGTGGATCTTGCAGTAGGGCCCGCCGGTCTTGCCGGCCTTCTCGCCTGCCGCAGCTTCCCGGCAAGCATCGCACCCGGCAACCTCCTTGCCGGGGATGTCTGCCTTCGACTTCTTGGTGGCGTTGGTGTCGCCGGAGCTCTCGACGGCCAGTACAGTCTTGTTCTTTTGCTTTCTGTTGCGCTTTCTGCTCTTCTTCTGTGGGGTTGATGCATCATCGTCCTCGGAATCGACGTCTGCACCCGCATCTTCCCCGAGGAGTCGCCTCCCTTCCTCAGGACATGCACACCTATCCGCCAAGGCGTACAAATCGTTGATGGTCTTGACCTACTCGACATTCATCTCTGACCGCATCCTGCGGTTGAGCACATTCGTGTGGAACGCAGCAACAACAGCTGCGGGATGGATGTCGGGGATGTTGTGATGCACACGGCTGAACCATTGTATGTACTTGCGGAGGTTCTCTCCATCCCTTTGGGGGATCACCTTCAACTCGCTGGGCTGACCTGGGAGCTTGTGGCCACCCAGGTAAGCGCCAAGGAAATGATGGCACAGATCCGCCCAAGAAGAGATGGAGCCCTCAGGCAGGTTCATCAATCACGACCTGATGTTGGGCCGAAGCGCCAACGGGAAGTAGTTGGCGAGCACTTTCTTGTCCCGTCCCCCGGCAGCCTCCACCGCGATGGTGTAGATGCCAAGGAACTCGGCTGGGTTGAGCGTGCCATCGTACTTGTTGGGCAGCTCTGGCTTGAAGGCTCGGGTGGACGGCCAGCGAACTTGCCGCAGCTCACGAGTAAACGCTGGGCACCCCACATCGTAGGGCAAGTACCCAGCGGCTACCGGAGCGAGCACGTTCACCGCCGGCCTGGCACGGTCGTCAGATTGATGACGTGCTTCCCAGCGCCGCTCGATCTTTGTGCGGGCGTCATCGTTGCACCGCTCGCGGAGCACTTGGCACTGATCTTGGCGGCACCGCGGATCTGATGAAGCCATGGACAACACGTCATGGTCGTCCGACCGGCGGGCTGGCCGCTGTGATGGTGGGGGTTGGCGAGGCGATTGCACCGTCTGCGCGGCGTCTCCGGCAAGGTAGCCGGAGGGTCCTGCCGGCATGGTGGGTGGTCGCCGCGAGGGCCCTATGTCTTGTGTCTTGCCAGGATCGGCAAAACTGATGAGGCTCTGAATGGTAGCTCTCCATTCGTCCATCTTGTCTGGGCTTGGCGGGAAGTTCAAAAGTATTTGAACCCGCGCCATGGCCTCGGCCACCGTGGTCGGCATGGCTGGGAGCACAGAACGAGGCGTTGCTCGACTCTTGGCAGAGCCAGAAGGAGCTTCGTTATGTTCGTGCTGCCGCGGCTCATGCTCGCCAACAGGCGGACGTGGTGGTGGCAGCGCTCCGTGAGAAATCTGAAGTTGCTGCACGGGGATCCCGCCTTGCAGTCGTCTAGAACCACCAGCAACATGGGGGAGCATGTCATGCCCATCTTGCGATGGTCGCGGCATACGCCTCCCCGCGTCATTGTTGGATGTCGCCGCTATGTTCTGGGACGTTGTGGCGGCTGGGTTCTGGGTGGCAGCAGTATGAATTATATTACTCTGATGATTGCGCTCACCAGAATGTCTTAGAAGTTGACCGGCTGCGATGTCATCGGTCCTGTGGCTAGGCTCAGCATCATGGCGGGGGTGCTAGGCACCCGCACCACTTGCGCCTCCTGCGCCACCCATCCCAACCTTAGCACCCGCGCCGGCTGCGCCGCCTGGGAAGGTGGCTTGGACGCGGTAGGAGCCTTCGTGGCTCCACTCTTTTTCTTCGGCGCCATCGACGAAGATGATGAAGTTGGTACTCACACTACCAAAGAACTGATTTGTGACACACACAACCCTGCCTGGCGCGCCAAAGATGTCGTGGAAAATGACTATCTATGAAACCGAATGGGTCCCTTTGCGATTCGGCTCAGGGGACGTGCATGGGACAAAGAGCAGGTCTTCAGTAAGTGCAAGAACATACGAGAGATTTATCCAGGTTCGGGCCGCTATGAGCGTAAAACCCTACTCCTGCTCTGTGGTTCATCAAATATGAACTCTGGTTACAGGGAGCGCAGTTTTCCGGCAAGGTGCTCGGGAAAATGCAGCTACGGTGTGTAATTGAGCTGGGTGTCGACCGTTCTACCTGTAGCTGTGGGCCTCCTTTTATAGGCCAAGGGGTTACCACAGTGGCTAATAGGGTCATTACAGAGTGTGAACAGTGACTTGCACTGTCATCACGTTTATCTTCCAACGGGGTAAGACAAACGCATTTAATGCACCGTAAGGTGCTACGTTGGGGAGGCGAGGCCTTGGGCAAAAGATCTGTACCACCGGTCCTGGCGCCCTCCTGTAATCTTGACACGTACCAGGGAGGGGTGTCATTAAAGTTAATCTCGGCGTGGCATGCTAACATGTGCCTTGGCCGGCCATGTTGACTGTCTGTCCGCTCGACACCTAGCCCACGAGCCTATTTGGTCAATGGTGAGGTGGAGTGGTAACGGGACAGAACAAGCCTGCTGGCACGGAGCTCGCCGGGCCTTGCTTGCTAGCAAGGGAACTTGCCAGCAACCATAGCCTTAGTCTTTACCTTGCCGGGGCGAAGCTTGCCGGCGAGAATAGCATCAATCTTCAGTACTTAGAATAGTACTTCTCGATGACCTGTCTTGAGGTCTTCTTCACGGTCTTGGTGTTGTGTCTTGGGTCGTAGTTATCCCCTGTCAAGCCCTTGCCGGAAGGGAGGCTACAACTGCCTGTGCATAAGTCTGGGTACGAGGGCACCCATGTCTTACTACACCGACATGTGGTGACATTGGAGTATCTAGGTGACATTAGAGTTGATTGATGTGTATCATATGGTGTTATTCTAGTATGAACTCTAGGGCTGTTAATGACACTTATAGGGATGGCTCAATAGATTGATCAGAAAGATAACTTTGAGGTGGTTTTGCTACCTACAACAATTTCATATTATGTTCTCCGCTATTGATAGGAACTTTGGAGTGATTGTTTGTCGCACGTTAAGGGATGGTTATATGATTCAATTATGTTAGCACTGTTGAGAGGTGGCACTAGTGAAAGTCTGAACCCTAGGCATTGTTTCTAAGCGTTGCAATACCGTTTGTGCTCACTTTTATCACTTGCTACCTTGCTTTTTTTATTTCAGATTACAAAAACCAATATCTACTATCCATACTACACTTGTATCACCATCTCTTCGCCGAACTAGTGGACCTATACAATTTACCGTTGTATTGGGTGTGTTGGGGACACAAGGGACTGTTTGTATTTGATTGCAGGGTTGTTTGAGAGAGACCATCTTCATCCTACACCTCCCACGAATTGATAAACCTTAGGTCATCCACTTGAGGGAAATTTGCTGCTGTCCTACAAAACTCTGCGCTTGGAGGCCCAACCGAGTCTACAAGAATAAAGTTGTGTAGTAGACATCAAGTGCTGATGTCCATGTCTCATGCTTATGTATTGAGTGGAGTTGAAAATGCTAAAGCACGTTAAAAAGTGTGATACAATTGCCTGGTTTGACACCGGGGTGCTCATGATTTATATTTATGCGGTGAAGGCGGAGTCATGCCATGCTTACATAATTCAATGAGTAGGGATAACATTCTTTGAGCATCGCATATTTTGAAAATTTAATGATTATGTTCTTGTATTCATGGATATTACTATGTTGATATTAATTACTTCATCGTTTCTCAGTATTTACACCATAAGACATATTACATGATAAACATGCTAGGTAGCATTCAACATCAAAAATTCTGTTTTTATCATTTACCTACGCGAGGACGAGCAGGAATTAAGCTTGGGGATGCTGATACGTCTCCAACGTATCTATAATTTTTGATTGTTTCATGCTATTATATTATCAATCTTGGATACTTTATATGCTTTATATGCAATTTTATATAGTTTTTGGGAACTAACCTATTAACTCAGTGCCCAGTGCCAGTTGTTGTCTTTTGCCTGTTTTTGTTTTTTAGGAAATCAGTACCAAACGAAGTCCAAACAGAATAAAACTTTACGATGATTTTTTCTGGACCAGAAGGGACCCTAGAAGGTTCGGGAGGAGGCCAGAAGCCCTACGGGAGAGCCACAAGCTAACTTGGCGCGCCCCTAGGGGGGCGCGCCACCTGAGCTCGTGGGTCTCACGCAGCTCCGTTTGACCTAATTCCACTTCTATAAATTCCCATAAATCCCAAAACCAATAGAGAGTCACCTGGAATAACTTTTGCGCCGCCGCAAGCTTCTGTTCTTCCGCGATCTCATTTGGAGGCCTTTTTCGGTGATCAGCCGGAGGGGGAATCGATCACGAATGGCTTCTACATCAACCTTGCCGCCCTTCCGATGATGTGTGAGTAGTTTACCACAGACCTACGGGTCCATAGCTAGTAGCTAGATGGCTTCTTCCCTCTCTTTGATCTTCAATACAAAGTTTTCCATGATCTTCATGGAGTTCTATCCGATGTAATCTTCTTTTGCGGTGTGTTTGTTGGGATCCGATGAATTGTGGGTTTATGATCAGATTATTCATTGAAAGTAATTGAGTCTTTTTTGAACTTTATTATGCATGATCTTTATAGCTTTGTATTTCTCTCCAATCTATCCATTTGGTTTGGCCAACTAGATTGATTTATCTTCAGAGGGAGAGGTGCTTTGTGATGGGTTCAATCTTTCGGTGTCCTCACCCAGTGACAGTAGGCGTAGCGAGGCACGTATTTGTATTTTTGCCATTCAGGGTAAAACGACGGGGTTTATTCATATTGCTTGAGTTTATTCTGACTACATCATGTCATCTTGCTTAAAGCGTTACTCTATTTGTCATGAACTTAATACCATAGATGCATGCTGGATAGCCACTAGTACAGTGAGCTGCTATACAAACAGTTTTTACCCCCTTTCAGCGATGAAGTTTTAAACCGTCGCCTTGCCTGTGTGTGCGATAGGGGGGGTCCTTTCCACACGACCCAGAAACCGTCCACGATAGGGCCTCTGGTCACACACGCGGGACAAAAAGAGCTCGTGTGCGATCGGGTGAGCCATCGCAGACAATTATACTGGCCCAATCGTTTCCGTTCGTATGTACATCCCACACAGTGAATCCAAGATAAACATTTCCGTTTGTATATACATCCCAGACAAACGTTTCCGTTCATATATACAAAGCACACAGTTTTTCGCATCACATCGTCTGTGATAGTGTTGCCATTGCAGACGATAGTAATAATTTTATCGTTTGTGTTATTGAATGCATCACGCACGGTGTCTAGAAGAAACTATGTGGCATAGGCTGTCCATCACACACACTTTTTATGTGGAAAATGTTTGTGTAAGGTGGCCAAATGCAAACAGTTGTCCAGAGTTAGTCATGTGTGATTGTTCATTGATCCAACACATTTACTTCCTACAAACTGTGTGGGCTGTCTGAGATCATCGCCCACAGTGTTGTCTCAATAACCGTTTGCACTAGAAAAACCCAATAAGCAGGCTAATTGGCCTATTATTATTAATCCATTTAGTAATCAAATTTACATTTCATAATAAACACACAATATATTTCATTTTCCTATTACGGAACCAGGATTTCATAATTGAAATACATTAGAGTACAACATCATATAGCTTCAGCACTCACTCAGACCATATAGGCATATGGCTAGCTACCCCATTACACAACAGCACCAAGTTTCACATGCAACATCTAAAACCTTTGGAAATTAGCATCATAGACGGTAGATAGATAGATGAATCTCATCTGGAAAACTGCTGAAGCGGAAGGCGAATATTGAGCCTTCAATGATGTTGAATGTCCTTGCAACTTTAGGCCAGTGCCTGTGGATGATTGACCGCCCATCCTTCGTCCTCTTGAGGAAGACTTCAATATTGTACCGTGGGTGTTGTATGAACACCTTCCTCGCCTCTTGACCATACAGGTGGTTTGAGAGGTAATCATCTATGAACTGCTTTGGAAAGGCCTGAAAACAAATATATGCATAAATATCTTCTCTGAATTTTGAAATGGTGAAAAGGAATAAAAAAACAAGGTACTCCCTCCGGTCCTTTTTACTCCACGCATTAGATTTGTATCAAGTCAAGCTGTGTAAAGTTTCACCAAATTTATTTTAAAAAATATCAACATCCACGATACCAAATATGTAAACTATAAAATTGTATTTCATAATGCATCTAAAAATAATGATTTTGCAGTTTGAATGTTGATGCTTTTTTCTATAACTTTGGTCAAAGTAGAGATACTTTGACTTCAGACAAAACTTATATGCAGACTAAAAAGGACCGGAGGGAGTATAAGAGTTAGTACCATCCTGTAGTTCACTGATGTCTTCTTCATTGTGCAGACAAAGATCTTGTTGATTTTCATCGCTAGTTTCTTTATCCTCACAATCTTTCTGAGTTTCTTAACTTGACTGATATTCATGGACATCTCATTTCCCCATATGCAAAATGGGTCGAATAGTGGGTCAAAACCTCTGACAGCAGGACCTACACATGCAAGACCAAATTGTTAAAAACCTAAATACTAGAATGGTTCTTGCAATTGCACAATAATGTGCTATTAGACAAAGGACCATGCATGTGTGAACCTCGATGGTAAACCTCAATGCCTCCCATTGTCTCCCTGCAACACATATAAGGTAGTTATTGATCAGGCTAAGTGAGGGTTGGCATACTATCAGTAAAATATGTTGATGAAAAATAAACACATTGCAGATTCAGCAGATTAATTCGAGCCACATGGAAAAGCCATTTATCCAAACCAAGCATTCTTAAGAACTAGGAAATATAGCAATTGTATATGTTTCTCATGTATTTAGTACAGCCGAATTCGATTTATTTCTCACATGCATAACAATACAAAATTGTACCCAGGACAATTGAACATCGCATTGCAGAATTGAACCAAACAGTTAACTAAGCACCACAACAAATGAACCAAACAGTTAACTGAGCACCACATTGCCAAAGAGAACATACTACAAGATCAGACAGTTAACCAAACCTAGTATGCTTAACAACTTGGAAATATAGCAATTGTATTTGTATCTCATGTATTTTGTATAGCCAAATTCGATTATTTCTCACATGCAAGAGAATACAAAATTGCACCCACAAGAATTGAGCATCACCTTGCAGAATTGAACTAAACAGTTGACTGAACATGACAAAAACATAACCAAATAGTTAACTCAGCACCACATTGCACAATATATAGAACATATATACTAGAGGATCAGATTGCATGGTAAGAGTACATAGGACAATTCACTAGAATTTGTAAAGGAAAGGCAGGAGCAGCACATGTAACAGGTAAACCGAACATGCTTAACCGGCGTAGCTAGCTAGCTGATCATAGGTCCTTGTAGTGAGCTAAAAAGACAAGCTACTCCTCATCGTCGGAGATATCAATGACGATGGGCTCCTTAGACTTGGAAGAGGGCGAGGCCTCCACATCGTGGGTGCCCTCCTCGTAGTGGTGAGGCACCTAAGTCGCTCCGGGCACCAACCAGCTGGCTCTGGAGTTGAGGTAAGCACGGGCACGCTGAGAAAACACCTCGTAGTCTTCGTTGAAGGCACCAACGGTGGCCTCGAGAAAACGCCACGAACTGTCGTTTAAAGCAGCCAACCGCGTGGCGGCGTCCGCGCGCGAGGCATCGACGGTTGCCTCGACGACGGCGTGCTCCTCCAAGATCTAGGGGTCGGCACGCATGGCAGCCATCGCGACCTCATCCGCGCGTGCGGTCGCGATTTGTTTCTCCGCTGCCAGATGCTCCTTGAGCTCCTGGCTATACTGCGTGCACCATGGCTTAGGGCAGCACTTATTTGGAGGATGGGTCGGTGATTTGGGTGGAAGGTGTCGTGCCGGCGGTCGAGGCATGTGGGATGTAGAAGGAGGTGGAGGATGGTGGTCGGGTGTGGATTACCTGACTAGATCGACGAGGCCGAGCAGCAGGAAGGAGCGTCGCCAGCGAGGCGGCGGCGCTGCAAGCAAGCAGTGAAGGTTTGAACTTGGAATGGAAGGCGGAAACAGGGGAAATGTGGCTTTTGGTAAGGAGGAGGGGGGCATGGGAGGTAGATATTTCCGCGGATGCCGAAATTTTTCGCTCCGTGCAGCAAAAAACTGGCGCGCAAAGTGTCATCAGACACGGTCCCTTATTCAGCAGTGTGTACGATATCTGAACATCACAAACGATTCATATGGCTTACCTCGTGTGTGATGAGTTTGAACGTGCAAATTTTGGTTCGAATTTCCCTGGTTACAATGCTCATCCACGTCATTGCATAATTTGGGTACACAAGAGAGCCTACAGCACACCCACACTTCTTAATCGAGCAAGTTCAGCAATTAAACGAAGCTAGCTGACCTAAATATTACTCTAACAAAAGACCGGCGCTCTAAACAAAGACTACTACTCTGCCTGGTGCTCGTCGATCTCCGCCGCCTCCTCCATGTCCAGCTCGCGCCCGACGATCTCCTGGGGAAAGGGCTCCACGGCATCCATCGTACCATACTCGGCAAGCATCTCGCCATCCGCGTCCGCCATCTCTTTGGAAAAGGCCGCCACGATATGGGCGTGGGCGGCCGCGGTCTGGGCTTGGACGGGCTCCATCGCGGCAAGGTATGCCGCGAAGGAACGGACGGCTGCTCGAACGCTCTCGGCGATTGCCAAGTCTTCGGCCGTGGGTTGCCCACCATTGTCGAAGAAGATTCATGCGATTTGTGCGGTGACCGCCAGGAGCTGGGCGTGGCCGGCCTCGACATGGGCGCGGGTGGCCTCCATCTGGGCAAAGGCGTCCGCCGCGGAACGGACAGCTGTTGTCCCGCTCTCGCCATTTGCTATCCCCGTCGCAGATGTTGCTGCCGCCATCTGAGCTGCAGTATCGGCCGTTTTGGCTGCCGCGGCCGCCCGGTCGCAGATTGCGGCCGTGCTCACGCAGGTTGTGAGCATGCTCATGGCGGCTGCGGTCGCGCTCTCGCTGGACTGGGCCACCGAAGTTACCCTCATGACGCGGGTCCACGTCCCCATCTTTGAGCGGCGACGATTGCACAGTGAAATGATATTTGGGGGGCTAGTTTGCTTGACGCGCTGGCTGTGGACTGTAGCCGACGAACATTCTTGCGTAAGCCATATATGACGGTGCACCAAGATATTTTGTACTGCATCTCACACGGTTGGTGATAATAAACTGTGTGTGATGTACTTGATTTTTCGTCTTGATTTGAAATACGGAATGGGGTCACAGCGGCAAAGGACGGTGTTTGAATTGCTAGAACATTTGTCTGCAGTGAACATAAAACTATAGGAGTGTCGTGTTAAAATTCGGAATTATTCGGGGTTCGTTTGGATATTTTTATACATTAACTGAGTTTTCTAGGCATTTTATGTGCATATATCAAATTTGAACTACATGCACATCTCCGGTGCACCAAAATGGGTTAAAAAATCATATGTGTGTCCTTGGGTGCATGCTTAGGTCCCATGCAAGAAATGGGAATGAATTTCAAGCACCTCGGCATCGTGGCTCGGCCGCAAATGCTGAGATACTTGGTTTTGAAATTCCAGTAAATCCAAAACTCATCTGAAATTCATGAAACTTGGCATGCTATCATGGAAGGGCACCAATATGCTGTGGTAAAAATTTTGTCCCATTTGGGCCAGGTTTTGGTATAAGCTTGTCACAAACCAGAGCTTCTCACAAGAAGACTCATGGTTCCGGTAGGGAACGTGTCACCTTTGTGGACGAAATGACATTCGTTGCCTCTTCTTGCCTTGATTTTTTTTATAGAGGTAACATAGACCAATTGGAGTGTCGTGTTAAATTTTGGAATTATTCGGGGTTCGTTTGGACATTTTTATACATTAACTGAGTATTCTAGGCATTTTATGTGCATAATTCAAATTTGAACTGCAGGCACATGCTCCGGTGCACCAAAATGGGTTGAAAAATCATATATGTGTCCTTGGGTGCATGCTTAGGTCCCATGCAAGAAATGAGAATGAATTTCAGACACCTCGGCATCATGGCTCCACCGCAAACGTTGAGATACTTGGTTTTGAAATTCTAGTAAATCCAAATCTCGTCAGAAATTCATGAAACTTGGCATGCTATCATGGAATGGCACCAACATGTTGTGGTAAAAAAATGTCCCGGTTGGGGCAGGTTTTGGTATAAGCTTCTCACAAACCAGAGCTTCTCACAAGATGCCTAATGGTTCCGGTGGGGAACGTGTCACCTTTGTGGACGAAACGATATTCATTGCCTCTTCTTGACTTAATTTTTTTTCTAGAGGCAACATAGACCAACAGGAGTGTCGTGTTAAAATTTGGAATTATTCAGGGTTCGTTTGGACATTATTATACATTAACTGGGTTTTCTAGGCATTTTATCTGCATAATTCAAATTTGAACTACATGCACATGCTCCGGTGCACCAAAACGGGTTGAAAAATCATATGTATGTCCTTGGGTGCATGCTTAGGTCCCATGCAAGAAATGGGAATGAATATCAAAAACCTTGGCATCGTGGCTCGGTTGGAAACGCTGAGATACTTGGTTTTGAAATTCTAGTAAATCCAAAACTCGTCTGAAATTCATGAAACTTGGCATGCTATCATGGAATGGCACCAACATGTTGTGGTAAATTTTTTGTCCCATTTGGGGCAGGTTTTGGTATAAGCTTGTCACAAACCAGAGCTTCTCACAAGAAGCCTCATGGTTCCGGTAGGGAACGTGTCACCTTTGTGGACGAAACGACATTCCTTGCCTCTTCTTGCCTTGATTTTTTTTCTAGAGGTAACATAGACCAATAGGAGTGTCGTGTTAAATTTTGGAATTATTCGTGGTTCGTTTGGACATTTTTATACTTTAACTGAGTTTTCTAGGCATTTTATGTGCATAATTCAAATTTGAACTGCATGCACATGCTCCTGTGCACCAAAATGGGTTGAAAAATCATATATGTGTCCTTGGTTGCATGTTTAGGTCCCATGCAAGAAATGGGAATGAATTTCAAACACCTAGGCTCTTCGTGGCTCGGCCGCAAACTTGAGAACTTGGTTTTGAAATTCTAGTAAATCCAAAACTCGTCTGAAATTCATGAGACTTGGCATGGTGTCATGGAATGGCACCAACATGCTGTGGTAAAAAAATTGTCCAATATGAGAGAAGGCGCACACATTAACAGCCAACAAATAGCTGTCACGTTATCATCACAAATGGTTGTACAGTATTATTTCAATCATGGGCGTTCTACTGACCATTTACGTGCCGCCACGCCTCCCACTTTTTTAATGGCAAGGAGGTGCCGTCCGAGCAGCTGTTTGAGTAGACGGGAGGCGTGCGAGCGAAGTCCGTGGCGCGGGCTGACCGGGAGGCGTGCGACCAGTCCTGCGCTACGCAGGCTGACCGGGAGGCGTGCGACCAGTCCTCCGCTACGCAGACTCACTGGGAGGCGTGTGAGCAGTACGCTGTGTAGGCTCACCGGGAAGCGAGCCCTTTGACCTCCATCGCCGCCCGCCTCGCTCTCAACTTCTCCATTAATGGCGCCCGAGCCGCTGTTTAATAGGCGGCCTTACTGATCTTTCTTCGCCTCCCATTCCCCTCTCGCCCAAATCCTATCTTGCAAAGCTCCACCTACTCCATGGCGCACAAGGATCATCTGCCACTAGTCTTCCGGTTTGGTGAAGTCGACTCCGAGCCGGAGGAGATAGAAAATAAGGAGGAATGGGACCTCAGGGACATGGCCCTGAACAAGCTGGCCGCGGTGGATGCTGCCCCCGCGCCCGTCCCAGCTCCCATCCCCGCGCCCGCGCCAGCGACCATCCCCGTGGCATTGATGGGCTGGTCGCCGAGCACCATCGCAGAGCTGGAAGCCGTGGGCGTCAGCGAGGTTCCCGCGGACCCAAGCAAGCTCGTGTACGTACCAGCACCAAATTCCCCCACCTGTGCTCGTGCGTGCCCCAGCACCCACCGTGGCGCCGGTCCCCGTGCGCTTTCCTGCACCAGCCACCCCCGTGCCCGTGCGTGCGCCTGCACCCGCTGCGTCCCCCTCAGCGTCATGGGACGCCACCGTCGACCGCTACCTCGCAGCGCCGCAAGTCGCCGTCCCCCCGCGCCCCGCCCATCGATCGCGCGACGAACGGCTCTTGGATTTGGAAGTCCATAACATTCGGGGATGTCTTGAAGACTTGAACAATGGCGTCCTGGACGACGACAACACCGGCGCAGCACGCCGCCGCCGCCGCTGCAATTAGATTTTTTGTTTAATATTGTATCCCGATCATATGAATGTAAACCAAGAGTGTCACTGAATGAAATCTATGGTTTTGATCAACTTAGAGTTTTTTCTCTGAATGTACATACTTACCAAAGTAAAAAAAACATCAACGCCTTTCTTTGAATAAACCACTCATCGCAAACGTTTTCAGACTGACCACCCGTATGCAAAGCGAGAGCTGGGTTCCTTCGCATCTAAGCCAAGGGAAAAATGTGGCGCGCAGGTTTTGTGCATCTCTTCATCGAAACGTTTCAGACTCAACACCTGTATCCAAAGCGAGAGCTGGGTTCCTTCGCAACTAAGCCAAGGGAAAATGTGGCGCGCAGGTTTTGTGCATCTCTTCATCGCAAACAATTTTGCATGATGACCCATGTGCAACGACGTACAAACAATGTGGTAAGATTTGCATCAGTCATATTGGGTATAATTGCCATTTGTCAAAATGGAAAAATTGGCATTTGTCAATCTAGTAACATTGCCATTTGTCAATCTAGTAACATTTCCATTTGTCAACCTAGTAACACTGCCATTTGTGATCCTCAGAAAAAAAACATTGCCATTTGTCAAATTTTGCAGCTAAAAATCACTAGTACTGTAATTTTTGCAAATGAAATTCAGTAAGCATAGATTTCATTCATAGATTAAGCAGCCATTCTTTATATAAACAGTTCAACTCGATAGCTGAACCAAACAAACTTTTACCCAATTGTTGCCAACCACGTACTGAAATAGCTAGTTCAACTATATATACTAGCTAAATTTAAGTACGTACTATAGTTCAACCAAATCTATAGTCAGATGAACTGAACAAAATAGCCCCTAAATACTACTACTACGGAGGGGCTTTGTACTACTTCCAGCAGCTTCTCCTCTGCCGAGCGCGCTCAGTAAGAGGCCGAGGAGGAGGAGCCTACCGACGAGCTGGAGAAGCGGAATCGGGCGCCTACCGCTGCTGCACCTTTAGCGACGCCCAGCTCGAACGCCCTGTACCAGTCCAGACGATCCCTCTCGAAGCGGCAGGACTCCTCGTATATCTACGCATTCCGCACCACTGCGGCGACATCTCCTGCGGCCACGGCGGCGGTAAGAAGCTTTGCGTGCTCGACCAGGCGCTCCTCCTCCTCCCGCAGGAACTCGATGTAGCGCGCGGCAAGGTCGTTGATGCTCGTGCGGGCCTCCACATCCCGCTGATACGTCTCCATCGTATCTACTTTTCCAAACACTTTTGCTCTTGTTTTGGACTCTAATTTGCATGATTTGAATGAAACTAACCCGGACTGACGCTGTTTTCAGCAGAACTACCATGGTGTTGTTTTTGTGCAGAAATCAAAGTTCTTGGATTTGGACAAAACTTTTTGGAGAATTTTTATGGAATATATAAAAATTATTGGCGCAAGAATCAACAGAAGAGGGGCCACCTGTTGCCCACAAGGTAATAGGGCGTGCCCTGATGCCTTGTCGGGCCCACAGGCGGCCGTCTGACCTAATTCCAACGCTATAAATTCTCTTTCCCCGAGAAAAAAATAAGAGAAGAAGTTTCATCACGTTTTACGATATGGAGCCACCGCCACCTCCTGTTCTTCATCGAGAGGGCTGATCTGGAGTCCGTTCGGGGCTCTGGAGAGGGGGATTCGATGCTGTTGTCATCATCAACCATCCTCCATCACCAATTTCATGATGCTCACCACCGGGCGTGAGTAATTCCTTCATAGGCTTGCTGGACGGTGATGGGTTGGATGAGATTTATCATGTAATCGAGTCAATTTGTTAGGGCTTTGATCCCTAGTATCCACTATGTTCTGAGATTGATGTTGCTATGACTTTGCTATGCTTAATGCTTGTCACTAGGTCCCGAGTGCCATGATTTCAGATCTGAACCCTTTATGTTTTCATGAATATATTTGTGTTCTTGATCCTATCTTGCAAGTTATATGTACCTATTATGTGTTATGATCCGCATACCCCAAGGTGACAATAATTGGGATTCTTTCCAGTGATTGCCGTAGTTTGAGGAGTTCATGTATTCACTAAGTGCTAATGCTTTGTTCCGGTTCTCTATTAAAAGGAGGCCTTAATATCCCTTAGTTTCCTTAAGGACCCCACTGCCATGGGAGGGTAGGACAAAAGATGTCATGCAAGTTCTTACTATAAGCACGTATGACTATATACGGAATACATGCCTACATTACATTGATGAATTGGAGCTATTGTGTATCGCCTTAGGTTGTGACTGTTATATGATGAATGTCATCCAACATAATTATCATCACCGATCCAATGCCTACGACTTTCTCATATTGGTTTCTGCTAAGTTACTTTGTTGCTACTGCTTAACACTTGCTACAAATTGCTACTGTTACTGTTACTGTTACTGTGTTACTATTACTACTGCTGTTGAAACTATCATACAACTGTGCTACTAAACACTTTGCTGCAGATATTTAGTTCTCCAGGTGTGGTTGAATTGACAACTCAACTGCCAATACTCGCAAATATGCTTTGGCTCCCCTTGTGTCAAATCAATAAATCTGGGTGAAATTCTACCCGCGAAAACTGTTGCGATCCCCTATACTTGTGGGTTGTCAAGACCTTTTTCTCGCGCCGTTGCCGGGGACCATAGCTCTATTTGTTGAGTCACTTGGGATTTATATCTGTTGATCACTATGAAGAATATGAAAGACGCTAAGACTAAGATCGTACCCACTAAGACTAGAGGAGGTAAGGAACTACCATCTAGCTCTGCACTTGATTCACCTTCTGTTTTGAGTAAGCTTGCAACACCACCACCTGTTATGCATTCTGATATGTCGCAAGTTATTGATGATACTACTTCTGCTATGAATGATACTATTGATGATGCTAGTACTATGCTTGATAATACTATGCCACTTGGTGAATGTCTTGATGAACAACTTGCTAAAGCTAAAGAAATTGAGAATGCTGAAAATGTTGAAACTCTTGAGAATTATCATTCACCTATTATGCCTAGTCCTCCTACTAGAGTTGAATCACCTGATGAACATGTCTTTGATAGAGAGACAGCTAGAGCAATTCTTGCTTGTAATGATAGAGATGAGGTTATAAAATTGCTTGCTGAAATGAAAGAAAAATCTATGAGGGAGAGAATGAAATATGATCCTAAGTTTTCTACCTCTCCCATATTTGTTACCGATAAGGATTATGAATTCTCTGTCGATCCTGAGTTAATTACTTTGGTAGAATCTGATCCTTTTCATGGTTATGAAACTGAAACTGTTGTGGCACATCTTACTAAGTTGAATGATATTGCCACCCTATTTGCTCATGAGGAAAAAATTCGCTATTACTATATTCTTAAGTTGTTTCCTTTCTCATTAAAGGGTGATGCTAAGAAATGGTTTAATACTCTTGCTCCTAGTTGTGTGCGTAGTCCCCAGGATATGATATATTACTTCTCTGAAAAATATTTTCTTGCTCATAAGAAACAAGCTGCCTTACAGGAAATATTTAACTTTGTGCAAATTGAAGAAGAGAATCTCCCTCAAGCTTGGGGGAGGCTTCTCCAACTACTTAATGCTTTGCCTGATCATCCTCTTAAGAAGAATGAAATTCTTGATATCTTTTATAATGGACTAACCGATGCTTCTAGGGACTACCTAGATAGTTGTGCTGGTTGTGTTTTCAGGGAACGAACTGTTGGACAAGCTGAAGTACTATTGAATAATATCTTGAGAAATGCCGATGATTGGACACTTCCTGAACCACCACCTAAGCCAACTCCGAAGAAGAGAGGTGTAACACCCCCAGTGGTTAGTTACAGTAGCCTCACCCTAATGATGCCATGTCACCAGGCTTGCTAAGCTAAATTTCCGCTTGATAGAAATCAAAGTCAAATTCTAATTTGAAATGCAAGTCAAATAGTTACATCTTCAAACATGCAAACAAAAGTGTTCGTAAAATTGCAAACATCATTTAATTAGGCCAAATAAATATAGACCGAAATATATAAGTTTGCAAGTGATCTGAAACTTTGTGAGCATCATCATACCACTGCATTGCATTTATGTGCTAGGTTTCATATTTTACTAAAATCATTTAGTGCCTCAAATAAATAAAAGACATTGACAGAAAAAGAAAGGCAGAAATATAAAAGGAAAATGGCTAATGCCTACTGTGCCGCTGGGCCTAAGTGGGCTACAGTGCAGCCTGGCCCAGGCCTGTCGGCCTTTTCCCCTACCTCTCACAGGGGAGAGGCAGAGCCGTGCGTGCCGGCCATCCATGGCTCCAGGGCCACGTGCCGGCCATCCGCACCCCCCTCGGCCTACTAAGGTGTCCCCTAGAAACCCTAGCTCGCCCTCGTTCGTTTCCCCCTTGATCCCCATTGTCCCCCCTCTCCTCTGACTCAATTTCGAGATCACAAGCTCACGCGGTCACCGCTGCCTCGCCATCGTTGATGCGTCCACTGGCCTCTCTGGCGTACGAGAGCACATCCTGGAGGTTCGCAATGCTCTACCGCGTCCTTTCAGGGCATTGGAACGAGGCGGGGAGCTGCGTAGCCAACGCAGTCTTCGTCTTCTTCGTCCGGCCGTCGCTGTCTCGCCATCACCACCGCCTCTCCGGTCCACCCTGACCCTCCCCGAGCGCGCCAACGGACTCGCGGTGAGCAACTCCTCCAGATCCCCCCTTCCTCCGCCTCGATTCAGTCGCCGTTTGCCATCCCCGAGCACATTCGAGCTCGCGCGTACGCGTACGTACGTGCGTGCGTGAGCTGCTACCTACTACGCTGCTGCTGCTGCTGCATCTGCTGCCATTGCCGCCTGCCTACTACTACTGCTGCAACTGCGCTGCTACTGCCACTGGCTGCCTGCTACCGCTTACTCTGTCTGCTGCCACTGCTATCGCTGCTGCTGCCTCCAATGCCGCGTCGCTGCTTGCTGCTTCTGCTAGCTCTGCTGCTTCTACCACCGCTGCCTGCAGCTCACCCCGCCCGCGCGTGCGCCGTATCGCAGCCGCCCACGCCCGCGCTCACCCAGCCACCGCTGTTGCTGGCTGTGGCCGAGGCCACCGGCACCTTTGTGCGTTCGTGCATGCCCCAGGCACGGCCGTGGCCACAGCCGGCTGTGCCACTGCCAAGTGGGCCGGCCCTAATTAGAATAGGGGCTAACACCCATTAGTGCTAACCCCCCTATTAACTAAACTAACTAGCCCTGTTAGTTGTTAGGTCTATGACAGTGGGGCCCCGCCACTAATTAGACTAATTAAACAATCTGTTAAATAAATGACCCAATGACACCTAGGCCCCACTGCCCAGTTTTGACCAGTCAACAGTCAACTGTTGACTTTGACTCTGACCCCACCTGTGATACACTGTGGCTGGCACTGCACTAGGTAACAAAAGTAATTTTACTGTTTTAAATTATGAAATTAATAAAAATTCCAGAAAATCTAGAAAATCATTTAAACTTTGGACAATCATATAAAATAAACCGTAACTCGGATGAAAATAATTTATATATGAAAAATGATCAGAAAAATAAGATGAATCCGAATATGCCATCCACATACCTGTCACATGCCTCCAACACTGCAAACATGGAACCTTCCCCTCCGGATCGTCTGTCCGATAATTGCCTAAAGCCGAGAAAATATTCCCAAATATTTTCCCGCTCCGTCTGTAACGCTTAGCACTGCATTAGGTCACCCCTAGCATATCATACTGTCATGTCATGCATCGTGCTGCATCTGTGTGCTTTGTATTTACCGTTTCTTCCCCCTCTTCTTCTCCGGTAGACCCCGAGACCGACGCTGCTCACGAGTATGACTACGCTGCAGACGTCCAGCCCCTTTCAGCAGAGCTTCCAGGAAAGCAAAACCCCCTTGATCATTCCTATATCGCCCATTCTTTCTCTCCCATGCTTGCATTAGATTTTGCTACTGTTATTCGATAGCTCCTATTCTGATGCATAGCCTGATTTTTTAACCTGTTGTTGATACTTTACCTGTTGTCCTAAATGCTTAGTACAGGCTGATTAGTGATCCATCAGTGGCCCCACACCCTTGTCCGTGTTGCCCTGATTTGCTACCGGATGACTCGATCAATGTGATCGACGTGCGGAGACCGAATGCACCACCAGCACCCCCTTAGTTGTACGACTCTGCAGAGCTACTATCGAGTGCCGAGGGTGATGCCTTGTATCTCACTTCTGATGATATCTCTATAGTATAGCACGTCGGTTGTGGATTACAGAGGGTGATTCCTCGCTCTCCACTCCCGATGATGACTCTGTCATGCAACACCTCAAGCATGAACCCATCGAGGGTGATTCCTCCAAGTTCACCTTGACATTTTACATCGAATAGGAATCTATCGAGGGTGATTCCTCAGATTCCTTGATGTTATGGACAGACGGTTACCTTGACTATTACCATAGACCTTTGTAGAAGTCGGGTCGACCCCAAGGGTACCCGCGAGAGTTATTGCAGTCTAAAATGAAGTCGGGTTGACCATGAGGGTACCCGCGAGATTTTTTGACGCGGCACGACCGGGCAGGCAGAGACCGCCCCAGGAGAGGGATGGGCCTGGCCCTTGTCGTAAGTCCGCGAGACGGGGCGACAGGATCACTGATCGTCTCCGCGAGCTCCCAATACACTAACGGTTTGGATATGTGATCTGAGTAGGCCTCTGGCCTTTTCACACTAACCACCACGCGGGATAAGTTATGGGCACTCGGCGTCGTACGATTCTCCCGAAAGCTCTGTCAGACGTCCAGTTCAACATTGTGGCATGGTCGGATCACGCCATCCAGGACAGAGGTGGCACTGGTATTCACCGTCCTCACAATGACCCAGAGTGCTTAGGGCGATCGGCCGATGACCCCTTTGCGCTTAGGATGTAGACCGGTGGGGACCTCTCTGCGGAGCCTAGGTAGGACTACGGCATGTCGATCAGCCGAGGCCGGGCATGACCCGGAAAAGTTTGTCCGGCCAGAGTTAATCAAACGTGTTGGGTAAGTTGGTGAACACTTGCAGGGAAGTTATCTATTCGAATAGCCGTGTCCACGGTAACAGGACACTCGGAGTTGTATCCCGATCTACTACAACTAGAACTAGATACATGTGATACTAAACTGATATTATGGCTCCAGGATCGCTTTCTCGCAGGGTGTCGAGGAAGGATCTCTGGGCGTTACTAATATATATTTGTTACTACATGTTATGTTATTCTACTCTCTTCTGTTGCTGCAAGACGCTGCAAGATGCTAGTCTTCGATAGGCTAGGCCTTCCCCTCTATTCTGGCATTTCTGCAGTATAGTCCATAGATACAGCCCCTTCCCTTTGATACCGATGCATACTTAGCATAGATCTGATGTAAGTCTTGCGAGTACTTTGGATGAGTACTCACGGTTGCTTTGCTACCTTTTCCCCCCTACCCGATTGCTGCAATCAGATGACGAAGCCCCGGAGTCAGCTGATCCCGCCGATGACTACTACTACCCCGACGGAGCCTACTACTACGTGGAGACCGACGACCAGGAGTAGTTCGGAGGCTCCCAGGCAGGAGGCCTGCGCCTCTTCGATCTAGTTGTCGTTGTTTTGCTCAGCCTTCTTAAGGCAACCATTGTCTAGTTATGTCTATACTTAGATACTGATGCTTTCGCTGACTCTTGTGTATTCGAGCTTATGTATTCGAGCCCTCGAGGCCCCTAGCTAGTAATATAAAGCTTGTATTATTTCATTTTGTGTCCAGAGTTGTGTTGTGATATCTTCCCGTGAGTCTCTGGGCTTGATCGTGCGCATTGCGTGTATGATTACTGCACGGTCGAGTCGGGGGCGTCACAAGAGGTATTCTATTCCTCAATCCAGAAGATATGCAAGAAGCTAAGAAATCTATGAAAGAAAAAGGTATAAAAGCTGAAGATGTTAAGAATTTACCACCTATTGAAGAAATACATGGGCTCGACATCCCGACATAGGTAGTGGAGGTAAATTCTCTCACTAGATTTGATGAAGGTGATATTCCGTATAATAAATCTGCTAGTCAATGCCTGTATGAATTTGATAATTACATCATTAAACAGGAACACTTTAATATGTATGTTAGCAATCAACTAAAACGGAATGCCATCATGATTGAATGCTTGAGTGATTTGATGTTTAGAACTGCTAATGATGTTAAATGCTTGAGTAAACATGCTTCTATGGTTCAGACTCAGTTAGAACAAATTGCCAAGTCACAAAATGATTTGCTTGATGAGATGAAAAAGAATGACCATGCTGTTAGAGTTGTTACTAGAGGAGGTAGCATGACTCAGGATCCTCTATATCCTGAAGGTCATCCTAAAAGAATTGAACTAGATTCTCAAAGAAATAATATTGATGCACCTAGTCCATCTAAGAAGAAAAAGAAAAATGATAAAACTTTGCATGCTCCTAGTGAACCTGAGATAGAAAAACCTCCTGAGAATCAAAATGATGTTTCTATTTCTGATGCTGAGACACAATCTGGTAATGAGTATACACCTAGTGATAATGATAATGAGAATGATAATGATAATGATGATGTTCATGTTGATGCTCAACGAGATAATGATGTAGAAATAGAACCTGCTGGTGATCTTGATAACCCACCTCCTAAGAATAAAAGATATGATATAAGAGACATTGTTGGAAAACATGGAAAGGAAAGAGAACCATGGGTTCAAAAACCTATGCCTTTTCCTACTAAACCATCTAAAAACAAGGATGAGGAAGATATTGGGCGCTTTGTTGAAATGCTTAGACCTGTCTTTTTGCGCACTCGCTTGATTGATATGTTGAAAATGTCTCCTTATGCTAAATATATGAAAGATATTGTTACAAATAAAAGAAAGATACCTGAAGCTGAAATTTCTACCATGCTTGCAAATTATTCTTTTAAGGGTGGAGTACCTAAAAAGTTAGGAGATTCGGGGATACCTACTATACCATGCTCCATTAAAAGAAGTTATGTCAAAACTGCTTTATGTGATTTGGGAGCCGGTGTTAGTGTTATGCCTTTCTCTTTATATAGAAGACTTGATTTGAATAAACTCACACCTACTGAAATATCCTTGCAAATGGTCTTTAAACCCACTGCTATACCTATTGGAATTTGTGAGGATGTTCCTGTTGTAGTTGTAAATGTTACTATCTTGACAGACTTTGCTATACTTGATATGCCCGAGGACAACAACATGTCGATTATCCTTGGAAGACCCTTTTTGAATACTGCAGGGGCTGTTATTGATTGCAACAAAAGCAAGGTTACTTTTCATGTCAATGGTAATGAGCATACTGTTTATTTCCCGAAGAAACAAACTTCAGTGAATGGTATCAATTGTATTGAAAAGGTTTCGACAATCACTATTAGGGGATTCAAATTTCCTCTTCCTACCGTCAAAAAGAAATATGAAATTCTTATCGTTGGGGAAATGCATATCCCCGTTGAGGTAACTTAGTGTTATACGAAAATTCTTCTGTTTCATGTCACTTGGAAATAGTTTGTTAATAAGACTTGATCAACCTTATTAATGGATTCTTTTTGAAGGGCATGTGGTCCATGAATTTAGTAAGCACAACTTTCTGTAATATTAGTTTGCTCTCTGTTAATTTTAGTAGAATAAAATAAAATGCCATGATTATCCTGTTTTCTGAATTATCCGTGCAATAAAAAATGGCCCAAAAATAAAAGTGCTCAGAATGCAATAAAATTTTAACATGATTTTTTCTGGAATATATAAGAATTTTTGGCACTCAGAACAACCCAGGGGGGGTGCACCTGTTGCCCACAAGGCAACAGGGCACGGCCACCCCCCAGGGCACGCCAAGATGCCTTGTGGGTCCCACAGGGACCCATTCACTTATCCATTCAGCCCACTTCATCTCCTACCTCCAGAAAAAATCATAGTAGCTCCCTCTCTTGTGTTCTTGCTCCCAAACCTGAGATTTTCGATCTCTTTGCTCGGAGCTCCGTTTCCGAAACTGTTTTGAGGGATTGCTCCTTGGTATGCGACTCTCCCATTGCTCCAATTAGTTTTTGCTTTAGTGGATTATATTTTGCATAAATTGCTGCTATTGGTGCTACTGAAAATGAGCTTGCATGTTAAATTCTTTGAGTTCTTACTTCTAAGTAGTTTGAATGTTTGATATAGCCTCTAGGCACTTGTATGAGTAGTTGCTATCAACGTTGTGAAGTTTTGTTAACATCTTTTTGTGGTCCAAAATTTTTCAGGAATTTGAATGAACTTTCTTTGGAGGGGTTCTTCGAGCCGGAGCTCCAAGGGTGTCCTTGGGGATGCTCATGACCACGACCTCAACATTCCGCGCAGGACGGAGGTCCGACCGTGCGAGTGGCCGCACAACACCTTCATGAACGAAGCCGGGTTCCGTCAAGAGTTCGCACAATTTGGAGCGAACACCGGGCTGACCGACTTCCTCGCAGATGAGTGTGACCAACACCACATCCTTACAAATTCCTTTGTTCAAAATTTTTATTTCATGCCTAGGCTCGATATCCCCATGGTGCGTTTCGATTTATATGCTGGACATCATGAGTTAACGCTAGATGAGTTTTGTGAGATATGCTTGATCCCTTCTGATGGGGATTTGAGGGAGCCTCAGCCTGAGGAGTTCGAGGACTTCCTTCGCACTTTGACTATGGGGGAATTTAGGGGTGTTTCAAAAGCCCGTGTTACTAGCTTGCATTTTCCTGCTGTGCACTACTTTGCTTTATTCATAGGGAAATGTTTGACTGCTAGGGAGGAAGGTGGTACGCTTAGTGCCCCTGACCTCGCCATCTTGCGCCGTGCTATTTACGGCGATAACACCTTTAGCTTGGGAGCTATCATTGCACGCTGCTTACACACCAACAGGACTAAGGGTAAGGTCCATGGCGGTATTTATGCTTCGCGTCTTGCGAAACATTTTAATGTTGCCATCCGCCCAAATGACTACTTGCTGCCCAAGCCTATTTAGACCAACAGTGCATGATCGATCACCACTTTATTGATGAACCTGAACCTCCTCAATATATTCGTTATAACCTGGTTTTCAGCGAGACAACTCGTGATATTATTCCGTTGCCTGCACCTTCTTTGTTTGACTCTCATGCCAGGAATGGATACACCATCATGCCGGCGGACATCACAGCTCACAGGAACGTGCTGGCGGCAGCGGAGAACGAGGTCCAGCAGTGGGACCCTCAGGTGCCTCCGCCTCAGTACTATCCGCCCGGTCCTGATGGATACTACGGGTGGTGATTACCAATCTAGGCCAAAATCCTAAGCTTGGGGGAGTACGTATCTCTCACCGACATTACATTCATGTTCACACATTCATTCCAGTTGTCGGTGTTCACACTTTTTCATTGTATATCCATGTTAGTTTTATTTTCGTTTTCTTCTTGTGTATTTGAAAAACTTCAAAAACCCAAAAATATTTCTCGCTTCTTTTCATTTTTTCTTTCCCGTTTATTAGTTCATAGTATTAAAAGAAAACCCAAAAAGATTTCTCGTTTCTTCTTTTGCTTGTTGGGAGTTCTCCCGTGTAAATAGTATTTCTCGCTTTTTGTTTTTCTTCTTTAATTTTCTTTCCTTTAGAAAAACTAAAAACTCCAAAAATATTTCAGTGTGTTTCTCTGAATTTCTTTTCTTTTCGTTGAATTGTAGTAGGGAGAAAACCACGATGCAAATGTTGAGTGGCTCTCATATGCTTTATTGTTGATCTAACGAAGAGCCAATATTACCTTGTATTCTCCCTTGAATAAAATGTTTGCAGATTTCAGCTTAGTCCACGGCACACTTGCACTATTATTATTTTCACATTATTCGGTCGTGCAAGTGAAAGGCAATAATGACGATGATTTGATGAAGTGACTGTGGCAAGGAAAAGCTGGTATGAACTCTTCTTGTTTTTGTTTTTGTAAATATGTTTAACTCAGTATCCATGATTCAGCATATTATGAGTAAACATGTTTGTAATGACAATTAGAGATTATAGTTGCTCATGCCATGCTTAAGTAGCTAGGAGTGCATAATGATTTATCTTGGATGTCAACATGCATTAAAATGGTTATGATGTAGTATGTTAATATGGTATCCTCCTTTGAATGTTTCAAGTGGCTTGACTTGGCACATGTTCATGCATGTAGTTGATTCAAAACCAACATAGCCTCCACGATATTTATGTTTAGGGTGTCTATATCCTACTCATGCTAGTATTCAATGTTAATTATTCTCAATGCATGATCATGACCATTTTCGTTCTCTAGTTGGTCGCTTCTCAACCTATTTGCTAGCCTTCACTTGTACTAAGCGGGAATTTTGCTTGTGCATCCACAATCCTTAAACCAAAGTTGTTCCAGATGAGTCCACCATATCTACCTATATGCGGTATTACTCTGCTGCTCCAAGTAAATTTGCATGTGCCACCTCTAAATTATTCAAACGAACATCCGTTTTGTGTGCCCGTACCGCTCAGGAAGTGACAGGGGGCGATCAATATCTTCCATGCTAAGCGGGTTATTCTCGAGATGAGTGTTTATTCACTTGTCATTGCACGACAGAGGCTGGTATTTGGGATGCCCAGTCCTATGCTCAAAATCGAAAATATATAATGCAAACAAACTCCCCCGGAAAGTTGTTGGTATGGACGGCACCCGAGGATTCGGCTAGCCATGGCTTGTGTTGGTATGGTGGAGGGGGAGTAAACTTTACCTGTCCACTGGGGAACCGCCTATAATGTGTTTAGCATGGAAGATGTTGAAAACTCTCGGTCGTGACATTGACAGGAAAAGTACACCTCCCAAAATTATTTTTCATCTCTGATTTAAGCTTCAAGCTCTAGCATCACTGCAAATCCCAGCTTCCCTCTGCGAAAGGCCTATCTATTTACTTTTATGTTATTTTACTTTTATTGTTGAGTCTCACCTTCTTGCACTAAGCACCAATCCTGAGAGCACTATTGTCATCCTTATGCATTGAGTATAGTTAATGTTGTGTGCATCATGACTTGATCTCTTCTACCCTGAATTACAATGTTTAGTCACTGCTTGAACTTTGGAGGTGCTCTGCATTTATGTTTTGCGGTCTCAGAAAGGGCTAGTGAGATACCATGTTATCATATTATATCATGATTGTTTTGGCAAATTGTTGGCATTTGAGATATGTTATTATTGCTCTCTAGTTGATTATGCCATTGATATGAGTAAATATAGTTTCTAAGTGTTATTATGAGCATGGTTAGTTCATGATCTTTGCTCAAAACCTGGGTACTATTTAAGATTATATACGGATACAAGAACAAAAGAGTTCATAAAAGTTTTTCTTTATCACTTTCAGTTTGTCAACTGAATTGCTTGAGGACAAGCAATGAGTTAAGCTTGGGGGAGTTGATACGTCTCCATCGTATCTACTTTTCCAAACACTTTTGCTCTTGTTTTGGACTCTAATTTGCATGATTTGAATGAAACTAACCCAGACTGACGCTGTTTTCAGTAGAACTACCATGGTGTTGTTTTTGTGCAGAAATCAAAGTTCTCGGATTTGGACGAAACTTTTTGGAGAATTTTTATGGAATATGAAAAAATTATTGGCGCAAAAATCAATAGAAGAGGGGCCACCTGTTGCCCACAAGGCAACAGGGCGTGACCCCCCCTAAGGCGCGCCCTGATGCCTTGTGGGGCCCACAGGCGGCCGTCTGACCTAATTCCAACACTATAAATTCTCTTTCCCCGAGAAAAATAAATAAGAGAAGAAGTTTCATCGTGTTTTACGATATGGAACTGCCGCCACCTCCTGTTCTTCATCGGGAGGGCTGATCTGGAGTCCGTTCGATGCTCCGGAGAGGGGGATTCGATGTCGTCGTCATCATCAACCATCCTCCATCACCAATTTCATGATGCTCACCACCGGGCGTGAGTAATTCCTTCGTAGGCTTGCTGGACGGTGATGGGTTGGATGAGATTTATCATGTAATCGAGTCAATTTGTTAGGGCTTTGATCCCTAGTATCCACTATGTTCTGAGATTGATGTTGCTATGACTTTGCTATGCTTAATGCTTGTCACTAGGGCCCGAGTGCCATGATTTCAGATCTGAACCCTTTATGTTTTCATGAATATATTTGTGTTCTTGATCCTATCTTGCAAGTTATATGCACCTATTACGTGTTATGATCCGCATACCCCAAGGTGACAATAATTGGGATTCTTTCCGGTGATTGCCGTAGTTTGAGGAGTTCATGTATTCACTAAGTGTTAATGCTTTGTTCCGGTTCTCTATTAAAAGGAGGCCTTAATATCCCTTAGTTTCTTTAAGGACCCCGCTGCCACGGGAGGGTAGGACAAAAGATGTCATGCAAGTTCTTACTATAAGCACGTATGACTATATACGGAATACATGCCTACATTACATTGATGAATTGGAGCTATTGTGTATCGCCTTAGGTTGTGACTGTTATATGATGAATGTCATCCAACATAATTATCATCACCGATCCAATGCCTAGGATTTTCTCATATTGGTTTCTGCTAAGTTACTTTGTTGCTACTGCTTTACACTTGCTACAAATTGCTACTGTTACTGTTACTGTTACTGTGTTACTATTACTACTGCTATTGAAACTATCATACTACTATGGTACCAAACACTTTGCTGCAGATATTTAGTTCTCCAGGTGTGGTTGAATTGACAACTCAACTGCTAATACTCGCAAATATTCTTTGGCTCCCCTTGTGTCGAATCAATAAATCTGGGTGAAATACTACCCGCGAAAACTGTTGCGATCCCCTATACTTGTGGGTTATCATCCGCCTTCGGGCCGCGGTGGCGGAGCGGGTGATGACCCCTGTGGTCGACGGTGGGGAGGCGGCCACCTCCCGCCTTCAGGCCACGGTGGCAGAGCGGGTGATGGCCACGGCGCCCAACGGTGGGGTGGCGGCCAAGACGGCCACCACCCGCCTTCGGGCCGCGGTGGCGGAGCGGGCGATGGCCCTGGCGGGCTTTGGTGGTGTGGCGGCCACGGCTACCGATGGTGGGGTGGTGGAACGGCTGCCAGCAACAGCTGCCGTCAGGCAGCGGCGGCGGAGCATGTGGTGGGTGTTGTGAGCACACCCAACAGGTACGCCACGGGCAGTACACACCGCCGGGGACTGCGCCGCCGCCGCGGTGTAGGCTCCTAGCTGGAGCTGTCCTCAGACGACGACGAAGTGGCTGAGCGACGACAACGGACCGGTGCCATTGGTGATGGTGGGAGAAGCAGATCAGATAAGCTACAGGGAGGGAGGGGAAAATGCGATGCCGACTCGCCGACCGTGACTGTTTATAAAGAACGCAGGTAAGCACTGTTTTTTTTTGGGATTTCGCCGAGTCAGGCAGGAAGCTTGCGCGGGAACCTGCGCGGTTGCGCGGGAACGGGCTCACCGACGATTCATTGGTGCCTCTTCGAGCTAACGTTTGGCCAAAAGAACGCCTGAGAGCTTGCTCTCTAAGCCTTCTGCGGCAGCGCGGTGACAAGACGTGCGAGAGGAGGACGAAATGACACGTACACAAACGGTTAATAAAAAAACTTTGCGATTTAATTACCTAGCACACGGCCGCTCTCTATGCAGCATCGCGAACGATTGTTCACCCACTGTGTGATGTGGAACGCGACGTAGTTTCACATCACGCCGTCGGCTCGCAACTGCCGGCCGGCTTGTAGACTGCCATTCCCTGCGTGTTCAACTCCTCTATGCGTGTGGTTGCTCGCGGTTGAGGCAGCCGCGGCGCGCTCTGCTCACATCCCTCCGCGCGCTCTGCCCACGTCCCTCCACGTGCACTGCAAGCGTTTTGGGCTGGCGCACAATCACGTACGTTTGGGTGCCTTATGCATGCGGTTACGCCGGACGCGGCGCCACGACGCAGTTACGTGCGGCAAAAAATGCCTTGCGGACGTACCGAGAATCCCGGCCGCCCGGCCCTCATTTATTCCCACGGCCATTTACCTTCATCTCTCGCGCCCCACGACACAATAAGCACACCCACGACGACACATACAGAGAGGATATCCAGCGGCTCCAATGGCGCACCCGACTCCAATGGCGCTCCCAGCGGCTGACGATGACGACGGGCGACAGTTCACCACGCCTCACGTAGTGGACACCCACGTGAGGAGGAAGGACCTCTCGGTGGTGTACACCAATGAGCCGGTCTCGGTGGAGAGCTCCATCCACACTATGGAGCAGTTGCTTGCTGAGGATGAGTACCAAGTGGTCGGCTTCGACCTCGAGTTCACCGGCGGTCGTGCCGGGTATGATCAGAAGGTTGTCGTCGCCCAGTTGTGTGTGCGCCATCACGTCCTCGTCTACCACTACTCCCTGGCCACAAGGCCTTGCGAGCATTTCGCCAGGTTTAATAACAGCCCAAACTACAGGTTCGCTACGGTGGACACCGTGAACGATCTAAAGGTGCTCGAGACTACGGGCTTGGCCTGCTAGAATCTTGTCGACATCCATGGCCAGTACAGGGTCTGGGGCAGAAAGAAGAAGAAGGACTCCCTGGTTGACCTAGCCGTGGCTGATACGTCCATTTTGCATCATGTTTTCCTACTGTTATTTATAGTGTTTCTAATCAATATATTACTTTGTGGAGTAATTCTAATGCCTTTTCTCTCTTAATATGCAAGATTTACATAAAGAGGGAGATTGCCGGCAGCTGGAATTCTGGACCTGAAAAGGCTATGTCAGAGATACCTATTCTGCACATCTCCAAATGAGCAGAAATTTCACGGAGATTTATTTGGGAATAAATAAAAAATATTGGAGAAAAGAAGTACCAGAGGGGGCCACCTAGGTGCCCACGAGGCACCAGGGCGCCCCCCCCCCAGGCGCGCCCTGGTGGCTGGTGGGGCCCCTGGCCAGCCTCCGGTGCCCATCTTCTGGTATATAAGCCCATTTACCCTAGAAAAAGTAAAGAGAAGACTTTCGGGACGGAGCGCCACCGTCTCGAGGCGGAACTTGGGCAGGAGCATTTTTGCTCTCCGGCGGAGCGATTCCGCCGGGAATACTTCCCTCCGAGAGGGGGAAATCGAAGCCATCGACATCACCAACGATTCTCTCATCGTGGGAGGACCAATCTTCATCAACATCTTCACCAGCACCATCTCATCTCAAACCCTAGTTCATCTCTTTTATTCAATCTTTGTCTCAAAACCTCATATTGGAACCTGTGGGTTGCAAGTAGTGTCGATTACATCTTGTAGTTGATGCTAGTTGGTTTATTTGGTGGAAGATTATATGTTCAGATCTATTATGCTATTCAATACCCCTCTGATCTTGGACATGAATATGATGTGTGAGTAGTTACTTTTGTTCTTGACGAGATGGGAGAAGTCTTGTCATAAGTAATCATGTGAATTTGGTATTCGTTCGATATTTTGATGATATGTATGTTGTTGATTCTCTTAGTGGTGTCATGTGAACGTCGACTACATGGCACTTCACCATCTTTGGGCCTAAGGGAATGCATTGTGGAGTAGTAATTAGATGATGGGTTGCTAGAGTGACAGAAGCTTAAACCCTAGTTTATGTGATATTCCGTAAGGGGCAGATTTGGATCCATATGTTTAATGCTATGGTTAGATTTATCTTAATTCTTCTTTCGTAGTTGTGGATGCTTGCGAGAGGGGTTAATCATAAGTGGGAGGCTTGTTCAAGTAAGAACATCACCCAAGCACTGGTCCACCCACATATCAAATTATCAAAGTAGCGAACGCGAATCAAACAAACATGATGAAAGTGACTAGATGAAATTCCCATGTGTCCTCGAGAACGCTTTGCTTATTATACGAGTTCGTTCCGGCTTGTCCTTTGCTACAAAAAGGATTGGGCCACCTTGCTGCACTCTTTGTTACCTTTACTACTGGTTACTTGTTACAAATTATCTTGCTATCAAACTACTCGTTACCGATAATTTCAGTGCTTGCAGAAAATACCTTGCTAAAAACCGCTTGTTATTTCCTTCTGCTCCTCGTTGGTTCGACACTCTTACTTATCGAAAGGACTACGATTGATCCCCTATACTTGTGGGTCATCAAGACTCTTTTCTGGCGCCGTTGCCGGGGAGTGAAGCGCCTTTGGTGAGTGGAATTTGGTAAGGAAACATTTATATTACGTGGTGAAATTTATTGTCACTTGTCACTATGGAAAGTAATCGTTTAAGGGGTTTGTTCGGGGTATCTTCACCTCGACCGGAAGCACAAATAGTTGCTCCTCAACCTACTGCACCTACTGAAAATATTTATTATGAGATTCCTTTGGGTATGATAGAGAAACTGCTAGCTAATCTTTATGCAGGAGATGGAACGGTACATCCCGATATGCACTTGATCTATGTGGATGAAATTTGTGGATTGTTTAAGCTTACAGGTTTATCCAGAGATGGAGTTAAGAGGAAGGTCTTCCCTTTTTATTTGGAGGGAAAGGCATTGACATGGTATAGGCTATGTGATGATACTAAAATATGGGACTGGAACCGGTTGAATCTGGAATTCCACCCAAAAAATTATCATATGCATTTGGTTTATCGTGATCGGAATTATATATATAATTTTTGGCCTCGTGAAGGAGAAAGTATCGCTCAAGCTTGGGGGAGGCTTAGTATATGTTGCACACATGCCGCAATCATGAGCTCTCAAGAGAAATAATTCTTCAAAACTTTTATGCTCGACTTTCTCATAATGATCAATCCATGCTCGATTCTTCTTCGAATGGCTCCTTTATGAAGAAAACTATTGAATTCAGATGGGATCTTCTGGAAAGAATTAAACACAACTCTGAAGATTGGGAACTCGACAAAGGTAATGAGTCAGGTATAATACTTGAGTTCGATTGTGTTAAATCTTTTATGAATACCGATGCTTTCCATAAGTTTAGCACTAAATATGGACTTGACTCTGAGATAGTAACCTCCTTTTGTGAATCATTTGCTACTCATGTTGACCTCCCTAAGGAGAAGTGGTTTAAATATCATCCCCCTATTAAAGAAAAGATTGAGGAACCTGTTATAGTTAAAGAACAATCTATCATTTACAATGTTGATCCAGTTGTGCCTACTGCTTATATTGAGAAACCACCTTTTCCTGTTAGGATTAAGGAACATGCTAAAGTTTCAATTGTGGTTAACAAAAGTAATATTAGAGCACCTAGACCCTCTAAACAAATTAAAGTTGAACCTATTGTTGCAATGGTTAAAGATCTCTTGGTCGATAATATAGATGGGCATGTTATTTACTTCTATGATGAAGCTTCTAAAATTGCTAAGCCCGATCCTAAAGATAAAAACAAACCTGTAGTTGGCATGCCTGTTATTTCTGTTAAAATTGGAGACCATTGCTATCGTGGTTTATGTGATATTGGTGCTAGTGTGAGTGCTATTCCGTTTACTCTCTACCAAGAAGTCATGAATGATATTGCACCTGTTGAGATTGAAGATATTGATGTTACTATTAAGCTTGCAAACAGAGATACTATTTCACCACTTGGGATTGTTAGAGATGTTGAAGTCTTGTGTGGTAAGATCAAATACCCTACTGATTTTCTTGTTCTTGGATCACCACAAGATGATTTTTGTCCCATTATATTTGGTAGACCCTTCTTGAACACTGTTAACGCTAAAATTGATTGCGCTAAAGAAACTGTCGGTGTTAACTTTGGTGATATATCTCATGAGTTTAATTTCTCTAAGTTTCGTAGACAACCTCATGATAAAGAATAACCAATAAAGATGAAATTATTGGTCTTGCTTCTATTGTTGTGCCTCCTACTGATCCACTAGAACAATATTGGCTTGAGCATGAGAATGACATGAATATGAATGAAAGAAATGAAATATATGAATTATTCTTTAAACAAGCACCTATCCTAAAACATAATTTGCCTGTTGAAACCTTGGGAGGTCCACCTCCACCCAAGGGTGATCCTGTATTTGATTTGAAGAAATTACCTGATACTCTTAAATATGCTTATCTTGACGAAAAGAAGATATATCCTGTTATTATTAGTGCTAACCTTTCAGAGCATGAAGAAAAGAGATTACTAAAAACTCTGAGGAAGCACCGTGCTGCTATTGGATATACTCTCGATGATCTTAAGGGCATCAGTCCTACTTTATGTCAGCATAAAATTCATATGGAGCCAGATGCTAAACCCGTTGTTGATCATCAAAGAAGATTAAATCCTAAAATGAAGGATGTGGTAAGAACTAAAATATTAAAGCTTCTAGAAGCAGGTATAATTTATCCCATAGCTAATAGTAGATGGGTAAGTCCTATTCATTGTGTTCCTAAGAAAGGAGGTATTACCGTTGTTCCCAATGATAAAAGTGAACTCATTCCACAAAGAAGTGTAACTGGTTATAGGATGGTAATTGATTTTAGAAAATTAAACAAAGCCACTAGAAAGGATCATTACCCCTTACCTTTTATTGATCTAATGTTAGAAAGATTGTCCAAGCATACACACTTTTGCTTCCTAGATGGTTATTCTGGTTTCTCTCAAATACCTGTGTCACCTGAAGATCAAGAGAAAACCACCTTTACTTGTCCTTTTGGAACTTATGCTTATCGTCGTATGCCTTTTGGTTTATGTAATGCACCTGCTACCTTTCAAAGATGTATGACTGCTATATTCTCTGACTTTTGTGAAAAGATTGTTGAGGTTTTCATGGATGATTTCTCCATTTATGGAACTTCTTTTGATGATTGCTTGAGCAACCTTGATCGAGTTTTGCAGAGATGTGAAGAAACTAATCTTGTCTTGAATTGGGAGAAGTGCCACTTCATGGTGAATGAAGGTATAGTCCTTGGGCATAAAATTTCTGAAAGAGGTATTGAAGTTGATAAAGCTAAAGTTGACGCTATTGAGAAAATGCCATGTCCTAAAGATATCAAAGGTATAAGAAGTTTCCTTGGTCATGCTGGTTTCTATAGAAGGTTTATAAAAGACTTCTCTAAAATTTCTAGACCTCTTACCAATCTCTTGCAAAAAGATGTTCCATTTGTTTTTGATGGTGATTGTGTAGAAGCCTTTGAAACACTTAAGAAAGCCTTAACCTCTGCACCTATTGTTCAACCACCTGATTGGAACTTGCCCTTTGAAATTATGTGTGATGCTAGTGATTATGCTGTTGGTGCTGTTCTAGGACAAATAGTTGATAAGAAATTAAATGTTATCCATTATGCTAGTAAAACTCTAGACAATGCTCAAAGAAATTATGCTACTACTGAGAAAGATGCTAAACCTAGACTCATTAGGTGGGTTCTTGTAACACCCCCAGTGTCATGCTACAGTGACCTCACACTAATGATGCCATGTCATCATGCCTTTCCATGCCAAATAGCCACTTGTCCAAAATCCAGTTCAAATTCCATTTGAAATGCAAGTCAAATAATTACTTCTTCAAATAATTAAACAAAATAGTTCATAATATTGCAAATAATCCCAAAGCAATTATAAAAATAAAACCAACATTATTTGAATTCCCAAATTGACCCTACCATCCAAAATCAGTACCCAAAACAGCATTATTAAATCCATTTTCCTTTTGAAAAATTCAAATGAAATCATCTTGCCTCCAAACTTTTCGTGGCAATGCCAGACATTACCTAGTATTTGATTTGGCAAGTTATGCATTTTACAAAAGTCAACTGCTGGCTAAACAAAATACAAAACAGAAAGAATAAAAGAAAACAGAAAAAGAATAAAGAAAAAGAGAGAAAGCCCACTGTGCTGTTGGGCCTAAGTGGCACAGGCGCCAGTCCAGCCCGTTAACCCCGGTCGTCCCTAACCTCTCTCTCTCTCCCGGTGCGTGTCACTCCCGCACGCCATCGTCGCCGCTGCGGCCGCGCGATGCTTGCCACGGAGGTCGCCCTGTAGCCCTGGGGTGGATAAGAGCGACGCCACGCACGCGCTGGACGACCCCCAGGATCTTCCCCCCCCCCCCTCTCCCTCGCTCTCCCACCTCGGCCGAAACCGCCATGGCCGCGCTGCCGTTGTCCGCGTAGCCAGAGTCACTGCCTCGCCTCTCCGTCGTGGCTGTGAGCTCCGCCTCAACGCCCTCTCCCTCTCCACCGAACCACGCAAGCCGGAGCGCACCGCAACGCCATCAATGTCGTCGTCTTCCACCTCGGGCACCCGAGGACGCCTTCGTCAATTTCGTCAGCATCAAGCCCTCCCCGGCCACTCCGTCTTCTCCCCTATCACCGATGTGAGCTCCCGCTGTTCTCCCCCTCTCCCCCCTCTTGAATCCACACCGTTTGCGCCATCTCCCCGCGCGCCCGAGCTCACAGAAAGCTCGCGGTCGCCATAGCTCTGCCCGCGCTCCCCATGCTCCTTGCCGTGCGCACGCGAGCTCTAGCCGCGTCTGGCCGCGCCCTGCCACACCCCGCGTGCGCTCACGCTGCCGACACCGCCCAGCTCGACGCCACGGCCGCTACGCTCCATCTCCGACCACCCCGCTGCCACCCCTAGATGCACCGCGGCACGAGCTCTCCAACGCGCCCGCCCACGCAACCAGCGGCTGCCGAAATCGGCCGGCCGGCAATCTCCGCCGCGCCCTGCTTCGCCGTCGCTAGCGCGCCGGTGCGCCGCTGACGTGGCCGGGTAATTAGCTACTAATTACCCCGTGTGTGCCACTGACCCGTGGGCCCTAGGCCATTAGCTTAGTTTAAAACTGGACTAATTTAAACACCCCCTGTGACACTGACTGGTGGACCCCATCTGATAAACTAAATTAATTAACTCTAATGTAACTAACAGTGGCTGACAACTGGGTCCCACTGGACCCAGTTGACCCAGTCAACCTGCTGACTGGGCACCTCTAGTCTATGACAGGTGGGACCCACTGGTCCTGTTGACCAGTCAACGCTGATCAGTCAACTGCTGACTGTGTAGTTGACTGGGCCCCACTGTCAGCCACACATGCATATTGCTGGGTACACTTCTGTGTACCCATAGCAATTTATATTTAAATGATTTTCGAATTAAATTAAATCCAGTAAATTCCATAAATTACAAAAAATGATTAAAACTTTGAAAAATCATATAAAATAATCCGTAACTCGGATGAAAATAATTTATATATGAAAAATGATCAAAAAAATTAAAAGAATCCGAATATGTGGTCAAAATGCTTGACCATCACTCCTAACTAGATGAACATGGAACCTTCCCCTCCGGATCCATATACCGATAATCACCTAAAGCCGGGAAAATATTCCCAGATATTTTCCCGCTCCGTCTGTAACGAGTAGCACCGCGTTAGGTCACCCCCAGCACAGCATGTTGCCTTGTCATGCATCTGTGTGCATTTGTTTGCTTTATATTTATTGTTTCTTCCCCCTCTTCTCTCCGGTAGACCCGAGACCGACGCTGCTCCTGAGTACGACTACGTCGTCGACGACCCCTCTTTCACTGCAGAGCTTCCAGGCAAGCAAAAGCCCCTTGATCATTCCTATATCGCCCATTCCTTCTCTCCCATGCTTACATTAGATTTTGCTACTGTTTTTGATTGCTCCTATTATGATGCATAGCCTGATTTTGTAACCTGTTGATGATACCTTACCTGTTGTCCTATATGCTAAGTATAGGTTAGTTAGTGATCCATCATTGGCCCCACCCCCTTGTCCGTGTTACCAGGCTTTACTACCGGATGTTTCGATCAAGGTGATTGATGTGCAAAGACCGACACAGCACCGCACACCCCCATAGTTGTACGACTCTGCAGAGCTACTATCGAGTGCCGAGGATGATACCTCTTACTTCACTCCTGATGATATCTCTGTAGCGTGGCTAATCGGTTGTGGGTTACCGAGGGTGATTCCTCTTTCACCACCTCCGATGTAGCCTCTGTCGTGCAACCCCTCAAGTGTGAACCCATCGAGGGTGATTCCTCCGAGTTCACCTTGACGGATATATCGAGTGGGAATCCATCGAGGATGATTCCTCGGATTTCCCCCTTGATGTTTCGGACACACGGATACTTTGAATTTACCTATGGCCCCAGTTAAAGTCGGGTCAACCCCGAGGGGTACCCACGAGAGGTGTGGAGTTGGGTTGACTATGAGGGTACCCGCGAGATAATTACGTGGCACGGCCGGGGATTCCTGGCCCTTGACGTAAGTCCACGAGATGGGGCGACGGGACCACAGATCGTGGATCACTGCTCGTCTCCGCGAGCTCCTAATAATTCACTAACGGATTTGGGTATTTGATCTGAGTTGGCCACTGGCCTATACGCACTACCACCACGTGGGATAATGGTTTAATGGGGCCCTCGGTGCCGTATGTATCAGCCGAAATCTCTGTCAGACGTCCAGTTCAGCATTGCGGCACGGCCGGGTCGGCGCCCTAGAGGAGGTGGCGTGGATCGCCCTGCACGCAACGACCTGGAGTGCAAAGGGTGATGGGCCCAAGACCCCTGAGCACTTAGGATGTAGACCGGCGGGGACCTCTCTGCGGAGCCTAGGTAGGACTACGTCGTGTCGATCAGCCGAGGCCGGGCATGACCCAGAAAAGTGTGTCCGGCCGGAGTTAATCGAGTGTGTTGGGTAACAGTAGTGCACCCCTGCAGGGAAGATTATCTATTCAAATAGCTGTGTCCACGGTAACAGGACGCTCAGTATAGTATCCCGATCTACTACAACTAGAACTGGATACTTGTGTTACTTAATAATATGTTAGCTCCGGGATCGCTTTCTCGCAGGGAGTCGAGGAAGGATCTCTGGGCTTGGCTACTATTATACTTGTTGCTACTACTATATTTATGTACTAATCTACACTCTTCTAATGCTGCAAGATGGTAGTCTTCGTTAGGCTAGTCTCTCTCTCTATTCTGGCATTTGGCAGTGCAGTCCATTGATACAACCCCTTCAATTGATACCGATGCATAAGTAGAATAGTTCTGATGTAAGTCTTGTGAGTACTTTGGATGAGTACTCACGGTTGCTTTGCTACCTCTTTTCCCCCTACCCGATTGCTGCGATCAGATGACGGAGCCCCGGAGCCAGCTGATCCCGGCGTCGACTACTACTACACTGGCGGAGCCTACTACTACATGGAGACCGACCACCAGGAGTAGTTTAGGAGGCTCCCCGGCAGGAGGCCTGCGCCTTTTTGATCCTGATGTCATTGTTTTGCTCAGCCTTCTTAAGGCAACCTTTGTCTAATTATGTCTGTACTCAGATACTGATGCTTCCGCTGACTCTTGTGTATCTCAAGCTTATGTATTCGAGCCCTCGAGGCCCCTGGCTTGTAATATAAAGCTTGTATTATTTTATTTTCTGTCTAGAGTTGTGTTGTGATATCTTCCCGTGAGTCCCTGGGCTTGATCGTGCACATTTGCGTGTATGATTAGTGCATGATCCAGTCGGGGGCGTCACAAGCTGGTATCAGAGCCAACTGCCTGTAGGAAGCCCCTTTCCAACTCCTTGGCCGAAGTTGAGTCTAGTCTTTGAAAAACTATTTTACTAACATGGTTATGTGGCTTTCAGGCCCACATCGCCAATGGATGGGTTAGGATCTTTTATTCCTCTACTTTACTTTGGGATTCTGATATCTCCTCTATTTGGGTTAAAGTTTTGCTAACGTTAACATTAGGTTCTCGTGTTCACATCCACCCGGAGAGATGGATTGTCTGCAATTATTCCTTTTCATTCGTCTGTTTAATCTGATCATCGCATTTTCCTTTCCATTGGCCTGTTTAACCTTTCTTGTAATCTAGCTTTTATCCGGGCAGTGATAATTCCCTGCTTAAGTCAACACCTCAAATTAAACCTTGTCTCTATTGTTGATGACATTCCGGTAACCACCGATGGAAGAGAACCTTGCCTATTGGTACGCCTCGTTTTAACGAGTAGGAAAATGGTTCTCTTCGTTCCCCGCCCATGGTACCGACGTGTTGCCGACATAGTTGACAGACTTTTCTCTGACACGTCTTGTTGTCGTGACCGCGCAAGATGTCACCATCCTTCCTACTCTTAATCCGCACTCACTGCAACTCCACAGGATCGAGACCTGGCCAAGAAGGTTCGTTACAGTTTCGTAACCAATCCCTTCCCCTTTTCCTCCACCTCTTAAATCTCGGGACGATATTTCTTGCAGTGGAGGAGATTTGTAACACCCCCAGTGTCATGCTACAGTGACCTCACACTAATGATGCCATGTCATCATGCCTTTCCATGCCAAATAGCCACTTGTCCAAAATCTAGTTCAAATTCCATTTGAAATGCAAGTCAAATAATTACTTCTTCAAATAATTAAACAAAATAGTTCATAATATTGCAAATAATCCCAAAGCAATTATAAAAATAAAACCAACATTATTTGAATTCCCAAAATGACCCTAACATCCAAAATCAGTACCCAAAACAGCATTATTAAATCCATTTTCATTTTGAAAAATTCAAATGAAATCATCTTGCCCCCAAACTTTTCGTGGCAGTGCCAGATATTACCTAGTATTTGATTTGGCAAGTTATGCATTTTACAAAAGTCAACTGCTGGCTAACCAAAATGCAAAACAGAAAGAATACAAGAAAACAGAAAAAGAATAAAGAAAAAGAGAGAAAACCCACTGTGCTGCTGGGCTAAGTGGCACAGGCGCCAGCCCAGCCCGTTAACCCCGGTCGTCCCTAACCTCTCTCTCTCTCCCGGTGTGTGTCACTCCCGCACGCCGTCGTCGCCGCTGCGGCCGCACGATGCTTGCCACGGAGGCCGCCCTACAGCCCTGGGGTGGATAAGAGCGACGCCACGCACGCGCTGGACGACCCCCAGGATCGTCCCCCCCTCTCTCCCTCACTCTCCCGCCTCGGCCGAAACCGCCATGGCCGCGCTGCCATTGTCCGCATAGCCAGAGTCACCGCCTCGCCTCTCCGTCGTGGCTATGAGCTCCGCCTCAACGCCCTCTCCCTCTCCACCGAACCACGCAAGCCGGAGCGCACCGCAACGCCATCAACGTCGTTGTCTTCCACCTCGGGCACCCGAGGATGCCTTCGTCGATTTCGTCGCCGTCAAGCCCTCCCCGGCCACTCCGTCTTCTCCCCTGTCACCGATGTGAGCTCCCGTTGTTCTCCCCCTCTCCCCCCCTCTCGAATCCACGCCTTTTGCGCCGTCTCCCCGGGCGCCCGAGCTCATGGAAAGCTCGCAGTCGCCACGGCTCTGCCCGCGCTCCCCACGCTCCTGGCCGCGCGCCCGTGAGCCCTAGCCGCGTCTGGCCGCACCCTGCCACACCCCACGCGTGCCCACGCTGCCCGCGCCCGCTGCTGCCCAACCATGCCCGTGCACGACCGTAGCGCCGCCGCAGCCCAGCTCGACGCCACCTCCGCTACGCTCCATCTCCGACCACCCCGCTGCCACACATAGATGCGCCGCGGCGCGAGCTCTCCAACGTGCCCGCCCACGCACACAGGGACTGCCAAAATCGGCTGGCCGGCGACCTCCGCCGCGCCCTGCTTCGCCGTCGTTAGCGCGCCAGTGCGCCGCTGACGTGGCCGCGTAATTAGCTACTAATTACCCCATGTGTGACACTGACCCGTGGGCCCCAGGCCATTAGCTTAGTTTAAAACTGGACTAATTTAAACACCCCCTGTGACACTGACTGGTGGACCCCATCTGATAAACTAAATTAATTAACTCTAATGTAACTAACAGTGGCTGACAACTGGGTCCCACTGGACCCAGTTGACCCAGTCAACCTGCTGACTGGGCACCTCCAGTCTATGACAGGTGGGACCCACTGGTCCTGTTGACCAGTCAACGCTGACCAGTCAACCGCTGACTGTGTAGTTGACTGGGCCCCACTGTCAGCCACACATGCATATTGCTGGGTACACTTCTGTGTACCCATAGCAATTTATATTTAAATGATTTTCGAATTAAATTAAATCCAGTAAATTCCATAAATTACAGAAAATGATTAAAACTTTGAAAAATCATATAAAATAATCCGTAACTGGGATGAAAATAACTTATATATGAAAAATGATCAGAAAAATTAGACGAATCCGAATATGTGGTCAAAATGCTTGACCATCACTCCTAACTAGATGAACATGGAACCTTCCCCTCCGGATCCATATACCGATAATCACCTAAAGCCGGGAAAATATTCCCAGATATTTTCCCGCTCCGTTTGTAACGAGTAGCACTGCGTTAGGTCACCCCCAGCACAGCATGTTGCCTTGTCATGCATCTGTTTGCATTTGTTTGCTTTATATTTATTGTTTCTTCCCCCTCTTCTCTCCGGTAGACCCGAGACCGACGCTGCTCCTGAGTACGACTACGTCGTCGACGACCCCTCTTTCACTGCAGAGCTTCCAGGCAAGCAAAACCCCCTTGATCATTCCTATATCGCCCATTCCTTCTCTCCCATGCTTGCATTAGATTTTGCTACTGTTTTTGATTGCTCCTATTCTGATGCATAGCCTGATTTTGTAACCTGTTGATGATACCTTACCTGTTGTCCTATATGCTTAGTATAGGCTGGTTAGTGATCCATCATAGGCCCCACCCCCTTGTCTGTGTTGCCAGGCTCTACTACCGGATGTTTCGATGAAGGTGATCGATGTGCAGAGACCGACACAGCACCGCACACCCCCTTAGTTGTATGACTCTGCAGAGCTACTATCGAGTGCCGAGGGTGATACCTCTTACTTCACTCTTGATGATATCTCTCTAGCGTGGCTAATCGGTTGTGGGTTACCGAGGGTGATTCCTCTTTCACCACCTCCGATGTAGCCTCTGTCGTGCAACCCCTCAAGTGTGAACCCATCGAGGGTGATTCCTCCGAGTTCACCTTGACGGATACATCGAGGGTGATTCCTCGGATTTCCCCCTTGATGTTTCGGACACACGGATACTTTGAATTTACCTCAGGCCCCAGTTAAAGTCGGGTCGACCACGAGGGGTACCCGCGAGAGGTGTGGAGTTTGGTTGACCATGAGGGTACCAGCGAGATAATTACGTGGCACGGCCGGGCATTCCTGGCCCTTGCCGTAAGTCCACAAGACGGGGCAACGGGACCATAGATCGTGGATCACTGCTCGTCTTCGCGAGCTCCTAATAATTCACTAACGGATTTGGGTATTTGATCTGAGTTGGCCACTAGCCTATACGCACTACCAGCACGCGGGATAATGGTTTAATGGGGCCCTCGGCGCCGTATGTATCAGCCGAAAGCTCTGTCAGACGTCCAGTTCAGCATTGCGGCACGGCCGGGTCGGCGCCCTAGAGGAGGTGGCCTGGATCGCCCTGCACGCAACGACCTGGAGTGCAAAGGGCGATGGGCCCAAGACCCCTGAGTACTTAGGATGTAGACCGGCGGGGACCTCTCTGCGAAGCCTAGGTAGGACTACGTCGTGTCGATCAGCCGAGGCCGGGCATGACCCAGAAAAGTGTGTCCGGCTGGAGTTAATCGAGCGTGTTGGGTAACAGTAGTGCACCCCTGTAGGGAAGATTATCTATTTGAATAGCCGTGTCCATGGTAACAGGACGCTCAGTATAGTATCCCGATCTACTACAACTAGAACTGGATACTTGTGTTACTTAATAATATGTTAGCTCCGGGATCGCTTTCTCGCAAGGAGCCGAGGAAGGATTTCTGGGCTTGGCTACTATTATACTTGTTGCTACTACTATATTTATGTACTAATCTACACTCTTCTAATGCTGCAAGATGTAGTCTTCGTTAGGCTAGGCTCTCTCTCAATTCTGGCATTTCTGCAGTGTAGTCCACAGATACAGCCCCTTCAATTGATACCGATGCATAAGTAGAATAGTTCTGATGTAAGTCTTGCGAGTACTTTGGATGAGTACTCACGGTTGCTTTGCTACCTCTTTTCCCCCTACCCGATTGCTGCGATCAGATGACGGAGCCCCGGAGCCAGCTGATCCCGCCGTCGACTACTACTACACTGGCGGAGCCTACTACTATGTGGAGACCGACGACCAGGAGTAGTTTAGGAGGCTCCCAGGCAGGAGGCCTGCGCCTTTTCGATCTAGATGTCGCTGTTTTGCTCAGCCTTCTTAAGGTAACCTTTGTCTAATTATGTCTGTACTCAGAGACTGATGCTTCCGCTGACTCTTGTGTATCTCAAGCTTATGTATTCGAGCCCTCGAGGCCCCTGGCTTGTAATATAAAGCTTGTATTATTTTATTTTGTGTCTAGAGTTGTGTTGTGATATCTTCCCGTGAGTCCCTGGGCTTGATCGTGCGCATTTGCGTGTATGATTAGTGCACGATCGAGTCGGGGGCGTCACAGTTCTATTGCTACAAGAATTTGACTTGCATATTGTTGATAGAAAGGGAGCTGAGAATCCCGTAGCTGATAATTTGTCTAGAATGGAAAATGTTCTTGATGACCCACTCCCTATTAATGATGATTTCCCTGATGAACAATTAGCTATGATAAATGCTTCTCGTAATACTCCTTGGTATGCAGACTATGCTAATTATATTATTGCTAAATTTATACCACCTAGTTTCACATACCAACAAAAGAAAAAGTTCTTCTATGATTTAAGACATTACTTCTGGGATGACCCACATATTTATAAAGAAGGAGTAGATGGTATTATTAGACGTTGTATACCTGAGCATGAACAGGAACAAATCCTACGGAAGTGTCATTCCGAGGCTTACGGAGGACACCATGCGGGAGACAGAACTGCACATAAGGTACTACAATCTGGTTTTTATTGGCCTACTCTTTTCAAGGATGCTCGTAAGTTTGTCTTATCTTATGATGAATGTCAAAGAATTGGTAATATTGGTAGACGTCAGGAAATGCCTATGAATTATTCACTTGTTATTGAACCATTTGATGTTTGGGGATTTGATTATATGGGACCTTTTCCTTCCTCTAAAGGGTATACACATATTTTAGTTGCTATTGATTACCTTACTAAGTGGGTAGAAGCTATTCCAACTAGTAGTGTTGATCATAACACTTCTATTAAAATGCTTAAAGAAGTTATTTTCCCGAGGTTCGGAGTCCCTAGATATTTAATGACTGATGGTGGTTCACATTTTATTCATGGTGCCTTCCGTAATCTGCTTGCTAAATATGATGTCAACCATAGAATTGCATCTCCCTATCACCCTCAATCTAGTGGTCAAGTTGAATTGAGCAATAGGGAAATAAAGTTAATTTTGCAAAAGACCGTCAATAGATCTAGAAAGAATTGGTCTAAGAAACTTGACGATGCATTATGGGCTTATAGAACTGCTTATAAAAATCCTATGGGTATGTCTCCTTATAAAATGGTTTATGGAAAAGCATGTCATTTACCTCTTGAGTCAGAACATAAAGCATATTGGGCAATTAAAGAACTCAATTATGATTTTAAACTTGCCGGTGAAAAGAGGTTATTTGATATTAGCTCGCTAGATGAATGGAGAACCCAAGCTTATGAAAATGCTAAATTGTTTAACGAAAAAGTTAAAAGATGGCATGATAGAAGAATTCAAAAACTGGAATTCAAAGTGGGTGAGTACGTCCTATTGTACAATTCTCGTTTTATATTTTTTGCAGGAAAACTTCTCTCTAAATGGGAAGGGTCGTATATCATCGAAGAAATTTATCGCTCCGGAGCCATCAAAATAAATAACTCTGAAGGAAATAATCCGAGAGTGGTGAATGGGCAAAGAATTAAGCATTATATTTTTGGTACACCTATTAATGTTGAAACTAACATTATTCAAACTATGACACCGGAGGAATACATAAGAGAGACCTTCCAGAACACTCCAGAACCCTGAAAAGGAAGAGGTACGTGATACGGTAAGTAAACCGACTCCAAAAATTCCATAAAAATACTTTCTGTCAGTTTTGGAATATTAGAAAAAATACAAAAATAAGAAACAGCCGAGGGGACCCACGAGGTGCACACGAGGCACCAGGGCGCGCCCACCCCCCTCCCAGGCGTGCCCTGGTGGCTCGTGGGCCCCTCGTGAGCCTTCCCGACTCCGTTTTCTTCTGGAATACTTGTTTTGCAAGATAAAAATTCTTTATATATGCTCCCGGACGTTTTGACCACCGTATCGCAAGATTCCCCTCTGTTCTTGTTTCGTGCTATTTTTCTGACAGATCCGGAAGTATGTCATCTCAAGACTCAGATGGAGAGAGCTTAGTATCACACTATGTTACAAATCCAAGGACCTATGGGGATACAGATCCCTATGGATGGTCCACGGAGGAGGAGCGAGATGTCAACTTGAAGCTAAGATGAAGACGATGCCCCTCTACCTCAGCCGGGAGATATGCATGGGGAGTTCAAGAAGTCGAGCCTCCCAAACACAGTAGACAAATCTAAGATCCAATTTATCCCTTTCCGTCTTCTACAGGAAACAAGAACGTATTATGTGAGAAGATAGTGGAGCTTGAGCAAGAAATTAGCAAGTTGAAGGAAGAAAACTGTGCTCTCAAGCGGAAACTGAAGGACAAGCCCACCACTTCATCACCATCATCATCATCGAAGAAGGAGACTTGAGTACATGGGTATGGGCACTCCCCTTGGCTTGTGCCAAGCTTGGGGGAGGCACCCCGGTATCGTATCACCATCACTTTTATTATCTTTACCTATTTTTAGTTCGACCTTAGTTATTTCGTGATTTAGTTGAATAAAAGTTTAGTATGATCTAGTTTCGAGTGCTAGTTTCGTGATCTATCTATCTATGTAATTGAGTTGAGAGTTATATAATAAAGAGTAGTTTGAGTTTTTGCTTCTTTACTTTTATGTTTCAATCCTAGGAATGAAAATAATGAAAAAGATCATATGCTAATCTTATGGAAAGTAATGACATTACATAAAGAAAATTATAAGTGGTAAAATTTATTGAAAGTTAACAAACATAGCATCGGTCAATGATGCAATTCATGAAAAAATTAATAAGGGAAGAGAATATTCACATGCAAATACACTATCTTGGACATCTTTTATGATTGTGAGCCCCCATTGAGTATTTTATGTCAAATTGTTGACGTTGGACAAGGAAGACAATGTAATGAATTATGTTTGCTTATATTCACATAGAAGTTATATTGTCATAGATCCTCCAACATGTGGTGCTTGCCCAATATGTTTGCTAGCCAAAAATCCGCACCAAGTAGAGATACTACTTGTGCATCCAATAACCTTGAACCCAGTTTCATTCCATGAGAGTCCACTATACCTACCTATGGATTGAATAAGATTCTTCAAGTAAGTTGTCATCGGTGCATAAAGCAATAAAAATTGCTCCTAAATATGTATGATCTTTTACTGTAAGGGAAAATAAGCTTTGTACGATCTTGTGATGGTAAAGAAATAAAAGCGACGGACTGCATAATAAAGGTTGCTATCACAAGGGGCAATATAAAGTGACGTTCCTTTGCATTAAGAGCTTGTGCATCCAAAAACAAAAAGCGCATGACAACCTCTGCTTCCCTCTGCGAAGGGCCTGTCCTTTACCTTTATGTATTTACTTTTTATGCAAGAGTCAATAGTGTTCTCCTCTATTCCTTTTTATTTTTCTCTTTTGCAAGCATCATGTGGTGGGGAAAGATCTAGGCATATATATCCAGTTGGATATGAGTGATCATGAGTTATTATTGTTGACATCACCCTTGAGGTGAATAAGTTGGGAGGCAAAATTATAAGCCCCTATCTTTCTATGTGTCTGGCTGAAACTTTTTGCTCCATATATATGTTGTGAGTGTTAGCAATCATAGAAGACTAAATGAAGGTTGAGTCTGTGGACTTGCTAAAAAGCTCCTACATGAGACCCTTCCTGAAAATATGATGAATTGCAATTGCATTGTTGACTGAGAACATAGTTTGTTAGTTTCAAGAAAGTTTATGCCTTATACTTCGTTGTTGTGATGAATTGTTACTTGCTCATGAGAAGTTCTATGGTAATGAATATTGTTGTTATAATAATGATCATGATGCTACTATGTTCGTATTTTGTTTTTATCGACACCTCTCTCTCTAAACATGTGGACATGATTATCGATATCGGCTTTCGCTTGAGGACAAGCGAGGTCTAAGCTTGGGGGAATTGATACGTCCATTTTGCATCATGTTTTCTTACTGTTATTTATAGTGTTTCTAATCAATATATTACTTTGTGGAGTAATTCTAATGCCTTTTCTCTCTTAATATGCAAGATTTACATAAAGAGGGAGATTGCCGGCAGCTGGAATTCTGGACCTGAAAAGGCTATGTCAGAGATACCTATTCTGCACATCTCCAAATGAGCTGAAATTTCACGGAGATTTATTTTGGAATAAATAAAAAATATTGGAGAAAAGAAGTACCAGCGGGGGCCACCCATGTGCCCACGAGGCACCAGGGCGCGCCCACCCCCCCCCCAGGCGTGCACTGGTGGCTTGTGGGGCCCCTGGCCAGCCTTCGGTACCCATCTTCTGGTATATAAGCCCATTTTCCCTAGAAAAAATAAAGAGAAGACTTTCGGGATGGAGCGCCACCGTCTCGAGGCGGAACTTGGGCAGGAGCATTTTTGCTCTCCGGTGGAGCGATTCCACCAAGGCTACTTCCCTCCGGGAGGGGGAAATCGAAGCCATCGACATCACCAATGATCCTCTCATCGTGGGAGGACCAATCTTCATCAACATCTTCACCAGCACCATCTCATCTCAAACCCTAGTTCATCTCTTGTATTCAATCTTTGTCTCAAAACCTCAGATTGGTACCTGTGGGTTGCTAGTAGTGTCGATTACATCTTGTAGTTGATGCTAGTTGGTTTATTTGGTGGAAGATTATATGTTCAGATCTATTATGCTATTCAATACCCCTATGATCTTGGACATGAATGTGATGTGTGAGTAGTTACTTTTGTTCTTGAGGACATGGGAGAAGTCTTGTCATAAGTAATCATGTGAATTTGGTATTCGTTCGATATTTTGATGATATGTATGTTGTTGATTCTCTTAGTGGTGTCATGTGAATGTCGACTACATGGCACTTCACCATCTTTGGGCCTAAGGGAATGCATTGCGGAGTAGTAATTAGATGATGGGTTGCTAGAGTGACAGAAGCTTAAACCCTAGTTTATGCGCTATTCCGTAAGGGGCTGATTTGGATCCATATGTTTAATGCTATGGTTAGATTTATCTTAATTCTTCTTTCGTAGTTACGGATGCTTGCGAGAGGGGTTAATCATAAGCGGGAGGCTTGTTCAAGTAATAACAGCACCCAAGCACCGGTCCACCCACATATCAAATTATCAAAGTAGCGAACGCGAATCAAACAAACATGATGAAAGTGACTAGATGAAATTCCCATGTGTCCTCGAGAACGCTTTGCTTATTATACGAGTTCGTTCCGGCTTGTCCTTTGCGACAAAAAGGATTGGGCCACCTTGCTGCACTCTTTGTTACCTTTACTACTTGTTACTTGTTACAAATTATCTTGTTATCAAACTACTCATTACCGGTAATTTCAGTGCTTGCAGAAAATACCTTGCTAAAAACCGCTTGTCATTTCCTTCTGCTCCTCGTTGGTTGGACACTCTTACTTATCGAAAGGACTATGATTGATCCCCTATACTTGTGGGTCATCAGTGGCCATCATCGACCCCTACTATAGAGGCATGAAAGATGAGTGCAAAAAGAACAAGGATGCCTGGCACGAGGCCTGGGTGCAGAGACTGGATGAAGAACACGTCAAGTACGCGGCCAAGGATGCGTACACAAGCTACGAGATGTACAGGTGGATCGTTGACATGAGGGAGTGCCTCCTTCCTGTGGACGACGAGGGATTCGATCGAGGCACAAGTAGAGTAGTGGCGGCAGCGTCATAAGAAGTAGATGATTAGATGACCATTTCTCCTAGTTTAGAATGCATGTAATTGTTTATTGAGGTGTGTGCGAATGTTTTGTGTAGTCACCTATGTAATTGGATGTTTAATTTGGTTATATATGTTGTTCTTCTGTAGGCTGAGCAAATTACAACGCAGACGGACTAAACTAGGGAACCCGTCGGTGATGATTTCATCAATCGCTGACAATTGTATACCAGCAAGCGTTTGCCCACAACACACACGGGTTATTAGCAGGAATCGTCCATGTTGTTATCCGTCTTCCCACACATTTCAGATTACTGACATGTTTGCCGCGTATCACACACATCTTGTTAATTTGAACCGTTTCTGTTGTGTTGGGTAATCGCAAATAGTTCATCCGAGTGAACCGCATGCTGTATATCGCACACACCTTGATCTGCCTAACAGTTTCTGTTGTGTTGTGTAATCACAAACAGTTCATCCGAGTGAACTGTATGCCGTGTATCGCACACACCACGAACTGGCTGACCGTGTTTGTTGTTCTGGCTTATCGCAAACAGTTCGTATGGATCAACTGTATGCCACGTATCGCACACGCGTCTCTAATCTGAATCGTTTTTGATGTCTCCGGCATCGCAAACAGTTCATCTTATTGGGGGCGGTTTTTTTACGACACCGTTTGCGATTCATGCATCGCACACAGTTTGGTCGTGGGGTCTCTGATTCATGTGTCGCGTTAGCGGTCGCCTTCAGTAGTGAGCGGTCGATTGGTGGACTAATAGTAGTAGATGCAGGCAGGAGTCGGTCTACTTGTCATGGACGTGATGCCTATATACATGATTGTTGCCATGAATAACATCATAACTTTGCGCTTTTCTGCCCAACAGTAATTCGTTTACCCGCTGTATACTATGTTTCGAGAGAGAAGCCTCTAGTGAAAACTATGGCCCCCGGGTCTACTTTTATTATATTAGAAAACCCTAAATTACTTTGATGCAATTATTTTACTTTTTATTTACTTTTCAATTTATATATATATCTATCACTATCAGATTTAATCCTTGCAAGTAACGAGTTCAAGGGGATTGACAACCCTCTTGCCCGCGTTGGGTGCAAGTATTTGCTCTCTTGTGTGTAGGTACTGCTTGACTAGGATTTGCTTGGTTCTCCTATTGGTTTGATAACCTTGGTTCTCACTAAGGGAAATACTATCCGCTACTATATTGCTTCACCCTTCCTCTTCGGGGAAAATCCCAACGTAGCTCACAAGTAGCACTACTCCTTCATACATTCCTTCTTCTTCTAAAAGTTTCAGCTTCCTCGATCATGATGAAGCTTACCTCCTCTACTTCTTGTTCTTCCTTTTGTTCATTAGCTAGGTACAGCTTCAGGCGTTGACCATTCACGGTCCAAGGTGCATCCTTTCCTCCTTTCAATCGAACGGCTCCGGAGTTGTAGACTTCTTCAATCTCGTGGGGGCCTTGAGACGAGAATTAAATAGGAGGACTTTGTCCCCTGCGGTAAATGTTTATTTTAGGATCTTGCGATCGTGACACATCTTAACTTTCTCTTTAAACAACCAGGCACTCTCGTAAGCATTATTCCGGAGCTCTCCTAAAGCATGCATATCTAGCAGTCTCTTCTCTCGTGCTTCCTTTAGATCAAAATTTAGAGGCAATTTTTATTGCTTTGTGCACCGATGACAACTTACTTGAAGGATCTTATTCAATCCATAGGTAGATATAGTGGACTCTCATGACATGAAACTGGGTTCAAGGGTTTTGGATGCACAAGTAGTATCTCTACTTAGTGCAGATTTTTGGCTAGCAAAAGATAGTGAGCAAGCACCACATGTTAGAGGATCCATGACAATATAACTTCTATGTGAATATAAGCAAACATAACTCATTACGTTGTCTTCCTTTTCCAACGTCAACTCTTTGACATAGAATATTTAATGGGGGCTCACAATCATAAAGATGTCCAAGATAGTATATTTATATGTGAATCCTCTCTTCCTTTATTACTTTTTCATGAATTACATCAATGACCAATGCTATGTTTGTTAAGTTTCAATAAATTTTATCAATTATACTTTTCTTTATGTAAAGTCATTATTCCCCAAGGGATTAGTATATGATCTTTTCATTCTTTCATTGCTAAGATTGAAACATAAAAGTAAAGAAGCAAAACTCAAACTACTCTTTATTATATAACTCTCAAACACGATTACATAGATAGATAGATCATGAAACGAGCACTCGAAACTAGATAATACTAAAAATTTATTCTTCTAGATCATGAAATAACTAAGGATCGAACTTAAGATAGATAATCATGATACAAAGGTGATGATGATACGATAACCGGGGCACCTCCCCAAACCTTGGAACAAGCCAAGGGTGGTGCCCATACCCGTGTACTCATGTGTCTTTCTTCGGTGATGGTGGTGATGAAGTAATAGGCTTGTCCTTCATAACACTGATTAGAATGTCCCTTAGGCTATGAATTTCACGAAGTACATGCTGGATCATCTCTGCATTCTTTTGGACTTCAGCCATGATATGCTTATTCTCTGGCCCCCAAGCTTTCTTTCCTGCATCACTTTCACTTGGACGAGAGATGTCCCAATTGGATGGTATGTGCATGCGGGGAGTATTTTCACCCCCATAATTGTGAACCAAATTATGAAAATAGTTCCGATGTAACCTATGCAAGGGTCTCCTAGGAGCAAGCCCTTCTTGTACCTCTTGACTTCCATGGCTTGTGGTGTTCCTCATGGCGTGATGGGGGTTTTGAGTTGTGGAGATGTCGGCAAGGGTACCCCTCTCGAAGGCCGGAGGGTGGACTTCCAGCTAATCCCCCTCATCTTCTTCCATGGTGACCTCCTCCTCCTCCTCTCTCCTGAGTTCCATCTGCAGCAACCAAGCGTCATCTCCCACATTGTTTGAGGAAGAGGAAGACATGATACCAGGCCCCGAAAATCTTACAGAAAACAACACGAAATAAGAACAGAGGAGAAACTTGCGATACGGTGGTCAAAACATACGGGAGTATATATGAAGAATTTTTATCTTGCAAAACAAGCGTACGGGGGGAAAACGGAGTCGGGAAGGCACACGAGGGGCCCATAAGGCAACCCGGCACTCCCCGACGCGCCCCGGGGGGGTCACGCCTTGTTGCCTTGTGACCTCCTCATGGGTCCCCTCGACTGTTTCTTATTTTTGTTTTTTCTAATATTCCAAAACGGACAGAAATAATTTTTATGGAATTTTTGGAGTCGGTTTACTTACCGTATCACATACCTACCCTTTTTAGGGTTCTGGAGCGTTCCGAAAGGACTCTTTTATGTGTTCCTCTGGCGTCATTGTTTGAATAATTTAGTTTCAACATTAATGGGCATACCTGAGATGTAGTGCTTAATTCTTTGCCCATTGACCACCTTCGGATTGGTGCCTTCGGCATTATTAATTTTGATAGCTCCGGAGCGATAAACTTCTTCGATGATATATAGTCCTTCCCATTTAGAGAGAAGTTTCTCTGCAAAGAATCTGAAATGAGAGTTGTACAATAGAACATGCTCACCAGCTTTAAATTCCCATTTTTGAATTCTTTTATCATGCCATCTCTTGACTTTTTCTTTAAACAACTTGGCATTTTCATAGGCTTGGCTTCTCCATTCATCTAAAGAGCTAATATCAAACAACCTCTTTTCACCGGCAAGTTTGAAATCATAATTAAGTTCTTTAATTGCCCAATATGCCTTATGTTCTAGTTTAAGAGGTAAATGACATGCTTTTTCATAAACCATTTTATACGGAGACATACCCATTGGATTTTTATAAGAAGTTCTATAAGCCCACAATGCATCATAAAGTTTCTTAGACCAATTTTTCCTGGATCTATTAACAGTCTTTTGCAAAATTAACTTTATTTCTCTATTACTCAACTCAACTTGACCACTACACTCAGGATGATAAGGCGAAGCAATTCTATGGTTAACATCATATTTAGCAAGAAGTTTACGGAAAGCACCTTGAATAAAATGTGAACCACCATCGGTCATCAAGTATCTAGGGACTCCAAACCTCGGGAATATAACTTCTTTAAGCATTTTAATAGAGGTGTTGTGATCAGCACTACTAGTTGGAATAGCTTCTACCCATTTAGTAACATAATCAACAGCAACAAGAATATGTGTATACCCTTTGGATTTAGGAAAAGGTAACATATAATGAAAGCCCCAAACATCAAATGGTTCAATAACAAGTGAAAAATTCATAGGCATTTCCTGACGTCTACCAATATTATGTGGCACCCCGGCTCAGAGCAACCGGTTTACCTTGCATTGCCAGCCCAGAGATCAAGTCTTCTGGCAACACACAACAACTTGGTACAGAAAATAACCGCTTTATTGATCTCTAGCCGATACATAGGTTCAGATATTACAAGATGAGCGAGGCCAAGCGGCACACACGGTGCGGCTGCACTTATGTACATTATTTAGTAGACATCTCAGGGGCCTCGACGATAAAGGAAACTACTACACGGCAGCGGAACGACGATGTAGAGAAACTCCACTCCACAGGGACACTGCTGGGACACGGCCTAGACCGCAACATACTCTTGCACGGCTTATCCTGCATCTGGCATGATAAGTCGGGTGAGTACTTTGAATGTACTCGCAAGCTCACAGCAAACAAAAGCAAATTCGATGAACAATAACAGGGCATTTAACAAGTTTAATGCATGAACATGAACATGATACTATAAATCATGAAGTGTATGTGGAAGGTTGCCATGGTCCCTTGGACCAACTTACCATTTCGGGGTTACCTCGTAACCACCGTCAACATCTTACCATAGTGATCCTCACACGATCACCACAATACTAACCGAAGTGATCCTCACATGATCACCAACTTCTGCATGTGTCATTGTAGAGGTATTAAGTGTGCAGGTTATTTATTTCTGTTGACCCACGGTGTGACCTACCACGAACTGTGTCCATGACCGAGGACGCGGCTATCGATAGATTATACACTCTGCAGAGGTTAGTACATTGTACCCACACCACGGAACTCATGGCCTCGTGCTCCCATTCGGGTGGAGCAACGACATTCCGACAAAACCAATCTATTGCATGACACTCTCCCGGCCACTCCGACAAACTCCCCTTTGGGCTATGTCATGGGTGGCCCTGATGTCAACTCGTGACATCCTGCCACCTCGTGGCTGCCACCGTTGTGGCCAAACAAAACAAAGTCATCCCAAACGGGGACATCGGTACCATAAAACTCGGGCACACAAGGTTATGACTGCCTACCGGGCCAGGGTAGCGCAAGGGCACAACCTTCCCTAGTTGGAGGCACCGTCGAGAGGCATGATAATAGACCGAATTAGGGCCTCCCCATCCAGACAAGTGTGGTTGCACTTGTGAGCTCAATTCGGTGGCACCATGACTCGATCAACAGTTGTTCAAGTTGGATTAACATCAGGTTTAACTTGAAAGAATGTGATCCGAGCCATAGTATGCAATGAGGTGCACGGGTCACGATAATATGAAAATGAATAATGAATGCATCATGCTACCACGAGAGTATATGACATGATCTCTACTGCACAAAATAATAAGATGACATATTTCTCACTGCATAATAATAATATGACATGTAACAACTAAAATGTAACAAGTTGTATATAGCAAATCATTTTAATAGTGAGGCATTTAATGATTTTAATTCAAATAAACCATTGTCATTGAAATGTCATCCTTGCATATGAATGTTGTGGCTTGCCTTGGTTTAGAGGAGTGTCACAATACTCCTGGTCTTCTCCAACACAACTAGGATCTTCTGAAAATAATTTAAATGCAAAAAGAAATTGTCACATAAAGCATTTTAATGCACCAGAAATTCCCAACAGCAAGGAAAATTCTCAATTTTGCCATACAGAAACTTTAGCTCAAGACAAAACTAATGCAAAAAGAATCAATTCATTTGGACTTATAGAATAGAATCTAGAGCTGGTCAAAGTTCTGGTCAAAATTTGCATTTAAATGGATTTAAATGAATTTCCAGAGAAGGCCACGTCGAAGACGTATTTTTAGAGTACGCTTCCACTTAGAAAACGTTTTGGGCGGGGCAGAGAGGCTAACAGGTGGGGTCCGCTGTCAGGGTTAAATGGGAGAGAGAGGGAAACAGAGCACGGCGGCTCTGTCGCCGGTGGTTCTCCGGCGAGGAGACCACGGCGACCGCCGGAGAGGAGGGGGATAAATCCAGCGCATCAAGACGAGCACGGGCGTACCCGAAGTGACGGCGGGGGTGGACGGACGGCGGCTCGGGCTTCTTCTCCAGAGATGGTGGCGGCGGAGCTCGTTGGATACGGCGATTCCAGCGATGATCCGACGAACCAACGGTACCGGCGTACTCAGGAGACCACCACGATCTCGACGGTAGCAGTGAACGAAGACAGGGATGACCGGAGTGAGTGGACGGCCGAGGTGGATCCGCGGCCAACTCCGGCGAGGATCGGCGGCTGGAGGCCCTCCCGGCCTTGGCGCACTAGCTAGGAACTCGATTTGTGGCCAGGGAAGTAGTTTGCGATGGTTGGAATGGCTCAGGGAGGGTTCTATTTATAGGTGGAGGGGTGGCCGTGCACTGGACTCCGCCGGAGAGGAGCTGCCGGCGCACTGGGAGGGAGAGGAGCTCGGGCGAGTCGTGGAGAGGAAGTAGAGGAGCTCAGCGACGCGGTGCATGCACGCGGCCACAGTGCGGCGCACTAAGTGGGGCAGGCGACACATGCGCGCGCACTGTTCTGCCCGGTAGAGCCTCGGCCGCTTCCGGCGTGCTGCATGCCGGCGTCGGGCAGGAACAGGGCAAGGCCAGGTGGCATGCGGGAGGCTGCGGAGAGGCGGGGACATGCTGCAGTGGCGAGAGGAGGATGAATGGGCGGCGGCAGAGGGACCCGATGCCCAGAGCGCAGCGACTGCCAGCCAAACCCCGTGCACACACGTAGTCACCGCGTGCACTGGCACACGCGGTGCTTTAGGCGATGCCAGACCGTGTCTAGGGTGTAGTCCCTTCAACGCGGTGCCGCAATGTGCGCTTGGTTTGCCATCTAGCTCATTGGATAAGACTTGAGCAAGCTGCAATGTTTCTGGACAGAAACTTGGGACGAATGCTAGGAGCAAACGGCTGGGAGCTAAAGGTTGAAACTTGGGGGTTAATCTTCTCCTAGGAAGTTAGTCATGTGGTAAAAATTTCAGCTCCAATAGATCAAGGAAAAATATACTTGCTTCACAAAGTGCCAATTCTGTCCAGAAGCAAAAATATTTTCCCTAGCTGAAAATTTCCAAATGACCATGGCATATTTTTGCATGCGGAGGTGAGGCAAGATCCAAAGAATATTTGGGAATTTTCTTGGAATTTTCTGAGCAATAAAAATGAGGGTTGCTTCATAGCTTATTGAGAAAACAGTCATTTTCAGGAGGAAAATGACTATCATGTCATTAAAGAAAATTATCCCATGGCATTATGGTGAGAGGGATGAGGTCTAGGGAGGGTTTAAGGATGATAGAACCCACTTGGAAGAAAACCAAAAAATAATTTCCAAGTGGCAAGTCCAAAAGAATTGACAGAAAAACCAAATGCAAATTAAATACTTAATAAATCCAAATAAAATAAAGAAGGCAAAAACCAGGATGTTACAAACCTCCCCCCCTTAGGATGAATATCGTCCTCAAGATTCGGTTGCTCAGGAAATAAATATGGGTATGCAGTCCTTAAGAAATCCTCTCTTTCCCAGGTGGCCTCGTCCTTGGTGTGATGCTCCCATTGGACCTTGTAGAACTTTATAGCTTTGCTGCGGGTGACTCTATCCATCTCATCCAAGATTCTCAAGGGTTTCTCCTCATATGTTAAATCTTTGGCGAGCTCTAGTTCTGCCATATCCATCTGTTTTGCGGGTGGTGCAATACATTTCCGTAGCTGAGACACGTGAAAAACACCATGAACCTCGGATAGCTCTGGAGGTAATTCTAACTGATAAGCCACTTTGCCAACTCTGGTCATGACTGGAAACGGACCGATGTATCTTGGTGCGAGCTTTCCCCTAGTATGGAACCTTTTAACTCCTTTCACGGGGGGTAACTCGAAGATATACATATTCACCTGGTTCAAAACTGATCTGCCTATGCTTTGAGTCATAGTAGCTCTTTTGATGAGATTTCGCTACTTGCAATCGGTCTAGAATTTCTTTAAGTTGCTTTTCTGCTTCCATCATCAAATCAGTCCCAAAGATTCGATTGTCTCCCGTCTGAGACCAGTTCAGCGGGGTGCGACATTTACGTCTGTATAGAGCCTCAAAGGGTGACATCTTGAGGCTGGTTTGATAGCCGTTGTTGTATGAAAACTCAGCGTACAACAGGCTGTCCTCCCATCTGGGTCCATGAGCAAGAGCGCATGCCCGAAGCATGTCTTCCAAGATTTGATTGACCCGTTCAATCTGTCCATCTGTCTGGGGATGATAAGCGGTGCTATGTTTCAAAGCGGTTCCCAGGGCTTGGTGGAGACGTAGCCAGAATGCCGAGGTAAACAAAGATCCTCGGTCTGAAGTGATAGTCCTGGGTACTCCATGCAGACTGACAATCCTGGATATGTAAAGTTGAGCGAGTTGGTCTGCACGGTAGGTTGTCCTTATTGGAATAAAGTGAGCCACCTTTGTAAGCATGTCGACCACAACCCATATAGCGTTATTTCCACGTGGCGTCTTTGGCAATCCCACGATGAAGTCCATGCAGATATCATCCCATTTCCATTGTGGAACTGGTAAGGGTTGAAGTAAACCGGCGGGTTTCTGATGCTCAGCCTTCACCTTGTTGCATATATCGCAACAAGCGACGTAATAAGCGATATCTTTCTTCATACCTTCCCACCAGAATGTTTGCTTCAAATGTTGATACATTTTAGTGCCTCCGGGATGAATAGAATATGCAGACTCATGAGCTTCCTTCAGAATCCGCTGCTTTAGCTCCTCGAGGTCAGGTACACAGACTCGATTCCGAAATCGAAGGGTACCTTGATCATCGATATTAAAATCCTGTGCCTTCCCTTATCGTACTTGGGCCATTACCTTGAGTAACATTGGGTCACCCGGTTGAGCCTTACGGATTTCGTCTTCCAGGGTAGGGGTGACTTCCAAGGTAACTGAGCATGTTGCATCATAAATGATCACATTGAGCTGAGCTATTTCCTCTCGAAGTGCTAGGTGCAAAGACTCGATTAATGAGTTTGTTGTGGTCGGTTTGCGACTAAGAGCATCAGCGACCACATTAGCTTTTCCTGGGTGGTAGTTGATACCAAGGTCATAGTCCTTGACCAATTCAAACCATCTTCTTTGCCAGATATTTAAGTCCGGTTGAGTGAATATATACTTGAGACTCTTGTGGTCGGTGAAGATTTAACACCTCTTCCCAATGATGTAATGTCTCCATATTTTTAAGGCATGTATGATACGTCCATTTTGCATCATGTTTTCCTACTGTTATTTATAGTGTTTTTAATCAATATAACACTTTGTGGAGTAATTCTAATGCCTTTTCTCTCTTAATATGCAAGATTTACATAAAGAGGGAGATTGCCGGCAGCTGGAATTATGGACCTGAAAAGGCTATGTCAGAGATACCTATTCTGCACATCTCCAAGTGAGCTGAAATTTCACGGAGATTTATTTTGGAATAACTAAAAAATGGAGAAAAGAAGTACCAGAGGGGGCCACCCAGGTGCCCATGAGGCACCAGGGCGCGCCTACCCCCCTGGGCGTGCCCTGGTGGCTTGTGGGGCCCCTGGCCAGCCTCCGGTGCCCATCTTCTGGTATATAAGCCCATTTGCCCTAAAAAAATAAGGAGAAGACTTTCGGGACAGAGCGCCGCCGTCTCGAGGCGGAACTTGGGCAGGAGCACTTTTGCTCTCCGGCGGAGCGATTCCGCCGGGGATACTTCCCTCCGGGAGGGGAAATCGAAGCCATCGACATCACCAACGATCCTCTCATCATGGGAGGACCAATCTTCATCAACATCTTCACCAGCACCATCTCATCTCAAACCCTAGTTCATCTCTTGTATTCAATCTTTGTCCCAAAACCTCAGATTGGTACCTGTGGGTTGCTAGTAGTGTTGATTACATCTTGTAGTTGATGCTAGTTGGTTTATTTGGTGGAAGATTATATGTTCAAATCTATTATGCTATTCAATACCCCTCTGATCTTGGACATGAATATGATGTGTGAGTAGTTACTTTTGTTCTTGAGGACATGGGAGAAGTCTTGTCATAAGTAATCATGTGAATTTGGTATTCGTTCAATATTTTGATGATATGTATGTTGTTGATTCTCTTAGTGGTGTCATGTGAACGTTGACTACATGGCACTTCACCATCTTTGGGCCTAAGTGACGGTGTCCTGGATTAGGGGGTACTAACCGGGCTGACCTGTCTCCTCGGTTGGGCCGATATACCTCCGCACGTAACCAAGATGGACTTCGGAGACTGTACATGGGAGGCGTGATCAAGGATGTTTCTACCGAAGACTTGACGTGTATTCCAAGATCTCTCCTGCCGCCTCTTTCCTAGCATACCGACTTTGTAACCCTAGATACCCTCCCTGGCGTGTATATAAGCCATAGGGTTTAGCCCGTAATAGGGACATATACGCAACATTGCTTACCTAGCCATAGGAGTTAGACTCATATTTTGATCTCGAGGTAGATCAACTCTGTACTCAATACATCTTCATCAATATAACAGAAGCAGGATGTAGGGTTTTACCTCCATTAAGAGGGCCCGAACCTGGGTAAACATCGTCTCCATTGTCTCTGTTACCATCGATCCCAGATCTGCAGCTCGGGACCCCCTACCCCGAGGTCTGCCGGTTTTTACACCGACACTGGTGCTTTCATTGAGAGTTCCGCTGTGAGATCGCCGGAGGGATCGATGGGATCGCCAGTCAACGGCTTTAAACCTACGGAGCATGTCTCCACATCTGAAGCTTTGGTCTCGCGGACACCACCACGTAACGTGGAAGAGAATCGTGACCCTTCTCCGGCTCCAACGAAGGCCCCCCTCGCTGATGAGGGGGTAAGATACTTCCTGGAGATCGGATCGGACGGCAACCCGCTAATGACCGACTCCCAGATTGAATCGGCTAAACCGATAACTATGGATCCACCGTCGGGTGAATGGGACGAGGTCTTCAGCCCGCGGTCTTTAGAGATCGGATCTAGCCCGCTCACCTCTTGTGTGGAATATCGCCCCGATGACTCCGGCCCATCTGACATCTGGGACTTAGCTTACGTACGGCAGATCCCTGGTGAGCCGATCCGGCAATACTGGGCCAGGTTCTTGATCGTCAAGGGCAAGATACTAGAGTATCGAGACTCTGATATAATCGCCGCTTTCGAGCATGGATGCAGGGATAAAGGCGTCTTGAACGCCCTCGCCCGCCGTCGCGTCCAAACACTCCCTGAATTAACCAACCTGGTAGCGCGATTATGCGCCATTGAGGACACATGGCGAGCCGAGGAGAATACGGACTCGATCTATGAATACTACCCGGAACGCGACAGGTCGGCGCCTCGGCGTGAAAATCGCAAATGCAACACCTCGGGTGATCGACCCCGGAAGAAGAGGAAAACCTCCGATCACCCCGGAACGGCCCTGGACGGCTTTCTGGGTAAACCATGCCCGATCCACGCCGTATTAGTTCACTCCTGCCCAACCCACAGCCTTCGAGACTGTTGGGTGCTAAGGCAGGTGGCCAAAGGGGGGCCCGCCCTCTTGGCGGGCACCTCCAGCCACTCTGGACGGACATCGGATGAAGACGAGGTCTTAATGATTTATGAGACATTTACGTCTAAAAACCAGTGCAAACGGGCCTTACGGGAAGTTAACGCCGTCCGGCGGGTATCGCCTCGGGATGCGTGGATAGACACGCCGATCTCTTTCACTCAGAATGATCAGCCGAAGTCTACCCTGGACAGGTGCCCCGCCGCGCTAGTCCTCGATCCCATCGTGGACCGCTGCCGCATCCATAAGGTCCTGATGGACGGAGGCAACAGCCTGAATTTGATATATGAAGACACTCTGGACAAAATGCACATCGATAAAACACGCATAGAACCGAGCACCACTACCTTTAAAGGAATAGTGCCCGGGAGAGAGGCACGCTGCAGTGGAAAGATAACTCTAGACCTAGTCTACGGGACCTCGGACAATTATCGCTCCGAGGAGATTACATTCCACATCGCGCCTTTCAAAAGCGGATACCACGCCATCCTCGGACGGGACGCCTTTGCAAGATTTCAAGTGGTACCGCACTATGGCTACATGAAGCTCAAGATGCCGGGCCCAAAAGGGATCATTACCATTTCGAGCGATCCCGACAGGACGCTCAAAGCCGAGAATAAAACGGCGTCCCTCACCCTCGAGACCCTGGCCGAAGCCTTCGCGGCCAAAGAATTAACCGCACTATGTGCCGAAGTCGATCGGGACGATGTCATCCTTGACAAAAGATCAAAACCTACCTCCTTCAAGCCGGCCGATGAGATCATTAAATTCCAAATTCACCCCACGGACCCCGCTAAAACGGCGTCCATAGGGGCTAACCTCGACCCAGAGGTTGCCGAAGCCCTACGCGCTTTCCTTAGGGAAAACTAGGACATATTTGCCTGGCACCCCTCCGACATGCCTGGGATACCCCGTAGGCTCGCAGAGCACAGCCTAAACATACTGGCAGGCTATAAGCCCGTTAAACAAACACTTCGGCATTTTTCCGACCCCAAGCGTCAAGCGATGGGCGAGGAACTGGCAAAGCTACTGGAGGCAGGATTCATCAAGGATATAAAACACCCCGACTGGCTAGCCAATTTGGTCATGGTGCCAAAGAAGGATAGGTCCTGGCGATTGTGCGTCGATTTTAAAGACCTCAACAAAGCTTGCCCTAAAGACCCCTTTCCCCTACCCCATATTGACCAAATTGTGGACGCCACTGCGGGCCACGACGCATTGTGCTTCCTAGATGCCTATTCAGGGTATCATCAAATAAAAATGAAGGAATCGGACCAGGCAGCAACACCATTTATTACGCCCTACGGACCATTTTGCTTCAATACGATGCCCTTCGGACTAAAGAACGCTGGCGCTACGTACCAGCGTATGATTCAAACATGCTTGAAAGAACACATCAGAAAAACTGTGGAGGCCTACGTAGACGACGTGGTTGTTAAAACTAAACGCGTCGACCAACTGGTGGACAACCTCGGCGATACATTTGCCAGCCTACGGGAATATCAAATAAAACTCAACCCCAAAAAATGCGTCTTCGGGGTCCCGGCTGGCAAACTCCTCGGTTTCATTGTATCTAGCCGAGGAATTGAGGTCAATCCGGCCAAAATTCGAGCCCTGGATCGCTTAGAGGTCCCTACAGAGCTCAAAGATGTACAAAAGCTAGCGGGCTGCGTAGCAGCCCTAAGTCGTTTTATATCACGGCTTGGAGAAAAAGCTTTACCACTGTACAGGCTGTTAAAGCAGACTAAAACGTTCAATTGGACCACGGAGGCTGCGGCGGCCCTGGAAGACATCAAGGCCCTCCTCGCCACCAACCCAATCCTGGCAGCACCAGGTGTTTGCGAACCAATGATATTATACACCTCGGCTACAAACCAGGTGGTTAGCGCGGTCCTCGTGGTCGAACGAGACACGGAAGGTCATAAGTTCCAAGTCCAGAAACCCGTATACTATGTGTCCGAGGTCTTAACCCCCTGTAAGACACGTTACCCTCACTATCAAAAGATAGCGTATGCAGTCTTCATGGCCTCACAAAAGCTTCGACACTACTTTCAAGAGTGCGCGGTGACCGTGGCATCCGACGTCCCGTTAAGTGACATAATCAATAATAGAGATGCGACGGGGCGCATCGCCAAATGGGCTATAGAGCTCCTACCTTTCAAAATTATCTATCAACCACGCCGGGCAATTAAATCCCAGGTGTTGGCAGACTTCGTGGCCGAATGGACCGAAGCCGAACTCCCTCGTGAGTACAGTACTTATTCGCATTGGACGATGTATTTTGATGGCTCCAAAATGCTGGCCGGCCTAGGGGCCGGCGTGGTACTCACGTCCCCCACGGGCGACAACATTCGATATGTACTACAAATCATGTACACAGACTCCAATAACGCAGCCGAATACGAAGCTCTCTTACACGAACTTCGGATAGCAGTCTCCATGGGCGTTAAACGCCTCAAGGTTCGAGGTGATTCGAACCTCGCCATCTCGCAAATCAATGGCGAGTTCGACACCAAAGACCCCAAGATGACAGCCTACCGAAATGCCATCCTAAAGATCTCGGCCAGATTCGAGGGGCAGGAATTTCACCATATACCCCGAGATAGCAATCAGGCCGCAGACGTACTCGCCCGGTTGGGCGCGAAGCGGGACAAGGTTCCCGACAACACCTTCCTCGAGCGGCTTTTTAAGCCATCTGTAGTCTGACAAGACAGCACAGGAACATCGGAAACAAACGATGTCGGGAAACAGTCCCCGCCCGAAAAGGACGATGGTATCATAGGCGGGTCCATGATCCGGCAAACGAATTCAGCGCATGACGTCATGGCAGTGATCATACCATGGACTGAGCCGCTTCTTGCATACCTACTCTGACAAGAACTCCCTGATAACCAAGCCGACTCTCGTCCGATCGTAAGGCAGTCTAAGGCCTACAAGGTTCATGAAGGGGAACTTTATAAAATGAGTACAATGGGTGTCCTCCAGAGATGCATATCCGAGGAAGAAGGACAACTTGTACTGCAGGAGATACACTCCGGCATGAGCGGGCATCACGCCGCTGCTCGAACCCTGGTCAGCAAGGCCTTTCGCGCCGGTTTCTACTGGCCAACGGCAAGCGCCGATGCCTCGGCATTAGTACAGCGCTGCCCAGGCTGCCAGGTCTTCGCAAAACGGAGCCATATGCCCCCCACGGCTCTGTGCACCATTCCCATTACATGGCCCTTTGCGGTCTGGGGGCTCGATATGGTTGGGCCACTCAAAGGTGGATCCAACAAAAATAAATACCTACTCGTTATGGTAGACAAATTCACCAAGTGGATCGAAGCAAAGCCGGTCACCTCGGCCGAGGCCGTCCAGGTCATCGGATTCATTTCGGGGGTAGTCCATCGTTACGGTGTCCCCCACAGTCTGATCACAGACAACGGAACCAACTTCACGGCCAAATAGGTTAAGGCATGGTGTAAGAAAATGGGCATTAAGCTCGACTACGCGTCCGTCTATCACCCGCAGTCTAATGGGCAGGTGGAGCGCGCCAACAGGCTTATCCTTAGTGGAATTAAGCCCCGGCTAGTTCGCTCCCTTAAAAAAGCTGACTGCAAATGGCTTGAGGAACTTGATTCCGTCTTATGGGGCCTGCGTACAACACCAAACCGGTCCACCGGGTATACCCCATTTTTTATGGTGTACGGCGCCGAAGCGGTCCTCCCTTGCGACATCATACATGACGCACCTCGGGTGCGCATGTACGAGCAATTGGAGGCCGAACTCGATCGGCAAGATGCCTTAGATGCTCTCGAGGAAGAGCGCAACACCGCACGGGGTCGTTCAGCCATTTATCAACAGCAGGCACGACGCTACCATGGTAGAGAGGTCCGTGCCAAAGCATTCAACGTCGGGAATCTCGTAATGAGATTGCACCCCGAAAAACAAAAACGCAAGCTCTCCCCTAGATGGGACGGACCGTTCATCATTGACCAAGTGCTCATCGGAGGAGCTTATCGAATCCGAGATCCAGAGGACGGCCGATTAGAGCCCCACCCGTGGAACGCGGCGCTTCTCCGACGCTTCTATGCATGACTTCGAGTATACGGTCTGTGTAAATAACTTGTGCATTTTTTTTCGATTTAAATCTTTCTTTCTTATCTTTTCACCTCGGAAAGCTCTTTTACGACCCGAGGACAATCTAGCTTGTTCTTCTCAAAACAATAGCTATTCCGCCCCTTATGTACTATTGTCTCTCGAGCCACTATATGCATCGATTCGCTTTAAGATTTGGCCAAGCTGGGTTGCCCGGCTGCTGTGCTTGCCCCTTACATTTCTGATATTTCGGCTAGGGGGCAAAGGGAGCACCGCTGTGATTGTTACTCCCGGGTCAACCGGTGTAGTACCTCAGATGGATAAAGCTGGAAGCTAGCGTTCTTATAATGCGGATTGGTCGGCTATGACATAGGACTAACGTGGCAAGGGTCTTTTCAAACCCCGACCAGGAGCTTTTACCCCCGAGGTCATCCGTCTTCTGACGGGCGTGTTCGACACATTAACCCGCGGAAAGGAACTGTTGGAAGAACTATTTTCCTCGGAAGATGTTTCTTACGTTAAATAGTAATATAACATAACCTTCTGTTACCCTCTTGTCTTTCGAGCCACATTGCCTGATTGCCTGGTGTCGGTTCTAAATCCGGCATATCTCGTAGTAGGGGTCCTAAGCTAGGCGTCATGGAGCGATGGTAACATGGACACAGAGTTTTACCCAGGTTCGGGCCCTCTCGAAGAGGTAATACCCTACATCCTGCTTTTGATTGTATTGATATGGGGATAGTACAGAGTACATGTATCTACCATGAGATTGTTCTAATGAATATGAGTTCATCTATCGACTAGCCTGGCCTCGGTTTATATAATGTACTGGAGGACTAGGGTTTAGGAGATTCTTCGGCTTGTGCACCAAGTCTTGTAGAGTCTTCCTTGTATGCGTCATGGGCTGCCCGAAGTGGCCCATTAGTGAACCGCCATGGGGGTCCTCGGCCCAACCCACCTGGTCGGGAGACGATGTGGTGAGTACCCCCTAGTCCAGGACACCAGCAGTAGCCCCCTGAACCGGTCTTCAAGTTGGGGACGCTCCTCGGTTCTTCCGAACTGTTCTTCGTCTTCGGTCGTCGGTCTTGAAAACTGGTTCAACAAATCTTCCCATCTCCAATCTTCAGGATCGCCAAGGTGTATCCGAAGAGTTCATACGTCGGGTATCCGAGGAGTCCTTTAAGTTCTCGGCCTTTATCAATGCCTTGTTATTTTCACGCCGCACCTCGGGTTCAAAGTTTTTCCCCGTGCAGCGGTGTCCTCTTGCAACCGAGCTCGAACGCCGGACTACATCTGAGGTGTCTTTTTGCAGCCGAGCTCCAACGCCGGACTACATCCGAGCTTTATGGAGCCAGCCACTCGCAGCCGAGCTTTATGCCGAACTGCTTCCGAGGTGGTGCACCACCTCGGCCATGAGCTGGTTTTTTGTGGATTGATGCAATTTATTCTCTGCCGAGATGTATAGCCAGTAGCCCTCAAGGTGTGTGTCGGCCTAAAATCCGAGATGCACCTGAAGGAAAACATAAAACCGCTGATCCCAGTAGCCCCTGAGACTCAGGTCGATTCGCAAAATCGGCCTGAGGATCGATTCCTTACTCGGCAGCATACTTAGGAACGAAAACGCGGTGCGCAATAACTCCCGAGACTCAGGTTGGGTGTGGCCGACCAATCTGAGGATCAAAATCTCGTCGGAAACTGTTTTGCACTTAAATTTTCTGCATTGAATCGTCAATGCAGTAGCCCCCGAGACTTGGGTTGGGCCACAAGGCCGACCCTAGGATCGTATCTCCTCGGGAACTAGTTTAACTGCCATGTACGTTTCGACAATGCCAAGGTGCAGCTCGGCAGGAAAGATGCCGAACTACAGGTTGGAAAAGATTTCCCGAGCAAAACCATCACGCAGAACACCTCGATCAAGAGAGATGTCCCGCCTCCTGAAAGAAAAACATAAAAATATGTTAAAGGTGCCATAAGCTCCGAAAACCAAAAAACTTTAGGAAAAACTTTACGTCCGAAGTAAATCAAGTTTTTTGGTGCCAACCCGAAAATTGGTCTTAAAATTAGTTTGTGCTTCCGTCGTGCTTTAACATGATACATCCGATCTCCAGACTTCAAGCGGGTCAGCTTTCGCCTTCAACCTCCTTATCCTGAAGGCGGAGTGCTTCTCAAACCAGTTTAGCGAACTAAACTCGAGCGGCTTTAGAGAGAAACCAGGCAATCCGGCTATTGACCACACACTCGCGTCGGAAAAAGGAGTAGTAGAAAAAGATTTTGCAACGACCAAGAAGAAAACACTTATTCTAAAACGGCTCGTATAAATTTAAGAGCCCCCAGGTAACATGGGTAAAGGGAGTGTTTGTAACAAACAGAGTTTTTGTCTAACACAAATATAATGCTTGGTCGAACCGAACAAAAATTAAACATTTAAAAAATTTGAGCATGAAAGCGACTTAGCTGGTTAATGTGCTCGGCGTTGATGACGTAGTCCGGGCTTGCAACGGGTCGAGATCCCAGCCCCCAAGCCGGTCCTGGGGTGGCCGAGCGAAGAGCTCGGCTGATGAAGTGGCAGCACAAAACTGCCGATGTGCCGAGGCGAAGCCCCTGGTCCAGCCGAGGAGACAGAGTAGGTCGGCAGGGTGACGCCAGAGTAGGTCGATGAAGCGATGGCGAAGCCCCCGGTCCGGCCGAGGTGTCCGAGCGAAGAGCTCGGCTTGATGAAGTGGTAGTACAACACTGCCGATATGTTGGGGCGAAGCCCCCGGTCCGGCCGAGCTAACGAAGCTGGTCGGCTGGTGACACCGAAGTCCCCGGAGTAGGTTGGTAAAGAGATGGCGAAGCCCCCGGTCTAGCCGAGGTGACGGAGCAGGTCGGTAAGGTAACGTTGCAGCCCTATGCCAGCCGAGGTGTCGAAGCAGGTCGGCGTGGTGGACACCGGCTTGAAGAAGCAACGGCGCGGCGATGCCGACGCAGGTCGAAACTTGTGACGCGGTCAATGCCGGCTTGAGAAGTGACCGCGCGGCGATGCTGGCGCGCCCGACCCGTACAATCCGTAAGGTGACGATGTTATCTTGACGATCATTAGGGAGAGCGGTGCCGAACTCTTGGTCGGCTCACCGAGGTGATGATCCGAGGTGGTTGTCGTCGGCTCGATGGAGCGACGGCGCAGTCGATGTTGGCGCAGGTTGGTAGCCGTGGAGCAACGTGGTCGGGCCGGTTTGACATCGGCGCGACGGTGAAGATCGCCTCGGAAAAGACTCAAAATTTGTGGGCACGTGTTTGAGAACAACACACAATACCCTAGAAAAAATTCCCTTCAAAAAGGATGTTCGATAATTTGTTCATGAAAAAGGATGAACTCGGGTCGGATTCGTTTTCGCGCAGAAAACAGATCCGAAAATTAATGCACTCATCGGACGCCTCCCGGAGTTTTAACGGTCGGATCGAGCCGAAATTTTGAGGGGTGGTAGATATGGGAATTCCGCAGCCGATGAACGGTTGGATCTTCCAAAGGACGTCCGAGCTAACTCCTGGACTCCTCGCCCCAAACTCATCCAGATTCCCGTCCAGACTCAACAGGGCTTTGGTATATCGGAGATTGCCGGAGATTCCTCCATCGGAACCCGATGAAATTTTACAGGGTTGTTCTAGACTCAATTCCGCACAATTCCACTGAAGCAATCGTCAAAGCGACGCTCGAGGAGACGGGGACGGCGAACACGAATCCGCTGTCCAGAAAAAATTGCATGATCGCGCGAGGGCAATGTTGACATTGAGCCCCCGAGCACCATGGAGAATTCTTCCATGATCTTGGTTGAGATTGGAGTTGATGTTGATTAAGACACCCGTCCGATCTTGACGATCCGACATGGAGCGTAGTCCTCGGCCTCGCCGAGGTGACCAGTCGAGCCGGCGACGAAGATGCCGACGTTGATGATGTAGCTCGGTTCCGATGCGTAGATCACGGTGGAGCCGATCTGAATTCCCATCGCACCGCGGCGACTACCCAGCAGGCTCTCAATGAAAGCACCAATGTCGGTTCTAAATCCGGCATATCTCGTCGTAGGGGTCCTAAGCTAGGCGTCATGGAGCGATTGTAACATGGACATAGAGTTTTACCCAGGTTAGGGCCCTCTCGAAGAGGTAATACCCTACATCCTTCTTTTGATTGTATTGATATGGGGATAGTACAGAGTACATGTATCTACCACGAGATTGTTCTAATGAATATGAGTTCATCTATCGACTAGCCTGGCCTCGGTTTATATAATGTACCGGAGGCCTAGGGTTTAGGAGAGTCTTCGGCTTGTGCACCAAGTCTTGTAGAGTCTTCCTTGTATGCGTCATGGGCTGCCCGAAGTGGCCCATTAGTGAACCGCCATGGGGGTCCTCGGCCCAACCCACCTGGTCGGGAGACGATGTGGTGAGTACCCCCTAGTCCAGGACACCATCACCTGGTCCCTCGCAGCATCTGGTTCGATAACCTCGGACCAGTAGTATGGGACACTCCTCGGACTTTGTCCGAGGAGGCGGAAGCCGACGGCTGGCTGACAGAGTTCGGCTGAACGGTCGGAGAAATTTGACATAGAGTACCTCGGTACATAAAGTCATACAACATTTTTCAAGCACGGTCTAACCCATCTATTAAGGTGTCTAATGCACAATCCTTTTGCGAGAATCGTGTGGCGGGCATCACACTATCATATGCCTGGCTGGTCGGGATCTCTTCCCCATCCGGCCCCAGGGGTCCTACCTCTGCTAATTCGGTTGTCCTCACACCGGTGTAATGGGTCTTCACCATGGCCCAGGCCTCTCTGGCACCTTCTCGGCAAGCTGATACTTTCCACGCTTGGATCCGGCACCGAGCTCTCTTAAGACGTTCGGCCAGCGCGGCCATGTCCTCAGGGAATGGCGTCACCTCGGGCCATAACGCCTGGTGCACATCCTTCATTGCTTGCCGAGCTCCTTCATGCACCTCGGATAGGCGCCAGCTCATGTCTTCGGACATTGGACCCCGCGACTCCGGACGAAGGCCAGTCAAGCACCCTGTCAAACAACAACACATTTCGAATGACAAATTTCCTTGAGCAAACTTGCATGACAAATGTCTTTCGTCTTTTCTATACTTACCATAAATCATATCGTCTGCTCGCCGATTCTTGGCCTCTGCAGTAGCCAGGCGAGTTTTTAAGCTCTCAATTTCCTGGGCCTGCCAGGCGTTTTCAGCCCTAAGCGCATTCACGTTGCCCACATGTTGACTTGCCTGGCGTTGCATTTCAGCATAAGCCAGATCTTCACGGGCCTGCTTCAGATCTCTTTCGAGATGGCCCAGGGCCTCCGCTGCTACAAGAAATGCTAGGCGTCAGCTCTGCTTTTTTGACGTTACCCACTTCAAGGAGTAAGCGCTTACCATGCGCCTCTCTGGTGAATTTCTTCACCTGCTCAACCTCGGACAATGCCGCGTCAAGCTGCACCTTTGTTTGGTCTAACGCCGAGGTCAATTGCTCGTTCTTCAAGCGAGCTTCCTGTTAAGACAACAATTGCGGGTTAGCATTCAAGTCTTGATTCGACCCCAGGGGCTCGTATCAAGCCTTAGGGGCTACTACTATACTTGGTAGTCATATTCGTCTTTAAAAACCTTACCCGCAGCCCTCGCGCCAGTACATCCAGCGACTCGTCAAAAGCACCTCGGGTCGCCCCGAGGTATGCGTCCACTGCGCTGAGAGCCTTCAGCTCCCTGTCCGAAAAGGCTGGATTATTCAAGGAAGCCTTTTGCCGACGATAATTCGCGGCGCATTGAATTTCAGACGGAGTAGCCGATGTCGCTGAATCCTCGGGCTGGGCGGTTCCGGAGTCAACCCTTGAAGGATTTCGGACCTCTACTTCCTCGGGCGGGACCGTACCTTCCTCGGCCTCCGCGTGTGCGGTGGAAGGTGGAGGCTGTCTGCACATAATTGGCGGTGTTAAAACCCGAAGTGTCTTTTCTATGACATAGAGCTAAAATATTACCTAATTACGGATGGAGCACTCTCGTTTGCCCTCGCAACCTCGGACGGAGCTTCTTGAACCTCTAGCCATGCCCTTTCCGGGGGAGCCGTCTCTCTGCGGAGGCGTTGGGAGCGCCGCCCCTTTGGAGAAGAAGTCGGAAGATTGGAGACTGGGGGACGAGGGGCTCTCTTTCGTTTAGAGGAAGGGAGAGTTACCGATGAGGCTGGTCTTGTCCCCGGTGTATCAGGGACGACCGCTATCTTTGAGCCATCAAGGCTCTCCAGGAAAAAACTCCTCCCTTCATAGATAAGCCCCAGGTCTTCGTCCTCGTGGTAGAGAGGATCTTCTGCATGGCTGTGCAACTCCGGCTCTGGAGCTGGACTGCTCACCCCTTCGAGCCAACGTCTCCACCGCTATTCAACCGATATATAACGGATTAATGATAAGGATCCCGAGGTAAAACAGGAAAACCCGAAATGAAGACTTACAATGTCGGCAGGGTTGTAGTACGACAACCTGTCCTGGAATTAGCGCTTAGCAAACTCCTCGGCCGACCCTTGGTACATGCTGGCTAGCACAGCCCCGAGGGTCATTTGGTCCATAAAAACCCCCTTGATGGATCGAGAGGCGTCCTCGGACCCGTTATACTCGCACAATAAATGATGGCGCTGCCGAAGAGGCTGGACTCTCCGGTCTAGAGCCACCGCCATCACATCGATGATGGTGAGACCTACGCTTGACAGGAGCTTTACCTTGGCCGCTAGCCTAGTCACGGCTTCGTCTTCCTCTTGAGCCGAACTCAGTGGCCTCCAGCTGTAATGCTTCCTCAGTGGATCTAAGGAGAAGGGTGGAAGGCCTGGCCGGACTGGCTCGTACAATAGGACGTCGGTGATATAGAACCACTCGGAAGGCCAGTAATCGGCCTCCTCCCGAGGTGTCCCCGCTAGATAGCTAGTCTTGTCGATTCGGCAGACTTCGGCTCCTCCGACCTCGAATAACTTGTCGGTCGAAGAGCGGGGCACGATACAGAAGAACTTCCACCATAACCCGAAGTGTGCCTGACAGCCGAGGTGTAGCTCGCAGAGCGCAACAAACCCCGCAATATGTAGCACCGAATTCGGAGAAAGATGATGTAGCTGTAACCCGTAGAACTCCAGCAAGCCGCGGAGGAATGGGTGGATTGGAAACCCTAAGCCGCGGAGGAGGAAAGGTACGAAGCATACTCGCTCATCCCCCTGTGGCGAGGGGTAATTTTCGGCGTGGGCTTGACCCTCGATGGATGTTAGTCCGGGGCGGGTAGCGGCTAGATCCGCATCCGGCAGGTATCCCTGCATCGCCAAACGCTCCAGTTGAAGGCGCGCGACGGAACAGCTCCCCCAGTCCCCCTTATCCGGGCCGTGAGGACGCCTTGACGGTCCCTCGCTGCTCGCCATTTTTTTGGGCTCCTAAGCTGGGGCTTGAGTGAGGGGAAATTTCTCGCTGCGGTTGCAAGGGCGCACAGCCACAAGCAAGGGTCGAGCGTCTATTACGTAAGGGTAGAGAGGGATGACGCTTCGATGTTTTCCCATAAAGGGGCCCAATTCCCTAAGTGGCACAAGTTTCAACATCTGATATTGAGCTCTCGGCGAATTCTAAAGGTCGGTCGAGGTCTTTAACTCTGTTCGGAAAATAAAAGCACGGGAACTTGTCTGTCGAGCCAAGACTCCGGAATGTGAAGGACGACGACTTCGGCATCGAAGACCAGTTCAGGGGCTAGTGACGGTGTCCTGGATTAGGGGGTACTAACCGGGCCGACCTGTCTCCTCGGTTGGGCCGATATACCCCCGCACGTAACCAAGATGGACTCCGGAGACTGTACGTGGGAGGCGTGATCAAGGCTGTTTCTACCGAAGACTTGACGTGTATTCCAAGATCTCTCCTGGCGCCTCTTTCCTAGCATACCGACTTTGTAACCCTAGATACCCTCCCTGGCGTGTATATAAGCCATAGGGTTTAGCCCGTAATAGGGACATATACGCAACATTGCTTACCTAGCCATAGGAGTTAGACTCATATTATGATCTCGAGGTAGATCAACTCTGTACTCAATACGTCTTCATCAATATAACAGAAGCAGGACGTAGGGTTTTACCTCCATTAAGAGGGCCCAAACCTGGGTAAACATCGTCTCCATTGTCTCTGTTACCATCGATCCCAGATCCGCAGCTCGGGACCCCCTACCCCGAGGTCTGCCGGTTTTTACACCGACACTAAGGGAATGCATTATGGAGTAATAATTAGATGATGGGTTGCTAGAGTGACATAAGCTTAAACCCTAGTTTATGCGCTATTCCGTAAGGGGCTGATTTGGATCCGTATGTTTAATGCTATGGTTAGATTTATCTTAATTCTTCTTTCGTAGTTACGGATGCTTGCGAGAGGGGTTAATCATAAGTGGGAGGCTTGTTCAAGTAAGAACATCACCCAAGCACCGGTCCACCCACATATCAAATTATCAAAGTAGCGAACGCAAATCAAACAAACATGATGAAAGTGACTAGATGAAATTCCCATGTGTCCTCGAGAACGCTTTGCTTATTATACGAGTTCGTAACGGCTTGTCCTTTGCTACAAAAGGATTGGGCCACCTTGCTGCACTCTTTGTTACCTTTACTATTTGTTACTTGTTACAAATTATTTTGCTATCAAACTACTCGTTACCGATAATTTCAGTGCTTGCAGAAAATACCTTGCTGAAAACCGCTTGTCATTTCCTTCTGCTCCTTGTTGGGTTTGACACTCTTACTTATCGAAAGGACTAAGATTGATCCCCTATACTTGTGGGTCATCAAGACTCTTTTCTGGCACCGTTGCCAGGGAGTGAAGCACCTTTGGTGAGTGGAATTTGGTATGGAAACATTTATATTACGTGCTGAAATTTACTGTCACTTGTTACTATGGAAAACAATCCTTTGAGGGGGTTGTTCGGGGTATCTTCACCTCGACCGGAAGCACAAAGAGTTGCTCCTCAACCTACTACACCTACTGAAAATATTTATTATGGGATTCCTTCAGGTATGATAGAGAAACTGCTAGCTAATCCTTATGCAGGAGATGGAACGGTACATCCCGATATGCACTTGATCTATGTGGATGAAATTTGTGGATTGTTTAAGCTTGCAGGTTTATCCGGAGATGGAGTTAAGAGGAAGGTATTCCCTTTATCTTTGAAGCGAAAGGCATTGACATAGTATAGGCTATGTGATGATACTGAAACATGGGACTGGAACCGGTTGAAGCTGGAATTCCACCAAAAAAATTATCCTATGCATTTGGTTCATCGTGATCGGAATTATATATATAATTTTTTGCCTCATGAAGGAGAAAGTATCGCTCAAGCTTGGGGGAGGCTTAAGTATATGTTGCACACATGCCCCAATCATGAGCTCTCAAGAGAAATAATTCTTCAAAACTTTTATGCTCGGCTTTCTCATGATGATCAAACCATGCTCGATTCTTCTTCGATTGGCTCCTTTATGAAGAAAACTATTGAATTCAGATGGGATCTTCTGGAAAGAATTAAATGCAACTCTGAAGATTGGGAACTCGACAAAGGTAATGAGTCTGGTATAATACTTGAGTTCGATTGTGTTAAATCTTTTATGGATACCGATGCTTTTCATAAGTTTAGCACTAAATATGGACTTGACTCTGAGATAGTAGCCTCCTTTTGTGAATCATTTGCTACTCATGTTGATCTCCCTAAGGAGAAGTGGTTTAAATATCATCCCCCTGTTAAAGAAAAGATTGAGGAACCTATTATAGTTAAAGAAGAAACTATCATTTACAATGTTGATCCAGTTGTGCCCATCGCTTATATTGAGAAATCACCTTTTCCTGTTAGGATTAAGGAACATGCTAAAGTTTCAATCGTGGTTAATAAAAGTAATATTAGAGCACCTAGACCCTCTGAACAAATTAAAGTTGAATCTAATATTGCTATGGTTAAAGATCTCTTGGTCGATAATATAGATGGGCATGTCATTTACTTCTGTGATGAAGCTACTAGAATTGCTAAGCCCGATCCTAAAGATAAGAATAAACCTGTCGTTGGCATGCCTGTTGTCTCTGCTAAAATAGGAGATCATTGTTATCATGGCTTATGTGATTTGGGTGCTAGTGTGAGTGCTATTCCGTTTACCTTATATCAAGAAATTATGAATGATATTGCACCTATTGAAATAGAGGGCATTGATGTTACTATTAAGCTTGCGAATAGAGATACCATTACGCCGCTTGGGATCGTTAGAGATGTTGAAGTCTTGTGTGGAAAAATAAAATACCCTACTGATTTTCTAGTCCTCGGTTCTCCACAAGATAATTTTTGTCCCATTATATTTGGTAGACCTTTCTTGAACACTTTTAATGCTAAGATTGATTGCGCTAAAGAAACTATCAGTGTTAACTTTGGTGATATATCTCATGAGTTTAATTTCTCTAAGTTTCGTAGACAACCTCATGATAAATAATTTCCTAGTAAATATGAAATTATTGGTCTTGCTTCTATTGCCGTACCTCCTACTGATCCGTTAGAACAATATTTGCTAGACCATGAAAATGATATGCACATGAATGAAAGAAATGAAATAGATAAGATGTTCTTTGATCAACCACCTATCCTTAAACACAATTTGCCTCTTGAAACTCTTGGAGGTCCTCCTCCACCTAAGGGTGACCCTGTATTTGAATTGAAACAATTGCCTGATACATTGAAATATGCTTATCTAGATGAAAAGAAGATATATCCTGTTATTATTAGTGCTAACCTTTCAGAGCATGAAGAAAAGAGATTACTAAAAACTCTGAGGAAGCACCGTGCTACTATTGGATATACTCTTGATGATGTTAAGGGCATTAGTCCTACTCTATGTCAGCACAAAATTAATATGGAGCCCGATGCTAAACCAGTTGTCGACCACCAACGACGATTAAATCCTAAGATGAAGGAGGTGGTAAGAACTGAAATATTAAAGCTTTTGGAAGTAGGTATAATCTATCCCATAGCTGATAGTAGATGGGTAAGTCCCGTTCATTGTGTCCCTAAGAAAGGAGGCATTACTGTTGATCCTAACGATAAAAATGAACTCATTCCACAAAGAATTGTAACTGGTTATAGGATGGTAATTGATTTTAGAAAATTAAAAAAAGCCACTAGAAAGGATCATTACCCCTTACCTTTTATTGATCAAATGTTAGAAAGATTATCCAAGCATACACACTTTTGCTTTCTTGATGGATATTCTGGTTTCTCTCAAATACCTGTATCACAAGCCGATCAAGAGAAAACCACCTTTACTTGTCCTTTTGGAACTTATGCTTATAGATGTATGCCTTTTGGTTTATGCAATGCACCTGCTACCTTTCAAAGATGTATGACTGCTATATTATCTGACTTTTGTGAAAAGATTGTTGAGGTTTTCATGGATGATTTTTCCGTTTACGGAACTTCTTTTGATGATTGCTTAAGCAAACTTGATCGAGTTTTGCAAAGATGTGAACAAACTAATCTTGTCTTGAATTGGGAGAAGTGCCACTTTATGGTGAATGAAGGTATTGTCTTGGGGCATAAAATTTCTGAACGAGGTATTGAAGTAGATAAGGCTAAAGTTGATGCAATTGAGAAAATGCCATGTCCTAAAGATATTAGAGGTATAAGAAGTTTCCTTGGTCATGCTGGTTTCTATAGGAGATTTATTAAAGACTTCTCTAAAATATTTAGGCCTCTTACTAATCTCTTGCAAAAAGATGTTCCATTTGTTTTTGATGATGACTGTGTAGAAGCCTTTGAAACACTTAAGAAAGCATTAACCTCTGCACCTATTGTCCAACCACCTGATTGGAACTTGCCTTTTGAAATTATGTGTGATGCTAGTGATTATGCAGTTGGTGCTATTCTAGGATAAAGAGTTGATAAGAAATTAAATGTTATCCATTATGCAAGTAAAACTCTAGACAGTGCTCAACGAAATTATGCTACTACTAAGAAAGAATTTCCAGCCGTTGTGTTTGCATGTGATAAATTCAGATCTTACATTGTTGATTCCAAAGTTACTATTCACACTGATCATGCTGCTATTAAATATCTTATGGAAAAGAAAGATGCTAAACCTAGACTCATTAGGTGGGTTCTATTGCTACAAGAATTTGACTTGCATATTGTTGATAGAAAGGGAGATGAGAATCCCGTAGCTGATAATTTGTCTAGAATGGAAAATGTTCTTGATGACCCACTCCCTATTAATGATGATTTCCCTGATGAACAATTAGCTGTGATAAATGCTTCTCGTAATACTCCTTGGTATGCAGACTATGCTAATTATATTGTTGCTAAATTTATACCACCTAGTTTCACATACCAACAAAAGAAAAGGTTCTTCTTTGATTTAAGACATTACTTCTGGGATGACCCACATCTTTATAAAGGAGTAGATGGTATTATTAGACGTTGTATACCTGAGCATGAATAGGAACAAATCCTACGGAAGTGTCATTCCGATGCTTACGGAGGACACCATGCAGGAGACAGAACTGCACATAAGGTACTACAATCTGGTTTTTATTGGCCTACTCCTTTCAAGGATGCTCGTAAGTTTGTCTTATCTTGTGATGAATGTCAAAGAATTGGTAATATTGGTAGACGTCAGGAAATGCCTATGAATTATCCACTTGTTATTGAACCATTTGATGTTTGGGGATTTGATTATATGGGACCTTTTCCTTCCTCTAATGGGTATACACATATTTTAGTTGCTGTTGATTACGTTACTAAGTGGGTAGAAGCTATTGCAACTAGTAGTGCTGATCATAACACTTCTATTAAAATGCTTAAAGAAGTTATTTTCCCGAGGTTCGGAGTCCCTAGATATTTAATGACTGATGGTGGTTCAAATTTTATTCATGGTGCATTCCGTAAACTGCTTGCTAAATATGATGTCAACCATAGAATTGCATCTCCCTATCATCCCCAATCTAGTGGTCAAGTTGAATTGAGAAATAGAGAAATAAAGCTAATTTTGCAAAAGACCATCAATAGATCTAGAAAGAATTGGTCTAAGAAACTTCACGATGCATTATGGGCTTATAGAACTGCTTATAAAAATCCTATGGGTATGTCTCCTTATAAAATGGTTTATGGAAAAGCATGTCATTTACCTCTTGAGTCAGAACATAAAGCATATTGGGCAATTAAAGAACTCAATTATGATTTTAAACTTGGCGGTGAAAAGAGGTTATTTGATATTAGCTCGCTAGATGAATGGAGAACCCAAGCTTATGAAAATGCCAAATTGTTTAATGAAAAAGTTAAAAGATGGCATGATAGAAGAATTCAAAAACAGGAATTCAAAGTGGGTGAGTATGTCCTATTGTACAATTCTCGTTTTATATTTTTTGCAGGATAACTTCTCTCTAAATGGGACGGGCCGTATATCATTGAAGAAGTTTATCGCTCCGGAGCCATCAAAATAAATAACTCCGAAGGCAATAAGCCGAGAGTGGTGAATGGGCAAAGAACTAAGCATTATATTTCAGGTACACCTATTAATGTTGAAACTAACATTATTCAAACTATGACATCGGAGGAATACATAAGAGAGATCTTCCAGAACACTCCAGTACCCTGAAAAGGAAGAGGTACGTGATACGGTAAGTAAACCGACTCCAAAAATTCCATAAAAATACTTTCTGTCAGTTTTGGAATATTAGAAAAAATACAAAAATAAGAAACAGTCGAGGGGACCCACGAGGTGCACACGAGGCACCAGGGCGCGCCAACCCCCCTGGGCGCGCCCTGGTGGCTCGTGGGCCCCTCCTGAGCCTTCCCGACTCTGTTTTCTTCTGGAATACTTGTTTTGCAAGATAAAAATTATTTATATATAATCCCGGACGTTTTGACCATCGTATCGCAGAAATATCCTATGTTCTTGTTTCGTGCTATTTTTCTGACAGATCTAGATCGCTATGGATCCACCAAGCTCTTCCAAGGACAAGTTCTATGAGAAGGTCATCAACGCCTACCTACCGGAGGTGATGAAACACCCTCAAGCCATAGAGATGCGTAAGGGGGTGCTTCACATCCGGGATGTTCAAGGGCCCAAGAAGACCGGGAGCGTGGAGGCCTGGCTCGAAGCGGTGGAGCAGGAGATTTTCTAGTGCCAAGGGATGGTAGAACGTGGACTCAGCGCCAACCACTCCATGATCACGGAATTTACCCGTGATCACAAGGTGGATGGCCAATCAATGGGGGACATCGTCTTCAAGCTCAACGAACGAATTGACTATCTCCAAGGCCAAATCTATGATCTTCAAAACCAAAATTTTGAGTATGAGGTAAGATTCAAAGGTATGAGTTTTGTTGCAAGTTTCAGGATTCTGGAGACTCGTTCATCCTTTTATGATGGGGAACCTATGCCATGGAAGCCGGAGGACAAGCCCACCACTTCATCACCACCACCATCACCGAAGAAGGAGACTTGAGTACATGGGTATGGGCACTCCCCTTGGCTTGTGCCAAGCTTGGGGGAGGCGCCCGGTATCGTATCACCATCACTTTTATTATCTTTACCTATTTTTAGTTCGATCCTTAGTTATTTCGTGATCTAGTTGAACAAAAGTTTAGTATGATCTAGTTTCGAGTCCTAGTTTCGTGATCTATCTATCTATGTAATTGAGTTGAGAGCTATATAATAAAGAGTAGTTTGAGTTTTTGCTTCTTTACTTTTATGTTTCAATCCTAGAAATGAAAATAATGAAAAAGATCATATGCTAATCTTATGGAAAGTAATGACATTACATAAAGAAAAGTATAAGTGGTAAAATTTATTGAAAGTTAACAAACATAGCATCGGTCAATGATGCAATTCATGAAAAAATTAATAAGGGAAGAGAAGATTCACATGCAAATACACTATCTTGGACATCTTTTATGATTGTGAGCCCCCATTGAGTATTTTATGTCAAATTGTTGACGTTGGACAAGGAAGACAACATAATGAATTATGTTTGCTCATATTCACATAGAAGTTATATTGTCATAGATCCTCCAACATGTGGTGCTTGCCCAATATCTTTGCTAGCCAAAAATCCGCACCAAGTAGAGATACTACTTGTGCATCCAAAAACCTTGAACCCAGTTTCATTCCATGAGAGTCCACTATACCTACCTATGGATTGAATTAGATACTTCAAGTAAGTTGTCATCGGTGCATAAAGCAATAAAAATTGCTCCTAAATATGTATGATCTTTTATTGTAAGGGGAAATAAGCTTTGTACAATCTTGTGATGGTAAAGAAATAAAAGCGACGGACTGCATAATAAAGGTTGCTATCACAAGGGGCAATATAAAGTGACATGCCTTTGCATTAAGAGCTTGTGCAACGAAAAACAAAAAGCGCATGACAACCTCTACTTCCCTCTGCGAAGGGCCTATCCTTTACCTTTATGTATTTACTTTTTATGCAAGAGTCAATAGTGTTCTCCTCTATTCCTTTTTATTTTTCTCTTTTGCAAGCATCATGTGGTGGGGAAAGATCTAGGCATATATATCCAGTTGGATATGAGTGATCATGAGTTATTATTGTTGACATCACCCTTAAGGTGAATAAGTTGGGAGGAAAAATTATAAGCCCCTATCTTTCTATGTGTCCGGCTGAAACTCTTTGCTCCATATATATGTTGTGAGTGTTAGCAATCATAGAAGACTAAATGATGGTTGAGTATGTGGACTTGCTAAAAAGCTTCTACATGAGACCCTTAGTGAAAATATGATGAATTGCAATTGCATTGTTGACTGAGAACATAGTTTGTTAGTTTCAAGAAAGTTTATGCCTTATACTTCGTTGTTGTGATGAATTGTTACTTGCTCATGAGAAGTTCTATGATAATGAATATTGCTGTTATAATAATGATCATGATGCCACGATGTCTGTATTTTCTTTTTATCGACACCTCTCTCTCTCTCTCTAAACATGTGGACATGATTATCGATATCGGCTTTCGCTTGAGGACAAGCGAGGTCTAAGCTTGGGGGAGTTGATACGTCCATTTTTCATCATGTTTTCCTACTATTATTTATAGTGTTTTTAATCAAGATAACACTTTGTGGAGTAATTATAATGCATTTTCTCTCTTAATATGCAAGATTTACATAAAGAGGGAGATTGCCGGCAGCTAGAATTCTGGACCTGAAAAGGCTATGTCAGAGATACCTATTCTGCACATCTCCAAATGAGCTGAAATTTCACGGAGATTTATTTTGGAATAAATAAAAAATATTGGAGAAAAGAAGAACCAGAGGGGGCCACCCAGGTGCCCACGAGGCACCAGGGCGCGCCTACCCCCCTGGGCGCACCCTGGTGGATTGTGGGGCCCCTGGCCAGCCTCCGGTGCCCATCTTCTGGTATATAAGCCCATTTTCCCTAGAAAAAAAATAAGGAGAAGACTTTTGGGATGGAGCGCCGCCGTTTCGAGGCGGAACTTGGGCAGGAGCACTTTTGCTCTCCGGCGGAGCGATTCCGCCAGGGATACTTCCCTCCGGGAGGGGGAAATCGAAGCCATCGACATCACCAACGATCCTCTCATCGTGGGAGGACCAATCTTCATCAACATCTTCACCGGCACCATCTCATCTCAAACCCTAGTTCATCTCTTGTATTCAATCTTTGTCTCAAAACCTCAGATTGGTACCTATGGGTTGCTAGTAGTGTTGATTACATCTTGTAGTTGATGCTAGTTGGTTTATTTGGTGGAAGATTATATGTTCAGATCTATTATACTATTCAATACCCCTCTGATCTTGGACATGAATATGATGTGTGAGTAGTTACTTTTGTTCTTGAGGACATGGGAGAAGTCTTGTCATAAGTAATCATGTGAATTTGGTATTCGTTCGATATTTTGATGATATGTATGTTGTTGATTCTCTTAGTGGTGTCATGTGAACGTCGACTACATGGCACTTCACCATCTTTGGGCCTAAGGGAATGCATTATGGAGTATTAATTAGATGATGGGTTGCTAGAGTGACAGAACCTTAAACCTTAGTTTATGCGCTATTCCGTAAGGGGCTGATTTGGATCCATATGTTTAATGCTATGGTTAGATTTATCTTAATTCTTCTTTCGTAGTTGCGGATGCTTGAGAGAGGGGTTAATCATAAGTGGGAGGCTTGTTCAAGTAAGAACATCACCCAAGCACCGGTCCACCCACATATCAAATTATCAAAGTAGTGAACGCAAATCAAACAAACATGATGAAAGTGACTAGATGAAATTCCCATGTGTCCTCGAGAACGCTTTGCTTATTATACGAGTTCATTCCGGCTTGTCCTTTGCTACAAAAAGGATTGGGCCACCTTGCTGCACTCTTTGTTACCTTTACTATTTGTTACTTGTTACAAATTATTTTGCTATCAAACTACTCGTTACCGATAATTTCAGTGCTTGCTGAAAATACCTTGCTGAAAACCGCTTGTCATTTCCTTCTGCTCCTTGTTGGGTTTGACACTCTTACTTATCGAAAGGACTAAGATTGATCCCCTATACTTGTGGGTCATAATAACTCTTTTCTGGCACCGTTGCCGGGGAGTGAAGCGCCTTTGGTGAGTGGAATTTGGTAAGGAAACATTTATATTACGTGCTGAAATTTACTGTCACTTGTTACTATGGAAAACAATCCTTTGAGGGGGTTGTTCGGGGTATCTTCACCTCGACCGGAAGCACAAAGAGTTGCTCCTCAACCTACTGCACCTACTGAAAATATTTATTATGAGATTCCTTCGGGTATGATAGAGAAACTGCTAGCTAATCCTTATGCAGGAGATGGAACGGTACATCCCGATATGCACTTGATCTATGTGGATGAAATTTGTGGATTTTTTAAGCTTGCAGGTTTATCCGGAGATGGAGTTAAGAGGAAGGTATTCCCTTTATCTTTGGAGGTAAAGGCATTGACATGGTATAGGCTATGTGATGATACTGAAACATGGGACTGGAACCGTTTGAAGCTGGAATTCCACCAAAAAAATTATCCTATGCATTGGGTTCGACACTCTTACTTATAGAAAGGACTACGATTGATCCCCTATACTTGTGGGTCATCAATGTACCACAACTGCCATTTCCAAGTCATGCGTCGGGTAGTTCTTCTCATGCAGTCGTAGCTGTCTAGATGCATAGGCCACGACCTTTCCATCTTGCATAAGCACACACCCAATGCCATGCCTGGATGCGTCGCAATAGATGTCGAAGCTCCGGTAGATGTCTGGTAGAGTCAACACTGGAGCAGTGGTCAACTGAGTCTTCAGCTCATTGAAACTGTTCTCACATGCTTCTTTCCAAATGACTTTTGATTCTTCTTAAGCAATTCCGTCATTGGCTTGGCAATCTTTGAGAAACCTTCAATGAAGCGATGGTAATAGCCTACCAAACCCAAGAAACTTCTGATTTCTGTCACAGAAATAGGTGTTTTCCAATTTAATACCTCTGTGACTTTGCTTTGGTCCACAGCCACTCCTTGAGCGGAAAGAGTATGCCCAAGGAATCCCACTTCCTTAAGCCAAAATTCACATTTGCTGAACTTGGCGTAGAGTTGATGAGCTCGTACTGCTCGGAGATGCTGTTTGTGCTCTTCTTCACTTTTGGAATATATAAGGATATCATCAATGAATACTACCACGAACTTGTCCAAAAAAGTCCATGAACACCTTGTTCATCATGTGCATGAAGAATGCAGGAGCGTTGGTTAGTCCGAATGACATGACTGTATACTCGTATAGCCCATATCGTGTAGTGAAAGCTGTCTTGGGGATATCCTCTTTTCTGATTTTTAGCTGGTGATACCCGGTTCGCAAATCAAATCTTGGAGAATACCTGAGCTCCACTAAGTTGATCGAACAAATCATAGATCCTGGGAAGCGGGTATTTATTCTTTATGGTGACATCATTGAGAGCGCGGTAGTCAACACACATCCGGAGACTACCATCCTTCTTGCCCACAAATATGGCAGGTGCACCCCAAGGAGATGAGCTGGGGCGAATCTATCCTTTTTGAAGCATCTCATCCAATTGCTTCTTCAGCTCCACTAATTTGGATGAAGGCATTCGATAATATTTCTTGTAAATCGGTGCTGTCCCAGGCACAAGCTCAATTGAAAATTCAAGCTCTCGATCGGGTGGCATGCCTGGCAATTCTTTTGGAAACACATCTGGGAATTCACAGACCACTGGAATTAAATTCATATCTATAGCAATTGCTGCATAAACCATCCCCTTCTTTGGCATGGTTCTACCGGCAAAGAACCGAGCTGGCTGGCCCAAGGAATTTATTAACGTGACTTCTCTTGTTGCGCAGTTGATGCAGACCTGGTGTTTTGTCAACCAATCCATCCCCAAAATAACATCCAATTTTGGAGATTCAATGGATATCAGTGATGCGGGGAAGATAATTCCATTGATTGATATTTCTAATCCTCGGCATACAATATTTGTCCTGAGCATGGATCCAGGGGATTGTACCACCATAACTTTGTCCAAAAGAGTATAGGAAAGTTGATGCTGGGCAACAAAACTCCGCGAAATAAAAGAATGGGAAACCCTAGAATCGAATAAAATTGTTGCAGGTATGTTATTAATAGGAAACATACCAATGACCACATCGGGAGCTTCGGAAGCTTCTTCAGCGGAGATATGATGAACTTGCCCATGGATATACTTCCGGTTGGGGAATTGTCCCACATAATTGACTTGAGGCTTCAGGTTGGTTGGCGACTTTCCGTTCTTGGGACACTGCCTAGCGTAATGCCCAGTTTGTCCACATGAGTAACATGCATTGTTATGCTGACAGTCTTCCTTTACTGGTTTTGTAACCACAGTCTTGAATTGATTTTCAGTCTTGGTGTTCCCCTACTGCCACGTTGGCTTAAACTCGAACTGTGGCTGCTGCCAGGTACGAACCTTCTGAAAAACTTGGCCTTCCTTCTTGGGTTCAAACTTGCGTTTGCGGTCTTCATATGCAGGCTTATGATCATTAACAAGCTTGTGTTCCCTTTTAGCAATGAGTGCCTTGTTCACCAAAGTTTGGAAGTCAGGGAAATCCAGCATACTGAGTGCACATCGGAGGGTATGGTTGAGCCCTCCGAGGAACCGATCTATCTTCCATTCTTCGGTGGCTATATCATGTGTGGAATAACGGGCCAAGTGATTGAACTTGTTTAAATACTCACTTACAGTCGAGTTCCCTTGAGTAAGGGCGAGGAATTCTCGCTGCTTGACCTTCATGATACTGGCGGGAATATGATACTTGCGGAATTTATCTTTGAATTTATCCCAAGTAATCTCATCTTCAGTAGGCCACATAATTTTAGTATTGTCCCACCATATAGCAGCTGGTCCTTCCAGATAATGAGTGGCGAAGGGGACCTTATCAGCATCTTCAGTGCGAGCAATTTCTAGCTTCTTTTCAATGGTCCTCAGCCAGTCATCGGCTTCCATCGGATCTCCTGCTTGACTGAAGCTTGGCGGTTTGGTCCTCAGAAAATCTGACAATTTAGAATGGTTGCCATTATGATTATTCTGCCCAACCATAGTTTGCATGCTTCTCAGGAATTCCATCAGATCTTGGTTTCTCTTCTCCTCAAACATTCGCATAATCTGCTCTATTGTGGGTGCTTGAGGTGGAGGAGGGGGTGGCTGATATGGTTCTGGGGAATGTCCTGCTTGCCTGGCGGATCGACGAACGGGGGTATTGTCGCCACCATGATAGCTGCTGCCACACTTTGTCATCCTATATATGTTTCCCAATACGAAGCATCGAGATGAGCAACATCCATAAAGGGAAAAATTGAGGAGGTGAAGCAACAAACCCCAAAAAGAAAGCAAGGAAAAGCCATTGCGAATAAAAGAAGACAACATAATTATACATAACCTCATCCAACATACAAAGCAAGATGACAACATGGATAGTACTACTACATGCATACAACCAAACACCACATCATCCTCGTCTACTTGTGACGGCAGTGATCGCACTGGCACTCTGACGGTCCTGCTGGTGTCTCCTCGGTATCGGACTCCGAATCAGAACTGATGATACTAACGGAAACCTCCGGGGCAAAGGAAACACGATGACGCTGACGGGATGGCTCTCCCTCAGAGTCGGGTGGAGGGTGGCTCCACAGCATAGGTGCAGCTGGGGTAGCGAGAAGTATAGCCCACTGGGCTGGGGATTCATGAGGAGTCACCATTGAGGTATCTGAGTTACTCTGAGAAGGCACGGGCGTCATGGGTGTAGGTGGAGGTAAAGTAACTGGAGGAACGAGTGGTGTATGAGCAAGTGAAGGTGGAGCAAACGTAGATCGAGTGGCAGCTAGCGCGTCTTGAGTGCGGTTCAGCTCCTGGGCTAAGCTAACGATCAGAAGATATCCAGCCGTTATGTAATGAGACAGGTGGTTGGCTGAACGGTCACACTCCGGATCAATATAAGGGAAACGGATTTGTCTAGTGTCAAACATGGACGGATAGAAGTAGAAACATGGGTGTGTCTGCATCTGAATCTCGTTGTAGCGCAAGTCAGTGAGAGCCTTGAACACTACAAACTGGATAGCCTGGTCAGGTGTAGAAGTTATCCCACCCTTGGAGGAGCGGGTGTAGGTGCCCACCAAGGTGCTGTTGTGCATGATGACCTCCGCGTGATACTCGTACACACCGTCTGCAAGCTGCACTCGATACACCTGGTACACAGGGTCGTCACCGTCGGGGTAGAGTCGGCGCCATACGTTGAAGGTGCGGAAAAGTGGAAGGTGCTGGCTCAGGCTGATACGGATATGGAACTGGTGCCATCTACACTCACAATATTAGCTGATCAGCATCAAAAGTAAACTATATGCATGCAATGCAACACCCAAGTGCAGAGGCATACTCAAATCACCGCAAAGACTAAAAACTACCATTTTCTAATGCGTCGGCTGTCTAGGGCGTCCTACAGTCAGCGCGGCTCTGATACCAAGCATTGTGGCACCCCGGCTCAGAGCAACCGGTTTACCTTGCATTGTCAGCCCAGAGATCAAGTCTTCTGGCAACACACAACAACTTGGTACAGAAAATAACTGCTTTATTGATCTCTAGCGGATACATAGGTTTAGATATTACAAGATGAGCGAGGCCAAGCGGCACACATGGTGTGGCTGCACTTATGTACATTATTTCATAGACATCTCAGGGGCCTCGACGATAAAGGAAACTACTACGCGGCAGCGGAACGATGATGTAGCAGAACTCCACTCCACAGGGACACTGCTGGGACACGGCCTAGACCGCAAAGTACTCTTGCACGGCTTCTCCTGCATCTGGCATGATAAGCCAGGTGAGTACTTTGAATGTACTCACAAGCTCACAGCAAACAAAGCAAATTCGACAAACAATAACAAGGCATTTAACAAGTTTAATGCATGAACATGAACATGATACTATAAATCATGAAGTGTACGTGGAAGGTTGCCATGGTCCCTTGGACCAACTTACCATTTTGGGGTTACCTCGTAACCACTGTCGACATCTTACCATAGTGATCCTCACATGATCACCACAATACCAACCGTAGTGATCCTCACATGATCACCAACTTCTGCATGTGTCATAGTAGAGGTATTAAGTGTGCAGGTTATTTATTTCTGTTGACCCACGGTGTGACCTACTACGAACTGTGTCCATGATCGAGGACGCGGCTATCAATAGATTATACACTCTGCAGAGGTTAGTACACTGTACCCACACCACGGAACTCATGGCCTCGTGCTCCCATTCGAGTGGACCAACGACATTCTGACAAAACCAATCTATTGCATGACACTCTCCCGGTCACCCCGACAAACTCCCTTTGGGCTATGTCATGGGTGGCCCCGATGTCAACTCGTGACATCCTGCCACCTCGTGGCTGCCACCGTCATGGCCAAACAAAACAAAGTCGTCCCAAACGGGGACATCGGTACCATAAAACTCGGGCACACAAGGTTATGACTGCCTACCGGGCCAGGGTAGTGCAAGGGCACAACCTTCCCTAGTTGGAGGCACCAGTGAGAGGCATGACAATAGACCGAATTAAGGCCTCCCCATCCAGGCAAGTGTGGTTGCACTGGTGAGCTCAATTCGATGGCACCATGACTCGATCAACAGTTGTTCAAGTTGGATTAACATCAGGTTTAACTTGAAAGAATGTGATCCGAGCCATAGTATGCAATGACGTGCACGGGTTATGATAATATGAAAATGATTAACGAATGCATCATGCTACCATGAGAGTATACAACATGATCTCTACTGCACAAAATAACAAGATGACATATTTCTCACTGCATAATAACAATATGACATGTAACAACTAAAATGCAACAAGTTGTATATAGCAAATCATTTTAATAGTGAGGCATTTAATGATTTTAATTCAAATAAACCATTGTCATTGAAATGTCATCCTTGCATATGAATGTTGTGGCTTGCCTTGGTTCAGAGGAGTGTCACAATACTCCTGGTCTTCTCCAACACAACTAGGATCTTCTGAAAATAATTTAAATGCAAAAAGAAAATGTCACATAAAGCATTTTAATGCACCAGAAATTCCCAACAGCAAGGAAAATTCTCAATTTTGCCATACAGAAACTTTAGCTCAAGACAAAACTAATGCAAAAAGAATCAATTCATTTGAACTTATAGAATAGAATCTAGAGCTGGTCAAAGTTTTGGTCAAAATTTGCATTTAAATGGATTTAAATGAATTTCCAGAGAAGGCCACGTCGAAGACGTATTTTCAGAGTACGCTTCCACTTAGAAAACGTTTCGGGCGGGGCAGAGAGGCTAACAGGTGGGGTCCGCTGTCAGGGTTAAATGGGAGAGAGAGGGAAACAGAGCACGGCGGCTCTGTCGCCGGTGGTTCTCCGGCGAGGAGACCACGGCGACCGCCGAAGAGGAGGGGGATGGATCCAGCGCATCGAGACAAGCACGGGCATACCCGAAGTGACGGCGGGGGTGGACGGATGGCGGCTCGGGCTTCTTCTCCAGAGACGGTGGCGGCGGAGCTCGTTGGATACGGCGATTCCGGCGATGATCCGACGAACCAACGGCACCGGCGTACTCAGGAGACCACCATGAGCTCGACGGAAGCAGTGAATGAAGACGGGGATGACCAGGGCGAGTGGACGGCCGAGGTGGATCTGCGGCCAACTACGGCGAGGATCGGTGGCTGGAGGCCCTCCCGGCCTTGCCGCTATAGCTAGGAACTCGATTTGTGGCCAGGGAAGTAGTTTGCGATGGTTGGAATGGCTCGGGGAGGGTTCTATTTATAGGTGGAGGGGTGGCCGTGCACTGGACTCCACCGGAGAGCAGCTGCCGGTGCACTGGGAGGGAGAGGAGCTCGGGCGAGTCGTGGAGAGGAAGCAGAGGAGCTCAGCGACACGGTGCATGCACACGGCCGCAGTGCGGCGCACTAAGTGGGGCAGGCGACGCATGCGCGCGCACTGTTCTGCCCGGTAGCGCCTCGGCCGCTTCCGGCGTGCTGCCTGCTAGCGGCGGGAAGGAACAGGGCGAGACCATGTGGCGTGCGGGAGGCTGCGGAGAGGCAGGGACATGCTGCAGTGGCGAGAGGAGGATGAACGGGCGCGGCAGAGGGACCTAATGCCCAGAGCACGGTGAGTGCCAGCCAAACCTCGTGCACACACACGTAGTCGCCGTGTGCACTGGCACATGCGGTGCTTTAGGCAATGCCAGACCGTGTCTAGGGTGTAGTCTCTTCAACGCGGTGCCGCAATGTGCGCTTGGTTTGCCACCTAGCTCACTGGATAAGACTTGAGCAAGCTGCAATGTTCCTGGATAGAAACTTGGGACGAATGCTGGGAGCAAATGGCTGGGAGCTAAAGGTTGAAACTTGGGGGTTAAGCATCTCCTAGGAAGGTAGTCATGTGGTAAAAAAATTAGCTCCAACAGATCAAGGAAAAATATACTTGCTTCACAAAGTGCCAATTCTGTCCAGAAGCAAAAATATTTTCCCTAGCTGAAAATTTCCAAATGACCATGGCATATTTTTGCATGGGAGGTGAGGCATGGTCCAAAGAATATTTTGGAATTTTCTTGGAATTTTCTGAGCAATAAAAATGAGGGTTGCTTCATAACTTATTGAGAAAATAGTCATTTTCAGGAGGAAAATGAATATAATGCCATTAAAGAAAATTATCCCATGGCATTATGGTGAGAGGGATGAGGTCTAGGGAGGGTTTAAGGATGATAGAACCCACTTGGAAGAAAACCAAAAAATAATTTCCAAGTGGCAAGTCCAAAAGAATTGACAGAAAAACCAAATGCAAATTAAATACTTAATAAATCCAAATAAAAAAAAGAAGGCAAAAACCAGGGTGTTACATATTACCAATTCTTTAACAATCATCGCAAGAAATGACAAACATACGTGCATCATTGAAAGGAGTAGGCCAATAAAAACCAGACTGTAATACCTTATGTGCAGTTCTGTCTCCCGCATGGTGTCCTCCGTATGCCTCAGAGTGACACTTCCGTAGGATTTGTTCCTGTTCATGCTCAGGTACACAACGTCTAATAATACCATCTACTCCTTCTTTATATAAATGTGGGTCATCCCAAAAGTAATGTCTTAAATCAAAGAAGAACTTTTTCTTTTGTTGGTATGTGAAACTAGGTGGGATATATTTAGTAACAATGTAATTAGCATAGTCTGCATACCAAGGACTATTGCGAGAAGCATTTACTATGGCTAATTGCTCATCGGGAAAATCATCATTAATAGGAAGTGGGTCATCAAGAACATTTTCCATCCTAGACAAATTATCAGCTACTGGATTTTCAGCTCCCTTTCTATCAACAATATGCAAATCGAATTCTTGTAGTAAAAGAACCCACCTAATAAGTCTAGGTTTAGCATCTTTCTTTTCCATAAGATATTTAATGGTAGCATGATCAGTGTGAACAGTTACTTTAGAATCAACAATATAAGATCTGAACTTATCACATGCAAACAACCGCTAAAAGTTCTTTCTCAGTAGTAGCATAATTTCTTTGAGCACTGTCTAGAGTTTTACTAGCATAATGAATAACATTCAATTTCTTATCAACTCTTTGCCCTAGAATAGCACCAACAGCATAATCACTAGCATCACACATAATTTCAAAGGGTAGGTTCCAATCAGGTGGCTGAACAATACGTCCAGATATTAAGGCTTTCTTAAGTATTTCAAAGGCTTCTACGCAATCATCAACAAAAACAAATGGAACATCTTTTTGCAAGAGATTAGTAAGAGGCCTAGAAATTTTATAGAAATCTTTTATGAACCTTCTATAAAAACCAGCATGACCTAGGAAACTTCTTATATCTTTGATATCTTTAGGACATGGCATTTTCTCAATTGCATAAACTTTAGCCTTGTCTACTTCAATACCTCTTTTGGAAATTTTATGCCCAAGGACTATACCTTCGTTCACCATAAAGTGGCACTTCTCCCAATTCAAGACAAGATTAGTTTCTTCACATCTCTGCAAAACTCGATCAAGGTTGCTTAAGCAATCATCAAAATAAGTTTCGTAAATGGAAAAATCATCCATGAATACCTCAACAATCTTTTCACAAAAGTCAGAGAATATAGCAGTCATACATCTTTGAAAGGTAGCAGGTGCATTGCATAAACCAAAAGGTATACGTCTATAAGCATAAGTTCCAAAAGGACAAGTAAAAGTGGTTTTCTCTTGATCTTCTTTTGATACAGGTATTTGAGAGAAACCAGAATATCCACCTAGGAAGCAAAAGTGTGTATGTTTAGATAATCTCTCTAACATTTGATCAATAAAAGGCAAGGGGTAATGATCTTTCCTAGTAGCTTTATATAATTTCCTGAAATCAGTTACCATCCTATAACCAGTTACAATTCTTTGTGGAATAAGTTCATTTTTATCATTAAGAACAACGGTAATGCCTCCTTTCTTAGGGACACAATGAACATGACTTACCAATCTACTATCAGCTATAGGATAAATTATACCTGCTTCTAGAAGCTTTAATATTTCAGTTCTTACCATGTCCTTCATTTTAGGATTTAAACGTCGTTGATGATCAACAACTGGTTTAGCATCTGGCTCCATATGAATCTTGTGCTGACATAGAGTGGGACTAATGCCCTTAAGATCATCAAGAGTATATCCAATAGCTGCACGGTGCTTCCTCAGAGTTTTAAGTAATCTCTTTTCTTCATGCTCTGAAAGGTTAGCACTGATAATAACAGGATATATCTTATTTTCATCGAGATAAGCATATTTAAGTGTATCAGGTAGTTTCTTTAATTCAAACACAATATCACTCTTAGGTGGAAGAGGATCTCCCAAAGTTTCAACAGGCAAATTATGTTTAAGAATAGGTGCTTGTTTAAAGAATATCCCATCTATTTCATTTCTTTCATTCATATGCATATCATTTTCATGGTCTAGCAAATATTGTTCTAAGGGATCAGTAGGAGGCACAACAATAGAAGCAAGACCAACAATTTTATCTTTATTTGGTAATTCTTTATCATGAGGTTGTCTACGAAACTTAGAGAAATTAAACTCATGAGATACATCACCAAAGTTAACACTGACCGTTTCTTTATTGCAATCAATCTTAGCATTAACTGTATTCAAGAAAGGTCTACCAAATATAATGGGACAAAAATCATCTTGTGGTGATCCAAGAACTAGAAAATCAGTAGGGTATTTGATCTTACCACACAAGACTTCAACATCTCTAATAATCCCAAGTGGTGTAATAGTATCTCTATTTGCAAGCTTCATAGTAACATCAATATCTTCAATCTCAACAGGTGCAATATCATTCATGACTTCTTTATAAAGGGAAAAAGGAATGGCACTCACACTAGCACCAATATCACATAAACCATGATAGCAATGATCTCCAATTTTAACAGAAACAACAGGCATGCCAATTACAGGTTTATTTTTATCTCGTGGATCTGGCTTAGCAATTCTAGTTGCTTCATCACAGAAATATATGACATGTCCATAAATGTTATCAACCAAAAGATCCTTAACCATAGCAATATTAGGTTCTACTTTGATTTTCTCAGAGGGTTTAATTGATTTAATATTGCTCTTATTAACCACAGTTGAAGCTTTAGCATGTTCCTTAATCCTATCAGGGAAAGGAGGATTCTCAATATAAGAAGTAGGCACAACTGGATCAACATTATAAATAATTATGTCCTCTTTAGCTATGGGTTCTTCCTTTACTTTGATAGGTGGATGAAACTTAAACCATTTCTCCTTAGGGAGATCAACATGAGAAGCAAATGATTCACAAAAAGTAGCTACTATCTCAGAGTCAAGTCCGTATTTAATACTAAACTTATGAAAAGCATTAGTTTCCATAAAAGATTTAACACAATCAAACTCAAGATTTATACCTGACTCTTTACCTTTGTCGATTTCCCAATCCTCGGAGTTGCGTTTAATTCTTTTCAGAAGATCCCATTTGAATTCAATAGTTCTCTTTATAAAGGAACCAGTAGAAGAAGTATCGAGCATGGATTGATCATTACGAGAAAGCCGAGCATAGAAGTTTTGTATAATTATTTCTCTTGAGAGCTCATGATTTGGGCATGTGTGCATCATATACTTAAGCCTCCCCCAAGCTTGAGCGATACTTTCTCCTTCACGAGGCCAAAAATTATATATATATATATAATTCCGATCACGATGAACCAAATGCATAGGATACAATTTCTGGTGAAATTCCTGCTTCAACCGGTTCCAATCCCATGTTCCAGTATCATCCAATAGCCTATACCATGTCAATGCCTTTCCCTCCAAAGATAAAGGGAATACCTTCTTCTTAACTCCATCCCCAGATAAGCCTGCAAGCTTAAACATTCCACAAATTTCATCCACATAGATCAAGTGCATATCAGGATGTATTGTTCCATCTCCTGCATAAGGATTAGCTAGCAGTTTCTCTAACATACCCGAAGGAATTTCATAATAAATATTTTCAGTAGGTTTGACATCTATTGCGACGCATCCAGGCATGGCATTGGGTGTGTGCTTATGCAAGATGGAAAGGTCGTGGCCTATGCATCTAGACAGCTACGACCGCATGAGAAGAACTACCCGACGCATGACATGGAAATGGCAGCTGTGGTACATTGATGACCCACAAGTATAGAGGATCAATCGTAGTCCTTTCTATAAGTAAGAGTGTCGAACCCAATGCATAGGATAAATTTTTTGGTGGAATTCCAGCTTCAAACGGTTCCAGTCCCATGTTTCAGTATCATCACATAGCCTATACCATGTCAATGCCTTTACCTCCAAAGATAAAGGGAATACCTTCCTCTTAACTCCATCTCCGGATAAACCTGCAAGCTTAAACAATCCACAAATTTCATCCACATAGATCAAGTGCATATCGGGATGTACCGTTCCATCTCCTGCATAAGGATTAGCTAGCAGTTTCTCTATCATACCCAAAGGAATCTCATAATAAATATTTTCAGTAGGTGCAGTAGGTTGAGGAGAAACTCTTTGTGCTTCCGGTCGAGGTGAAGATACCCTGAACAACCCCCTCAAAGGATTGTTTTCCATAGTAACAAGTGACAGTAAATTTCAGCACGTAATATAAATGTTTCCTTACCAAATTCCACTCACCAAAGGCGCTTCACTCCCCGGCAACGGTGCCAGAAAAGAGTCTTGATGACCCACAAGTATAGGGGATCAATCATAGTCCTTTCAATAAGTAAGAGTGTCAAACTCAACGAGGAGCAGAAGGAAATGATAAGCGGTTTTCAGCAAGGTGTTTTCTGCAAGCACTAAAAGTAGCGGTAACTGATAGTTTTGTAGCAAGATAATTCGTAACGAGTAACAAGTAATTATGGAAACAATAGTGCAGCAATGTGGCCCAATCCTTTTTATAGGAAAGGACAAGCCAAAACGGTCTCTTATATAAAGCAAAGCGTTCTCGACGGCACATGGGAATTCTCATCTAGTCACTTTCATCATGTTTATTTGATTCGCGTTTGCTACTTTGATAATTTGATATGTGGGTGGACCGGTGCTAGGGTTCTGTTCTTACTTGAACAAGCAACCCTCTTATGATTACTCCCTCTCACAAGCATCCGCAACTACGAAAGAAGAATTAAGATAAATCTAACCATAGCATGAAACATATGGATCCAAAATAGCCCCTTACGGAATAACGCATAAACTAGGGTTTAAGCTTCTGTCACTCTAGCAACCCATCATCTACTTATTAATCCACAATGCCTTCCCTTAGGCCCAAGTATGGTGAAGTGTCATGTAGTCGACGTTCACATGACACCACTAAATGAAGCAACAACATACATATCATCAAAATATCGAACGAATAACAAATTCACATGATTACTTGTAACAAGACTTCTCCCATGTCCTCTAGAACAAACGTAACTACTCACAAATCATGTTCATGTTCAAGATCAGAGGGGTGTTGAATATCATTAAGGATCTGAACATATAATCTTCCACCAAATAAACCAACTAGCATCAACTACAAGATGTAATCAACACTACTAGCAACCCACAGGTACCAATCTGAGGTTTTGACACAAAGATTGAATACAAGAGATGAACTAGGGTTTGAGATGAGATGGTGCTGGTGAAGATGTTGATGAAGATTGGCCCTCCCACAATGAGAGGATCGTTGGTGATGTCGATGGCTTCGATTTCCCCCTCCCGGAGGGAAGTATCCCCGGCGGAATCACTCCGCCGGAGGGCAAAAGTGCTCCTGCCCTAGTTTCGCCTCGAGACGGCGGTGCTTCATCCCGAAAGTCCTCCTCTTAATTTTTTAGGGCAAATGGCTTCATATAGCAGAAGGGGGGGTAGAGGCCAGCCGTGGGCCCCACAAGGCATCAGGGCGTGCCCTAGGGGGGGCCACGCCCTGTTGCTTTGTGGGCAACTGGTGGGTCCCCTCTGCTCTTTCTTTTCTCCAATATTTTTTATATATTCAATAAAAAAATCCTCATGAAATTTCAGGTCATTTGGAGCTCTATAGAATAGGTATCTCTGTTGTAGCTATTTCAGGTCCAAAATTCCAGCTGACGGTATTCTCCCTCTTCATATAAATCTTGCAAATTAAGAGAGAAAAGGCATAAGAATTGCATCATAGAGTGAAATAATGACCAAATACATTATAAATAATAGTAGGAAATCATGATGCAAATTGGACATATCAAGTGCCCCGAGCAATTTGTACGGGTACCAGTGACCGCCCCCAAGGGTTGCCAATTGTATGGGTTCGGTGACCGCCCTCAAGGGTCCCTTAGTGGAATCACGGCATCTTGCATTGTGTGAGGGCGTGAGGAGATTACGGTGGCCCTAGTGGCTTTTTGGGGAGCATTGTGCCTCCACACCGCTCCAAACGGAGATTAGCATCCGCTAGGGTGTGAACTTCAGGATACATCGTCGTCTCTGCGTGCCTTGGTTATCTCTTACCCGAGCCCTTTACTTATACAATTTACTCTATGATAGCCATAGTGTTTAATGTTATATATCTTGCTATCACCGGGTTGTTTATCTTGCTTAGCATAAGTTGTTGGTGCACATAGGTGAGCCTAGTTGTTTTAGGTTTTGTGCTTGACAAATTAAACGCTAGTTTTATTCCACATTTGTTCAAGCCTAAACCGTAATTATTTTAAAGCGCCTATTCACACCCCCCCCCCTCTAGGCGACATATCGGTCCTTTCAACATCACTGTCCCTGACTCACCGAGACCTCGCGTGAGCAGGTCCGACCAATACTGTGGCCTTTACAGGCCTCCACTATCCAACTACTGTGTCGATGACACGACCATACGCTACAAGTACTATTACTATTCATCTCCATCATGACCATGCTAGATTAAAGTTGACATAATCCAAATGGTCACATAACAGCTTAGCATGATCCATATGGCCTTAACTAAAGTTGACCGGATCCGAATGGCCAAACACTTTAACATAAAGCACTGTTACAAATACTCTCATCAACTATCAATCCAACAGTTACCCTTTCATTCGTAACTTTGGGCATGCTTCTATAATTAGTGAATGACAGGTTAGTGGCTCTACTCCTGAACTTTGTCCATGACCGTGGACGCGGCTATTCGAATAGGTTTAACACACACTCTCCAGAGGCCGTACACTTTACCCATACTCCGGAATCTCAGTCCGGCGAACCCTGTCTACAGCATGGCCCTTCTAGCGTGTCTCCTGACCTCCCGCGGGCTAGTCCTCGGTAGAGGGGATCTGGGACCTTGCCACCCCGTGGCACCACTAAACTTTTGGAATTCCTAAACCATCCCAAGCCCTCTAGCTTCGGACGCAAATCTCCCAGCCAAAGGGGATACTACACTCTGAGCCTCCCTTTATAGACACACGTGTAAAAGACATAACTGCAAACAAAATAAGGCCTTCCCACTTAGGCATATATGGTCGTACGATATTGTTCGGTTTAATGGCAACGTGATTTGTCATGTGAGCATCGACGGAGAAGGGTGTGTGATACTTCACTATTGTTCCCTCCGTCGGTAACAGTGGCATCCCACTTTACTACTGAACAAAACGCGGCTAATGCCCTCGAACAGTAAAGTAAACTACAAGCATCTACTAACGAGGTAAAACAGTAGGGTGATACTTCTACTCAAAGTAAGAAGATAAAGTAGAATGAGTACTGAAAGTAATACTGACGAAAATAAACGGCAAGTAAGTAAACACATAAAAGCACTCAAGTAAATTCAAGCAATGTCACAAGTCATTGGTTTCTCATGATAAGGAGCTGGCTTGCCTCTGGGTCAATGAATATTTGAGAAGTGGTGCGGTGGTCCTCCGGACGAAGCGTGTCGGTAACCGGGGTCTCGAAGGGGGCCTACTTAGTTAAATACAAACAATGCTAAACTATGAGCACAAACAAGTAAACAATCAGTACTAATAGAACGGGCTCGCCAAGACGAAACCGTGGGCTTTGGAATCACCTCAATCGGAGTTACGAGCAAAAAGTAACGAGGGTTATACCGCCATGGACTATTTGTAACACCATGGTTTTTGCCCCTGGTTTTTTCTTTTCCTTCTGCTTTAGTGGGTTTTGTTGTTTCCTTGCTTTGGTTCTTCTCAGTCAACTCATCTGAACTAAACAAACATAAACCAACTAAAAACCTCTCTTAGTAGCTCTCTCTCTCTCTCTAGGACAGCCTCACATTTACTCATAACCCAAAACCCTAAGATCATATTCTTTTTCTCAAAAGAATATGTGCCCTAGAGCACTTAGGTTATTGTAACACCCCTACGAAATGAGCTACAGTAATCCCTAATGATCAGTGCCAAGTCATCTTGATTTATAGTGCTTGATCATCATTGGATTAATATCTCATTTCAAATTCCTCCACTGAATTCAATTCAAATTCAAGTGAAATTTGAAGTTGCTCAAAAATTGCTGGAAAATAGTTCATGTTGTAGCAAATATTCCAAAACAAATTATTGTTCAGTAAAACAACATCACCTATTTGCTAAAATGTACTAGAGCATTTAAAACAGTGCGAAACAGCAATTTAAATGCCATTTCATTTATGAAAAAATTCAAATGGATTCAAACTGTGCCCAAACTTTTTGAGGCAGTGCAGAATATTCCATTGTATTTATGTGGCCAAGTCACATATTTTACAAAAGTCATTTGGTGGCTTAAGATTTTGCAAAACCCTTTCTGTAAAAAAGAAAAGTAGAAAAGAATTGGGAAAGGCCGAAGCCTACTGTGCATATGGGCTTAAGTTAAATAGTGCCAGGCCCAGCCCATCATTCTCTTTCTCCTCCCGCTCTCTCTCTGCGCGTGTCGACGCCGCGCGCGCCCGACGCCGGCGATGCGCACGCGTCGGCCATCCCCGCCGCCGTCGCCGCCGCGGGGTGGATAAGAGCATCCCCGTGCACCCCCTGGCGAACCCTAGCCCCCATCCTCTCCTCTCCCTCGCTCGCCCACTCCCCCTCTTCCCTCCCAGTACACCGCCATCGCCGCGCCGCTCAGATCCCGTGGCCACCGGCGGTCCCGAACGCCGCAACCGTGTCCAGGAGCTGCGCCGGCCACTGCAACGTCCTCCTTGACCAACTACGGGAGCCGAGGACCTCTTCATTGAGCGGATCGAGCTCATCACCAACCTCTCTGTCGCCGGCGATCCCCGATGATTCCGGCGCCGCTCCTCGCAACTAAGCCAACACCGGACCACCGTGCGTCCCCTCAGTGAGCACCCGTCCTCCCCTCTCTTTTCTCTATCATTCGCGAGCTCTAGGCCGTAGGACCACCGAGGCCGAGCCCGCTGCCGCCTGGCACGTCGCCGGTGTCACTCCGGTGACCAAATGGTCCCGCGTTGCTGCCCGTTAGCTTCGCCGCGAGCCGTAGGCCACCCCTAGCCTATTCGTTTGACCGCGCGAGCGCTGTGGCCATGAGCCCATGCTCGACCGAGCTTCGGTCGCCGCCGCGGCTCGTCGCCGACGTCCTTGCCGACCACCTCAGCCCCTGCAACCGCCACCAGTCGACGCGCGGCATTCCGCCTGTTCAAAAGAACCCATCCGCGCCGCAAGCGAGCCACCGTACGCTTTTTCCGACGCTCGCCGGCATGCTCTGCCGCGAGAGAGGCTCGCCGGAGCAGCTCCGGTGTCGGCGCTGACCTGGCAGCCGACATGGCTAAGCCTGGGGCCCACCTGGGTCACTGCCAGTGGGCCCCCTGACCCCATTTGGCCACGTTGACTTTGGTCAACCTGCTGACTGGGCTCCGCAGTCACTGACAGTGGGCCCTGGCACTGTAGCGTTTAGTTTACGCGCTAATTACTTTGCTAACAGCCACTGACACATTGGGCCCACTTCTAAATTAAACACAGTTTAGTTAAACTTAGTACTGTTTAGCCTCTGTGTATGACATGTGGTCCCAGTCCACTGTTTCAGTGGATAGGGTTGACCCAGTCAGCCTGCTGACTGGGAAGCTGGCCCACCAGTCAGCCTCTGTTGACTGGGCTGTTGACTCAGTCAACTGGGCCCACCAGTCAGCCCCTATGTGTGCTGGCTGGGTACAAAGCTGGGTGCATTTAGCATTTTGCCGTTCTGGTTAATTCGAATTAAATAAATCCAGGAAATACCAGAATATTGCTAAAACTTCGAAAATTCATAGAAATTAATCCGTAGCTTGGATGGAAAAGTTTTCTACATGAAAATTGATCAGAAAAATCCAACGAATCCGAATATGCCCTTCGTTTACCTGTCAAAAGTGCACAACACCGCAACATGGAACCTTCCCCTTCGGTTCATCTGTCTAACAGATGCCTAATACCGGGAAAATATTCCCAGATATTTTCCCGCTCCGTCTGTAACGTGTAACACTACGTTAGATCACCCCGGCATAGCTTATAGTTATGTCATGATTTGTGATTGCTTTTTTTGCTGTGTATTTATCTGTTTCTTCCCCCTCTTCTTCTCCGGTAGATCTCGACGTTGACGTGGCTCCTGAGGACTACTTCATCACCGACAACTCTTCTTTTCCGGCAAAGCTTCCAGGCAAGCAACTCCCCTTGAACATGCCTATATCGCCTATTCTTTCTCCCTCTTGCTTGCATTAGAATTGCTACAGTTATTGTTTCGAATACCTATTCTAATGCATAGCCTGTTTTTGTAAACTGCTATTGATACTTTACCTGATATCCTAAATGCTTAGTATAGGTTGGTAGTGAACCACCTGTGGCCCCTCTTCCTTGTCCTAGTTGCCCCGCTTATTTACCAGTGCCCCGATCGATGTGATCGACGGGCTGAGAGCACCACAGCACCACACACACCCCCTAAGTTGCTCGACTCTGCAGAGCTAATATCGAGTGCCGGGGTGATACCTCTTATCTCACTCCTGATGTTGGCTCTGTAGTACAGCTAGTCGGTTGTGGGTTACTGAGGGTGATTCCTCTTCCACCACCTCCGATGAAGCTTCTGTCGTGCAACCCCGCAAGTGTGAATACCATCGAGGGTGATTCCTCCGGGTTCACCTTGACGGGTACATCGAGTGGGAATCCAACGAGGGTGATTCCTCGGATTCCTTCTTAATGTTATGGACACACGGTTACTTTGATTTTATTACAGATACTTGATAAAGTCGGGTAGGCCCCGAGGAGTACCCGCGAGAGATGTGGAGTCGGGTTGACCATGAGGGTACCCGTGTGATGATTACGTGGCACGGCCGGGCTTTCCTAGCCCTTGCCGTAAGTCCACGAGACGGGGCGACGGGGTCACATGATCATGGATCTCTGCTCGTTTCCGCGAGCTCCCAACGCACTAATGGGTTAGGATATGTGATCTGAGTAGGCCTCTGGCCTTTTCACACTAACCACCACGCGGGAATAGTATGGGCACTCGGCGTCGTATGTATCAGCCGAAGTTCTTCAGACGTCAGCGATTGAGCGGCGCGCGCCGGGTTGGACTGGGAACACCCGCGCTTGTATTAAGGGGGCTAGGTCTACTCCCGGCCGCCCACGCAACGCGCAGGAGTGCAAAGGGCGATGGGCCCAAGACCCCTGAGCACTTAGGTTGTAGACCGGCGTGCTTGCCTCTCTGTTGAACCTAGGTAGGGCTACGACATGTCGATCAGCTGAGGCCAGGCATGGACCGAGCAAGTGTGTCCGGCCAGAGTTTATCGAGCGTGTTGGGTAAGTTGGTGCACCCCTGCAGGGAAGTATATCTATTCGAATAGCCGTGTCCACAGTAACAGGACGCTCGGAAAATATCCCGATATTCTACAACTAGAACTGGTTACTATGTTGGCTCCGGGATCGCTTTCTCGCAGGGAGTCGAGGAAGGATCTCTGGGCGTTGTTACTACTTGTTGCTACTACTATACTTATGTACTAATCTACACTCATCTAATGCTGCAAGACCCCGAAGATGCTAGTCTTTGATAGGCTAGGCCTTTCTCTCTATTCTGGCATTTCTGCAGTCCAGTCCACTGATACAGCCCTTCTTTGATACTGATGCATAAGTAGAATAGTTCTGATGTAAGTCTTGTGAGTACTTTGGATGAGTACTCACGGTTGCTTTGCTTCCCATTTTTCCCCATACCTGATTGCTGCGACCAGATGACGGAGCCCCGGAGTCAGCTGCCCCAGTCGACGACTACTACTACCCCTCTGGTGGAGAGTACTACTACGTGGAGACCGCCAACGACCAGGAGTAGATAGGAGGCACCCAGGCAGGAGGCCTACGCCTTTCGATCCAGTGTCTTTGTTTTGCCCCGCCTTCTTAAGGCTTATCTGTTTAACTTTTATGTCTGTACTCAGATATCTGATGCTTCCGCTGATGCTTGTATGACTCGAGCTTATGTATTCGAGCCCTCGAGGCCCCTGGCTTGTAATATAAAGCTTGTATGACTTTTGTTTGTGTTTAGAGTTGTGTTGTGATATCTTCAAGTGAGTCCTTAGGCTTGATCGTGTGCATTTGCGTGTATGATTAGTGCACGATTAAGTCGGGGGCGTCACAGTTATGAAGCAACTACCATTTCTGTACTTAGGAAAATTCCTAGATAATTATCATAATTTCTTCGGGTCAAATATACTTCAGAAAAGTCCTTGGCCCCACCAGGAACTTTTGCATTCTGGTCCTTTCTTTCAAGTTGTACAACAAGTGCTAGCTAGAAGGACCCATTTGCTCTAAAAAATTGCATACACACTCACCCTAGTGACTAAACCAACCACACCAAAGCTCACAACCAAACTCTGAATTATTTGCATTTTGCAAATAACAAACACCTACTGTCCAGGACCTTCTAGAAGATCCAATCGATAGCACAGCTCACCTGGGTCCCAACTGCAGCCACACATACACCTAGCACCCTACCCTCTAGCTACTGGACATAGCCAGGCACGGCCAAAACCACCCAGGCGCCGGCACGGGGTGGTGACCGCGAGGCTGGCATGCACAAAGAGCGCGCTCTTTGCAGCGCCCGTTGTTGGAAATATGTCCTAGAGGCAATAATATTGTACTATTATATTTCCATATTCATAATTAGGTGTTTATATTTCATGCTATAACTGCTATGATCCTGGCATATGCGATTCAGTGGAAAACTCATATGCACGTGTGAAATGATAAATGGATAAAATAAAGGTTCATAGTCTCGCCTCTAAGACTGGCTCAAGTGTTGCTGGTGGTCACGTTTTCCGGATCTTAGGATATCGTTAAGTGTAACGATAGTCCTAAAACAACATTGAGATTATGACATTGGAATAACGATCGTATTGAATCGACCCAAACTTGTTTGTTATGAATTGAGATAATATCGTCTGTAATCAATTGTAATAACACGGAGTGTTAACATGTGATTTTGCTCCTTAGACCATGAGAGTATCGTAGTCACTTCTTACTGTACAGTGGACTTTGGGGTTGCTCAAACGTCACCTATAACACGGTGATCATAACGACAACTTACAGGTTCATCGGAAAGTTTGACAAGGGACTAGATAGCTCGAGAGTGGGATTTGCTCCTCCGACGATGGAGAGATATTCTTAGGGCCCTCTCGGTGTGACGACATCCATCATTGTCTGGACAGACACATGTGACTACGTCACGGGGATTCCGGAACACGACAATGAGAAAGAAGAACAAAACCGGTAATGAGGATAATGGTATAATGAGCATGTGATGACTCAGGAGGATACTGATGCATCCTGGGTTTTGTGAAATATTGCGAGGCAAAGGGAACATCACATGATAACCAAAGGTTCACTCGAACTTCATTCGTGTGCTCACAGGGATCGATATGGACGTCCACGGTTCCGCTATCGGTCATTGAACGAACGGTTTCGTTCATGTCATGAGTTACCGAACCTACGGGGTCACAAGCTTAAGGCAATCACGACCTGCTAAGTATTAGTAGGACGGGAGTGATGAGAATATATTTGTGGAATTGTTTCATAAACATTCAGAATAGTTTCGAGAGGAACCGGAAGCGTTTCGAGGTCACCGGAAGGGTTTTGGAGTTTATCAGGCAATACCGGGTATTACCGATAAATAATATATAGGTGGAAAATGTTTCTGGAGGTGTTAAATTAATAATAAAAGGCTCTAGTAATTGTTAGAGGGCTTTGATATTTAATTTAATATCAACGGGCCTTAAAAGGCCAAGAGGTGGAGAGCTACTTGGCCCACTTGGGCCCAAATAAGTGGAGGCGCTCCCTTCCTCCTTGTAGAAGGAAGGGGAGGCCGAATTGGAGGGGGATTCCCCCTCCTTGGCCGGCCAAAGGGAGATGTTTTCCTCCCATGTGGCACCTCCTCTCCTCCTACCTTCAACTTATATATACTTGAGGACTTTGGCCCTTTGGACACACAAGTTTTGGAGCCTCCTCTAGTTCTTCTAGTTCTAGTTCTAGTTGGTCCAAGTTGATCCAATTAGAGCTAGACCTAGTTCCTCTAATCCTCATAATTAGAAGCCCAGTGTGGTTCTAATCTCCTCCCTCTAATTCTCCAGCAATGATTAGCTCTGGATGGCGAAGCGCTGCCGGATCATGAAGACTGTATGCTTTGCAACCAAGTAGAGAGGATGTGCTTTCGGTCTTCTGTTCGAGGGATCATTCGAGGGCGGTTCGCGGGGTCATCATCAACGGTTCAAGGGACTCCAAGTACGATCTACACCGACTCGTCTACTTCCGCTGCAACTCTGGAGTCGGTAACGATCGTTGATCCAAACCTTATATGCATCTTCATATTGTTTCTGGGTGATCGTAGGGCAATTTTTTTGTTTTCTACTACGTTTCCCAACACCCATGCCCTGGCCACGCGCCCGCAGCCCAACCGCGCGTTGATACATATCTGACGTATCTATAATTTTTGAGTGTTTAATGCTATTAAATTATCATTCTTGGATACTTTATATGCAATTTTATATAATTTTTGTGAACTAACCTATTAACTCAGTGCCTAGTGCTAGTTGTTGTTTTATGCTTGTTTTTGGTTTTATAGAAAATACAAACCAAATAGAGTCCAAACGCTACGAAACTTTTTGATGATTTTTTCTGGACATAAGAGACCCTAGAAGCTTCGGGGGTGGACCAGAAGACCTACAAGGACACGACAAGGCAGCACGGCGCGCCCTGGGGGGTAGGCGCGCCGTGCCCCCTTGTGGGCCCCTCGTGGCTCCGTCTGACCTAATTCCACTTCTATAAATTCGCAAATATTCCAAAACCCCTAGAGAGCTAGACGATACAATTTTTCCACCGCCGCAAGCCTCTATTCTTCCATGATCCCATCTGGAGGCCTTTTCCGGTACTCTGCCGAAGGGGGAATCGATCACGGAGGGCTTCTACATCAACCTTGCTGTCATTCCGATGATGTGTGAGTAGTTCACCACAGACCTATGCATCCATAGCTAGTAGCTAGATGGCTTTCTCTTTCTCTTTGATCTTCAATACAGAGTTCTCCATGATCTCCATGGAGTTCTATCTGATGTAATCTTCTTTTACGGTGCGTTTGTTGGGATCCGATGAATTGTGGGTTTATGATCAGATTATTCATTGAAAGTAATTGAGTCTTTTCTGAACTTTATTATGTATGATTGTTATAGCTATGTAATGCTTTCCGATCTATGGGTTTTCTTTGGCCAAGTTGATCTATCGATCTTCAGTGGAAGTGGTGCATAGTAGTGGGTTCAATCTTGCAGTGTCCTCACCCAGTGACAGAAGGGGTGGCGAGACACGTATTTGTATTGTTGCCACTAAGGGTAAAATGACGGGGTTCAATCATATTGCTTTATTCTATTCTATCTACATTATGTCATCTTGCTTAAAGCGTTACTCTATTTGTTATGAACTTAATACCATAGATGCAGGCAGGAGTCGATCGATTGGTGGAGTAATAGTAGTAGATGTAGGCAGGAGTCGGTCTACTTATCACGGACGTAATGCCTATGTACACGATCATACCATGAATAACGTCATAACTATGCGCTTTTCTATCAATTGCCCAACAGTAATTTGTCTACCCACCGTATGCTATTTTTATGAGAGAGATGCCTCTAGTGAAAACTATGGCCCAGGGTCTACTTTAATCATATTACTAAAACCAAATTTCCTTTGCTGCAATTTTACACTTTTTATTTTACTTTGCAATTTACCTACCTACCTATACCATATTTGATCCTTGCAATTAACGAGTTCAAGGGGATTGACAACCCTCTTGCCCGTGTTGGGTGCAAGTATTTGCTCTTGTGTGTGCAAGTACTGCTTACTAGGAATTTGCGTGGTTCTACTATTGGTTCGATAACCTTGGTTCTCACTGAGGGAAATACTTATTGCCACTATATTGCTTCACCCTTCCTCTTTGGGGAAAATCCCAACGCAGCTCACAAGTAGCAGACAGAATTTCTGGCGCCGTTGCCAGGGAGACATCATCAAATACCTACAGGTTCCTACATACACATTACCATTTACTTGTTCTACTTTTTAGTTGCTTTTATTAGTCTCGTTAAAAAATCAAAAACACAATTTTTTTTCTTTTGCTTGTTTGCTTTTGTTTGCTTGCTTGCTTTGCCACTATGTCTCAAGAAAACACTAAGTTGTGTGATTTCTCGAATACTAATAATAATGAATTTATTAGTACTCCAATTGCTCCTCCCGCCACTAGTGTGGAGTCTTATGATATTAATGTTGCATTGCTAAATCTTATTATGAAAGATCAATTTGCTGGAAATCCTAATGAAGATGTTGCATCCCATCTTAATACCTTCATTGAATTATGTGATATGCAAAAGAAAAAAGATGTGGCTAATGATATTGTTAAGTTGAAATTATTTCCTTTCTCACTAAGAGATCGTGCTAAAACTTGGTTTTCATCCTTACCTCGCAATAGTATTGATTCATGGGATAAATGCAAGGATGCTTTTATTGCTAAGTATTTTCCTCCCGCTAAGATTATATCTCTTAGAAATCAAATCATGAACTTTAAGCAACTTGAGCAAGAACATGTTGCACAATCTTGGGAGAGAATGAAATTGATGATTAAAAATTGTCCCAATCATGGATTAAGCTTATGGATGATAATACAAAATTTCTATGCGGGACTAAACTTTGTGTCAAGAAATCTTCTAGACTCTGCTGCAGGTGGCACCTTTATGGAATTTACATTAGGAGAGGCCACGAAGCTTCTCGATAATATGATGAAAAATTATTCTCAATGGCACACTTAACGAGCTTCAACTGGTAAGAAGGTAAACTCTGTCGAAGAAGCTGATACCTTGAGTGATAAAATGGATGCTCTTATGAATATGCTTACTAGTAAAAATGCTCATGTTGATCCTAATGATGTGCCACTATCTACCTTCATTGAGCAAAATAATGATGCTATTGATGTGAATTTTGTTGCTAGAAATAATTTCTACAACAATGCTTATAGAGGGAATTACAATCCTAGACCGTATCTCGGTAATCCCTCTAATTCCTATGGTAATTCATATTATAATAATAATAGGATACCTACTGAACTTGAGAACAACATTAAAAAATTTATTAGTTCTCAAAATATTTTCAATGCCATGGTAGAAGAAAAACTACATAAAGTTGATGATATGGCTAGAAACATGGATAGAATCTGTAATGATGTGGATGCTCTTAAAATTAAAATTATGCCACCTAAAAGGGATATTACTAAATCTTTAAAGTCTATTCACGTGACTATGGATGAAACTATAAAAAGAATTGAATGGATTAGAGCTAAGCGTGAACTCTTAGAAATGGCTCTTCCACCCGGTTTTTATCATAATCATGATGAGGATGTTAAAATGATTGGTGTGACACCTATTGAATCTTTGTTTAGTAATATAAAACTTGATGAAAAAGGGACTGAAGAAGAGTCAACTTTATCTAGAAGGCGTCCCAATTATTCGGAGGGTGATGAACTTAATGATAAAATTGTTAAAAGTGGGTTTGAAGAGGTCAAGACTTTAAATAGTGATGTGCCCACTACTTTGGATTACAAGGACTTTAGTTATGATAATTGCTCTATGATTGAATGTATTTTCTTGCTGCAATCCATAATGAACTCACCTAATGCTTTCGAACAAAATAAAGCTTTTACTAAACATATTGTATAAGCGATGATTAAAGCTCATGAAGAAAAACTAGAATTGGAAGTATCTATACCTAGAAAATTACGTGATGAATGGGAACCTACTATTAAAGTAAAGATTAAAGATCATGAATGTAATGCTTTGTGTGATCTAGGTGCTAGCGTCTCTACTATACCAAAATCTTTATGTGATGTGCTAGGTCTCACCAATATGGATGAATGTTCCCTTAACTTGCATTTAGCGGATTCAACTATTAAGAAACCATTGGGTAGAATTAATGATGTTCTTACAATGGAAAATAGAAATTATGTGCCCGTGGATTTCATTATGCTTGATATTGAATGCAATCCATCTTGTCCTATAATACTTGGTAGGCCTTTCCTACGAACCATAGGTGCTATTATTGACATGAAAGAAGGAAATATAAGGTTCCAATTTCCACTAAAGACAGGGATGGAACACTTCCCAAGAAATAGAATTAAACCACCATATGAATCCATTATGAGAGCTACCTATGGAATTAATTTGAAGGATGACAATACTTGAAACAATGCATTATGCCTAGCTAGGGCATAAAACAATAGCGCTTGTTGGGAGGCAACCCAATATTTATATTTATTGCAATTTTATTTTTCTTGAGTTCCTATTGTAATGCATGACTACTTAACTGGGGGATTCACTGCAAATACTACTTTGGCTCATTATTGCCGCGACAATGGCCTACTTCTTCACATTCACCGTGCAATGCATGCAGTTATTGATAGACAGAAAAATCATGGTATGCATTTCCGTGTATTAGCTAAAGCATTGCGTATGTCTGGGGGAGATCATATCCACTCTGGTACAGTAGTAGGTAAGTTAGAAGGGGAACGCGAAATGACTTTAGGTTTTGTTGATTTATTGCGCTATGATTTTATTGAAAAAGATCGTGCTCGCGGTATCTTTTTCACTCGGGGCTGGGTATCCATGCCAGGTGTTATACCGGTAGCTTTAGGTGGTATTCATGTTTGGCATATGCCAGCTCTGACCGAAATCTTTGGAGACGATTCTGTTGGACGGCCTAAAGCACTCATGGCATCATTATGAATGTACAAGCCAAAACTGTGAAAACCTAGAAATATACATACCCAGTTAAGGTGGGATATGATTGCATCGCGGTGTCTAAGGACGCGATCTAATAGATCGTTTTATTGAGTAGTTGGATCATAGTCTCTTACCATAAAAATTGATGCATGTGCAGCAGCACCAACTATTAGAAATCCGCCAATCCACATGTGGTGTGTGAACAAGGAAATTTGTGTACCATAGTCAGTAGCTAGGTATGGATAGGGAGGCATAGAATACATATGATGAGCTACAACAATGGCTGTAGAGCCTAGCATAGCTAGGTTAAGAGATAATTGAGCATGCCATGGGAAGGAAATGCTCAAACCAGAACAGCTGGAGGAACGAATTTTCAATAGCGTAACTTGGGCTCCTAGAATATGGCGCCCTTGGGACAATCTATTTGATTGCAGGGTTTTGTTCTGAAGCAAATATATCCACGAAGGCCGGTTCGTTCGTCCAATTCTGATATTCAGGACCAAGAGGTACTGGATTCTCTCATGATTAATGCTACTATAATGATTGTTTTTTATCTTTTAATTAGTGTTTGTGCCAAGTAATGCCTTTGGGATGACTTAAATGATAGTATAATTGATGTTGTTTCAAAACAGAAAGTTTTGCGCCCAGTGCTTGATAATATGTCATTTGGATGCTCATTTTAATATGTGGATCAGTGTTGTGACAAATGTCAACTCTCATTGTTATTATAATAAAAGTTGTGATGGCAATGTTAAATTTCAAATTTTCTCTAATTCAAATTCAAATAGGACTACAAAATCAAACCGTGCACAATTTGACGCTATCTAGAACCTATGATGGTACTGGTGACGGAAATTGAAGCCGTCACCACAGTCGTGTCCCCACTTGTAAGCAGCCATGTCCGAACCCACTTGTAAGCAGCCACGTCAACACAATCCGGACCCACATGTAAGCATCCATGTCAGCATCTTCTAGGCCCATATGTTCGCAGTGTTGGCCGGTCAAAACTGATGCCGACTTATTAGTGACGGGACCGTCGGCTATAAAACCCACAGCGGGCCCACATGGAAGCAGCCACGTCAGCAACTACTGGCCCCAGTTGTCAGAATCTTTGACCGGTCAAACCCACGAACCGATCACTAGTGACGGATTATCATCACCAAAAACGATCTTAGGCGACAGATTGGCCTATCATAGGTGACATTTTGGGCCGTCACCGAAAACGGCCATCACTGACATTTTTGGGTTCGTAACCTAAGATGCGATCTTGCATGACGGAGGAAGTGGTACCATCAAGATTTTATTTTTTACGATGGCGCTTCGATGACGGTGGGGGTGACGGCCGGAAAACATCACCAGTACATTTTCCGTGACGAAAATTGGTTTTACGTGACACAAGTGAAACGTCGCAAAATAGAGCAAATTTTTTAGTGCTCAAAGTATTAAGTTTTCAAGAAATAGAGTAACGCAATAAGCACGATGACATAATGTAGACAGAAAGAAACCTAGCAACATGAATGAATGACACAAGTAACACACAAGATCATCCACCAGGGTTCCCGATGTTACAATGATAAGGACGTGGATGATGATGACGATGACAGTGATGATGATGTTGTAACCCCCTTGTGCTTGGTGATGAAGATGGCGGCCTTCTCCTTGCCAATGCCCCCACCGGATGATCTCCGGAGGCTAGAGTTCTCCTTCTGGAAGAGTTTATGATCTCTCTAGGCGTCTAATTCACGATCCGATTTCATGGGGTGAAAATAGTCGACGAGGCGGCGGCGCTGGCACTCCATACGACCGCCCATACGAGCGGTCGCGCTCGTATGGAACACCATCTTTGGCTCTAGAAGCATCATGGCAACTCCTCCTCTGGCCCCTTTGCTTGATTCTTTTATGGTAGATGTTAATCACATTAAATACGTGATTCCACTACCATTTCCTGAGATTTCTTTCATAAAGTATTATTTGGTCCAAAAAGTGTTACCTGAGGAATCTTCTATATCGAAATAGCTAGCCCCCACTCACTATTTCTCTCAACATGCCAGCATGCCACATCATCGCACAACATGCATGAGAAAAGGCCCACCCCACTACATATGTCTCTCCACATGCAAGCATGTCACTTCATCATGAAACATGTATGGAAAAAAGACCCATCTCAACATGCAAATATACATGAGAATTTTCATTCTATTATGCTATTTATATTTAATAAACATTTTACAACTATATAGTAATCGAACATAATAAATTATATGTATTTTTTAGTTTTAGCTTTTTATATTATTATTTCAAATATTCATGTTTTCATACGATGAAACACATTAAAATACGTTGCAAAATATTCCCGCAACAACGCGCGGGGGTATCATCTAGTATCAACAAAAAGAGGTGCGCGAACACGGTAAAATTCCACAAAGCCTACCATGTAGGCACAAAATAACAATCAAAATCATCACATAAATTGGACTCATCACTATCCAGCATGCATCTCAAAGTATTAAGTTTGCAAGAAACAGAGTAACACAATAAGCAAGATGACATAAATGTAGACAGAAAGAAACCAAGTGCAACATCCCAAAATTCTATATTTTGGAATGTTATATTAAATAGATAATTATGATTGTTTGTTTGATTGTGGTGTGATTGATTGTGTGGAATTGAGTGGAATTTTTTAAAAAAAAATTCAAAGTTAAACGAGAGGGAATAAAAGGACTTTCCCAAAACTTTCATTCTTGCATTTGATCTCCTTGAATTCAAATTCAATTCAAATACAAAACCCTGGAGTGAATATGACATGACTTCTTCCATTAAAGAAATGAAAAGGGTTTTTGAAAAGATTTGAATTCCTTTTGAAAATATTTCAAATTCAGAAACTTTATGCAACTCAATGATTTTCTTGATAGAAGATAAAATGACTTCTTCAAATTATAAGAAAGATGACTTGGAAGTTTAAAAGAAGCAATTTGAAAGTCCCTTTAAGTCTTTCGAAATTTCCTTTTCAAATTATTTGAAGTTGATTTTCAAATTTCAAATTCACTGAAACTTATTCAAAATGAGAGAAGGAATATGACACTTCAAATATTTAGAGGCATTTGAAATATATTTGGCCAAAGAAAAGAAAAACATAAAAGAAATTTAGATAGTTTGAAATTCCAATTCAAACTCATTTGAAGTTTTTATTCAAATTATTTTTTCTCCAAAAATAAAATATTTGGAAAATAGGGTAAAATAATTCCCTTCAACAGAAAAATGGAGAAAAATAAATTTGAAATCAATTTTGGTATTTTAGAATTGATTATTAATGGTTTTTATTGCATCAGTAGCACTGTTTGAATTTTATAAATTTGTAGATTTTATTTGAACTTGAAAAATAGTTCAACTTATTCTACGTCTTTTTCTGAAAATTTTGATATATAATATGTATATAGAATATTTTGTTTCTATTTTCCTTTCTTTCCTTTTCTTCTCTGTAATTCAAAAAAAGGGAAAAAAAGTCTTTTATTTAGAAACCCAGCGCGCGCGGCCCACTGGCCAGCCGGCCCAGCTTAGCACGCCGCGACCGAATCCCGAACGATCCGGCCACCCGATCCGATCCCGCCCCTCTCTCTCACTGCCACCCTGGCCCCACCACCCGCTCGCATCTCCCGTGCGATCACCTTCCTCCCCGCGCCCGATTTCTTTCCAAGCCCGCCGGAGATCGCCGCCGCCCGATCTCTTTCCTTCTGGCGACCGCCCCCTGCCCCAAGGAAGCCCCCCTTTACAAACCTCGCTCCCCTCGTTCTATTTCACCCGAAACCCCTAAACCCTACCCTCTCAGCCCGCCGCAATCGCTCGCCGGAGTGCCGCTCTGCCGCCGCGCGATTGTCGCCGTTCCGTCAGCTTCGGCCATCCCCGAGCTCTCTGTCATCACCATCGTCACCGCCGTCGTCGCCCGCACCTCCCCGTCGTCTTCCCCGACCCCGAGGCCCGCCGAAAATCGCCGCCCGCACGACCACCGTACGCCGCCTTCGCCCCGAGCTCGCCACCGTTCGTCTCCATCGTCTCCAAGACCGCCTCCGACCACCGCTGAGTTCGCCGTCGAACGCCGCGTCACCTCATGCACTACCCTGACGTTGATGACCACCGGAGCGCCGCCGCTGCCGACCACCGATGTCATCGCCGCCGCGGTGAGATCCTCCGCCACCCGATCCCGATCCAACGGCCCCATTCAATTCCTTTTTTTTTATTTTAGCGCGAACGATTTTTCTGTAGACTTCGGCCATCCGCCCGTAGCATCCGATTGGTCACCGCTCTCGCCCAATCCTGTAACGCCACGTAGCGAAGCGATTTTCTTTTTCTGTTTTAATTTTGTTTTCTGTTTTTAGTTCTGATTTTAGAATTGTGATATCTATTAGAATATTTAGTGTTTTTGATTGATTCTTTTTGCATTAGATCTATATTTTGTTGTAGTTTCTGTTTGTGCAATTAGTTTTCAAATTTGAATAGTTTAAATTTGAATTTGATGAAATTTGCTCAAATCACTGATTTGGCAATATCTTGAGTTTAAAAATAGATTTTAATTTGATTCTTTTTACTAGTGGTCACTAGTAGAATTGTTTATCCAGTAGTATTTAGTAATTTATTGTTAGTATAATTTAAATTAGAGTTTTATTAAAATAGTATTGTTTGCAATATAAAATTGTTTTGTTAATAACCTAGTGAATTTTAATTAGTTTTAATTATTTTCTTTTTGTAGATTTTAACATGTTGAAATATGTTTCTGTTAGACAATAGTAGATAATTTTTAGAATTTAATAAATTTGTTTTGCTACTGTTTTGTATTTTGTTTGCTTAGCCGTAATTATAGTTAATAGAATTAGTTTCATTAGTTTCAAAAGTAATTCTTTTTGCCACTTTAATATAGTTATTTGTGGTTTCTGTTGAATAGCAATAATTTAGTTTTTGGTAATTATTTAATATTGTTTTAGTGTTGTTTTAGTGTTTTCTTGTAGATAATTGTTTTGGTTGTAACTAGGTAATTATAATAGCATTTAGTTTAATTTCTTTTGCTAGTAAATTATTTAGTAACTTAATTGTTGTTAAAATATTGATTTGTTATGTTCCTTGCTATTAATTATTTGTTTATGACTTTTGGTGCTATTGTGTTTGTTTGTTTGATGTTAAGTATTTTCCCTAGTTTTCCTTTTGGTTTTCTTTGAAGTTTTACTTTGTTTGTCATTTGGTTTTTTTATTTCTTTAGTGTTTTCTTTATTGCTTTATTTGTTGGTTACTATTTTTGATTGCTAGAATGCTTGCTAGATGTGGTTGCTTATATGAATGCAATGTGTGATTAATATAGATTTCATCGGAGAGTGACGAATAGTTCTATCAAGTTATTTCTGAGAGCGATATTATCTTCACCAACTATACCAGGCAAGTTCACTTTGACCATATTTTCATACCTATGTTTTATTGCATTTAGTGTCATTTTTTAACATTCCTCCAATAGTATATTGAACTTGAAACTTGAGGTAGTATCATGAGGTAGGAGAAACCCAATACCCCTGTTACCATTGCCCCGGGAAGGGACGTTATCTTGCATTATTTGCTACGCTCTAGTAGACGGGGGTTGGCTGTGTGATACAAGAGTGTCGTGAGGATTAATAATTCAAGACCTGCATGATGATCAAGACTCCAAGACTTCAAGGACTCAATATACCTCTGGGTGGAATGGTATTGCATCTGGCAGCCTGATATCTATCATGGTTATGCCCGGGAATCTTGGTATTTACCTGTGATGTAACATCCCAAAATTCTAAATTTTGGAATGTTATATTAATTAAATTAATATGATTGATTGTTTGACTGTTTGTTTGATTGATTGTGTGAAACTGAGTGGAATTTGAAACTTTTTGAAAGTTGAATGAGAGGGAATAAAAGGACTTTCCCAAACTTTCATCCTTGCATTTGGATCCATGAATTCAATTTCAACTCATCACAAAAAAACCCTAGAGAGAAGATAATATGACTTCTTCCATTTAAAGAAATGAAAAGGGATTTGAAAAGGATTTGAATTCCAAATTCAGAAACTTTATGCAACTCAATGAGTTTCATGAGAGAAGATGAAATGACTTCTTCAAATTGTAGAAAGAGAGTTGGAAGTTTCAAAGAAACATTTTGAAAACCATTTTGAAGTTATTTGAAACTCACTTTCAATTTGAAGTTATTTGAAACTCACTTTCAAATTCTCTGAAAGTTATTCAAAATGAGAGAAGTAATATGACACTTCAAAATTCAGAGCTATTTGAAATATTTTTGGCCAAGGAAAAACAGAAAAGATTTGCAAGTGGTTTGAAATTCAAATTCAAAACCAATTAGGAGTATTTGGGTTTTTTTAATCAAATTATTTTTCTCCAAAAATAAAATATATGGAAAATAGGGTAAAATGATTCCCTACAATAGAAAAGTGGAGAAGAATGGATTTGAAATCATTTTGGTATTTTAAAATAATTTTATTTGCATTTTAAATGCAACAACAACACTATTTGCATTATCTGAATTTTTGTGGATTTTATTTGTATTTGAAAATATGTTCATGTTTTAGGAAATCTTTTTTTGAATTTTTGATATATTGTATGCCTATATAAAGTTTTTATTTATTTTGTTTCTTTCTCTTTTTGTTCTCTGTTTAAAAAGAAAAATGGGAAAACGTTTTTTTAAAAGAAAAGGCTCAGCCGCCAGGCCAGCGCTAACCGCCGGCCCAGCTAGCCGAACAGGCCCACTGCCTCCTCTCCCGCGCCGAAACCCCTTCGGGCCGGCCACCCGCCCCCTCGCTCGCCTGCCGCTGCCACTGACCGCTGGGCCCCGTGTCTTCTTCTTCCCCTCCCGCACGCCATGTCGCGCCGGAGCGCGCCCGAACCACCGTTGTATCCCGATTTCCTCGGGATCGCGCTCCGAATCGACCCAATCTCCAAGACTTGTGTCCTATAAATACCTCTCCCCCTCCCCTCCTGAACCCCCCTAAACCCCTCACCCAAAATTTCCCGTAGCCCACACACTCGCCAAACCGATCTCGCCGCCCGAAGCTCCTTCCGCCGAAGAATCCGACGCCCGTGAGCACCCTCGTGACCCCCTTCTCTGTACTTCGGCATAGTCCGACGTCACGCATCTGTTTGACATGTCCATGCCCCTTATTTTCCTCTATAGCAACGCACCCGAGCACACGCGCCCTCGTCGGAGCGCACCGGGCACCCGAAGCTCCGCCACTTCACCCCGTCGTCGTCCGTCGTCCCCGAGCCCCACCTCCACCACCCCTGGACGCGCCACTCACCGAGGAGTCCACGGGACACCTCCGCCGACACCTCCGACGACCGGAGCCGCCGCCTCGCCGTCGTCTTCTCCACTGCCGTCGTCGCCTCGCTGTAAGTCGCCGGCGCATCTCCCTCCGTTTGATCTTAATCCAATGCCCTAGATTAGATCTAGCGAATAGTTAGGTTTTTCTTTTATAGAACGGTTTTAATTACGGTTTATTTCCGGTTTAGATCGAACCGAGACGCCTCGGTTTTTCTCAGTTAGTCCCCACACACCAAATCTCTTAATTATCGGCCATCCACCCATAGATGTCTCGCGCGCACACCCGTCAGCCACTCACGGACCGCCACGTAGCCACTGTTCGTCCGGTAGGCTTTTAGGTTTTTCTGTTTTGTTTTTAATTTACAGAAAAAAGTTCTGTTTTTAGATTGTTAATATCTTTTAGGTTTTAAATCCTTTTTGAGTGATTCTTTTTGCATTAGATTAAGATTTTTATCTAGTTTCTGTAGATTCCAAGTTTGGCCATGTTTGAATAGTTTAAATTTGAATTTGCATGAAATTTGTTCAAATCACTAATTTGGCCACATCTTGAGTTTTAAAATATATTTTTGATTGATTCTTTTTGCTACTGTTTTATTATTGAATTATTTATCCAGTAGCATTTAGTGATTTATTTTTAGATTATTTTAAATTAGGGTTTTAGCAAAACAGTACTGTTTTACTTATAGTTTTGTTTTATCCTTAATGCTTTTGTTTTTATTTATTTTTAATTATTTCTTTTTGCAACTTTTGACAAGTTTTACTTTGTTTCTGTTAGGAAAAGTAGTCACTTTTAATTGTAGTCAAAATAAATTTTATTAATTTCGTTTCTTTAGTTTTGTAGTAAAACTTGCATAGGTTATAAATAGGTTTTATAAAAGCTTTTTAATTGTTTCTTTTTGCTACTAAAAGTTTATGAAAAAAATACTTTCTGTTAAATTAGTTGTTTTACCTTTTCTTTTCTGTTACTTTATTAGTTTAGTATTTTTCTTTGTTGTTAAGTTTCACTTAGAACAAAACTATTTTTGTAGTTAAGTCAAAAGGTTTTCCTAGTAGGTTCTTTATAGTTTTTACTATTAGTTTTCTTTGAAGTTTTCTCTTCGGACTTTTGTTTGGTTTTTCTTATTGATTTTATTTGATGGACTGTTAATTTTGAGTGCTAGAATATTTGCTTATATGATTGCCATGTCTGTTTAATATAGATTTTCAACGGAGTGACGAATAGTTCTACCAAGTCTTTTTCTGAGAACGTTATAATTTTCATCAACTTACCAGGCAAGTTCACTTTGACCATACTTTCATACCTATGTTTTTATTGCATTTAGTGTCACATTTTCACCATTCCTCCAGTAGTATATTGAATTTTGCAGTTGAGTAGAAGCATGAGGTAGGAACCCACACCCCTGATAGTAAACCCCGGGAACGTCATTCATTTTAATGCTACGCTTTAGTAGACGGGGATTGGTATGAGAGTTCGTGAGTGGTGTGAGATGGAGGACTCTACGCCAATGACGACAACTTCAAGACTGATGACGACAACTTCAAGATGGCAACTTCAAGGCCTGCATCTACAAGACCACAAGATTTTGAGACTCGAGACAAGATTTCAATACACACTACTGGGTGAAGGATGGATTTGATGGGCACCCTGGAGCAACCAGTGGATGGCTGGGATGCATGGAGAAGCGCCATGACATCTTGTGGAAAGCTTCACCCAGACTCAAAGAGACGGAAGAATACTTCATGCCCGGAAGCTTACCTATGCAACCGCAAGTCATTATGGGCTCTGGCTTGGTCGACCTTAGTTTTGACTCTGGCTGGGACAGTGCTAGCAGATGTAGAACTATGGTAGAATTGGATGAGCACCGGACAGTGGTCAGAGGAACTCTTCGGAAGACCATGTTTCGGTCGTCTTGTTCTCAAACACCCTGAAGTGCGAGAACGTAAAAAGAGGGATCGAATCTTGTGGGTAAAGTGCACAACACTCTGCAGAGTTAAAACCTAATCGATTAGCCGTGTCCCTGGTTATAGACAATTTGAGCCTCTGGACTTGGATCTATCTCTGAACTCTCAACACCGGATCGATAATTAATTGTGGGCAACTTATAAGTGTTTTGGGCTATGAGACATCGGTTGGTGGAACCATGTCATGGTAGAAAACTCTGTAGTAAAGACTCCTGTTACTTCTTTGATGTAGGGAAACTAAAAGCAGCTTTTACGCAAACAAAACTCAGACACGGAGCCACAAAGCCGTATTGCATATAGAATAGTTTTATCATCTATTTCTCTTATTTGTGATCTTGCCGGTACATTCAATGTACTGACCTACACGGCTGCAACGTATTATGTTGCAGGATTTTTCTACGACGAGTGAGTTTCGTTGTAGGGTTACTGTCTACACTCAACCTGCCGATGGCGTTGATGGGACTCCACACCCGTTTGATTGTTTCCGCTAAGACTTGTGAGGTATATATCAGTTTTGCGTTATTTATACATGTGATTGCACTTTGGTATATACATTGATGTACTGTGTGTGCCAGCATACTGATCCAGGGATGGCACAGATACACAGAGGCTTGACCGTTTGAGGTCGGGTCGCTACATGTGATCATCCCGACGGAATGCCACCCAGGCTCAAAGAGATGGATGGATACTTCAAGGCTGGAAAGCTTACGTGTGCAACCGCAAGTCATTATGGGCTTTGGCTTGGTTGACCTTAGTTGTGATTCTAGCTGGTCAGTGCTACGAGATGTAGAAGAATGGTAGGATTGGATGGGCACTGACATCTGCCGGATGATCGCTCTGGAAGACCATGTTTCGATCATCCCATTCTCAAACACCGGGCAGTGCGAGGACATAATGGGAGGGATCGAATCTTGCGGGTAAAGTGTACAAGACTCTACAGAGTAACAATCTAATCGATTAGTCGTGTCCCTGGTTACGGACAACATGAGCACCGGAGATGATACTATCAGCCAGTCTCGACACAACTAATAATAATGAGTGGGTTTATTAATAATTTGGGATATGAGAATTGGTTGGCGGAACCATCTCATTAACAACCAACTTTTGTAGTAATATTTGCATTTGACTCATTTGTTGTAGGAAAAATTAGCTTTTCGTAAAATAGACTTTTCATCTGCCCTCTATTGTGATCTTGCCGGTACATTCAATGTACTGACCTACATGGTTGCAACGTATCATGTTGCAGGATTTCTACGACGAGTAAGAGTTACGATATAGGGTTACGGTCTACACTCAACTTGCCGTTGGCGTTGATGGGACTCCACATCCTTATGCTTTGTTTCCGCTGTGATAATTAAGGTATACTCTGGATCTACGGTATTTATTTTACATGTGATGTTATGGTATTTCATCGAAGTACTGTGTGTGCCAGCATACTGATCCAGGGATGGCACAGAAAGCACAGAGACTTGACCGTATTGGGTCGGGTCGCAACACCAAGCAATAAGATTAATCCCCATCTTTTTATCCATAGTACCAACAATACAATACGTCTCTTTGTCCTTTTTGCCACTAGACAGGATCATTGCAAGATTGAACCCACTACTATGCACTACTCCCTCTGAAGAAATAATCGTCTATCTTGGCCAAAGAAGACTCATAGATCGGAAAGCATACATAGCTATAAAATTACACAGCAGAGAAACTTCAAGAGACCCAAATAAATTGAATGAACAATCTGATCATGAATCCATAATTCATCGAATCCCAGCACTCAGAGGAGATCTGTTTGTGTGCAAGTGCTGCTTATTGATACGTCTCCAACGTATCTATAATTTTTTATTGTTTCATGCTACTATATTATCAATCGTGGATACTTTATATGCTTTATATGCAATTTTATATCATTTTTGGGAATTAACCTATTAACTCAGTGACCAGTGCTAGTTGCTGTTTTTTTTGCCTATTTTTGGTTTCTTAGGAAATCGGTACCAAACGAAGTAAAACTTTATGATGATTTTTTCTAGATCAGAAGGGTCCTTAGAAGGTTCGGGAGGATACCAGAAGCCCTACGGGAGAGCCACGAGCTCACCTGACGCGCCCCTGGGGGGGCGCTACCTGAGCTCGTGGGTCCCACGCAGCTCCGTTTGACCTAATTCCACTTCTATAAATTCCCATAAAACCCAAAACCAACAGAGAGCCACCCGAAATAACTTTTCCACCGCTGCAAGCTTCTGTTCTTCCATGATCCCATCTGGAGGCCTTTTCCAGTGATCTGCCGGAGGGGGAATCGATGACGGAGGGCTTCTACATCAACTTGGCTGCCCTTCCGACGATGTGTGAGTAGTTTACCACAGACCTACGGGTCCATAGCTAGTAGCTAGATGACTTCTTCTCTCTCTTTGATCTTCAATACCAAGTTCTCCATGGTCTCCATGGAGTTCTATCCGATGCAATCTTCTTTTGCGGTGTGTTTGTTGGGATCCAATGAATTGTGGATTTATGATCAGATTATTCATTGAAAGTAATTGAGTCTTTTCTGAACTTTATTATGTATGATTGTTATAGTTTTGTATTTCTCTCTAATCTATCCGTTTGCTTTGGCTAACTAGATTGATTTATCTTCAGCGGGAGAGGTACGTTGTAATGGGTTCAATCTTGCAGTGTCCTCACCCAGTGACAGTAGGGGTAGCGAGGCGCGCATTTGTATTGTTGCCATTAAGGGTAAAACGACGAGGTTTATTCATATTGCTTGAGTTTATTCTGTCTACATCATGTCATCTTGCTTAAAGCATTACCCTGTTTGTTATGAACTTAATACCATAGATGCATGCTGGATAGCGATCGATTGGTGGAGTAATAGTAGTAGATGCAGGCAGGAGTCGATCTACTTATCATGGACGTGATGCCTATATACATGATCATTGGCATGAATAACATCATAACTATGCGCTTTTCTATCAATTGCCCAACAGTAATTCGTTTACCCACCGTATGCTATGTTTCGAGAGAGAAGACTCTAGTGAAAACTATGGCCCCCAGGTCTACTTCAATTATATTAGAAAACCGTAAATTACTTTGCTGCAATTATTTTACTTTTTATTTACTTTTCAATTTATATATCTATCACTATCAGATTTAATCCTTGCAAGTAACGAGTTCAAGGGGATTGACAACCCTCTTGCCCGCGTTGGGTGCAAGTATTTGCTCTCTTGTGTGTAGGTACTGCTTGACTATGATTTGCTTGGTTCTCCTATTAGTTCGATAACCTTGGTTCTCACTGAGGGAAATACTATCTGCTACTATATTGCTTCACCCTTCCTCTTTGGGGAAAATCCCAATGCAGCTCACAGGTAGCATAAAGAATTTCTGGCACCGTTGCCAGGGAGACATCATCAAACACTTACAGATACCTACACACACACACACCTTATTTGCTTGCAATAATCATGTGACTCAATAAAATAAAAATAAAGACATATGGATTCTCATCCACTTGCTAATCTTTTCAAACTTGCTGCTTATTGCAAACCTAATGAAGAAGCGATAAAAGAAAATGCTATTGGGATACATCTTTTGAATGAAAAGCATGACTGCAAGGTTGTTAGTATAAATTCTATGAATGTCGATTGTGCTAATGATCATGATTTGGGTGATAAGCATGATGTTTCTTGTGATCTTGAGAATTCTGAGCCTCATAGTGAATCTATTATTGATGATAAAATTTGCAATACTATTAAAAGTGGGCTTGGAAGAGCGTCAACTCTAGGTAATAATGATCCCACTACTTTGGAGAATTATCAATCTTATGAATTTCTTGATAAAAGTGGGTTTAAAGAGGTCATGACTTTATTTGATGTTAATCCCACTATATTGGAAGATTATAAAACTTTTACGCATAAGGATCATGAAGAGAATATTTTATATGATAGCTATATTGTTGAATTTGGTTATGATCCTACATGTAACTATTATGAGAGAGGAAAATATGGTTGTAGAAAATTTCATGTTACTCAATTACCTCTCTTGATGATCAAATTGTCAATGTTTTATTCTTCTTCCTTGCATATGCTCAATATTTCTTGTCTTGCTAATTTATTTGATTATAAAATGCCTATGCATAGGAAGTATGTTAGACTTAAATATGTTTGTCACATTTTTTACGATGCTCTATTTGTGCTTCAATTCTTGTCTTTGGCGTGAGCATCATTGAAATCTCAAAGCCTATCTTAATGGCTATAAAGAAAGAGCTTGTTGGGAGACAACCCAATAGTTATCATTTACATTTTTGTGTGAAAACATGATTATTGCTACTGTAATGATTGTGATTTTATATTTTAATTAGTGTTTGTGCCAAGTAAGGCCTTTGGGATGATTTGAATGATAGTATAATTGATGCTGTTTCAAAACAGAAAGTTTTGCGCCCAATATTTGATTTTTAGTTTATTACTGGAAGGTCAAAAAAATCTGAAAATTTTACACACTATTGGGGTACAATTTTTTTATATTTTCCTAATTTTTCAGAATTTTTGGTGTTATAGAAGTATGGATAAATATTCTGTCATTACATACTGTTCTGTTTTAGATAGATTCTATTTTTATTGCATAGTGTGCTTGTTTTAATGAAACTATGGATTATATCGGTGGTATAAGTCATGGAGAATTTATAATACAGTAGGTATTATGCAAGAACAATTATGAATGAGTTTATAACAGTACCTAAAGTGGATGATTGATTTATCATACTAACGGATCTCGTGAAGTTTCTGTTGAGTTTTGTGTGCTGAAGTTTTCAAGTTTTGGGTGAGATCACGATGGATGAAGGAATAAGGAGTGGCAAGACCCTAAGCTTGGGGATGCCCAAGGCACACCAAGGTAATATTCAAGGAATACCCAAGCGTCTAAGCTTGGGGATGCCCCGGATGGCATCCCCTCTTCCATCTACAATCTATCGGTAACTTAGTTGGAGCTATATTTTTATTAATCACATGATATGAGTTTTACTTGGAGCATCTTGTGCTATAGTTTTGTTTTGCTTTTAGTTTGCCACAATCATTGCTTGCTGGACACACCTTTTGAGAGGACACACATTTATCGTGATTTGTTAGAATACTCTATATGCTTCACTTATATCTTTTGAGCTAGGCAGTTGCTCTTGTGCTTCACTTATATCTTTTGAGCTAGGCAGTTGCTCTTGTACTTCACTTATATCTTTTGAGCTAGGCAGTTGCTCTTGTGCTTCACTTATACTTGTTAGAGCATGGTGGTGGTTATATTTTATAGAAATGATTGCACTCTCATGCTTCACTTAATATATATTTTTGAGAGTCTTAAATAGGAAGAGGTAATGTGCACGAGTTATGAGATTAGACCAAAAATAATAGGTATTCGAGAATGGTATAATAAAAACTTTCATGTAGATCACTAAATATGAAACGTATGTTTTAATTATATTGATGTCGTAATATCAAAGGGTATTAGTTCATGATCATTGGTTAGTAGAAATATAGAGATTAAAGCTTGTTATTCACTACTCATTTAAGTGTCCGTTATGGCATGGTGGGGACGTTTGAGCATTTTTATGTCTAGTTGAAATCCTTGACTGCTGCCATAATCGGGGGTGAGCGATGGTTAACTCCTACAAACCTCCTCCCTAAGGGCATGCGAGTAGTACTTTGCTTCGAGGGCTAATAAAATTTTCACGATAAGTATATGAGTTCTTTATGACTAATGTGTGTTCATGGACAATTACGCACTCCCACCTTTCCGCACTTTGCTAGCCTCTTCGGTATCGTGCATTGCCCTTTCTCACCTCGAGAGTCGGTGCAAACTTCGCCGGTGCATCCAAACCCCGTGATATGATACGCTCTATCACACATAAGTGTGACGCCCCCGGCTTAATCGTGCACTAATCATACACGCAAATGCACACGATCAAGCCTAAGGACTCACTTGAGAGATATCACAACACAACTCTAAACACAAATAAAAGTCATACAAGCTTTATATTACAAGCCAGGGGCCTCAAGCGCTCGAATACATAAGATCGAGTCATACAAGCATCAGCGGAAGCATTAGCATCTGAGTACACACATAAAAGTTAAACAGATAAGCCTTAAGAAGGCGGGGCAAAACATCGACACTAGATCGAACGGCGCAGGCCTCCTGCCTGGGAACCTCCGAAACTACTCCTGGTCGTCGGTCTCCACGTAGTAGTAGGCTCCACCGGTGGGGTAGTAGTAGTCGTCGGCGGGAGCAGCTGGCTCCTGGGCTCCGTCATCTGATCGCAGTAATCGGGTATGGGGAAAAGAGGCAGCAAAGCAACCGTGAGTACTCATCCAAAGTACTCGCAAGACTTACATCAAAACTATTCTATTTATGCATCGGTATCAAAGAAGGGTTGTATCAGTGGACTGGACTACAGAAATGCCAGAATAGAGAGAAAGGCCTAGCCTATCGAAGACTAGCATCTTCAGCGTCTTGCAGCATTAGAAGAGTGTAGATTAGTACATAGTAAAGTAGTAAGCAAGTAGTAACAACGCCCAGAGATCCTTCCTCGACCCCTGCGAGAAAGCGATCCCGGAGCCAACATATCAGTTTAGTAACACAAGTATCCAGTTCTAGTTGTAGTAGATTGGGATACTCTCTGAGCGTCCGTTACCGTGGACACGGCTATTCGAATAGATATACTTCCCTGTAGGGGTGCACCAACTTACCCAACACGCTCGATTAACTCTTGCCGAACACACTTTTATCGGGTCATGCCCGACCTCGGCTGATCGACACACCGTAGTCCCACCTAGGCTCAACAGAGAGGCCAGCACGCTGGTCTAACTCCTAAATGCGAAGGTGTCATGGGCCAATCATCCTTTGCAATCCTACGCGTTGCTGTCGGAAGTGGGGCTCCGGGGACCCAAAGGTTCGAACACTGGGGTGAGCTTGTTCTACCTACTTCGTCTCCTACCACGGTTAAGCGACGGCGAGGCGACGGCGAGAGCGCGACAGCGAGGGACGGGGCGAGGACTCAGCGGTTTACCTAGGTTCGGGCCACCTTGCGGTGTAAGACCCTACTCCTGCTTGTCTGATATTGCTTTGGTGTGTGTGTGAGTACAAGGTTGAGGATGGTCAGAACAAGAGCCGATCCTCCTCTAACAAGAGCCCATCTCTCCTCTCTCTACAGCCGGTCTCTCCGATCTCCTCTACAAAGGCAGCACTGCCCTTTATATCGGCCATGGTCCTCTTCCCCCTGGAAACTTAGGCGGGAAGGGTTGCCACACTTGGCGATTTTGAAAGGGGACAAGCGCTCAGGCTATCCTGACTAAAGGTGGTCTTCGCCTGCCAAAGCATGATCCATGACGCGCCGGTGGGCTCGGTGATGACCTCCGCCCTGCGCACCCGTCGTCTTGGTCTTCCTCTGCCGATCGGGCAACCTTTGGGGTTGCTTTGGAGAGTAGATAGCTGGCCCTGCTCCCCTAACACAAAAGAGGAAACCATCTTCATCCGTGCTTGCTGGCGCGGCTTCTGTTGCCGTTCGTCGCCGCGCGCATCACCCACGTGACGGGCTCCAGGCCGCGCGGCAAGGCGGACAACCTTCGTCTCGAGCGTCTGCGGGAGGGGGCCTCGGGAGGCCACCTCGGAAAGCCGCCTCGCGAGGCCACTCGGGAATCCACCTAGCGAGAGGACCTCGTGAGACCGTTGATGGTGGTGCTGAGCGTTGCTTGTTACTCCCTGAGGAGGGGGCCTCAGGAGGCCAGGGCCTCGTGAAGGGTCTTGGTGAGAGTTCGGTGGTGACGGCCCGCTGGGCCCACGCCAGGCGTTGCGCCCTGGGCCAAAGGCAGACGGGCCTGGACACCCCGGGTTCCATGGGCCCGACAGTAGCCCCCGGGCCCGCGGCGCGCGCGTTCCCGCCTACTGAGGGCGAAGCGGCGTGGGCCCTAATCGCCTATGGCCAGGCACGACACGTGGTGCACGATGTGACGGGGAACGGCCCCACTTCCCCACGACGTCTCGGTAACCGCCGCGCTAACATAAATCTTGGCGCGGGCGGCGCGAGGCCATCATTGCCTTCCTTCATACTTGCTATAGCTCCAACTCCCAACGCCGGAGAAGGCGGAGCGACAAGGGGAGTTCTGCGCCGAGATGAAGAGGGAGAGGGGAGGGCCGGAGTCCCCCACCCATCTTCTCCTTCCTCCAGCTTCCTCTACCTCCTTGCTAGAGCCGCCACGAAAATGGCGAGGGGAAGAGGGCATGGCCGTGCTTCCACCGCCGCATTGCAGGTCCCGCCCCGGGGGCGCGGTCGTTCCCCGACAGCTACCGGCGCCGGGCCCAGCAGTCGCGAAAGGGGCGCCGCTCGCGGGCACAGCAGGCGAGGCGCGCAAGGCCGAGGCGGCCGCGGCGAAGCGGCCGCGCTCCCACCTCAGGCGATGAGCCACTCGGCGGAGGCGGCACATGAGTTCATTGTGAACATGCACCGCAGCCCCTGCACCTAGCTCCGGCTCCCGGACTCTTTCGCGGCGGCGATGGCGGACCGCGCGCCCTTGGGCCTGTGGGTGCAGGCCGACGGTTGCTGCAACGGCCCCTCCTGGGTGGCGATGGAGCTCACCCCCTCGGGCTTCATGTTCCTGAGGCAGTGGTGGAAGTCGTTCGCCCTCGCCCGCGGCCTGAAGCGGGGGCACGTCCTCCAGTTCAAGTACGACGGGGCCGCCACGCTCTTCGTGAAGATCTTCGGGCTCTCCGGTAGCCGCCTGGAGTGCTACGCGGAGAGCGAGGATGGCAGCTACAGTGGCTCCTCCAGCGAGGACGACTCCTCCGACGGTGTTGCCCCCACTGGCGGGGGCGGAAGCGACGGTGACTCTCCCCGCGTCAAGAGCGAGGACGAGGACTCCGACTAGGCGCGCGCGGCGGGGGCTCCGGAACCGATGGTGGCGGCATCGTGCGTACGGTGACGGAGCCGCTCGTGCCGGCAGCGCCTGCTGGGGGATGCGCACGGCACCCTGCGCTAGAGTCTTGACGGCGCCTCGCCTAGGCCCCTTCTTTCTTTTCATTTTCCTGCATTGAACCAGTGTAGCCCCACGGGGGCGTGAAAACAGTATCTTCTATGTTTAACTTAGTGCTTTTGTGACATGGGGTGTATGCACTCTCTCCCGAAGTCCTCTCGTGAGGCTGGTTTTTTTTTCTTTGCTCGCCTCAGCGCTCTACGCCGTTAGGACCCAGCCCCCAGGCGGGCCTCAGCCGCCGCTAGTATGTCCGGTCGCGATGCCGGGACAAGGCCAGGAGGTGAGGGGCACCGGGAGCTAGTGAGGGCTCCTGAGGCGCGATGCTCAGGGGGCCCCCCTTTAGCGTGCAAGCGGCTTACCCAGAAGAAAAACGCTGCACTCAACGGGATCACGAGGGGAGAGAGCTTGAGTGATGGTAAGGGCGCCTCGCGAGGCAGTCACACTTAGCTTTTGGCGGAGAGCGGTGTCGGGTGAGCCACGGCTCATGAGGGGCTCACGCAGCTCGTGAAGCATTCTCACGAGGCTCGGTGTTCAAAGCGTCTTCGCCTCGCGAGGCCGGCTCGCAAGAGGCCGCCCGCGAGGTCTTCGCGCAGCTCGATTCCTGAGGGGCTGCATGCCGAAATATTTCGCAATGGGGGGAGCGGCACGCGCTTGCTAACTCAACCTTGGCCGTTGCGTGAGGAGATAAGGCACCAAGGACCTTGGTGAGGTGACGTGCGCGGGAGCAGGCCCACGAGCCAGAGCTCAGTCACTTGGATTTGGCGGCGCTGCAGGGACGGACCCGAGCACAGGCGCCGTGCCTAGCCCCCGCTCGCGAAAATGGTCAGGGGAGGGGTCGCGAGCGTGCGGCGCTCTCCGGTCAGCACCGAACTTAACAGGCGATTAAGCAGGTAACATAACTCATCAGGGCGAAATCAGTAAAATTCATTACACAACCAAAAGGATAAGGTTCCGGGAGTGAAGCTCGAGAGGCGCGGCGAGAGGCGACGCGCCGGGCGCACCTGCCAGAACCGCGCTGTAGTGACGTCAGGCCGCTTGGCGAGGCACGCCAAGAGAGTCCACTCCTCCGGGGCCAAGGTGCTCGCGAGGAGTAGGAGGCTCACGAGGCCCTGGCGTGAAGGGCGCCAGCCTCTGGAAAGAGGCGCCGGCGTTCCTCAGCCCGAAGGGCATGCGCGTGCTACCGAAAGCGGGGCCAATGCCCTGGCCAATTCGCGGCAGCTGGAAGGGGTCACGAGGGCATAGCTGGTTGAGGCTGGTGAAGTCGACGCATATGCGCTCCTTGCCGCCCTTCTTGGGGACGACGACTGGGTTGGCGAGCCATTCGGGGAGGCGCACCTCGCGAATGACTCCGGCTTCTTGGAGCTTCTGAACCTCATTGACGATGAACTCTTGCTTCTCTGGTGCCTGGCGCCGTGCTTTCTACTTGACTGGGCATGCATTGGGGCACACCGCTAAGTGGTGCTCTGTGACACCCTGGTTTTCGCTCCTTGTTTTTTTTTCCTTCGCGGGATTCGGCTCCCGTCTTTTTTCGGCGTTATTGGATTTTCTCTTGCCTTTGGGTATATCAAGATGGTCATTTAGCCTTGCATTTCCTATCCAACCAGAGATTCTCTTCAGACCAGCCCTATCACCCAAAATTTATTCTCAGGATTTTGCCGCCAAAACCCTACTCTCCGATCTACCGGAAGGGAAACCCTAATTCCTTCCGTTACAAAGGAACCCTATTTTTCTTTGATCTGTTGCATCCCAAACTTTTCCCAATGATCATCCCACATCTATAAACCCTGGATATGCAAAAATATTGCCAAGTCATTTGCAATATTTTTCATTTAAAATTAATTCATTTTTCTGCTGTTTAAAGGAATTAAATCCAGGAAAATATCTATCCATCTCCAAAGATCATGAAAACTTGTGAAGATATTCTTTGTGATCATATTGAGCTCCCATAAAAATATTGGCCATAATTAAATAAGGGAAATTGCATTTTCCTATTTAAAGCCAATATTGCATTTTGGGCACTTTCCAAAGGAACCTCCATTTTGGTAGCCAGGAAAAATCCCAAATAATTTTTGGAGCTTCTCATATCCATATATTCACCATTTCCATCAAGATCCCAAGTTCCACAGTTCAATTTTTGAGCACATCATACAATTTTTGTTTCTGGATTTATTTTGAGGTTGTGAAGCAACTATATTTTATATTGCTTCAAAAATTCTAAAATTAATCCAGGACCACAAATTCCATATATGATGTGAGTATGCAAAAATTCACATCATTTCATCAAGCCAATTTCTCCCAAAAAATCTATCTAGTTTCTGTCCAGCAGGAAGCTCTGTGAAGGAAGTACCATTTTGGTATATCCAAATGAGCTGAAATTTTTCCAGTATCTCCATATATCCAAATCATCACTCTCCAAAAACATTCAGCTCATTTAACTAAGCCAATTGAGCACAACATCAAGATTCAGTTTCTGGGCCAGATTTGGCATTTCAAAGGAAGTGCATGCAAACTAAGTCCAAATGGCTTCAAATTTGGCCAGAATCTACTCCTTCCTACCACATTGCATGGTGACAAGGAACTAGCTCGTACCCTCCATCCATTTCTCCACAAAGATCCATCCTAGTTTCTGTTCAGAACCTTTGTGAGCTCCAATCAGTTAACTCCTTCCTCCACTTCCATCCAAACCCTGATGGGTCAACTCACTGACCTCTGATCTATCTAGTTGACATTATTTGAGGTCACTACAATGCCCTAGACGCGTGGTGCCGGTGGTGACCACGACATTAGTCGGCAGCCGGCGCGAACTGTGGCAACAGTCGCCGTCCGGTCCCCTCTGGTTGTCTCCAGCTCGCCGCCCAGCTTCCCTTGCTCGCCCACGTCGCCTGCTCCTCTGCTCCACCTCGTCCCCTAGCTCCCTGGCCGGGCGTGCCGACAGGAGGTGCTCCACCTGAGCGCGGCCATGGCATCGGCATCCCGAAGCCTCGGTCGTCGTCGCGAGCCCCTCCTCGCGACTATTTAAGGCGTCCCGAACTCGCCCTTCCCACCAGCCACCTCTCAGCCCTCTTTCCCCGAGCCCTGGAGCTCCCTTTCTCCTGCAATGGCCGAAGGACGCCGCCCGATACCCTCGACCATCTCCTGCCCGTGGCCCTCCCCCTCCCTTCCTACTACGTTCACGGCCTCCTCTAGAGCCCGCGGACCCGCCGCCGTCCCCAACCTCGTCGGAGGAGCTCGCCCTGCTCATCTTCGACCATGGCCGGATTGGCCGCTCGCCTCGAAGCTCGCTGGCACCGCGTCTCTCATTCCCGGCGACCGCGCACTGGTCCAGTGGGCGTGAGAGGGCACGGCCGCCACTCCCCTGGCGCCGGCAGCCTCCGCCGTGCTGCCCTCCGTCGGCAACGGCGAGAGCCGAGCCGCTTTCCTCTGCTCCAGTCGGGAGGAGGAAGAGGACCAGAGGGAGGAGGAGAAAGATAGGGTGGGGCCCCCTTGCCAGCCCCTGAGAGCTGACTTGGCCCGGACCCGTTGACCGTTAAGTGAAAACGTATTTTCACAAATACGTTTTTCTCTTAACAAAGCGCATTCAGCTGCAGTTTCAGTGAAAAATACGTTTTTGATTCAGTGAAAGCGTAATCGCTGAAATGCGCCTTCATTTTCTCAGCTGCGGCCGAAGTGGCTATTTAGCAGACGTTCACCCGTTAAAGACAGAAACGAACAGTTTTCTGTTTGTTTATCTGCTTAACGAACGAACGGACCTAACTTCGCGACCGTAAATCTGAATCAGGTGAATCCAACGCCCACGTCTTCAGTTCGTCGAGCCCGTTCCGATGGTATCATTTTCATAATGTTTCCACACTGTGAAAATGACCATTTTGCCCTTGCCCTTCAATCAGCCCCTCCGAGAGAGAATCCTTTCCGGGAAATTTTCCGCGAGGTGATCGCACCTCTCCCGGAGTACTCCTTCATCCCCAAGCAAGCCGACCATCTGATATGTGCCCTAAAGCATTGCTCTGTGTTATTCTTGCGTGTTTAAAATTAATATGTTTATGCTCGTATGCATAGTGGTGAGTTGTATGTGACGCTGATGAACCCTTGCTTGCCTTTCTTTGATGACGGCACCACGCCTGTGTTCTGAGCTGCTTTCGGCCGTCCGGGGTGGATGCCGACTTTATGTTTCTCTTTTCAACAACTGGCCTGTGTTCTGCACTGCTTTTCGGCCGTCTCGGACAGCTGTTGAATTTCTTTCTGTAGCGGTGACCCTATGCTCTGAGCTGTTCTTTGGCCGTCTTAGGGAACTGCTACACTCTTTTTATCAACACCGTCTCATGCTCTGAGCTGCTTTTCAGCCGTCTTGAGCCGGGGTTGAGTTATTCCGGTAACGTCCCAGATCTGAGTTATAAAGACCGTTCTGGTGGCTACTGGTTTATTTGCCGGTTTCATGCGAGGGTTCAGATGGTTGTCACTTACAGCTAAGACTTGTAAAGTAATTAAACTCCTGCTAGGTTGAACTTGCTATTTACGTTACTCGTTAATGCTCGTCTTGTTATTGCACTAGTGACTCATATGTAACAATATGGAGATAGGTGGTTATGTTTTCATCGTGCATTATTGTGGTTATCGCAATGATTAAGAAATGTGACTTAATAATGACAACCTCCTCCGTCGGCTGGATCGAGTCATAGTGTAACCTATCCGGACTTATCCGTGCAGCCACATTTGCCGGTATGGGACGGCCTTGACTTGGTCTAACCTCGTGCTCTTTTACCGATACCACCAAAGAGGGAAGGTTATGCGCGCGTGCTACCCTGGCCCGGTAGGCGGCGATAACCTTGTGAGCCCAGTTGAGTTATATGGATCCAGGTCCCCGTTTGGGACAGTTTTGTTTGGCCACGATGGTGGCAAGTGTCACGGGGTGACACAGGGGCCACCCAGGACATGACCCTGGGAGGGTATGATTGTCGGTGGTACGGTAGAGGAGTTACGGGTTAGGCAAGTTGCATTGGAGCAGCACCGGTCCACCCGAATGGGAGCACGAGGCCAGGAGCTCCATGGTGTCGGTAAAGTGCGCAACCTCTGCAGAGTGTAAATCTATTCGAATAGCCGCGTCCTCGGTCATGGACAGTTCGTACTAGGCCACTATTTGGTCTGTGTCGAGTCTGGAGGAACAAACTATATAATGTTATTGCTAAGACTGAACCAAAGAATGGTAAGGTTGGTCGGACTTGCAGTGCAGATGCATGGACATCAGGTGATGTCAGGGATATGAGTGTTAGCCATGCGATGGCTATGAGATAAGTGGCCGGATAACCACAAGACTTGGATCGGATTTGGGTTGGATCATGAGATACTCGAAGTATGAATTAATTATTTGATATGTTTTACCTTACTGTATTTACTCTAATAGTTATCATGCTAGATAATCTTGATATAACATGCTGATTAATCTTGCTAGATGAGTATGCTAGGCTATGATAATTAATGTTGCTCTAATAACAAGTGCATGCTTGAATGCCATGGATTGCTTTGCTTGGTGTATATGTTGGTTTGGTTTTCTTGCGAGTACATTCAAAAGTACTCAGCGGCCTTCAATGTGGCCAGGTTCACCTAAGGATCCGACGTCCACTAGCGAGGAGCCGGAGTGTTCGCGGGCTAGAGGAGTAACCCAGTCAGATCCCTATGGATTGGAGCCGCACCAAGACCATGCTGCCTTAGATAGAGCTTTTCCGCTGCCATCACCCTTGTACATATATCATGTAAGACTGATATATTCATTAATAGAAATGTCTGTGTTCATGATACTTGTTGTAAAAGCGCATGCCAGAGTGATTTCCTGGGCTGGTATGTGCGGTGACCGTCTGACTACAGTGGTATTCAGGCAGGGCGCCACATGCTCGATCACCTCCCTCGGCACACCGGACAAGTCGGATGCTTTCCAGGAAAAAACATCTGAGTTTGCCCGAAGGAAGGTGATGAGCGTGCTTTCCTATGCAGGAGGGAGGCCTGTGCCGATGGTGAAGGCAGGGCCGGAGCCACTGCCGTCCACCGACACCTTCTTCGTCTCGGCGCGGTCCTGAGAGAACAGCTGCTTCTTCTTCGCGGGCGCGGCCTCAGAAGGCTTGGCCGCGTCCTCGTCGGTTGGGTGCGCGACAGCGGCAGCCTTGTAGGCACGCTCGAGGGTGCTGGCCACGTCCTTCTCGTCGCAAGCGACGGTGATGATGCCGCTGCAGCCGGGCATCTTGAGGACGTTGTAGGCGTGATGGGTGGCCGCCATGAACTTGGTGAGAGCTGGGTAGCCCAAGATGGCGTTATAAGGCAGGCCGATGTGCGCCACGTCGAAGTCGATGAGCTCGGTGTGGTATTTCTTGCGGGTGCCGAAGGTGACGGGGAGGCGCACTTGCCCCAGCGGAATGGTGGAGCCATCGGTCACTCCGGAAAAGGGCCTGGTCGGCATCAGCTGGTCGTAGGGCACCTAGAGCATCTCAAAGGTCTCGACGGAGAGCACGTTGAGGCCGGCACCCCCGTTGATGAGGGTCTTGGTGACCGCGACGTTGCTGATGGTGCGAGTGCACAGCATGGGAGCGCGCCTGCGGAGGCCGTGGATTTGGGGTGGTCCTTGGAGTCGAAGGTGATGGCGTACTGCGACCACTTGAGGGGCCGCGAAGCCTCTGGCCTCGGGAGGGCGGCATACACCTCGCGAGAGAGTTGCTTGAAGTGGCGGATGGACGTGGGGGCTTGGGACCCGCCGAGGATGCAGGCGACCGCGCGGGGCTCCTGGTAGCCCCCAGCGCCTTCGTCAGCCTGGTTGACGTCGTTCCTTTGGGGTGGCGGTGGCAGCGGTGGGAGAGCGGCATTGGCCTGAGGATTCACCACACGAGGCTGGTCGCGCCAGGCGGCCTCACGAGGCTGATCGCGCCAGCCCTGGTGGTAGTTGCCATTATTGTTGCGGCTGTCCCAGCGGCTGCCGCTGCGGCCACCTCCGCGGCCGGTGCCGCGGCCATTGCGGTCGTCCCGGCGGCTCTGGCGCTCGTCGCAGAGCAGCTTGAGCTCCTGACAGTCTTCGGTGCTGTGGGAGCGGACGTTGTGAAAAGCGCAGAGTGGCCGGCTGTCCTTCCTAGGCTCATCGCGGTCACGGCCACGCTTCTGCTCGGGCTCCGCCGCGAGTACGACAGGGCCCTTGCGCTTTACGTCCTTGCTCTTGGCCCTGGCGCCGTCGAGCGCCGCGCCGGGGTCGTTATGGACGAAGAGGCGGCCTTCTTCAGCCTTGGCGCACTTGTCGGCGAGGTCGAGCAGCTCGAGCATGGAGTCGAGCTCACCGTTGATGGCAAGCTTCTCGCGCATCTTGATGTCCGTGATGCCGGTGGAAACGCGGAGATGACGGCCGCGTCGGAAGCGCGCGGGATCTTGTTGCGCACCTGACTGAAGCACTGGATGTACTTGCGGAGGGTCTCGTCTGGGCGTTGTCGAACACGCCGCAGGTCGTTGATGGTGAGGGAGCGGTCCTGCGTGCCCTTGAAGTTGGCGATGAACTGGCTGCAGAGCTCGGCCCACGACGAGATGGAAGCCTCGGGGAGGTTCATGAGCCAGGAGCGCGGGCCGTCCTTGAGGGCCATGGGGAACTAGTTCGCCATGACCTTGTCGTCGCCGTTCGCCACCTCGACGCTCAGCGCGTAGAGCTGGAGGAACTCCATGGGGTTGGGGGTGCCGTCGTAGCGCGGAGGCAGCTCAGGCTTGAACTTCGTGGGCCAGACCACGCGACGCAGCTCGCGGGTGAAGGCACGGCAGCCCACGCCGCTCGAGGGGACGCCGCCAGCGAGGGCGGCGCGGTTTTGACGCCCGGCCGCTGTGACGTCCTGAACGGCCTGGTCCTGGCGCTGGCGCTGCCGCTCGAGGAGCACCCGCGCGTCGGGGGGCGCGCAGCGGATGATCTGGCAGCTGGCCTTGTCTCGGTCTGGCGAGGATGCGCCACGGGATGGCTCACGAGCCCGCGCGCTGCGCTGGAGCCCGGCGCACTCGTCGCGCAGAGGAGGCGGCAGAGGAGCGCCGTGCGCCAGGTCCCCAGCGCGAGATGGCGGCGGGCGGAGCGAGTGAGAAGGTGCCGAAGCGTCCCCGGCGACGTTGACGAGCTCGGCGATGCGAACGAGCCAGGCGTCGTAGGCGGCGTCAGCCGGACGGTAGCGGAGCAGCTCACGCGCCATGAGCAGCGCTGCCTGCGGGTTCGGCGGCCCATGGTGGGCGAGGGAGGAGGCCGTGGCGGTGTGGCCGTTCGCCCGCACGGAGGGGTGCAGGGAGGAGTCCTGCTGCTCGCGGGCAGCGGGGTCGGTGGCGGCGGCTTCGGCTTCAGGACAGCGGCGATTGCCGCAGGCCACCGGCTCCGTCTGAGCCATGTGGCCAGCCCTGCGCTCGGCGCGCTCGCGACGTGCGTCGGCCATAGGGTTGGTGGAGCTGAGGGCGGAGCAGAAGAACAGTAGCGCACCCCTACCTGGCGCGCCAAATGTCGGAAGTGGGGCTCCGGGGACCCAAAGGTTCGAACACTGGGGTGAGCTTGTTCTACCTACTTCATCTCCTACCACGGTTAAGTGACGGCGAGGCGACGGCGAGAGCGTGACAGCGAGGGACGGGGTGAGGACTCAGCGGTTTACCCAGGTTCGGGCCACCTTGCAGTGTAAGACCCTACTCCTGCTTGTCTAATATTGCTCTGGTGCGTGTGTGAGTACAAGGTTGAGGATGGTCAGAACAAGAGCCGATCCTCCTCTAACAAGAGCCCATCTCTCCTCTCTCTAGAGCCGGTCTCTCCGATCTCCTCTACAAAGGCAGCACTGCCCTTTATATCGGCCATGGTCCTCTTCCCCCTAGAAACTTAGGCGGGAAGGGTTGCCACACTTGGCGATTTTGAAAGGGGACAGGCGCTCAGGCTATCCTGACTAAAGGTGGTCTTTGCCTGCCAAAGCATGATCCATGACGCGCCGGTGGGCTCGGTGATGACCTACGCCCTGCGCGCCCATCGTCTTGGTCTTCCTCCGCCGATCGGGCAACCTTTGGGGTTGCTTTGGAGAGTAGATAGTTGGCCCTGCTCCCCTAACACAAAAGAGGAAACCATCTTCATCCGTGCCTGCTGGCGCGGCTTCTGTTGCCGTTCGTCGCCGCGCGCGTCACCCACGTGACGGGCTCCAGGCCGCCCGGCAAGGCGGACAACCTTCGTCTCGAGCATCTGCGGGAGGGGACCTCGGGAGGCCACCTCGGAAAGCCGCCTCGCGAGGCCACTCGGGAAGCCGCCTAGCGAGAGGACCTCGTGAGACCGTTGATGGTGGTGCTGAGCATTGCTTGCTACTCCCTAAGGAGGGGGCCTCAGGAGGCCAGGGCCTCGTGAGGGGTCTTGGTGAGAGTTCGGTGGTGACGGCCCGCTGGGCCCACGCCAGGCGTTGCGCCCTGGGCCAAAGGCAGACGGGCCTGGACACCCCGGGTTCCATGGGCCCGACAGTTGCGAACGCGGCCGGGAGCAGACCTTGCCCCCTTAATACAAGCGCAGGCTTTCCCAGTCCAACCCGGCGTGCGCCACTCAATTGCTGACGTCTGAGAGCTTTCAGAAGAATCGTACGACGCCGAGTGCCCATACTTATTCCCGCGTGGTGGTCAGTGCGAAAAGGCCAGAGGCCCACTCAGATCACATATCCTAACCCGTTAGTGCTCTGGGAGCTCGCGGTGACAATCAGCGATCCACGATCTGTGGTCCCATCGCCCCGTCTCGTGGACTTACGGCAAGGTCTAGGAATGCCCGGTCGTGCCACGTAATTATCTCGCGGGTACCCTCACGGTCAACCCGACTCCACATTTCTCGCGGGTACCCCTCAGGGCCGACCCGCCTCCAACAAAGCTCTGAGGTAAAAGTGAAGGTATCCGTGTGTTCATCACATCAAGGGGGAATCCGAGGAATCACCCTCGTTGGATTCCTACTCGATGTATCCGTCAAAGTGAACCAGGAGGAATCACCCTCGATGGTCCACACTTGAGGGGTTGCACGACAGAGTCATCATCGGAAAGGGGAGAGTGAGGAATCACCCTCTGCAATCACCACTGATGTGCTATACTACAGAGATATCATCAGGAGTGCAGTACGAGGTATCACCCTCGGCACTCGATGGTAGCCCTGCAGAGTCGTACAACTAAGGGGGTGTGTGGTGATGTGTCGGTCTCTGCACATCGATCACATTGATCGGGGGCACTAGTAACAAAGCAGGGCAACAGGGACAAGGGTGAGGGGTCACTGATGGATCACTAACCAACCTATTCTAAGCGGTTTAGGATGACAGGTAAACTAACAATAGCAGGTTACAAAAACAGGCTATGCATCAGAATAGGAGCAATCAATTACAGTAGCAAATTCTAATGCAAGCATGGGAGAGAAAGAATAGGCGATATTGGAATGATCAAGGGGGGGTTTGCTTGCCTGGAAGCTCTGCTAAAAAGGGCTGGTGGTCAAGGGCGTAGTCGTACTCGGCAGCAGCGTCGGTCTCGGAGTCTACCGGAGAGAAGAGGGGGAAGAAACAATAAATAAAAGCAAACAATGCAACACAGATGCATGGCATGGCAATATGCAGTGCTGGTGGTGACCTAATGCAATGCTACACGTTGCAGGCGGAGCGGGAAAATATCTGGGGGCATTTTCCCGGCTAAAGGCATCTGTCAGACAGATGAACCGGAGGGGAAGGTTCCATGTTTGCATGTTTGTGGGCATGTGACAGATAAACGGAGTGCGTATTCGAATTCGTCTCGTTTTTCTGATCAACTTTCATGTAGAAAACTTTTCGATCCGAGCTACGGTTTATTTTCTATGATTTTTCAAAGTTTTAACAATTTTCTGAAATTGTTTTAATTAAATTAATTTTGAAATAAATTAAATGTTAAATGCTATGGGTACACTGTAAGTGTACCCACAGATGTGCTAGTGTGGCTGACAGTCGGCCCAGTCAACTGCACAGTCAGCAGTTGTCTGGGTCAACGTTGACTGGACAGTGGGTCCAGTGGGACCCACATGTCATTGACTGGGGCCAGCCCAGTCAGCATTTAACTGGGTCAACTGGGCCCAGGGGGACCCAGCTGTCAGTCTCAGGTTAGTTTAACAGTGTTTAATTAATCCTAATTAGGTTAATTAGACCAGTGGGGCCCAGTGTCAGTGACACAGTAGTTAATAGGTTAGTTTAACTATAATCCTAATTGCTACAATGTTAGGGCCCGCAGGTCAGTGGCTATTAGCGCGGCAGTTAGCCGCTAATGACCTTACAGGCGGGGCCCACCGACGTTTTAAACGCCGGCGCGCGTCGGCGTAGCTCCGGCGGCCTCCAGGAAGGACGGCGTTGCACGGGAACGGCGCAGAGACCACCATTTAACACGCCGTGACCACCTACGAGATGCGGCAGCTCGCGCACGTCGATCTGCTGTAGAGGCGAGCACGGGGATGGTCAGGTGTGACGGCAACGACGACGTACGGCGGCAGCCGAAGGACGGCTAGCAGCGCTAGGGGGCTACTGCTCGAGATCGAGGAGGAGAAGTAGGAGATCCGGAGGAGAAGCTCACAGCGGGAGCGAGGAGGTACTCGTGGCAGCCGGGGACGTCGCGGTGGCGTGGATCAATGGCGAGGAAGAGGTGGCGACCGACGGTGGTGACGAAGACGATGGCGACGATGCCGAGGCGGGCGGCCCGAGTTGGCGCGCTCGGTCGACAAGGATGAGGTCTGCGGAGCTCCTGGATAGCTTAGCTCATCGAGGGGGGGGCGGTGGCTGCGTTAATGGTGAGGCGGCGGTCACGGCTGCGTACTGGTAGCGGCGGAAACAGAGGGGGTGAGGCGAGGGGAAGAAAAGGGAGGCCTAGGGTTAGCAGGAGAGGGCGAGGGCGCTCTTATCCGTCCAGCGGTGGCTGTGGCGATGCGCTGTCGGGCAAGAGAGGGGGGCCGGCTGCGGGGAGCGCGCGCGCGACAGCGAGGAGAGAGAGAGGGAGCCGAAGGTGGGAGAAGGTTTCTGGTGGGCTGGGCTTCGACTGTAGCTATGGGCCAGTAAGTGCACAGTAGGGTTTCCCTTTTACTTTTACTGCAAACCCAAATAGCTATTGCTCCTATTTAAAAGAGCTAGCAAACAATTTTTGTTAGCTGTGAAACTTGGCACAAAAATAATACACATTATTAATAGGTGGCACAAAAAGTTTGGAGCCAATTGGAAAAGGTTAGGCATTTTTAGAAATTGAAAAGGACAAGATAAATGCTGCTGGACCACTAAATTAAAATCCAGGGGCATTTTGGGAATTTTGGTGAGGTTGGTTCCAACATGACAAATATTTAGAGAATATTTGCCAAATAATGAACTATTTTGATTGCATGACAGAAGAAGTAAATATTTGACATGCATTTCAAATGGGAATTTGGCTATGATTTTTGCACAAGTGGTATATTTGGATTAAAAGCATGATGACATGGCATCGTTAGCATGAGGTCACTGTAACTTGACGCTGGGGATGTTACAAATCTCCTCCACTACAAGAAATCTCGTCCCGAGATTTAAGAGGTGAAGTAAGGGGTTATCTTCAGGAGAACTTACCTTTGTAGGGTCGATTATCTGGTGGATACTCAGGGAGGGTGATAGGAAGTATCTCTCGAATTGAAACTTAAGAAAAACATCGAGAGCAAAATAAGAAGGTACAATAAGAAGTTTCAAGCGGATAGGCAATCGTTCGATGCCTGAAATAGAGTGTGAAAGGGGTTCAGAGCAACGGAGAATAATGTTGTGTCTGATACTAGAATAGATCATCTCTCGGAAAGTGGCTCGTGATTTACATACGAAGCCAAGTGCAAAGGATACTTCGGAATCAAGGATGTATAGGAGAGTCAGGTTTCGATCCTGTGGAACTGTGGTGAGGGTGGATTAAGAGTAGGGAGGATGGTGACATCTTGCAAGGTCATGATAGCAAGACATGTCAGAGGATAGCTTGTCAGCTATGTCGGCAACAACGTCGGTACCAAGGGCAGGGGACGAAGAGAACCATTTTCCTGCTCGCAAGGCGAGGTGGACCAATAGGCAAAGTTCTCGTCCGCCGGTGTTACCGGAATGTCATCAACAATAGTAACAAGGTCTTACTGACAGAGTGGTACACCAGAGTGGTTACATAAGCAGGGAATTATCACTGCTCAGATAAGTTAGATTTCAAGAAAGGTTAAACAGACGAATGGAAAGGAAAATGTGATTATCAGATTAAACAGACCAATGGAAAGGAAAATGTGACTATACACAAATATTAGGAGTATATCCTTCCCAAGGGAAAGCAGAGCATGATATACATGACGGAACAGCAAGTACAAAATCATTTGGATGACGGGGCGAGGAAAGTCATGATGTTACCCATACAATGGTGTTTGGATAATAGATCAACAAACATTTGGCAATGTGCTTCCAATGTTCTTGTTGATATTCGGAATACCATAGTCATGCTTCGGGGTAGCAATAATATGGTGTCAAGGTAAAAATTGGGTTCGAAGATCACAAGAGGTACAAAGGAACAATTCCAGGAATAGCGAGGAATTCAAGGTACAACCAAAACATGACCAAGTCTGTGTTGGCAGGAAGTCAAGTATGTTATCGATGATAACACAAATCATCGAGGGGCAAGGATGGTATTTCTCACCATGAATTCAATTGACATCTCAGAAGAAGTCAAAATGTTGAAGAGGATCACGACACATTTTGTCGAGAGGTTTTAAGGGGATGCAATCGATCAGCGACGACATCAAGCAAGGGAATGGTGTAGTGGAAAGTTATGGGAACAACAAATAAAATGCAAGCTCGGAATCGGAGTTGCTTTTCAAGACAACAAAACGATGTTGGAAACTTGACGTGAGCCTTGCTCACTGTTTGAAGAATTCGTGCACCAAGAGGGACGAGGTAGCACGGTCAATGGTAGCATGATAAGGATGTAGCCGGTAGTCTAGGGATGACAAGATTAAGTTTAAGTTTCCCAGCAGCAATTTACCAAAGGCATTATGTATCAGGGAAAGAGCTCACAGAACTTTGAATGTGAAGGACAGGGTCGGATATTAATCCAACAAAGGAGTTGGCGGTACACAAAGGATCTGAGGTGAGCATCGGTACTCAATCAGAAGAAGAAGGAATGCAAAGGCACCAGATTATAGAAACAACTGAATAATTCGACACTTAAATACAAAGGAATTATGATTTCCGAATCAGTGGATCAGAAGCAGACGCTCTGATCGAGGATGGATAAGTTGAATAGACTTAGGGGCACAATCGATGGCAATTTTATTGGCCGAGAACCAACTCATGTCCAAAATGACGTCTGAGCCGGAAGGATGAATTCTAGGATTCGACTGATGATTGCGAGCATTCGCAGCATATTGAATCAAGGGTCTCAAAATGGCTAAGACAAGGGATGTCAACGAAGATTACTAGACGTATGGAATTAACCATAATGCAAGCAGGCAAGACTTTCCAAAGCAATAGGTTGTAGAGGATTTCGGAAGATCGAATAGCATTTCGAAGAATTTTGTGAAACACATGAACAACTGGGGATGAACGGATCCCCGGTAATTGTGAGGACTTATCCGTAGGTGTATTCATGCAGGAAAGGAACTGCAAGGCAGTAGGCACAAAGGATACCCGGAACAACGGAGAGTATTTCGGGGTATCTTGTAATCATAAGAGCAACTGGGAATGAAGGCATAAACGGTAATGATGTGTAGTTATCCACGGGGATTTAATGGTGGTAGGGAACTGCAAAAGCAGTGGGCATAAAGGTCTCGAGAAAATATGGAAGAGTATCTTCAGAATCTTCTGGTGAAGCAAGCGATCATCTGGAGTGAAGAGGCTCTCCAGAATGAAGTGGTTACGAGAACCTAATGTTAAAGTTAGCAAAAAATTTAACCCGAATAGAAAAGAGATAAGAGTCCCAGAGTAAGGAAGAGGAATAAAAGATCCTAATACCACCCATTGGCGACGTGGGCCCGTAAGCCACACAGCCATGTTAGTAAACGGTTTTGAAAGACTAGACTCAACTTCGGCCAAGGAGTTGGAAAGGGGGGTTCCTACAGGCAGTCGGCTCTGATACCAACTTGTGACGCCCCCGGCTTAATCGTGCACTAATCATACACGCAAATGCACACGATCAAGCCTAAGGACTCACTTGAAGATATCACAACACAACTCTAAACACAAATAAAAGTCATACAAGCTTTATATTACAAGCTAGGGGCCTCGAGGGCTCGAATACATAAGCTCCAGTCATAAAAGCATCAACGGAAGCATTAGCATCTGAGTACAGACATAAAAGTTAAACAGATAAGCCTTAAGAAGGCGGGGCAAAACATCGACACTAGATCGAACGGCGCGGGCCTCCTGCGTGGGAACCTCCGAAACTACTCCTGGTAGTCGGTCTCCACGTAGTAGTAGGCTCCACCGGTGGGGTAGTAGTAGTCGTCGGCGGGAGCAGCTGGCTCCCGGGCTCCGTCATCTGATCGCAGTAATCGGGTATGGGGAAAAGAGGCAGCAAAGCAACCGTGAGTACTCATCCAAAGTACTCGCAAGACTTACATCAGAACTATTCTATTTATGCATCGGTATCAAAGAAGGGCTGTATCAGTGGACTGGACTGCAGAAATGCCAGAATAGAGAGAAAGGCCTAGCCTATCGAAGACTAGCATCTTCAGCATCTTGCAGCATTAGAAGAGTGTAGATTAGTACATAGTAAAGTAGTAAGCAAGTAGTAACAACGCCCAGAGATCCTTCCTCGACCCCTGCGAGAAACGATCCCGGAGCCAACATATCAGTTAAGTAACACAAGTATCCAGTTCTAGTTGTAGTAGATTGGGATACTCTCTGAGCGTCCGTTACCGTGGACACGGCTATTCGAATAGATATACTTCCCTGCAGGGGTGCACCAACTTACCCAACATGCTCAATTAACTCTGGCCGGACACACTTTTATTGGGTCATGCCCGACCTCGGCTGATCGACACACCGTAGTCCCACCTAGGCTCAACAGAGAGGCCTGCACGCCGGTCTAACTCCTAAATGCGAAGGTGTCATGGGCCAATCATCCTTTGCAATCCTGCGCGTAGCGAACATGGCCGAGAGCAGACCTAGCCCCCTTAATACAAGCGCATGCTTTCCCAGTCCAACCCAGCGCGCGCCACTCAATTGCTGACGTCTGACAGCTTTTGAAAGAATCGTACGACGCCGAGTGCCCATACTTATTCCCGCGTGGTGGTCAGTGCGAAAAGGCCAGAGGCCTACTCAGATCACATATCCTGACCCGTTAGTGCTCTGGGAGCTCACAGTGACAATCAGCGATCCACGATCTGTGGTCCAATCGCCCCATCTTGTGGACTTACGGCAAGGGCCAGGAATGCCCGACCGTGCCACGTAATTATCTCGCGGGTACCCTCACGGTCAACCCGACTCCACATTTCTCGCGGGTACCCCTCAGGGCCGACCAGCCTCCAACAAAGCTCTGAGGTAAAAGTGAAGGCATCCGTGTGTTCATCACATCAAGGGGGAATTCGAGGAATCAGCCTCGTTGGATTCCTACTCGATGTATCCGTCAAGGTGAACCAGGAGGAATCACCCTCGATGGTCCACACTTGAGGGGTTGCACGACAGAGTCATCATCGGAAAGGGGAGAGCGAGGAATCACCCTCTGCAATCACCACCGATGTGCTATACTACAGAGATATCATCAGGAGTGCAGTACGAGGCATCACCCTCGGCACTCGATGGTAGCCCTACAGAGTCGTACAACTAAGGGGGTGTGTGGTGATGTGTCAGTCTCAGCACATCGATCACATTGATCGGGGGCACCAGTAACCAAGCGGGGCAACAGGGACAAGGGTGAGGGGTCACTGATGGATCACTAACCAACCTATTCTAAGCAGTTTAGGATGACAGGTAAAGTAACAATGGCAGGTTACAAAAATAGGCTATGCATCAGAATAGGAGCAATCAATTACAGTAGCAAATTCTAATGCAAGCATGGGAGAGAAAGAATAGGCGATATTGGAATGATCAAGGGGGGTGATACGTCTCCAACGTATCTATAATTTTTGATTGTTCCATGCTATTATATTATCAATCTTGGATGTTTTTATAATCATTTACAGCAATTATATATCATTTTTGGAGACTAACCTATTAACTTAGTGCCCAGTGCCAGTTCCTGTTTTCTGCCATGTTTTTGTTTTACAGAAAATCAATACCAAACGAAGTCCAAATGCCACGAAACTTTTTGGAGATTTTTTATTGGACAAGATAAGTACTGGAAGCTTTGGGAGAGGGCCAGAAGATGGAGCAGTGGGCCACGAGGCACCAGGGCGCGCCCCAGGGGGGTGGCGCACCCTGGTACCTCGTGGGGCCCTCAGAGCTCCGTTTGACCTAATTCCAGCACTATAAATTCAGAAAAAATCAGAAACCCTCAGGGGAGTCCACGAAATACTTTTTCCGCCGCCGCAAGTTTCTGTTCTCGAGAGATCCCATCTGGAGTCCTTCTCCGGCACTCCGCCGGAGGGGGAATCGATCACGGAGGGGCTCTACATCAACCTTGCTGCCCTTCCGATGATGCGTGAGTAGTTTACCACAGACCTTCGGGTCCATAGGCAGTAGCTAGATGGCTTCTTCTCTCTTTTTGATCTTCAATACAATGTTCTCCTCGATGTTCTTGGAGTTCTATCCGATGTAATCACACTTTTTGCGGTGTGTTTGTTGGGATCCGATGAATTGTGAGTTTATGATCAGATTATCCATGAACATTATTTGAGTCTTTGTTGCACTCTTTTATGCATGATTATTATAGCCTCGTATTTCTTCTCCGGTCTATTGATTTGGTTTGGCCAACTGAGTTGATTTATCTTGCCATGGGAAGAGGTGCTTTGTAATGGGTTCGATCTTGTGTTGCTCAATCCCAGTGACAGAAAGGGACATGACACGTATGTATCGTTGCTATTAAGGGTAAAAAGATGGGGTTTATTCATACGTGAGTTTATCTTGTCTACATCATGTCATCGTTCTTAAGGCGTTACTCCGTTCTTTTATGGACTTAATACACTAGATGCATGCTGGATAGCGGTCGATGTGTGGAGTATTAGTAGTAGATGCAGGCAGGAGTCAGTCTACTTGTCTCGGACATGATGCCTATATACATGATCATTGCCTTGGATATCGTCATGATTATTTGCTTTTCTATCAATTGCCCAACAGTAATTTGTCTACCCACCGTATGCTATTTTCTCGAGAGAAGCCTCTAGTGAAATCTATGGCCCCCAGGTCTATCTAAATCATATTACTAAAACCCTAAAAATATTGCTGCCATTTTCTTTTATTTATTTTATTTTGTATTTTTGTTTCAATCTATCTATCCATCACATACAATTTAATCTTGCAATTGACCGCCGAGGGATTGACAACCCCTCGTTTGCGTTGGGTGCAAGGATTTGTTGTTTGTGTGCAGGTGCTGCTAACGAGGTGTTGTGTGATTCTCCTACTAGTTCGATAACCTTGGTTTCATAACTGAGGGAAATACTTATCTCTACTGTGATGCATCATCCCTTCCTCTTCGAGGAAATACCAACGCAAGCTACAAGTAGCAGGAAGAATTTCTAGCGCCGTTGCCGGGGAGACATCATCAAAATCTATCAAGTACCTTTGCATAAACTCTCATCTCCTTGTATTTTATTTGCCATTTGCCTCTCGTTTTCATCTCCCCCACTTCTAAAATGTTTCTACAAAAATACAAAAATATTTTCAGTTTGCCTTTTTCTTGTTTGCTTGTTTGCTATCTTATTTGCGTAGTCACGATGTCTCAAGAAAATACAAAATTGTCGGATTTTTCCAATACTAATAATAATGATTTTATTAGTACTCCGATTGCTCCTCCCGCCGCTAGTGCGGAGACTTGTGATATTAATGCCGCTTTGCTAAATCTTGTCATGAAAGATCAATTTTCCGGTAGTCCTAATGAAGATGCTGCATCCCATCTTAACACTTTCATAGAATTCTGTGACATGCAAAAGAAAAAAGATGTGGATAATGATATTGTGAAATTAAAATTATTCCCGTTCTCATTGCGGGATCGTGCAAAAATTTGGTTCTCATCTTTACCACGAAATAGTATCGATTCTTAGGATAGGTGTAAAGATGCTTTTATTATCAAGTATTTTCCTCCCGCAAAAATTATTTCTCTTAGAAATCAAATTATAAATTTTAAGCAACTTGATCATCAACATGTTGCCCAATCTTGGGAGAGGATGAAATTAATGATAAGAAATTGCCCTACTCATGGTTTAAATTTATGGATGATATTACAAAAAAATTATGCGGGATTGAATTTTGTTTCTAGAAATCTTTTAGATTCCGCCGCGGGTGGTACTTTTATGGAAATTACTTAGGGAGAAGCTACTAAAATGCTTGATAATATTATGGCAAATTATTCACAATGGCATACTGAAAGAACACCTACTAGTAAAATGGTGAAATCTATTGAAGAAATTAATACGTTGAGTGATAAAGTTGATGCGCTTATGAAATTGGTTGCTAGCAAAAATGCTCATATTGATACTAATGATGTGCCATTGTCCACTTTGATTGAGCAAAATAATGTTCCCGTAGATGTGAATTTTGTCTCGCGAAACAATTTTAATAATAATGCTTATAGAGGTAATTTCAACGCTAGACCGTTTCCTGGAAATTCCTCTAATAATTATGGCAATTCTTATAATAATAATAGGATGCCTTCTGATCTTGAAAGTAATATTAAAGAATTTATTAATGCTCAAAAAGTTTTCAACACTACGATAGAAGAAAAATTGAGTAAAATTGATGATATGTCTTGGTGCATTGATAGAATTATTCATGATGTGGAAAATCTTAAGACTAAAATTTTGCCACCCAAAATTGATATTAGTGAATCAATTAAAGCTTTATATGTCTCCATGGATGAGAGTAAGAAAAGAACCGCCATGCTAAAAGCTAAAAGAGAATTTTTAGAAAAAGCGATTCCTCCCGGTTTCTATCGTAGTAATGATGAGGATATTAAAATGATTGGTGTTTCATCTATTGATTCTTTGTTTAGCAATATAAAACTTGATGAAAAGGGGACTGAAGAAGAGTCAACTTTAGCTAGTAGGCGTTCCCATAATTCGTAGGGTGAAAATCTAAATGAAAAAAATGCTAAAAGTGGGTTTGGAGAGGTAAAAACTTTAAATAGCGATATGCCCACTCTCTTGGATTACAAAGATTTTAATTATGATAATTGTTCTTTGGTTGAGTGCATTTCCTTGTTACAATCCATGTTAAATTCACCCAACGCTTATGAGCAAAACAAGGCTTTTAAGAAACACATCGTAGAAGCAATGATGAAAGCGTTAGAAGAAAAGTTAGAACTAGAAGTTTCAATTCCTAGAAAATTATATGATGAATGGGAACCCACCATTAAACTTAAAATTAAAAATTATGAGTGCAATGCTTTATGTGATTTGGGTGCTAGCGTTTCCACAATTCCAAAATCTCTATGTGATGTGCTAGGCTTTACCAATATAGATGAATGTTCTCTTAATTTGCATCTTGCGGATTCTACTATTAAAAAACCAATGGGTAGAATTAATTATGTTCTTATTCTTTCAAATAGAAATTATGTGCCCATTGATTTTATTGTTCTTGATATTGAATGCAATTCTTCTTGCCCCATAATACTTGGTAGACCGTTCTTACGAACTATAGGTGCCGTTATTGATATGAAAGAAGGGAATATAAAATTTCAGTTTCCACCAAAAAAGAGTATGGAGCATTTCCCTAGGAAGAAAATTAAAGCACCATATGAATAAATTATGAGGGCCACTTATGGAATCAACTTGAAAGATGACAATACTTGAAACTATGCATTATGCCTAGCTAGGGGCATAAAACAATAGCAATTGTTGGGAGGCAACCCAATAAATAAAATAAATTTTTTATGTTATTGTGTGTTTTCACAATTATGCTACTGGTATGATTGTGTTTTTGTGTTTTTAATTAGTGTTTGTGCCAAGTAAAGCCTTTGGGATGATTTGGAAGATAGTATAATTGATGCTGTTTGAAAACAGAAAGTTTTGCATCCAGTGCTGGAATTTTGGTTTTTCTCTGGAACGTCAGAACCTTCTGAATTTTTAAAAAAATATTGATATATGAATTGCCCACGTCGTCCTAATTTTTCAGAATTTTTGGAGTTACAGAAGTATGACCATAATTCAGATTTCTACAGACTGTTCTGTTTTTGACAGATTCTGTTTTTGATGCACTACTTGCTTGTTTTGATGAATTTATGGATTGTATCGGGGGGTATAAGCCATGGTGAAGTTAGATTACAGTAGGTATAATGCAAAAATAAAATATGAATGGGTTTGCAACAGTACTTAAAGTAGTGATCTATTTTGTTATACTAACGGATCTCACGAAGGTTTTGTTGAGTTTTGTGTGATTGAAGTTTTCAAGTTTTGGGTGAGATCACGATGGATGAAGGAATAAGGAGTAGCAAAATCCTAAGCTTGGGGATGCCCGAGGCACCCCAAGGTAATATTCTAGGAAGACTCAAGCGTCTAAGCTTGGGGATGCCCCGGAAGGCATCCCCTCTTTCTTCTACCAACCATCGGTAATTTTACTTGGAGCTATATTTTTATTCATCACATGATATGAGTTTTGCTTGGAGCATCTTGTATTATATGAGTCTTTGCTTTGTTTGCTTTTTAGTTTGTCACAATCATCTTTGCTGAGCACACCTATCTTGAGAGAGCCACCCGTTTATCATCATTTGTTAGAATACTCTATGTGCTTCACTTAAATTTTTTGAGCTAGGCAGTTGCTCTAGTGCTTCACTTAAATCTTTTTGAGCACAGTGGTGGCTATATTTTGAAGAAATAAACTCTCAAGCTTCATTTATATTATTTTGGTAGTTCATAAGATTAAAATTTTGAAGAAATGAATTCTCATGCTTCACTTATATTATTTTGAGAATTGTTAAGATTGAAATTATGAAGAAATATTTGCACTCTCATGCTTCACGTAAATCTTTTTGAGAGTTGATGATAGTAATGGTAATTTGCACAAGATATTAATTTGGTCCCAAAGTGATGAATATTTAAGAGGGATATAATATAAACTTTCATATAGATCATTGGATATGATAAGTGTGATTCCTTGCAATAGTTTTGCGATATGGAAATGATAATATGTGAGTCATGTTAGTGAGTAATTGTGATTTAGTAAGAATATTAGTGTTAAGGTTTGTGATTCCCTATGCATGCACATCAAGTCAATAGTTATGCAAAGAAATTATATCCTACTTATGGTGCATTATTCGGTGTTAGTTATGTTCAATGCATGTTTATGACCGTTTTCGCTTTTTGGTTGGTTGCTTCTCAATCTATTTGCTAGCTTTCATTTGTACTAAGCGGAAATACTGCTTGTGCATCCAAAATCCTTAAACCCAAGCTGTGCCAAATCAGTCCACTATATCTACCTATATGCGGTATTTCAATGCCGTTCCAAGTAAATTTGCGTGTGCCAACTCTAATTTTCAAAATAATTTTTCCGGTTTGTGTGCCCGGACCGCTCATGAAGCGGCAGGGGGTGGCCATTATTTTCCATGCTAGGTGTGTTATTCTCACGATGAATGTTTATTCACTTGTCATTGCACGAGAGAGTGGCTGGTAATAGGGATGCCCAGTCCCACAATGAAATCAAAATTAATAACAACAAAATTCCTTGGAAAGTGTTGGTATGGAGGGCACCCGTGGATACGGCTAGCCATGGATTGTGAAAGAATGGTGGAAAGGAAATAAAATTTACTTTCTGTTTGGGAACCGCCTATGATGTGTCTAGCATGGAAAATATTGGGAATTCTCGGTCGTTTTCGTTGACACGAAAAGCACGCCTCTCAAAATATTTTTATCTCTTTAATTTCATCTTTGAGCTCTGGCACATTTGACAAATCTTTGCTTCCCTCTGCGAAGGGCCTATCTATTTACTTTTATGCAATTTTTATTTTTATCTGAGTCTCCATCTTCTCTTACAAAAGCACCAACTAGAGAGCACTATTGTCATACTTCTGCATTGTGTGTAGCTAATATTTGAGTGTGTTTCATGAATGGATCAATGATTGAGCATAATGGGCTAGGGATAACTTTCTTTAGCGTTGATATTTTGAAAGACATGGTTGCTTGTTAGCATGCTTGAGTATTTATATCTTCATGTCAAATTATAGACTATTGCTTTGAATCATTCAAGTCCAATGTCCATGCTACAAAAGAAAAGAATATGTGATGAATATGTTAGGCAGCATTCCACATCAAAAATTCTGTTTTTATCATTTACCTACTCGAGGACGAGCAGGAATTAAGCTTGGGGATGCTGATACGTCTCCAACGTATCTATAATTTTTTATTGTTCCATGCTATTATATTATCAATCTTGGATGTTTTTATAATCATTTACAGCAATTATATATCATTTTTGGAGACTAACCTATTAACTTAGTGCCCAGTGCCAGTTGCTGTTTTCTGCCCTGTTTTTGTTTTACAGAAAATCAATACCAAACGAAGTCCAAATGCCACGAAACTTTTTGGAGATTTTTATTGGACAAGATAAGTACTGGAAGCTTCGGGAGAGGGCCAGAAGATGGAGCAGTGGGCCATGAGGCACCAGGGCGCGCCCCAGGGGGGGTGGCGCGCCCTGGTACCTCGTGGGGCCCACAGAGCTCCGTTTGACCTAATTCCAGCACTATAAATTCAGAAAAAATCAGAAACCCTCAGGGGAGTCCACGAAATACTTTTTTCGCCGCCGCAAGTTTCTGTTCTCGAGAGATCCCATCTGGAGTCCTTCTCCGACACACCGCCGGAGGGGGAATCGATCACGGAGGGGCTCTACATCGACCTTGCTGCCCTTCCGATGATGCATGAGTAGTTTACCACAGACCTTCGGGTCCATAGGCGGTAGCTAGATGGCTTTTTTCACTTTTTGATCTTCAATACAATGTTCTCCTCGATGTTCTTGGAGTTCTATCCGATGTAATCACACTTTTTGCGGTGTGTTTGTTGGGATCCGATGAATTGTGAGTTTATGATCAGATTATCCATGAACATTATTTGAGTCTTTGCTGCACTCTTTTATGCATGATTATTATAGCCTCGTATTTCTTCTCCGGTCTATTGATTTGGTTTGGCCAACTGAGTTGATTTATCTTGCCATGGGAAGAGGTGCTTTGTAATGGGTTCGATCTTGCGTTGCTCAATCCCAGTGACAGAAAGGGACATGACACGTATGTATCATTGCTATTAAGGGTAAAAAGATGGGGTTTATTCATACGTGAGTTTATCTTGTCTACATCATGTCATCGTTCTTAAGGCGTTACTCCGTTCTTTTATGGACTTAATACACTAGATGCATGCTGGATAGCGGTCGATGTGTGGATTAATAGTAGTAGATGCAGGCAGGAGTCGGTCTACTTGTCTCGAACGTGATGCCTATATACATGATCATTGCCTTGGATATCGTCATGATTATTTGCTTTTCTATCAATTGCCCAACAGTAATTTGTCTACCCACCGTATGCTATTTTCTCGAGAGAAGCCTCTAGTGAAATCTATGGCCCCCAGGTCTATCTAAATCATATTACTAAAACCCTAAAAATATTGCTGCCATTTTCTTTTATTTATTTTATTTTGTATTTTTGTTTCAATCTATCTATCCATCACATACAATTTAATCTTGCAATTGACCGCCGAGGGATTGACAACTCCTCGTTTGCGTTGGGTGCAAGGATTTGTTGTTTGTGTGCAGGTGCTGCTAACGAGGTGTTGTGTGATTCTCCTACTGGTTCGATAACCTTGGTTTCATAACTGAGGGAAATACTTATCTCTACTGTGCTGCATCATCCCTTCCTCTTCGGGGAAATACCAACGCAAGCTACAAGTAGCAGGGGGTTTGCTTGCCTGGAAGCTCTGCTGAAAAGGGCTGGTCGTCAGGGGCGTAGTCGTACTCGGCAGCAGCGTCGGCCTCGGAGTCTACCGGAGAGAAGAGGGGGAAGAAACAATAAATAAAAGCAAACAATGCAACACAGATGCATGGCATGGCAATATGCAGTGCTGGTGGTGACCTAATGCAATGCTACACGTTGCAGGCGGAGTGGGAAAATATCTGGGGATATTTTCCCGGCTAAAGGCATCTGTCAGACAGATGAACTGGAGGGGAAGGTTCCATTTTTGCATGTTTGTGGGCATGTGACACATAAACGGAGGGTGTATTCGGATTCATCTCATTTTTCTGATCAACTTTCATGTACAAAACTTTTCGATCCGCGCTACGGTTTATTTTCTACGATTTTCAAAGTTTTAACAATTTTTTGAAATTGTTTTAATTAAAGTAATTTCAAAATAAATTAAATGTTAAATGCTATGGGTACACAGAAAGTGTACCCACAGATGTGCTAGTGTGGCTGATAGTGGGCCCAGTCAACTGCACAGTCAGCAGTTGACTGGGTCAATGTTGACTGGACAGTGGGTCCAGTGGGACCCACATGTCATTGACTGGGGCTAGCCCAGTCAGCATTTGAGTGGGTCAACTGCGCCCAGGGGGACCCAGCTGTCGGTCTCAGGTTAGTTTAACAGTGTTTAATTAATCCTAATTAGGTTAATTAGACCAGTGGGGCCCATTGTCAGTGACACAGTAGTTAGTAGGTTAGTTTAACTATAATCCTAATTGCTACCGTGTTAGGGCACGCAGGTCAGTGGCTATTAGCACGGCAGTTAGCCGCTAATGACCTTACAGGCAGGGCCCACCGATGTTTTAAACGCCGGCGCGCGTCGGCGTAGCTCCGGCGGCCTCCAGGAAAGGCGGCGTTGCACGGGAACGGCGCAGAGGCCACCATTTAACGTGCCGTGACCACCTACGAGACGCGGGAGCTCGCGCGCGTCGATCTGCTATAGAGGCGAGCACGGGGGTGGTCAGGTGCGACGGCAACGACGACGTACGGCGGCAGCCGAAGTACAGCTAGCAGCGCTAGGGGGCTATGGCTCGAGATCGAGGAGGAGAAGTAGGAGATCCGGAGGAGAAGCTCACAGCAGGAGCGGGGAGGTACTCGTGGCAGCCGGGGAGGTCGCGGTGGCGTGGATCAATGGCGAGGAAGAGGTGGCGGCCAACGGTGGTGACGAAGACGATGGCGACGATGCCGAGGCGGGCGACCCGAGTTGGCGCGCTCGGTCGACGAGGATGAGGTCTGCGGAGCTCCTGGACAGCTCAGCTCATCGAGGAGGGGCCGGTGGCCGCGTTAATGGCGATGCGGCGGCAACGGCTACGTACTGGTGGCGGCGGAAGCAGAGGGGTTGAGGCGAGGGGAAGAAAAGGGAGGCCTAGGGTTAGCAGGAGAGGGCGAGGGCGCTCTTATCCGTCCAGCGGCGGTTGTGGCAATGCGCTGTCGGGCAAGTGAGGGGGGCGGCTGTGGGGAGCGCGCGCGCGACAGCGAGGAGAGAGAGGGAGCCGGAGGTGGGAGAAGGTTTCTGGTGGGCTCGGCTTCGACTGTAGCTATGGGCGAGTAAGTGCACAGTAGGGTTTCCCTTTTACTTTTACTACAAACCCAAATAGCTACTGCTCCTATTTAAAAGAGCTAGCAAACAATTTTTGTTAGCTATGAAACTTGGCACAAAAATAAGGCACATTATTAATAGGTGGCACAAAAAGTTTGGAGCCAATTGGAAAAGGTTAGGCATTTTTAGAAATTGAAAAGGACAAGATAAATGCTGCTGGACCACTAAATTAAAATCCAGGGGCATTTTGGGAATTTTGGTGAGGTTGGTTCCAACATGACAAATATTTAGAGAATATTGGCCAAATAATGAACTATTTTGATTGCATGACAGAAGAAGTAAATATTTGACATGCATTTCAAATGGGAATTTGGCTATGATTTTTAGACAAGTGGTATATTTGGATTAAAAGCATGATGACATGGCATCATTAGCATGAGGTCACTGTAACTTGACACTGGGGGTGTTACAATAAGCCTCCTTATATCTTCCTCAAAACAGCCACCATACCTACCTATCATGGCATTTCCATAGCCATTCCGAGATATATTGCCATGCAACTTCCACCATTCTGTCTGATGACATGTGTGTTCATCATCATATTGCTTTGCATGGTCATATAGAGGTGACATGATATTTGTGGCAAAGCCACCATTCATCATTGTTATACATGTTATGCTAGATCATTGCACATCCTGGTACACTGCCAAAGGCATTCATATAGAGTCATCATGTATCAGTTTGTTGAGTTGTAATATCGAGTTGTAAGTAAATAAAAGTGTGATGATCATCATTATTAGAGCATTGTCCCAGTGAGGAAAAGAATGATGGAGACTTATGAGTCCTCCAAAATGAGGGGATGAGGTCCATGAGATTGTTCTAAAAAAGGAGAGAAAAAGAGAGAAGGGACAATGCTACTATCCTTTTACCACACTTGTGCTTCGAAGTAGCACCATGTTCTTCATATAGAGAGTCTCCTGAGATATCACTTTCATATACAAGTGGGAATTTTTCATTATAGAACTTGGCTTGTATATTCCGATGATGGGCTTCCTCAAATGCCCGAGGTCTTCATGAGCAAGCAAGTTGGATGCACACCCGCTTAGTTTCCATTGAGCTTTCATACACTTATAGCTCTTAGTGCATCCGTTGCATGGCAATCCCTACTCCTCGCATTGATATCGATTGATGGGCTTCTCCATTGCCTATTGATCTGCCGAGTTGATGCGAGCCTTTCTTTCTTTTTTACTTCTCCTATATACTTTTACCACCGCATTCTATTCCAGCTATAGTGCTAATGTCCATGTCTCATGCTCATGTATTGAGTGGAGTTGAAAATGCTGAAGCGCGTGAAAAAGTATGATACAATTGCTTGGTTTGACACCGGGGTGCTCCTGATTTATATTTATGCGATGAAGGCGGAGTCATGCCATGCTTACATAATTCAATGAGTAGGGATAACATTCTTTGAGCATCGTATATTTTGAAAATTTAATGATTATGTTCTTGTATTCATGGATATTACTATATTGATATCAATTACATCATCGTTTCTCAATATTTACAACATAAGAGAGATTACATGATAAACATGCTAGGTAGCATTCAACATCAAAAATTCTGTTTTTATCATTTACCTACTCGAGGACGAGTAGGAATTAAGCTTGGGAATGCTGATATGTCTCCAATGTATCTATAAATTTTAATTGTTTCATGCTATTATATTATCAATCTTGGATACTTTATATGCTTTATATGCAATTTTATATCATTTTTGGGAACTAACCTATTAACTCAGTGCCCAGTGCCAGTTGCTGTTTTTTTTACCTGTTTTTGGTTTTTTTAGGAAATCAGTACGAAACAAAGTCCAAACAGAATAAAACTTTACAATGATTTTTTTCTGGACCAGAAGGGGCCCTAGAAGGTTCGGGAGGAGGCCAGAAGCCCTACGGGAGAGCCACGAGCTCACCTGGCGCGCCCCTGGGGGGCACCACCTGAGCTTGTGGGTCCCACGCAGCTCTGTTTGACCTAATTCCACTTCTATAAATTCCCATAAATCCCAAAACCAATAGAGAGCCACCAGAAATAACTTTTCCGCCGCCGCAAGCTTCTGTTCTTCCGCGATCCCATCTAGAGGCCTTTTCCGGTGATCTGCCGGAGGGGGAATCAATCACGGAGGGCTTCTACATCAACTTGGTTGCCCTTCCGATGATGTGTGAGTAGTTTACCACAGACCTACGGGTCCATAGCTAGTAGCTAGATGGCTTCTTCTCTCTCTTTGATCTTCAATACCAAGTTCTCCATGACCTCCATGGAGTTCTATCCGATGTAATCTCTTTTGCGGTGTGTTTGTTGGCATCCGATGAATTGTGGGTTTATGATCAGATTATTCATTGAAAGTAATTGAGTCTTTTCTAAACTTTATTATGCATGATTGTTATAGCTTTGTATTTCTCTCCGATCTATTCGTTTGGTTTGGCCAACTAGATTGATTTATCTTCAGCGGGAGAGGTGCTTTGTAATTGGTTCAATCTTGCGGTGTCCTCACCCAGTGACAGTAGGGATAGCGAGGCACGTATTTGTATTGTTGCCATTAAGGGTAAAACGACGAGGTTTATTCATATTGCTTGAGTTTATTCTGTCTACATCATGTCATCCTGCTTAAAGCATTAATCTATTTGTTATGAACTTAATACCATAGATGCATGCTAGATAGCGGTCGATTGGTGGAGTAATAGTAGTAGATGCAGGCAAGAGTCGGTCTACTTGTGACGGACGTGATTGCTACTTGTAGACTGCGTTGGTATTTCCCCGAAGAGGAGAGGATGATGCAGTATAGTAGAGATAAGTATTTCCCTCAGTTAAGAACCAAGGTTATCAATCCAGTAGGAGAACCAAGCAAAATTCCGTTAAGCGCACCTGCACACACAAAAGCAAACACTTGCACCCAACGCAAATAAGAGGGTTGTCAATCCTCTTAGCGGTTATTTGCAAGGATTAATTTTGATAGTGATAGATATATAAACTAAAATACTAAATAAAATAAAAGTAAATAAATTGCAGCAAGGTATTTTTGATTTTAAATATATGATAAAGTAGACCCAGGGGCCATAGTTTTCACTAGAGGCTTCTCTCTCGAACACATAGCATACGGTGGGTAAACAAATTACGGTTGGGCAATTGATAGAAAAGCAAATAATTATGACGGATTCATGGCAATGATCATGTATATAGGCATCACGTCCGAGACAAGTAGACCGACTCCTGCATGCATCTACAACTATTACTCCACCCATCGACCGCTATCCAGCATGCATCTAGGGTATTAAGTATGAAACAGAGTAACGCCTTAAGCAAGATGACATGATGCAATATGATTAAACCCCATCTTTTTATCCTTAATGGCAACAATACAAATACGTGTCATGTCCCCTTCTGTCACTGGGATTGAGCACCGCAAGATTGAACCCATCACAAAGCACGTCTCTCATTGCAAGATAAATCAATCTAGTAGGCCAAACCAAATCGATAGATCGGAGAGAAATACAAACCTATAATAATCATGCATAAAAGAGTTCAGAGAAGACTCAAATATTTCTCATGAATAATCTAGTCATAAACTCACAATTCATCGGATCCCAACAAACACACCGCAAAAGAAGATTACATCGGATAGAACTCCAAGAACATCGAGGAGAACATGGTATTGAAGATCAAAGAGAGAGAAGAAGCCATCTAGCTACTAGCTAAGGACCCGTAGGTCTGTGGTAAACTACTCACACATCATCGGAAGGGCAGCAAGGTTGATGAAGAAGCCCTCCGTGATCGATTCCCCCTCCGGCAGAGTACCGGAAAAGGCCTCCAGATGGGATCGCGGAAGAACAGACGCTTGCGATGGCGGAAAGGTTTTCTCTTCTGTATCTCTGGTATATTGGGAATATTTGGGAATTTATAGCGCTAGAATTAGGTCAGGAGGGGCTACGATGGGCCCACAAGCCTGGGGGGCGCGCCCTCCAGGCTTGTCGCCTCCTCATAGCTCTTCTGGTCTTCTCCCGAAGCTTCGTGGGTCTCTTCTGGTCCAGAAAAAATTAATCCAAAGTTTTTTTATCGTTTGGACTCTTTTTGATAATGATTTTCTGAAAAGGCAAAAACAAGCAAAAAACATCAACTGGCACTGGGCACTGGGTTAATAGGTTAGTCCCAAAAAAATGATATATAATGGCATATAATTGCATATAAAACATCCAAGATTGATACTATAATAGCATGGAACAATCAAAAATTATAGATACATTGGAGACGTATCATTGATGCCTATATCCATGATCATTGCCATGAATAACATCATAACTATGCGCTTTTCTATCAATTACCCAACAGTAATTCGGTTACCCACTGTATCCTATGTTTCGAGAGAGAAGCCTCTAGTGAAAACTATGGCCCCCGGATCTACTTCAATTATATTAGAAAACCCTAAATTACTTTGCTGCAATTATTTTACTTTTTGTTTACTTTTAAATTTATATATCTATCACTAATAGATTTAATCTTTGCAAGTAACGAGTTCAAGGGGATTGACAACCCTCTTGCCCGCGTTGGGTGCAAGTATTTGCTCTCTTGTGTGTAGGTACTGCTTGACTAGGATTTTCTTGGTTCTCCTATTGGTTCGATAACCTTGGTTATCACTGAGGGAAATAATATCCACTACTATTTTGCTTCACCCTTCCTCTTCGGGGAAAATCCCAACGCAGCTCACAAGTAGCACTTATCTTGCTAGCTTGTGTGGCGCCCTGCCTGAATACCACTGTAGCCAGACGGTCGCCGCACACACCAGCCCAGGAAATCACTCTGGCATGCGCGTTTACAACAAGTATCATGAACACAGGTATTTCTATTAATGGATATATAAGTCTTACATGAAATGTTTTACAAAGTTGATGGCAGCGGACAAGCTCTATCTAAGGCAGCATGGTCTTGGTGCGGCTCCAATCCATAGGGATCTGACTGGGTTACTCTTCTAGCCCCCGAATACTCCGGCTCCTCGCTAGTGGGCGTCAGATCCTTAGGTGAACCTGGCTACATTGAAGGCCGCTGAGTACTTTTGAATGTACTCGCAAGCAAACCAAACCAACATATACACCAAGCAAAGCAATCCATGGCATTCAAGCATGCATCAATCATTAGAGCAATATTAATTTTCATGGCATGGCATAACTAGCTAGCAATATAGATTATCATGACATAACAGGATTATCAGGCATGATAACTACTGAAGTAAATACAATATGATGAAGATAAAGCATATCCAGTAAATAATCCATACTCCGAATATTCTCATGATCCCATCCAAATCCTAATCCGAATCCAAATTTGATCCAAATCCAATCCAAATCTTTCGGTCATACGACCGTTTCTCTCTTAGCCATCCCCTGGCTAACATCTCATATACCTGACATCATCCGATGTCCCTGCATCTGTACTACAAGCCTGACAAACCTTACCAATCTCTGGTTCAGTCTTAGCAATAATATTATGTAGTTTGTTCGTCCAGACTCGATGCAGACCAAATAGCGTGACCTAGTACGAACTGTGTCCCATGACCGAGGACGCGGCTATTCGAATAGATTTACACTCTGCAGAGGTTGCGCACTTTACCCACACTATGGAGCTCCTGGCCTCATGCTCCCATTCGGGTGGACCGGTGCTGCTCCAACAGAACTTGTCTATTGCATGGCACTCTTACGGTCCCACCGACAATCATACCCTCCCAGGGTCATGTCCTGGGTGGCCCCTGTGTCACTCCTGAGACCAGCCACCGTCGTGGCCAGACTAAACTGTCCCAAACGAGGACCCATGCGCATATAACATGGGCTCACAAGGTTATCGCCGCCTGCCGGGCCAGGGTAGCACGCACGCATAACCTCCTCTCTTTGGAGGTACCGACAAGAGGCAAGACAATAGACCAAGCTAGGGCCTCCCCATCCAGGCAAGTGTGGTTGCACTTGATGAGCCCGGTTCGGTGGCACTATGACTCGATCTAGCCGATGAAGGAGGTTGTTGTCATTAAGTCACATTCTTAATCATTGCAATAAAAATAGTAATGCACAACGAAAACATAACAACCTATCTCCATGATGTCACCTACGAGTCACTAGTGCGATAATATGATGAGCATTAGCAGGTAATGCAAACAGTAATACAAACTAACATGAGTTGAATTATATCTAGCACAAACATATTTATTAATTAAACATGCAAGAATAACATAGAGCAATGCTTTAGGGCATATATCAGATGGTCGGCTTGCCTGGGGGTGAAGGAATCCTCCGAGAAGAAGTGCGATCACCTCGCGAAAAAATTCGTCGGAAAGGGTTCCCTCTCGGGGAGGCTGGATATATGGCAGGGCAAAATGGGCATTTTCAGAAAGTGTAAACATTGTGAAAGTGATGCCATCAGAACGGGCTCGATGAACAGAGAACGTGGGCATTGGATTCACCTGAATCGGAGTTAAGGGTGAAAAGATATGAGTGTTTTTCTGCCGGGGACTAATCTGCAAAATAAATAATTGCATCCGAGTCCCTGGGCAGAGCGGCTGGTCGCGCACTTAGGCAGAATACGCCTTCCAGCGGGGAAAGCGTATACGCGGTGGGGGTGCTTCCACTTATCCACGTTGGCAGGGCTCTGGTCGCCGACATGTGGGCCCCGCACCACCTTCTCTCTCTCCTTCTTCTCTCTTCTCCTCCTCCGCTCCTCCCCGATACCGTGGCTGGGCGCCCGGACTCCGGTGGCCGGTGCCGCTCCGGTGGGCCATAAGGGAGGGTGATGGCGTAGATGGACTCGCCGGAGAAGGCCGCCTCCAGTAGTGGGGGCTCGGACGGCGGGGATGGCTGGGCGCGCGGCGGCTCCGGTGGGGTTCCGGCGGCCTGGGGGTTCCCCGGACAGGGTGAGTAGGCGGGAGAGCTCGTCGAAGGACGGCGCGTCCGGTGGTGAGCTCGGGCAGAGCCGGGGAGGGCTCGGGTGGCCGAATTTGAGGTGAGGTCGAGCGGCGGCCATGGTGGCAGAAGGAGGCGAGGAGAGCTCCTCGAACTCCAATGGCTGGCCGGGGACGGAGGCTAGGAGGGCGGAGAGGGGTTGTGGTACTGTGAGTGCTCGGGGAGGGGCTCGATCACGGCTATTTATAGCCGGACGAGGACGAGGCGATAAGCTCGGCCGCTTGATGAGCTGGCCGGAGTTCTGGAGGTTGCGGGCGACGTGGCTGGCTGGTTCCCGGCGTCTGGAAGCTGCCGGCCTGACGAGATGCGATGGCACGGGAGAAAGAGGCCATCGATGGTGGGGACGATGGTGGCTCATGCGCGGGACAGTGGCCGCAGCGGCACTCGCTGTGGCGCAACGAGAGGGAAAGAGAAGGGGGAGAAGGTTCCAGCGAGGGTACGTGGACTCCGCGAGGCCGTTGGACATGCTCGGACAAGCCGGAGCCAGCCAGAGCGAGCTACCCGACGAGGTCCGTACCCGGAGCGCCGCTTCTGCGCGGCCGCTGCGCGGTCACCACGCGCACGCCGTGCCCAGGCCACATCCTTGACACCAAACTATGTCTGGTGTGTGACTCAGCGCTCAAATAGACGAGGGAAGCTGCTGGAACTAGCTGGGTGGCTCTGGGGTGAGAGGTAATTGCAGAAATAGGTTCCAATAGTAAACTTGAATGGACTTTTCTAGAGAAATAGATGAAGGAGAGGAGCTGGATCTTTGTCACAATGAAATAGGGTAGGAAGGAGTAGGTGCTCGTAAAATTTGAGGCCATTTGGACCAGTTTTGCATGCACTTCCTTTGTAATGCAAATTTTTGGTCCAGAAACTAGGTTTGAAAGTTGTGCTCAAATGGCTTGATGGAATGAGCTTAATTTTGGTGTAGGGTGATGATTTGGAAGTATGGAAATACTGGTAAAATTTCAGCTCATTTGGAAATGCCAAAGTGGTACTTCCTTCACACAGCTTTCTGCTGGGCAGAAACTAGATGGAATTTTTGGGAGAAATTGGCTAGATAAAATGATGTGAATTTTAGCATGCTCACATCATATAGGGAATGTGAGGTCCTGGATTAATTTCAAGAATTTTGAAGCAATATAAAATATAGTTGCTTCACAACCTCAAAATAAGTCCAGAAACAAGAATTGGATGATGCTCTCAAACTTTGAACTATGGAACTTGGGATCTTGATGGAAATGGTGAAGATATAGATAGGAGAAGCTCCACAAATTATTTGGGATTTTTCCTGGCTACCAAAATGGTAGTTCCTTTGGAAAGTGCCCAAAGTGCAATATTGGCTTAAATAGGAAAATGCAATTTCCCTTATTTAATTATTGCCAATATTTTTATGGGAGCTCAATATGATCACAAAGAATATCTCCACAAGTTTTCATGAACTTTGGAGATTGATAGATATTTTCCTGGATTTAATTCCTTTAAACGGCAGAAAAAGGAATTAATTTTAAATGAAAAATATTGCAAATGACTTGGCAATATTTTTACATATCCAGGGTTTATAAATATGGGATGATCACTGGGAAAAGTTTGGGAGGCAACAGATCAAAGAAAATTGGGGTTCCTTTATAACGGAAGAATTTAGGGTTTCCCTTCCAGTAACTCGGAAGGTAGAGTTTCGGCGACAAAATCTTGAGAATATATCTTGGGTGGCAAGATTAGTCTGGAGAGAATCTCTGGTAGAATGGGAAAGGCAAGGCTATATGACCATCTTCATATACCCAAGAGCTAGAGAAAATCTGATAACACCGAAAAAAAGACGGGAGTCAAATCCCGCGAAGGAAAAGGAAATCAGGGTGTTACAAACCTACCCCCCTTAAGAAAATCTCGTCCTCGAGATTTCCGAGCTTACCTCCCGGCTAAGGGGAACATACCTGTGTGCAACTTGGATCCATCAGCTGTCTCTAGTCTTCGTCGATTCACTGGCCTTTTAACTGTCTCCTCTGATGGCTTAGGTGTTGTCTTTTCACACAGCTACCTTGAATCCTTCTCTTTCCTGTCAGGTGTACCTTTTGTCCTGGCGGTCTGTTGTCTAGGGTTGGTGGGTAGCGGGTAGTACCAACAAATAGCTTGACTTCCATGGCCAGGAGCTAGTTGCTTCGGGTTTTGATACTTGGTACATTGACTCTCATGGGCAAGGCATCCTTCTTGGTGCATGGTATTGCATGCATACATCCTCGGTAATCCCTGTTAAAACCTCTGAGCTAAACATAGTGTAGCTGTCATTCAGTGCATCTTTTGGAGCATAGCCTTTTATCTTGGCTGATGGCCCATATTCATGATGAGTATGACATGTTGGCTGCATTGTTGTGGCCGTCTATGCAAGAGTCCGACAAGAAGTGATGATAATACCTTGTCTGTTAGGCTTTGTTTAATTGTCGCGAATGCGGTTTATCCAAAACCTCTTTGTTCTTGGGGGTTCCTTTTGTGGCCTGTCATGGCCTGCCGACATGGTTCCTTGGTCGTATCATAACTTACTCTTGCATATCTCATAGGGATTGTTGTGTTCACATCCTTCTTTGAAGTATGGGGCCAATGTTCCTCTAAACACAGTCATTCCCGTGTACGAGTGGCTCGCATGAACGGATCCACTGGACTGCATGTTCACAACATATGCAGGGGTAGGATAAATCCTTTCATAATCATTGTGTTCTGAGGCGGACGTGTGCCTGGACTAGTTCGTGCTTCTGACAAGATTGTTGTGGGCACGATAGCGTGTTGAAGAAAGCTGATTTCCTTACGCTCGAAGCTTCTGCCGGGGTAGTGTGCCGAAGAAGGCTGGATATCGTACCTCAGAAGTTTTTCCTCATGTTGCTTACTAGGGAAGGTCAGGTGCTTTATGCCGGAAGCTTTCCGCGGTAGCGGCTGAGGAAGATTAGAGTATCGTATCCCAGAAGATTTTCCCCTTAGTAGCGTAGCGAGGAAGATTGGGAGTCTTGCGCCGTAAGCTCCTCTTGATAGCTTGCGGAGGAAGGCTGGATTCCTTGTACCAAAAGCCTTGCACTGTGATACGCAGTCGGACCTGTGGCCGATTCTGGCTTCCTTCTGGAGTATCCGGAATTTACCCATAGCGGAGCCAAAACTTGGTATAGGCCATACCTTGGCTGAAGACATTCCGTTAATCATGCACACCACTTATCCTTTTGCTAATTTGATCATTGCAATGGTTGCCGACTTCGTGTTGATGATTAATCCAGGTGTATGCTGATAGTAAGCAGTTGGCGGATAATTCCATTCGATTTAACTGAACTTGAAATTCTCATTAATTCCGGGCAGCCGTGAGCTTATCCATATTTCTCGCAAACCTTGTTCACAGTGTCTGGAAAATTTTGTATACGCACCGGTAAATTCCCAGAATATGCTTTGAAATTTGTATCAACATACCCGAGTTCTATTGTTGCTCTTGGCACATTCACATTCTTGTAACATGTCTTCGGTGGGTGATAAATGATTCTTGAGTCCATTGGGAAAAACTCAAGGTTCACTCCACTGACCAAAATAATCCTTGTACCGAGGATGGAATAATTTGTCCCTTCTGATGTCCATTGCTGACAACTCATCTGACTACTTCTCAAATGTGATCTGTTCTGAGGCAAACTCCCTCGGGTATATTCTGGCCTTGTCGGTGGCACGCAAATTCTGCCTATGGCCCATCCTCTATTCTTGACAAATCCGGTGATAATGTTCTGCATATCAGGCAATTAGCTTGACTTCACTCTTACTGAATTTGGATTATTGGGTATTATCCAAGTTGTGTGTTGGTCTTCTTTGGCAGCTCTTGCAGATGGGTCCAGCCGGAATGACAGAACGGAATCGACAAAAGAGGCAAGAACCGCAAAAAAACCAAAAAGAAAATAAAGCTCAAATTTTGCGGACTTTACACATGTGGCCGAAGATTCACTAGTATAACTATTATAGCGCACTCGATGCACCTCTAAGGACTTAGAAGCAAAACCACACAATGCTCCTGGTAGCGATTGGTGTCAAGCTCCTACTACTTCCTTAGGGAACATCAAACTCGACGCACGACCATAGCCAAAGTGGCTTAGTCAACGATCCTGGGGTCGTAGGGAAGACATGGAATTTATAGGCGTTTCCCAAAGGAAACTAGATTTGAGAAGAGAAATGCCATGGTTAGCAAGCAAGGTGGGGATATCTGGTTTACCTAGAGGTTCAGGGCTCACGGGTCGTTGCCTGGTGCGGACATTTCATCCCGAAGACAAAGACCACAAGAGTTGGGGTCTGATGGAGCCAAAACCTATGGGGTTACCTTATGATCAATAGTAGTCGTGCATGTTTGGCAAAGATGGCTAAAATCCATCTAGGCTTCCTACTGATCAAGGGGCAATGAAGTCTGGCTAGGGTAACCTACAGTCAGCCTGGCTCTGATACCATCCGTTGTGGCGCCCCGCCTGAATACCACTGTAGCCAGACGGTCGCCGCACACACCAGCCCAGGAAATCACTCTGGCATGCACGTTTACAACAAGTATCATGAGCACAGGCATTTCTATTAATGGATATATAAGTCTTACATGAAATGTTTTACAAAGTTGATGGCAGCGGAAAAGCTCTATCTAAGGCAGCATGGTCTTGGTGCGGCTCCAATCCATAGGGATCTGACTGGGTTACTCTTCTAGCCCGCAAATACTCCGGCTCCTCGCTAGTGGGCGTCAGATCCTTAGGTGAACCTGGCCACATTGAAGGCCGCTGAGTACTTTTGAATGTACTCGCAAGCAAACCAAACCAACATATACACCAAGCAAAGCAATCCATGGCATTCAAGCATGCATCAATCATTAGAGCAATATTAATTTTCATGGCATGGCATAACTAGCTAGCAATATAGATTATCATGACATAACAGGATTATCAGGCATGATAACTACTGAAGTAAATACAGTATGACGAAGATAAAGCATATCCAGTAAATAATCCATACTCCGAATATTCTCATGATCCCATCCAAATCCGATCCAAATCCAAATCCGAATCCGAATCCGATCCAAATCCAATCCAAATCTTTCGGTCATACGACCGTTTCTCTCTTAGCCATCCCCTGGCTAACATCTCATATACCTGACATCATCCGATGTCCCTGCATCTGTACTACAAGCCTGACAAACCTTACCAATCTCTAGTTCAGTCTTAGCAATAATATTATGTAGTTTGTTCCTCCAGACTCGACGCAGACCAAATAGTGTGACCTAGTACGAACTGTGTCCCATGACCGAGGACGCGGCTATTCGAATAGATTTACACTCTGCAGAGGTTGCGCACTTTGCCCACACTATGGAGCTCCTGGCCTCATGCTCCCATTCGGGTGGACCGGTGCTGCTCCAACAGAACTTGTCTATTGCCTGGCACTCTTACGGTCCCACCGACAATCATACCCTCCCAGGGTCATGTCCTGGGTGGCCCCTGTGTCACTCCTGACACCTGCCACCGTCGTGGCCAAACTAAACTGTCCCAAACGGGGACCCATGCGCATATAACCTGGGCTCACAAGGTTATCGCCGCCTACCGGGCCAGGGTAGCATGCACGCATAACCTCCCCTCTTTGGAGGTACCAACAAGAGGCAAGACAATAGACCAAGCTAGGGCCTCCCCATCCAGGCAAGTGTGGTTGCACTTGATGAGCTCGGTTCGGTGGCCCTATGACTCGATCCAACCGACGGAGGAGGTTGTTGTCATTAAGTCACATTCTTAATCATTGCAATAAAAATAGTAATGCACAACGAAAACATAACAACCTATCTCCATGATGTCACCTACGAGTCACTAGTGCGATAATATGATGAGCATTAGCAGGTAATGCAAACAGTAATACAAACTAACATGAGTTGAATTATATCTAGCACAAACATATTTATTAATTAAACATGCAAGAATAACACAGAGCAATGCTTTAGGGCATATATCAGATGGTCGTCTTGCCTGGGGGTGAAGGAATCCTCCGAGAAGAAGTGCGATCACCTCGCGAAAAAATTCGCCGGAAAGGGTTCCCTTTCGGGGAGGCTGGATATAGGGCAGGGCAAAAAGGGTATTTTCAGAAAGTGTAAACATTGTGAAAGTGATGCCATCGGAACGGGCTCGACGAACAGAGAACGTGGGTGTTGGATTCACCTGAATCGGAGTTACGGGTGAAAAGATATGAGTGTTTTTCTGCCGGGGACTAATCTACAAATTAAATAATTGCATCCGGGTCCCTGGGCAGAGCGGCTGGTCGCACACTTAGGCAGAATACGCCTTCCAGCGGGGAAGGCGTAAACGCGGCCGGGGTACTTCCACTTATCCACGCTGGCAGGGCTCTGGTCGCCGACATGTGGGCCCTGCACCACCTTCTCTCTCTCCTCCTTCTTCTCTCTTCTCCTCCTCCGCTCCTGCCCGATACCGTGGCTGGGCGCCCGGACTCCGGTGGCTGGCGCCGCTCCGGTGGGCCATAAGGGAGGGCGACGGCATAGATGGACTCGCCGGAGAAGACCGCCTCCAGGGGTGGGGGCTCAGACGGCGGGGATGGCTGGGCGCGCGGCGGCGTCCATGGCCGTAGGCGGTGGCTCCGGTGGGGTTCCGACGGCCTGGGGGTTCCCCGGAGAGGGTGAGTAGGCGGGAGAGCTCGTCGAAGGACGGCGCGTCCGGTGGTGAGCTCGGGCAGAGCCGGGGAGGGCTCGGGTGTCCGAACTTGAGGCGAGGTCGAGCGGCGGTCATGGTGGAAGAAGGAGGCGAGGAGAGCTCCTCGAGCTCCAATGGCTGGCCTGGGACGGAGGCTAGGAGGGCGGAGAGGGGTTGTGGTGCTGTGAGTGCTCGGGGAGGGGCTTGGTCACGGCTATTTATAGCCGGCCGAGGACGAGGCGATAAGCTCGGCGGCTTGATGAGCTGGCCGGAGTTGCGGGCGATGTGGCTGGCCGGTTCCCGACGTCGGGAAGCTGCCAGCCTGACGAGATGCAACGGCTTGGGAGAAAGAGGCCATCGGTGGTGGGGACGACGGTGGCTCACGCGCGGGACAGTGGCCATGGCGGCGCTCGCCGTGGCGCAACGAGAGGGAAAGAGAAGGGGGAGAAGGTTCCAGCGAGGGTAGGTGGACTCCGCGAGGCCGTTGGACATGCTCGGACAAGCCGGGGCTGGCCGGAGTGAGCTACCCGACGAGGTCCGTACCCGGAGCGCCGCTTCTGCGTGGCCGTTGCGCGGTCACCATGTGCACGCCATGCCCAGGCCACATCCTTGACACAAAACTATGTCTGGTGTGTGACTCAGCGCTCAAATAGACGAGGGAAGCTGTTGGAACTAGCTGGGTGGCTCTAGGGTGAGAGGTACTTGCAGAAACATGTTCCAACAGTAAAATTGGATGGACTTTTCTGGAGAAATAGATGAAGGAGAGGAGCTGGATCTTTTTCACAATGAAATAGGGTAGGAAGGAGTAGGAGCTGGTAAAATTTGAGGCCATTTGGACCAGTTTTGCATGCACTTCCTTTGTAATGCAAATTTTTGGTCCAGAAACTAGGTTTGGAAGTTGTGCTCAAATGGCTTGATGGAATAAGCTTAATTTTGGTGTAGGGTGATGATTTGGATGTATGGAAATACTGGTAAAATTTCAGCTCATTTGGAAATGCCAAAGTGGTACTTCCTTCACAGAGCTTTCTGCTGGACAGAAACTAGCCGGAATTTTTGGGAGAAATTGGCTAGATAAAATGATGTGAATTTTTGCATGCTCACATCATATAGGGAATGTGAGGTCCTGGATTAATTTCAAGAATTTTGAAGCAATATAAAATATAGTTGCTTCACAACCTCAAAATAAGTCCAGAAACAAGAATTGGATGATGCTCTCAAACTTTGAACTATGGAACTTGGGATCTTGATGGAAATGGTGAAGATATAGATAGGAGAAGCTCCACAAATTATTTGGGATTTTTCCTGGCTACCAAAATGGTAGTTCCTTTGGAAATTGCCCAAAGTACAATATTGGCTTTAAATAGGAAAATGCAATTTCCCTTATTTAATTATTGCCAATATTTTTATGGGAGCTCAATATGATCACAAAGAATATCTCCACAAGTTTTCATGAACTTTGGATATGGATAGATATTTTCCTAGATTTAATTCCTTTAAACGGCAGAAAAAGGAATTAATTTTAAATGAAAAATATTGCAAATGACTTGGCAATATTTTTACATATCCAGGGTTTATAAATATGGGATGATCACTGGGAAAAGTTTGGGAGGCAACAGATCAAAGAAAATTGGGGTTCCTTTATAACGGAAGAATTTAGGGTTTCCCTTCCAGTAACTCGGAAGGTAGAGTTTCGGCGACAAAATCTTGAGAATATATCTTGGGTGGCAAGATTGGTCTGGAGAGAATCTCTGGTAGAATGGGAAAGGCAAGGCTATATGACCATCTTCATATACCCAAGAGCGAGAGAAAATCCGATAACACCGAAAAAAAGACGGGAGTCAAATCCCGCGAAGGAAAAATCGAGGAGCGAAAATCAGGGTGTTACAGCTTGTAAACTCCTACCCGATTAAACCTTGGTTCTTAACTGAGGGAAATTCTTTTTCTACTGTGCTACATCACCCCTCCTCTTCGGGGAATCCAACACCTCCTACGGGAGCAGCAGAAGAATTTCTGGCGCTGTTGCCGGGGAGTTTGCTTCTATCAAATCAGGTGCCTTCGCACAAACTTTTCCTTTTTGCTTGTTTTATTTTCCTTGACTTCTTTTTCCTTTATATTTTCTTGCATCTTTGCTTGCTAAAAAATACCAAAAATATTTCTAGTTGCCTTATTTGTCTTTGTTGCCATCATGGATAGTTTTTCACTTGTCGTTTCTAAGCCCGAGTTAGAAGTTCTTAATTTTAAACAAAGAGGCGGAGATAGTTGATAACCCACAAGTATAGGGGGTCGTTTGTAGCCTTTTTCGATAAGTAAGAGTGTCGAACCCAATGAGGAGCTAAAGGTAGAATTAATATTCTCTCAAGTTCTATCGACCACCGATACAACTCTACGCACACCAACGTTTGCTTTACCTAGAAACAAGTAATAAAACTAGAAGTACTTTGTAGGTGTAGTAAGATAAGTTGGCAAGATAATAAAGAACGTGAAAATAAAAATTAGGAGCTGTTCTAATAAAAGTACAATTAAGTTAGTACAACGAGTGTGGAAAAGTGGTGGTAGGATTTGCGGAACCATCCCTAAGCAATTGGCTAGGTTACTAGACCGATAGCAAGTTTTTATGTGGGAGAGGCCACTGCTAGCATGTCATCCCTTACTTGGAATTCTATGCACTAATGATTGGAACTATTAGCAAGCATCCGCAACTACTAAAGTTCATTAAAGTAAAACCCAACCATAGCATTAAGATATATTGGTCCCCCTTCAATCCCGTATGAATCAATTTCTATGGTAGGAAGAAGCTTCTGTCACTCTTGCCCTCCAATGCATAGTCCTATTAACATACAACTAACCCTATGGTGTGATCCACGTGCGCTCTCATACGATGGGCAACAGAGGACAACAACATAACCACAAGCAATTTAAACCAATCATAGCAATTCACCGATTACCCATGGGACAACAAAAATCTACTCAAACATCATAGGATATTAACACATCATTGGAAAATAATATGAAGCATAAAGCACCATGTTCAAGTAGAGGGTATAGCGGGTTGCGGGAGAGTGGACCGCTGAAAATAGATGAGGGAAGATGATGGAGGTGTTGATGAAGATGACGGAGTTGTTGGAGTAGATCGTCGTCACACGATGTTTGCCCCGACGGCGTTCCGGCGCCACCGGGAGAGAGGGGAAGAGAGCCCCCTCCTTCTTCTTCTTCCTTGGCCTCCTCCCTAGATGGGAGGAGGGTTTACCCTCTGGTCCTTGGCCGCCATGGCTCCCGGAGAGCAGGAGCTCCTTCGAGATTGGATCTCTCTCTCTGTTCTCTTCTGTTTCGCATTCCTGTTTTCTGGCCTTTCATCGTTTTTCATATTCCCGGAGATCCGTAACTCCAATTGGGATGAAATTTTGAGGGGATTTTTATCCGGAAATTATTTTTCATGCGGCGAAAGAAGGGCCCCAACCGACTTAAAGAGGAGCCACACGCCTGCTCGGCGCGCCCTGGGGGGTAGGGTGCGCCCCCTGGGCTTGTGGCCTCCTCGAGCATCGTCTCGCGTTGATCTTTTTCCCAAAAATCACATATATTCCAAAAAAATCTCCGTAAAATTTTATCGCGTTTGGACTTCGTTTGATATGGATTTTCCGTGAAACAAAAAACATGCAACAAACAGGAACTAGCACTGGGCACTGGATCAATATGTTAGTCCAAGAAAATCATATAAATTGTTGCCAAAAGTATGTGAAAGTAGTAAAATATTGGCATGAAACAATCGAAAATTATAGATACAACGGAGATGTATCAGCATCCCCAATCTTAATTCCTGCTCGTCCTCGAGTAGGTAAATGATAAAAAGATAATTTTTGAGTTGGAATGCTACCTAACATAATCTTTATCATGTAATCTAATCATGGCATGAATATTAGGATACGAGTGATTCAAGGCAATAGTCTATCAATTTGATATTGAAACAATAATATAAAACATGCATGTAATTCATCATTGCCTTTCATAATAATGGAGCTAAAGGAAACAACCTCTATACACTTAGTTGTGGTAAGCATGACACGCTCGTTCTTCCCTGCATAGATACATCAAATCAAGAGTACCCCGGTGCCAAACCAAGCAATTGTATCATGCTTTTTTACGCGCTTCAGCATTTTCAACTTCTCTCAATACATGAGCGTGAGCCATGGACATAACACTATGGGTAGAATAGAATGTGGTGGTAGAGATCAATAAGGGAAGTCAAAAAGGAAGAAAGGCTCGCATCAACTCGTCGGATCGATAGGCAATGGAGAGGCTTATGAATCGATATCAATGCAAGGAGTAGGGATTGCCATGCAACGGATGCACTAGAGCTATAAGTGTATGAAAGCTCACTACTGAAACTAAGTGGGTGTGCATCCAACTTGCTTGCTCATGAAGACCTCGGGCATTTGAGGAAGCCCACCATCGGAATATACAAGCCAAGTTCTATAATGTAAAATTCCCACTAGTATATGAAAGTGACAAATCATGGAGACTCTCTATATGAAGAACATGGTGCTACTTTGAAGTACAAGTGTGGTAAAAGGATTGTAACATTGCCCCTTCTCTCTTTTTCTCTCATTTTTTGTTTTTTTCTCTTTTGTTTCCTTTTTCTTTTTTTTCCTTTTTTTTGTGGGCTCTTTTGGCCTCTCTTTTTTCATATTTTTTTTATCCTCACAGGTAAGGGCAACACTCTAGAATGCATCACACTTTTATTTACTTACAGCTCGATAAACTGAAAGAATATGACTCTATATGAATGCCTCTGGCAGTGTACCAGGATGTGCAATGATCTAGCGTTGCAAACATATCAAAAAACGGACAAGCCATGAAAATATCATGCTAGCTATCTTACGATCATGCAAGGCAATATGACAATGAATGCTAAAGTCATGTATATAATGATGATGGAAGTTGCATGGCAATATATCTCGGAATGGCTATGGAAATGCCATGATAGGTAGGTATGGTGGCTGTTTTGAGGAAGATATAAGGAGGCTTATGTGTGATAGAGTGTATCATATCACGGGGTTTGGATGCGCCGGCGAAGTTTGCACCAACTCTCGAGGTGAGAAAGGGCAATGCACAGTACCGAAGAGGCTAGCAATATGCGGAAAGATGAGAGTGCATATAATCCATGGACTTAAATTAGTCATAAAGAACTCATATAGTTATTGTGAAAATTTCAAATCCCTCGAAGCAAAGTATTACTCGCATGCCCCTAGGGGGGAAGTTGGGAGGAGTTAACCATCACGCGCCCCTGATTCGAACAACACAAAGGATCAATCAATGATAAAATATGCTCCGACCTCACTGCTAATGTCAGCGGCCACCACTTTACATGCATGCGGATTTACTTGCGTAAAGACTTACTTCCCTTAACACCATTATTAATACTCAACTTTAATTCTTTTACTAGCATGCCCCAATATTACCACCTCAGTATCGCAAACCTATTGCAAGGAATCAAACATATCATATTCAGTGATCTACAAGTTTTATGTAGGATTTTATGACTAACCATGTGAATGACCAATTCATGTTAACTCTCTAAATAGATATAAGTGAAGCATGAGAGTTTAATTATTTCTACAAAATACCACGCTCTAATAAATATAAGTGAAGCAAAAGAGCATTCTACAAATAACGGTTTTCTAAATGTAGAGAAACGAGCATCCAAACTTCAACATATATAAGTGAAGTACATGAAGCATTCTATAAAGCCATACTCAAAAGATATAAGTGAAGTGCAAAGAACATTCTATAAATCAACCGAGGACTGTCTCATACCAGCATGGTGCATAAAATAAAAGGGAAAAATAAACACAAAATATGCTCCAAGAATTTACGCATATCATGTGAACAAAACAAAAACCGAGACATACCGATAATTGTCGAAGAAGAAATATGGGATGCCTTCCGGGGCATCCCCAAGCTTAGATGCTTGAGTATCCTTGAATATTTACTTGGGGTGCCTTGGGCATCCCCAAGCTTGAACTCTTGCCTCTCCTTATTCTTCTCATATCGATACCTCCTTGATCTTCGAACACTTCATCCACACAAAACTTAACCAAACTTTTTCTTAGAGGGGTTAGTACATATAACATCAAATCCCATCATGTCCTGCTGTAAAATTATTGTATAATTATAATCAAACATTACCCACTATATGCTATCACAATTCTATGGCTCCCAAGTCAATGGGGCTCAGCAAGATTTCAAACATAAGCAAATAAAGAAACTATAACAGCAATCTGTGAAAACAGGACAGTCTGTAAAGATGAAGATGAAACATATACTTATGTAACTCCAAAAATTCTGAAAATTTAGGACATAATAAAAAATTTGCATAGAAGTATTGTGTACAAAATTCAGAATGTTTGCACATTCCAGTAAAATATGTAAATCCAAATACTACAGCAAAAGTTTCTGTTTTTGCACTGCACACACCAAACAAGCAATTTAAACATCCTAAAGGTAAATCTTGGCACATTATTTTTATAATACAATATATTTGTACAAGGGGATAATTATTGTTGTAAGAAAATTTTCTGTAATCAAGGTTCACAAAGTTTCCATGGGCATGAACAAAGTTCAAGGCTGGCCCCCACTTCCACATTGCTCATATGTCTCACTTTCACTTTTCTTTTTGTAAAAGTTTTAGTTTCCCCTCTATATTTTTTTGTTTTTAAACTTTTTAAAATCACACAACAGAATAAAATGACTCTCTAAAACTTCCGGGTTGTCTCCCAGGCAGCGCTTTCTTTAAAGCCATTAAGCTAGGCATAAAGTGCTCAAGTAATTGATCCACCCGGATCTCAAGGTATATCAAAGCCAATTTTAATTAACAATGATTTATAATTTAGTAGTGAGCACAAAGCAACATATATCATGCAATGACGAAGTCTAACTCTCTTCCTATGCATCGGCATGTCATAAAAGAACAATTCATGCACATCAAGTAAAGGCCAATGCATAGTATAAACAATTTCTTGCAATTTTATCGTATTAGAAACATAGAGAGGCAGAGATGTAGTTCCTCTCTCATAATAATTGCAATTAGGAGCAGCAAGCACATGCATATTATATCCATAAAAATCATCATGTGTAATAGTAAACCGCAACCCATCAATATAATCCTTAATAAGCGCAAACTTCTTTGATATGGTGTAGTTGGGAGAATTCAAAAAGATAATAGGACTATCATGTGTGGGGGCAATAGCAACAATTTCATTCTTAACATAAGGAACTATAGCAAGTTCATCTCCATAAGCATCATTCATATTGGCATCATGGCCACAAGCATAGCAAGCATCAAATTCATCAAAAAGGGATATTTCAAACGAATCCAAGGGATCATAGCAATTATCATAGCATTCATCCTTCGGTAAGTACGAAGGAAAATTAAACAATGTATGAATTGAAGAGTTACTCTCATTAGAAGGTGGGCACGGGTAGCTAATCCGCTCTTCCTCCTTTTGTTCTTCGCTCTCCTCATCATCTTTTTCATCTAATGAGCTCACAGTTTCAGCAATTTCTTCTTCCATAGATTCCTGCAAAATATTAGTCTCTTCTTGGACAGCGGAGACCTTCTCAATAAATTCATCAATATGGGCATTGTATTTATAATTTTCATAGCAATAATTAAGTATAGTAAAATTTTCAGATCTGTAAAGAGCATCATCACAATCTTCATACTTTTCAAACAAAGATTCAATTTCATAAGCACTCTTAAAAGCAACAAATTCTTCTATTTGTTCCACATCATAGTAATTATATATACCATTAGCATAAGAAGCCAAGGTTTCATTATCATTAAATTCACATTGAAAGGGAAGGTGTAGAGCCTTCATCTTAGAGCAACAAGTATAATCATATCTTAAGCATAAATTCCAAGCATACCATTGCAAATAATCAATTTGATCCCATAAGAGTTTCCCTTTTTGAGACAAGCAATAATCCCTAAAGTATTCCCGTTGGTCCAAAGTATATTCCATTATCAAGTTGAATGGAGATTTATCAGGATTATCAAAGTAGTGTTTAATATTTTTCACATAACCAGCTTCGAGGGTTTTAGGAGGTTCCCCATCTCCAAGAGTAGCAAGTACAACTAATTTTTTTTGGTATTCCGTGTTCCATATCCATAAATAAAGATATAAAACAACTTAGAACAGAAAATAAAAACTACTTAGTGATAAAGCAAACAAGCACACACGAGAATATCAACCCCACGCTATTGTTCCCCGGCAACGGCGCCAGAAAAAGGTCTTGATAACCCACAAGTATAGGGGATCGTTTGTAGCCTTTTTCGATAAGTAAGAGTGTCAAACCCAATGAGGAGCTAAAGGTAGAATTAATATTCTCTCAAGTTCTATCGACCACCGATACAACTCTACGCACACCAACGTTTGCTTTACCTAGAAACAAGCAATAAAACTAGAAGTACTTTGTAGGTGTAGTACGATAAGTTGGCAATATAATAAAGAATGTGAAAATAAAAATTAGGTGTTGTTCTAATAAAAGTACAATTAAGTTAGTATAGCGAGTGTGGCAAAGTGGTGGTAGGATTTGCGGAATCGTCCCTAAGCAATTGGCTAGGTTACTAGACCGATAGCAAGTTTTTATGTGGGAGAGGCCACTGCTAGCATGCCATCCCTTACTTGAAATTCTATGCACTTATGATTGGAACTATTAGCAATCATTCGCAACTACTAAAGTTCATTAAGGTAAAACCCAACCATAGCATTAAGATATATGGGTCCCCCTTCAATCCCGTATGAATCAATTTCTATGGTAGGAAGAAGCTTCTGTCACTCTTGCCCTCCAATGCATAGTCCTATCAACATACAGCTAACCCTATGGTGTGATCCACGGGCGCTCTCATATAATGGGCACCAGAGGACAACAACATAACCACAAGCAATTTAAACCAATCATAGCAATTCACCGATTACCCATAGGACAACAAAAATCTACTCAAACATCGTAGGATGGCAACACATCATTGGAAAATAATATGAAGCATAAAGCACCATGTTCAAGTAGAGGGTACAGCGGGTTGTGGGAGAGTGGACCGCTGAAAATAGATGAGGGAAGGTGATGGAGGTGTTGATGAAGATGACGGAGTTGTTGGAGTAGATCGCCGTCACACGATGTTTGCCCCGGCGGCGTTCCGGCGCCACCGGGAGAGAGCGGGAGAGAGCCCCCCTCCTTCTTCTTCTTCCTTGGCCTCCCTCCTAGATGGTAGGAGGGCTTCCCCTCTAGTCCTTGGCCGCCATGGCTCCCGGAGGGCAGGAGCCCCTCCGAGATTGGATCTCTCTCTCTCTGTTCTCTTCTGTTTCGTGTTCCTGTTTTCTGGCCTTTCACCATTTCTTATATTCCCAGAGATCCGTAACTCTGATTGGGCTGAAATTTTGAGGAGATTTTTATCCGGAAATTATCTTTCTTGCGGCAGAAGAAGGGCCCCAACCGACTTAAGGAGGAGCCACGAGCCTGCCCGGCGCGCCCTGGGGTTAGGGCGCGCCCCCTGAGCTTGTGGCCCCCTCGAGCATCATCTCGCCTTGATTCTTTTTACCAAAAATCACATATATTCCAAAAAAAATCTCCATAAAAATTTATCGTGTTTGGACATTGTTTGATATGGATTTTCTGTGAAACAAAAAACATGCAACAAACAGTAACTAGCACTGGGCACTGGATCAATATGTTAGTCCAAGAAGTATGTGAAAGTAGTAAAAATATTGGCATGAAACAATCAAAAATTATAGATACGACGGAGACATATCAATAGTTTAAAAGATGCTTGTATAGAATTTGTGATGCTCAAAATAAATCTACCCATAAGCAATCCACCACTGTTCTTCTTAGAAATTTTTATGTTGGTGTTACTACTTGGTATAGATTTGTTCTAGACACTATTACTGAAGGCAATTTCTTGAATAGTCTAGATGCCTTTGATGCTATGGGAAACTTCATGGGATCTCCACCCATTAAGATTAATGAAACTGAAGTGACTTTGGAACATGTTATGCAAAGGTTGGATATACTCGAAAATAAAATGCCAACCACTCAACAAATAGAAGAATTAGATAAAAAGGTGCAAAATCAAATTAATAATATAGGATCCTAGGTAGGAATTATTTTAAAATCTTTGAATAAAAAGGAACCACCTACCGATACGATAGATCAAAGTTCTGTTAGAATAGATAAATTGGAAGAAGTCATAGGAGTTTTGGGATCAGCTTTTGCCTCTATAAAACTAATGAGGAAATATCTAAGAATAAAAAGGCAAAACTTGTTTATGTGCCTAAGACCCCTAAACCTAATTTGAGTACTTCCCCCATAAAGGAGACAGGTGATTTAACGATGATAAGTGTTCACCCCACTTTTAAATTTTTAACAAAGTAAAGAGGGAACCTATTTATGACACTAGACTTTTGGCTTTTGTGCCTAGGAGTGTTATGATTAATGGAATATTTGTTGAACCTCCTAAGAAATCAAGTTGCTATATTAAAGAACTAAAAGATGATAAAACTTGATAGATTGCATTATGCCTAGCTAAAGAGCATTAAACCATAGCACTTGTTGGGAGGCCACCCAATATGTATCTTTTATTTTTGCTTCTGTTTTGAGTGTATTTAATAATTATTGCTATTGTAATAATTATAGTTGTGTCTTTTCTTTTAATAAAGTGCCAAGTTAAACCTTTAGGGAGATGCAAATGCTTGTTATTTTGGTTCTGTGCCGAAATAGAAACTTTGACCTCCAGTGCGTGAATTTTCATTCTGTACCGGAACATGAATAATTGCTGAAATTTTGATACAATTATGTATTACAAATTTCCTACGTTGTCCTATTGTTTCAGAGTTTTCAGAGTTACAGAAGCACGATAAAAAATTAGATCTTTATGTATTATTCTGTTTTTGACAGATTATGTTATGTTTTGTTTGTCCGCTTGTTTTTGAAGTTTCTATGGCCTATAAGGATATAAATTGTGGAAACAATAGAATACAGTAGACATGATATGGAAATTAATTTGAATCTTATCTTGACAATACATGAGTGAATGATTTATTTTTCTTCTACTAACCTATCTCACGACTTCCGTTAAGTTTTGTGTGAATGAAGTTTTTAAGTTTTGGGTGAGATAGCGATATGAGAGAATAAGGAGCAGCAAGAGCCTAAGCTTGAGGATGCCCAAGGCACCCCAAGGTAATATCTAAGGAAGATTCAAGCATCTAAGCTTGGGGATGCCCTGGAAGGCGTCCCCTCTTTCGTCTTCAATACTATCGGTATACCTTACTCAAGCTATATTTTTATTCTTCACATAATATGTGTTTTGCTTGGAGCGTCATTTGCTTTTATTCAGCTTTGTGTGCTGGTCTTTGCAATCATTGTTTCCTGATCACACCTATTTAGAGAGACACACGTTCATCATCATCATATATTTGTAGAATGCTCAATTGTTCTTCACTTATATCTATTTGAGTTGAGGCGTTTACAGAAATTGCTCTAGTTCTTCACTTAAATATGTTAGAGCATGGTGCTAAGTTATGTTTTATAGAAAATAATTAAACTCTTATGCCTCACTTATATCTATTTAGAGAGTTATAGGAACATGGTAATGTGCATGGTTGGTCTAAAAAATAATTGGTATGTAGAGGTGGTGTAATAAAACGTGCATGAACTTGTAGATCAATTGGACTTTGATAGTTAGGGTTTTTAGCAATAATTTTGAGATAATATAGTAGGTAATTAATTTGTGTGTAAGCTTAAACACTTGCACGAAGTGTGTAAAAATGTAATAAGGTCATACAAGTTAGTACTCGGTCGTTTAAGTGAATCTAATTATGAAAGGTCTAAAATGAAGAGTCTTGTAAGTAGCACTCTCATGTATCATTGATCGGAGATGCAAAACGGGCTTCGGCTTCACAAAACACTTTCCCTAGGAGTAGTCGGTCTCATGGTAACCCGGTGTAAACTACAAAGTATTAGGGATTTGTTTTAGATTATGAGTTGAGGTCTTTACATCACTTCCACCTCTCATATTTTGCTAGCCTCTTCGGTATCGAGCATTGGCATCTCTCACATTGAGACATGGTGCATACTTCACTGATACATCCAACACATGGGATGATACGCTCTCTCACACATAAGCCTCATTATATCCTCCTCAAAACAGCCATCATACCTACCTATTATGGCATTTTCATAGCCATTCCGAGATATATTGACATGCAACATTCCATTGTTACTATTCATCATATGACTTGAGTTTCATCGTCATTATTGCTTTGCATGATCATATAGAGCTAACATGATATTTTTGGCAAAGCCACCATTCATCATTATTATACATGTTACGCTAGATCATTACACATCCTGGTACACTTCCGAAGGCATTCGTTTATAGTAATTATTTTTAGAGTTGTAAGTAAATAAAAGTGTGATGATCATCATTATTAGAGTGTGCCTCTACCTGTGAGCCAAGAGATGAAAAATGGAGGAGACCCATGTTCCCTAGAAAAGGAGGAAAAAAGGGAGGAGGTCCATGATTCCATAACAAAAAAAGAGAAAAGAAAGAAAAAGAGAGAGGGGCACACTACTATCCTTTACTACACTTGTGCTTCAAAGTAGCACCATGTATTTCATATAGATAGTTTTCATATACTTCATGATTATGCTAGTGGGATTATTACATTATATAACTTGGCTTGTATATTCCGATGACGAGCTTCCTCAAATGCTCGAGGTCTTCATGAGCAAGCAAGTTGGTTGCACACCCACTTAGTTGCATTAGCAGAGCTTTCATACACTTATAGCTCTAGTGCATCTGTTGCATGGCAATCCCTACTCCTCACATTAACATCGATTGTAAGACTTCCTCTTGTCTAATAATCAAGCCTCGTTGATGTGAGACTTTCTTACTTTTTGTCTTCTTATAAACCCCCATCATTATTTCTCTTTGCCATCCAAAGTGCTAAGACCAAAAGCTTGTAGTCCTAACATTGAACGAAGTGCTAAGTAGTAGAAAAGGTTAATCATAGATTTCACTACTTGACCAAAGGTCTGGATTGTTGTTATGATAAGATGCTTGAATTTGATAAAACCTGGATTGATTGGGGACATGTATATGACATCGTGAGTATTAATTGGTATTCCTTGAAGACATTATAACATGAAAAGGTAATAGTGATTTTGTTTATCCACTTTGATGTTACTTGCTTATTGTCAAATATAGATTATTGCTTTGAATCATTTCTATCCCGAGTTCACACCACAATTGTTACATCATTTGATCAAGAACATGCTAGGTAGCATTCAACATAAAAAATTATCTTTGTTTATCATTTACCTACTCGAGGACGAGCAGGAATTAAGCTTGGGGATGCTGAAACGTCTCAAACGTATCTATAATTTTAGATTGTTTCATGCTATTATATAATCATCCCTACATATTTTTACTATCATTTTATACCATTTTATATTATTTTTCTGGATTAACTTATTAATCTAGTGCCCAGTGCCAGTTTCTGTTTTTTTCATGTTTTTGGTTTCGCAGGAAATCCATATTTAGGAAGGTTCAAACATGATGAAATTTTATGATGATTTTTTTATGGAAAATAAGAGACCGTAGAAGCTTCGGGAGGAGACCAGAAGATGGATGTGGGGCCCACAAGCCCAGAGGGCGCAGCCTACCCCCTAACCACGTCGGCCAGGCTTGTGGGGCCCCTATAGCTCCGTTTGACTTAATTCCTAGCCTATAAATACACAAATATTCCCAAACCCTCAGAGCGAGACCCGAAACAATTTTATCGCCGCCGAAGCCTTTGTTCTGAAATCACCTCTAGGTACTTCTAAGCCATCAGTTCAAGATCTCATGCCGCTTGTGTGCTCGGTTGAGAGAAGATTGACTGCCACCCTATCTATGATGTCATATGGTGCCAAACTGTCCCTCCTTAATATAGTAATCACCTCACTCACAATTTTTGCTCTATGCACGATAAGGTTTCCACCCAAAATCATAGAGTTGCTGGACAAAATTAGAAGAAAATGCTTATGGACCAAGAAAACAGACCAAGGGGACAAATGCAACTCTCTTGCTGCTTGGGATATGATATGCCGCCCTAAAGCAAGTGGAGGACTTGGAATTATCAACCTCCAAACTCAAAGTGATGCCCTCTTGCTCAAATACCTATATAAATTCTATAACCAGCACGACATTCCATGGGTGGAGCTCATTTGGTCAACCTATTATGACAGCAAAATTCCACATGCATGCGACCCATGTGGATCATTCTGGTGGCGGGATATCCTCAAACTAACTCCCATCTACCGAGGAATATCAACAGTGTCTGTATCCCAAGGAGACAAGGTTTTAATGTGGAAGGACCTATGGCTGGATAACATCCTAGCTGATACCCTCCCCAGGGCTTTCTCTTTTGCTAAAGATGAAGATATATCGATCAAGGATTTCTTGGGCGCCACGACCCTCAGTGAAACATTCCATCTTCCCTTATCGGTGCAAGCGCATGCAGAAGTCAGACAATTACAACAGCTTGTCGCGCATGTCGGTGGGACCGTTGAAACAGAGCAAAAAGACGTTTGGACTTATATCTGGGGATCCAAAGAATTTACTGCCAGAAGATACTACCAATTCTACTTCAAAGATGTGCAAGCGCATATAGAGTATAAATGGTTGTGGAAATCCAAAGTAACAATGAAAATTAAAGTGTTTGGATGGCTGCTCCTCTCTGATCGGCTCAACACAAGAGACATGCTCAAAAGGAGGCATTACAATATTGGGGATGACTACAATTGCTTGTTGTGTGGACAGGCAATTGAGGAAGATGTGGATCACCTATTTCTCCACTGCACATTGATACGTATCCAACGTATCTATAATTTATGAAGTACTCATGCCATATTTATAACAATTCTATATGGTTTTGGTATGATTTGATTAGAACTAACCCGGACTGACGCTGTTTTCAGCAGAACTACCGTGATGTTGTTTTTTGTGCAGAAATAAAAGTTCTCCAAATGCAGCGAAACTTTTTGACAATTTTTTTTGGACCAAAAGAGACCCTCGAAGCTTCGTGGAAGGACCAGAAGCCTCACGAGGTGCTCACAAGCCACCACGGCGCTCCAGGGGGTGGCGTGCCGTGGTGCCTCGTGGGCCCATCTTAGCCCATCTTGACGTGATTCTAACGCTGAAAAATCCTATAAATAGATAAACCCCCAGAAATAACCCTAGAACTTGGACTCCGCCGCCGCAAGCCTCTGTACCTTCGAAATACCATCTGGAGCCCTGTTCCGGCACCCTGCCGGAGGGGGGAATCATCACCGGAGGCCATCTTCATCATCCCGGCGGTCTCCATGATGAGGAGGGAGTAGTTCACCCTCGGGGCTGAGGGTTTGTACCAGTAGCTATGTGTTTTATCTCTCTCTCGCGCGTTCTTGATTTTGCATGATCTTGATGTACCGCGAGCTTTGTTAATATAGTTGGATCATATGGTGTTTTTCCCCTCTCTATCTTGTTGTGATGAATTGAGTTTTTACCTTTGAGGCTTTACTATTATCGGATTGAATATTTTTATGGATTTGAGAACACTTGATGTATGTCTTGCATATGAATACCCGTGGTGACAATGGGGTATTATATTGATTCACTTGATATATGTTTTGGCACTCAACTCGCGGATTCCCGAGGTGACATTGGGGTAATCTATGCATAGGGGTTGATGCACGTTTTCGTCCTACTTTCTCCGGTAGAAATCTTGGGGCACTCTTTGAAGTTCTTTGTGTTGAATTGAATATTATGAATCTGAAGTTGTTTGATGCATATCGTATAATCAACTCACGGATACTTGTGGTGACATTGGACTATCTAGGTGACATTAGAGTTGGTTGATGCGTATCATATAGTGTTATTTTAGTACGAACTCTAGGGTTGTTTGTGACACTTATAGGAATAGCTCAATAGATTGATCGAAAAGAATAACTTTGAGGTGGTTTCGTACCCTACAACAATTTCATCTTATGTTCTCCACTAATAGGAACTTTGGAGTGATTCTTTGTCGCATGTTGAGGGATTGCTATATGATCCAATTATGATAGCATTGTTGAGAGATTGCACTAGTGAAAGTATGAACCCTAGGCCTTGTTTTCAAGCATTGCAATACCGTTTGTGCTCACTTTTGTTACTTGCTACCTTGCTGTTTTTTTATTTTCAGATTACAAAAACCTATATCTACTATCCATACTACACTTGTATCACCATCTCTTCGCCGAACTAGTGCACCTATACAATTTACCATTGTATTGGGTGTGTTGGGGACACAAGAGATTTCTTGTATTTGATTGCAGGGTTGTTTGAGAGAGACCATCTTCATCCTACACCTCCCACGGATTGATAAACCTTAGGTCATCCACTTGAGGAAAAATTGCTATTGTCCTACAAAACTCTGCGCTTGGAGGCCCAACACGAGTCTACAAGAATAAGTTGTGTAGTAAACATCAAGCTATTTTCTGGTGCCGTTGCCGGGGAGGTGAGTGCTTGAAGGTATATCTTTAGATCTTGCAATTGAATCTTTTAGTTTCTTGTTTTATCACTAGTTTGGTTTATAAAAGAAAACTACAAAAAATGGAATTGAGGTTGCCTCACATACTTCATCTATATAATGTCTTCCTTGAAAATGATGATTATATTGATAAAAGTGGATTTGGAGAGGTCATGACTTTATTTAATGATGATTCCACTATTTTGGAAGAAGTTTCAATTGATTATGACAACAAAGTTGCTATCTATGATGATTATGGTGATGACATGTATGCTATAAAGAATAATGATAACTATGAAACTTTTCATCATGATTTTATTTTTCAATTAGATTATGCAAATCAAGTATCTCATGATAGTTATTTTGTTGAGTTTGCTCCCACTATTATGAATGAAAAGAAATTTGCTTATGTGGAGAGTAATAAAAATTCTATGCTTGTGGATCATGAAAATAATGCTTTATGTGATAGTTATATTGTTGAATTTATTCATTATGCTACTGAAAATTATTATGAGAGAGGGAGATATGCTTATATATATTTCAACAACATCAAGTTTCCTCTCTATGTGTTGAAAGTTTTGAAGTTATGCTTGTTTTGCCTTCCTATGCTAGTTGATTCTTGCTCCCATAAATTATTTGCTCACAAAATCCCTATGCATAGTAAGTGGGTTAGGCTTAAGTATGCTAGTCATATGCTTCATGATGCTCCCGTTATGTTTCAATTCTTTACTTTTATGTGAGCATCATTAAAATCATCATGCCTAGCTAAAAGGCATTAAAGAAAAGCGCTTGTTGGGAGGCAACCCAATATTTATGCTTACTGTTTTTGTGTGTTCACATGATTAAGCTACTGTAATAATCATGTTTTATATGTTTTCTTTCAATAATGTGCCAAGTAAAGCCTTTGGGATAGTGTGGATACTTGTTGATTCAATTCTGTGCAAAAACAGAAACTTTTGTGTCCAGTGATGGAATTTCTATTATGTACTGGAGCGTGAGAAAATTCTGAAATTTTTACAGAGCATTGGGTTACAAATTTTTTACGTTTTCCTAATTTTTCAGAATTTTCAGAGGTACAGAAGTATGGTTTTTAAATCGCTCACTACATGCTGTTCTGTTTTTGACAGATTCTGTTTTTGATGCATAGGTTGCTTGTTTTAGTGTTTCCATAGCTTATATTGAGTAATATAAATTGTGGAAATGATGGAATACAGTAGGAATTATGTGAGAACAATTATGAATCTTGTCTTGACAGTACCTAAGTGGATGATTTATTTTTATCATACTAACCTATCTCACAAGTTCCGTTAAGTTTTGTGTGATTGAAGTTTTCAAGTTTTGGGTGAGATATCGATATGTGGAGAATAAGGAGTGGCAAGGCCCTAAGCTTGGGGATTCCCAAGGCACCCCAAGGTAATATTCAAGGAATACTCAAGCGTCTAAGCTTGGGGATGCCCCAGAAGGCATCCCCTCTTTCGTCTTCAACATTATCGGTAACCTTACTTGGAGCTATATTTTTATTCGTCACATGATATGTGTTTTGCTTGGAGCGTCATTTTCTTTTAGTTGGATTTGCTTGCGTTTATTTATAATCATGTTTTGTATCTTTTAGTTCAATAAAATGCTAATTATAGCCTTTACCATGCTCAATTTGCAAGTTTATGTGTTGCTGTTTGAAAACAGAAAGTTTTCTGTTATGTCCTGAATTTTTGTGAATTGTCAGAACATGATAAAAATCTGAAATTTTTAAACAGTAAGCATGCATGAGTTCTCTGTCACGTGGTAATTTGTCAGAATTTTTGGAGTTAGGGAAGTATGAATTTTAAATCCCCCTTTACAGACTATTCTGTTTTGGCAGATTTCGGTTATGGTTGCATTGTTTGCATATGTTTGCTTGTTTAATGATTCTATTTGAGGATAGGAGTATTAAATATGCAGAGGCATTTAGTACTAAATGTTTAATTATAATTTTAGTGATTTTTTACAGTAGAGAATGTTAAGGTTTTGAGTTGATTTATACTAACTTATCTCACGAGTTCTTGTTGAGTTTTGTGTGGATGAAGTTTTTAAGATTTAGGAGAAACCGTGATATGAGAGGAATTAAGGAGACACAAGAGCTCAAGCTTGGGGATGCCCAGCATCCCAAGTTAATATTTCAAGAAGTCTCAAGCATCTAAGCTTGGGGATGCCCCGGTAGGCATCCCACCTTTCTGCATCAACAATTATCGGTTAGTCTTGGTCGAGCCTAAGTTTTTGCTTCTTCATATGAGATGTGCTATTCTTGGAATGTAATTTTATTTTGTTTTCTTTTCTGTTTGAATAAAATTATCAAGATCTGAAATTTTAAATGAGAGAGAGTCCTCACATAGCTACATATTTACTTAACTACTCATTTGGTCTTCACTTATATCTTTTTGGAGTAGTTTGTCATTTACTCTTGTTCTTCACTTATATCCTATGAGTAAATTGTTGAATAAATTGAATATTATGAAGTTGAAATAATATGAGCTTCATATGCTTGTATCATGCCTAGTAGTAGCTTCACATTGGGTTTAGAAAGTGAAATCTATTGAAGCTTGACAATCACAATATTGGTCATACAAGCAATTCATGAATGATTAGTATAAGGAAGAGAACTTTCACATATAAATATATTATCTTGGACATCTTTTATGATTGTGAATACCCATTAATTATTTTCAAACTTGAGCAAATTAGTTGAAGTTGGACAAGGAAGACAACGTAATGAGTTATGTTTGGGTATATTTGCATAGAAGTTATATTGTTATGGATCCTCCAACATGTGGTGCTTGCTTAGGATCTTTTGTTAGCCAAAAATTTGTACTAAGTAGAGATACTACTTGTGCATCCAAAAACCCTTAAACCCAGTTTCTTCCCATGAGTGTCCACCATATCTACCTATGGATTGAATAAGATCCTTCAAGTAAGTTGTCATCGGTGCAAAAAGCAATAAAAATTGCTCCTAAAATATGTATGATCCTTTATTGCAAGGGAAAATAAGCGTTGTACGAACTTGTGATGGTAAAGAAATAAAAGCGACAGACTGCATAATAAAGGTTGCTATCACAAGGGGCAATATAACGTGACGTTCCTTTGCATTAAGGGCTTACGCATCCAAAAATAAAAAGCGCATGACAACCTCTGCTTCCCTCTACGAAGGGCCTATCTTTTACTTTATGTATTTACTTTTATGCAAGAGTCAATAGTATCCCTTCTCATTTCAACCTCAATTATTTTTTAGTTGGCAAGCATCATGTGGTGGGGAAAGATCCAGGCACATATGGCCAGTCAAATATATTTGATCATGAATTATTATTGTTGACAATTATTTCTATGATAAATAAGTTGGGAGGCGAAACATTAAGCCCCTATCTTTCTCTGTGTTCGATGGATGCTATTTGTTCTAAAAATATGCTTTGAGTACTAGCAATCATAGAAGACTATATGATAATTGAGTATGTGGAGCTCTTACTTAGACTTTGTTGAAATTAAGTTGAATCACAATTGTTTGGTGACTAAGAACATGGGTTGCTAAGTTTCAAGAGAATGCATTGTTTGAACCATAACATGTGAATTGATTGCTACTTTATCATGATGAGTTTTATGAGAAAGAGTTGTTGTTATGATGCTAGGAAAAGTGATTGAAATTATCATTGATCAAACTTATGCACTATGCTAGCATTCACACTTCATAAATTATTTCTTTTGTCATTTACCTACTCGAGGACGAGCAGGAATTAAGCTTGGGGATGCTGATACGTCTCCAACGTATCTATAATTTATGAAGTATTGATGCCATATTTATAACAATTCTATATGGTTTTGGTATGATTTGATTAGAACTAACCCGGACTGACGCTATTTTTGTTGGAAATATGCCCTAGAGGCAATAATAAAATGGTTATTATTATATTTCCTTGTTCATGATAATCGTTTATTATCCATGCTATAATTGTATTGGTTGGAAACACAAATACATGTGTGGATACGTAGACAACAACATGTCCCTAGTGAGCCTCTACCGGACTAGCTCGTTGATCAAAGATGGCCATGGTTTCCTGGTCATAGACATGAGTTGTCATTTGATAACGGGATCACATCATTAGGAGAATGATGTGATGGACAAGACCCAAACTATGAATGTAGCATATATGATTGTGTCAAGTTTATTGCTATCGTTTTCGCATGTCAAGTATCTGTTCCTATGACCATGAGATCATGCAACTCACTGACACCGGAGGAGTACCTTGTGTGTATCAAACGTCGCAACGTAACTGGGTGACTATAAAGATGCTCTACAGGTATCTCCGAAGGTGTCTGTTGAGTTGGCATGGATCAAGACTGGGAATTTGTCAGTCCGTATGACGGAGAGGTATCTCAGGGCCCACTCGGTAATACAGCATCACAATGAGCTTGCAAGCAATGTGACTAAAGAGTTAGCCACGGGATCTTGTATTACGGAACGAGTAAAGAGACTTGCCGGTAACGAGATTGAACTAGGTATGGAGATACCGACGATCGAATCTCGGGCAAGTAACATATCGCCGGACAAAGGGAATTGCATACGGGATTGACTGAATCCTTGACATCGTGGTTCAACCGATAAAGATCTTTGTTGAATATGTAGGAACCAATATGAGCATCCAGGTCCCGCTATTGGTTATTGACCGGAGAGGAGTCTCGGTCATGTCTGCATATTCCCGAACCCGTAGGGTCGCACGCTTAACGTTCGGTAGCGCTAGGGTAGTATTGAGATATTAATAGTGGAAAGTCCGAAGGTTGTTCGGAGTCCCGGATGGGATCCGGGACATCACCAGGAGCTCCGGAATAGTCCGGAGGTAAAGATTCATATATGGAAAGTTGTTATCGGGGTTCCGAAAAAAGTTTGAGTTTTTTCGGTATTGTACCGGGAAGGTTCTAGAAGGTTCCGGAGTGGGGCCCACCTGCATGGGGGACCCACATGAACGTGGGTAGTGGGGAAAGTCCCCACAACCCTGGTCTAGGCGCACCAAGATCCTCCCTTAAAAGGAATAGTATCATATCCCAAAGGGATAAGATCAGGATCCCTAAAAAGGGGGGATAGTGATCAGTGGGGAAGGAAAGGAGGGATTTCCTTCCTCCCCCTTTGGCCAACGACCCTAGGGCCTTGGAGGGCAAGCCACCAGCCCCCTACACGCCTATATAAAGGTGGGGAGGCATTGGGGCAGCCACCCCTTGGACCCTTGCCCGTTACCTCTCCCAACTCCTCCCATGTTTCATCGGTACGCGCTTGGCGAAGCCTTGCCGGAATTCCGCTACCACCACCACCACCATACCGTCGTGTTGGTCCCGATCTCATCTACCCCCTCTCTCTCGCTTGCTTGATCAAGAAGGAGAGGATGCCGCCGAGCCGCACGTGTGCTAAACTCGGAGGTTCCGTCCGTTCGGCACTTGATCGGGAGTTCGTGGACGGATCGTGATTGGATCGCGAAGACGTTCCACTACATCAACCGCGTTTCTTAACGCTTCCGCTTAGCGATCTACAAGGGTATGTAGATGCAATCTCTCCTCTTGTAGATGTTCATCTCCTAGATCGATCTTGGTGTGTGTAGGAAAAAAATTGTTTCCCATGCAACGTTCCCCAACAGTGGCATCATGAGCTAGGTCTTTGCGTAGATGACATCACGAGTAGAACACAAAGGAGTTTGTGGGCGTTGATATTCAGATTGCTTCCTTCCTTGGTCTTTTCTTGATTCAGCGGTATTGTGGGATGAAGCGGCCCGGACCAACTTTACATGTCCACGTACATGAGACCGGTTCCATCGACTGACATGCGACTTTGTTGCATAAGATGGTTGGCGGATGTCTGTCTCTCCCACCTTAGTTGAATTGGATTCGACGAAGGCGGTCCTTGTAGAAGGTTAAATAGCAACTTGCATATCACCGTTGTGGTGTTGCGTAGGTAAGAATCGTTCTTGCTAGATACCCATAGCAGCCACGTAAAACATGCAACAACAAATTAGAGGACGTCTAACTTGTTTTTGCAGGGTATGTTGTGATATGATATGGCCAAAGACATGATGAAATATATTTGATGTATGAGATGATCATATTTTGTAATAGTTTATCTCGGCTTGCATGTCGATGAATACGGCAACCGGCAGGAGCCATAGGGTTGTCTCTAATTATTGTATGACCCGCGTGTCAATCATTAAGCGCTATGTAATGCTTTAATTTATCGCTAAACGGTAGCAATAGTAGTAGAAGCATGGTTGGCGTGACAACCCCGATGGCGACGCGATGATGGAGATCATGATGATGGAGATCATGGTGTCATGCCGGTGACGATGGAAATCATGCCGGTGCTTTGGAGATGGAGATCAAAAGCACAAGTTCATGGCCATATCATGTCACTTATGATTTGCATGTGATGTTAATCTTTTTATGCATCTTATTTTGCTTAGGACGACGGTAGCATTATAAGGTGGTCCCTCTCTAAAATTTCAAGATAAAATTGTGTTCTCCCCAAGTGTGCACCGTTGCGAAAGTTCATCGTTTCGAAGCACCACGTGATGATCGGGTGTGATAGACTCTACGTTCACATACAACGGGTGCAAGCCAGTTTTGCACATGTGGAACGCTTGGGTTAAACTTGACGAGCCTAGCATGTACAGACATGGCCTCGGAACACAAGAGACCGAAAGGTCGAACATGAGTCATATAGTAGATATGATCAACATGGAGATGTTCACCATTGAAACCACCTCATCTCACGTGATGATCGGACTTGGGTTGGTGAATTTGGATCATGTTTCACTCGGACGACCGGAGGGATGTCGATTTGAGTGGGAGTTTTTAAGTAAACTAAACTCATTATCTTGAACAATAGTCTAAGTTGTCTTTGCAAATTTATGTTGTAGATCAATGGCTCGTGCAGTAGCTTCCCTGAATTTCAATGCGTTCCTAGAGAAAGCCAAGCTGAAAGATGATGGAAGTAACTTTGTAGACTGGGCCCATAATCTGAGGATTATCCTCACGGCTGCCCAAAAGGCTTATGTCCTTGATGCACCGCTTGGTGAGCAACCCCCTCCAGCGTCTGTGGACGTTATGAACGCCTGGCAGGCGCGTGTTGATGACTACTCAATAGTTCAGTGCGCCATGTTGTATGGCTTAGAACCGGGACTTCAAAGGCGTTTTGAACGTCATGGAGCATATGAGATGTTCCAGGAGTTGAAGTTTATTTTTGAGAAGAATGCCCGGATCGAGAGGTATGAGACCTCCAATAAGTTCTATGCTTGCAAGATGGAGGAGAACGGGTCTGTCAGTGAACACATACTCAAAATGTCTGGGTATTACAACCGTCTGGCTGAGTTGGGAGTTGTGCTCCCGCCAGAGGCGATCACTGACAGAGTTCTTCAGTCGCTACCACCTAGCTACAAGAGCTTTGTGTTGAACTATAACATGCAAGGGATGAACAAGTCAGTCGCCGAGCTGTTTGCGATGCTGAAAATCGCTGAGTCAGACATCCAGAAGGAGCATCAAGTGTTGATGGTCAATAAAACCACTAGTTTCAAGAAGAATGGCAAGGGCAAGAAGGGAAACTTCAAGAAGAGTGGCAAAGTAGTTGCCCCTCCCGTGAAGAAACCCAAGGCTGGGCCCAAGCCGGAAACTGAGTGCTTCTATTGCAAGGGAACTGGCCACTGGAAGCGGAATTGCCCCAAGTATCTGGCCGACAAGAAGGGGGCCAACGCCAAACAAGGTATATATGATATACATGTTATTGATGTGTACCTTACCAACTCTCGTTGTAGTGCCTGGGTATTTGATACCGGTGCGGTTGCTCACATTTGCAACTCAAAGCAGGAACTGCGGAATAGACGGAGGCTGGCGAAGGACGAAGTGACGATGCGCGTGGGAAATGGTTCCAAGGTTGATGTGATCGCCGTCAGCACGCTCGCTCTTCGATTACCATCGGGATTAGTGATGAACCTGAATAATTGTTATTTAGTGCCTGCGTTGAGCATGAACATTATATCTGGATCTTGTTTAATGTGAGACGGTTACTCATTTAAATCAGAGAATAATGGTTGTTCTATTGATATGGGTAATATCTTTTATGTTCATGCACCCATTGTGAGGGGTTTATTCTTATTGAATCTCGATAGTGATGATACACATGTTCATAACATTGATGCCAAAAGATGTAGAGTTGATAATGATAGTACCACTTTCTTGTGGCACTACCGCTTAGGTCATATTGGTGTAAAACGCATGAAGAAACTCCATGCTGATGGACTTTTGGAGTCACTTGATTTTGAATCACTTGACACATGCGAACCACGCCTCATGGGCAAGATGACTAAGACTCCGTTCTCCGGAACAATGGAACGGGCAAGTGACTTGTTGGAAATCATACATACTGATGTGTGCGGTCCGATGAGCATTGAGGCGCGCGGTGGATATCGTTAATTTCTCACCTTCACCGACGATTTGAGTAGATATGGGTATGTTTACTTAATGAAACACAAGTCTGAAACGTTTGAAAAGTTCAAGCAATTTCAGAGTGAAGTTGAGAATCATTGTAACAAGAAGATCAAATTCCTACGATCTGATCGAGGGGGAGAATATCTGAGTTATGAGTTTGGCAGTCACTTAAGACAATGTGGAATTGTTTCACAGTTGACGCCACCTAGAACACCACAGCGTAATGGTGTGTCCGAACGTCGTAATCGAACCTTATTGGATATGGTGCGTTCTATGATGTCTCTTGCCGATCTGCCACTATCATTTTGGGGTTATGCGTTAGAGACGGCTGCATTCACTTTAAATAGGGCACCATCTAAGTCCGTTGAGACGACACCGTATGAACTGTGGTTTGGCAAGAAACCAAAGTTGTCGTTTCTTAAAGTTTGGGGATGCGATGCTTATGTCAAAAGGCTTCAGCCAGATAAGCTTGAACCCAAAGCGGACAAATGCGTCTTCATAGGATACCCAAAAGAGACGGTTGGGTATACCTTCTATCTCAGATCCGAAGGCAAAGTGTTTGTCGCTAAGAACGGGTCCTTTCTCGAGAAAGAGTTTCTCTCGAAAGAATTGAGTGGGAGGAAGATAGAACTTGATGAGGTTGTTGAACCTTTACTTCAACCAGAGAGTAGCACTACGCAGAAAGATGTTTTTGTGGACCCTACGTCAGTTGAAGAGGAAGTTGATGATGGTGATCATGAAGCTTCGGATCAAGTTACTATCGAACCTCGTAGGTCGACAAGGATATGTACTGCTCCTGAGTGGTACGGTAACCCTGTCTTAAAGGTCATGTTGTTGGACAACGATGAACCTATGAGCTATGGAGAAGCGATGGTGGGCCCGGATTCCGACAAATGGTTAGAGGCCATGAAATCCGAGATGGGATCCATGTATGAAAACAAAGTATGGACTTTGGAAGTATTACCTGAAGGGCGAAAGGCCATTCAGAATAAATGGATCTTCAAGAAGAAGACGGACGCAAACGGTAATGTCACCGTCTATAAAGCTCGACTTGTGGCAAAGGGTTTTTCACAAGTTCAAGGAGTTGACTACGATGAAACTTTCTCACCCGTAGCGATGCTTAAGTCCATCAGAATCATGTTAGCAATAGCTGCATTTTTCGATTATGAAATTTGGCAGATGGATGTCAAAACAGCGTTCCTTAACGGTTTTCTTAAGGAAGAGTTGTATATGATGCAACCAGAAGGTTTTGTCGATCCAGAGAATGCTGACAAAGTTTGCAAACTCCAGTGATCCATTTATGGACTGGTGCAAGCGTCTCGGAGTTGGAATCTTCGCTTTGATGATGTGATCAAAGCGTTTGGGTTTATACAAGTTTACGGAGAAGCTTGTATTTACAAGAAAGTGAGTGGGAGCTCTATAGCGTTTCTAATATTATATGTGGATGACATATTGCTGATTGGAAACAATATAGAACTTTTGGGAAGCGTGAAGGAATATTTGAACAAGAGTTTTTCAATGAAGGGCCTAGGAGAAACTGCTTTCATATTAGGCATCAAGATCTATAGAGATAGATCAAGACGCTTAATAGGACTTTCACAGAGCACATACCTTGATAAAGTTTTGAAGAAGTTCAAAATGGATCAGTCCAAGAAGGGGTTCTTGCCTGTTTTGCAAGGTGTGAAGTTGAGTAAGACTCAATGCCCAGCGACTACAGAGGATAGAGAAAAGATGAGTGTCATCCCCTATGCTTCTGCCATAGGCTCTATCATGTATGCGATGCTGTGCACAAGACCAGATGTCAGCCTTGCCATAAGTATGGCCGGAAGGTTTCAAAGTGATCCAGGAGTGGAACACTGGACAGCAGTCAAGAATATCCTTAAGTACCTGAAAAGGACTAAGGAAATGTTTCTCGTTTATGGAGGTGATCAAGAGCTCGTCGTAAAGGGTTACGTCGATGCAAGCTTTGACACTGATCCGGATGACTCTAAGTCTCAAACCGGATACGTATATATTCTAAATGGGGAAGCGGTAAGCTGGTGCAGTTCCAAGCAAAGCGTGGTAGCTGATTCTACATGCGAAGCGGAGTACATAGCTGCCTCGGAGGCGGCAAAGGAAGGTGTCTGGATGAAGCAGTTCATGACAGATCTTGGAGTTGTGCCCAGTGCACTGGACCCGATGACTCTGTTCTGTGACAACACTGGTGCCATTGCTCTAGCCAAGGAACCAAGGTTTCACAAGAGGACCAGACACATAAAGCGACGCTTCAATTCCATCCGCGATGCGATCAAGGAGGAGGACATAAACATTTGCAAAGTGCACACGGATCTGAATGTTGCAGATCTGTTGACTAAACCTCTACCACGGGCAAAACATGATCAACACCAGAACTCTATGGGTGTTAGATTCATAACCATGTAATGCTAGATTATTGACTCTAGTGCAAGTGGGAGACTGTTGGAAATATGCCCTAGAGGCAATTATAAAATGGTTATTATTATATTTCCTTGTTCATGATAAACGTTTATTATCCATGCTATAATTGTATTGGTTGGAAACACAAATACATGTGTGGATACGTAGACAACAACATGTCCCTAGTGAGCCTCTACCGGACTAGCTCGTTGATCAAAGATGGCCATGGTTTCCTGATCATAGACATGAGTTGTCATTTGATAACGGGATCACATCATTAGGAGAATGATGTGATGGACAAGACCCAAACTATGAATGTAGCATATATGATTGTGTCAAGTTTATTGCTATCGTTTTCGCATGTCAAGTATCTGTTCCTATGACCATGAGATCATGCAACTCACTGACACCGGAGGAGTACCTTGTGTGTATCAAACGTCGCAACGTAACTGGGTGACTATAAAGATGCTCTACAGGTATCTCCAAAGGTGTCTGTTGAGTTGGCATGGATCAAGACTGGGAATTTGTCAGTCCGTATGACGGAGAGGTATCTCAGGGCCCACTCGGTAATACAGCATCACAATGAGCTTGCAAGCAATGTGACTAAAGAGTTAGCCACGGGATCTTGTATTACGGAACGAGTAAAGAGACTTGCCGGTAACGAGATTGAACTAGGTATGGAGATACCGACGATCGAATCTCGGGCAAGTAACATATCGCCGGACAAAGGGAATTGCATACGGGATTGACTGAATCCTTGACATCGTGGTTCAACTGATAAAGATCTTCGTTGAATATGTAGGAACCAATATGAGCATCCAGGTCCCACTATTGGTTATTGACCGGAGAGGAGTCTCGGTCATGTCTGCATATTCCCGAACCCGTAGGGTCGCACGCTTAACGTTCGGTAGCGCTAGGGTAGTATTGAGATATTAATAGTGGAAAGTCCGAAGGTTGTTCGGAGTCTCGGATGGGATCCGGGACATCACCAGGAGCTCCGGAATAGTCCGGAGGTAAAGATTCATATATGGAAAGTTGTTATCGGGGTTCCGAAAAAAGTTTGAGTTTTTTCGGTATTGTACCGGGAAGGTTCTAGAAGGTTCCGGAGTGGGGCCCACCTGCATGGGGGACCCACATGAACGTGGGTAGTGGGGAAAGTCCCCACAACCCTGGTCTAGGCGCACCAAGATCCTCCCTTAAAAGGAATAGTATCATATCCCAAAGGGATAAGATCAGGATCCCTAAAAAGGGGGGATAGTGATCAGTGGGGAAGGAAAGGAGGGATTTCCTTCCTCCCCCTTTGGCCAACGACCCTAGGGCCTTGGAGGGCAAGCCACCAGCCCCCTACACGCCTATATAAAGGTGGGGAGGCATTGGGGCAGCCACCCCTTGGACCCTTGCCCGTTACCTCTCCCAACTCCTCCCATGTTTCACCGGTACGCGCTTGGCGAAGCCTTGCCGGAATTTCGAAATACCATCTGGAGCCCTGTTCCGGCACCCTGCCGGAGGGGGGAATCATCACCGGAGGCCATCTTCATTATCCCGGCGGTCTCCATGACGAGGAGGGAGTAGTTCACCCTCGGGGCTGAGGGTTTGTACCAGTAGCTATGTGTTTTATCTCTCTCTCTCTCTCGTTCTTGATTTGGCACGATTTTGATGTACCGTGAGCTTTGTTAATATAGTTGGATCATATGGTGTTTTTCCCCTCTCTATCTTGTTGTGATGAATTGAGTTTTTACCTTTGAGGTTTCACTATTATCGGATTGAATATTTTTATGGATTTGAGAACACTTGATGTATGTCTTGCATATGAATACCCGTGGTGACAATGGGGTATTATATTGATTCACTTGATATATGTTTTGGCACTCAACTCGCGGATTCCCGAGGTGACATTGGGGTAATCTATGCATAGGGGTTGATGCACGTTTTCGTCCTACTTTCTCCGGTAGAAATCTTGGGGCACTCTTTGAAGTTCTTTGTGTTGGATTGAATATTATGAATCTGAAGTTGTTTGATGCATATCGTATAATCAAGTCACGGATACTTGTGGTGACATTGGAGTATCTAGGTGACATTAGAGTTGGTTGATGCGTATCATATGGTGTTATTTTAGTATGAACTCTAGGGATGTTTGTGACACTTATAGGAATAGCTCAATAGATTGATCGGAAAGAATAACTTTGAGGTGGTTTCGTACCCTACAACAATTTCATCTTATGTTCTCCGCTAATAGGAACTTTGGAGTGATTCTTTGTCGCACGTTGAGGGATTGTTATATGATCCAATTATGTTAGCATTGTTGAGAGATTGCACTAGTGAAAGTATGAACCCTAGGCCTTGTTTTCAAGCATTGCAATACCGTTTGTGCTCACTTTTGTTACTTGCTACCTTGCTGTTTTTTTATTTTCAGATTACAAAAACCTATATCTACTATCCATACTACACTTGTATCACCATCTCTTCGCCGAACTAGTGCACCTATATAATTTACCATTGTATTGGGTGTGTTGGGGACACAAGAGATTTCTTGTATTTGATTGCAGGGTTGTTTGAGAGAGACCATTTTCATCCTACACCTCCCACAGATTGATAAACCTTAGGTCATCCACTTGAGGGAAAATTGCTACTGTCCTACAAAACTCTGCGCTTGGAGGCCCAATACGAGTCTACAAGAATAAGTTGTGTAGTAGACATCACACATTCAGCCGAAATTGCAGGGTACATCTAGGGATCTCCTGGGGGACACAGGACACTCGTTTGACAATGTTAAACATAGCGAAAGAGGCTTGGCATAGGCCAATGTTTATGGATATCTTTTTACAAGCATCTTGGAGTATATGGAAGGAGAGAAACAACAAACACTTCAGAGGGATCCCCCCCCACACGGCAAGCCTGGCTATCCAGATTCAAAGAGGACTTTGCCCTGCTCCAATATAGGGTCAAGGAAGAGAAGAAGGACTTCATTTTCTCTTTTCTTGCTTCCATCTGAAATAAAAACCCCCATTCTATTGTACTTCCCTTCCCTGGCTATCTCTCACCTCCCACAAAAATGTGGGAGGGCATGTAAAAAATGAACTGTACAGTGTAACCTCCTATTTTTTATTTAATTAATTAAAAACAGTGGGAGCCTCTCCAACTGTTCCAGTTCCTCAAAAAAAAACCTTTGTTCTGAAGCGGTCTCATCTAGAGCCCTATTCTGGAGCTCTGCTGGAGAGGGAAGCCACCACGAGAGGCCTCTTCCTCAACCTTGCTACCTCCATGGTGATGTGTGAGTAGTTCCATTAGGACCTACGGGTCCATAGTAGTACCTAGATGGCTCTCTCTCTCTCTCTCTCTCTCTCTCCCTCTTGGATCTACAATACAATGTTCTCCTCTGGGATCAATCTGATGTAAATCTTGTGGTGTGTTTGTTGGGATCCGATGAATTGTGGATTTATGATCATTTGTTCATTGAAAATCATTGAATCTTTTGAAGATTCTTTCCTATATAATTTAGTAGCTATGTATGCTTTCCGAGTTATTTGTCTTCTCTGGTCAAGATAGATGGGTAATTCTTCAGAGGGAGTGGTGCATAGTAATGGGTTCAATCTTGCGGTACTCTATTCAAGTGACAGAAAGGATCAAGACATGTATTGCATTGTTGCCATTAAGGATAAAACAACGGGGATTTATCTTATTGCTAGATTTATTTTTGTCTACATCATGTCATCTTGCTTATTGCGTTCCTCTGTTTTTCATTAAACTTAATACTTCAAGATGCATGTTGGATAGCGGTTCGGTGTGGAGTAATAGTAGTAGACGTTAGTAAGTTTAACGGTCTACTTATCACGGATGTGATGCCTATACATGATTATGCCATGAATGATCATAGTTATAAATTGCTACTCTTTTGTCAATTGCCCAACAGTAATTGTTCACCATGTCACTATCTGCTTTCGAGAGAGATGCCAATAGTGAACCTATGGCCCCCGGGTCTATTCTCCATTAAATCTTACTTCTATAAACTTTGCTATTGTTACTTTTATTTTGCTGATCTATATTACTATCCACCACTATTTTCTTTTAATCTTGTGACTGGCAAGATGAAGAGATTGACAACCTCTTTGTTACGTTGGGAGCAAGCAATTGTTTATTTGTGTGCAAGTGTTGCTTATCTTGCTAGCTTGTAAAGTCCTACTGGTTCGATTAAACCTTTGTTCTTAACTGAGGGAAATACTTCTGCTATTGTGCTACATCACCCCTCCTATTCGGGGAATTCAACACCTCCTACGGGAGCAGCAGGGCTCGTGTGAATCTTGTTAGGAGTTTGCCCAGTTGGTGCTTTGATCATCTCTCCTCTAAGCTCCCCAATAGCATACAGGACTTGCTTGAAATACATGGGAATGTTCTCCATGGTTCTCCCGAATGAGTTGTGAATCACTCTGACTGTGATTATGACCTACAACATGAAGGAACATGGCAACTTGTTCTTTCACAGAGGTGTGGATGTTATCTTCTAGCAGCCCTCTGTTCCTAAATGTCTCCACAAGTTTGTCAAAAGGTGCTCTTCGCATTCGAAGCGTGTTCACAACCTCTATGTCGTTGTAGTTGTAGGTGTAGTTCAGATTCGACATCCTCTCCCTATATCGGATTAATGTACCATAACGAATGACAGAATTATCACTCTGATGAAAGATCCGTACGATCAGAAATTGACTAGGGGGTGAATAGGAGATTTAAATGTTTCTTCTTAAGAAACGAAATCTCTCACCAAAGCACAACGAAATAAATACTCTAAGGAAAAACTATGCATAGATAAAACTAAGGAAGTAATTGGCTTAGAGGAAAAACTAAAACAATCTACTAAGAGATATCTACCAGAACAGACGATAAAGGGTAGTGATGGTGTCCTGGACTAGGGGGTACTCACCACGTCGTCTCCCGACCAGGTGGGTCGAGCCGAGGACCCCCATGGCGGTTCACTAATGGGCCACTTCGGGCAGCCCATGCCGTATACAAAGAGGATTCCACAAGACTTGGTGATCAAGACAAGGACTCCTCTCCACCGACATAGCCGACTAGGACTCTTGTTATCCTAGGCCTCTGGTGCATATATAAACCGAGGCCAGGCTAGTCGATAGATCATCTCATATTCATTAGAACAATCTCGTGGTAGATACATGTACTCTGTACTACACCCCATATGAATACAATCAAAAGCAGGACGTAGGGTATTATCTCTTCGAGAGAGCCCGAACCTGGGTAAAATCCTGTGTCTGTGTTACCATCGCTCCAAGACGCCTAGCTTAGGACCCCTACTACGAGATATGCCGGATTTGACACCGACATTGGTGCTTTCATTGAGAGCCTGCTGGGTAATCGCCGCGGTGCGATGGGAATTCAGATCGGCTCCACCGCGATCTACGCGTCGGAACCGAACTACATCGTCAACGTCGGCATCTTCGTCGCCGGCTCGACTGGTCACCTCGGCTAGGCCGAGGACTAGGCTTCTCTTCGGATCGTCAAGATTGGACAGATGTCTTCATCATCATCAATTCCGATCTCATCCGGGATCATGGAAAAATCGTCCATGGTGCTCGGGGGCTCAACGTCAACATTGCCCTCGCGCGATCACGCAGTTTTTTCTGTACAGCGGGTTCGCGTTCACCGTCACCGCCTCCTCGAGCGTCGTTTTGACGAATCCTTTGGTGGAATTGTGAGGAATTGAGTATATAATGACCCCGTAAAATTTCGTCATATTCCGATGGAGGAAACGCCGGCGATCTACGATATACCAGAGCCCTGTCAAATCTGGACGTGAATCTGGACGAGTTTAGGGCGAGGAGCCTAGCGTCTAGCTCGGACATCCTTTGGAAGATCCAACCGTTGATCGGCTGCGGAATTCCTATATCTACCATCCCTTAAAATTTCAGCTCGATCCGACCATTCAAACTCCGGGAACAGCCCGAGGAGTGCGTCAATTTCCGGATCTATTTTCTGCGCGAAAACGAATCCGACCCGAGTTCATCTTTTCCATGAACAGGTCATCGGACGTCTTTTTGAAAGAAATTCTTATCTAGGGTATTGTGTGTTGTTTTCAAGCACGTGCCGCAAATTTTGAATCTTTTTCGAGGTGATCTTCACCGTCGCGCCGATGTCAAATCGGCCCGACCACATTGCTCCACGGCTACTGACTTCCATCGAGCCGACGACAAACCACCTCGGATCATCACCTCGGCGAGCCAACCCAGAGTTCGGCATCATGAAGGACAAATAATCATCAAGACAAGATCGTCACCTTACGGATTGTACGGGTCGGGCGCGACAGCATCGCCGCGCGGTCACTTCTCAAGCCGGCATTGACCGCGTCAGAAGTTCCGACCTGCGTCGGCATCGCCGCGCCGTTGCTTCTTCAAGCCGATGTCCACCACGCCGACCCGCTTCGACACCTCGGGTGGCATAGGGCTGCAACGTCACCTTACCGACCTGCTCCATCACCTCGGCTAGACCGGAGGCTTCGCCATCTCTTTATCAACCTACTCCGGGGACTTCGGCGTCACCAGCCGACCAGCTTCGTCAGTTCGGCCGGACTGGGGGCTTCGCCTCAACATATCGGCAGTGTTGTACTACCACTTCATCAAGCCGATCTCTTCGCTCAGACACCTCGGCCGGACCGGGGGCTTCGCCATCGCTTCATCGACCTACTCCGGCGTCACCCTGCCGACCTACTCTGTCTCCTCGGCTGGACCAGGGGCTTCGCCTGGGCACATCGGCAGTTTTGTGCTGCCACTTCATCAGCCGAGCTCTTCGCTCGGCCACCCCAGGACCGGCTTGGGGGCTAGGATCTCGACCCGTTGCAAGCCCGGACTACGTCATCAACGCCGAGCACATTAACCAGCTAAGAGGCGGGACATCCTCTTGACCGAGGTGTCGTGCATAATAATTCGGCTCGAGAAATCTTTTCTGACCCGTAGTTCAGCAACTTCCCTGCCGAGCTGCACCTCGGCATGCCCGAACACTCCAAACACCGGAGGGCTAGTTACTTGCCCCCACAGTCAAGCTCCTATGACTAAGTGAAAGTTATAAAGCCTACATATCTGATTGCCTCGTTTCCGCTAACACAACCGCCTCCGGGCACCGAGACGTCGGCTAAGGGTTGTCTTGTTATTGCAGAAACACCCTGCGTAGCATCTACAAAGGGGTGGAAGTCGACGATGGGCCACTTTCAAATTATAAACAGTCGCAACGGAGTCAAAATAACATATAGCATAAAGCTGCAAAATACAGCTTAAAAGCTGACTACCACAAACATGCGCAAATTCAATCGGCCGATCAGCTTGCTTTCATAAAAGTGTTTGGCTTATCCGAGGTCACTAATAGAAAAGCAGTTCGGCTGTCTTTGAAAAAACTGTGCAATTCTAACCTCGAGTTTTTGGTATAAAACACTTCGGACATATAAAAGAGTTCAATAAACCGTACCAGGGGCTCCTTGAGGCACCTCAGCGCGGTTACTTTGGGACTCCTTGAGAGTCCGACGTATTCTCAGCATTTGTATTCAATATACGAGTGATGCCTTCCCATAAATCGTTATAAATAGGGATGTAAACGGATCGGATAATGCTTTTACCATATCCTTTACCATATTTTTTTGTCGGATTCGGAGCGGAGCGGATAATGACCGGATGCGGATTCGAATGCGGATTATATCGGACTACGGATTCGGAGCGGAAGCGGAGCGGACTCGGATCGGAAACGGACAAAAAATATTGATGTAGATATTTTCCGCAATAGTATATTTCTACAGGCGATCTATATAGAGAAGAACAGTACGTATATAAGTAACCAATCATTTTTTACCGCTTATTCTTGTACATGCATGTTAACTAGTACAGTACGTGTTCTTAATGGGATTAATAGCTTACATCACAGATTCATATAATCATATTGTTCTCTAATCAACCATAGTAGCTAAGTTAATTACTAAGTAGTACAACACGTGTTCTTAAGTTTATTGGCTGTGCTTGTACGTGCATGTAAGATTGTAATAAGGAATTAGTTATATTATATTTATATATGTGATTCTGAAAAGTGGACTATTTGGATATTTGGGCTAAACTTATCGGATAATCCTATTTGACAATGTCGGATAATCCTAAAAATATACCGGATAATCCATATCCGTCGGATATTGCCAATACCATATCCGCTGCCATATCCATCGGATATCCGGTTGACCAAAATCCGTATCCGCATCCATATCCGCTGGATTCATGAAAGTGCATACCATATCCTTAAAAACGGATGCGGATGCGGATTCGGAACGAAAATTATCCGTACCATTTACATCCCTAGTTATAAAGCCACAATATGCATCAATTTGACTTGAGATCTGGCCAAGCTGGGTTGCCTGGCTCCTGTGCTTACCCCCTACGTTCCCGATTATTCGGCTAGGGGGTAAAGGGAGCACCTCTGTGATTGATACTACCGGGTTATCCGGGTTAGTACCTCAGACTGGGTGAAGCCGAAAGCTAGCAATCTCAAGAACATAATTGGTCGGCAACGACGGAAGTGAAAATCTCGGTTTTTTAAAGCCAAATACTTTGGGAATTTTCCCCGAATTAATCTTCACTATTTTCTCCCACTTAGATCGGAGGTGAAGTTACATAATCATAGTTAGCATGATAACCTGCGAAAAGGAACCTCTAAAGGAACTATTTTTCCCAGAAGATGTTTCTTACGTTAAATAGTAATATAACATATCTCTCCGCATACCTTTGTTTATAAAACCATATGGCCGGATTGCCTTGTTTGCCGTAAATCTTTGCCCTTATAAAGGCTTTATAAAGTAGGACAAACACTCATCGGCTACTGGCCGAGGAGGTTGAAGCCGATGGTCAGTCAACAAAGTTTTGTACAATGCGGATCCGAGCATTAATGATGTAAAGTACTTGAATACGTACAATCATTACACATAAATTGTGATTAAAGTCAATTTACTCCGGATATCGATCCTTAATTCGGCCACCCATGCCCAAATTAAGGCTCGGGGGCTACTGGGCTTCGCGTTTCTCAATTAAAAGCCATTAAAGGGGTACATCGATCCCCTGATCTGGTGTTGCCACCCGACCAGTGGCTCGGGGGCTACTGCATTGACGATTCAATGCAGAAAATTTAAGTGCAAAGCCGTTTCCGAGGAAATTACGATCCTCAGGTTGGTCGGTAGCACCCAACCTGAGTCTCGAGGACTATGCACACCGCGTTTACATTCCTAAGTATGCTGCCGAGCTAGGAGTTGATCCTCAGGCCGATTTCGTGATCGACCTGAGTCTCAGGGGCTACTGGATCAGCGGTTTTATGTTTTTCTTCAGGCGCGTGCCGGATTTTAGGCCGGCACACACCTTGAGGGCTACTGGTTATACATCTCGGCAGAGAATAAATCGCACCAATCCACAAAAAATCCGCTCACGGCCGAGGTGGTGCACCACCTCGGAAGCAGTCTGGCATAAAGCTCGGCTGCGAGTGGCTGGCTCCATAGGGAACTTTTTCGGCGTTAAGCTCGGATAACCTCCTTCAAACTCTTTCAAAGACGTGGTACTCTATCCCTCCTCGGATGCTGTCCGGCGCTGGAGCTCGGATACAGACCGGCGTTGGAGCTCGGCTACTAAAATGTACCTCGGATGCAAACCGGCGTTGGAACTCGGCTGCAAAAAGACACCTCGGATGCAGTCCGGCGATGGAGCTCGGACGCAAGAGGACACCGCTGCACGGAAAAAACTTCGAACCCGTGGTGTGGCGTAAACATAACAAGGCATCGATAAAGGCCGAAAACTTAAAGGGGCTCCTCGGATACCCGACGTGTGAACTCTTCGGATACACCTCGGCGATCCTCGAGATCGGGGATGACAAAACTTGTTGAACCAGCTTTCAAGACCGATGGTCGAAGACGAAGAACAATTCGGAAGAACCGAGGAGCGTCCCCAACTTGAAGACCGGTTCAAGGGGCTACTGATGGTGTCCTGGACTAGGGGGTACTCACCACGTCGTCTCCCGACCAGGTGGGTCGGGCCGAGGACCCCCATGGCGGTTCACTAATGGGCCACTTCGGGCAGCCCATGCCGTATACAAGGAGGATTCCACAAGACTTGGTGATCAAGACAAGGACTCTTCTCCACCGACGTAGCCGACTAGGACTCTTGTTATCCTAGGCCTCTGGTGCATATATAAACCGAGGCCAGGCTAGTCGATAGATCATCTCATATTCATTAGAACAATCTCGTGGTAGATACATGTACTCTGTACTACACCCCATATGAATACAATCAAAAGCAGGACATAGGGTATTATCTCTTCGAGAGAGCCCGAACCTGGGTAAAATCCTGTGTCTGTGTTATCATCGCTCCAAGACGCCTAGCTTAGGACCCCTACTACGAGATATGCCGGATTTGACACCGACAGGTAGCTAAGTAGAAGTAGATGAAAATCATGCGAGCATATAAACATACTATCTTAAGTATAGAGAGACGGAATATGAAATTTTACATGGTGACAATATTGAAATAAATGCACCTCAATTGCGATGAACCGAATACAAAGAACAACCACAATAGAGGAATAACTCAACAGAATGCAAATACTGAAAGTAATGCATGGAATAAACCAGCGGTGCTTGACGGCAATAAATAATTTGTTCGACCGATTCACACTTCTACCAAAGCGCCTCGTCTGGTTGGAGGGACTTGTGATTGAAAACAAGAGCAAATCTCTCTCCGTCCTATTGTCCTCAACATGAAGTTCCTCAAACCTCAGTTGATTTACTCTCGGTAGATTCTTCAAGGCAACCTCTAAACCTTCACAGACTTGTCCTTGGCGAGCCTTGATCACTCTTGGTTGCTCGGACCAACACCTAATCGTCTAATGAGTGTGCAGCTCACAAGAGTAAATAGCACAAGCTTCGTATCAATTTAGCTCCTCATGATGCTCAATCACTTTAACTAAATTTGGGGTAGGGGCTTTCTCTCTGATGTGACCGTATCTGCTATGGTGGCAACGGACATTTCGAAGGCTGGCCAAGGACAGAAGGAGAGATATGTGGTACCAGCTAGGCGTCGGGCAAAAATATACATGCAATTATTCAAGATGACACTCTTGTGACCGACAAAGTTCAGATGATACCAGCGAAGGAAGTGAAGCCGACGTTCAGGACTCCATGCAAATTTTTGACAGTGGGCAAAATTCAATTGAAATTGAATTGACCTCTGCGTCAAGGTATAATGAATAGTGTGTGCTTTTGTTTTAGGATCAGTAGTACTAGTAAGGCACGTAAATTTTCATGGGCCAATTATCTTTAATTAGTACTAGCACTAGTACGTGGCTTGTCCGATGTAGTACAAGAAAACTAGACTAGTTTTTGGTAATTAGCAGGCGGAATGCGCGGCGGCACGCCGCGCCCGTGTTTGAGCCCGCGCGTACGTGTGTGTTGTTTTTTTAAAAAATGAAAGAAGGGGTGGCAATAGGTTTGAGGTCGAGCTGGTTGCGAAGAGGCCCTTTTATGTTGTTGTTTACGGCCAAGTTCTGGGTGTTAAAATTTTTGAAGCTAGGTGGCTTAAGGAAGAGACCATGGGTGAAATTGTCAAGGCGTCTTGGGAAAGGGCAAAGATGGCTGGTATTGGTCCCACACTTGCAGAGTGGACTCGTGCGATACACGCCGATCTACACTCTTGGGATCGCGAAACTCTGAAGGGACCGAAGCGGAGAATTAATAAATTAAAAAAAGAATTAGAGAAACTGAAACGTGGTCCTACAAATGTTGACTCCCGCTCTAGGCAGAAGGAAATTATTGTTCTCATTGAAAATCTATTGGATCAAGAGGAAATTTTCTAGCTACAAAGACGGCGAGCAAATTGGTTGATGCACGGAGATCGTAATACTTCTTTTTTCCACAATGCAGCCACGGCGAGGAAAAAGGGAAACAATATAAAGAAGCTTCTCGACAATTCTGGGTTATGGCGGCAAGATACAGAATTGAAGGATCATATTACGGAATATTTTACAAAGCTTTTTACCTCAGAGATTGAGCAACCTAGTCAGGATGTTCTGTCCCTGGTTAGGAGGAGAGTGTCTACTGAGATGAACAATGGCCTACTCGCTCCGTACACGGCTGATGACGTACGCAAAGCTTTGTTCGACACTGGGGATTTAAAAGCCCCGGGGCCGGATGGACTACACGCCATTTTCTATAAAAGGTTTTGGGTAATGCTAGGAGACGATCTGATTGAGGAGGTTCTACAAGCGGTAAATACGTGTACTATTCCCTCATGCTGGAATGACACTACGATTGTGATGATCCCGAAAGTCAACTCTCCGAAGAAGGTAACCCAGTTTAGGCCGATCAGTTCGTGCAATGTGCTGTATAAAATAATTGCAAAAATGATAGCATCTCGCCTAAAGGTGTTTCTACCTGATATTATTAGTCCAACTCAAAGTGCGTTCGTGCTTGGAAGACTGATTACAGATAACGTGTTGGTGGCTTATGAATGCTTCCACACTATCAAGAAAAGGAGAGAAGGCAAAGAAGGCATGTGCGCAATAAAACTGGATATGCACAAAGCATATGATCGGGTTGAGTGGTCTTCTCTCAAGGAGATTATGCTCAAGCTTGGTTTCCATGAGAACTGGGTAAATCTTATTATGCAATGCGTTTCTACTGTGGAATATAGAGTTCGTTTTAATGCGGAGGAAAGTGAGAGTTTCAAACCTACTAGGGGTCTGAGGCAGGGGGATCCGTTGTCTCCATACCTCTTCCTATTATGCACGGAGGGTCTGAATGCTCTATTAACACATGCGGAAGAAAATGAAAATATTTCAGGAGTTAAAGTATGCAGAGACGCACCCCCCCCCTACGAATCTTCTTTTTGCTGATGACTCTTTAATCCTTATGAAAGCCAATTTGCAAAGTGCGGAAGCACTGAAATTACTTCTAGATTCGTATTGTGCGGCCTCGGGGCAGATGGTCAGTGTTGAAAAATCCAGCATCTTTTTTAGTCCCAATACGAGTGTGGAAATTAGAGAACAAATGTGTACAACTCTGAGTATCCTGACTGTGGCCCTAAACGACAGATATTTAGGATTGCCAGCTAATGTGGGACTAGATAAAACTGATTGCTTTCAATATTTAATTGATCATATTGTTAAGAAAATTAGTGGTTGGAAGGAAAAACTTCTTTCGGCTGGAGGGAAGGAGATTCTTCATAAAGCAGTTCTTCAAGCCATACCCACCTACGCAATGTTGGTCTTTAAAATTCCTAAAAAAAATTGCAAAGGAATTATTGACGCGATGGCGCACTTCTGGTGGGGAGACGAGGATAACCGAGGAGGATGCACTGGATGGCTTGGTGGAAAATGTGTGTACCCAAGAATCAAGGAGGAATGGGCTTCCGTGACATTCACTGCTTCAATTTGGCTATGCTCGCTAAACAGGCTTGGCGTCTTATCGAGAACCCAGATTCTCTTTGTGCGACTATTCTGAGAGTCAAATACTACCCTGAGGGCGACTTACTGAACACAAAAGTAAAAAAGGGTTCTTCTTTCACCTGGCAAAGTATTATGGCGGGTGTGAGTTCTCTGAAAAATGGTCACATTTGGCGAGTGGGTAATGGTCAAAATATTAATATTTGGGAGGACGCTTGGATTCCAAATTGTGCAAACCAGAAAATTATTACTCCTAAGGGGGTCAGTTGTTATCTAAGGTCGCAGATTTAATTGATCCTATTTCTAACACCTGGGATGAAGATTTGCTCAGACAAACCCTGTGGCCTATTGACGTTCAAAGGGTACTCGCGATCCCTATCTCGCAACATGATATGTCAGATTTCATCGCTTGGAATTTCACAAAAAATGGTATGTTTTCGGTTCGATCTGCTTATTTTGTGGAATGGGAACATCAACATGGAAATAAGTTGAAACATACCAATGGGATGGGACGTACCACAGTTAATCCTATCTGGTGTAGGATTTGGAAACTCTCTTGCTCGGCAAAGGTTAAGATATTTATTTGGCATACGCTACACGGTACTCTTCCGTGCCGTGTGGCGCTAGCAAACAGACATGTGAAAGTATCACCCAAGTGCCCTGTCCGCTCGTCGGGACCAGAAGACACAAAACATTTGTTATTCCTATGCAACAGAGCAAAGGAAGTGTGGAGAAGGCTAGGGATGGACGATATTATCGACAGGGCTTGTGTAGTAGATCGTGCGGGTGAGGCGGTGTTGGAATATCTACTTTCAATGCCAGATCAGGACTTATGTATTATGGGCAACCTGAATATACGTGAAATGATTGTCATATCTGCCTGGTACTTATGGTGGGAAAGGCGTAAATTGGTTCACGGAGACTACTCAAAATGCGCACTAGATCTCCATGGGAATCCGGGCTCTTACAACCAATTTTGTCACGACATCCTCGCCAAAGGCTTCCATGAAAAAAGGGGGATGGTCTTGCCCTCCGATGGGTTTTGTAAAACTTAACGTTGATGCTTCCTTTGACCATGGCTTACTTAGAGGGACGATGGGGCGGTTTTAAGAGACGACAAAGGTAGATTTATTGCAGGGGGGAATGACAAGATTGAATGGTGTGCGGATGTTTTGATGGCGGAAGCTATGGCCCTAAAATTCGGTCTATTGCTGGCGCAAAGGACGGGATGTAATCGCATTATTATTAACTCGGATAACATAGAGGTGATTGACACCATGAAGGAAGGAGGACGATCGTCGGGGGTAGCGGCAGCAATTTTTTATGATTGTTTTCATTTAGCTTGTGATTTTCCTATCTCTAGATTCGAGCACTGTAATAGGGAAGCTAATAAAGTTGCTCATGAGCTGGCCAAAATGGCTAGATTTTCTTTTATTTCTGATTGGTTCGAGGAGCCAAATAATTAAATTGTACCAATCCTTATAAACTATGTAATGATTATTTCCGATGAAAGCTCAAGTTTTTTCAAAAAAAAAGTCATGGGTGGCAATAGGTTTGAGGTCGAGCTGGTTGCGAATAGGCCCTTTTACATTGTTGTTTATTGCCAAGTCCTTCAGCAATAACTCTTTCATCACTCATGCCTTGTTATTAATGAAAAGGGTAATATTTAGAGATTGCACCTGCAGCTGGTGTTAGCAGTAGCTTTTAAATATGCGCAAACTCAATTAAAAAAGAATGCAGTTGATCTGCTCATCATCTAAAATACTTCAAAATCAAATGAAAATATTAATGTTGAAGACCAGGTACTCTGTAGTTTTCTTTATTGGTACAATTTGGACTGAGCTACATTGTTGTTTTCTAATGTTGCTGCCATAGTCTACCAAAAAGCACAGGGTTTTTCTAGTCTATCTAAAGGGTTCCAAGAAGCATTACCTCAAATTCCAATGAAAGCCGTCGATAAACTACTAAAATATTGAATGAATAGTCTTCTCATTGTTTTTAACAATTTGTGTGCCAACACCTTCAACATGTAAGTGATTCTTCCACCATTCCAGTCATATTGTAAAATATCACCAAGAGAATATTCATTCCACTGAAATCCACATATTGGAGCCATGTAGTCATTTTGAAGAAGTATAAAATCTTACGATCTACAGGTTGGAGCCATGTCCATTCTGTAAAAAAAATTGTGTCACTAAATAAGTATAAGAAGGTTCCGAAGACAGTCATGACGACATGATGTTTGAAAAATAATTTATAAGTACGGAAAATGATATAAATTGCGGTTTCAAAATGTATGGAAAGCAAATTCAAGAAAAATCACTTGCGATAATTGTAGCTCAAGTGGGTACTTCATGAATTGAACAAAGAAGATACTGATGTTCCATTCATCATAATAAATTAGTTTATCCTTTTAGGTAACTTATCCTTGCACTCTAATTAAAGGAGAGCACATAAAGAATCAACTTGATACTTTCAATGGAGGATGAATATTAAATCAAATAAAGATAAACTCTTTTGTACATATCTGTATCTTATAATTTAGTGTCACATGAATTAAATAGGAGCTTCAAGATAAAGAATGAAGACATGTTACACAAGATGTATCAAAAGCCGCAGAATTGTCCATGTAGTAAAGGAAGATATCAGTTATCTAAGCACTTACACCATACTTGAGCCTATGTAACAATTATAGCTTCAGATTTTCTCTTGATAAATGTATAAAATGAGTATGTATCTTAGGTGTTTAATCTTTGAATCGTCACTGAGCCTTGCTCAAATTATTAGCTTCAATTTTTATATCTAGTTGAACGTAAGGGTGTCTACTTTGTAATGAAGTGAATGAAGTCAGTAGTAGCGCACACAGTTTTAAATTTTTGATTTACTTGCTTGAGATTTGCACTGCTATGGTCAAACTGGCAAAATGAAGAGGCTTATGGGGTTTAACTAATCACCAAGTGTTACAGAGATTTATAGTTTTAGTACAAACAAATGAAGAGGCTCAAGGGGAGTAACCTTGTTAGACTGTTGTACAATCCGAAGAGCCATGACTGCATAGGATCATTCGTTGGGATGGATAAGTGATTCTTTTATAGGATTTCCATGAGATCATAGAATCAACTAAGGATGGAATAGGTATTTGTGATCGATCAGCTTCCAGTACGACCGAAGACTTTCTATCTGCATTCAGAATAACCACACAATCAGGTTGTTGGTTCAACCCAAAATTGATCTTCTTCTTTCTTGAACGGATTTTTTTTGCAAAAGAATTGGTCAAAAACGCCCCGATCTTCCATTGAGAATCATCGAAACAATGAGAATTCACATTTCTTAAATAGCTCGCCATTTCCTTCGTTATCTCACAAATAAATAAATGATTGGTCTTTAAAAAGAAGGACCGGCCTTTTTGACGAATGGGAGATCCTATAAAATGAAGAGCGTTTCGTAAACAAATCAGTGTCTTGTTTGAATCGAGAATGGCAATTCCATTTCTTGAACCACGGATATAGACTTTGAAATGGTGATCAGCTACCCAACGGCCGAGCAAGGTAATTTTGTTTTTTTGCTTTTGCTTGGGACTATGATGTTTGGCATCCCTTAGTTCAAATTACCAAACAACAATATCATGTTCATCTATGATAATCTCTTAGTTCACATAACCATCATAATCTCCGAAGCTAACCGAACGACTGCTATAATTCTGGAATCTATAATGATTGGCAGACCTTAGTTCACATCACTAAGACTGTTATTACTAGTCCCTTAGAAGTAAGATGGGAGAACAAAATAACCAACGAAAAAGGAAATACTTTTAATGAAATCTGACATACCATGGGGTCGAGGAGCCAACTGAGGCGAAGGAAAGCGACTAAGGGAGGGCGGCGAGGCTAGCTGCTCAGCCGACGGGGAGACGCCGTGGCGGAGAAGGTCTGGTGTTGTTAGGGAGATCGGCTGAGTGTGCCGTTGCTCGTGCTGCTGCACTACCGACACCCAACTTTGGCGGATGAGCCTCCCAAAAGCTTCAGGCCTCCATCCCTACAGATCTTCACCAAAAGTGGCGTCTCATGTCGATCGCCGGTCCTCCCGCGATGGCCGACGGCAGATGGCCCCACCATTCGGTGCCTTCTCCCGCGTCGTCATCACATGCTCAAGTAACAAGGAGTGAGACATGGAGATTGAGGAGAGGAGAGGTAGAGAAAACCAAAAAAATCGGGGGACAGTATGTGGAGGAGATGGCACCTCTTGCTACGGTGCCGCCCCACTGCGGATAGGACGAGAGATGCGAGATGAGAAGAGAAAATTGTCGAGGCTTCAGGAGGGATCATCATAAGCGGTGACTGTAGCATGCACGGTCCAGCACAGCGGGAGGAAAAAAGACAGAAAACCAGAGCAAGCCAAGATTAAAAACCAGGGACATGTGTCACTCCCGGAAGAGCCAACGCCCAATACTGCTATAATTCCGGCATCTATAATGACTGGCACACCTTAGTTCACATCACTAAGACTGTTATTACCAGTCCCTTAGAATTAAGATGGGACAACAAAATAACCAACGAAAAAGGAAATACTTTTAATGAAATCTGACATACCATGGGTTCGAGGAGCCAGCTGAGGCGAAGGAAAGCGACTAAGGGAGGGCGGCGAGGCTAGCTGCTCAGCCGATGGGGAGACACCGTGGCGGAGTAGGTGTGGTGTTGTTGGGGAGATCGGCTGAGCGTGCCGCTGCACTACCGACACCCAACTTTGGCGGAGGATCCTCCCAAAAGCTTCAGGCTTCAATTACTATAGATCTTCACCAAAAGCGGTGTGTCATGTCGGTCGCCGGTCCTCCCGTGATGGCCGACAACAGATGGCTCCACCATTCGGTGCCTTCTCCCGCGTCGTCATCACCTGCGCAAGTAGCAAGGAGTGAGACATGGAGAGTACGTGGAGGAGATGGCACCTCTTGCTACGGTGTCGCCCCACTACGGATAGGAAGAGAGATGCGAGATGAGAAAAGAAAATGGTCGAGGCTTCAGAAGGGATCGTCATAAGCGGTGACTGCAGTATGCACGTTCCAGCACAGCGGGAGGAAAAAAAGACAGAAAATCAGAGGAAACCAAGATTAAAAACCAGGGACACGTGTCGCTCCCAGAAGAGCCAACGCCCAATATTGGGAGCGCACGGGGGGAGGCCTGGCTTAGCCACTTTAATTATTGTATAAATGTGTTTCGGCTGGCATGGTTGTTTAGGAGTCGGGCTTAGCCTAAGTTATCACCGCCATATAAAAGGCCGGGCATCGCCCTTGTACGAGGTGAGTTTTTTGCGTCAGTTATTGAATATACAGAAGGTTTTCGCCAGGTTCCGGCGGCGTACTGTGGTTGAGAATCCCATCTAGGGTTCGTACTCTTGACGAGTTGATTGGACGGGCTATCGTCTAATTTGTTGTTGATCTTTGGAAGATCGTCCATGTACTTCCTCTCTCGGGTGCGCGTGTTGTTTTCTTGGTGATTGCATCTACAAGATCGCGAGCGCCACGTCGTTTCAGGTGACACCGTACCATGAAAGATTGAGAAAATTATTCACGCCGTCGATTCTCTATCGAAGGTCGCATCACTCTCGGTGAAATCTCTCAATACTCTGGCTTGCTCATGGAGCAGCCAACCATTGCAAGTTGGGGTGGGGTGGGAGGGCTATTTCCAGCTAGCCGCTCCAAGTTGTTTTTATAGTCAAAACAAAACACACATTAAAAAATGTTCAAGAATTTTTAAAAATTCATGAATTTGAGAAAAGATCACAAATTTGAAAAAAATTCACAAATTCAAAATGAATTTGGAAAAAGTTTACGAATTGGGAAAAGGTTGTGAATATGGAAAAAGTTTGTGGATTTGAAAAATGTTCATGGATTTGAATAATGTTCATGAATTTGAAAAGTCCTTGAATTAAAAAATGTTCATGAATTTGAAAGAAGATTATGAATTTGAACAAAAAGTTTGCAAATTTGAAAAATCTTCATGAATTGAAAATAATTCACAAATTTTAAACAATTTTTGTATTCAAAAAAATATTTGCAAAAAATTGTTCATGAATTTTAAAACATTCATGTATTTAAAAACTATTCATGATTTTGAGTTTCTTTTTGCGAATTTGAAGAGTGTTCATGAATAAAAAAAGTAAAAAATAAAAAAGATAAAACCCACTAAACCGAATAAAACTAGGAAAAACAAAAACCAAAGAAAGCCGAGAGCAGGAAACGAGAGGGTACTTTCTAGAAGGCTCCCAAAACTAATGGAGGAGAATTGCATGGGCCGACAACACACTTGGACTGGTTATGGAAATAGTAATGGACGCTCTGTACCAATAGTATTGTAACTAGTGTTGTAAGTGGTATATAGGAAACAACCGTCTCGCGCCGCGCAGGAGAGCTCCTAGTTCCCGCATAGGGTGGCGTGGGCGCAGCAAACACGTACCCCCGGGCGCTTTGGGTCGGCCCATGCAGGGCGGAGCAACCCTATTTTTTTTCCTTCATTTGTTTCTTTTCTTTCCTTTTCTTCTTTAAAATTTGTTCAGAGTTTTAGAAAAAGTTAAATTTTAAAACATGTTCATGAATTTTAAAAATGTTCCAAATTTAAAATAATGTTCATGGATTTGAAAAATGCCTCAAATTTCAAAAAAATGTTCACCAATCTAAAAAAATGTTTCTGGGTTGATAAAAAGTTCATGAATTTTGAAAATGTTCTTTTATCTCAAAAATGTTCCAAATTTCCAAAAATGTTCACACATTTCAAATAATATTCTGATTTCTTTTACGAATTTGAAATATGTTCCTAGATTTCAAAAAATGTTCATGAATTTGAAAGTTGTCCCCGTATTTAAAAATGTTCCACAGAAATGTTTCAAATTTCCAAAAATGTTCCCATATTCCATAAAATGTTTTGAGATTCTAAAATGTTTACTAATTTGATTTTTCCATAAATTGAAAAAATATTCATGAATCTGAAAAATCTTCTCTAATTTCATTTAAAAAAAAAATATTCACAGATTTGAAAAATCTTCCCTTGTTTGAGAAAATGTTCACAAAATAAAAAATTGGAAAAAACAAAAAGTAAAACTGGAAAAAGAACGATGAAAGAAACCGAAAAACCACAAAAATTCTGAAAAACCGGCAGTCCCGCTTGGGGGTGCACGTTTGCTCGCTGTTCCCCAACCTACGTGGGGAAAATGATTTGCCGTCGCAGTGCGAGGACTAGGCATGGTCGATGGCGTCCTCTTTGTCGGTACTGCGTCAAATAGTGACTTGTCAATGATTGACATGGCGTGACCGTTTTTCTGTTTTTGTTTTCAAAATTTGCTCCCACTTTTCTGAAAAATGTTCATAATTTTAAAAAAATCACATAATTTGAAGAAATGTTAGAAAAAAATTCAAAACGTGTTAACATTTTAAAATTTTCTTCGAAATTTAAAAAATCACATTTTAGAATTTTTTTCACAAATTTAGATTTGAAATTTCAATTTTACACTCATTTTGTCCGGATTTTTGAAAGCAAGAATAAAATTTTAAACCACTAGCAATTTTATTAAATTCCAAACATATTTTGGAAAAGTCAAACTATTTGAAAATTTGATTTTTTTAATGAAACTATTTTTTGAATTTTTAGAACAATATTTGAATACGTAAACATTTGTTGAATAGACAAACATTTTCAAAATGGAAACCTTTTTTGGAAATGCGCTAAGTTTTTAACACCTTGAACATTTTTTTAAAATGGGATCACTTTTTGAATTTGCGTTTTTTTGTTTTTTTGAAAAAATATTTTGTTAAATGTAAAGTCTTTTTATTTGTCAATTTATTTTTTTAATAAAAACATTTTTAAAAAGACATTAAACATTTTCGAATTTTGTGATTTTTTGAAAAAGAAACATAAATAGTAAAAAATAAAAAAAATAAAAAAAGCTGAAAAAAGCGTAAAAGAAAATAATGGAAAATAGGAAAATAAAAATAAATACTTTTTTTTGCGTCCAGGCGAAATTGGCCGGCCTCGTGCGCACGACTATGTGAGTTTTGACGACTGTTTGCCGCATTGAGCGGCAAATAGGATTTTCGCTGGTCGACCCCCTTGTCCCAAAGCTCTCTCCATCCACCGGGCCAAAAGCCCATCCCGTAGCACAGCCTGCTCACAGCGGTCGGCAACACAGAGCGTATACCGAACTCGCTAACACGTAGGCACGGCAGCTCCCAAAACCCTCGCCCCCACTCTCCCTTCCGGCGGCCATCAGCTACCCCCCCTCTCCGCCGCCGCAAAACCCCCACCAGCAAAGCCGCCGCAAAACCCTCATCACCATGGCTCCGGGGGAAACCGGCGTCGAGCAGCCGCGTAAGGCGCATCGCGTGGCCAAGTCGGGCGCGAAGGCGCGGAAGAAGAAGGGCAAAGGCGCCGCCGGCGACGATGAAGGGGGCGAGAGGAAGAACCCCAAGGTACGGAAGGGGTCTCCTGGGTTTCTCTCTCGGAAAGTGTGGGCTTTCTCGCCGCTTGTCTTGTTATCCGTAGATTAGTCAAGTATTCGGCTGGCGAGCATCCTATCTGGGTGCCTGTAAGAGCCTCGCTTAGATGAACGATTCTGTTTAGTGCTTGATTGTGGAACATCCGGTACAAAGTACATATGATTCATGCCCAAATATTCTTGCACTATAAGCGATGGTTACCGTTTCTTTATTCCTTTTTCCTATCTGGTTTTGGAGGCCTTCGTTTAATTAGACTGCAAAAATGCATTCTCCCAGGCTTTTGCCTTCCGTTCAGCAACAAAGGCGAAGCGGCTACAATCTCGATCAGCAGAAATTGAACAACGCCGTCTCCATGTGCCAATCATGGATCGCTCAATTGGGGAACCACCTCCTTTTGTTGTTGTAGTCCAAGGACCTCCGCAGGTATGATATAGCTCTTGCATGAAAATAATGCCTATGTATTGTTCTCTGACCATTATAGCTTACTTCAAATTCATCAGGTTGGAAAGTCGCTGCTGATAAAATGTCTAGTAAAACACTACACTAAACAAAACTTGTCAGATGTCCGTGGTCCCATCACGGTTGTATCAGGTTAATGAATCTTTCACATGTCATACTTACACAGTGGATAATGCTCTTCAAATTAACCAGATTATTGGGAATATGTATATATTTGTTACATGTAGGTAAAAGCAGGAGGGTGCAGTTCTTGGAGTGCCCAAGTGATATCAATGGAATGATCGATGCTGCTAAAATAGCAGATCTTGCTCTGCTGCTTATTGATGGTAGCTACGGATTTGAGATGGTATGTTGTCAAAGCTGTTATTCTTATAAATACTCGCAGGCCTGTTAAGTTGTTTAGCAGACACTAGGGCCGAGGACATAAATATGCTTCGTGGTTTTAGATGCACCTAAGGAGCACATACCCACCGACTTCTATTCTTACAAAGAGATTCGATAAAATGCCGCATCTTACTCCCCTTGGATAAAATGCCCCACCTTACTTTATAAATTATAATCGATAGCAAGCCATCTTACTTTGTCATCCTTCTTTCAATTTTTAAATCATTTTTGGCTAAATGGTCTCCAAATCAGGCTCAAAAAGATCAAAATGCTCCAGTAGTTTCTTCTTCCTTAGCTTGCCCCACCTCCTTTCTCTCCCAACAAGGGCGTTCAGATCTTAGCTTGGGCGCCGGCTCCACCCCACCTTGATGGCTGCTGGAGCTCACGATGGTGTCTACTCCCATTGCTGGAATGGTTGAGCTTTGCCTTGGCCTGACCCAAACGCACCACTCCCCTCCGTGTTGCTTCCCCTGATCCTCTGGCAGCTCTACAAAGGGAACCAACAGCGCACCCGGCATGGCTCTTGGTCCATTCGTGTGAGTCCTCCATCGGGTCAGGATCCCTAGTGCTGCACCAAACTCTCAGGGAACCGAACTCTTCACTGTACTCCACTCGCACAAGCTCCAATAAATTGCTGCACCACTTGCTTCAGTTCAATGGGGGAAAAACAAGCAACCGACCAACACACATGACTAGTGATTGATGTAATACGTAACAGTACATGCGAACCATCTATGATCGCACTACACCGTTGCTGTTGATCGATGAATTAAACCAATTGTCTGTGGTCCTTTCCTCCTTCTATGTCCTGGTGAAGATGACATATAAGGCTGTCGACGACTAGCTGTGGCAGAGTGCCATGTCACCTGTCGCCACGGTTCTCTCCTTGGTCGGGGTGCATGACGGGGGAAGTTCTCGCCGCAGTTGATCGAGCGTGGGGAGAAGGCGGCGGGGATGAGAGTGCAGTGAGAGGGTTGGAGCTGATGAAGATAAAGGGTATTTGCCTTCCCCGTGGCTTTTGGATAGAAACCCCATGCGTTGCCACGGTATTGGAGATTTGATTTCTAAATATTATATAGATTATAAATTCAGCAAGATATAAAATATGTGAGAATTTTTTTGCAGCAAATAAACAATAATCTTCACAAAAATTTAAACATGTCACACTTAAATCTGTAGGAGTTAAAACCCACTTAGAATACACTATTGCATGTTGCATGCATGGTAGGGAGGCTCTCATGTCCAGATCAGACGGTTGCTAGTGAACCAAGCTAGCAAATCTAACAGCTAAAACGATTTTGACGAGGTGGCTCACTTTAAGAGCTGGAAAATAGCAATCAATGTTTGCTATGGGGTTTGCCTATATATCTTATATAAATACTCAAAAAGGCATTCTATCACTCTAAAAGTAAAATGGGTCACTGGATCAATTACAAAGTAAGATGGGCATTTTCTCCAAGGTCAAAGTAAGATAGGATGTTTTAGAAAATCCCACTTCTCTTACACATTAGGCTAAATGCTTTATTACGGTGATTAGATTTCCTGTCCATGACTATTTGGTCCCTTTTTCATGGCTCGGTGTTCAACATGTTAATTCTCCAGATCTCAGTTTGTTAATTCCTACCAATTGGTGGAGCTGACCTGTTGTTCTGATCTATGTTTATCTGTTAAATCTTTTCTGTTAACATTGTACTAAAGCTACCCAAATGAACCCTTGTATCCAGGATACATTTGAGTTCCTTAATATCATGCAAGTGCATGGATTCCCCAAGGTAATGGGAGTGCTTACACATCTTGATCAATTTAAAGATGTAAAGAAACTCAGGAAAACTAAGCAGCGCCTTAAGCATCGATTCTGGGCTGAGATAAAGGAGGGAGCGAAACTGTTCTACTTATCTGGTCTCATTCATGGAAAGTAAGTTTCTGTAAAGTTGGTATTTCATTGTTCAGACTCTTAGCTTGTAGGTAAATAACTGGAAATTTGATCCATGGGACACGGTAATTCAGTTTTTAAGCCAATTCGAGCTCACTGCTCCCCATATCTAACGAAATACTATGCAATATTAGGTGATTTCCCTGTGCGTTGCTGCGGGATTTTAAAGATTAACTTTGGATAATAAATTTTGTATGAACGAAATGACCTAAATCAAAAGTTATTATTTTCAGAAGTAATTGTGTGTGAACAAATAGTTTGCATTTACGCTGGACCATTGAAGATGGACCAATTAAATTGAGTTATGCATGTGCTAGAAAATAGTTTTAGTGGATGATGACGTGGCACATTTGGTGACGTGGAGGGCTGCATGTTGAGAGAATTAGAGTTAGTAGGAATCAACTATTTAGGTATACTATGCAATATGCATTGGCTTCTCTATACTGCAGCTTCATGACATGGCTGTACATTAACCTGGATTTTTAACTTCCGTACTCCTACCACTTGTTCAATTCTGTGCAGATACACGAAAAGAGAAGTCCATAATCTTGCAAGGTTTATATCTGTTATCAAGCCCATCCCTTTGAGTTGGCGAATGGCACATCCTTACTTGTTAGCAGATAGATTCGAAGATGTAACTCCGTCAGAAAGTGTGCGCTTGAACAGGAAATGTGACAGAAAAATAACGCTGTATGGTTACCTTCGTGGATGTAACATGAAAAGAGGGACCAAGGTAACATTTAAACATATGCCTTTTCTTTCATCATTGCTGAACTTTGATTTGAATTAGGGATTATTTGTGCGAAGGCTATTATACTTCATAGCAGGCATTTAATTACTCCCATGATTGAGTTAATATATGAATTCATCAATATAGTTTACATCTGGACTTAGTTGAATAGCTCACAAATGGAGGTAAAGAACAAGATCTTACTTTTCAGTAAGCATGAATTTGATTTGGGTGAACCTACAGAAATTACTACTAGATAATTATTGTTCAGTTTGAAATTGACTAGATGGAATGCATAGCACTATTTTCATTAACTGTACTAGACATCGCTCAATCTGTTTCACCACAACTCCGCAAAACAAAAAGTGCGTGTAGTTTATCTCTCCGTCATTTTAATTCAACCTCAGCAGCAGCCGAATAATACACAGAGCTTTCATTAATGATATGAACTCCTGACTTGCAACTAAAGGCAACACACCTTTTACTAAGCCTTATGCTATATTGCTATGAGCAAGTTACTTTTGTGCATTCACATACAGTAGAAACAAGCATCCCCGTGCTCCACAATCTTCTTTAACACTAAAGTGATGAATGATTTAAGTGGGTGAGTATTCTATGAAGTGGTTATAGCTGGGGAAAAAAATCACATATTAGTTAGCCATATTACTTTTGTGATGTCTTATACATTATTGACTACTCCCTCCGTGCCTATTTACATGGTGCACACGTATTTTGAGATTCAACTTTGACCATCAATTTGACCAATAAAACTTGTGGTATATGTCAAAAGACTGTACCATTCAATTCGTATTAAAATGTAGTTTTAAATGGTACACTTTTAAGTTTTAACATATAATTAATATATTATTGGTGAAAATGATGATCAAAGTTCAATCACGAAAAACGAGGATGCCATGTAAATAGGGACGGCTGGAGTACCTTGCAGCATGCCTACATGGTGGCTCGGTTGTTAATTATTTGTTTAAAGATGGAAACCTTCTTTAAAGGGACCAAATGCTTTGCAATAGGGTTAGAAAGCAAGATTTTCTTCAATTATTATGCACTAAATTTGATGGGACTGCTGTGAATACCGAGGATGACTGCACAAGAAAGTGAGATATCAATCCCACACACAATTTGGAGGTGCATTAGTATTTAGTCCTTACATGTTAGAAGGAATTGGACTTCACCTAACTTAGAAGGATGCATGTACACATTGTTGTTCCTGTTCTTTTCTCTCTGTGTTTGATTTCATTGTCCTACTTTTTTGGATGCTAACACCTGCAGTAATTTGTGCAGGTGCATATCACAGGAGCAGGTGATTTCAGCTTGTCTGGTGTAACAAGTTTGGCTGATCCCTGCCCTTTGCCATCGGCTGCAAAGAAGCGAGGACTACGTGACAAGGAGAAGTTGTTCTATGCCCCAATGTCTGGTCTTGGGGATCTCCTGTATGACAAGGATGCGGTGTACATCAACATCAATGATCATCTTGTTCAGTTTTCAAACACTGATGAGAACAATGCATCTAAGAAACAAGGTACGACAAGCATGTTAAACTATAAATACCTGAATTTGGTCCCCTCCATTGTGATCGCCTGCAATTGGATTCAGGATAATATTTTTTTATGAAATGGCCATGCATAAACATGCTTTGGTTAACAAGGATATTTTAATGCCATACTGGAAACTCAATTGACTGCTGATATTGTGTCGCTGACCTGGTATTGCATTCAAATAATGTTGTGGCTTATGAGTGTTGCTGAGACATAGATTGCAAAGTGAGGCTGGCTGCTACATAGTTGCTGCTTGTGCCTTGGAAAAATAATCTGAGTAGAGAAACTTTTGCTGGTGGACCAGTTATTTGACTAAATTGCCCCTGTAATATCTTTATGGTTTTCCGATCGTTCCATATAGTGCCATATAACTGTTACAGACCTTCTGAAAGCGTGTGCGACTTTCCTTTAATATAGTATTTGTCTCTAATAGTTTTATCACATATCTATGCTTAATTGTTTGCTGGGATGCTGACCATGCTACAGGGAAAGGTAATGATGTCGGTGTGGCTCTAGTAAAAACTCTTCAGAACACCAAATACTCCCTTGATGAGAAGTTAGATCAGAGTTTTATAAATTTCTTCGGCAGACGGCCTGCTGCTCAGTCCGAAGACAGTGACATGACAGGCAATGCCATTTCTTCAAGACAGAATGACCAGGGAGATGCTAACATTTTGGCACAAGTAGGTGGCAATAACCTTAGTAGTGCAGGCACCCTGGAGAGCAAGGGGCACTCTTCTTCCGAGTGCTCTAGTGATAGTGAAGGTGACAGTGATGATGACATTCAGCCAAGTGATCATGGCGTTGACTTGAGAGAAGTGGAATTTTGCAATGGAAGAATGAGGCGAAAAGCTGTGTCAGCTAATTTTCAAGATGATGATGATGATGATGATGAGGTTTACCATTTGCCCTTAGTATCAATGCATATCAGTGGATAGCTTTCTTTCTCTTGTTTTGTGTTACATACTTGGTTTATGATCCTTTTACTTCCCACAAATGCTTTATGTTTAAGAAATAGTTGTTGAACATGCATTTATTTGTAAAATGTAACCCGCCCAGGCAACCTATAAGACCATAGGTTGGTATTAACTTTTCCTAAGTTCACCTGTCAATATAAAGTGGCATTTTGTAGGCATGAACTTGATTTTTAATGCTTCTATGGCACTATGGGTTTTCAGTTTGGGTCTGTAAAAATATTTTAACCTTGTTTTGAAATACAGGGCTCTGGTAACGAAGATGATAGTGGTAATGAAGATTCTGACGATGACCACCTATCTGAAGGTTCTTTATCATCAGATGGTAGTGGAGAAGCTCTTGATTCAGGTAGGAACCAATTTCACACACATATCTTACCTCATGCACCCAGCAATCCTTGCACATACATATTAGTTATGCTAATTTCTTTGCTGAACCAATTTACTTAAGAATAAAGTACTGACAATATTTTGTTTTGACATTTTATTCTAACTTTTTTTATTTTAGATGATGGAACTGAAAACACTTCGAAGTGGAAAAAATCTTTACTTGCTAGAACACTGTCCAGACGGAGTGCCAGTCTAATGCAACTTGTATATGGGCAAGCTTCAGCAGAACTAGACAAAGATAGCGGCGAAGAAGGTAGCTCTGATGAAGAAATTTTTGTACCAAAAGGACAAAAAAAGGTAGTTGTGTGCTGCATGCATGTAATTAATTAGACGAGGTATCCTGTCTTCTCTAGGATAGATTATCCACGACCTCTGGTTTGATAGCCATATTGGATCAGAAATAGGTCAACAGAGAAGGGACTTCAATAGACCCTTGTTTTTCCTTATTTTACTTCAGCCATCTGTATGCTGGGGGCAAAGAAAGTAGTGCCTAACTGCACTCTTGTTTTTTGCTATCATTCTTATAGTTCTCCTGGTCACAATATTTATAAAGGTACACTATGCAGTGCTAATATATGTTCATGTGAGCATTTTCCCTTCTGTATTGTATTGCGTGATGGGTTACCTGGAGAATTTACTATAGTGCACAGAGTTCTACATATCTTGCTAGTTTTGTTATTAGTGTGAATCAATAGATGACTTTGTTTTGTGATTCACAGCAAGTAAAGAATGAATTACCAAGCTTTGATGATATTGATGCTGAGGATTACTCTAAGTTCTTGAAAGTGGAGCTACGTGATTGGTCTAACGAAGATCTCATCAAAAGCATCCGTGACCGGTTTGTGACTGGAGATTGGTCAAAAGCTTCTCTGAGAGGACGTGAGGTAGATGAAAATGGAGAGGGTGATGAAGACATCGATGGTGATTTTGAAGATCTGGAAACTGGTGAGGTACACAAGAGCCAGGCTGCTGAAAATGCAGCTGGGAAGCCAGGTGTTCACAAAGAAGACGAACTAAAAGTTGAAGAACTAAGACTCAAGAAGCTTGCGCTTAAAGCAAAATTTGATTCAGAATATCCTTAATACGTGATTGTTTTATCCTTCTTTATTTCTCTTTCAATTTGCAGTTTGTTCTTGACGCTCTTTTGCTTGCCTCTTAGACTGGAACAGCACCTCCATGATCTGTTTATTTTGACCGGTTTCTTGAACTCGTTGTTTTTTGATTAGAAATTAGAAATGCATTATTGCTCATTCCTTGACTGAAACCTACATATGATGGATCGGACCTCTCTGGCGAGGAAGTTGATAACGAGAAGAAGAAATCGAAAAGAGAGCAATCTGACGCAGGGGGCTATTTTGACAAAGTATGCCATGCCATTCTCTGCCCTTTTCAGCTCTGCTCCTGAAAAAGAAAAGGAGACTGATCTAGCTTTTGTATCTTTTCAGTTGAAGGAGGAAATTGAACTCCGCAAGCAAATGAATATATCTGAACTCAATGATCTGGATGAAGATACCCGAGTAGAAATTGAAGGATTTAGGACTGGTACTTACGTCAGATTAGAGATACATGGTGTGCCGTATGAGCTAGTTGAGCATTTTGATCCTTGCCACCCCATTCTTGTTGGGGGTATTGGCCTCGGTGAGGAGAACACTGGATATATGCAGGTCAGCCATTTTGTATTTACTTCCAGTTTTCTTGATCAGTAGCTTAAGGAGTTGAAATATGCTGGTGCAGTTACTTGATGTTGGAACTACCAATACTCTACATAGCTGTAAAATAATGTTACATGAAGCTTCCAACCTTCCACATTTACATCACATGTAGTTATTATCACGGCAATCAGAAGGAAAAAGTGGAACAGATCTTGACTGATTATTTGGCGGTGTAGATTATAGTGCCGCAGATTAGTCAAATCTGGATGTTAGAGGTAACCTAGCTGTATGACAAGTACACCTCCATTCCTAGTTATTGAATTGTTGAGAAAATATTTGATGGAAACCAAGTTACAGTGAAAACTTGGTGGATGCTAAGAGTTTTCAGAAAGTCTTGAAAACTGCAGTATTTGAGGAGGGTCATATTCTATTAATACGTGAAATCACAAGTTGAAAATCATATTCATATGGGAGATACATAAAAAACAAATCAGCATGAATAGTGATGTTTAACTGTTTTTTTTCTTCCACTGGATATTTTGCCCTAGTTTTTTTGTATAATGTTTAATGAACACTATCCACTTTTGAATTATAAATATGTGTGCTGTAGCATCTAACAGGCAATTGCAGGGGGTCAATTGGTTCATTTTTATTATACTGGCGGTGACCCACAATTTCACATATTACCCTATTCGTTGTTGATACAGGTTAGCTTGAAGCGCCACAGGTGGCATAGGAAAGTGTTGAAGACAAAAGACCCAATTGTTGTTTCTATTGGTTGGAGACGTTTCCAAACAACGCCTGTATATGCAATAGAGGATCGAAATGGCCGGCACCGCATGCTCAAGTACACACCTGAACATATGCATTGCTTTGCTATGTTTTGGGGGCCACTGGCTCCACCAAAAAGCGGTGTACTAGCAGTCCAGAGTCTTTCCAGTAATAAGGTACATTCATTGATGAGTTCACACCAGTCCATAGATGGTTAGTGGCAAATAAGAAAAAATATGCTTAGGGTGACATTTAAACATGTTATTTTCTAGTAAATGTTCCTGTTTTTAATATCCTCAAGTGACAGTGATAATCAAAATCAGAGGCTATCATAGGCGCAGACAAGTAAGTGACAATAGTCTAGTATCATAATCATCTAATCACAACCAAATCGAATGGAATCTTCAATTGTTGTGTTGGCCCTGACTTATGTCCCTGACTTTATTTTCTCTACGTTTCATGCTTTCTCTTCTAAGACAAAAGTTGAACTCGCCATTTGTCTGAAGAAGTTAGGCACTATGAATGCCACGGAAAGCTAGTCAGGAGTGACCATCATTTTATTGGATGGACATGTTCAATAATTGTCTGTCACTGTAACATGCATCCGGAGTTTCATTTTGCACTACTTGATAATAGTTTGTAGTTTCATTCTGTTTTAGCAATAGTCATTTTAGTATATTTATTATTGATATGCTTTGCAACGATGCTTGCACATTCACGCAGGTACCATTTAGAATTACTGCAACTGGTTGGGTTCAGGAATTCAACAATACTGCCCGAATTATGAAGAAGATCAAGCTCACAGGCGCACCATGCAAGATATTTAAGAAAACCGCCTTAATTAAAGGGATGTTCACATCTGATTTAGAGGTTGCTAGGTTTGAAGGTGCAGCAATTCGGACAGTAAGTGGAATCCGAGGACAAGTTAAGAAGGTAATACATGAAAAGGCTTGCTTGAATAATCCGTGGTAGTTATTTATAGCATCTTATGATTTGATGAATCTAATCATCTAATTTTATGCCTCCACAATTTCTCAACATTTTTATATCGTTGCATTGTCTTTGGTCTTGTATGGACATGTAACAGCACACCAAGTGGCCTGGCTAGTAAACAGACCTTTTGCATACACATTTTTTACTCTCCTTGATCAAACCAAATTGAAGATCTTGAAAATGACTAACTATCGTCGCATGGGCTAGGTTTATAGCTAAACTCCCAAGTTTTAGTAGTTCTTAACTAGAACCTTTTAGCTTTTTGGGGACGCCAATGGAAGTGGACAACTGTACAGAACCTTGAAAACTACGAGCAGACATTATAAAACTCTCAATCTGTTCCTATCATATCCATAAATATGGTTTTGGAGAGATGTGAGGGGGATATTTGGCAGCGCCAATGGACAAGTCGAAGTAGTATGTGCTTGTAATTGTCCGTCTTTATCTTCTAGTACATTACGAAATATTCGAGTTACTCTACTCCTAGTAAGTTGATGCCTAATAAGGCACAGTAACAAGGCGTCTCATAGAAATCTAGTAATATGCATCCAAATGCATATAATATTGGATGTACGGCTGTCAACCAGCTGAACCAGAGGGAATACAACCAATCTCGGCTTGAGCTTGTTTTTTTACCATGAGCGGATTAACCCAAAGGTTGAGTTAGGCTCGGCTCGTAAAACCTAGGCTCACGCTCGGCTCATAAAACCTCGGGTCGGGTCGCTGAGGACTCGACAAAGCTTGAGCTTTGCTTTGCTCAGGCTCTTGGAGAATCATCATTTTCTTCTGACCAGAACATTCGCTCAGAAACTAGGCACTGGTCTACTAAAGAAATGTTGCAAATCTAGTTTTCATAGATGGTACCGCAACTTCAATCTTCTGCCGTGGCCAAGGTGGGAACCAATAAACTGGGCACCAGGCTGTGCAGGTTGTGCTTCGCTGTTTGCTGCAGGGAGCAGCCAATGTGAATGATCCATAATGGGCTGCAAAGAGACTGTCATGGGCCAATTGAAGAATGCTCACGGGCTAGTCCAAGGAGGTTGTAGGCAGCGAATTGAATTGTAACATCCAAGTTAGAATCTGTTGCCGTTAGAAACAACTGGGTTTTAATAACATGGGCTTGAAATAAGGTCAGGGCAAGAAGAATAGTGAAACCGTAATTGGATGGATACTGCTAATCAGTCTATAATATTGTATTACCTACGCTGAAATGGATGTATCTAGCACTGAAATATGTCTAGCTACATCCATTCCAGCCTCAATTAATATGGGGCGGAGGGAGTATCATTTTAGATTTTGATAAGTTAGCAACTTCAGAACTGTGTGGGCTAGTTTAGGTATTATTTGTCGCTCTAAGAAAACTAATAAATAATAAATAAAGTGAAAAAATATGCGCCATGTAGGCACCCCCATTGATGTATGTTTATTAGTAGAATGGAATCTTATTTGGATTCTGTGTAAGCACATTAGTTTGTTTTTGGTGTTGGAGAGGAAACTTCAAGGTCAATCTGGACTATGGAAAACCCTGAAGCTGACAAATTCATCATTTTTTTTGGTAATTTAAATATTCAAATGTAGGCACTAAATAGTACTCTATTACAGGCAGCAAAGATTGAACCAGGAGATGCACTAAGGAGAAAAGGGGAAAACACAGAAGGCATTGCGAGGTGCACATTTGAGGACAAAGTTCTTATGAGTGACATTGTCTTCATGCGAGCATGGGTCAACGTTGAAGTTCCCACCTACTGTAATCTTGTGACCACTTCTCTTCAACCCCGAGATCAGATGTGGCAAGGCATGAGAACCACTGCTGAGTTGCGGAAGGCACACAACATACCTATTCCTCACAACAAAGACTCGGTTTACAAGGTTTTGAGCCCTAATTTCTTCTCGGGAACCCTTTCTTGCTCTTAATGTCCCTTTTACCATCTCTCACATGTTATCATGGCAGGGTATTGAGCGGAAAGTGCGGAAGTTCAACGCCATAGAGGTCCCTAGGAAACTGCAACCTTTACTTCCTTTTAAATCAAAGCCAAAGGATAGACCTAAGGGCAAGAAAGGATCAACTGTAGACATGATACCAGAGATTATGAATATCGGTGAGAAGAAGATACATGGAGCTCTTCAACAGTTGCATCTGTTAAAGCATGAAAAGGTACACATGTTATGTGCACATGAGCATATTCTTACTTGATGCATTGTAGTGCGTGGTGCTTATTATCCATCCGGTTGATTTATGCAGACGAGGAAGGAGAAAATTAAGCGTGGGCTGCAGAAGAAAGCTCACGAGGCGCAGAAAGCCAAGACGGATGAGATAACGAGGAAGCGGCAGAGGGAAGATAGGCGTGAGAGATACAGGGAAGAAGATAAGAAAAAGAAGCGCGCCCGAAGGTAAGGTAGGCACGAAAGATACAAGGGGTCAGTCTCTGCACGCGCGTTCCCTTGCGATGAAGCACCAGCCAGAGCACACTGTCTACCCAAGACATGATACTCCACTGGCACGGCTGGCAGCAGACGACTCATGAACCTCTAGTAGCGATCTAGTTGGAGATGCATGTGATATTGCTAGTCACTCGCAAAAAAGGAAAGATGTGGTAACTATGGCCAGTGACACCATGTTTAACCGATAAGCGTGTACCTCCGTGTTTATGCAGAATTTTGTCATCCATGTTGGTGACTGCTCACATGCGAGCTGGGATGGTATGTTGAATTGTCAATTTCAGAGACAGAACAGTTAGTTGGCCAATTTTGTTTCGTCAGGTCTTGTAACGGTTGAGCTTTGAGAATTGTTGGCATTGGTTCTGATTGGCTGGTGGTTCTGTACACGTGAACCTGCCCTTGTATTATTGGCTAAGTTCTTTTGCATGCAACGTTTACGTATATGGCCGTATGGGTTCCTATTTCCTTGTTGACTGATGCTCTCTCATTCAGATGCTCTGAGCTGAACGGACGCACAGACGGGGCGCCGTGTCCGATCCCGTTCTTGCCTACACGTGTGAACATGTCATTGCGAAATCAAACTCAAGCACACCAATCCTCGTTCTCGTTGTAAATACAGAGCGTTTATTAAGCTACTGTTTGGAAGCGTGCACATGGGATAGCCAGGCCAACTCCTCGTCCTTACCAAGCACCCCGCCTCAAACCATAGAGGCCGGGATCACATTGCCAACTTACCATTATCTATAGGGAAACTCTTACCTCCTACCGGCCGATCCACGCGACCGTCCCGCCGGCTCTTCGTCCGTTGATATTGCGTTGATCTAACGGTCGAGATTGTGTCCGCGCCCGTTGGAGCCGCGACCGAGCCGCGACCGTTTCCTGAAACATACCCGTTGTTTCAGGAAAATGTTCCTGCAGCTGGAAGCAGTCATCCCCGCAGCAGCGTGTGCTCGCGGGGCTGGGAGGGCGGCGGCGCGACCGGGCCTAACCCACCGCCGTGACGACGACGACGTCTTCGGGAGCGGCGGCGGCCGGCGACAACCCAAGCAGGTACGGATCTCCTCTGGATCCCGGTGATTTCTCCTCCTTCCCCCCATTTCTGGCCGACGTTGTTGCTCCGGTCGAGTTCTGCTCCGTGCCTTCCGGTGGCTTCGCCGGCAGCTACGCGGCGCTTAGGTTTGCGGTGGCGCCCCCTGTTTGTGATTTGCGCCCCCGAATTTGGGTGGGGAATGGACTAGGAACTCGGGGTGGGGAATGGAATTTGCGCCCTCTGTTTGTGAGCATGAATGGCCACAGGTTGGTTTATCACCTCGCCTGCGGTGGAGAAGGAACGCCCCAGCCCAGGAGCACCTGGAGAGGAGCAGGAACAGTTGTAGCATGAATTTGCGCCCTCTGTTTGTGAGCATGAATGGCCACAAGTTTTTCCTTACCTGACTGCCCCTTGGCACCTAGAGAGGAGCAGGAATAGTTGTAGCACAGGCACAACAAGTTTTTCCCAGAATAGTTGTAGCTGCAAGAATCGTTGGAGCTGCAGGAATTATTGGAGCTGAATTTTTTACACTGAATCCATTGAAAATCATACAGTCATACAGTCACTGGAAAGGAAACCCCTTGAAAATTCAGAAGTTTTCTGAATTTTTGTAGCTCATAGCTTTCTGTAGCTCATAGCTTTTTATTGTTTTGTAGCACCTCAAATTTATGCTACTGAAATTTTTATGAATGCTTACTGAATTTTATGAATGCTACTCATTTTCAGTGTATGCTACTGAATTTTATGAGCTAGTTTGTGTACTGCATTTTCTTGTAGCTTATGCTTCTAAATTTAGGTCTATTTTTTTGCTTGAACTAGTTTCATGTTTTCTGAATTTTTGGTATTGCATTTCCTGAAGCTTATAAGGATATGGCAATTAGGCAATGTTTTCTCTGAAATCCAGTCATGTTTGCTTGAAGTAGCTAATGTTTTCATTTTTGTTTGTTTTCGCAGCATGGGTATCTACCAAACCCGATGGTCGGCAAAGCGGCTACGCGAGATAGCCAATGCCATCAAAGGGAAGAAGAGGGATGTCATAAGCAACACTAGAATCATTTCTTTGTGAAATCATATTTTTCTGCAACAGTGCCTTTTCCCTTTGCTAGTAGTTTCTAATTATGTGTTTTTCTTGCTGTGTATGCTCAGGACACAATCTCCTTGCTCAACTTCCGGAAGTACATTGCGGCGAAGCTTTTCAAACACCCGCAAAACACCCTCAGCTCAGAGGATGAGTTCCAAGCCCTGCTGAAAAAGTCGTAGATTGAAGTCAACCGTCGACCACAACAAGACCTAGCTAGTAGTTTAGGCCTCTTTTTTTCCGGTGCATGTGTGTGCGACATGTTTGTAACCGAGCTCTCTAGTAGTCGATGGAACTAAAGCTTTTTGGAGAAGAATGTGTCATGCTGGGGCATGCCCCCTTTTCCCTCTTCTTTTTTGTATGCTGGAGCTTTATCGATGCAACCATTTGTCGCTAATGTTCCGGTGTTGCACAGCTATATACAGTGTAGACATGATAAATAAAATGGTAGTTACCTGTTCCTGATGTGTGTTTCATATCAAGTTTTTTGTTGCACACTGGTGTATCATTTTGGTGTATGGGAGCACTTGTTGCATGATAAATCTTTCAATGGCAACAAAATATTCTATATCCATTGTGTCTCTGTAACATGATCCTTTTGATCTATATTATACTCTAGCAAAATCAACATATGAATACATGTTCCTGTAACATCACCAAGTGAAAGGTCCTTCATGTAAGATTTATGTTTTTCCTGTAACCTTAATACATTAGCTATTTTTCATGGATGCATCCCTGGAACATCATGTCCCTGTAACATGAACATGAACATGAACAAGCTATTTTTCCTGTAACATGAACATGAACAGGAAACAAGCTATTTTTCCTGTAACCTGAATACACCAAGCCAAATGAAAAACTGGTTGTACTGGAAACAAAACCTAGATGAAAATGCATGTCACAACATCATGTTCCTGTATCATGTTTTGCAAATGCAACTTATACACCATCAAGTTTGCAAAATAGAAGTTCCTGTTTCAAACACAGGGAGCAAGTACATATTGCTTTACGAGATGAAAAGAAAACAAAAAAGCTGGCTGCTGGAGATCTTCCCCCTGTTTCTGTCATTTCTTTTCTACAGCTTCAGTTGCGTCACTTGGGCAATTTTTGGATCATTTGTCATCACGGCTCTCAAGTATTGACAATCTGGGACTGCATGTCCAACCCCAGAGCAGAACTGGCATTTTGGGGGTGCTGCCGCCGCCTCCATCGCAGCTTTTAGGGGGCCACATGTCTGAATGTTGTGTCCTAATTCGTTGCAGTGCTTGCAGCGAACAATCCTTTTTGGAGCTTTTGTCTTTCCTGATGTCGTTGCCTTCTTCTCTTGTTGTTTCGCCTTCTTCTTTTGTTCATCATCTCGCTGCTCTACCAGCGTCTTCTTTCTCTTCTCTCTGTCAGTTGGTCGGCCTTTCTTAGGGACACGAGCTGGGTTTTGTAGCATATCCGAGCTTTGATGTTGTGGCATGTCATCATTCAATGTTACCGTTGCGGCAGCGGGTGGTGTTGGGGGTTCACTCTGTTACGTTGCTTGTTGATCAGGCAGTGCTCCTCTCTTCGCCGCTGCTATGGCAGGCTCAAGAACTTTTATTGCATCATCTAATATTCTGTAGGCATCATCATTGCAACATGCATTAGAGGCAAACCATGTCAACCTTCGACACAAGGAGTTGTATTTCAGCGTGTTCGTCGAGGGGTGCCCGAAGTCCAGCAACCGGCCAGTCCTGCCCATGCTTGTTGTGGCTGCTTCAGACCACCTCTCCAACAAGTATTGCTGCGGAATTACTTGGACATTGAGATGAACCATTGCCCTTATTATGTGTGCACAAATCAGCCCATTCATCTCAAAGTAGTGGCAGCTACATTCAAACACCCCTTCATCCATCATAACATGCACAGAATATGGCTTTGGGTTCTCATAGGAGCTTGCTTTCAGCTCAAACAAGAGGCCTTGCCCTTGGTAGTCAGTGTCTTGGTTGATAATGAAGCCGGTAGATGCAGTCACCTGTTTCTAAAACTTACCAAAGACGCTGCGGGTGTAGTAAGCTGCAGCTTGGCGCTCAATGTTGTACCTGCAACATCACAAGAAATAGTTCAGAACCCAAATCACACAGAGACTAGGCCCAACAACAACATTTTTTTTTGTTTTTGATTTGTTGGTAAAGCTCAAAAGTATGTGTACCGAGAGTATAGTGGCGGAGCTGTTGTTTCACCAGTGAATCCAGCATTGTCCTCACGATCAAGCATAGTTTCTTGACACATTTCATATTGCTGCACAAACCTCCAAACGGAATCAACTGGTCGAATCAGGGTCTTGAAATATGAGTTGAGCCCCTTAGACCTGCCCGTTGTGCTCGTGAACGGGAAGAATTTGTTCTTGAAATATGCTGGAGCCCACGTGTGCCTTGTTCGCCACATATTCTTGAGATGTTTGTTCTCAGCCACTTCAAAACAATGCAACATGTGCTGCCATGTTTCCTCAAATTCCTCAACAGTTTCGGATTGGTTGATACAAGTGTAAAACACATCTGCAAACGCCTCGTCTCTGCTCAACAGCCTTCCCAACTTGGACCGCGCATTGCTAAGCACATGAAACTTGCAACACCTATGGCAAGTGTTTGGGAACACCTGATCAATGGTTGTTGCCATCGCTTGGTCCTGGTCAGTCATGATGTTGGTAGGATGCTCGTTATCCATCGCAACCATCCACTGCTGAAACACCCACTTAAATGTTTCAATAGTTTCATCCGGCAACAAGGCACATCCGAGTGCAATTGTCTGGAGGTGGTTGTTTACACCAACTATAGGAGCAAATGGCATGTTGTATCTGTTGGTGCAGAAGGTTGTATCGAAGAATACACAATCTTTGTATTTCGGGTACAATGCCCTTGTTCTCCCATCAACCCAAAATAAGGCAGTCACTGAGTTTGTTGCAGGATCTTGTTGCTTCGCATAGAAAAACTCCGGATTCTCAGCCTTCCTCCTCTCAAAGTACTTCACTGTCATATCCATGTCTCGGAATGTTAACCCTCTCCGGAGCTTTGCACGTTCATTTGTAACATCTCTCTTCACATACGGGAGTATCCTAGTGTCACCTCCATGGATCCTACCAAGGACGCCCATGCAATCTGAATTTGAGAGGTTCACATCATGCAGCGTCAACAAGAGTTGGCAATCCTCGGCAGGTATGCTGCGGTGCGAGCGGTAGTACCTAACACGCTTCGGCTGTTCCATCAATGGATGTGTATGCTCCGCAACAAAGCAAGTCACTGTCCATCTCTCCTCCCCTAGCCAACAATCATATGCGCCTTACAATCATGACGGAGCATCCTATTTTTTTGACGTTTTCTTGTAACATCCATCCCTTCACTAGGCTGCCTACTAGAGTTGCTGTTTTCCGTTGCAATGCTCTCTGATGTGCTACTTGTTTCCGTTTTAACGGGCTTTCTAGCGTGCACACACTCAAAGACCCTCTTTATCAGTATTGCATCCTCTTTCTTCTGACCACTCTTCTGGGTGAATTTTGAAGTAGATATATGTGTCCCGAACCCCAACTTGAAGGCATAGTCGTTGTAGAATTTCCGAGCATCCTCGATTGTGTCAAACATCATCCCAACATAGGGTGGCAGTGGCTGCGACGAAACATCTCCATCATCTGAATCATCTTGGATTGCATCTTCAGCAAACAACAACCCCTCTGAATCTTCACCACCACCAACAGAAAAATTGCCTTGGACATAGCTCCCTTCCCCTTCAGTTCCATGTTCCTGCAACAGAGTTGTTGTGCAACAGTCATTTCATCTCTCCATGGAATCAGCAAATTTTTTTCTTGTTTCAGAAATTCAGGTACCCAATAGAAACATGCAACATAATCAAACCAACAGAATTCTACATGTTCAGGGGTCCCATGAACATGCAACATGCACAATCAAATCACACAATGGGAGCAGGGCATTAACAGAAACATGCAATGTTTTTTTTTCCTGAAACAACATACACAATGAAATCAAACCAGAGGCATTAACAAGTTTCATAAAATTGGAGCAGGGTAACTAACCAATGAAACCAGAGGCATCAACCAATGCAACTAAATTTTTCTGAGTCTCATGTTTCATAGATACAAACAGGCAGGACATGTTGAACAGAGCTAATGTTTCAGGAAATATGGAGGCTCATGTGCAACTAAAATTTGGGAGGCTCATTGCTCTGTTTTTTCACACAGGTGTTCATGTTTCAGAGTGGAACAGAGCTAGTGTTTCAGAAACAGGATCTCACCAAAGATTGTTGATGGGATCTGCTCGATGGAGCTTCAGGAAACACCACCGAGGGATTTGTGAACCAAGTCGAAGATCCAGCTCGCGGCGGAAGCCCCCCGGCGGCGCTTGGAGCTGAGAAAGATGGCCGCGCCCGTTCTCCAAGCAGGGGTCCTCGGTGAGCTAGATTGGCGTCCGATCCCACCATCTGGCGCGCGATGTGGTGCGCCATGGAGGTCCCCCACGGCGGCGGCGGCTGATTTTGTGGTGGTTGGGGGCGGCGCCGCGCTGGGCGCAGGTCTGTCGAGGCCGGGACAAAGCGCTTGTTTCTGCAACTCGACCGTTGTTTCAGGAATTAATGAGTGGGGGGAGGCGACCGAGCCGCGTGCCAGGAGATCGATCGGACGGCTGTGCGCGCGTAGATCGAACGGCCATCGAGGTGGTGGACGTATCGTGCGGATCGGCCGGTGGACGCGTAGCAGTCCCCTATCTATAACTATAACCACTGGACATCATTAAAAACTGCAAATAAAAGGTCTATCACTCTATGCGGAGATAATACAGTGATGTGCTCCTGCTGACGCGTCTCCCTTTAATAAACGCTATGCTTAGTTACCATGGTGCACCCCGGTGTCAGTGCACCCTATATGCACAAAAATAATTTAGTAATTCCATTAAAAAATAAAATCAAATATGATCAAGTTAGACACTCGTATAAAAAGATTCGTTAAGGAATAACTTATATAGTATTTTGGACGATAAAAAAAATCGAAATGCTATATACAAGTACGGTTCACGCTATTTTGTCCTCAATTTTTTTCCTGAAGTCAACATTAATCATTTCTTGATGGAACTTTTATACGAATACTATATACTTAAATCTTTCTTTTCTAGATTTTTTGACCTTTTATATACAATTACTACTAAATTATTTTGCACATATACGGTGCGTTGGCGCTTGAGAGACATAAGTTCACACAGCTCGCCAACCGTTCAGACCCATGAGGGTTCCAGTCTTAAATGGTTGCATTTTTCTGAATTCATTTCGAGCCTTCCGACGGTGTATGTTTAGTGGGAGGAGACGTTCCTATCCACTACGAAGACGTCGGTGGCGATTTCGTCAATCTTAAAATGATGTGCCGGCTTAGTTTTTCGAAGATGTTCATAGAGGTAGAATGTGCACGCGTGCGTTCATAAGGATAAGTGTATGTGCGTATCTAAGGCCAACTCCAACGCACGACCTCAAACGGACGTCCGTTTTGTCCGGATTTCGTCCGTTTGGGGCGGCAAAACAGACGCCCTTGTCCGGTTTGGGCCGTCCGCCGGTCGGTGCACCCAACGAGCGGCCGCATCCCAAACATTGTCCGTGTTGGACTTAAAAAAACAAAAAAAAAATGCATTGCAATTTAAAAAAACCCCAAAAAAAGGCATTGCAAAATAACTTAAAACATAAATATATTACAAACTTAATTAAACAGTCCCCGATAGTCACGTCCCGCACATAGTACTTAAAATTAAAAAAACATAAAAAAGGTAGATCTGCCGCCCGCGCGCCGCCGATGCCGTCGCCGTCTTCAGGCGCTACCGTCCTCGTCGTCGTCGTCCTTGGTCAGGTCGATGTAGGGAGGCGGCGTCCAGAGGTGGGGCGGCGTCCTGTGCAGGCTGCGGTGGTGGAGGTGGTGGTGGTGACCACGACGCCCATGCTGCCTGTGGTGCTGGTGGCGGCGAGGACGGCGGGCTACATGGCGCCGTGGTCGTCCACGACCAGGACTGCTCGTACAACGCTTGATTCCACGCCGGGGTGGGCGGCCGGTCCTCCATGGCCTCCTTCATCACCTCCTCCTTCACCTCCTGCTTCACGTCCAGCTCTGGCACGTAGACGTCGCCGGCGGCCGAGAGCGCCAGCATCTCCTCCAGACCCACCCACTGTGCCTCCTGGCTCCGCTTGAACTCCCTCTCAGAGTCCTCCATGACGGCCCGCACCAGCCGCTCCTCCTCCTCGGCCATCATGGTGGGAGCTGCCGGTGGCGGTGGCGACGGGGAGGAAGAGGGTGTCCCCGTCAGGCCGCGCACTCTGGGTGGGCTCAGCGTGCGCGCACGCGACGGTGGGGCGGGCTATGAGCACAGCCGGCAAAGAAAGTTTGCCGGCGCATGTCGTGCTCATCTTGGAACCATGTGTCCCAGAGCGGCGAGTTGACATCGTAGCGCCGGTCAGCGAGGTGCTGGCGCGCCGGCAGGTGTGTGACGCCCCCGGCCCGACCGTGCACTAATCATACACACAAATGCGCACGATCAAGCCCAGGGACTCACGGGAAGATATCACAACACAACTCTAGACACAAAATAAAATAATACAAGCTTTATATTACAAGCCAGGGGCCTCGAGTGCTCGAATACATAAGCTCGAGTTAAACAAGAGTCAGCGGAAGCATTAGTATCTGAGTACAGACTTAATTAGACAATTTTGCCTTAAGAAGGATGAACAAAACAATGATATCTAGATCGAAAAGGCGCAGGCCTCCTGCCTGGGAGCCTCCTAAACTACTCCTGGTCGTCTGTCTCCACGTAGAAATGGCTCCGTCGGGGTAGTAGTAGTCGTCAGCGGGATCCGCTGTCTCCGGGGCTCCGTCAACTGGTCACAGCAATCGGGTAGGGGAAAAAGAGGTAGCAAAGCAACCATGAGTACTCATCCAAAGTACTCGCAAGACTTACATCAGAACTATTCTATTTATGCATCGGTATCAAATGAAGGGGCTGTATTTGTGGACTAAACTGCAGAAATGCCAGAATAGAGAGAAGGCCTAGCCTATCGAAGACTAGCATCTTCAGCGTCTTGCAGCATTAGAAGAGTGCAGATTAGTATCATAACATATAATAGTAAGTAATTAGTAGCAATGCCCAGAGATCCTTCCTCGACTCCCTGCGAGAAAGCAATCCTGGAGCTATCAAATTAATAAGTAACACAAGTATCCAGTTCAAGTTGTAGTAGATCGAGATACAACACTAAGCGTCCTGTTACCGTGGACACGGCTATTCGAATAGATAACTTCCCTGCAGGGGTGCACTACTGTTACCCAACACGCTCGATTAACTCTGGCTGGACACACTTTTCTGGGTCAGGCCCGGCCTCGGCTGATCGACACGACATAGTCCTACCTAGGCTCCGCAGAGAGGTCCCCGTCGGTCTACATCCTAAGTGCTCTGGGGTCTTGGGCCCATCGCCCTTTGCACTCCGGGTCGTTGTGTGCAGGGTGGATACCAGCGCCACCCCTCTCCTGGATGGCACGATCCGACCCGGCCACAATGCTGAACTGGACATCTGATAGAGCTTTCGGCTGATACATACAGCGCCGAAGGCCCCATTAAACCATTATCCCGCGTGGTGGTAGTGCGTATAGGCCAGTGGCCAACTCAGATCAAATACCCAAATCCGTTAAGCGTGTTATTAGTATCTCGCGGACGCGAACAGGGCTCAAGGCTCACCTCCGACACCCTGCCGCACCGACTTGGTAACCTGCGGACCAACGACCAGGGACCAGGCCCACCTCTCTCCTAGGTGGTCTCCACCTGCCCTGACGTTCCGCCACAATAATCTCTCGCGGGTACCCTCACGATCAGCCCGACTTCACACCTCTCGCGGGTACCCCTCGGGGTCGACCCGACTTTTAACAAGGGTCTGAGGTAAATGCCAAGGTAACCGTGTGGCCATGACATCAAGGGGGAAATCCGAGGAATCACGCTCGATGGATTCCCACTCGATGTATCCGTCAACGTGAACTTGGAGGAATCACCCTCGATGGGTTCACACTTGAGGGGTTGCACGATAGAGGCATCATCGGAGGTGGTGAAAGAGGAATCACCCTCGGTAACCCACAACCGATTAGCCACGCTACATAGATATCATCAGGAGTGAGGTAAGAGGTATCACCCTCGACACTCGATGGTAGCTCTACAGAGTCGTACAACTAAGGGGGTGTGCGGTGCTGTGTCGGTCTCTGAACATCGATCACATTGATCGGGGCACCAGTAACAAAGCGGGGCAATAGGGACAAGGGTGAGGGGTCACTGATGGATCACTGACCAACCTACACTAAGCATTTAGGTCAACAGGTAAAGTATCAACAGCAGGTTACAAAATCAGGCTATGCATCAGAATAGGAGCAATCAATTATAGTAGCAAAATCTAATGCAAGCATGTGAGAGAAAGAATGGGCGATATAGGAATGATCAAGGGGGTTTTTCTTGCCTGGAAGCTCTGCTGAAAAGGAAGAAGGGCCGTCGGCGACGTAGTCGTTCCCAGGAGCAGCGTCGGTCTCGGGTCAACGGAGAGAAGAGGGGGGGGGGAGAAACAGTAAATATAAAGCACACAGATGCAACACAGATGCACGACATGCCGGTAGGTTATGTTAGGGGTGTCCTAATTCAATGCTAGGTATTTTAAACGGAGCGGGAAAATATCCGAGAATATTTTCCCGGCTTTAGGCATTTATCGGTCAGACGATCTGGAGGGAAGGTTCCATGTTTGCTGTGTTAGAGGCATGTGATAGGTATGTGGATGGCATATTCAGATCTGTCTTATTTTTCTGATCATTTTTCATATATAAATTATTTCCATCCGATGTACGGTTTATTTTATATGATTTTTCAAAGTTTTAATTATTTTCTGGAATTTCTAGAATTTACTGGAATTAATTTAATTCGAAAATCATTTAATTACTAATTGCTATGGGTACACAGAAGTGTACCCAGAAATGTGCAACAGAGACTAACAGTGGGCCCCGTTGACTGCCCAGTCAGCAGTCAACAGCCAACTGTTGACTGGTCAAACTGACCAGGGGGCCCACCTGTCATAGTCAGAGTAGTTTAACAGGGGCTGTAACACCCCCAGATCTTAACCCTATCATTAAGCTAATTAAATTGCCTTGTCATCATGATCGTCCTAAATAAATTGCATCTAAGAAATAATCCAACTCAAATTCAAATACAAAATACAAGTCAAATAATTAAACAAAATAGTTCATAATATTGCAAAAATTTCCAAAGCAATTATAAAAATAAAATCAACATTAATTGAATTATTTAAATGGCCCTAACCTATTTAAAACAGTACCTAAGCAGCCCTATTTAATACAATTTCATTTAAACAAAATGCAGATGAAATTATCTTGCCTCAAAACCTTTTTATGGCAGTGGTAAATATTGCCAAGTATTTACATGGCACAATTCCATATTTTACAAAAGTCATTTTGGGGCCTAACAATTTACAAAACAGAAAGGAAATGAAAAAAACAGAAAAGAAAAAGAAAAAGGAGAAGAGCTTACTGTGCCTACGGGCCTAAGTCAAATAGTGCGGCCCAGCCCACCTAACCTCCCCGTCGTCTTCCTCTGTTCACAGAGGCGCCGTGGACGCCGTGCGGCCGCCCATGGCCAGGATGGCCACGTGCCGGCCATCCGCTGCCCCCCCCCCCGTCCGGTTAAGGTCGCCGACGAACCCCCTAGCGAAACCCTAGCCACTCCCCCCCCTCTCCATCGTCTCCCACGCTCGAACCCGAGCTCGCCCGCGCGTGCCCATGGCTGCGCCGCCGTCGTAGTCGTGGCCAACGGCCTCCCCGAGCCGCGTCGAGCTGTCCTACGGGTTCCCCGTCGTCTCTACGGGTGTGTGGTGGCGAGGCGAACGGCGGCGACGAGCTACGGCCGTGACGGGGAGCGGTGCTAGGGGGCGCGGAGGCTAGCTAGCAGAGGGAAGGTGATGTGCAACTCACCTAGGAGGCACAAGGAGGCTCGTCGAGAGGTTAGGAGCAGCAGGGGTGATACGTCTCCAACGTATCTATAATATTTGATTGTTCCATGCTGTTATAATATCAATCTTGGATGTTTTTATAATCATTTACATCAATTATATATCATTTTTGGAGACTAACCTATTAACCTAGTGCCCAGTGCCAGTTGCTGTTTTCTGCCCTGTTTTTGTTTTACAGAAAATCAATATCAAACGGAGTCCAAATGCCACGAAACTTTTTGGAGATTTTTTATTGGACAAGAGAAACACTAGAAGCTTCGGGAGAGGGCCAGAAGATGAAGGAGTGGGCCACGAGGCACCAGGACGCGCCCCGGGGGGGTGGCGCGCCCTGGTACCTCGTGGGGCCCACCCAGCTCCGTTTGACCTAATTCCAGCACTATAAATTCAGAAAAAATCAGAAACCCTTAAGAGAGTCCACGAAATACTTTTCCGCCGCCGCAAGTTTCTGTTCCAGAGAGATCCCATCTGGGGTCCTTCTCCGGTGATCTGCCGGAGGGGGAATCGATCACGGAGGGGTTCTACATCAACCTTGCTGCCCTTCTGATGATGCGTGAGTAGTTTACCACAGACCTTCGGGTCTATCGGCAGTAGCTAGATGGCTTCTTCTCTCTTTTCGATATTCAATACAATGTTCTCCTTGATGTTCTTGGAGTTCTATCCGATGTAATCACTTTTTGCGGTGTGTTTGTTGGGATCCGATGAATTGTGAGTTTATGATCAGATTATCCATGAAATTATTTGAGTCTTTGCTGCACTCTTTTATGCATGATTATTATAGCCTCGTATTTCTTCTCCGATCTATTGATTTGGTTTGGCCAACTAGATTGATTTATCTTGCCATGGGAAGAGGTGCTTTGTAGTGGGTTCGATCTTGCGGTGCTCAATCCCAGTGACAGAAAGGGACATGACACGTATGTATCATTGCTACTAAGGGTAAAAAGATGGGGTTTATTCATACGTGAGTTTATCTTGTCTACATCATGTCATCGTTCTTAAGGCATTACTCCGTTCTTATGGACTTAATACACTAGATGCATGCTGGATAGCGGTCGATGTGTGGAGTAATAGTAGTAGATGCAGGCAGGAGTCGGTCTACTTGTATTGGACGTGATGCCTATATACATGATCATTGCCTTGGATATCGTCATGATTATTTTCTTTTCTATCAATTGCCCAACAGTAATTTGTCTACCCACCGTATGCTATTTTCTTGAGAGAAGCCTCTAGTGAAATCTATGGCCCCCGGGTCTATCAAAATCATATTACTAAAACCCTAAAAATATTGCTGCCATTTTCTTTTATTTATTTTATTTTGTATTTTTGTTTCAATCTATCTATCTATCACATACAATTTAATCTTGCAATTTACCGCCGAGAGATTGACAACCTCTCGTTTGCGTTGGGTGCAAGGATTTGTTGTTTGTGTGCAGGTGCTGCTAACGAGGTGTTGTGTGATTCTCCTACTGGTTCGATAACCTTGGTTTCATAACTGACGGAAATACTTATCTCTACTGTGCTGCATCATCCCTTCCTCTTCGGGGATAATACCAACGCAAGCTACAAGTAGCAGGAAGAATTTCTGGAGCCGTTGCGGGGGAGACATCATCAACATCTATCAAGTACCTTTGCATAAACTCTCATCTCCTTTCATTTACTTTATTTTCCATTTGCCTCTCATTTTCATCTCCCCCACTTCTAAAACGTTTTTACAAAAACACAAAAATATTTTTTGTTTGCCTTTTTCTTGTTTGCTTGCTTGTTATCTTGTTTGCGTAGTCACGATGTCTCAAGAAAATACAAAATTGTGTGATTTTTCCAATACTAATAATAATGATTTTATTAGTACTCCGATTGCTCCTCCCACCTCTAGTGCGGAGACTTGTGATATTAATGCCGCTTTGCTAAATCTTGTCATGAAAGATCAATTTTCCGGTAGTCCTAATGAAGATGCCACATCCCATCTTAACACTTTCGTAGAATTGTGTGACATGCAAAAGAAAAAAGATGTGGATAATGATATTGTGAAATTAAAATTATTCCCATTCTCACTATGAGATCGTGCAAAAATTTGGTTTTCATCTTTACCACGAAATAGTATCGATTCTTGGGATAAGTGCAAAGATGGTTTTATTACTAAGTATTTTCCTTCCGTGAAAATTATTTCTCTTAGAAATAAAATTATGAATTTCAAGCAACTTGATCATGAACATGTTGCCCAATCTTGGGAGAGGATGAAATTAATGATAGGAAATTGCCCTACTCATGGTTTAAATTTATGGATGATCATACAAAAAATTTATGCGGGATTGAATTTTGTCTCTAGAAATCTTTTAGATTCCACCGCGGGTGGTACTTTTATGGAAATTACTTTGGGTGAAGCTACTAAATTGCTTGATAATATTATGGCGAATTATTCACAATGCCATACTGAAAGAACTCCTACTAGTAAAAAGGTGAATTATATTGAAGAAATTAATACTTTGAGTGATAAAGTTGATGCGCTTATGAAATTGGTTGCTAGCAAAAATGCTCCTATTGATCCTAATGATGTGCCTTTGTCCACTTTGATTGAGCAAAATAATGATCCCGTAGATGTGAATTTTGTCTCGTGAAACAATTTTAATAATAATGCTTATAGAGGTAATTTCAACGCTAGACCGTTTCCTGGAAATTCCTCTAATAATTATGGCAATCCTTATGGCAATTCCTATAATAATAATAATAGGATGCCCTCTGATCTTGAAAGTAATATTAAATAATTTATTAATGCTCAAAAAGTTTTCAACACTACGATAGAAGAAAAATTGGGTAAAATTGATGATATGTCTAGGAGCATTGATAGAATTATCCATGATGTGGAAAATCTTAAGACTAAAATTTTGCCACCCAAAATTGATATTAGTGAATCAATTAAAGCTTTATATGTCTCCATGGATGAGAGTAAGAAAAGAACCGCCATGCTAAGAGCTAAACGAGAATTTTTAGAAAAAGCGATTCCTCCCGGTTTTTATCGTAGTAATGATGAAGATGTTAAAATGATTGGTGTTTCATATATTGATTCTTTGTTTAGCAATATAAAACTTAATGAAAAAGGGACTGAAGAAGAGTCAACTTTAGCTAAAGAGCGTCCCCATAATTCGGAGGATGAAAATCTTAATGAAAAAATTGCTAAAAGTGGATTTGGAGAGGTAAAAACTTTAAATAGCGATGTGCCCACTCTCTTGGATTACAAAGATTTTAATTATGATAATTGTTCTTTGATTGAGTGCATTTCTTTGTTACAATCCATGTTAAATTCACCCAACGCTTATGAGCAAAACAAGGCTTTTACTAAACACATCGTAGAAGCTATGATGAAAGCGTTAGAAGAAAAGCTAGAACTAGAAGTTTCAATTCCTAGAAAATTATATGATGAATGGGAACCCACCATTAAAGGTTAAATTAAAAATTATGAGTGCAATGCTTTATGTGATTTGGGTGCTAGCGTTTCCACAATTCCAAAATCTTTATGTGATGTGCTAGGTCTCACCAATATAGATGAATGTTCTCTTAATTTGCACTTGGCGGATTCTACTATTAAAAAGCCTTTGGGTAGAATTAATGATGTTCTTATTCTTGCAAATAGAAATTATGTGCCCGTTGATTTTATTGTTCTTGATATTGAATGCAATTCTTCTTGCCCCATAATACTTGGTAGACCGTTCTTACGAACTATAGGTGCCGTTATTGATATGAAAGAAGGGAATATAAAATTTTAGTTTCCATTAAAGAAGGGTATGGAGCATTTCCCTAGGAAAATAATTAAAGCACCATATGAATCAATTATGAGTGCCACTTATGGAATCAACTTGAAAGATGACAATACTTGAAATTATGTATTATGCCTAGCTAGGGGCATAAAACAATAGCGCTTGTTGGGAGGCAACCCAATGAATAAAATAAAAAAAAATCTGTTATTGTGTGTTTTCACTGTCATGCTACTGATATGATTGTGTTTTTAATTAGTGTTTGTGCCAAGTAAAGCCTTTAGGATGATTTGGAAGATAGTATAATTGATGCTGTTTGAAAACAGAAAGTTTTGCGTCCAGTGCTGGAATTTTGGTTTTTCTCTGGAACGTCAAAACCTTCTGAATTTTGTACACAATATTGATATATGAATTTCCCACATCTTCCTAATTTTTTAGAAGTTTTGGAGTTACAGAAGTATGACCATAATTCAGATTTCCACAGACTGTTCTGTTTTTGACAGATTCTGTTTTTGATGCACTACTTGCTTGTTTTGATGAATCTATGGATTGTATCGGGGGGGTATAAGCCATGGTGAAGTTAGAGTACAGTAGGTATAATGCAAAAATAAAATATGAATGGGTTTGCAACAGTACTTATAGTAGTGATTTATTTTGTTATACTAACGGATCTCACGAAGGTTTTGTTGAGTTTTGTGTGATTGAAGTTTTCAAGTTTTGGGTGAGATCACGATGGATGAAGGAATAAGGAGTAGCAAAAGTCTAAGCTTGGGGATGCCCGAGGCACCCCAAGGTAATATTCTAGGAAGACTCAAGCGTCTAAGCTTGGGGATGCCCCGGAAGGCATCCCCTCTTTCTTCTACCAACCATCGGTAATTTTACTCGGAGCTATATTTTTATTCGTCACATGATATGAGTTTTGCTTGGAGCGTCTTGTACTATATGAGTCTTTGCTTTGTTTGCTTTTTAGTTTGTCACAATCATCTTTGCTGAACACACCTATCTTGAGAGAGCCACGCGTTTATCATCATTTGTTAGAATACTCTATGTGCTTCACTTAAACTTTTTGAGCTAGGCAGTTGCTCTAGTGCTTCACTTAAATCTTTTTGAGCACGGTGGTGGCTAAATTTTGAAGAAATAAACTCTCATGCTTCACTTATATTATTTTGAGTGTTGATTAAATTTTTGAAGAAATGAATTCTCATGCTTCACTTATATTATTTTGAGAATTGACAAGATTAAAATTTTGAAGAAATGAATTCTCATGCTTCACTTATATTATTTTGAGAATTGATAAGATTGAAATTTTGAAGAAATATTTGCACTCTCATGCTTCACTTAAATCTTTTTGAGAGTTGATGATAGTAACGGTAATTTGCACAAGATATGAAGTTGGTCCCAAAGTGATGAATATTCAAGAGGGATATAAATAAAAACTTTCATATAGATCATTGGATATGATAAGTGTGATTCCTTGCAATAGTTTTGCGATATGGAAATGATAATATGTGAGTCATGTTAGTGAGTAATTGTGATTTAGTAAGAATATTAGTGTTAAGGTTTGTGATTCCCTATGCATGCACGTTAAGTCAATAGTTATGCAATGAAATTATATCCTACTTATGGTGCATTATTCGGTGTTAGTTGTGTTCAATGCATGTTTATGACCGTTTTCGTTTTTTGGTTGGTTGCTTCTCAATATATTTGCTAGCCTTCATTTGTACTAAGCGGAAATACTGCTTGTGCATCCAAAATCCTTAAACCCAAGTTGTGCCAAATGAGTCCACTATATCTACCTATATGCGGTATTTCAATGCCGTTCCAAGTAAATTTGCGTGTGCCAACTCTAATTTTCAAAATAATTTTCCATTTTGTGTGCCCGTACCGCTCATGAAGCGGCAGGGGGTGGCCATTATTTTCCATGCTAGGTGTGTTATTCTCACGATGAGTGTTTATTCACTTGTCATTGCACGAGAGAATGGTTGGTAATAGGGATGCCCAGTCCCACGTGAAATCAAATTAATAACAACAAAATTCCTTGGAAAGTGTTAGTATGGAGGGCACCCGTGGATACGGATAGCCATGGATTGTGAAAGAAATGGTGGAAAGGAAATAAACTTTACTTTCTGTTTGGGAACCACCTATGATGTGTCTAGCATGGAAAATATTGGGAATTCTCAGTAGTTTTCGTTGACAGGAAAAGCATGCCTCTCAAAATATTTTTTTATCTCTTTAATTTCAGCTTTGAGCTCTGGCACATTTGACAAATCTCTGCTTCCCTCTGCGAAGGGCCTATCTATTTACTTTTATGCAATTTTTATTTTATTTGAGTCTCCATCTTCTCTTACAAAAGCTCCAACTAGAGAGCACTATTGTCATACTTGTGCATTGTGTGTAGCTAATATTCGAGTGTGTTTCATGAATGGATCAATGATTGAGCATAATGGGCTAGGGATAACTTTCTTTAGCGTTGATATTTTGAAAGACATGGTTGCTTGTTAGCATGCTTGAGTATTTATATCTTCATGTCAAATTATAGACTATTGCTTTGAATCATTCAAGTCCAATGTTCATGCTATAAAAGAAAAGAATATGTGATGAATATGTTAGGCAGCATTCCACATCAAAAATTCTGTTTTTATCATTTACCTACTCGAGGACGAGCAGGAATTAAGCTTGGGGATGCTGATACGTCTCCAACGTATCTATAATTTTTTATTGTTCCATGCTGCTATAATATCAATCTTGGATGTTTTTATAATCATTTACAACAATTATATATCATTTTTGGAGACTAACCTATTAACCTAGTGCCCAGTGTCAGTTGCCGTTTTCTACCCTGTTTTTGTTTTACAGAAAATCAATACCGAACGAAGTCCAAATGCCACGAAACTTTTTGGAGATTTTTTATTGGACAAGATAAACACTAGAAGCTTCGGGAGAGGGCCAGAAGATGAAGGAGTGGGCCACGAGGCACCAGGGCGCGCCCCAGGGGGGTGGCGCGCCCTGGTACCTCGTGGGGCCCACCCAGCTCCGTTTGACCTAATTCCAGCACTATAAATTCAGAAAAAATCAGAAACCCTTAAGAGAGTCCACGAAATACTTTTTCCGCCGCCGCAAGTTTCTGTTCCAGAGAGATCCTATCTGGGGTCTTTCTCCGGTGATCTGCCGGAGGGGGAATCGATCACGGAGGGGTTCTACATCAACCTTGCTGCCCTTCCGATGATGCGTGAGTAGTTTACCACAGACCTTCGGGTCTATAGGCAGTAGCTAGATGGCTTCTTCTCTCTTTTTGATCTTCAATACAATGTTCTCCTTGATGTTCTTGGAGTTCTATCCGATGTAATCACTTTTTGCGGTGTGTTTGTTGGGATCCGATGAATTGTGAGTTTATGATCAGATTATCCATGAAATTATTTGAGTCTTTGCTGCACTCTTTTATGCATGATTATTATAGCCTCGTATTTCTTCTCCGATTTATTGATTTGGTTTGGCCAACTAGATTGATTTATCTTGCCATGGGAAGAGGTGCTTTGTAGTGGGTTCGATCTTGCGGTGCTCAATCCCAGTGACAGAAAGGGACATGACACGTATGTATCGTAGCTACTAAGGGTAAAAAGATGGGGTTTATTCATACGTGAGTTTATCTTGTCTACATCATGTCATCGTTCTTAAGGCATTACTCCGTTCTTATGGACTTAATACACTAGATGCATGCTGGATAGCGGTCGATGTGTGGAGTAATAGTAGTAGATGCAGGCGGGAGTCGGTCTACTTGTATTAGACGTGATGCCTATATACATGATCATTGCCTTGGATATCGTCATGATTATTTGCTTCTTTATCAATTGCCCAACAGTAATTTGTCTACCCACCGTATGCTATTTTCTTGAGAGAAGCCTCTAGTGAAATCTATGGCCCCCGGGTCTATCAAAATCATATTACTAAAACCCTAAAAATATTGCTGCCATTTTCTTTTATTTATTTTATTTTTTATTTTTGTTTAAATCTATCTATCTATCACATACAATTTAATCTTGCAATTTACCGCCGAGAGATTGACAACCTCTCGTTTGCGTTGGGTGCAAGGATTTGTTGTTTGTGTGCAGGTGCTGCTAACGAGGTGTTGTGTGATTCTCCTACTGGTTCGATAACCTTGGTTTCATAACTGAGGGAAATACTTATCTCTATTGTGCTGCATCATCCCTTCCTCTTCGGGGATAATACCAACGCAAGCTACAAGTTGCAAGGGGCGACGGAATCGGCGGCGGGGCTCGTCGGTACCGAGGAGGAAGACGACGACGTAGTCGAGGCTGCGGCGGCTCCTGGCTCGAACGGCTGGCACCAGGTAACGTAGGGGTCGACGGCAGTGCGCGGGGACACGCTGGCAAGGTGCGGGGAGGTCGGTGGCCGCGGGATCGACGCGGCGACGGCGATGACGGCGCTCGGGAAACGGGCGATGTAGGCGAGGGAAGAGGGGGAGCGAGGGAGAGTGGACGCGGGCGAACCTTGGGGCATCGGGGATGACCTTATCCTCGCCGGGGAGGCTCGGATGGCCGGCGCGTGGCGATCGGTGGCCACGGGCGCGTGCCAGCCGACAGCTGCCAAAGGAAGGGGATGACCCCGAGCGAACTGGGCCGGGGTACTGTTGAACTAAAGCACAGAGGCACAGTGCAGTGTTTCAGTTTTTCTTTTCTTTTTCTGCTTTGCCCCTTTTATTTCTGTTTTCCAAATTGTTTGGCCACCAGATTACTTTTGAAAAATGTGTAACCTTGACAAATAATTACTATGCATTATTAAACACTGCCATAAAAAGGTTTGGGGTTCAATTGAATTCATTTGAATTTTTGTTTGCAATTTAATGGCTAAAAAGGGTGCTGTTTGTTTGGTCCTGTTTTGGATGCTAGGGTCAACTTGGGAATTCAAATAATGTTGGTTTTATTTTTATAATTGCTTTGGGATTATTTGCAACATTATGAACTATTTTGTTTGCATGTTTGAAAATGTAAAAATTTGACTTGCAATTCAAATTGGATTTTGAGTTTGAATTCTATGACAAGTGGCACTTGTGCTTTTCAAAAGATGCTGACTTGGCATTGCTCATGATGGATCACTGTGGCACATTACAAGGGGGTGTTACAATTCTCCTCCTCTAAAAGAAATTCTCGTCCTGAGAATTAAGAGGTAGAAGGGAAAAGGTCGGGGTATTCTTCACGAAGGCGATCCTCGCGTTCCCAAGTGGCTTCATCTTCTGAATGATTCGACCATTGAACTTTAAGGAACTTGATTGCTTTCTGACGGGTCCGACGTTCAGTTTGATCAAGAATATAGATGGGATGTTCCTTATAAGACAGGTCATCCTGCAATTCAAGCACTTCATGATCCACTGCTCGAATAGGATCCTTGAAGCAGCGTCGGAGTTGCGACACGTGGAAAACATCGTGAACCTGAGAAAGGTTCGGCGGTAGTTCCAACTGATATGCCACTTCTCCACGTCTTGCGAGAATACGGAATGGGCCAATGTAGCGAGGAGCTAACTTGCCCTTGATTCCGAAGTGGTGAGTGCCCTTCATCGGGGTGACACGAAGATAAGCCTGCTCGCCAGGTTGATAGACCATTACCTTGTGTTTATGGTCATAATTGCTCTTCTGATGGGACTGAGCAGTCTTTAGATGTTCATGAACGATACGGACTTGCTCTTCAGCGTGTTGGATAATGTCCGGACCGAAAAGTGGCCGTTCCCCAGTTTCTGACCAATTCAGAGGAGTTCGGCACTTACGTCCATAAAGAACTTCAAATGGTGCCCTCTTCAGACTAGCTTGATAGCTATTGTTGTAAGCGAATTCAGCATATGGGAGAGATTCCTCCCATTTCTTGCCAAAGGAGATGACACATGCGCGAAACATATCTTCTAGCACTTGGTTGACTCGTTCAACTTGACCCTGGGACGGGGGGTGAAAAGCGGTGCTAAAGGACAGATGAGTTCCCATTGCTTCTTGGAAACTTTCCCAGAACCTTGAGGTAAAGAGGCTGCCACGGTCTGAGCTGATCTCCAACGGAACACCGTGGAGTGACACAATTTTGAAAACATACAAGTCTGCTAACTGACTAGCAGTGATTGTCTCCCTTACTGGCAGGAAATGAGCAACCTTGGAGACTCGGTCAATGACGACAAGAATAACATCATGACCCTTCTGTGATCTGGGAAATCCAGTAATAAAGTCCATTTCAACTTTGTCCCATTTCCATTCAGGAATAGCAAGTGGTTGCAGAGTTCCAGCAGGTCTTTGATGTTCTGCTTTGTTGCGACGGCAAACGTCACACTCAGCAACATAACGAGCAATGTCTCGCTTCATATCAGGCCACCAGTACCGCTGACGAATGTCTTGGTACATCTTGGTACTACCCGGATGAATAGACAAAGGTGTGTCATGTGCTTCTCTCATGACATCCGAGCGTGACTCCAGATTTTGCTTTCTGGGGACCACTAGGCGGCCTCTAAAGAACAATGCACCATCATCATCAACAGTGAAGAACGATGAATTTCCTTTGGAGAGATAGCTCTTGATCTTCTCGACTTCAGAATCATACTTCTGCCTTGTCTTGATGTTGCGCTCGAGATCTGGTTCAGCAACCAAGGTATTTAGATACCCTTGAGGAACTATCTCGAGGTTCAGTTTTCGAAGCTCTTCATACAGGAGTGGTTGCTGTAGTTGAACCTCAAGTTCACAACAGTAGGATTTACGGCTCAAGGCATCAGCCATTACATTAGCCTTGCCAGGGGTATAAGAAATACCCAAATCATAGTCTGTAATGGCCTCCATCCACCTTTGCTGACAGAGGTTCAGAGATGGCTGAGTGAACAAGTACTTCAAACTTTGATGATCCGTGTAGATCTCGCAACGATTGCCGAGTAGGTAATGTCGCCATAACTTCAATGCATAAATAACTGCTGCCAGTTTGAGATCATGGGTTGGATAGTTCTCCTCATGCGGACGCAACTGTCGAGAGCCATAAGCAATCACCTTCCGTTCTTGCATTAGGACACAGCCTAATCCTTGACGGGATGCGTCGCAATAAATGACAAAGTACTTGCGAGAATCTGGAGGAGCAAGCACTGGGGAAGATGTCAACTTGTCTTTGAGTGTCTGAAAACTTTCCTGACATTTTTCTGTCCACTCAAACTTAACGCCTTTGTGAAGCAGATCAGTCAAGGGCTTGGCAATCTTAGAGAAGTTCTCGACAAAACGGCGGCAATAGCTGCCGAGTCCGAGAAAACTTCTGACTTGCTTGACATTCTTCGGGGAGTCCATTCAAGAATAGCCTGAACTCGTTCTGGGTTAACAGCAATGCCATCTTTGGAAATCACGTGGCCGAGATATGTCACTTCAGATAACCAGAATTCACACTTGGAATACTGGGCATACAGTTGATGTTCACGCAGCTTCTCAAGTACAAGCCGAAGATGTTCGGCATGTTCTTCTTCATTCTTCGAATATACAAGGATATCATCCAGATAAACCACGACGAATTTGTCGAGGTAATCCATGAAGATGTAGTTCATTAATCGAGAGAAGGTTGCTGGAGCGTTGGTCAAGCCAAAGGACATGACAGTGTACTCGTAGGAACCATAGAGAGTAACGAAGGCTGTCTTCGGAATGTCCTCTTCACGAACTCGGATCTGGTGGTATCCCAATCTCAAATCAAGTTTAGAGAATACTGAGGAACAAGCAAGTTGATCATACAGATCGTTGATTCTGGGAAGCGGATACTTGTTCTGAATTGTTTCTTGGTTGATAGGTCGATAATCTTGAACCAACCGATTCGTTCCATCCTTCTTCTTAACAAATAGAGAAGGTGCCCCCCAAGCAGAAGAACTGGGGCGAATAAAACCCTTACGAAGTGACTTGTCAATTTCCTCCTTAAGTTCAAGGAGTTCATGAGGCGGCATCTTGTATGGGCGCTTAGCAATAGGAGTAGTGCCCGGTTTCAAGTCTATGATGAATTCGATAGCTCTAGCAGGGGGTATTCCTGGAAGTTCCTCTGGGAAGACATCTTGAAAATCACGAACAACTAGAACGTTCTTGATGCCTTCAAGAGGTGAAGCATTCAATGCATTCAGAGCATATATCTGGCTCTCGGCATTCTGAATTATCTGAGCTAAATAGTTGATTGTCTGGTCGGAAGGGTGTGTGAGCTGGACTGTCTTGGCGGCACAGTTGATCATAGCATTATGGGCTGTTAGCCAATCCATACCGAGAATAACATCTATGTTAGAAGGTCCGAGAGCAATGAGTGAAACAGGGAACATCAATCCTTCAATTCTAATCTGATTGTTGTGACTTACCATCTTGGTTTGCCACCTGGAACGGGGAGTGCTAATCTCTAATGGGGTGGGTAACAACTCTAGAGGTAGTTCATGCAGCTGAGCAAATTGTTGAGACACAAAGGAATGCGATGCCCCGGAATCAAAGAGAACAGAAGCTGCAACTGAATTAACTGGAAGAGTACCCATCACGATTTTAGGGGCCTCACGAGCTTCTTCCATTTTGACATGAGTGACCTGGCCATGACCCATAGCAGGCGGCCTGGCATTATAGCTTCTGAAACGACGGTTTTGACTGCTCTTCTTACGATCAACAGGTGGACGCGGTGCATCCTGAGGCTGATCCAGGCAACGGTTGATAGTAAGGGGCCCTGACTGTCCACACTTGCGGCTTAAACCATCATTATTGGGAGGAGCCATAGCATTAGGCTGTCCACCCTGAATTGTTAGCTGTCTCGGCGGTGGAGGCAGACGAGGTGCGACATAAGACGGCCTTGGTATTGGAGCAGGTCGGTGATAAACTTTGTGCGGGATCCAGACTCAACATTTCTGGGCAGGCTGTCCTGAGGATGAGCCAACATCACGAGTGCGCTTGAGTGACTCCTGGTACTTAGTCAGACCAGTTTCATCTCGGAAAGCTTGGCTGACAAGCGTCGCAAAGTCTGCGCAATCATGGACAACAAGTGCGAGCTTTATATCAGGACGCAGTCCTTCACGGAATTTCTCCTGCTTGCGAGCATCAGTGCAGACGTCATCCTCAGCATAGCGGGATAAATCAAGGAATTTCCTCTGATATTCATCCACAGTCATCTTGCCATGCGTGAGTTTGCGGAACTCCTTCTTCTTCTGGTCCATCAGACCTTGAGGAATGTGCCGTGCACGAAAGGCTAACTGAAATTCCTGCCAAGTGGTTACAGTTCCAGTAGGCAACATACCCCTATGACTTTCCCACCATTGAGCAGCTGGACCTTTCAGGTGAAATGCCGCAAAGGTGACGTAACTGTCAGGGGCAACATTAGCTGACTCCATCTCAAACAGGATGTCACGAAGCCAATCATTAGCATCCATAGGATTGGTGGAGTTGCGAAAAATAGACGGGTTGAGGCGCACGAAATCTTGCAGTGAGATCAGGCCCGGCTCCTGACGAGCATCGTTGCGTTCTAATCGATTTACCAGACTCTCATTGAGCTGACGGTTCAGTTCAAACTGCTGCATCATTGCGGCAATATAGGGTGGAGGCGGAGGATCGTCAGCCATCCTGCTAAAAACAACAGGGGTAGTTTAGCAAGAACAACTGCAAAGGAATGGGGTCATTCATGATGTAACATGAGTAATGAACAAGAAGTGCATTAGATACCTATCAGTAGTCATTAAAGACATACAGATCCATGCACATAGTTGGATACAAATGGACAACACGAGTTCAGAAACACTCGCAACTAGACAAACTAGGCGGCACCCAGGCACGCGGTGGAGAGATACAACAACGAGACATAGTAAAGGCTACATCAACGTCGGAGAAAACTACTGGAGCGAGGAATCTGTAGGTGACGACGCAGGGTGCCCTCGATAAAAGGATCCTGCGGTCCGTGAACACTGTGAAGCAGAACCTCGCCCACAATTCAAAGAAGGGTTGATTCAAATCTCCGAGTGGATGTGATCACGAGAACCTAAAGTTAGCGTTAGTAAAATCTTTAACCCGAATAGAAGAGAGATCAGAGTCCCAGAGTAAAGGAGAGGAATAAAAGATCCTAATCCCATCCATTGGCGACGTGGGCCCGTAAGCCACACAACCATGTTAGTAAAATAGTTTTGCAAAGGCTAGACTCAACTTCGGCCAAGGAGTTGGAAAGGGGGTTCCTACATGCAGTCGGCTCTGATACCAACTTGTGACGCCCCCGGCCCAACCGTGCACTAATCATACACGCAAATGCGCACGATCAAGCCCGGGGACTCACGGGAAGATATCACAACACAACTCTAGACACAAAATAAAATAATACAAGCTTTATATTACAAGCCAGGGGCCTCGAGGGCTCGAATACATAAGCTCGAGTTACACAAGAGTCAGCGGAAGCATTAGTATCTGAGTACAGACTTAATTAGACAATTTTGCCTTAAGAAGGCTGAACAAAACAACAATATCTAGATCGAAAAGGCGCAGGCCTCCTGCCTGGGAGCCTCCTAAACTACTCCTGGTCGTCTGTCTCCACGTAGAAATGGCTCCGTCGGGGTAGTAGTAGTCGTCAGCGGGATCAGCTGTCTCCTGGGCTCCGTCAACTGGTCGCAGCAATCGGGTAGGGGAAAAAGAGGTAGCAAAGCAACCATGAGTACTCATCCAAAGTATTCGCAAGACTTACATCAGAACTATTCTATTTATGCATCGGTATCGAATGAAGGGGCTGTATCTGTGGACTAGACTGCAGAAATGCCAGAATAGAGAGAAGGCCTAGCCTATCGAAGACTAGCATCTTCAGCGTCTTGCAGCATTAGAAGAGTGCAGATTAGTATAATAACATATAATAGTAAGTAATTAGTAGCAATGCCCAGAGATCCTTCCTCGACTCCCTGCGAGAAAGCAATCCCGGAGCTATCAAATTAATAAGTAACACAAGTATCCAGTTCAAGTTGTAGTAGATCGGGATACAACACTAAGCGTCCTGTTACCATGGCCACGGCTATTCGAATAGATAACTTCCCTGCAGGGGTGCACTACTGTTACCCAACACGCTCGATTAACTCTGGCCGGACACACTCTTCTGGGTCAGGCCCGACCTCGGCTGATCGACACGACGTAGTCCTACCTAGGCTCCGCAGAGAGGTCCCCGCCGGTCTACATCCTAAGTGCTCTAGGGTCTTGGGCCCATCGCCCTTTGCACTTCGGGTCGTTGTGTGCAGGGTGGATACCAGCGCCACCCGTCTCCTGGATGGCACGATCCGACCCGGCCACAATGCTGAACTGGACATCTGATAGAGCTTTCGGCTGATACATATGGCGCCGAAGGCCCCATTAAACCATTATCCCGTGTGGTGGTAGTGCGTATAGGCCAGTGGCCAACTCAGATTAAATACCCAAATCCGTTAAGCGTGTTATTAGTATCTCGCGGACGCGAACAGGGCTCAAGGCTCACCTCCGACACCCTGCCGCACCGACTTGGTAACCTGCGGACCAACAGCCAGGGACCAGGCCCACCTCTCTCCTAGGTGGTCTCCACCTGCCCTGACGTTCCGCCACAATAATCTCTCGCGGGTACCCTCACGGTCAGCCCGACCTCACACCTCTCGCGGGTACCCCTTGGGGTCGACCCGACTTTTAACAAGGGTCTGAGGTAAATGCCAAGGTAACCGTGTGGCCATGACATCAAGGGGGAAATCCGAGGAATCACCCTCGATGGATTCCCAATCGATGTATCCATCAAGGTGAACTTGGAGGAATCACCCTCGATGGGTTCACACTTAAGGGGTTGCACGATAGAGGCATCATTGGAGGTGGTGAAAGAGGAATCACCCTCGATAACCCACAACCGATTAGCCACGCTACAGAGATATCATCAGGAGTGAGGTAAGAGGTATCACCCTCGGCACTCGATGGTAGCTCTGCAGAGTCGTACAACTAAGGGGGTGTGCGGTACTGTGTCGGTCTCTGAACATCGATCACATTGATCGGGGCACCAGTAACAAAGCGGGGCAACAGGGACAAGGGTGAGGGGTCACTGATGGATCACTGACCAACCTACACTAAGCATTTAGGTCAACAGGTAAAGTATCAACAACAGGTTACAAAATCAGGCTATGCATCAGAATAGGAGCAATCAATTACAGTAGCAAAATCTAATGCAAGCATGGGAGAGAAAGAATGGGCGATATAGGAATGATCAAGGGGGTTTTGCTTGCCTGGAAGCTCTGCTGAAAAGGAAGAAGGGTCGTCGACGACGTAGTCGTTCCCAGGAGCAGCGTCGGTCTCGGGTCAACGGAGAGAAGAGGGGGGGGGGGGGAAACAGTAAATATAAAGCACACAGATGCAACACAGATGCACGACATGCCGGTAGGTTATGTTAGGGGTGTCCTAATTCAATGCTAGGTATTTTAAACGGAGCGGGAAAATATCCGAGAATATTTTCCCGGCTTTAGGCATTTATCGGTCAGACGATCCGGAGGGAAGGTTCCATGTTTGCTGTGTTAGAGGCATGTGACAGGTATGTGGATGGCATATTCAGATTTGTCTTATTTTTCTGATCATTTTTCATATATAAATTATTTTCATCCGATGTACGGTTTATTTTATATGATTTTTCAAAGTTTTAATTATTTTCTGGAATTTCTGGAATTTACTGGAATTAATTTAATTCGAAAATCATTTAATTACTAATTGCTATGGGTACACAGAAGTGTACCCAGAAATGTGCAACAGAGACTGACAGTGGGCCCTGTTGACTGCCGAGTCAGCAGTCAACAGCCAACTGTTGACTGGTCAAACTGACCAGGGGGCCCACCTGTCATAGTCAGAGTAGTTTAACAGGGGCTGTAACACCCCCAGATCTTAACCCTGTCATTAAGCTAATTAAATTGCCTTGTCATCATGATCGTCCTAAATAAATTGCATCTAGGAAATAATCCAACTCAAATTCAAATACAAAATACAAGTCAAATAATTACTTCTTCAAATAATTAAACAAAATAGTTCATAATATTGCAAGAATTTCCAAAGCAATTATAAAAATAAAATCAACATTAATTGAATTATTTAAATGGCCCTAACCTATTTAAAACAGTACCTAAGCAGCCCTATTTAATACAATTTCATTTAAACAAAATTCAGATGAAATTATCTTGCCTCAAAACCTTTTTATGGCAGTGCTAAATATTGCCAAGTATTTATGTGGCACAATTCCATATTTTACAAAAGTCATTTTGGGGCCTAAGAATTTACAAAACAGAAAGGAAATGAAAAAAAAACAGAAAAGAAAAAGAAAAAGAAGAAGAGCTTACTGTGCCTACGGGCCTAAGTCAAATAGTGCGGCCCAGCCCACCTAACCACCCCGTCGTCTTCCTCTGTTCACAGAGGCGCCGTGGACGCCGTGCGGCCGCCCATGGCCAGGATGGCCACGTGCCGGCCATCCGCTGCCCCCCCCCCCCGCGCGGTTAAGGTCACCGACGAACCCCCTAGCGAAACCCTAGCCACTCCACCCCTCTCCATCGTCTCCCACGCTCGAACCCGAGCTCGCCCGCGCATGCCCATGGCTGCACCGCCGTCGTAGTCGTGGCCAACGGCCTCCCCGAGCCGCGTCGAGCTGTCCTACGGGTTCCCCGTCGTCGTCTACGTCGTCTACACCGCTGGATCGGAGCTGGGAGGCCACACCCGCGTCGCCCGCATCGATCTTCCCCGCCACGACCACCGCGACGCCGCCGCTCGATCCGCCGCCCTCGCTGCACCCCCGGCTCCCCTGAGCTCTCTGCCGACCTCGCTGTGAGCCGTTGCGCCAGATGTGCTTCTCCTCTTTCCTTTTTGTCGCCGCTAGCGTCGATTCCGTCGAGGCCGTGCTCCGGCCGCCGCCTGCCGTCGTCGTAGCGGTCGACTCCGGCCACCCCCGTGCCATCCACGGCCACCATCGGATGCGGCGCGTCGCGTCGCGCCCGTCCCGTAGGACCAAACCCCGCGACGAATGGTCGCCGGAGACCAATTTCCGGCCACCTCCGTCGCGTCTGGCCTCGCCGCCGACGCGCACGTGCGGTTTAAACCTCGCCTGCGCCACTGTACACTGGGCCCGGGTCATTAGCCAGCGAGATTAGGTGCTAATCCACCCCTAACACCCTATGACAGCCGGGCCCCACGCGGATTAATTAACCTAATAAAAACCGGTTTTATTTAATTAACCCACTGACGCCTGGGGCCCACCGCACTGTTCCTTTGGATAAGACTCGCTGAGTCAGCGTGCTGACTCAGCAGTGGCCCCACCTGTCAGCCACTGCTGACTGGTGGCTGACTGGGCAGTTGACCCAGTCAACTGGCCCCACCTGTCAGCCACACATGCATATTTCTGGGTACACTTCTGTGTACCCATAGCATTTTCCTATTTTATTTTCGAATTTAAATTAAATTCCAGAAATTCCAGAAAATGATTAAAACTTTGAAAAATCATAGAAAGTAAACCGTAAGTCAGATGAAAATAATTTATATATGAAAAATGATCAGAAAAATAAGACGAATCCGAATATGTCATATGCATGCATGTTAGAACCCTCTGCATAGGAGAACCTGTAACTTTAGGCCCGTTTCTGATAGGTGAATAGTGCCTGACCTCGGGTAAATAATTCCAATTAATTCCTAATTTAACTAAAATGGATTAGTGATGTATTAGGTCACACCTGCATTGCATATTGCCATGTCATGCTCTATGAGTGCATTAGTTTGCTATGTATTTATCTGTTTTCCTTCCCCTCTTCTCTCCGGTAGACCCGAGACCAACGATGCTCCTGAGTACGACTACGTCATCGACGACCCTTCCTCCTTTTCAGCAAAGCTTCCAGGCAAGAAAAACCCCCTTGATCATTCCTATATCACCTATTCCTTCTTCCCCATGCTTGCATTAGATTTTGCTACTGTAATTGATTGCTCCTATTCTGATGCATGGCCTGATGTTGTAACCTGCTGTTGATTCTTTACCTGTTGTCCTATATGCTTAGTATAGGCTGGTTAGCGATCCGTCAGTGGCCCTACACCCTTGTCCGTATTACCTTGCTTTACTACCGATGACTCGATCAGTGTGATCGATGTGCAGAGACCGACACAGCACCGCACACCCCCTTAAGTTGTACGACTCTGCAGAGCTACTATCGAGTGCCGAGGGTGATACCTCCTACCTCACTGCTGATGATATCTCTGTAGCATAGCTAGTCGGTTGTGGGTTACCGAGGGTGATTCCTCTTTCACCACCTCCGATGACGCCACTGTCGTGCAACCCCTCAAGTGTGAATTCATCGAGGGTGATTCCTCCGGGTTCACCTTGACGGTAGCATCGAGTGGGAATCCATCGAGGGTGATTCCTTAGATTACCCTCTTGATGTTACGTGCACACAGTTACCTTTAACTGTTGTCCCTTTTAATTGTTACTGCGGGACTGAAGGGACAGGCGGTACCACCCCGGTAGAGGTGGACCTGAGTTCCCGACAGTCTCTTGAGAGTCGGGTTGACCTGGAGGGTACCCGCGAGATAATTACGAGGTGCGGCCGGGCAGGCAGAGACCGCCCTAGAGAGGGATGGGCCTGACCCTTGTTGCACTTCCTCGAGACGGGGCGACAGGAGTACTGATCGTCACCGCGAGCTCCCAACACACTAACGGATTTGGGTATTTGATCTGAGTTGGCCACTGGCCTATACGCACTACCACCACGCGGGATAATGGTTTAATGGGGCCCTCGGCGCCGTATGTATCAGCCGAAAGCTCTGTCAGACGTCCAGTTCAGCATTGTGGCCGGGCGACAGCAGATACCCACAGGCACAACGTGGTGAGGCTGACCCTACGCGCAACGACCCGGAGTGCAAAGGGCGATGGGCCCAAGACCCCTGAGCACTTAGGATGTAGACCAGCGGGGACCTCTCTGCGGAGCCTAGGTAGGACTACGTCGTGTCGATCAGCCGAGGCTGGGCATGACCGAGAAAAGTGTGTCCAGCCAGAGTTAATCGAGCGTGTTGGGTAACAGTAGTGCACCCCTGCAGGGAAGTTATCTATTCGAATAGCCGTGTCCACGGTAACAGGACGCTCAGTGTTGTATCCCGATCTACTACAACTTGAACTGGATACATGTTACTTTAATTGTAAGCTCCAGGATCGCTTTCTCGCTGGGAGTCGAGGAAGGATCTCTAGGCTTTGCTACTACATGCTTGTTACTTTATGTTATGCTCCTAATCTGTACTCTTCTAATGCTGCAAGACGCTGAAGATGCTAGTCTTCGATAGGCTAGGCCTTCTCTCTATTCTGGCATTTCTGCAGTCCAGTCCACAAATACAACCCCCTCTTTTGATACCGATGCATACTTAGCATAGATCTGATGTAAGTCTTGCGAGTACTTTGGATGAGTACTCACGGTTGCTTTGCTACCTCTTTTCCCCATACCCGATTGCTGCGATCAGATGACGGAGCCCCGGAGCCAGTTGATCCCGCCGTCGACTACTACTACCCCACCGGTGGAGCTTACTACTACGTGGAGACCGCCGACGACCAGGAGTAGTTTAGGAGGCTCCTAGGCAGGAGGCCTTGCCTCTTTCGATCAGAGCCGTTGTTTGTTTTCGCCTTCTTAAGGCATCCTTGTCTAGTTATATCTGTACTCAGATATTGTTGCTTCCGCTGACTCTTGTGTAACTCGAGCTTTTGTATTCGAGCCCTCGAGGCCCCTTGCTTGTAATATAAAGCTTGTATTATTTTATTTTTGTGTCTAGAGTTGTGTTGTGATATCTTCCCGTGAGTCCCTGGGCTCGATCGTGTGCAATTGCGTGTATGATTAGTGCACGGTCGGGCCGGGGGCGTCACAGGGGCTTAGGTTTAACTAATTAAGTTAATTAGTTAGTGGGACCCACCTGTCATTGATACATTAGTTAGACTAATTATTATTTAAAATTAATCGCTTAATTAAATTAGTAATTTAGTCAATTTAGCACGTTGGGGCCACAAGTCAGTGACTGGACCCTGTCCAGTCAACAATGTTGACTTAGTCAACAGGGTCAACTGGGGCCCACGGGACCCACCTACAGTGGCCCAGGGTGGGCCCCGAGCGGTGCCACGTCGGCGGCGGCCGGCGTTTAAACGCCGGCCACGCAGAACACGGCGGAGGGCACGGGCTAGCGGCGGGATTCGGCTACGGTAGACCAAATCGGGCGCGGTTACTCGCGTTCGAAAGCTGGCGACGTCGCGCATCGCGTGGTGCTACGGGTTCGATCGGAGATGGCCGGAAATGGCGCCGGCGACGAGCTGCAGCGGCGGCTGGAGCACGGGATGCTCGGGACCGAGGCTGTGGGGCACGACAAGCGGCGCAGGGGGCAGCGTTGGCCTCCTGGAGGCGCGCTGAGCACGACGCGGAGCTCGGACGCGAGCTGTGCGTGCGGTGGCCGTGGTGGCGAGGCGAACGGCGGCGACGAGCTATGGCCGTGACGGGGAGCGGTGCTAGGGGGCGCGGAGGCTAGATAGCAGAGGGGAGGTGATGTGCAGCTCACCTAGGAGGCACAAGGAGGCCCGTCGAGAGGTTAGGAGCAGCAGGGGTGACGGAATCGGCGGCGGGGCTCGTCGGTACCGAGGAGGAAGATGACGACGTAGTTGAGGCTGCGGCGGCTCCCGGCTCGAACGGCTGGCACCAGGTGACGTAGGGGTCGACGGCGGTGCGCGGGGACACGCTGGCGAGGTGCGGGGAGGTCGGTGTCCGTGGGATCGACGCGGCGATGCTCGGGAAACAGGCGATGTAGGCGAGGGAAGAGGAGGGGGCAGGGAGAGTGGACGCGGGCGAACCCTAGGGCGTCGGGGACGACCTTATCCTCGCCGGGGAGGCTCGGATGGCCGGCGCGTGGCGATCGGCGGCCACGGGCGCGCGCCAGCCGCCAGCTGCCGAAGGAAGGGGATGACCCTGAGTGAGCTGGGCCGGGGTATTGTTGAACTAAAGCCTAGAGGCACAGTGCAGTGTTTCAGTTCTTCTTTTCTTTTTCTGCTTTGCCCCTTTTATTTCTGTTTTGCAAATTGTTTGGCCACCAGATTACTTTTGAAAAATGTGTAACCTTGACAAATAATTACTATGCATTATTAAACACTGCCATAAAAAGGTTTGGGGTTCAATTGAATTCATTTGAATTTTTGTTTGCAATTTAATGGCTAAAAAGGGTGTTGTTTGGTCCTGTTTTGGATGCTAGGGTCAACTTGGGAATTCAAATAATGTTGGTTTTATTTTTATAATTGCTTTGAGATTATTTGCAACATTATGAACTATTTTGTTTGCATGTTTGAAAATGTAAAAATTTGACTTGCAATTCAAATTGGATTTTGAGTTTGAATTCTATGACAAGTGGCACTTGTGCTTTGCAAAAGATGCTGACTTGGCATTGCTCATGATGGATCACTGTGGCACATTACAAGGGGGTGTTACAAGGTGATCTCTTCGAGGCGGGCTCGGCCGCTCGCCGGGATGGGGGGGGGGGGATCGACACCTGATCCGGGCTCAGATGCCACCCATTGGGGAGGCGGGCATCGGACCATGGCAGCGGGGTGCCAGTCTGCCAATACCTGCGGCAGACGTCCACCTTGACATATGGCCGGAACCGCGCAGGAGCCGCCGGAGGGGAGATCGAGAACACGACCGGCGAGGTGGAGTGGGTGGCCGCGCTTCCAGACGAGGCGGACGACGAGCCCGCCTCGTGGTCGTGCTTGGCCTTCTTGCCGGGCACCCACTTCCAAAAGCCCATCGCGACGGTCGGCGGGGAGCAAGGTGGGGCGCCGCTGCTAGGCTAGGGTTTGGTGTCGGGTACGGAGGAGAGCAATGGTGTGGACGGGTGTGGGAAAGTGGAAGTGGACTGGCCAGTCCATGGCTTCGCCATAAAAAAGGACGCGGCCGGGGGCGGCTGGGTGGCTGACCGGCGGGCCCGCCCATTCGTGTGGATTAAATGGCGTCGGCGGGAGGTAGTTGGACGACAGACACGCGGGCCCGAGGCGGACGGCGAGAGGACGCGTGCGCGTCCGTTTAACTGCAAAACCCGATCAAAATTGCGTCTAGAATGGGGCGAGCCGGACCAGAAACAGACGTTTTTTACGGATGGGGTCACGCGCGTTGGCCGTGTGTCGTGTCCGTTTGAGCCAAAACGGACACGCGGACGATCGTTGGAGTTGGCCTATAAGTCTATACCGTGTTAAAAAAAAAGACGAGGTGCGAGCGTCACGATCCCTAATCCCGCTGCATGTTACCGGGGCCCACGTGGCTTCCTCCTCCCGCCGCGTCGGCCTCTCGGCTGTCGAACGGCACCGAATACCGATTGCGCCGACCCGGCGTTGGTGGGCCCTCTAACCCTGTTGCTTATTCCGGGTTGGCTGGCTCACAGCTTGCATTTGGCTGCAGCGGCCGCGATCTCTGACTTGTGGGACCGCGTTCTGGTGCTAACAACACGAATCTATCTTCTGTCCACATTATACTACCTGACCTGACCTCACATCATGCAAATCCCGCGTCGTCTTAGGTAACAGCACGGCTGGCAACGGTCCATGACGAGCGGGCCCCCCCTGCACATGGCCGCGGTTCCCACCACCGAAAAAGCTTTTTTATTTTGACGGTACCCAAAAAGCTTTTTAAAAAAGCCCGGGGAAAACGGGACGCGCAACTGCGGCAGCTGTCCTCCACCGTCACCACACCGCGCGCGCAACACCCGTACCGTTCCACTGTTCCGCGGGGCCCGTCGTCTCGCGCCCCCACCGGCCAGCGGAACACAGCAGACCACGAAAGTGACACACGCACGCTACCGCGGCGGTGAAAAGAGGCAAAGCAAGCGCAGCAGCAGTAGAGCTGAGCGGAGTTGGTCGCCGTTGCCGTTGCTGGCAGCCCCACTTAATGCCGCGCCCGTAGTCCCGAAACCTCTCTCCCCTTCTTCCTCCTTGACGCCTCACCCTCCACCACCTCGGCCACCACTTTCCCCGCAAATCTCACCTCCTCCGCCACGCGCTGCCCGCCGATTCTCCCGCCAGCACGCAAATCCGCCCCCAGATCGGTGCCGGGAGAGCCGTTTGATGGGCGATCTGTGAGCCGCGACGAAACGCAAGCTACTACAGCTCGCACCATGAGAGGAGGCCCGAGATGCGCGCTCCTGCTCCTCGTGGCCGCCGTGGCGCTTGTCCCCGCAGCGTGGGCGCAGGGGGCGACCGCGCCCGCGCCCTCGGCGGGGGCCCCGTTCGTGCCGCGGGACGACATCCTGCTCGACTGCGGCGCCACGGGGAAGGGGAGCGACACGGACGGCCGCCAGTGGGACGGCGACGCCGGGTCCAAGTACGCCCCGGCGAACCTCGCCTCGGCCAGCGCGGGGGCGCAGGACCCCTCGGTGCCGCAGGTGCCCTACCTCACCGCGCGGGTCTCGGCGGCGCCCTTCACCTACTCCTTCCCGCTCGGCCCCGGTCGCAAGTTCCTCAGGCTGCACATCTACCCGGCCAACTACTCCAACCGCGACGCCGCCGACGCCTTCTTCTCCGTCTCCGTCCCGGCCGCCAAGGTCACGCTCCTTTCCAACTTCAGCGCCTACCAGACCACCACGGCGCTCAACTTCGCCTACATCGTACGCGAGTTCTCCGTCAACGTCACCGGCCAGAACCTCGACCTCACCTTCACCCCGGAGAAGGGCCACCCCAACGCCTACGCCTTCATCAACGGCATCGAGGTCGTCTCCTCCCCTGACCTCTTTGACATCGCCACGCCGCTCTTCGTCACCGGTGACGGCAACAGCCAGCCATACGAGATGGATCCTGCTGCTGCTCTGCAGACCATGTATCGGCTCAACGTCGGAGGCCAGGCCATCTCCCCTTCCAAGGACTCCGGCGGGGCTCGGTCATGGGACGACGACACGCCTTATATTTATGGTGCAGGGGCTGGGGTATCGTACCAGAACGATCCCAATGTCACAATCACCTACCCTGACAATGTGCCGGGATATGTGGCACCTTCGGATGTCTATGCCACGGCGCGATCAATGGGGCCAGACAAGGGTGTAAACATGGCCTACAATCTCACCTGGATATTGCAGGTGGATGCTGGGTACCAATACCTTGTGAGGCTCCATTTCTGTGAGATACAATCCCCATTTACTAAACCCAATCAGCGGGTGTTCAACATCTACCTCAACAACCAGACTGCCATGGAAGGTGCTGATGTGATCCAGTGGGTGGATCCCAATGGCATTGGTACTCCAGTGTATAAGGACTATGTCGTGAGCACTGTGGGTTCCGGGATTATGGATTTCTGGGTGGCTCTACATCCGGATGCAGAGACCAAGCCACAGTACTATGATGCTATTCTCAATGGGATGGAGGTGTTCAAGCTGCAACTTACTAATGGGAGCCTCGTGGGGCTCAATCCTGTCCCAAGTGCTGATCCACCAGCGCACAACGGGTCAGGAAACAAGAAATCATTAGTCGCGCCTATTGTTGGTGGAGTAATCGGAGGTTTGGCAGTGCTTGCGCTCGGATATTGCTGCTTCATCTGCAACCGTCGGAGGAAAGCGGCCAAGGCTAGCGGCATGAGTGATGGCCATTCTGGTTGGCTGCCGTTGTCGCTGTATGGCCATTCACACACTTCAAGCTCAGCCAAGTCGCATGCTACAGGGAGTTATGCTTCATCTTTGCCGTCCAACCTGTGCCGCCATTTCTCCTTTGCAGAGATCAAGGCTGCAACAAAAAACTTTGATGAGTCACGGATCCTTGGTGTTGGTGGGTTCGGTAAAGTCTACCATGGAGAGATTGACGGGGGCACAACTAAGGTGGCTATTAAGCGTGGTAATCCCTTGTCTGAGCAGGGCATACATGAGTTCCAGACTGAAATTGAAATGTTGTCAAAGCTCCGGCACCGTCATCTTGTGTCGCTGATTGGTTACTGCGAGGAGAAGAATGAGATGATCCTGGTCTATGACTACATGGCTCATGGAACTCTGCGTGAGCACCTATACAAGACCCAGAATGCACCGCTTAGCTGGAGGCAGCGTTTGGAGATCTGCATCGGCGCAGCTCGTGGGCTTCACTACCTTCACACCGGTGCAAAGCACACCATCATCCACCGTGATGTGAAGACGACAAACATCCTCCTGGATGAGAAATGGGTTGCCAAGGTTTCAGATTTTGGCCTGTCCAAGACTGGGCCATCGATGGATCACACACATGTGAGCACGGTTGTCAAGGGCAGTTTTGGTTACCTAGATCCTGAATATTTCCGCAGGCAGCAGCTCACTGAGAAATCTGATGTATATTCGTTTGGTGTGGTGCTGTTCGAGGTCCTTTGTGCTCGGCCTGCCCTGAACCCCACTCTTGCGAAGGAAGAAGTTAGCTTGGCAGAGTGGGCACTGCACTGCCAAAAGAAGGGAATTCTCGATCAGATTGTTGATCCCTACCTGAAGGGAAAGATTGTTCCGCAGTGCTTCAAGAAGTTCGCCGAGACGGCTGAGAAGTGTGTTGCCGACAATGGCATCGAACGCCCTTCGATGGGAGATGTGCTTTGGAACTTGGAGTTTGCTCTTCAGATGCAGGAAAGCGCGGAGGAGAGCGGAAGCATTGGGTGCGGGATGTCAGATGAGGGCACTCCCCTGGTGATGGTTGGAAAGAAGGATCCCAATGACCCATCAATTGATTCCAGCACCACTACGACCACAACAACTTCCCTAAGCATAGGTGACCAAAGTGTCGCGAGCATCGACTCGGACGGGCTGACGCCGAGCGCGGTGTTCTCACAGATCATGAACCCCAAGGGGCGGTGAGGTAAAATCTGGGTCTGCTTTTCAGTCAGTCACCCTTGGGGCCTGCCTAATTTATTCATTCAGCATATTTTCATGAGTTTGTGCTCTTGCTGTCTCGCAAGTTATGCATTAGAAGTCAGAGAATTGTTTCATATTAGATATTTCTGTCTTGCCTTGTTTTTTTTTCTTCTTCTTCAGTGTTGTAATGACTATGCTTATTTGCATGTTGTTATTGTACCACCACTGCTATGTGTTATTGACCCAACATGTAATACTGTATGAGAAAGAGAAAGTACCTTTGTTCCCCTTTTTTCGCCACCGAATCCTGGTGATTGACACGGGGTCTTTTTATTATTATTCTCAGAGCAATTTATTCTGCCTTTTTTTTTTGACCTAAACAAATACAGTATGTGCTTGTGTTATAGATGTGTGCCATCCACGACTATAGAGGTCGGCCAGGCCATCCATGCCGTGTTGACGTTGATTGTTACACCAGTCATGCTCATATATGCTGGTGCTATGCTGTGTTCCATGTCGTCTTGTCTTTTCTTTAATTATAGAACATCAATTGTTTGTGAGTTGTATTTAAATTGCCATTATCCGGACATCCGTTGTCTGTTTACTCCTACTTGCAGCTGTCTAGGCATGTTTAAGTTTCTTGATCCAGAGTAGTGTCCACTCTCCCTCTGTTATCTTGATCTGTTATTTGATTGCTTTACCTAGAGCTGTGCAGTGCATGAACTAGGACGTTGTGAGGTACTGAGGCTAAGCTTGATCGCTACTTACAGCTGTGCACATCTGATCTGGAGAAAGAGCGGAATCGAATAAATCTAGCTCCCAGCCGTTCCGCCGAGAGAATTAGCTTCCGGTGTCCAGCCTGTTGAGTGGAGGAATGAAGATTCGACAGATGGGAGGAGAGAGCCGCACCGCACCGGCTCGTTACATCAGCATCGTGAAATCTCCCAGTGGATGGACGACGTTTCGGGAAGCATTGATCATGATGCTGCCCAGCCCTAAATCGTGTGCCTGTTCTGATGCGTCTTTGCTGACCTTGTATGTGTCCGTTCGCTTTCTTGCCAAACTTCTATTCCTTTTCCCTGGATCATGCAAGGAGTGGAGGAGGGTTTTTTGGGAGCCACAAAGAAAACAAGCGTATCCAGGCCAGCTATAGCGAGCACAAGTTGTGTCGCTCGCAAAACCACGAGGCGTGTCACCCTCTATCTCTTCTTCCTGGATGCCAGCGATATTCTGATTATTACCAACTTCTCGTACCTGCTATCCAGCTCGATCTCTTCTTTCTTGCAAAGAAGCAGTCCTCTTCACATGGAGAACGGCAAGGGCCTCAACTGCGTGCTCCCCCATTATGCAATACTACTACGAGTCTACGACTGTTTCTGGTATCAGTATCTCATATTCCTTCCCATCACGGGTCATAGGCTTGCGCTCACACGATTTTGCTATTTTACCTCGCATGTCTTGGGTTGGTCTTTTTTAAGTGATCGCTAATGCATAATTTCTTTTGTCTTTGACAGACAGTGCTTTGCTCTTAACATAATTTTGACATTCTTTCTAAATCTTTGGCAATGAAAATTTGGACTTCACAAAAATATTTCGTTTTTCTTGACCTCCATGGAAAGAACTAAGAGCATTGCATGTATTACTCCCATGTTAGTTATCTTTTGCATGCTTGCACGCCGAACATGGATAGATTTTGGACTTTGGTTTTCAATGTTAATTTTAGAGTTAGCAACAATGAGCTTAGGCAGTCAAACTTTTTACTCCAGGACGAGCAAGGTTTAAGCGTGGGGAGGATGATGGCTTATTTTATACGTATTTTTAGAGCTCATTTGTTGCACGTTATCTTCATATATCATGTCACATTGAACCACGTATATGTGCATTATGCATGATTTTTTGTTTTTACCCTTTTCATTGTGAGCATTACATAGTTTATGATTTTATTTTGTTTTTATTCTTTTTCTTTGTTTTGTTGTGTCTACAGGTGTTTTGGAGCAATCTAGGACCAAGCACGATGAAAAGGCCAAAGATGGGTTCAATACGGAGGACTTCCAGGCACAAGACTTAGGCATTTGGAATATCAAAAAATGACGGGAGAGGGAATCAACGGAGGACGAGGAATAATGGAACCAGGGGACTCGTTTCGTCCGTGTCTCTCCCGCGAGAGACCGGGCGAAACCCTTAGCGCCGCCACCCCCGCTCCCTCCCATCCTCCTCCTCCCTTCGCCACCGCCAGATTGCGCCTGACGATGCAGAAAACCGTTAGATCCCTCAGCAGGGGTCCTGGTGTAGCTGGAAATCTCAGAGCGGAGGTCGCACAGGGAATTTACCCAGGTTCGAGCCTCCGAAGAGTAATACTCTACATCCTACTCGTGTTTTTTATTCATGGTGGAGGAATACCTCGTGCGAGGGGTTACAATGGTGTAGATGAGATGGCTACCGAGATTCAGTCTATCTGAGAATAGATGGGAATGAGGGCTCCCTGGCCTCCCCTTATATACATGGTGGAGGCTAGGGTTTTACAGAGGGAGATGCGATCTTGGGTAGCCGCCGCCACCAGCTTGGAGGTCAAATTGGTCGCTAGGTGCTTATCCTCTTCTTCAGGCTTCCCCTCGTCACTGGGCCTTGTGGGCCTTCTAGCAGGCCTTCTGCCGGGCTCCCCTCGGTGAGCCACCCTCGGTGTATGACACCGTCAGTAGTCCCCCGAGCGTGGCGGAGGTCGCAGGAGCGGGTCTTCGAGACCTCCGGCGGGCTCCTTCTTCTGCAGTGCTTATCTTCATGATTTTTCTTCAGGGAGCTCGGTTCGAGGCCTTCGCGAATGGCAGCCTTTTATCAGGACTGCATCGGCCGGCCCTCCAAGGTTTTGACAGTTGTTGACGCGGCCCACTCGATCGAATCGGGGTCTTCGGGGAAGCCGTTTGGGCGGATCCGGTTAATTGTGCTTCGTGATGATGGCTTCGGAATCCGCACGCCCACACCTTGCAAAATGGGAAACCGCAGGAGACGCGAGGCACGTGTCGTGCCGCGAGGTCCGCCGCTTCGGTTTTGAGCTGGCTATAAGGAGGGAGGAAAGTGGTTTTTCTTTTCTTCTTCCTTCGCTTTCCCCCATTTCAGCCTCTCTGCCTCTAGTCTTCCATTGCTCGCCGCCGTCGTGACTTCCTAGCCATCCTCGCGTGTGATCCTTGTTGAGTTCACCTTCACAGCCGACATGGCCAAGACCAGGAGCGATGGGAGAGCCCGTGCCCCCAGCCAGGATCCTCCCACCGCCGGGGCGGACATGATGCAGAAGAGGGCCGCCTCAAAGGGCGGCGAGAAACAGTTGCGAGATGCCACCAAGATCACGGGAAAATGGTTCTCCTCCACGGCCTCGTCCAAAGAGCTTCATGTCTTCGTGGGCTGCTTTGCTTCAATGGCTGCCAGCTGCACCGTATTCCGCCCAACGGAGTTCTCCACATCACCAACTTCATCACTTTCGGTGAGTGCTTCCTTGGAACAGCTCCTCCCTTTGAGCTGTTCCAGTACTTTTTGTGGGTCTGCATCTAGACCAATGGGGACGCCGTTTGCGACCTCAGGGGAGCCATCTTGCAACTCCGTCCCAATTCCAAATTTTTTGCCACATACTTCCCAAAATCTGTCTGGGAGTGGCATAAGTCTTGATTTTACATGTGTGGGCTCGGAGACGACCTACCTGCATTCATGAACGAGCCCCCACAGAAATTGCGGTCCTGGGCTCCACTGACCAAGCTGTCGCTGGAGGCCAAGGCACTACCTGACGCCACAGCCCGCCTGAAGGAAGGCAGCCTAACGAATGGCCATATTATTAGGATGTGGGTGGAGCGTCGCGTCCTTCCTCTGCAGGCCCGGCCATCCCCGATGTACAAGTACACGGGGCCTGAAGACCCGACGCGAGTGTCCAAGGACGAGCTGGAGGAGCTCGAGACCCACCTTGGCTTCTTGATGGGGCCCAAGGCGATTGCGGACTCTAGGAATGCGGCCGTGAAGGCCTGATGACCCACAAGTATAGGGGATTGCAACAGTCTTTGAGGGTAGTATTTCACCCAAATTTATTGATTCGACATAAGGGGAGCCAAAGAATATTTATAAGCCTTACCAGTTGAGTTGTCAATTCAACCACACCTGAGAAATCACTTCCTTGCAGCAATTTATTAGTAGCACAGTAATATGATAGTAGTGATAGCAAAGCAGCAGTAGTAGTAACAACAGTGGTAGCAGATTTGTAACGAGCAGAGCAGTAGTAACTTGAGCAAAGGCAATAGTATTAAAGCGTAGGCATGGAGTAGCAATGGATATTCAGATGAGATTCAATATGTAACTGTCACAACCTAGAGCGATACACAATAGCTCCAATTCATCAATCATATGTAGGCACGTATTCCGTATATAGTCATACGTGCTTGTGATAAGAACTTGCATAACATATTTTGTCATACCCTCCCGTGGCAGCGGGGTCCTAATGAAAACTAAGGGTAATTAAGGCGCTCTTTTTAATAGAGAACCGGAACAAAGCATTAACACACAGTGAATTCATGAACTCCTCAAGTTAAAGTCATCCCCGTCGATATCCCAATTCATGGTCACCTTGGGGGTCTAAGGTTCAGAATGATAACAGGTGCATACAACTTGCATATAAGATCAAGAACACAAATATATTCATGAAAGCAAAATACGTTCAGATATGAAATCATGGCACTCGGGCCCTAGTGACAAGCATTAAGAATAGCAAAGTCATTGTAACATCAATCTAAGAACATAGTGGATACTAGGGATCAAGCCCTATCAAATTGACATGATTACATATGAAATCTCATCCAACTCCATCTACCTCCAGTATGCCTACAAAGGAATTACTCACACATGATTGTGAGAATCATGAAATTGTTGATGGAGAAGGGTTGGTGGTGACGACAGCGGCGATTCCCTCTCTCCGGAGCCACGAACGGACTCCAAATCAGGGTTCCCAACGAAGAACAGGAGGTGGAGATGGCTTTGTATCGTAAACGCGATGAAGCTTTCTCTCTGATTTCTCTCTCGGGAAGACGGAATTTATAGAGTTAGAATTAGGTCAGGAGGGTGCCTAGGGGCCCCACAAGCCTGGCCGACGCGCCCTAGGGGGGGGGGGGTGGTCGCGTCCCTGGGCTTGTGGGCCCTGGGTGGCCCCCCTCTAGTACTTCTTGTCTTCGGTATTTTTTATTTATTCCATAAAAAATCTTCGTAAAGTTTTGTCCAATTCCGAGAACTTTTTATTTCTGCACAAAAACAACACCATGGTAGTTCTGTTGAAAACAACGTCAGTCTGGGTTAGTTTCACTCAAATCATGCAAATTAGAGGTCAAAACAAGAGTAAAAGTGTTTGGAAAAGTAGATACAATGGAGATGTATCAACTCCCCCAAGCTTAACTCATTGCTTGTCCTCAAGCAATTCAGTTGACAAACTGAAAGCGATAAGGAAAAACTTTTACAAACTTATTTGCTTTTGTTGGTTACATAGGTTTAGCTAGCAATAAAGCTTCAACAAAAATCATGGAGTAACCACATATATGATAACACTTAGCAGCCACATTTAGTCATATCAATAACGTAATTAATCAACTAGAGAGCAATAATAATATATCTCAAGCGCCAACATTTTGTCGAAATAACCATGATGAAACATGATAGAATGGTATCTCTCTATCCCTTTCTGAGACCGCAAAACATAAATGTAGAGCACCTCTGAAGTTTAAGCGACGACTAAATATTGTAATTCAGGGTAGAAGACATCCAATCATGCTCACACTCAACATTAATTATACCAAATGTATGTTAAACTAAGAATGACAATAGCACTCTCCAAATTGTTGCTTGAATTGAGAAGGTGATGACTCAACAATAATTTGAAAGACAGGCCCTTCACAGAGGGAAGCAGGGATTTGCTAAAGTGACATAGCTCATTGATTTTAAAACATAGATAATTATAATTTGGGAGGTGTACTTTTCCAGTCAACGGTTTACGACAAAGTTTCCAACATCTTTCTAAACACGTTAATGACGGTTCCCATGCAAAAAGGTTTTACTCCCCCTCCACCATACTAACACAAACCATGGCTAGCTGAATCCACGGGTGCTTGCCTACTTCAACTGTCCGGGGGGAGTATTTTTATAAATAATTTAGGACTGGGCATCCTTGTTACCAGCCTCCCTCAAGAGTGATGAGTGAATAAACTCTCATCGTGAGTTAAACAGACCTAGCATAGAAGATATTGACTACCCCACCGCTCCATGAGCTATACGGGCACACAAAGCAGATATTCATTTGAAGATTTAGAGATGGCACATGCAAATTTACTTGTAACAGCAGAGTAATACTTCCTCCTTCCCAAAATATAAGGCGTGTTTGACTTTGCAAGGTCTTTGATGCATGACTTTGACCACTAATATATATCTCAGTACATGAATTGACCATGTATAAATGACATTGTCGTATTTGTCTTGCAATTTTCTTTATTTCATATGTGTGTATACTATTTTTATAGACATACAATATGTGAAAATCATAGTCAAAGTTGCGCAACAAAGACCAAAAAAGTCAATCGGCGCCTTATATTTTGGGAAGGAGGGAGTACCGCATGTAGGTAGATATAGCGAACACTTATGGCATAAATTTTGTTTTAGGATTTTGGATGCACAACCAGTATTTCTGCTAGTACAAGAGAAGGCTAGCAATAGACGGGGAAGCGACCAACTAGAGAGCGACAATGCTCATAATCATGCATTTTGAATGATTAACATTGAACATGAGCATGGTGAAGATATAAACACTCTGAACATAAATATCATGAAGGAAAGATTGTGTTTGTATCAATTACATGTGTGAACATGTGCCAAGTCAAGCCACTTAATTTCTTTAGAGGAGGATACCATCCTAACATACCACATCGTAATCAATTTAATGCATGTTGACACCCAAGATAACATATTATCCACTCCTAGCTAATTAAGCATGGCATAAGCAACTATGAACTCTAATCATCATCATACACATGTTTACCCATAACAAGCTGAAACGATATTATTAAAGTAAACATATTTACAAAAACAGAAACAAGTAGAGTTCATACCAGCTTTTCTTCACCACAATCACTTCATGAAATCATCATTATTGCCTTTCACTTGCACGACCGAATGATGTGGAAAATATAATATAGTACAAGTGCGTGGTGGACTAAACTGAAATATGCAAATACTATATACAAAGGAGAAGACAAGGAGATATTTGGTCTTTTACTAGATCAACAACAAAGCGCATAAGAGCCAATTCAAAATTCTTTTTGGATGCCTTCTCCTTACTAAGACTAAAGAAAAGAAATTCAGAGAAACACACTAAAATATTTTTTGAGTTTTTTGTTTTTCCTGAAGAAAACAAATAAACGAAGGAAGAATGAAAAGCGAGAAAATATTTACACCGAAGAACTCCAAACAAACGACAAAAGAAGAAACGAGAAATCTTTTTCAATTTTCTTTTCACAAAACAAACCAACAAACAAAAGAAAGAAAACTGAAAAGAAGCGAGAAATATTTTTGGGTTTTTCAAAATTTTAACAAACACACAAAAGAAAACAAATAAAAGGGAAACATGGATATATAAAGAAACGATGAACACCGACAAGTGTAATGAATGTGTGATAACATGAATGAAATGTCGGTGAGAATACGTACTCCCCCAAGCTTAGTCTTTTAGCCTATCTTGGTTTACGGCTACTGATCATATGGGTAGAAATCATGATAGAAGCTCTGCCTAGCATTCTGCACATTAGCCGCTGCCAACGGGCAGCTTCATCCGCTGCTCGTTGCGCTTCAGCTTCCTCCGACGTGACATAATATCTTTGTTTGACCTGTTGATCGAATAAAGTAGGAGCAGACAGGGTGATAGTAACATAAGGATCCATATTCAATAAATCCATGACGTAGCATAGCATGAAAATCTAGGAAACTAGCAGGGAGTTTATAATCGTCATTAAACCTGATAGCTATCCCAAGGTGAGCAGCAACACGAGAAGCATAAATCCCCCCATAAATATCACCACTACCGGCATTTCTACTCAGACGACGTGCAATAATAGCCCCCATGTTATAAGTCCTATCACCATACAAAGCAGAATACATAATACTTAAATCAGGGGCACACGTAGCACTAGGGTCCTGTTTACTATTCAAACATCTTCCTATAAAGTAAGCAAAGTAATGAACATAAGGAAAATGAATGCTTCCAATTCTACCATGAGTCACTCCCCTAGTTTCACCATTGCAAAGAATCCTAAGAAATACCTCGAAATATCTCTTTCGAGGTTCATTAAATGAGCCCCAAAATGGAATTTTACAGATATGACAAAACTCTTCCAGAGACATGCTATAAGATTTATCATATAAACGAAAGACAACTCGAGGTGCAGTACGATGAGATATATATTGAAAATCTTGCACGAAAGTATCAGTAAGATAATAATATTGACTACACTATCTACGAGGAAATTAGTCAAACCATCATTTTCCACAAATTGTTCAAACTCTTGTCTGATGCCAACACCATTCATGAAAGTCTCACACGGCCATTCACAAGCTCTTACTTCAGCGCCCCACAGAGAGTTTTCTCCTGGTTCATGATACGCGGTCCTTGCGGTGCTACGGCTTGAGGAACCCCTTGAGAACATCCTCCTCAACATTTTCCTTTTTCTGATTTTTTTTATAAACTCATAAAAGGTGAACAAAATTCAACATAATTGATAGCAACTACTCCAACAAGTGTCTAGAGGCTAATTCATGCATCAAAACTACTTAGGACCAAGTAAATTCAATATGCAAGCTCATATTCATGGTCACCTACAGAAGCAAAATAAGCAAAGAATAAACCATTAGAACAAAAACTAATTGGACCAATGGAGGAGTCACATACCAAGGAGCAATCCCTCCAAAAAGTTTGGGAAACGGATCTCCAAGCAAGGAGATCAAAAATTGTGTGCAAATCAGCAAGAACACGAGCTATGGAGCAAGAGTAAAGTTTTCTAGAGGAAGAAGAAGGCAGGTGACGGGGTCCTGTACCAGGGGTGGCTCACGACCAGAAGCCCGACCTCACCCAAGACACGGGGCCCATTAGGCCCAGAGCAAAGAGGAAACCCTAGGAGGCGAAGACACCTTCGTGGTCTCCAAGAATAGAGGATGGTAGCGCTTAGATCGCATCTGCTATGTAAACCCTAGACCTCTCCTGCCTATATAAAGGGAGGTCTAGGGTATCCATTGATCATCGATCCACAAATAGGAAAACTCTCGGTAGCAATCTCATCCACCATTGTAACCCCTCGCATGAGGTATCCCTCCATTACGAATCATCAAAACCAGCAGGACGTAGGGTATTACTCTTCGGAGGCCCGAACCTGGATAAACCCCTCGTGTGACCTCCGATCCATGATTTCCAGCTACGCTTGGACCCCTACCGAGGGATCTGACGGTATTTTGCACCGTCAGTTGGCGTGCCAGGTACGGGCGACGCCGGCTGGAGACCGATCCTGGATCGGATCTTTTTCTGCTTCCGGCGGCCTACTGCACAGAGAGAGCCTAATTTTTTGGCTCCTTGACGTTCGTCGTAGACAGGGCTGGCCGGGTCGACATCACCCTACCGCCTCGCCCCACACGTATGATACGTCCAATTTGCATCATGATTTCCTATTGACAATTATTATGTTTTTGATCATTATTTCACTTTATTGTTCAATTCTTATGCCTTTTCTCTCTTATTTTGCAAGATTCACATGAAGAGGGAGATTGCCGGCAGCTGGAATTCTGGACCGGAAAGGGGTGAAACAGAGATAGCTATTCTACACAACTCCAAATGACCTGAAAATTTACGAAGAATTATTTTGGATATATAAAAAATACTGGTGAAAGAATTATCAGGAGGGGGCCCACCAGGAAGCCACAAGCCTGGGGGGCGCGCCCTACCCCCCTGGGTGCGCCCCCCCCCGAGCTAGTGGGGCCCCTGGCAGGCCTCCGGCCCCCTCCTTCTGCTATATGAAGCCATTTACCCTAGAAAAAAATCAGAAGAAGACTTTCGGGACGAAGCGCCGCCATCTCGAGGCGGAACCTGGGCAGGAGCTATTTTGCTCTCCGGCGGAGCGATTCCGCCGAGGATACTTCCCTTCGGGAGGGGGAAATCGAAGCCATCGACATCACCAACGATCCTCTCATCGTGGGAGGACCGATCTTCATCAACATCTTCACCAGCACCATCTCATCTCAAACCCTAGTTCATCTCTTGTATTTAATTTTTGTCTCAAAACCTCAGATTGGTACCTATGGGTTGCTAGTAGTGTTGATTACATCTTGTAGTTGATGCTAGTTGGTTTATTTGGAGGAAGATTATATGTTCAGATCCTTAATGCTATTCAATACCCCTCTGATCTTGAACATGAATGTGATTTTTGAGTAGTTACTTTTGTTCTTGAGGACATGGGAGAAGTCTTGTCATAAGTAATCATGTGAATTTGGTATTTGTTCGATATTTTGATGATATGTATGTTGTTGCTTCCTTCAGTGGTGTCGTGTGAACGTCGACTACATGACACTTCACCATCTTTGGGCCTAAGGGAAGGCATTGTGGAGTAGTAATTAGATGATGGGTTGCTAGAGTGACAAAAGCTTAAACCCTAGTTTATGCGCTATTTCGTAAGGGGCTGATTTGGATCCATATGTTTCATGCTATGGTTAGATTTATCTTAATTCTTCTTTCGTAGTTGTGGATGCTTGTGAGAGGGGGTAATCATAAGTGGGAGGCTTGTTCAAGTAAGAACAGCACCCAAGCACCGGTCCACCCACATTTCAAATTATCAAAGTAGCGAACGCGAATCAAACAAACATGATGAAAGTGACTAGATGAAATTCCCATGTGTCCTCGAGAACGCTTTGCTTATTATATGAGTTTATTCCGGCTTGTCCTTTGCTATAAAAAGGATTGGGCCACCTTGTTGCACTTTATTATACTTGTTACTTGTTATGAATTATCTTGCTACCGAAACTATCTGTTACCGCTACTTTCAGTACTTGCAGAGAATACCTTGCTGAAAACCACTTGTCATTTCTTTCTGCTCCTCGTTGGGTTTGACACTCTTAATTATCGAAAGGACTACGATTGATCCTCTATACTTGTGGGTCATCAAGACTCTTTTCTGGCGCCGTTGCCGGGGATTGAAGCGCCTTTGGTGAGTGGAATTTGGTAAGGAAACATTTATATTACGTGCTAAAATTTACTGTCACTTGTCACTATGGAAAGTAATCCTTTGAGGGGCTTGTTCGAGGTATCTTCACCTCGACCGGAAGCATTGAGAGTTGCTCCTCAATCTACTGAACCTACTGAAAATATTTATGATGAAATTCCTTCGGGTATGGTAGAGAAACTGCTAGCTAATCCTTATGCAGGAGATGGAACGGTGCATCCTGATATGCACTTGATATATGTGGATGAAATTTGTGGATTGTTTAAGCTTGCATGTCTATCCGGAGATGGAGTTAAGAAGAAAGTATTCCCTTTATCTTTGGAGGGAAAGGCATTGACATGGCATAGGCTATGTGATGATACTGAAACATGGGATTGGAACCGGTTGAAGCTGGAATTCCACCAGAAATTTTATCCTATGAATTTGGTTCATCGTGATCGGAATTATATATATAATTTTTGGCCTCGTGAAGGAGAAAGTATCGCTCAAGCTTGGGGGAGGCTTAAGTATATGTTGCACACATGCCCCAATCATGAGCTCTCAAGAGAAATAATTATTCAAAACCTTTATGCTCGGCTTTCTCATAATGATCAATCCATGCTCGATACTTCTTCTGTTGGTTCCTTTATGAAGAGAACTATTGAATTCATATGGGATCTTCTGGAAAGAATTAAACGTAACTCTGAAGATTGGGAAATCGACAGAGGTAATGAGTCAGGTATAAATCTTGAGTTTGATTGTGTTAAATCTTTTATGGAAACTGATGCTTTTCATAAGTTTAGTACTAAATATGGACTTGACTCTGAGATAGTAGCTACCTTTTGTGAATCTTTTTCTGCTCATGTTGATCTCCCTAAGGAGAAATGGTTTAATTTTCACCCACCTATTGAATTAAATGAAGAACCTGTTAGTGTTAAAGAAGAAACAATTGTTTACAATGTTGATCCAGTTGTGCCTACTGTTTATATTGAGAAACCTCCTTTCCCTGTTAGGATTAAGGAACATGCCAAAGCTTCAACTGTGGTTAATAAAAGCAATATAAGAACACCTAGACCTTCTGAACAATTTAAAGTTGAACCTAATATTGCGATGGTTAAAGATCTTTTGGTTGATGATATTGATGGGCATGTTATTTACTTTTGTGACGAGGCTGCTAGAATTGCTAAACCTGTTAGAAATGAACGAGATATGCTAGATAAGAACAAGCCTGTAGTTGGCATGCCTATTGTTTCTTTTAAGACTGGAGATCATTGCTATCATGGTTTATGTGATATGGGTGCTAGTGTGAGTGCTATTCTGTTTTCTTTATATCAAGAAGTAACGAATGATATTGCACCTGTTGAGATTGAAGATATTGATGTTACTATTAAGCTTGCAAACAGAGATACTATTACACCACTTGGGATTGTTAGAGATGTTGAAGTCTTGTGTGTTAAGATCAAATACCCTACTGATTTCTTAGTACTTGGTTCACAACAAGATAATTTTTGTCCCATTATATTTGGTAGACCTTTCTTGAATACCGTTAATGCTGAAATTGATTGTGTTAAAGAGAAGGTTAGAGTTAAGTTTCGTGATATATCTCATGAATTTAATTTCTCTAAGTTTAGTAGACAACCTCATGATAAGGAATTACCCAATAAAGATGAAATTATAGGTCCTGCTTCTATTGCTGTGCCTCCTACTGATCCTTTAGAACAATATTTGCTAGACCATGAGAATGATATGCATATGAATGAAAGAAATGAAATAGATGAGTTGTTCTTTAAGAAAGCACCTATCCTTAAACATAATTTGCCTATTGAAACCTTGGGAAATCCTTTACCACCCAAGGGTGATCCTGTGTTCGAATTAAAGCAATTACCGGATACACTTAAATATGCTTATGTTGATGAAAAGAAGATATATCCTATTATTATTAGTGCTAACCTTTTGGAGCATGAAGAAAAGAGATTACTTAAAACTCTGAAGAAGCACCGTGCCGATATTGGATATACTCTCGATGATCTTAAGGGCATTAGTCCCACTTTATGTCAGCATAAAATTCATATGGAGCCAGATGCTAAACCCGTTGTTGATCATCAAAGAAGGCTGAATCCTAAAATGAAGGATGTGGTAAGAACTGAAATATTAAAGCTTCTTGAGGTAGGTATAATTTATCCCATAGCTGATAGTAGATGGGTAAGTCCTGTTCATTGTGTTCCTAAGAAAGGAGGTATTACCGTTGTTCCTAATGATAAAAATGAACTCATTCCACAAAGAATTGTAACCGGTTAGAGGGTGGTAATTGATTTCAGGAAATTAAATAAAGCTACTAGGAAAGATCATTACCCCTTGCCTTTTATTGATCAAATGTCAGAAGGGTTATCTAAGCATACACACTTTTGCTTCCTAGATGGTTATTCTGGTTTCTCTCAAATATCTGTTTCACCTGAAGATCAAGAGAAAACCACCTTTACTTGTCCTTTTGGAACTTATGCTTATCGTCATATGCCTTTTGGTTTATGTAATGCACCTGCTACCTTTCAAAGATGTATGACTGCTATATTCTTTGACTTTTGTGAAAAGATTGTTGAGGTTTTCATGGATGATTTCTCCATTTACGGAACTTCTTTTGATGATTGCTTGAGCAACCTTGATCGAGTTTTGGAGAGATGTGAAGAAACTAATCTTGTCTTGAATTGGGAGAAGTGCCACTTTATGGTGAATGAACGTATAGTCCTTGGGCATAAAATTTCTGAAAGAGGTATTGAAGTTGATAAAGCTAAAGTTGATGCTATTGAGAAAATGCCATGTCCTAATGATATTAAAGGTATAAGAAGTTTCCTCGGTCATGCTGGTTTCTGTAGAAGGTTTATAAAAGACTTCTCTAAAATTTCTAGGCCTCTTACTAATCTCTTGCAAAAATATGTTCCATTTGTTTTTGATGATGATTGTGTAGAAGCCTTTGAAATACTTAAGAAAGCCTTAATTTCTGCACCTATTGTTCAACCACCTGATTGGAACCTACCCTTTGAAATTATGTGTGATGCTAGTGATTATGCTGTTGGTACTGTTCTAGGACAAAGAGTTGATAAGAAATTGAATGTTATTCATTATGCTAGTAAAACTCTAGACAATGCTGAAAGTAATTATGCTACTACTGAGAAAGAATTTTTTAGCAGTGATGTTTGCATGTGATAAATTCAGATCTTACATTGTTGATTCCAAAGTTACTGTTCACACTGATCATGCTGCTATTAAATATCTTATGGAAAAGAAAGATGCTAAACCTAGACTTATTAGGTGGGTTCTTTTGCTACAAGAATTTGATTTGCATATTATTGATAGAAAGGGAGCCGAGAATCCCGTAGCTGATAATTTGTCTAGAATGGAAAATGTTCTTGATGACCCACTTCCTATTAATGATGATTTCCCTGATGAACAATTAGCTGTGATAAATGCTTCTCGTAATACTCCATAGTATGCAGACTATGCTAATTACATTGTTGCTAAATATATACCACCTAGTTTCACATACCAACAAAAGAAAAAGTTTTTCTTTGATTTAAGACATTACTTTTGGGATGACCCACATCTATATAAAGAAGGAGTAGATGGTATTATTAGACGTTGTGTACCTGAGCATGAACAGGAACAAATCCTACGAAAGTGTCACTCCGAGGCATATGGAGGACACCATGCGGGAGACAGAACTGCACACAAGGTATTATAATCTGGTTTTTATTGGCCTACCCTTTTCAAAGATGCACGTAAGTTTGTCCTCTATTGTGATGAATGTCAAAGAATTGGTAATGTTGGTAGACGTCAGGAAATGCCTATGAATTATTCACTTGTTATTGAACTATTTGATGTTTGGGGATTTGATTATATGGGACCTTTTCCTAAATCCAATGGGTATACACATATTTTAGTTGCTGTTGATTACGTTACTAAGTGGGTAGAAGCTATTCCATCAAGTAGTGCTGATCATAACACTTCTATTAAAATGCTTAAGGAAGTTATATTCCCGAGGTTTGGAGTCCCTCGATATTTAATGACTGATGGTGGTTCACATTTTATTCATGGTGCTTTCCGTAAATTGCTTGCTAAATATGATGTTAATGATAGAATTGCATCTCCTTATCATCCTCAGTCTAGTGGTCAAGTTGAATTAACTAATAGAGAAATAAAATTAATTTTGCAAAAGACCATTAATAGATCCAGAAAGAATTGGTCTAAGAAACTTGATGATGCATTATGGGCTTACAGAACTGCTTATAAAAATCCTATGGGTATGTCTCCATATAAAATGGTATATGGAAAAGCATGTCATTTACCTCTTGAGTTAGAACATAAAGCATATTGGGCTATTAAAGAACTTAACTATGATTTTAAACTTGCCGGTGAAAAGAGGTAATTTGATATTAGCTCTCTAGATGAATGGAGAACCCAAGCTTATGAAAATGCCAAGTTGTTTAAAGAAAAAGTTAAAAGATGGCATGATAAAAGAATTCAAAAACGGGAATTCAAAGTAGGTGATCATGTTCTATTATACAATTCTCGTTTAAGATTTTTTGCAGGAAAACTTCTCTCTAAATGGGAAGGACCGTATATCATCGAAGAAGTTTATCGCTCCGGCGCCATCAAAATAAACAACTCCGAAGGCAATAATCCGAGGCTGGTTAATCGGCAAAGAATTAAACATTATATCTCAGGTACGCCTATTAATGTTGAAACTAATATTATTCAAACAATGACACCGAAGGAGCACATAGAAGAAACCTTCCGGAATGCTCCAGAAGCCTGAAAAGGAGTAGGTATGTGGTACGGTAAGTAAACCGACTCCAAAACTTCCATAAAAGTACTTTCTGTCCATTTTGGAATATATAAAAAATTAGGAAAATAATAAACAGTCCGAAATGTGCATGAGGAGGCGACAAGCCTGGGGGGGCGCGCCCTACCCCCCAGGGCGCGCCTACCAGGCTTGTGGCCCCCTCGTGGACTTTCCCGACTCCGTTTTTCTTCCATATTACTTGTTCTGCATGGGAAAAATTCATTATATATACTCTCGGATGTTTTGACCACCGTATCGCAAGTTTCTCCTCTGTTCTTGGTTTGTGCTGTTTTCTGTCAGACTGTCGAGGTCAAGCGCCATGTCATCTCAGGATTCAGACGGGGAAAGCTATGTTTCTCATCTTGTTGCAATCCCTAGAGTCTATGGGGACACTGATCCCTATGGTTGGACAACTGATGAAGAGGAAGATGCCGATTTGAGGGAAAAGCAAGGTCATTCCAGCGAGAAGGACGAGGATCCCCCACTGCCTCAACCAGGAGATATGCACATCGAATTCAAGAGGTCCAGCTTACCCAACACGGTGAAGGTTCCTAAAGTTCAACTCACTCCTTTTCGTCATGAGCAGGAAGATACGGATAAACTACGTCGCAAAATCTGGGATCTCGAAAGAGAGAATGACAAATTAAAAGAAGAAATTCGTGTCCTCAAATGGAAGGACAAGCCTACCACTTCATCACCACCATCCCCGAAGAAGGAGATTTGAGTACACGGGTATGGGCACCACCCTTGGCTTGTGCCAAGCTTGGGGGAGGTGCCCCGGTATCGTATCATCATCACTTTTTTATCATCTTTATCTATCTTAGTTCGATCCTTAGTTATTTCGTGATTTAGAAGAATAAAGTTTAGTATGATTTAGCTTCGAGTGCTTGCTGTGTGATCTATCTATCTATGTAATTGTGTGTGAAAGCTATATAATAAAGAGTAGTTGAGTTGAGTGTTTTGCTTTTGTTGATCCAATCCTAGAAATAAATAAAGAAAAAATTAAGATCATATGCTAATCCCATGTGGAGTGATGACTTCACATAAAAGAAGTATACTTGGTAAAACTTGTTGGAAGTTGACAAACATAGTATTGGTCATTGTTGCAATTCATGATAAAGTAATAAAGGAAGAGAGGTCTCACATATAAATACACTATCTTGGACATCTTTTATGATTGTGAGCCCCCATTAAATATTCTATGTCAAATAGTCGACATTGGATAAGGAAGACAACGTAATGAGTTATGTTTGCTTATATTCATATAGAAGTTATATTGTTTTGGATCCTCTAACATGTGGTGCTTGCCCCCTATCTTTTGCTAGCCAAAATTCCGCACTAAGTAGAGATACTACTTGTGCATCCAAAAACCCTTAAACCCAGTTTCATGCCATGAGAGTCTAGTATATCTACCCATGGATTGAATAAGATCCTTAAAGTAAGTTGTCATTGGTGCAAAGCAATAAAAATTGCTCCTAAATATGTATGATCTTTTATTGTAAGGGAAAATAAGCTTTGTACGATCTTGTGATGGTGAAGAAATAAAAGCGACAGACTGCATAATAAAGGTCGCTATCACAAGGGGCAATATAAAGTGACGTTCCTTTGCATTAAGAGCTTGCACATCCAAAAAGAAAAAGCACATGACAACCTCTGCTTCCCTCTGCGAAGGGCCTATCTTTTACTTTATGTATTTATTTTCATGCAAGAGTCAATAGTATTCTCCTCTATTCCGTTTTTATTTTCTCTCTTGGCAAGCATCATATGGTGGGGATTGATCCAGGCATATATATCCAGTTGGATGTAGGTGATCATGAGTTATTACTGTTGACATTACCCTTGAGGTAAATACGCTGGGAGGCAAAATTATAAGCCCCTATCTTTCTATGTGTCTGACTGAAACATTTTACTCCATAATTATGCCGTGAGTGCAGCAATCATAGAAGACTAAATGATAGTTGAGTATGTGAACTTGCTAAACAAAGCTCTTACATAGACTCTTTCTGATAATATGATGAATTTCATTTGCTTCAGTGACTGAGATCATAGTTTGTTAGTTTTCAATTTGGTTTATGGTTCATACTTTAACTTGTGGATGAATTGTAACTTTTTCATGAGAAGTTTTATGATGATATATTGCAGTTATAAGAAAGATCATGATGCTCCTTGTCCGTATTTCATTTTTATCGATGCCTCTCTCTCTAAACATGTGGTCATGATTATCGATTTCGGCTTTCGCTTGAGGACAAGCGAGGTCTAAGCTTGGGGGAGTTGATACGTCCAATTTGCATCATGATTTCCTATTGATAATTATAATGTTTTTGATCATTATTTCACTTTATTGTTCAATTCTTATGCCTTTTCTCTCTTATTTTGCAAGATTCATATGAAGAGGGAGATTGCCAGCAGCTGGAATTCTGGACCGGAAAGGGGTGAAACAGAGATAGTTATTCTGCACAACTCCAAATGACCTAAAAATTTACAGAGAATTATTTTGTAATATATAAAAAATACTGGCGAAAGAATTAACAGGAGGGGGGCGCGCCCTACCCCCTGGGCGCGCCCCCCGAGCTTGTGGGGCCCCTGGCAGGCCTCCGCCCCCCTCCTTCTGCTATTTTAAGCCATTTGCCCTAGAAAAAATCAGAAGAAGACTTTCGGGATGAAGCACCGCCGTCTCGAGGCGGAACCTGGGCAGGAGCTATTTTGCTCTCCGGCGGAGCGATTCTGCCGGGGATACTTCCCCCCGGGAGGGGGAAATCGAAGCCATCAACATCACCAACGATCCTCTCATCATGGGAGGACCCATCTTCATCAACATCTTCACCAACACCATCTCATCTCAAACCCTAGTTCATCTCTTGTATTCAATCTTTGTCTCAAAACCTCAGATTGTTACCTGTGGGTTGCTACTAGTGTTGATCACATCTTGTAGTTGATGCTAGTTGGTTTATTTGGTGGAAGATTATATGTTCAGATCCTTAATGCTATTCAATACCCCTCTGATCTTGAACATGAATATGATTTGTGAGTAGTTACTTTTGTTCTTGAGGACATGGGAGAAGTCTTGTCATAAGTAATCATGTGAATTTGGTATTCGTTCGATATTTTGATGATATGTATGTTGTTGCTTCCTTTAGTGGTGTCGTGTGAACGTCGACTACATGACACTTTACCATCTTTGGGACTAAGTGAAGGTATTGTGGAGTACTAATTAGATGATTGGTTGCTAGAGTGACAGAAGCTTAAACCCTAGTTTATGCGCTATTCCGTAAGGGGCTGATTTGGATCCATATGTTTCATGCTATGGTTAGATTTATCTTAATTCTTCTTTCATAGTTGCGGATGCTTGCGAGAGGGGGTAATCATAAGTGGGAGGCTTGTTCAAGTAAGAACAACACCCAAGCACCGGTCCACCCACATATCAAATTATCAAAGTAGTGAACGCGAAGCAAACAAACATGATGAAAGTGACTAGATGAAATTCCCATGTGTTCTCGAGAACACTTTGCTTATTATATGAGTTCGTTCCGGCTTGTCCTTTGCTATTAAAAGGATTGGGACAACCTGCTGCACTTTATTATACTTGTTACTTGTTACTTGTTATGAATTATCTTGCTACCGAAACTATTTGTTACCGCTACTTTCAGTACTTGCAGAGAATACCTTGCTGAAAACCGCTTGTCATTTCCTTCTGCTCCTCGTTGGGTTCGACACTCTTACTTATCGAAAGGACTACGATTGATCCCCTATACTTGTGGGTCATCAACGTACCATCCACATGGGCAACGTCGCCTTCGTTACCAACGCCCACGGCGACCTCCGATTGTGCTTGCCACTCGTCCGACGCGTGGCACGGGACGAGGCCCCAACCTCAGCAACCTCTGCATCTGGCCTCATCAACCCCTTCCCGTTCGGACTAAGGAACGCGGGGGCTGCGGATCAGCGTAGACTCCATCAACAACCCCGGAAGAACGTGCAGCTTGTCGCTATGGTTTGCGATTATTGCCACATCGACCACGCGCCAGAAGATTGTTTCCTTGACGAAACGATCTCAGACTGCAGCATCGACACAACGGATCCGCTATCGCTGTCAGATCACGAGGATGCTAATAGCGAGCCGACCTCACCAAAAGAGGACGAGGCCAGTGGCGCCACGGCCCCACCAGCCGAGGACAGATCTCCAAGACACGGGAGCCACGACAAACAACAGAAGGACATATCAGAGCCCAACGCCCCACAGGGAACACGGGACTAGGTCGAGGAATACATCCTGCAACCGATCTTATGTCACAAAGTAATGTTCACGCAAGTGGAGGCCGAGGCGAGCGACAACGCGCCACGCTCAACTACCACAACAACGGCGCCGGAAAGAGGTGCGGAAATTTTAAACCCATCTGCCCAAATAGGCAACCTGCCCAAACCGCAATCCTCGGAGGATGAGCTCCACGAAATCCTCACCCCGGGGGCTGAACAGCGCGCACTGGCGAAGGTAGCCACACGATCACGAAACACAACGGTCGCCGGTGCCTGACGCCTCACAGAGCAAGCCCGCCGAGCAGGCCACCAAAGCAACATGAAGGCCAGCGGTTGGGAGAATGACAAAGAGCATTCAGAAGAATACAAGCCAACAGAGCTCCGCACACCACCCCAGAGCATCCAGGAAGCAGTCATGTTAGTCGACAGGCTGAAGGCCGCACCGGCAGAACCAAATATCCTGACAGACCTCATCAAAGCCGTGCACAGGACGGCTGAGCTCCAAGACAAGCAGCTAAATGATGCACATGACATCCTATCACCGCCCCATGAGAGACCGGTGCCGGCAGGGCAGAACCCAAGCTACACTGAAGAAAACGGCGCAGCATAGGACGCCAATGACCTCTGCCACATGATCCAGGCCGTGAGGACAAGGGACCAGAGAGGGTCCATTCGCGACCGTCTCGGTTTTCACCCAGACCTCCGCGACCACCTGCGAGCACGAGCCATGGAACGCTATGGGACAGAGTATGAAGCTCCGATACCTCAGTTAATGTCAGGCATCACACCCGCGTGCTTTGGCTATGAGGTCATAACACATCAATTCCCCCAGTCGTTCATCGTGCGTGGCAACGAAAAATATTCGGGCGACAGGAAAGCCAACCTCTGGCTAAGCGACTACTTGACGTCTGTCGAGCTGGCGCACGGCGATATTGGCAACGCCCTCCGCCATGTCCCGTTATGCTTATAGGGATCAGCACGATCTCAACGGGCTACCACCGAACTCCATTCACAGTTGGGCAGAGTTCGAGCATGAGTTCCTCAACAACTTCAAAGGCACGTACCACCGGCCAGGAAACGTCATGGACCTCGACAGCATAATACAAGGATAACAGGAGCCAGTCCGTGACTACATCGCCCGTTGGCTCAAGAAGAAGAACACAATACCAAACGTCTCTGATGAAACAACCATCGAAGCATTCGTTAGCGGGGTGCTAGATCCCATGTTGAGGCATAAGATCGGACGAAAAAGGGCACATGGAAAGTTGCCTAACATGGCAGCCCTCATGAAGGTTGCAAACATCTTTGCCACAGGCGAGGAGACCGCCCGCGTAGGTGTCAGTGTAGCGAACAACGGGTGTTCATACCCCTGACTACGCACCGACAAGTTGCAGCCTATGTGCTAGGAAGGACAAGGCAGAAGATGAACTCATCCCAAGACACTCAAGGCATGGTGGATAAACACCGTGAAGAAGACCTCCAGGCAAGTCATCAAGAAGTACTAAAGATCACCCAAAGATCAAGATTTAATCAAGACCAGGTTCCCGGAGAACAAGCTTTCCGGAGAGCTAACCATCCATGTTGCCGGCAAGCCAAGAGCCGACAAGCTCAAGCTCCCTGCCACTCCACTCATACCTACCCACCAGCCGCTTGCGGACATGTGGTGAGCGCGCAGAGATTTGCCGACAAGTGGCAGATATGCAGGTGGTTAGGTAGAGGCTGTCGGGCCGCGTGGTGAACCACCGCATGAGGATTATCTTTATTGACACCCGTCCATGTGAGTGTCACTGTAATAAAAAGTAGCTGAGCCGGCGGTACAGGTGGAGTAGAACCCCTTCCCGGCATCAAGCTGAGCATGACACCTAATGGCGCATTAAATGCGTTTGTCCTACACCGTCAGGGTTAGTTATGATAGCACTGTAGCTATCATTAGCATGTAATTACCATTATGCCACTGTTGGTGACCCCGTGAGATATATAAGGAGGCCCATGGCATCATTTAAGGGGATTCGGTCCCTGTTAATTAGTAGTGCCCCTGAGCTCCTTGCCGGCAGGCTGCACTCTTGTAATAGGACTTAGCCACATAAATCCACCCAAAGCAGGAGTAGGGTATTACGCATCTCTGCAGCCCGAACCTGGGTAAACTCTTTGTGTGTTGTAGTGGTTGTTGCTCCTCTTTGTGTGATGCGCTTGCCCTTACCAAACGAAAAGGGGTTGCTTGGTCCCATAGATTGTCGTATGCCGACAGCAGGCCGCCGCCATGAGCGGCCAGCAGCGCCGGAAGAAACCCGTGGCAGTGGAGGTCGCACCACCCACAGCCACAGCCACGGGTGATACGTCCAATTTGCATCATGATTTCCTACTGTTATTTATAATGTATTTGGTCATTATTTCACTTTATGATGCAATTCTTATGCCTTTTCTCTCTTAATTTGCAAGATTTATATGAAGAGGGAGAATACCGGCAGCTGGAATTCTGGACCTGAAATAGCTACATCAGAGATACCTATTCTACAGAGCTCCAATTGACCTGAAATTTTACGGAGATTTTTTATTGAATATATAAAAAATACTGGAGAAAAGAAATACCAGAGGGGACCCACCAGTTGCCCACAAGACAACAGGGCGCGCCCCCCTGGGCGCGCCCTGATGCCTTGTGGGGCCCACAGCTGGCCTCCGCCCCCCTCCTTCTGCTATATAGGCTCATTTGCCCTAAAAAATTTATAGAGAAGACTTTCGGGATGAAGCACCGCCGTCTTGAGGTGGAACCTGGGCAGGAGCAATTTTGCTCTCCGGCGGACCGATTCCGCCGGGGATACTTCACTCCGGGAGGGGGAAATTGGAGCCATCGACATCACCAACGATCCTCTCATCGTGGGAGGACCAATCTTCATCAACATCTTCACCAGCACCATCTCATCTCAATCCCTAGTTCATCTCTTGTATTCAATCTTTGTCTCAAAACCTCAGATTGGTACCTGTGGGTTGCTAGTAGTGTTGATTACTCTCTGTAGTTGATGCTAGTTGGTTTATTTGGTGGAAGATTATATGTTCAGATCCTTAATGATATTCAATACCCCTCTGATCTTGAACATGAATATGATTTGTGAGTATTTACTTCTATTCTTGAGGACATGGGAGAAGTCTTGTTATAAGTAATCATGTGAAGTTGGTATTCGTTCCATATTTTGATGATATGTATGTTGTTGCTTCCTTTAGTGGTGTCGTGTGAACGTCGACTACATGACACTTCACCATCTTTGGGCCTAAGGGAAGACATTGTGGATTAATAAGTAGATGATGGGTTGCTAGAGTGACAGAAGCTTAAACCCTAGTTTATGCGTTATTCCGTTAGGGGCTGATTTGGATCCATATGTTTCATGCTATGATTAGATTTATCTTAATTCTTCTTTAGTAGTTGTGGATGCTTGCGAGAGGGGTTAATCATAAGTGGGAGACTTGTTCAAGTAAGAACAGCACCCAAGCACCGGTCCACCCACATATCAAATTATCAAAGTAGCGAACGCGAATCAACTAAACATGATGAACGTGACTAGGCAAAATTCCCATGTGTCCTCGAGAACGCCTTGCTTTATATAAGAGTTTGTTCCGGCTTGTCCTTTGCTATAAAAAGGATTGGGCCACCTTGCTGCACTTCTGTTACACTTGTTACTTGTTACGAATTATCTTGCTATCAAACTACTCGTTACCGCTACTTTCAGTGCTTGCAGAAAACACCTTACTGAAAACCGCTTGTCATTTCCTTCTGCTCCTTGTTGGGTGCGACACTCTTACTTGTCGAAAGGACTACGTTGATCCCCTATACTTGTGGGTTATCAAGAATCTTTTCTGGCGCCGTTGCCGGGGAGTGAAGCACCTTTGGTGAGTGGAATTTTGTAAGGAAATATCTATATTACGTGCTGAAATTTATTGTCACTTGTCACTATGGAAAGTAATCCTTTGAGGGGCTTGTTCGGGGTATCTTCACCTCGACCGGAAGCAATAAGAGTTTCTCCTCAACCTACTGAACCTATGGAAAATATTTATTATGAAATTCCTTCGGGTATGATAGAGAAACTGCTAGCTAATCCTTATGCAGGTGATGGAACGGTGCATCCTGATATGCACTTGATATATATAGATGAAATTTGTGGATTGTTTAAGCTTGCAGGTTTATCCGGAGATGGAGTTAAGAAGAAGGTATTCCCTTTATCTTTGGAGGGAAAGGCATTGACATGGTATAGGCTATTGGATGATACTGGAACATGGGATTGGAACCGGTTGAAGCTGGAATTTCACCAGAAGTTTTATCCTATGCATTTGGTTCATCGTGATCGGAATTATATATATAATTTTTGGCCTCGTGAAGGAAAAAGTATCGCTCAAGCTTGGGGGAGGCTTAAGTATATGTTGCACACATGCCCCAATCATGAGCTCTCAAGAGAAATAATTATACAAAACTTTTATGCTCGGCTTTCTCATAATGATCGATCCATGCTCGATACTTCTTCTACTGGTTCCTTTTTGAAGAGAACTATTGAATTCAGATGGGATCTTCTGGAAAGAATTAAACGTAACTCTGAAGATTGGGAAATCGACAAAGGTAAAGAGTCGGGTATAGATCTTAAGTTTGATTGTGTTAAATCTTTTATGGAAACTGATGCTTTTCATAAGTTTAGTACTAAATATGGACTTGACTCTGAGATAGTAGCTAATTTTTGTGAATCTTTTGCTGCTCATGTTAATCTCCCTAAGGAGAAATGGTTTAAGTTTCATTCACCTATTGAATTAAATGAGGAACCCGTTAGTGTTAAAGAAGAAACAATTGTTTACAATGTTGATCCAGTTGTGCCTACTGCTTATATTGAGAAACCTCCTTTCCCTATTAGGATTAGGGAACATGCTAAAGCTTCAACTATGGTTAATAAAAGTAATATTAGAGCACCTAGACCTTCTGAACAAATTAAATTTGAACCTAATATTGCAATGGATAAAGATCTTTTGGTTGATAATATTGATGGACATGTCATATATTTCTATGATGAAGCAACTAGAATTGCTAAGCCAGACACTAAAGATAAAAACAAACCTGTAATTGGCATGTCTGTTGTTTCTGTTAAAATTGGAGATCATTGCTATCATGGTTTATGTGATATTGGTGCTAGCGTGAGTGCTATTCCATTTTCTCTTTATCAAGAAGTCATGAATGATATTGCATCTGTTGAGATTGAAGATATTGATGTTACTATTAAGCTTGCAAATAGAGATACTATTGCACCACTTGGGATTGTTAGAGATGTTGAAGTCTTGTGTGGTAAGATCAAATACCCTACTTATTTTCTTGTTCTAGGATCACCACAAGATGATTTTTGTCCCATTATATTTGGTAGACCTTTCTTGAATACCGTTAATGCTAAGATTGATCGCAATAAAGAAATAGTCAGTGTTAATTTTGTTGATGTGTCTCATGAGCTTAATTTCTCTAAGTTTCGTAGACAACCTCATGATAAGGAATTACCTAATAAATATGAAATTATTGGTCTTGCTTCTATAGTTGTGCCTCCTACTAATCCTTTAGAACAATATTTGCTAAACCATGAGAATGATATGCATATGAATGAAAGAAATGAAATAGATGAACTATTCTTTAAACAAGCACCTATACTTAAACATAATTTTCCTGTTGAAACTTTGGGAGATCCACTCCCGCCTAAGAGTGATCCTGTGTTTGAATTAAAGAAGCTACCCGATTCACTTAAATATGCTTATTTTGATGAAAAGAAGATATACCCTGTTACTATTAGTGCTAACCTTTCAGAGCATGAAGAAAAGAGATTACTTAAAACTCTGAGGAAGCACTGTGCTACTATTGGATATACTCTTGATGATCTTAAGGGCATTAGTCCCACTCTATGTCAGCACAAGATTAATATGGAGCCAGATGCTAAACCTGTCATTGATCATCAACGTCGCTTGAATCCTAAAATGAAAGATGTGGTAAGAACTGAAATATTAAAGCTTCTAGAGGCAGGTATAATTTATCCCATAGCAGATAGTATATGGGTAAGTCATGTTCATTGTGTTCCTAATAAAGGAGGTATTACTGTTGTTCCTAATGATAAAAATGAACTCATTCCACAAAGAATTGTAACTGGTTATAGGATGGTGATTGATTTCAGGAAATTAAATAAAGCTACTAGGAAAGATCATTACCCCTTGCCTTTTATTGATCAAATTTTAGAAAGATTATCTAAGCATACACACTTTTGTTTCCTAGATGGATATTTTGGTTTCTCTCAAATACCTGTATCACAAGAAAATCAAGAGAAAACTACCTTTACTTGTCCTTTTAGAACTTATCCTTATCGTCGTATGCCTTTTGGTTTACGTAATGCACCCGCTACCTTTCAAAGATGTATGACTGCAATATTCTCCGACTTTTGTGAAAAGATTGTTGAGGTTTTCATGGATGATTTCTCCGTTTATAAAACTTTTTTTGATGATTGCTTAAGCAACCTTGATCGAGTTTTGGAGAGATGTGAAGAAACTAATCTTGTCTTGAACTGGGAGAAGTGCCACTTTATGGTGAATGAAGGTATAGTCCTTGGGCATAAAATTTCTGAAAAATGTATTGAAGTTGATAAAGCTAAAGTTGATGCAATTGAGAAAATGCCATGTCCTAAAGATATCAAAGGTATAAGAAGTTTCCTTGGTCATGTTGGTTTCTATAGAAGGTTTATAAAAGACTTCTGTAAAATTTTTAGGCCTCTTACTAATCTCTTGTAAAAAGATGTTCCATTTGTTTTTGATGATGATTGTGTAGAAGCCTTTGAAATACTTAAGAAAGCCTTAATTTCTGCACCTATTGTTCAACCACCTGATTGGAACCTACCCTTTGAAATTATGTGTGATGCTAGTGATTATGCTGTTGGTGTCATTCTAGGCCAAAGAGTTGATACGAAATTGAATGTTATTCATTATGCTAGTAAGACTCTAGACAGTGCTCAAAGAAATTATGCTACTACTGAGAAAGAATTTTTAGCAGTTGTGTTTGCATGTGATTAATTCAGATCCTATATTGTTGATTTCAAGGTTACTATTCACACTGATCATGCTGCTATTAAATACCTTATGGAAAAGAAAGATGTTAAACCTAGACTTATTAGGTGGGTTCTTTTGTTAGAAGAATTTGACTTGCATATTGTTGATAGAAAAGGAGCTGAAAATCCAGTAGCGAATAATTTGTCTAGAATGGAAAATGTTCTTGATGACCCACTTCCTATTAATGATGATTTCCCTGATGAACAATTAGCTGTGATAAATGCTTCTCGTAACACTTCGTGGTATGCAGACTATGCTAATTACATTGTTGCTAAATATATACCACCTAGCTTCACATACCAACAAAAGAAAAAGTTCTTCTTTGATTTAAGACATTACTTTTGGGATGACCCACATTTATATAAAGAAGGAGTAGATGGTATTATTAGACGTTGTGTACCTGAGCATGAACAGGAACAAATCCTATGGAAGTGTCACTCCGAAGCATACGGAGGACACCATGCGGGAGACAGAACTGCACATAAGGTATTACAATCTGGTTTTTATTGGCCTACTCTGTTCAAAGATGCACATAAGTTTTTCCTTTCTTGTGATGAATGTCAAAGAATTGGTAATGTTGGTAGACGTCAGGAAATGCCTATGAACTATTCACTTGTTATTGAACCATTTGATGTTTGGGGTTTTGATTATATGAGACATTTTCCTTCCTCTAATGGGTATACACATATCTAAGTTGATGTTAATTACATTACCAAGTGGGTAGAAGCTATTCCAACTAGTAGTGTTGATCATAACACTTTTATTAAAATGCTAAAAGAAGTTATATTTTTGAGGTTTGGAGTCCCTAGATACTTGATGACTGATGGTGGTTCACATTTTATTCATGGTGATTTCCGTAAACTTCTTGCTAAATATGATGTTAATCATAGAATTGCATCCCCTTATCATCCTCGGTCTATTGGTCAAGTTGAATTGAGTAATAGAGAAATAAAATTAATTTTGCAAAAGACCGTTAATAGATCCAGGAAGAATTGGTCTAAGAAACTTGATGATGCATTATGGGCTTACAGATTTGCTTATAAAAATCCTATGGGTATGTCTCCATATAAAATGGTCTATGGAAAAGCATGTCATTTACCTCTTGAGTTAGAACATAAAGCTTATTGGGCAATTAAAGAACTTAATTATGATTTTAAACTTGCCGGTGAAAAGAGGTTATTTGATATTAGCTCTTTAGATGAATGGAGAACCCAAGCCTATGAAAATGCCAAGTTATTTAAAGAAAAAGTTAAAAGATGGCATGATTAAAGAATTCAAAAACGGGAATTTAAAGTGGGTGAGCAAGTTCTATTGTAAAACTCTCGTTTCAGATTCTTTGCAGGAAAACTTCTCTCTAAATGGGAAGGGCCATATATCATCGAAGAAGTTTATCGCTCCGGAGCTATCAAAATCAACAACTCCGAAGGCACCAACCCGAGAGTGGTGAATGGGCAAAGAATTAAGCATTATATCTCAGGTACTCCCATTAATGTTGAAACTAATATTATTCAAACGATGACACCAGAGGAACACATCAAAGAGTCCTTCCGGAACGCTCCAGAACCCTGAAAAAGGGTAGGTATGTGATACGGTAAGTAAACCGACTCCAAAAATTCCATAAAAAATATTTATGTCCATTTTAGAATATTAGAAAAAAAATACAAAAATAAGAAACAACCGAGAGGACCCACGAGGAGGTCACAAGGCAACAGGGCGCGACCCCCCTGGGGCGCGCCGTGTTGCCTTGTGGGCCCCTCGTGTGCCTTCCTGACTCCGTTTTTCTCTCGTATGCTTGTTTTGCAAGATAAAAATTCTTCATATATACTCCCGTATGTTCTGACCACCGTATCGCAAGTTCCTCCTCTGTTCTTGTTTTGGGCTGTTTTCTGTCAGATTTTAAAGCCAGGCATCATGTCCTCCTCCTCTTCCAACAACGTGGGAGACGATGCATGGCTGCTGCAGATGGAACTCGAGAGGGAGGAAGCTGGGGAAGTCACCATGGAGGAAGAGGAAGGGGATTCACTGGAAGTCCACCCTCCAGCTTCTGAGGGAGGTACTCTGGCTGGTATCTCCACCACTCTGAATCCCCATCAAGCCATGAGGACGGTGATGAGCCAAAGAAGTCAAGAGATTCAAGAGGAATCTTCCCCGAGGAGACCCTTACACAGGTTACATCGGAACAATTTTCATAAGTTGGTTCACAACTATGGGATTGAAAACACCCCTCGTATGCACATACCTTCCAATTGGGATATTTCCCGTCCAAGTGAGAATGATGCAGGAAAGGGCTCATGGTGGCTGGAAAATAAACACATTATGGTTGAAGTGCAAAAGAATGCCACCATGATTCAGCAGTTGTTCCGGGAAGTCCAGATTTAAAGGATATCTTCTTAAATATTTTGAAGGACAAGCCCATCACTTCATCACCACCATCACCGAAGAAGGAGACTTGAGTACACGGGTATGGGCACCACCCTTGGCTTGTGCCAAGCTTGGGGGAGGTGCCCCGGTATCGTATCACCATCACTTTTATCATAATTATCTATCTTAGTTCGATCCTTAGTTATTTCGTGATTTAGAAGAATAAAGTCTTAGTATGGTCTAGTTTTGAATGCTTGTTTCGTGATCTATCTATCTATGTAATCATGTGTGAGAGTTATATAATAAAGAGTAGTTCGAGTTTTGCTTCTTTACTTCTATGTTTCAACCTAAGCAATAAAAGAATGAAAAGATCATATGCTAATCCCATGGGGAGTGATGACTTCACATAAAAGAAGTGTAATTGATAAAACTTGTTGGAAGTTGACAAACATAGCATTGGTCATTGTTGCAATTCATGGAAAAAGTAATAAAGGAAGAGAGGTCTCACATATAAATATACTATCTTGGACGTCTTTCGTGATTGTGAGCCCCCATTAAATATTCTATGTCAAACAGTTGACGTTGGACAAGGAAAACAACGTAATGAGTTATGTTTGATTATATTCACATAGAAGCTATATTGTTTTGGGTCCTTCAACATGTGGTGCTTGCCCCCCTATCTTTTGCTAGCTAAAATTTGCACTAAGTAGAGATACTACTTGTGCATCCAAAACCCTTGAACCCAGTTTCATGTCCTGAGAGTCCACTATATCTACCTATGGATTGAATAAGATCCTTCAAGTAAGTTGTCATCGGTGCATAAAGCAATAAAAATTGCCTCTAAATATGTATGAACTTTTATTGTAAGGGAAAATAAGCTTTGTACGATCTTGTGATGGTAAAGAAATAAAAGCGACAGACTGCATAATAAAGGTTGCTATCACAAGGGGCAATATAAAGTGACGTTCCTTTACATTAAGAGTTTGCACATCCAAAAATAAAAAGCACATGACAACCTCTACTTCCCTCTGCGAAGGGCCTATCTTTTACTTTATGTATTTACTTTTATGCAAGAGTCAATATTATTCTCCTCTATTCCGATTTTATTTTCTCTCTTGGCAAGCATCATGTGGTGGGGAATGATCCAGGCATATATATCCAGTTGGATGTAGGTGATCATGAGTTATTACTGTTGACATTACCCTTGAGGTAAATAAGTTGGGAGGCGAAACTCTAAGCCCCTATCTTTCTATGTGTCTGGCTGAAACTTTTGCTCCATAAGTATGCCGTGAGTGTCAGCAATCATAGAAGACTAAATGATAGTTGAGTATGTGAACTTGCTAAGGAAAACTCTTACATAGACTCTTTTTGATAATATGATGAATTGCAATTGCATCAATGACTGAGATCATTGTTTGTTAGTTTTCAATATGGTTTGTAGTTCATACTTTATCTTGGGGATGAATTGTCACTTTTTCATGAGAAGTTTTATGATGATAAGTTGCTGTTATAATAAAGATCATGATGCCTTCATGTCTGTATTTTATTTTATCGGCGCCTCCCTCTCTAAACCTGTGGTCATGATTATCGATTTCGGCTTTCGCTTGAGGACAAGCGAGGTCTAAGCTTGGGGGAGTTGATACGTCCAATTTGCATCATGATTTCCTACTGTTATTTATAATGTATTTGGTCATTATTTCACTTTATGATGCAATTCTTATGCCTTTTCTCTCTTAATTTGCAAGATTTATATGAAGAGGCAGAATACTGACAGTTGGAATTCTGGACCTGAAATAGCTACAACAGAGATACCTATTCTACAGAGCTCCAATTGACCTAAAATTTTATGGAGATTTTTTATTGAATATATAAAAAATACCGGAGAAAAGAAATACCAGAGGGGACCCACCAGTTGCCCACAAGGCAACAGGGCGCGCCCCCCCTGGGAGCGCCCTGATGCCTTGTGGGGCCCACAGCTGGCCTCCGGCCCCCTCCTTCTGCTATATAGGCTTATTTGCCCTAAAAAATTATAGAGAAGACTTTCGGGACAAAGCGCCGCTGTCTCGAGGCGGAACCTGGGTAGGTGCAATTTTGCTCTCCGGCGGAGCGATTCCGTCGGGGACACTTCCCTCCGGGAGGGGGAAATCGGAGCCATCGACATCACCAACGATCCTCTCATCGTGGGGGGACCAATCTTCATCAACATCTTCACCAGCACCATCTCATCTCAAACCCTAGTTCATCTCTTGTATTCAATCTTTCTCACAAAACCTCAGATTGGTACCTGTGGGTTGCTAGTAGTGTTGATTACTCTCTGTAATTGATGCTAGTTGGTTTATTTGGTGGAAGATTATATGTTCAGATCCTTAATGATATTTAATACCCCTCTGATCTTGAACATGAATATGATTTGTGAGTAGTTACTTCTGTTCTTGAGGACATGGGAGAAGTCTTGTTATAAGTAATCATGTGAAGTTGGTATTCGTTCGATATTTTGATGATATGTATGTTGTTGCTTTCCTTAGTGGTGTCGTGTGAATGTTGACTACATGACACTTCACCATCTTTGGGCCTAAGGGAAGGCATTGTGGAGTAATAAGTAGATGATTGGTTGCTAGAGTGACAGAAGCTTAAACCCTAGTTTATGCGTTATTCCGTAAGGGGCTGATTTGGATCCATATGTTTCATGCTATGGTTAGATTTATCTTAATTCATCTTTCATAGTTGCCGATGCTTGCAAGAGGGGTTAATCATAAGTGGGAGGCTTGTTCAAGTAAGAACAGCACCCAAGCACCGGTCCACCCACATATCAAATTATCAAAGTAGCGAACGCAAATCAACTAAACATGATGAACGTGACTAGGTGAAATTCCCATGTGTCCTCGAGAATGCCTTGCTTTATATAAGAGTTTGTTCCGACTTGTCCTTTGCTATAAAAAATATTGGGCCACCTTGCTGAACTTTTGTTACACTTGTTACTTGTTGCTTGTTACGAATTATCTTGCTATCAAATTACTCGTTACCGCTAGTTTCAGTGCTTGTAGAAAACACCTTACTGAAAACCGCTTGTCATTTCCTTCTGCTCCTCGTTGGGTTCGACACTCTTACTTATCTAAAGGACTACGATTGATCCCCTATACTTGTGGGTCATCAACGGGCACAATCATAAGCGAAAAGAGCGATCACAGACGGCGGCCGCCACACAAGAGGCTGCTGAACGGAGCGGTGAGAGGAGCAAGTACGAGCGCAGGCCATGGGATGCATCCCGCTCCTACGAGGCCATCATGAGAGCCCCCTGCAAGTACCACAACCATGGTGCCTATAAGGCGCTGCACTCAACACGCAAGTGCCACCTCAACGAGCAGCTCACCCAGGAGAAAAACGCCAAAGACAGAAACAGCTCGAGCGACGAGGGCGACCGCCGCCAGCACGCGCCCCCCCCAGCAAAGCACAAGAGGCCGCCGATGGGAAAACACTGAGGCACATGCGGTAAACATGATCTTTCAAGGCCCGGCGTCAAAACGAGCTCAGAAGCAAACCTTGCAGGAGGTCTACGCACTCGTTCCCGGAGTCCCCCAACTCCTGGATTGGTCGAATCACACCATTTCCTTTGGGCTCAACGACCACCCGGATTACATACCCAACCCAGGGAAGAACACACTCATCATCGAACCCATCATCAGAGGCTGCCAGCTATCAAAGGTACTCATGGATGGCGGGTCCGGCCTCATCATTATGTATGCCGCCACGATGTCGAAAATGGACCTCCCTATAACCGGCCTGCGATCTTCACCAACACACTTCCATGACATCATACCAGGGAACAAGGTCGAACTGCTAGGCCAGGTCATGCTGGACGTCATCTTCGGCACAGAAGAAAACTTCCGCGCCGAAAAATTATGCTTCGAAGTGGTCCCGTTCAAAGGAGGATACCATGCCTTGCTAGGACAGCCTACATTCGTCAAGTTCTTGGCCATTCCATGCTACACCTACATGAAGCTCAAAATGCCCGGCCCCAACGGGGTCATCACCATCTCCAGTGATACCAAAACGCGCATGCCGCAGAGGTCGCCCACCTGGAGCAAGCAGAGGCCGACCTCCCAGAAGATGAACATGAATGCATAGAAGTCTCCCCTGGACAGTTCAAGAAACAGAAGGACGGTGGCCCAGAGACGGCCGCCCAGGAGCCACTAGTGGACCCCTCGTGCTCCAACTGGCATGAAAGAGGAGTGCGGGGCTGAGAGGCCGGAAGCGACACCACAATAGGACTCAGGGGACATCAGAAATGGCAGCAAGAGCAGGCTACGTTGATTTTTCTTTCCCAATTTTACATTCAGCACATTTGATTTGTTTTACGAACAAAACTATCAACAATAAAGCCAATGCTTTTACTACCCTGTGGCTTGTCATATAAAGCATTGATGCAATGGCGTTATAAATACACCTTAGCGCCCTAATCAAATCAAACTTTCTATCCATGCTCAACGGTACTATAAAGCACCTTGTATTGACCGTGCCGTGTTAAGATTCGAGGGGAGTTGGAGAGATCCTTCTATGAGATGGGTTTGGGGGCTGCATCGTTCATCGTACCGCCCCGGCCCCGATAGGAGTTGTATCCAACAACCACTCAATCTTGCTCTGGGGATGTATCATAGTACACCCCGCACCCGAGCCTCCCTAACAAGGAGGTCTCCCGTGTGGTTAGGCTTATGGCCACCCCTTTCTCCTTCGCCTTGAGTTCCGCAATGCCCATACCCTAACTAGCTGAGAATCCTACCCTAGCCAAAGGCCTGCAACGATTTACGATCGTTCTGCGATTGCCGGGCTCAAACAGGGGCCTCCCACAAACACGTTGGCACCTACGGTGCAACGGGGTCACATTTCTCGACAGCTAACCTGGATGTTGTCCAACACAGGCAAGAGACACACATAAAAACAAAGAACACATGTATCAAAATACATATACTAGCAGTTACGCTGTTTTCATACATTTGAGGCCTACATATCATCCTCCTCAGCGGCACACCGCTTAATTATTTTTTCCAGCTTGCAGGCATCTGTTGCGTAATTGGCCTCCGCGCCGACCTCCATGGAGGAGGGCTTAGGAATAGGATACCCAGGCGTACCATGGACGATCGGGCCCAAGAGTACGTCTGACAGCTATGACCTCACGCCTGTCAACACCCTCATGGAGCCCTCTCATGCCGCGGAGTACTGCCAGTCTAGCAGCTGAGTAGGAGCCCGCACAAGCAGCTTGACCAACCATCCAAGGTGTCGTCCAGGTTCTCCTCCCCACAGTACAAAGTCCCGCAGGCCGTGCCAAGGGTGGCACGCATCCGCTGGGCGAGGTCAGCAACCTGTTGAAGCCGCGTAGCTACGTCCTCATGTACGACGTCAGGGAGCGGCACTGCAACAAGCAAACAAAAATCAAGACAAAGCGAGTACCTCCAATAGGCAGACTTGAGAAGCAACAACTCACGTGCAGCGGCGGCCTCCAGATCCTGAAGTCTCCTTGCCAGCTGTTGGGTGCGCTTGTCAGCCTCAGCCCGGCTTCGTAGAGGCATTGCACGCTGGCCTCTTTCTGCTTTACAGCAGCGGCTTGCTTCTGCAACTCCTTATCCTTGCCTGCCAGTGAGCTCTCGAGCTCGGCTATCATCTGTCGATACTCCGCAAGCTCACCACCGGCGACGTCCACAGTAGTCTAGAGCTCGCTTTGCGACATCTTCGAGTCCTGTAGTTTCTGTCGTAGGACCTCGACCTCCTCCGCCGGCTACCAAAAGAAAGAGACATCGCAAGAAAGCAATCAACACCAAACGCGGCTACGAAGCACATCAAACCAAGCCAAGTAAAGACAACTTACGGACTGCACCAGAGGTCAGCTCTGAGAGGCGTGTAACCTCCCGCTGCTGGACATCTTGTTAGGACCGAGAGTATATCGACCAGAGGGGGGGGGGGGTGAATGGGAGATTCAAAAATTCTTCCGAATGTTTTGAACCGATCCCAAACACAACAGAGGAAATAAGGTTCGGTAGCCAGGCACTTAATTAACCTCATTGTAGAGGAACATATCTATCGATGTAGAAAGAAATATTTGATCGAACGAAGAATATCACAGGTTATACAGGTATGATGGTAATGCAATAAATGATCAGATGCAAAGTCACGAGGGAAAACTAGACATGAACCGTGATGGAAATGCACGAGATGTGATGACAGGGTGAATGAAAACAGCACAGAATGAAATCACGTTGACAAACAAGATTGTGATGAGAAATAGATCAATTAGAGTTGATGGAATTGAATGATGAGAATGCGACAGATAATTGATGAACTGTGATTGATCAGGTACAACTATCGGCACTGAGCATGAATGTAATCTGCTGAAGGAAATGTAGTAATGTAAAGCGAACCAGTGGTGCTCGATGGCGACAGAGAAATTTGGTAGACCAGTTCGCCCTTCTGCCAAAGGACTACGTCTGGTTGGAGGGGTTGTGATTTAACACAGAGGATAAACTCTCCTCGCCCTATTCTCCTTCAACTCGGAGCTGATCAGACTCCAGTTGATTTCACTCGTGGTAGATGCTTGTCGGCGATCTCCAAACCTTCGATAGACTTCTTCGCGAACCACAATGACTCTTGGTTGCTGAAGATCTTGCTCGGTGAAGACAATTACTCTTCGACACTCGAGCCGACACCTATCCGTCTAGAGAGTGCGCAGCTCTCAAGAGTAATAGGTACAAGAACTCTAACTCAGAACTACTGTGATGCTCAACCACTGTCTAAGTTTCGGCTCTTGATTTTTCTCTCGGTGGATTTTAAACTCAAATCACTCGGAGAGGGGATGCTCAATCAATCTTCTCAGAAATCTTAAGCGGAGCAGCCAACGGGCAACGTTGGAGCGGGGTGGCTATTTATAGCCGCAGCCTTCCCAGATGGGAAATGACCATTTTAGACACGCGGTCCAGCCAATGGCCAACCGACACGTTCACAGCGGTCGGATTTTCAGAGCAACGGTAACATTACTTGGGGAGCAAGTAATGCTAACTCCTCGGCCAGAGACAAATCTCTCACAGCGAAGAAGATCACAGTCTCTTGCTGGCAAGTATTTGCTCAGAACACAAAGAGATTTCTCTCGCATCTTTCATAGGATTGGGCTAAGCATCACAGCGGATCTAAGCTTCGAGAACCTATACCCCTCTTAATAGTACGGAGGTCCTATGACTCAAATGAATGAAAGAAGAACGACGAAAAGAATGCTACGTCTTCAATTCGTCTTCGTCTTCCATCGCTGCAGTCAATTTCTTCGGACGCGATCACCGAACCAATTGCTTTGCGTCAACAATAAACTTTCGAGGGGTCAACTCCTTCACTTCATTCTTCTCGTCTACAAGTCTTCAAGATATGTAGCTCATCCATCTCGGCGGTGCAGATAATCTTCGGTGAAGTTCTTCGAACTGTACACCGGAGACAACATTTTCTTCGGTACTGCATGGACTATTTATCTCTGTGTGCACTAGCAAACAAATCAGTCCATACCTGTTTCTGTCAACAATCTCCAAAACACAAGAGGGCAAGTATTGCACCAACAATCTCCCCCTTTTTGGATGATTGTTGACAAAACAGAACACATCGAAAGATAGATAAAAGAATGAAATGTAACGTGAAAGAGGTTGAAAGACAAGAGATAAATACGAAGATAAAGCAGACTCCCCCTGAGGATATGCATCATTCTGATTGGAGTGAGCATAGGAGATAAAACGGAAGGTAGCGAGGAGAATCTTCGTATGAGTGACATTGGCAGATGATTTCATTCGAAGAATCATCCAATGCACTCGACGGTGTCTGAGGTATTTCCTGCCACAGACAACTTTCACAAAGATTAGCGACGATAATTTGAAAAACGTTGTGGCAAAGGATAAGCCATGAAGATTTTCTCAGAACACAGTTTGAATCCACTCGAGATCAAGTTAGATATTCGAGGAATAATTAGAGCAAAGGGGCAATCAGAGCAAAGGAGTAAAATATATTGCTCGGAGTGGATGTACTTCAGATGATGTTTTCCTGCAACAAAAAATGATACCATAGATATAAGCGAGGGAAAACAGCTTGTCAGATAGAAAGAATTTTCTTTCGAATTTGCGAATGACTCTGAAGCGATTTTTCTTCTCCTGCATCGTTAGATAGTGAAAGATAAGCATAGGAGTAAGATATATGAAGTTTTAAGGAATAAGATCTCTCTTTTCGAGAGGCATGATTTCTAATCCTTGAAAGGCTTTCACTTATCCTTGTACGAAAGATGAGTATCGAGGATAAATAAGCACCTGCAACAAATACTGGAAGCAAATATATCATTGCAGGGGTTATTAACGGTACATGATGACGCAGAGTGCCACCACCACAGGCGGTGGGATTAAGTTTTACGACCAAAAGGTTCAACGATCAAAAGCAAATTGTTCGAACAAAAAGCAAATGGCGAATAGAAACACCCTACAAATAACCCGTTTTTCTATCTTCTCGATGTTCTTCTCCCCCTTTTTGTCAACAAGTGTCAAAAAGGAAAGAGGAGGCATGCGAGGAACTACTCGTCCGAAGAATCCCCAGAGCTCGAACTGTTCGGCGAAGCTGAACGAGCGACGGTTGAGGCTGAAGCAGGGGCTGGAGACGCAACACGGGCTTCGGGATCTGTTTCGGGAGTAGCATTGCGAGGTGCATCAGGTTTGTAAATGAATGTGCCTGCCGTGTCCTCAAGTGCATCATCAGGTTCGACAAACAGCAGGTCAGTGGAAGCAGAACGCTGAGGGAGCACTGGAGTTTGCCTTCGGATGCGAGGAACTTCAAACAACTCCAGATGATCATAATCTTTCTTGATGCCCTTGGCAGACAGTTGTTTGCGAGAATAATGCTTGCGCAGAAGGGTCCATGAGCGCTTCTTCTGTTCCTTTTCATACAGCAGGGCTTGACGAGCATAATTGTGAAGTAGATTGATCTCAGTCATGATTTCCACTTTTTCTTTGCGATCGAGCTTGATGTGACTTTCCAAGGCTTGCTGAGTACGAAGACAAATCTCGTATAGTGAGGGATTTTCTTCGCGAGGGATTTCCACTGTGACCTTCTTAATCTTCGGAGCACTTGCAGAGGCAGAATCAGTTGCATCAATTGGTGTCTTTCCTTTCCCGATATCCTTCACAGTCTGGAGTGTGTCTCGGATTGGCGGCATGAAAACTTTCGGAACAGATGGGCAAAAGAACTTTTTCTCGATAAGCTGCTCAATGGCGAACATGACCCATGGCGCATAAGGCTTCAAAACCTGTGGACTATCAGCTGCATAGGCCAGGTTGCGAATAAGAAGATCAGGAATGTCAAACCGAATTCCACGAGCTAAAGCAAGAAGAGTATTTGCCACAATTCCATGAATGCTTTCAAGCCGGTTTGTTGGCGTGAGAGAGTTGCAGATGATATGGAACAACACTTTGTTCTCATAGGCCAGATGCTTTGGATTTGCTTCAGTACACTCGTCACCAACAAGCTTAGGGTCCATCAGCATATGCAGTTGAGCTTCGGATACATCCCAGAAATGCAGTTTGTGTTCTCGTGAGGCATCAAGTTTGAAATGAGGTAAATTTAACAGGACCAAGAACTGGTCAGCCGAGCATTTGATTCTTTCTTCCTCGGTCATCCATTCGAGGATCCATGTACTGCTATCATTAAGATCTCCTGAGATATAAAGTGTGGCATAGAACTGAAGAATTACTTCACGATTCCAGCCATGATTGAAGCGAAGAAAACTCTTCAGGAAGACCTGTTCAATCTGCTCGATAGTGTGATGGAAGCAAGGTAAGCTTTCGAGCTCAGCGAAGTCCAGAATCTTATGCTTGAATATGCGATTCTTGCCATACAGAATACGAGCATAATATACAGCCTGTTCCTTTGTCCAGAACCTCGGTGACAACGAAGTCCTTTCTCCTTCATACGGACTGGTCCCAAAGAATGCAAGTTTCGAGCGATGAAACTGCTCATTAAACGCTGGACCATTTGGGCCATCTTCGACAGGAAACAACGGATACATTTCCAGTGGGTTACTCAGAGGTTCTTCATCGGTCATTGATTTGGTTCGAACATCATCAGGTGCAGGCACACCTTCATCAATAGGCCTGAGAGGAGCATGAGGCTTCCTCGATTTCTCTCGGGCAGTCAGCTTTGATGCACTTGACTGACTGCTGTTCTTGCTCGCCGGAACTCCTTCGGCATCTTTTTGACTTTCGGGCACAGGAGCCTTTTCTTTTCTGGCACTTTTTTCGGTGGGAGGTACGACAACTTTCTCGGTAGCTTGGGACACAACAGGTGGGACAGTTTCTTCTCGAGCCATCGGCTCATCAGTTTTCTTTTCTTCCTGTACAAACTGTGATGCAGTTATACGAGGAGCAGGATCAACATCCACCTGGGTAGGGGCACCAGACGATGAGACCGGGGGTGTTTCCTTTCGGGAAGCATTGAGCTCCCCCTCAATCTTATCACTCTTCTCTTTCGTTGATTCGGAGGGCTCTGCTTGCAACGTTTTCGATGGCGATGGATCTGCCTTCTCAACCTCAATCTCTTCATCAACTTCTTCTGCTAGGGATTGCTGCTTGGGAGGTGCATTTTCCTCTTCAGTCCTTTCCAAGAAAATATCAACTTCTTCATGTTGCACTCGGGCAACTGGCTCAGGAATGACAACCTCCTCAGTACCAGCCTGCAGCATGGGTTCATCTTCGCGAGGAGGAGAAGGTGGAACTTGTTTCAAGGGTACATGGGAATCCAATGGAGTAGGATCAGCAGAGACGTTCTGAAGGCGGCAGTCTTTGCTACCTTTTGGCTTGCTTGCTCTCGCCATAGCCTTCTGACGCTTTTCCTCTTGAGTTCTTCTTCGAGCAAGGTTGGCTTTGCGGTCAATTTCATCATTTCTCCGGTCACACAGCTGAGAGACTTCCATGTGCAAGCGAGAGTGCCAGTCAATTTTCTCATTGCGCAAGACGCTAAGGGCCTTGGTGAGTTCAAGAACATCCTTGTTCATCTTTTTCCTTTCAGATTCCGACTTGGCTTCAGTTCTCATTTGCTCGACCTGTTGCTTGTTTTTGACATCTTTGTTGAGCTTCTTGGAGATTTTCTTCAGCTCAATGAAATGCTTCGTCACCAATTCGGTAACGTCATCGGGAAAACCTAGATCGCACACATCATTAGCATTTGCATCATAAGCAGCGCTGTCAATTATATCGATCATGAAATTGAAGTCATATTTTTGTTCCTCTGTGGAAGCAGGGACATTGAGCTTGGCCTTTTTGGCAGCCACATCTGCTTTCTCTTTAGACTGCAGCTTTCTCTTCGAAGAAGTACCTGACAAAGTTCTCGGGGCCGCAGAACCTGAAGGTTTATCAGGTTTATCAGTGGATGGCATAGGTGCATGCCTGGGAGACTTCCTCGGAGATGGCAATGTTTTCACTGGCGAAGGACCCATGTGTGGCTTGTTGAGAATGGTGGGACGATCATACAAGGGAACTTCATCAGGGGTTTCTTCATCGGACGACTCGTCAGACGAGTCGGGAACAACCTTCTTGGTTCTTTTGACAAGGGTTTTCTTTCGTGGTGCACGAGGGGAAATAGATTTCTCAGACTTGCTTCCCTTCGAAGCTGATGCACGTTCCTTCTTTTTCTGCACGTCTTGCTAGGTTAGCGCGACGTTTTTTGCTTCGACTTGATTCTTCTTAGCTTCTCTAGCTTCACGTTTGGCCTTGGCTTTCGCCCTCTTAGCTACTTCCTCGGGAAAGTCAGCGATAATTTTGAGAGAGTCAGGATGAGCATTTGCTGGCTGTGGTGGCCTGATTTTTTCATCATCTGGGCCGATGCAATTTTCTGCAATGCAATCATTCCATGGTGGCGTGAAGGCAAACAAAATCTGGTACTTCTCGCGAACATTTTGATAACGGAACCATTTGCCAGCCCAGTGGCGGCGAATCCTTTGAAGCCTGTTGTTGCGTTCAGTCGTTGATTCTCCTTCAGGTGGAGTTCTGTAGCTTTTGGGATCTGACATTTCAGCGGTAGTGTTCTTTTCTCTGCCACGACCACCCTTTTTGGGATTTCCATCGGAGAAGATGGTTAGAGCGTCAGTGACCAGTTCGTCCTCGGGCTGACTGTGAGCCGAGGGAATTTCTTCCGAATCTTCTTCGGACACAGACTCTTGTCTCTTTTTCGGAGCCTTGGGTGACTTCGAGGATTTTCCTCCTCCTGTCATTCTCATTCGTTCTGACCTTGGTGGGAACAGAGGCAAATATCCTACAGAATCTGAGTGTTCTTCCGAACTCTGTGACATGACCAACCTGTGAAATAGAGCAGATGCGAGGGAAAAAACAAGGTAGGGTCATAAGCATGCACAGAACTATTTTTGAGTGAAAAAAAGATTTTTAGGAATATTAGGGAACCCATGGAAATCCAAACAGATATCCTTGATGGATATTACAAGCTAGCATCAGATGATACTGGGCAGGTTGAAAACCATCTAATCTTTCAGATAACACACATGTACCCAAGATGAGGAGATCCAGTACGAGGAAGAACTACAAACCGCACTAGTCAAATCCTAGTGATTCCTAAAGATCTACCGCAGTGAAATAAATCGAGATTAATTGCGACGGTAAAGAACTGCCCAAGAATAGAGAGATGGAGACGAGCAGTTCCAGATCTAGGCGCCCTAACTTGGCAACTTAGATCAACTACGGCAATGCGGGAAGGAGGATTACCGCACCGGCGTGATCAGCTGCGACGAGTCTTCACCGGAGTAGCACGGCGGAGCTTCTTGCCGGAGTTGCTTCGAGCTCGGGCTCGGGAGGAGGTAAAACGAGGGTTAGCGCGAATGAGGAAGAAGACGCGGCGAGAGGTATTTATAGCTGGAGGGCTGAACCACCCCTCCGAAATCTACGGCCTACAGATGCGGGACGTTCGGCATTCAATGGACACGATCACGATCAAAGAGATCGTGGGCACGTGGCAACCGTTTCCTGCGAAAATCTCAGGAAGAGAGCGGGAGGTCGAAAGGTTTGAAGGGCACAACGCCGAAAATGAGTAAATGTTCGAAGATAATTTCTTTCGCGACCAAGGACGTCGGAAAGAGATTTACTTCAGATCAAATTGCATGCTCATGACGGACAACAAAGATTTAGATAAGAGAGAATAGAGGGATAAAAGGGTCTAAAACAAATCACTCAGGCAAACGAGAAGAAACACCAAACGAGGAGCTATGAGTTAGTTGTTCATCGGACGAAACACAAACATGGCAACTCGAAAACAACCGACAAACATAATACAAATAAACACAAAGAACCAGCACCAACTAAATAGACCTCAGGGCAAGGATAAAACGAATAGAATCCCTGAGAGCGAGTTCCTGCAAGAAGGGTTAGTTCTTTCTCGCAACCCACGCTTGTGTGGGTAGAGCAGACCTCATTTGTCTTGACTGAGCAGGGACATTCCTTCGTTGGTCTCTATACTTCACCTGTTCATCTCGAGAGTAATCATATGAGTAAGCATTGATATTGTTCCTAGAGACATGAGCATAATGATTCGAGGAGATACGCATGTACTCCTTTTGTCGAGAGTTTGTTTGATATCCATTCGAAGAAGTTGCGGTGCCAAACTGAGAGGAATTATAATATCCTCGAAGAGAACTATTCTGCATATACAGGTTAGCAGTGACAGATAAATTTTCAATGGTGCACTTTTTCACCCATATTTGCTTCTTGGGTGATCCAGACCTGCAGTTAGTTCCAACATACCGAGCGAAAACCTTACCATTCTGTTGTTTGAATAATTTGTAGTTTGAGTCATCAGACTCGTCAGAAACAGCAGGAATGGGAGTGTCATATCCAGACAGGAGCGCAGGTTCGAGAGTTTTGCTCTTAGCAAGAACCCAACTTATTCGAGGATATTGCTTCGGAGTCCAGTAGGTTCCATCAACGTTGAGTTTCCTTTCGAAACCAATCCTTCTTTTCGGGGATTTTTGTGCAGTATAGACTTTTGAGCACATCACACAGAGTTTGATGTCCTTTGAGGCTTTTTAACATTCCTGTCTCAAGCAAGTTCTTTAGCCTGCAATTTTCATCAGAGATAGCAACAAATTCCTCGGAAGAGGGGTTAGAGATATCATTCGAAGTAGTTGCAATATTCTTGATGGCAGCATTAGATGTTTCAGCATTTGACTCAGCATTGCTACGTTCTAGGCATTTTAAGCAAGGAGACACAAAATCATCAGGAAGGTTGTTAGATTGCTCGGCGAAGAGAGAAGCTTTTTTTTTGCAAGTACGTTATAAGACTCCTTCAGTGACTTGCGTTCTTGATTCCTGTCAAGGAGTTCATCTGATAAACTCTCGTAGTCGACTATAAGAGAATCATATCGTTCGGAAAGATCATCAATCGTTGAAGAAAAAGCATCATGCTTTTCAGTCAACTCTTGATTCTTCTCCATCTCTTCGACCAGTAATCCTTCGGTTTTCCTGAGATTCTTCTCAAGTCATTCTAGCTCATCTTGTTGAGATTTTGCAATCCTAACAAATTTAGCATAAGCAATGTATCCAGAGGAATGTTCAGTCTTAGATTTTTGGTGCTTTGCTGATACCTGATCCTTTGAGGTTTTTGCCATGAGACAGAATGCGATAGGTTCATTAACATCACTTGAAGCATTATCATCAGCGTCTGATTCGAGAGACTTCTCGGATGGTTCATATGCGACGAATGCATTGCCTCTTCCTAGGTTTCTGTAAAACTCTTCATCTTCTGATTCGGATTCGGATGTTTCATCTTCAGATTCCAGATTCATTTCTGCACACACTCTAGTCAGCTGCGCTATTTTCTTCATATTGGATTCAATGGTCGCTCTTGTTTGCACGTCAGTGACTGATCTCGTCGAAGAAGATGATGCGGCAGATTCATTTTTTTTCGAGAGCTTAGTGTGACGATCCACTCGAGTGAATCCAGAGCAGTGAAGATAAGTCCATCTGTTGCTTGGTTTTTCATCTTGTTCCCAACAAGGACAGTCTGTTATGAAGTGACCGAGTTGTTTGCACTTGAAGCACTTCATTTCTTTCGGAGGTAATTTCCTCGACGATCCAGGCGTGTCAACTTCATCATCATTCATGAGACATAGATTCTGTCTTCTGAAATTGCTTAATCTTTCAGTGAGCATTTCCATTTCTCTTGTGATAGATTGTTGATTCTCGATATCTTCTTCCTGTGAACTGCCATAGTGTGAAAGAATTTCTCCTTCCCTTTCCGAAGAGGATTCTTGCTGACCATTTTCAAGTTCCATCTTTTGTTCGTGAATAGATAGCAGCGTCATAACTTCGACATAGTGAATTTCTTCATAGTCTGGTCTTTGCTTGATTTCAGCCACGATCGGATCAAAGGTTGCATCAAGAGCACTCAGTAGCTTGTTGACCACATCTCTATCGGTGATATCTATTACTCCACGTTGGCGAAGTCTTTCAACAATATTTGTCAACCGATCAGTGAGTTCCATAGCACTTTCCATATGAAGACTTCTGAACCCAGCAAACATGGCACGAAGCATATCTGTGTGTAGATCTGTTCTGGCAATGAATTCTTCATGAACATTTTTTATGGCATCCCAGAGTTGCTTAGCAGTGTCTAGCTTTCGGAACCGAATAAAAATATCTCTAGAGATGCTGTCAGAGATAATATCTTTTGCTTGAGCATCCAAACGTATCATAGCTTCATCGGAGGTAGGAGCATCAGGGTGTTGAACAGTGTACCCATTTTCCACAATTTTCCAAAGTTCAATGTTGATGGCTTGAAGTCTGATTTTCATTCGATCTCTCCAGTAGATATAATCATTTCCATCGAAGATAGGAAACCTTTCAGAGTGCGAGGATCTACCTGCATACGACATACTCAAAACTCCAAGGTTGTTAGACCTTTAATAAGCAGAGACAGGGAGTACCTGCTCTGATACCAATTGTTAGGACCGAGAGTATATCGACCAGGGGGGGGGGGTGAATGGGAGTTTCAAAAATTCTTCCGAATGTTTTGAACCGATCCCAAACACAGCAGCGGAAATAAGGTTCGGTAGCCAGGCACTTAATTAACCTCACTATAGAGGAACATATCTATCGATGTAGAAAGCAATATTTGATCGAACGAAGAATATCACAGGTTATACAGGTATGATGGTAATGCAATAAATGATCAGATGCAAAGTCACGAGGGAAAACTAGACATGAACCGTGATGGAAATGCACGAGATGTGATGACAGGGTGAATGAAAACATCACAAAATGAAATCACGTTGACAAACAAGATTGCGATGAGAAATAGATCAATTAGAGATGATGGAATTGAATGATGAGAACGCGAAAGATAATTGATGAACTGTGATTGATCAGGTACAACTATCGGCACTGAGCATGAATGTAATCTGCTGAAGGAAATGCAGTAATGTAAAGTGAACCGGTGGTGCTCGATGGCGACAGAGAAATTTGGTAGACCAGTTCGCCCTTCTGCCAAAGGACTACGTCTGGTTGGAGGGGTTGTGATTTAACACAGAAGATAAACTCTCATCGCCCTATTCTCCTTCAACTCGGAGCTGATCAGACTCCAGTTGATTTCACTCGTGGTAGATGCTTGTCGGCGACCTCCAAACCTTCGACAGACTTCTTCGCGAACCACAATGACTCTTGGTTGCTGAAGATCTTGCTCGGTAAAGACAATTACTCTTCGACACTCGAGCCGACACCTATCCGTCTAGAGAGTGCGCAGCTCTCAAGAGTAATAGGTACAAGAACTCTAACTCAGAACTACTGTGATGCTCAACCACTGTCTAAGTTTCGGCTCTTGATTTTTCTCTCGGTGGATTTTAAACTCAAATCACTCGGAGAGGGGATGCTCAATCAATCTTCTCAGAAATCTTAAGCGGAGCAGCCAACGGGCAACGTTGGAGCGGGGTGGTTATTTATAGCCCCAGCCTTCCCAGATGGGAAATGACCATTTTAGACACGCGGTCCAGCCAATGGCCAACCGACACGTTCACAATGGTCGGATTTTCAGAGCAACGGTAACATTACTTGGGGAGCAAGTAATGCTAACTCCTCGGTCAGAGACAAATCTCTTGCAGCGAAGAAGACCACAGTCTCTTGCTGGCAAGTATTTGCTCGGAACACAAAGAGATTTCTCTCGCATCTTTCATAGGATTGGGCTAAGCATCACAGCGGATCTAAGCTTCGAGAACCTATACCCCTCTTAATAGTACGGAGGTCCTATGACTCAAATGAATGAAAGAAGAACGACGAAAAGAATGCTACGTCTTCACTTCGTCTTCGTCTTCCATCGCTGCAGTCAATTTCTTCGGACGCGATCACCGAACCAATTGCTTTGCGTCAGCAATAAACTTTCGAGGGGTCAACTCCTTCACTTCATTCTTCTCGTCTACAAGTCTTCAAGATATGTAGCTCATCCATCTCGGCGGTGCAGATAATATTCGGTGAAGTTCTTTGAACTATACACCGGAGACAGCATTTTCTTCGGTACTGCATGGACTATTTCTCTCTGTGTGCACTAGCAAACAAATCAGTCCATACCTGTTTCTGTCAACAATCTCCAAAACACAAGAGGGCAAGTATTGCACCAACACATCTAGCTGTTGAGGGAGGTCGCCAACCTCTACCTCCAAGCTGCTCACCCTCTGCAGAAAAGATCCAGTCTTAGACACAAAAAACAATAAAGATTGGGCGCAAGTCCTAAAAGGACATTCCCACCAGCCTTGGGGGCTACTACCTATACTGTGCCACCTACTACATGGAGGCCTCACCTGACAGCTGGCCTCGGCAAGGACGCTAAGCCCGTCCAGCTGGGCGTTCATGACCTTCTTCACGCCCATCACGACAGCAGCCAATGCTGCAGAGGCCGAGGGGGTTGCGGAGGTGGTAGACAAGTTAGCGCCAGGGTCCCCTGCCGCCCCCCCATGAGGGAGCGCGACCTCTGGGGCAACATCGTCAGCAGAGCCCCGCACTGCCTCAAGACTGGCTAGAGGTCCCAATAGGGGCCCGGTGGTGACCTCTACGGTTGCAAGGCAAACACAAACCAGCCAGTGAGAGAGAGAGAGAGAGTCCGCGACGAATGGCAGTTACAAAAACTCTTATCGGTGATAAGAGGGGAGAACTCCTCCGGTATGACCTGGTGGTCGCCACGCGGCCCCAACGCGTCCACCTCCGCCGGCACAACGATGGAGGGCAGGGCCTCAGAGGTCGCAGTGTGCCTGTAGAAACACTTAAGTCAGAGCCCGGCGAACACTTCTACTTCACCAGCGCTTCAAGGTCAACAAAAGCGCACCTGGCGGGCTCCGCAAGCCTCCGCCTCTTGGATGTTGGCACCGCCAGTGGCACCTTTAGCCGAGCAGGGGGCTCCGGATCCCCGCAGGGCCGGCAAAACACGGGCGCCCCTGACCCGGTCGCAGGAGGACCACCCTTGGGGATCACCGGCTTGGCGACCTCCTCGGACTAGGCGCGGACCGGCGGGCTCCCGTGGCCTGCCGCCGCAGGCTCATCGCCCCTCCCTCCGTGGGGAGAAGACAGATCGCCCTCTCGCATGGCACCCCCATCGGCCGCCCTGCTGGCTGCCTCACCGTCGGCCGTAGAGGTGATCTTCTTCCCCTTCCGGGGAGGGAGAGGGCGCTCCGACACCACCTGCAACAGGGCCTGCATCTCTGGGCTCAGAGTTTGGCCCCGCGACGGGGGCTCCGACCGTAGGGTGGCGAAACCTGCAAAATCCTACAATTACAAGAACCATGGAGATCAGGAATGTGAGCAGGCCTCCCCTAGTCTCCCAAAAATGAATCCAGAGAACTCACATGTCCTGGCGGGGCCTCGCGGCAGAAGGCCTCCACCGTGACCTTTAGAGGAATCTTCTGGGGCTCCAGCCCCGTCAGAAGGGCGAGCCGGCGGCGGACCTCCTGCTCTTCGAGGGCATCAGGGGAGGTCCGCGAGGGGTCATCTTGGCTGCGGTAATTGCTCATTAGCGCGTCGCGAGCCCTCAAGGGAAGCACGTGGCACTCCACCCAGGTCCATGCGATCTTAATGCCTGTCAGACCTTCGTCCTTCAGGTGCATGGTAGCCTTCAACAGCAGGTCCGTGCCCTCAGAGAGATCGGCTGGGGACTCCCTAGAACTTAGGCGCTCCGGGGGATCGACGCAGAAGGACGACAGGTCGGCCTCAAGGCCGAACACGTAGAACCACTTCTTCTGCCAAGACCCCATCGAATTCAGAAGGGCCATAGGGAAGAAGGGAGATTGAGGCAGCTACTGAAGGCTAACCCCTCGATTGCACGGACGACGTTGCCGTCCATCTGTCCCTTGACGCTGAAGAAGCGCCGGAAGAGATCGAAATGGGGGGCAGCCCCGAGAAAGCACTCACAGAATGTTTTGAAATTCGCGAGGTGCAGGATGCTGGTGGGGTTGAGGTGGTGGAGCTGAATGCCAAAGAAGAAAAGGAGCCTCCGCCTTAACGGGTGTAGGGGAAAGCCGAGACCTCGCCAGAAAAAAAATCAAGATGGAGCACGCGCGCACCCGACGGCGGCTCCGAAAAGCTCTGCATTGAGAACGGAATTTGATACCTAAGACGGGAATGGAAGGAGCCCTCCTTCACCAACTTTTGGACGTCTCCATCGGAGACGACGGAGCGAGTCCACCGGCTGATGAAGGCATCGGCGTTGGGCTACGGCTCAACGGCGGCACCGGAGCCCTCCGCCTTCCGCTTCTTCTCCGCCTCCTTGGTCGCGTGCACGCCGCGGGCGCCGGTCGAGGAATTTGATCGACCCATCTCCTGACGACCAGGGGAAGAAATGGCGGGCCCAAAAATGATATACGTCGCGACGATGGCGGCAGAATGGGAGAAGCAGAGGAGGCAAGAGCGCAAGGAGGGAGATGGATTCAGAATGAGCCCCACTCCTCCTCCTCCTCGCCGCTCCTATGACCCACAAAGTGTGAGCCGAGAATCGAGGCGTATTCACACGCCACGTGCCCCCCTTTTCATGGGCGGTTACCTTTTACGACTTGCGGACGCGGGAATCTGGGCAGGCTTCCCATAATGAGCCAAGTCCCGACTAGCCTCCCGTTCCACGCTGACAAAACGGTTCACTGAAGTGGCTCTTCAGAAAAAGCAAGAGATGGTGGGCCTCCCCCCCGCCAAGGCCAAGGACATCGGGGAGAGCGCGGAGGCCCACGGCCGTAGCGGCAAGATAGAAGAGGCGGCCAGGAGACGATGACCCAGAGAACCGGCCTCCGGGACTTCACGCAAGCCGAAAATCATCATCCTCTTGACCGGGCTCCCAAAGAATGAGGCGAAGCAAGAGCCCGCCAGAGGTCTCGCAAGCGTTTACTGTGACCTCCGGCACGCTCGGGGGCTACAAACGGGGTCCTGTACCAGGGTGGCTCACGACCAGGAGCCCGGCCTCACCCAAGACACGGGGCCCATTAGGCCAAGAGCAAAGAGGAAACCCTAGGGGGCGAAGACACCTTCGTGGTCTACAAGAATAGAGGGCGGCAGCGCCCAGATCACATCTGCTATGTAAACCCTAGACCTCTCCTGCCAATATAAAGGGAGGTCTAGGGTATCCATTGATCATCGATCCACAAATAGGAAAACTCTCGGTAGCAATCTCATCCACCATTGTAACCCCTCGCACGAGGTATCCCTCCATTATGAATCATCAAAACCAGCAGGACGTAGGATATTACTCTCCGGAGGCCTGCTACTTGTAGACTGCGTTGGTATTTCCCCGAAGAGGAGAGGATGATGCAGTATAGTAGAGATAAGTATTTCCCTCAGTTAAGAACCAAGGTTATCAATCTAGTAGGAGAACCACACAAAACCTCTTTAGCAGCAGCTACACACACAAAAGCAAACACTTGCACCCAACGCAAATAAGAGGGTTGTCAATCGCCTTAGCGGTTATTTGCAAGGATTAATTCTGATAGTGATAGATAGAAATATAAATTGCAAAACAAAATAAAATTAAATAAATTGCAGCAAGGTATTTTTGGATTTTAATATATGATAAAGATAGACCCCGGGGCCATAGTTTTCACTAGAGGCTTCTCTCTCGAGCACAGAACATACGGTGGGTAAACAAATTACTGTTGGGGAATTGATAGAAAAGCAAATAATTATGACGGATTCATGGCAATGATCATGTATATAGACATCATGTCCGAGACAAGTAGACCGACTCCTGCCTGCATCTACTACTATTACTCCACCCATCGACCGCTATCCAGCATGCATCTAGGGTATTAAGTATAAAATTGAGTAATGCCTTAAGCAAGATGACATGATGTAGACAAAGTAAACTCAAGCAATATGATTAAACCCCATATTTTTATCCTTAATGGCAACAATAAAAATACGTGTCATGTCCCTTTCTGTCACTGGGATTGAGCACCGCAAGATTGAACCCATCACAAAGCACCTCTCCCATTGCAAGATAAATCAATCTAGTTGGCTAAACCAAACGGATAGATCGAAGAGAAATACAAAGCTATAACAATCATGCATAAAAGAGTTCAGAGAAGACTCAAATATTTCTAATGAATAATCTGATCATAAACTCACAATTCATCGGATCCCAACAAACACACCGTAGAAGAAGATTACATCGGATAGAACTCCAAGAACATCGAGGAGAACATGGTATTGAAGATCAAAGAGAGAGAAGAAGCCATCTAGCTACTAGCTATGGACCTGTAGGTCTGTGGTAAACTACTCACACATCATCGGAAGGGCAGCAAGGTTGATGTAGAAGCCCTCCGTGATTGATTCCCCCTCCGGTAGAGTACCGGAAAAGGCCTCCAGATGGGATCGCGAAAGAACAGAGGCTTGTGGCGGTGGTAGGGTTTTCTCGTCTGGCACTCTGATGGTTTCCAAATATTTGAGAATTTATAGAAGTGGAATTAGATCAAAAGGAGCCACGAGGGGCCCACAAGGCATCAGGGCGCGCCCCTTGGGGCCGCGCCCTGTTGCCTTGTGGCCTCCTCGTGAGGCTTCTGGCTTCCTCCCGAAGCTTCCAGGGTCTCTTTTGTCCAGAAAAAAAAAATCGTCAAAAAGTTTCGTGGCATTTGGACTTCGTTTGGTACTGATTTCCTGAAAAACCAAAAACAAGCAGAAAACATCAACTGGCACTGGGCACTAGGTTAATAGGTTAGTCCCAAAAAATGATATATAATTGCATATAAAACATCTAAGATTGATACTATAATAGCATGGAACAATCAAAAATTATAGATACGTTGGAGACGTATCAAGCATCCCCAAGCTTAATTCCTGCTCGTCCTCGAGTAGGTAAATCATAAAAACAGAATTTTTGATGTGGAATGCTACCTAACATGTTTTATGATGTAATCTCTCTTACGCTATGAATAATAAGATCCGGATGATTCAAAGCAATAGTCTATAATTTGATATAAAGACATCAATACTCAGGCAAACTAATAAACAATCATGCCTTTCAAAATAAAAATGCTAAAGAAAGTTATCGCTACAAAATCATATAATCCTGTCATGCTCCATCTTCTTAACACAAAGTATTTATCATGCACTACCCCGATGACAAGCCGAGAAATTGGTTCATACTTTTTAACGCGATTTAGCTTTTTCAACCCCCACGCAATACATGAGCGCAAGCCGTGGATATAGCACTATGGTGTCGGCGTATAAAACATGGGTATTTTATACCCTGACTTATGCACAGACAGTAGCGGCCTCCTTGCCGGCCAAACCTTGCCGGGAACCGCCAAGACCAAGACTCAAGACCCAGTTGCGGAAACCACTGGGGAAAAGCTCAAGGCACGGCACTCAACTAGTACCGAAGATGAAGACTCCCCTTTGCCGGCAAGGCTAAACCGGCAAGGTGAAAGCCCGACAAGCTCCGTACCGGCAAGCTTCCGCCAGCCCTCCAGCGCTCCACCTCACTGCACAGGTGTTCGCTAGTGGGTGAGGTGTCGACCGCGCAGGCTGGTTGGTAAGGTTTGTCGGACACGTGTCAGCACGCTGGGACATGATTTGCTTCTAATGACACCCGTCCAGGAGGCGTGTCAGGATAATACAAGGTAGCTGGCCAAGCAGTGCAGAAACCTTGCCGGGACTACCTCTCCACATGACACCTAACGGCGCATTTAATGCCTTTGTCCTAAACTGGCAGAGTTAGGTATGATAGCACTGTTCGCTATCTAATCAACATGTAATTACTGTTTCGCCACTGTGGTAACCCCTTGAGCTATAAAAGGAGGGCCAAGGCAACAGTTAGAGATTCGGATCCCCTTTTCAAACACTTGCACATCTCGCGTAGCAGCACTCTCCGCACCTTGCCGGGAGAAGCGCTCCTTGTACTGTGCTTTCACACATCCAATACATCAAAATCAGGAGTAGGGTTTTACGCTTCTCAGCGGCCAGAACCTGGGTAAATCCCTTGCACTTTCCATCGATCATGCTCTTTGTGCTCGTTGATCTCCTCCGCCGAACCACAACGGGCTGCATGGCCCCATAGATGGTCGTACCCCCACGACATCTTTGGCGCGCCAGGTAGGGGGGCGTCGCTTGCGCGAACCTTGATCAGTGGATTGCGCGTCTTCTTCATCACCTTCATCAACTTTATCATCATCCTCCTCGTCGTCGATGGCGCCCAAGAAGAAGGGCATCACGATGACGGCCACCCCGCACGCATCTGCAGGCGGTGCGGCCAATGCGGGAGGTGCGGATACCGCGGTTGGCACCACCAGCGTGAGCGGCGCGGTCACCACGCCCACCGCGGTCGGCGCAGGAGGCGAGCATGCTGGAGGCAGTCAACATCCTCGATCCTCTGGCGCACGGAGCCGCGACGGCACGGGCGGAGCGGATGGGCGACCCCTTCTTCCTCCTCCTCCTCGCCGCGCCGACGAACGCAGCCACCGGAGCGGCAACGCCCGGGCCGGCGCGAGCCGAGATCCCGCCGCGGCGGCATCCAAGGATGCAGCTTCAGGACAGACGCCACACAACAGGTGCGGAGCAACCCCGAGCGGCGCCAACGACTCCGGGCAGCAGCGACCTCACGGCAAGACTCCAGTTGATCAAGTTCAAGATCCTCAGGCACCGCCTCCGCCACGGCGACCCACCGCTGATCATGTGCCGCGGCAGCAAGACCGCGATGGCGCTCCTACTGGCTCTGCCCGAAGTAGAGCGACATCGCGCTCTTCGCTCCCGGCCATGCCAGCCACAGCGGCGGAAGCAATGGCGCGATCCCAGATGTTGCTGAACTTCCCTCCAGCAGCAGAGAAGATGGATGAGTGGAGAGCCACCATCCAAAGCTTGATTGGGTTCGCCGAGTCCAGTAAATCACAGCAAGCGGAGCCCTCACGGCGTCCACGAACAGCACTAGCATCTCCAGCTGGTGGCCGCGTTGACGGCACTACGCTAACGGTGCAGTCGCCACCGCGGCAACAGCCTCAGCAGCAGCAACGCCAACAACCGCGACAAGCCCAACAGTCTTTTGAACCCGACGAGATGTCGATGGCGTCTTCAGATCCACGGGCGCGGCAAGATCAGCGGCAAGTGCTATGAGACAGGCGGGCGGAAGACGCCCACACCACATCGAACGGCGCCGGGAGGTGCGCTGTCAATCCAACGCGCGTAACGGCCCCATTGTTAATGAGCCTGCGCCAGGGGTTGGCGGATATCTACCTTACGAGGTTGGGTGTCCTGCCTTCACTCGAGAGCCGCGGCAAGTCCGATGGCCGTCCGTTCGAGCCTTCAAGCCAGAAGTGCCAGAAAAGTATGACGACAAGCTGAACCCGGCAGAGTTTTTGGGCATTTACACGATCGCCGTGCCAGCTGCCAGAGGAAGAGATGAGAAGATCCTCGCCAATTACTTTCCGTTGGTGCTAAAGCCCAACGTGAGATCTTGGCTGATGAACTTGCCGGAGAACTCCATTTCTTCGTGGTCAGATCTCTACAATGAGTTCGTTGGTGCCTTTACTGGAGGCCATAAGGCCCCTGGACAGCCCAGTGACCTGCAGGTGATCCCGCAAAGGGATGGTGAAACTTTGCGCAAGTATATCTAGAGGTTCAGCCGTGTACACCGCAACATTCCAGATGCGCACCCCGCAGCCGTCATTGCCACCTTTCACACGAATGTGCGCAATCGAAGGATGTGGGAGAAGATGAACGTCAAGTTGCCCAAGACCGTCAACGAGCTCTACACGTTGGCGGATAAGTGTGCACGTGCTGAGGAAGGAAGGAGGCTTCCCGGGGAGGACGCTGGTGCCGAGGTAGATTCCGAGGACGATGATGCTGCCACCCCGAGAAAGAAAGGCCGGAAGCGCAACAGGTAGCGCAAAGGCAAGACTGTCATGGCTGTCAAAGGCTCTGGCAACTCTGAGCCCGCCAAGAAAGCCAAGACTGAAAACTCCGGCAAGTAGGCTGTTGTATGCGCCGTTTGCCAGGAGGCAGCGGCAAACGAGAAGGCCGGCAAGTCAGATGGACCATATTGCAAGATTCACCGTACCAAAGGCCACAACCTCCAAGAGTGCCGGCAAGTCGAGCACCTTGTTGAGAAGGAGAAAGATGAATATGAAAAGCGTGACAAGGAGAAGGGTCAAGATGGTACTGGCAGATCCGGCAAGAAGGGACGTGGTGGTCGAGGATGCCACCGCGGCAAGGCCAAGCAGCAGAAGGAGAAACTTGCGAGAGGCAGAGACAAGAAAGAGGAAGAGGATGGAAGTGACGAAGATGATGATGATGAGACCAGCGAACAAGAATTCCAGAAGGCAACTGACGCCATGTGCATTGACGGAGGAGCATCCTTGCACTCCTCTCACCGCCAACTTAAACAGTGGGCGCGTGAGGTTAATGCGGCGGAACCGGCGATGGGCTCTCAAAAACCGCTCAAATGGTCACACACGCCTATCATCTTTGATGCTGAGGACCACCCTGATCGCATAACTGCGGTCGGCTGTTTGCCGTTGTTGGTTTCACCAACGATTCGCAACCTTCAAGTAACAAAGATGTTAGTTGACGGTGGGGCCGGTCTGAATCTGATCTCCCCAGAAGTTGTCAAAAGGCTACAGATCCCTGATGAGGAACTCAAGAAAACGGGCACGTTTCAAGGAGTAAACCCGGGAAGGAGCCAGCCCAAGGGAAGATCACACTACCTGTGACGTTTGGCGGGAACTGAACTACAGGACAGAGAAGATTGTGTTTGACGTCGTCAAGATCCCCTTGCCGTACAATGGAATTCTTGGCCGCCCGGCCCTGGCAAAATTCATGGCAGCATCTCACTATGCTTATAACACGTTGAAGATGCCAGGGCCGATGGGTGTCATTTCCATCAACTCCGACAAGAAGGATGCAGTCATTTGCGTCGACAAGATGTATAGAGACGCGGTTGCAGAAGAGGCCACCAACACGCCAGCTCCCGCCAAGAAGAAGGAAAACAAGAAGTCCGGCAAGACCTCTAGCAAGGATTCTGGGAAGCGCACCTCTTCGGAGTGCTGCGCGCCTGTTGAAGACTTGCCGGAGTGCTCTGCCGGTAAGAAATCCAAAGCTGCTTCACCGGCAACCAAAAAGGTGCCGGCGAGCGAGGATGGCACTAACAGTACCTTCACCATCAGTGCCACCCTTGATAGCAAATAGGAAAGCACGCTCGTTGCCTTCCTGCGGTCGAATGTCGATGTGTTTGCATGGCGACCATCTGACATCCCCGGCGTTCCCAGGGAGGTAATTGAGCACCACCTTGCTGTGTGTCCCCACGCTCGACCCGTCAAGCAAAAAGTCCGGAAGCAAGCATTGGAGCGGCAACAGTTCATTACCGAAGAAATCAAGAAGCTTGAAGCAGCAGGATTGGTTAGAGGTGTGCTACATCCAACTTGGCTGGCAAATCCAGTTGTGGTGCGCAAAGCAAACAGAAAGTGGGGACTTTGTATTGACTACACTGATATTAACAAAGCATGTCCAAAGTGATGGAAATATGGCCTAGAGGCAATAATAAAGTTGTTATTATTTTATATTTCCTTGTTCATGATAAAGGTTTATTATTCATGCTAGAACTGTATTGACCGGAAACTTAAATACATGTGTGAATACATGAACAAATACCGTGTCCCTAGTGAGCCTCTACTAGACTAGCTCGTTGATCAAAGATGGTTAAGGTTTCCTAACCATAGACATGAGTTGTCATTTGATGACGGGATCACATCATTAGGAGAATGATGTGATGGACAAGACCCATCCGTTAGCTTAGCATATGATCGTTTTGTTTATTGCTACTGCTTTCTTGAATGTCAAATACATGTTCCTCAGACCATGAGATCATGCAACTCCCGGATATTGGAGGAATACCTTGTGTGCTATCAAACGTCACAACGTAACTGGGTGATCATAAAGATGCTCTACAGGTATCTCCGAAGGTGTCTGTTGAGTTGGCATGGATCGAGACTGGGATTTGTCACTCCGTGTTTCGGAGAGGTATCTCTGGGCCCTCTCGGTAATGCACATCATAAGAAGCTTGCAAGCAAAGTGACTAAGGAGTTAGTTACGGGATGATGTATTACGGAACGAGTAAGGAGACTTTCCGGTAACGAGATTGAACTAGGTAGGGAGATAGCGACGATCGAATCTCGGGCAAGTAACATACCGACGGACAAAGGGAATTACGTATGTTGTCATTGCGGTTCGACCGATAAGATCTTCGTGGAATATGTAGGAACCAATATGAGCATCCAGGTTCCGCTATTGGTTATTGACCGGAGAGGCGTCTCAGTCATGTCTACATCATTCCCGAACCCGTAGGGTCCGCACGCTTAACGTTCGTTGACGATATAGTGTTATATGAGTTATGTGAATTGGTAACCGAATATTGTTTGGAGTCCCGGATGAGATCCCAGACGTCACGAGGAGTCTCGGAATGGTCGAGAGGTAAAGATTTATATATGGGAAGTCATATTTTGGGTTCCGAAAAAAGGTGCAGTTTTTTCGGTATTGTACCGGGAAGCTTCCAGAAGGTTCCGGAGGATTCCGGAGGGGTCCGGAAGTCCACAAGTGGGTCCACCATGTCCCAAAGGGCTGGCATGGGCTAAGGGGAGGCGCCCTGGCCTTATTGGGCCAGGCGCACCAAGTCCTCAAAAGCCCACGCAGCTAGGGAAGGAAAAAAGGGAGAGTCCTAGTAGGAATAGGATTGGACTTTGGAGTCCAAGTCCACGTGTGTACTATTCACGGTTACTGTTCACGTGGCACTATTCCTTCTACTCCAAGCCCCTACACATATATAAATAGAGGAGAGGGGGCGCCCCAAAGGACACAACATTGTCTTAGCCGTGTGCGGCGCCCCCCTCCACAGTTCCGTCCCTCGGTCATATTTTCGCAGTGCTTGGGCGAAGCCCTGCGGAGATAGCATCACCATCACCATCACCACGCCGTCGTGCTGCCGAAACTCATCCACTACCTCACCGTCTTGCTGGATTAAGAAGTCGAGGACGTCACCGAGCAGAACGTGTGCTGAACGCGGAGGTGCCGTACGTTCGGTGCTCGGTCGGTTGGATCGTGAAGTTGTTCGACGACATCAACCGCGTTGTTCTAACGCTTCCGCTTACGGTCTGCGAGGGTACGTAGACACACTCCCCCTCTCGTAGCTATGCATCTCCATGGATAGATCTTGCGTGTTCGTAGAATTTTTTTTGTTTTCCATGCAACGTTCCCCAACAGTGGCATCATGAGCCAGGTCTATGCGTAGATGATATGCACGAGTAGAACACAAAGAGTTGTGGGCGGTGATCGTCATACTGCTTACCACCAACGTCTTATTTTGATTCGGCGGTATTGTAAGATGAAGCGGCCCGGACCAACCTTACATGTCCACGTACATGAGACCGGTTCCACCGACAGAGATGCAACTTGTTTTGCATAAAGGTGGCTGGCGGGTGTCTGTTTCTCCTACTTTAGTTGAATCGAATTTGACTGCGGCCGGTCCTTGTTGAAGGTTAAAATAGCAAACTTGATAAATCACCGTTGTGGTTTTGTGCCGTAGGTAAGAACGGTTCTTGCTAGAAGCCCGTAGCAGCCACGTAAAACTTGCAACAACAAAGTAGAGGACTTCTAACTTGTTTTTGCAGGGTATGCTGTGATGTGATATGGTCAAGACATGATGTGATATACGTTATTGTATGAGATGATCATGTTTTGTAATTTATCGGCAACCGGCAGGAGCCATATGGTTGTCTCTTTATTGTATGAAATGCAAGCGCCATGTAATTGCTTTACTTTATCGCTATGCGTTAGCAATAGTTGTAGAAGCAATAGTTGGCGAGACGACCACGACACAATGATGGAGATCAAGGTGTCGAGCCGGTGACGATGGAGATCATGACGATGCTTTGGAGATGGAGATCAAAAGCACAAGATGATGGCCATATCATGTCACATATTTTGATTGCATGTGATGTTTATCCTTTTTGCATCTTATTTTGCTTAGAATGACGGTAGCATTATAAGATGATCCCTTCACTAAATTTCAAGATAAAAGTGTTCTCCCCGAGTATGCACCGTTGCTAAAGTTCGTCGTTTCGAAGCACCTCGTGATGATTGGGTGTGATAGATTCTACGTTCACATACAACGGGTGTAAGCCAGTTTTACACAAGCAGAATACTTGGGTTAAACTTCACGAGCCTAGCATGTACAGACATGGTCTCGGAACACTGGAGACCGAAAGGTCGAACATGAGTCATATAGTAGATATGATCAACATGGATATGTTCACCATTGATGACTATCCCATCTCACGTGATGATCGGACATGGGCTAGTTGATTTGGATCATGTAACACTTAGTTAACTTGAGGGATGTTAATTTAAGTGGGAGTTCATTAGTAATTTGATTAATTGAACTTAATTTATCATGAACTTAGTCTTGATAGTTTCTTTGCATATCTATGTTGTAGATAAATGGCCCGTGCTACTGTTCCATTGAATTTTAATGCGTTCCTAGAGAAAGCTAAGTTGAAAGATGATGGTAGCAACTACACGGACTGGGTCCGTAACTTGAGGATTATCATCATTGCTGCACAGAAGAATTATGTCCTTGATGCACCGCTAGGTGATGGACCTGCTGCAGGAGCTGCTGCAGACGTTGTGAACGCCTGACAGGCTCGATCTGATGACTACTTGATAGTTCAGTGTGCCATGCTCTACGGCTTAGAACCGGGACTGCAAAAGCGTTTTGAACGCCACGGAGCATATGAGATGTTCCAAGAGCTGAAATTGATATTTCAAGCTAATGCCCGGGTTGAGAGATATGAAGTCTCCAACAAGTTCTTTAGCTGTAAGATGGAGGAGAACAGTTCTGTCAGTGAACACATATTCAGAATGTCTGGGTACCACAACCACTTGACTCAGCTGGGAATTGATCTTCCGGTTGAGAGTGTTATTGACAGAGTTCTTCAGTCACTGCCACCAAGCTATAAAGGCTTCGTGATGAACTATAATATGCAAGGGATGGAGAAGACAATTCCCGAGCTCTTCGCGATGCTGAAATCAGCGGAGGTAGAAATCAAGAAGGAGCATCAAGTGTTGATGGTTAACAAAACCACTAGTTTCAAGAAAAAGGGCAAGGGAAAGAAGGGGAACTTCAAGAAGAACGGCAAGCAAGTTGCCGCTCCCACGAAGAAACCCAAAGCTAGACCCAGGCCTGAAACATAGTGCTTCTACTGCAAAGGGACTGGTGACTGGAAGCGGAATTGCCCCAAGTATTTGGCGGATAAGAAGGATGGCAAAGTGAGCAAAGGTATATTTGATATACATGTTATTGATGTGTTCCTCACTAATGCTCGCAGTAGCGCCTGGGTATTTGATACTGGTTCGGTTGCTCATATTTGTAACTCGAAACAGGAGTTACGGAATAAGAGAAGATTGGCTAAGGATGAGGTGACGATGCGCGTCGGGAATGGTTCCAAGGTTGATGTGATCACCGTGGGGACGCTACCTCTACATCTACCTTCAGGATTAGTTTTAGATCTCAATAATTGTTATTTGGTGCCAGCGTTGAGCATGAACATTATATCTGGATCTTGTTTATTTAGAGACGGTTATTCAGTTAAGTCAGAGAATAATGGTTGTTCTATTTATATGAGTAACATCTTTTATGGTCACGCACCTTTTGTCAATGGTCTATTCTTGTTGAATCTCGATCGTAGTGATACACATATTCATAATATTGATGCCAAAAGATGCAAAGTTGATAATGATAGTGCAACATACTTGTGGCACTGCCGTTTAGGTCATATTGGTGTAAAGCGCATGAAGAAACTCCATGCGGGTGGACTTTTGGAATCTCTTGATTATGAATCATTTGATACTTGCGAACCATGCCTCATGGGCAAGATGACTAAAAATCCGTTCTCCGGAACAATGGAGCGAGCTACTGATTTGTTGGACATAATACATACCGATGTATGCGGTCCAATGAATGTTGAAACACGCGGCGGGTATCGTTATTTTCTAACCTTCACAGATGATTTGAGTAGATATGGGTATATCTACTTGATGAAACACAAGTCTGAAACATTTGAAAAGTTCAAAGAATTTCAGAGTGAAGTAGAGAATCATCGTAACAAGAAAATAAAGTTTCTACGATCTGATTGCGGAGGCGAATATTTGAGTTACGAGTTTGGCCTTCATTTAAGAAAATGTGGAATTGTTTCACAACTCACGCCACCTGGAACACCACAGCGCAATGGTGTGTCCGAATGTCGTAACCGTACTTTATTGGATATGGTGCGTTCTATGATGTCTCTTACTGATTTGCCACTATCGTTTTGGGGTTATGCATTAGAGACAGTTGCATTCACGTTAAATAGGGCACCGTCTAAATCCGTTGAGACGACACCATATGAACTATGGTTTGGCAAGAAACCTAAGCTGTCGTTTCTTAAAGTTTGGGGATGCGATGCTTATGTGAAAAAGCTTCAACCTGATAAGCTCGAACCCAAAGCGGAGAAGTGCGTCTTCATAGGATACCCTAAAGAAACAATTGGGTACACCTTCTACCACAGATCCGAAGGCAAGGTCTTTGTTGCCAAGAATGGGTCCTTTCTAGAGAAGGAGTTTCTCTCGAAAGAAGTGAGTGGGAGGAAAGTAGAACTTGATGAGGTAATTGTACCTTCTCTCGAATTGGAAAGTAGCTCATCAGAGAAAACCGTTCCCGTGATGCTTACACCAATAAGAGAGGAAGATAATGATAAAGATCATGAAACTTCAGATCAAGTTACTACTGAACTTCGTAGGTCGACCAGAGTACGTTCCGCACCAGAGTGGTACGGTAATCCTGTTCTGGAAGTTATGTTGTTAGACAACAGCGAACCTACGAACTATGAAAAAGCTATGATAAGCCCGGATTCCGACAAATGGCTTGAGGCCATGAAATCTGAGATAGGATCCATGTATGAGAACAAAGTGTGGACTTTGGTGGACTTGCCCGATGATCGGCAAGCCATTGAGAATAAATGGATTTTTAAGAGGAAGATAGATGCTGATGGTAATATCACTGTCTACAAAGCTCGACTTGTCACGAAAGGTTTTTGACAAGTTCAAGGGGTTGACTACGATGAGACTTTCTAACCCGTAGCGATGCTTAAGTCTGTCCGAATCATGTTAGCAATTGCCGCATTTTATGATTATGAAATCTGGCAAATGAATGTCAAAACTACATTCCTTAATGGTTTTCTCAAAGAAGAGTTGTATATGATGCAACCAGAAGGTTTTGTCGATCCTAAGGGTGCTAACAGAGTGTGCAAGCTCCAGCGATCCATCTATGGACTGGTGCAAGCATCTCGGAGTTGGAATATACGCTTTGATGAGGTGATCAAAGCATATGGTTTTGTACAGACTTACGGTGAAGCCTGTATTTACAAGAAAGTGAGTGGGAGCTCTGTCGCATTTCTAATATTATATGTGGATGACATATTGTTGATTGGAAATGATATAGAATTTCTGGATGGCATAAAGGGATACTTGAATAAGAATTTTTCAATGAAAGACCTCGGTGAAGCTGCTTATATATTGGGCATCAAGATCTATTGGGATAGATCAAGACGCTTGATAGGACTTTCACAAAGCACATACCTTGACAAAGTTTTGAAGAAGTTCAAAATGGATCAGTCAAAGAAAGGGTTCTTGCCTGTCTTGCAAGGTGTGAAGTTGAGTCAGACTCAAGGTGTGAAGTTGAGTCAGACCCATTCCCTATGCCTCAGCCATAGGTTCTATTAGGTATGCCATGCTGTGTACCAGACCTGATGTGTGCCTTGCCATAAGTTTGGCAAGGAGGTACCAGAGTAATCCAGGAGTGGATCACTGGACAGCGGTCAAGAATATCCTGAAGTACCTGAAAAGGACCAAGGACATGTTTCTCGTTTATGGAGGTGACGAAGAGCTCGTCGTAAAGGGTTACGTCGATGCAAGCTTCGACACTGATCCGGATGACTCTAAGTCACAAACCGGATACGTATTTATATTAAATGGTGGAGCTGTCAGTTAGTGCAGTTCCAAGCAGAGCGTCGTGGCGGGATCTACGTGTGAAGCGGAATACATAGCTGCTTCGGAAGCAGCACATGAAGGAGTCTAGATGAAGGAGTTCATATCCGATCTAGGTGTAATACCTAGTGCATCGGGTCCAATGACAATCTTTTGTGACAACACTGGAGCAATTGCCATAGCCAAGGAGCCCATGTTTCACAAGAAGACCAAACACATCAAGAGACGCTTCAACTCCATTCGTGAATATGTCAAGGATGGAGACATAGAAATTTGCAAAGTACACACGGATCTGAATGTGGCAGACCCGTTGACTAAGCCTCTTCCACGAGCAAAACATGATCAGCACCAAGACTCCATGGGTGTTAGATTCATTACTATGTAATCTAGATTATTGACTCTAGTGCAAGTGGGAGACTGATGGAAATATGCCCTAGAGGCAATAATAAAGTTGTTATTATTTTATATTTCCTTGTTCATGATAAAGGTTTATTATTCATGCTAGAATTGTATTGAACGGAAACTTAAATACATGTGTGAATACATAAACAAATACCGTGTCCCTAGTGAGCATCTACTAGACTAGCTCGTTGATCAAAGATGGTTAAGGTTTCCTAACCATAGACATGAGTTGTCATTTGATAACGGGATCACATCATTTGGAGAATGATGTGATGGACAAGACCCATCCGTTAGCTTAGCATATGATCGTTCTGTTTATTGCTACTTCTTTCTTGAATGTTAAATACATGTTCCTCAGACCATGAGATCATGCAACTCCCGGATATCGAAGGAATACCTTGTGTGCTATCAAACGTCACAACATAACTGGGTGATCATAAATATGCTCTACAGGTATCTCCGAAGGTGTCTGTTGAGTTGGCATGGACCGAGACTGGGATTTGTCACTCCATGTTTTGGAGAGGTATCTCTGGGCCCTCTCGGTAATGCACATCATAAGAAGCTTGCAAGCAAAGTGACTAAGGAGTTAGTTACGGGATGATGTATTACGGAACGAGTAAAGAGACTTTCCGGTAACGAGATTGAACTAGGTATGGAGATACCGACGATCGAATCTCGGGCAAGTAACATACCGACGGACAAAGGGAATTACGTATGTTGTCATTGCGGTTCGACCGATAAGATCTTCATGGAATATGTAGGAACCAATATGAGCATACAGGTTCTGCTATTGGTTATTAACCGAAGAGGCGTCTGAGTCATGTCTACATCATTCCCTAACCCGTAGGGTCCGCACGCTTAACGTTCGTTGACGATATAGTGTTATATGAGTTATGTGAATTGGTAACCGAATATTGTTCGGAGTCCCGGATGAGATCCCGGACGTCACGAGGAGTCTCGGAATGGTCGAGAGGTAAAGATTTATATATGGGAAGTCATATTTTGGGTTCCGGAAAAAGGTGCAGTTTTTTCGGTATTGTACCGGGAAGCTTCCAGATGGTTCCGGAGGATTCCGGAGGGGTCCGGAAGTCCACAAGTGGGTCCACCACGTCCCAAAGGGCTGGCATGGGCTAAGGGGAGGCGCCCTGGCCTTATTGGTCCAGACGCACCAAGTCCTCAAAAGCCCACGCAGCTAGGGAAGGAAAAAAGGGAGAGTCCTAGTAGGAATAGGATTGGACTTTGGAGTCCAAGTCCACGTGTGTACTATTCACGGTTACTGTTCACGTGGCACTATTCCTTCTACTACAAGCCCCTACACATATATAAATAGAGGAGAGGGGGCGCCCCAAAGGACACAACATTGTCTTAGCCGTGTGCGGCGCCCCCCTCCACACTTCTGTCCCTCGGTCATATTTTCGCAGTGCTTGGGCGAAGCCCTGTGGAAATAGCATCACCATCACCGTCACCACGCCGTCGTGCTGCCGGAACTCATCCACTACCTCGCCGTCTTGCTGGATCAAGAAGTCGAGGACGTCACCGAGCTGAACGTGTGCTGAACGCGGAGGTGCCGTACGTTCGGTGCTCGGTCGGTTGGATCATGAAGTTGTTCGACGACATCAACCACGTTGTTCTAACGCTTCCGCTGATGGTCTACGAGGGTACGTAGACACACTCCCCCTCTCGTAGCTATGCATCTCCATGGATAGATCTTGCGTGTGCGTAGAATTTTTTTTGTTTTCCATGCAACGTTCCCCAACACAAAGGATCCTTTCCCTTTGCCGCACATTGATCAAATTGTAGACTCTACCTCCGACTGTGATTTGCTCTCCTTTCTTGATGCATACTCTGGGTACCATCAAATATTCATGGCCAAGGAAGACGAGGAAAAAACCGCATTCATTACTCCATGTGGCACATACTGCTTTGTGCATATGCCTTTCGGATTAAAGAGTGCCGGTTCAACATTTGCAAGGGCAGTCCAGATTGGTTTTGAGCCCCAGCTGCACAGGAATGTGGAAGCATACATGGATGATATAGTAGTCAAAACCAAGGACAGGTCTACCCTCATTCAGGACTTAGAAGAGACATTTGCAAACTTGTGCAAGATCAACTTGAAGCTCAATCCCGAGAAGTGTGTGTTTGGCGTTCCATCCGGCAAACTTCTCGGGTTCTTTGTATCTCAGTGAGGAATTGAAGCAAATCCCGACAAGATCAAAGCAATTGAGCAGATTCAAGCACCAAAAAGCATCAAGGACGTGCGACGTCTTGCCGGTTGTGTTGCTGCCCTGAGTAGGTTCATTTCAAGATCCGCTAAGCGCGCCCTGCCGTTTTTCAAGATTTTGAAAAAGGTAGGTCCGATGAAATGGACTCCGGAAGCGGAGGCCGCGCTGCAGGACTTGAAAAGGTACCTCTCCTCCGCGCCAACACTAGTTGCACCTAGACCACAAGAGCCGCTGCTGCTATACGTAGCGGCAATGAATCAAGTGGCTAGTGCTGCATTAGTGGCGCAGAGGGAACTCGGTGACGAGGAAACAGCCACGGCAAGCCCATCCAGCGACAAACAGGAATCTTCTCCGACAAGGTCGGGTGCCGACAAATCAAAGGTTGCGCAAGCAAGTGAGGTTGATCAACAAGAGATGAGGAAGAAGAAGATGGTGCAGCGACCCGTGTATTTTGTTAGTTCCCTTCTACAGGGGCTAGATCAAGGTACTCTGGGGTGCAGAAATTGCTTTTCGTCCTCCTTATGGCCTCGAGAAAGCTGCGCCACTACTTCCAAGCACACGAAATTACCGTCGTCACCCACTTCCCATTGCAACGCATCTTGAGAAATCCAGAGGCAACCGGCAGGATAGTGGAGTGGGCGTTGGAATAGTCAAGCTTTGCACTCAAGTTTCAAAGCACTTCAACCATTCAGAGCAGGGCTTTGGCGGAATTCATTGCAGAATGGACACCAAGGCAAGACGAAGAAATTCAAGAAACAGCCCTCCCCTGCAAGGAAACGACAAAGGAATGGATCATGTACTTTGACGGTGCCTTCTCGCTGCAAGGCGCCGGTGCCGGAGTGCTGCTTGTCGCACCCACCGGAGAACACTTCAAGTATGTGGTTCAAAAGCACTTTCCCAGGGAGCAAGCTACAAACAACACTGCTGATTACGAGGGACTCCTTGCCGATTTTAGGATCGCAGTGGACCTCTGTATCAAAAAATTGATCGTCCGCGGTGACTCGCAGCTTGTTGTGAAGCAAGTAAACAAATATTACCAGAGCCCATTGATGGAAGCATACGTGGAAGAAGTGAGGAAATTGGAAGAGCACTTTGACGGGTTACAAACAAAGCACATCCCTCGTGCGGAAAACAGCATTGCTGATAGCCTGTCGAAGTGTGCCGCTCAAAAGCTTTCCGTGGAACCGGGAACGTTTGTGCTCAATTTGAATCAACCAACAGTCACTCCATCAACGCAGGCTAGTAAGAGAAGAAAGTTGGATACCGGCAAATATTTTCCGGCAGAGCTTCCGGAAGCCGCCGCCGAGGGTATTGCCGGAAACAACAACACGGTTGCCGGTGAGCAGCAGCCTCGCACAGAACCCCAGGTTCTTGCCGCCGAGGCAAGCGCTCCCACGGCCGAAGAAATGCCTTTAGTTCTTGTCGTCAAGCCGCGGGCTCCGGCATGGGCACAGCAGATAGTCCGTTTTCTTCAAACAGGAGAACTTCCCGATGAGCAAGAAGAAGCTGAGAAAGTAGCCCGTCAGTCAAGTATGTATCAGTTTGTGGATAGCATCCTATACAGAAAGCGACCAAATGGTGTGAAATTGAAGTGCATTTGCCGGGAAGACGGACTAAAGCTGTTGGCGGAGATACACGGAGGCATATGTGGCTCCCACATAGGATCGAGAGCACTTGCCGGTAAATTTTTCCGGCATGGCTTCTATTGGCCCACTGTCCCCCAGGATGTGACTGAGCTAGTAACCAAGTGTGAAGCATACCAGTTCCATTCAAAGAACAGACATCAGCCAGCTCAAGCTCTCCAAACAATCCCTCTCTCCTGGCCCTTTTTGGTCTGGGGGCTCGATATCTTGGGCCCCTTCCCCGTGCTGCCGGGGGCTTTGAGTCCTTGTACGTCGCCATCGACAAGTTCACAAAGTGGCCTGAAGTGGAGCCAGTGAGGAAGGTGACAGCGCAATCAGCCGTCAAGTTCTTCAAAGGATTAGTTTGCCGTTTCGGGGTTCCTAACAGAATCATCACCGACAACGGCACACAATTCACGAGCCGCACCTTCATGCAGTATATCCAAGACCTAGGCAGTAAAATCTGTTTTGCATCTATTGCTCACCCGAGAAGCAACAGCCAGGCGGAAAGGATGAATGCTGAAGTGCTGCGTGGCCTCAAGACAAGAACTTTTGACAAGCTGCGCAAGTGTGGAAGGCGCTGGATTGATGAGTTGCCGGAAGTTCTTTGGTCACTCAGGACGACACCCAATCGAGCTACCGGCCAAACGCCCTTCTCCCTAATCTACTGTGCAGAAGAGGTGCTCCCCACGGAACTCATATACGGGTCACCTCGAGTGTTCGCTTACGATGAAGCTGAGCAAGAGCAGCTGTGGCAAGACGACGCAACACTCCTTGAGGAAGATCGTCTTCGGGCGGCTGTGCAAGCTGCGCGCTACCAGCAAGCCTTGCGCCGCTACCATAGCCGCAAAGTGCACGCCCGAAGCCTTGAGGAAGGCGACCTTTTTGTTCGGCGCGTTCAGTCCGCCAAGGGATCAAACAAGTTGACGCCGAAGTGGGAAGGCCCTTACCGGGTAGTACGAGTCACCAGACCTGGCGTAGTCTGTCTGGAGACCGAAGATGGCACCCCAGTGCAGAACTCATGGAATATTGAGCATCTTCGCAAGTTCTACCCGTGAGGCGCAGTTGCCGGGACACCTCCCGGCAACCCCTTTTGTACAAGCTTTGTCGACGAGACATGTGACCCTTTGTACAAAGCCAGGCGCTGACCCTGTGCATAATAAAGCTAAGTGTTTCGCAACTACTCGTACATATTCATTTATATGTGGATGCATACGATTTTGTGATTAACACTTTGGTTTGTATGAGATAACTGATGGACCGTCTAGGTTCCCAAATCATTCTTTTCTCTTCTTTCTTTTTCTTAAAAGGACAAAAGGACCCCTCGCGTGCAAGTTTCCTGGGGGGGGTGGAGATGGGATACCATTTTAATGTTGTTCAAGAGATCATTTCATACAATGTGAGGAACTACACGGGGAAAAGCTTGAAAAACTTTAAAATTTTCTTTGGTTACATTTGCGATTTCCCTTGAACGATTCAGTGCTTTGTATGAGAAACCTGCACGCACAAGGATCCTTGTCGCGATCGGTCTACGCTCTAGCTTGCCTCGAGTCCACTCGGCGAGCCTAGCAGCTGCATTCAGTCCCGGCAAGTAGCCTTGCCAGCAGCGGCACTTCCAGTAGGCTGCTAAGGACCCGTTCCTCAAAGCGCTCGCGGCAAGTGTGCGCACCAGCAAATTTCCAAATAGCGTAGGGATGTGATCATACAAGGGCGAAATAAAGCAAGGAAAACAGCATGCATTCAAGCAACACAAGTTATATTACATCGCAGAAACAGTGCGGGGCTAATATAAGATCAAATGTATCTGTTACATGCAGCACAGCGATGAATGTAACGGAAAACTCAATCTTGATGATCGCCCTGGACCCTGGGGATTTGGAGAACCTTGTCGGTGAGAGGGGCAGCAATCTTGTCGGCGGCAGTGACGTCTGTGCTCGCCGGCAGCCTCCTGAAGACCCCGACGAGATCGAGGCCGGGATTGCGATGAGCGATCTTGAGCAGCACCCTGTACACGATTTCGCGCGCAAACTTCCGGGATTCATCGGTGAACGAAGCAGACCTGTCCTCGTGGTACGTCTTCAAGGCGTTGATAAGGCCCTCGAAGAACTTGGTCAGGCGGACGCTGGTGGCCTCCTAGTCGTTGACAGTGAAGCCCCAGCTCTTCATGTCCATCACGGCGATCTAGGAGCTGATGCGTTCGGCGGCATTGACGAGCCTTCTGGTCTAGAGGGAGGGGTTCTCGTGCAGCTGGGCATAGTTGTTCTCAGCCTCCTTCTTCAGGGCCTCTTCCTTCTCCAGCTTCTCTGTCAAAACCCTCTCCCTCTCCTTGGCAGATTCTGAAGCTGATACCACGGTGGCCAATTGGGATTTCAGATCTCCAATCGTCTTGGCGGCGGCATCAAGATCTTGGTTCTTGGGCGAGAGCTGCGTTTGCAAGTCCCCTAGAGTGCGGGCTGCCTTCAGCGCTTCGTCCTTGAGAGCCTCGATTTCCTTGCCACTGCCGATGAGATCTTCCTTCAATTTGGCCACCTGGGATTCCAGTTCTGCCTTGGCGGAGTTAGCAGCGGCAGTTTTGTCAACAGCCTCCTTAAGCTTGGCGGCGTTCTCCAAGGCCTGGGCTTCGATGAACCTCTTGTGCCCGTTTTCCAGCTCTTGGGTCCACTGCTTAAGGAGCGCTTCAATCTCATCATCCTTGCCGCGAAGAGTGGTGGCAAGGGCTCCTTCCCGTACGGCAAGATCCTTCTCTTTGGCATTGAGCAGCGTTTCGTGCTCTGTCAGCTTGCCGTCACGGATTGCCGCCTCCTCTTTGCCAGCATTGAGGTTACGGGCCTGCTGACTGTACCATGTGCGCAGCTCGTCCGCCTTCTCTCTCAACTTCTGGTCGACCAGATCCACAGCTTTGCGTTCCTCCTGCACCTTGTCCCACCTCCGACCGTACCGTTCCTGGACGCCTTTAAAGCCAACAGCCATAATTTCCATGAAGGCAAGATCTTCGGCGTTGTCGGCCACATCGGTGGATTCGTCGGTTCTCTAGACCAAAGGGAGCAGGATCCGGGCTATCTCTTTATCAAAATTCAGCCCCACGGTACCAGATGAACTGGGGGCTCCGGACCCGTGCTAGGAAGTAACCAACACCAAACTGCTTGACGGGGCCGGCAAGGTTGTCGCCGCTAGTTGGTTGCCGGGGGTCAGTGCGTCGGTGCTGGCAGGCGCCTTCTCCACAGCCACCTTGGCGGGGTCAGACGTGTTGCCGGAGGACCTCTCGGACTCTTCGGGGAGTATTCTGATCTCCTCGGCAACTTGTGTAAGGCCCTCCTCAGCAGCAACCTTGGCAGCTTCATCAGCGGCGTCCCTGGCGATATTGGCTACCTCCACAAGAACGTCGCCTTCTTCTGGAAGGGTCGGGGTTATAGATCGAAGCAAGAACAAAAGCGAAATAAGGGCACATAGCCACAAGTCAAGTTCAAGAAGACAAAAAGAAATCTTTCCCGAAGGAGGTATGCAAAGGCAAGAGGATTACCCATTGGTGCTTGCTGAGGAAGGACTCCTTCCCCGGCAACTCGCGTTGCTGGTGCACGGTCGTTGGCGGCCCCGCTCGTCGGAGTGGCCCCCGTGTGAGCAGGCTCATCGGTGGAGGCCGTTGTCGGGGAAGCGCTCTCCTGAACATTGATCGATGGGGGAGCCACAGTTGGATCCGCTTCTTGGCGCTCCTCCTCTTGGCTGGCCTCCCCCGTCTCCACGGCAGGCTCAGCAATAGGGACTCCAGTACGGGTGCTAGTGGGAGGCATCTGCACCACGTCCTCACGCAGGGGGCTGGGCTGGGGGCTGGTAACAATGGCTTCGGCCATCGCGCCCCCTGCCCAGCGCTTGCCGCGGGATCCTATGTTGCTGCAGACCTGGGCCGCTTCGACCGATGCACGAGCGGTTCCGGATCCCTGTGAAGGCCAAAGGAATCAAGTCAAAATAACATTCAAATGGAATCAAGGCTTGACAAGAATAAGCGAAGTACTTACTCCTCCTCCTCCTCGGACTCGCCAAGGACATCGAAGTCGTACATCACTGGCGGAGGCGATTCCCTCGCCCTCTTGAGTGCCGGGGGAGGTGAGCCTGTTGGTTGAGAGGATTCGGCTTCCTAGGCAACCTCTTGCCGAGGGGATGGAGGCTGAGTTCGAGGATGCCGGGATGATTGCCGGCGAACTTCTTCCTGGCGGCCGGTCTTCGTGGTCGTCTTCTTCACCGTGGGGCCAGCTCTCGGCGAAGAAGCACGCACCGGCTCTTGACTGGCCGCCCTCCGAAGACGGCGCCTCCTCTTCGGGGCTCGAGGGCCTTCTTCTTCAGGTTCTCCGGTAGCCTCAGTCCCGGCATCCTTGACCCCGGCAGCCTCGGCTTCGGCCGTCTCATCCCCGGCAGCCTCGGTCCCGGCGGCCTCAACCCCGGAGGACTCGTGCCCGGCATGCTCTTCTTGTTGCCCTTCGACAGCCTCTTCCTTGGAATGCTCCTCTTCATCATCCTCGACTGCCGCGGCACCAGGACCACCCACCGCATTGATCCTCGCCATCTCTGCGGCCTTGCTGGCGATATACGCCAGTTCCTCCTCGGTTGTAGCCCGGATGAGATCCATTTCTTTTCGGGAAGCTTTCTCCGTCAGGTTGGAAGCCCAATCCATCTCATGCTCCAAGGTGGGCAGAACCCAGTCCGCTTTTACTCCATGGGCGTTGCAGTCCGGCATCACCGCCAGGATGGAATCCTTGGCGGAGTTGATGTGCAGCGGAACGATCTTGTCCGGCAAGTGGAATGTGCCAGTCTTCCGGAACAACTGTTCGCAAAGGCAGGCGTGTTCCATCACCGACAAGTTGTTGGCGGTCCCAGGGTACAGCCGCATGATGTCGGCGGCGTTCTGGTACTGCCAAGCGAATCTTTCCCCCTTTTGCAGCGGCGCTATGCGTCGCCGGAGGAAATCAGCGCCAACCACCTCTATGGTCAGATTGGCAGCCTTGAGGCGGGCGATCATGTTCAGTGCCGGGCAAAGCTTATACTGCTCCAGTTCTTGCCGCGCTCGACCCTCACTGTGCGCGGTATGCAGAATTGGGGGAAGTCCTTCTCCTGGATCCAACACCACTCAGCCCTCCACTCTTCCCACTTGAGGTGGAGCTGCCCGACAAGGTACTCGCCCTTCATCTTTGCCCCGGGGATCTAGGCCACGCTGTCGGAGAGTGATTTATCTTCGATCCGGGGGATGAAAAAGTGGCGGAACAGATCCACATTGGGGGCCACTCCAACGAAGTTCTCGCACAGATGGGCGAAAACCGCCATGCAAGTCATTGCGTTCGGAGTAAAATCTAGCAGCCTAAATCCGTAGCTGAACATCATGGCGCTGAAGAAATCTGAGAATGGGGGACCAAGCCACAGTAGAAATAGGCGCAGAAGAACGGATATGAATCCGATGGATCCTTGTCGCCTTCAGGAAGCACTACGGGCGCCTTGTGGTCCTTGGTATCTCTCCCCCACATGTATGCGTACCTCCTGATCAGCTCGTTGGCGTCAAGGGAACACGACGAGAAGATCGCATTCTCCCTCCGCCGCTTCTCTAGCTCCTCCAGCGCCTTCTTCTTCTCTTCCGACTTGGGGTCGAGCGGCTTGGCAGGCTTCTTCTTTGCCGCATCGGCTCTCTTGGGCGTCATCGAGAATTAGGGAGGAAGAAGGTGGCTGAATCGAGGTGCAGATCAGTGGCGGCGGCGGCGGCTGTGGAAGCGGTTCTGGCATGAGGAGGAAGATGAAGCAGGGAAAAGCAGGGGTGAATGAGCGGCGCCTCCTCACGGTTGCCTTTTTATGGGGAAGGCGCGAGGAGAGGCTGGCTCTTCACTGTTCACCCCAGCCACGTTCTTTTACAGGCGCACTACCGCAATGTAACCGCAACAGTCCAAGTTCCCACGACCCACATTTAATGCGTGGATTAGACGTGCGTCAGGATAATCATCATGACGAAAATTACAACGGCAGTTTCCCGCCGCGTGTCTGTGCATTGTTGGGGCCTAGCCCAACGACGCTTCGGACGCGCGTATGGCCCAGGCCCGAGGGCTCCTGTCGATGTATAAAACATGGGTATTTTATACCCTGACTTATGCACAGATAGTAGCGGCCTCCTTGCCGGGAACCGCCAAGACCAAGACTCAAGACCTAGTTGCGGAAACCACTGGGGAAAAGCTCAAGGCACGGCACTCAACTAGTACCGAAGATGAAGACTCCCCGTTGCCGGCAAGGCTAAACCGGCAAGGTGAAAGCCCGGCAAGCTCTGTACCGGCAAGCTTCCGCCAGCCCTCCAGCGCTCCACCTCACCGCACAGGTGTTCGCTAGTGGGTGAGGTGTCGACCGCGCAGGCTGGTTGGTAAGGTTTGTCGGACACGTGTCAGCATGCTGGGACAGGATTTGCTTCTAATGACACCCGTCCTGGAGGCGTGTCAGGATAATACGAGGTAGCTGGGCAAGCGGTGTAGAAACCTTGCTGGGACTACCTCTCCACATGACACCTAACGGCGCATTTAATGCCTTTGTCCAAAACTGGCAGAGTTAGGTATGATAGCACTGTTCGCTATCTAATCAACATGTAATTACTGTTTCGCCACTGTGGTAACCCCTAGAGCTATAAAAGGAGGGCCAAGTCAACAGTTAGAGATTCGGACCCCTTTTCAAACACTTGCACATCTCGTGTAGCAGCACTCTCCGCACCTTGCCGGGAGAAGCGCTCCTTGTACTGTGCTTTCACACATCCAATACATCAAAAGCAGGAGTAGGGTTTTACGCTTCTCAGCGGCCCGAACCTGGGTAAATCCCTTGAACTTTGCATCGATCATGCTCTTTGTGCTCGTCGATCTCCCCCGCCGAACCACAAGGGGTTGCATGGCCCCATAGATGGTCGTACCCCCACGACATATGGGTGGAATAGAATGTGGTGGTAGAGATTAATAAGGGGAAATCAAAAATAAGAAGATAGTCTCACATCGACGCAGCTAATCAACGGGCTTTGGAGATGCCCATCAATTGATGTCAATGCGAGGAGTAGGGATTGCCATGCAACGGATGCACTAAGAGCTATAAGTGTATGAAAGCGCAACATGAAAACTAAGTGGGTGTGCATCCAACTTGCTTGCTCATGAAGACCTCAGGCATTTGAGGAAGCCCATCGTCGGAATATACAAGCCAAGTTCTATAATGAAAAATTCCCACTAGTATATGAAAGTGACAAAATAGGAGACTCTCTATATGAAAAACATGGTGCTACTTTGAAGCACAAGTTTGGAAAAGGATAGTAACACCGCCCCTTCTCTCTTTTTCTCTCATTTCATTTTTTTCTATTTTTTTTCTTTTTTTTCTTTTTCTTTTTTTTCGTAGGCTCTTTTTGGCCTCTTTTTTTCTTCTTTTTTTATTTCCTCACTGGGATAATGCTCTAATAATGATGATCATCATACTTCTATTTACTTACAACTCAAAAGAAAATTACAACTCAAAACTAGAACAAAAATATGACTCTATATGAATGCCTTTGGCGGTGTACCAGGATGTGCAATGATACTAGCGTAACATGTATGAAAAATGATGAACGGTGGCTGAGCCACAAATACTATGTCAACTATATGATCATGCAAAGCAATATGACAATGATGATGTGTGTCATAAAAACGAAATGGTGAAAGTTGCATGGCAATATATCTCGGAATGGCTATGGAAATGCCATAATTGGTAGGTATGGTGGCTGTTTTGAGGAAGATATAAGGAGGCTTATGTGTGATAGAGCGTATCATATCACGGGGTTTGGATGCACCAGCGAGGTTTGCACCAACTCTCGATGTGAGAAAGGCCAATGCACGGTACCGAAGAGGCTAGCAAATTGCGGAAAGGTGAGAGTGCGTATAATCCATGGACTCACATTAGTCATAAAGAACTCACATACTTATTGCGAAGGTTTATTAGCCCTCGAAGCAAAGTACTACTACGCATGCCCCTGGGGGGATAGATTGGTAGGAAAAGACCATCGCTCGTCCCCGACCGCCACTCATAAGGTAGACAATCAATAATAAATCATGCTCCAACTTCCTAGCATAACGACAGATCATACGTGCATGCTTCAGGAATCACAAACCTTAACACCAATATTCTTACTAAACCACAATTATTTACTAGCACCTCCCACATATTACCATCTTAATATCGTAAAACAATTGCAAGGAATCAAACTTATCATATTCAGTGATCTACATGAAAGTTTTTATTATATCCCTCTTGAATACCTATCATATTAGGACCAAATTCATAACCCGTGCATATTACCATTACTATTCATTAGACTCTCAAAAAGATATAAGTGAAGCATGAGAGTACAACTATTTCTTTAAAATATAACCACCACCGTGCTCTAAAAGATAAAAGTGAAGCACTAGAGCAACTGCCTAGCTCAAAAGATATAAGTGAAGCACATAGAGTATTCTAACAAATCACGAATAATGTGTGTTCCTCTCAAAAAGGTGTGTTCAGAAAAGATGATTGTGACAAACTAAAAATCAAACAAAAGCAAACAAACTATAGCACAAGACGCTCCAAGTAAAACACATATCATGTGATGAATAAAAATATAGCGCCAAGTGAGTTACCGATAGATTGTAGACGAAAGAGCGGATGCCTTCCAGGGCATCCCCAAGCTTAGACGCTTGAGTCTTCATTGAATATTACCTTGGGGTGCCTTGGGTATCCCCAAGCTTAGGCTCTTGCCACTCCTTAATCCTTTATCCATCGTAGTCTCACCCAAAACTTGAAAACTTCAGTACACAAAACTCAATAGAAACCTCGTGAGATCCGTTAGTATAACAAATAAATCTTAAACTCTAAGTACTGTTGTAAATTGATTCATACTTAATATTGGCATAATTATACTGTACTCCAACTTCTCCATGACTCATACCCCCTGATACGATCCATAGATTCATCAAAATAAGCAAACTATGCAACAAAAACAGAATCTGTCTAAAACAGAACAGTCTGTAAAGATCTGAATTAAAGTCATACTTCTGTAACTCCCAAAATTATGAAAAATTAGGAAAATATGGATAATTCATATATAAACATTGTGTAAAAAATTCAGAAGGTTCTGACGCTCCAGCAAAAAATGAAAATTCCAGCACTGGACGCAAAAGTTTCTGTTTTCCAACAGCATCAATCATACTATCTTCCAAATCATCCCAAAGGTATTACTTGGCACGAATACTAATTAAAAGATAAAAACACAATCATAACAGAGGCTATAATTGTGTAAACACACAAAAACAGAAGGTAAAATAAAAAATATTTTATTCATTGGGTTCCCTCCCCACAAGCGCTATTGTTTTATGCCCCTAGCTAGGCATAATGCATAGTTTCAAGTGTTGTCATCCTTCAAATTAATTCCATAGGTGGCCCTCATAATGGATTCATATGGTGGCTTAATTCTCTTTCTAGGGAAGTGTTCCATCCCTTTCTTTAGCAGAAATTGAAATCTTATATTACCTTCTTTCATATCAATAATAGCACCTATGGTTCGTAGGAAAGGCCTACCAAGTATTATAGGACAAGACGGATTGCATTCAATATCAAGAATAATAAAATCCACGGGCACATATTTCCTATTAGCAATAATAAGCACATCATTTATTCTGCCCAATGGTTTTTTAATGGTGGAATCCGCTAGATGTAAATTAAGGGAACAAGGATCTATATCGGTGAGACCTAGCATATCACACAAAGATTTTGGTATAGTAGAAACGCTAGCACCTAGATCACATAAAGCATTGCACTCATAATCTTTGATTTTAACTTTAATAGTAGGTTCCCATTCATCATGCAATTTTCTAGGAATTGAAACTTCCAACTCAAGTTTTTCTTCATGACCTTTTATCATAGCTTCTACAATATGTTTAGTAAAAGCTTTATTTTGTTCATAGGCATTAGGTGAATTAACCATGGATTGCAACAAGGAAATACATTCAACTAAAGAACAATTATCATAATTAAAGTCCTTGTAATCCAAAGTAGTGAGCACATCACTATTTAAAGTGTTGACCTCTCCAAACCCACTTTTTTCATTTTTATCATTAAGATCATCACACTCCAAATAATTGGGACGCCTTCTAGCTAAAGTTGACTCATCTTCAGTCCCTTTTTCATCAAGCTTTATATTACTAAATAAAGATTCAATAGGTGAGACACGAATCATTTTAATATCTTCATCGTTACTAGATTGTGACTCGGGTTTAATAGCCATCTTATTCACTAGAGTTGTTTGTTTATCCGAAATCTTTCCTAGCAAGTTTTCAGTACTAGCAAGTTGAGACTGAAGGTTGGATACTTCTAGATTGACATCTTCAAGCTGTTTATTAATAGCATCCAATAAGATAAAAAATTCCTTAAGCTCTTCGGAAAAGAATTTATTATGCTCATATTGTGAAGACATAGAACTCTTAGTGGCATTTTCAATCTCAGACAATCTTTTGTTATAGAAACTATCACGAAAATCCTCTAGTGACATAGTGACAGAGCAAGCAAACTAGCAAACAAGCAAAACAAAATATTTTTGTGTTTTTGTAAATTTGTTTTAGAAGTGGGGGAGATGAAAACGAGAGGCAAATGCAAATAAAAAGGAAAATAAAAAAATGCAAGTGGATGATAGTTTGTGCAAAGGTACTTGATAGATTTTGGTGATGTCTCCCCGGCAACGGCGCCAGAAATTGGCAAGTTGACGGGAGACTGCTTTGCGTGACTTCTCCCCGGCAACGGTGCCAGAAATTTTTCCTGCTACATGTAGACTGCGTTGGTATTTCCCCGAAGAGGAGAGGATGATGCAGTATAGTAGAGATAAGTATTTCCCTCAGTTAAGAACCAAGGTTATCAATCCAGTAGGATAACCACACAAAACCTCTTTAGCAGCACCTACACACACAAAAGCAAACACTTGCACCCAACGCAAATAAGAGGGTTGTCAATCCCCTTAGCGGTTATTTGCAAGGATTAATTCTGATAGTAATAGATAGAAATATAAATTGCAAAATAAAATAAAAGTAAATAAATTGCAGCAAGGTATTTTTGGATTTGAATATATGATAAAGATAGACCCGGGGGCCATAGTTTTCACTAGAGGCTTCTCTCTCGAGCACAGAACATACGGTGGGTAAACAAATTACTGTTGGGCAATTGATAGAAAAGCAAATAATTATGACGGAGTCATGGCAATGATCATGTATATAGGCATCACGTCCGAGACAAATAGACCGACTCCTGCCTGCATCTACCACTATTACTCCACCCATCGACCGCTATCCAGCATGCATCTAGGGTATTAAGTATAAAATTGAGTAATGCCTTAAGCAAGATGACATGATGTAGACAAAGTAAACTCAAGCAATATGATTAAACCCCATCTTTTTATCTTTAATGGCAACAATACAAATACGTGTCATGTCCCTTTTTGTCACTGGGGTTGAGCACCGCAAGATTGAACCCATCACAAAGCACCTCTCCCATTGCAAGATAAATCAATCTAGTTGGCCAAACCAATCGGATAGATCGAAGAGAAATACAAAGCTATAACAATCATGCATAAAAGAGTTCAGAGAAGACTCAAATATTTCTCATGAATAATCTGATCATAAACTCACAATTCATCGGATCCCAACAAACACACTGCAAAAGAAGATTACATCGGATAGGACTCCAAGAACATCGAGGAGAACATGGTATTGAAGATCAAAGAGAGAGAGAAGAAGCCATCTAGCTACTAGCTATGGACCCATAGGTCTGTGGTAAACTACTCACATATCATCGAAAGGGCAGCAAGGTTGATGGAGAAGCCCTCCGTGATCGATTCCCCCTCCGACAGAGTACCGGAAAAGGCCTCCAGATGGGATCGCAGAAGAACAGAGGCTTGCGGCAGTGGTAGGGTTTTCTCGTCTGGCTCTCTGATGGTTTCCGAATATTTGAGAATTTATAGAAGTGGAATTAGGTCAAAAGGAGCCACGAGGGGCCCATAAGGCATCAATGCGCGCCCCCCGGGCCACGCCCTATTGCCTTGTGGCCTCCTCGTGAGGCTTCTGGCTTACTCCCAAAGCTTCCAGGGTCTCTTTTGTCCCGAAAAAAAATCGTCAAAAAGTTTCGTGGCATTTGGACTTCGTTTGGTACTGATTTCCTGAAAAACCAAAAACAAGCAGAAAACAGCAACTGGCACTGGGCACTAGGTTAATAGGTTAGTCCCAAAAAATGATATATAATTGCATATAAAACATCCAAGATTGATACTATAATAGCATGGAACAATCAAAATTTATAGATACGTTGGAGACGTATCAAGGCCCGAACCTGGATAAACCCCTCGTGTGACCTCCGATCCATGACTTCCAGCTGCGCTTGGAACCCTACCGAGGGATCAGACTGTATTTTGCACCGTCAGTAGGGGCCACGAGCACCAGGTTAGTGGATGCCCGTGGGCCCCACAAGCCACCATGGCGCGGCCTAGGGGGGAGGCTGATGCCTGCAAGCCAAACAGGGTAGTGTAGCACTTACGCAGAAGTTTCCCAATGAGTAATTGTCCCAACGAAGAGTGGATGAGAGTATTTATAGTGGTGCTTTTGTCACACACAAGGTGTCACAGTTCTTGTGTGAAGTAACTGCTTGTGCTTCTGCAAATATTGTTACTGTCCGGAATCACGGATAAACCAGTTAGACAAGAGTTGAAAGTAAAAGCTATAAAAATTATTTAAAGCAAATGACATGAGTAAGGCTATAGGTTGTGTTTCCTGCAATGAAGAGATTAGGCACGTAGAGATTTCAGTTCATGGTAAGAATGTATCAAGTGTGCCGGTGCGACGGTAAAACCAGTTACCTTGTATTGTACTCATAGCATTTGATATATGTGTTCTGTAGGCGGATCACCCTAAGGTTATGAAACTCCTCCACACGGGATTATATTTCATTCTATAGTCCTGCTTCACCGTTGCCACAAAGTGGTCATTTCCGCAATTATGGTCCTTGAACTAGAACCAAGCATTAAGTTTAATGGATCACCATTATCTCATATTGTCTTTGGTCCTCATAGATATCTCCACCTGTCACGTCAGAGGTCATAGATTTCCTAAACAATATATGTTACCTGTGTAGATCTTGAGATCATGTTGCGTGGGCCCGTAAATTGGACAACACGCATAGAGTTCACCACAGTATAACAACATACTAGATAGATCATACTACTACGAATGCAAATGACGACATATAGGATAGGCACAAATGAATCTTACCACTCACCTACATCTCCCATGCCTAGGGGGAATTACTCACACATCATAAGAGGGGAATCAATCATAACAGAGATAAAACCCATGAACACCATATCGATAATACCGGGAAGATCCACAATAAGATGAAATGGATAATTCAAATAGTCTTGACCTCTTGATGAGATGGATTAGAGTTACAATCGTTCTCCTAAATTGGAATTCCTCTTACAATAGTGAAGGGGGTGATGATGAGGATGGAGATGAAAGGACCAAAACTAAGAAGATCTTTGATGGTTCCTCAGATCCTCTCTTCTCCTCTTCTAGATGGTGTGGCGGCAGCTAGGGTTCTCCTTCTCCCCTGAGCCTTCATGAAAGTGGCTTGTATAGACATGGTGGAGTTGATGGCCGTCCATACAACCGCTCATACGAGCGCTTACGGTCGTATAGAACGCCGTCTTTTGCTCTGTTGCGTCTGAGGACTTGAGTCTCTTCATGGAAGTTGCTCCATTTGGCTTGATTTATAGCAATCTGATATGTCTCCAACGTATCTATAATTTTTGATTGTTCCATGCTATTATAGTATCAATCTTGGATGTTTTATGCGCAATTATATATCATTTTTTGGGACTAACGTATTAACCTAGTGCCCAGTGCCATTTGCTGTTTTTTTGCTTGTTTTTAGCTTTTTAGAAAATCAATATCGAACAAAGTCGAAACAAAGAAAAAAAAACTTTGGATTAATTTTTTCTGGACCAGATGGGACCCTAAAAGGTTCGGGAGAAGACCAGAAGAGCCACGAGGGAGCGACAAGCTCGGGAGGCGCGCCCAGGGGGGTAGGCACGCCCCCTAGGCTTGGGGTCCTCTCGTGGCACCTCTTGACCTAATTCCAAGCCTATAAATTCTCAAATATTCCCCATATATCAGACAGCCACCTCGAATAACTTTTCCGCCGCCGCAAGCTTCTGTTCTTCCGCGATCCCATCTGGAGGCCTTTTTCGACGATCTGCCGGAGAGGGAATCGATCATGGAGGGCTTCTACATCAACCTTGCTGCCCCTCTGATGATGTGTGAGTAGTTTAGCACAGACCTACGGGTCCATAGCTAGTAGCTAGATGGCTTCTTATCTCTCTTTGATCTTCAATACAATGTTCTCCTCGATCTCCTTGGAGTTCTATTCGATGTAATCTTCTTTTGCGGTGTGTTTGTTGGGATCCGATGAATTGTGGGTTTATGATCAGATTATTCATGAGAAATATTTGAGTCTTTTCTGAACTTATTTATGCATGATTGTTATAGCTTTGCATTTCTCTCCGATCTATCCGTTTGGTTTGGCCAACTAGATTGATTTATCTTGCAATGGGAGACGTGCTTTTCGATGGGTTCAATCTTGCGGTGCTCTATCCCAGTGACAGAAAGGGACAAGACACGTATTTGTATTATTGCCATTAAGGATAAAACGATGGGGTTTATTCATATTGCTTGAGTTTACTTTGTCTACATCATGTCATCTTGCTTAAGGCGTTACTCTGTTTTCATTAACTTAATACCCTAGATACATGCTGGATAGCGGTCGATGGGTGGAGTAATAGTAGTAGATGCAGGCAGGAGTCGGTCTACTTGTCTTGGACGTGATGCCTATATACATGATCATTGCCATGAATCTGTCATAACTATGCGCTTTTCTATCAATTGCCCAACAGTAATTTGTTTACCCACCGTATGCTATGTGTTCGAGAGAGAAGCCTCTTGTGAAAACTATGGCCCCCGGGTCATTTATCCATCATATATAAAATCCAAAAATACCTTGCTGCAATTTTATTTCCTTTATTTTGTTTTGCAATTTATTTATCTATCTATCACTATCAGAATTAACCCTTGCAAGTAACCGCCAAGGGGATTGACAACCCTCTTGTTTGCGTTGGGTGCAAGTATTTGCTTTTGTGTGTAGGTGCTGCTAACGAGGTTTACTTTTATCATATATTATGGCCCCCGGGTCTACTTTTATCATATATTAAAATCCAAAAATACCTTGCTGCAATTTATTTACTTTTATTTTATTTAGCGTTTTACTTTATCTATCTATCACTATCAGAATTAATCCTTGCAAATAATCGCTAATAGGATTGACAACCCTCTTATTTGCGTTGGGTGCAAGTGTTTGCTTTTGTGTGTGTAGGTGCTGCTAAAGAGGTTTTGTGTGGTTCTCCTACTGGATTGATAACCTTGGTTCTTAACAGAGGGAAATACTTATCTCTACCGTACTGTATCATCCTCTCCTCTTCAGGGAAATCCCAACGCAGTTCACAAGTAGCACAATCCCTCTTGGTTTCCTTCCATAATTGATATTTCCTGCCAAACATTGGGAAAATGGATTTTCTTCTCTTTCGAGGGATTAGCATTAGAAATATCCGACCAAGCAAGAATCATTAGGAAAACATCACAAATTCTCGAGCCATAAATGGCTGCGCCCCTAGGCTTATGGGTCCAGGGTTGACCACCCTGAGTTGTGTTCAGTGCCAAAAATTCTTAAATATTTGGAAAAAAATGCTAAATTTTCATGGCATTATGCGAACTTTTATTTTCACACCATTTTATTGCATAGGAAATTCAGAAAACAGGCTAAACAGGATATTCTAGGGCATTTAAACTTTATTGAAACTAATGCAAATAGAAGGTATAATAAATCTACATAAGGTTGTGCTTAGGGAATTCATCGACCATATGCCTTTCAAAAAGAATTCATTAATAAGGTTGATCAAGTCTTATTAACGAACTATTTCCGAGGAGCATAAAACCGAAGAATCTTTATAAAGCACTAGGTTACCTCAACTTGAATAGGCATGGTTCCGATCATAATAGTTTGGCATTTCTTTTCTGGAACCGGGAGAGGAAATTCAAAGTCTCCAATAATAATAGTCATAATCTTTTCAATAGTATTGAGACTGTTTCCTTTATTTGGCTTTCTCGGAAAATAAATTGTATGCTCATTGGCATTAACATGAAAAGTGACCTTGCTTTTATTACAATCAATAACAGCCCCTGCAGTGTTAAGAAAAAGTCTGTCATCCTCGGGCATATGAAGTATAACAAAGTCTATTAAGATAGTAACATTAGCAACCACAACCGGGACATCCTCACAAACACCAACAGGAATAGCAGTAGACTTGTCAGCCATTTGCAAAGAAATTTTAGTAGGTATCAACTTATTCAAGTCAAGCCTTTTATAAAGAGTAAAGGGCATAACACTAACACCAGCTCCCAAATCACACAAAGCAGTATTAACATAGTTACTCTTAATAGAGCATGGTATAGTATGTATCCCTGGATCTCCAAGTTTTTCAGGGATTTTCCCTTTGAAAGAATATTTTGCAAGCATAGTAGAAATTTTAGCCTCAGGGATTTTTATTTTATTAGTAACAATATCTTTCATGAACTTAGCATATGGAGGCATTTTCATAGCATCAGTCAAAGGAACCTGCAAAAATAAAGGTCTAAGCAATTCAACAAAACGATTAAAAGAATCCTCATCTTTAGACTTTAAGGCCTTATTAGGAAAAGGCATGTGTTTTTGTACCCATGGTTCTCTTTCTCTACCATGCTTCCTACAACAAAGTCCCTTGTATCATATCTTTTATTTTGACGAGGTGGGTCATCAAACTCAACTTTAGGTTCTACTTCTACCTCCTTTTCAGGTTCATTATCAGTAGGTGAAGCATCATTATCAATATTATTATGATCAATAACATCATTATCAATAGGTTCATGGTCATTACCATATTGAGTTTCAGTATCAGAGATAGAAACATTATTAGGATTCTCAACAAGTTTTTCTACAACAGGTTCACTAGAAGCATGTACAATTTTATTCCTACTCTTGTTTTTCTTCTTCTTAGGTGAAATAGGTGCACTATCATTAATCATTTGAGAATCTTGTTCAATTCTTTTAGGATGACCCTCGAGATACAAAGGATCCAGAGTGGATTTACCTCCTCTAGTGTCTACTCCATAAGCATGCTTATTATGTTTATTTTGCATGTCCCTAAACAAATCATGTTGTGATCTAGAAACTTGTTCAAATTGAGTGTGGACTATAGAAAAGTGCTTGCATAAACCCTTAACATCATTAGAAATTCTAACTAGCACATCATTCAAGTGTTCAATAATGATAGCATTTTGTTTCAGTTGATCACTTATTTACATATTAAAGTTTTGTTGTTTAACGACAAAATTATCAAATTCATTGTCGGTTTCTAAGAACCTACATATGAGTTGTGAGAAACAACTCTTGAGAGTTCGGCCAGGGACTGAACACGTCTAGCAATCGTAAGTCATGAATGAAATGTGTGGATGAACTACAGATGAACACAAAGAACTACCTAGGTTCGGGCCACCTTCTTGGTGTAATACCCTACTCCTGCCTTGTTTGTATTTCAATGGTAGCGAGCTACAATGTGTCTGTTACAAGGTGAAAAGATTGACCCCTAGTGAGGCTTCTGTCTCCTCTATTTATAGTGCTGAGGGAGACCTTGCCGGGGGTTCTGAGTGGTTGAATATACATTGGGGTAGGCTAGCATAGCCTGTACTTCGATGGCATGATCGCCCATGACGTGCTTGTACGAGTGATGATGACGTCCTTCCGGGGCAGCGGGTTACCACCCCCGGATACTTACCTGCCTCTTCGGCATTCGTCGAGCGGTAGAGAGGTACCGTCACTGTAGTTGTATAAGCAGTAGGTGAATCTTACTATAGTCGTCGTGGATGACTTGGTCCGCACGGGTCCTGGCAGAACCCATGCGCAAGGGCTAGTCATTCGACCTTCGTCCCTTCCCTGACGTAGGAAGTTGTGTTACTCAGTACGGGCCATCGTGCAGCCCCTGATGTCAAGACCCGCTCCTCTCGACAAGGCTGGTGATGTCTCAACATGGCCTCCCGGGAAAGCCCCGCGAAGGGCTTCCTTAAGGCGATCCATCTTCACGTCTTGTCTCCTGACAACCCAGTTCATAGTCCTACGGGTGCATCAGGGTCTTCACAAGATATTCCCCGGATGAGGAAATATCTATGCCTTTGTCGCCAAGGCTCCTCTTACCAGGTTAGTAATAACCCAGTTTTACTGACACCGACAGTAGCTGCCGGGCCCGTTACCCGTCTTGGAGATTGCCGGACCCGAGATGGGGGACGGGGCCTTGCCGTTCCAGAGCCTTGACACGTGACGGCCGGTCAATCAAGACGGGACCAGATGCTGGAGACTTTTTTTGTGTTGTATTGAAGGATGACTTGGTGGGTGGTTTTGTCAGACCATGGGAACGCCTTGATTCCTGCCCACGCTCACGGCGCGTCCTCGGGAAGCCGAGAACGTGGGCAGTTATAGCCGAGAGGCAAGCGGTTTCCCTTCCGCTTGCCCCTTGGTTTATAAGGGTGAGGTGTCAGGGCGCTGTTAGCCCGTTCTGTTGTCCTCGCCCCTCAACCATTCTCTTTGCCATCGCCCCAGGTCTCCTCCTTTTTCTCGCATCAGCCCTCATCCGGGATCTTTCTTCCATGGAGTCACGTAGATCCAAACCTTCCGCGGACAAGGGGAAGAAGGTTAAGGAGGCCGCGATGCTGCAACCGCCGGAACCGGCCCTGCACGAGTCAGTCCATTCGAACGTCGATAGCGTGAGGGCGCTTTTCTTCTTGGTTGGTGGTCGTCGGCATGAGTGGGGGCAGACGAAGCTGCTACCGGCGGGCAGCCAAGGAAGAGATGCGGACGAGGTTCCCATCTTCGTCAATTTACTTGCCCCCGGTCTGGTGCCGCCCTTCTCTGGTTTCTTCTTGGCGGTGCTGGAGCACTACAGGCTTCACATGCTGCACCTCCATCCAAACGCGGTGTTGGTTCTGGCCATCTTCACCCATCTCTGCGAGGGCTTTGTCGGAGTGTGGCTGTCGCTGGAGCTTTTCCAGCACTTCTACTCCCCTCGCCTGAACGCTGCCGATAGACAGATCTCTGGATGTGTGACCTTACGCCTCGCACTGAAGAAGACGGATATGAGTTACATTCTGGTGGATTTGTACTCCCACGTGAGGGAGTGGCGCCGGAGCTGGCTGCTGATCAAGACTCTGCGGAGCTCCCCTTTGCTACAGGAACCAGAGGCTCCTCTGCCTGTGATGAAGCATCCCGGATGGACGAGGCATGTCACCAGCAAGGCCTTCGACCAGTCCTCTAGCATATCAAGTTGTTTGCTGAGTGGGGGTTAGACGGCCGTATGGTGGCGAGCAGCTTCGTTTGTCTCCGGATCGCCTCCCTTCAATTCCGGAAGGAGCCGACCTGGATGCTCACGAGCGTGGAGGACTGCCAGCACTTACACCAGGACACCTTCCCGGGTGAGGAGCTATCATGGGTGATGAAGACCCTATTCAACTCTAGTGAGGCCCCTGGTTTGCAGGCCTCGATTGGGCTGTTTCACAACAGCCAGTTCCGCGGCGTCATTCTGAAGCAGATGCCGATGTGCGACCGGTGGGGACTCGTCTCCGCGGTCTGGCAAACCCTGAGAGGCTGAACCCCTTTTTGCCGCAAGAGGCCTCGGAGGAGGTAGCAGAGGAAAGCGCAACGGAGAAGGAGGAGGACGGAAATGACTCCACAGGCTCCTCCAGCACTCCGACCACGGGGGACGCACCTCCGCCGCCTGGCCGGAAGCGTGCCTTATCTCCCGCAGCCCCCGGCCCTGCTACCCGAGCCCGACGACAACGCCGTGCTATCGGCACCAGGTAAATGTTAAATTTGCTTTTTGGTTGTAGGCACAGCCTTGTTCACTGTTGGCCTTTGTCTTCAGTTCGTCAATCGCGGACGATGACATAGTGGAGGTGATCCCTCCTTCGGCCACCAGCGCGCCTTCAGGGGATGTGGTGGAGGTTCTAGTAGCCCCCGAACCCGAACGGGCTCGTGCTTCGCAAGAGTATGCCGGCGCCTCTGTCGAAGGGTCAGGCCCGCGCATTTCCTTCCACTCGGACTGCCTCAAGAGGTCATGGACCGCCAAGGATGAGTATGTAGATCATGCCTTGAGGGCGTAGGCTGTGTAGCTTCTGAAGTGCGTTTTAACTGTTGTTTTGCTACGTGCGCAGCCCATCTTGCCCCGGTTACCCATCGAAGAAGGTGAAACGGGTGGTGACCAAGAAGATGGCCGGAGAGGACCCAGACACCGGTTCGGCAGCAAGGGCCAAAGTTGGTGACCGAGAAGCGGGCCGCCGGGCCGAGGACGCGGAGGTATCCCGGGAGGCCGCTCGGGACGCCCAGAGTGAGGCGGACCCTCTTGCGGCCGGCGAGCCCATGCAGGAAGATGGCTCCAAGGCAGCAACGGCCCTCGACGGCACTGTCCGAGAGGATGAGGGTGCCGCTCGAGCCATCTGGGAGGCCATGGAGGAGAGTCCCGCCGAAGGTACCTTGATCCTGGAGGTCCCCGTTATTGGGTCCACGAGGGGCTCCAGGACCCCGCGGGGCGATGCCCCGGGAAGTGTCGTCGGTCCGGGCACCCAGGCCCCGGAGGCCCCCGTTATTAGGTCTATGGGGGGCCCCGGGGCTCCCCGAGGGACGCCCAGGAGAGCGCCATTGGTCCGAACACCCAGGCCCCAGAGGCGCCTGTTAGTGGGTCTACGGGGGGGGGGGGGGGCGAGGCTTCATCTGGCAACGCCCAAGGCAGCGGCTCCCTTACCCCTTTAGCACCGGCAGGAGGTCTCCCGGCAGGCGTCTCCAGCCCGGCGGAGCACGAAGGCCCGTCGGACGGCGCCGCACATCATGCGTCCGCTTCTGTCATGGAGGGGATCGTCCGGGAACCGCCTCCCATTGGTAGCTCAAACTGGGCCCTGGGGCCGGTGCTTTGTCCGGCAGGCGCCGTTGGTGCCAGCGTGTCCACTGGCAAATTCCTTCGTTTGATGCGCCGGGCAGTTGATCGCCTTGAGGCCGACACGGCGAATGAGAGGGTAGCCCTGGCACAAGGTTGGCAGGCCCTTACCGGAGCGTGGGAAGTCTTCTTCGCCCAGTCCAATCGCACTGGGCGGGAGAACGAGGAGACCCGAGAGCAGGTGTCACAAGCCCTGGCGGAGGCCAAGGCGATCCTGGACCGTGCCTCCGACGAATCCCACGAGAGGGTGGCCACCAAGCTTGCACGGGAGTGCCAGGCGCAGGAGGCGAAAAACGTGAAGGTCCTCGCGGAGTCCCTCTAGAAGCAAAAGGATGGGGTCCGCGCTGAGTCCCTCTAGAAGCAAAAGGATGGGGTCCGCGCTGAGCATCAACAACAGCTGGAGCTCCATGCATCGTGTTTTTCGGAGGAGAGATGAACCCTCACAGCCAAGTGCGCATCGCTGGAGGAGGAGATCAAGGTGGCAAGGAGCTCCCTTGAAGAGGCTCGGTCCCTCGCGGCTGAGAACGACGGGGCACGATCCGCGGCCGAGGAGAGACACGGGAAGCTCCAAGAGGAGTTGGCGCATCTTGAAGGGCTGAACGCCTAGCTGGTGGAGTCTAACTCTCAGCGTGAGGGGGAGATACTCGGGCTCGGAGGGCTGCGGAGGACGCAGTGCATGATCTTCAAGAGGGCCTACAACTGCATCCTCGAGGCTGCCGGGTCATTTGGCATGTCCCTCCTGCCCTCCGCCAACTTCCAGGACGATGATGTGGGGAGTTACGCCGTGTTCTTTGAGAAGTTCACTGATAAGTTGGTCAAAGCGGTGAAGGGCTTTGAGAAGACCATCGAGGAGGAGTGCCGGGAGCTGGGGACGAAGATCGGCGAGCGTGTCCTAGCCAACCTCCATATTGCCAACACCGAGTTCCCATTTGCCGACATGCTGCAGCCACTGGGGCAATCTTCGTGGGTGCAGGCTTCTCGGGATGCCGTGTCAGGCTTCATGGGGGCGCTTGTCGACCTGTATGTTCGAGGCGAGGAGGGGGAGGCCTCGGAAGACCCCGCGCTTGCCGCTGGTCCTTCTGACGAGGACGTGGGTCCCTAAGCTGCCGATTCAGAGCCCCCGGGCCTTGTCTTTGTAATATGTACTTTGGTACTTCTTTTGACGTGAATATGATGCCCGCCCTTGAATTCTTGTGTGAGCCGTATTCTTTATATTCTTATTTTGTTCATTCCACTTGTGAGTTCATGTTGCCGGGAAGCAATGACTTTTCTTCACATGGTGGGCTGTCCCGTCCTTGGGCCTGTGGACATCCCATGTAGCCCCCAGGCCCAAGCCCTTCGAGCGACGAGCAAGGAATCGCCGGAGGGGGTGGGGCCTAGAGTCAACACAGGCTAGACACGTGGTGCCTTCTGCCCTTTGTTGGGGAAGTGCAGCCCTGCAGACCGGTCAGTTCGCCGTCCGGTCACGTCAGATTTATGACCGTAATAAAACGTCGTAAAAAGCGGATGGCTCCTTGGTTCCCACGCCTCGACACTTGGGGAAGCGGGCGGGTGGGAAGCCGCGCAGTAACTCCTGGGTCATGGCCGTTTGCCTCTCACTGCTTGTATAAGATGTGGGGAGGGGAACTTTCATGTCGTAGCTTTTTCTTCTTCTTCCTGTGCGCCTCTTGCCCAACAACCTTAGTCCATTCAACCACCTCGGAGCTTGATAGCCATGTCGTCCACTCGCTTTCTCGCCCGTGAGGTGGCACGGCTACATCGTGAGCTGGCCGCTAAGGAGGATGAACTAGTGGCAAAGGACGAAGCGTTGGCGGAGAAGGGCGCCGTTCTGGCCAACGTCTGTTCCCGTGCTCTCGACGTGCTAACGCGGCACGAGCGGGAGAACAGGGAGCTTCGTGCTTGGCTCCACAAGACCACGGAGGAGCTTTGGGAGGTGAGGGATAACCTCACCGAGGAGACGCTCCAGACGGCCTGCCTGGCGGCCCGAGAGAACCGCCAGCGGGAAGAAATCCAAGAGCGTCTCGGCGGCACGCTGGCGGAGATTGGCAAGCATCACGCGGCTCTGTGTGGATCTACCACCTTGTGAGAGGGCTAATTCCCGCCCTCGGACTCAATCCGTACCACCATGATGTCGGATTCAACGAGCACCGGGTGGTGGATCTCGTCGGCTTCTTCAGTCATCTGGCCGATGAGCTCACCCACCTCCGCGAGGGGTGGGCGAGAATCTGGAGAAGGAGAAGGCCCGGGCCGCTGTGGTGGTGGCCTCGTGCATCCTCTCCTCGCTTCATCACCGAGACCCTCTCTTCCCCGTGGACGCCGTCATGGAGGACCTAGCACCCAAGGAACGAGCGAGGTCGCTGAGAGCCATGGCGAGCCATGTGTCCGTGGTGGTGCGGGAGGAGAAGAGCGGGGACTACAGCGGCCTCTGAGCTCAGCTGGAGCAAACCCTGCATCTTCGGCTGGAACGCGGGCTTCGCGATGGGGCGAGACTTCTGTTGGCCCCGGGAGCAGGTTCTGTGGTAGAGCTGCATAGTAGTATAGCATATTTTGTTAAGTATGATTGCCTTAGTTTGTAAGAGTTTAAAGGATTGTTCGCTGGAATCCTGTATGTCTTTTACTAAGTGTGTGCATACATTGTTCCTCCCGAAACCTGTAGCGTAATCAGTGTGACCCACGTAGTCAGAGTAACTGCCACCGATGAGAAGAACAATGCGACGCGGATACGTTGGAGCAGGTCCGGAATGCAGCGTGTATGTTTTGCTTCTTGAGATGACAGAGCGTTCCCGGGAGCGGCTCACGTGGTGAAGTTTCCCGGGAAGCCCCCGTTTCACGGTCGGGACTGATTACACATTGAAGGAATTCGGAAAGGAAACAACTTAAGCGCGAGAGCGCTGGGGTGCTTGTGCCCCTTTTTCCCGACTCGGTGATTACACACGGGGCGTACAAGTGCGGGGAAAGGGAACAAGGCTACAATAGTACATAGCTAGGGTATGCCATGACGCTCCTTTTGACGAGGGAGAACCCGAGTACATGGCCAGTGGAGTACTTTTAGACACAAAACATTGAGTTCTGATCTGGACTTGCTGCAGGTAGTTGGATCCCCCACGGTCGGTGACCCCCTAGCGGCGTGTTGTCTAGTGAAGCAGCAAGTCGCCACGTTCCAGGAGGTAGAGCGCAACCCCCAGGCCTATGCGACGGAGAAGGCCGCCTTGACAGAGATGTTGCAGGATGCGTCCCCGCCAAAGGCGATCTCGACGGCGAACGAAGTCTTCTCCGGATCTTTCAGACGCGCCGCCATGGCCAATCCTGCCGGGGAGGCCGGCGTGGAAACCGATCCGGCTCGAGCAGGGGCACTCGAGATGGCGGATCCCTCCCACGATGCCGACTGGGCCTCCTTAGTCCCATTCATGGGAACGGCCACTCCTGGGAGAACTGGCTCAGTGCGACGAAAATGGTGGGACCCAGGAAGGATGCCGGCCTCCAGGGACCGAACGCATTGACGCGCCACGCGGAAGAGATCCGCCACGGTCATCACCGCCTGTGCCGCGAGCTCCGCGCGGACCCCAAGGCTGTAGACGTTCTCAAAGAACGCTGCAATGACTACAGCCTCTGGAATGCCTTCGGTCCGCGCATGAAGCTGGCGGAAACGAGCGACGTAGCTCCTGAGCTGCTCCCTGGCCCTCTGCCGGAGATGTAGGAGGGAAGTCTGTGATGGCCTCAACGGCTCGTGGTTCCTCGGGCGTGGGACTCCCCCCACAGTGCCCCTACGATCGCGCGCCGCCCAGGTGGGCAGCGCGTTGCCACGGAACAGCGGGAAGGGACCCTGCCCGGGTTGATGCACCTGGGCACGCGCCGTAGGACGAGGGATCCTGCCCCGGACCATCTTCAATGAAACGCTTGCCGAATCAGGTGCCCGGGTGAACGAGGGAAATGGACCAAGATCGCTAGAAACGCCTCAGTCCCCTACCTGGCGCGCCAAATGTCGGTTTCTAAGAACCTACATATGAGTTGTGAGCAACAACTCTTGAGAGTTTGGCCAGGACTGAACACGTCTAGCAATCCTAAATCATGAATGAAATGTGTGGACGAACTACAGATGAAGACAAAGAACTATCCAGGTTCAGGCCACCTTCTTGGTGTAATACCCTACTCCTGCCTTGTTTATATTTCCATGGTAGAGAGCTACAATGTGTCTGTTACAAGGTGAAAAGATCGACCCCTAGTGAGGCTTCGGTCTCCTCTATTTATAGTGCAGAGGGAGACCTTGCCGGGGGTTCTGATTGGTTGAATATACATTGGGGTAGGCTAGCATAGCCTGTACTTCGGTGGCATGATCGCCCATGACGTGCTTGTACGAGTGATGTTGACGTCCTTCCGGGGCAGCGGGTTACCCCCCGGATACTTACCTGCCTCCTTTGGCATTCATCGGGCGGTAGAGAGGTACCGCCACTGTAGTGGTATAAGCAGTAGGTGAATCTTACTGTAGTCGTCGTGGATGACTTGGTCTGCACGGGTCCTGGCGGAACCCATGCGCAAGGGCTAGTCATTCGACCTTTGTCCCTTCCCTGACACAGGAAGCTGTGTTCCTCGATACGGGCCATCGTGCAGCCCTCAAAGTCAAGACCCGCTCCTCTCAAACGGGCAGGTGAGGTCTCAACGTGGCCTCCCGGGAAGGCCCCATGAATGGCTTCCTTAAGGCAATCCATCTTCGCGTCTTGTCTCCTGACGACCTGGTTCATAGTCCTACAGGTGCATCAGGGTCTTCACAACATATTCCCTGGATGAGGAAATATCTATGCCTTTGTCGCCGAGGCTCCTCTTACTGGGTTAGCAATACCCCGGTTTTGCTGACACCGACATTCATCTAAGCATTAGCTTGAAGATTTATTATAGGGAGTATCACCTTCATCAAATTTATAAAGAGAATGTACCTCCACAACCTGTGTCGGAGGATCAAGTCCATGGATCTCTTCAATAGGAGGTAATTTGTTTATATCTTCAGCTTTAATGCTCTTTTCTTTCGAAGATTTCTTGGTCTCTTGCATATCTTCAATACTTAAGAATAGAATACCTCGTTTCTTCGGAGTTGTCTTAGGAGGTGGTTTGGGAAGTGTCCAATCATCGACATTTTTCAATAAGTTATTCAATAATTCTTGAGCATGTTCAACTGTTCTTTCCCTAAAAACACAACCAGCACAACTATCTAGGTAGTCCCTGGATTCATCGGTTAGTCCATTATAAAAGATATCAAGGATCTCATTATTTTTAAGAGGATGATCGGGCAAAGCATTTAATAATTGGAGAAGCCTCCCCCAAGCTTGAAGGAGACACTCTTCATCGAGTTTTTTTAATTATATATTTCTTGTAAGGCAGCTTGTTCCATATGAGCAGGAAATATTTTCATAGAAATAGTAAATCATATCCTGGGGACTACGCACACAACCAGGAGCAAGATTATTAAACCATGTTTTAGCATCACCCTTTAAAGAGATAGGAAATAACTTAAGGATACAATAACAGCGAATCTTTTCCTCCTGAGCAAATATATAGGGTGTTGATGGCTCTATATTTTATGCATTTTTAGAGCTCATTTGTTGCATGTTCTCCTCATATATCATGTCCCATTGAACCAAATAGTTGTCCATTATGTATGATTACCGGGTTTTGCACTTATCATTGTGAGCATTCCACATTTAGTATTTTATTTAGTTTTTATTAGTTTTCCTTGTTTTCTTGTTTCTACAGGTATCTTGGAGCAACCTAGGACCAAGCATGATGAAAGGACCAAGGATGGGATCGATACGGAGTCAGCCAGGGGTCAGACTTAGCCATTTCGAAGGTCGGAAAAAGTAATTTTTTTTCAAAGCTCCAAATCAAGATCTAAGACCAGAAATGGATCAGTGTCGATCATACGAATCAAACGAGCCCAAGAACGTCAAATTCTAAGTTTGTATGAAGAATTGGCGACCATTTTACCGAAGGAGGTCATATCAAAAGACGACGTTCCAAACGACCGCACGCGGTCGTTTCAGCAGTCATTTGGCGTGCAGATAGCTCCGAAAGTTGCCCTTCCAGACGGGATTCTTCACCGATTTTGTCACCGTTCGATCCCACGGGATCCTTGCCTCATAATGAAGGGATTGGGAGAGGATAAGGCTCATCTTGAGCCCTTGGATGCATCACATCAACGGAGGAGACCGAGGAGGCGCCCTATATACACCTCTCAAACCCTAGCCGCCTTCACCATGCTCCATCACATCTCATTCATCCACAACCCATCTCCATTGCTGCCCCAACACTTGAGTAGAAGGGACAACGTCAAGGGAAGAAGGAGGAGGCTCCACCACCATGGGCACCGGCCTTCGGGCCGGTGCCCTCGCGCCGGCGCCGCCACCACCGGTGGCGTCCCTATCTCCATCACCATCGACGCGGCCACCACCATCATCATCATCACCGCCGCGCCTCCGCCATCACCACCATGCCTTCTCCCTTTGCTGGCTTGATGCCAGCTTGTAACTTGTCCCTAACCTTCATGTCTTTGATTGAGTAGTTGTACTAGTTCTTGAGGATATGGTTGAACCCTTTGTGATATTTGTTGCGATCCAATATTACCTGTTCATGATTCGAGTTAGTAGCCTTCGCGAATGTTGAGAGGAGCGCTCACTCGCATTTGTGCCTTGTGCCGTGAAGTATGTTACAGTCCTTGTGATGGTTGGGGATATTGGGGTAATTAGAGGTGACAGTAAAAGCCTCGGTTCCTTGCCTTTGCAAAGGATTGGGGAATAACGGAGAACCCTTAGAGAGGCCGTGTCCATGGGGTAACCCTTAGTTATCATTAGTTGTAACCCTATGGGGGAGACTATGATGGTGGCGTGCGGGGCACGAAGTCTACCTCGAGTAGAACGTGTTCTATACCCAGCTCCGCCCGCTTATGCATCTGACTAGTTATTCCAGAACCCTCGAGAACGCCTTACTACTCAAGCGTCTTCCTTACTAACTTAGTCTCTTTTATTTACTGTTTTTACCTTCTTGTTAGTAGTTTAGTTAATTATCCTTTTATCTAGTTTCCCTAGTGATACGTCTCCAACGTATTTATAATTCATGAAGTATTCATGCCATGTTTATAACAATTCTATATGATTTTGGTATGATTTGATTAGAACTAACCCGGACTGACGCTGTTTTCAGCAGAATTGCCATGGTGCTGTTTTTTGTGCAGAAATAAAAGTTCTTGGAATTGGATGAAACTTTTTGGAGATTTTTTATGGAATAAATAAAAAATACTGGAACCAAGACCCACTGGAGGGGGCCACCCAGTGCCCACGAGGCACCAGGGCACGCCACCCCCCAGGCGCGCCCTGGTACCTCGTGGGGCCCACGTGGCTCCGTCTGACCTGATTCCAACGCTGGAAAATCCTATAAAGAGAGAAACCCCTAGAAATAACCCTAGATGAGTTTTTACGCCATCGCAAGCCTATGCACCTCCATGATCTAATCTACAGCCCTTTTCCGGCACCCTGCCGGAGGGGGAAATCATCGCCGGAGGCCATCTTCATCATCCCGGCGGTCTCCATGACGAGGAGGGAGTAGTTCACCCTCGGGGCTGAGGGTTTGTACCAGTAGCTATGTGTTTGATCTCTCTCTCTCGTGTTCTTGAATTGGCATGATCTTGATGTATCGCGAGCTTTGTTAATATAGTTGGATCATATGGTGTTTCTTCCCTCTCTATCCTTGTTGTGATGAATCAAATCTTCTCCCTTTGAGGTTTCGTTATTGTTGGATTGAATATTTCAGATTTGAGAACACTTGATGTATGTCTTGCATATGAATAATCGTGGTGACAATGGGGTATTATATTGATTCACTTGATATATGTTTTGGCACTCAACTCACGGATTCCCGTGGTGACATTGGGGTAATCTATGCATAGGGGTTGATGCACGTTTTCATTATCTTTTCTCCGATAGAAACTTTGGGGTGCTCCTTGGAGTTCTTTGTGTGGATTGAATATTATGATTATGAAGTTGTTTGATGCATATCGTATAATCAACTCACGGATACTTGTGGTGACATTGGAGTATCTAGGTGACATTAGAGTTGGTTGATGTGTATCATATGGTGTTATTTTAGTACGAACTCTAGGGCTGTTTGTGACACTTATAGTAATAGCTCAATAGATCGATCGGAAAGGATAACTTTGAGGTGGTTTCGTACCCTACAAATAATTTCTATCTTATGTTCTCCGCTAATAGGAACTTGGGAGTGATTCTTTATCGCACATTGAGGGATGGTTATATGATCCAATTATGTTAGCATTGTTGAGAGATTGCACTAGCGAAAGTATGAACCCTAGGCCTTGTTTCTAAGCATTGCAATACCGTTTGTGCTCACTTTTGTTACTTGCTACCTTGCTGTTTTTTATTGTTCGCACTACAAAAACCTATATCTATTATCCATACTACACTTTTATCACCATCTCTTCGCCGAACTAGTGCACCTATACAATTTACCATTGTATTGGGTGTGTTGGGGACACAAGAGATTTCTTGTATTTGGTTGCAGGGTTGTTTGAGAGATACCATCTTCAACCTACGCCTCCCACGGATTGATAAACCTTAGGTCATCCACTTGAGGGAAAATTGCTACTGTCCTACAAAACTCTGCGCTTGGAGGCCCAACACGAGTCTACAAGAATAAGTTGTGTAGTAGACATCACCTAGCAACTTATAGAGTAGACTATTTCCAAACTCCGGTTTGGGTGCGTACGTGGCTGCGTGAAGTGACAGCGTAGTTGCGGGGTTTGTGGTGCCTTCCTATTCGCTCCCTGTGGGATTCGAGACTTACTTATCACGAAAGTGCTACAATAGCCCTGTGCACTTGCAGGACATCAGGTGGCAATATCATTTAGTTTTGTAAGGTGTGCAATAACTTTTTAGGTTCATAACTATTGACGGTGTCCTGGACTGAGCGGTGCTAACCTGTACGGCCCGCCGTCCATGGGTCGGGCTCATGGCCTGCCGATCACTAAAAGGAAGGGCTACCAAAGGTATGAACCTCGGCGTGATCAAGATGGAAACCTCCGAATGCCTGGCGTGTACTGCAAGGATTGCTCTATAGCCAGCATGTTGACAACCGACCCTGTGTGTAACCTAGGTACCCCCGGTGCATATATAAGCCGAGGGGTTTAGTCTTTAGAGATACAATTGCTAGCCTTAGGGTTTAGAACATAATCATATGATCTCGAGGTAGATCATCCTGTATTCGGTACTCCATCACATCAATATAATCAAAGCAGGACATAGGGTTTTACCTCTTCGAGAGGGCCCGAACCTGGGTAAACATCGTCTCCCTTCGTCCCCTGTTACCATTATTCTTAGACCTACAACTCGGGACCCCCTACACGAGATCCGCTGGTTTTAGAACAGACATAGGTGGCCCATGCAGGTCTCACTGCATGGTCAAAAAGGATCAATGGCTCGTCTTCAGATCAACAGCGACATCGGCTGCGGCGACATCTTCATCCTCGGCCAACTGTTCGTGTTCGACAGCATCGTCCTTCACGCCGATCCGACTGTTCACCTCGGCCGGGTCAAGAGCTTCGCCCCAGACTAGATCATCAGATTTGGAAATTTGGAATACACTGCCAACTCCCGTGGTGATTTCGCCCTCTCTGGATGGATGCCAGATCGGTTGGAAAACTCCACCGATGCCGTGGCTTTAACCTCAGACCCAACCTCGAACCCGAACCGCGGATCATGTCATGCCTCAGAACCAACCTCGAGTTTGGATCCGATCGGTTCAGCATCAGACCAGGCCCTCGCCCTGGCTGATCCACGCTCTGAAGTCGTGTCACACGCTTCATCGAGCATATTGCATGTTAGCCCCGCCTATTGTCAAGAGATAGGCCCGGCAGACCTCTCGCTTTTGAACGAGATGCTAGATCGAATCCAGAGTCTCGGGGTTTCGGATGGTCTGTCTTCAGTCTATGACCAGATCGGATGTAAAGCCAATGACAGGGAAATTTACATCCCGCCCTCCACCCACCTAGTCGCTATGGTTGAGGATTTAACCGACGTACTGGACTACGCCTCTGAGGAGGCAACCGACATGGATGACGATGTCGGCGATCTTCCTGATGCCGCACCATCCAACACCGGCAACTGGACGGCAACCTCCACCTATGATCCATATACAGATCTAGGGACCGCACACCTGCTAGACAGGCCAGATATCAGGCATGGCTTGATAAGCATGACAGGGCTCGGGATGATACCCGTGTTCGGATGACTACAGACGTCCGACAAGCCATAGCTCTGGTCAGAGGAGCTGCACACCCGATGTGTTTTATAGACAATGTCATGCAACATCAGTTCCCAGAGGGATTTAAGCCCGTCAATATTGAACAGTATGATGGAACAACTCACCCGGCTGTGTGGATTGAAGACTTCCTCCTCCACATTCATATGGCTCGAGGGGATGATCTCCATGCCATTAAATATCCACCATTAAAGCTTAAAGGACCAATGAGGCACTGGCTCAATAGCTTGCCCGAGAACTCTATCAGAAACTGGGAACACCTTGAAGATGCCTTCCGAGCTAACTTTTAGGGCACCTATGTTCGGCCCCCGGATGCCGATTGTCGGCATAAATGAAACTAGGGTGGCAATAGCCTGGTGCTTCGGGCCTAAACAATTAGGGCCGTATGTTTTTCTTGGGCAGAAAGGAGGCCTTTGAAGGCTCTGCAAGTATCCGGTGGACTTTGGCCTGCAGCGATAAGGATGACTCGAAGTGCGATGCCAGACAAACTCCCGGGATCCGCCCGGGAGGATGCATCAACGCTTCCGGGAAGAAGAGTCCTTGATTTCAGGGAAGGTGAGCAACAACCCATGCCCTGAAGGACGGCTACTGGCGCTGGGGCCAGGATGGGCGTGTACGACCAGCCCTCACGCGTAGGCTCCAGAAGAAACCATGTGGACGAAGCCATCCACAATGGCCAAAGTAAGATTCACCTACTGTCTACACTGCTACAGTGACGGTACCTCACCGCCGCTCGACGTATACCGAAGGAGGCATGTAAGTATCCGGGGGGTGACACACTGCCCCGGGAAGTCGTCATCATCGTCCGTGCGAGCATGCCATGGGCAACCATACCGCCACAGTACAAGCTAGACTAGCCCATCCAAATGTATATTCCACCAATAGGAGTCTCCGGGAGGACATCAGTTGACAGTATAAATAAGGGAGGCTGAGGCTTCACCGGGGGTCAATCTTTTCATCTTGTAACAGACACACATTGTAGCTCTCTACCATCGCAATAACAAACAAGGCAGGAGTAGGGTATTATGCTACTTATGAGCCGCGTTGGGATTTCCTCGAAGAGGAGAGGATGATGCAGTACAGTAGAGATAAGTATTTCCCTCAGTTAAGAACCAAGGTTATCAATCCAGTAGGAGAACCACACAGAACCTCGTTAGCAGCACCTACACACACAAAAATCAAACACTTGCACCCAACGCAAATAAGAGGGTTGTCAATCCTCTTAGCGATTATTTGCAAGGATTAATTCTGATAGTGATAGATAGATAAAGTAAAACACTAAATAAAATAAAAGTAAATAAATTGCAGCAAGGTATTTTTGGATTTTAATATATGATAAAAGTAGACCCGGGGGCCATAGTTTTTCACTAGAGGCTTCTCTCTCGAACACATAGCATACAGTGGGTAAACAAATTACTGTTGGGCAATTGATAGAAAAGCAAATAATTATGACGGATTCATGGCAATGATCATGTATATAGGCATCATGTCTAAGACAAGTAGACCGACTCCTGCCTGCATCTACTACTATTACTCCACCCATCTACCGCTATCCAGCAAGCATCTAGGGTATTAAGTATAAAACAAAGTAACGCCTTAAGCAAGATGACATGATGTAGACAAAGTAAACTCAAGCAATATGATTAAACCCCATCTTTTTATCCTTAATGGCAACAATACAAATACGTGTCATGTCCCTTTCTGTCACTGGGATTGAGCACTGCAAGATTGAACCCATCACAAAGCACCTCTCCCATTGCAAGATAACCCAATCTAGTTGGCCAAACCAAATCAATAGATCGGAGAGAAATACAAAGCTATAACAATCATATATAAAAGAGTTCAGAGAAGACTCAAATATTTCTCATGAATAATTTGATCATAAACTCACAATTCATCAGATCCCAACAAACACATCGCAAAATAAGATTACATCGGATAGAACTCCAAGAACATCGAGGAGAACATGGTATTGAAGATCAAAGAGAGAGAAGAAGCCATCTAGCTACTAGCTATGGACCCGTAGGTCTGTGGTAAACTACTCACACATCATCGGAAGGGCAGCAAGGTTGATGAAGAAGCCCTCCGTGATCGATTCCCCCTCCGGCAGAGTACCGGAAAAGGCCTCCAGATGGGATCGCGGAAGAACAGAGGCTTGCAGCGGCGGAAAGGTTTTCTCTTCTGTCTTTCTGGTATATTGGGAATATTTGGGAATTTATAGTGCTGGAATTAGGTCAAGAGGTGCCACGAGGGGCCCACAAGCCTGGGGGGCACGCCTACCCCCCCTGGGCGCGCCCTCCGGGATTGCCACCTCCTCGTGACTCGTCTGGTCTTCTCCCGAAGCTTCTAGGGTCCCTTCTGGTCCAGAAAAAATTAATCCAAAGTTTTTATTTGTTTGGACTCCGTTTGATAACGATTTTCTGAAAAGGCAAAAACAGGCAAAAAACCAGCAACTGGCACTGGGCACTAGGTTAATAGGTTAGTCCCAAAAAATGATATATAATGGCATATAATTGCATATAAAACATCCAAGATTGATACTATAATAGCTTGGAACAATCAAAAATTATAGATACGCTGGAGACGTATCAAGCATCCCCAAGCTTAATTCCTGCTCATCCTCGAGTAGGTAAATGAGAAAAATAGAATTTTTGATGTGGAATGCTACCTAACATGTTTCATCATGTAATCTCTCTTACGGTATGAATAATAAGATCTGAATGATTCAAAGTAATAGTCTATAGTTTGACATAAAGACATCAATACTTAGGCATACTAATAAACAATCATGCGTTTCAAAATAAAAATGCTAAAGAAAGTTATCCCTACAAAATCATATAATCCTGTCATGCTCCATCTTCTGAACACAAAGTATTTATCATGCACTACCCCGATGACAAGCCGAGCAATTGGTTCATACTTTTTAACGCGCTTCAGCTTTTTCAACCCCCACACAATACATGAGCGCAAGCCATGGATATAGCACTATGGGTGGAATAGAATGTGGTGGTAGAGATTAATAAGGGGAAGTCAAAAATAAGAAGATAGTCTCATATCGACGCGGCTAATCAACGGGCTATGGAGATGCCCATCAATTGATGTCAATGCAAGGAGTAGGGATTGTTGGGGAACATTGCATGGAAAACAAAAAATTTCTACGCACACGCAAGATCTATCCATGGAGATGCATAGCTACGAGAGGGGGAGTGTGTCTACGTACCCTCGTAGACCATAAGCGGAAGCGTTAGAACAACGCGATTGATGTCGTCGAACAACTTCACGATCCAACCGACCGAGCACCGAACGTATGGCATCTCCGCGTTCAGCACACGTTCAGCTCGGTGACGTCCTTGACTTCTTGATCCAGCAAGACGGCGAGGTAGTGGATGAGTTCCGGCAGCACGACGGCGTGGTGACAGTGATGGTGATGCTATCTCCGCAGGGCTTCGCCCAAGTACTGCGAAAATATGACCGAGGGACGGAACTATGGAGGGGGGGCGCCGCACACGGCTACGATAATGTTGTGGCTTGTTTGGGGCGCCCCCTCTCCTCTATTTATATATGAGTAGGGGCTTGGAGTAGAAGGAATAGTGCCACGTGAACAGTACCACGTGAATAGTACCACATGAACAGTACCACGTGAATAGTACACACGTGGACTTGGACTCCAAAGTCCAATCCTATTCCTACTAGGACTCTCCTTTTTTTCCTTCCCTAACTGCGTGGGCTTTTGAGGACTTGGTGCTCCTGGCCCAATAAGGCCAGGGTGCCTCCCGTTAGCCCATTTCAGCCCTTGGGACGTGGTGGACCCACTTGTGGACTTCCGGACCCCTCCGGAATCCTCTGGAATCTTCTGGAAGCTTCCTGGTACAATACCGAAAAAACTGCACCTTTTTCCGGAACCCAAAATATGACTTCCCATATATAAATCTTTACCTCCCCACCATTCCGAGACTCCTCGTGACGTCTGGGATCTCATCCGGGACTCCAAACAACATTCGGTTACCAATTCACATAACTCATATAACACTATATTGTCAACGAACGTTAAGCGTGCGGACCCTATGGGTTCGGGAATGATGTCGACATGACCGAGACGCCTCTCCGGTCAATAATCAATAGCGGAACCTGGATGCCCATATTGGTTCCTACATATTCCACGAAGATCTTATCGGTCGAACCGCAATGACAACATACGTAATTCCCTTTGTCCGTCGGTATGTTACTTGCCCGAGATTCGATCGTCGGTATCTCCATACCTAGTTCAATCTCATTACCGGCAAGTCTCTTTACTCGTTCCGTAATACATCATCCCGTAACTAACTCCTTAGTCACTTTGCTTGCAAGCTTCTTATGATGTGCATTACCGAGAGGGCCCAGAGATACCTCTCCGAAACACGGAGTGACAAATCCCAGTCTCGATCCATGCCAACTCAACAGACACCTTCGGAGATACCTGTAGAGCATCTTTATGATCACCCAGTTACGTTGTGACGTTTGATAGCACACAAGGTATTCCTCCGGTATCCGGGAGTTGCATGATCTCATGGTCGTAGGAACATGTATTTGACATTCAAGAAAGCAGTAGCAATAAACAGAACGATCATATGCTAAGCTAACAGATGGGTCTTGTCCATCACATCATTCTCCTAATGATGTGATCCCGTTATCAAATGACAACTCATGTCTATGGTTAGGAAACCTTAACCATCTTTGATCAACGAGCTAGTCTAGTAGAGGCTCACTAGGGACACGGTATTTGTTTATGTATTCACACATGTATTTAAGTTTTCGGTCAATACAATTCTAGCATGAATAATAAACCTTTATCATGAACAAGGAAATATAAAATAATAACAACTTTATTATTGCCTCTAGGGCATATTTCCATCATCGATAATCTAGTTCACTTCGCCATGTGATTAACACCCAAGAGTTCACTAGAGTCAATAATCTAGTTCACATCACCATGTGATTAACACTCAAAGAGTTCTAAGGTGTGATCATGTTTTTCTCATGAGAGAGAATTTTAGTCAATGGGTCTGCAATATTCAGACCCATGTGTGCTTTGCAAATCCTTATGTCATACTGTAGATGCTGCTATCATGCTTTACTTGGAGCTATTCCAAATGACTGCTCCATTATACGTATCCGGTTTGCTACTCAGAGATATCCAGATTGGTGTCAAAGCTTGCATCGACGTAACCCTTTACGACGAACTCTTTATCACCTCCATAATCGAGAAACATTTCCTTAGTCCTTTAGTTACTAAGGATAATTTTGACCGCTGTCTACTGATCCACTCCTGGATCACTCTTGTACCCCCTTTGCCAGACACGTGGCAAGGCACACATTAGGTGTGGTACACAGCATGGCATACATTATAGAACCTATGGCTGAGGCATAGGGAATGACTTTCATTCTCTCTCTATGTTCTGCCGTGGTCGAGCTTTGAGTCTTACTCAACTTTACACCTTACAATACAGGCAAGAACTCCTTCTTTGATTGATTCATTTTGAACTCCTTCAAAATCTTGTCAAGGTATGTACTCATTGAAAGTCTTATCAAGCGTCTTGATCTATCTCTATAGATCTTGATGCCCAATATATAAGCAGCTTCACCGAGGTCTTTCATTCAAGTATCATTTTATGCCATCCAGAAATTCTATATCATTTCCAATCAACAATATGTCATCCACATATAATATTAGAAATGCTACAGAGCTCCCACTCACTTTCTTGTAAATACAGGCTTCACCGTAAGTCTGTACAAAACCATATGCTTTGATCACCTCATCAAAGCGTATATTCCAACTCCGAGATGCTTGCACCAGTCCATAGATGGATCGCTGGAGCTTGCACACTTTGTTAGCACCCTTAGGACCGACAAAACCTTCTGCTTGCATCATATACAACTCTTCTTTGAGAAAACCATTAAGGAATGCAGTTTTGACATCCATTTGCCAGATTTCATAATCATAAAATGCGGCAATTGCTAACATGATTCGAACAGACTTAAGCATCGCTACGGGTGAGAAAGTCTCATCGTAGTCAACCCCTTGAACTTGTCGAAAACCTTTCGCGACAAGTCGAGCTTTGTAGACAGTGATATTACCATCAGCATCCGTCTTCCTCTTAAAAATCCATTTATTCTCAATGGCTTGCCGATCATCGGGCAAGTCCACCAAAGTCCACACTTTGTTCTCATACATGGATCCTATCTCAGATTTCATGGCCTCAAGCCATTTGTCGGAATCCGGGCTTATCATAGCTTCTTCATAGTTCGTAGGTTCGCCGTTGTCTAACAACATCACTTCCAGAACAGGATTACCGTACCACTCTGGTGCGGAACGTACTCTGGTCGACCTACGAAGTTCAGTAGTAACTTGATCTGAAGTTTCATGATCTTTATCATTATCTTCCTCTCTTATTGGTGTAGACATCACGGGAACGGTTTTCTCTGATGAGCTACTTTCCAGTTCGAGAGAAGGTACAATTACCTCATCAAGTTCTACTTTCCTCCCACTCACTTCTTTCGAGAGAAACTCCTTCTCTAGAAAGGACCCATTCTTGGCAACAAAGACCTTGCCTTCGGATCTGTGGTAGAAGGTGTACCCAATTGTTTCTTTAGGGTATCCTATGAAGACGCACTTCTCCGCTTTGGGTTTGAGCTTATCAGGTTGAAGCTTTTTCACATAAGCATCGCATCTCCAAACTTTAAAAAACGACAGCTTAAGTTTCTTGCCAAACCACAGTTCATACGGTGTCGTCTCAACGGATTTAGACGGTGCCCTATTTAACGTGAATGCAGCTGTCTCTAATGCATAACCCCAAAACGATAGTGGCAAATCGGTAAGAGACATCATAGAACGCACCATATCCAATAAAGTACGGTTACGACGTTCAGACACACCATTACGCTGTGGTGTTCCAGGTGGCGTGAGTTGTGAAACAATTCCACATTTTCTTAAATGAAGGCCAAACGCGTAACTCAAATATTCGCCTCCGCGATCGGATCGTAGAAACTTTATTTTCTTGTTACGATGATTCTCTACTTCACTCTGAAATTCTTTGAACTTTTCAAATGTTTCAGACTTGTGTTTCATCATGTAGATATACCCATACCTACTCAAATCATCTGTGAAGGTTAGAAAATAACGATACCCGCCGCGTGCTTCAACATTCATCGGACCGCATACATCGGTATGTATTATTTTCAACAAATAAGTAGCTCGCTCCATTGTTCCGGAGAACAGAGTTTTAGTCATCTTGCCCTTGAGGCATGGTTCGCAAGTATCAAATGATTCATAATCAAGAGATTCCAAAAGTCCATCAGCATGGAGTTTCTTCATGCGCTTTACACCAATATGACCTAAACGGCAGTGCCACAGGTATGTTGCACTATCATTATCAACTTTGCATCTTTTGGCATCAATATTATGAATATGTGTATCACTACGATCGAGATTCAACAAGAATAAACCATTCACAAGGGTGCATGATCACGAGGGATATTATTCATATAAACAGAATAACCATTATTCTCTGACTTAAATGAATAACCATCTTGCAATAAACAATATCCAGATATAATGTTTTATGCTCAACGCAAGCACCAAATAACCATTATTTAGGTTTAATACTAACCCCGAAGGTATTACGAGCGTGTCGATATTGATCATATCAATCTTGGAGACACTTCCAACACATATCGTCACCTCGCCCTCAGCTAGTCTCCGTTACTCTACAGCTCTTGTTTCAAGTTACTAATATTAGCAACTGAATCGGTATCAAATACCGAGACGCTGCTACGAGCACTAGTGAGGTACATATCAATAACATGTATATCAAATATACCTTTGTTCACTTTGCCATCCTTCTTATCCGCCAAATACTTGGGGCAGTTCCGCTTCCAGTGACCAGTTCCTTTGCAGTAGAAGCACTCAGTTTCAGGCTTGGGTCCAACTTTGGGTTTCTTCGTGGGAGCGGCAGCTTGCTTGCCGTTCTTCTTGAAGTTCCCCTTCTTTCCCTTGCCCTTTTTCTTGAAACTAGTGATCTTGTTAATCATCAACACTTGATGCTCCTTCTTGATTTCTACCTCCGCCGATTTCAACATCGCGAAGAGCTCGGGAATTGTCTTCTCCATCCCTTGCATATTATAGTTCATCACGAAGCCTTTATAGCTTGGTGGCAGTGACTGAAGAACTCTCTCAATAACACTCTCAACTGGAAGATCAATTCCCAACTGAGTCAAGTGGTTGTGGTATCCAGACATTCTGAGTATGTGTTCACTGACAGAACTGTTCTCCTCCATCTTACAGCTGAAGAACTTGTTGGAGACTTCATATCTCTCAACCCGGGCATTAGCTTGAAATATCAATTTTAGCTCCTAGAACATCTCATATGCTCCATGGTGTTCAAAACGCTTTTGTAGTCCCGGTTCTAAGCCGTAGAGCATGGCACACTGAACTATCGAGTAGTCATTAGATCGAGCCTGCCAGGCGTTCACAACGTCTGCAGCAGCTCCTGCAGCAGGTCCATCACCTAGCGGTGCATCAAGGACATGATCCTTCTGTGCAGCAATGAGGATAATCCTCAAGTTACGGACCCAGTCCGTGTAGTTGCTACCATCATCTTTCAACTTAGCTTTCTCTAGGAACGCATTAAAATTCAACGGAACAGTAGCACGGGCCATATATCTACAACATAGATATGCAAAAACTATCAAGACTAAGTTCATGATAAATTAAGTTCAATTAATCAAATTACTAATGAACTACCACTTAAATTAACATCCCTCAAGTTAACTAAGTGATACATGATCCAAATCAACTAGCCCATGCCCGATCATCACGTGAGATGGGATAGTCATCAATGGTGAACATCTCCATGTTGATCATATCTACTATATGACTCATGTTCGACCTTTCAGTCTCCAGTGTTCCGAGACCATGTCTGTACATGCTAGGCTCGTCAAGTTTAACCCAAGTATTCTGCTTGTGTAAAACTGGCTTACACCCGTTGTATGTGAACGTAGAATCTATCATGCCCGATCATCACGAGGTGCTTCGAAACGACGAACTTTAGCAACGGTGCATACTCGGGGAGAATACTTTTATCTTGAAATTTAGTGAAGGGATCTTCTTATAATGCGACCGTCGTTCTAAGCAAAATAAGATGCATAAAGGATAAACATCACATGCAATCAAAATATGTGACATGATATGGCCATCATCTTGTGCTTTTGATCTCCATCTCCAAAGCATCGTCATGATCTCCATCGTCACCGGCTCGACACCTTGATCTACATCGTTGCGTCGTGGTCGTCTTGCCAACTATTGCTTCTACAACTATTGCTAACGCATAGCGATAAAGTAAAGCAATTACATGGCGCTTGCATTTCATACAATAAAGAGACAACCATAAGGCTCCTGCCGGTTGCCGATAAATTACAAAACATGATCATCTCATACAACAACGTATATCACATCATGTCTTGACCATATCACATCACAGCATACCCTGCAAAAACAAGTTAGACGTCCTCTACTTTGTTGTTGCAAGTTTTACGTGGCTGCTACGGGCTTCTAGCAAGAACCGTTCTTACCTACGGCACAAAACCACAACGGTGATTTATCAAGTTTTCTGTTTTAACCTTCAACAAGGACCGGCCGCAGTCAAATTCGATTCAACTAAAGTAGGAGAAACAGACACCCGCCAGCCACCTTTATGCAAAACAAGTTGCATGTCTATCGGTGGAACCGGTCTCATGTACGTGGACATGTAAGGTTGGTCCGGGCCGCTTCATCTTACAATACCGCCGAATCAAAATAAGACATTGGTGGTAAGCAGTATGACGATCACCGCCCACAACTCTTTGTGTTCTACTCGTGCATATCATCTACGCATAGACCTGGCTCATGATGCCACTGTTGGGGAACGTTGCATGGAAAACAAAAAAAATTTACGCACACGCAAGATCTATCCATGGAGATGCATAGCTACGAGAGGGGGAGTGTGTCTACGTACCCTCGTAGACCATAAGCGGAAGCGTTAGAACAACGCGGTTGATGTCGTCGAACAACTTCACGATCCAACCGACCGAGCACCGAACGTACGGCACCTCCGCGTTCAGCACACGTTCAGCTCGGTGGCGTCCTTGACTTCTTGATCCAGCAAGACGGCGAGGTAGTGGATGAGTTCCGGCAGCACGACGGCGTGGTGACGGTGATGGTGATGCTATCTCTGCAGGGCTTCGCCCAAGTACTGCGAAAATATGACCGAGGGACGGAACTATGGAGGGGGGCGCCGCACACGGCTACGACAATGTTGTGGCTTGTTTGGGGGGCCCCCTCTCCTCTATTTATATATGCGTAGGGACTTGGAGTAGAAGGAATAGTGCCATGTGAACAGTACCACGTGAATAGTACCACATGAATAGTACCGCGTGAATAGTACACACGTGGACTTGGACTCCAAAGTCCAATCCTATTCCTACTAGGACTCTCCTTTTTTTCCTTCCCTAGCTGCGTGGGCTTTTGAGGACTTGGTGCGCCTGGCCCAATAAGGCCAGGGCGCCTCCCCTTAGCCCATGCCAGCCCTTGGGACGTGGTGGACCCACTTGTGGACTTCCGGACCCCTCCGGAATCCTCCGGAACCTTCTGGAAGCTTCCCGGTACAATACCGAAAAAACTGCACCTTTTTCCGGAACCCAAAATATGACTTCCCATATATAAATCTTTACCTCTCGACCATTCCGAGACTCCTCGTGACGTCTGGGATCTCATCCGGGACTCCAAACAACATTCGGTTACCAATTCACATAACTCATATAACACTATATCGTCAACGAACGTTAAGCGTGCGGACCCTACGGGTTCGGGAATGATGTAGACATGACCGAGACGCCTCTTCGGTCAATAATCAATAGCGGAACCTAGATGCCCATATTGGTTCCTACATATTCCACGAAGATCTTATCGGTCGAACCGCAATAACAACATACGTAATTCCCTTTGTCCGTCGGTATGTTACATGCCCGAGATTCGATCGTCGGTATCTCCATACCTAGTTCAATCTCATTACCGGCAAGTCTCTTTACTCGTTCCGTAATACATCATCCCGTAACTAACTCCTTAGTCACTTTGCTTGCAAGCTTCTTATGATGTGCATTACCGAGAGGGCCCAGCGATACCTCTCCGAAACACGGAGTGACAAATCCCAGTCTCGATCCATGCCAACTCAACAGACACCTTTGGAGATACCTGTAGAGCATCTTTATGATCACCCAGTTACGTTGTGACGTTTGATAGCACACAAGGTATTCCTCTGGTATCCGGGAGTTGCATGATCTCATGGTCGGAGGAACATGTATTTGACATTCAAGAAAGCAGTAGCAATAAACAGAACGATCATATGGTAAGCTAACAGATGGGTCTTTTCCATCACATCATTCTCCTATTGATGTGATCCCGTTATCAAATGACAACTCATGTCTATGGTTAGGAAACCTTAACCATCTTTGATCAACGAGCTAGTCTAGTAGAGGCTCACTAGGGACACGGTATTTGTTTATGTATTCACACATGTATTTGAGTTTCCGCTCAATACAATTCTAGCATGAATAATAAACCTTTATCATGAACAAGGAAATATAAAATAATAACAACTTTATTATTGCCTCTAGGGCATATTTCCATCAGGGATTGCCATGCAACGGATGCACTAAGAGCTATAAGTGTATGAAAGCTCAACATGAAAACTAAGTGGGTGTGCATACAACTTGCTTGCTCATGAAGACCTCGGGCATTTGAGGAAGCCCATCATCGGAATATACAAGCCAAGTTCTATAATGAAAAATTCCCACTAGTATATGAAAGTGACAAAACAGGAGACTCTCTATATGAAAAACATGGTGCTACTTTGAAGCACAAGTATGGAAAAGGATATTAACACTGCCCCTTAAGGCCGTGAAAAGAATTGTGAGATACTTGTTACATACACCAAACTTTGGCATGTGGTACCCCAAAGGATCTTCTTTTAATCTTGTTGGCTACTCCGATTCGGACTATGCCGGAGACAAGGTTGACAGAAAATCCACTTCGGGTACATGTCAATTTCTTGGTAGATCTCTTGTGTCTTGGTCCTCCAAGAAACAAAACTCCATATCTCTATGTACTGCCAAAGCGGAATACATTGCCATGGGATCATGTTGTGCTCAATTGCTATGGATGACACAAACTCTCAAAGACTATGGTGTGCATGTGAGACATGTACCATTACTATGTGACAATGAGAGTGCTATTAAGATTGCACATAATCCCGTGCAACATTCTCGAACTAAGCATATTGAGGTTCATCACCATTTCATTCGAGATCATGTTGAGAAAGGTGACATTGACCTTAAACATGTTCGTACCGACAAACAATTGGCAGACATCTTTACTAAACCCCTTGATGAGAAAGTGTTTTGTCACTTGAGAAGTGAGTTGAACATCATTGATGCTTCAAACGTGAACTAGAGGTTCATGTGGATGCATACAAGGGCATGAGCATTCGTGACAAATCCATGATACATTCATGATCATATTATATCTTGGACATTTTGCTCCCTTGTATTGTATCTAATCTTTTCTATGTACTTGGACAAGCTTCATGTCACAAGATTGCGTCTCACTCTTATCATAAGCAATCTTGTATAACCCAAGTATCAACAATTGATGGTGGAATAAGGAACAAGACAACCTAAACATATCCTTTGACACACTTTTGAGATATGCTTCATCCTTGTCATTTTGGATATACATGTTGTTCCTTGCAAAACTAACCCATGTAGGAAGATGAACTACAAATGATAGGATTGCTCCAAACTTCAACTCATGAGCATCCACTTCAAGTTCAACTACATGAAGGACGTCACCACCAAATCCAAATGTAAGTTCTCACATCTTAGAGAAGCTTTACTCAAAGACATGAGCTAAAGCAACTCAACAAGATGTGAATACATTGAAATGCTTAAAAGAAAAATGGCAACCCCATTTTGAGCTTAAACGATGAGTATGACCTATGATCAAGTGTTCTCACTTGACTCCTAAGTCAATATACTCTAACATAGGTGGCCTAGTCACCGACCCATCTAGATGAAGTTCTCTAGTGATTCTTTTGGTTGTTCTCTCTTGCTAGAGTGTTTCTTTAAAAAAAACTTCATCTAGACGTTTCTTTGCTTCTTTTCTGTGTTTCTTTTTGTTTAGCTTGATTCACAGTAAATTCATTGCAAATCCTTCTGAGAATTCCTTTGCCTAGTGAGCTGAGTTGACAAATTGTTCCATTGCATCAAACTCGGTTCCACCGAATTGCTTCAACTCGGTGTCACCAATTTTGCCGCTCTAAGGAGCTTTCTGTCAAACATTTCCTGAGTTTTTCTGCTCCAGCTCCACTCAATGATACGTATCATCTACTTGCATCTAGAGCCACTCAATGGCTAGATGTGTTTCTCAAGGACCAAACCCACTTGATCAATAACGTTGAAGTCCCTTCTTGGAAATTGATGTCAAAGGGGGAAAGAGGAATACATCAAAGCTTACCATTACAAAAGAGATACACCTTACAAGAGGAGAGAATGTTACATGTTTCTAAGAGGGGAGAAACATGATCGGTTTTTTTTTGTTGCTTTATTTTTCTCACCCTACCTGCTCCCAATATCCAATGTCAGATTCAGGGGGAGAGGAAGTTCTTTAAGGGGAGACAACTATTTTTTTCTTTTGGGGACATGTCTGCTTCAAAGAAGTATTCACCTAGTGATACTCTCTTCTACATGTCATCCCAATCTTGGTTTCTTGATTGATCTTGTCTCTTTTCTTGAAGAAGTTATCTTGTGTTATCTAACCCTATTTTCTCAAGTGTATTTCTTCAGGTACTTGATCAAGAACTTCAAGGTAAGTATATGCATCACACTCATGTACATGATTGACCTCTTGCTAGTATATATTGTTTGCAAGGAGACAATCATGGACATGTGGACACCTATATGATATATGTTGCTCTGATGCATATAGCCAAGATACATGTTGCATGTATATCTCCCATGTGATATCATCATTTTATATGCACCTCTTCAGGGGGAGTTCAGGGGAGCTCATACATGTTACATGCTTTCCTTCAAAGCTTTCATACAAACTTCTGCTAAATCTTTATTTGAAACTTTGATGTATGTTGTCATCAATTACCAAAAATGGGGAGATTGAAAGCACATTTGCTCCCTTGGTGGCTTTGGTAATTTATGCCAACATACATGTTGTTGGACTAATGCTTTTATCTAGTGAATTTCAGACAAGTTCAACAATGGCGTGGCAGGGACAAGAGGATGTGGAACCCCTTCAAAATGCTAAGGACAAGGATTGGAAAAAGATCAAGACTCTACATTTTTTGTTTAGTGATCCAAGATCACATTGAGTCCATAGGAAAGCCAATACTATTAAAAGGGGATGAGGTGTTGCTTAATGGTCTTTTTGCTCAAGTGCTTAGTGACAGTGCTCCTAAACCCTCAACCACTCTCTCTATCCAAATATCTCCAAAACCTACATTCCAACTCGGCCCCACCGACATTTCTTATCCGGAGCCACCGAGTTCATCTGGACTTAGCCACTGCCAAAACCCTAACAAGTCGTATCCACCGATATGGATCTCGGTCTCACCGAGATGGCCTTGCCAACTCTCTGTAATCGTTTGCACTCACTTCGGTCCCACCGAGTTTTGCAAATCGGTCTCACCGAGATGGCTTGCCAACTCTATGTTGCCTTATTGCTTCACTTCAGTCCTACCGAGTTGATGCAATCGGTGCCACCGAGATGAGGTTTTCCCTAACCATTGCACTTTGGTCCATCCGAGTTGTTCCAGTTGGTCCCACCGAGATTCCTAACGTTCATATCTTTTACACAGTTCGGTGCTACCGAGATTATGGTTTTGGTGCCACCGAGTTGGGTCAAAAGTGTGTAACGGTTGGATTTTGTGTGGAGGCTATATATACCCCTCCACCACTTCCTTCTCAGCAAGGAGAGCCATCAGAACGTGCCTACACTTCCACCATACATTTTCTGAGAGAGAACCACCTACTCATGTGTTGAGATCAAGTCATTCCATTCATACCATTTGAACCTTGATTTCTAGCCTTTCCCAAGTTGCTTTCCACTCAAATCCTTCTTCCACCATAGCCAAATCTGTGAGGAGTTGTTTGAGTGTTGGGAAGACTATCATTTGAAGCACAAGAGCAAGGAGTTCATCAACAACACACCGTCTATTACCTTTTGGAGAGTGGTGTCTCCTAGATTGGTTAGGTGTCACTAGGGAGCCTCCGACATGATGTGGAGTTGAACCAAGGAGTTTGTAAGGGCAAGGAGATCGCCTACTTCGTGAAGATCTACCCGAGTGAGGCTAGTCCTTTGTGGATGTAAGCCATGGTGGAATAGACAAGGTTGCTTCTTCGTGGACCCTTCGTGGGTGGAGCCCTCCGTGGACTCGCGCAGCCGTTACCCTTCGTGGGTTTAAGTCTCCATCAACGTGGACGTACGATAGCACCACCTATCGGAACCACGCCAAAAACCACCGTGTCTTCATTGCATTTGATCTTCCATACTCTACCCCTTTACTTTCCGTACTCTTGCATGCTTTACTATTTCCGCTGCTCAATCTCTAGATATGCATGTGTAGAAAGTATTGGAGTTGTCTTAACTTGTGCCAAAATCTGCCTAAGTTCCAAGAGAAACTAAAAACTGCAACTTTGGTCGGTTATGGGTCTATTCACCCCCCTCTAGACCTATCTCCTCGATCCCACAGCATCCCCAAGCTTAGGCTCTTGCCACTCCTTATTCCTTTATCGATCGTAGTCTCACCCAAAACTTGAAAACTTCAGCACACAAAACTCAACAAAAACCTCGTGAGATCCGTTAGTATAACAAATAAATCTTAAACTTTAGGTTCTGTTGTAAATTGATTCATATTTAATATTTGCATAATGCTACTGTATTCCAACTTCTCCATGACTCATCCCCCCCCCCCCGATACGATCCATAGATTCATCAAAATAAGCAAACTATGCAACAAAAACAGAATCTGTCTAGAACAGAACAGTCTGTAAAGATCTGAATTAACGTCATACTTATGTAGCTTCAAAAATTCTTAAAAATTAGTAAAAAGTGGGAAATTCATATTCCAATACTGTGTAAATAATTCATAGTTTTATCACGCCCCAGCAAAAAATAAAAATTCCAGCACTGGACGCAAAAGTTTCTGTTTTCCAACAACATCAATCATACTATCTCCCAAATCATCCCAAAGGTATTAATTGGCACAAACACTAATTAAAACATAAAAACACAATCATAACAGAGGCTATAATTTTTTAAACCTACAAAAACAGAAATAAAAAGATTAATGGGTTGTCTCCCAACAAGCTCTTTCTTTATAGTCATTAAGATAGGCTTGAGATTGCAGTGATGCTCTCATGAAAGATAATAATTGAAACACAAAGAGAGCATCATAAAATATGTGACAAGCACATTTAAGTCTAACATACTTCCTATGCATAGGCATTTTATAGAAAAACAAATTATCAAGACAAGCAATATCTAGCATATGCAAATAGGAGGAATGAAGCATTAAAAATTTCAACACAAAGAGAGGTAATTTAGCGACATGAAATTTTTTATAACCATATTTTCCTCTCTCATAATAATTACATGTAGGGTCATAATAAAATTCAACAATATAGCTATCATATAAAATATTCTCTTCATGTTCCACATGCATAAAAGTTTTATAATCTTCCAAGATAGTGGGATTAACATCAACTAAAGTCATGACCTCTCCAAACCCAATTTTATCAAAAATTTCATACAATTGAACACTCTCCAAATATGTGGGATTTTATTACCTAAAGTTGACACTATTCCAAACCCACTTTCAATATTATTGCAAACATATTCATCATGAGGCTTAAATAAATTTTCAAGATCATACGAAGCATCACCCCAATCATGATCATTACAATGAGTAGTGGATATCACAAAATCATCATCCCCAAGCTTGTAGTTTTGCATATTATTAGCACAATTTACATTAATATAATTTATAATAACATCATCGCAATCATGCTTTTCATTAAAGGAGCTATCATGAATCAATTTATAAATTTCTTCTTTCAACACCTCATCACAATTTTCAGATTCATGATTTTCAAGCAAAACTTCATAGAGAAAATCAAGTGCACTCAACTCACTAGCAATTTCTTCATCATAATTGGATCTTTTGAAAAGATTAGCTAGTGGATAAGGATCCATATCAATAGATTTTTAGCAAGCGAAGATGCAAGCAAATAGAAGGCACATGGCAACACAAGCAAAGATAGCACACAAAATATTTTTGTATTTTTTGTAAAATTGTTTTAGAAGTGGGGGAGATGAAAACGAGAGGCAAATGCAAATAAAGGCAAATGAAAATAAATGCAAGTGGATGATAGTTTGTACAAAGATACTTGATAGATTTTGGTGATGTCTCCCCGGCAACGGCGCCAGAAATTCTTCCTCCCCGGCAACGGCGCCAGAAATTCTTCCCGCTACTTGTGAGCTGCGTTGGGATTTCCTCGAAGACGAGAGGATGATGCAATATAGTAGAGATAAGTATTTCCCTCAGTTAAGAACCAAGGTTATCAATCCAGTAGGAGAACCACACAGAACCTCGTTAGCAGCACCTACACACACAAAAGCAAACACTTGCACCGAACGCAAATAAGAGGGTTGTCAATCCTCTTAGCGGTTATTTACAAGGATTAATTCTGATTGTGATAGATAGATAAAGTAAAATACTAAATAAAATAAAAGTAAATAAATTGCAGCAAGATATTTTTGGATTTTAATATATGATAAAAGTAGACCCGGGGGCCATAGTTTTCACTAGAGGCTTCTCTCTCGAACACATAGCATACGGTGGGTAAACAAATTACTGTTGGGCAATTGATAGAAAAGCAAATAATTATGACGGATTCATGGCAATGATCATGTATATAGGCATCACGTCCGAGACAAGTAGACCGACCCCTGCCTGCATCTACTACTATTACTCCACCCATCGACCGCTACCCAGCATGCATCTAGGGTATTAAGTATAAAACAGAGTAACGCCTTAAGCAAGATGACATGATGTAGACAAAGTAAACTCAAGCAATATGATTAAACCCCATCTTTTTATCCTTAATGGCAACAATACAAATACGTGTCATGTCCCTTTCTGTCACTGGGATTGAGCACCACAAGATTGAACCCATCACAAAGCACCTCTCCCATTGCAAGATAAACCAATCTAGTTGGCCAAACCAAATTGATAGATTGGAGAGAAATACAAAGCTATAACAATCATGCATAAAAGAGTTCAGAGAAGACTCAAATATTTCTCATGAATAATCTGATCATAAACTCACAATTCATCGGATCCCAACAAACTCACCGCAAAAGAAGATTACATCGGATAGAATTCCAAGAACATCGAGGAGAACATGGTATTGAAGATCAAAGAGAGAGAAGAAGCCATCTAGCTACTAGCTATGGACCCATTGGTCTATGGTAAACTACTCACACATCATCGGAAGGGCAGCAAGGTTGATGAAGAAGCCCTCCGTGATCGATTCCTCCTCCGGCAGAGTACCGAAAAAGGCCTCCAGATGGGATCGCGGAAGAACAGAGGCTTGCGGCGGTGAAAAGGTTTTCTTTTCTGTCTTTCTGGTATATTGGGAATATTTGGGAATTTATAGCGCTGGAACTAGGTTAAGAGGTGCCATGAGGGGCCCACAAGCCTGGGGGGTATGCCTACCCCCCGGGCGCGCCCTCCGGGCTTGCCGCCTCCTCGTGACTCGTCTGGTCTTCTCCCGAAGCTTCTAGGGTCCCTTCTGGTCCAGAAAAAATTAATCCAAAGTTTTTTCTTTGTTTGGACTCTGTTTGACAATGATTTTCTGAAAAGGGAAAAATAGGCAAAAAAAAGCAACTGGCACTGGGCACTAGGTTAATAGGTTAGTCCCAAAAAATGATATATACTTGCATATAAAACAACCAAGATTGATACTATAATAGCATGGAACAATAAAAAATTATACATACGTTGGAGACGTATCATATTACACCAAGAAGGTGGCCTGAACATGGGTAGTTCTTTGTGTTCATCTGTAGTTCATCCATCCATCGTTCATCCATGACTTAGGATTGCTGGACGTGTTCAGTCCCTGGCCGAACTCTCAAGGATTATAGCAAACAGGTCATATGTAGGTTCTTAGAAACCAACATTTGGCGCGCCAGGTAGGGGACTGAGGCGTTCCTGCCAATCCTAATTGACGCCCCTCGCCTCTCCGAGTGCTCCCTCCGGCTGGCGCTCTAATAAGATGTGAGGGGGAGGACCTCCCCGCTCGCCTGCCCTCAACGAAAAACGCCGTTGTTCGGCGTCGTTCGCCCCAAACGACCACCATGAAAGCGGCCTCAAAGATGTGCAGAGCACCTCGAGCCCGATGGATGATCTAGGCATGAGTAGCGAAGCGCGTCGCCGACCCTTAGCTGCTTCGATGAGCGGGCAAACAAGGACTCTGATACCACCCTTTGCCAAGGAAGATGGGGTTCCGCGCCAAGGGCGCGCCTGCTGCACAGGCGGCGGTGACCATGGCGGTGTGGGACACGAACTCATCCCCGGAGGGCCAAGCTGTTTCCTGCCGAACGGCCAAGGACTTACACGAGTCCATGGTCTGGCCTACGCCGCAGGGAGGCACGCGCTCATCTCTAAATTGCAAAACACGCGGTGGCCAGAATACCGCGGGCCAAGGGTACCAACGTCGCGCGGCAGGCCCATTGGTCCCATCTCCCATGATCGTGATGGACCTCGACGGAAGAAGTTGCATGTGTATGGGTCTTCCCGAAGGTGATATGAAGGGAAAGGATAGGGATGTTCCTGTCACGTCAGCTGGTAGACGCCCTTCTCGGCGCTGGCCTTTCGGGTTGAGCAATGCGGGAGACCCCTACCAAAGGCTAGCGTTGCTCGCCCTGGCCTCCCGTGCAGAAGAAGAAGGCCCCGGAAAGTGGTCCCCCCATCCAGTCATCCCTCTGGGGCCCGGCAAGCCGCCCTAGGGCGAAAAATGCTCCGACTATGATAAAGGCGCTCGACCTGTTGGACGCCCCTCTCGGAGCCGTGAAGACCAACTCGACGCGAAAGCCGCCACACCACCAGTGGCCGTCAGGGCACCTGCTCGCCGCCCAAAGATGCACACGCCGGATTAATAAAGGGTGTGGGCAGTTTCCCCGCTGGCAACAAGAAGCCTCGACGATCTCTCTGTTCTCTACCTACCGGATGACCATGGTAAAAACTGGGTGACCAGGGTGTGTCGCGCCAGTCGCGATGTGAAAAGTTCTCGGGACCTCTCCCGCGCGGACCGCTTTCCTCAGGCTGCTGGGTCCCTGCTTCTCTCCCCTCGCTGAAGAGTCGCAGCAATGCACCCCGCCTGCATGATGGGAATGTTTTCGGGTCCTGTCCCGACGAACCTCTTCCCTCTGACTGCCAGCCCACTGCTACTCACCCATGCGGTCGAGCCACAGCAGAGTGTCGTGTCCCCTGTGACGGAAACAGTCCCGGGACCTGTCCCACGTGAGTCACTTTCCAGACGCTACGGCCCTGGTGTCAACCCCCTATAGCGGAGTCAAAGATGCGTTCCCCACCTGCTGCGAGGGGAAAGCTCTCGGGTCCTGTCCCATTCGAGCAAATTTTCCCCAGGCCACCAAAAGCCTCTGCTCCTTCCCCCACGTGGCGAAGTTGTTGCAGTGTGCTGCGCCTACCGCTAAGGATAAGTTCCTAGGATCTCTCCAGTGCAGAACGCTTTCCCGGGTTGCTGGGTTTCGTTGTCTTTTCCCTGACCAGTTTAGCCAGGACGGTGAACCCTCGCCTATTCCGTCTGTGTGGTACGACGAGAATGACCAAGAAAAGAACAGATGCTCCCGGAACATTAGACTTAATTCAGAGAACTACAGGCCTATGCGTACACCAGTTTACAACGCCCTGCCTACCCTACGGCACGACGGTCTGGTTCACTTGCACACTAAAACAAGAAGAAAAAGAAAATGGATGCCGAAGGCCTAGAGGAAGAAGGAACTTCGGGCCTCGCCGGAGTTGGCGTCCTTCTCCTGTTGCACCACCGCCGCGGCAACACCCTCCACCACGTGCTGGGCCGTCCACCGGTCCTCAACCATCTTCTCCCCCAACACAACCCTCAGTGGGAAGTGGGGAGACGCAAGGTGGACACCGACAAGGACACGGGTGGCCACCACCCGCATGGCCTCCTCCACCGCCGCCTCCTGCGCCGCCTCCCTCTGTTAGCGGAGCTCCCCGAACCTGGCGGTGAGATGCTGGAAGAAGAGCATCAGGTGGTTCAGCTTCCCTCATCGAAGGCGGTGTACGGGATGAACGGCTGGAGGACAAGGGCATGCATATCCTCGTTCAGCCACTGGTACATGTTGCGAAGCGCTCCCATGCTCCCGTAGTGCTCGGCGTGAAGATGGCCGAAGAGCTGCTACGCCTCATGGCAACGGATCTTTTCCATCTCCAACTCTCCGCGCAACTCGGCGGTCTTGCTCTCCAGGCGGAGATCGGTTCCGTTGAGGGCTGCGCGAAGCTCCCGAAGCTCGGTATCCTTCGCGGCGAGACTTGCCTGCTTCTGTTCTCTCTCATAGTGGTTGTCCCTATGCGCCATAGCGAGAGAAGAAGGGCAAGGAATGAGGAAGAAGGAGCCGAAGGAGACAAGAGAGGCTCGGGGGCTACGGAGACGAGTGACAAGAGGTGGCCGACCCCTATGTTTTATAGACAGAAGGGGTAGGCGACGGACGCTCCCACTCCCACGACGCGCGGCCCCCACCCTCTCCCCTCCCCATCACTCCAACTCCCAAGTGCCACGGCGCAGGAGCCAAGGCGCCACCCGCCTCTACAGCAGCGCCATTATAACCGTCAGCCCGAAATGACAGGGTGGCGAAATGACATGACGACAGGGGTGTGTTTTCCCAACACTAGGTAACACGCCCCACGCATCTGGCCTTCGAGTTCTCTGGGCCCCATCCTCCCCTCGCGTTCCTGCGAAGGTCGCGCGGACTGGATGAGCCCGGGGGCTACTCTACACGCGACAGGCCCGGCGTGGCCCAAAGTCTGAAGATGGGCCCATTAGTGACAATGAATTAGGGGCTCACGGAAGGAAAAGTCGTTTAGACACAACAAACACGTCCGAAAGCCAAGACAAGCAGCGAGAGATGCCAAAACAGCTACAAGCAAGTGATATCTGGAGGTTCTAGGCTTCAGAGTCAGCGTCCTCGCCCAGAGAGCCCTCGACGTATGAAGAATCCTCTGGGACATCTCCATCGTCGTCAGGTGCAAACACACTAACGAGCTCCTCAACAAAGTTGGCAGTCACGGCCCTCGAAGCTTCAGCTCGTGCACCCTCCCCTAGAGGCTTCATCAGCTCCGCGAACAGGAAGGCAGGGTCGAGAAGATGAAGATTGGTGAGGACACGCTCTCCGGCTAGCGTCGCCACCTTCCGAGCTTCGGCCTCAATGGCCCCCCAAAACTCTCCCGCGGACGCCTCCAGCTTGGCGACGAATTCCTTGAAAAACAAGGCGTAGCTCCCTGCGTCATCAGCTTGAAAGTTAAGATACCCTGAGAGGGCCATCCTTAGCTTATTGGCACGCACGAAGACACGATCATGAACTTCCTTGAATATATCACACTGCATCTTGCGCTGCCGCCGAAGCCGATCCATTTCTTCACCCCGTTTCGCAAAATCGCTCACCAGCTGGGCGTTTTGCGTTTCGAGGTGCGACAACTTTGGCCGGCAATTCGAGAGTTTTTGCAAGGCCTCATCCCAGCCCTTTTCGCTGGCGCCCACCAAAGACCTCGCTTCACTAACGAAGCCCTTCAAGGAACCCAACTGTCTCTCCAGGTCCACGCATTTAGCCTCTAAGGCTTTGCTTTTCTCTGTAAAGCGTGTCTCCTGAAGGGTCAGCCTCCGCTGATATTCGGAGCGGGCGTCTTCCTTGTGCTTAAGAAGGGTGTCCGCAAGGATCTGCTTGCTCTGGGCCTCCTGCTTATCGCGACGATCCCTTAGTCGAGCGTCGGCGACGTCAACATTGGCTTGATGGGCGGCCTCCAGGCGCAAGACGGCTGCCTCGCGACCTTCAAGCTTGACCTTCTGAGCCTGCAACACCTCCTGAAGCAACTCCAACCGTTCCCTCTCGGCACGAAGGTCCGACGCCGTCTTCTCAGCCTCCTCCTTGTGCGATAGGACGTCGACCTCCCGGTCGGTCACGGCCGCCTCACGGGCATTCGGAATATCCAGCTGCCGACAAGACAATCTTCCTCAAGCAAAGGCTCTGTTGTCCGCTGGGAAGCACCGGCGGCGCAGGCAACCACACCCCCCAATGATGGACGAGCAAGGCTTGGAGTTGGGTGGGCTCCTCCGTTGGCCTCCCCAGAGGGCCCCTGGCGTCCGCCAAAGCCTGGGCCGCATGCAGGCGGGTGACCTCATTCTCTTGGCGGGCACACTCAGAACGAAGAAAATAAACCTTCCAGGCCTCACGCAGGAGGTGCTGCCCCCAGGCTAAGACGGCTTTCTTGGCCGCCAGACCGGCGTCAAGACGATCGATCGCCAGATGTGTTGGTGCAATATTTGCCCTCTTGTGTTTTGGAGATTGTTGACAGAAACATGCATGGACTGATTTGTTTGCTAGTGCACAGAGAGAGAAATAGTCCATGCAATGCCGAAGAGAATGCTGCCTCCGGTGTCAAGTTCAAAGAACTTCACCGAATAATATCTACACAAAAGAGAAGGATGAGCTACATCCAATGAAGTCATGTAGGCGAGAAGATTGATGTGAAGGAATTAACCCCTCAAAAATTTTACTGCTGACGTGAAGCAATTTGTTCGGTGACTCTGTCCGAAGAATATTGACTACAGCAATGGAAGACGAAGATGAAGTGAAGACGTAGCATTCTTTTCGTTGTTCTTCTTTCATTCATTTGAGTCATAGGACCTCCGTACTATTAAGAGGGGTATAGGTTCTCGAAGCTCAGATCCGCTATGATGCTTAGCCCAAACCTATGCGAGACTGAGAGAAATCTCTTTATGCTTTGAATCATTACCTGCCAGCAGAAGACGTTGTTCTTCGGTGCTGCAGGAGATATCTTTTGAACTAAAGAGTTAGCATTACTTGCTCCGCAAGGAATGTTATCGTTGTGCTCAATTTCCGACCGTTGGACTCGTGTTGTTCGGCCGTTGGCCGATCCACATGTCCAATTTGGTCTTTTCCCTTCAGGGAAGGCTGCGGCTATAAATAGCCACCCCGCTCCAACGTTGCCCGTTGGCTGCTCCGCTTAAGATTTCTGAGAAGATTGATTGAGCATCCCCTCTCCGAGTGATTTGAGTTTAAGATCCACCGAGAGAAAAATCAAGAGCCTAAACTTAGACAGTGGTTGAGCATCACAGTAGTTTTGAGTTAGAGTTCTTGTACCTATTACTCTTGAGAGCTGCGCACTCTCTAGATGGATAGGTGTCGGCTCGAGTGTTGAAGAGTAATTGTCTTCACCGAGCAAGATCTTCAGCAACCAAGAGTCATTGTGGTTCGCGAAGAGGTCTGCCGAAGGTTTGGAGATCGCCGACAAGTATCTACCATGAGTGAAATCAACTGGAGTCTGGTCAGCTTCGAGTTGAAGGAGAATAGGGCAAAGAGAGTTTATCTTCTGTGTTAAATCACAACCCCTCCAACCAGACGTAGTCCTTTGGCAGAAGGGCGAACTGGTCTACCAAATTCATCTATCGCCATCGAGCACCACTGGTTCATTCTACATTACTGCATTTCCTTCAACAGTTTACATTCGTGCTCTGTGTCGATAGTGTTATCTGATCAATCATTGTTCGTTACTTATCGTTCGCATTCTCATCATTCATTTCTGTCGTCTCAGTCTAATTTATTTCTCTTCGTACTTCTGGATGTCAGCATAATTTCATTCAGTGCCGTATCCATTCACCTTGTCACTATTTCCCGTGCATTTCCATCGCAGTTCATATCTTGTTTAATCTCGTGCTACTGCATCTGTTCATATGTTGTATTACCATCGTATCTGTCAAACCTAAGCTCGAACACTTACTGCTTCCTACATCGATAGATATGTTCCTCAATAGCTAGCTTGATTAAGTGCTTTTCTACCGAACCTTATTTCCGCTGCTGTGTTTGGGATCAGTTCAAAACATTCGTAAGAATTTTTGAATCTCCCATTCACCCCCCTCTGGTCGATATACTCTCGGTCCTAACAATTGGTATCAGAGCAGGTACTCCCTATCTCTGTTTATTAAAGGTCTAACAACCTTGGAGTTTTGAGTATGTCGTATGCAGGTAGATCCTCGCACTCTGAAAGGTTTCCTATCTTCGATGGAAATGATTATGTCTACTGGAGAGAGCGAATGAAAATCAGACTTCAAGCCATCAACATTGAACTTTGGAAAATTGTGGAAAATGGATACACTGTTCAGCACCCTGATGCTCCTACTTCCGATGACAAAGCTATAATGCGGTTGAATGCTCAAGCAAATGATATTATTTGTGACAGTATCTCGAAAGACATTTTCATTCGGTTCCGAAAGCTTGACATTGCTAAGCAACTCTGGGATGCCATCAAAGATGTTCATGAAGAATTCACTACCAGAACATATCAACACATAGATATGCTTCGAGCCATGTTTGCTGGTTTCAGGAGTCTTCGTAAGGAAAGTGCTATTGAACTCACCGATCGGTTGACAAATATTGTTAAAAGACTTCATCAACGAGAAGTAACAGATATCACCGATAGAGATGTGGTCAACAAGCTGCTGAGTGCTCTTGATGCAACCTTCGATCCAATCGTGGCTGAAATCAAGCAAAGACCAGACTATGAAGAACTTCACTACGTCGAGGTCATGACGCTGTTGTCTATTCACGAAGAAAAGATGGAACTTGAAAATGGGCATCAAGAATCTTCTTCGGAAAGCGAAGGGGAAATTCTTTCACACTATGGCAGTTCACAAGAAGAAGATGTCGAGAATCAACACTCTATCACAAGAGAACTCGAAATGCTCACAGAAAGACTTGATGATCTCAGAAGACAAAATTTGTGTCTCACAAATGATGACGAAGTTGACTTGCCTGAATCTTCAAGAAGATTACCTCCGAAAGAAATAAAGTGCTTCAAGTGCAAACAATTCGGTCACTACATCGCAGACTGTCCTTGCTGGGAGCAAGATGAAAAACCTAGCAGCAGATGGATTTATCTTCACTGCTCTGGATTCACTCGAGTGGATCGTCACACTAAGCTCTCGAAGAAAAATGAATCTGTCGCATCTTCTTCGACGAGACCAGTCACTGACGTGCGAACAAGAGCGACCATTGAATCTAATATGAAGAGAATATCGCAGCTGACTAGGGTGTGTGCTGAAATGAATATGGAATTTGAAGAAGAAACATCCGAATCCGAATCAGAAGACGAAGAGCTTTACAGAAGCCGAGGAAGAGGCAATGCATTCGTCACTTATGAATCATCCGAGAAGTCTCTCGAATCAGACACTGATGATAATGCTTCAAGTGATGACGAACCAATCGCACTCTGTCTCATGGCAAAAACCTCAAAGGATCAGGTATCAGCAAAGCACCAAAAATCTATGACTGAATATTCCTCTGAATACATTGCCTGTGCTAAACTTGTTAAGATTGCAAAATCTCAACAAGATGAGCTTGAAAAACTTGAGATGAATCTCAGGAAAACCGAAGGATTACTGGTCAAAGAGATGGAGAAGAATCAAGAGTTGACTGAAAAGCATGATGCTTTTTCTTCAACGATTGATGATCTTTCCAAATGATATGATTCACTTGCAGTCGACTTCGAGAGTTTATCAGATGAACTCCTTAGCAGGAATCAAGAACTCGAGTCACTGAAAGAGTCTTATAACGTGCTTGCGAAACAAAAAGCTTCTCTCTTCGCCGAGCAATCTAACAACCTTCCTGATGATTTTGTGCCTCCTTGATCAAAATGCCTAGAACGTAGCAATGCTGATTCGATTGCTGAAACATCCAATGCTGCCATCGAGAATATTGCAACTACTACGAATGATATCTCTAACCCCTCTTTCGAGGAATTTGTTGGTATCTCTGATGAAAATTGCAGGCTAAAGAACTTGCTTGAGACAGGAATGCTAAAAAGCCTCAAAGGGCATCAAACTCTCTGTGATGTGCTCAAGAAGTCAATACTGCACAAAAATCTCCGAAAGGAAGGATTGGGTTTCGAAAGGAAACTCAACGTTGATGGAACCTACTGGACTCCCGAGCAACATCCTCGAACAAGTTGGGTTCTTGCTAAACGCAAAACTCTCGAACCTGCACTCCTGTCTGGATATGACATTTCCATTCCTGTTGTTTTTGATGAGTCTAATGACTCAAACTACAAACTCTTCAAACAACAAAATGGTAAGGTTTTTGCTCGGTATGTTGGGACTAACTGCAGGTCTGGCTCACCCAAGAAGCAAATCTGGGTGAAGAAGTGCATCACTGAAAATTTATCTGTCACTGCTAACTTGAATATGCAGAGTAACTCTCCTCAAGGAAATGATAATCACTCGCAGATTGGCACTGAAACTTCCTCGAATGGATATCGGTCAAACTTTCGACAAAAGGAGTACATGCGTATCTCCTTGAATCATTATGCTCATGTCTCTGGGAACAATTTCAATGCTTGCTCATATGATTACTCTCGAAATGCACAGGTGAACCACAGAAATCAACGAAGGAACAACCCTGCTCAGTCAAGACAAATGAGGTATGCGCTGCCCACACAAGTGTGGGTTGCGAGAAAGAACTAACTCGTCTTGCAGGAACTCGCTCTCAGGGATTCTATTCGGTTATCCTTTTCCCTGAGACCTATATTGTTGGTGCTGGTTCTCTATGTTTCTTTGTTCTCTGTTTGATGTTTGTCTTCGAGTTGCCATGTTTGTGTTTCGTCCGATAAACAACTCACTCATAGCTCCTCGTTTGGTGTTTCTTCTCGTCTGGCTGAGTGTTTTCTTTCGGACCCTTTTATCCTTCTATTCTCTCTCATCCAAATCTATGATGTCCGCCGTGAGCATGCAATTTGATCTGAAGAAGATCTCTCCGACGTCCTTGGTCGCGAAAGAAATCAACTTCGAACTTTTATCCATTTTTGGCGTTTAGCCCTTTAAACCTTTCTACCTCTCGCTCTCTTCCCGAGTTTCTCGCAGAAAACTGTTGCCACGTGCCCACGATCTACACAATCGTGATCGTGTCCGTCGAATGTGGAACGTCCCGCAACTGTGGGCCATAGATTTCGGAGAGGAGGTTCAGCTCTCCAGCTATAAATATCCCTCACCGCATCGCGTCTTCTTCCTCAGTTCCTCAATCCCTCGTTCCACCTCCACCCGAGCCCGTGCTCGAAGCAACTCCGGCGAGAAGCTCAGCCGCGCCACTCCGGTGGAATCTCGTCGCAGCTGATCATGCCGGTGCGGTAATCTTCCTCCCGCATTGTCGTAGTTGATCCAAGTTGCCAAGTTAGGGCGCTTGGATCCGGAACTGCCCCTATCCATCTCTCTGTTCGTAGGGCAGTTCTTACCGATGTTATTTTCTTCGATTTATTTCACCACGGTAGATCTTTAGGAATCACTAGGATTTGACATGTACGGTTTGTAGATCTTCTTCGTACTGGTTTTCCTCATCTAGGGTTCATGAGTAATTATCCGAAAGATTAGATAGCTGTCAACCTGCCTAGAATTTTTCTGTGGCTAGCTTGTAAAATTTATCGATGATATCTTTTTGTTTTACCATGTGTTCCTTGTTGGACTCCCTCAAAATCATTTTCGTTCAAAATCTTTCTGTGCATGCTTAGGACCCTACCCTTTTTCCCTCGCATCTATTCTATTTCACAGGTTGGTCATGTCACAGAGTTCGCAAGAGCATTCAGATTCTGAAGAAAATCTGCCTCAGTTTCCGTCAAGGTCTGAACAAATGAGAATGAATGGAGGAGGAAAATCTCTAAAGCCACCCAAGGCTCCGAAGAAGAAACACGAGTCTGAACCCGAAGAAGATATTGAGGAAATTCCCTCTGCTCACAGTCAGCCCAAGGATGAATTGGTCACAGACGCTCTAACCATCTTCTCTGATGGAAATCCTAAAAAGGGTGGTCACGGCAGAGAAAAGAACACCACTGCGGAGATGTCTGATCCTGATAGTTACGGAACTCCACCTGAGGGTGAATCAACGACAGATCGCAACAACAGGCTTCAAAGGATTCGCCGCCACTGGGCAGGCAAATGGTACAGATATGAAAATGTTCGCGAGAAGTACCAGATGCTGTTTGCTTTCACACCACCGTGGAACGACTGCATTGCCAAAAACTGCATTGGCCCCGATGACAAAAAAGTCAAACCACCACAGCCTCAAAATGCTCACCCCGACTCCCTCAAAACCATCGCTAATTTTCCCGAGGAAGTGACTAAGAGGGCGACGGCCAAAGCCAAGCGTGAAGCTAGAGAAGCGAAGAAAAACCAAGTTGAAGCGAAAAATGTTGCGCTGACATAGTAAGACGTACAGAAAAAGAAGGATCGTGCATCTGCTTCCAGGGAAAGCAATTCTAGGAAATCAGTTTCCCCTCGTGCACCACAAAAGAAAACTCTCGCCAAGAGAACCAAGAAGGCAGTTCCTGACTCGTCTGATGAGTCATCCAGAGAAGATACCCCTGATGAAATTCCACTGTATGATCATCTTGCCATTCTCAACAAGCCATCCAAGAGCCCCTCTCCAGTGAAAGCTTTACCCTCTCCGAGGAAATCACCCAGGCATGCACCCATTCCGTCCACTAACAAACCTTCGGGTTCTACGGCTCCAAGAACTTTGACAAGCACTGCAGCGAAGAGAAAGCTGCAGCCTGAAGAAAAAGCTGATGTGGCTGCTAAGAAGACCAGGCTCACTGTTCCTGCTCCCACAGAGGAACAGAAGTATGATTTCAATTTCATGATCGAGGTGATTGACAGTGCTGCATATGATGCAAAAGCTGATGATGTGAGCGGTCTGGGACTGCCTGATGATGTTACCGAAATGGTAACGAAGCATTTCATCGAGCTGAGGAAAATCTCCAAGAAGCTAAATAAAGCTGTCAAAGACAAGCAAGCTGTCGAGAAAATGAGAAATGAGGCCAAGACTGAATCCGAAAGGAAAAAGATGAACAAAGAAATTGTTAAACTCACCAAGGCCCTCAGTGTCTTGCGCAATGAGAAAATTGAGTGGCACTTGCGCTTGCACATGGAAGTATCTCAGCTGCGCGACAAGAGAAACGAGGAGATTGACCGCAAGGCAGATCTTGCTCGAAGAAGAATTCAAGAGGAAAAATGTCAGAAGGATAGGGCGAGAGTGAGCAAACCGAAAGCAAACAAAGACCGCCGCCTTCAGAATATCGCTGCTGATCCTACTCCTCTGGACTCCCATGTACCCTTGCAGCAGGTTCCACCATCTCCACCTCACGAGGATGAACTCATGCAGCAAGCTGGCGCTGAGGAGGTTATTATTCCTGCTCCAGTATCCCAAGAGCAACTTGAAGTTGTTGATATATTCCTGGAAAAGACTGTTGAGGAAAATGCACCTCCTAAGCAGCAATCCCTAGTTGATGAGGTTGATGAAGAGATTGAAGTTGAGAAAGCAGATGCATCGCCGCCGAGAACAATGCAAGCAGAGCCCTCCGAACCAAATAAGGAGGAAAATGACAAGATTAAGGGGGAGCTAAATGTTTCCCGAGAGAAAACACCCTCGGTCACATCATCTGGTGCACCTACCCGGATGGATGTTGATCCTGCTCCACTTACCACTGCACCACAGTTGGTAGAGGAAGAAAAGAAATCTGATGAGCCGATGGCTCGAGTAGAAACTGTCCCGCCAGTTGTGTCTCAAGCGTCTGAGAAAGAGGTCATCGTGCCTCCAGCCGAAGAAAGTGCAAGGAAAGAAAAGGCCCTAGTGCCCGAAAGTCAGAAAGCTGCTGAAGGAGTTCCAACAAGCAAGAACAATGGTCAGTCAAGTTCTTTGAAGCAATCTGCACGAGAAAAATCGAGGATGCCACATGCTCCTCTCAAGCCTATTGAGGAAGGAGTGCCTGCACCTGATGACATTCGGACCCGGTCTATGGCCGATGAAGAACAACTGAGAAATCCCTTGGAAACCTACCCTTTGTTTCCTATCGATGAAGGCCCCAATGGTCCAGCTTTCAATGAGTAGTTTCATCATTCGAAACTTGCATTCTTTGGGACCAGCCCATATGATGGAGAAAGAACTTCCTTGTCACCAAGATTCTGGACGAAGGAACAGGCCGTGTACTATGCTCGCATTCTGTATGGCAAGAATCGCATCTTCAAGCACAAGATTCTGAATTTCGCCAAGCTCAAAAGTTTACCTTGCTTCCATCACACTATCGAGCAGATTGAACAGGTCTTCCTGAAGAGTTTCCTTCGTTTCAATCATGGCTGGAATCATGAAGTAATCATTCAGTTCTATGCCACTCTTTATATCTCAGGGGAACTTGCAAGTAGCAGTACTTGGATCCTCGAATGGATGACCGAAGAAGAAAAGATCAAATGTTCGGCTGATCAGTTCCTCGCGCTGTTGAATCTTCCTCTGTGTGAATTTGATGCCACTCGGGAACACATACTGCACTACTGGGATGTATCCGAAGCTGAACTTCATATGCTGATGGACCCCAAACTTGTTGGTGATGAATGTACCGAAGCAAATCCAAAGAATCTGGCCTATGAGAACAAAGTGCTATTCCATATCCTCTGCAACTCCCTCACGCCAACAAACAGGCCAGAAACTATTCATGGCATTGTGGCAAATGCTCTTCAAGCAATAGCTCATGGCATTCGGTTTGACATTCCGGATCTTCTCATTCGCAACTTGGCCTATGCTGCTGACAACCCTCAAGTCTTGAAGCCATATGCACCATGTGTCATGTTCGCTATTGAGCAGCTTACAGAGAAAAAGTTCTTCTGCCCATATGTTCCGAGAGCTTTCATTCCACCAGCCCGAGACACTCTCCGGATCGTGAAGGACATCGGCAAAGCGAAGACGCCTATTGATGCTACTGCCTCTGTCTCTGCTAAAGCTCCGAAGGTTAAGAAGGCTACAGTCGAAATCCCTCCTGAAGAAAATCCCTCACTGTATGAGATTTGTCTTCGCACTCAGCAAGCCCTGGAAAGTCACATCAAGCTCGACCGCAAAGAGAAGTTGGAAATGATGACTGAGATCAATCTGCTTCACAATTATGCTCGCCAAGCTCTGCTGTATGAGAAAGAACAGAAGAAGCGCTCGTGGACCCTTCTGCGCAAGCATTATTCTCGCACTCAACTATCTGCCAAGGGTATCGAGAAAGATTATGATCATCTGGAGTTGTTTGAAGTTCCTCGCATCCGAAGGCAAACCCCAGTGCTTCCTCAGCGTTCTGCCTCCACCGACCTGTTGTTTGTTGAACCCGATTATGAACTTGATGACACAGCAGGCACATTTATATTCAAGCCAGATGCACCTCGCACTGCTACTCCCGAAGCTGATCCCGAAGCTCATGTTGCGACTCCAACTCCTGCTTCGGCCTCGACCATCGCTCGTTCTACTTCACCGAACAGTTCGAGTTTTGAAGATTCTTCGGACGAGTAGTTCCTCGCATGCATTCTCTTTCCTTTTTGACACTTGTTGACAAAAAGGGGGAGAAGAACATCGAGAGATAGATAAGCGGGTTATTTGCAGGGTGTTTCCATTCGCCATTTGCTTTTCTTTCGAACAATTTGCTTTTGGTCGTTGAACTTTTGGTCGTGGAACTTGGTCTCACCGCCCGTGGTAATGGTATACTGCGTCGTCATGTACCGTTAATAACCCCTGCAATGCCATATCTGCTTCCAGTTATCTGTTTGCAGGTGCTATCGAATGCTTACCTCCTTGCAAATGATTATACTCGATACTTATCTATCATGCAAGGTTAAGTGAAAGCCTTTCAAGGAGAATTGGAAACCATGCTTCTCTCAAAGAGATATCTTACTCCTTGAAACTACATATATCTTACTCCTATGATTATCTTTCACTATCTAACGATGCAGGAGAAGAAAGGTTGCTTCAGAGTAAATTTACTCATGATTCAAAAGAGAATTCTTTCTATCTGTCTCATAAGCTGTTTTCCCTCGCATATTTCTATCGTATCATTCTTGTTGCAGGAAAACCTCGTCTGAAGCATATCTACTCCGAGCAATATACTTGTGACTCCCTTGCGCTATTTTCTCATTCGAATATCTAACTTGCAGGGAACCTATATCTCGTGTGGATTCAAATTGTGTTCTGAGAAAATCTTCTTGGCTTATCCTTTGCCACAACTCTTTTCAATTTATCCTCGCTATCTAACAAATCCTTTTCAAAATTTGTGTGTGGCAGGAAATACCTCCGACACCGTCGAGTGCATTGGATGAAACTACGAATGAGATCATCTTTCAATGTCACTCATACGAAGATTCACTTCGCTACCTCCCGGTTTATCTTCTATGCATACTCTGAATGATGCATACCTTCAGGGGGAGCGAGTTTTATCTTCGTGATGATCTCTCGTCTTTCAATATCCTTCACATTCCTTTTCATTCTTTCATCTATCTTTCGATGTGTTCTGTTTTGTCAACAATCGTCCAAAAAGGGGGAGATTGTTGGTGCAATATTTGCCCTCTTGTGTTTTGGAGATTGTTGACAGAAACATGCATGGACTGATTTGTTTGCTAGTGCACACAAAGAGAAATAGTCCATGCAGTGCCGAAGAGAATGCTGCCTCCGGTGTCAACTTCGAAGAACTTCACCGAAGAATATCTGCACAACAGAGAAGGATGAGCTACATCCAATGAAGTCATGTAGGCGAGAAGATTGATGTGAAGGAATTAACCCCTCAAAAATTTTACTGCTGACGCGAAGCAATTTGTTCGGTGACTCTGTCCGAAGAATATTGACTGCAGCAATGGAAGACGAAGACGAAGTGAAGACGTAGCATTCTTTTCGTTGTTCTTCTTTCATTCATTTGAGTCATAGGACCTCCATACTATTAAGAGGGGTATAGGTTCTCGAAGCTCAGATCCGCTGTGATGCTTAGCCCAAACCTATGCGAGACTGAGAGAAATCTCTTTATGCTTCGAATGATTACCTGCCAGCAGAAGACGTTGTTCTTCGGTGCTCCAGGAGAAATCTTTCGAACTGAGGAGTTAGCATTACTTGCTCTGCAAGGAATGTTACCGTTGTGCTCAATTTCCGACCGTTGGACTCGTGTCGTTCGGCCATTGGCCGCTCCACATGCCCAATTTGGTCTTTTCCCTTCAGGGAAGGCTGCGGCTATAAATAGCCACCCCGCTCCAACGTTGCCCGTTGGCTGCTCCGCTTAAGATTTCTGAGAAGATTGATTGAGCATCATCTCTCCGAGTGATTTGAGTTTAAGATCCACCAAGAGAAAAATCAAGAGCCAAAACTTAGACAGTGGTTGAGCATCACAGTAGTTCTGAGTTAGAGTTCTTGTACCTATTACTCTTGAGATCTGCGCACTCTCTAGACGGATAGGTGTCGGCTCGAGTATTGAAGAGTAATTTTCTTCACCGAGCAAGATCTTCAGCAACCAAGAGTCATTGTGGTTCGCGAAGAGGTCTGTCGAAGGTTTGGAGATCGCCGACAAGTATCTACCACGAGTGAAATCAACTGGAGTCTGATCAGCTCCGAGTTGAAGGAGAATAGGGCGAAGAGAGTTTATCTTCTGTGTTAAATCACAACCCCTCCAACCAGACGTAGTCCTTTGGCAGAAGGGCGAACTGGTCTACCAAATTCATCTGTCGCCATCGAGCACCACTGGTTCATTCTACATTATTGCATTTCCTTCAACAGTTTACATTCGTGCTTTGTGTCGATAGTGTTATCTGATCAATCATTGTTCGTTACTTATCGTTCGCATTCTCATCATTCATTTTTGTTGTCTCAGTCTAATTTATTTCTCTTCGTACTTCTGGATGTCAGCATAATTTCATTCAGTGCCGTATCCATTCACCTTGTCACTATTTCCCGTGCATTTCTATCGCAGGTCATATCTTGTTTTCCCTCGTGCTACTGCATCTATTAATATGTTGTGTTACCATCGTATCTGTCAAACCTAAGCTCAAACACTTACTGCTTCCTACATCGATAGATATGTTCCTCAATAGCTAGCTTGATTAAGTGCTTTTCTACCGAACCTTATTTCCGCTGCTATGTTTGGGATTAGTTCAAAACATTCGCAAGAATTTTTGAATCTCCTATTCACCCCCCCTCTGGTCGATATACTCTCGGTCCTAACAAGATGCGCCATCGTGAAGGGGTCATCTGGCGACGTGCCCGGATCTCCGCCTCCGCCGCTGATACGTCTCCAACGTATCTATAATTTTTTATTGTTTCATGCTGTTATATTATCAATCTTGGATGTTTTTATATACATTTACAACAATTATATATCATTTTTTGGGACTAACCTATTAACTTAGTGCCCAGTGCCAGTTGTTGTTTTCTGCCTGTTTTTGGTTTTACAGAATATCAATACCAAACAAAGTCCAAATGCCACGAAACTTTTTGGAGATTTTTTTTCTGGACATAACAAACACTAGAAGCTTCGGGAGGAGGCCAGAAGCCCCAGGAGGTGGCCACGAGCCACCAGGGCGCGCCTGGGGGGCAGGCGCGCCCTGGTGCCTCGTGGGCCCACCTCTGCCTCTTTTGACCTAATTCCACCACTATAAATTCCCAAAAATTGGGAAACCAACAGAGGAGTCCACGAAATACTTTTTCCGCCGCCGCAAGTTTCTGTTCTTGAGAGATCCCATCTGGAGGCCTTCTCCGGTACTCCGCCGGAGGGGGAATCGATCACGGAGGTGCTCTACATCAACCTTGCTGCCCTTCTATGATGCGTGAGTAGTTTACCACAGACCTTCGAGTCCATAGTTAGTAGCTAGATGGCTTCTTCTCTCTTTTTGATCTTCAATACAATGTTCTCCTCGATGTTCTTCGAGTTCTATCCGATGTAATCACTTTTTGCGGTGTGTTTGTTGGGATCCGATGAATTGTGAGCTTTTGATCAGATTATCCATGAATATTATTTGAGTCTTCTCTGATCTCTTTTATGCATGATTATTATAGCTTCGTATTTCTTCTCCGATCTATTGATTTGGTTTGGCCAACTAGATTGACTTATCTTGCCATGGGAAGAGGTGCTTTGTAATGGGTTCGATCTTGCGGTGCTCAATCCCAGTGACAAAAAGGGACATGACACGTATGTATCGTTGCTATTAAGGGTAAAAAGATGGGGTTTATTGATGCGTGAGTTTACTTTGTCTACATCATGTCATCTTGCTTAAGGCGTTACTCCGTTCTTCATGGACTTAATACACTAGATGCATGCTGGATAGCGGTCGATGTGTGGAGTAATAGTAGTAGATGCAGGCAGGAGTCGGTCTACTTGTCTCGGACGTGATGCCTATATACATGATCATTGCCTTGGATATCGTCATGATTATTTGCTTTTCTATCAATTGCCCAACAGTAATTTGTCTACCCACCGTATGCTATTTTCTTGAGAGAAGCCTCTAGTGAAAACTATGGCCCCCGGGTCTATCTAAATCATATATTAAAAACCCTAAAAATACCTTGCTGCAATTTTACTTTATTTATTTTATTTTGTATTTTTGTTCAATCTATCTATCTATCACATACAATTTAATCTTGCAACTTATCGCCGAGGGATTGACAACCCCTCATTTGCGTTGGGTGCAAGGATTTGTTGTTTGTGTGCAGGTACTGCTAACGAGGTGTTGCGTGATTCTCCTACTAGATTGATAACCTTGGTTTCATAACTGAGGGAAATACTTACCTCTACTGTATTGCATCATCCCTTCCCCTTCGGGGAAAATACCAACGCAAGCTACAAGTAGCAGCAGCCGCCCAAGGTCAACGCTGGGCCTGGAGTATCGCTGATCCTGGAGACCAAGGGCTGCGGGAATGGTTCCCAAAGAGACTGCCTGTCCCTGCTGGGCGGACTCGGGGGATTCGAGACAGCTAGGGACGTCCCCGACGCACTCTCAGCATGGACGAAAGCCGGCGAGCCCTCCAACGGAGGGGTCACACTAGCTCCAGGAGGGATAGGACTCTGGATCATTGCTGGCTCCTCTCTGACAGCGTGAAGGGGGTCACCTGAAAAGGGAAAAATGATCTTATAAGAGGAAGTCTCAGCTAGCAAAATAGATGCAGGCCAAGTCAGAGTGAGCAGGCCAACCTGTCCTCTCAGGGCCCTGACGCGACCCACAATCTTGTAACTTCCCGTCGTGGCCAGGGTCTTCCGGAAGTGCCTCACCCAACAGAGCCGGTGTTTCATTCCTCCTGGCGCCCTCAGACGCCTCCGACCTCCTGGCCTTCACCTCCAAAGGAGGGGCCTTGGACCGGGGGTTGCACAACTTAAGGAAATAAGAAGACCACTCGAGGAGCCGCACAACAATGGAGAGCTCGGAGAAACTCACATGTCCGTAGCACACTGCCGCCTCTTCAGCAAGAGTTTGGTAATGGGTGAAGCCGGGGGCGCCATGCCAGGGAATGCGCCGAACGACGCTGGAGTTCCGGGTCCCGGCGTAGACTCGCTAATAGCCGCGCCCACAAGGGAAGGTTGGTCCACCTCCGCGCTGCCAACAGAAGGGCGGCCACAATTAAATCATGACAGCCCAAGGAAAACTACGGGCGGGGGAGAAAAAAATGACTCTTATCGGCCCATGGCGGTGACGGTTGTATGATGCCCTTGCTTGGATCGCCCGAGCGGCCTCGTATCCCTCGAGGGTGGCGACTCTCTCTTCTTACCGGCTGTCGGTGGCGTGGTTTGTGCGGGTGGAACCGACGAGGAGCCCTCGGCGTTGTCTTCATCACTCGCCTCATAACTTTCTTCTATGGTCCCGTCGTGGCCAAGTTGGGACGACCTCGGCTGCTCCGGGCAGGGGTTAGGATGACGAACATCTCATGTGCCTTTGGGGACGATGCCCCACCTATCACACTCCGGCAGGCCTTCCAGGATGGCCTCGCGTGCCCCGTCGGCATGCAACATCCGAACAGAGAAGGGGAGGCCCGGACCGCCCTCGGCGTGGAACAAGACCTTCATGATCCACTTAAGCTTCTCGTCCTCGATAACGGACAAGTGAAGGCATCTCGGGTCTTGAGGCCCCCGGTACGTCCACATTGGAAGCTGTTGGGCCTGCAGGGGGGCTACCCGTATCCGGGAGAAGCTGAGGACCACCATGCGCCCGTCAAGACGTTTTTCTGCAAGGCGTTTGATGCGACTGAGCAGGGATCGAAGGTGGCCCCGTCAGGGCAGCTCACCCACCCGTTGTGCTCCCCGGCTGGAGCGGTAGGCTCTTGTAGCCAGACGGACTCCCGCAGGGCGTCGATGAATATCCAATTCTGGCGCCACTCATCCAGAGGTTCATGAAGATTCAGAGGAATGAAGTCAGCTTCGGCCTCTTTCCTGGTAAGACGGAAGGATACGTAGCCCGAGACCTGATTTCCCAGATTCTGGCATGCTGAGAAGAAATGCCGGAAGAGCTCCAAGGACGGCCTCACCCCCACGAACTCCTAGCACAAGTGGGAAAAGATTGCCAGAACCAGCACGGCGTTGGGATGAATATGGAGCATATGGAGTTGGAAGTGTTCCAAGACCGCCATGAAGAAGTTGCAAAATGGGGGAACTAAACTGGCGTCGAGGAAGTTAACGAAAATGGGGATCATGGTGTTGCTCTCCATTGTGCTGCTCGCCGGAATAAGTTCCATCGCCCCCCACGAGTGGTTCACACCTCCGACCAAGAACCTAAGTTTCCTCCGACTCCGGGCGACGGGGAAAGTGGACTCAAGCAAAACCGACGGAAGCGCCCCTCCAGCTACCTCCTTATCTCTTCTCCCCATTTTGGCCGTCGATATGGGATCGCAGGATGCCATGGCTAATGGGGAAAATCAACTTGGGAGGATTAGGTTGGAGGCGCAGGAACAATGAAGGGAAAAGTCTGTCGGCTCAGCACTGTGCGGTTTCTCCCCTTTGTAATCAAATGGACGGGGGAGGGTGACCGCTTGCCCAAGGGCGTGACAACCCACGACCGCCGAAGAACGATGGGAGTGGTGCGGAAGCCAAGGAGGTGGCCCATTTTCTCATGGGGTAATCGATTAGTCCCTGCCCTTATGACAGGACATGGGCTGGTTTCGTTAGTCCCCATGAGACGAACCAGGCTGCCACATGTCACATCCCTGGTGATACTTGGCCTCATCCCCCTCTTCGCTGGCTACTGTAGGCATAAATAAAACTAGGGTGGCAACAGCCTGGTGCTTCGGGCCTAAACAATTAGGGTCATATGTTTTTCTTCGTCAGAAAGGAGACCTTTGAAGGCTCTGCAAGTATCCGGTGGACTTTGGCCTGCAGCGATAAGGATGACTCAAAGCGCGACGCCAGACAAACTCCCGTGATCGCTCTGCGGGATCCACCCAGGAGGATGTGTCAATGCTTTCGGGAAGAAGAGGCCTTGATTTCAGGGAAGGTGTGCAACAATCCATGCCCCGAAGGACAGCTACTGGCGCTAGAGGTAGGATGGGCGTGTATGACCAGCCCTCATGCGTAGGCTCGAGAAGAAACCATGTGGACGAAGCCATCCACAATGGCCACAGTAAGATTCACCTATTGTTTACACTACTACAGTGATGGTACCTCACAGCCACTCAACATATACCGAAGGAGGCATGTAAGTATCTGGGGGGTAACACACTGCCCCGAGAAGTCGTCATCATCGTCCGTGCGAGCATGCCATGGGCAACCATAGTGCCACGGTACAAGCTAGACTAGCCTGTCAGAATGTATATTCCACCAATAGGAGCCTTCGGGAGGACCTCGGTCGATAGTATAAATAAGGTAGGCCGAGGCTTCACCGGAGGTCGATCTTTTCATCTTGTAACAGACACACATTGTAGCTCTCTACCATCGCAATAACAAACAAGGCAGGAGTAGGGTATTACACCAAGAAGGTGGCCTGAACCTGGGTAGTTCTTTGTATTCATCTGTAGTTCATCCATCCATCGTTCATCCATGACTTAGGATTGCTAGACGTGTTCAGCCCCTGGCCGAACTCTCAAGGGTTGTAGCAAACAACTCATATGTAGGTTCTTAGAAACCGACATGTTCCTACCTAGTAACTTCTAATTACCAATACACTTTTCTTCTGCGTTGTTCTAACTAAATATTCCCTATCCTCCCACTCCTCCACTCCTATAAGATAGCGCCGCCGCTGAGGAGACTCCGGAGGTGGAGGACGAGGCTGCCAACAACTGGAGGTGGGTCGAGCCTGAACCGCAAGTGACTCCGGCGTGCCTAGACTTCATCAGCAGCCTTCCCGACGATATGTTGATAGTCATCATCTCCCTCCTCCCAATCAAATATGGCGCACGGACAACTGTCCTCTCCCGGCGGTGGCGCTCCCTATGGCACTCCACCCCTCTCGACCTCATCGACGTCCACAAGCTCTGCCATGGCTATCGCAAAAGCTTGGACGCATTGTCCTAGATCCTCGGCATGCACCATGGCCCAATCAGAGGCCTTATCATGGGCAAGTTCCATTCCAACAGCAAGGACCGAGCCAAGATTGACGAGTGGTTCCTATCTCCCGCCCTAGATCAGCTCGAGGAGCTCAGTTTTAATGATGGACATGTGTGCTCGCTGCCACCGTCCGTGCTCCGCCTCACGCCCATGCTGCGCCTCGCCAGGTTCATGGACTGCCATTTCCCCTCGATTAATGACACAACCGCTCTTTTTCTCCCTCGACTGAAGCACCTCGATCTCGTCACCGTCTGCATCCCCCAGGAGGACAGGGAGCGCCTGCTCCACGGCTTTACTGCGCTCGAGTACCTTTGTCTTCAGGCGATCAATGGGTTGAGTAGCCTCCACATCACCTCCATGACTCTCCGGACAATTTATGTGTGTTGCTGATGCTGCAACAAGAGATCACATAAGGTGTATCACGATATGGTCATTGAGGACGCGCCTTTACTTGAGAGATTACTTGTAGTTGATCAACAAGGTCCAACAAGAATCAGTGTCATTTCTGCGCCAAAATTGACAGTGGTGGGCTACTCGTCTGTCAAATTCTCCGAACTTGTTATTGGATCCACACCCGTTCAGGTACAACAGTCTCCTTCTTCTTCTCCTTCTTCTTGAAATTAACATTTTTTTTCTAATTTTGAAGATGTATATATGTTCGTCTGTCATCCAGAAAATGATTCGGACAAGCTTGACCTCGTATCTGCGCACAGTGAAGATCTTGGCACTAGAATCTATCGGCCCCGACCTCGACCAAGTTGTCAAATTCCTGGGATGCTTTCCATACCTGGAGAAGCTATATATCGAGGTGATGCTCCTTTCCTGTTAAATGTTAACCACAAGGGAATTCATTTTTTGGTACCTTTTTCCAAGTTTACAATGACGAATGTACTACGATTTCTGAAGGAATTTTGGAGGATTTCAGTACATAGATGTTTTTTTCCTATAGTGGTTGCTTGATTCATATGGTTACAATCCATAAGTATTTCTCCTTTGGATTCATCTGTACTAGTTTTCATAGGAAAATTTCTATCCACTCCAACCTCTTGTGAAGAAGCCTATGTTTTCCTAGAGTGTAATCAAACGCCCATGTTAATCATGTAGGATCGAAGATGGCAAGTCACTCTATTCATGTATTTTAGAAATCCTGCAAATCAAAGAGGCATGTAGTGTTCAAAACTGCATGTAGGCGCTAATACGTTCTCTTCTTTTGCAGATATGATTAGGCACAGTAGTGGATAATGTGATACAATATAACAATCCCATCGAATGCCTTGATCTCCATCTCTCAGAAATTACTTTGAACTCCTACTGAGGGACCTTACTGGAGATTATATTCGCCAGGTTCTTCGTTGTGAGAGCAAGTGTGCTAAAGGTAATGAGGATTGCCCTACATTTATCATGCAAAACTGAATGGTTTGCTGATCAGTGCCGGCGGCTACGGCAGAATGGAAATGGCTCTGCAGAAGCTGAATTTCATTTTGGAAGTTCAGTTGACAGAGTACTCGGAAGTCATTATGTCAAGCCCATACATGACTTGTCAGTGGCTGATCCCTTTGCAGAAATGTTGAGGTGGCGAAACTAGTTGTAATATCAGTTCGAACCTCTCATATGTTCATGTTCAACAGATCGGCACGGGCGTCTACAGCTGCATGAGCTGAATTTCATTTCTAATATCAGTTGGAACCTTGTAAACTTTGAATTAGAGCCTTGTAATATTTCTGGAATTTGTGGTACAATCGTTGAAATGGCATCGTATGAGACTCGTTTATTGGTAGTACTATTTTGACCTTAATATGCAATGGAAGATTAATATCTGGACCTTAATGGACTTGATTTTATTTACCATTCTCGAATGTGTTTCCCCTGTCGATCTCATCGCAGACGATCTATATTGCGTACTCAACAACGATCTTCGACATTATTGCACGCAGGTGCTTAGATGAGGTGCTAAGCACATTAAATAGCTTAGCAATTATACTCCCCAATGCATAGGTGCTTAGCTTCTTGTAGCTAAGCTTCCTTCCTTTAATGATTTAGCAACTAAAGTTCTTCATGCAGTGGTGGGCTTCTTTCATTTAAATGTTTCGCCTAGATTCACGTGCTTGGCATTGTTTCTTCCTAGGGTCACCACACTCATCTCTCTCCTCTTAATTAACTTGCCACATCAGATTTTTCGCCTATGCGGCAGGCTTAGCATCTGTACAAGGTGGAGCATTGGGAGGGGCCTAAGTCATTCCACACACTTCATTTTTGCAAAGCTTTTACCAATAAACGCCCATGATTGGCCCCTCTTTGAGCCGACGCGTGGCCAAACGAGCCAGGTGGGAAGCTTGCACGGTTGCGCGTGGTAACATGCGCGGTTGCGCGGGAACAGGCTCGCCAATGATACATTGGCGCCTCTTCGAGCCCGCGCATGGCCAAACGAAACGCGTGTGGTGTGCCCAAGCGTGCACTGGAATCCTCTGCCAGGAACGATGTGACTAGACGTGCCTATTATAGGCCGTCCGGCCCCCATTTAGTACAGCAGCCATTTAACACTCGTCTCTCTTCAACCTTTCGATCGCGCCCCAATATTGCAAGAAGCACACCCACGACCACAAATACAGAGAGGGTTTCCTGCGCGGCTCCAATGGCGCTCCCAGCGGCTGCCGACGATGAGCGCCAGTTCGCCATGCATGCCGTAGTGGACACCCACCGAAGGTTCATGGAGCTCTCGGTGGTGTACACCAACCACTCGATCTGGGTGGAGAACTCCATCCATGTTATCGAGATGTTGCTTGCCGTGGACAAGTACAAAGTGGTCAGGTTCGACCTCGAGTACACCCGCGCTCGTGCCGGGTATGGTCAAAAGGTCGCCGTCGTCTAGATGTGCATGTGCAATCACGTTTGGCCAGGTTTGGCCACAAGGCCTTGCGAGCGTTTCGCCAGGTTTGTCAACAGCCCCGACTACAGGTTCGCTACGGTGGACACCACCAACGATGCAAAGGTGCTCAAGAATTCGGGCATCGCCTGCCAGAATCTTGTCGACATCCAGTGCCAATACAGGATCTGGGGCAGCAAGAAGCATGAGAAGGACTCACTGGTTCACCTTGTCGAGGCCATCATCGACCCCTACTACAGAGACATGAAGGCTAAGCTCGACAAGAACAGGCTTGCCTGGCACTCGGCCTGGATGGAGAAGCTTGACGAAGATCACGTCGTGTACGCGGCCAAGGAGGCGTGCACGAGCTACGAGATGTACAGGCGGATCGTTGACATGAGGAAGTGCCTCCTTCCCCAAGACAGTAAGGGATCCAGCCGGAAGCAGAGCAATGGCAAGCATCACAACAAGAAGTAGTTGATTTGATGATCGTTTCTCCTAGTTTATTATGCATGTAATTGTTTACTTAGGTGTGCAAATGTTATCTGTAGTTAGTTATGTAATTGGATGTTTAATTTGGTTATGCAATCATGTTCTTATAAGTATATATGTTGTTGTTCTGTAGACAGAGCATAGATGTTATGCAGATAGAGCAAATCACATCGCACACGGACTAAACTACGGAACCCGTCGGTGATGATTTCATCAATCGCTGACAATTGTATACCAGCAAGCGTTTGCCCACAACACACACATCTTATTAAGGAATCGTCTATGTTATTATCGGTCTTCCCACACAATTCTGATTACTAACCTGTTTGCCGGGTATCACACACATCTTGTTAAGCTGAATCGTTTGTGTTTATTTTGGCTTGTCGCAAACAGTTCATCCGATTGAACTGTATGCCGTCTATCGCACACACCTTGATCTGGCTAATCGTTTGTGTTCTTCTAGATCATCACAAACGGTCCGAGTGAACTGTATGCCGTCTATCGCACACACCTTGATCTGGCTGACCGTTTCTGTTGTTTTGGCTCATCGCAAACAATTTGTATGGATCAACTGTATGCCACAATTCGCACACGCAAATCTTTTCTGAATTGTGCTTGATGGATCTGCCATCACACACAGTTTGTTTTATTGGTGACGGTTTTATTACGGTACCGTTTGCGATTAATGCATCGCACACAGTTTGGTCGATTGGTCTCGTATACATGTGTCGCATTAGGACCATCCTGCAGTAGTGCACCCTGGCTGTGTATGTGCATGCACGTGTAGGTTGTGCACTTGAGCGTGAGCATGTGTGTTGCGTCGTGTCGTGTGTGCATGCGTGCGTGTGTGCGTGTGTGCGTGCATGTGTATGTGTGAGTGTTGCATGCATGCAGTTCGTGTGCATGCGTGCGTGTGTGTATAATCACCACAGTCGCTGCTGTGTATTACAAGAACCGGCTCAGGATACCAATAGAAGGGTACCTTGTCCGCTGTGGTTAGCGCGCGCGGGTGCGAACTCGAGGTCACCACTTCAAATCCCTTCTTAATACCCACCGAGTAGTAATTTATTTTCCTTTGTTTTCTTTCTTATACTTGCTGACAGGTGGGCCCTATGGTAGTGAGATAATGTGCGCTGATGATGAAACAGTAGATGCGCCATGTGGACTGATTAACTGGTCAACCGATCATGTCTTGAACAAATACAGAGCTCTGCGGTACCCACCGAGCAGTAATTTATTTTCCTTTGTTTTCTTTCTTATACCCGCTGACATGTGGGCCCTATGGTAGTGAGATAATGTACGCTAATGATGCAACAATAGATGCGCCACGTGGACTATTTAACTGGTCAACTGATTGTGTCTTCAACAAATACAGAGCTCTACGGTGAGCCAGTGACCGTATAACCACCACAAAATGTATATGGTGACCGTAATGAGTTTATTCTTAAGTACAGTGAATGTATGGTGCTTTCGCTTCAATTACAGTGACCCTCGATATATTTATCTCACGAGAGAAAGATGGAAGAACATGCGTGAATGTGTCGGGGTGTACTTTTAGAGGGCCTAGAGATAGTTTGTGTGCGCATGTGAACGGGGCATAGAGAGAGGGGGTGCGATGGAGAGAGAGAGATGCTCTTCGTTTCTCTTTAGTATGACTAACTTTATAGGATAAAAATATAAGGGCAACTCTAACCGATCCCCTAAAACTTAAGGGAGTAAACGGAGGAGTAAAGTTAGTGGAGTAAAATTTTACTCCACTAACGATGGCCGCACCTAGCCGATCCCCTAAAAGTTAGTGGAGTAAAAATAAAATTGTCTCGATTTTGTGTCTTATCCGCACCAACTTCAAACACTACACAACACATATCTTAAAACATTCAAATTAAAACATTCATAGCATAACCGTCATAACATAAAGTTTCATCATCCCGTTTTTCAAAGTAAAACATGCGAAGTTCACCCAAAAGACATCACGCCAAACACAATGTTTGATTCAAAATCACCACAAACATAGCATGTATATGTTGTGGATCAAGCCAACGTTTGGCATGCACCACCACTCAAACGATGTCGTTGGCGAAGAAATCAACTTCACCATCCTCTCGGCCACCACCACCAACATCAACACCGCCACCCTCTCGGCCACCACCACTAACATCATCGCCTCCACCACCTCCTCGGCCACCACCATCAACACCACCTCCTCGGCCACCACCATCAACACCACCCCCTCGTCCACCACCAACATTCCTAAGAGAGGCTTCCAAGATCTCTCCACGAGTGAGCTCCCAATACTTTCTTGCAGTTTCATCCATTGTGTTTGGTTTCATGAACATGATAGCACTTTCTTCGGCCTTCTTGGCATCACGAATCCTCTCCTCCTCAAGTGCAACCCTACGCTCCTCCGCCTTCAACTTTCTCTCCTCGGCCGCCGACTTGGCCTTCCATTTCTCATCCTCCAATGCTTTGAGATCATTCCACCTCGCCATCTTCTCCTCTTTGCGTTCGGCCGCCAACAACTTGTTGGTCTCGATCATTGCCACAAGTTCTTCTTTGTAAGTGCCACCGAATGCATTTCTCTTCTTTCTTTCTTTTGCAATCTTGTTTCCTTCCGGTCTATTGTTGGCATCTTCATCAACCTCGTCGTCATCCTCAACGGATATGCTCAACCTTGACCTCATTGGAGTGGTCTCCGCAATTCTTTGGATCCACTTCTCGTTCTTGCATAGCTCTTTGTAGCAATGATGCAAAGTGAAGGGCTTGTGGCCGAACTTGGTGTTCCGATGCTTGGATAGCTCTTGGATGTAGGGGCCATACTCCGCCACTTGCACACCACTCGGTGGAGCATGATTCACTTGGTCAATGCAACCGGACCATCGGTTGCATTGGTCATGAATGGTGCTCCAACGATGCCCAAGAGAACCTTGTGTACGGCTTGATCGCACGTCCACGGAGTTGTTGTAGTGGTCAGTAATCCTCTCCCAAAACATGGTCTTGGTTTGATCCGTTCCGATCGTTGCATCCATGGAGATTGCGCACCAAGCATCGCAAAGCGCAATGTCCTCCTTTTGGTTGTAGTTTTGGGTGCGGCACCTTGGGACTTTGGTGCTTGCTTCGGTCACCTCTACAACCTCCTCCTCTTCCTCCTCGGCCACCACCTCCTCGGCCACCTCCTCCTCGGCCTCCTCCTCGTCGGCCTACATGTCTTGGGTGGCCGAATGATCCCAAAACGAGTCATAGTTGAGCTCATCAAGGCCAATGGCGGCCGAGGACTCCAACGATGCGAGGAATTCGGCTGTGTTCATCTCCGCACTACAATATCAAAGTAACAATCGTTTACCGATCACCAACAATCACTATCGGATTCCAACATGACGCGGGGTTTCTATTTTTACCTTGTTGGCATTTCATCGAGCACTTGGCGGCCGCGATTCTTGTTGCCGGCTACGGCCGCCGCTCGCGCCGGAGCAGTCTCCGTAGGGGCCACCGGAGGTGCACCATGAGGCGTCAGCCTAGGACGAGGCGCCGCTTTGGCCTTCTTCATCTTCTTCTTCGCGTCCGCCTCCGCGAGCGCCGATGCCGCCGCCGTCGGCTTTCGAGCCTGTTTGCCTCTGATAGGTGCGGCGGGAGGGCGGCGTGCCATTGCCGGAGAGGCGGTGGCCATCCCGGACACCATTGGAGCGGTTGGAGAAGGAGCTTGGACGCGTGGGTGGGTCTTCTTCATACCTAAGCTCTTCTTCGGTGGTGGAGGCGGTGCATGGGTGCTTTCCGGTGGCGAAAAGCCGGCGCCGGTGGCCGGCGGGGTGAGGGAAGGGGTCAGGCTATCCATTCCGGATGGCCCGACGTTCATCGGTGGCGGCGGCGGGGCATGGCGGCTGCGTCGGCGGGAGACAGTGTGGCGCGGGAGAGAGGCGCCAGTTTTACTCGGCCGCGGCGGGATGGAGTAAATTTAGGGGAAATAGGGAGGTGGAGTAAAAGTTTGACTCCGTTAACTTTTTTAAGGGATCGGCTAGGTGCACCGTAAGGGAGTAAACCAGAAATTTTACTCCCTTATGGCCTTTTAGGGGATCGGTTAGAGTTGCCCTAAACATTAACAATACGGAATAAATATCATTGGATGCACCATGCAATTAACTTTCATGCTCCATATAACTTTGGATAATAATTTATAGCATCAAAAGGCATGTTCAAGTAGGGGATTATAGCGGGTTGTGGGAGAGTGGACCGCTGAATAGAGAGGAAGGAAGGTGATGGAGATGTTGATGAAGACGGCGAAGTTGATGGAGATGGTCGCTGTGATGATGGTTCCCCCGACGGCGCTCCAGCGCCACCGGGAGAGAGGGGAGAGAGGCTCCCCTCCTTCTTCTTCTTGCTTGGCCTTCCCCCTAGATGGGAGAAGGGTTCCCCCTCTTGTCCTTGGCCTCCATGGCTCCCGGAGGGCGGGAGCCCCTCCGAGATTGGATCTCCCCTCTCTTTTTCTTGGTGTTTTCCTCTTTGTTTCGGTACTATTTCTGAGTCCAAGCACCATTTCTTAAATAGCAGGAGATCCGTGAATCCAATCGGCCTGAGATTTTTACATGTTTTTCTATAAATTAGCTTTCTTGCGCCGGAAGGAGAGCTCCAACCGACATATGGTCTAGCCACAAGGACACATGGGGTGGGTACCCCCTAGTCATGGGGCCAGTCCTTGTGGGGCCCATGAGCACCGCCTTGCATCGATTGTTCTGCCAAAAATTCAGATATATTCAGAAAAAAACCCACAAACATTTTCAGGTCATTCCGGCTCCATGATTTTTTCTCCTAAAAACCCCCAAAACAATAGAAAACAGGAACTGGCCTTTGGTGCTGGGTTAATAGGTTAGTCAAAATAAAAATAATATAAATTGATGCCAAAAGTATGTAAAAGTGGTATGATAATAGCATGAAACAATAAAAAATTATAGATACGTTAGAGACGTATCAAGGCGTAGCAAGGGATCACCATGAACTTGGCGAAAGCCGTGCGCACCAGGACTGCGTCGTACCCTCCTTGGAAAGAGACCACCTCGAAGCAGAGGAGTTCCTGTCGATAGTTCTGCAAGACCCCAAATGTGACCTCCAGCGTTATCTGCCCCAGAGGTTCCACTTTCTGGCCTGGTACTATTCCGTGGAATTCTGTTTGTGATGGATGGAGAGTTGTCGGTGGTATCCCCATTCTGTGCAGGGTGCTGATGTATAAGATGTTGATGCCTGAGTGCCCGTCCATGAGCATCTTGGAGATCCTGCAGCCCCCGATCAATGGATCTGTAACCAAAGGCATTCTGCCTAGGCTGGCGATGTGATCTAGGTGATCCTATTGACCAAAAGAGATGATGTATTTTGACCATTCGAGGAACCGCCTGGACTTAGAGGTGCGTGTGTGGTGTCGCCGACATGTGTGCTTCATTGGATGCCTTGGCTTGAGCTCGGATGTGATCACGTTGACTCGGCGCACATCTGTGGGGAATGCCCATTGGCCTGAGCTTTGTGGCTGCGAATCCTGGCGGGCTGCTAGTGCTGGGGGAGCTGCATCGTTGTTGGCGTCGTGATCTCCGCCGAGGTGATTGCTCTTATCCTTGATGAGATGCTTGTTGAGCTGGCATTCTCTCGTGGAGTGCGCCGCCTTGTGTGTTCCATAGCTGTGGTACAGGCATGGTCGCCTCGACTTGCCACCCCACCTTTGCTTCTTGGCCCCGGCTTCTTCTGCTTCACTTGCCGCAGCGACTAATTTGGAGTCCTGCTATTCTTTCCTTTTGTGGTCGTCTTTGCCTTTGGTGTTGCGGCCTTTGGAGCCGTCACCGCCTGCTGGCTCCGTGATCTTTAGGCCCGACATGGGACACCGACCTGCCCGTGCGGTCTCCTCGCCGGTCGCATAGAGGGTTGCCATTGACATTAGCTTGCCCTCCCCCCTCCTTTTGCCGAGCTTGTGGCGGAAGAAGGGGTCATGTGCACCATTGACGAATGTCTCGATGGCGGTTTTGTTGAAAATGTTGGTTAGAGTATTTCTCTTCTCGAGCCACCATGCAACGAAGTCGCAAACAGACTTGTTGTCATCCTATATGATGCTGTGGAGGTCAGCGCCGCTCCCTGGGCGCTGGTATGTGCCCTCGAAGTTATTAAGGAAAGCATGTTCGAAGTCGGCCAAGGTGTGGATGGAGTTGGGTGGGTGGCCGCTCAACCAGGAATGCGCATGTCTCGTGAGACACGGAGGTATGTGCCGCAGTGCATGTCTCCATTGGCCATCTCGATTGCCGTAAGGTAGTCGTCGAGCCAATGATCAGATTTTGTGTTGCATGAGTACTTCTCGATGCCGTCGACGATGAACGGCTGACGTAATGGGTGTGTAATCACCGCATGACCGAAGCATGGAGGTGCAATGCTTGACGTGAGCGAGGTGAAGCGCGGCGGCGGGGATCCTTGATTCTACCCGTAGTGCTCCGTCGCCCTAGTTTGGAGGTCGGGATAATGACCTAGATGGCCCGTTGCGACTGGGCCTCTTGGTGGTAGGGTTGCTCGTTGTTGCACTGCCACGGCCGATATCGGTTGACGGAGGTTTCTGGCGTCTGCTTCTGACGCGGTATCTGGACGTTGCACTGATCCCTGCCTTTGCTTATGTGCCGGTTGGTTGGCTACGGAAAGGACAATGCCGGTGCCGGCGAGCCTGTCCCTTGAGCATGTGACATTGTCCTGGAGCTCCACCGTCCTGTCGAGGACCTGCGTCAGGTTGGCCAGAAGTTTAGGATCTCTTGGAGTAGCTTGTAGTTTGTCCACTAGTGCCACAGCGGCCTGAAGCCCATGTGTTGGTGTTGGTGGCGGTGCGGCTTCTATTGGTTCATTCAAACCTATGTCCGTCTCCTATTCGCAAGCTACAAGGTCACTAAGGAGTGCCCATGGGCAGCGGTGAGCTCACTTTAGCCGCTCATGTGTCGTCGTCTCCTGCCACCGTGCTTTGCGCGTAGTTGCAGCTGCGTGTTCAACTGCGATACACGAAGGGCCACCAATGCCCGGGACGCTGGGTCGCTGCCTGGTATAGGTGTAACGAGGTAGTTCATGCCATGCGCGTTGATGGGTGGCGGTGTTGTTGTGAGATCCGCAAAGTTTAAGTTGGTTGTCGCGGTCGTTGGAAATCCTGGAGGGGAGAACCCTGGAGCAGTGATAACCCACAAGTATAGGGGATCGCAACAGTTTTTGAGGGTAGTATTTCACCCAAATTTATTGATTCAACACAAGGGGAGCCAAAGAATATTTGCGAGTATTAGCAGTTGAGTTGTCAATTCAACCACACCTGGAGAACTAAATATCTGCAGCAAAGTGTTTAGTAGCACAGTAGTAATAGTAGCAATAGGAACAGAAACAGTAACAGTAGCAGTTTTGTAGTGATTGCAATAGCAGCAACAACGAAAGTAACTTAGCAAAGATCAATATGCGAAAAGCGTAGGCATTGGATCAGTGATGGATAATTATGTTGGATGACATTCACCATGTAATAGTCACAACCTAGGGCGATATACAATAGCTCCAATTCATCAATGTAATGTAGGCATGTATTCCGTATATAGTCATACGTGCTTATAATAAGAACTTGCATGACATCTTTTGTCCTACCCTCCCGTGGCAGCGGGGTCCTTAAGGAAACTAAGCGAAATTAAGGCCTCCTTTTAATAGAGAACTGGAACAAAGCATTAGCACTTAGTGAATACATGAACTCCTCAAACTACGGTAATCACCGGAAAGAATCCCAATTATTGTCACCTTGGGGTATGCGGATCATAACACGTAATAGGTGCAAACAAGTTGCAAGATAGGATCAAGAACACAAATATATTCATGAAAACATAAAGGGTTCAGATCTGAAATCATGGCACCCGGGCCCTAGTGACAAGCATGAAGCATAGCAAAGTCATAGCAACATCAATCTCAGAACATAGTGGATACTAGGGATCAAAGCCCTAACAAATTGACTCAATTACATGATAAATCTCATCCAACCCATCACCGTCCAGCAAGCCTACGAAGGAATTACTCACACCCATTCGTGAGCATCATGAACTTGGTGATAGAGGATGGTTGATGATGACGACGGCGTCGAATCCCCCTCTCCGGAGCCCCGAACGGACTCCAGATCAGCCCTCCCGATGAAGAACAGGAGGTGGCGGCGGCTCCGTATCGTAAAACACGATGAAACTTCTTCTCTTATTTTTTTTCTCGGGGAAAGTGAATTTATAGCATTGGAATTAGGTCAGACGGCCACCTGTGGGCCCCACAAGGCATCAGGGCGCGCCCTAGGGGGGTCGCGCCCTGTTGCCTTGTGGGCAACAGGTGGCCCCTCTTCTATTGATTCTTGCGCCAATAATTTTTACATATTCCATAAAAATTCTCCAAAAAGTTTCATGGAATTCTGAGAACTTTGATTTCTGCACAAAAACAACACCATGGTAGTTCTGCTGAAAACAGCGTCAGTCCGTGTTAGTTTCATTCAGATCATGCAAATTAGGGTCCAAAACAAGAGCAAAAGTGTTTGGAAAATTAGATACAATGGAGACGTATCAACTCCCCCAAGCTTAACTCATTGCTTGTCCTCATGCAATACAGTTGACAAACTGAAAGTGATAAATAAAAACTTTTACGAACTCTTTTGTTCTTGTATCCGTATATAAGCTTAAATAGCACCCAGGTTTTTAGCAAAAATCATGAACTAACCATGTACATGATAACACTTAGGAATTATGTTTACTCATATCAATGGCATAATCAACTAGCGAGCAATAATAACATATCTCAAATGCCAACAATTTGTCAAAACAATCATGATATAACATCATAACATGGTATCTCGCTAGCCCTTTCTGAGACCGCAAAACATAAATGCAGAGCACCTCCAAAGTTCAAGCAGCGACTAAACATGGTAATTCAGGGTAGAAGAGATCCAGTCACGATTTACCCAAGATTAACTATACTCAATGCATAAGAATGACAATAGTGCTCTCAGGATTGGTGCTTATAATGAGAAGGTGAGACTCAACAATAAAAGTAAAATAACATAAAATTAAATGGATAGGCCCTTCGCAGAGGGAAGCAGAGATTTGCAGAGGTGCCACAGCTCGAAGCTAAAATCAAAGATGAAAATAATTTTGAGAGGTGTACTTTTCATGTCAACGTCACGACCGAGGATTTTCAATATCTTCCATGCTAAACACATTATCGGCGATTCCCAGGCGGAAGGGTAAAGTTTACTCCCCCTCCACCATACAAACACAAGCCATGGCTAGCCGAATTCACGGGTGCCCTCCATACCAACAACTTTACGGGGGAGTTTGTTGCATTATATATTTTTTGCATTTTGATCACAGGACTGGGCATCCCAAATACCAGCCTCTCTCATGCAATGACAAGTGAATAAACACTCATCTGAGAATAACCCACTTAGCATGGAAGATAGTGAACACCCCATGTCGCTCCATGAGCGGTACGGGCACACAAAACAAATGTTTATTTGAATGTTTAGAGGTGGCACATGCAAATTTACTTGGAACGGCAGAGTAATACCGCATATAGGTAGATATAGTGGACTCGTCTGGAACAACCTTGGTTTAAGGATTGTGGATGCACAAGCAGTATTCCCGCTTAGTACAGGTGAAGGCTAGCAAATAGATTGAGAAGCGACCAACTAGAGAGCGAAAACGGTCATAATCATGCATTGAGAATAATTAACATTGAATACTAGCATGAGTAGGATATAAACACCCTGAACATAAATATTGTGGAGGCTATATTGGTTTTGAATCAACTACATGTATGAACATGTGCCAAGTCAAGCCACTTGAAACATTCAGAGGAGGATACCATATTAACATACTACATCATAACCATTTTAATGCATGTTGACATCTAAAATACATCATTATCCAATCCTAGCTACTTAAGCATGGCATGAGCAAGTATAATCTCTAATTGTCATCACAAACATGTTTACTCATAATATGCTGAATCATGGATGCTGAGTTAAACATATTTACAAAAACAAAAACAGAAAGAGTTCATACCCGATTTTCCTTGCCACAGTCACTTCATCAAATCATCGTCATTATTGCCTTTCACTTGCACGATAGAATGATATGAAAATAATAATATTGCAAGAGTGTCGTGGACTAAGTTGGAATCTGCAGACATTTTATTCAAGGGAGAAGACAAGGAAAAACTTGGCTCTTCGTTAGATCAACAATAAAACATATGAGAGCCACTCAACATTTTCATCGTGGTCTTCTCCTCCAACAACTCAACGAAAAAGAAAAGAAATTCAGAGAAACACACTGAAATATTTTTGGAGTTTTTAGTTTTTAGTGAGAAATACATACTCCCCCAAGCTTAGGCTTTTGGCCTAACTTGGTCTACTGCCATAGCTGACCAGGATAATAATCGAAGTGGTAGCTCATGGAGGCGTTCTGTGCCGCCTCCTCAGCTAGGCGAGCAGCCTCAACTGTCGTGTTATACTCATGCACCTCATTCTCATGAAGAAAATACCTCTGTTTGCTCTGGAAATCAAAGAGGACATGAGCAGGCAAAATAACAAACACTGAACGATATTTATCGAATATCAAGTTATAGTCATATCTGTGAGTGTTGCGCTTAATAAACTCGTGGTTCTGCATTGCCTCAAAATTTAAGTATTTATCAGGTAAAAGAGGATCATTGGGCCTGGGCGAGACCCCTAGCCTTGCAGCTACGCTGGAGGCATAAATTCCTCCATACAAATCACCATTACTCGCATTGTGATGCAACCTACGTGCAACAATAGCCCCAAGATTATAATGTTTGCTACCCGTTAAAGCAGTATGAATAAGGCTCAGGTCGGGGGCACAAAGTGCACTACAGTATTGTTTTACCAACAATGCATTTCCCATTAAAAAGTGCAAAGTACCGAATAGAGGGAAAGTGAATGCTTTTTATCCTAGCTTGCGTAGCCCCCCTATCCTCACCATTGCAAAGACTATTGAGAAACATTTCATATTCAGATTGCCGCGGTTCGCTAAGTGAACCCCAAAATGGAATTTTGCATGCATCACAAAACTCTTCTAGAGACATACCATAGGATCTATCATAGAGATGAAATAAAACTCTAGAAGTACGAGAGTGAACTCAAAATGTTGAGTGAATGAATGAGTAAGGTTGTAGTGCTGCAGGGGCTTATCTGCGATGAAGGCGGAGAGCTCAGTGTTATGAATATATTGATCAAATTCTTCCTTAATGCCTGCACCTAGCATGAACTCGTTGCACGGCCATCGACAAGATTTTGCTTCGGCCCCTCGCACCGAACTTGCCCTTGGTTCAACATACGATTGGCGTGCTGGGCTTTCACTCGATGATGCTTCAAAGGACCTCCTCCTTGAAGAGCTCCTCCTAAAGAGGTTCATTTTCCTAAGAGGAAATTTCTGAAAAAATTTGGACCACAAAAGGATGTTAACAAAACTTCACAAAATTGATAGCAACTACTCATACAAGTGCCTAGAGGCTATATCAAGCATTCAGACTACTTTAAACTCAAAGAATTCAACATGCAAGCTCATTTTCAGTAGCACCAATAGCAGCAATTTATGCAAAATATAATCCACCAAAGCAAAAGCTAATTGAGCAATGGGAGAGTCACATACCAAGGAGCAATCCCCCAAAACAGTTTTGGAAATGGAGCTCCGAGCAAAGAGATCGAAAATCTCAGGTTTGGGAGCAAGAACACGAGAGAGAGAGTGCTACCATGATTTTTTCTGGAGGTAGGAGATGAAGTGGGCTGAAGATAAGTGAGTGGGTCCCTATGGGACCCACAAGGCATCTTGGCGCGCCCCTAGGTGGTGGTCGTGCCCTGTTGCCTTGTGAGCAACAGGGGCACCTCCCTGGGTCGTTCTCAGTGCCAAAATTTCTTATATATTCCAGAAAAAATCATGTTAAAATTTTATTTCATTCTGAGCACTTTTATTTTTGAGTCATTTTTTTGCACGGGTAATTCAGAAAACAGGATAATCATGGCATTTTACTTTATTAAACTATGAATAACAGAGAGCAAACTATGATTACAGAAAGTTGTGCTTACTAAATTCATCGACCACATGCCCCTTAAAAAGAATCCATTAATAAGGTTGATCAAGTCTTATTAACAAACTATTTCCGATTAACATGAAACCGAAGAATTTTCGTATAACACTAAGTTACCTCAACGGGGATATGCATCTCCCCAACAATAAGAATTTCATATTTCTTTTTGACTGTAGGAAGAGGAAATTTGAATCCTCCAATAGTGATTGTCGAAACATTTTCAATACAATTGATACCATTCACTGAATTTTGTTTCTTCGGAAAATAAATTGTATGCTCATTACCATTGACATGAAAATGACCTTGCTTTTGTTGCAATCAATAACAGCCCCCGCGGTATTCAAAAAGGGTCTTCCAAGGATAATCGACATGTTGTCGTCCTCGGGCATATCAAGTATAACAAAGTCTGTTAAGATAGTAGCATTTGCAACAACAACGGGTACAATCTCGCAAATTCCAATAGGTATAGCAGTTGATTTATCAACCATTTGCAAAGATATTTCAGTAGGTGTAAGCTTATTCAAATCAAGTCTTCTATATAAAGAGAAAGGCATAACACTAACACCGGCTCCTAAATCACATAGAGCAGTTTTAACATAGCTTCTTTTAATGGAGCATGGTATAGTAGGTATTCCGGGATCTCCTAACTTTTTAGGCACTCCACCCTTAAAAGAATAATTTGCAAGCATGGTGGAAATTTCAGCTTCAGGTATCTTTCTTTTATTAGTGACAACATCTTTCATGTATTTAGCATATGGAGGCATTTTCAACATATCAATCAAACGAGTGCGCAAAAAGACAGGTCTAAGCATTTCAACAAAGCGCTCAAAGTATTCCTCATCTTTATTTCTAGATGGTTTAGTAGGAAAAGGCATAGGTTTTTGAACCCATTGTTCTCTTTCTTTTCCATGTTTTCTAGCAACGAAGTCTCTTTTATCATATCTTTTATTCTTAGGAGGTGGGTTATCAAGATCAACAGCAGGTTCTATTTCTACATCATTATCTGGTTGAGCATCAACATGAACATCATTATCATTATCATTATCACTAGGTGGATGTTCATTACCCGATTGTGTCTCAGTATCATAAATAGAAACATCATTATGATTATCAGGAGGTTTTTCTATATCAGGTTCACTAGAAGCATGCAAAGTTTTATCATTTTTCTTTTTCTTCTTCTTCTTAGATGGACTAGGTGCATCAATATTATTTCTCTAAGAATCTTGCTCAATTCTTTTAGGATGACCATCAGGATACAAGGGCTCCTAAGTCATTCTTCCTCCTCTAGTCATTACCCTAACAACATGATCATTCATTTTATTATCCATCTCATTAAGCAAATCATTTTGTGACTTAGCAATTTGTTCTAACTGAGTCTGGACCATAGAAGCATGTTTACTGAAACCCTTAAGATCATTAGCAATTCTAAACATCAAATCACTCAAGCGATCAATCATGATGGCATTTCATTTTAATTGATTGCTAACATACATATTGAAATTCTCTTTCTTAACATCGTAGTTATCAAATTCATCCAAACATTGACTAGCAGATTTATTATAGGGACTATCACTTTCATTGAATCTACAAAGATAATTTACCTCTACTACCTGTGTCGGGATATCAAGTCCATGTATTTCTTCAATAGGTGGTAGATTCTTAACATCTTCAGCTTTAATACCTTTTTCCTTCATAGATTTCTTAGCTTCTTGCATATCTTCAGGACTGAGGAATAGAGTACCTATTTTCTTCGGAGTTGGCTTAGGTGCTGGTTCAGGAAGTGTCCGCTCATTATCATTCTTTAATATATTATTCAATAGTTCTTCAGCCTGTCCAACAGTTCATTCCCTGAAAACACAACCAGCACAACTATCTAGGTAGTCCCTAGAAGCACCAGTTAGTCCATTATAAAAGATATCAAGTATTTCATTTTTCTTAAGAGGATGATCAGGCAAAGCTCTAAGTAATTGGAAAAGCCTCCCCCAAGCTTGAGGGAGATTCTCTTCTTCAGTTTGCACAAAGTTAAATATTTCATGCAAGGCAGCTTGTTTCTTATGAGCAGGAAAATATTTTTCAGAGAAGTAGTATATCATATCCTGGGGACTACGCACACAACCAGGAGCAAGAGTATTAAACCATTTCTTAGCATCACCCTTTAATGAGAAAGGAAACAACTTAAGGATGTAATAGTAATGAATCTTTTCCTCATGAGCAAATAGGGTGGCTATATCATTCAACTTAGTAAGGTGTGCCACAACAGTTTCAGTTTCATAACCATGAAAAGGATCAGATTCAACCAAAGTAATTAACTCAGGATTGACAGAGAATTCATAATCCTTATCGGTAACAAATATAGGAGAGGTAGCAAACTTAGGACCATATTTCATTCTCTCCATCATAGATTTTTCTTTCAGCTTAGCTAGTAGTTTTGTACCATCATCTCTATCATTACAAGCAAGAATTGCCCTAGCTGTCTCTCCATCAAAAACATAACCATCAGGTACCTTAGGCATTTCAACTCTAGTAGGAGGACTAGGCATAATAGGTGAATCATAATTTTCAAGAGTTTCAACATTTTCAATTTCTTTAGCTTTAGCAAGTTGTTCATCAAGAAATTCACCTAATGGCACAGTATCATCAAGCATAGTACTAGCATCATCAATAGTTTCATTTATAGCAGAAGTAGTATCATCAATTACTTGCGACATATTAGAATGAATAATAGGTGGTGGCGTCGCAGGCCTACTCAAAACAGAAGGTGAATCAAGTGCAGAGTGTGATGGCAGTTCCTTACCTCCTCTAGTCATAGAGGGGACGATCTTGGTCTTAGCGTCTTTCAGATTCTTCATAGTGATCAACAGAAATAAATCCCAAGTGACTCAAGAAATAGAGCTATGCTCCCCAGCAACGGCGCCAGAAAAAGGTCTTGATAACCCACAAGTATAGGGGATCGCAACAGTTTTCGAGGGTAGTATTTCACCCAAATTTATTGATTCGACACAAGGGGAGCCAAAGAATATTTGTGAGTATTAGCAGTTGAGTTGTCAATTCAACCACACCTAGAGAACTAAATATCTGCATCAAAGTGTTTAGTAGCACAGGAGTAATAGTAGCAATAGGAACAGAAACAGTAACAGTAGCAGTTTTGTAGTGATTGCAACAGCAGCAATAACGAAAGTAACTTAGCAAAGATCAATATGCGAAAAGCGTAGGCATTGGATCAGTGATGGATAATTATGTTGGATGACATTCACCATGTAACAGTCACAACCTAGGGCGATACACAATAGCTCCAATTCATCAATGTAATGCAGGCATGTATTCCATATATAGTCATACGTGCTTATAATAAGAACTTGCATGACATGTTTTGTCCTACCCTCCTGTGGCAGCGGGGTCCTTAAGGAAACTAAGGGATATTAAGGCCTCCTTTTAATAGAGAACCGAAATAAAGAATTAGCACTTAGTGAATACATGAACTCCTCAAACTACGGTAATCACCGGAAAGAATCCCAATTATTGTCACCTTGGGGTATGCGGATCATAACACGTAATAGGTGCATACAACTTGCAAGATAGGATCAAGAACACAAATATATTCATGAAAACATAAAGGGTTCAGATCTGAAATCATGGCACTCGGGCCCTAGTGACAAGCATTAAGCATAGCAAAGTCATAGCAACATCAATCTCAGAACATAGTGGATACTAGGGATCAAAGCCCTAACAAATTGACTCGATTACATGATTAATCTCATCCAACCCATCACCGTCCAGCAAGCCTACTCACACCCGGTGGTGAGCATCATGAAATTGGTGATGGAGGATGGTTGATGATGACGACGGCGTCGAATCCCCCTCTCCGGAGCCCCGAACGGACTCCAGATCAGCCCTCCCGATGAAGAACAGGAGGTGGCGGCGGCTCCGTATCGTAAAACACGATGAAACTTCTTCTCTTATTTTTTTCTCGGGGAAAGTGAATTTATAGCGTTGGAATTAGGTCAGATGGCCACCTGTGGGCCCCACACGGCATCAGGGCGCGCCCTTGGGGGGGTCGCGCCCTGTTGCCTTGTGGGCAACAGGTGGTCCTTCTTCTGTTGATTCTTGCACCAATATTGTTTATATATTCCATAAAAATTCTCCAAAAAGTTTCGTCCAATTCCAAGAACTTTGATTTCTGCACAAAAACAACACCATGGTAGTTCTGCTGAAAACAACGTTAGTCCGGGTTAGTTTCATTCAAATCATGCAAATTAGAGTCCAAAACAAGAGCAAAAGTGTTTGGAAAAGTAGATACGACGGAGACGTATCAAGCGGCTGTGCCGCCCTACTGCTGTGTGGTGATGATGGATGCTGTGGATGCATGCGTCGTGGTCCCTGTGGCCCGGGGGCCGGAAGATGCGGAGCTACTAGCCCCGCGCTTGTTGTTGCTGCGATCGTTACGGGTGGTATCTGGGTTGTCAAACCTGTGGTCGTGCCCACTAGTTATGTTCTCATGACTTGTTGTAGAGACACTGTTTGTGGGGCCTCAGACTGAGAGGCCTCCTCGGAGGTTGGCTGGCTACCTCCAGTCTCCTCGGACAGCTCTGACTCGCTCCAGGAGCCTGTACCCAGGGCTTCCAGAATAGTGGATAGCCCACCGTAGACGTCATCGGTGGTGAAGGAGATCACCCCGTACTCGCTGCTCTAGTTGTCTGAGAGCGAGATGACATCGACCATGTTGGTGTCATTGTCGAAGGTGAAGCCGTCGATGATGCCGTCCTCCGGTATGTGCGTTATGAAGCAGTTGTTGCAGACCATTGCGACGAGGTGTGAGGTCGGGGTGGGCTGGAGGAGACGGTGAGGTCGCCGCAGCGCCCAGAACCCTACGCCCAGGCGGGGAGCGCCAGGGCTGTCGGCGTGCCATTGTCCTCGGAGTCAGAGGTTGGCGATGGGGTTGTCATGTAGCCCATTGATGAGTGATATTTTTACACTCATTTCAACCGTGTTTAAACCGAGATATTTCATTAAAAGAGAGATATTCGCTCCGATATTGCCACTTATGACTATTGAATGCAAAGGATTCCACAAATCCTCTCTTTGATATTTTCCACAGGAAATGGGCTAAAAAGGGAAGAAATCACGTGGGAGAAAGGAAAGGAAGGAAAATGGAGAAGAAATAAGTCACCAGGAGGCGCCAGAAGACAACCAGGGTCAAAGACGGCGTTCCATGCGACCGCACGCGCTCGCATGAGCGGTCGTTTGGCGTGGAAACTGAGGCAGGTCATCCACCTGAATAACTTTTATAAAGGGGACCCCGTCGAAATGTCAACAGAACAGCGTCGAGCACAGCCAGAACCTCTTCATCATCATCTTCATCCACAAACCCTAGCTGCCGCCATTTTCATCTCCATAGCCATCTCCACCACCATAGTGCTCTCTCATCTAGTTCATACTTGTAATCGTGCATCGCACAAGGCATCCATTGTAAGACATATTGCAATCAATCAATCTCAAGATGTGTTCTTCAATGTTTTCTTCTCGCGATTTGATCTCCATGTGTGAGTAGTTTGGTAAGGTATGGGGTGAGGCATGAGCCTTGCAACCCCAGGTATTTGGTGAAGGGATCAATGGAAGTCTTTCACATAACGTCTCGTATGTGTGAAATAAAATTGTTTCGTGAAGTGTCTCTTGTCTTGTCCGCGATCTTCATCCCTGCAAGTACCCAGGATCATGGAGATTGAGCACCGGTGAGGCTAGGAGCAAGGGGACCGTGAAGTGTTATACCGAACACCGGTGATAGTAAGGTTTAGTAGGGTAACATGGATCATATCCTTGGGGATTCATGAGGTGTAGTCATTAAACACCCAATGCTTTTGTCTGATATCATTATCTTAATTATTGGGGCAACCCCGCGAGATAGTTGGGCCTTTGGTAGGACAACTGATTCTTGATGCAGGACTCGTGCCGGTCAAGATGTTATTTGGACACATCCCCTACTCCGATACGAAGCAAGCACCTCTTGATGGGTGACTTCCTGAGCACAAACTAATATCATTTTTTGATCCCAACACCAATACATGGTTGTAAGCATTAAGACCTCATCCTCGTAACTTCTTTTTATTATAAGTGTTTGAATCACAATTTGCTTGCTGATCCGGTCAAAAGCTGGATTTGACACTTTGGCAAAAGCTTGCTAGAGACCATTGCTTCAAGGGAATCTTCCTCTCATGGGTTCGATACCCAGGGCAACCTCTGGGGAAATATGTGCGGGATACCCTTTCTTGTTCCAATACCGGATCAATAAAAAGGAGATATCAAGCCCTTTTTCTGGCGCCGTTGCCAGGGAGGAGTTTAGTATTCCAAGTCTTTGTGTTTAGAGTTTTTGTTAAAGTTAATTTTTAGTTTTTGTTTTTACTTTTTTAGTTTTTAGTTTAATTTTTATTTTGTTGCAAGTCTTTTAGTTGAAAATACCAAAAAGTTACTATGGCTCATAATCTTGGGAGTTTTGCTACTCCTAGCAACAATTTCATGCGTGAACCAATAGCACAACCTGATGTTGCAGCTGCAGAATATGAGATCAAACCGAACCTAGTTTCCATGGTTCAGCAGGACCAATTTGGAGGCTCTGCTTCTGAAGATGCAGGTATGCATTTACATAATTTTACTGAATTGGGCAACATGACACGCATAAAGGATTATGACCCAGATGCTCTTAAACTTCGCTTATTTCATTTCTCTTTGAGAGGAAAAGCTAAGAAATGGCTTTTAGCTTTGCCTAAAGGCAGTATTACTTCTTGGGCTGCTTGTTGCAGTAAATTTTTATCTAAGTTTTGTCCACCTGTAGAAATTATGCAATTACGTTCTCAGATTACAGGTTTCAAGCATGGAAGAACGTGAGCCACTAGCGCTTGCGTGGGATAGAATGAAAGAAGATATAAGAAACTGCCCCAATCATGGAATGGAGGAGTGGTTAATCCTTCATGTGTTTTATAATGGCTTGAATCACATGTCAAAAACTATGCTTGATACAGCTGCAGGAGGAACAATCATGGGAAAACCCATAGAAGATGTCAAGAAGATACTAGATGATATGGAAGAGAACCATGCCCAATGGCATGTTGAGAGAACCACCACCAAGAAGGTGAATGTCATAGAAGAAAATAGCTCAGAGTTGACAACCAAGCTAGAAGAACTTATCTCTTTGATGAAAGGTAAAGAAGAGGTAAATGTCAATGCCATCACTAATGAAGATACTAGTGATGTGAATTTTATTGCTCGTAATAGCTATAATCCCAACTGGAAAAATAATGGATATGCTCCTAAACTCCCTTATCCTAATAATGGAGGAGCATCCAATAATTTTAATGGAGCTAATGGTAGCAATAGAAATACTCTTGAAGAAACTCTTAAAAGTTTTATTGCTAGCTAGACTGAGCATAATGAAAACTTCAAGAATATCTTGAAGAATCATGATAACTTACTTGGTCAATTGGCCGGTAAGGTTGTTGGACTAACAAATGATGTGCAGATACTTGAAGCCAGATCCAAGAATATGGAGGCACAAGTGGCAAAGATAGCAGCGAGCCAAACCTTGATTTTGGCCAAGTTTGCAGGTAAACCAGAGCCTAACCCAGTTGAAGAAGTTAAGATGGTGAGAAGCAACGAAGATAAAATTGAGGTACTTGACACAAGCCATGTGCCAGAGTACAATTATACCGTTGCAGATATTGTCAAGATGATATCCATGAAGTATCCACTACCGGAGGTAACTAACGATGAGGCATATAATGTCTTTGTTGAACAAGTTGCAGCCAAGGTACGTGAACTTGATGATGAAAGAAGAAAGTTATTCAGTAAGTTACCCGCTAAGCAAGAAGATACTTTTGAACCTACTATAGAGATTGAGATAGGATTTAATAAGTTCAGTGATTTATGTGATCTAGGGGCAAGTGTTTCCACTATCCCCAAATCTGTTTATGATAGTCTCAATCCTGGTCCTTATGCTAATACTGAGATATATTGAATATGGCTAACTCTACTTTTACTCAGGCAGTAGGCATTAAGCATGGAGTTATAGTTCAAATTAATGATTGCCCTGTCATGATTATATTGATCTTGTTATAGTAGATATGCCTGAAGATCCAATTGCTCCTATAATTCTCGGTAGACCTTTTCTAAGGACCATCAAAGCTGTGATAAATGTGTTTGAGGTAATGTTCGTTTTGAGTTACCATCTAAAGATCCCTTTATAAGGCATTTCCCCAGGAAAAAGAAATCGAAGACCTACACAGGAGGTGGCATCATTTTGAATGCCAGAAGCTATGGTCTCGTTGTTCTAGCACCACCTTGATCACCACTACGGTCGAGCTATCCGACCGAAAACAAGCGCTTCGTGGGAGGCAACCCACACGAATAAAGTAGACAAGTAAGTTTTTATTTTTGTTTTTAATAAAAGAGTGATTGAAGTTCGATATGAAGAAGTGAGTTTGGAAGAGTTGTTCTAATGAAGGCCTAGCCTTGTGGAAGATGATTTATAAGCTAGATTGATGTTTGGATGCCTGGAAATATGTCTATGTATTGTCTTGGAACTAACCCCACAGGAGAGAAAAGAAAAAGAAAAGTTTCAAAAGAAACAGATCAAAAGACGGCGTTCAAAACGACCGCCAGCGGTCATATGAGTGGTCGCATAACCTGCCGGAGGTTCCAGCGCAAAACAACCAGAGGCAGCAAGAGAAAAGACGGTGTTTCAAATGGGCACGAGCGCCCGTTCGAGCGGTCGTTTGACTCTTTTGCAGAAAATGAAGAAAATTCCAGAGCGTTTAACGGCGTTCCAAACGGGCGCATGGGCCCGTTCGAGCGGTCGTTTGACATCTTCGACCAGAAGCACAAAAAGAACAGAATGAACGACGGCGTTCAAAACGAACTCAGGCGTCCATTTCAGCGGTCGTTTCATCTGCACGCAGGCAAAGGTGAGTTAAACCAGGTTGAAGACGGCGTTCCATATGGGCGCTCGTGCCCGTATGAGCGGTCGTTTTGCGCACTGGCGGCTCCAATAAGCTCGAGGAAGGAGATATTCCGCCCCCATCTCTCTCTTTTCTTCTTCTTCTTCTTCCTCCAAACCTACGCCCGATCTCTCTACTCGTTCGTTTTCAGTTCAAATCCTTCCATGTGATCGATCTACGGTACGTTTCTCCTCGGATCCCTAATTTATTTTTCGCGAATCCACGTTCTACATGCCTAGCATTGCCATGTGTAGGATATGCATATTTTTTATTCAAACTTGAGTTTGGCATGGATTTGTTGATGTTTTTAGAGGAGTAAGATGTTGTGAGTACCGTAGGATCATTATTGTTTCATTGTATTGGACTCAAAAACTGTTTAATAGATGTTTACACAGAGGTCTTCTCGCGTACGCGGTAGTTCAAGTTCATCCACCGCACAACCGTAACAACTTTTCACTCAGGGGATCATCTTCACCGACCGTGGAGCAAGGAACAAGTTCCAGAAGCTCACCACAAGGAATATCAAAGCAACCAAATGGGCTTGTGCGAATACTCTCGCCAAGCTAGGTATCACTCATGATTTTAATTTGCTTTGTCATAATGCCGGGTTGCATCATTTTGTTTATTAGGGATGTGAGACTTATGAATGATTGACGCTTGAGTTTCTTAGTACTCTCTCGCACAATGTTGGTTTAATGCCAAATGCACATGAGGAGGAGAGGATCACTTTTCGTCTCCTTGATCAAGACTTTAACATCACTTTTGTTGAGTGGTGTAACTACTTTGGCTTCCCCAACAATGATGATGATATTAGATATGTTTATGATTTCACTGATCCGCACCCAAGGCAATCCTTTTACCAGATGAGTCACCATGTGAAATGCCCCCATGTTATAAGCTACAGTAATCCATCATGATTATGCTAAGTCACTTTGCTTTGCAATGCTTGATCACTATGGATTCATATCTCATTTCAAACTCCACCTCTGAAATCAATTCAAATTGCAAGTGAAATTTAAAGTTTCACAAACATGGTTGCAAAATAGTCCATCATTTAGCAAATATTCCATAACAATTATTTGTTCAGGAAAACAACATCACTTATTTGCTTAAATGGGCTATAGCAATTAAAACAGTGCCAAATCAGCATATTTAAATGCTTTTCCAATTATGAAAAATTCAAACCAATGCAAATCCCTCCCAAACTTTTTGTGGCAGTACCAAATAATGCAATGTATTTATGTGGCAAGTTTCACATTTTACAAAAATCATTTGCTATCGAAAGAAAATGCAAAACAGAAAAGAATAAAAGAAACAGAAAAAAATGCCTAACTAACTACTGTGCACCTGGGCCCTAGTGGCCACAGTGCACCAAAGCCCAGCCCACCACGGCCTTTCCCCCACCCCTGGACAGAGGCAGAGAGGCCATGGTGATGTGCACACGTGCATGCCGTCCACGCCACCGATTGTCGCCGTGTCGAACATCCACGACGCCCTGGAGATGGATAAGAACCTCCCCGACGTGTAAGACAAACCCTAGCTCGCCATTTCCCCCTCTCTCGCCCTCCTCTTCTCTGTTTAGATTGCGCCCGAGCCGTTTCTGCCGCGCCATCATCGTCGTCGCGGCCACTGGCCTCCCCGGCGACCGGGAGGTTGTCCAGGGACTTCCTCTTCATCGACTCTATCATCCCCGTGCATCCGTTCGACCGGAGCTGCACCGTACGCTCGGGATCGAGCTGGTTTTCCGCCACGGCCATCTCGTCGTCGAGCTTGACGCATCCGGCCACCCCCGTGCTCTCTAATCACGTCCACGAGCTTCGTGGTGAGCTCTTCTGCCGATCCCCTCCCTTTTCCCCCTCGATCCGTTGCCGTAGCCGCCGTCCCTGAGCTCGTCCGAGCTCCCGCGTACGCGTACGCGTACGTACGTGCGTGCTGCTCCTGCTCCTGCGCCCTTGCTGCTACTACACGCGCGCACCCACAGACGCTACTTACTGCTGCCGCTACTACTTACTGCTGCTTGCTCCACATGTTGCTGCTGCCTCCAGCGCCGCTGTCGTTGTTGCTGCTTGCCTCCAACACTACAACTCGGATGAAAATAATCCGTAACTCGGATGAAAAATCATATAAAATAATCCGTAACTCGGATGAAAATAATTTATATATGAAAAATGATCAGAAAAAATAAGACGAATCCGAATATGCCATCCACATACCTGTCACATGCCTCCAACACTGCAAACATGGAACCTTCTCCTCCAGATCGTCTGCCCGATAATTGCCTAAAGCCAGGAAAATATTCCTAGATATTTTCCCGCTCCGTCTGTAACGCTTAGTACTGCATTAGGTCACCCCCAGCAGAGCATATTTCCATGTCATGACTTGTCATGCATTTGTTTGCTTTATATTTATTGTTTTCCCCCTCTTCTTCTCCGGTAGACCCCGAGACTGCTGTTGGCCCTGAGTACGACTACATCGTCGACGACCCATCCTCTCAGCAGAGCTTCCAGGCAAGCAAAACCCCCTTGATCATTCCTATATCGCCCGTTCTTTCTCTCCCATGCTTGCATTAGATTTTGCTACTGTTGTTCGATAGCTCCTATTCTGATGCATAGCCTGATTTTGTATCCTGTTGTTGATAATTTACCTGTTGCCCTATATGCCTAGTATAGGCTGGTTAGTGATCCATCTATGGCCCCACACCCTTGTCTGTGTTGCCTGGCTTTACTACCGGAAGATTCGGTCAATGTGATTGATGTGCAGAGACCGACACATCACTGCACCCCCCCCTTAGTTGTACGACTCTGCAGAGCTACTATCGAGTGCCGAGGGTGATACATCGTACCTCACTCCTGATGATATCTCTGTAGTATAGCTAATCGGTTGTGGATTGCCGAGGGTGATTCCTCATCCACCACCTTCGATGATGACTCTGTCGTGCAACCCCTCAAGTGTGAACCCATCGAGGGTGATTCCTCCAAGTTCACCTTGACGGATACATCAAGTAGGAATCCATCGAGGGTGATTCCTCGGATTTCCCCCTTGATGGTATGGACACACGGATACCTTTACTTTTATCTCAGTCCCTTGTTGAAGTCGGGTCATCCCCGAGGGGTACCCGCGAGAGTTGTTGAAGTCGGGTTGACCGTGAGGGTACCCGCGAGATAATTACGCGGCACGGCCGGGCAGGCAGACCGCCCTAGTGAGGGATGGGCCTGACCCTTGCCGTAAGTCTGCGAGATGGGGTGACAGGATCATTGATCGTTTCTGCGAGCTCCCAACACACTAATGGGTTTGGATATGTGATCTTAGTAGGCCTCTGGCCTTTTCGCACTAACCACCACGCGGGATAAGTTATGGGCACTCGGCGTCGTACGATTCTCCCGAAAGTTCTTCAGATGTCACAGTTCAGAGATGTGGGCTGATTGTTGGAGTGGACGGTAACTGCCTACGCTTGTATAAGGAGGTGGGTCTGGTCCCCGGCCAGTCGCGCAACGCGCAGGAGTGTAAAGGGCGATGGGCCCAAGACCCCTGAGCGCTTAGGATGTAGACCGGCGTGCTGACCTCTCTGTTGAGCCTAGGTAGGACTACGGCGTGTCGATCAGCCGAGGCCGGGCATGACCCGATAAAAGTGTGTCTGGCCAAAGTTAATCGAGTGTGTTGGGTAAGTTGGTGCACCCCTCCAGGGAAGTTATCTATTCGAATAGCCGTGTCCACGGTGACGGACGCTCGGAGTTGTATCCCAATCTACTACAACTAGAACTGGATACTTGTGATACTTAACTGATATGATGGCTCCGGGATCGCTTCCTCGCGGGGTAGACGAGGAAGGATCTCTGGGCGTTACTAATATATATTTGTTACTATATGCTATGTTACTCTATTCTCTTCTGTTGCTGCAAGACGCTGCAAGATGCTAGTCTTCGATAGGCTAGGCCTTCCCCTCTACTCTGGCATTCTGCAGTTTGGTCCACTGATACAGCCCCTTCCCTTTGATACCGGTGCATACTGATGACCCACAAGTATAGCGGATCAATCGTAGTCCTTTCGATAACTAAGAGTATCGAACCCAACGAGGAGCAGAAGGAAATGACAAGCGGTTTTCAACAAGGTATTTTCTGCAAGCACTGAAATTATCGGTAACGAGTAGTTTGATAGCAAGATAATTTGTAACAAGTGACAAGTAGCAATAGTAACTAAGGTGCAGCAAGGTAGCCCAATCCTTTTGTTGCAAAGGACAGGCCGGAATGATCTCTTATAATAAGCTAAACGTTCTCGAGGACACATGGGAATTTCATCTAGTCACTTTCATCATGTTTGTTTGATTCGCGTTCGCTACTTTGATAATTTGATATGTGGGTGGACCGGTGCTTCGGTGCTGTTCTTACTTGAACAAGCCTCCCACTTATGATTAACCCCTCTCACAAGCATCTGCAACTACGAAAGAAGAATTAAGATAAATCTAACCATAGCATTAAACATATGGATCCAAATCAGCCTCTTACGGAATAGCGCATAAACTAGGGTTTAAGCTTCTGTCACTCTAGCAACCCATCATCTAATTACTACTCCACAATGCATTCTCTTAGGCCCAAAGATGGTGAAGTGTCATGTAGTCGACGTTCACATGACACCACTAAGAGAATCAACAACATACATATCATCAAAATATCTAACGAATACCAAATTCACATGATTACTTATGACAAGACTTCTCCCATGTCCTCAAGAACAAAGGTAACTACTCACACATCATACTCATGTCCAAGATCAGAGGGGTATTGAATAGCATAATGGATCTGAACATATAATTTTCCACCAAATAAACCAACTAGCATCAACTACAAGATGTAATCAACACTACTAGCAACCCACAGGTACCAATCTGAAGTTTTGAGACAAAGATTGAATACAAGAAATGAACTAGGGTTTGAGATGAGATGGTGCTCGTGAAGATGTTGATGAAGATTGGTCCTCCCACGATGAGAGGATCGTTGGTGATGTCGACGGCTTCGATTTCCCCCTCCCAAAGGAAAGTATCCCCGGCGGAATCGCTCCGCCGGAGAGCAAAAGTGCTCCTGCCTAAGTTCCGCCTTGAGACAGCGGCGCTCCATCCCGAAAGTCTTCTCTTTATTTTTTCTAGGGCAAATGGGCTTATATACCAGAAAATGGGCACCGGAGGCTGGCCAGGGGCCCCACAAGCCACCAGGGCACGCCTGGGGGGGGGGGGGTGGCGCGCCCTGGTGCCTCGTGGGCACCTGGGTGGCCCCCTCTGGTAGTTCTTTTCTCCAGTATTTTTTATTTATTCCAAAATAAATCTCCGTGAAATTTCAGCTCATTTGGAGATGTGCAGAATAGGTATCTCTGACATAGCTTTTTCAGGTCCAGAATTCCAGCTGTCGGCAATCTCCCTCCTTATGTAAATCTTGCATATTAAGAGAGAAAAGGCATTAGAATTGCTCCACAAAGTGTTATATTGATTAAAAAAACTATATATAACAGTAGGAAAACATGATGCAAAATGGACGTATCAACTCCCCGAAGCTTAGACCTCACTTGTCCTCAAGCGAAAGCCGATATCGATAATCATGTCCACATGTTTAGAGAGAGAGGTGTCGATAAAAACAAAATACGGACATAGTAGCATCATGATCATTATTATAACAACAATATTCATTATCATAGAACTTCTCATGAGCAAGTAACAATTCATCACAACAACAAAGTATAAGGTATAAACTTTCTTGAAAACTAACAAACTATGTTCTCAGTCAACAATGCAATTGCAATTCATCATATTTTCAGGATGGGTCTCATGTAGGAGCTTTTTAGCAAGTCCACATACTCAACCATCATTTAGTCTTCTATGATTGCTAACACTCACAACATATATATGGAGAAAAAGTTTCAGCCAGACACATAGAAAGATAGGGGCTTATAATTTCGCCTCCCAACTTATTCACCTCAAGGGTGATGTCAACAATAATAACTCATGATCACTCATATCCAACTGGGTATATATGCCTAGATCTTTCACCACCACATTATGCTTGCAAAATAGAAAAATAAAAAGGAATAGAGGAGAACACTATTGACTCTTGCATAAAAAGGTAAATACATAAAAGTAAAAGATAGGCCCTTCGCAGAGGGAAGCAGAGGTTGTCATGTGCTTTTTTGTTTTTGGATGCACAAGCTCTTAATGCAAAGGAATGTCACTTTATATTGCCCCTTGTGATAGCAACCTTTATTATGCAGTCCGTCGCTTTTATTTCTTTACCATCACAAGTTCGTACAAAGCTTATTTTCCTTTACAATAAAAGTTCATACATATTTAGAGGTAATTTTTATTGCTTTTTGCACCGATGACAACTTACTTGAAGGATCTTATTCAATCCATAGGTAGATATAGTGGACTCTCATGACATGAAGTTGGGTTTAAGGGTTTTGGATGCACAAGTAGTATCTCTACTCGGTGCAGATTTTTGGCTAGCAAAGATATTGGGCAAGCACCACATGTTGGGGGATCTATGACAATATAACTTCTATGTGAATATAAGCAAACATAATTCATTACATTGTCTTCCTTGTCCAACGTCAACAATTTGACATAAAATACTCAATGGGAGCTCACAATGACAAAAGATGTCCAAGATAGTGTATTTGCATGTGAATCTTCTCTTCCCTTATTAATTTTTTTCATGAATTGCATCATTGACCAATGCTATGTTTGTTAACTTTCAATAAATTTTACCACTTATACTTTTCTTTATGTAATGTCATTACTTTCCATAAGATTAGCATATGATCTTTTTCATCATTTTCATTGCTAGGATTGAAACATAAAAGTAAAGAAGCAAAAACTCAAACTACTCTTTATTATATAACTCTCAACTCAATTACATAGATTGATAGATCACGAAACTAGCACTCGAAAATAGATCATACTAAACTTTTATTCAACTAAATCAAGAAATAACTAAGGATCGAACTAAAAATAGGTAAAGATAATAAAAGTGATGGTGATACAATACCGGGGCACCTCCCCCAAGCTTGGCACAAGCCAAGGGGAGTGCCCATACCCATGTACTCAAGTTTCTTTTTTCGGTGATGATGGTGATGATGAAGTGGTGGCCTTGTCCTCCGGCTTCCATGGCATAGGTTCCCCATCATAAAAGGATGAACGAGTCTCCGGAGTCCTGAAACTTGCAGCTAAACTCATACCTTTGAATCTTGCCTCATACTCAAAATTTTGGTTTTGAAGATCATAGATTTGGCCTTGGAGATAGTCAATTCGTTCGTTGAGCTTGAAGATGATGTCCCCCATTGATTGGACATCCACCTTGTGATCGCAGGTGAATTCCGTGATCATGGAGTGGTTAGCGCTGAGTCCACGTTCTACCACCCCTTGGCACTTGAAAATCTCCTGCTCCACTGCTTCGAGCCTGGCCTCCACGCTCCCGGTCTTCTTGGGTCCTTGAACATCCTGGATGTGAAGCACCCCCTCACGCATCTCGATGGCTTAAGGGTGTTTCATCACCTCCGGTAGGTAGGGGTTGATGACCTTCTCATAGAACTTGTCCTTGGAAGAGCTTGGTGGAGCCATAGCGATCTAGATCTGTCAGAAAAATAGCACGAAACAAGAACAGAGGATATTTTTGCGATACGGTGGTCAAAAAGTCCGGGAGTATATATAAAGAATTTTTATCTTGCAAAACAAGTATTCCAGAAGAAAACGGAGTCGGGAAGGCTCACGAGGGGCCCACGAGCCACCAGGGCGCGCCAGGGAGGGGTGGCGTGCCCTGGTGCCTCGTGTGCACCTCGTGGGTCCTCTCGGCCGTTTCTTATTTTTGTATTTTTTTCTAATATTCCAAAACTGATAGAAAGTATTTTTATGGAATTTTTGGAGTCGGTTTACTTACCGTATCACATACCTCTTCCTTTTCAGGGTTCTGGAGTGTTCTGGAAGGTCTCTCTTATGTGTTCCTCCGGTGTCATAGTTTGGATAATGTTAGTCTCAATATTAATAGGTGTACCTGAGATGTAATGCTTAATTCTTTGCCCATTGACCACCTTTGGATTAGTGCCTTCGGCGTTATTGATCTTAATGGCTCCAGAGCGATAAACTTCCTCGATGATATACGGTCCTTCCCATTTAGAGAGAAGTTTTCCTGCAAAAAATCTAAAATGAGCATTGTACAATAGAACATACTCACCCACTTTGAATTCCCGTTTTTTAATTCTTTTATCATGCCATCTTTTAACTTTTTCTTTAAACAATTTGGCATTTTCATAAGCTTGGGTTCTCCATTCATCTAGCGAGCTAATATCAAATAACCTCTTTTCACCGGCAAGTTTAAAATCATAATTGAGTTCTTTAATTGCCCAATATGCTTTATGTTCTAACTCAAGAGGTAAATGACATGATTTTCCATAAACCATTTTATAAGGAGACATACCCATAGGATTTTTATAAGCGGTTCTATGAGCCCATAATGCATCGTCAAGTTTCTTAGACCAATTCTTTCTAGATCTATTGACGGTCTTTTGCAAAATTAGCTTTATTTCTCTATTGCTCAATTCAACTTGACCACTAGATTGAGGGTGATAGGGAGATGCAATTCTATGGTTGACATCATATTTAGCAAGCAGTTTACATAATGCACCATGAATAAAATGTGAACCACCATCAGTCATTAAATATCTAGGGACTCCGAACCTCAGGAAAATAACTTCTTTAAGCATTTTAATAGAAGTGTTGTGATCAGCACTACTAGTTGGAATAGCTTCTACCCACTTAGTAACGTAATCAACAGCAACTAAAATATGTGTATACCCATTAGAGGAAGGAACAGGTCCCATATAATCAAATCCCCAAACATCAAATGGTTCAATAACAAGTGAATAATTCATAGGCATTTCCTGATGTCTACTAATATTACCAATTCTTTGACATTCATCACAAGATAAGAAAAACTTACGAGCATCCTTGAAAAGAGTAGGCTAATAAAAACCAGATCGTAGTACCTTATGTGCAGTTCTGTCTCCCGCATGGTGTCCTCCGTAAGCCTCGGAATGACACTTCCGTAGGATTTGTTCCTGTTCATGCTCAGGTATACAAAGTCTAATAATACCATCCACTCCTTCTTTATAAAGATGTGGGTCATCCCAGAAGTAATGTCTTAAATCAAAGAACTTTTTCTTTTGTTGGTATGTGAAACTAGGTGGTATAAATTTAGCAACAATATAATTAGCATAGTCTACATACCAAGGAGTATTACGAGAAGCATTTATGGCAGCTAATTGCACACCGGGAAAACTATCATCAATAGGCAGTGGGTCATCAAGAATATTTTCCAACCTAGACAAGTTATCAGCTACGGGGTTCTCAGCTCCCTTTCTATCAGTAATTTGCAAGTCAAATTCTTGTAGCAATAGAACCCACCTAATGAGTCTAGGTTTAGCATCTTTATTTTCCATAAGGTACTTAATAGCAGCATGATCGGTGTGAATGATTACTTTAGAATCAACTATGTAAGATCTGAATTTATCACATGCAAACACAACTGCTAGAAATTCTTTCTCAGTAGTAGCATAATTTCTTTGAGCACTGTCTAGAGTTTTACTAGCATAATGGATAACATTTAATTTCTTATCAACTCTTTGTCCTAGAACAACACCAACAGCATAATCACTAGCATCACACATAATTTCAAAAGGCAAGTTCCAATCAGGTGGTTGAACAATAGGTGCAGAGGTTAAGGCTTTCTTAAGTGTTTCAAAGGCTTCTACACAATCATCATCGAAAACAAATGGACATCTTTTTGCAAGAGATTAGTAAGAGGCCTAGAAATTTTAGAGAAGTCTTTAATAAACCTTCTATAGAAACCAGCATGACCGAGGAAACTTCTTATACCTTTAATATCTTTAGGACATGGCATTTTCTCAATTGCATCAACTTTAGCCTTATCTACTTCAATACCTCGTTTAGAAATTTTATGCCCCAAGACAATACCTTCATTCACCATAAAGTGGCACTTCTCCCAATTAAAGACAAGATTAGTTTGTTCACATCTCTGCAAAACTCGATCAAGGTTGCTTAAGCAATCATCAAAGGAAGTTCCGTAAACGGAAAAATCATCCATGAAAACCTCAACAATCTTTTCACAAAAGTCAGAGAATATAGCAGTCATACATCTTTGAAAGGTAGCAGGTGCATTGCATAAACCAAAAGGCATACGTCTATAAGCATAAGTTCCAAAAGGACAAGTAAAGGTGGTTTTCTCTTGGTCGGCTTGTGATACAGGTATTTGAGAGAAACCAAAATATCCATCAAGAAAGCAAAAGTGTGTATGCTTGGACAATCTTTCTAACATTTGATCAATGAAAGGTAAGGGGTAATGATCTTTTCTAGTGGCTTCGTTTAATTTTCTAAAATCAATTGCTATCCTATAACCAGTTACAATTCTTTATGAAATGAGTTCATTTTTATCGTTAGGAACAACAGTAATGCCTCCTTTCTTAGGGACATAATGAACGGGACTTACCCATCTACTATCAGCTATGGGATAGATTATACCTGCTTCCAGAAGCTTTAATATTTCAGTTCTTACCACCTCCTTCATCTTAGGATTTAATCATCGTTGATGATCGACAACTGGTTTAGCATCAGGCTCCATATTAATTTTGTGCTGACATAGAGTGGGACTAATGCCCTTAAGATCATCAAGAGTATATCCAATAGCAGCACGGTGCTTCCTCAGAGTTTTTAGTAATCTCTTTTTTTCATGCTCTGAAAGGTTAGCACTAATAATAACAGGATATATCTTCTTTTCATCTAGATAAGAATATTTCAATGTATCAGGCAATTGTTTCAATTCAAATACAGGGTCACCCTTAGGTGGAGGAGGACCTCCAAGAGTTTCAACAGGCAAATTGTGTTTAAGGATAGGTGGTTGATCAAAGAACATCTTATCTATTTCATTTCTTTCATTCATGTGCATATCATTTTCATGGTCTAGCAAATATTGTTCTAACGGAACAGATGGAGGTACGACAATAGAAACAAGACCAATAATTTCATCTTTACTAGGCAATTCTTTATCATGAGGTAGTCTACGAAACTTAGAGAAATTAAACTCATGATACATCTCACCAAAATTGACACTAACAATTTCTTTAGCGCAATCAATCTTAGCATTAACAGTATTCAGGAAGGGTCTACCAAATATAATTGGACAAAAATCATCTTGTGGTGATCCAAGAACAAGAAAATCAATAGGGTATTTGATCTTACCACACAAGACTTCAACATCTCTAACAATTCCAAGCGGTGAAGTAGTATCTCTATTTGCGAGCTTAATAGTAACATCAATATCTTCAATCTCAACAGGTGCAATATCATTCATAATTTCTTGATATAAGGTAAACGGAATAGCACTCACACTAGCACCCAAATCACATAAGCCAAGATAACAATGATCTCCTATTTTAACAGAGACAACAGGCATGCCAACGACAGGTTTAATCTTATCTTTAGGATCGGGCTTAGCAATTCTAGTAGCTTCATCACAGAAGTAAATAACATGCCCATCTATATTATTGACCAAGAGATCTTTAACTATAGCAACATTAGGTTCAACTTTAATTTGTCTAGAGGGTCTAGGTGCTCTAATATTACTTTTATTAACCACAGTTGAAACTTTAGCATCTTCCTTAATCCTAATAGGAAAAGGTGGTTTCTCAATATAAGCAGTAGGCACAACTGGATCAACATTGTAAATGATAGTTTCTTCTTTAACTATAACAGGTTCCTCAATCTTTTCTTTGACAGGGGGATGATATTTAAACCACTTCTCCTTAGGGAGATCAACATGAGTAGCAAATGATTCACAAAAGGAGGCTACTATCTCAGAGTCAAGTCCATATTTAGGGCTAAACTTATGAAAAGCATCGGTATCCATAAAAGATTTAACACAATCGAACTCAAGTATTATACCTGACTCATTACCTTTGTCGAGTTCCCAATCTTTAGAGTTGCATTTAATTCTTTCCAGAAGATCCCATCTGAATTCAATAGTTTTCTTCATAAAGGAGCCAATCGAAGAAGAATCGAGCATGGTCTGATCATCATGAGAAAGCCGAGCATAAAAGTTTTGAAGAATTATTTCTCTTGAGAGCTCATGATTGGGGCATGTGTGCAGCATATACTTAAACCTACCCCAAGCTTGAGTGATACTTTCTCCTTCACGAGGCCAAAAATTATATATATAATTCCGATCACGATGAACCAAATGCATAGGATAAATTTTTTGATGGAATTCCAGCTTCAACCGGTTCTAGTCCCATGTTTCAGTATCATCACATAGCCTATACCATGTCAATGCCTTTCCCTCTAAAGATAAAGGGAATACTTTCTTCTTAACTCCATCTTCGAATAAACCTGCAAGCTTAAACAATCCACAAATTTCATCCACATAGATCAAGTGCATATCGGGATGTACCGTTCCATCTCCAGCATAAGGATTAGCTAGCAGTTTCTCTATCATACCCGAAGGAATCTCATAATAAATATTTTCAATAGGTGCGGTAGGTTGAGGAGAAACTCTTTGTGCTTCCGGTCAAGGTGAAGATACCCCGAACAAACCCCTCAAAGGATTGTTTTCCATAGTAACAAGTGATAGTAAATTTCAGCACGTAATATAAATGTTTCCTTACCAAATTCCACTCACCAAAGGCGCTGGCGCCAGAAAAGAGTCTTGATGACCCACAAGTATAGGGGATCAATTCTAGTCCTTTCTATAAGTAAGAGTGTCAAACCCAACGAGGAGTAGAAGGAAATGACAAGCGGTTTTCAGCAAGGTATTTTCTGCAAGCACTGAAATTATCGGTAACGAGTAGTTTGATAGCAAGATAATTTGTAACAAGTGACAAGTAGCAATAGTAAATAAGGTGCAGCAAGGTAGCCCAATCCTTTTGTTGCAAAGGACAGGCCGGAACGATCTCTTATAATAAGCTAAACGTTCTCGAGGACACATGGGAATTTCATCTAGTCACTTTCATCATGTTTGTTTGATTCGCATTCGCTACTTTGATAATTTGATATGTGGGTGGACCGGTGCTTGGGTGTTGTTCTTACTTGAACAAGCCTCCCACTTATGATTAACCCCTCTCGCAAGCATCCGCAACTACGAAAGAAGAATTAAGATAAATCTAACCATAGCATTAAACATATGGATCCAAATCAGCCCCTTACGGAATAGCGCATAAACTAGGGTTTAAGCTTCTGTCACTCTAGCAACCCATCATCTAATTACTACTCCACAATACATTCCCTTAGGCCCAAAGATGATGAAGTGTCATGTAGTCGACGTTCACATGACACCACTAAGATAATCAACAACATACATATCATCAAAATATCGAACGAATACCAAATTCACATGATTACTTATGACAAGACTTCTCCCATGTCCTCAAGAACAAAAGTAACTACTCACACATCATACTCATGTCCAAGATCAGAGGGGTATTGAATAGCATAATGGATCTGAACATATAATCTTCCACCAAATAAACCAACTAGCATCAACTACAAGATGTAATCAACACTACTAGCAACCCACAGGTACCAATCTGAGGTTTTGAGACAAAGATTGAATACAAGAGATGAACGAGGGTTTGAGATGAGATGGTGCTCGTGAAGATGTTGATGAAGATTTGCCCTCCCACGATGAGAGGATCGTTGGTGATGTCGATGGCTTCGATTTCCCCCTCCCGGAGGGAAGTATCCCCGACGGAATCGCTCCGCCGAAGAGCAAAAGTGCTCCTGCCCAAGTTCCGCCTCGAGACGGCGGCGCTCCGTCCCGAAAGTCTTCTCTTTATTTTTTCTAGGGCAAATGGGCTTATATACCAGAAAATGGGCACCGGAGGCTGGCCAGGGGCCCCACAAGCCACCAGGGCGCGCCTGGGGGGGTGGCGCGCCCTGGTGCCTCGTGGGCACCTGGGTGGCCCCCTCTGGTAGTTCTTTTCTCCAGTATTTTTTATTTATTCCAAAATAAATTTCCGTGAAATTTTAGCTCATTTGGAGATGTGCAGAATAGGTATCTCTGACATAGCTTTTTCAGGTCCAGAATTCCAGCTGCCGGCAATCTCCCTCCTTATGTAAATCTTGCATATTAAGAGAGAAAAGGCTTTAGAATTGCTCCACAAAGTGTTATATTGATTAAAAACACTATAAATAACAGTAGGAAAACATGATGCAAAATGGACGTATCACATACTTAGCATAGTTCTGATGTAAGTCTTGCGAGTACTTTGGATGAGTACTCACAGTTGCTTTGCTACGTTTTTCCTCCTACCCGATTGCTGCGATCAGATGACGGAGCCCCGGAGCCAGCTGATCCCGTCGACGACTACTACTACACCAACGGAGCCTACTACTACATGGAGACCGATGACCAGGAGTAGATAGGAGGCTCCCAGGCAGGAGGCCTGTGCCTTTTCGATCTAGTTGTCGTTGTTTTGCTCAGCCTTCTTAAGGCAAACTTGTCTAATTATGTCTGTACTCAGATATTGTTGCTTTCGCTGACTTATGTATTCGAGCCTTCGTGGCCCTAGCTTGTAATATAAAGCTTTATGTTTTAATTTGTGTTTAGAGTTGTGTTGTGATATCTTCCCGTGAGTCTCTGGTCTTGATCGTGCAGGTTTGCGTGTATGATTAGTGCACGGTCGAGACGGGGGCGTCACAAGTTGGTATCAGAGCTGACTGCCTGTAGGAAGCCCCTTTCCAACTCTTTGGCCGAAGTTGAGTCTAGTCTTTGAAAAACTATTTTACTAACATTGTTGTGTGGCTTACGGGCCCATATCGCCAATGGATGGGATTAGGATATTTTATTCCTCTCCTTTACTCTGGGATTCTGATTTCTCTTCTATTCGGGTTAAAGATTTTACTAACTCTAACATTAGGTTCTCGTGATCACATCAACCCGGAGAGCTGGATTATCTGCAACTATTCCTTTGAATTCATGATGTACGATTCACACATTGTCTTTTGACATCATTGAACTCCTTTGTTTCAGATGCGTCCCGCAACGCAGCTCGTACGCCAGACTATGGCTGTTGATGCGACTAGATTCCCTTCTGTTCTGGTCGACCTCTTGACCAGATTGGGATATCGCTGGTACCCCGAGTACACTGTTTACGAGGACTACCGCGAGTTCAACCAGGCAACAATTCAGAACAAGTATCCGCTTCCGTGGATCAACGATCTATATGATCAACTTGCTAGTTCCTCCGTATTCTCCAAACTCGATCTAAGGTTGGGTAACCACCAGATCCGAGTTTGTGAAGAGGACATTCCCAAGACTGCTTTCGTTACTCGTTATGGTTCATACGAGTACACTGTCATGTCGTTTGGTTTAACCAATGCTCCAGCAACGTTCTCCCGATTGATGAATTATATCTTCATGGAATACCTCGACAAGTTCGTCGTGGTTTATCTGGATGATATTCTTGTGTATTCTAAGAATAAAGAAGAACATGTTGAACATCTTCGTCTTGTACTGGAAAAGCTTTGGGAGCATCAGCTGTATGCCAAATACTCCAAGTGTGAATTCTTGTTATCTGAAGTGACCTACCTTGGTCATGTGATTTCCAAGGATGGCATTGCTGTCAACCCAGAGCGAGTTCAGGCTATTCTTGACTGGACTCCCCCGAAGAATGTCAAGCAAGTGAGAAGTTTTCTCGGACTCGCCAGCTATTGCCGCCATTTTGTCGAGAACTTTTCCAAGATCGCTAAGCCCTTGACCAATCTGCTTCACAAAGGCGTTAAGTTTGAGTGGACAAAAAAATGTTAGGAAAGTTTCCAAACACTCAAGGACAAGCTGACATCTGCTCCAGTGCTTGCTCCTCCGGATTCTAGCAAGGAAATCGTCATTTATTGCGACGCATCCCATCAAGGATTAGGCTGTGTCCTAATGCAAGAGCGCAAAGTGATTGCTTATGCCTCATGACAGTTGCGTCCTCATGAAGAGAACTACCCAGTTCATGATCTTGAACTTGCTGCAGTTATTTATGCATTGAAGTTATGGCGACATTACCTTCTCGGTAATCGATGCGAGATCTACACTGATCATCAAAGCCTGAAATATCTGTTTACTCAGCCAGACTTGAATCTCCGCCAACAAAGATGGATGGAAACAATTACAGACTATGACTGCGGTATTACATATACCCCTGGTAAGGCTAATGTTATGGCCGATGCTTTGAGCCGCAAGTTTTATTGCAACAACCTCATGGTTCAGCAATCTCAACCCCTTCTTTATGAAGAACTTTGCAAAATGAACCTCCATATTGTTCCACAGGGTTCTCTCAATACCCTTGTCCTGGAACCAACTCTCGAGAAATCCATCAAGACTGCGCAAGAGAATGACACTGAAGTTGACCAGATTAAGCTTGATCTTGCCTCTGGTAAGGCCTCGGATTTCTCGCTTGCTAAGGATGGAGCTCTGTTCTTTAAAGATCGCCTTGTGGTACCCCAGTTCGATGATATGACATGGAAAGTTATGAAGGAAGCACAAGACACACCTCTGTCTATTCATCCGGGTAGTACCAAGATGTACCAAGACATTCATCAGAGATACTGGTGGTCTAATATGAAGCAAGACATTGCTCGATATGTTGCTGAATGTGATGTTTGCCGTCGCGTCAAAGCAGAACATCAAAAACCTGCTGGACTTCTGCAACCACTACCTATCCCTGAATGGAAATGGGACAAGGTTCGAATGGATCTCATCACTGGCCTTCCCAGATCCCAGAAGGGTCACGATGCTATTCTTGTTGTTGTCGACCAATTCTCCAAATTTGCACACTTTCTGCCAGTCAAGGAGACGATCACTGCTAGTCAGTTAGCAGACTTGTATATCTCCAGAATTGTGACACTCCACGGTATTCCGAAGGAGATCAGTTTAGACCGTGGCAGCCTCTTCACCTCAAAGTTCTGGGAAAGTTTCCAAGAAGCGATGGGAACTCATATAACCTGGAGCACAGCTTATCACCCCCAATCCCAAGGTCAAGTTGAACGAGTTAACCAAGTGCTTGAAGATATGCTACGTGCTTGTGTCATCTCATTTGGCAAGAAGTGGGAAGAATCTCTCCCGTATGCTGAATTCTTGTACAACAACAGCTATCAAGCTAGCTTGAAGATGGCACCCTTCGAGGTATTATATGGACGTAAGTGCCGAACCCCTCTGAATTGGTCAGAAACTGGGGAACGGCCACTCATCGGTCCGGATATTATCCAACAAGCTGAAGAGCAAGTCTGTATTGTCCGAGAAAATCTCAAGGCGACCCAGTCCCGCCAGAAGAGCAACTATGATCGTAAACATTGGGGATCAATCTATCATCCTGGTGAATAAGCTTATCTGCATGTCGCTCCTATGAAGGGCACTCATCGCTTTGGGATCAAGGGCAATTTAGCTCCTCGCTACATTGGTCCCTTCCGCATTCTCGCCAGACGTGGAGAGGTGGCATATAAATTGGAATTGCCACCGCAGTTCTCTCACATCCACGATGTCTTCCATGTGTCACAACTTCGTCGTTGCTTCAAGGACCCGCACCGTGCAGTGGATCAAGAGATGCTTGAATTACAAGATGATCTCTCTTATAAGGAGTATCCGATCCGCATTCTTGATCAAGCTGAACGTCAAACCCGTCAGAAGGTAATCAAGTTCCTTAAAGTGCAGTGGTCGAATCATACTGAAGATGAAGCCACTTGGGAATGCGAGGATCATCTTTGAGAAGAATACCCCGATCTTTTCCCTTCTACCTCTTAATTCTCAGGACGATAATTTCTTTTAGAGGAGGAGAGTTGAAACACCCCCATGTAATAAGCTACAGAAATCCATCATGATTATGCTAAGTCACTTTGCTTTGCACTGCTTGATCACTATGGATTCATACCTCATTTCAAACTCCACCTCTGAAATTGTTGGTGCAATATTTGCCCTCTTGTGTTTTGGAGATTGTTGACAGAATCAGGCATGGACTGATTTGTTTGCTAGTGCACACAGAGAGAAATAGTCCATGCAGTGATGAAGAGAATGCTGTCTCCGGTGTTCAGTTCGAGGAACTTCACCGAAGAACAACTGCGTCGAGGAGAAGATCGAGCTACATCCTATGTAGACATGTAGACGAGAAGATTGAAGTGAAGGAATTGACCCCTCCAATTTTTAATGCTGACGCAAAGCAATTGGTTCAGAGATTCGGTCCGAAGAAAATTGACTGCAGCGATGGAAGTCGAAGACGAAGTGAAGACGTAGCATTCTTTTCGTGGTTCTTCATTCATTCATTTGAGTCATAGGACCTCCGTACTATTAAGAGGGGTATAGGTTCTCGAAGCTTAGATCCGCTGTGATGCTTAGCCCAAACCTATGCGAGACTGAGAGAAATCTCTTTTTGTGTCGAATGATTGCCTGCCAGCAGAAGACGTTGTTCTTCGGTGTTGCGGGAGATATCTTTCGAACTGAGGAGTTAGCATTACTTGCTCCGCACGTAATGTTACCGTTGTGCTCAAATTCCGACCGTTGGACTCGTGTCGTTCGGCCGTTGGCTGCTCCACATGTCCAATTTGGTCATTTCCCATCCGGGAAGGCTGCGGCTATAAATAGCCACCCTGCTCCAACGTTGCCCGTTGGCTGCTCCGCTTATGATTTCAGAGAAGATTGATTGAGCACCCCCTCTCCGAGTGATTTGAGTTTAAGATCCACCGAGAGAAAAATCAAGAGCCCAAACTTAGACAGTGGTTGAGCATCACAGTAGTTCTGAGTTAGAGTTCTTGTACCTATTACTCTTGAGAGCTGCACACTCTCTAGACGGATAGGTGTCGGCTCGAGTGACGAAGAGTAATAGTCTTCACCGAGCGAGATCTTCAGCAACCAAGAGTTGTTGTGGTTCGCGAAGAAGTCTGTCGAAGGTTTGGAGATCGCCGACAAGTATCTACCACAAGTGAAATCAACTGGAGCCTCATCAACTCCGAGTTGAAGGAGAATAGGGCGAGGAGAGTTTATCCTCTGTGTTAAATCACAACCCCTCCAACCAGATGTAGTCCTTTGGCAGAAGGGCGAACTGGTCTACCAAATTCTTCTGTCGCCATCGAGCACCACTGGTTTGCTTTACATTACTGCATTTCCTTCAGCAGTTTACATTCGTGCTCAGTGCCGATAGTTGTATCTGATCAATCATAGTTAATCAATTGTCTGTCGCATTCTCATCGTTCTTTTCCATCGCCTCAAGTTAATTAATTTCTCTTCATCTCTCTGTATGTCTGCGTAATTACATTCAGTGCCGAATCTATTCACTTTGTGATCACTTCCCATACATTTCCATCACAGTCCATACATTGTTATTTCCCTCGTCCTGTAGCATTTGTTTGCATATTGCATCACCATCAAACTGTCATTCCTGTGTTATGCTATGCCCGAACCACTATAACAACCAACATCGATAGATTTGCTCCTCAATAGCATCCTTGTTTAAGTTCGTATCTACCGAACCATATTTCTGCTGCTGTGTTTGGGATCAGTTCAAAACATTCAAAGAATTTTTGAATCTCCCATTCACCCCCCCCCCTCTGGTCGATATACTCTCGGTCCTAACAATTGGTATCAGAGCGGGTACTCCCTATCTCTGTTTATTAAAGGTCTAACAACCTTGGAGTTTTGAGTATGTCATTTGCAGGTAGATCCTCGAACTCTAAAAGGTTTCCTATCTTCGATGGAAATGACTATGTCTACTGGAAAGAGCGAATGAAAATCAGACTTCAAGCCATCAACATTGAACTTTGGCAAATTGTGGAAAGTGGATACACTATTCAGCACCCTGATGACCCTAGCTCCGATGACAAAGCTAGAATGCGGTTGAATGCTCAAGCAAAAGATATTATCTGTGACAGCATCTCAAAGGATATCTTCATTCGGTTCCGAAAGCTTGACTCTGCAAAGCAACTTTGGGATGCCATCAAGGATGTTCATGAAGAATCCATTGCCAGAACAAATCAACACACAGATATGCTTCGTGCCATGTTTGCAGGTTTCAGGAGTCTTCGTAGGGAAAGTGCTATGGAACTCACCGATCGATTGACAAATATTGTTGAAAGACTTCATCAACGAGGAGTAACAGATATCACCGATAGAGATGTGGTCAACAAACTACTAAGTGCTCTTGATGCAACCTTCGATCCAATCGTTGCTGAAATCAAGCAAAGACCAGACTTTGAAGAACTTCACTATGTCGAGGTCATGACGTTGTTGTCTATTCACAAAGAAAAGATGGAGCTTGAAACTGAGCATCAAGAATCTTCTTTAGAAAGCGAAGGGAAAATTCCTTCATACTATGGCAGCTCTGAAGAAGATGTTGAGAATCAACACTCTATCACACGAGAGCTTCAAATGCTCACAGAAAGACTTTGTGATCTCAGAAGACAAAATCTGTGTCTCACAAATGATGACGAAGTTGACATGCCTAAATCTTCAAGAAGATTACCTCCGAAAGAAATTAAGTGCTTCAAATGCAAACGATTAGGCCACTACATCGCAGACTGTCCGTGCTGGGAACAAGATGAAAAACCTAGCAGCAGATGGATTTATCTTCACTGCTCTGGATTCACTCGAGTTGATAGTCACACTAAGCTCTCGAAGACAAATGAATCTGTCGCATCTTCTTTGACGAGACCAGTCACTGACGTACAAACCAGAGCGACCATTGAAGCTAATATAAAGAAAATATCGCAACTGACTAGAGTGTGTGCTGAAATGAATATGGAATCTGAAGATGAAACATCCGAATCAGAATCTGAAGACGAAGAGATTTACAGAAGACAAGGAAGAGGCAATGCATTTGTCGCTTATGAATCTTCCAAGAAGTCACACGAATCAGACACTAATGATAATGCTTCAAGTGATGATGAACCAATCTCACTCTGTCTCATGGCAAAAACCTCAAAGGATCAGGTATCAGCTAAGCTCCAAAAAATTTAAAACTGAATTTTCCTCTGAATACATTGCCTTTGCTAAACTTGTTAAGATTGCGAAATCTCAACAAGATGAGCTTGAAAAACTTGAGAAGAATCTCAAAAAAACCAAAGGATTACTGGTTGAAGAGATGGAGAAGAATCAAGAGTTGACTGAAAGGCATGATGTTTTTTCTTCAACTTTTGATGATCTTTCCGAACGATATGATTCTCTTACAGTTGACTACGAGAATTTATCAGATGAACTCCTTAGCAGGAATCAAGAACTCGAGTCACTAAAAGAGTCTTATAACGCACTCAGAAAGAAAAAGCTTCTCTCTTCGCCGAGCAATCTAACAACCTTCCTGATGATTTTGTGCCTCCTTGCTCAAAATGCCTAGAACGTAGCAATGCTGATTCGAATGCTGAAATATCCAATACTACCATCGAGAATACGGCAACTACTATGAATGATATTTCTAACCCCTCTCCCGAGGAAATTTTTGCTATCTTTGATGAAAATTGCAGGCTAAAGAACTTGCTTGAGACAGGAATGCTAAAGAGCCTCAAAGGGCATCAAATACTCTGTGATGTGCTCAAGAAGTCAATACTGCACAAGAATCCCCGAAAAGAAGGATTGGGTTTCGAAAGGAAACTCAATGTTGACGGAACTTACTGGACTCCCGAGCAATATCCTCGAACGAGTTGGGTTCTTGCTAAAAGCAAAACTCTCGAACCTGCACTCCTGACTGGATATGACACTCCTATTTCTGTTGTTTCTGTCGAGTCTGATGAGTCAAACTACAAACTCTTCAAACAACAGAATGGTAAGGTTTTCGCTCGGTATGTCGGGACTAACTGCAGGTCTGGATCACCCAAGAAGCAAATCTGGGTGAAGAAGTGCACCATTGAAAGCTTATCTGTCACTGCTAACCTGAATATGCAGAGTAATTCTCTTCGAGGAAATGAATATCCCTCGCAGTATGGTACTGAAACTTCCAAAGGACATCAGCCAAACTTTCGACAGAAGGAGTACATGCGTATCTCCTCAAATCATTATACTCATGTCTCTGGGAATAATTTCAATGCTTACTCTTATGATTACTCTCGAGATGCACAGGTGAACTATGGAAATCAACGAAGGAACGTTCTTGCTCAGACAAGACAAATGAGGACTGTGCCGCCCACACAAGTGTGGGTTGCGAGAAAGAACTAACCCATCTTGCAGGGATTCTATCTCAGGGATTCTATTCGATCATCCTTTGCCCTGAGATCTACATTGTTGGTGCTGGTTCTTTGTGTTTATTGGTTCTCTGTTTGTTGCTTGTCTTTGAGTTGACGTATTTGTGTTCCGTCCGATAAACAACTCACTCATAGCTCCTCGCTTGGTGTTTCTTCTCGTTTGGCTGAGTGTTTTGTCTCGGACCCTTTTATCCCTCTATTCTTACTCTTCTAAATCTATGATGTCCGTCGTAAGCATGCAATTTGATCTGAAGAAGATTTCTCTCCGACGCCCTTGATCGCGAAAGGAATCATCTTCGAACTTTTATTCACTTTTGGGGTTCAACCCTTCAAACTTTTCGACCACCCGCTCACTTCCCGAGTTTCTCGCAGAAATCGGTTGCCACATGCCCACGATCTCCACTATCGTGTCGTGTTCGTCGAATGCGGAACGTCCCGCAACTGAGGGCCGTAGATTTCGGAGAGGCAGTTCTGCTCTCTTGCTATATATATCCCCTCGTCACGTCTTCTTCCTCATCCGCGCAAACCCTCGATTCACCTCCACCCGAGCCCGAGCTCGAAGCAACTCCGGCGAGAAGCTCCGCCGTGCAACTCCGGTGAAGCCTCGTCGCAGCTGATCACGCCAGTGCGGTAATCTGTCCTCACGCATTGCCGTAGTCGATTCAAGTTGCCGAGTTAGGGCGCTTGGATCCGGAACTGCTCCTTTCCATTCTTCTGTTCTTAGGGCAGTTCTTACCGATGCATTTTCTGTGATTTATTTCACCGTTGTAGATCTTTAGGAATCACTAGGATTTGACTGGTACGGTTTGTAGATCCTCCTCGTACTTGTTCTCCTCGACCTAGGGTTCATGTGCTTTATCTCCGAAAGACTAGATAGCCTTTTTATCCTGCCTTGAATATTCCGTGGCAAGTTTAAAATCTATCAATGATATCTTTCTAATTCCACCATGAATTCCTTTGCTTCCTCCAAAAACATTGATTTTCGTTCAAAATACCTTCTGTGCATGCTTATGACCCTACCCTTTTTTCCCTCGTATCTATTCTCTTCACAGGTTGGTCATGGCACACAGTTCGCAAGAGTATTCATATTCTGAAGAAGAATTGCCTCAGTATCCTTCAAGGTCCGAACGAATGAGATTGACTAGAGGAGGAAAATCCATGAAGCCACCCAAGGCTCCGAAAAGAAAACAAAAGTCTGAATCTGAAGAAGATGATGAGGAGATTCCCTCAGCTCACAGTCAGCCTGAGGATGAATTGGTCACCGACGCCCTAACCATCTTCTCTGATGGAAATCCCAAAAGGGGCGGTCGTGGCAGAGAAAAGAACACCACTGTAGAGATGTCTGATCCTGACAGTTACAGAACTCCACCTGAAGGAGAATCAACAACAGATCGCAACAACAGGCTTCAAAGGATTCACCGCCACTGGGCTGGGAAATGGTACCGATATGAAAATGTTCGCGAGAAGTATCAGATCTTGTTTGCCTTCACACCGCCGTGGAATGACTGTATTGCAGAGAACTGCATTGGCCCCGATGATGAAAAAGTCAGACCACCACCGCCTCCAAATGCTCACAAAGATTCCCTCAAAACCATCGCTGATTTCCCCAAGGAAGTAGCAAAAAGAGTGAAGGCGAAAGCCAAGCGTGAAGCAAGAGAAGCTAAGAAAAACCAAGTTGAAGTGGAAAACGTCGCGCTGACCCAGCAAGACGTACAGAAGAAGAAGGAACGAGCATCAGCCTCGAAGGAAAGAAAATCTGAGAAATCAGTTTCCCCTCGTGCACCGCGAAAGAAAACTCTCACCAGGAGAACCAAGAAGGCCATTCCCGACTCGTCTGATGAGTCGTCCAGAGAAACTACCCCTGCTGAAATTCCATTGTATGATCGACCCGCCATTCTCAACAAGCCATCCAAGACTCCCTCACCAGCGAAAGCTTTGCCATCTCCGAGGAAATCACCCAGACATGCACCCATTCCGTCCACTGATAAACCTTCGGGTTCTGCGGTTCCAAGAACATTATCAAGCACTGCAGCAAAGAGAAAGCTGCGGTCTGAAGAACAAATTGATGTGGCTACTAAGAAGACCAGGTTCACTGTTCCTGCTTCCACAGAGGAACAGAAGTATGACTTCAATTTCATGATCGATGTGATTGACAGTGCTGCATATGATGCAAAAGCTGATGATGTTAGCAGTCTAGGGCTGCCTGATGATGTTACCGAAATGGTGACTAAGAATTTTAAAGAGCTGAGGAAAATCACCAAGAAGCTGAACAAAGCCGTCAAGTACAAGCAAGCTGTCGAGCAAATGAGAAAAGAAACCAAGACTGAATCCGAAAGGAAAAAGATGAACAAAGAAATTGTTGAACTCACCAAGGCTCTCAGTGTCTTGTGGGATGAGAAAATTGAGTGGCACTCGCGACTGCACATGGATGTATCTCAGCTGTGTGACAGGAGAAACGAGGAGATTGACCGCAAGGCAGATCTCGCTTGTAGAAGAGCTCAAGAGGAAAAACGTCGGAAGGCTATGGTGAGAGTAAGCAAGCCGAAAGCAAACAAAGATCGCCGCCTTCAGAATATTGCTGCTGATTCCACTCCACTGGACTCCCATGTGCCCTTGCAGCAGGTCCCTCCATCTCCACCTCACGAAGATGAACCTATGCAGCAAGCTGGTGCCGTGGATGCTGTTATTCCAGCTCCAGTAGCCCAAGAGGAACATGAAGTTGTTGATATATTCCTGGAAAGGACTGATGAGGAAAATACACCTCCCAAGCAGCAATCACCAGTTGACGAAGTTGATGAAGAGATTGAGGTTGAGAAGGCAGATCCATCGCCTCCGAGAACAATGCAAGCTGACCCCTCCGAATCAAATAAAGAGGAGGACGACAAGAATAAGGGGGGGCTAAATGCTTCCCGAGAGAAAACACCCCCGGTCACATCATCTGGTGCCCCTACCCAGATGGATGTTGATCCTGCTCCTCTAATCACTGCACCACAGGTGGTAGAGGAAGAAAACGAGTATGTTGAGCCGATGGCTCAAGAAGTTATTGTACCACCAGTTGTGCCCCAAGTGTCTGTGTATGAGGTCGTTGTGCCTCCAACCGAAAAAATGCAAGGAAAGAAAAGGCCCTAGTGCCCGAAAGTCAGAAAGATGCTGAAGAAGTTCCAGCGAGCAAGAATGGCAGTCCGACAAGTTCTTCGAAGCCATCTGCACGAGAAAAATTGAGGAAGCCTAGTGCTCCTCTTAAGCCTATTGAGGAAGATGTGCCCGCGCCTGATGATGTTCGGACCCAATCTATAGCCGATGAAGAACCACTGAGAAATCCGTTGGAAACTTTCCCTTTGTTCCCTGTCCAGGACGGCCCAAATGGTCCACCATTCAATGAGCAGTTTCATCATTCGAAACTTGCATTCTTCGGGACCAGCCCATATGAAGGAGAAAGAACTTCCATGTCACCAAGATTTTGGACCAAGGAACAGGCTGTGTATTATGCTTGCATTCTGTATGGCAAGGATCGCATATTCAAGCATAAGATTCTGGACTTCGCTGAGCTCGAAAGCTTACCTTGCTTCCATCACACTATCGAGCAGATTGAACAGGTCTTCCTGAAGAGTTTCCTTCGCTTCAATCATGGCTGGAATCGTGAAGTAATTCTTCAATTCTACGCCACTCTCTATATCTCAGGAGATCTTACAAACAGCAATACCTGAATTCTCGAATGGATGACTGAGGAAGAAAAGATCAAATGCTCGGCTGACCAGTTTTTGGCACTATTGAATCTTCCTCGGTGCGAATTTGATGCCTCACGTGAACACAGACTGCACTTCTGGGAAGTATCCGAAGCTGAACTTCACATGCTGATGGATCCCAAGCTTGTTGGAGATGAATGTACCGAGGCAAATCCCAAGAATTTGGCCTATGAGAATAAAGTTTTGTTCTATATCCTATGTAACTCTCTCACGCCAACAAACAGGCCCGAAAGCATTCATGGCATCGTGGCAAATACTCTTCAAGCAATAGCTCATGGCATTCGGTTTGACATTCCAGATCTTTTCATTCGCAACTTGGCATATGCAGCTGATAGCCCTCAAGTTTTGAAGCCATATGCACCATGGGTCATGTTCGCCATTGAGCAACTTATTGAGAAAAAGTTCTTCTGCCCATATGTCCCGAAAGTTTTCATGCCACCAGTCCGAGACACTCTCCGTATTGTGAAGGACAACGGCAAAGGGAAGACACCTATTGATGCCACTACTTCTGCCTCTGCTAGTGCTCCGAAGGTCAAGAAAGCTACAGTTGAAATCCCACGTGAAGAAAATCCCTCACTATATGAGATTTTTCTTCGCACTCAGCAAGCCCTGGAAAGTCACATTAAGCTCCGAAAAGAGAAAGTGGAAATGATGACTGAGATCAATCTGCTTCACAATTATGCTCGTCAAGCTCTGCTGTATGAGAAAGAACAGAAGAAGCGCTCGTGGACCCTTCTGCGCAAGCATTATTCTCGCAAACAACTGTCTGCCAAGGGAATCGAGAAAGAATACGATCATCTGGAGTTGTTTGAAGTTCCTCGCATCCGAAGGCAAACTCCAGTGCTTCCTCAGCGTTCAGCCTCCACCGACCTGCTGTTTGTCGAACCTGATGATGAACTTGAAGACACAGCAGGGACATATATATACAAGCCAGATGCACCTCACTCTGCTACTCCCGAAGCTGATCCCAAAGCCCGTACGGCGTCTCCCGCTCCTGCTTCTTCCTTGACAATCGCTCGTTCTGCTTCGCCGAACAGTTCGAGTTCTGGGGATTCTTCGGACGAGTAGTTTCTCGCATGCATTCTCTTTCCTTTTTGACACTTGTTGACAAAAAGGGGGAGAAGAACATCGAGAAGATAGTAAAGCGGGATATTTGCCAGGTGTTTCCATTCGCCATTTGTTTTTCTCTCGAACAATTTGCTTTTGGTCGTTGAACTTTTGGTCATGGAACTTAATCTCACCGCCTGTGGTGATGGTACCGTTAATAACCCTTGCAATGCTATATTTGCTTCCAACTATTTGCTTGCAGGTGCTGTCGAATACTTATTTATTGTGCAAGGTTCAATTGAGACCACATATATCTTACTCCCATGCTTATCCTTCGCTATCTAACGATGCAGGAGAAGAAATCACATGCTGTTTTTGTTTTCTCGCATGTTTCTATCGTATCATCTTTGTTGCAAGAAAATATCGTCTGAAGCATCTATGTCCACCCCGAGCAATATACTTATATCATCCTTGCTCTGATTATTCCTCGAACATCTAACTTGCAGGGAACTTATATCTCGTGTGGACTCAAACTGTGTTCTGAGAAAATCTTCATGGCCTATCCTTTGCCACAACTCACTTCAATATATCCTCGCCATCTAACAAATCTTCTTAAATGGTTGTGTGGCAGGAAATACCTCAGACCCCATCGAGTGCATTGGATAAAACTACGATTGTGATCTTATGTCAATGTCACTCATACGAAGATTCACCTCGCTGCTCTCCATCTCATATCCTATGCATATCTTCAGGGGGAGCGTGTTTTATCTTCGTAGTTATCTCTCGTCTTTCACCTTCACATTCCATTTCATTCTTTTATCTATCTTTCGATGTGTTCTGTTTTGTCAACAATCGTCCAAAAAGGGGGAGATTGTTGGTGCAATATTTGCCCTCTTGTGTTTTGGAGATTGTTGACAGAAACAGGCATGGACTGATTTGTTTGCTAGTGCACACAGAGAGAAATAGTCCATGCAGTGATGAAAAGAATGCTGTCTCCGGTGTTCAGTTCGAGGAACTTCACCGAAGAACAACTGCGTCGAGGAGAAGATCGAGCTACATCCTATGTAGACATGTAGACGAGAAGATTGAAGTGAAGGAATTGACCCCTCCAATTTTTAATGCTGACGCAAAGCAATTGGTTCGGAGATTCGCTCCGAAGAAACTTGACTACAGCGATGGAAGTCGAAGACGAAGTGAAGACGTAGCATTCTTTTCGTGGTTCTTCTTTCATTCATTTGAGTCATAGGACCTCCGTACTATTAAGAGGGGTATAGGTTCTCGAAGCTTAGATCCGCTGTGATGCTTAGCCCAAACCTATGCGAGACTGAGAGAAATCTCTTTATGTGTTGAATGATTACCTGCCAGCAGAAGATGTTGTTCTTCGGTGCTGCGGGAGATATCTTTCGAACTGAGGAGTTAGCATTACTTGCTCCGCACGTAATGTTACCGTTGTGCTCAAATTCCGACCGTTGGACTCGTGTCGTTCGGCCGTTGGCTGCTCCACATGTCCAATTTGGTCATTTCCCATCCGGGAAGGCTGCGGCTATAAATAGCCACCCTGCTCCAACGTTGCCCGTTGGCTGCTCCACTTATGATTTCAGAGAAGATTGATTAAGCACCCCCTCTCCGAGTGATTTGAGTTTAAGATCCACCGAGAGAAAAATCAAGAGCCCAAACTTAGACAGTGGTTGAGCATCACAGTAGTTCTGAGTTAGAGTTCTTGTACCTATTACTCTTGAGAGCTGCACACTCTCTAGACGGATAGGTATCGGCTCGAGTGACGAAGAGTAATTGTCTTCACCGAGCGAGATCTTCAGCAACCAAGAGTCATTGTGGTTCGCGAAGAAGTCTGTCGAAGGTTTGGAGATCGCCGACAAGTATCTACCACGAGTGAAATCAGCTGGAGCCTGATCAACTCCGAGTTGAAGGAGAATAGGGCGAGGAGAGTTTATCCTCTGTGTTAAGTCACAACCCCTCCAACCAGACGTAGTCCTTTGGCAGAAGGGTGAACTGGTCTACCAAATTCTTCTGTCGCCATCGAGCACCACTGGTTTGCTTTACATTACTGCATTTCCTTCAGCAGTTTACATTCGTGCTCAGTGCCGATAGTTGTATCTGATCAATCATAGTTCATCAATTGTCTGTCGCATTCTCATCGTTCTTTTCCATCGCCTCAAGTTAATTAATTTCTCTTCGTATCTCTGTATGTCTGCGTAATTACATTCAGTTCCGAATCTATTCACTTTGTGATCACTTCCCATACATTTCCATCACAGTCCATACATTGTTATTTACCTCGTCCTGTAGCATTTCTTTGCATATTGCATCACCATCAAACTGTCATTCCTGTGTTATGCTATGCCCGAACCACTATAACAACCAACATCGATAGATTTGCTCCTCAATAGCATCCTTGTTTAAGTTCGTATCTACCAAACCTTATTTCCGCTGCTGTGTTTGGGATCAGTTCAAAACATTCGAAGAATTTTTGAATCTCCCATTCATTACCCCCCCCTCTGGTCGATATACTCTCGGTCCTAACAGAAATCAATTCAAATTGCAAGTGAAATTTAAAGTTTCACAAACATGGTTGCAAAATAGTCCATCATTTAGCAAATATTTCATAACAATTATTTGTTCAGGAAAACAATATCACTTATTTGCTTAAATGGGCTATAGCAATTAAAACAGTGCCAAATCAGCATATTTAAATGCTTTCCAATTATGAAAAATTCAAACCAATCCAAATCCCTCCCAAACTTTTTGTGGCAGTACCAAATAATGCAATGTATTTATGTGGCAAGTTTCACATTTTACAAAAATCATTTGCTATCGAAAGAAAATGCAAAACAGAAAAGAATAAAAGAAACAGAAAAAGAAAATGCCTAACTAACTACTGTGCACCTGGGCCCTAGTGGCCACAGTGCACCAAAGCCCAGCCCACCACGGCCTTTCCCCCACCCGTGGACAGAGGCAGAGAGGCCATGGCAATGTGCACGCGCGCACACTATCCACGCCACCGATTGTCGCTGTGTGGAACATCCACGACGCCCTGGATATGGATGAGAACCTCCCCGACGTGTGAGACAAACCCTTGCTCGCCATATCCCCCTCGCTCGCCCTCCTCTTCTCTGTTTAGATCGTGCCTGAGCCGTTGCTACCACGCCATCATCATCGTCGCGGCCACTGGCCACCCCGGCGACCGGGAGGTTGTCCAGGGACTTCCTCTTCGTCGACTCCATCATCCACGTGCATCCGTTCGACCGGAGCTGCACCGTACGCTCGGGATCGAGTTGGTTTTCCGCCATGGCCGTTGCATCTCGTCGTCGAGCTTGACGCATCCGGCCACCCCCGCGCTCTCTAATCACGTCCATGAGCTTCGTGGTGAGCTCTTCTGCCGATCCCCTCCCTTTCCCCCCTTGATCCGTTGCCATAGCCGCCGTCCCTTAGCTCGACCGAGCTCCCGCGTACGCGTACGTGCGTGCTGCTGCTGCTCCTGCGCCGCTGCTGCTGCTGCACGCGCGTGCCCACAGCCGCTACTTACTGCTGCCGCTACTTACTGCTGCTTGCTCCGCCTGTTGCTGCTGCCTCCAGCGCCGTTGTCGCTGTTGCTGCTTGCTAGTTGCTGCTGCTCCTGCCGCTGCACTGCTACTACCTGCTACTGTGCCGCTGCTGCTGCTCGCGCTCGCCTGCCCCCTACCGCCCACCCTCGCGCTCGTCGTGCCCCGCCTTTGCCGCTCGCTGCTGCACACCCCTGGCCAGCGCCGTGTCCGCTGGCGCCCTTGTGTGTGTGCTCGTGCGTGAGCGCACAGCCACACAGAGGCCGGCCTGGGCCACTGCCACATGGGCCAGGCCCTGTTTAGATTTGGGGTTAATCTCCCTTTTAAACTAAGCCCCCCTTTTAGTTTATTTTAAGTTTAGGTCTAATTTAGATGTCCCCTATGACGTGTGGGCCCTCTCGGTTAACTAAATGTTTAAAATAAATATAATACTTATTGTGTCAATGACATGTTGGCCCCACGTTCACTGTTCACTGTTGACCCGGTCAACGTTGACCGCTGACTCAGCAGACCGGGCCCACTAGTCAGCCTCTGTGTGCACAGCTGGGTGCACTGCACCGGGTGCACCTAGTATTTCTGCTGCAATTTTCGAATTAAAATTAAATCAGGAAATTCCAGAAATTGTCTAAAACTTTGAATAATCATATAAAATAATCCGTAACTCGGATGAAAATAATTCATATATGAAAAATGATCAGAAAATAAGACGAATCCGAATATGCCATCCACATACCTGTCACATGCCTCCAACACTGCAAACAAGGAACCTTCCCCTCCGAATCGTCTGTCCGATAATTGCCTAAAGCCGGGAAAATATTCCCAGATATTTTCCTGCTCCGTCTATAATGCTTAACACCGCATTAGGTCACCCCCAGCACAGCATATTGCCATGTCATGCCTTGTGATGCCTTTGTTTGCTTTATATTTATTGTTTTTCCCCCTCTTCTTCTCTGGTAGACCCCAAGACTACTGTTGGCCCCGAGTACGACTACGTCGGCGTCGACCCGTCCTCTCAGTAGAGCTTCCAGGCAAGCAAAACCCCCTTGATCATTCCTATATTGCCCGTTCTTTCTCTCCCATGCTTGCATTAGATTTTGCTACTGTTGTTCGATAGCTCCTATTCTGATGCATAGCCTGATTTTGTAACCTGTTGTTGATAATTTACCTGTTGCCCTATATGCCTAGTATAGGCTGGTTAGTGATCCATCTGTGGCCCCACACCTTTGTCCGTGTTGCCTGGCTTTACTACCGGAAGATTCGATCAATGTGATCGATGTGCAGAGACCGACACATCACCGCACCCCCCATTAGTTGTACGACTCTACAGAGCTACTATCGAGTGCTGAGGGTGATACCTCGTACCTCACTCCTGGTGATATCTCTGTAGTATAGCTAATCGGTTGTGGATTGCCGAGGGTGATTCCTCATACACCACCTCCGATGATGACTCTGTCGTGCAACCCCTCAAGTGTGAACACATCGAGGGTGATTCCTCCAAGTTCACCTTGACGGATACATCAAGAAGGAATCCATCGAGGGTGATTCCTCGGATTTCCCCCTTGATGTTATGGACACATGGATACCTTGACTTTTATCTCAGTTCCTTGTTGAAGTCGGGTCGTCCCCGAGGGGTACCCGCGAGAGTTGTTGAAGTCGGGTTGACCGTGAGGGTACCCGCGAGATAATTATGCGGCAGGGCCGGGCAGGCAGACCGCCCTAGTGAGGGATGGGCCTGGCCCTTGCCGTAAGTCCACGAGACGGGGTGACAGGATCACTGATCGTTTCCACGAGCTCCCAACAAACTAATGGGTTTGGATATGTGATCTGAGTAGGCCTCTGGCCTTTTCGCACTAACCACCACGCGGGATAAGTTATGGGCACTCGGCATTGTACGATTCTCCCGAAAGCTCTTCAGATGTCACAGTTCAGAGATGTGGGCTGATTGTTGGGGTGGACGGTAACCGCCTGCGGTTGTATAAGGAGGAGGGTCTGGTCCCCGGCCAGTTGCGCAACGCGCAGGAGTGCAAAGTGCGATGGGCCCAAGACCCCTCAGCGCTTAGGATGTAGACCGGCGTGCTGACCTCTCTGTTGAGCCTAGGTAGGACTACGGTGTGTCGATCAGCCGAGGCCGGGCATGACCCGATAAAAGTGTGTCCGGCCAAAGTTAATCGAGTGTGTTGGGTAAGTTGGTGCACCCCTGTAGGGAAGTTATCTATTCGAATAGCCGTGTCCACGGTAACGGACGCTCGGAGTTGTTTCCCGATCTACTACAACTAGAACTGGATACTTGTGATACTTAACTGATATGATGGCTTCGGGATCGCTTCCTCACGGGGTAGACGAGGAAGGATCTCTGGGTGTTACTAATATATATACTTGTTACGATATGCTATGTTACTCTATTCTCTTCTGTTGCTGCAAGACGCTGCAAGATGCTAGTCTTAGATAGGCTAGGCCTTCCCCTCTACTCTGGCATTCTGCAGTTTGGTCCACTGATACAGCCCCTTCCCTTTGATACCGGTGCATACTTAGCATAGTTCTGATGTAAGTCTTGCGAGTACTTTGGATGAGTACTCACGGTTGCTTTGCTACCTTTTTCCTCCTACCCGATTGCTGCGATCAGATGACGGAGCCCCGGAGCCAGCTGATCCCGTCGACGACTACTACTACACCGACGGAGCCTACTACTACGTGGAGACCGACGACCAGGAGTAGATAGGAGGCTCCCAGGCAGGAGGCATGCGCCTTTTTGATCTAGTTGTCGTTGTTTTGCTCAGCCTTCTTAAGGCAAACTTGTCTAATTATGTCTGTACTCAGATATTGTTGCTTTCGCTGACTTATGTATTTGAGCCTTCGTGGCCCTGGCTTGTAATATAAAGCTTTATGTTTTAATTTGTGTCTAGAGTTGTGTTGTGATATCTTCCCGTGAGTCTCTGGTCTTGATCGTGCAGGTTTGTGTGTATGATTAGTGCACGGTCGAGCCGGGAGCGTCACACCATGGCTCTAAGCAAAGAGCCAGTTGCATTAGAAGTCCTGCTATACGTTATTTCTACTATGTTATCACTAACTAATTGCAGGCACGAGGAGAAGTTTCTAAGGTGAATGATGAGAACATGCTAGTTCTCGGGAAAGCAGCAAACCTGGACGTCGGTTATTCGCCCAACCTAGGGGCAATAATTTTGCTACACCTCGCGCATCAAGCAAACCATGCACAAGGAGATATCGTGTGTGGAGGAGTGATCACCATGTTGGCCAACTCCCTTGGCCTCAACTACAATCATCTCCGCCCCATTGTCGGTAACACCCTTGTTAACATTCGTGTTCTTACTAGCGCTGGTATGGTAGTAGTTCGTATTGGCCGTCACTGTATCAAAATTCCTGGAGTGGCGTACTTGTTACCCACACCTATGCCTAACCGTTTCTCTATAGAGAATGGACAATTGCATTATGTTGCACAGGAACGAGATGCAGATTTTGACCAAGAAGGGCCAGAACCTGAACAAGTAGACGAAAAAGAACTCACCACCGACGAAGAGGAGGAGTAGCCCCAGCAAGACTACACCACCTACACGGACCTCAACAACCTCCAGGGCTCTATCCATGATATGAGCAACCTCGCATCGTCCCTGAGAGGCATGGCCGCCAACATGAACATGGACTTCTGGAGGCAGGAGTGGGCTCCTGACCAACCGCCATAATGATCTCGCTGGTTTCGGCTTGCAAGAGCCTAAGCTTGGGGGAGGCTATCACCACTTCTACATCAGATGTGGCGGTATTTGAATAAGTTGTAATGAGGTTGTACTTAAGCTCGAGGACCTTCAAAACACTCGTGTTGGTTTGTTCCAACACTTTGCTTTTCATTTGCTTTTGCTTTTTATTTTTGCCTTTGCAATTTTCCAGTTGCAAGTTAGTTTTCAAAAACCCAAAAACCCAAAAAATAGAATAAGCTTTGCTTTGCTCTTGTTCTTTATTTATCCCCTTGGAGTTCGTTTGCATTTTGTTTTTAGAGGAGTTGATCTATGCCAGGACAACGAGGAATGCAAGAGTAAGGAAGAGAAGTGTGTAAATTCGCAACCGTGAAGGTATGTCCTATGACCCCCGTCTTTTGCACTTGGATACTTAGAGTAGATGTAGTAGTTGTATGTGTGATATGTGTAGATGGGAGTGAGTCTTGACAGTTGATACAAAGGTTTTGCTCTGGTAGCTGAAATAATTTTGTGGCCTTTGTTTTCTTTAGTTTAGACAACTAAGACTTGCCGTGGGACAGTTTTTGAATGAAATTGTAACACCCCCAGTAGGTTAGCTAGAGTGACCTCACACTAATGATGCCAAGTCATCATCATTATATACTACGAAATGCAATTAAGAAATAATTCAACTCAAATTCAAAATTGCAAATGCAAGCCAAATATTTTCATCTTCAAACAAATCCAGAAAATAGTTCATAATTTTGGAAATATTCCATTACTAATTATGTTCAGGAAAACAACATCACCTAAATTCCCTAGATGACCCTAACATCATGAAAACAGGGCCAACGGCACCATTTTGACTCTTTTAAATGCAATACAAAATTCATATGAAATCTTTGGGCCCCCAAAGTTTTTATGACAGTGCCATATAGTGCATTATATTTAAATGACCAAGATCCACATTTTTGCAAAATGTTTTGGTGGCAGAATTAAATGCAAATAGTGGTTGTTTTGAATAAACAGAAAAGAAAAAGGAGAAGGGCCTGGGGGCACTGGACTTAAGTCCACAGTGCCGGCCCAGCCCGGCTAGCTCCTTCCCCCACCTCCCGCTCTCCTCTCTCCTCGCTGTCACCCCCTGCACGCACGCGCCCGCGCCCACAGCCAGGCCCCCCTCCCTCTGGTCGACAGCGCGCTCCCGCGCCCGACGTGGTGGATAAGAGCCCCCCTGGCTCCCTCCCTGACCTCCCTGGTCCCTCTCTCTCCCTTCCTCCCTCGCTCTCCTTCCTCACCCGAGCGCCGCCATGGCCTCGCTGTCGTAAGCTCTAGGCTACCGAGCTCCTTCCGCCTCCCCGACCTGTCCAGCGGGTGCGTCGTCGTCGTCCACATCGCATGCGCCTTCTCATTCGAGCCGGGAGGCCCTCATTCGTCGCCATCACCGCCATCTTCGCCGCCTCTGCCCGGAGATCGCCGCTACCACGCCGTCGTCTCCAGGCCTCCCCGAGCCCGCTGCCATCCCCCTACAGCCTCGACGTGAGCACCGTGTCCCTCTCCCTCTCTCCCTGTGCTCTCGTGCGCCCGCCAGCAGCCACCACCGTAGCCGCGTTCCGGCCACCTCTGCTGTCACTCCCAGCCGTTGCCACCGCCTGCCTCCGGGGCAACTGAGCTCGCTAACGAGCTCAGGGCACCTCGCTGGAGCCGCCCGTGCCATCTGCTCGTTTCCCCGTGCCCCGTAGCGGCGAGTCCGATGAAGCCCGACTCCGGCCGTTGCCTCCGCTAGTCGCCACCGCCGCTGTAGGCCTCCCCGGCAGCTCCCACCGGCGCCGTTCGACGCGGCATCGAACGCGCGTTCGAATAAGCCTAGCCGCGCTCGATTTGGCCCCCCACAGGCGAATCCCGAAGCTCGCCGGTGAGCGCCGCCGCGTTTCGGGCTCGCCGGAGCTACTTCGGCAGCCGGCGCAGACGTGGCGGCCATGTGGCACCGCCTGGGCCACTGACCAGTGGGCCCAGTGGGTCCCGTTGGCTGGGTTGACTAGGTCAACCCTGCTGACTGGGCAGCCTGGGTCACTGACAGGTGGCCCCCACTTAATTAAACATTTTTAATAAATAATAAAACTACTAATTAATCTGTTAATTTTAATCAGTCACTGACAGTGGGTCGCACTAGCTAATTAGTTAAATAGTTAATTTAATCTGCTGTTTAAAATATCTAGTCTATGACAGAGGGGCCCCACATGTCAGTTTGACCAGTCAATGGTCAAAGTTGACTGCTGACTGGACTTTGACTGGCCCCACATGTCATTGACTGTGGCTGGCTCAGTCTGAGTATAAAATGCATTTTCACTGTTTAAATTCGAATTTAATATTTAAATTAATTCCAGAAATTTTAGAAAATGATTAAAACTTTGAAAAAACATAGAAAATAAACCGTAGCTTGGATGAAAAAGTTTTCTACATGATAGTTGATCAGAAAAACGAGACGAATCCAAATATGCCCTCCATGTAGCTGTTACATTCCTCTAACACTGCAAACATGGAACCTTCCCCTCCGGTTCATCTGTCTGACAGATGCCCAAAGCCGGGAAAATATCCCCAGATATTTTCCCGCACCGTCTCTAACGTGTAGTGCTGCATTAGGTCACCCCCAGCACAGCATATTGCCATGCCATGCATCTGTGTTGCATTGTTTGCTTTTATTTATTGTTTCTTCCCCCCTCTTCTCTCCGGTAGACCCCGAGACCGACGCTGCTGCCGAGTACGACTACGCCCCTGACGACCAGACCTTTTCAGCAGAGCTTCCAGGCAAGCAAAACCCCCTTGATCATTCCTATATCGCCTATTCTTTCTCTCCCGTTCTTGCATTAGATTTGCTACTGCTTTTGATTGCTCGTATTCTGCTGCATAGCCTGTTTTTGTAACTACTGTTGATACCTTACCTGATATCCTAAATGCTTAGCATAGTTTGGTTAGTGATCCATCAGTGACCCCGCACCATTGTCCGTGTTGACATGCTTGCTTTCGGATGACTCGGTCCGTGTGATCGACGTGCAGAGACCGACACATCACCGCACACACCCCCTTAGTTGTACGACTCTACAGAGCTACTATCGAGTGCCAAGGGTGATACCTCCTACCTCACTCCTGATGGTATCTCTGTAGCGTAGATAGTCGGTTATGGGTTATCGAGGGTGATTCCTCTTTCACCACCTCCAATGATGCCTCTGTCGTACAACCCCTCAAGTGTGAACCCATCGAGGGTGATTCCTCCGAGTTCACCTTGACGGTTGCATCGAGTGGGAATCCATCGAGGGTGATTCCTCGGGTTCCCCCTTGATGTTACGGACACACGGTTACCTTTAACTGTTGCCCCCTTGTACTGTTATTGCGGGATTGAAGGGACAGGCAGTACCACCCCGGTAGAGGTGGACCTGAGTTCCCGACAGTCTCTTGGGAAGTCGGGTTGACCTGGAGGGTACCCGTGAGATAATTACATGGCACGGCCGGGCAGGCAGACCGCCCCAGGAGAGGGATAGGGCCTGGCCCTTGTCGTAAGTCCACAAGACGGGGCGACAGGGTCACATGATCGTGGATCTCTGCTTGTTTCCGCGAGCTCCCAATGCACTAACGGATTTGGGTATTTGATCTGAGTTGGCCACTGGCCTATACGCACTACCACCACGCGGGATAATGGTTTAATGGGGCCCTCAGCGCCGTATGTATCAGCCGAAAGCTCTGTCAGACGTCCAGTTCAGCATTGTGGGCCTGTCGGGCCAGTGCCATCCAGGATGAGGTGGTGCTCGTCCCGGCTCGTCGCATAATGACCCGGAGTGCAAAGGGCAATGGGCCCAAGACCCGTGAGCACTTAGGATGTAGACCGGAGGGGACCTCTCTGTGGAGCTTAGGTAGGACTACGTCGTGTCGATCAGTCGAGGCCGGGCATGACCCAAAAAAGTGTGTCCGGCCAGAGTTAATCGAGCGTGTTGGGTAACAGTAGTGCACCCCTGTAGGGAAGTTATCTATTCGAATAGCCGTGTCCACGGTAACAGGACGCTCAGTGTTGTATCCCGATCTACTACAACTTGAACTGGACACATGTTACTTTAGTTGTAAGCTCCGGGATCGCTTTCTCGCATGGAGTCGAGGAAGGATCTCTGGGCTTTGCTACTACATGCTTGTTGCTTTATTATATGCTAATTTGCACTCTTCTAATGCTGCAAGACGCTGCGGGATGCTAGTCTTTGATAGGCTAGGCCTTCCCCTCTATTCTGGCATTTCTGCAGTCCAATCCTCAGATACAGCCCCCTCTTTGATACCGATGCATACTTACCATAGATCTGATGTAAGTCTTGCGAGTACTTTGGATGAGTACTCACGGTTTCTTTGCTACCTCTTTTTCCCCATACCCGATTGTTGCGACCAGATGACAGAGTCCCGGAGCCAGCTGTTTTCGCCGACTACTACTACCCCACCGGTGGAGCTTACTACTACGTGGAGACCGATGACCAGGAGTAGTTAGGAGGCTCCCAGGTAGGAGGCCTGCGCCTTTTCGATCAGATGTCGTTGTTTTGCTCAGCCTTCTTAAGGCAGACTTGTTTAACTTTATGTCTGTACTCAGATATTTGTTGCTTCCGCTAACGCTTGTATGCGAGCTTATGTATTCGAGCCCTCGAGGCCCCTAGCTTGTAATATAAAGCTTGTATGACTTTTATTTGTGTTTAGAGTTGTGTTGTGATATCTTCCCGTGAGTCCTTAGGCTTGATCGTGTGCATTTGCGTGTATGATTAGTGCACGGTCGGGCCGGGGGCGTCACAGAAATGTTATTAACCAAGTATAACTTTGCACAAGAGAAAGTCTCTCAAGACTTGGGAGTTGAGAAATAGTAGTGGAAGTGATGTTTAACATGCTCAACCCCATGTTGTTGATTTTAATAGACTTGATAGCACTTGTGGATTAAATTGTCTAGAGGAACTTTGTTGAAAGGTGGGTGAGATTATGCCAAAAATCTGTGTTGTATATCTCAGCATGGTGTTACAGCCTCCGGCTGGTGCCATGGCCTTTGCTACTATATACGCATTTACGTGTGTAAATGTGGCTTCGTCACCCTTCTTGATGTTATGCTGAGGACTCCGCTAGCCAATGAACGATCCACCAAGAGCGACAGCTCGGATTTCAGCTATGAGTTTGTTACCGTACATAGTGGCAACACTACAAACAAAAATTATTCGACTTTCTCTTGAGTGGGTGTGTATGTGGTAAATAAAGGGGACTGATCAAAAGAGCTCGAAAGAGACATTATTGCTAAAGGTCCATAGTTCCCAAACATTAATCCACAGCGAAAACCTATGCATGATCACATATTTGGCATAATCCCCTTCACGTGACAATCAAAGTTCCAGCAAACAATGATTGAAACAAAGTGTTTAAGAGCCTAGAGGAGGAGACAATTATGGGTGTGCTCATGAGCACTTGAGCATCATATTTTACTACATGCTTTCTACTACCTAACTTATGTTTTCATGGCTCTATCTAAAGAAACTTTCCGTGCATTCCCGGCAAGCAAGTGTTGTCTAGATTAAATAAAATGAAGTGTTGCAAAGTTGTTTTATCTGGTAGATCAGAAACTTTGTGTTAATTATCTTTGCTTCACTAACACTTGCACTATAACCATGCCACCGCTATATCTATGATAAGTTTTTAGGTCAAGAAGCGGAGGGCTATCTAGGCATACTGATCGTAAGTGAACCAAAACCTTCTTGTTATTTCGGTTTAAACAATTGAGTTCCTTATGCTTTGAATTTCTCTCTATGTTGCTCGAGGACGATCAAGTTTAAGCTTGGGGGAGGTGATGAGTGATATTTTTACACTCATTTCAACCTTGTTTAAACCGAGATATTTCATTAAAAGAGAGATATTCGCTCCGATATTGCCACTTGTGACTAATGAATGCAAAGGATTCCACAAATCCTCTCTTTGATATTTTTCCACAGGAAATGGGCTAAAAAGGGAAGAAATCACGTGGGAGAAAGGAAAGGAAGGAAAATGGAGAAGAAATAAGTCATCAGGAGGCGCCAGAAGGCAACCAGGGTCAAAGACGGCGTTCCATGGGACCGCACGCGCTCGCATGAGCGGTCGTTTGGCGTGGAAACTGATACGTCTCCAACATATCTATAATTTTTGATTATTCCATGCTATTATAGTATCAATCTTGGATGTTTTTATATACAATTATATGCAATTATATATCATTTTTTGGGACTAACCTATTAACCTAGTGCCCAGTGCCAGTTGCTGTTTTCTGCTTGTTTTTGGCTTTTCACAGACACAGTACCAAATGAAGTCCAAATGCCACGAAACTTTTTGGAGATTTTTTTTGGACAAAAGAACCCTTCGAAGCTTCGGGAGGAGGCCAGAAGCCTCACGGAGGCTTCACAAGGCAACAGGGCGCGCCCCAGGGGGGGCGCCGTGTTGCCTTATGGGGCCCACGTGACTCCGTTTGACCTAATTCCACTTCTATAAATTCACAAATATTGGGAAACCACCAGAGAGCCAAAAGAAATAACCTTTCCGCCACCGCAAGCCTCTGTTCTTCCGCGATCCCATCTGGAGACCTTTTCCGGTACTCTGCTGGAGGGGGAATCGATCACGGAGGGCTTCTACATCAACCTTGCTGCCCTTCCGATGATGTGTGAGTAGTTTACCACAGACCTACGGGTCCATAGCTAGTAGCTAGATGGCTTCTTCTCTCTCTTCGATCTTCAATACAATGTTCTCCTTGATGTTCTTGGAGTTCTATCTGATGAAATCTTCTTTTGCGGTGTGTTTGTTGGGATCCGATGAATTGTAAGTTTATGATCAGATTATTCATGAGAAATATTTGAGTCTTCTCTGAACTCTTTTATGCATGATTGTTATAGCTTTGTATTTCTCTCCGATCTATCGGTTTAGTTTGGCCTACTAGATTGATTTATCTTGCAATGGGAGAGGTGCTTTGTGATGGGTTCAATCTTGCGGTGCTCAATCCCAGTGACAGAAGGGGACATGACACGTATTTGTATTGTTGCCATTAAGGATAAAAAGATGGGGTTTATTCATATTGCTTGAATTTGCTTCTCTACATCATGTCATCTTGCTTAAGGCGTTACTCTGTTTTTATTAACTTAATATTCTAGATGCATGCTGGATAGCGATCGATGAGTGGAGTAATAGTAGTAGATGCAGGCAGGAGTCGGTCTACTTGTCTTGGACGTGATGCCTATATACATGCTCATTGCCATGAATCCGTCATAATTATTTGTTATTCTGTCAATTGTCCAACAGTAATTTGTTTACCCACCGTATGTTTCTATGCTCAAGAGAGAAGCCTGTAGTGAAAACTATGGCCCCCGGGTCTATCTTTATCATATAAAAAACCTAAAAATACCTTGCTGCAATTTATTTACTTTTATTTTAATTAGTAGTTTAGTTTATCTATTTACCTCGATAAGATTTAATCCTTGCAAGTAACCGCTAAGAGGATTGACAACCCTCTTATTTGCGTTGGGTGCAAGTGTTTGCTCTTGTGTGTGCAGGTGCGCTTAACGGAATTTTGCTTGGTTCTCCTACTGGATTGATAACCTTGGTTCTTAACTGAGGGAAATACTTATCTCTACTATACTGCATCATCCTCTCCTCTTTGGGGAAATACCAACACAGACTACAAGTAGCAGGAAGACTTTCTAGCGCCGTTGCCGGGGAGACATCAACAAAATTACCAAGTACCTTCGCACAAATGATCATTCACTTGCATTTACTTTATTTACCTTTTATTTGCATTTCCCTCTTGTTTTCATCTCCCCCACTTCTAATTTTTTTTACAAAAACACGAAAAAAAATTATTTGCTTGTTTACTAGTTTGCCCGATTTGTTTGAAGTTGTCACCATGTATGATTTTGTTATTGAAAAAGATGAGGATGCTAAAATTCCTAAGATAGAAATTCCCTCAAATTTAGACTCAAAAATTTTTGTAGTAGGGAGTGGAAATATCATAGGGAAAAACATTATTCAAGAGTTCTTTAATTGCCAGGGAACTTTGGTTTGTAATGACACTCCAATCCTTAAAAGAACCAATAGTTATGGGGAGGCTATCTCCGCACTCATTCTTAAGCTTGAAAGAAGATTTATCCGTACTCATCCTACCTTGCAAAGATTGTTTTATGAGTTGCCGGTTATAAATAACCACAAGGCTAAAAAGATAGCTACTCTTATCCTTATGAATGAGTTTGATTACATAGTACGAGAAGCTAGAGAGATCTTTGATTTCTATAATATGAGTCAAGAAAATCCTGTTATAGATGAAATTTTATATAATGAGGAGTATATGTTGAGATATGTTTTTCATGATCACCATGCCTTTGATGATAAGGCTAAGAAGGAAGTTCCTCCCATACATATCATCCAACAAGTTTTCAATGGGATTAATCGTAAGTATGCTTGGATTGTAAAAGGGAACCAAGAGGGGTTTGAAGAAAGTAGCCTTAATAATCCTAGTATTTTGGTTGATAATGTGTTCCCCATTGTTTTTGAAAAACCTCCTGAAAATCACACACCTAAGAATGTCAAAACCAAGGATGACAACACTTGAAACTATGCATTATGCCTAGCTAGGGGCATAAAACAATAGCGCTTGTTGGGAGGCAACCCAATGAATAAAATAAGTTTTTGCTTTTACCTACTGTTTTTGTGTGTTTGCATGATTATAGCTTCTGTTATGATTGTGTTTTTATGTTTTAATTAGTGTTCGTGCCAAGTAATGCCTTTGGGATGATGTTGATGATAGTATAATTGATGCTGTTTGGAAAACAGAAAGTTTTGCGTCCAGTGCTGGAATTTTAGTTCTGTACTGGAGCGTCAGAAAAATCTGAAATTTTTACACAATATTGTTATGCAAATTTTTACGTTGTCCTAATTTTCCAGAATTTTTTGAGTTATATAAGTATGGATTTTAAATAGATCTTTACAGACTGTTCTGTTTTAGACAGATTCTGTTTTTGTTGCATAGTTTGCTTATTTTGATGAATCTATGGATCGTATCGGGGGTATGAGTCATGGAGAAGTTGGAGTACAGTAGCATTATGCCAATATTAAATATGAATCAATTTACTATAGTACCTAAAGTTTAAGGTTTGTTTGTTATACTAACGGATCTCACGAGGTTTCTGTTGAGTTTTGTGTGCTGAAGTTTTCAAGTTTTGGGTGAGACTACGATGGATAAAGGAATAAGGAGAGGCAAGAGCCTAAGCTTGGGGATGCCCAAGGCACCCCAAGGTAATATTCAAGGAAGACTCAAGCGTCTAAGCTTGGGGATGCCCCGGAAGGCATCCCCTCTTTCGTCTACAATCTATCGGTAACTCACTTGGAGCTATATTTTTATTCATCACATGATATGTGTTTTACTTGGAGTGTCTTGTGAAATAGTTTGTTTGCTTTTTAGTTTGTCACAATCATCTTTTCTGAACACACCTTTTTGAGAGGGATACACATTATTCGTGATTTGTTAGAATACTCTATGTGCTTCACTTATATCTTTTGAGCTAGGCAATTGCTCTAGTACTTCACTTATATCTTTTAGAGCACGTCGGTGGTTATATTTTAAAGAAATAGTTGCACTCTCATGCTTCACTTATATGTTTTTGAGAGTCTCATGATAGCAATGGTAATATGCACGGGTTATGAATTTGTTCCTAATATGATAGGTATTCAAGAGGGATATAATAAAAACTTTCATGTAGATCACTGAATATGATAAGTTTGATTCCTTGCAATAGTTTTGCGATGGTTAACTCCTCCCAACCTCCCCCCTAGGAGCATGCGTAGTAGTACTTTGCTTTGAGGGCTAATAAACTTTCGTAATAAGTACGTGAGTTCTTTATGACTAATGTGAGTCCATGGATTATACGCACTCTCACCCTTCCGCAATTTTCTAGCCTCTTCGGTACCGTGCATTGCCCTTTCTCACATCGAGAGTTGGTGCAAACTTCGCCGGTGCATCCAAACCCCGTGATATGATACGCTCTATCACACATAAGCCCCCTTATATCTTCCTCAAAACATCCACCATACCTACCTATCATGGCATTTCCATAGCCATTCTGAGATATATTGCCATGCAACTTCCACCGTTCCGTTTTTATGACATACATCATCATTGTCATATTGCTTTGCATGATCATATAGCCGACATAGTATTTGTGGCTCAGCCACCGTTCATCATTGTTATACATGTTACGCTAGCATCATTGCACATCCTGGTACACTGCCAGAGGCATTCATATAGAGTCATATTTTTGTTCTAGTATCGAGTTGTAATGTTGAGTTGTAAGTAAATATAGGTGTGATGATCATCATTATTAGAGCATTGTCCCAGAGAGGAAAGAATGATGGAGACTAATGAGTCCTCGAAAAAGTGGGGATGAGGACCATGAGATCGTTCTAAAAAAAAATGAGAGAAAAAGAGAGAAGGGGCAATGTTACTATCCTTTTCCACACTTGTGCTTCAGAGTAGCACCAAGTTTTTCATATAGAGAGTCTCCTATTTTGTCACTTTCATATACTAGTGGGAATTTTTCATTATAGAACTTGGCTTGTATATTCCGATGACGGGCTTCCTCAAATGCCCGAGGTCTTCATGAGCAAGCAAGTTGGATGCACACCCACTTAGTTTTCATGTTGAGCTTTCATACACTTATAGCTCTTAGTGCATCCGTTGCATGGCAATCCCTACTCCTCACATTGACATCAATTGATGGACATCTCCATAGCCCGTTGATTAGCCTCGTCGATGTGAGACTTTCTCCATTTTTGACTTCTCTTATTTATCTCTACCACCATACTCTATTCCACCCATAGTACTATATCCATGGCTTGCGCTCATGTATTGCGTGGGAGTTGAAAAAGCTGAAGCACGTTAAAAAGTATGAACCAATTTCTTGGCTAAAACCGGGGTAGTGCATGATAAATATTTTGTGTGAAGAAGATGGAGCATGACAGGATTGTATGATTTTGTAGGGATAACGTTCTTTAACATTTTTATTTGAAAGACATGATTGTTTATTAGTATGCCTGAGTATTGATGTCTTTATATCAAATTATAGACTATTGCTTTGAATCATTTGGATCTTATTATTCATACCGTAAGAGAAAGATTACATGATGAAACATGATAGGTAGCATTCCACATCAAAAATTCTGTTTTTATCATTTACCTACTCGAGGACGAGCATGAATTAAGCTTGGGGATGCTTGATACGTCTCCAACGTATCTATAATTTTTTATCGTTCCATGCTATTATAGTATCAATCTTGGATGTTTTTATATGCAATTGTATGCAATTATATATCATTTTTCGGGACTAACCTATTAACCTAGTGCCCAGTGTGTCGGTGTATTAAAGTTGGGCCTTTTAGTACCCCATACTTGTGCACGGACGGTTGCAGCCATACCAGCGGCAAGGCCTGCCGGAGAACAGCTGGAAACAAATACAAGATTATCAAGAAGGCACTCAAGCTAATGATCAAAAGACAGAAGACCGAAGGATGGCTTCCCGGCAAGATCTTTCCGGGAAGGCTCGTGAAGGCCCGGCAAGACCTCGCACCCGGCAAGATCCCACCGCCCTGCCACCGCTCCAGCGCAGCGACCAGCCTGTCGTTTAGGGCTTGTCCTCCTGTCTGCGTGTCATGGCACTAACGGCGGATGGGGTTAAGCGGTGCTGATGGGACGGTCTCTTTTTCCATCCCCAAGAAAGTAAGGGACACCTAAGTGGAGCATTAAATACGTTTGTCCTAAGTCGTCAGTTATAAACATTTAAACCCTGTAGCAACTTTACACCTCTTGTACTTACTGTTCGCCAATGTTGGTGACCCCTTGGACGTATAAAAGGAGGTCCAAGGCGAAGCTACAGGGAGGGAGGACCTTCTGGCCCATTCTGCATGCGTAGCTGCTTCATGAACGTACTGTTCGTCGCAAGCGCTCCGTGTACTTGAGCTTAAGAACACCCACAATAAACCAAAGCAGGAGTAGGGTTTTACGCTTCTCAGCGGCCCGAACCTGGGTAAAGATCCCCGCGTTGATCGTTGGATCCGCTCTTTGTGTACATCTTGTCCCTAGCCGAACCGTAAAAGGGATCCTCTCGGTCCCATAGGTGTCGCACGCTGCTGCGCCCCCGTTGAGGATGTGCCGGAGAGCTCCACCGGCAAGAGCAAGAAATCCAAGGCAGCTCCACCAGCAACTAAGAAGGTGTCCGCCAAGGAGGATGGTACGGGAGGAACTTTCACCGTGAGTTCCACCCTTGATGACAAATAGGAAAGCGCGCTCATTGCCTTCCTGCGGGCGAATTTCGATGTGTTTGCATGGCAACCATCTGATATCCCCGGTGTTCCCAGGAAGGTAATCGAGCACCACCTTGCTGTCTGTCCTCATGCGCGGCCCGTCAAGCAGAAAGTTAGGAAGCAAGCTTTGGAGCGGCAAGAATTTATTGCCGAAGAAATCAGGAAGCTGGAAGCGGCAGGTTTAGTCAGGGGAGTGCTCCATCCAACATGGTTGGCCAATCCAGTTGTAGTGCGCAAGGCGAATGGAAAATGGAGGCTATGTATCGACTATACAGATATCAATAAAGCCTGTCCAAAAGATCCTTTTCCCTTGCCGCGCATCGACCAGATTGTGGACTCCACTGCTGGCTGCGATTTGCTGTCGTTTCTTGACGCTTATTCAGGGTATCATCAGATTTTCATGTCAAAGGAAGACGAAGAGAAAACCGCATTTATCACCCCATGTGGCACGTATTGCTTCATACGCATGCCTTTCGGGTTGAAAAGTGCTGGTTCAACGTTTGCAAGAGCAGTCCAGATCGGTTTTGAGCCCCAGCTGCATAGAAATATGGAAGCTTATATGGATGACATAGTGGTTAAAACCAAGGACAAGGCAACGCTCATACAAGATTTAGAAGAGACATTTGCAAATCTGCGCAGGATCAATCTGAAGCTCAATCCTGAGAAGTGTGTGTTTGGCATTCCATCTGGCAAGCTTCTCGGGTTCTTTGTGTCTCAGCGTGGAATCGAAGCAAATCCCGACAAGATCAAGGCAATTGAGCAGATTGAAGCACCGAGACGTGTCAAAGATGTGCGTCGACTTGCCGGCTGCGTTGCTGCTCTGAGCAGGTTCATCTCCAAATCCGCTGAGCACGCCCTGCCCTTTTTCAAAATCCTGAAGAAGGCCGGCCCAATGAAATGGACTCCGGAAGCGGAGGCAGCGCTGCAGGACTTGAAGAGGTACCTCTCCTCTCCGCCAACACTAGTCGCGCCTAAACCACAAGAGTCGTTGCTACTATATCTAGCGGCCACGAATCAAGTGGTTAGTGCTGCCTTAGTGGCGCAGAGAGAAGTCGACGAAGAAGCAGCGGCAGTGGCAAGCCCGTCAAGCGACAAGCTGGGATTCTCCCCGGCAGAGTCTGGTGCCGACAAGGCAGGATCCGCGCAGTCGAATGAAGCAACGCAGAAGAAGAAGATGGTGCAGCGCCCAGTCTATTTTGTCAGCTCCCTGTTGCAGGGGGCTAGGTCAAGATATTCTGGCGTACAGAAGTTGCTCTTCGGCCTTCTTATGGCCTCAAGGAAGCTGCGCCATTATTTTCAGGCACATGAAATCACCGTCGTCACTCGCTTCCCGTTGCAGCGGATTTTACGAAATCCAGATGCGACCGGCAGAATTGTGGAGTGGGCGTTGGAACTGTCAAGCTTTGGTCTCAAATTTGAAAGCACTTCAACTATTCAGAGCAGAGCTTTGGCAGAGTTCATTGCAGAATGGACACCGACGCCAGACGAAGAAATTCAAGAGACAACCATCCCCGGCAAGGAAACAAATCGAGAATGGATTATGTACTTTGACGGAGCTTTCTCGCTGCAAGGCGCCGGTGCTGGCGTGCTGCTTGTCGCACCCACCGGAGAGCACCTCAAGTACGTAATTCAGATGCACTTACCCCGGGAGAGATCAACAAATAACACTGCAGAATATGAAGGGCTGCTTGCCGGTCTCAGGATCGCGGTGGACCTTAGAATTAAGAAGCTCATCGTCAGAGGCGACTCACAGCTTGTCGTCAGGCAAGTTAACAAAGACTATCAGAGCCCGTTGATGGAAGCATATGTAGATGAAGTGAGAAAGTTGGAGGAGCGTTTTGACGGGTTGCAAACAGAGCATGTTCCTCATGCGGAGAACAACATTGCCGACGACCTGTCAAAGCGTGCTGCCCTCAACTTACCTGTGGAACCAGGAACTTTTGTGCTCCGCTTGACTCAGCCATCCGTAACACCATCAACGAGGCAAGACAAAAGAAGGAAGTTGAGTTCCGGCCAGTACTTTCCTGCAAAGTTCCCGGAAGCCGCCGCCAAGGAAGTTGTCGGGAACGACACGATTGCCGGTGAGCAGCAGCTTCGCGCAGAACCTCAGGTTCTTGCCACAGAAGCAAGCGCTCCCGCGGCCGAAGATATGCCTTTGGTCCTTGTTGTCGAGCCACAGGCTCCAACATGGGCACAACACATCGTCCAGTTCCTTCAAACAGGAGAACTCCCTGAAGAATAGGAAGAAGCGGAGAAAGTAGCCCGTCAGTCTAGTATGTACCAGTTCGTTGACGACGTCCTGTACAGAAAGAGACCGAACGGTGTGAAATTGAAGTGTATTCCTCGGGAGGATGGACTTGAGCTGTTGGCAGAGATACATGGAGGCATATGTGGCTCCCACATAGGCTCAAGAGCTCTTATCGGCAAGGCATTCCGGCAAGGTTTCTTCTGGCCCACTGCTCTCCAAGATGCAACTGCACTAGTAACCAAGTGTGAAGCGTGCCAGTTCCATTCAAAGCAATTGCATCAGCTAGCTCAAGCTCTTCAGACAATCCCTCTTTCCTAGCCATTTTCGGTCTGGGGGCTCGACATAATGGGCCCCTTTCCTCGCGCTGCCGGGGGCTTCGAATACTTGTACGTTGCTATCGACAAGTTCACGAAGTGGCCGGAAGTGGAAGCAGTGTGAAAGGTGACAGCACAATCAGCCGTCAAGTTCTTCAAGGGAATAGTGTGCCGTTTTGGTGTACCAAACAAGATCATCACCGACAATGGCATGCAGTTCACGAGCCGCACCTTCAGGCAGTATGTCCAAGACCTTGGCGGCAAAATCTGTTTTGCTTCTGTTGCTCACCCAAGAAGCAACGCCCAAGCGGAGAGGGCAAATGCTGAAGTGTTGCGAGGTCTCAGAACAAGGACTTTCGACAAGCTGCGCAAGTGCGGAAGACGCTGGATTGATGAGCTGTCGGCGGTTCTTTGGTCAATCAGAACGACACCAAATCGAGCTACTGGCCAGACACCCTTCTCCCTAGTCTACGGGGCAGAAGCAGTTCTCCCCACGGAACTCATATACGGGTCACCTCGAGTACTCGCTTATGATGAGCTTGAGCAAGAGCAGCTGCACCAAGATGACACCACGCTCCTTGAGGAAGATCGTCTTCGGGCTGCTGTGCGAGCTGTACGCTACCAGCAAGCCTTGCGCCGCTATCATAGCCGCAAGGTTCATGCCCGAAGCCTTGAGGAAGGCGACCTTGTTCTTCGGCGCGTTCAGTCGGCCAAGAATTCTAACAAGTTGACGCCGAAGTGGGAAGGCCCTTATCGGGTAGTACGAGTCACTAGGCCCGGCGCAGTCCGCCTGGAGACCAAAGATGGCATTCCAGTGAGTAATTCCTGGAATATCGAACACCTTCGTAAGTTCTACCCATAAGGCGCGGTTGCCGGGTCTCCCGGCAACCACCTTTTGTACAAATTTTGCCAGCAAGGCATATGATCCTTTGTACAAAGCCAGGCACAGACCCTGTGCATAGTTGAATAAACTTAAGCATTTTACATTTCTTGTCGATTTTCATGTCAATCTATATGCATGTTTGTCTGAGATATTGTATTACACCTGCTTCCAGTAAGCATTAATAAACCGCCAAGGTTCCATATCTCTATTTTCTCTTCTTTCTTTTTCTCGAAGGACAGAAGGTTTCCTCGCGTGCAAGTTTGCCGGGGGGAATGATGGTATGGACACCAGCAGGCGACGTTCAAGTTGACATATTGCAATAAGGAGTACAGCAACGAAAAGCTAAGTTGCAAAACTCTTAAGCAAATTTCCATTGTAGACCTATTTTTCCTTGAACGATTTCGGCTTTTGTATGGAAAACCTGCACGCGAAGGAACCTTGTCGTGATTGGTTGCGCCCTTACCTTGTTTCGAGTCCGCTCAACAACTTAAGTGGCTGCACTAAAAACGTCAAGGTATCTTGTCGGCAGCGACACCTCCAGTAGGCTGCTAAGGCTCCGTTCCTCAAAGCGCTTGCGGCAAGGGTGTGCGCACCGGCAAGATCCCGATAAGCGTAGGGCATGAACCATGCAGAAAGAAATCAGACAAGGGAAATAGCATGCATTCATCCAAAACATAGCAAGTTATATTACATTGATGGTCGCCGCAATTCTAACTTAAGATAAAACTGTCTTTGGCATGAAATGGTGGCGACAAAATGGAGTGGAGCGGCTAGTCCCTGCGCTGGCCTTCGACCCTCTTGACTTGGCTCACTCTGTCAACGATGGGCGCGACAAGCTCTTCGAGTGCCTTGAGGTCTACATCCTTCGGCAAGCTAGCAAGAACATTGGTGAGGTTGATGCCAGGGTTCTTATGCACCACTTTGACGAGTACCTTGCGGAGGACGGCCCGGCAGAGCTTGCGGGATTCGTTGGCCAGATGGGTTTCTCGGTTAGACTGGAGCAGCTTGAGGGCGTCAACGATGCTCTCGAAGAACATGGTCAGCTTGGTGCTCGAAGACACCCTATCGTCAGAAGAATAGTTGAAGTCTTGCAGGCCCATGGTGGACAGTTCTGCGGCAAGCCTTTCCGCGATGTCGACAAGGTGCTCAGTCCAGATCTTCACGCCTTTCTCAAAATCATTATAAGTGGCAGCGGCGCTGTTGAGCAGGCTCTTCTCACTCTGGAGGTCTTTGATCAAAGCCCTCTCACGAGCCTTGCCACTCTCAAGGGACTCCTCCAGCGTCGCCAGCTTTAGTTTCAGATCAGCGATGGATTCATTGGCTGAGGTGAGCTCCTTGGTCTTGTCAGACATGGCGGCTTGCATCTCCGCCAGGCTGAAGAGAGTCTTCTCTCTGTCGGCTTTGAGCGTTGAGATCTCCTTGCCGTGGCCCTCAAGATCTGCTTCCAGCCTCTTCACTTGATCGCCCAGCTCGTTCTTGGCGGCCTCTGCAGCTTCGGCAGCATCGATGGCTCCCTTTAACTTGCCGGCGTGATCTATGGCCAGAGCTTTGAGTGTTTCCTTGTGTCTCTGCTCCAGCTCCTGGGTTCGTTGCGCGACAAGCTTCTCGATCTCTTCGTCCTTGCTGCGGAGCTTGGCGGCAAGCGCCTCCTCACGAGCGGCAAGGTCCTCTTCATGAGCATCAAACCCGACGTGGCGTTTCGTTAAGCGAGCTTCCTCTGCAGCAGCCTGCTGCGCAGCCTCCTCCTGTGCCCTCTCGGCGTCAGACTGCTTTAAGAGGAACTCATTCCAACTCCGATTCAACTGCTCCCGACCAGCCGTCAGTTCCTAGAAGGCCTCGACGTACCAGACTTGCGTCTCCTCGACGCGCTTCTGGAAATCTGCTTCCGCTGCTTCAACAACTGCCGCCCTGGAGTCCAACCTCTCCTTTCGGGTGCGGTGAAGCGCCTGAAGCTTTTGAAAGTTGTCGCTCATGGCTTGGAGGAGCTGTTCTTCCCTGGACCCACTGCTGCTAGTGCGTGGCTCATCAACGATCTTGAGTCCAGCGGCGGCGATGACGTCTTCGTCAATGATTTCTCCTTCGGTTGGCACCCCGATGCTTGTCGTCCCTGGCATGCTGACGAATAGGTTGTCGCCAACCTTATGGTATCTGCTTGACGGGGGGCGTCGGACGTTGACGGTTGATCCTCGACAACCGCCTCGCCGGCAACTGGGGGCTCTGTGACCGGTGTAGCGTCAGGCGCTCCTGCGGCAGGAATGCCGTCAGTATGGTCGCCAGTCTCCTTGTCGGCCCCTTCAGCAGACCCCTTGGTGGCTTCCTCCTGTGCGGCCTTGGCGGCTTCATCAGCCGCGGCTCTGTCCGCCTCGGCGGCAACATCCTTGGCGGTCTCTTTGATGACAGCGTCAACGTCCATCTGTTCCACCGAAGGGAGATTTGAAGACCAGGAAAGGAAACAAGATGAGACCGAGGTTGAAGTTCAAGAAGACAAAAATAAAGAAAGAATGACAAGTGTGCCAAGGCAAATGGTTTACCTGTGTCGAGATGTTGAGAGGTGGTTTCTCCTTTCCCGGCAACATTGGTTGCCGATGTAGGGTTGCCAGTGCCCGTGCTTGCCGGCTCCTCTTCAACGCGAATGGGCTCGCCAGTGGAAGCCCTTGCCGAAGGTTCATCTCTGGGCGGCGTGGTCGACGGAGGCGGCACGTCAGGGGCAGCCTCCGATGGCTCTCCTTGTTGCCGTTCTTCTCCTACAAGCTCGGTGATGTCAATAGCGAAGATATTCTCCCCAACGCTCGCCAACGGAAAATGGGTAGTGGGCTCACGCTGGGGGCTGGGCTGGAGGCTGCGTTGAGGGCTGGGCTCCGGGCTGATGACGATGGGCTCTGGCGCACCTACGGTGCTTGCCGGAGTCTCATCACCCATTGAAGTATTCGCCTTCTTCGCCATCCTTTGCGCCAACGTTTCCATATCTCTGTGGGGACAGGCCAAAGCAAAACAAATAAGTTAAGCAAGACCAGGAATTCAGAAGTTGAAAGATGCGGCAGGGACCCTTACTCTTCTCTTTCCGGACTAAAAGAGGAGATGTCGAAGTCAACCTCCTCTACAATGTCCGTGCGAGGGAGTGGAGAAGGGGTCCTGGGACGCTTAGCTGCGGCAGAACCAGTAGATTGAGATAATCCTGCTGCTCCAGCTGTTGGTGCCGCCGTATGAGACGCCCCCGCCGCTCCAGTTGTTGCCGCGGTTGTGTGTCTCGTACATCGCACGGGTTGCTGTTGGGCTTCTTGCCGCTGCGCAGCCTTGCCGGCCGCCCCCTTGCCGGGAACCTCGCCACTCGAGGGAGGTTGACGTGTTGGGACGCCAGAGACGGCTTTTCGAAGAACACGTTTCTTCTTCTCCGGAGCTGGGGGCTCCTCGTGCAGCTGCTCCTCGGCTGTGTCTTCGACAGAAGAGCTCCCGGCAACCATGCCACTCTGCTCTCCAGCAACTTCACCTTGCTCGGCAAGGGTCTCCTCTAATGTTATTTCTTCTTCACTGGTTTCCTCTTCCGCGAAGCCAAAGTTGCCGGCCTCCGCGGCTAGGTTCACCTCTTCCGCCCTGCTAGCGATATAAGCCACTTCGTCATCTGTGGTGGGGCGGATAAGGGTTGGCTCTTCCCGGATGGCTTTCTCCGACAAGTTATCAAAGAACTCCTGTGCGTGCTCTGTGGATGGCTCTTCCCAGGCTCCGTCGAGGCAGTGAGCATTACACACCGGCATCATGGCGATAATTGAGCTCAAGGCAGAGTTGTTGCACAGGGGAATTACGCCAGCCGGCAACTTATATTTCCCGTCGGGCCTGAACAGTTTGTGGCAGAGAGCTGTGTGCTGCAGGACTGTCAAATTGTTGTTCAGACCAGGGCGCAGCCTCATGATATCTGCTGCATTCTTGAACTCCCAGGCCGGCCTCCCTTTGTTCTGTAGAGGGGCGATGCGACGGCGGAGGAAATCAGCGCCAACCATTTCTATTGTGAGCCCGGCAACCTTGAGACGGTGGATCCTGGTAATTGCGATTGCGAGCTTCTCATCTTGAGGATCGAGGCTGCTCCAGTTCTTGCCGCGAACCACTTTCGTTTGCCGGGGCAAACAGAACGGCTGAGGATCTTTCTCCTTAATCCAGCACCAGTCGGCCCGCCATTCATCCCACTTCTTACGGTAGAGACCGTCTGGGTATATATCTTTATTCCATGCCCTTGGAATCTAGGTAATAGAACCAGAAAGGGCGTCTCCTGTTTCGATATGGGGAATGAAGTAGTGGCGAAAGAAGGCTATGCTGGGAGCTACTCCGGCGAAATTTTCGCAGAGATGGGCAAAGACTGACATGCATGTTACGGCATTCGGCGTGAAATCCAAGAGACGGAAGCCGTATGTGTACATGATGTCGATGAAGAAATCAGAAAACGGAGGGCAGAGCCCGCAGTAAAAGTAAGTGACAAAGAAGGGGAATTTATCTGGACCGCCCTTGACGGAAGCTGGGAGCACGCAAGTGGCAGGGTGAGCCCTCGTCTCCTTCCCCCACATACACATGTAACGCTCAACCAGGGCGCGCATGTCGAGCGCCGGGGCGAAGATGGCGTGTTCCTTCCGCATCTCCACCAGATCAGGCTTTTCCGTGCACTATTTGGGCCTAGCCCAACAACGCCTCGCACCCATGTATGGCCTAGGCCCGGGGGCTCCTGTCGGTGTACTAAAGTTGGGTCTTTTAGTACCCCATACTTGTGCACGGACGGTTGCAGCCATACCAGCGGCAAGGCCTGCCGGAGAACAGCTGGAAACAAATACAAGATTATCAAGAAGGCACTCAAGCTAATGATCAAAAGACAGAAGACCGAAGGCTGGCTTCCCGGCAAGATCTTGCCGGGAAGGCTCGTGAAGGCCCGGCAAGACCTCACACCCGGCAAGATCCCACCGCCCTGCCACCGCTCCAGCACAGCGACCAGCCTGTCGTTTAGGGCTTGTCCTCCTGTCTGCGTGTCATGGCACTAACGGCGGATGGGGTTAAGCGGTGCTGATGGGACGGGCTCTTTTTCCATCCCCAAGAAAGTAAGGGACACCTAAGTGGAGCATTAAATGCGTTTGTCCTAAGTCGTCAGTGATAAACATGTAAACCCTGTAGCAACTTTACACCTCTTGTACTTACCGTTCGCCACTGTTGGTGACTCCTTGGACGTATAAAAGGAGGCCCAAGGCGAAGCTACAGGGAGGGAGGACCTTCTGGCCCATTCTGCATGCATAGCTGCTTCATGAACGTACTGTTCGTCGCAAGCGCTCCGTGTACTTGAGCTTAAGAACACCCACAATAAACCAAAGCAGGAGTAGGGTTTTACGCTTCTCAGCGGCCCGAACCTGGGTAAAGATCCCCGCGTTGATCGTTGGATCCGCTCTTTGTGTACATATTTTCCCTAGCCGAACCGTAAAAGGGATCCTCTCAGTCCCATAGGTGTCGCACGGCGACACAGTGCCAGTTGTTGTTTTCTGCTTGTTTTTGGCTTTTCAGAGAAACAGTACCAAATGAAGTCCAAATGCCACAAAACTTTTTGGAGATTTTTTCTGGACAAAAGAACCCTTGGAAGCTTCGGGAGGAGGCCAGAAGCCTCACGGAGGCTTCACAAGGCAACAGGGCGCGCCCCAGGGGGGTGCCGTGTTGCCTTATGGGGCCCACGTGACTCCATTTGACCTAATTCCATTTCTATAAATTCAAAAATATTGGGAAACCACCAGAGAGCCAGAAGAAATAACCTTTCCGCCGCCGCAAGCCTCTGTTCTTCCGCGATCCCATCTGGAGGCCTTTTCCGGTACTCTGCCAGAGGGGGAATCGATCACGGAGGGCTTCTACATCAACCTTGCTGCCCTTCCGATGATGTGTGAGTAGTTTACCACAGACCTACTGGTCCATAGCTAGTAGCTAGATGGCTTCTTCTCTCTCTTTGATCTTCAATACAATGTTCTCCTTGATGTTCTTGGAGTTCTATCCGATGTAATCTTCTTTTGTGGTGTGTTTGTTGGGCTCCGATGAATTGTGAGTTTATGATCAGATTATTCATGAGAAATATTTGAGTCTTCTCTGAACTCTTATATGCATGATTGTTATAGCTTTGTATTTCTCTCCGATCTATCGGTTTAGTTTGGCCTACTAGATTGATTTATCTTGCAATGGGAGAGGTGCTTTGTGATGGGTTCAATCTTGCGGTGCTCAATCCCAGTGACAGAAGGGGACATGACACGTATTTGTATTGTTGCCATTAAGGATAAAAAGATGGGGTTTATTCATATTGCTTGAATTTGCTTCTCTACATCATGTCATCTTGCTTAAGGCGTTACTCTGTTTTTATTAACTTAACACTCTAGATGCATGCTGGATAGCGGTCGATGAGTGGAGTAATAGTAGTAGATGCAGGCAGGAGTCGGTCTACTTGTCTCAGACATAATGCGTATATACATGATCATTGCCGTGAATCCATTATAATTATTTGCTATTCTGTCAATTGCCCAACAGTAATTTGTTTACCCACCGTATGTTTCTATGCTCAAGAGAGAAGCCTCTAGTGAAAACTATGGCCCCCGGGTCTATCTTTATCATATAAAAAAGCTAAAAATACCTTGCTGCAATTTATTTACTTTTATTTTAATTAGTAGTTTAGTTTATCTATTTACCTCGATAAGATTTAATCCTTGCAAGTAACCGCTAAGAGGATTGACAACCCTCTTATTTGCGTTGGGTGCAAGTGTTTGCTCTTGTGTGTGCAGGTGCGCTTAATGGAATTTTGTTTGGTTCTCCAACTGGATTGATAACCTTGGTTCTTAACTGAGGGAAATACTTATCTCTACTGTACTGCATCATTCTCTCCTCTTCGGGGAAATACCAACGCAGACTACAAGTAGCAGAGACCGAGGCAGGTCGTCCACCTGAACAAATTTTATAAAGGGGACCCCGTCAAAATGTCAACAGAACAGCGTCGAGCACAGCCAGAACCTCTTCATCATCATCTTCATCCACAAACCCTAGCCTCCGCCATTTTCATCTCCATAGCCATCTCCACCACCATAGTGCTCTCTCATCTAGTTCATACTTGTAATCGTGCATCGCACAAGGCATCCATTGTCAGACATATTGCAATCAATCAATCCCAAGATGCGTTCTTCAATGTTTTCTTCTCGTGATCTGATCTCCATGTGTGAGTAGTTCGGTAAGATATGGGGTGAGGCATGAGCCTTGCAACCCCAGGTATTTGGTGAAGGGATCAATGGAAGTCTTTGACATAATGATACGTCTCCAACGTATCTATAATTTTTTATTGTTCTATGCTGTTATATTATCAATCTTGGATGTTTTTATATACATTTACAGCAATTATATATCATTTTTTGGGACTAACCTATTAACTTAGTGCCCAGTGCCAGTTGTTGTTTTCTGCCTGTTTTTGGTTTTACAGAATATCAATACCAAACGAAGTCCAAATGCCACGAAACTTTTTGGAGATTTTTTTTGGACATAACCAACACTAGAAGCTTTGGGAGAAGGCCAAAAGCCCCAGGAGGTGGCCACGAGCCACCAGGGCGCGCCTGCCCCCCCCCCCCCCCCCAGGCGCGCCCTGGTGCCTCGTGGGCCCACCTCTGCCCCTTTTAACCTAATTCCACCACTATAAATTCCCAAAAATCGGGAAACCTACAGAGGAGTCCACGAAATACTTTTTCCGCCGCCGCAAGCTTTTGTTCTTCACTTAAATTTTTTAAGCTAGGCAGTTGCTCTAGTGCTTCACTTAAATCTTTTTGAGCACGGTGGTGGCTATATTTTGAAGAAATAAACTCTCATGCTTCACTTATATTATTTTGAGAGTTGATAAGATTAAAATTTTGAAGAAATAGACTCTCATGCTTCACTTATATTATTTTGAGAGTTGATAAGATTAAAATTTTGAAGAAATATTTGCACTCTCATGCTTCACTTATATCTTTTTGAGAGTTGATAATAGTAATGGTAATTTGCACAAGATATGAATTTGGTCCCAAAGTGATGAATATTCAAGAGGGATATAATAAAAACTTTCATATAGATCATTGGATATGATAAGTGTGATTCCTTGCAATAGTTTTGCGATATGGAGATGATGATATGTGAGTCATGTTAGTGAGTAATTGTGATTTAGTAAGAATATTCGTGTTAAGGTTTGTGATTCCCTATGCATGCACATTAAGTCAATAGTTATGCAAAGAAATTATATCCTACTTATGGTGCATTATTCGGTGTTAGTTATGTTCAATGCATGTTTATGACCGTTTTCGCTTTTTGGTTGGTTGCTTCTCAATCTATTTGCTAGCCTTCATTTGTACTAAGCGGGAATACTGCTTGTGCATCCAAACTCCTTAAACCCAAGTTGTGCCAAATGAGTCCACCATATCTACCTATATGCGGTATTTCCATGCCGTTCCAAGTAAATTTGCGTGTGCCAACTCTAATTTTCAAAATAATTTTTCCGTTTTGTGTGCCCGTACCGCTCATGAAGCGGCAGGGGGTGGCCAATATTTTCCATGCTAGGTGTGTTATTCTCACGATGAGTGTTTACTCACTTGTCATTGCACGAGAGGATGGTTGGTAATAGGGATGCCCAGTCCCATAATGAAATCAAAAATTAATAACAACAAAATTCCTTGGAAAGTGTTGGTATGGAGGGCACCAGTGGATACGGCTAGCCATGGATTGTGAAAGAAATGGTGGAAAGGAAATAAACTTTACTTTCTGTTTGGGAACCGCCTATGATGTGTCTAGCATGGAAGATATTGTGAATTCTCGGTCGTTTTCGTTGACAGGAAAAGCATGCCTCTCAAAATATTTTCATCTCTCTAATTTAAGCTTTGAGCTCTGGCACATTAGCAAATCTCTGCTTCCCTCTCCGAAGGGCCTATCTTTTTACTTTTATGCAATTTTTATTTTTATTTTGAGTCTCCATCTTCTCTTATAAAGCACCAACTAGAGAGCACTATTGTCATACTTGTGCATTGTGTGTAGCTAATATTTGAGTGTGTTTCATGAATGGATCAATGATTGAGCATAATAGGCTAGGGATAACTTTCTTTAGCGTTGATATTTTGAAAGACATGGTTGCTTGTTAGCATGCTTGAGTATTTATATCTTCATGTCAAACTATAGACTATTGCTTTGAATCATTCAAGTCCAAATGTCCATGCTACAAAGAAAAGAATATGATGAATATGATAGGCAGCATTCCACATCAAAAATTATGTTTTTTATCATTTACCTACTCGAGGACGAGCATGAATTAAGCTTGGGGATGCTGATACGTCTCCAACGTATCTATAATTTTTGATTGTTCCATCTTGTTATATTATCCATCTTGGATGTTTTTATATACATTTACAGCAATTATATATCATTTTTTGGGACTAACCTATTAACTTAGTGCCCAGTGCCAGTTGTTGTTTTCTGCCTGTTTTTGGTTTTACAAAATATCAATACCAAACGAAGTCCAAATGCCACGAAACTTTTTGGAGATTTTTTTCGGCACATAACCAACACTAGAAGCTTCGGGAGAAGGCCAGAAGCCCCAGGAGGTGGCCACGAGCCACCAGGGCGCGCCTAGGGGGGGCAGGCGCGCCCTGGTGCCTCGTGGGCCCACCTCTGCCCCTTTTGACCTAATTCCACCACAATAAATTCCCAAAAATTGGGAAACCTACAGAGGAGTCCACGAAATACTTTTTCCGCCGCCGCAAGCTTCTGTTCTCGAGAGATCCCATCTGGAGGCCTTTTTCGATACTCCGCCGGAGGGGGAATCAATCACGGAGGGGCTCTACATCAACCTTGCTGGCCTTCCAATGATGCGTGAGTAGTTTACCACAGACCTTCGGGTCCATAGTTAGTAGCTAGATGGCTTCTTCTCTCATTTTGATCTTCAATACAATGTTCTCCTCGATGTTCTTGGAGTTCTATCCAATGTAATCACTTTTTGTGGTGTGTTTGTTGGGATCCGATGAATTGTGAGTTTATGATCAGATTATCCATGAATACTATTTGAGTCTTCTCTGATCTCTTTTATGCATGATTATTATAGCTTCGTATTTCTTCTCCGATCTATTGATTTGGTTTGGCCAACTAGATTGATTTATCTTGCCATGGGAGAGGTGCTTTGTAATGGGTTCGATCTTGCGGTGCTCAATCCCAGTGACAGAAAGGGACATGACACGTATGTATCGTTGCTATTAAGGGTAAAAAAGATGGGGTTTATTCATGTGTGAGTTTACTTTGTCTACATCATGTCATCTTGCTTAAGGCGTTACTCCATTCTTTATGGACTTAATACACTAGATGCATGCTGGATAGCGGTCGATGTGTGGAGTAATAGTAGTAGATGCAGGCAGGAGTCGGTCTACTTGTCTCGGACATGATGCCTATATACATGATCATTGCCTTGGATATCGTCATGATTATTTGCTTTTCTATCAATTGCCCAACAGTAATTTGTCTACCCACCCTATGCTATTTTCTCGAGAAAAGCCTCTAGTGAAAACTATGGCCCCCGGGTCTATCTAAATCATATATTAAAAACCCTAAAAATATCTTGCTGCACTTTTATTTATTTTATTTTGTATTTTTGTTTCAATCTATCTATCTATCACATACAATTTAATCTTGCAATTACCGCCGAGGGATTGACAACCCCTTGTTTGCGTTGGGTGCAAGGATTTGTTGTTTTGTGTGCAGGTGCTGCTAACGAGGTGTTGCGTGATTCTCCTACTGGATTGATAACCTTGGTTTCATAACTGAGGGAAATACTTATCTCTACTGTACTGCATCTGCCTTCCTCTTCAGGGAATTACCAACGCAGCTCACAAGTAGCACATAACGTCTCGTATGTGTGAAATAAAATTGTTTCGTGAAGTGTCTCTTGTCTTGTCCGCGATCTTCATCCCTGCAGGTACCAGGGATCATGGAGATAGAGCACTGGTGAGGCTAGGAGCAAGGGGACCGTGAAGTGTTATACTGAACACCCGTGACAGTAAGGTTTAGTAGGGTAACATGGATCATATCCTTGGGGATTCTTGAGGTGTAGTCATTAAACACCCAATGCTTTTGTCTGATATTATTATCTTAATTGTTGGGGCAACCCCACGAGACGGATAGGGCCTTCGGTAGGACAACTAATTCTTGATGCAGGACTCGTGTCGGTCAAGATGTTATTTGGACACATCCCCCACTCCGATACGAAGCAAGCACCTTTTGATGGGTGACTTCCCGAGCACAAACTAATATCATTTTTTGATCCCAACACCAATACATGGTTGTAAGCATTAAGACCTCATCCCCGTACCTTCTTTTTATTATAAGTGTTTGAATCACAATTTGCTTGTTGATCCGGTCAAAAGCTGGATTTGACACTTTGTCAAAAGCTTGCTAGAGACCATTGCTTCAAGGGAATCTTCTCTCGTGGGTTCGATACCCAGGGTCACCTCTGGGGAAATTGGTGCGGGATACCCTTTCTTGTTCCAATACCGGATCAATAAAAAGGAGATATCACCCGTCCGACCAGCCATCCTTCTCATGGTCGATCTAGTCTTGCAGGCGCTTGACGACGGTCTGCTGGTATGTGGCTTCCTGGAGCCCGAGCAAGAGCAACGGACTGGAAGTTAGTGGCAAATATGCCATGGTTGATCATGAAGGTGCCAGTACGATCTGCTGGATCAGTGGCAGGCACAAGCGAAGGTCGCTGTGTTCATTGATGATGAAGGCCACGACGCCGACGTAGATCTTGCGGACGGGGTGGGCCGATGAGATGATGTTGACCCGGTCCACTCTGTCGGCAGTGAAGGTGAGGGAGCAAAAGGTGAGGCTCCGCCCCGGCGGGAGTCCGCCAGAGGCTGAGAAGATACGAGCTGAGATCGGTCTCCAGCCGACGTGGCACGGGCCTAGCGCACCAACTAACGGTGCAGAAAACCGACAGATCCCTCGATAGGGGTCCTGGCGTAGTTGGAAGTCTCAGAGTGAAGGCCGCACAAGGAATTTACCCAGGTTTAGGCCTCTGAAGAGTAATACCCTACATCCTGCTCGTGTTTGTTATTCATGGTGGAGGGATACCTCGTGCGAGGGGTTACAATGGTGTAGATGAGATGGCTACCGAGAGTTGGTCTATTTGAGAATAGATGGAATGAGGGCTCCCTAGCCTCCCCTTATATACACGGTGGAGGCTAGGGTTTTACAGAGGGAGATGCCATCTAAGGTAGCCGCCTCCACCAGCATGGAGGTCAAGTTGGTCGCTGGGCGCTTATCCTCTTATTTGGGCTCCCCTCTTTCGCTGGGCCTTATGGGCCTTCTGTCGGGCCTTCTGTCGGGCTCCCCTCAAAGAGTGATATGTCTTCAACGTATCTATAATTTATGAAGTATTCATGCCATGTTTACAACACATGGTTTTGGTGCGCTTTTATGATTTTTATGGACTAACCTGTTAACTTAGTGCCCAGTGCCAGTTCCTGTTTTTTTTTGCCTATTTCTATGTTTTGCAAAAAAACCATACCAAATGAAGTCCAAACTCGATAAAAAATTATGGTGATTTTTTTTGGAACATAAGAGACCCCTGAAGCTTCGAGGAAGGACCAGAAGACCCACGAGGAGGCCACAAGCTAACATGGCGCGCCTTGTGGGGTTAGGAGAGCCATGCGAGCTTGTGGGTCCCTCGGGACTCCTTTTGGCATGATTCCAACGCTGAAAATTCCTATAAATACAGAAACCTCCAAAAGTTAACCTAGATGAGTGTTTCCGCCACCGCAAGCCTCTGTTCCGAAGCGATCTTATCTGGAGCCCTGTTCTGGCACCCTGCTGGAGGGGGGAAGTCATCACCGGAGGCCATCTTCATCATCCCCGCTACCTCCATGACGAGGAGGGAGTAGTTCACCCCCGGAGCTGAGGGTATGTACCAGTAGCTATGTGTTTGATCTCTCTCTCTCTCGTGTTCTTGATTTGGCACGATCTTGATGTATCATGAGCTTTGTTAATATAGTTGGATCATATGGTGTTCTTCCCTCTCTATCTTTGTTGCGATGAATTGAGTCTTGCTCTTTGAGGTTTCGTTATGTCAGATTGAATACTTTGGATTTGAGATCACTTGATGTATGTCTTGCATGTGGATACCCGTGGTGACAATGGGGTATTCTATTGAGTCACTTGATATATGTTTTGGTAATCAACTTGCGGATTCCCGTGGTGCATTGCGGTAATTTGGGCACATAGGTTGATACACATTTTCATCCTACTTTATCCGATAGGAACTTTGGAGTGATTCTTTATCGTACGTCGAGGGATAATTATATGATTCAATTATGTTAGTACTGTTGAGAGATTGCACTAGTGAAAGTATGAACCCTAGGCCTTGTTTCTAAGCATTGATGTACCGTTTTGCTAGCTGTTTGCTACTTGTTACCTTGTTGTTTTTAATTGTTCAGATTATAAAAACCTATTTCTACCATCCATATTACACTTGTATCACCATCTCTTCGCCGAACTAGTGCACCTATACAATTGATAACTGTATTGGGTGTGTTGGGGACACAAGAGATTGCTTGTATTTGATTGCAGGGTTGCTTGAGAGAGACCATCTTCATCCTACACCTCCCACGGATTGAAAAACCTTAGGTCATCCACTTGAGGGAAATTTGCTACTGTCCTACAAAACTCTATACTTGGAGGCGCAACAAAAATTACAAGAATAAAGTTGCGTAGTAGACAACAAGCTATTTCTGGCGCTGTTGCCGGGGAGGTGAGTGCTTGAAGGTATATCTTTAGATCTTGCAATTGAATCTTTTAGTTTCTTGTTTTATCACTAGTTTGGTTTATAAAAGAAAACTATAAAAAAATGGAAGTGAAGTTGCATCAAATTCTTTATCTTTATGATGTCTTTCTTGAAAATATGTATTCCGATAATTGCTATGAAGTGTTAAAAGAAGAATTTAACACAATGTTTCATGTGAGTTCCTTGAATGATTGCAATATTGCTAGTATGAATTCTTTAAATATCCATGATGCTAATGATATGCAAAGCCATAAGCTTGGGGATGCTATGTTTGAAGAAAATGATCTTTTTAGCCCCCCTACTTTTGATGAGCAAATTTATTATGATGATCATGCCTCCTATTTATGATGATTACAATGATGAAAGTGGGTTCGGAAGAGTGTCAACTCTAGGTAATGATCCCACAATTTTGGAGGGTGTTGAATCTTATTATAATCATAAAAGTGGATTTGTAGAGGTCATAACTTTATTTAATGTTGAATCCACTACTTCGGAAGAGGTTTCAATTGATTTTGATGAGAACAAAGTTGCTATCTATGATGATTATTGTGATGACACTTACGATATAAAGAATAATGCTAAGCATGAAACTTGTCATCATGATTTTAATGCTCAAATTGATTATATCAATCAAGTCTCACATGATAGTTATTTCATTGAATTTGCTCCCACCGCTATTGACGAGAATAAATTTGCTTATCTGGATAGTAATAAAAATTCTATGCTTGTGGATCATGAAAAGAATGCTTTATGTGATAGTTATATTGTTGAATTTGTTCATGATGCCACTGAAAATTATTATAAGAGTGGAAGATATGCTTATATATATTTCAACAACATCAAGTTTTCTCTCTTTATGTTGAAAGTTTTGAAGTCATGCTTGTTTTGCCTTCCTATGCTAGTTGATTCTTGTTCCAATAAATTGTTTGCTTACAAAATCCCTATGCATAGGAAGTGGGTTAGTCTTAAATGTGTTTGCTATATGATTCATGATGCTCCCTTTGTGTTTCAATTCCTACTTTTATGTGAGCATCATTCGGAAATATCAATGCCGACCTAAAAGGCTTTAAAGAAAAGCGCTTGTTGGGAGGCAACCCAATATTTATCCTTACTGTTTTTGTGAGATAACATGATTAATCTACTATAGTAATCATGTTTTGTATATTTTCTTGCAATAATGTGCCAAGTAAAGCCTTTAAGTTGATGTGGATGTTTGTTTATTTGGTTCTGTGCAAAAATGAAAAGTTTAGCGTCCAGTGCATGAATTTACATTCTGTGCTGGAGCGCGAGACAATTATGAAATTTTTACACAGTACTTCTATGCAAAAAAAATATGCTGTCACAATTTTTCAGAATTTTAAGAGTTACAAAAGTATGCTTTTTAATTCGCTCACTACATGCTGTTCTGTTTTTAACAGATTCTGTTTTCAATGCATAGTTTGCTTGTTTTGAAGTTTCCATTGGTTATATTGAGTGATATAAATTGTGGAAATGGTAGAATAAAGTAGGCATCATGTGATAAAAATTATTAATCTTGTCTTGATAGTACCTAAGTGAATGATTTATTTTCATACTAACCTATCTCACAAGTTCCGTTAAGTTTTGTGTGATTGAAGTTTTCAAGTATTGGGTGAGATATCGATATGAGGAGAATAAGGAGTGGCAAGACCCTAAGCTTGGGGATGCCCAAGGCACCCCAAGGTAATATTCAATGAAGACTTAAGCGTCTTATCTTGGGGATGCCCCGGAAGGCATCCCCTCTTTTGTCTTCGAAACTATCGGTATACCTCACTCGGAACTATATTTTTATTCGTCACATAATATGTGTTTTGCTTGGAGCGTCATTTGCTTTTATTTGACTTTGTTTTCTTTCATTCAAAATAATGTTTTGTATCTTTTATTTCAATAAAGTGTCAAGTATAGCCTTTATCATACTTAGTTTGCAAGTTTATGAGTTGCTGTTTAAAAACAGAAAGTTTTCTGTTATGTCCTGAATATTCCTGAATAGTCAGAACATGATAAAAATCTGAAATTTTTACACAGTAAGAATGCATGAGTTCTCTATCACGTGGTAAGCTTTCAGAATTTTTGGAGTTAGGGAAGTATAAATTTGTATTCCTCCTTTACAGACTGTTCTGTTTAGACAGATTGCAGTTATAGTTGCATTGTTTGCAAATGTTTCATTGTTTAATGTTTCTATTAGGTGATGGGAGTATTAAATATGCAGAGACATTTAGTATGCAATGTTTAATTATAATTTTTGTAATTTTCTACAGTAGAGAATGTTAAGGTTTTGAGTTGATTTATACTAACTTATCTCACGAGTTCTTGTTGAGTTTTGTGTGTATGAAGTTTTTAAGACTTAGGAGAGGCCGTGATATGAGAGGAATTAAGGAGACTCAAGAGATCAAGCTTGGGGCTGCCCAAGGCAACCCAAGTTAATATTCCAAGAAGTATCAAGCATCTAAGCTTGGGGATGCCCCGGTAGGCATCCCACCTCTCTTCATCATCAACTATCGGTTAGTTTTGGTTGAGCCTAAGTTTTTATTTATTCACATGATATATGCTATTCTTGGAGTGTCCTTTTATTTTTGTTTTGTTTGCTGTTTGATACAATCTTTAGATCTAAAATTATTATTTGGAGAGAGTCTTTACATAGCTACTTAATTGCTTAACTACTCTTTGTTCTTCACTTATATGTTTTGGAGTAGTTTGTTATTCACTCTTGTGCTTCACTTATATCCTAAGATTAAATTGTTGAGTGAATTGAATATCATAAATCTGAAATTATACATGTTCCATATGCTTAGTAATAGTTTCTCATTGGGTTTACAAAGTAAAATCTATAGAAATTCGACAATCACAATATTGGTCATACAAGCAATTCATGAAAGATTAGTATAAGGAAGAGAAATTTCACATACAAATATATTATTTTGGACATCTTTTATGATGTGAATACCCATTAATTATTTTCAAACTTGATCAAATAAGTTGAAGTTGAACAAGGAAGACAACGTAATGAGTTATGTTTGGGTATATTTGCATAGAAGTTATATTGTTATGGATCCTCCAACATGTGGTGCTTGTTTATAATCTTTTATAGCCAAAAATTGTTGTACTAAGCGGGAATACTGCTTGTGCATCCAAAATCCTTGAGCCAAGTTTCTTCCATGAGTGTCCACCATACCTACCTATATATGGTATTTCACTGCCATTCCAAGTAAATTTGCATGTTCCACCTCTAAAATCTTTAAATGAACATTTGTTTTGTGTACCCGTACCGCTAATGGAACGATGGGGTAGTCAATACCTTCCATGCTAAGTGTGTTTTACTCACCGACGAGAGTTTATTCACTCGTTAAATTCGAGGGAGGCTGGTAAAAAGGATGCCTGATACGTCTCCGTCATATCTATAATTTTTGATTGTTTCATGCCAATATTCTACAACTTTCACATATTTTTGGCAACATTTTATATTATTTTTGGGACTAACATATTGATCCAGTGCCCAGTGCCAGTTCCTGTTTGTTGCATGTTTTTGTTTCGCAGAATATCCATGTCAAACGAAGTCCAAACGCGATAAAACTTTACGGAGATTTATTTTGGAATATATGTGATTTTTGGGAAGAAGAATCAACGCAAGACGGTGTCTGAGGTGGCCACGAGGCACCAGGGCGCGCCTGGGGGGGGGCAAACACGCCCTGGTGGCTCGTGATCACCTCGTAAGTCAGTTGACCCCCTTCTTTCGCCGCAAGAAAGATAATATCCGGAAGAAAATCGTGTTAAAATTTCAGCCCAATCGGAGTTACGGATCTCCGGAAATTTAAGAAACGGTGAAGGGCCAGAAAACAGGAACGCGAAACAGAAGAGAACAGAGAGAGAGATCCAATCTAGGAGGGGCTCCTGCCCCTCCGCCGCCATGGCAGCCATGGACCAGAGGGGGAACTCTCCTCCCATCTAGGGGGAGGCCAAGGAATAAGAAGAAATAGGGGGGCTCTCTCCCCCTCTCTCCTGGTGGCACCGGAACGCCGCCGGGACAATCATCGTGACGGCGATCTACACCAACACCTTCGCCGCCGTCAACACCAACTCTCCCCCCCTCTATGCAGCAGTGTAACACCTCTTTTCCCGCTATAATCTCTACTTAAACATGGTGCTTAATGCTACATATTATTATCCAATGATTTGTGGCCATCCTATGATGTTTGAGTAGATTCGTTTTGTCCTATGGGTTGATTGATGATCGTGATTGGTTTGAGTTGTATGTTTTATTTTGGTGCTGTCCTATGGTGCCCTCTGTGTCAGGCAAGCGTGAGGGATTCCCGCTGTAGGGTTTGCAATACGTTCATAATTCTCTTATAGTGGGTGGCGTGAGTGACTGAAACACATACCCGAGTAAGGGGGTTGTTGCGTATGGGAGTAAAGAGGACTTGATACTTAATGCTATGGTTGGGTTTTACCTTAATGATCTTTGGTAGTTGCGGATGCTTGCTAGAGTTCCAATCATAAGTGCATATGATCCAAGTACGGAAAGTATGTTAGCTCATGCCTCTCCCCCATATAAAATTGCAATAATGATTACCGGTCTAGTTATCGATTGCCTAGGGACAAATCTTTCTCTTGTGTTACAAAAGCTTTCTACTAAACAACTAACTTTTATTATCATGCAAATTACTCGTAGTTTTATTCTCGCTAAGTACTTCTAGTTTTATTCTTGCAAACTTATCCTATCACACCTACAAAATAGTTTCATACTTGTTCTAGGTAAAGCGAACGTTAAGTGCGCGTAGAGTTGTATCGGTGGTCGATAGAACTTGAAGGGAATATTAATTCTACCTTTAGCTCCTCGTTGGGTTCGACACTCTTATTTATCAAAAAGCTACAATTGATCCCCTATACTTGTGGGTTATCAAGACCTTTTTCTGGCGCTGTTGCCGGGGAGCAATAGCGTGGGGTTGATATTCTCGTGTGTGCTTGTTTGCTTTATCACTAAGTAGTTTTTATTTTGTGCTCTTGTTTTCTATCTTTATTTATGGGTAGGAAACGTAAAATACCAAAAAAATAGTTGTACCTGCTAAACCAATGGTTGAAGAACCACCCAAAATCTATCATACTGCTGAAGCTTTCTACTTGGATCATCTTCGATCCCTATGTGCTCATGCTAAAAACCCAACTAGCTTAGTTGAGGGAAAATCATTAAATGAGCATGCTTATTTTGTGCGACACCGCTTGTCTCAAAAAGGGAAACTTTTATGGAATCATATTAATAGTTTGAATTGCTATGCTTGGAATTTATGTGAAATACATGATTTTACTTGTTGTTCTGAAGACCCTAAAAAACACCTTCAGTACCAATGTGAGTTTAAGGATAATGGAATCTTATCTTCTTATGCCAAAGGTGCTTATAGTTACTATGATATTGAACAAATTGAAGAATTTGTTGCTTTTAAGGGTGCATATGAAATTGCTTCTTTGATTGAAAAGTGTGATGCTACTCTTTACAAATCTGAAAATTTTGCCATACTTAAATATTGCTATGAAAACTATGCTTCTAATGCTTATGTTAAAGAATATATTGAGGACACCTCCGCTGTCCAAGAAGAGACTAATATTTTGCAGGAATCTATGGAAGAAGAAATTCATGACACTGTGAGCTCATTAGATGAAAAAATTGAGGAGGAGAGCGAAGAACAAAAGGAGGAAGAGCGGATTGATCACCCGTGCCCACCTTCTGATGAGAGTAACTCTTTATTTCATACATTGTTTAATTTCCCTTCGTGCTTACCGAAGGATGAATGCTATGATAATTACTATGATCCCTTGGATTCGTTTGAAATATCCCTTTTTGATAAAATTGATGCTTGCTATGCTTGTGGCCATGATGCCAATATGAATGATGCTTATGGAGATGAACTTGCTATAATTCCTTATGTTAAGAATGAAATTGTTGCTATTGCACCCCACACATGATAGTCCTATTATCTTTTTGAATTCTCCCAACTACACTATATCAGAGAAGTTTGTGCTTATTAAGGATTATATTGATGGATTGCGTTTTACCGTTGCACATGATGATTTTGATGAATGTAATAAGCATGTGCTTGCTGCTCCTAATTGCAATTATTATGAGAGAGGAACTACATCTCTACCCTCTCTATGTTTCCAATACGATAAAATTGCAAGAAACTGTTTATACTATACATTGGCCTTTACTTGATGTGCATGAATTGTTCTTTTATGACATGCCGATGCATAGGAAGAGATTTAGACTTCGTCATTGCATGATATATGTTGCTTGGTGCTCACTACTAAATTACAAATCATTGTTAATTAAAATTGGCTTTGATATACCTTGGGATCCGGGTGGATCGATTACTTGAGCACTTTATGCCTAGCTTAATGGCTTTAAAGAAAGCGCTGCCAGGGAGACACCCGGAAGTTTTAGAGAGTCATTTATTTCTGTTGTGTGCTTTTAAAAAGTTTAAAAACAAAAAAAATATAGAGGGGAACCTAAAACTTTTCAAAAAGGAAAGTGAAAGTATGAAAGACGAGCACCGTTGAAGTGGGGGAGCTCCTTGAACTTTGTTCATGCCCATGGAAACTTTTCAAAAAAATTAATTATCCCCTTGTACAAATCCATTGTATTATAAAAATAATGTGCCAAGATTTACCGTTAGGATGTTTAAATTGCTTGTTTGGTATGTGCAGTGCAAAAACATAAACTTTTGCTGTAGTACGTGAATTTACATTTTTTTACTGGAACAATAAAAAATTCTGAAATTTTTACACAGTACTTCTATGCAAATTTTTTATTTGTTCCTAATTTTTCAGAATTTTTGGAGTTACATAAGTATGGTCAATGTTCAGATTACTACAGACTGTTCTGTTTTTAACAGATTCTGTTTTTGATGCATTGTTTTGCTTGTTTTGATGAAACTATGGATTGTATCGGAAGGTATAAGCCATGGAGAAGTTAGAATACAGTAGGTATAATGCAAAAATAAAATATGAATGGGTTTGCAACAGTACTTAAAGTAGTGATTTGCTTTATTATACTAACGGATCTCACGAAGGTTTTGTTAAGTTTTGTGTGGATGAAGTGTTCAAAGATCGAGGAGGTATTGATATGAGAAGAATGAGGAGAGGCAAGAGCTCAAGCTTGGGGATGCCCAAGGAACCCCAAGTAAATATTCAAGGAGACTCAAGCGTCTAAGCTTGGGGATGCCCCGGAAGGCATCCCGTCTTTATTCAACAATTATCGGTATGTCTCAGTTTTTGTTTTGTTCACATGATATGCGTAAATTCTTGGAGAGTCATGTGCCTTTTATTTTTCTTTTAATAATGCACCATTCTGGTATGGGATAGTCCTTGGTTGATTTATAGAATGCTCTTTGCACTTCACTTATATCTTTTGAGTATGGCTTTATAGAATGCTTCATGTGCTTCACTTATATCATTTGAAGTTTGGATGCCTGTTTCTCTTCATATAGAAAAAACGTTATTTGTAGAATGCTCTTTTGCTTCACTTATATTTGTTAGAGCATGGTCTTTTGTAGAAAGAATTAAACTCTCTTGCTTCACTTATATTTATTTAGAGAATCAACAGGAATTGGTCATTCACATGGTTAGTCATAAAATCCTACATAAAACTTGTAGATCACTGAATATGATATGTTTGATTCCTTGCAATAGTTTTGCGATATAGAGATGGTAATATGTGGGAGGTACTAGTGAATGATTGTGGTTTAGTAAGAATATTGGTGTTAAGGTTTGTGATTCCCGAAGCATGCACGTATAGTCTCTCGTTATGCTAAGAAGTTGGAGCATGATTTATTATTGATTGTCTTCCTTTGCATGGAGGTTGGGGGCACGCGATGGTTAACTCCTACCAACCTCCCCCCTAGGGGCATGCGTAGTAGTATTTTGCTTCGAGGGCTAATAAACATTCGCAATAAGTATGTGAGTTCTTTATGACTAATGTGAGTCCATGGATTATACGCACTCTGACCTTTCCGCAATTTGCTAGCCTCTACGGTACCGTGCATTGCCCTTTCTCACCTTGAGATGCGGTGCAAACTTCGCCGGTGCATCCAAACCCCGTGATATGATACGCTCTATCACACATAAGCCTCCTTATATCTTTCTCAAAACAGCCACCATACCTACCTATTATGGAATTTTCATAGCCATTCCGAGATATATTGCCATGCAACTTCCATCATCATCATATACATGACTTGAGCATTCATTGTCATATTGCTTTGCATGATCGTAAGATAGCTAGCATGATATTTTCATGGCTTGTCCGTTTTTTGATATCTTTGCTACGCTAGATCATTGCACATCCTGGCACACTGCCAGAGGCATTCATATAGAGTCATATTGTTCTAGATATCGAGTTGTAATTTTGAGTTGTAAGTAAATAGAAGTGTGATGATCATCCTTATTCATTATTAGAGCATTGTCCCAGTGAGGAAAGGATGATGGAGACTATGATTCCCCCACAAGTCGGGATGAGACTCCGGACAAAAAAAAAGTGAGGCCAAAAAGAGCCCAAAAAAAAGAAAAAGAAAAAAAAAGAAAAAAATGAAATGAAATGAGAGAAAAAGAGAGAAGGGGCAATGTTACTATCCTTTACCACACTTGTGCTTCAGAGTAGCACCATGTTTTTCATATAGAGAGTCTCCTATGCTTTCATTTTCATACACTAGTGGGAATTTTCATTATAGAACTTGGCTTGTATATTTCGATGATGGGCTTCCTCAAATGCCCGAGGTCTTCATGAGCAAGCAAGTTGGATGCACACCCACTTAGTTTTCAGTTTGAGCTTTCATACACTTATAGCTCTTAGTGCATCCGTTGCATGACAATCCCTACTCCTCGCATTGACATCAATTGATGGGCATCTCAATAGCCCGTTGATTAGCCTCATCGATGTGAGACTTTATTTCTTTTTGACTTCTTCCTATTAATCTCTATCATCATTCTATTCCACCTATAGTGCTATGTCCATGGCTTGCGCTCATGTATTGCGTGCGGGTTGAAAAAGCTGAAGCGCGTTAAAAAGTATGAACCAATTGCTTGGCTCACACCGGGGTAGTACATGATTTATATTTTGTGTTAAGAAGATAGAGCATGACAAGGCTATATGATTTTGTAGGGATAGCGTTCTTTAGCATTTTTATTCTAAAAGACATGATTGTTTGTTGGGATGCATGAGTATTGATGTCTTTATATCAAATTATAGACTATTGCTTTGAATCACTCGTGTCTTAATATTCATGCCATGATTAGATTACATGATCAAGATCATGCTAGGTAGCATTCCACATCAAAAATTATCTTTTTTATCATTTACCTACTCGAGGACGAGTAGGAATTAAGCTTGGGGATGCTGATACGTCTTCGTCGTATCTATAATTTTTGATTGTTTCATGCCAATATTCTATAACTTTCACATATTTTTGGCAACATTTTATATTATTTTTGGGACTAACATATTGATCTGGTGCCCAGTGCCAGTTCCTGTTTGTTGCATGTTTTTTGTTTCGCGGAATATCCATATCAAACAAAGTCCAAACGCGATAAAAATTTACGGAAATTTATTTTGAAATATATGTGATTTTTGGGAAGAAGAATCAACGCAAGACGGTGTCCGAGGTGGCCACGAGGCACCAAGGCGCGCCTGGGGGGGGGGCAAACGTGCCCTGGTGGCTCGTGAGCACCTCGTAAGTCGGTTGACCCCCCTTCTTTCGCTGCAAGAAAGATAATATCCGGAAGAAAATCGTGTTAAAATTTCAGCCCAATCGGAGTTACGGATCTCCAGGAATTTAAGAAACGGTGAAGGGCCAGAAAATAGGAACGCGAAACAGAAGAGAACAGAGAGAGAGAAATCCAATCTAGGAGGGGCTCCTGCCCCTCCGCCGTCATGGCAGCCATGGACCAGAGGGGGAACTCTCCTCCCATCTAGGGGGGAGGCCAAGGAACAAGAAGAAGGAGGGGGCTCTCTCCCCCTCTCTCCCGGTGGTGCCGGAACGCCGCCGGGACAATCATCGTGACGGCGATCTACACCAACACCTTCGCCGCCGTCAACACCAACTCTCTCCCCCTCTATGCAGTGGTGTAACACCTCTTTTCCCGCTATAATCTCTACTTAAACATGGTGCTTAATGCTACATATTATTATCCAATGATTTGTGGCCATCCTATGATGTTTGAGTAGATTCGTTTTGTCCTATGGGTTGATTGATGATCGTGATTGGTTTGAGTTGTATGTTTTATTTTGGTGCTGTCCTATGGTGCCCTCCATGTCGCGCAAGCGTGAGGGATTCCCGCTGTAGGGTTTGCAATACGTTCATAATTCTCTTATAGTGGGTGGCGTGAGTGACTGAAACACATACCCGAGTAAGGGGGTTGTTGCGTATGGGAGTAAAGAGGACTTGATACTTAATGCTATGGTTTGGTTTTACCTTAATGATCTTTGGTAGTTGCGGATGCTTGCTAGAGTTCCAATCATAAGTGCATATGATCCAAGTACGGAAAGTATGTTAGCTCATGCCTCTCCCTCATATAAAATTGCAATAATGATTACCGGTCTAGTTATCGATTGCCTAGGGACAAATCTTTCTCTTGTATTACAAAAGCTTTCTACTAAACAACTAACTTTTATTATCTTGCAAATTACTCGTAGTTTTATTCTCGCTAAGTACTTCTAGTTTTATTCTTGCAAACTTATCCTATCACACCTACAAAATAGTTTCATACTTGTTTTAGGTAAAGCGAACGTTAAGTGCGCGTAGAGTTGTATCGGTGGTCGATAGAACTTGAAGGGAATATTAATTCTACCTTTAGCTCCTCGTTGGGTTCGACACTCTTATTTATCGAAAAAGCTACAATTGATCCCCTATACTTGTGGGTTATCAATGCCCAGTCCTGAATTATTTATAAAAATACTCCTCCTGGAATGTTGAAAGTTGGCAGGCACCCGTGGATTCGGCTAGCCATGGTTTGTGTTAGTATGGTGGAAAGGAGAGTAAAACTTTTGCATGGGAACCGCCATTAACGTGTTTAGCATGGAAGATATTGAAAACTTTGTTGTAATGTTGACAGGAAAAGTACACCTCTCAAATGAAATTATCTCTGTTTAAGCAATGAGCTCTGGCACATAAGCAAATCCCTGCTTCCCTCTGCGAAGGGCCTATCTATTTACTTTTCATGTTGAGTCAACTTCTTATTCCAACCCCAATTATTCTCCACTTGGCAAGCATCATGTGGCGGGGAAAGATCTAGGCACATATATCTAGTCAAATATATTTGATCATGAATTATTAATGTTGACAATTATCTCTATGATAAGTAAGTTGGGAGGCGAAACATTAAGCTCCTATCTTCCTCTGTGTCGGATAGATGTTGTTTCTTCTAAAAATATGCTTTGAGTACTAGCAGTCATAGAAGACTACATGATAATTGAGTATGTGGAGCTCTTACTTAGACTTTTTCGAAAGTAATATGGTTTGTAATTGTTTAGTGACTAAGAACATAGGTTGTTAAGTTTCAAGAGAATGCATTGTTTGAACCATAACATGTGAATTGATTGCTACTTTATCATGATGAGTTTTATGAGAAAGAATTGCTATTCATGATGCTAGGAAAAGTGATTGAAATTATCATTGATCAAACTTATGCACTATGCTAGCATTCACACTTCATTTTTTTTTATCATTTACCTACTCGAGGACGAGTAGTAATTAAGCTTGGGGATGCTGATACATCTCCAACGTATCTATAATTTATGAAGTATTCATGCCATGTTTACAACAATTTCATATGGTTTTGGTGCACTTTTATTTGATTTTTATGGACTAACCTATTAACTTAGTGCCCAGTGCCAGTTCTTGTTTTTTGCCTATTTCTATGTTTTGCAGAAAAACCATACCAAACGAAGTCCAAACGTGATAAAATTTTATGGTGATTTTTTTTGGAACATAAGAGACCCTCGAAGCTTCGAGGAAGGACCAGAAGACCCACGAGGAGGCCACAAGCTCACATGGCGTGCCCTGTGGGGCCGGGAGGGCCATGCGAGCTTGTGGGCCCCTCGGGACTCCTTTTGGCATGATTCCAACACTGAAAATTCATATAAATCCAGAAACCCTCAAAAGTTAACCTAGATGAGCTTTTCCGCCGCCGCAAGCCTCTGTTCCGAAGCGATCTCATCCGAAGCCCTGTTCTGGCACCCTGCCAAAGGGGGGAAGTCATCACCGGAGGCCATCTTCATCATCCCCACTGCCTCCATGACGAGGAGGGAGTAGTTCACCCACGGGGCTGAGGGTATGTACCAGTAGCTATGTGTTTGGTCTCTCTCTCTCTCGTATTCTTGATTTGGCACGATCTTGATGTATCATGAGCTTTGTTAATATAGTTGGATCATATGGTGTTCTTCCCTCTCTATCTTTGTTGCGATGAATTGAGTCTTGCTCTTTGAGGTTTCGTTATGTCGGATTGAATACTTTGGATTTGAGATCACTTGATGTATGTCTTGCATGTGGATACCCGTGGTGACAATGGGGTATTCTATTGAGTCACTTGATATATGTTTTGGTAATCAACTTGCGGATTCCCGTGGTGACATTGGGGTAATCTGGGCACATAGGTTGATACACGTTTCCATCCTACTTTCTCCGATAGGATCTTTGGAGTGATTCTTTATCGCATGTTGAGGGATAATTATATGATTCAATTATGTTAGTACTATTGAGAGATTGCACTAGTGAAAGTATGAACCCTAGGTCTTGTTTCTAAGCATTGATACACAGTTTTGCTTGCTGTTTGCTACTTGTTACCTTGCTGTTTTTAATTGTTCAGATTATAAAAAACCTATTTCTACCATCCATATTACACTTGTATCACCATCTCTTCGCCGAACTAGTGCACCTATACAATTGACAACTGTATTGGGTGTGTTGGGGACACAAGTTGCTTGTATTTGATTGCAGGGTTGTTTGAGAGAGACCATCTTCATCACACCTCCCACGGATTGATAAAACTTAGGTCATCCACTTGAGGGAAATTTGCTACTGTCCTACAAAACTCTGCGCTTGGAGGCCCAACAGAGTCTACACGAATAAAGTACGAGGTTATTCCTTCTCTCCTAACGTGGTGCGGCGCGGGAGCGACATCTAGGCGGGGACACCTCGCTTTGGCGCAGGGCGGGATGACAGGATGGCGTTCGGGCTATTTGGCGTGGTTGGACGCCGGTGCTACAACGGCTATGTGGCGGCGGTGCTGGCGCGAGTCGTCGATGGTGGTTGGGCGGCCAGGCTCGTCACTCAGCCGCCTCTCCTTCGATACGCGGATCTTGGGCCCGTGGTCCCTCTCCCTTGTTCCAGCGCGCGTGGCGCCGACTAGTGGGCCATGGGCCTCCTGTCCCTGTCAGATCCTGCTTGCATGTGCGGTGCCGATCTGTGATCTAGGGCCATTGGTTGTTGCCATGGTTGATCCATTGATGGGAGCTGCGCAGGGAGCAGTCCCCCGTCCAGATCCTAGAGGGACTGGATTGGGGGGTCGAAGTGGCCTCTTCCACGGCCTGATCTGCATTTTGCACGGGCTCGGGGGGCATCTTGGTTCTTCGGTGGGTGGTGACCGACCGCGTGGAGGGGGCTTGGGGCGGCGGTGCGGGCCTGTGGTGGTGCTGGTGGCAGGGTTCTAGCTGCGGTACTCTGGCAGGTGGTGCAGGGTGGTGGCGGCAACCCTCTTTCTTCTGGGTCCAAGCCAATAGCAGTGATGGACCTAGGGCTCGTGCTTGGGCGGACCAGTTTTGGGCCCTAGGTGGGTCAGAGCTGTCGCTCCGAGTGGTTGGGACTAGGCTCGGTCCGGGAGTTGTTCGCGAGCGATGAGGTCTCTCTCCTCGTGGGCAAGGTGGGTGTCGGTGGTGGTTGTAATATGGCTGTGTCGTCGGACGGATCCGTGCCAATGACCATGGATGTGGCGTCGTGCGAGCTTGCTTAGCCAAGGCCAAGGGCTATGGTCGGGGCTTGCTTGGTGGTGGCCATCGGCAGTCACTGAGTCATGCCCCCCTCGGTCCATCAAGATTGTTTGGGGACGCAGGTGTCGGCGCTTCCTATGGTGGAGGTGTTGACCCACACTCGATGGTTGTTGTCGGGCTAGGAGTGCATGGAGTGCCTCCGCTCTTCCTACCGTGGTTGGTGCGTGGTGATGTGGGTGGTTGGTGGTGTCTCGGACCATGGATGCCGGGGCGGCGGCCCCGAAGGGTGGTCCGCATGGTTAGCTCTCCGGCGGGCACCATGGCGGCGGTGGTGGCTATGCCTCTTGGTTGTGTGGGAAGTGAGGGTGTAGCGGTGGGTGGCTCGGGCTCGCTCTTTGTCTTGGCAGGAGCATTGCCCAGATCTAGATCTGCAAGCTGGTGCACTTCACGGTTCTCTTGGGTACCTCGTGGTGGCACTGGTGAGCTGCCGGGTGAAATCCCCGCGCTTTGGCGCCAACGGCGGCGACATCTGCGGGTGCCGCTCTCCTCTTGAGGACGCCATTATGGTTCTCCTCTCCGTGCCAGGGTTCCGGGTGAAGACCTTAGCTCGAATCGAACTCGGCAGCGACGACTGATACGTCTCCAATGTATCTATAATTTTTGATTGTTCCATGCTATTATAGTATCAATCTTGGATGTTTTTGTATGCAATTATATATCAGTTTTTGGGACTAACCTATTAACCTAGTGCCCAGTGCCAGTTGTTGTTTTCTGCTTGCTTTTGGTTTTTCAGGAAATCAGTACCAAACGAAGTCCAAATTCCACGAAACTTTTTGGAGATTTTTTTCTGGACAAAGGAGACCCTGGAGACTTGGAGATTAGGGCAGAAGGTTCACGAAGCCTCCACAAGGCAACAGGGCGCGGCCCCAGGGGGGCGCGCCCTGATGCCTTGTGGGGCCCTCGTGGCTCCATTTGACCTAATTCCACTTCTATAAATTCTCAAATATTGGGAAACCAATAGAGAGCCACCCCGAATAACTTTTACGCCACCGCAAGCCTCTGTTCTTCCGCGATCCCATCTGGAGGCCTTTTCCGGTACTCTACCAGAGGGGGAATCGATCACGGAGGGCTTCTACATCAACCTTGCTGCCCTTCCGATGATGTGTGAGTAGTTTACCACAGACCTACGGGTCCATAGCTAGTAGCTAGATGGCTTCTTCTCTCTCTTTGATCTTCAATACCATGTTCTCCTCGATGTTCTTGGAGTTCTATCCGATGTAATCTTCTTTTGCGGTGTCTTTGTTGGGATCCGATGAATTGTGAGTTTATGATCAGATTATTCATGAGAAATAGTTGAGTCTTCTCTAAACTCTTTTATGCATGATTATTATAGCTTTGTATTTCTCTCCGATCTATCGATTTGGTTTGGCCTACTAGATTGGTTTATCTTGCAATGGGAGAGGTGCTTTGTGATGGGTTCAATCTTGCGGTGCTCAATCCCAGTGACAGAAAGGGACATGTCACGTATTTGTATTATTGCCATTAAGGATAAAAAGATGGGGTTTAATCATATTGCTTGAGTTTACTTTGTCTACATCATGTCATCTTGCTTAAGGCGTTACTCTGTTTCATACTTAATACCCTAGATGCATGCTGGATAGCGGTCGATGGGTGGAGTAATAGTAGTAGATGCAGGCAGGAGTCGGTCTACTTGTCTAGGACGTGATGCCTATATACATAATCATTGCCATGAATCCGTCATAATTATTTGCTTTTCTATCAATTGCCCAACAGTAATTTGTTTACCCACCATATGCTATGTGTTCGAGAGAGAAGCCTCTAGTGAAAACTATGGCCCCCGGGTCTACTTTATCATATATAAAAAACCTAAAAATACCTTGATGCAATTTATTTAGTATTTTAGTTTTATCTATCTACCACTATCAGAATTAATCCTTGCAAAGAAGCGCTAAGAGGATTGACAACCCTCTTATTTGCGTTTGTGCAAGTGTTTGCTTTTGTGTGTGCAGGTGCGCTTAACGGGATTTTGCTTGGTTCTCCTACCGGATTGATAACCTTGGTTCTTAACTGAGGGAAATACTTATCTCTACTATACTGCATCATCCTCTCCTCTTCGGGGAAATACCAACGCAGTCTACAAGTAGCAGGAAGAATTTCTGGCGCCGTTGCGAGGGAGACATCATCAAAATTACCAAGTAGCTTCGCACAAACTATCATCGACTTGCATTTATTTTATTTGCTTTTTATTTGCAATTGCCTCTCGTTTTCATCTCCCCCACTTCTATTTTTTTTTACAAAAACATAAAAATATTTTTGTTTGCTAATTTGCTTGCTTTGCTTGAAGTTGCCACCATGTCTGAGTTTGTTATTGAAAAAAGTGAGGATGATAAAATCCCTAAGATAGAAATTCCCTCAAATTTGGACTCGAATTTTTTTTAGTAGGGAGTGGAAATATCATAGGGAAAAACATTATTCAAGAATTCTTTAATTGCACGGGAACTTTGGTTTGCAATGATACTCCAATTCTGAAAAGAACCAACAGTTATGGGGAAGCTATCTCCGCACTTATTCTTAAACTTGAAAGAAGATTTATTCGTACTCATCCTACCTTGCCAAGATTGTTTTATGAGTTACCTGTTATAAACAACCCTAAGGCTAAAAAGATAGCTATTCTTATCCTTATGAATGAGTTTGATTACATAGTGCAAGAGGCTAGAGAGATTTTTGATTTCTACAATATGAGCCAAGAAAATCCGGTGATAGATGAAATTTTATATAATGAAGAATATATGTTAAGATATGTTTTCCATGATCACCATGCTTTTGATGAAAATACTAAAAAGGAAGTTCCCCCTCTACATATCATCCAACAGGTTTTCAATGGTATTAATCAGAAATATTCTTGGATTGTAAAAGGGAACCAACAAGGGTTCGAAGAAAGTAGCCTTAATGACCCTAAAATTTTGGTTGATGATGTGTTTCCAATTGTCTTAGAAAAAACTCCTGAAAATCACATACCTAATGATGTTAAAACCAAGGATGACAACACTTGAAACTATGCATTATGCCTAGCTAGGGGCATAAAACAATAGCGCTTGTTAGGAGGCAACCCAAAGAATAAAATAAATTTTTGTTTTTACTTTCTGTTCTTGTGAGTTTACACAATTATAGCCTCTGTTATGATTGTGTTTTATCTTTTAATTAGTGTTTGTGCCAAGTAATGCCTTTGGGATGATTTGGAAGATAGTATGATTGATGCTGTTGGAAAACAGAAACTTTTGCGCCCAGTGCTAGAATTTTGATTTTTTATGGAGCGTGATAAAATTCTGATTTTTTTACACAGTATTGATATATGAATTGCCCACCTTGTCCTAGTTTTTAAGAATTTTTGGAGTTACAGAAGTATGGCTTTTAAATAGATCTTTACAGACTGTTCTGTTTTAGACAGATTCTGTTTTTGTTGCATAGTTTGCTTATTTTGATGAATCTATGGATCGTATCGGGGGATATGAGTCATGGAGAAGTTGGAGTACAGTAGCATTATACCAATATTAAATATGAATCAATTTACAGCAGTACCAAAAGTTTAAGGTTTGTTTGTTATACTAACAGATCTCACGAGGTTTCTGTTGAGTTTTGTGTGTTGAAGTTTTCAAGTTTTGTGTGAGACTACGATGGATAAAGGAATAAGGAGCGGTAAGAGCCAAAGCTTGGGGATGCCCAAGGAACCCCAAGGTAATATTCAAGGAAGACTCAAGCGTCTAAGCTTGGGGATGCCCCAGAAGGCATCCCCTCTTTCGTCTACAATCTATTGGTAACTCACTTGAAGCTATATTTTTTATTCATCACATGATATGTGTTTTACTTGGAGCGTCTTGTGATATAGTTTGTTTGCTTTTTAGTTTATCACAATCATTTTTGCTGAACACACCTTTTTGAGAGGGACACACATTATTCGTGATTTGTTAGAATACTCTATGTGCTTCACTTATATCTTTTGAGCTAGGCAGTTGCTCTAGTGCTTCACTTATATCTTTTAGAGCACGGCGGTGGTTATATTTTAAAGAAATAGTTGCACTCTCATGGTTCACTTATATCTTTTTGAGAGTCTAATGAATAGCAATGGTAATATGCACGGGTTATGAATTTGGTCCTGATATGATATGTATTCAAGAGGGATATAATAAAAACTTTCATGTAGATCACTGAATATGATAAGTTTGATTCCTTGCAATAGTTCTGCGATATTAAGAAGGTAATATGTGGGAGGTGCTAGTAAATAATTGTGGTTTAGTAAGAATATTGGTGTTAAGGTTGTGATTCCCGAAGCATGCACGTATGATCTGTCGTTATGCTAAGAAGTTGGAGCATGATTTATTCTTGATTGTCTACCTGATGATGGCGGTTGGGGATGAGCGATGGATTTTTCCTACCAATCTATCCCCCTAGGGGCATGCATAATAGTACTTTGCTTCGAGGGCTAATAAACTTTCGCAATAAGTATGTGAGTTCTTTATGACTAATGTGAGTCCATGGATTATACGCACTCTCACCTTTCCGCAATTTGCTAGCCTCTTCGGTACCGTGCATTGGCCTTCCTCACATCGACAGTCGGTGCAAACTTCGCCGGTACATCCAAACCCCGTGATATGATACGCTCTATCACACATAAGCCTCCTTATATCTTCCTCGAAACAGCCACCATACCTACCTATCATGGCATTTCCATAGCCATTCCGAGATATATTGCCATGCAACTTCCACCGTTCCGTTTTTATGACACACATCATCATTGTCATATTGCTTTGCCTGATCATATAGCTGACATAGTATTTGTGGCTTAGTCACCGTTCATCATTTTTTATACATGTTACGCTAGTATCATTGCACATCCTGGTACACTGCCAGAGGCATTCATATAGAGTCATATTTTTGTTCTAGTATCGAGTTGTAACATTGAGTTGTAAGTAAATAAAAGTGTGATGATCATCATTATTAGAGCTTGTCCCAGTGAGGAAAGAATTGTGGAGACTAATGAGTCCTCGAAAAAGTGGGGATGAGGTCCATGAGACCGTTCTAAATTAAAAAAAAGGGCCCAAAAGAGCCCACAAAAAAAAGAGAAAAAGAGAGAAGGGGCAATGTTACTATCCTGTTTCCACACTTGTGCTTCAGAGTAGCACCATGTTTTTCATATAGAGAGTCTCCTATTTTGTCACTTTCATATACTAGTGGGAATTTTTCATTATGGAACTTGGCTTGTATATTCCGATGATGGGCTTCCTCAAATGCCCGAGGTCTTCATGAGCAAGCAAGTTGGATGCACACCCACTTAGTTTTTCATGTTGAGCTTTCATACACTTATAGCTCTTAGTGCATCCGTTGCATGGCAATCCCTACTCCTCGCATTGACATCAATTGATGGGCATCTCCATAGCTCGTTGATTAGCCTCGTCGATGTGAGACTATCTTCTCATTTTTGACTTCCCCTTATTGATCTCTACCACCACACTCTATTCCACCCATAGTGCTATATCCATGGCTTGCGCCCATGTATTGCGTGGGGGTTGAAAAAGCTAAAGCGCGTTAAAAAGTATGAACCAATTGCTCGGCTTGTCATCGGAGTAGTGCATGATAAGTATTTTGTGTTAAGAAGATGGAGCATGACAGGATTATATGATTTTGTAGGGATAACGTTCTTTAGCATTTTTATTTTGAAAGACATGATTGTTTATTAGTATGCCTGAGTATTGATGTCTTTATGTCAAACTATAGACTATTGCCTTGAATCATTCGAATCTTATTATTCATACCGTAAGAGAAAGATTACATGATGAAACATGTTAGGTAGCATTCCACATCAAAAATTCTGTTTTTATCATTTACCTACTCGAAGACGAGCAGGAATTAAGCTTGGGGATGCTTGATACGTCTCCAACGTATCTATAATTTTTTATTATTCCATGCTATTATAGTATCAATCTTGGATGTTTTTATATGCAATTATATATCATTTTTTGGGACTAAGCTATTAACCTAGTGCCCAATGCCAGTTGCTGTTATCTGCTTGTTTTTTATTTTTCAGGAAATCAGTACCAAACGAAGTCCAAATGCCACGAAACTTTTTGGAGATTTTTTTCTAGACAAAAGAGACCCTGGAGACTTGGAGAGGAGGCCAGCAGGTTCACGAAGCCTCCACAAGGCAACAGGGCGCGGCCCTAGGGGGGGCGCCCTGATGCCTTGTGGGGCCCTCGTTGCTCCGTTTGACCTAATTTCACTTCTATAAATTCTCAAATATTGGGAAACCAACAGAGAGCCACCCCGAATAACTTTTACGCTGCCGCAAGCCTCTTCTCTTCCGTGATCCCATCTGGAGGCCTTTTCCGGTACTCTGCCGGAGGGAGAATCGATCACGGAGGGCTTCTATATCAACCTTGTTGCCCTTCTGATGATGTGTGAGTAGTTTACCACAGACCTACGGGTCCATAGCTAGTAGCTAGATGGCTTCTTCTCTCTCTTTGATCTTCAATACCATGTTCTCCTCGATGTTCTTGGAGTTCTATCCGATGTAATCTTCTTTTGCGGTGTGTTTGTTGGAATCGGATGAATTGTGAGTTTATGATCAGATTATTCATGAGAAATATTTGAGTCTTCTCTGAACTCTTTTATGCATGATTATTATAGCTTTGTATTTCTCTCCGATCTATCGATTTGGTTTGGCCTACTAGATTGATTTATCTTGCAATGGGAGAGGTGCTTTGTGATGGGTTCAATCTTGCGGTGCTCAATCCCAGTGACAGAAAGGGACATGACACGTATTTGTATTGTTGCCATTAAGGATAAAAAGATGGGGTTTAATCATATTGCTTGAGTTTACTTTGTCTACATCATGTCATATTGTTTAAGGCGTTACTCTGTTTCATACTTAATACCCTAGATGCATGTTGGATAGCGGTCGATGGGTGGAGTAATAGTAGTAGATGCAGGCAGGAGTCGGTCTACTTATCTAGGACGTGATGCCTATATACATGATCATTGCCATGAATCCGTCATAATTATTTGCTTTTCTATCAATTGCCCAACAGTAATTTGTTTACCCACCGTATGCTATGTGTTCGAGAGAGAAGCCTCTAGTGAAAACTATGGCCCCGGGGTCTACTTTATCATATAAAAAACCTAAAATACCTTGCTGCAATTTTTTTACATTTATTTTATTTATTATTTTAGTTTATCTATCTACCACTATCAGAATTAATCCTTGCAAATAACCGCTAAGAGGATTGACAACCCTCTTATTTGCGTTGGGTGCAAGTGTTTGCTTTTGTGTGTGCCGGTGCGCTTAATGGGATTTTGCTTGGTTCTCCTACTGGATTGATAACCTTGGTTCTTAACTGAGGGAAATAGTTATCTCTACTATACTGCATCATCCTCTCCTCTTCGGGGAAATACCAACGCAGTCTACAAGTAGCAGCGACGCTTAGCGCTGTTCCCCCTCCTGGGGGCGTTGTCGTGGAGCTTATGTGTCCTAGGGTGTGTCGTATCGTTATATTCTAATCTGCATGTGTTATCTCTCGGTAATGTAGTCGTGTGCGTTTATGTTGTCCGGTTATCCTGTGATCTGCTTTGTAAGAGGGCCCCCTCACTACCATGTATCATTTGGCCGTGCACCTTGGTTTGTGCTTTATATATAAAGCGGGGTGAGAGCCTGTTCCGAGAATGTCAAAAAATGGTATTTTTTTCAAAGTGCTCAAAAATCAATATATAATACAACAAGTGCATCACCGTCGTTCACACGATTCGAACGAGCCCAAGAACATCAGAATCAGAGTTTGTATGCAAAAGTTACAACCGATATACTAAAGGAGTCCAGAGCATTAACCGCCCGAGAAAAGCCCGAGACAGCTTAGATCGGATGGGATTCTTCATGGATTTCGTCCCCGTTTGTTCCTACGACTTCCTTGGCCATCAAGGGACGTATTGGGATTGGATCTGGCTCACCTAGAGCCCATGGATCAAAGGATAGAAGCTACATCAACGGAGGAGGCTTTGGGAGAGCCCTTATATATACACCTTCAACCCTAGCCGCCGCTGTCATCCATCAACAATCCATCATTCATCCAAGATCAATCTCCATCACCAGCATTGCCGCTCCAACACCACCTCCATAGAAGAAGGGGACAATATCAAGAGAAGGAAGAGGAGGCTCACCACGTTGTACCGGCCTTCAGGTCGGTGCCTTCTCCACTGCGCCATCACTGCCCGCGCCATCTCCACCGCACCATTGCTGCCGACACCGTATCCACCAACCGTCATGCTCCTCTCCTTCACCGACTCGGTGTCGGCTTGTAACTTGACCCACTCCTCTATGTTATCCATCTAAATGGTTGAGTAGTTATATTTGTTCTCGGGGATATGGATGAACTCTTTTATGATTAGAATTAAATTCCTTTAAGCGATCCAATATCTTCTATTTATGTTCGAGTTAATAACCTTCATGGGTGTTCTGAGGAGAGCTCACACAACACTATCGCCTTGTATGGCCACAAAGCATATTACTACCGCTATTTTAGGTTAGGATGTTGAGGTAATTCGAGGTGACAGTGAGGCCTCTTTTCCTCGCTGCTTGCAATCGGTAGGGGAGTAACAGAGAACCCTTGGTGAGGCCTCGTCCATGGGAAAACCCATAATTACCATAGTGAGAACCGCAATGGGGAAATTATGGTACCGGTGTGTGTGGTACGAAGTCTACCTAGAGTAGAACGTATTTTGTGTCTGGATCCGCCCACTTAAGCACATAAAGAGTAGCTTAGGGATATGATAGAGAGCTATGCTCCGCACATGTTGCGCGGATCATATTAGTAGTGATGACTCCGAAACCCTTGAGAACGCTTTATTACTCAAGCACCACCATTAGTAACTTAGTATCTTTTTATTTCTAGTTCCAATTTTATGTTTGTAGTTTAGATAAATACCCTTTTTATTATTTTCCCTAGCAACCGATAGTGTAGACTATTTCCAAACTCCGGTTTGGGTGCGTACGGAACTACGTCGGTGACAGCGTAGTTGCGGGGTTACTAGTGCCTTCCTTTTTGCTCCCTGTGGGTTCGACACTTCACTTATCACGAAAGTGCTATAACACCATGTGCTCTTGCAGGACATCACAGCTCATGCAGTTTCCAGTTCGGTACCTTGGTATTCCCATACACTACCGGCGACTATCACCGAGTGGATATACGTGTAAGAGAGACTAGAGAAATGCCTTGCCAGCTGGAAGGCCAAACTTTTAACTTATGGGGGGCACTTGTTATTGATTATTTTTGTCCTTCACAACGTGTTTTTATACATTTTTTCCTTCTTTCACTTACTAAAAGGGCATTGTAGAGACGGGGCTACTTTAGATCCACAGAGTGATAATGAAACTAAGAAATGTTGGCTAGCTAAGAGCAATATGTTGTGACGGTCCAAAATTCAGGGGGTCTAGGAATTAAGGATCTTGAGATAAAAATATTCCCCTTCTCTTTAAATGAATATATAAACTCCTTACTGAAAACGAGGCGTGATAGGAAATCATTCGTAATAAGAACATGAGTTCTAAATCCATTTCTCAACTCCACTGGAAGCCCGACGATTTCCATTTTTGGTCTAGCCCGGTGAACGCCAATGTATTATTTTTCCAATTTAGCACTTTCTCGGTTATGGACAGTTCTCAGGTTAGATTCCGTGAGGATACTTGACCGAGGCCCACCCCACTTTTGGTGCAATACCCGAGTTGTATCGGACTGTTATACATAAAATTTTCACTATTCTGCAGGTCTTGGGTTAAGCCAATCATGATATTTTCTTTTCGTTAGGATCTATTGGGCGGTCGCTTCGCGGCGTAGGATGAACTTCTCACACGTTTGGAGCTCATTTAGCTATAAAACGAGCCAGATGATTTTCGATGGAATTCACACCAAAAATGACAAGTTTTCTGTCAAGTCCTTGTATGAAGCGATTATCCACAACGATGCCCCTCTGGATAAAAAAAATGGAAGCTCTAAATAACTCTTAGAATGAAGATATTTCTCTGGTTTTTCATCGAGGTGTGATCTTGATTAGAGACCAACCTGGCGCATTGTAATTGACAAGGTAGTAAAAGTTGTGCCTTTTGCCATCATGAGGAGTCTATAAAATGCTTATATTTTAAGTAATTTTGCCTGAGCGGCGTGGTCCATAGTTAAGGTAGCTTCAAACATGTTCAACAGATGGTTGAGGGGTATTGATAACAAGGTTTCTTCACATATTCTCGTGGTGGCCACAACTTCTCGAAACAAGCTTTTGTCCCGCTTTATATATAAAGCAACAATCGAACAAACTACACAGCCGAACGATACAAGGTGGAGAGGTAGCTCTCTTACAAAGCCACAACCTTACATTGGGTATGTGGCTTTCCATGAATGATGTGGTCTTAAACAAAAATGTGTTTAATCTCCTGTGCATGCACATAAGCACCGGCTTCGTACTTGGTATATCATGCAGAGGCGCAAGGATAGAAACCTCCTTAAGATGGCGACTACCGGACAGTAGGATGAGACCTCCTTCATCCTATGCTCAACTCTTTTACTTTTCTGTAAAATGATTTTTTGGCGTATTGATTCATTGATTATGTGCATTGTGTTATGAAGAGACGGGCAATTGCACAGTTCGGTTGTATCATCCGGATATATCGATTTATTTATTTATTTTTGCGAATATCCTGATATATCGATTGAATTGAATGGAAATGTCCTTTATTATAAAATTAATTAATTAATACCTTAAGCATAGGTAAGCACTCCCCGCAGGAAAAAAAAAGAGAGCATAGGTAAGCACATACGTAAACAAAGCAGGATATATAGTAAGGTCTGGGGTAAACATGCTTGCATCCTCGGTAAAAAAAAAAAACTTGGCACAGGTCGTTGTCGGCAACTTACCTGTGCGCGCTACTGTACATGTCGAGTTAATTATACTTCAACTCATATGTGTAACTGTGCTGTCACTAGCGAAGTTAACCGAAGTAAGTAACATATATATATGCACCACAATGTGCTGACCGAGGCCGGTAAGATCCCGGAAACCCATGGCTAATCACATGGCATCATGCCCAATGACGGCCGGGAAAAACGACGCACTTAGTCAATGCTCCCTTTAGATCTCGGAGATGGCATCCACACTCCGCCTTTATCGCCGGCGACTCACGAAAACGAGGACTTTTCACATGTGGTTGCCTTGCAAATTGCAATTCAGCTCTGCAAGCTTAGCTAAGCTAGATTGCAGACTTGCACTAGCTCTAGTGTTAGTGCTGTACCATGACAAAGTGGTTGCCTCCTCTCCGTCTCAGGTTCTCACTTCCTCCTCTGCTGCTGCTGGTGGCAGTGATTGCTCCCGTCCATGCCTATGGCAAGCTTAAGGTCGGGTTCTACAGGCAATCGTGCCCCGACGCCGAGGCCACTGTTCGCAGGATCGTCACCATGGCTGTGGAAGATGACCTAACAGTCACCGCGCCGCTGCTAAGGCTCCACTTCCATGATTGCTTCGTCAGGGTAAAATGCTTGCCTTAGCTTGGGCCTTTAACTGCTAGTGGCAGTTACTCACTTTGTGAGTGACATGAGGTGCAGGGTTGCGATGGATCAGTGCTGCTCAACTCGACCAAGACCAACATCGCGGAGAGGGACGCCAAGCCGAACCTCACCCTGGACGCCTTCAACGTGATCGACGCCATCAAGGAGAAGCTGGAGGAGAAGTGCCCCGGCACCGTCTCCTGCGCAGACATCCTCGCCGTCGCCGCCAGAGACGCTGTCTCGCTGGTATACAACTAAGCCTCTTTTCCTCCATTCAGAATGCATCAAAGCTGCAAATCAAAAAAAGAATGCATCAAAGCTAGCGTTGACTTGGGGTTTGAGCGTTGCTGTGTGTGTCCAATTAACCAGGCTACCAAGGTGGTGACCAAGGGAGAATGGAGCGAGGACGGCAACTTGTACGAGGTGGAGACCGGCCGGCGAGACGGCCGCGTGTCGAGCGCCAAGGAGGCGGCGGAGGAGCTGCCTGATTCCTTTGATGGAATCCAAAAGCTCATCAAGAGGTTTGCGTCCAAGGGCCTTGGACTCAAGGATCTTGTTGTTCTATCAGGTAGTAATTCTTCACCATTAGGCAGTTTCTATTTTCGAATTTTACGAGTCTTCTATAGGACAAGTTGCATTAACCGCATACTCAAAAGTTCTTTACTTTTTTTTCTGTTGCGGAAAGTTCTTTACTGTTGCCAGTATGTACTACTCACGACCCCGCTACATTTTTAACTTGAGTGAATTAGACCATGCGCGCGTTGCTGCGAGAATATTTTCTGGTACAATATATATAGATTAATAATATGAGAATTGAAACTGAAAATACATATGATTCATTGTTTTGTATAGTTGTAAAATATCTATGTAACATAAGTAGCGTAACAAAATGTCAACGGATGAGCCTTTTCCATGCATGATAGCCTATTGAAGTGGACTTTTCCCATGCATGGTTTGATCTTTGATGTTGAGGAGACATGCTAGATGATATCCCGTGCTTTGCTGCATGGATTGGTTGCACCGTTTTCTATGAGATTTGTTTGTATGGAGCATGATAATTTGGAAATAATATGAAAACTGAAAATGAAAATACATATGATTTATGGTATTTGATCATGGTGAATATAAGTAGCAAAATGCAATGGAAATTCTTTCTCATGCATGGTTGCATATTGATGTGATATGGTTCTACAGCGAGAGAATTAATTTAGTGGAAATCATCAATTTAGTTATATATATAATCCTAGTATATTATTTGTTTCAGTTAATTAAACTCGTGTATGATCAGGTGCCCACGCGCTAGGGAGTTCGCACTGCCCATCTTTAGAGAAGAGGCTACGTAATTTCACGGTTGACGACGACATGGACCCTACCCTGGACAAGACGTATGCGGCAACACTAAAGCAACAATGCACGAATCCTGATGACAACGTGACCGAGGTGCAAATGGTGCCCGGGCGCTCAACGACTTTCGACTCGACTTACTACCGCCTCGTCACAGAGAAGAAGGGCCTTTTCCACTCTGACGAGGCCTTGCTGAGTAATGGTGCTACAAAAATGCTCGTGTACGGTTACATGAGTTTGGAGAAGAGATTCCTTAAGGACTTTGGGGTATCTATGGTGAACATGGGGAGGGCTGACGTGCTCGCCGGTAGCGAGGGGGAGATCAGGAGGACATGTGCTGTTCTCAACTAATATAATCTACCTAGTGGTTCTACTGTGTATGTGGTGTTCAATCTTGCCAATTTGCTTTTCTTCAATAGATGTGTAGGAATTAAAGTTTTGACTTCAGAATTGTCAGCTTAACTTTTTGTTGGCATTTATAGTTTTAATGTTTATGGAATATCATAACATGTCCCGTCATTTTTTATCATCTTCTTTACAGATCTATCGTGAGTAATCATTATTGTTCTTGAAATTGATTGAGTACCCAGTCTTTGCATCAAGTGATACATATAACCATCCTTATTGCATGCCATCAATCCTTATAAGAAATGTAAAAAGAAGTATCAAGGAACTAAAAAACCGCAATAGAAATTACATGTTATAAATTTATGCATCACAAACCCTATTGCTAAACAACAATACAAACTGGCTAAACATATCACATGCACCATCTCTAAGTGCCTGGACCTAGATACCAGAATATCCCGTATCTCCATACACTGCAATAAGCACCACTTACAAATCTAGTGATTAGTATTATGGACAATTTGCAGAAAATTGAAAACATTATTTTGTAAAAAAGATATCCCTCTCACAATCCCACACGATCCCCTACTTACGCCTGAGAGCAAATTCTCGATTTTTTTAAATGAGGCAAAGACTTGTCATTTATATTGACTAAGAATAAGAGAGGTGCCCGGTAAAACCGAGCAAAACCTGTCACAACCCTCTGATCATACACACAAAAGTATAAATCACACACACCACTATGGTAAAAACATCGTCGAGGTTGCATGTTGCCGTCATCGCCATCACTTCTCCATGAGCAAGTGGCTCCACTTCACCTTGTGACCGCCGACATAGCTCGAACCGCAAAGGCCATGAGAAGTCACATGCAGATCAATCAGCCACACGTCAGGAACAGGGCCTCTCCGTATCCGGGATTGATCTACAACAGAGAACTATGCAAGACTAGAGCCGCAAAGGATCACCTAGGATGTCACCCATCGCCTGTCATCATTGCCGCTTGAACCTCGACGTCGCACAACTCCAACTCCATGCAACAAATGGACCACAACGAGCCCGCGAATACGATGAAGAGTTGACTACTGCAGCCTTGCTGCGACCCCACCGTCGTACATCCACATAATCATTGCCACACAAGCCACCGACGACTACCGACAAGCACTAGTCCCTCCTACCGACGTTGGCTCCAAAGACGATGCTCTTAAAAGCGAAGCGACGCAAACGCATCGCCATCGTCCAATCAACATATATGAGGTTCTCCACGGAGCTCCCCCGAGTGGAGGAGAGGACAACAATACCCAGACAATGCCTCGAAGGAAGTATACTGGTTCAGGCCCCTCAAGGTGGAGGTAAAAACCCTAGTCCTGTTATCCGGAGAGAGTGTTCTTGCTTATGAGTGTGTGAGCACAGAGGTTCTGAACCCGTAACCTGGTGCCAGTAGGGGAGCTTATATAGAGTTCGCTACCCCTGGCCTCCTTCTATGTTACGGGTGCGTTTAAGTCTAAGAAATTACATCTAAGTTATTACTAGAAACTGGTGATATAAAGCTAAGGTAACGCCAGGCTTGAAGGCTTGGGAACGCCTCCTTTAATGCTCCTGGCCGTTGAGTTGCTTCCTATCTGAGTGAAGAGCATCCGAGTGAAACATGTTCCTTCAGTCCATAGTCAAGCGATGAGAATCTCCACTTGGGTAATGGGTATCGACTGACGAAACTCCCATCATGCTGGTTGTTATGTTGGTGCCTGGAGAATACGGGCTAGGGCCCGCGTAGGCTTTGGCTAGGTTTGGGTCACCATGGGCCAACCCGTGGGGGATGACCTCGCCAGCCCAGGTGCAACGGACGACGCGGAGGGCACTCTCGCGTGGCGAGGCTCCCAGGAGATGGCTAATCCAGCATCATTTGTAGGAGTAATCAATGATGACAAAATAATGAGACCGGTAGGCCAACTTGCCAATCATATCTCCGTATGATTATTGTTCATATTTTGATGGACATGTTCCAAACTCAAGACATTCTTGCTAAGTTTGTCAAGACAACCAAGTGTTGTTGCTGCACGAATAGTTCGTGCCCACCTCATACACGCCAAGCCTATTGTACCCATGTGACATGGTGCACCTTGACGTGACATGTTTTCCAGGCGGTGCTACACTTGGATGAGTACTACCTACTTGATATTTTCTATGAGGGGTCACCCAATAAAACATGTTTGCCTTGCATCAAACAAGGTGCATAAACAAGGATTAACATCACATGCATTGTCATAATATAGTGATATGGTGTAGCCCCTTTCGTTGGAGAAGTTTGCATCGTTGTCACACAGTTTTTGTGAAAAGTTTATCGCAACAGCCGTTATATGGCAACTTTTTCCAGCAGAAAACGCTACCGGGCAGCAGTTTCGAAATCTCTGCCATATCAATCGTTTTTCAACAGAAAACGTTGCCATGGAAGCACCATTTTGCTGCCGCGGTAGAACTTTTTCCGTCGTAGCCTATCTCTTCAACTTCCTTCGCCAGTGAGAACCTTCGTGTAAGGCTTTGCATCGAGGTCCATCGCCGCATAGATTGTCACCACCATGTACGTCACAACTATAACTATTTGATATCTCCATAGCTAGTAAAATAAGCACATTACATGATTTTGACACGCAAGTCAATTAAATTAAATGTCAATCATATGGCTATAGCCATCATGCCGTATTCTACTCACGACATGCGGGGCATGACAAAAATATTACAATCAATTTGCATCTCATACAAACATATTGCTTTCATGAAGGCTATACCACATCACAAAGCACACCCTGCAAAAATAAGTTAGATGCCTCTAATCGTTTATGGTAATTACCGTGACTGCTAGTGTCTACGTCACAAACAGTATAGTACCTACATAACCATCAAGCATGATTACTCTTTGTTGTTATTTTAACTGTTCGGGTGTATGAAACATGAGATTTAATTAAAAATGTCGAGCCTCATACTAAACTTCGTTAAATGTGTGACCCCTCGTGTAGATCAAATCTACAAGGCCTTCCTCTTGCAAAAATTATCTTTCCTGACAAAAGTTAGACACAAAGAATCTAAACCATAACTTTGGTCAAATGATCGACATACTCAAGAGCAGCATAAAAGGACCGTGGAGTGCCTGGCCTTTGTAACAAAATTCTGCTTTGCAATTATAAGGGAATCAACAAAAACATCTGGTATTATATCTCATATAATTACCTGCACATCACCATGTGCAATGCCGCATATCACGTATGCTCTAGATCATACCTGCAACTACTCATAATACCACTCATGATGGCACTATAGGGGAACGTGCTATGCAACAAAATTTTACCCTACATGTACACACCCATGATCATTATGAAGGTGAGAGTAACGATCATCTCAACAACGATTCCACGCAGTGGGAGTAGATAAAAGAGAGTTGGTGTAGCGTGACAATTCCGACAGCTAGGTTATACCTCCCAACTGCGAGAGTTTCTCCAGGACAATCCGTCGATCTAGTGTCCAAGTAGAAGAGACCTTTGAGGTATTCACGCATATCGATATAGGAGTACTACAACACTTCGTTGAACCATCACGAAGAACAATAGAGAAAACTAGAGGGAGAAATAGCCTAGCAGCGTTCCGATCTAGATCTAATCTAGATCGGGGAGAAAGAGGGTGTGACTGTGAGGGGTTTTCGTCCGAGGGACTTGGTGTCACTTTAGGTGCGCCCCTTCCCACCTATATATAGGTTTAGGGCCAAGGGGGGTCGACCAAAACCCTAGAGGGGTCCTCCTCCTCCTACGTAGGTGAGCCCCAATCCGATTTGCCTTGTCCCCCAAGTTTCCAAGCGGGCTGCTGACTTAGGGCCCTATGGCCCGCCTTGGCACCATGGCTGGGGGGGAGGTCCATTAGGAATCCTCTAGATCATTTTAGAAGCTTTCAGAACCTTTCAGCTGATTCCAAGACCTTCCGGGACACTTCTGGATATGACCGTGACGCTCCAGAACCTCCCGGAATACTTTCGTGATCATTTGAAAAATTCTCAGAAGCCCTTCTCCCATTCTCCATTATCTACTAGTTCTCTTACATACCGCTATTCATTAAGCATGTGACCTTACATGTTCGATAATATGCGAACATGTCTGGAACACCTTTCGGTCAATAATTATTAGCATGATTTAGACACCCATAATAATTCCCGCATACCACTGAGCGAAGCTTTTGCTATCGTATACAATTCCCTTTGCTTCACTATGTGATACATAACCCTGAGGCGAGACTTCTATCGGTATCTTCGTGATCAACATTTTGATCACTATACCCTTATATTCTCGTTACCGGCTTTGTTCTCTTTTCTTGTTTCCATATTCCAGCATCCCTGTAATCTCAATCATTGTGTCTGGCTAGACGATGATGGATCCCGTAATACCGAGTGGACCTAGAGTGTATCCCTCCATCGCCGGTGGAGCAAATCCTAGTCATGAACTATCAAGCACCATGAGATACTTTTTCCGGTGTAGACGTGAGTTAGCTTGATGATCGCTCAGTTACAGTGTGACGTTTGGGACTGCGATATTCTCATAGTCTAAGGACGCAAGTAAACGTTAATACTTTATACGAAAAATACTGACAACATATTGACCACGTGATCTCGCAGTATTTCATAAGGTGGGTCTATCCAACACCATTGTTCTCCCAACAATGTGTTCTCATTATTGCCGGCATCCTTGTCAAATTGACAATGCCCATGATCAGGAAAAAAAGGTCATCAACAATATACGAGCTAGTCCTAAAGGCCTGACTCTATTCAGTGTTTATGTTTCCACACATGCAACTGAGCTTTTCTCTGAATCTCATATTCAAGAATCATTGCAATTATATTACAAAAATATAAACTTAATTATGAACATGGACATAGGAATAACAACTTTACTATTGCCTATAGGGCATATTTTGTCCCGCCTGTGCGCTCCTATTATTGCGCCGCGGGATAAAAGGACACCCCGAGGGGCACTCTTGTTACCGCCATATGGACAAGGACATGCCCGAGAGCACCCCCTGTCCGTCTCGCACGACTCCCTCATGGGCCGAGTCGTTGGTGACCTAGGAGTTGATCGACTCCTACGCCTGCCAGGGAACCACCCCCGCAACATATCATCCTGGAAGCCCATCGATCGCACCCCTACCCTAAATGGGGGAGGGGTTTGGACCACTTTGACGTCGGGCTAAACTTTCCCTTGTTGAGATTCATGGAAGAGGTGCTGGAGTTTTACGTGATCTAGCTCATGCACCTTACAACGACTTCCATAACCTTCCTCACTGGTTTGTGCGTTTGTGAGAGGCCTTTGTCATGCGTCGACCAGATTTGAGCGTCTCCCGCCACTTCCTTAAGCTCATAGAGGCGGAGGGGAGCATGGACGAGGTCCGCAGTTGGTGCAGGGAGCCATTGGCGTGGGGAGATAATGGAGCAGCGCTGAGGAGCATGGCGGCAATTGGACCTGCGGGGCGACAACGGCTGGAGCACACAAGGAGGAAGAAAGAGGACTGGATAGAGCGGATTGACCTGAATTGACTGGGCTTCGTTTTTTCTTCGTGAGCAGATGAGGTGAGGTGCAATTTCATAACGGGGAAATACAAGATAATAGATTGCCTTTTGTGACTAAAAACAAACTCAAACGGCTGCAGTGGCATCTATGGACGTATGCGACAATTCAAGTGACATTTTTTAAGTTTAGAAGTTTAACCATGTGACAAACGTGATAAGCAATCCAAACTATTAAAAAAATGTAGTGGTATTTTTGGGAATCACCAAAATTACAGCGGTATTTATCCGATTAACTCTCTTTCTTTGAAGCATATTGTCTCTTGAAAAAGAAAAGGTCTGTAAAAAAGGCCAAGGCCGCATCTAGGGTTTTCGTTGCCCCCAAGTCAGGCGAGAGTCTACAAATACGGCCCATCTTCTCTCGTCTGAGATAAACGCCTGGCAAAAGAAGTGAGAGAGAGAAAGAAAGTTAAGAGCTCTCGACGACTGAAACCCTACCCGGAGCCCCGCCGCCGTCGCCTCTCCCTCTCGCTGTAAGGGTTGGAAACCCTTTCACCCGAAAATCCGTCTCTCTCCCACCCAACCCGATCTGATCCGGCTCCTGCCTTCTCTTTTCTAGGTTTAGAGCCGTCGCGCCGCCAGCAGAAGAGGGGGTGAAGAAGGCCAGCGTCACCATGGCGGACGAGGAGCAGATGGAGCGGAAGGAGGAGGCCACCGAGGTGAAACTCTCTCTTCTCGATTTCGCTCATCACGTCTGTTTCGGCGGATTCGTCTTTGGTTTGGACGGTGAATAGGCTGCCAAAGCAAGGGGCCGGGTATAATTCCGTGCTTGTTGTTTGTCTGGTTTGTGAATCCGAGACGATGGGGGCGATCTGTTTGATTTGTATGCTTTGGTTGAGGATGTCTAATCTGCAAGAGCGATTTAAGCTGCTAAGCCAGGGCACTTGTCTGTAGTCAGATGCTGGACTGCCCCGGTTCGCTCTACGGGGAGGAATTCAAAGCCAAATTATTTAACTCCTGTGTATTCTGTTTTGCTTAACGTACGAGACTTGACAATTAAGCATAGGATTTGAAGCTCATGTAGCATAGAACAGCGGTACGTGGTTTTTAGGACATTTGAACTCTTAATGTCTGCGTATGCCTGTAAGTAGATTTTTGTATCAGATGAGCTAGATTTTTGTATCAGACCAGCTAAACAATTCATGTTGGAGATAGTGGTGTTGTTATGCATCCCTGCCAACGATTATCATAGGCAACAAAAGCGTAATGCTAACATTTTAAATTATATATCACCATAATGTTGCCTTCTACTGAAATTACTGGTGAAATTCCCTTGTTAAATGAAGAGGTGGGAAGAAACAGTGTACTTCACTGTCTATTATTATGTTTTTTTTTAAATTGTCTATTATTATGTTTATTAGTTTGGTTCCAAATAGTTGTATTCCCTTGTTAATGTTTTATATATTTGTCGTGCCATGCTTGTATTTCCCTTGTCTTGTGCACGCTTATTGATAATGTTTATGATGTTTTGCAGATTGCACCTTTTGATCCAACCAAGAAGAAGAAGAAGAAGAAGGTCGTCATCCAAGATCCAGCTGATGAGGTTGATAAGCTGGCAGAGAAGACGGAGGGCTTGTCAGGTCCGTGTATTGATGCAAAAAAAAAAAAAAAACGACTCATATCTGCTGCCAGTTGTTGCTGAAAGTTTTCTGCATTGTTTTCAGTCACTGAGTCTGGCGAGCAAAGCTTCGCGGGATTGAAAAAGAAAAAGAAGAAACTTGTGAGTTCATTAGGCTGAGTTTGTGGCTCTGTGCTGTGTTTTGCTTATTTTTAATGCTGTTTGAAAAAGTTGTAGGATGTCTATTATTCTATTTTGTATATGACATTAAATTATGTTGTCATGTTCTCCTCTTGCATGCCAAACCTAATGAGATGCCAATACAATAAGCCACTACAATGCCCAAGCCTCAGGCTTTCATCACTCGGTTGAAAGTACTCTTTAGACTATCAGTTCCGTCTTGCTATTTGCTCTAACTCACCGATGTTCAAATTTCAGGTGGAACTTGACCCATCGCTTGTTGAGGCTGGAGATGGTGAAGACACTCTTGGTAAATATATTGATTGTCAGTATTTTATTTATCTTCATTACATTTGCTGCTGAGCCTGAGCATGTATGTAATCTCCAGATGATCAAGTTGGTGAGGATGAACAAGAAGAAGGGATTATGCTGGGTGGAGCAACCCAATACCCATGGGAAGGAACTGATAGAGATTACAAATATGATGAGGTAATTGTACTTCCATGTCTGTTTAATTAGCATTTCAGGCTATGTTTGATAGCAAAGTATTAAAAAACCAAAGTATTGAAAAACTACAGTATTTTAGCCAATAGGTACAAAATACCACAGTTTTAATATATCTCACGATTTTGAAGTATTATGAATACTTTGAGGCGTTTGGCTACTGCTGTATAAAGCAAAGTAAATTAGCTAGCTAGCTGTTTTATCCTTAGCTAGCGAGCCGTTGCAAACTGATCAACGGCCATGCACAAAGGCCACGGCTAAACTAAACGGTCATGCACAAAGCTCGGTGAGGCAGCCAAACTACTACTGCAACACGACGAACTCCTCGGCTTTTTCCGTGATGCCATTGGGGGACACCAGGAGCTGCATGTGGAGCTAGAACCTGACACTCCAGAACACGGCATAGCCGGCGGCGCATCACATGGCGGAGCTGCGCGTGGACGGGAACGGCTTGACCTTCTTTGCCGTCAACGTTGAGTGGCACCATAAGCAGCGCGTCAACTGGAACTGCATGGCCAAGCTCAACGCCTTGCATCAGATCCCGCAGGCGGTGGCTTCTCCGAGGCATATATTCGAACATATGACTAGCTCCCGGCCGACGGAGACAAATTCCAGAGACGAGAGAGCTGCGGCAGCTTAAGAGTGAGGAAGAAGATAACGAGAGGGTTGTTTTTTCACTTGCTCAGTTTTTAAAAAAGAGGTCAGGGGTTCTTTTTTTTAGACAGAGGAAATACTACGGTTTTGCAAAAACGGTAGTATTAATAATACAGTTTTCAGTTATAGCCAAACAGCCCACTGTAATTAAAACTGTAGTAATTAAGAAAACTGTAGTATTCTCAAGATGCATAGAAAATACTGAGCTATCAAACAGGGCCTCACTATCCTATTATTGAATGTTGACAAATGACAGACTATGAGTTCTGTGAACAAACTTCATACATTTGATCATTTCATTTCAGTTGCTTTAAAGTGCATATTGAGAAGCGTTCTTAAGTTTTTTCCTGTGTGCTTCTTGATTTAGTTCTTTGTTGTTTATTTTTTAGATGCTATCGGTACATGGCTAGCATATTGGGGTAGTGCTCAGTTGGTCCTTCTATTTTGATTGCATTCTTTTTGGTGAAACCTAATCATCAAGCTGTTTGGTTACAGCTGCTTGGCAGAGTCTTCAATATCCTGCGTGAGAATAATCCAGATCTTGCTGGTGATAGACGAAGAACAGTTATGCGGCCTCCTCAAGTTCTTAGGGAAGGCACGAAGAAGACAGTTTTTGTGAACTTCATGGACTTGTGCAAGACGTAATTCTTCTTTGTTTTCGCTCCATTTGATCTTGTTTTCTGTTACTTTGTTTTATTTGAATTGAATATTTTTAAATTTTATTTGAAAATTGTAATGCTGAGCTAACTTAAGTGATATTTCTACTTTTCAGAATGCATAGGCAACCTGAACATGTGATGATGTTTTTACTTGCTGAGATGGGAACAAGTGGATCCCTTGATGGGCAACAAAGGTTGGTTATCAAAGGAAGATTTGCCCCGAAGAACTTTGAAGCTATTCTCAGGAGATATATCAGTAAGTTTCCTTATTATTCCATGACCTTGTTTCTGCTCCTTTTTGGCTTAAGTTTATGAGTCCTGGCTTTTTACGTGTAAGCATAATATCGAACTAAATATTTCAGCCTGCAGCTGTTTTGCTAAAAAATCATTAAGTTGTTTTTGTTTTCGATTTGTAAGGTTTAGTTATTTTGTGTGTGGCCATTTTACCGTGTGGAATCAAGGGAATCATACCAACTGTAGTGAACTTCAATGTTCTGCTTTGAATATATAGGTTGGCAGTTAGTTTTATCTGAAATTAAAAGGCACCATGATGCCAAATAATCCTTACAAGTTAACTCCCAATCTCTCATGGCCCAGTAAGAAAGATGTAACTATGGCGTATGAAGTATGATGGTCACCTGCTGTGAATGAGCTTTATATTTTTCTTGTGGCATGATCGTCCAATCATGACCTAGAGCTTCTGGACGTGGAAGAGTAGCTCCTTATTTTCTCGTGAGATGATGGGGAGAACCGACAACAATTTTCTATATTCTAATCTCTCAGCTGCCTTTGATTTCCTAAGCTCAATGGAGTAACTTTTGCTGTCTCCATGTTCTCTTGTTTCAGATGAATATGTCATATGTAATGGATGCAAGAGCCCAGATACCATCCTTTCCAAGGAGAATCGGTTGTTCTTCCTTCGTTGTGAACAAGTAAGACTGTTACACCCAATTATCGTGGGAAATATAGACCATTCATTTTTTCTACAATTATTCTGACTTTCAGTTCGGACATTCGTCTGAATGCATCTTTAGTACTAGATCTAGACCATTCATTTTTTCTACAATTTTTCTGACTTCTGGCTCAATCGGTACACTGTTTTGAGGGGTCGTACCCGCTGCAAAATAGTGGCAGTGATAACCATGAGAACATTGTATTGATTTATTGATTGTTGCTTGTTGTGAACATGGTCTAGGATGAGTTGTGAGAATATTGCGTGCATTGTCCGACATGCCTTCACATTGTCATAGTTCAGCTTCCTACCTTTGGATGAATCATCACGAGAGTAGCAATATAGTATTTGTCTCTGTTGTCGTGTCGTACCTCTATTAACTTTGCCTTTGAGTTGCCAGATTGCATTATATGACAAGCATTTGTGTGATAAATGCGTCATACTTCTTCCTGTATTGTATTGCCACCTGTTGCTAAGCATAGTGATTTGTAGAGTGTGTGTTACTATGTTTGCTTGCCACTTATGGAGGTGAGTTATTTCATACGTTTGATAATAGGTTCTGATAATTTTACAAGCATTTGAGGCTTAAAATATGTATCATGGGTCCTTCGTGTTCCTGTTTATTGTTTTGAACTAATATGGTTTTATTCGCGTTTACATTAGTTACTAGTGGTTCCTGTGCTAGTAGGATTTCTTGTTTCTACCTATGATGAGTTGCAAACAGTATTGCCTACATTGTTTGATCACTCTTATGAGAACTTCTGCAATCTCTGAGGATGGAACGCTGCCTTTTATTTGACCCAGCTTCAATCTAGTCTTCTATGCTGTATAATCAAAAATCTGTATAAAGTTTTTGCACCTCTTGATTTGTGCTGATGATTAGTTGCAGAATCATTTTGCTTTGTACATTGTTTTCAAAATATTTTGTGATAATAATTGCAACATCTGAGGTTTTTCAGTACGATAGTTCTTCCGTTTGTGTTTATTCTTTTAGCTAAACATGGTGTTATTTATTGCTTAGTAGTCGTTCCTTGGCTGCCTACCTATGATGAGTTGCGAACTTTATTGCCTACATTGTTTGATCAATCTTATGAGAAACTTCTGCAACGTCTGAGGATGGGAAAATGCACTAAATCCATTAATTATTTTTTCTATATATATTTTTGTTTAGCTAAAATTAGTGTTCTTTACGTTTATACTTGTGGCTCGTGGGCTTCCTACCTATGATGAGTTGCAAACCTTATTGCCTACATTGTTTGACCAATCTTGTGAGAAATTCATGCAACGTCTGAGGATGGAACAAACCCATTGTAGTATATATTTTGTTTGCCCTAGAGTTCAGATGTTAGTTTGCATTTCTGGGGTAGTGCTGATGATGAGTCAAGCTATTGCCTACATTGTTTGACAAATATGTGAAAATAATTGCAGCATCTGAGGCTTGTGCATTATTATATTATTATAACATGGCTCTTTTAGCTCTTGTGTTTTTCGCCTGCTGCCTCTAGCTAAAAAACTAATATGCTTATGTGGCCTCTTTACCAATGATGAGTTGCAAGCCTTATTGCCTACATTGTTTGATGAACCTCGTGAGAAGTAATGCAACATCTCCTTTTATTGCAATTTCGGATTAGGATTTTCTTGTGCACACATGTTTATGTTTTAACAAGGCTAACGATTAATTTATTTACCTTGATCAGTGTGGTTCGTCAAGGTCAGTTGCTCCTATCAAGGCTGGATTCGTGGCGCAAGTTGGGCGTCGGAAGGCGGGAACTTAAGTTGGGTAGTGTGCGGATGCTCTATCAACGTAATCCAACAATTTGCCGATTTACAACAATCTTTATTTTCACTGTGCCTACACCGCTTTGTGGATTTTGTTATTTCCTGTACTATGAATATGAATGCTGCTGCTGTGAATTTCTATTTATCTCAGAGGATCTAAGTTTGCGGCCTATTCTGGCTTCTTTGCCTTTTGTACTAGTGTTAGAGATATATTATTTCGCTCAAACGGCCCAGAAACATCGTATGAAGAGAGATGCTACGGTAGCCATTTGGGTGTTGGAATGGACGAGAACGTGTTGTTTGGAATACCAACCACGCAGCCCCGTCGACGAGAAAAGAAAAATCCTGGCAGCCGAAACACAGCCTCACAAGAAAACAAGTCCTGATAAGAGGATAAGCCGACGTGTCGTCTCTTCCCTGCCTAAGCTATCAAACGACTCGACCTAAGCTTGCTGCCTCCCTTTCCACAGTTCCACCTCCCCTCCCCGCGCACTGAGCAGAGAGAGATGAGGGCTCCCGTCCCCGCCATGCTCACCGCCCCTTCAGCGGCGGCCGTAGCCAAGCCGCTCCCAGCGGCTCGCTCCAACACGACGACGGCGGCACTCCACGCGACGGCAGCCAGCAGCAGGCGCGACGTCATCACGGGCACCGGCGTGGGAGCCGCGCTGCTGCTGGCGCTGTCGCCGCGGCGTGCGCTTGCGGCGTCGGACGACGAGTACGTGACGGAGACGACGGAGGTGATCGGGAAGGTGCGGTCGACGATCAGCATGGACAAGACGGACCCCAAGGTGGCGGACGCGGTGACTGAGCTCCGGGAGATGTCCAACTCGTGGGTGGCCAAGTACCGGCGCGAGAAGGCGCTGCTGGGGCGGCAGTCGTTCCGGGACATGTACTCGGCGCTCAACGCCGTATCCGGCCACTACATCAGCTTCGGCCCCACCGCGCCCATCCCCAACAAGCGCCGCATCCGCATCCTCGAGGAGATGGACGCCGTCGAGAAGTCGCTCAAGCGCGGCCGCTGAAGAGTCCATCCACACTAGCAAAATGTACGTGCGCGCGTCATGCGCCTGTGCCTGTGCGTGCGTGCGTCAAACAGGATAGGATGAGAACGTCGCGTTGCTTGTCCCGTGGGTCATAAGCGCTCGGATTTTGAGCCTCGAGTTTATCAATTGTTTGTACGACTTGTCTAATAGGCTGATGATCCACATGGTGAGAATATTGTTGGGGGCATCCTTCATTTTGTGTATCAGCGTCTTCCTTGTGCCGCTCTTTGCGTTGCTGCCTCAACGCAGTCCGGGTGCTGAACGGAACGGCTTTGTTTTGTGGATGGCTAGTGCTAGTGCTAGTGGATTCACAATGGCAATCTTTAGCCGCTGAGTAGCATATGAGAAAACATAAAGGACTTCGTATTTGCTTGCTACGCGCAGTAAGGTTTGCCAGTGTGCTATCATCGTTGATGGGCTACTCCTGCATCTTAAAATGGAGGGTGCGTTTGGTTTCCAACCAACGCTGACCCTACCAAAAATTTGGCTCGCCCACGAGATTTGGATCTTGTTTGGATTGGCACCAAAATATTGGCTCGCCCGTGACGCCTCAAAGGCCCCTGTGTAATTTTTGCCAACGGATTGGCGTCCGGCTGGCGTGGAATTCGCTCGCCAAAAAATTAGCGTGACTCTCGCCCACTGTTAGTACGTGGGTCCCGTCTCGTTCTGTAGTAGCAGTATTTTAAACGTTCAGTGCGCCGGATTAATCGGCAGAGGAAAACTGCTAACGTACGTGTGTATTTTTATAGCGTGGACTGCGATTTTCATGGCCTAGATCTTCTGAAAAAAGGGCTGGTTTGGAGGGTTGGCAACGGCCAAAGTATAAGGATTTGGAGGGATAGTTGGATCCCAAGACCTTTTTCATATAGACCGATCTCTTCACAGGCTCGCTGCCGGCTACGTTATGTCTCGCAACTGCTGAATACCAATGGTTCTTGGAATGTTAATTTGATACAAGCTATATTCCTTCCATGTGATGTTTCAGAGATTTTAAAAATTCGTGCCTCTCCAAGACTGGGCAATGATGTGCTTGCATGGGGCCCGGGGAAGATGGGTGTTTTCTCTGTAAAGTCGGCCTATGATATGGCCTTTGAAGATATGTGCAGACCCAATTCAGTATCAACTAGTTCGGCGCCTGATGGTCAAAGGGCATGCTGGAAACTTATTTGGGGCTGCAATGTTCCGCCTACTGTTAAGAATTTTGCATGGCAAGTTGCTGTTAATTCCCTTCCAACGTGGCAAAATAAACATAAGCGTGAACTTGAATTAACAGATGTCTGCCCGATTTGTGACATAGAAACGGAGTCGTGCTTCCATGCTCTTTGTAGATGCCCAATGGCAGTGGACCTTTGGAAATACATGAGTGATGTTTGGCGTCTTCCAAAACTAGCGGACATCACCAACACTGGAGTTGAATGGCTTCTGGATGTTCTTTTTCCCTTGAGTGAGATTGAAAGGGCCATGCTTCTCTTCACTTTATGGAGATGCTGGCATAATCGGAATGAGGTAACTCACGGCAAAATCCCACCTCCGATGCAGGCCTCTAAAACTTTTCTTTGCAGCTATCTTGAGTCTCTTCTTGTGATTGCTAATAACTCGGAAGTAGATCCGGCAAAAGGAAAAGCTGTTATTTACGTTGATTGCTTGGACAGTGGCGCACATGAAATACCAATGCAAAAAATTCCTGTAAAGTGGACTCCTCCACCGGCGGGCTGGGTGAAGCTCAACTCTGATGGATCGTGGATTGAGAATGGTAATGCTGGAACCGGCATGGTGTTACGAGACAACCTGGGAACTATTATTTTCTCCTTGTGTAGACAGCTATTCTCCTGTCGTAATGCTCTTGAGGCGGAACTTGACGCATGTATGGAGGGTATTTCTCTTGCAATACAGAGGTCGGAGCTGCCGATACTCGTGGAAATGGACTCAACAGTGGCAGTGAACATGATTAATGGCCGTGACATACATAGGTCAATCTTCGCTTCCCTGGTGGCTGAGATCAAGCATTTGATGTCAATTCGCACAACTAGAGTTTATTATGTCAATCGCAGCCAGAATGTGGTTAGCGATTATTTAGCTAAATTTGCTAGATCTGAAGGTAGAACAGTAGTTTGGCTGGGCTCCGGTCCCCCGGATGCAGTGGACTTGTGTAAGTTGGATTGTAATCCTCTGAATCCTTGATTAATACAAGTCTTACCCGCAAAAAAAAAAAACCGTACGTGTGTATTAACTACGAGCGGTTATTTTCAATCGATTAATCCCGTCGACTGTGTAGCCAAATCATGTTTAGCATAGCCCAATGTACTGGAAACTGTTTATTCTAAACATAACTAACTGGGGAAGGCGGCCATGTAATGGTAGCAATCCAAACAATACCAACTCACCCAAATTTTGGTCATGCCCTCACTTTGGTCATGCCAATTTTTTGGCTGGGCTAGTTGGGGCACAAACCAAACACACCCTCAGACCTCAGTACCGGCGCTCACATAGTGAGAGTTCGGTCAATGTTTGACTATTTACACTGTGTTTTTACAGGGCCGAATAACTTCGGTTGGAACCCAAAAAGAAGAACTTTTTTTAATTTGGAGGGGTATCACCAAGTATTTTTTTTAGGGGTATCACCAAGTTGTATTGCTCAAAATTCATATAATGTGGGATACAAAAGGGATCATGGGGTTGGACCAACCAGCCATGTCGCCCCTGATCGAGAGAATGCGAAAACTTGCCTAACCTATCGGCATCGCTATTAGCAGCTCGGCCTTCAAAGGAAAAAAATACAATTAAACATTTGAGACCTACTATTAATCTCCCTAGTAATGTTCCATTATGATCCTTGACTTCCTTTCGCTATGTCCTAGACAATCTGTTTCGAATCTGAGGCTACAACAAAATTTTGGAGCATGAGGTCTGCTACTTGTAGACTGCGTTGGGATTTCCCCGAAAAGGAGAGGATGATGCAGTATAGTAGAGATAAGTATTTTCCTCAGTTAAGAACCAAGGTTATCAATCCAGTAGGAGAACCACACAGAACCTCGTTAGCAGCACCTACACACACAAAAGCAAACACTTGCACCCAACGCAAATAAGAGGGTTGTCAATCCCCTTAGCGGTTATTTGCAAGGATTAATTCTGATAGTGATAGATAGAAAAGTAAATTGCAAAATAAAATAAAAGTAAATAAATTGCAGCAAGGTATTTTTGGATTTTAATATATGATAAAAGTAGACCCGGGGGCCATAATTTTCACTAGAGGCTTCTCTCTCGAACACATAGCATACGGTGGGTAAACAAATTACTGTTGGGCAATTGATAGAAAAACAAATAATTATGACGGATTCATGGCAATGATCATGTATATAGGCATCATGTCCGAGACAAGTAGACCGACTCCTGCCTGCATCTACTACTATTACTCCACTCATCGACCGCTATCCAGCATGAATCTACAGTATTAAGTATAAAACAGAGTAACGCCTTAAGCAAAATGACATGATGTAGACAAAGTAAACTCAAGCAATATGATTAAACCCCATCTTTTTATCCTTAATGGTAACAATACAAATACGTGTCATGTCCCTTTCTGTCACTGGGATTGAGCACCGCAAGATTGAACCCATCACAAAGCACCTTTCCCATTGCAAAATAAATCAATCTAGTTGGCCAAACCAAACGGATAGATCGGAGAGAAATACAAAGCTATAACAATCATGCATAAAAGAGTTCAGAGAAGACTCAAATATTTCTCATGAATAATCTGATCATAAACTCACAATTCATCGGATCCCAACAAACACACCGCAAAAGAAGATTACATCGCATAGAACTCCAAGAACATCGAGGAGAACATGGTATTGAAAATCAAAGAGAGAGAAGAAGCCATCTAGCTACTAGCTATGGACCCGTAGGCCTGTGGTAAACTACTCACACATCATCGGAAGGGCAGCAAGGTTATGAAGAAGCCCTCCGTGATTGATTCCCCCTCCGGCAGAGTACCGGAAAAGGCCTCCAGATGGGATCGCGGAAGAACAGAGGCTTGCAGCGGCGGAAAAGGTTTTCTCTTCTGTCTCTCTGGTATACGGGGAATATTTTAGAATTTATAGCACTGGAATTAGGTCAAGAGGTTCCACGAGGGGCCTACAAGCCTGGGGGGCGCGCCTCCCGAGCTTGTCGCTCCCTCGTGACTCTTCTGGTCTTCTCCCGAAGCTTCGAGGGTCCCTTCTGGTCCAGAAAAAAATAATCCAAAGTTTTTTCTTCGTTTGGACTCCGTTTAATAATGATTTTCTGAAAAGGCAAAAACAGGCAAAAAACAGCAACTGGCACTGTACACTAGGTTAATAGGTTAGTCCCAAAAAATGATATATAAATGCATATAATTGCATATAAAACATCCAAGATTGATACTATAATAGCATGGAACAATAAAAAATTATAGATACGTTGGAGACGTATCAAGCATCCCCAAGCTTAATTCATGCTCGTCCTCGAGTAGTTAATGATAAAAACAGAATTTTTGATATGGAATGCTACCTAACATGTTTCATCATTTAATCTCTTTACATTATGAATATTATGATCCGAATGATTCAAAGCAATAGTCTGTAATTTGATATAAAGACATCAATACTCAGGCATACTAAGAAATAATCATGTCTTTCAAATAAAAATGCTAAAGAAAGTTATCCCTACAAAATCGTATAATCATGTCATGCTCCATCTTCTTAACATAAAGTATTTATCATGCACTACCCCGATGACAAGCCGAGCAATTGGTTCATACTTTTTAACGCGCTTCAGCTTTTTCAACCCCCACGCAATACATGAGCGCAAGCCATGGATATAGCACTATGGGTGGAATAGAATGTGGTGGTAGAGATTAATAAATGGAAGTCAAAAAGAAGAAGATAGTCTTATATCGACGCGGCTAATCAACGGGCTATGGAGATGCCCATCAATTGATGTCAATGCGAGGAGTAGGGATTGCCATGCAACGGATGCACTAAGAGCTATAAGTGTATGAAAGCTCTACATGAAACTAAGTGGGTGTGCATCCAACTTGCTTGCTCATGAAGACCTCGGTCATTTTGAGAAAGCCCATCATCGGAATATACAAGCCAAGTTCTATAATGAAAAATTCCCACTAGTATAGGAAAGTGACAAAATAGGAGACTCTCTATATGAAAAACATGATGCTACTTTGAAGCACATGTATGGAAAAGGATAGTAACACTTCCCCTTCTCTCTTTTTCTCTCATTTTTTTCTTCTTTTTTTTCTTTTTTTTCGTGGGCTCTTTTTGGCCTTTTTTTCTTTTTTTTTATTTTCCTCACTAGGACAATGCTCTAATAATGATGATCATCATACTTCTATTTACTTACAACTCAAAATTACAACTCGAAATTAGAACAAATATGACTCTATATGAATGCCTCTGGCGGTGTACCCGGATGTGCAATGATACTAGCATAACATGTATAAAAAATGATGACGGTGGCTGAGCCACAAATACTATGTCAGCTATATGATCATGTAAAGCAATATGACAATGACGATGTGTGTCATAAAAACGGAACGGTGGAAGTTGCATGGCAATATATCTCGGAATGGCTATGGAAATGTCATGATAGGTAGGTATGGTGGCTGTTTTGAGGAAGATATAAAGAGGCTTATGTGTGATAGAGCGTATCATATCACGGGGTTTGGATGCACCGGCGAAGTTTGCACCAACTCTCGATGTGAGAAAGGGCAGTGCACGGTACCGAAGAGGCTAGCAAATTGCGGAAAGGTGAGAGTGCGTATAATCCATGGACTCACATTAGTCATAAAGAACTCACATACTTATTGTGAAAGTTTATTAGCCCTCGAAGCAAAGTACTACTACGCATGCCCCTAGGGGGATAGATTGGTAGGAAAAGACCATCGCTCGTCCCCGACCGCCACTCATAAGGTAGACAATCAAGAATAAATCATGCTCCAACTTCTTAGCATAGCGACAGACCATACGTGCATGCTTCGGGAATCACAAACCTTAACACCAATATTCTTACTAAACCACAATTATCTACTAGTACCTCCCACATATTACCATCTTAATATCGCAAAACTATTGCAAGGAATCAAACTTATCATATTCAGTGATCTACATGAAAGTTTTTATTATATCCCTCTTGAATACCTATCATATTAGGACCAAATTCATAACCCCTGCATATTACCATTGCTATTTATTAGACTCTCAAAAAGATATAAGTGAAGTATGAGAGTGCAACTATTTCTTTAAAATATAACCACTGCCGTGCTCTAAAAGATATAAGTGAAGCACTAGAGCAACTGCCTAGCTCAAAAGATATAAGTGAAGCACATAGAGTATTCTAACAAATCACGAATAATGTGTGTCCTGCTCAAAAAGGTGTGTTCAGCAAAGATGATTGTGACAAACTAAAAAGCAAACAAAAGCAAGCAAACTATAACACAAGACGCTCCAAGTAAAACACATATCATGTGATGAATAAAAATATAGCTCCAAGTGAGTTACCGATAGATTGTAGACGAAAGAGGAGATGTCATCCGGGGAATCCCCAAGCTTAGACGCTTGAGTCTTTCTTTAATATTACCTTGGGGTGCCTTGGGCATCCCCAAGCTTAGGCTCTTGCTGCTTCTTATTCCTTTATCCATCGTAGTCTCACCCAAAACTTGAAAACTTCAGCACACAAAACTCAACAGAAATCTCGTGAGATCCGTTAGTATAACAAACAAATCTTAAACTTTAGGTACTATTGTAAATTGATTCATATTTAATATTGGCATAATGCTACCGTACTCCAACTTCCCCATGGCTCATACCCCCCGATATGATCCATAGTTTCATCAAAATAAGCAAACTACGCAGCAAAAACAGAATCTGTCTAAAACAGAACAGTCTGTAACGATCTGAATTAAAGTCATACTTCTGTAACTCCAAAAATTCTGAAAAATTAGGACAACGTGGGAAATTCATATATGAATAATGTGTAAAAAATTCAGAAGGTTTGACGCTCTAGCGAAAAATCAAAATTCCAGCACTGGACGCAAAAGTTTCTGTTTTCAAACAGCATCAATTATACTATCATCCCAAAGGCATTACTTGGCACAAGCACTAATTAAAAGATAAAAACACAATCATAACGGAGTCTACAATTGTGTAAACAAACAAAACAGAAATAAAAATCAAAAATTTAAGATAAATATTGGGTTATCTCCCAACAAGCTCTTTCTTTATAGCCATTAAGATAGGCTTGAGATTTCAATGATGCTCACATGAAAGATAATAATTAAAACACAAAGAGAGCATCATAAAACATGCGACAAACACTATTGAGTTTAACATACTTCCTATGCATAGGCATTTTATAAGCAAACAAATTATCAAGACAAGGGGTATCTAGCATATGCAAGGAAGAAGAAAGAAACAATAGCAATCTCAACATGAAGAGAGGTAAATTAGTAACATGAAGATTTTTACAACCATATTTTCCTCTCTTATAACAATTACATGTAGGATCATAATCATATTCAACAATATAGCTATCATATAAAATATTCTCTTCATGATCCACATGCATAAAAGTTTTATAATTTTCCAAAATAGTGGGATTAACATCAACTAAAGTCATGACCTCTCCAAACCCACTTTTATCATAAAATTCATAAGATTGATAATTCTCCAAAGTAGTGGGATCATTATTACCTAAAGGTGACACTCTTCCAAACCCACTTTTAATATTATTGCAAACATTATTATCAATAACATATTCATCATGAGGCTTAAATAAATTTTCAAGATCATAAGAAGCATTATCACCCCAATTGTGATCATTGCAATAAGTAGTGGACATAACAAAATTGTCATCCCCAAGCTTGTAGTTTTGCATATCATTAGCACAATTGACATTAATAGAATTTATAATAACATCATTGCAATCATGCTTTTCATTCAAGGAGCTACCATGAATCACTTTATAAACTTCTTCTTTTAGCACTTCATCATAATTTTCAGATTCATGATTTTCAAGTAAAACTTCATAAAGATAATCAAGTACACTCAACTCACTAGCAATTGGTTCATTATAATTTGATTGTTTGAAAAGATTAGCAAGTGGATGAGGATCCATAAGTCTATATTTTTATTTTCATTGAGTCACACAATTTTAGCAAGCAAACGAGCAAACAAGCAAATAAAATATTTTTGTATTTTTGTAATTTTTGTTTTAGAACTGGGGGAGATGAAAACGAGAGGCAAATGCAAATAAAAATAAGAGCAAGTGGATGATAGTTTGTGCGAAGGTACTTGATAGGTTTTGGTGATGTCTCCCTAGCAACGGCTCCAGAAATTCTTCCTGCTACTTGTAGACTGCGTTGGGATTTCCCCGAAGAGGAGAGGATGATGCAGAATAGTAGAGATAAGTATTTCCCTTAGTTAAGAACCAAGGTTATCAATCCAGTAGGAGAACCACACAAAACCTCGTTAGCAGCACCTACACACACAAAAGCAAACACTTGCACCCAACGCAAATAAGAGGGTTGTCAATCCCCTTAGCGGTTATTTGCAAGGATTAATTCTGATAGTGATAGATAGAAAAGTAAATTGCAAAATAAAATAAAAGTAAATAAATTGCAGCAAGGTATTTTTGGATTTTAATATATGATAAAAGTAGACCCGAGGGCCATAGTTTTCACTAGGGGCTTCTCTCTCGAACACATAGCATACGGTGGGTAAACAAATTACTGTGGGGCAATTGATAGAAAAACAAATAATTATGGCGGATTCATGGCAATGATCATGTATATAGGCATCACGTCCGAGACAAGTAGACCGACTCCTGCCTGCATCTACTACTATTACTTCACTCATCGACCGCTATCCACTATGCATCTACAGTATTAAGTATAAAACAGAGTAACGCCTTAAGCAAGATGACATGATGTAGACAAAGTAAACTCAAGCAATATGATTAAACCCCATCTTTTTATCCTTAATGGCAACAATACAAATACGTGTCATATTCCTTTCTATCACTGGGATTGAGCACCGCAAGATTGAACCCATCACAAAGCACCTCTCCCATTGCAAGATAAATCAATATAGTTGGCCAAATCAAACGAATAGATCGGAGAGAAATACAAAGCTATAACAATCATGCATAAAAGAGTTCAGAGAAGACTCAAATATTTATCATGAATAATCTGATCATAAACTCACAATTCATCGGATCCCAACAAACACACCGCAAAAGAAGATTACATCGGATAGAACTCCAAGAACATCGAGGAGAACATGGTATTAAAGATCAAAGAGAGAGAAGAAGCCATCTAGCTACTAGCTATGGACCCGTAGCTCTGTGGTAAACTACTCACACATCATCGGAAGGGCAGTAAGGTTGATGAAGAAGTCCTCCGTGATTGATTCCCCCTCCGGCAGAGTACCGGAAAAGGCCTCCAGATGGGATCGCGGAAGAACAGAGGCTTGCGGCGGTGGAAAGGTTTTCTCTTCTGTCTCCCTGGTATGTGGGGATTATTTTGGAATTTATAGCGCTGGAATTAGGTCAAGAGGTGCCACGAGGGGCCCACAAGCCAGGGGGCGCGCCTACGTCCCTGGGGCGCGCCTCCCGAGCTTGTCGCTCCCTCGTGGCTCTTCTGGTCTTCTCCCGAAGCTACGAGGGTCCCTTCTGGTCCAGAAAAAATTAATCCAAAGTTTTTTCTTCGTTTGGACTCCGTTTAATAATGATTTTCTGAAAAGGCAAAAACAGGCAAAAAACAGCAACTGGCACTGGGCACTAGGTTAATAGGTTAGTCCCAAAAAATGATATATAAATGCATATAATTGCATATAAAACATCCAAGATTGATACTATAATAGCATGGAACAATCAAAAATTATAGATACGTTGGAGACGTATCAAGGTCTTCTGCTAGAGATAAAGCCTCTCGACACGCAATAGCTTCCAGTGTCGTTGCATCATGTATCCACATGTATTTTCATAAAACCTGGTGGGGGTGCCTTCGGTCTCACCATTGTTCTGCCCGAGACCACAGTAGTACGAGAACACTTCACCTACTCCATATTCAATTCATCAATGAATCTGCATATAAACACATGTGTGGCCGACAGGCTCTGAAAAATCTCATCATGCATTGCCTTTCGACGTGCCCACCAGATGGCCTAGAGTGTGACATCCAATCTTACAAACGAAACATGCGATAATGTGTCTATCATTGATAAGATCCATTGTCTCGCGCTGGGCTTAGTTGTCTCACATAAGTGTTCAGCTAGCTCTCCATCAACCAAAGCCCACACACATCTAGCCATCAAACACTAGCAAATGAACTTATTACTCCATCCGATCCATATTAGTTGTCGCTGATTTAGTACAATATGGATCAGAGGGAATAGCAATTTGCTAGACTTTTCTTGAATTACAGTTACATTTCCAATTCTTTGGATCAACATCCAATCATCCCCGTCTCCAAAAATCCAAGCCACTCAATATATAATCTACAAACTAATTTTTCCCAAAGTCAAACGATCCTTCAAAGAGTGCAATTAAGATTTTAAAAATGTCAGATATCTGAGAATTATCAAGGGCCTTAGAAGATTGGTGTTCATGCACATTTCTTTTCACGTGACGTAGACTAGTCTGGCCCTTCAGTTTAATATTTTTATTCAGCGGCTGTGGTTGCTACTGCTACTCAGCCTTTGAGTTGAGCATTATACAAGGCCGTGCTGTAGGAGTGCCATTGATTAGAAGATTTTGCTCTTGTTTTGATACGAATAATGGCAACCGTTTTACTATGTTAAGCATGCTGGGTAAATAGGCAATTTTTTGATTAATTTAATCCAAGAATAAATTACTAGTATGGCATTGGCAGAAATAAACACATGCTGATATTCGATCATGCAAGCACATACTATGCTAATTGCAGACACATCTACGTATAACGCTAGTATGGCTAAAACAGAAATCAGTAGGAGCGGGATAAACGAGTTATACCCTCCAGTAGGCCAGGCAGAAGCCGCAGCGGCGACGGTGGCAGCGGCGGCATCCTCGGCAGCCTTCTTCTCGGCTTCGAGTTTCTCGGCGGCAGCCTTCTCGGCGTCGGTGGACATGATGACGATGAAGAAGACGCGGATGATGTAGAGGAAACAGACGATCGGAGGCGAGCAGTCGCGTAGTCGCTCCCCAAAAACCTAATCACCCCTCTCTCGTACAGGATCCGGAGAGGCGGGGTTTCGGAGGCCTGCTCTCCCGTTAACCGTGTACGCGGTGAACGGGATGGAGTCGCCGGCGGCAGCAGCAGCAGAGGGAACGACAGGGGCGGTGCGTGTGGAGCAGATGTGATCTGTTCGTGGCGGCTAGGGTTGGCCAACGCCTCACATATATATGCGCGTCCTGGTGGAGAGACGTGGGCTGAACCCACGTCTGAGTCGGTGACAGCCCACGATCCGACGTCTCAGATCGTGGCCCAGCTGTCAAAAACTCGCCATTCCTGACCGGCATAAATAAGCGCATAGGTGTGAGCTCGGCTCAATCCCGCAACCCGCGGCGCGTCGTGACGTGGCGTGGCATGGCGAGGCGGGCGGCGGAGGAGGAGCGTGCGGGAATCACTTCTCTTCTCAAGCTCCAATAGGATGTGGAAGAGAATCCCTTATAAGGAGCTCCAACTCCTTCTCCACTAGCGGTATGGGACTAAACTTCCCACTACACTCATTGCCATATATCCCACATGGGCCCTTGTAGATTTTTCTGAAATTGTTAGATGGGCCCAAGGCCCACCCTATATTTCAACAATCCCCCACCAGATGTCAAGGGCCCATTCTGTCCTTTGTTCCAAACACTGTTTTGATATACCAGTATTTCAGTGAAGACATGTTAAGGTTGAACTCCACCTAGACCAAGTAGTTACATTCCTTCACAACTGAACAATGGACTATGCCTTGAATTGTCAGTTTGGCGTAAAGAAGTTTCACCACATGTCTTACTAGTACTAGGCTGCCGAAGGCTGACCCCTCGGGTGGAGCATATTAGCCACGCTCCTGACCTGTTCATGAGCTTGCTAGAGATCACCCCAATCTCATAGACTGTGACCAGCAGTCGGGCTCACATAGGTGTGTTCCTCCAAAGATCGCTCTGTAGGTTAGCATCTTGCGTATACATATAAGCCTTGGAACACATTAAGACAGTAGTCAACCTACCATACAGTTTCCGAGAGTATTGCATCTCCAACGGAGTGGGTTAGTAAAGTTACTCTCCTCAGTTCACCACTGGCTTGTTTTCCCAAGTCCTACTTCACGGGATCTCCGATCACATAGGTTGGGTTACTACCATGGCAACTCATGTGGGTCTCATACCCATCTCCCTCGATGCATTATCTATCACAACACGTGATAGCCCTTTAGTAAAGGGGTCTGCCAGATTCTTAGCCGTTTGGATATAATCCAACGCTATCACTCCGGAGTTTCTTAATTTTCTGGCAGGTTTCAATCTCATTCTTATATGTTTGTTGGACTTCATGTTGTCCTTTGAACTCTTCACTTTGACAATAACTGTCTGATTGTCACAATTCATAAGGATGGCTGGAACCAGCTTCTCAACCACTGGCAACTCCATCAAAAGATCTCGAAGCCATTCTGCTTCGACACCAGATGTGTCTAATGCTGTTAATTCTGCTTCCATTGTCGATCTCGTTAAGATCATTTGCTTGCAAGACTTCCAGGAAACAACACCACCTCCAAGAGTAAACATATACCCAGTTGTGGCCTTCATCTCATCAGCATCAGAGATCCAATTCGCATCACTATACCCTTCAAGTACCGACGGGTATCCGGTATAGTGAAGTCCATAGTTCATAGTACCTTTCAGATAGCGCATAACTCTTTCAATAGCATGCCAATGTACATCACCCGGTTTGGAAACAAACCGGCTCAGTTTGCTCACAGCAAACGCGATGTCAGGCCTCGTTGCGCTCGCTAGATACATGAGTGAACCAATAATTTGAGAGTATCTCAATTGATCTTTAGCTATGCCTTCGAACTTTCGAATCAGCACACTAGGGTCATATGGTGTTTGAGATGGTTTGTAGTCCGAATATCCAAAACGACTCAACACCTTCTCAACATAATGGGATTGCAGAAGTGTAATCCCACCCTCATCATCTCTCAATAGCTTGATGTTCAAGATAACATCAGCCACTCCAAGGTCCTTCATCTCAAAGTTCTGAGATAAAAAGGACTTAACTTCCTCAATCACTTTGAGGCTAGTTCCAAATATCAGTATGTCATCAACATACAAGCACAGTATAACTCCTTCACCCCCACCATAGCGATAGTATACACATGTGTCAGCTTCATTAACAAAGAAGCCAACAGATGTCAAAGTTGTATTAAATTTCTCATGCCATTGCTTAGGTGCTTGTCTCAGGCCATATAAAGATTTCAGCAACTTACACACATTTCCTTCCTGACCATCTATCACAAAGCCATCAGGCTGTTACATGTAGATTTCCTTCTCTAGCTCTCCATTCAGGAATGCCGTCTTAACATCCATCTGGTGGATGAGAAGACCATGCGAGGCCGCCAACGAGAGTAATACTCGAATGGTGGTCAGTCTGGCCACAGGTGAATAAGTATCGAAGAAATCTTCTTCTTCTTTCTGGGCATAGCCTTGGCCACAAGCCTAGCCTTGTACTTTTCAATTGTACCATCGGGCCTAAGCTTCTTTTTTAACACCCACTTACATCCCAATGGTTTGCAACCGTAGGGACGTTCAGTAATTTCCCAAGTCCCGTTAGCCATAATGGAATCCATCTCGCTACGGACCACATCCTTCCAGTAGTCAGCATCTGGAGATGCATACGCTTCTGAGATAGAAGTGGGAGTATCATCCACCAGGTACACAAGGAAATCATCACCAAAGGTCTTTACAGTCCTTTGTCTCTTGCCCCTACCAAGGGCTTCCTCGTCATCCTCCTCAGGATTTTCATCATGTGTTTGTTCATAATATTCCATCGGAATGGCAGATTCAAGAGTCTCCTCAGATTCCTGTCTAGAAGTGCTTTGCATATCTCTCATAGGAAAGATATCCTCAAAGAATGTAGCATCCTTAGACTCCATAATTGTACCAACCTTCTGGTCAGGTACCTCAGATTTCACTACTAGAAATCTATAGCCAACGCTATACTTAGCGTAGCCCAAATTAACGCAGTCCACGGTCTTTGGTCCAAGCTTACGCTTTTTGAGGATCGGCACATTGACTTTCGCCAAACAGCCCCAAGTACGCAAGTACGAGAGTGTTGTCCTTCTCTTCGCCCATTTCTCATAGGGAGTGATCTCATTATCCTTTGTCGGAACTTTATTCAGGACATGACATGATGTCAATATAGCCTCCCCCCACCATGCCTTGTATAAACCCGATGTATCTAACATGGCGTTAACCAAATCAGTTAGAGTACGGTTTTTTTTGTTCAGCAACCCCGTTTGACTGGGGTGAATAGGGAGGCGTCCTCTCATGAATAATACCATGTTCTGCACAAAAGGAATCAAACTCACTCGAGAAGTACTCTCCGCCACGATCTGACCGGACTCGTTTAATTTTCTTTTCAAGTTGATTCTCAACTTCTGCCTTATAGATTTTAAAGTAGTGTAGAGCGTCATCTTTAGTATTTAACAGATACACATAGCAATATCTAGTGGAATCATCTATCAATGTCATGAAGTATTTCTTTCCACCTTTAGTCAACACACCATTCATCTCACAAAGATCAAAATGTATGAGTTCTAATGGCGCCAAGTGTCTCTCCTCCGCAGCCTTGTGAGGCTTGCGAGGTTGCTTAGCTTGCACACACGAAAGGCACTTAGAACCTTTGGCTAAAGTGAAACTCGGGATTAAATTCAGTTTTGTTAGCCGCGTCATAACACCGAAACTAATGTGACAAAGACGTGAATGCCAAACTTCAGATTCATTAACACTCGAATGAATATTGTTCATGACTTTATTACAAAAATCAGCGAGGGAAAGGCGGAACATTCCTCCGCATTCTTTACCTTTTCCAACAAATAGTCCATATTTCGTAATAACTACTTTATTAGACTCGAAGACCAACTTAAACCCTTCTCTACACAGAAGGGAGCCACTAACGAGGTTCTTCTTGATGACGGGGACATGCTGCATGTTCTTCAGCTGCACGATCCTTCCCGAAGTAAACTTCAGATCGACCGTGCGAACACCATGAACAGAAGCACTCGCGCCATTCCCCATCAATACGGACCCGTGACCTGTGACCTGGTAAGAAGAAAACAATGAAATGTCAGCACACACATGAACACCTGCACCTGTGTCCACCCACCAATCGGTGGACTGACAAAGTAAAAATACAGTAAATAAATTACCGTATCTAGATGCACCACTTCAATTGCTGCTCACAATCATATTGGCAGACTTGGAGTCCTGCCATGGCTTCTTGTACTTGTTTGGGCACTTGTTGGCCCAATGTTCCTCCGAACCACAAGTAAAGCAGCCTTCTCCCTTCTTATTCTTCTTGAAGGTCTTCTTACCTTTCTTCTTAAAGTCGATATTCTGTTGGACGGAATTCTTTCCCTTGGGCTTGTGGGAGTTGAAGTTCCTCTGATGTACCATGTTGGCGACAGAAGTACCTTCGACCCCTTTTCCGTGCGAGTCCTTTGCTCTCGAGTTCTGCTCAACACTCAGATGGCCGATGACATCCTCTACTGAGAATTCACGCCTCTGATGTTTCAGAGTGGTAGCAAAGTTCCTCCAGGAATTAGGGAGCTTAGCGATTATACAACCCACGACAAATTTGCCCGGTAAATCGCACTTCAGAAGCTCAAGCTCCTTAGCGATGCATATTATCTCATGAGCCCGTTCCAATACAGAACGGTTCTCAACCATTTTGTAATCGTGGAACTGCTCTATAACATACATCTCGCTCCTAGCATCGGTGGCCCCGAATTTAGATTCGAACGCCTCCCACAAGTCCTTGGCAACCCGCACATGTAAATATGCGTCAACCAGCTTATCTCTGATCACGCTCAGAACTGCTCCGAGGAATACGACAGTGGCCTCCCTGAACGCCTTCTCCTGTTCAGGAGCAATCGTTCCCGTGGAAGGGACACCGGCGACCCAGAACACGTTCATGGCCGTGAGCCATAAGGTGGTTTTGGTCTGCCAACGCTTAAAGTACGTACCGGTAAACTTATCCGGTTTCAGTGCAGCGGCAAAACCACTAGCCGAAAAATGCCTACACAAATTAGGTTTTTGGATTGCTGAGTAAATAGGCAATTTTTGGATTAATTTAATCCAAGAATAAATTACTAGTATGGCATTGACAGAAATAAACACATGCCGATATTCGATCATGCAAGCACATACTACGCTAATTGCAGACACATCTACGTATAACGCTAGTATGGCTAAAACAGAAATCAGTAGGAGCGGGATAAACGAATTATACCCTCCAGTAGGCCAGGCAGAAGCCGCGGCGGCGACGGTGGCAGCGGCGGCATCCTCGGCGGCCGTCTTCTCGGCTTCGAGTTTCTCGGGGGCAGCCTTCTCGGCGTCGGTGGACATGATGACAATGAAGAAGACGCGGACGATGTAGAGGAAACAGACGATCGGAGGCGAGCAGTCGCGTAGTCGCTCCCCAAAAACCTAATCGCCCCTCTCCCGTACAGGATCCGGAGAGGCGGGGTTTCGGAGGCCTGCTCTCCCGTCAACCGTGTATGCAGTGAACAGGATGGAGTCGCCAGCGGCAGCAGCAGCAGAGGGAACGACAGGGGCGGTGCGCGTGGAGCATATGTGATCTGTTCATTGCGGCTAGGGTTGGCCAACGCCTCACATATATATGCGCGTCCGGGTGGAGAGACATGGGCTGAACCCACGTCCGAGTGGAGAGACATGGGCTGAACCCACGTCCGAGTCGGTGACAGCCCACGATCCGACGTCTCAGATCGTGGCCCAGCTGTCAAAAACTCTCCGTTCCTGACCGGCAAAAATAAGCGCATAGGTGTGAGCTCAGCTCAATCCCGCAAGCCGTGGCGTGGCGTGGAGGAGCGCGCGGGAACCACTTCTCTCCAATAGCATGTGAAAGAATCCCTTATAAGGAGGTCCAGCTCATTCTCCACTAGCGGTATGGGACTAAATTTCCCACTACACTCATTGCCATATATCCCACATGGGCCCTTGTAGATTTTTCTGAAATTGTTAGATGGGCCCAAGGCCCGCCCTATATTTGAACAAAGGATTCAAATGTATCCATCACCTTACCTTCTCGAGTTTTCCAAATTTCACTAGTTAGGCTAACTCGCCTGCGGCTTTTTCCGTATTTTAGGCCTTGGGTTAACCATCCTATTATAAGGCTTCAGCATCACGCCATGGTCGCAGAACAGCCACGACCCTTCTTCCATGAACTTCTGCCAGGCAGAAAACTTGAACAACAAACAATGTTCATGCACATTCTCAGCGAGATTGATGGTTTTGAGCTCTTCTTTACGAAGCAGAAAGTAATTAAGATGTAACTTATAGAGTAACAAGAAACAAAACGGATGGCCACAAAGTCACTGCCAAGTCCCAAGCCCCATCTGCCCCCTCTTGGGTGATAGACAAATGACTAAAACAAGCACAACAGCAGGTTCATCTTACTGTCTTGAGGAAAGAGATGATACTGGATTTATTAGATACCACAACTATAAAGTAGTCTTCAGCCTAGAGGACTCGGCTTTTGAAGGAATGGCTCCGGCCGCACGTAACTGAACCCCAAGAAGTTGCTATCTGCAGCGACAGGGCTGGCCACGGGAGAGTCCAGCACAGGCATACTCGTCCAGCACTCGTCAAAGTTTGCAATGCAGGTCTGCCCAGCAACATTCGGGCAGAAGCTTGGCTGGATCTGTCGAGCCTCTAGTTTCTTCCAGTTCACTGCCTTGAACCACTTGTGGTTCTTTATTTCGTCACTGCCGCCCGGTCCACTTCCAAGTCGCCTGCCAGCTTCTTTGTGCAGTAACTGGAAAAAAAGGGTGTTGAGATAGTAAGTGCAAATTAGCACCAAGGCATCCAGATTTAACTTCCAACTAACAAGGCATCAGTCACATCTCCGACAAGAGACCAAGGTATCCAGATTTAACTTCCAACTAACAAGGCATCAGTCATATCTCCAACAAGAGATATCCAGGGATCAGGCTTCACTACAAGCAATAAGGTGTGATTTTATTTATCTAGGACCGAGGCAACTTATCTTACCATATTTTTAGTTTGATCACAAACTCAAACTGGGTTGACATTGAAAACAAGCAAAGGGTCGATTGCGCAATGTACGTGTGCGCAAGCGAACTTACCCCTTTCAGCAGAGAGTGAACCTCACTAGACAAATACGTCGGAAGCTTCATCTTCTCCTTCACTATCTTCTGCTGAATCTTGTCCCTGTTTCCACCAAAAAATGGGGGCTGCAACATATAGAAAAATAAGAGTGCAAAGAAAAATATATCAGGCAGATAATTCATCTGAAATGCAGATATTTCTAATCAGAAGATTTCCCCTCAAACAACTCACCTTGCCAGTAAGCATTTCGAAAAGAAGGATCCCCACACTCCACCAGTCTGCAGCTTTATCATGACCTCTGCCCTGAACAATTTCTGGGGCCATATACTCCACAGTGCCGCACATTGAATTTGACCTAGTGTTCTCATCAAACTCCTTTGCCAGGCCAAAATCAGTTAGCATGGCCTACAATGGAAGACGCACGTCAAGAAATTTCCCCTCTGGCGATCATAACATGAAGACAGAAAAAGTGACATATGAAGACACATTAAAGGATCCTTACATGGCCATGAGCGTCCAATAAAATGTTCTCAGGCTTCAGATCTCTATGCATAATCCCATTGGCATGAAGGTGGGCTACAGCAGATACAATTTCAGCAGTATAGATGCGCGCAAGCTCCTCCCTACCACATAAGTAGAAGCTTAATAAAAAGGTTGTCACATCTGGATAGGTGTAAAGATAAAATTACAGAATTGAATTACCTAAACAAGCCTTGTTGGTAAAGCTGAAAGAAGAGATGGCCCCCATTTACAAAGTCCAAGACCAGATAAAGTCGGTACTTAGTCTGCAAGTAAGTTTTGGTTTTAGCACTGGCAGATGCAAAACACTACAGATAATATATCCATGCTTGAAAAAAACAGTGCACACACAGAAATGGTAAACGGCCTACCTGAAAGGAGTACCTCAGCTGCACCACAAAAGGATGATCAACTTTTGTCAGTATATCTCTCTCTGCTTTCATGTACTCAGCATGGTTCTTCTCCAAAATCTTGTCTTTCCTCATGACTTTCATTGCATATATATCTGAAGTACATTTCCTTCTCACCTGATAGACTTTGCCAAATGCCCCTTGGCCAACAAGCTTCAAGAGTTCAAAGTCGTCGAGTCCAACAGCCTCATTCTCCTTTGTTGTATCATTGAGCTCTTCATCACTAAGACTCCCCTGGCCACTTTTCTTTTCTTTAGAAAGACACTCTAGCAGATCTAATGAGCTCTCGGACTCATGTAGAGTAAGCTTACTAAGTGGCAAGGATTGGCTAACAAGTGAAGTTGGGCCAACAAGAGAATGAGATCGCTTGGTAATGACTACAGGGTCATTGTAAACCTCCTCATTCGACTCGGCCAAAGGTGCAAGGCTGCCTGGAGTGAGAATGCTTACTTCCGTGGGGGTCTGGACCGCCGTAGCACCAAAAACATCGTTAAAATCGAACTCAACATTTTCAGGAAGGACGACATCTGGAGGCCCTTTTGGCAGAAGTATCATCCCTGTAAAGAGCTTGGGGCGTTGTGTATGGGTTGTTGTAACTGAAGGTATCTCAGAGGAAACCATCTTCAGGAACCAAGATTCAACACTTTGAGAGTCTTGATGAAAGCTAGCGGTAGCTGCACGGCTTCCCACTACCAATTCTCAAAAATATAGAATGAACACCTTATGGGGCAGCTCTGTCTAAGGGAGGCTCCTTCCACAAATACCCAAGACAACAGAAGATGCAGGGCTGCGAACAATGGCCTTGAACAAGTGGAAGTTCACGGAGACAACAGGAAATCCCAGGAATCCTGGGCGAAGGCAGGGTGGGAAGCTTCCGTTGTTTCCCGATGAACAGGAAACTCTGGATGTCACTGTTCTTCCTGAATACATGAGATCAACTTGTCTATGGGCTGCACGCAGAAGGGTATTATAGTTAATTCAACAATTTCACAAATAAGGAAGCTTGTACTAAGAAGAACATTGGGATTATTCAAAGTATAAAACCATGTGCTGATCTGTAAATTGAATCGGTAGGGCACCGTGTTATCTTTAGCAGAGACTAAACGTGAAGACAGTTAAAGCGTGTTCTAAAAGTAATTTGCTACTGAAGTTTAAAAAAAGGGTTTTCCAATCAGAGGAACAACAGCATTCCAAATTTAGCCCCAAAAGTCATGAGACTCAACCAACCAGGATACGTCGCTACCTCGAAATAACCCCGATTGGAGAAACGTCCATCCTATGCCCGATCTAGTGCCTATCCAAACACGAAGCCTAACTAAAATTGGCATTCCTATCTGCCAAGAATGGGGACGCATGTCAAAATAAACCCAGACAAAAAAGAACGGGAAGCAAACTTATTGGAGAGCTCACAAATTTACTGCGTATCCACACCTCTCGCAGCTTACACCCAAATTAACCCTACAAAAAAACCATGCTTTTTTAACATAATATACGCACCGAATTACACTCACAAGGACACAATTACCATGGGAGGTCAAGGCTTCAGCTAAATCCCAAATCAACCACTTGCCTCTGCCCGCTATGAGCGCCGCAGATTCAAATAACGCAATCCTGTGCAGATCTAATAGACCCACGAATCCGCGCCCAGGCACCAACGCAATTGGACGCGTGAAGACCCGCAACGCTCACCGGTCCGACGAGCAACCGCAAAATCATAACAGCACCCGAAATAATCGAAAAAAAGACGCGAAAAAGAAGCGTGCGCGAGCCGGACGAACGCGTCGGCGAGCGCAGACCTACCAAGCCAGGAGAAAGGGAAGGAAACGGAGGGGGATTAGGAGAGGATGGCTGGAGAGACCGCGACGACGAACCTTTGCGGAGGGTGAGGGGAGGCGGCTGGAAGCGGCGGCGAGTGCACGGCGATCCCCTGCGGCGGGACGGCGAGGGGGCTCCTATTATAGAGTAGGCGCGTGGGGTGCGGGGCTCCGGGTAACCGTAAGGGGACGCGTGGCCGGCTCGCATTGGTGGACTCCGTAACGGGATCGATGGGGGCTCGCGATGCGGGTTGGCTTCTGGCGAATATGCTGCGCCGCCGAGATGGGCCGCCAGTTGGACCACCTGGGGCCCACTGTCATGGTCACGGGGGGAAGGAAGTGGCACTCGTCACCTCAAAAAAAAAAAAAAAAGGCACGCGGGCATTCTGGTGGTTGTCAATCCGCTCTCCTCGCACAAAACGGGAGGGGTTTTCTTGGTTTGGCGCCAAGGTTGCTTCTAGGATTTGGTTTGGTTTTGCTCCTGCGAAAGGGATAGACATAGAGCTCTGCCGTGTGCATTAGTGTAAGCCAAGCCAAAGTTTTTTTCTTTTTGCGGGTCAAGCCAAAGGAAGCATGTTAGAGAGGTTGTGTAAAGAAATCTTGTTTTTATAGATCGGTTTGTTCTCTCAACCACACTATCTCTATTTTTTGTAAAGGAATGCCATCATGGCTTATTTTATCTCAAATGATAAGTGTCACACGTCAGGTGCGTGGCACTCCAGGCCTGACCTTTTTCGATGGCAATTCCAATCACGCAAGGATGGCAAATTCCAGTGACACACGGCAAGTTTCTGTCAAAAATAAACTGAAGCACGAAAGTTGTCATACTTGCTAACTAAAGTTGTTATTCTCACGTAACTAAACTTTCCATCGAAAACGTTCGGAGTTGTCATGTGCTCGTACCTGACGTGTGGCACTTATCAGGGTCCTATTTTATTGATCAACGCAAAATGTTCACATCGTAGACGATGCCATATACGCTTCTACTTCAGTACTATCGGATTCCGCAATAATATGACGATATCCCATCGATACCAACGAAAGGCCCTACCTCATAGCGCGGGCTTTTATCAATGATGCATTAGAAGCATTAGGAAGGAAAGTACATGCCGCAACGAAATTACCATGTGAATCGCGGATCACTGCACTGTTGGAAATATGCCTAGAGGTAATAATAAAGTTTTATTTATTTCCACGTTCATAATTAATCTTTATATTTCTGCGATATAATTGCATTGGTTATTGAATATGAGATTCAAAGGAAAACTCAACTGCATGTGTGAAAACATAAAGAACAAGTAGTTCCCTAATCTCGCCTCTAAGACTAGCTCGTGTGTTGCATGATGATTATGTTTTCCTGATCATAGGGCATTGTTAAAGTAACAAGGATGCCGACAACAATGAGAGCACATTGTTGGCGGAACAGTGGTGCTTGACGGACCCAACTAAATGATATGCTTCGAGATCACATCGTCACAATATTATGAGTACAATTATGAAAGTGTTAAAATATACTTACGTCCTTAGACCATGAGAATGTGTGTACCTTCACGCCAGACGGTTTACTTTGGGGTTGTCAAACGTTACCCGTAGCAGGGTGATCATAATGGTAGCTTTCAGGCACATCGAAAAGTGTGTCTAGCAGGGACTCGATAATTCAAGACTGGGATTTGCTCCTCCGACAATGGAGAGATACTCTCCGGGCCCTCTCGATGTTATGGCATCCATCATTGTCAGGGAGACACAGCATGATGTGATCACATGGATAGCGGAATACGGAAACGAGAAAAGAGAACAAAATCGGTAACGAGGATAACTTGGTACTGTTATCAAGTTGTTGCTTCACAAGGATACCAACAAAAGTTTCGCCTTGGGTTTTTGTTAAGTATCGCGAAGCAAAGGGAATTGTCTATGCAAACAAAAGGTTCGCTCGATAAATATATTTGTGTATATATAGGAGTCAATATGGGTGTCCAGATCCCGCTGTTGATTATTGACCAGAATGTGTTCCGGGTCATATCTGCATATTACCGAACCTTGCTGGAAATATGCCCTAGAGGCAATAACAAAATGGTTATTATCATATTTCCCGTTCATGATAAATGTTTATTATTCATGCTAGAATTGTATCGAACCGAAAACTTAAATACATGTGTGAATACATAAACTATACCGTGTCCCTAGTAAGCCTCTACTAGACTAGCTCGTTGATCAAAGATGGTTATGGTTTCCTGACCATAGACATGAGTTGTCATTTGATAACGGGATCACATCATTAGGAGAATGATGTGATGGATAGACCCAACCGTAAGCTTAGCATCAGATCGTTTAGTTATTTGCTACAACTTTCTTCATGTCAAGTATCAGTTCCTTAGACCATGAGATCATGTCACTCCCGGATACCGGAGGAATACTTTGTGTGCTATCAAACACCACTTCATAACTAGGTGATCATAAAGGTGCTCTACAGGTATCTCCGAAGGTGTCTGTGGAGTTGCATGGATCGAGACAGGGATTTGTCACTCCGTGTGATGGAGAGATATCTCTGGGCCCTCTCGGTAATACAACATCACAAGAAGCTTCATGTGGCTAATGAGTTTAGTCACGGGATCTTGTATTACGGAACGAGTAAAGAGACTTGCCGGTAACAAGATTGAATGTGACGCCCCTGCTCGACCGTGCACTAATCATACACTCAAACGTGCACGCTCGAGATCAGAGACTCACGGGAAGATATCACAACACAACTCTAAACTCAAATTTAAACATAAATCTTCATATTACAAGTCAAGGTTCACGAGGACCCGAATACATAAGTCATACACACAAATAATATCTGGGTACAGACATAGTTAGTCAAATTTGCCTTAAGAAGGATAGCACAAACAGCGACACTGATCGAAAAGGTGAAGGCCTCCTGCCTAGGGCCTATGAACTACTCCTGGTCGGCGGACTCAACGTAGTAGTAGTGGCCTCCGGGGATCTCCTGCTCCTGGGCTCCGTCGTCTGATCGCAGCAACCGGGTATGGGGAAAAAGAGATAGCAAAGCAACCGTGAGTACTCATCCAAAGTACTCGCAAGACTGACATCAGAACTATACTAATTATGCATCGGTATCAAAGGAATGGGGCTATATCTTTGGACTAAACTGCAGAAATGCCGGAACAGAGGGGGAGAGGCCTAGCCTATCGAAGACTAGCATCTTGAAGCAATCTTGCAGCATCAGAAGAGAGTAGAACATAGTAGCATATAATAGTGGTTGTGTAATAGCAACGCCCTGAGATCCTTTCTCGACTCCCTGCGAGAAAGCGATCCCGAGAGCAGTATTAACAGTTTAATATTAAATCAGCATCAATTTGTAGTTGTAGTGGATCAGGATACAACTCCGAGCGTCCTGTTACCGTGGACACGGCTATTCGAATAGATAACTTCCCTGCAGGGGTGCACTACTGTTACCCAACACGCTCGATCACATCTGGCCAGACACACTTGCTGGGTAATGCCCGGCCTCGGGTGATCGACACGACGCAGTCCTACCTAGGCTCAGCAGAGAGGTCAGCACGCCGGTCTAAATCCTAAGTGCGAAGGGGTCTTGGGCCATCGCCCTTTGCACTCCTGCACGTTGCGTGACTGGCCGGGGCCCAGGCACGACACTGTATACACAGTGACGTAACCAGCCCACCCCAGCAATCAGTCCGCATCTCTGAGTTGTGACGTCTGAAGAGCTTTCGGCTGATACATACGACGTAGAGGGCCCCATTAAACCATTATCCCACGTGGTGGTAGTGCGTATAAGGCCAGCGGCCTACTCAGATCAAATACCCAAATCCGTTAGGCGTGTTTAGTAGCTCGCAGAGACGAACAGGATTCCTGTCGCTCCGACTTGGTAACACACGGCTCGCGGGTGCTCTTGGAGCCGACCCGTCTTTATCAAATGACAGCAGTAAAGTCAAAGTACCCGTGTGGCCAAAGTATCGAGAAGGAATCCGAGGAATCACCCTTGATGGATTCCCACTCGAAGTATAGGTCAAGGTGAACCCGGAGGAATCACCCTCGATGGATTCACACAAGAGGAGTTGCACGACGGAAGCTTTATCGGAGGTGATGAAAGAGGAATCACCCTCGGTAACCCACAACCGGATAGCTATTCTACAGAGGCATCTTCGGAAGTGAGATAAGAGGTATCACCCTCGGCACTCGGTGGTAGCTCTGCAGAGTCGAACAACTTAGGGGGAATGTGCGGTGATGTGTTGGTCTCTGACCATCGATCATACTGATCGAGTCACTGGTGGAAAGGCGTGGCAACAAGGACAAGGGTGTGGGGCCATTGACGTATCACTAACCAGCCTATACTAAGCATATAGGATAACAGGTAAAGTATCAACAACAGGTTACAAAACCAGGCTATGCATCAGAATAGGAACTATCGGAACAGTAGCAGGGGCAATTCTAATGCAAGAATAAGAGGGAAAGAATAGGCAATATCTGGATGATCAAGGGGGTTTGCTTGCCTGGAAGCTCTGCTGAAAGGGGCTGGTCGTCAGGGGCGTAGTCGTACTCGGCAGCAGCGTCAGTCTCGGGGTCTACCGGAGAGAAGAGGGGGAAGAAACAATAAATAAAAGCAGACGAAGGCAACACAGATGCATGGCATGGCAACACGTTATTCGAGGGGTGCCCTAATACAGTACTACGCGAGTTAGTCGGAGCGGGAAACATTTGGAGGTGTTTTACCAGCACCGGGCAATTATCGGACAGATGAATCGGAGGGGAAAGTTCCATGTTCATCATGTTAGAGGGGTGTGGCAGGTATGTGGGTGGCATATCCGGATTTGTCATATTTTTCTGAGCGTTTTTCATATATAAATTATTTTCATCCGACTTATGGTTTATTTTCTATGATTTTCTAAACTTTTATTGATTTTCTGAAATTTCTGGTTTTATTTTATTTTGATTTAATCCGAATTGACCAAGTCAATTTGACTAGTCAAAAGGGGCAGATGTGGCCCGCATGTCATAGGCACAAAAATTAAACTAGTGTAGAATTAAAATGGGTCCACATGTCATATACATACTAGCTAATTAGCACTAAACTAACCTAACTAAATTAGTCCTAATCTAGACTAAACAAGGGCCGGCCTGTATGCAGCGGCAGCAGCAGCAAGACAGCAGCGAGCAGCAGCAACTAGTAGAGCAGCAGCGGCGGCAAGGCATGAGCAGCAGCAGCGGCAGCTAGCAAGGGCAGCGGCAGCAGCACATCAGCAGCGGCAGCGCAGCAACAGGGGCAGCAAGCAGCGGCAGCGACAGTAGGGCAGCAGCAGCAGAAGCAGGGGGCGGCAGCAGCAGGCAGCGCGAGCGCTGGGCGCGGGCGGTTGCGGTGCGGCACGCGCGGGGGCGGCCGGAGGCCGGCGCGGCCGGGCGGAGGCGGGCTCTGCCGGGAGCGGCGAGCGCGCGCGGGAGCAGAGCTCCGGGCACGGCCATGGGAGGTCGCGAACGGCGGCTACGTCGGCAGACGAGGGGGATCGACGTGGGCTCACCCCGGAGAGGCCGTGGACGTGCTCGGCGAGGCCGGGAGGCGCCGGCGATGGAGATCCGGGGTGAGGCAGAGAAGCGCGCCCGCGGAGAAGACGGCGGCGATGGCGAGCCTACGAGGCGGCCCGGCTCGACTTGGTGCTCGGGGAGGACGCAGGCGACCGTGGCGGTCCTCCTGGACGTCTCCATGTTGCTTGGGGACGCTCCTGGCCACGGCAGCGACGACTGCGCGACGACGGCCGTGGTCGAGTGCGGACGAAATCGAGGGGGAGAGGGACGAGCGAGGGAAATGGGAGGGGGCTAGGGTTCCAGGGGGCGAGGGGAGGCTCGGGGTACGCCTTATCCTCGCGGGAAGCCGGCGGATACCCGATGCGTGCGCCATCGGCGCCCTGGGCGCGCGCGGCAGTGACACGCACGGGGAGAGAGAGAGGTTAGGGATGACCGGGGTGGTGGGCTGGGCCTGCCACTGTAGACGACTGGGCCAAGTGCACAGTTGGATTTCTTTGTACTATTTTCTGTTATTTACTTAAATGTTGTTTTACATTTCTTTAAGTAGCCAAATGATTTTTGCTAAGGATGACACTTGATACACAAATCTAACACAATATTCTGGGACCACCCACAAGTTTTCAGATTATTTGGACAGGCTTAAATATTTGTTTATTTTGAAACAGTCCAATTAGTTGCTGTTGGTCCTGTTTTGCATTTTCTGTTTGCCTTAAATGACTTTTGTAAAATGTGGAGCCTGCCACACAATTAGCATTGCATTATTTGGTACTGCCACAAAAAGTTTGGGGATTATCTGAATTTATTTGAATTTTGCAAAATTGGAAAAGCATTTAAATGAGCTGTTTTAGCACTGTTTTAATTATTATAGCCCAACTTAGCTTTAGTGTGATGTTGTTTTCCTCAACATTAATTAACTATGGAATATTCTCTAAATCATGAACTATTTTTCATACAAGTTTGTATCTTTTAATATTTCACTTATTATTTGATTTTTGTTTTTGAAGTGGAATTTGAAATGAGATATGATGCTAAGATGATCAAGCTTGATAATCATGGTGACTTGGCACTATCAGAGGGTGATCACTGTAGGTAATACATGGGGGTGTTACATTGAACTAGGTATGGAGATACCGACGATCGAATCTCGAGCAAGTTACATATCGCCGGACAAAGGGAATTGCATACGGGATTGACTGAATCCTTGACAGCGTGGTTCAACCGATAAAGATCTTCGTTGAATATGTAGAAACCAATATGGGCATCCAGGTCCCGCTTTTGGTTATTGACCGGAGAGGTGTCTCGGTCATGTCTACATGATTCTCGAACCCGTAGGGTCGCACGCTTAACGTTTGGTAGCGCTAGGGTAATGTTGAGATATTAATAGTGGAAAGTCCGAAGGTTGTTCGGAGTCCCGGATGGGATCCGGGATATCACGAGGAGCTCCAGAATGGTCCGGAGGTAAAGATTTATATATGGGAAGTCATATTTTGGGTTCTGGAAAAAGTTCAGTTTTTTCAGTATTGTACCAGGAAGGTTCTAGAAGGTTCCGGGGGTTCCACCGTGGGGCCCAATGACCTGGGAAGGGACCACATGGACCGAGGGGTGGGGCTACAGCCCACATGGTCTGGCCGCACCCTTCCCCAAGGCACATGTCGTTTAAATCTAGAGATAAGGTCTTATCTCTAAATTTAAAGGATTGAATCTAGAGATAAGATATTATCTCCAAGTTTAAAGGGATTTCTCCTTTGTGGCCGGCCCTAGGAGGGTTTTGGACGCCCTCCCCTGCCCCTAGCCTATATATAGAAGGGGGAGGCACATGGGGGCAGCTACCCCTTCACCCTTGCCCATTGCCTCTCCCAACTCCTCCCACGTTTCTCCGGTACGCGTTTGGCGAAGCCCTGCCGGAATTCCGCTGCCACCACCACCACCTCACCATTGGGATGGTCCCGATCTCATCTACCTCCTCTCCCTCGCTTGCTGGATCAACAAGGAGAGGACTCCATCGAGCTGAACGTGTGCTAAACTCGGAGGTGCCGTCCGTTCGGCGCTAGATCGGTTGGATCGTGATTGGATCGCGAAGAGTACGACTACATCAACCGCATTTTATACGCTTCCGCTTTCGGTCTACAAGGGTATGTAGACACACTCCCCTCTCGTTGCTATGCATCACCTAGATTAGATCTTGGGTATTCGTAGGAATTTTTTTGATTTTCATGCTTCGTTCCCCATCAAACCTGTAGGGTCACACGCTTAACGGTCATGTGCTGGTTGAGTACTAGGAGGTATCTAGAGTACGAGAGAAAATGCATCGGAACTGTTGCGGTAATATCAAAAATGTTTTGAAGAGAATTTGAAATTGTTCCAAAATTGCCAAAAATGTCCCGGAAAGGCCCCAGAAGGTTTCGAAACCTTCCTAAAGGTTTCAGAAGACCCAAGTGGGCTGCCCATGTGGGGGCAACAACCACTCGGGTCGAATGGCCCCACCTTGGATGTGCCCCTTGCTTGGGGGGTAAGGCACTTGGTGCATTGGGGAAGGAAGGGGATCCCGGTGAATCTCCTTCTTTAATGCGCATGGAAGGGAGGGATCCCAAGGGGATTCTCCCCCCTTTGATGCATCGACCCTAGGGTCTGCCCCTTCCCCAAGGTGGTGCCCCCCTAGCCACCTACAAATAGAAAGGAGGGTCAGCCTCCCAAACCAACCTCGATTCCAGGCTTCCCCAAGGAAGCTCGCGCTAGCTGCAGCGACTTGCTGGCGTGCTGGCCGCCGCGTGTTAGCTAGCTAACTACTAGCCGCCACTAGTTGCGCCCGTGCTTGCGTGCTAGCTAACCAGCCGCTTGCTAGCCGCTACTGCTTTGTGTGCTGGCGCTGCGTGCATAGCCACTTGCTGCTGCGCGTGCGGGCCACGAGCTGGTTGCCGTGCGCGTGCTGGCCGAGCGCTGCCGCGTGTGCTGGCCGAGGCGCTCGCTCGCGCCCGTGGAGCTCGCCTCCCCCACCGCCGCTGCTGGTTGCACGCTGGAGGTCCGGCCACCGCCAATGTTCGTCGCTGCTACGTGCTCTGGCGAGGTCGCGCACAATGTGCTTGTCGAAATGTCTTAAAATTGAGGAGGACAATTTAAGAAGTGTGGTTGTTTGATATTTTCTCCGTCCCATAATGTAAGACGTTTTTTGACACTACATTAGTGCTAAAAACGGAGGGAGTAGAAAATATGAGGGGTCAAAATAAGAGCATCTCTAGCAGACCCCTTATATCGCGGACCCTTATAGCGCGTTTACAGGTAGCGAAAAACGCATTTTGCGGGCTGGCGCGGGCTGCGGCCGAACAGACCCCGCATAGCGGAACTGTAAAAGAGGATATGCTGCAGGGTCTATTCGGCCGCAGCCCGCGCCAGCCCGCAAAACGCGTGGTTTGATACGTCTCCAACGTATCTATAATTTTTGATTGTTCCATGCTATTATAGTATCAATCTTGAATGTTTTTATATGCAATTATATATCATTTTTTGGGCCTAACCTATTAACCTAGTGCCCAGTGCCAGTTGATGTTTTCTGCTTGTTTTTGGTTTTTAAGGAAATCAGTACCAAACGAAGTCCAAATGCCACAAAACTTTTTGGAGAATTTTTTCTGGACAAAAGAGACCCTGGAGACTTGGAGAGGAGGCCAGAAGGTTCACGAAGCCTCCACAAGGCAACAGGGCGCGACCCTAGGGGGGCGCCCTGATGCCTTGTGGGGCCCTCGTGGCTCCGATTGACCTAATTCCACTTCTATAAATTATCAAATGTTGGGAAACCTACAGAGAGCCACCCCGAATAACTTTTAGGCCGCCGCAAGCCTCTGTTCTTCCGCGATCCCATCTGGAGGCCTTTTCCGGTACTCTGCCGGAGGGGGAATCGATCACGGAGGGCTTGTACATCAACCTTGCTGCCCTTCCGATGATGTGTGAGTAGTTTACCACAGACCTACGGGTCCATAGCTAGTAGCTAGATGGCTTCTTCTCTCTCATTGATCTTCAATACCATGTTCTCCTCGATGTTCTTGGAGTTCTATCTGATGTAATCTTCTTTTGCGGTGTGTTTGTTGGGATCCGATGAATTGTGAGTTTATGATCAGATTATTCATGAGAAATATTTGAGTCTTCTCTGAACTCTTTTATGCATGATTATTATAACTTTGTATTTCTCTCCGATCTATCGATTTGGTTTGGCCCACTAGATTGATTTATCTTGCAATGGGAGAGGTGCTTTGTGATGGGTTCAATCTTGCGGTGCTCAATCCCAGTGACAGAAAGGGACATGACACGTATTTGTATTGTTGCCATTAAGGATAAAAATATGGGGTTTAATCATATTTCTTGAGTTTACTTTGTCTACATCATGTCATCTTGCTTAAGGCGTTACTCTGTTTCATACTTAATACCCTAGATGCATGCTGGATAGCGGTCGATGGGTGGAGTAATAGTAGTAGATGCAGGCAGGAGTCGGTCTACTTGTCTAGGACGTGATGCCTATATACATGATCATTGCCATGAATTTGTCATAATTATTTGCTTTTCTATCAATTGCCCAACAGTAATTTGTTTACCCACCGTATGCTATGTGTTCGAGAGAGAAGCCTCTAGTGAAAACTATGGCCCCGGGTCTACTTTATCATATAAAAAACCTAAAAATCCCCTACTACAATTTATTTGCTTTTATTTTATTTAATATTTTAGTTTATCTATCTACCACTATCAGAATTAATCCTTGCAAATAACCGCTAAGAGGATTGACAACCCTCTTATTTGCGTTGGGTGCAAGTGTTTGCTTTTGTGTGTGCAGGTGCGCTTAATGGAATTTTGCTTGGTTCTCCTACTGGATTGATAACCTTGGTTCTTAACTGAGGGAAATACTTATCTCTACTATACTGCATCATCCTCTCCTCTTCGGGGAAATACCAACGCAGTCTACAAGTAGCAGGAACAATTTCTGGCGCCGTTGCCGGGGAGACATCATCAAAATTACCAAGTACCTTCGCACAAACTATCATCCACTTGCATTTATTTTATTTGCCTTTTTATTTGCATTTGCCTCTCGTTTTCATCTCCCCCACTTCTAATTTTTTTATTACAAAACACATTTTTTATTTGCTTGTTTGCTAGCTTGCTTGCTTCGTCGCGATGTCTCAAGAAAATACAAAATTGTGTGACTTTTCCAATACTAATAATAATGATTTTATTAGTACCCCTATTGCTCCTCCCGCAACTAGTGCGGAGTCGTGTGACATTAATGCTGCTTTGCTTAATCTTGTTATGAAAGAACAATTTTTTGGTAGTCCTAATGAAGATGCTGCATCGCATCTAAATACTTTCGTTGAGCTTTGTGATATGCAACAGAAAAAAGATGTGGATAATGATATTGTCAAATTAAAATTATTTCCGTTCTCACTACGAGATCGTGCTAAAACTTTGTTTTCATCCTTGCCTAGAAATAGTATTGATTCTTGGGATAAGTGTAAGGATGCTTTTATTACCAAGTATTTTCCTCCCGCTAAGATTATTTCTTTAAGAAATCAAATTATGAATTTTAAGCAACTTGAGCATGAACATGTTGCACAATTTTGGGAGAGAATAAAATTAATGATAAGAAAGTGCCAACTCATGGCTTAAATTTATGGATGATCATACGATTTTTTTATGCGGGACTAAACTTTGTTTCTAGAAATTTGCTAGACTCTGCCACAGGTGGTACTTTTATGGAAATTACATTGGGAGAAGCTACAAAACTCCTTGACAATATCATGACAAATTATTCTCAATGGCACACCGAACGAACTCCAACTGGTAAGAAGGCAAATTCTGTCGAAGAAATTTATACTTTGAGTGATAAAATGGATGCTTTATTAAAATTGGTTGCTAGTAAAAAATGCTCAAATTGATCCTAATGATGTGCCATTGTCTACTTTGATTGAGCAAAATAATGATGCTATTGATGTGAATTTTGTCTCTAGAAATAATTTCAACAACAATGCTTATAGGGGTAATTTCAATCCTAGACCGTTTCCTGAAAATTCCTCTAATAATTATGGCAATCCCTATGGTAATTCTTATAATAATAATAATAATAATAATAATAATAGGATGCCCTCTGATATTTAAAGTAATATTAAAGAATTTATTAATTTGCAAAAGAATTTCAATGCTATGATAGAAGAAAAATTGAATAGAGTTGATGAATTGGCTAGGAACATGGATAGAATTGCTCATGATGTGGAAAACCTCAAAATTAAAATTTTCCCACCCAAGCATGATATAAATGAGTCTATTAAAGCTATCTATGTTTCCATTAATGAAAGTAAAGAAAGGACCGCTAGGTTGAGAGCTAAGCGAGAATTCCTAGAAAAAGCGATTCCACCCGGTTTCTATCGTAGTAATGATGAAGATATTAAAATGATTGGTGTCACTACTATTGAATCATTATTTAGTAACATAAAACTTGATGAAAAAGGGACTGAAGAAGAGTCAACTATAGATAGAAGGAGTCCCAATTGCTTGGAGGGTGACAATCTTAATGATAAAAATGAAAAAAGTGGGTTTGGAGATGTCAAAACTTTAAATAGTAATGCACCCACTACTTTGGAGTACAAGGACTTTAATTATGATAGTTGCTCTTTAATTGAGTGTATTTCCTTGTTGCAATCCATGATTAATTCACCAAATGCATATGAACAAAATAAAGCTTTCACTAAACATATTGTAGAAGCTATGATGAAAGCGCATGAAGAAAAACTTGAGTTGGAAGTATCAATTCCTAGAAAATTACAAGATGAATGGGAACCTACTATTAAAGTCAAAATTAAATATTATGAATGTAATGCTCTATGTGATCTTGGTGCTAGCGTTTTCACCATAACAAAGTCTTTGTGTGATGTGCTAGGTCTCACCGATATGGATCCTTGTTCCCTTAATTTGCATCTTGCGGATTCCACTATTAAAAAACCATTGGGTAGAATAAATGATGTGCTTATTCTTGCAAATAGAAATTATGTGCCCGTGAATTTTATTGTTCTTGATATTGAATGCAATCCTTCTTGCCCCATAATACTTGGTAGGCCTTTTCTTCGAACAATAGGTGCTATTATTGATATGAAAGAAGGTAATATAATATTTCAATTTCCATTAAATAAAGGGATGGAACACTTTCCTGGAAAAAGAATTAAAGCACCTTATGAATCTATTATGAGGGCCACTTATGGAATTAACTTGAAGGATGACAACACTTGAAACTATGCATTATGCCTAGCTAGGGGCATAAAACAATAGCGCTTGTTGGGAGGCAACCCAATGAATAAAATAAAATTTTGTTTTTACTTTCTGTTCTTGTGTGTTTACACAAGTAATACCTTTGGGATGATGTTGATGATAGTATAATTGATGCTGTTTGGAAAACAAAAAGTTTTGCGTCCAGTGCTGGAGTTTTAGTTCTCTACTGGAGCATTAGAAAAATCTGAAATTTTTACACAGTATTGGTATATGAACTATTTACGTTGTCCTAAGTTTTAAGAATTTTTGGAGTTACAGAAGTATGGCTTTTAAATAGATCTTTACAGACTATTCTGTTTTAGACAGATTCTGTTTTTGTTGCATAGTTTGCTTATTTTGATGAATCTATGGATCGTATCGGGGGGTATGAGTCATGGAGAAGTTGGAGTATAGTAGCATTATGAAAATATTAAATATGAATCAATTTACAACAGTACCTAAAGTTTAAGATTTGTTTGTTATACTAACGGATCTCACGAGGTTTCTGTTGAGTTTTGTGTGCTGAAGTTTTCAAGTTTTGGGTGAGACTACGATGGATAAAGGAATAAGGAGCGGCAAGGGCCTAAGCTTGGGGATGCCCAAGGCACCCCAAGGTAATATTCAAGGAAGACGCAAGCGTCTAAGCTTGGGGATGCCCCGGAAGGCATCCCCTCTTTCGTCTACAATCTATCGGTAACTCACTTGGAGCTATATTTTTATTCATCACATGATATGTGTTTTACTTGGAGCGTCTTGTGATATAGTTTGTTCGCCTTTGTTTGCTTTTTAGTTTGTCACAATCATCTTTGCTGAACACACCTTTTTGAGAGGGACACACATTATTCATGATTTGTTAGAATACTCTATGTGTTTCACTTATATCTTTTGAGCTAGGCAGTTGCTCTAGTGCTTCACTTATATCTTTTAAAGCACGGCGGTGGTTATATTTTAAAGAAATAGTTGCACTCTCATGCTTCACTTATATATTTTTGAGAGTCTAATGAATAGCAATGGTAATATGCACGGGTTATTAATTTGGTCCTGATATGATAGGTATTTAAGAGGGATATAATAAAAACTTTCATGTAGATCACTGAATATGATAAGTTTGATTCCTTGCAATAGTTTTGCGATATTAAGATGGTAATATGTGGGAGGTGCTAGTAGATAATTGTGGTTTAGTAAGAATATTGGTGTTAAGGTTTGTGATTCCCGAAGCATGCACGTATGATCTGTCATTATGCTAAGAAGTTGGAGCATGATTTATTCTTGATTGTCTACCTTATGAGTGGCGGTCGGGGACGAGCGATGCACTTGTCCTACCAATCTATCCCCCTAGGGGCATTGATGTCTACTACACAACTTATTCTTGTAGCCTCGTGTTGGGCCTCCAAGCGCATAGTTTTGTAGGACAATAGCAATTTTCCCTCAAGTGGATGACCTAAGGTTTATCAATCCGTGGGAGGCGTAGGATGAAGATGGTCTCTCTCAAACAACCCTGCAATCAAATAAAAGCAATCTCTTGTGTCCCCAACACACCCAATACAATGGCAAATTGTATAGGTGCACTAGTTCGACGAAGAGATGGTGATAAAAATGTAGTATGGATAGTAGATATAGGTTTTTGTAATCTGAAAATATAAAAACAGCAAGGTAGCAAGTAACAAAAGTGAGCACAAACGGTATTGCAATGCTTAAAAACAAGACCTAGGGTTCATACTTTCACTAGTGCAATCTCTCAACAATGCTAACATAATTGGATCATATAACCATCCCTCAACGTGCGATAAAGAATCACTCCCAAGTTCCTATTAGCGGAGAACATAAGATAGAAATTGTTTGTAGGGTACGAAACCACCTCAAAGTTATCCTTTCCGGTCGATCTATTGAGCTATTCCTATAAGTGTCACAAACAACCCTAGAGTTCGTACTAAAATAACACCATATGATACACATCAACCAACTCTAATGTCACCTAGATACTCCAATGTCACCACAAGTATCCGTGAGTTGATTATACGATATGCATCAAACAACTTCATAATCATAATATTCAATCCACACAAAGAACTCCAAGGAGCACCCCAAAGTTTCTATCGAAGAAAAGATAATGAAAACGTGCATCAACCCATATGCATAGATTACCCCAATGTCACCGCGGGAATCCGCGAGTTGAGTGCCAAAACATATATCAAGTGAATCAATATAATACCCCATTGTCACCATGGGTATTCATATGCAAGACATACATCAAGTGTTCTCAAATCTGAAATATTCAATCCGACAATAACGAAACCTCAAAGGGAAAAGATTCGATTCATCACAACAAGGATAGAGAGGGAAGAAACACCATATGATCCAACTATATTAACAAAGCTCGCGGTACATCAAGATCGTGCCAAATCAAGAACACGAGAGAGAGAGATAAAACACATAGCTACTGGTACAAACCCTCAGCCCCGAGGGTGAACTACACCCTTCTCGTCATGGAGACCGCCGGGATGATGAAGATGGCCTCCAGTGATGCTTTCCCCCCACCGGGAGGGTGCCGGAAAAGGGCTCTAGATTAGATCGTGGAGGTACAGAGGCTTGCAGCGGCGTAAAAACTCATCTAGGTTAACTTTCGGGGGTTTCTGAATATATATGATTTTTTGGCGTTGGAATCACGCGAAGAGGTGCCACAGGGGGCCCACGAGGCACCAGGGCACGCCTGGGGGGTGGCACGCCCAGGTGGCTCGTGGGGCCCCTGTGGCTCTTCTGCTGCTTCCCCGAAGCTTCCTGGGTCCATTTCCTTCCAGAAAAAATCGTCAAAAAGTTTCGCTGCATTTGGACTTCATTTTATATGGATTTTCTGGAAAACCAAAAACAAGCAGAAAACAGCAACTGGTACTGGGCACTAGGTCAATATGTTAGTCCATGAAAATCATATAAAAGCCATATAAAAGTGCACCAAAATCATACAAAATTATAATGAACATGGCATGAATACTTCATAAATTATAGATACGTTGGAGACGTATCAGCATCCCCAAGCTTAGTTCCTGCTCGTCCTCGAGTAGGTAAATGATAAAAGAAATAATTTATGAAGTGTGAATGCTAGCATAGTGCATAAGTTTGATCAATGATAATTTCAATCACTTTTTCTAGCATCAATATATATCATAATCAGTAGCTCATCTCATAAAACTTCTCATGATCAAGTAGCAAGCTATTCACATGTTTAAAGTATAGGCCATAAACTTTCTTGAAAACTAACAAACTATGTTCTCAGTCATCAAACAATTGCAATTCATCTTATTTTCAGGAAGGGTCTATGCAAGAGCTTTGATCTAGCAAATTCCACATACTCAACCATCATTTAGTCTTCCATGATTGCTGACACTCAAAGCATATTTTTAGAACAAACCGTTTCAGTCAAACACATAGGAAGATAGGGGCTTAATGTTTCGCCTCCCAACTTATTTATCTCAGGGATAATGTCAACAATAATAACTCATGATCACCTATATTCAACTGGATATATGTGCCTGGATCTTTCCCTACCACATAATGCTTGCCAACTAAAGAATAAATAGAGCGGAATAGGGATTAACATTAATGACTCTTGCATAAAAGTAAATACGGAAAATTAAAAGATAGGCCCTTCGCAGAGGGAAGCAGAGGTTGTCATGCGCTTTTTATTTTTGGATGTCAAGCCCTTAATGCAAAGGAACGTCACGTTATATTGCCCCTTGTGATAGCAACCTTTATTATGCAGTCCGTCGCTTTTATTTCTTTACCATCACAAGTTCGTACAACGCTTATTTTCCCTTGCAATAAAAGATCATACATATTTAAGGAGCAATTTTTATTGCTTTTTGCGCCGATGACAACTTACTTGAAGGATCTTATTCAATCCATAGGTAGATATGGTGGACACTCATGGCAAGAAACTGGGTTTAAGGGTTTTTGGATGCACAAGTAGTATCTCTACTTAGTATGAATTTTTGGCTAGCAAAATATCCTAAGCAAGCACCGCATGTTAGAGGATCCATGACAATATAACTTCTATGTGAATATAAACAAACATAACTCATTACGTTGTCTTCCTTGTCCAACGTCAACTACTTGATCAAGCTTGAAAATAATTAATGGGGGATCACAATCATAGAAGATGTCCAAGATAGTATATTTATATGTGTAATTTCTCTTCCTTCAAAATTCTTTCATGAATTGTTCAAGTGACCAATTCTATGTTTGTTAACTTTCAATAAATTTTACCACTTATACTTCTTGTATGTGAAGTCACTACTCCCCATGGGACAAGCATATGAAGCATATAAATTTCAACTTTATGATATTCAATTCATTTCAACAATTTACTCATAGGATATAAGTGAAGAACAAGAGTAAATGACAAACTACTCCAAAAAGATATAGGTGAAGACCAAATGAGTAGTTAAGTAAATAGTTAGCTATGTGAGGACTCTCTCTCATTTAAAAATTTCAGATCTTAAGTATTTTATTAAAACAGCAAGAAAAACAAAATAAAATGACATTCCAAGGATAGCACATATCAAGTGAAGAAGCAAAAACTTAGGCTCAACCAAAACTGACCGATAGTTGTTGAAGAAGGAAGGTGGGATGCCTACCGGGGCATCCCCAAGCTTAGATGCTTGAGACTTCTTGAAATATTAACTTGGGATGCCTTGGGCATCCCCAGGCTTGAGCTCTTATGTCTCCTTAATTCCTCTCATATCACGGCTTCTCATAAATCTTAGAAACTTCATCCACACAAAACTCAACAAGAACTCGTGAGATAAGTTAGTATAAATCAACTCAAAACCTCAACATTCTCTATTGTATCAAATCACAAAAATTATAATTAAACATTTCATACTAAATGCCTCTTCATATATAATACTCCTATCCAAAAATAGAAACATTAAACAAGCAACATATGCAAACAATGCAACTATAACCGAAATCTGCCAAAACAGAACAGACTGTAAAAGGGGAATAAGAATCCATACTTCCCTAACTCCAAAAATTCTGAAAACTTACCACGTGACAGAGAACTCATGCATTCTTACTGTGTAAAAATTTCATATTTTTATCATGTTCTGACTATTCAGGAATACTCTGGACATAACAGAAACTTTCTGTTTTCAAACAGCAACACATGAACTTGCAAACTGAGCATGGTAAAGGCTATAATTGGCATTTTATTGAACTAAAAGATACAAAACATGATTATTGATAATAGCAAGCAAATATCAACAGAAGAAAATGATGCTCCAAGCAAAACTCATATTATGTGACGAATACAAATATAGCTCCAAGTGAGGTTACTGATAGTGTTGAAGACGAAAGAGGGGATGCCTTCCGGGGCATCCCCAAGCTTAGTTGCTTGGGTCTTCCTTGAATATTACCTTGGGGTGCCTTGGTAATCCCCAATCTTAGGGTCTTGCCACTCCTTATTCTCCTCATATCGATATCTCACCCAAAACTTGAAAACTTCAATCACACAAAACTTAACGGAACTTGTGAGATAGGTTAGTATGATAAAAATAAATCATCCACTTAGGTACTGTCAATACAAGATTCATAATTTTTCTCACATAATTCCTACTGTATTATATCATTTCCACAATTTATATTACTCAATATAAGCTATGGAAACACTAAAACAAGCAAACTATGCACCGAAAACAGAATCTGTCAAAAACAGAACAACATGTAGTGAGCCATTTAAAACCCATACTTCTGTACCTCCAAAAATTCTGAAAAATTAGGAAAACGTAAAAAAATTGTAACCCAATATTGTGTAAAAATTTCATAATTTTTTCATGCTCCAGTACAGAATATAAATTCAAGCACTGGACGCAAAAGTTTCTGTTTTTGCACAGAATCAAATCAACAAGCATCCACACTATCCCAAAGGCTTTACTTGGCACATTATTGAAAGAAAACATATAAAACATGATTACTACAGTAGATAAATCATGTGGACACACAAAAACAGTAGGTAGAAATATTGGGTTGTCTCCCAACAAGCGCTTTTCTTTAATGCCTTTTAGCTAGGCATGATGATTTCAATGATGCTCACATAGAAGTAAAGAATTGAAACATAGCGGGAGCATCATGAATCATAAGTTACTCTCTCATAATAATTTTCAGTAGCATCATTAATGGATTCATCAATATATCCATCACACAAAGCATTCTTGTCATGATACATAAGCATAGAATTTTTATTACTCTCCACACAAGCAATTTTCTTCTCATTCATAAAAGTGGGAGTATCATATGAAACTCGAATGCTATAAATTGTTTCCACATTAAAAGAGTAATGTTCAGTAAAATGGTAATCATAATTATGACAAGTTTTATAAATATAATCATCACTACTTTTTATGACATATGTATCATCACAATAATCATCATAGATAGGAGGCATGTCATCATCATAATAAATTTGCTCATCAAAAGTAGAGGGAATAAAAAGATTATTTTCATTAAGCATAGCATCCCCAAGCTTGGGACACACATTAATTGCAGCAAATAAATTCTCAAACATGTCATTCTCATCAAACATAGCATCCCCAAGCTTGTGGCTTGACATATCATTAGCATAATCACTATTATCATCAATAGTATGAATAGCACCAATAGTATAACAATTATTATAATCACAATTTTCTAAGTTGGTGCCAAAAAGATTTTCAAGATCATAAGAAGTATCATTATTCTCCCAATCATAATCATCATAATGAGTAATAGGCATAATAAAATCATCCTCAATAGTTCCTTCGGACATTGTACCATAAGACAAAGAAGCAATACTATCATCAAGTATATCATCTTCCACAATTATTTTTGATTCACTCTCATGAGGCACAACAATAATAGGAGCAACATTATTTGGGAGGGATACCTTTTTACCTCTACTCTTTCTTCTTTTCTTCTTCTTCTTCACCACATCATGTGTGGGTTTAATCAATTTTTTCGAGCTCCTTATTGATGAGATTGGTTGAATAGGAAGCTCCTCCTCGTCACATATTTCATCATGAGAGACAATAGGAGGGAAAGTGGAAATCTTTACCCTTTCATTAGTGTTCCTTTTATATTCTATTAGTTTTTCCATCTTTCTGCAGTTGGCAATATAAGCATTCTCGTTGCAATTTACCACACAAAACATATAGATTTCCTCTAGATTAGTTTCAATGTTGTTTGTGAGAATGAATACTTCAAACCAACTATTTTTATGTGTCAATTCTTCACACCCCAAAAATAGATAAAGCTCATTATATAGTTCAAGGGCGGTCAAGTCATTACAATATTTAGCCATGATTCGATCATGAAAAAGTATGCATTGAAAATTAAGGTGACCAACTTTATTGCAGAGTTCACAAGTAATAGGATAAAGAGAACATAATTTTGTAGCAAATTCATCTATCACTTTGAGCAAAAAATTGGTTCTATCATGTTTATGCTTCTTACAAAATCTATCATCCCTATAAGGCATGTCTTCACAAACTTTATGCACTCCACAAAAATTGACATGCTTATAAGAAACATTTTTGTCATGACTAGTGCAATCATCATTAGTATTTTGGATATTCATAGTATTCATACTAACAACATTGCAATCATGCTCATCATTCAAAGATTTTATGCCAAACATTTTATTGAATTCTTCTATCAATTGAGCACAATTTTCCGCTCCATCATTTTCAAGAAAAACATTATAAAGACGAATAATATGAGGCAACCTCAATTCCATTTTTTTGTAGTTTTCTTTTATAAACCAAACTAGTGATAAAACAAGAAACTAAAAGATTCAATTGCAAGATCTAAAGATATACCTTCAAGCACTCACCTCCCCAGCAACGGCGCCAGAAAAGAGCTTGATGTCTACTACACAACTTATTCTTGTAGACTCATGTTGGGCCTCCAAGCGCAGAGTTTTGTAGGACAATAGCAATTTTCCCTCAAGTGGATGACCTAAGGTTTATCAATCCATGGGAGGCGTAGGATGAAGATGGTCTCTCTCAAACAACCCTGCAATCAAATAAAAGCAATCTCTTGTGTCCCCAACACACCCAATACAATGGCAAATTGTATAGGTGCACTAGTTCGACGAAGAGATGGTGATAAAAATGTAGTATGGATAGTAGATATAGGTTTTTGTAATCTGAAAATATAAAAACAGCAAGGTAGCAAGTAACAAAAGTGAGCACAAACGGTATTGCAATGCTTAAAAACAAGGCCTAGGGTTCATACTTTCACTAGTGCAATCTCTCAACAATGCTAACATAATTGGATCATATAACCATCCCTCAACGTGCGATAAAGAATCACTCCCAAGTTCCTATTAGCGGAGAACATAAGATAGAAATTGTTTGTAGGGTACGAAACCACCTCAAAGTTATCCTTTCCGATTGATCTATTGAGCTATTCCTATAAGTGTCACAAACAGCCCTAGAGTTCGTACTAAAATAACACCATATGATACACATCAACCAACTCTAATGTCACCTAGATACTCCAATGTCACCACAAGTATTCGTGAGTTGATTATACGATATGCATCAAACAACTTCATAATCATAATATTCAATCCACACAAAGAACTCCAAGGAGCACCCCAAAGTTTCTATCGGAGAAAAGATAATGAAAACGTGCATCAACCCATATGCATAGAGAACCCCAATGTCACCGCGGGAATCCGCAAGTTGAGTGCCGAAACATATATCAAGTGAATAAATATAATACCCCATTGTCACCACGGGTATTCATATGCAAGACATACATCAAGTGTTCTCAAATCTGAAATATTCAATCCGACAATAACAAAACCTCAAAGGGAACAGATTCGATTCATCACAATAAGGATAGAGAGGGAAGAAACACCATATGATCCAACTATATTAACAAAGCTCGCGGTACATCAAGATCGTGCCAAATCAAGAACGCGAGAGAGAGAGATAAAACACATAGCTACTGGTACAAACCCTCAGCCACGAGGGTGAACTACACCCTCCTCATCATGGAGACCGCCGGGATGATGAAGATGGCCTCCGGTGATGCTTTCCCCCCTCCGGCAGGGTGCCGGAAAAGGGCTGTAGATTAGATCGTGGAGGTACAGAGGCTTGAAGCGGCGTAAAAACTCATCTAGGTTAACTTTCGGGGGTTTCTGAATATATATGATGTTTTGGCATTGGAATCACGCGAAGAGGTGCCACAGGGGGGCCACGAGGCACCAGGACACGCCTGGGGGGGTGGCGCGCCCAGGTGGCTCGTGGGGCCCCTGTGGCTCTTCTGCTGCTTCCCCGAAGCTTCCTGGGTCCATTTCCTTCCAGAAAAAATCGTCAAAAAGTTTCGCTGCATTTGGACTTCATTTGATATGGATTTTCTGGAAAACCAAAAACAAGCAGAAAACAACAACTGGCACTGGGCACTAGGTCAATATGTTAGTCCATGAAAATCATATAAAAGCCATATAAAAGTGCACCAAAATCATACAAAACTATAATGAACATGGCATGAATACTTCATAAATTATAGATACGTTGGAGACGTATCAGGCATGTGTAGTAGTACTTTGCTTCGAGGGCTAATAAACTTTCGCAATAAGTATGTGAGTTCTTTATGACTAATGTGAGTCCATGGATTATACGCACTCTCACCTTTCCGCAATTTGCTAGCCTCTTCGGTACCGTGCATTGCCCTTTCTCACATCGAGAGTCGGTGCAAACTTCGTCGGTGCATCCAAACCCCGTGATATGATACGCTCTATCACACATAAGCCTCCTTATATCTTCCTCAAAACAGCCACCATACCTACCTATCATGGCATTTCCATAGCCATTCCGAGATATATTGGCATGCAACTTCCACCATTCCATTTTTATGACACACATCATCATCATCATTGTTGAAGTCTTCCACCCCGAGTGGCTAGCCAACCCGGTGCTTGTTCTGAAGAAAAATGGGACTTGGCGGATGTGTGTTGATTACATAGACCTAAATAAGGCTTGTCCTAGTGACCCCTTTGCCTTGCCCCGTATTGACCAGATCATTGATGCTACGGCGGGTTGTGAGTGTTTATACTTTCTGGATGCTTACTCTTTTTATCATCCGATCAAGATGAAGCAGGAGGACCAGGAAAAGATGGCTTTCATCACGCCCTTTGGAGCTTTCTGTTATACGACCATGCTGTTTGGTCTGAAGTGCGCACATGTGACTTATCAGCGTTGTGTCCAAAGTTGTTTTCACTAGCAGATTGGGTGGAACGTCAACGCATATGTTGATGACATTGTGGTTAAATCACGCAAGAAAGAAACCTTATTGGAGGATCTCAAGGAAACATTTGACAATCTCCGTGTCTACCAGATGAAACTCAACTTGGAAAAGTGTGTCTTTGGCATCCCTGCAGGAAAGCTACTGGGTTTTCTTGTTTCTGAGCGTGGCATTGAAGCCAACCCGGAAAAGATCAAGGCAATCACGACCCTGGCTAAGCCGGCAAATCTTAATGCTGTGCAAAAGCTGGCTGGGCGGGTTGCGGCGTTGAGTCGGTTCATAAGCCGGCTTGGGGAGAAGGCAATCCCGTTGTATCAATTGCTCAGGAAATCAGATAACTTTGTTTGGAATGATGCTGCAGATCAGGCTTTTGAGGCCCTCAAAAAATAGCTGTCTGAGCCGCCCATCCTTGCTGCTCCTCATGAGAAGGAACCTATGCTGTTATATATTGCCGCTAACAACAAGGATGTAAGCATTGCAGTTGTTGTAGAGCGCAAGGAGGAAGGCAAGGAATACCCAGTTCAACGCCCTGTGTATTATATTGGTGAAGTATTAACAGAGTCCAAACAGCGGTATCCGCATTGGCAGAAACTGGTCTATGGAGTATTCATGGCGAGTCGCAAGCTGAAGCATTACTTCCACGAGCATCCAATCACTGTGGTCAGTTCAGCACCTCTTGGGGACATAATTCAGAACCGGGAAGCCACGGGCCGGGTTGCTAAGTGGGCCATCGAGCTTGGTCCACATCATCTCAAATACCTGCCTCGCACTGCAATCAAATCTCAGGCTTTGGTGGATTTCATCAATGATTGGACAGAGTTACAGGCTCCCGAGGAGAAGCCAGACATGATGTATTGGTCCATACACTTCGACAGCTCAAGGCAGCTCGAAGGCTCGGGGGCTGGAGTTGTGATAACTTCCCCACGAGGAGATAAGTTCTGTTATGTTTTAAGACTTATGTTCCCCTATACTAACAATGCAACAGAGTATGAGGCATTGCTTCATGGGCTCCGAATGGCCAAGGAGATGAACTTGAGCCGGGTTAGGTGCTTGGGCGACTCAGATTTGGTGGCTCAACAGGTTTCTGGCACATGGGACTCCAAGGATCCCCTAATGGCGGCTTATAGACACGCGGTCACTAATATTGCTGGACACTTCAAAGGTTATCAAGTTGATCACATTGATCGCCGGCAGAACGAGGCAACAGATGCACTATCTCGCTTGGGTTCTCAGCGGAAGCCTGTGCCGCCCAATGTCTTTCTGGACATTTTGCACAACCCGTCTGTCAAGTTGCCAATGGAGGAAGATTTGGCTATTCCTGACCCAGAGGCGGCTCTAGTGGCTGCTGTTCATGCTATACCTAATTGGACAATTCCTTACTTGACTTACCTAAGCCGGGGAGAGCTTCCAGCAGAAGAAATCATCGCTCGGCAGATTATCTGATGATCCAAGTCTATGACTATCGTCAATGGCGAGTTGCATCGACGAAGAATCTCTGGCGTTTTTCAGCGTTGTGTTTCACCTGAGGAGGGCCGTGCAATTCTCAATTAGATTCATTATGGCGATTGTGGTCATCTTGCCGGCTCAAGATCCCTTGTTGCGAAAGCCTTCCGGCACGGGTTTTACTGGCTCACAGCTCACGCAGATGCAGAAGATATTGTGCGCAAGTGTGATGGCTGCCAGAAATATGCTCGCCAGGCTCATGTGCCGGCTCAAGAATTGAGGATGATTCCAATAACTTGCCCTTTTGCAGTCTGGGGGCTTGACATGGTTGGACCCTTTAAACGCTCTAAGAATAAACATACTCACTTGTTGGTAGCTGTGGAAAAATTCACCAAGTGGGTGGAAGCAGAGCCGGTCAGCCGTTGTGACGCTGCTACAGCCATCAAGTTTTTGAAAAAGTTGATATATCACTTCGGTTATCCACATAGTATCATCACAGACAATGGAACCAATCTTTCCAAAGGAGTCATGAAACAGTTCTGTCAACAGGAGCACATTCGACTTGATTTAGCATCGCTTGCGCATCCTCAGTCCAACGGGCAGGCAGAAAGAGCTAATCAGGAATTGCTGCGCGGAATTAAACCCCGGCTCATGGTGCCTTTACAACGCACGCCTAGCTGCTGGGAAGAAGAGTTGCCCACAGTACTTTGGAGCATACGGACTACTCCCAACAGGTCAACAGGCTATACGCCGTTCTTCCTGGTCTATGGTGCAGAAGCTGTACTTCCAAGTGATATTCGGCATGATTCCCCTCGGGTGGCGGCTTATGTGGAATCAGATAATGAGCGAGCTCGCCAAGACGCTCTTGATGCTCTGGAGGAAGAACGCGAACTTGCCGCGTCCAGATCAGCAATTTATCAACAAGACCTACGTCGTTATCAGACCCATAGAGTTTGAAGCGGTACTTTCCAGGAAGGTGACTTAGTGCTCCGTCTGATACAAGACCAGACAGGCATGCATAAGCTTTCGCCTCCTTGGGAAGGGCCCTTTGTTATCAGCAAGAATCTCAACAACGGGTCATATTACCTAGTTGATATACGTGAGGCAGATAACTCACGTACCTCTGAGGACGAGGGAAGCCGGCCCTGGAACATTGCCCATCTCCGGCCATATTACACCTAAGTCATAGACTAGGTAGTATCTTTTGTACATATCTTCCATCATGTATATACATATTTTGATCAATGAAATAAAGACCGGCAGCTCTGTATAAGAGAGTTTGTCGTTTCGCCTCAAATTGTGTGTTGAGTCTTTATTGGTTGATCGTTGGTTACTTGGGGGCTTCCAACTCATCGAGTTCAGCTTACAAAACCCTTTTAACCCGGCAAAAGCCAAAACTTGGTTAAACCTGCCCGTCAGCAAGATGCTACTCTGAAAAGGTGACCTGACGTACGCCTGATGAGTCAATCACAAAGGTGACCCTGAATTCATCAGAGTTAAAACACTTGTTGGTCACGTGAGAGTCGGCTTTCAGAGAGCTAGGATAAACCAAAAGGCCAAAGCGCCTGCTTCAAGAAAGCAAAGTAGACTTGTGCTTCAAAAGCCGGTCTTCACGTCGTGCTGTGTAAGCCAGCAGTTTAAAATTCATGTTTTGCATTATTATTACTTCATGCATACATGCATATAATCTTTGTCTGCATACATTCTGCATTACAATCATTTTTTCTTCATCTGGTATTAAGATTTGCCGGGTTATTTTTTTTCTCAAACACCACTGGTGTGAGCTCGTAATTAATGCAGCTGGTTCTATGCTCATATTCCGAGCAGCAGAAGACTTGTCATTCCAAGCAATTAAACAAGTTTATACAGACAAAAGCAGCAAGTACACGATGGCACTTGTACCAGCAAAAGTTTCCGGATGCTAAGCTATTACAAGCCGCCCATCGGGCTGCGGACACAACAAATGTTTCCTCCAAGTTTAGCTACAATACAGAATGAGCCGGTGCTCTATGTTGCCGGGTTAGGATTGGCGCCAGAAGTTGAAGGAGCGCCATCTGCCGGCTCTTCACGATCGTCGTCATCCGCCGCCTCTTCCTGACTTGTTGATTCGCCGGTCGACCACTGGATTGAGCGCAACGCTTCAAACATTGCATCGGCCGTTATCATAGAGGAAGGGTCGACGTCAGGGGCAAAGGATGGCTTACGCATACGAGTAAGGGCAACCGGTTGAGGGTTAGGCGGCTCAATCCGTTCGTTGCCTTCAGAATATCCTGCTTGATACTTGGACAGATCCATCTCTTCTGCAATCGCTGTAGTGGCAATCCGGGTTTCCTTTATGCATCGCTGGAAATCCTTCTTGGTGAAAGGTGAATCATCAACATTAAACTCCGGATATCCACCGACAACTTGAGCCGGATCCAATTCCGACACATATGCTTTGGCACGAGCAAACACTGTCAGGGCCCCAGCACGGCAAGCCGCCTTCTTCCACTCTTCAAACCATTTGGGAACCACTGATAGTTCCTTTAGCATATCTGCAATCAGGTGGGGCAGTGCCTTGGTGTTTTTGACGGCCATGATGCAGCATGCGCCGCCTATATATAGTTGTTCGGCAAGAGTGTAGGCGGCTTTCAGCTTCACCAATGGTTGTTCGGCTTGGTTATGAGTTTTTCGGCCTGCAAGAAGAGAGAGATAAGTCAGTCCGGTTGACATGGTATTTTACAACATGACATGTTTGGCGGCTTATGAGTTTACTGCATACCAAAGATGGCGTTGCACATGCTGGTGATATGGTATTTCAATATGGCCAGTTCTTGGGTCTCCGGCTTAAGTTTTGCCTCTGCCTCCTCTGCACGCTTGACCAGGATGGCTCTTTCCTCTTCAAATGCCGCCCCAGCTTTCTTCAGCGTGCTTCTCACAAGGCGCAAAGACTTGTTGGCTTCTAAAGATGATTCTTCAGCCCTCTCACAAAGTTTTTTCTCTCTCTTTGCTTCCTTTTGGAAGCAGGATGCTTGTGTCTCCACTTGATTCAACATATCTTGTAGGGCAGTCTCACAGTTACAAGAGTTATATAATAAAGTCCCGAGCCGCCATTCTGGTCGACCCGGCCCTTGGGGGCTACATTTATCAGCGTTTTCTCAAATACAACAAAGTCCCATGAGGATGCGGGCATTCCACATGGCACTTGGGGGCTAATGCATAGTTTGTTCTATATCACTACATTCAAGATCCGGCACATCATATCATGATGAGCTGACCCTTGGGGGCTACATATAATATGGGCATATCAAGTCAAGAGGTGAACAATTACCTCATACTTCCGTGTTAGGGAAGTCACCATGGCAATTTCAGTATCCCGACTCTCAGACAGCCGGGTTATCACAGATTGATGCAGCATGTTGATGTCTTGCTCCTCAAAAGATTGGATGTTGAGAGCCGCATTCCCTTTATTTTTAATGGGTGACTCAGCCTTGGCAGGGATCTTTGCTAAGACAATAGAGGTTTCTGGTGGAAGATTTTGAACCTCATCAGTCACCATTGCTTTGTCTTGAGCCTTCTCAGAAGGCGACTCTTCAATTAAATTTTCCTTTTCCAGATTGGCAGGAGGAGGAGAAGCATGAGCCGGGCTCACAGTCGTGTCCTGAAGCAGCGGGTCATCCGGAATATCCGGGTTAGCCGATGCGTCTTCTTGAGAAGGGCATGTTTGAACGACAGGGTCTGATGACCCGGTGGCAATCTTCTTCTTAATGGCCTTTGCACTATACAAGGAACAAAGAGTCATTCGGTTAAAAGATAAGAGCAAGAATCCTTCATGTAAAACATAATTAATCAGATTGTTTACCCAAGATTGATGTTAAAGGCTGGCGCTTGAGTGGTGCTTGATTCATCCGAAGAGGGAGAAGTTTGGTACGCCGAGTCATTCAAAGGCAAGGGCTCCTTGAAGCGACCGGCTTGAGGAAGAGAGGGAGTGGGGCTGAGAGGCACTTCTGTCCATGTTCTCCGGGCAGGCGGCTCATTGTTTAACCCGCCACTCAGCTCCCCTTCACTGCTACGGGTCTTCCTTTTAGAAGTCCCTGTGTGTTGCGCTTTCTTCAAAGAAAAGTTTGGGTCTAAATGAGCATCTCGGTGTGAAAATGGAACTTTTCGCACTGCAACCCAGAATTTCTTTGGAACGGGTACTGGTGAGTCAGAATCTAAAGAAATCAAAGTTACCTCTGGATCACCGGCGTGGCTGGTCTCAGCTTGTTCCTGCGAAGAGGTGGCATCAGCAAGTTGGTTAAAAAGACGACCAAGAGAGTCGAGTTCTACCTCTTGATCTTCATCATCCTCTGGGTTTTCCTTGCTACCTTCTCGAGGAGGAGTGGGATCTTGAAGCTCGACCCACCACCAGTCAGCATTTTCCTGCGCAAGGACGGGTTGATAAAATTTCGACAAAGGTAAATCAGCATAGACAAGATGAAGAGTAACAACAAGGATGGCTTACCGCGGGTGCCGGGTTATTCACATAAAAGGGAGCAAGTCCCACGAGTTTAATGTCATCCTTTGTTTCACCAAGGAGCTTCTTGGCGAATTTGAGGACATCCTTTTCCTGGAGGTTGACCCGGCTGAATCGAAGTGGGTCTTCTGGTTTGCCCGAGTAAGTGTGCATAAGCCGGTCCCTCAGGCTCAGAGGTTGGATGCGCCACTCTACCCAGGTCCGGGCTAGATCAACACCGGTGAGGTCGTGGGTGGTCAAAGCATTTATTTTGGAGTACAAGGGCTCCAGCGCTTTCCTTTCCTCTTTGGAGGCGAAGCCCGGGAAAACTATATCAGCGTCGAGCCAGCTTGCCCTATAATCCGGGAGTGGGTGCTGCCCTTCTGGGGAGGTATCCTTGCAATAAAACCAAGTCTTATACCATCCTTTGGGGTGGCTTGCCGGCTTGGCCTCAGGGAAAGCAGTATTCTTCCTTCGTTGGATGGTAACTCCACCAAGTTCTAGGCTTGGTCCGTCCTTATGTTCTGTTTGGTGATTCAGATAGAAAAACTCTCGGAACAAGTTGATGGATGGCTCAAGCTGTAGATAAATCTCACAGAATACTTGGAACTGACATAGGTTGAAAATGGAGTTAGGGGCTAGATCTTGAGGCCTGATATTGAAGAAATGAAGTACATCTCTGAAGAACTTAGAGCCTGGGGGACGAAAGCCTCTCTCCAGATGTTCAGCAAATACAACGATCTCATTCTGATCTGGTTGAGGATGGATTTCCTCCTCAGGAGCCCGCCATTCAATTGTTTCTTTGGTTGGCAGTAACCCGATGTCCACTAGAGCTTGCAATCTGAGCTCTGTCATGTTCGATTTTGCCCAGTTGACAACTTTAGGTGTGGGAGCCATAGATTCAGCTGCAAGGAAGATGAGACAATATCATAAGCCGGCAATTCAAGGATTTTTCCGGGTTAAACATAAAGCAAAATATGAGCCGGCAGTTAGAATATTTGCCGGGTCACAGGAAGGAATGCAAGTATATTCCGGGTAATGGTTTCTGATGCAGGATAAGCCGGGAATTACATAGCTCAGAATTTTTTACAAGTGTTGAGCATAGTCTGGGCTATGAGTCAGTAAAGAAGTTTCATATGAATTAAGAAGTTCTGCAGATCTGAAAAATGGCCTAAAATAGGAGGATAAAACCTAGGTCTGTTCTTCAAGGTAAGAGATGAGTTACAGTGGGGATTTATTCAGAGCAAAGTAATAGATCTACAAAGCACAGGAAATATGGTGGACCGATTCTATGAACCTCAAAATAGAAACCTACAGGTGTTCTTAGATCTATAGACTGACAATGCGATGAACTGGGAAGAACAGCAGAGGAATAAGCGGGAATGGTGAAGAAGGTGCTTACAGATTCAGATGGGACACTTGCGGTCTTCGGGTACGGCTGAGGTGCCGCGCGAGCAGGACCGGATGAGCTCCAGCGATGGGGAGAAAGCTCATATGATGTAGTCTCTGGTGGCGCCGACAAGTTCGAAAGGGCGCAGCGACGGAGAAGCAGAGGAAGAAGACGAGCAAGAAGCAGTAGAAAGAGAAGGGGGGAGGGCGTCGGCCTATTTATGGGCGTGGCGGAACCCAAAACGGCATGCGCGGAGCCCCAGGCGGTGCAGTGAACAGTGGCTAAAAAGGCTCCTCGATTTTCGCACCTGACAAGAAAATACGAAACCATTCAAAGATTCGTTGTGATGACATCCCGGATTTTGCGGAAGTGGGGTGTGACGTCATGAAGGAAAACGATGAAAAAAATACCAAGTCTATGGATGAGGAATGACCCGGCAAGCTGTTAAGCCGGAAGGCCTGTCTGACGGCGAAGGATGCAAAAGAGCCGGTTCAAAAGAAACAATCTGGAGTATCGCTTCATTGGAAATTTCTTCATTTACTTTATCTTTTCAGGTTGGAGTTTAACATGGACAAATCTAGGTCAAACTGAGGGTTAATGTTGGGGATATTTCCCAGCGTGTAGACCTGGCAGAAAGATGACCCGACCATAGAGCTGAAGGGCTCAGTGGGGCATCTGACTGCTGGGCCTTAAAGATACCAAGTGGGCCGGCTTAACAGGAAGCCCAGAGAGAAGAGGCGGCTTGATATACGGGCCGGCTTAAGAAGAAAGATGAGACAAGGAAGATTGTCTTGAGGAATAAGTAGAATAAGAGTAGGATACGGGTTAAGTCTACAACCCGGACTCTCATGTAAACCTAGGGCTCAACCTATATATAAAGGGGAGCACCTACGGCAGAAAGACTAAGTTGCAATCCCTCGGGAGCTTGGTTAGAAAGTTCGCACCCTTGTAATCGAGATCCAAGCAATATAATCAAGCAGGACGTAGGCTTTTACCTCCATCGTGAGGGGTCAAACCTGGGTAATCTCGTGTCTTCTCGTTCCCGATCAACCCCTCTAAGCTTCCACCTTTGTGCGATGGCCTCCTCCATAAGTCCTTTCACAAGGGCATCTGCTGTGTCAAAACCACGACACATAGTATTTGTGGCTCAACCACCGTTCATCATTTTTATACATGTTACGCTAGTATCATTGCACATCCTGGTACACTGCCAGAGGCATTCATATAGAGTCATATTGTTCTAGTATCGAGTTGTAATATTGAGTTGTAAGTAAATAAAAGTGTGATGATCATCATTATTAGAGCATTATCCCAGTGAGGAAAGAATGGTGGAGACTAATGAGTCCTCGAAAAAGTGGGGATGAGGTCCATGAAACCGTTCTAAATAATAAAAAAGAGGCCAAAAAGAGCAGGCAAAAAAATGAGAGAAAAAGAGAGAAGGGGCAATGTTACTATCCTTTTTCCACACTTGTGCTTCAGAGTAGCACCATGTTTTTCATATAAAGAGTCTCCTATTTTGTCACTTTCATATACTAGTGGGAATTTTTCATTATAGAACTTGGCTTGTATATTCCGATGATGGGCTTCCTCAAATGCTTGAGGTCTTCATGAGCAAGCAAGTTGGATGCACACCCACTTAGTTTTTCATGTTGAGCTTTCATACACTTATAGCTCTTAGTGCATCCGTTGCATGGCAATCCCTACTCCTCGCATTGACATCAATTGATGGGCATCTCCATAGCCCGTTGATTAGCCTCGTTGATGTGAGGCTATCTTCTTATTTTTGACTTCCCCTTATTGATCTCTACCACCACACTCTATTCCACCCATAGTGCTATATCCATGGCTTGCGCTCATGTATTGCGTGGGGGTTGAAAAAGCTGAAGCGCGTTAAAAAGTATGAACCAATTGCTCGGCTTGTCATTAGGGTAGTGCATGATAAGTATTTTGTGTTAAGAAGATGGAGCATTACATGATTATATGATTTTGCAGGGATAACATTCTTTAGCAATTTTTTTGAAAGACATGATTGTTTATTAGTATGGCTCAGTATTGATGTCTTTATGTCAAACTATAGACTATTGCTTTGAATCATTCGGATCTTATTATTCATACCGTAAGAGAAAGATTACATGTTGAAACATGCTAGGTAGCATTCCACATCAAAAATTATGTTTTTATCATTTACCTACTCGAGGACGAGCAGGAATTAAGCTTGGGGATGCTTGATACGTCTCCAACGTATCTATAATTTTTGATTGTTCCATGCTATTATAGTATCAATCTTGAATGTTTTTATATGCAATTATATATCATTTTTTGGGACTAACCTTTTAACCTAGTGCCCAATGCCAGTTGCTGTTTTTTGCTTGTTTTTGGTTTTTCAGGAAATCAGTACCAAACGAAGTCCAAATGCCATGAAACTTTTTGGAGATTTTTTCTGGACAAAAGAGACCCTGGAGACTTGGAGAGGAGGCCAGAAGGTTCACGAAGCCTCCACAAGGCAACAGGGCGCGGCCCCAGGGGGGCGCGCCCTGATGCCTTGTGGGGCCCTCGTGGCTCCGTTTGACCTAATTCCACTTCTATAAATTCTCAAATATTGGGAAACCAACAGAGAGCCACCCCGAATAACTTTTACGTCGCCACAAGCCTCTGTTCTTCCGTGATCCCATTTGGAGGCCTTTTCCGGTACTCTGGCGGAGGGGGAATCGTTCACGGAGGGCTTCTACATCAACCTTGTTGCCCTTCCGATGATGTGTGAGTAGTTTACCATAGACCTACGGGTCCATAGCTAGTAGCTAGATGGCTTCTTCTATCTCTTTGATCTTCAATACCATGTTCTCCTCGAAGTTCTTGGAGTTTTATCCGATGTAATCTTCTTTTGCGGTGTGTTTGTTGGGACCCGATGAATTGTGAGTTTATGATCAGATTATTCATGAGAACTATTTGAGTCTTCTCTGAACTCTTTTATGCATGATTATTATAGCTTTGTATTTCTCTTCGATCTATCGATTTGGTTTGGCCTACTAGATTGATTTATCTTGCAATGGGAGAGGTGCTTTGTGATGGGTTCAATCTTGCGGTGCTCAATCCCAGTGACATAAAGGGACATGACACGTATTTGTATTATTGCCATTAAGGATAAAAGGATGGGGTTTAATCATATTGCTTGAGTTTACTTTGTCTACATCATGTCATCTTGCTTAAGGCGTTACTCTGTTTCATACTTAATACCCTAGATGCATGCTGGATAGCGGTCGATGGGTGGAGTAATAGTAGTAGATGCTGGCAGGAGTCGGTCTACTTGTTTCGGACGTGATGCCTATATACATGATCATTGCCATGAATCCGTCATAATTATTTGCTTTTCTATCAATTGCCCAACAGTAATTTGTTTACCCACCGTAGGCTATGTGTTCGAGAGAGAAGCCTCTAGTGAAAACTATGGCCCCCGGGTCTACTTTATCATATAAAAAACGTAAAAATACCTTGCTGCAATTTGTTTGCTTTTATTTTATTTAGTATTTTAGTTTATCTATCTACCACTATCATAATTAATCCTTGCAAATAACCGCTAAGAGGATTGACAACCCTCTTATTTGCCTTGGGTGCAAGTGTTTGCTTTTGTGTGTGCAGGTGCGCTTAACGGAATTTTGCTTGGTTCTCCTACTGGATTGATAACCTTGGTTCTTAACTGAGGGAAATACTTATCTCTACTATACTGCATCATCCTCTCCTCTTCAGGGAAATACCAACGCAGTCTACAAATAGCATGGTTTTTTCATCGCGTTTTACGATATGGAGCCGCCGCCACCTCCTGTTCTTCATCGGGAGGGCTGATCCGGAGTCCGTTCGGGGCTCCAGAGAGGGGGATTCGACGTCGTCGTCATCATCAACCATCCTCCATCACCAATTTCATGATGCTCACCACCAGGCGTGAGTAATTTCTTCATAGGCTTGTTGGACGGTGATGGGTTGGATGAGATTTACCATGTAACCGAGTCAATTTGTTAGGGCTTTGATCCCTAGTATCCACTATGTTCTGAGATTGATGTTGTTATGACTTTGCTATGCTTAATGCTTGTCACTAGGGCCTGAGTGCCATGATTTCAGATCTGGACCCTCTATGTTTTCATGAATATATTTGAGTTCTTGATCCTATCTTGCAAGTTATATGCACCTGTTACGTGTCATGATCCGCATACCCCAAGGTGACAATAATTGGGATTCTTTCCGGTGATTGCCGTAGTTTGAGGAGTTCATGTATTCACTATGTGTTAATTCTTTGTTCTGGTTCTCTATTAAAAGGAGGCCTTAATATCCCTTAGTTTCCTTAAGGACCCCGCTGCCACGGGAGGGTAGGACAAAAGATGTCATGCAAGTTCTTACTATAAGCACGTATGACTATATACGGAATACATGCCTACATTACATTGATGAATTGGAGCTATTATGTATCGCCCTAGGTTGTGACTGTTACATGATGAATGTCATCCAACATAATTATCCATCACTGATCCAATGCCTACGCTTTTCGTATTGATCTTTGCTAATTTACTTTTGTTGCTGCTACTGTTACAATTACTACAAAACTGCTTCTGTTACTATTACTACTGTTACTATTGCTCTTGAAACTATCATACTACTGTGCTACTAAACACTTTGCTGCAGATATTTAGTTCTCCAGGTGTGGTTGAATTGACAACTCAACTGCTAATACTCGCAAATATTCTTTGGCTCCCCTTGTGTCGAATCAATAAATCTGGGTGAAATACTACCCGCGAAAACTGTTGCGATCCCCTATACTTGTGGGTTATCAAGACCTTTTTCTGGCGCAGTTGCCGGGGAGCATAGCTCTATTTGTTGAGTCACTCGGGATTTATATCTGTTGATCACTATGAAGAATCTAAAAGACGCTAAAACCAAGATCGTCCCCTCTATGACTAGAGGAGGGAACGAACTGTTGGACATGCTGAAGTACTATTTGAATAATATATTGAGAAATGCCGATGATTGGACACTTCCTGAACCACCACCTAAGCCAACTCCGAAGAAGAGAGGTATTCTATTCCTCAGTCCAGAAGATATGCAAGAAGCTAAGAAATCTATGAAGGAAAAAGGTATAAAAGTTGAAGATGTTAAGAATTTGCCACCTATTGAAGAAATACATGGGCTCAACATCCCGGCACAGGTAGTGGAGGTAAATTCTCTCACTAGATTTGATAAAGGTGATATTCCGTATAATAAATCTGCTTGTCAATGCCTGTATGAGTTTGATAATTACATCATTAAACATGAGCTCTTTAATATGTATGTTAGCAATCAACTAAAACGGAATGCCATCATGATTGAACGCTTGAGTGATTTGATGTTTAGAACTGCTAATGATGTTAAATGCTTGAGTAAACATGCTTCTATGGTTCAGACTCAGTTGGAACAAATTGCTAAGTCACAAAATGATTTGCTTGATGAAATAAATAATAAAAAGAATGACCATGTTGTTAGAGTTGTTACTAGAGGAGGTAGCATGACTCAGGATCCTCTATATCCTGAAGGTCATCCTAAAAGAATTGAACAAGATTCTCAAAGAAATAATATTGATGCACCTAGTCCATCTAAGAAGAAAAAGAAAAAGAAAAATGATAAAACTTGTTGTTAGCTCACCCCTAGCACAGCATATTGCCATGTCATGCATTGTGATGCATTTGTTTGCTTTGTATTTATTGTTTCTTCCCCCTCTTCTCTCCGGTAGACTCTGAGACTGACGCTGCTCCCGAGTACGACTACACCCCTGACGTCCAGCCACTTGCTGCAGAGCTTCCAGGCAAGCAAAACCCCCTTGATCATTCCTATATCGCCCATTCTTTCTCTCCCATGCTTGCATTAGATTTTGCTACTGTTATTTGATAGCTCCCATTCTGATGCATAGCCTGATTTTGTATCTTGTTGTTGATACTTTACCTGTTGTCCTAAATGCTTAGTATAGGCTGGTTAGTGATCCATCAGTGGCCCCACACCCTTGTCCGTGTTGCCCTGCTTTGCTACCGGATGACTCGATCAATGTGATCGACGTGTAGAGACCGAACACACCACCAACACCCCCCTTAGTTGTACAACTCTGCAGAGCTACTATTGAGTGCCGGGGGTGATGCCTCGTATCTCACTTCCGATGATATCTCTGTAGTGTAGCACATCGGTTGTGGATTACAGAGGGTGATTCCTCGCTCACCACTCCCGATGATGTCTCTGTCGTGTAGCACCTCAAGCGTGAACCCATCGAGGGTGATTCCTCCTACTTCACCTTGACATTTTCATCAAGGGTGATTCCTTAGATTCCTTGATGTTATGGACACACAGTTACTTTGACTATTACCACAGACCTTTGTAGAAGTCGGGTCGACCCCAAGGGTACCCGCGAGAGTTATTGCAGTCTATAATGAAGTCGGTTTGACCATGAGGGTACCCACGAGATTTATTGACGCGGCACGACCGGGCAGGCAGAGACCGCCGCAGGAGAGGGATGGGCCTGGCCCTTGTCGTAAGTCCGCGAGACAGGGCGACAGGATCACTGATCGTCTCCGCGAGCTCCCAATACACTAATGGTTTGGATATGTGATGTGAGTAGGCCTCTGGCGTTTTTGCACTAACCACCACGCGAGATAAGTTATGGGCACTCGGCGTCGTACGATTCTTCCAAAAGCTCTATCAGACGTCCAGTTCAGCATTGTGGCATGGTCGGATCGCGCCATCCAGGACATAGGTGGCGCTGGTATTCACCATCCTCACAACGACCCGGAGTGCTTAGGGCGATCGGCCCATGACCCCTTTGTGCTTAGGATGTAGACCGGCGGGGACCTCTCTGCGGAGCCTAGGTAGCACTATGGCATGTCGATCAGCCGAGGCCGGGCATGACCAGGAAAAGTGAGTCTGGCCAGAGTTAATCGAGCGTGTTGGGTAAGTTGGTGCACCCCTGCAGGGAAGTTATCTATTCGAATAGTCATGTCCATGGTAACAGGACGCTCGGAGTTGTATCCCGATCTACTACAACTTGAACTGGATACTTGTGATACTTAACTGATATGATGGCTCCGAGATCGCTTCCTCGCGGGGGTAGATGAGGAAGGATCTCTGGGCATTACTAATATATATTTGTTACTACATGTTATGTTATTCTACTCTCTTCTGTAGCTGCAAGACGATGCAAGATGCTAGTCTTCGAAAGGCTAGGCCTTTCCTCTATTCTGGCATTTCTGCAGTATAGTCCATAGATACAGCCCCTTCCCATTGATACCGATGCATATCTAGCATAGTTCTGCTGTAAGTCTTGCGAGTACTTTGGATGAGTACTCACGGTTGCTTTGCTACCTTTTTTCCCCCTACCCAATTGTTGTGATCAGATGACGGAGTCCCGGAGACAGTTGATTCCGCCGACGACTACTACCACACCGACGGAGCCGACTACTACATGGAGGCCGACGACCAAGAGTAGTTCGGAGGCTCCCAGGCAGGAGGCCTACGCCTTTTCGATCTAGTTGTCGTTGTTTTACTCAGCCTTCTTAAGGCAAACTTGTCTAATTATGTCTGTACTCAGATATTGTTGCTTCTGCTGACTTATGTATTCGAGCCTTTATGGCCTGGCTTGTAATATAAAGCTGTATGCTTTAATTTGTGTCTAGAGTTGTGTTGTGATATCTTCCCGTGAGTCTCTGGTCTTGATCGTGCATGTTTGCGTGTATGATTAGTGCATGGTTGAGTCGGGGGCATCACAAAATCCTGATGATTGGACACTTCCTGAAACACCACCTAAGCCAACTTTGAAGAAGAGAGGTATTATATTCCTCAGTCTAGAAGATATGCAAGAAGCTAAGAAATCTATGAAGGAAAAAGGTATTAAAGTTGAAGATGTTAAGAATTTACCACCTATTGAAGAAATACATGGGCTCGACATCCCGACACAGGTAGTGGAGGTAAATTCTCTCACTAGATTTGATGAAGGTGATATTTCGTATAATGAATATGCTAGTCAATGCCTATATGAATTTGATAATTACATCATTAAACAGGAACACTTTAATATGTATGTTAGCAATCAACTAAAACGGAATGCCATCATGATTGAACGCTTGAGTGATTTGATGTTTAGAACTGCTAATGATGTTAAATGCTTGAGTAAACATGCTTCTATGGTTCAGACTCAGTTGGAACAAATTGCTAAGTCACAAAATGATTTGCTTGATGAAATAAATAATAAAAAGAATGGCCATGCTCTTAGAGTTGTTACTAGAGGAGGTAGCATGACTCAGGATCCTCTATATCCTGAAGGTCATCCTAAAAGAATTGAACAAGATTCTCAAAGAAATAATATTGATGCACCTAGTCTTTCTAAGAAGAGAAAGAGAAAGAAAAATGATAAAACTTTGCCTGCTCTTAGTGAACCTGAGGTAGAAAAACCTCCTGAGAATCAAAATAATGTTTCTATTCTGATGCTGAGACACAATCTGGTAATGAACAGACACCTAGTGATAATGATAATGATAATGATAATGATGTTGTTCATGTTGATGCTCAACCAGATAATGATGTAGAAATAGAACCTGTTGTTGATCTTGATAACCCACCTCCTAAGAATAAAAGATATGATAAAAGAGACTTTGTTGCAAGAAAACATGGAAAGGAGAGAGAACCATGGGTTCAAAAACCTATGCCTTTCCCTACTAAACCATCTAAAAACAAGGATGATGAAGATTTTGAGCGCTTTGTTGAAATGCTTAGACCAGTCTTTTTGCGCACTCGCTTGATTGATATGTTGAAAATGTCTCCCTATGCTAAATACATGAAAGATATTGTCACAAATAAAAGGAAAATACCGGAAGCTGAAATTTCCACCATGCTTGCTAATTATTCTTTTAAGGGTGGAATACCTAAGAAGTTAGGAGATCCAGGAATACCTACTATACCATGCTCCAATAAAAGAAATTATGTTAAAACTTCTCTATGTGATTTGGGAGCCGGTGTTAGTGTTATGCCTTTCTCTCTATATAGAAGACTTGATTTGAATAAGCTCACACCTACTGAAATATCTTTGCAAATGGCTGATAAATCAACTGCTATACCTATTGGAATTTGCGAGGATGTTCCCGTTGTAGTTGCAAATGTTACTATCTTGACAGACTTTGTTATTCTTGATATGCCCGAGGACGACAACATGTTGATTATCCTTGGTAGACCCTTTTTAAATACTGCAGGGGCTGTTATTGATTGCAACAAAAGCAAGGTCACTTTTCATGTCAATGGTAATGAGCATACGGTTTATTTCCCGAAGAAACAAACTCCAGTGAATGGTATCAATTGTATTGAAAAGGCTTCAACAACCACTATTGGGGGATTCAAATTTCCTCTTCCTACTGTCAAAAACAAATATGAATTCTTATTGTTGGGGAGATGCATATCCCCATTGAGGTAACTTTGTGTTATACGAAAATTCTTCGGTTTTATGTCATTCGGAAATAGTTTGTTAATAAGACTTGATCAACCTTATTAATGGATTCTTTTTGAGGGGCATGTGGTCGATGAATTTAGTAAGCACAACCTTCTGTACCCACCTTTTGCTCTCTGTTATTTTTAGTATAACAAAATAAAATGCCATGATTATCCTGTTTTCTGAATTTTCCGTACAATAAAAAATGGCCCAAAAATAAAAGTTCTCAGAATGCCATGAAAATTTAGTATGATTTTTTCCAGAATATTTAAGAATTTTTGGCACTGAACACACCCCAGGGGTTGTGCACCTGTGAGCCACAAGCCCACAGGGCGCGCCCATCCCCCCTGGGCGCGCCCAGCAGGCTTGTGGGTCCCATAGGGACCCACTCACTTATGCCAGCCATCCATCTCCTTCTTCTTCCTCTAGAAAAAATCAAACTTGCTCCCAAGCCCGTGTTCTTGCTCATTTTGCTGTGATTTTCGATCTCCTTGCTCGGAACTCTGTTTCCAAAACTGTTTTGAGGAATTACTCCTTGGTATGTGACTCCTCCAATGCTCCAATTAGCTTTTGTTCTAGTGCTTTATACTTTACAAATTTTTGCTGCTATGGCGACCATGTTTATGAGCTTGCATGTTGAATTTGTATGGTCCAAAGTAGTTTTGATGCATGATATAGCTTCTAGATACATGTGGGAGTAGTTGGTATCAATTTTGTTGAGTTTCGTTCACTTTTATTTTGAGTCACTAAAAATTTCAGAAAAATTCAAAAAAGGAAAATGCTCAAGTGGAGGTTGAGGGGTTCTTCGAGCCGGAACCCCAAGGAGGCTCCTAAGCCCAAGTATACACTTCCTCGTGCGGCCAAGGTGCGGCCGTGCGAATGGCCATGCAACAAGTTCTTGGGGGATGCGGGGATTTACGACGATTTCTATCATTTGGCAAACAATGCCGGCATTATCCCATTCCTCGAAGATAAGTGTGACCAATATCTTCTCCTCACTAATACTTTCGTGCAGAGCTTTCATTTTCATGCTAGGAGAGATACACCCACCGTGACATTTAATTTATAAGATGTTCCCAAAGAGATGACACTTGAGGATTTTTGCGAGGTATGCAAACTTCCCAACGAGGGCAGCCCATTAGAGCCACATCCCAGGGATGTCTCAGAGTTCATCTCTGAGGTTACCGTGGGGGAGTCGAGAGGAGTTTCTGAGGCTAGGGTTGCTAGTTTACATTTCCCTGTTTTGCGCTATTATTCATTATTTGCTGGGAGGTGTTTGAGTGGTCGTTGGGAGAATGGCACACTCAGTTCGCCTGACCTTGATATTTTGTGCCACACACTTTATGCTGATAGGACCTTTAGTTTGGGTGCTATGGTTGCCCGGCGGTTGCACACTAACCGTTTGAGGGGCGCTATTTATGGTGGTATTTATGCTTCCCGTCTCGCTAAACATTTCGAGATTCCTATTAGGCACGACGAGAGGGAAGAGATGCTTTTACCCGTTATGCATCTTGATTATGACAGTATGGTTGGGCATGACTTCATTGATGAGGGCCCCGTTCGTTTTAGATATAACTTGGTGTTCAGTCAGGGCACTCGTGAGGTTATTATTCTGCCTGCACCTACTTTGTTTGATATTCACAGGGGCAGATACACCATCATGCCTGAGGACATTTACACTTATTGGGGCTTGGACCAGCCCCAAGCACCTGAGCCAGCACCAGCACCAGAGCCGTACCAGGAGCCCATCTATCAGTGGGAGCCTCGGGAGGCCATTTACCAGTGGGATCCTCGGCAGCCCCTCCGCACTATCCGGGAGGTGCTGATTTCAACCCGTGGCCGTAGACCAACTTAGGCCAAAAGCCTAAGCTTGGGCGAGTACGTGTTTCTCACCGACATTTCATTCATGTTCACACATTCATTCCAGTTGTCGGTGTTCATCCTTTTTCTTTTTATATCCATGCTAGTTTTATTTTCTCTTTCTTCTTGTGTGTTTGAAAAACTTTTGAAAATCCAAAAAAATTGGTTGTAGTTTCTTTCTTGTTTAGTTAATTCGTAGTAGTAAAAGAAAACCCAAAAAGATTTCTCGTTTCTTCTTTTACTTGTTGGGAGCTTTCCTGTGTAAATAGTTTTTCTCGTTTTTCGTTTTCCTTCGTTAATTTGCTTTCTTCAGAAAAACCAAAAACTCCAAAAATATTTCAGTGTGTTTCTCTGAATTTCTTTTCTTTTCGTTGAGTCGTCGCAAGGAGAAGACCACGATGAAAATGTTGAGTGGCTCCCATATGCTTTATTGTTGATCTAACAAAGAGCCACTATTGCTTTGTCTTCTCCTCTGAATAAATGTTTGCAGATTCCAGCTTAGTCGACGGCACACTTGCACCATTCTTATTATTATCACATCATTCGGTCGTGCAAGTGAAAGGCAATAATGACAATATTTGATGAAGTGATTGCGGTGAAGAAAAGCTGGTATGAACTCTTCTTGTTTTTGTCTTTGTAAATATGTTTAGCTCAGTATTCATGATTCAACATTATTATGAGTAAACATATTTGTGAGGACAATTAGAGATTATAGTTTCTCATGCCATGCTTAAATAGCTAGGGGTGGATAATGATTTATCTTGAGTGTCAACATGCATTAAAATGGTTGTGATGTAGTATGTTAGCATGGTATCCTCCTCTGAGTAATTCGAGTGGCTTGACTTGGCACATGTTCATACATGTAGTTGAATCAAAACCAACATAGACTCCATGATATTTATGTTCTAGGTGTTGATATCCTACTCATGCTCGTGTTTAATGTTAATTATTCGCAATGCATGTCTATGACCGTTTTCGCTCTCTAGCTGGTCGCTTCTCAATCTATTTGCTAGCCTTCGCCTGTACTAAGCGGGAATACTGCTTGTGCATCCAAATCCTTAAACCAAAGTTGTTCCAGATGAGTCCACTATATCTACCTATATGCGGTATTACTCTGCCGTTCCAAGTAAATTTGCAAGTGCCATCTCTAAATATTCAAACGAACATCTGTTTTGTGTGCCTGTACCGCTCATGGAGCGACAGGGGGCGATCAGTATCTTCCAGGCTAAGTGGGTTACTCTCAGATGAGTGTTTATTCACTTGTCATTGCATGAGAGAGGATGGTAATTGGGATGCCCAGTCCTATTGCTCAAATCGTTATATAATGCAAACAAACTCCCCCGAAAAGTTGTTGGTATGGAGGGTACCCATGAATTCGGCTAGCCATGGCTTGTGTTGGTACGGTGGAGGGGGAGTAAACTTTACCTTTCCGCTTGGGAACCGCCTATAATTTGTTTAGCATGGAAGATATTGAAACTCTCGGTCATGACGTTGACAGGAAAAGCATACCTCCCAAAATTATTTTCATTTCTAATTTAAGCTTTGAGCTCTGGCACCGCTGCAAATCCATGCTTCCCTCTGCGAAGGGCCTATCCATTTACTTTTATGTTATTTTATTTTTATCATTGAGTCATCACCCTCTCATTTAAGCACCAGTTGGAGAGCACTATTGTCGTTTTTATGCATTGAGTATAGTTAATGTTGGGTGTGACCATGAATGGATATCCTCTACCTTGAATTACAATGTTTAGTCGTTGCTTGAATCTCAGAGGTGCTCTGCATTTATGTTTTGCGGTCTCAGAAAGGGCTAGCGAGATACCATGTTATCATATTATATCATGATTGTTTTGACAAAGTGTTGGCATCCGAGATATCTTATTATTGCTCGCTAGTTGGTTATGTTATTGCCATGAGTAAATGTGAGACCTAACTGTTATCATCAATATGGTTAGTTCATAATCTTGCTTAAAACCTAGATGCTAGTTAAGTATATATACAGACAACAAGAACAAAAGAGTTTGTAAAAGTTTTTCTTTATCACTTTCAGTTTGTCAACTGAATTGCTTGATGGTGATCGGTTGGATGAGATTTACCATGTAATCGAGTCAATTTGTTAGGGCTTTGATACCTAGTATCCACTATGTTCTGAGATTGATGTTGCTATGACTTTGCTATGCCTAATGCTTGTCACTAGGGCTCGAGTGCCATGATTTCAGATCTGAACCCTCTATGTTTTCATGAATATATTTGAGTTCTTGATCCTATCTCGCAAGTTATATGCACCTGTTACGTGTCATGATCCGCATACCCCAAGGTGACAATAATTGGGATTCTTTCCGGTGATTGCCGTAGTTTGAGGAGTTCATGTATTCACTATGTGTTAATGCTTTGTTCCGGTTCTCTATTAAAAGGAGGCCTTAATATCCCTTAGTTTCCTTAAGGACCCCGCTGCCACGGGAGCGTAGGACAAAAGATGTCATGCAAGTTCTTACTATAAGCACGTATGACTATATACGGAATACATGCCTACATTACATTGATGAATTGGAGCTATTGTGTATCGCCCTAGGTTGTGACTGTTACATGATGAATGTCATCCAACATAATTATCCATCACTGATCCAATGCCTACGCTTTTCGCATATTGATCTTTGCTAAGTTACTTTTGTTGCTGCTGCTGTTACAATTACTACAAAACTGCTTCTGTTACTATTACTAATGTTACTATTGCTCTTGAAACTATCATACTACTGTGCTACTAAACACTTTGCTGTAGATATTTAGTTCTCTAGGTGTGGTTGAATTAACAACTCAACTGCCAATACTCGCAAATATTCTTTGGCCCCCCTTGTGTCGAATCAATAAATCTGGGTGAAATACTACCCGCGAAAACTATTGCGATCCCCTATACTTGTGGGTTATCAGTGTGCAGGTGCGCTTAACGGGATTTTGCTTAGTTCTCCTACTGGATTGATAACCTTGGTTCTTAACTGAGGGAAATACTTATCTCTACTATACTGCATCATCCTCTCCTCTTCGGGGAAATACCAACGCAGTCTACAAGTAGCAGGAATAATTTTTGGCGCCGTTGCCGGGGAGATATCATCAAAATTACCAGGTACCTTCGCACAAACTATCATCCACTTGCATTTATTTTATTTGCCTTTTTATTTGCATTTGCCTCTCGTTTTCATCTCCCCCACTTCTAAAACAATTTTACAAAAACACAAAAATATTTTATTTGCTTGCTTGCTTTTATTGCCATGTCAACACATAAAAACAGAAAGTAAAACAAAAAAATTAAGATCACTATGGATCACCTTAAAGTTTTCTACTTGGATCATCTTCGATCCATTTGTGCTCGTGCTGAAACCCCAACTAGTTTAGTTGAGGGAAAATCATTAGATGAGCATGCTCATTTTGTGCGTCACCGTTTGTCTAAAAAAGGGAGACTCTTATAGAATCAAATAAATTGTTTGCTATGCTATGCTTGGAATCTATGTGAAATTCATGATTTTACTTGTTGCTCTGAGAACCCTAAAAAACACCTTCCCTACCTATGTGAGTTTAATGATAATGAAATCTTATCTTCTTATGCCAAGGGTGTTTATAGCTTTTATGATATCGAACAAATTGAAGAATTTGTTGCTTTTAAGGGTGCCCATGAAGTTGCTTCTTTGATTGAAAAGTATGATATTACTCTCTACAAATCTGAAAATTTTGCCATACTTAAATATTGCGATGAAAACTATGCTTCCAATACCTATGTTAGTGAAGTCATTGGGAGAATGTCTGCTGCTTTGGAAGAGAATAATGATATGCATGAATCTATAGATAATTATGATTCCGTTGATTCGATTGAAATACCCCCTCTTGATGAATGTGATGCTTGCTATGGCCATGATGCCAATATTAATGATGCTTATAGAGATGAACTTGCTATAGTTCCTTATGTTAAAAATGAAATTATTGCTATAGCACCCATACTCGATAGCCCCTTGAATGAAAAGCATGATTGCAATGATGTTATTATAAATTATATTAATGTCAATTGTGCTAATTATATGCCAAGCTACAAGCTTGGGGATGATAATTTTGTTATGTCTACTACTTATTGCAATGATCACGATTGGGGTGATAATGCTTCTTATGATCTTGAAAATTTATTTAAACCTCATGATGAATATGTTATTGATAATAATGTTTTCAATACTATTAAAAGTGGGTTTGGAAGAGCGTCAACTTTAGGTAATAATGATCCCACTACTTTGGAGAATTATCAATCTTATGAATTTTTGGATAAGAGTGGGTTTGGAGAGGTCATGACTTTAGTTGATGTTAATCCCACTATCTTGGAAGATTATAATACTTTTATGCATGTGGATCATGAAGAGAATATTTTACGTGATAGCTATATTGTTAAATTTGATTATGATCCTACATGTAACTATTATGAGAGAGGAAAATATGGTTATTGGATTTTTCATGTTGAATTACCTCTCTTAAAGATCAAATTGTTAGTGTTTTGTTTTTCTTCTTTGCATATGCTAGATACTTTTTGTCTTGATAATTTGTTTGCTTATAAAATGCCTATGCATAGGAAGTATGCTAGACTTAAATGTGTTTCTCACATATTTTATGATGCTCTCTTTGTGTTTCCATTATTATCTTTCATGTGAGCATCAATAAAATCTCAAGCCTATCTTAATTGCTATAAAGAAAGAGCTTGTTGGGAGACAACCCAATAGTTATCCTTTCAGTTTTTGTTAGTTTACACAATTATAGCCTCTGTTATGATTGTGTTTTTATCTTTTAATTAGTGTTTGTGCCAAGTAATGCCTTTGGGATGATTTGGAAGATAGTATAACTGATGCTGTTTGAAAACAGAAACTTTTGCGTCCAGTGATGGAATTTTGATTTTTGGCTGGAGCGTTAGAACCTTCTGATTTTTTTACACAATATTGATATATTAATTTCCCACGTTCTTCTAATTTTTCAGAATTTTTTGAGTTACATAAGTATGACGTTAATTCAGGTCTTTACAGATTGTTCTATTTTAGACAGATTCTGTTTTTGTTGCATAGTTTGCTTATTTTGATGAATCTATGGATCGTATTGGGGGGTATGAGTCATGGAGAAGTCGGAGTACAGTAGCATTATGCCAATATTAAATATGAATCAATTTACAACAGTACCTAAAGTTTAAGATTTGTTTGTTATACTAACGGATCTCACGAGGTTTCTGTTGAGTTTTGTGTGCTGGAGTTTTCAAGTTTTGGGTGAGACTACGATGGATAAAAGAATAAGGAGCAGAAAGAGCCTAAGCTTGGGGATGCCCAAGGCACCCCAAGGTAATATTCAAGGAAGACTCAAGCGTCTAAGCTTGGGGATGCCCCGGAAGGCATCCCCTCTTTCGTCTACAATCTATCGGTAACTCACTTGGAGCTATATTTTTATTCATCACATGATATGTGTTTTACTTGGAGCGTCTTGTGATATAGTTTGTTTGCTTTTTAATTTGTCACAATCATCTTTGCTGAACACACCTTTTTGAGAGGGACACACATTATTCGTGATTTGTTAGAATACTCTATGTGCTTCACTTATATCTTTTGAGCTAGGCAGTTGCTCTAGTGCTTCACTTATATCTTTTAGAGCACGGCGGTGGTTATATTTTAAAGAAATAGTTGCACTCTCATGCTTCACTTATATCTTTTTGAGAGTCTAATGAATAGCAATGGTAATATGCATGGGTTATGAATTTGGTCCTGATATGATAGGTATTCAAGAGGGATATAATAAAAACTTTCATGTAGATCACTGAATATGACAAGTTTGATTCCTTGCAATAGTTTTGCGATATTAAGATGGTAATATGTGGGAGGTGCTAGTAGATAATTGTGGTTTAGTAAGAATATTGGCGTTAAGGTTTGTGATTCCCGAAGCATGCACGTATGATCTATCGTTATGCTAAGAAGTTGGAGCATGATTTATTCTTGATTGTCTACCTTATGAGAGGCGGTCGGGGATGAGCAATGGACTTTTCCTACCAATCTATCCCCCTAGGGGCATGCGTACTAGTACTTTGCTTCGAGGGCTAATAAACTTTCGCAATAAGTATGTGAGTTCTTTATGACTAATGTGAGTCCATGGATTATACGCACTCTCACCTTTCCGCAATTTGCTAGCCTCTTCGGTACCGTGCATTGCCCTTTCTCACATCGAGAGTTGGTGCAAACTTCACCGGTGCATCCAAACCCTATGATATGATACGCTCTATCACACATAAGCCTCCTTATATCTTCCTCAAAACAGCCACCATACCTACCTATCATGGCATTTCCATAGCCATTCCGAGATATATTGCCATGCAACTTCCACCGTTCTGTTTTTATGACACACATCGTCATTGTCATATTGCTTTGCATGATCATATAGCTGACATAGTATTTGGGGCTCAGCCACCATTCTTCATTTCTATACATGTTACACTAGTATCATTGCACATCCTGGTACACTGCCAGAGGCATTCATATAGAGTCATATATTTGTTCTAGTATCGAGTTGTAATTTTGAGTTGTAAGTAAATAAAAGTGTGATGATCATCATTATTAGAGCATTGTCCTAGTGAGGAAAGGATGATGGAGACCATGATTCCCCCACAAGTCGGAATGAGACTCCGGACGAAAAAAAAGAGCCCACGAAAAAAAAATGAGAGAAAAAGAGAGAAGGGGCAATGTTACTATCCTTTTTCCACACTTGTGCTTCAGAGTAGCACCATGTTTTTCATATAGAGAGTCTTCTATTTTGTCACTTTCATATACTAGTGGGAATTTTTCATTATAGAACTTGGCTTGTATATTCCGATGATGGGCTTCCTCAAATGCCCGAGGTCTTCATGAGCAAGCAAGTTGGATGCACACCCACTTAGTTTTCATGTTGAGCTTTCATACACTTGTAGCTCTTAGTGCATCCGTTGCATGGCAATCCCTACTCCTCGCATTGACATCAATTGATGGGCATCTCCATAGCCCGTTGATTAGCCTCGTTGATGTGAGACTATCTTCTTATTTTTGACTTCTCCTTATTAATCTCTACCACCATACTCTATTCCACCCATAGTGCTATATCCATGACATGATTGTTTATTAGTATGCCTGAGTATTGATGTCTTTATATCAAATTATAGACTATTGCCTTGAATCATTCGAATCTTATTATTCATGCCGTAAGAGAGATTACATGATGAAACATGATAGGTAGCATTCCACATCAAAAATTCTGTTTTTATCATTTACCTACTCGAGGACGAGCATGAATTAAGCTTGGGGATGCTTGATACATCTCCAACATATCTATAATTTTTGATTGTTCCATGCTAGTTGTTGTTTTCTGCTTGTTTTTGCCTTTTCAGAAAATCATTATCAAAAAGAGTCCAAACGAGAAAAAAAACTTTGGATTGATTTTTTCTGGACCAGAAGAGACCCACGAAGCTTCGGGAGAAGACCAGAAGAGCCACGGAGGCGACAAGCCTGGAGGGCGCGCCCAGGGGGTAGGCACGCCTCCCAGGCTTGTGGGCCCCTCGTAGCCCCTCCTGATCTAATTCTAGCGCTATAAATTCCCAAATATTCCCAATATACCAGGGAGACAGAAGAGAAAACCTTTCCGCCGCCGCAAGCCTCTGTTCTTCCGCGATCCCATCTGGAGGCCTTTTCCGGTACTCTGCCGGAGGGGAAATCGATCACGGAGGGCTTCTTCATCAACCTTGCTGCCCTTCCGATGATTTGTGAGTAGTTTACCACAGACCTACGGGCCCATAGCTAGTAGCTAGATGGATTCTTATCTCTCTTTGATCTTCAATACCATGTTCTCCTCGATGTTCTTGGAGTTCTATCCGATGTAATCTTCTTTTGCGGTGTGTTTGTTGGGATCCGATGAAATGTGAGTTTATGATCAGATTATTCATGAGAAATATTTGAGTCTTCTCTGAACTCTTTTATGCATGATTATTATAGCTTTGTATTTCTCTCCGATCTATCGATTTGGTTTAGCCTACTAGATTGATTTATCTTGCAATGGGAGAGGTGCTTTGTGATGGGTTCAATCTTTCGGTGCTCAATCCCAGTGACAGAAGGGGACATGACACATATTTGTATTGTTGCCATTAAGGATAAAAATACGGGGTTTAATCATATTGCTTGAGTTTACTTTGTCTACATCATGTCATCTTGCTTAAGGCGTTACTCTGTTTCATACTTAATACCCTAGATGCATGCTGGATAGCGGTCGATCGGTGGAGTAATAGTAGTAGATGCAGGCAGGAGTCGGTCTACTTGTCTCGGACGTGATGCCTATATACATGATCATTGCCATGAATCCGTCATAAATATTTGCTTTTATATCAATTGCCCAACAGTAATTTGTCTACCCACCGTATGCTATGTGTTCGAGAGAGAAGCCTCTAGTGAAAACTATGGGCCCCAGGTCTACTTTATCATATATAAAAAACCTAAAAATACCTTGCTGCAATTTATTTACTTTTATTTTATTTAGTATTTTAGTTTATCTATCTATCACTATCAGAATTAATCCGTGCAAATAACCGCTAAGAGGATTGACAACCCTCTTATTTGCGTTGGATGCAAGTGTTTGCTTTTGTGTGTGCAGGTGCGCTTAACGGGATTTTGCTTGGTTCTCTTACTGGATTGATGACCTTGGTTCTTAACTGAGGGAAATACTTATCTCTACTATACTGCATCATCCTCTCCTCTTCGGGGAAATACCAACGCAGTCTACAAGTATCATGGGCCCACGAGAGCTCCCGCCCACACCCCAGTGGAAGCCCCATGCTCAGCGCTGGCGGAACGATCGAATTGAGGGCGCCCCCGGGCTGCACCAACCTCAAGCTAACCCATGTCGGACACGACAGCCTCTTCTCTTTTGGATGTGAAACTGAGGGCGCCCCCCGGGCTGCACCAACCTCAAGCTGACCCGTGCCGGACACGGCAACCGCATCTTTTTTGGCTGTGTAATGAACCTTATTATTATGTTGCTGTAAAGCTTTATTTCCTAAGATATTTTATGTGTTTGGTAAGTTGCCTTTCTCAGGAGCCGTGTGTGCTCGCGACCTTCCTCCTGCACATCTCGCGAGCGAGGGCTGGACACGGTGCCTGTGCTCGGGTCAGTCCCAGCAGCGCTGCAAAATCCAAGTGATCGAGCTCTGGCTCGCGGGCCTGCTCCCGTGCACGCCACCTGCCAAGGTCCTTGGTGTCTCGTCTCCTCGCATGACGCCCATGAGCAAGCTAGCTAGCGTGCACTGCTCCCCCTGTTTGTGAGACCCATCGATATGAAGTTGTCACAGGAACAAGGCACGTAGAAGGCCTCGCGAGCACTGCCTCGCGAGGTAGCTCCCGACAAGATGCCTCCGTAAGCCCTCAGGAAGCCTCGCGAGCCAACCTATGCCAGCTGTCTCCACCAAGTGTTAGAGGGAGGCCTCACGAGCGAGAGCCTTGCGAGGCGCGCTCCGCGGCCACGACACGCCAAGCGACACTCGCGAAAAAGCTAAGTACAAAAACACTTCACGAGCCGCTCTCGGCGCCTCTCAAGCTCTCCTCTCCCCGCAACCTCGCTGAGTGCTGATGTTTCCTCCTCCGCGCAAGCCGCTTGCACGTCAAAGGGGGGCTTCCTGAGCATCGCGCCTCAGGAGCCCTTACCGCCTCTCAGTGCCCTACACCTCATGGCCTTGTCCAGGCAACGCGACCTGACATACCAGCGACGGCTGTAGCCCGCTCGGGGGCTGGGTCCTGACGACGTAGAGCACCAAGGCAAGCAAAGAAAGGAAAATAGGCCTCACGAGAGGGCCTTACGAGGAAACATACATTGCAGCAAATCAAAGTACTTAAACGCGAAAAAACATCGTTTTTACGCCCCCACGGGGCTACGTCAATCCATTACAGGAGCAAAAGAGAGGGGCCAAGACGGAGCGCGGCACATCTTCAAGATCCGACTCAGGCGCTACCTACGCCTAGTCGGAATCTTCGTCTTCGCTCTTGATGCGCGGGGAGCTTTCATCGCTTCCGCCCCCGCTGGAGGAGTCGGAGTCGCCGTCGCTGTCGCCCTCGCCGGAGGAGTCGGAGCCGCTGCCGCTCTCACTCTCCGCGCAGCACTCCCTGGAGCTACCGGAGACCCCGAAGAACTTCACAAAGAGTGTGGCGGTTCCATCGTACTTGAACTAGAGGAGATGCCCCTGCCTTAGGCCACGGGCGCGGGCGAACGACTTCCACCCCCGCTTCAGGAACATGAAGCCGGCGGGGGAGAATTCAGTCGCCACCCAGGAGGGGCCGTTGTAGCAGCCATCTGCCTGTAGCCACAAGCCCAAGGGCCCGTTATCCTCCATCGCTCTCACAAAGGAGTCCGGGAGCCGGAGCCAACTGCAGGGCCGACGATGCAGCCCCACGATGAACTCATGCGCCGCCTCCGCCGTGTGAGCCCCCGCCTAGGGAGGAAGGGCAGCCGCCCCACCGTGCCCACCTCGGCCGCGGGCGCCACGCCCTCCATGACCGCGGGCGGCGACCCATCAGCGGACGCTAGGGCTGGGCGCGGCGGTCGCCGAGGAGTACGTTCGGCCCCGGGGGGAACCCTCGTGGCAGCAGCGGATGCGCGGGCTCGCCCTCTACCCCTCGCCATCGCAGCGGCGGTCCTGTAAAAGAGCAAGGAAGGGTGAAAGGTTGGAGAAGGGGAGAGGCAGAGGTAGAAGATGAGTGGGGAGGTCTCTTCCCCCTCCGCTCCTTTTATAACACCCATCGGGGGCGCTCTATCCGCCGCTCCACCTTCTTCGACACCGGGAATCGAGGAAGCAGGAGGGAAGCAATGATAGCCCTGCGCGGGCAGGCTTTATGGCAGGCACAGGTGGTTACCGAGGTGGAGTGGAGGAAGTGGGGCATCCCACGTCCCGTCGTGCGCCACGCGTCGAACCTGGGCCCCGCAGTCTATCAGGGCCCGCGCCATTTCGCTCCCAACGGGCGGGAACGTGCGCGCCACGGGCCCGGGGGCTACTGTCGGGCCATTGGGAACCAGGGTACCACGACTCGTCTGCCTGCGGCCGAGGAAGCGACGCTTGGCGAAGACACCTCGCGAGGCGCCAACCTCACGAGGGTCCCTCCTCAAGGAGCAAACCACCAAGACTTAGCCGCAGACGCGGCAGGAGGCCTCGTGAGGCGGCCCCCCGAGACGGCCGCCCAGGCCATCCGAGCCTGACGTCAGCCGCGCGGTCCTGTGCCCATCACGTGGGTGACGCGCTTGGTGACGAATGGCGGCAGAAACCGCGCCAGCAGGTGCGGACAGAGAGGGTTTCCTCTTTGGTGCTAAAGGGGCAGCACCAGCTACCCTCCTCGAAAGCAAGTCCCAAGGACTGCCCGGTTGGTGAAAGAAGACCAAGACAGCAAGGCGCGCAGGGCGGTGGTCACCACCGAGCCCACCAGCGCGTCATGGATAGCAACTTTGCAGGCGAAGACCATCTTTTGTCAGGATAGCCTGGGCGCCTGTCCCCTTTCAAAACCCGCCAATTGTGGCTACCCTTCCCGCCGAGATTTTCAGGGGAAGAGGACCAAGGCGGCTTTAAAAGGGGCAGCGCTACCATTGTAGAGGGGATCGATTCCTTTGTCTCCTACCTTGTACGCAAGAACTCTCCCTCGCTCACAGCAATCCCAACACAAGCAGGAGTAGGGTTTTACACCGCAAGGTGGCCCGAACCTAGGTAACCGTTGTGTCCCCCGTCGTGCTCTACGCTCGTGTGCTCTCGCCGTAGCCTCGCCGTGGCCACCCTTGGATCGGTAGGAACGAGCTTGCCCCCAGTGTTCGAACCTTTGGGTCCCCGGAGCCCCGATTCTGACAAATTCAATACAACAATTACCGATCACTGATACGTCTCCAACGTATCTATAATTTTTGATTGTTCCATGCTGTTATATTATCAATCTTGGATGTTTTTATATACATTTACAACAATTATATATCATTTTTTGGGACTAACCTATTAACTTAGTGCCCAGTGCGAGTTGCTGTTTTCTGCCTGTTTTTGGTTTTACAGAATATCAATACCAAACGAAGTCCAAATGCAACGAAACTTTTTGGAGATTTTTTCTGGACAAGATAAACACTAGAAGCTTCGGGAGGAGGCCAGAAGACCCTGGAGGTGGCCACGAGCCTCCAGGGCGCGCCTGGGGGGGCAGGCGCGCCCTGGTGCCTCGTGGGCCCACCTCTGACTATTTTGACCTAATTCCACCACTATAAATTCCCAAAAATCGGGAAACCAACCAGGGAGTCCACAAAATACTTTTTCCGCCGCCGCAAGTTTCTGTTCTCGAGAGATCCCATCTGGAGGCCTTTTCTGGTGCTCCGCCGGAGGGGGAATTGATCACGGAGGGGCTCTACATCAACCTTGCTGCCCTTCCGATGATGCGTGAGTAGTTTACCACAGACCTTCGGGTCCATAGTTAGTAGCTAGATGGCTTCTCTCTTTTTGATCTTCAATACAATGTTCTCCTCGATGTTCTTGGAGTTCTATCCGATGTAATCACTTTTTGCGGTGTGTTTGTTGGGATCCGATGAATTGTGAGTTTATGATCAGATTATCCATGAATATTATTTGAGTCTTTTCTGATCTCTTTTATGCATGATTATTATAGCTTCGTATTTCTTCTCCGATCTATTGATTTGGTTTGGCCAACTAGATTGATTTATCTTGCCATGGGAAGTGGGTTCGATCTTGCAGTGCTCAATCCCAGTGACAGAAAGGGACATGACATGTATGTATCGTTGCTATTATGGGTAAAAAGATGGGGTTTATTCATGCGTGAGTTTACTTTGTCTACATCATGTCATCTTGCTTAAGACGTTACTCCGTTCTTTATGGACTTAATACACTAGATGCATGCTGGATAGCGGTCGATGTGTGGAGTAATAGTAGTAGATGCAGGCAGGAGTCGGTCTACTTGTCTCGGATGTGATGCCTATATACATGATCATTGCCTTGGATATCGTCATGATTATTTGCTTTTCTATCAATTGCCCAACAGTAATTTGTCTACCCACCGTATGCTATTTTCTTGAGAGAAGCCTCTAGTGAAAACTATGGCCCCCGGGTCTACCTCTATCAAATTACTAAAACCCTAAAAATACTTGCTGCACTTTTTTTTGTATTTTTGTTTCTATCTATCTATCTATCACATATAATTTAATCTTGCAATTAACCGCCGAGGGATTGACAACCCCTTGTTTGCGTTGGGTGCAAGGATTTATTGTTTGTGTGCAGGTACTGCTAACGAGGTGTTACGTGGTTCTCCTACTGGATTGATAACCTTGGTTTCATAACTGAGGGAAATACTTACCTCTACTGTGATGCATCATCCCTTCCTCTTCGGGGAAAATACCAACGCAAGCTACAAGTAGCAGGAAGAATTTCTGGCGCCGTTGCCGGGGAGACATCATCAACATCTATCAAGTACCTTCGCATAAACTCTCATCTCCTTGCTTGTCCCAAAAACGAGCAGGACCACGAACAATGGCAAATGTAGATTGCAAAACCCCAAAGGCTCTTTCAATATCTTTTCGGGCAGCCTCTTGTACCTTTGCAAATTCAATATGCTTCCTAGTTTTGGGCTTTTTGATGCTCTTGACAAATGTACACCAAGAAGGGTAAATACCATCCGCAAGATAGTACCCCTTTGTGTACTCATGCCCATTCACCGTGAAGTTGCAAGCAGGAGCATCACCACTAGCAAGGCTAGCAAACATATGAGACCGTTGCAACACATTGATATCATTGAGAGTACCCAGCATATCAAAAAAACAATGCCAAATCCATAAATCCTCGGATGCTACGGCCTCTAGCACAATTGTTGCATCACGAGACTTGCCACAATATTGCCCGTGCCATGCCTTCGGGCAGTTTTTCCAAGTCCAATGCATGCAATCAATGCTTCCTAGCATGCCGGGCCAACCTCGCTTCTCATTTGCTGCCATCAACTTTTTAGTGTCTTCCTCGTTGGGTGCATGAAGATAGACATGACCAAAGACGCGGATGATCAGTTTGGCGAACCTACGCACTGACTCAATTGTGGTATCTTCGCCAATGCGAAGACACTCGTCGGCATAGTCAGCCAGAATGCCATATGCAATCACCCGCATAGCTGCCGAGATTTTTTGATATGCGCTAAAACCCAACAAGCCCGCGGCGTTTCTCCTTTGAGTAAAAAAACGATAATTGGCCTCGCAAGCTTGCACAATTTTAACGAAGAGGGATCGGCGCATTCGATACCTTCTTCGGAAGAGGTGCGGCGGATAGGTAGGATTGTCCGTGAAGTAGTCTTGCATCAACATCATGTTCCCGAGATGGCGGTTGCGAGGGATGCAAAGACGGCCGACAGTCAATCCTCGCCGTCTCTTGCGGTTTCGATCCTCGACCTCCTTCACGGCTAGGACCGCCACCACTATCTGCCGCCGATGGCGCTCGAGTATCGACTCCACGTCCGAGTCGTCGGACGAGGATGGATCCTCGAGCAAAAATTGCTCGCAAGGGCTCAAATCCATCTACAAAAACCGCATCCGAGCTCACATCAACGAAATTTCAACACCCGTGGTCGAGCTACAAGGGGCAGAAAAGGGGCTCACCGGCTGCGGTCGATCCGGGGCGGCTCGACGAATCCGGGGCGGGCGGCGACTCGGCGGCGGTTGATCCGGGCGGTGGCGACCCGGGGGCGGCTCGGCGAATCCGGGGCGGGCGGCGACTCGACGGCGGTCGATCCGAGGTGCCGGCGAGGAGACCCGGGTGTAGTGCGGCCCGGCGGCGCGATTCCGCCGGCGGAAGTGGCCGGAAACGCAGGCGGCGGGCGGGAGGGTGATGTGGGGAACGCGCGCGCTGAAATGTCCCTCCCGCCAACCGCTTTCGCGGGATACAGGGCACCGACGGGGCGGGGGGGAAACCTGGGTATTCGTGGGTCGGAGGGGGCAATTTATCGCGCCCCTCAAAAAAATTTAAGGGTCGGACGCGTTTACGGTTTTTGCTCGGGCCACTTTTTCCGCGCCAAACCGTAAATTGGCGGTTATTTTACGGGTCGGGGCGATATAAGGCCTTGTACAATGTTAGATGCTTAGAGAGGTGATTAGAAAAATAAATCGGATTTTTCTGAAGCACCGGTGCCTATTTGGTGCTTAAGAAAGTCTGATTTATTTCTTCAAGCAACTTCCCTAAGCACCTTGCATTGTACGAGGTCTAAGGGGTCTGGGTCTGCTAGAGATGCTCTAAACGGGTCGGGGCGCATCGGAGGGGCCAAATTAGCTATGTCCGGCGCAACTAGCGGCGGCTACTTCTGTGGTTCCAATCAACGCAATCCCATCGTCTCATCCGATCGAGTTCGAACTCCCCACTTCCTGACTAATCAATCGTTCCAACGATGTGCTCCTGCGCACCACTCCCCCACCCACCCTTCAAACCCGCGCCCGCGCCCTCGTCCCATCCGAACCTAAACCCAAAGCCCAACGCCGCCTCCGGCCACGGACCAACACTGCTCCGCTGCGCCCTCGTCGCGCGCGCGGCCGCAAGGGACGATCCGCCGCCGCCGCCGTCCAGCTTCGACTTCCTGGCGCTGAAGCGGGAGCTCGAGGAGCAGGAGGAGGGGGTGGTCGCTGTGGATGCGGCGGAGGGAGGAGGAGACGCGGTTGTTAAAGAGGAAGATGGCGAGAGGGAGCCGAAGACGATTAGTAGCAGCGGGAGGAGGACGGGGAGGCAAATGGCTAGGCGGTCGGGGCTGCTAGCGAAGCAGGTGATCAGCGTCAGCTCAGCTCGGAGCCTCGGGTTCGTGTCTCAGCTGTGGGTCGACGCCTCGTCGGTACGGGCTCCTCCTCCCTGCACCTGTTTTCGTTTGGCCAATCTATCTGATGTGACTTTGGCCAGTTCATTAGTGGCGATTGCAAATTACGGTTCACATCCTCGTGTTTGTTTGTTACTTTAGTTGTTCCCGCATCTTTACATGAAGGGCACGATCTACCATCACGACGCAATGCCTTACCGTGTTATCTATCATCACGGCCACGAGACAAAATTTATGCTGTTCTTCTGTTTGGGCCTAAGGGCATCTCCAACGCCGACCCTCAAACATCCCGCATCCGTTTGGACCGTGCTGTCCGGACCACGGAAGCCATCAAACGCGGTCCTGTATCGGTCCGCAGGGCGGTCTGGACGCGTTTTCTCCCGCAAACCGGAGACAAACGTGGGGGAGCTTTGCGGGAGTCCGGACCGCTACTTCACCCGCTTCTGACAGCCCTGGCCCACCAAAACCCACTCCTCCATCCCGCGCGCACTTCCCGCCCGGCGCCAGCTGCCCGCATTCATGTCGCTGTAGAGCGCGCCGCTCAACATTGAAGACGGCTCAGGGCGGACGCGACCTCTCACTGTCTCCGCCATTGAAGCGGCGCGCCGGCCGAGGGCGCTGCCCGCGACGCGTCTCCGGTGTCCGCGCTTGTTCAATGCCGGAGACGCGTGACTGGACGGGACGGAACGGATATCTACCATGCCCGTTCAATGTCCCGTCCGTCCGTATGCCGCCATTAAGCAGGCTCGCCGGCCGAGAAACCCACTCTGGCGACGCGCATTGACGCAGCCGGACGCCTCACCGGAAGCCGCTATTTAAACGCGGCCACACCCGGCTAACTCCACCACACAACACAAGCCTCTCCCCATCCTCTTCCCCTTGCACTGCATCCGCCATGACTGCAGGCGGCGAAGCTCTGTGGGAGAGCCTTTCCACTGAGATGAAGCATGCGGTGGCCGCCTTTGCCGCCGCCTGGCAGAGCCGCCATGCCAGGCGGATCGAGGCCGGCTTGCTGGCCAGCTCGCCCGAGGTCTCCGACGACGATGACCCCACGATGGAGACGGGCTCCGACGACACCGCCCCGGCTCCCGTGCCTGTGCACGCCGGCATCACCATGGAGCAGGCGCAGGCGCACTACAACGCCGCCATGGCGGAGGTGCAGCCTGCGCCGGCGCCTTTGTCGGCGTTCCGGCAGTTGCAGGAGGAACAACGGTACAACCTGTTCCTCCTGGAGCAACACCGGCTGGCGGAGGGCCAGATCTACGGCGAGCGCGCGAGCGAGGAGGCCGTGGCGGCCATGGCCGCGGCGAACCCCAACTTCGTCGCGGAGCAGCGTGCCATCTACGATGCCCTCTGCGCTCAAGCCGCCGCTCGCCAGGAAGCGGCCGCCGCCGAGGCGCAGCTCCGGGCGATCGCGGAGGAGAACAACGCCAGCTGCACCTCCTACGCGCCGCCGACGAACCATCAGGCGGCCCGGTGGGACGACGACAGCACGGGCGTCACCATTTCCATCGTGGACCTCACGTCCACCGGCGACGGATAGGTCGCGGACTCCTCCGAGGATGAGTAGGGCACGGGAGGCGGCAGGGCCTGGTGTCACATGTGGGCCGGTCCGTCTCCCATGTTCTACTCTTCCTCGCCGGAGACCGCACCTTCACCTCACGGGTCTTATCGCCGGTGGTCATGAAGACGGTGGATGGAGGACGACACGAGCTCGGACGCCGGGCGCCGCCGCCGTGTAGGATAGGTTTAGGGTCGGGTCTTTTTTTTTTGTTCTAAATGTTCGAAATCTAATGAAAATCCACCGTGTTTGTATGAAATCCGTCATGTTTGTATGAAATCCGACCGTGTTTGCCTGAATTTCATCCGGTTTGTTGAAAAAGAGTTTGAAATGTATGCGGCTAGCGTTGGATGGCGTCCTCCCGCATCCATGTCCGCGGACTGGTCCCCCCCTGTCCGCGGACGGATGCGGGAGGAAATTTGCGGGTTGCTGTTGGAGATGCCCTAAGTCATAACTGTGATATGTTTAGAGTAATGTGTAATGTGTTAATGTTCTAGGGTAATTGGCAGATGTGGGTGTCATTTCCTCTTCTTCTATTGGCACACATTTCTTGGCTGCTAAGGGGGCCTTTCCTCCACGAAGTTTGGATTCCGTTGTCATATATCAGATCAACTAGCTGTGGATGCTTTCCCATAATGCGTAAACTGTGACATATAGTGGGTCAGCTACATCCTTTGCTTAGGCGATGCTGAGTACTTTAAAGGGTCCATTCAGTATTATGACTAACGAGCACTAAAAGAGTTGATCAGGAAACAGGGGCATTCACCCACTTACGGTTTGGGCACCAAATCATCATGAAGTTTCGAAAGTATTTGATGATGTAGCCTCTAGAGTGCCTTTAAAATTTCAACTTCCAATTAAAAGTTTGTCAGAAGAAACAAAAACAACAAGTTTGTTGTGAAAAGTAGTATTTGTCTTCTTTTCATTTATCACTTGTCAGATTCTTCTCATTTCTGTTACTCCTAAAATTTTGTACATAGGTGTAGTAAATTGAGAAGTACACAATGGTTTTTCTTCCTGATGATTTAGTGCCTGAACTGAAAGGCAAGTGCATGGGATATGATGACATATTGCTATGAATATAAGATGAATGGATGAATAAAGATATCGTTCAAATAATGTATGTCTTGGTGCAAGTTCTAATGTGCTTTTCAAATCTCCCTGTGGCCAGCCGCACTAGGGGGGAAGGGGGACTGGAGGGTGATAGGTTGTGCTTGACCGACTATGCTAGGTGAGGGGGAGGCAAGAAATGGATAACACAGGTTGTGAAAGCGGCTACGAAGAAGGGCTTTGTGTTCAGATTTTAGCCTAGGGTGTCAGACAAAGCTTCACCATTCATCTTCTCTTGTAGTCCATTTTTCTACTAGAATTCACAACTCAACTAAGCTCAGTTAATCTAAGATTCCCTTGTACAGCCGTACACATATGTGTTTGCTTTATTAAAGGAAATTTCCCAGCTCATTATAGCAACCAGAAAACATTTTTGTTGCAATTGACTTCTTAAGGCCCAGTGAACCAGGAGTGTCCTGGTGCCAACCTATCCGTACGAGAAAAACGAAGATGGATAAAAAATAAGAATGCATCCTCTTCATCTTCCTCAGCCTACTTGTCATCAGTATCAATCATCAATATTATCCTGTATTTTCTGGCAATATCCTCGCTGATGAGTCCAGCTCTCGCTTTATGATTTGCACCTTCATTAGAGAAATAGCCCACAAGTAACTGAAGTAACTTTACGAGTATATTATTTGGTGTTGGCAAATATGAATGAAGGTCACATTATTGCTCCAAGTATAAACAACCTGTAATAACGCTGCAATGAGGCCACGCCTGACCGTGTGGGTCCTATCCTAGTTTACAGTCATAGATCAAATCTGGTATTGATCTAGTTTACTATCATAGACCACGCTCCACCTTCCTCTTATTTTTTTTGAAGAAATCCTCTTATGTTTTGGTATGAACCTTCCTCTTCTTAGGATTCACATGTTTAAACAAAACATTTTCCTAGTAGCAAAAATACTGTAGTCAATTGCCACAGTTGAACAATTTTTTATTTCGAGTCATCCATTATCATATGCTAGCTAAACACATGTGCTTTGCCACAGATGGAAATATATAACCGATCATGTTAAGTTATTGTCGTCGTCACAGTTTCCTCTACGCTGTCGCGGCCATCTGAGATCCTCCCAGAGCAGCTTAAGTCTTTACATTGTGCTCCGCGTCATGCTTAATTTCCATTAGAGATTTTTCTAGAGGTGGTTGAGTTGGTTTGTGGAAAAACCTCATTGTATTTACAGTTACTTTTTATATTTTCTGTTAGATTTTTTTTCTCTCGAGAAAACGCAAAGGACCTTTGCGTTTCATTCCATTGAAAAGAGAGAGTTTTTAAGGTTACAGCCCTCCTAGGAGGCGAGTTACAAGGGCATTGAACATACTAGTGCACGTCCCAGGTTGGGGGCAAGACTACTCTAAGCCCTACGGCGCCTGCCGCATCCCAAAGTCTGGCCTCATTGTTGATTCTGCCAAGTGTTTGAACGGAAGGGCACGCGTCGTTGAAGATGCAGTCGTTCCTGTGCTTCTAAATCATCCAGGACGTGGGGAGCGTCGCGGATGCCAGCCCGTTACGCATCGGCTTGGGCGTGGCCTGTCTGGCGCCGTGCCACCAGTCCAGAAGGGCGATTTCATTGTCTGGAGGTCTGCAGGTCATGCGCATCCAGGAGAGGATCTCAAACCAGACGTGGCGTGAAAAGGGGCAACCAAGAAGAAGATGGCGCATCGTCTCGGGCTCCTGATCGCATAAGGGGCAGTTGGTGTGGTGTTGCAGCCCATGTCAAGCGAGGCGGTCTGCCGTCCAGCATCGATCCAAGCTAACGAGCCAGTGAAAGAATTTCACTTTTGGGGGCGCCCAGGTCTTCCAGATAAGCTTCCAGGTGCTGCAGGTGGTCGAACCGTGGAAGGAAGCGATGTAGGCAGATTTGGCAGTGTAAGTGCCAGACGCGTTCCACTTCCACACGAGCCGGTCAGGCGCGTCGGAGAGCGCCGTGGCCTCAATCAGGCGTCACAGCAGGAGGTACTGGCCGATTTCGTGAATGCCCACGACGCCATTATTGTCTAGCGCCCATATTTTCGGTTAGATGTTTCCTAGGAGCATTGAAATAGAGGTGGGAAGCATGGATGAACTGCGCCTCAGCAATTAGTGCTCATAAGATAGGAAAGATGACATAACTATTTAGGAAGTGTTACATTTCGTGGTAACAGTCATTTTGTAAGATCAACGCCACTTTTTCTTAATTTGTACTTTTAATTTTTATTAATGAAAATACCGTAGAACGCCTTGTTCTACGGTCAGTTCCTCAAAAAAAGAAAAACGCCATTTTTTCTTGATCTTGTTCTATTTCAATTTTTCTCCAGTGGGTTGTTGCATTGGTTGAAGTGAGGCCAAGCTTGCTTTCAGGAGATGCGGACAAATTCCTTTTTGAGGATATATATCAGGTTAAATATTCGACAATGCTCGATTTATTTTTCAATGTACCCTTTATTCTTGTTATCCACCTTGACATAGCTAAGTATATATTTTTATTAATAGTGCAGCAGAAACTTAAGTAATAATGATATGCAAGGTACTAATTGCTTTTGTAGGTTGGAGATGTTGTGCTTGTTGAGGATGAATCTGTGGTTGAGAACGAATTTAAGCTAGTTGGGCTGCATGGCTTGGTATGTTACCTTTATAAATTCAAACAAGGTCTTATTTTTCTGATTTTATTACATATTTATAGCTTAGGACATCAGCCTTAAAATGTATAGTGCTAGATTGTTTTGTATGCCATTTTACAATTTGTAAGCACGTTCCCTTGCATTCTTCCTGTTATGCCCCCATTTACCGTTACTCTCATGGATAAATGGATGTACTTCCCAATGTTTCTCATTGGAGAGTGAACACAGGATTTTAGAGAATAACAGGAGCGCCTAGCAGCAAGACAAGTGAATTTAAATTATAATCCTTAATTCTTGTCCCCATGGCTAAAGTAACCTGCATGTGTGGACCAGCTCGGGGAGAGTACGAGCTAAACTCTACGCAATACTACCTTATGTAATGTTCATTGAAAGGGAATATTCTTCGTTCCATATCTTTTGGAACTCCTCTTAGTGCAGTTTTGTCTGAAAAAAGAAAAGAACATCGATCTCAAGTTCTTGGCCATATCAGAACCAGCAGTACTTACCATTCTATAATATTATTTTTTTAGGTTGCCTACAATGTTGTAACTTCCAGGCGGCGCAATGTCGGTAAGGTGAGTTTACCTGGTCTTTAAGGGGTAATCTGAGTGAATTTCATTTTCCGTTTGCATTTGAAGAGTTTACTTAATTTTGATGTTTTTAAGCACATTTTTAATTCTTTAAGTGCGTGGCTTCACGTTTAACATTAACTCAGGTGTTGTGGAATCTCTTGAGCTTGATTCATTTGGGCTTACTATTGTCCCTGCTAGTCTGGTAATTTGGTTGAACACCTACCTGTCTTCTTATAGTCCATCTAAATCCTTTGAATCTGTCTCAGTATACCACTTATTCCTTACAGGTAAGCACATACTGTTTATTTGTCGAAGATGTGCTTGATATAGTTTCTGATACAATCGTGGTGCATGAAGATGCAATCTCTCGTGTTCAGCGGTTAACACAGGTAAGCATTACTGATTATTTCTGATAGAACTAGTATTGGACTTAAAAGTACCGATTGCCTGGAGATCTAATCGTAATCGAAGCAACAACCTTGTTGAGTGAAAAATATTCTTAACTGAATGGTAGGGCATCTGGGGCACCCAAAATATGCAAGGACCTGGCGATCAGATAGGCGAGTACAACAGATATGGAAGGCGAAGAGCTAGGCCTGTTAAGAGACAAAATAGCCAGGGTAAGCCGACGGGCCGAAAACTCCATAGGAAAACGCGGGATCCGGAGGATGAGTGGGAACTGCCAATGGAGTATTGACACACGCACACGCAACACTAGCTCTCTTCCCGTCCTCAAGAGAAAGAAGTGCTGTCCTGCCTGTTCTAGTTAGTGCTCAGCTACAATAGGATATGCCAAGTTTTCTACTCCATGGTTGGAAGATGACGAATCGGAAAGGAAATAGTTGGCCATCTTGGGCGTGCTTTGGCTTGGTGGGTTAGTGAAAAGCGAGTATGTCTGCCGACCTCCGACGTCCTAGTTCTGGTACAAAATGACTCATTTGTGGCGAGTTCATTCCTCATGTAATGATGAAGCTTCTTTTGACTTGACCGACACTGAATGACTGAAATGTATATGCGTGTAATCACCATGTAGCGATGTACTACCACCGGAGACTGGACTAGTACTACTTAGATTAGTATAGCTCTAGCCAGAACGTCAAGATTCCTGCTATATATTTGTACAAAACGAAAAACAGCTAGGTTTCTGAAAGGGGGGTCTGTGGCTACTCCTACTTCAACAACTGATATGATTTTTTCCTTTCTGTTTCCTGTTCCACTAAACTACTCGTACTAGTGAGGCTGCGAGACCTGTGGTTGACTGCCTCACCTGTAGGCTGTAGTAGCATGTTGCGTAGTGACGGCCGACCTCAGCCGGACCTGGAGGAGTACAATTTTAGCATCCGGCGACCTACCCAGGATGTGCGTGTGCGTGTCCCTACGAGCACGTACTTTTCTTTTTTCATTCTCGGGACTGGATCGATGCCTTGCATGACAGCGTTGACACATTTATCGGCACCAGACTCTGCTGGCCATATTTATGGTTCCGACATCTGCAACAGCTCAACCCATCAAAGATCACACTCATCATCACCGCTCGAACAGTGCTGCTGCTCGAGCCGTTCGCTGGATCCATGGCGGTTTTCGCGGATCCATGGAATTACTCGCCGCGTACCGGTGGGCTCTATCCAATTCCAAGGTACAAGAGCTGCTGCGCACGGCGTCTCGTGATACTCTTCGTGCCGTTTTCGCTTTTAAATCTTCCGTCGAGTTGCGTTTTTTGTTTTTAGAAAAAGGTCTCGTATATTTTGACTTGGGCAGGATCGGTTAGCGACGACCAAGGACAAAGGAGGCATAGGAAGATGAGAAGCATCATCAGAGCAAGTATAATAGTACCCAGTCAGCAGGCTATAAGCACTTCCATTGTCATCAAAATCATAGCTGGAGGAGAGAGAAGGCAGAAAAAAGAAGAGAGCGGGCGCTCCGGCTATCGCTAGCTACAGCGCAGGAAACAAGAAACCAAACCTGCATGCAGCCCGCATGCAGCCGTGTGAGCCAGCGCTCCATTCCTTTCCACCAATTAGCATGCGTCTCCTTCCCTCCTTTTACATGCAAGCATTAAGTATTGGTAGCTAGTTTACAGCCAATTCACTATAATAGCAGGCTATTGCGAAGGCTTCAAGTGACATGGCGTTCATATACAGCCAGCAGCGAGCTTTCTTATTAACCATGCTCTCAAACGGACAACGGTATGTGGGGTCTCTGTTCTACAAGTAGCCGTCCATATGATCTGAGCTCACCACCTACACCCTGGATTCTCAGCTACCTCCGGATTTCTCCTCAACCATGTCAGTCACGGCAGGGTCGCAGTGTCCTTTTCCAGTAGCTACCATTATAACAGCCAACCAAATCGCACCAACCAACTGTGCAGAAAAAAACACAGTGCTCTATGTTGTACAGTATGTCGTTTGAAATTTGCATCAACATTAGTTTTGTTTTTTGCGATAAAACATTAGCTTTCTCTTATATGTAATAGAAAAGTTACTAGCACAAAACTGCCAAACTTTTAATATGTGATCAGTGTGAATATACTTTCGCAATGTGCATTTATTTTACTTTTAAAAATATAGTAAGTTTTTATAGAAAATTAGAAACTGACTTTTAATCATTTCTTTAAGATCAACGCCATGATGGTTGCTCTGATGCATCCGTTGGAGATCTAACGTATAAGACTCGAAGTTGTCAGATTTTTACCAATAGAGAGAGAGAGATAGAGTTTTCACCAGATATGTTCCCTTTGTTAATGGATGGTTAATCTTATGGTTGCGTCAATTATGTAAAGTGAGAAACAGTGTGGCATGGACCAAGTAGCATTTTCAACTCCTTGCAGTCCATAGAGTGAGAAGCATGCCATACCATCCAAAGAGCCATGATCCAATGTGTCATAACGCAACACAGAACCGGGAAAACCCCCAAAAGAAAAGCGATCAGACCCTGTTTACGCTTTTGCTTTGGCACTGTGACAAGTTTAATCATGAAGTGTATCACGAATCTTAGAATCATAGCAACGCCTAGCTGAAAAGTGTGCAACTGCGGCTGCAGCGAGCTCCGCCGCCGCCGCCGCCGCTTGATCTCCCGCCTCTGACCACCTCCTTCACAACAGAGGACAGATCCGGAATCCTCTCCGCACTCTCTCTCCATCCCTCCCGAAATCCAGCTGCGCCGTCGCCGGGATCGCAGCAGCAGCCGTCCACCTCCTCCACGCCTCACCTCCAGCCCAGCTCGCTCCCGTGCGGCCCCGTCGGCCGCACCGGGGCGCCCCCGGCCGGCCGCCCTCGGCCCTCCCTGCCTCGCCCCTCCCCTCGCCGCCGCTGGAGGGTGCCGTTTGGGCAAAGACTGGGCGGCACGGGCGGCGGCGGGGCCTTCCTTTGACCTGGCGGGGCTGGCTTTTGGGGCTCGGCGGGGGCCTCGTGAACCGGCTCGGCGGAGGGAGGTCGCTGCCTGCTTGGTGCAGTAGCGGTCCATGGCGGCGCGGTGGACTTCCTCGGCGATGCGGCGGCAAGGCGGCGGCCCATGGCGGCGTAGCTGCTCCCTCGCGGTGCGGCGTCGCGGCCTGCGTCGCGGCCTGCTTGGTGCAGCGGTGGTCGGCCGGTGCGGCGCTCCCTGTCGGCGTGGCTCTGGCACGCGGCGGTGCGGCTCCAGATGCGCCGGCCCCGCCCTCCTAGTGGCTGGCTCCGACCGGCCGTGGGGCTCCGAGGCGGCCTCCGGTGAGCCTGGATCCTCTGGATCTGGCTTCTGCGGGCATTGGGGCCGTTGGGCCTGTGCGGGCCTCTGCTCGCTGGCGGCTGAGGTTGCGGCGTGAGGCTGTTTGGTGGTCCGACCGGGCTCGGGCTCTGGCGGGCAGTGTGGCAGCACCGGGCGAAAGCTCCGCCTCGGGCTGCTGGTCGGGGCCGGCGACGGCGACGCCCTCGGGTGCCGTGCTCTTCTTGAAGACGTCGCCGAGGTGTGCTGTCCGTCCTGCTCTTGTCTCCGGTCGGTGAGACCAGTGGTGGTTGCGTGGTGTGGTGGTGGCTTCTGCTTGGTCATGGCGTGATGGCTTCGTGGGAGGTGAGCGGGCCAGTGGAGGTGCAGTGCGTGAGGGTGTGGTGTTGGGCGGTGCTCCGGGCGAAAGCTTGACGAGCTCTTGCCAGCCGACGGCGTCGGCGTCCGCGGACGTCGTGTCACCTCCTTGGAGGCGCCGCCGTGGAGTCCACCCCCTGCACACCCTCGGTTCCAGCTCTTCGGGTGAAAGCCTAAGGCCCAGCCAGGTCGGGCGACGACGTCGGCATCGTCGCTTCCTTCTTTCGGGCGTCGTCTTGAAGAGCATTGGATCCCGTTTGCGCGCTCCATGGGCTGGACGCTCGCGGCATTGCGGTCGGCAGGTGTCCGTCCGGCAATGGTGATGTGGCGCGACTTCTTGTGTGGCAACGATGGCGGCTTTGGGCGGAGTTGGGCGGCTGCTGAGCTTTGGTAGTTGGTCTCATCCGGCGTGTTCGAGGGGTTGCCGTGCCTCACTTGTCTTCCTGAAGTCGGAGCTGCAGAGGAGGTGTCTCCGCGGTGACGATGACACGAGACGGGTGATCGGTTCCGGTGCCGGCTCGACGCAGGCCTAATGCTTTTCCCCTGCAATGCTCGTCGACAGAGTCGGAGCTGCCTGGTCGTCGGCGGGTGTGGTGGACTGTTTGGCATCGACCGGCGTAGGCCTCGACGCTTGAGCGGTGAGGGCTTCATCGGTGGTCGTTGGTGGTGGAGTCGGAGTCGCCCTCGCGGAGGAGTGATGACGATGACACCGGATTGTAACCTCGACGGCGCTTTTCTCCTCGACGGCGTGTGTGCGTTCTTGTGTGGATTGCCAGGTCGCCCTGACTGCCTTGTTTTTGCGGGCATGTTGTGACGGTTTTCGCCCGGTTTTCCGTTAATTAACTGGGCAACTCTCTTCGACCTTTTTTAATGAATCGGACCCTAAGGAACCGCGTTTCAAAAAAGTTTAATCATGAAGTGTCAATATATCCAGAGCAAGCATGATTGCATAAATTATGTTGGGAACTACTACTAGTATGCCAAGAGACAGAGACGGTGCTTGTACGAGCCAGTTTTGAGGGAGGGGAACATAAAAAGGTCAAACTAGGAAGGCAGCAAAGAGGTTCGTGGTCTGGTCGCAGAGGCAAGCACGCGTGGATAGGGCATGTTCAATGCTAGACGCCTACAGGCGCTTACAACGAAAACAACAAAAATAAAGAAAGATAAAAAGTCTCTAGCGCTAACCCTTGCAATGGCAGGCGCTAATAACGAGCGCTATTAACGGGCTTTCCGCAGATTAGAAACGAAGGGCCAGCCATCTCGTACAGGGAGAAAAGAACGGAGCGCTCGGTGCCCAGGTTCGCGTCGATGCCGGACCAGGCGCTGGGAATTAACATGGTAACTGCCGATCTATCGGGATTAAATTCCTAGCGCCCTCTCCTAGCGTCTCCCGTTGGAGATGCCCTCCCCACACGGACACGGCGTCCCGGCACGGCAGCATCCAGAACCACAAGCCGAGGTGCACCGGAGCCCCCTACCCACCAGGAGCACTAGCGAGCACAGCCCGGCCGGTCAACCTCTCCCTCTCCCGAGTCATTCCGTTGCGCTGTTAATTTATACCGCGCGCGCGCGTTTGACCGCGGACCTCTCCATTCCTCCCGTGTTCTCTCTTCTCTCGCTATCGCTCTCCGCTGGCAGCGCGCGGCGAAAGTCTTCCCCGCTGCGCGCAACCCCGTTCAGACCGGGGATCCGGGGCATTAAAGCTTCCTTCCTACCACCAGTCAACTCTCCTCCTCCTCCTCCTCCTCCTCCTCTTCCACTGTGTATATACTACTCCGCTTGACCTGACCTGACTAGCGGTGAGCGCGGGGGCGGGCGTGGAACTTCCAGGAACTCGAGTTGGAATTGCGGGGGGTTAAAGGCCACCACGGGCCGCACAAGCTCCCGAGGTTGTGGTGCTTGTTGCGCCTCCCGGGGAAGAGTGGTGGAAACGTCGAGGAGGAAGCGGCCAGGGAACGGGAAAGGTGAGTTCTTGGCTTCTTCCCCTCTTCCTCTTCTTCCTTCGGCATTCGGTGCCTTTCCAGAGCCTAGTTTTTTCTCCTTCCCTCATCTCTTCCGTTTCATTCTTTCTCTCTGTCTCGAGCTGGCCTCCAGATTACTCTCTTCAGGTGTTTGTTCCTAGAGATCAGTAAGTCAGTATCGATTGCTCTGTCTTTTTATTTTTTCTTGTGCTGTACTAGGTCTAGGTTGCAACTCCATAGCATATAAGATTTTCTTTTTCAGAAACGTACGAACATGCAAGATTCTCCGTCCGTTCTTTATGGAGATCCTGTTTTCGATTTCGGCAAGTGTACGTGTTACTACCAACCAACCAACATGCCAAAATAAGGTCTAGCTGAGCATTATTAGTCCGTCTTTATCCCAGTAGATTAATTCTGGATGAACAAGACAAAGGGATCCCAACAATCAGTACCTTTCGATTTGTTTGTTTCTCTAATCGGCCAACCCCCCAAATAAGCCTCCCTATTTGCCAATAGGCCGAAACGCCTATTTGCCTACTCTACTCATGATTTCAATGTTTCAACTGCGAAGGCAGTACGTGGTGCAATCTTGCCCCTGCATTTCTTGGTCACTCTTTAGCAGCCAATCTTGGTTTTCACACAAACAGCAGCTAATCTTATTTGTATGTGGTGCTGCAACTGTATTTCTTGCAGCACCTTGTCTTTTATGTTTCTTCAGATTTGTTTCATGCTACGGATACATGTTATTCACCTTCAATGGACTTTGAATTTTTTAGCCATGTTAGGTTTTCATGCTATTACTCCAACCAGGTGCTAGTGGAATCTGATCATTTTTCTCTTGAATGTTTGCAGATACAGAAACTCTGGATTCTGGACCTGGTATTACAACGGACAAGACATCTTTAGCAGGCAAATCAGTTTGGTGGTAGCTGGTGGATAGCTATAGCCTGGAAATATTGTGCTGTGGGTGATGTCCTTGGTCTTTCTTGTTTGATGGCAAGTGCAAACACAGGCGGGTTTCGCCTTGTGAGGTGCCCAAAGTGTCTTAACATTCTACCAGAACCTGCAAATGTTTCAGTCTACCAGTGCGGTGGATGTAACACCAGTCTTAGAGGTACGAATTCCATGCTACACTCAACTAGCGAGGTTTTCTCCTTATGAATCAATTCCATGATATATTTGTGAACGGAGGGAGTAATATACACCAATCTGTTTGCTCCTTACTTTCCGAGGAATTGATTGTTCTTTTTGGCGTGTGTTTATATTTATGCAGCTAAAATCCGTATCAGTGATGCACAAAATGTGGCCACCAAACAAGTTCAGCAAGACTCTGGGGATTACTCTGTTGTTCCCTCTGTGAGCAATGGGGTGTCAACAAAACAAGTTCGGCAAGACTCTGGTAATTACTCTGTTGTTACCTCTGTGAGCAATGGGGTGTCTCCCCAAAGCAACGAACTGGGTTCTATTGGTGCTGCTGCGGATGATTCCATCACTCTTGGCGCTCCAAGCACCGAGATCGAGCAAGAGGGCAATGGCACCGGAAGCAGTGAGAAGGGTGATATTATGTCAGATGAGGAGAATGTTATGGAGGTTGCAAATACTGAGAGCAGCGAAGACGACAGTTCTGATGGCCAGGACATCAATGGAGAAATGGAAGATCTTGCTGCCCTTATGCAACCCAGTGGGAATGGCACACAGATAGTGGATTCTGACAAAGAAGAGAATGACACGGTCGAGCAAAGTGCAGAGAATTCAGAGACTTGTAAAATAAACGAAGATGGTGATATGGAAAGCAGATTGAATACCTCAGAGCAGAACATGCCGTTATCCGAGGAAAGAGAATTAGCTAGCAATTTGCCAGAATCTGAGGAGAGTGGAGCATGCAAAACTGAACAGGCGGCAAGCAAGAGAATCAAGCTCGTAAGGGTGCATTCTCGGTCTTGTGATCTCCGAGAAGTACCTGGAGTATCAGTTGACTCGCTTAATTTCCACTCTTCCCGGACTTCATTCCAGTCAAAAAGCTTCAGGGCAAGCGAACCCCTTCAATCGAAGATTATGAAGACGGTGGATGAACTGAAAGGTGACCTTTCTGAAATCTTCAATGAACCTTCAGATTGCAAGCCAAGGGCACACCGTCCACATCCGCTGAAACAAGATGGTTACAGCCAACCTCTTACTGCTTATCATCCTGCTGTCAAGCATTCTGGCTATGCATCTCGCCTGAGTAGGTCTGGCCAAGTTGCTCCCCATGGCCATGGACTGCCCTTACCGCGGTATGGTCGGCGCAGCGTCTATTCATACATTCGCAGTGGGCAACTGGAAATGAGACCATGCCCTCACCAATGCCACCATAGCTGCCGCCCACCTTGTTGCAGCTCCTGGAAACAAGAACCTGCACCGCAGAAGCCACCAGCTAAGGAGATAAAGCGGCGGCCTGCCTCGAGAAACCTCTGCCGGCCAGTCCTACGGGGCGCGCCATTCGTCCTTTGCTCGAACTGTCTGAAGCTCGTCCAGCTGCCCACTGATTTTGCCATTCCGAGCAGAGGAACACGCAGGCTGCGGTGTGGCTCCTGCGCACAAGTTCTCTCCTACTCTTACAGAGACCCCAAGAGAAAGAAACTTGAGTCACCATTTGGGGGTGATGAGTCCAGCACAGATGACTCGGAAATTCACCAGGTAGGTAATGACCATAACACTGGTGCCCATCAAGCTGAACCATACTCGTACTCGTACTCGGAAGAATACGGTATCTCGGCTGGTATGAGCTATTCTACCGAGGACGAACGACCCCTGCATGTGTCAAGGAACTCGTCTTTCAACACCATTGATGAAAGAAGTGGCAAGGAGTCTAAGCTTCATCGGTTGATGGGGTACTCTTCAGCGAGTGAGCTGATGCGGCATTCTCCTGATCTGTATGAGAGTTTCAGCAGACGAACGCCTAATGCAAGAAAATATGACGTGAAGGGGAAAGGCGTTTGCATGACTGACGGTTCAGATGCTAAACATGGTGCAGTGAAGGGATCAAAAGCAAAAGAGAGAAGAATGGGCTTGCCATTCCAAGGGATGTTCAAGAAAGGGATTCATGGACTGGAATCTCTCAAGCTCGGGTCATAGGTAATTTGACTTCGTTTGTCAGGATTGGCGAGTTTAGGAGAAAGTATACATGCAGGGTGAGTTTTTGGAATGATGATAGAGTGATAGGTATTACTAGTAGTTAGCATTCTAATGAATGTGTGGGCTCACTTAGTTGTTTGCCATTCATCTGTCTACAATGTTACTTGTGTGGCAATTATGTGTGCTCTTTGATGTGTGTATAGTTTCTAGAGATCAAATTATCGAGGTTTCGGATTGTATGTATAGACAGAAGGAATTTGTGTGCCTCCCCCCCCCCCCCCCACACACACACACACCCAAGAAGACAAATGAATCCTTGAATTTCTTGGCTTTATTATGGTTTTTGTCATGGCTTTATTCTTTGTAATTCTTACGAGGGAGGTTTTTTTACCGGGTGTGGTTAGGTCTCAGTCGACTGAGACTTAACCAAGTCTCAATCAAGTGACATAACGTATAAGAAAGAAAACGGAAAAAACTAAAGAGAATTTTGACGAATCTTCACGCAAGATCTCACAAGTATAGCATCTATTGAGAATAACCAAGTCTCACTCAACTGAGATTTAGCAACATTGTTTTTTAGCAAGAAGGATGAATCTGGTCATCACGTAATCGACGGTTGACACACATTCTAAAAGCCAAACCAGAGATAAAGATGGAAGCGTGAAACTAAAGCAGACAAAACTTCGGTTGATATATGCAAGGACGACGAAGTTCGCAAAGGTTACATCAGGGCATCTCCAACACGGACCTCTAAAACCGACACCGCATCTGTCCCTGTCCGGACACTGATATGGGAACCGGCCATCCAAAGTTAGCCATAAACGTCCGGTCACATTTGATGCAAATTTGAACAAACTAGACAACTTTCATTCAAGCTTAGATAATTTTTACATAAAACCAGATGATTTTCATCTAAATCGGAGCACATTCATTACATTTTCGACAATTTCAACTAAACTATAATAAACTAGGCTATTCTAACCTAGTCTAAATGATCGCTAGTGCCCATTTCCCATGACATGTCTTCCCCATGTCCGGCACCAAACTCGTCAGCGGGCCATGAGCCCCGGGAACTGAAGCTTTAGCGGGAGGGGAAGAATAGTGGCTTTCGCCTCCGCGAAGCGGGCAAGCTCACCGGTTGTGAAGCCCGGGTAGACGCTGGTGGTGGCCTCCAATGTTCTACTCTTCCTCGCTATCGGCGGCAGCCATGGACGTGTCGGCCTCGTCATCGTGCCGGCGGGGCTCGGCCGACACGGAGCTGGTGACGTTGCCGGTGCCGTCGTCAAATTCCTCCACCACCGCGTCGATCTCCACGAACATAGCGTCTTTCTCCGCCAGCAGGACACGCAGTCGCCATCGCTCGCGGCAGATGACGCGGGTGGTGTGGTAGGGCAGGAGCAGCGCCTTCTGCTCATCCATGTCCGCCGCCATGCCCGTGACAGCATTGTCAGTCGCCTGGTCGTGGGCGATTTGCTCCTCCATGAGCCGGTGCTCGTCGAGGAGCCAGAGGTTGTACCTTTGGTCGGCCTGTGCCTGCGGGGAATGCCGCCTCCCGCTCTTCCACCACCATGTCGGTGTAGTGTGCCTGTGCCTCGTCCATGATGATGCTAGCATGAACCGGCGAGGGAGGTGGCGCCGGCTCGTCGGCGACCGCGTCTTCCATTGGCTCGTCCATGTCGCTGCACGCCAGAGAGCTCGTCGGTCAGCCAGCCTGTATCCGGCTGGCTCGGCGGGCCTACCAGTCGGTCGCAATGCCTAAGAGCTCGTGCTTCTGCTCGTCCATGTTGCGCCCGGCAAACGGACGGACGGGTGGCGTTCACATGCGGGCGCTGGAGTAGGTTCCTCGGTAACAGCGCTTGTTTCATGGAGGGAGGCAGATAGACGAGTTGTAAGTGCATCTAGTGCCACCCCTTGTTGGTTTTGGAATATTGACGATAAACTTGATTAAGGGACTAATGTGTTTGTGAGTGTACATAGGATAACACTGAAGGAAGTCTCTGGAGATTTGGTTCAACCGTCGTAGACGACCCCTAAAAATGGCTGGAGACAATGAAGACTTTGGTGTCCTGCGAAGACTTAGCTTGAAGACTTTGTCTTTTGGTAGTTTCATTTTCTTTTTTATTGAGTCGTAGAAACCACCGTACTGTTAAGTGGGGTCGAGGTAAACAAAGACAATATTTGACGTGATGATCAACCCTAATTCTTCGAGTGAAGACATTGAAAATCTCTTCCGAGTGGCTGAGTCAGCTTTCCTTGTAGCTCAAGTAAAGTTGCCACGTTGTGTTTGAAATTCGACCATTGGGACACATGTCGGTTGGCCATTGACCCAGGGTCATTTCGGTCATATCATGTCGGGTTGCTTCCAGGCTATGAATAGCCACCCCCTCCGCCATAAGTTGGTGCCTGCTCCAAGTTATTGCATGACACTTGTCATCTAGAGCAACCCATCCTTCGAAGCATTTGAGAGAATTCCCGCGAGTAAAAACCCCAAACACCCAGAGTCCAAAGTGATTGAGCATCACTGAAGACATTATGTTCTGAGTGAACCGGAGACTTATTACACTTGAAGACTGTGATCTTCCAGACAGTTAGGCGTCATGTTATCTACCTTGAAGACTTACCACAAGTGATTGGGCGAGGTCTAAGTGACCTTAGCTCAAGGAGAATTAGGTGAAGACTTGGTCTTCTGAGTTAAATCCCAGCCTCTCCAACCAGACGTACAGTTTTCACAGCAACTGGAACTGGTCAAACAAATCCAGAGTCTTTTCCGAGCAACTGGTTCTATCTGTTCCTACTTTACTTTCTATAATATGAATACTTTGCTTGCTCACATGTTCGAAGACTTTGCTTGAAGACTTTCTGCACCATGCTTTGCTTTGTCTTCAGTCTAGCTGTTCTTAAGTGTGTCTGCTTGTAAGTGCGTCTATTCTACATATAATGTTACCTAGTTTGCATGCTATCCCTTGTCTTGATGACTTTGTCTTCTCATTGATTGCATGCTTAACTTAGTTTTACTTCAGTCTAGTATTGCTTCACACTGCTATTGCTTCTGCATCTTCAAAGACTTTGCCTCTTTCAAAGACTTTTATAAAAATCTCCCATTCACCCCCTCTAATCGATAACTAGCACTTTCGTATCAGAGAAAGGTGCTCCCTTTTTCTGTGTGATTTAGTTTAACTACCCGAAGTTTTAGCTATGTCGACTATAGAGAACTTCAAGGTCTCCGCCAAGTGTCCTATCTTTGATGGCGCTGATTATCCTTATTGGAAGAATAAGATGTGCATGCATATTGAAGCCATTGACAATGACCTCTGGTATGTCGTCAAGATGGGGATCCCGGAGCAAGGTGAAGGCGCTACCGCTGCTGATGTGCAAAGATTTGACTCTCAGGCGAAGAACATCATATGTGGTCATTTGACCAAAGGGAAGTATGGTTGCGTCAGTGCTTTGGAACCTGCAAAGCTTATCTAAGAAAGGCTCTCCAAGGTCAATGAGGGAGTTTCAACTCAACGAGACTCTCGCGTTGATGTTATCCCAAATATTTTCAACCGCTTCAAAAGGCTTGACAATGAAAGCGTCCAACTCACCTTCGATCATCTAATGGACATCTCCAATGAGCTTCAAGCTCTTGGCGCCACTAACATCACCGATCATGAAGTGGTGAAGAAATTGCTGAAGTCTCTTGACAGTTCCTTACTCTGATCTTGATGATTCAAGAGCGTAGTGACTACAAGCCTCTGGATCCTGCTGATATTCTTGAGAATCTCAACACACATGAATTTCAATAAGCTGAGAAGAGGGATCTCTATGGTCCAAGCTATGGAAGACCTCATGCCCTGAAGGCAACAGATGTTTCTTCATCTAAAGAAGAATCAGAGTGCAGTTCTGGTGGACGCGAAGAAATTGGCAGAGAGCTTGCACTCCTTGTGAGGAAATTCCAGAAGTTTACAAACAAAAACAACTTTAGGAAGTCTTCAAAGTATGAATCGAAGAGAACTGGAGAAACTTCTTCTCAGGACTACAAGAAAAGAAATTGCCACAAATGCAAGAAACCTGGTCACTACATTGCTGATTGCCTTCTCTGGGAAAAGGAATCAAAGAAGAAGAAGAGGAAGGATGGCAGTTCCAGTGTGACAGCCCAAGACCGAGACCTCCATTATTATTGTGATATGTTCATGCTTGCATGCTTATATGATATGTGTTTTATTTTATTTTGCATCATGCATCATGCATCATCTCCATCATCTGGTTGTGATTGCTCCCTTTATTTTGTTCATGTGTTTCTGCTACTCCTAGTCCCTCCTTGATCCTTTCTTATTTCCCATGCTCAACTTATTTCAATTCATTGCAACCTTGTGTGCTCTCCAAACCCTTCTCTTCATCCCCATCTCATTTTGCATCTTGATCTTCTCAAAAACCATCTCTAGTTCAAAACTCCAACTCTAGCTTCTTTCTTCCTTTTATTCCATTTATTCAAGTGACCTTATTTCTGGTCCAGAAAAATGTTCAATCTTTTCCTATAAATCTTAGACCATGCCAGTATGCCTCTCCACCAATTTCAGCAATTTTGGATATGTTCTGGACAGATTCAAAAATGGCTCAAGTTTGAATTAAATTCAAACTTGATTTATTTTTCTGTATTTAAATAACGCCAGAGCATTTTATTCAAATTGTGCACATTCTCAGCATTCCATGGATATTTTTATATCAGCCATCACCCTTGCCAAACCCTCTGTGAATTTCTCCCTTCATTTCTGTTTGAAGAAATAAGTTTAAAAGAAGAGAGAAGAAAGACAAAGGAGAGAGATGGCCAGCCCAGCAACCAGCTAGCCGAGCCAGGCCGCAGCCCACCTAGCCCACCAGCGACAGGAGCGTCGTCCTCCTCTGTACGGCAGGGCATCCAGGGGAGCCACGTCGACCGCCGGTTGATTTGACGGCCGGAGACTCCCCTAGAGCCCTATTTAGCCTCGCCTGGGCCTTGCCCTAGACCTCCTCTTTCCATTCCCTCCTTCTCCTGCCCTCGCCGCTGCCCATGTAATTCTCCACGCTCACGCCGACGCCATGGCCGGGAGCTGGGAGCTCCTTCGGTCCCGCCGCCCTCGTCCACGTCGACGCCTCCTTCCTCTTCGAGGGGTGTTAGAAGGGATAGAGAGGAATTGTTGGAATTGATTGATTTATTGCTTGAGCCTCATGGGCATATATATAGGAGTACATGGTCAACTTGGAGTACAAGACAAGCCAGAACAAATCCTAGTCTATCTCATATTTCCTAACTAATCATAATACTCAACATCCCCCCGCAGTCACAACGGTAGCGACACAGACGGTGAGACTGGAGAAGAATCCGAAGGTAAGCCGACGGACATCCCCCCATAGTCGTAACGGTCGATGCATCGTGGAAGTTGTGGCTGGAGTGGAAACCGACGAGGTTGCTCAAGCAAGGCGGTAGCCCTTTGTGTCGTTGTCGAGGTAGCCGAGAGCGTAGGGTGGTGTAGCCGTGGTCGAGGTAGCCGTGCGAAGAACGCCGTGGTCGAGTCGGGGTGGCCGGTGTCGAGATAGTTGCTGTGGAGCCGCGGAAGAAGAGCGGCGGCGGCGGCGGCCTGAGGAGGCGGCAGCGGCAACGACTAGGGAAGGAGCGCGGCGGCGGTGCTCGAAGTAGGCGAGAAAGAACCCGACAGCGTGACGAAGACCGGCGCGGACAGTGACGTTCCCACTCCAAGGGAGGCGACGCGACACATATCACGTGGAAGTCGACCCGCGGGGACGGCGGAGTGGACCGCGCGCCGTGACGCTACGGCCCGAAGGGGTGACGCAGCGGCAGCACGCGGGTCGGGGCGACGGCGGGGAAGACCTCAATGCGGTTGTAGGGACCGCGTGCCACGCTCGCTACGGCTCGACGGGGCGATGCAGCGGTAGCGCGAGGGTCGGTGCAGCCTCAGGGACGGCCTCGGGGCGGCGGTTGACCGCGGGCCGCGGCACTACGGCCCGAAGGGGCGACGCAGCGGCAGCGCACGGGTTGGTGCAACCACGGGAACGGCCTTAGGGCGGCGGCGGGGACCACGTGCCGCGGCGCTATGGCCCGAAGGGGCGACGCAGCGGCGGCGCGGATCGGTGCAGCCACGGGGAGAACCACGGGATGGCGGCACTGCGGCTCGACGGGGCGACACAACGGCAGCCCGTTGCTCGATCGGTGGAGGGGCGCGCTGAACTCGGGGACAGGGCGGTGATGCCCGGCGCAGAGCGACAGGCGGGCAGATGCGCGGATGGTGGCCGTGACAGGTCGCCCAATCGGACAAGTGGCCGGGTGGTCGTGCCGGTGTCGGAGTAGAGGCGCGGGTCGACAGCGGCGGCGGGCGATGCAAACCGATCTTAGATCGGAAAACCAAAAAGAAAACGCCGATCAAGACGAACGGCGAGAGAGAAAAACCCGGAGCAAGGGCTCGGGAAAAAGACTCTCTAGGGTAGCCGGTCAACACGACCGGCGGACGAACCTTAGGTACGGGTGGCGTGGCCCCCGGCGGCGGTCATGGAGGCCGACGGCCCCGGGGGCGGCGCGGGGCGGAAGCGGCGGGCGGTGGCTAGGGTTGGATTGGTTAGGCTGATATCATGTTAGATGGGATAGAGAGGAATTGTTGGAATCGATTGATTTATTGCTTGAGCCTCGTGGACATATATATAGGAGTACATGGTCAACTTGGAGTACAAGACAAGTGAGAACAAATCCTAGTATATCTCGTATTTCCTAACTAATCATAATACTCAACAAGGGGAACCGCAGCAACCTCCTCTCCTTCATCCAACGCGATTCCAACCCGAGTCGCCTCGGATCGGTCGTCCTCCTCGATGTCCACTTCGATCCCATGCGTCTCTGACAGCCAGCGCGTCCTCCTACCGTCTCCGGTCGCCGTCGACCTCATACGACTCCAGCATCACCCCCACGGTGAAGTTCCGATCCTCCCCATCTCCCTCTCTAGTCTCGTTTGTCCGCATAGCCATCGTTCCGCGCGTCTCCGGTTTTGGCCGCCATGGCCGTGAACTCGAGCTCGAGCTCGTGCACCTCGCTGCACACCACTTCTATCCTCACCACACCGGTGCCTCGCCCGCACACCCGCGCAGCATGCCCACGTCGCCCGTCTCCTACCGCTGCCGCACTGCCTCGCCTCGCTGTGCGCCGTAGTCGAGACGAGCTCCAGCTCGATGCGCGAGCTCCGGCCTCCTTCCTCTGCTCACCCGCAGCACCACTGCTCATGCCCGCATCACACACTCACACTCACACGCACCCTCCAGGCATCGTCTCTGTTCCATCTGGCAACCATGGCCGTAGCCATGTCCAGCGAGGCTTGGCCTCACGCATGCCCAGCTATCCACACACACACGCATCCGCGTGCTGCACCTCACTTCGCTGTGCATGCACGCGAACTCCTCCCGCACGCGCTGCACCAATGCCCGGCGAGCCACGGGTTGCCTCTGCTGTGCTCCGTCGCGAGCACCGCAAAGCCATGCCCTTTTTTTTTCTTTCTTCTGTGTAGATCCTTCAGCACACATGCTTCGATTTCAGCCGTTCTGCATATTCATCACAAGCACTTGCATGGCCTACTGGTTATCCCAGCTCGCTAGCACCCAGGAGGTTCTGGGATCAATTCCCACGCTCCCTAATTCTTTTGCTTTGCATTTTAATCCTTCGGTTACACTGACATCTGGGTCCCGCAGCCTCTGTTGATCGGTCCTTGTTGACCTGGTTGACCTTCTCTCTGGCCCCACTGGTCATACTCAGTGGTTAAGCCCAGCCCATGTCCTTTGTTTGCTGTTTTCTCATTTTCAGTTAAAAATAGCACAAATTTCAGCATAATGTTGCATTTTGTAAAGTTCATATAAAAATATCCATGCATCCAAATAAAACATGTCATATAAGAAACTTGGGTAGAATTTCATTTAGTTTCACAATATGCAACTTTCCTCCATGTTTAAAATGTTTAAATTGCTTTTTGCATTGTTTTCCATAAATGACATGCTAAAATGATTTATTTCATAACTAAATAACCGTAGCTCCGACTTAAATAAACTTTATGTGTAAATGGGGTAGAAAGATGTGTAGATTATCATGGTGACATTACTTTTCCTGTTTAACAACATTAAAATTGTGTTTTAGGCAGAACAATACCAAATTCGAAATTTGCATATGGGGTTTTCCGGAATTGTTATGTGTTGTTTTCGGCCTTATTTAAACATGCCTAAATATGTTGTTTAATTATGCTTCATCTCTTGCCATGTTTAACAACATTTAAACTTGTTGATTTACATAAATGAGAGCGAACTAAATAATTGTTGTGAAGTTTCGTCAATATGCAACTCGTTGCATATTGAGCTTCACTTATAACACCGGTATTACGGAAACTAGGGTGGCATGAGTGGAACAAAACACCAGGCAAAAGGATGAGCCTTCCACACACAACCAAGTATATAGATGCATTAATTAAATAAGAGATATTGTGATATCCCATGATATCCATGTCCCAACATGGAACAACCTGCAACTGCACTTGCAACTAGCAACGCTATAAGAAAGGGGCTGAGCAAAGCGGTAACATAGCCAAACAACGGTTTGCGCTTCTAACACATGTGGTGATGGGGAACGTTGCATGGGAAACAAAAATTTTCCTACGCACACACAAGATCTATCCATGGTGATGAGCATCTACGAGAGGGAGAGTGAATCTACATACCCTTGTAGATCGCTAAGCGGAAGCGTTTAAGAAACGCGGTTGATGTAGTCGAACGTCTCCGCGATCCAAATCGCAAGTCGTCCCTCGATCCGATCACGAACTAGCGCCGAACGGACGGCACCTCCGCGTTCAACACACGTACGGCTTGATGACGCCTTCACCTCCTCGATCCAGCGAGCGATGATGAAGTAGTGGTTGAGTTCCAGCAGCACGACGGCGTGGTGATGGTGGTGAGGAACAATCTCTGCAGGGCTTCGCCAAGCACTACGGAGATTATGACGGAGGAACTAGAGGGTTAGGGTTGCCGCACACGGCTTGGGGAAATCTTGATGTGTCCCGTGTGCTAGCCCTGCCCCTCTATTTATATGTTGAGCCTTGGGGTCTAAACTTGGAGTAAAAACCTCCTCCGGGTCGGTTTTGCCCGCACAAGGTCGGTTTGGCCCGCAGGGAAAGAGTCCAACTCGGATCCCTGCCGAACCGTGCACAGCCGCGCACAAGCGGTAGTACCGCTTCACACAAGCGGTAGTACCGCTTGGGCGGTAGTACCGCTTCACACAAGCGGTAGTACCGCTCGGGCGGTAGTACCGCTTCACACAAGCGGTAGTACCGCTCCGGCGGTAGTACCGCTTCACCAAGCGGTAGTACCGCTTACGCGGCAGCAAAACTACTTTTGCACTTTCCAATACCTTGTGGGCTTTATCCCTTTGGCTCATATAAAGTGTTGCTGCACCCGAACACTTCGGTAAACATCCGGAACCCCTTCCGGTGAACTCCGGAACCCTTCCAGAGATCAAAACACTATTATCACATATATCAATCTTTACCTCCGGACTATTCCGGAGATCCTCGTCATGTCCGGGATCTTATCCGGGACTCCGAACAACTTTCGGTCACCAACATAATAACTCAATTATACTAATCGTCACCAAACGTTAAGTGTGTAGACCCTGCGGGTTCGAGAACTATGTAGACATGACCGAGACACCTCTACGGCCAATAACCAATAGCGGGACCTGGATGCCCATATTGGCTCCTACATATTCTACGAAGATCTTTATCGGTCGAACCTCTATGTCAAGGATTCAGTTAATCCCGTATGCTGTTCCCTTTGTTCTTCGGTATGTTACTTGCCCGAGATTCGATCGTCGGTATCACTATACCTAGTTCAATCTCGTTACCGGCAAGTCTCTTTACTCGTTCCGTAATACAAGATCTCGTGGCTAACACTTTAGTCACATTGCTTGCAAGGCTCATTGTGATGTTGTATTACCGAGTGGGCCCTGAGATACCTCTCCGTCATACGGAGTAACAAATCCCAGTCTTGATCCATGCCAACCCAACAGACACCCTCGGAGATACCTGTAGAGCACCTTTATAGTCACCCAGTTACGTTGCGACGTTTGATACACACAAGGTATTCCTCCGGTGTTAGTGAGTTGCATGATCTCATGGTCAAAGGAACATATACTTGACATGCAGAAAACAATAGCAATAAACTGACACGATCAAATGCTACGTTTACAGTTTGGGTCTTGTCCATCACATCATTCTCCTAATGATGTGATCCCGTTATCAAATGACATCTCATGTCAATGGCTAGGAAACCTTAACCATCTTTGATCAACGAGCTAGTCAACTAGAGGCTTACTAGGGACACAGTGTTGTCTATGTACCCACACATGTATTTGAGTTTCCAATCAATACAATTATAGCATGGATAATAAACGATTATCATTAACAAGGAAATATAATAATAACCAATTTATTATTGCCTCTAGGGCATATTTCCAACAGTCTCCCACTTGCACTAGAGTCAATAATCTAGTTCACATCACTATGTGATTTACATTGTAATGAATCGAACACCCATGCAGTTCTGGTGTTGTTCATGTTTAGCCCTTGGAAGAGGTTTAGTCATCGGATCTGCAACATTTAGATCCGTGTGTACTTTGCAAATATTTATGTCGTCCTCCTTGATGTAATCGCGGATGGAATTGAAACGTCGCTTTATGTGTCTGGTCCTCTTGTGAAATCTTGGTTCCTTGGCTAGAGCAATGGCACCAGTATTATCACAAAACAGAGTCATTGGGTTAAGTGCACTAGGCACTACTCCAAGATCTGTCATGAACTCCTTCATCCAGACACCTTCCTTCGCCGCCTCCGAGGCAGCGATGTACTCCGCTTCACATGTAGAATCTGCTACCACGCTTTGCTTGGAACTGCACCAGCTAACCGCACCCCCATTAAGAATAAATACGTATCCGGTTTGCGACTTAGAGTCATCCGGATCAGTGTCAAAGCTTGCATCGACGTAACCCTTTACGACGAGCTCTTGATCACCTCCATAAACGAGAAACATGTCCTTAGTCCTTTTCAGGTACTTCAGGATATTCTTGACCGCCGTCCAGTGTTCCATTCCTGGATCACTTTGAAACCTTCCGACCATACTTATGGCAAGGCTGACATCAGGTCTTGTGCACAGCATTGCATACATGATAGAGCCTATGGCCGAAGCATAGGGGATGACACTCATCTTTTCTCTATCTTCTGCAGTCACTGGGCATTGAGTCTTACTCAACTTCACACCTTGCAAAACAGGCAAGAACCCCTTCTTGGACTGATCCATTTTGAACTTCTTCAAAATCTTATCAAGGTATGTGCTTTGTGAAAGTCCTATTAAGCGTCTTGATCTATCTCTATAGATCTTGATGCCTAATATGAAAGCAGCTTCTCCTAGGTCCTTCATTGAAAAACTCTTGTTCAAATATTCCTTTACGCTTTCCAGCATTTCTATATTGTTTCCAATCAGCAATATGTCATCCACATATAATATTAGAAACGCTATAGAGCTCCCACTCACTTTCTTGTAAATACAAGCTTCTCCGTAAACTTGTATAAACTCGAACGCTTTGATCACCTCATCAAAACGAAGATTCCAACTCCGAGATGCTTGCACCAGTCCATAAATGGATCGCTGGAGTTTGCAAACTTTGTCAGCATTCTCTGGATCGACAAAACCTTCTGGTTGCATCATATACAACTCTTCCTTAAGGTAACCGTTAAGGAACGCTGTTTTGACATCCATCTGCCAAATTTCATAATCGAAAAAGGCAGCTATTGCTAACATGATTCTGACGGACTTAAGCATCGCTACGGGTGAGAAGGTCTCATCGTAGTCAACTCCTTGAACTTGTGAAAAACCCTTTGCCACAAGTCGAGCTTTATAGACGGTGACATTACCGTCCGCGTCCGTCTTCCTCTTAAAGATCCATTTGTTCTGAATGGCCTTACGCCCTTCAGGTAATACTTCCAAAGTCCATACTTTGTTTTCATACATGGATCCCATCTCGGATTTCATGGCCTCTAACCACTTCTCGGAATCCGGGCCCATCATCGTTTCTCCATAGCTCGTAGGTTCATCGTTGTCTAACAACATGACCTCTAAGACAGGGTTGCCGTACCACTCGGGAGCAGTACGCGTCCTTGTCGACCTACGAGGTTCGATAGCAACTTGATCCAAAGCTTCATGATCATCATCATTAACTTCCTCTTCAGCTAATGTAGGCTCCACAGAAACAACTTTCTGCGCTGCGCTACTCTCAGGTTGAAGTAAAGGTTCAACAACCTCATCAAGTTCTATCTTCCTCCCACTCAATTCTTTCGAGAGAAACTCTTTCTCAAGAAATGTTCCGTTTTTAGCGACAAACACTTTGCCTTCGGATCTGAGGTAGAAGGTATACCCAACTGTCTCTTTTGGGTATCCTATGAAGACGCATTTCTCCGCTTTGGGTTCCAGCTTTTCAGGCTGAAGCTTTTTGACATAAGCATCACATCCCCAAACTTTAAGAAACGACAGCTTTGGCTTCTTGCCAAACCAAAGTTCATATGGCGTCGTCTCAACGGATTTCGATGGTGCCCTATTTAAAGTGAATGCAGCTGTCTCTAATGCATAACCCCAAAACGATAGTGGCAAATCGGCAAGAGACATCATAGATCGCACCATATCCAATAAGGTTCGATTACGACGTTCGGACACACCATTACGCTGTGGTGTTCCAGGCGGTGTTAATTGTGAAACAATTCCACACTGTCTTAAGTGACTGCCAAACTCATAACTCAGATATTCTCCTCCTCGATCAGATCGTAGGAATTTAATCTTCTTGTTACGATGATTCTCAACTTCACTCTGAAATTGTTTGAACTTTTCAAATGTTTCAGACTTGTGTTTCATTAAGTAAATATACCCATATCTACTTAAGTCATCAGTGAAGGTGAGAAAGTAACGATAACCACCGCGCGCCTCAATGCTCATCGGACCGCACACATCAGTATGTATGATTTCCAATAAGTCACTTGCCCGTTCCATTGTTCCAGAGAACGGAGTTTTAGTCATCTTGCCCATGAGGCATGGCTCACATGTGTCAAGTGATTCAAAATCAAGTGACTCCAAAAGTCCATCAGCATGGAGCTTCCTCATGCGTTTTACGCCAATATGACCTAAACGGCAGTGCCACAAGAAAGTGGTATTATCATTATCAATTCTACATCTTTTGGCATCAATGTTATGAACATGTGTATCATTACTATCGAGATTCAATAAGAATAAACCCCTCACATCGGGTGCATGACCATAAAAGATATTACTCATATAAATAGAACAACCATTATTCTCTGATTTAAATGAGTAACCGTCTCGCAATAAACAAGATCCAGATATAATGTTCATGCTTAACGCAGGCACCAAATAACACTTATTTAGGTTCATCACTAATCCCGACGGTAATCGAAGAGCGAGCGTGCCGACGGCGATCACATCAACCTTGGAACCATTTCCCACGCGCATCGTCACTTCGTCCTTTGCCAGCCTCCGTCTATTCCGCAGTTCCTGTTTTGAGTTGCAAATATGAGCAACCGCACCGGTATCAAATACCCAGGCACTACAACGAGAGTTGGTAAGGTACACATCAATAACATGTATATCATATATACCTTGTTTGTTGTTGGCCGCCTTCTTGTCAGCCAAATACTTGGGGCAATTCCGCTTCCAGTGTCCAGTTCCCTTGCAATGAAAACACACAGTTTCTGGTTTGGGTCCAGCCTTGGGTTTCTTCACGAGAGGAGCAACTGCTTTGCCACTCTTCTTGGAGTTACCCTTCTTACCCTTGCCATTTTTCTTGAAACTAGTGGTTTTATTGACCATCAACACTTGATGCTCCTTCTGAATTTCAGACTCAGCGGCTTTCAGCATCGCAAACAGCTCGGCGACTGACTTGTTCATCCCGTGCATGTTATAGTTCAACACGAAGCTCTTGTAGCTAGGTGGCAATGATTGAAGAACTCTGTCAGTGATAGCCTCTGGCGGAAGGGGCATCCCTAACTCAGCCAGACGGGTGGAGTACCCAGACATTCTGAGCACGTGATCACTGATAGACCCGTTCTCCTCCATCTTGTAAGCATAGAACTTATCGGAGATCTCATATCTCTCGATCCGGGCATTCTTCTGAAAGATAAACTTCAACTCCTGGAACATCTCATATGCTCCATGACGTTCAAAACGTCTTTGAAGTCCCGGTTCTAAGCCATACAACATTGCACATTGAACTATTGAGTAATCATCAGAACGAGCCTGCCAGGCGTTCACAACGTCTAGAGACTCAACTGGAGCGGGTGGATCACCAAGCGGTGCATCAAGGACATAAGCCTTCTGGGAAGCCGTAAGGATAATCCTTAGATTACGGGCCCAGTCCACAAAGTTACTTCCATCATCTTTCAACTTAGCTTTCTCTAGGAACGCATTAAAATTCAGGGGTGCTACTGCGCGAGCCATGATCTACAACATAAATATAGCAAAGACAACTTAGACTATTGTTCTTAGATAATGAGTTTAGTTAAAAAAAAAACTCCCACTCAAATTGACATCCCTCCGATCATTCGAGTGTAACATGATCCAAATCCACCAACTCAAGTCCGATCATCACGTGAGTTGAGGTGGTTTCAATGGTGAACATCTTCATGTTGATCATATCTACTATATGACTCATGTTCGACCTTTCGGTCTCTTGTGTTCCGAGGCCATGTCTGTACATGCTAGGCTCGTCAAGTTTAACCCGAGTGTTCCGCACGTGTAACATGGCTTACACCCGTTGTATGCGAACGTAGAGTCTATCACACCCGATCATCACGGCGTGTCTCGAAATGACGAACTTTCGCAACGGTGCACACTTGGGGAGAACACAATTTATCTTGAAATTTAAGTGAGGGATCACCTTATAATGCTACCGTCGTCCTAAGCAAAATAAGATGCATAAAAGGATTAACATCACATGCAAATCATAAGTGACATGATATGGCCATGAACTTGTGCTTTTGATCTCCATCTCCAAAGCACCGGCATGATCTCCATCGTCACCGGCATGACACCATGATCTCCATCATCTTGATCTCCATCAACGTGTCGCCATAAGGTTGTCGCGCCGACTGTTGCTTCCACGACTATAGCTAACGTTTAGCGATAAAGTAAAGCATTACATAGCGCTTAATGATTGACACGCAGGTCATACAATAATTAAAGACAACTCTATGGCTCCTGCCAGTTGCCGTACTCATCGACATGCAAGTCGTGATATTCTATACAACACATGATCATCTCATACATCACATATATCTCATCATGTAATTGGCCATATCACATCACAACATACCCTGCAAAAACAAGTTAGACGTCCTCTAATTGTTGTTGCAAATTTTACGTGGCTGCTACGGGTTTGCAAGAACCGTTCTTACCTACGCAAAACCACAACGTGGTGTAGTGATTGCTTTTTGATCTTCTAAAAGAACCCTCTTCATTGAAATCGATTCAACTAAAGTGAGAGAGACAGACACCCGCTAGCCATCTTTATGCAACAAAATTACATGTCAGTTGAAGGAACCTGTCTCGCGTAAGTGTACGCGTAATGTCGGTCCGGGCCGCTTCATCTCACAGTACCGCCGAATCAAATATCAACTAGTAACGGCAAGCAATATGTATACATCCACGCCCACAACTCGTTTGTGTTCTACTCGAGATCTCATCTACGCATAGACCTAGCTCATGATGCCACTGATGGGGAACGTTGCATGGGAAACAAAAATTTTCCTACGCACACACAAGATCTATCCATGGTGATGAGCATCTACGAGAGGGAGAGTGAATCTACATACCCTTGTAGATCGCTAAGCGGAAGCGTTTAAGAAACGCGGTTGATGTAGTCGAACGTCTCCGCGATCCAAATCGCAAGTCGTCCCTCGATCCGATCACGAACTAGCGCCGAACGGACGGCACCTCCGCGTTCAACACACGTACGGCTTGATGACGCCTTCACCTCCTCGATCCAGCGAGCGATGATGAAGTAGTGGTTGAGTTCCAGCAGCACGACGGCGTGGTGATGGTGGTGAGGAACAATCTCTGCAGGGCTTCGCCAAGCACTACGGAGATTATGACGGAGGAACTAGAGGGTTAGGGTTGCCGCACACGGCTTGGGGAAATCTTGATGTGTCCCGTGTGCTAGCCCTGCCCCTCTATTTATATGTTGAGCCTTGGGGTCTAAACTTGGAGTAAAAACCTCCTCCGGGTCGGTTTTGCCCGCACAAGGTCGGTTTGGCCCGCAGGGAAAGAGTCCAACTCGGATCCCTGCCGAACCGTGCACAGCCGCGCACAAGCGGTAGTACCGCTTCACACAAGCGGTAGTACCGCTTGGGCGGTAGTACCGCTTCACACAAGCGGTAGTACCGCTCGGGCGGTAGTACCGCTTCACACAAGCGGTAGTACCGCTCCGGCGGTAGTACCGCTTACGCGGCAGCAAAACTACTTTTGCACTTTCCAATACCTTGTGGGCTTTATCCCTTTGGCTCATATAAAGTGTTGCTGCACCCGAACACTTCGGTAAACATCCGGAACCCCTTCCGGTGAACTCCGGAACCCTTCCAGAGATCAAAACACTATTATCACATATATCAATCTTTACCTCCGGACTATTCCGGAGATCCTCGTCATGTCCGGGATCTTATCCGGGACTCCGAACAACTTTCGGTCACCAACATAATAACTCAATTATACTAATCGTCACCAAACGTTAAGTGTGTAGACCCTGCGGGTTCGAGAACTATGTAGACATGACCGAGACACCTCTACGGCCAATAACCAATAGCGGGACCTGGATGCCCATATTGGCTCCTACATATTCTACGAAGATCTTTATCGGTCGAACCTCTATGTCAAGGATTCAGTTAATCCCGTATGCTGTTCCCTTTGTTCTTCGGTATGTTACTTGCCCGAGATTCGATCGTCGGTATCACTATACCTAGTTCAATCTCGTTACCGGCAAGTCTCTTTACTCGTTCCGTAATACAAGATCTCGTGGCTAACACTTTAGTCACATTGCTTGCAAGGCTCATTGTGATGTTGTATTACCGAGTGGGCCCTGAGATACCTCTCCGTCATACGGAGTAACAAATCCCAGTCTTGATCCATGCCAACCCAACAGACACCCTCGGAGATACCTGTAGAGCACCTTTATAGTCACCCAGTTACGTTGCGACGTTTGATACACACAAGGTATTCCTCCGGTGTTAGTGAGTTGCATGATCTCATGGTCAAAGGAACAGATACTTGACATGCAGAAAACAATAGCAATAAACTGACACGATCAAATGCTACGTTTACAGTTTGGGTCTTGTCCATCACATCATTCTCCTAATGATGTGATCCCGTTATCAAATGACATCTCATGTCAATGGCTAGGAAACCTTAACCATCTTTGATCAACGAGCTAGTCAACTAGAGGCTTACTAGGGACACAGTGTTGTCAATGTACCCACACATGTATTTGAGTTTCCAATCAATACAATTATAGCATGGATAATAAACGATTATCATTAACAAGGAAATATAATAATAACCAATTTATTATTGCCTCTAGGGCATATTTCCAACATGTGGGGCATATGGGAACCCCCCTTATCATTCGTTTTAGGATAAACTTCTCCAGCAAGGCCCACCATTGGTTTTACCATTTGCCGAATAACAACTAAAACTTGCATAGGGACTTTCCGGACCCCATGGACAATTAATCAACAAACCGGGCCAGTGCTCCTCATGTGTGTTGGTCCACCTACCTAGCAGTCGGCGGTGCCGCCTCGGGGCAACTCGAGATCTTTTGGCTATCGTCCACTTAGCATAGACGGTTGTGTCCTGAGAACAAGATACGCGGCTCCTATCGGGATCGTCGACACACCGGGAGGTCTTGCTGGTTTAGTTTTACCTTTTACGAGTGGCTTGTCCACCGGGATTCCTTATCGTAAGCATCGTGTTATCATGGTGTGAGGATGTTCCATCGGATGCGTGTGGTAATTTATAATGGACTACTTGGAGCACCCCTGCAGGGTTAAATCTTTTGGAGAGCCGTGCCCGCGGTTATGTGGCGACTTGGAAATTTATAACCTCCGGTTGTAGAGAACTTGACACTAAATCTAATTAAAATACACCAACCGCGTGCGTAACCGTGATCGTCTCTTTTCGAGGGAGTTCGGGAAGAGAACACGGTGGGGTTATGTTTTTACTCGTAAGTAGGTGTTCAGGATCACTTCTTGATCATTACTAGTTTGTGCCCGATTATGCGTAGTTTACTCTTCTTATTCTTGTACTCGTAAGTTGGCCACCATACAATGCTTAGTGCTTGCTGCAGCCTCACCACTTATCCATTCCATACCCATTAAGCTTTGCTAGTCTTGATACCCATGGTAATGGGATTGCTGAGTTCTCGTGGCTCACAGTTTACTACAACAACAGTTGCAGGTACAGGTAAAGTGATGATTTGACGTGAGAGTGATGCATGTTTGCTTTTGGAGTTCTTCTCCTGCTTCTTCTTCTTCGTCGATCATAGGATGGGTTCCGGGTTGGCATCCTGGCACTAGCAGGGTGGATGTCGTTCTTCTTTTTCGTTTGATTTCATCCGTAGTCGGATCCTGCTCTTCTGTATGATGGTTGCTATGTACTGATGTATTCATGCTATAGCTTGTGGCGAGTGTAAGCCTTTATCTGGTATTCTCATCTTTTCAGTACATGGTATGTTGTAATGTTATCCACCTTGCGAAGCGTCTTCGATATGCGCTTCTATCCTTAGTGGAGCTTTCGAGTTCCTTGAGGATAGGACCGCATATTGGGCGTGACAAGTTGGTATCAGAGCCTCTACCGACCGCAGGAGCCCCCTTGATTGATCGAACCGTTGACGAGTCTAGAAAAGAAAAACTATTTTGAGTCTAGTTATATATCGGAGAGTAGGAATTCTTTTTACTCCTTATCCCCTTCGTCGCTCTAGTGAGGAATTGTGACGTAGGTGTTTTGATTCTACTACTCTTCTCACTCAATTTTTTTAGGATCACGCGGGTATTTTCGGAATCGTTGCGATATCTGTGTGACAGAATTATGTTCTTGGTGCCTCCTGACCGTATGGATTGGACCCGGGGAGTTGAGCTCCAAGGGGTTCTTGTCACATTCGCTATCGTTCCGGCTCCTGAATACCAGAGGACGCCGACATCGAAAGACTCTTCTATCTTGTTTGTGGTGAGATAACCTTGACGTCACCCAGTACTGGGGAGATAGTTCGGGAGTACTGCCACGGCTAGCATAGCAGATGTTTTTTTTCGAAGGTCTGAGATAGACGAATTTGTGAAGTTTCTCGGTTGTGTGTTAAGGGTTGCGGATGCAGTTGCAGCTGATTAGGTTGTTGTTTGATATGAGTAGGTTCCTAGACCCGCAACCTGATCGCATAACCAAGAAGTTTCGGGAGTTCTTAGGTGGGAAGTCAAGTAGTTACCTAGGATATCTTTCCGACAAATGCATGATATGAGATTGGGGTTCGACGTCTAGTGGTCCGCCTGCTCACGGTCGTTTTTACAGCGGTGCTCGTTGCGTCTTAAAGAATCCTTGTAGCTTCGCTATGATTCGGGGACGCTTCATAGTCTCGTACACTACCTTGTACGGATGGCCACTGTAAGATCGAGCCCGTGTGGGCCCCACCACGAAAATTTCGGACGAAATCTCTATCATATGTTTGTTTCGGCTTATTCTGCAAGCCCAATCCGTTGATTTGTTTTGGTTGTGGTATTCGAGTTGCTTCGAAGTCAAGTGTTGATTCCAGACCTTTCCTAAATGGTGTTCTCATATTCCTACGGAGCGTCTTCCCTTTTCTCAATTGAATTTTGTCCAAATGCCGGTTGGAGAAGAATTGCTCATTTTTTTCAAACGGCGTGCTTCTCTTCAGTTAATCTGATCCTTTTAACAATTGCAAGATCAATTCTTAGTTTTCTCAACGGTGTTCGTTTCACCCATTCCAAATTGTCTTTATTTTTTTCCCACCCTCCCACCCTTTTTCTTCGCGGAGTCAAAATTCTCAAATCAAGTATCTATGCTATTCATGTGAAGTCTCTTCATCCTTTTCCTTCAATGTTCTTAGCCGGTGATTTCTCATGAAGATCCTCAGGAGCTACAAGTTCATCATTCTTCATTCTTGTTTTCTTCTCCGGTGGTCCAAATTCAAGCTTTCGGTGTTGATCACATCCCTTTCCTTGTTTCAAATGCTTTCCCATGCCGGTGCACCTCTTAATCATTCACCTCTCTCTAGTCTTCCCTGGAGTGCCGAAATTATCTCAGAAGATTCGTGTTTCCATTCAAGATCCGTGCGAGGTAGTTCGAGGTTGTTACCTCATCCAATCCATTTAAATCTTTCTGGTGCATTTTCTCTCTTTCAAACAATCGTTCCGACGATGTTTCTTTTGAGTGGGCCCATAACCCACAGGTCTTTTCCCAGGATCTTACCTGGATCTCCTAATTTTCCCAGAGTTATTCTCAAATTCTTTCAAAGTTTGACGTAAGAATGAATTCTCATCAGTCAATTGTCTTCTCCGAGATTTCCTTCAAATCATTTCATTTTGATCCCAATCTTACTCTTTTCATTGTTCCAGAGTGTCTCAATAATTTTGGTGGTGTTCCTCGTCGTCATTCTCAGCATTTGAAGACCGAAGGAGAGTTTTCCTCCAAATCTTGTCCGTTCTCTCGAAGATTCGTAGTTCAAGCTTGATGCTATCCTCTCAAATTGTTCAGATGGTGAGAAATTCTTGTCATAGCCATCCGAAGCATTTCATGAGTCCTTTCCATTTTCGATCCTCCGAAGGCCATTATTTTAGAAGAATTTGTTCATTCTCAAATTAGTACCTCTTGTTCTACAATTCTTTCAGTGCATCGTTCAAGTATTCTTTAGTCAGCTCGTGATCTCTCCGTTCTCTTGTAGCTAAATTCCCTCAAGTATCTTCATTTGTTTTCTAATTCTCCCCGGTGATTCATTCTCTTTTCTTCGTTCTTTTTCAATTCTTACGATGGTTCATTCAAGATTCCTCTTCCTTTGTTATCGTATCAATTCATTCGTTCTTTCCAAAATCCTACCGGTGGTTCGTTGAAGACCTTCCCAAGTTTGTGCTATATCTCTCTTCAATCTTTTCAAGAAGAATAAGTGGCATGCCAATCCGTTGCTTGTCATCAAGTTAAGTTGTTGAAGGGTAAGCATGACATAATTCTTATTCTTATTTCATTGAGGTGATTTAGTTCCTTCTTCCGGAGTTTGTTCATGATATCATTACTCGGTTCTAAGTTGTTCATCTTTCTTTTTCCGGAGTTCCAAGTTTTCTCGGTTGTCTCGTCACGAAGCTCCATCTAAATCATTGCAAGGCTTCATCTTGTTCTTTTCAACTTTCCTTTTGTTTCGATCATCTTGTTCTCTATCCGGAGTCCTTCGAGAGTTTCTTCATGGTGGTCATTAAGGATTTAATTCATTCTCAAATTGTTCTTCAAGATTCTTGTTGGAGCTCAAGTGTTCTTCTTCTTGCATTTCGAAGTGCAATTCATTCTCCCTTATCTTTTGAAGTGGAGTTTTGCATCTCTTCGTTCCTCTCAACTAATCAATCTAGTGGCAGAATTTCACCTCAAGTTTTGAGATGTTTTCTATAAGCCCACAACAAGCTTATTCTTTTCGTTGTTGATTTTCCAACAACTCTGTTCAATCCTTCTGTGTAAGGGTGCTTTTCAAATTCAACTGTGCTGGAAGTTGTCATTTTCATCTCCGTTCCTTTATTTCCAACGATTTAGTTTCTATTCTTTCGTTCTGGAGGCATTGTGATGTTGCTCTCTTCAACCCATCATCTCGTTTTGTCAAGATCATGTTCTTTTCCTTGCTTATCCATTTAACCGGAGTGTTGTGTCCTCTTTTCAAGTTCTTTCCATCTTATCAAGTTTTGCTTCTCTTTCAACTGGAGTGCTGTCTGAATTCTTTCTTTCTCGTTCCTTGTCTATCTTGTTTCAACCGGAGTGTTTTCACCTTCGTTCGTCACCGTTGTATTATTTCTTTCAAGTTGTTCAACCTCTCAAGGTTCTTTGGTTTCACTCGTTTGTCTAAGAAGCAACTTAGTTTACCTCCACCACTTCCTCTTCTCTTTCCTAGATCTTGGGGCGAGATCTCTTGTAAGTGGGGGAGTGTTGTGACAGCCCAAGACCGAGACCTCCATTATTATCGTGATATGTTCATGCTTGCATGCTTATATGATATGTGTTTTATTTTATTTTGCATCATGCATCATGCATCATCTCCATCATCTGGTTGTGATTGCTCCCTTTATTTTGTTCATGTGTTTCTGCTACTCCTAGTCCCTCCTTGATCCTTTCTTATTTCCCATGCTGAACTTATTTCAATTCATTGCAACCTTGTGTGCTCTCCAAATCCTTCTCTTCATCCCCATCTCATTTTGCATCTTGATCTTCTCAAAAACCATCTCTAGTTCAAAACTCCAACTCTAGCTTCCTTCTTTCTTTTATTCCATTTATTCAAGTGACCTTATTTCTGGTCCAGAAAAATGTTCAATATTTTCCTATAAATCTTATACCATGCCAGTATGCCTCTCCACCAATTTCAGCAATTTTGGATATGTTCTGGACAGATTCAAAAATGGCTCAAGTTTGAATTAAATTCAAACTTGATTTATTTTTTTGTATTTAAATAATGCCAAAGCAATTTATTCAAATTGTGCACATTCTCAGCATTCCATGGATATTTTTATATCAGCCATCACCCTCGCCAAACCCTCTGTGAATTTCTCCCTTCATTTCTGTTTGAAGAAATAAGTTTAAAAGAAGAGAGAAGAAAGACAGAGGAGAGAGATGGCCCAGCCGCCGCCCAGCAACCAGCTAGCCGAGCCAGGCCGTAGCCCACCTAGCCCACCAGCGACAGGAGCGTCGTCCTCCTCTGTACGGCAGGGCATCCAGGGGAGCCACGTCGACAGCCGGTTGATTTGACGGCCGGAGACTCCCCTAGAGCCCTATTTAGCCTCGCCTGGGCCTTGCCCTAGACCTCCTCTTTCCATTCCCTCCTTCTCCTGCCCTCGCCGCCACCCAGGTAATTCTCCATGCTCATGCCGACGCCATGGCCGGGAGCTGGGAGCTCCTTCGGCCCCGCCGCCCTCGTCCATGTCGACGCCTCCTTCCTCTTCGAGGGGTACCGCAGCAACCTCCTCTCCTTCATCCAATGCAATTCCAACCCGAGTCGCCTCGGATCGGTCATCCTCGTCGATGTCCACTTCGATCCCGTGCGTCTCTGACAACCAGCGCGTCCTCCTACCGTCTCCGGTCGCCGTCGACCTCGTACGACTCCAGCATCACCCCCACGGTGAAGTTCCGATCCTCCCCATCTCCCTCTCTGGTCTCGTTTGTCCGCATAGCCATCGTTCCGCGCGTCTCCGGTTTTGGCCGCCATGGCCGTGACCTCGAGCTCGAGCTCGTGCACCTCGCTGCACACCACTTCTGTCCTCACCACACTGGCGCCTCTCCCGCACACCCGCGCAGCATGCCCACGTCGCCCGTCTCTTACCGCTGCCGCACTGCCTCGCCTCGCTGTGCGCCGTAGCCGAGACGAGCTCCAGCTCGATGCTCGAGCTCCGGCCTCCTTCCTCTTCTCACCCGCAGCACCACTGCTCATGCCCGCATCACACGTTCACACTCACATGCACCCTCCAGGCATCGTCTCTGTTCCATCTGGCAACCATGGCCGTAGCCATGTCCAGCGAGGCTTGGCCTCACGCATGCCCAGCTATCCACACACACACGCATCCGCGTGCTGCACCTCACTTCGCTGTGCATGCACGCGAACTCCTCCCGCACGCGCTGCACCAATGCCCGGTGAGCCACGGGTTGCCTCTGCTGTGCTCCGTCGCGAGCACCGCAAAGCCATGCCATTTTTTTTTCTTTCTTCTGTGTAGATCCGTCAGCACACATGGTTCAATTTCAGCCGTTCTGCATATTCATCACAAGCACTTGCATGGCCTACTGGTTATCCCAGCTCGCTAGCACCCATGAGATTCTGGGATCAATTCCCACGCTCCCTAATTCTTTTGCTTTGCATTTTAATCCTTTGGTTACACTGACATCTGGGTCCCGCAGCCTCTGTTGACCGGTCCTTGTTGACCTGGTTGACCTTCTCTCTGGCCCCACTGGTCATACTCAGTGGTTAAGCCCAGCCCATGTCCTCTGTTTGCTGTTTTCTCATTTTCAGTTAAAAACAGCACAAATTTCAGCATAATGTTGCATTTTGTAAAGTTCATATAAAAATATCCATGCATCCAAATAAAACATGTCATATATGAAACTTGGGTAGAATTTCATTTAGTTTCACAATATGCAACTTTCCTCCATGTTTAAAATTGCTGTTTGCATTGTTTTCCATAAATGACATGCTAAAATGATTTATTTCATAACTAAATAACCGTAGCTCCGAATTAAATAAACTTTATATGTAAATGGGGTAGAAAGATGTGTAGATTATCATGGTGACATTACTTTTCCTGTTTAACAACATTAAAATTATGTTTTAGGCAGAACAGTACCAAATTCGAAATTTGCATATGTGGTTTTCCGGAATTGTTATGTGTTGTTTTCGGCCTCTTTTAAACATGCCTAAATATGTTGTTTAATTATGCTTCATCTCTTGCCATGTTTAACAACATTTAAACTTGTTGAGTTACATAAACGAGAGAGAACTAAATAATTGTTGTGATGTTTCGTCAATATGCAACTCGTTGCATATTGAGCTTCACTTATAACACCGGATTTACGGAAACTAGGGTGGCATCAGTGGAACAAAACACCAGGCAAAAGGCCGAGCCTTCCACACACAACCAAGTATATAGATGCATTAATTAAGTAAGAGATATTGTGATATCTCATGATTATCCATGTCCCAACATGGAACAACCTGCAACTACACCTGCAACTAGCAACGCTATAAGAAATGGGCTGAGCAAAGCGGTAACATAGCCAAACAACGGTTTGCGCTTCTAACACATGTGGGGCATATGGAAACCCTCCCTGATCATTCGTTTTAGGATAAACTTCTCCAGCAAGGCCCAACATTGGTTTTACCATTTGCCTAATAACAACTAAAACTTGCATAGGGACTTTCCGGACCCCGTGGATAATTAATCAACAAACCGGGTCAGTGCTCCTCATGAGTGTTGGTCCACCTACCTAGCAGTCGGCGGTGCCGCCTCGGGGCAACTCGAGGTCTTTTGGCTATCGTCCACTTAGCATAGACGGTTGTGTCCTGAGAACGAGATACGCGGCTCCTATCGGGATCGTCGACACGCCGGGAGGTCTTGCTGGTTTAGTTTTACCTTTTACGAGTGGCTTGTCCATCGGGATTCCTTATTGTAAGCATCGTGTTATCATGGTGTGAGGATGTTCCATCAAATGCGTGTGGTAATTTATAATGGACTACTTGGAGCACCCCTGCAGGGTTAAATCTTTCGGAGAGCCGTGCCCGCGGTTATGTGGCGACTTGGAAATTTATAACCTCCGGTTGTAGAGAAATTGACACTAAATCTAATTAAAATATACCAACCACGTGCGTAACCGTGATTGTCTCTTTTCGAGGGAGTTCGGAAAGAGAACACAGTGGGGTTATGTTTGTATCGTAAGTAGGTGTTCTGGATCACTTCTTGATCATTACTAGTTTGCGCCCGATTATGCGTAGTTTACTCTTCTTATTCTTGTACTCGTTAGTTAGCCACCATACAATGCTTAGTTCTTGATGCAGCCTCAGCACTTATCCATTCCATTAAGCTTTGCTAGTCTTGATACCCATGGTAATGGGATTGCTGAGTCCTCGTGGCTCACAGTTTACTACAACAACAGTTGCAGGTACAGGTAAAGCGATGATTTGATGTGAGAGCGATGCATGTTTGCTTTTGGAGTTCTTCTTCTGCTTCTTCTTCTTCGTCGATCATAGGATGGGTTCCGGGTTGGCAGCCTGGGACTAGCAGGGTGGATGTCGTTCTTCTTTTTCGTTTGATTTCATCTGTAGTCGAATCCTGCTCTTTTGTATGATGGTTGCTATGTACTGATGTATTCATGCTATAGCTTGTGGCGAGTGTAAGCCTTTATCTGGTATTCTCATCTTTTCAGTACATGGTATGTTGTAATGTTATCCACCTTGCGAAGTGTCTTCGATATGTGCTTCTATCCTTAGTGGAGCTTTCGAGTTCCTTGAGGATAGGACCGCATATTGGGCGTGACATCCAGTGACAAGAAGAATAAATACTCAAAGTCTTCATCACACAAAAAGAGCATATCTAGCAGAGCCCGCACATTCACGGGAAAGGAAATAGATTTTTAAGAAGAATCTGACCCTGAGGTTGTTGAGGAAGAATCTGAGGAGGAGTCTGATTCCGGTGTGGTGAGCCTTGCTCTCGCTACCGCTTTTTTCGCCAAGGCGATCTTCAACCATGAAGAAAATGGCTACGTCACCGACGCCAAAGCTTGCGATGACAACTTTGCTCTCACCTATTGCTTCATGGCAAAAGGTGTTAAGGTATCTTCACGTGCCTCATACAATGAAACCAGTGAATATGAATCTGATGAGAATCGGATACCTAACTATTTCAAACTTGCTAAAATTGCTACCAAGCAACAACTTGCAATGGAAAATATCCAGGATCTGCTAGATAAAAGCGATGATCTGTTGAACGAGAAAATAGATCATAGTCAAACTTTGACTGATGATCTTAAAAGTCTTCAGCCAAAGCATGACAAACTCCCAAGTCGTCATCTGATCATGAGAGGCTTGATAACCCACAAGTATAGGGGATCAATTGTAGCTTTTTCGATAAATAAGAGTGTAGAACCCAAAGAGGAGCTAAAGGTAGAAGTAATATTCCCTTCAAGTTCTATCGACCACCGATACAACTCTACGCACGCTTAACGTTCGCTTTACCTAGAACAAGTATAAAACTATTTTGTAGGTGATAGGATGGGTTTGCAAGAATAAAACTAGAAGTACTTTGTGAGAATAAAACTACGAGTAATCTGCAAGATAATAAAAGTTAGTTGTTTAGTAGAAAGCTTTTGTAACACAAGAGAATGATTTGTCCATAGGCAATCCATAACTAGACCGGTAATCATTGTTGCAATTTTATATGAGGGAGAGGCATGAGCTAACATACTTTCCGTACTTGGATCATATGCACTTATGATTGGAACTCTAGCAAGCATGCGCAACTACCAAAGATCATTAAGGTAAAACCCCAACCATAGCTTTAAGTATCAAGTCCTCTTTACTCCCATACGCAACAACCCCCTCACTCGGGTGTAAGCTTCTGTCACTCTAGCCGCCCACCATAAGAGAATTATGAACGCATTGCAAACCCTACAGTGGGAATCCCCCACGTGTGCGTGGCACGGAAGGCACCATAGGACAGCACCAAAATAAAACGTACAACTCAAACCAATCACGATCATCAATCAACCCATAGGACAAAACGAATCTACTCAAACATCATAGGATGGCCACAAATCATTGGATAATAATATTTAGCATTAAGCACCATGTTTAAGTAGAGAATTACAGCGGGAAAAGAGAGGTTACACCGCTGCATAGAGAGGGAGAGAGTTGGTGGTGACGGCGGCGAAGTTGTTGGTGTAGATCGCCATCACGATAGTTCCCCCGGCGGCGCTCCGGCACCACCGGAAGAGAGGGGGAGAGAGCCCCCCTCCTTCTTCTTGCTTGGCCTCCCTCCTAGATGGGAGGAGAGTTTCCCCTCTGGTCCATGGCTGCCATGGCGGCGGAGGGGCAGGAGCCCCTCCTAGATTGGATCTCTCTCTCTGTTCTCTTCCGTTTCGCGTTCCTGTTTTCTTGCCTTTCACCGTTTCTTAAATTCCCGGAGATCCGTAACTCCGATTGCACTGAAATTTGAACACGATTTTTTTCCGGATATTAGCTTCCTTGCGGCCGAAGAAGAGCCCCAACCGACTTACGATGTGCCCACGAGGCACCACCGCGCGCCGGGGGGGGGGGGGGGGGCGCCCATGTGGCTTGTGGAGGTCGTGGGCCTCCGTTTGCGTTGATTCCACCTCCCAAAAATCACATATATTCCAAAATAATTCTCCATAAAAATTTATTGCATTTGGACTTTGTTTGATATGGATTTTCTGTGAAAAAAAAACAAGCAAAAGCAGGAACTGGCACTGGGCACTGGATCAATATGTTAGTCCCAAAAATAATATAAAATGTTGCCAAAAGTATATGAAAGTTGTAGAATATTGGCATGAAACAATCAAAAATTATAGATACGACGGAGATGTATCATCATCCCCAAGCTTAATTCCTGCTCGTCCTTGAGTAGGTAATTGATAAAAAAGATAATTTTTGATGTGGAATGCTACCTTGCATAATCTTGATCATACAATCTAATCATGGCATGAATATTAAGACACGAGTGATTCAAAGCAATAGTCTATAATTTGATATGAAGACATCAATACCCAAGCATACTAACAAACAACCATGTCTTTCAAAATATCAATGCTAAAGAAAGTTATCCCTACCCCATTATGCTCAGTCATTGATCCATTCATGAAACACACTCAACATTAACTACGCCCAATGCACAAGTATGACAATAGTGCTCTCCAGTTGGTGTTTTATAAGAGAATATGGAGACTCAATATTGAAAATAAAAATTGCATAAAAGTAAATAGATAGGCCCTTCGCAGAGGGAAGCAGAGATTTGCAAATGTGCCAGATCTCAAAGCTTAAATTAGAGAGATAAAATTATTTTAAGAGGCATGCTTTTCCTGTCAACAAAAATGACCGAGAATTCCCAATATTTTCCATGCTAGACACATCATAGGCGGTTCCCAAACAGAAAATAAAGTTTATTTCCTTTCCACCATTCTTTCACAATCCATGGCTAGCCGTATCCACGGGTGCCCTTCATACCAACACTTTCCAAGGAATTTTGTTGTTATTAATTTTTGATTCATTGTGGGACTGGGTATCCCTATTACCAGCCACTCTCTCGTGCAATGACAAGTGAATAAACACTCATCGTGAGAATAACACGCCTAGCATGGAAAATATTGGCCACCCCCTGCCGCTTCATGAGCGGTACGGGCACACAAAACGGAAAATTATTTTGAAAATTAGAGTTGGCACATGCAAATTTACTTGGAACGGCATGGAAATACCGCATATAGGTAGATATGGTGGACTCATTTGGCACAACTTTGGTTTTAAGGAGTTGGATGCACAAGCAGCATTCCCGCTTAGTAAAAATAAAGGCTAGCAAATAGATTGAGAAGCAACCAACCAGAAAACGAAAACGGTCATAAGCATGCATTGAGAATAACTAACACTTAATAATGCACCATAAGTAGGATATAACTTCGTTGCATAACTATTGACTTTACGTGCATGCATAGGGAATCACAAACCTTAACACCAATATTCTTACTAAATCACAATTACTCACTAGCATAAGTCACATGTTATCATCTCCATATCACAAAACTATTGCAAGGAATCAAACATATCATTTCAGTGATCTACAAGTTTTATGTAGGGTTTTATGACTAATCATGTGAATGACCAGTTCCTGTTGACTCTCTAAATAGATATAAGTGACGCAAGAGAGTTTAATTCTTTCTACAAAAGACCATGCTCTAATAAATATAAGTGAAGCAAAAGAGCATTCTATAAATAACGGTTTTCTATATGAAGAGAAACAGGCATCCAAACTTCAAATGATATAAGTGAAGCACATGAAGCATTCTATAAAGCCATGCTCAAAAGATATAAGTGAAGTGCAAAGAGCATTCTATAAATCAACCAAGGACTATCTCATACCAGCATGGTGCATAAAATAAAAGGAAAAAATAAACACAAAAGACGCTCCAAGAATTTACGCATGTCATGTGAACAAAACAAAAACCGAGACATACCGATAATTGTCGAATAAAGATGGGATGCCTTCTGGGGCATCCCCAAGCTTAGACGCTTGAGTCTCCTTGAATATTTACTTGGGGTGCCTTGGGCATCCCCAAGCTTGAGCTCTTGCCTCTCATCATTCTTCTCATATCAATACCTCCTCGATCTTCGAACACTTCATCCACACAAAACTTAACCAAACTTTTTATTAGAAGGGTTAGTACATATAACATCAAATCCCATCATGTCCTGCTCTAACATTATTGTATAATTATAATCAAACATTACCCACTGTATGCTATCACAATTCTATGGCTCCCAAGTCAATGGGGCTCAACAAGATTTCAAACATACGCAAATAACGAAACTATAACAGCAATCTGTGAAAACAGGACAGTCTTTAAAGATGAAAATATTACATATACTTATGTAACTCAAAAAATTCTGAAAAATTAGGACAAAATAAAAAATTTGCATAGCATCACCGTGTAAAAATTTCAGAATTTTTGCATGTTCCAGTAAAAAAATGTAAATTCACGCACTACAGAAAAAGTTTCTGTTTTTGCACTGCACATACCAAACAAGCAATTTAAACATCCTAACGGTAAATCTTGGCGCATTATTTTTATAATACAATGGATTTGTACAAGGGGATAATTATTTTTGTTGAAAAGTTTCTGTAATTCAAGATTTGCAAAGTTTCCATGGTCATGAACAAAGTTCAAGGAGCTCCCCCACTTCAACGGTGCTCGTCTTTCTTACTTTCACTTTCCTTTTTGAAAAGTTTTAGGTTCCCCTCTATATTTTTTTTGTTTTTAAACTTTTTAAAAGCACACAACAGAATAAAATGACTCTCTAAAACTTCCGGGTTGTCTCCCTGGCAGCGCTTTCTTTAAAGCCATTAAGCTAGGCATAAAGTGCTCAAGTAATCGATCCACCTGGATCCCAAGGTATATCAAAGCCAATTTTAATTAACAATGATTTGTAATTTAGTAGTGAGCACAAAGCAACATATATCATGCAATGACAAAGTCTAACTCTCTTCCTATGCATCGGCATGTCATAAAAGAACAATTCATGCACATCAAGTAAAGGCCAATGCATAGTATAAACAGTTTCTTGCAATTTTATCGTATTGGAAACATAGAGAGGCGAAGATGTAGTTCCTTTCTCATAATAATTGCAAGTAGGAGCAGCAAGCACATGCATATTATATTCATCAAAACCATCATGTGCAATAGTAAAACGCAACCCATCAATATAATCCTTAATAAGCACAAACTTCTCCGATATAGTGTAGTTGGGAGAATTCAAAAAGATAATAGGACTATCATGTGTGGGTGCAATAGTAACAATTTCATGTTTAACATAAGGAACTATAGCAAGTTCATATCCATAAGCATAATTCAAATTGGCATCATGGCCACAAGCATAGCAATCATCAATTTCATCAAAAAAGGATATTTCAAACGAATCCAATGGATCATAGCAATTATCATAGCATTCATCCTTCGGTAAGCACGAAGGGAAATTAAACAATGTATGATTTGAAGAGTTATTCTCATTAGAAGGTGGGCACGGGTAGCTAATCCGCTCTTCCTCCCTTTGTTCTTCGCTCTCCTCGTCATCTTTCTCATCTAATGAGCTCACAGTGTCATCAATTTCTTCTTCCATAGATTCCTGCAAAATATTAGTCTCTTCTCGGACAGCGAAGACTTTCTCAATAAATTGATCAATATAGGCATTGTATTCATAATTCTCATAGCAATATTTAAGTATAGCAAAATTTTCAGATCGGTAAACAGCATCATCATAATTTTCACACTTTTCAAACAAAGATTCAATTTCATAAGCATCCTTAAAAAGCAACAAATTCTTCTATTTGTTCCACATCATAGTAATCATATATACCATTAGCATAAGAAGCTAAGGTTTCATTATCATTAAATTCACATGAAAAGGGAAGGTGTGGAGCCTTCATCCTAGAGCAGCAAGTATAATCATATCTTAAGCATAAATTCCGAGCATACCAATTGTCGGTGTACTAAAGTTTGGGTCATTTTAGTACCCCATACTTGTGCACGGACGGTTGTAGCCATACCAGTGGCAAGGCCTGCCGGAGGACAGCTGAAAACGGATACAAGATATCAAGAAGACGTTCAAGCTAATGATCAGAAAACAGAAGACCGAAGGCTGGGTTCCCGACAAGATCCTTGCCAGGAAGGCTCGCGAAGGCCCGGCAAGGCCTCGCACCCGGCAAGATCCCACCGCTTCAGCACAGTGCCACCGCTCTAGCGCAACGACTAGCCTGTCGTTTAGGGCTTGTCCTCCTGGTTGCGTGTCACGGCGTCGACCGCAAATGGGGTTAAGCGGTGCTGATGGGACGGCCCCTTTTTCCGTCCCCGAGAAAGTAAGGGACACCTAAACGGAGCGTTAAATGCGTTTGTCCTAAGACGTTTGTCCTAAGACGTCGGTGATAATCATGAAACACTGTAGTAACTTTACACCTCTTGTACTGCTGTCTGCCACTGTTGGTGACCCCTTGGACGTATAAAAGGAGGCCCAAGGCGTAGCTACAGGGGAGAGGACCTTCCGACCCATTCTGCATGCGTAGCTGCTTTCTCACCACAAGCGCTCCGTGTACTTGAACCAAGAACATCCATAATAAACAACAGCAGGAGTAGGGTTTTACGCTTCTCAGCGGCCCGAACCTGGGTAAAGATCCTCGCGTTGATCGTTGGTTCCGCTCTTTCTGCAAATCTTTTCCCCTTGCCGAACCGTAAAGGGATCCACGCGATCCCATAGGTGTCGTACGCCGACACCAATGCAAATAATAAATTTGATCCCATAAGAGTTTCCCTTTTTGAGACAAGCGATAATCCCTAAAGTATTCCCGTTGATCCAAAGTAACTCCCATTATCAAGTTGAATGGAGTTTTATCAGGATTATCAAAGTAGTATTTAATGTCTTCCACATAACGAGCGTCGAGGGTTTTAGGAGGTTTCCCATCTCCATGAGTAGCAAGTACAACTAATTGTTTTGGTGTTTCGTGTTCCATATCCATAACTAAAGATATAAAACAACTTAGAACAGAAAATAAAATCTACTTAGTGATAAAGCAAACAAGCACACACGAGAATATCAACCCCACGCTATTGCTCCCCGGCAACGGCGCCAGAAAAAGGTCTTGATAACCCACAAGTATAGGGGATCAATTGTAGCTTTTTTGATAAATAAGAGTGTCGAACCCAACGAGGAGCTAAAGGTAGAATTAATATTCCCTTCAAGTTCTATCGACCACCGATACAACTCTACTCACGCTTAACGTTCGCTTTACCTAGAACAAGTATAAAACTATTTTATAGGTGATAGGATAGGTTTGCAAGAATAAAACTAGAAGTACTTTGTGAGAATAAAACTACGAGTAATTTGCAAGATAATAAAAGTTAGTTGTTTAGTAGAAAGCTTTTGTAACACAAAAGAATGATTTGTCCATAGGCAATCGATAACTAGACCGGTAATCATTGTTGCAATTTTATATGAGGGAGAGGCATGAGCTAACATACTTTTTGTACTTGGATCATATGCACTTATGATTGGAACTCTAGAAAGCATGCGCAACTACCAAAGATCATTAAGGTAAAACCCAACCATAGCTTTAAGTATCAAGTCCTCTTTACTCCCATACGCAACAACCCCCTTACTCGGGTGTAAGCTTCTGTCACTCTAGCCGCCCACCATAAAAGAATTATGAACGCATTGCAAACCCTACAACGGGAATCCCCCACGTGTGTGCGGCACGGAAGGCACCATAGGACAGCACCAAAATAAAACGTACAACTCAAACCAATCACGATCATCAATCAACCCATAGGACAAAACGAATCTACTCAAACATCATAGGATGGCCACAAATCATTGGATAATAATATGTAGCATTAAGCACCATGTTTAAGTAGAGAATTACAGCGGAAAAAGAGAGGTTACACCGCTGCATAGAGAGGGAGAGAGTTGGTGGTGACGGCGGTGAAGTTGTTGGTGTAGATCGCCATCACGATGGTTCCCCCGGCGGTGCTCCGGCGCCACCGGAAGAGAGGGGGAGAGAGCCCCCCCCTCCTTCTTCTTCTTGCTTGGACTCCCTCCTAGATGGGAGGAGAGTTTCCCCTCTGGTCCATGGCTGCCATGGCGGTGGAGGGGCAGGAGCCCCTCCTAGATTGGATCTCTCTCTCTCTCTCTGTTCTCTTCTGTTTCGCGTTCCTGTTTTCTGGCCTTTCACCGTTTCTTAAATTCCCGGAGATCCATAACTCCGATTGCGCTGCAATTTTAACACGATTTTTTTCCGGATATTAGCTTCCTTGCGGCCGAAGAAGAGCCCCAATCGACTTACGGTGTGCCCACGAGGCACCACCGCGCGCCAGGGGGGGGGCGCCCATGTGGCTTGTGGAGGCCCTGGGCCTCCGTTTGCGTTGATTCCACCTCCCAAAAATCACATATATTCCAAAATAATTCTCCATAAAAATTTATTGCATTTGGATTTCGTTTGATATGGATTTTCTGTGAAACAAAAAACAGACTGAAAACATGAACTGACACTAGGCACTGGATCAATATGTTAGTCCCAAAAATAATATAAAATGTTGCCAAAAGTATATGCAAGTTGTAGAATATTGGCATGAAACAATCAAAAATTATAGATACGACGGAGACGTATCAAGGCTTACCTATGATTCCCTCAAGAGGAAGCAAGAGTTTGAGAAACTGAGAGTGTCTTATGATGATCTTCGGACTGAAAACGATTATTTGCTTGCTCAACAGATTAGTACTGCTCAGGGAGAATTTGTTTCTCCCTACTTGAAATGCATTGAACGTGATAATGCTAATTATTCACTTGAATGTTCAAACGCTTATGAAAACGCTATGTATTCAAGTATATCTGTGGAATCTAACCATTCATTCGAGGAATCCATAAATCTTGCTAATGAGAATATTGTTGGAAATATGCCCTAGAGGCAATAATAAAGATGTTATTATCATATTTCCTTGTTCATGATAAATGTTTATTATCCATGCTATAATTGTATTGACCGGAAACTTAGATACATGTGTGGATACATAAACAACACCGTGTCCCTAGTGAGCTTCTACTAGACTAGCTCGTTGATCATAAATGGTTAAGGTTTCCTAACCATAGACATGAGTTATCATTTGATAATGGGATCACATAATTAGGAGAATGATGTGATGGACTGACCCAACCGTAAGCTTAGCATCAGATCGTATCACTTAGTTTATTTGCTACAGCTTTCATCATGTCAAGTATCTGTTCCTTAGACCATGAGATCACGCCACTCCCGAATAATGGAAGAATACTTTGTTGGTTATCAAACGTCACTTTGTAACTAGGTGATCATAAAGGTGCTCTACAGGTATCTCAGAAAGTGTTTGTTGGGTTGCATGGATCGAGACTGAGATTTATCGCTCCGTGTGACGGAGAGATATCTCTGGGCCCTCTCGGTAATACAACATTGTGAATAGCTTGCAAGCATCTGACTAATGAGTTTAGTCACGAGATCTTGTATTACGGAACGAGTAAAGAGACTTGCCGGTAACGAGACCGACCATCGAATCTCGGGCAAGTAACATATCGCCGGACAAAGGGAATTGTATACGGGATTAACTGAATCCTCGACATCGTGGTTCAAACCGATAAAGATCTTTGTTGAATATGTGGGAGTCAATATGGGCATCCAGGTCCCGCTATTTATTATTGATCGGAGAGGGGTCTCGGTCATGTCTGCATGTTCTCGAACCCGTAGGGTCACACACTTAACGTTCGGTAACGCTAGGGCAGTATTGGGATATTCATATGGTGAAGTACGAAAGTAGTTCTGGGACATCACCAGGAGCTCCGGAATGGTCCGGAGGTAAATATTTATATATGGGAAGTCATATTCAGGGTTCTGGAAAAAGTTCGGGATTTTTCGGTATTGTACCGGGAAGGTTCTAGAAGGTTCCGGAGTGGGGCCCACCTGCATGGGGGGACCCACATGGACATAGGTAGTGGGTCAAAGGCCCCACAACCCTAGTCTAGGCGCACCAAGACCCCCCCTAAAAGAAATAGGATCATATCCCGAAGGGATAAGATTAAGATCCCTAAAAAGGGGGATAGCGATCGGTGGGGAAGGAAATGAGGGATTTCCTTCCTCCCCCCTTGGCCAACGACCCTAGGGGCTTGGAGGGCAAGACACCAACCCCTTCCACGCCTATATAAAGGTGGGGAGGCATAGGGGGCAACACGCTTCCACCGCTTGGCGCATCTCCCTCCCATTGCTCCTCCTCCGCGTAGCGCTTGGCGAAGCCCTGCCGGTGTACCGCTGCCACCACCACCACCACGCCGTTGTGCTGGCCTAGATCCCATCTACCTCTCCACCCTCTCTTGCTAGATCAAGAAGGCGAAGACGTCACCGAGCCGTACGTGTGCACATTTCGAAGGTGCCGTTCGTTCGGTGCTCGGATCGGATTGGATCGCGAAGGAGTACGACTACGCCAACCACGATCTTTAGATCGTTAATGCTTTCGATCTACAAGGGTATGTAGACACCCCCCCTCTCGTTGCTAACATCTCCATAGAATAGATCTTGGGTGTTTTGTAGGATTTTTTTTGTTTTTCATGCAACGTTCCCCATCAAATATCAGGTTGAAGAACTTGCTGGAAACAGAGATGTATAAAAGGCTCAAAGGGAATCAAACCCTTTGTAATGTACTCAAGAAGCAAATCTTGAACAGAACCCCTAAAAAGAGGGTGTTGGTTTTCGAGAGGAACATTAATGATGATGGTTCCTATTGAAAACCCGAGCAATACCCAGGACGACTTGGGTGCCTGCAAACTGACCACATGTTGATCCTTCTCTACGATCTGGTTATGACTGCACTAACATTTACACCGTGGATGAGTCATTTAACTCAAACTATAAATTGTTCAAGAAACAGAATGATGAAGTGTTGCCAGGTACATCGGTACTAACTGCAGGAACGATCCACTCATGAAGAAAATATGGGTTCTCAAGTCTTCTGGTAAATCTTCCAATGAATGTCATCACGACACCACCTGTGAAGAATTACCTAAGAGAAATTCTTCATATGGACAAAGTCTTCGTATGACTATGCTAATGCTTCGCAGGGTCGCAATAACAAAGCTTATGAACATTATACTTGGAACCACTATGTTAACAAATCTTTGAAGAATTTCTCCGCATACTTTTTGAGTATTCTAACCCTTCTGTGAAGTGTAATAAGTCTTCATATGTTCTTCTTGCGGGTGGGCAAAGACAAAGACGCCCTGTTCGCGGACATCGACGCGGGTGAACAAAGACGCACTGTTCGCGGACATCGACGTGGCAGCGGAGGAATTTGATGCCAGCCCCCATCGGCCGCATCGCCATCGCCGTATGCGCCCAGCCACCAGAACAACGACGAGGCCGACACGTCCATGTCCGTCGCCGTTGTAGCGAGGAAGAATAAAACATGGGAGGCCACTACCACTCGAGTCCCAGGACGGCCACCACCGACGTCTTGCAGAGCCTCATAGCCGGTGAACTTGCCCAAAGCTTTGTGAAGGGGAAACCTCACTTCCCGAGACGAGTCGGTGAGCTTGCTGCTAGCCAGACATGGAAAAGACATGTCGTGAAAAACGGGCTGCCGCGACCGATGATCATTTAGATTAGGTTAGAATAAACTAGTACGCTACAGTTTAATAGAAATATGTCGAAAATGTGAAGATTTTTTCTGGTTATATGAAAATTATCCGGTTTGCATGTAATTCATTCGGTTTATTTAAATCTAGTTTGAAATGTACACGGACACCCGCATGTTGCATGACGGTGATCTTTTTCTTTGTCATAAAGCATTGAGAGGCAAAGAGGTGATGTTATTGGAGTGTCTCGCCTCTTTCCGAGACGAAGGCAAAACCATGCAACACTCAGGTACACGGATAGCTGAGAGTTTTGAGTTTGGTAGGCCATCTGACTCATCCTCGATGTGTACAGTTCATCGCGTCCATCTTTTTCAGATATCATATTCATTCTACCAGATCGATGACGTGAAAGAAACCTCCATACAGTGATCGGCCTAGATACATACGTAGTACTACATGAGAAAAACGTGATGTTAGGAAGTTAGGATCGACTTGTCCTCTCAGGGAGGGGGGCGTGTTGTTTCAGCCGTGGCGCGTCGCGGCAGCACCGGGCTTGGCACCGCCGTCCCCGTCACGGCGCTCCTTGAGGGCTCGAAACGCCCGGGAGCTCTCCTCGAAGATGTGCGCGCGGCGGCCGTAGTCAGTGGGGCTCCGGCCCTCGGCTTCCCCGGCCATGGCCTCGTCCTCCAGCAACTCCAGTCGCTCCACCTCGTCCGCCTCTCGGACCCGCTCCTGAGGCACGGGCCCGTCCTCCCTGCGCGCCTCCACCGGTTCCGCCCGGCCACCGCACTGCGCGCGGAGTGCCGTGGTGCTGGTGCATGTCGCGGCACGGCCCATCCGAAGCCTTTCCGCCAAAGCGAGCGAGCGCGGGACGGCACGCAACGGTGGGCGCACAGGCACAGCCGTCGCGGTGGGGGTGGGGGAAACGGACTGCATGGTCGTGCAAAGTTGAGCCTTGCACGTTGGGCGGCTTGGCTAGCTTGGGGGCCTGTACTTGTACGTGCTCTACGTGACGGCAGTTGGATAGGATCGGCACTAGGTGTCTGTCGGTTTGGGCGTGGGAGTAGCTGGATTTATACGAGGGCCTGAAGATTCCGGACGTCGCCCAGCTCGCGCGCGGCGTGGCAGGGTCGCGCGACGCGTGGAGCCACGTATCCCCCCGGCTGCGCTGACGGAACAGTGTGGTCGGGCGTCGCGCTGTCGGTTTGGAGAGAGGGCGTCACGGGGGGCCAGTCGTAGGCAGGGTTTGGCTTCCACGAACAAGCACGATTCCAGTTCGAGCATCGAGGCTGCCCAGTCACGAGCCCCCACCGTCCGGGTCTCGTGGCCTGCTTTTGGTTGCTGTTGCACGTCTCGCTTTTTCTTTTTCTTTTTTTATGACAACAGGGAGCGCCAATGGCGCCATCCATTTTTTATCATCAAGTACAATTTGTAGCAAGGATTTGATAATCCGTTACATTCAAATTACCTAGCATCGAGAGTATAGGACAATGATTCTCCCTGCTCATCGTTTGGTCTAATCTAGAAGCGTTGGAAGCATCAGAGTGAGCCTCCTTGTTATGCTCTCTGGGAATGTGTTTGAAGCGAAGAAGTCGCTGCAATAAAACCTACTAATTGGGTTCTTATTTCCCAGTGCCCAGGCAAAGGAGAAGTTGCGGCCTGGGCTAGCAAGATATTATCTATGAAGAACGTGATTGCCCTGTTTTGAATCTAGGATGCCACCTCAACTGCGAACTGGAGTGCCATAGCTTCAGCTTGCAAAGGGGATGAAGCTTCATTTCCAACAGTTGAAACCTGGATGCTTGCTTTGACTCCTCCTCCTTCTATTTGAATATGAACTCCCATTCTTGTCTTTTGAATCCCTGTTGAAGAAGTCGATGCTTGGTTTGTCCATGCAAGATCCGAAAACACCTTGCAGCCATCCACTATAGAATATGGTTTCACTGAAGTTCCCCGTTTTGGAGCGCATCCAGATTGCTTTTCGTGTGTTGGAGCTAGCTTGTGGAGGGAGTCATCATTCTAGACATGGGTAGTTAGATCTTGACTCTGTATTATTGTTGTTGCCACCTGAAAACCATGATAGGAGTATTCTTTTTCCCGCCGAATAGGTTATCGTTTCTCGACTTCCATATGCACCAAAAGAAAGTCGTGACATTTTTAAGAGAAGCTTGAGGATGATTAGAGGTGAGCAGTGCCTGAATAGTTGAAGGAATGGTTCCAAAATTTTGCACAAAGCATTTTGTTCTGATATACCAAGGCTCAAAGAACCATGCTGCTTTGGAAAATGGGCAATGCAAGAATAGATGTAAATCATCCTCTTGCCCACTGCATCTGGAACAATGTTTGTTTATATGAGAAGAGAATTTACCTACTCTCATACCTGTCGGTATTGCTTTCCTAAAAAGCCTCCATGCAAAAGTTTTTACTCTGTGAACCATCTCTTTGTTTGCCCAAACCTATTTTAAAAGATATTGTGTATCCTCCGGTACCTGTCTTGGTCTTGGCTTGGTCTTGTAAAAACTGTAGGATTGTCCTGTATTCACTTTTGGGAGTGCATTTTCCCAAGGGAGTAGGCTTCCAACATAGTATGACATGTCCTTCTGTGTGAACTATACATGTCTACAATATAGCGTTAGCTGCTTGCTGCTCAAAAAGAGTTGTTATTAAGTTAGCATTCCAAGCCTTACAATTTGGTAGCCAAAGATCTTTCACCTTAGTAGGATATCCAAAATACACTGTGACGGGGTCCTGTACCGGGGGTGGCTAACGCCGGGGAGCCCGGCCTCATCAACTACAAGGGGCCCACTAGGCCCAAAGCAAGGAGCAAACCCTAGGAGGCGAAGACGACCTTCGTGGCCTCCAAGACTAGAGGGCGACAGCACCCCAGATCGCATCTACCATGTTGTCGGTGCTAAAACCGGCGGATCTCGGGTAGGGGGTCCCGAGCTGTAGGTCCAGGAACAATGGTAACAGGGGACGAAGGGAGACGATGTTTACCCAGGTTCGAGCCCTCTCGAAGAGGTAAAACCCTACGTCATGCTTTGATTGTATTGATGTGATGGGGTACAGAGTACAAGATGATCTACCTCGAGATCGTATGATTGTGTTCTAAACCCTAAGGCTGATAATCGTGTCTCTAAAGACTAAACCCCTCAGCTTATATATGCACTGGGGGTACCTAAGTTACACACATGGTCAGTTGTCAATACATCGGCTACAGAGCAATCCTTGAAGTACACGCCAAGGCTTCAGAGGTTTCCATCTTGATCACGCCGAGGTTCGTGGCTTCGGTAGTCCTTCCTTTTAGTGATCGGCGGGCCATGAGCCCAGCCCACGGACTATGGGCCATACAGGTTAGCACCCCTTAGTCCAGGACACCGTCAGTAGCCCTTGAACTGGTCTTCGAAGCCGAAGACTGCAACTCACTCCTCGGACTAGCTTCTTCGGGTGATGTCTTCGGCTTGGCAGGTGAGTTCCTTCTCTATCAGTTCATGCTTGAATCCGAAGTCTTCAACGGCTTATGAACTTATCGGGTCTCTTTTTACAGTTAACCCCAACGACCATGTGTTTTAAACCTTACCCTTGGCGGAGAGGTCCCAGAGTCCTTTCTACAAAGGCGCTTACCCATGTCCGAGGTCTTCGAAGTAACTTAGTCATAAAGACTTGCCACGTAGATACAACCAGTGGGAGGGTTCAAGCCCTGACAGCTTTATCGAACCGCCACCACCTATTGTGGGACTGAATCAGTTATCATTCGTCGTGGCCCGAGGTAACCTTTCATTGGTATGTCCTATCAATGTGGAGATCGTGCCTCAGTTTTTAGGGGATATCATCAACAGGTTGATTTACCGATGAGAGCATAACGACCCGCGGGGTTGGGAATAAGAGATTTTCACGGTGCAGCAAGGGGACTCTTGGCCTTTTACCGTCCTATAAAAGCACAGGGGCAGTAAATCATTTTCCCCACGCTTCCATCCCCTGCTCCATTGCTCAAAGCTCAAGCTCCGGCCCCCTCAGATCCATTCCCAAGCCTTCAACCTTCTCGAGCTCTTCCTCATCCTCCCCCAACGATGGCTGGTAAGGGAAAGGGGGCCACAACCCCGGCATCCAATGTCACGGCGGGCACCATCGAGGAGCTCCGGGCGGTGGGGTACATACCCACAACTGCCAAGTGCCGGGCCCCGGCGACAAGCGAGACCGGCCGCTCCGACTTCGCCTTCCCTACTCCCGAAGAAGGGGAGAGGGTGGTCTTCGTCCCCCACCTCGTCCGAGGTTTGGGGTTTCCTTTGCACCCCTTTGTAAGGGGGCTACTGTTCTTCTACGGGCTAGACTTCCATCACCTAGCCCCGAACTCAATCCTTCATATAGCCACCTTCATTACTATACGTGAGGCATTCCTTCGCATCCAATCGCACTTCGGCCTGTGGCTGAAGATCTTCAGCGTCAAGCCGAAGACTAGTGGCCCCCAGCTCGCTGAATGCGGCGGGGCCATGATAAGCAAGCTCCCAAGGGTGCTCTGGCCAGAGGGCGTCTTCGTGGAGACAGTCAAAATGTGGCAGCGGGAGTGGTTCTATATAACCGAGCCGCTCTCCAAAGGCCAAGCTGAGGCCCCTACCTTCACGGTCGAGCCCCCGAAGAGGCTCGTCTCCTGGACATAGAAGGGCCTTGACTGGGAAACCCAGACGAGGTAAAGGCACTCCAGAAGAGGCTCAAGGCGATGATCGGCAAAGGCGTCAAGCTGGTGGACGTGGTCCATGTTATGCTTCACCGTCACCTCCTACCTCTTCAACTCAGGGACAACCCAATGTGGCGCTACAAACCCGAGGATAAGGCGACCGTGCGACACTTCTTCCGCACTAACCTCAACGGGATGTGGACGTTGCTATTCAAGCCGTCCAAGAACACCTTCCCTGACAAGAAGGGTGATATCGGCTATCACGCCGAGAATGGTCCATCCGAGGTATGGACAGTTTTACCTGCATTGTTGTTCTTTCGGTATCTTTCAAAAAGTGATCGGCTTGACATCCGATGATCAGGCCTGGCTTGACGAGGCCAAGAAGATGGGCTCTCCGGTGCCGCTGCCCGAAGAGGCCATGTCCCCCCAGCTCGAGGAGCCATGCGTCGTCCCGGTCAAGGAGAAGGGGGAGCCGTAGAGGAGGAAGGGCCCATGCAGCCGTGGTGCTTCTTCGGACGCCAGGTCCGAGAGCATCCACAGCTCCACAATCCAGGAGGAGGAGAAGGAAGAGAAGAAGGAGGAGATGGAGGGGAATGAGGGCTCTTCCCCCAAAGGGAAGAAGAGGACGATGTCCGAAGACACCGAGGAGGGTCAATACAAAAGGCTTCGGAAGGCGCATGCCGCCCAACCAAGCCGGTCCTCGGCCCTCGCCGAGGACGCCAACTCCGAATCCTTCGGGCCCCCCCCCCCCCGCCGCGCAGGGAGAAGGCGCAACCGAGAAGGTAATTTGTTTAATACATTTTATATGACAAGCCTTTAATTGTCATGTTCTTAATTTCATTGTATCGCTTGCCTTTACAGCCCACAACGCTGGCTTCCCGGATAGGAGTCGAATAATACCGTCCCTCCGCCCAAGCTAGCCAAGAGCTGCTCGGGGGCACGCGTGCCTCCTTCCCTGCTCATGGTGAGCTAGGGGAGGTTTCTTGGCATCCGGAGCCTCCTTCGTCAAACACTGGGGGTGACGTTGATGCGCCCATGGCCGAGGTTCAGACCTCGGTCGCTGGGAACCAAGGGGAAGTGATTCCCTTGGTCCTGGAAGAACCGGTGCTTAACCGCCCGGAGTCCCCGTCCCTGGCGCCGCCAAGCAGCGCGGAGGCAGCCACTACCTCTCCAACGAGGGATAGGGCTGAGGATACCCATCCACCCATCTTGGGGTGGCACAGGGAGATAGAGGCAGCTCTTGAGGGCTCCTCGATTCTTCTCGAGCACCGTGCCATTCTCGGCATGGCTTTCAACCAATTCCGGTCCGCAGAGGCTGGAATTGTGGAGGCCTTCAAAGGCCTTGCAAAAGGTTTCGAGGTATGTTCTTTTATTGTTCGCCAGTTTGTACAACTGCAACGTTTTTTGAGTTAATGCTCAATACGCCCAGTAGCCCTTTATGGACATGTTTTAAAATAAAAGTTGTCCAAAGACTTATCAACAGGAATCTTGCAAAGTTCAACTTTATGCTTTTAAGAGCACATATACAGTAGCCCCTGAGCCCTAAGTTAGTTTGACAAACTGACTTGGGGGTTGATTTACTGATATGAAAGTTATGTTGAAGCGAATATGCAGTAGCCCCCCGAGACTCTTGTCAGATCAAATCATCCGACGAGAGGATCGATTTCGTTCTTCAGAGTCTAATAATCCTTGTTGTAGGCCTCCGCCTCATCTTCGGCATCCAACTCGAAAGAGTTGGAGGAGCTGAACCACAAGCTTGCGCGGTCCGAAGAGGACATTAATCTGCTTAAGGAGCAGATGGATAAAGCACAAGGTAAGATATAGAAACTAGCACTATAGCTTTATGCGTTGTTAAAACAACTCTAGTATTAATATGTATGTGCTGATTGTGGTGTAGCCACCACGTCCGAGATGGAGGCTCTCCGTGCCGAGCTCAAAAAGGCTCAGGCTGAGGCCGAGCAGCAGAGGACTGCGGCTTCAAAGAGCGGCGCCGAGCTTGTCAAAGAGCAAAATGCTCGGAGGAAGGACCAAGCTTGGTTGTTGGAGGTGGAACAGGATTTGAAGGGCTTGTACGCAGAGCGCGACGCCATTCAAACCGATAAGAAGAAGGACGCAGCCGAGCTTGAAAGGCTCGAGCTAGGGCGAAAAGAAGCCTAGGTCCAGGTGAGGGCGGACCGGGAAGAACTTCGGCAAGTGTCGGAGATAGCTGCCGGTAAGCCCTATTTATTGTAGTGCATCTTTGGTGGTGACCGTTTTGCCGAGCTGATGCAAGTCTGGCGTATGTCAGGTGCCTTTGCGGACCTGCCGAGGAGTGCAGCGGATGCGTGCCAGTACTTTAACGGGCGTGAGGATGATGCCGATCAGAAGGCATTCTGGGCACAATTCCAAGTGTCGTCGCATCCACCCCTCCTAGGAGACCAGATGGAGCAGCTGATGGAGCTGCACCGCATCGCTAGGCCGGCCATGGAGGACCTCTATATCGCTCTTTGGCCCACTGAGCCGCTACCGAGCAGCTACTTTGGCCTAATCCAGAGGCTCCAGAGCGCCAGCCCCCGCTTCCAACTTTGGAAGCGTTTGGCTTGCTTCGAAGGTGCACGACAAGCCTATGCGTCTGTGAAGACGCGCTATCCTGGGGTAAAGCCAGAGGAGATGGCGAAGGGCGGCCCAGATGGGAAGAAGTGGGTGCCCGAGTAGTATTTCGCCGATGTGACGACGGGTGCCCGGATATCCAAGGCAAAGTGTCGCAAGGACACTATTCTTGAGTAGATCTTCCTTGGTATGCCGGGGTGTATTTTGTAAAAGGACAAGTTTCATTTTGTTGTAAATGAATCCTTTATGCTTGATGTGCTTATTCTGACTTCTTTGTGACTGTTTATGATCTGAAAGTGGCCAGTCGGCGGCTTCCACCCCTTCGTAGATGCTACGTAGGGTGTTTCCGTACTAACAGTGCCACCCTTAGCCGACGTCTCGGTGCCCAGAGGCGGCTGTGTTAATGGAAACAAGTCAATCAGACAATACTGCTTTATAACTTTCACATAGTCATAGGAGCTTTAAGTTTGGGGGCAAGTTACTAGCCCCCGGTTTTTAGTGTTCGGCCTCAGCCGAGGTCAAGCCATTAACACTTCGGCCGATGTTACAAAAGGCCCATCGTTTAACATGGGGTAACCTCTAACGATTCATAGTTTGACACAGTCATCGGATTGCTGACCAGTTTACGCTTATTGTGACAGTTAGCTTTCGGCTTTCTCCACTGAGGTACTTAACCAGTTAAACTGGAAGTAACAATTGCAGTGGTGCTCCCTTTACATACTTACCCGAACAATTGGAAACGTAAGGAGTAAGCATAGGAGCCGGGCAACCCAGCTATTGACCAAAGACACAATTCGAAACTGATGCATATAAAGCAATATCCGAGAATAAGAGGCCTACGCCTTTTATATGAGTACCGTGGCGGATAAGTGGGCAAGGTGTCAAATCCGAGCCCCCGGTCTAAAGCCGATTACTTCTAATGAGCATGTAAAATACGTATCGTGAAAAGTTGTCTTCAGCGCATGCTTAAGAGAGAAAAAACAGGTATAACACATAAAATCGGAACCGACCACATAGGTCTTCTCTTAATTTATTGATAGGGTCAAGCCGAACAATTTGAGCAACCGAAGAAACTGCTAAGGATACAGAAAAAAATATAAAAGATGGAAGGTTTACGCAAAGCATCTGTCATTGGGCTTGATATCTTATCCTGGCTCTGCTGCACGTTTGCGCCTTCCTGCTGTGTACCAGCGAGTCCTTGTCCAATCCAAGGTGTTGTCGTCGTTGCCTGCTACGATGCTGTTGCTATGGTTTTATGGAGCATTCGAGTGGCGGATCCTTTGAAGAGGTTGTACCAAGTAGTGGCAGTATATCGGTTTAATGTCGTTTCTTTTATAACCTCCTGGTGGGCCTTTAACAGTGCCCTTGAGACTACCAGGATATAGCTCAACCATTGTCTGAGTGAGCTGAACTGTGAACCCTTATATTATTGCTCCACAGCTTCCCATGGAGTTTTAAGTGCGAAATTATGTACCCGAGGCACGTAGTCCTCGGTCAAGTAGGGAGAGCCGTGGAGCACGTACCCCTATTTGAGGTTGCCACTTGATTGTGTGGAGGCGAAGGTAACACCTCGGAAGTGGTTGAAGGAGCTCCGTGTGCTTGGTGCCTTGATGGACCTTGACACCTCCTCGGCGGCCTGGGCCTCGGCTGCGAGGGCTGTTGTTTGCTCCTCTGTACGAAGGGAGCGTTCTGTATTGCCATTGACTATTATGACGCCCTTGGTTCCTGGCATCTTTAGCTTTAGGTAAGCATAATGTGGGAAGGCGTTGAATCGGGTGAAGGCAGTTCGTCTGAGCAGTACTACTGCGGAAAGGAATGATGTCGAAGATCAAGTCGTCGCTCCGGAAGTTCTCGGGAGAGCCAAAGACCACTTCCAGGGTTATAGTCCCAGAGCACTACGCCTCAACACCTGGTATGATACCCTTGAAAGTGGTGTTGCTGGGTTTAATCCCTGATGGATCGATGCCCATCTTTCTGACTGTGTCAGCGTAGATCAGGTTGAGGCTGTTGCCACCGTCCATAAGGACCCGGGTTAAGTGAAAACTGTCCACTATGGGATCGAGCACCAGAGCCGCAGTACCTCCCATGACGAATACTGGTCGGATGGTCTCTTCTATCAAAGGTGATCGGGCAAGCCAACCAGGGATTGTACTTCGGCGCTACGGGCTCTAGTGCGTAGACGTCACGTAGCGCACACTTTCTATCCTTTTTGGGGATGTGTGTAACATAAATCATGTTCACATCCTTTATTGTGGGCGGAAACTGCTTTTGGCCTCCATTATTTGGCCTGGGGGGTTCATCCTCATCCTCTCTACGAGGCTGGCTCTTACCCGGGTTCTCAGTTACGATCTTGCCGGCCTGCTTTATGACCCAGCAGTTCCGGTTCATGTGGTTAGCAGGTTTATCCGAGGTGCCATGAATTTGGCAAGGCTTGTCGAGGATCTTATCCAACGTAGATGGGCCATCTCTATTCCCTTTAAAGGGCTACTTCTTCTGGCCATTCCGTTGATTGCTGAACCCAGCGTTTATGGTTGCCTTGTCGGCATCACTGCCGATGCCTTTATGGTGATGCTTATTGTTTCTATTGCGCCGAGGCTTCCCGTTTTCATCTCGTACTTCCGAGGTGCCGGGGTCACCATTGTGGTTACCACTATGGGCCAACCAGCTATCTTCTCCTGCGCAGAACCGGGTCATGAGGGAGGTGAGGGCCGCCATAGTTTTCGGCTTGTCTTGTCTTGTCTGAGCTGTCGCGCCAGCCATTCATCACGAATGCTGTGCCGAAAAGCGGCGATCGCTTCTGCATCAGGACAGTCAACAATTTGGCTCTTCTTGGTCAAAAACCAATTCCAAAATTTCCTAGCAGACTCGCCAGGCTGTTGGACGACATGACTGAGGTCATCGGCATCCGGGGGCCGAACATAGGTGCCCTGAAAGTTAGCTCGGACGGCATCTTTAAGCTTTAAGGGCAAATATTTAATGGCGTGGAGATTGTCTCCTCTAGCCATATGAACGTGGAGAAGAAAATCTTTGATCCACACAGCCGGGTCAGTCGTTCCATCGGACTGTTCGATGCAAATGAGTTTAAACCCTTCTGGGAACTGATGTTGCATGACCTCGTCTGTAAAGCACATCGGGTGTGCAGCTCCTCTAAACCGAGCTATGGTTTGTCAGACGTTCATTGTTGTCCGAGCACGGGTATCATCACGAGCCCTATCATGCTTGTCCAGCCATGCCTGATATCCAGCCTGTCCAGCAGGCGCGCGATCCCTGGATCCATATATGGATCGTGCAAGCTGTGCGGTCAATCTTCCTCGCAAATCATACGGCGGAGCAGACGGGATTGGATCTTTGCCTTCACGGTGAGGGATTGTAGGGGGGTCTCGAAGCCCTCCCTTTGGCCTATCCCGCCCCCGAGGAGGGTGGTCGGGCTGATCGGTTCGATCGTGCTTATAGAGCAAATTGTCATCAGCCTCGTCATTGAATGCTGGAAGTAGACGTCGTTTTGGGTAGGATTTGGTTTGGTCTGCGCGCCGTTGCTTGAGGTCCTGCTCGGCTGCGAGAACCTCAACCCATTTGTCATTCAACATGTCCTGATCGACTTTAAGCTTTTCACGCCCTCTTTTTATACTTCGGGTGGAGCTAATTAGCCATCGTCGGAAGGTCTCCAGATCAAGGAAGTCCTCAGGGACGTCGAATTCATCGGGTCCAAGACTTATATCTTCTTCCGATTCGGGCATGTAATTACTGTCGTCGGGATCGTCGAGGTCTTCCGTTCCTTCGGCGTCATCGATCTGACCGAATGCGGCATTCTCACCATTATCCTGGTCCTCGGCACCATCTGGGGTAGTGTTGTCGCTGGAGGCGTCATTGTTAGTGTTGTTGTTGCTGCAGGTGTTCGCATCCCCGGCGCGTTTAGAGCGCTTCTTGCTCCGTCTATATAAAGGAAGGTCCAGGGTCCTCATTGACCATCTATCCACAGATAGGAAACTCTCAGTAGCAATCTCATACACCATTGTAACCCCTCACACGAGGTATCCCTTCACCATGAATAACGAAAACTAGCAGGACGTAGGGTATTACTCTCCGGAGGCCCGAACCTGGATAAACCCCTTGTGTGACCTCCGATCCAGGACTTCCAACTGCGCTTGGATCCCTACCAAGGGATCTGACGGTATTTTGCACCGTCAGTTGGCACGCCAGGCATGGGCGGCACCGGCTAGAGACCGATCTTGGATCGGATCTTTTTCTACTTCCAGCGGCCTTTCGCCTGGAGAGAGCCTGACCTTTGGTTCCTTCACTTTCGTCGCTGACGGGGCAGGCCGGTACATCAACCCACTAGCTCACCCTGCACGCAGCATCTACATTGGCAACATCGCTTTCGTTACCAATGCTTGCGGTGATCTCCGGCTGTGCCTACCACCTATTCGGCACCAAGCACGGAACGAAGGTCCGATCGTGGCGACCTCCGCATCTGGCCTCTCTAGCACTTTCCCGTTCGGACTAGGGAGCATGGGGGCTACATATCAGGGCGGGATTCATCAACAGCTCCAGAAAAATGTACAGTTCATTGCTATGGTTTGTGACAACTGCCACATTGACCACGCGCCAGAGGAATGTTTCCTCGACGAAACAATTTTGGACTGCAGCATCGACACGGCAGCCCTACTATCGCTGTCTGACGATGAGGGCACTAACAGCGAACCGACCTTGCCTGAAAAGGACAAGGCCTGCGGCAACACAGCCTCACCAACCAAGGACAGATCCCTAGAACACGAGAACCATGATGAACGGCAAAAAGACATCTCGGAGCCAAACGCCCCGCGAGGAACAAAATACAAGGTCGAAGAGTATGTTCCGCAACCGATCTCGCTGCACGAAGTAATGTTCGCGGAAGTGGAGGCCGAGGCAAGCGACAACATGCCGCACTCAACCACGACAATAGCGGCGCCGGAAAAGGAAGCAGAACTCTTAAACCCATCTACTCGGACGGACAGCCCGCCCACACCACAGTCTTTAGAGGACGAGCCCCATGAAATTCTCAACCCGGGGGCTGCACGACACGCGGTGGCGAAGGGGGCCGTGCGGCCACGAAATACAACGAACGGCAGCGTCAAACGCCTCGCAGAGCTGGTCCGACGCATGGATCACCACAGCAACACGGTGGCTAGCGGCAGGGAGAATGATGGTGAGCCCTCAGAACAGTACGAACCAACAGAGCTCCCCTCACCAGCCTAGAGTATCCAAGAAGCGGTCACACTGGTAGACAAATTAAAGGCCGCACCCGTAGATCCTGGCAGACCTCATCAAAGTTGTACACAGGACGACCGAGCTCCAAGATAAGCAGATGAACGATGCACAGAGCATCTTGTCGCCGCCCCACGAAAGACCGGCGCCACGAGGGCAGAAGCCAAGCAGCGCCCAGGAGAGCGGCGCAACACTAGACGTCAATGACCTCTGTCATATGATACGAGCCGCGAAGATAGGGAACCAGGGAACATCCATCCATGACCGCCTCAGTTTTTTCCCGGATCTCCGCGACCACCTACGAGCCCGAGCCAAGGAATGCTACGGGCCGGAGTATGAAGCTCTGATACATCGGTTAATGTCAGGCATCGCACCTGCATGCTTTGGCTATGAGGTCATAACACATCAGTTCCCCCCATCCTTTCATAGTGCGCGTTGTCGAGAAGTATTAAGGCGACACAAAACCCGACCTCTGGCTCAGCGACTACTTGACATCTGTCGAGCTGGCGCACGGCAATATTGGCAACGCCCTACACCACATCCCACTATGCTTGTTCGGATCGGCACGAACATGGCTGAATGGGCTCCTGCCAAACTCCATCCATACCTGGGCAGACCTCGAGCACGAGTTCCTCAACAACTTTGAGGGAACGTACCTCCGGCCTGGAAGCGCTGTGGACCTCCACAACATAATTCAAGGAGAACATGAGTCAGTTCGTGACTACATCGCCCGTTGGCTCAAGAAGAAAAACACCATACCACATATATCCGACGGAACGGCCATCGAGGCATTCATCAGTGGGGCACTAGACCCCATGCTTAGGCATAAGCTCGGAAGGAAAAGGGCACAAGGAAAGTTTCCCGACATGGCAGCCCTCATGAAGGTTGTAAATGACTTCGCCACAGGTGAGGAGACTGCCCTCGCAGGTCACCGCTATGAGCGACGAGCGGGGCCAGCAGACACATGGGGCAGTGGAGGCCGCCTCACGCGCGGCCACAACCATAGACACAACCGCAAGCGGAAGGAGAGGCCGCAAAAGGTGGCCACCGCAAAGGAGGCCGCTGAAAGAAATGGCAAAAGGAGCAAGTACGAAGGCAGATCAAGGCACGTGTCCCGCTCCTACAAGGCGATCATGAGCGGCCCCTGCAGGTACCACAGCCACGGGGCCTACAAGGCACTGCACTCAACGCGCGAATGCCACCGCAATGAGTAGCTCACCCAGGAGAAGAACGCCAGGAGCAGAGGCAGCTCGGACGACGAGGACAACCGCTGCCCACGAGCGACCTCCGAGAGGAATGCAAGAGGTCAGCGAAAGGAGAACACTGAGGCACATACGGTGAACATGATCTTCCGAGGCCCAGAATCGAAGAGGGCTCAAAAGCAAGCCTTACGGGAGGTCTACGCACTTGTCCCCGGAGTCCCCCAACTCTTGGATTGGTCGAATCACACCATTTCCTTCGGGCTCAATGACCACCTAGATTACATACCCAACCCAGGGAAGAATGCACTCATCGTCGACCCTATCATTGGAGGCTGCCAGTTATCAAAGGTGCTCATGGACGGCGGATCCGGCCTCAACATCATCTATGCCGCCACGATGCAGGAAATGGGCCGCTCCATAACCGGCATGCGACCTTCGCCAACACATTTCCACGGCATAGTTCCTGGAAAGAAGGTTGAACCACTCGGCTAGGTCATGCTGGAGGTCATCTTTGGCACAGAAGAAAATTTCCGTGCCGAAAAACTATGCTTTGAGGTGGTCCCATTCAAAGGAGGATACCATGCCTTGCTAGGACGGCCAGCGTTCATCAAGTTCGTGGCCATCCCCTTCTATGCCTACATGAAGCTCAAAATGCCCGGTCCAAACGGCATCATCATTGTCTCCAGCGTCACCAAAAACACACATGCAACAGAGGTCGCCCACCTGGAGCAGGCGGAGGCCGACCTCCCGAAAGATGAGCAGGAGCGCATGGAGGTCTCCTCCGAACAGTTCAAGAAACAGAAGAACGTCGGCCCAACGACGGACGCTCAAGAGCCACCAACAGATCCCTCCTGCTCCAACTGGCACGAAGAAGGGGCGCGGGGCTGAGAGGCCGGAAACAAGCTACCACAGGACTCAGGAGACATCACTCACAACAACAAAAGCAGGCTACGTTGATTTTCATCTCTCCTTTTTACATTTAGTCCATTAGATTTGTTTTACGAACAAACTATCAACAATAAAATCAATGTTTCTATTACCCTTTGGCTTGTTATACAAAGCATTGATGCGATGGCATTATAAATACACCTTAGCGCCCTAATCAAATCAAACTTTCTATCCAGGATCCACGGTAATATGAAGCACCACCTCATCGTGTTGAGATTCGTGGAGGGTCAGAGAGATCCTTCTATGAGATGGGTTCGGGGGCTGCATCGTTTGTCGTACCGCCCCGGTCCCCGTAGGAGCTGTATCCAACGGCCATTCAATCTTACTCGGGGGCTGCATCACAGCACACCCCACACCCGAGCCATGCTAACAAGGAGGTCTCCCGTGTGGACAAGGCTTACGGACACCCCTTCTCTTTCGCCTTGAGTTCCGCAACGCTCATATCCTAACCATCTGAGAATCCAACCCTAGCTAAAAGGCCTGCAGCGATTCCCAATTATTCTGTGATTGCCGGGCTCAAACAGGGGCCTCCCACAAACACGTTGGCACTTACGGTGCAACGGGGTCGCATTTCTCGACAGCTAAACTGGATGTTGCCCAACACAGGCAAGAGACACACTTAAATAACAAAACATGTGTATCAAAATACGTATACTACAGTTACGCTGTTCCATATACATGAGGTTTACACATCATCTTCAGCGGAGCACCACTTAATGATCCTCTCCAGCTTGTAGGCATCCGCTACATATTTGGCCTCCGCTCTGACCTCCACAGAGGAGGCCTCCGGAACAGGGCACCCAGACAAACCATGGACGATCAGACCCAAGGATACATCTTGGTGCTGAGACCTTACGCCTGCCAGCACCCTCATCGCGGCCTCATATGTAGCAGAATACTGCCAGTCAAGAAGCTGGGCAGGAGCCCGTGCCAACAACTTGGTGACACCGTCCAAGGTGTCATCCAGATTCGCCTCGCCGCGGTACAAGGTCCCGCAGGCCGTACCGAGGGCAGAACGCATACGCTCGGCGAGGTCGGCGACCTGCTGAAGCCGCCCAGCCGCATCCTCGTACATGACGTCCGAAAGTGGCACAACAACAAACAAACAAAATCAAGACAAAGCAAAGGCCTACAAGCAGCAGAATGAACAAGATGATAACTCACGCGTGGCAGCGACGTCCAGATCGTGGAGCTTTTCGCTAGCTGCCGCGTGATACGTCTCCAACTTATCTATAATTTTGATTGTTCCATGCTGTTATATTATCAATCTTGGATGTTTTTATACTCATTTAAAACAATTATATATCATTTTTGGAGACTAACCTATTAACCTAGTGCCCAGTGCCAGTTGCTGTTTTCTGCCCTGTTTTTGTTTTAGAGAAAATCAATACAAACGAAGTCCAAATGCCACGAAACTTTTTGGAGATTTTTTATTGGACAAGATAAACACTAGAAGCTTCGGGAGAGGACCAGACGCCTGAAGGGGTGGCCACGAGCCACCAGGGCGCGCCTGGGGGGGGGGGGGCAGGCGCGCCCTGGTGCCTCGTGGGCCCACCCCAGCTCCGTTTGACCTAATTCCACTAGTATAAATTCAAGAAAAATCAGAAACCCTCAGAGGAGTCCACGAAATAATTTTTCTGCCGCCACAAGTTTCTGTTCTCGAGAGATCCCATCTGGAGGCCTTCTCCGGTACTCCGCCGGAGGGGGAATCGATCACGGAGGGGCTCTACATCAACCTTGCTGCCTCTCCGATGATGCGTGAGTAGTTTACCACAGACCTTCAGGTCCATAGGCAGTAGCTAGATGGCTTCTTCTCTCTTTTTGATCTTCAATACAATGTTCTCCTTGATGTTCTTGGAGTTCTATCCGATGTAATCACTTTTTGTGGTGTGTTTGTTGGGATCCGATGAATTGTGAGTTTATGATCAGATTATCCATGAATATATTTGATTCTTTTCTGATCTCTTTTATGCATGATTATTATAGCCTCGTATTTCTTCTCCGATCTATTGATTTGGTTTGGCCAACTAGATTGATTTATCTTGCCATGGGAAGAGGTGCTTTGTAATGGGTTCGATCTTGCGGTGCTCAATCCCAGTGACAGAAAGGGACATGACACGTATGTATCGTTGCTATTAAGGGTAAAAAAGATGGGTTTATTCATATGTGAGTTTATCTTGTCTACATCATGTCATCGTTCTTAAGGCGTTACTCCGTTCTTTATGGACTTAATACACTAGATGCATGCTGGATAGCGGTCAATGTGTGGAGTAATAGTAGTAGATGCAGGCAGGAGTCGGTCTACTTGTCTCGGACGTGATGCCTATATACATGATCATTGCCTTGGATATTGTCATGATTATTTGCTTTTCTATCAATTGCCCAACAGTAATTTGTCTACCCACCGTATGCTATTTTCTATAAGAGAAGCCTCTAGTGAAAACTATGGCCCCCGGGTCTATGTAAATCAAATTACTAAAACCCTAAAAATTACTAAAACCCCAAAAATTGCTATCACATACAATTTAATCTTGCAATTGACCGCCGAGGGATTGACAACCCCTTGTTTGCGTTGGGTGCAAGGATTTGTTGTTTGTGTGCAGGTGCTGCTAACGAGGTGTTGCGTGATTCTCCTACTGGTTCGATAACCTTGGTTTCATAACTGAGGGAAATACTTATCTCTACTGTGCTGCATAATCCCTTCCTCTTCGGGGAAAATACTAACGCAAGCGACAAGTAGCACTGCGCATGCTCGGCGGCTTCAGCCCGGGCTTCGGAGACGCGCTGCATGGTGGCCTCCTTCTGCTCTGCAGCATCGGCCTGCTTCTGCAGCTCTTTCTCCTTGCCAGCAAGTGAACTCTCGAGATCTGCCACCTTCCGCCGATACTCTGCAAGCTCACCACCAGCAACGTCCACAGACACCTGGAGCTCGCCTCGTGACCTCTCCGACTCTTGCAGCTTCTGACGCAGGGCCTCGACCTCCTTCACGGCTGCTGTCGTGGTTTTGTCACGGCAGATGTCCTCGTGAAAGGACTTAGTGATGAGGCCATCGCACGAGTGTGGAAGCTTAACGGGGTTGATCGGGAACGAGAATACGCCGGGTTACCCAGGTTCGGCCCCTCACGACGGAGGTAAAAACCTACGTCCTGCTTGATTATATTGTTGTAGATCTCGATTACAAGGATGCGGATTCGCTAACCTAGCTCTCGAGGAGATTGCAACTTAGTCTTTTTCGTATAGGTGCTCCCCTTTATATATACAGGTGGAACCCTAGATTACATGAGACTCTGAGTCGTCCTTTGACTCGTCTCCTATTCTTTCCTACTTGTTCTCCAAGACGGTCTTCACGCCACTCATCTTCCTTGTGAGCCGTCCCATTGCCTAAGCCGGCCTTTCCCGCTAGGCCTCCTCAAGCCGGCCCGCCAAGAGTCCTTCAGCCCTGCAGTGAGTTGACCCGCTGAGCCTGCTCTACGGCCGGGTTATCACCCTGCCGAGTCTATATGCTAGTAAATATCCCCAACAGTAGCCCTCAGTTTGACTTGAATTCATTCATGTTAAACTTCACCCTGGAAAACAAAACATTAGTAAGATATTCTCCAAATGCTTCCCAAGCCGGTCCTTTAAAACGCTGTCTTGACTGGCCTGATTTCTCGGGTTAAGTAGATCGCCGGGTCATTCCTTTGGGTTCAGACTTAGCATCTTGTATTTCCTTTTTCTCATGACGTCGCAATCCACTTCCGCAAAATCCAAGATGACATCATGCCGTATCTTTGAGTGGGTTTGTATGGTCTTGTCAGGCGCGAAGATCGAGGAGCCCGCAGCCGAAAATTACTGCGCCGCCTGGGGCTCCGCACCTGCCGTTCCAATTTTTACCGTGCCTATAAAGAGGCGAGCTCACCCCCACTGCTACCTTTTACCTCTTTCTCTTCTTCTTCCTCACATCCACCACTTCTCACGCCCGAAGCGCCGCCACCTTCAAGCTCTCCGACCACCTCGACCGCGTCCTCTCCGTCGCCCCAGTCACCGCCGGAGCTCATCCAGAACACTCCGGCCACCTCCGCCGCGCACAGGTACGCCCAAATCCTTCTCTCTTTAGATCTGTAACGCCCCATTTCTCTGCGCAGTTCGTCGTGGTTCGACCGTGTTCACCTTCCCCTCTCATTAGTAGATCTAGATTCACTGGAATCACCTGAATAGGCCCTTTTAGTATTGCGGCGATGCCATTTTTCCCATCCAGATCTCTGTATTGCTTTCCTCAGACCCCCATTGCAAAATGGGCTATCATATTCACCCACGTTTAGGTCTTTAAACTTTCTTTTTCGAAGTATTTTTTAGATCTATAAAAGTAGCTGCTCCGTTGGATTTTTGTTGGTAGCTAGCTCAACACTTAGCAAAAACCCAGAACACCACTGAATCACTGGCACCGGCTCATTGTTATACCGGCTTAACTGTGCTAATAATCTTGACCCGGTAACTTATCTGCAACCTATTTCGTAACTCGGCCAAATTTCTTACTTGCCGGCTTGTTTGCACCATTCGTACTGCATCAAAAAGCTCATAATACCGGCTCATGACACCTTCTCTTTTTCATGGCAGCTGAGACCATGCCTCCAAAACCCAAGATCGTCAATTGGGCCAAGTCCAGCATGTCTGAGCTGAGCCTGCAAGCCTTGGCAGATTCCAGGTTGCTGCCAGCTAAGGATATAATTTCATGGCGAGCTCCTGAAGAAGAGATCTACCCTCAACCCGGCGAGGATGAGATCGTCGTATTTGCCGATCACGTTTCAAGGGGCTTCCGTCCTCCCGGCTCAAAGTTTTTCTGGGACGTATTGCACTTCTTCAATATCAGGCCTCAAGACTTGGCCCCCAATTCCATCTTCAACCTTTGTCAATTCCAAGTGTTTTGCGAAGTCTATCTACAGCTCGAGCCATCTCTCAGCCTATTTCGGGAATTCTTTTACTTGAACCACCAAACTGAGCACAAGGACGGCCCAAGCATTGAACTCGGCGGGATTTCTATCCAACGTCGAAAGAACATCGTCTTCCGAAATGCCAAGCCGACCAGCCATGATGACCCGCTCCGTTTTAGTTCGGTTAACCTTAAAGAGAAGGAAGTCTTAAAGTTTGCCAAGAAGCTTCTTGGCGAAACAAAGGAGGATATCAAGCTTGTGGGGCTCGCCCCATTCTTTGTCAACAACCTGGTCCCTGCGGTAAGCCATTTCTGTTCTCTTCACCTTGCCTTTTCTGTTCCCCTTATCGTGACTCAGTCGACCCGCCCGTATATAGGAGAATGACGATTGGTGGCGGGTTAAAGCCCAAGACCCGGCTCTTCGAGAGGACGATGAAGAAGAGTCGGATAATGAAGAAGACCATGAGGTAGAACTTGATTCCCTTGGCCGCCTTTTTAACCAGATTGTTGATGCTTACTCATCTCAGGAGGAAGCTCAAGTTAGCCACCACAACGAGCCAGAGGTAACTTTGATCTCCTCCGACTCTGACTCCCCAATACCTAGTCGAAAGAAAACCCAGGCTGTAATCCGCAAAGTTCGAAGGAAACCCCGGGTTGCTGTCCGTAAAGTCCCCCTTTCACACCAGGACGCTCATTTGGATCCCAATTTGTTTTGAAGAAAACACAGCAAGCTGAAACCTCCAAATGGAAGACCCGAAGTTGTGAAGGCGAGTTGAGTGGCGGGCTTCCATATGAGCCACCATCCCGTAGAGCGCGGGCAGAGGTGCTTCTTAGTCCAACTCCCTCTTTTCCTCTAGCTGGTTGTTTCAAGGAACCCTTACACTTAAATCACTCGGCCTATCAGACGTCCCCCTCTTCGGATGAATCAAGCGCCACTCAGGCGCCGGCTTTCAACATCAACCCGGGGTAAGCACATTAACTATTCTGGTGTCATCCAAAGGCTCTCTACATTGTAACCTTTTATAACTTGAATTAACTCTTTACTTCTTGTATAGTGCCAAGGCCATCAGGAAAAAGACCACCGTCGTGGCCGGGTCATCTGACCCGGTTATTCAAACGGGCCCTCGGGAAGAAATAGAGGCCCCCCTGATTATTCAGAATGAGCCGGCCTTTCATCCCAGTCCACTGCCTCAAGATACCGCAAGCCCGGCTCGCGCTTCCTCTCCTGTTCAGGAGGAAATATTTACTGAAGATCAACCCGAACAGCCGGCCAAGGCCCCGGCTCAAGAGGAGGTGGTGGCGATGGACAAACAGCAGCGTGCTCCGTTTGAGACCTCCACTGCCCTTACCAAAATTCCTGCCAGGGCTGAGCCGTCCATGAAGGACAAGGGGAAGGCGGCTCTGGACTTCTTCGCTTTTGAAGACCAAGACGCCGACGCCCTTCACCAAGCTGTGCTAACCCGGCTGTCTGAAAGCCGGGACGCAGAAATTGCGATGATAATCTCACTGAAGCGGAAGTATGAGGTAACTTGTGTCCTCTGTTATGAACTATATATATATGTAGCCCCCAAGGGCCGGGTCATTATGAAATAATGACCCGGGACTTCCAAATTTTATCTTGCATGCATAACCTTAGTTAGCATCACCAAAGGCCGGCTCGTGATATCACAACAAGCGGGTTTCCATGCCTAATAAGATCAATTCATGCATTAGCCCCCAAGTGCCATGTGAATGCTTGCATCTGCATGGAACTTGCTTGTTTTGCTTTGTTGAGAAGCGCTGAAACCCGTAGCCCCCATGAGCCTGGTCGACCGAAAGGGCGGCTCGGGACATGTTTAGACAATGTATAACCGATGCTGCTTTGTAGGACATGTTGAACCAGGTGGAGACCCAAGCGACCTTCTTCTGAAAGGAAGCAAGGAAGGAGAAGAAACTGCGTCGAGAAGCTGAGCAAACATCTGAAGAAGCCAATAAGTCTCTCCGTGTGGTGCGGAGTATGTTGGAAGAAACCAAGGCAGCAAGAGCCGCCCTAGCCGCGCGTGCTGAAGAGGCTGAAGCCAAGCTTGAGCCGGTAACTCAAGAGCTGGCGACTCTAAAGGGCCAGATCACTGCCATGTGTCGAGCCATCTTTGGTAAGTAAAACGACTATTATGAGTCAATTGTACCGACTTATCCTGATGAGCCGGCCGTACTGATCATGTGTGTTTCCTTGAAGGCCGCAAGAACCAGACTCTTGTGCAGCAACCACTGGTGAAATTAAAGGCGGTGTATACCCTCGTAGAGCAGCTGTACATAGGCGGCTGTCGTTGCATAATGGCCGCAAAGAACACCAAGGCGCCGCCGCAGTTGATTGCTGACACATTGAAAGAGCTATCAGTTGTGCCCAAGTGGTTCGATGATTGGAAGAAGGCGGCTTGTCGCACTGGAGCTCTGACAGCGCTTGCACGAGCCAAGGCATATGTGCCAGAACTCGATCTGGCTCAGATTGTGGGCGGGTATCCAGAGTTCAATGTGGACGACTCACCGTTTACAAAGAAAGACTTTCAACGCTGTATCAAAGAAACCCGGGTTGCAGCTACCGAGATTGCAGCAGAAGCAGATCTGACCAAGTTCCAGGCGGGTTATACGAAGGAGAACGAGTGGATGGAGACGCCAAATCATGAGCCGGTTGCTCTAACCCGAATGCGTAAGCCATCTTTCGCTCCTGAAGTCGACCCCTCCTCCCTGATAACAGTCGATGCCCTATTTGAAGCGTTGCGCTCAATTCAGTGGTCAACCGGCGAGTCAAGTCAAGAGGCAGAGGATGATGACAGCCGCGAAGAGCCGGCACAAGGTGCTTCATCGGGCGCGGGTGCCAGCTCTAATCCGGCGACATAAAACGCCGGCTTGTCCTTTTATAGTCTGAACTGGAAAAACTTTGTTGTGGCCGCAGCTGATGGGCGGCTTGTAATAGTGTAGTGTGAAACACTTGTTGCTGATGCCAGTGCCTTTGCGTAATGTGCTTGTTTACTGCCTGTACAAATACTTCTATGCTTCTGTGAATCCTCTTTTGGGCTTCGAGAGCCGTTTTTTGCAACGAGAGTGATTCTGCTGAAACAATAACAATTGCATATAACGGTGATGGATGAAATCAACTAGTAATCTTCGTTACTGTTTACCATGAATTAAACATATCAAAGTGAAGTAAAGTAAATGCTCTGTATGAATGCATGCATGTATGCAGAGATGAGATGAAAGCAGAGAAGAAACATAACTGCGATAAGCCGGTTTTTGTAAAACCCGACCTGAAAGACCGGCTTATAAAGCTCAAGTCTGATTTTGCTTTCATGTAGCTGACACTTTGGCCTGTTGGTTTATCCTCGCTTTCTGAAAGCCGGCTCTCACGCAACCAATCGAACGTTTTAACTCTGATGAATTCAGGGTCACCTATGTCATTGACTCATCAGACGTACGCCGGGTCGCTTTTTTAGGGAGTAGCATCTTGCTAACAAGCAGGTTTAACCAACTTTGTGGCATCTCGCCGGGTTAAAAGGGTTTTGTAAACTAAACTCAATGGAGTTGGAAGCCCCCAAGTAACCAAGATCAACAAATAAAGATCCAACACACAATTTTGAGGCAAAACAACACCTTTACATAATGTTGCTGGTCGTTATTTTATTTGATCGAAAATAGGTATATACATGATAAAAGGTATGTACAAAGATGTGACCTAGTCGATGGCTTAGGTGTAGTACGGCCGGAGCTGGGCAATGTTCCAGGGCCGGCTTGTTTCCTCCTCAGAGGTACGTGATTTATCTGCCTCACGTATATCAATCAGGTAATATGACCCGTTGTTGAGATTCTTACTGACCACAAAGGGCCCTTCCCAAGGTGGTGAAAGCTTATGCATGCCTGCTGGTCTTGTATCAGATGGAGCACTAAGTCATCTTCGTAAAAAGTGTGGCTTCGAACTCAACGGCTATGATAGCGACGTAGATCTTGTTGATAAATTGCTGACCTGGACGCGGCAAGTTCGTGTTCTTCTTCCAGGGCATCAAGAGCATCTTGTCGAGCTTGCTCATTGTCTGACTCCACATAAGCTGCCACGCGAGGGGAATCATGACAAATATCGCTTGGAAGTACAGCTTCTGCACCATAGACCAGGAAAAACGGCGTATAGCCTGTTGACCTGTTGGGGGTAGTCCGTATGCTCCAAAGCACCGCAGGTAATTCTTCTTCCCAGCAACCCAGCGTGCGCTGTAAAGGCACCATGAGCCGGGGTTTGATACCACGCAACAATTCCTGATTGGCTCTTTCTGCCTGCCCATTAGACTGAGGATGCGCAACCGATGTTAAATCAAGCCGGATATGCTCCTGTTGACAGAACTGCTTCATGACCCCCTTGGAAAGATTGGTGCCATTGTCTGTAATTATATTGTGCGGATAGCCAAAACAAAATATCAGCTTTTTTAGGAATTTGACGGCTGTAGCAGCATCACAACGGCTAACCGGCTCCGCCTCCACCCACTTGGTAAATTTGTCCACAACCACCAATAAGTGTGTATGCTTGTTCTTAGAACGTTTGAAGGGTCCAACCATGTCCAGCCCCCAGACCGCAAAAGGCCAAGTTATCGGGATCATCCTCAACTCTTGAGCTGGCACATGAGCCTGGCGAGCGTATTTCTGGCAACCATCACACTTGCGTACAATGTCCTCTGCATCAGCATGAGCTGTGAGCCAGTAAAAACCGTGTCGGAAAGCCTTCGCGACCAGTGATCTTGAGCCGGCATGGTGTCCACAGTCACCAGAATGAATCTCATTGAGAATTACGCAGCCTTCTTCAGGTGAAACACAACGTTGAAAAACACCGGTGACGCTTCGTCGGTGCAACTCACCATTGACGATAGTCATAGACTTGGATCGTCTGATGATCTGTCGGGCAATGATTTCCTCCGTTGGCAGTTCTCCCCGGCTTAAATAAGCCAAGTAGGGGACCGTCCAATCAGGTATAGCGTGGACAGCAGCCACCAGAGCCGTCTCCGGGTCAGGAATAGCCAAGTCCTCCTCTGTTGGTAATTTGACAGATGGGTTGTGTAAAACGTCCAGGAAAACATTGGGTGGCACCGGCTTGCGTTAAGAACCCAATCGAGAGAGTGCGTCTGCCGCCTCGTTCTGCCGGTGATCAATATGATCGACTTGATAACCTTTGAAGTGTCCAACAATATTGGTGACTACGTGCTGATAAGCCGCCATAAGGGGATCCTTGGAGTCCCATGTACAAGAAACTTGTTGGGCCACCAAGTCTGAGTCGCCTAGACACCTGACCTGGCTTAGGTTCATCTCCTTAGCCATCCGAAGCCCGTGAAGCAAGGCCTCATATTCTGCTGCATTGTTAGTGCAGGGAAGCATGAGTCTCAAAACATAACAGAACTTGTCTCCTCAGTGGGAAGTAATCACAACTCCAGCCCCCGAGCCTTCGAGCTGCCTTGAGCCGTCAAAATGTATGGACCAGTATGTTGTGTCGGGCTTCTCTTCGGGAGCCTGTAACTCTGTCCAATCATTAATAAAGTCCACTAATGCTTGAGATTTGATTGCTGTGCGTGGCACATATTTGAGATGATGCAGACCGAGCTCAATGGCCCACTTAGCAACCCGACCTGTCGCCTCTCGGTTCTGGATTATATCCCCAAGAGGTGCTGAGCTGACCACAGTGATTGCATGCTCGTGGAAGTAATGCTTCAGCTTGCGGCTAGCCATAAATACTCCGTAGACCAATTTCTGCCAATGTGGATATCGCTGCTTGGACTCGGTTAACACCTCACTGATATAATACACGGGGTGCTGGACTGGATATTCCTTGCCGTCCTCCTTGCGCTCTACCACGACTGCCACGCTTACCGCCTTGTTATTGGCAGCAATGTATAGCAACATCAGTTCCTTCTCACGAGGGGCAACAAGGACTGGCGGCTCAGACAACTGCTTCTTGAGGGCCTCAAAAGCCTGATCTGCAGCATCACTCCAGACGAAGTTATCTGATTTTTTAAGCAACTGGTACAATGGAATTGCCTTCTCACCAAGTCGGCTGATGAACCGGCTCAGCGCCGCAACCCGGCCAGCCAGCTTCTGCACGGCATTCAGATTGGCCGGCTTAGCTAGGGTCGTGATTGCTTTGATCTTTTCCGGGTTAGCTTCAATGCCACATTCGGAAACAAGAAAACCCAGAAGCTTTCCTGCAGGGACACCAAAAACACACTTCTCCGGGTTAAGCTTCATCTGGTAGACACGGAGATTGTCAAACGTTTCCTTGAGATCCTCCAACAGGGTTTCTTTCTTCCGGGACTTAACCACAATATCATCCACATAAGCATGAACGTTCCGCCCGATCTGTTTGTGAAAGCAGCTTTGGACACAACGCTGGTAAGTCGCCTGTGCACACTTCAGACCAAACGGCATGGTTGTATAGAAGAAAGCCCCAAAAGGTGTGATGAAAGCCGTCTTTTCCTGGTCCTCCAGTTTCATTTTGATCTGATGATAACCAGAGTAAGCATCCAGGAAGCATAAGCACTCGCAACCCGCCGTAGCGTCTATGATCTGGTCAATACGGGGCAAGGCAAAGGGGTCACTAGGACAAGCCTTATTCAGGTCTGTGTAATCAACACACATCCGCCAAGTCCCGTTTTTCTTCAGAACAAGCACTGGGTTGGCTAGCCATTCAGGATGGAGGACTTCAACGATGAATCCGGCAGCTAGGAGCCGGGCCACTTCTTCACCAATTGCTTTCCGCTTTTCCTCATTAAAGCGACGGAGATACTGGCAAACTGGCTTAAACTTGGGATCCACATTAAGGGAGTGCTCAGCGAGTTCTCTCAGTACACCTGGCATGTCAGAAGGTTTCCATGCAAAGATGTCCCGGTTCTCACGGATGAACTCAATGAGCGCGCTTTCCTATGTAGGATCCATGTTTGCCCCTATGGTGAATTGCTCTGACGAATTGCCCGGGGTGAAATCGACTTGCTTTGTGTCTCTGGCTGACTTGAACTTGAGTAGAGGGTCTGACTCCGTCGTGGGCTTCTTCAGGGAGGTCCTGTCAGACGGGTCAACATTGTCCTTATAATACTGCAACTCCTCTGCAGCGCAAGCCGTCTCGGCATAAGCTGCGTCTCCTTCCTCGCACTCGAGCGCAATCTTCCGGTTGCCTTCCACTGTGATGGTTCCCCTTGGTCCTGGCATCTTCATTTTCAGGTAAACGTAGCACGGCCGTGCCATGAATCGCGCATAAGCCGGCCGACCGAATAAGGCGTGGTATGGGCTCTTGAGCTTAACCACCTCAAAGGATAGAAACTCAGAACGCCAGTTATCCTCTGAGCCAAATGCCACCTCTAGGGAGATTCTTCCCATGGGATAGGCTGACTTGCCAGGAACAATGCCGTGAAAGACTGTAGAGGACGGAGTTAACTGCTTATCGGACAGATTCATCCGCCTGAACGTGTCATAGTATAGAATATTGATGCTGCTGCCTCCGTCCATGAGCACCTTAGTCAGTGTATAACCGCCAACTTGTGGTGCAACCACCAGAGCCAAGTGGCCTGGGTGATCGAGGAGGACAGGATGATCCGCTCTGCTCCAAGTAACCGGTTGTTCGAACCAGTTGAGATAATAAGGAGTTGCCGGCTCGACCGTGTGGGTAGCTCGGCGTTGCACCTTCCGATCCCATTTATAGGTACTGGTGGTGAAAACATGGTACTGTCTGCTATTTAACTGTTTTGGGTTACTTTGAAACCCTGTCGCACCGGCTTGGTGCTGATTCCCCTGGTTGTTCCGCTGATTGCCGCCTCCGGTATTACCAGCCCCCTGAAACCCGCCGCCTTGACCTCTGTTCCCTTGGAAACCGGGTCCGGCGAAGGGCCCTTGCAAGCCGGCTCCTGAGAAGCCGGGTCCCTGGTTGGCAGGTTGTCCGCCATTGCCGCCCCCGTTATGATGATTCTGGAAGACCCACTTGGCAAACTCTTGCATGACAGAGCAATTTTCCCAGGAGTGACTGGATGACTTACCATTGTAACTGTGTTTTGGACAAGGAGCCTTGAGAGCTTCCTCGTAAGTGAGAGGGCGATTACCAGAGGACTGCCTCCTAGAACCGTCGTTCTGACACTGACCTTTGTTCTCCGTGTTTGTGTTCGCCACCAGATCGGAACTGCCGTCGTAACCCTTGCGTTTACCACCATTGTTGTTCTGCCCGTTACCGTTGTTCTGCTGGTGGCCCTTGCCACCGCCCTTCTTGTCTTTACCGGCTTTCTCCTCATCAGATGGCGGATCTTTAGTATTGTCAGACTCCGCATACCGGGTTAAGACATCCATTAGATCACCCATATCCTGGGTTTTCCTCTTGAGTCGCCCTAATTTCTGGACCAGTGGCTGAAATTTGCATGTTCGCTCCAGAACAAGCACCGCTTGAGCCGCCAAGATGCTGTCAGAACTGTGTATAACCTCTGCAACCCGGCGAGCCCAATGGTGGGCCGACTCATCCTCGCGCTGAACACATCTTTCCAGATCAACAATGGTGGTTGGCCTTTTACAAGTTCCTTGGAAGTTCTTGATAAATCGTTCCTTTAGTTCCTGCCACGTGTTGATGGAAGTCACCGATAGGTTTTTCATCCAGGTGTGCGCAGGGCCTTCCAACATCAGAGGCAGGTAACGTGCGCACACTGACTCACTTGCGCCCAACAAGTCCATTGCCAGCTCATAACTCTCGATCCAGTCGGTGGGCTCCAGATTCGCTGTATAGTTAGGAACCTTGCGAGGCCCTTTGAAATCGGGGGGGGGGGGGTATGTGTGCTTCTCACAGCGCTGGTACCAAACAGGGAGTTCTGATCATGCGGCTCGATGAGCCCCCAAGTCGGCCATCTGTCTCGGTTGCGGCGGGCGGGTTGACATTCGGCGGCGGGTTGACTCGCGCCGGCGTGTGACATGCGCCGGCGGGTTGTGCCCTGCACGCGCGTTTTCTTCCTCCCACACTCATAGAGCCCGAGCAGCATCCACAATGTCTTGCGGGATCCCGGGCTGGTGCTGCTCCACCAGCGGCTGGGCGGCTCTCCTGCGGTGTGCGCTGCTGGACACCGCTGGCGACTCTGGGCGCTGACTCCTGGTGCGGCTCTGATGAGGGGTCGAGTGAAGCCGATGCTGGCTATGCGAGTAGTTGGCCTGCTGCACTACTGATGTCTTGAGCATCGCAATAGCGTTCCTGGCCTCTGTCTGAATCGGGCAGTCCCCCTCGATCGGAATAGCTGCCAAGTTGTGGGTCACTGCCAGCACGTTATCAACCGGGTTAGAGTAATGTCCAATTGGGGTCTGGAACCGGTGAGAAGGCGGCTGTTGTTGCTGATCTGGCGTGTGGTGCTGGGCCGGTTCCTGCTGCTGAGCCGACTGCTGCAAAGGCGGCTCTCCCGTGGGGATGACTCCAGCCCCCGGGTTCATCGGAGCCGGCGGTGTGGTGAACAGCTGAGTCGGCTCGAGATTGGCCGGAAGCCGGCTCTCATGACGGCTCCGGTGGACAAGTTCTGACTCGGCCTACCGGCGGCTTAGGTAATTCGCCTCCTCATCCAAACGCTGCCGTTCCTCGGCAATCCGGGCTTGCACTTGAGCCATGCGTGTATTTTCTGTGTTGATATCCTCTTGGATCTTTGCCATCTGATCGCGACACTTCGTGATCTCTGTGTTGCGCGCTGCTGCGTTCTCCGCCGTGACCGGCTCGGCCAATAGGGCTGCCAGTGTGTTCATCAAGTCCGCGAGCGCCTACACCCCGGTTCTCTGTGAGCCGGCGGCCGACATGCCGGCTCCTCCTGAGCCGGCTAGGGTAAGATTCTGCCCGGCCGCGGGATCGGCCGGGTCACGCACCGGATCCTGCCTTCCCACCATGTATACCGCCGCAAAACGAGGCGGATCTGGGATCTCTGGAAAGACGTCGTCCGCGTGTCTGAGCCTTCCATCGTGTAGAGGATGGATCGACTCGGTTTCTCCTGTTGAGGACTCGCTGTCAGATTGGACGAGCGTATCATCTCTAGATAGGGAGTTCTCCGACAAGGCCACCCCTTGGGTGAACCCTACGAAGGCATGGTTCCGGCCGGCTCGAGTGGGTCCGGGTCTTGCCCGGCTCGGATTAGCGCGACGCGCCGACACGACACCGGCGATGTTCTCCAACCTGGCGGCCGACTCGCCGACCACGCCGATGAAGGTATGGATCTTGCCGAAGGGGACCCGGTACCCGTACTCGATTGAGTCGGCGTCGGGGCCCCAGTATGAATCATCGATGTAGAGCTTCCCGCGGCGGCTCTTTGTCATCATGCCAACCGCGTACTTCCCGAACCCCTGGAGAGATCCCGCTAAGAACTCAACTCCACCGTGTGTAGGCCCCACGGTGGGCACCAACTATCGTGGTTTTCTCACGGCAGATGTCCTCGTGAAAGGACTTAGCGATGAGGCCATCGCACGAGTGTGGAAGCTTAACGAGGTTGATCGGGAACGAGAATACGCCGGGTTACCCAGGTTCGGCCCCTCATGATGGAGGTAAAAGCCTACGTCCTGCTTGATTATATTGCTGTAGATCTCGATTACAAGGATGCGAATTTGCTAACCTAGCTCTCGAGGAGATTGCAACTTAGTCTTTTTCGTATAGGTGCTCCCCTTTATATATACAGGTGGAACCCTAGATTACATGAGAGTCCGGGTCGTCCTTTGACTCGTCTCCTATTCTTTCCTACTTGTTCTCCAAGACAGTCTTCACGCCACTCATCTTCCTTGTGAGCCGGCCCATTGCCTAATCCGGCCTTTCCCGCTAGGCCTCCTCAAGCCGGCCCGCCAAGAGTCCTTCAGCCTTGCAGTGAGTTGACCCGCTGAGCTTGCTCCTCGGCCGGGTTATCACCCTGCTGGGTCTATATGCTAGCAAATATCCCCAACAACTGCAAAAGAGACATCGGAATGCAACAGTCAACATAAAAGTTGCCGCGCAGACTATCAGGTCAGAGTAGGAAAAGCAACTTACGGACAGCTCCGAGAGGCGAGTGACCTCAGACTGCTGGACCTCCAACTATCGCCGGAGGTCGACGACCTCGCCCTCCAAGCTGCTCATCTTCTAAAAGCAGAAACAACCTCAGATATGAAAGATAAATGATCCTGGGCGTGAGTCCGCAATGGACGTCGCACCCAGCCTCGGGGGCTACTACCAATGCCATATCAACTCGCACGAAGACCTCACCTGACAGCTGGCCTCGGCGAGGCCGCCGAGCCTGTCCAGCTGGGCGTTCAGGACATCCTTCACGCCCGCCACCATAGCAACCACTACTGTAGGAAGGTCCTAAGACGACACATGTATAGGAGACCAATCGACCAAATTGTGTGTGATGCATGAATCGCAAACGTTTTGGTAATAAAACTGTCACCAATAAAATGAACTGTGTGCGATGGCAGATCCATCAAATACGATTCAGAAAAGAGTTGCGTGTGCGATACGTGGCACATAGTTGATCCATACAAATTGTTTGCGATGAGAAAAAATAACGCAAACGTTTACCCAAATCCAGATGTGTGCGATAGATGGCATACAGGTCACTCAGAAGAACTGTTTATGATGAGACAAAATAACACAAACGGTTACCCAGATCCAGATGTGTGCGATAGACGGCATACAGGTCACTTAGATGAACTATTTGCGATGTTCCAGAAGAACACAAACGATTTGGCGTAACAAGATGTGTGTGATATCCGACAAACAGGTCGGTAATCAGAATTGTGTGCGATAATTCTGGACAGTGATGTCTTCGTCGTATCTACTTTTCCAAACACTTTTGCTCTTGTTTTGGACTCTAATTTGCATGATTTGAATGAAACTAACCAGGACTGACGCCGTTTTCAGCAGAACTACCATGGTGTTGTTTTTGTGCAGAAATCAAAGTTCTCAGAATTGGATGAAACTTTTTGGAGATTTTTTATGGAATAAATAAAAATTACTGGCGCAAGAATCAACAGAAGAGGGGCCACGTGTTGCCCACAAGGCAAAAGGGCGCGACCCCCCTAGGGCGCGCTCTGATGCCTTGTGGGGCCCACAAGCGGCCGTCTGACCTAATTCCAATGCTATAAATTCACTTTCCCCGAGGAAAAAAATAAGAAAGGAAGTTTCATCACGTTTTACGATACGGAGCCGCTGCCACCTCCTGTTCTTCATCAGGAGGGCTGATCTGGAGTCCGTTCGGGGCTCCGGAGAGGGGGATTCGACGCCGTCGTCATCATCAACCATCCTCCATCACCAATTTCATGATGCTCACCACTGTGTGTGAGTAATTTCTCCATAGGCTTGCTGGACGGTGATGGGTTGCATGAAATTCATCATGTAATCGAGTCAATTTGTTAGGGCTTTGATGCCTAGTATCCACTATGTTCTGAGATTGATGTTGCTATGACTTTGCTATGCTTAATGCTTGTCACTAGGGCCCGAGTGCCATGATTTCAGATCTGAACCCTCTATGTTTTCATCAATATATTTGTGTTCTTGATCCTATCTTGCAAGTTATATGCACCTATTACGTGTTATGATCCGCATACCCCAAGGTGACAATAATTGGGATTCTTTTCGGTGATTACCATAGTTTGAGGAGTTCATGTATTCACTATGTGTTAATGCTTTGTTCCGGTTCTCTATTAAAAGGAGGCCTTAATATCCATGAGATTTCCTTATGGACCCCGCTGCCACGGGAGGGTAGGACAAAAGATGTCATGCAAGTTCTTACTATAAGCACGTATGACTATATACAGAATACATGCCTACATTACATTGATGAATTGGAGCTATTGTGTATCGCCCTAGGTTGTGACTGTTATACAATGAATGTCATCCAACATAATTATCCATCACCGATCCAATGCCTACGCTTTTCGCATATTGATCTTTGCTAAGTTACTTTCGTTACTGCTGCTGTTACAATCACTACAAAACTGCTACTGTTACAACTGCTATTGAAACTATCATACTACTGTGCTACTAAACACTTTGCTGCAGATATTTAGTTCTCCAGGTATGGTTGAATTCACAACTCAACTGCTAATACTCACAAATATTCTTTGGCTCCCCTTGTGTCGAATCAATAAATCTGGGTGAAATACTAGCCACGAAAACTGTTGCGATCCCCTATACTTGTGGGTTATCAAGACCTTTTTCTGGCGCCGTTCCTGGGGAGTATAGCTCTATTTGTTGAGTCACTTGGGATTTATATCTATTGATCACTATGAAGAATCTGAAAGACGCTAAGACCAAGATCGTTCCCTCTAAGACGAGGGGAGGTAAGGAACAACCATCTAGCTCCGCACTTGATTCACCTTCTGTTTTGAGTAGGCTTGCGACACCACCACCTGCTATTCATTCTGATATGTCGCAAGTTATTGATGATACTACCTCTGCTATGAATGAAACTATTGATGATGCTAGTACTATGCTTGATGATACTGTGCCACTTGGTGAATTTCTTGATGAACAAATTGCTAAAGCTAAAGGAATTGAAAATGTTGAAACTCTTGAAAATTATGATTCACCTATTATGCCTAGCTCTCCTACTAGAGTTGAAATACCTAAGATACCTGATGGTTATGTTTTTGATAGAGAGACAGCTAGGGCAATTCTTGCTTGTAATGATAGAGATGATGCTAGAAAATTGCTTGCTGAGTTGAAAGAAAAATCTATGAGGGAGAGAATGAAATATGATCCTAAGTTTGCTACCTCTCCCATATTTGTTACCAATAAGGATTATGAATTCTCTGTTGATCCTGAGTTAATTACTTTGGTCGAGTCTGATCCTTTTCATGGTTATGAAACTGAAACTGTTGTGGCACACCTTACTAAATTAAATGATATTGCCACCCTATTTGCTCATGAGGACAAAATTCGCTACTATTATATTCTTAAGTTGTTTCCTTTCTCATTAAAGGTTGATGCTAAGAAATGGTTTAATACTCTTGCTCCTGGTTGTGTGCGTAGTCCCCAGGATATGATAAACTACTTCTCTGAAAAATATTTTTCATGCTCATAAGAAACAAGCTGCCTTACAGGAAATATTTAACTTTGTGCAAATTGAAGAAGATCACCTCCCTCAAGCTTGGGTGAGGCTTCTCCAACTACTTAATGCTTTGCCTGATCATCCTCTTAAGAAAAATGAAATACTTGATATCTTTTATAATGTACTAACCGATGCTTCTAGGGACTACCTAGATAGTTGTGCTGGTTGTGTTTTCAGGGAACGAACTGTTGGACAGGTTGAAGAACTATTGAATAATATATTGAGAAATGCCGATGATTGGACACTTCCTGAACCTCCACCTAAGCCAACTCCGAAGAAAAGAGGTATTCTATTCCTCAGTCCTGAAGATATGCAAGAAGCTAAGAAATCTATGAAGGAAAAAGGTATTAAAGCTGAAGATGTTAAGAATCTACCACCTATTGAAGAAATACATGGACTTGATATCCCGACACAGGTAGTGGAGGTAAATTCTCTTCATAGATTCAATGAAAGTGATATTCCCTATAATAAATCTGCTAGTCAATGCTTGGATGAATTTGATAACTACATTGTTAAGCAAGAGAATTTCAATATATATGTTAGCAATCAATTAAAACAAAATGCCATCATGATTGATCGCTTGAGTAATTTGATGTTTAGAACTGCTAATGATGTTAAATGCTTAAGTAAACATGCTTCTATGGTTCAGACTCAGTTAGAACAAATAGCTAAGTCAAAAAATGATTTGCTTGATCAGATGAATAATAAAATGAATGATAATGCTGTTAGAGTTGTTACTAGAGGAGGTAGAATGACTCAGGATCCTCTATATCCTGAAGGTCATCCTAAAAGAATTGAACAAGATTCTGAAAAAATTAATACTGATGCACCTAGTCCATCTAAGAAGGAAAAGAAAAAGAAAAATGATAGGACTTTGCATGTTTCTAGTGAGCCTGAGATAGAAAAACCTCCTGAGAACCAAAATGATGTTTCTATTTCTGATGCTGAGACACAATCTGGTAATGAACATCCACCTAATGATAATGATAGTGATAATGACAATGATAATGATAATGATAATGATAATGAAGATGTTCATGTTGATGCTCAACCAGATAATGATGTAGAAATAGAACCTGCTGTTGATCTTGATAACCCACCTCCTAAGAATAAAAGATATGATGAAAGAGACTTTGTTGCTAGAAAACATGGAAAGGAAAGAGAACCATGGGTCCAAAAACCTATGCCTTTTCCTACTAAACCATCTAAAAATAAAGATGAGGAAGATTTTGAGCGCTTTGTTGAAATGCTTAGACCTTTCTTTTGGCGCACTCGTTTGATTGATATGTTGAAAATGTCTCCCTATGCTAAATACATGAAAGATATTGTCACTAATAAAAGGAAGATACCTAAAGCTGAAATCTCCACCATGCTTGCAAATTATTCTTTTAAGGGTGGAGTACCTAAAAAGTTAGGAGATCCCGGAATACCTACTATACCATGCTCCATTAAAAGAAGTTATGTTAAAACTGCCTTATGTGATTTGGGAGCCGGTGTTAGTGTTATGCCTTTCTCTTTATATAGAAGACTTGATTTGAATAAGCTCACACCTACTGAAATATCTTTGCAAATGGCTGATAAAACCATTGCTATACCTATTGGAATTTGCGAGGATGTGCCTGTTGTTGTTGCAAATGTTACTATCTTAACGGACTTTGTTATACTTGATATGCCCGAGGACGACAACATGTCGATTATCCTTGGAAGACCCTTTTTGAATACTGCAGGGGCTGTTATTGATTGCAATAAAAGCAAGGTCACTTTTTATGTCAATGGTAATAAGCATACAGTTTATTTCTCGAAGAAACAAACTTCAGTGAATGGTATCAATTGTATTGAAAAGGTTTCGACAATCACTATTGGGGGATTCAAATTTCCTCTTCCTACTGTCAAAAAGAAATATGAAATCCTTATTGTTGGGGAGATGCATATCCCCGTTGAGGTAACTTAGTGTTATACAAAAATTCTTTGGTTTCATGCCACTCGGAAATAGTTTGTTAATAAGGCTTGATCAACCTTATTAATGTATTCTTTTTGAAGGGCATGTGGTCGATGAATTTAGTAAGCACAACTTTCTGCAATCTTAGTTTGCTTTCTGTTATTTATAGTTTAATAAAATAAAATGCCATGATTATCCTGTTTTCTGAATTATCCGTGCAATAAAACGATGGCCCAAAAAATAAAAGTGCTCAGAATGCAATAAAATTTTAACATGATTTTTTCTGGAATATATAAGAATTTTTGGCATTGAAAACAACCCAGGGGGGGTGCACCTGTTGCCCACAAGGCAACAGGGCGCGACCACCCCCTAGGGGCGCGCCAAGATGCCTTGTGGGTCCCACAGGGACCCACTCACTTATCCATTCAGCCAACTTCATCTCCTACCTCCAGAAAAAAATCGTGGTAGCTCTCTCTCTCTCGTGTTCTTGCTCCCAAATCTGAGATTTTTGATCTCTTTGCTCGGAGCTCCGTTTCCAAAACTGTTTTGAGGGATTGCTCCTTGGTATGTGACTCTCCCATTGCTCCAATTAGTTTTTGCTTTAGTGGATTATATTTTGCATAAATTGCTGCTATTGGTGCTACTGAAAATGAGCTTGCATGTTGAATTCTTTGAGTTTTAAGTAGTTTGAATGCTTGATATAGCCTCTAGGCACTTGTATGAGTAGTTGTTGTCTATTTGGTGAAGTTTTGTTAACATCTTTTTCTGGACCAAACATTTTCAAAAATTTGTTCTTAGGAAAATGAACTTCCTTCAGAGAGGTTCTTCGAACCGGAGCTCCAAGGGTGTCCTTGGGGATGCCTATGACCACGAGCTCAACATTCCACGCAGGACGGAGGTCCGACCATGCGAGTGGCCACACAACACCTTCGTGAACGAAGCCGGGTTCCGTCAAGAGTTCGCACAATTTGTTGCGAACGCCGGGCTGACCGACTTCCTCGCAGATGAGTGTGACCAGCACCACATCCTTACGAATTCATTTGTGCAAATTTTTTATTTCATGCCTAGGCTCGATATCCCCATGGTGCGTTTCGATTTATACGCTGAACATCATGAGTTAACGCTAGATGAGTTTTGTGAGATATGCTTGATCCCTTCCGATGGGGATTTGAGGGAGCCTCGGCCTGAGGAGTTCGAGGACTTCCTTCGCACTTTGACTGTGGGGGAATTTAGGGGCGTGTCAAAAGCCCGTGTTACTAGCTTGCATTTTCCTGCTGTGCACTACTATGCTTTATTCATAGGGAAATGCTTGACTGCCAGGGAGGAAGGTGGTACGCTCAGTGCCCCTGACCTCGCCATTTTGCGTCGTGCTATTCATGGCGATAACACTTTTAGTTTGGGAGCTATCATTGCACGCCGCCTGCACACCAACAGGACTAAGGGTAAAGTCCATGGCAGTATTTATGCTTCGCGTCTTGCGAAACGCTTTAATGTCGCTATCCGCCCAAATGACTACTTGCTGCCCAAGGTTTATTTAGACCAACAGTGCATGATCGATTACCAATTTATTGATGAACCTGAACCTCCTCAATACATTCGTTATAACCTGATTTTCAGTGAGAGAACTCGCAATATTATTCTGTTGCCTGCACCCTCTTTGTTTGACTCTAATGCCAGGAACGGATACACCATCATGCCGGCAGACATCACAACTTACAGGAAAGAGCTTGCCGCAGTGGAGAACGAGGTCCAGCAGTGGGACGCTCAAGTGCCTCCGCCCCAGTACTATTCGCCCGGTCCTGATGGATACTACGGGTGGTGATTACCAAGCTAGGCCAAAAGCCTAATCTTGGGGGAGTACGTATCTCTCACCGACATTACATTCATGTTCACACATCCATTCCAGTTGTCGGTGTTCATCCTTTTTCATTGTATATCCATGTTAGTTTTATTTCCGCTTTCTTCTTGTGTGTTTGAAATACTTCAAAAACCCAAAAATATTTCTCGCTTCTTTTCGGTTTTTCTTTCTTGTTTGATGGTTCGTAGTATTAAAAGAAAACCCAAAAAGATTTCTCGTTTCTTCTTTTTGCTTGTTGGGAGCTCTCCCGTGTAAATAGTTTTTCTCGCTTTTTGTTTTTCCTCTTTAATTTGCTTTCTTTAGAAGAAGTAAAAACTCCAAAAAATATTTCAGTGTGTTTCTCTGGAAAAAAATTCTATTCGTTGAGCTGTCGTAGGGAGAAGACCACGATGAAAATGTTGAGTGGCTCTCATATGCTTTATTGTTGATCTAACGAAGAGCCAATTTTACCTTGTCTTCTCCCTTGAATAAAATGTTTGCAGATTCCAGCTTGGTCCACGACACACTTGCACTATTATTATTTTCAAATCATTCGGTCGTGCAAGTGAAAGGCAATAATGACGATGATTTGATGAAGTGACTGTGGCAAGGAAAAGCTGGTATGAACTCTTCTTGTTTTTGTTTTTGTAAATATGTTTAACTCCGTATCCATGATTCAGCATATTATGAGTAAACATGTTTGTGATGACAATTAGAGATTATAGTTGCTCATGCCATGCTTAAGTAGCTAGGAGTGGATAATGATTTATCTTGGATGTCAACATGCATTAAAATGGTTATGATGTAGTGTGTTAATATGGTATCCTCCTCTGAATGTTTCAAGTGGCTTGACTTGGCACATGTTCATACATGTAGTTGATTCAAAACCAACATAGCCTCCACGATATTTATGTTCAGGGTGTCTATATCCTACTCATGCTAGTATTCAATGTTAATTATTCTCAATGCATGATCATGACCGTTTTCGCTCTCTAGTTGGTCGCTTCTCATTCTCTTTGCTAGCCTTCGCCTGTACTAAGCGGGAATACTGCTTGTGCATCCAAAATCCTTAAACCAAAGTTGTTCTAGATGAGTCCACTATATCTACCTATATGCGGTATTACTCTGCCGTTCCAAGTAAATTTGCATGTGCCACCTCTAATCATTCAAATAAACATCCGTTTTGTGTGCCCGTACCGCTCATGGAGCGACAGGGGACGGTCAGTATCTTCCATGCTAAGCGGGTTATTCTCGAGATGAGTATTTATTCACTTGTCATTGCACGAGAGAGGCTGGTAATTGGGATGCCCAGTCCTATGCTCAAAATCGAAATTACATAATGCAAACAAACTCCCCCGGAAAGTTGTTGGTATGGAGGGCACCCGAGGATTCGGCTAGCCATGGCTTGTGTTGGTATGGTGGAGGGGGAGTAAACTTTACCTTCCCGCTTGGGAACCGCCTATAATGTGTTTAGCATGGAAGATATTGAAAATTCTCGGTCGTGACGTTGACAAGAAAAGTACACCTCCCAAAATTGTTTTTCATCTATGATTTAAGCTTCGAGCTCTGGCACCTCTGCAAATCCATGCTTCCCTCTACGAAGGGCCTAACCATTTACTTTTATGTCATTTTACTTTTATTGTTGAGTCTCACCTTCTCATTATAAGCACCAATCCTGAGAGCACTATTGTCATTCTTATGCATTGAGCATAGTTAATGTTGTGTGCATCATGACTGGATCTCTTCTACCCTGAATTGCAATGTTTAGTCGCTGCTTGAACTTTGGAGGTGCTCTGCATTTATGTTTTGCGTTCTCAGAAAAGGCTAGCGAGATACCATGTTATCATATTATATCATGATTGTTTTGACAAATTGTTGGCATTTGAGATATGTTATTATTGCTCGCTAGTTGATTATGCCATTGATATGAGTAAATGTAGTTTTTAAGTGTTATTATGAGCATGGTTAGTTCATGATCTTTGCTGAAAACTTGGGTACTATTTAAGCTTATATACAGATACAAGAACAAAAGAGTTCGTAAAAGTTTTTCTTTATCACTTTCAGTTTGTCAACTGAATTGCTTTTACGAGCACACTGCTACTGCGGCCATTCCGCGCACGCATCCCACGTGCCGCATTTAATGCGCGTCGTGGGGGAGCGCGGTAAATAAGAAAATTACGACAGTTAACTCCTGCCACGCGTGCCCGTGCACTGTTTGGGCCTAGCCCAACAACGCCTCGCACCCGTGTATGGCCTAGGCCCGGGGGCTCCTGTCGATGTACTAAAGTTTGGGTCTTTTAGTACCCCATACTTGTGCACGGACGGTTGTAGCCATACCAGCGGCAAGACCTGCCGGAGGACAGCTGGAAACAAATACAAGATTATCAAGAAGGCGTTCAAGCCAATGATCAGAAGACAGAAGACCGAAGGCTGGGTTCCCGGCAAGATCTTGCCGGGAAAGCTCACGAAGACCCGGCAAGGCCTCGCACCCGGCAAGATCCCACCGCCCTGCCACCGCTCCAGCGCAGCGACCTGCCTGTCGTTTAGGGTTTGTCTTCCTGGGTGCGTGTCATGGCGTTAGCAGCGGATGGGGTTAAGCGGTGCTGATGGGGCAGGCTCTTTTTCCGTCCCCAAGAAAGTAAGGGACACCTAAACGGAGCATTTAATGCGTTTTGTCCTAAGTCGTCAGTGATAAGCATGTAAACACTGTAGTAACTTTACACCTCTTGTACTTGCTGTTCGCCACTGTTGGTGACCCCTTTGTCATATAAAAGGAGGCCCAAGGCGAAGCTACAGGGGGGTGGAGCTTTCTGGCCCAGTTGCATGCGTAGCCGCCCTTCTTGTGTACTGTTCACCAAGAAGCGCTTCGTGTACCTGAGCTCAAACACCCACAATAAACCAAAGCGGGAGTAGGGTTTTACGCTACTCAGCGGCCCGAACGTAGGTAAAAATCCCCGCGTGGATCGTTGGATCCGCTCTTTGTGTACATCTTCTCCCTAGCCGAACCGTAAAAGGGACCCACACGATCCCATAGGTGTCGTACGCCGACATCTTTGGCGCGCCAGGTAGGGGGGAAGGTTGCGCGAACCCGATCTAGCGGTCAGTGCGCCAGTTTTTGATCACTTTCGTCGCCATGGCTCCCAAGAAGAAAGGCGCTACGGCGGTTGATCCATCCGCGTCCGGTCTGCTCGTACCCACACAGACGGGCGACGGCGCAGGCGCTTGTGGAGGAGGTGGAGGTCTTGAGCCTCCACGACGTTCTGGCGATCAGAGCCAGGCGAGCGGCGTCGTTCGCGACAGCGACAACAACCCGCATACTGCCAGGTCTAAGGACGGAGCCGTGCTACCTACGGGTGGTGCAGCGAACTCCAAGGACGGGACGACGCCTTCCAAGACGCCCACGCCGGCGCATGCGCCGCGGCCTTCTCAGGTCGTGCGCGACGGGCAGCGCCGCGACGTTGGTGGTTCCAGGCGCCCCCATGTAAAAACCCATGTGCATCATTCTCAAGATGCACGGGGCCAGTATGCACGCCAACACGCCGGTGGAAGTAGGGCGCGATCGCAAGACCGTGATGGAGATCCTTCTAACACAGTTAGGAGTCAGAGCACCTCGCGTTCTTCGCACCTTTCACCGCCGCCTACACCGGCAGAAGCGTTGGCACGAGCGCAGCTGCTCCTAGATTTCCCTCCCGCTGTGGAGAAGCTAGAAGAGTGGAGATCTGCTATTCAAAGCCTCATTGGCTTGGCTAATGATGACAGGCCGCAGCAGGCGGGGCCTTCGGGGCGGCAGTCCTCTGAGCCGGTGCGTGCTGATGGCGAAAAGACCGGAGGCGGTACGACTACGATGCGCTCCCCTTCGCTATGACAATAGCGGTCGCTAACTCGGCGGTTTGACGCCTGTGATGACGATTCCACGACGTCGTCTGGTCTGCGGGTTTGCCGTGATCAACGTCAAGTTCTTCGGGAACGGAACAAAGAAGACGCTCGAACTACCATCGAGCGGCGGCGGGAAGCGCGCCGTCAATCCGACAGGCACGCGGGACCCACTGTGGACGAGCCTGCACCGGGGTATTCTGGTAACTTGCCTTACGAGCTGGGTTGTCCAGCGTTTACTCGTGAGCTGCGGCAGGTCCAGTGGCCCAATTCCCGAACTTTCAAGCCGGAGGTGCCGGAGTAATACGACGGCAAGACTCACCCGTCAGAGTTCCTGAGCATCTACACCATTGCGGTGCAGGCTGCCGGGGCTCGAGACGACAAGATACTCGCCAACTACTTCCCGTTGGTGCTTAAGCCCAACGTCAGGTCGTGGTTGATGCATTTGCCGGAGAATTCCATTTCCTCCTGGGAAGATTTGTGTCATGAGTTTGTTGGCGTCTTTACTGGAGGCCACCAGGCTCCTGGCCAGGAAAGCGATTTACATCTCATCCCCCAGAAAGAGGGCGAAACCTTGCGCAAGTACATACAGAGATTCAGCCGTATACAGCACAACATCCTAGACGTTCATCCTACCGCAGTTATCAGCGCGTTTCATCAGAATGTGCGCAACCGCAAGATGCGGGAAGAGCTGGCGATGAACAAGGCCAGGGATGTTGCCGAGCTCTATGCTCTGGCTGATAAATGTGCTCGGGCTGAAGAGGGAAGGAGATTCCCCGGCGAGGATGCTGGCGCAGAAATCGACTCTGAAGGCGAAGACGCCGCCACCTCGACGAAGAAAGGCCGACGGCGTAACAGGAAGCGCAAGGGCAAGGCCGTGCTTGCCGTCGAGGGATCCGGCAACACTAGCACCGCCAAGAAGATCAAGGCTGATGGCCCCAGCAAGGAGGTTGCCGGGTGTGCCTCATGTCAGGCCTTGGCGGCTGCCGACAAGCCGGAGGGCTCCGACAAGCAGTACTGCAAGATCCATCGCACCAAGGGCCACGATCTCCAAAACTGCCGGCAAGTTGAGCAGCTTGTCGAGAAGCAGAAAGCTGAGTATGAGAGGCGAGACAAGGAGAAGGCCCAGGATGGTGCTGAGGGGTCTGGCAAGAAACGCGGTGGTCGAGGAGGTCGCCGCGGCAAGGCCAAGCAACAAAAGGAGAGGCCCGCTCGAGGCCGCGACAAGGAACAGGGGGGTGACGATGGTGACGAAGAGGGCGACGAGTCCAGCGAGCACGAGTTCCAGAAAGCTACAGAAGCCATGTGCGTTGACGGAGGCGCCTCGTTGCATTCCTCTCACCGCCGACTCAAATAGTGGGCGTGCGAGATTAATGCGACAGAGCCGTCGGTCGATGCCCGGAAACCATTGAAATGGTCCAACACGCCTATCATTTTTGACGCTGAGGATCACCCTGATCGCGCAACTGCGGTCGGGTGTTTGCCATTGTTGGTTTCACCAACGATCCGCAACCTCAAGGTGACAAAAATGTTAGTTGACGGTGGGGCCGGTTTGAACTTGATCTCGCCTGATGTGATCAAGAAATTGCAAATCCTTGACGAAGATCTCGAGGAAACGGGCACGTTTCAAGGGATCAACCCAGGAAGGAGCCAGCCGAAGGGCAAGATCACACTGCCGGTAACATTTGGTAGTGAGCTGAACTACAGAACAGAAAAGATCATCTTCGACGTTGCCAAGATTCCATTGCCATATAATGGGATTCTTGGTCGTCCGGCGTTGGCCAAGTTCATGGCGGCATCACACTACGCCTATAATACATTAAAGATGCCCGGGCCGATGAGCGTCATCACTATCAACTCCGACAAGAAGGATGCGCTTATCTGCACCGACCAACTCTACCGGGAGGCAGTCGCAGCACCTGCCGCCAAGGCACTTGCTCCTGCCGCCGAAGCTCCCGGGGGGAAGAAGACCGGCAAGACCTCTAGCACACACTCCGGCAAGCGCACCTCCTTGGAGTGCTGCGCTCCCGTTGAGGATGTGCCGGAGAGCTCCACCGGCAAGAGCAAGAAATCCAATGCAGCTCCACCAGCAACTAAGAAGGTGCCTGTCAAGGAGGATGGTACGGGAGGAACTTTCACCGTGAGCTCCACCCTCGATGACAAATAGGAAAGCACGCTCATTGCCTTCCTGCGGGCAAATGTCGATGTGTTTGCATGGCAACCATCTGATATCCCCGGTGTTCCCAGGGAGGTAATCGAGCACCACCTTGCTGTCTCTCCTCATGCGCGGCCCGTCAAGCAGAAAGTTAGGAAGCAAGCTTTGGAACGGCAATAATTTATTGCCGAAGAAATCAGGAAGCTGGAAGCGGCAGGTTTGGTTAGAGGAGTGCTCCATCCAACATGGTTGGCCAATCCAGTTGTAGTGCACAAGGCGAATGGAAAATGGAGGCTGTGTACCGACTATACAGATATCAATAAAGCCTGTCCAAAAGATCCTTTTCCCTTGCCGCGCATTGACCAGATTGTGGACTCCACTGCCGGCTGCGATTTGCTGTTGTTTCTTGACGCTTATTCAGGGTATCATCAGATTTTCATGTCAAAGGAAGACGAAGAGAAAACCGCATTTATCACCCCATGTGGCACGTATTGCTTCATACGTATGCCTTTCGGGTTGAAAAGTGCTGGTTCAACGTTTGCAAGAGCGGTTCAGATCGGTTTTGAGCCCCAGCTACATAGAAATATGGAAGCTTATATGGATGACATAGTGGTTAAAACCAAGGACAAGGCAACGCTCATACAAGATTTAGAAGAGGCATTTGCAAATCTGCGCAGGATCAATCTGAAGCTCAATCCTGAGAAAAGTGTGTTTGGCGTTCCATTCGGCAAGCTTCTCGGGTTCTTTGTGTCTCAACGTGGAATCGAAGCAAATCCCGACAAGGTCAAGGAAATTGAGCAGATTGAAGCACCAAGACGTGTGAAAGATGTGCGTCGACTTGCCGGCTGCGTTGCTGCTCTAAGCAGGTTCATCTCCTAATCTGCTGAGCGCGCCCTGCCTTTTTTCAAAATCTTGAAGAAGGCGGGTGCAATGAAATGGACTCCGGAAGCGGAGGCAGCGCTGCAGGACTTGAAGAGGTACCTCTCCTCTCCGCCAACACTAGTCGCGCCTAAACCACAAGAGCCGTTGCTGCTATATCTAGCGGCGACGAATCAAGTGGTTAGTGCTGCATTAGTGGCGCAGAGAGAAGTCGGCGAAGAAGCAGCGGCAGCAACAAGCCCGTCAAGCGACAAGCCGGGATTCTCCCTGGTAGAGTCTGGTGTCCACAAGGCAGGATCTTCGCAATCTAATGAAGCAACACAGAAGAAGAAGATGGTGCAGCGCCCAGTCTATTTTGTCAGCTCCCTGTTGCAGGGGGCTAGGTCAAGATATTCTGGCGTGCAGAAGTTGCTCTTCGGCCTCCTTATGGCCTCGAGGAAGCTGCGCCATTATTTCCAGGCACATGAAATCACCGTCGTCACTCGCTTCCCGTTGCAGCGGATTTTACGGAATCCAGATGCGACCGACAGAATTGTAGAGTGGGCGTTGGAACTGTCAAGCTTTGGTCTCAAATTTGAAAGCACTTCGACTATTCAGAGCAGAGCCTTGGCGGAATTCATCGCAGAATGGACGCCAACGCCAGACGAAGAAATTCAAGAGACAACTATTCCCGGCAAGGAAACAAATCGAGAATGGATTATGTACTTTGACGGGGCTTTCTCGCTGCAAGGCGCCGGTGCTGGCGTGCTGCTTGTCGCACCCACCGGAGAGCACCTCAAGTACATAATTCAGATGCACTTTCCCCGGGAGAGATCAACAAACAACACTGCAGAATATGAAGGGTTGCTTGCCGGTCTCAGGATCGCGGCAGACCTTGGAATTAAGAAGCTCATCGTCAGAGGTGGTTCACAGCTTGTCGTCAGGCAAGTTAACAAAGACTATTAGAGCCCGTTGATGGAAGCATACGTAGATGAAGTGAGAAAGTTGGAGGAGCGTTTTGACGGGTTGCAAACAGAGCATGTTCCTCGTGCGGAGAACAATATTGCCGACGACCTGTCAAAACGTGTTGCCCTCAAGTTACCTGTGGAACCAGGAACTTTTGTGCTCCGCTTAACTCAGCCATCAGTAACACCATTGACGAGGCAAGACAAGAGAAGGAAGTTGAGTTCCGGCCAGTACTTTCCTGCAGAACTTCCAGAAGCCGCCGGCAAGGAAGTTGCCGGGAACGACGCCAAGCTTGCCAGGGAGCCACAGGCTCCGGCAGGGCCTCAAGCCCTTGCCGTTGAGACAAACGCTCCCACGGTGGAAGATATGCCTTTGGTCCTTGTTGTCGAGCCACATGCTCCAACATGGGCACAACACATCGTCCAGTTCCTTCAAACAGGAGAACTCCCTGAAGAACAGGAAGAAGCGGAGAAAGTAGCCCGTCGGTCTAGTATGTACCAGTTCGTGGACAATGTCTTGTACAGAAAGAGACCGAACGGTGTGAAATTGAAGTGTATTCCTCGGGAGGATGGACTGGAGCTGTTGGCAAAGATACATGGAGGCATATGTGGCTCCCACATAGGCTCAAGAGCTCTTGTCGGCAAGGCATTTCGGCAAGGTTTCTTCTGGACCACTGCTCTCCAAGATGCAACTGCACTAGTAACCAAGTGTGAAGCGTGCCAGTTCCATTCAAAAAAATTGCATCAGCCAGCTCAAGCTCTTCAGACGATCCCTCTTTCCTGGCCATTTTTGGTCTGGGGGCTCGACATATTGGGCCCTTTTCCCTGTGCTGCCGGGGGCTTCGAATACTTTTACGTTGCTATCGACAAGTTCACGAAGTGCCCGGAAGTGGAAGCAGTGAGAAAGGTGATAGCACAATCAGCCGTCAAGTTCTTCAAGGGACTAGTGTGCCGTTTTGGTGTGCCAAACAGGATCATCACCGACAATGGCACGCAGTTCACGAGCCGCACCTTCATGCAGTACGTCCAAGACCTTGGCGGCAAAATCTGTTTTGCTTCTGTTGCTCACCCGAGGAGCAACGGCCAAGCGGAAAGGGCAAATGCTGAAGTGTTGCGAGGTCTCAGGACAAGGACTTTCGACAAGCTGCGCAAGTGCGGAAGACGCTGGATTGATGAGCTGCCAGCGGTTCTTTGGTCAATCAGAATGACACCAAATCGAGCTACTGGCCAGACACCCTTCTCCCTAGTCTACGGGGCAGAAGCAGTTCTCCCCACAGAACTCACATACGGGTCACCTCGAGTGCTTGCTTATGATGAGCTTGAGCAAGAGCAGCTGCGCCAAGATGACGCCACACTCCTTGAGGAAGATCGTCTTCGGGCTGTTGTGCGAGCTGCACGCTACCAGCAAGCCTTGCGTCGCTATCATAGCCGCAAGGTTCATGCCCGAAGTCTTGAGGAAGGCGACCTTGTTCTTCAGCGCGTTCAGTCGGCCAAGAATTCTAACAAGTTGATGCCGAAGTGGGAAGACCCTTATCGGGTTGTACGAGTCACCAGGCCCGGCGCAGTCCGCCTGGAGACCGAAGATGGCATTCCAGTGAGCAATTCCTGGAATATCGAACACCTTCGTAAGTTCTACCCATAAGGCGCGGTTGCCGGGTCTCCCGGCAACCACCTTTTGTACGAGTTTTGCCGGCAAGGCATATGATCCTTTGTACAAAGCCAGGCGCAGACCCTGTGCATAGTTGAATAAACTGAAGCGTTTTACAATTCTTGTCGATTTTCATGTCAATCTATATGCATGCTTGTTGAGATATTGTATTACACCTGCTTGCGGTAAGCATTAATGAACCGCCAAGGTTCCATATCTCCATTTTCTCTTCTTTCTTTTTCTCAAAGGACAGAAGGTTTCCTCACGTGCAAGTTTGCCGGGGGGAATGATGGTATGGATACCAACAGGCGACGTTCAAGTCGACATATTGCGATAAGGAGTACAACAACGAAAAGCTAAGTTGCAAAACTTTTAAGCAAATTTTTATTGTGGACTTATTTTCCTTGAACGATTTCGGCTTTTGTATGGAAAACCTGCACGCGAAGGAACCTTGTTGTGATTGGTTGCGCCCTTACTTTGTTTCGAGTCCGCTCAACAGCTTAAGTGGCTGCACTGAAAACGTCGAGGTATCTTGTCGGCAGCGAGACCTCCAGCAGGCTGCTAAGGATCCATTCCTCAAAGCACTCGCGGCAAGGGTGCGCGCACCGGCAAGTTCCCAATAAGCGTAGGGCATGGACCATACAGAAAGAAATCAGACAAGGGGAATAGCATGCATTCATCCAAAACATAGCAAGTTATATGACATTGACGGTCGCCGCGATTCTAACTTAAGATAAAACTGTCTTTGGCATGGAATGATGGCGACAAAATGAAGCAAAGCGGCTAGTCCCTGCGCTGGCCTTCGACCCTCTTGACTTGGCTCACTCTGTCAACGATGGGCACGACAAGCTTTTCGAGTGCCTTGAGGTCTGCATCCTCCGGCAAGCTAGCGAGAACATTGGTAAGGTTGATGCCGGGGTTCTTATGCACCACTTTGACGAGCACCTTGAGGAGGACGGCCCGGCAGAGTTTGCGGGATTCGTTGGCCAGATGGGTTTCTCGATTAGACTGGAGCAGCTTGAGGGCGTCAACGATGCTCTCGAAGAACATGGTCAGCCTCGCGCTCGAAGACACTCTATCGTCAGAAGAGTAGTTGAAGTTTTGCAGGCCCATGGTGGACAGTTCTGCGGCAAGCCTTTCCGCGACGTCGACAAGGCGCTCAGTCTAGATCTTCACACCTTTCTCAAAGTCATTATAAGTGGCAACGGCGCTGTTGAGCAGGCTCTTCCCACTCTGGAGATCTTTGATCAAAGCCCTCTCGCGAGCTTTGCCGTTCTCAAGGGACTCCTCCTGCGTCGCCAGCTTTAATGTCAGATCAGCGATGGATTCATTGGCTGAGGCGAGCTCCTTGGTCTTGCCGGACATGGCGGTTTGCATCTCCGCCAAGCTGTAGAGAGTTTTCTCTCTGTCGGCTTTGAGCGTTGAGATTTCCTTGCCATGGTCCTCGAGATCTGCTTCCAGCCTCTTCACTTTATCGTCCAGCTCGTTCTTGGCAGCCTCTGCAGCTTCGGCGGCATCGACGGCTCCCTTTAACTTGCCGGCATGGTCTATGGCCAGAGCTTCGAGTGTTTCCTTGTGTCTCTGCTCCAGCTCCTGGGTTCGCCGCGCGACAAGCTTCTCGATCTCTTCGTCCTTGCTGCGGAGCTTGGCGGCAAGCGCCTCCTCGCAAGCGGCAAGGTCTTCTTCATAAGCATCGAGCCCGACGCGGCGTTCCGTTAAGCGAGCTTCCTCTGCAGCAGCCTGCTGTGCAGCCTCCTCCTGTGCCTTCTCGGCGTCGGACTGCTTTAAGAGGAACTCGTTCCAACTCTGATTCAGTTGCTCCCGACCAGCCATCAGTTCCTGGAAAGCCTCGGCGTACCAGACTTGTGTCTCTTCGACGCGCTTCTGGAAATCTGCCTCCGCTGCTTCAACAACTGCCGCCCTGGAGTCCAACCTCTCCTTCCGGGTGCGGTGAAGCGCCTTAAGCTTTTGGAAGTCCTCGCTCATGGCTTGGAGGAGCTGTTCTTCCCTGGACCCATTGCTGCTAGCACGTGGCTCATCAACGATCTTGAGTCCAGCGGCGGCGATGACGTCTTCGTCAAAAATTTCTCCTTCGGTTGGCACCCCAGTGCTTGCCATCCCTGTTATGCTGATGAACAGGTTGTCGCCAACCTTAAGGTATCTGCTTGACGGGGGGGCGTCGGATGTTGACGGTTAATCCTCGACAACCGCCTCGCCGGCAACTGGGGGCTCCGCGACCGGTGTAGCGCCAGGCGCTCCTGCGGCAGGAATGCCGTCAGTATGGTCGCCGGTCTCCTTGCCGGCCCCCTTAGCAGACCCCTTGGTGGTTTCTTCCTGTGTGGCCTTGGCGGCCTCGTCAGCTGCGACTCTGTCGGCCTCGACGGCAGCGTCCTTGGCGGTCTCTTCGATGACAATATCAACATCCATTTGTTCCATCGAAGGGAGATCTGAAGACCAAGAAAGGAAACAAGATGAGACCGAAGTTGAAGTTCAAGTAGACAAAAATAAAGAAAGAATGACAAGTGCACCAAGGCAAATGGTTTACCTGTGTCGAGCTGTTGAGAGGTGGTTTCTCCTTTCCCGGCAACATGGGTTGCCGATGTAGGATTGCCAGTGCCCGTGCTTGCCGGCTCCTCTTCAACGCGGATGGGCTCGCCAGTGGAAGCCCTTGCCAAAGGTTCATCTCTGGGCGGCATGGTTGACGGAGGCGGCACGTCAGGGATGGCCTCCAATGGCTCTCCTTGTTGCCGTTCTTCTCCTACAAGTCCGGTGATGTCAATAGCGAAGATATTCACCCCAACACTCACCAGCGGAAAATGAGTAGAGGGCTCACGCTGCGGGCTGAGTTGGGGGCTGCGTCGAGGGCTGAGCTCCGGGCTCATGACGATGGGCTCCGGCGCACCTGCGGTGCCTGCCGAAGGCTCATCACCCGTTGAAGTCTTCGCCTTCTTCGCCATCCTTTGCGCCAATGTTTCCGTATCTCTGTGGGGACAGGCCAAAGCAAAACAAATGAGTTAAGAAAGACCAGGAATTCAGAAGTTGAAAGATGCGGCAAGGACCCTTACTCTTCTCTTTCCGGACTAAAAGCGGAGATGTCAAAGTCAACCTCCGCTGCAGTGTCCGTATGATGGGGTGGAGAAGGGGTCCTAGGACGCTTGGCTACGGCGGAAGCAGTAGGTTGATATGATCCTGCTGCTCCAGCTGTTGGTGCCGTCGTATGAGACGCCCCCGCCGCTCCAGTTGTTGCCGCGGTCGTGCGTCTCGTACGTCGCACGGGTTGCTGTTGGGCTCCTTGCCGTTGCGCAGCCTTGCCGGCCATCCCCTTGCCGGGAACCTCACCACTCGAGGAAGGCTGATGTGTTGGGACGCCAGAGACGGCTTTCTGAAGAACACGTTTCTTCTTCTCTGGAGCTGGGGGCTCCTCGTGCAGCTGTTCCTCGGTTGTGTCTTAGACAGAAGAGCTCCCGGTAACCATGCCACTCTGCTTCCCCGCAACTTCACCTTGCTCGGCAAGGGTCTCCTCTAACGTTATTTCTTCTTCACTGGCTTCCTCTTCCGCGAAGCCAAAGCTGCCGGCCTCCACGGCTAGATTCACCTCTTCTGCCCTGCTGGCGATGTAAGCCACTTCGTCATCAGTGGTGGGGCGGATAAGGGTTGACTCTTCCCGGATGGTTTCCTCCGACAAGTTATCAAAAAACTCCTGTGCGTGCTCTGAGGATGGCTCTTCCCAAGTTCCGTCAGGGCTGTGAGCATTACACACCGGCATCATGGCGATGATTGAACTCAAAGCAGAGTTGTTGCACAGGGGAATTACGCCAGCCGACAACTTATATTTCCCGTCAGGCCTGAACAGCTTGTGGTAGAGAGCTATGTGCTGCAAGACTGTCAAGTTGTTATTCAGACCAGGGCGCAGCCTCATGATATCTGCTGCATTCTTGAATTCCCAGGCTGGTCTCCCTTTGTTCTGTAGAGGGGCGATGCGGCGGCGGAGGAAATCAGCGCCAATCATTTCTATTGTGAGCCCGGCAACCCTGAGACGGTGGATCCTGGTAATTGTGATTGCGAGCTTCTCATCCTGAGGATCGAGGCTGCTCCAGTCCTTGCCACGAACCACTTTCGTTTGTCGGGGCGAACAGAACGGCTGAGGATCTTTCTCCTTAATCCAGCACCACTCGGCCCGCCATTCATCCCACTTCTTACGGTAGAGACCGTCTGGGTATATATCTTTATTCCATGCCCTTGGAATCCAGGTGATAGAACCAGAATGGGCGTCTCCTGTTTCGATACGGGGAATGAAGTAGTGGCGAAAGAGGGCTGTGCTGGGAACTACTCCGGCGAAATTTTCACAGAGATGGGCAAAGACTGACATGCATGTCATAGCATTTGGCTTTAAATCCAAGAGACGGAAGCCGTATGTGTACATGATGTCGATGAAGAAATCAGAAAACGGAGGGCAGAGCCCGTAGTAAAAGTAAGCGACAAAGAAGGGGAATTTATCTGGGCCGCCCTTGACGGAAGCTGGGAGCACGCGAGTAGCAGGGTGAGCCCTCGTCTCCTTCCCCCACATACACATGTACCGCTCAACCAGGGCGCGCATGTCAAGCGTCGGGGCGAAGACGACGTGTTCCTTCCGCATCTCCACCAGATCGGTCTTCTCCGTCTCTCCATCTGAGTCGACGGCTTTCGCTGCTTTGCCCTTGCTTGCTTTGGGCGGCATGACGACTGTGGAAGTGGAGGCCGAGGATGATGAGGGCGTGGAGGTGGCGAATGGATGGGGGAGGCTCTGTTTCAAGCTCGAGGAAGAAGGCGACGGCGGTTTCCAGATTGGAAAAGACGAGAGGTAAATGAGCAGTGCCTCTGCGGATTCCCTTTTATGGGGAAGGCGCGGAGCTGCCTCTTTACTAAACCAATGTGAATGCGCTTTTACGAGCACACTACTACTGCGGCCATTCCGCCCACGCATCCCACGTACCGCATTTAATGCGCGTCGTGGGGGAGCGCGGTAAATAAGAAAATTACGACAGTTAACTCCTGCCACGCGTGCCCGTGCACTGTTTGGGCCTAGCCCAACAACGCCTCGCACCCGTGTATGGCCTAGGCCCGGGGGCTCCTGTCGGTGTACTAAAGTTTGGGTATTTTAGTACCCCATACTTGTGCACGGACGGTTGTAGCCATACCAGCGGCAAGACCTGCCGGAGGACAGCTGGAAAGAAATACAAGATTATCAAGAAGGTGTTCAAGCCAATGATCAGAAGACAGAAGACCGAAGGCTGGGTTCCCGGCAAGATCTTGCCGGGAAAGCTCACGAAGACCCGGCAAGGCCTCACACCCGGCAAGATCCCACCGCCCTGCCACCGCTCCAGCGTAGCGACCAGCCTGTCGTTTAGGGTTTGTCTTCCTGGGTGAGTGTCATGGCGTTAGCGGCGGATGGGGTTAAGCGGTGCTGATGGGACGGGCTCTTTTTCCGTCCCCAAGAAAGTAAGGGACACCTAAACGGAGCATTTAATGCGTTTTGTCCTAAGTCGTCAGTGATAAGCATGTAAACACTGTAGTAACTTTACACCTCTTGTACTTGCTGTTCGCCACTGTTGGTGACCCCTTTGTCATATAAAAGGAGGCCCAAGGCGAAGCTACAGGGGGGAGGAGCTTTCTGGCCCAGTTGCATGCGTAGCCGCCCTTCTTGTGTACTGTTCACCAAGAAGCGCTTCGTGTACCTGAGCTCAAACACCCACAATAAACCAAAGCAGGAGTAGGGTTTTACGCTACTCAGCGGCCCGAACCTGGGTAAAAATCCCCGCGTGGATCGTTGGATCCACTCTTTGTGTACATCTTCTCCCTAGCCGAACCGTAAAAGGGATCGACGCGATCCCATAGGTGGCGTACGCCGACAGTCTCCGTCGTATATACTTTTCCAAACACTTTTGCTCTTGTTTTGGACTCTAATTTGCATGATTTGAATGAAACTAATCCGGACTGACGCTGTTTTCAGCAGAACTACCATGGTGTTGTTTTTGTGCAGTAATCAAAGTTCTCGGAATTGGACGAAACTTTTTGGAGATTTTTTATGGAATAAATAAAAATTACTGGCGCAAGAATCAACAGAAGAGGGGCCACCTATTGCCCACAAGGCAACAGGGCGCGACCCCCCTAGGGCGCGCCCTGATGCCTTGTGGGGCCCACAAGCGGCCGTCTAACCTAATTCCAACGCTATAAATTCACTTTTCTCGAGGAAAAAATAAGAAAGGAAGTTTCATCGCGTTTTACGATACGGAGCCGCCGCCACCTCCTGTTCTTCATCGGGAGGGCTAATCCGGAGTCCGTTCGGGGCTCCATTGAGGGGGATTCGACGCTGTCGTCATCATCAACCATCCTCCATCACCAATTTCATGATGCTCACCACCGTGTGTGAGTAATTTCTCCGTAGGCTTGCTGGACGGTGATGGGTTGGATGAGATTTATCATGTAATCGAGTCAATTTGTTAGGGCTTTGATCCCTAGTATCCAGTATGTTCTGAGATTGATGTTGCTATGACTTTGCTATGCTTAATGCTTGTCACTAGGGACCGAGTGCCATGATTTCAGATCTGAACCCTCTATGTTTTCATCAATATATTTGTGTTCTTTATCCTATCTTGCAAGTTATATGCACCTATTACGTGTTATGATCCGCATACCCCATGGTGACAATAATTTGGATTCTTTCCGGTGATTACCGTAGTTTGAGGAGTTCATGTATTCACTATGTGTTAATGCTTTGTTCCAGTTCTCTATTAAAAGGAGGCCTTAATATCCCTTAGATTTCCTTATGGACCCCGCTGCCACGGGAGGGTAGGACAAAAGATGTCATGCAAGTTCTTACTATAAGCACGTATGACTATATACGGAATACATGCCTAAATTACATTGATGAATTGGAGCTATTGTGTATCGCCCTAGGTTGTGACTGTTATATGATTAATGTCATCCAACATAATGATCCATCACTGATCCAATGCCTGCGCTTTTCGCATATTGATCTTTGCTAAGTTACTTTCGTTACTGCTGCTGTTACAATCACTACAAAACTGCTACTGTTACTGTTGCTACTGTTACTACTGCTATTGAAACTATCATACTACTGTGCTACTAAACACTTTGCTGCAGATATTTAGTTCTCCAGGTGTGGTTGAATTGACAACTCAACTGCTAATACTCGCAAATATTCTTTGGCTCCCCTTGTGTAGAATCAATAAATCTGGGTGAAATACTACCCGTGAAAACTGTTGTGATCCCCTATACTTGTGGGTTATCAGACAACGCATACGATTGTTTGTTGTGAATTGTGTGCTCGATAGGGCACACAATTGAAGAAACCAACTGTGGGTGATAATGTAAAAGATCGTTGTTGAATCCGTATTTCTAACCGTTTGCGATGAGATCGACAGGGGAAACAGAGATAAGGAATTAATATGAGCGAACGGCAACGGAGATATACAGTCTGCTTAATTTAGTCCTTGTTGTTGTTGTTGTTGTTGTTGTTGTTGTTGTTGGATGGCCCCGCGACATCGTCTTGGCGAGGACGCTTCTTGCCGCTGACCGTTGGCTTTTCATCGCCGCCGCCGCCGTCGTTGTCGTCGTCATCATCGTCGTTGATTTCCTCGTCGTCCTCCTCCTCCTTCGACAATTCCTCCTCCTCATCATCATCGTCATCGTCTTCTTCATCCTTCGGTGGCTCCTCGTTTGTCTGGTCATTGTCCGACGACTCGGGCGGCGGCGTCCCTTCCATTAACTGGATATAATCGAGGTCAGGGCTCGATGCCGGACTCATGGAAGACAAGCGCGATGATTCTAAGGTTGACCTTAGATCGGGCGCCAGACTGGCGGAACTATCATCCTTGCTGTCGCTCGGCATGGCTGCGCTATGTATACAAACCGCAAGAAAGCGAGATTGCAGAGTGTGTGTAAGTGTGTAGCGTGGCCGGTCGGGACGATGACGATGGTGGCGACTGAAGCAGGGTATGAAGAAAATAGGAATGGAAATTGAAGCGGGTGATTGACGGATTATATTGGCGCCTTGGCAGGCGGTTAGAATTCTGATATAATCAACCGCAATTATTAGTACCCCGCCGCTTCAAATTCCCACAGTTGCGCAGTTCTCAATGTGATAATTACGCACACGGGTTGGAGCGTCCAAATGTGAAACAAGCATTTAACATATAGGACAGTTGGCAAGCAATATATGAGCTCTGCTTATTGATGTAGCCAGTAATAATCAAAGAAAACCCCTAATCATCATTGTAAACAGCGCATAGAAGATGGCTAATGCGACAACTACAACTACACATGCTAGTTCCTCTTGTCTCTTGCTTTCATCTGTGGCCTGTGATTGATTATTTCTTGCTTCATCGTAGTGATTGTACACTCTAGGTCAGTCAGTTTCTTCTTCAGCTTTACGTTATCTTCTGCAAGCTTGGTGATAACACTCCGAGCCCTGCCATGCCATTCATCATCCATCCAGTTAACAAAGGCAAAAGCCTCATATCCCTGTGAATGTTAAATATTCAGGATGAGTGGGGGCATTAACTCAACTTAAAGGATGAACTTAGCACTAACCTCTAAGAGGCAACTGAGAAACCGTCTGCCAATGTCGAATCCCTCCGTGCATACACATTGAGCGAGAGTGTGTCCATGCACACAACTCAGCTTTTGGTACTTCTCGGTTGCGCAAATCTCGGATTGGAACTCATGTTGCAGGAGTCTGGAGTCATACTCCGGATCCGGCAGTTGATCGCTTTCCTAAAGGGGGGGGGGGGGGTCCATTCAGGACAGATTGAGGGAGCTACTTTGGACATGCTAAAAAGATCAGCATTGATTGGAACCTGACAAGACGATTCAGATCCGTAGTACACCGGCCTTCTAATGACCTTAGGCAAGTGCTCGGCGGTGACCGCCGTCGTGGCGGCGCCGCCCATCGCGCTGCCAAGAGCGACGGTATGAGCTGGAGCGGCCGCACCGAAACCATCAGCACCACTCATCCGCATTCCCCCAATGTTAGCACCATGCGAGGGAATTTGGGGGCTAGGGATTTGGAGGCTATCTAGGGATTTGGGGGAAATGGGGAAACTGTGGGGATCTGATAACGGTCGGGGAACTACTTATCGCATTCTGTTGTATACGGCACACGGTTTGTACATATCGTGCGTGTTCGATATTACAACTTCACACACGATTTCCACACCAAATCGTGTGAGATGACAACGTGCGTGATACACAGTTCCCATAACATAACCGTATGTGATGTACTACCCGGTACATATGAGGATGCAATAATTGAGTTAATACTTAGGGTAAACAGCCGCTCTACGGATAGAGATGGGGGCGGCGGCCGAGGCAGTGGCTACCGGATAGGAGGTCAATCCTCGGTCGGTCGGTGGTGGCGGCGTGATAGGAGGTCAATCCTCGGTCGGCGGCGGGAGATAGGAGGAGCTCAATCCTCGATGTCGGTGGCGGCATGATTAGAGCACATCCCTCGTTGTCGATGGCAGGATAGTGGAGCTCAAACTTCAGGCGGATGCCCCACTAAGCGCTGCTCCTCGACCCTGCTATCTCGGCGTGTCGCGGCTACATGCTGCTCTGTCTGCTGGGTGGAAGTCGCCGCGCGACTAATTAATTAAGGTATGATTTTCGTTGAATGGCTTAATTAAGGTAATCAATTCATAAGGGTAGTATTTTACGTGTAAATTGACTGGTCATTAATTAGTGTCATCGCACGGTTGGATAACAATATTCTTGCGGGGATTCATGGATGGATATACATGTTGGACTAGACACAATGAAGAGCTGGTCATGGATGAAGGTAACCAGGGCGGCGAGATGCCAAACCCTGATAAGAGTCACATGGATGTTGAAATTAACCTTGGGGCTCAGACGTCAAGCTACCAACAGAATAGGGAAATGCCAAACCCCCAATAGAAAAACCAAGATTGTGACGCGACGACACCAATTTTTCCTTGATGGTATGCCAGATTTTGCTGCTATGATTGCAGATTTTGAGGGCCCAGATACAGCTGGGTACAAGGATCTGCCAACCATTCCGGCGGACTCCAAGAAAGATTTGTATCTAGGTTGCAAAAAGAAATATTCCAAGTTGAGTGCCACACTGGTGCTTCTCATATTTAAAGCAGAAAACGATCTGTCAAACAAGGGCTTCACAGAGTTGTTAGGTCTTTTCAAAGACATTCTTCCAGAAGTTAATGTGCTCCCCAAAAGCACGAATGAAGCGAAGAAAGTTGTTTGCCCATTGGAACTTGAAGTCCAGAAGATACACGCTTGTGTGACTGACTGTATGTTGTACCACGATGATGACATAGATTTGCATTCATGTCGCATATGCAAGCATCCATGATACAAGTGCAGGAGAGCAAAGGACAAGTACAAAATGGACGACGAGATCAAGACAGGAATCCCGTTCAAGGTTGTTTGGTACTTTCCTATAATTCCAATGTTGCATCGTTTGTTTGCAAACCCTAGAGAGGCAAAGAGGTTGCAGTGGCATCATGATGAGCCAAATAAGGATAAATATATGAGGCACCCAAAAGATGTGGCTCACTGGGAATTAATTGACGACAAGTATAAAGACTTTGCCAAGGATTCTAGAAATATAAGGCTCGAGGAGTGTACTGATGGATTGAATCCATTTGGCGATATGATCACCCAACACAACACATGGCCGGTGCTTCTGTGCATATATAACCTTGCTCCTTGGTTGTGTATGAAGAAAAAATACATCATGATGTCAATGATTATCCAAGGCCTGAAGCAACCTGGAAATGACATCGACATTTACTTTCAGCTACTGGTAGAGGAACTGCTGACATTTTGGAAAGAGCCTGGTGTAAGATGTTATGATGCTTACAAACAAGAGTTTTTCCAGCTACATGTGTTGCTGCTGCACACCATTCAAGATATGCCGGCATTAGGCAACACATCGGTGCAAAACACAAGGGGACCAGTAGGATGTGTCAGATGCATGGATAGGACAGAGAGTAGATTTCTTCCCAACTCGTGCAAAACCGTGTATTTGCGTCATCGTAGGTACTTAGATAAAAGTCACCCATACCGAAAGATGAAAGCTGAGTTTGATGGTACAACAAAGGCAGCTTCAGGCCCAAGACCTTATTCTGGGAAGGAGGTCCACAGGATGTCTAAAAAAATTAATGTTGTGCTTGGCAAGGGACCCAGTTCGTCGTCGAAACTAACACCCAAGGAGCAAGTGTTTAAGAAGAAATCAATGTTCTGGCAATTACCTTACTGGGAGTTTCTAAGTGTACGTCACTGCATCAATGTCATGCACGTAGATAAGAACGTCTGTGAAAGCATCCTTGGTACTCTACTCAAGATTAAAGGCAAAACAAAGGATGGTGACGGTGCACGACTCGATATGCTTGCTGGTCAACCAAAATGCATGAATAAAGCAGAAGATGATGACAAATTGCTCAATGTTCACCAGAGTTACAATTTCACTCCAGGAGAAGCAAAAGAGTTTTCTTCACCTTTTTGTTGTCAATTAAGACACCCTCTTCCTACTCCTCAAACATCAGAAGTCTCGTGGACGTGAGCTCAGGTAAAAAGAAGTTGGCGCACATGAAGTCACATGATTGCCACGTAATGTTGACACAAATCCTCCCGGTGGCCATCAAGAATATGATGGACACAGACATAAGAAACACACTCATTTGATCTTTGTGATTTCTTCAACAAACTATGGCAGAAAGTGGTAGATCGTGAAGAGCTGGATTTTATGCAAGCGGATATTGCAAGGATATGTCAAAACTAGAAATGTTTTTCCCACTGTTATTCTTTGATGTCATGGTCCATCTCACTGTGCACCTTGTTGACGAGATAAAGTATTGTGGTCCTGTGTTTCTTTGCAACATGTATCCCTTTGAACAGGTCAGGGGAATATTGAAGTGCTATTGTCGGAACCGATGTCATTCGGAGGCAAGCATCCTACAAGGTTATACCGCGGAGGAGGTGGTCGAGTTTTGCACCGAATACATGAAACAAACACCTATAGGTTTGCCCCTCTCTCGCCACGAGGGAAGGCTGGCTGTTAAACTGGTCCTTGCTGGCGTGCCATTTAGTGCACCTAGGGATCTGACCGATCAAGCCCATTTGACGGTATTGCTTAACAATCTAGATCTCGATGCTTATGCCGAAGAACACTTGGAGGAGATACGATGAAGCTTCTTACCCATGGTGCATTCATTAGTTGCCGAGATCAATGCGCACAATAAGGACTATGTCAGATGGCCGAAGGCTCGTTTCGCACGCGGATCCATGGATGAACTTGCAACATGGTTGGCACAAAAGCCATCACCTACGATTATGAGGTACCAAGCGTATGACATAAATGGCAACACATTCTACACTGAGGAACGTGATAAGAGGATGTCATATTAGAACAACTCCATTCAAATAGAATGCCTAACAGTAGACGAAAATGATAAAAAGGTATACTATGGAACCATCGAAGAGATTGGGGAGCTTGACTATGTGAAAGTGAAGGTGGCATTATTCAAGTGCAGATGGGTCCCTCTTGGCCAGGTAAAGGTTGATGATTACAGGAAGACCCATGTTAACCTCACAAAGATGGCATATCACAAGGACCCATTCATTCTTGCCAGCGATGCTACCCAGATTTTCTATGTGAAAGACCCCTTGCATAAGAACTGCCATGTAGTGAAGTATGGGAAGAGGAGGGTATTGGGCGTCGATAATGTTATTGACGAGGACGAGTACAGTCAATTTGATGAGTTGCCAACTAAGGGATCTCGCAACAGCAAAATAGAGAAGCGTAAAATCATTAGAAATCCTAAGTTTGTTCAGGGTCAACCTAATGATCCCAGTTGTGCCATGTACATGGGAATTAATTCGTAACACTAATTATTATGTCTATTCTGGAACTTAGTTCGTTTAATTAGAACTGTCGCATGTACTGAATTGTGAGTTATGCCCGGCCTTCTGTTGTTCTAAGAACGATTATTATGTTAACCTTGATATGTTGTCAGCCCTAGCAATGAATTTGAACTATTTATGATTAGATACCCTAGAGCTAGCACACTCAATTGATCTCGCTCCAGTATGTATGAACTGAACATGTGCAGTCTGGTTTACCAATAGCACATAGTTCATTCAGGAAAGCCGTGTGCCTACCAAACCATGGCCGATGACCCCTAATGTGCGCAATGAGAGTCATGCGTTCTAATTGGCTAGAACCCAAACCCCACGGATCATACGTCTGCACCGTAGGATGCACCCAGATCGAACAGCAATCCTTATCCCTCTTGTCACCACATGTAGTAGCAGTTGGGGTTTGATTTATATGCACTAAATCCCGGTAAATGCAGAAAATGGCTAAATATAGCAAACGAGCCCTGAAATGCGCCAGAAACTTAAACCTACTGTATAATGGTGATTGCCTACCGTGGGAAAATTTTCGAGGAGAAATGATGAAGTCACCGCCGATTGGAGTTCCAATTGCCACGTCTCCATTTGGAAACTATGATTCTTCTTGTGAGATGTTCTAATTTCCAAGGAGCAATCATCGCAAATTGTGCCAAACTTTACCAAAAAAATTCCATGGGGTCTTAAGATCACGCCACGGTGACACACCGATTTTCGTGATTTTTGGAGCCCATCTGCATAGCCTGTAATTAAAATACCAAGTAGCCCTACACTTGTGGCCGCATCTCGCAGTCGAAATGCTTGAAAATTCTTCCCATTCCTTGGATAATGCCTGAAAACTTGCAAAGCGACACACAAATGATATTTTAGACCTTCTTTGCCAGCACCCACATGTAGTCGCAGTTGAGATTTGATTTATATGCACTTAATGCATGGTAAATGCAAAAATGGCTTAAATATAGCAATGGGCCCTGAAATGCGCCAGAAAATCAAACCTAGGGTATAATGGTGATTGCGTACCGTGGAATTTTTTTTGAGGCGAAACGATGAAGTCACCAAGGATTGGAGTTCGAATTGCCACGTCTCCTTTTGAAAACTATGATCCTTCTTGTGAGATGCTTTGGTTTCCAAGGAGCGATCATCATAACTTGTGCCAAACTTTACCAAAAATTTCCACGGGGTATTGAGATCATGCCACGGTGGCACACCGATTTTTGGAGTCCATCCGCATTTCCTGTAATTAAAATACCAACGAGCCCTACGCCGGTGGCCGCATCTCGCAGCCGAAATGTTTGAAAATTCTTCCCATTCATTGGACAATGACTGAAAACATGTAAAGGGACACACAAATGATTTTTCAGACCTTCTTTGCCTACACCCACATGTAGTTGCAGTAGGGATTTGATTTATATGCAGTGAATGCCCGATAAATGCAAAAGATGGCTTAAATATAGCAAACAAGACCTGAAACGTGATAGAAATTCAATACCGGGTTATAATGGTGATTACGTACCGTGGGAAAAATTTCAAGGCGAAACGATGAAGCCACGTCTTCATTTCAAAATTGCCACGCCTTCATTTTAAATGAAATTATGCACTTCCTAGATGCAAATGTTTACCAATAGCACACAGTTTATTCATGAAAGCCGTGTGCCTACCAAACCGTGGCTGATGACCCCTAATGTGCGCAATGAGAGTCATGCATTCTGATTGGCCAGAACCTAAACCCCACAGATCGTACATCTGCACCGTAGGATGCACCAAGATCGAACGACAATCCTTATCCCTTTCGTTACCACATGTAGTTGCAGTTTGGATTTGATTTATATGCACTAAATGCCCGGTAAATGCAAAAATAGCTCAAATATAGCAAAAGAGCTCTGAAATGCACCAAAAAATCAAACCTAGCGTATAATGGTGATTGCCTACTGTGGGAAAATATCCGAGGAGAAACGATGAAGTCACCGCCGATTGGAGTTCTTATTGCCACGTCTCCTTTTGGAAACTATGATTCTTCTTATGAGATGCTCTGGTTTCCAAGGAGCGATCATCGCAACTTGTGCCAAACTTTACCAAAAACAAATCCATGGGGTCTTGAGATCACGCCATGGTGACACACCGATTTTCATGATTTTTCGGAGTCAATCTGCATTTCTTGTAATTAAAATACCAACAAGCCCTACGTCGGTGGCCGCATCTCGCAGTCAAAATGTTTGAAAATTATTCCCATACCTTGGACAATGAACGAAAACACGCAAAGTGACACACAAATGATTTTTTAGACCTTCTTTGCTAGCACCCACATGTAGTTGCAGTTGGGATTTGATTTATATGCACTAAATGCATGGTAAATGCAAAAAATGACTTAAATATAGCAAAGAGCCCTGAAATGCTCCAAAAAATTAAACCTAGGGTATAATGATGATTGTGTACCATGGAAAAAATTCGAGGTGAAACGATGAAGTCACCGACGATTGGAGTTCGAATTGCCACATCTCCTTTTGGAAACTATGATCCTTCTTGTGAGATGCTCTGGTTTCCAAGGAGCGATCATCGTAACTTGTGCCAAAGTTTACCAAAAAAATCCACGGGGTCTTGAGATCACGCCACGATGACACACCGATTTTTGGGATTTTCGGAGTCCATCCGCATTTCCTGTAATTAAAATATCAACAAGCCCTACGCCGGTGGCCGCATCTCACAGCCGAAATGTTAGAAAATTCTTCCCATTCATTGGACAATGACTGGAAACACGCAAAGGGACACACAAATGATTTTTCAGACCTTCTTTGCTGACACTCACATGTAGTTGCAGTTGGGATTTGATTTATATGCACTAAATGCCCGGTAAATGCAAAAAATGGCTTAAATATAGCAAACGAGACCTGAAACGCGACAGAAAACAATACTGGGTTATAATGGTGATTGCGTACTGTGGAAAAAATTCGAGGCGAAATGATGAAGCCACATCTTTATTTCAAAATTGCCACGCCTTCATTTCAAACGAAATTATGTTGTTTGTGCACACGGGTTCGTAGATGCAACCGTTTTCATAGGCCTTTCCGCGCGGTGACCGGCACTCTTTTTTCACCGAAGCCGCCAACATCCCCCCACCCCACCGCCCGCCCCCATTTCACTCAACTGTCCGCATATTCTACCCAAACTCCATCGCCAGCTCCCCCACCCCAGATCCACACCAGAACCCTTTCCGCCGCCGTCGTGCTCAACCCGTCCGTGTGCCCGCTGTTCGGCGTCAACCCTACCTTCACTGCCGTTCCCAACACACGGCTGCCTGTGCCTCAATGTCTTTGTTTGCTCACCAGCCGCCCTCGAGCATATCGATCATGTACCCTCGCCTCTCCTGCCGGGTTTGCACAAAAACCTATCAATTACTGCTCTCCATCGCGGTGAGGCCTATTTCCTCACGATCCCTTTTCCTATTTGGTTTGGTATGTTCCCAAATTGGTTATGAAATAATGGAGAGCACATATATGTTCATTATCTACCTTCCTAACTACATATAAGTTGTATTTGTTCCAATTAGTTATTGTCGATTTACAGATCATGGGCGCCTGAGTCACACAAAATAAAGAAATTAGCCATACATTCTCCAAATTATTACATGCCATGTTTAGACAGCTTGCAACCAAGATGTTAGCTTCATGCTTATCCCCCTTTTCTGAATTTTGCATGTGTTCTCTATAGATGCCGAGTAGCAGCGACAACACTCATACTTCAGGCGATGTATCTTCATCTGAGTCCGACAACCCTAGGTCTAGGATCAAGTAATCTGGAACGGGATAGAGCTGCCGTAATCACCCTTCCAGTCAAGACACAGAAGAATGCTCCAAGAAAGCCCACACACCAGCCTAAAGGTGTATATGAAGTAACCGACATCGATTTAAAGTCTTGGGCTCCAACTAAACCAGATAAAGCACACACGAGGTTCAGGAGTGTGTGTGGATTTGTTGGCAGGGCAAGGCTCAACATTAATCTGCCGGGGTTTTAGAAGGCTGACACAGAAACGCATCACAGGATAGTTCGGGAGATCATGGATCACTTCAACGTTCCAGAGGAGTTGAGAATGCAGGTGGAACACGCTGCACAGAAGAAGGCCAGGGATGCTTGGAGAAACTGGAAGCACGTGTTGTACAAGAAGTACTTGAGCCAAGGCAAGGACCCAATCCCCGCATACCCCCAAATTACAATGGCAGACTGGGCAGAATTCAAAAGGGTCAGGGCCACTGAGGAGTTTATTAAGAATAGTGCCAAGCAATCGGAACTTCAGAAGAGGAACACTGTCGGTGTAGTGAACAGTTGGTGTTCATACCCCTGACTACGCACAGACAGTTGAAGCCTCTATGCCGAAAAGGATCTGGCAGGAGATGGATTCACTCCAAGACTCACAAGTCTTGGTGAACAAATACCGTGAAGAAGGCCTCGAGACAGGTCATCAAGAAGATCATTTTGAGACCAAGGTTCAGGCTGCCAGGAAGCAACCTTCCTGGCAAGGTGTTTCTCACATCACCGGCAAGCTCAAGCTCCCTCCACCGCTGCACCTCAGTCGCATGTCAGGAGCATGTCGATAGGTGGCAAGCGCGTAGGGAGTTAGGTAGAGCCTGTCGGGGCACGTGGCGATCCATCGCGTGAAGATCGACTTTATAGACACCCGTCCAAGGGCGTGGCGTGATAATAAAAGGTAGCTGGGCTAACGGTATAGGTGGAGCAGAGCTCTCTTGCCGGCATTCAGCCTAGCGTGACACATAACAGCGCATTTAATGCGTTTGTCCTATACCGTCAGTGTTAGGTATGATAGCACTGTAGCCACTACTCACCCTATAATTACCATTTTGCCACTGTTGTGACCCCTTTCATCTATAAAAGGAGGGCCATGGCAACCTTTACAAAGGTTGAAACCCTGTCCATTTGCAGTAGCTTAGCAGCACCTCCCGAGCTCCTTGCCGGCAAGGTTGCGCTCTCTGTAACACAGGGTTTTTCATACTCATAATCCACTGAAGCAGGAGTAGGGTTTTACGCACAATGCGGCCCGAACCTGGGTAAACACTCGTGTGCTGCTCTGGTTGTTGTTGCTCTTTGTGTGTTGCGATCCCACGCCGAATGTAGAAGGGGCTCTCCGGCCCCATAGATTGTCATACGCCGACATCTTTGGCGCACCAGGCAGGGGCTTCACGCACGTGAATATGCATCAGCCGCGTCAGCAACTTCATCATCATCCATGGCGCCTAAGCAGGCTAAGGGCGCTGCTGCTCCCTCCACCTCCAAGGCGCCGTCTCACCAGCGTACAGGGGATGGAGGCGGGGGCGGCCAAGATTCGTACTCTCGTACTGGAGACGGAGGCGGAGGCAGCCAGCTCCCTCGTCATTCTGGTGACCCCAGTCACTAGACCGTCGGAGATAAGAGCGCGGCAAGTCTAAACGGCAAGGCGACGTCCCAGGGTGCTACGGGAAGGACGTGTCAAGGTGATCACAGGACGGGCAAGACCCGCCGCGTCCTGAACACGTGTCAAGGACATCACGTGACGAGCGCGACCTGCCACATCGTGAGCATACGCAGCGTCAATCACAGCAAGTTCAAGATCCACCGCGTCATGATGTTGATAGCTCCGACCGTCGTCGTGAGCATGGCTCCGAGCATCCATCACGTCACCCCGATGGCGATCGGCATGTTTCACCCCCGGAGCGAGACAGAGCTCCTCATGGCTCAGCCAGGAGTCATGAGCCATCCCGCACAGCTGGTGGCCATCCAGTTCCAACTCAGGAACGGGGCAGAGCTCCTCCTGGTCCAGCCAGGAGTCGTGAGCCGTCCCACACCTCAGCGCCATACATAACGTGCACTTCCGCAGAAGCGCTGGCACAGGCCCTGCTACTGCTCAACTTTCCTCTGGCACCTCATCAGATGGATGAGTGGAGTGCCACCATCCAGAGCCTGCTTCCTTTCGTCGGCAACGATAGTGCCCGTCAAGGGGAGCCTTCGCGGCGCCCGCAGACAGCGACGGTACGGGGAGCCAGAGGGCAAGCTGGAGGACCAGCGTCGACGGGAGCACCGACGGTGCATACCCCGCAACACACACCGCACCAAGATCCGCACACTGATGTTCGAGACAAGGCGTCCATGGCCTCGTCCGATCCACGGAGTGATACGTCTCCAACGTATCTATAATTTTTTATTGTTCCATGCTATTATAGTATCAATCTTGGATATTTATTATGCAATTATTTATCATTTTTTGGGACTAACCTATTAACCTAGTGCCCAGTGCCAGTTGCTGATTTTTGCCAATTTTTGGCTTTTCAGAAAATCAATATCAAACAGAGTCCAAACGGAGAAAAAACTTCGGATTAATTTTTTCTGGACCAGAAGGGGCCCTAGAAGCTTCGGGAGAAGGCCAGAAGAGTCATAAGGGAGCGACAAGCTCGGGAGGCGCGCCCAGGGGGGGTAGGCGCGCCCCCCAGGCTTGTGGGCCCCTCGTGGCACCTCTTGACCTAATTTCAAGCCTATAAATTCTCAAATATTCCCCATATACCAGAGACCCACCTCGAATAACTTTTCCACCGCCGCAAGCCTCTGTTCTTGCGTGATCCCATCTGGAGGCCTTCTTCGGTACTCTGCCGGAGGGGGAATCGATCACGGAGGGCTTCTACATCAACCTTGCTACCCTTCCGATGATGTGTGAGTAGTTTACCACAGACCTATGGGTCCATAGCTAGTAGCTAGATGGCTTCTTCTCTCTCTTTGATCTTCAATACAATGTTCTCCTCGATCTCCTTGGAGTTCTATTTGATGTAATCTTCTTTTGCGGTGCGTTTGTTGGGATCCGATGAATTGTGGGTTTATGATCAGATTATTCATGAGAAATATTTGAGTCTTTTCTGAACTTATTTATGCATGATTGTTCTAGCTTCATATTTCTCTCCGATCTATCCGTTTGGTTTGGCCAACTAGATTGATTTATCTTGCAATGGGAGAGGTGCTTTGTGATGGGTTCAATCTTGCGGTGCTCTATCCCAGTGACAGAAAGGGACAAGACACATATTTATATTGTTGCAATTAAGGATAATACGATGGGGTTTATTCATATTGCTTGAGTTTACTTTGTCTACATCATGTCATCTTGCTTAAGGCGTTACTCTGTTTTCATTAACTTAATACCCTAGATGCATGCTGGATAGCGGTCGATGGGTGGAGTAATAGTAGTAGATGCAGGCAGGAGTCGGTCTACTTGTCTCGGACGCGATGGCTATATACATGATCATTGCCTTGAATATCATCATAACTATGCGCTTTTCTATCAATTGCCCAACAGTAATTTGTTTACCCACCATATGCTATGCGTTCGAGAGAGAAGCCTCTAGTGAAAACTATGCCCCCCGGGTCATTTATCCATCATATATAAAATCCAAAAATAGCTTGCTGCAATTTTATTTCTTTTATTTTACTTCGCAATTTATTTATCTATCTATCACTAGCTGAAAGCACATTTTCTCCCTTGGCGGTTTTGGTAATTTATGCCAACATACATGTTGTTGGACTAATGCTTTTATCTAGTGAATTTCAGGCAAGTTCAGCATTAGCGTGGCATGGACAAGAGGATGTGGAACCCCTTTGACAAGGATTGGCAAAAGATCAAGACTCTACATTTTTGGTTTAGTGATCCAAGATCACATTGAGTCCATAGGAAAGGCAATACTATTAAAAGGGGATGAGGTGTTGCTTAATGGTCTTTTTGCTCAAGTGCTTAGTGACAGTATTCCTAAACCCTCAACCACTCTCTCTACCCAAATATGTCCTAAACCTAAAGTCCAACTCGGCCCCATCGATTTTTCCTATCCGGCCCCACCGAGTTCATCCAAGACTTAGCCACTGCCAAAACCCTAACAAATCGGATCCACCGAAATGGATCTCGGTCCCACCGAGATGGCCTTGCCAACTCTCTGTAATCGGTTACATTCACTTCAGCCTCACCGAGTTATGCATATCGGTCTCACCGAGATGGCTTTCCAAGTCTCTGTTGCCTTATTGCTTCACTTCGGTCCAACCGAGTTGATGCAATCGGTGCCACCGAGATGAGGATTGCCCTAAGCCATTGCACTTCGGTCCATCCGAGTTGTTCGTATCGGTCCCACCGAGATTCCTAACGTTCATATCTTTTACACAGTTTGGTGCTACCGAGATGATCGTTTCAGTGCCACCGAGTTGGGTCAAAAGTGTGTAACGGTTGGATTTTGTGTGGAGGCTATATATACCCCTCCACCACATCCTTCTCAGTAAGGAGAGCCATCAGAACGTGCCTACACTTCCACCATTCATTTTCTGAGAGAGAACCACCTACTCATGTGTTGAGATCAAGATATTCCATTCCTACCATTTGAACCTTGATCTCTAGCCTTTCCCAAGTTGCTTTCCACTCAAATTCTTCTTCCACCATAGCCAAATCTGTGAGGAGTGTTTGAGTGCTGGGAAGACTATCATTTGAAGCACAAGAGCAAGGAGTTCATCAACAACACACCGTCTATTACCTTTTGGAGAGTGGTGTCTCCTAGATTGGTTAGGTGTCGCTTGGGAGCCTCCAACATGCTGTGGAGTTGAACCAAGAAGTTTGTAAGGGCAAGGAGATCGCCTACTTCATGAAGATCTACCCCGAGTGAGGCTAGTCCTTCGTGGACGTAAGCCATGGTGGAATAGACAAGGTTGCTTCTTCGTGGACCCTTCGTGGGTGGAGCCCTCCGTGGACTCGCGCAGCCGTTACCCTTCGTGGGTTGAAGTCTCCATCAATGTGGACGTACGATAGCACCACCTATCGGAAGCACGCCAAAAACCACCGTGTCTTCATTGCGGTTGATCTTCCATACACTACCCCTTTACTTTCTGCACTATTGCATGCTTTACTATTTCCTCTGCTCAATCTCTAGATATGCATGTGTAGAAAGTATTGGAGTGATCTTAACTTGTGCCAAAATCTGCCTAAGTTCAAAGAGAAATCAAAAACTGCACCTTTGGCTCGTTAGGAGTCTATTCACCCCCCTCTAGACCTATCTCCTCGATCCCACAATTGGTATCAGAGCATTGGTCTCCATTGCCTTGGTTTCATCACCATTGGAGGGAGATGGATGTGTCTACGTTGGGGAGTCTTAGACGTAGAGTGCCTATTCTCGATGGGGAGTATTACAACTTTTGGAAAGATGAAATGCTTGATATTTTTGATGAATTTAACTTGAGCAAGTATATTCATAATCCTTATGTGCCCCCTATTGATCCCTTGCATCCTACTCATGATGAGGAAATTGATATGCTTCGTAATCTTAGAACTGTCAATCTTATCATTAGAGGATTACCTAAGATTGTGCTTGGTTGTATGCGAAACTTTGCATGTGCTTATACTCTATGGCATGATTTAGAAAAGCGATATCCTGATTATTCGTTAAAGAGTCTAGATAAGATTCTTCATAAGGCTGTTGTTTTACACAAGATGAGTCCTAGTGATCCTAAGTTTGATGATTGCTTGTTTGACCTTCGTGATCTCATGCGTGCCAAAGGAGATGTTAGAACTATTAGCAACATTATCATGGAAACTATTAGAATCCATAAACTTGAACATTTTCATGATCATGAAACTAATAAATCTATTGCCCTAGGTAATGATCAAATGCGTGATGATGATGATGTTGAGCATGGCTATTATGATGAATACGGAGACTTTGATATTGAATTTGAGAAGACCATGAGGAATCTCAGCCTTATGGCAAATCTTCGAGATTATATGGCTGGAGGAAAAGAGTGGATTCTTGACAGCGGTTGTACCTATCACATGACCGGAGATAGAGACATGTTTCGTGAGGTTACTAAAAATGATGGTCCACGCAAGTATGTGACTTTTGGAGACAACTCCAAGGGTAAGGTACTTGGCCTTGGTAAGGTGGCCATATCCAATGATAGCTCCATACAAAATGTTATGCTTGTTGAATCTCTTGGTTACAATCTTCTTTCCGTATCTAGACTAGCCGATTTTGGTTTTAATGTTCTATTTACCAAAGTAGATTGCCAAGTGTTTCGCCAAGATAATCATAATATAGTCTTTACCGGCATTCGTAGAGGTGATCTATACATTGTTGATTTCACTAAGAGAGCCCAACCTCGTACATGTTTAATTGCAAAATCTTCTAAAGGTTGGTTATGGCATAGAAGACTTGGACACGTTGGTATGCGTAACCTTGATAAACTTGTTAAAGGAGATCACATTCTTGGAGTGAAAGATGTTATATTTGACAAAGATCGACTTTGTAGTGCTTGCCAAGCAGGAAAACAGGTTGGAGGAAGCCATCCCGTAAAGAACATTATGACCACGAGGAGACCACTCGAGCTACTTCATATGGATCTGTTTGGTCCCAACACCTATAAGAGTCTTCGTGGTAACTCTTTCGGTTTAGTCATTGTTGATGATTTTTCCAGATTTACGTGGGTGTTCTTTCTTGATGACAAATCGCAGGTACAAAAGATCTTCAAGACCTTCGCAAGAAAGGCTCAAAATCAATTTGAAGTAAAGATCAAGAAGGTTCAGAGTGACAACGGAACGGAGTTCAAGAACGCCAATGTGGACACCTTTATTGATGAGGAGGGTATCTCACATGAGTTCTCGGCTACGTACACACCTCAACAAAATGGAGTTGTTGAGAGGAAGAACCGTACACTTATTGAGATGGCAAGAACAATGCTTGATGAATACAAGACGCCAAGACATTTTTGGGCAGAAGCGGTTGAAACAGCTTGTCATGCAACAAATCAACTTTATGTTCACAAGCTTCTTGGTAAAACGGTGTATGAACTGCTCACCGGTAACAAACCATAAGTTGGATACTTTCGAGTATTTGGCTCAAAATGTTACATTCTTGATAAGCATCGTCGTTCAAAACTTGCTCCAAAATCTCATGAAGGTTTCCTACTTGGTTATGGATCGAACTCTCACACTTACCGTGTCTACAACTACTTCACTCGAAAAGTTGAAGAAACGATAGATGTGAAGTTTGATGAGACTAACGGCTCGCAAGTCGAGCAATTGCCACTTGATGTAGGAGATCCAGAACCATCGGAAGCAATCAAGGACTTGCCCATTGGCAAGATTCGCCCCGTGGAAGTAAAGGAGAGTACCTCGTCTATTCAAGTGGAAGCCCCAACCTCACATCAAGGTGAACGACAAGCTGATATGGAGGTATCCACAAGTGGAACACGTCAAGACGATGGGAATGAGGAAGTGCAACAAGATGATCCACCTCAACCTCCTTCTCCACCTCCACAAACAAACAACGACAACATCAACGAAGAAGAAGAAGAAGATGATGACGATGAGGAAGCCTCACCACAACCCAAGAAAAAGCTACCTCGAGTTAGAGCAAGAATCGACAAGGATCATCCTGTCGAACAAATACTTGGAGATATCCAAACCGGGAGAATTACTCGCTCTAAATCTCGTTTAGCTAACTTTTGTGAGCATTACTCATTTATCTCTAGTGTTGAACCCTTGAAGGTAGAATATGCTCTCAAGGACCCCGATTGGGTGAATGCAATGCACGAAGAGCTACACAACTTTGAGAGGAACCAAGTGTGGACATTGGTTGAGAAGCCTAAGGAAGAGCAAAACATCATTGGAACCAAATGGGTGTTTCGGAATAAGCAAGATGAAGATGGACAAGTTGTACGCAACAAGGCTCGTCTCGTAGCACAAGGTTACACACAAATCGAAGGTATGGACTATGGTGAGACCTATGCCCCCGTTGCAAGACTTGAATCCATTCGCATTTTACTTGCTTATGACAATCACCATGATATCACTCTTTACCAAATGGATATTAAAAGTGCCTTCTTAAATGGTGAAATTGAGGAGGAAGTATATGTTAAACAACCTCCCAGCTTTGAGAATCCCAAGAAACCTAATCATGTGTACAAACTTCGTAAAGCTCTTTATGGTCTCAAGCAAGCCCCTAGAGCTTGGTACAAATGCTTGACAAAGTTTCTTCTTGAAAAAGGTTTTGAAATTGGGAAGATTGATTCAACTTTGTTCACTAAGAGGGTTAATGGAGAATTATCTGTATGCCAAATTTATGTTGATGATATTATCTTTGGATCTAGTAACCCCTCTTTTTGTGAAAAGTTTGGAAGGTTGATGTCGGAGATGTTTGAGATGTCTATGATGAGTGAACTCAAATTCTTTCTTGGTTTGCAAATCAAGCAAACTAGGGAAGGTACCTTTGTCTCTCAAACAAAGTATACCAAGGACTTATTCAAAAAGTTCAACATGCAAGAGAGTAAAGGTATGAAAACTCCCATGCCAACGAGCGGACATCTTGACTTGACCAAGGATGGCAAACCGGTTGATCAAAAGGTTTATCGATCGATGATTGGTTCATTATTATATCTATGTACCTCCCGACCCGACATTATGCTAAGTGTGTGCATGTGTGCACGATACCAAGCAGCACCAAAAGAGTGTCACCTTAAGGCGGTGAAAAGAATTGTGAGATACTTGATACATACACAAAACTTTGGCATATGGTATCCCAAAGGATCTTCTTTCAATCTTGTTGGCTACTCCGATTCGGACTATGCCGGAGACAAGGTTGACAGAAAATCCACTTCGGGTACATGTCAATTTCTTGGTAGATCTCTTGTGTCTTGGTCCTCCAAGAAACAAAATTTCGTATCTCTATCTACTGCCAAAGCGGAATACATTGCCGCGGGATCATGTTGTGCTCAATTACTATGGATGACACAAACTCTTAAAGACTATGGTGTGCATGTGAGACATGTACCATTACTATGTGACAATGAGAGTGCTATTAAAATAGCGCACAATCCCGTGCAACATTCTCGAACTAAGCATATTGAGGTTCGTCACCATTTCATTCGAGATCATGTTGAGAAAGGTGATATTGACCTTAAACATGTTCGTACTGACAAACAATTGGCGGACATCTTTACCAAACCCCTTGATGAGAAAGTGTTTTGTCACTTGAGAAGTGAATTGAACATCATTGATGCTTCAAACGTAAACTAGAGGTTCATGTGGATGCATACAAGGGCATGAGCATTCTTGACTAATCCATGATATCCTTCATGATCATTTTATATCTTGGACATTTTGCTCCCTTGTATGGTATCTAACCTTTTGTAGGTACTTGGACAAGCTTCATGTCACAAGATTGCATCACACTCTTATCTTGAGCAAACTTGTATAACCCAAGTATCAACAATTGATGGAGTAACAAGGAACAAGACAACCTAAACATATCCTTTGACAACATTTGAGTTATGCTTCATTCTTGTCATTCTGGATATACATGTTGTTCCTTTCAAAACTAACACATGTAGGAAGATGAACCACAAATGATAGGATAGCTCCAAACTTCAATTCATGAGCATCCACTTCAAGTTCAACTACATGATGGACTTCACCACCAAATACCAATGTAAGTTCTCACATCTTAGAGAAGCTTCACTCAAAGACATGAGCTAAAGCAACTCAACAAGATGTGAATACATTGAAATGCTTAAAAGAAAAATGGCAACCCCATTTTGAGCTTAACGACGAGTATGACCTATGATCAAGTGTTTTCACTTGACTCCTAAGTCAAAATACTCTAACATAGGTGACCTAGTCGCCGACCCATCTAGATGAAGTTCTCTAGTGTTTCTTCTGCTTGTTCTCTTCTTGCTAAAAAAAAACTTCATCTAGACGTTTCTTTGCTTCTTTTCTGTTTCTTCTCTTTTAGCTTGATTCGCAGTTAATTCTTTGCAAATCCTTGTGAGATTTCCTTGCCTAGTGAGCTGAGTTGACAAAATATTCCATTGCATCAAACACGGTTCCACCGAATTGTCTTAACTCGGTGTCACCGATTTTGACTGCTCTAAGGAATTTTCTGTCAAATTTCCCTGAGTTTTTCTGCTCTAGCTCCACTCGATGATTCTTATCCTCTACATGCATCTAGCTGTATTTCTCAAGGACCAAACTCGCTTAATCAATAACCTTGAAGTCCCTTCTTGGAAATTGATGTCAAAGGGGGAGAGAGGAATACATCAAATCTTAAGCTTATCTATTCAAAACAAAGATGCACCTTACAAGAGGAGAGAATGTTACATGTTTCTAAGAGGGGAGAAACATGATTAGTCTGTTCTTTGGCGGTTGTTTGAGTTTTCTCACCCTACCTACTCCCAATATCCATGTCAGATTCAGGGGGAGAGGAAGTTCTTTAAGGGGAGATAGCTATTTCTTTTTGGGACATGTCTGCTTCAAAGAAGTATTCACCTAGTGATACTCTCTTCTACATGTCATCCCAATCTTGGTTTCATGTTGATCTTGTGTCTTTTTCTTGAAGAAATTATCTTGTGTTATCTAACCCTGTTTTCTCAAGTGTATTTCTTCAGGTACTTGATCAAGAACTTCATGGTAAGTATATGCATCACACTCATGTACATGGTTGACCACTTGCTAAGTATATATTGTTTGCAAGGAGAAAATCTCGTACATGTGGATACCCTAATGTCACATATATATATTGCTCTGATGCATATAGCCAAGATACATGTTGCACGTATATTTCCCATAAGATATCATCATGTTATGCACATCTTCAGGGGGAGTTCAAGGGAGCTCATACATGTTACATGTTTCCTTCAAAGCTTTCATACATACCTCTGCTAAATCTTTATTTAAAGCTTTGATGTATGTTGTCATCAATTACCAAAAAGGGGGAGATTGAAAGCACATTTGCTCCCTTGGTAGTTTTGGTAATTTATGCCAACATACATGTTGTTGGACTAATGCTTTTATCTAGTGAATTTCAGGCAAGTTCAGCATTGGCGTGGCATGGACAAGAGGACGTGGAACCCCTTTGACAAGGATTGGCAAAAGATCAAGACTCTACATTTTTGGTTTAGTGATCCAAGATCACATTGAGTCCATAGGAAAGCCAATACTATTAAAAGGGGATGAGGTGTTGCTTAATGGTATTTTTGCTCAAGTGCTTAGTGACAGTATTCCTAAACCCTCAACCACTCTCTCTACCCAAATATGTCCTAAACCTAAAGTCCAACTCGGCCCCACCGATTTTTCCTATCCGGCCCCACCGAGTTCATCCAAGACTTAGCCACTGCCAAAACCCTAACAAATCGGATCCACCGAAATGGATCTCGATCCCACCGAGATGGCCTTGCCAACTCTCTGTAATCGGTTGCATTCACTTCGGTCTCACCGAGTTATGAATATCGGTCTCACCGAGATGGCTTGCCAAGTCTCTGTTGCCTTATTGGTTCACTTCGGTCCAACCGAGTTGATGCAATCGGTGCCACCGAGATGAGGATTGCCCTAAGCCATTGCACTTTGGTCCATCCGAGTTATTCGTATCGGTCCCACCGAGATTCCTAACGTTCATATCTTTTACACAGTTCGGTGCTACCGAGATGATCATTTCGGTGCCACCGAGTTGGGTCAAAAGTGTGTAACGGTTGGATTTTGTGTGGAGGCTATATATACCCCTCCACCACATCCTTCTCAGTAAGGAGAGCCATCAGAACGTTCCTACACTTCCACCATTCATTTTCTGAGAGAGAACCACCTACTCATGTGTTGAGATCAAGATATTCCATTCCTACCATTTGAACCTTGATCTCTAGCCTTTCCCAAGTTGCTTTCCACTCAAATTCTTCTTCCACCATAGCCAAATCTGTGAGGAGTGTTTGAGTGCTGGGAAGACTATCATTTGAAGCACAAGAGCAAGGAGTTCATCAACAACACACCGTCTATTACCTTTTGGAGAGTGGTGTCTCCTAGATTGGTTAGGTGTCGCTTGGGAGCCTCCAACATGCTGTGGAGGTGAACCAAGAAGTTTGTAAGGGCAAGGAGATCGCCTACTTCGTGAAGATCTACCCCGAGTGAGGCTAGTCCTTCGTGGACGTAAGCCATGGTGGAATAGACAAGGTTGCTTCTTCGTGGACCCTTCGTGGGTGGAGCCCTCCGTGGACTCGCGCAGCCGTTACCCTTCGTGGGTTGAAGTCTCCATCAACGTGGACGTACGATAGCACCACCTATCGGAACCACGCCAAAAACCACCGTGTCTTCATTGCGTTTGATCTTCCATACTCTGCCCCTTTACTTTCTGCACTTTTGCATGCTTTACTATTTCCGCTGCTCAATCTCTAGATATGCATGTGTAGAAAGTATTGGAGTGATCTTAACTTGTGCCAAAATCTGCCTAAGTTCAAAGAGAAGTCAAAAACTGCACCTTTGGCTCGTTAGGAGTGTATTCACCCCCCCTCTAGACCTATCTCCTCGATCCCACACTATCAGAATTAATCCTTGCAAGTAACCGCCAAGAGGATTGACAACCCTCTTGTTTGCGTTGGGTGCAATTATTTGATTTTGTGTGTGTAGGTGCTGCTAACGAGGTTTTGTGTGGTTCTCCTACTGGATTGATAACCTTGGTTCTGAACTGAGGGAAATACTTATCTCTACTATACTGCATCATCCTCTCCTCTTCGAGGAAATCCCAACGCAGTTCACAAGTAGCAGGGAGCTAGCAAGACCAGCGCCAAGTCTTGTTGGACCGGCAAGGAGAAGACGCCCGCGTACGCATCAAGCGACGCCGAGAGGCTCGCCGGCAATCCGATGCACGTGCCGGGCCGGAAGCGAACATGCCTGTGCCGGGGTATCCTGGAGCCCTGCCATATGACATGGGCTACCGAACATTCACCCATGAGCTGCGACAAGTTCGCTAGCCTTCTTCCCAGAGATTCAAACCAGACTTGCCTGACAAGTATGACGGTGAGGGTGTCCCGGACTAGGGGGTACTAGCCATGCGGTTTATCACCCATGGAATGAACTAAGGCCCATCAGTCATAGCCTGGAAGATAGCCGAAGCTGCAGCCCTCGTCATGAGCAAGATGGAAATCACCGAAGACTTGGAGTGTACTTCATGGACAACTCTTGTATCCGGCATGTTTTTCTCTAGTTGGCAAACGACCTAATGTGTAAAGCTTGGTCCCCCTGGCATCTATATAAACCAAGGGGTTTAGTCCGTATAGGCACAATTACAAGCCTTAGGGTTAGAACACAATTATACGATCTCGAGGTAGATCATCTTGTACTCGATACTCTGTCACAACAATATAATCAAAGCAGGACGTAGGGTTTTACCTCTTCGAGGGGGCCCGAACCTGGGTAAACATCGTCTCCCTTGTCTCCTGTTACCCATTGATCCAAGATCCACAGCTCGGGACCCCCTACCCGAGATCAGCCGGTTTTAGTACCGACATTGGTAGCCTATACAGGTCCCGCTGTGTGGTTAAAAAGGATCAATGGCTCGTCTACAAATCAACAGCAACCTCAGCTGTGGTGACATCTTTGTCCCCGACCAGCTTTTCATGTCCAGCGGTGTTGTTCTTCACGCCAACTCGACCGGCTGTCTCGACCGCGTTGAAAGCTTCGTCCCGAACCAAGTCATCACGTTCGGAAGTTTGGAGTATACTGCTGACTCCCGTGGCGATCTCGCCCTCTCCGGCTGGAAGCCAGATCGGGTTGAGAACTCTTCGGACATCATGGCTATGGCCCAGGAGCCAGCCTCCGATCCGATACTCGGGTCTGATCTTACGTTAGACCCAAATTTAGGGGTAGATCTAATACTCGGGTCTGATCTTATGTCAGACCTCGACCCTGAGTCAAAACCTACTTCAGAACCAGCTTCGAGCTTGGACCCGATCACTATCTCATCGGATCTCTACCTTGAGTCGAGCTCTGTTCCAGATCCGGCTTCAGGCTTGGATCCGATCACTCCACCGGCAGGCCAGGAGTCTTCCCTGGCCGGCCAATACTCTGATGTTGTGTCAGGCAGCCCGCCGAGCATACTAAAAATCAGCCCGGCCTATGGTCAAGCCATGGATCCAACAGATCTCTCGCACCTAAACGAGATGTTGGACCAAATTCATAAGCTTGCAATTTCATCTTCGGTCTATGACTAGATCGGATGTAAAGCCGACGAGAAGGAAATTTATGTCCACCCACCACCCACCTAGTCGCTACGGTCGAATATTTAACCGACGTACTTGACTATGCCTCTGATGAGGTGACCGACATGGATGAAGATGTCGGCGGTGCATCGGGATTGGCTTCACCCATGGCTATATCCCACATTGGCAACTGAGCCACAACCTCTACTTACGACGTCAACATGGTGGACACCCCTAAGGAGGATGGGGAGAAAAACGATCCCCCCAAACGCTGACGTTCCCAGAAGCGATCCAAGGGCGTCGGTAGAGGTAACTGGAGCCGCACTAACAACACAGAGGCCACGTATGCCACTTTGGATGAAGCCGAGGACCAGGCTAATGGCAATAACGCCACACTTTATCGGCTTAACGGCCCCACAGGGATGCCCGATGTGAGAACCCTGAAGATCTCAAAGATCCGGAAGATAGTAATTATCTCCCTGAATCCGAGGAGGAGGTCAGCCTCGAACCCGAGGAGTTCATCGTCCCAGAAGACCCATATGAGCAAGTAAAGTTTCACCGGCGGTTCGTTGTAACCGCCCAAAGCATGAAAAAACAGCGGAAGCAGCTTCAAGCTGATCAAAACACGCTGAACGATAAGTGGGTAGAGGTCCTCACAGCCGAACAGGACCTTGAGTTACGGCGCGCGGATCAAGTTAAATCCTACCCACTATGACGTTTACTTCCTGCATTCGATGACGAAGTCACCGAAAACGTGCCATTCAAGAACGATCAAGCCGATCTACCTGAACGACCTCTCCGAGGGTAGGACAGGCCAACCAGAGGGCACAAAAATCCCCCCACAATACCTCGCCGTGAAGGCAAGGAACCAGTTCAACCAGTTGCCTTATGATTTGCGAAAGAAATTAAATGCAAATCATGCCCCAACAAGATCCATATACGGATCGAGGGGGCACGCTCCCACTGGACCAACCGGTTATGAAGCCTGGCTCGACAGGAATGCAAGGGCTCGGGAGCGTACACATGCTCGGATGACCACGGATGTCCGGCATGACGTAGCTCTGTTTCGAGGGCCCGCGCACCCAATATGTTTTACAGACGAGGTCATGGAACATCAGTTCCCGGAAGGGTTTAAACCCGTAAACATTGAATAATACGATGGAACCACTGACCGGTAGTGTGGATTGAAGACTTCCTTATCCACATACGTATGGCTCGAGGGGATGATCTCCACGCCATCAAATACCTACCGCTGAAACTTAAGGGACCGGCAAGGCATTGGCTCAACAGCTTACCCGAGGGCTCTATCGGAAGCTGGGAAGAACTCGAGAATGCCATTAGGGCGAACTTCCAGGGTACGTATGTTCGGTCCCCGGACGCTGACGGCCTTAGCCATATCATCCAACAACATGGTGAGTCCGCTAGGAAGTTCTGGAATCGATTCTTAACTAAAAAGAACCAAATAGTCGATTGTCCTGACGCAGAAGCGATCGCAGCTTTCCGGCACAGTATCTGTGATGAATGGCTGGCACGATAGCTCGTACGGGATAAACCTCGAACCATGGCTGCCCTTACCTCTTTGATGACCCGATTTTGCGCAGGCGAAGACAGCTGGTTGGCTCATAGCAGTCATGGCAATGAAGCCGGTACCTCGGAGGTGCGTGACTGTAACGGGAAGCCTAAGTGCCACAAGAATAACAAGCGCAGGCACAAAAACAGTGGCAACGATGCCGATGACGCGTCCGCCAATGCTGGATTCAACAATCCGAGGAGTGGCCAGAAAAAGAAACCCTTTAAAGGGAGTAGGGATGATCCTACGGCACTTGACAAGATTCTTGACAAGCCTTACCAGATTCATGTCACTTCGGACAAACCTGCTAATCACACTAACCGGAACTGTTGGGTTATCAAGCAGGCTGGAAAGATCGCAATCGAGGGTCAAGGCAAGATCCAGTCCCACAGCAATGACGACGATGAACCTCGTAGGCCCACTAATGGAGGCCAAAAACAGTTTCCTTCCGATGTAAAGGACGTGAACATGATTTATGTCACTCACATCTGTAGGATCGAAAGTATGTCTAGAGGGGGGGGGTGATTAGACTACTTGACCAAATAAAGCCTAACCTTTTCCCAATTTTAGTTGTGGGCAGATTTTAGCAATAGTACATGTCAAGCATCACCCTACACATGCAATTCTAAGAGTATAGCAGCGGAAAGTAAGCAATTGCATATGTATGCAAAGGAGGGGATCGGAGATTTCAAACGCACTGAAGACACGGTGGTTTTTGGCGTGGTTCCGATAGGTGGTACTATCGTACGTCCACGTTAATGGAGACTTCAACCCATGAAGGGTAACAGATGCGCGAGTCCACGAAGGGCTCCACCCATGAAGGGTCCACGAAGAAGCAACCTTGTCTATTCCACCATGGCTTACGTCCACGAAGGACTAGCCTCACTCGAGGTAGATCTTCATGAAGTAGGCGATCTCCTTGCCCTTACAAACTCCTTGGTTCAACTCCACATCATGTCGGAGGCTCCCAAGTGACACCTAACCAATCTAGGAGACACCACTCTCCAAAAGGTAATAGACGGTGTGTTGTTGATGAACTCCTTGCTCTTGTGCTTCAAATGATAGTCTTCCCAGCACTCAAACAACTCCTCACAGATTTGGCTATGGTGGAAGAAGGATTTGAGTGGAAAGCAACTTGGGAAAGGCTAGAGATCAAGGTTCAAATGGTAGGAATGGAATATCTTGATCTAAACACATGAGTAGGTGGTTCTCTCTCAGAAAATGTATGGTGGAAGTGTAGGCACGTTCTGATGGCTCTCCTTACTGAGTAAGAAGTGGTGGAGGGGTATATATAGCCTCCACACAAAATCCAACCGTTACACACTTTTGACTCAACTCGGTGGCACCGAAACAATAATCTCGGTAGCACCGAACTGGGTAAAAGATATGAACGTTAGGTATCTCGGTGGGACCGATACGAACAACTCGGATGGACCGAAGTGCAATGGCTAGGGCAATCCTCATCTCGGTGGCACCGATTGCATCAACTCGGTAGGACCGAAGTGAAGCAATAAGGCAACAGAGAGTTGGCAAGCCATCTCGGTGAGACCGATTTGCAAAACTCGATGAGACCGAAGTAAGTGCAAACGATTACAGAGAGTTGGCAAGGCCATCTCGGTGAGACCGATATCCATTTCGGTGGATCCGATTTGTTAGGGTTTTGGCAGTGGCTAAGTCTTGGTGAACTCGGTGGGGCCGGATAGAGAATTTCGGTGGGGCCGAGTTGGAATGTAGGTTTTGGACATATTTGGGATTGAGAGAGTGTTTGAGGGTTTAGGAGTACTGTCAGTAAGCACTTGAGCAAAAAGACCATTAAGCAACACCTCATCCCCTTTTAATAGTATTGGCTTTCCTATGGACTCAATGTGATCTTGGATCACTAAACCAAAAATGTAGAGTCTTGATCTTTTGCCAATCCTTGTCCTTAGCATTTTGAGGGGTCCACATCTCTAGTCCATGCCATGCCAATCATTGAACATCCTGAAATCTTTAACTTGAATGGACATTAGTTCAATGAGATATATGTTGTTATGAATTACCAAAACCACCAAGGGAGCAAATGTGCTTTCAATCTCCCCGTTTTTGGTAATTGATGACAACATATAGATCAAAGCTTCGACAAATGATTAAATGAATGAAATACATCGTCGCTTTGAGAAGTATGTGATAAGCAAGAGCTCCCCCTAAATTTGCGCATTATTAAAAATTTGCGTTTGAATGCAAATGCACAATCGATTAGGCTCATGGGTCACTCTTCCGTGTCACATACATCTTGGTGGAGCGCGCAAAATGATATGATTGGAATAGAAAGCACGCATCACCAACATAAGTAAGTGATCATACAAGATAATTATAAGGATAAGCATAGATCACCACAATAAGCATAATATGACCTATCACAAGCATAAACGATAGAATATCTCACAGACACTGTAGCAAGCACACACATAACAAAGTACCAACAAGCAAATAAGTAGCAAAAGAACTCTCGAGAGAAAAACCAACAACCAAAACACTCTCTCTCGAAGCCTATGATCTATACAAATTCTCCCCCTTTGGCAACAAGTACCAAAAAGATCGAATAAGTATAGGACTAGTCGGCAGCTCCGGTGTGCGTAGATGGCGTTGAGATAAGAGCATCCGCGAAGACTTCGGCGGATGTCTGTGGGGCTGGTGGAGTGGAGACCTAAGGTGGATCCACAACTGGTATTGCAGCAGACCTGGCTGCTTTGGGCACTGTCTGAAAATGCTCTATGGTCGGTCTATCATCTCCATTGTCATCTGATGGGGCTGTCTTGACAGCATCAACATCATTCTGCAGCTGCTCCACTGTAGTCTGGATCTCTGTCACCTTGACATCTAGGTCATGAAATTTAGTCTCAATAATCCGCTCAAAACTAGCCTGGGTCTGGGTGAGGTTGGCCAAACTTCGCTCAATCCTCAGAGTGGCTTCAAGCAGATATGTCATTTGGTCCTTGGGTGTCTTGAGATTGGCAATTGGAGCATTTGGAGTTGATGCCTCCTGAGCTGCTTTTGCTTCTTTGGCTTTGCGGATCTTCTCTCGGGCTTGTGCTGAAGTGGGATGCGAAGGATCCATCACTATCACATTGTCCTCAAACTCTAGACGGAGTGGCAAGTGTTCTCAATCAAGAAGGTATGTGCTGGTTCCAACCTTGGAATTGATCAATATCTGAATATGTGGAGCATATCCGCACGATCTCTTCTGATCTGCTGCAGTCCTCTTGATAGTCTCTACTATCAGGCTCATCACCTTAAACTTCTGAGGTGTATCAAACAAATGCAGCAAATTGATGGAGTGGCAATGAATCATTTTATCATCTCCTGACTTGGGCAACAAGGTGTACCGCAAGATGGTGTTCGTGGTGGCCAGTCCTGGGAGCAGATGCTTTACTGATCCAAGTTTGTGAGTCTCAAGGTCTTTCTCTGGAATTGCAGTATACATGTTCTTCATGGAGTTGTGATCCATCTTGAGCTTGGCATAAATATCTATGTCGTCCTCTTCCTTGGGAGCACCAAGAAGACTTGCCCACTCAGAGATGGTTGACTGGTACCTTATACCCTCAGTCATCCATATAATGCGGCCATCTGGATAGAAGTGTGCTGTAGAGTAGAATTGCATGACCATTTCATCATTCCACTTGGTCAACTTCTGTCCGACAAAGTCATCAACACCTGCAATCCTGAAGCTCTCATGGACATGGGGAAAATAATCCTCATTCTCATCGATGTATTCCCAATCCACCCATTTCATGTCACTGACTATGGGCTTCTTATCAAGCAACACTGTTTCATAGAAGTCTTGTTGTTCACGAGTGTGAAAGCGATAATCACACGCTGTCTTCCTCCTTATAGAATAAGGATCTGACTGTCTCCATTGACGCAGTCCTTTATCCTTCCTCGGCATCATGTTCTCCGCAACTGGGTGTGCATTGTCATGGTCTGGAATCTTAGGCTTCAACTTTCTGAGCACTAGTGGCTCTTCATCAACATTTACCTTAGGCACTGGGGCCTTGTTTTTCTTAGCAGCTGATATGTTCTTGGTGGATCTCTTTGGTGCTGACACCTTAGGCTTGGACTTGAGGGCAGCAGTCTTGATTGCATCAGACATAAGTTTTTGAGCTTTTGCAGGGTGTGCAGTGGCTGCTGGTTCCTCCTCCTCTTCTTCATCAATCATCATGGAGGGTCTACCAATCACTCGGGCATGAGTTTTCCTTACTCTCTTCTTCTTAGCTCCTGCAGCTGCCTCTGTGTCACTAGGCTCTTCAAGAGTGAATTGCATAGTCTGCTTAGGGACTTTCCTCACAGCAATCCTCTCTTTGGCAGATGTAGGTTTAGTGCTATATTCCTTAGCAAGCACCATTCTCTTCTTCTTAGTTGCTACTGCACTAGCAACAAAATCCTCATCCTCACTGTCAGAGGTTTTCTTCTTCCTTGTTTTGGTGGCTGCCTTTGGAAGATCTGGAGAGCTCCTCTCTCCCTCATAGAAACTCTCATCAGGGCTTGACCCTTCACTAAGTTCTACATGATGTTCAGACCTGTTCTGACTGTCACTGCCACTTGACATCTTGCTGAGCTGACCCTGTGAATAGATGGGTATGGGCAGAGTAGATGAGTCATCACAGAAATCAGAAGTTTTTCATAAAATTTGAGTTCAACTCTTAGTTTCAAGTTTTCACAGGATGCATTTCGGATGGACCGAGTTGATCATCTCGGTGACACCGAAGCACTCTACAGAAACCTTACACGCCATTTCGGTCAGACTGATATGGGTTTCGGTGGCTCCGAGATGCTAGGGTCTCACTGAGACTTTACTTTCGGTCTCACCGATTCGCACAACTCGGTGGCACCGAGATGTACTAGTGCTATGGCCAGAGGCCAAATCGGTGGAACCGAGAATTTCGAATCGGTCGGTCCGAGATGCATTCGGCGGAAACTTAAACCTAAAAATTTTACTCGCATCTAATCTACGGAGTTTGTAGTGTAACAGGAGTTCTCAATCCGTGGCATGAATTCAGCCAATCCAATCATGCATTGAATCGGAAAAGGGAGCACGAGAGGGATCGAATCTCACCCTAACTTGGTGGAGATCCTCTACGGTGGCAACGGCGGGGCAGATTGCCATTGACGGCAGCGGAATCCGGCGGCGAGGGCACGCTGGAGACGACGGCGAAGTCCGAAGACGAAGGGCGACGGCATCAACGGGGAGCGGGAACGAGTGGGGTCGAGAAATTTCAACCGTTCGGTCCGCGCGATATATATACCCGTACGCTGTCGGTGGCGCCGAGTTGAACAACTCGGTGGCACCGATATGTGTAACTGCACACAGTTTAGCACATCGGTGGCTCCAAAATGGTTTAACTCGGTAGCACCGAGATGGAAAACCTAGATCAATCTAAGTGATTTCGGTTGGACCGAGTTTGAGTGAATTGGTTCGGCCGAAATCATTTAGAAGGTTTTGGAGGTTCAGCCCTTTCAGATCGGTGGCTCCGAGTGCTCCTCACCAGGAGGGTCCGAAAATGACTTGTTCAATTTTTGTGATGCAGCAAGAATAGAATTTGAGAAAAGAAAGCATATATAGTTAGAGAAGGTACTTAGGCATTCTTGTACATCCACTTGGCCAGAAAAACCAAGACAATCAAAACAACAAATGGATGTCCTCGAATGATGAAAACATGCAAACCAACATGCTCACACAATAAGATAGCAAATGAAATATGTGTCAAACATGCACAACCAATTCTAGCATCTATCAAGCAATGGCGATGACTAGGTCATCTATATATGAGTATTTTGACTTAGGAGCCAAATGAGAACATTTGATCATAGGTCATACTCATTGTTTAAGCACAAGTGCGGTTACCACTTTTACATAAAGCATTGATGTGTTCACACCATTAGAGTTGATTTAGCTCAATTGTTTAGAGCAAAGCTCCCCTAGATGTGATATCCCCCCTAAGAGGGATGAACTAACCTTGGGTTTTGTCGATGATGACTTCATGTAGATGTTGAAGATGTGGATGCTCAATGTTGATGTAGACCATCAAGAGTTGGGAGCAATCCTTTGGAGTTTTGTGCTTTCAATACCTACATGGGTTAGTCCCACACAAGGAACATACAAGGATATCCATGGACATAGAGTGAAATACACATATGATGGTGTCCATGAATGCATTAATTACCTTGTCCCCTGCCTTACCAACAAGAGGGTTTGTGACTCCATGAACTAGTGCAAAATGTGGAAGTTGGTTGCACAAGTTCTTGCCATAAAGAATTTGAGTGAAGTTTGTTGGCGGAGTCCCCCTCAAAAACTCTCTAGTTCTTCTTCTTTTGGACCCACATCAACTTGATGGGAATCCTTGGAGTTGTAGTAGTACTTGATGAAGTAGAACTTGATGAAGTCTTGGGAACCCACTTGACCATGGCTTGAGGAGCTTCTTCAAATGAATCAATCTCTTCTTGAAGCTTGTCCTTGCCTTTTAGCTTGTGGTCTTGTGGTGGAAGATCTTCTTGAGCTTGTGTTCCCTTGAAGGAAGTAGGATCATACTTCTCTTGTTGAGGAACAACCTTCGTCTTGGGGTATTGATCTTCTTCCCACTCAACTCCATTGGCATTGAACTTTCGTTCAAAACCAACACCTTGGTTCTTCCGGTGCCTTCCTTGCTTGCGTACAATTTCCTCAAATTGCTTACTCCCGGCAAGACTCTTGTAGACACCTTTTTCTACAATTCCTTTCAATAGCACATTTTCTTGCTCAAGTGTAACTTGGCTAAGAGAATCATTAGTGGAATCAATAGAACTACTAGAAGCAACAACATTGGATTTAGCATTGTTATTGTTACTACTAGAGGTAGAACCATTTTTACCCTTGTTGCTAGTTTGCTTATATTTAACTTGAGGCATAAAGGTGGACAAGATTAAACGCTTGGCAAGATATGAAGAACTCTTCTTTCGAAGATCGTCATTGATAGCTTTAAGAAACTCATGCTCTTGCTCTAAATTTAGCTTCTCGAAGCATAGCTTCTCATGAGTTCTTAGAAGTTCTCTATGATCCTCTTGAGTTGTTTCATGAGCTAACTTAAGAGCATTTAGTTCTTTTGTTAGACGCTCAATATCCTTCATAGCATTGTCACTCGTTTCCTCTTGACTATCATGATTACAAGCATTTTCATTATAGCTCACATCACTAGCCCTATCAACAAGTAAATCATCATCACCAAGCAAATCATCTTCATCACTATTGAAATCAAGATACTCGGGGTGTGATACCTTGGGGCCTTCATTTGGTGAGTCAAATAGATCATAGGAGTTGGATGACACAAGAGCAAGTCCGGCAACACCTTCATCTTGACTATAGTCAGAGTTGGAGTGATAACTTCTCTCAGAGTGGTTGTCGGAGTCGGAGCCGGAAACCCATTCACCAACATGAACTTGATGTCTTCTTCTTGTGTAGCTCTTGGATGACTTGTCCTTCCTCTCCGAATCCTTGCTTCTTCGAGAGTGTCTTCGTTCATAACGATCATCTCTACTCCTTCTCTCCTTATGAGGTGATTCATCTCTTCTATGTCTTCCACTTGGTGATTCGTTTCTTTTCTTGTAGGGAGCCGTACACTCATTGGAATAGTGTCCAGGTTTTCCACAATTGTAGCAATTACGCTCACGACTTGATGATCTTCTCTCATAGTGTCTTGAGCTAGAACTTGTTTCTTTCCCTTTGTTCTTGTAGAACTTGTTGAACCTTTTCACCATTAGGCTAATCTCTTCATTGGATACTAGCTTGTCACTTGGAGTTGTTGGAGCATCGGTTGAGGCTTTGGAAGCACCACTTGATTTGTTGTGCAGCTCCTCTTTGTCCTTGAGTGACATTTCATGAGCAACAATCCTTCCAATGACTTCCGTGGGCTTGAGATCTTTGTAATTTGGCATCATTTGGATCAATGTGCAGACGGTATCATATTTTCCATCCAAAGCTCTAAGTATCTTCTTGACGATGAATCTATCGGTCATCTCTTCACTTCCTAAGCCGGCAATCTCATTTGTGATGAGAGCAAGCCTAGAGTACATCTCAGCGACTCCTTCACCATCCTTCATCTTGAACTTGTCAAGTTGACTTTGAAGCACATCTAACTTAGATTCCTTGACGGACTCGGTACCCTCATGCATATCAACCAAAGTATCCCAAATTTCCTTTGCATTCTCGAGGCGGCTGATTTTGTTGAATTCTTCGGGACATAAACTGTTGAATAGAATGTCACAAGCTTGAGCATTGTATTGCAACATCTTCAATTCTTCCGGGGTTGCCTCACGATCCGGTTCATTTTCATCCTCAAAGAAGTCACCTTGCAAGCCAACACGAACAACAGCCAAAACGGCAGGGTTATGACCAAGAATATGCATTTTCATCTAATGTTTCCAACTAGCAAAGTTTGTACCATCAAAATATGGACCTCTACGGTGATAGTTACCCTCGCTAGACGCCATACTCTCCTAGGTTGTGAAACCAAGGCTATGATCACCAAAGCAACGGAAATCAAGGCTTACGGAGACCAAAGCTCTAATACCACTTGTAGGATCGAAAGTATGTCTAGAGGGGGGGGGTGATTAGACTACTTGAACAAATAAAGCCTAACCTTTTCCCAATTTTAGTTGTGGGCAGATTTTAGCAATAGTACATGTCAAGCATCACCCTACACATGCAATTCTAGGAGTATAGCAGTGGAAAGTAAGCAATTGCATATGTAAGTAAAGGAGGGGATCGGAGATTTCAAACGCAATGAAGACACGGTGGTTTTTGGCGTGGTTCCGATAGGTGGCGCTATCGTACGTCCACGTTGATGGAGACTTCAACCCACGAAGGGTAATGGCTGCGCGAGTCCACGAAGGGCTCCACCCACGAAGGGTCCACGAAGAAGCAACCTTGTCTATTCCACCATGGCTTATGTCCACGAAGGACTAGCCTCACTCGGGGTAGATCTTCATGAAGTAGGCGATCTCCTTGCCCTTACAAACTCCTTGGTTCAACTCCACATCATGTCGGAGGCTCCCAAGTGACACCTAACCAATCTAGGAGACACCACTCTCCAAAAGGTAATAGACGGTGTGTTGTTGATGAACTCCTTGCTCTTGTGCTTCAAATGATAGTCTTCCCAGCACTCAAACAACTCCTCACAGATTTGGCTATGGTGGAAGAAGGATTTGAGTGGAAAGCAACTTGGGAAAGGCTAGAGATCAAGGTTCAAATGGTAGGAATGGAATATCTTGATCTCAACACATGAGTAGGTGGTTCTCTCTTAGAAAATGTATGGTGGAAGTGTAGGCACGTTCTGATGGCTCTCCTTACTGAGTAAGAAGTGGTGGAGGGGTATATATAGCCTCCACACAAAATCCAACCGTTACACACTTTTGACTCAACTCGGTGGCACCGAAACAATAATCTCGGTAGCACCGAACTGGGTAAAAGATATGAACGTTAGGTATCTCGGTGGGACCGATACGAACAACTTGGATGGATCGAAGTGCAATGGCTAGGGCAATCCTCATCTCGGTGGCACCGATTGCATCAACTCGGTAGGACCGAAGTGAAGCAATAAGGCAACAGAGAGTTGGCAAGCCATCTCGGTGAGACCGATTTGCAAAACTCGGTGAGACCGAAGTAAGTGCAAACGATTACAGAGAGTTGGCAAGGCCATCTCGGTGAGACCGAGATCCATTTCGGTGGATCCGATTTGTTAGGGTTTTGGCAGTGGCTATGTCTTGGTGAACTCGGTGGAGCCGGATAGAGAATTTTCGTGGGGCCGAGTTGGAATGTAGGTTTTGGACATATTTGGGATCGAGAGAGTGTTTGAGGATTTAGGAGTACTGTCACTAAGCACTTGAGCAAAAAGACCATTAAGCAACACCTCATCCCCTTTTAATAGTATTGGCTTTCCTATGGACTCAATGTGATCTTGGATCACTAAACCAAAAATGTAGAGTCTTGATCTTTTGCCAATCCTTGTCCTTAGCATTTTGAGGGGTCCACATCTCTAGTCCATGCCATGCCATTCATTTTACATCCTGAAATCTTTAACTTGAATGGACATTAGTTCAATGAGATATATGTTGTTATGAATTACCAAAACCACCAAGGGAGCAAATGTGCTTTCAACATCCCAAAAAGGAGAGGAAGCACGCACTTTGGGACATCTACGCCTTAGAGCATGTAGCGTCAATGTACAACTCGTGGTCAACTTGCCCGATCACCTTCAACCGACGGGACCATCTGACTAATATCCGTCATGGAGGTTCGGCGGCTCTGGTCCTCGACCCCATCGTCGATGGGTTTCACCTAACAAGGGTCCTTATGGACGGAGGCAGCAGCCAAAACCTGATCTATGCTGACACGGTCAGGAAAATGGGCATCAATCCGTCAAGGATTAAACCCAGCAACACCACCTTCAAAGGTGTAATACCAGGTATTGAGGCGCAATGCTCTGGGACTATCACCTTGGAGGTAGTCTTCGGCTCTCCCGAGAACTTCTGAAGCGAAGACTTGATCTTCGATATCGTTCCCTCTCGTAGCGGTTACCACGCGCTCCTCTGGCGAACCGTGTTCACTTGATTCAACGCCATCCCGCATTATGCGTACCTAAAACTCAAAATGCCAGGACCAACACGTGTTATTACAGTCAATGGTAACACTGAACGCTCCCTCCGAACAGAGGAGCAAACCACAGCTTTTGTAGCCAAGGTTCAGGCTGCCGAGGAGGCATCTAGGACCCTCGCTGAGTTAAATGCACATGTCTCTTCAAAGTGCATCCGAGGTGGTCCCTTGGCCCCTAGGCTGCCACACAGTACACCCCAAATAGGGGTAGACGCTCCATGGCTCTCCCTACTGATACGTATCCAACGTATCTATAATTTTTTATTGTTCCATGCTATTATAGTATCAATCTTGGATGTTTTATATACACTTACAAGCAATTATATATCATTTTTTGGGACTAACCTATTAACTTAGTGCCCAGTGCCAGTTGCTGTTTTTTTGCCTGTTTTTGGTTTTCCAGAATATCAGTACCAAACGAAGTCCAAATGCCACGAAACTTTTTGGAGATTTTTTTCTGGACATAAGAGACACTAGAAGCTTCGGGAGAGGTCCAGAAGCCAGAGGAGGTGGCCACGAGCCACCAGGGCGCGCCCCAGGGGGGGTGGCGCGCCCTGGTGCCTCGTGGGCCCACCTCTGCTCCGTTTGACCTAATTCCACCTCTATAAATTCTCTAAAACCAGGAAACCAACAGAGGAGTCCACGAAATACTTTTTTCGCCACCGCAAGTTTCTGTTCTCGAGAGATCCCATCTGGAGGCCTTTTCCGGCACTCTGCCGGAGGGGGATTCGATCACGGAGGGGCTCTACATCAACCTTACTGCCCTTCCGATGATGCATGAGTAGTTTACCACAGACCTTCGGGTCCATAGTTAGTAGCTAGATGGCTTCTTCTCTCTTTTTGATCTTCAATACAATGTTCTCCTCGATGTTCTTGGAGTTCTATCCGATGTAATCACTTTTTGCGGTGTGTTTGTTGGGATCCGATGAATTGTAAGTTTATGATCAGATTATCCATGAATATTATTTGAGTCTTCTCTGAACTCTTTTATGCATGATTGTTATAGCTTCGTATTTCTCCCCGATCTATTGATTAGGTTTGGCCAACTAGATTGATTTTTCTTGCAATGGGAGAGGTGCTTTGTAATGGGTTCGATCTTGCGGTGCTCAATCCCAGTGACAGAAGGGGACATGACACGTATGTATCGTTGCTATTAAGGGTAAAAAGATGGGGTTTATTCATGCATGAGTTTACTTTGTCTACATCATGTCATCTTGCTTAAGGCGTTACTCCATTCTTTATGAACTTAATACTCTAGATGCATGCTGGATAGCGGTCGATGTGTGGAGTAATAGTAGTAGATGCATAATCGTTTCGGTCTACTTGTCTCGGAAGTGATGCCTATATACATGATCATTGCCTTGGATATCATCATGATTATTTGCTTTTCTATCAATTGCCCAGCAGTAATTTGTTTACCCACTGTATGCTATTTTCAAGAGAGAAGCCTCTAGTGAAAACTATGGCCCTCGGGTCTACCTATATCATATATTAAAATCCTAAAAATACCTTGCTGCAATTTTACATTATTTATTTTATTTTGTATTTTTGTTCGATCTATCTATCTATCACCATACAATTTAATCTTGCAATTAACCGCCAAGGGATTGACAACCCCTTGTTCGCGTTGGGTGCAAGGATTTGTTATTTTGTGTGCAGGTGCTGCTAACGAGTTGTTGCATGATTCTCCTACTGGATTGATAACCTTGGTTTCATAACTAAGGGAAATACTTATCTCTAATATATTGCATCATCCCCTCCTCTTCGGGGAATAACCAACGCAGGTCACAAGTAGCACCTACCCAGCCAAAGATTACGTACCTCGAGTACACAACTTCGCGCTTAAAATTCCATCGGAGGCTGTGGAGCGTAAGAGCAAGGTACACTGATCGGATCAACCAAACAGTGGCCCAGCAACATTCTGGATATAATACGGCACTGTCAAAGGCCCACTAGGAACGTCACAACAACATCATAAAGCTGTTACTCTGGGGCTACGTGGTAAAACCTCTTCAAAAAGGTCCCGCCCCTCGAATGCATCATCAAGCATAGCAACGGCGATGTAGCATGCAACATTGATCCTTGGAATCGACAAGGAACGGCTGGTAAATAGCACAGAGGCGCAGATGTGCGGCAGGGCCAAACAAGGATGCTAAACCCACTTACCGATGCCCTGTGTAAATCTTCCCTCTTACATTTTTTATGTATCTTTTTCGAAGTTTGTTCGATAAGCTCGGCTTGTATGGTTCGACCTTATAAATCAAAGGAAAGAAAGAGACCTTTTGCGGTCATCACGCATTTTTCCATGTAATACCTTTTTCTTTTATGAGCCAAAGATAAATCTTGAGATACAAATGTCCCTAGAACTAATCGGTTCTCGACCGGGGGCTCGGATTTAAACCGTGCCTATTACATCATTCCGATACTCACATCAAAGTATTCGACGTCTCGGATATTGCCTTATATGCATCAGTTTCAAATCATGTCTTTGGTCAATAGTTGGGTTGCCCGGTTCCGGTGCTTACCCCTTACGTTTCCGCATTGTTCGGCTAAGGGTGTAATGGGAGGACCACTGCGATTGTACTTCCAGCTCGATTGGTTCAGTACCTCAGTGGAGAAAGCCGAAAACTGTCTGTCATGGTAAGCGTAAACTGGTCAGCAATCCGATAACTGTGTAAAACTAAAACAAAAATCGATGGAGGTTATCCATGTTAAATGAGGGGTTCTTGTTAAATGAACCAAAGTGTTAACGGCCCGACCTCGGCGCGTCCGAACACTTTAAACACCGGGGGCTCGTCACTTGCCCCCACAGTCAAGATCTGCTACTTGTAAACTGCGTTGGGATTTCCCCGAAGAGGAGGGGTGATGCAGCACAGTAGAGATAAGTATTTCCCTCAATGAGAACCAAGGTATCAATCCAGTAGGAGAACCACATAGAACCTCGTGAACAGCACCTACACACACAAAAGCAAATACTTGCACCCAACACGGGCAAGAGGGTTGTCAATCCCCTAGAACTCGTTATTTGCAAGGATTAATTCTGATAGTGATAGATAGATAAAATAAATTGCAAAATAAAATAAAGTAAATAAAATTGCAGCAAGGTATTTTTAGGGTTTTTATATGATTTAAGTAGACTTGGGGGCCATAGTTTTCACTAGAGGCTTCTCTCTCGAACGCATAGCATACGGTAGGTAAACAAATTACTGTTGGGCAATTGATAGAAAAGCGCATAGTTATGACGGATTCATGGCAATGATCATGTATATAGGCATCACGTTCGAGACAAGTAGACCGACTCCTGCCTGCATCTACTACTATTACTCCACCCATCGACCGCTATCCAGCATGCATCTAGGGTATTAAGTATGAAACAGAGTAACGCCTTAAGCAAGATGACATGATGTAGACAAAGTAAACCCAATCAATATGGATAAACCCCGTCGTTTTATCCTTAATGGCAACAAAACAAATACGTGTCTTGTCCCCTACTTTGTCACTGGGATATAGAACACCACAAGATTGAACCCATCACATTGCACCTCTCCGATTGCAAGATAAATCAATCTAGTTGGCCAAACCAAACGGATGGATCGGAGAGAAATACGAAGCTATAACAATCATGCATAAATAAGTTCATAAAAAATATATTTCTCATGAATAATCTGATCATAAACCCACAAGTCATCGGATCCCAACAAACACATCGCAAAAGAAGATTACATCGGATAGAACTCCAAGAAGATCGAGGAGAACATTGTATTGAAGATCAAAGAGAGAGAAGAAGCCATCTAGCTACTAGCTATGGACCCGTAGGTCTGTGGTAAACTACTCACACATCATCAGAGGGGCAACAAGGTTGATGTAGAAGCCCTCCGTGATCGATTCCCCCTCTGGCAGGGAGCCGGAAAAGGCCTCCAGACGGGATCACAGAAAAACAGAAGCTTGCGGCGGAGGAAAAGTTATTTCGTGGGGCTCTCTGTTGGTTTCCCAATATTTGAGAATTTATAGAGGTGGAATTAGGTCAAAAGGAGTCACGAGGGGCCCACAAGGCCCTGTTGCCTTGTGGCCTCCTCATGAGGCTTCTGGCCTCCTCCCGAAGCTTCCAGGGTCTCTTTTGTCCAGAATAAAATTGTCAAAAAAATTCTTAGCGTTTGGACTTCGTTTGGTACTGATTTCCTGAAAAACCAAAAACAAGCAGAAAACAGCAACTGGCACTGGGCATTAGGTTAGTCCCCAAAAATGATATAAAATAGCATATTAACGCATATAAAACATCCAAGATTGATACTATAATAGCCTGGAACAATAAAAAATTATAGATACGTTGGAGACGTATGTGGCGCCCCGCCTGAATACCACTGTAGTCAGACGATCACCGCACATACCAGCCCAGGAAATCACTCTGGATGCGCTTTTACAACAAGTATCATGAACACAGGCATTTCTATTAATGGATATATAAGTCTTTACATGGTATCTTACAAAGGTGATGGCAGCGGAAAAACTCTATCTAAGGCAGCATGGTCTTGGTGCGGCTCCAATCCACAGGGATCTGACTGGGTTACTCTTCTAGCCCACGAACACTCCGGCTCCTCGCTAGTGGATGTCGGATCCTTAGGTGAACCTCGCCACATTGAAGGCCGCTGAGTACTTTTGAATGTACTCGCCAGCAAACCAAACCAACATATACACCAAGCAAAGCAATCCATGGCATTCAAGCATGCACTTGTTATCTTAACAGTATTAACTATCATGTTATGGCAGGATTATCTAGCAAGATTAACCATCTAGCAGCATTAATCATCATGTCAAAGCAGGATTATCTAACATGATAACTACTGGAGTAAATACAGTAAGGTAAAGCATATCAAGTAAATAATCCATACTCCGAGTATTCTCACGATCCAAATCCGATCCAAACTTTGTGGTCATCCAACCACTCATCTCATAGACATCGCATGTCTAGCATTCATACCCCTGACATCATCTGATGTCCATGCTTCTGTACTGCAAATCTGACAAACCTTACCTTACCCAGGTTCATTCTTGGTAACAACATTATGTGGTTTATTCCTCCAAACTCGACACAGACCAAATAGTGTGACCTAGTACGAACTGTGTCCCATGACCGAGGACGCGGCTATTCGAATAGATTTACACTCTGCAGAGGTTGCGCACTTTAACCACACTATGGAGCTCCCAGCCTCGTACATCACTACATGTTCCCATTCGGGTGGACCGGTGCCGCTACAACAAAACTTGCCTATTGCCTGGCACTCTTACGGTCCCACCGACACGCATACCCCTTCCGGGTCCTGTCCTGGGTGGCCCCTGTGTCACTCCTGACACCTACCACCATCGTGGCCAAACTAAACTATCCCAAATAGGGACTCCGGCAAATAACTCAACTGGGCTCATAAGGTTATCGCCGCCTACCGGGCCAGGGTAGCGTGCACGCATAACCTTCCCTCTTTGGTGGTACCGATAAGAGGCAAGACAACAGACCAAGTTAGGGCCTTCCCATAAAGACAAGTATGGCTGCACTGATGAGTTCGGTTCAGTGGCACTATGACTCGATCCAGCCGACGGAGGAGGTTGTCATTATTAAGTCACATTCTTTATCATTGTAATAGCTGTAACAATGCATGAAGTAACAACTATGGAAATGTGACAACCTAACTCCATGTAATATCACACTGAGTCATTAGTGAAACAATGTTTAAATGGCAAGTTTATTACTTTACGAGTTCTAGCTGTAAGTTACGACCATCTGAACCCTTGCATGAAACCGGCAAATAAACCACTAGCCACCAGAACGGTCTTTACAACTCAGATCTGGGACGTTACTGGAATAACTCAACCCCGACTCAAGACAGCTGAAAAGCAGCTCAGAGCATGAGACGGTGTTAATAAAAAGAAAGTAGCAATTCCCTAAGATGGCCGAAGAACAGCTCAGAGCATAGGGTCATCACTACAGAAAGAAATTCAACAGCTGTCCGAGACGGCCGAAAAACAGCTCAGAACACGGGCCAGTTGTTGAAAAGAGAAACATAAAGTCGACATCTACCCCGGACGGCCGGAAGCAGCTCAGAACACAGGCGTGGTGCCGTCACCAAAGAAAGGCAGGCAAGGGTTCATTAGCGTCACATACAGCTCACCACTACGCATACGAGCATAAGCATATTAATTTAAACACACAAGAATAACACATAGCAATGCTTTAGGGCATATATCAGATGGTCGGCTTGCCTGGGGTCGATGAATTCACTGGAGAGAAGTGCGGTCACCTCGCGGAAAAAATTTGCCGGAAAGGTTCCCTCTCGGAGGGGCTGAATTTAGGGCAGGGCTAAATTGGTCATTTTCAGAATGTGTCAACATGGTGGAGAATAACACAGAGTATTGCTTTAGGGCATATATTAGATGGTTGGCTTGCCTGGGGTCGATGAATTCACCGGAGAGAAGTGCGGTCACCTCGCAGAAAAAATTTGCCGGAAAGGTTCCCTCTCGGAGGGGCTGGATTTAGGGCAAGTCTAAAATGGTCATTTTCAGAATGTGTCAACATGGTGGAAGTGATATCATTGGAACGGGCTCGACGAACAGAGAACGTGGGCTTTGGAATCACCTGAATCGGAGTCACAGTCGCGAAGTTAGGGCCGTTCATTCGTTAGGCAGAAAACAAATAGAAAAAGTGTATGTTTCTGCTCTTAACGAGTGAACGCCCGCTAAATAACTATTTCGGCCGGCGGCTAAAAAAGAGAAAGCGCCTTTCTGCAAATACGTTTTTGATTAAAGAAAACGTACTCCTCCCCGAAGCTGTAGCAGAGTGCGCTTACTGAAGTAGAAAACGTATTTTTGAAATACGCCTTCACTTAAACCACGTGGGCCCGGGGCTGGGCCACTTACAGGCGGGCCTGGCCGGCTCCCTCTCTCTCTCCTGCCCTCCTCCCTCTTCCTCCCGACAGGGAGACAGGGGAAGCATCGGCCACCGTGGTTCCGGCTGCCCCGCTGCGCGAGGGGCCGAGCCGACGGCCTGGGCGGATACCCCACTCCACGCCGCGCCCGTCGGTGGTAGCCTTGGCCGCCAGGCTGCCGGAATCGAGCGGCCCGTCGATTGGGCGGACGGCGGCGTCAGTTGCCAAAGGAGAGTAGGGCTCGATCAAGAAGAGGGAGGGGAGGGAATGTGGGGTGACTCTCAGGTGGTGGTGGAGAAGCTCTGTAGTGGCCAGGTGGAGAGGGGGTGGTGTAGGAGATATGCCCTAGAGGCAGTAATAACAGTTATTTGTATCTCCAAGTTTGTAATGAATGTTTATGTTCCATGCTATAACTACAATGATTCTCGAGTCTGCAATATCCACGAGGCTTGGAGGGAAACTCATGTGCACGTGTGGTATAATAAACGGTAAAATGTATTCCTAGTCTTGCCTCTAAGACTGGCTCAAGTATTGCATGATGATCCTGTTTTCCTGATCATGGGCATGTCTATGCCGGCAATTTTGAGGGCACAATGTTAGTAGAACACTTGTGTTGAATCGACCCGAATTGATGTTATGCTATGAGATACATTCGTCACAAGTTAATGGTTAATAACACAGAGATAGTTAATGTTTGCATAATTCCTTAGACCATGAGAGTATCGAGTTCCTTCGTACTTGCTTCGTGAACTTTGGGGTTTGTTAAACGTCATCCGTTACTGGGTGGCTATTACGGCAGCTTACGGGTTCACGGAAAAGTATGACAAGTAACGAGATAGCTCAAGATTGGGATTTGCTCCTCCGACGATGGAGAGATATTCTCGGGCCCTCTCGGTGTTACGGTATCCATCATCGTCTGGCCAGACACATTGTGATTTGATCACTGGGATGCCGGAACACGGAAACGAGTAAAGAGAACAAAACCGCTAACGAGGTAACTTGCATGGTGGACAAGTGTTGATCCACGGGGATGCAATAAATCTCACCTCGGGTGTTTGTAATATATCGTGAAGCAGCAAGAATAGCACACGGCAACTGGAGGTTCACTCGAATATTCATTCGTGTGGGTATAGGGGTCAATATGGGTGTCCACGGCTCCGATGTTGATCATTGATCGGAAAGTGTTCCGGGTCATGTCTATACTTCACCGAACCTATAGGGTCACACACTTAAGGGTCATCTATCTGCTGAATACTAGACGGGGAGTCTGAGAGAAAATCACCGGAAAAGTTTCGGATGAAACGGAAACGTTCCGGAGAGAACACCGGAATAGTTTCGGTGAAACTGAAAAGTTGTTTCAGGGTATTCCATTAAGTCATATTGGTTCCGGCACACACCTGGAAATTCTTGGAGGGTGCCGGAATTGTTCTGGTAACTTCTGGAATTTTTCCGGAGAGAAAAACCGGAAGTGTTCCGGAGCAGCCGGAACCGCTATGGTTGATTTTCGCTGAAGAAAAACATTGTTTCGGAATTGTTTCAGAATGCGTTCAAAATTGTTTTAGTGGGTATTGGAATTATTCTAGGCACATAGAAATAATTTGGGATTTAACGGACGCAGAAAAATGTCTTTGTGAATAGTGAAAGTGCTTTATGGATATTTTTTGGAAAGCACCTTTTGGGATATTTTCCAAAAGGCTTCTAGAAGGACTTGGGAGCCAAGGAAGCCCCCTCATGGGGGGGCCCCCAAGAGTGGCCGGCCAAGGGAGGTGGGGCTCCTTGGTGCTCCACTTGCCATCCTTCTTTGCTTTATTCTTTTATGAAAAGGCATAAAGTGGGGGTACTTTTGGTATTTTTGAATGCCAACTTTACCCCTTGGCTTTCCTATAAATAGAGGTGAGGGGGCTGCCCCAAAACTCATCCTTGCTCTCATACACATGCCATTTGACTTGTCTGGCTTCTCTCTCCCTCCCAGCGAAATAGTTTCGTAGAGCCGAAAGGCTGTCTGGGTTCCGGCAGGAACTAGCTCTGGACGGCGAAGCCCTGCCGGATAGCTGACACCGTATGTGTGCAACCCCGTAGAGAGGTCATAGTTCTAATCTTTTGCCCGAGGGACTGTTCGAGTGTCCTCCCGAAGGGTTGTCCGAGTTTCGGTTCGAGTTTCGTGGGTCCTCCTGAAGGGCTGTCCGTGACATCGTCCGAGGGACTGTCCGACCGCCTCCCGAAGGGCTGTCCGGCGAGGGAGTACATCCTTGCGGTTGGGAGGTTGTAAATCCTAGCTGTAGGGATCTGCACCGATGATTTACACCGACTCTTCTTCTGTTGCGCTACGAGTCGGTACGGATCAGATCAAACCTTGTATGCAGTCACCATAGTGATCCTGGGCGTGCTCGCTGTACCGATTTTTTTTGTTTTCTGTCGCGTTCCCCTACAGTGGCATCATGAGCCGTACTATGCGTAGATGCAGGTTATGATCTAGAATACATGGAGATGTATGGGTATTGCATAATATAATTTTGGAGTAGATGAGATCTATTGCTGAAAATTATTTATGCGGGTAGTAGATGAAGTCTGTTACCCGATGTTCTTGTTGCTTCCCTAGAATTTGCGTATTTCTGATCTCGAGACAGCATGGTGGAATTTCACAAAGTTCTGGCAATCCATGATCCTGATTGATCAACGAAGTGCTATCAGTTCTTTGGGTTCCGCCATAGTCAAAAGAAAGATGAAATTCGCAGATGAAAGGGCAATGCAGATATGATCTGCACGGGGGTCATGCGTATGATTAAGTTTAGTATGGGGCTCGAGATTTAATTATCTCGTGTTTCATACACCCTGGAAAGTTAATATAGCGACTTGAATAATCATACTTGATGATAAAACGTTGGTAGCTGCGGTTTAAGTCAAAACCTTAGAAGCCACGTAAAATAAAATTTTGCATAAACCGATTAGAGGCGTCTAACTTGTTTTTGCAGGATGTGTATGTGATGTGGTATAGCAATGCTCATATTAATTCGATTATGTATGAGATGAATATATGATGTAAATTTATTAACATGACCTGCGTGTCATGATTCGGCATGATGGCTGGAGCCATATGATTGTCACTTTAATGACCTGCGTGTCAACCTTAAGTAATGCACTTATTTTTATTAGCTATAGAGATAGCAATATTATTTGGTGCATCAACAAGGTGGTGGCAATCTTCGCGAAGGTGAACACCGACGCAAATGCCGAAGACGAAGAAATACTTGACTTCTCCGTCAGAAAGGGCTATACCATGTCATGCTAATTATGAATTGCCTGAGATGTTTATCCCTTATGATGCACCCTTTTGATTGCGCGGTAGTCGCTTTTTATTAGGGTGATCTCTCACTTAAAATATCAAGTAGTTAGTGTTCTCCCAAGTGTAGCACCATCACGGCACCTATCTCTTCGGGGTATCACATGGATGCATGGGTACGAACGATTAGAGAAGTGTGAGGCGGGTGAGTTGAGACCTCGCAGCGAGATCACTTGGTTGTCTTGACGTTCAGGCATGAAAGTCATGAGCTCGGAACGCAAGCATCGAAAGATGAACAAGAGTCACATAGAGATGTGATTGGCAAGTTGGCCTACCAAATGAAATTCTCGTCACCTGAGATGGATGCATCCTTGGCGTTGAATTGAAATTTGGATCTTGAATCACTCATAATAAATTTTGAGAGATATTGATTTGAGTGGGACAGCACTTTAGAATAAAATTGTTTATTCACTAGTGCAAAAATCATTATGAACAAATTCTAAGTGAAACTTGTATTTTCCGTTGTAGATCAAATGGCTCGCAACACCGCATTCAACTTAGGCCCAATGTTAGAGAAAGAAAAGTTAGCTGCGACTAGAAGCAACTATGCGGACTGGGTCTGTAACCTGAGGATTGTCCTCAGGAGTGCTAGGAAAATGTATGTGCTTGAAACTGCTCTTCCAGCTAAACCGGCGGCAGATGCCCCGGAAGATGAGCAGAATGTCTAGGCCACTAAGGATGATGATCACAACTTAGTGCAGTGCCTCATACTAGCTTGCATGAGTCCAGGGCTTCAAAAAGGTTTTGAATTCCATAAACCCCGCGATATGATCCGGGAATTGGATGCCCTGTACAAGGAAACTGCAAGGTCTGAACGATTTGATATCATGAAGGCCTTGATGGAATGCAAGATGGCTGAGGGTAGTTCAGTTGGCAAACACGTAGTCAAAATGATTGGCTATGCTGAAAGGCTTAAAACCCTAGAGTTTCCACTTCGACCTGACCATATGATGGACATGCTGCTTTCTTCACTCCCCCCGTCTTACGATGGTTTTATCATGAACTACAACATGAGTGGGATGGAGAAGACACCGGAAGAGGTGCTCGCCATGCTAAAAACTACGGAAGGAGGACTGCGGAAAAATCGCAAGCAAGTGTTGCTTGTGAATAAAACCGCCAGTTTTAAAAATAAAGGCAAGCCAAAGAAGGGCAAGGGCGCCGGTAAGACCGGCTCCCAAAGCAATTCTAAGGGCGGAGCCAAGAATGAAACTGAGTGCTTCTACTGCAAGGGCACATGACACTGGAAGAGAAACTGCAAGAAGTATCTGGAAGATAAGAAGTCCGGGAAAACCGGAAAAGGTATAATTGTTATACAAGTTAATGTCATTGACGTTTTGCTTGCTTGAAAAAATTCTAAGTCTTGGGTATTTGATACCGGATCGGTTGCTCATATTTGCAACTCGATACAGGGACTTCAGAAGGTGCGCAAACTAGCAAAGAATGAAGTCGTGATGCGCGTCGGGAACGGCAATGGGATCGCCGCTCAAGCCATCGGCATTATGCCTCTACGTCTCCCTTCAAGATTTATCTTAGAACTAAATAACTGTTATTTTGTGCCACTATTGTGTAGAAACATTATCTCCGGATCATGTTTAGTGCACGATGGGTATTCGTACAAGTCTGAGAACAATGGTTGTTCACTTTATTGTAAGGATATGTTTTATGGATTTTCACCCATTGTTGGGGGCATTTTCATTCTAAATCTTGAATGTGGAAATGATGTCTTTAACGTGAATGCTAAACGCCTTAAGAAGGCTGACACCACCACCACTTTCATGTGGCACTGTCGACTTGGCCACATCGGAAAGAAACGCATGCAAAGACTCCATAAAGATGGAGTTTTACCTGTTGGGGAACGTTGCATGGGAAACAAAAAAATTTCCTACGCACACACAAGATCTATCCATGGTGATGAGCATCTGCGAGAGGGAGAGTGAATCTACATACCCTTGTAGATCGCTAAGCGGAAGCGTTAAGAAACGCGGTTGATGTAGTCGAACGTCTCCGCGATCCAAATCGCAAGTCGTCCCTCGATCCGATCACGAACTAGTGCCGAACGGACGGCACCTCCGCGTTCAACACACGTACGGCTTGATGACGCCTTCACCTCCTCGATCCAGCGAGCGATGGTGAAGTAGTAGATGAGTTCCAGCAGCACGACGGCGTGGTGATGGTGGTGAGGAACAATCTCTGCAGGGCTTCGCCAAGCACTACGGAGATTATGACGAGAGAACTAGAGGGTTAGGGTTGCCGACACACGGCTTGGGAAATCTTGATGTGTCCCGTGTGCTAGCCCTGCCCCTCTATTTATATGTTGAGCCTTGGGGTCTAAACTTGGAGTAAAAGCCTCCTCCAGGTCGGTTTTGCCCGCACAAGGTCGGTTTGGCCCGCAGGGAAAGAGTCCAATTCGGATCCCTGCAGTACCGCGCACAAGCGGTAGTACCGCTTCACCCAAGCGGTAGTACCGCTTCACACAAGCGGTAGTACCGCTTACGCGGTAGTACTGCCTTACCAGCGGTAGTACCGCTTAAGGCAGCAGCAAAACTTCCTTTTGCACTTTCCAATACCTCGTGGGTTTTACCCCTTTGGCTCATATAAAGTGTTGCTGCACCCGAACACTTCGGTAAACATCCGGAACCCCTTCCGGTGAATTCCGGAACTCTTCCGGAGATCAAAACACTATTATCACACATATATCAATCTTTACCTCCGGACTCTTCCGGAGATCCTCGTCATGTCCGGGATCTTATCCGGGACTCCGAACAACCTTCGATCACCAACAAAATAACTCAACTATACTAATCGTCACCAAACGTTAAGTGTGTAGACCCTGCGGGTTCGAGAACTATGTAGACATGACCGAGACACCTCTACGGCCAATAACCAATAGCGGGACCTGGATGCCCATATTGGCTCCTACATATTCTACGAAGACCTTTATCGGTCGAACCTCTATGTCAAGGATTCAGTTAATCCCGTATGTTGTTCCCTTTGTTCTTCGGTATGTTACTTGCCCGAGATTCGATCGTCGGTATCTCTATACCTAGTTCAATCTCGTTACCGGCAAGTCTCTTTACTCGTTCCGTAATACAAGATCTCGTGGCTAACACTTTAGTCACATTGCTTGCAAGGCTCATTGTGATGTTGTATTACCGAGTGGGCCCTGAGATACCTCTCCGTCACACGGAGTAACAAATCCCAGTCTTGATCCATGCCAACCCAACAGACACCCTCGGAGATACCTGTAGAGCACCTTTATAGTCACCCAGTTACGTTGCGACGTTTGATACACACAAGGTATTCCTCCGATGTCAGGGAGTTGCATGATCTCATGGTCATAGGAACAGATACTTGACATGCAGAAAACAATAGCAATAAACTGACACGATCATATGCTACGTTCATAGTTTGGATCTTGTCCATCACATCATTCTCCTAATGATGTGATCCCGTTATCAAATGACATCTCATGTCAATGGCTAGGAAACCTTAACCATCTTTGATCAACGAGCTAGTCAACTAGAGGCTTACTAGGGACACAGTGTTGTCTATGTACCCACACATGTATTTGAGTTTCCAATCAATACAATTATAGCATGGATAATAAACGATTATCATGAACAAGGAAATATAATAATAACCAATTTATTATTGCCTCTAGGGCATATTTCCAACAGTCTCCCACTTGCACTAGAGTCAATAATCTAGTTCACATCACTATGTGATTTACATTGTAATGAATCGAACACCCATGCAGTTCTGGTGTTGTTCATGTTTAGCCCTTGGAAGAGGTTTAGTCGTCGGATCTGCAACATTCAGATCCGTGTGTACTTTGCAAATATTTATGTCGTCCTCCTTGATGTAATCGTGGATGGAATTGAAACGTCGCTTTATGTGTCTGGTCCTCTTGTGAAATCTTGGTTCCTTGGCTAGAGCAATGGCACCAGTATTATCACAAAACAGAGTCATTGGGTTAAGCGCACTAGGCACTACTCCAAGATCTGTCATGAACTCCTTCATCCAGACACCTTCCTTCGCCGCCTCCGAGGCAGCGATGTACTCCGCTTCGCATGTAGAATCAGCTACCACGCTTTGCTTGGAACTGCACCAGCTAACCGCACCCCCATTAAGAATAAATACGTATCCGGTTTGTGACTTAGAGTCATCCGGATCAGTGTCAAAGCTTGCATCGACGTAACCCTTTACGACGAGCTCTTGATCACCTCCATAAACGAGAAACATGTCCTTAGTCCTTTTCAGGTACTTCAGGATATTCTTGACCACCGTCCAGTGTTCCATTCCTGGATCACTTTGAAACCTTCCGACCATACTTATGGCAAGGCTGACATCGGGTCTTCTGCACAGCATTGCATACATGATAGAGCCTATGGCTGAAGCATAGGGGATGACACTCATCTTTTCTCTATCTTCTGCAGTCACTGGGCATTGAGTCTTACTCAACTTCACACCTTGCAATACAGGCAAGAACCCCTTCTTGGACTGATCCATTTTGAACTTCTTCAAAATCTTATCAAGGTATGTGCTTTGTGAAAGTCCTATTAAACGTCTCGATCTATCTCTATAGATCTTGATGCCTAATATGAAAGCAGCTTCTCCTAGGTCCTTCATTGAAAAACTCTTGTTCAAATATTCCTTCACGCCTTCCAACATTTCTATATTGTTTCCAATCAGCAATATGTCATCCACATATAATATTAGAAACGCTATAGAGCTCCCACTCACTTTCTTGTAAATACAAGCTTCTCCGTAAACTTGTATAAACTCAAACGCTTTGATCACCTCATCAAAGCGAAGATTCCAACTCCGAGATGCTTGCACCAGTCCATAAATGGATCGCTGGAGTTTGCAAACTTTGTCAGCATTCTCTGGATCGACAAAACCTTCTGGTTGCATCATATACAACTCTTCCTTAAGGAAACCGTTAAGGAACGCTGTTTTGACATCCATCTGCCAAATTTCATAATCGAAAAAGGCAGCTATTGCTAACATGATTCTGACGGACTTAAGCATCGCTACGGGTGAGAAGGTCTCATCGTAGTCAACTCCTTGAACTTGTGAAAAACCCTTTGCCACAAGTCGAGCTTTATAGACGGTGACATTACCGTCTGCGTCCGTCTTCCTCTTAAAGATCCATTTGTTCTGAATGGCCTTACGCCCTTCAGGTAATACTTCCAAAGTCCATACTTTGTTTTCATACATGGATCCCATCTCGGATTTCATGGCCTCTAACCACTTCTCGGAATCCGGGCCCATCATCGCTTCTCCATAGCTCGTAGGTTCATCGTTGTCTAACAACATGACCTCTAAGACAGGGTTGCCGTACCACTCAGGAGCAGTACGCGTCCTTGTCGACCTACGAGGTTCGATAGCAACTTGATCCAAAGCTTCATGATCATCATCATTAACTTCCTCTTCAACTGATGCAGGCTCTACAGAAACATCTTTCTGTACTGTGCTACTCTCAGGTTGAAGTAAAGGTTCAACAACCTCATCAAGTTCTATCTTCCTCCCACTCAATTCTTTCGAGAGAAACTCTTTCTCAAGAAATGTTCCGTTTTTAGCGACAAATACTTTGCCTTCGGATCTGAGGTAGAAGGTATATCCAACTATCTCTTTTGGATATCCTATGAAGATGCATTTCTCCGCTTTGGGTTCCAGCTTTTCAGGCTGAAGCTTTTTGACATAAGCATCACATCCCCAAACTTTAAGAAACGACAGCTTTGGCTTCTTACCAAACCAAAGTTCATATGGCGTCGTCTCAATGGATTTCGATGGTGCCCTATTTAAAGTGAATGCAGCTGTCTCTAATGCATAACCCCGAAACGATAGTGGCAAATCGGCAAGAGACATCATAGATCGCACCATATCCAATAAGGTTCGATTACGACGTTCGGACACACCATTACGCTGTGGTGTTCCAGGCGGTGTCAGTTGTGAAACAATTCCACATTGTCTTAAGTGACTGCCAAACTCATAACTCAGATATTCTCCTCCTCGATCAGATCGTAGGAATTTAATCTTCTTGTTACGATGATTCTCAACTTCACTCTGAAATTGTTTGAACTTTTCAAACGTTTCAGACTTGTGTTTCATTAAGTAAATATACCCATATCTACTTAAGTCATCTGTGAAGGTGAGAAAGTAACGATAACCACCGCGCGCCTCAATACTCATCGGACCGCACACATCAGTATGTATGATTTCCAATAAGTCACTTGCCCGTTCCATTGTTCCAGAGAACGGCGTTTTAGTCATCTTGCCCATGAGGCATGGCTCACATGTGTCAAGTGATTCAAAATCAAGTGACTCCAAAAGTCCATCAGCATGGAGCTTCCTCATGCGTTTTACGCCAATATGACCTAAACGGCAGTGCCACAAGAAAGTGGTATTATCATTATCAATTCTACATCTTTTGGCATCAATGTTATGAACATGTGTATCATTACTATCGAGATTCAATAAGAATAAACCCCTCACATCGGGTGCATGACCATAAAAGATATTACTCATATAAATAGAACAACCATTATTCTCTGATTTAAATGAGTAACCGTCTCGCAATAAACAAGATCCAGATATAATGTTCATGCTTAACGCAGGCACTAAATAACAATTATTCAGGTTCATCACTAATCCCGATGGTAATCGAAGAGCGAGCGTGCCGGCGGCGATCACATCAACCTTGGAACCATTTCCCACGCGCATCGTCACTTCGTCCTTTGCCAGCCTCCGTCTATTCCGCAGTTCCTGTTTTGAGTTGCAAATATGAGCAACCGCACCGGTATCAAATACCCAGGCACTACAACGAGAGTTGGTAAGGTACACATCAATAACATGTATATCATATATACCTTGTTTGTTGTTGGCCGCCTTCTTGTCAGCCAAATACTTGGGGCAGTTCCGCTTCCAGTGTCCAGTTCCCTTGCAATGAAAGCACACAGTTTCTGGTTTGGGTCCAGCCTTGGGTTTCTTCACGAGAGGAGCAACTGCTTTGCCACTCTCCTTGGAGTTACCCTTCTTACCCTTGCCATTTTTCTTGAAACTAGTGGTTTTATTGACCATCAACACTTGATGCTCCTTCTGAATTTCAGACTCAGCGGCTTTCAGCATCGCAAACAGCTCGGCGACTGACTTGTTCATCCCGTGCATGTTATAGTTCAACACGAAGCTCTTGTAGCTAGGTGGCAATGATTGAAGAACTCTGTCAGTGATAGCCTCTGGCGGAAGGGGCATCCCCAATTCAACCAGACGGGTGGAGTACCCAGACATTCTGAGTACGTGATCACTGATAGACCCGTTCTCCTCCATCTTGCAAGCATAGAACTTATCGGAGATCTCATATCTCTCGATCCGGGCATTCTTCTGAAAGATAAACTTCAACTCCTGGAACATCTCATATGCTCCATGACGTTCAAAACGTCTTTGAAGTCCCGGTTCTAAGCCATACAAAATTGCACATTGAACTATTGAGTAATCATCAGAGCGAGCCTGCCAGGCGTTCACAACGTCTAGAGACTCAACTGGAGCGGGTGGATCACCAAGCGGTGCATCAAGGACATAAGCCTTCTAGGAAGCCGTAAGGATAATCCTTAGATTACGGGCCCAGTCCACAAAGTTACTTCCATCATCTTTCAACTTAGCTTTCTCTAGGAACGCATTAAAATTCAGGGGTGCTACTGCGCGAGCCATGATCTACAACATAAATATAGCAAAGACAACTTAGACTATTGTTCTAGATAATGAGTTTAGTTAATCATATTACTTAAAAAACTCCCACTCAAATAGACATCCCTCCGGTCATTCGAGTGTAACATGATCCAAATCCACCAACTCAAGTCCGATCATCACGTGAGTTGAGGTGGTTTCAATGGTGAACATCTTCATGTTGATCATATCTACTATATGACTCATGTTCGACCTTTCGGTCTCTTGTGTTCCGAGGCCATGTCTGTACATGCTAGGCTCATCAAGTTTAACCCGAGTGTTCCGCACGTGCAACATGGCTTACACCCGTTGTATGTGAACGTAGAGTCTATCACACCCGATCATCACGGCGTGTCTCGAAACGACGAACTTTCGCAACGGTGCACACTCGGGGAGAACACAATTTTATCTTGAAATTTAAGTGAGGGATCACCTTATAATGCTACCGTCGTCCTAAGCAAAATAAGATGCATAAAAGGATTAACATCACATGCAAATCATAAGTGACATGATATGGCCATGAACTTGTGCTTTTGATCTCCATCTCCAAAGCACCGGCATGATCTCCATCGTCACCGGCATGACACCATGATCTCCATCATCTTGATCTCCATCAACGTGTCACCATGAGGTTGTCGCGCCGATTGTTGCTTCCACGACTATTGCTAACTCATAGCGATAAAGTAAAGCAAAACGGCGAAAAATAATTAAAGACAACTCTATGGCTCCTGCCAGTTGCCGTACTCATCGACATGCAAGTCGTGATATTCTATACAACACATGATCATCTCATACATCACATATATCTCATCATGTAATTGGCCATATCACATCACAACATACCCTGCAAAAACAAGTTAGACGTCCTCTAATTGTTGTTGCAAATTTTACGTGGCTCCTACGGGTTTGCAAGAACCGTTCTTACCTACGCAAAACCACAACGTGGTGTAGTGATTGCTTTTTGATCTTCTAAAAGAACCCTCTTCATTGAAATCGATTCAACTAAAGTGAGAGAGACAGACACCCGCTAGCCATCTTTATGCAACGAAGTTACATGTCAGTTGAAGGAACCTGTCTCGCGTAAGCGTACGCGTAATGTCGGTCCGGGCCGCTTCATCTCACAATACCGCCGAATCAAGTATCAACTAGTAACGGCAAGCAATATGTATACACCCACGCCCACAACTCGTTTGTGTTCTACTCAAGATCTCATCTACGCATAAACCTGGCTCTGATACCACTGTTGGGGAACATTGCATGGGAAACAAAAAAATTTCCTACGCACACACAAGATCTATCCATGGTGATGAGCATCTGCGAGAGGGAGAGTGAATCTACATACCCTTGTAGATCGCTAAGCGGAAGCGTTAAGAAACGCGGTTGATGTAGTCGAACGTCTCCGCGATCCAAATCGCAAGTCGTCCCTCGATCCGATCACGAACTAGTGCCGAACTGACGGCACCTCCGCGTTCAACACACGTACGGCTTGATGACGCCTTCACCTCCTCGATCCAGCGAGCGATGGTGAAGTAGTAGATGAGTTCTAGCAGCACGACGGCGTGGTGATGGTGGTGAGGAACAATATCTGCAGGGCTTCGCCAAGCACTACGGAGATTATGACGGGAGAACTAGAGGGTTAGGGTTGCCGACACACGGCTTGGGAAATCTTGATGTGTCCCGTGTGCTAGCCCTGGCCCTCTATTTATATGTTGAGCCTTGGGGTCTAAACTTGGAGTAAAAGCCTCCTCCAGGTCGGTTTTGCCCGCACAAGGTCGGTTTTGCCCGCAGGGAAAGAGTCCAACTCGGATCCCTGCAGTACCGCGCACAAGCGGTAGTACCGCTCACGAGCGGTAGTACCGCGCACAAGCGGTAGTACCGCTTCACCCAAGCGGTAGTACCGCTTATGCGGTAGTACCGCTTCACACAAGCGGTAGTACCGCTTACACGGTAGTACTGCCTTACCAGCGGTAGTACCGCTTAAGGCAGCAGCAAAACTTCCTTTTGCACTTTCCAATACCTCGTGGGCTTTACCCCTTTGGCTCATATAAAGTGTTGCTGCACCCGAACACTTCGGTAAACATCCGGAACCCCTTCCGGTGAATTCCGGAACTCTTCCGGAGATCAAAACACTATTATCACACATATATCAATCTTTACCTCCGGACTCTTCCGGAGATCCTCGTCATGTCCGGGATCTTATCCGGGACTCCGAACAACCTTCGGTCACCAACAAAATAACTCAACTATACTAATCGTCACCAAACGTTAAGTGTGTAGACCCTGCGGGTTCGAGAACTATGTAGACATGACCGAGACACCTCTACGGCCAATAACCAATAGCGGGACCTGGATGCCCATATTGGCTCCTACATATTCTACGAAGATCTTTATCGGTCGAACCTCTATGTCAAGGATTCGGTTAATCCCGTATGCTGTTCCCTTTGTTCTTCGCTATGTTACTTGCCCGAGATTCGATCGTCGGTATCTCTATACCTAGTTCAATCTCGTTACCGGCAAGTCTCTTTACTCGTTCCGTAATACAAGATCTCGTGGCTAACACTTTAGTCACATTGCTTGCAAGGCTCATTGTGATGTTGTATTACCGAGTGGGCCCTGAGATACCTCTCCGTCACATGGAGTAACAAATCCCAGTCTTGATCCATGCCAACCCAACAGACACCCTCGGAGATACCTGTAGAGCACCTTTATAGTCACCCAGTTACGTTGCGACGTTTGATACATAAAAGGTATTCCTCCGATGTCAGGGAGTTGCATGATCTCATGGTCATAGGAACAGATACTTGACATGCAGAAAACAATAGCAATAAACTGACACGATCATATGCTACGTTCATAGTTTGGGTCTTGTCCATCACATCATTCTCCTAATGATGTGATACCATTATCAAATGACATCTCATGTCAATGGCTAGGAAACCTTAACCATGTTTGATCAACGAGCTAGTCAACTAGAGGCTTACTAGGGACACAGTGTTGTCTATGTACCCACACATGTATTTGAGTTTCCAATCAATACAATTATAGCATGGATAATAAACGATTATCATGAACAAGGAAATATAATAATAACCAATTTATTATTGCCTCTAGGGCATATTTCCAACATTACCGTCCTTTGATTTTGAATCATTTGACACATGTGAAGCTTGCTTGATGGGGAAAATGACCAAGACGCCGTTCACGGGTCATCCTGAACGGGCGAGTGAATTGTTGGAAATAATACATAGTGATGTATGTGGTCCAATGAGTACAATCGCACGGGGTGGGTATTTCTACTTCGTGACTTTTACTGATGATTTTAGTCGGTATGGCTATATCTACTTAATGAAGCATAAGTCAGAAACCTTTGAAAAGTTCAAGGAATTTCAGAATGAGGTAGAAAATCATCGTGACAAAAAGATTAAGTTTCTGCGGTCTGATCGTGGAGGCGAATACCTTAGTCATGAGTTTGGCCAACATCTGAGTGACCGTGGAATCATTTCACAGCTTACGCCCCCCGGAACTCCACAGAGAAACGGAGTATCGGAAAGACATAACCGAACCCTGTTAGACATGGTAAGGTCGATGATGTCTCTTACAGATCTACCGATATCTTTTTGGGTCACGCACTAGAAACTGCCGCTCACACACTAAACAAAGCACCGTCTAAGTCTGTTGAGACGACACCACATGAGATGTGGCATGGGAAGAAACCTTGTGTGTCGCATCTCAAAATTTGGGGTTGTGAGGCATACGTAAAGCGTTTACAGCCAAGCAAACTCGATCCCAGATCAGACAAATGTTACTTTGTAGGTTATCCCAAAAACACCGTTGGGTATTCCTTCTACAACCAATTCGAGGGCAAAGTGTTTGTCGCAAAGGTTGGACACTTTCTCGAGAAAGAATTTCTTGCTAAAGAACCAAGTGGGAGGATAGTACAACTAAATGAGATTAGTGAATCTTCGGCAACAGTTGATATGGCTGAGGAACCGGAAGTAATTCCGCAAATCGTCCCTACAACCGAGCCGGAAGTTGTCGCATGTGATGCGGAAACTTCAGAAAATGTTGTAACTGAACCGCGCAGATCAGGTAGGGCTATCCAGCCACCTGAGTGGTTTCATAACGAAATCTTCATTCTTGAAGACGATGAACCTGCGCACTACAAGGAAGCGATGGCGGGGCCCAGCTCAAAGGAATGGCACAAGGCCATGAAATCCGAGATGGAATCCATGTATGAAAACCAAGTTTGGAACTTGGAAGAACTTCCAGATGGCGTAAAACCCATCGGTTGTAAATGGATTTTCAAAAGAAAGACGGACGCGGATGGTAACATTACTATCCACAAAGCTAGACTTGTCGCGAAAGGGTTCACGCAAGTTCCAGGAGTGGACTACGACGAGACTTTCTCGCCCGTAGCTATGCTTAGGTCTGTTCGGATATTACTAGCAATTGCTGCTTATTTCGATTATGAAATATGGCAAATGTATGTCAAAATGGCTTTCCTAAATGGAAACCTCAAAGAGGTTGTACACATGATACAGCCAGAAGGTTTTGTCGATCCTAAGAATGCTGGAAAGGTATGCAAGCTTCAGAAAGCCATTTATGGTCTGAAGCAAGCATCAAGGAGCTGGAACATTCGTTTGATGAAGTAGTCAAACAGTTTGGCTTCATCTGGAATGACGAAGAATCTTGTGTTTACAAGAAGTTTAGTGGGAGCGCAAAAGCATTTCTAATCTTGTATGTGGATGACATATTGTTGATTGGAAATGACGTGAATTTTCTTAGCGAAATAAAAGACTCATTGAAAAAGAGTTTTTCAATGAAAGACTTAGGCGAAGCGGCATATGTATTGGGAATTAGGATCTATAGAGATAGATCAAGACGCCTGATAGTGCTTAGCCAAAGCACGTACATTGACAAGGTGTTGAAAAGGTTCAACATGGAGAACTCCAAGAAAGGCCTACTCCCCATGTCACCTGGCACAGTGCTTTGTAAGAATCAGTGTCCTCGGACTCTCGATGAGCGAGTACAGATGAATGATGTTCCATATGCTTCGGCAGTTGGTTCTATTATGTATGCCATGCTATGTACAAGACCGGACGTTTCCTATGCGCTAAGTGTTAGCAGCCGGTACCAAAGTGATCCAGGATTGGAACACTGGGCCGCAGTCAAGGGTATTCTTAAGTACCTCAGAAGGACCAAGGATTTACTCCTTGTGTACGGAGGTGATGAAGAGCTCATTGTAAATGGTTACACTGATGCAGACTTTATGACTGACCCAGATGACTTCAAATCTCAATCAGGCTATGTTTTCATATTGAACGGCGGCGCAGTTGATTGGAAAAGTTCCAAACAAAAGACTATGGCGGATTCTACGACGGAGGCGGAACATGTTGCTGCTTCAGAAGCCTCCAAGGAGGTAGTATGGATCAAGCAATTTCTTGAAGACCTTGGTGTGGTTCCAAGTGCTCTGGACCCGGTGGAGATCTATTGTGATAATAGTGGCGCCGTGGCTTAGTCAAGGGAGCCAAGTTCGCACCATAAGACAAGACATATTGAACGCAAATATAAACTCATTCGACATCATGTCGAAGCGGGTTTAGTGAAAGTACGCAAAGTTCACATGGATCTGAACATGTCAGACCCGATGACAAAGCCTCTACCACGAGCAAAGCATGAGCAGCACCGGATTGCCATTGGTGTTAGGGAAGCCATGTAACTGGATTATGACTCTAGTGCAAGTGGGAGTCTGTAGGAGATATGCCCTAGAGGCAGTAATAACAGTTATTTGTATCTCCAAGTTTGTAATGAATGTTTATGTTCCATGCTATAACTGCAATGATTCTCGAGTCTGCAATATCCACGAGGCTTGGAGGGAAACTCATGTGCACGTGTGGTATAATAAACGGTAAAATGTATTCCTAGTCTTGCCTCTAAGACTGGCTCAAGTATTGCATGATGATCCTGTTTTCCTGATCATGGGCATGTCTATGCCGGCAATTTTGAGGGCACAATGCTAGTAGAACACTTGTGTTGAATCGACCCGAATTGATGTTATGCTATGAGATACATTCGTCACAAGTTAATGGTTAATAACACAGAGATAGTTAATGTTTGCATAATTCCTTAGACCATGAGAGTATCGAGTTCCTTCGTACTTGCTTCGTGAACTTTGGGGTTTGTTAAACGTCATCCGTTACTGGGTGGCTATTACGGCAGCTTACGGGTTCACGGAAAAGTATGACAAGTAACGAGATAGCTCAAGATTGGGATTTGCTCCTCCGACGATGGAGAGATATTCTCGGGTCCTCTCGGTGTTACGGTATCCATCATCGTCTGGCCAGACACATTGTGATTTGATCACTGGGATGCCGGAACACGGAAACGAGTAAAGAGAACAAAACCGGTAACGAGGTAACTTGCATGGTGGACAAGTGTTGATCCACGGGGATGCAATAAATCTCACCTCGGGTGTTTGTAATATATCGTGAAGCAGCAGGAATAGCACACGGCAACTGGAGGTTCACTCGAATATTCATTCGTGTGGGTATAGGGGTCAATATGGGTGTCCACGGCTCCGATGTTGATCATTGATCGGAAAGTGTTCTCGGTCACGCTTAAGGGTCATCTATCTGTTGAATACTAGACGGGGAGTCTAAGAGAAAATCACCGGAAACGTTTCGGACGAAACGGAAACGTTCCGGAGAGAACACCGGAATAGTTTCGGTGAAACTGAAAAGTTGTTTCAGGGTATTCCATTAAGTCATATTGGTTCCGGCACACACCTGGAAATTCTTGGAGGGTGCCATAATTGTTCAGGTAACTTCTGGAATTTTTCCGGAGAGAAAAACCGGAAGTGTTCCGGAGGAGCCGAAACCGCTATGGTTGCTTTTCGCTGAAGAAAAACATTGTTCCGGAATTGTTTTGGAATGCGGTCAAAATTGTTTTAGTGGTTACTAGAATTATTCTAGGCACACAGAAATAATTTGGGATTTAACGGACGCAGAAAAATGTCTTCGTGAATAGTGAAAGTGCTTTATGGATATTTTTTGGAAAGCACCTTTTGGGATATTTTCCAAAAGGCTTCTAGAAGGACTTGGGAGCCAAGGAAGCCCCCTCATGGGGGGCCCCCAAGAGTGGCCGGCCAAGGGAGGTGGGGCTCCCTGGAGTTCCACTTGCCATCCTTCTTTGCTTTATTCTTTTATGAAAAGGCATAAAGTGGGGGTACTTTTGGTATTTTTGAATGCCAACTTTACCCCTTGGCTTTCCTATAAATAGAGGTGAGGGGGCTGCCCCAAAATTCATCCTTTCTCTCATACACATGCCATTTGACTTGTCTGGCTTCTCTCTCCCTCCCAGCGAAATAGTTTTGTAGAGCCGAAAGGCTGTCTGGGTTCCAGCAGGAACTAGCTCTGGACGGCGAAGCCCTGCCGGATAGCTGACACCGTATGTGTGCAACCCCGTAGAGAGGTCATAGTTCTGATCTTTTGCACGAGGGGCTGTTCGAGTGTCCTCCCGAAGGGTTGTCCGAGTTTCGGTTCGAGTTTCAAGGGTCCTCCCGAAGGGCTGTCCGTGACATCGTCCGAGGGACTGTCCGACCGCCTCCCGAAGGGCTGTCCGGCGAGGGAGTACATCCTTGCGGTTGGGAGGTTGTAAATCCTAGCTGCAGGGATCTGCACCGACGATCTACACCAACTCTTCTTCCGCTGCGCTACGAGTCGGTACGGATCAGATCAAACCTTGTATGCAGTCACCATAGTGATCCTGGGCGTGCTCTCTATACCGAAATTTTTTGTTTTCTGTCGCGTTCCCCTATAGGTGGCTGCGGAGCTCGAATTTGAGCAGAGGGCTGGCGACAGAGCTTTGGCTAGGGGAAACGAGGGAGCTCCTCGAGCTCCATTGAGAGGGCAGGGGTACTAGGAGGTGGAGGAGGAGGCTGTGGGTGCTCGGGGGAAGCTCGGGAAGGGCCTATATATAGGCGGCCGGTGAGACCAGATGAGCACGGCCGCCGTGGCGGCCTTATCGGCACACTGGTGCTCGGGAAAGACGTGGCTAGACGCTTGCGAGCGTCGGGTGGCTTCGCGCAGAGTGGAGAGGCCTCGGGAGTGCTCAAGAAGGCTTGGGGAAGAAGCTAGGAGAAGGCGACGACGGCGGTCACGGGCGGGATAGTGCAGTGGCGGGGCTCGCCGTGGCGTGGGGAGGTAGAAGGGGGAGGGGAAGGTGCAGGAGAGGGGGCACGCGGCCGCTGCGGAGCCACTAGACATGCCCGGACGAGCCAGCGCTGGCCAGAGGCGACCACACGGAGCAGGCCGAGCACAAACTGCCGTTTCTGCATGGCCACCGCGTGGTCACCACGGCCACCGCGTGTCATGGGCATTAAATGGACCTGGGGCCTTGTCTACTACATGTATCAAAGGTCAATGAGCTGGCCTGTCGAGGTTTGGATGAAAGTGGCTACATGAAATGACAGATGTGAGCTGACTTTGATTCTGCCATGAAGGTGTTTGTAGTGTACTGGGAAAGAATGACTCGGGGTGATGAGCTGGATTTTGGTGTGTAGCAATGATCTACTAAGGTGAAGCCCTTGGCAAGTTTTCAGGCCAAATGGATCACTCTAGATAGCATTGCCTTCACACACAAGCAATCTGAACCGAAATGGATTTGAGCTTGTTGGGTTCAAATGGCTTGATGGAATGATCTGCATTTTGGTGTAGAGGGGTTATTTGAATGTAGGGAGGCACTGGAAAAATTTCAGCCCATTTGGACATACCAAAGTGGTACTTCCTTCACAGTGCTCCCTGCTGGACAGAAACTTGATGGAATTTTTGGGAAATAATGGCTTGACAAAATGATGTGAGTTTTTGCATACTGACATCATATAGGGAATGTGAGGTCCTGGATTAATTTCAAGAATTTTGAAGCAATATAAAATATAGTTGCTTCACAACCTGAAAATAGGTCCAAAAACAAAAACTGGATGATGCTCTCAAACTTTGAACTGTGGAACTTGGGATCTTGATGGAAATGGTTAAGACATGGATAGGAGAAGCTCCAAAAATTATTTGGGATTTTTCCTGGCTACCAAAATGGTAGTTCCTTTGGAAAGTGCCCGAAGTGCAATATTGGCTTTAAATAGGAACATGCAATTTCCCTTATTTAATTATGGCCAATATTTTTATGGGAGCTCAATAAGATCACAAAGAATATCTCCACAAGTTTTCATGAACTTTGGAGATGGATAGATATTTTCCTGGATTTAATTCCTTTAACTGGCAGAAAAAGGAATTAATTTTAAATGAAAAATATTGCAAATGACTTGGCAATATTTTTACATATCCAGGGTTGATGGATAAAGGAGAGTCTCTGGGAAAAGTTTGGGAGGCAACAGATCAAAGGAAATTAGGGTTCCTTTGTAACGGAAGAAATTAGGGTTTCCCTTCCGGTAACTCGGGAGGTAGGGTTTCGGTGGCAAACTCCTGAAAATGTAGTTGGAGTGGCCAAGTTGGGTTGGAGAGAATTTCTGGTTGGATAGGATAGGCAAGGCTATATGACCATCTTTATTTACCCAAGAGCGAGAGAAAATCCGATAACATCGAAAAAAAGACTGGAGTCAAATCCCGCGAAGGAAAAATCGAGGAGCGAAAACCAGGGTGTGACAACGTATCAGCATCCCCAAGCTTAATTCCTGCTCGTCCTCGAGTAGGTAAATGATAAAAACAGAATTTTTGATGTGGAATGCTACCTAACATGTTTATCATGTAATTGCTTTTACGGTATGAATATTAATAAATGAGTGATTCAAAGCAATAGTCTATGATTTGATATAAAGACATCAATACTCAGGCATACCAACAAACAATCATGCCTTTCAAAATAAAAATGCTAAAGAACGCTATCCCTACAAAATCATATAGCCTGTCAGGCTTAGTCTTCCTAACACAAAGTATTAATCATGCACTACCCCGATGACAAGCCGAGCAATTGGTTCATACTTTTTAACGCGCTTCAGCTTTTTCAACCCTCACGCAATACATGAGCGCGAGCCATGGACATAACACTATGGGTGGAATAGAATATGATGATAGAGATTAATAAGGGGAAGTCAAAAAAGGAAGATAGTCTCGCATCGACGCGGCTAATCAACAGGCTATGGAGATGCCCATCAATTGATATCAATGCGAGGAGTAGGGATTGCCATGCAACGGATGCACTAAGAGCTATAAGTGTATGAGAGCTCAAACTGAAACTAAGTGGGTGTGCATCCAACTTGCTTGCTCATGAAGACCTCGGGCATTTGAGGAAGCCCATCATCGGAATATACAAGCCAAGTTCTATAATGAAAAATTCCCACTAGTATATGAAAGTGACAACTCAGGAGACTCTATATGAAAAACATGGTGCAACTCTGAAGCACAAGTGTGGAAAAGGATAGTAACATTTCCCCTTCTCTATTTTTCTCTCATTTTTTTTGCTGGGCTCTTTTTGGCCTTTCTTTAATTTATTTTTTGTCCAGAGCCTCATCCCGACTTGTGGGGGAATCACAGTCTCCATCATCCTTTCCTCACTGGGACAATGCTCTAATAATGATGATCATCACACTTTTATTTACTTACAACTCAATATTATAACTCGATACTAGAACAATATGACTCTATATGTGCCTCTGGCAGTGTACCAGGATGTGCAATGATCTAGCGTAACATGTATAAAAAATGATGAACTGTGGCTGAGCCACAAATACTATGTCAGCTATATGATCATGCAAAGCAATATGACAATGATGATGCGTGTCATATAAAAAGAATGGTGGAAGTTGCATGGCAATATATCTCGGAATGGCTATGGAAATGCCATAATAGGTAGGTATGGTGGCTGTTTTGAGGAGGATATAAAGAGGCTTATGTGTGATAGAGCGTATCATATCACAGGGTTTGGATGCACCGGCGAAGTTTGCACTGACTCTCGAGGTGTGAAAGGACAATGCATAGTACCGAAGAGGCCAGCAAATTGCGGAAAGGTGAGAGTGCGTATAATCCATGGACTCACATTAGTCATAAAGAACTCACATACTTATTGCGAAAGTTTATTAGCCCTCGAAGCAAAGTACTACTACGCATGCCCCTAGGGGGAGGTTGGTAGGAGTTAACCATCACGCGCCCCCGACCGCCACGCAAAGGAAGAAAATCAATAATAAATCATGCTCCAACTTCTTAGCATAACGACAGACCATACGTGCATGCTTCGGGAATCACAAACCTTAACACCAATATTCTTACTAAACCACAACCATTCACTAGTACATCCACATATTACCATCTTAATATCGCAAAACTATTGCAAGGTATCAAACTTATCATATTCAGTGATATACATGAAAGTTTTTATTATATCCCTCTTGAATACCTATCCTTTATAGACCAATCTTATAACCCGTGCAAATTGCCATTACTATTTATTAGACTCTCAAAAAGATATAAGTGAAGCATGAGAGTGCAACTATTTCTTTAAAATATAATCACCACTATGCTCTAAAAGATATAAGTGAAGCACTAGAGCAACTGCCTAGCTCAAAAGATATAAGTGAAGCACATAGAGTATTCTAACAAATCACGATAAATGTGTGTCCCTCTCAAAAAGGTGTGTTCAAAATATTATTGTGGCAAACTAAAAAGCAAACAAATAAAATAAAAGTATGGCACAAGATGCTCCAAGTAAAACACATATCATGTGATGAATAAAAATATAGCTCTAAGTGATATACCGATAGATTGTAGACGAAAGAGGGGATGCCATCCGGGGCATCCCCAAGCTTAGATGCTTGGGTCTTCCTTGAATATTACCTTGGGGTGCCTTGGGCATCCCCCAAGCTTAGGGTCTTGCCGCTCCTTATTCCTTCATCCATCGTGGTCTCACCCAAAACTTGAAAACTTCAGCACACAAAACTTAACAGAAACCCCGTGAGATCCATTAGTATAATAAACAAATCTTAAAATTTAGGTACTGTTATAAATGTATTCATATTTAATATTGGCACAATACTACTGTACTCCAACTTCTCCATGACTTATACCCCCCGATACAATCCATAGATTCATCAAAATAAGCAAACTATGCAACAAAAACAGAATCTGTCTAAAACAGAAAAGTCTGTAAAGATCTGAATAAAAGTCATACTTATGTAACTCCAAAAATTCTGAAAAATTAGAAAAACATAAACAATTCATATACCAATACTGTGTAAAAAATTCAGAATTTTACCACACTCTAGTAAAATCAGAGAAATTTTGCACTGGACTCAAAAGTTTCTGTTTTTAAACAGCATCAATTATACTATCATCCAAATCATCCCAAAGGCATTACTTGGCACAAACACTAATTAAAAGATAAAAAACACAATCATAACAGTATCTGTAATTGTGTAAACACACAAAACAGAAAACAAAGCAAAAATTTAACATACATATTGGGTTGCCTCCCAACAAGCACTATTGTTTTATGCCCCTAGCTAGGCATAATGCATAGCTTCAAGTATTATCATCCTTCATTTTTGCCAATTTAGATGTATGTTTATCAGGAGGGTTTTCAAAAACAATGGGGAATACATCATCAATCAAGATTTTATCATTATTAAGGCAACTTTCCTCAAATCCTTGTTGGTTCCCTTTTACGATCCAAGAATATTTTTGATTAATATCATTGAAGACTTGTTGGATAATATGTAAAGGAGGAACTTCCTTTTTAGTATTTTCATCAAAAGTGTGATCATCATGAAACATATACCTCATCATATAATCTTCATTACATAAAATTTCATCTATCACTGGGTGTTCATAACTCATATTATAAAAATCAAAGATCTCTCTAGCTTCTCGCACTATGTAATCAAGTTCATTCATAAGGATAAGAGTAGCTATCTTTTTAGCCTTAGGATTATTTATAACAGGTAACTCGTGGAACAATCTTTGCAAAGTGGGATGAGTATGTCTAAATCTTCTTTCAAGTTTAAGAACGAGTGCAGAAATAGCTTCGGAGTAACTATTGGTTCTTTTAAGAATATGAATATCATTACAAACCAAAGTTCCCGTACAAGTAAAGAATTCTTGAATAACACGTTTTCCTATGATATTCCCACTTCCCGTCACAAAGATTTTAGTATCCAAATTCACGAAAGTTTTCATATTAAGAGCTTTATGATCCTCACTTTCTTCTTTAGTGATAACGAATTCAAACATGGTAGCAAGCAAGAGAAAACAAGCAAATAAAATATTTTTGTGTTTTTGTAATTTTTATGAGAGGTAGGGGAGATGAAAATGAGAGGCAAATGCAAATAAAAAGGCAAATAAATGTAGAGCTAGTAGATGATAGTTTATGCGAAGGTACTTGATAGGTTTTGGTGATGTCTCCCCGGCAACGGCGCCAGAAATTCTTCCTGCTACTTGTAAAATGTGTTGGGATTTCCCCGAAGAGGAGGGGTGATGCAGCACAGTAGAGATAAGTATTCCCTCAGTGAGAACCAAGGTATCGATCCAGTAGGAGAACCACACAGAACCTCGTGAACAGCACCTACACACACAAAGCAAATACTTGCACCCAACGCGGGCAAGAGAGTTGTCAATCCCCTTGAACTCGTTATTTGCAAGGATTAATTCTGATAGTGATAAATAGATAAAATAAATTGCAAAATAAAATAAAGTAAAAAAAATTGCAGCAAGGTATTTTTAGGGTTTTTATATGATTTAAGTAGACCCGGGGGCCATAGTTTTCACTAGAGGCTTCTCTCTCGAACGCATAGCATACGGTGGGTAAACAAATTACTGTTGGGCAATTGATAGAAAAGCGCATAATTATGACGGATTCAGGGATATGATCATGTATATAGGCATCACGTCCAAGACAAGTAGACCGACTCCTGCCTGCATCTACTACTATTACTCCACCCATCGACCGCTATCCAGCATGCATCTAGAGTATTAAGTTAATAAAAATGGAGTAACGCCTTAAGCAAGATGACATGATGTAGACAAAGTAAACCCAATCAATATGAATAAACCCCGTCATTTTATCCTTAATGGCAATAATACAAATACGTGTCTTGTCCCCTACTTTGTCACTGGGATATAGAACACTGCAAGATTGAACCCATCACAGTGCACCTCTCCCATTGCAAGATAAATCAATCTAGTTGGCCAAACAAATGGATAGATCGGAGAGAAATACAAAGCTATAACAATCATGCATAAATAAGTTTAGAAAAGACTCAAATATTTCTCATGAATAATCTGATCATAAACCCAGAAGTCATCGGATCCCAACAAACACACCGCAAAAGAAGATTACATCGGATAGAACTCCAAGAAGATCGAGGAGAACATTGTATTGAAGATCAAAGAGAGAGAAGAAGCCATCTAGCTACTAGCTATGGACCCGTAGGTCTGTGGTAAACTACTCACACATCATCAGAGGGGCAGCAAGGTTGATGTAGAAGCCCTCAGTGATCGATTCCCCCTCCGGCAGGGTGCCGGAAAAGGCCTTCAGATGGGATCGCGAAAGAACAGAAGCTTGCGGCAGCGGAAAAGTTATTTTGTGGGGCTCTCTGTTGGTTTCCCAATATTTGGGAATTTATAGAGGTGGAATTAGGTCAAAAGGAGCCACGAGGGGCCCACAAGGCATCAGGGCGCGACCCCAGGGGTCGCGCTCTGTTGCCTTGTGGCCTCCTCGTGAGGCTTCTGGTCTCCTCCCGAAGCTTCCAGGGTCTCTTTTGTCCAGAAAAAATTGTCAAAAAGTTTTGTAGCGTTTGGACTTCGTTTGGTACTGATTTCCTGAAAAACCAAAAACAAGCAGAAAATAGCAACTGGCACTGGGCACTAGGTTAATAGGTTAGTCCCAAAAAATGATATAAAATAGCATATTATTGCATATAACACATCCAAGATTGATACTAGAATAGCCTGGAACAATAAAAAATTATAGATACGTTGGAGACGTATCAAGCTCCTATGACTAAGTGAAAGTTATAAAGTCTTATAGTCCGATTGCCTAGTTTCTATTAACACAAAACACCTCTAGGCACCGAGACGTTGGATAAGGATTAACGTGTTATAGAAACACCCCACGTAGCATCTACAAGGGGGTGGAAGCCGACGACTGGGCACTTTCAGTGTTAAAACGGTCGCACAGGAGTCAAAATAAAACATCAGACATAAACAACATACATTTCAAAATAAAACTTGTCTTTGTACATTTTCAAGCCTCGGCATACCGAGGAGGCACCTATTCTAGAAGTACATTCTTGCTGCACCTGGCCTCGGTTATCCGGGCACCCTCCATCACACCGGGAAAATACTTCTCGGGGTGTGGTTCTTCCCTTCCGGAGGCCCTGCAGCCACAACCTCGGCCTTGACTCCTGGGTAATGTGTCTTTACAGACCCATACGCCAGCCGAGCACCTTCCAGGCAGGCGGAGCGCTTAAAGAGCTGGACTTGGGGAGTGGCGTTTTGGGGCCGCTCAACCAGTCCGAAGTAGCTGCTTGGCAGCGGCTCTGCCGGCCACAGGTTGATGTAGAGGTCATCAATGGCTGGCCTCGCCATGTGATACGTCTCCAACGTATCTATAATTTTTGATTGTTCCATGCTGATATATTATCAATCTTGGATGTTTTTATACTCATTTACAGCAATTATATATCATTTTTGGAGACTAACCTATTAACCTAGTGCCTAGTGACAGTTGCTGTTTTCTACCCCGTTTTTGTTTTACAGAAAATCAATACCAAACGAAGTCCAAATGCCATGAAACTTTTTGGAGATTTTTTATTGGCCAAGATAAACACTAGAAACAAAATTTTGAAGCATTGATTTTTTTTTGCCACGACTTCCTCGAATGTCATTCTGTTATGAAACTTGGCAAGCACTCAAAACATTGGTCAATGTTTGCCACCAAAAAATTTTAGAATTTTTTGAATGTTTTTAGATTGTACTGTTCATGCTAAGGTCATATGAGCTAAAACTGAGATGAGGACTTTCCAACACTTTTGTCAAGAATGAAAATGACATGCACATATAGGTGATGTTTTTGTGAACATTTTGATATCTTATTTGCATTTTTCTGAGTTAGTATGAATTTGTTATGATTTTTTCAAAGTGACGGTCAAAGGGTCAAAGGGCAAAAGCATAAGAATTGCAAAGTGGCTTGTACAGAACAGGTGAGTTTCTGAAGTTAGGGGTAAAACAGACGAGTGGGACCCAACTAGGGGCATAAATCTAATTATCCCAAATGATTATGTGTACTATTACTCCATTGTGAAGTTACAGTTTATAGCATATATATGTGAACTGTGCTTAGATTATTATTTTTATTTCTTAATATGGATAGCGTGATATACAAAATCTTACAACATATCCTATCAGGAAATGACAAAAGGCCAAGAATTAGAGTATGATGCATTAGGCATACATGCATATGACTGATAGTAGAAGTAAGTTGCTGTAGTATACAGATTCTTCTCATTTGATATGACACCAAAAATTCAATAAGAGCTATCCTTTGATTTTATTTTATTTTGCTTTTTCCTAGGGAGAACCTCCATTCGCGGATTTTCCGAGTAAGTTAATAGTTGAACTAAAGGCCTAATAGTAATGTACGTGGGCGGAGAGAACATACGATACTTAATGTTTTCGTATATGCATGGACTGAACACATACGTACTTCGGCATATCATTTTAATTTTGCATTTGCATGAAAGGATCTAAAAAATACCACCTCGCAATACTCTAGAATCAAGATATGAATAGGTTGAAAGATATCTTGATAAAGAAACTAAAATCGTTTAAATGTTCAAAGCGAGAGTTCTTTTAATATGCCATAAATAAGATACATTGTTGTTTGATTATTCATGTTTATGGGAGACACCCACGAATCCAAAGTTCCAATCTCATATATATGTATGGTTCCTTCCTGATCACATACACACCGGCAGCTATGTTAGGTGAGTATCGAGGAGTGCTTCCAAGGATGGAAGAACTATTTGGTTCTCCTTCATGATGTATGATGAAGAGCATCAATCAGTGCAGATATCTGATACATGTATTTTATTGATGCACAGTCTTTTTGTGTCATATACATATTCTAATTAAAAATTAGTGTGCATAATTATTACTTGATTTCTCATAGTGTTCGTGCATTTTTTGGTAGTTCACAGTATAATGGTGACGCAGTACCCCAGTTTGAGTTCTGGATCATCTCGCCCCTAAGAACTCAGTGTAAACCTGATAGTTATTTAAGAAAATTACATAGTGTGCGTTGTGGTTTGACAATCCAGTTCCCGTTTCTCATGTGTTTCCATGTAACTCTTATGGCCTACGCTTTGGTGCATTCAACAATACAATGTCTTCTGCATCATGTTTGCTTTGCTTGGTGTGTACTTCCCTCATATGGAGGAATCGATATACTGTTAATTACTTCATGAGGTGTAATAAGGGATGATCAGAATTTAGAATCAACCTATTATTTTTTTGTTTGGTTGAGGGACTTCTTAAAATTTTGGCTATGTGCACTTTTTCTCGTCAGTTGCCTTATATTTTACTTGACACTTCTATACCTAATATTAAAGGAAGGAGCGTTTCTCCACTTTTTTTCGTCCCATAAGTGTTTCGTACGTTGTCTGTTTTGTACGTCGTCTGTTTAAAAAAAAGGAAAAAAATACGCACAATGACGGACTCGAACCGTGTTCTCCTAGATAGTCACACATGCACAACCACCAAGCCAAGCTAATGTCTTGGGTGAAGAAGCGGAAGTTCACCTATTATTGAGGCCGGCGGTAGCTCGCGTCGCTGCAGGCAGCAGTTTCGTGGGCCGGCCCATTTTAAAGGATGACGTTGCACATATTTTTATTCTTTTGTTTGTACTTTCTGTTTCTTATTTTTCTCTTATGTTTTTTTATTTTCATTTTCCCTATTTTAATTTGTAAAGTATTCATCGCACTTTAAAAAATTTAAATCTTGTATTTGAAAATGTTAAACATGTATAAAAAAAATTGTATAAGAAAAATGTACAATGTGTATGAAAAAAATAGTGATCAAAACATGTATTCGAAGAAAATGTTAATCATGTATTTAAATAATGTTAAACATACATAAAAATGTTTCAAATGTATATGAAAATTGTACAATATGTATGAAAAAAGTGGACATCAAAATATATATTTCATGAAATTTTAACCATATTTTTTTTAAAGTTAACCTGTATAATCAATATTTCATATGTACACAAAAGATGTACAATACGAAGAAAAAACTAGACATCAAAACGTATATATGAAAAGGTGTTAATCATATATTATAAAAATGTTAAACCTGTATAAAAGTATGTACAGTGTGTATTACAAAATGTAGACATGTGTTGACAAAAAGTAGACATCGAACATTTATATCAAAATAAATGTAATTATCTTTTAAAAAAATGTTAAACATGTATAAAGAAATGTTCCTGATATATACAAACAAATGTATAATGTGTAAGAAAAAACATAGACAGTAAAACCTATATTAAAATAATGTTAACCATGTATTTAAAAAATGTTAAATGTATGCAATAAAAATGTCCCTTATCTATCTTTACCTAATATTAAAGGGAGGATTGTTTCTCCAATTTTTTTGGTCCATCGGGCGATTTTAGTACGTCGTCTCGTTTTTCGATTATTTTCGTCTGTCGTCCACGTTGTACTAAAAAATTGCGTTCCATTTTGATTGAAAAAAATTAATAGAGTTTCGAGGACTCGAACCCAGCCCGCACAGTTTCTACCCACACGCACGAACCAGACCACCTAGCTAACATACTGTTGACAGAAAGGAAGGAAGACATCTATTTATATTGTGAATACGTCTGAGTTCGTCCATTCAGGCCCAGCGACTAGCAAAAAATACAGTTGCACTCCAGTGGGCTGAGTTGGGCCTGTTACGCTACCTTTTTCTTATTGTTCACAGGAAGAAGCGATCTGCCAAAAATATGTACCCCTAAAAAAGCCAAAATATGACCCATGTGGTTTTCGAGCCCACAATCACGGCCCCGGTCGAAAAGGCAGCAACCAACGGAAATACATACATTTTTTTCCTACAAATTTGGGTTCGCTATATAATAGTCCCACCTTGGTTCTTTTCTCCAAGTTTCATCAGTTTATATAGGTTTACAAGTTGCCTTTGCAGCAAGCCTCAAGAACCAGAAACAAAGAGAACGAAGGAATAAATTGAGAAAAGGGAGGAGGAGCACGCAACCGGATGCGTGGGCTGATTGGGGCTCTAATTATATCGGAACGGATGCATGCACCACTGTTGATAGGCCAGTGACATGGTGCGTTCATTCTAATTAAATTGGACAGTTGGAACATTGGTGATCCATGAGATAGAAGGAGGGACGACATGTAGGGAGATTCAACGGGAATAAATGGAAATTGGAGCTCCGAGATTGCTTTCCAAGCGTCCTACCTGAGTCATTACTACTTGGTTGACCATACAACTAAAACTTGACAAATACATTTGGCCCACAAACGAAACAACTCCATGCAAGTATTTTCTTTTCTTTTCTGTTTTGCAACACTACTTCATGTAACAACCTACTGTGGAAACATCTTCAGAGAAACTATATTGAAAAGCCAAAAATATCTTATGGTAAATTGTCAAATATATCATGCCAGCTAAGCCCATGCTAGACAACTATCAAAAGAAGAAATAAATTCAGCGGGAAACAAAGGACTTAGAAGAACGAATTAATTCCCTGTCCTATCTGATGGGAGAGATTACCATTAAGTAAATGGGCATTGTTGTACTCCATTTATTGATAATGTTGCTTTGAATTTCTTGTGGTATATGTAAATTATGCTTGGCGATGTTTATATTATATTATTTAGGGCATTATGAAAGTCAAGCTTTTTTGCAAGAAGTTAACAATTGATTGATTTCCAGCCAATGGGAGTGAACTTCGTGAATATCAATTTTCACTTTCATTTATACTTGATGATAGAACAATAAGTTTACTCTCACCGGTTCGGTTTTTTAAAGTATGGTTCGATGGCCATGGTCGAAAAACACAACATGGTTTGCTGCCAGAAACAAGGCCAAGTTCATGGTAGAGATGAAGAAGGTGGACGGCGGTGATAGTGAAGTGTATGCTTATGTTCAGTCAAGAGGTTGATAGCCTCATACCTTAACATAATTTGCATTCAGAAGTATTATTGTATGCGGTAAATAAGAAAATGTACCGCCTGATATGTCAACACATGATTTGTTTTGAACTGCGTAAAGTGAATGTGACGATTGCAACGCACGAGGGATTATAAGTCGGTAGAGGGAGGAGCTTGAGTTTATTTCCCCCGTTGCAACGCACGGGCATTTGTGCTAGTCTTATACTATATCGATTGACATGAATTGCTAAAAAATAGGGAATTCTTGAGCGAGGGTCAATGGTAACATCATCATAGGTGGTCCAAATCACCTCACCAGTCAGGTTCTCACAAGTCAACATATACCATGAATCATGTGTTCGGGTGGTGATCATCTAACTTTAAATACCAGTCGACGACAAAATGTGTCGCTCAAACAGAAAACTAAAAAGGGATGGTAAGCATTTGTTCCTCCTTTCTGATAAATGTCTGCTTCAAAGTGAATACTTGATGCCTGTTATTCTGATAGTGAAGTCACAAGCCAGCTTTTATTTTCCCTTATTTTTACCCACTCAGTAACTATCGTGTGCCTTTCTATGTGGAAGTGCTTCATATGAATATTTCATAAATAAAAAATGATATGCATCGGGTAGGACTCACCAGAAAAAGGAGTATTAAGCTAGAAAATCCCACAAAAAACAGAAACATCCGACCATTAATTTAATACAATAAAATCTCGAGCCATTAGATGTGTTTTAAGTGAAAAAAATTACCCACCATTGCCATTATGAAAAAAAGTTCACACGTTACCTATTACTGATATACCTAATAGCGTGACATGAGATTTAAAAAAAATTGTGTGACCTAACATGCATGCATAGGACACTTGACTTTCTTTAAAAAAATATATAAAAGCTACATGGTGACGTGCATGCGTAGGACTTCCCTTAGAATATAAAGCTACAAGCATGCATGACGTGGGCATATTAGTTTCTATATGCATACATGCTTATATGGATGCATGAAGAAAAAATATACGTGCATTGTCGCTAGCACATGACGTGGCCTAATGCCTTTCTATATGTTGCATGCATTCTTCCTTAGATATATGGAGGCATGAAAAAGAATTGCAGTAACCTGGGTAATATGCCCTAAAGAGCGATTCAGCGTCTCTTCCACCAATGTGGAGCGAAACGACCAAACGTGTCATGTTACATCCATGGACGTATTGATCCATCATCCATGCATAGATTTATGTTAGTATGATCTATGTGCCAAGCAAGTTTTAGCAATAATTCTTCCATGCTTTCTCCGATCAAAGTAGTGATGATCCATACCTCGGGTATGTTGAGGACTGTTTATACCTGCACACCTTTAAATGCAGCCAACATATGCATGCTCCCATTACACCTCAAGCAAGAATCAAATTAACCTCTTGCATGCGTGGATACGATATACAGATCAATTTGTCCTATATTTTCGTGTCGCACGCAGCGCTTTCTGAATCTAGGGTAGGCATAAGTTGTATCTCTTACATGTATCTCACAACCATTAATCTAATTACGCACGCAAGGACATGCATGCAACTCTACCCGAAATACACGGTAAATGAAAAATGATCGAAAAGCTAAAAACAAAAAAATATAATGTAAATAAGAAATAAAAATTATTAGAAGTACACATTTTTCTGGTGTGCCCAAAATTCACAAATAAGTAAATTTCCAGTGTGCCAAAAATTAGACAAAGAAAAATCAGGAAGTATACATAAAATAAAAGGTGGGGTCAAAGTAACTTAATACGTACCTATTATATATTAGAAAATATTAAGGTCTAACCAGAAAATAGAAAAATACTCTAGAAAATCCCAACATCTAACCGTTGTTTTCTAAAGATAATTACCGTTAATAAATTTTGACCAACCAATTTCACGAATCCTATCCACCGCCACATGCACATGGCACAATACCCATGAAAAAAAGCCCCAAAACAAGTCCTAGCACCAAAGGTAAAAACATCACACCGAAATCTCTTCCATATTCCTATTGGACAAGCTATCCACCGCCTCCATGCTCTCGCAGCATAGGCCGGGCGATTGGGCCACCAGCGAGATTGATTAAGCCACTTCTCTAGATAGCCATGCGTCTTCACCCTCAAACCATCTTCCTCTCCCCAGCGACAGCTATCCATTGTCTCTATGCTTTTGTGACGGCTTTGTCGGGCGATGGGGCCACCAGCGAGAACGATCGAGCCGCTCCTATGGCTGACCATGTGTCTTCAACGTTACTCCACCATCCTCTCGCCTGGACGTCATAGAAAAAATCTACCACGACAGTTTTAATGGATATGTATAATATTTAAATACACTCTAACTTTATATACCCAAACTGAAAAACACTTATAGACAAAAAAATACGAAACAAAAATGTATATGGCAATCAGGCACATCGACAGCAAATTTCCTATGCCTACACGAAAACAATGAGAACTATTATATTTTTGTCTAAAGAAAAATAACAAATCTACATGATAAAATGCAAGAAAAATGACATAAATATAATCTGGGCGACGTGACTGGTCATAAAAAAAGGTTATTATGGCATGCATAATTAACAAGTAAATGATAAATGGATAACACATATATCTATATATCAAAATAATCAAACATACCTAAGACAAAACTATGTTTGCAAATGTATTACATTTGTAATGTCATCACATTTGGTTTCAATTTTTCTTTAGACAAATCAAATAATATGTTCTCATCATTGAACTTTATGAAATTCTAGCTCGCGCATCGAGCGGGCCACTTTGCTAGTTTTTACAAAAAGTGATTCCTCCCGGTTTTTATCGTAGTAATGATGAGGATATTAAAATGATTGGTGTTTCATCTATTGATTCTTTGTTTAGCAATATAAAACTTGAGGAAAAGGGGACTGAAGAAGAGTCAACTTTAGCTAGTAGGCGTTCCCATAATTCGGAGGCTGAAAATCTTAATGAAAAATTTGCTAAAAGTGGGTTTGGAGAGGTAAAAACTTTAAATAGCGATGTGCCCACTCTCTTGGATTACAAATATTTTAATTATGATAATTGTTCTTTGATTGAGTGCATTTCTTTGTTACAATCCATGTTAAATTCACCCAACGCTTATGAGCAAAACAAGGCTTTTACTAAACACATCGTAGAAGCAATGATGAAAGCGTTAGAAGAAAAGCTAGAACTAGAAATTTCAATTCCTAGAAAATTATATGATGAATGGGAACCCACCATTAAAGTTAAAATTAAAAATTATGAGTGCAATGCTTTATGTGATTTGGGTGCTAGCATTTCCACAATTCCAAAATCTTTATGTGATGTGCTAGGTTTCACCAATATAGATGAATGTTCTCTTAATTTGCACTTGGTGGATTCTACTATTAAAAAACCAATGGGTAGAATAAATGATGTTCTTATTCTTGCAAATATAAATTATGTGCCCGTTGATTTTATTGTTCTTAATATTGAATGCAATTCTTCTTGCCCCATAATACTTGGTAGACCGTTCTTACGAACTATAGGTGCCGTTATTGATATGAAAGAAGGGAATATAAAATTTTAGTTTCCATTAAAAAGGGTATGGAGCATTTCCCTAGGAAAAGAATTAAAGCACCATATGAATCAATTATGAGGGCCACTTATGGAATCAACTTGAAAGATGACAATACTTAAAACTATGCATTATGCCTAGCTAGGGGCATAAAACAATAGCGCTTGTTGGGAGGCAACCCAATGAATAAAATAATTTTTTTCTGTTATTGTGTGTTTTCACAATTATGCTACTGGTATGAGTGTGTTTTTGTGTTTTTAATTAGTGTTTATGCCAAGTAAAGCCTTTGGGGTGATTTGGAAGATAGTATAATTGATGCTGTTTGGAAAACAGAAAGTTTTGTGTCCAGTGCCCAATTTGTTTTTCTGTAATGGAGCGTCAAAAAAATCTGAAATTTTTACACAGTATTGGTATATGAATTTCCCACGTTTTCCTAATTTTTCAGAATTTTTGGAGTTATAGAAGTATGAATTTTAAATAGATTTCTACAGACTGTTTTGTTTTTGACAGATTCTGTTTTTGATGCACTACTTGCTTGTTTTGATGAATCTATGGATTGTATCGGGGGGTATAAGCCATGGTGAAGTTAGAGTATAGTAGGTATAATGCAAAAATAAAATATGAATGGGTTTGCAACAGTACTTAAAGTAGTGATTTATTTTGTTATACTAACGGATCACACGAAGGTTTTGTTGAGTTTTGTGTGATTGAAGTTTTCAAGTTTTGGGTGAGATCACGATGGATGAAGGAATAAGGAGTAGAAAGAGCCTAAGCTTGGGGATGCCTGAGGCACCCCAAGGTAATATTCTAGGAAGACTCGAGCGTCTAAGCTTGGGGATGCCCCGGAAGGCATCCCCTCTTTCTTCTACCAACCATCGGTAATTTTACTTGGAGCTATATTTTTATTTATCACATGATATGTGTTTTGCTTGGAGCGTCGTTTATTATATGAGTCTTTGCTTTGTTTGCTTTTTAGTTTGTCACAATCATCTTTTCTGGACACACCTTTTTGAGAGGGACACACATTATTCGTGATTTGTTAGAGTACTCTATGTGCTTCACTTAATTTTTTTGAGCTAGGCAGTTGCTCTAGTGCTTCACTAAAATCTTTTTGAGCACGGTGGTGGCTATATTTTGAAGAAATAAATTCTCATGCTTCACTTATATTATTTTGAGAATTGACAAGATTAAAATTTTGAATAAATAAATTCTCATGCTTCACTTATATTATTTTGAGAATTGATAAGATTGAAATTTTGAAGAAATATTTGCACTCTCATGCTTCACTTAAATCCTTTTGAGAGTTGATAATAGTAATGGTAATTTGCACAAGATATGAATTTGGTCCCAAAGTGATGAATATTCAAGAGGGATATAAATAAAAACTTTCATATAGATCATTGGATATGATAAGTGTGACTCTTTGCAATAGTTTTGCGATATGGAAATGATAATATGTGAGTCATGTTAGTGAGTAATTGTGATTTAGTAAGAATATTAGTGTTAAGGTTTGTGATTCCCTATGCATGCACATTAAGTCAATAGTTATGCAATGAAATTATATCCTACTTATGGTGCATTATTCGGTGTTAGTTATGTTCAATGCATGTTTATGACCGTTTTCGTTTTTTGGTTGGTTGCTTCTCAATCTATTTGCTAGCCTTCATTTGTACTAAGCGGAAATACTGCTTGTGCATCCAAAATCCTTAAACCCAAGTTGTGCCAAATGAGTCCACTATATCTACCTATATGCGGTATTTCAATGCCGTTCCAAGTAAATTTACGTGTGCCAACTCTAATTTTCAAAATAATTTTCCATTTTGTGTGCCCGTACCGCTCATGAAGCGGCAGGGGGTGACCATTATTTTCCATGCTAGGTGTGTTATTCTTACGATGAGTGTTTATTCACTTGTCATTGCACGAGAGAGTGACTGGTAATAGGGATGCTCAGTCCCACAATGAAATCAAAAATTAATAACAACAAAATTCCTTGGAAAGTGTTGGTATGGAGGGCACCCATGGATACGGCTAGCCATGGATTGTGAAAGAAATGGTGGAAAGGAAATAAACTTTACTTTCTGTTTGGGAACCGCCTATGATGTGTCTAGCATGGAAAATATTGGGAATTCTCGGTCGTTTTCGTTGACAGGAAAAGCATGCCTCTCAAAATATTTTTTTATCTCTTTAATTTCAGCTTTGAGCTCTGGCACATTTGACAAATCTCTGCTTCCCTCTGCGAAGGGCCTATCTATTTACTTTTATGTAATTTTTATTTTTATTTGTGTCTCCATCTTCTCTTACAAAAGCACCAACTAGAGAGCACTATTGTCATACTTGTGCATTGTGTGTAGCTAATATTTGAGTGTGTTTCATGAATGGAGCAATGATTGAGCATAATGGGCTAGGGATAACTTTCTTTAGCATTGATATTTTGAAAGACATGGTTGCTTGTTAGCATGCTTGAGTATTTATATCTTCATGTCAAATTATAGACTATTGCTTTGAATCATTCAAGTCCAATGTCCATGCTATAAAAGAAAAGAATATGTGATGAATATGTTAGGCAGCATTCCACATCAAAAATTCTGTTTTTATCATTTACCTACTAGAGGACGAGCAGGAATTAAGCTTGGGGATGCTGATACGTCTCCAACGTATCTATAATTTTTTATTGTTCCATGCTGATATATTATCAATCTTGGATGTTTTTATACTCATTTACAACAATTATATATCATTTTTGGAGACTAACCTATTAACCTAGTGCCCAGTGCCAGTTGTTGTTTTCTGCTCTGTTTTTGTTTTACAGAAAATCAATACCAAACGAAGTCCAAATGCCACGAAACTTTTTGGAGATTTTTTATTGGCCAAGATAAACACTAGAAGCTTCGAGAGAAGACCAGAAGCCAGAGGAGGTGGCCACGAGCCACCAGGGCGCGCCTAGGGGGAGGACAGGTGCGCCCTGGTGCCTCGTGGGCCCACCCCAGCTCCGTTTGACCTAATTCCACCACTATAAATTCAGAAAATTTCAGAAACCCTCAGGGGAGTCCACGAAATACTTTTTCCGCCGCCACAAGTTTCTGTTCTCGAGAGATCCCATCTGGAGGCCTTCTCCGGTACTCCGCCGGAGGGGGGGATCGATCATGGAGGGGCTCTACATCAACCTTGCTGCCTCTCCGATGATATGTGAGTAGTTTACCACAGACCTTCGGGTCCGTATTTAGTAGCTAGATGGCTTCTTCTCTCTTTTCGATCTTCAATACAATGTTCTCCTCGATGTTCTTGGAGTTCTATCCGATGTAATCACTTTTTGCGGTGTGTTTGTTGGGATCCGATGAATTGTGAGTTTATGATCAGATTATCCATGAAATTATTTGAGTCTTTGCTGCACTCTTTTATGCATGATTATTATAGCCTCGTATTTCTTCTCCGATCTATTGATTTGGTTTGGCCAACTAGATTGATTTATCTTGCCATGGGAAGAGGTGCTTTGTAATGGGTTCGATCTTGCGGTGCTCAATCCCAGTGACAGAAAGGGACATGACACGTATGTATCATTGCTATTAAGGGTAAAAAGATGGGGTTTATTCATACGTGAGTTTATCTTGTCTACATCATGTCATCGTTCTTAAGGTGTTACTCCGTTCTTTATGGACTTAATACACTAGATGCATGCTGGATAGCGGTCGATGTGTGGAGTAATAGTAGTAGATGCAGGCAGGAGTCGGTCTACTTGTATTGGACGTGATGCCTATATACATGATCATTGCCTTGGATATCGTCATGATTATTTGCTTTTTTATCAATTGCCCAACAGTAATTTGTCTACCCACCGTATGCTATTTTCTTGAGAGAAGCCTCTAGTGAAAACTATGGCCCCGGGTCTATCTAAATCATATTACTAAAATCCTAAAAATATTGCTGCCATTTTCTTTTATTTATTTTATTTTGTATTTTTGTTTCAATCTATCTATCTATCACATACAATTTAATCTTGCAATTTACCGCCGAGGGATTGACAACCCCTCGTTTGCGTTGGGTGCAAGGATTTGTTGTTTGTGTGCAGGTGTTGCTAACGAGGTGTTGCGTGATTCTCCTACTGGTTCGATAACCTTGGTTTCATAATTGAGGGAAATACTTATCTCTACTGTGCTGCATCATCCCTTCCTCTTCGGGGAAAATACCAACGCAAGCTACAAGTAGCACCATGCGCTGCAGCTCCATCCACTGCTTCATCTGGTCGTTGAGGAGCGGCGGATGCGAAGGCGCCTGGAATTGTGCCTAGAATGCCTTCTGCTCGGCATCGCCTTCACGGGAGCCGTAGTATTGGCAGGCATCCACCACACTCCTCGGCAGGTCCATGAAGGCGCCTAAGGAACGCCAGATTGGTGTCAGCTGCGCGAACCTGATATCGCCAAAGACGTAGTGCAGTAAGTACGGCTTACCAGAGGCTATTTGCTTCACTTGCTAAAGGTCCTCGCGGACCGCCCACACCTGGATCTGGGCCTCTTTGCAAGCCAGGCCCAGCTTTTCAAGCTCGGCGGCTTTCTTCTTCTGGTCATCCTGAAGGGCGTCGCGTTGTGCGTACAAACCCTTTAGGACTTCTTCGACCTCGATCTCCCAGGCTTGGTACTTGCCTCGGGCAACCTTCTCTTCGGCTAGCTTTGAACTAGCCTTCTCAGTCGCAACCTTATGCTGTTCGGCTTCTTCCGAGCTTTTTTAAGCTCGGCTCGGAGGGTCTCAACCTCCGCTGCGGCAGCTGGAAAACAATAAACACCTTTATGATAAAATTCTCCTATTAAATCAATATTGAGTACTGGGTGCCAGTTTTTCTTCACCTTGCGCGTTATCCATCTGCTTTTTGAGAAGATCGATATCCTCCTCGGAGCGCGCGAGCTTTTGGTTCAGCTCCTCCAACTCCTTCGAGGTGGATGTTGAAGTAGAGGCCGAGGCCTGCAATTAAACTCTTAGTCTCCGACCACGATCTCAATCCTCTGATCGGCTTTATCAAGTCCAATCAGAGTCTCGGGGGCTACTGCATATTCACTTTTCCTATCAATTAAGCTATAAACAAATGACCTCCAAGTCAGTTTATTAAAACTAAATTAGGGCTCGAGGGCTACCATCACTACGCTCTTAAGCATACACTCGAAGTTTATCTTTTGTTAGAATTGAATCTTCGGACAATTTTCCCATATTGGTCCGTTAAGGGCTACTGGGTATATGGGGTGCTAACTAAAAGCCCTGGAATCATAAAATGGAAAAGTTATTTTTCCATACCTCAAAACCTATGAAAAGGCGTTTGAAGGCCTCCTTCATCCCGGTCTCCACAGACTGGAAGTGATGGAACACCATGCCAAGTAGGGCACGGTGTTAGGGAAGGATGGAAGAGCTCATCACAGCTACTTCCATCTCTTCTTGCCACCCCGTGTGAGCCTGTCCTAGAATAGGCGGGGATGGCGGGACCACCTCGGCTCCTCCTCCCGTTGAGGCAGGAATGGTCGTCTCCGGTTGCTGCGGTGGCTCTGGGGCGACCGGGGCCGAGGACTCGGGGCGGTCGAGCTCCTTCTTTTTTTCGACCAAAGGGGTTCGTTCCCCTTGAACCTCGGCGACCGAGGTTTGAATCTCAGCCATGGGAGCACCAGTGCCGCCTTTCGCGTTTGACGCGGGAGGGGCCGGGTGTGATGACACCTTCCCTAGCTCGTCTTGAGCAGGGTAGGGGGACGCGCGCGCGCCTGTGCCGCTTTCAACCATCTCGGTCGGAAGGAGCTCGTCCTCTGATCCTCTGCCGCCGAGGAAGACGCGTTGTGGGCTGTGAAAGTGGATATCGTGTCATAAAATTAAAAATGCATTGATAATGAAATGCCATGTAAAGCACGTTAACTAAAGATACCTTGGTGGCAGCGGCTTTTCCCTACGCAGCTGAGGTAGCGCATCCTCGGAGGACTGGGAGAGCGCGACCTTTGTGGGGGCGGAGGTCTAGCCGAGCTGGTCTTAGGAGGCTTTCCGGAACCTTCTGCAAGCTTGGGGGGTGGTCATCCTCCTCGACGCCCTCAAACGCCGTCTTTTTCCTCTTCGGGGAAGAGGCCTCCTCTTCCCCCTCGTCCTCCTTCTCCTCTTCCTCGTGGACAAAGGAGGCGTGGGTGTCCTCGGATCTGGCATCCGAGGGACCTCGGATGCGTAAACCCTCCCTCTTCCTCTTCGGCTCCTTCTTCTCCTTGACTGGAACCTTGTATGGTTTCTCAGCCAACAAATCTTCGAGCTGAGGAGTCTGGGGTTCCTCGGGCAATGGCGCCGGGCACTTCATGTTCTCCGCCCTGGCACACCAGCCCTGATCATGAGAAAAAGAGCTACATTACTTTGCTGAGAAGTTGGAAGATGTTGAAGGGATAAAAAACATCACAAGTAAACTATTTTACCTTGAATGGACCATGAGCGGCCTCAAGGCCGCAGTCTTCTCCCGCCCTAGGGAATTTATTCTTGGATGGCTTGAAGAGCGCCGTCCACATACCGTCGAGGTTGGTGCGGAAGAATTCCTGCACGGGCGCTTCATCCTCTGGCTTGTAAAGCCACATCTGATTGGCCCGAAGTTGGAGGGGAAGATTGTGGTGATGGAGCAAGACTTAGACCACGTCCACCAGCTTGACACCTTTTTCGATCATCGATTTGATCCTCTTTTGGAGCGCCTCCACCTCGTCCGGGTTTGCCCAATCGGGGCCCTTCTTCATCCAGGAGGCGAGCCTCTTCGAAGGCTCGGTCATGAAGGCAGCGACCTCCGTTTGGTTTTCGGCGGGCAGCTCGGTGATGTAAAACCACTCTCGCTGCCATACCTTGATTGTCTCCACAAAGGTGCCTTCTGGCTAGGTCACATTCGGGAGCTTGCTCACCATGGCCCCGCCGCAGTCTGCGAGCTGGGCGGCACTGCTCTTCGGCTTGATGCTGAATATTTTTAGCCATAGGCCGAAGTGCGGCTCGACGCGGAGGAACACTACAAAAAAAACACTTCTGTGATGATACGTCTTTGTCACAGTAGGTCACGTTTTCTGTCATGCATGTACATCCGTGATGATTTTATGACAGAATCAAGATAGTCATACCTGTGCTGTCATAGAAGTGTTCCATGACAATACTCAAATTATCATCACGGAAGTGTCCACTTCCATGACGATAAATGGCGCGTCATGGAAGTGTTTTCATCAAGGATAACCGATGCATCGCATCCACCGTAACGGGTCGCTGTTAAGCTATTGGGTTCTGGTTTGGATCCGATAACCCGTTAACAGCCCTGACCAATGGGGATTTTCCACGTGTAAAATTCTCATTGGCCAACGGATCCACGTGTCTGCTCGACGTCACGACAGATGTTATCCATCCACTGGACGAGACGCGCCTATGGAACAGTGACACGTGGCATAGCCCAAAACAGACCCATTTAGCTAAAAAGGTCGGCCCAGTCAAAATAAGAGGGCCGGTCCATTTACGGCCTACTTTCGTCTGGCCCATTTATAAAAACGACCCATACGAGATCTGCCAATTCGGCCCGTCAAAGGCCCGTTAACGATTTGACACCTTTGCGGCCCATCGTCTGTTCCAGCCCGTTAACAGCCCACTATGTCTTTGGGCTCATTTGCCGCCCGAGGTTCTTTCGGCCTGTTAGAGGCCCATTATAGAGATGGGCCAATTTCCAGGTTGTACGTCTTTTGGCCCGTTAGAGGCCCATTATAGAGATGGGCCAAATTCCAGGCGGTACGTATTTCGGCCTTTTCGCGGCCCATTAGGGATTTGGGCCAACTTCCAGCCCGGTGTATCTTTCGGCCTGTTAATGGCCCACACCTTACTTGGGCCATTTACAGTCCGACCTGACTTTCAGCCTCTTAGTGGCCCATGTTCTCCATGGCCCAATTCCAGCCCGGCATGACTTTCGGCCTGTTAAAGGCCCGTTTTGTATATGGGCCCACTTATGGCCTGATTGGCTTTCGTCCTGTTAACGACCCGACATGGAAATGGTCCAAGTAGTAATTTTGATCTATTTCGGCCTGCTAAGGGCCCGTAGGCCCGTTTCCACTATTGGAGCCCAATCAAGGTTTCGGCCTACTAATGGCCCATCAACTAATTGGGCTACCTTACATTTGGGCCTGCTAAGGGCCCGTCAACTAATTGGGCCTACCCTACATTTGGGCCTGCTAACGGCCCGTCAACTAATTGGGCTTACCCTACATTTGGGCCTGCTAAATTTCCTGCATGGCTCTAGGCCCATTGAAGGACAGGGCCAAATACAGTCCATCAAAGGCCCACGTCGATTTAGGCCCAGCTATTACTTTAAGCCCATTACGAGGAACAATCATGGACTACGGCAGATCCCATCTAGTAACTGCAGGCCCATTACGGGGCCATTATAGGCACCGGGTCGTTCCCCTAGAAGAAGGGCCCGCGTTGCTTTGTTCCAGTTATTAATTTCACCGCATATTTTGTCTTGTTTGCCGCCAGTTGAGGTTTCGGCCCAGAAAGCTCGAGTGCAACCCCGCACTAAGCAAATATACGCATAAAAGGAAAAACATAGCACATCGAAGCATATATTACAGGAAATTACATCCACTGGGCAGTCAAAGATTGATGCCAGTGCAAATAAATTAATAGAGCTTAACGATGTATAACCTCACAATCTGCAACCTCAGCGCTGATGACGCCCATAAGCATGTGAGCAAGTTCTTTCTTCTTTGCTATACTGTCACTGAAATCATCGATCAGTTGTTGTTGCGCAAGAATGTGCACCTCTGATTCCTCCACGATTTCCATCATTGCTTCAGCCAGTAATTGGTTCACAAACGTACATCTTTTCCATTGGATTCGAGACAAAGGAAACTGAACAGATTCATATGGGGATTTTTGCAGGCTTGTATCAATGATAGTGGAAAGTGTCTCGACCACCGCATCATAACTTAAATTAGAGGGGAAATTGAACAGATTAATCAAGAGTTATACCGCTCCTGACACTGGTAGTACCGGTTGGCAGAAGCCCTCCAGGAACTACCGGTCCACCACCGCCCACCAACCGCTCCACTACAGAACGGATTCAGGTAGTTGAGCGGTGCTGGGTCGGAACAACCGCCGTGCACCAGATCCAGGGAACTACCAAGCATGAGGCAGTACAACCGCCCGAAGGCAGCGGTACAACCGCTTGACAGCTTCCTGGAGGTGGCAAACCCTAAGGTATCACCCTTAGGAGTGGTGGCTGTGCTGGAACAACCAGTGCAGCGGTACAACCGCTTGGAAGAGCGGTAGAACCGCTGGCCCATAAAAACTATTGCCACAGATAGAATTTGAGGATCTCTCTCCTCGAGCGGAAGGATATATAGTGGGTGCAATGGAATGTGTACGTGCATTTGATTCACCTAGTACCTTCCGACGCGGATTCCCTCTTAATAGTATGGGTTTCCTACGACCAAAGAAATAAAACACGTTGGAAACACCGTCTTCGATCTTTTCCGTCCAGAGGGACTGCCTAACCATCTTGCACCAAACAAGATGTACCTGAGTAACTTGGCACACGATTAGTCCGCAAAGTGAGTTGTCATCATCACCAAAACACTAAGGCGGGAAATGCCCTAACAATCTCCCCCTTTTTGGTGGATGATGACAACCACACGATTTACAGTGGAAGTCTACAAAATATAGACAGGCTCCTCCTAGATGTGTGCACTATTTTGATTTGCTTTTGGAATGCAAAGTGCTCACATTAGGATCATAGCTCCCCCTAGATTTTATCGACCAACCAGTAAATACAAATGACATGAATAGACAATACGCATGCATTTGTACGAGATGAGAAGTAGAGCAATATGAAAGGGCAACAATGATAAGCAAGCTCTACTAGTAAACGAGACATGATAAAGATAAGGTAAGAAATATCAGGATCGCATGTCTCACACCATGCACAAAGTCTCCACACACGACAAGTTCATAAAACAACTCGAAGCAAATAAAAGGTTCAACTCGAAGCAAATAACCACACCCATGCAAATCCCGAGACCTAATAGAACTCTCTCCCCCTTTGGCATCAAGACACCAAAAAGAAAAAGAGCGAAGCTAACACCCCAGAGTTCAGTAGTCCTCCTCTGACTCCTCGGTCTCCTCTGGATCATCAGCGTCAGACTCCTCGTCCTCGTCCATAGCATCATCCGCGGCAGTAGCAGAGGTGGAGGTAGCAGGACGTCCAGAGGCCTCATCGTCAGACCAAGTGCTGTTCTCAAAAATCCACTTGTCCTCTGGAGTGATGCTCTTCTCGGATCCACTGGTCACTGGGATGTTGAGGTGCTTCATCATCACAATCTGTCTGCGTCTGGCTTTCTTCTGAACATGAACCTGCAAGCAAAAGGTCTTCTTCACCTTGTCTGTGAGCTTTGTCACCCAGGAGGGCTTGGCCCTGGACTCAAGCTCAAAGTCCTCATCACTAGAGGTGGCATAGACATCCTCGGGATCATCAGCAGGAAAGCGAGGCTCAGCATGTTTCTTGTTCTTGAGTTGCTTGACCTCATGCATAGTGAGGTTGTCTGGTGATGTGAGAGGCTCTCCAGGCCTGCGAACTGCACATACAGAGTTCAGAAAGCACATGACAAAAGGAGCATATATGGGAATCTTTCGGAAAATGACCATGCTGTACATCTCCTCCCATAACCACTTGGACACATCAAAAGTAGCACCGGAGCCCACTTTGGACTTCATAGGCACCAGCAGATCCACCAGATAGCCATAGATCTCATCCTGATTCCCAACCTTGGGTAGAAGCACATTGCGGAACACACTATGCATAATATCATAAACCTTCTCCTGATCCTTGGACTCACCAAGTACTCCACGCCCCCGAATGTACAAGGGGGCAAGCATCTCCTTACCCATGGAATTGGCATGGTCGTGAGGACGGATGCCACCATTCCCGGTGAGACCGGTGTCATCATATCCGAGAGCACTGCAGAAGGCTCTCCAAGGCACCTGAAAGAGCTCATGACGGCACATGAAAGTCAGAGTACGAGCCTCATCGGTGCCGAAATGAACAGCGGCATAGAACTGATGGATAAGCTGCACATCAAAGTCACAGTGGATAGACACGAGCTTGACCAAGTCAAACTCCTCGCAAAGAGCCAATGCCTCCCCAAAGTACCCCATGTTGTTCCTCCAATGATCAAGGTCAATGGTCCACTGCTTGGCATACCGGTTCTTGTGATGCTCAAAAATCTCATGCACAATCCTCACTTGCATCTCATTCCTGAATTGAACGGTGATCCACCGAGGTGCGATGGGGACCTCATAGGGATTCTGAATGTGGAACTTCTCCCAATCCGGCTGCTTCCATCTGTGCATAGTTAAGGCCACACGTTGCTTGGCAGCGGCAGACTTCTCACAACGGGTGGGCTTGGTGGGAACCACCACTTCCTGTTCTTCCTCAGTGTCATTAGGATGCTTGCCCCTAAGACTCTCTTCCTGGTCTTCTGGCGAGGAGCAGAGCAAGAACTAGAGCCACATGCACACACACACACACGGGAAGCACACAAGATAACCCAGAAAAGATGAGAGGATTGCACACAAGAAAGGAGGAATAAGTTGCTTGTGAAACAGAGAGAAGTAAATGAAATGCTACAAGTTTCAGGAATGCAGGTTGTACTGGTTATCCAACCGGTAGTACCGCCCATAATGAGCGGTTGTACCGCTGTCTGCGAGCAGTTCCAATCGTGGGAGAATAGGTACAAACGGGATTCGAAACTAATAGCAATTTTGTTTCAACTTCTAGCGATCCACAAACAACAGAGAGTAGTAAAGAGATCTCTTCCACCCAATAGTTTAGCCAAAAACGCGGGATATCAAGCAATGCCCTAACAATGGTGGTTTCAAAGATTGACACCAAGAGAGAAGGAAAATGGGGCATTACCGGCATCCATGGGAAGAGATCGGGGAGGAGGCAGCCTCCACGGAGCGAATCTGAGAGGAACCAACAGATCCGGGGCGCCAGAGGGCACTCCGGGGCGAGGGAGGTGGCGACCGGCGGCTAGGGCAGGAGAAGAGGACGGGCACGAAGGGGAAAAGGAGATACCCCTTCGGCCCGCCCCCTTATATACTTGCCTAGACCGCGGAGCGGTTGTACCACAGCAAAGAGCGGTTGTACCGCCCCATGGTACTGCCAGGGGCTATGAGCGGTTCTTCCGTTGCCATGGAGGCAGCGGTGGTACCGCTTGGGGCTGTCCGGTAGTACCGCCAGCAGCACAGGACTGGGAAGTGGCAGTAGAACCGCCACCATAACCCCGGTTTTACCGCTGGGACACTACAGCCGAATGGCAGAGCGGTAGAACCGCCCTGACCACCGGTTGTACCACCCGGTCACAGTCACCCACGCCAAGATCAATTTGTGTGCAATTGGAACTAGATGTTTTGCGGGGAAGGGAAAGGCTTAGGATGGTGACAAGGCACTGTAATATGGTGAAGTAAACTCCAAGATTGCAAGAAGCAAACAATAAAGGCCAATACTTGGAGAGTACAAACACCTAGGACCTAAGAAATCTAGCAAGAGCGAAAAGGAGAAAAGGGGCGGTGGCCGGAGCCACCTATGTTTGATTCAATTGGTATGGCACCGCAAAGATTTGAACCTTGGGCCCATGACTAAAACTCATCTTTGAAGCACAAGTACCATCAAAAATGGCTAATGTGAAAGATATGATTTATTTATGCATAATGGGGGGGAGGGAGAGTTCATTGAGAGAACAACACTCCCCCTATGTCCATGCCTACTTCTAGAACAAGAGAACATGATGAATGCGGTGGGGTGAGCCTAGTTTCAAGCCACATTGCTCGAATCAATGATATTTAGCTCATGCCTTAACTCGCGAAATCTTGCTTCATCCAAAGGCTTCGTGAAAATACCCGCTAGTTGCTCTTGAGTGTTGATGTAGATAATATCAATCTCTCCACGCTTGATGTGATCCCGGATGAAATGATGACGAATCTCAATATGCTTCGTATTGCTATGTTGCACCGGATTGTAGGAGATCTTGATAGCACTTTCATTGTCACATAGAAGATGCACTTTGTCACAAGTGACACCGTAATCCTTTAAAGTTTGCCTCATCCATAGCAATTGTGCACAACAACTTGCGGCGGCTACATACTCGGCCTCGGTGGTGGAGAGAGACACACAATTTTGCTTCTTCGAAGACCAACTCACCAAAGAGCGACCAAGGAATTGGCACCCTCTGGAAGTTGACTTCCTATCCACATGGTCTCCCGCCCAATCCGCGTCCAAATATCCCATGAGATCAAAGCTTGCACCTTTGGGGTACCATAAGCCAAAGTTTGGAGTATGAGCCAAATATCGAAAGATTCACTTGACCGCCACATAGTGGCTTTCCTTAGGTGCGGCTTGAAACCGTGCACACATTCCCACACTCAACATGATATCCGGTCTAGATGCACAAAGGTAAAGCAAGGATCTAATCATGGAGCGATATACCTTTTGATCCATCGCTTTACCATTGGGATCAATGTCAAGTTGGCACTTGGTAGGCATTGGAGTCTTGGCCGGCTTGACATCATCCAACTTGAATCTCTTGAGCATATCTTGGGTATATTTGGCTTGGTTGATGAAGGTTCCTTCTCTTCTTTGCTTGACCTCGAACCCGGGAAAGAACTTCAACTCTCCCATCATGGACATATCAAACTTCTCCGTCATGAGTGCGGCAAACTCATCATTGAAAGCTTTGTTAGGAGAACCAAAGATAATAGCATCAACATATAGTTGGCATATGAACAAATCCCCTTTAACCCTCTTAGTAAAACGAGTGGGCTCGATTTTCCCAATTTCAAACCCACGGTCTTGCAACAACTCGGTAAGGTGCTCATACCACGCATGTGGGGCTTGTTTAAGGCCATAGAGTGCCTTATCGAGCTTGTATACATGATTGGGGAACTTGGAATCCTCGAACCCCGGGGGTTGTTTGACATATACCAACTCATTAAGAGGACCATTAAGAAATGCACTTTTCACATCCATTTGTTGCAACTTAAAATCATGATGAGATGCATATGCAAGCAACATGCGAATAGATTCAAGATGAGCAACGGGAGCAAAGGTTTCACCGTAGTCGATACCCTCGACTTGGGAGTAGCCTTGTGCTACCAATCTTGCCTTGTTTTGAACAACAACACCGTTCGCATCTTGCTTGTTCTTGAAGATCCATTTGGTTCCAATGACATTGTGGTTCTCCTTTGGCCTTGGTACCAATTGCCACACCTTGTTGCGCTCGAAGTTGTTGAGTTCATCATGCATGGCTTCAAGCCAATCAATGTCCTCGAGCGCCTCATGTACCTTTTGGGGTTCAACACAAGAAACAAATGCGTGATGCTCACAAAAGTTTGATAATTGTTTACGAGTGGTTACCCCTTTCTTTAAGCTTCCATAAACGTTCTCCAATACATGTCCTTGATGCTTAAGTTTGGGAGCAATCTTGGCGGCACGACGCTCCAAAAGCTCCTCCATAGGCATTTGAGGAGAATCATCTTGATCATCTTGAGCGTCGTCTTGAGCTTGTTCTTGATCTTGAACTTGCTCTTGATCTTGAACTTGCTCGGAGTCTTGAACTTGATCTTGGGCATCACTTGGTGAATCACCATCATCATGAGATTGATCTTGCCCTTGATCTTGTTCACTTGGTTGAGGGCCTTCGGTTTGTTCTTCGGAAGCGTGTGGGTCAATGGTTGGTGATGGCTCCACTTGCGTAGAGCATTGTCCTTCTCCTTCGGCCACAAGGGGTTCCTCAATGGGGAGTATTTGACCAATCCCCATTCTTCTTATGGCTTGGGGAGGAATTTCATCACCTACATCACAAAGACCACTTTGCTCCACTTGGGAGCCATTATTTTCATCAAACTCCACGTTACACGTCTCCTCAATGAGTCCATTGGACTTGTTGAGGACACGGTAAGCATGAGAGTTTGTAGCATAACCAACAAATATGCCCTCTTGAGCTCTAGGTTCGAATTTAGACAAACGAACATCTTTCTTGAGAATGAAACTTACACCCGAACACCCAGAAGTACTTGAGGTTGGGCTTGTTACCGGTAAGTATCTCATATGAAGTCTTGTTCAAGCCTTTGCGGAGGTAGAGCCGATTGGATGCATGGCATGCGGTGTTGATGGCTTCAGCCCAAAAGTTGTACGGAGATTTGAATTCCACCATCATGGTCCTTGCCGCGTCCATCAACGTCTGGTTCTTCCCCTCCGCTACACCATTTTGTTGAGGGGTATATGGTGCGGAGTATTGATGCTTGATCCCCTCATCACTAAGGAACTCATCCAAGGTATTGTTCTTGAACTCTGTGCCGTTGTCACTTCTAATCATCAATATCTTTGCATCATGTTGACGTTGAGCTTCATTTGCAAAGTCGATGACGGTTTGTTGGGTCTCGCTCTTCCTCTTGAAGAAATATACCTAAGTGTATCTTGAATAGTCATCCACAATCACCAAGCAATACTTTCTTCCCCCAAGACTATCAAAGGATGGAGGTCCAAAGAGATCCATGTGAAGGAGCTCCAAGGGCCTCTTCGTGTAGATGATAATAGTGGGTCGATGAGCCGTCTCATGAAGCTTTCCTTCGATACAAGCACTGCAAGCACGGTCTTTGGCAAAGCTCACATTTGTTAGTCCACAAACGTGATCCTCTTTGAGGAGACTTTGCAAAGATCTCATATTGACGTGGGCTAGTCGGCGATGCCAAAGCCACCCCACGTCAACTTTAGCCATTAGGCAAGTCACGATCTTAGTGGGCCGCTCCGAGAAGTTAACCACATAGAGACCGTTCTCGCCATGCCCAACAAAAGCTACTTTAAGAGCCTTGCTCCACAAAAGGGCCATGGTATCAAGATCAAAGAATGTAGCAAAGCCCATAAGTGCAAGTTGATGAACGGAAAGTAAATTGTATGCAAGGGTCTCAACAAGCATGACCTTCTCAATTGATAAATCATGAGAGATCACAACCTTGCCAAGACCCAATACCTTAGATGTTGAGGCATCACCAAATTGAACATGGGTGGGCATAGATGGGCTTGGTTGTACGTCCACCACCAAGTGCTTGCTCCCGGTCATATGATTTGTTGCTCCACTATCGAGCAACCATGATCCTCTACTGCAAGCAAACTCCTACATAAGATCAATGCTTGGTTTTAGGTACCCATTTTTGAATGGGTCCTTTGATGTTAGTAACAAGGGTCTTAGGAACCCAAATAGACCATTCAATGTACTCATGAGAAGAACCAACAAATTTGACATAAACATGCCCATCACTAGCATGGCACAAAACATAAGAAGGGTTAAAGTCGTCGGCTTTGTCTTGAGGAGTGGTTTTGCCCTTCTTGGCATCCCCACCCACCACCTTGTTCTTCTTCTCCTTAGGAGCACCCTCTCCTTCCTTGATAAATACCTCTTTGAGAGGGAGAGGTTTCTTGATCTTGCTATTCTTCTTCTTATTTGACTTGGGTGCAAACCCAAGTCCCTCCTTGGCCACAACTTCCTTTTGATTGCTCAAAAGTTCGTTGAGGTTCTTCTCGCCTTGTATGCAAGTCACAAGGCCCTTCTCAAGTTGCTCCTTCAACTTGGCATTTTCTTCCACAAGATGAATATGCTCACAACAAGGGTTAGTAGTATGAGCATTATCAATTAGCACAAACGGAGCACATGTGGCAATCTCCTTAGTGAGCTTGACTTGGAGTTGATCATGAGACTCCTTGAGTGTAGCATGTGCACTTTTTAAGGCCTTGTGAGCCTTGTCAAGTAGCTCAAACTCCTCTTTGAGTCTAGCATGGCCAACCCCAAGCTCAACATTTTCGGATTTAAGCACATGAGCGAGAACTAGAGCATTATCATGATCTTTCTTTTATTTAGCGACATCAACGTTTTGCGACTCCTCAAGAGCCGAACGAAGACCTCGTTCTTCCTCTAGAGCAATGGAAAGATCCGCAATCTCATCGGCATAGTCACGACTATGGCCTTCCAAGTTAGTGATAGTCTCTTCGTGAGCCTCAATGATATCATTGGCCTCACCTAGTTGTTCCAAGAGAGCAACAAAGTGCTTCATGGTCTCACCTCTAAGCTTACCCAAGAACTTGTCGAACTCATTTTCATCCACCTTTACCTCCTCATTTTCGTCCACACAATCCGGCAAAGGGGGATTAGTAGTGAATGAAGTTTTGATGTTCGAGGTTACCTTGTTGATGCCTCTTGCCATGAGGCACTTGGGGATGAAATTCTCGTTGGGGGCATCGAAGAGGGACACCGAGGTTGGGGAAGAGGTGGCAATGGCCACGGTGGCCATTGCATACCCTTCACCACTTGCATCATCATCATCATCATCATCGGAGTTGTACTCTTCTTGCACCACCAACCCCTTTTGAGGCGCCTTCTTCATGAAGTTATTCTTGTTGGGGAAGGACTTGGCCTTGTCTTTGCCGATGAGCTTGCCACCATTGTCTTCTCTCTTCTCATATGGGCACTCCACCACGAAGTGACTTACATTGCCACAATTGTAGCAAGTTCTCACACGTTGCTTGCCCTTGGAGCCACTTGAGTTGTTCTTGGAGAATTTTGGCCTTGAGTTCCTCTTGTTGCCCCAAAATTTCCTTGACGCAAGAGCCATGTGCTTGTGGTAAGCATACTTGGTGTCTTCGGGGCAACTCTCCTCTTCTTCATCTTCTTCTTCTTCCGGAATGGCCTTGGCCTTCAAAGCAAGGTTGGTCTTCTTTGACCATTGGACACGAGCTAGAGCATTGTCGGCGGTCTTGTTCAAGATGTTCATTGCAATGAATTCATCCAACACTTCACTTGAGGACAAGGTGTGGAAGTTTGGTCTTTGACGGATCATGGAGGACATGCTCTTGTTGAATGGCATGATGGCCTTTAGGAACTTGTGCTTAACCCAAGTGTCATCCGTATCCTTGCTCCCATGGTCTCGGAGTGAGACCGTGAGAGTAGTCAATCTCCGGTATAGCTCACGAGGATCTTCATCATCCTTCATCATGAACTCATCGGCCTCATCAAGTATGACCTCAAAGTTGGACCGTTGAATGCTTGAGCTTCCCTTGTACAAAGAGACAATGTGCTCCCAAGCCTCCTTGGCACACGTGAATGGCCGCAAATGAGAGAGTTCTTCCGGCGGCATTGCGGATTGGAGAATGAACAAAGCGGAGTGATTGAGTTGATTGTTCACTTCTTCTCTTGGCGTCATGTTATTCCAATCATGAGGGTAGAAGCCTTGCTCAATGACTCTCCAAAGTTGTGTTGAGTTGTGATTCAAATGAGACTTGATAAGAAAAACCCAATCATGAAAGTTATTCAAATCAAGCTTAGGAGGAGGACCAAGAGGGTTAATGCGAGGTGAAGGTACTAGTCCTCCATAGACCGGGGGAGGGGCAACCGCGGCATGAATGCCCATCCCATTCTTTCCTTGAGGTAAAGTAGGCTTATCACTACTAGCCCCCTCCTTACCGGAGTTGGCATCCGACTCCGAATTGGTGGGGTTAACCACTTGCAACGGATCGGTAGAAAGTTTGAGGCCCTCAAGGAGTTCTTTAAACAAGGACTTGACCTCAGTCGTCATGGAGGTTTTAAGTGAGGCAATTGCCTCATTTAAATCCTCACGTGTGACCGTAGTCACTCCCTCGGCCACGGGTAATTCCTCTGCCCTTGCCCTATCGTCAACCATACTCTTTAGGCGGTGAATCCCTTAAAAAGAGACGAGGCTCTGATACCAATTGAAAGGATCGATATGGTTGACTAGAGGGGGGTGAATAGGCAACTACCAATTTTTAGCTTTTCTTACCAAATTAGGTTAAGCAACAAATAGGTTGTCCAGATATGCAACTATGTGAGCAACCTATATGATGCTAACAACAAAGATAACACAAGCAAGCAAATGATACAACACAACAATAGCTTGCACAAAGTAAAGGTAAGAAGTAACCACAAGTGGAACCGGTGAAGACAAGGATGTGTTACCGAAGTTCCTTCCCTTTAGGGGGGAGTACGTCTCCGTTAGAGCAGTGTGGAGGCACAATGCTCCCCAAGAAGCCACTAGGGCCACCGTATTCTCCTCACGCCCTTGCACAATGCAAGATGTCATGATTCCACTAGTGGTGCCCTTGAAGGCGGCAACCGGACCTTTAAAAACAAGGTTGGGGCTCTCTCTACAACTTAATTGGAGGCTCCCAACACCACCACAGAGCTTCACCACAATGGAATGTGGCTCCGAGGTGACCTCTTCCGTCTAGGGTGCCCAAACACCCAAGAGTAACAAAATCCACACAAGAAAGTATGGGGGAATCAAATTTCCTTTGGTTGAAGTGTAGATCTAGGTTTCCTCCCTCAATCCCTAGCAAATCAACAAGTTTGAGTGGCTAGAGAGAGAGATCGGGCAAGAAAGCTTGAAGGGCATCAATGGAGGAGAGAGAGAGGCAAGAGGTTGAAGGTAGGTGGAAGAACCACCTCCTTATATAGTATCCCCCCAAATCCAACCGTTACAGCAGTTTTCACACTGCTGCGGTACAACCGCCTGAGTCACTGGTACAACCGGGATTCACGGGGTACACTACAGAAAGGAGTCAGTCGGTACAACCGGGACCAGCTCCGGTAGTACCGGTTGTCTGGAGTCACCCGGGAACAACCGGTCCACAACCACCCAACAACCGCTTCACCACAGAAGGGCGCCACCCCCATAGCGGTGGTAGAGGCGGTGGTAGAGGCGGTGGTTGGGCCGGTGCAACCGCCCGACCAGAGTCTAGGTGGTGGCTAAGTCTTGGGCGGTACAACCACTCCTGACACCGGTAGCATTGGCGGAAGCCCTCCAAGAACTACCGGTCCACCACCGCCCACCAACCGCTCCACTACAGAATGGATTCCGATAGTTGAGCGGTGTTGGGCCGGAACAACCGCCGTGCACCAGATCCAGGGAACTGCCAAGCACCAGGCGGTACAACCGCCCGGAGGCAGCGGTACAACCGCTTGACAGCTTCCTGGAGGTGGCAAACCCTAAGGTATCACCCTCAGGAGTGGTGGTTGTGCTAGAACAACCAGTCCAACGGTACAACCGCTTGGAAGAGCGGCAGAACCGCTGGCCCATAAAAACTATTGCCACAGCTAGAATTTGAGGATCTCTCTCCTCGAGCGGAAGGATATATAGTGGGTGCAATGGAATGTGTACGTGCATTTGATTCACCCAGTACCTTCTGACGTGGCTTCCCTCTTAATAGTACGGGTTTCCTACGACCAAAGAAATAAAACACGTTGGAAACACCATCTTCGATCTTTTCCGTCCGGAGGGAATGCCTAACCATCTTGCACCAAACAAGATGTACCTGAGTAACTTGGCACACGATTAGTCCGCAAAGTGAGTTGTCATCATTACCAAAACACTAAGGCGGGAAATGCCCTAACAGGAACCATGCCAAAAATCACTGTGTCTTCACTGTGTTTGACATCTCCGATCCCTTCTTTACATTCATATGTAAAGTCTTTACTTTCCGCTGCATAACTCTTAGACTTGCATGTGTAGGGTGTTGCTTGGCTTGGTAGAATTGCTAAAACTTGCCTACAACTAAAATTGGGAAAATGTTAGGTTTTTATTTGGTCAAGTAGTCTAATTACCCCGCCCCCTCTAGACATACTTTTGATCCTACACAAGTCATCAACATCCGGAAGTCATACATAGGTGCCCTGAAAGTTGGCCCATAATTCATCCTCGAGGTCTTCCCAGACGCCGATCAAGTTCTCGGGAAGGCTGTTAAGCCAGTGCCGAGCTGATCCTTTGAGTTTTAATGGCCGATATTTGATGGCGTGGAGGTCGTCTCCGCCTGCCATATGTACCGCCATGAGGAAATCCTCTATCCAGACCGCGGGATCTGTTGTTCCTTCGCACTGCTCCATGTTTATGGGTTTAAACCCATCAGGGAATTGGTGTTGCATAACCTCGTTTGTAAAGCATTGAGGATGTGCAACTCCTCAGACCATAGCAGTGGCATGGCGTACATCCGATGCCATCACGTGGCGGTCGTGGGTGTAATCACGTATGTAACCGTTCTTCGCTAACCAAGCCAAGTATACCACCTGTCCAGCAGGTGGGGCGTTGCTTGGACTTGTAAATTGACCGAGGTGGGACTTTGGACTTCAAGGGCCTTTTCTCATTCGGGTCAACTTTCATGTAGTCCACAGTGGATGTGCTCTGCCTCGGTTGTCGGGCACCTCGCGCGCGTATTTACACGCACCTATCAGTCGGTCTCGGCCCGAAGGAGGGCGATCGAGCATTTCAACCCAGTCACGCTTTGAAAGCACGATATCCTCAGCCTCCGCGTCTAACTCATCAAGCAAGTTTTTGCGGGGATACGATCGGTCAGCACCTATTTGATGGAGCTTGTCCTCAAGTACCTGTTCGGCTCTTAGGAGCTCGGTCCATCTGTCGTTCAGTTTGTATTCTTCATCTTTAAGACGATGAGATTTATTTTTAATGCTCTTGGCCGTGCTGTCCAATTGCTTGCGCAAAGTTTCGAGCCGAGGTCCGTCAAGGGGCTCCTCGAAAGCATCATATTCATCGGGGCCGAGACTGTGCTCTTCTTCAGCCTCCGGATCATAGTTTCTGTCGTCGGGGTCGTCATCATCCCCGTTGACCTTATTGACGCCGCTATCATTGCCGGCACCATCATCTGCTGCATCGTCGTTGACGGCATCCCCACGCCATTGCTTGCGTTGCCGTTGCCCCCGTTACCTCGGCAACCCTTGGGTCGGCGCTTCGGATTTCCCCCTCCTCCCCCGTTCTTGGGGGTGTCTACCATGTAGACGTCATAGGTGGAGGTTGCGGCCCACTTGCCGGTGTGATTCACGGCAGGTGGCGGGGTGGTGTCAGAAGTTTTGTCGGCATCCTCATCCATGTCAATTGCCTCCCCAGAGGTGCTGGCTAAGACGTCGGTTAAGTCCTAGACGGTAGCGACTAAGTAGGTGGTGGGTGGGCTGAAAATTCCAGCTTTATCTGGTTTTTTCCAGATCTGATTGTACACGGAGCTCCGATCATCCGAGATTGCAAGGCTCTGAATTCGATCTAACATCTCGTTCAGGAACGCCTTATCGCCTTCACCCATAACCTGGTTGTAGGTTGGGTTCAATTGGGGTCTGCCCGAGATCCGATCTAACATGGTCTCGGGGACTTCGATAGTGCTCGTCTCTGGGCTCAGGGCCAAATCTGAGGTATGATCAGCGCCGTGGTCCTGATCTAGGATTGACTCCGAGATCTGGATGGAAGCGTCAGTGTGGTCTTCGGCCTGGTCTGACACCCAACCTGAAAAAACAAGCTCGCCGTGTGAGTCCGCAGTGTACTCCAAGTTTCCAAATCTGATGATCTGTCCTGAAGCAAGGTTTTCAATCTGGCCGAGGTGGCCAGTCGAATCAGCATAAACTGTGATGCTCCCGAAGACAAAGAATTGTCCCGGGCAGAAGGTCATTCCACAGGCGACACTGTCGTCGATCTGGAGGCACGCCATCGAGCCGCTTCGATTTCCCAGAGGGACCTGCATGGGCCACCAATGTCGGAGCTAAATCCGGAGGGGTTCCCGATGTGGTAGTCTTGGCTAGATGTTAACAAGGACACAAGGGACACGATATTTACCCAGGTTCGGGTCCTCTCAAAGAGGTAAAACCCTATGTCCAGCTTTCTTGTATTGATCATGGATGGGGTATAGAGTACATGTGATCTACCATGAGATTGGACGTGAATGACTCTGCCTTTACATCCCTGGCACCTCGGCTTATATAGACACCGGGGGTACCAAGGGTTTACACATGGTCGGCTGCATCTACGGGGCAAACATGTGTAGGGTCGAGAAGATAGGTCTAGAGGGGGGTGAATAGACTCTTAACCAATCAAAGGTGCAGTTTTTAATTCTCTTAGAATTTAGGCAGATTTTAGCACTAGTTAAGATATCACCAAGACTTCTTACACATGCATATCTAGAGATAGAGCAGTGGAAATAGTAAAGCATGCAAATGTGCAGAGAGTAATGGGGTAGAGAAAAGAAGATCAAACGCAATGAAGACACGATGGTTTTTGGCGTGGTTCCGATAGGTGGTGCTATCGTACATCCACGTTGATGGAGACTTCAACCCACGAAGGGTAACGGTTGCGCGAGTCCACGGAGGGCTCCACCCACGAAGGGTCCACGAAGAAGCAACCTTGCCTATTCCACCATGGCTTCCGTCCACGAAGGACTAGCCTCACTCGAGGTAGATCTTCACGAAGTAGGCGATCTCCTTGCCCTTACAAACTCCTTGGTTCAACTCCACATGATCTTGGAGGCTCCCAAGTGACACCTAACCAATCTAGGAGACACCACTCTCCAAAAGGTAATAGATGGTGTGTTGATGATGAACTCCTTGCCTTTGTGCTTCAAATGATAGTCTCCTCAACACTCAATCTCTCTCTCACAGATTTGACTTGGGTAGGAGAAGGATTGGAGTGGAAAGCAACTTGAAGAGACTAGAAATCAAGGTTCAAATGGTTGGATTGGAATCTCTTGATCTCAACACATGAGTAGGCGGTTCTCTCTCAGAAAATGAATGGTGGAAGTGTAGGCACGTTCTGATGGCTCTCTTAGAGAGTAAGTGGGGGTGGAGGGGTATAAATAGCCTTCACCAAAAATCCAACCGTTACACACTTTTTGACCCAAATCGGTGAGACCGAACATGAACTCGGTGAGACCGATTAGTGTAAAAGATGTGAACGTTAGGCCTTTCGGTGGGACCGAAGTGTAATGGCTAGGGCAAAACCAGTCTCGGAAATTCCGATTATTTCAACTCAGTGATTCCGAAGTGAAACAGTGTCATCACAGAAAGTTGGCAATGCCATCTCGGTGGGACCGAGATCCAGTTCGGTCAAACCGAATTGCTAGGCTTTGGCAGTGGCAATGGAAGTGGTAATCTCGGTGGGTCCGAATGGGATAATTTCGGTGGGACCGAGATAGTGATTTAGGGTTTGGACAGATGTGTTTGTGAGAAAATGACTGAGGGTTTTTGGAGCAATATTACTGAGCACTTGAGCAACAACCTCATCATTAACACCTCATCCCCTTTTAATAGTATTGGCTCTTCTAAGGGACTCAACGTGATCTTTGATCACTAAACCAAAAATGTAGAGTCTTGGAGTTGCCAATCTTGTCCTTGACATTTTGAAGGGATCCACATCTTCCTGTCCTTGCCATGCCATTGTTGAACTTGTCTGAAATACACTAGATAAAAGTATTAGTCCAACAACATGTATGTTGACATTGATTACCAAAACCACCAAGGGAGAAAATGTGCTTTCAATCTCCCCCTTTTTGGTAATTGATGACAACATACATCAAAGCTTCAAATAAAGATGTAATAGAAGATTGTATGAAAGCTTTGAAGAAAACATGTAACATGTATGAGCTCCCCCTATAGATGTGCAACTAGTAAATGATGATAGCTTGTGGAAAGTAGAAGCACAAAGTGAAGGAAATGCACATGTAACATGTATCTTGGCTATATGCATCAGAGCAACAAAATGAAGTTGAAGTACCCTCATGTCCATGACTATTTTCTTGCAAACAATATGTGCAAAAGCAAGAAGTCATCATGCACATGAGTATGATGCACATACTTACCTCGAAGTTCTTGATCATATTCCTGAAGAAATACACTTGAGAAAACAAGGTTAGATAGCACAAGATAACTTCTCCAAGAAAAGACACAAGATCAACAAGAAACCAAGATCGGGATGACATGTAGAAGAAAGTATCACTGAGTGAATACTTCTTTCAGAAGCAGACATGTCCCCAAAAGAAAGATCAAATAGAGTCAGTTGTCTCCCCCTAAAGGAACTTCCTCCCCCCCTGAATCTAACATTGGATATTGGGAGTATGTAGGGTGAGAAAACTAGAGCAATCAGAAAAACCAAAAACAGGTCATGTTTCTCCCCTCTTAGAAACATGTAGAATTCTCTCCTCTTATGAAATGCATCACTCTCCCTTGGGATATGCCTTTTGACATGGAAGAGGTTATGGTAAGCTTTGATGTGCATCTCTCTCCCCTTTGACATCAATTTCCAAGAAGGGATGACTTCAAGGTTATTGGTCTAGTGGGTATGGTCCTTGAGAAGCACAACTAGCCATGACATAGTGTCAGATGCAAGCAGAGGGAAAGAATCATTGAGTGGAGCTGCAGTAGAAAATACAGGAAATATTTGACAGAAAATTCCTTTGAGCAATAAAGTCGGTGACTCCGGGTTGGAACAAGTCGGTGTGACCGAGTTTAGTGCAGAGAGAAAATTTTGTCAACTCAGCTCACTAGGCAAGAAGCTCTCACAAAGATTTGCAATGAATTTACTTGACAGAAAACTAGCAGAAAAGAAAGAAAGAAACATCTAGATGAAGTTTAAAAAAAATACACAGAAACAACAAAAGAAACACAAGAGAACTTCATCTAGAGGGGTCGGCGACTAGGTCACCTATGTTAGAGCATATTGACTTAGGAGTCAAGTGAGAACACTTGATCATAGGTCATACTCATCGTTAAGCTCAAAATGGGGTTGCCATTTTTCGTTCAAGCATTTCAATGTATTCACATCTTGTTGAGTTGCTTTAGTTCATGACTTTGAGTAAAGCTTCTCTAAGATGTGAGAACACATTGGGGGTTTTGGTGTTGATGTCCATCATGTAGTTGAACTTGAAGTAGATGCTCATTGAGTGAGGTTGGGAGCAATCCTATTATTTGTAGTCCATCTTCCTACATGGGTTAGACTTGCAAGGAACAACATATGTATCCAAATTGACAAGAATGAAGCATAGAGTCAAATGTTGTCAAAGGATATGTTTGAGTTGTCTTGTTCCTTGGCACACCAAAGATTTAGATACTTGGTCCAATTTTTCTTGCTCAAGATAGGAGTTTGTGAGCAACCTTATGGAATGATGTTCATCCAAGTACCTACAAGAGGTTAGATACAATACAAGGGAGCAAAATCCTAACTAAGAAACAATCAATCAGTCCACTAAGTCTGTTAAGTAAGAGTTATACGAAATACTTTGATTCAATGTACAAGTGACTCAATCCCAAAGGTCAATCCAGCTAGCCGCACTCGCTTGAAGGGAAGCTAACTCAAAAGTGTCCAAGATGTGATATGATCATTGAAGTATCAAGGATTAGTCAAGAAAGCTCATGCCCTTAAATGCATCCAAGTGAGTTTCTAGTTCACGTTTGAAGCATCAATGATATTCAACTCACTCCTCAAGTGACAAAATACCTTCTCATCAAGAGGTTTAGTGAAGATATCTGCTAATTTCTTGTCGGTACGAACATGCTTAAGGTCAATGTCACCTTTAGCAACATGATCTCGAATGAAATGGTGACAAACCTCAATACACTACAAAAAAAACACATCCGTGACATTATGGCCCGAACGAAAACTTTTTCTGTCATGGTTGTGACACTTCTATGACAATAATTGTGACAAAAACACGTATCATCATAGATGTGGTGGGCTCCTACTTCTATGACAAAAAATTATGACAGAAAATGGGCTTTTCGTCCTGGGCGGGCCGGAGACGCACCCGCATGACATTCTTTGGGCCGTCCATGACGTAAAAAATCATGGTAGAAGTGAGGGCGAGGAAATTTTCGGGGAGTTCTCGGTTATGGTGGGTGGTCGGGGCCGAGCGATGCAGTGTGGTTTGCGCGTTTCTCTTGTACGCGCGTGTGTGCGAGGCGTTCGCTAACTAAACCCAAGCGAGGTGTTCGCTTACTGAACCCGAGCGATCGCACTAGCCAGCTACGTACCGAAGATGAGCGATTGATCCCACTACGTACTGAAGCCGATCGATCGATCCCTTCTCTGCTAACTGAACCCGAGCGATTCCTTCGCTGCTAACTGAACCTGAGCGATTCCTTCCCTGCTAACTGAACCCGAGCCATCGATCACTGCTGCATGCTGCTTACTGAAGCCGATCGATCGATGCGTTGCATCGAGCCCCCGTGTGCGAGACGTAGCCGGTTGGGTTGCCTCTCGATGAACAGTGCCCGTTGTTGCCGCGCGCGCGATACACGTAGACACGAGTCGAGGCTTGCATCGATCGAGCTGGTTGGTTGGCTGTGGATGAACAGTTCCCGTTGCTGCCGCCCGCTTGTACGCCCCACCCCAGCCGGTGGGGGTTGGATGAACAGGACCCCGGCCATGTAGGCGGTTGGCGCTGGATGAACAGGACCCCGAGGAGGCCGTGCCGCGGTACGCCATACCCCAGCCGGTTGGGGGTGGATGAACAGGACCCCGTGGAGGCTGGATGAGCAGTAGCCGATGGAGGCTGGATGAACAGGACCCCCGTGGAGGCTGGATGAACAGTAGCCGGTGGAGGCTGGAGGAAGTCGACGGTGGATGAACAGTAGCCCGTGGAGTCCCGTTTTGCGGTACGCCACACCCCTCCCGATGAACAGGACCCCGTTTCGACCGTAGGCGCTCGAAGAGAAGTCCGTTTCCTCCGTTTTGCGGTACGCCAGACCCCTCCTGATCAACAGGACCCCATTTCGACCGTAGGCGGTTGAACAGAAGTTTGTTTCATCGTTTTGCGGTACGCCAGACCCCCAGTCGATGAACAGGACCCCGTTTCGACCATAGGCGGTCGAACAGAAGGCTGTTTCCTCCGTTTTGCGGTACGCCAGACCCCGAGTCGATGAACAGGACCCCGTTTCGGCTGTTCCGTCCAAGCTGGTTGGCTCTCGATGAACAGGACTCATTCCAACCGAGTCGGATGCCTCCCGATGAACACGACGTTGTTTCCTCCGTTTCGACCCAGTCGGTTGGCTGCTGATGAACAGGAGGCCGTTGCTGCATACCCCCACCGTCGCCTCTCCATGTACATGATCCCTGGCCGTACGTATGCACGAGTACGCGTTCGAGACCCCGCCCTTATGTACGTATGTGCCCGTATTTTTTGTAGCATGGCTGGATGTACGCGTACACGATTTAGATGGGGCTGCCTGAACTGCTACATCGGGGGCTCTACTACGACACGTGCCGCTCCTTACACGCCCATGTTTCATCGTTGCAGAGAGACCGATCGACCAGTATGTACGTACACGTTCGTGACCAGACAGATAATGCTACGTACGCTTTGACCGGGTGGGTCCCAGCTGTCAGGGAGGATACAGAGGCACTTCCTTGCGTGCGAAGATATAGCAGGTGGGTCCCAGCTGTCAGGGGGTGGAATCATTTTTTTGGCACGTAATAAGGAGGCACTTCCTTGCGTGTGAAGATGTAACTAGTGGGTCCAGCTGTCAGCCTCACCGCGTACAGTCCTCTTCCGATGGTTGTCGTTCATTCACCACGTTGACTATGCCGCACCGAGAGCACGAAGGCGGTGGACGACGGCGAGGCCTAGGAAGGGAACGATGCGGAGCCGGGGAAGACGCGGCAGTGGATGCCCACGCCGAGGGGAGTACAAGGGTTGACTGGTTCGGCTGCGGTGTGAGGCTGCCGTTACCGAAGAATAACAGGGGATGTGGGTGAGTAGAGGGAAGGCCTGGCCAACGGTGGGAGTAGGGTGGAGCGGTGAGGCCTGCGTGGCAGCACAGACGGCCACGGGAGGCAGGAGCAGGCAGTCCCGCCGGCGCTGGTTTGGGCGGCTGGAGCAACAAGATCAGAGATTGAAGAAGCAGCATGGCTGTTGGATTAACATCCAACGGTCACTGCTGCTAGAATCGTTTGTTGACTAAGTTGACAAAGCCCTGTGTACACGTCAACTTAGTAGGCCCACAAGTCAGCCGCCAAATCTGGTGGGTCCCAGTTGTCATGGGGAGAAACATTTTTTCGCGTAATAATGAGGCACTTCCATCCGTGCGAAGCTATAGCTGGTTGGTCCCATCGGTCAGGGGGAGGAATCATCTTTTTCATGTAATAAAGAGGCACTTGCTTGCGTGTAGCCATGGACCATGTGGGTCCCTACTGTCAGCCTCTCCACATACATCCCTCTTCCGATGGCTGTCGTTTGTTAACCACGTTGACCACGCCGCGCTGAGAGCACCAATGCGGTGGACGATGGCGAGGCCCAGGAAGGGAATGACCCGGAGCTGGAGAAGCCACAGTAGTGGATGCCCATGCTGAGGGGAGTACGAGGGTTGACTGGTTCGGCTACGGTGTGAGGCCTGTGTCGCCGGAGAATAACAGGAGGTGTGGGTGAGTAGAGGGATGGTCTGGCCAGCGGTGGGAGTAGGAGGGGGCGGTGAGGCCTGTGCGGCAGCACAGCCGGCCATGGAAGGCGGGAGCAGGCGGTCCCGCCGGCGCTGGTTTGGGAGGCTGGAGCAAGAAGATCAGAGATTGAAGAAGCAGCACGACCGTTGGATGTTATCCAACGGTCACTGTCGCTAGAATCGTTTGTTGACTAAGTTCACAAATCCCTGCGTACGCGTCAACATAGTAGGCCCACAAGTCAGCCTCCAAATCTGTGGCAAACAGCATACAACCCATTTGCCATTTTTTTTAATAATTTACAGCCCATTTGCTAATTCTTAAGGATTTTTTTGAAGCCCATGTTCTTTTTGTTAGCATTACAACCCATATTCTGGCCACGGTTAAAAAATTCAACGAATTTTTGCATATTTCGGTGGGGTCCGAACTGTTTTTAATCCCGAAATTTCGAGTCAGATTCAAACTAATTTGAAAAATAAAATTATATTTATTTAAAATCCTACGAAATTTTCACCGCAAAAAAATAAATGAAATTTAAAATATCGAAAACCTAAAAAAAGGTAATTTGAAACTAATTGCCGGTTTGATGTGTTGTTTTTAAAATTTACAGCCCATTTCTTACTACTTATAGTCCTTTTTCTGGGCAAGCCCCGAATACATCCCTCCTCGTCTTGAAAGATTTGCAACCCAGCAGGGCTGAGACAAGCAAGTAAGCCTCGGTTGGGTATTCTGCAAAAAACAATAGAACTGGGCTAGCCATTTTCAGAAAGAGAAGAAAACAACTGGGCTGGTCATGTGGTAAACAGAAAATAAAAGCCTGGTCTAGACAGGCTACAGCCCCCGCACAGCCCAGTCCATCCCTCAAAAACAAAAAAACAACTGCGCGAGCTGCTGGGTCCCTGGTGTCAGCCACTCGTTGGGCAATTCTCTCGCTTATTGACTACATTGACAATGGCGTGGTTCCCAGATGTCAAACCATTAGGAGGAAGCATTTTTTTGGCTTGTAATAAGGAGGCACTTGCTTGCGTACTGCAATGACCCTCGTGGGTCCCGACTGTCATCCTCTCCACGTACAGTCATCTCTTGATTCCTCTCGGTTGTTGACCATGTTGACAGCGCCAGACGGCGGCGCCGTGGCGAGCGAACCAAGGCGGAGGACGATGGTGAGGCCTCGGACGGGAACGAACAGGAGTTGTGGAAGATGCGGCTGTGTAGTCGCCGACTTGCAGGCAGAGGGGAGTACGAGGGTTGACTGGTTCGAGTGCGGGTGCGGGTTGGGGCTGACGTCGCCGGAGAATAACAGGACGTGTGGGGGAGTGGAGGGATGGACTGGCCAACGTTTGAGGGTACGGTGGGGCGGCAATGCGTGGGCGGAGGCGCAGCCAGCCGTGGGAGGCGGGAGAAGGTGGGACCGATGGCGTGGTTTCGTTTGGGCGTCTGGAGGAAGAAGACAAGAGATAGAAGAAACACGACAGATGTTGGATGTCAATCCAACGGCTGGCAGGCAGAATCGTTTGTTGACTAAGTCGACACTACCTTGGATAGGCTTTTTCCTTGTGGGTCCCAAATGTCAGAATCCAAATCTGTCACAGCGATGCAGCCTTTCTTATTAGGAATTACAGCCCATTTGGTGTGCTAGCTCAAAATAAATTTGTCGCTGTTGGCGGGCGCTAAGCACTTGGGTTCTGTAATGCACAACGAGCTCAAGGAGCCGGCGAGAGTGATGTTATTTCCCTTGCTTGGGATTTGTTACAGTATTTCTCTCTTAATTAAATAAATGACAAGCCATTTGCCTTGTTTCAAAGAAAATATGACAGCCACAGCCGAGTTGAAAAGGGCAACAACATCTAACTCCAGCTTACAAACTGTACAAAAGCACGAGGGTTAATTGTTCATCGGGTTTAGACTAAACCCAGATTGAAAAGGGCAACAACATCTAACTGCAGCAGTGTTTTTAGCAGTCACAATCAAATGGATCGGTCAGATCCATAAAATGAACATCCCGGGTCATAAAATTTAATGGAACATGACCACAAGATGATGTAAAAAGAAGACTGGCATGTTTAGAAGCCCATTTGTCCACCTGAAACTCTTTTTTTTTGCTCTTCGACATATCCATCCGTCAAAACTTCGTTGTTAATAAATTTAAGCCTGATGGACAATAGTGCCCTCGCATTCAGTAGGAAGAATGTGACAAATCTAGTGTTTGCATGGGTGGCTACATATCCTTCCAGCTTTATTGTCTTCAAATGAATATCATGAGAACTGAGAAAATCCCAGTGCTTACGATGCCACCGATTGGTTATACCTTTTGTACCCCGTCCTGCTGCCTAAATAGACATGAAGATTGAAAACAGTTAAGGTCTAAAAAAAGAGTATGTCGAAAGAGCAACAACTGAACAGTTAATTCTTGTACACTATATATGGGCTTCCAATGTGCGTGAAATCATCACCTTTATATACAACTTCTCCAGACATGGAAAGCATCACAACAAGCCAATAATCTTGTTCAGATCAAAAGTATTCATACTGATATATAAGATCTTGACATAATCCAGCACCACTGATAGGCTATGCATGGACAAACTCTTCATTGAGCATAGAACATGATATTAGTACAAAAAGTGTACTCCAAGATGATATAAATCTTATGCGCACAAATGAAAAATGCAGCTTATGATTACAAAAGTGTAGATGATAATATACAGTACCTGGATAACTGTGGAGCCAAACACCATCTTGAAATGATCACAGAGATCATGAATTACACCCAAGGTCTCCAGTTTAGGCGCAGAGACGACAGTTATTTGCGAAGGTGAATAACAAGAATCAAGGATCAACCTTTGAAGTGAAGGGGCATCTTCGATGATGAGCTCCCCTACGTCAAAAGAAATTCCAATTCTTACAAGGTTAGGCGACTTTATTCGGAGACAACCGATTTTAACTGTCAAAAGAAGCACTAAGCACTCCAGGGCAGGGCAACTGGATTGGATGATGCTGTGCAGTGAGGCCTCCGATATATGAACCACCACAAGTGAAAGTTTTTTGAGAAGTGGGAGTCGAAGCTTTTGTACCAGATTGTCTGGTAGTTTGCACAGGGCAAAGGTGGCGGTGTGGAGAGAGGAGGAAAACCGCGAGATGGACATCGGTGCTGAGGGCACAAGTACATGGCGTTCGGAATGTGGTATATGATTTATGTGGGAATAGTACAACTCAAGCATCTGGAGTTTTTCGAATTCAGGGGATTTCAGCCAGGCGTCCACCATGCAGGGCATGCACAGGTAGCATACCGGGATGCAGAGGCATTGAACGGAGCCCTGGTGGGAGGAGATGATGGCTTCGGGGAGTTCAAAATCATTGAACAGAGATAGGCCATGACAGTCGAGATTAAGAGGCGCGGCGCGCCATAGAGGGCGCCACCAAGATGCGAGGACTTGGGTGCGGCAGCAATCCTTGGTGGGGAGAAGCGAGATGATCTCCCCAAGGATGGCGTCCGGGAGATCGCTGATGCGGTCCGCCCGAGATTCTTCGGGTTCCTCAGATCCAGGGGGAGGCTCGCCGCTTCTCCCCGTGCTGCCAGGTGCGGGAACACAACCGGCGTCACCGCTGGCAGGAGCCGCATGTTCTTAACGATGGGGCCAGCCGACTCCATTTTCCTTGCGGGCGCTGCGTCAAGCTCATGGGTTTGAGTAGAGTAGCAAAAGACGAGCCTAGTTAAGGGGGGCTGGGGTTTTCTGTAGGAGTGAGGAAGAAGGCGAGCAGGGGTTTTCTGTAGGAGTGAGGAAGAAGGGGAGCGGGGGTTTTCTGTAGGAGTGAGGTGAGGAAGAAGGGGAGCGGGGGTTTTCTGTAGAAGCGACCTACAATGAACAGTGAAGTGGGAGCGAGGAGGAAGAACGGGTTTTTTGGGAGCGCCCCTCTTCAAGTAATATGGGATTTTCCTACAAAAATATGGGCTTTTCCTACAAAAATATGGGCTTTAAGATGGATCGGCTCTTGTACTGGTCGGACTTAACACTAGAGACAGCCCATTAGAGACACTCTCCAGCTCTCCAGCTTATGGCCCATTCACAAAAAAAAAAGACGCACTCCAGCTTATGGCTCCTGCAGTCCTGCTCGGTAACCTTTTTCAACTTGAAAAAAACTTATGGCTCCTCTGTAACACCCCGATTTTTGGCCCTTTCTTTTTCTTTTGGATTTCTTCGAATTTTTAGTTGGAGTTCCTTTTTTCCGTGGCTAGGTGGTCTGGAAACCTGGGAAGATCTTCTCTCCTGCCACTTCCTAGTGGCTTGTCACTCTCAAATCTATCCCAAGGCCATGTCATTTCCATCTTAGCCCAATCCCAATATTTATTTATTGAGAATATTCCTTTTTCTATTAAAGAAATAACCCTATTTGCCCTAGGTTGTGAAGCAACCTATATTTCTGCCTTCCACAAAATTCCCAAAAAATTCTCATAAATTCTTTGGATCATATCTTCCACAAATATGCCAAAATCCATCCTTGCCTAGTTCAAAAATAATTCAGGAATATTCATTTCCTATTCTGTCCAGATTGGCACTTTGTGAAGGAAGTGCGATTTATATTTTCTTGATTGCCCTCAAAAAATTTGGGCACTCTATCATACCCAAATAATTGTCACATGCCCAAAATTCAGCTCAATTTACCTAGTAAATCTTCCTCAGCAAATTTCCAAAGTTTCTGTCCAGAGAGAAGCTTTGTGAAGGAAGTACTAGCTAGGATTATCCAAATAAGTTGACATTTTTGGAGATCATTTATATGATGAAATAATGACTCTCCACCAAATTTCATACCCATCCAACAATCTATCTGAGCACACCTTCAAATCTTGGTTTCTGGTCACAATTTCAGTTTGTGAAGCAACTGTCTTTTATATTGCTTCAAAAATTCTGAAATTAATCCAGGACCTCAATATCCATAAATAATGTGAGCATGCCAAAATTAACATTATTTTGCCAAGCCATTTTCTCTGAAAAATTCCCCCAAGTTTCTGTCCAGTGGGTATCATTGTGAAGGAAGTACCATTTTGGTTTATCCAAATGGGATGAAATTTTTATGGCACCTTCATATGCCAAAATGATCACCCTTCACCCATTTTCAGCTCAATACAATCATCCATGTGAGTGCTACTTCCTGATCTAGCTTCTGGACCAGATTTGGCAGTTGTAAAGCAACTATGTCAAATTTTGGTCCAAATCTTTTCAAAACCCAATGGATCATAGTCCTTCCTACCCTAAGCCTCTGTGACATCCTGGTTACTCCTTATCCCCTCCCATTTGATCTCTATTTCATGCCTAAGATGGATACATCAATCTTTCCCTGATCATTCCCATCAATCGACAGTGCCTTTAGACGAGCTATCACTTCTAGTAGGGCCCATCCAGGAAGGACAACGTGCTAGACACCATTATCTAGACCCTTGAGATCCCCTCTTGCCTTTGCACGTGGTGACCAGGCCCAGAGCGCGTGCTCTGCAGCCGAAAGCGTGCTCTGAGCTTCGGGACCCTCCTGCCGCCGCCCAAACGCCGTCCTCGCGACACCTCGTCTCGCCGCAGAACCTCCCCCGCTCCCCTCTCCTCCCCGGACGGCCCTCCCCTGCTAGCTGCTCGCCGGACCGAGCCAAACCCGAGAGCACGCGGGAACAGTGAACCGCGTGGGGCTGCTCGCGCATGCTCTGCTCCTCTGCCTCCCCGCGTTGCTGCCCCACCTCTCAGCCTCTCTCCCGTCGCCATCCGAGCTCGCACGCGTGCCTGGCCCCCTCGCCGGAGCTCGTCCATTCGGCGAAGGCGGCATCCGGGCCGCGCCCCTCTTCCTCGGCTATTTAAGCCACCCCGAGCCCTCCCCTCTTCACCAACAGCCTCCCCTCCCTCCTCTAGCACTCCCCGACCTCTCTCCCAAGCTCAAGGAGCTCTCCTGCCCCCAATGGCCACCATGGCCGCCTCTACCCTCCGCCTAAATTTGCTCAAGGCCGAGATCCTCCCTCCGTTCTGTCGCCACCAGAGCAACCACCGAACCCCCACGAAGCTCTCCACCTCTCCCGTTCATCTCCAGGGCGACCCAATCGCTGACCTCCATCACGGCCGACGGCCACCGCCACGGGCGTCCAAGCCGCCGTGGCCACGGCTCTCCCCGGCGTGCGTGCGGCACCTGGGTGGGTGCGGCACTCCATCCCGAGCCCACCGGTGCCCTCGCCGTGGCCGGGAGTGGCCGGAGTCGGCGGGGCCAGCGCCGGCCGCACCCCTGCTTCGGCCCTCCTCTGTTCCGCGCGGGGGAACGACGGGAGGAAGGAAACGAAGACCTGCAGCCAGCCGTGGGCCCCGCGGCCCCACCAGTCAACCTAACCAGTGAAGTCAACCCCGGGCCCGCGGACTTAAGTGGAGACGTACTCCGTGAAATACGTCTTCGATATTTGAAAGCATATTCTGCCAGTACTTTGGCTAAAAGTGTGTTTTCTCGGTTCAGAAAACGTATTTTAGCGAAGTACGCTTTCAGTTTCTCCTCGCCGGCCGAAACCCTTATTTTGCGAACGTTCACTGGTTAAGAGCAGAAATGAATAAGTTTTATTCTTTTTCTGCCTAACGAACGAATGGCCGTAACTCGACAACCGTAACTCCGATTCAGGTGATTCCAAAGCCCACAATCTCAGTTCGTCGAGCCCGTTCCGATGGTATCATTTTCATGAGTTGTCACACTATGAAAATGACCATTTTGCCCTTGCCCTTAAAACAGCTCCGCCGAGAGGGAAACTTTTCCGGCGATTCTTTCCGCGAGTTCATCGCACCTCTCCCCGGTGTATCCTTCATCCCCAGGCAAGCCACAACAACCACTTACATGATGGCATTGCAATAGCCATGGTTTCCACTTGAATATTTAATATTTGTTTGCTCAATTAATTATTTTGTGAACGCTTCGAATATGCTTGTGAATCCATGCTCATTGCTTATGCCATGTTCATTTTCTTCTAGTAAGTGATATGATTAATTGCTAAGGATATTCTTATCATGTTTTATTCTTCTAATCATTCCCGATGCTATTGATAATAATATGCTCATATGAATAGTTACCGGTTGGTTATGAAATTACTTGTGATATTCGTGATCATCGTTATACCATGCTCATTTGCATCCCATAGACTAAATGATTTATCATTGTTGCGGCTATATTGTTAAATAGTTATGTTTCCCATCCATGGTTACACTATTGTCATGCTCATATGCATTGTTATTTCATTATGACTCAGCTCATAACTATTCAAGTTAAACCTGACATTAATCGAACTTGAACAAATCTGTTGGCTGAGTCATGATGCCACCGAATCGAGCTCACCAGTGCAACCACACTTGCCTGGATGGGGAGGCCCTAATGCGGTCTATTGTCATGCCTCTCGCCGGTGCCTCCAACTAGAGAAGGTTATGTGCGTGCGCTACCCTGATCAGGTAGGCGGCCATAAGCCTTGTGCCCGAGTTGTGTTGTACCCGGGTGTCCCTGTTTGGGACGGGTTTGTTTTGGCCACGACGTTGGCAACCACGAAGGTGGCGGATGTCACAAGTTGACATCGGGGCGACCCAGGACATAGCCCAAAGGGGAGTTTGTCGGGAGTGGCCGGGAGAGTGTCATGCAATAGACTGGTTTTGTCAGAACGTCGTTGGTCCACCCGAATGGGAGCACGAGGCCATGAGTTCCGTGGTGTGGGTACAGTGTACTAACCTCTGCAGAGTGTGTAATCTATCGATAGCCGCGTCCTCGGTCATGGACACAGTTCGTAGTAGGTCACACTATGGGTCAACAGAAATAATAACCTGAATCATAAACAACCCCGGTTCGATGAGAAAAGAAGTTGGTTGATCTTTATGTGGTCATGCGATGATCACAGGTAGAGATCAAGCTCCGTGTGGTCATGTGATGATCACGATGGTACGGTTGATACCGAGCTTGGTTGATCCTGAGGTGATCGTGTGATGATCACGACGGTAAGCTTGTTGCATATGGTGGTTATGAGATAACCTCCGAGCAGAGTAAGTTGGTCCATGAGACCTTAAACGTCGACCCCCTTGCATGCTAGTGCTAGTATCATCTTGTTCCTATCATGAATTATATGTACATGCCATGCTCATATTGTTGCCATGCTCATATTGTTGCCATGCTCATATTGTTGCCATGCTCATGTTGTTGCCATGCTCATGTTGTTCTAGTAGTATCGTGTTCATCTTTGATGATTAACCTGTTAATGCCATGCTGTTGTATGTCTTGATTGCTTTGGTTGCTGTGAGCTTGCGAGTACATTCAAAGTACTCACCTGGCGTGTCATGCCAGATTGCTGGTGATGCCGTGTTTGCTTGTCGAGGATCTTGAGGTTGCGCTCTAGGATACGTCCCAGCCAGAGTCCCTGCGGAGTGGAGTTCATCACCGTCGCCGTTGTTCCGCTGCTAGAATTCTTTCCGCTTCGAGATGTGCCGCTGCTAGCATAGAACTACCTTAGCAGGCGAAGTGTCGCCGTGCCCCTGAAATCCTTTGTAATATTGGACCCTTGTACCCCGATTATTCGTAATAAAGAGATGGTTTGTTCTATGCCAAGCAGTGCCGTATTCCAGAAGACTTGATCTCTGGGCTGGAATACGGGGTGTTCCGGTTCCTCTGAGCCGGGGTGCCACAGCGATTGGTATCAGAGCAGGTCTGGCTGTAGGACGCCCTAGTCAGCGCGAGCGTTAGAAACCGGTAGTGTAGTGTCTAGTCGTATTGTTGCATTTGGTTGTTGCATTTGTTTGCTGCATAGCATGCATATAGACTCATTATATTGTCACTAACGGCTGATCTTGTGAGTGTAGGTGGCATCGGTTTCGATCCACTACCTGCACCCTCCAGCTTTGCATACTTGCCCTTTGGTGTTTGGCTTCATCTCTGTCCCAGTGGAGTGATACCGAGGTACCTAGTGGTGTCAATCACTTGCAGGATTGATGCACAGGTATCGCACCAATATTTTGTCTTCAGCCCCACCTATCGTTTCGGCGATCGACATGTTTCTACCCCGAATCTTGCCTTCCAACCTGCCGCTTTGGCAACCCTTACTGGTCTTTGTTATCAAAAAAGGGCAATGCCAGCAGCCCTGCTTTCCACTGCTATCCTACTCTATCGCACATTCCCTGGACGAGTACGGCTCCCTTCCGTACGCTTGATGATGATGTGGTCGTGACATCCGTGTCTCGCTACATGATCACCGAGTCCGTCCTCATTCCTAAGCCGGTCCAGATGCAACCGGTGCAGATCCAGCGCTAGGTGTAGCTATGTTTACACCAACCGCTCCACACACTGATCCACTTTCGTGCACACCGCCACATCATATTAGATCGTAGTACCGGAGTTCCCTCGAGAATTGTGTGCTTAAGTAGGCATGCATAGTGAGGTGAATAGCTGTGAAATGTGATGTTGATTGTATGTAATCTTAATGCTGTGTGTGCTTTTGTTTTAGTCGTTTCTTTTGGCTTCTTTCTTTGGGCCCTCGGTGTTACCATATTTCCCCTTATGAAAAGTTGCTCATCAACCGACACCGGACTCAAAGAATCAGTAAAGATTTCAAATATTTTGAAGCTCAACTAAACATTATGAAATTCTCAGCCGACTGCATTATATTGGAAATATCTGATCTGAATGCAAATGCTATCCTGGATTGACCATCAGCATCAAGTTTACCTCAGTGCGCAACCATCACAATTGTAATGAACCAGCTGGAAGACAATCTGTGTGCAAGACAACAGTACATTTCCAATCAGAGGAATATCAAGGGCATATGTATATATGGCATTCAGTCCGCACACTACAGAGAAAAGCTTCTGGTATAAGCAACCCAATCTTCCTCCGCACGCTACCAGGGAAGCTTATGACGCAAGGTTCTGCAGTCTTCCTTAATACGATATGTGGATAACTTCCAGTGTAAGACACCCAGTCTTCTTTGGTAAGCCACTACAGAAAGCTTCCGACATAAGGCACCAAATCTTCTCCAGTAAGCAACCAGGAGAAGAAACTTCTGAGGTACGATACCCAATCTTCTTCAGCACACTATCCCGGCAAAAGCTTCGAGCACAAGCTATTCAGTCTTCCTCAGCACGATACTCTCAGATGGCTTCCAACACAAGCTATGCAATCTTCGTCAGTACGACACTACCAACAGTCATCAAGATGTTACATAGTGATTTGGCAGTATATGGCAGTGCCTCTCAAGGATCAGATCCACAACAATTTTGTCAGAAGCAAGAATCAGTCAGGACCCAAGTGTCTGCCTCAGGAATCAACTGCTCAGCTACACACCCTTCCATATATATTGTGGGCATGCTGCCAAGGTCATTCAAGTCACTCGAACGATGATGCAAGCATAATGAGAATCCGACAACCACATGAATTATGTAAGAGGAAGAATATACACCTCAGTGTGATGCAATGTCTGACAACAATCCTGACAGTGGATATCAAGGCCAGCTTCCTCATGCCCGACAAGGTGATATCGTTAACCCTTGTCACTGTCATAAATGATTGACCACAACAGTGAGCTCTATACAAATAACTGTGAACCTGGTATATGATCATGATGAACCCTTGCCTACCTTTTTCCTAGTAATGGCACCACGCCTGTGTTCTGAGCTGCGTTCGGCCGTCCAGGGTGGATGCGATTTTCTATTTCTCTTGTCAACAACTGGCCCGTGTTCTGAGCTGATTTTCGGCCGTCTCGGGCAGCTGTTCAGTTTCTTTTTGTAGCAGCGACCCTATGCTCTGAGCTGTTCTTCGGCCGTCTTAGGGAACTGCTACATTCTTCTTATCAACCCTGCCTCATGCTCTGAGCTGCTTTTCAGCCGTCATGAGCCATGGTTGAGTTATTTCAGTAATGTCCCAGATCTGAGTTGTAAAGACCGTTCTGGTGGCTACTGATTTATTTGTCGATTTCTGGCAAAGGTTCAGATGATCATTGCCCTACAGTTAAAGCTCGAGAGATGATAAACTTGCCAGTTAAACGTTGCTGCACTGCCTGAGGATAAGGATAAGGTATGATTGCTGGAATGTTGCACCTGACAATACCTATGGTCACACAAAGAATTAAAGTTATTTATGGCCAAGCTCTTTCGGCAAAAGATTCAGAAAAAGAGAACAATAATGAAGGAGCAAGCCTGGCAATACAGGTATGATAATAGTTGCATGAACAACATGGTACGGATACCCAAGATAGTCTGATTCCGTATTGATCACCATGAACACACACCCAAGGGGTCTACTCTATTTGTAAGGACCTCATATCAAGGTGACAGTCGAATCATCGGTACGGATTCGAGACAGTGGAGCCAGCCAAGGTAATTCAGAACTACCTTCTAGCAGCCAGATCCCGCCAAGAGAACGGCTATGATTCTCAGCATTGTTTCGAACCCGGAGGACATGCAGCTACTCGAGTAACTCGATGCAAGGAATAAATGTTTCATGTCCACCAAGGGAATTTGCTCATGACTCCATTGATACTATCGGTGCTGGATAAAAGAATGGCACGTCAATCACTCCTGGACTTATGGAAATCCCGGTCATGATAATATCAGACAAGGCAGCAGACATAAAAGAATTGAAGTCAGAGCAAGGATGAACATATGAAGGAAGGCCTGTCAGAATATGGATACGGTGAAGCAAACCACCCCAGAGCAAGGCAGTCAGTTAGATGAAATTCAGTGGGAACATCATATGAAGGAAAAAGGATACCCGAGTTGGAAACGGTTTCCTTAAGTCAGTATATTCATACTTGTTCCCTGAGCAACCAAATCTCGAGGACGAGATTTATCGTAAGGGGGGTAGGTTTGTAACACCCCGATTTTTGGCCCTTTCTTTTTCTTTTGGATTTCTTCGAATTTTTAGTTGGAGTTCCTTTTTTCCGTGGCTAGGTGGTCTGGAAACCTGGGAAGATCTTCTCTCCTGCCACTTCCTAGTGGCTTGTCACTCTCAAATCTATCCCAAGGCCATGTCATTTCCATCTTAGCCCAATCCCAATATTTATTTATTGGGAATATTCCTTTTTCTATTAAAGAAATAACCCTATTTGCCCTAGGTTGTGAAGCAACCTATATTTCTGCCTTCCACAAAATTCCCAAAAAATTCTCATAAATTCTTTGGATCATATCTTCCACAAATATGCCAAAATCCATCCTTGCCTAGTTCAAAAATAATTCAGGAATATTCATTTCCTATTCTGTCCAGATTGGCACTTTGTGAAGGAAGTGCTATTTATATTTTCTTGATTGCCCTAAAAACTTTTGGGCACTCTCTCATACCCAAATAATTGTCACATGCCAAAATTCAGCTCAATTTACCTAGTAAATATTCCTCAGCAAATTTCCAAAGTTTCTGTCCAGAGAGAAGCTTTGTGAAGGAAGTACTAGCTAGCATTATCCAAATGAGTTGAATTTTTGGAGATCATTTATATGATGAAATAATGACTCTCCATAAAATTTCATACCCATCCAACAATCTATATGAGCACACCTTCAAATCTTGGTTTTTGGTCACAATTTCAGTTTGTGAAGCAACTGTATTTTATATTGCTTCAAAAATTCTGAAATTAATCCAGGACCTAAGTATCCATAAATAATGTGATAATGCCAAAATTCACATTATTTTTCCAAGCCATTTTCTCTGCAAAATTTCCCCAAGTTTCTGTCCAGTGGGTATCATTGTGAAGGAAGTACCATTTTGGTTTATCAAAATGGGATTAAATTTTTATGGAACCTTCATATGCCCAAATGATAACCCTTCACCCATTTTCAGCTCAATCCAATCATCCATGTGAGTGCTACTTCCTGATCTAGCTTCTGGACCAGATTTGGCAGTTGTAAAGCAACTACGTCAAATTTTGGTCCAAATCTTTTCAAAACCCACAGGATCATAGTCCTTCCTACCCTAAGCCTCTGTGACATCCTGGTTACTTCTTATCCCCTCCCATTTGATCTATATTTCATGCCTAAGATGGATACATCAATCTTTCCCTGATCATTCCCATCAATCGACAGTGCCTTTAGTCGAGATATCACTTCTAGTAGGGCCCATCCAGGAAGGACAACGTGCTAGACACCATTAGCTAGACCCTTGAGCTCCCCTCTTGCCTTTGCACGTGGTGACCAGGCCCAGAGCGCATGCTCTGCAGCTGAAAGCGTGCTCTGAGCTTCGGGACCCTCCTGTCGCCGCCCAAACGTCGTCCTCGCGACACCTCGTCTCGCCGCAGAACCTCGCCCGCTCCCCTCTCCTCCCCGGAGGGCCCTCCCCTGCTAGCTGCTCGCCGGACCGAGCCAAACACGAGAGCACGCGGGAACAATGAACCGCGTGGGGCTGCTCGCGCGTGCTCTGCTCCTCTGCCTCCCCGCGTTGCTGCCCCACCTATCAGCCTCTCTCCCGTTGCCATCCTAGCTCGCACGCATGCCTGGCCCCCTCGCCGGAGCTCGTCCATTCGGTGAAGGCGGCATCCGGGCCGCACCCCTCTTCCTCGGCTATTTAAGCCACCCCGAGCCCTCCTCTCTTCACCAACTGCCCCCCTCCCTCCTCTAGCACTCCCCGACCTCTCTCCCAAGCTCAAGGAGCTCTCCTGCCCCCCAATGGCCACCATGGCCGCCTCTACCCTCCGCCTAAATTTGCTCAAGGCCGAGATCCTCCCTCCGTTCTATTGCCACCAGAGCAACCACCGAACCCCCACGAAGCTCTCCACCTCTCCCGTTCATCTCCAGGGCGACCCAATCGCTGACCTCCATCACGGCCGACGGCCACCGCCACGGGCGTCCAAGCCGCCGTCGCCACGGCTCTCCCCGGCGTGCGTGCGGCTCCTGGGTGGGTGCAGAACTCCATCCCGAGCCCACCGGTGCCCTCGCCGTGGCCGGGAGTGGCCGGAGTCGGCGGGGCCAGCGCCGGCCGCACCCCTGCCTCGGCCCTCCTCTGTTTCGCGCGGGGGGACGACGGGAGGAAGGAGACGAAGACCTCCAGCCAGCCGTGGGCCCCGCGGCCCCACCAGTCAGCCTAACCAGCGAATTCAACCCCGGGCCCGCGGACTTAAGTAGAGACGTACTCCGTGAAATAGGTCTTCGATGTTTGAAAGCGTATTCTACGAGTACTTTGGCTGAAAGTGTGTTTTCTCTGTTGAGAAAACGAATTTTAGTGAAGTACGCTTTCAGTTTCTCCTCGCCGGCCGAAACCCTTATTTTGCGAACGTTCACTATTTAAGAGCAGAAATGAATAAGTTTTATTCTTTTTCTGCCTAACGAACGAACGGCCGTAACTCGACAACCGTAACTCCAATTCAGGTGATTCCAAAGCCCACGATCTCAGTTCGTCGAGTCCGTTCCGATGGTATCATTTTCATGAGGTTGTCACACTATGAAAATGACCATTTTGCCCTTGCCCTTAAAACAGCTCCGCCTAGAGGGAAACTTTTCCGGCGATTCTTTCCGCGAGTTCATCGCACCTCTCCCCGGTGTATCCTTCATCCCCAGGCAAGCCACAGCAACCACTTGCATGATGGCATTGCAATAGCCATGGTTTCCACTTGAATATTTAATATTTGTTTGCTCATTTAATTATTTTGTGAATGCTTCGAATATGCTTGTGAATCCATGCGCATTGCTTATGCCATGTTCATTTTCATCTAGTAAGTGATATGATTAATTGCTAAGGATATTCTTATCATGTTTTATTCTTGTAATCATTCCCGATGCTATTGATAATAATATGCTCATATGAATAGTTACCGGTTGGTTATGAAATTACTTGTGATATTCGTGATCATCGTTATACCATGCTCATTTGCATCCCATAGACTAAATGATTTATCATTGTTGCGGCTATATTGTTAAATAGTTATGTTTCCCATCCATGGTTACACTGTTGTCATGCTCATATGCATTGTTATTTCATTATGACTCAGCTCATCACTATTCAAGTTGAACCTGACATTAATCGAACTTGAACAAATCTGTTGGCTGAGTCATGATGCCACCGAATCGAGCTCACCAGTGCAACCACACTTGCCTGGATGGGGAGGCCCTAATGCGGTCTATTATCATGCCTCTCGCCGGTGCCTCCAACTAGGGAAGGTTATGTGCGCGCGCTACCCTGATCAGGTAGGCGGCCATAAGCCTTGTGCCCGAGTTGTGTTGTACCCGGGTGTCCCCGTTTGGGACGAGTTTGTTTTGGCCACGTCGTTGGCAGCCACGAAGGTGGCGGATGTCACGAGTTGACATCGGGGCAACCCAGGACATAGCCCAAAGGGGAGTTTGTCGGGAGTGGTCGGGAGAGTGTCATGCAATAGACTGGTTTTGTCGGAACGTCGTTGGTCCACCCGAATGGGAGCACGAGGCCATGAGTTCCGTGGTGTGGGTACAGTGTACTAACCTCTGCAGAGTGTGTAATCTATCGATAGCCGCGTCCTCGGTCATGGACACAGTTCGTAGTAGGTCACACTATGGGTCAACAGAAATAATAACCTGAATCATAAACAACCCCGGTTCGATGAGAAAAGAAGTTGGTTGATCTTTATGTGGTCATGCGATGATCACAGGTAGAGATCAAGCTCCGTGTGGTCATGTGATGATCACGATGGTACGGTTGATACCGAGCTTGGTTGATCCTGAGGTGATCGTGTGATGATCACGACGGTAAGCTTGTTGCATATGGTGGTTATGAGATAACCTCCGAGCAGAGTAAGTTGGTCCATGAGACCTTAAACGTCGACCCCCTTGCATGCTAGTGCTAGTATCATCTTGTTCATATCATGAATTATATGTACATGCCATGCTCATATTGTTGCCATGCTCATGTTGTCGCCATGCTCATGTTGTTGCCATGCTCATGTTGTTGCCATGCTCATGTTGTTCTAGTAGTATCGTGTTCATCTTTGATGATTAACCTGTTAATGCCATGTTGTTGTATGTCTTGACTGCTTTGGTTGCTGTGAGCTTGCGAGTACATTCAAAGTACTCACCTGGCGTGTCATGCCAGATTGCAGGTGATGCCGTGTTTGCTTGTCGAGGATCTTGAGGTTGCGCTCTAGGATACGTCCCAGCCAGAGTCCCTGCGGAGTGGAGTTCATCACCGTCGCCGTTGTTCCGCTGCTAGAATTCTTTCCGCTTCGAGACGTGCCGCTGCTAGCATAGAACTACCTTAGCAGGCGAAGTGTCGCCGTGCCCCTGAAATCCTTTGTAATATCGGACCCTTGTACCCCGATTATTCGTAATAAAGAGCTGGTTTGTTCTATGCCAAGCAGTGCCGTATTCCAAAAGACTTGATCTCTGGGCTGGAATACGGGGTGTTCCGGTTCCTCTGAGCCGAGGTGCCACATCCTCCTCGGGCCCGCTTGGCATCCACCAAATTAGAGGGTGCGGTAATGCATGCAGACACTCACACTGGTCGAAGTGCGGCACAAATGAGGCGTCAAATAACAGGCCCACAATATAGATTCTAAATGTTCACATGCTAGTCTACATTCACATTAAACTAAGCTTCACAAGATACAGTATGCATACTAGCTAACATTCACAAGCACATATATAAGTTCAGCATGTTTATGCATCTCAATGATTCACCAGACTATAACCATGACAAAGCTGTGAGAAGGTGTAGAAATCAAGAAAAAATGAACGATGCTTCTCTAAGCAAAGGGCCTCCCTACGCATTAATTTACTGGGTATGCTTCTTTCTTCTCAATGTTGAGTGCACTTTGAGCATGTTGGCAACTCCACAGCTAGCTCGCTGACTCATCTTGCAATTGACGCTGACACATTGCAGCAAACAGAGGAGGCAATAGAGATCGCTCAACATCAGACCAGTTTGTGTAGTTCCATTGAAATCATCTTCATTGTCCTGAATGTGAAAAGATAGGAAACAATAACTGTACTTAAATGGTGTTGCAAAACAGTAGCACATATCAATAGCTCGGCATGACAAAACACGATCATCTGGACGACGGGGTACTGACCTGTGCGAGGAAGATTATCCATAATTTTATAAGTGGTTAGTTGATTTCCACCTTGGGCTCTCATCTCATGCCATGGAGGAAATTCGATCCAATCGATCAGTGCAATTCCTTCCGTCTGGCTGTAGAAAATTTGTCCAACTCACCCCAATATCTTTATTGTGTAGTTCCACTAAAATTATGCACCGCTATTTGCACGACCCCTACTCGCCAGCCAGGCCATCTATGAATCGGTGTCTTTTATCTTGCATTGACGGGGCGGCTACATTGCTTGTTCGCTCCTCCACACATGACAGGCTCGTTCTACACTGCGATCAGCAAGTCAACGTAAGAATAAGCTTATTTCATCTTGTGTTGGTCATTCTACCTAGTTACGAATGTAGGAATACCTCGAGCACCGTGAGGTTAGCTGACAGCAGGTAGATGCAGCCATCTAATTTTGTGTGGTTCTACTAAAATTGTGGTTTGTGCTTCTGTTTGCACAAATAGAAACCACATGGAGATAGACAACCCTGCTTGCAGAAATATGTGATAGGGTTATCTAAGCAGTTTCATTTTTTGCTGTGGCATATGATTAATAGCAGCATCTCATATGTTATCAATGGCATTACATTGACAGTATGAAAAAGTGCCATTAACTAAGAAGTGCCATCACATCAGATCAACATGGGCACTAGATTAACGGGGGCTTAGATTAACATGCACAACAATTGCATTATAACTCTGTGATGACAGTAGCACATGATCAGTAGCTACGTGCACGGTTAACAGGAACGATCGTTCTAACAAAGGGTGATACGGAAAGGAGAAATACATCATCGTGTCAACCAAATGTGCAATTAAATTTCTGCAGTTCCACTGAGATGAAGCTATGTTACCAGTGTGAGATTTAAGTGTAACACCCCAAAGCACTCTTCATGGGAAATAAAGCAAGACAGAAGCATTTCATAAAATGGTGGTGGCATTGCTTCAGTTTATCAATGGCAATAGATTGGTAGCAGCATTACTTAAGAGTGACATCACATTAACAGTGGCATTGTTTCATTTTACCAGATATTAGATTAACAGCTACAGTAAGGGCATAAGGACAGGTGAGGCACAAGCATGTTTTACCTCCACCGAGGCATAAAGTGGTGAGGCAGAGGTGGTTGCCGAGAGCGGCAAACATGCAAGCTGAATGTCTGGATTTGTGCCATTTTTGTTCTCGTGATCTCGTCAGTGACCTTTTGCTGCGTGACCACAGGAAATCTAGCCGTGCTCATTCTCAGTTGCGTTGTCCACCCAGCACCCCCTCACTTTCTTTCCTTTTTCGACCAAGAGACCGGTCAGGCCAGAATCTTAATACTAGTACTTCCCCCAACCCTTCGCCCCCACCCCACTTTATTGACCTTTTCAACAAAGAGATCGGTTCGTTAACCAGTCTTTGCTACCCCGCCCACCACAAAAAAAAATCCACATTCAACCAGGCCATCTATTTATCTTCATGCGTTACCTTTTTTCTTCTAGTAGTAAAAATTTAGGTGGTGTTCGAGTGTTTGACAAGCCGACGCGGCTATCTAGATACATGGTGAGCTTTGGACTGAAGAATATCCACATGCAAGATGCAGCGACGTGGGGAGCAAACCAAACTTGATGGGAAAAAAAGGATGCAGCGACGTGGGGAGCTGGCCCATTAGAAGAAGGCCGGTTCTAAAAGAAGTTATACCTCCGGTCGGCGGGATGTGGCGAGGCAGGCGGCGGGATCTGCCAACACGACGACAACGAGCAAGGGTACAGAGGACCACCCACGCCGGTGCTAGGTCAGAGAAGACGGCGCGCGTTGGCTTCCTCCCTCGCCAACGGCGACCGCATCAACGTTGCACCTCGTACCCTACCCACCGGAACGGATCCGGCCAGATCTGTGACCATCGGTGAGAAGAGAGAGAAACAGAGAGAGTGGACACCACCGTCTTGTTTAGATCTGGAGAGGGTGAGAGAGTGAGAAGAAGAGAGCAACCCTCGCAAGCAAGTCCCGTAGCTCCAGCTTACATATATAGTGGAGTAATTTTTTTCCTCTCCGTAGCAATCGTTTTAACGCGCGGAGCCATCTTTTCATTTAACGTACCAGTAAAAAAACTCAATCAATAACCACGGCACCGCGTTCAGGTCGCACTTTGTATGGCTCACATGTGGTCCCAAACCCTACATTAAGTGGACAACTAGATGGGTCAAATTATCATAGCCGCCTCTTCATGTGCAAATGCGCTCCACCGTGTACCCGCGCGTGTGCGTGAGGGAACGATCGAGTGCGTGCGTGCGCTTTTTCTCTTCGTGTGTGTGCGTCTGTGTGTGTCTCTCTCTCTCTCAGAGACAACGAGACACTGACCTAGACAGAGATGGTGTGTACAAAAAGTCACGAGCGTGTGTGTGTGCGCGCGTGTGCGTGAGAGCGGACACGGATGCGGGAGGACGCCATCCAACCGTAGCCGCATACATTTTGACAACAGTTCGAACCAACAAGACGAAATTCGTGCAAACACGGCCGGATTTCATATAAACATGACGGATTTTCATCTAAACATGACGGATATCATTACATTTACATCAACTAAGTGGTGCTAGTCCGGCTCTAGAGGTACAATTAATACCTAATCTAAATGGTCGCCGATGGCTCCTTTTGTCTTCCTCATGTCCGGCAGCTCAATCACCGGACTGCCGGGAGCCCCGGAGGTATATGCTTCAGTGCAAAGGGCGGCTCGCTTCCCCACCGCTCATTGGAGTGGACCCCCCGGCTAATGCTTCAGCCAGAGGGGAAGGGGGAGCCTCCACTTCCGTGGAGCCCATGCGGGGTCGACGATGGTCTGCGCTGAAGAAGAACCATGCAAGACACCGGCTGTGTACACTGGTGTCGCCTCGGCGGTGGCCTTCATGGGATACAAGCGGCGGCGGCCTCCCGTGTTCTACTTCTCCTCGATGATGGCGGCGGGCGCGGACATGCTGGCCGCCACCTCATCGACATCCGCGCAGCTGGCTTATTTCTCTGCCTACATGGCGCGGCTACGCGCGTGTCGACGTCGGATGGCGCGGTCGTAGGCACTGGAGGCGCCGTGCGGGCGTGGAGCAACTCGCCAATCCTCCTCGAGCTGGCCTGGAGCGTCGAGTTGCTGAACCACGCGCTGGCTGGGGGTGGCAACTGGCTCCGTCGGGCTAGGCAAGGGAGGTGGAGCAGCGAGCTGCCTCGCTCGTAACCGCCGGGCTAGGCGGGCCACCCAGCCGGCTTTTATGCCGGAGAACTGCTCTTCCTGCTCGTCGGATGCCATCGAAAGAGTGGAGAAAATGGTGGAAAGAGGAGCTTGGCCGGCGTTGTGTTTAATGCCGGCCCGCTCCTGAACGGACGTGTGGATGTACTAGGTTTCTCGGCTTCCACGCGGGTTTAATGGAGGCATTTGAATGCGGCGAGGAGGCGCGTTCAGCCGGGCGTGCAGCGGGCGGCACCCTCGGCCGGCGCGCCGCTTCAATGGCAGACGCGACCTCTCAATCTCACTGCGTCCGCCCTGAGCCGCCTTCAATGTGGAGCGGCGCGCTCTACAGCGACGTGAATGCGGGCAGCTGGCACCGGGCGGGAAGCGTGCGCGGGAGGGGGAGGGGTTTTTGGTGGGCCAGGGCGGTCAGAAGCTCAGAAGCGGGCTTGGGATCGTTCCGGACTCCTGATTTATGCCGCTTCAGCTAGGATGAATCTCCATCGTGTGGAACCACACTAGAAAGTTGCGACCATGGTTCCCGTTGCCCGCCGCTATGGATCGTGCCTTCTATGAAGAGCGCCTGGGACTGGAACCAGGTGGTGTACATGGAGTCCATCGACAACGTTTAAGTGGAGTAGTCGTGCACAAAATTATGGGAGCGCTGTTAATCTATGTAGAGTAGTGCACAAATTTTAATACAGGAATGGGGTATGAACTTGTGTGGCATGTTGGCATATGTCCCTTAGAACTTACTAGTAAATGTGTACGTGCTACTTGTGTGGCTCTTGCACGGGCTCCGACACGCTTTGTGAGATTACTAAAAGGTGGCGCAGCTTTGGCTATAACTGACCTTGCGCTTGGCTGTTCGCCTCTTCCGAAAGTCGAACAATGATGATGGTACTACTACTAGTAGTACTACTATAGTACGAGTAGTAGGAGTATATAGTTCTGGCAATCTGACACCGAATGAACTGCTACACGTCCACCACGTAGTAAGCAAAAGCTTCTCCTCGTCCTGTGAGCCACCGAGCGCGCGTGGACGAGGGAGAGGGCGTAGTAAGCAAGCTTCTCGTCGTTCTGCGAGTTGATGGGACACATCAAAGTAGTACTCCCTCCGGTAATTTTTAGTCCGCATATAAGTTTTGTCCGAAGTTCTGTACTAGTAGTCTACAAAAAGGGCCGACCATGTCCATGGCTACCATCCCGTGCTCCGTCACTGTACGTGCACGATTCACGTGCCATTGAAGAGAAAAAATTGTGTACATGCCATTGAAGAAAAAAACTTTATTTACAAATAACACGCCACCGCGTCATGGTCGAACTTTGATTTGTTCACGCGTGGTTCCCGACCCTCCACTTAAGTGAACAACTACTACACGCGTCAAATTATCACGTGAGCTGCCTCTTTGTACAGAAATGAGCTCCACCGTGTACCCGCGCGTGTGTGTTAGGGAAAGAGGCAAAGAGTACGTGCGTCGGTGCGTGCACCTCTTCTCTTCGTGCACGTACTCCTTTTTTTGCGGGTGATTCGTCCACGTACTCCACCTACGTTGGTGACCGTTGGTGAGTCTCACTTACACTACTTATCTCCATATTCTTGCATGACACGTGGACCTGGATGCTGGATGTCCCACGTGTCGGCAAAAGGAAGAAGAACGATTTCCGATGATCGAGAAGGAGCCAGGAACCGCGCGGTGGAGTACTGGACCGTAGGAGTCCGAAACACGACAGCCTAGTGTAGTTACATCATACATGGCCCACCTCACGCTATCACCATATTCTCGGCCTCCGTGCGACACCTAGCTCCACCAGCCCATATCGCTTCTAGCTCCTCTTCTCTCTCAAAGTGAGGCGGGTTGGCGATTTTGCTGTCAATTGAGGTCGGTTTGCTCCCACTCCCTCCCACTTGTTAGTGATATGCCAAGAGCATTCTAAAAAAATGATATGCCAAGAGAAACCGCTTTGACCGACGGACCAGACTCGACAGGCGTGCCGTGAGTGAGTCCAGTTTCTCGTTTTGAACTTGTTTGGTGTAGTACTAACACTTGGTTTTGCACCTTCATAGATTGATGCAAATCCCCGCTAAAAAGGTGCTTCGCTTTCTACTAATCCCGTCAACCATCCTGCTACAGTATATCACTCACATCTGGTTTATAGAGCTTAATCTCCAAATTTTTGTATTACTATACCATTTTGTCAGTCTAAATTTTACTGGTCACAATCACATGTTTAGATTTCAAAGCATATTAAATTGTTGTGTGCAAGGATTAACAGAAAACTAACCAATGCATGTAAATGTTATTGGTCATTGTACTCCTCATGCATGCATGCGTTGATACGTACTACTCCAAACGCTCACCATCTAGTAGTTCATTGGTTGGTTTCGATTTTTGAATTGAGCCCCATAAACTCATATTGATGATATGCTGCTACCGTCCAATATTCGCGTGTGGTGGTTTCTAGAATAGAAAGGAGGTACTTACTGTGGGAAAGGTGAAATGATGGTTGCTTCGTCCGAGCAACTTACTGTGGCAGCCCTGTGATTTGATTGCTCAATAGTCATTATTACTGCGGCGCAACGACCGGGGTGAACCCCCGTGCGGTTGTGCACTCAATATTGGTGCATGGCACGTGGACCAGGATGTTGGTTGTCCCACATGTCGGCGAAAGGAAGTTCAATGGTTTCTGGCATTGCTATCAAGTTTTCAGGATTTGTTTATATGTCACATAATTTTCCAGCATAATAAATTATACTGTAATGCTATGAAGCTTTCAACTTTGGTTTCTTGTGTCCACTTGCCTCCAAGGTTGTCTCGTTACAACATTTCATCAAATACAAGGTTGTCTCATTACAACATTCCATCAAATACAAAAAAACTAACATGGATGCTAATGCATCACAATGATTCACAGATCAGCCCCAATATTTACATCACAACTGAAGAAAAAGTTGTGAGAAGGTCTACAAATAAAGAAAAATTAAAAATTGATCGATGTTGTCCGTAGGCATGGTTCCATTTCCTGGCCACGGTGTTCATTGGTCGGCAGCTAGTTTCACGCAGCTCTGTCGAACTTAACAAGACATGTTAGCCAAGAACGAAGTCTATGGAGGACATGGACCATCCGATCATTTTGTGCAGTTCCACTAAAATCGAGCTGAGCATCCCTGTTTGCAAAGATATGAATAAGTGTTTTTACAATAATAGTGGCACTAGGTGATGAAACATACACACACAAATAGAAGCCGATCACCTTTGCAATCTCTCATAAAACTAACTACTTGTTGGAGAAGATTAGGCTCGGAGTTGGATGAGGAGGATAGCACAACCAATCTATCTTTGTGCAGTCCCACTGAAATGTAGAAACATTGCCCGTGTGACATTTTAGTGGAACTGCACAAAACACTCTTAAGAAAAAAGTGATTTGTGTAGTTCACCAAAAGGTCGCAATAGCAACGAGGTGAAATGGATAGCCCTGTTTGCAAAAAGAGGTAGAAAAGAAACAATTACTGGTCAATAACAGTTGATGACACATACGCCGACAAAAAGAAGCATGTTCATTGTCTTCAGGGGGAGATAGCAGCACAGTGGTTTCTCTCAAATGGTGTGAGGATGAGATTGCAAAATGGGAGGTACGCCGTCCGAGCTACGTTTTAGGCAAAGAACTAGAGAAGATCCACATGCAGGATTTTCCACATGCAGCGACCTGGGAAGTTGGGCAGTGGAGCAAGGCCGGTTCCAGAGGAAGCTGTACCTGAGGGTCGTCGGGACGTAACTAGGAGGGCGGCAGCGGCCGGGATCTGCTGCGGCAATGAGCAAGGGGCGAAGGCCCTACCGCGCCGGAGCTTGGTCGGAGAGAACGGCGGGTACCGCAGATCGGGACACGCCGACAGTGAGTTTCCTGCCTCGACGCCGGCGACCGGGGCAACGCTGCACATCCTCCCTTTCCGCCGACGGACGGGATCCGGCCGGATCAGTGACCAGCGGTGAGAGAGAGAGATTGGCCCTCGCCGTCTTGTGTGAGAAAGTGTGAAGAGACGAACCCCAGCAAGCAAGCATTGAGGCTCCTACCTATATTTTATACTAGTATAGTAGAGCGGTGTTCTTTTTTCTCTTGATAACAATCGTTTTATATTCTGTACGTGCCATTGAGGAATAAATTTTATTTAAAATTAACACGCAAACACGTCAAGTCGCACTTTGTTTCATTCATGCGTGATACACGACCCTCCATCAAGTGAACAACCGCTACACGCGTTAAATTATCATGTGGGCTGCCTTTTCGTACAGAAATGAGCTCCACCGTGTACCCGCGCGGGTGTGGTTGGGAACGAGACGTGAGTACGCGCGTCGTGCGTGCACCTCTTCTCTTCGTGCACGTACCCCACCTACGTGGGTGTGTGTGAGAGAGATACAAACCTAGAGAGAGATGGTGAGTGTGTTCGTGAGTGTTTTTTGGGGGGGGGTGATTTTGTAAGTGTATTTGTGTGCGTGAGAGATGGACAGGGAATATGAGTCGATGATATCTCAAAAAAATGTAACATGTGCAATGTGTGTGAAATGGAGGCCTAGATATATCATATATAGAGGGGGCGATCCACGAGAAGAGAGGGGAGGGATCATCGGCGTGAGATATATATCGATAGAATCGAAGAGAGGGATGAAAGTGTATGGGTGCGAGATCGATAAAGAGAGCTAGCGAAATTGTGTGTGCGCACGTCAAAGATATAGGATGGCTGGCCTACTAGAACGTGAGAGGGGACAGATGCAGTTTGTGTGTGGCAAGGAGACCTAACTAGAGCGTTCGACTATTGGTGTGTGTGGGGGGGGGGGCAGAGACCTAACTAGAGGGGTAGATCGACTAGTATATGTGTGGAGAAGGAGACACCTAGCTATGTATCGAGGGAGATCGATCGGCATCCATACATATGTGTAGGAGAGGAATAAGGTTGTGAGAGAGACAGAGCTAGAGTGCCGGAGGGGTGGTGGTGGAGTTGCTTCTCGGAGATGGTGGGAGAGGCCTACTAGACAAACGGAGGGTACGACTGCAATATCAATAAGAGAGGGGATGTGTGCCTGTGTGTGCGCGTGCGTGTGAGACACTACAGTAGGTGTGTGCGATAGACGGCAAATAGTTCACTCGGATGTACTGTTTCCGATGAGAAAAACAACAGAAACGGTCAGTCAGATCAAGGTATGTGCGATAGACGGCAAACAGTTCACTCGGATGAATTGTTTCCGATGAGCCAAAACAACAGAAACGGTCAGAGCATCTCCAACAGCCTTTGTATATAGGATTGCTATAAAAACATGTTATAGCAAGAGGAGAGAGAAGGTTTACAAAGCCAACATGTTTTTTTGCTTTGGTAGCCTTTGTATATCGGATTGCTATATTTGCACAAAACACACAATGACATGTGGGGACAGTTTGTCATAGACACATCACACGTCTACTAGCACAACTCGTGTACACGTGTGCACACGCGTACGCGTACACAGAATCAGCACACACGCGTACATATACACACACGCATACATGTACACACACGCGTACACGTACACACACGCAGCACACACGCGTACACGTACACGTACACACGCACGCATCACACACATACAAGCACACACGACGCACATACGCAGCTCACACATACACTTACACATCACACACTGGCCCACTAGTCATTGAGACAAAAAAATGAAGGGGGCCACTTTTACAAAGCCTTGCCAAAATTTAGCAAGTGCCCTTTCGATAATCATCTTCTCAGCCCAGGCTCATCTGCACCCGCGCTGACAAAAAAATCAAAACAAATACTAGAAAAATTCAAAAAATTCCAATTTTTTTTGCATGGTCGATAATTTGATGCGTGAGTTCCGCTCCAATTTTTAAATCATTTGGACATCTGAGCAGCTCTCGGCAAAAAATACAAATTCGGAGTCAGTTAAAAAGTTTACTGTTCATGCACTGTTCTGACGCGGTTTGTCTTTTTTGCCGAGAGTTGCTCGGATGTCCAAATGATTTGAAAATTGGAGCGGACATCACGCATCAAATTTTCTACCATAAAAAAATAGGAATTTTTTGAATTTTTTTGAATATTTTGTGAATTTTTTTCTGACCGGGTGCAGATGAGCCTGGGCACCGAATCGCCGCACTTGTGCCCTTTGGGTTTGCAAATATACAAAGTGGGATGGCAGATTTAGCAAGCTTTGTAAAAAAATTAGGTGGAGACTGATGTCTACTACACAACTTATTCTTGTAGACTCGTGTTGAGCCTCCAAGCGCAGAGGTTTGTAGGACAGTAGCAATTTTCCCTCAAGTGGATGACCTAAGGTTTATCAATCCGTGGGAGGCGTAGGTTGAAGATGGTATCTCTCAAACAACCCTGCAACCAAATACAAGAAATCTCTTGTGTCCCCAACACACCAATACAATGGTAAATTGTATAGGTGCACTAGTTCGGCGAAGAGATAGTGATAAAAGTGTAGTATGGATAGTAGATATAGGTTTTTGTAATCTGAAAATATAAAAACAGCAAGGTAGCAAGTAACAAAAGTGAGCACAAACGGTATTGCAATGCTTAGAAACAAGGCCTAGTGTTCATACTTTCGCTAGTGCAATCTCTCAACAATGCTAGTATAATTGGATCATATAACCATCCCTCAACGTGCGACAAAGAATCACTCCAAAGTTCCTATTCGCGGAGAACATAAGATAGAAATTGTTGTAGGGTACGAAACCAGCTCAAAGTTATCCTTTCCGATCAATCTATTAAGCCATCCCTATAAGCGTCACGAACAGCCCTGGAGTTCGTACTAAAATAACACCATATGAAACAGATCAACCAACCCTAATGTCACCTAGATACTCCAATGTCACCACAAGTATCCGTGAGTTGATTATACGATATACATCAAACAACTTCATAATCATAATATTCAATCCACACAAAGAACTCCAAGGAGCACCCCAAAGTTTCTATCGGAGAAAAGATAATGAAAATGTGCATCAACCCCTATGCATAGATTACCCCAATGTCACCTTGGGAATCCGCGAGTTGAGTGCCAAAACATACATCAAGTGAATCAATATAATACCCCATTGTCACCACGGGTATTCATATGCAAGACATACATCAAGTGTTCTGAAATCTGAATATTCAATCCGACAATAACGAAACCTCAAAGGGAAAAGATTCGATTCATCACAACAAGGATAGAGAGGGAAGAAACACCATATGATCCAACTATATTAACAAAGCTCGCGATACATCAAGATCGTGCCAAATCAAGAATGCGAGAGAGAGAGAGAGAGAGATCAAACACATAGCTACTGGTACATACCCTCAGCCCCGAGGGTGAACTACTCCCTCCTCGTCATGGAGACCGCCAGGATGATGAAGATGGCCTCCGGTGATGCTTTCCCCCCTCCGGCAGGGTGCCGAAAAAGGGCTGTAGATGAGATCGTGGAGGTACAGAGGCTTGCGGCGGCGTAAAAACTCATCTCGGGTTATTTCTGGGGTTTCTCTATTTATAGGATTTTTCAGCGTTGGAATCAGGTCAGACGGAGCCACGTGGGCCCCATGAGGTACCAGGGCGCGCCTGGGGGGTGGCGCGCCCTGGTGCCTCGTGGGCACTGGGTGGCCCCCTTCCAGTGGGTCTTGGTTCCAGTATTTTTTATTTATTCCATAAAAAATCTCCAAAAAGTTTCATCCAATTCCAAGAACTTTTATTTCTGCACAAAAAACAACACCATGGCAATTCTGCTGAAAACAGCGTCAGCCCGGGTTAGTTCTAATCAAATCATACCAAAACCATATAGAATTGTTATAAACATGGCATGAATACTTCATAAATTATAGATACGTTGGAGACATATCAGCATCCCCAAGCTTAATTCCTGCTCGTCCTCGAGTAGGTAAATGATAAAAGAAATAATTTATGAAGTGTGAATGCTAGCATAGTGCATAAGTTTGATCAATGATAATTTCAATCACTTTTCCTAGCATCATAACAGCAACTTTTTCTCATAAAACTCATCATGATAAAGTAGCAATCAATTCACATGTTTAAAGTATAGGCCATAAACTTTCTTGAAAACTAACAAACTATGTTCTCAGTCATCAAACAATTGCAATTCATCTTATTTTCAGGAAGGGTCTATGTAAGAGCTTTGATCTAGAAAATTCCACATACTCAACCATCATTTAGTCTTCCATGATTGCTGACGCTCAAAGCATATTTAGAACAAACTATTTCAGTCAAACACATAGGAAGATAGGGGCTTAATGTTTCGCCTCCCAACTTATTTATCTCAGGGATAATGTCAACAATAATAACTCATGATCATCTATATTCAACTGGATATATGTGCCTGGATCTTTCCCTACCACATAATGCTTGCCAACTAAAGAATAAATAGAGCGGAATAGGGATGAACATTAATGACTCTTGCATAAAAGTAAATACAGAAAAGTAAAAGATAGGCCCTTCGCAGAGGGAAGCAGAGGTTGTCATTCGCTTTTTGTTGTTGGATGCACAAGCCCTTAATGCAAAGGAACGTCATGTTATATTGCCCCTTGTGATAGCAACCTTTATTATGTAGTCCGTCGCTTTTATTTCTTTACCATCACAAGTTTGTACAACACTTATTTTCCCTTGAAATAAAAGATCATACATATTTTAGAAGCAATTTTTATTGCTTTTGCACCGATGACAACTTACTTGAAGGATCTTATTCAATCCATAGGTAGATATAGTGGACTCTCATGGCAAGAAACTGGGTTTAAGGGTTTTTGGATGCACAAGTAGTATCTCTACTTAGTATGAATTTTTGGCTAGCAAAAGATCCTAAGCAAGCACCACATGTTAGAGGATCCATGACAATATAACTTCTATGTGAATATAAACAAACATAACTCATTACGTTGTCTTCCTTGTCCAACGTCAACTACTTGATCAAGCTTGAAAAAAATTAATGGGGGCTCACAATCATAGAAGATGTCCAAGATAGTATATTTATATGTGAAATTTCTCTTCCTTCAAAATTCTTTCATGAATTGTTCAAGTGACCAATGCTATGTTTGTTAACTTTCAATAAATTTTACCACTTATACTTCTTGTATGTGAAGTCACTACTCCCCATGGGACAAGCATATGAAGCATATAAATTTTAACTTTATGATATTAAATTCATTTCAACAATTTACTCATAGGATATAAGTGAAGCACGAGAGTAAACGAGAAACTACTCCAAAAGGTATAAGTGAAGATCAATGAGTAGTTAAGCAAATAAGTAGCTGCGTGAGGACTCTCTCTCATTTAAAATTTCAGATCTTGATAATTTTATTCAAACAGCAAAGAAAACAAAATAAAATGACATTCCAAGAATAGCACATCTCATGTGAAGAAGCAAAAACTTAGGCTCAACCAAAACTGACCGATAATTGTTGATGAAGAAAGGTGGGATGCCTACCGGGGCATCCCCAAGCTTAGATGCTTGAGACTTCTTGAAATATTAATTTGGGATGCCTTGGGCATCCCCAAGCTTGAGCTCTTGTGTCTCCTTAATTCCTCTCATATCACGGTTTCTCTAAATCTTAAAAACTTCATCCACATAAAACTCAACAAGAACTCGTGAGATAAGTTAGTATAAATCAACTCAAAACCTTAACATTCTATACTGTAGAAAATCACAAAAATTATAATTAAACATTGCATACTAAATGCCTCTTCATATTTAATACTCCTATCCACAAATAGAAACATTAAACACGCAAACATATGCAAACAAGGCAACTATAACAGCAATCTGTCAAAACAGAACAGTCTGTAAAAGGGGAATAAGAATCCATACTTCCCTAACTCCAAAAATTCTGAAAATTTACCACGTGACAGGGAACTCATGCATGCTTACTTTTTACAAATTTCAGATTTTTATCATGTTCTGACTATTCAGGAATATTCTGGACATAACAGAAAACTTTCTGTTTTCAAACAGCAACACATGAACTTGCAAACTGAGCATGGTAAAGGCTATAATTGGCATTTTATTGTACTAAAAGATACAAAACTTGATTCTAAATAACAGCAAGAAAATCTCAACAAAATAAAATGATGCTCCAAGCAAAACACATACCATGTGACGAATAAAAATATAGCTCCAAGTAAGGTTACCGATAATGTTGAAGACGAAAGAGGGGATGCCTTCCGGGGCATCCCCAAGCTTAGACGCTTGAGTCTTCCTTGAATTTTACCTTGGGGCGCCTTGGGCATCCCCAAGCTTAGGGTCTTACCACTCCTTATTCTCCTCATATCGACATCTCACCCAAAACATGAAAACTTCAATCACACAAAACTTAACGGAACTTCGTGAGATAGGTTAGTATGATAAAAATAAATCATCCACTTAGGTACTATCAAGACAAGATTAATAATTGTTCTCACATAATGCCTACTATATTCTATCATTTCCACAATTTATATTACTCAATATAAGCTATGGAAACATTAAACAAGCAAACTATGAATCGAAAACAGAATCTATCAAAAACAGAACAGCGTGTAGTAAGCGATATAAAAATAATACTTCTGTACCTCCAAAAATTATGAAAAAATTGGATAACTTAAAAAATTTGTAACCCAATACTGTGTAAAAATTTCAGAATTTTTTCATGCTCCAGTATAGAATAGAAATTCCAGCACTGGACGCAAAAGTTTCTGTTTTTGCACAGAATCAAATCAACAAGCATCCACACTATCCCAAAGGCTTTACTTGGCACCTTATTGAAAGAAAACATATAAATCATGATTACTACAGTAGCTTAATCATGTGGACACACAAAAACAGAAGGTATATGTATTGGGTTGTCTCCCAACAAGCGCTTTTCTTTAATGCCTTTTAGCTAGGCATGATGATTTCAATGATGCTCACGTAAAAGTAAAGAATTGAAACACAAAGAGAGCATCATGAAGCATATGACTAGCACATTTAAGCCTAACCCACTTCCTATGCATAGGTTTTTTTTTAGCAAATAGTTTATGGGAGCAAGAATCAACTAGCATAGGAAGGCAAAACAAGCATGACTTCAAAACTTTCAACATAAAGAGAGGAAACTTGATGTTGTTGAAATATGTAGAAGCATATATTCCTCTCTCAAAATAATTTTCAGCGGCATCATGAAGAAATTCAACAATATAGCTATCACATAAAGCATTCTTTTCATGATCCACAAGCATAGAATTTTTATTACTCTCCACATAAGCAAATTTCTTCTCATTCATAAAAGTGGGAGTATCATATGAAACTCGAATACTATAAATTGTTTCCACATTAAAAGAGTAATGTTCAGTAAAAGGGTATTCATAATTATGACAAGTTTTATAAATATAATCATCTCTACTTTTTATGACATAAGTATCATCACAATAATCATCATAGATAGCAACTTTGTTGTCATAATCAATTGAAACCTCTTCCAAAATAGTGGAATCGTCATTAAATAAATTCATGACCTCTCCAAATCCACTTTTATCAATATAATCATCATAAATAGGAGGCATGTTATCATCATAATAAATTTTCTCATCAAAACTTGGGGGAATAAAAATATCATCTTCATCAAACATAGCATCCCCAAGCTTATGGCTTTGCATATCATTAGCATCATGGATATTCAAAGAATTCATACTAATTTCATTGCAATCATGCTCAACATTCAAAGATTTTGTGCCAAACATTTTATTGAATTCTTCTTCTATCAATTGAGCACAATTTTCCGAATCCTTATTTTCAAGAAAGACATTATAAAGATGAATAATATGAGGCAACCTCAATTCCATTTTTTTGTAGTTTTCTTTTATAAGCCAACCTAGTGATAAACAAGAAACTTAAAAGATTCAATTGCAAGATCTAAAGATATACCTTCAAGCACTCACCTCCCCGGCAACGGCGCAGAAAAGAGCTTGATGTCTACTACACAACTTATTCTTGTAGACTCGTGTTGGGCCTCCAAGCGCAGAGGTTTGTAGGACAGTAGCAATTTTCCCTCGGGTGGATGACCTAAGGTTTATCAATCCGTGGGAGGCGTAGGTTGAAGATGGTATCTCTTAAACAACCCTGCAACCAAATACAAGAAATCTCTTGTGTCCCCAACACACCCAATACAATGGTAAATTGTATAGGTGCACTAGTTCGGCGAAGAGATAGTGATAAAAGTGTAGTATGGATAGTAGATATAGGTTTTTGTAATCTGAAAATATAAAAACAGCAAGGTAGCAAGTAACAAAAGTGAGCACAAACGGTATTGCAATGCTTAGAAACAAGGCCTAGGGTCCATACTTTCGCTAGTGCAATCTCTCAACAATGCTAGTATAATTGGATCATATAACCATCCCTCAACGTGTGACAAAGAATCACTCCAAAGTTCCTATTCGCGGAGAACATAAGATAGAAATTGTTGTAGGGTACGAAACCACCTCAAAGTTATCCTTTCTGATCAATCTATTAAGCCATCCCTATAAGCGTCACGAACAGCCCTAGAGTTCGTACTAAAATAACACCATATGAAACACATCAACCAACCCTAATGTCACCTAGATACTCCAATGTCACCACAAGTATCCGTGAGTTGATTATACGATATGCATCAAACAACTTCATAATCATAATATTCAATCCACACAAAGAACTCCAAGGAGCACCCCAAAGTTTCTATCGGAGAAAAGATAATGAAAACGTGCATCAACCCCTATGCATAGATTACCCCAATGTCACCTCGGGAATCCGCGAGTTGAGTGCCAAAACATACATCAAGTGAATCAATATAATACCCCATTGTCACCACGAGTATTCATATGCAAGACATACATCAAGTGTTCTCAAATCTGAATATTCAATCCGACAATAACGAAACCTCAAAGGGAAAAGATTCGATTCATCACAACAAGGATAGAGAGGGAAGAAACACCATATGATCCAACTATATTAACAAAGCTCGCGATACATCAAGATCGTGCCAAATCAAGAATGCGAGAGAGAGAGAGAGAGATCAAACACATAGCTACTAGTACATACCCTCAGCCCCGAGGGTGAACTACTCCCTCCTCGTCATGGAGACCGCCGGGATGATGAAGATGGCCTCCGGTGATGCTTTCCCCCTCCGGCAGGGTGCCGGAAAAGGGCTGTAGATGAGATCGTGGAGGTACAGAGGCTTGCGGCGGCGTAAAAACTCATCTCGGGTTATTTTTGGGGGTTTCTCTATTTATAGGATTTTTCAGCGTTGGAATCAGGTCAGACGGAGCCACGTGGGCCCCATGAGGTACCAGGGCGCGCTTGGGGGGTGGCGCGCCCTGGTGCCTCTGTTGGGGAACGTTGCATGGGAAACAAAATTTTTCCTACGCACACACAAGATCTATCCATGGTGATGAGTATCTACGAGAGGGAGAGTGAATCTACATACCCTTGTAGATCGCTAAGAGGGAAGCGTTAAGAAACGGTTGATGTAGTCGAACGTCTTCGTGATCCAAATCACCGAGCGTCCCGCGATCCAATCACGATCCGTCCCGATCAAGTACCGAACGGACGGCACCTCCGCGTTCAGCACACGTACAGCTTGATGACGATCTCCGCCTTCTTGATCCAGCAAGAGAGAGCGAAGAGATAGACGAGTTCTCCGCCAGCACAACGGCGTAGTGGGGGTGGTGGTGGAGCTGTTCCGACAGGGCTTCGCCTAAGCACCGACAAAAACAGATTTGAGGAAAACCGTATAGACGGGGGGAGAGAGGGCTGCACCGTGGCTTAGGTTGTTTGGCCCTCTCTCCCCTCTAGTATATATAGGAGGGAGGGGGAGGGGGCTGGCGCCCTAGGGTTTCCACCCTAGGTGCGGCCGAACCAGGGAGGAGGAGGTGGACTCCTCCACTTTTCCTTGTCCAATTAGGACTCCTTCCTTATTTGTTTCCCCTTCCCTTTTCTTTGGGGTTTTTCCTTCCCACTTAATTCCAGCCGCATGGGCCTTATAGGGCTGGCTTGCCCAGCCCACTAAGGGCTGGTGCAACTCCCTTTAGGCCCATGTGGCCTCCCGGCGTGGGTGGCCCCTCCCGATGGCCCTCCGGCACTCCCGGTACACTACCGGAAATACCCGAAACTTTTCCGGTGGCCAAAACGGGACTTCCTATATATCAATCTTTACCTCCGGACCATTCCGGAGCTCCTCGTGATGTCCGTGATCTCATCCGGGACTCCGAACAACCTTCGGTCACCAACATGCATAACTCAAATCTACCGAAACGTCACCGAACCTTAAGTGTGCAGACCCTGCGGGTTCGAGAACTATGTAGACATGACCGAGACACCTCTACGGCCAATAACCAATAGCGGGACCTGGATGCCCATATTGGTTCCTACATATTCTACGAAGATCTATATCGGTCGAACCTCTATGTCAAGGATTCAATTAATCCCGTATGTTGTTCCCTTTGTTCTTCGGTATGTTACTTGCCCGAGATTCGATCGTCGGTATCTCTATACCTAGTTCAATCTCGTTACTGGCAAGTCTCTTTACTCGTTCCGTAATACAAGATCTCGTGGCTAACACTTTAGTCACATTGCTTGCAAGGCTCATTGTGATGTTGTATTACCGAGTGGGCCCTGAGATACCTCTCCGTCACACGGAGTAACAAATCCCAGTCTTGATCCATGCCAACCCAACAGACACCCTCGGAGATACCTGTAGAGCATCTTTATAGTCACCGAGTTACGTTGCGACGTTTGATACACACAAGGTATTCCTCCGGTGTCAGTGAGTTGCATGATCTCATGGTCATAGGAACAGATACTTGACATGCAGAAAACAATAGCAATAAACTGACACGATCAAATGCTACGTTTATAGTTTGGGTCTTGTCCATCACATCATTCTCCTAATGATGTGATCCCATTATCAAATGACATCTCATGTCCATGGCTAGGAAACCTTCACCATCTTTTGATCAATGAGCTAGTTAACTAGAGGCATACTAGGGACACAGTGTTGTCTATGTATCCACACATGTACTTGAGTTTCCAATCAATACAATTATAGCATGGATAATAAACAATTATCATGAACAAGGAAATATAATAATAACCAATTTATTATTGCCTCTAGGGCATATTTCCAACAGTCTCCCACTTGCACTAGAGTCAATAATCTTGCTCACATCACTATGTGATTTACATTGTAATGAATCGAACACCCATGCAGTTCTGGTGTTGTTCATGTTTAGCCCTTGGAAGAGGTTTAGTCATCGGATCTGCAACATTCAGATCTGTGTGTACTTTGCAAATATTTATGTCGTCCTCCTTGATGTAATCGCGGATGGAATTGAAACGTCGCTTTATGTGTCTGGTCCTCTTGTGAAATCTTGGTTCCTTGGCCAGAGCAATGGCACCAGTATTATCACAAAACAGAGTCATTGGGTTAAGCGCACTAGGCACTACTCCAAGATCTGTCATGAACTCCTTCATCCAGACACCTTCCTTCGCCGCCTCCGAGGCAGCGATGTACTCCGCTTCGCATGTAGAATCAGCTACCATGCTTTGCTTGGAACTGCACCAGCTAACCGCACCCCCATTAAGAATAAATACGTATCCGGTTTGTGACTTAGAGTCATCCGGATCAGTGTCAAAGCTTGCATCGACGTAACCCTTTACGACGAGCTCTTGATCACCTCCATAAACGAGAAACATGTCCTTTTGAGGTACTTTAGGATATTCTTGACCGCCGTCCAGTGTTCCATTCCTGGATCACTTTGAAACCTTCCGACCATACTTATGGCAAGGCTGACATCGGGTCTTGTGCACAGCATTGCATACATGATAGAGCCTATGGCTGAAGCATAGGGGACGACACTCATCTTTTCTCTATCTTCTGCAGTCACTGGGCATTGAGTCTTACTCAACTTCACACCTTGCAAAACAGGCAAGAACCCCTTCTTGGACTGATCCATTTTGAACTTTTTCAAAATCTTATCAAGGTATGTGCTTTGTGAAAGTCCTATCAAGCGTCTTGATCTATCTCTATAGATCTTGATGCCTAATATGAAAGCAGCTTCTCCTAGGTCCTTCATTGAAAAACTCTTGTTCAAATATTCCTTCATGCCTTCCAACATTTCTATATTGTTTCCAATCAGCAATATGTCATCTACATATAATATTAGAAACGCTATAGAGCTCCCACTCACTTTCTTGTAAATACAAGCTTCTCCGTAAACTTGTATAAACTCGAACGCTTTGATCACCTCATCAAAGCGAAGATTCCAACTCCGAGATGCTTGCACCAGTCCATAAATGGATCGCTGGAGTTTGCAAACTTTGTCAGCATTCTCTGGATCTACAAAACCTTCTGGTTGCATCATATACAACTCTTCCTTAAGGAAACCGTTAAGGAACGCTGTTTTGACATCCATCTGCCAAATTTCATAATCGAAAAAGGCAGCTATTGCTAACATGATTCTGACGGACTTAAGCATCGCTACGGGTGAGAAGGTCTCATCGTAGTCAACTCCTTGAACTTGTGAAAAACCCTTTGCCACAAGTCGAGCTTTATAGACGGTGACATTACCGTCCACGTCCGTCTTCCTCTTAAAGATCCATTTGTTCTGAATGGCCTTACGCCCTTCAGGTAATACTTCCAAAGTCCATACTTTGTTTTTATACATGGATCCCATCTCGGATTTCATGGCCTCTAACCACTTCTCGGAATCCGGGCCCATCATCGCTTCTCCATAGCTCGTAGGTTCATCGTTGTCTAACAACATGACTTCTAAGACAGGGTTGCCGTACCACTCAGGAGCAGTACGCGTCCTTGTCGACCTACGAGGTTCGATAGCAACTTGATTCGAAGGTTCATGATCATCATCATTAACTTCCTCTTCAACTGATGCAGGCTCTACAGAAACATCTTTCTGTACTGTGCTACTCTCAGGTTGAAGTAAAGGTTCAACAACCTCATCAAGTTCTATCTTCCTCCCACTCAATTCTTTCGAGAGAAACTCTTTCTCAAGAAATGTTCCGTTTTTAACGACAAATACTTTGCCTTCGGATCTGAGGTAGAAGGTATATCCAACTGTCTCTTTTGGATATCCTATGAAGACACATTTCTCCGCTTTGGGTTCCAGCTTTTCAGGCTGAAGCTTTTTGACATAAGCATCACATCCCCAAACTTTAAGAAACGACAGCTTTGGCTTCTTACCAAACCAAAGTTCATATGGCGTCGTCTCAACGGATTTCGATGGTGCCCTATTTAAAGTGAATGCAGCTGTCTCTAATGCATAACCCCGAAACGATAGTGGCAAATCGGCAAGAGACATCATAGATCGCACCATATCCAATAAGGTTCGATTACGACGTTCGGACACACCATTACGCTGTGGTGTTCCAGGCGGTGTCAGTTGTGAAACAATTCCACATTGTCTTAAGTGACTGCCAAACTCATAATTCAGATATTCTCCTCCTCGATCAGATCGTAGGAATTTAATCTTCTTGTTACGATGATTCTCAACTTCACTCTGAAATTGTTTGAACTTTTCAAACGTTTCAGACTTGTGTTTCATTAAGTAAATATACCCATATCTACTTAAGTCATCAGTGAAGGTGAGAAAGTAACGATAACCACTGCGCGCTTCAATGCTCATCGGACCGCACACATCAGTATGTATGATTTCCAACAAGTCACTTGCCCGTTCCATTATTCCAGAGAACGGCGTTTTAGTCATCTTGCCCATGAGGCATGGCTCACATGTGTCAAGTGATTCAAAATCAAGTGATTCCAAAAGTCCATCAGCATGGAGCTTCCTCATGCGTTTTACGCCAATATGACCTAAACGGCAGTGCCACAAGAAAGTGGTTTTATCATTATCAATTCTACATCTTTTGGCATCAATGTTATAAATATGTGTATCATTACTATCGAGATTCAATAAGAATAAACCCCTCACATCGGGTGCATGACCATAAAAGATATTACTCATATAAATAGAACAACCATTATTCTCTGATTTAAACGAGTAACCGTCTCGCAATAAACAAGATCCAGATATAATGTTCATGCTTAACGCAAGCACCAAATAACATTTATTCAGGTTCATCACTAATCCCGATGGTAATCGAAGAGCGAGCGTGCCGACGGCGATCACATCAACCTTGGAACCATTTCCCACGCGCATCGTCACTTCGTCCTTTGCCAGCCTCCGTCTATTCCGCAGTTCCTGTTTAGAGTTGCAAATGTGAGCAACCGCACCGGTATCAAATACCCAGGCACTACAACGAGAGTTGGTAAGGTACACATCAATAACATGTATATCATATATACCTTGTTTGTTGTTGGCCGCCTTCTTGTCAGCCAAATACTTGGGGCAGTTCCGCTTCCAGTGTCCAGTTCCCTTGCAAAGAAAACACACAGTTTCTGGTTTGGGTCCAGCCTTGGGTTTCTTCACGGGAGGAGCAACTGCTTTGCCACTCTTCTTGGAGTTACCCTTCTTACCCTTGCCATTTTTCTTGAAACTAGTGGTTTTATTGACCATCAACACTTGATGCTCCTTCTGAATTTCAGACTCAGCGACTTTCAGCATCGCAAACAGCTCGGCGACTGACTTGTTCATCCCGTGCATGTTATAGTTCAACACGAAGCTCTTGTAGCTAGGTGGCAATGATTGAAGAACTCTGTCAGTGATAGCCTCTGGCGGAAGGGGCATCCCCAATTCAGCCAGACGGGTGGAGTACCCAGACATTCTGAGTATGTGATCACTAATAGACCCGTTCTCTTCCATCTTGCAAGCATAGAACTTATCGGAGGTCTCATACCTCTCGATCCGGGCATTCTTCTGAAAGATAAACTTCAACTCCTGGAACATCTCATATGCTCCATGACGTTCAAAACGTCTTTGAAGTCCCGGTTCTAAGCCATACAACATTGCACATTGAACTATTGAGTAATCATCAGAACGAGCCTGCCAGGCGTTCACAACGTCTAGAGACTCAACTGGAGCGGGTGGATCACCAAGCGGTGCATCAAGGACATAAGCCTTCTGGGAAGCCGTAAGGATAATCCTTAGATTACGGGCCCAGTCCACAAAGTTACTTCCATCATCTTTCAACTTAGCTTTCTCTAGGAACGCATTAAAATTCAGGGGTGCTACTGCGCGAGCCATGATCTACAACATAAATATAGCAAAGACAACTTAGACTATTGTTCAAGATAATGAGTTTAGTTAATCATATTACTTAAAAAACTCCCACTCAAATTGACATCCCTCCGGTCATTCGAGTGTCACATGATCCAAATCCACCAACTCAAGTCCGATTATCACGTGAGTTGAGGTGGTTTCAATGGTGAACATCTTCATGTTGATCATATCTACTATATGACTCATGTTCGACCTTTCGGTCTCTTGTGTTCCGAGGCCATGTCTGTACATGCTAGGCTCGTCAAGTTTAACCCGAGTGTTCCGCACGTGCAACATGGCTTACACCCGTTGTATGTGAACGTAGAGTCTATCACACCCGATCATCACGACGTGTCTCGAAACGACGAACTTTCGCAACGGTGCACACTCGGGGAGAACACAATTTATCTTGAAATTTAAGTGAGGGATCACCTTATAATGCTACCGTCGTCCTAAGCAAAATAAGATGCATAAAAGGATTAACATCACATGCAAATCATAAGTGACATGATATGGCCATGAACTCGTGCTTTTGATCTCCATCTCCAAAGCACCGGCATGATCTCCATCGTCACCGGCATGACACCATGATCTCCATCATCTTGATCTCCATCAACGTGTCGCCATGAGGTTGTCGCGCCGACTGTTGCTTCCACGACTATTGCTAACGTTTAGCGATAAAGTAAAGCATTACATAGCGCTTAATGATTGACACGCAGGTCATACAATAATTAAAGACAACTCTATGGCTCCTGCCAGTTGCCGTACTCATCGACATGCAAGTCGTGATATTCTATACAACACATGATCATCTCATACATCACATATATCTCATCATGTAATTGGCCATATCACATCACAACATACCCTGCAAAAACAAGTTAGACGTCCTCTAATTGTTGTTGCATGTTTTACGTGGCTGCTACGGGTATCTAGCAAGAACGATTCTTACCTACGCAAAAAACCACAACGGTGATATAAAAGTTGCTATTTCACCTTCTACAAGGACCGCCTCTGTCGAATCCGATTCAACTAAAGTGGGAGAGACAGACACCCGCCAGCCATCTTATGCAACAAAGTTACATGTCAGTCGATGGAACCGGTCTCTCGTACGTGGACGAGTAAGGTTGGTCCGAGCCGCTTCATCCCACAATACCGCTGAATCAAGAAAAGACTAAGGAGGGAAGCAATCTGAATATCAACGCCCACAAACTCCTTTGTGTTCTACTCGAGATCTCATCTACGCATAGACCTAGCTCAGATGCCACTGTTGGGGAACGTTGCATGGGAAACAAAAATTTTCCTACGCACACACAAGATCTATCCATGGTGATGAGTACCTACGAGAGGGAGAGTGAATCTACATACCCTTGTAGATCGCTAAGCGGGAAGCGTTAAGAAACGCGGTTGATGTAGTCGAACGTCTTCGTGATCCAAATCACCGAGCGTCCCGCGATCCAATCACGATCCGTCCCGATCAAGTACCGAACGGACGGCACCTCCGCGTTCAGCACACGTACAGCTTGATGACGATCTCCGCCTTCTTGATCCAGCAAGAGAGAGCGAAGAGATAGACGAGTTCTCCACCAGCACAACGGCGTAGTGGGGGTGGTGGTGGAGCTGTTCCGACAGGGCTTCGCCTAAGCACCGACAAAAACAGATTTGAGGAAAACCGTATAGACGGGGGTAGAGAGGGCTGCACCGTGGCTTAGGTTGTTTGGCCCTCTCTCCCCTCTAGTATATATAGGAGGGAGGGGGAGGGGGCTGGCGCCCTAGGGTTTCCACCCTAGGTGCGGCCGAACCAGAGAGGAGGAGGTGGACTCCTCCACTTTTCCTTGTCCAATTAGGACTCCTTCCTTATTTGTTTCCCCTTCCCTTTTCTTTGGGGTTTTTCCTTCCCACTTAATTCCAGCCGCATGGGCCTTATAGGGCTGGCTTGCCCAGCCCACTAAGGGCTGGTGCAACTCCCTTTAGGCCCATGTGGCCTCCCGGCGTGGGTGGCCCCTCCCGATGGCCCTCCGGCACTCCCGGTACACTACCGGAAATACCCGAAACTTTTCCGGTGGCCAAAACGGGACTTCCTATATATCAATCTTTACCTCCGGACCATTCCGGAGCTCCTCGTGATGTCCGTGATCTCATCCGGGACTCCGAACAACCTTCGGTCACCAACATGCATAACTCAAATCTACCGAAACGTCACCGAACCTTAAGTGTGCAGACCCTGCGGGTTCGAGAACTATGTAGACATGACCGAGACACCTCTACGGCCAATAACCAATAGCGGGACCTGGATGCCCATATTGGTTCCTACATATTCTACGAAGATCTATATCGGTCGAACCTCTATGTCAAGGATTCAATTAATCCCGTATGCTGTTCCCTTTGTTCTTCGGTATGTTACTTGCCCGAGATTCGATCGTCGGTATCTCTATACCTAGTTCAATCTCGTTACTGGCAAGTCTCTTTACTCGTTCCGTAATACAAGATCTCGTGGCTAACACTTTAGTCACATTGCTTGCAAGGCTCATTGTGATGTTGTATTACCGAGTGGGCCCTGAGATACCTCTCCGTCACACGGAGTAACAAATCCCAGTCTTGATCCATGCCAACCCAACAGACACCCTCGGAGATACCTGTAGAGCATCTTTATAGTCACCCAGTTACGTTGCGACGTTTGATACACACAAGGTATTCCTCCGGTGTCAGTGAGTTGCATGATCTCATGGTCATAGGAACAGATACTTGACATGCAGAAAACAATAGCAATAAACTGACACGATCAAATGCTACGTTTATAGTTTGGGTCTTGTCCATCACATCATTCTCCTAATGATGTGATCCCGTTATCAAATGACATCTCATGTCCATGGCTAGGAAACCTTCACCATCTTTTGATCAACGAGCTAGTTAACTAGAGGCATACTAGGGACACAGTGTTGTCTATGTATCCACACATGTACTTGAGTTTCCAATCAATACAATTATAGCATGGATAATAAACAATTATCATGAACAAGGAAATATAATAATAACCAATTTATTATTGCCTCTAGGGCATATTTCCAACAGCCTCGTGGGCACTGGGTGGCCCCCCTCCAGTGGGTCTTGGTTCCAGTATTTTTTATTTATTCCATAAAAAATCTCCAAAAAGTTTCATCCAAATCCAAGAACTTTTATTTCTGCACAAAAAAACAACACCATGGCAATTCTGCTGAAAACAGCGTCAGTCCGGGTTAGTTCCAATCAAATCATACCAAAACCATATAGAATTGTTATAAACATGGCATGAATACTTCATAAATTATAGATACGTTGGAGACGTATCAGAGGACCACTTATACAAAGGCTGTTGGAGGAGGTTATTTTTTAATAGAAAGTTAGTCAAACTTTACAAAGCTTGACTTTGACCAAACTTTATATGCAGACTGAAAAGAAACGGAGGGAGTAAGTGAGTGCAAATATAGAAAGGCTGTTGGAGATGCTCTCAGCCAGATCAAGGAGTCTGCGATATACGGGCACTGATAAACTTATACACATGGACCTGTTATGGGCGTTTTACACGATCTTCAACTAACTAATCTTTCTCCCCCCCTGATTTTCAGCCGGGGTGGGCCCCAACCTCCCATAATCTCCAATTCCATTGGTCCACTTCAGCTACCCTGTAAAATCCTTAAGTAAATCTCCATGCGTCTAGCATTACTCATATGGGCACACAGTCTAATTAAAAGAATTGTGCGCGATGGAACTAGTCGTGTGCTGACATCGCCGATTGCGGTGCACACGCCACGTACGCATCCGAGAACGCTTGCCCACGTTACACCATCCGGGAATCATGCCGCACTTCGAAACCGGAAGCGTCAATAAATTTTGAGCTTGTTTCCCGTCACATTCCAAATTACCACATTATATTTAATTGCAAACCTATTCACACCGATCAAAACCTAAACGTTTTCCCACTTAGCAGCTTATTACTAGGTTTTAAATACTACCTACTCAAAAATGACTGCACAATCCACCTCAATTCCTCATCAACAAACAAACAAGTCTTTCTTCGTCGTTCCTTGTGTCTGCCATGGCCCGTAGGAGTTCTTCGTCGAGAATTGACCAGGGAGTGGCGAGCATGGAAGCGGAAGCAGCAGAGATGTCCCGCCTCGCTACGATAGCAACCGCGAGGTCCCGCCGCGCCGCCGATGTAGCACAGAGGTCCCACCGCGCCGCCGAAGCAGCACAGAGGTCCCGCCACGCTGCCGAAGCAGTACAGTGGTCTGGCCACGCTGTTGAAGCCGCAAGGATGACCCGCCGCGCTGCGGAATCAGGAGAAAGGTCCTACCATGCCGCGGTAGCTTGGGAAGATCTCTTCCGGGAAGGCGAGGGCTCTCGCAGGCGCATGCGCGCTGAGCTCAATAAGCTGAAGGATGAGATCTTCGACTAGGCGAAGCTGCACGAGGAGATCAATGCCTCATTTGATAAGGCGATCGGCGTCATCCGGGGACTAAGGGATGACAAGGCAAAGCTCCGCACCCAGCCCGACGTGCTGAGGGCCAAGATCGTCGGCAGTGCGAAGCAGCACGAGGAGAGCACTGCCTTGATGAATAAGACGGCTGCCATGGTCGAGAAAATTATGGAAGATAATGCCAACCTCCGCATCGAGCGCGAAAGGCTGGTGTGGGAATCCAAAGCTGCTGTCAAGCGAAGTATTGAGGACGTGAAAGAGATCATTGTCGTTCGCCACGAGAACTCCATCGCCATGGATGCAATGACGAAGATGCAGAGGAGAGGCGAAAGGAGGTGAAGGTCGTGGAGGCGATGAAGAAGGAGTTGGAGGAACTCCGTGCCCTGCAGCAACCCATCAAGAAGGAGTAGAGCAGCGACCTAGATTGTTGTCTGCGTCTTCTTCCTTCTTCTTTTGCCCCTATGTCTTTCGGGCGTTGCCGCGTGTGGCATTTTAAATTGTCTTCCTGAATATGTAAGACAATTACTATCCATTGCCATCGTCATCATATATAACGGTCTTGCTAAGTCTTCGTTAAGTTTCAGTCGAGGCTATGTCCGTGAGTTATCTGTGCAAATTTTTGTTTTCAAATTTTGTTTTTTCTCCCTTAAATCTCAGTCGACTGAGACCTAGCTAGGCTCGGATGCCATTAATGGAGAAGTTGGGAGCGAGGTGGGCAGCGGATGGAGGTCAAAGGGCTCGCCTCCCGGTAAGCCTGCGCAGCGGTCTACTCCACGCCTCCCGTCTACTCAAATAGCTACCCCGCACGGCGCCTCCTAGCCAATAAAAATGGGGGCGTGTGGCGGCACGTAAATGGTTAGTACAACGCCCATGGTTTGAATAACACTTGTGTTTCCGATTGTAACGTGGTAGCTCTTTGTTCCAAAATGATTTTGTTTGTTGTTAATGTGTGCGCCTTCAAAAAATCAGACAAAATTTTTACCACAGCATGTTGGTGCTATGTCAAGGCAACATGCCAAGTTTCATGATTTTCACGCAAGTTTTGGATTTACAGGAATTTAAAAACCAAATTTATCAATGTTTTTGGCCGAGCCACAACGCCCGGATGTTTGAAATTCATTCCCATTTCTTGCATGGGACCTAAACATTCACCCAAGGACACATATACAATTTTTTAACCCATTTTGGTGCACTGGAGCATGTGCATGTAGTTCAAAGTTGAATTATGCACATTAAATGCCTAGAAAACTTAATAAATGTATAAAAAGGCCAAACGAACCCAGAATAATTCCAAATTATAGCGCGACACTCCTATTGGTCTTTGTTACCTCTGTAAAAAATTCAAGGTAGGAAGAGGCAGTGTATGTCGTTTCGCCCACAAAGATGACACATTCCCTATCGGAACCAAGAGCCTTTTTGAGAGAAGCTCCGGTTTGTAAGAAGCTTATACCAGAACTTGTCCCAAATCAAACAATTTTTTTACCACAGCATGTTGGTACCATGTCAAGACACCATGCCAAGTTCCGTGATTTTTAGGCAATTTTTGGATTTATAGGAATTTAAAAACGAAGTTTCTCAATATTTTCGGCCGAGCCACGACGCCCAGATGTTTGAAATTCATTCCCATTTCTTGTATGCGACCTAAACATTCACCCAAGGACACATATATGATTTTTCAACCCATTTTGGTGCAATGGAGCATGTGATTGTAGTTCAAATTTGTATTATGCACATTAAATGCCTAAAAACTCAATTAATGTATAAAAAAGGCCAAACGAACCCGGAATAATTCCAAATTTTAGCACGACACTCCTATCGGTCTATGTTGCCTATGTAAAAAAAATCAAGGCAGGAAGAGGTAGCGTATGTCGTTTCGCTCACAAAGGTGACACGTTCCCTGTCGGAACCATGAGCCTTCTTGAGAGAAGCTCCGGTTTGTAAGAAGCTTATACCAAAACTTGTCCCAAATCGAACAAAAAATTTACCAAGGCATGTTGGTGCCATGTCAAGACACCATGCCAAGTTCCGTGATTTTTAGGCAATTTTTGGATTTACATGAATTTTAAAACCAATTTTCTCAATGTTTTTGGCCGAGCCACGACGCCCGGACGTTTAAAATTCACTCCCATTTCTGTATGGGACCTAAACATTCACCCAAGGACACATATACGATTTTTCAACCCATTTTGGTGCACTGGAGCATGTGCCTGTAGTTCAAATTTGATATCTCTTTGTCTGTTTTTGCTCCGAAAACTCCCTCCTTCTCAACCCGCGCCTTGCTATCCCGAAATTACAACGCACGCGAAAACTCCCTCCTCCTGCGAAATCCCGACACACGAAATCCCCATTCTACCCCTGGGCAGAAAGAGCCGCTAGTTCAAATTGGTGGGGGTACTTTTGTAACTTACCCTACATTTCGGACAAGCGTGTCCCTAAGTCATGGTTTCCCCCTCCCATCCCCTTCTTTTCCCCATTCAAAAACCGAGGCCGCCAAAACCTCTCTCCACCAGCCATGAAACCCCACCCTCCTCGGTCCGCCCCCCACCGCCGCCCAACCGGAGCCTCTTCCCCGACGATGTCGTCCACCACAACAGCTCGACATCCCTCATCCACCGCACCTGATGAGGATCCGTCGTCGATCTTGTCGTCCCGCCGGTTCAGCCGCCCCGTCCTCCACCTCCAAGGAGCTGCTCTGAGAATCGCCTCGTCTATCGCGGCTGCTCCATTCCCACAGTGCCGCCTTAACCTGCCCCACCGGAACCGCGGCATCCTCACCGGCTCCTCGGATGAAGCCGAGGCCTAATCGGCGGCACCAAAGAGGTTGTACACTCATCGCATCTTCTCCTTCACTCGACCTCACGGCGCCGCCGGTGCTCGATCCCGCTCCAACATGGCCCGGCTCCCTCGACGCCGGCGCCGCGGGAGACATCCTCCACTACGGATCTCCCCCATTGCGAGGCTCCCTCGGCGGCGGTGGCCATACCAGCCAGAGCTGCTGCTGCTGCTCCGGCTCTCGCTCGCGCAGCTGCTCTGCTCTTGCTCTTGCTCGTGCTGCTGCTCTGCTCTTGCTCTCGCTCGCGCTGCTGATGTTGGTACACGGGCTACTGCAGCTACACGAGTTGCTGCTCTGGCTCTCATTCGCGCTGCTGCTCCGGCTGCTAGCTGCTAGTGCGTTCCCTATTGAGCGGCTGCTGATTTAGATCACTGCTTCTCTGCTACCAGTGCTCGAGCGGCCTAAACTACCAACGAAGTGCTTGTCTGCTACTAGTGCGTTCAGTTTCGACAGTGTCAGTTTCGACAGTAAAATTCAGTTTCGACAGTTAAGTTCAGAGTCAACAGTTTTTACATCATCTGTTGGAGTTGGTTGTCTTTTGGTGATGTAAATTTTACAGCTATCACTTTTTGGTGATGTATTTTACATCATCTATTGGAGATGGTATTAGAATCCCACTTCAGATTAATGATATCCATCTTGCACTGCTTCAGCCTCGATGTCGTACAGCTCGCCGGAGCTGCTCCAACGACGGAACCATCCATCACAACAGAGCAGTACCCTCGACGCCATCTACAGACGCCTCAGATCTTCTTCCCCAGCTCCGACAGCCACCTCCGCCGCAACATCTTCAGCGACCGACCCAATGATGCTGAGGTCGACACAGCTACGCCAAAGAGGTTGTACACTTGTCGCATCACTTTTTACTCTACACTCATGTCGATCCCTTAGGGCTATTTTGGTTCAAAGGAAAAAGTGAAGGAAAAACATAGCAATAGGAAATTTTCCTATGGTACCCTACTATTCAATTATTCATGCATTTGGTTGAAATGAATGGAGCAAAACAAAACTGAAGGATTTTTTCCTTTCGTGTCTGTTTCAAAGGAAAAACACAGAAATTTTAACATCCACCTGGACCTACTTATCAAAATCCTATGCATGAAAAGAAGACTAAGTGCATTAGTGGCATAATAACATTCTAACTGTACACATTTGCAGGTGGTTTGACTTTAATTTGGCCGTGTTTCTTTGCATTCCTGTGATCTTCCTACAAGCCAAAGGAGCCCTTATAGAATTACTTCATTTACAGATAGGTGTCGAAGAAAACTTTGTGTGGTTTGTCCTGCTCCTGCCGCGTCGTTGTCCACCTCACCTGAGCTGCTCCATCGACAGAACCGTCCACCATACCAGACATCACGACTCCTTACCGTATTTTGCCGCCTCAGATCTCCTTCCCCGCCGCCGGCAACCACCGCAACTGCATCACCATCATCGACTCAGCAGATGAACCTGAGGAGTAAATGGGTCCGCAAGAGAGGTCGCACTCTTTTATTTTTGCTTACTTTATGCATTGCTTAATATTACCTGCTAGTTTATCATCCTGTTCATCTCTTAGACTCCAAGTCAGGTCCAAATTAATGTTCAAACTTGAGTTTGAAAATGCTTGTGGGGCACATATCGAGGCAACAATGAATAGTATATCGATCTACTATCTATTTCATCTAGGGTATCTACTATGTCATTCATCTTGGGTGGGAAACAAACAGTAAAGCAGCCCTCATCTGTCTTTTTATGAAATTAAGCTATCATTTGCCTGCTATCATTTTTTTTGGATCTATCCACTGGTTGTTACCATCACTCTAGATTTCTGCATGCTCTCCTTACTTAATCTCACTATATTTTTTTCGTATGCATGTCAGTTATTGTACACAGACATGCTGAACATGTAGAGAAAAAGAGAAGAGTCTTGTGCGGCAATACAATGTCATGCAGACATCGCTCCATGGTGGGTGCAATGGCAACCCCACCCCCCCTCCTCCAGATTGTAATCCAGAGGAAGATAGCTGTTCAGAGGTGGAGTTAGAGGGAGCTGACCACTCCTATTTATCCCCCGAGGTGTTTGCTCTAACTTGGCATGATGATGTTGGTCATATCATGCATATGGTGCCTTGCTTTGCTTACTTTCGACATCATATATGTCATCTGCTTAGTTTAGACATGTTCTGTAATGCCACCTGTTTAGTTTCTATATCACATATGTGAATTATGCAATGCCATCTTTTTTAGCCAGCCATAGTATATGTGAAATATGCAATGCCATCCTGTTTAGCCAGGCATCATATATTTGAATTATATCTTGCCATTCCTTTTTTCCATTACATTTCCATTTGTCGACAATGTTTGTACATTCAACTACTCTTCCTGTGAATCAGCCATTTGGGTGGGTGATGAAAAAATCTGGAGTGAAAACAAGTTCTTCAGAGCAGACAGTGCTACCTGTCGAAGCACGGAGGAGGATTCAGATAGCTCCTCAGAGGAGGATTCAGAGACAGATGACCAGTCCTATCCCCCCCCCCCCCCGAGGTGTATGCTCTAACTTGGCACGGTTATACTGCTCGTACCACAACATATGCATGGTACGAGCAGTATAACCGTGCCAAGTTAGAGCATACACCTCGGGGGGGGGGGGGGATAGGACTGGTCATCTGTCTCTGAATCCTATACACAATATTCAACACCATCTGCTTAGTTTAGACATCATATATGCGAATGCCATCTGCTCAATAAATCACATATGTGAATTATATCATGCCATCCTGTTTACTTAGATAACATGTATGTGAATTATGTCATGCGAACCTATTTACTAAAGACATCCTATAATTATCTCATGCCATCCTTTTTAGTTAGTCATCATATCTTTGAATTATGTCATGTTGTACTATTTAGATAGACATCATATATGTGAAATTATGTCATGCTATTCTGTTTAGTTAAACAACATATATGTGAACTATTCCATGCCCTCTTTTTTCCTCACTATCTATTGCATCTGTCTCATACAAGGTCTGTACATTCAACTACTTTTCTTGTTTATCAGCCATTTGAATTGGAGGGGGTGATGGCAGTATCTGGCGGAGTAAAAACACGGTCTTCAAATAAAACAACGCTACCCGTCGATGGAGATAGCACCCCGGTTGTACTTGCACCGGAACCAGCCCTACCACACATAACCTAGACTATCGCTGATTGTACCCCTACTCCGATGGACAGAGAACCAGCTTCACCCAATCTAACCCCAATCCCAGCAGATAGTAACCCAGTTCCAGTTGACACGGCACCATCTCCACAACAGAGCTCCCAAACAAGAGCAGTTAGTAAGGCAGCTCCAGTGCCCAAAGCGCCAGGACTACCACGGCGAACCCCAACGCCACCAGTTAGTACACCTATTCCTGTGGACGAAGCAGAACCAGTCATCCGTAGTTTAGCGTCTATTGCATTTGATGTTGTTAAATCCTATGTGCGTATCTTCCCATCATGGAAATATTATACTGAAGATGAAGAAAAAAGCCAGTTGCAAGTGTTCCTCCAGGAGTTATGTGTAAGTATTCATGGCAATTACTTTGCTTTGTCCCATACATTCTACCTCCCTGCTGGTTATAACACAGCAAATGTTCCCATTTTTCTGTGTAGAGAATGACCGATTTGGAAACTCAGGATGAGGTAACCTGTGCTAATACTTGTGCTATCTTCAAGAATGCTTTGCGGCAGTATCGGAATTACCTGAAGAAAACATATTTCACTGGCAAGGAAACTCATCAAATTCCCTTACTTTCTCCGGAGACACATTTACGGGACGATGACTGGGAACGCCTTATTCTGTATTGGTCTAGACCCATGAATCTGGTAGGGTCTATGAGATCATATTTCATTTTGAAGTACTATATGGCTGCGTCTTACTGTACTCTCTTCTTGTAGAACAAGTGCTTAAACCTGAAGAACAACTGTTCTCAGGTAAGATTCCATAGCTATGGTGCATACTGCTTTGCTCTTGTATCACTATATTTACTCATACCAACTAATTTTTAAATAGAAGGATCCAATCGAAACTCCAATGGCACAACAGGTATGTTTAAACATGTTTCTTTAACTGGTTTGCTCTTCTAAATTGATCTATGTTGATTTCAATTTCAATTGTGTAGACAGTTGTCTTCTCATATCATGCACATTACTAGCATCAAAACAGAGCCAATAGTGTTGTTAGTTGTACATGTATACCCGTGGTACCCATCTGAAATCTTGTGGTGTCGTGTACTTTCCCACACTTATATTCTTTCAATGCTATTTTGTCTTGAACTGATATGATTTGAACTGTGTCACTATTTTGATTTGGCAAGGCAATGCAGTGACAGTAGCACATAGATATATGTTTGTTTGATGCTTTTATAATGTACTACTTTGCAATAGAAGACTTGATAGTTTAATCCTGTCCACCTTCCTACTGAACTGGTTCACCAAAATGAGTTTCATATACTACATGCTAAACCTGTTATGTGTCTGCTTGTTTCTTCTTTTAGAATGCTGACAGAATATTGGAGAAGAGTACCACATTAAGCAATGGTAAAGGAAGTAATGCAGATAAGGTGGAAGATAGTGAGACAACCTTGCTGGTCTCCAACAAAGCTGATAAAATAGATAAGGAAAACTATCTTGAAGACAGTGAGACAACCCCAAAGTCATGTCTTGATGTAGTGTTCGAGTTACTGACCACTACCGCTTGCACAAGCTCTTCAAACTCGTTGTCTGAATCAGTTCGGTTTCTTGAGTCTCAACTACAAGCTGAAAGACATCGATCAGCTGTGATGCGACAAGAAGCCGAAGGACTGAGGAAGTCCTTGGAGAATTCAGATGCATACTTTCTGGTGCAACAGCAAGCGTTGGAGGATTTTAGCGCCAAACAAGAGAAAGCTAATAAGCTTGCTAAGCTTATTGCCAGCATGGTGGATACCCAGGATAACATTTCTTGAGCTCTTCTGAAGTTGTTTCAGTTCTGGACTTGTTTTGCTACCGCGTTTATTTGCACTGTTGGCCAATTTAGACACCCAGTGTATGTAATATGGTGCTTTGTTGTTACCTTTATTTGCACTGGTGGCGAACTTTGATGCCCAGTGGATGTAATGTCTGTAATCGCCGAAATAGCCTAGCGTTAGTTGCTTCCTTATTTATTTATTTTCTTGTAGTCACTGCAGTTCTTTTTCCTCTGTTTGCTAGTGGCCGCAATAACCATGGGCCACATACGGGCCGTGGTAACGATGGGCCTCCTACGGGCCGTAGGGATCCATGGCCTTCCTACGGGCCGTAATTTCCATGGGCCTTGTAGTTGCCGTAGGATCCATGGGCCGTACTGTTAATGGGCCAAAACCGGACCGCAATATCGACTGTAAACGGGCCTAAATTGGAACCGTCCGTTTATGGGCCCAGACCATAATGGGCCATTAACAGGCCGGAAGGCAGCACAGGCTTAACTCTATCAACAAGCATGACGGGTCGTTAATGGGCCGGATTACAGGACAGGATGAGAACGGCCCAACGTGTTAACGGGCCACAGATAGACCGATTGTCACCACGGGCTGAATTTGGCCCATTAGCATAACAGGCCAGTAATGGACCATAAGTAATCGAGGGCCGGAAATGAGCCCAAGAATTTATGGGCCCTTAGAAGGCCGAAATAAAACACGGGCTGGAAACAGCCCAACAGAATCATGGGCCGTTAATGGGCTCAAAGCAGTTTACTGTTCATGATGGGCCTGTTTCACCACGGGCAGTCAATGGGCCCAGAGATGCAAAAGGCCTCATATGGGCCGAAACACTTCACGGGCCATAGATGGGCCGAAAGTGACAACGGGCTGGAATCATATGGGATGGCCCACATGACACTACTGGGCCGAATATTGAAAGGCCCTAACGGGCCGTGAGTACCCGGGCCGTAAATGGGATGTATGCGAACAGGCCGTTAACAGGCTTTCCATGGGCCGACCCGCTAACTTTTGACCAAGTCAAACGGGCTGACCTTTATAACCTAAATGGGCCACTATTGGGCTGCGCCATGTGTCGACGTATCATAGGCGTCTCTCGTGCAATGAATGGATGACATCTATCGCAACGCCGAGCTGACACGTGGATCAGCCGGTGAATGAGAAATTTACACATGGAAAATTGCCATTGGTCAGGGCTGCTAACGGGTTATCGGATCCAAACCGGAACCCGATTGCTTAACAGTGACCCGTTACGGTGGATGCCACGTGTCGGTTACCCTTGACAAAAACACTTCCATGACGTGACATTTATCATCATGGAAGTGGACACTTCCATGATGATAATTTCAGTATTGTCATGGAACACTTCTACGACAGCACAGGTATGACTATCTTGATTCTGTCATAAAATTGTCACGGATGTACATGCATGACAAAAAACTTGACCTGCTGTGACAAAGACGTATCATCACGGAAGTGTTTTTTTTGTAGTGATATGCTTAGTTCGATAATGTTGCACGGGATTGTGTGCAATCTTAATAGCACTCCCATTGTCACATAGTAATGGAACATGTCTCACATGCACACCATAGTCTTTGAGAGTTTGTTTCATCCATAGCAATTGAGCACAACAAGATCCGGCGGCAATGTATTCTGCTTCGGCGGTGGATAGAGATACCGAGTTTTGTTTCTTGGAAGACCAAGACACAAGAGATCTACCAAGAAATTGACATGTACCCGAAGTGGATTTTCTATCAACCTTGTCTCCGGCATAGTCTGAGTCGGAATAGCCAACAAGATTGAAAGAAGATCCTTCGGGATACCAAATGCCAAAATTTGGTGTATGTAACAAGTATCTCATAATTCTTTTCACGGCCTTAAGATGACACTCTTTTGGTGTCGCTTGGTATCGTGCACACATGCACACACTTAGCATAATGTCGGGATAGGAGGCACATAGATATAGCAATGAACCAATCATAGATCAATAAACCTTTTGATCAACCGGTTTGCCATCCTTAGTCAAGTCAAGATGTCCACTCATGGGCATGGGTTAATACTTTTGCTTTCTTGCATGTTGAACTTCTTGAATAAGTCCTTGGTATACTTTGTTTGAGAGATAAAGGTACCCTCCTTAGTTTGCTTGATTTGCAAACCAAGAAAGAATTTGACTTCACACATCATAGACATCTCATACTTTTCCTACATCAACCTTCCTAACTTTTCACTAAAAGAGGGATTAGTAGATCCAAAGATAATATCATCAACATATATTTGGCATACAAATAGTTCTCCATTAACCCTCTTAGTGAACAAGGTTGAATCAATTTTCCCAATTTAGAAACCCTTTTCAAGAAGAAACTTTGTCAAGCATTTGTACCAAGCTCTAGGTGCTTATTTGAGACCATAAAGAGTTTACGAAGTTTATAAACATGGTTAGGTTTCTTGGGATTAACAAAGCCGGGAGGTTGTTTAACATAAACTTCCTCCTCAATTTCACCATTTAAGAAAGCACTTTTAATATCCATTTGGTAAAGGGTGATATCATGGTGATTGGCATAAGCAAGTAAAATGCGAATGGACTCAAGTCTAGCAACGGGGGGCATAGGTCTCACCATAGTCCATACCTTCAACTTGTGTGTAGCCTTGAGCTATGAGACGAGCCTTGTTGCATATGACTTGTCTATCTTCATCTTGCTTGTTTCAAAACACCCATTTGGTTCCGATAACGTTTTGCTCATCCTTAGGCTTCTCAACCAACATCCAAACTTGATTCCTCTCGAAGTTGTGTAGCTCTTCATGCATTGCATTTACCCAATCCGGGTCTTCGAGGGTTTCTTCTACCTTCATAGGTTCAATACTAGAGATGAATGAGTAATGCTCACAAAAGTTAGCTAAACGAGATTTAGAGCGAGTGATTCTCCCGGATTTGATGTCGCCAAGAATTTGTTCGACGGGATGATTCTTGTCAACTCTTGCTCTAACTCGAGGTAGCTTTTGCTTGAGTTGTGGTGAGGCTTCCTCGTCATCATCATCATTGTCTTCCTCATCGTTGTTGTTGTCGTTGTTCGCTTGAGGAGGTGGAGAAGGAGGTTGAGGTGGATCATCTTGTTGCACTTCCTCATTCCCTTCGTCTTGACGTGTCCCACTTGTGGATGCCTCCATTTCAACTTGCGGTTCACCTTGATGTGAAGTTGGGGCTTCCACTTGAATGGACGAAGTACTCTCCTTCACCTCCATGGGACGAATCTTACCAATAGACAAGTCTTGGATTGCTTCCGATGGTTCTTGATCTCCTACATCAATAGACAATTGCTTGACTTGCAAGCCATTAGTCTCATCAAACTTCACATCTACCGTCTCTTCAACTTTTTGAGTGAAGTTGTTGTAGACACGGTAAGTGTGAAAGTTCGATCTGTAACCAAGTAGGAAACCTTCATGAGATTTAGGAGCAAATTTTGAACGACGATGCTTGTCAAGAATGTAACATTTTGAGCCAAATACTCGAAAGTATCCAACTTGTGGTTTGTTACCGGTGAGTACATATGCCATTTTACCAAGAAGCTTGTGAAGGTAAAGTCGATTTGTAGCATGACAAGCCATCTGAACCGCTTCTGCCCAAAAGTGTTTTAGCGTCTTGTATTCATCTAGCATTGTCCTTGCCATCTTGATAAGAGTCCAGTTCTTCCTCTCAACAACTCCATTTTGTTGAGGTGTGTACGTAGCCGAGAACTCATGTGAAATGCCTTCTTCGTCAAGAAAGGTATCCACATTGGCGTTCTTGAACTCCGTTCTATTGTCACTCCGAACCTTCTTGATCTTCAGTTCAAATTGGTTTTGGGAGCAAAGTTCTTGAAGATCTTTTGTACCTGCGATTTGTCATCGAGAAAGAACACCCACGTAAATCTGGAAAAATCATCAACAATGACCAAACCGAAGGAGTTACCACCAAGATTTTTATAGGCATTGGGACCGAAGAGATCCATATGAAGTAGTTCGAGTGGTCTCCTTGTGGTCATGATGTTCTTCACGGGATGGCTTCCTCTAACTTGTTTTCCTGCTTGGCAAGCACTACAAAGTCTATCCTTGTCAAAGATAACATCTTTCACACCAAGAATATGATCTCCCTTAACAAGTTTATCAAGATTACGCATGCCAACATGTCCAAGCCTTCTATGCCATAACCAACCTTTAGAAAATTTAGCAAGTAAACATGTACGAGATTGGGCTCTCTTAGTGAAATCAACAATGTATAGATCACCTCTACGAATGCCGGTAAAGACCATATTATGATTATCTCGACGAAACACTTGGCAATCTACTTCAGTAAATAGAACATTGAAACCAAAGTCGGCTAGTCTAGATACGGAAAGAAGATTGTAACCAAGAAATTCAACAAGCATAACATTTTGAATGGAGCTATCATTGGATATGGCCACCTTATCAAGGCCAAGTACCTTACCCTTGGAGTTATCTCCAAAAGTCACATACTTGCGTGGACCATCATTTTTTGCAAGCTCACGAAACATGTCTCTATCTCCGGTCATGTGATCGGTGCATCCACTATCAAGAATCCACTCTTTTCCTCCGACCATGTAATCTCGAAGATTAGCCATGAGACTAAGATTCCTCATAGTCTTCTCATATTCGATGTCGAATTCCACGTCCTCATCATAATAGCCATGTTCAACATCATCATCATCAATATGTATGCGATCATCACCTAACGCAATGGATTCACTAGTTTCATGATCATGACAATGTTCAAGTTTATGAATTCTAATGGCTTCCATGATAATGTTACTAATGGTTGTAACATCTCCTTTAGCACGCATAAGATCACGAAGCTCAAACAAGCAATTATCAAAGTTAGGATCACTAGGCTTCATCTTGTGAAAAGCAATAGTCTTATGAAGAATCTCATCAAGATTCTTTAAAGAGTAGTTGGGATATCGCTTTTCCAAGTCATTCCATAGAGTATAGGCGCACTCAAAGTTTTGCATACAACCAAGCACAATTTTAGGTAACCCTCTAATAGATTGATGGTTCTAAGATTACGAAGCATGTCAATTTCTTCCTCTAGAGTGGGATGTAAGGGATCAATGGGAGGCACATATGGACTATGAATATACTTGCTCAAATTAAATTCATCAAAGATATCAATCATTTCATCCTTCCAAAAGTGATAATACTCTCCATTGAGAATAGTCACTCTACGTCTAAGACTCCCCAAAGTAGACACATCCATCTTCCTCCAATGGTGATTAAACCAAAGCAATGGAGACCAAAGCTCTGATACCAATTGTAGGGTCGAGAAGATAGGTCTAGAGAGGGGGTGAATAGACTCTTAACCAATCAAAGGTGCAGTTTTTAATTCTCTTGGAATTTAGGCAGATTTTAGCACTAGTTAAGATATCACCAAGACTTCCTACACATGCATATATCTAGACATAGAGCAGCGGAAATAGTAAAGCATGCAAATGTGCGGAAAGTAATGGGGTAGAGAAAAGAAGATCAAACGCAATGAAGACACGGTGGTTTTTGGCGTGGTTCCGATAGGTGGTGCTATCGTACGTCCATGTTGATGGAGACTTCAACCCACGAAGGGTAACGGTTGCGCGAGTCCATGGAGGGCTCCACCCATGAAGGGTCCACGAAGAAGCAACCTTGCCTATTCCACCATGGCTTCCGTCCACGAAGGACTAGCCTCACTCGGGGTAGATCTTCATGAAGTAGGCGATCTCCTTGCCCTTACAAACTCCTTGGTTCAACTCCACATGATCCTGGAGGCTCCCAAATGACACCTAACCAATCTAGGAGACACCACTCTCCAAAAGGTAATAGATGGTGTGTTGATGACGAACTCCTTGCTCTTGTGCTTCAAATGATAGTCTCCTCAACACTCAATCTCTCTCTCATAGATTTGGCTTGGGTAGGAGAAGGATTGGAGTGGAAAGCAACTTGAAGAGGCTAGAAATCAAGCTTCAAATGGTTGGATTGGAATCTCTTGATCTCAACACATGAGTAGGTGGTTCTCTCTCAGAAAATGAATGGTGGAAGTGTAGGCACGTTCTGATGGCTCTCTTAGAGAGTAAGTGGGGGTGGAGGGGTATAAATAGCATTCACCAAAAATCCAACCGTTACACACTTTTTAACCCAAATCAGTGAGACCGAACGTGAACTCAGTGAGACCGATTAGTGTAAAAGATGTGAACGTTAGGCTTTTCGGTGGGACCGAAGTGGAACAACTCGGTGGGACTGAAGTGCAATGGCTAGGGCACAACCAGTCTCGGAAATTCCGATTATTTCAACTCGGTGATTCCAAAGTGAAACAATGTCATCACAGAAACTTGGCAATGCCATCTCGGTGGGACCGAAATCCATTTCGGTTAAACCGAATTGCTAGGGTCTGGCAGTGGCAATGGAAGTGGTAATCTCGGTGGGTCCGGATGGGATAATTTCGGTGGGACCGAGATAGTGATTTAGGGTTTGGACAGATGTGTTTGTGAGAAAATGACTGAGGGTTTTTGGAGCAATATTACTGAGCACTTGAGCAACAACCATCTTGGATCACTGAACCAAAAATGTAGAGTCTTGGAGTTGCCAATCTTGTCCTTGACATTTTGAAGGGATCCACATTTTCTTGTCCTTGCCATGCCATTGTTGAACTTGTCTGTAATACACTAGATAAAAGTATTAGTCCAATAACATGTATGTTGACACTGATTACCAAAACCACCAAGGGAGCAAATGTGCTTTCAACATGCTGAGGACTATCTCTACGTTTTGGAGTATATGCCAAGTCTACATGCTATTCCTTATTGATGCTTCTGGATCAAACAAACGAATGAGGCCCACCAGTGACAAGCTTAGGGGGGGGGGTCCTCGGCCCGACTCATAGGACAGGTAACCGACATGCCAAGTACCCCCTCAAGACTCTGTCAACGACTGAAGACGAAGAGTAGTTCAGAAGAACCGAGGAGCGTCCTCGACTTGAAGACTGGTTCAGGGGCTGCTGATGGTGTCCTGGACCATGGGGTACCTACCATGTCGACTCCCGGCCAGGTGGGCCGGGCCGAGAACCCCCTTTCTCAGTTCCGTCCTGGGCCACTTCAGACAGCCCATGACGCATACAAGGAGGATTCCACAAAACTTGGCATACAAGACAAAGACTCCACTCCACTGACGTAGCCGACTAGGACTCCTGTTATCTTAGGCCTCCGGTGCATTATATAAGATGGGGCTAGGCTAGGCGATAGATCATGAGAATCTCAACACATCCTAGAGATGAGAACTCTCATACACACACGATCTCGTGGTAGATCAACATGTACTCTGTACCCCATCGACATCAATACAATCAAAGCAGGACGTAGGGTATTATCTCTTTAAGAGAGCCCGAGCCTGGGTAAATCCTGTGTCCCTCTCATGCCCGGTCCTGAGATTTTGGGGGCTCGGGACAAGATTAGAATGTGGGCCCCTTAAAAAAATTATACATAATTTTTTAACAATGATGGTAACAAAAGAAAGATAATTAGGGTTATACCATCTCCAAAATCATGTCCTCCCGGTCGCCGGTGGGCACGATGCGGTCTCCTATCGATGACTCACCTCTCGGTGTGGTCGCGTGAGGGGTGGTGATCGAGAGTATCCAGCCAGGGAGCATAGGAGATCAAACGTTGGCCTATTGGTAGTCAGACATGGGTTACATAGGATATGAAGACAAGTTGCCTTACCATTTAGCAATCTAAATCGTGCCCACACCATGGAGGCCGAACTTAATTTTCAGCATGGTGAAACTTTTTTTTTGCGAGGCAGTATGGTGAAACTAATAGCATGAGGAGAAATTTTTGTACATAGAATGTACAATCAGCTAGACAACAACTGTAATAATTAATTAGCCTATGCGAACATATTAAGACCGAAGTAGATTATCAATATACATCACAAAATAAAGTTGGTAGAACAATCAGCCATCGATCTATAACATATAATGAACCTTTTAAAAATACATAACTTTTGGGGGTAAAAAATAAATTAGTCCTGGCTCATTTAGGTTTTCTCCTTTTCTTTTAAGGTGTTATTAGTGTGGTAGTTTATTTCTTGAACTGGTAGGTATTATTAGTGTGACATGTTTGAGCACCGCTGCAAGCGAAAGCATGAAAATATTCATATCGATGGCTAATTCCAACACTAACTCATGCTGAAACCAGTGCGCTGGCGTCAGAAAGGAAAGTTTTTTTTTGAGTAACCGTCAGAAAACAGAAAAGTTGTACCAGTGCCCATGCTGCCCAGCCAAATATGGCCCATAACCACCCAACGCCATAAGAAAGAACGAAAAAAGGCCCAAGGCCCAGATTGCGTCAGAAAGAAAAACGCTTCACCCTTCTTCCTCGTGAAGACACAGGCAGCTTTCTGTGCTCTTCTAATGGCGTTCGACGGTTAGTGCTAGGGATGCTTCGTGCTGGCACACACCTGGGACGGGGGCCCCTAGGTTTTGGGGGCCCAGGGCGGCCGCCCCGCTCGCCCCCTCAGGGCCGGGCCTGGTCCTCTTACCATCGTGCGAAGCCTACCAGCTCGGGACCCCCTACCCGAGATCTGTTGGATTTGACTCATGTAGACATCATATGTGGAGGTTGTGGTCCATCGGCCTGTGGGTGAGGCAACTGGTGGTGCGTTGTCCAAAGACTCTCCAACTTCATCATCCATGTCGGAGGCACTTGTGAGAACATCAGTTAAATCCTCGACATTGGTGACTAAGTGGCTGGTGGGTGGGTCAAAAATTCTGACCTTCCCTGGTTGTTCCCATATCTGATCATAAACCGAGGTTTGATTATCCGAGATCGCGATTTTCTGAATCCGATCTAACATCTCGTTCAGCAAGGTTTTCTTGCTTTCGTCCATGGTCCGGTCGAGTGTCGGGACTAATGGAAATTTACCTATGATCTTATCTGACATGGACCCAGGTTCTTCGCCGACAGCCAGACTGAGTGTCTGGTCGTTTGGGGGTGGTGCTCGGATCCTGGCTCAAGGTCGGATCCGAGACATGGGTTTTGTCATTTTCCAGCACTGGGACTGACTCCAGGATTTGGACATGTGCGTCGTTATGCTCTTCGACCTGGTCTGCCACCTAGTTCAAAAAGATGAGTTCGCCGTGGGAATCCGCGACATATTCTAGGTTCCCGAATCTAACGATCTGTCTTGGGGCGAAGTTCTCGATCTGGCCAAGGTGGCCAGCCGAATCAGCGAAGAGGGTGATGCTACCGCCGACAAAGAGCTATACCGATAGGAAAGTCACACCAGATCTGACCTGATTGTTGATCCGGAGCGCCATCGAACCGCTGCGACTACTCCGAGGGACCTGTATGGGCCACCAATGATGGAGTCAAATCCAGTAAATCTTGTGTAGGGGGGTCCCGAAGTGGTCGCCTTGGTGCGATGGTAACAGAGACACAAAGTTTTATCCAGGTTCTGGCTCTCTCGATGAGATAATACGCTACGTCCTGCTTTGATTGTATTGAGTTGAGGGAGTACAAATTACAGGTTGATCTACCACGATATCGTTGTGTGTCCTCTATGAGCCCTACCCCTCGACTTATATAGATACCAGGGGGTCTAGGGTTTACACATAGGTCGGTTACATGTAGGGTAATCTGGGGTAGACTATCTCTAAGTTTTGGAGTATGCACCAAGTCTTTGGAAACATTCCATCTTGGCGTTCTGGGCTTTGACGAACGTGGCCTACCAATGAATCATCATGGGGGTCATCGCCCCGACCCTCCTGGTCGGGAGACGATGTGGTGAGCACCCCCTAGTTCAGGACACCATCAGTAACCGACCTAGAGGATAGGGGAACACATGAGGAGTCGACGACGAATGGACGCCGTGGTCGGGTCAGGAGCTGGCATCGAGAGGGGATCAGAGAAGAGGAATGTGTGTGTCGTGGTTTTAACACGGCAGATGCCCTTGTGAAAGGACTTAGTGATGAGGCCATCGCACGAAGGTGGAAGCTTAACGGGGTTGGTTGGGAACGAGAAGACATGAGTTTACCCAGGTTCGGCCCCTCACGATGGAGGTAAAAGCCTACGTCCTTGATTGTATTGCTTTGGATCTCGATTACAAGGGTGTGGATTCGCTTAACCTAGCTCTTGAGAGATTGCAACTTAGTCTTTCTTCCCTAGGTGCTCCCCTTTATATAACAGGTCGAGCCCTAGGTTTACATGAGAGTCCGGGTCGTAACACTAACCCGTATCCTACTCTTACTCTAGTTATCTTGCTCTTCAAGGTAATCTATATTATCCTTTCTTCTCAAGCCGGCCCATGCACCGAGCCGGCCCTCGCGCCAGGCCTACGTCAAGCCGGCCCGTTATGTATCTTCCAAGGCCCAGCAATGAGATAACCAACTGAGCCTCATAGCTCTATGGCCGGCTTATCTTTCTGCCGGGTCATTATGCTGGGAAATATCCCCAACATTAGCCCTCAGTTTGACTTGAATTTATTCATGTTAAACTCCATCCTGAAAATCAAAATAAATAGAATAATCCGCAAAGAAATTTTATCTCCGAATCTGCTTCCTGAGTCGGCTCTTTCTACATCCTTTGTCTTCAAATTTATTTTCCGGCTCAACCATTTTGCCGGGTTATTAACCTTTTTCAGACTTGGCACTTTCTCACGATCTTTCTGCATGACGTCACAATCCACTTCCATAAAATCCGAGCATGACATCATAGCGAATATTTGAATGGCTCTGTATTGTCTTGTCAGGTGCGAAAATCGAGGAGTCCTTTTAGCCAAAATTCATTGCGTCGCCTGGGGCTTCGCACCTGCCGCTTCGGGTTCCGCCTTGCCTTATAAATGGGTCGGCGCCCCTTTAGATTCACTTTTACTGCCACTGCTCCTCTCATCTTCTTCCTCTTGCTCCCGACGCCTCTGCATACACCTTGAGCTCGCCAACCTCTACCACCGCAGAAGGAACCTCGCCAAGATCGCCACCGGGACCTCACCGGAATCCATCACGGCCGCCGCCTCGAACCTGAAGCCTCATTTCACCCCCATAGATCTGTGAGTGCACTACCTCTTCCGCGGCTTTTTCCCTCGCCACAGTTCTTCGTAGTTCTTCGGTGTTCTTCAACGTTCCTTGCAACGGTAGCTCGTAGATCTAAAATATCGTCGATTCCTTATTTGCTGGAGCGTGAAACAACCCGCAATATCTTCATGACCTTGCAAATCTTTTAACTCTCACTACAAAAACCCCATTACGGCCTTGTTCTTTATCACCGAAACGAACCTAGGTTTTTTCCTTCCTTTTCCAGCTATTTTTTAGATCCGAAGAATTACTCATTCCATTTGAAAACTATTTCCCGACTCATAGTCCAGACCACGTTTATCACTTGTAAAAATCTATGCTTAGTGGCTGCCGGCTTGATTTGTCTTGAAAGTCCTAGCCCGGTAGAGAACCGGCTTGTCTTCCGTCTTACGATAACCCGGCAAGCTTTTAAACTGCGCCGGCTTATATTATTTCCCTACTTTCTCTGCAGCTGAACCCATGGCTCCAAAAACCAACAAGATCGTTAACTGGGCAAAGTCCAACATGTCAGAGCTCAGATTACAGGCTTTGGTAGAATCTGGGTTACTTCCATCTAAGGAGGAGATTGAATGGCGATCCCCTGAAGAAGAAATCCATCCTCAGCTGGCTCAAAATGAGATCATTATATTTGCTGATCATTTGGACAGAGGGTTTCGTCCCCCGGGTTCTAAGTTCTTTCGGGATATACTGCACTTCTTCGCTATCAGGCCTCAAGACTTGGGTCCCAACTCAATTCACAACTTAAGCTAGTTTCAAGTTTTCTGTGAAGTTTATCTGCAAATAGAGCCGTCCATCAGCTTGTTTCAAGAGTTCTTCTACCTGAACCATCAGATAGAACACAAAGGTGGACCCAGCATAGAACTTGGTAGGGTCACCATCCAAAGAAGAAAGAACTCAGCTTTTCCAGAAGCCAAGCCGGCAAGCCACCCAAAAGGGTGGTACAAAACTTGGTTCTACTGTAAGGACACCTCCCCAGATCAACAGCATCAACTTTCGGGTTATAGGGCATACCGGCTTGATGCCTCCATCATTTTCCCGGGTTTCGCCTCCCAAGAGGAAAGAAAGGCTCTAGAACCCTTATATTCAAAGATAAATGCCTTAACCGCCCATGGCCTCACCGGCATTGACCTGACCCGGACCTGGGTGAGCTGGCACATTCAGCCTCTTGGCCTGAGGAACTGGCTCATGCACACTAATACGTCTCCAACGTATCTATAATTTTTGATTGTTCCATGCTATTATAGTATCAATCTTGGATGTTTTTATATGCAATTATATATCATTTTTTGGGACTAACCTATTAACCTAGTGCCCAGTGCCAGTTGCTGCTTTCTGCTTGTTTTTGGTTTTTCAGGAAATCAGTACCAAACGAAGTCCAAATGCCACGAAACTTTTTGGAGATTTTTTTCTGGACAAAAGAGACCCTGGAGACTTGGAGAGGAGGCCAGAAGGTTCACGAAGCCTCCACAAGGCAACAGGGCGCGGCCCCAGGGGGGGCGCGCCCTGATGCCTTGTGGGGCCCTCGTGGCTCCGTTTGACCTAATTCCACTTCTATAAATTCTCAAATATTGGGAAACCAATGGAGAGCCACCCCGAATAACTTTTACGCCGCCGCAAGCCTCTGTTCTTCCACGATCCCATCTAGAGGCCTTTTCCAGTACTCTGCCGAAGGGGGGATCGATCACGGAGGGCTTCTACATCAACCTTGCTGCCCTTCCGATGATGTGTGAGTAGTTTACCACAGACCTACGGGTCCATAGCTAGTAGCTAGATGGCTTCTTCTCTCTCTTTGATCTTCAATACCATGTTCTCCTTGATGTTTGATACGTCTCCAACGTATCTATAATTTTTGATTGTTCCATGCTATTATAGTATCAATCTTGGATGTTTTTATATGCAATTATATATCATTTTTTGGGACTAACCTAGTGCCCAGTGCCAGTTGCTGTTTTCTGCTTGTTTTTGGCTTTTCAGAGAAACAGTACCAAATGAAGTCCAAATGCCACAAAACTTTTTGGAGATTTTTTTCTGGATAAAAGAAACCTTGGAAGCTTCGGGAGGAGGCCAGAAGCCTCACGGAGGCTCCACAAGGCACTAGGGCGCGCCCCAGGGGGGGTGCGCCGTGCTGCCTTGTGGGGCCCACGTGACTCCGTTTGACCTAATTCCACTTATATAAATTCACAAATATTGGGAAACCCCCAGAGAGCCAGAAGAAATAACCTTTCCGCCGCCGCAAGCCTCTGTTCTTCCGCGATCCCATCTGGAGGCCTTTTCCGGTACTCTGCCGGAGGGGGAATCGATCACGGAGGGCTTCTACATCAACCTTGCTGCCCTTCCGATGATGTGTGAGTAGTTTACCATAGACCTACGGGTCCATAGCTAGTAGCTAGATGGCTTCTTCTCTCTCTTTGATCTTCAATACAATGTTCTCCTTGATGTTCTTGGAGTTCTATCCGATGTAATCTTCTTTTGCGGGTTTGTTGGGATCCAATGAATTGTGAGTTTATGATCAGATTATTCATGAGAAATATTTGAGTCTTCTCTGAACTCTTTTATGCATGATTGTTATAGCTTTGTATTTCTCTCCGATCTATCGGTTTAGTTTGGCCTACTAGATTGATTTATCTTGCAATGGGAGAGGTGTTTTGTGATGGGTTCAATCTTGCAGTTCTCAATCCCAGTGACAGAAGGGGACATGACACGTATTTGTATTGTTTCCATTAAGGATAAAAAGATGGGGTTTATTCATATTGCTTGAATTTGCTTCTCTACATCATGTCATCTTGCTTAAGGCGTTACTCTCTTTCATACTTAATACCCTAGATGCATGCTGGATAGCGGTCGATGGGTGGAGTAATAGTAGTAGATGCAGACAGGAGTCGTTCTACTTGTCTCGGACGTGATGCCTATATACATGATCATTGCCATGAATCCGTCATAATTATTTGCTATTCTGTCAATTGCCCAACAGTAATTTGTTTACCCACCGTATGTTTCTGTGCTCGAGAGAGAAGCCTCTAGTGAAAACTATGGCCCCCGGGTCTATCTTTATTATATAAAAAATCCAAAAATACCTTGCTGCAATTTATTTACTTTTATTTTTAATTAGTATTTTAGTTTAGCTATTTACCTCTATAAGATTTAATCCTTGCAAGTAACCGCTAAGAGGATTGACAACCCTCTTATTTGCGTTGGGTGCAAGTGTTTGCTCTTCTGTGTGCAGGTGCGTTCTAACGGAATTTTGCTTGGTTCTCCTACTAGATTGATAACCTTGGTTCTTAACTAAGGGAAATACTTATCTCTACTGTACTGCATCATCCTCTCCTCTTCGACGCAATACCAACGCAAACTACAAGTAGCAGGAAGAATTTCTGGCGCCGTTGCCGGGGAGACATCATCAAAATTACCAAGTACCTTCGCACAAATTATCATTCACTTGCATTTACTTTATTTACCTTTTGTTTGCATTTCCACTCATTTTCATCTCCCCCACTTCTGATTTTTTTTACAAAAACACAAAAATATTTTATTTGCTAGTTTGCCCGCTTTGCTTGAAGTTGTCACCATGTCTGATTTTGTTATTGAAAAGATGAGGATGCTAAAATTCCTAAGATAGAAATTCCCTCAAACTTAGACTCAAAATTTTTTGTAGTAGGGAGTGGAAATGTCATAGGGAAAAACGTTATTCAAGAGTTCTTTAATTGCACGGGAACTTTGGTTTGTAATGATACTCCAATCCTTAAAAGAACCAATAGTTATGGGGAGGCTATCTCCGCACTCATTCTTAAACTTGAAAGAAGATTTATCCGTACTCATCCTACCTTGCAAAGGTTGTTTTATGAGTTGCCGGTTATAAATAATCCCAAGGCTAAAAAGATAGCTACTCTTATCCTCATGAATGAGTTTGATTTCTATAATATGAGTCAATAAAATCCTGTGATAGATGAAATTTATATAATGAGGAATATATGTTGCGATATGTTTTTCATGATCACCATGCCTTTGATGAAAATACTAAAAAGGAAGTTCCTCCCATACATATCATCCAACAAGTTTTCAATGGGATTAATTGCAACTATGCTTGGATTGTAAATGGGAACCAAGAGGGTTTTGAAGAAGGTAGCCCTAATAACCCTAGTATTTTGGATGATGATGTGTTCCCTATTGTTTTTAAAAAACCTCCTGAAAATCCCACACCTAAGGATGTCAAAACCAAGGATGACAACACTTGACACTATGCATTATGCATAGCTAGGGGCATAAAACGATAGCGCTTGTTGGGAGGCAACCCAATGAATAAAATAATTTTTTACTTTTTACTTCTGTTTTTAGTGCTTACACAATTATAGCTTCTGTTATGATTGTGTTTTTATGTTTTAATTAGTGTTTCTGCCAAGTAATGCCTTTGGGATGATGTTGATGATAGTATAATTGATGTTGTTTGGAAAACAGAAAGTTTTGCGTCCAGTGCTGGAATTTTAGTTCTGTACTGCAGCATCAGAAAAATCTGAATTTTTTACACAGTATTGGTATATGAATTTTTTATGTTTTTCTATTTTTTCAGAATTTTTGGAGTTACAGAAGTATGGCTTTTAAATAGGTCATTACAGACTGTTCTGTTTTAGACAGATTCTGTTTTTGTTGCATAGTTTGCTTATTTTGATGAATCTATGGATCGTATCGGGGGGTATGAGTCATGGAGAAGTTGGAGTACAGTAGAATTATGCCAATATTAAATATGAATCAATTTACAACAGTACCTAGAGTTAAAGATTTATTTGTTATACTAATGGATCTCACGAGGTTTCTGTTGAGTTTTGTGTGCTGAAGTTTTCAAGTTTTGGGTGAGACTACGATGGATAAAGGAATAAGGAGCGGCAAGAGCCTAAGCTTGGGGATGCCCAAGGCACCCCAAGGTAATATTCAAGGAAGACTCAAGCGTCTAAGTTTGGAGATGCCCCGGAAGGCATCCCCTCTTTCGTCTACAATCTATCGGTAACTCACTTGGAACTATATTTTTATTCATCACATGATATGTGTTCTACTTGGAGCGTCTTGTGAAATAGTTTGTTTGCTTTTGTTTGCTTTTTAGTTTGTCACAATCATCTTTGCTGAACACACCTTTTTGAGAGGGACACGCATTATTCGTGATTTGTTAGAATACTCTATGTGCTTCACTTATATCTTTTGAGCTAGGCAGTTGCTCTAGTGCTTCACTTATATCTTTTAGAGCAAGGCGGTGGTTATATTTTAAAGAAATAGTTGCACTCTCATGCTTCACTTATATCTTTTTTAGAGTCTCATGATAGCAATGGTAATATGCACGGGTTATGAATTTGGTCCTGATATGATAGGTATTCAAGAGGGATATAATAAAAACTTTCATGTAGATCACTGAATATGATAAATTTGATTCCTTCCAATAGTTTTGCGATATTAAGATGGTAATATGGGGGAGGTATTAGTAGATAATTTTGGTTTGGTAAGAATAATTGTGTTAAGGTTTGTGATTCCCGAAGCATGCACATATGATCTGTCGTTATGCTAGGAAGTTGGAGCATGATTTATTATTGATTGTCTACCTTATGAGTGGCGGTCGGGGACGAGCGATGGACCTTGTCCTACCAATCTATCCCTCTCGGGGCATGCGTAGTAGTACTTTGCTTCGAGGGCTAATAGACTTTCGCAATAAGTATGTGAGTTCTTTATGACTAATGTGAGTCCATGGATTATACACACTCTCACCCTTCCGCAATTTGCTAGCCTCTTCGGTACCGTGCATTGCCCTTTCTCACATCGAGAGTTGGTGCAAACTTCGCCGGTGCATCCAAACCCCGTGATATGATACGCTCTATCACACATAAGCCTCCTTATATCTTCCTCAAAACAGCCACCATACCTACCTATCATGGCATTTCCATAGCCATTCCGAGATATATTGCCATGCAACTACCACCGTTTCGTTTTTATGACATACATCATCATTGTCATATTGCTTTGCATGATCATATAGCTGACATAGTATTCGTGGCTCAGCCACCGTTCATCATTATTATACATGTTACGCTAGCATCATTGCACATCCTGGTACACTGCCAGAGGCATTCATATAGAGTCATATTTTGTTCTAGTATCGAGTTGTAATGTTGAGTTGTAAGTAAATAGAAGTGTGATGATCATCATTATTAGAGCATTATCCCAGTGAGGAAAGGATGATGGTGGCTATGATTCCCCCACAAGTCGGGATGAGACTCTGGACGAAATTAAAAAAAAGGAAAAAAGGGGGAAAAGAAAGAAAGAAAAAAAAGAAAAAAAAAGAAAGAAAAAAAAGGAAAAAAAATAAAAAAAATAAACGAGAGGAAAAGAGAGAAGGGGCAATGTTACTATCCTTTTCCACACTTGTGCTTCATAGTAGCACCATGTTTTCATATAGAGAGTCTCCTATTTTGTCACTTTCATATACTAGTGGGAATTTTTCATTATAGAACTTGGCTTGTATATTCCGATGATGGGCTTCCTCAAATGCCCAAGGTCTTCATGAGCAAGCAAGTTGGATGCACACCCACTTAGTTTTCATATTGAGCTTTCATACACTTATAGCTCTTAGTGCATCCGTTGCATGGCAATCCCTACTCCTCGCATTGACATCAATTGATGGGCATCTCCATAGCCCGTTGATTAGCCTCATTGATGTGAGACTATCTTCTTATTTTTGACTTCCCCTTATTGATCTCTACCACTACACTCTATTCCACCCATAGTGCTATATCCATGGCTTGCGCTCATGTATTGCGTGGGGGTTGAAAAAGCTAAAGCTCGTTAAAAAGTATGAACCAATTGCTCGGCTTGTCATCGGGGTAGTGCATGATAAATATTTTGTGTTAAGAAGATGGAGCATGACAGGGTTATATGATTTTGTAGGGATAACGTTCTTTAGCATTTTTATTTTGAAAGACATGATTGTTTATTGGTATGCCTGAGTATTGATGTCTTTATGTCAAACTATAGACTATTGCTTTGAATCATTCGTATCTTATTATTCATACCGTAAGACAAAGATTACATGATGAAACATGTTAGGTAGCATTCCACATCAAAAATTCTATTTTTATCATTTACCTACTCGAGGACGAGTAGGAATTAAGCTTGGGGATGCTTGATACGTCTCCAACGTATCTATAATTTTTTATTGTTCCATGCTATTATAGTATCAATCTTGGATGTTTTTATATGCAATTATATGCAATTATATATCATTTTTTGGGACTAACCTATTAACCTAGTGCCCAGTGTCAGTTGCTGTTTTCTGCTTGTTTTTGTTTTTTCAGGAAATCAGTACCAAACGAAGTCCAAATGCCACGAAACTTTTTGGAAAAAAAATTCTGGACAAAAGAGACCCTGGAGACTTGGATAGGAGGCCAGAAGGTTCATGAAGCCTCCACAAGGCAACAGGGCGTGGCCCCAGGGGGGCGCCCTGATGCCTTGTGGGGCCCTCGTGGCTCCGTTTGACCTAATTCCACTTCTATAAATTCTCAAATATTGGGAAACCAACAGAGAGCCACCCCGAATAACTTTTATGCCGCCGCAAGCCTCTGTTCTTCCGTGATCCCATCTGGAGGCCTTTTCTGGTACTCTGCCGGAGGGGGAATCGATCACGGAGGGCTTCTACATCAACCTTGCTGCCCTTCCGATGATGTGTGAGTAGTTTACCACAGACCTACGGGTCCATAGCTAGTAGCTAGATGGCTTCTTCTCTCACTTTGATCTTCAATACCATGTTCTCCTTGATGTTCTTGGAGTTCTATCCGATGTAATCTTCTTTTGCGGTGTGTTTGTTGGGATCCGATGAATTGTGAGTTTATGATCAGATTATTCATGAGAAATATTTGAGTCTTCTCTGAACTCTTTTATGCATGATTATTATAGCTTTGTATTTCTCTCCGATCTATCGATTTGGTTTGGCCAACTAGATTGGTTTACCTTGCAATGGGAGAGGTGCTTTGTGATGGGTTCAATCTTGCGGTGCTCAATCCCAGTGACAGAAGGGGACATGACACATATTTGTATTGTTGCCATTAAGGATAAAAATATGGGGTTTAATCATATTGCTTGAGTTTTACTTTGTCTACATCATGTCATCTTGCTTAAGACGTTACTCTGTTGCATACTTAATACCCTAGATGCATGCTGGATAGCGGTCGATGCGTGGAGTAATAGTAGTAGATGCAGGCAGGAGTCGGTCTACTTGTCTCGGACATGATGCCTATATACATGATCATTGCCATGAATCCGTCATAATTATTTGCTTTTCTATCAATTGCCCAATAGTAATTTGTTTACCCACCGTATGCTATGCGTTCGAGAGAGAAGCCTCTAGTGAAAACTATGGCCCCCAGGTCTACTTTTATCATATATTAAAATAAAAAATACCTTGTTGCAATTTATTTACTTTTATTTTATTTAGTATTTTAGTTTATCTATCTACCACTATCAGAATTAATCCTTGCAAATAACCGCTAAGAGGATTGGCAACCCTCTTATTTGCGTTGGGTGCAAGTGTTTGCTTTTGTGTGTGCAGGTGCGCTTAACGGGATTTTGCTTGGTTCTCCTACTGGATTGACAACCTTGGTTCTTAACTGAGGGAAATACTTATCTCTACTATACTCCATCATCCTCTCCTCTTCGGGGAAATACCAACGCAGTCTATAAGTAGCACACACCTACTCAGGCGAACCAGAAGACCCGCTACGATTTAGCCGGGTCAACCTCCAACAGAAGGATGTCATAAAATTCGCCAAGAAGCTTCTTGGCGAGACAAAGGACTCCATTGGACTCGTGGGACTCGCTCCCTTTTATACGGGCAACCCGGCACCTGCAGTAAGCCGCCCCTATTGTTTTCCTTTACTTTGCTTATACTGCTTTGCCTTTGTCGTAAACTTATTAGTCTGTCGCTATGCAGGAAGATGCTGACTGGTGGAAAGTTGAACCTCAAGATCCCACTCCTCCTTGAGAGGATGATGATGAAAACCCGGAAGACGAGGAAGATCATGAGGTAGAACTCGACTCCCTTGGTCGTCTCTTTAACCAGCTTGCTGATGCCGACTCTTCACAGGAACAAGCTGAAACTAGTCATGCCGGCGAGCCAGAGGTAACCCTGATCTCCTCCGATTCCGACTCAACAAAACCTGTCCAAAAAAAAAATCCGGGTCGCAGTCCGTAAAGTCCCGTTCTCACATCCAGACACTCACTTAGATCCACACTTTGTTTTGAAAAAAACTCAGCATGCTGGCACTTCAAAGCGGAAGACCCGGAGCAGCGAGGGAGAACTGAGCGGTGGGTTAACAAATGAGCCGCCTGCATGAAGGGCTTGGACAGAAGTGCCTCACAGCCCCACCCCCTCTCTTCCTCAAGCCGGTCGATTCAAAGAGTCGTTACCACTGAACGACTCGGCTTATCAAACATCCCCTTCTTCGGATGAATCCAGCGCTACTCAAGCGCCGGCTTTTAACATCAATCCCGGGTATAGCTCACTTTTACTTTTCAAACTTGTATTCTTGCTTTATCCCTTGACTGAATAATAATGTTTTATCTTTGCGTAGTGCTAAAGCAATCAAGAAGAAACCTACTGCCAAACCTTCCAACCCAACTGTTGAAAAAGAAGGTCCTCAGGAAGCAGCAGCAGACAACCCGAAAATTCCGGATGAGCCGACAATGCAAGACGAGCCACCATAGCAGGACATTGTAATGAGCCCGGCTCAGGCTTCTCCTCCCCTTATTAATCAGGAGAAGGAAGATATGGTAGAAGAACAGCCTGCTAAAAAGGCTCAGGATGAGGTAGTGGTGACTGGTGAGAACCAGAATCCTCTGCCAGAAACTTCCACCGCCTTGACAAAAATCCCTGCCAAGGCTGAGTCACCAATGAAAGATAAAGGGAAGGCGGCTCTTCATTTCCCCTCATTTGAAGAGCTAGATATTAATTCATTGCACCAATCTGTCTTGACCCGGCTATCTGAAAGCCGGGATACTGAGATTGCAATGGTGACTTCCCTAAAGTGAAAGTATGAGGTAATCCCTGTCACCTAGCTTTATATATATATATATATATATATATATATATATATATATATATATATATATATATATATATATATACAGCCGGTCTATTCTGCCAATATTGGCAGAATAGTTATTCTGCCCACACTTCCGAACTGCACACTCAACGCGAGGGCACTGCACTTTCTGAAGCAAGAGTACTGCAGTACTGAGACGAGTGAACTTCTCGTCGCAAAAAACTGCACGCGGTGTTTTTTTGGTACTGTTTTCGCTCCAGTTTTTAAACCGTTTGTCGGAACGAGGCGTGTAATAGGTCGTTGGAAAGCTATGGATTAGGCGCAACTTCGCAACGTTGAATTTTTTTCGAGATTCCTCGCGGTTTAAGAGCGGTTTCGAAAACGGTGGGCGCCCGATGAGTGGCAGCGAGCGGTTTTTTGCGGTTTTTTCTAAACCGCTTGTCGGAATGAAGCAAATGATACGCCATTGGAAAGATATCGTCGAGGCGCAACTTTTTCATATATATTACTTTCTCTAATTCCTTACGGTTTAAGAGCACTTTCAAATTTACTAAATCGCGGAATTCTGTTTTTTAAATTTTTTCAATTTTTGGTACTGTTTTTGCTCCAATTTTTTAACCGTTTGTCGAAACGAGGCGTGTGATACGCCGTTGGAAAGCTACGGGTGAGGCGCAACTTTCATATGTAGAAATTATTTTGAGATTCTTTACGGTTTTAAATTAATTTTGAAAATTGTGCGGCGGACGACGAGTGACAGCGGCCGTTTTTTCGTGAATTTTTACAAACCGCTGGTCGGAATGATTCAAATGATACGCCGTTGGAAAGATATCGACGAGGCGCAACTTTTCATGTAGAACACTCTCTCTAATTCCTTACGGTTTAAGAGCAGTTTTGATTTTACCGAAATGCGGACACTCTGTTTTTCGCGACACCAAAATCGACGAGTGAACCGCATCGGACAGAAGAACGCACTGCATCAGACGGAAATCCGCACTGCATCAGACGGGCAAGTGCACTGCATGATTTTTTTTAGACGTAAATTTTCCCAGGCGAGAAAGTGGATTGCGATTCACATCGGGCATAAGTGAACCGTAACACTATCGAGAAGTGAACCGCATTACATTTTTTTGTCGTTTTCGTAACAATTTTTTTGCACTTCACATTTGGGAGTAAGCGAACCGCGACAGTACCAAAAGTGAACGGCGACACTATCGAAAGTGAACCGCATTACTTTTTTTTATTGTTTCCCTAACATTTTTTTGCACTTCATATTTGGGGCATAAGTGAACCACAACACCACCGAAAGTGGACCATAACACTCTTGAAAGTGAACCGCTTTAATTTTTTGCTAGTGAACTTTGAAACCTTTTTTTCAATCTCCAACAGAACGAAAACAAAGCGCATCAGAAAAAGAAGTGAACCTCTCGCTGGATTTTCTTTTTCTCTTTTTTTATAAAGTGAACCACCAACCAGCACAAAATGAATCACATCTTGAAGTATATAGCATGAAAAATAACTGCATAGTACAGTGGAGCGAATCTCTCACTAATTTAGTAGCAAAAGTGAACTACATAATCTTTTTCAGTTTCTCAAGTGAACTACATTTTTTTCTTCTTCTGAAATGCATTACATTTTCTTTCTGAACTGCGCTTTTTAACATATCTATTTTTTCTGGGTTTTTCTCGGACAAAAAGAACTGCATTGAACGGGAGAGCGAACCACTTCAAAGAAAAAAAAACAGTAGCCATGTCTGCAAATCAAACGCAAACTACACATGAGCATCGACTGTACTGCAATGTTATGCCGACACCAAAAGAACATCCCAGTGCAGTCCACCAGGGGGTGGCCTCTTTTTTTTTGCTTGCAGCTCGCCCTTCTTGAATCGGTGGAATAGCCATGAAGAGCTGGTTACCTTAACGGAGAAGAAATAGCAAGGGGAATGAGGACACAAGTGAACTACACGGGATACAAGTGACTGATGGCATAAGGCAAAGGCCCGACTACTTCAAAAAAATGGACCAGCATCCCACGATCGCGACCACCTCAAAACACAAACAAGAAAGCAGTAGTGGACTGCACAACCCAAGCTACACGAACCGCGAGCCACTCCCCAGCGAGCTGCAAGTCCTCAGCGAAGGAAATTCGCTGAACGCCCATACTGCAAGGTGGCGTCAGCGGACTGCATACCCTGCACAGTCGCGGTGCGCTGGTGGAGCCTGCTCTCGATATGAACTGCACACTGGGGGCGCCAAAGGTACTCTGCGATGTCGCCATGGTTGGGGCAGATTGGGGGTACCCGCGTCTGGCCATTGGAGATCGGAGAGAGACCTCCCTCTGAACTGCATAGGTGCATGCATCCACACACAAAAAATTGCAAAAGGAATTGCGCATGTGCAACGAATCGAACCGCACTGGAGCTCCTCGACTCGGGGGGCAGGGCGTCACATCCCGGCCGGATCCAGTGTTGATGGCCGTGGGGGGCCGTGGCGCCCGTGGATGAACTGCGTGAGGATGCCATGGCGGCCACCACGGGCGTCGTCCTTGTCGTCAGCAAAGGATGAGGGAAGCAGCAGAAGAGTCGACGGAGGCCATGGCCGCGGATCCGGAGGAAGGGAAGCCAGATCTCGCCGACGCGCGCGAGGAAGAGGAGGTGGGGGGGGATTCTCCCGTGAGCCAGTGGTCGCCGGAGGCTCGAGGGGTCGCCGGCCACACCTTCCCTCCACTTTCCTCCGCCCACGGTGCTCGGGCATCCCATCTTGCCGCGCCTGCCCTCTCCTCGCTGGAGGATGGAGCAGAGTCTCGCGGCGGCGCCATCAGGCTTGGTCGGGGGCGGGGGGTCATGGACTACTCCGTGGAGGCCCGCCGTCGCGGTGGCGGGGCTGGTGCGAAGAAGGTGAGGAGGTGTGGCGGTGTTGCGGCGGCCGGATGGGTCTCGCCATGGCGGCTGCGCGTCGCAGGAGGACGCGGCTGGCCGGATCCAAAGGCAGGGGGAAGGGGGTGCTCGGGGCGGCACGTCGGGTAGGGTGGCTGGCGGCAGGGTTGCTCCGGTGGGGCTCCGACGCGCGGAAGAAGGTGGTAGGAGGGGGCGGTGGCGGCCGGCACGGGTGGTGCGCGGTGGTAGGAGGGGGGTGGTGGCGGGATTTAGTGGCCTGGGATGGGTTGACCGCGCGGTGGGAGGAGAGAGAGGTGGGTGGGGTGGGGTGGGTTCGCCGCTGGGGTCCGGTCGGTACAGTGGGTTAGGCTGGGGTGTTGGCAGAATAAGCAAAAAGATGGTAGAATAAGGTCTTAAGGGGGTTGGCAGAATAGACACACACACACACACATATATATATATATATATATATATATATATATATATATATATATATATATATATATATATATATACAGCCGGATATATATATATACAGCTCCAATATTGGTAGAATAGTTATTCTACCCACACTTCCGAACTGCACGCTCAACGCGAGTGCACAGCACTTTCTGAAGCAAACGCACTGCAGTACTGAGACTAGTGAACTTCTCGTCGAAAAAACTGTACGCGGTGTTTTTCGGTACTGTTTTCGCTCCAGTTTTTAAACCGTTTGTCGGAATGAGGCGTGTAATATACCGTTGGAAAGCTATGGATTAGTCACAACTTCGCCATGTTGAAATTGTTTTGAGATTCCTCGCGGTTTAAGAGCAGTTACGAAAACGGTCAGCGCCCGACGAGTGGCAGCGAGCGTATTTTCGCGATTGTTTCTAAACCACTTGTCGGAATGAAGCAAATGATACGCCGTTGGAAAGATATCGTCGAGGCGCAACTTTTTCATATATATTACTTTCCCTAATTCCATACGGTTTAAGAGCAGTTTCAAATTTACTAAATCGCGGAATTCTATTTTTTCAAATTTTTGCAATTTTTCGGTACTGTTTTCGCTCCAGTTTTTTAACCGTTTGTTAAAACGAGGCATGTGATACGCCGTTGAAAAGCTACAGACGAGGCGCAACTTTCATATGAAGAAATTATTTTGAGATTTCTTACGGTTTTAAATTAATTTTGAAAATGGTGCGGCGGACGACGAGCGGCAGCGGCCGTTTTTTCATGAATTTTTACAAACCGCTGGTCGGAATGATTCAAATGATACGTCGTTGGAAATATATCGACAAGGCGCAACTTTTTCATGTAGAATACTCTCTCTAATTACTAACAGTTTAAGAGCAGTTTTGATTTTATCGAAATGCGGACACTCTGTTTTTCGCGACACCAAAGTCGACGTGAGAACTGCATCAGACAGAAAACCGCACTGCTTCAGAACCGAAAACCACACTGCATCAGACGGGCAAACGAACTGCATGGTTTCTTTTGTCACACGTAAATTTTCCGAGATGAGCAACTCGAGTGCGCTTCACATCGGGCGTAAGTGAACCGCAACACTATCAAGAAGTGAACCGCATTACTTTTTTTGTCATTTCCGTAACAATTTTTCTGCACTTCACATTGGGCATAAGTGAACCGCGACAGTATTAGAAGTGAACCGAATGAGTTTTTGTTGTCCTTTTTCGAACTTCTTTATGAACGAGAGTGGACCGCAGACACGAGGGCAAGTGAACCGCGACATATATCAAAGTGTAACGCATTACTTTTTTGGTTTGGTTGGACACATGTGAATTGCATTCGAAAGCCAAGCGCACTGCGAGATGCCACAAGTGAACCGCAAGTGGTGATTTATCTTTAATACTTTCTTTTTCGTGAGACAAATAAAACAAAGAAATATATCTTTATCTCAAGTGAACCGCTGTCAATCAGAACCAGTGAACTGCGAGACAAGGGAAATGAACTGAATTTCTCGTCTTTACTGCGATGTAGCCGCAGTAATAAACACACTAAACCGCAAAGGGCACCAAACTGAACGGCAGCAATAAACAAACTGCGATGTACCGGTGGCAGTTTATTTTTCCATGATCTCCCCTCTGCCTGCAAAAGACACTAAACTGAACCGCAAGAGAACAACCAAACTACTCTTTTTTTTGGCAGAATAACCCCTCACACATCGAAAAGAAATGCATTTGGCTCCTTTTTTCTTTTCTAGATGCTCATGTGGGACGAACGTCGTGGAGTTTGCCGGAGTCCTGGAGTGGTTGGCGAGCGAACTGCACACACAAGCTCGACGAGTTGCACGCGCCGCACAAACCGAGCTGCATGCCTCCTGGTTATCATCATCATCAAAAGAAGAAAAAGAATAAAGACACACAAATAAACCGAGTGGCGGAAGTGCCATTGACCCTCGTCGAAGAGAAGCTGGATCCCGTGGCGAGGTGCTCGTGGTTGCTGTGGCGGAGGAGGTAGATGACGTGCGATCGCTCATGGGAGGGGCGCCGAACTGCACACCGTCGTTGGCCGTACTGCAAGCCGTCGTTGGCCGCCCTGCACGCCGTCGTTGGACGTACTGCAGGTACAGGCAGCAAGTGCTCTAGGCCACTATGGCTCCGGTGGCGCGCAGGAGGTTCACCACCGGATCCTGGCGATGCAGCGACGCCGGAAGTCGCTGGCCGGGGGTACGGTTGGCGGGGGAGCTCGGTCGGGGGCAACACTCGGTGGTGGCCGTGACGGCTCACGCGGTGAGCGGCCCGGCTTGATTCGGACGGGGCCTCGCAGGATCCATTCATGGGGGCGCCGCGTTGGGCCGGGGTTGGCGAGAACGGGAGTAGTGGAGGCGGGATGCGGCGAGGGGAAGGAGGCGGTTGGCTACGGCACACCGATCCAGGCTGGAGGCAGTGGGAGGGCTGGGCGGCGCGGGATCCGGCCATGGGGGCGCCGCGGCGGGCCGGGTCAGCGAGAAAGGAAGGAGTGGAGGTGGGAGGAGGCGAGGGGAAGGAGGTGGTTGGGGGCTGCGGCGTACGGAAGGCAAGAGGCAATGGGAGGACGGCGACGGGGCGGATCCAGCGGCTGGCCGGCGCGGGTGCAGGTGGGCCGGGGAGGGAAGGTGGTTGTAGAGGGTGCGGCGGTGCGGGGCAGGAAGTGGTGTGGCGGCGTGGAGGTGGTGCGGCGGCGGCTGGGAGGGGGAGGTGGGCGGAGTGGCTGGAGCACGGGGGGGGGAGAGAGGAGTGGGTTGACGAGAGGATGAGGTGGGTCGGAAGTGTTGGCGGAATAAGCGTTTTCGTTGGTAGAATAAGGTCTTAAGGGTGTTGGTAGAATAGACCCACCCTATATATATATATATCCCGGGACTTCCACCAATATATCTGCAAGTATTGAGAAAAATTCTACGCATTAGCCCCCAAGTGCCATGTTGAATGCCTGCATCTTCATGGGACTCGTTACACTTTTAGAGAGCTTTGATAGATGTAGCCCCCAAGTGCCGGGTTGACCTCATGGCGGTTTAGGACTTTTGTTTGTCTCCTGTAACCTTGTGAATCTGCCATGCAGGACATGTTGAATCAAGTCGAATCACAAGCGGCCGGCTTCCAGAAGGAAGCGAAAAAAGAGAAGAAACTTCGAGAAAGAGCTGAATGCTTATCTTCAGATTTCCACAAATCGCTGCTCACGGTGAAAGAAAACATGAAGAAGGCCAAAGCGACATTTGAAAATGAGAAGGCCATCCTGGTCAAACGCGCAGAAGAGGCCGAGGAGAAACTTGAGCTGGTGACTCAAGAACTAGCCACATTAAAAGGCCATATTACCACAATGTGCAGCGCCATCTTCGGTAAGCCAGAGGATTCACCAGACTCTTGAAATAAACCGACTTAATATGTTGAGCCGGATTTTCTAACACCTCAGCTGTAATTTGCACGCCGTAGGACTCATAACCTCGGGGGACTTCCACTGGTAAAGCTGAAAGCTGTGTACTCTTTTCTGGAACAGCTATATGTTGGCAGCTCATGCTGCATCATGGCAGCAAAGAACACCAAGTCACCACCCCAACTAATCGTGGACATGCTTAAAGAGCTGTCCATTGTGCCGCAATGGTTTCAGGAGTGGAAGAAGGCGGCTTGTCGCCATGGAGCCCTTACTGCCCTTGCACGTGCCAAGGCGTATGCACCGGAGCTTGATCCGGCTCAACTGGTAGGCGGCTATCCGGAATTCAACACCGACGACATGCCTTTTACCAAGAAAGATTTTCTGCGGTGCGTGAAAGAAACCCGGGTAGCTGCAACAGAATTGACGGAGGAGATAGATCTCACCAAATATCAAGCCGGATATTCTGAAGCCAATGAACGGATTGAGCCGCCTAACCCTCAGCCGGTCGCCCTGACCCGTTCGCGTAAGCAAACCTTTGCCCCTGACGTCGACCCTTCATCTATGATAATAGCCAATGTAGTATTTGAAGCTTTGCGATCCATCCAGTGGGCAGTCGACGAATCGGCAAGTTAGGCAGAGGCGGAGGATGACGACGAGTGTGAAGAGCCGACACATGACGACCCATCAGCTTCTGGGGCAGACCTCAACCCGGAAATTTAAACTGCCAGCTCTCAAATCCTTGTAATTTAAAGTGATAGAACAGCTGACTTGATCATAGCCCTGATGTGGCATGTAATAGCAGTAGGCGTGAACTTATGCTGGTGTAAGCACCATCGTGCACTTGTATCATTTTGCTTGTATAAACTTGCTTGGTTGCCCTAAATGACAACTCTTTTACTGCTGAAATAATATCGGTGACCCGGCTATGCCGGCGAGTACCTCGAACACTAGTGGTGCTGAGAGAAGATAAAAATCTCAATTCTGAAACAACCCGGCTAGTTCTGATGCTGGCTCAATAAGCAAAAAACGTTAATACAAAATTTATGAAATATAAAGATGTATGCATGCATGCAAAAGACAAAAGTAATGCAATTACATAAAAGTAAAAGCCGGCTTTCGAGGCATGACATAAAGACCGGCTTTCGAGGCACGAGTCTGATTCGCTTCTGTGAAGTAGGCTTTTTGCCTCTTTTGGTTTATCCTAGCTCTCTGAAAGCCGGCTCTCACATGTCCAACTAGTGTTTTAACTCTGATGAGTTCAGGGCCACCTCTGTGATTGACTCATCAGGCGTACACCGGGTCACCTTTTCGGAGTAGCATCCTGCTAACAGGCAGGTTTAACCAAGGAAATTTTGGCGTTTGCCGGGTAAAAAGGGATGTTAAAGCTAAACTCAATGAGTTGGAAGCCCCCAAGTAACCAATGATCAAAGAATAAAGATTCAACACACAATTTGAGGTGAAACGACAAACTCTCTTATACAGAGATGCCGGCTTTATTTTATTGATCATAATATGTATATACATGATGAAGGTATGTACAACAGATACTACCCAGTCCGTGACTTAGGTATAATATGGCCGGAGATGTGCAATATTCCAGGGTCGGCTGCCCTTCTCCTCAGAGGTACGTGACTGATTTGCTTCACGTATGTCAACAAGGTAGTATGACCCGTTGTTGAGATTCTTGCTGACGACAAAGGGTCCTTCCCATGGAGGCGAAAGCTTATGCATGCCTGTCTGATCTTGTATCAGACGGAGCACTAAGTCACCTTCCTGAAAGGTACGGCTTTGAACTCTACGGTTGTGGTAGCGACGTAGGTCTTATTGATAGATTGCCGATCTGGACGCGGCAAGTTCGCGTTCTTCCTCCAGAGCATCAAGAGCATCCTGACGAGCTTGTTCATTATCAGCCTCCACATAAGCTGTAACCCGGGGGGAGTCATGACGAATATCACTTGGAAGGACAGCCTCTGCACCATAGACCAGGAAAAACGGTGTGTAGCCTGTCGACCTGTTGGGAGTGGTCCGTATACTCCAAAGTACTGCAGGTAACTCCTCCTCCCAGCAACCAGGCGTGCGTTGCAAAGGTACCATGAGCCGGGACTTGATGCCACGCAGCAACTCCTGATTAGCGCATTCCGCCTGTCCATTGGACTGAGGATGCGCGATAGATGCTAAGTCCAGCCGGATGTGCTCCTGTTGACAGAACTGCTTCATGACTCCTTTGGAAAGATTAGTGCCATTGTCTATAATAATGCTGTGTGGATAGCCAAAATGATAGATCCGCTTTTTGAGGAATTTAACTGCTGTAGCCACATCACAACGACTGATAGGCTCTGCTTCAACCCACTTGGTGAACTTGTCAACAACCACCAATAAACGAGTATGCTTATTCTTGGATATCTTGAAAGGCCCAACCATGTCAAGACCCCAGGCTGCAAAAGGCCAGGTTATTGGAATCATTCTCAACTCTTGAGCCGGCACATGAGCTTGACGAACAAATTTTTGACAACCATCACACTTGCGGACAATATCCTCTGCATCTGCATGAGCCGTAAGCCAGTAAAAACCATGCCGAAAGGCTTTCGCGACCAATGACCTTGAGTAGGCATGATGCCCACAGTCACCAGAGTGGATTTCGTTGAGAATGGCACGACCTTCCTCAGGAGAAACACAACGCTGAAAGACGCCTGTGACTCTTCGTCTATGCAACTCGCCATTGACTATAGTCATGGACTTGGATCGCCTGATGATCTGCTGAGCGATGATTTCCTCTGCTGGGAGCTCACCACGGCTTAAATAAGCCAAGTAAGGAACTGTCCAATCTGGTATAGTGTGAACAGCAGCCACCAACACCGCTTTTGGATCAGGAATAGCAAGGTCCTCCTCCGTCGGTATTTTGACTGACGGGTTGTGCAGAACATCAAGAAAAACATTGGGTGGAACCGGCTTTCACTGAGATCCCAAACGAGATAATGCAGCTGCCTCGTTAAGCCGGCGATCAATATGATCAACCTGATATCCTTTAAAATGCCCAGCAATGTTTGCGACTTCGCGTCTATAAGCCACCATGAGGGGATCTTTGGAATCTCAGGTTCCCAAAACCTGCTGAGCTACCAAATCTGAGTCACCCAAGCATCTGACTCGGCTTAAGTTCATCTCCTTAGCCATACGGAGCCCATGAAGTAATGCCTCATATTCAGCTGCATTATTAGTATAAGGAAACATAAGCCGTAAAACATAACAAAACTTATCACCTCGTGGGGAAGTTATGATAACTCCAGCCCTCGAGCCTTCCAACTGCCTAGAACCGTCAAAGTGAATAGACCAATATGTGGTATCCGGCTTCTCCTCTGGGGCCTGCAATTCAGTCCAGTCATTGATGAAATACACCAAAGCTTGAAATTTAATAGCAGTCTGTGGCATATATTTGAGATGATGCGGCCCGAGCTCAATCGCCCACTTGGCAACCCGGCCAGTAGCTTCCCTATTCTAAATGATGTCTCCAAGGGGTGCTGAACTAACCACAGTAATTGGGTGCTCATGGAAATAGTGTTTCAACTTCCGGCTTGCCATGAATACACCGTATACCAGCTTCTGCCAATGTGGATACCGCTGCTTGGACTCTGTTAAAACTTTACTGATATAATACACCGGGCGCTGAACTGGGTACTCTTTGCCTGCTTCCTTGTGCTCCACAACAACTGCAACACTGACAGCTTTGCTGTTAGCTGCAATATATAACAACATTGGCTCCTTCTCCTGAGGGGCAGCAAGGATGGGCGGTTCATACAATTGCTTCTTGAGAGACTCAAAAGCCTGATCTGCAGCATCGCTCCAAACAAAATCGTCTGACTTCCGGAGCAATTGGTAAAGTGGAATTGCCTTCTCCCCAAGCTGGCTGATGAGCCGGCTCAATGCCGCAACCCGCCCGGCCAGCTTCCGGACGGCATTGAGATTTGCCGGCTTAGCCAGGGTCGTGATTGCTTTGATCTTTTCTGGGTTGGCCTCAATTTTGCGCTCAGAAACTAGGAATCCCAGTAATTTTCCTGCAGGAACACCGAAGACACACTTCTCCGGGTTGAGCTTCATCTGGTAAACTCGAAGGTTATCAAACGTCTCCCTGAGATCATCCAACAAGGTTTCCTTTTTCCGAGATTTCACCACGATGTCATCAACATAAGCATGAACATTACGCCCAATCTGTTTGTGGAAACAATTTTGGACACAGCGCTGATAAGTCGCCTGTGCACACTTCAGACCAAATGGCATGGACGTATAGTAGAAAGCTCCAAAAGGCGTGATGAAGGTTGTCTTCTCCTGGTCCTCCTGCTTCATCTTGATCTGATGATAACCTGAGTAGGCATCCAAAAAGCATAAACACTCACAACCCGCCATGGCGTCAATGATCTGGTCAATACGGGGTAGAGCAAAAGGATCACTGGGACAAGCTTTATTCAAGTCCGTGTAATCAACACACATTCGCCAAGTCCCGTTCTTCTTCAGAACAAGCACCAGGTTAGCCAGCCATTCTGGATGAAAAACCTCAACAATGAACCCGGTAGCTAGGAGCCGAGCCACTTCTTCTCCAATAGCTTTTCGCCTTTCCTCATTAAACAACGGAGATACTGACGAACAAGTTTAAACTTAGGATCCACATTAAGGGAGTGCTCAGCGAGTTCTCTCGGTACACCTGGCATGTCAGAAGGTTTCCATGCAAAAATGTCCCGATTCTCACGGATGAACTCGATGAGCGCGCTTTCCTATTTTTGATCCATATTCGCCCCGATGGTAAACTGCTCAGAAGAATTACCAGGGGTGAAATCCACTTGCTTGGTGTCTCTGGCCGACTTGAACTTGGGCAAAGGGTCAGACTCAGTCGTTGGCTTCTTCAGAGAAGTTTTGTCAGCCGGGTCAACATTGTCCTTGTAGTACTTCAGCTCTTCGGCTGCACAAGCTGATTCAGCATAAGCTGCATCTCCTTCCTCGCACTCCAGTGCAACTCTCCGGTTACCCTCAACAGTAATGGTGCCCTTCGGACCAGGCATTTTTAATTTCAGATAAACATAACATGGACATGCCATGAACCGTGCGTAAGCCGGCCTCCCAAAGAGGGCATGATAGGGGCTTTTAAGCTTGACCACCTCAAAAGACAAAAACTCCGAGCGATAATTAAATTCATCACCAAAGGCCACCTCCAGAGAAATCCTGCCAATGGGATAAGCCGACTTGCCAGGGACAATGCCATGAAAAACTGTAGTGGAAGGGGTGAGCTGATTCTCGGACAAGTTCATCCGTCTGAAAGTATCATAGTAAAGGATATTGATGCTGCTGCCGCCATCCATGAGCACTTTTGTCAATGTATATCCACCGACTTGTGGCACCACCACCAAGGCCGGATGGCCGGGGTGGTCAATAAACTCTGGATGATCCGCCCGACTCCAAGTGACCGGCTGCTCCGACCAATTGAGGTAATACGGGGCTGCCGGCTCAACCAAGTGGGAGGCTCTCCGCTGAACCTTCCGATCCCACTTGCAGGTACTGGTGGTAAAGACATGATACTGACCACTGTTCAACTGCTTCGGATTGCTCTGGAATCCGGACTGGCCGCCTTGACTCTGATTTCCTTGGTTGTTACGCTGATTATTGCCTCCGGCATTGCCAGCCCCCTGAAACCCAGCATTCTGACCGTGGTTCCCCTGGAACCCGGGGCCTGCGAAGTGCCCTTGCGAGCCGGCTCCCTGGTTGCCGGGTCTGGGGTTGCCAGGGTGTCCTCCGGTGCCGCCTCCATTGTGATGATTCTGGAATACCCGCTTGGAGAACTCTTGCATAATATAACAGTTTTCCCATGAATGGGTAGACGGCTTACCATTAAAATTGTGGTTGGGACATGGACCCTTGAGAGCCTCTTCAAAGCTACGAGGGCGATTACCGGAAAAGGGCTTCCTGGAACCATTATTCTGGCACTGATTATTCCCACTAGTATTGGTATTAGCCACCAGATCAGAGCTTCCCTCATAATTCTTATGCTTGTTGCTTCTATTGGCTGGCCCATTGCCATTATTCTGCTGGTGACCCTTGCCACCATTTTTCTTGCCCTTACCTGACTTCTCATCATCAGATGTTGGATCCTTGGTGCCATTTGACTCAGCATACCAAGTTAAAACATCCATGAGATTGCCCATGTCCTGAACCTTCCGTTTGAGCCACCCTAACTTCTGGACCAGGGGCTGGAATTTGCAATTTCACTCCAAGACAAGTACTGCCTGCTGGGCTATTATACTATCTGAAGAGTGGATGACCTCTGCAACCCGGCGAGACCAATGATGTGCCGACTCATCCTCATGCTGAACACAATGCTCAAGATCAACAATTGTGGTTGGATGCTAGCAGGTCCCTTGGAAATTCTTTATGAAGCGCTCCTTCAACTCCTGCCAGGTGTTAATGGAATTTACCGACAAGTTTTTCAACCAAGTACGTGCTGGACCTTCCAACATGAGAGGCAGATAATGCGCGCAGACCGCTTCACTAGCCTCCATCAGATCCATGGCTAATTCATAGCTCTCTATCCACTCAGCCGGCTCGAGATCAGCTGTGTAATTGGGCACCTTGCGAGGACCCTTGAAATCCGGCGGCATTCGCGCATCTCGCAACGCCGGGACCAAAGAAGGAGTCCCAATTATCCGACTCGTCAGACCACCAACGCGGGCGGCTGTCAGGGTTGCGGTGGGAGGGTTCTGCGACGTGGGCTGATTGTACACTGCACGTGCATTTTCCTCTTCCAATGCTCGTAGAGCCCGAGCGGCGTCAACAATCTCTTGGGCATTAGGGATCCTGGGCTGTTGCTGATTCGTGAGTGGTTGTGCGCCCCTCCTGCGCTGCGCACTACTGGAAACTGCCAGTGACTCAGGACGTTGGCTCCTAGTGCGGCTCCGGTGAGGAGTTGAGTGAAGCCGGTGCTGACTATGAGAATAGTTTGCCTGCTGCGTCACTGCTGTTTTGAGCATCTCAATGGCGTTCCTAGCCTCAACCTGAGCCGGACCATCTCCTTCAATCGGGATTGCTGCCAAGTTATGTGTCGCTGCTAATACATTGTCCACCGGGTTGGAATAGTGTCCAATTGGGGTCTGGAATCGGCGAGGCGGCAACTGCTGCTATGGAACTGGCGTCTGATGCTGAGCCGTCTCCTTCTGCTGAGCCGGTTGCCACGGCGTTGGCCCTCCTGGAGACATAACACCAGCCCCCGGGTTTACCGGAGCCCGTGGATCATTCGGTGTAGTAAACAGTTGAGTTGGCTCAATCTGGGCCGGAAGCCGGCTTTGATGCCGCCTCCGGTGGACGAACTCTGACTCAGCCTGCCGGCGGCTTAGATAGAGGGCTTCCTCCTCCAAGCGCTTTGTCTCCTCGACAAGCCGAGCTTGTGTTTCCGCCATGCGGGTATTTTCTGCGTTGACATCTTCTTGGATCTTGGTCAACTGCTCGCGGCACTTCGTGATCTTTGCATTGCACGCGGTCGCGTTTTCTGCAGTCACCGGCTCTGCCACTAGAGTCGCCAGAGTATTCATCATCTCCACGAGTGCCTGTGCCCCGGTCCTTTGTGAGCCAGCAGCGGCCGTGCCGGCTCCGCCTGAGCCGGCGATGGTGAAATTCTGCCCTGCTGTCGGGTCTACCGGGTCACGAAGGGGATCCTGTCTGCCTGCCATGTAAACCGCAGCAAATCAAGGCGGCTCGAGGGCTTCAGGAAAAACTTTATCAGTACATCCACCGAGCCTTCCATCATACAGCGGACGGATCGACTCAGTTTCCCCCATCGATGACTCGCCATCAAATTGCACGAGCGTCTCATCTCCAGATAGCGAATTTTCTGATAAAGCCACCCCCTGGGTGAAACCCACGAAGGCATGCATCCGGCCGGCTCTGGGCGGGCCGGGTCTTGCTTTGCGGGGATTGGCGCGGCGGGCCGACTCGGCGTCGGGAACATCCAACCCGGCGGCTGACTCGCCGACGACGCCGATGAAGACATGGATCTTGCCGAAGGGGACCCGTTACCCCTACTCGATTGAGTCGGCCTCGGGGCCCCAGCTCGAGTCGTCGATGTAGAGCTTTCCGCGGCGGCTCTTCTTCATCTGGCCGATCGCGTACTTCCCGAACCCTGGGAGAGCTCCCGACAAGAACTCAACTCCACCGTGCGTAGGCCCCACGGTGGGCGCCAACTGTCGTGGTTTTAACACGGCAGATGCCCTTGTGAAAGGACTTAGTGATGAGGCCATCGCACGAAGGTGGAAGCCTAACGGGGTTGGTTGGGAACGAGAAGACACGAGTTTACCCAGGTTCGGCCCCTCACGATGGAGGTAAAAGCCTACGTCCTGCTTGATTGTATTGCTTTGGATCTCGATTACAACGATGCAGATTCGCTTAACCTAACTCTCGAGAGATTGCAACTTAGTCTTTCTGCCCTAGGTGCTCCTCTTTATATAACAGGTCGAGCCCTAGGTTTACATGAGAGTCCGGGTCGTAACACTAACCCGTATCGTACTCTTACTCTAGTTATCTTCTCTTCAAGGTAATCTGTATTATCCTTTCTTCTCAAGCCGGCCCATGCACTGAGCCGGCCCTCGCGCCAGGCCTACGTCAAGCCGGCCCGTTATGTATCTTCCAAGGCCCAGCAGTGAGATAACCCACTGAGCCTCATAGCTCTATGGCCGGGTTATCTTTCTGCCGGGTCATTATGCTGGGAAATATCCCCAACAGTGTGTGTATGTGTGTGAGAGAGAGAGAGATGGAGAGAGAGAGTGAGAGAGAGATGAACTTGTAGGTCATCACATCTGACGTTCCATGTGGCAGCTGCCTGTCAGTGAACAGAGCTGAGAGCTGGGGAGGGCCACTCTGGCCCATTGGATGCGCCGGTCGCCAGCCGGCGAAGAGAGAGAAGGGCCGCGCTCCTCTTGCCGTGTGCACGCGAGGAAGACGGCGACGACGTCGTGGATGCGGATGGCGGGGTTCAACGTAAAAGCCGACGAAGGCGGCGGCTGACTGTTCGAAGGAGATGGCGGCAATGCGGGGTTGGCTCTGGCAGTGGAAGGGGTGGAGAAGGAGCAAGCAGGGTGGATCGAGCATGATGTTGCCCTTTATATACCGCTAGGTGAAATGACGAAACCACCCTGATGGGGCATGTAAATTACAAAGGAATGCAATTGAATTTTTATCCAACAACCCAGTTCAATCGTGGTGAATATCCAACGACTCGCGCGAGATCGTCCCGAGATCGAACTATGAGTATCGTAGACAGACAGGTTTCGATCGGATGCCTAGACTATGTGAGAGCTCTATATTATCAGGTCTCTATTTTTGGTATTGGCTACTGTGAGACTATAAGCTGGTCATTTACAACATACGGGAATTACACGGTAAAGGCGAGTTTTTTCGGAAAATTGGTTCAGCTGAAAGAGGTTGAGCAGCTTGAGATTTTAACCGCCAAACAGGCCCCATGGGCAGAACGGGAATACCCGAGAAATGCAATGTACACAATCGTAGAAATCACAGGTAGATTGGGCGAATAATTCGGATTTTTTTTCAAAACTGGCACTGTATTTGGAGCAAATTCAAAAACTAGCAGTCCTAACGTGTATATATCAATAATAGCACCCCGTCGGTCTGCCGTAGGCCGAAGAGGGACTTTTCGGCCTGGAAAAAACCGAAGAGGCCATTTCGGCTTACTGTGGGCCGAAGATGGGCGCTGCTGGGCCGAAGACCTGTCTTCGGTCAGCAGTAGGCCGAAGAGGCTTTTCTGCTTCCTGTTGACCGAAGAGTGCACACTCTTTACGTTGAACGTTAGCCGAAGTTGCATGGAGCACTTTTCGGCCTGCAGCTGACCGAAGACTATTTTTTTCTTCAAAAAAATGCATTATAATTGCTGCACAACCATTCCTCCTATTTGACATGCCAACTTTGTACTTTCCCGCAACCATTTCCCGACAATATATCTCGTCATTTTCTTTCCCGCCATTTTCCTTCCCGCCCTTCTTTCCCGCCATTCTCTCCCGACATTCTCTCCCGCCATTCTCTCTCCCACCATTTTCTTTCCCGCCATTCTCTCCCGCCATTTTTTTCCTGCCATTCTCTCCCTCCATTCTTTCCCGCCATCTTCTCTTCTCAACCTATAAAACCCCCTCCGCACTAAGGTGGGTGAGCAGGCAAGTGTAGTCTCGTGAAGATGTCCGGTTATCCTTTCGATCGTAGTTGTTTTCACCCTTGTATGTCCAAAGCTCTTCTTAGTTTAGCCGCCAACTTCAAGATAGACAACAGGAGGGTTCCATGGGACGAACTCCTCGGTAGTGACATCTTCATGAATGAGTTGGCTCACCAGTTAAGCAGGAGCGGGTGGCCTGCAAGGACCTTTGAGGAGATACGGAAAGAACTTCTCAGGTTGCATGGTAGGTGGGAAAAAGTACAACATAAGAGTGCAGGTTATCAAAGGGCTGCAGTAGGAAATATTTGGTTATGGAGCCAAGACAGTGAGGACGAAGACGATCTTTTCATGCCGAGCACCAAGGCCAAGAGACCCGCGTCGTCGAAGACTACCGCATCGTCGAAGGGCAAGGGGGCTGCATCAACGGTGGATGACGACGATGACTTCATGCCGAGCACGAAGGCCAAGAGACCCACATCGTCGAAGTCCAAGACTACCGCATTGTCCAAGGGTAAGAGTGCTGCATCAACGAAGGATGACGACGATGACTTCATGTAGTTTGTGGGATGTATTTTTCTAGTTAAGTCGTACCGTTTAATCAGATGTACTTCTATCTTAATTATCTGTTGTAGTCTCTTTGGAAATGTATCTCGTACCGTTTAGTTGCTATCTTAATATGCAGTAGACAAGTATCTTGAAAACAAATCAGTCTCTTACATAGATAATGGCTCATACATAGATAGTAACACATACATGAAGGATGTCTGATACATAGATAAGTCCTCACACATAAGAATAGTCTGAAACTAACATGGATGTCTCATACATATATAAACATATCACTGCTCGGTACTACGGCGACGAGTCTGGACCTTCCTCGGACGAGGACCAGAAAGCGATAAGCGCTGACGCGGTGGGTGAGCCTCACGGTGTCCACGACCGTACATAACCTGGCCTGTCACGGTCTGTGTCTCCTGCGTCGGTGGTGGTGGTGGAGTATGATGCAGCGGCTGAGAGAAGTCATACGTGTTTGCAGCGTGGTCATCGTCATCGCCGCAAGCGTCTAAGAGCGAATCATAACCACTAAGCATCGGCGACTGCACGACATGCGTGAACGGAGGCGGCTGGTTGCTGACTGTAGTAGTGAAGCACATGTAAAATTGAATTGCGAACGTACACTGCTTAAAAGAAAAACCAAAAGTAAAGTTACCTGGCCCCATTTGTTGATGCCATGCCGACCCCCCTGGCCGTGAAGGAGATGGCTCTTGCCATGCCGAGCTCCCTGGCTGTGAAGGAGATGGCTCTTGCCATGCCGAGCTCCCTGGCTGTGAAGGAGATGGCTCATGCCATGACGACCTTCGTGGTTGTGAAGGAGGTGGCGCCGGTGAAGCCATGTGCCGTGAAGGACGTGGCGGACGAAGTGTTGGACGAGGAACCGCAACATCAGAAGATCTTCTACATGTCATTGCTGCGTAAATCCCTCGTAGCTTCTCATCAAAACGCTTCAACCATGAGAGGTGCTCTGGCTGTGGGATAGTTTCTCCGCTCTCAACCCGCCCCATTAAAGCGGAAACCTCATCTTGCGCTTCAACCATCAAGTCACTCTGTACATTGAATAGTTAGCCAATTGTAAATGTTCAGGTTATGACATGAGTACACATATTAGAACCATAATAGAGCAAGTTGGTTACGTACCGCGTGGTGTCTGGTTCCCATAATAGAGGAAGTTGGGTACATATCGCTGGTCAGAGGCGCTTCAATCTGATCAGGAGCAGCAGAAGGAACCAAGTAGATCCTCGTTGAATGTCTGTAACGCTGCAGATACAACCCGAACTTGTGCCAGTCAAAGGGTCGAACCTCATCCCAGATATTTGTTGGCGCGGTAGTCCATTATAGAACATAAGGGCCAATGTTCTGAAGCCAGAAATCCATGGACTTGTTCCCTCCTACGCGGCTCAACCTGACATTGACATCCGGGTAACGTGGTAAGCAAAATTCTTAAAGTATCAAACTGACAACTAAATTAGAATTACTTACTTGTGCACGTGGTCCGGTATGTGTGGAATAACTGGAATTTCATCGTCCTGACATCGACCGAACTGTCTCATCACCCTATGAAGGGCCATCTCCTCCACCGTCACGTCGAAGACCAATCTGGCCTTGGTCATCCAGTAGTGCCGATCTCTAGTGCACAAGTGAGATATTCCACTTGGATACCTAAATGTTATAGCCTGATGCGAGTAGGGCTCCCACATAACAACATCCTCGTGCAAAGCATCAAACTGCGCCCTGAAGGACGGGTAGCAGCTCTTCACCTGATGACCCGCAAACTGTCTCTGTGCATGACAACAAATAAACATTAGTAATAGTATTGCATGGCAAGAAATAATCTAATGAAATGTTACGTAATACAAAATTACCTCTCTTCGCGTCCAAACAGATCCCACAGTTGGCAAGTCGCCGATAAGTGGCACATAAGCCCCTGCTATGTCCTCCGACCCAAACGGGTTTTCAACGCAGACATAGGGTCGTCCAATAGGGAACCTCTCATATGACCAGAGCTGCAACAATAGTGGACATCCAACCAGACCTGATCTGTGGGAGCTCAAAATGCAACCTTTGCACAGGCCTCTGTACGTAGCTGCCAACACAGCAGAACCCCAACTCCTCTGCGTAATGTCCCCTGGGCAACGAGCGTCAGCTATCTCTCGTGCAATGCTGATGAGGCGCGCATCGACAGTGGTCACGTGGTTCTCCGTGAACATAGTCTTGCCGAACAACCAAAGAAGATATGCCTCTAGGGACCGATCAACCTGTGCCTCTGACAACTGAACTCCGGGGTATCCTAACAAGCGAATCTACATATAACAGAAACGATTGTATTATTCTATTTACTGAGGACAACTATAAAAACAATATTCGTTTAGCTGACCGAGAAGGTTACCTGAAACTGGCCCAACCACTTAAAACGAGGCCCGTGAGGATCGTTGTCTAAGCCCCTAGCAGTTGGCACCGCAGCTAGAAAACGGGTCTGCATCGTACCTAGCCAGCCAGGTTCTGCATCTAAAGGACCTATGGCAGCACCGGCCAACGGTAATCCCAACAAGTAAGACACATCCTGTAGAGTAGGCGCCATCTCTCCCCAGGGAAAGTGAAACGTATGTGTCTCCGGTCTCCATCTATCTACTAAGCAGGTAAGGAGTGACCTGTCGTAAGAGAAGCGTTTCGTTGGCCTCTTGCGTAGCTGCAATGGTTCACCAGTTTCATCCATTTTCGGATGATCAACCCACTCATCCAATGTACCCTCAACCAGCCGTGCCAAGGGTAGCAGTCCAGCCCACATTAACCTACAAAATAAAGAGAATGTACAGCAAACAGTTAGCGGGCATCATATATTACAAAATACGAATTAAAAAATTATAAGCACACAAACCTATCAACCCATGCAGGGTGTATCAGCCAGTTAGACTTTGGGGTGCGAGTGGTCAACACATCTAAGTTCTTGCCCGTTTGCATAAGTGCGGCCCGGTGTTTTTTTTCAATTGTATCTTTAAGCAACGCATACGAAGACATATCTGAAATTAAAACATAGTTCGACATATTACAAATTAAAACATAGTCCGACATATTACAAATTAAAACATAGTCCGACATATTACAAATTAAAACATAGTCGGACATATTACAAAATAAAACATAGTCCAGACATATTACAAAATAAAACATAGTCCGACATATTACAAATTAAAACATAGTCCGACATATTACAAAATAAAATATAGTCCAGACATATTACAAAATAAAACATAGTCCGACATAATACAAATTAAAACATAGTCCGACATATTACAAATTAAAACACAGTCCGACTCATTATATAGCTTCTGAGTTATTTATTCCTCGTCGTCCCCTTCGGCCTCGACTGCCTCGACCACGTCCGCCTCTTGCTCCTGTTGTCGCACTCGTCGATGTGGACGCACTCGTTGATGTGGACGCACCGTCTTTGTTAAGGTCGGGACAATATTTCATCCTATGCCCATAATTCGCGCATAGCAAGCACTGTCTGGTTGCTCCACCAGCTTCAGATTGGTCCATATCATTATGGATGCGACGGACCTTACGTCTACCCCTACTGGTTCGCCGAAGATCAGGATCCGGGATGTATACTCTCTCATCATCGTTTACCTTGTTGAAATTGCCGACGACTCTAAACCCTGTCATCTCACCGGTCCATGTGTTGCGTACTGACTCTTTCAAATAGTATGGGGACACGAAGGAGATGGCATCCAACTTAATCTGGCCGCACGCAGCCAACACATGTGAGCAAGGAAGGTGCAACAACTGCGGTTTGTTGCATGTACACTCACACGTTGGATAAAATTCCGTTCCTATTTTTACCTCATGCGTCTTCACCTCATTTGACGTACCAAAACCATCGGTAGGTAGCTGAACCTCATACCTCCTTTCCTGATTACCTATGAGCCTGACAGTGTGCTTCTTTGCTTTCTCTATCTTCTTTGCCATGTACTCCATGACACGGCTACAATAAGGTGTCTTCGGATGATCTGCAATATGCTTCTTTGCTAACTCGTGCCTTTCTCTGAAATATCTCAAAGTGCCATGCAATACACCCTCCACAATAGCTGTGAGTGGCAATGCTCTATTCCCTCTAAGTACAAAGTTATACACCTCAGCAAGGTTGGTTGTCATGTGGCCATACCTAGCTCCATGGGTGTCATGCAGCAAAGACCAATTCACGGGAGGCTCTTTCTCTATCCACTCAGTAAAATCCTTTATTGCCCTGCCGTTCGGCCTCTTAGTGCCAGGAGGGTCAATTGCTGGCAAGTCACACAGAGCTACAGGCTGCTCTAGCTGCGCGATGACTATTGCTAATTTAGCCTGATCTTTTTCCATTGTCCGTCTGGCCTTAACCTGCTTCTTAGTAAACTCATCTAGTTTTGACCAAATAAAATTGTATTTGCGTGGCTGGTTCTGCTTGCATAATTTTTTGAACAACTTCATCAACCGCTTGTTCTTGAACTGTGAGAAAAAATTTGCCCTAAGATGGCGCATGCACCACCGGCTCTGCAGGTCCATCCATGGTGTTGATTCGTTCTCAGTTGGATTCCTCAGTGTCTTCACGGCCTTCAATATACCAGCATGTCTGTCATGAATGACACACACGTTCGGTCGGTCCTTCACGATGGCAATTTTCACTTGCCTCAAGAACCATATCCAGCTTGGAAAGTTCTCACCCTCCACGAATGCCATAGCAAGTGGGATGATTTGATTGTTCCCGTCAACACCAATAGCAGTAAGGATTTGCCCTCTGTACTGACCAGTCAGGAATGTGCCATCCACAAACATCACAGGAGGACAATGCCGGAAAGCTTCGATGCAAACAGAAAAAGAAAAGAATACTCTCTTCAACACCTTAAAATCTGGTATACTCGCCAATCTTGTGTGTTGTACGTTAACATAAGTGCCGGGATTCCTCTCCTTCAATACTTGAAGGAGCCGCACAACATTATCATATGAGTCGAAGAACGTCCCAAACCTTTCCTCCATAGCCTTCTGCTTAGCCCTTCAAGCCTTCCCGTAAGGAATGACATAATTCCATCTGACCTTCACTGCTGTCTGGATGTGTTTTGCTTCCATGTCTTTCTTCTCCACTATCTCACTATACATGAGTTGCGCAATGAGAGTAGAAGACAGGTTCGGATGATTCACCAGAAGGTTTTTCCTCACACAAGTATGTGGAACAACACCGGTGACAACCCAGTGGATGTTATACTTCGGCACGTGCCCGTGCACCTTCCCAGGACAACCTGTTTCAACACATTTCACTGTATAGTTTGTTTGATTTGATACGTGTGTCCGAAATACCCTCTGCGTGGACATAGCCCACTTTACCACCGCATATTTCAATTTCTTCTTTGTATCATACATAGAACCTATCTGGACTTGGTTCAGATGATACTCCCATGGAGTCTCATGGCCATCGTTGACCGTGAGACCGGTGGATAGGTCCTGATCCCATGCGGCAGGAATCGGTACCTCCACTTCATCCTCGGAATTTTCAGAATCCAGATCCTCAGCCAGTCCATCCTCGTCCTCTTCCTCCATCACCCTCTGCATTTCCCCCCCTCTGGTTGTCCGGTATTCTCCTCCTTCCTCATCCTCTTTCTCATCCCCATCAGCAAAACCAGAACCGGCTAATATTAGCGACCGACTACTCTGCCCAGTATCGTTACCACACAAATTGTGTGGCACGTAATCTGGCTCTTCCTCGGGTTGGCTAGCATCCACATCCATTGGCTGTGACCCGGATAAATAAATCTCGTTAGCCACTTCACTGCCCTGCCCGGGTTCATACACCCCCTCTGGTTCTCCGGTATTCTCCTCCTTCGCCACAGGTTGCACTAGGGCATATGGGTGGATTTTTCGGTCTCTGCAACGCCTTAACAGGGTCAACCACTGCTGGCTCCTATCTATCAGCATCAACTCCCACTTCACATTTTTACACGATTTGGTCCACAATGCTTGAATACTGACAGAACATACCCCAGGATCTAGCCCAAAACTAGTTGTCAACCAGTACTTCAACTGTCTAATGTCCAGTCTGTCCGGGTCTGGAAGTGTCATGACACATTTTTTATACTCGCTAAGATCAATCCCCCACTCATTATATCGAACATTGCCAGGGCCATAGTAAACAGTCAAATTTACTGATTCAGACATTTCAACCTGTCAGACACTTCCATCTCATTAATCACAACGAACAAATTTTTTACCCGCTACACTAACCGACCGCTAAAATGACAGCACAAACCAATTAACACTAAAAAAAATTGTCACGCGTGATTATACCTTCGACGCGTGTGGCCACCTCACGAAGAACTTGCACCAACGAGCAACACCAACGCCACCCCCTCGGCGGCCACCTCCTCTTGCCCAGCCAAACCACCTCCTCCTCCTCAACCAACCATGGTTTCTCCTCCTCACACCACCATGACTACAACTCACTTGTACACACAAATAGCTATCCCATTGGAAAAAAATTACCATAGGCTGGTGGAGATGGCTACGATCTACCGTTTCTGTGGTTTGGATTTGAAAATGGCTGGAGAAATGAAGAGATCGGTGAGGGGGGGCGATTTCTGGTTGGAAACGAGAGAGAGAAAGCTAGAAGAGAGAAAGAACAGAGGGGACAAAGAAGAAAGGCTCGGGCAGGCTTATCCAGCCTTTTCGGCCTACGGTAAGCCGAAGAGGTCTTCGGTCGGTGCCAGACCGAAGACAGCTCTTCGGTCGACCTGCCGCTCTCTTCGGCCCACGGGAAGCCGAAATGGCCTCTTCGGTTTTTGCCAAGCCGAAAAGTGTCTCTTCGGCCTACGGCAGACCGACGGGGTGCTATTTTTGATATATACACGTTAGGACTGCTAGTTTTCGAATTTGCTCCAAATACAGTGCCAGTTTTGAAAAAAAAATCAATAATTCGCGCTCCTCCACCCGTCTACCACTACGCCCATACCTGGCCAGATGGGCCGTGCCTAACAGGCCGGCCCGATAGCCCGCGTGCCTGGCCCGTCACGGGCCGGCCCGGCACGTGACTAAACGGGCCGTGCCCGGCACGTGGCCTGGCTCGGGCCGTGCCCGGGCCGCAAGGCTGGGCACGCGTGCCGGCCCGGCCCGGCACGTTTAGTTTATTTATTTATTTATACAGATTTTATATATATATATATATATATTACCCTAAAAATAGTTGAAATAGGCTTAAAATAAGCAAAATTAGACGTGTTAATGGGCTAAACGTGCCGATGGGCCGGCCCGTTTAATAATAGTGCCGTGCCTGGGCCTTAGAGGCCGGCACGCGTGCCGGCACGGCCCGTGTATTAAACGTGCCTGGTCGGGCCGTGCCGTGCCTGGCCCGTTTATCTCAGGGCGGGCCGTGCCGGGCCGGGCCGGCCCATCTGGCCAGGTATGACTACGCCTACGCCTACGCGCCGTACCACCTTCTCCTCCTCTCCTCCCCGATCTCGCCAGCCAGCCAGCGAGCGCGGAAAAAAGGAAAATAGAGTTCCCACACCACACACCCCCGCCGTCTCCTCCATCTCATCCTCCTCCTGCTCCTCGCCGTCGGCGGCTTCAGCCCCTAGGCGGACCGCCGCCGGATCCGACCGCGGGAGCTCCCCGCTTCCGCCGCCGCCGCCGCCGTCGCCGTCGCCGCGCCGTCAGATCCGCGGAAGCGCGCCGCGGATCCGCCGCCCCGCAACCCGCGCCGCGAGGGCCGAGCCTTTCAGCTCGGCATTGGCTTGGTCCGATCCGGAGGCCTCCTTTTTGGTGCGTGTCCTGTTTCTGTCTGGTCCCCCGTCTGTCTCCCTTTGGCACGATCTGAGATCTTTTTTCCTGTGGTTTTTTTGGATTTTTTTTTTGCTGGAAGCGGCGTTGATTGTTTGATCCAGCTTCGAGGCATAGCTCAGAGATTAGAGAGTTTGAGTGAGGGATTTAGTAGCTCCGCGACCAAAGTCTGGTCTGTTTCGTATTAGTTGTTGAGGGGGCAAGCGGTGCCATGCTTTTTGTGGGGTTTAATGAAGTTTAGTTCGTGCTAATTTAGCTGCTCTATTTTAAGTTACCTGCATTCAAGTCAAGCTCGTTGAAATTTTTAACCCAGCTTTGAGTAATATTAGCTTGTTTTATCATGCTCCAATTTTTTTTCAGCTGTCTATATCACAATAATCATGAGCTGAGAAAAAATCAACTCTAACTCTCTTTTCTTTCAGTAGGCTGAAGAAATCTGTGGTCTTCGAGGTGTCCATGGTGCATAATCGTCAAGTATGAGATGTGTGCGGCACATGGTGTGCTGAAGTCTTCTGTGAACTTGTCGTTCTGGTTACTTGGTTGCTTACTGGGATGATGCATGGGCTGGGACACGGCAGTTATATATGAGTACCGTTGACCCCTTGCTCCTGTCATCACCCGGAAGTGCAGACTCGCCTTCAAAGCATACGGCTCCTGCTCGGCCATCGGTGGGCTCATTGAACTGCCTCTGCCGTGCTGATTCATGCTCTTCCTCAGTGTATGAGGATTGCGACACTGCTTCTGTTAATTTCGTGGATGAAGGGGATGCCATACCAAGGCATTGTCCGGAGGAGTCTGATGTGAGCAGGGTGGCAGAGCGTTTCCAGTCTGCTGATTCGCATTTCTTCCATCGTCTCTCGGTGGAATGCTCTCAGAAGGAGAGGCATCGGAAGATTTCTTGGGGTGGTGTAATGGAGATGCAGCGCTCTCCATCATCCCTAGAGGTCGGAGTAGTATCTTCCTCCCAGGAGAAACCAAATCGACCCCCGAGGGGCAGGAACAAGAGCTCGCATTTTGAAGACCTGTTTTCATCTGAGCAAGAGCATGACCCAAGGCTAATTTACATCAATGATCCTGACAGAACAAACGACCGATATGAATTTACAGGAAATGAAATTCGAACAAGCAAGTATACTTTGATTACTTTCCTGCCTAAGAACCTCTTCATCCAGTTCCATCGGCTGGCTTATGTATACTTCCTAGTTATTGCTGCTCTTAACCAACTACCTCCTTTAGCTGTGTTTGGAAGGACCGCTTCATTGTTCCCGCTACTTTTTGTGTTGTTTGTGACTGCTATAAAAGATGGTTATGAAGACTGGCGTCGTCACAGATCTGACAGGAATGAAAATAACCGAGAGGCACTTGTTCTTCAACATGGTGATTTTCGGTCGAAAAAATGGAAACACATTTGTGCGGGGGAAGTTGTGAAAATTCATTCCAATGAAACAATGCCATGTGATATGGTCCTGCTGGGTACAAGTGATCCAAATGGTATAGCTTACATCCAAACAATGAATTTGGATGGCGAGTCAAACCTGAAAACAAGGTATGCTCGCCAAGAAACTGTTACCATGATATGCAACAGCTCATATGGGGGGTTGATCAAATGTGAGCAGCCTAACAGAAATATCTATGAGTTTACAGCTACCATGGAGTTGACTAGTCAGAGGATTCCTCTTGGCCAATCTAACATTGTATTGCGTGGGTGCCAGCTCAAAAACACAGAATGGATTATCGGGGTAGTCGTCTATGCTGGTCAGGAGACAAAAGCTATGTTAAACAGTACAATATCTCGTTCAAAGAGCAGCAATCTAGAGAGTTACATGAACAGGGAAACCCTTTGGTTATCAGCTTTCCTCTTGATCACATGCTCAGTTGTTGCTACAGGGATGGGTGTATGGTTATTTAAAAATACTAAAAACCTTGACGCACTACCATACTACAGGAGAAAGTACTTCACCTTTGGCCAGGAAAACAGAAAGGATTTCGAGTTCTATGGCCTTGCATTGGAGATATTTTTCTCCTTCTTGAGTTCTGTGATTATCTTTCAGATAATGATACCAATATCATTATACATCACCATGGAGCTAGTTAGAGTGGGGCAGTCATACTTCATGATTGGAGACACTCGGATGTATGACAGTAGTTCAGGTTCAAGATTTCAGTGCCGGTCATTGAATATCAATGAAGACCTAGGCCAAATACGGTATATATTTTCTGACAAAACGGGTACCTTGACTCAAAATAAGATGGAATTTCAGCAAGCCAGCATCTATGGGAGGAATTATGGGAGTTCCTTGCAGGTCACTAGTGACTCATCACATGAAATAACCATTGCAGGCAAGTTAACTATTTTTTCTCTATAAATCTATTTTGCAGCCTTTTCTTCTGTTTTAGATCAGTCTTTCATTCCTATAGTAACTAATAAAAACCTAGATGATTGGTGATAGATTGGCATATGCAACTAGACCCATCTTTCTCCAGGCTGAATTACTACTCGTTGTACTTAATTTAATTACCTCAAAGTAGTGAAAGTTCAAGTTTCTAGTTCTGATGACTGAAAATGGAACTTTGAAACTAGTAAAGACACTAGTACAGCTGGTATTTGATCGTGTACCTATAAATGCTTAAGTTTGTATCCTTCTGCAGAGTCATCGAGACAACATGACAGGAAGCCCAAGTCAGAAATCAATGTTGATGCACTACTCTTGGCACTTCTGAAACAACCATTGTTTGGGGAGGAAAGACTCGCAGCCCATGATTTTTTCCTTACTTTGGCTGCATGCAATACTGTCATTCCAGTTAGCACAGGAGGTTCTCCCGATTTGACCAATGAAGTAAGTGAGGTTGGTGCAATTGATTACCAGGGAGAATCGCCTGATGAGCAGGCCTTAGTAATTGCAGCTTCTGCTTACGGATACAAGCTTGTTGAAAGAACAACTGGCCACATTGTTATAGATGTTCAGGGCGAGAGGATAAGGTAAATACTAGAACATTCTTTGTTCTTTATGAGAACATTTAAGCTACCTTTAATTTCTGCCCCAGTTGACCATGAAATGCATTTTGTACCTGTTGACAATCTTCTACCTGTATTTCACGGAACAATTTCATTGTCACAAACAGGTTGGATGTTCTTGGTCTGCATGAATTTGATAGTGTGAGAAAAAGAATGTCTGTTGTTGTAAGATTTCCAGACGACACTGTGAAAGTTCTTGTCAAGGGTGCTGATACTTCAATGCTTAGTATTTTGAAGACCAGGAACCATGACGGACTTTTCGATTCTTTGCACGCCAAAACTATAGAAACTACAGAAAATCATTTGTCAAGTTATTCCTCAGAGGGTCTACGAACCTTAGTAATTGGTTCGAAGTACCTGAGCAATGAAGAATTCAGTGAATGGCAGGAAAGGTACGAAGAAGCTAGCACCTCCATGACAGAGAGATCGGCAAAGCTCCGTCAGGCGGCAGCCCTTGTAGAGTGCGATTTGACTCTTCTGGGTGCAACTGGAATTGAAGATAAGTTGCAGGATGGTGTGCCTGAGGCCATTGAGTCCCTCCGTCAGGCTGGAATCAAGGTCTGGGTTCTCACAGGGGATAAGCAAGAAACTGCTATATCGATTGGTTTATCATGTCGATTATTAACTCAAGGTATGCATTCGATTATCATAAATGGTTCCTCAGAGATTGAATGCAGGCGCCTTCTAGCTGACGCTAAAGCCAAATTTGGAATCAAGTCGGCTGACCTTGGAAAGCAAGATGTGGAAGATCTGCACAACGGCGATGTTTCAAAATTAAGGTCCTCTAATGGTCAAGCATCTGAAAGTGGAATACAAAACTTCCAGTTGACTGGAGTTATTGCTAATGACAAGTCAGTAAAAATTGAGGAATCACCAAATTTTGATGATGCCGAGTTAGCACTGATAATTGATGGGAACTCCCTTGTGTATATTCTAGAGAAAGATCTTGAATCAGAGGTTTGTGATCATATCCTGTTTATCTGTTAATAATAATAATACATATCTTTGTGTTCTGTTTGAATTGGTCAAACATATAGTCAATAGCTTTAGTTCAGCAATATGAGTTGCTATTTTAGTGCACACACCATGGCTGCACATGTAACTAATACAAGTTCACTTACAAAAATACCTGTCATACGTAAAGCAATAATTTCATTTTTGCCAACTTCCTATTTGGCAGTTATTTGACTTGGCAACCTCCTGTAAAGTTGTCATCTGCTGCCGTGTTGCTCCTCTGCAAAAGGCTGGAATTGTCGATCTGATTAAAAGCAGGACGAGTGACATGACCTTGGCAATCGGTGATGGTGAGATTCTGTATCTGATTCATGTTGCTATGTTGTTAGTGAGCATATCATAGTCTTCCTTATGTATTAATATCTAGTGCAAATTACTAGTGATGATAACTTGCTTGAACTAGAATGCCAACTTTGTTGGTGATTTGTTTCTCTTTAGCTTTCCTCATATTGTTGTACCACATCATGAGTGTTGGTGCTAAAAGTATTTTATTTTATTGCATCACCAGACGAATGATAGTCCGAATACCGGTAACACATGGTCGCACCTATGTTTTGTATCTTAGGTGTTTGAATGCTTTTTTTGTTGTTGTTGTTGTATCCTGGCCATCATCTCGTGCATTGCATATCTGTAAGAGTGCAATTCAGCTATATACCGGTTAGAGTTTATACGAGTTTATACAATAACAAGCACCCTATCAGCTTAACCGGACAATTAGTACAGAGCCACAAATCATTTTTGTCAGTTGCAATTGAGATAAAATAATACGATACTCTAGGATGATGCCAATTTCAGTTTTCGCTGTACATCAAACTTGTCAATCTTTTTGTCACCTTGGAGACATGGCTAACTGTTTTCTACACTATTTGGCCTCTGCTCACGTTCATATTGACAGTCTGGTTTTTGTGATCTTGTTTTCTATTTGCAGGGGCAAATGATGTTTCAATGATACAGATGGCTGATGTTGGTGTTGGTATATGTGGTCAAGAAGGTCGTCAAGCAGTGATGGCTTCAGATTTTGCTATGGGGCAGTTCCGCTTTTTGAAGAGATTGCTTCTTGTACACGGGCACTGGAATTATCAGCGTATGGCATACATGATTCTCTACAACTTCTACCGGAATGCTGTCTTTGTGCTAATGCTCTTCTGGTACATATTCCCTCTATTCTTTTCTCCTATGCTGTAAGCTAAGTATATCTGTGTCATTTAGTGACTATTCAAATGTAAGAATATACAGAAGCATCATCCTCCCGTCCCTTTTGGCCTTTTTTGTGCAGGTTGATCTAATTTTTAAATGATTTGATGTAGGTATATCTTGCACACTGCATATTCTGCAACCCTTGCGCTAACAGATTGGAGTAGTGTTTTCTATTCCCTTATCTACACATCAGTTCCCACAGTAGTGGTTGGTATTCTAGACAAGGACTTGAGTCACAATACTCTTCTTTATTATCCGAGACTATATGAGGCAGGGCTTCGAAATGAGGGGTACAATATGACACTCTTCTGGATCACAATGCTAGATACCTTGTGGCAAAGCCTTGTCCTTTTCTATGTACCTTTCTTCACATACAATATCAGTACGATGGACATATGGAGTATGGGAAGTTTATGGACAATTGCGGTGGTTATACTGGTCAATATTCATCTGGCCATGGACATTCAACGTTGGGTGCTTATAACCCATCTCGCCATATGGGGCTCTATAGCTGCAACGTTTTTGTGCATGGTGTTAATAGATTCTATACCTATATTCCCTAATTACGGGTAAGTTCTCACTGATTTGCTCTCTTGACACCTCATATATTGTCCAAAGGTGACAAGCCTAAGAATCTTATATTTGGCAGGACACTATACAATATGGCTGCTTCAAGAACTTACTGGCTTAGTGTTTGCCTTATAATAGTCTTGGGGTTGCTTCCTCGGTTTCTTTGCAAAGTAATATACGAGACCTTCTGGCCATCTGATATTCAAATAGCAAGAGAAGCTGAGTTGTTAAAGAAGCTGCCTCAACAGTTGCGATCAAGGCCTGAAAGTGATATCAGCTAACAACAATGGTTTCATGCAGTTAGTTCGTCACCCAATTTGGGAACTGTGTTGATTCATTTGTTGAGCTGATCTTTTGTTAAAAAAAGTAAGTTTTATTCATGACTGCTATATGATTATTATTTACTCCAGTTTATTCTACCATCATGTTTTTAGACACATGCAAGAGCACAGTTTGCGTCACTTAACTGCAGCGGAATCATGCATTTATGACTATTTGTATTAGATCATAAAAAGTAACAACGTCCTGTCTGCAATCATGAGCTAGCGCCTAGTGTTTCTGTAGGATGAAGACTGAAAAATCACACGAGCTGCGGTTTCAGCTATTCGACAACTATTATTTGCAGTATTATTTTGGCACAAACATCCCATTCTGTGACTTCCACTTTTATATTTCATATTGTTCTTCCTGTAGCATAGCTTGATAAATTCTCATTGTGCACTAGTGCTGACCAGTCGGTTATGCCTGTTCTTGTTTTGTCAAATTACTGCCCTAGATTATACATGAGGACACAAGTTGGCGAGGACAAGAGATTCTGGTTGTAGAAGAGGCTGAAAAATGCGCTGAAGCGGCAGTTGCGAAGAACTAACTGTACGGCGAGGCAGGCATCAAACAGCTTCATCCTTGGGGGGTGGGGGCTAGTGATCAATCAGATGACAAATGTACAGATAAGGGGGGAATGATATATACTCTGTAATTTAAGATAGAGTTTGTGTCTAGGAGGAAATAAAGAGGTACATAGATACAGATTCTTTTCGCACTTTGCCAAATCTTTTGTACTACCTGACGATATGTTAACCATTTCCCTTTTCTTTCCCCTCGTTGAGGTTTTAGGTAGACTTAGTGGTGTGTCCGGTTGGGATTATACGCTTTGAAAGAGTACAGGATAAATTTTCCTTGTGTGACCCATAACTTCAGAAATTCGAGTCCAACATTGGAAAAGATGTATAAGTCCTACAAAGGGTGGAAATTTCATTATCTGGTTTATTGCTGAATTGCCTGACAAAGAGTGATTGTTTTCTTTTTATGCTTTTGCTTGCCTTGCTGATTATTGCCCCTAATCCTTTTTGGACGCAAAGTACTATCTTTGAGGTTTTTGAAGCTGCTTGAGCCAACTGGCTGTCTAGATCTGAGAACGATGAACACACCTTGGCTGCGATGGCATGGTCCTTGGATCGGCGAGGGCTCCATCAGTCAAGTAGGAACCTGCTTCCCATGCTATCGGGAAGGAAGAACAAAGATTCAACCAGCCCAAACATGGTCGAAGGTAGGAGATAATCAACGGAGAGGTCGCCGCTGCGTCTCGCCTCAACTACCCCTCTGTAAATATAAGATGTTTTGGCAGTTCGTGTCTTATATTTAGAAACTGAGGTAGTACGTACATCCAAAGTCCAAATCAAAGCTCTCCCACAGCTATGCGACACCTCAGAGGGCACTAGTGCTGAGGGGGGCATTCTAAATTTCTAATTCGGCAGGAGGGAGCGGAGGAATCAAAACCCTAACCTTCATTCGCTCTGTTGAGGGTAAATTTCTAATTCTAAACTTCTAACTGTTTTTGCACGAATGCTCGTGGATGCAGCTGCCCAGCTTAGCCGAAAAATATCAGTGAAAATGGAGGTAAAAAAGAAAAAGAAAGAGAGGACCCTGTCAAATGTAGTATAAAAAATCAGAAACAAAAGCATCAGATTCTATGTGTTGATTTGCACGGAATGTTCCAATTTGACCCTCCACAAATCATCAACAAGGAACTGCCGCAACACAATGCAAAATCAGAAGTATCTTCAAGGCCAAAACAACAAGGCAAAATCATCAACATATATGATTATATAGTTGCTAGTTCGTTCTATAAGCGTACATATGATAAAAACACAAGGAACTGCCGCAACACCATTTCGGTCCATGCAGAGCGGGAGCGATGCAGTCAAGCGTTTGACAGGGTAGGCTTCTACCAATCTACAAGTCTACACGCCAACCACAACAACTGCAGTAAGCCACACTCCATGCTCTCAAACTCTAGTTTATTTCGCCAACTTCTTTGTATCGGGTAGTCATCATTGGACGGGTAAAATCATGTGGAAGTCAAATCCTTCAACACAAAGTCACCACCTATACATCGGAATCGCACGCAAGCTTCAGCAGATGCCAGCTATCCATGAATCCAGAGGGAAACAGTACGGTACTTCACTGCAATTGGGCAAAACGGAATTAGTTAGCATGCTACTACTTCATTGATGATGAGTTAAATAAGTGAGCCTCACATTATTCAAAAACTTCACAATGGTCGTCATGTTTATGCTAAATGTTTTGCAAAAACTGCCTCGGCTATGACTCAAACCACAGGAACTGAACTACAACATAATTTTATCTCAAAAACTTCCATGCAAAGACAAAAACACAGAAAACTTTTCTCGCAGAAGGGGGAGCAGACAATTGTGAAACAGGTTTGTAGCTCTTTGCTGGAGTAAATAAACATGAAGTTCCATTCTATAGCTGCTCTATAGCAACCCAGGACTAAGCTGACTGAAGCATGTCAAAGAGGAATGCCTCCACTATGCATATAATGTGGATCTGAGAAAAATGACAAGCAAATGCTAGTTCGCTACAGAATAGTATATTCTCTCAAGTATAAACAAACAGACAGAGAGGGAGGGTAGAAGAAGAATGTAGATAAAACATGTGAAGATGATTCGCAAAAAAAAAAAAAAAAAAAAAAAAAAAAGAAGAAGAAGAAGAAAAAGTGAAGATGGGTATGAGCTCGCTTAGAGTGGAAGGGAAACGTACCATAAAGTTTCAAGTCAAAAGCTACAGCTTAGGACCATGAATATTATGAGCCCTAATCCTGACCTAGAGTCAACAAATCCAAATTCACTATGCTATGTACTAACTTGTTATTCAACCATATTTGAGAGGCAGTTGCCTCCGGCGCTCAAAGTCAAAAGTGCTATCTGCATGCTTGGAAAACACATGATTACATACCATAGCATTCCACAAGGAGTACAGCTGCACTAAGTCAATAACTTCTCATGCACGTTTATCCTCAGTAAACACATGCATGTTCACCATATCTCCTGTTCCTTTAACAGCACTGCCTACAAGAGAGAGTCCTTCCTCGTCAGCCTCATCACCTGTCTCCTCTGAATATGCAAATCTGTACACAGCAAGAAGGTCACAAAAAAACAAAGTTAAATCTGTGCACATTGTTCTACTAACAACTCTATGCGAAACAAGTCATTATTTCAACCCTACCTAAGCTAAGCTACAGGTATAAAATGGGTTTTTACAGATAATATGATCAACTAATGTTAAATAGTGAACATGTTGAAGGAACTGTAAATACCGTTTTAGAAGTCATAACGTGAGTTAGAATATAACAGTGGTGACCAATATCGTGGAAAATGGAGTAATAGTTTTAGAAATGCACTGATTGTATTGTTGGATAAGCATGCACATGTTTGTAATAACATATGTATAGAAGTAAAAAACAGGGTTAAATCATCTCTTCAGAATATCGTGGAAGTGTTGATGGTTACAACATATCAGCCGGGCATAAATAATAACTTTCCACAATAATGTTATTGACAGCTTAGTCAACAATATGAACTGTCTCAAAAAGAGACAAATCCAGGACCGAGTTAGAATATAACAGATATGAACCTTACACAATAATGTTACTTACAGCTTAGTCAACATAATGACAGTTAGAGACTTAAATAGTGCTCAAGCTGAATGAACTACATTGTGTACATGCAAACCCAAATAAACAATTCTACTCAAATGAGAAGACGGTGAACTTCATAGCAGAGGGAATACCCTGTTGGATTACGAGATGGTGACCAAAGGGCGCATATGATGGCAAGAAGGACATATGAGAGGACATTCCAGAAGGCAGGGATGACCCAAGCCCTTCGCCAAAGCTCACTCAATGGATCGGTTGCATTGAAATATAGCTGATTCAAGACCAAACAAATAAGTCAGATCATACTTAGCAACAGAACCTGCATAAAGGTGATCACTCATTTTCCCAAGAGGCAAACAACTCCATGAGTCAATATCATATAGGAGGCGGACAAGGGCAAAATAGTTGATTTGGCATTTGCTTCTATGTTCTCCAACAATTTGCATGAAATAATTGATGTTTAGTGATCGTATGACATGTCTGCATGCTAAGAGTTTATTCATTTTCCATTTGTGGCTACTTTCCCAAATTGCAACGATAGAATTGGCCTAACACATACCTCATAGCCAATCCAAGCAATTGAGATAACCACTGACATAGCTAGAGAATTTGTAAACTTCCGATACAATTCAAGTTTCGCCATGCTTCTCCGCAGCTGTCATGTAATCAGAGAAAGGTTAGTACATAAAATATATGATAAAAAGATAAAAATGAAAGAATAGACAATAAATTAATCTACTCGTTTTTAGGGAGTATAGGTTTCACAGCAGAGCAACCAACTTTATCCTGGAGCCGAACAAGTTGGTGATAAACCCAATTTTTTGGAGTGGCATGTTCACATCAGGTGAACAGCAGGTAACAGCTGTTCACTTCATGTGAACTCAATAACATGCAACACAGATACTGATTGTTGAAAGACATGGCCACAGTGGAGTATAAGTTGGATGTTTAGCATAAGATACAACTAGCTACAGGTTTTGCTAGAATTTAAACAGCGGTAGCACGAGCCCTTGTATCGCCATTCAGAAATACCAAAAAAAAATGCTATGTTTATGTACGAAAAAAACACAGTTTAGAGAAGCATACTTCATAATAATAGCATGGTGGACCCATCCAACTAGAACATATTTTTTACTTAGACTAGCAAGAAAGTGAGGCAGCTACCTGCAGTTTCTCTAGAGTTCTAGAGAGGGATGAAAATATCCAGATGATGAAGGTAGCATCAAGTATGGCAACAGGCAACACCAGGAATAATCTCGTTTTGCCAGAGAAGTCATTGATGTTTCCCAGATTTTCAACAAGTTCAAGGGCTTCTGAGGCAGTAAAATAGATGATAGCAAGAGCAGCGACCCTGTATGTAATCCCACCCAATGTGGGTCGAACAACACCATAGCCCATTGAAACTACTAACAGAAGAAGGCGAGACACGGTCTTCTTCACAGCAGTAAATGTAACTGCCCACAAGGTTATGCCCATAGGTCTGGTCCCAGTTGAATTGAAGTTAGCATACTCAAAGTACCAGAAAGCCATTTCGCACATACCAAGTGCAATAACAGCTGTTATATGGTAATGCAGCTGCAAAATATCCTTCCAACATCTCACAAACTGAAGAAACCATAGAAGCCCAAGTGCAAGATACGCAAGTGACATGAAACCAAAAAATGTCATCATCGGGGCCATTTTTCCAGGGATATAACCATGAGGATTCCGCCAAACTGTCCTGCCTGTAATCTTCAATCCCCGGAGTTGAGGATCACAGAACATAAAGTAGAGATAGTACATCCCTGTTTTGTTTATAGAGACACTCTGTGTTCCCATGGTAGTTTCTTCATTTTTAGCATCAAAGAATGTCTGAATTCTTTTTGGCCAGTCAGGATTATCAGGATTTGGCCGTATAATAACTTCACCTACTTTACAGGACTTCTCCTTGTCAAGCTCAGGGGTGCAGCATATTGCATCAGAGTGCAAGTAAGAACCCCCAATTTTGTCTCTGTCCTGGATCTCAACAATAATAGCCTCTACTAATCCTGTCTTTTGCTGCATTTCTTCATGTCTAGCTGCTGACTCCTGGGACCGTCGAAATGTAACAATGTCAAACCTGAAAGAGCAGCCCCATTAGATAGCAGAAAATTCAATAATAACTGAAGGATATCTGCCCTTGATATTCTTATTTCCATATTTTATTTGCGTTTGTCTATTCATATATGCATTTTTAACAACACAAAGGATTGTGAAACAAATGCTTTATGAAATGTATGCCCCCAAAAGTTGGTGAGTTGGTGCTAATATGTACATAAACAAAGGAGCAGTGTCATGTTGTGTTTGTTGTCTATGCAAAGCACACACGTTATCTTTCACATGCCGGGGCACGACAATCACATTAGCATGTGAAAGATTAATACATACATTAAGTCCATGGCAATGATTATCATATCGAGCTATTGGAAGACAATGGTAACATTTCCTGAATATGACAAAACAGAGCAAGAACTGGACTAAGCTCGGTGGTTGAATTCACTAATGTCTATGGAATCACAACAATACAAAGAAAAAGAAGCAACTTCTGTCGAGAGAATCAGAGAAAGGGCAACTTGAAGCAGCTGCTTCAAATCATCTCAACAGATCAATGTCTATGCGCATAAAATTCCACAAATCCTCGCTTGATCACGTACGTAACAGAAACAACTAGAACCCCAAGAGGGAACACTGGAGACTCAAAGCAGTGCAGACAAAATCAAGCAGCACGCCTTTATAACACTTGCTGTACACATCATCACCCAAAAAGCAACACTAGCGAAATTTAACATTAACAGAACAAAAGGCGCACGCAGCACTTAACAAGCGCATCAGATCCTAACTCGGACACCCGACCAAAGGGCGGCTGATCTGGGGCAGCTCCATCCCCGCAAAACCCTAAGGGGAGTACTCCAGTCCAGAAGGGACGCCTGGCGTACCTGATGAAGGAGTTGGAGGAGTTTGAGGAGGATTCGGAAGCGTAGAGGCCCTCGCTGCCGCCGTGGAAGAAGAATGAGTTGGCGCGCGGCGCAAAGCCGCCGCCGGAGTACTCGTGGATGGACGCGTCCGCGCCGCGGGCCGCGAGGGCGAGGGCGAGCGCGAGAACGGCGAGACCCGGGCGGGCGCCACGCCGCGGCAGCCGCATCGGGAGGGTACGAGAGGACAAAGCCGTCGCCGTCGCGTGCAGATGTTTGCTCTCGTATCGTATCGGGAATCGCGATGGAAGGTTCGAGCTCTCGTCTGCTGGAAGTGTGAGCCCGGTGGTTAAGGTTTGGTGTATTGAGGAATCAGAAGTTCAGAGATCGCCCAGTTCCCTCTCCTCTCAGTCCCAGGCCCTCAGTCAGAGATAGACGCGATAAGATGGTGAAAGGAGTACAGGAAGCGGTGTTTTGGCTCTCAGGTGCATCTGCCCCAGCGACTGAACAATAAAATCGTTAAAAATAGTAATGATATTTTAAAAATTCGAATATTTTTTGTGACGCGAGATGCTCATGTGCGTGAAGTCCATGCCAAATTTCGTGGAGTTTGGACATTTCAATAGCTCTCAGCAAAAATGACAAATTTTAGGCATGTGAGAAACTTTTGAAAACAACACCGTTCGGAGCTCATTTTGTCTAGTGGATTGCCTATAAAACACAGTTTTCAAAAGGGTGGGTTTAGGAGGATTTGTACCAGCCTTTTGTTTTCTTTCTTTTCTTTTCTGGACAGTCCAATGTTCCCAGAACACTGAGCTGGACGAGCTTTTATCCATCCTTTCTATTTATGCTTTTAAATACGGTATATTTGGTTTATATTTTTTGGGTATACTTAAGTACTCCCTCTGTAAAAAAAATTATAAAACCGTTTAGATCACTACTTTAATGATCTAAACTTATATTTATTTACAGAGGGAGTATGTTTGAATTGTACTATATATGTACGAGTTAGGTTAAGTTGGATTTGTAATTAGCAGAGAGTTGGATATCTAAGTCCAATACGTGCAACCGTGTCTAAGATATAAACACACCACAAAACTTGCACACAGTGAGTGGAGCTTCGCAAGGAAGATAGTCTTCGGGTCAACGTTGTCCAAGAACTTGGGTATAGTGAACTTGAGCTTCACGTACTTTTTTTCATCTTAATGGGGTACCTTTCAATACTCATGCAGGGGAGATCGATGTCTCGAGTCACATTCTTCTTGTAGGCGTGCCTTTGGCATTAATCAGTTAACTTGTCTTCCTCTTGCTCATCTTTTGGGTCATGGTCCGTCGCCCTTCGTGCTTGCACTCATGCTTGAAGTCGACCTTGAAGCTCATTTCCACACCTTGGTGATGGAGGCATTTCCTGGTCAATAGTGTAGAATATTCTTGAACGACACTATTCATCGGACCCCCCCTCCCGGCTTGAACGTGCTGAGCTTGCTTGAAGATCTTGCTTTCTGTATATTTGATAAAAGATTCATGTCTAGCGATTCCACATTTTGGGTAATACGTAGATTACTTTGCTTAGCGCATCTCCAAGGCGAACCCTCAAACCTCCCCTATACATCCGGACCGCAGTGTCCGGACCACTTTTGCCATCCAACGGGGACCTGTATATGTCTGCTTAGCAGTCCGGACGTACGGATTTCGGTATCCAAGAGACAAACGTGGGGGAGTTTTGCTGGAGTCCGGACATGCACTTGACCAATCACATGCATGGTCTCTTTCTTCTCTCTCTCCTCCCAACCGCACATGCATGGTCCCCCTCTCCTCTCTCTCCTCCCAACCAGATAATAAACCACAAATATCCCACCACATGCATGGTCCTCACCTACTTTTTCTCCTCCCAACATGATACTTTGTGATTAGCATTGGATGGCTCCCTCCCGTATCATGTCCACGGACCACGTCCGGACATAAAAACGGACATATACCGGAGACATTTACGGGTCAGCGTTGGAGGCGCCCTTATGGCATGGTGGCCATGCGGCATTATTTTCTTAAAAAAATTTCTCTCTAATATTGGGCATTTGTGTGTGGTCATAGGAGGATAAAATAGTAGTAGAACTAGATGAAGAAGACAAAGAACTCATCAAATCAATCACTTTTAGAGTAATCCTCTATGTCAACTTTCATATGTACATGCATGTGCAAACTTGTATTTGAAGTTATTACTAACTGTGTCATACTATTGGTTATTGCAAAACTCGAAAGATTATGTTAAACGGATCGAAGAGGTCGGCGACGACGATGAAGGGGTTACAAGAGGAAAAAATAGTAGTAGAACTAGATGAAGAAGACGAAGAACTCATCAAATCAATCACTTTTAGAGTAATCCTCTATGTCAACTTTCATATGTACCTCATTCGCAAAAAAAAACTTTCATATGTACCTGCATGTGCAAACTTGTATTTGGATTTATTTCTAACCCTTTCATACTGTTGGTTATTGCAGTACTCGAAAGATTATGTTAAACGGATCGAAGAGGTCGAAGACGATGATGAAGATTTTGGTATACCAGGACAGTCAAGTGCCACGTCAAAGGTACTTGTTTCGCTGTATTGTGTTTTCTGCCTTTTCTTCTTTTCTGTTTCTATTTCATATTGTATGTTTTATGGTCTAGACTAACGAGATCTTATTTTTATATTCCCGCTTCTCACAGTGCTGAGAGGCTAAATTACTATGTCATGCCTTTTTTCTATGAATTTGGTTTGGCTTCTAATTCGATCGTGGGTTGACTTGGGTGTGCCTCTTTCTTTGTGGGGTTTGGGTTCTAGATGAGGATTGTGCTCGGGAAGGGATCCGGCCAACGCATCGCGGTGCAGCCGATCGGTGACATGGTCATGTGCGCCACGGCCAAGGGGTGCAGGTGCGTGACTCTGCTTCTCTCTCTGCCTACTCGTTTGTGCCCTGCAACGTAGTTTGGAACTTTAGATAGTGTTGAATCGACCTGATTTGAGGGGAGTTATTGTGATGAGGGAAGGTCTGGTTGGTGCTAGCTGGGCTGCATCATTTTTGTGGGGATACTGTGGTCAGTTTTACATACGTTTAAAAAGTCATCCTTCTAGAAATTAATCGTGACTTGCTGGTTTTCTAAAAGAGATCCTTTTCTGAATTGTTAGTTGAATAAACAAGTACAGTTCAACTAGCAACATACTACCAAATGTATACAACTAATTAGTTGAATTAAAATATCTTGCAGGAATATGCTACTTTGGAAGGTAGCTTACAGGATTCTGGAGATAGCATCCCTGTTCTCCCTGAGCGTTCACTGATCTTCTGCACCAGAGACATAGTAGTCGTACACCATCTTCGGTAGCTTCTCCTTGGCGAGTTTCTCGTACTTGGACACATTCGTTATCATCTCCATACCCCTTCTTGAATATTTCTTTGTTATTTCACACTTCATCCGTCTAAAAGCACCGCAAGCAGTCAAATAAATCTCCATTTTTTTATTTCCAAAGATCCACACTTCAAAATGAACTGAACATTACCCGCATAGCAGTCAAAATGAACTATCTTGCCATATGTTTTGCCTGTGTATACCACTTCATAGTTTAAAGTATTTGCTGCAATCATTGTGAGCATATTTGTGGAAAAATAGTGTAAAACTTCTTGCTACCACTACTGCGGGAAGGTCCTAAGATGACACATGTATAGGAGACCAATCGACCAAACTGTGTGCGATGGATCAATCGCAAACGGTATGGTAATAAAACCGTCACCAATAAAATGAACTGTGTGCGATGGCTGATCCATCAAGCACGATTCAGATTAGAGTTGCGTGTGCGAAATGTGGCATACAGTTGATCCATACGAACTGTTTGCGACGAGCCAAAAAATACAAACGGTTACCCAGATCAAGATGTGTGCGATAGATGGCATACAGGTCACTCGGATGAACTGTTTGCGATGAGCCATAAGAACACAAACGATTCGGCTTAACAAGATGTGTGTGATACCCGACAAACAGGTCAGTAATCAGAATTGTGTGGGAAGACCGATAATAACACAGACGATTCCTACTAATAAGCTGTGTGTGTTGTGGGCAAACGCTTGCTGGTAAATAATTGTCTGCGATTCTTGAAATCATCATCAACGTGTTCTTAGTTTAATCATTTGCGATGTGATTTACTCAGTCTGCATAATATCTACGCTCTCTGTGTACAGAATAATATTCTTTAGTGTGAATTGTGTGCTCTACTGGGCACACGAGTATATGGATCACACCCGTGGGTAAGCAATGTGCACGCACGCGTCGTGCTAGCTCACACTTCCTTCTTCTTTGCTAAGTTTCCATTAATTGATGGCGTTTTATGAACACGTCACCGTTTCCCGCCACTTCCCCATCGGTTTCCCGCCACCAGCGATTGCGCATAAGCCTAGGCGGCGCGTGACACACCGAGGCACAAGAGCAGCCTATAGCCCCTCTACCTTTTCCAAGCATGCCAACCACCGAAGCGCCACCTTTGCCATCAACCTCCTCGACGAGGAAAACGAGCAGGCGCCACGGCCCGTTGAGGCCGAGGGCGTCCCCGGCAACGCGATGGACGACGTCGTGCTGCGCGTCATTGCCAGGGTTGAGCAGACCCTTGGCGCAGGGCGCGGCAGTGCCGCGGATCAAGATAGGCGCGTCAGCGCCGAGAGGCTGCAGTTCGCCGCACAACATGATCGGTGGTGAGCCGCAGAGCAAGATAGGCGCGTCCGCGCCGATAGGATGCGGTGCGCCGCACAGCGAGACCGATGGAGCGCCGTAGAGCGAGAGGCGCGGCACGCCGCACAACAAGAGCGGATCCATCGGCGCTTGCCTGCAGTCGACAGGGCGTTGCAGCTGGGTACACGGCCCATCAGTAACCCCATTCCTCGCCAGGAGTGGGCAGAGGCCGTCTGCGTTGTACTTGCACCAGAGGCCGGCCGCACCGTACTTGCAACAGACGCCGACCGCGTCGTTCATGGGTCGCGCCGTTCGCCTTGTCCGCAACCCGCTCGATGCCAACACGCTGGTCGCTATGCTCGAGCGCCTCCTTGGCCCAGGTGTCCACCTAGGCGCAGTAGAGGAACATGGCCGTCACATCCTCGAGCTGATGATCTCCGATGAAATAGCCGACTTGGAGCTCGAGATCGCGCTCCAGTTGTACCGCGAGCGTGTCAACCGCTTGGGCGAACGCCTGCACGAGTTCAAGTAGAGCCAAGAGCTTCCGTAGGCAAGGGTGGTGGTCATGGATGCGTTTTATTTTGTTGATTCGTTTTGACGTGGATCGCTATGTCTTCACAACAATCATAATATTGCTCTGTTTCAATGTGTGTACTCTGTTTTCCGTTCTTATATATTGTTATGTTTCAATGTGTTTATGCTTTCCATTCTGTACATGTGGATGGTAACAGCTAGATAGAAATTATTACGAAAATAAATAGAAATATGAAATTCATAATATATATTAATTGTTTAGTAGTTCATCACACACACACACACATATATAATATCATCACATATACGTGATGATACTTAACTACTACGTACAATGCATAAAAATTGAAAACGAACAATACTAAAACTAATAATCCCTCCTTAGGGGGCCAGTATTCTGGCAGCCCCTCGCTAGCAGCTCCCTGGAGCGCGGCGGCTTCCCAGCGCGGAGGGAGTTCTCCGCCTCCTCCGCCTCGCAGCGCTCGACGTGCCGATTGTCCTCTTGCTGGCGGACGCGCGCGACCGATCTTGCCATTTTATTGGGCGCCCGCCGGAGCTCCTCGGCGGTAGCACACTGGAGCCTATCGGCCCACCTCCATGCAGTGATTAGGCGCCTAGCGCCTTTGGCCCTCCTAGCATTGTACCGACCGTCTTTGTACACCTCCGCCGCAAGTCGACGCGCCCGCCGCTAAAGCTCCAGCTCCTCCTTTTCCCAGGCGGCCTCACGGGCATCACGGGCCGCTTGGTACCTAGCGCGCTCCTCTGCCAGCTCCTTCTTGAACACCACTTGCCTGGCTTTCTCAGCCAGCGGCAGCGTCTTCCACAGAGCTAGATTGTATTGGCCCCAAAACCACTCCAAAGTTGGGGGGGTCTGGCGCAACCTCGTCTGGTGGCGCGTAGGGGTCCTCCTCGTCGCTGCTCTGTGCCTTGACGTCCTCGCGGGGCGGCGCCTCCCCCTCGGTGCGTGGGCAGACCGGGGGCGCTGAAAGAACATGTGGTGCCCCCATGTTTGGTTTTGGTAATTGATGACAATCTCTATGGACTAATGGTTGCCATGAGCTATATTTGAAGGGTTCGTCCATAGGCATTTCTTGAAGTCCATTTGTTGGTTTCAAGGAGATTATGTGATGACCAAGGTGCTATTCAAGGATTTATCCAAAGATTGGTCATGTGAGTGTTGAGCCTATTGCAAACATGTCTTGAAGAAGAAGATTGTGTGAACATTCATGTTTACCTTCAAGACATCATCCTAATGAAGAGAGTTGGAAAGATTCAAGGTTGATCAAGACTAAGTACAAAGAGTGATTCAAGTTGATCAACACACAAAGCATAGAAGATGTACCGAGTGGGATCAAGTGATCACATGGTATGGTAAGCATTGTCCATTACGCTTTGTGTACTAACCCATGTTCTATGTGCGAGTTGTTTGTGGGGTTAGGTATGTTTCCATGGGCATGCATCGAAAGGAAGATATCATACAACCCAGGGAGGATGACATCAAGTGGTGATCGTCATCAAGTTTGCGGTGTGCAAGTTCAAGTGGAGCATCACGAAGAGATCATGCTTGAAGCTTGTCCTCCATTGTGGTGACAATGGACTTGTGAAGATGTGCCGAAGAGTGGCTCACCCATAGTGGAGTATGGGGGAGCAATCAACTAGTCTTCACAGAGACAACGCAATCAAGAAAGGTGGTCCGACTTGAGGAGGACAAGATTGTCATCATCTAGCTCAAGTGGACTATGTGCAAGGCAAAGGTTTGCCCTTGATAGGTTTTCTACTTTACCGGTCTCATGGTGGTAGTTGGGAGACCGGGTTATAGGATCGATTGCCGTACTATCAAGGGGGGCTCTCAAGTAAGTAGCTTGATCGTATCGTTCGTACAGAGCTCAAACCATTGCATCCTTGCATCATCTTTCTTGGTTCTTATTTGGCTCTTCTCTTGGTGAGGTTTTAGAGTTTGTGTTCGTCTTCTTGTCAAACTCAAGCTCATCGAAAACGGAGTTCGTATGCATCATCTTTGCGTTTTCGATGTTGGAGAGTTTACCGGTTCATATTGTGGGAAGGTCCTCTTCCTTATCATATTGGCATTTCTTCTCCATTGCTAATTCTTAAAATCCCATCGCTGTTGGATAGTACTTGTCGTCTTCTATCCAACAAGCTTGAGTTTGCTGATTTCGGAGTCCGTTTGCAGGAGTTATAGCAGTTTCAGTTCTGGAGTTTCCTTCTGTTTTGCTTGGGTAGTTTTTCTGCTCGAGCGGTAGTAGAGCGGTAGTAGAGAGTGGTAGTACTTCTCTAAGCGGTAGTACTACTCCCCCGAGCGGTAGTACCGCTTGCGCGGTACTTCCGCTTCCTTCTACCGCAACCACTTCCGCATATTTTTATGCTTCTATTGCCCAATCTGCTCGAGCGGTAGTACTGCTCCCCCGAGCGGTAGTACTGCTCAAGCGGTAGTACTGCTCCCCCGAGCGGTACTACCTCTCTGGCAGAACTACTGCTCGTGTTTTTCTATCTCGTTGGGCTGTTTTGACCGTGCTAAGCGGTAGTACCGCTCCCCCGAGCGGTAGTACCGCTTGAGCATGACTTGTGGGCATAACGGTTGGATTCGGGGGGGGGGGGGGCTATTTAAGGGGGCCTTCTTCCCCAATGGTTCTTATCCTTTGAGCTCGTGTTCTTTCCCCATTTTTGACCTTCTTCGAGCTTGCTTTCTCTCAATCCCTCCATGGATTCTTGCTAGTTTTTGAGGGAAAAGAGAGAGGAGATCTAGATCCACATTTCCACCAATCACTTTCTCCTCTATGTGAGGGGAATCCCTTGGATCTAGATCTTGGAGTTCTTCGTGTTCTCTTCTTCGTTCTTCCTCTCATTTTCCTCCCTAGCATTAGTTGCTTTGGTGGGATTTGGGAGAGAAGGACTTGGGCACTCCGTGTGCCCTTGCCATTGCATTTGGTGCATCGGTTTGAGTTCTCCACGGTGATACGTGGAAGTGAAGTTGAGAAGCTTGTTACTCTTGGGTGTTTGGGCACCCTAGAGCTTGTTCCTCTTGGGTGCCTTGGTGCCCTAGACGGTTGGTGTTGTCGGAGCTCAATCATTGTGGTGTAAAGCTCCGGGCAAGCGTCGGGGTCTTCAATTAGGTTGTGGAGATTGCCCCGAGCAATTTGACGGGTACCGGTGACCGCCCCCAAGGGTTGCCAATTGTACGGGTTCGGTGACCGCCCCCAAGGGTTGCCATTTGTACGGGTTCGGTGACCGCCCTCAAGGGTCCCTTAGTGGAATCACGACATCTTGCATTGTGCGAGGGCGTGAGGAGATTACGGTGGCCCTAGTGGCTTCTTGGGGAGCATTGTGCCTCCACACCGCTCTAAACGGAGATTAGCATCCGCAAGGGTGTGAACTTCGCGATACATTGTCGTCTCCATGTGCCTCGGTTATCTCTTACCCGAGCCCTTTACTTATGCACTTCACTTTGTGATAGCCATAGTGTTTCATGTTATATATCGTGCTATCACTTAGTTGCTTATCTTACTTAGCATAAGTTGTTGGTGCACATAGGTGAGCCTAGTTGTTGTAGGTTTTGTGCTTGACAAATTAACCGCTAGTTTTATTCTGCATTTGTTCAAGCCTAAACCGTAATTATTTTAAAGCGCCTATTCACCCCCCTCTAGGCGACATCCACGATCTTTCAATTGGCATCAGAGCCTCGTCTCTCATTATTAGGCTTAACCGCCTAGAGAGTAAAGATGTCGACTAGGGGATTAGGATTCTTTGACACTCTTAGTTTCGATGGCACAAATTTTGATGTTTGGGTTATTCGCATGCTTAATCATTTTCGGGCCATTGACCCGTGTTTAGAGCGAATTGTAGATATGGGTTTTTCTCCTCCAAAGGATTCTCAAAACCTATCTTTAGAGGATGGGGAAAACTCTTATCTCAATGCTCAAACTTCTAATGTGCTTTTCGATGCTTTGAGCAATGTAGTTATTTTTCAACTCATGCCGTTCCGGGATGCTCATGAGTTGTGGACAAAGCTTCAAGATAAATATGGTGTGTCCAAGAGTTGTGGGGATGGTTGTTCTCCCTCCACCTTCGGCCGTGTCGAGCTCTCAACTTCTTCTACTTCACCTACACGTGGATTGCCACAAGGTAATGATATGGTGAGTAGTGTTGATCATTGCAATGTTGATAGTGGGCTTATTGTTGATGATACTTCATCACTATCTTATTGCAATGCTTCATCTTTGGACTTTAACACTTCGAGCACTCTAGATGGTTCACATGCTTGTGTTGATAGTCCTTGCATATCATGTAGAAATTGCTTGACTAAATCTCATGATGATATGCTTTATATGTCTTGTTACCATGATAAAAATGCATCTATTTCCTCGAGTTGTTGTGCTAACAATGTAGAGGAAACCCAACACTCCATGGAACAAGATGTGGTCTTGAATGGCGCCTCAAGGGATCCTACATCATCATCTATTGTTTTTTGCCTTATGGCTAAGGCTTCAAAGGTATCTCCTACTTTGAACCTCAATATGTCTCTTGATGATGATGTTGTTGCTAATGATGCTGAGGATAATGATGAAGAGAATGATAATGTTGCTTCCTTAAAAATTAAGGGGGAAATTATTTTTAAAGCTCTTCATAAGAATAAAATTGCTCGTTCCAACTTCATGGAAATTATGTCTATTGCCATTGAGGGCAAGAAATACATTGAGGAGTTGGAATCTCATCTCGAGGAGCATGAGGTCACCATTGAGAAAATGGAAGGTCATGAGCGTGATTACGCTAATGAGATTGCGGATTTATCTCAAGCTCTTGAACTTGAACAAACCACCAAGGAATCTCTTGAGGAGACTTTTACTCTAGAATTATCTAGAGTGAAGGAATCCCGTGATAGAGCCCTTGAGGTGGCCAATGATTTCAAAACTAAAAATGCTAAGCTTGAAGTTGCATATGCTAAACTCCTTGAGGACTTTTAGCACCTAAAAAATGGCTCAAGGGTCATTAAGAGTGAGCTCATCAAACTCACCGAGTCTCATGCTCAACTTAAAGCTTCTTATTCAAAAGAGCTTGCCAAGTTGCCTTCTCGTCTTGCTATTAATGATGATGCTTGTGCTACTAACTCTATTTCTTGTGAAGCATCCATTTTGAGGAGAATGTTGAGCTAAGGGCTCAACTTGAGTTGCTATCTAGCAATTATGGGAAATTGGAACAAAGTCATGTAAAGCTCTCAAGCTCTCATGATGATCTTCTAGTATCCCATAATGGGCTAAAGATAGCTCATGAGTCTATGATTACTATGGTAACATCTAGTGAGCCTCATGTGGATTCTAGCACTACTTCAAGTCAAAATGCTTTATTGCCATGTGCTAGTCCTTGTAATTCATCTACTCATAATGTTGGTACATCTTGTGATGAATTACTTTCCTTGCCTTGTTATTCTAACGATGAAGCTTATACTTCCTCTAGTACTTATGTTGATACTAACCATGTAGAGGAAATCAAAGAGCTCAAGGCCCAAGTCACTTCTTTGAAGAAAGACTTGCAAAAGTGTCATGAAGGGAAGTCCACCCTCAACAATATCATGAGTGTGCAAAAATCCCCCAATGACAAAGGTGGACTTGGATTCAACTCCAATAAGAAGAAGAAGTCCAAGATCAACAAGAAGAAGGGCCAAGAACAAGTCAAGAATTCGGCCAAGATTGTTTGCTTCAAGTGCAAGATTGAAGGGCATCATGTTAGATCTTGCCCATTGAAGAAGAAGCATCATAGTGACAAGCAACAAGGAAAGCGGCCACAAGTTCAATCTCATGCTCAACCACAAGTTGAAGAAAGGCCACTTCCCAAGAAGACTCAAGTTAATGCTTCTCATGTTGAGAAATCAAGTGAGAAGAAAGTGAAGAGTAGGTGTTGCTACGTATGTCGTGAGAAGGGTCACCTTGCTTCTTCATGCACTAATGGTACCTTATCCAACCCTATTCTAATTGATGATATCTATTCTCTTGGGAAGGATAAGGTTGGCAATGTGTTTTCCAAGTTTGTTGGTACTCAAAGTGGCGTCAAGAAAAGAACCATTTGGGTAGCCAAGCCTATTGTGACTAACCTCTTAGGACCCAACTTGGTTGGGGACCAACAAGCTCAAACTTGATCAACAGGTGTTGTTGGAGGGCATTGGAGACTTGGCTACCTCATGAAGAATTAAGGGATCTTCATCATTACGTTTTCTCATGCCAAGTCATTTGGATTATCATGTGCCTATCTCATATCCAATGTGCCTCCTTGCGGTAACTTGTACTTAAATTGTTTACATTGAAAGTTACTTGCCCCTTTGCATGTTTGGTTTTGTACCTTGCATGTGTATGTATATGTTGTGCTTCCAATTTGCGTATCTTGAGAAATCAAGTATGTGTATGTTGGTTTGCACATCATGTACGTGTGTGTCTTGTGTTGAGCCTTTTTGCATCTTGTTTGTATCTTAGTTGGCTCTTGTGAGAGATTAATGGAACATCCCATTTTGGGGGAGTGATGTGCTTTGTGCACTTCACGATCCTATAAATGTGTGTACATGAGGAATACCACCTAGTATTGATATTACAAGATTATCTAGTCTCTATGTGGTATGTCTTCTCATGAGAAATTCAAATTCTAAATAATTCATTAATTATCTCTTGTTGGATCTTATTTGCCTCTTGTTAAGATTTTTGGGGTATCACATTATGGGGGAGTAATATGCTATGTGTATATACAAGCCTAGAAAATGTGTACATTTGAGGTATTGCCACTTAGAGTTGATGTTTTAAATTATCTTGTTCCTAGGTGGCATGTTAGCTCTACAAGAGTCGTTTATTTATGTGCTTGGTGTGAAGATGATGTTGAATATCTTTGCTATCTTCCACCGGGAATTATTTTCAAATACTTCTTGTCTTTTGACAATTGGTACTCACTTATGTGGTAGAAATTATTGATCATCTTTACATTGGCTTGTGTTTTTATTGCCTTATTACTTGCCAAGGAATGTGTCAACTCCCGTTGTCTTCCGTGCCACTTGTGGATCTTATTAATTTCTTGATCTTGCCTAGTGTTTCTCTAGATATAGTGAAAGTGGTGATCCCATCTTGTGCATTTTGTATTCAAATTCAAATTCTCTATAATGCACAACTCTTGGGGGAGCTATTCTATTTTCTTTAGAACACTCATCTTGTGATCCTTATCAAGTGTGTGTTGGTGGAAGGCAAGTCATTTCTTTTTGGTACTTTGTGCCATCATGAAACTTTGTAGAGGGTTTGGTTTGTTTGGAACCTTCCTCTCTTTTGGGAGTTTGATATCTTTCAATTAGTATGTATCAATGGATATCTCATTCCATGATGTATCTTTTATTGATATCCTTCAAGTGATAAGTCCTTCTCTTGGTATCTTATTTTCGCTTGGTATCTTTTCTTTCGGTATCTTATCAATCATGTGTTGATTTGATTCTTGAAAGTCTAGAGCATGTTGATACGTCTCCAACGTATCTATAATTTTTGATTGTTCCATGCTGTTATATTATCAATCTTGGATGTTTTTATATACACTAGGAAACATGCCCGTGCGTTGCTACGGAGTGGAGGGGCAGTGGTTGGAGAGAGGGTCGTGCACGGAGGACTTCCGCCGAGTGCATTTTTTCTCGACTTTGAAGCACATTCTTCAATATTTTAGTTACTAATTCAAAGGATTTTCGAAGTAAGAGCACATGATATTTTTCGTCTTACTTCAATGTGATATTTTTAGATTAGACCATCAATATATAGTGACAACACATATCTCACCAATAAATTAACCATCGTACTGATTATAAAAAAAGTCATACACACAACACTTATGTTGAGTTACTGATGTCACACAGTAAAAATGTCCTATACTTCGCCTAGCGTCCAAGCATGTTGTGTGTGTGCTAACCGTGAAGTCCTTGTCGTATAGGTGTATAACTTCGTTCCTGTGTTGTCGCCATATGTGCAGGATTTCTCCATCGCCATTGAATCTTTGTTTCGTGTGTTGCGCCTCAATTCTTGGTTCTTTTGTTTTGGTTGCATATTTGTGTCTTTCTGCCTTTCCCATGCACACTTTTTTAACTTATGTGTTGGCTTCATGTTTGCATATTCCTTCTTCCCATGTGTGTATTTTTTTTTCAACTTGGTCAAATCTTTAGTTTTTTTGTTTAGTTGATAGGTCACGTCGCTTTTTCAGTTTTTCCTGTTTGTCTTCATTGTTCATCAATACATGCCGCTCTCTGTCTCTTTTCCTTATTTGTTCCTTGCCATCCATGACTCGAGATTGCCATCCAAATTGCTTTCTGCATGAGAGTTTTGTATACTATATGAATTTGTTGTTGATTAAAAAATTGATATAAAATTGGATCATAAATAGAGCATATGTAGCTACTTATAAATAAATCTAATTACGTTGGACATAAGCATCAGAATATGTGTTGTTTGCATGCTAGAGTATCATGTTTTTTCTCGAAGCAATATACATCATACTTTTCGTCTGACTTCACTACGACGTTGTAGATCAGTCTGTCGATGCCTAGTGACAAAACATACCACACCGACAGATTAACCATTGCACTGACACCAGACAATAAAAATGTCGTATATGCAATACTTCCAAAGTAATTTTACCTGGATGCAATTGTTCTTGTTTCTCCATAGCATCAATGTTTGGGTCAAAAGGATGTATAAGGTGGTTGCCTCGTTCCTCTGTACCACCTTCAATATGACCATCTTTAGAGACATCAAGCACGGCATCTTCTTCCTAATAAGTAACAACAACTTTATTGAGAACAATTAAAGAATATGTGGCCATGACATGTAAATGCCTATGTTTTGGCACCGATGATTTTTTATGCACTCATATAAACTGAAATCAGCGGCGTCCGGAGATAATTTTGTATTTACATCATTGGGCGTCCAGGCATGTATGTTTTCGCCCTGTGTGACCTGACCTATGTAGTCAATATGAGTACGTCAAAACACAAACAGATGCAAATTCAAGTTCAAAAAAAATGTAGAACCAAACTGGGCAATAGTGTGCATGTAGATTCGGAGAAGAAAAAAAAATATGCACAGCCAGAATCAAGTGATATTTTTTAGGGTCAGAATCAAGGGATTCTATGATGGGTGGAGCGTGTCCTTCATAGTTAATTCTTCTTTCTTTATTAGTACCTAAATCTAGCTAATCTACCATTCGGCGAGTGCTCCCGTGTCCAGCGGTCCAGCCCAACTTATCCGGCTGTGTAGACAACGGATTCCACGGCTGTCAGCGGGCGACGCATCGCATCGTTGTGTATATCCCTCCCTCAACCTTATCCTCAGCCGCCCTCACCCTCATCTCCCCCCACGCATTCTTCCCACACCTCCCGATTCCCTTCCTCTCTTCACTTCTCTATGTCCAGCGAGGAAGGACCACGCGCAGCACTCCAGTCCCCGCAGAGCTGTGCCTCCCTTGGCCATGAGCAGGGAGAGCATGCATGCAGGAGCCTCGCCGCTGCCGCGCGATCACGGGCTGCCGCCCGCCCTCTGCCTGGCCTTGCGGGCACTGACGACACGCCGCCATCGACCGTCCCTCGCTCGCGTGGGGAGCACTGCGCGTGGACCGCCGCTCGGGCAAGCCGCCCCTCGCCGGTGGTAGCACCGGTGCCGCGAGGCTGCTCGCCGGAAGCATCTGATGGCGGCCGAGCCTCCGACAGAGCGGGCGCGGTGACCGCGGAAGCTCCGACGGCGACTGGGCCTCCTCTCTGCGTTCATTCTTAGCCCATCTGCATCTCTGCCATCGTAAATCGTCCTCTTTGTGTTCATTCATAAGCTCATTCTTATCACATCTACATCTCTGCCATATTCCTTTGCTCCCCTCTTTCCAACTGCGTGGTTAATTCCTTTGTTCCGTTTCTGTACTCTGCTTGTTGACTTTGATGCAGCAAGCCGGCTGAGGTATAAAAGTTGATGGGATTGGATGCAATGTAGCAAGGTGGGACTATTTGTGACATCATGTCTTGCACGGGAGGTATTGCCTGATTCGGTATTGCCAGCTCATGGGCTGGTTCGTTTGCTCGGCCTATCTCGTTGCCGAAGGAAACAGACGTACGAACGAAAGTAAAAAACGACGGACGAACGAAACGGACGAAATCAGGGGGTAAGAAGCGATCCGTGGTTTATTATTAGGTAAAGATTTACAGCAATTATATATCATATTTTGGGACTAACCTATTAACTTAGTGCCCAGTGCCAGTTGTTGTTTTCTGCCTGTTTTTGGTTTTACAGAATATCAATACCAAACGAAGTCCAAATGCCACGAAACTTTTTGGAGATTTTTTTTCTGGACATAACCAACACTAGAAGCTTCGGGAGAAGGCCAGAAGCCCCAGGAGGTGGCCACGAGCCACACCAGGGCGCGCCTGGGGGGGCAGGCGCGCCCTGGTGCCTCGTGGGCCCACCTCTGCCCCTTTTGACCTAATTCCACCACTATAAATTCCCAAAAATCAGGAAACCTACAAAGGAGTCCACGAAATACTTTTTATGACGCCGCAAGCTTTTGTTCTCGAGAGATCCCATCTGGAGGCCTTTTGCGGCACTTCGCCGGAGGGGGAATCGATCACGGAGGGGCTCTACATCAACCTTGCTGCCCTTCCGATAATGCGTGAGTAGTTTACCACAGATCTTCGGGTCCATAGTTAGTAGCTAGATGGCTTCTTCTCTCTTTTTGATCTTCAATACAATGTTCTCCTCGATGTTCTTGGAGTTCTATCCGATGTAATCACTTTTTGCGGTGTGTTTGTTGGGATCCGATGAATTGTGAGTTTATGATCAGATTATCCATGAATATTATTTGAGTCTTCTCTGATCTCTTTTATGCATGGTTATTATAGCTTCGTATTTCTTCTCTGATCTATTGATTTGGTTTGGCCAACTAGATTGATTTATCTTGCCATGGGAAGAGGTGCTTTGTAATGGGTTCGATCTTGCGGTGCTCAATCCTAGTGACAGAAAGGGACATGACACGTATGTATCGTTGCTATTAAGGGTAAAAAGATGGGGTTTATTCATGTGTGAGTTTACTTTGTCTACATCATGTCATCTTGCTTAAGGCGTTACTCCGTTCTTTATGGACTTAATACACTAGATGCATGCTGGATAGCGGTCGATGTGTGGAGTAATAGTAGTAGATGCATGCAGGAGTCGGTCTACTTGTCTCGGACATGATGCCTATATACATGATCATTGCCTTGGATATCGTCATGATTATTTGCTTTTCTATCAATTGCCCAACAGTAATTTGTCTACCCACCGTATGCTATTTTCTCGAGAGAAGCCTCCAGTGAAAACTATGGCCCCCGGGTCTATCTAAATCATATATTAAAAACCCTAAAAATATCTTGCTGCACTTTTCTTTTATTTATTTTATTTTGTATTTTTGTTTCAATCTATCTATCTATCACATACAATTTAATCTTGCAATTACCGCCGAGGGATTGACAACTCCTTGTTTGCGTTGGGTGCAAGGATTTGTTGTTTTGTGTGCAGGTGGTGCTAACGAGGTGTTGCGTGATTGTCCTACTGGATTGATAACCTTGGTTTCATAACTGAGGGAAATACTTATCTCTACCGTACTGCATCTCCCTTCCTCTTCAGGGAATTACCAACGCAGCTCACAAGTAGCAGGAAGAATTTCTGGCACCGTTGCCGGGGAGACATCATCAACATCTATCAAGTACCTACACATAAAACTCTCATCTCCTTGCATTTACTTTATTTGCCTTTGCCTCTCATTTTCATCTCCCCCACTTCTAAAACGTTTTCACAAAAATATTTTCCGTTTGCCTTTTTGCTCGTTTGCTATCTTTGCTTGTGTGCCATGTGCCTTCTATTTGCTTGCATCTTCGCTTGCTAGAAATCTATTGATATGGATCCTCATCCACATGCTAATCTTTTCAAAAGATCCAATTATGATGAACCAATTGCTAGTGAGTTGAGTGAAATTTATTATCTCTATGAAGTTTTGCTTGAAAATCATGAACCGGAAAATTGTGATGAAGTGTTAGAAGAAGAAATTTATAAAGTGATTCATGATAGCTCCTTGATTGAAAAGCATGATTGCAATGATGTTACTATAAATTCTATTAATGTGAATTGTGCTAATAATATGCAAAACTATAAGCTTGGGGATGATAATTTTGTTCTATCCACTACTTATTGCAATGATCATGATTGGGGTGATAATGCTTCTTATGATCTTGAAAATTTATTTAATCCTCATGATGAATATGTTAGTGATAATAATGTTTGCTATAATATTAAATGTGGGTTTGGAGAGGTCATGACTTTAGTTGATGTCAATCCCACTATTTTGGAAGAGTATAAAAAATTTATGCATGTGGATCATGAAGAGAATATTTTATATGATAGTTATGTTGTTGAATTTGATTATGATCCTACATGTAATTATTATGATAGAGGAAAATATGGTTATATAAATCTTCATATTACTAAATTGCCTCTCGTGATGTTGAAATTATTCATGCTTCATTCTTCCTATTTGCATATGCTAGAGATTGCTTGTCTTGATAATTTGTTCTCCTATAAAATGCCTATGCATAGGAAGTATGTTAGACTTAAGTGTGTTTATCACATGAATTATGATTCTCTCTTTGTGTTTCAACTTTTATCTTTCATGTGAGCATCATTTCAATCTCAAGCCTATCTTAATGGCTATAAAGAAAGAGCTTGTTGGGAGGCAACCCAATGAATAAAATAAATTTTTAATTTTTGTTTCTGTTATGGTGTGTTTTCACATTTATGATACTTTTATGCTTGTGTTTTTGTGTTTTTAATTAGTGTTTGTGCCAAGTAATGCCTTTGGGATGATTTGGGAGATAGTATAATTGATGCTGTTTGGAAAACAGAAAGTTTTGTGTCCAGTGCTGGAATTTTTGTTCTGTACTGGAGCGTCAGAAAAATATGAAATTTTTACAAAGTATTGTTATATGAATTTCCCACGTTGTCCTAATTTTTTAGAATTTTTGGAGTTACAGAAGTATGGCTTTTAAATAGATTGCTACAGACTGTTCTGTTTTTGACAGATTCTGTTTTTGATGCATTGCTTGCTTGTTTTGATGAAACTATGGATTGTATCGGAGGGTATAAGCCATGGAGAAGTTAGAATACAGTAGGTATAATGCACAAATAAAATATGAATGGGTTTGCAACAGTACTTAAAGTAGTGATTTGTTTTGTTATACTAACAGATCTCGCGAAGGTTTTGTTGAGTTTTGTGTGATTGAAGTTTTCAAGTTTTGGGTGAGATCACGATGGATGAAGGAATAAGGAGTGGCAAGAGCCTAAGCTTGGGGATTCCCGAGGCACCCCAAGGTAATATTCAAGGAAGACTCAAGCGTCTAAGCTTGGGGATGCCCCGGAAGGCATATATCCCCTCTTTCTTCTACCAACAATTGGTAATTTTACTTGGAGCTATATTTTTATTCATCACATGATATGTGTTTTGCTTGGAGCATCGTGTATTATATGAGTCTTTGCTTTGTTTGCTTTTTAGTTTGTCACAATCATCTTTGCTGGACACACCAATTTGAGAGAGCCACACGTTCATCATAATTTGTTAGAATACTCTATGTGCTTCACTTCAATTTTTTGAGCTAGGCAGTTGCTCTAGTGCTTCACTTAAATATTTTTGAGCACGGCGGTGGCTATATTTTGAAGAAATAAACTCTCATGCTTCACTTATATTATTTTGAGGGTTGATAAGATTAAAATTTGGAAGAAATAAACTCTCATGCTTCACTTATATTATTTTGAGAGTTGATAAGATGAAAATTTTGAAGAAATATTTGCACTCTCATGCTTCACTTATATCTTTTTGAGAGTTGATAATAGTAATGGTAATTTGCACAAGATATGAATTTGGTCCCAAAGTGATGAATATTCAAGAGGGATATAATAAAAACTTTCATATAGATCATTGGATATGATAAGTGTGATTCCTTGCAATAATTTTGCGATATGGAGATGATAATATGTGAGTCATGTTAGTGAGTAATTGTGATTTAGTAAGAATATTAGTGTTAAGGTTTGTGATTCCCTATGCATGCACATTAAGTCAATAGTTATGCAACGAAATTATATCCTACTTATGGTGCATTATTCGGTGTTAGTTATGTTCAATGCATGTTTATGACCGTTTTCGCTTTTTGGTTGGTTGCTTCTCAATCTATTTGCTAGCCTTCATTTGTACTAAGCGGGAATACTGCTTGTGCATCCAAACTCCTTAAACCCAAGTTGTGCCAAATGAGTCCACCATATCTACCTATATGCAGTATTTCCATGCCGTTCCAAGTAAATTTGCATGTGCCAACTCTAATTTTCAAAATAATTTTTCCGTTTTGTGTGCCCGTACCGCTCATGAAGCGGCAGGGGGTGGCCAATATTTTCCATGCTAGGTGTGTTATTCTCACGATGAGTGTTTATTCACTTGTCATTGCACGAGAGAATGGTTGGTAATAGGGATGCCCAGTCCCATAATGAAATCAAAAATTAATAACAACAAAATTCCTTGGAAAGTGTTGGTATGGAGGGCACCCGTGGATATGGCTAGCCATGGATTGTGAAAGAATGGTGGAAAGGAAATAAACTTTACTTTCTATTTGGGAACTGCCTATGATGTGTCTAGCATGGAAGATATTGGGAATTCTCGGTCGTTTTTGTTGACAGGAAAAGCATGCCTCTCAAAATATTTTCATCTATCTAATTTAAGCTTTGAGCTCTGGCACATTAGCAAATCTCTGCTTCCCTCTACGAAGGGCCTATCTCTTTACTTTTATGCAATTTTTATTTTTATTTTGAGTCTCCATCTTCTCTTATAAAGCACCAACTAGAGAGCACTATTGTCATACTTGTGCATTGTGTGTAGCTAATATTTGAGTGTGTTTCATGAATGGATCAATGATTGAGCATAATGGGCTAGGGATAACTTTCTTTAGCGTTTATATTTTGAAAGACATGGTTGCTTGTTAGCATGCTTGAGTATTTATATCTTCATGTCAAAATATAGACTATTGCTTTGAATCATTCAAGTCCAAATGTCCATGCTACAAAGAAAAGAATATGATGAATATGATAGGCAACATTCCACATCAAAAATTCTGTTTTTTATCATTTACCTACTCGAGGACGAGCAGGAATTAAGCTTGGGGATGCTGATACGTCTCCAACGTATATATAATTTTTTATTGTTCCATGCTGTTATATTATCAATCTTGGATGTTTTTATATACATTTACAACAATTATATATCATTTTTTGGGACTAACCTATTAACTTAGTGCCCAGTGCCAGTTGCTCTTTTCTGCCTGTTTTTGGTTTTACAGAATATCAATACCAAACGAAGTCCAAATGCCACGAAACTTTTTGGAGATTTTTTTCTGGACATAACCAACACTAGAAGCTTCGGGAGAAGGCCAGAAGCCCCAGAAGGTGGCCACAAGCCACCAGGGCGCGCCTGGGGGGGCAGGCGTGCCCTGGTGCCTCGTGGGCCCACCTCTGCCCCTTTTGACCTAATTCCACCACTATAAATTCCCAAAAATCTGGAAACCTACAGAGGATTCCACGAAATACTTTTTCCGCCGTCGCAAGCTTCTGTTCTCGAGAGATCCTATCTGGAGGCCTTTTCCGGCACTCCGCCGAAGGGGGAATCGATCACGGAGGGGCTCTACATCAACCTTGCTGCCCTTCCGATGATGCGTGAGTAGTTTACCACAGACCTTCGGGTCCATAGTTAGTAGCTAGATGGCTTCTTCTCTCTTTTTGATCTTCAATATAATGTTCTCCTCGATGTTCTTGGAGTTCTATCCGATGTAATCACTTTTTGCGGTGTGTTTGTTGGGATCCGATGAATTGTGAGTTTATGATCAGATTATCCATGAATATTATTTGAGTCTTCTCTGATCTCTTTTATGCATGATTATTATAGCTTTGTATTTCTTCTCCGATCTATTGATTTGGTTTGGCCAACTAGATTGATTTATCTTGCCATGGGAAGAGGTGCTTTGTAATGGGTTCGATCTTGCGGTGCTCAATCCCAGTGACAGAAAGGGACATGACACGTATGTATCATTGCTATTAAGGGTAAAAAGATGGGGTTTATTCATGCGTGAGTTTACTTTGTCTACATCATGTCATCTTGCTTAAGGCGTTACTCCATTCTTTATGGACTTAATACACTAGATGCATGCTGGATAGCGGTCGATGTGTGGAGTAATAGTAGTAGATGCAGGCAGGAGTCGGTCTACTTGTCTCGGACGTGATGCCTATATACATGATCATTGCCTTGGATATCGTCATGATTATTTGCTTTTCTATCAATTGCCCAACAGTAATTTGTCTACCCACCGTATGCTATTTTCTCGAGAGAAGCCTCTAGTGAAAACTATGGCCCCCGGGTCTATCTAAATCAAATATTAAAAACCCTAAAAATATCTTGCTGCACTTTTCTTTTATTTATTTTATTTTGTATTTTTTGTTTCAATCTATCTATCTATCACATACAATTTAATCTTGCAATTACCGCCGAGGGATTGACAACCCCTTGTTTGCGTTGGGTGCAAGGATTTGTTGTTTTGTGTGCAGGTGCTGCTAACGAGGTGTTGCGTGATTCTCCTACTGGATTGATAACCTTGGTTTCATAACTGAGGAAATACTTATCTCTACTGTACTGCATCTCCCTTCCTCTTCAGGGAATTACCAACGCAGCTCACAAGTAGCACATGCATATTTACTTTATGTACATTCTTTGGCATGCTTTCTTTCTTTGACCCAATATAGGGGAAACTCCATATTGTCACTTATTAGCGAAGATGTGCATGAAATTCAATTTCATATCCATTTGTACATATTTATGTGGAGTTTGTCCTATGTGTTGTTGGTTCTCTAACTCTTTGGTCCCAATAAGTTTGGGTACCATTTTGTTTGTGTTGTTGTTCTAGGAACAATTGGAGATGCATTGGATGCTCGGCTTACTCACAAGGAAGGTGGTGTCACCATGTGCTTATTGGAGTCAAGCTAGGATGATCAATGAACTACTATCTACTACATCATTCCAATGCTATCTCGGTAACAAGTATCAACTTCATGCATACATTTCTTGCATTCAACCTTGTGTAGGTTGCATCATGGCATGAATTTCTTGATTCGTTCTTGTGATACTTGCTTCCTTTCTCAAAGCATCCCAACAATGATCTCTTGTTGCTAGTTGTGATGTCTTTGATGTTCGTGTGGTTGGAGTTCATTTATATACTATAAGATAATATTAAGCCATGTGCTATATGCTTTTCAAGCAAAGATCTTATTGGTATATTTTATGACTTCCTTTTGGATATCTTGTCCGTTCCTTGTAACTATTTCTTGTGTACATCCTTCTTTGTGGATTGATATCATCATGATTTTCATCTACCTAGAATCTTATACACTTGAGAGAAGTTACATCTTTAGATGATATCCTTATTCTTTCATGTCCACCTTTTCATTCTCTTTTCATTTCCTTGGTGGTTCTGTGAAAGGATTTGTCTTGAGTGCGGGTCTTATATCCTTGCATCTTGATGCACTCATTTGTGGTGAAGATTGTTTTCCTCATACTTGTCTTGACGAGGCTTTTGCCATTTCGATTGGTATTCCTCCTCTTGATGAGGCTATCTTTTTCTATCTTCACCGTGGGTTGTCACAAGCTTTGTAGTTAATTCGCATAATAGTGTGCTTGTGAACCCATTTGCTTGTTGTGTGTGGGAAGGACATGTCTTGCACCGTATATCTCATCTATTCAAGACTATGTTGATGCTTAATGCTCATCCTTATTATAGTCTTCTCAAGTGCTTTGCCATGACTCACACATCGTTTTGGTTGAGCCTTTCCTAAGTTGCCTCTTTTTCATGTTGCTCAACCATATGTTTGTTGCAAGTGCTAGGCTTAGTTTCCTATGTGCTCACTTCACTTGTTGTGAGTTTCTATTGATTTTGGGGGAGTGATGATCCTATTTTGTGCACTTTGTATCCAAATACAAAACTAAATAGGGCACAAATCATGGGGAGCTTCTCTAGTTTCCTTAGAACACTCCTTTGCCCATATCATAATATCTTTTATTCATGTGGCTCATAGGATCATTTGTTTGATTGTTTCAATTGGTATCTTTTGATTGCTTGCTTCACTCTTCGGTATGTCTTTATGCCATATCATCCTTTTTGCAATCTTTGGATCCTCAATATAGTTTGTCTTCCTCCAACTATTCATCATTGGATATGCGTATTGTATTCCACTCATATTTCGAGAAATACACACTTTATGGAGGAACACATATTATATTGGCCTTCTAAGTTTGGACCCATTTTGGCAATCGATGCCAATGGGGGAGAAGTTTAGAGAGTTTGGCTTCATGCTTTGGTTTTGTTTCTAAGCATTTGCATCTCATGCTCATGCATTATTAGTTGTTGCTTTGCATGGCGAGGCTTAATTCCTTATATAAACTCTCTTGAAAGTGATTGTCATCAATTACCAAAATGGGGGAGATTGAAAGAACATGTGGTGCCCCCATGTTTGGTTTTGGTAATTGATGACAATCTCTATGGACTAATGGTTGCCATGAGCTATATTTGAAGGGTTCGTCCATAGGCATTTCTTGAAGTCCATTTGTTGGTTTCAAGGAGATTATGTGATGACCAAGGTGCTAATCAAGGATTTATCCAAAGATTGGTCGTGTGAGTGTTGAGCCTATTGCAAGCATGTCTTGAAGAAGAAGATTGTGTGAACATTCATGTTTACCTTTAAGACATCATCCTAATGAAGAGAGTTGGAAAGATTCAAGGTTGATCAAGACTAAGTACAAAGAGTGATTCAAGTTGATCAACACACAAAGCGTAGAAGATGTACCGAGTGGGATCAAGTGATCTCATGGTATGGTAAGCATTGTCCATTACGCTTTGTGTACTAACCCATGTTCTATGTGCGAGTTGTTTGTGGGGTTAGGTATGTTTCCATGGGCATGCATCGAAAGGAAGATATCATACAACCCAGGGAGGATGACATCAAGTGGTGATCGTCATCAAGTTTGCGGTGTGCAAGTTCAAGTGGAGCATCACGAAGAGATCATGCTTGAAGCTTGTCCTCCATTGTGGTGACAATGGACTTGTGAAGATGTGCCGAAGAGTGGCTCACCCATAGTGGAGTATGGGGGAGCAATCAACTAGTCTTCACAGAGCCAACGCAATCAAGAAAGGTGGTCCGACTTGAGGAGGACAAGATTGTCATCATCTAGCTCAAGTGGACTATGTGCAAGGCAAATGTTTGCCCTTGATAGGTTTTTCTACTTTACCGGTCTCATGGTGGTAGTTGGGAGACCGGGTTATAGGATCGATTGCCGTACTATCAAGGGGGGCTCTCAAGTAAGTAGCTTGATCGTATCGTTCGTACAGAGCTCAAACCATTGCATCCTTGCATCATCTTTCTTGGTTCTTATTTGGCTCTTCTCTTGGTGAGGTTTTAGAGTTTGTGTTCGTCTTCTGGTCAAACTCAAGCTCATCGAAAATGGAGTTCGTATGCATCATCTTTGCGTTTTTGATGTTGGAGAGTTTGCCGGTTCATATTGTGGGAAGGTCCTCTTCCTTATCATATTGGAATTTCTTCTCCATTGCTAGTTCTTAATATCCCATCGCTGTTGGATAGTACTTGTCGTCTTCTATCCAACAAGCTTGAGTTTGCTGATTTCGGAGTCCGTTTGCAGGAGTTATAGCAGTTTCAGTTCTAGAGTTTCCTTCTGTGTTGCTTGGGTAGTTTTTCTGCTCGAGCGGTAGTACTGCTCTAAGCGGTAGTACTACTCCCCCGAGCGGTAGTACCGCTTGCGCGGAACTTCCACTTCCTTCTACCGCAACCACTTCCGCTTATTTTTATGCTTCTATTGCCCAATCTGTTCGAGCGGTAGTAGAGCGGTAGTAGAGAGCGGTAGTACTGCTCAAGCGGTAGTACTACTCCCCCGAGCGGTACTACCTCTCTGGCAGAACTACTGCTCGTGTTTTTCTATCTCGTTGAGCTATTTTGACCGTGCTAAGCGGTAGTACCGCTCCCCCGAGCGGTAGTACCGCTTGAGCACGACTTGTGGGCATAAAGGTTGGATTCGGGGGGGGGGGGGGGCTATTTAAGGGGGCCTTCTTCCCCAATGGTTCTTATCCTTTGAGCTCGTGTTGTTCCCCCATTGTTGACCTTCTTTGAGCTTGCTTTCTCTCAATCCCTCCATGGATTCTTGCTAGTTTTTGAGGGAAAAGAGAGAGGAGATCTAGATCCACATTTCCACCAATCACTTTCTCCTCTATGTGAGGGGAATCCCTTGGATCTAGATCTTAGAGTTCTTCGTGTTCTCTTCTTCGTTCTTCCTCTCATTTTCCTCCCTAGCATTAGTTGCTTTGGTGGGATTTGGGAGAGAAGGACTTGGGCACTCCGTGTGCCCTTGCCATTGCATTTGGTGCATCGGTTTGAGTTCTCCACGGTGATACGTGGAAGTGAAGTTGAGAAGCTTGTTACTCTTGGGTGTTTGGGCACCCTAGAGCTTGTTCCTCTTGGGTGCCTTGGTGCCCTAGACAGTTGGTGTTGTCGGAGCTCAATCATTGTGGTGTAAAGCTCCGGGCAAGCGTCGGGGTCTCCAATTAGGTTGTGGAGATTGCCCCGAGCAATTTGACGGGTATCGGTGACCACCCCCAAGGGTTGCCAATTGTACGGGTTCAGTGACCGCCCCAAGGGTTGCCATTTGTACGGGTTCGGTGACCGCCCTCAAGGGTCCCTTAGTGGAATCACGGCATCTTGCATTGTGCGAGGGCGTGAGGAGATTACGGTGGCCCTAGTGGCTTCTTGGGGAGCATTGTGCCTGCACACCGCTCCAATCGGAGATTAGCATCCGCAAGGGTGTGAACTTCGGGATACATCGTCGTCTCCACGTGCCTTGTTATCTCTTACCCGAGCCCTTTACTTATGCACTTTACTTTGTGATAGCCATAGTGTTTCATGTTATATATCATGCTATCACTTTGTTGTTTATCTTACTTAGCATAAGTTGTTGGTGCACATAGGTGAGCCTAGTTGTTGTAGGTTTTGTGCTTGACAAATTAACCGCTAGTTTTATTCCGCATTTGTTCAAGCCTAAACCGTAATTATTTTAAAGCGCCTATTCACCCCCCCCTCTAGGAAACATCCACGATCTTTCAGGTGCCATGGCAGAGTTTGGTGAGAGAGAGGGGGGCAAGTGAGGAGAGAATGTAGATGAGAATGCAGGCGGGGCGACGTGGGGGGCAATATTTATTGGCGGCCGGAATCTAGATCGACGGGAGCAATACACGCGCCGGTCGCCGGAATTTAGTAGTACTGTAGGTTGAATTACACATGATTCCCGGAGCAAAAGCCGTGTGTGACTTGCATGGCCGAAGGTTCCCAATCTAGAACTGCGTCTGATTAATAACCCGCGCCACTCACCTTCCAAACCTTGAGACGTGAACTAGAGTGCTAATCATGTGGGGCACAGTTGTCTTGCCAGATATTTACATTTTCTTTCCAAATGTAATGCATGAATGCTTATTTGTGTTACTATGATATTATTGTAAAATGTAATACATAAATGATTTTTCCAAACCGTGATGGTTTGCTGTTGCATGTACATGTAGTTCAAATGTGAATTACGGCCATTATATGGCTAGAAACTCACTTTAATGTCTTAAAAAGGTCATATGAGCCCTGAAAATTTCCAAATTCGAACATGACAGTTGTATTCGTGCATGTTAAAGGTAGAAAAAAATTCCAAGGCCATAAGAGGCAGCGACCGTCGATTCTGAAAGCACATTTGCTCCCTTGGTGGTTTTGGTAATTCATAACAAGATATATCTAATTGAACTAATGTCTATTCAAGTTAAAGATTTCAGGATGTTCAATGATTGGCATGGCATGGACTAGAGACGTGGACCCCTCAAAATGCTAAGGACAAGGATTGGCAAAAGATCAAGACTCTACATTTTTGGTTTAGTGATCAAAGATCACATTGAGTCCATAGGAAAGCCAATACTATTAAAAGGGGATGAGGTGTTGCTTAATGGTCCTTTTGCTCAAGTGCTTAGTGACAGTACTCCTAAACCCTCAACCACCCTCTCTACCCAAATATGTCCAAAACCTACATTCCAACTCGGCCTCACCGAAATTTCCTATCCGGCCCCACCGAGTTCATCCAAGACATAGCCACTGCCAAAACCCTAACAAATCGGATCCACCGAAATGGATCTCGGTCTCACCGAGATGGCCTTGCCAACTCTCTGTAATCGTTTGCACTTACTTTGGTCTCACCGAGTTTGCAAATCGGTCTCACCGAGATGGCTTGCCAACTCTCTGTTGCCTTATTGCTTCACTTCGGTCCTACCGAGTTGATGCAATCGGTGCCACCGAGATGAGGTTTTCCCTAAGCCATTGCACTTAGGTCCATCCGAGTTGTCCGTATCGGTCCCACCGAGATTCCTAAAGTTCATATCTTTTACACAGTTCGGTGCTACCGAGATGATCGTTTCGGTGCCACCGAGTTGAGTCAAAAGTGTGTAACGGTTGGATTTTGTGTGGAGGCTATATATACCCCTCCACCACCTCCTTCTCAAAAAGGAGAGCCATCAGAAGGTGCCTACACTTCCACCATACATTTTCTGAGAGAGAACCACCTACTCATGTGTTGAGATCAAGCTATTCCATTCCTACCAGTTGAAACATGATTTCTAGCCTATCCCAAGTTGCTTTCCACTCAAATCCCTCTTCCACCATAGCCAAATCTGTGAGGAGTTGTTTGAGTGCTGGGAATACTAGCATTTGAAGCACAAGAGCAAGGAGTTCATCAACAACACACCGTCTATTACCTTTTGGAGAGTGGTGTCTCCTAGATTGGTTAGGTGTCACTTGGGAGCCTCCAACCTGATGTGGAGTTGAACCAAGGAGTTTGTAAGGGCAAGGAGATCGCTTACTTCGTGAAGATCTACCCCGAGTGAGGCTAGTCCTTCGTGGACGTAAGCCATGGTGGAATAGACAAGGTTGCTTCTTCGTGGACTGTTCGTGGGTGGAGCCCTCCGTGGACTCGCGCAGTCGTTACCCTTCGTGGGTTGAAGTCTCCATCAACGTGGACGTACGATAGCACCACCTATCGGAACCACACCAAAAATCACTATGTCTTCATTGCGTTTGAATTCTCTGACCCCCTCCTTTACATACATATGCAATTATCTACTTTCTGCTGCTATACTCTTAGAATTGCATGTGTAGGGTGAAGCTTGACATGTACTATTGTTAAAATCTGCCCACAATTAAAATCTGGGAAAAGGTTAGGTTTTATTTGGTCAAGTAGTCTAATCACCCCCCCTCTAGACATACTTTTGATCCTACAAGTGGTATCAGAGCTTTGGTCTCCTTAAGCCTTGATTTCCATTGCGTTGGTGATCATAGCCTTGGTTTCACAACCTAGGAGAGTATGGCGTCTAGTGAGGGTAACTATCACCGTAGAGGTCCATATTTTGATGGTACAAACTTTGCTAGTTGGAAACATAAGATGAAAATGCATATTCTTGGTCATAACCCTGCCGTTTGGGCTGTTGTTCGTGTTGGCTTACAAGGTGACTTCTTTGAGGACGGCAAGGAACCGGATCGTGAAGCAACCCCGGAAGAACTGAAGATGTTGCAATACAATGCTCAAGCTTGTGATATTATATTCAACGGTTTATGTTCGGAAGAATTCAACAAAATCAGCAGCCTCGAGAATGCAAAGGAAATTTGGGATACTTTGGTTGATATGCATGAGGGTACCGAGTCCGTCAAGGAATCTAAGTTGGATGTGCTTCAAAGTCAACTTGACAAGTTCAAGATGAAGGATGGTGAAGGAGTCGCTGAGATGTACTCTGGGCTTGCTCTCATCACAAATGAGATTGCCGGCTTAGGAAGTGAAGAGATGACCGACAAATTCATCATCAAGAAGATACTTAGAGCTTTGGATGGAAAATATGATACCGTCTGCACATTGATCCAAATGATGCCAAATTACAAAGATCTCAAGCCCACGGAAGTCATTGGACGGATTGTTGCTCATGAAATGTCACTCAAGGACAAAGAGGAGCTGCACAACAAATCAAGTGGTGCTTACAAGGCCTCAACCGATGCTCCAACAACTTCAAGTGACAAGCTAGTATCAAATGAAGAGATAAGCCTAATGGTGAAAAGGTTCAACAAGTTCTACAAGAACAAAGGCAAAGAAAGAAGCTCTAGTTCAAGACACTATGAGAGAAGATCATCAAGTCGTGACCGCAATTGCTACAATTGTGGGAAGCCCAGACACTACTCAAATGAGTGTACGGCTCCCTACAAGAAAAGAGACGAATCACCAAGAGGAAGACATAGAAGAGATGAATCACCTCATAAGGAGAGAAGGAGTAGAGATGATCGTTATGAACGAAGACACTCTAGAAGAAGCAAGGATTCGGAGAGGAAGGACAAGTCATCCAAGAGCTATACAAGAAGAAGACATCAAGCTCATGTTGGTGAATGGGTTTCCGGCTCCGACTCCGACAACCACTCCGAGAGAAGTTATCACTCCGACTCCGACTATAGTCAAGATGAAGGTGTTGCCGGACTTGCACTTGTGTCATCCAACTCCTATGATCTATTTGACTCACCAAATGAAGGAATTGGAAGATGCTTCATGGCAAAAGGCCCCAAGGTATCACACCCCGAGTATCTTGATTTCAATAGTGATGAAGATGATTTGCTTGGTGATGATGATTTACTAGTTGATAGGGCTAGTGATATGAGCTATAATGAAAATGCTAGTAATCATGATAGTCAAGAGGAAACGAGTGACAATGCTATGAAGGAGATTGAGCGTCTAACTAAAGAACTAAATGCTCTTAAGTTTGCTCATGAAACAACTCAAGAGGATCAGAGAGAACTTCTAAGGACTCATGAGAAGCTACGCTTCGAGAAGCTAAATTTAGAGCAAGAGCATGAGTTTCTTAAAGCTATCAATGACGATCTTCGAAAGAAGAGTTCTTCATACCTTGCCAAGCGTTTACTCTTGTCTACCTTTATGCCACAAGTTAAATCTAAGCAAACTAGCAACAAGGGTAAAAATGGTTCTACCTCTAGTAGTAACAATAACAATGCTAAATCCAATGTTGTTACTTCTAGTAGTTCTATTGATTCCACTAATGATTCTCTTAGCCAAGTTACACTTGAGCAAGAAAATATGCTATTGAAGGGAATTATAGAGAAAGGTGTCTACAAGAGTCTTGCCGGGAGTAAGCAATTTGAGGAAATTGTATGCAAGCAAGGAAGGCACCGGAAGAACCAAGGTGTTGGTTTTGAACGAAAGTTCAATGCCAATGGAGTTGAGTGGGAAGAAGATCAATACCCCAAGACGAAGTTTGTTCCTCAACAAGAGAAGTATGATCCTACTTCCTTCAAGGGAACAAAAGCTTAAGAAGATCTTCCACCACAAGACCACAAGCTAAAAGGCAAGGACAAGCTTCAAGAAGAGATTGATTCATTTCAAGAAGCTCCTCAAGCCATGGTCAAGTGGGTTCCCAAGACTTCATCAAGTTCTACTTCATCAATTACTACTACAACTTCAAGGATTCCCATCAAGTTGATGTGGGTCCAAAAGAAGAAGAACTAGAGAGTTCTTGAGGGTGACTCCGCCAACAAACTTCACTCATATTCTTTATGGCAAGGACTTGTGCAACCAACCTCCACATTTTGCACTAGTTCATGGAGTCACAATCCCTCTTGTTGGTAAGGCAAGGGACAAGGTATTCAATGCATTCATGGACATCATCATATGTGTATTTCACTCTATGTCTATGGATATCCTTGTATGTTCCTTGTGTGGGACTAACCCATGTAGGTATTGAAAGCACAAAACTCCAAAGGATTGCTCCCAACTCTTGATGGTCTACATCAACATTGAGCATCCACATCTTCAACATCTACATGAAGTCATCATCGACAAAACCCAAGGTTAGTTCATCCCTCTTAGGGGGGATATCACATCTAGGGGGAGCTTTGCTCTAAGAAATTGAGCAAAAGCAACTCTAATGGTGTGAACACATTAATGCTTTATGTAAAAGTGGTAACCCCACTTGTTCTTAAACGACGAGTATGACCTATGATCAAATGTTCTCATTTGGCTCCTAAGTCAATATACTCATATATAGATGACCTAGTCATCGCCATTGCTTGATAGATGCTAGAATTGGTTGTGCATGTTTGACACATATTTCATTTGCTATCTTGTTGTGTGAGCATGTTGGTTTGCATGTTTTCATCATTCGAGGACATCCATTTGTTTTTTTGATTGTCTTTGTTTTTCTGACCAAGTGGATGTACAAGAATGCCTAAGTACCTTCTCTAGCTATCTATGCTTTCTTGTCTCAAATTCTATTCTTGCTGCATCACAAAAATTGAACAAGTCGTTTTCGGACCCTGCGGGTGAGGAGCACTCGGAGCCACCGATCTGAAAGGGCTGAACCTCCAAAACCTTCTAAATGATTTCGGCCGAACCAATTCACTCCAACTCAGTCCAACCGAAATCACTTAGATTGATCTAGGTTTTCCATCTCGGTGCTACCGAATTGAACCATTTCGGCGCCACCGATGTGCTATACTGCGTGCAGTTACACATATCGGTGCCACCGAGTTGTTCAACTCGGCGCCACCGACAGCGTACGGGTATATATATCGTGCGGACCGAACGGTTGAAAATTCTCGACCCCACTCGTTCCCGCTCCCCGTCGCTGCCGTCGCCCTCGTCTTCGGACTTCACCGCCGTCTCCAGCGAGCTCTCGCCGCCGGATTCCATCGCCGTCAACGGGAATCTCCTCCGCCGTTGCCGCCGTAGAGGATCTCCACCAAGTTAGGGTGAGATTCGATCCTTTTCGTGCTTCCCTTTTCCGATTCAATGCACGATTGGACTGCCTGAATTCTTGCCACGGATTGAGAACTCCTGTTACACTGCAAATTCCATAGATTAGATGCGAGTAAAAATTTTAGGTTTAAGTTTCCGCCGAATGCATCTCGGACCGACCGATTCGAAATTTTTGGTACCACCGATTTGGTCTCTGACCATAGCACTAGTATGTCTCGGTGCCACCGAGTTGTACAAATCGGTGAGACCGAAAGTAAAGTTTCAGTGAAACCCTAGCATCTCGGAGCCACCGAAACCCATATCGGTCTGACCGAAGTGGCGTGTAAGGTCTCTGTAGTGTGCTTTGGTATCACCGAGATGATCAACACGGTCCATCCGATGTGCATCCTGTGAAAACTTGAAACTAAGAGTTGAACTCAAATTTTATTAAAAATCTCTGCTTTTTGTGATGACTCATCTACTCTGCCTAAACCCATCTATTCACACGGTCAGCTCAGCAAGACGTCTAGTGGCAGTGATAGTCAGAACATATCGGAGCAGCATGCTGATATGAGTGAAGGGTCAAGCCCAGCTGAAAGTTTCTATGAGGGAGAGAGGAGCTCTCCAGATCTTCCAAAAGCTGCAACCAGAACAAGGAAGAAGAAAACCTCTGATAGTGGAGATGACAGACCAACCACACAGCAATTTCAGACAGTGCCCAGGGCAGCCAGGTCAGCTGCAATACCAGTTGTGGATCCGAGGACCACAGTATCTGCACCAGCTGCTACTGCCTCAGTGCCACCACAGGTCTCCACTCCACCAGTCCAGCGGACATCTGCAGAAGCCTTCGCGGATGCACTTCTCTCCACGCCGTCTACGCACACCGGAGCAGCCATCAGAAGATCGCCTTCAGGAGCTTCGGAGGATCGTGCCTAGAGTGCCGACTAGTCCTATACAGTTCGATCTTTTTGGTACTTGTTGCCAAAGGGGGAGAATTTGTATAGATCATAGGCTTCGAGAGAGAGTGTTTTGGTCGTTTGTTTTTCTCTCGAGAGTTCTTTTGCTACTTCTTGCTTGGTCATTGATACTTTGTTATGTGTGTGCTTGCTACAGTATCTGTGAGATATTCTGTCGTTTATGCCTGTGAGATACTTTGATGTTTGATCATACTATGTCTCTTGTGATGATCTATGATTATCTTTATCATTATCTTGTATGATCATTCACTTGTGTTGGTGATGCGTGCTTATCTTTTCAATCATATCATTTTGCGCGCTCCACCAAGATGTATGTGACATGGAAGAGTGACCCATACGCCTAATCGATTGTGCATTTGCATTCAAACGAAATATTTAATAATGCACAAATTTAGGGGGAGCTCTTGCTTATCACATACTTCTCAAAGCGATGATGTATTTCATTCATTTAATCATTTGTCGAAGCTTTGATCTATATGTTGTCATCAATTACCAAAAAGGGGGAGATTGAAAGCACATTTGCTCCCTTGGTGGTTTTGGTAATTCATAACAACATATATCTCATTGAACCAATGTCCATTCAAGTTAAAGATTTCAGGATGTTCAATGATTGGCATGGCATGGACTAGAGATGTGGACCCCTCAAAATGCTAAGGACAAGGATTGGCAAAAGATCAAGACTCTACATTTTTGGTTTAGTGATCAAAGATCACATTGAGTCCATAGGAAAGCCAATACTATTAAAAGGGGATGAGGTGTTGCTTAATGGTCCTTTTGCTCAAGTGCTTAGTGACAGTACTCCTAAACCTTCAACCACTCTCTCTACCCAAATATGTCCAAAACCTACATTCCAACTCGGCCTCACCAAAATTTCCTATCCGGCCCCACCGAGTTCATCCAAGACATAGCCACTGCCAAAACCCTAACAAATCGGATCCACCGAAATGGATCTCGGTCTCACCGAGATGGCCTTGCCAACTCTCTGTAATCGTTTGCACTTACTTCGGTCTCACCGAGTTTGCAAATCGGTCTCACCGAGATGGCTTGCCAACTCTCTGTTGCCTTATTGCTTCACTTCGGTCCTACCGAGTTGATGCAATCGGTGCCACCGAGATGAGGTTTGCCCTAAGCCATTGCACTTTGGTCCATCCGAGTTGTCCGTATCGGTCCCACCGAGATTCCTAAATTTCATATCTTTTACACAGTTCGGTGCTACCGAGATGATCGTTTCGGTGCCACCGAGTTGAGTCAAAAGTGTGTAACGGTTGGATTTTGTGTGGAGGCTATATATACCCCTCCACCACCTCCTTCTCAAAAAGAAGAGCCATCAGAACGTGCCTACACTTCCACCATACATTTTCTGAGAGAGAACCACCTACTCATGTGTTGAGATCAAGCTATTCCATTCCTACCATTTGAAACTTGATTTCTAGCCTATCCCAAGTTGCTTTCCACTCAAATCCCTCTTCCACCATAGCCAAATCTATGAGGAGTTGTTTGAGTGCTGGGAAGACTATCATTTGAAGCACAAGAGCAAGGAGTTCATCAACAACACACCGTCTATTACCTTTTGGAGAGTGGTGTCTCCTAGATTGGTTAGGTGTCACTTGGGAGCCTCCAACCTGATGTGGAGTTGAACCAAGGAGTTTGTAAGGGCAAGGAGATCGCCTACTTCGTGAAGATCTACCCCGAGTGAGGCTAGTCCTTCGTGGACGTAAGCCATGGTGGAATAGACAAGGTTGCTTCTTCGTGGACCCTTCGTGGACTCGCGCAGCCGTTACCCTTTGTGGGTTGAAGTCTCCATCAACGTGGACGTATGATAGCACCACCTATCGGAACCACGCCAAAAACCACCGTGTCTTCATTGCGTTTGAATTCTCCGATCCCCTCCTTTACATACATATGCAATTATCTACTTTTCGCTGCTATACTCTTAGAATTGCATGTGTAGGGTGAAGCTTGACATGTACTATTGTTAAAATCTGCCCACAATTAAAATCTGGGAAAAGGTTAGGTTTTATTTGGTCAAGTAGTCTAATCACCCCCCCTCTAGACATACTTTCGATCCTACAGGTTCGTTATCAAACATGCATTGTTCCCTCTCGGAACCACGAGTCTTCTCGTGAGATGCTCTGATTTGTGAGAGGTATGTGTCAAACCGTTCGTCAAACATGCCAATTTTCCATGTCATGGCATCAAGCAAGGTTTCATGTATTTTGGATCATTTTTGAATTTATTGGAATTTTAAAACCATGGTTCTCAATGTTTGTGTCCAAGCCGTGACACCAATATGTTTGAAAATCCCTTCCAATTTACTACACAGGGCATAAACTTGCACAGAAGGACACAAATATGATTTTCCAAACCATGATGGTTTGCTGTTGCATGTACATGTTGTTCAAATTTGAATTACGACCATTATGTGGCTAGAAACCCACTTAATGTCTTAAAAAGGTCAAATGAGCCCTGAAAATTTCCAAATTTGAACATGACAGTTGTATTCATGCATGTTAACAGTAGAAAAAAAATCAAGGCCATAAGAGGCAGCGACCGTCGATTCGTCATCAAACATGCATTGTTCCCTCTCGGAACTACGAGTCTTCTCGTGAGATGCTCCGATTTGTGAGAGGTATGTGTCAAACCTTTCGTCAAATAGGCCAATTTGTTTACCACGGCATCTTGGTACCATGTCATGGCATCAAGCAAGGTTTCATGTATTTTAGATCATTTTTTAATTTTTTGGGATTTTAAAACCATGGTTCTCAATGTTTGTGTCCAAGCCGTGACACCAATATGTTTGAAAATCCCTTCCAATTTACTGCACAGGGCATAAATTTGCACACAAGGTCACAAATATGATTTTCCAAACCATGATGGTTTGTTGTTTCATGTACATGCAGTTCAAATTTGAATTACGACCATTATATGGCTAGAAACTCACTTAATGTCTTAAAAAGGTCAAATGAGCCCTGAAAATTTCCAAATTTTAACATGATAGTTGTATTCGTGCATGTTAACCGTACTAATTTTTTTCTTACAATTAAAACACCATCCGTTGCCACTATACCCCGAATTAGTCTTCAAACCTAATACAAAAAATCAACTACACCACACACAGTTGGTTATAGGAACCGTTTGCAATGAAAATTCGTGGGTTATGTCTTCCTCCATAAGCTTCTCCGGCTTCGTCTGCTCAAGTGTTGTTCACCCCCGAATCCACGAATCCATGAACCCCATTCCCCAACCCCTTCTTGCAAAGAATGACGCCGTGGAGACGCTTCATGAGGGCCCGTACGGTCACCGCGTCTGCCCCGAGCGGCTCCGCCTCCATTGAGAGCGCGGCCGCATCCGCCGAGAGGGCGTCTGCGGCAGCTGATAGGGCAGCAGCAGCGGCCGAGATGGCTGCAGCAGCTGCTGTGACGGTGGTTGCAAATGCCGAGAGCGCTCGAGAAGCCATCCGTGCCGCGAAGGTCACCCTGGCCTGGGTCGAGGCTATCCATGCCCAGATCGAGGACGCCCATGCCAAGATATTCCAGGCCTCCTCAGAATCCAGCATGCACCCGATGTCTGAAGAGGCGGCGGAGATCACTACAAAAAAAACACTTCCGTGATGATACGTCTTTGTGACAGTAGGTCAAGTTTTCTGTCATGCATGTACATCCGTGACAATTTTATGACAGAATCAAGATAGTCATACCTGTGCCGTCGTAGAAGTGTTCCATGACAATACTTGTCGGTGTACTAAAGTTGGGTCTTTTAGTGCCCCATACTTGTGCACAGACGGTTGTAGCCATACCAGCGGCAAGGCCTGTCGGAGAACAGCTGGAAACAAACACAAGATTATCAAGAAGGCACTCAAGCCAATAATCAGAAGACGGAAGACCGAAGGCTGAGCTCCCGACAAGATCTTGCCGGGGAGCTCACGAAGACCCGGCAAGGCCTCGCACCCGGCAAGATCCCACCGCCCTGCCACCGCTCCAGCGCAGCAGACAGCCTGTCGTTTAGGGCTTGTCTTCCTGGATGCGTGTCATGGCACTAGCGGCGATGGGGTTAAGCGGTGCTGATGGGACGGGCTCTTTTTCCGTCCCCAAGAAAGTAAGGGACACCTAAGTGGAGCATTAAATGCGTTTGTCCTAAGTCGTCAGTGATAAACATGTAAACCCTGTAGCAACTTTACACCTCTTGTACTTACTGTTCGCCACTGTTGGTGACCCCTTGGACGTATAAAAGGAGGCCCAAGGCGAAGCTAGAGGAGAGAGGACCTTCTGGCCCATTCTGCATGCGTAGCTGCTTCTTGAACGTACTGTTCATCGCAAGCGCTCCGTGTACTTGAGCTTAAGAACACCCATAATAAACCAAAGCAGGAGTAGGGTTTTACGCTTCTCATCGGCCCGAACCTGGGTAAAGATCCCCGCGTTGGTCGTTGGATCCGCTCTTTGTGTACATCTTTTCCCTAGCCGAACCGTAAAAGGGATCCAAGCGATCCCATAGGTGTCGTACGCCGACAATACTGAAATTATCATCACGGAAGTGTCCACTTCCATGACAATAAATGTCGCATCATGGAAGTGTTTTCATCAAGGGTAACCGACACGTGGCATTCACCGTAACGGGTCACCGTTAAGCTATCGGGTTCCGGTTTGGATCCGATAACCTGTTAGCAGCCCTGACCAATGACAATTTTCCACGTGTAAATTTCTCATTCGCCGGCGGAACCATGTGTCAGCTCGGCGTTGGGACAGATTTCATCCATTCATTGGACGCGAGACACCTATGATACGTCGACATGTGGCACGACCCAATAGTGGCCCATTTATGTTAAAAAGGCCGGCCCGTTTGACTTGGTCAAAAGTAAGCAGGCCGGCCCAAGGAAAGCCTGTTAACGGCCTGTTCACATACGACCCATTTACGGCCCGGGTACTCACGGCCCGTTATGGCCTTTCAAAATTCGGCACAGTAGCACCATGTGGGCCGTGCCTTATGATTTCAGCCCGTTGTCACTTTCGGCCCATCTATGGCCCGTGACGTCTTTCGGCCCATATTAGGCCTTTTGTTTCTCTGGGCCCATCTATGGCCCGTGATGTCTTTCGGCCCATATTAGGCCTTTTGTTTCTCTGGGCCCATTGACGGCCCGTGGTGATTCTGGCCCATCATGAAAAGTAAACGGCTTTGAGCCCATTAAAGGCCCATGATTCAGTTGGGCTGTTTCCAGCCCATGTTTTCTTTCGGCCTTCTAAGGGCCCATAAAATCTTGGGCTCATTTCCGGCCCTCGGTTACTTACGGTCCGTTACTGGCCTGTTATGCTAATGAGCCAGATTCAGCCCGTGGTTACAATCGGCCCGTTTGTGGTCTGTTAACCCATTGGGCCATTTTTAGCCCGTCATGTATTCCGGCCCATTAACGACCTGTTATGACTGTCGATAGAATTAAGCCTGTGATGACTTTCGGCCTGTTAACGACCCGTTATGCTACGGGCCCTTAAACGGACCATTCCCACAATGGCCCGTTTACGGCCCTTAATACGGTCCGCTTTTGGCCCACGGATCCTACGACCCGTAGATGGCCCTTGGGCACTACAGCAGGTAGCTGGCCCATGGTTATTGCGGCCACTAACAAACCGAGGAAAAAGATGACTACAAGGAAATAAATAAGCAAGCAACTAACGCTAGGCTATTACGGCGATTGCACACATTACATCCACTGGGCATCAAAGTTCGCCACCCGTGCAAATATAGGGAACACCCTACACTATACAAAAATCACTTGCTGTTTTCTTCAGCCGGTTGCTGCCTGTTAAGAACAAATTTTGTAATGCAACAAAACAAATTACAGTCATATAACAAAAGGAGGGTCGGCATAAAAGTAAATGCACCATCAGAAGTTCAGAAGCTCGGATGATTTGACCTGACTGGTACGTTTTCATGCTGTAGTGTCTGATGGAGCACCATAAACTTCGTTGTCATTTCTCCTAGGCTCCTGAACAACATAGCAAATGTCTGATAGTCTGGTTTCAAAACCATGCATATCTTGACGACATCGAACAATGGCTGTTCTTGTTTCACAAAGGGTCTCTGTTAGGGATTGGACTTGTGTCTGGAGCGCAGATATATCATTCTGTTGAGCTTGCAGATCTTGTTCATGAGGCAGTTTGGACGAGGTTGCCTTAACAACCAACCTAGTATTACGCAGGAAGGTGCTTTTGGCACTGTTAGTGGAGAGATACTAACCCACTGAAGCAAGAGGTGACATTGTGGTTATGGTTGCCTCATCACCTTCAGGAGGTTGTTGCGCTAAAAAGTTGAGTTTGTACATTAGTAGTACCAGAACAAAAGTTATTAATGAGGCAACAAAACCAAACATAATAGCTTTGGTTTATATACAGAACTTATTTTGGTGAACTCGTGTAAAATATTAGTTGTATTTTACTGCAAAGTACATAATAAAACCAGGTTCCAAACATATGACCATATACCATGGCTAATGTATTGTCTATTTCTTCACATTGTATTGACAGCTAAGATAAAGAGACAAAGTTTATAATACGGCGAGCATAGTATGACATCATTCATATCACAAAACTACTGAGATCAGACAAACAGGCAATTGTAACATTGTGTGCAGCACAGAACTAGATTACAGATCAAGAGCAAAGGAACATCGTTCCTCTCTTTTAAACATTGTAAAGTGCAATGATACGTTCAGACAACTGTGTATAAAATTGAAAAGACTAATAGACATTGGCTACAAACCATGCAGTTCAATGCACCACAAGTCAGAGTAACTAGTAGTTCAAAGGGCCTGAGGATTAAGGACTTACTACAGCGGCTTTGACTGGTGTAGTCATGCCCTTCGTCTTGCTGGTGTGACAGTCCTTGAAGATTTCCACCGCATTTGGTTCAGGTTCTTTTTGGTCCTTGCGGGCTTTCCTCTGCATTTGGAACAAGTCAATATAGATCTGATAATATGGCACAACCAAAAGAGTGAAACAACAGCTAGTTACCAGAGCCTCGCAGTGTGCAATATAGCTACGAGATCCCGTCGTCTGTTGGAATTTCACTTTCGTACGGTTAGCCTTGTTCTTTGAACAGTTCACCTAGAAGAAGATAGATTTGTGAGGGACATGCGTAAATAGGAGTTCAACATGTGATCTGATCACATCTATATAACATACTTGATACTTTGGATCAGACCAGTGTTTAACAAGGGCTGTCCAGCCTTCATCCGTTATATTTTCCACTGGAGACGTTTGGGCAAGTTCATTGTTAGCCTTGCCTTCAAAGTGAGTTTTCCTCAGATTATACCGATACTGTCGCAGAGCAGACTTGAAAACATGAGTGCATGCTTGTCTGGTTGCATCATCTTGCCGATCCAACTTGAACCTCATCTGTTCAAAATTATAGGAGTCTCATTACCAGCAACCTAGAAAGTATGGGACAGAGCAAGACGATATTACTAAGTTCCATAAATAACCATACTTACAGATAAATGGTCGAGGAAGGTGTTAAACTGGATTTTGTCTTTGTCATTCCTGTACTGAATCCATGTTGGGAGGATACGTGCATGACACCTAACAGCAACGGCTGCCTCTGATACTAACTTGGCTGACTCTGTAGCATCACGTGGCCTTTTTAAACCTGACTCAAAATGGATCTACATTCTTCCTCCTTTAGATTTAGTTAACCTATCGAGCATTATCCCCGATGTCTGTTTCCTCTTGCGCCTAGGTGCTAGTTCAACAACGAACATGGGAAGTGTTAGTGTACATCAAACTATGAGACTACATATAAAGAAGCATGCAACTGTAACTTGACTCGATCAACTACCGTCTTGGTGTTGAAGCTCACAAGGTTCATCTGATCTTGCCAAGTCCTCTTGTGCCAAGAGTGCTTCGGAAGTAGTGTCAGGTGGCAAAGGAGCTTGGGAACTTGCCGCTAGCAGAGTTGACGAACGAGTAAGTCGTACACATGTTGGTACTGTGGAAGAAGGTGCTGCAACCACTAGGGCTGTCATTGCTTGTTTGGTTCATTTGTCTTTGGTATGTTTTGCAGGTGGTGTAGCAGGGGATACTGTGTTTGTACATTTATCTGGTGGACTTCGACCTTCTCTTGCACTATTAGTACCAGCAGAATCTGTAGAGCTGTTCCGCTTCCGTTTCCGTGCCTCCCGAGTAGTAACACCATCCCCTACCATTCTGTGTACCTTCCTCTCTTTTTTCCATGTCAAGTCAAACCCACGAGAAAAAGGAATAAATATTTAGTTCTTCGGAACTAATTGATGTGTGATTTAGACGAACTGAACTTTGATGTTAGACAACCGCATGATAGGAGGATGTAATATGTATGAAAAACAGGACGACATGAGATAATCAGACCTATGATGCGTAAACTAAGCAGAAGGCATTTCAATAAATTAGAAGCAATGCAATGGAAGCTAGACACCATATGAAAGATGCTACAAATATCACTCTGCCAAGTTAATAGTGTCTCATCATAAGTGGCATTTAAACAAATGTCAAGCAGTACAAGCAATAAATCATATGCAAGATCCAAACAATATCACACTACCAAGTTAAAGGTGTTTCGTCATAAGTGATTGATGCAGGATAGACACGAACAGTACTTCGATGTTAGAACATGTAATAGACAGATGTAGTATATGCAAAAAAAGTAAGACATGCCATGTTAACATGTATAATGTGTAAACTAAGCAGATGCAATTTAATCAAATTAGAAGCAATACAAGCTAGACACCATATGCAACATGCAAGCAAATATCACACTGCCAAGCTAGAGAAAGCACCTGGGATGCTGGAGTAGGGTTGTTGGGCACATCATATTGACTTGGAACTTCTACTGCACTAGCAGTAGTAGCAGAATCTCTAGAGCGCCTCCTTACCGGTGGCGCCAGATGACAGCCATCAGCCCTTGCCTTACTTTTTTCCTTCCCCTCTCTTATTTTTTTGCCTTGTCAAGTCAAACCCACAAGAAAAATGAATAAAATTCGCTTTTCAGAACTCATTGATGCATGATGCTGACGAACACTACTTTCATGTAAGGCGACCACATGATAGGAGGATTGAATATGTAAGAAAAAAGGACAGCATTGCATATTCACACCTATGACGTGTAAACTAAGCAGCAGGCATTTCAACAAATTACAAGCAATGAAAGCTAGACACCGTATGAAAGATGCAACGAATGTCACTCTACCGAGTTAAAACTGTCTCGTCATAAGTGCCATTTCAACAAATTAGAAGTAGTACAAGCTAGAAAACAATGCAAGATGCAACCTATATCACACTCCCAAGTTAAATGTGGCTTCTGATAAGTGATTGTTGCAAGTTACACAACAGTAGTACTTTGGTGTAAGAACATGGCGTGATAGACAAATATGTATGTTCTAGAAACAGGAACACGTGCCTTATTCACAACTATAATGTGTAAACTAAGCAGATGCAATTCAACAAAATTAGAAGCAATACAAGCTAGACATCATACGTAACATGCAACCACATATAACAGTGCCAAGTTAGAGCGAGCACGTGTGATGGTTGGGTAGGGGAGATGTGCTCATCATCAACACAACTACGTTGACTGTCTATGCATGTGTTGTCTTGCAAATCTTGTTTGGAGGATGGTGGAGTAGAATCTGTAGAGACCCTCCGTTTCAGTTGGTCGGAAGGAGCACCATCATCCACTGCCTTGCTAATTTCCTTCCGCTTTATTGATTTTGCATTGTCAAGTCAAACAACAACAAAAAGGAATAAAAATCACTCTTCAGAACTCATTCATGCATGATACTGATGAACACTACTTGGATGTAAGGCAAACACATGATACAAGGATGGAATATGTACGAAAAACAGGACGACATGGCATATTCACACCTATTTGTGTAAACTAAGCAGAAGCCATTTCAACAAATTAGAAGCAATGCAAGGTAGACACCACATGAAAGATGCAACCAATATGACTCTGCCAAGTTAAAAGCGTCTCATAATAAATGGCGTTTCAACAAATTAGACGCGGTACATGCTATAAATCATATGCAAGATGCAACAAATATCAAGTGGCATATACTAAAGGTGTCTCGTCATAAGTGATTGATGCGGGATACACAAGAACAGTAGTTTTATGTAAGGACATGGTTAATAGACATATGTAGTATGTACCAAAAACAGGAAGGCATGTCACATTAATAGGTATAATATGTAAACTAAGCAGAATAGCAGATGCAATTTAACCAAATTAGAAGAATTACAAGCTAGACACCATATGCAACATGCAACCACATATCACACTGCCAAGTTAGAGCAAGCACCTGCGATGGTGGTGTAGGGGAAATGCGGTGACCAACTACAGAGCTACGTTGACTATCTTCATCTAGCCTTGCTGTTTGTTGAGAATCATGTGGGGAGGATGACACTGCACTCTTTAAAAGAGTAGCGCGTCTCACACTAACCCACCTGTCTGACTGTCTCATCATAAGTGATTGATGAGGGATACACAAGAACATTAGTTTGATGTAAGAACATGGTTAATAGACATATGCAGCATGTACCAAAAATAGGAAGGCATGTCATATTCACAATATATGGCTAAGCAAATGCAATTTAACCAATTTAGAAGCAATATACAAGGTAGACACCATATGCAACATGCAACCACATATGACACCATGAAGTTAAAGCAAGCACCTGCGATGCTGGTGTATGGCGAATGGGGTCATCAACTACAGAGCTACGTTGGCAGTCTTCATCGAATGACACTACACTCTTCTTTAGAGCGTCAAACCGCGCCTTTCCAATCCTTGATGCAGACTGGAGCAACAGGTATGTTTTCTTTTTAGAATACTGTGGTTGAGATTCTGAAATACCCATGCGTAATAAAACAATAGTGAGAGAGCATGGGTATAGTTTGTGCACAAGTAGTGCAGTGTAAAAGTATCAGATAGCTAGTGGGTCAAAAACAAATGACGACAGACATATGATAGCTCTACAACATGCATGGCACACGAAATTAGATTTTAGGCTTTTGAAATATGAGCACAGGGATGGCTGGGAAGTGCAGGTAATCCTCCAGCAAACCACCACATGTGGTCCTATGAAAATAACAATCGACTGAAAACAAATAGGCCAGTCAATTTTTTCTGCACCGTCTGATCTATAAGGAACGGGTAGATGGCCTTCATCTACCTCCCGCCAATCACTGTTGATGATCTTCCTCGAACCGCCAGTGACCACCGGCCCAGACCCCTGCCTTTGCCGCCCCGCCCTCCCCTCGACCTCACCCCACCACCGTGCTTGGCAGCGCCCCCCCGGCCATCCCTTTAAGCCCGTCAGACCTCCAGATCGGGCGCCAGCAGCTCCTGCGCCACACACACCTCTAAGATAGACATTGAGGCGCTGATTCCCCGGCGAACAGGCGGACTAGGTGCTCCGCGCGCCTCCGCGGGTGGTGCTTCCTTTAATTGGGAATCAACTGACACTGAATTGAAATCCAGGCAGGCGACGGACCTCTAGCTAAAGTGAAATAGTAAATGGGGGCAAACCTTGTGCATCGCAAGTTACTTGGAACATCTAGTATCAGGAAGAATGTGCAGTAAGAAGTGGTCAACTAGTTTCCTTCGTGGGATGAATACCGTGCGAGTAGACATGTAAGATTTGCAAGAATAAGAGAAGAGGAGTACCAATATCGGCTTGCCATGCTGTGTCCTCCTTATGATTTTTCGACGATCTTCTTGTGGTTCACTGGAAATCAGATGTTGTGGAGGACGGTGGAGCCTTGGACGCACCCATGGCCAAGTTGTTGAGTGTGGTGCGGTGGCCCTCTGTCAGCGGCGGAGAAGCAGATCCGAGGCGGTGAACGACGGCGTAGCAGGAACAGCTCCGGTGCGGTGGACGGTTGCGACGTTGGAGCAGCAACGGTGAGGCGCAGGACGGAGGGGTTGAAGTGGCTCGGGTACGACCCACGTCCGCGTCGTGGAGGCAGCTCTGCCTCGGCTTCAACTGCTAAGTCCTGGAGGACGCTGCAGTTGAGGTTGCAGTGGACGACGACGTCGAGGTATCGGCTCAGGCGTGATGGAGGAGGGCGGCGGTGGATCGGTGCGATGGGGTGGCGGACGAAGGAGGCTGGGGTTTCGCGGCTGGTGGAGAGGGAGTTTTGGCGCCCACGGAGTATGAATGGGGAATCGGACGGGGGAGGGGGGGAAGCTAAGGGGAAATCATGTTTCCGGGACACGCTTGTTTGAAATTTGGGGAAAGTTACAAACTTTGCCCCCATCTAAAATTTTGGACATGCTGCGGGTCGGGGGTAGGACGGTAATCTCACGTGTCCAAAATAGTGGGCGGGAGTGATTTCGGCCGAGCACATCGACGTTTAGGCGCCCGCGGTATATGAATGTTTTTCGGAGGCGGTTGTGTGGCGTCTCGGTGAAGTTACAAACCTACCCTGGTTTAGACTTTTGGACGTCGGGCCGATAGGCTTCACGGGTCAGAGTTAGGACGGTAATTTCCTTCTACCAAACATTGGTCTCGCGCGGTTTCGAGCGAGGAGAAGCTCTTTTAGCGCTTCGTTCAAAATTTTGAACCAGAAGCATTCACGTTTACAGTACTCTTGAACTATTGGGATTGACCTTAATAGACCTCGTTAAATTTGACCTTGTATGATTGAAAACCTCATTAAATTATGCGCTTCTTTTGAAATTTTGACTCTTGAAAATCCTATAACTACTATTATTTTGGAATGGAGGTGGTAAATTTGAATGTATTTTGTACACGACTATATGTTATTATGTACAAAAGCAAAGCAAAGATTGATGCACCCTTAATTTAGGTATGATTTACAAATGCCATGATCTCGAATTCAAATAATTGAATGCACTTCATGTTGAATTCGAATATTTGAAACCACCTTAAGTTGATTTCAAACGTATGCTAGTTCCTAGCTAGCTATTTAGAATGTTCACTATGTATCTTTTGTATGAATAATGTGCTTTACACACACAACATAAACTATAATCACGTTTATATTTGAATTGCTAAAGCCATGCATTGCCTGGATTTCAAAATACTGACTCTATGGATCAATTATGCCGAATAATACCATACACATGCTCAAATTCGACAGAATATGGATGTTTGATACACCAATGATCGTTCCATACGCGAATCGCAAATATTATGATCCCATCCAAATATTTGGATACAATTTTATATTTAAAGTTGATGTGTACATCAGTCTTTTACGCGTACCCTCCTCACACACGTGTTATCTTTCTCTCTCACACATACACGCACACAATGTATATCCATCGGCCTTCTCTCTCGCACATCCTCACACTCTCTCCTGAGGTGTCTCTCGCACACACGCTGTATATATATATCACCCTCCCTTCCTCTATCTCACAACTATCTACGACTCCTTTCACTAGTCTCTGTCACAAGAACTCTTTCACACGCATAGGCACGCACGATCTACATCGACCCTTTTCTCTATACATATACCTGCCTACGTGTCTCCCGGACGTTTAGGCCTATCTCGCACGCATTATCGATCTCCACCTCTCTTACTAGTTGACGAATATGATTCCAGCAGAGCATTCAGTAGGATATCCCTTACAGCTAGGTTGGATGCATGGTAATAAGAGACAAGGATTTACCTTAGTTCGGGCCCTTGCGATCCAGGAAATACCCTACCCCCGGTCATGTATATTTGTGACTAGGGTGTGTACAGAGTACACTACGTGAATACCAAGGGATTCTGTGTATGCTATCGACAAACTAGGCCCTGGGCTTGTATAAACATACCTGGGGCCTAGGGTTACAATTCCTAGCCGGCTTTGTCAGTGGACACAAAGTCCTTCGCGGCTCTGGTTTCTTTGTCTCGTGCGACTAGTCCTCCAGGGGTCTCCGTATAATGTGTCATGGGCGGACCAATGTGGCGCAGGACGGAACCGACCGGGGGCCTCACCTCGGCCCACCAGACCTCACACACCCCTACCCCTAGGTCTCGGTATCTTGTCACACCCACACATGCATACTAGACACACACACCCCACACACTATTTCTGCTCATGTCTCTCTCCCCTTCTCCCTTGCATACGCACACTCAAGACCATCTCTCGTTGTGACATATCCTATTCGTCTGTATCTCTCTAGACCTCTCTCATTTCTCGTGCTATCTATCTCTCATCGCACACACACACCCCCTCTATCTGCGCCTCTCTCGAATACGTACACATACCCTCTCCAGGCCCTGCCAAATACGTAAACTACACATTCACACATGTTGCATCTTATCATGTGCTCCATTGATCTAAAAAGCCCTCTGTTCACATTTACTTCGCATACAAGATTCCTTTTGAATTAGAACTACGCAAAGTGTGGCCAAAATTTATTTTATAAAATCTACATCTATACAATATTGCAAAGTTATATGGAGTACGAAAGTTAATTGCATGGTGCATCCAATGATATTTATTCCACATTGTTAATGTTTATATTTTTATACTATGAAGTTAGTCATAATAAAGAGAAACGAAGAGCATCTCTCTCTTTCCCCATCGCCCCCCTTTGTACGCCTCTTTCACGTATGCACACAAACTATCTTTAGGCCCTCTAAAAGTACGCCCCATCACATTCATGCATGTTCCATCTCTCTCTCGCGAGATATACACCGACGATCAACGTATTTGAAGCGAAAGCACGATACGATCACTGGACTTCACAATACACTCACTACGGTCACCATATACGTTTTGTGGTTGTTATACAGTCACAGGCTCACTGTAGAGCTCTGTATTTGTTGAAGACACGATTAGTTGACCAGTTAAACAGTCCACGTGGCGCATCTAATGTTGCATCATCAGGGCTCATTATCTCACTACCATAGGGCCCACCTGTCAGCGGGTATAAGAATGTAAACAAACGAAAATAAAATATTGCACGGTGGGTATCACTAGTAGAAGAGATTCGAAGTGGCGCGGACAAGGTGGCCTTGTATTAGTATGCTGTGCTGGTTGACTGGTTCTTTTAATACACAACATCTAGCGTGGTGATTATACTCACACACACGCATGCACACGAACTGCATGCATGCAACACTCACACGCGCACATGCACGCATGCATGCACACACACGCAGACACGCACACACGCATGCATGCATGCACTCACCACACGACCAACACACACGCTCATGCTCAAGTGCTCAACCTACACATGCATGCACACACATCAGGCCCTGACACACACATACACAACCAGGTGGTTCGCGTGCAAGGGTTCGAGTCTTGTCGCGCCTGCGTAAATTTCTGTTTATCTTATCTCTTTCCTTTGCCAACTGACAGGTGGGACCCACAAGGAACGTGGCAAATTTAACCAGTCAACATAGTGCCACGTAGACTATTTAGCCGGTCAACAGAGTGCAATACGATGCTAAACGGTGAGCGAGTGACCGTATAATCACCGTCAAACGTATATAGTGACCCTAATGAGCGTATTCTGAAGTCCGGTGACTGTGTTATGCTTTCGCTTCAAATACAGTGACCGCCAGTGTATTTATCTCTTCTCTCGCTCTCTCCGTGGAGCCGACTAGGCCAACCTCCCACGCCTAAATTGGCGCACGCCACCCCAATATTGTTGTACTGGTTTCGTAAGAGCGAACAAGCATTCACGTCTACCGTATAAACTCTAGATATGAGTTAAAAATGCTATGATGACGAATACAAATATCTGAATCCACTTTATGCCAAATTTCTCTCTGTAGGCCCTCCAAAAGTACGACCCTACACGTTCTCGCATGTTATATCTAACAACTATGCAATACAGTACTACTATACTCTAACACAATAAATCATATGTATTTTAAGTTTTAGATCTCATATTGTTACCTCAATTATTCATGTTGCATACATTAAAATTGCGTTGAAATGTATGGCTAGTATCATTTAGTGATCTGAAAGGTCCGACTACACACACACATGACACAAAAAAAGGGCCCACTACACATTCAAGCATTTCACATCTTTCTCTCGGTCTCTCTGTCAAACCGACTATGCCAAACTACCCTGCCTACCGCGTGGGAAAAGACCCGGCCTCGCCTGTTTAATCGGGTTTGTATCGATGGATCGCGCGAAACTGCAAAACCAAGTGGTACAAGAGTAGTACAAGACTACCACATAGTACTAGTACAGTAGTACAGTACAAGTTACAGTTCACTGGGCCGCCGTGTCTTGTACTCCTCCATCGTAAGAGTGGAGCGCTCGTTTTCATAAATGTTCTACTCCCTTTCGCCGACATGTGGGACATCCAGCATCCGGGTCCACGTGCCATGCACCAAATAACAGTGCAGAGCAGTAGGGGGGACGCACCCCGGTCGTGGCGCCGCAGTAGTAATGAGCAATGAGGCGTCAAATCACAAAGCTGCAGCTTCCCCGCAGTATAAGTTGGAGGGACGAAGCAACCATCATTTCACTCTTCACTGAAGTTGCTTCTGCCGTTGTTCTGCCTCATGTAGTCATGTGGGACGCGGATCGGCTTGGTACATCACTGACACGTGGGACCGCATGTTAGCAAACAGTGAGTCCAACCTCCCCCGCCTTTCGCGCGGCAAAAGCACCTCCTCTTTACTAATCAAAACCAAGTGCTATGCTTAAGGGCATCCACAATGTGTAGCCAAATGGTAAAATAGCTTTTGGCATCGATGGGAACCATTGTGGAGGGTGCTGCAAAAGCCAAAAAAAGAGGGAACCGGAACTCGGTGGTACGCCGATGCCAAATTGATTGAAGGAATAAAAAAATGCAACCTCTCTCCTCTTTCTCCCTTGCATGGACGCATGCATAGAGCACAGAGTCTACTCCCTTCTACTATCACAAATCACAAAGCAATGAGGCGTCAAATCACAAAGTCACGGGCGAAGCAACCATAATTTCACTCTTCGCTGAATCCGCTTCTCCATCGTCTTCTTCCAGAAACGACCTTTCCCGCAGTAAGCTGGACGGACGAAGCTATTGTGCTACATTTAATATTATAGGAAATCCTGCATCTACTCCAACCTAGGAGTATTTTAAAAATTCATCTGTCTTTCCTATGACATCAAACACACAATCCTAATCCTATACTCCAATCCAAGCCTTTCCCATCCAAAGAGAACAATCCTATATTTTTGCGATTCCTGTGTTTTGAGGATCCTGCAAATCAAATAGGCCAAGGTGATTCCGACTGGTGGAGTGGTGGAGCCCAATGGTAACATCTCGTTTGATCGTGACTATGTTTCAAATTTAACTCGGACATCCACGGCTACGCAATATTCACCAAGTAGTACCAGTTACTCAATGGTTACAAATATAGTATTAGTACTTATTAGTGACAAGACCAAGCGTACATAGAGCATTATATGATTTAAAAATTCTTGTATGTGCATCAGTAGGCCGGCGAAAGCCTAGATAAGCGGTACTACTGTACTACTTGTTTGATGGTGTGTGCGAGACATGCCGGGCATGTCCCAGCACCTTCCTCGCCAAGAAGCTTCTCCACGAACGTAGCGCCAACAGGGTAACGACATGACGCCGGTCCACATTCATGTCGAATCTGAAGTCACACCCTTCTCGTTGATGCAATCGCCGGTGATTCGCCTCCTGGACTATCTTCCTCACAACACCATCGGGGACGACCGTCTCCCACTCTGTTTTGTTCGGACATAGATCGATGAGCGGAGCCAGCCCCGAACTGCACGCCAGCATTTCCGTTGGTTGCATAGGCTGGATGGGTCCCTGACGCGGAAGAGCCTTTCCGACAGTAAACCAATGCCCGTGTAAGGGTACACGGTCACGTTCGAGTCCCCTTGCGGCAGCTCGAGCTCGAACGACGTGGTCACGTCGCATCCAGCGGTCACGGTGACACGACAGTTGCTGTCTCCTACGGACTTCCTGGATGCAAAGAAGGCGGTTGTCTCGGCTTCCAGGCGGCACTTCCGAACGACATGACCGTCGTCTGCCTCAATGGTAAGCTCCGTCGAATGCACTTCGCCAAAGCCACAGCGATCGCGATATCGTCGACGTCACCATAATGGGGAAGGAAGTCAAATAGAAAGTATGATTAGCGTGATGATTGCGGTAGGAGGGGTGAAGAGGACGCCTTTTTATGGGATTTAGTAGAAAATTTTGCGTCATTATAAATGGGATTTCCATCGATGTATCGCGCGAAGGCAAAGAACCAAGTGTTATCTTCACAATTTTTTTTGATACGCGCGCGCGCGTTGGAGCGCATGATTTCCGACCGGCTGCGCTTGTCCTAATTAAGTAAGTTCATCAGGGGTGTATTATTGATAATTAAGGAAAGGGTGGGCCCCACCCAAGTGAAAATCAGGGGGGCGATTAATTGGGGATGGAAAGGTCCATGTGCATTCACCAGGCGAGGATTAAATGGAAAGTAAAGTTGGCCAACGTGCATGCAACCATGTGTTGCTTGTATCGTCAAAGGAGGAGGTGGGACCATTGTAAATACATGGAAACGGCTGCAGTTATTAATTCGGAAAGAAACAGACTTGGTCAGAAGTTGATTGAGGTTGCGAGAAGGGGATCCGCACGTTGGCACGCGCGATCGCGGAAGAGTCTTTTCGGATACGAATCCCACCTACAACATCTATAAAAAATCCCACAGACTGAACGGGTGGGGAGGTCCGGACGTCTGCGACGTCAAACTCCGAAACTTTGATAGGACTCGCGGAAGAGTCTTTTTTGGTGAACGGTTCAAAAAAAAATACAATACGTGCCTCGCTACCCCTTCTGTCATGAGGTGAGGACACAACAAGATTGAACCCACTACAAAGCACCTCTCCCATTGAAGATAAATCAATCTGGTTGGCCAAACCAAACGGATAGATCGGAGAGAAATACAAAGCTATCATAATCATGCATAATAAAGTTCAGAAAACACTCAAATACTTTCAATGAATAATCTGATCATAAACCCACAATTCATCGGATCCCAACAAACACACCACAAAAGAAGATTACATCGGATAGAACTCCATGGAGATCATGGAGAACATTGTATTGAAGATCAAAGAGAGAGAAGAAGCCATCTAGCTACTAGCTATGGACCCGTAGGTCTATGGTGAACTACTCACACATCATCGGAAGGGCAGTAAGGTTGATGTAGAAGCCCTCCGTGATCGATTCCCCCTCCGGCAGAGTACCAAAAAAGGCCTCCAGATGGGATCGCGGAAGAACAGAGACTTGCGGCGGTGGAAAAATTGTTTCGGGCAGCTCTTTGGGGGTTTCCCAATATTTGAGAATTTATAGGTGTGGAATTAGGTTAGACGGAGCCACGTGGGGCCCATAAGGCATCAGGGCGTGCCTACTCCCCTGGGCACGCCCTGTTGCCTTGCTGTCTCCTCGTTTGCCGTCTGGTTTCCTCCCGAAGCTTCTAGGGTCTCTTATGTCTAGAAAAAAATCGTCAAAAAGTTTCGTAGCGTTTGGACTCCGTTTGGTACTGATTTCCTGGAAAACCTAAAACAGGCAAAAAACAACAACTGGCACTAGGCACTGGGTTAATAGGTTAGTACCCAAAAATGATATAAAATTGCATATTAAAGCATATAAAGTATCCAAGATTGATAATATAATAGCATGAAACAATCAAAAATTATAGATACGTTGGAGACGTATCAACATCCCCAAGCTTAATTCCTGCTCGTCCTCGAGTAGGTAAATGATAAAAACAGATTTTTTGATGTGGAATGCTACCTAACATATTTATCATGTAATCTCTTTATGGTATAAATATTGAGAGATGATGAATTAACAACATTAACATAATAATATCCATGAATATAAGAAGCATAATCATTAAACTTTCAAAATATACGATCCTTAATGAATGTTATTCCCCACTCATTTCATCATGTTAGCATGGCATGACTCCGCCTTCACTGCATAAATATAAATCATGAGCACCCCGGTGTTAAACCAGGCAATTGGATTGTACTTCTAACACGCTTCATCATTTTCAACTTCACGCAATACATGAGCGTGAGCCATGGACATAGAACTATAGGTGGAATAGAATGCGGTGATAGGGATCAATAGGAGAAGTCAAAAAGGAAGAAAGTCTCGCATCAACTAGGCGGATCAACGGACTATGGAGATTTCCATCAATCGATATCAATGCGAGGAGTAGGGATTGCCATGCAAAGGATGCACTAAGAGCTATAAGTATATGAAAGCTCAACTAAAACTAAGTGGGTGTGCATCCAACTTGCTTGCTCATGAAGACCTCGGGCATTTGAGGAAGCCCGTCATTGGAATATACAAGCCAAGTTCTATAACGAAAAATTCCCACTAGTATATGAAAGTGACAAAATAGGAGACTCTCTATATGAAGAACATGGTGCTACTCTGAAGCACAAGTATGGAAAAGGATAGTAACATTGCCCCTTCTCTCTTTTTCTCTCATTTTTTTGTTGGGCTCTTTTTTTTTCTTTTTTTTAATTTTTCGTCCGGAGTCTCATCCCGACTTGTGGGGGAATCATAGTATCCATCATCCTTTCCTCACTGGGACAATGCTCTAATAATGATGATCATCACACTTTTATTTACTTACACCACGATATTACAACTCGATAAAAACTATACAGAATGACTCTATATGAATGCCTCTAGCAGTGTACTAGGATTCGCAATGATCTAGCATAACATGTATGAAAATGATGAACGGTGGCTGAGCCACAAATACTATGTCAACTATATGATCATGCAAAGCAATATGACAATGAACACAAGTCATATGACGGAACGGTGGAAGTTGCATGGCAATATATCTCGGAATGGCTATGGAAATGCCATGATAGGTAGGTATGGTGGCTATTTTGAGGTAGATATAAGGAGGCTTATGTGTGATAGAGCGTATCATATCACGGGGTTTGGATGCACCGGTGAAGTTTGCACCAACTCTCAAGGTGAGATCGGGCAATGCACGGTACCGAAGAGGCTAGCAAATTGCGGAAGGGTGAGAGTGCATATAATCCGTGGACTCACATTAGTCATAAAGAACTCACATACTTACTACAAAGCCTATTAGCCCTTGAAGCAAAGTACTACTCGCATGCCCCTAGGGAGGAGGTTGGTAGGAGTTAACCATCGCGCACCCTAGATTATAATAGCACTCAAGGATTTCATTTCAGACCTAAGAATGCTCGGACCTCCCCACCATGCCATGACCAACACTTAGATGAGAAGTTAATAACAAACTTTAATACTGATATTTCTACTAACCAATGATCATGAACCAATATCCTTTCATATTACGACATCAATATCATTAAACCATACGTTTTATATTTAGTGATCTATGATACGTCTCCAACGTATCTATAATTTATGAAGTATTCATGCCATGTTTATTATAGTTTTGTATGATTTTGGTACACTTTTATATGGCTTTTATATGATTTTTATGGACTAACATATTGACCTAGTGCCCAGTGCCAGTTGCTGTTTTCTGCTTGTTTTTTGTTTTCCAAAAATTCCATATCAAATGAAGTCCAAATGCAGCGAAACTTTTTGATGATTTTTTCTGGAAGGAAACAGACCCAGGAAGCTTCGGGGGAGCAGCAGAAGACCCACAGGGGCCCCACAAGCCACCAGGGCACACCCCCCAGGCACGCCCTGGTGCCTCGTGGGCCCCCTGTGGCACCTCTTTGCATGATTCCAACGCTAAAAAATCATATATATTCAGAAACCCCCGAAAGTTAACCTAGATGAGTTTTTACGCCGACGTAAGCCTCTGTTTCGAAGCGATCTCATCTGGAGCTCCGTTCCGGCACCCTGCCGGAGAGGGGAATCATCACCGGAGGACATCTTCATCATGCCGGCGGTCTCCATGATGAGGAGGGAGTAGTTCACCCTCGGGGCTGAGGGTATGTACTAGTAGTTATGTGTTTGATCTCTCTCTCTCTCGTGTTCTTGATTTGGCACGATCTTGATGTACCGCGAGCTTTGTCAATATAGTTGGATCATATGGTGTTTCTCCCTCTCTATCTTGTTGTGATGAATTGAGTTTTTACCTTCGAGGTTTCACTATTATCGGATTGAATACTTTTATGGATTTGAGAACAGTTGATGTATGTCTTGCATATGAATACCCGTGGTGACAATGGGGTATTATATTGATTCACTTGATGTATGTTTTGGCACTCAACTCGTGGATTCCCGAGGTGACATTGGGGTAATCTATGCATAGGGGTTGATGCACGTTTTCGTCCTACTTTCTCCGGTAGAAATTTTGGGGCACTCTTTGAAGTTCTTTTGTGGATTGAATATTATGATCTGAAGTTGTTTGATGCATATCGAATAATCAACTCACGGATACTTGTGGTGACATTGGAGTATCTAGGTGACATTAGAGTTGGTTGATGCGTATCATATGGTGTTATTTTAGTACGAACTCTAGGGCTGTTCTTGACACTTATAGGGATGGCTCAATAGATTGATCGGTAAAGATAACTTTGAGGTGGTTTCGTACCCTACAACAATTTCTATCTTATGTTCTCCGCTAATAGGAACTTTGGAGTGATTCTTTGTCGCACATTGAGGGATTATTATATGATCCAATTATGTTAGCATTGTTGAGAGATTGCACTAGTGTAAGTATGAACCCTAGGCCTTGTTTCTAAGCATTGCAATACCGTTTCTGCTCACTTTTGTTACTTGCTACCTTGCTGTTTTTTTATTTTCAGATTACAAAAACCTATATCTACTATCCATACTACACTTGTATCACCATCTCTTCGCCGAACTAGTGCACCTATACAAATTACCATTGTATTGGGTGTGTTGGGGACACAAGAGATTTCTTGTATTTGATTGCAGGGTTGTTTGAGAGAGACCATCTTCATCCTATGCCTCCCACGGATTGATAAACCTTAGGTCATCCACTTGAGGGAAAATTGCTACTGTCCTACAAAACTTTGCGCTTGGAGGCCCAACACGAGTCTACAAGAATAAGTTATGTAGTAGACATCAAGCTCTTTTCTGGCGCCGTTGCCGGGGAGGTGAGTGCTTGAAGGTATATCTTTAGATCTTGCAATTGAATCTTTTAGTTTCTTGTTTTATCACTAGTTTGGTTTATAAAAGAAAACTACAAAAAAATGGAATTAAGGTTGCCTCATATTATTCATCTTTATAATGTCTTTCTTGAAAATGATGGAGCGGAAATTTGTGCTCAATTGATAGAAGAAAAATTCAATAAAATGTTTGGCATAAAATCTTTGAATGATGAGCATGATTGCAATGTTGTTAGTATGAATTCTATGAATATCCAAAATACTAAAGATGATTGCACTAGTCATGACAAAAATGTTTCTTATAAGCATGTCAATTTTTGTGGAGTGCATAAAGTTTGTGAAGACATGCCTTACAGGGATGATAGATTTTGTAAGAAGCATAAATATGATAGAACCAATTTTTTGCTCAAAGTGATAGATAAATTTGATACGAAATTATGCTCCCTTTATCCCATTACTTGTGAACTTTGCAATAAGGTTGGTCATCTTAATTTTCAATGCATACTCTTTCACGATCAAATCATGGTCAAATATTGCAATAACTTGACCACCCATGAACTTTATAATGAGCTTATTCTATTTTTGGAGTGTGAAGAATTGACACATAAAAATAGTTGGTTTGAAGTATTCATTCTCACGGATGACATTGAAACTAATCTAAAGGAAATCTATACATTTTGTGTGGTAAATTGCAATGAGAATGCTTATATAGCTAACTATAGAAAAATGGGAAAACAAATAGAATATAAAAGAAATACTAATGGAAGGGTAAAGATTCCCCCTTTACCTCCTATTTTCTCTCATGATGAAATAGGTAACGAGGAGGAGCTTCCTATTCAACCAATCTCTTCAATAAGAAGCACGGAAGAATTAAATAAACCCACACATAATCTGGTAAAGAAAAAAGAAAAGAAGGAAAAGTAGAGGTAAAAAGGTATCTCTCCCAAATAATGTTGCTCCTATTATTGTTGTGCCTCATGAGAATGAATCAAAAATACTTGTGGAAGATGATACACTTGATGATGATATTGCTTCTTTGTCTTATGGCATAATGTCCGAAGGAGCTATTTATGATGATTTTATTATACCTATTACTTGTTGTGATAATTATGATTGGGAAGATAATGATACTTCTAATAATCTTGAGAATCTTTTTGGCACCAACTTAGAAAATTATGATGATAATTATTATACTATTGGTGCTATTCATACTATTAATGATGAAAGTGATTATGCTTATGATATGCAAAGCCACAAGGTTGGGGATGCTATGTTTGATGGGAAGAAATTTGCTTATGTGGGGAGTAATAAAAATTCTATGCTTGTGGATCATGAAAAGAATGCTTTACATGATAGCTATATTGATGAATCCATTCATGATGCTACTGAAAATTATTATGAGAGAGGAACATATGATTCATGATACTCTCTTTATGTTCCAATTCTTTATTTTTATGTGAGCATCGTTAAAATCATCATGCCTAGCTAAAAGGCATTAAAGAAAAGCGCCTGTTGGGAGACAACCCAATATTTGTACCTACTGTTTCTGTGTGTCCACATGATTAAGCTACTGCAGTAATCATGTTTTATATGTTTTCTTTCCATAATGTGCCAAGTAAAGCCTTTGGGATAGTGTGGATACTTGTTGATTCGATTCTGTGCAAAAACAGAAATTTTTGCGTCCAGTCCTCGAATTTCTATTCTGTACTTGAGCGTGAAAAAATTCTGAAATTTTTGCAGAGCATTGGGTTACAAATTGTTTAAATTTTCCTAAATTTTCAGAATTTTTGGAGGTACAGAAGTATGGTTTTGAAATCGCTTAATACACGCTGTTCTGTTTTTGACAGATTCTGTTTTCGATGCATAGTTTGCTTGTTTTAGTGTTTACATAGCTTATATTGAGTAATATAAATTGTGAAAATGATAGAATACAGTAGGAATTATGTGAGAACAATTATGAATCTTGTCTTGACAGTACCTAAGTGGATGATTTATTTTTATCATACTAACCTATCTCACGAAGTTCCGTTAAGTTTTGTGTGATTGAAGTTTTCAAGTTTTGGGTGAGATATAGATATGAGGAGAATAAGGAGCGGCAAGACCCTAAGCTTGGGGATTCCCAAGGCAACCCAAGGTAATATTCAAGGAATACCCAAGCAAATAAGCTTGGGGATGCCCCGGAAGGCATCCCCTCTTTCGTTTTCAACATTATCGGTAACCTCACTTGGAGCTATATTTTTATTCGTCACATAATATGATTTTTGCTTGGAGCGTCATTTTATTTTGTTGATATTTTCTTGCTGATATCAATAATCATATTTTGTATCTTTTAGTTCAATAAAATGCCAATTATAGCCTTTACCATGCCCAGTTTGCAAGTTTATGTGTTACTGTTTGAAAACAGAAAGTTTTCTGTTATGTTCAGAATATTCCTGAATAGTCAGAACATGATAAAAATCTGAAATTTTTACACAGTAAGAATGCATGAGTCCTCTGTCACGTGGTAATTTTTAAGAATTTTTGGAGTTAGGGAAGTATGAATTCTTATTCACCCTTTACAGACTATCCTGTTTTGGCAGATTGCTGTTATAGTTGCATTGTTTGCATATGTTTGCTTGTTTAATATTTCTATTTGTGGATAGGAGTATTAAAAATGCAGAGGCATTTAGTATGCAATGTTTAATTTTAATTTTAGTGATTTGTTACATTAGAGAATGTTAAGGTTTTGAGTTGATTTATACTAACTTATCTCACGAGTTCTTGTTGAGTTTTATTTGGATGAAGTTTTTAAGATTTAGAGAAACCGTGATATGAGAGGAATTAAGGAGACACAAGAGCTCAAGCTTGGGGATGCCCAAGGCATCCCAATATAATATTTCAAGAAGTCTCAAGCATCTAAGCTTGGGGATGCCCCGGTAGGCATCCCACCTTTCTTCATCAGTAATTATCGGTTAGTATTGGTTGAGCCTAAGTTTTTGCTTCTTCACATGAGATGTGCTATTCTTGGAATGTCATTTTATTTTGTTTTCTTTGCTGTTTGAATAAAATACTTAAGATCTGAAATTTTTAAATGAGAGAGAGTCCTCACATAGCTACCTATTTACTTAACTACTCATTTGGTCTTCACTTATATCTTTTTGGAGTAGTTTGTCATTTACTCTTGTTCTTCACTTATATCCTATGAGTAAATTATTGAATGAATTGAATATCATAAAGTTGAAATTACATGTGCTTCATATGATTGTCCCATGGGGAGTAGTGACTTCACAAATAAGAAGTATAAGTGGTAAAATTTATTGAAAGTTACCAAACATAGCATTTGTCACTTGAACAATTCATGAAAGAATGTTGAAGGAAGAGAGATTTCACATATAAATATACTATCTTGGACATCTTCTATGATTGTGAGCCCCCATTAATTATTTTCAAGCTTGATCAAGTAGTTGACGTTGGACAAGGAAGAAAACGTAATGAGTTATGTTTGTTTATATTCACATAGAAGTTATATTGTTATGGATCCTCTAACATGTGGTGCTTGCTTAGGATCTTTTTATTTGGGCTAAGTATAAATCTTAGGCTCCATGTAAAGAGGTTCAACATTTTATAAAATTGCTGGCTATTTATTTTCTTCTCTTTCCCCTCTCTCTAATTTTCTTTTTTTAGGCAACCCTCTCTCTAATTTCTGTAAATGGGAAACGGAAATAAAGAAGATAGCAGCAGCACATGGGCCAGCCCACCTAAACTACCGCGGCCTAAAGGCCCAGGTCGGCCTCCTCTATAACCCTAGAGCCTCGATCCCCTCCTCAACCTCTTCTCGCTCGCTCCCTCGTTTGCCGCCACCCACCCAACCACCCAGAGTCGCTCGCACGCGCAGGCGCCCCACGCGATCCCCTCACCCACTCCTTCATTTTCCCCTGGTGCTCCCGATCCCCTGCCGGCTGTCAATCCGACCGCCGCCGCTTCCACCGGCGAGCGCCACCTCCCACGCGGCTTGGCGGCCTCCAGCCCGAGCACCTCTCGCTCCTCTGCCACTCTCCTCCACAACTCGTCACGCCGGTCTCCTCCCAGCCGCCCGATGCCGTCGTGGCTCCGCTCCGGCAGCGCTCCTCGCCCCGGACTTGTGTCCTCGCGCCGCTAGACCGCTCGGATCCGGCCGCCTGCTGTCTGCCATGGTGTGCAGTGTGGCTCGGTTGCTCGCCAGATCTGGCGGCGGTGATTGGAGACGCTGCTTCGCGTTCGTCGACCCGTTGCGTATGGGGCTCCTGGCAGCCGGCCTGTGCGCGCGGGGGCGGTCTGGCGCAGTGCACTGTAGCTGGGGCAGTGCGAGCTCATCCATCTCTGTACTCTGCATGCTACCCACGCCATTGGTGTGTCACACAACAGGTCTTCGGCTCTGTCTCGAGCTTTCTCTTAGGCTGGGCACCCCCTACTGCTTTTTGCTGGATTCATGCGCCTCTCCTCTTTGATTGGCTGTATCTCATCCTCTTCTTGTTGGCTTGTTGGTTCTTGCAATTTCGAACGTATATAAGTTGCTAGGATTTGATGTAAAGTGCCGGGGTGGGACTATTAATTTGAATTGGAAATTTTGGCACAAACTTTGTTTGCTGCTCCCGGAAGAGAGGGGAGGGCAGGTTGTGAGGTCGATCATTTTTAGTGGCCCATAATAAAAATTCTGGCCCGTTGACTTACGCAGTTGCAAACAACGTCCCGAACCAGCAAACAGACAAAAAAAATAATATGACGGACGACCAGAAGCGATCAACGCTTTATTATTAGGTAAAGATTAGGTAGAGTGGTAGAGATAGAGATAGAGATTATGCCTTTGAGCTAAAAGATAACTCTCACGATACAATACTTATCGGCCTTCGGCGTGGGCTCGGATTTAAAACCCCGCCCAAGTACTCATTCCAATACTAATCTAAAAGTATTTGGCGTCTCGGATATTGCATTATATGAATCAGTTTCAAAATCATGTCTTTGGTCAATAGTTGGGTTGCCCGGCTCCTGTGCTTACCCCTTACGTTTCCACTTCGTTCGGCTAAGGGTGTAAAGGGAGAACCACTGCGATTGCGCTTCCAACTCGAATGGACCAGTGCCTCAGTGGAGAAAGCCGAAAACTGACTGTCATGATAGGCGTAAACTGGTCAACGATCCGATGACCGTGTCAAACTAAAAGATCAATAGGGGTCATCCGTGTTAAACGAGGGGCTTTTGTCAAATAAGCCGAAGAGATTAATTGGATCAACCTCGGGCCGACCAAACACTTCAAAGACCGGGGGCTAGTCACTTGCCCCCACAGTTAAGCTCCTATGACTAAGTGGAAGTTATAAAGCCAAAATAGTCTGATTGCCTAATTTCTACCAACATATACCGCCTCCGGGTACCGATACGTCGGCTAAGGGGTCAATTGTTGTAGAAACACCCCTTGTATTCTATACAAGGGGAAAGAAGACGACGACTGGCCACTTTTAGATTCAGACTGTCGCACATGAGTCAAAATAAAACAAATCAGATGATAAAGCTGAACATGTTAAAGTTAAAACTTGTATTTTTACATAATTAAAACTTCGGCATCCCGAAGTGACATCTAGTAAAACAAGTTGTCTTTGCTACACTGGGTCTCGGTGATCCGAGCACCCTCCATCACCCCTGCCATATACTGCTCGGGAGTCCGGTTCTTCCCGGCAGGAGGACCCGAAGCCGCCTTGGTTGCGTCGATGCCGGGGTAATGAGTCCTCACGCAAGCATACGCACGCTAAGCCCCCTCCAGGCAGGCAGAACGCTTCCAGCGAGTAACCTGGGGGCTGACGCCTTGGAGCCGAGCAACCAATCCGAAGAAGCTGCTCGGCAGGGGCTCCGCAGGCCAGAGGTTGAGGCAGAGGTCCTCCATGGCTGGCCTCATCAGGCGATACAGCTCCATTAGCTGCTTCATTTGGTTGTTGAGCAGTGGCAGATGCGATGGCGCCTGAAACTGCTCCCAGAAGGCCTTCTGTTCGGCATGACCCTCAAGGGCGCCATAGTGGCATCTGGCATCCGACGCACTCCTCGGCAAGTCCGTGAAGGCGTCTGAGGAACAACAGATTTGGGTAAGCTGGGTGAACCTATTGCGAACAAAAATGCATCAAAGCAGATATGGCTTACCAGCGGCGATTTGCTTCACTTGCTGAAGCTCCTCGCGATCCGCTCGGGCCTGGGTCTGGGCCTCCGCGCACGCTGAGCTCAATTTCTCGAGCTCAGCGTTCTTCTTCTTTTGGTCCTCCTGAAGGGCCTCCCGCTGCGCGTACAGACCCTTCAGGTCCTCCTCGACCTCCACAACCCGAGCTTGGTCCTTGCTTCGGGCTGCCTTCTCTTCGGCCAGCTCTTCGCTGGCCTTCTTCGCCGCAGCCTTTTGCTATTCCACGTCCTGTGATACGTCCCAAACGTATCTACTTTTCCAAACACTTTTGCTCTTGTTTTGGACTCTAATTTGCATGATTTGAATGAAACTAACCCGGACTGACACCGTTTTCAGTAGAACTACCATGGTGTTATTTTTGTGCAGAAATAAAAGTTCTCGGATTGGGATAAAAATTTACGGAGAATATTTCCAGAATATATAAAAAATATTGGCGAAGAGAACTACTGGAGGGGGGCCACCAGAGAGCCACATGCTCAAGGGGCGCGCCCTGTGAGCTCGTGGGCCCCACAGGCCTCCGTTTGCCCTAACTCCAACTCTATAAGTACCGTCTCGCGGAGAAAAAAATCAAAGAGAAAGTTTCATCACGTTTTGCGATACGGTGCCGCCGCCACCTCCTGTTCTTCATCGGGAGGGCTGATCTGGAGTCCGTTCGGGGCTCCGGAGAGGGGGATTCGTCGCCCTCGTCGTCATCAACCCTTCTTCATCAATAATTCCATGATGCTCACTGCCAAGAGCGAGTAATTCCTTTGTAGGCTTGCTAGACAGTGATGGAGTTGGATGAGATTTGCCATGTAATCGAGTCAATTTGTTAGGGCTTGATCCCTAGTATCCACTATGTTCTGAGATTGATGTTGCTATGACTTTGCTATGCTTAATGCTTGTCACTAGGGCCCGAGCGCCATGATTTCAGATCTGAACCCTCTATGTTTTCATGAATATATTTGAGTTCTTGATCCTATCTGCTAGTTATATGCACTTGTTATTATTCTGATCCGTAGACCCAAAAGTGACAATAGTTGGGATACTCTCCGGGGATGAGTGTAATTCGAGGAGTTCATGTATTCACCATGTGTTAATGCTTTATTCAGGTTCTCTATTAAAAGGAGGCCTTAATATCCCTTAGTTTCCTTATGGACCCCGCTGCTACAGGAGGGTAGGACAAAAGATGTCATGCAAGTTCTTACTATAAGCACGTATGACTATATACGGAATACATGCCTACATTACATTGATGAATTGGAGCTATTGTGTATCGCTCTAGGTTGTGACTGTTATATGATGAATGTCATCCAACACAAATATCCATCGCTGATCCAATGCCTACGCTTTTCTCATATTGATCTTTGCTAAGTTACTACTGCTGCTGCTGTTAGAATCATAACAAACTGCTTCTGTTACTGTTCCTGTTACTATTGCTACTGTTACTGAAACTATCAAACTACTGTGCTACTAAACACTTTGCTGCAGAGATATTATATCCTAGGTGTGGTTGAATTGACAACTCAACTGCTAAGGCTCATAAATATTCTTTGGCTCCCCTTGTGTCGAATCAACAAATTTGGGTGAAATACTACCCTCGAAGACTGTCGCGATCCCCTATACTTGTGGGTTATCAAGACCTTTTTCTGGCACTGTTACCGGGGAGCATAGCTCTATTTATTGAGTTCACTTGGGATTTTACACTATGAAGAATCTGAAAGATGCTAAGACTAAGATCGTAGCCTCTAAGATGAGGGGAGGTAAGGAACTGCCATCTAGCTCCGCACTTGATTCACCTTCTATTTTAAGTAGGCTTGCGACACCACCACCTGCTATTCATTCTGATATGTCGCAAGTAATTGATGATACTACTTCTGCTATAAATGAAACTTGTGATGATGCTAGTACTCTGCTTGATAATACTGTGCCACTAGGTGAATTTCTTGATGAACAAATTGCTAAAGCTAGAGAAATTGAGAATGTTGAAACTTCTAAGAATTATGATTCACCTATTATGCCTAGCTCTCCTACTAGACTTGAAATGCCTAAGATACCTGATGGTTATGTTATGGATGGGGAGATAGCTAGAGAATTTCTTGCTTGTAATGATAGAGATGATGTTAAGAGATTACTGAGTAAGCTGAAAGAAAAGGCTATGATAGAGAGAATGAAATATGATCCTAAGTTTGCTACTTCTCCTATCTTTGTTACTGATAAGGATTATGAATTCTCTGTTGATCCCGAGTTAATTACTTTGGTAGAATCTGACCCTTTTCATGGTTATGAAACCGAAACTGTTGTGGCACACCTTACCAAATTGAATGATATAGCCACCCTATTTGCTCATGAGGAAAAAATTCGTTACTACTATATTCTTAAGTTGTTTCCTTTCTCATTAGAGGGTGATGCTAAGAAATGGTTTAATACTCTTGCTCCTGGTTGTGTGCGAAGTCCCCAGGATATGATATATTACTTCTCTGAAAAATATTTTCCTGCTCATAAGAAACAAGCCGCCTTACAGGAAATATTTAACTTTGTGCAATCTGAAGAAGAGAATCTCCCTCAAGCTTGGGGGAGGCTTCTCCAAGTACTTAATGCCTTGCCAAATCATCCTCTTAAGAAAAATAAAATACTTGATATCTTTTATAATGGACTAACCGATGCTTCTAGGGACTACCTAGATAGTTGTGCTGGTTGTGTTTTCAGGGAATGAACTGTTGGACATGCTGAAGATTTATTGAATAATATGTTGAAGAATGCTGATGATTGGACACTTCCTGAACCACCACCTAAACCAACTCCGAAGAAGAGAGGTATTCTATTCCTCAGTCCAGAAGATATGCAAGAAGCTAAGAAATCTATGAAAGAAAAGGGTATTAAATCTGAAGATGTCAAGAATTACCACCTATTGAAGAAATACATGGACTCGATATCCCGACACAGGTAGTAAAGGTAAATTCTCTTTATAGATTCGATGAAGGTGATATTCTCTATAATAAATCTGCTAGTCAATGCCTAGATGAATTTGATAACTACATTGTTAAGCAAGAGAATTTCAATAGATATGTTAGCAATCAATTGAAATGAAATGCTATTATGATTGATCGCTTGAGTGACTTGATGTTTAGGATTGCTAATGATGTTAGAGGTTTAAGTAAACATTCATCCCTGGTTCATACTCAGTTATAACAAGTTTCTAAGTCACAAAATGATTTGCTTAATGAAATGAATAATAGAATGAATGATCATGCTATTAGAGTTGTGACTAGAGGAGGTAGAATGACTCAGGAGCCTCTATATCCTGAAGGTCATCCTAAAAGAATTGAGCAAGATTCTCAGAGAATTAATGTTGATGCACCTAGTTCATCTAAGAAGAAAAAGAAAAAGAAAAATGATAAAACCTTGCATGCTTCTAGTGAACCTGTGATAGAAAAACCTTCTGAGAATCATGATGATGTTTCTATTTCTGATGCTGAGACACAATCTGGTAATGAACATCCACCTAGTGCTAATGATAATGATGATGTTCATGATGATGCTGAACTAGACAATGATAAAGAACCTGACAATGATGTAGAAATAGAACCTGCTGTTGATCTTGATAACCCACCTCCTAAGAATAAAAGGTAGGACAAAGAGATTACATTGCTAGAAAACATGGTAAAGAAAGAGAACCATGGGTTCAAAAACCCATGCCTTTTCCTAGTAAACCTCTGAAAAATAAGGATGAGGAGGATTTTGAACGCTTTGTTGAAATGCTTAGACCCGTCTTCCTGCGAACACGTTTGACGGATATTTTGAAAATGCCTCCATATGCTAAATACATGAAAGAAATTGTCACTAATAAAAGGAAGATACCTGAAGCTGAAATTTCCACTATGCTTGCACATTATTCTTTTAAGGGAGGAGTACCTAAGAAGTTAGGAGATCCAGGAATACCTACTATACCATGCTCCATTAAAAGAAGTTATGTCAAAACTGCTTTATGTGATTTAGGAGCCGGTGTCAGTGTTATGCCTTTCTCTTTATATAGAAGACTTGATTTCGATAATTTAACACCTACTGAAATATCTTTGCAAATGGCTGATAAATCAACTGTTATACCTATTGGAATTTGTGAGGATCTTCCTGTTGTAGTTGCAAATGTTACTATCTTGATAGACTTTGTTATTCTTGATATGCCCGAGGACGACAACATGTTGATTATCCTTGGTAGACCCTTTTTGAATACTGCAGGGGCTGTTATTGATTGCAACAAAAGCAAGGTTACTTTTCATGTCAATGGTAATGAACATATGGTATACTTCCCGAAGAAACAAAGTTCAGTGAATAGGATCAACTCCCTTGAAAAAATTGCGGCAATCACTATTGGAAGTTTTGAATTCCCTCTTCCTACCATCAAAAAGAAATATGAAACTCTTATTGTTGGGGAAATGCATATCCTCGTTGAGGTAACTTAGTGTTATACGAAAATTCTTCGGTTTCATGTTACTCGAAAATAGTTTGTTAATAAGACTTGATCAACCTTATTAATGGATTCTTTTTCAGGGGCATGTGGTCGATGAATTTAGTAAGCACAACCTACTGTACCCTTTGTTTACTCTCTGTTATTTAAAATTCAATAAAGTAGAATGCCATGATTATCCTGTTTTCTGAATTATCCATGCAATAAAAAAATATCCCTAAAATAAAAGTTCTCGGAATGACCTGAAAGTTTAGTATGATTTTTTGTACAATATTTAAGAATTTTTGGCACTGAACACACCCCAAGGGGGTGCACTTGTGAGCCACGAGCTCACAGGGCACGCCCACCCCCCTAGGCGCGCCTAGTGAGCTCGTGGGTCCCACAGGGGCACCCTCACTTAGTGCACCAGCCCACTGCCTTCTTCCACCTCCAGAAAAAATCACCCTTGCTTCCTAGCCCATGTTCTTGCTCATTTTCGTGCAATTTTCAATCTCCTTGCTTGGAGCTCCGCTTCTGAAACTATTTTGAGAAATCGCTCCTTGGTATGTGATTCCTCCAATGGTCCAAGTAGTTTTTGTTCTAGTGTTTTATGTTTTGCAAACTTTGCTACTATTGGTTACCATGTATATGAGCTTGCATGTTGAATTTGTATGGTTCAAAGTAGTTTTGATGCATGATATGGCCTCTAGACACTTGTGGGAGTAGTTGCTATCAATTTTGTTAAGTTTTGTTCACTTTTATTTTGGGGACTAAAAATTTCAGAAATTTTTCATAGGAAAGAAAATGTTTAGGAAGGTATTCCATGGGGGTTCATCGAGCAAGACCTCCCCAAGGCTTGCAATACGTGAGCCGGACCTTGAACCACCGCGGGATGCCCTCGTGAAACTATGTGAATGGCCATCTGACGCCTTCATGATCAGAACTGGCATCAAGGAAGAATTTGATATGTACATACACAATGCCGAGCTCACAGACTTCTTGTCAGATAAGTGTCTGCAATGCCATGATCTCACTGATTCTTTTGTGCGGAAATTTAAGTACGTATCTCATCGCTCCTCTCATGATGTTATGTTTGACTTATATGATAAATCTTTTTGCATGACTGTTCAGGAGTTTAGTGCCGCTTGTAGAATTCCCTCTTGGGGAACTTGCCTTGAACCTCATAAATCTGATTGTAATGATTTTCTCATGAGTATTACTCGAGGAGAAACTAGAGGCATAACACAAGCTAGAGTTGGGAGCATTCATTTTCCTGCCATTCACTATTTTGCTCTGTTCATAGGTAGATGCATCAATGGCAAACATGAACTTAGTACCCTGTGTGCACCTGATTTGAGCATTCTTAAGAACTCGGTATTAATAGATAGAAAATTTAACATGGGAGCCATCATCGCGCATCGTTTACATAACAATGCTCTTGTTGGTGATCTATTTGGTGGAATCTATGCTACTCATTTAGCTACTTATCTTAGCATACACATAAAAGAAAATGATACCCTGTTACCCCCGAGCTACCTTAATTATGAGGCCATGGAGCGTCATTAGTTTCTCGAAAGAGATACCTCACCATTTTGGTAGAGGCTAATCTTAAGCGTCGTGTCATCCATATTACTTTGCCTGCTCATGCCTTCTTCAACTTTCAGGAAAAACAAACATATTTTATACTTGAGGAGGAGGCTGAGGCGTATGAGATGGCAGAGGAGACTGCTCGCCGTAATGAGGCAGCCCACCAGGCTGTAGCGGCTGCACTCTAGTATAACCTGGACTACCTCCACGAGTTTTATCCAAGCCAGCCGTGGCCATAGAGCAAGTTAGGCCAAAAGCCTAAGCTTGGGGGAGTACGTATTTCTCACTGACATTACATTCATGTACCACATACTCATTCCAGTTGTCGGTGTTCATCCTCTTTCATTGTATATCCATGTTAGTTTTATTTTTTTTGTTTTCTTCTTGCGTGTTTGAAAAACTTCAAAAACCCAAAAATATTTCTCGCTTCTTTTCGGTTTTTCTTTAGTTAGTTCATAGTAGTAAAATAAAACCCAAAAAGATTTCTCGTTTCTTCTTTTGTTTGTTGGGATTTCTCCCGTGTAAATAGTTTTTCTCGCTTTTTGTTTTTCCTTCGTTAGTTTGCTTTCTTTAGAAAAAAAAAACTAAAAACTCCAAAAACATTTCAGTGTGTTTCTCTGAAATTCTTTTCTTTTAGTTGAGTCGTCGTGTGGAGAAGAATATGCTAGAATTGTTAAGTGGCTCTTATATGCTTTATTGTTGATTTTACGAAGAACCAATATTACCTTGTCTTCTCTTTTGAATAAAACGTTTGCAGATTCTAGCTTAGTGCATGGCACACTTGTACTATTATTATTTTCACATCGTTCGGTCATGCAAGTGAAAGGCAATAATGACGATGATCTGATGAAGTGATTGCGGTGAAGGAAAGTTGGTATGAACTCTTCTTGTTTTCCGTTTTTGTAAATATGTTTAACTCAGTCGATCTCGATTCAGTATATTATGAGTAAACATGTTTGTGATGACAATTAGAGATTATAGTTGCTCATGCCATGCTTAAATAACTAGGAGTGGATAATGATTTATCTTGTGCGTCAACATGCATTAAAATGGTTGTGATGTAGTATGTTAGTAAGGTATCCTCCTCTGAATAATTCAAGTGGCTTGACTTGGCACATGTTCATACATGTAGTTGAATCAAAACCAACGCAACCTTCATGATATTTATGTTCGGGGTGTTTATATCCTATTCATGCTCGTATCCAATGTTAATTATTCGCAATGCATGATTATGACCGTTGTCGCTCCCTAGTTAGTCGTTTCTCAATCTATTTGCTATCCTTCACCTGCACTAAGCGGGAATACTGCTTGTGCATCCAAAATCCTTAAACCCAAAGTTGTTCCAAATGAGTCCACCATATCTACCTATATGCGGTATTACTTTGCCGTTCCAAGTAAATTTGCATGTGCCACCTCTAATCATTCAAATAAACATCTGTTTCGTGTGCCCTGATACGTCTCCAATGTATCTTTAATTTTTGATTGTTCCATGCTATTATAGTATCAATCTTGGATGTTTTATATGCAATTATATGCCATTATATATCATTTTTTGGGACTAACCTATTAACCCAGTGCCTAGTGCCAATTGTTGTTTTCTGCTTGTTTTTGCCTTTTCAGAAAATCATTATCGAAAAGTGTCCAAACGAGAAAAAAAACTTTGGATTAATTTTTTCTGGACCAGAAGAGACCCACGAAGCTTCGGGAGAAGACCAGAAGAGCCATGAGGAGGCGACAAGCCTAGAGGGCGCGCCCAGGGGGGTAGGGCGCGCCCCCAGGCTTCTGGGCCCCTCGTTGCCCCTCCTGACCTAATTCCAGTGCTATAAATTCCCAAATATTCCCAATATACCAGAGAGATAGAAGAGAAAACCTTTCCGCCGCCGCAAGCCTCTGTTCTTCCGTGATCCCATCTGGAGGCCTTTTCCGGTACTCTCCCGGAGGGGGAATCGATCACGGAGGGCTTCTTCATCAACCATGCTGCCCTTCCGATGATGTGTGAGTAGTTTACCACAGACCTACGGGTCCATAGCTAGATGGCTTCTTCTCTCTCTTTGATCTTCAATACCATGTTCTCCTCGATGTTCTTGGAGTTCTACCCGATGTAATCGTCTTTTGCGGCGTGTTTGTTGGGATCCGATGAATTGTGAGTTTATGATCAGATTATTCATGAGAAATATTTGAGTTTTCTCTGAACTCTTTTATGCATGATTATTATAGCTTTGTATTTCTCTCCGATCTATCGATTTGGTTTGGCCTACTAGATTCATTTGTCTTGCAATGGGAGAGGTGCTTTCAATCTTGCGGTGCTCAATCCCAGTGACAGAAAGGGACATGACACATATTTGTATTGTTGCCATTAAGGATAAAAAGATGGGTTTAATCATATTGCTTGAGTTTACTTTGTCTACATCATGTCATCTTGCTTAAGGCGTTACTCTGTTTCATACTTAATACCCTAGATGCATGCTGGATAGCGGTCGATGGGTGGAGTAATAGTAGTAGATGCAGGCAGGAGTCGGTCTACTTGTCTCGGACGTGATGCCTATATACATGATCATTGCCATGAATCCGTCATAATTATTTGCTTTTCTATCAATTGCCCAACAATAATTTGGTTACCCACCGTATGCTATGTGCTCGAGAGAGAAGCCTCTAGTGAAAACTATGGCCCCCGGGTCTACTTTATCATATATAAAAAACCTAAAAATACCTTGCTGCAATTTATTTACTTTTATTTTAATTAGTATTTTATTTTATCTATTTACCTCTTTAAGATTTAATCCTTGCAAATAACCGCTAAGAGGATTAACAACCCTCTTATTTGCGTTGGGTGCAAGTGTTTGCTCTTGTGTGTGCAGGTGCGCTTAACGGAATTTTGCTTGGTTCTCCTATTGGATTGATAACCTTGGTTCTTAACTGAGGGAAATACTTTAGTATACTGGATCATCCTCTCCTCTTCGGGGAAATACCAACGCAGTCTACAAGTAGCAGGAAGAATTTCTGGCGCCGTTGCCGGGGAGACATCATCAAAATTACCATGTACCTTTGCACAAACTATCATCCACTTGCATTTATTTTATTTGCCTTTTATTTGTATTTGCCTCTCATTTTCATCTCCCCCACTTCTAATTTTTTTTTACAAAAACACAAAAATATTTTTATTTGCTTGTTTGCTAGTTTGCTTGCTTTGCTTGAAATTGTTATCATGTCTGAATTTGAGAAAGTTGTGGTTGAAAGTGCTAGCGAGGATAGTGGTAGTGAATCTCTTGGGGAGAAAACATGCTCTTTTGATCTTAATCATGACCCTTCGGAGACTAAGCCCTCCACTAATTTTAAGACTAAAGTTTATCATGTGGGAAGTGGTAATATTATTGGGAAAAACATTATTCATGAATTCTTTAATTGCGCGGGAGTTATACCAATAATTAGTGGATCTATTCTTGATAAAACTAATTGTTATGTGGATGCTATTTCCATGCTTGTGGTTAAATTAGAAAGAATTTTTTTGCATATCCACCCCGCTTTACAAAAGATATTTTATGAACTTCCCAACATACATGATCCTAGGGCTAAGAAAATTGCCACTATAATCCTTATGCATGAATTTGATTATATAATCCGAGAAGCTAGGGATATTTTTTCCTTTTACAAAATTAATTTTGAGAATCCCCCTATAGAGGAAATTCTTCATGACAAAGATACTATTCGTAGGTTGGAATCTAAAGATTACTTTGCTTATGGTAAAAATATTAGAAGAAGAGTTCCATACGCCGAAATAATTAAAACTATGTACCACCATGCTTGTGACAAATTTGAGTGGGTTACTAAAGGAATTGATGAGGGATTTAGTGAAGAATGGTTTGAGGGTACGGCAAGAGATCCTATTGATGATGAGATACATGTTTTATATGAGGACGTTTATGGTGATGACACTGAGTTTGAAGTTATGAATGTTAAAATTACTAATCAAAGCCCCTTCAATTACCTAAGCTCACCCACTAGAAAAGAAAAGCATGAGAGTAGAGAATTAATGAGAAAAGTTTTGTAAGATTTAATCAAAAAGGGCTTGGGGATGAAGGATGACAACACTTGAAACTATGCATTATGCCTAGCTAGGGGCATAAAACAATAGCGCTTGTTGGGAGGCAACCCAATGAATAAAATAAATTTTTGTTTTTACTTTCTGTTCTTGAGTGTTTACACAATTATAGACTCTGTTATGATTCTATTTTTATGTTTTAATTAGTGTTTATGCCAAGTAATGCCTTTGGGATGATTTGGAAGAAAGTATGATTGATGCTGTTGGAAAACAGAAACTTTTGCGTCCAGTACTGGAATTTTTATTTTTTTCTGGAGCGTGATAAAATTCTGATTTTTTTTACACAGTATTGATATATGAATTTTACACGTTTTCCTAATTTTTCAGAATTTTTGGAGTTACAAAAGTATGACGTTAATTCAGATATTTACAGACTGTTCTGTTTTAGACAGATTCTGTTTTTGTTGCATAGTTTGCTTATTTTGATGAATCTATGGATCGTATCGGGGGGTATGAGTCATGGAGAAGTTGTATTACAGCAGCATTATGCCAATATTAAATATGAATCAATTTACAACAGTACCTAAAGTTTAAGATTTGTTTGTTATACTAACGGATCTCACGAGGTTTCTGTTGAGTTTTGTGTGCTGAAGTTTTCAAGTTTTGGGTGAGACTACGATGGACAAAGGAATAAGGAGCGGCAAGAGCCTAAGCTTGGGGATGCCCAAGGCACCCCAAGGTAATATTCAAGGAAGACTCAAGCGTCTAAGCTTGGGGATGCCCCGGAAGGCATCCCCTCTTTCGTCTACAATCTATCGGTAGCTCACTTGGAGCTATATTTTTATTCATCACATGATATGCGTTTTACTTGGATCGTCTTGTGATATAGTTTGTTTGCTTTTTTTTTTAGTTTTTCACAATCATCTTTTCTGAACACACCTTTTTGGGAGGGGCACACATTATTCGTGATTTGTTAGAATACTCTATGTGCTTCCCTTATATCTTTTGAGCTAGGCAGTTGCTCTAGTGCTTCACTTATAACTTTTAGAGCACGGTGGTGGTTATATTTTAAAGAAATAGTTGCACTCTCATGCTTCACTTATATATTTTTGAGAGTCTAATGAATAGCAATGGTAATATGCACGGGTTGTGAATTTGGTCCTGATATGATAGGTATTCAAGAGGGATATAATAAAAACTTTCATGTAGATCACTGAATATGATAAGTTTGATTCCTTGCAATAGTTTTGTGATATTAAGATGGTAATATGTGGGAGGTACTAGTAGATAATTGTGGTTTAGTAAGAATATTGGTGTTAAGGTTTGTGATTCCCGAAGCATGCACGTATGATCTGTCGTTATGCTAAGAAGTTGGAGCATGATTTATTGTTGATTGCCTACCTTATGAGTGGCGGTCGGGGACGAGCGATGGACTTGTCCTACCAATCTATCCCCCTAGGGGCATGAGTAGTAGTACTTTACTTCAAGGGGTAATAAAATTTCGCAATTAGTATGTGAGTTCTTTATGACTAATGTGAGTCCATGGATTATACGCACTCTCACCCTTCCACAATTTGCTAGCCTCTTCGGTACCGTGCATTGCCCTTTCTCACATCGAGAGTTGGTGCAAACTTCACCGGTGCATCCAAACCCCGTGATATGATACGCTATATCACACATAAGCCTCTTTATATCTTCCTCAAAACAGCCACCATACCTACCTATCATGGCATTTTCATAGCCATTCCGAGATATATTGCCATGCAACTTCCATCGTTCCGTTTTTTATGACACACATCATCATTGTCATATTGCTTTGCATGATCATATAGCTGACATACTATTTGTGGCTCAGCCACCATTCATCATTTTTATACATGTTACACTAGCATCATTGCATATCCTGGTACACTGCCAGAGGCATTCATATAGAGTCATATTTTTGTTCTAGTATCGAGTTGTAAGTAAATAAAAGTGTGATGATCATCATTATTAGAGCATTGTCCCAGTGAGGAAAGGATGATGGAGACCATGATTCCCCCACAAGTCGGGATGAGACTCCGGACAAAAAAAAAGGCCAAAAAGAGCCCACGCAAAAAAATGAGAGAAAAAGAGAGAAGCGGAAATGTTACTATCCTTTTTCCACACTTGTGCTTCAGAGTAGAACCATGTTTTTCATATAGAGAGTCTCCTATTTTTTAACTTTCATATACTAGTGGGAATTTTTCATTATAGAACTTGGCTTGTATATTCCGATGATGGGCTTCCTCAAATGCCCGAGGTCTTCACGAGCAAGCAAGTTGGATGCACACCCACTTAGTTTTCATGTTGAGCTTTCATACACTTATATCTCTTAGTGCATCCGTTGCATGGCAATCCCTACTCCTCGCATTGACATCAATTGATGGGCATCTCCACAGCCCGTTGATTAGCCTCGTCGGTGTGAGACTATCTTCTTATTTTTGACTTCTCTTATTTATCTCTACCACCACACTCTATTCCACCCATAGTGCTATATCCATGGCTTGCGCTCATGTATTGCGTGAGGGTTGAAAAAGCTAATGCGCGTTAAAAAGTATGAATCAATTGCTCGGCTTGTCATCGGGGTAGTGCATGATAAATACTTTGTGTTAAGAAGATGGAGCATGACAGGATTATATGATTTTGTAGGGATAACGTTCTTTAGCATTTTATTTTGAAAGACATGATTGTTTATTAGTTTGCCTGAGTATTGATGTCTTTATATCAAATCATAGACTATTAATTTGAATCATTCGGATCTTATTATTCATACCGTAAGAGAGAGATTACATGATGAAACATGATAGGTAGCATTCCACATCAAAAATTCTGTTTTTATCATTTACCTACTCGAGGACGAGCAGGAATTAAGCTTGGGATTGCTTGATACGTCTCCAACGTATCTATAATTTTGGATTGTTCCATGCTATTATAGTATCAATCTTGGATGTTTTATATGCAATTATATGGCATTATATATCATTTTTTGGGACTAACCAATTAACCCAGTGCCTAGTGCCAGTTGCTGTTTTCTGCTTGTTTTTGCCTTTTCAGAAAATCATTATCCAAAAGTGTCCAAACGAGAAAAAAAAACTTTGGATTAATTTTTTCTGGACCAGAAGAGACCCACGAAGCTTCGGGAGAAGACCAGAAGAGCCACGAGGAGGCGACAAGCCTGGAGGGCACGCCCAGGGGGGTAGGGCGCGCCCCCCAGGCTTGTGGGCCCCTCGTTGCCCCTCCTGACCTAATTCCAGTGCTATAAATTCCCAAATATTCCCAATATACTGGAGAGACAGAAGAGAAAACCTTTTCGCCGCCGCAAGCCTCTGTTCTTCCGCGATCACATCTGGAGGCCTTTTCCGGTACTCTGTCGGAGGGGGAATCGATCACGGAGGGCTTCTTCATCAACCTTGCTGCCCTTCCGATGATGTGTGAGTAGTTTACCACAGACCTACGGGTCCATAGCTAGTAGCTAGATGGCTTCTTCTCTCTCTTTGATCTTCAATACCATGTTCTCCTCGATGTTCTTGGAGTTCTATCCGATGTAATCTTCTTTTGCGGTGTGTTTGTTGGGATCCGATGAATTGTGAGTTTATGATCAGATTATTCATGATAAATATTTGAGTCTTCTCTGAACTCTTTTATGCATGATTATTATAGCTTTATATTTCTCTCTGATCTATCGATTTGGTTTGGCCAACTAGATTGATTTGTCTTGCAATGGGAGAGGTGCTCTGTGATGGGTTCAATCTTGCGGTGCTCAATCCTAGTGACAGAAAGGGACATGACACGTATTTGTATTGTTGCCATTTAGGATAAAAAGATGGGGTTTAATCATATTGCTTGAGTTTACTTTGTCTACATCATGTCATCTTGCTTAAGGCGTTACTCTGTTTCATACTTAATACCCTAGATGCATGCTGGATAGCGGTCGATGGGTGGAGTAATAGTAGTAGATGCAGGCAGGAGTCGGTCTACTTGTCTTGGATGTGATGCCTATATACATGATCATTGCCATGAATCCGTCATAATTATTTGCTTTTCTATCAATTGCCCAACAGTAATTTGTTTACCCACCATATGCTATGTGCACAAGAGAGAAGCCTCTAGTGAAAACTATGGCCCCGGGGTCTACTTTATCATATATAAAAAACCTAAAAATACCTTGCTGCAATTTATTTACTTTATTTTAATTAGTATTTTAGTTTATCTATTAACTTCTATAAGATTTAATCCTTGCAAATAACCGCTAAGAGGATTGACAACCCTCTTATTTGCGTTGGGTGCAAGTGTTTGCTCTTGTGTGCGCAGGTGCGCTTAACGGAATTTTGCTTGGTTCTCCTACTGGATTGATAACCTTGGTTCTTAACTGAGGGAAATACTTATCTCTACTATACTACATCATCCTCTCCTCTTCGGGGAAATACCAACGCAGTCTACAAGTAGCATGCCCGTACCGCTCATGGAGCGACGGGGCAGTCGATATCTTCCATGCTAAGTGGGTTACTCTCATGAGGGTGTTTATTCACTTGTCATTGCACGAGAGAGGCTAGTAATTGGGATGCCCAGTCCTGTAATATTTACCTAATAATAAAGCGGCTATTGCTTCTGCCCGTTCACCGTCGCGACAGTTTTGCAGAAGAGTCCCTTTGGTTTTGAGTATTCAACCCACAGTCCTTCTTTAAGTGGCTATTATGAGAAAACATTCCGTTCTTACAAAAAGGACCCTGCATTTTCATGTATTCAACCCGCACTCCTTTTTAGGTGGCTAAACTGAGATAACAGCGCGGCTGGTCGATGCAGAACGGTGGCGGCGGTGACTGGAGCTTCAGGGGGCGGATCAGTGCATGGCATGGGCTGGGGAAGCGGATCCGGAGGCGGGCGGCGAGGCGGGGGCCACCGGTGACGGCGAGGAAGGCTAGAGCGCGGCTCTCCGGGCGGATCCATGGCATCCATGGCTCCTGTGCAGAAAGGAGATAGGGAGGGAGAGAAGAAGGGAGAAAGGAGGGGCGGTGCGGCGACGTAGGCAGGAGCCCGCCAGAGCCGGTCAACGGCGGACGAGCGTGGAAGACGGAGGATCTGGCACGGACGGCTCGACACCCTTGACCGAAACCCCCGCTCAATTGCTTCCCGTGCTTGACATCAAGTAAGGATCCTCTGCCGCCGCGGAGTTTGCCACAGACACCATCGCAGCTAGGGACGCTGGTATGGGCGGCGCCGCCGTGTTCATGGAGGCCACTAACCACTACTACAGGCGACCGCTAACGCGACACATGAATCAGAGACCTCGCGACCAAACTGTGTGCGATGCATGAATCGCAAACAGTGTCATAATAAAACCGTCGCCAATAAGACAAACTGTGTGCGATGCCGGAGACATCAAGCACGATTCAGATTAGAGATGCGTGTGCGATACGTGGCATATAGTTGATCCATATGAACTATTTGCGATAAGCCAGAACAACAAACACGGTCAGCTAGTTCGAGGTGTGTGCGATACACGGCATACAGTTCACTCGGATGAACTGTTTGTGATTACCCAACACAACAGAAACAGTCAGGCAGATCAAGGTGTGTGCGATATACGGCATGCGGTTCACTCGGATGAACTGTTTGCGACTACCCAACACAACAGAAACGGTTCAACTTAACAAGAAGTGTGTGATACACGGCAAACAGGTCAGTAATCCAAAATGTGTGGGAAGACGGATAACAACACGGACGATTCCTGCTAATAACTCGTGTGTGTTGTGGGCAAACGCTTGCTGGTATACAATTGTCAGCGATTAATGAAATCATCACCGACGGGTTCCCTAGTTTAGCCCGTGGCCAATGTGATTTGCTCTGTCCGCACAACATCTATGCTCTGTCTAGACAACAACAACATATATACTTATAAGAACATGATTGCATAACCAAATTAAACTTCCAATTACATAACTGACTACACACACCAAAGTAAACAATTACATGCACACTAAACTAGGAGAAACGATCATCTAATGATCTACTTCTTGTTGTGACGACGCTTGCCATTGCTCTGCTTCTAGCTGGATCCCTGGCCATTTTGGGGAAGAAGGAGGCACTTCCTCATGTCAATGATCCACTTGTACATCTCGTAGCTCATGTACGCCTCCTTGGACGCGTACACTCATACGTCCATTTTGCATCATGTTTTGCTACTGTTATTTATAGTGCTTTTAATCAATATAACACTTTGTGGAGCAATTCTAATGCCTTTTCTCTCTTAATATGCTAGATTTACACAAGGAGGGAGATTGCCGGCAGCTGGAATTCTGGACCTGAAAAAGCTATGTCAGAGATACCTATTTTGCACATCTCCAAATGAGCTGAAATTTCACGGAGATTTATTTTAGAATAAATAAAAAATACTGGAAGAAAGAAATACTAGAGGGGGCCACTCAGGTGCCCACGAGGCACCAGAGCGCGCCACCTCCCCCCCCCAGGCGTGCCCTGGTGGCTTGTGGGGCCCTTGGCCAGCCTCCGGTGCCCATTTTCTGGTATATAAGCCCATTTTCCCTAGAAAAAATGAGGAGAAGACTTTTGGGACGGTGCGCCACAGTCTCGAGGCGGAACTTGGGCAGGTGCACTTTTGCTCTCCGGCGGAGCGATTTCGCCGGGGATACTTCCCTCCGGGAGGGGGAAATCGGAGCCATCGACATCACCAACGATCCTCTCATCGTGGGAGGACCAATCTTCATCAACATCTTCAACAACACCATCTCATCTCAAACCCTAGTTCATCTCTTGTATTCAATCTTTGTCTCAAAACCTCAGATTGGTACCTGTGGGTTGCTAGTAGTGTTGATTTCATCTTGTAGTTGATGCTAGTTGGTTTATTTGGTGGAAGATTATATGTTCAGATCCATTATGCTATTTAATACCCCTCTGATCTTGGACATGAAGATGGTTTGTGAGTAGTTACTTTTGTTCTTGAGGACATGGGAGAAGTCTTGTCATAAGTAATCATGTGAATTTGGTATTCGTTCGATATTTTGATGATATGTATGTTGTTGATTCTCTTAGTGGTGTCATGTGAACGTCGACTACATGACACTTCAACATCTTTGGGCCTAAGGGAATGCATTGTGGAGTAGTAATTAGATGATGGGTTGCTAGAGTGACAGAAGCTTAAACCCTAGTTTATGCGCTATTCCGTAAGGGGCTGATTTGGATCCATATGTTTAATGCTATGGTTAGATTTATCTTAATTCTTCTTTCGTAGTTGCGAATGCTTGCGAGAGGGGGTAATCTTAAGTGGGATGCTTGTTCAAGTAAGGACAACACCCAAGCACCGGTCCACCCACATATATAATTATCAAAGTAGCGAACGCGAATCAAACCAACATGATGAAAGTGACTAGATGAAATTCCCATGTGTCCTCGAGAACGCTTTGCTTATTATAAGAGATTGTTCCGGCTTGTCCTTTGCTACAAAAATAATTGGGCCACCTTGCTGCACTCTTTATTACTATTGCTACTTGTCACTTGTTACAAATTATCTTGCTATCAAACTACTCGTTACCGATAATTTCAGTGCTTGCAGAAAATACCTTGCTGAAAACCGCTTGTCATTTCCTTCTGCTCCTCGTTGGGTTCGACACTCTTACTTATCGAAAGGACTACGATTGATCCCCTATACTTGTGGGTCATCATACACGACGTGAGCTTCGTCGAGTTTCTCCATCCATGCCGAGTGCCAGACACGCTTGTCCTTGTTGCAGGAATCCTTCATGTCTCTGTAGTAGGGGTCGATGATGGCCTCGGCGAGGTGAAACAGTGAGTCCTTCTCATGCTTCTTGCTTCCCCAGATCTTGTATTGGCCCTGGATGTTGACAAGATTCTGGCAGGCGATGCCCGAATTCTTGAGCACCTTTACATCGTTGGTGAGGTCCACCGTAGCGAACATGTAGTGGGGGTTGTTGACAAACCTGGCGAAACGCTCGCAAGGCCTTGTGGCCAGGCAGCAGTGGTAGACAAGGACGTGATTGCGCACGCACATCTGGGTGACAGCGACCTTGTGAAGAGACCCGGCACTAGCACGGGTGTACTCGAGGTCGAACCCGACCACCTTGTACTTCTCCGCAGCAAGCAACAACTCCATAGTGTGGATGGAGTTCTCCACCCAGATCGGGTTGTTGGTGTACACCACTGATACGTCTCCAACGTATCTATAATTTATGAAGTCTTCATGCCATGTTTATAAGAATTTTATATGGTTTTGGTATGATTTGATTAGAACTAACCCGGACTGACGCTGTTTTCAGCAGAACTACCGTGGTGTTGTTTTTTGTGCAGAAATAAAAGTTCTCGGAATTGGACGAAACTTTTTGACGATTTTTTTTGGACCAAAAGAGACCCCCGAAGCTTTGTGTAAGGACCAGAAGCCTCACGAGGAGCCCACAAGGCAACACGGCAACCCTGGGGGGGGGGTCGTGTGTTGTTGCCTTGTGGGGCCCTCGTAGCTCCTTTTCGCGTGATTCCAACGTTGAAAAATCCTATAAATAGAGAAACCCCCAAAAATAAGCCTAGAACTTCGACGCCGCCGCTGCAAGCCTCTGTACCGAAGAAATACCATCTGGAGCCCTGTTCTGGCACCCTGCCGGAGGGGGGAATCATCACCGGAGGCCATCTTCATCATCCCGGCGGTCTCCATGACGAGGAGGGAGTAGTTCACCCTCGGGGCTGAGGGTATGTAGTAGTAGCTATGTGTTTGATCTCTCTCTTGTGTTCTTGATTTGGCACGATCTTGATGTATCACGAGCTTTGTTAATATAGTTCGATCATATGGTATTTCTTCCCTCTCTATCTTCTTGTGATGAATTGAGTCTTTCCCTTTGAGGTTTCGTTATTGTCGGATTGAATATTTCAGATTTGAGAACACTTGATGTATGTCTTGCATGTGGATACTCGTGGTGACAATGGGGTATTCTATTGATTCACTTGATGTATGTTTTGGTAATCAACTCGCGGATTCCCGTGACCTTGGGGTGATCTAGGCATAGTGGTTGGTTGCACGTTTTCATTATCTTTTCTCCGATAAGAAACTTTGGGGTACTCTTTGAAGTTCTTTGTGTGGATTGAATATTATGAATCTGAAGTTGTTTGATGCATATCGAATGATCAAATCATGGATACTTGTGGTGACATTGGAGTATCTAGGTGACATTAGAGTTGGTTGATGCATATCATATGGTGTTATTTAAGTATGAACTCTAGGGCTGTTTGTGACGCTTATAGGGATGGCTCAATAGATCGATCGGAAAAGATAACTTTGAGGTGGTTTCATACCCTACAACAATTTCATCTTATGTTCTCCGCTAAGAGGAACTTTGGAGTGATTCTTTATCGCACGTTGAGGGATTGTTATATGATTCAATTATGTTAGCACTGTTGAGAGATTGCACTAGTGAAAGTATGAACCCTAGGCCTTGTTTTCAAGCATTGCAATACTGTTTTTACTCACTTTTTTTACTTGCTACCTTGCTGTTTTTTATTTTCAGATTACAAAAACCTATATCTACTATCTATACTACACTTGTATCACCATCTCTTCGCCGAACTAGTGCACCTATACAATTTACCATTGTATTGGGTGTGTTGGGGACACAAGAGATTTCTTGTATTTGATTGCAGGGTTGTTTGAGAGAGACCATCTTCATCCTACGCCTCCCATGGATTGATAAACCTTAGGTCATCCACTTGAGGGAAAATTGCTATTGTCCTACAAAACTCTGCACTTGGAGGCCCAACAACGTCTACAAGAATAAAAGTTGCGTAGTAGATCAAGCTCTTTTGTGGCGCCGTTGCCGGGGAGGTGAGTCCTTGAAGGTATATCTTTAGATCTTGCAATTGAATCTTTTAGTTTCTTGTTTATTCACTAGTTTGGTTTATAAAAGAAAACTATTTAAAAAAAATGGAATTGAGATTGCCTCACATGCTTCATCTTTATAATGTCTTTTTTGAAAATGATGGATCGGAAAATTGTGCCAAAGTGTTAGAAGAAGAATTCAATAAAATGTTTGGCATAAAATCTTTGAATGATAAGCATGATTGCAATATTGTTAGTATGAATTCATTGAATATCCAAAATGCTAATAATGATTGCACTAGTCATGATAAAAAGGTTTCTTATAAGCATGTCAATTTTTGTGGAGTGAATAAAATTTGTGAAGACATGCCTTATAGGGATGATAGATTTTGTAAGAAGCATAAACATGATAAAACCAATTGGTGGCTTAAAGTGATAGATGAATTTGCTACAAAATTATGCTCTCTTCATCACATTACTTGTGAACTTTGCAATAAGGTTGGTCATCTTAATTTTCAATGCATACTTTTTCATGATCGAATCATGGCTAAATATTGTAATGACTTGACCGCCCTTGAAGTATATAATGAGCTTTATCTATTTTTGGGGTGTGAAGAATTGACACATAAAAATAGTTGGTTTGAAGTATTCATTCTCATAGACGACATTGAAACTAATCTAAAGGAAATCTATATGTTTTGTGTGGTAAATTGCAATGAGAATGCTTATATTGCCAACTACAGAAAGATGGGAAAACCAATAGAATATAAGAGGAATACTAATGAAAGGGTAAAGATTTCTACATTCCCTCCTATTGTCTCTCGTGATGAAACAGGTGATGAGAAGGAGCTTCCTATCCAACCAATCTCTTCAATAAAAAGCTCAGAAAAATTAAATAAACCCACACATAATGTGGTGAAGAAAAAGAAAAGAAGGAAAAGTAGAGGTAAAGAGGTATCTCTCCCAAATAATGTTGCTCCTATTATTATTGTGCCTAATGAGAATGAATAAAAAATAATTGTGGAAGATGATACACTTGATGATGATTTTGTTTTGCCTATTACTTGTTATGATGATTATGATTGGGAAGATAATGATACTTCTTATGATCTTGAAAACCTTTTTGGCACCAACTTGGGAAAATATGATAATAATTGTTATACTATTGGTGCTATTCATACTATTGATGAATATAGTGATTATGCTAATGACATGCAAACCCACAAGCTTGGGGATGCTATGTTTGATTGGAATGACATGTTTGAGAATTTATTTGCTGCAAATAATGTTTATCCTAAGCTTGGGGATGCTATGCTTAATGAGGATGATCTTTTATTCCCCCCACTTTTGATGAACAAATTAATTATGATGATAACATGCCTCCTATCCATGATGATTGCAATAATAATGAAAGTGGGTTTGGAAGAGTGTCAACTTTAGGTAATAATCATTCCACTATTTTGGAGGGTGTTCAATCTTATAAAAATGATAAAAGTTCATTTGGAGAGGTCATGACTTTATTTAGTGTTGAATCCACTACTTCGGAAGAGGTTTCAATTGATTATGATGAGAACAAAGTTGCTACTTATGATGATTATTGTGATGATACTTATGTTATAAAAAGTAGTGATGACTATTATTATAAAACTTGTCATAATTAAGAATACCCTTTTTCCGAACATTACTCTTTTAATGTGGAAACAATTTATAGTATTCAAGTTTCAGATGATACACCCACTATTGTGAATGAGAATAAATTTGCTTATGTGGAGAGTAATAAAAATCCTATGCTTGTAGGTCATGAAAAGAATACTTTATGTGATAGATATATTGTTGAATTCATTCATGATGCTACTGAAAATTATTATGAGAGAGGATCATATGCTTGTAGGTGTTGGAATAATATCAAGTTTCCTCTCTATGTGTTGAAAGTTTTGAAGTTATGCTTGTTTTGTCTTCCTATGCTAGTTGATTCTTGCTCCCATAAATTATTTGCTCACAAAATACCTATGCATAGGAAGTGGGTTAGGCTTAAATGTGCTAGTCATATGCTTCATGATGCTCTCTTTGTGTTTCAATTCTTTACTTTTATGCGAGCATCATTGAAATCATCATGCCTAGCTAAAAGGCATTAAAGAAAAGCGCTTGTTGGGAGGCAACCCAATACTTATACCTACTGTTTTTATGTGTTCACATGATTAAGATACTTTAGTAATCATGTTTTATATGTTTTATTTCAATAATGTGCCAAGTAAAGCCTTTGGGATAGTGTGGATACTTGTTGATTTGATTCTGTGCAAAAACAGAAACTTTTGCGTCCAGTGCTGGATTTTATATTATGTACTGGAGCATGAGAAAATTCTGAAATTTTTACAGAGTATTGGTTTACAGATTTTTTACGTTTTCCTAATTTTTCAGAATGTTTGGAGGTACATAAGTATGGTTTTTAAATCGCTCACTACATGCTGTTCTGTTTTTGACAGATTCTGTTTTCGGTGCATAGTTTGCTTGTTTTAGTGTTTCCATAGCTTATATTGAGTAATATAAATTGTGTAAATGATGGAATACAGTATGAATTATGTGAGAACAATTATGAATCTTGTCTTGACAGTACCTAAGTGGATGATTTCTTTTTATCGTACTAACCTATCTCACAAGTTTCGTTAAGTTTTGTGTGATTGAAGTTTTCCAGTTTTGGGTGAGATATCGATATGAGGAGAATAAGGAGCAACCAGACCCTAAGCTTGGGGATTCCCAAGGCACCCCAAGGTAATATTCAAGGAATACTCAAGCTTCTAAGCTTGGGGATGCCCCGGAAGGCATCCCCTCTTTCATATTCAACACTATCGGTAACCTCACTTGGAGCTATATTTTTATTCATCACATAATATGAGTTTTGCTTGGAGCCTCATTTTATTTAGTTTATATTTTCTTTATGTTATCAATAATTATGTTTTTTATCTTTTAGTTCAATAAAATGCCAATTATAGCCTTTACCATGCTCAGTTTGCAAGTTTATGTGTTGCTGTTTGAAAACAGAAAGTTTTCTGTTATGTCCTGAATTTTTCTGAATTGTCAGAACATGATAAAAATATGAAATTTTTACACACTAAGAATGCATGAGTTCTCTATCACGTGGTAATTTTTCAGAATTTTTGGAGTTAGGTAAGTATGAATTTTAAATCCCCATTTACAGACTGTTCTGTTTTGGCAGATTTCGGTTATGGTTGCGTTATTTGCATATGTTGCGCGTTTAATATTTCTATTTGTGGATAGGAGTATTCAATATGCAGAGGCATTTAGTATGCAATGTTTAATTATAATTTTATTTATTTTTTACAGTAGAGAATGTTAAGGTTTTTAGTTGATTTATACTAACTTATCTCACAAGTTCTTGTTGAATTTTGTGTGGATGAAGTTTTTAAGATTTAGGAGAAGCCATGATATGAGAGGAATTAAGGAGACACAAGATCTCAAGCTTGGGGATTCCCAAGGCACCCCAATATAACATTCCAAGAAGTCTCAAGCAACTAAGCTTGGGGATGCCCCGGTGGGCATCCCGCCTTTCTTCATCAACACCTATCGGTTAGCCAAAGTTTTTACTTGTTCACATGATATGTGCTATTCTTGGAGTGTCCTTTTATTTTCATTTTATTTTGTTTGAATAAAATTATCAAGATCTGAAAGTTTTTATTGAGAGAGAGTCTTCACATAGCCACTTAATTGTTTGACTACTCATTGATCTTCACTTATATCTTTTGGAGTAGTTTGTCATTTACTCTTGTGCTTCACTTATATCCAAGAGTAAATTGTTGAATGAATTGAATATCATAAAGTTGAAATTATATGTGTTTCATATGCTTGTCCCATGGGGAGTAGTGACTTCACATAAAAGAAGTATGAGTGGTAAAATTTATTGAAAGTTAGCAAACATAGCATTAGTCACTTGAACAATTCATGAAAGAATATTGAAGGAAGAGAGACTTCACATATAAATATACTATCTTGGACATCTTCTATGATTTTGAGCCCCCATTAATTATTTTGAAACTTGATCAAGTAGTTGATGTTGGACAAGGAAGACAACGTAATGGGTTATGTTTGTTTATATTCACATAGATGTTATATTGTCATGGATCCTCTAACATGTGGTGCTTGCCCCCTATCTTTTGCTAGCCAAAATTCTGTACTAAGTAGAGATACTACTTGTGCATCCAAAAACCCTTAAACCCAGTTTATGCCATGAGAGTCCACCATATCTACCTATGGATTGAATAAGATCCTTCAAGTAAGTTGTCATCGGTGCAAAGCAATAAAAATTGCTCATAATATGTATGAACTTTTATTGTAAGGGAAAATAAGCTTTGTTCGATCTTGTGATGGTGAAGAATAAAAGCGACATACTGCATAATAAAGGTTGCTATCACAAGGGGCAATATAAAGTGACGTTCCTTTGCATTAAGAGCTTGCACATCCAAAAATAAAAAGTGCATGACAACCTCTGCTTCCCTCTGCGAAGGGCCTATCTTTTACTTTATGTATTTACTTTTATGCAAGAGTCAATAGTATTCTTCTCTATTCCGTTTTTATTTTCTCTCTTGGCAAGCATCATGTGGTGGGGAAAGATCCAGGCACATATATCCAGTTGAATATAGGTGATCATGAGTTATTATTGTTGACATTATCTCTATGATAAGCAAGTTGGGAGGCAAAACATTAAGCCCCTATCTTCCTATGTGTTTGACTGAAACGGTTTGTTCTAAAAATATGCTTTGAGTGTCAGCAATCATGGAAGACTATATGATAGTTGAGTATGTGGAATTTGCTAAATCAAAGCTCTTACATAGACCCTTCCTGAAAATAAGATGAATTGCAACTGTTTGATGACTGAGAACATAGTTTGTTAGTTTTCAAGAAAGTTTATGGTCTATACTTTAGCATGTGAATAGCTTGCTACTTGATCATGAAAAGTTTTATGAGATGAGCTACTGTTTATGATATATAATTATTCTAGAAAAAGTGTTTGGAATTATCATTGATCAAACTTGTGCACTATGCTAGCATTCACACTTCATAAATTATTTCTTTTATCATTTACCTACTCGAGGACGAGCAGGAATTAAGCTTGGGGATGCTGATACGTCTCCAACGTATCTATAATTTATGAAGTATTCATGCCATATTTATAACAATTTTATATGGTTTTGGTATGATTTGATTAGAACTAACCCGGACTGACGTTGTTTTTAGCAGAACTACCGTGGTGTTGTTTTTTGTGCAGAAATAAAAGTTCTCGGAATTGGACGAAACTTTTTGACGATTTTTTTGGACCAAAAGAGACCCCCGAAGCTTCGTGGAAGGAGCAGAAGCCTCACGAGGAGCCCACAAGGCAACATGGCGCGCCCTGGGGGGGGGGGGTCGTGTGCTATTGCCTTGTGGGGCCCTCGTAGCTCCTTTTCGCGTGATTCCAACGCTAAAAACTCCTATAAATAGAGAAACCCCCAGAAATAAACCTAGAACTTTGACGCCGCCGCCGCAAGCCTCTGTACCGAAGAAATACCATCTGGAGCCCTGTTCCGGCACCCTGCCGGAGGGGGGAATCATCACCGGAGGCCTCCATGACGAGGAGGGAGTATTTCACCCTCGGGGCTGAGGGTATGTACTAGTAGCTATGTGTTTGATCTCTCTCTCGTGTTCTTGATTTGGCACGATCTTGATGTATCGTGAGCTCTGTTAATATAGTTGGATCATATGGTGTTTCTTCCCTCTCTATCTTCTTATGATGAATTGAGTCTTTCCCTTTGAGGTTTCGTTATTGTCGGATTGAATATTTCATATTTGAGAACACTTGATGTATGTCTTGCATGTGGATACCCGTGGTCACAATGGGGTATTCTATTGATTCACTTGATGTATGTTTTGGTAATCAACTCGCGAATTCCCGTGACCTTGGGGTGATCTAGGCATAGGGGTTGGTTGCACGTTTTCATTATCTTTTCTCCGATAAGAAACTTTGGGGGTACTCTTTCAAGTTCTTTGTGTGAATTGAATATTATGAATCTGAAGTTGTTTGATGCATATCGAATGATCAACTCATGGATACTTGTGGTGACATTGGAGTATCTAGGTGACATTAGAGTTGGTTGATGCGTATCATATAGTGTTATTTTAGTACGAACTCTAGGGCTATTTGTGACGCTTATAGGGATGGGTCAATAGATCGATCGGAAAGGATAACTTTGAGGTGGTTTCGTACCCTACAACAATTTCATCTTATGTTCTCCGCTAATAGGAACTTTGGAGTGATTCTTTATCGCACGTTGAGGGATTGTTATATGATTCAATTATGTTAGCACTGTTGAGAGATTGCACTAGTGAAAGTATGAACCCTAGGCCTTGTTTTCAAGCATTGCAATGCCGTTTTTACTCACTTTTATTACTTGCTACCTTGCTGTTTTTTTATTTTCAGATTACAAAAACCAATATCTACTATCCATACTACACTTGTATCACCATCTTTGCCGAACTAGTGCGCCTATACAATTTACCATTATATTGGGTGTGTTGGGGACACAAGAGATTTCTTGTATTTGATTGCAGGGTTGTTTGAGAGAGACCATCTTCATCCTACGCCTCCCATGGATTGATAAACCTTAGGTCATCCACTTGAGGGAAATTTGCTACTGTCCTACAAAACTCTGCACTTGGAGGCCCAACAACGTCTACAAGAATAAAAGTTGCGTAGTAGACATCAACCACCGAGAGCTCAGTGACCCTTCTGTGGGTGTCCACTGCGGCATGCATGGTGAACTACCGCTCGTCGTCGGCAGCCGCTGGGAGCGCCATTGGAGCAGCGCAGGATACCCTCTCTGTATTTGTCATCGTGGGTGTGCTTCTTGCAATACTGGGGCGCGATCAAAAGGTTGAAGAGACACAAGGGTTAAATGGCCGCTGTAATAAATGGGGGCTGGACGGCCTGTAATCGTCATGTCTTGTCACCGCGTTCCTAGCGGAGGATTCCAGTGCACGCTTGAGCACCCCACACGCATTTCGTTTGACCACACATGGGCTCGAAGAGGTGCCAAGTTTACCCGTGGGTGATGAGGTCAAAGTTACACAGACAGGTAATGATGGAAACTCGAGTGCGATAATTCTAGGCACACTGTTGAAGAAACCAATTGTGTACAATAATGTCGAAGATCGCTGTCGAGTCCGCAATATAGACCGTTTGCGTTGAGATCGACAGGGGAAACACATTCGAGAATGGTAAATAAAATCAAGTCCATTGAGGTCCAGATATTAATCGTCCATTGCATATGAAGGTCAAAATAGTACTACCAATATACGAGTCTCATACGATGCCATTTCAACGATTGTACCACAAAAGCCTGAAATATTACAAGGTTGAAATTCCAGAGTTAGAAGGCTCAAATTCGAAGATTACAAGGTTCAAACTGATATTAGAAATGAAATTCAGCTCATGCAGCGGCAGACACCCACGTTGATCAGCTGAACATGGACATATGAGAGGTTCAAACTGATATTACAACTTGTAACACCCTTTTCGAAACCTCAACATTTCCGCAAAGGGATCATCCACTGACAAGTCATGTATGGGCTTGACATAATGACTTCTGATTACTCTGTCAACTGAACTTCCAAAATGAAATTCAGCTTCTGCAGAGCCTTTTCCATTCTGTCGTAGCCGCCGGCACTGATCAGCAAACCATTCAGTTTTGCGAAGCAAATGTATGGCAAACCTCATTACCTTTAGCACCCTTGCTCTCACAACAAAGAACCTGGCGAATATAATCCCCGGTAAGGTCCCTCGGTAGGAGTTCAAAGTAATTTCTGAGAGATGCAGATCAAGGCATTCGATGTGGTTGTTATATTATATCACATTATCCACTACCGAGCCTAATCTTATCTGCAAAAGAAGAGAACGTATTAGTGCCTACATGCAGCTTTGAACACTACTACATGCCTCTTTGATTTGCAGGATTTCTAAAATACACGAATAGAGTGACATGCCATCATCGATCCTACATGATTAACATGGGCATTTGATCACAATCTAGAAAAATGTGGGCTTCTTCCCAAGAGGTTGGAGTGGATGGAAATTTCCCTACGAAAACTAGTACAGATGAATCCAAAGGAGAAATGCATATGGATTGTAACCTTATGAACCAAGCAACCACTATAGGGAAAAAAACATCTATGTACTGAAATCCTCCAAACTTCCTTCAGAAATCGTAGTACATTCGTCATTGTAAACTTGGGAAAAGGTACCAACAAATTGAACTCCCTTATGGTTAACATTTAACAGGAAAGGAGCATCACCTTGATATATAACTTCTCCAGGCACGGAAAGCATCTCAGGAAACTGACAACTTCATCCAGGTTGGGGCCGATAGATTCTAGTGCGAAGACCTTCACTGTGCTCAGATACGGGGTCAAGAATGTCGGGTTCATTTTCTAGATGACAGACGAACATACATCTTCAAAATTAGAAAAAATGTTAATTTCAAGAAGGAGAAGAAGAAGGCGACTGTTGTACCTGAACGGGTGTGGATCCAATAACAAGTTTGGAGAATTTGACAGACGAGTAGCCAACCACTGTCAATTTCGGCGCAGAAATGACACTGATTCTTGTTGGACCTTGTTGATCAACTACAAGTAATCTCTCAAGTAAAGGTGTGTCCTCAATGACCATACTGTGATACACCTTCTGTGATCTCTTGTTGCAGCACCATCAACACAAATAAATTGTCCGGAGAGTCATGGAGGTGATGTGGAAGCTACTCAACCCATTGATCGCCTGAAGACGAAGGTGCTCGAGTGCAGTACAGCCACGGAGCAGGCGCTCCATGTCAACCTTGGGGATGCAGACGGCAACGATCTCGAGGTGCTTCAGTCGAGGGAGAAAAAGAGCGGGCGCGTCATTAATCGGGGGCAAATGGCAGTTCATGAACCTGGCAAGCCGTAGCATGGGCGCAAGGCGGAGCGCGGATGGTGGCAGCAAGCACATATGTCCATCATTAAAACTGAGCTCCTCGAGGTGATCTAGGGCGGGGGATCGGAACCACTCGTCAAGCTTGGCTCGGTCCTTGCCGTTGGAACGGAACTTGCCCGTGATAAGGCCTCTGATTGGGCCAGGGTGCCTGCCGAGGATCTGGGACAATGCGTCCAAGCTTTTGCCATAGCCATGGCAGAGCTTGTGGACGTCGATGAGGTCGAGAGGGGTGGAGTGCCATAGGGGGTGCCACCGCCGGGAAAGGACGGTTATCCGCGTGCCATATTTGATTGGGAGGAGGGAGATGATGACGATCAACATATCATCGGGGAGTCTGCTGATGAAGTCTAGACCCGCCGGAGTCGCTTATGGTTCTTGCTCGACCCGCCTCCGCTTGTTGGCAGCCTCGTCCTCCACCTCCGGAGTCTCCTCAGCGGCGATGCTATCTGATAGGAGTGAAGGAGTAGGAGGATAGGGAATATTTAGTTAGAACAGGGCAGAAGAAAAGTGTATTGGTAACTAGAAGTTACTAGGTAGGAACAGACTTAACAGAGTCAGAAAATGGAATCCCTATTGGTTGCTTAAATACTACACAATTACTTTGATATTGCTAGGTAAGTCAACAAGCAGATACTTGAAAAAAACACTTACTTCGAACAAAGTCTGGACGGATGATATCGTCGGGGAAGTTAGCATGTATCATATGACCAGGCTCTTTTAGGTGCAGTGCAATTCTAGTGCCAGCTTTCACTACATAAAACTTAGAAATCTATGTCCAAAGGCCCATGCCAAAATAGGAGTGACCATGTTCATCAAGTTTTACGGAAACAATGATTGTAAATCCATGGTTTGTGTTCAATATGACATTCCTGGAGTCTTCAGTTATGTAAAGGCCAAGATTGTGTACTACAGTTGCTGTTGCAAAGCAAGGGATGTACTGCAGGAAATGATAAGATTGTTAAAGAATAGGGTAACATGCAAATATGGGAGTAATTGAAAGAACAGTACACGGCAGTTGAAATCAAAGGACACAAATTTATAATTAAACAGATAGTGTAACCATGATGTCATGCAAATATGAGAGTAATCGAAAGAACATTGCAACATTAATTTGCCTAATATAGAAAGAAGAAAAATCCCCTTTGACATGTATGCTGCATGTGGCACCTTTTATCGAAATGCAGCAATATATAGTATATGTTTAGAAAAGTAGGTCATGCCAACCGAGGTAGGGTGAGATTGAACATACCGTGCGCCTCCTAAAGTCATCTGGTACGGTGAGATGGAACTTCTCGGCTGTCTGGCCGAGGCCGCATAGGCCTGATGTCTCCGTGCACTGTACACTCTATGAATGAAAGAAAACCCTCGAATCAGCTAGAAGAAAAAAGAATTCACGGCGATTTCGGCCGGGTGATTAAAAGGGGCAGACGAACTGGAATAAGAGATGAGCGAATATTTCAGTAAATTAGTTACCTGGTTCTCCATGAGAAAAAAACCAATACCGCAGATTCCCCAAACGGGCGGAGCTGGGTCGATGGCGAGCAGCGTCGAGAAAGTAGATGGCGATAGGCAGCGGCAAGCGGCAGTGGCGAAATACGGTGGGGTTTGCTGGCAGCCGGCGGCGGCGACAGCCGTCGAGCTACGTGGTTGCCACGGCGATACGCGGTGACATGCAGAGTCGCGGAGGAGTGCAGGTGCGAATGGGGACCCGGGGGGGGGGGGTGGGTGGGCGGGGAGAGGGTTTGTGGGGATGGTGAGGGTTTTCTTTTTTCCTTTTTGAATTGGGTGATGAGGGTTTTCTGTCCCACAAAGCATTTCGGAGGCAACGGTTTGGTAGAGCCAACCGTTTGTGATTAACATCACTCCGGTGTATTTTCAAAAAAAACATTAGTCCGGTGTGAGGGTGATACGGAGTGTCGTTCGATCTGTGTACATCCTATGGTGCAGACGTGCGATCCGTGGGGAAGCATTCTAGCCAATCAGAACACACATGCCGCGGCACAATGAAAGTCATCGCACACAGTTCCAATCTTGGAAAATCACCAAGTTTCAGGGAGGGTCCACATTTCCTTCGTCGGTTGAATCTGAAATTTTTACCCACGCTAAACATTCACCCTAATATGCATAAAATTCCATCAACCAAACTGATTGCATACTCATCCCACATGTAGACATAAGTAAACATAGATATAAGCATACTTAGGCATAGATAATAAGCGTACTCAAGCATAGTTCAACCATATATAGTTCAACCGATATTAAGCATACTCAAGCATAGTTACAATTAAGACACTACATAGCCATATATAGTTCAATCCCACATCTCATCTGCCGACAGGCCTGCACAAAGGTGAAGCTTCTCCAGGTACTCAGCGTACGCGGCGTGCGCCACCCTGCGAGAATACTTCTGCTTGAAGGAGCCAACGACTCGTCCTCTTGCATGTGCCAGAACACTTTCATACTCATGATGAAGCTTTTGGTTGCAAACGGGCATCCAAAGCCCATATTCCAGGTCCTCACACGCCTGTTATGCAGTCCCGCATAAAGCTCCGTGAACTTTTGCCTCTTGAACCTCCTCTGGCCATCTTCGTCCTCGTTGTCGACATCGTCAGATAGCACCTATACATATAGTAAAAAATGTGGCGTCAGTATATTTTATAATAATGTGAATTCAGCAGGAAGAGTTTATGAAACATAATATATCCTGTGACAGCGTGAACCCTAAATCATCAAGTGATCTTGAAGAAAGAAATGCATAAATAGAGAGCACACAACTTAGTGCAACAAAATTAAGAGTCTGATTGGTTTGCTACCAACATTTGGCAGAATCAAAAGTTTGGTTTGCCACCGACATTTGGCAAAATCAAAAGTTGCCAACACTTGGCAACCTTTTGTGAGATTGGCAATGAACAATGGAATGCAAACTAATCTCTAGCGAACATTTGGGAGTTGCCAAAATTTGGCATGCCAACGACTTTTGGCATCAAACCAATTTACATGACGTAAAGTAGGATTAGGATTTTATGGCTATTTTTTAGCCAGATCCAAAGATTTTGGTTCGATTTTTTTAGCACAATCATCTATGTACATACCAATTTGGAATTTTTTTTGGCACAAGCATATATGTACGACATTCAAAATCAACTATCAAGATCTGGCTAGGAATTATTAGCAACACTAACCCTAGTCGGATTATTAGCAGAAATCATTTGTACAGAAGAAACAATTAATCACTTATCATTTGTACCATTCAAACAATCAATACACTACATGGATCTATCGAATCTAACTCAGATTTCATGGATTGAGAGAACATAACCATAGGGTTTCTATTCCAAAAAGGGGGAGGCAGGACTAACCAAAGAAACCCTAGGATATATTTGCCACATAAATGGGTATAGATGACTAATCGGTTCTCCGTCGTCGTCGGAGTCATCGCCGGAGTGGTCATCGGAGTCGTCGCCGGAGTCGCTGTGGACCTCCGGCTCCGACAGTGGAAGCACAACGCCATCGATGATGTCAACGTCGTGCTTCTGCCTGTGCGAGACCTCGTCGGTGGTGACGGCAACCTCTGTCTCCAGCTTGACGCCGTTCTCAGGTGCTTTAGCAGCTCCGGCGTCGCCACTCCCTCCGATGGTGCGCTTCGGCGACATCGTCATACACTGACGGTGGTGACGACTGAGAGCGGTGTCGAGGATGCAGGCAGAGAGAGAGGATTGTGTGTGTAGCAAGAATGGGGGGTGCGGCCGCCTCTTATGACCAGCGGCTCGGGCACGCCATTAATATGGAGCAGTGGGAGCAAGGCGGACGGCGGTCAAAGGGCTGGCTCGCCTTCCTGTGAGCCTGCGCAGTAGACTGCTGGCATGCCTACCTTCATTTCACATAGCTACTCGCATGCCTCCCGGTGACACTGCGCAGCGAACACGCCTCACGTCAATTCACACACCTGCCCGCACGCCTCCCGGTCTGCCTATGCGGCGGACTGCTCGCATGCGTCCCTTCAACTCACACCTGCTTGCACGGCACACGGGACGTGTGGCGGCACGTATATTGTTTTTCTTTTTTGATGATTAATTCTGCCGCTTTATTACTTAACCAAAGCATGGCACGTACATTGTTGGTCTAACGCCCACGGTATGAATAAATAATCGGTTTGTGATATTGGTTGCCAATTATTAATAATCTCCCATTTGTAAGATGAATATATCAAAACTTGTCTCAAATTTGACAAAAAAAATACAATATCACAGTCTATTGGTGTCCATATGACACCACGATAAGTTTCATGAATTTCAACTAAGTTTTGGATTTACTGGATTTTAAAAATCAAGATTCTCAATGTTTGAAATTTCTTGCATGGGAACTATATAAACATGCACCCAGGGACACACATATGCTTTTCCAATCCATTTTGGTGCACTATCACGTGTGCATGTAGCTCAAATTTGATTTTTGCACATTATATCCCTAGGAAATCAATCAATGTATAAAAACGTCCGAATGATCTCTGATTTTTTTCTTCCAAATTTTAACACGACACTCCTTTGGTCATATATGTTCACCACGGAAAAAGTTTAACATGCCTTGTAGTAGCGGTGGTGGTGCGGTGTGTGTGTGTATCGGGGGGGGGGGGGGGGGTCCGGCAGTACACTACGAGTCGTGAGCCACCGTGTGGGGTTGACTGTTTTGTGAGGCTGGTGCCACATCAAAGTCGTGAATTGGTTATTTGAAACATTACATAGCCCTTTCATACATACATGTTTGGGCCACATGCATGCATGGTGGTCCTCGGACACTCCCTCATGCGGTTATCAGCGACGCGCCCATTTGTTAGCCCATGAAGGTTATCACTTTTCACCGACATCGAGAGGCATTTGACCAAAGGTGGATTCATCGATATCTTGGGATGAGTTATGGTGTGGATCATGGTGAGATTCCAGATCAAAGTTCGAGCGCGTGCGTACACATGAATCCCTCCCACCGGCTCGAAGTGAGGGGGACTACGACACATCGTGAACCTCTGTGTAGGGCATTTCCGGTTTGCGAAGCATGTGCCACATCAAAGTTGTGCAGTGGGTACATTCAAACATCACACAACACCTCTTTGGGCATGCAGGCGGTGGTTGTCCTAGGACACTCACTCGCGTGTGACGCTTTCTGTGGGCCCGCGAGGTCGTCGTCCATCACTTTGACCTACAGCGAGAGAGGTTAATTTGACCAACAAGGATGATTCTTTTTGGTTTGTGTTACGGTAGGAGTATATAGTACGCGTCGAAGAGGGGGGAGGGGATCGACCAACATATACTACGCGTCATGAACCTCGCACCGTGTGGGGACTTTCCAGTTTCCGAGGCAGGTGCCACATGAAAGTTGTGCATTGGGTATTCAAATATCACACAAACACCTCTTTGGGCCACATGTAGGCGGTGGTTGTGCTACGGGACACTCACTCACGTGCGACGCTTCCATCTGTGGGCCCGTGAGGTCGTCGTCCATCACTTCGACCCAACGAGAGAGAGGTTAATTAATTTGACCGACAAGGAGGATTCTTTTTGGTTTGTGTTAATTACGGTAGGATTATATATAGTATGCATCGAAGAGGAGGGATGGGACCAGCATATACTACGCGTCATGAACCTCGCTCTATGTGGGGACTTTACGGTTTTCGAGGCAGGTGCCACATCAAAGTTGTGCATTTTGGGTATTCAAACATCACAACAAACACACACCTCCGTACGTACATATGTTCTGGCCCACATGAAAGCGATGACGGTTGTCCTCTGGCACTCACTCATGTGGTTATCGGCGATATTGATGCTTTCCATCTGTGGGCTCGCTTGGTCCATCACTTTGACCGACAGCGAGAGAGGTTAATTTGACTTAGGAGGGGATTAATTTTTGGTTTGTCTTACGGTATAGGTCATGCTGTGAGATTACATAATATATATAGTTTGAGCGCATGCATGTGTACGCATGAATCCCTCCCACCGGATCGAAGTGTGTGTGTGTGTGGGGGGGGGGGGGGCAGCACACGACTCGTCTTGAACCGATCTCGCTCCGTGTGGGGACTGTACGATTTTCGACGCAGGCGCACATCAATGTTGTGCATGGTATTCAAACATGCATGCATCACCTGCATACATATGTTTGGGAGACATGCATGAATGCAGTGGTTGTCTTTGGACAGTACTCCCCGTTGCGTGGTTATCGGCGGCAAGCCTATATATTCGTGGGCCCGTGTGGACGTCAATTACTTCGACCGACAACGAGAGAGGTTACCAGGGTGGATTCTTTTTCTTTGTGTAAGTGCATCAAGTGCCCCCTTAGTGGTTTTGGAGTATTGAAGACAAATAGGTTGAGGAACTAATATGTTTGTGAGTATACACAGGAGACAGAGCCCCTGAAGATTTGGTTTAACACATGGAAGACGGCCCCTAAAAATAGATTTCTTCGAGTGAAGAATTTGGTTATAAAATTGGTACGGCCTTTGAAGAAATTGATGTGAAGACTTTGAAGGTTGAAGACTTTGGTTTTCGTAGTTTGTTTTCTTCTTATTTGAGTCATAGGAAAAACCGTACTATTAAAGGGGGTCTAGGTGAAACATATTTCACATTTCCAAAGTGATGCTCAAACTTACTCAAACCTATACACACAAAAGCCGCTTCGAGTGAAGCCTTTGGAAATCTCCAGTACAGCTGACGCATTTGCTAGCGACAGTGACGAAGTTCATCTGGTCGCTGACAAATTTGGTCAGGCTGAGGAGTTAGGAGTTCGCCAGTGCGATCTCCCTACCGTGAGGAAATTGAGTGCCCTGATGAAATTGAGAGTTCAATTTTCCGACCGTTGCTGTGCCGCGTGCCAGCTGTCGAGTGGATTCTTATCCTGACAACGGTCGAATCAGTGAAGGGCTTTTATGACAATTCATGTCGGGTTGCCCCCTGGCTATAAATAGCCTCCCCCCACAACCACTTGTTGGTTGGCTGCTCCGAGAGAACTTGACACTTGTCATTTGAGAGCAACCCATCCTCTGACGACTTTGAGAGAACCCAAGTGAGGAAAACCCAACCAGAGCCTAAGTGATTGAGCATCACTGAAGAGAATGATCTGTGTGATCCGACGCTTGTTACCTTTGAGGACTGTCATTCCTCCAGATGGTTAGGCGTCATGTTTTGAGCACCCAAGAGTAATTGTGGCGTGCCGGTGAACAAGTCTGTGAAGGTTTCGGAAGTCTACCTTGAAGACTTACCATGAGTGATTGGGCGAGGTTTAAGTGACCTTAGCTCAAGAGGAATGTGGTGAGGACTAAGTGTTCTCTGAGTTGCGACTCAGCCGCCTCAACCAGACGTACAGTTGATACAACAACTGGAACTGGTCTACCAAATTCCATTGTCTTCACCGAGCCAACCTGGGTTCAAATTCCTCACCCTCCCTTACTTTATTCCGCTGCTGAAGAATTTGTTATCTATCCTCTGACGAATTCGAACTGAAGTATTTGATCACGCTATCTTTTATTTCCTTAGTTCATATTCCTCATTCTTGTATGATTGCATGTTCTTCACTCTTATGTATCCTGATCGCATATACTCTGATTCTGTGATGACTTAGTTTCCCTTGCGTTTCTATTTCTTCACTCTGATCTTCGTCAAATTCATCAGAGTTTGACGAATTTCTAATAATCTCCCATTCACCCCCCTCTGGGAGATAACCTGCGCTTTCAATTGGTATCAGAGCAAGGTACTCGCTTGTTCTGTGTGATTTTGGTTTAACCACCTGGAGTTTTAGTTATGTCGACCGCAGGTATGATTAAGGTCTCCGCTGCATGCCCCATCTTCGATGGCACAAACTACCCATACTGGAAGGTCATGATGTGAAAGCGTCTCCTTGCCACGAACAGCGAATTATGGACTGTCACTGAACTGGGATTGACTGATCTTTGCAAGAAGGCGAATGCTGAGGACATTCGCAGATACACTCAACTCGATGCTCGGGCCAAATACATCATCTGTTCTCGTCTGACCAAGGATGAGTTCACTCGCATCTCTCATTTGAGCAATGCGAAACTCATCTGGGACAGGATCTCCGACGTCTATGAAGGGGCATATAGACGTGATGATCCCTGGCTTGTGGAACTTGCGAATTCCCTCAGATCCCAGGAACCTGATGATGCCTCCACTTCGTCTGCAGTTTGTCTCATGGCACGAGGTGCAAAGGTAACCTCATCTGAAGCTTACTATGAAACTTCCAGTGATGATGACTCTGAGTGTGAATCTAAACCAAGCTATAAGAAACTTGCTAAAATTGGTATTGAGCAGCAACATGCCTTGGAAAAGACTCAAAAACTGCTAGACAAAAGCGATGATCTGTTGAACGATGAAATGGAACGCTCACAAATCTTAACTGACCAAATCAAACGTCTTCAATCAAAATTTGACGAACTTGAAAGTCGTCATGTGTCCCTCTCAGCTGAACACGAGAAGCTGTCCTATGAATTTCTTCAAAGGAAGCAAGATCTCGAGAAGCTGAGAGCGTCTCATGATGATCTTCAAAAGGAAAACGATTCACTCCTCGCTCAACAGATCAATACCGCTCAGGAAGAATTTGTTGCACCATGCCTAAAATGCCTTGAACGTGATAATGCTAATTCTTCAGCTGAATGTTCAAATGCTTCTATTCTTGCAATTGCTTCAACTGCTACGGTGGCCACTAACCCCTCATCAGAGGAAGCTACCAGTGATACTAATGAAAATGCAGGGCTGAAGGGATTGTATGTCACTGGCATGTATACAAGCCTCAAAGGGCATCAAACCTTTTGTGACGTGCTCAAAAAGCAAATTCTTCACAGGAACCCTAGGAAAGAGGGTATTGCTTTTGAGAGAAAGCTCAACGCTGATGGTTCGTATTGGAAGCCTGAGCAGTATCCCAAAACCACATGGGTTGCTGCAAAGGGACCTCCAGTAGACCCATCCACTTTATCTGGCTATACTTGTGATTCTTCATATTCTTCAGATGAGTCATTTGACTCCAACTATAAACTGTTCAAGAATAAGAATGGTGAGGTCTTGGCCAGATTCATTGGTACTAATTGCAGGAACGGTCCACCTGTGAAGAAAATCTGGGTTCCTAAAAGACGTCTGGAAAATCTTCAGGTGAATGTCATCATGACACCACCGATGAAAAAGAAACTTCCCAGGGCAAATTCTTCACAGGGATCAAAGTCGTCAAATGGACGCAGACCCACTTATGGTCGCACTAATGCCTCTGTTTCGCAGGGAAACAGACAGCAATTTGATGAATATGGGCATTATTCTTCTAACCACTATGTTCACAAATCTTCGAGGAATTTCTCTGCTTATTCATTCAATTACTATAACCCTCCTGTGAAGAGAAATGCATATTGTTCAATGCCTAAGTTCTCCATTAATGCACTTCGCCACATTGCTTCTCAGCCACCCATTCAGATGTTGGTGGTTAAGAAGAAGAACTAATCTCTTCTGTAGGGTCAGGTCTTTAGACAACTAAATGTCTGATGAATTTGCTGAAGACCTGACAAAATGCCTATTGGGATGCAGGCTAATCATGCTGAAATGAATGCTTCATTTCACACATCCCTTATGCTGCTAGATATTATTCATCGATGAAATTGTCTGACGAAATTGATCATTCTCATATTCTTCACTTTGAAGCATATGAATTTGTAAGTCAGACTAATGCTTCTACAGGATGAAACACCTTCAGCCACTGAATGGGTCTTGGACAGTGGCTGCACGAATCATGTGACTGGAGATAGGAATCTCCTCACTGATGCTCCCCTTACTCCGTCTCATCTGAAGCATATCACATAAGCTGACAAAGGAAAAAACAAGGTATTGGGTCTAGGTAAGGTTGCCATTTCAAAGGATCGACACATGGAAAAGGTGGTGCTTGTCGAGTCCCTTGGATACAACCTCATGTCTATCTCAATGCTTTGTGATCTTGATATGATTATCATCTTTGGCAAATATAGATGCATCGTGCTGTTGGAATCTGACAAATCCAAAGTCTTCGAAGGCTTTAGGAAAGGTGACTTGTACATTGTAGATTTCTCTACAGGTCCTCAGCCTGCAACATGTCTAATGGCAAAAGCTTCGGAATGCTGGCTATGGCATCGACGACTTGGACATGCTGGAATGAGGAATTTGAGCACTCTCGTCAAGAAGAAGCATATCATTGGCGTCGAGGGTGTCAAATTCGTCAAGGATCACCTCTGTGGTGCTTGTGAGTCTGGAAAGATGACCAGAGCCAAGCACCAAGCGAAGACAATCATGACCACTACTCGTCCCTTTGAATTACTTCACATGGATTTGTTTGGTCCTACACATTATGCCACACTAACCAATGCAGCATCTCTCTATGGATTCGTCATTGTTGATGACTACTCTCGCTACACCTGGGTGCACATCATTACCTACAAGACTGAAGTTCAGAATGTCTTCAGACGATTCTCCAATCGGGCCATGACGAATTATGATCTCAAGATCAAGCACATCAGGAGTGACAATGGCACCGAGTTCAAGAACACTGGCCTCGATGACTATCTTTATGAACTTGGTATCACTCATGAGCTCTCTGCTCCCTACACTCCTCAGCAGAATGGAGTCGTGGAGCGCAAGAACAGAACACTCATCGAGATGGCATGTACTATGCTTGATGAATACAAGACTCCTCGTCACTTCTGGCCTGAAGCAATTGACACTGCATGCCACATCATCAACCGAGTATATCTTCACAAATTCCTCAAGAAGACCTCATATGAGCTCCTCACTGACAAGAAACCAAATGCGAGTTATTTCAAAGTCTTCGGTGCTAAATGTTGGATTAGAGATCCTCATCACAGTTCTAAATTTGCACCGAAAGCACATGAAGGTTTTATGCTTGGTTACGGAAAGGACTCGCACACCTACAGAGTCTTCAACTCCTTACACCACAAGGTTGTTGAAACTGTAGATGTGCGGTTTGATGAAACTAACGACTCGCAAAGAGAGCACCTGCCTCCTGTGCTAGATGAAATGCCTCCTGAGGAATCTATCAAGCTGATGGGCACTGGTGAAATTGTGCCCAGTGAAGAAATAGCTCCTGATGAAGAAGTGGTTGTTCCTCGTTGTGAAGAAACTGAACATCCTGACGGAAATGATGCTGAGGATTCTGCACGGCAACGACAACAACAAGGCCCTCGACCAGCACATCCACGAGTGGCGAATGTAGTGCAGATTGAAAAGATCCTCGACAACATCAATGCACCTTGTCCCCTCACTCGCTCAAGAGCTTCACATTTAGCTTACTTTTGTGGGCATTACGCGTTTGTCTCTATTTCAGAGCCCTCCAAAGTTGATGAAGCCTTTCTAGAACCAGAATGGATTCAAGCAATGCAAGATGAATTGCATCAGTTCGAGCTCAACAATGTGTGGGAGCTTGTTAAGCGTCCTGATCCACGCAAGCACAATGTCATCGACACTAAGTGGATCTACCGCAACAAACAAGACGAAAATGGCCAAGTGGTGAGGAATAAGGCCCGTCTTGTAGCTCAAGGCTACACACAGGTTGAGGGTATTGATTTCGATAAAACATTTGCACCTGTTGCTAGGCTTGAAGCCATTCATATATTGCTTGCATATGCTAACCATCATGATATCCTCTTATATCAAATGGATGTGAAAAGTGCATTCCTCAATGGTAAGCTCGAGGAAGAAGTATATGTTGCTCAACCACCAGGTTTTGAAGACCCAAAGCATCCTGACAAAGTCTTCAGACTCAACAAGGCACTTTATGGCCTCAAGCAAGCCCCGAGGGCTTGGTATGATACACTGAAGGAATTCCTGAAGAAAAAGGGGTTCAAGCCCGGTTCACTTGGCCCTACTCTTTTCACAAAATCTTATGATGATGAACTGTTCATATGCCAAATATATGTTGATGATATTATCTTTGGTTGCACTAACAAGAAATACAGTGACGAATTTGCTCATATGATGCAAGAAGAATATCAGATATCTATGATGGGGGAGTTGAAATTCTTCCTCGGGCTTCAAATTCGTCAACAACCCAATGGCATCTTCATATCTCAGGAGAAATATCTCAAAGACTGCCTGAAGAAATTCGGAATGCAAGATTGCAAAGGCCTCAAGATACCAATGCCAACAAATGGCCAACTCAACACTGATGAAAATGGTAAAGATTTCGATCAGAAGGTATATCGCTCCATCATTGGTTCGCTGCTTTACCTATGTGCATCTAGGCCAGATATTATGCTTAGCGTTTGCATGTGTGCCCGCTTTCAAGCGTCGCCGAAGGAATCACACCACCAGGCTATGAAACGAATTCTTCGATATTTAGCTCACACTCCAATGCTTGGATTATGGTATCCCAAGGGCTCATCACTTGATCTTGCTGGATATTCTGATTCTGATTATGCTGGTGATCGAGTGGATCGCAAGTCAACATCAGGCACATGCCATTTCCTCGGACGATCTCTTGTATGTTGGTCCTCGAAGAAGCAGAACTGCGTTTCACTTTCCACTGCCGAGGCTGAGTACATTGCTGCTGGCGCCTGCTGCTCTCAGTTACTATGGATGAAGCAAACCCTCAAGGACTATGGCGTCAACATGAAGAAAGTGTCACTCTACTGTGACAATGAGAGCGCCATCAAGATCGCCCACAACCCAGTGCAACACTCAAGGACGAAGCACATTGGGATTCGTCACCATTTTCTTCGTGATCATGTGCTGAAGGGAGACATCGTCATCGACCACGTGAAGACTGAAGACCAGCTTGCAGATATCTTCACTAAGCCCTTGGATGAGAGAAGGTTTTGCATGTTGCGGTGTGAGCTAAACATCTTAGAATCTTCGAATGTCCTTTGAAAAGGACACACATCCTAACGCTTATGCATTCTTAATGACTTTGATGCACAACACACGAAGTAACGTTTTTCTTCAATCAATGAAGACTAACCCTCTAAGTGTGAAGAAATTAATGAAGAACTTGATTCTCAAAACCCTACGACAATTGTACGCGGTGTCTAAAATCATCATAGTTCTTATACGGTGGGTAATGCCACCACCTATTTGTGACATTCTTCAAATTTGAGTTTTTCGTCATTTGCAATTTCGTCAAATTTCTCAATTTTGTCATTTGAGGTTATTCTTCACTACTTATTGCTTATATATATATATTTGAGTTTTTCATGTCCTCAACAGCATCCACATATAGCTATTTCTTCAAACAGTGTTTTTCGTCATCTATGTGGATGTGATCGGACCCGCTCCCCTCTATGCTAAGATCAACCCACTCTGTTCACAAATTCTTCATGTGCTTTCTACTTGACATTGTTCAAAGTCTTCACTGTGTCTTTGACAGCTGAAGAAATTGCGAACACATTTTGAAAATATTCTAATCAAATTTTGGCGGTTGCCACAGTAACTTCATCTCGCGCTTCACACGCGTGGATATGGGTGAAAATGCATGTGTGATGCGTGTCACCCAGATGCGAAACGCCAGGGGCTTATCCGTCCAAAATCTTTGGACCTCTCAGTTTTTACAGCGCCTATATAAAGGCTTGACCTCGTCAACCCTAACTCATTTCACTCTCGCGCCCCTGTCGCTCTCAAATCCTAGCGCCGCCGCTGGAACTCATCGTCGCCGGAGAGGAAGAGCTTCACTGCCTCGACTTCTTCGCCGTCATACTCACGCAGGCTGCGGATTACTTCACCTCCGCCGCCGCCGTAGATGTCTTTCGTCGCCAAGTTAGGGCACGGAAGATCTGAACTGACGACTTCCTTCGATTCGTCGTCTAGTTCATCCTTGGGGTAATTAAAATTTATTTTTACCGCCCAAGTTTGATCTTTTTACTGCCACAAAATCTTCAAGTGCTGTTTTTACCACTCTTCCAATTCTTCAGCACTTCCTTCTGGCCAGTCTTGAGTATTTTCATCTAAGTTACTCTTAACAATTAGATTCCTCAATTGTGCAATTGCTTCAATCTGTACAACTCTGGAACCTTTGTCAAGAACACTTAGTGAAATGCGTCAAGACGATAAGGGTCAATTTCTTCACCTGGTTTATTTTGAAAAATCTCCGAGAACGCATGTGACTCTTCCCTATTTCCTCGCAACTATACCCTATTCACAGGTACAATGTCTGCCGACGAATCACTAGGTTCTCATCAAATTAATTCATTTGCAGCATTGCTTGAGGAAAACCTTCAAACATCTTCAGAGTCCTCACGAGTTCAAAAACCTCAGCTGAAGAAAATGGCTGATGGCAAAAGGCCTCAGAAGGGAGGCAAGAGAAAAGAGGAACATACAGCTTTTGAGATTCCTGACGATATGTATGCAGGATATTGCACTCCGGATGAAGAGACTCATGGAAAAGAAACCAAGGAGCAACACAAAACGCGCATGCAAAATATAAAGAGATACTGGACCTATCAGTGGAGAGATTGCAATTTCATCACCTCCAAATACATGAAGGATTTTGCTGTGAAGCCTCCGTGCAACAGGCCACCGCTTGCTGAAGGTCAAGCCGCTCACCCTACAAGCATCAGAAGGGGTGAAGAATTCCCCAAAGAATGGGCAAAGCAACAAGCTAAGTTGCAGAAACAGGCCAAAAAGGTTGTTGAAGAATTCAACAGGGCCGCAAAGGCCTCAGCTGAAGCCGGTGCTAGTGGCAGTGAAAGTGCACCAAAGAAGGCTATGCAAAAGAAGCCTGCCAACAAGCCAAAGCCGTCTGTCCCAAAGCCCTCAGTGGCTCAACCGGCAGCTTCAGAGGCTTCTGCACCCAAGATTTCCAAATCTTCAGTGCCTCCTCCTGCTTCAAGTTCATCAATGGCTGCAGCAAGAGCTTCAACACCAGTCGTGCTCGCATCTTGCCAGCGCACCGAGGGTTTTCTTACAGCCTCAATTGCTGCATCAAGTGCCTCAGCCAGTGGGCAACCAACTCCTTCTATGCCAAAGCTGAAGCAAAAGGTAACTGCTAGCCGTGGAACTAGGCCAAGTCCCAAGAGCAAGGCCATCGTGCCTCAGGTTGATGAACATGGGATGGCTGACGAAGATGAGCTCGTGGAGTTCCTCAAAAGGAAGCAAGAGTAAGCTGCAATTGCTAAGAATTCTTTAGTCCCAATGATGCTAGACCCCAAGAAGCTCCTGGACTTTATTGACATCTGGTGCACCAAGCCAGATACGCCTCTTGATGAATTGAATCTACCTCCTGGCCCAAGTCATGTGTTATCTGCTTTCATTTTGAACGAGAAGCACAAAATTGCTTAAGCAAAGTTGGTGAGGAAACAACAACTGCAAAAAGAAAAGGAGCTGCGGAAGAACATGCTCTCTATATCTCCTTAGCAGCTTGTGACTTTACAGTCTGAGATTCAACAGTTGTCTAAAGAATTTGAGTGACAGTCAAGTAACTGCTGTGGTGTGTGTGACAGATTCATCACTGCAACCAAAAAGGTTGTTGAAGATCACAACCAGCATGAGGCAGCCAAGTTTGGTAAAGTGCCACCCTCAAGTTCTTCAGCTCCACCACCAATAGCTCAGGCTAGTGAGACTGCGCCTTTATCTCCGCAAATGCAAGACAGGGCAACTGACGATGTTGTGCCTAAAGAAACAGCCAGGGCGACAGTATCAGTCGTTCCTGAAGCTATTGAACCATCAAGTTCCTCAGCCGCACCACCAACGATTTCATCTGTGAAGACTATCACCCTTCCTTCTGCATCAGAAGTGAAGAAGACCAAGGCTGCAGAGAAGGAAGCTAAAAAGAGAAAAGCTTCAGCCCCTCCTACCATCACTGAAACAGTGAAGAAAGTGAAGACGACTCCATTGTCTTCAGAAGTTCCAATTGATGCCATTCCTATCTCATCAGTGCCCCCTGCTCCTGCCACAGATGATCGTCAGATTGTTCCGTATGGGGTGGATTATGAAATCCCTCAGGCTGATGAAGATGATGCTGAAACCCACTCTGCTACTACCACAGAGCAAGTGGATGAAGAAATTGAAGTCGAAGAAGATGCTTCGCTTCACCAAGTCTTGTCTCGGAAGCCCTCACAGGTTTCGGTGACTGAAGAAAATGCCACTGCTTCATCTGGAAGTAGTGAAGAAACTGAAGAGGATGTGGATATTGACGGTGCAACTACCCCTCCAATCATTGACGAATTTTGGGAAGCTTTCCATCCAAATTCGCCCCTCACCACTCCTCTTACGCAAGTGCCACAGTCACCCGCTATTACTGAAGAAATTCACACTGGATCTGAAGAACATCAGCCGTCTCTTCAGACCATTGATGAAGAAATTCCAGCTACAGCAGCTGATGAATTGCTCAGGACGAGCCAATGGTTGATGGCATCAATACATCCCCTCAGCACGATGACTCAATTCCTTTAGCAGATACCGATACATTTCCAACTGCCACTGCTGAGGAAATTGCCAAATCACTTGCCATGACTGATCCGAATGATTCCACTGGGTCCCCACGACCAGTGTTTGATGTACGTAAAAAGATGCACAACCTCCAACCAGTTTCTATGATGCCAAAGATTGGCAGAGTCCTCAGGCGGCCTCAGTTTGATAATGCCAAATTCTTCGAAGAGAAGAATTTCTTCATTGGTGAGTCCCCATATGACTCAGCCAAGATTAGGCGCCTGCGTTTCTGGACAAGGTCTCAGATGTATTTCTATGCTTCACTCTTATTCGACAAGAACAAAGTATTTCCGCATCACCATATTCCTCACGTGGATATGGAGTCATTACCGTGCTTTCGGCCAGTTCTGGTTGTTCTTCACGATGCTGGATTACTCAGCTTCTGCTCTGGCGTCTGCGATTGGAATGAAGAACTCATTCTTCAGTTCTACACCACATTACATTTCTCTGGAGACGCTGACAACATTGCAACATGGGCTCTGGACTGGATGAGTGAAGACACTCACTACAAAGCACCAATAGAAGAACTTCTTCGTGCTCTCCTAGTTGAACCTCCCCATGAAGAAGCTAAGAGAATATATGAAGAACCTAAGCTGCCCAACCACCTGATGCAAGTGCTGATGAAGCCCATGGCTGAAGGAGATGCTCCAAGGACAACCTTCCTAGTGAAGGATTTGCTCTATGTGCCAAAGACATTGTACCGCATTCTGGCCAAAACCCTCAGTCTAATCAAGGGACACAACTCCAATACTGAAGAAGTTGTGGGAATTATGAAGAATTTGTTGTTCCATATAATTCATGGTACTCCCATCAACACTCATGATTTCTTTCTGAGGACTTTAGTCACTGTGGCCCAGTCGCCTTTTGATCTGAAGCCATATGCTCCATGGATCACGAGATTCATCAGATCTCGATCTGTAATTCACTACAAGGCTGACAGTCAAAATCATTTGAGCTATTTGCCTGAGGTAGAAGTTCTTCAGAGCACCATCTCCTCAGTTCCTGGCAAGGGCAAGGCTGCTGTAGATGAAGGAATTCGTACCCTTGATGGACAATTTCGTCAACCAATCTCCAGCTCTAATGCTGATGAATCTGCTAGCCAGGATACCGCTGCAAAAGCTTCAAGGCCAACTTCTTCACCTGAAGCACCACGTGTCATGACGGACCATGAGTTGCTCATAAGCCTGCACCAGAAGATTGACAAGAATCATCGATGGGTTAAGCGTCAATTTGCTGCTGTTCAAGTCAATATGACCGTGACGCATAACGTCGTTCGCAAGAATCGCTACTATCTTCATGAAATCTTTGACAGATCATGGGCCATCCTCTCGCACCTCAAGAAAGATGATGAACTTGCCGATATGGATTTCCAAATGAACTTTGACTGGGCAGAACCGCCTCGGAAGAAGTTCAAGAAAACCCAAGTTCCTCCTCTTATGCCAAGTTCAGAGTCTTCATCGCGCACCACTGCTGAAAATGAAACAGTTGAAGACACTGCGGCTGGTCCTTCTGCATCATGTGACCCCAACAACGCTGGCGCTCCCTTGATTTCTCCGTGTTATTCTTCAGGGGCGTTAGTCCTCAGCTTTGTCTCCTTTTGGTCATGATGACAAAGGGGGAGAAGTGTGAGTTAGTCTTCAAGCGGGTCGTTATATGGGCTGTTCTTGCTGGGTTACAACTCTTGAACTTCATTTGATTCACTCTTTGATGAGTTGTAACTTAAATAACTGTTGGTTGTCTGACTCTTTTGCAATGTTTTATATGCATGCTCTGATCTTAAATACATCTGCTCATGCATGCACAATTTCATCAGACACCAATTTTCATCATGCATTCATATTCCTCAAATATCTTATTATCATGCATGATTGGATTCCAAGATATAGGGGGAGATCTCCACAATTTCAACCTGCCATGTGCATTTGCAATCCAAAGCAATTTCCTCATATGCATATCTTCAGGGGGAGTTCCTCAATATCTTGTAATCAATTTCTTCAAACTCTGTACTTACACTTCAATTATTTTTACTCCCGTTGAAAGTCTAACAAATTTGTCATCAATCAACAAAAAGGGGGAGATTGTAAGTGCATCAAGTGCCCCCTTAGTGGTTTTGGAGTATTGAAGACAAATAGGTTGAGGAACTAATGTGTTTGTGAGTATACACAGGAGACGGAGTCCCTAAAGATTTGGTTTAAAACATGGAAGTCGACCCCTAAAAATAGATTTCTTTGAGTGAAGAATTTGGTGATGAAATTGGTACGACCTTTGAAGAAATTGATGTGAAGACTTTGAAGCTTGAAGACTTTGGTTTTTGTAGTTTGTTTTCTTCTTATTTGAGTCATAGGAAAAACCGTACTGTTAAAGGGGGTCTAGGTGAAACATATTTCACATTTCCAAAGTGATGCTCAAACTTACTCAAACCTATACACACAAAAGCCGCTTCGAGTGAAGCCTTTGGAAATCTCCAGTACAGCTGACGCATTTGCTAGCGATAGTGACGAAGTTCATCTGGTCGCTGACGAATTTGGTCAGGCTGAGGAGTTAGAAGTTCGCCAGTGCGATCTGCCTACCGTGAGGAAATTGAGTGCCCCGACGAAATTGAGAGTTCAATTTTCCGACCGTTGCTATGCCGCGTGCCAGCTGTCGAGTGGATTCTTATCCTAACAACGGACAAATTAGTACAGGGCATTTATGACAATTCATGTCGGGTTGCCCCCTGGCTATAAATAGCCGCGCCCCACAACCACTTGTTGGTTGGCTGCTCCTAGAGAACTTGACACTTGTCATTTGAGAGCAACCCATCCTCTGACGACTTTGAGAGAACCCAAGTGAGGAAAACCCAACCAGAGCCTAAGTGATTGAGCATCACTGAAGAGATTGATCTGTGTGATCCGACGCTTGTTACCTTTGAGGACTGTCATTCCTCCAGATGGTTAGGCGTCATGTTCTGAGCACCCAAGAGTAATTGTGGTGTGCCGGTGAACAAGTCTGTGAAGGTTTCGGAAGTCTACCTTGAAGACTTACCACGAGTGAATGGGCGAGGTCTAAGTGACCTTAGCTCAAGAGGAATACGATGAGGACTAAGTGTTCTCTGAGTTGCGACTCAGCCGCCTCAACCAGACGTACAGTTGATACAGCAACTGGAACTGGTCTACCGAATTCCATTGTCTTCACCGAGCCAACCTGGGTTCAAATTCCTCACCCTCCCTTACTTTATTCCGCTGCTAAAGAATTTGTGATCTATCCTTTGACGAATTTGAACTGAAGTATTTGATCACGCTATCTTTTATTTCCTCAGTTCATATTCCTCATGCTTGTATGATTGTATGATTGCATGTTCTTCACTCTTATGTATCCTGATTGCATATACTCTGATTCTGTGATGACTTAGTTTCCCTTGCGTTTCTATTTCTTCAGTCTGATCTTCATCAAATTCATCAGAGTTTGACGAATTTCTAATAATCTCCCATTCACCCCCCCTCTGGGAGATAACCTGCGCTTTCACTTTGGTTCGTGTTACCGTATAGTAGGTCATGGTGAGATTCCAGACCTAAGTTTGAGCGCATGCGTACGCATGAATCCCCGTCACCAGCTCGAAGTGGGGTGACATACATAGTACACGTCGTGAACCCTCCTCGCTCCGTGTGGGGACTTTCCGGTTCCAAAGCACGGTGCCACATCAAAGTTGTGCATTGGGTATTCAAACACACCACACAACACTTCCATACATATGTTTGGGCCACATGCACGCAGTGGTTGTTTTCGGGCACTACTCCCTTGTGTGGTTATCAGAGAGCTAGCCCATCTATGGGGTCGCGTGGACATCCATCACTTTGACCAACAACAAGAGAGGTTATACAAGCAAGGTGGATTCTTCTTGGTCCGTGTTACACTACATCTTGGTGAGCTGCCCTCTCCCACCGACTCAAAGTGTGTGTGTGAGGGGGGGTGAGGGGGTATAGACTTCGCACTTCCAGAACCTCCATGGGGTCGGGGATGTCCGGTTAATTTGCGAGGAACATGTGCCACATCAAAGTTGTGAATTGGGTATTTAAATATCACACCACCCTTTTCATACATATAGTTGGGCCACTCACAGGTGGTTCATATGTGGTCTCACCCATCTCGCGCCACAAGCACACATTTGTGGGCCGGCACACGGTCCACCTTTGACCAGAAGCGAAAGGGGGGTTTGACCATGATGGACTCCTATAGGTTTAGTGTTACTTAAAGCGCAGGTTAACTCCCAGAGGGGGGTGAATGTGAGATTTTTAGAATTTCGTCAAACTACGAAAGTTGTGACGAAAATCAGAGTGACGAAATAGATACAGGAGTGAAACTAGATCGACACAGATGTAGATAGCTTGCAAAAGAAATACATACAAGTGAAGAACAAGTAGTCATACAAACAGACATGCATGAGGAAGATGAACTGAAGGAATGAAATACATTATGATGAAAGTCTTCAGTTCAAGTTCTTCAGAAAAGTAGAGTACAAGTTCTTCAGCAGCGGAAATGCATAAAGGTAAACGGGTGAGGAATTTGAAACCAGTTGGGCTCGGTGAAGACACAGCGATTTGGTAGACCAGTTCCAGTTGCTGTATCAACTGTACGTCTGGTTGAGGCGGCTGAGTCTTACCTCGGAGGACACTTAGTCCTCACCGTATTCGTCTTGAGCTAAGGTCACTTGGACCTCGCCCAATCACTCGTGGTAAGTCTTCAAGGTAGACTTCCAAAACCTTCACAGACTTGTTCACCGGCACGCCACAATTACTCTTGGGTGCTCAGAACATGACGCCTAACCGTCTGGAAGAATGACAGTCTTCAAAGGTAATAAGCGTCGGATCACACAGATCAACTTCTTCAGTGATGCTCAGTCACTTTGGCTCTGGTTGGGTTTTTCCTCACTTGGGTGCTCACAAAGTCGTCAGAGGAAGGGTTGCTCTCAAATGACAAGTTCTCTCTAGAGCAGCCAACCAACTAGTAGTTGTGGGGGGCGGCTATTTATAGCCAGGGGCAACCCGACATGAATTGTCATAAATGCCCTTCTCAGACATGACCATTGTCAGGATAAGAATCCACTCGACAGCTGGCACACGGCGCAGCAACGGTCGGAAATTAAGCTCTCAATTTCGTCGGGGCACTCTATTTTCTCATGATAGGCAGATCGCACTGGCGAAATCCTAACTCCTCAGCCTGACCAAATTCATCAGAGACCAGATGAACTTCATCACTGTCACTGTTAAATTCGTCAGCTGTTCCGGAGATTTCCAAAGGCTTCACTCGAAGCAGCTGTAATGTGTATAGGTTTGAGCATCGCTTTGATGTATGAAATATGTTTCACCTAGACCCCCCTTTAACAGTACGTTTTTTCCTATGACTCAAATAAGAAGAAAAAGAAACTATGAAAACAAAGTCTTCAAGCTTCAAAGTCTTCCCATCAATTTCTTCAAAGGCCGCACCAAATTCTTCACTTTTAGAAATACATTTTTAGGGGTCGACTTCCGTGGTTAAACCAAGTCTTCTGGGACTATTTTCTCCTGTGTACACTCACAAACACATTAGTCCCTTAACCTATTTGTCTTCAATACTCCAAAACCACTGAGGGGGCACTTGATGCACTTACAATCTCCCCCTTTTTGGTGATTGATGACAAATCAGTTAAGTTTTCAACGGGAATAAAAATAGTGAAAGTGTAAGTACATAATGGGAAGACATTGGTTACAAGATATTGAGGAACTCCCCCTGAAGATGTGCATATGAAGAATTTGCTCTGGATTGCAAATGCACATGGCAGGTTGAAATTGTGGAGATCTCCCCCTATATCTTGGAATCCAATCATGCATGATCATAAGACAGTGAAGAATTTGAATGCATGATGAAAATTGGTGTCTAACAAATTATAGCATGCATGCACATATATATATTTGAGAATCAGAGCATAATCACGCATGCAAATAAAACGTCGCAGAAGAATGTCAGACCACCAACAGTATTAAGTTACAACTCATCAAAGGAGTGAATCAAATGAAGAACCAAGAGTTGCAACTTAGCAAAAGAAACAGCCCGATATAAGACCCACTTGAAGAGTTAACTCAAATTTCTCCCCTTTTGTCATCAGATGACCAAAAGGAGACGAAACTGAGATCTAACGCCCCTGAAGAATAACATCATGAAGCAGTCGAGGGAGCGCCAGCGTCGTTGTTGGGGTCGCGAGTTGAAGAAGGGCCTGCAGCAGTGTCTTTAACATTTTCATTTTCATCAGTAGCACATGAAGAAGACATAGAGCTTGGGACCATCAGAGGAACTTGAACCTTCTTGAACTTCTTCTTGGGCGGAATGGCCCAATCAAAGTTCATTTTGAATTCCATTTCGTCAAGTTCGTCAAGGGTCTTCAAATGAGAGAGAATGGCCCAACTTCTGTCAAAGATCTCATGTAGATAATAATGATTTTTCCGGACTGAATTTTGCGTCACTGTCATATTGCCAAGAATTGCGTGGAGTTGACGCTTAACCCAGTTGTGATTCTTGTCAACTTTCTGATGAAGACTGTTGAGGAGCTCACGATCAGTCATCACTCGAGGAGCGTCACCTTGAGGGGTTTGTTGAGTGGCATTTGCGTCAGTGTCATGGCTTGATGAGTCATAGCCTGTGGATTGTGAGACAGGCTGATGAAATTGGCCATCAAGGGGATGAACACCTTCATCAATAACAGCTTTGCCTTTGCCAGGAACTGAAGCAATTGTGCTTTGAAGAATTTCCACATCTGGCAGAAAGCTGAGATGATTTTGACTGTCAGCTTTGTAGTTGATTGAAGATCTAGTTTGGATGAATCTCATGAGCCAAGGTGCATAAGGCTTCAAATCAAACGGAGATTGTGCGACAGTGGCCAAAGTCCTCATGAAGAAATCATGTATGTTGATAGGAATACCATGGATGATATTGAATATCAAGTTCTTCATGATCCCCACAACTTCTTCAGTCTCAAAATTGTGGCCTTTGATAGGACTGAGGGTTTTGGCCAAAATTCGATATACTGTTCTTGGCACAAAAAGTAGATCCTTCACTAAGAAGGTGGTTCTTTGAGCTTCTCCTTCAGCCAACAGCTTCATCAGCACTTGCATCAGATGATTGGATAGCTCAGGTTCTTCATAAATCTTTCTTGCTTTAGTGGAGGGCAAATCAGCAGGAAGAGCTCGAAGCAATTCATCAGCAGGAGCCTTTTAATGCGTGTTCTCACTCATCCAGTCGAGAGCCCATGAGTGAATATCGTCAACATCACCAGATAGATGCAAGGTAGCATAAAATTGAAGAATGAGCTCTTCATTCCAATCACAAACATCAGTGACGAAACTGAGTAGCTCAGCACTGTGAAGAACAGCCAGAACAGGCCGAAAGCACGGTAGGGATTCCATATCCACATGAGGAATATGGCGATGTGGGAATACTTTGTTCTTGTCAAACAGCAGTGATGAATAATAGTTCATTTGAGCATTTGTCCAAAATCTCTGACGCCTGATTTTTGCAGAGTCATAAGGTGACTCGCCTATAAAGAAATTCTTCTCTTCAAAGAAGGCATCATTGTCAAATTTTGGCCTTCTGACGCTTTTGCCAACCTTGGGCATTGAGGGCACAGGCTGAAGGTTTATCTTCTTTGGCCTCACATCAAAGATGGGTCTCGGAGAGCCTGTTGATTCATTGGGATCTGTGATGGCCAAAGATTTTGCAACTTCCTCAGCTGTTGCAAACGGAACAGTGTCAGAAACTGCTGAGGGAGCTGGTTCTTCTTGTTGATATGGAGGAGGTGCATCTTCTTCATCATTCATTTGTTGCACAATTTCTTCAGCTGATGCAGCTGGAATTTCCTCATTGATGGTTTGAAGGGATGGTTGATGACCTTCAGAACCAGTGTGTATTTCCTCAATGACTGCTGGAGACTGAGGTGCTTGTGTGAGCGGCGTGGTGAGGGGTGAGTTTGGATGAGTGACATCCCAGAAATCATCATGTATAACAGGAGTTGAGGAACCCACATCCACGTCCTCATCAGTTTCTTCATCGCTTCTAGTTGAAGCGGCAATTTCATCAGTCACTTGGACTGGCTGTGTCTTGCGCGATGATACCATTGGAAGTGAAGAATGTTCTTCAACTTCAATTTCCTCATCCACCTGCTCTGTGGTAGCAGCAGAGTGGGAATTCTCCTCTTCATCTTCAGGTGGGATGACATAGTCCACACCAAAGGGAATAATCTGAAGCTCTTGGGTGGGTCTGGTTGGAGGCGCTGAAGAAATTGGTATGGCATCGATAGGTGCAGTTGAAGACATTGGAGCCATCTTCAATTTCTTCGCAGTTTGTGCGACAGTGGGTGCTGAAGCTTTTCTCTTGATAGCAGCCGAGGTCTTCTTCGCTTCTGATGCAGAAGGTACTGTGATAAGCTTCAAAGATGAAGACTGGTCTTGTACTGCCGCTGAGGAGCTGGGTGGTATCATTTCTTTAGACGCAACTATTGCAGTTGCTCTGGTATTTCTCTTCAGGCGCAGTTGATGCAGCTGCACTGATGTTTTCTTCAGGCGCAATAGATACAGTTTCCCTGGCAGGTTCTTGTGGGGGAGCTGAAGAACTTGTTGGAGGTGCTTGGCCAAACTTCGCAGCCTCCCTTCGAGTATGGTCATCAACAACTTTGTTTGAAGCGGCGATGAATCTGTCCTTCACTCCACAGCATTGCTTAGCCTGGCGTTCATATTCATCAGACAGGCGCTGAATCTCAGATTGCATTGCAACAAGTTGCTGAGGGGATATTGTGAGCATTTTATCCTCGAGCTCTTTCTGCTTCTTCTTCACTTCTTTCCTTACAAGCTTTGCCTTCTCTATTTTGTGCTTCTCATTGAGGACAAAGGCAGAAAGAACATGACTTGGTCCAGGTGGCAAGTCCAAGTCATCAACTGGTGTATCTGGTTTCTGACACCAAATATCAATGAAGTCGAGAATCTTTTTCGGACTCAGGAATGTTGGGACTGTGGTGTTCTTGGCACGAGCGGCCTCCTCCATTCTTCTCATCTTCATCAGCCATTCCATGTTCATCAGCTTGAGGCACTATGGCCTTGCTCTTGGGGCTGGGCCTTGTTCCTCGGCCTGCAGTAACCTTCGTCTTCAGCTTTGGCGTGTTTGAGGAAATATGCCCTGAAGCTGAGGCACTTGATGCAGCAATGGTGGCTGTTTGAAAACCTTCAGTGCGCTGGCATGAAGCTAGCACAACTGCCGATGACGCTCTTGCTGCAGCCCTTGAAGAATTTGTGGATGGTGGAGGTGCAGATGAAGTAGGAGCAGCTTGTGCCTTAGGTGCGGAAGCCTTCGAAGAAGATGGCTTGGGCTCTGAGGGCTTTGAAGAAGATTTTGGCCGTGATGGCACTTCAGTTGAAGGTTTAGGCTTTTGAGCTGGCTTCTTTTTCATGGATTTCTTGGGCACACTGCCACTTGAGCCTGCACCAGCATCTTGTGAAGCCTTTGAGGCCCTGTTGAATTCTTCAACAGCCTTTTGAGCCTGTTTCCTTAGTTTAGCTTGATATTTTTCCCATTCTTTGGGAAATTCTTCACCCCTTCTGATGCTGGTTGGATCAGCAGTCTGTCCAGGAGCTAGTGGGGGCCTCTTGCATGGAGGTTTGATAGCAAAGTCCTTCATATATTTTGGCATGACGTATCTATAGCTTCCCCATTCATAGGCCCAACGCCTCTTGATCCTTTGCATACGCGTCTTGCACTGCTTCTCAGTTTCTTTCCCATGAATTTCTTCATCAGGTGTGCAATATCCTGCATACAGTTCATCAGGGATCTCGAATGCTATGTGTTCCTCTTTCCTCTTGCCTCCCTTCCGAGGCTTTTTGCCATCTGCCATTTTCTTCAACTGTGGGTTTTGAATTTTTGATGTTTCTGAAGAAGTCTGTAGATTTTCCTCAAGCAATGCTGCAAATGAATTAAGTTGATGAGAACCAAGAGATTCGTTTGCAGACATGGGTACCTGTGAACAGAATATAGTTGCGAGGAAATTGGGAAGAGTCACATGCATTCTCAGAGATTTTCAAAATAAAGCCCAGTTGAGGAAATTGACCCTTATCGACTTAGATTTCAGAGCTGTACAGATTGAGACAATTGCACAACTGAGGATTCCAATCATGAAGTGTAACTTAGATGAAATTGTAAGTGCATCAAGTGCCCCCTTAGTGGTTTTGGAGTATTGAAGACAAATAAGTTAAGGGACTAATGAGTTTGTGAGTGTACACAGGAGAAAATAGTCCCTGAAGACTTGGTTTAACCACGGAAGTCGACCCCTAAAAATATATTTCTTCGAGTGAAGAATTTGGTGCGGCCTTTGAAGAAATTTATGTGAAGACTTTGAAGCTTGAAGACTTTGTTTTCATAGTTTCTCTTTCTTCTTATTTGAGTCATAGGAAAAACCATACTGTCAAAGGGGGTCTAGGTGAAACATATTTCATACTTCAAAGCGATGCTCAAACCTATACACTTTACAGCCGCTTCGAGTGAAGCCTTTGGAAACCTCCAGAACAGCTGACGAATTTGACAGTGACAGTGATGAAGTTCATCTGGTCTCTGACGAATTTGGTCAGGCTGAGGAGTCAGGATTTCGCCAGTGCGATCTGCCTATCGTGAGGAAATAGAGCGCCCTGACGAAATTGAGAGCTTAATTTCCGACCGTTGCTGGGCCGCGTGCCAGCTGTCATGTGGATTCTTATACTGACAACGGTCATGTCTGAGAAGGGCATTTATGACAATTCATGTCGGGTTGCGCCCCTGGCTATAAATAGCCGCCCCCCACAACCACTAGTTGGTTGGCTGCTCTAGAGAGAACTTGACACTTGTCATTTGAGAGCAACCCTTCCTCTGACGACTTTATGAGAACCCAAGTGAGGAAAAACCCAACCAGAGCCTAAGTGACTGAGCATCACTAAAGAAGTTGATCTATGTGATCTGACGCTTATTATCTTTGAAGACTGTCATTCTTCTAGACGGTTAGGTGTCATGTTCTGAGCACCCAAGAGTAATTGTGGTGTGCCGGTGAACAAGTCTGTGAAGGTTTTGGAAGTCTACCTTGAAGACTTACCACGAGTGATTGGGCAAGGTCTAAGTGACCTTAGCTCAAGAGGAATACGGTGAGGACTAAGTGTCCTCCGAGGTAAGACTCAGCCGCCTCAACCAGACATACAGTTGATACAGTAACTGGAACTGGTCTACCAAATCACTGTGTCTTCATCGAGCCCAACCTGTTTCAAATTCCTCACCCTTTTACCTTTACGCATTTCTGCTGCTGAAGAACTTGTGCTCTACTTTTCTGAAGAACTTGACCTGAAGACTTTCATCATGTTGTATCTCATTTCTTCAGTTCATCTTCCTCATGCATGTCTGCTTGTATGACTACTTGTTCTTCACTTGTATGTATTTCGTGTGCATGCTTATTACATCTGTGTCGATCTAGTTTCTCTCCTATTTCTATTTTGTCACTCTGATTTTCGTCAAAATCTTCAGAGTTTGACGAATTTCTAAAAATCTCCCATTCACCCCCCTCTGGGAGTTAACATGCGCTTTCAATTGGTATCAGAGCAAGGTATTCCCTTGTTCTGTGTGATTTTGGTTTAACCACCTGGAGTTTTAGTTATGTCGACCGCAGGTATGATCAAGGTGTCCGCTGCGTGCCCCATCTTTGATGGCATAGACTATCCCTACTGGAAGAACAAGATGTGAATGCATCTTGAGGCAATTGACAATGATCTCTGGTTCATCATTGAGAATGGAGTGCCTACCGTGGCTCCAAGCATCAACGCCACTGATGTGAAGCAATTCAAGCAACTGGACTCTCAAGCGAAGAATATCATATGTGGTCATCTGAACAAAGGCCGGTATGGTAGAGTGAGTGCTTTGGAAACTTCAAAGCTGATCTGGAAACGGCTCTCCAAAGTCAATGAGGGAGTATCCACTCAACGTGACTCCCGAGTTGATGTTCTGCGCAATCTCTTCAATCGATTCAAGAGGCTTGACAATGAAAATATGCAGCAAACCTTCGACCGCCTCACTAATATCTCCAATGAGCTTCAGGCTCTTGGTGCTGCTGACATCACCGATCATGAGGTGGTGAAGAAATTGCTGAGGTCTCTGGATAGTTCCTTCGACACTTTGGCACTGATGATACAAGAGCGCCCTGACTACAAGTCCCTAGATCCTGTTGACATTCTTGAAAGGCTCAACATTCATGATATTTAGCAAGCAGAGAAGAGAGATATGTATGGACCCAGCTATGGTCGTCCTCGCGCTCTGAAGGTAAAAGCAAAAGCCAAGGCTATTTCTTCATCTGAAGAAGAAGAGGAATATGAGAGCAGTTCTGATGGTGCTGAGGAAATTGGCAAAGAACTGGCTATGCTGGTGAAGAAGTTCTAGAAGTTTTCCAAGAAGAACCACTTTGGAAAATCTTCAAAGTATGACTCGAAGAACACCGGAGAAGCGTCTGCTCGAGACTACAACAAGAGAACCTGTCACAAATGCAAGAAGCCAGGCCACTACATCGCCGACTGCCCTCTATGGCTAAACAACAAGAAGAAGAAGAGCAGGGATGATGATGAATCTGATGGCAAAAAGAAGAAGTCCTCAAAGTCTTCATCAAAGTCCTCATCTCACAAGAAAACCAGTTCTAGCAGAGCTCGTGCATTCATTGGGAAGGAAATGGATTCTGAAGAAGAATCAGATGATCAGCAAGCTGAGGAATCTGAGGAGGAGTCGGACACTGGTGTGGCGAGCCTTGCCCTCGCTACTAAGTACATCAGCAAGTCCATCTTCAACCCTGAGGATAATGGTATCTCCACCAACAATTATGACTATACTGTTGACTACACTCCCACCTATTGCTTCATGGCAAGAGGTGCAAAGGTAACCTCACGAGAAGCTTACTTTGAAACTTCCAGTGATGATGACTCTGAGTGTGAATCTAAACCAAGCTATAAAAAACTTGCTAAAATTGCAAATGAGCAACAGCATGCCATGGAAAAGATTCAAAAACTGCTAGACAAAAGCGATGACCTGTTGGACGAGGAAATGGATCGTAGTCAAGCTTTGTCTGATGATCTCAGAAGGCTTAAGTCTCAATATGACAAACTTGAAAGTCGTCATGTGTCCCTCTCAGCCGAACATGAGAAGCCGTCCTATGAATTTCTTCAAAGGAAGCAAGATCTCGAGAAGGTGAGAGCATCTCATGATGATCTTCAAAAGGAAAATGATTCACTCCTTGCTCAACAGTTCAGTACCGCTCAGGAAGAATTTGTTGCACCATGCCTAAAATGCCTTGAACGTGATAATGCTAATTCTTCAGCTGAATGTTCAAATGCTTCAGTACTTTCAATTGCTTCAACTGCTATGGTGGCCACTAACCCCTCATTTGAGGAAGCCACCTGTGATACTGATGAAAATGCGGGGCTGAAAGAATTGTATGTCACTGGCATGTACAAAAGCCTCAAAGGGCATCAAACCCTTTGTGACGTGCTCAAAAAGCAAATTCTTCACAGGAACCCTAGGAAAGAGGGTATTGCTTTTGAGAGAAAGCTCAACGCTGATGGTTCGTATTGGAAGCCTGAGCAGTATCCCAAAACCACATGGGTTGCTGCAAAGGGACCTCCAATAGATCCATCCACGTTATCTGGCTATACTTGTGATACTTCATATTCTTCAGATGAGTCATTTGACTCCAACTATAAACTGTTCAAGAATCAGAATGGTGAAATCTTTGCCAGATTTGTTGGTACTAACTGCAGGAATGGTCCACCTGTGAAGAAAATTTGGGTTCCCAAAAGCCTTCTGGAAAATCTTCAGGTGAATGTCATCATGACACCACCGATGAAGATGAAACTTCCCAGGGCAAATTCTTCACAGGGATCAAAGTCGTCAAATGGACGCAGACCCTCTTATGGTTGTGCTAATGCCTCTGTTTCGCAGGGAAACAAACAGCGATTTGAGGAATATGAGCATTACTCTTCGAACCACTATGTTCACAAATCGTTGACGAATTTCTCTGCTTATTCATTCAATTACTATAACCCTCCTGTGAAGACAAATGCATATTCTTCAATGCCTAAGTTCTCCATTAATGCACTTAGCTACATTGCTTCTCAGCCACCCATACAAATGTGGGTGGTTAGAAGAAGAACTAATCTCTTCTGCAGGGTCAGGTCTTCAGACAATTAAAATGTCTGATAAATTTGCTGAAGACCTGACACAGTGCCTGTTGGGATGCAGGCTAATCATGATGAAATGAATAACTCATTTCACACATCCCTTATGCTGCTAAATACTATTCCTTGATGAAATTGTCTGACAAAATTGATCATCATCATATTCTTCACTTTGAAGTATATGAATTTGTAAGTCATACTAATGCTTCTACAGGATGATACACCCTCAGCCACTGAATGGGTCTTGGATAGTGGCTGCACGAATCACATGACTGGAGATAGGAATCTCCTCACTGATGCTCCCCATACTCCGTCTCATCTGAAGCATATCACTTATGCCGACAAAGGAAAAAAGCAAGGTATTGGGTCTAGGTAAGGTTGATATCTCAAAGGATCGACACATGGAAAAGGTGATGCTTGTCAAGTCCCTTGGATACAACCTCATGTCTATCTCAATGCTTTGTGATCTTGATATGATTGGCATCTTTGGCAAATATAGATGCATTGTGCTGTTGGAATCTGACAAATCCAAAGTCTTCGAAGGCTTTAGGAAAGGGGATTTGTATATTGTAGATTTCTCTCTAGGTCCTCAGCCTGCCACGTGTCTACTGGCAAAAGCTTCAGAGTGCTGGCTATGGCATCGACGTCTTGGACATGCTGGCATGAGGAATTTGAGCACACTCGTCAAGAAGAAGCACATCATTGGTGTCAAAGGCGTCAAATTCGTCGAAGATCATCTATGTGGTGCTTGTGAGTCTGGAAAGATGACCAGATCCAAGCATACGGCTAAGACAATCATGACCACTACTCGTCCCTTTGAATTACTTCATATGGATTTGTTTGGTCCCACGCATTATGCCACACTAACCAATGTAGCATCTCTCTACGGATTCATCATAGTTGATGACTACTCTCGTTACACCTGGGTGCACATCATTTCCTACAAGACTGAAGTTCGGGATGTCTTCAGACGATTCTCCAATCGGGCCATGACGAATTATGGTCTCAAGATCAAGCACATCAGGAGCGACTGAGTTCAAGAACACAGGCCTCGACAATTATCTTGATGAACTTGGTATCACTCATGAGCTCTCTGCTCCCTACACGCCTCAGCAGAATGGAGTCGTGGAGCACAAGAACATGACACTCATCGAGATGGCGCGTACTATGCTTGATGAATACAAGACACCTCGTCATTTCTGGCCTGAAGCAATTGACACTGCATGTCACATCATCAACCGGGTATATCTTCACAAATTCCTCAAGAAGACCTCATATGAGCTCCTCACTGACAAGAAACCCAATGTGAGTTATTTCAAAGTCTTCGGTGCTAAATGCTGGACCTAAACATTCTGTACGATATCTGAACATCACAAACGATTCATATGGCTTACCCCGTGTGTGATGAGTTTGAACGTGCAAATTTTGGTTCGAATTTCCCTGGTTACAGTGGTCATCCACGTCATTGCATAATTTGGGTACACAAAAGAGCCTATAGCACACCCACACTTCTTAATCAAGCAAGTTCAGCAATTAAACAGAGCTAGCTGACCTAAACATTACTCTAACAAAAGACCGGCGCTCTAAACAAAGACAACTACTCCGCCTGTCGCTCGTCGATCTCTGCCGCCTCCTCCATGTCCAGCTCGCGCCCGACGATCTCCTAGGGAAGGGGCTCCATGGCATCCATCGCACCATACTCGGCAAGCATCTCGCCATCTGCATCCGCCATCTCTTCGGAAAAGGCCGCCACGAGCTGGGCGTGGGTGGCCCCAGTCTAGGCTTGGACGGGCTCCATCGCGGCAATGTATGACGCGAACGAACGGGCGGCTGCTCGAACGGTCTCGGCGATTGCCAACTCTTTGGCCGTGGGTTGCCGACCGTTGTCGGAGGAGCTTCGTGTGATTTATGCAGCGACCGCCAGGAGCTAGGCGCTGGCGGCCTCGACATGGGTGCGGGCGACCTCCATCAGGGCTAAGGCGGCTGCCGAGGAACGGACAGCTGCTGTCCCGCTCTCGCCATTTGCTATCCCCGTCGCAGATGTTGCTGACGCCATCTCAGCTGCAGTAGCAGCCGTGTCGGCTGCCGCAGCCGCCCGATCACAGATTGCGGCCACACTCAAGCAGGTTGTGAGCACGCTCATGGAGGCTGCGGCCGCGCTCTCGCCGGAGTGGGCCGCCGAAATTGCCCTCACGACGCGGGTCCGCGTCCCCATCTTTGACCGGCGACGATTGAACATTGATATGATATTTGGGGGGCTAGTTTACTTGACACACTGGCTGTGGACTATAGCCGACAAACCTTCTCGCGTAAGCTATATATGATGGTGCACCAAGATATTTTGTACTGCATCTCACACGGTTGGTGATAATAAACTATGTGTGATGTACTTGATTTTTTGTCTTGATTTGAAATACGGAATGGGGTCACAGTGGCAAAGGACGGTGTTTGAATTGCTAGAACATTTGTCTGCAGTGAACATAAAACTGTACGAGTGTCGTGCTAAAATTTGGAATTATTCGGGTTTCGTTTGGACATTTTTAAACATTAACTGAGTTTTCTAGGCATTTTATGTGCATAATTCAAATTTGAGCTACATGCACATGCTCCGGTGCACCAAAATGGGTTAAAAAATCATATGTGTGTCCTTGGGTGCATGCTTAGGTCCCATGCAAGAAATGGGAATGAATTTCAAACACCTCGGCATCGTGGCTCGGCCGCAAACGTTGAGATACTTGGTTTTGAAATTCTAGTAAATCCAAGACTCATCTGAAATTCATGAAACTTGGCATGATGTCATGGAATGGCACCAACATGCTATGGTAAATTTTTTGTCCCATTTGGGGCAGGTTTTGGTCTAAGCTTCTCACAAACCAGAGCTTCTCACAAGAAGCCTCGTGGTTCCGGTAGGGAACGTGTCACCTTTGTGGATGAAACGACATTCATTGCCTCTTCTTGCCTTGATTTTTTTTCTAGAGGTAACATAGACCAATAGGAGTGTCGTGTTAAATTTTGGAATTATTCGGGGTTCGTTTGGACATTTTTATACATTAACTGAGTATTCTAGGCATTTTATGTGCATAATTCAAATTTGAACTATAGGCACATGCTCCGGTGCACCAAAATGGGTTGAAAAATAATATATGTGTTCTTGGGTGCAGGCTTAGGTCCCATGCTAGAAATGAGAATGAATTTCAAACACCTCGGCATCGTGGCTCCACCGCAAACATTGAGATACTTGGTTTTGAAATTCTAGTAAATCCAAAACTCGTCAGAAATTCATGAAACTTGGCATGCTATCATGGAATGGCACCAGCATGTTGTGGTAAAAAAAATTGTCCCATTTGGGGCAGGTTTTGGGTATAAGCTTCTCACAAACCAGAGATTCTCACAAGAAGCCTCATGGTTCCGGTGGGGAACGTGTCACCTTTGTGGATGAAACGACATTCGTTGCCTCTTCTTGCCTTCATTTTTTTTCTAGAGGCAACATAGACCAACAATAGTGTCGTGTTAAAATTTGGAATTATTCGGGGTTTGTTTGGACATTTTTATACATTAACTAGGTTTTCTAGGCATTTTATGTGCATAATTCAAATTTGAACTACATGCACATGCTCCAGTGCACCAAAATGGGTTGAAAAATCATATGTGTGTCCTTGGGTGCATGCTTAGGTCCCATGCAACAAATGAGAATGAATATCAAACACCTCGGCATCGTGGCTTGGCCGCAAACGCTGAGATACTTGGTTTTGAAATTCTAGTAAATCCAAAACTCGTCTGAAATTCATGAAACTTGGCATGCTATCATGGAATGGCACCAACATGCTGTGGTAAAATTTTTGTCCCATTTGGGGCAGGTTTTGGTATAAGCTTCTCCCAAACCAGAGCTTCTCACAAGAAGACTCATGGTTCCGGTAGGGAACGTGTCACCTTTGTGGACGAAACGACATTCGTTGCCTCTTCTTGCCTTGATTTTTTTTCTAGAGGTAACATAGACCAATAGGAGTGTCGTGTTAAATTTTGGAATTATTTGTGGTTCGTTTGGACATTTTTATACTTTAACTGAGTTTTCTAGGCATTTTATGTGCATGATTCAAATTTGAACTGCATGCACATGCTCCTGTGCACCAAAATGGGTTGAAAAATCATATATGTGTCCTTGGTTGCATGTTTAGGTCCCATGCAAGAAATGGGAATGAGTTTAACACCTAGGCTCTTCGTGGCTCGGCCGCAAACTTGAGAATTTGGTTTTGAAATTCTAGTAAATCCAAAACTCGTCTGAAATTCATGAGACTTGGCATGGTGTCATGGAATGGCACCAACATGCTGTGGTAAAAAAATTGTCCAATATGAGAGAAGGCGCACAAATTAACAGCCAACAAATAGCTGTCACGTTATCATCACAAACGGTTGTACAGTATTATTTCAATCGTGGGAGTTCTACTGACCATTTACGTGCCGCCACGCGTCCCACTTTTTTAATGGCAAGGAGGTGCCGTCCGGGCAGCTGTTTGAGTAGACGGGAGGCGTGCGAGCGAAGTCCGCGGCGCAGGCTGACCGGGAGGCGTGTGACCAGTCCTGCGCTGCGCAGGCTGACCGGGAGGCGTGCGACCAATCCTCTGCTACGCAGGCTGACCGGGAGGCATGCGAGCAGTACGCTGCGCAGGCTCACCGGGAAGCGATCCCTTTGACCTCCATCGCCGCCCGTCTCGCTCTCAACTTCTCCATTAATGGCGCCCGAGCCGCTGTTTAATAGGCGGCCTTACTGATCTCTCTTCGCCTCCCATTCCCCTCTCGCCCGAATCCTATCTTCCAGAGCTCCACCTACTCCATGGCGCACAAGGATCATCTGCCACTAGTCTTCTGGTTTGGTGAAGTCGACTCCGAGCCGGAGTAGATAGAAAATAAGGAGGAATGGGACCTCAGGGACATGGCCCTAAATGAGCTGGCCACGGCGGATGCTGCCCTCGCGCCCGTCCCAGCTCCCATCCCCGCGCCCGCGCCAGCGACCATCCCCGTGGCATTGACGGGCTGGTCGCTGATACGTCTCCAACGTATCTATAATTTTTTATTGTTCCATGCTATTATATTATCAATCTTGGATGTTTTTATATACATTTACAGCAATTATATATCATTTTTTGGGACTAACCTATTAACTTAGTGCCCAGTGCCAGTTAGTGTTTTTTTGCCTGTTTTTGGTTTTCCAGAATATCAGTACCAAACGAAGTCGAAATGCCACGAAACTTTTTGGAGATTTTTTTCTGGACATAACAAGTACTGGAAGCTTCGGGAGAGGGCCAGAAGATGAAGCAGTGGCCCACGAGGCACCAGGGCGCGCCCCAGGAGGGGCGCCCTGGTGGCTTGTGGGGCCAACACAGCTCTGTTTGACCTAATTCCACCACTATAAATTCTCTAAAATCGGGAAACCAACAGAGGAGTCCACGAAATACTTTTTACGCCACCGCAAGCTTCTGTTCTTGAGAGATCCCATCTGGAGGCCTTTTCTGGTACTCCGTCGGAGGGGGAATCGATCACGGAGGGGCTCTACATCAACCTTGCTGCCCTTCCGATGATGCGTGAGTAGTTTACCACAGACCTTCGGGTCCATAGTTAGTAGCTAGATGTCTTCTTCTCTCTTTTTGATCTTCAATACAATGTTCTCCTCGATGTTCTTGGAGTTCTATCCGATGTAATCACTTTTTGCGGTGTGTTTGTTGGGATCCGATGAATTGTGAGTTTATGATCAGATTATCCATGAATATTATTTGAGTCTTCTCTGAACTCTTTTATGCATGATTGTTATAGCTTCGTATTTCTTCTCCGATCTATTGATTTGGTTTGGCCAACTAGATTGATTTATCTTGCCATGGGAAGAGGTGCTATGTAATGGGTTCGATCTTGCGGTGCTCAATCCCAGTGACAGAAAGGGACATGACACGTATGTATCATTGCTATTAAGGGTAAAAAGATGGGGTTTATTCATGCGCGAATTTACTTTGTCTACATCATGTCATCTTGCTTAAGGCGTTACTCCATTCTTTATGGACTTAATACACTAGATGCATGCTGGATAGCGGTCGATGTGTGGAGTAATAGTAGTAGATGCAGGCAGGAGTCGGTCTACTTGTCCCAGACGTGATGCCTATATACATGATCATTGCCTTGGATATCGTCATGATTATTTGCTTTTCTATCAATTGCCCAACAGTAATTTGTTTACCCACCGTATGCTATTTTTATGAGAGAAGCCTCTAGTGAAAACTATGCCCACCAGGTCTATCTAAATCATATATTAAAAACCCTAAAAATACCTTGCTGCCCTTTTTATTTATTTATTTTATTTTTATATTTTTGTTTCAATCTATCTATCTATCACATACAATTTAATCTTGCAACTAACCACCGAGGGATTGACAACCCCTTGTTTGCGTTGGGTGCAAGGATTTGTTGTTTTGTGTGCAGGTGCAGCTAACGAGGTGTTGCGTGATTCTTCTACTGGATTGATAACCTTGGTTTCATAATTGAGGGAAATACTTATCTCTACTGTACTGCATCTCCCTTCCTCTTCAGGGAATTACCAACGCAGCTCACAAGTAGCAGGAAGAATTTCTGGCGCCGTTGCTGGGGAGACATCATCAACATCTATCAAGTACCTACGCATAAACTTTCATCTCCTTGCATTTATTTTATTTGCCTTTGCCTCTCATTTTCATCTCCCCCACTTCTAAAAAAATTTATCCCAAAAACACAAAAATATTTTTACTCGCTTGCTTGCTTTTATTGCCTTCATGTCGGACACACAAGAACAGAAAGTAAAAGCAAAAATATAAGATACTATGGATCCACTTAAAGTTTTCTACTTGAATCATCTTCGATCCATTTGTGCTCGTGCTAAAACCCCAACTAGTTTAGTTGAGGGAAAATCATTAAATGAGCATGCTCATTTTGTGTGTCACCGTTTGTCTCAAAAAGGGAGACTCTTATGGTGTCAAATAAATTGTTTGCTATGCTATGCTTGGAATCTATGTGAAATTTATGATTTTACTTGTTGCTCTAAGAAACCTAAAAAACACCTTCCCTACCTATGTGAGTTTAATGATAATGAAATCTTGTCTTCTTATGCCAAGGGTGTTTATAATTAGTATGATATTGAACAAATTGAAGAATTTGTTGCTTTTAAGGGTGCTTATGAAGTTGCTTCTTTTATTGAAAAGTATGATGTTACTCTCTACAAATCTAAATTTTTTGACATACTTAAATATTGCTATGAAAACTATGCTCCTAATGCCTATGTTAAAGAATTTATTGAGAGAATGTCTACTTCTTTGGAAGAGAATAATGATATGCATGAATCTATAGATAATTGTGATTCCGTTGATTCAATTGAAATATCCCCTCTTGATGAATGTGATGCTTGCTATTCTTATGGCCATGATGCCAATATTAATGATGCTTATAGAGATGAACTTGCTATAGTTCCTTATGTTAAAAATGAAATTATTGCTATAGCACCCATACTTGATAGCTCCTTGAATGAAAAGCATGATTGCAATGAGGTTATTATAAATTCTATTAATGTCAATTGTGCTAATGATATGCAAAACTACAAGCTTGGGGATGAAAATTTTGTTATGTGCACTACTTATTGCAGTGATCATGATTGGGGTGATGATGCTTTTTATGATCTTGAAAATTTATTTAAGCCTCATGATGAATATGTTATTGATAATAAAATTTGCAATATTATTAAAAGTTGGTTTGGAAGAGCGTCAACTTTAGGTAATAATTATCACACTACTTTGGAGAGTGTTCAACCTTATGAATTTTTTGCTAAAAGTGGGTTTGGAGAGGTCATGACTTTAGTTGATGTTAATCCCACTATTTTGGAAGATTATAAAACTTTTATGCATGTGGATCATGAAGAGAATATTTTATATGATAGCTATATTGTTGAATTTGTCTATGATCCTACATGTAATTATTATGAGAGAGGAAAATATGGTTGTAGAAATTTTCATGTTACTCAATTACCTCTGTTGAAGTTCAAATTGTTAATGCCTCGTTATTCTTCCTTGCATATGCTAGATACTTTTTGTCTTGATAATTTGTTCTCCTATAAAATGCCTATGCATAGGAAGTATGTTAGACTTAAGTGTGTTTTTCATATGCTTCATGATGCTCTCTTTGTGTTTGTATTATTATCTTACATGAGAGCATCATTGAAATCTCAAGCCTATCTTAATGGCTATAAAGAAAGAGCTTGTTGGGAGACAACCCAATGAATAAAATAAGTTCCTGTGTGTTTTCACATTTATGCTACTGTTATGATTGTGTTTTTGTGTTTTTAATTAGTGTTTGTGCCAAGTAAAGCCTTTAGGATGATTTGGAAGATAGTATAATTGATGCTGTTTGGAAAACAGGAAGTTTTGCGTCCAGTGCTGGAATTTTGGTTCTGTACTGGAGCATCATAAAAATCTGAAATTTTTACACAGTATTGGTATATGAATTTCCCACGTTTTCCTAATTTTTCAGAATTTTTTAAGTTACAGAAGTATAGATTTTAAATAGATTGCTACAGACTGTTCTGTTTTTGACAGATTCTGTTTTTGATGCACTACTTGCTTGTTTTGATGAAACTATGGATTGTATCGGGGGGTATAAGCCATGGAGAAGTTAGAATACAGTAGGTATAATGCAAAAATAAAATATGAATGGGTTTGCAACAGTACTTAAAGTAGTGATTTGTTTTGTTATACTAACGGATCTCACGAAGGTTTTGTTGAGTTTTGTGTGATTGAAGTTTTCAAGTTTTGGGTGAGATCACGATGGATGAAGGAATAAGGAGTGGCAAGAGCCTAAGCTTGGGGATGCCCGAGGCACTCCGAGGTAATATTCAAGGAAGACTCAAGCGTCTAAGCTTGGGGATGCCCCGGAAGGCATCCCCTCTTTCTTCTACCAACCATTGGTAATTTTACTTGGAGCTATATTTTTATTGGTCACATGATATGTGTTTTGCTTGGAGCGTCTTGTATTATATGAGTCTTTGCTTTTTAGTTTGTCACAATCATCTTTGCTGGACACACCAATTTGAGAGAGCCACACGTTCATCATAATTTATTAGAATACTCTATGTGCTTCACTTAAATTTTTTGAGCTAGGCAGTTGCTCTAGTGCTTCACTTAAATCTTTTTGAGCACGGCAGTGGCCATATTTTGAAGAAATATTTGAACTCTCATGCTTCACTTATATTATTTTGAGAGTTGATAAGACTAAAATTTTGAAGAAATATTTGCACTCTCATGCTTCACTTATATCTTTTTGAGAGTTGATGATAGTAACGGTAATTTGCACAAGATATGAATTTGGTCCCAAAGTGATGAATATTCAAGAGGGATATAATAAAAACTTTCATATAGATCATTGGATATGATAAGTGTGATTCCTTGCAATAGTTTTGCGATATGGAGATGATGATATGTGAGTCATGTTAGTGAGTAATTGTGATTTAGTAAGAATATTAGTGTTAAGGTTTGTGATTCCCTATGCATGCACATTAAGTCAATAGTTATGCAAAAAAGTTATACCCTACTTATGGTGCATTATTCGGTGTTAGTTATGTTCAATGCATGTTTATGACCGTTTTTGCTTTTTGGTTGGTTGCTTCTCAATCTATTTGCTAGCATTTATTTGTACTAAGCGGAAATACTGCTTGTGCATCCAAACTCCTTAAACCCAAGTTGTGCCAAACGAGTCCACCATATCTACCTATATGCGGTATTTCCATGCCCTTCCAAGTAAATTTGCGTGTGCCAACTCTAATTTTCAAAATAATTTTTCCGTTTTGTTTGCCCGTACCGCTCATGAAGCGGCAGGGGGTGGCCAATATTTTCCATGCTAGGTGTGTTATTCTCACGATGAGTGTTTATTCACTTGTCATTGCAGAGAGAGTGGCTGGTAATAGGGATGCCCAGTCCCACAATGAATCAAAAATTAATAACAACAAAATTACTTGGAAAGTGTTAGTATGGAGGGCACCCGTGGATACGGCTAGCCATGGATTGCGAAAGAATGGTGGAAAGGAAATAAACTTTACTTTCTGTTTGGGAACCGCCTATGATGTGTCTAGCATGGAAGATATTGGGAATACTCGGTCGTTTTCGTTGACAGGAAAAGCATGCCTCTCAAAATAATTTTATCTCTCTAATTTAAGCTTTGAGCTCTGGCACATTAGCAAATCTCTGCTTCTCTCTGCGAAGGGCCTATCTATTTACTTTTATGCAATTTTTATTTTTATTTTGAGTCTCCATCTTCTCTTATAAAGCACCAACTAGAGAGCACTATTGTCATACTTGTGCATTGTGTGTAGCTAATATTGAGTGTGTTTCATGAATGGATCAATGATTGAGCATAATGGGCTAGGGATAACTTTCTTTAGCGTTGATATTTTGAAAGACATGGTAGCTTGTTAGCATGCTTGAGTATTTATATCTTCATGTCAAATTATAGACTATTGCTTTGAATCATTCAAGTCCAAATGTCCATGCTATAAAATAAAATAATATATGATGAATATGATAGGTAGCATTCCACATCTAAAATTCTGTTTTTATCATTTACCTACTCGAGGACGAGCAGGAATTAAGCTTGGGGATGCTGAGACGTCTCCAACGTATCTATAATTTTTGATTGTTCCATGCTATTATATTATCAATCTTGGATGTTTTTATATACATTTACAACAATTATATATCATTTTTTGGGACTAACCTATTAACTTAGTGCCAGTGCCAGTTGCTGTTTTTTGCCTGTTTTTGGTTTTCCAGAATATCAGTACCAAACGAAGTCCAAATGCCACGAAACTTTTTGGAGATTTTTTTCTGGACATAACAAGTATTGGAAGCTTCGAGAGAGGGCCAGAAGATGAAGCAGTGGCCCACAAGGCACCAAGGCGCGCCCCGGGGGGGCGCGCCCTGGTGGCTTGTGGGGCCCACACAGCTCCGTTTGACCTAATTCCACCACTATAAATTCTCTAAAATCGGGAAACCAACAGAGGAGTCCACGAAATACTTTTTCCGGCACCGCAAGCTTATGTTCTCGAGAGATCCCATCTGGAGGCCTTTTCCGGTACTCCGCCGGAGGGGGAATCGATCACAGAGGGGCTCTACATCAACCTTGCTACCCTTCCGATGATGCGTGAGTAGTTTACCACAGACCTTCGGGGCCATAGTTAGTAGCTAGATGGCTTCTTCTCTCTTATTGATCCTCAATACAATGTTCTCCACGATGTTCTTGGAGTTCTATCCGATGTAATCACTTTTTGCGGTGTGTTTGTTGGGATCCGATGAATTGTGAGTTTATGATCAGATTATCCATGAATATTATTTGAGTATTCTCTAAACTCTTTTATGCATGATTGTTATAGCTTCGTATTTCTTCTCCGATCTATTGATTTGGTTTGGCCAACTAGATTGATTTATCTTGCCATGGGAAGAGGTGCTTTGTAATGGGTTCGATCTTGTGGTGCTCAATCCCAGTGACAGAAAGGGACATGACACGTATGTATCGTTGCTATTAAGGGTAAAAAGATGGGGTTTATTCATGCGTGAGTTTACTTTGTCTACATCATGTAATCTTGCTTAAGGCGTTACTCCGTTCTTTATGGACTTAATACACTAGATGCATGCTGGATAGCGGTCGATGTTTGGAGTAATAGTAGTAAATGCAGGCATGAGTCAGTCTACTTGTATCGGACGTGATGCCTATATACATGATCATTGCCTTGGATATCGTCATGATTATTTGCTTTTCTATCAATTGCCCAACAGTAATTTGTTTACCCACCGTATGCTATTTTTATGAGAGAAGCCTCTAGTGAAAACTATGGCCCCCGGGTCTATCTAAATCATATATTAAAAACCCTAAAAATACCTTGCTACACTTTTTCTTTATTTATTTTATTTTGTATTTTTGTTTCAATCTATCTATCTATCACATACAATTTAATCTTGCAATTAACCGCCGAGGGATTGACAACCCCTTGTTTGCGTTGGGTGCAAGGATTTGTTGTTTTGTGTGCATGTGCTGCTAACGAGGTGTTGCATGGTTCTCCTACTGGATTGATATCCTTGGTTTCATAACTGAGGGAAATACTTATCTCTACTGTACTGCATCTCCCTTCCTCTTCAGGGAATTACCAACGCAGCTCACAAGTAGCAGTCGCCGAGCACCATCGCAGAGCTGGAAGCCGCGGGCGTCAGCGAGGTCCCCGCGGACCCACGCGAGCTCGTGTACGTACCAGCGCCAGCGCCCCCGGCTGTGCTCGTGTGCGCCCCAGCACCCACCGCGGTGCCGATCCCCGTGTGCTTTCCTGCACCAGCCACGCCCGTGCCCGTGCGTGCGCCTGCACCCGCCGCGCCCCCCTCAGCGTCATGGGACGTCGCCGTCGACCGCTACCTCGCAGCGCCGCGAGTCGCCGTCCCCCCGCGCCTCGCCCGTCGATCGCGTGATGAACGGCTCTTAGATTTGGAAGTCCATAACATTCTGGGATGGCTTGAAGACTTGAACAACGACGTCCCGGACGACGACAACACCGGCGCAGCACGCCGCCGCCGCCGCTGCCACTGCAATTATTTTTTGTTTGTTTAATATTGTATCTCGATCGTATGAATGTAAAACCAGAGTGTCACTGAATGAAATCTATGGTTTTGATCAACTTAGCGTTTTTCTCTGAATGTACAGACTTACCAAAGTAAAAAAAAAACATCAACGTCTTTCTTTGAATAAAACACTCATCACAAACGTGTTCAGACTGAACAACCGTATGCAAAGCGAGAGCTGGGTTCCTTCGCAGCTAAGCCAAGGGAAAAATGGTGGGGTGCAGGTTTTGTGCATCTCTTCATCACAAATGTTTCAGACCGAACACCCGTATGCAAAGCGAGAGCTGGGTTCCTTCGCAGCTAAGCCAAGGGAAAATGTGGCGCGCAGGTTTTGTGCATCTCTTCATCGCAAAGGATTTTGCATGATGACCCGTGTGCAACGACATACAAACCATGTGGTAAGATTTGCATCTGTCATATTGGAAAAGTTGGCATTTGTCAATCTAGTAACATTGCCATTTGTCAATCTAGTAACATTGCCATTTGTCAACCTAGTAACACTGCCATTTGTGATCCTCAGAAGAAAAAAACACTGCCATTTGTCAAATTTTGCAGCTAAAAATCACTAGTACTGTAATTTTTGCAAATGTAATTCAGTAAGCATAGATTTCATTCATAGATTAAGCAGTCGTTCTTTATACAAACAGTTCAACTCGACAGCTGAACCGAACAAACTTTTACCCAATTGCTGCCAACCATGTACTGAAATAGCGAGTTCAACTATATATACTAGCTAAATTTAAGTACGTAGTACAGTTCAACCATATCTATAGTCAGATGAACTGAACAAAATAGCCCCTAAATACTACTACTACGGAGGGGCTTTGTACTACTTCCAGCAGCTTCTCCTCTGCCGAGCGCGCTCAGTAAGACGCCGAGGAAGAGGAGCCTACCGACGAGCTGGAGAAGCGGAATCCGGCGCCTGCCGCCGCTGCACCTTTAGCGACGCCCAGCTCGAACGCCCTCTGCCGCTCCAGACGATCCCTCTCGAAGCGGCGGGACTCCTCGTATATCTCCGCATTCCGAGCCACTGCAGCGGCTTCTCCTGCGGCCACAGCGGCGGTAAGACGCTTTGCGTGCTCGACGAGGCGCTCCTCCTCCTCCCGCAGGAACTCGATGTAGCGCGCGGCAAGGTCGTTGATGCTCGTGCGGGCCTCCACATCCTGCCTTCGGGCCGCGGTGGCGGAGCGGGTGATGACCCCGGCGGTCGACGATGGGGAGGCGGCCACGGCGGCCGACGGTGGGGTGGTAGCCACCTCCCGCCTTCGGGCCGTGGTGGCGGGGCAGGTGATGGCCACGGCGCCTAACGGTGGGGTGGTGGCCAATCCATCCACCACCCGCCTTCGTGCCGCGGTGGCGGAGTGGGCGATGGCCCTGGCGGGCTTTGGTGGTGTGGCGGCCATGGCTGCTGACGGTGGGGTGGCGGCAACGGCTGCCGGCAACAGCTGCCGTCGGGCAGCGGTGGTGGAGCGTGTGGCGGCTGTTGTGCGCACACCCAACAGGAACGCCACGAGCAGTACACGCCGCCGGGGACTGCGCCGCCGCCGCGGTGTAGCCTCCCAGCTGGAGCTATCCTCAGACGACGGTGGAGTGGCTGAGCAACGACGACAGACCGGTGCCATTGGTGATGGTGGGAGAAGAAGACGAGATAAGCTATGGGGAGGGAGGGAAAATGCGATGCCGACTCACCGGCCTTGACTGTTTATAAAGAAGGCCGGTAAGCACTGGTTTTTTTTGGGATTTCGCCGAGTCGGGCGGGAAGCTTGCACAGGAACCTGCGCGGTTGCGCGGGAACGGGCTCACCGACGATTCATTGGCGCCTCTTCGAGCTAACGTTTGGCCAAAAGAACGCCTGTGCAGTGCTCAAGCTTGCGTTCTAAGCCTTCTGCGGCAGCACAGTGACAAGACGTGCGAGAGGAGGACAAAATGACACGTACACAAACGGTTAATAAAAAAACATTTACGATTTAATTACCTAGCACACGGTCGCTCTCTATACAGCGTCGCGAACGATTGTTCGCCCACTGTGTGATGTGGAACGCGACGTAGTTTCACATCACGCCGTCGGCTCGCAACTGCCGGCTGGCTTGTAGACGGCCATTCCCTGCGTGTTCAACTGCTCTATGCGTGTGGTTGCTCGCAGTTGAGGCGCCCGCGGCGCGCTCTGCTCGCGTCACGCCGCACGCGCTCTGCTCGCGTCCCTCCGCGCGCGCTGCATGCGTTTCGGGCTGGCGCATGATCACTTACGTTCGGGGTGCCTTATGCATGCGGTTACGCCGGACGCGGCGCCACGACGCAATTACGTGCGGCAAAAACTGCCTTGCGGACATGCCGAGAATCCTGGCCGCCCGGCCCTCATTTATTCCCGCGGCCATTTACCTTCATCTCTCGCGCCCCACGACACAATAAGCACACCACGACGACACATGCATAGAGGATATCCAGCGGCTCCAATGGCTCACCTGGCTCCAATGGCGCTCCCAGCGGCTGACGACGACGACGGGCGGCAGTTCACCACGCCTCACATAGTGGACACCCCTGTGAGGAGGAAGGACCTCTCGGTGGTGTACACCAATGAGCCGGTCTTGGTGGAGAGCTCCATCCACACTATGGAGTAGTTGCTTGCTGAGGACGAGTACCAAGTGGTCGGCTTCGACCTCGAGTTCACTGGCGGTCATGCCGGGTATGATCAGAAGGTTGCCGTCGCCCAGTTGTGCGTGCGCCATCACGTCCTCGTCTACCACTACTCCCTGGCCACAAGGCCTTGCGAGCGTTTTGCCAGGTTTATCAACAGCCCCGACTACAGGTTTGCTACGGTGGACACCTTCAATGATCTAAAGGTGCTCGAGACTACAGGCTTGGCCTGCCAGAATCTTGTCGACATCCAAAGCCAGTATAGGGTCTGGGGCAGAAAGAAGGCGAAGGACTCCCTGGTTGACCTAGCCATGGCCATCATCGACCCCTACTACAGAGGCATGAAGGATGAGTGCAAAAAGAACAAGGATGCCTGGCACAAGGCCTGGGTGCGGAGACTAGATGAAGAACACGTCAAGTACGCAACCAAGGATGCGTACACAAGCTACGAGATGTATAGGCGGATCGTTGACATGAGGGAGTGCCTCCTTCCCGTGGACGACGAGGGATCGAGCCACAAGTAGAGTAGTGGCGGCAGCGTCACAACAAGTAGATGATTAGATGACCATTTCTCCTAGTTTAGAATGCATGTAATTGTTTATTGAGGTGTGTGCGAATGTTTTGTATAGTCACCTATGTAATTGGTTGTTTAATTTGGTTATATATGTTGTTCTTCTGTAGACTGAGCAAATCACATTGCCCACGGGCTAATCTAGGGAACCCGTCGATGATGATTTCATCAATCGCTGAAAATTGTATACCAGCAAGCATTTGCCCACAACACACATGGGTTATTAGTAGGAATCATCCGTGTTGTTATCTGTCTTCCCACACATTTCCGATTACTGACCTGTTTGCCGCGTATCACACACATCTTGTTAAGTTGAATCATTTCTGTTGTGCTGGATAATCGCAAACAGTTCATCCGAGTGAACCGCATGCCGTATATCGCACACACCTTGATCTGCCTTCCCGTTTCTGTTGTGTTGCGTAATCACAAACAGTTCATCCGAGTGAACTGTATGCCGTGTATCGCACACACCACGAACTGGCTGACCGTGTTTGCCATTCTGGCTTATCGCAAATAGTTTGTATGGATCAACTGTATGCCATGTATCGCACACGCGTCTCTAATCTGAATCATTTTTGATGTCTCCGGCATCGCAAATAGTTCGTCTTATTGGGGACGTTTTTTTTACGACACCATTTGCGATTCATGCATCGCACACAGTTTGGTCACGGGGTCTCTGATTCATGTGTCGCGTTAGTGGTCACCTGCAGTAGTGAACCCTCAAGGACTATGGCATCAATGTGAAGAAAGTGCCACTCTACTATGATAATGAGAGTGCCATCAAGATCGCCCACAACCCAGTGCAACATTCTAGGACAAAGCACATCTAGATTCGTCACCATTTCCTTCGTGATCATGTGCTGAAGGGAGACATCGTCATCAACCACGTGAAGACTGAAGACCAGCTTGCAGATATCTTCACTAAGCCCTTGGATGAGAGAAGGTTTTGCATGTTGCGGTGTGAGCTAAACATCCTAGAATCTTCAAATGTCCTTTCAAAAGGACACACATCCTAACGCTTATGCATTCTTGATGACTTTGATGCACAACACACGAAGTAACGTTTTTCTTCAAACAATGAAGACTAACCCTCTAAGTGTTAAGAAATTAATGAAGAACTTGATTCTCAGAACCCTACGACTATTGTACGCGGTGTCTGAAATCATCATAGTTCTTATACGGTGGGTAACGCCACCACCCTTTTTTTGACGTGTTTCAAATTGAGTTTTCTTCGTCATTTGCAATTTCGTCAAAACTCTTCAATTTCGTCATTTGTGGTTGTTCTTCATTGCTTGAGTTAATTCATCCTATTTATATATATCTGAGTTTTTCAAATCCTTTACAGCATTCACATATTGCTATTTCTTCAAGTTGCTTTTCCGTCTATGTGAATGTGATCGGACCCGCTCCCCTCTATGCTAAACTCAAACCACTATGTTCACAATCTCTTCATGTGCGTTTTATTTGACACCGTTCAAAGTCTTCACTGTGTCCTTGACAGTTGAAGAAATTGCAAACACAGTTTAAAATCTTCTATTCAAATTTTTGGCGGTTGCCGCAGTAACTTAATCCCGCGCACCCAACGCGTGGATAAGCGCACTCAAAATGCATGTGTGACGCGTGTCACAGAAATGTGAAGAGCCAGGGTGACGGTGTGCTGGACTAGGGGGTACTAACCTAGTTGGCCCGTGTTCCTCGGGGCAGATGAGTGGGCTCTCATTCTTCTTAAGGTGGACCCTGGAAGATACACGCATGAGAAGAGGTCAAGACCGCATCTACCGAAGACTTGACGCGTACTCCAAGACTCCTCCTGCCGCCTCCATGCCTAGATACCGACCTTGTAATCCGAGATACCCTATCCGGCGTGTATATAAGCTGAAGGGTTTAGCCTGTAGAGGGGAGCTCAACACAATCTCATTCACCTAGCCTTAGGACTAGTTCATACGATCTCGAGGTAGATCAACTCTGTACTTGATACTTCTCCATCAATATAAACAAGAGCAGGACATAGGGTTTTACCTCCATCAAGAGGGCCCGAACCTGGGTAAACATTGTCTCCCTGTCCCTGTTACCATCCGTCCGAGATCCACAGCTCGGGATCCCCAACCCCGAGGTCTGCCGGTTTTTACACCGACACTGGTGCTGTCATTGAGAGTTCCGCTGCGAGATCAAAAAAGGATCGATGGGATCATCGTCTTATAACCCCGATCTCGCGGGTACGATTCCCGCATCGGAAGCTTCTGTCATAGAAGAACCCTTCCTTCCCCACGGATCAGGAGTGATCCACGACTCCTCCCCAGCTCTGGCCGACCACCCTTCAAGGGCGAAGGGCCGAAGTATTTTCTGGAAAGCGATTCTGACGGTGACTAGCCAGCCACGGCCGATGAACCTGATCCTCAAATCGTTTCGGCCGGGCCAACAAACGTAGGCCTGTCACGGGATGAAGATACCAAGGCCTCGAGCCTGTGGTCCATAGAGATCAAAAACCCACCCACCCCCCACATCGAGTACTGCCCCGATAACTCGGGGCATCCAGACATCTGGGATCTAGCCTACATGCAACAATTCCCCGACGAAATGATCGGACAGTTCTGGGCCAGGTTCTTGTCGATCAAGGACAAGATACCGAACTACCAGGATGCGGATATAATAACAGGATTTCAGCGCGGATGCAAGGATAAAGGTGTCTCGAACGCCCTTGCCTGCCGCTGTGTACAAACCATCTCGGAGTTGTCCGACCTGGTGTCTAAATTCTGCACCATCGAGGACGCTTGGATTGCCAAGAAGAGCACAGATTCGATCTGTGAGCGCAAGTTAAAGCGAAAAAGACCCACACCTCAATGTACACCCCGCGCAGGAACCGTACCGACCAAGTAACCTCAGAAAAAGAAGAAAACCTCCGCCCTCCCCAGGACCACCCTCGATGGTCTCCTGGATAAACCATGTCCGATACATGCTGTTTTGTTCAATTCCTGCCCAACTCATAGCCTGCGCGACTGCTGGGTAGTGAGGCAAGTGGCAAACCGAGGACCCGCCCTCCTTACGGGCACCCCCTGTCATGCAGAAGAATCCTCAGACGAGGGAGAGGTTATGATGATCTACGAGACCTTTACGTCCAACAACCAGCGCAAGCGGGCCCTGCGAGAAATCAACTCCATGCGTCAGGTACCAACTCGGGGCACGTGGATAGACACGCCCATCACCTTTGATCATAAAGATCAGCCGAGGTCAACCCCGAATAGGTGCCCCGCTGCCCTGGTCCTTGACCCAATCGTGGGCAGCTGCCGTCTCCGAAAAGTACTAATGAACGGAGACAGCAGCCTAAATTTAATATACGCAGACACTCTGGACAGAATGCAAATCGATAAATCGCGCATCGAACAGAGTAGCACCACCTTCAAAGGCATCATACCTAGGTGAGAGGCACGCTGCAGTGGAAAGATAACCTTGGACGTGGTCTTCGGAACTGCAGATAATTATCGATCCGAAGAGATTACGTTCCACATCGTCCTGTCCAGGAGTGGATATCACGCCCTCCTGGGACGAGACGCCTTCTCCAAATTCCAAGCAGTACTGCACTACGGCTATATGAAGCTTAAAATGCCTGGCCCGAACGGTATAATCACTGCCTCAAGTGACACCGACAGAGCACTCACGGCTGAAAATAAGACGGCGTCACTCACCCTCAAAACCCTGTCTGAAGCCCTCACGGCCGAGGAACTAAGCACACTACGAGCCGAAGTCGATCGAGATGATATCATCCTCGACAAACGGCCGAAGTCCACCTCATTCAAGCCGGCCGACGAAATAGTCAAATTCCAGGTACACCCCACGGACCCAGCTAAAACGGCATCCATAGGGGCAAACCTTGACCCAGAAATTGACGAGGCTCTACAAGGTTTTCTTAAGGAAAATTGGGACATATTCGCCTGGCACCCTTCAGATATGCCAGGAATACCCCGCAGGCTTGCGGAACACAGCCTAAACATATTGAAAGGCTACGAACCCGTCAAGCAAACACTTCGGCGCTTCTCGGAACCCAAGCGTCAAGCAATGGGCGAGGAACTGGCCAAGCTATTGGAAGCCGAATTCATCCGAGACATAAAACACCCCGATTGGCTTGCCAACTTGGTCATGGTACCAAAGAAGGATAGGTCCTGGCGCCTATGTGTCGATTTTAAAGACCTCAATAAGGCATGCCCCAAGGACCCTTTTCCTCTACCACGAATTGACCAAATTGTGGATGCCACCGCCGGGCATGACTCGCTGTGCTTTTTCGAAGCCTACTAGGGATACCAGCAGATTAAGATGAAGGAATCTGATCAGGCGGCAACATCATTCATCACACCTTACGGGCCGTTTTGCTTCAATACAATGCCCTTTGGATTAAAGAACGTTGGCGCCACATACCAGCGCATGATTCAATCATGCTTGGAAAAACACATCGGGAAGACCGTTGAGGCCTACGTCGATGATGTGGTCGTCAAAACCAAACACGTCGGACAATTGGTCGACAATCTCCGTGACACATTCACCGGCTTATGGGAGTATCAAATTAAGCTCAAGCCAGAGAAATGTGTCTTCGGTGTACCAGCCGGCAAACTCCTCGGCTTCATCATATCTAGCCGAGGTATTGAAGCCAATCCGGCGAAAATAAAGGCCTTGGACAGCTTAGAGGTACCAACTGAGCTCAAACACGTACAAATGCTGGCAGGATGCGTGGCTGCGCCGAGCCGCTTCATATCAAGACTCAGGGAGAAAGCCTTACCTTTGTATAGACTCTTAAAATAGACGAAAACCTTCAAATGGACCGAGGAGGCCGCGGCAGCTCTAGATGGCATTAAAGCTCTCCTTGCAACTAATCCTATCCTGGCAGCACCCGGTGTATGCGAGCCAATGATATTATACATCTCGGCCACAAACCAGGTGGTCAGCGCAGTACTCGTGGTCAAACGAGACATGGAAGGTCACAAGTTCTGGGTACAAAGGCCCGTGTACTACGTCTCCGAGGTCCTAACACCATGCAAGACACGCTATCCCCACTATCAGAAAATAGCCTATGCCATCTTCATGGCATCTCGAAAACTTCGGCACTACTTTCAAGAGTGCTCGGTAACCGTGGCATCCGATGTCCAATTAAGCGACATAATTAACAACAGGGATGCAATGGGGCATATAGCCAAATGGGCCATAGAGCTCCTACCCTTTGAATTAACTTACCGACCACGCTGAGCTATTAAATCTCAGGTGTTGGCCGACTTCGTGGCCGAATGGACGGAGGCCGAGCTCCCTTGAGAATACAGCACTTATTCGCATTGGACCATGTATTTCGATGGTTCCAAAATGCTTGCCAGCCTAGGGACTGGCGTAGTGCTTACCTCACCCACAGGGGATAGTATTCGGTACGTATTGCAAATTATGTATACCGACTCCAATAACGCAGCGGAATACGAAGCCCTGTTGCACGGACTCCGGATAGCAGCCTCCATGGGTGTCCAACGCGTGGAGGTCCCAGGTGATTCCAACCTCGCCATCTCACAAGTCAATGGCGAATTCGACGCAAAGGACCCAAAGATGACAGCCTACTGGAATGCCATCGTGCGAATCTCGGCCAGGTTCGAGGGGCTGGAATTCCATCATATACCCCGAGATAGCAACCAGGCCGCAGATATACTCGCCCGAACGGGCGCTAAGCAGGAAAAAGTCCCAGATAACACCTTCCTCGAACGGCTCTTTAAGCCCTCCGTAGTCTGGCAAGATGACACGGGGACGTCAGAATCAAACGACGCTGGACAACCTACCTCTCCCGAAGATGATGAGGGGCTGGATATAGTGGGCGGCTCGGCTGTTCAGAGAACAGCCTCCGTGCACGAAGTTATGGCAGTCATTGCACCATGGACTGAGCCGCTCCTCACATACCTGCTCCGCAAAGAGCTCCCCCAAGACCAAACCAACGCACGTCGGATTGTAAGGCAATCTAAAGCCTATAAGGTCCACGAGGGAGAACTCAATAAGATAAGCACCACGGGCGTCCTCCAGCGATGTATCTTCGAAGAGGAAGGACGATCGTTACTTTAGGAGGTTCACTCCGGAATGAGCGGACATCACGCCGCTGCTCGGGCCTTGGTTAGCAAGGCCTTCCGAGCTGGTTTTTACTGGCCAACCGCGGGTGCCGACGCCGCTGCATTAGTATAGCGCTGCCCCGGTTGCTAGGTATTCGCCCAACAAAGCCACATGCCCCCGCGGCTCTCCGCACAATCCCTATCACTTGGCCTTTCGCGGTCTGGGGGCTAGAGATGGTCGGCCCACTCAAGGGCAGATCTAGAAAGAATAAATACCTACTTGTCATGGTGGACAAGTTCACTAAGTGGATCGAAGCAAAACCAGTAACGTCGCCAGGCGCAGTCCATGTACTGGAATTCATATCAGGGGTAGTACACCGTTATGGTATCCCCCACAGTCTCATAACAGACAACAGGACAAACTTCACGGCCAAAGAAGTGAAAGCATGGTGCGCTAAAATGGGCATTAAGCTCGACTACACATCCGTATACCACCCGCAGTCAAACGGGCAAGTAGAACGCGCCAACGGACTAATCCTCGGTGGCATCAAGCCTAGGCTGGTTCGCTCCCTTAAGGAGGCCGACTGCAAATGGGTAGAGGAACTTGACTCCGTCCTATGGGGTTTGCGCACCACACCAAACAGATCCACTGTGTATACTCCATTTTTTATGGTGTACGGCGCCGAGGCAGTGCTCCCCTGCGATATCATACATGATGCACCTCGGGTATGCATGTACGAAAAGCGGGAGGCCGAGCTAGATCAGCAGGACACCTTGGACGCCCTAGAGGAGGAATGCAATGTCGCTCGGGCACGGTCTGCCATTTACCAGCAACAAGCTCGCCGCTATCATAGCAGGAAGGTCCGCGCGAAGGACTTCAACAAAGGAGACCTCGTCATGCGGCTACATCCAGAGAAGCAGACGCAAAAGCTCTCCCCCTAAGTGGGACGGGCCATTCATCATTGACCAGGTCCTCATTGGAGGCGCGTACCGGATTCGAGACCCAGAGGACGGGCGTCTAGAACCCAACCCCTGGAATGCGGCGCTACTCCGACGTTTCTATGGTTGAAGCTCCGAGAACTACTCACCTCTGTACATACACCACCCTGCTTTTCTTTTTTTTTGTATTTCTCTTCCTTTCTTTTTTCTCTTAAAAGACTTCGGAGGCATCCCTTGAGGGGCCCTAAGGAACAGAATCAATACCACGTCTTCTTTTCAAAACACGCATTATTCCACCTCTTACATACTACTGTCTTTCAAGCCATAATATGCATCGATTTGACATAAGATTTGGCCAAGCTGGGTTGCCCGGCTCCTGTGCTTGCCCCTTACGTTCCCGGTCTTTCGGCTAAGAGGCAAAGGGAGCACCGCTGTGATTGTTACTCCCGGGTCATCTGGCGCGGTACCTCAGACGGACAAAGCCGAAAGCTAGCATTCTTAAACGAACAAATTGGTCGGCCATGACATAGAAATAAAGTGGAGGGGGTCTCTCAAACCCCGACCAGGGGCTTCACCCCCGAGGTCACCCGTCTTCGGACATATGTGTTCGGCACAGCTACCCGAGGAAAGGAACTGTTGGAAGAACTATTTTCCTCGGAAGATGTTTCTTACGTTAAACAGTAATATAACATAACTCTCTACCTCACTCTTGTCGCTTGCACCGCATAGCCGGATTGCCTCGTATCCTGAAGCATCTGTTTCGTTCACTTCGGACAGTAGTAAACGGACACTACTCGGTCACTGATCGAGGAGGTAGAAGCCGATGGCTGGTTGACAGAGTTTACATGCGCAGATTGAATAATGACGTAAAGTACTTTGATACATAGAGTCACACATTATCATTTCATTACACCCGGTCTAACCCGTCTATTAAGACGTCTAAAGCACAGTCCTTCTGCGATGACCGAGCGGCAGGCATGACATTCTCGTACACGAGACTAGTGGGTATTTCTTCTCCATTTGGCCCCATTGGCCCTACCTCGGCTAGGTGCGCCGTGTCCACCTCCGTATACCAGGTCTTGACCATGGCCCAGGCCTCCCTCGCCCCTTCCCGGCAAGCAGATACCTTCCATGCCTGGATCCGACGCCGAACTCGCCGCATATGTTTAGCTAGGACGGTCATGTCTTCGGGAACGTGCTCCACTTCGGGCCATAACGCCTTGAAGACTTCCTTCATGGATTTCCATGCACTTTCGTGCACCTCGGCTAGCCGGGTTGCCATGTCTTCGGTAACCGGACCTCGGTCATCAAGGGGTCGGCCGGATAGCGAAGCTGGCAAAAAAGCATGTATTAGCCTGCTAAAATATCTCGGCTGAACCCACTAACTCAAGCAACGATTCTTGAAATAAAAACTTACCATAAATTGTCTCATCGGTTCGATGATTCTTGGCTTTGGCGGCAGCCAGTAGAGCTTTTAAGCTCTTGATCTCGTCTGCCTGTCGGGCGTTTTCAGCCCTTAGCACGTTAACGCTATCCACCCTTTGGGTCACCAAATACTGGTTGGCCTGGCGCTGCGACTCCGTATATAGCAAATCTTCGTGGGCCTGCTTGAGATCTCTCTCAAGGTTTCCTATGGCTTCCGCTGCTACATCGGATTACGCTGTCAGGGGACTTCGCTAGATTAAGATTCATATATACAAGACAAAGCACTTACCGTGCACCTCTCGGGTGAACTTTTTCACATGTTCCACCTCGGTCAAGGCAGCCTCCAACCTCCCCTTGGCCTGGGAAAGAGCCTCGGATAGCTGCTCATTCCTCGCCCGTGCACCCTACAAGAAAATCCCACAACTTCTTCAGGGTAAAGTCAAGCCTCGCTACGGGCATTGTTGCCCATATCATGCCTTAGGGGCTACTACCATTGTGGACAGTATGAACAAACAGAGACATAAAAGAAAATCTTCGAGATAAAATGAGCTCGGGCTGGACCTTACCCACAACCCTTGCGATAAAACATCTAATGATTGATCGAAAACGGCGCGGGTCGCCCCGAGGTACGCATCCACCGAGCTGAGAGCATTAAACTCCCGATCCGAGAAGGCCAGACTCCTTAGAGAGGTCTTCTGCCGCCGATAATTCGTGGCACACTGGATCTCGGAAGGAGTAGCCGAGCTGGTCTCGGAGCCCTCGGGCTGGGGGACTTCAGGAGCGGCTCCCGAAGATGGGCGCGCTTCTGCTTCCTTGTTTGAAGTTGCCGCCCCCTCGGTCCTCGTGCTCGCCGCCACGGCGGAAGAGGGCCGCCTACGAAATGATCAAAAAGGGTCAGAGCTCGAGGCAACGTTTCAGCAAAATTCAGCAACCATACGTCACCTGGTGATTGAGGGAGCACTTTAGCCAGTTTCCATGACCTCGGCCGGAGCTTGCTCCACCTCCTCCGGGTGGTTCCTTTGAAGAGTCGTCTCTCCGCACGAACGTTTCAAACATCGTCCCTTCGGAGGAGAAGTCAGGGGAGCAGGGGCTTGGGAACGAGGGGCTCGCTTTCGATTAGAGGAAGAGGGCGTCACCGATGAAGCTGGCCTCGTCCCCGGTGCGTCCGGGGTGACGGCTACCTTGGAGCCGTCAAGGCACTCCATGTAAAATTTCCTCCCCTCATAGATGAGGGCCAGATCCTCGTCCTCATGAAAGAGGGGGTCTTCCGCTCCTTGGTATGTTTCCGGCTCGGGCGCCGGGCTGTTTAGAGCCTCCACCCGACGCCTCCATCTCTGCTCAAAATTAATAAACGGATCGATCAAATGGACTGGCTATCAAAACAACTCGGGTAGGCACAATAATGGAGCGGGAAGACTCACTATGTCAGCAGGGTTGTAGTAGGACAGCCCGTCTCGGAATTAACGTCGGGCGAATTCCTCCGCTATTCCTTGGTAGATTCCGGCCATCACTGTCCCGAAGGGCGCTTGGTCAAAGAAACTTTGCCGGATCGATCAAGAGCAGTCTTCGGTCCCGTTGTATGCGCACAATGGGTGAGGGCGTAGCCGGAGTGGTTGGATTCTTCGGTCTATCGTCGTGGCCATTACGTCTATTATGGTAAGGCATGTCCTTACCACTTGCTTCACCTTGGCGGCCAGCTTGGTCACCTCGGCAACACCTTCTAGGACCGTACCCTGCGGCCTCCAGCTGTATCGCCTCTTCGGGGGCTCCGGAGAGAAAGGGGGAAGCCTTGGCCGAACTGGGTTTGGGAGAGGGACATCGTCTATGTAGAACCACTCTGTTGGCTAGACGTCGGCATCCTCCCGAGGTGTGCCTGGCGGGTATTCCGTCCCCTTGATTCGACAGACTTTGGCCGCTCCGACCTCATAAAGCCTTTCGGCGGAAGAACAGGGCACTACACAGAAGTGCCTCCTCCAGTGCCGGAAGTGCGCTTCGCACCCAAGATACATCTCACATAGGGCGACGTGCCCCGTAATGTGCAGAATCGTGTTGGGGTGAGGTGAGGAGCTGCAGCCCGTAAAACTCTAGCATGCCTCAGAGGAAAGGGTGAATTGGAAATCCTAAGCCGTGTAGCAGGAAGGAGACGAAGCATACCCGTTCATCCTTTTGAGTGGAGGGGAAATTCTCTGTGAGTACCTGCCCGTTGATGGATGTTAAACCCGGGCAGATCGCTGTCAAATCTGAATCTCGCAGGTACCCTTGCCTGGCCAGGTGCTCCAGTTGGAGGCGCGAGACGGCGCAACTGCCCCAATCGCCCCTGACGGGGCCATGAGGGCGCCTCGAAGAACCTGCGTCGCTCGCCATGGAAAATCATCAATGATGGACTTGGGAGGAAGGGGAGCGCTTGTGCGGTTTGCTTGAAAGGAGGATTGGGGGTTTGTGATAAATCTGCACGTCCGACTCATAAATAAAAAGGGGGAGGAGGCCGACGCTTTGATGTTTTGCCATAAAGCTGACCCGCTTCCCCGTAAGACATGGTTCCCCCAAGAACAGAAAGCTGAGGCCACGCGTGGCGGGGCTGGACCCACTCAGCGGGATTGCCAATCTTTCCAAGGTCTGTTTGAAGATAAGCTGAGGAGATCATATACGGAACTTACCTGCTGAGCCAAAGACTCCGGAACCGAAGTCCAACAGTGTTGTCCTCGGCGTCGGAGGCCAGTTCAGGGGCTACTGACGGTGTCCTGGACTTGGGGGTACTAACCTAGTCGGCCCGTGTTCCTCGGGCCGGATGAGTGGGCTCTCATTCTTCTTAAGGTGGACCCCGGAAGATACACGCAGGAGAAGAGGTCAAGACCGCATCTACCGAAGAGTTGGCGCATACTCCAAGACTCCTCCTGCCGCCTCCATACCTAGATACCGACCTTGTAATCCTAGATACCCTATCCGGCGTGTATATGAGCCAAAGGGTTTAGCCCGTAGAGGGGACCTCAACACAATCTCATTCACCTAGCCTTAGGACTAGTTCATACGATCTCGAGGTAGATCAACTCTGTACTTGATACTTCTCCATCAATATAAACAAGAGTAGGACGTAGGGTTTTACATCCATCAAGAGGGCCCGAACCTGGGTAAACATCATCTCCTTGTCCCTGTTACCATCCATCCGAGATCCACAGCTTGGGACCCCCTACCCCGAGGTCTGCCGGTTTTTACACCGACACAGGGGCTTATCCGTCCAAAATTTTCGGACCGCTCAGTTTTCACCGCGCCTATATAATGGCTTGACCTTGTCAAACCTAGTTCATTCACTCTCGAACCCCTATCGCTCTCAAAGCCCTAGCGCCGCTGCTAGAATTCATCATCGCCGGAGAGGAAGAGCTTCACTGCCTCGACTTCTTCGCCGTCATACTCGCGCCGGCCGCGGATTTCTTCACCTCCGCCGCCGCCGTAGCTGTCTTTCGTCACCAAGTTAGGGCACGAAAGATCTGAGCTGACGATTTCCTTCATCTCGTCGTCCAGTTCATCGAGTTCATCCTTGGGGTAAATAAAATTTATTTTTACTGCCCAAGTTTGATCTTTTTACTATCTCAAATTCTTCAAGTGCTGTTTTTACCATTTCTTTCCAAATCTTCAGCACTTCCTTTTGGCCAGTCTTGATTATTTCGTCTAAGTTACTCTTCATGATTGGATTCCTCAGTTGTGCAATTGTCTCAATCTGTACAGCTCTGAAATCTAAGTCAAGAACACTTAGTGAATTTCTCCAAGACGATAAGGGTCAATTTCCTCAACTAGGCTTTATTTTTGAAAATCTCTGAGAACGCATGTGACTCTTCCCAATTTCCTCGCAACTATATTCTGTTCACAGGTACCCATGACTACAGACAAATCTCTTGGTTCTCATCAACTTAATTCATTTGCAGCGTTGCTTGAGGAAAATCTACAGACTTCTTCAGAAACATCAAAAGTTCAAATCCCTCAGTTGAAGAAAATGGCAGATGGCAAGAAGCCTCAGAAGGGAGGCAAGATGAAAGAGGAACACACAGCTTTCAAGATCCCTGATGAACTATATGCAGGATATTGCACACCCGATGAAGAAATTCACGGGAAAGAAACTGACAAGCAGCGCAAGACCTGCATGCAGAAAATTAAGAGGCGATGGGCCTATGAATGGAGAAGCTACAGATACGTCACGTCGAAATACATGAAGGACTTTGCTATCAAACCTCCATGCAAGAGGCCCCCGCTAGCTCCTGGACAGACTGCTAATCCAACCAGCATCAGAAGGGGTGAAGAATTCCCCAAAGAATGGGAGAAATATCAAGCTAAACTGAGGAAACAGGCTCAAAAGGCTGTTGCAGAGTTCAACAGGGCCTCAAAGGCTTCACAAGAAGCGGGTGCAGGCTCAAGTGGCAGTGCGCACAAGAAAGCCATGAAAAAGAAGCCGGCTCAAAAGCCTAAACCTTCGACTGAAGTGCCCTCACGGCCAAAATCTTCTTCAAAGACCTCAGAGGCCAAGCCATCTTCTTCAAAGGCTTCAGCGCCTAAGGCACAAGCTGCTCCTACTTCATCTGCACCTCCACCATCCGCAAGTTCTTCAAGGGCAGCAGCAAGAGCTTCAATGCCAGTTGTGCTAGCTTCATGCCAGTGCACTGAAGGATTTTCAACAGCCACCATTGCTGCATCAAGTGCCTGAGCATGAGGGCATATTTCCTCAAACACGCCAATGCTGAAGACGAAGGTCACTACAGGCCGAGGAACAAGGCCTAGCCCCAAGAGCAAGGCTGTATTGCCTCAAGCTGATGAACATGGAATGGCTGATGAAGATGAACTAGTAGATTTTGTTCAGAGAAGAATGGAAGAGGCCGCTCGTGCAAAGAACTCCTCAGTCCCAACATTTCTGAGTCCGAAAAAGATTCTTGACTTCATTGACATTTGGTGTCAGAAACCAGATACACCACTTGATGACTTGGATTTGCTGCCTGGACCAAGTCATGTTCTTTCTGCCTTTGTCCTCAACAAGAAGCACAAAATAGAGAAGGCAAAGCTTGTAAGAAAAGAGATGAAGAAGAAGCAGAAAGAGCTCAAGGATAAGATGCTCACTATATCCCCTCAGCAACTTGTTGCTATGCAAACTGAGATTCAACGCTTGTCTGATGAATATGAACGCCAGGCTGAGCACTGCTGCAGAGTGAAGGACAGATTCATCAGCGCTTCAAACAAAGTTGTTGATGACTATAATCAAAGGGAGGCTGCGAAGTTTGGCCAAGCACCTCCAACAAGTTCTTCAGCTCCCCCGCAAGAACCTGCCAGGGCAACTATGACTGTTGCGCCTGAAGAGAATACCAGAGCAACTGCAACAGTTGCATCTAAAGAAGTTATACCACCAAGCTCCTCAGCGGTAGCACCAGACCAGTCTTCAACTTTGAAGCTAATCACCCTTCCTTCTGCATCAGAAGCGAAGAAGACCTCGACAGCTGTCAAAAGAAAAGCTTCTGCACCCTCTGCCGCAGAATCAGTGAAGAAATTGAAGATGGCTCCAATGTCTTCAAATGCACCTATCGATGCCATACTAATTTCTTCAGCCCCTCCAACCAGATCCACCAAAGAGCTTCAGATTATCCCCTTCGGTGTGGACTATGTGATCCCACCTGAAGATGAAGAAGAGAATTCCCACTCTGCTGCTTCCACAGAGCAAGTGGATGAAGAAATTGAAGTTGAAGCAGATGCTTCATTTCACCAGGTATCATCGCCTCCAGTCCATGTGGCTGATGAAGAAACTGATGAGGACATGGATGTGGGTTCCTCAACTCCTGTTATACATGATAATTTCTGGGATGTCGCTCATCCGAACTCACCCCTCACCACGCCGCTCACGCAAGTACCTCAGTCTCCAGCTGTCACTGAGGAAATGCAAACTGGTTCTAAGGGTCATCAACCATCCCTTCAAACCATCAATGAGGAAATTCCAGCTGCATCAGCTGAAGAAATTGTGCAACAAATGAATGATGAAGAAGTTACACCTCCTCCAACTCAACAAGAACCAGCTCCCTCAGCAGATTCTGACACAGTTCCATTCGCAATAGCTGAGGAAGTTGCAAAATCTTTGGCCATCACGGATCCCAATGATTCAACTGGCTCTCCGAGACCCATCTTTGATGTGAGGCCAAAGAAGATAAACCTTCAGCATGTGCCCTCAATGCCCAAGGTTGGCAAAAGCGTCAGAAGGTCAAAATTTGACAATGCCGCCTTCTTTGAAGAGAAGAATTTCTACATAGGCGAGTCACCTTATGACTCTGCAAAAATCAGGCATTAGAGATTTTGGACAAATGCTCAAATGAACTATTATTCCTCACTGCTGTTTGACAAGAACAAACTATTCCTGCATCGCCATATTCCTCATGTGGATATGGAATCCTTACCGTGCTTTCGACCAGTTCTGGCTGTTCTTCACGATGCCGGGCTACTCAGTTTCATCACTGATGTGTGTGATTGGAATGAAGAGCTCATTCTTCAATTTTATGCCACCTTGCATCTATCTGGTGATGTTGACGATATTCACTCATGGGCTCTCGACTGGATGAGTGAGTACACGCATTATAAGGCTCCTGCTGATGAATTGCTTCGAGCTCTTCCTGTTGATTAGCCCTCCACTGAAGCCAGACAGATTTATGAAGAACCTGAGCTGCCCAATCATCTGATGCAAGTGCTGATGAAGCCGTTGGCTGAAGGAGAAGCTCAGAGAACCACCTTCTTAGTGAAGGATCTACTATTTGTGCCAAGGACTGTTTATCGAATTCTGGCCAAAACCCTCAGTCCTATAAAAGGCCACAATTCTGAGACTGAAGAAGTTGTGGGGATTATGAAGAACTTGCTATTCAATATCATCCATGGTATTCCTATCAACATACATGATTTCTTCATGAGGACTTTGGCCACTGTCGCACAATCTCCATTTGACTTGAAGCCTTATGCACCTTGGCTCATGAGATTCATCTGAACAAGATCTTCAATCAACTACAAAGCTGATAGCCAAAATCATCTCAGCTTTCTGCCAGATGTTGAAATTCTTCAAAGCACAATTGCTTCAGTTCCTGGCAAAGGGAAAGCTATTATTGATGAAGGTGTTCGTCCCCTTGATGGTCAATTTTGTCAGCCTGTCTCTCAATCCACAGGATATGATTCTTCAAGCCATGACACTGACGCAAATGCCACTCAGCAAACCTCGCAAGGTGAAGCTCCTCGAGTGATGACTGATCATGAGCTCCTCATAAGTCTTCATCAGAAAGTTGAGAAGAATCACAACTGGGTTAAGCGTCAACTCCACGCAATTCTAGGCAATATGAATGTGACGCAAAATTCAGTCCGAAAAAATCATTATTATCTACATGAGATCTTTGACAGGAGTTGGGCCATTCTTTCACATCTGAAGACCCCTGACGAACTTGAAGAAATGGAGTTCCAAATGAACTTTGATTGGGCCAATCCACCCAAGAAGAAGTTCAAGAAGGTTCAAGTTCCTCCGATGGTCCCAAGCTCTGTGTCTTCTTCACGAGCCACTGATGAAAATGAAGATGTTGAAGACACTATAGCAGGCCCTTCTTCAACTCGCGACCCCGACAACAACGCTGGCGCTCCCTTGTCTGCTTCATGATGTTTTTCTTCAGGGGCATTAGTTCTCAGTTTCGTCACCTTTTGGTCATCTGATGATAAAGGGGGAGAAATTTGAGTTAGTCTTCAAGCGGGTCTTATATCGGGCTATTTCTTTTGCTAAGTTGCAACTCTTGGTTCTTCATTTGATTCGCTCCTTTGATGAGTTGTAACTTAAATACTGTTGGTGGTCTGACATTCTTCTGTGACATTTTATTTGCATGCTTGATTATGCTCTGATCCTCAAATATATATCTATGCATGCATGTTATAATTCGTCAGACACCAATTGTCATCATGCATTCAAATTCTTCAATATCTTATGATCATGCACGATTGGATTCCAAGATATAGGGTGAGATCTCCACAATTTCAACCTGCCATGTGCATTTGCAATCCAGAGCAAATTCTTCATATGCACTTCTTCAGGGGGAGTTCCTCAATATCTTGTAACCAATGTCTTCACATTCTGTACTTACACTTCCACTATTTTTATTCCCGTTGAAAACTTAACTGATTTGTCATCAATCACCAAAAAGGGGGAGATTGTAAGTGCATCAAGTGCCCCCTTAGTGGTTTTGGAGTAGTGAAGACAAATAAGTTAAGGGACTAATGAGTTTGTGAGTGTACACAGGAGAAAATAGTCCCTGAAGACTTGGTTTAACCACAGAAGTCGACCACTAAAAATGTATTTTTCGAGTGAAGAATTTGGTGCGGCCTTTGAAGAAATTGATGTGAAGACTTTGAAGCTTGAAGACTTTGTTTTCATAGTTTCTTTTTCTTCTTATTTGAGTCATAGGAAAAACGTACTATCAAAGGGGGTCTACGTGAAACATATTTCATACTTCAAAGCGATGCTCAAACCTATACACTTTACAGCCGCTTCGAGTGAAGCCTTTGGAAACCTCTGGAACAGCTGACGAATTTGACAGTGACAGTGACGAACTTCATCTGGTCTCTGACGAATTTGGTCAGGCTGAGGAGTTAGGATTTCTCCAGTGCGATCTGCCTATCATGAGGAAATAGAGTGCCCTGACGAAATTGAGATCTTAATTTCTGACCGTTGCTGCGCCGCGTGCCAGCTGTCAAGTGGATTCTTATCCTGACAACGGTCATGTTTGAGAAGGGCATTTATGACAATTCATGTCGGGTTGCGCCCCTGGCTATAAATAGCCGCCCCCCACAACCACTAGTTGGTTGGCTGCTCTAGAGAGAACTTGACACTTGTCATTTGAGAGCAACCCTTCCTCTGACAACTTTGTGAGAACCCAAGTGAGGAAAAACCCAACCAGAGCCTAAGTGACTGAGCATCACTGAAGAAGTTGATCTGTGTGATCCAACGCTTATTACCTTTGAAGACTGTCATTCTTCCAGACGGTTAGCCGTCATGTTCTGAGCACCCAAGAGTAATTGTGATGTGCCGGTGAACAAGTCTGTGAAGGTTTTGGAAGTCTACCTTGAAGACTTACCACGAGTGATTGGGCGAGGTCTAAGTGACCTCAGCTCAAGACGAATACGGTGAGGACTAAGTGTCCTCCGAGGTAAGACTCACCCGCCTCAACCAGACGTACAGTTGATACAGCAACTGGAACTGGTCTACCAAATCGCTGTGTCTTCATCGAGCCCAACCGGTTTCAAATTCCGCACCATTTTACTTTTACGCATTTCCGCTGCTGAAGAACTTGTGCTCTACTTTTCTGAAGAACTTGACCTGAAGACTTTCATCATGTTGTATCTCATTTCTTCAGTTCATCTTCCTCATGCATGTCTGCTTGTATGACTACTTGTTCTTCACTTGTATGTATTTTGTGTGCATGCTTGTTACATTTGTGTCGATCTAGTTTCTCTCCTGTTTCTATTTCGTCACTCTGATTTTCGTCAAAATCTTCGGAGTTTGACAAATTTCTAAAAATCTCCCATTCACCCCCCCCCTCTGGGAGTTAACCTGTGCTTTCAAAAATAACCAAGACTGGCCACAAAGGAAGTGTTGAAGATTTGGAAAGAAGTGGTAAAAACAACACTTGAAGAATTTGAGACGGTAAAAAGATCAAACTTGGGCAGTAAAAATAAATTTTAATTACCCCAAGGATGAACTCGATGAACTGGACGACGAGTTGGAGGAAATCGTCAGCTTAGATCTTTCTTGACCTAACTTGGCGACAAAAGACAGCTACGGCGGTGGCGGAGGTGAAGAAATTCACGGTCGGCGCAAGTACGACGACGAAGAAGTCGAGGCAGTGAAGCTCTTCCTCTCCGGCGACGATGAATTCCAGCGGCGGTGCTAGGGTTTTGAGAGCGACAGGGGCGTGAGACTGAATGAACTAGGTTTGACGCGGTCAAGCCATTATATAGGTGCGGTGAAAAATGAGTGGTCCAAAAAAATTGGATGGATAAGCCCCTGGCTCTTCGCATTTCTGCGACACGCGTCACACAAGCATTTTGAGTGCGCTTATCCATGTGTCGGGTGCGCGGGATAAAGTTACTGTGGTAACTGCCAAAAATTTGAATAGAAGATTTTAAAATGTGTTCGCAATTTCTTCAGTTGTCAAGGATACAGTGAAGACTTTGAACGGTGTCAATTAGAACGCACATGAAGAGATTGTGAATAGAGTGGGTTGAGTTTAGCATAGAGGGGAGCGGGTCCGATCACATTCACATAGATGGAAAAACAACTTGAAGAATTAGCAATATGTGAATGCTGTAGAGCACACGAAAAACTCAGACATATATAAATAGGAAGTATTAACTGAAGTGATGAAGAACAGCCACAAATGACGATTTTGAGAAGTTTTGACGAAATTGCAAATGACGACGAAAAACTCAAATTGAAGCAAGTCAAAAGTGGGTGGTGGCGTTACCCACCGTATAAGAACTATGATGATTTCAGACACCGCGTACAATTATCGTAGGGTTCTGAGAATCAAGTTCTTCGTTTATTTCTTCACACTTAGAGGGTTAGTCTTCATTGATTGAAGAAAAATGTTACTTCGTGTGTTGTGCATCAAAGTCATCAAGAATGCATAAGCGTTAGGATGTGTGTCCTTTTCAAAGGACATTCGAAGATTCTAGGATGTTTAGCTCACACCGTAACATGCAAAACCTTCTCTCATCCAATGGCTTAGTGAAGATATCTGCAAGCTGGTCTTCAGTCTTCACGTGGTTGATGACGATGTCTCCCTTCAGCACATGATCACGAAGAAAATGGCGACGAATCTGGATGTGCTTCGTCCTAAAGTGTTGCATTGGGTTGTGAGCGATCTTGATGGCACTCTCATTGTCGCAGTAGACTGGCACTTTCTTCACGTTGACGCCATAGTCCTTGAGGGTTTGCTTCATCCATAGAAGTTGTGAGCAACAGGCACCAGTGGCAATGTATTCAGCCTCGGCTGTGGAAAGTGAGATGTTGTTCTGCTTCTTCGAGGACCAACAAACAAGAGATCGTCCGAGGAAATGACATGTGCCTGATGTTGACTTGCGATCCACACGATCTCCAGCATAATCAGAATCAGAAAATCCAGCAAGATCAAATGATGAGCCCTTGGGATACCATAATCCAAGTGTTAGTGTGTGAGCTAAATTTCGAAGAATTCGTTTCACAGCCTGATGGTGTGACTCCTTCGGTGACGCTTGAAAGCGGGCACACATGCAAATGCTAAGCATAATATCTGGCCTAGATGCACATAGGTAAAGCAGCGAACCAATGATGGAGTGATATACCTTCTGATCGAAATCTTTACCATTTTCGTCAGTGCAGAGTTGACCATTTGTTGGCATTGGTATCTTGAGGCCTTTGCAGTCTTGCATGCCGAATTTCTTCAGGCAATCCTTGAGATATTTCTCCTGAGATTTGAAGATGCCATTTCCGTTGTTGACGAATTTGAAGTCCGAGGAAGAATTTCAACTCCCCCATCATAGACATCTGATATTCTTCTTGCATCATATATGCAAATTCGTCACTGTATTTTTTGTTAGTGCAACCAAAGATAATATCATCAACATATATTTGGCATATGAACAGTTCACCATCATAAGATTTAGTGAAAAGAGTAGGATCAAGTGAACCGGGTTTGAAACCCTTTTTCTTCAAGAACTCCTTCAGTGTATCATACCAAGCCCTCGGGGCTTGCTTGAGGCCATAGAGAGCCTTGTTGAGTCTGAAGACTTTGTCTGGATGCTTTGGGTCCTCAAAACCTGGTGGTTGAGCAACATATACTTCTTCCTCAAGCTTACCATTGAGGAATGCACTTTTCACATCCATTTGATATAAGAGGATATCATGATGGTTAGCATATGCAAGCAGTATATGAATGGCTTCAAGCCTAGCAACAAGTGCAAATATTTCATTGAAATCAATACCCCCAACCTGTGTGTAGCCTTGAGCTACAAGACGGGCCTTATTCCTCACCACTTGGCCATTTTCGTCTTGTTTGTTGCGGTAGATCCACTTAGTGCCGATGATATTGTGCTTGTGTGGATCGGGACGCTTGACGAGCTCCCACACATTGTTGAGCTAAAATTGATGCAATTCCTCTTGCATCGCTTGAATCCATTCAGGTTCAAGAAATGCTTCACCAACTTTGGTGGGCTTTGAAATAGAGACAAACACGTAATGCCCACAAAAGTTAGCTAAATGTGAAGCTCTTGAGCGAGTGAGGGGACCAGGTGCATTGATGTTGTCGAGGATCTTCTCAATCTGCACTTCATTCGCGACTCATGGATGTGCTGGACGAGGGCCTTGCTATTGTTGTTGCCGTGCAGAATCCTCAGCATCACTTTCCTCAGGATTAGCAGTTTCTTCATGGCGAGGGATCAGTACTTCTTCATCAGCTATTTCTTCACTGGGCACAATTTCACCAGTGCCCATAAGCTTGATCGATTTCTTAGGAGGCATTTCATCTAGCACAGGAGGCAGGTGCTCTCTTTGCGGGCCATTAGTTTCATCGAACCGCACATCTACAGTTTCAACAACCTTGTTGTGGTAGGTGTTGAAGACTCTGTAGGTGTGCAAGTCCTTTCCGTAACCAAGCATAAAACCCTCATGTGCTTTCGGTGCAAATTTAGAACTGTGATGAGGATATCTAATCCAGCATTTAGCACCGAAGACTTTGAAATAACTCACATTGGGTAGCTTGTCAGTGAGGAGTTCATATGAGGTCTTCTTGAGGAATTTGTGAAGATATACCCGATTGATGATGTGACATGCAGTGTCAATTGCTTCAGGCCAGAAGTGACGAGGTGTCTTGTATTCATCAAGCATAGTACGCGCCATCTCGATGAGTGTCCGATTCTTGCGCTCCATGACTCCATTATGCTGAGGCGTGTAGGGAGCAGAGAGCTCATGCGTGATACCAAGTTCATCAAGATAATCGTCGAGGCCTGTGTTCTTGAACTCAGTGTCGTTGTCGCTCCTGATGTGCTTGATCTTGAGACCATAATTCGTCATGGCCCGATTGGAGAATCGTCTGAAGACTTCCTGAACTTCAGTCTTGTAGGGAATGATGTGCACCCAGGTGTAACGAGAGTAGTCATCAACTATGATGAATCCGTAGAGAGATGCTGCATTAGTTAGTGTGGCATAATGTGTGGGACCAAACAAATCAATATGAAGTAATTCAAAGGGACAAGTAGTGGTCATGATTGTCTTAGCCGTATGCTTTGATCTGGTCATCTTTCCAGACTCACAAGCACCACACAGATGATCTTTGACGAATTTGACACCTTCGACGCCAATGATGTGCTTCTTCTTGATGAGTGTGCTCAAATTCCTCATGCCAGTGTGTCCAAGATGTCGATGCCATAGCCAGCACTCTGAAGCTTTTGCCAGTAGACACGTGGCAGGCTGAGGACCTAGAGAAAAGTCTACAATATACAAATCACCTTTCCTAAAGCCTTCGAAGACTTTGGATTTGTCAGATTCCAACAGCACAATGCTTCTATATTTGCCAAAGATGACAATCATATCAAGATCACAAAGCATTGAGACAGACATGAGGTTGTATCCAAGGGACTCGACAAGCATCACCTTTTCCATGTGTCGATCCTTCGAGATAGCAACCTTACCTAGACCCAATACCTTGCTTCTTCCTTTGTCAGCGTATGTGATATGCTTCAGATGAGACAGAGTAAGGGGAGCATCTGTGAGGAGATTCCTATCTCCAGTCATGTGATTCATGCAACCACTATCCAAGACCCATTCAGTGGCTGAGGGTGTGTCATCCTGTGGAAGCATTAGTCTGACTTACAAATTCATATACTTCAAGGTGAAGAATATGATGATGATCAATTTCTTCAGACAATTTCATCAAGAAATAGTATTTAGCAGCATAAGGGATGTGTGAAATGAGTTATTCATTTCATCATGATTAGCCTGCATCCCAACAGGCACTTTGTCAGGTCTTCAACAAATTCATCAGACATTTTAGTTGTCTGAAGACCTGACCCTGCAGAAGAGCTTAGTTCTTCTTAACCACCCACATCTGTATGGATGGCTGAGATGCAATGTAGCGAACTGCATTAATGGAGAACTTAGGCATTGAAGAATATGCATTTCTCTTCACATGAGGGTGCTACTTGTAGCTTGCGTTGGTATTTTCCCCGAAGAGGAAGGGATGATGCAGCACAGTAGAGATAAGTATTTCCCTCAGTTATGAAACCAAGGTTATCAAACCAGTAGGAGAATCACAAAACACCTCGTTAGCAGCACTGCACACAAACAACAATCCTTGCACCCAACGCAAACGAGGGGTTGTCAATCCCTCGGCGGTAAATTGCAAGATTAAATTGTATGTGATAGATAGATAGATTGAAACAGAAATACAAAATAAAAGAAAATGGCAGCAATATTTTGAGGGTTTTAGTAATTTGATTTAGATAGACCCGGGGGGCATAGTTTTCACTAGAGGCTTCTCTCAAGAAAATAGCATATGGTGGGTAGACAAATTACTGTTGGGCAATTAATAGAAAAGAAAATAATCATGATGATATCCAAGGCAATGATCATGTATATAGGCATCACGTCCGAGACAAGTAGACCGACTCATGCCTGCATCTACTACTATTACTCCACACATCGACCGTTATCCAGCATGCATCTAGTGTATTAAGTCCATAAAGAACGGAGTAACGCCTTAAGAACGATGACATGATGTAGACAAGATAAACTCATGTATGAATAAACCCCATCTTTTTACCCTTAATAGCAATGATACATATGTGCCATGTCCCTTCTGTCACTGGGATTGAGCACCGCAAGATCGAACCCATTACAAAGCACCTCTTCCCATGGCAAGATAAATCAATCTAGTTGGCCAAACCAAATCAATAGATCGGAGAAGAAATACGAGGCTATAATAATCATGCATAAAAGAGTGCGGCAAAGACTCAAATATATTCATGGATAATCTGATCATAAACTCACAATTCATCGGATCCCAACAAACACACCGCAAAAAGTGATTACATCGGATAGAACTCCAAGAACATCGAGGAGAACATTGTATTGAAGATCAAAAAGAGAGAAGAAGCCATCTAGCTACTAACTATGGACTCGAAGGTCTGTGGTAAACTACTCACGCATCATCGGAGAGGCAGCAAGGTTGATGTAGAGCCCCTCCGTGATCGATTCCCCCTCCGGCGGAGTACCGGAGAAGGCCTCCAGATGGGATCTCTCGAGAACAGAAACTTGCGGCGGCGGAAAAAGTATTTCGTGGACTCCCCTGAGGGTTTCTGATTTTTCCTGAATTTATAGTGGTGGAATTAGGTCAAACGGAGGTGGGGTGGGCCCACGAGGCACCAGGGCGTGCCTGCCCCCCCCCTCCCCGTAGGCGCGCCCTGGTTTCTCGTGGCCACCTCCTCTGGCGTCTGGTCTTCGCCCGAAGCTTCTAGTGTTTATCTTGTCCAAAAAACAATCTCCAAAAATTTCGTGGCATTTGGACTTCGTTTGGTATTGATTTTCTGTAAAACAAAAACAGGGCAGAAAACAGCAACTGGCACTGGGCACTAGGTTAATAGGTTAGTCTCCAAAAATGATATATAATTGCTGTAAATGAGTATAAAGACATCCAAGATTGATAATATAACAGCATGGAACAATCAAAAATTATATATACGTTGGAGACGTATCAGCATCCCCAAGCTTAATTCCTGCTCGTCCTCGAGTAGGTAAATGATAAAAAACAGAATTTTTGATGTGGAATGCTGCCTAACATATTCATCACATATTCTTTTCTTTTATAGTATGGACATTGGACTTGAATGATTCAAAGTAATAGTCTATAATTTGACATGAAGATATAAATACTCAAGCATGCTAACAAGCAACCATGTCTTTCAAAATATCATCGCTAAAGAAAGTTATCCCTAGCCCATTATGCTCAATCATTGATCCATTCATGAAACACATTCAAATATTAGCTACACACAATGCACAAGTATGACAATAGTGCTCTGTAGTTGGTGCTTTTGTAAGAGAAGATGGAGACTCAAATAAAAATAAAAATTGCATAAAAGTAAATAGATAGGCCCTTCGCAGAGGGAAGCAGAGATTTGTCAAATGTGCCAGAGCTCAAAGCTGAAATTAAAGAGATAAAAATATTTCAAGAGGCATGCTTTTCCTGTCAACGAAAACGACTGAGAATTCCCAATATTTTCCATGCTAGACACATCATAGGCAGTTCCCAAACAGAAAGTAAAGTTTATTTCCTTTCCACCATTTCTTTCACAATCCATGGCTAGCCGTATCCACGGGTGCCCTCCATACCAACACTTTCCAAGGAATTTTGTTGTTATTAATTTTTGATTTCATTGTGGGACTAGGCATCCCTATTACCAGCCGCTCTCTCGTGAAATGACAAGTGAATAAACACTCATTGTGAGAATAACACACCTAGCATGGAAAATAATGGCCACCCCCTGCCGCTTCATGAGCGATACGGGCACACAAAACGGAAAATTATTTTGAAAATTAGAGTTGGCACACGCAAATATACTTGGAACGGCATTGAAATACCGCATATAGGTAGATATAGTGGACTCATTTGGCACAACTTGGGTTTAAGGATTTTGGATGCACAAGCAGTATTTCCGCTTAGTACAAATGAAGGCTAGCAAATAGATTGAGAAGCAACCAACCAAAAAATGAAAACGGTCATAAACATGCATTGAACATAACTAACACCGAATAATGCATCATAAGTAGGATATAATTTCATTGCATAACTATTGACTTAATGTGCATGCATAGGGAATCACAAACCTTAACACTAATATTCTTACTAAATCACAATTACTCACTAACATGACTCACATATTATCATTTCCATATCACAAAACTATTGCAAGGAATCACACTTAGCATATCCAATGATCTATATGAAAGTTTTTATTTATATCCCTCTTGAATATTCATCACTTTGGGACCAAATTGATATCTTGTGCAAATTACCGTTACTATCATCAACTCTGAAAAGGATTTAAGTGAAGCATGAGAGTGCAAATATTTCTTCAAAATTTTAATCTTATCAGTTCTCAAAATAATATAAGTGAAGCATGAGAATTCATTTCTTCAAAATTTCAGTCGCCACCGTGCTCAAAAAGATTTAAGTGAAGCACTAAAGCAACTGCCTAGCTCAAAAAAAATTAAGTGAAGCATATAGAGTATTCTAACAAATGATGATAAACGTGTGGCTCTCTCAAGATAGGTGTGTTCAGCAAAGATGATTGTGACAAACTAAAAAGCAAACAAAGCAAAGACTCATATAATACAAGACGCTCCAAGCAAAACACATATCATGTGATGAATAAAAATATAGCTCCAAGTAAAATTACCGATGGTTGGTAGAAGAAAGAGGGGATGCCTTCCGGGGCATCCCCAAGCTTAGACGCTTGAGTCTTCCTAGAATATTACCTTGGGGTGCCTCGGGCATCCCCAAGCTTAGGCTCTTTCTACTCCTTATTCCTTCATCCATCGTGATCTCACCCAAAACTTGAAAACTTCAATCACACAAAACTCAACAAAACCTTCGTGAGATCCGTTAGTATAACAAAATAAATCACTACTTTAAATACTGTTGCAAACCCATTCATATTTTATTTTTGCATTATACCTACTGTACTCTAACTTCACCATGGCTTATACCCCCCGATACAATCCATAGATTCATCAAAACAAGCAAGCAAAGCATCAAAAACAGAATCTGTCAAAAACAGAACAGTCTGTAGAAATCTATATAAAAGCCATACTTCTGTAACTCCAAAAATTCTGAAAAATTAGGAAAACGTGGGAAATTCATATACCAATACTGTGTAAAAATTTCAGATTTTTTGACGCTCCAGTACAGAAATAAAATTCGGGCACTGGACGCAAAACTTTCTGTTTTCCAAACAGCATCAATTATACTATCTTTCAAATCATCCCAAAGGCTTTACTTGGCACACACACTAATTAAAAACACAAAAACACACTCATACCAGTAGCATAATTGTGAAATCACACAATAACAAAAAAAAATTATTTTATTCATTGGGTTGCCTCCCAACAAGCGCTATTGTTTTATGCCCCTAGCTAGGCATAATGCATAGTTTTAAGTATTGTCATCTTTGGTTTCCAACTCCTCAATCACACATCCATTTTTTCTAATAGATTTAACATAGGTGTTTCTCACCATCACATTTCTAGGCACAAAATCAAGAATTTCACTTTTGTGAATAGGTTCTTTAATTATATCAATGAAATCGGGGTGCACGCTAATCATTTTAAGATCCTCATTTCCCTTACTAGAAGTAGCACCATTAGTTTTAGGGACATACATAAAATTGCATCTCTTGCTAGGAGTCGTTTTTTCAATAGTTTTAGAGGAAGAAAAAGCGGAACCTAATTTATTAATAATTTCTTCCAACTTATCGATCCTAGCGGGACTTTGTTCCACCCTTTCATTAATTATTGGTTCTTTCTCTTTTAGCATCTTAAGAGTAATCCCTACCTTTGATCCAAATTGAGTAACATGGTTATGGATCTTTTTATCTAAATTTTCAATATGCTCAACGGTAGGCATTTTATTTTCAATAGCATCTAACCTTTGCATAACATGTTCCAAGGTCAAAGTTGTTTCATTAAGAATAATAGGTGGTGATCCCACTAAATTTCCCATAGCATTAAAAGCATCCGTAGAGGGACACATCAAGAAATTCCCTCCAGTAATAGTATCAAGCACAAATCTATACCAAGTAGTAACGCCCACATAAAAATTACGAAGAAGAATGGTAGAGGATTGCTTACGAGTTGATCTATTATGAGCATCACAAATCCTATACCAAGCATCTTTTAAATTCTCTCCTGCCATTTGTTTAAAATTAAGTACTTCATTTTCAGGGGTAATGGTAACGAGCGAGGAACTAGCCATAATGATAAAGCAAACAAGCAAACACGAAAAGGCAAATGAAAAATATTTTTGTATTTTTGTAAAAACGTTTTAGAAGTGGGGGAGATGAAAACGAGAGGCAAATAAAGTAAATGCAAGGAGATGAGAGTTTATGCAAAGGTACTTGATAGATGTTGATGATGTTTCCCCGGCAACGGCGCCAGAAATTCTTCCTGCTACTTGTAGCTTGCGTTGGTATTTTCCCCGAAGAGGAAGGGATGATGCAGCACAGTAGAGATAAGTATTTCCCTCAGTTATGAAACCAAGGTTATCGAACCAGTAGGAGAATCACACAACACCTCGTTAGCAGCGCCTGCTCACAAACAACAAATCCTTGCACCCAACGCAAACGAGGGGTTGTCAATCCCTCGACGGTAAATTGCAAGAATAAATTGCATGTGATAGATAGATAGATTGAAACAAAAATACAAAATAAAATAAATAAAAGAAAATGGCAGCAATATTTTTAGGGTTTTAGTAATTTGATTTAGATAGACCCGGGGGCCATAGTTTTCACTAGAGGCTTCTCTCAAGAAAATAGCATACGGTGGGTAGAAAAATTACTGTTGGGCAATTGATAGAAAAGAAAATAATCATGAAGATATCCAAGGCAATGATCATGTATATAGGCATCACGTCCGATACAAGTAGACCGACTCCTGCCTGCATCTACTACTATTACTCCACACATCGACCGCTATCCAGCATGCATCTAGTGTATTAAGTCCATAAAGAACGGAGTAACGCCTTAAGAACGATGACATGGTGTAGACAAGATAAACTCACATATGAATAAACCCCATCTTTTTACCCTTAATAGCAATGATACATACGTGTCATGTCCCTTTCTGTCACTGGGATTGAGCACCGCAAGATCGAACCCATTACAAAGCACCTCTTCCCATGGCAAGATAAATCAATCTAGTTGGCCAAACCAAATCAATAGATCGGAGAAGAAATACGAGGCTATAATAATCATGCATAAAAGAGTGCAGCAAAGACTCAAATATATTCATGGATAATCTGATCATAAACTCACAATTCATCGGATCCCAACAAACACACCGCAAAAAGTGATTACATCGGATAGAACTCCAAGAACATCGAGGAGAACATTGTATTGAAGATCAAAAAGAGAGAAGAAGCCATCTAGCTACTAACTATGGACCCGAAGGTCTGTGGTAAACTACTCACGCATCATCGGAGAGGCGGCAAGGTTGATGTAGAGCCCCTCCGTGATCGATTCCCCCTCCGGCGGAGTACCGAAGAAGGCCTCCAGATTGGATCTCTCGAGAACAGAAACTTACGGCGGCGGAAAAAGTATTTCGTGGACTCCCCTGAGGGTTTCTGATTTTTCCTGAATTTATAGTGGTGGAATTAGGTCAAACGGACCTGGGGTGGGCCCACGAGGCACCAGGGCGCGCCTGCCCCCCCCAGGCGCGCCCTAGTGGCTCGTAGCCACCTCCTCTGGCGTCGGGTCTTCTCCCGAAGCTTCTAGTTTTTATTTTGGCCAATAAAAAATCTCCAAAAAGTTTCGTGGCATTTGGACTTCGTTTGGTATTGATTTTCTGTAAAACAAAAACAGCGCAGAAAACAACAACTGGCACTGGGCACTAGGTTAATAGGTTAGTCTCCAAAAATGATACATAATTGCTGTAAATGAGTATAAAAACATCCAAGATTGATAATATAACAGCATGGAACAATAAAAAATTATAGATATGTTGGAGACGTATCAGAGGGTTATAGTAATTGAATTAATAAGTAGAGAAAGTCTTCGATGATTTGTGAACATAGTGGTTCGAAGAATAATGCTCATATTCATAAAATCGCTATTTGTTTCCCTGCGAAACAGAGGCATTAGCATGACCATAAGTGGGTCTGCGTCCATTTGACGACTTTGATCCCTGTGAAGAATTTTCCCTGGGAAGTTTCTTCTTCATCGGTGGTGTCATGATGATATTCACCTCAAGATTTTCCAGAAGGCTTTTGGGAACCCAGATTTTCTTCACAGGTGGACCGTTCCTGCAGTTAGTACCAACAAATCTGGCAAAGACTTCACCATTCTGATTCTTGAACAGTTTATAGTTGGAGTCAAATGACTCATCTGAAGAATATGAAGTATCACAAGTATAGCCAGATAAAGTGGATGGATCTATTGGAGGTCCCTTTGAAGCAACCCATGTGGTTTTGGGATATTGCTCAGGCTTCCAATACGAACCATCAGCATTGAGCTTTCTCTCAAAAGCAATACCCTCTTTCCTAGGGTTCCTGTGAAGAATTTGCTTTTTGAGCACGTCACACAGGGTTTGATGCCCTTTGAGGCTTTTGTACATGCAAGTGACATACAGTTCCATCAGCACTGCATTTTCATCAGTATCAACGGTGGCTTCCTCAGATGAGGGATTAGTGGCCACCGTAGCAATTGAAGCAATTGAAAGTACTGAAGCAGTTGAACATTCAGCTGAAGAATTTGCATTATCACGTTCAAGGCATTTTAGGCATGGTGCAACAAATTCTTCCTGAGCGGTACTGATATGTTGAGCGAGGAGTAAATCGTTTTCCTTTTGAAGATCATCATGAGACGCTCTCAGATTCTCGAGATCTTGCTTCCTTTGAAGAAATTCATAGGACAACTTCTTATGTTCGGCTGAGAGGGACACATGACGACTTTCAAGTTCGTCAAACCTTGACTGAAGACGTTTGATTTCGTTAGTCAAGATCTGTGAGCGTTCCATTTTGTCGTTCAACAGATCATCGCTTTTGTCTAACAAGTTTTGAATTCTTTCCATGGCATTTTATTGCCGAGTGGCGATGCTAGCAAGCTTGGAATAGCTGGGGGTCATGTTTTCATCAGATTCACCTTCACTAGAGGAAGATAAAGGTCTTTGCGGTACCTTGGTGCCTCTTTCCATGAGGCAGACGACTGATGAAGTTGAGGCAGGATCGGGATCCCGAGATTTGAGGGAATTCCTGAATTCCGCAAGCCAGGGATCATCACGTCTATATGCTCCTTCATAGATGTCAGAAATCCTGTCCCAGATGAGCTTTGCATTGCCCAGATGATAGATGCGAGTGAACTCATTCTTGGTCAGACGAGAGCAGATGAAGTATTTGGCCCGAGCATCGAGCTGAGTGTACTTGCGAATATCATCAGCATTTACCATCTTGCAGAGGTCGGTCAGCCCCAGTTCCGTGACTGTCCATAGATCACTGTCCATGGCCATGAGATGCTTTCGCATCATGACCTTCCAGTATGGATAGTTCGTGCCATCGAAGATGGGGCATGCAGCGGATACCTTGATCATACCTGCGGTCGACATAACTAAAACTCCAGGTGGTTAAACCAAAATCACACAGAATAAGGGAGTACCTTGCTCTGATACCAATTGAAAGCGCAGGTTAACTCCCAGAGGGGGGTGAATGGGAGATTTTTAGAATTTCGTCAAACTCCAAAGATTTTGACGAAAATCAGAGTGACAAAATAGAAACAGGAGTGAAACTAGATCGACACAGATGTAGATAGCATGCAAAAGAAATACATACAAGTGAAGAACAAGTAGTCATACAAACAGACATGCATGAGGAAGATGAACTGAAGGAATGAAATACATTATGATGAAAGTCTTCAGTTCAAGTTCTTCAGAAAAGTAGAGTACAAGTTCTTTAGCAGCGGAAATGCGTAAAGGTAAATGGGTGAGGAATTTGAAACCAGTTGGGCTCGGTGAAGACACAGCGATTTGGTAGACTAGTTCCAGTTGCTGTATCAACTGTACGTCTAGTTGAGGCGGCTGAGTCTTACCTCGGAGGACACTTAGTCCTCACCGTATTCCTCTTGAGCTAAGGTCAGTTAGACCTCGCCCAATCACTCGTGGTAAGTCTTCAAGGTAGACTTCCAAAACCTTCACAGACTTGTTCACCGGAACGCCACAATTACTCTTGGGTGCTCAGAACATGACGCCTAACCGTCTAGAAGAATGACAATCTTCAAAGGTAATAAGCATCGGATCACACAGATCAACTTCTTCAGTGATGCTCAGTCACTTTGGCTCTGGTTGGGTTTTTCCTCACTTGGGTTCTCACAAAGTCGTCAAAGGAAGGGTTGCTCTCAAATGACAAGTGTCAAGTTCTCTCTAGAGCAGCCAACCAACTAGTGGTTGGGGGGGCGGCTATTTATAGCCAGGGGCAACCCGACATGAATTGTCATAAATGCCCTTCTCAGACATGACCGTTGTCAGGATAAGAATCCACTCGACAGCTGGCACGCGGCGCAGCAACGGTCGGAAATTAAGCTCTCAATTTCGTTGGGGCACTCTATTTCCTCAAGATAGGCAGATCGCACTAGCGAAATCCTAACTCCTCAGCCTGACCAAATTCATCAGAGACTAGATGAACTTCGTCACTATCACTGTTAAATTCGTCAGCTGTTCCGGAGATTTCCAAAGGCTTCACTCGAAGCGGCTGTAATGTGTATAGGTTTGAGCATCGCTTTGAAGTATGAAATATGTTTCACCTAGACCCATTTTAATAGTACGATTTTTCCTATGACTCAAATAAGAAGAAAAAGAAACTATGAAAACAAAGTCTTCAAGCTTCAAAGTCCTCTCATCAATTTCTTCAAAGGCCACACCAAATTCTTCACTTGAAGAAATACATTTTTAGGGGTCGACTTCCATGGTTAAACCAAGTCTTCAGGGACTATTTTCTCCTGTGTACACTCACAAACACATTAGTCCCTTAACCTATTTGTCTTCAATACTCCAAAACCACTAAGGGGGCACTTGATGCACTTACAGTTACAGTAGGGTGAGATATGTCAGACCTAGCTATTTGGGGGCATGTGTTCATAGCTAGGATTCCCCTCCTGCCGACACGAAGTGTGAGGGGGGGGTGGCGGACTCGTAATACTGTGCGCTTTGTGAGACAGGTGCCACATCAAAGTTGTGCATTGGGTATTTGAACATCAAACCAGCCTTTTCATACATATATTTGGTCCACATGCAAGTGTGTTCGTGTTCTGACCCTTTCCCGCGTTTTTTGGCCATGCAACACACACGGTTCCCTCAGACTACCCGTGTGCCATGCCCGTGCCCCTGTCACCCACATCAGCATAGTAGATTGGGCTCCATGAGGCTTCCCTCGCAATCTCAAAAATATCTACCCGCCTGGAGGATTTTTCTGTTTGATAGCACATGATTATTATGTTTCGACCGTGTGCGATGTAGTTTGCCCCCGCTCCCGCCTGCATCCCTCAAAAATATCTACCCCCTGGAGGGTTTTTCTGTTTGATAGCACACGGTTATCATGCTCCGACCGTGTGCGATGTTGTTTGCTACCGCTCCCGCCTACATCCCTCAAAAATATCTAGCCGCCTGGAGGGTTTTTCTGTTTGATAGCACACGGTTGTTTGCTACTTGTGAGCTGCGTTGGTAATTCCCTGAAGAGGAAGGGAGATGCAGTACAGTAGAGATAAGTATTTCCCTCAGTTATGAAACCAAGGTTATCAATCCAGTAGGAGAATCATGCAACACCTCGTTAGCAGCACCTGCACACAAAACAACAAATCCTTGCACCCAACGCAAACAAGGGGTTGTCAATCCCTCGGCGGTTAATTGCAAGATTAAATTGTATGTGATAGATAGATAGATTGAAACAAAAATACAAAATAAAATAAATAAAGAAAAAGTGCAGCAAGGTATTTTTAGGGTTTTTAATATATGATTTAGATAGACCCGGGGGCCATAGTTTTCACTAGAGGCTTCTCTCAAGAAAATAGCATACGGTGGGTAAACAAATTACTGTTGGGCAATTGATAGAAAAGCAAATAATCATGACGATATTCAAGGCAATGATCATGTATATAGGCATCATGTCCGAGACAAGTAGACCGACTCCTGCCTGCATCTACTACTATTACTCCACACATCGACCGCTATCCAGCATGCATATAGTGTATTAAGTCCATAAAGAACGGAGTAATGCCTTAAGCAAGATGACGTGATATAGACAAAGTAAACTCACGCATGAATAAACCCTATCTTTTTACCCTTAATAGCAATGATACATACGTGTCATGTCCCTTTCTCTCACTGGGATTGAGCACCGCAAGATCGAACCCATTACAAAGCACCTCTTCCCATGGCAAGATAAATCAATCTAGTTGGCCAAACCAAATCAATAGATCGTAGAAGAAATATGAAGCTATAACAATCATGCATAAAAGAGTTCAGAGAAGACTCAAATAATATTCATGGACAATCTGATCATAAACTCACAATTCATCGGATCCCAACAAACACACCGCAAAAAGTGATTACATCGGATAGAACTCCAAGAACATCGAGGAGAACATTGTATTGAAGATCAAAAAGAGAGAAGAAGCCATCTAGCTACTAACTATGGACCCGAAGGTCTGTGGTAAACTACTCACGCATCATCGGAAGGGCAGCAAGGTTGATGTAGAGCCCCTCCGTGATCGATTCCCCCTCCGGCGGAGTACCGGAAAAGGCCTCCAGATGGGATCTCTCGAGAACAGAAGCTTGCGGCGGCGGAAAAAGTATTTCATGGACTCCTCTGTTGATTTCCCGATTTTAGAGAATTTATAGTGGTGGAATTAGGTCAAACGGAGTTGTGTGGGCCCCACAAGTCACCAGGGCGCGCCCCCCCTGGGGCGCGCCCTGGTGCCTCGTGGGCCACTGCTTCATCTTCTGGCCCTCTCCCGAAGCTTCCAGTACTTGTTATGTCCAGAAAAAAATCTCCAAAAAGTTTTGTGGCATTTGGACTTCATTTGGTACTGATATTTTGGAAAACCAAAAACAGGCAAAAAACTGCAACTGGCACTGGGCACTAAGTTAATAGGTTAGTCCCAAAAATGATATATAATTGCTGTAAATGTATATAAAAACATCCAAGATTGATAATATAATAGCATGGAACAATAAAAAATTATAGATACGTTGGAGACGTATCAGCATCCCCAAGCTTAATTCATGCTCGTCCTCGAGTAGGTAAATGATAAAAACAGAATTTTTGATGTGGAATGCTACCTATCATATTCATCATATATTCTTTTCTTTTATAGCATGGACATTTGGACTTGAATGATTCAAAGCAATAGTCTATAATTTGACATGAAGATATAAATACTCAAGCATGCTAACAAGCAAACATGTCTTTTAAAATATCAACGCTAAAGAAAGTTATCCCTAGCCCATTATGCTCAATCATTGATCCATTCATGAAACACACTCAATATTAGCTACACACAATGCACAAGTATGAAAATAGTGCTCTCTAGTTGGTGCTTTATAAGAGAAGATGGAGACTCAAAATAAAAATAAAAATTGCATAAAAGTAAATAGATAGGCCCTTCGCAGAGGGAAGCAGAGATTTGCTAATGTGCCAGAGCTCAAAGCTTAAATTAGAGAGATAAAATTATTTTGAGAGGCATGCTTTTCCTGTCAATGAAAATGACCGAGAATTCCCAATATCTTCCATGCTAGACACATCATAGGCGGTTCCCAAATAGAAAGTAAAGTTTATTTCCTTTCCACCATTCTTTCACAATCCATGGCTAGCCGTATCCATCGGTGCCCTCCATACCAACACTTTCCAAGGAATTTTGTTGTTATTAATTTTTGATTTCATTGTGGGACTAGGCATCCCTATTACCAGCCGCTCTCTCGTGAAATGACAAGTGAATAAAAACTCATTGTGAGAATAACACACCTAGCATGGAAAATAATGGCCACCCCCTGCCGCTTCATGAGCGATACGGGCACACAAAACGGAAAAATTATTTTGAAAATTAGAGTTGGCACACGCAAATTTACTTGGAACGGCATGCAAATACCGCATATAGGTAGATATGGTGGACTCGTTTGGCACAACTTGGGTTTAAGGAGTTTGGATGCACAAGCAGTATTTCCGCTTAGTACAAATGAAGGCTAGCAAATAGATTGAGAAACAACCAACCAAAAAGTGAAAACGGTCATAAACATGCATTGAACATAACTAACACCGAATAATGCAGCATAAGTAGGATATAACTTCTTTGCATAACTATTGACTTAATTTGCATGCATAGGGAATCACAAACCTTAACACTAATATTCTTACTAAATCACAATTACTCACTAACATGACTCACATATCATCATCTCCATATCGCAAAACTATTGCAAGGAATACACTTATCATATCCAATGATCTATATGAAAGTTTTTATTATATCCCTCTTGAATATTCATCACTTTGGGACCAAATTCATATCTTGTGCAAATTACCGTTACTATCATCAACTCTCAAAAAGATATAAGTGAAGCATGAGAGTGCAAATATTTCTTCAAAATTTTAGTCTTATAAACTCTCAAAATAATATAAGTGAAGCATGAGAGTTCAAATATTTCTTCAAAATATGGCCACCGCCGTGCTCAAAAAGATTTAAGTGAAGCACTAGAACAACTGCCTAGCTCAAAAAATTTAAGTGAAGCACATAGAGTATTCTAATAAATTATGATGAACATGTGGCTCTCTAAAATTGGTGTTTCCAGCAAAGATGATTGTGACAAACTAAAAAGCAAAGACTCATATAATACAAGACGCTCCAAGCAAAACACATATCATGTGACGAATAAAAATATAGCTCCAAGTAAAATTACCGATGGTTGGTAGAAGAAAGAGGGGATGCCTTCCGTGGCATCCCCAAGCTTAGACGCTTGAGTCTTCCTTGAATATTACCTTGGGGTGCCTCGGGCATCCATAAGCTTAGGCTCTTGCCACTCCTTATTCCTTCATCCATCGTGATCTCACCCAAAACTTGAAAACTTCAATCACACAAAACTCAACAAAACCTTCGTGAGATCCGTTAGTATAACAAAACAAATCACTACTTTAAGTACTATTGCAAACCCATTCATATTTTATTTTTGCATTATACCTACTGTATTCTAACTTCTGCATGGCTTATACCCCCCGATACAATCCATAGTTTCATCAAAACAAGCAAGTAGTGCATCAAAAATAGAATCTGTCAAAAACAGAACAGTCTGTAGCAATCTATTTAAAAGCTATACTTATGTAACTCCAAAAATTCTTAGAAATTAGGACAACGTGGGAAATTCATACACCAATACTGTGTAAAAATTTCATATTTTTCTGACGCTCCAGTACAGAACCAAAATTCCAGCACTGGACGCAAAACTTTCTGTTTTCCAAACAGCATCTATTATACTATCTTCCAAATCATCCTAAAGGCTTTACTTGGCACAAACACTAATTAAAAACACAAAAACACAATCATAACAGTAGCATAAATGTTAAAACACACAAGAACTTATTTTATTCATTGGGTTGTCTCCCAACAAGCTCTTTCTTTATAGGCTTGAGATTTCAATGATGCTCTCATGAAAGATAATAATAGAAACACAAAGAGAGCATCATGAAGCATATGAAAAACACACTTAAGTCTAACATACTTCCTATGCATAGGCATTTTATAGGAGAACAAATTATCAAGGCAAAAAGTATCTAGCATATGCAAGGAAGAAGAACGAGGCATTAACAATTTGAACTTCAAGAGAGGTAATTGAGTAACATGAAAATTTCTACAACTGTATGTTCCTCTCTCATAATAAGTACATGTAGGATCATAGTCAAATTCAACAATATAGCTATCATATAAAATATTCTCTTCATGATCCACATGCATAAAAGTTTTATAATCTTCCAAAATAGTGGGATTAACATCAACTAAAGTCATGACCTCTCCAAACCCACTTTTAGCAAAAAAAATCATAAGATTGAACACTCTCCAAAGTAGTGGGATCATTATTACCTAAAGTTGATGCTCTTCCAAACCCACTTTTAATAATATTGCAAATTTTATTATCAATAACATATTCATCATGAGGCTTAAATAAATTTTCAAGATCATAAAAAGCATCATCACCCCAATCATGATCACTGCAATAAGTAGTGCACATAACAAAATTTTCATCCCCAAGCTTGTAGTTTTGCATATCATTAGCACAATTGACATTAATAGAATATATAATAACCTCATTGCAATCATGCTTTTCATTCAAGGAGCTATCAAGTATGGGTGATATAGCAATAATTTCATTTTTAACATAAGGAACTAGAGCAAGTTCATCTCTATAAGCATCATTAAAATTGGCATCATGGCCATAAGAATAGCAAGCATCACATTCATCAAGAGGGGATATTTCAATTGAATCAACGGAATCACAATTATCTATAGATTCATGCATATCATTATTCTCTTCCAAAGCAGTAGACATTCTCTCAATAAATTCTTTACCATAGGCATTCGGAGCATAGTTTTCATAGCAATATTTAAGTATGTCAAAATTTTCAGATTTGTAGAGAGTAACATCATACTTTTCAATAAAAGAAGCAACTTCATAAGCACCCTTAAAAGCAACAAATTCTTCAATTTGTTTGATATCATAGTAATTATAAACACCCTTGGCATAAGAAGACAAGATTTCATTATCATTAAACTCACATAGGTAGGGAAGGTGTTTTTTAGGGTTCTTAGAGCAACAAGTAAAATCATAAATTTCACATAGATTCCAAGCATAACATAGCAAACAATTTATTTGACGCCATAAGAGTCTCCCTTTTTGAGACAAACGGTGACGCACAAAATGAGCATGCTCATTTAATGATTTTCCCTCAACTAAACTAGTTGGGGTTTTAGCACGAGCACAAATAGATCGAAGATGATTCAAGTAGAAAACTTTAAGTGGATCCATAGTATCTTATATTTTTGCCTTTACTTTCTGTTCTTGTGTGTCCGACATGAAGGCAATAAAAGCAAGCAAGCGAGTAAAAATACTTTTGTGTTTTGCGATAAAAAAATTTAGAAGTGGGGAAGATGAAAACGAGAGGCAAAGGAAAATAAAATAAATGCAAGGAGATGAAAGTTTATGCGTAGGTACTTGATAGATGTTGATGATGTCTCTCCGGCAACGGCGCCAGAAATTCTTCCTGCTACTTGTGAGCTGCGTTGGTAATTCCCTAAATAGGAAGGGAGATGCAGTACAGTAGAGATAAGTATTTCCCTCAGTTATGAAACCAAGGTTATCAATCCAGTAGGAGAATCATGCAACACTTCGTTAGCAGCACCTGCACACAAAACAACAAATCCTTGCACCCAACGCAAACAAGGGGTTGTCAATCCCTCGACGGTTAAGTGCAAGATTAAATTGTATGTGATAGATAGATCGATTGAAACAAAAATACAAAATAAAATAGATAAATAAAAAGTGCAGCAAGGTATTTTTATGGTTTTTAATATAAGATTTAGATAGACCCGGGGGCCATAGTTTTCACTAGAGGCTTCTCTCAAGAAAATAGCATACGGTGGGTAAACAAATTACTGTTGGGCAATTGATAGAAAAGCAAATAATCATGACTATATCCAAGGGAATGATCATGTATATAGGCATCATGTCCGAGACAAGTAGACCAACTCCTGCCTGCATCTACTACTATTACTCCACACATCGACCGCTATCCAGCATGCATCTAGTGTATTAAGTCCATAAAGAACGGAGTAATGCCTTAAGCAAGATGACATGATGTAGACAAAGTAAACTCATGCATGAATAAACCCCATCTTTTTACCCTTAATAGCAACGATACATACGTGTCATGTCCCTTTCTGTCACTGGGATTGAGCACCGCAAGATCGAACCCATTACAAAGCACCTCTTCCCATGGCAAGATAAATCAATCTAGTTGGCCAAACCAAATCAATAGATCGGAGAAGAAATATGAAGCTATAACAATCATGCATAAAAGAGTTCAGAGAAGACTCAAATAATATTCATGGATAATCTGATCATAAACTCACAATTCATCGGATCCCAACAAACACACCGCAAAAAGTGATTACATCGGATAGAACTCCAAGAACATCGAGGAGAACATTGTATTGAAGATCAAAAAGAGAGAAGAAGCCATCTAGCTACTAACTATGGACCCGAAGGTTTGTGGTAAACTACTCATGCATCATCGGAAGGGCAGCAAGGTTGAGGTAGAGCCCCTCCGTGATCGATTCCCCCTCCGGTGGAGTACCGGAAAAGGCCTCCAGATGGGATCTCTCGAGAACAGAAGCTTGCGGTGGCGGAAAAAGTATTTCGTGGACTCCTCTGTTGGTTTCCCGATTTTAGAGAATTTATAGTGGAATTAGGTCAAACGGAGCTGTGTGGGCCCCACAAGCCACCAGGGCGCCCACCTGGGGCACGCCCTAGTTCCTCGTGGGCCACTGCTTCATCTTCTGGCCCTCTCCCGAAGATTCCAGTACTTGTTACGTCTAGAAAAAATCTCCAAAAAGTTTCGTGGCATTTGGACTTCGTTTGGTACTGATATTCTGGAAAACCAAAAATAGGCAAAAAACAGCAACTGGCACTGGGCACTAAGTTAATAGGTTAGTCCCAAAAAATGATATAAAATTGCTGTAAATGTATATAAAAACATCCAAGATTGATAATATAATAGCATGGAACAATAAAAAATTATAGATACGTTGGAGACGTATCATTGTTATGTTTGGACCGTGTGCGATGTTTGTTGCTCAATCCCTTCCTCCAAATTTTCAGTAGCCCCGACATTTTACTCCCGCCGAGTAAAATTTTCAGTAGCCACATCATTTCCTAAAAGACCACCTTGGCCCCCCCTCCACACACACACCCCAAAAACTCCACGCGCATGCACACACACACACACACACACACACACACCACCCCTCCCTCGCTCGAAACCCTAGCAAGGTCACCGCCACCGCCGCCGCGCCGCCTCCATCGTCAACATCTGCCGGTTTGCCCGTGCAGGTTACCCACAGATCTCCATACCCTAGCCGCCCTGAGTTTCTTAGATGACACCTGCCAAACGCCCTCTTTCCCATAGATCCCCATCCCCCTCCCCCACTCCAAAGCGTCGCAACCTAAACCCGTCTACGCTTCCCGTGGAACTCCAGGAGCTAATGGCCCAAAAGAGGTTTATCGCGGCCTCTTTGCCCGATGTCGGCGAGGTGGCCGCCGAGGAAGCTGACGACGATTACTGGCCGCAGGCTCTCAATCAGCGGGCTAGAGTATGCTGGTATGTCACGGATGCCGGCTACGACATCGAGGTCGTTGCTACTTGTAGACTGCGTTGGTATTTCCCTGAAGAGGAGAGGATGATGCAGTATAGTAGAGATAAGTATTTCCCTCATTTAAGAACCAAGGTTATCAATCCAGTAGAAGAACCAAGCAAAATTCCGTTAAGCGCACATGCACACACAAGAGCAAACACTTGCACCCAACGCCAATAAGAGGGTTGTCAATCCTCTTAGCGGTTATTTGCAAGGATTAAATCTTATAGAGGTAAATAGATAAACTAAAATACTAATTAAAATAAAAGTAAATAAATTTCAGCAAGGTATTTTTAGGTTTTTTATATATGATAAAGTAGACCGGGGGCCATAGTTTTCACTAGAGGCTTCTCTCTCGAACACATAGCATACAATGGGTAAAGAAATTACTGTTGGGCAATTGATAGAAAAGCAAATAATTATGACGGATTCATGGCAATGATCGTGTATATAGGCATCACGTCCGAGAAAAATAGACCGACTCCTGCCTGCATCTACTACTATTACTCCACCCATCGACCGCTATCCAGCGTGCATCTAGGGTATTAAGTATGAAACAGAGTAACGCCTTAAGTAAGATGACATGATGTAGACAAAGTAAACTCAAGCAATATGATTAAACCCCATCTTTTTATCCTTAATGGCAACAATACAAATATGTGTCATGTCCCCTTCTGTCACTGGGATTGAGCACCGCAAGATTGAACCCATCACAAAGCACCTCTCCCATTGCAAGACAAATCAATCTAGTAGGACAAACCAAATCGATAGATTGGAGAGAAATACAAAGCTATAATAATCATGCATAAAAGAGTTCAGAGAAAACTCAAATATTTCTCATGAATAATCTGATCATAAACTCACAATTCATCGGATCCCAACAAACACACCGCAAAAGAAGATTACATCGGATAGAACTCCAAGAACATCGAGGAGAACATGGTATTGAAGATCAAAGAGAGAGAAGAAGCCATCTAGCTACTAGCTATGGACCCGTAGGTCTGTGGTAAACTTCTCACACATCATCGGAAGGGCAGCAAGGTTGATGAAGAAGCCCTCCGTGATCGATTCCCCCTCCGGCAGAGTACCGGAAAAGGCCTCCAAATGGGATCATGGAAGAACAGAGGCTTGCAGCGGCGGAAAGGTTTTCTCTTCTGTCTCTCTGTTGGTTTTGGAATATTTGGGAATTTATAGCGCAGGAATTAGGTCAGGAGGGGCAATGAGGGGCCCACAAGCCTGGGGGGCCCGCCCTACCCCCCTGGGCGCACCCTCCAGGCTTGTCGCCTCCTCGTGGCTCTTCTGGTCTTCTCCCGAAGCTTCATGGGTCTCTTCTGGTCCATAAAAAATTAATCCAAAGTTTTTTTCTCGTTTGGACACTTTTTGATAATGATTTTCTGAAAACACAAAAACAAGCAGAAAACAGCAACTGGCACTGGTCACTGGGTTAATTGGTTAGTCCCAAAAAATGATATATAATGGCATATAATTGCATATAAAACATCCAAGATTGATACTATAATAGCATGGAACAATCTAAAATTATAGATATGTTGGAGATGTATCAAGCATCCCCAAGCTTAATTCCTGCTCGTCCTCGAGTAGGTAAATGATAAAAACAAAATTTTTGATGTGGAATGCTACCTATCATGTTTCATCATGTAATATTTCTCTTACAGTATGAATAATAAGATCCGAATGATTCAAAGCAATAATCTATAATTTGATATAAAGACATCAATACTCAGGCATACTAATAAACAATCATGTCTTTCAAAATAAAAATGCTAAAGAACGTTACCCCTACAAAATCATATAATTCTATCATGCTCCATCTTCTTAACACAAAGTATTTATCATGCACAACCCCGGTTTTAGCCAAGCAATTGGTTCATACTTTTTAACGCGCTTCAGCCTTTTCAACCCCCACGCAATACATGAGCGCAAGCCTTGGATATAGCACTATGGGTGGAATAGAGTGTGGTGGTAGAGATAAATAAGAGAAGTCAAAAATAAGAAGATAGTCTCACACCGATGAGGCTAATCAACGGGCTATGGAGATGCCCATCAATTGATGTCAATGTGAGGAGTAGGGATTGCCATGCAACGGATGCACTAAGAGCTATAAGTGTATGAAAGCTTAACATGAAAACTAAGTGAGTGTGCATCCAACTTGCTTGCTCATGAAGACGTCGGGCATTTGAGGAAGCCCGTCATCGGAATATACATGCCAAGTTCTATAATGAAAAATTCCCAGTAGTATATGAAAGAGACAAAATAGGAGACTCCCTATATGAACAACATGGTGCTAATCTGAAGCACAAGTGTGGAAAAAGGATAGTAACATTGCCCCTTCTCTCTTTTTCTCTCATTTTTTTTCATGGCTCTTTTTGGTCTCCTTTTTTTCTCTCTTTTTTTTTGTCCGGAGTCTCATCCCGACTTGTGGGGGAATCATGGTCTCCATCATCCTTTCCTCACTGGGACAATGCTCTAATAATGATGATCATCACACTTTTATTTACTTACAACTCAATATTACAACTCGATACTAGAACAAAAATATGACTCTATATGAATGCCTCTGGCAGTGTACCAGGATGTGCAATGATGCTAGCGTAACATGTATAAAAATGATGAACGGTGGCTGAGTCACAAATACTATGTCAGCTATATGATCATGCAAAGCAATATGACAATGACGATGTGTGTCATAAAAACGGGACGGTGGAAGTTGCATGGCAATATATCTCGGAATGGCTATGGAAATGCCATGATAGGTAGGTATGGTGGCTGTTTTGAGGAAGATATAAAGAGGCTTATGTGTGATAGAGCGTATCATATCACGGGGTTTGGATGCACCAGCAAAGTTTGCACCAACTCTCGATGTGAGAAAGGGCAATGCACGGTACCGAAGAAGCTGGCAAATTGCGGAAGGCTGAGAGTGCGTATAATCCATGGACTCACATTAGTCATAAAGAACTCACATACTTATTGCAAAAGTTTATTAGCCCTCGAAGCAAAGTACTACGCATGCCCCTAGGGGGGAGGTTGGTAGGAGTTAACCATCACGCGCCCCCGACCGCCACACAAAGGAAGACAATCAATAATAAATTATGCTCCAACTTCTTAGCATAACGACAGATCATACGTGCATGCTTCGGGAATCACAAACCTTAACACCAATATTCTTACTAAACCACAATTATCTACAAATACCTCCCACATATTATCATCTTAATATCGTGAAACTATTGCAAGGAATCAAACTTATAATATTCAGTGATCTACATGAAAGTTTTTATTATATCCCTCTTGAATACCTATCATATCAGGACCAAATTCATAACCCGTGTATATTACCATTGCTATTCATTAGACTCTCAAAAAGATATAAGTAAAGCATGAGAGTGCAACTATTTCTTTAAAATATAACCACCGCCGTGCTCTAAAAGAAATAAGTGAAGCACTAGAGCAACTGCCTAGCTCAAAAGATATAAGTGAAGCACATAGAGTATTCTAACAAATCACGAATAATGCGTGTCCCTCTCAAAAAGGTGTGTTTAGCAAAGATGATTGTGACAAACTAAAAAGCAAACAAAATCAAACAAACTATATCACAAGACGCTCCAAGTAAAACACATATCATGTGATGAATAAAATATAGCTCCAAGTGAGTTACCGATAGATTGTAGACGAAAGAGGGGATGCCTTCCGGGGCATCCCCAAGCTTAGATGCTTGAGTCTTCCTTGAATATTACCTTGGGGTGCCTTGGGCATCCCCAAGCTTAGGCTCTTGCCGCTCCTTATTCCTTTGTCCATCGTAGTCTCACCCAAAACTTGAAAACTTCAGCACACAAAACTCAACAGAAACCTCGTGAGATCCGTTAGTATAACAAATAAATCTTAAACTTTAGGTACTGTTGTAAATTGATTCATATTTAATATTGGTATAATGCTACTGTACTCAAACTTCTCCATGACTCATACCCCCCGATACGATCCATAGATTCATCAAAATAAGCAAACTATGCAACAAAAACAGAATCTGTCTAAAACAGAACAGTCTGTAAAGATCAGAATTAACGTCATACTTATGTAACTCCAAACATTCTGAAAAATTAGGACAACGTGGGAAATTCATATATAAATACTTTGTAAAAAATTCAGAATTTTATCACGCTCCAGCAAAAAAACAAAATTCCAGCACTGGACGCAAAAGTTTCTGTTTTCCAACAGCATCTATCATACTATCTTCCAAATCATCCCAAAGGCATTACTTGGCACAAACACTAATTAAAACATAAAAATACAATCATAACAGAGGCTATAATTTTGTAAACACATCAAGAACAGAAATAAAAAGTTTATTGGGTTGTCTCACAACAAGCTCTTTCTTTATAGCCATTAAGATGGTCTTGAGATTTCAATGATGCTCTCATGAAAGATAATAATTGAAATACAAAGAGAGCATCATGTAACATGTGAAAAAAACACATTTAAGTCTAACATACTTCCTATGCATAGGCATTTTATAGGAAAACAAATTATCAAGACAAGCAATATCTAGCATATGTAAATTGGAAGAATGGAGCATTAATAATTTTAGCACAAAGAGAGGTAATTTAGTGACATGAAAGTTTTTACAACCATATTTTCCTCTCTCATAATAATTACATGTAGGATCATAATCAAATTCAACAATATAGCTATCATATATAATTTTATCTTCATGATCCACATGCATAAAAATTTTATAATCTTCCAAGATAGTGGGATTAAAATCAACTAAAGTCATGACCTCTCCAAACCCACTTTTATCAAAAATTTCATAAGATTGATAATTCTCCAAAGTAGTGGGATCATTATTACCTAAAGTTGACGCTCTTCCAAACCCACTTTTAATAGTATTACAAACATTATTATCAATAACTTATTCATCATGAGGCTTAAATAAATTTTCAAGATCATAAGAAGCATTATCACCCCAATCATGATCATTGCAATAAGTAGTGGACATAACAAAATTATCATCCCCAACCTTGTAGTTTTGAATATTATTAGCACAATTCACATTAATAGAATTTATAGTAACATCATTGCAATCATGCTTTTCAATCAAGGAGCTATCCTGAATCACTTTATAAATTTCTTCTTCTAACACTTCATCACAATTTTCAGATTCATGATTTTCAAGCAAAACTTCATAGAGAAAATTAAGAGCACTCAAATCACTAGCAATTGATTCATTATAATTGGATCTTTTGAAAAGATTGGCAAGTGGATGAGGATCCATAGTGATCTTAAATTTTTGTTTTACTTTCTGTTCTTGTGTGTTGACATGGCAATAAAAGCAAGCAAGCAAATAAAATATTTTTGTGTTTTTGTAAAAAAAAATAGAAGTGGGGGAGATGAAAACTGGAGGCAAATGCAAATAAAAGGCAAATAAAATAAATGCAAGTGGATGATAGTTTGTGTGAAGGTACTTGGTAATTTTGATGATATCTCCACGGCAACGGCGCTAGAAATTCTTCCAGCTACTTGTAGACTGCGTTGGTATTTCCCAGAAGAGGAGAGGATGATGCAGTATAGTAGAGATAAGTATTTCCCTCAGTTAAGAACCAAGGTTATCAATCCAGTAGGAGAACCAAGCAAAATTCCGATAAGCCCACCTGCACACACAAGAGCAAACACTTGCACCCAACGCAAATAAGAGGGTTGTCAATCCTCTTAGCGGTTATTTGCAAGGATTACATCTTATAGAGGTAAATAGATAAAATAAAATACTAAATAAAATAAAAATAAATAAATTGCAGCAAGGTATTTTTAGGTTTTTTATATATGATAAAGTAGACCCGGGGGCCATAGTTTTCACTAGAGGCTTCTCTCTCGAACACATAGCATACGGTGGGTGAACAAATTACTGTTGGGCAATTGATAGAAAAGCAAATAATTATGACGGATTCATGGAAATGATCATGTACATAGGCATCATGTCTGAGACAAGTAGACCGACTCCTGCCTGCATCTACTACTATTACTCCACCCATCAACCGCTATCCATTATGCATCTAGGGTATTAAGTATGAAACAGAGTAACGCCTTAAGCAAGATGACATGATGTAGACAAAGTAAACTCAAGCAATATGATTAAACCCCATCTTTTTATCCGTAATGGTAACAATACAAATACGTGGCATGTCCCCTTCTGTCACTGGGATTGAGCACCGCAAGATTGAACCCATCACAAAGCACCTCTCCCATTGCAAGACAAATCAATCTAGTAGGCCAAACCAAATCGATAGATCAGAGAGAAATACAAAGCTATAATAATAATGCATAAAAGAGTTCAGAGAAGACTCAAATATTTCTCATGAATAATCTGATCATAAACTCACAATTCATCGGATCCCAACAAATACACCGCAAAAGAAGATTACATCGGATAGAACTCCAAGAACATCAAGGATAACATGGTGTTGAAGATCAAAGAGAGAGAAGAAGCCATCTAGCTACTAGCTATGGACCCGTAGGTCTATGGTAAACTACTCACACATCATCAGAAGGGCAACAAGGTTGATGAAGAAGCCCTCCATGATCGATTCACCCTCCGGCAGAGTTCCGGAAAAGGCCTCCAGATCGGATCGTGGAAGAACAGAGGCTTGTGGCGGCGGAAATGTTTTCTCTTCTGTCTCTCTGTTGGTTTTGGAATATTTGGGAATTTATAGCGTCGAAATTAGGCCAGGAGGGGCAACGAGGGGCCCACAAGCCTGGGGGGCGCGCCCTCCAGGCTTGTCGCCTCCTCGTGGCTCTTCTGGTCTTCTCCTGAAGCTTCGTGAGTCTCTTCTGGTCCAGAAAAAATTAATCCAAAGTTTTTTTTCGTTTGGACACTTTTTGATAATGATTTTCTGAAAAGGCAAAAACAAGCAGAAAACAGCAACTGACACTAGGCACTGTGTTAATAGGTTAGTCCCAAAAAATGATATATAATGGCATATAATTGCATATAAAACATCCAAGATTGATACTATAATAGCATGGAACAATCAAAAATTATAGATACGTTGGAGACGTATCACTCGTCGACAGCGATGGCCTGACGCGGGCTATGTCACAGGTTATGTGGCCCACTCCCAACCCCTCGGGTTCAACCGCCATCGATCTCATCCATGGCCCCGCCGCTGATCTCCTCTGGCTCACTGTCAAGAATTTTCCATCCTACATCGCCATCGAGCCCCTTTTGTCATTTCTGAAGGACACGTTCTGCGACACTGGCTTGGGATCCTCAGCTGCCAAGTCAGACCTCATCGACGGCGACCAAGAGGAGGGCACGCTCTCCGCCTCCTCCAAGGGGAAAGAGCCCATCTGCAACATCAGGGAGGGCACCCTACAACCGTGCTCTTCCAAGGGGAAGGAGCCCATCTGCGACAACATGGAGCGCACCCAGAGTCCGTGCTCTTCCCATGGGAAGGATCCCATCTGTGACAAGTGAGGAAACTCATGATTTGTTTTGCCATGCCTCTTCACAGGGGGGAACCCATGATTTGTTTTGTCGAGCCCCTTTTGTACTGAGAATATGTCCAGTTTTAATTGTTATATTTGGTTGTTTGCAGTATGCCTTGTTTATTTCAGTTATTCACAGTGTGATGCTCTATATGTGCAACTATTTACTGTGCAGTACAATTTCATCAATACCAGTTTCAACAATACCAATATGAATGACTATATTTGCTTGTTGTTAAGCCTGTTATAGCTAGCATATGCCTCTTTTAACGGTTTTTGTTTGTTCTATTATTTGTAGTTAGCATATGTCCAGTTTCAATTGGTATCTTTGGTTGTTTGTAGTATGCCTTGTTTATTTTAGTAATACACAAAGTGATGTTCTATATGTGCAAGTATGAACTGTGCAGTTCAATTTCATCAATACCAGTTTTAACAATACCAATATGAATGACTATTTGGTTGTTGTTAAGCCTGTTGTAGCGAGCATATGCCTCTTTTAACGGTTTTTGGTTGTTTGGTTGGTTGTAGTTAGCATATGTCCAGTTTCAATTGCTATCTTTGGTTGTTCATAGTATGCCTTGTTTATTTCAGTTATTCACAATGTGATGTTCTATATGTGCAAGTATGAACTGTGCAGTTAACACACCTTTCCACTTCTTGTTTTGCTTAACTAGCGTGCTTAAACCTGCACACTGAAGCTATCATTTGGAGATTATGTTGTCTACCATGGATATATTTGATTGATGTTTAGCCTATTGTGCTTAACATGCCTTTCGATGTACTTACACAGGACAATATTGGGAACGTCTGCTGTTTTCCATCGAGGTTAGTTTCATCCCATGGCTTATATATACATACTCATTGTTTAGGATATCGGTAGCTGGTACCATATAGGCCGGGGGCTGATAAGGGATTAATCAGCGAATCGGACATTTAACTGAATATATCTGTAACCCATTTATCGGTAGGTTAACTAGGGCCACATCTAATATATCTGAGGCTACATAGCAACATGCATTGTACTGAATGTCTAAATATGCAATCCTAGGCTACATAGCAACAAGGAAGAGTGTTACCTTAATGTTCTGATGATGTCTAGATATACATAGAAGAGTAGCAACAACAACAACACAGCAGCAATTAACTGCAGTTAATCGGCCTATATTTGTAACAATGTAATAAACTCCCTCCGCCCCATAATATAAGATGTTAATTCATCCAATATGTGAGTATATTGGATGTAATAAGATCTTATATAATGGGACGGAGGGAGTGTTGTACTACATCATTGTGTAATTGCTGTTTAGCTTCTAATATTAACTTGGTGCTTTTAGGTACATATGTCATTGGTAAAGATCCGCGCTTCGACCCTTTTTGCGTATGGGGCAATGAGATATTCATGAACCAGCATCAAGCGAGGAAACTGATAAAGATTGTTAGTAAAATGGGTCAAAAGATGGCAATTAAACTATTTGTTTACACTTTTTCCAAGACAACAGTGAACTGCAGGATGGTAAGTAAGAACTCCGCAGCCTTCTTTTTACTGCCCATAATGAGTTGTGTTAGATGACAATGTCTGAATCTTTTTCCTTTGTAGTGGTTCCCAAAGCAGTTTACTCAAGATTACCTCTCAAACTACATGATTGGTGGGCATGCAAAGGTTAAAGTATTTCTACCAGAACACAATGACTATCTAGATGTCCTCATGAAGACAGTGAAGGATGGGCGGTCGGCCATCACAAGGGGTTGGACTAGAGTCGTGCGTGCCTTCTGCATGAAGGAGGGCACAATTTGGGCATTCCGCTTCACCTTGTTCAGCAACCAGAATGTCTTTCGCCTCTTTCTTTACTGTCTTTAATAGTACAAGTATACTACCCTGGTTCATCATTCTTTATTTGGTGCATATGTAATTCTTTTTTTTATGTAACTCTTGAACATATGTACCTGTGAATCGAATAATGCATTGGTTGTTGAACCTGATGGATATGAATAAAGTTATAGCCTACTTTCAAATTCAAATTCGGTACAATTTTAAATAACAGCGATTAAATTAGGGTGAAAATACGCTCTGTAGGTCATTACGACGCACACGGTCTGTAAAGCACAACGTGTGTGATATACATCATAATCCAACACGGTTCACAGAGAGGAAACGTGTGCGACCATGCACACAGTTGCCGTTTGCAAAGCGTGTCTGATGTCAGACAATATCACAAACGGTGCGAGCAAACTAAATGTTTGTGATAGTCGCCTTATCGTACACGCTTTACAATCATGAACTGTTTCTGATGTCGTATGTATCATAAACGTTTGCACCACAGAATAGCGTGTGCGATAGTTATCCTGTACGACACTGGTACGACAGTCCGACGTTTCGTAATCCTATCCGACACTCGTACAATGATTAACTAATCTTCTTAATTATATATCGCATACAATTCGGGAGAAGTGAATGTGTGTGATAGTCTCCTTATCATACACGTTTTACAATCGTGAACTGTTTGTGATGGGGCGCGCATCGTAAATGTTGCACCACAGAATACCGAGTGCGATGGTAATGCGAGCACACACGAGTAGCAAGGATGGAGCATTTGGGATATTCGATAGATCACAAACTATTGTGTGACGACTCATGTTTGGGATAGATGCGGGCATCGCATACGCTTAGTTCTGCGAAACGTATGCTGATAACCCACAAGTATAGGGGATCGCAACAGTTTTCGCGGGTAGTATTTGACCTAGATTTATTGATTCGACACAAGGGGAGCCAAAGAATATTTGCGAGTATTAGCAGCTGAGTTGTCAATTCAACCACACCCGGAGAACTAAATATCTACAGCAAAGTGTTTAGTAGCACAATAGCATGATAGTTTCAAGAGCAATAGTAACAGCAGTGACAGTAACAGAAGCAGTTTTGTAATAATTGTAATAGCAGCAGCAATGAAAGTAACTTAGCAAAGATCAATATGAGAAAAGCGTAGGCATTGGATCGGTGATGGATAATTATGTTGGATGACATTCATCATGTAACAGTCACAACCTAGGGTAATACACAATAGCTCCAATTCATCAATGTAATGTAGGCATGTATTCCGTATATAGTCATACGTGTTTATAGTAAGAACTTGCATGACATCTTTTGTCCTACCCTCCCGTGGCAGCGGGATCCTTAAGGAAACTAAGGGATATTAAGGCCTCCATTTAATAGAAAACCGGAACAAAGCATTAGCACATAGTGAATACATGAACTCCTAAAACTACGGTAATCACCGAAAAGAATCCCAATTATTGTCACCTTGGGGTATGCGGATCATGACACGTAACAGGTGCATATAACTTGCAAGATGGGATCAAGAACTCAAATATATTCATGAAAACATAGAGGGTTCAGATCTGAAATCATGGCACTCGGGCCCTAGTGACAAGCATTAAGCATAGCAAAGTCATAGCAACATCAATCTCAGAACATAGTGGATACTAGGGATCAAAGCCCTAACAAATTGACTCGATTACATGGTAAATCGCAACCAACCCATCACCGTCCAGCAAGCCTACGAGGAAATTACTCACGCACGGCGGTGAGCATCATGAAATTGGTGATGGAGGATGGTTGATGATGACGACGGCGTCGAATCCCCCTCTCCGGAGCCCCGAACGGACTCCAGATCAGCCCTCTCGATGAAGAACAGGAGGTGGCGGCGGCTCCGTATCGTAAAACGTGATGATTCTTTCTCTCTATTTTTTTCTCCACGAATAGGTACTTATAGCACTGGAATTAGGGTAAACGGAGTTGCCAGGGGCCCACAAGCGCACCCCCCAGGCTTGTGGCGCCTGGTGGCCCCCCCTCTGGTGGATCTTTGTGCCAGTATTTTTTATATATTCTGAAATAATTGTCCGTAAATTTTCAGGTTCATCCGAGAACTTTTATTTCTACACAAAAACAACACCATGGCAATTCTGCTGAAAACAGCGTCAGTCCGGGTTAGTTCCATTCAAATCATGCAAATTAGAGTCCAAACTAGAGCAAAAGTGTTTGGAAAAGTAGATACGTTTGGGACGTATCAACTCCCCCAAGCTTAACTCATTGCTTGTCCTCAAGCAATTCTGTTGACAAACTGAAAGTGATAAAGAAAAACTTTTACAAACTCTTTTGTTCTTGTTGTCTGTATATATACTTAACTAGCATCCAAGTTTTCAGCAAAGATTATGAACAAACCATATTGATGATAACACTTAGGTCTCACATTTACTCATGGCAATAACATAACCAACTAGCGAGCAATAATAAGATATCTCAGATGCCAACACTTTGTCAAAACAATCATGATATAATATGATAACATGGTATCTCGCTAGCCCTTTCTGAGACCGCAAAACATAAATGCAGAGCACCTCTGAGATTCAAGTAATGACTAAACATTGTAATTCAGGGTAGAGGATATCCAGTCATGGTCACACCGAACATTAACTATACTCAATGCATAAAAATGACAATAGTGCTCTCCAACTGGTGCTTAAATGAGAGGGTGATGACTCAACAATTAAAGTAAAATAACATAAAAGTAAATGGATAGGCCCTTCGCAGAGAGAAGCATGGATTTGCAGTGGTGCCAGAGCTCGAAGCTTGAATTAGAGATGAAATAATTTTGGGAGGTATGCTTTTCCTGTCAACGTCACGACCGAAAGTTTTCAATATCTTCCATGCTAAACGCATTATAGGCGGTTCCCAAGCGGAAAGGTAAAGTTTACTCCCCCTCCACCGTACCAACACAAGCCATGGCTAGCCGAATTCACAGGTGCCCTCCATACCAACAACTTTTCGGGGGAGTTTGTTTGCATTATATGATTTCGATTTGAGCATAGGACTGGGCATCCCGATTACCTTCCTCTCTCGTGCAATGACAAGTGAATAAACACTCATCTGAGAGTAACCCGCTTAGCATGGAAGATACTGACCGCCCCCTGTCGCTCCATGAGCAGTACAGGCACACAAAACAGATGTTTGTTTGAATATTTAGAGGTGGCACTTGCAAATTTACTTGGAACGGCAGAGTAATACCACATATAGGTAGATATAGTGGACTCATCTGGAATAACTTTGGTTTAAGGATTTCGATGCACAAGTAGTATTCCCGCTTAGTACAGGCGAAGGCTAGCAAATAGATTGAGGAGCGTCCAGCTAGAGAGCAAAAACGGTCATAGACATGCATTGCGAATAATTAACATTCAACACGAGCATGAGTAGGATATCAACACCCTGAACATAAATATCATGGAGGCTATGTTGGTTTTGATTCAACTACATGTATGAACATGTGCCAAGTCAAGCCACTCGAATTACTCAGAAGAGGATACCATGCTAACATACTACATCACAACCATTTTAATGCATGTTGACACTCAATATAAATCATTATCCACTCCTAGCTATTTAAGCATGGCATGAGCAACTATAATCTCTAATTGTCATCACAAATATGTTTACTCATAATAATGCTGAATCATGAATACTGAGCTAAACATATTTACAAAGACAAAAGCAAGAAGAGTTCATACCAGCTTTTCTTCACCTCAATCACTTCATAAAATATCGTCATTATTGCCTTTCACTTGCACGACCGAATGATGTGATAATAATAAGAATGGTGCAACTGTGCCGTGGACTAAGCTGGAATCTGCAAACATTTATTCCAAGGAGAAGACAAAGTGATAGTGGCTCGTTGTTAGATCAACAATCAAGCATATGAGAGCCACTCAACATTTTCATCGTGGTCTTTCTCCTTGCGACGACTCAACGAAAAGAAGAGAAATTCAGAGAAACACACTAAAATATTTTTGGAGTTTTTAATTTTTTCGAAGAAAGCAAATTAACGAAGGAAAATGAAAAACGAGAAAAACTATTTACATGGGAAAGCTCCCAACAAGTAAAAGAAGAAACGAGAAATCTTTTTGGGTTTTCTTTTACTTCTACGAATTAACTAAACAAGAAAGAAACTACAACTAATTTTTATGGATTTTCGAAAGTTTTTCAAACACACAAGAAGAAAGCAAAAATAAAACTAGCATGGATATACAATGAAAAAGGATGAACACCGACAACTAGAATGAGTGTGTGTACATGAATGTAATGTCAGTGAGAAATACATACTCCCCCAAGCTTAGGCTTTTGGCCTAAGTTGGTCTACGGCCATGGGTTGAAATCAGCACCTCCTGGATAGTGCTAAGGCTGCTGAGGATCCCACTGGTAAATGGCCTCCTGAGGCTCCCACTGATAGATGGGCTCCTGGTATGGCTCTGGCTCAGGTGCTGGCTCGGGTGCTTGGGGCAGGTCCAAGCCCCAATAGGCATAAATGTCCTCAGGCATGTTGATGTATCTGCCCCTGTGAATATCAAACAAAGTAGGTGCAGGCAAAATAATAACCTCACGAGTGCCCTGACTAAACACCAAGTTATATCTAAAACGAATAGGGTCGTCATCTATGAAGTCATGCCCAACCATGCTATTATAATCAAGATGCATAGTGGGTAAAAGCCTCTCTTCCCTCTCGTCGTGCCTGATAGGAATCTCAAAATGTTTAGCGAGATGGGAAGCATAAATACCACCATAAATAGCGCCCCTCGAACAGTTGGTGTGCAACCGCCGGGCAACCATAGCACCCAAACTGAAAGTCCTATCAGCGTAAAGAGCATGGCGCAAAATAGCAAGGTCAGGCGAACTGAGTGTGCCACTCTCCCACCGACTAGTCAAACACCTCCCAGCAAATAATGAATAATAGCACAAAATGGGGAAATGTAAACTAGCAACCCTAGCCTCAGAAACTCCCTTCGACTCCCCTACGGTAACCTCAGAGATGAACTCTGAGACATCCCTGGGGTGTGGCTCCAATGGGCTGCCCTCGTTGGGAAGTTTGCATACCTCACAAAAATCCTCAAGTGTCATCTCTTTGGGAATATCATATAAATTAAATGACACTGTGGGTGTATCTCTCCTAGCATGAAAATGAAAGCTTTGCACGAAAGTATTAGTGAGGAGAAGATATTGGTCACACTTATCTTCGAGGAACGGGATAATGCCGACATTGTGGCTCACAGGTGCACCCCCCCTGGGGTGTGTTCAGTGCAAAAAATCATACTAAATTTTCAAAGCATTCCGAGTACTTTTATTTTTGGGCCATTTTTTATTGCACGGAAAATTCAGAAAACAGGATAATCATGGCATTTGTTTTTATTCTACTAAAAATAACAGAGAGAACAAGGTGGGTACAGAAAGTTGTGCTTACTAAAATCATCGACCACATGCACCTCAAAAAGAATCCATTAATAAGGTTGATCAAGTCTTATTAACAAACTATTTCCGAGTGACATGAAACCGAAGAATTTTCGTATAACACTAAGTTACCTCAACGGGGATATGCATCTCCCCAACAACAAGAATTTCATATTTCTTTTTCACAGTAGGGAGAGGAAATTTGAAACCTCCAATAGTGATTGTCGAAACTTTTTCAATACAATTGATACCATTCACCGAACTTTTTTTTCTTCGGGAAATAAACCGTATGCTCATTACCATTGACATGAAAAGTAACCTTGCTTTTGTTGCAATCAATAACAGCCCCTGCAGCATTCAAAAAGGGTCTTCCAAGGATAATCAACATGTTGTTGTCCTCGGGCATATCAAGTATAACAAAGTCTATCAAGATAGTAACGTTTGCAACTACAACAGGGACATCCTCGCAAATTCCAATAGGTATAGCAGTTGATTTATCAACCATTTGCAAAGATATTTCAGTAGGTGTGAGCTTATTCAAATCAAGTCTTCTATATAAAGAGAAAGGCATAACACTAACACCGGCTCCCGAATCACATAAAGCAGTTTTGACATAACTTCTTTTAATGGAACATGGTATAGTAGGTATTCCCGGATCTCCAAGTTTCTTAGGTATTCCACCCTTAAAAGAATAATTAGCAAGCATGGTGGAAATTTCAGCTTCTGGTATTTTTCTTTTATTAGTGACAATATCTTTCATGTATTTAGCATAGGGAGACATTTTCAACATATCAATCAAGCGAGTGCACAAAAAGACAGGTCTAAGCATTTCAACAAAGCGTTCAAAATCTTCATCATCCTTATTTTTAGATGGTTTAGTAGGGAAAGGCATAGGTTTTTGAACCCATGGTTCTCTCTCCTTTCCATGTTTTCTAGCAACAAAGTCTCTTTTATCATATCTTTTATTCTTAGGATGTGGGTTATCAAGATCAACAGCAGGTTCTATTTCTACATCATTATCTGGTTGAGCATCAGCATGAACATCATCATTATCATTATCATTATCACTAGGTGGATGTTCATTACCAGATTGTGTCTCAGCATCGGAAATAGAAACATTATTCCGATTCTCAGGAGGTTTTTCTATCTCAGGTTCACTAGAAGCAGGCAAAGTTTTATCATTTTTCTTTTTCTTTTTCTTTTTCTTCTTAGATGGACTAGGTGCATCAATATTATTTGTTTGAGAATCTTGTTCAATTCTTTTAGGATGACCTTCAGGATATAGAGGATCCTGAGTCATGCTACCTCCTCTAGTAACAACTCTAACATCATGGTCATTCTTTTTATTATTCATTTCATCAAGCAAATCATTTTGTGACTTAGCAATTTGTTATAACCGAGTTTGAACCATAGAAGCATGTTTACTCAAGCATTTAACATCATTAGCAGTTCTAAACATCAAATCACTCAAGCGTTCAATCATGATGGCATTCCGTTTTAGTTGATTGCTAACATACATATTAAAGTGTTCATGTTTAATGATGTAATTATCAAATTCATATAGGCATTGACTAGCAGATTCATTATACGAAATATCACCTTCATCAAATCTAGTGAGAGAATTTACCTCCACTACCTGTGTCGGGATGTCGAGCCCATGTATTTCTTCAATAGGTGGTAAATTCTTAACATCTTCAACTTTAATACCTTGTTCCTTCATAGATTTCTTAGCTTCTTGCATATCTTCTGGACTGAGGAATAGAATACCTCTCTTCTTCGAAGTTGGCTTAGGTGGTGGTTCAGGAAGTGTCCAATCATCAGCATTTTTTGATGCCCCCGACTCAACCGTGCACAAATCATACACGCAAACATGCACGATCAAGACCAGAGACTCACGGGAAGATATCACAACACAACTCTAGACACAAATTAAAGCATACAGCTTTATATTACAAGCCAGGCCACGAAGGCTCGAATACATAAGTTAGCTGAAGCAACAATATCTGAGTACAGACATAATTAGACAAGTTTGCCTTAAGAAGGCTGAGCAAAACAACAACAACTAGATCAAAAAGGCGTAGGCCTCCTGCCTGGGAGCCTCCGAACTACTCCTGGTCATCGGCCTCCATGTAGTAGTAGGCTCCGTCGGTGTGGTAGTAGTCGTCGGCGGAATCAGCTGTCTCCGGGACTCCGTCATCTGATCACAACAATCGGGTAGGGGGAAAAAAGGTAGCAAAGCAACCGTGAGTACTCATCCAAAGTACTCGCAAGACTTACATCAGAACTATGCTAGATATGCATCGGTATCAATGGGAAGGGGCTGTATCTGTGGACTATACTGCAGAAATGCCAGAATAGAGGAAAGGCCTAGCCTTTCGAAGACTAGCATCTTGCAGCGTCTTGCAGCTACAGAAGAGACTAGAATAACATAACATGTAGTAACAAATATATATTAGTAATGCCCAGAGATCCTTCCTCGTCTACCCCCGCGAGGAAGCGATCCCGGAACCATCATATCAGTTAAGTATCACAAGTATCCAGTTCAAGTTGTAGTAGATCAGGATACAACTCTGAGCGTCCTGTTACCGTGGACACGACTATTCGAATAGATAACTTCCCTGCAGGGGTGCACCAACTTACCCAACAAGCTCGATTAACTCCGGCCGGACTCACTTTTCCTGGTCATGCCTGGCCTCGGCTGATCGACATGCCGTAGTCCTACCTAGGCTCCGCAGAGAGGTCCTCGCCGGTCTACATCCTAAGCGCAAAGGGGTCATGGGCCGATCGCCCTAAGCACTCCGGGTCGTTGTGAGGACAGTGAATACCAACGCCACCTCTGTCCTGGATGGCGCGATCCGACCGTGCCACAATGCTGAACTGGACGTCTGACAGAGCTTTTGGAAGAATCGTACGATGCCGAGTGCCCATAACTTATCCCGCATGGTTGTAACATCCCAAATTTTGGAATATTATATTAATTAATAGAATGATTGATTGTTTGAAGATTCTTTGAAATTGAGTGAAATTTGAAAACTTAAAAAAAAACTTTTGAATGAGAGGGAATAAAATGACTTTCCCCTTTGTTTTTGATTTCGAATACATCCAATTCAAACCAGTGAGAGAAGATAACATGACTTCTTCTAAATAAAGGATTGGAAGGGTGGATTTGAAAACTACTAAAATTTTCTTGTTAGAATCCATTTCGTTTTTGGCTCTATTTCAAAGTTTGAATGAATTCAAATCCCCTGCCTAAATTCAAAAATTTGAGATGAGGAACATGACCCTCCAAACCAGTGGTATTTTTGTGATTTATTTGAACCATAAAACCCATGGGATTATTTGATAATTATTTGCAAAAAGAAATAAAACCAATTTAGGTATTTTCTGAAAAATATTTTTTTTAAAAAGTATTTATTTTGGCCGTGGAAAAATGTCCCTCAGATTGCATTTATTTTTCTGATAATTTTTATATATAATACTCCCATACTTGACTTCATATTTATTTCCTATTTTTAGTTTTCTTTCCTGATTTTAAATAAAAGGAAAATGTTTTATAAAAAGGAAAAAAATCCGTTTTATTAGGAAACCCCGAAGCCCAATAGGAATAGTGTCGGCCCAGGATTCCCTGCGCCAGATCCGAATCTTTTCGGATCGGCCACCGATCGCCCGCGCAACTCCTCGCGCTCGCTGACAGCGGGGCCCACGCCCGACCGCCTCCTCACCTCGGTCATCCCCTTCCTTCTTACTCCCCTCCTTCCTTCGCCGGCGACCGCCTCGAATCCGACGGGATCTCGTCGATCCCCTTCCCTCCGAGTACCCCTGACCCCAGGGCTATAAAAGCCGGGAGCCCCGCACCCCGTTTCGCCCGAATCCCGCTCGCCCGACCCTCTCCTCTCGCCACAATCTCTCGCCGGAGTCCGAAGCCGCCGCTGCGCCATTGTCGCTCCCCCGCTCACCTCCGTCGCCCCCAACCGTCGCCGTGACCACCATCGCCACCATCGTCACCGTCCGCGCCTCCCCGTGCACTCGCCTGAGCTCCAGAGCCACCGGAGTGAGCTCCCCGTCGACACCCGAACGCCATCCGCCGCCCACGAGCTCGCCGTCGTCAACCCCGTCGCTCCCAACTGACCCCGAGGTCACCATCGTGCTCGCCGTCGTCGTCCTCTTCTCCTGAGCACCTCTCCATCGCCGGAGGACCCCTGGAACGCCGTCCCCGTCAAGCCCGCCGCCTCGGACATTGCCGGAACCTCGCCGGAGAACTTCTCCACCGCGGTAAGTCACCGGAGCCCCCTCTCACCGTTAGATCTCGATCCTAAGGCCAAGATTAGATCACTTAATAGGCCGAATCGTTTTCTGTTAATTATCGGCCGTCCGCCCGAAGCACTCGCTCACGCGCACCACTCGGCCACTCACAGCTTGCCACGTAGCCCCTGTCCGTTAGGATGGATTTTTCTTTTTCTGTTTTAGTTTCTTTTACAGAATTAGTTATGTTTTTGTTTTCTTTATATCTTTTATGTTTTTACTTGTTTTAACTTGATTCTTTTTGCATTGTGTCACAAATTTTATCTAGTTTCTGTATATATAAAATTTGACCATATTTGAATATATTAATTCAGATTCAAACAGATTTGAATTAAAACTTGTTTTGCTTATAACTTTAGTTTAAAAATTTATTTTTTAGTGAATCTTTTTGCTACTGGTCTGTATTGGTTATAGTTATCACCCTGATCAATTTGAGAAGTTTTAGCATATTTTAAATTAGGGTTTCAAGCAAAACAGATTCTGTTTTAATTCTTTTAGGTTTATTTCTATTTCGTTTGTTTTAATTGTTTTTAATTTATTTTCTTTTATATTAGTTGACAAGTTTTACCTTGTTTTTTTTGTTAGTTAGCAGTAGCATTTCAACCAAGTTTATTTCTATGTTGTTTATTCTTTTTGTTTGCATGAAATCAATTCTAGTTCAGTTATAACTTGCAATTGATTTTCATTGCTAGATTGATTTCCTATTTGAAAATATTTTTATAAAGTGTTTTCTAAGTTTTACTTTCTGTTAACTTATCTGTTTTATATTTTGTTTTATCTTATGTTAGTATTTTATTGTTTTTCTTGTTGTTAAGTTTATTAGACAAACACTTATGTTGTTAGTGTGTTGTTTTTCATAGTTCTTAGTTGTTTTTCAAAAGTAATTCTTTTTGCTAGTAAAATATTTATTAAAATAATTTTGTTATATTTTACTTTGTTGTTGTCTTGTTTCTATTGAAAATAGGATTATTTGTAGGGAAAACTACCTTTGGTTGTTGTGATGAAGTTTTGCTGTTTTAACTTTTGTCTTAAGTATTTTCCTTCATCACAACACTTTTGTGTTTGGTTTTTGTGTTGCCTTTTGATTGTTAGTATTGATTGCTAGTATGATTGCTTATATGAGTGCAATGTTTGATTATATAGATTTTCATCGGAGAGTGACGAATAGTTCTATCAAGTTATTTCCGAGAGCGATAGTTATCTTCATCAACTGTACAGGCAAGTTCACTTTGATCATCTTACATCACCTATGTTTTACTTGCATTGGAATCAATCTTCGCATCATACATCTAGTAGGATATTGAGCTTGAACTTGTTGTAGTATCATGAGGTAGGAGAAACCCAACACCCTGTTACCATTGCCCGGGAAGGGACGTTACTTCACAATTGCTACGCATTAGTAGACGGGGTTTGGTTGTGAGATTCAGGAGTGTTGTGAGGTTAATTAATTATTTCAAGACCTGCATGATGATCAAGACTTCAAGGACTCAATATACCTCTGGGTGGATTGGACATGCATTTTTGGCAGCCTGATATCTATCATGGTTATGTCGGGAATCCTGGTATCTACCTGTGATCATCCCAACGGAATGCCACCCAGGCTCAAAGAGATGGATGGATACTTCAAGGCCGGAAAGCTTACGTGTGCAACCGCAAGTCAATATGGGCTCTGGCTTGGTTGACCTTAGTGGTGACTCTGGTAGGTCAGATTGCTACGAGACGTAGAAGAACGGTAGGATTGGATGGGCACTGACTTTCTATCAGAGGATCACTTTGGAAGACCATGTTTCGATCGTCTCGTTCTCAAACATCATGCAGTGCGAGGACACAACGAGAGGGATCGAATCTTGCGGGTAAAGTGTACAAACCTCTACAGAGTGTTAAACTAATCGATTAGCCGTATCCCCGGTTATGGACAACATGAGCACCGGAGATGATACTATCAGCCAGTCTCAACACAATTAATAAATTTTCATGATGAGTGGGTCTATTAATAATTTTGGGACACGAGGATTGGTTGGTGGAACCATCTCGTTAACAACCAACTTTTGTAGTGATATTTCCGTTTGACTCCTTTGTTGTAGGGAAAATAAAACCAGCTTTTATGCAAAAACTCAGATACAGAGCCACAAAGCCTTTGCATATAGATTAGCCTTTATCATTATCCTATGGTGATCTTGCCGGTACATTCAATGTACTGACCTACACGGCTGCAACGTCTTATGTTGCAGATACTTCTCTATGACGAGTAAGAGTACGATTTAGGGTTACGGTCTACACTCAACCTGCCGTTGGTGTTTATTGGGACTCCACTCCCGTTGACTATTTCCGCTGAGATTTAAGAGGTATATATCAATTTTACGTTATTTACATGTGATTGCACTTTGATATATACATTGATGTACTGTGTGTGCCAGCATACTGATCCAGGGATGGCACTGACACACAGAGGCTTGACTCGTTTTGAGTCGGGACACTACAGAGATGGTATCAGAGCACATGTTGACTGTATGACGTGACCCTAGAAACTGGAAAGCCCATAGGACAGATATCTCTCAAAATTATTCTCAAAAAAAAAAATCTTTTACTTCTTATCCCTTCCGAGTTTTATCAAATAGTTAGATAATACCCTTCCCTATGACCACATGAAGAATCAACTGAGACCACTCCGAGAAGGACAAGATATCGGACAATCATAACCAACTCAGAGTGAAAGGAGGATTACCCTACACAACAACAATTGAAGCTACACCAGTTGAAGACTTTGATGACCCGAAGAATTCAAAGACCTTGAAGCATTTCTATATGACCTTTAGAGGACCACCACCCCTGTTGTATACTCACGTTAGATACGATGATTTGTGAGCTGTCATTTGTGTGTATTTTTTTCGACAGTCACAAATAAAACCTATTTTCAAAACTATTGTTTGTATTGTGTGTATCTCCCTCCATCTCTCTCTCGTATCTCATCCCCAAAACCTTGGACCCAATAGATGGTGAATGAAGCTGGACTTGTAATCTCTGGACCAATGACCCAGCTGGAGGCAGCAGTATGGATTCAAAACATGGAGAATAGCTTCGGGAGCAACTCGATTGCAAAGAAGAATGAGGTTCAATACGCTCTTCAGTACTTTACCCAAAGTGCTGCAACTTGGTGAAAAATGCATCAAGCCATACAAGGATGTAATGGAGCAAAAACCTGGGAGGAATTGAAGAAGACTCTGTTAAGATCCCGTCTCATTCAGAAGCACTATGATAACCCGATAAAGAAGCCTTGTGCATGCAAGATCTGTGGAGAGATAGGACACACCCAGGAAGAACACAAGGAAGGGTGCCCTCATTGTGAAGGAAATCACCCTGCTGAGGAATGCCCAACTGGGCAGGTGACATGTTTCTTGTGGGAAGGAACCACTCATTTTCCGGCACAATGTCAACTCTACCCCAAGGTACAACAATTTGTCAAGCAGCAGAAGGAAGCAATGAAAGAAGTCCTCGGGAAAAAGTTAGAAGAACCCATGAAAATGGGAGATATACCAGACCCAATCGTAGATACCAAGTCATGTTATTCATGTGGAGAAGAAGGACATATTTCCCTGAATTTTCCGAACGAGTACCTGGGAGACTTCCCGACAACAGAAGTGCAATATGATCCTCAGGAGATAGAAGGAATGATCAAGAAGAAAGGCTAAGTAAGTGGAGGCATCAAATGTTTGCATTGCAGCTTGGAGAGACCTCATTGTCATTGCAAGAAGTATGAGCCAAGCATCAAGCAAGGAGCCCAACCCAAGAAGAAGAAAAAAAAGACTCTGTGGTTTTCTACACGTAAGGATCTGAGTCACATCACTTGTCATCGGTGCAACAAGACAGGACACTACTCCTATACCTGTCCGGAGAAGAAGACTAAATATGAGTAGTTGAGTTGTGGATTTTTTTTGGAAGTAACAAATGTAATAGGAAGCACTCTTATTTTTCTTGAGGTTATGAAATTGGATTATGTAACGGAAGTCCCAGAGATTGTAATAACTTCATGAATCAATAGAATTTATTGTCATGAATTTCTATGTTGAATTGTATGAGTTGTTACTCTATGAACAAAGATATCCGACCATTTTCGAGGATATGAGAAAATATGGTCTATGCAGGCATGAGTATCACTCATATTAAGTGTGGTAGTAATCGGTGAGACCACAAGAACCAAGGAAAAAGAACGTACACTTCATGCCAAGGAGTTTGGATAAGTGAATAAAGAATAAGGAAATGTTGGACCATATCAAACTATGTGGATGACAGCAGTTGTGATAAAGTACTTTTGAAGTTAGAGATTTGAGAATAAAATAAGGATGATATGAAGGAATGATTATGATGAACCAATACCTAAGGGTAAACAGACCAATGGAAAGGAAAATGAATTTCACAGAATGGATCCTGAACAAGAATAAGCCTGTGATTTATTTTACCCAAGGGAATGATGGAATGAATTGACGGTAATGTTGGAATATGACACGCTAGTAACCCCAAGGGTGAGTTAAAGTTGTTCAAGTATTGAAGTGAGCCCACAAGCCACCGACCTCAGGGTTGATAAGGATCAAGCCCTACCTTTATGAAGGAAGGTACTTGGAAGAAGCTATGACAGATCAGCAAACGTTTTCTTAGGAGAATACGTAAACCTGAGAGTTGTGAAGAAATGATAGATCATTTGTTCAGCTTGCAGAATCAATGGATTTATCCGAACTTCATTCGTAGACAAGAGAAATTCTGCAAAGCTTGTGAGGAAGCCCAAGTGTTAGAATACGAGATTCACTAAACCTTATACAAGGTAATGATTTCAGTGCGACATGGCTTGGCCACCATGACGACTTACTCTTATCATTCTCTTGCTATTTGGAATGGTAAATCTGAGTGACTTACCCATAGTAAAGAGACGACGTTCTTTGAAGCTTTTGTTTAAGCCTTAGAATGGTATGATGATGAACCCTTGTACATGGCAGTTGTTGTCACACGTAGGAATTTTACGGTAAGGATGAAGCCAAGACCCATTTCACTGCAAGATAACCACAAATGGTAGACCACCATGAGATCATCGATAAGTTATTTAGAATGATCGCGAGACCTGTTAGTTAAGAAGACCCAGTATCGGAAGAAATTTACTTTGATATGAGAACCCAAGACTTTGAGTGAAACGTTATGAATATAACGGTGGAGAATCACCAAAGGAGTTACAGTGGTGAATGTGAAGAGACAGATGTCAAGACCCCAGAGGACTGTCAATATTTTGAGAGACCAGTAACTCTCATTTTAAGTGTGGTAGCACCCACACTTATCAGACCAGTGGATTTGCTAGAAGACCCCCAAACCCTAACCTTTTCTTTCTAGCCCTTCGAATCTCGAGGACGAGATTCATTTTAAGTGTGGTAGGTTTGTAACATCCCAAATTTTGGAATATTATATTAATTAATAGAATGATTGATTGTTTGAATGATTCTTTGAAATTGAGTGAAATTTGAAAACTTAAAAAAAAACTTTTGAATGAGAGGGAATAAAATGACTTTCCCCTTTGTTTTTGATTTCGAATACATCCAATTCAAACCAGTGAGAGAAGATAACATGACTTCTTCTAAATAAAGGATTGGAAGGGTGGATTTGAAAACTACTAAAATTTTCTTGTTAGAATCCATTTCGTTTTTGGCTCTATTTCAAAGTTTGAATGAATTCAAATCCCCTGCCTAAATTCAAAAATTTGAGATGAGGAACATGACCCTCCAAACCAGAGGTATTTTTGTGATTTATTTGAACCATAAAACCCATGGGATTATTTGATAATTATTTGCAAAAAGAAATAAAACCAATTTAGGTATTTTCTGAAAAATATTTTTTTTAAAAAGTATTTATTTTGGCCGTGGAAAAATGTCCCTCAGATTGCATTTATTTTTCTGATAATTTTTATATATAATACTCCCATACTTGACTTTATATTTATTTCCTATTTTTGGTTTTCTTTCCTGATTTTAAATAAAAGGTAAATGTTTTATAAAAAGGAAAAAAATCCGTTTTATTAGGAAACCCCGAAGCCCAATAGGAATAGTGTCGGCCCAGGATTCCCTGCGCCAGATCCGAATCTTTTCGGATCGGCCACCGATCGCCCGCGCAACTCCTCGCGCTCGCTGACAGCGGGGCCCACGCCCGACCGCCTCCTCACCTCGGTCATCCCCTTCCTTCTTACTCCCCTCCTTCCTTCGCCGGCGACCGCCTCGAATCCGACGGGATCTCGTCGATCCCCTTCCCTCCGAGTACCCCTGACCCCAGGGCTATAAAAGTCGGGAGCCCCGCACCCCGTTTCACCCGAATCCCGCTCGCCCGACCCTCTCCTCTCGCCGCAATCTCTCGCCGGAGTCCGAAGCCGCCGCTGCGCCATTGTCGCTCCCCCGCTCACCTCCGTCGCCCCCAACCGTCGCCGTCACCACCATCGCCACCATCGTCACCGTCCGCGCCTCCCCGTGCACTCGCCTGAGCTCCAGAGCCACCGGAGTGAGCTCCCCGTCGACACCCGAACGCCATCCGCCGCCCACGAGCTCGTCGTCGTCAACCCCGTCGCTCCCAACCGACCCCGAGGTCACCATCGTGCTCGCCGTCGTCGTCCTCTTCTCCTGAGCACCTCTCCATCGCCGGAGGACCCCTGGAACGCCGTCCCCGTCAAGCCCGCCGCCTCGGACATTGCCGGAACCTCGCCGGAGAACTTCTCCACCGCGGTAAGTCACCGGAGCCCCCTCTCACCGTTAGATCTCGATCCTAAGGCCAAGATTAGATCACTTAATAGGCCGAATCATTTTCTGTTAATTATCGGCCGTCCACCCGAAGCACTCGCTCACGCGCACCACTCGGCCACTCACAGCTTGCCACGTAGCCCCTGTCCGTTAGGATGGATTTTTCTTTTTCTGTTTTAGTTTCTTTTACAGAATTAGTTATGTTTTTGTTTTCTTTATATCTTTTATGTTTTTACTTGTTTTAACTTAATTCTTTTTGCATTGTGTCACAAATTTTATCTAGTTTCTGTATATATAAAATTTGACCATATTTGAATACTTTAAATTAAGATTCAAACAGATTTGAATTCAAACTTGTTTTGCTTATAACTTTAGTTTAAAAATTTATTTTTTAGTGAATCTTTTTGCTACTGGTCTGTATTGGTTATAGTTATCACCCTGATCAATTTGAGAAGTTTTAGCATATTTTAAATTAGGGTTTCAAGCAAAACAGATTCTGTTTTAATTCTTTTAGGTTTATTTCTATTTCGTTTGTTTTAATTGTTTTTAATTTATTTTCTTTTATATTAGTTGACAAGTTTTACCTTGTTTTTTTTTGTTAGTTAGCAGTAGCATTTCAACCAAGTTTATTTCTATGTTGTTTATTCTTTTTGTTTGCATGAAATCAATTCTAGTTTAGTTATAACTTGCAATTGATTTTCATTGCTAGATTGATTTCCTATTTGAAAATATTTTTATAAAGTGTTTTCTAAGTTTTACTTTCTGTTAACTTATCTGTTTTATATTTTGTTTTATCTTATGTTAGTATTTTATTGTTTTTCTTGTTGTTAAGTTTATTAGACAAACACTTATGTTGTTAGTGTGTTGTTTTTCATAGTTCTTAGTTGTTTTTCAAAAGTAATTCTTTTTGCTAGTAAAATATTTATTAAAATAATTTTGTTATATTTTACTTTGTTGTTGTCTTGTTTCTATTGAAAATAGGATTATTTGTAGGGAAAACTACCTTTGGTTGTTGTGATGAAGTTTTGCTGTTTTAACTTTTGTCTTAAGTATTTTCCTTCATCACAACACTTTTGTGTTTGGTTTTTGTGTTGCCTTTTGATTGTTAGTATTGATTGCTAGTATGATTGCTTATATGAGTGCAATGTTTGATTATATAGATTTTCATCGGAGAGTGACGAATAGTTCTATCAAGTTATTTCCGAGAGCGATAGTTATCTTCATCAACTGTACAGGCAAGTTCACTTTGATCATCTTACATCACCTATGTTTTACTTGCATTGGAATCAATCTTCGCATCATACATCCAGTAGGATATTGAGCTTGAACTTGTTGTAGTATCATGAGGTAGGAGAAACCCAACACCCTGTTACCATTGCCCGGGAAGGGACGTTACTTCACAATTGCTACGCATTAGTAGACGGGGTTTGGTTGTGAGATTCAGGAGTGTTGTGAGGTTAATTAATTATTTCAAGACCTGCATGATGATCAAGACTTCAAGGACTCAATATACCTCTGGGTGGATTGGACATGCATTTTTGGCAGCCTGATATCTATCATGGTTATGCCGGGAATCCTGGTATCTACCTGTGATCATCCCAACGGAATGCCACCCAGGCTCAAAGAGATGGATGGATACTTCAAGGCCGGAAAGCTTACGTGTGCAACCGCAAGTCAATATGGGCTCTGGCTTGGTTGACCTTAGTGGTGACTCTGGTAGGTCAGATTGCTACGAGACGTAGAAGAACGGTAGGATTGGATGGGCACTAACTTTCTATCAGAGGATCACTTTGGAAGACCATGTTTCGATCGTCTCGTTCTCAAACATCATGCAGTGCGAGGACACAACGAGAGGGATCGAATCTTGCGGGTAAAGTGTACAAACCTTTGCAGAGTGTTAAACTAATCGATTAGCCGTGTCCCCGGTTATGGACAACATGAGCACCGGAGATGATACTATCAGCCAGTCTCAACACAATTAATAAATTTTCATGATGAGTGGGTCTATTAATAATTTTGGGACACGAGGATTGGTTTGTGGAACCATCTCGTTAACAACCAACTTTTGTAGTGATATTTCCGTTTGACTCCTTTGTTGTAGGGAAAATAAAACCAGCTTTTATGCAAAAACTCAGATACAGAGCCACAAAGCCTTTGCATATAGATTAGCCTTTATCATTATCCTATGGTGATCTTGCCGGTACATTCAATGTACTGACCTACACGGCTGCAACGTCTTATGTTGCAGATACTTCTCTATGACGAGTAAGAGTACGATTTAGGGTTACGGTCTACACTCAACCTACCGTTGGTGTTTATTGGGACTCCACTCCCGTTGACTGTTTCCGCTGAGATTTAAGAGGTATATATCAATTTTACGTTATTTACATGTGATTGCACTTTGATATATACATTGATGTACTGTGTGTGCCAGCATACTGATCCAGGGATGGCACTGACACACGGAGGCTTGACTCGTTTTGAGTCGGGACACTACAATGGTGGTTAGTGCGAAAAGGCCAGAGGCCTACTCACATCACATATCCAAACCGTTAGTGTATTGGGAGCTCGCGGAGACGATCAGTGATCCTGTCGCCCTGTCTCGCGAACTTACAACAAGGGCCAGGCCCATCCCTCTCCTGGGGCGGTCTCTGCTTGCCCGGTCGTGCCGCGTCAATAAATCTCGCGGGTACCCTCATGGTCAACCCGACTTCATTATAGACTGCAATAACTCTCGCGGGTACCCTTGGGGTCGACCCGACTTCTATAAAGGTCTGTGGTAATAGTAAAAGTAACTGTGTGTCCATAACATCAAGGAATCTGAGGAATCACCCTCGATAGATTCACCCTTGATGAAAATGTCAAGGTGAAGTAGGAGGAATCACCCTCGATGGGTTCACGCTTGAGGTGCTACACGACAGAGACATCATCGGGAGTGGTGAGCGAGGAATCACCCTCTGTAATCCACAACTGATGTCCTACACTACAGAGATATCATCGGAAGTGAGATACGGGGTATCACATTGATCGAGTCATCTGGTAGCAAAGCAGGGCAACACGGACAAGGGTGTGGGGCCACTGATGGATCACTATACAGCCTATACTAAGCATTTAGGACAACAGGTAAAGTATCAACAACAAGATACAAAATCAGGCTATGCATCAGAATAGGAGCTATCGGATAACAGTAGCAAAATCTAATGCAAGCATGGGAGAGAAAGAATGGGCGATATAGGAATGATCAAGGGGGTTTTTCTTGCCAGGAAGCTCTGCGGCAAGTGGCTGGACATCAGGGGTGTAGTCGTACTCGGGAGCAGCGTCAGTCTCGGAGTCTACCGGAGAGAAGAGGGGGAAGAAACAATAAATACAAAGCAAACAAATGCATCACAATGCATGACATGGCAATATGCTGTGCTAGGGGTGAGCTAACGTAGTGCTACACGTTATAGACGGAGCGGGAAAATATCTGGGAATATTTTCCCGGCTTTAGGCAATTATCGGACAGACGATCCGGAGGGGAACGTTCCATGTTTGCAGTGTTGGAGGCATGTGACAGGTATCTGGATGGCATATTCGGATTCGTCCTATTTTTTTGGTCATTTTTCATATATAAATTATTTTTGTTGGTGCAATAATTTGCCTCCTTATGTTTTGGAGATTGTTGACATAAATAGTGTGGGACTGATGTGTTTGCTAGTGCACACAGAGTAACAGGTCCCTGGAGTCAAGAGGAGTTTGGTTCAAACTCCGAAGAATATTCCCTGCGTAGCAGTGAAGGTTATCACCGAAGATTATGACAACAAGAGTGACCCCTCAGAATTTGTTGATGCAAAGCAATTGATTCAGTGTTCGTCTGAAGAATATGACTGCTGCCGAGAAGATTGAAGACGAAGCGAAGACGTAGCATTCATTTCGTTGTTTCTTTTCTCTTTATTGAGTCATAGGACCACCGTACTATTAAGAGGGGTGTAGCGTTCGAAGATTTGATTCGCTGATGCTAAACCCAAATCCTATGAAAGTTGCGAGAGAAATCTCTTTGTGTTCCGAGCAAATACTTGCCAGCAAGAGACTGTGATCTTCTTCGCTGCAAGAGATTTGTCTCTGACCGAGGAGTTAGCATTACTTGCTCCCCAAGTAATGTTACCGTTGCTCTTAAAATCCGACCGTTGTGAACGTGTCGGTTGGCCATTGGCTGGACCGCGTGTCCAAAATGGTCATTTCCCATCAGGGAAGGCTGCGGCTATAAATAGCCACCCCGCACCGGCGTTGTCCGGTGGCTGCTCCATTTGATTCTGAGAAGATTGTTGAGCAAACCCCTCTCCGATAGATTTGAGTTTAAAATCCACCAAGAGAAAAACCCCAGAGCCAAAAAATTAGATAGTGGTTTAGCATCACTCTAATCTTAGTCCAGTACGCTCTGCCTATTACTCTTGAGAGCTGAAACTCTCTAGACGGTTAGGTGTCAATTTCTTCAGAGACCAAGAGTAGTTGTGGTTCTCGAAGAAGAAGTCTGTAAAGGTTAGGAGATCGCCTCAAGCCTCTACCACGAGTAATCGGCATTGGTTGACGAACCAATTGTCGAGGAGAATAGGGCGAAGAGAGTTTATCTTCTGTGTTAAATCGCAACCCCTCCAACCAGACGTAGTCCTTTTGCAGAAGGGCAAACTGGTCTACCAAATATCTTGTCGCCATCAAGCATCACTGGTTACCTCTGCTACTCTCGTTTACATTCGAACTGTACCATATGACATATTTCAATCATGTGAATTATCTCGATGCATGCCCTTAGGTTCCATTCGGTAGTTTGTATTCGCTCACCGTATGTTGTTTTCATTCGCTCCGCTGCTGGGTTCCGGGAGTTTTGATTTTTCCGAAGAAAATTTAAACCTCCTATTCACACACACCCCCCTCTGGTAGACATACTTCGTTCCTACAATTGGAATCAGAGCAAGGTACTCCTTGACTCTGCTCATTTTGGTCTAACCACCTTGGAGTTTAAGTATGTCTTCAGTGAGCTACAAGTCGCACCTCAAGATTCCCATCTTCGATGGGACGGACTATCCCTTCTGGATGGAGAAGATGAAGATCCGTCTCCGAGCTATTGATGATGATATGTGGAACGTGGTGCAGAATGGATTCGTGGTTGAGGTGCCCCAGGTTCCCACTGACCATGAGAAGAAACTCATTCAGATGGATGCTCAAGCCAAAGATGAAATTGGTCGCCATCTCTCTCGTGCTCAATTTCTTCGCTGTCGTCAGTGTGAAACTGCAAAGGAATTGTGGGACATTCTCGAAAAGATAAACGAGGGTGTCTCTACTCAGAAAGAAGCTCGTATTGATACTCTTCGGGCGAAGTTCAATCAGTTCAAGCGAATTGGAAATGAAAGCTGCCAGCAAACCTTCAATCGTCTGAGTGACATCGCAAACGAGCTACAAGGTCTCGGCGCCAAAGACATCACTGATCAAGAAGTTGTGAAGAAACTGCTCCAATCCCTTGACAGTTCGTTCGATACGCTAGTTCTGATGATTCGGGAACGAGTTGATTTCAAAGTTCTCGACTCTGCTGATATCATGGAAAGGCTAAACACCCACGAAGAACAAGAAGAAGAAAAGAGAGATCTCTATGGCTCAAGTCACCGAAAAAGTCATGCTCTCAAGGTTGTGGCTGATTCTTCCTTGGAAGGAAATGCCGAAGAAGATTCAGATGACCCAGAAAGGATCAGCAAGGATCTCGCATTGATCACGAAAAGATTCCAGCGCCTTCAAAGGAAAAATCAGTTTCAGAAGAAAGGGTCCAGCAACTCTGGCGGTTCTAAATCTTCATCAAAACCTACTGGAGATTACACCTGCTTCAAGTGCAAAAAGCCAGGACATTTTATTTCGGACTGCTCTCTCTAGGAAGCTGAAATCTGTGCCAGTGGAAGATTTGATTCAGGACACAACCATGGCAATGGCAAGAGCAAAAGCTACGACTCCGATGATGAGAAGAAAACGAAGAAGTTCTTCAAGAAGAAGGATAGCTCCACCAAGTCCTCGTCAAGATCTTCCACAAGGAATCCTTCCAAGTCCTCATCCAACCGCAAGAATACCTCTCGCAAGGCCAAGGCATACATCGGCAAGGAGATGGATTCCGATGAAGAAGAGTCGTCTGACTCCGAAGAAGTTGATGAATCCGATGAGGATTCTGATTCAGGCATGGCTAGCATAGCATGTGCCTCTACTCCTGCATCGAACTTCTTCGAGAATCATTCGAGCGACAACGAGTCTCCTGCGTACTGCTTCATGGCCAAAGCTTCGAAAGAAAAGGTATCCTCCAAACATCACAAGGTTCACTCCAGTGATCAATACTCTTCGGATGAGGATGACCATGCTAAACTGATCAAAATTGCTAACATGCAACAAAACTCTCTCGAGAAAATTGAGAAAACCCTCAGGAAATCTGAAGGGTTGTTGGTTGAGGATATGGAGAAAAATCAGTCGTTGACAAAAGAGCATTCCGCTCTCGAGTCTCGAATGGAAGAACTATCAAGTCGTCATGATTTTCTCTCGGCCGACCACGAGAGATTGACTTATGATTACCTGAAAAGGAAACAGGAACTCGTGTCGCTGAGAGTGGCTCATGATGACTTGATCAGAGAAAATTCTCTTCTCACCCAACAACTCAAAGAGAAACCTGATGTGTTTGTACCACCCTGCCTAAAATGCCTTGAACGCAGTAACTCTGAATCAAATGCTGAATCTTCTGTGAATGCTAACCCCTCTGTCGAGGAAAATGGTTCTGTTTGTGATGAAAATGCTAGGTTGAAGGATCTTCTTCAGACAGGAATGTTCAAGTCTCTCAAAGGGCATCAAACCCTGTGTGATGTTCTGAAGAAATCCATTCTTCACAAAAATGCCAGGAAAGAAGGTATCGGTTTCGAAAGGAAACTGAATGAAAATGGCTCCTACAGGGAACCTGATCAATATCCTCGCACTGTGTGGGTGCCTGCCAAGAGCAAAATGCTCGGTCCAGCTTTACTCTCGGGATATGACTCTCCTATTCCTGAATACTCATATGATGATTCTTTGGACAACTATAAGTTGTTCAAAAATCAACGTGGTGAGGCTGTTGCTCGCTACGTTGGACCTAACAGCAGGAATGGCCCCCCAAAGGAAGCTATATGGGTGCCCAGGAAAACTATGGAAGCATTACCTGTTACCAGGCTACTAACCATGCAGGAAGAAAATGCTCGATATATCCTTGTAAAGGCTCAACAGAATGAGTACATGCATACCTCATCTAATCACTATACTCATTCGTCGGGAAGGAATTTTAATGCATATTCTTTCGATTATGCTCGTACTCATTCAAGTCACAATTCACATAACTATCGAAAGAAATCATATCCTGCTCGCTCATATGTTTCGAAGCCACCTACAAAGATGTGGGTGGTTAAGAACGCCTGATTTCTCTGCAGGACTATGTCTCCGGGTGTACCGAATGGATAATGGATAGTGGATGCACTAGTCATATGACCGGAGACAAGTCGTTGTTTGTCGACCCCAACTTAACTGCCTCATCTCAGAAGTATATTACTTTCGGTGACAACAACAAAGGAAAGGTAATTGGGTTAGGTAAAATTGCTATATCCAAGGACAAGAACATTGATGACGTTTTACTTGTTCGGTCTCTTGGATTCAATCTCATGTCAGTTGGCAAACTTTGTGATCTAGGCATGCTAGTTCTATTTTCTAAATCCAAATGCATCGTCTTTATGGCCACTGACAATTCCTTCATTTTCGAGGGAAATAGAAAAGGTGATTTATATATTGTGGATTTCTCTAAGGGTCCCTCAGTCCAAACTTGTTTGCTTGCAAAAGCAACCGAAGGATGGCTGTGGCACCGAAGACTTGGTCATGCAGGTATGAGAAATTTGCAGACTCTCGTGAAGAAAAATCATCTCCGTGGTATTCCTAATGTAAAATTCGACAAGGATCGTCTCTGTGCTGCGTGTGAAGCTGGCAAATTGGCCAAAAAGCACCATTCGTCAAAAACTATCATGACCACAACAAGACCACTGGAAATTCTTCATATGGATTTATTCGGGCCTCAAAACTATGCCAGTTTCGGAGGTAATCATTATGGTCTGGTTATTGTTGATGATTTCTCTCGATACACTTGGGTATTCTTTCTCGAAGACAAAACCTGCACCCAAGACATCTTCAAAAGATTCGCCAAGAAGGCTCAAAATGAATATGATGTGCGAATTAAGCATGTCAGAAGTGACAATGGTACTGAGTTCAAAAATACTCATATCGAAGACTTTCTCGATGAAAATGGTATCACTCATGAATTCTATGCCGCATACACTCCCCAACAGAATGGAGTTGTTGAGCGAAAGAATAGAACTCTCATTGAAATGGCGAGAACAATGCTCAGTGAGTATAAAACTCCCATTTGTTTCTGGGCTGATGCTATTAACACTGCTTGCCATGTTGTGAATCATGTTTATCTTCACAAATTCCTTAAGAAAACCTCATATGAGCTTATCACTGGCAAGAAACCGAATGTTTCTTATTTACGTGTTTTCAGTGCACCTTGCTATATTCGTGACATGAATCATAATTCCAAGTTTGCACCAAAGGCACATGAAGGTTTTCTTCTTGGTTATGGCTCGAACTCGCATACTTATCGTGTCTATAACTCTCACCACGGGAAAGTTATGGAAATGGTAAATGTGCGGTTTGATGAATCTAACGGCTCTCAAAAGGAGCACCTGCCTAATGTGATAGATGAACCTCGGATCTCAGATGCTATTCGGCAAATGGCCATTGGGGACATCAGGCCAGCCGAAGGAAATACACCTGACTCTTCCGATGATGATGCCCCCATAGCTCGAAGAACACGCCAATCTACTGCCGAAGAAAATGCCACACCAAACACAAATGGCAATCCAAATGCAAGTGCTAATCAAAATGGCAATCCCGATGATAATGGCGATACTAATGCCAATCCTGATGCTGATACTGAGGAAAATGAAAACAACCATCAAGAAGGAAATCCTTTACCACGAGTGGCAAATCGAGTTGACCCGGCATTAATCCTCGAAGATCTCAAAAATTCAGGTTATCGACCCATAACTCGCTCTCGCACTCGCTTGGCTAACTACTGTGGCAGTTTCTCCTTTGTCTCATTGACAGAACCTACCAAGTATGAAGAAGCCATGAATGATCCCGATTGGATGAATGCTATGCGAGAAGAGTTGGTGCAATTCGAATTGAATGATGTGTGGGAATTGGTTGACAAACCGAATCCTAAGAAGCACAATATCATCGGCACAAAATGGATTTTCCGAAACAAGCAAGATGAAAATGGCATCGTTGTGAGAAACAAAGCGCGTCTTGTCGCTCAAGGGTATACACAGGTAGAAGGTATTGATTTCGGTGAAACATATGCTCCTGTTGCTCGCCTTGAGGCAATTCGTATTCTCCTTGCTTATGCAAATTACAATGATATTCTGCTTTATCAAATGGATGTGAAAAGTGCTTTCCTCAATGGTGAAATTGATGAGGAAGTATATGTTAGACAGCCATCTGGCTTTGAAAACCCTCAGTTTCCTAACAAAGTTTTCAGGTTGAAAAAGGCTCTGTATGGTCTAAAGCAAGTCCCTCGAGCTTGGTATGACACTCTGAAGAGGTTTCTGCTAGACAAAGTGTTCAAGCCAGGATCCACGGATTCCACTCTTTTCACTCGTGCTATTGATGGCAATCTATTCGTGTGTCAAATTTATGTGGATGATATTATTTTTGGCTGTACTAACAATGCTTGCAGCATGGAATTCGGGCGAATGATGTTCGAGAAATATCAAATGTCTATGATGGGTGAACTCAAATTCTTTCTCGGACTGCAAATTCGTCAACAGGACAATGGAATTTTCATATCTCAGGAGAAATATCTGAGAGACTGTCTTAAGAAGTTCAAAATGCAAGATTGCAAACAAAAGGGTTACAAAACTCCCATGCCCACAAATGGACAGCTGGACGCAGATGTGTACGGTAAAGATTACGATCAGAAAGCTTATCGTTCGATGATTGGTTCTTTGCTCTACTTATGTGCATCCAGACCTGACATCATGTTGAGTGTTTGTATGTGTGCTCGTTTTCAAGCTGCACCGAAAGAATCGCATCACCAAGCGGTCAAGCGTATTCTGAGATATTTGGCTCACACCCCCACCTTAGGTTTATGGTATCCTAAGGGAGCACAGTTTGACCTCGTTAGATATTCAGACTCAGATTATGCAGGTGACCGGGTTGACAGGAAATCTACTTCGGGGACATGTCATTTCCTCGGTAGATCATTGGTATGTTGGTCGTCAAGGAAGCAGAACTGTGTCTCGCTCTCTACGGCTGAGGCCGAATATATTGCTGCTGGCGCCTGTTGCACTCAGTTATTATGGATGAAGCAAACTCTGAAGGATTATGGCATCAAGGTCAAGAAGATCCCTCTATTGTGCGACAATGAGAGTGTGATCAAAATTGCACACAATCCAGTGCAGCACTCTCGCACCAAGCATATTGAGATCAGACATCATTTCCTACACGATCATGTTGCTCGAGAGGATATTGTTATCAGTCACGTCAATACCGAAGATAATCTAGCCGATATCTTCACCAAGCCTCTCGATGAGAAAAGATTTTGTGCGTTACAGTGTGAGCTAAATATCCTAGATTCCGCAAACGTGCAGTAAGCTGGACTCGGCACCCGAACCATTACTTCCACATCTTAGAAGGAATGGGTGCACAACACTCGAAGAGTTTGAAAATTTCGACAAAGTGAAATTTTCTTTCTGAGAGTGAATACATTAATGAAGAACTAGACTAACCAGGTGCCACGATAATAGTGCGATGCTCGGGGTCATACAGTTCTTATACGGTGGATAACACCACCACAATTTCTCTTCGTTGAGTTGCGTTTGAAGTTTTTATGTTAGTCCGAATGTATTTCACTCATAGCTTCTCTCTCGGGTGTTTGTGTTTATTCGCCTGAGTGAAATATCTAGGACCCTGTTTTCCCTCTATTCTATCTCTTCCAGTCTATCTGCTCCGTTATGAATGCACAAAGTTTATCTGGAAACGAAACTTTATCTGGTGTCCTTGACCACGTTAAAGTTTCGGTCAGAACTTAATCTGTTTTGGCGAAATCCGTCCAAAATTTGGGGTTTCCCGCCCAAGTCTGGACTACGTTCTTTGGTGACGGTTGCCACGTGCTCTTCATCAACTGCCAGTGCATCTGGTCCATTGAATCGCAAAAGTCCTCTATCTGTAGCCATCCGATCAGATTCACCGGGTGCGGTTATTTCCTCCTCGCATATATATATTGTGCCGCCACTCTCCCTCGTTTCACTTCGCATCTCTCTCCGCCACCCTCGTCTTCCGAAGCCCTACCGCACTGCTCCACCTCGAGCTCGACGCCGTTGATCATCTTCGCCGCTTCGCTGCCGGAAAGAGGTCGCCGGAGTCATTCCTCGCCGCCGCGGATCATCTTCATCCCCGCGCCGCCGTAGTCGCTGCACATCACTGAGTTAGGGTATGTGTAGGATCGAAAGTATGTCTAGAGGGGGGGTGATTAGACTACTTGACCAAAAAAGAACCTAACCTTTTCCCAATTTTAGTTGTGGGCAGATTTTAGCAAGAACACAAGTCAAGCATCACCCTACACATGCAATTCTAAGAGTATAGCAGCGGAAAGTAAACAATTGCATATGTAAGTAAAGGAGGGGATCGGAGATTTCAAACGCAATGAAGACACGGTGGTTTTTGGCATGGTTCCGATAGGTGGTGCTATCGTACGTCCACGTTGATGGAGACTTCAACCCACAAAGGGTAACGGCTGCGCGAGTCCACGGAGGGCTCCACCCATGAAGGGTCCACGAAGAAGCAACCTTGTCTATTCCACCATGGCTTACGTCCACGAAGGACTAGCCTCACTCGGGGTAAATCTTCACGAAGTAGGCGATCTCCTTGCCCTTACAAACTCCTTGGTTCAACTCCACATCATGTCGGAGGCTCCCAAGTGACACCTAACCAATCTAGGAGACACCACTCTCCAAAAGGTAATAGACGGTGTGTTGTTGATGAACTCCTTGCTCTTGTGCTTCAAATGATAGTCTTCCCAACACTCAAACAACTCCTCACAGATTTGGCTATGGTGGAAGAAGGATTTGAGTGGAAAGCAACTTGGGAAAGGCTAGAAATCAAGGTTCAAATGGTAGGAATGGAATCTCTTGATCTCAACACATGAGTAGGTGGTTCTCTCTCAGAAAATGTATGGTGGAAGTGTAGGCACGTTCTGATGGCTCTCCTTACTGAGAAGGAAGTGGTGGAGGGGTATATATAGCATCCACACAAAATCCAACCGTTACACACTTTTGACCCAACTCGGTGGCACCGAAACCATAATCTCGGTAGCACCGAACTGTGTAAAAGATATGAACGTTAGGAATCTCGGTGGGACCGATAGGAACAACTCGGATGGACCGAAGTGCAATGGCTAGGGCAAACCTCATCTTGGTGGCACCGATTGCATCAACTCGGTAGGACCGAAGTGAAGCAATAAGGCAACAGAGAGTTGGCAAGCCATCTCGGTGAGACCGATTTGCAAAACTCGGTGAGACCGAAGTAAGTGCAAATGATTATAGAGAGTTGGCAAGGCCATCTTGGTGAGACCGAGATCCATATCGGTGGATCCGATTTGTTAGGGTTTTGGCAGTGGCTAAGTCTAGGTGAACTCGGTGGCTCCGGATAGGAAATTTCGGTGGGGCCGAGTTGGAATGTGGGTTTGGGACATATTTGGGTAGAGAGAGTGGTTGAGGGTTTAGGAGTACTATCACTAAGCACTTGAGCAAAAGGACCATTAAGCAACACCTCATCCCCTTTTAATAGTATTGGCTTTCCTATGGACTCAATGTGATCTTGGATCACTAAACCAAAAATGTGGAGTCTTGACCTTTTGCCAATCCTTGTCCTTAGCATTTTGAGGGGTCCACATCTCTAGTCCATGCCATGCCAATCATTGAACATCCTGAAATCTTTAACTTGAATGGACATTAGTTCAATGAGATATATGTTGTTATGAATTACCAAAACCACCAAGGGAGCAAATGTGCTTTCAATCTCCCCCTTTTTGGTAATTCATGACAACATATAGATCAAAGCTTCGACAAATGATTAAATGAATGAAATACATCGTCACTTTGAGAAGTATGTGATAAGCAAGAGCGCCCCCTAAATTTGTGCATTATTAAAAATTTGCGTTTGAATGCAAATGCACAATCGATTAGGCTCATGGGTCACTCTTTCATGTCACATACATCTTGGTGGAGCGCGCAAAATGATATGAGTGGAATGGTAAGCACGCATCACCAACACAAGTAAGTGATCATACAAGATAATGATAAAGATAAGTATTGATCATCACAAGAAGCATAGTATGATCAATCACATGAAGTAGCTCACAATCATAACGAAGCATAGTACTCACAGACATAGTATCAAGCACACACATCAAACAAAGTACCAAACAAAATAGTAGCAAAAGAACTCGAGAGAAATCCAATGGGCAAAGCAAAGCGAAACTCTCTCTGACGAAGCTAAGATCTATACAAATTCTCCCCCTTTGGCAACAAGTACCAAAAAGATCAAATAGGGATAGGACTAATGCGGCTCTCTAAGCACGATCCTCGGAAGCTCCTGAAGGAGATCTCCTGCTGGCAGCTCCGGTGTGCGTAGATGGCGTCGAAAGAAGAGCGTCCGCGAAGGCTTCTGCAGATGTCTGCTGGACTGGTGGAATGGAGACCGGAGGTGGCACTGTAGCAGCAGCAGCAGCAGGTGCAGAGAGTGTGGTCTCGGATCCACAACTGGCACTGCAGTAGATCTGGCTGCTCTGGGCACAGTCTGAAATCTCTCGGTGGTAGGTCTGTCATCTCCACTATCATCAGAAGGGGCTGTCCTGACAGCTTCAACATCGCTCTGCAGCTTCTCCACTGTAGTCTGGATCTCAGTGACCTTGACATCTAGATCATGAAACTTTGTCTCGATTATCCGCTCTAAGCTAGCCTGGTGCTGGGTGAGGTTGGCCAGACTTCGCTCAATCCTCAGGGTGGCTTCTAGCAGATATGTCATTTGGTCAGACTTAGACTTGAGATTTGCAACTGGAGCATTGGGAGCAGTTGCCTCCTTGGCTGCTTTGGCTTCTCGAATCTTCTGTTGGGCTTGAGCAGAAGTGGGATGCGAAGGATCCATCACGATAACATTGTCCTCAAACTCTGGACGCAGTGGCAGATGCTCACGATCAAGAAGATAAGTGTTGGTTCCAACCTTGGAATTGATCAACATCTGGATGTGTGGAGCGTATCCGCATGATCTCTTCTGATCAGCTGCAGTCCTCTTGATAGTTTCCACAATCAAACTCATCACCTTAAATTTCTGAGGTGTGTCAAACAAGTGCAGCAAGTTGATGGAGTGGTCATGTATCATCTTATCATCGCCTGACTTGGGTAATAGAGTATACCGCAAGATAGTGTTAGTGGTGGCCAGTCCTGGCAGTAGATGCTTCACTGATCCAAGCTTATGTGTCTCGATGTCCTTCTGGGGTATTGCTGTGTACATGTTGGCCATGGAGTTGTGATCCATCTTGAGCTTTGCATAGATATCATAGTCATCATCCTCTTCCTTGGGAGCACCCAAGAAGACTTGCCCACTCAGAGATGGTTGACTGGTACATGATACCCTCAGTCATCCACACAATTCGGCCATCTAGATAGAAATGAGCTGTAGAGTAGAATTGCATGACCATTTCATCATTCCACTTCATCAACTTCTGTCCAACAAAGTCATCAACACCTGCAATCCTGAAGCTCTCATGAACATGGGGGAAATAATCCTCATTTTCATCAATGTATTCCCAATCCACCCATCTCATGTCACTAACAATGGGTTTCTTATCAAGCAATACCGTCTCATAGAAATCTTGTTGTTCTCGAGTGTGAAAGCGATAGTCACAAGCTGTTTTCCTCCTTGCAGCATAAGGATCTGACAGTCTCCACTGACGCAGTCCTTTGTGTTTCCTTAGCATCATATTTTCTGCAACTGGGTGTGCATCATCATGGTCTGGAATCTTGGGTTTCAATTTCCTGAGCACTAGTGGCTCTTCATCAACATTTGCCTCAGGCACTGGGGCCTTGTTCTTCTCAGCAGCAGAAATATTCCTTGTAGACCTCTTGGGTGCTGGAGCTTTTGGTTTGGACTTGGTGGGGGCAGCAGTCCTGATTGCATCTGACATGAGCTTTTGAGCTTTTGCTGGGGGTGCATTAGCTGCTGGCTCTTCCTCCTCCTCTGAATCATTCCTCATGGAGGGTTTTCCAAGCACATGAGTTGTAGTCTTCCTAGCTCTCTTCTTCTTTGCTCCTGCAGCTGGTTCTGTGTCACTTGGCTCTTCAAGTGTGAATTGCATAGTTTGCTTTGGAACTTTCCTCACATCAGTTTTATCTTTGGCAGAGCTGGGCTTGGTGCTATACTCCTTAGCAAGCACGACTCTTTTCTTCTTTGTTGCTGCTTCACTGGCAACAAAATCTTCATCCTCACTGTCTGAGGTTCTCTTCTTCCTTGTTCTAGTTGCATCCTTAGGAAGATCTGGAGAGCTCCTCTCTCCCTCATAGAAACTTTCTGCAAGACTTGATCCTTCACTGAGTTATGTATGCTGCTCTGACCTGTTATGGCTGTCACTGTCATCTGACATCTTGCTGAGCTGACCCTGTGAATAGATGGGTATGGGCAGAGTAGATGAGTCATCACAAAAAGCAGAAGTTTTTCATAAAAATTGAGTTCAATTCTTAGTTTCAAGTTTTCACAGAAGGCATTTCGGATGGACCGAGTTGATCATCTCGGTGATACCGAAGCACTCTACAGAAACCTTGCACTCCATTTCGGTCAGACCAAGATGGGTTTCGGTGTCTCCGAGATGCTAGGGTTTCACTGAGACTTTACTTTTGGTCTCACCGATTCATACAACCCGGTGGCACCGATACGTGCTAGTGCTATGGCCTGAGGCCAAATCGGTGGGACCGAAAATTTCTAATCGGTCGGTCCGAGATGCGTTCGGCGGAAACTTAAACCTAAAAATTTCGCTCGAATCTAATCTACGGAATTCTTCTGGTGGAATAAGCATTGCAATCTGTGGCAAGAATAATGGCAATCCTATCGTGCATTGAATCAGAAAAATGGAGCATGAGAGGGATCGAATCTCACCCTAACTCGGTGGAGATTCTCTACGGCGGCAACGGCGAGGCAGATTACCGTTGACGGTGACGGAATCTGGCAGCGAGGGCGCGCTGGAGACGACGACGAAGTCCGGAGACGAGGGCGACGGCAGCAACGGGGTGCGGGAGCGAAAGAGTCGAGAAATTTCAACCGTTCGAGTCCGCGCTATATATATACCCATACGCTGTCAGTGGCTCCGAGTTGGACAACTCGGTGGCACCGATATGTGTAACTGCACGCAGATTAGCACATCGGTGGCTCCGAAGTGGTTCAACTCGGTTGCACCGAGATGGAAAACCTAGATCAATCTAAGTGATTTCGGTTAGACCGAGTTTGAGTGAATTGGTTCGGCCGAAATCAGATAGAAGGTTTTGGAGGTTCAGCCCTTTCAGATCGATGGCTCCGAGTGCTCCTCACCCGGAGGGTCTGAAAATGACTTGTTCAATTTTTGTGATGCAGCAAGAATAGAATTTGAGACAAGAAAGCATAGATAGCTAGAGAAGGTACTTAGGCATTCTTGTACATCCACTTGGCCAGAAAAACCAAGACAATCAAAACAACAAATGGATGTCCTCGAATGATGAAAACATGCAAATCAACATGCTCACACAATAAGATAGCAAATGAAATATGTGTCAAACATGCACAACCAATTCTAGCATCTATCAAGCAATGGCGATGACTAGGTCATCTATATATGAGTATATTGACTTAGGAGTCAAATGAGAGCCTTTGATCATAGGTCATACTCATCGTTTAAGCACAAGTGGGGTTGCCACTTTTACATAAAGCATTGATGTGTTCACACCATTAGAGTTGCTTTAGCTCAATTGTTTAGAGCAAAGCTCCCCCTAGATGTGATATCCCCCCTAAGAGGGATGAACTAACCTTGGGTTTTGTCGATGATGACTTCATGTAGATGTTGAAGATGTGGATGCTCAATGTTGATGTATACTATCAAGAGTTGGGAGCAATTCTTTGGAATTTTGTGCTTTCAATACCTACATGGGTTAGTCCCACACAGGGAACATACAAGGATATCCATAGACATAGAGTGAAATACACATATGATGATGTCCATGAATGCATTGAATACCTTGTCCCTTGTCTTACCAATAAGAGGGTTTGTGACTCCATGAACTAGTGCAAAATGTGGAAGTTCGTTGCACAAGTTCTTGCCATAAAGAATATGAGTGAAGTTTGTTGGCGGAGTCACCCTCAAGAACTCTCTAGTTCTTCTTCTTTTGGACCCACATCAATTTGATGGGAATCCTTGGAGTTGTAGTAGCACTTGATGAAGTAGAACTTGATGAAGTCTTGGGAACCCACTTGACCATGGCTTGAGGAGCTTCTTCAAATGAATCAATCTCTTCTTGAAGCTTGTCCTTGCCTTTTAGCTTGTGGTCTTGTGGCGGAAGATCTTCTTGAGCTTGTGTTCCCTTGAAGGAAGTAGGATCATACTTCTCTTGTTGAGGAACAAACTTCGTCTTGGGGTATTGATCTTCTTCCCACTCAACTCCATTGGCATTGAACTTTCGTTCAAAACCAACACCTTGGTTCTTCCGGTGCCTTCCTTGCTTCCGTACAATTTCCTCAAATTGCTTACTCCCGGCAAGACTCTTGTAGACACCTTTTTCTATAATTCCTTTCAATAGCATATTTTCTTGCTCAAGTGTAACTTGGCTAAGAGAATCATTAGTGGAATCAATAGAACTACTAGAAGCAACAACATTGGATTTAGCATTGTTATTGTTACTACTAGAGGTAGAACCCTTTTTACCCTTGTTGCTAGTTTGCTTAGGTTTAACTTGTGGCATAAAGGTAGACAAGAGTAAACGTTTGGCAAGATATGAAGAACTCTTCTTTCGAAGATCGTCATTGATAGCTTTAAGAAGCTCATGCTCTTGCTCTAAATTTAGCTTCTCGAAGCGTAGCTTCTCATGAGTTCTTAGAAGTTCTCTATGATCGTCTTGAGTTGTTTCATGAACTAACTTAAGAGCATTTAGTTCTTTAGTTAGACGCTCAATCTCCTTCATAGCATTGTCACTCATTTCCTCTTGACTATCATGATTACTAGCATTTTCATTATAGCTCACATCACTATCCTTATCAACAAGTAAATCATCATCACCAAGCAAATCATCTTCATCACTATTGAAATCAAGATACTCGGGGTCTGATACCTTGGGGCCTTTTGCCATGAAGCATCTTCCAATTCCTTCATTTGGTGAGTCAAATAGATCATAGGAGTTGGATGACACAAGAGCAAGTCGGTCAACACCTTCATCTTGACTATAGTCGGAGTTGGAGTGATAACTTCTCTCGGAGTGATTGTCGGAGTCGGAGCCGGAAACCCATTCACCAACATGAGCTTGATGTCTTCTTCTTGTGTAGCTCTTGGATGACTTGTCCTTCCTCTCTGAATCCTTGCTTCTTCGAGAATGTCTTCGTTCATAACGATCATCTCTACTCCTTCTCTCCTTATGAGGTGATTCATCTCTTCTATGTCTTCCTCTTGGTGATTCGTCTCTTTTCTTGTAGGGAGCCGTACACTCATTGAAGTAGTGTCCAGACTTTCCACAATTGTAGCAATTACGGTCACGACTTGATGATCTTCTCTCATAGTGTCTTGAGCTAGAGCTTCTTTCTTTTCCTTTGTTCTTGTAGAACTTCTTGAACCTTTTCACCACTAGGCTTATCTCTTCATTGGATACTAGCTTGTCACTTGGAGTTGTTGGAGCATCGGTTGAGGCTTTGTAAGCACCACTTGATTTGTTGTGTAGCTCCTCTTTGTCCTTGAGTGACATTTCATGAGCAACAATCCTTCCAATGACTTCCGTGGGCTTGAGATCTTTGTAATTTGGCATCATTTGAATCAATGTGCAAACGGTATCATATTTTCCATCCAAAGCTCTAAGTATCTTCTTGATGATGAATTTGTCGGTCATCTCTTCACTTCCTTAGCCGGCAATCTCATTTGTGATGAGAGCAAGCCTAGAGTACATCTCAGCAACTCCTTCACCATCCTTCATCTTGAACTTGTCAAGTTGACTTTGAAGCACATCCAACTTAGATTCCTTGACGGACTCGGTACCCTCATGCATATCAACCAAAGTATCCCAAATTTCCTTTGCATTCTCGAGGCGGCTGATTTTGTTGAATTCTTCGGGACACAAACCATTGAATAGAATGTCACAAGCTTGAGCATTGTATTGCAACATCTTCAATTCTTCCAGGGTTGCTTCACGATCCGGTTCCTTGCCATCCTCAAAGAAGTCACCTTGCAAGCCAACACGAACAACAACCCAAACGGCGGGGTTATGACCAAGAATATGCATTTTCATCTTATGTTTCCAACTAGCAAAGTTTGTACCATCAAAATATGGACCTCTACGGTGATAATTACCCTCACTAGACGCCATACCCTCCTAGGTTGTGAAACCAAGGCTATGATCATCAAAGCAATGGAAATCAAGGCTTGCGGAGACCAAAGCTCTGATACAACTTGTAGGATCTAAAGTATGTCTAGAGGGGGGTGATTAGACTACTTGACCAAAAAAGAACCTAACCTTTTCCCAATTTTAGTTGTGGGCGGATTTTAGCAAGAACACAAGTCAAGCATCACCCTACACATGCAATTCTAAGAGTATAGCAGCGGAAAGTAAACAATTGCATATGTAAGTAAAGGAGGGGATCGGAGATTTCAAACGCAATGAAGACACGGTGGTTTTTGCTGTGGTTCCGATAGGTGGTGCTATCGTACGTCCACGTTGATGGAGACTTCAACCCACAAAGGGTAACGGCTGCGCGAGTCCACGAAGGGCTCCACCCACGAAGGGTCCACGAAGAAGCAACCTTGTCTATTCCACCATGGCTTATGTCCACGAAGGACTAGCCTCACTCGGGGTAGATCTTCACGAAGTAGGTGATCTCCTTGCCCTTACAAACTCCTTGGTTCAACTCCACATCATGTCGGAGGCTCCCAAGTGACACCTAACCAATCTAGGAGACACCACTCTCCAAAAGGTAATAGACGGTGTGTTGTTGATGAACTCCTTGCTCTTGTGCTTCAAATGATAGTCTTCCCAACACTCAAACAACTCCTCACAGATTTGGCTATGGTGGAAGAAGGATTTGAGTGGAAAGCAACTTGGGAAAGGCTAGAAATCAAGGTTCAAATGGTAGGAATGGAATCTCTTGATCTCAACACATGAGTAGGTGGTTCTCTCTCAGAAAATGTATGGTGGAAGTGTAGGCACATTCTGATGGCTCTCCTTACTGAGAAAGAAGTGGTGGAGGGGTATATATAGCCTCCACACAAAATCCAACTGTTACACACTTTTGACCCAACTCGGTGGCACCGAAACCATAATCTCGGTAGCACCGAACTGTGTAAAAGATATGAACGTTAGGAATCTCGGTGGGACTGATAGGAACAACTCGGATGGACCGAAGTGCAATGGCTAGGGCAAACCTCATCTCGGTGGCACCGATTGCATCAACTCGGTAGGACCGAAGTGAAGCAATAAGGCAACAGAGAGTTGGCAAGCCATCTCGGTGAGACCGATTTGCAAAACTCGGTGAGACCGAAGTAAGTGCAAATGATTACAGAGAGTTGGCAAGGCCATCTCGGTGAGACCGAGATCCATATCGGTGGATCCGATTTGTTAGGGTTTTGGCAGTGGTTAAGTCTAGGTGAACTCGGTGGCTCCGGATAGGAAATTTCGGTGGGGCCGAGTTGGAATGTGGGTTTTTGACATATTTGGGTAGAGAGAGTGGTTGAGGGTTTAGGAGTACTGTCACTAAGCAACACCTCATCCCCTTTTAATAGTATTGGCTTTCCTATGGACTCAATGTGATCTTGGATCACTAAACCAAAAATGTAGAGTCTTGATCTTTTGCCAATCCTTGTCCTTAGCATTTTGAGGGGTCCACATCTCTAGTCCATGCCATGCCAATCATTGAACATCCTTAAATCTTTAACTTGAATGGACATTAGTTCAATGAGATATATGTTGTTATGAATTACCAAAACCACCAAGGGAGCAAATGTGCTTTCAGTATGTGTAGTACGAACTCGTTCTTCCATTCATCCTGTTCGAGTTCGTCCGTGGTAGAAATTGCCTAATTTTATTGCATTTCCCAGATCTTTACTGCTAGGTAACTTGTGCGGATGTGGTTTGTAGTTGTCCCTCGCATCCGAAAAATTTCAGATCTAGGGTTTGTGTTATGTCTCGTACGAACGGAATGCTTAGCACGTTTACTAGTATATTCTTCGAACCTACTAGTTCGTTCCATACATTTCCTTTGACCGGAACATTTCTCAAAGTCTGCATCTACTTCTTCATCAAAAATGACTTCTTTTTCAAAATCTTCGTTGTGTGCATTCGTAACCATGTCCCCATTTTCCCTCGCATCTATCTTTGTTCACAGGAAAACGCAGTCAGTTGAGGATTCAGCTCAACCAGTGAGCTTGGCTGACAGAGATGATGCTGTTCTGGGTACTGCTGATGAATCCAAAGCTCCGAATGCTAAGGGCCCAACGGTAGGCCCATCCACCAGCAAATGAAAAATAACCGAGCAAAATGCCGATGCGCAAGAAGAAAATGCTCCGAAGAAGAAGAGGGGTGGCAGACAGGCATACACCAACACAGCTGAGTACATCTCTCATGACCGGTATGATACTGTTCCAGGAGAAACCAAACACCAGAGAGATACGCGTCAACAATGGATTCGCCGTCACTGGGTGCGCAAATGGTTCAACTATGAATTTGTTCATCCTCGGTTTGCTCAAAAATTTGCATTTCATCCACCATGGGGTGACTGCCAGGAAATTTCTCTCATTAAGCCAAATGGTCCCAAAGAGAGACCACCTCCTCCGCCAAATGCTCTTGAGTCATCCCTTCGCACACCCGCATCTTATCCTGATGATCTAGCTAAGCGTCAGCGCAATGCAATCAAGCGAGCTCAGAGGGCTGAAAAGAAAAAGGCTCGTGAAGAGGAAAACCTTCGCCTTCTCAAAGATGATGTGGAGAAGAAAAAGGCCGAAGGAAAATCTGAAGGTCGTTCTAAATGAAAGCATGATCCCAGCGCTGCTGCAAAGAGAAAGAGTGCACCAAAGCAGAAAAAGTCTGATCCTGCTAATGAAATGGAAATGAATGATTCTTCGGCTGATGATGATGACCCTCCGCTCACCAAGGAAGAAGTTGCTGCTACTCTCAGCGAGGAAGTCAATATTACCACATCAACTGTGTTGCCTGATCTTTGGGTTAATTTGGTTCCAGAAGCACCACCGAAGAAGATCCCAGCTAGAAAAACCCCTGCTACCACTGTCACTCTGAGACAGCATGTGAACACAACTCCTCATCCAGATGCTATCAATTTGAAGGATTTGGTGGTTGACACTCCTGTCAGTTCTGCAAAGCCAGGCGAAAGAATTCCCAAGCCTGACATGAAGAAAATCAAGGCGCCTACCGAGAAAGATGCTCCACAAGCTGCTGCTCCGAAGGAGAAGGCTGCTAAGTTTGCGCCTACCTTGACTCAACCATTGGCTTCTAAGCCTCCTTCCGAGGAAGTTCCTGTCCAGACTGCTCCTACTGTCCAGTCTGATGCCCCTCATTACTATGATCACATATTTATCATGGAACAGCTCGATAAATTTGTGGACAATCCATTTGATGGTGAAGTGGCCTCTCTGCCAATCCCTGCTAAAGTTATTACACAAGCTACTTCCGTAGTTCAAGAACTGAGGGAAGATGCAGTTGAGATCAACTCTCTCTCTCTGCCGAGCTAATGGATCTTGATGATTGAATGAAAACTGCCTCTTCAAAATTTGTCATTAAAGCACTCGAAGAATCCTACAAGGATGTCAACCATGCCATGACTCTCCTTCGTCACCGAACGTTACACTTTCACACGGATCTAGATGAAATTGTTCGCAAGATCTGTGACGAACATCAAGCAAAGGTCACCGGCTACAATGATCTGGTCAAGGGTCACATTGATCAAGTTGCTCAGCAAAAGAAAAAGCAACGAAAAAGACTTGCGAAGAAAAATGTACCTCCTGCTCCGAAAGAACCGTCGCCTGTTCACCAAGTTGCCGAGTCACAGGAAGGAAAATCTCCTGAGCCAGCTATCCCTTCGAACCCCTAGTCAAAGACACGGATGTTCCTCCCTCGCCAAGGCCAACTAAATCAGTGTCTGTGGCCTCCCCTGCTCAAGCTGATATTCCCTCGCAACAATTTGTTTCTGAGGAAGGTGAAATCGCTCGCTCCGAGCCCCAAGCTTCTCCGGCTCATGAAGCTCCAAAAGTCTCGGCTTCTCCTATTGTCGAGCAACAACAGATTCCCGTGGAACAACCTCAACCTCCTCCAGTGATTGATTCGACCTCAGCGCCTAAAATTGATGAACCTGCCCTGCTGCCTACTGCCCCTGCAGCACCCTCTGTTGCAACACCTGCCCCGTCTCCACTCAAGTTAAGTATCGACACAGCGACACGAATCCAAGATGTTGGTCCCTCCGAACGAAAATTTGTCTCTGCTCGCCGAACTGACTCAGTTGTATATGGTGATGAATATCTCTCTCCTGAAGAAGAACTCAAATACCCGTACCCTCGTGAAGAACTGTCTTTGTTCTCGTCAGGAGCAGGCGCCAAAGGTCCTCTTTTCAATCGGAATGCACATCCCAAATTCTTTCAAGCTAGTCCGTATGATGGGCCGCGCACTTCGGAATCGCCTCGCTTCTGGACTAAGGAACAGGCCATCTATTACTCTCGGGTCCTCTATGAAAGCCGAAAGATATTTCCTCATGAATATCTGGACATCTCTGCAATGCGCAATATTGGCTGTTTCAATCAATTGCTTCAGGATCTGGATGATTTCTGCCTCACCAAGGTATTTGAATTCGAGCATCCTTGGAACAGAGAGATTATTCTTCAGTTCTATGCTACATTGTACATCTCCGGCGATGAATCTGATAGCTCAAAATGGATTATGGAGTGGATGACCAAAGGAAAACGCATTAAATGCACTTCAACGGATTTTGTCTCGCACTTCCATTTCCCTCGCTTTGAGCATGGTAACATTGAAATTCGGGTCCATAACATTGATGTCATATCGGATGAAATTTTTCGGTGCACTATGGATCAAGACAAGATTCGTGACTACTCTGGTCCTCCTCGTCCTGAGCACTTAACGTTCGAGAATCAGACGCTATTCCACATGCTCTCTTACACCATTTGCCCTCTGGCGGGTATGAATCCAGACAAATCCATCTCAGATGTTCTTCGAAATGCTATCTGTGCAATCTCTGAGCGATACATCTTCGACGTGGAAGGCATGTTCCTACGCATTCTGAAGGATTCTGCTCAATATCCCTTCTGCATCAAAGTGTTCGCGCCCTGGATCCAAAAAGTTGTTGATCATGCAATGCGCACAGTGTATCTCGCGAAGGAAAACCATAAAAGCTTCATTCCTCCGGTTCGCGATACCTTGCAAGTCATGGAAGATATTACTTCGGGCAAATCGCCTGCATCAAGCCCCCAAGACTATCACAAGCAATTCGATGGGCCACGTCTTCCTCAGCGCGACCGAAAGATTTTGCCTCAACCTCCATAGCAACTCGAAGTCAGTTTGCGTACACAACAACTGCTGCTGCAGCATATAGCTGAGGATCGACGCGAAAAAGAACATCTCGCCTCCGAGCTGAATGCACTTAACAATCGCACAAGGATTATGCATCTGATAGCTGATGAAAACAAGAAGAGGCTCTGGAAATTGCTTCGCAAGTTCTTCTCCGAGAAACAACTCCTGAATGTCAATCTCCAAGAGCTCTATGACTATATTGACAAAGGCTTCACTGTGGAAGATTTTCAAGATCGGAGTACCCCTCCTCTGCCAGTTCATGAGCGAACAACTGATCTTCTTCATCTCAAGCTTCGCAAACTGCTTGACGAGTCTGAAGCCACCTCACCGACAGAAAAACCTACCGAAGGCAATGTGCACTCCCGTGTTCCTCCTATGGCTACTCCAGCTATACCCTCATCTGCTCAGCCCCAAGTTATTATCTCTGAAGGAAAATTTGTTGCTGCTGAAGACGAAGTCAATCCCGTCACTTCCGAAGATGAACTCACCTCGGACAGTTCTTCGGGAGATGCCACTGATTGAACCATGTTCTGCGATTTTACACTCATGTTTTTCATCACCTTTTTGACACTTGTTGACAAAAAGGGGGAGAATTACATCGAGTCTCGATAGATTTGCTTTCGGTGTTTCGATTGGTTCTTGTTTTGTGCGAGTTTGCAACTTCTGGATTAAGTTATCTGTACTATGTTGTAAAACTCGATAACTTCTGTGCTGATATGTTAATAACCCCTGCTGCTGCACTATTTCTCTCGAAGCATTTGTCTTGCAGGTGGAATTATTATCAGAAGTTATAAATTATTGCACTACGATCTCGATGGATTATATCTCATCAGTGCGAAACAATGTCTCGAATGATTGAAATTTCCTCCGTGTACTTCAATACTAGCAGGAGAATTTATCTCATATCTTTCTTCCCTGCATACATTTAGGGGGAGTCTATTTCATCATCGAGCAAAGTAACATTTACTCACTCTTGTTAAATTACTTTACACCTATCTATCTTCTCTTCGATGATTATCTGTTTTGTCAACAATTGTCCAAAAAGGGGGAGATTGTTGGTGCAATAATTTGCCTCCTTATGTTTTGGAGATTGTTGACATAAACAGTGAGGGACTGATGTGTTTGCTAGTGCACATAGAGTAACAGGTCCCTGGAGTCAACAGGAGTTTGGTTCAAACTCCGAAGAATATTCCCTGCGTACCAGTGAAGGTTATCACCGAAGATTATGACGACAAGATTGACCCCTCAGAATTTGCTGATGCAAAGCAATTGATTTGGTGTTCGTCCGAAGAATATGACTGCTGCCGAGAAGATTGAAGACGAAGCGAAGACGTAGCATTCATTTCATTGTTTCTTTTCTCTTTATTGAGTCATAGGACCACCGTACTATTAAGAGGGGTGTAGCGTTCGAAGATTTGATTCGCTGATGCTAAACCCAAATCCTATGAAAGTTGCGAGAGAAATCTCTTTGTGTTCCGAGAAAATACTTGCCAGCAAGAGACTGTGATCTTCTTCGCTGCGAGAGATTTGTCCCTGACCGAGGAGTTAGCATTACTTGCTCCCCAAGTAATGTTACCATTGCTCTTAAAATCCGACCGTTGTGAACGTATCAGTTGGCCATTGGCTGGACCGCGTGTCCAAAATGGTCATTTCCCATCAGGGAAGGCTGCGGCTATAAATAGCCACCCCACACCGGCGTTGTCCGGTGGCTGCTCCGTTTGATTCTGAGAAGATTGTTGAGAAAACCCCTCTCCGATAGATTTGAGTTTAAAATCCACCGAGAGAAAAACCCCAGAGCTGAAAAATTAGATAGTGGTTCAGCATCACTCGAATCTAAGTCCAGTATGCTCCGCCTATTACCCTTGAGAGCTGCAAACTCTCTAGACGGTTAGGTGTCAATTTCTTCAAAGACCAAGAGTAGTTGTGGTTCTCGAAGAAGAAGTCTGAAAAGGTTCGGAGATCGCCTCAAGAATCTAGCACGAGTAATCGGCATTGGTTGACGAACCAATTGTCGAGGAGAATAGGGCGAAGAGAGTTTATCTTCTGTGTTAAATCACAACCCCTCCAACCAGACGTAGTCCTTTTGCAGAAGAGTGAACTGGTCTACCAAATATCTTGTCGCCATCGAGCATCATTGGTTACCTCTGCTACTCTCGTTTACATTCGAACTGTACCAGATGACATATTTCAATCATGTGAATTATCTCGATGCATGCCCTTAGGTTCCATTCGGTAGTTTGTATTCGCTCACTGTATGCTGTTTTCATTCGCTTCGCTGCTGGGTTCCGAGAGTTTTGATTTTTTCGAAGAAAATTTAAAACTCCCATTCACCCCCCTCTGGTAGACATACTTCGTTCCTACAATTTTCATCCGAGCTATGGTTGAATTTCTATGAATTTCTAAAGTTTTAGCAATATTCTGAAAATCCTAGAATTAATTAATTTGAAAAACACCAGAAAAAGGCTGGGTGCACCCGGTGCAGTGCACCCAGCAGTGCACAGAGGGGCTGATAGTGGGCCACGCCAGCTGAGTCAACGGGCCAGCAATTGACCAGTTGACTGGTCAACTGGGACCCACTGGTCAGTGACTGGGGTTGCCTAGTCAGCACGTTGACTCGGGTCAACGCGGTCAACGGGGTCCACTGGGGCCACTGCCAGTGACCTAGCGTGGACCCCGCGCGGTGCTAGGTCAGCGGCGGCACCGGAGAGGCTCCGACGAGCCATTTCCGCGGCGGTTCTTCGCCGGACTCGGTTGGAAAACTGCTACGGTGGCCCGTTCTTCGCGCGCGAGGTGGCGTTCGAAAGCTGGCAATGTCGCGCGTTGTGTGGTGCTACGGGTTCGACCGGAGGTGGCCGGAGCAGGGCGTAGCGTCGACGCCGGTAGCGGTGGTCTTCAGGAGCTCCGCAGGATTGGCAAAACAGCGCGCTCGCGAGCGATTTGGATGGCCAGGCTGCACCATTAGAGTGCCTCGAGCACAACGGTGTGCTCGGATGGCCATGACAACGGCGGTAACGATGACAGCGAGCAGCACGGTGGAGCTGGGCTCGGCCAACCATGGCGGCAGGGCTAGACGCATCAAAACGAGGGGGAGGCCGAGGGATACGCGTCGCGGCTCACCTAGTGGCTCACGAAAGGCCGTCGGGAGGTTTAGTAGCTGCCGAGGGCGCCGAAGATCGCCGGAGAAGCTGTTGTGGCCGAGGAGGAAGAAGAGCTCGATTCCGTCGCTGCAGTGCGCTCCGGCTCCAGCTGAAGGCACCAGGCGATGAGGAAGAAGCAGGCGAAGCTCGCGGGCAAGGTCTCCGGGCGCAGGGGTGCCAGTGGCCGCGGGATCGAGCGGTGCACGGCGATGGCTGCGTCGGGTGAGGTTGAGAGGGAGAGAACAAGCGAGGGAGAGGGAGGAGGAGTGGTGGAGGGCGTCCAGGGGGAGTGGGCGGAGTCGCCCTTATCCTCGCGGGGCGCCTGTAACCGGCAGGTGGCGAGCAGCGGCCGGAGCCACCGCGCTCTGGCCATGGCGCCGTCGACATGGCGACGGGAGCAGGTAGGGGAAAGGTAAGGTGGGCTGGGCCGGCTCTGGGCCTTAGGCCAGAGGCTAGGTAAGTCCTCTCCTCTTTTCTGTTTTTCTGTTTTATCTTTTAATTAAAAACAGAGACAACTTAGGAATTATTTGGGCCACCAAATGACTTTAGAAAAATGTGGGACTTGGCTACCTAAATACATTGCAATATTTGGCACTGTCACAAAAAGTTTGGGAAATGATTGAAGTTGTTTGAATTTTTCATAAATGGAAAAGCATTTAAAAATGCTTATTTGGCACTGTTTTAATTGCTATAGCCCATTTAAGCAAATAACTGATGTTGTTTTCCTTAACAAATAATTGTTATGGAATATTTGCTAAATGATGGACTATTTTGCAATCATGTTTGTGCAACTTTAAATTTCACTTGCAATTTGAATTGATTTCAGTGGTGGAATTTGAAATGAGTTATGAATCCAAAGTGATCAAGCATAGCAAAGCAAAGTGACTTAGCATAATCATGAAGGATCATTGTAGCTCATTACACAGGGGTGTTATAATTCTCCTCCTCTAAAAGAAATTCTCGTCCCGAGAATTCAGGAGGTAGAAGGAAAAAGATCAGGATATTCTTCACGAAGACGATCCTCGCATTGCCAAGTGGCTTCATCTTCAGTGTGATTCGACAACTGCACTTTAAGGAACTTGGTTGCCTTCTGACGGGTCCGACGTTCAATTTGATCCAAAATACAGATCGGATGCTCTTTATAAGATAGATCATCTTGCAATTCGAGCATTTCATGATCCACTGCACGGTGTGGATCCTTGAAGCAACGATGAAGTTGCGATACATGGAAGACATCGTGGATGTGAGAAAACTGCAGTGGCAATTCCAATTTATAAGCCACATATCCACGTCTGGCGAGAATGCGGAAGGGTCCAATGTAGCGAGGAGCTAACTTGCCCTTGATCCCAAAGCGATGAGTGCCCTTCATAGGAGTGACACGCAGATAAGCTTGTTCACCAGGTTGATAGATCGATTCCCAGTGTTTACGATCATAATTGCTCTTCTGGCTGGACTGGGCCGCCTTGAGATTTTCCCGGACAATACGGACTTGCTCTTCAGCTTGTTGGATAATATCCGGACCGATGAGCAGCCGTTCCCCAGTTTCTGACCAATTCAGAGGGGTATGCCACTTACGTCCATATAACACCTCGAAGGGTGCCATCTTCAAGCTAGCTTGATAGCTGTTGTTGTATGAGAATTCAGCATACGGGAGAGATTCTTCCCACTTCTTGCCAAATGAGATGACACAAGCACGTAGCATATCTTCAAGCACTTGGTTAACTCATTCAACTTGACCTTAGGACTGGGGGTGATAAGCTGTGCTCCAGGTTATATGAGTTCCCATAGCTTCTTGAAAACTTTCCCAGAACTTTGAGGTGAAGAGGCTGCCATGGTCTGAACTGATCTCCTTCAGAATACCGTGGAGTGTTACAATTCTGGAGATATACAAGTCTGCTAACTGACTAGCAGTGATCGTCTCCTTGACTGGCAGAAAGTGTGCAACTTTGAACAATTGGTCGACGACGACAAGAATAGCATCGTGACCCTTTTGTGATTTGGGAAGGCCAGTAATGAGATCCATCTGAACCTTGTCCCATTTCCATTCAGGGATAGGGAGTGGTTGCAGAAGTCCAGCAGGTTTTTGATGTTCTGCTTTGACGCGATGGCAAACGTCACATTCAGCAACATAGCGAGCGATGTCTTGCTTCATATTAGACCACCAGTACCTCTGACGAAGGTCTTGATACACCTTGGTGCTACCCGGATGAATAGACAGTGGTGTATCATGTGCCTCCTTCATAACTTTGTCTGTCATAAGCTCGAACCGGGGTACCATAAGGCAATCTCTGAAGTACAATGTTCCATCTTTAGCAAGCGAGAAATCTTTGGCTTTTTCAAAGGCAAGATCATTTTTCATCTGATCAACTTCAGTGTCTTTTGCTTGCGCAGACTTAATAGCTTTCTCGAGAGTAGGTTCCAAAACAAGGGTATTGAGAAAACCCTGTGGAACAATGTGGAGGTTCAACTAGAGAAGTTCTTCATGAAGAAGGGGTTGAGCTCGCTGAACCATGAGATTGTTGCAATAAGACTTGCGACTCAAAGCATCGGCCATTACATTAGCCTTGCCAGGGGTATATGAAATACCGCAGTCATTTTCCGTAATTGCTTCCATCCATCTCTGTTGACGGAGATTCAGATCCGGCTGAGTAAACAGATACTTCAGACTTTGATGATCCGTGTAGATCTCGCACCGATTACCAAGAAGGTAATGTCGCCACAACTTCAGTGCATATATAACTGCAGCGAGTTCGAGATCATGAACTGGGTAGTTCTCCTCATGAGGACGCAACTATCGAGAGGCATAAGCAATCACTTTGCGCTCTTGCATTAGGACACAGCCTAATCCTTGACAGGATGTGTCGCAATAAATCACGAAGTCCTTGCAAGAATCTGGAGGAGCAAGCACTGGGGAAGATGTCAACTTATCTTTGAGTGTCTGGAAACTTTCCTGGCATTTTTCTGTCCACTCAAACTTAACGCCCTTGTGAAGCAAATTAGTCAAAGGCTTGGCAATCCTGGAGAAGTTCTCGACAAAACGGCAGCAATAGCTGGCGAGTCCGATAAAGCTTTTGACTTGCTTGACATTCTTCGGGCGAGTCCAGTCAAGAATAGCCTGAACTCACTCTGGGTTGACAGCAATACCATCCTTGGAAATCACATGACCAAGATAGGTCACTTCGGATAACCACAATTCACACTTGGAATATTTGGCATATAGCTGATGCTCTCGAAGCTTTTCCAGTACAAGACAAAGATGTTCAGCATGTTCTTCTTTATTCTTGGAATATACAAGGATATCATCCAGATAAACCACGACGAACTTGTCGAGGTAATCCATGAAGATGTAGTTCATTAACCGGGAGAAGGTTGCTGGAGCGTTGGTTAAGCCGAAGGACATGACAGTGTACTCGTAAGAACCATAGCGAGTAACGAAGGCTGTCTTCGGAATGTCCTCTTCACGAACTCGGATCTGGTGGTATCCCAATCTCAAATCAAGTTTAGAGAATACTGAGGAACCAGCAAGTTGATCATACAGATCGTTGATCCGAGGAAGCGGATATTTGTTCTGAATTCTTGCCTGTTTGATAGGTCGGTAATCTTGGACCAAACGATTCGTACCATCCTTCTTCTTAACAAAGAGAGAAGGTGCTCCCCAAGCAAAGGAATTTGGATGAATGAAACCTTGCAGAGCAATTTATCAATTTCCTCCTTAAGCTCAAGGAGTTCAAAGATGTCAAAAGACAGTATGTGTATGATGTGTCAGACATTTAATGAAATAGTTGCAGGTAATCTAGCTCTCCGGGTGGATGTGAACACGAGAACCTAATGTTAGAGTTAGCAAAATCTTTAACCCCGAATAGAAGAGAGATCAGAGTCCCAGAGTAAAGAAGAGGAATAAAAGATCCTAATCCCATCCATTGGAGACGTGGGCCCGTAAGCCACACAGCCATGTTAGTAAAACAGTTTTTTCAAAGACTAGACTCAACTTCGGCCAAGGAGTTGGAAAGGGGCTTCCTACAGGCAGTCGGCTCTGATACCAACTTGTGACGCCCCCGACTCAACCGTGCACTAATCATACACACAAACATGCATGATCAAGACCAGAGACTCACGGGAAGATATCACAACACAACTCTAGACACAAATTAAAGCATACAGCTTTATATTACAAGCCAGGCCACGAAGGCTCGAATACATAAGTCAACAAAAGCAACAATATTTGAGTACAAACATAATTAGACAAGTTTGCCTTAAGAAGGCTGAGCAAAACAACGACAACTAGATCGAAAAGGCATAGGCCTCCTGCCTGGGAGCCTCCGAACTACTCCTGGTCATCGGCCTCCACGTAGTAGTAGGCTCCGTCGGTGTGGTAGTAGTCATCGGCGGAATTAGCTATCTCCGGGACTCCGTCATCTGATCGCAGCAATTGGGTAGGGGGAAAAAGGTAGCAAAGCAACCATGAGTACTCATCCAAAGTACTCGCAAGACTTACATCAGAACTATGCTAGATATGCATCGGTATCAATGGGAAGGGGCTGTATCTGTGGACTATACTGTAGAAATGCCAGAATAGAGGAAAGGCCTAGCCTATCAAAGACTAGCATCTTGCAGCGTCTTGCAGCAATAGAAGAGAGTAGAATAACATAACATGTAGTAACAAATATATATTAGTAACGCCCAGAGATCCTTCCTTGTCTACCCCCACGAGGAAGCGATCCCGGAGCCATCATATTAGTTAAGTATCACAAGTATCCAGTTCAAGTTGTAGTAGATCGGGATACAACTCTGAGCGTCCTGTTACCGTGGACACGGCTATTCGAATAGATAACTTCCCTGCAGGGGTGCACCAACTTACCCAACACGCTCGATTAACTCCGGCCGGACTCACTTTTCCTGGTCATGCCTGGCCTCGGCTGATCGACACGCCGTAGTCCTACCAAGGCTCCGAGGAGAGGTCCCTGCCGGTCCACATCCTAAGCGCAAAGGGGTCATGGGCCGATCGCCCTAAGCACTCCGGGTCGTTGTGAGGACGGTGAATACCAGCGCCACCTCTGTCCTGGATGGCGCGATCCGACCGTGCCACAAGCTGAACTGGACGTCTGACAGAGCTTTCGGGAGAATCGTACGATGCCGAGTGCCCATAACTTATCCCGCGTGGTGGTTAGTGCGAAAAGTCCAGAGGCCTACTCACATCACATATCCAAACCATTAGTGTATTGGGAGCTCACGGAGATGATCATTGATCCTGTCGCCCCTTCTCGCGGACTTACGACAAGGGCCAGGCCCATCCCTCTCCTTGGGCGGTCTCTGCCTGCCCGGTCGTGCCGCGTCAATAAATCTCGCGGGTACCCTCATGGTCAACCCGACTTGATTATAGACTGCAATAACTCTCGCGGGTACCCTTGGGGTCGACCCGACTTCTACAAAGGTCTGTGGTAACAGTCAAAGTAACTGTGTGTCCATAACATCAAGGAATCTGAGGAATCACCCTCGATAGATTCACCCTTGATGAAAATGTCAAGGTGAAGTAGGAGGAATCACCCTCAATGGGTTCACGCTTGAGGTGCTACACGACAGAGACATCATCGGGAGTGGTGAGCGAGGAATCACCCTCTGTAATCCACAACCGATGTGCTACACTACAGAGATATCATCGGAAGTGAGATACGAGGCATCACCTGACGAGGACATATACTAGGGATAGGGTAACAGGCCTGACCTACAGACCCTACCCTAGGATGCCACACGGCTTATACTGGGCCCCAGGGCCAGGCCAGCAGTCGGATGTTCTACAACCTGACATTCACTCGGAGTTCAAGGACCACTTGGGAGGAAGCAGTTCACTCGACCGACGTATTTCACTCGGAGTACCTGACAGTCACTTGACCAAGGAAGACCAGGGTACTCCAGGAGCGCAACGGTCAGGACGTGCGTCCACCCTCTTCAATTGTAATCAATGCGCCCGTTACTAGTAACTGGCGCCCTTAAACCCCCCTCTTTAACCCCTGGTAATGGCGTCATTCATGGGGGCTGGGAGGACACTATATAAGCGACCCCTCAGCTCCATTCCAAGGGTTCACATTCTTTGTAACCTATACACTCAATCAACAGCTCCAGAGCACCGAGACGTAGGGCTATTACCTCCACCGCGAGGGGCCTGAACTCGTAAATCCGAGTGTAACAACTGCACCGTAGCTAGGCTCTGCCCTCTAATTCGTACCCCCATACATTACTATCAGACTTATACCCACGACAGTTGGCGCCCACCTTGGGGCATGCGTCTAGCGACTTCCGGCGTAGTTGTGATTTCCACATCATCACCATGGTTTCCGACGGCGGACTGACTCTGGGCGGCGAGATCCGTTTCGGCGTCCTCAGCTTCATCGCTGACGATTCGGCATGGCTTCAGGAAGCCCCACTGGATGTCGAGGCATTGCCCGTTCGCAGCGCAGCGCACTTCTGCGCGAGTACCTTCGGCGTCCTTCTTCAACAACCGTCGACCCCGTACCAGTCGACGCCTTCGCGCTTCACCGGCCGCCGTCGCAAGCGTTCCTGATGCTCACGGCTTCAACGGTGGATCAAGAATGCGGTGGCCCTTCAGGCTGCGGCCCCGCAAGTCGCGGCAATCGAGCCCGATGAGCCCGTCTTCGATCTGTTCGCCTCCGTGCATGAGCACTCGGAGTGCGAGAGCAACGATCCCGCTGGAGAGGTGCTGATAGCTGATTCCCCGCCCAGTCCGCCTGGGTACGGCCGCGGCGGCGCAGAGACTGGCGACCCGTCACGCGCCGATCTTGGCGGTGGCGGAGACCGTCATGACGATGAGTACTACCCCCGACCTCTCACTCGGCAGTAGAGGGAAGAGCTGCAACGCAGAAACGAGCAGACCCTCTAGACGCCCATCGTTGGGATGACTCCCGAGGCTCAGGCTTTGGAGGCCGTGCGCCAGGACAATTTGGCTGAGCGCAATCGTCTGGAGGCGCTCCAGAAGTCACTCGACGATCGTGCCTGCAGACAGCATCAGCCCAGTTCCAGTCGGCGGCAGCGGCAGCTGTTCTCGAATGACCAGCAGCAGAATTTCCAGGTGTTCCGCACTCCCGTTCAGAATTTGGCGGCGGCCACTCGGATAGCAGATTCCATTGAGCCATCCCGATCCGAGGCGGGAGAGGGTCTACGGCAGATTCGGGCCTTGCTTAAGGCAGCTGAAGAGCAGAATTCGGCGGTGTCCCAGTCGCGCAACAGGATTCACAGCAGATCCGTTAGGGCCGACACCGTTTAGTCGGCCCACAGCCCGGTGTCCCCGAGGAGAAACAGACACTCGCCTCCGCGGCGAAACGACTGAGACCAGTACTCGGGGCAGGGTCACAGTCAGAATACGCCTCCGCGGCGTCAAGATGATCGTCGTCGTATGCAGTCGCCCCCTCCGCGGGATGGCTCATACGCGCCCCGGCCGTATGATGCAAGGCATACTTACGGCAATGATCGGAGGGCCAGCCCTCCCCGCCATGGTGACGGTTATCGCCAGAGAGAACCAGTCGACTATCGTGACCCGCAGTTCAACACGAGATCCGTTCTCGCTCAGAACCTGGTCGACAGAGGCAGAGCTCTAACGGAGAATTTGGACAGAGACCGTCCGAGTGGAAGTGGTGCCTTCGTCTCCGGGCCCGAGTGTTTCAGCAGGGCAATCAGGGCCGCAGAGATTCCGCCCAACTTCAGGTTGGTGGCTGGAGTTAGTAAATTCACCGGCGAGTCCAAGCCAGAAACTTGGCTAGAGGATTACCGAGTGGCTGTGCAGATTGGAGGAGGTAATGACTATGTGGCCATGAAGCATTTGCCCTTGATGCTGGAAGGGTCCGCCCGTGCCTGGCTCAACCAGCTCACTCCAGCTAGCATTTACTGTTGGGAAGATTTGGCTCGAGTGTTCATCAAAACATTCGAGGGCATGTGCAAACGCCCGGCCAGGTTGACTGAGTTGCAGCATTGTGTGCAAAAGCCGAATGAAACCTTGAGGGAGTACATTCAGCGGTGGACAACCTTGCATCATGTGGTTGAGAACGTCACAGAGCATCAAGCCGTCTGTGCCTTCAAGGCAGGAGTCAGATATAGGGAGCTCATCCTGAAATTTGGTCGGTCGGGATCTTTGACCATGAGTCGAATGATGGAGATCGCCACTCAGTACGCGAACGGAGAAGAGGAAGACCGTCTTCGTAACGGCAAGGGGAAAACCAGTGAGCCCAACCCCGGAAACAATAATCCCAGTCGAAAGCCGAAGCGCAAGGTTGACGGTATGGCTCAGGCCGAGGCTGTCGCACTAACCGGTCAAGCCAAGAACAAGGGGAAAGCTAAGGAAAAGTGGATCCCAAGGAAAAAGAAAGACCAGTCGGGCCAGGATGTCCTTGATTTGCCTTGCCACATTCACACCAGAAAAGATGAGGAGGGCAATCTGATATTGCCCAAGCATACCACTCGACAGTGCAGATTGTTGATACAGCAGTTCCGAGAGGGCCAATCGAGTGAGAAGAGCCCAGAAGATGTTGATGATGGAGACAAAGATGAAGCTTTTCCCAGTGTCAACGCAACCCTGATGATCTTTGCAGATGTAGAGAGCAGGAGTCAACTGAAAGTCATCAACCGGGAAGTAAACATGGCCATGCCGACAACGACGAAATTCCTGAACTGGTCGAAGACTCCGATCACCTTTGATCAGTCGGACCATCCGGCCTACATCGCCACCCCTGGGCGGCAGGCGCTGGTGGTCGATCCAGTCGTGGGAGGCGTTCGGTTGCGCAAGGTTCTCATGGATGGTGGAAGCGGCTTGAACATACTCTACGCTAAAACCCTGAAGGGGATGGGCATTCCGATGTCCCGTCTCAGCGAGAGCAGCATGCAGTTCCACGGGGTGATCCCCGGCAAGAAAGCAAAGTCACTCGGACAGATCGCCCTGGATGTGGTCTTTGGAGACGACAAGAACTTCAGGAAGGAAAGGCTGACCTTCGAAGTGGTCGACTTCCGCAGCGCCTACCATGCCATCCTTGGTCGGCCGACCTACGCACGTTTCATGGCTCGCCCATGTTATGTGTATCTCAAGCTGAAGATGCCCGGCCCCAAAGGAGTGATCACAGTCACTGGCAATAGGCAGCGTGCGGAGGAATGTTTGCAGCAAGGGTCCAAGATTGCTAATGAACAGATGGCCATGGTGGAGTTGGAGGAGTACAAGAAAAATGCCGATCCGAGTGATCTGCTACGCTCCAAGAAGCCAGCTGCAGAATCTGCGTTTCAGTCGGCTGGTGATACGAAGCCTGTACACGTCCACCCGGAAGATCCCAATGCTGCACCCACCAATATCTCAACGACACTCGACAGCAAATAGGAAGAAGCGCTCATCCAGTTCCTCCGTGAGAACTGGGACATCTTCGCATGGAAGCCATCCGACATGCCGGGTGTACCCAGGAAGCTGGCTGAGCACCGTTTGTGAGTCAACCCGAAAGCAAAACCTGTGAAGGAGCATCTTCGTCGCTCTGCTACACAGAAGAGGAAAGCCATTGGCGAAGAAGTTGCTCGGCTCCTGGCAGCCGAGTTCATCCGTGAGGTGTACCACTCCGAGTGGCTCGCCAATGTCGTCATGGTCCCTAAGAAGGATAAGTCACTCTGAATGTGCATCGATTTCAAGCACATCAATCGGGTCTGCCCCAAGGATCATTTCCCGCTCCCCCGTATAGATCAGATCATAGATTCCACTGCGGGGTGTGAGCGACTGTCTTTTCTGGATGCGTACTCCGGGTACCACCAGATCCGACTGTGTGGGCCAGATGAAATAAAAATAGCTTTTATCACCCCATTCGGGTGTTTCTGCTATATCACCATGCCGTTCGGTCTCAAGAATGCCGGTGCCACTTTCATGCGCATGGTCCAAAAGTGTTTGCAAAAACAGATCAGTCGGAACATTGAGGCGTACATGGACGATATCGTGGTCAAGTCCAGAAAAGGTTCCGACCTGCTGGCTGACCTAGATGAAACTTTCACAAATCTGCGGAAGTACGATATTAAGCTGAATCCAGCAAAGTGCACTTTTGGGGTGCCCGGGGGCAAGTTACTCAGATTCCTCGTTTCCGAACGAGGGATAGATGCCAACCCCGAGAAGATCGGTGCAATTGTACGAATGAAACGTCTAGAACGGCTTCATGATGTGCAAAAGCTCACGGGTTGTCTTGCAGATCTGAGCCGATTCATCTCCCGCCTCGGTGAGAAGGCACTGCCACTTTACCAATTGATGAAGAAGTCTGATTCGTTCGAGTGGACTGCTGAAGCACAAGCAGCGTTTGTTTAGCTCAAAGCCCTGCTTTCCACCCAGCCGGTGCTTGCCGCTCTGAACAGCAACGAGCCGTTGCTCTTGTACATTGCGGCTACTGGTCAAGTTGTCAGCAATGTCCTCACAGTCGAGCGAGAAGAAGAAGGCAAAGCTTACAAAGTTCAGCGCCTAGTCTATTACATTTCTGAAGTCCTGACTCCATCCAAGCAGAGGTATCCTCATTATCAGAAGCTCGTATATGGCATCTATCTGACTGCGAAGAAAGTAGCCCACTACTTCCAAGAGCACGTCGTATCAGTCGTCAGCGACGCCCCGCTGTCTGAGATCATGAACAATCGGGATGCGACTGGTCGAGTGGCGAAGTGGGCTATCGAGCTCTTGCCCTTGGACATCAAGTTCGAGGCGAAAAAAGTGATCAAGTCCCAAGCATTAGCCGATTTCTTAGCTGAGTGGACAGAACAGTAGCAACCGACTCAGAGTTACCCGGAACACTGGACCATGTTCTTTGATGGTTCCAAGATGCTGAATGGTTCAGGAGCTGGAGTTGTGTTAGTGTCTCCAAAGGGCGATCGACTCAGATATGTTCTGCAGATTCACTTTGATTCCTCCAACAATGAGGCCGAGTACGAAGCGCTCCTTTATGGTCTACGTATGGCCATCTCACTCGGCGTCCGGCGCCTGATGGTCTACGGGGACTCGGATCTAGTTGTGAATCAAGTGATGAAGGAGTGAGATATCAGAAGCCCTGCTATGACAGGATATTGCAACGCGGTGAGAAAGTTGGAAAAGAAATTTGAGGGTCTGGAACTGCATCACATCCCCTAAGCCAAGAATCAGGAGGCAGACGATCTGGCAAAGATCGGGTGCACTCGGAAATCCATACCCAACAATGTGTTCCTAGAGCATTTACGTTCCTCGACGGGGAAAGAAGATCCCTTCACGGAAGAGCCCCCGCAAGTGGTCGGTCCTTCCGATCTGACTGAAGTCGAGGGCCCGGCAGTCATTGATTTGGTCATGGAGATCCTGGTAATCACGCCCGACTGGACGGTGCCTTACATTGCATACCTGCTCAGACAGGAACTTCCAGAAGATGAAGCCGAGGCCCGCTAGATTGTTCACAGGTCCAAGGCCTTTACAATGATGGGCGATCAGTTATACAGAAAGAGCGTCACCGGTGTGACTCGGCGCTGCATCTCTCCAGAGGAAGGTCGATTGATCCTGAAAGAGATTCACTCGGGAACTTGTGGACACCACGCGTCCTCTCGGACAATCGTGGCTAAAGCTTACCGAGCCGGCTTCTTCTGGCCTCATGCCAATGAAGCTGCGCAGGAGATAGTCCAACACTGCGTCGGGTGTCAATTCTATGCAAACTTATCGCACAAGCCTGCGTCTGCTCTAAAGACGATTCCACTCGTCTGGCCATTTGCAGTTTGGGGACTCGACATGGTGGGACCCCTCCGGATAGGGGCGAGTGGATTCACCCACTTGCTGGTTGTAATCGATAAGTTCACTAAGTGGATCGAAGCCAAACCCATCAAGAAGCTAGACTCTCGTACAGCGATCAAGTTTATGAAGGAGATAGTCTTCAGATATGGCGTGCCCCACAGCATTATCACTGACAATGGCTCAAACTTCGACTCAGAAGAGTTCAGGGCGTTCTGTACCGCCCAAGGCACCCGAGTCGACTATGCATCCGTGGCGCACCCGCAGTCGAATGGACAAGCTGAGAGAGCGAACGGACTGATCCTTCAGGGGTTAAAGCCATGACTCATGCATGATTTGGAGCACGCAGCTGGAGCCTGGGTCACTGAGTTGCCATCAGTTCTTTGGGGCTTGAGGACGACCCCCAATCGGTCTACCAATCGTACTCCCTTCTTCATGGTGTACGGAGTTGAAGCCGTCTTGCCGAGTGACCTGCTCCACAATTCGCCCCGAGTGGAACTATACTCCGAAGCAGAAGCAGAGCAGGCGCGGCAAGATGTAGTTGATCTCCTGGAAGAGGAGAGAGAGATGGGTCTTATCCGTTCGGCCACTTATCAGCAAGATCTACGACGTTTTCACAACAGGCACGTCAGAAGTCGGACCTTTCAGGAAGGAGATCTTGTGCTCCGAGTGGATCAGCAGCGACCTCATAAGCTTGCTCCCACGTGGGAAGGTCCCTTTATCGTGTCAAAGGTTCTACATAACGGAGCATACCGTATGTACAACCTTTTGAAGCAAGCAGACAAGCCCCGTGCTTGGAATGCAGATTTGCTGTGACGATTTTATACTTGATATTGAGATGTAATAAAAGCACTCGAGTGATGTTTGATGAATAAAAGCATGACTTTTCCAATTCTATGTCGAGTTCACTCGTACGCATTCTCTGGCTTACAACCCCCAGTGGGTATACGCCCTTCAACTTAGCTGCGAACCAGTTTTTGCCTAAGTTAAAAAAGAACCCCGAGTGAAGAGCATCCCTCTCACTCGGGGGCTTGGCTGTGAACCAGCTTTCGCCCAAGTTAAAAACCTACTCTGAGTGAAGAGCATCCCTCTCACTCGGGGGCTTGGCTGCGAACCAGCTTTCGCCCAGGTTAAAAACCTACTCCGAGTGAAGAGCATATCTCTCACTCGGGGGCTTGGCTGCGAACCAGCTTTCGCCCAAGTTAAAAAACGACTCCGAGTGAAGAGCATCCCTCTCACTCGGGGGCTTGGCTGCGAATCAGCTTTCACCCAAGTTAAAAATCCACTCCGAGTGAAGAGCATCCCTCTCACTTGGGGGCTTGGCTGCGAACCAGCTTTCGCTCAAGTTAAAAACCTACTCCGAGTGAAGGGCATCCCTCTCACTCGGGGGCTTGACTGCGAACCAGCTTTCACCCAAGTTGAAAACCTACTCTAAGTGAAGAGCATCCCTCTCGCTCGGGGGCTTGGCTGCGAACCAGCTTTCGCCCAAGTTAAAAACCTACTCCGAGTGAAGGGCATCCCTCTCACTCGTGGGCTTGGCTGCGAACCAGCTTTCACCCAAGTTAAAAACCTACTCCGAGTGAAGAGCATCCCTCTCGCTCGGGGGCTTGGCTGCGAACCAGCTTTCGCCCAAGTTAAAAACCTACTCCGAGTGAAGAGCGTCCCTCTCACTCGGGGGCTTGGCTGCGAACCAGCTTTCGCCCAAGTTAAAAACACTACTCCGAGTGAAGAGCGTCCCTCTCACTCAGAGGACTTAGCTGCGAACCAGCTTTCGCCTAAGCTGCACACATTTAAAGACTCGAAAGAAAGCATTCAGATAACTTCAGAAGTTCAAAAGTAAATGCGAGTACTCGGGCTCCGAGACCGAAAGAGTTTAATGGATACAAATCCACTCGGCATACCGAGGCAAATGGGTAAGACTTAAAGTTTTTCTCACACTCCAGAAGGGCTGGCCGGCTCGACGAAGGCGTCCAGGTCGATGCCATATGCGATTCGAGTGGCTGCCTCTATGAACGTCTCCATGAAGTCCTCAAACTTGAGCTTCTTCGTGTTGGCAACTTGGAGAGACTTCAGCTTCTCTTCCTTGGCGTCCTTGCAGTGCACACGGACGAGAGAGAGCGCCACGTCGGCTCCACAACGAGCAGCTGACTTCTTCCATGCTTGCACTCGGCTAGGAATCTCGTTGAGGCGAGCCATCATTGCTTCCAGGTCGGTGTCGAGAGTGTCTTCTGGCCACAGCTCCTTGTCGATCCTTCCGAGTGCACCACGCAGACGGATGATGTACCCCAGAACGTCTTCAATACGAGATTCAAGCCGCAAGACGCCTAGGGCGGCCTTGTCACCGACGAGTGACCTGGAGGGGTCCAGATCTCTCTCGATTCTGGCAGTCTCCAGCTCGAAGTCCCGGCAGTACTCTGTGAACAAGAAAAGAGGAGAGTCGAATATCAGCATACATTAAGTTCACTCGGAAACAAGTCAAAATTCACTCGGATGCTATAAGTTACCTGCAAGCTTGGTGTACATCTCCTCCGCGAAGTCCTCTATATACTTTTCCAGTGAATTCTTCTTCTCGGTGAGCTGGGCGATCTTTTCGTTCAGAGTCTTCTTTTCTTGCTCATAAGCATTCGCTTGAGCCTTGAGCTTGCCATCCCACTCGGCCTTCTGCTTCTTGAGCTCGGCCACTTCCTTCTTCAGCTCTGCGACGGCGGCCTTCAGCGACTTGTTCTCTCCCTCAAGCTTCTCGAGTGAGGCCAATTTCTCTTCGGCGGCCTTGGTTTTCTCTCTCGCCACCTTCTGTGCCCCCGCCAGCTCGTTGTCCTTGTTCTCGAGTGCCCGCTTCATAGTTTCTAAAGAGACAGAAGTTTTGAGCCGCACTTGGAGTCGATGGTTTTCATTACGCACATCTGTTCGAGTGAAGTCACTCAGTTCAAAGAATGAAAAAAAGGTGAAAGCAGAATGCTCGGTAATTGAGGCTTACCTCCCATGGCCTTGAGCTCCGCTTGGGCACGCGCTGTGTTCCTCTTCTCCACCTCCAAGTCCAGTCAGAGCTGGACCGTCTCCTTCTCCAGTGACGCGTATTGAGTCCCAAGCTCTCAAGTTTTCTGAAACACAAGAGAGAGCAGACCAGTTAAAGTCAAAGAATATTCCGAGTGCCCATAGACCAGCACTCCTGGGAGGAACAAGCTTGACCAATACCAGATCCTGAAGTACCCTTTGTCAGGGAGGAACAAGCTTGACCAGTATCAGATTCTAAGTTCTAAGACTCCCGCCGACTGCCTGCAGTCGACGGCAGTCTCGGGGACTACACCCAGTGGGTGCACTCAGCGTGCCCCCACTGGAAAGTGACTTGTGTTGAGCTAAAAAAAAGAGAGAGGTTCTAAGACTCCCGCCGCCTGCCTGCAGTCGACGGCAGTCTCGGAGACTACACCCAGTGGGTACACTCAGCGTGCCCCCACTGGAACGGTATCCACTCAGAACGGTCTGCTCGATCCGAGTGATGGCCAAACACAAAAAAGAGAGGTTCTAAGACTCCCGCCGACTGCCTGCAGTCGACGGCAGTCTCGAGGACTACACCCAGTGGGTGCACTCAGCGTGCCCCCACTGGAACGGTATCCACTCGGAACGGTCCGCCCGATCCGAGTGACGGCCAAACACAAAAAAAAAACAGTAACAGAACAGGTTCTAAGTTCTAAGACTCCGGCCGACTGCCCGCAGTCGACGGCAGTCTCGGGGACTACACCCAGTGGGTGCACTCAGCGTGCCCCCACAGGAATGGTATCCACTCGGAACGGTCCGCCCGATCCGAGTGACGGCCAAACACAAAAAAAACAAACAAATCAAGGTCTAAGACTCCCGCCGACTGCCCGCAGTCGACGGCAGTCTCGGGGACTACACCCAGTGGGTGCACTCAGCGTGCCTCCACAGGTCGACACACCCCCAGTGGGTGTACCAAAAAATTCACCGATTGAAACTCCTTCAGAAGAAAAATGAATCGGAGATCAACTTACAAGAGCACTTACTCGAACGTTCTCCTGGAGAGCTGCACTGGCATCGTACGCCAACTTGCCGGCCGCACACACCTCTTTCAGGCGCTGGGTCATCAAGTCCGCTTGGATCATCGCCTCCTTGCTGGCTCCAGTTTGGTCCTCCGGCACCTTGTATAGACTGAAGATGTTGACGGGAGGAGTCGGAGCCAAGACGGCGGAGCCAGCACCGGCTCAAGAAGAACCTTGCCCCAGAGGCACGATCACGTTTGGCACAGGGACAACTTGAGGCGCCTTGCTTGGCGGTGCCCTCGGTGTGGTAGTCTGGGAAGCAGTCGGAGCTGCGTCCTTCTTCTCGGCGTCCTTCCGTGGCGGCCCTTCATCATCGTCTGCGACATGGATGATCTCTGCAAGTGCTACATGCACTCGACACAATCATCCGCAATAAACAATTCAGTCAGTTGGAGACATTCCAATCGGATCATGGATCAAAGTAAAAAATGGAATCATTGTTACCTTTCTGAGAAGTGGCCGCATCTGCCGACTCGGCTTTCATGCGGTCTCCGTCGATCTGCATAGGAGACATCATCGAAGTTGCAGCACTGGTTCATAAGATTCACTCGGTCAGAAGAGTCCAAAGGTTGACGAAGACAGAAAAGAAAAGCGTGGCACTCACGTTGAGGCGGCGGGCACTGTGACCTTGATCCTGGGGAGAGCCTTCCGAGCCTTGGGGGAAGCGACCTTGAGTTGCTTGGCGGTCTTCTCGGTCGGCTCCGGCGTCGATGTCCGAGAGCGCTTCGAAGTCTTAGCACTCGGAGCCGCAGTCTTATCCGAGTCAGCACTCGGATCATGAGTCTGCTTGGAGCGGCGCTCAGAGCGCAACTCGGGAGACTGGGAAGACTCGACCTCGTCACTCCCTTCCGAACCGTCGCTTTCCTCCTTGCTATCCTCCACGTAGCTGCCCTCAACACTGCCATGGTCGCTCTCCACGTCCCCGACAAGGTGCTCTCCATTTGGCACAGGCGAGAGCATCTTCTGGAACTCCTGCAAGACACGAAGATCAGAGACAGCCAGTTCAGTCAGTTCACTCGGATTATTCAATTCACTCGGAGAATTTGCGCGTAAATAATTCACTCGGAAATGTGCGTCTTACCTCTGTCGGTTGATGCACGTCGTCAAAGGGCGAGATCCGCCTCGACCCTCGTGGATTGTCGCGTGCGCCAGTGATGCACCTGATCCACTGTTCCACCGTTTTCTCCTCAACATCTTCCGGATGCACTCGGGTCGGGTCATTGGCTCCAGTGTAGCGCCACATGGGGTGAGCCCGCTCCTGCAGTGGCTGGATCCTCCGACTGAGGAAGACCTCCAGAAGATCCAGGCCAGTCACTCCGCCCTGAATCAGACCGACCACGGCACTCACCAAGATCCCCACTTCAGTCTTCTCCTCCTTAGCAATCGTCAGCGAGGGAGGAGTCTTGACTCTTTCAGTCGTATAGGGAGGAAGACCAGTCGACGAACCCGAGCAAGGCAGTTCATTGCAGTAGAACCAGGTCGACTACCAACCCCTAACCAAATCGGGAAAAGACATGGAGGGGAATGCGCTCTTACCCCTCATCTGGATACCTAAGCCGCCGCACATCTGGGTCACGTGGGTCCTCTCCCCATCGGGGTCAGCCTTTTTAACCGACTGAGATCGACACGTGAAGATATGTTGGACAATCCCCAGTGCGGCTGGCAGCCTAAGAAATTCTCACACAAGGAAATGAATGCGGCGAGGTACACTATAGCATTTGGAGGAAGATGATGAAGCTGGGCACCGAAAAAGTTCAAAAAACCGTGGAAGAAGGGGTGAGGTGGCATGGAGAAACCTCGCTCCACGTGGGTGTTGAGGAGCACGCGCTCCCCGGGGCAAGGCGCGGGCTCGATCTCTCCTTCCTCCGGCAGCCTCCACGTTCCGTCGCGCACCAGCCCGTCCACGATGAGCCCGCTAATGTCGTCCACCGTGGTGGTCGGCGGGAGCCAATCGCCCTGGATCCACCCGCACGGGGGCGTGACCCTGGAGCTCGACGTCTTCTTCCCCTTCGCCGCCTTCTTCGCCCGCTCCAGCTTCGCCGTCTTGTCCTTCGCCATCGCCGCGGAGCTCTTCAGCGCAAAGGGGGTTTTGCGTAGAGTGGGTTGCTGGGGAAGAGATTGGGCGGACTGGAAGAGTTGGAGAAAAGGGGATCTGTCCTCTCTCCCTCTCCGACGCAGCAGCCTCTTATACCGTCGCCCGTTCCGCTCCCCAATCCTCTCCAGCGATTCATGGGCCCGCAGATCTCCACAAATCTCGCTAGCGGAGATGCAGCAGTACGTGGTGAAAAGCGGGGCGAAAATCGAGGTGTCACGCCCCACTTTCCCCACTCGCCGCGCTGCAACCGTTCGCGCGGGCTCGAATCTGGTTTCAAATCCCGCAAGATCCGGAGTCCAGCAACACGATTGCTCTCCCTTTAGAGACATTCCATAAACGCTTGGATCCGTTCCGTCACCCGACATGTGATGACTCGTTACACTCGGAAGGAAATTGCTCATTTCATTCGGATGGAGACTTTCACTCGGACGTCATATGGTCCAGAATTCGTCAAGGCGCCGCGCGAAGACAAGGACGTCTAATGACCAGTAGGAGTTCTTGAGCGCCCCTGTAGCGCTCAACTCACCTGGGAATTCACCTTGACTCGACTCACTTAACCTCGACCGATTCGGGGGCTAATGACGAGGACATTTACTAGGGATAGGGTAACAGGCCTGACCTACAGACCCTACCCTAGGATGCCACACGGCTTATACTGGGCCCCAGGGCCAGGTCAGCAGTCGGATGTTCTACAACCTGACATTCACTCGGAGTTCAATGACCACTCGGGAGGAAGCAGTTCACTCGACCGGCGTATTTCACTCGGAGTACCTGACAGTCACTCGACCAAGGAAGACCAGGGGACTCCAGGAGCGCAACGGTCAGGACGTGCGTCCACCCTCATCAATTGTAATCAATGCGCCCGTTACCAGTAATTGGCGCCCTTAAACCCCCTCTTTAACCCCTGGTAATGGCGGCATTCATGGGGGCTGGGCAGACACTATATAAGCCACCCCTCAGCTCCATTCCAAGGGTTCACATTCTTTGTAACCTATACACTCAATCAACAGCTCCAGAGCACCGAGACGTAGGGCTATTACCTCCACCGCGAGGGGCCTGAACTCATAAATCCGAGTGTAACAACTGCGCCGTAGCTAGGCTCTGCCCTCTAATTCGTACCCCCATACACTACTATCAGACTTATACCCACGACATCACCCCCGACACTCGATAGTAGCTCTGCAGAGTCGTACAACTATGGGGGGTGTTGGTGGTGTGTTCGGTCTCTGCACGTCGATCACATTGATCGAGTCATCCGGTAGCAAAGCAGGGCAACACGGACAAGGGTGTGGGGCCACTGATGGATCACTAACGAGCCTATACTAAGCATTTAGGACAACAGGTAAAGTATCAACAACAGGTTACAAATCAGGCTATGCATTAGAATAGGAGCTATCGAATAACAGTAGCAAAATCTAATGCAAGCATGGGAAAGAAAGAATGGGCGATATAGGAATGATCAAGGGGGTTTTGCTTGCCTGGAAGCTCTGCGGCAAGTGGTTGGACGTCAGGGGTGTAGTCGTACTCGGGAGCAGCGTCAGTCTCGGAGTCTACCGGAGAGAAGAGGGGGAAGAAACAATAAATACAAAGCAAACAAATGCATCACAATGCATGACATGGCAATATGCTGTGCTAGGGGTGAGCTAACGCAGTGCTACACGTTATAGACGGAGCGGGAAAATATCAGGGGATATTTTCCCGGCTTTAGGCAATTATCAGACAGACGATCCGGAGGGGAAGGTTCCATGTTTGCAGTATTGGAGGCATGTGATAGGTATGTGTATGGCATATTCGGATTCGTCTTATTTTTCTGGTCATTTTTCATATATAAAATATTTTCATCTGAGCTACGGTTGAATTTCTACGAATTTCTAAAGTTTTAGCAATATTCTAAAAATCCTGGAATTAATTAATTCAAAAAACACCAGAAAAAGGCTGGGTGCACCCGGTGCAGTGCACCCAGCAGTGCACAGAGGGGCTGACAGTGGGCCAGGCCAGCTAAGTCAGCGGGTCAGCAGTTGACCAGTTGACTGGTCAACTGGGACCCACTGTCTGTGACTGGGGTTGCCCGGTCAGCACGTTGACTCAGGTCAACGCGGTCAACGGGGCCCACTGGGGCCACTGGCAGTGACGCAGGATGGACCCCGCGCGGTGCCAGGTCAGCGGCGGCGCCGGAGAGGCTCTGGCGAGCCGTTTCCGCGGTGGTTCTTCGCCGGACTCGGTCGGAAAACTGCTATGATGGCCCGTTCTTCGCGCGTGAGGTGGCGTTCGAAAGCTGGCGATAACGCGCGCCGTGCGGTGCTACGGGTTCGACCGGAGGTGGCCGGAGCAGGGCGTAGCGTCGACGCTGGTGGCGGTGGTCTTCGGGAGCTCCACGGGATTGGCAAAACAGCGCGCTCGCGAGCGATTTGGATGGCCAGGCCGCACTATTAGAGTGCCCCGAGCACAACGGTGTGCTCGGATGGCCATGACAACGGCGGTAACGATGACAGCGAGCAGCACGGCGGAGCTGGGCTCGGCCAACCATGGCGGCAAGGCTAGACGCATCGAAACGAGGGGGAGGCCGAGGGATACGCGTCGCGGCTCACCTAGTAGCTCACGAAAGGCTGTCGGGAGGTTTAGTAGCTGCCGAGGGCGCCGGAGATCGCCGGAGAAGCTGTTGTGGCCGAGGAGGAAGAAGAGCTCGATTTCGTCGCTGCAGTGCGCCCCGGCTCCAGCTGAAGGCACCAGGCGACGAGGAAGAAGCAGGCGAAGCTCGTGGACAAGGTCTCCAGGTGCGGGGGTGCCAGTGGCCGCGGGATCGAGCGGTGCACGGCGATGGCTATGTCGGGTGAGGTTGAGAGGGAGAGAACAAGCGAGGGAGAGGGAGGAGGAGTGGCGGAGGGCGCCCAGGGGGAGTGGGCGGAGTCACCCTTATCCTCGCGGGGCGCCTGTAGCCGGCAGGTGGCGAACAGCGGCCGGAGCCACCGCACTCTGGCCATGGCGCCGTCGACACGGCGACGGGAGCAGGTAGGGGAAAGGTAAGGTTTGCTGGGCCGACTCTAGGCCTTAGGCCAGAGGCTAGGTAAGTCCTCTCCTCTTTTCTGTTTTTCTGTTTTATCTTTTAATTAAAAATAGAGACAACTTAGGAATTATTTGGGCCACCAAATGACTTTAGAAAAATGTGGAACTTGGCCACATAAATACATTGCATTATTTGGCACTGTCACAAGAAGTATGGGAAATGATTGAAGTTGTTTGAATTTTTCATAAATGGAAAAGCATTTAAAATGCTGATTTTGGCACTGTTTTAATTGCTATAGCCCATTTAAGCAAATAAGTGATGTTGTTTTCCTTAACAAATAATTGTTATATAATATTTGCTAAATGATGGACTATTTTGCAATCATGTTTGTGCAACTTTAAATTTCACTTGCAATTTGAATTGATTTCAGTGGTGGAATTTGAAATGAGATATGAATCCAAAGTGATCAAGCATAGCAAAGCAAAGTGACTTAGCATAATCATGAAGGATCACTGTAGCTCATTACACATGGGTGTTACACATTTCTCAATATATTATTCAATAATACTTCAGCCTGTCCAACAGTTCGTTCCCTGAAAACACAACCAGCACAACTATCTAGGTAGTCCCTAGAAGCATCGGTTAATCCATTATAAAAGATATCAAGTATTTTATTTTTCTTAAGAGGATGATCAGGCAAAGCATTAAGTAGTTGGAGAAGCCTCCCCCAAGCTTGAGGGAGATTCTCTTCTTCAATTTGCACAAAGTTGAATATTTCCTGTATGGCAGCTTGTTTCTTATGAGCAGGAAATTTGTTTTCAGAGAAGTAATATATCATATCCTAGGGACTACGCACACAACCAGGAGCAAGAGTATTAAACCATTTCTTAGCATCACCCTTTAATGAGAAAGGAAACAACTTAAGAATATAGTAATAACTAATTTTTTCCTCATGAGCAAATAAGGTGGCAATATCATTCAGCTTAGTAAGGTGTGCCACAACAGTTTTAGTTTCATAACCATGAAAAGGATCAGATTCAACCAAAGTAATTAACTCAGGATCGACAGAGAATTCATAATCCTTATCAGTAACAAATATGGGAGAAGTAGCAAACTTAGGATCATATTTCATTCTCTCCCTCATAGATTTTTCTTTCAACTCAGCAAGCAATTTTATAACCTCATCTCTATCATTACAAGCAAGAATTACCCTAGCTGTCTCTCTATCAAAAACATAACCATCAGATGTTTTAGGCATTTCAACTCTAGTAGGAGAGCTAGGCATAATAGGTGAATCATAATTCTCAAGAGTTTCAACATTTTCAGTTTCTTTAGCTTTAGCAATTTGTTCATCAAGAAATTCACCAAGTGGCACAGTATTATCAAGCATAGTACTAGCATCATCATAAGTATCATTCATAGCAGAAGTAGTATCATCAATAACTTGCGACATATCAGAATGAATAACAGGTGGCAGTGTCGCAAGCTTACTCAAAACAGAAGGCGAATCAAGTGCGGAGCTAGATGGCAGTTCCTTACCTCCCCTCGTCTTAGAGGGAACGATCTTGGTTTTAGCGTCTTTCAGATTCTTCATAGTGATCAACAGATATAAATCCCAAGTGACTCAACAAATAGAGCTTTGTTCCCCAACAACGGCGCCAGAAAAAGGTCTTGATAACCCACAAGTATAGGGGATCGCAACAGTTTTCGCGGGTAGTATTTAACCCAGATTTATTGATTCGACACAAGGGGAGCTAAAGAATATTTGCGAGTATTAGCAGTTGAGTTGTCAATTCAACCACACCTGAAGAACTAAATATCTGCAGCAAAGTGTTTAGTAGCACAGTAGTATGATAGTTTCAAGAGCAATAGTAACAGTAGTGACAGTAACAGAAGCAGTTTTGTAATGATTGTAACAGCAGCAGCAACGAAAGTAACTTAGCAAAGATCAATATGTGAAAAGCGTAGGCATTGGATCGGTGATGGATAATTATGTTGGATGACATTCATCATGTAACAGTCACAACCTAGGGCGATACACAATAGCTCCAATTCATCAATGTAATGTAGGCATGTATTCCGTATATAGTCATACATGCTTATAGTAAGAACTTGCATGGCATCTTTTGTCCTACCCTCCCGTGGCAGCAGGGTCCTTAAGGAAACTAAGGGATATTAAGGCCTCCTTTTAATAGAGAACCAGAACAAAGCATTAGCACATAGTGAATACGTGAACTCCTCAAGCTACGGCAATCACCGGAAAGAATCCCAATTATTGTCACCTTGGGGTATGCGGATCATGACACGTAACAGGTGCATATAACTTGCAAGATGGGATCAAGAACTCAAATATATTCATGAAAACATAGAGGGTTCAGATCTGAAATCATGGCACTCGAGCCCTAGTGACAGGCATTAAGCATAGCAAAGTCATAGCAACATCAATCTCAGAACATAGTGGATACTAGGGATCAAAGCCCTAACAAATTGACTCGATTACATGGTAAATCTCATCCAACCCATCACCGTCCAGCAAGCCTACGAGGAAATTACTCACGCACAGCGGTGAGCATCATGAAATTGGTGATGGAGGATGATTGATGATGACGACGGCGTCGAATCCCCCTCTCCGGAGCCGCGAACGGACTCCAGATCAGCCCTCCCGATGAAGAACAGGAGGTGGCGGCGGCTCCGTATCGTAAAACACGATGATTCTTTCTCTTTGATTTTTTCTCCACGGATAGGTACTTATAGCACTGGAATTAGGGTAAACGGAGTTGTCAGGGGCCCACAAGCCTGCCAGGCGTGCCCTGGGGGGTGGGCGCGCCCCCAGGTTTGTGGCGCCTGGTGGCCTCCCTCTGGTGGATCTTTGCGCCAGTATTTTTTATATATTCTGAAATAATTCTCCGTAAATTTTCATGTCCATCCGAGAACTTTTATTTCTGCACAAAAACAACACCATGGCAATTCTGCTGAAAACAGCGTCAGTCCGGGTTAGTTCCATTCAAATCATGCAAATTAGAGTCCAAACTAGAGCAAAAGTGTTTGGAAAAGTAGATACGTTTGGGACGTATCATATGCTTGCGTGCTCCCTATCGCCGACGGTTTCTGGGTCGTGTGGGAAGGACCCCCCTGTCGCACACACAAGCAAGGCGACGGTTTAAAACTCTGTCGCGGAAAGGGGGTAAAAACCGTTTGTATAGCATGTCGCTGCACCAGTGAATACATGGGTCGTCGACACATCGCAGTGTTCCTTCCAGGGGTCTAGATGTGGATGGGCAAGGATTTCTCCCAGGCGCTCGTCGGGCTCTTGGACAAGAGCGCGGTGGAGAGGTTGTGGACCCTAAGAATGGTTTTGTCTGAATTGTTGTCTGCTTTTGCGTGGCAGATGTTGACCTCTGAACTGAATCTGGGTTTGATTTTCTCTTTTGCTACTCTGTGCATGATCTAGCACTGTTAATCTCTTGCAAGCGTTGGAAGACTACTTGCCACTTCTTCTTGGATTGGTGAAAGAAGGTGACTAATTGCTGAAATTTGATGTTCTGTATACAGAATCAAGACATGCCACTGTAGATGTTTTTTTTAAGGCAACTAGCTACTTGGGTTGTGCAAATCAACAAGTACTCCTGCAGATACCATCAGAACTAAGGTTATTCTTAATTAAGTAGCTCACTAGATTACTTTTAAGAAAAAAAATTCCACATGAAAATAATAACCTTGAACTTCAAATCTTCTATTGAAACTCCTTTTCTATGTATGAACCTCAGGAGACAACTTCCAGTAGACATGGCCAATGGAAATCTCAAATCTCTTAGCATGTAAGCTCTCGGTCAGGTGTTCTATTCATAACTCGGCATTTTTTTTCCTGAAGTTTTATGTCTAACTCCCAAACATCTTTTGTCAAGAGTAAGAATGCAGCTGTGGAGAACATGACATAAATGGTTGCTTGCTGCAAGAAGAGTGGTATCAATATTACCATAGAAGTAAACGTTGTTTGAATTATTCTTGATTATTACAAACATCTTTTGTAGAGAGTAAGAATGTAGCTGTTGAGAACTTGACATAAATGGTTGCTTGCTGCAAGAAGAGTGGTATCAATATTAACATAGAAGAAGACATTGTTTGAATTATTCTTGATTATTCGTATCATGTTAATAGCTCTCTGCTCTGTTCTTAACTAGGAATCCTTGCTCCTTGGCCCCCTGTCAATTGTAAAAAAAGGTAATTTATCAGAATCTTACGGTCTTTTAGGTTGTTCTGATCCTCTGAGGTTCCTCAGTTTCACCTCTGAACGTGATATTAGTACGCTTAGTTTCAGTTTTGCAGTTTGATTTGCTTGCTTGTGTATATGTGCATGTATACTGAGAGAGAGAGGGAGAGATTATTCTGTTCTAGCAGTCGTATTTCTGTGACAAATCTACTCCCCTCAACTCCATTTTCGATTGCCTGAAATCAATTGCAAATTGGGAGCAGCAGAGCAAATGTGAAAAAGTTTAGAGCAGGTGCATGTTTTTGAGATTCAGAGGACGTGTAAGCTGGGAGATGGCTTTGCCATGCTTTGTAGGTATGATTAGATGGATACAACTGTTACGGTGATTGGCGATTTTAGGAGCCGTCCATCCACCCTAATCTGACGGTGGGAAAATAGGAGTTACGAAATTAAAATTACGGGAAATTACATGTAATGGTGGGACCGTTACAGAATTTAGGTGGGACCAATTAGTTTGTGAAAGGGTAAATCCGTCATTTGCTCATCCACACGAGGCCGCCCCTCTCTGCTCTCATCCCCACGGCGCCGCCGGTCGCTGCTCTCATCCAAACGCGGCCGCCGGTCTCTGCTCTCATCCCCTCGCCGCTGCCGCTTTGTACTCTCGTCCCCACGCCGCCGCCGATTGAGCAGAACAGGAGCGGGTGCCGCCGCCGAGCCTGTCCGATCCAACATCACACAACACCACCGGAATCACGCGCCGCCGCCGGGAAACCCACCGGATCCGCCCTCCCCTGGTGCACCCCCTCCTCCACGGCGCAGTTGGTGGGTACCCTGCGTGCCCGTGCCCCCGTTCGTCCTCTTCCACCTGGGTGAGTCGCTGGCCCCGACCCACCGAATCCCCACATTCGTATGCGTTGCTCCAGCAACGGCGAGTGGCTCCTAACGTCGGATCCAGGCCACCGCCAGCGACGGACGCACCTGATGGTCAGCTCCCCCGGCGACCCTAGAGCTGCTGTGGCGGGACGGGCGGTGCCGTCTGCGATTGCAAGGACTACTAGGCGTGGAGGCGCCACCGCTACTGGAAATTATCTGGTGAGAAACGCCTCCTCCTCCTTGATAGAAGGGCAATGTTATGAGTTCATTACAAACTCAAGTACCAACTAGTGAACCGGATTTCCACAGCTTGGCCTCAAAACTACCTTGTGACAGCCATTGATGATGAATCAATACGCCTATATGTCATTCAAAATGCTATGTGGGTGATTGAGTAGTAATCTGTACTTAATAGTGTAGTTGATGCCTTCTCTTTTTGAGGGAAGATATTAGTTGATCCTCCCTATTAATTTTTTTAAAAGTTTGAGATAATCTTGTGTCGAAAAGATTATAATTGTCAAAAGCTTTAGGAGGTCATCGGTCTCTCTTTGATATGTTGGTACTGTATCCAGAAGATATTTTCCAACTGTTTCTTGTCTACTACACCAAGAATTTCATTAACTAGAAAATTTAAAAAGACCCAATGACAAGGGATCGACAAACAATTGAGAAGTTACTCTTGGATAACCAAGTTGAGGCAAGTATATATGCGTATTTGGCATGTATTCACTAACCATTTTTCTTTGCCCCTACTGCGTTATTCAAGAAAATGCTGTACAATTTGTATGCTTGACATGAAAAGATGAGCTACATTACTGTTTCTACTGCTAGCCTTTGCCTCGGTATAAAACATACCTATGAATGTACAGTTCTTGTTAAACATCCTCGAAGTGAAGATAACCTGATGTCAACTGTATGACCTTTACTTTTCTGTGTTCAGGTCACGGTTCACGATTTCATTAACTGCATGTATTCACTAACCATTTTTCTTTTCTGTTTTCAAAATTGTCCTTTTGTAATAGTTTATTTATACTCCCTACACTGATGCAGATTTGTCCTTTTATGGCAACTCTCTGTACGTTTTCAAAATTGTCCTTGTAATAATTTATACTCCCTAAGAAAATATACGCTGAGGCTTCAGTGAACATATCCTTACCTGGGAAGATGAACACAACATAATAATTTGGATCTTGTACAAGAATCGGCCCCAATGAAACTTAGAAAGCCAATAGGCTTATATGGCTGCTATACTGATGGGTACAGAAACCATCTATAAGTTTATGAGAAAACAACAGAAAATAAATGATTGAAGAACATAATTGTTTCTAAGTTGTCCGATGTTATGAAGATCATAATTGTTTCTAAGTTGTCACATAATAATATGGATCTTTTCTATTCTAAGAACTACACTACTACAGTACTCGAGATAGAGAAGAAATGTCATTTTCCATTGCTTCTTCATCATAGACACATGAGTTGTATAGCTCACGCATTGCAACACTATTTTGACTGAACAAAGTAGTAGAAGTTAAAGCCTGATAACAATGAATTACTCAAAGGCATATCGACCATACATTTGGCGGAAGTGCTCTCTCCTAACTGTGAGATATCTGTAACACCTGTGTCGCCTTATATTGAATTTTTTTTCAGTCGACTGAACGTTTCAAAGATTGCACTAGTTGGTTTGCTGAATCTGGAAATGAGATTTGGTTCTGGTAGATGATAGGTTGACTTATATCTGTTTCTGTATCTGTACACTTATTTTGTTTTTTTAGGGCTACACTTGATTGATTTAGAAATTAGTTAATTATTCCTGTTAAGAATTTGATTTCCTTTTCTCCTTTAATCAAGTATCTTCTCGTGGAGGTGTGGATGAAGGACCCCTCCAACGTGCCAAATATTGAGCACATGGAGCTGCCTGAGCCGGCCGACCCAACCTCGCCGCCGACAGAAAAGCGCAGGATGGTGCATGGCGTCATCATCCATGTTGGATCGGTGGAGGATCACAACACCACACGTTGTCACAGCTTCACTTTCTAGAATGGTATGGTTGATGGCACCAGCCTTCATTTCGAAGATGGAGGTCATGGGTTTCTGTGGGGGCAGGCTGGAGATTTTTAGATTTAATTGTTTGTATATATATTTATTTCATTTCAGATTGTGTTAAGTATTGCGTGCTACTCCCTTCGCTCCATCCGTTCACAAATATGAGATGTTCTAACTTATAGTATTTGTGAACGGAGGGGGGTACTTCATATGAGCTTCTATAAATAGACTTCTGTCCGCAGTCTATTTTTGGTAACTTCTCTCCAAGGTAGAAGCCACTTTTGTATGTTTACTTTTCATGATTCATTCTACATTGTCAAATTCTCGTTCATTTCGTGAGCTTGTGTAATATCTGTGTTCATTGGTCATGGCCAAGTAAATCAAATGGAATTTCTTGTTAAGGCCTGATGCTTACGGCGAAACTGAACAAAACATATAGCGAAATAATCGAATGATAACAAGGCAAAGAAAAGCCTCCTTGGAGCTGAGTCCAGTTAACCACGAGCTTCTTCAAGATAAGCAACAAAAGCACAGATAATTTAGCTTTGCACAATCCTCTGCACTTTTTATGCAAATCTGAATAATTTTTGACGGGCAATGGCAGTGGTTCTGCCTTTTCATATAAGAAGGAAGCAAAGGATCAAAGATCCCAGGGTCTCATACAGAGAGTGGCCGCTCAGACTCAACAAAAAAGAAAAGAAAGAAGAAAGGAGAGAAGGAGGCAAACACTATCTAAAAGCCTCTTTGTACAGACTCAGCTCATCTCTAGCTAAATCTGAATAATCACACTTGAATCTAATCCCTCTGTCCCAGAAATGTCGCGTGTGCAGTACAAATGACATTTTGCAAAAAAAAAGTCCTCATACTTTCAAACCTCTGAAAAATAGGCCCCTGTCTTCTAATGACCAGCTGACACTTGTAATGAATGTTGACATTAAAGAAAAGTTACATCCCTAAACTCCATGTTTTGACACTACAGATTTACAGAACAATTGATCTACTCCTCACTATGATGAATTCACAGTATGTTTTGACACTGAATTTAGCCATGTTTTGACACTGAATTCACAGTATGTTTTGACACTGAATTTAGCCATGTTTTGACACTGATTTTACACTAAATTTAGCTAGACAAGATTCAGTTTATCTTGCTCAAATCTAGTCTGAGTTTACACCGTACAAGATGAGATGCACTCCACTTAGCAATAATAGGCAGCTACTGGTATCAGGAAGTTTCAGCATCAGAAAAATTTATCATGCATAAATTCAGTGAGGAAACATATCATCAAATTTTACTCACTGATTTAAAGGTAAACTTTAGGCACAATAATACTCCATGTAGACAGAATTATACTCCATGCAGGCACAATTATACTCCATGATTTTGACAAAGGTAAACGAACACCTGAATTAAAGATTCAAAGGTAAAATTCCAAGTAACTGAAGATGCTTTCACTAGATGACTAGATGAGCTCTGGTAGTTCTGACGACTAGATGAGTTGGTCTAAAACATTCGTCCGTGCGTGGAGATGGGGGCCGAACCTGTCGTGAGGAAGGAAACTTAACCTGAGAATGAGGTGAGAACCACCCCATACCCAGCCAATCCAACCACCCCAAACCATTTCAAACATTTGGGTTCAACCCATGGGTTGAAACCATATACGACCATACACGGTGGGAGCTGATGCCAAAATTGATACAACCATACGGCGAGCTGGAAACATAAGCATATCAGTGCAACGCTCAGCTCATGGCCATTCGAAATTTATACCAGAAAATGAATTAAATCATGACAAAAAAAGGCCAGCCCGGTGCACGTAGCTCTCGCTTGCGCAGGGGAAGGGGAAGGGTCCGACCACTTTGGGGCTTTAGTAAATAAATCATGACAACACAACAAAAATAAATAAAAACAAAAATCACTAGAAAATAAATTACAATTTTATAATTTAACAAAACCATGGATCCATGGTACAGCTAGAAATAACTCTAAATCACCAATAGCTTCTACAAAGGAATAATTGGTAGTTCATCCAAAATAATTGCTAGTACATCATATCTTAACTCCAATTAATAACAAACTGGGGTGGAGATTTTTTAAGCTTCCTCCTGGGTCGCTCTAGGGCGACTCCGGAGGACCCCCGCCGCCACCCCCCAAATCCACCTCCTCCATGCCCCCTTCCCCTCGCCGTCGCCGGAGGAGGCCGCCATGCCAAGTACCGCGGCGAACGGCGGCGGCGAGTCTGAAGAGCAGTCACGCTATGCTCTTCAGCCGTGCCCTCCGCCTCGTACAGAGATCCAAAGCTTCCTCTTCCCGCATCTTCCTGCCCGGAGCCACCAGTTACCTCCCGTCTGGCCGTGCTGGCTCTCCATCAGTGGCCGCATCAACAGTATTTGCATCAGTACATGTATCAACAGTATTTGCATCTATACTTGTTACAAAATCTAGAAATCATAAGTGTACAAAGGTTAAAAGAGAACATATAATAAGTTGCTGTTTTTTATAATTAGTGATGATCAGCAAACAATAAGAAATGCCATTACATATGTAGGTACCAACAGTAAATACATGTATGTACGTACGAACAGTACATTACTGCAGATTATGAACAGAATACAATGCTGACATGCTTATATCTTACTGACAGAGAATTCAGCAACTGCTAAGTCTAGGACAACATGAACAAGGCCATGATGGCCTGTTCAATTTTGTGCTAGGAACATGAAGAGTTCAAGCTTTCTACAAGAATTGCCTGTGCAACTACTTGCTGGTCGGGTTGGCACGCATGGATTGTTAAGGAAGTTTAACCTTCAAAATTAAGATACATCATGACTTTAGACAACAAATAGCATATGTTCCGGCAGTGTGTTTTTTGCAGTCTGAGTGGTGTAGTTAAACATTCAAAGTTCAAGCAACATACCAAGGGAACATCTGTTCTTGCAGTCCGATAGCCTGATAAGTACCACTACTGCTAGATTAATTTCAAGCTACACAAGTAATCAAATCTAAACAAAAGTTGAATATAGACACGGTACTGACAAAGAAACAAGTATGATTGATGTCCACATGTCATGTCACAGAAACCTGTCTAAATATACACGTATCATTTTGGACTGAACCAACACCAGCTACTGCGTACTGACATACTGTATTCTTGCAAGTTCCGACTAGTAAATAACTAAATATCAACATGATAGAAATGTTGAGAATTTCACAACAAGCAGCAACACTCTGGATCATGAATCCATGGAAAAGAGGATTAGGGAACTGGATTAGTTACCCCTGGTGGCTGGTGGGGACTGCCGGACTGAAGATCTCCTGGAGAATCAAGGGGACGGGGGCCTGTCGGTGCCGGAGGACGAGATGCCGGCGACAAGTCAGCAGGAGGTAGATGACACCGGCGACCAACACCACGCCGCGACCAGCTGTCAAGTAGAGGCGAGGAGGGCAGAGAGGAGCACCGGCGAGACTGAGATCTAGAGGAAGAGAAGAGAAAAGCGGTGGCGACGCTGCCGGACGGCGGTGCAGCGCGGCGGGATCGGCTGCGACGCAGCCATGGCCGCCGGAACCCTAGAGTGGTGCGGCGTCTGTCACTATGTCACGAGATGAAGATTCCGCTTGCTGCGTTCGATGTGCAAACCATGGAAGCGACTCAATCAATTACAAATTTACTGTTTTACCCTTTTTACAAAAAAAAATCATTAAGTGAATTTCCCAGATCTAACGGCCAGAAAAAATCAAGGGTGGAGTTACATGAAATTACAAGTCGTAACTCTCCAATCACCGTAAAAGAGCTCGGATAATGTATATTGTGCAAAGTTCATAGATTCATGCTTAAATGAAGTGCAATATATTTTCTCGGTGGACAGATTTGTGCACGGGGATGGAGGCGATCAAGGGAAGCAGTCATGAGTGAGGTGTTTGAGGGCTATGAGCGCCAGTAATGCGAGGTCTCAGAAGCCTCCACTCTTGATGGAGGTATGTGCCCACCCGCCCCCTGTGCCTAATTCTGTCAGGGGATTTCTTCCCCTTTTTGCTGCTGTTAGTTTCGTCTTACATGGCGAGATCTCCACATAGACGAAGAAGCAGAAGCTCTCGGAGATCCAGTCCGACGCGCAGGATGCTGAATCGCTTGTAAATACCTTATTTGATTTTATTTATATTGACAATTCTTTCCGCTGCCTTACATTCTGCCATTAGGGCGATATCAGCACTAGGCATGTGATTTTGGCAGGTGGAGGCTTTATTTTGGTGTAGGTGAACATGTGATTTGGGGAAGCTCTGTAGATCTAGTTACACTGCAGACTTGAAGACTTGCTAGCTACACCATCTAAAAGACAGGCTGCTAATCCAGGTACATTACTACTCGGCCTTGCCTTCATTTGAACTTTTCTAAGATCAACTCTTTGAAACCTCAAGACAAGTACTATTGTATTTTGAGGTTCTACTTGTAGATTGTTCATCTTCTGATCAATTTCGTCGCATTATTTTGCACTCTATCTGCCAATTTGGTTGCACAGTGCTCGTGTCTTTTACATTAATGTAACTGTGGGTTTGGTTGCACAATGTTGTCTGCAAGGTATAGCTAAGTATGATAATATAATACACACAAGTCTACTATGGCCTATGGGCAAATTGTGCTGACAGACTACAACCTTTATACAATGTAAAAACAGTAGTACACATCAATGAAACCTGAGGTTGCAATAGACTTGGTTATTCATAACAGTATGTTCTAGAGTACCTTATTGCAGCTAGTCCATTAACATATTCATTTTACCAGTACATGTCATGTACCAAACTTTTTGTAGACTAGCTTGGCGGCCCTATCTTGGTTCACATATCCAATGTAGATGAGAATGGCGACACCACCATCAGTAAGACAAAACTAATAGCAGCGAAAAGGGGGAGAAATCCATTGAATCGAGGAGCACATTGGTAGACCAAAATTTGCAGACACCACCAGCAAAGCAAAGCTATACATTGAAATTGAAATGGCGTCCTCTCCAGACGACATTTGCAAGGTTTGTGTCACATTTCAGAAGCAGAGAAGTGCCATGGTCGATTGTCACTTGAGGAGATACGATTGTTGTCAAGGTTGCCTGAGGATGTGTGTGGCTCGGAACAAGGCTCTCTTCCATACAATCCAAGTTCTTTCACTTACCTTATTTGTCTCCTAGCACTTTTTTATGTGATGTGTGATTTCCTCCTTTTCAAAGTTATTAATGAACCAGCCTGACCTAAAATTGATTAGACTTATGGTTACTTGGTAATGATTTTAGTTTGCTAGAACTTTTTATGCCTGAAAGAAAGCAAAATGCATATATGCTGGGATCAGGAATTCTTTAAGTTATCTTAATATATCTCTTTCTAGTTTGATTTTAGTATCGTTTTTTTTCTTCATACAGTTAATTTGCCGCACAGGTGTCTTCCGTAAGATGCTATAAGGATTACATAACTTCCTTTACCGAATACAGCACCGACGGTGGCAGGACACGCTTTCTATCCGCAGTTCTCCAACTAAAAGTCATCTTAAGTCAACATGATATATAAAATCTTCTTTACTTAACTAGCTGAAACTCACGGACTATGTATTGTCTACTACAGTATCTCAAGCAGGCAGCCTTGCAACCACAAACCTTGCAGACTTAGTACATGTGTATTTTTTGACCTATTTTTGTCACTATTAAAATTTTAGTTACATTTCTCAAAATAAAAGTAACTAATAAATTTTGTATGAAACATATAGATCTTATTAAATTTGAATTCACGGTAATTTAGTTACTCTCTCCGATCCATATCACTTGTCACTGGTTTAGTACAACTTTACATGAGTTATTAAACTCTCGAATAATATGTAACAATTCATATGGATCTCAAAGGACATCCTTTCTATTGTTTTTTTTTTTTTTGCAAAAAGGCCTAAGGCCAAATATTAAGTAACACGCATCCTTACAAACGTGGAAGAAGGGGCTGCGAAGTTGTTGATGTAGACCAGGAGAGGGCATGTAGAAACTCTGAAGACCACAAAAATCGGTTGAATTCAGACAGATCCCCCGGAAACCTAAAAATAATAGATCCTGGAAGAGCTGCCGAGGAAAAAGATCCACACGCCCTTCACTGGCGATGAGCACACCAACGAAACGGGGATAGGACGGGGAAAACCTTATTCCTAGAAAGGGATGGCACTCTTGTCTCGCTTCCCTATCCAAAACCCTAAGACAACCGAAAACCTGTCGCCGCCCAGGACCCCGTCGCGCAACCCCCTTCTTCAATGACCAGGCTAGGTCGGGCCTCTGCCGAAGGTAGCCAACGCATCGGAGCTAAGCCACTAGCCCGGACCAGACGACAATGCACGCGCAACAGCCAACCCTCACCATATCACGCACCCCACTAGGGCACCACATCTCCGAAGGACCTCCCCGCCACCGTCGGCGCTTGGCGGGCTTTGTCCGGCAGTGCACCATGGCGGCGACAGGAGAAGAGATGATCTAAGTTTTCTTGTGAAGGGACCGAAAAGCAAGCAATAATTCAACATGTGGCAACACAAAGGTATATTCACCTTACAGAGAATGAGGGTAACCTTATTTCTAATGTTTGTTAGAGTTGGATATAGCAAGTGGGGCATAGTGGGACGCAGAGTAGGTTTTAAGAATTTTTTTGCTCGGTGCAACGCACGGGCATTTGTACTAGTTGAAAATAAAGAAAAATATAATAAAATAAACTCCCGCGGAAAGTTGATTGTTTGGAGGGCACCCGTGAATTCGGCTAGCCATGGCTTGTGTTTGTATGGTTGAGGGGGAGTAAAAATTTACCTTTCCGCTTGGGAACCGCCTATAATGTGTTTAGCATGGAAGATATTGAAATCCTTTGTCATGACATTGACAGGAAAAGCACACCTCTTAAAATGTTTTCATCTCTGTTTTAAGCTTTGAGCTCTGGCACCTCTGCAAATCTCAGCTTCCCTCTGCGAAGGGCCCTTCTATTTACTTTCATGTTATTTACTTTCATTGTTGAGTCATCACCTTCTCATTCAAGCACCAACTTTGAGAGCGCTATTGTCATTCTTATTTTAACATGCATTGAGTCTAGTTAATGTTGGATGTGACTATGACTGGATCTCTTCTACCCTGAATTACAATGTTTAGTCGCTGCTTGAACTTCAGAGGTGCTCTGCATTTATGTTTTGCGGTCTCAGAAAGGGCTAGCGAGACACCATGTTATCATATTATATCATGATTGTTTTGACAAATTGTTGGCATCCGAGATCTCTTATATATTATTGCTCGCTAGTTCTTTATGTTATTGTCATGAGTAAATGTGAGACCTAAGTGTTATCATTCTTATGGTTAGTTCATAATCTTTGTTGAAACTTGAACGCTAGTTAAGCATATATACAACAACGAGAACAAAAGAGTTTGTAAAAGTTTTTCTTTGTCACTTTCAGTTTGTCAACTGAATTGCTTGAGGACAAGCAATGAGTTAAGCTTGGGGGAGTTGATACGTCCCAAACGTATCTACTTTCCAAACACTTTTGCTCTTGTTTTGGACTCTAATTTGCTTGATTTGAATGATACTAACCCGGACTGGCGCTGTTTTTAGCAGAACTACCATGGTGTTATTTTTGAGTAGAAATAAAAGTTCTCGGATTGGGCTAAAAATTTACGGAGAATATTTCCAGAATATATAAAAAAATATTGGCGAAGAGAACTACTGGAGGGGGGGCCACCAGAGAGCCATGAGCTTAGGGGGCGCGGCTTGTGAGCTCGTGGGCCCCACAGGCCTCCGTTTGCCCTAACTCCAACTCTATAAGTACCGTCTCACGGAGAAAAAAATCAGGGAGAAAGTTTCATCATGTTTTGCGATACGGAGCCACCGCCACCTCCTGTTCTTCATCAGGAGGGCTGATCTGGAGTCCGTTCGGGGCTCCGGAGAGGGGGATTCGTCGCCGTCGTCATCATCAACCCTTCTTCATCAATAATTCCATGAAGCTCACCGCCGAGAGTGAGTAATTCCTTGGTTGGCTTGATGGACGGTGATGGAGTTGGAGGAGATTTGTCATGTAATCGAGTCAATTTGTTAGGGCTTGATCCCTAGTATCCACTATGTTCTAAGATTGATGTTGCTATGACTTTGCTATGCTTAATGCTTATCACTAGGGCCCGAGTGCCATGATTTCAGATCTGAACCCTCTATAATTTCATGAATATATTTGAGTTCTTGATCCTATCTGCTAGTTATATGCACTTGTTATTGTTCTGATCCGTAGACCCAAAAGTGACAATAGTTGGGATACTCTCCAGGGATGACTGTAATTCGAGGAGTTCATGTATTCACCATGTGTTAATGCTTTTGACAGTGTCCTGGATTAGGGGGTGCTAACCTAGCCAGCCCATCTCTTTGGTTGGGCCGATGGGCCCTCATGCGTGATCAAGGTGGACTCCGAAGGCCGTGTGCAGGAGGCGTGATCAAGACTGTCTCCACCGAAGACTTGACGTATACTCCAAGATCTCTCCTGCCGCCCTGCTCCTAGATACCGACTTTGTAACCCTAGATCCCCTCCCTGGCGTGTATATAAGCCAAAGGGTTTAGCCCATAGAGGGGACATCAACGCGATCTTATTCACCTAGCCCTAGAACTAGAACACATCTAAAGATCTCGAGGTAGATCGACTCTGTACTTGTCACATCTCCATTGATATAAACAAGAGCAGGACGTAGGGTTTTACCTCCATCAAGAGGGCCCAAACCTGGGTAAAACATCGTCTCCCTGTTCCTGTTACCATTGATCCGAGATCCACAGCTCGGGCCCCCTACACCGAGGTCTGTCGGTTTTTACACCGACACTGGTGCTTTCATTGAGAGTTCCGCTGTGCGATCGACAGGAGGATCGATGGGATCACTGGTTAACAGCCCCAAGCCCGTAGGGCTGACCTCCCCGCCCGAAGTATCGAGCATGAGGACGCCTCCACGTGAATTGGAGGCGAAGCACGACCCCCCTGTGGCTCCTGCGGGGGATTCCCATAAGGACGAGGGGCTAAGGTACTTTCTGGAGAGCGAGTCAGACAACGACATGCCGGCAGCCCAGAGGGCTGATCTTCGAATCAACCCGGCCGGACCGACGGCCACTAATTCGACATGGAATGAGGTTAATAGGGTTTCAGACCCATGGTCCTTAGAGATCGGAACTCATCCGCTCAACTCCCATCTAGAGTATCGCCCCGACAACTCCAGCCCGCCCGATGTCTGGGACCTCGCCTACGTACGGCAGCTCCCAAACAAATCGATTAGACACTTCTGGGCCAGATTCTTGTCTGTCAAAGACGAGATATCAGACTACCAGGACTCTGACATAATCGCAGCCTTCCAGCGTGGATGCAAGGATAAAGGCGTCTCGAACGCCCTCGCTCGTCGCTGCGTTCAAACACTCTCGGAATTGACCAACCTGGTGGCACGATTTTGCGCCATCGAAGACGCTTGGCGGACTGAGGAAAACACGAACTCGATCTGTGACGACTACCTGGAACGCGACCGATCAGCACCTCAACGCGAACCTTGCAAACGGAACACCCCGGGTGATCGACCTCGGAAGAAGAAAAAGACCTCCGGTCACCCCGGGATGACTCTGGATGGCTTTCTGGATAAACCATGCCCAATCCACGTCGTGCTGATCAATTCCTGCCCGACTTACTGTCTTCGCGACTGTTGGGTATTGAGGTAGGTGGCTAAAGGGGGACCCGCCCTCCTGGCGGGCACCTCCTGCCACCTCGAACAGACCTCGGAAGAAGACGAGGTCCTAATGATCTACGAGACCTTCAGGTCCAACAACCAGCGCAAACGGGCTCTGCGAGAAATCAATTCTATCCGGCAAGTACCACCTCGGGGCACGTGGATAGACACGCCGATTACCTTCGACCATAACGATCGACCGAGATCAGCCCCAGAGAGGTGTCCCGCCGCGCTGGTCCTCAACCCTATCGTGGACAACTGTCGGCTCCATAAAGTCCTTATGGACGGAGGCAGCAGTTTGAATCTATATACGCGGACACTCTGGATAAAATGCACATCGATAAATCACGCATAGAACAGAGTACCACCACCTTTAAAGGTATTGTCCCCGGACGAGAGGCACGCTGCAGCAGGCGAATAACCTTGGACGTAGTCTTTGGAACCCCGGATAATTACCGCTTTGAAGAGATCACGTTCCACGTCGCTCCTTTCAAGAGCGGATACCAGGCCCTTCTCGGACGGGACGCTTTTTCTAGATTTCAAGCGGTGCCGCACTACGGCTACATGAAGCTCAAGATGCCAGACCCGAAAGGGATCATCACCATCTCAAGTGACCCCGACAGGGCACTCAAATCCAAGAATAAGACGGCGTCCCTCGCCCTCGAGACTCTGGCCGAAGCCTTTGCGGCCGAGGAGCTAACCGCGCTACGCGCCGAAGTCGACCCGGATGATGTCGTCCTCGACAAAAGATCGAAGTCCACTTCCTTCAAACCGGCCGACGAAATAGTCAAATTCCATGTACACCCCACGGATCCTGCTAAAACGGCATCCATAGGGGCTAACCTCGACCCAGAGATCACCGAAGCCCTGCGCACCTTCTTCAAGGAAAACTAAGATATATTCGCCTGGCACCCCTCTGACATGCCAGGGATACCCCGTAGGCTTGCAGAGCATAGCCTGAACATATTGAAAGTCTATAAGCCTGTCAAGCAAACACTTCGGCGTTTCTCCGAGCCCAAGTGTCAAGCAATGGGCGAGGAGCTAGCAAAACTATTGGAGGCAGGATTCATCCAAGATATAAAGCATCCCGACTGGTTGGCCAATTTGGTTATGGTACCAAAGAAGGATAGGTCCTGGCGTTTGTGTGTCGATTTCAAAGACCTCAACAAAGCTTGCCCCAAAGACCCCTTCCCCTTACCCCGTATCGACCAAATCATAGACGCCACAGTGGGCCATGTGCGCTGTGCTTCCTGGACACCTACTCAGGATATCATCAAATAAAGATGCAGGAATCCGACCAGGCAGCAACAGCCTTCATCACACCCTACGGGCCGTTCTGCTTCAACACGATGCCCTTCGGACTAAAGAACGCCGGTGCCACGTACTAGTGTATGATTTGAACATGCCTAGAAAAACACATCGGAAGGACCGTCGAAGCCTACGTGGACGATGTGGTTGTCAAAACCAAACACGTCGACCAGTTAGTAGACAACCTCCGCGACACCTTTGCCAGCCTATGGGAATACCAAATAAAACTCAATCCGGAGAAATGCGTCTTCGGAGTCCTAGCAGGCAAACTCCTCGGCTTCATTGTATCCAACCGAGGAATTGAAGCCAATCCGACTAAAATTCGAGCCTTGGATCATTTGGAGATCCCAACAGAGCTCAAACACGCACAAAAATTGGCAGGCTGCGTGGCAGCCTTGAGCCGCTTCATATCACGACTCGGAGAAAAAGCCCTGCCCATATACAAACTGCTAAAGTAGACCAAAACATTCAAATGGACTAAGGAGGCCGCGGCAGCCCTGGAAGACATCAAGGCTCTCCTCACCACCAATCCCATCCTGGCAGCGCCAGGTGTCTGTGAACCGATGATATTATACATCTCGGCCACAAACCAGGTAGTTAGCGCAGTTCTCGTGGTCGAACGAGATATGGAGGGTCATAAATTCCAGGTCCAGAGGCCTGTATATTATGTATCTGAAGTCTTAACTCTGTGCAAGTCACGTTACCCTCACTATCAAAAAATAGCCTACGCAGTCTTCATGGCATCACGAAAACTCAGGCACTACTTTCAAGAGTGCTCGGTGATCGTGGCATCCGACGTCCCACTAAGTGACATAATCAATAATAGGGATGCAACGGGGCGTATCGCCAAATGGGCCATAGAGCTCCTACCTTTCGAAATCATCTATAAACCGCGCCGGACAATTAAATCCCAGGTGTTGGCAGACTTCTTGGCCGAATGGACCGAAGCCGAACTCCCCCATGAATACATCACTTACTCGCATTGGACAATGTATTTTGATGGTTCCAAAATGCTCGCCGGCCTAGGGGCTGGCGTTGTGCTCACATCACCCACGGGAGACAACGTTCGATACGTGCTACAAATCATGTACACGGACTCCAATAATGCGGCCGAATACGAAGCCCTCCTGCACGGACTCCGGATAGCAGTCTCCATGGGTGTTAAACGCCTGGAGGTCTGAGGTGATTCTAACCTCACCATCTCACAAGTCAACGGCGAATTCGACGCCAAAGACCCGAAGATGACAGCTTACCGGAATGCCGTCCTAAAGATCTTGGCCAGGTTCGAGGGGCTGGAATTTCACCACATACCCTGAGATAGCAACCAGGCTACGGATGTACTCGCCCAATTGGGCGCAAAACGGGATAAGGTCCCAGAAAACACCTTCCTCGAACGACTCTTTAAGCCATCCGTAGTCTGGCAAGAAGAGAAAGGAACGTCGGAGTCAAGCGACGTCGGGCGCTATGCCACGCCCGAAGCCGACGAAGGCATAGTGGGCGGCTCAACGGTCCAGGAAACTGCTTTCACACATGAAGTTATGGCAGTCATTGCACCCTGGACCGAGCCGCTCCTGGCATACCTGCTCCAGAAAGAGCTCCCCGATAACCAAACCGACGCGTGTCAGATCATAAGGCAATCTAAAGCCTACAAGGTTCACGAAGGAGAGCTCTACAAAACGAGCACCACGGGCGTCTTCCAGCGATGCATAACCAAGGAAGAAGGAAAACTCATGCTTCAGGAGATACACTCCGGCATGAGCGGACATCACGCCGCTGCTCGGACCTTGGTCAGCAAGGCTTTCCGAGCTGGTTTCTATTGGCCAACTGCAGGCGCCGATGCATCAACATTGGTACAGCGTTGCCCAGGCTGTCAGGTATTTGCCAAACAAAGCCACATGCCCCCCACGGCCCTTCGTACCATCCCCATTACTTGGCCTTTCGCGGTCTGGGGTCTAGATATGGTCGGGCCACTCAAGGGTGGATCAAACAAAAACAAATACCTCCTTGTCATGGTAGACAAATTTACCAAATGGATCGAAGCAAAGACAGTCACCTCGGCCGAGGCTGTCCAAGTAATCGGATTCATCTCTGGAGTGGTACATCGTTACGGTGTCCCCCACAGTTTGATTACAGACAACGGAACCAATTTCACGGCCAAAGAAGTTAAAGCGTGGTGTAAGAAAATGGGCATCAAGCTCGACTACGCATCCGTTTACCACCCGCAGTCTAATGGGCAGGTGGAGCGAGCCAATAGACTAATCCTTAGCGGAATAAAGCCAAGGCTAGTTCGCTCCCTTAAAAAGGCCGATTGTAAATGGGTCGCGGAACTTGATTCCGTACTATGGGGCTTGCGCACAACACCGAACAGGTCCACGGGATACACCCCGTTTTTTATGGTGTACGGCGCCAAGGCAATCCTCCCCTATGACATCATACACGACGCACCTCGGGTACGCATATATGAGGAGCTAGAGGCCGAGCTGGATCGGCAAGATGCCCTAGACGCTCTCGAAGAAGAACGCAATGTCGCACGGGCAAGGTCAGCTATCTATCAGCAGTAGGCCCGGCGTTACCATGGTAGAGAGGTTCGTGCCAAAGAATTCAACGTCGGGGGTCTCGTAATGAGGCTACACCCCGAAAAACAAAAGCACAAACTTTCCCCTAGATGGGACGGGCCGTTCATCATTGACCAAGTACTCATCGGAGGAGCCTATCGAATCCGAGATCCGAAGGACGGCCGATTAGAGCCCAACCCCTGGAATGCGGCGCTCCTCCGACGCTTCTACGCTTGATTCCCCATACACGGCCCATGTAAATAACTTACACATTTTCTTTGTCTTAATCTTTTACTCTTTATTTATTTTTTCCACCTCGGAACATTGTTAAATGATCCCGGGGATGATATAGCATGTTCTTTTCAAAACATGAGTTATTCCACCTCTTATGTACTATCGTCTTTCGAGCCACTATATGCATCGATTTGCTTTAAGATTTGGCCAAGCTGGGTTGCCCGGCTCCTGTGCTTGCCCCTTACGTTCTCGATATTTCGGCTAGGGGGCAAAGGGAGCACCGCTGTGATTGTTACTCCCGGGTCAGCCGGTGTAGTACCTCAGACGGAGAAAGCCGAAAGCTAGCGGTCTTACGATGCAAATCAGTCGGCCATGACATAGGAATAACGTGGAAAGGGGCGTTTTTAAACCCTGACCAGGGGCTTTCCCCCAAGGTCATCCGTCTTCGGACCGATGTGTTCGACACAGTAACCCGAGGAAAGGAATTGTTGGAAGAACTACTTTCCTCGGAAGACGTTTCTTATGTTAAATAGTAATATAACATAACTTTTCGTTACCCTCTTGTCTTTCGAGCCGCTTAGCCCGATTGCCTAGTCACCTGAAACATCTGGTCCGATAACCTCGGCCAGTAGTACGGGACACCCCTCGATTTTTATCCGAGGAGGCAGAAGCCGAAGGCTGGCTGACAGAGTTTGGATGAATGGACCGCGAACTGACATAAAATACTTCGGTACATAAAGTCATACAAAATTTTCAAGCGCGGTCTAGCCCGTCTATTAGGGTGTCCAACGTGCAATCTTTCTGCGAGAATCGCGCCGCAGGCATTACACTATCATATGCATGGCTAGCAGGATTTCCTTCCCGTCAGACCCCATGGCCTCCCTCGCACCTTCTCGGCAAGCTGATACTTTCCAAGCCTGGATCCGGCGTCGCGCTCTTTTAAGCTGTTCGGCTAGAACGGCCATGTCTTCAGGGACCGGCATCGCCTCAGGCCATAAAGCCTGATGCACATCCTTCATCGACTTCCGTGCACTTTCATGCACCATGGATAGACGAATTGCCATGTCTTCGGACATCGGACTTCATGCATCAGGAGGTAGGCCAGATAAAGAAGCTGCCAACAAAACAATAATCGCATGACAATCACCTCGGAGAAATTACATGACAAGTATATTCCTCGAGAATTACAACTTACCATAAATCATGTCATCCGTCCGCCGATTCTTTGATTCTGCAACAGCGAGACGAGCTTTCAAGCTCTCAATCTCCTGGGCCTGGCGGGCGTTCTCAGCCCTAAGCGCATTCACGCTGTCTACTCTTTGAGTAACCACGTGTTGATTCGCTTGACGCTGCGCTTCTGCATACACCAGATCCTCGCGAGCCTGCTTCAGGTCTCTTTCAAGATGGCCTAGGGCTTCCGCTACTACAAGGGATTATGGCGTCAAATTTATCTCCATTGGCACTGATCAATTCAAACACAAAGCACTTACCGTGCGCCTCTCTGGTGAATTTCTTCACCTGTTTGACCTCAGACAAGGCCGCGTCCAGCTGCACCTTTGTTTGAGATAGCGCTGAGGTCAATTGCTCGTTCTTCAAGTAAGCTTCCTATTCATGGCAGTGGATGCTGGTTAGTATTTAAGTCTTGATTCGACCCCAGGGGCTCGTACCAAGCCTTAGGGGCTACTACTATACTTGGTAGTCATATTTGTCTTTAAACAAAATACGCGAAAAACTTTACCCGCAACCCCCGTGACAAGACATCCAGCGATTCATCAAAAGCACCTTCGGTTGCCCCGAGGTATGCATCCACCGCGCTGAGGGCATTGAGCTCCCTGTCTAAGAAAGCCGGATTATTCAGAGAAGCTTTTCACCGACGATAATTTGTGGTGCATTGAATCTCGGACGGAGTGGCCAAGGTCGCCGAGTCCTCAGGCTGAGGAGCTCCGGGGACAGTTCCCGCGGGGTTACGGGCATCTGTTTCCCTGGGCAAGGCCGTGGCTCCCGCGGCCCCCACATTTGTTGTGGTGGGTAGAGGCTGCCTGCGGGTAATCGGGAAGGTTAAAATCCGAAGTATCTTTGCAGTAGCATGAATCAAAGTATTACCTGGTGATTGAGGGGGCACTTTCGCCTGTCCCCATGACCTCGGCTTGAGCTTCTTGTACTTCGGGCGGGGACCTTCCCAGTGAAGCTGTTTCTCTGCGTAGGCGTTGGGAGCGCCGCCCCTTTGGAGGAGAAGTCAGATGACTGGGGGCTGGAGGACGAGGGGCTCGCTTTCGATTAGAGGAAGGGAGTGTTACCGATGAGGCTGGCCTCGTCCCCGGTGTGTCAGGGATGATAGCTACCTTTGAGCTGTCAAGGCCCTCCAGGAAAAACTTTCTCCCTTCGTAAACAAGGGCCAGGTCTTCATTCTCGTGGTAAAGGGGGTCCTCTGCGCGGCAGTGCAGCTCTGGCTCAGGGGCCGGGCTGCTCACGCCCCCAAGCCAACGCCTCCACCTCTGTTCAAGGACCGATGTGTAACGGGTTAAGTATTAAAGATCCCGAGGTTGGCAGGAGAGCTCGGAAGGAAAACTTACTATGTCAGCAAGGTTGTTGTACGATAGCCCGTCTTGGAACTCGCGCTTGGCAAATTCCTCCGTGGACCCTTGGTATATGCTGGCCAGCACGGTTCCAAGGGTCATCTGGTCCATAAAAGCTCCCTTGATGGATCGGGAGGCGTCGTCGGACCCATTGTACTCGCACAGTAAGTGCTGGTGCTGCCGGAGAGGCTGGACTCTTTGGTCTAGGGCAGTCGCCATCACATCAATGATGGTGAGGCCAGCACTTGAAAGTAGCTTCACCTTGGCTGCTAGACTGGTCACGGCTTCGTCTTCCTCTTGTGCCGAGCTCTGTGGCCTCCAGCTGTAACGTTTCCTCGGCGGATCCAAGGAGAAGGGCAGGAGTCCGGGCCGAGCTGGCTCGTACAGTGGGACGTCATTAATGTAGAACCACTCAGAAGGCCAGTAATCGGCATCCTCCCGAGGTGTGCCCGCTGGATAGCCAGTCTTGTCGATTCGGCAGACTTCGGCTCCTCCGACCTCGAATAGTTTATCAGCCGAGGAGAGGGGCACGACACAGAAATACTTCCGCCATAATCCAAAGTGCGCCTGACAGCCGAGGTGTAGCTCGCAGAGCGCAACAAACCCCGCGATATGCAATATTGAATTCGGGGAAAGGTGGTGAAGCTACAGCCCATAAAACTCCAGAAGGCCGTGGAGTAAAGGGTGGATTGGAAACCCTAGGCTGCGGAGGAAAGGCACGAAGCATACCCGTTCATCTCCTCGTGGCGAAGGGTAATTCTCGGCGTGGGCTTGACCATCGATGGACGTTAATCCAGGACGGATGGAGGCCAGATCTGCATCCAGCAGGTAACCTTGCGTTGCCAGGCGCTCTAATTGAAGGTGCGCGACGGAGCAGCTCCCCCAGTCCCCTCTATCAGGGCCGTGAGGGCGCCTTGACGATCCTTCACCGCTCGCCATTGTTCGAGCTCTCGAGCTTGGGCTTGGATGGGGAGGGATTTTTTGCTGCGGTTACGGTCGAGATGCGTATTGCCGCAAGCCAGGACTACGCGCTTATTAAATAAAGTGGAAGGGGCCGATGCTTCTATGTTTCTGCCATAAAGTGGCCTGGTTCCCTAGAGAACACGACTCTCAAAGTCTGAAATTGGGCCCCAATAGAATCTCAAAGTTGGCCGAGAACTTTAAGTCGGGCCAGAGAATAGACCACGGGAACTCATCTGTCGAGCCAAGACTCCGGAATTAAGGTCCAAAGGGCGTCGACTTCGGCATCGAAGACTAGTTCAGGGGCTACTGACAGTGTCCTGGATTAGGGGGTGCTAACCTAGCTAGCCCGCCTCTTCGGTTGGGCCGATGGGCCCTCATGCGTGATCAAGGTGGACTCCGGAGGCCGTGTGCAGGAGGCGTGATCAAGACTGTCTCCACCGAAGACTTGACATATACTCCAAGATCTCTCCTGCCGCCCTGCTCCTAGATACCGACTTTGTAACCCTAGATCCCCTCCCTGGCGTGTATATAAGCCAAAGGGTTTAGCCCGCAGAGGGGACATCAATGCAATCTTATTCACCTAGCCCTAGAACTAGAACACATCTAAAGATATCGAGGTAGATCGACTCTGTACTTGTCACATCTCCATTGATATAGGCAAGAGCAGGACGTAGGGTTTTACCTCCATCAAGAGGGCCCGAACCTGGGTAAAACATCGTCTCCCTATTCCTGTTACCATTGATCTGAGATCCACAGCTTGGGACCCCCTACCCCGAGGTCTGTCGGTTTTTACACTGACAGCTTTGTTCCGGTTCTCTATTAAAAGGAGGCCTTAATATCCCTTAGTTTCCTCATGGACCCCGCTGCAAAAGATGTCATGTAAGTTCTTACTATAAGCACGTATGACTATATACGGAATATATGCCTACATTAAATTGATGAATTGGAGCTATTGTGTATCGCTCTAGGTTGTGACTGTTATATGATGAATGCTATCCAACACAAATATCCATCGTTGATCCAATGCCTACGCTTTTCTCATATTGATCTTTGCTAAGTTACTACTGCCGCTGCTGTTAGAATCATCACAAACTGCTTCTGTTACTGTTGCTGTTACTATTGCTACTGTTACTGAAACTATCAAAACTATCAAACTACTGTGCTACTAAACACTTTGCTGCAGAGATATTATATCCCAGGTGTGGTACAACTCAACTGCTAAGGCTCATAAATATTCTTTGGCTCCCGTTGTGTCGAATCAACAAATTTGGGTGAAATACTACCCTCGAAGACTATCACGATCCCCTATACTTGTGGGTTATCATCCTGCTAAGCTATTTTAAGCTCAGCCTTGAGGGCCTCAAGCTCCATAGTGGCAGTTGGCAAACAAGAAAAATCCTTTGTGTTAGCACAGCCTACATTGCCACTAGAGCTTACTTCCTGCTCGAGGTCAGTCTTCCGCTTACCTTGGGCGTGCTCCATCTGCTTCTTCAGCAGATCCATGTCCTCTTCGGACCGCGCCAACTTGTGGTTCAGCTCCGCCAACTCCTCGGAGTTAGAGCTCGGAGCCGAAGCCGAGGCCTACAGAATATGTTGTTAGTGGTCTCCAAGGACGATTTTGATCCTCTGGTCGGCTTTGTCAATCCAATCAGAGTCTCGGGGGCTACTGCATATTCACTCTTACATTACTCTCCCTAAACAATAAACGACCTCCAAGTCCATTCTTAAAACCAACTTGGAGCTCAGGGGCTACTGCATGTTACGCTCTTATGTGTGCCTTCATGATTTTATCTTTTTATAGTCTTCGGACAAGGCTTTTAAGATGTGTCCGTTAAGGGCTACTGGATAGGTTGAGTGTTAAACAACAACGCCCATAAACTGTTGAAAGGGTAAATAGTAAAACTCACCTCGAAGCCTTTGAAAAGGCCGATGAAGGCCTCTCGCATGCCAGTCTCTGCGGACCGGAAGCTTTTCAGCGCCGTGCCGATAAGGGCACGGTGCTCTGTAATGATAGAGGAGCTCGTCAAAGCCACCTCCATCTCTTCAGTCCACTCCATGGACACCTGCCCTTGAGCAGGAGGGGGTGGCGGTCGTGTTGGCTCCACCCGCCGTAAAGGCAGGGGTGGATGTCTCCGGCTGCCGCAGTGTCTCCGTGGCAGCCAAGGCCGAGGACTCGGGTTGTCCGAGTCTTTCTCCCTCCTTGGACAAAGGGATCTCCCTTTGGCCCTCGGTGACCGAGGTGTTAGCCTTGGTCATGAGAGCTCCAGTGGAGCCTTCCGCGTTAGCCGCGGAGGTGGCCTGGTGTGACGACGCCTCCCCCAGCTCGTCGTGGGCCAGGGAGGTAGGGACGTGCTCGGCGGCCCCACTCTTTGCCATCTCCGGCAGAGGAAGCTCGTCCTCCGAAGTCTTTTCCCCAATAAAGGCTCGTTGTGGGTTGCAGAGACATGCAGCGAATCACAAATTAAAGATTCATACATTAAGAACATCTTCAAATAAAGCATGTGGAGCTTTAGTACCTCCTCGGCGGCGGCTTCGCCTTGCGCGGCTGGACGAGGTCGTCCTCCGAAGAGTCAGAGAGGACGACCTTCGCAGGGACGGACGGCTGTCCCGGCTGGACCCCGGGGGCCTTTTGGCGACTCCGGCAGGTCCGAGGACGCTCGACCTCCTCGACGTCTTCGGACACCGCCCTCTTCCTCTTGGGGGAGGACACCCCTTCCTCCCCGTCCTTTTTCTCTTCCTCCTCATGAGTGGAGGAAGCATGAGTTTCCTCGGATCTTGCATCCGAAGGGCCTCGGATACGTAGGCCTTCCCTTCTCTTCGTTTCTTTCTCATCCTTGGCCGGCACCTTGTATGGCGCCGCGGTTAGGAGAGCCTCAAGCTGAGGGGTCCGCTCCCCCTCTGGCAACGGCGCCGGACACAAGATCCCCTGCGCCCTGGCCAACCATTTCTGAAGAACGGAAGGGTAAGGCATTATCGTTATGCAAAAAGAGATCGGGAGACAGTACGAATAAAATTATGCACGAGTAAATCGGCTATTACCTCGAAGGAGGGGTTCTCGGTGTCGAGGCCGCAGTCCGGCCCTGCCTCGGGGAATTCATTTTTGGACGGCTTGAAGAGTGCCCTCCACATCCCATTCAGGGTGGTGCGGAAGAAGTGCCGCACTGGCACTTCGTCCTCGGGCTTGTAGAGCCACACCGGGCTCGCCCGGAGTTGAAGGGGGAGGATGCGGCGTTGGAGCATGACATCGATCATGTCCACCAGCTTGATTTTCTTGGTCTTCATGGACTGGACCCTCCTCTGAACCATCGCCACCTCCTCCGGATTGCCCCAATCTAGGCCTTTCTTGGTCCAGGAGACTTGCCTCATTGGGGGACCGGCAGAGAAGGCCGGAGTCCCAGCTTGACCTTCAGTGGGCAGCTCAGTGATGTAAAACCACTCTCGCTGCCACACTTTGATTGTCTCCACGAAGGTGCCTTCTGGCCAGGCCACCTTCTGGAGCTTGTTGATCATGGCGCCTCCGCACTCGGCCAGTTGGTCGCCACTAGTCTTCAGCTTAATGCTGAAAGTCTTCAGCCACAAGCCGAAGTGCGGCTCGATGCAGAGGAAGGCCTCACAGACGATGATAAACATTGCGAGGCAAAGAATAGAGTTTGGGGCCAGATGATGGAAATCCATCCCGTAATAGTAAAGTACCCCCTGCATGAAGGGGTGAAGTGGGAACCCCAGACCTCGTACGAGGTGGGGAATGAACACAACCCTCTCCTCTTGCTTGGGGGTAGGGATGCGCTGGCCGGGCTATGGGGCCCAGCAGGCGGCGTCAGCCGGGATGTATCCGGCAGTCCGGAGCTCCTGAATGGTGGCCTCTATGACACTAGAGGCCACCCACATGCCCTTCAGGTCAGCGTCAGCCATCGCCGGAGGGGAGACGGGGGCGCTGGATGGAGGCTAGAGGATTCGGAAGTGGATCTGGGGCGCTGGAGCTCTGGAGGCTTTGAGCAATGGCGCAGGATGGAAGCGTGGGGGGGGGAAGAGGATTGCCACCTCTTACCTTTATAGGCCAGTAAAAGACCAAGGGTCCCCTTTACTGCGCTGGATAAATCACCACGTTCCAATGCGAAATGTCGTTATGCGCACATGGGGTGAAACGAATCTTGATGATATCCCCTGAAATACGGAACACGATCTCTGCTTTGAGGGGACGTGCCTATGAGAACGCTGCCTCGAGCCGCGCTTCGAGTTACAATAACTACCTCAAGCACCGCGGGTGGTGACGGTTCGGTAAAAGCTATCAGGTTGGAACACTGTTCGCACCTACGCGGCATGCCTTCGAGGCTAAGTTATCTCAAGGCTTTGGATGCCGACATGTGGTTTCTAAGGTAAACGGCAGGCGGATCCAAGCTCGGTGGTAGCTGTGGACAGCATGAATCTCAGGCCTATAGGATGACACTCTTGGTAGCCGCTTCACAAAAAACCCATGTGAGGGTGTCCCAGACTAGGGGGTACTCGGGCTGCCGGCCTATCTCCCATAGGCCGGACTATTGGGCCGCTCTTGACTCTTCGAAGGAAGGCCGGATTGTGGGCGACCCCGTGCACCAAAAGGAAACCTCTGAAGACTTGGCGTCTCCTCCAAGAAATATTTAGCGTAACCGGCATGTTTACCCCCTGATGGCAACCGACCATATGTAACCCTAGATCCCTCTGGTGTCTATACAAACCAGAGGGTTTAGTCCGTAGAGCCGGAAGAACCATTATCATCATACGCACCTAGGGTTTAGCCCATCCGATCTCGAGGTAGATCAACTCTGTAATCATCGTACAATCACATCAATACAATCAAGCAGGACGTAGGGTTTAACCTCTTCGAGAGGGCCCGAACCTGGGTAATCGCTGTCTCTGCGTTCCTTGTTATCCATTGACTCCAAGATCCACAATTCAGACCCCCTACCCGAGATCTGCCGGTTTTGGTACCAACATTGGTGCTTTCATTGAGAGCTCCGCTGTTGGGTCATCAAGGATCAATGGCTCGCCTAGTCATCAGCGACGGCATCCGTAGCGGGGACATCTTCGTCCCCGGCTAGCTTTTCGTGTTCGGCAGCATCGTGCTGCACGCCAACCCAACCGGTCACCTTGACCAGGTCGACAACTTCGCCCCTGAGCAGGAGATCAGGTTCGGCAACCTAGAGTACGTCGCCGACTCTCGGGGCGATATGATCTTTACTAGGTTCTCAGCTTTACCTGAGAAGCCTAATAATCCCGAGGCCTTAACTTCGGATCATCTCCTCGGCCCCGTCTCTGGGCCGGCCCTTAGTTCGGATCTGGCCTCGAGTTCAGATCCGATCCCAACGCCAGAGAACCAGGGGTCGCCCTTGGGCGAACACACTCCCAGCACAGGCACACCAGAGTTCGACTCTGAAGGATGCCCAAGGATGAATCCGGTGGACCTCTCGCTTTTAAGCGAGATGTTAGATCAGATCCAGAAGATGAGTATCACGGATGGCCCGTCCCCGGTCCATGAGCAGATCGGACTAGAGGCCAACCGCGGGGAATTTTACGTCCCACCCACCACCCACTTAGTAGCCACTGTCGAAGAGTTAACCGACATGTTGGACTACGCCTCTGAGGAGGCCGACGACATGGACGAGGATATCGACGTCACGTCCTATATAGCTCCCTCCCTTGCCACTCCCAACACCGAAAAGTGGACCGCCACCTCCACCTACGATGTTTACATGGTCGACACCCCCAAGAAGGATGGCGACACCCCCAAGAAGGATGGCAACGGCCCCGATGAGGAACCGCTCAAACGCCGACGAAGGCGATCCAGGGGACGAGGAAAGGGCAAGGAAAACAACACAGGCACAAATGGCACCGGAGATAATGACACTCTGGACAACATGGGGGAGCTCGGCGACAACACCACCCCCGAACAGCACCACGACGCCTCTGAAGGGCACGAGGACCAGGGTAACCCTGAGGACCCCGAGGACTCTGAGGACAGCAACTACCTCCCCCCTTCTGAAGAGGATGATAGCCTCGGACCCGAGGATTTCGTCGTCCCCGAGGACCCCCTGGACCAGGAAAAATTCAAGCAGTAGCTCATAGCCACTGCCCGAAGGTTGAAGAAGAAGCAGCAGCAGCTGAAGGCCGAACAAGATACCCTTAACGATAGATGGACGATGGTCTTAGCAGCCGAAGAGGGCTTCGACAATCAGCGCCAGGATCAATACAAAAGTTACCCACGACGGCGCTTGCTTCCATCATTTGAGGACGAGGCCCTTGAGCCCATACCTCCCAGACGAACTCAGACAAGCCAGCCCGACCGCCCCCCTCGAGGATGGGACAGGACGGCTGGCGAAACCGAATACCCACCCGCGCCCCCTCGCCGGGCGGGCAAGGACCTGGTTCAACCGGACGACCCATATGATCTGCGGCACGACCTAAACGCCAGAGGGATACAGTCAAGATCCATTTACGGGTCCAGAGGACACACGCCCGCTAGACGGGACGGATACCAAGCCTGGCGCGATAGGAATGATAGAGCCCGGGAGCAGCACCGTGCTCGGATGATGACCGATCTCCGGCACGACGTGGCCCGGGTCAGGGGCGCCGCACACCCAATGTGTTTTACAGACGAGGTGATGCAACATCAGTTCCCCGAAGGGTTTAAACCCGTGAACATAGAACAGTATGATGGGACAACTGACCCAGCCGTGTGGATCGAAGATTTTCTTCTCCACATCCATATGGCCCGAGGAGATGACCTCCACGCCATCAAATATCTGCCATTAAAACTTAAAGGACCGTCAAGGCACTACTTGAACAGCCTACCTGAAAACTCCATCAGGAGCTGGGAGGAGCTTGAGGATGCATTCCGAGCCAACTTTCAAGGCACCTATGTTCCGCCGCCGGATGCCGACGACCTGAGCCACGTCGTTCAGCAGCCCGGGGAGTCAGCTCAGCAATTCTGGAATCGGTTCTTGACAAAGAAGAACTAGATCGTCGACTGTTGATACGTCTCCAACGTATCTATAATTTTTGATTGTTACATGCTGATATATTATCAATCTTGGATGTTTTTATACTCATTTACAGCAATTATATATCATTTTTGGAGACTAACCTATTAACCTAGTGCCAGTTGCTGTTTTCTGCCCTGTTTTTGCTTTACAGAAAATCAATACCAAATGAAGTCCAAATGCCACGAAACTTTTTGGAGATTTTTTTCCGGACAAGATAAACACTAGAAGCTTCGGGAGAAGACCAGACGCCAGAAGGGGTGGCCACGAGCCACCAGGGCGCGCCTGGGGGGGCAGGCGCGCCCTGGTGCCTCGTGGGCCCATCCCAGCTCCGTTTGACCTAATTCCACCACTATAAATTCAGAAAAAATCAGAAACCCTCAGGGGAGTCCACAAAATACTTTTTCCACCGCCGCAAGTTTCTGTTCTCGAGAGATCCCATCTGGGGTCTTTCTCCGGTAATCTGCCGGAGGGGGAATCGATCACGGAGGGGCTCTACATCAACCTTGCTGCCTCTCCGATGATGCGTGAGTAGTTTACCACAGACCTTCGGGTCCATAGTTAGTAGCTAGATGGCTTCTTCTCTCTTTTTTGATCTTCAATACAATGTTCTCCTCGATGTTCTTGGAGTTCTATCCGATGTAATCACTTTTTGCGGTGTGTTTGTTGGATCCGATGAATTGTGAGTTTATGATCAGATTATCCATGAATATATTTGAGTCTTTGCTGCACTCTTTTATGCATGATTATTATAGCCTCGTATTTCTTCTCCAGTCTATTGATTTGGTTTGGCCAACTAGATTGATTTATCTTGCCATGGGAAGAGGTGCTTTGTAATGGGTTCGATCTTGCGGTGCTCAATCCCAGTGACAGAAAGGGACATGACACATATGTATCGTTGCTATTAAGGGTAAAAAGATGGGGTTTATTCATACGTGAGTTTATCTTGTCTACATCATGTCATCGTTCTTAAGGCGTTACTCCGTTCTTATGGACTTAATACACTAGATGCATGCTGGATAGCGGTCGATGTGTGGAGTAATAGTAGTAGATGCAGGCAGGAGTCGGTCTACTTGTATTGGACGTGATGCCTATATACTTGATCATTGCCTTGGATATCGTCATGATTATTTGCTTTTCTATCAATTGCCCAACAGTAATTTGTCTACCCACCGTATGCTATTTTCTTGAGAGAAGCCTGTAGTGAAAACTATGCCCCCCGGGTCTACCTAAATCATATTACTAAAACCCTAAAAATATTGCTGCCATTTTCTTTTATTTATTTTATTTTGTATTTTTGTTTCAATCTATCTATCTATCACATACAATTTAATCTTGCAATTTACCGCTGAGGGATTGACAACCCCTCGTTTGCGTTGGGTGCAAGGATTTGTTGTTTGTGTGCAGGTGCTGCTAACGAGGTGTTGCGTGATTCTCCTACTGGTTCGATAACCTTGGTTTCATAACTGAGGGAAATACTTATCTCTACTGTGCTGCATCATCCCTTCCTCTTTGGGGAAAATACCAACGCAAGCTACAAGTAGCAACTGTCCGGATGCCGAAGCAATCGCCGCATTCAAGCACAGTATTCGGGACGAATGGCTCGCTCGCCTACTCGGCCAAGATAAGCCGAGAACAATGTCGGCCCTCACCTCCCTAATGACCCGCTTTTGCGCGGGTGAGGATAGTTGGTTAGCTCGTAGAAGCAACCACCCCGAAGACCCCGACACTTCAGAGGCCCGGGACGGGAACGGGAAACCCCGGCGCAACAAGAATAATAAGCGCCGGCACACAAACAACGGCAGTGAAGCCGATGACGCGGCAGTAAATGCCGGGTTCAGCGGCTCAAAATCGGGAGCACGGAAGAAGCCCTCTAAAGGGAACCGGGACGGCCCGACTGCATTGGACAGAATCCCGGACAGGCCCTGCCAGATCCACGGTACCCCGGACAAGCCCGCCAACCACACCAACCGTAACTGTTGGGTAATCAAACAGGCCGGCAAGCTCACAGCCGAGGAACAAAGCAAGAGTCCCCGCAGTGAGGATGACGATGAACCTCGCGGGCCAAACAATGGAGGCCAAAAGTAGTTCCCTCCCGAGGTAAAAACCGTGAACATGATTTACGTCACGCATATACCCAAGAAGTAGCAGAAACGCGCACTTCGGGATGTCTACGCCTTAGAGCCGGTGGCCCCGAAATTCAACCCATGGTCGGCTTGCCTGATCACTTTCGACCGCCGAGACCATCCGACCAGTATCCGTCATGGAGGAATGGCGGCTCTGGTGCTCGACCCCATTGTGGATGGATATCACCTCACCAGAGTCCTTATGGACGGAGGCAGCAGCCTCAACCTGATTTACTCAGATACAGTGAGGAAGATGGGAATCGACCCATCAAGGATCAAACCCAGTAACACCACCTTTAAAGGTGTAATCCCAGGCGTCGAGGCACGCTACTCGGGATCCGTGACATTAGAAGTAGTCTTCGGTTCGCCCGACAACTTCCGCAGCGAAGACTTAAACTTTGACATTGTTCCCTTCCGTAATGGTTACCACGCACTCCTCGGCCGGACAGCGTTCGCCCGCTTTAACGCCGTCCCACACTATGCATATCTAAACCTCAAGATGCCAGGATCGAAGGGTGTTATTACCGTCAATGGTAACACCGAGTGCTCGCTCCGAACAGAGGAACACACAGCGGCTTTAGCCGCCGAAGTCCAGGCCGCCGAAGAAGCGTCGCAGGCCCAGTTGAAAGCAAATTTGCTCCCTTGGTAGTTTTGGTAATTCATAACAACATATATCTCATTGAACTAATGTCCATTCAAGTTAATGATTTCAGGATGTTCAATGATTGGCATGGCATGGACTAGAGACGTGGACCCCTCAAAATGCTAAGGACAAGGATTGGCAAAAGATCAAGACTCTACATTTTTGGTTTAGTGATCAAAGATCACATTGAGTCCATAGGAAAGCCAATACTATTAAAAGGGGATGAGGTGTTGCTTAATGGTCCTTTTGCTCAAGAGCTTAGTGACAGTACTCCTAAACCCTCAACCACTCTCTCTACCCAAATATGTCCAAAACCTACATTCCAACTCGGCCCCACCGAATTTCTCTATCCGGCCCCACCGAGTTCATCCAAGACATAGCCACTGCCAAAACCCTAACAAATCGGATCCACCGAAATGGATCTCGGTCTCACCGAGATGGCCTTGCCAACTCTCTGTAATCGTTTGCACTTACTTCGGTCTCAACGAGTTTGCAAATCGGTCTCACCGAGATGGCTTGCCAACTCTCTATTGCCTTATTGCTTCACTTCGGTCCTACCGAGTTGATGCAATCGGTGCCACCGAGATGAGGTTTGCCCTAAGCCATTGCACTTCGGTCCATCTGAGTTGTTCGTATCGGTCCCACCGAGATTCCTAAAGTTCATATCTTTTACACAGTTCGGTGCTACCGAGATGATCGTTTCGGTGCCACCGAGTTGAGTCAAAAGTGTGTAACGGTTGGATTTTGTGTGGAGGCTATATATACCCCTCCACCACCTCCTTCTTAGAAAGGAGAGCCATCAGAACGTGCCGACACTTCCACCATACATTTTCTGAGAGAGAACCACCTACTCATGTGTTGAGATCAAGCTATTCCATTCCTACCATTTGAAATTTGATTTCTAGCCTATCCCAAGTTGCTTTCCACTCAAATCCCTCTTCCACCATAGCCAAATCTGTGAGGAGTTGTTTGAGTGCTGGGAAGACTATCATTTGAAGCACAAGAGCAAGGAGTTCATCAACAACACACCGTTTATTACCTTTTGGAGAGTGGTGTCTCCTAGATTGGTTAGGTGTCACTTGGGAGCCTCCAGCCTGATGTGGAGTTGAGCCAAGGAGTTTGTAAGGGCAAGGAGATCGCCTACTTCGTGAAGATCTACCCCGAGTGAGGCTAGTCCTTCGTGGACGTAAGCCATGGTGGAATAGACAAGGTTGCTTCTTCGTGGACCCTTCGTGGGTGGAGCCCTCCGTGGACTCGCGCAGCCGTTACCCTTCGTGGGTTGAAGTCTCCATAAACGTGGACGTACGATAGCACCACCTATCGGAACCACACCAAAAATCACCGTGTCTTCATTGCGTTTGAATTCTCCGATCCCCTCCTTTACATACATATGCAATTATCTACTTTCCGCTGCTATACTCTTAGAATTGCATGTGTAGGGTGAAGCTTGACATGTACTATTGTTAAAATCTGCACACAATTAAAATCTGGGAAAAGGTTAGGTTTTATTTGGTCAAGTAGTCTAATCACCCCCCTCTAGACATACTTTCGATCCTACACCAGTCTACCGTCAAGGCACCGGACCCATGCAAACGCGCCCGAGCTATGGCCTCGGTCCCGGAGCACTCCCGTGCTCACCCTAAAGAGGGATACGCACCCCACAGCATGGCCCACCCAGCCGCGAAATACGTGCCTTGAGTGCACAACTTCGCGCTCAAGATTCCATGGGCAGCTGTGGGGGCAAACGACTCAAGGGCCGAGAGCTCGGTTCGACCAAGCCACGGCCGAAGATGTTCTCGGAACACTACCAAATAACAGGCACCATCTAGGGCCTGATCAGCGTTAAGCTGATACACTGCGGCGACTTCTCAAAACCCTTTCCCAAGGGCTCGTCCGCCGAACATTATTACTTCCGCCAAGCATACAGTCGACAGCTCCAATCACACGGAAGCGTCATAAAGAGCAAAGGCGCAGACGTGCGGCAGGGCGCAGTAGGGACGTAAAACCACTCATGAAGGCCCTGTGTAAACCTTTCCTCTAATGTATTTATTTCTTAAAGCATCTATAAAAGTTACTTCGGCGGTCCGGATTGTACGGTTAGGCGTCACGAATTCAAAGGAAATAACGACCATTTTTTCCGGTCATACTGCAGTCAATTATGTTGCGCTTTCCTTCCGCTTTTCGGCCGAAGTACACTATTATGATACGTGCCTTTTTAGATGTGCTCGGCTAATAGACCGGGGGCTCGGACATAAATCTTGCCCCAAAACATCATCCCGGCACCAATTTTATTACATGTGCTCGGCGTCATGGATATTGCATTATATGAATCAGTTCCGAATTATGTCTTTGGTCAATGGTTAGGTTGCCCGGCTCCTGTGTTTGCCCTCTTACATTCCGCATTGTTCGGCTAGGAGGGTAAAGGGAGAACCACTGCGATTGTACTTCCAGCTAGCGTAGTTAAGTACCTCAGTGGAGAAAGCCGAAAACCGACTGTTATAATAAGCGAGAACTGATCGGCGATCCGATGACAAGTGTCAAAGTAAAAATCGATGGAGGTTAATCCGTGTCAAACGAAGGGTTTGCTGTTACAGGAACCAAGTGATAATGGTATCAACCTCGGTACGCCCGGATATCACATATACTGGGGGCTAGTCACCAGCCCCCGCAGTCAACTCCTATGGCAAAGTGAAAGCACTAAAGCCGCATAGTCCGATTGCCTCGTTTTCCTTACACACAACCACCTCCGGGCACCGAGACGTCGGCTAAGGGCTAAGGTGTTAAGAGAAAACACCCCATGCAGTATCTGCAAGGGGGCTGAAGCCGACGACTGGCAACTTTCAGTTTAAAAACGGCCGCACAGGAGTCAAAATAAACATATAAGGCATTATATTTATAGCCAACCAGTTGCATTTCAACAACACAAAGTTTCAACTCCTCGGATACAAGGAAAATAAATTTACTCATAAATTACATCTTTCGAGCACTGGGCCTCTATTGCCCGACCACCATCCATCACGATGGGAAAGTACTGCTCGAGGCGCCTGTGCTCCTTCCCAGGGGGCGGAGGTCCGGTGGCCACCTCGGCTGGCTTGATCTTCGGCCAGTGCACCATGGTTTTGCCAAAGGCCATCCGAGCTCCCTCAATGCATATGGAGAGCTTCTAGGCATCAATCTGGGGCGTGGCGTCGTACAGCCTCTGCACCAAACCAAAATAGCTGCTCAGCAGCGGCTCTGAAGGCCACAGCTTGACGCAGAGGTCCTTCATCGCCGGCTCCACCATCCGATGCAACTCCATCAACTGCTTCATCTGGTTGTTGAGGAGGGGAGGGTGTTCAGGCGCTTGAAACTGCGCCCAAAACATCCTCTGCTCAGCACGTCCCTCCTGGGCTGCAAAGAACCTAGCCGCATCCGATGCACTCCTCGGGAGATCCGCAAAGGTGCCTGGGGAACACTACACTCGCGTGAGAAAAGCGAACCTATTACCACCAAAGACACTTTGCAGTAAGTATGGCTTACCATCCGCAATAAGTTTAACTTGGCGGAGTTCCTCTTGGTAGTCTCGCGCCTCCGTCCGCGCTTCCTTAGCCGCCGACCCGAGTGAGGTTAGCTCGGCGGCCTGATCCTTATTCTTCTGCTCAAGGACCTCACATTTTGTGATGGCATCCTTGAGCTCTTGCAGCACTTCAGACACTCTGGCCTCGTGCTTCTGGCTAGCGGTTCTTACCGCAGCCAGTCCGGCAGCTGTCTGTTCGGCCGCGGCCTTCTGCTCCGCGGCTTCCAGCTGAGCCTTCCTCAGCTCGGCCTTGAGGTTCTCGACCTCCTCGGCAGTGGCTGCAGTAATATCAGTTGCACCCCGTTTGGGTTAATTACTTAAACCTTTCTTAAAAATTGCTGTAGTAGACAGTGTAGTTCGGACTTGCCTTGCGCCTCGTCGAACCGCTTGTTCAGCAGGCCGAGGTTGTCCTCGGAGCTCTTGAGCTTCCGATTCAGCTCAGCCAACTCCTCGGCGTTGGCGGCTGCTGCCGAGGATGACGCCTGCACATTACATTAAGCACATTAGGATCTGAGTTATCGATTTTCGATCCTCTGACCGGCTTTATTCAAAGCCAGTCAGAGTCTCGGGGGCTACTGTGTATGAGGTTACATATTCATATAAAATAAATTTTCTAAAGGAGAAGGCATTACAGGGCCTACCTTGAAGCCTGTGAGAAGGCCGCTGAAGGCCTCCTTCAGTCCATTGTCCACGGACCGAAGACTTTGCAACACCGCGCCCATAAGGGCATGGTGCTCTTCGACGATAGAGGAGCTGGTTAAAGCTTCCTCCATCTCATCCGGCCACCCAGTTGAAACTCGCTCCGGAGCGGGCGGGGGTGGTGGAGGCACCTCGGCTCCTCCTTCGGTGGAAACTAGAATGGTTGGCTCCGGGTGCCTTAACGGCTCTGGAGCCACCTTGGGGGAGAGCTCGGATGGTCCGAGCTCCCCCTCTTCGTTCACCAGAAGGGTTCTCCCTTCCTGGTCTTCGGTGGCCGAGGTATTCACCTCGGCCATAATGGTGTCGCCCCCTCCCCCTGTGTGCGGCACGGGAGTGGTCCTCCTTGACAGAACCTCCTCGACCTCCTCGACGATCGGAGGAGGCGAGGCATGCGACTCGATCCCGCTCTCCACCAGTGCGGCTGGTGGAGAATCCCCCTCCGAGACTCGATCGACAAGGAGGTCGCGCAGCGGGCTGCAATGTTAGAAGCAGAAGTGTGATCAATAGCAGACTTAGTTCGGCTGAAAATGCATAGGCGAATCTTAGGATACGTACCTTTGGGCCAGCGGTTTGACCCCGGGGGTCCTCCGAGGAACCTCTTCGAAGGCCTCGGAGTCTTCGGCAGAGGCCGAGCTGTTGTTCGACAGGGCCACCTTGGCCCTGCATGGTCTTTTGGGGGCGAGATGAGGTTGCTCCTCCTCGGCGTCCTCGGACACCGCCCTCTTCCTTGTTCGGGAGGAATCACTTTCCTCCCCATCCTCTCCCTGCTCCTTCTCCTCCTCTTGTGTGGAGGGAGCATGGGTGTCCCCGGATCTAGTGTCCGGGGGTCCTTGGGAACGGAGGCCTTCTCAGGCCTCCCTCTTCTTTTCCTTCTTCTCCGGTGCCTCGTACGGCTCCTCGGCCAACATGGCCGTTAGCAAGGCCGTCTTGGGGCCCTCGGGCAGCGGGGCCGGGCTGTCGATCCGCTCGGCCTTCTTCAGCCAGCTCTGTGGATGATAAATAAGAGAGTTGAGTACCTTATCAAAAGGGAACAATCCGAATATAAGAGTAAAACTTAACATACCTCCCGAGGGGGGTTGGCAGCGTCAAGGCTGATGTCTTCCTCCTTGGCTGGCCAGTCCTTCTGCGGCTTGAACAGCACCTTCCACAGCTGGGCGTGGGAAGTGCGGTAGAAGCTGATCACGGTGGTGGGGTCCTCGGGCTTGTAGACCCACATGGGGGAGGCCCGGTCTTGAAAAGGGAGGATGCGGCGGCAGAGCATGATCTGAATCACGTTGGGCAGCTCAACCCCCCGCTCTATCATCTTGGATATCCGATTCTGCAGCAGCGCCACCTCCTTGTTTGACCCCCAGTCGAGGCCATTCTTGGTCCACGAGACCAACCTCATGGGGGGTCCGGATCTGAAGGCAGGGATTGCCCCCCAATCCGCGCTCCATGGCTCCGTGATGTAGAACCACTCCTTCTGCCAGATCTTGACGGTTTCGATGAAGGTGCCCTCTGGCCACTCAACCCGGGGAAGCTTGCTGACCATCGCTCCCCTACAGTCTGCCTGCTGGCTGTCAACGATCTTCGGCTTGACGTTGAAGATCTTCAGCCACAGGCCGAAGTGTGGCCGGACCTGGAGAAAGGCCTCGCAGATGATGATGAAGGCCGAGATGTGCAGAAAGGAGTTCGGGGCAAGATCGTGGAAATCGAGCCCATAGAAAAACATCAGGCCCCTGACAAAGGGGTGGAGAGGAAAGCCTAACCCTCAGATGAAATGGGGGGGGGGGACACCACCCTCTCACCGGGCCTCGACGTGGGGATGACTTGACCTGCCTCCGGAGCGCAGTGAGCGACGTCGGCGGGAAGGTAACCCACATTCTTCAGCTCTAGGATGGCACTCTCAGTGACGATGGAGGCCTCCCACTTGCCCTTAGACCCAGAACCGGCCATGACTGAATTGAATGGGTGGCCGGAGAGGTTCTTGGAAGGGAGAACAGATCTGGGCGCTGGAGCTCAAGAGATTGGGAGGGCAACGACGAAGGAAGAAGTGAGAGTGTGCGAAGGAAATGGTGGCTGCTCCCCTTTTATGGGCTGCTGTAGAACCAAGGGTCCTTTTACTTCGCCGCAGGCTTCGCCGTTTCCCCGTATAATCGTGCCATTATGCGCGCGTGGGATAGTGCAAATCATTGATCATATCCCTTAAAAACAGGGCACGATCTCCATATTGATGGGACGCACCAATGAAGGAACCGCCTTGAACCGCGAATCAAGTTTTCATAAACCAACTCGTGGGCGTGGCGGGTCGTGACCCTTCGGCAAAAGTTGTCAGATGGGGGCACTGTTCACACCTATGCGACTAGCCTTCGGGGCTAAGTTATCGGTACACTTCGGTGACCGAAGCATAATTCGGGGAACATATGGTCAGGCAGCCCTTGAGGATTTGATTTAGAGGGGTTGCAGGCTTGGCACAAGTACCACAGGAGGGAAGGAACTGGTCCACAAAGCCAATGGTGTTTGGCATATACCTTGGCTTTGAAGACTAGTTCGGGGGCTACTGAGGGTGTCCCGGACTAGGGGGTACTCGGGCTGCCGGCCTATGTCCTATAGGCCAGACTATTGGGCCGCTCTTGACTCATCAAAGGAAGGCCGGATTGTGGGCGACCCCGTGCACCAGAAGGAAACCTCCGAAGACTTGGCGTCTCCTCCAAGAAATATTTAGCGTAACCGGCATGTTTATTCCCTGATGGCAACCGACCATATGTAACCCTAGATCCCTCTGGTGTCTATATAAACCAGAGGGTTTAGTCCGTAGAGCCGGAAGAACCATTATCTTCATACCCACCTAGGGTTTAGCCCATCTGATCTCGAGGTAGATCAACTCTGTAATCATCGTACAATCACATCAATACAATCAAGCAGGACGTAGGGTTTTACCTCTTCGAGAGGGCCTGAACCTGGGTAATCGCTGTCTATGCGTTCCTTGTTATCCATTGACTCCAAGATCCACAGTTCGGACCCCCTACCCGAGATCTGCCGGTTTTGGTACCGACACCATGTTTTTAGCATTCAAAAAATGAAAACGGGTTTCTTTGTGAAACATGTTGGAACCTCGCTTTGGCAACATCGTTTGTCATCCCAAGATGCAGACATGTGCCAAATTTGGGCACATTATCATAAACTATTCCATGAATTTGGCCATATCGTTGCTCGTTTGGCTTGAAAGCCATGAATCTTCGTTCATGGTAGCACGTTTCTGAGAACATTTTTTCAAGAAAACATCAGTATTCCAAGTTTTATATTTTTCCTTGTTGGTAGGTCACATATCATGATGTGACGCGGAGGTTTCCCATTTTTTCGATTTTTTTTTGAGTTTTTTATGGTCTTTTCAAAATCCGTTCAAATTCACCGCGGTGACCGTTCGTGGCTAGGGGTTAAATCATGCAAAGCTGGTTGTGATTCTTTGATGAAATGACTACCTATGAAACTAAAAATGATTTTTAGTAAAAATAACGGGCAAGCTATGGAGCACCCGCAGTTCAAATTTTAGCCGTTTCAAGTTGAATCGACAGATGGTTGTCTGAATGGCCGGGAGTAGCTAGAAGGCTCGGAAATGCATGATTTTTGGTGACCGTCCGTAAAATATGGTCTAGTTTGATATAGAGATGGAATGGTGCCATTTAGAATGACCCACTTTGTAGCCGCTTCACGAAAAACCCATGTTTTTAGCATTCAGAAAATGAAAAATGGGTCTTTTTTGTGAAACAAGTTGGAACCTCACTTTGGCAACATTGTTTGCCATCCCAAGTTGCAGACATGTGCCAATTTGGGCATATTATCATAAACTATTCCATGAATGTGGCCATATCATTGCTCGTTTGGCTTGAAAGCCATGAATCTTCATTCATGGTAGCTCGTTTTTGAGAACACTTTTTCAAGAAAACATCCGTATTCCAAGTTTTATATTTTGTCTTGTTGGTAGGTCACATATCATGATGTGACGCGGAGGTTTCCCATCTTTTCAAAGTTTTTTGAATTTTTTATGGTCTTTTCAAAATCCGGTCGAATTCGTCGTGGCGACCGTTCGTGGCTAGGGGTTGAATCATGCAAAGTTGTTGGTGATTCTTTGATGAAATGACTACTGTGAAGCTAAAAATGATTTTTAGTAAAAATAAAGGGCAAGCTATGGAGCGCCCGCAGTTCAAATTTTAGCCGGTTCCAGTTGAATCGGCAGATGGTTGTTTGAATGGCCGGGAGTAGCTTGAAGGCTCGGAAACGTATGCTTTTTGGTGACCGTCCGTAAAATATGGTCTACTTTGATATAGAGATGGAATGGTGCCATTTAGAATGACACTCTTTGTAGCCGCTTCACGAAAAACCCATGTTTTTAGCATACAGAAAATGAAAAATGGGTTTTTTGTGAAACAAGTTGGAACCTAACTTTGGCAACATTGTTTGCCATCCCAAGTTGCAGACATGTGCCAAATTTGGGCACATTATCATAAACTATTCCATGAATGTGGCCATATCATTGCTCGGTTGGCTTGAAAGCCATGAATCTTCATTCATGGTAGCTCGTTTTTCAGAACACTTTTTCAAGAAAACATCAGGATTCCAAGTTTTATATTTTGTCGTGTTGCTAGGTCACATATCATGATGTGATGTGGAGGTTTCCCATTATTTCGATTTTTTTGAATTTTTTATGGTCTTTTCAAAATCCAATCAAATTCTTCACGGTGACCGTTCGTGGCTAGGGGTTGAATCATGCAAAGCTGTTGGTGATTCTTTGATGAAATGACTACCTGTGAAGCTAAAAATGATTTTTAGTAAAAATAACGGGCAAGCTATGGAGCACCCGCAGTTCAAATTTTAGCCGGTTCCAGTTGAATCGGCAGATGGTTGTCTGAATGGCCGGGAGTAGCTAGAAGGCTAAAAAATGCATGATTTTTGGTGACCGTCTGTAAAATATGGTCTACTTTGAGACAGAGATGGAATGACGCCATTTAGAATGACACTCTTTGTAGCCGCTTCATGAAAAACCCATGTTTTTAGCATTCAGAAATGAAAAATGGGTTTTTTTGTGAAACATGTTGGAACCTCGCTTTGGAAAAATTGTTTGTCATCCCAAGAATGAAAAATTTGAAACCCATGTTTTTAGCATTCAAAAAATAAAAAAATTGAAGTTTAGCATTGGCGCAGTGGAGGTTGGAGGAGGCAGCGGTGAGAGGAGGGAGTACAAGGAGGAGGCGGCGGTGAGAGGAGGGAGGAGGCGGGGGTGAGAGGAGGAAGGAGGCGGTGGCGAGGAATGGGGAAGATGAAGTGGAGTGGGGGAAATGAAGTGGAGTGGGGAAGGAGTCAATAGTCACTTGTTTATATGATATATAGAAATGTTTCGGTACAGAACAAGCAGTCCCTCTGTAGCTCAGTGGTAGTGAACAAGTGAATTCAGCGCATGGTCGTGGGTTCGAGTCCCCGCAGGCGTAACTTTTTTAGTACCGAATATAATTTTTTTAAGCACAACTGGACCAAGTTTTAAGACAATCAAAACAATCATAACAATCAGCATCAGCATTAGCATCCAAAATGCACCAGCATCATAACAATTATAACCAGTGTTTTGCATAACAAAGGAAATCATAACAAAATGCACCAGCATCATAACAATCAGCATCCAAAATGCACCAGCATCCAAAATGTTGATGCTTATAAAAGCGATCAAATCCCCCTTTCACTAAATGAGACCAGCATCCAAATGTTGATGCTTACAAAAGGAAATCAAATGTTTTGCATTATTGATTGTTCTGCCTGTCCATCATTACAGCCATCAGGATCACATCACTACAACCATCAGAATCTTCAAGCATTTTGAATCAGCCGCATGCATTTTGCTACCTGGAGAGAATTGTAGTACAAAAACTACACCAGGATAAAATCAACAAAAACTATAGAGAAGGTTTATCACCAATAAATTCTTGGTACAAGAAGGAAAACTACAGAGAAGGAAAATTACATCAGGATTGTAAGTGCATCTAGTGCCACCCCTTGTTGGTTTTGGAGTATTGACGACAAACTTGGTTGAGGGACTAATGTGTTTGTGAGATTCACAGGAGAACATAGGTAGAAGTCCCTATTGATTCGGTTTACCCATCAAAGATGACCCCAAAAAATGTATGAAGACAATGGTGGTTCACGAAGACATTCGTGTTGAAGATAATGATTCATGAAGACATACTCTTGAAGCCAATGAAATGCGAAGACTTAGTCTTTTGGTAGTTTCATTTTCTTCTTTCTTGAGTCGTAGGAACCACCATACTGTTAAGTGGGGTCGAGGTAAACGAAGTCAGAATTTGACGTGATGCTCAACCTAAATACGTATGTCTTCGAGCGAAGACAAATGAGAGAAAATCTCTTCCAGAGTTGGTTGAGTCAGCTTTACTTGTAGCCCAAGTCAAGCTGCCGCGTGTGTTTGAAATCCGATCGTTGGACACGTGTCGGTTCCCCAATGACCCAAGGTCATTTCGAAGAAATCTTGTCGGGTTGCCCCCTGGCTATAAATAGCCACCCCCTCCACCATAAATTGGTGGCTGCTCCAAGATTGTGCACGGTTTTTGTCGTTTGAGAGCAACCCACCTCCGAAGCCTTTGTGAGAGAAATCCTGCGAGGACAAACCCAAAACACCCAGAGCCCAAAGTGATTGAGCATCACTGAAGACATTCTGTTCCGAGTGAACCGAAGACTTATTACACTTGAAGACTGTGATCTTTCAGCCGGTTAGGCGTCGCGTTCTGAGTATCCAAGAGTCATTGTGGATTGCCGGTGAACGAAGTCTGTGAAGGTTTGGAAGTCTACCTTGAAGACTTACCCGAGTGATTGGCAAGATTTGCGGATCTTAGCTCAAGGGGAATAAGGTGAAGACGTGGTCTTCTGAGTTCAATCTCAGCCTCCCTAACCAGACGTACAGTTCTCACAACAACTGGAACTGGTCAAACAAATCTTGTGTCTTCTCCATGCAATTGGATCTATCACTCCACTCCTTTACTTACTGTTTAGTTTCGTGAAGCCTTTGCATGTTTGTTCTGGTTGAAACCATTGTGTGAAGACTTTCTATCTGATCACATTTCTGGCTTCACACTATCTTCTGTAACTACTCGGTTCTACCTAGTTGTTGTTTGTCTTTCCATCTCACTTAAATTGCTATTAACATCCTAGCATGCCTAGTGTAGCTTATCTTCTGCTGTATTCTGTTTAGTTACTATTTTGCTTCCGCATCTTCGAAGACATTGCTTGTTTTCGAAGCCTTTCATAAAAATCGCATATTCACCCCCCCTCTAGTCGATAACTAGCACTTTCAATTGGTATCAGAGCAAGGTGCTCCCTTGTTCTGTGTGATTCGGTTTAACCACCTGGAGTTTTAGCTATGTCGATGATACGTCTCCAACGTATCTATAATTTTTGATTGTTCCATGATATTATAGTATCAATCTTGGATGTTTTATATGCACTTACAAGCAATTATATATCATTTTTTGGGACTAACCTATTAACCTAGTGCCCAGTGCCAGTAGCTGTTTTTTGCCTGTTTTTGGTTTCTCGGGATATCAGTACCAAACGAAGTCCAAATGCCACGAAATTTTTTGGAGATTTTTTTCTGGACATAAGAGACACTAGAAGCTTTGGGAGAGGGCCAGAAGCCAGAGGAGGTGGCCACGAGCCACTAGGGCGCGCCCCATGGGGTGGCATGCCCTGGTGCCTCGTGGGCCCACCTCTGCTCCGTTTGACCTAATTCCACCTCTATAAATTCTCTAAAATCGGGAAACCAACAGAGGAGTCCACGAAATACTTTTTCCGCCGCCGCAAGTTTCTGTTCTCGAGAGATCCCATCTGGAGGCCTGTTCCGGCACTCCGCCGGAGGGGGATTCGATCACAGAGGGGCTCTACATCATCTTTGCTGCAATTCTGATGATGTGTGAGTAGTTTAACACAGACCTTCGGGTCCATAGTTAGTATCTAGATGGCTTCTTCTCTCTATTTGATCTTCAATACAATGTTCTCCTCGATGTTCTTGGAGTTCTATCCGATGTAATCAATTTTTGCGGTGTGTTTGTTGGGATCTGATGAATTTTGAGTTTATGATTGAATTATCCATGAATTTTATTTGAGTCTTCTCTGAACTCTTTTATGCATGATTGTTATAGCTTCGTATTTCTCTCCGATCTATTGATTTGGTTTGGCCAACTAGATTGATTTTTCTTGCAATGGGAGAGGTGCTTTGTAATGGGTTCGATCTTGCGGTGCTCAATCCCGGTGACAGAAGGGGACATGACACGTATGTATCGTTGCTATTAAGGGTAAAAAGATGGGGTTTATTCATGCGTGAGTTTACTTTGTGTACATCATGTCATCTTGCTTAAGGCGTTACTCCGTTCTTTATGAACTTAATACTCTAGATGCATGCTGGATAGCGGTCGATGTGTGGAGTAATAGTAGTAGATGCAGAATCGTTTCGGTCTACTTGTCTCGGACGTGATGCCTATATACATGATCATTGCCTTGGATATCACCATGATTATTTGCTTTTCTATCAATTGCCCAACAGTAATTTGTTTACCCACCGTATGCTATTTTCAAGAGAGAAGCCTCTAGTGAAAACTATGGCCCCCGGGTCTACCTTTATCATACATTGAAAATCTCAAAAATACCTTGCTGTAATTTTACTTTATTTATTTTATTTTGTATTTTTGTTCGATCTATCTGTCTATCACCATACAATTTAATCTTGCAATTAACCGCCAAGGTATTGACAACCCGCACTTACGGCTCTATACGCCAACCCAACTTGCTCTGGCCCTGGACGAATAGTTTTTTGAACTGCATGTTGTAAACTACCAAGAGCCAATCCGAATTGATCTTGTAACAGATCCGCAACCGAACGAATACGTTTATTTTTCAAGTGGCGTTGGGTGCAAGGATTTGTTATTTTGTCTGCAGGTGCTGCTAACGAGTTGTTGCGTGATTCTCCTACTGGATTGATAACCTTGGTTTCATAACTGAGGGAAATACTTATCTCTACTGTACTGCATCATCCCCTCCTCTTCGGGGAATAACCAACGTAGATCACAAGTAGTAGGAAGAATTTCTGGCGCCATTGCCGGGGAGACATCATCAGCATCTATCAAGTACCTACGCATAAACTCTCATCTCCTTGCATTTATTTTATTTGCCTTTGCCTCTCGTTTTCATCTCCCCCACTTCTAAATTTTTTTCACAAAAATACAAAAATATTTTCCGTTTGGCTTTTTCGTGTTTGCTTACTTTATCATTATGACTAGTTCTTCTCCCGACTTGTCGTTCCCTCCTTACTTAGGAGAAGGTTCTGGAATTTTAAACTTTAAATATTCGAGTGATGAATCTTTAAAAGAACCTTGGGATAGATTATTGGAAATACAAATGAGAGCTAGGCCTCAGAGTCATATTAAATTGCTTCTAAGGAGTTTTTATGTTGGTTTACCTCTTGCTTATAGACGTATCCTGGATTCCATGTTCAAAAATGATTTTCTTGGAAATAATGCCTTTGACACTTATGAAAAGATGAAAAGCATATTTGGGCAACCAAATGTAGAAACAATTGAGCCCACCATTCTAGTAAGCTTTCGTCAAACAAAGATAATTAAAGAAACTAAGTCTAGTATGGAGTCCAATTTTGGAGGGATATTCAATCTTGCTTCTAAAATAAACAGCAATGTGGTGTCACAAAATAGGAGATTTGATGCTTTGGAACAAAAAGTTGATGCCTTTTGTGTCTTGAAAGAGATAAAAACCCTTAGTACTAAGCTTGATCATTTAGTCAACATTATTGATAATGGCAAAGAGAGCGAAATAGGAGTTGCTACGGTTACAAAGAAGAAAGATGATAATACTTGAAACCATGCATTATGCCTAGCTAGGGGCATAAAACAATAGCGCTTGTTGGGAGGCAACCCAATGAATAAAATAAATTTTTGCTTTTTGTTTCTGTTTTTTGTGTGCACACAATTATGCTACTGTTATGACTGTGTTTTTATGTTTTAATTAGTGCTTGTGCCAAGTAATGCCTTTGGGTTGATTTGGAAGATAGTATAATTGATGCTGTTTGGAAAACAGAAAGTTTTGCGTCCAGTGCTGGAATTTTAATTCTGTACTGGAGCATCAGAAAAATCTGAAATTTTTACACAGTATTTGTATGTGAGTTTCCCACGTTGTCCTAAGTTTTCAGAATTTTTGGAATTATATAAGTATAGCTTTTAAATGGATCTTTACAGACTGTTCTGTCTTAGACAGATTCTATTTTTGTTGCATAGTTTGCTTATTTTGATGAATCTATGGATCGTATCGGGGGGTATGAGTCATGGAGAAGTTGGAGTACAGTACATTATGCCAATATTATATATGAATCAATTTACAACAGTACCTAAATTTAAAGATTTGTTTGTTATACTAACGGATCTCACGAAGGTTTTGTTGAGTTTTGTGTGATTGAAGTTTTCAAGTTTTGGGTGAGATCACGATGGATGAAGGAATAAGGAGTGGCAAGAGCCTAAGCTTGGGGATGCCCAAGGCACCCCAAGATAATATTCAAGGAAGACTCAAGCGACTAAGCATGGGGATGCCCCGGAAGGCATCCCCTCTTTCTTCTACCAACCATCGGTAATTTTACTTGGAGCTATATTTTTATTCGTCACATATCATGAGTTTTGCTTGGAGCGTCTTGTATTATATGAGTCTTTGCTTTGTTTGCTTTTTTAGTTTGTCACAATCATCTTTGCTGGACACACCTATTTGAGAGAGCCACACGTTTATCATGATTTGTTAGAATACTCTATGTGTTCACTTATATCTTTTGAGCTAGGCAGTTGCTCTAGCGCTTCACTTAAATCTTTTTGAGCACGACGGTGGCTATATTTTGAAGAAATATTTGAATTCTCATGCTTCACTTATATTATTTTGAGAGTTGATAAGATTAAATTTTGAAGAAATATTTGCACTCTCATGCTTCACTTATATCTTTTTGAGAGTTGATAAAAGTAATGGTAATTTGCACAAGATATGAATTTGGTCCCAAAGTGATGAATATTCAAGAGGGATATAATAAAAACTTTCATTAAAGATCATTGGATATGATAAGTTTGATTCCTTGCAATAGTTTTGCGATATGAAGATGATAATATGTGAGTCATGTTAGTGAGTAATTGTGATTTAGTAAGAATATTGGTGTTAAGGTTTGTGATTCCCTATGCATGCACATAAAGTCAATAGTTATGCAACGAAATTATATCCTACTTATGGTTCATTATTCAGTGTTAGTTATGTTCAATGCATGTTTATGACCGTTTTTGCTTTTTGGTTGGTCGCTTCTCAATCTATTTGCTACCCTTCATTTGTACTAAGCGGGAATACTGCTTGTGCATCCAACTCCTTAAACCCAAAGTTGTGCCAAATGAGTCCACCATACCTACCTATATGCGGTATTTCCTTGCCGTTCCAAGTAAATTTGCATGTGCCAACTCTAATTTTTCAAAATAATTTTCCATTTTGTGCGCCCGTACCGCTCATGAAGCGACAGGGGGTGGCCAATATTTTCCATGCTAGGTGTGTTATTCTCACGATGAGTGTTTATTCACTTATCATTGCATGAGAGAGTGGTAGGTAATAGGGATGCCCAGTCCCGAAATGCAATTTTTTTTAATATGATGATAATAATAAATTCCTTGGAAAGTGTTGGTACGGAGGGCACCCGTGGATACGGCTAGCCATGGATAGTGAAAGAATGGTGGAAAGGAAATAAACTTTATTTTCTGTTTGGGAACCGCCTATAATGTGTCTAGCATGGAAGATATTGGGAATTCTCGGTCGCTTTCGTTGACAGGAAAAGCATGCCTCTCAAAATAATTCTATCTCTCTAATTTAAGCTTTGAGCTCTGGCACCTCTGCAAATCTCTGCTTCCCTCTGCGAAGGGCCTATCTATTTACTTTTATGCAATTTTTATTTTTATTTTGAGTCTCCATCTTCTCTTACAAAGCACCAACTAGAGGGCACTATTGTCATACTTGTGCATTGTGTGTAGCTAATATTGAGTGTGTTTCATGAATGGATCAATGATTGAGCAGAATGGGCTAGGGATAACTTTCTTTAGCATTGATATTTTGAAAGACATGGTTGCTTGTTAGTATGCTTGAGTATTTATGTCTTCATGTCAAATTATAGACTATTGCTTTGAATCATTCAAGTCCAAATGTCCATGCTACAAAAGAAAAGATTATATGATGAATATGATAGGTAGCATTCCACATCAAAAATTCTGTTTTTATCATATACCTACTCGAGGACGAGCAGGAATTAAGCTTGGGGATGCTTGATATGTCTCCAACATATCTATAATTTTTGATTGTTCCATGCTATTATAGTATCAATCTTGGATGTTTTATATGCACTTACAAGCAATTATATATCATTTTCTAGGACTAACCTATTAACCTAGTGCCCAGTGCCAGTTGCTGTTTTTTGCCTGTTTTTGGTTTCTCAGGATATCAGTACCAAACGAAGTCCAAATGCCATGAAACTTTTTGGAGATTTTTTTCTGGACATAAGAGACACTAGAAGCTTCGGGAGAGGGCCAGAAGCCAGAGGAGGTGGCCACGAGCCACCAGGGCGCGCCCCAGGTGGGGTGGCGCGTCCTGGTGCCTCGTGGGCCCACCTCGGCTCCGTTTGACCTAATTCCACCTCTATAAATTCTCTAAAATCGGGAAACCAACAGAGGAGTCCACGAAATACTTTTTCCGCCGCCGAAGTTTCTGTTCTCGAGAGATCCCATCTGGAGGCCTTTTCCGGCACTCCGCCGGAGGTGGATTCAATCACGGAGGGGCTCTACATCATCCTTGCTGCCCTTCCAATGATGCATGAGTAGTTTACCACAGACCTTCGGGTCCATAGTTAGTAGCTAGATGGATTCTTCTCTCTATTTGATCTTCAATACAATGTTCTCCTCGATGTTCTTGGAGTTCTATCCGATGTAATCACTTTTTGCGGTGTGTTTGTTGGGATCCGATGAATTGTGAGTTTATGATCAGATTATCCATGAATATTATTTGAGTCTTCTCTTAACTTTTTTATGCATGATTGTTATAGCTTCGTATTTCTCTCCGATCTATTGATTTGGTTTGGCCAACTAGATTGATTTTTCTTGCAATGGGAGAGGTGCTTTGTAATGGGTTCGATCTTGCGGTGCTCAATCCCGGTGACAGAAGGGGACATGACACGTATGTATCGTTGCTATTAAGGGTAAAAAGATGGGGTTTATTCATGCGTGAGTTTACTTTGTCTACATCATGTCATCTTGCTTAAGGCGTTACTCCGTTCTTTATGAACTTAATACTCTAGATGCATGCTGGATAGCGGTCGATGTGTGGAGTAATAGTAGTAGATGCAGAATCATTTTGGTCTACTTGTCTCGGACGTGATGCCTATATACATGATCATTGCCTTGGATATCATCATGATTATTTGCTTTTCTATCAATTGCCCAACAGTAATTTGTTTACCCACCGTATGCTATTTTCAAGAGAGAAGCCTCTAGTGAAAACTATGGCCCACGGGTCTACCTTTATCATACATTGAAAATCCCAAAAATTCCTTGCTGCAATTTTACTTTATTTATTTTATTTTGTATTTTTGTTCGATCTATCTATCTATCACCATACAATTTAATCTTGCAATTAACCACCAAGGGATTGACAACCCCTTGTTCGCGTTGGGTGCAAGGATTTGTTATTTTGTGTGCAGGTGCTGCTAATGAGTTGTTGCGTGATTCTCCTACTGGATTGATAACCTTGGTTTCATAACTGAGGGAAATACTTATCTCTACTGTACTGCATCATCCCCTCCTCTTCGGGGAATAACCAACGCAGATCACAAGTAGCAGTCGATTACAAGAATATTAAAGGTTTCCGCTGCGTGCCCTGTCTTCGATGGCACTGATTACCCTTACTGGAAGAATAAGATGCGCATGCATCTTGAAGCCATTGACAATGACCTCTGGTATGTTGTCAGGACTGGTGTTCCCAAGATCGGTGAAGGTGTCACCGCTGCTGATGTGAAGAGGTTCGCGCAATTGGACTCAACCTCCAAGAACATCATCTGTGGTCATCTAACCAAAGGGCAATATGGTCGTGTGAGTGCTCTGGAATCTGCGAAGCTAGTCTGGGACTGGCTCTCCAAGTTCAACGAGGGCGTCTCATCTCAATGAGACTCCCGAATCGATGTTCTTTGCAATCTCTTCAACCACTTCAAGAGGCTCGAAAATGAAAATGTTCAACTCACTTTTGATCGTCTCACCGATATCACTAATGAGCTTCATGCTCTCGGTGCCACTGACATCACCAAGCATGAAGTTGTGAAAAAGCTATTGAGGTCTCTTGATAGTTCGTTCAACACCCTATCTCTGATGATTCAAGAGCGTCCTGACTTCAAGCAATTGGATCCTTCCGATAGTCTTGAGAGGCTCAACACTCATGAATTCTAGCTGTCTGAGAAGAGAGATATCTATGGTCCTAGCTATGGACGTGCCCATGCTTTGAAGGCAAAGGCTGTATCTTCGTCTGAAGACTCTGATTGCAGTTCTGGTGACCCTGAAGACATTGGGAGAGAACTTGCAATGCTCGTGAAGAAATTCCAGAAATTCACCAAGAAAAACCGCTTTGGAAAGTCTTCAAAGTATGATTCCAATAAGGCAGAGGCTTCCACTCCTGACTACAAGAAGAGAACTTGCCACAAATGCAAGAAGCCAGGCCACTACATGGCTGAATGTCCTCAATGGGAAAAGGAATCTAAGAAGAAGAAGAAGAGCAAGGACTATGACTCTGCCGAGAAGAAGAAGAAATACTCAAAGTCTTCATCAAAGTCTTCGTCAAAATCTTCATTGCACAAACGCAGTTCCTCCGGCAAAGCTCGTGCATTCATTGGCAAGAAAATGGATTCTGAGGAGGAGTCTACTTCTGAGGAGGTGGTGGAGGAGTCAGAGGAGGAGTCTAATTTAGGCGTGGCAAGCCTGGCTCTGGCTTCAGCATTCGTCGCCAAGTCTATCTTCAACAATGAAGACAATGGCTACGTCACCAACACTGAAGCTGGGAATGACGACGACTCTACTCCTACCTACTGCTTCATGGCAAGAGGTGCTAAGGTAACATCTCGCGTTGCGTACTTTGAAACCTTGAGTGAAGATGACTCTGAATGTGAATCCAAACCTAGCTATAAGACACTTGCTAAAATTGCAACTGAGCAACAAACTGCTATGGAAAAAAATTCAAAAACTGTTAGACAGAACGATGATCTGTTGGACGAGGAAATGAATCGAAGTCAATCCTTGATTGAAGACATAAAAAATCTTCAGGTCAAGTATGACAAACTCTTAAGTCGTCATGATACCCTCTCATCTGATCATGAGAAGCTCTCCTATGAATATCTTCAAAGGAAGCAAGAGCTTGAGAAGCAGAGAGTGTCTCATGATGATCTTCGAACTGAAAACGATTCACTACTCCCTCAACAGATCAGTATCGCTCAGGATGAATTTGTGCCACCTTGCTTGAAATGCCTTGAGCGTGATAACGCCAATTCTTCTGCTGAATGTTCCACTGTTTCTGAAACAGCAATATCTTCAACTGTTGATTTGGCAACTAACCCCTCATCTGAGGAAGCCACTGCTATTACTGATGAGAATGCTAGGTTGAAGACATTTCTTGAGACAAGCATGTATAAGAGTCTAAAAGGGCATCAAACCCTTTGTGATGTCCTCAAGAAATAGATCCTGAACAGAAACCCTAGGAAAGAGGGCATTGGTTTTGAAAGAAACATGAAAGTTGATGGCACATATTGGAAACCTCAGCAGTATCCCAAAACCACTTGGGTTGCTGCAACAGGACCCCAACAGACCCATCCACATTATCTGGCTATACATGTGCTAACCCCATCATCATTAATGAGTCATTTGACTCAAACTATAAACTGTTCAAAAATCAGAATGGTGAAGTGTTTCCCAGGTTTATTGGAACTAACTGCAGGAATGGTTCTCCTATGAAGAAGATCTGGGTTCCCAAAAGTCTTCTGAAAAGGCTTCCCGTGAATGTCATCATGACACCACCTGGGAAGAAAACAAACCCCAGAGCAAAAGCTTCATACAGACCAAAGTCTTCCTATGATCATGCTAACACTCATGTTTCGCAGGGTTACAATGATCGGTCTCATGAATATGAACATCATTCTTCGAACCATTATGTTCACAAATCGAAGATTTTTTCTGCATATTCATTTGAGTACTCTAACCCCCTTGTGAAGCTATTTGCTAGGTCTTCAAAGCCAAAATTCTCAGATGCTGCACTTAGACTTATTGCTTCTAACCCACCCCTTCAGATGTGGGTGGTTAATAAGACCTGCTCTTGTAGGGTCAGGTCTCCAGCCGAAATGCATTGGGTTCTGAAGACAATGCTGGGGACCTAAAAAATCTTGTTGGACGCAAGATAAAATGTCGAAATGGTCTTACCATTTATTTCGTCCATGGATTTCTTGATGATCATCCTACCATATCCTCCAAGAAACTTACATTCTCTGAAAGTCTTCACCTTCAAATGTTTGCTCTTCACAATTATCTTGGTGAAGCCTATCCTACTAACTGCACTGTAGGGTACACTTCCGAAAGCTACTGAATGGATCCTGGACAGTGGCTGCACTAACCATATGACTGGTGACCGAAGCTTACTCATGTACTCAACACTTCGTCCATCAACACAAAGTCATATCACATTTGCTGATACAGGGAAAAGCAAGGTATTGGGTCTAGGTAGGGTTGCAATCTCAAAGGATCGACACATGGATAAAGTGATGCTTGTCGAATCCCTTGGATTCAACCTCATGTCAGTCTCAATGCTTTGTGATCTTGATATGATTGTCATCTTTGGCAAATTTTGCTGTCTTGTGCTAATGGCTTCTGACAAAACTCAAGTCTTCGAAGGTTATCGAAGAGGTGACTTGTACATGGTAGATTTCTCCGCAGGACCACAGTTAGCCACATGTATTCTAGCAAAAGCTTCAGAGTGCTGGCATTGACATCGATGGCTAGGATATGCTGGCATGAGGAACTTGCACACCGTTGTGAAGAAGAAGCACATCATTGGGATCGAGGGTGTCAAGTTCAAGAAGGATCACTTGTGTGGTGCCTGTGAAGCTGGGAAGATGACTAGGGCGAAACATCCCTCGAAGACAATCATGACGACCACTCGTCCCTTCGAGCTACTTCACATGGATTTATTCGGCCCTACTCATTACTCTACTCTTACTACTTCTGCACATCTATATGGCTTCGTGATTGTTGATGATTACTCTCGATATACCTGGGTGCATATAATCCTGTATAAGACTGAAGTGCAGGATGTCTTCAGGCGGTTCGCCAACCGTGCCATGACCAACTATGGCATCAAGATCAAGCACATCAGGAGTGACAATGGCACCGAGTTCAAGAACACTGGGCTCGATACCTATCTTGATGTCCTTGGCAACACTCATGAGCTGTCAGCTCCACTCCGCAGCAGAATGGCGTCGTGGAGCGCAAGAACAAGACTCTTATCAAGATGGTACGCACTATGCTTGATGAATACAAGACACCGTGCAAGTGGTGGCCTGAAGCTATTGACACTGCATGCCACATCATCAACAGAGTATATCTTCACAAGTTCTTCAAGAAGACATCATATGAATTGATCACTGGTAAGAAGCCAAATGTAAGTTATTTCAAAGTCTTCGGTGCAAGGTGTTGGATAAGGGATCCACATCAAACTTCCAAATTTGCACCGAAAGCACATGAGGGTTTTATGCTTCGCTATGGAAAGGATTAGCACACCTACAAAGTCTTCAACCTCTTTCACCATAAAGTGGTTGAAACTGTAGATGTGCGATTCTATGAGACTAACGGCTCGCAAAGAGAGCACCTGCCACATGTGCTAGATGAACTTCCTCCTAGTGAATCCATCAAGCTAATGGGTACTGGAGATATAATACCCACTGAGGAACCCGGAGATGAAGAGGTTGTGATACCTGCTCCAGTCCAGCGTGAAGACAATGATCAGCCCGAAGATAATGTTGAGCCTAAAGACAATGCTACTAAAGATAATGCTCAGCAACAGCAAAGTCTTCGCCCTGTTCATCCTCATGTGGCCAATGAAGTTCAGATCGAGAAGACTCTTGACAGCATAAATGCACCAGGCCCTCTCACTCGCTCTAGGGCCACGCATCTGGCAAACTTTTGTGGGCACTTCGCTTTCGTCTCCATCACTGAACCCACCAAAGTAGATGAAGCCTTCATGGAACCGGAATCGATTCAAGCTATGCAAGAAGAGCTTCAGCAATTTGAGCTCAACAATGTGTGGGAATTTGTCTAGCGTCCTGATCCTCTCAAGCACAACATCATTGGAACCAAATGGATCTACCGCAACAAGCAAGATGAACATAGCCAAGTTGTCAGAAACAAAGCCCATCTTTTTGCTCAAGGATACACACAAGTTGAAGGGATTGACTTTGATGAAACCTTTGCTCCTCTGGCTAGGCTTGAAGCCATTCGCATACTTAAGCCAATCATCATGATATACTCCTGTATCAAATGGATGTGAAGAGTGCCTTTCTCAACGGCAAAATTGAAGAAGAAGTCTATGTTGCTCAACCACCTGGGTTTGAAGATCCAAAGCACCCTGACAAGGTATACCGGCTCAACAAAGCACTGTATGGCCTCAAACAAGCTCCACGAGCCTGGTATGATACACTCAAGGAATTCCTGAAAAGCAAAGGCTTCAAACCTGGTTTGCTTGATCCCACTCTCTTCACCAAATCATATGATGGTGAACTGTTTGTCTGACAAATCTATGTGGATGACATTATCTTCGGCTGCACTAACAAAAGATATAGTGATGAGTTCAGTCATATGATGCAAGAGCAATATCAAATGTCCATGATGGGAGAGCTGAAATTCTTCCTTGGTCTTCAAATTCGTCAACAACACAATGGCATCTTCATCTCACAAGAAAAGTATCTCAAGGATTGTTTCAAGAAATTTGGCATGCAAGATTGCAAAGGCTACAAGACGCCAATGCCAACCAATGGTCATCTGAGCTCTGATGAAAGTGGTAAAGACTTCGATCAAAAGGTATACCGCTCCATGATTGGTTCTTTATTGTACTTATGTGCATCTAGGCCAGATATAATGCTTAGCGTTTGCATGTGTGCCCGATTCCAAGCGGCACCAAAGGAATCGCATCACCTCGCGGTGAAGCGAATACTTCGATATTTGGCTCACACCCCAACACTAGGATTATGGTATCCAAAGGGCTCAGAACTTGATCTTGTTGGATTTTTCGATGCTGATTATGCTGGTGATAAGGTGGATCGCAAGTCTACATGAGGCACTTGTCACTTTCTTGGCCGATCTCTTGTCTGTTGGTCTTCGAAGAAGCAGAACTGCGTATCACTCTCTACTGCTGAAGCTGAATACATTATTGCTGGATCCTGTTGTGCTCAGCTTCTCTGGATAAAGCAAACCCTCAAGGACTATGGCATCAACAAGAAGAAAGTACCTCTGTTCTGCGATAATGAGAGTGCCATCAAGATCGCCCACAACCCAGTGCAGCACTCCAAGACAAAGCATATCCAGATTAAACATCATTTTCTTCACGATCATGTGCTCAAAGAAGACATTGACATCATTCATGTCAACACTGAAGATCAACTGGCAGATATCTTCACGAAGCCTTTGGATGAGAATAGGTTTTGCAAGTTGCGGTGTGAGCTAAATATCTTTGAATCCTTAAATGTCCAGTGAATGGACACGCATCCTAACGCTTATGCATTGTTGATGACTATGATGTACAATGCACGAAGTAACATATGTTTTCAATTCATGAAGATATGCACTCTAAGTGTGAAGATATTAACGCGGAATTTGACTTTAGATTGCCACGATAAGTTGTGCGCCGTGTCTGGGTCTAATACTTCCAATACGGTGGGTAACGCCACCACCAAAAATTTCTTGAAGATTTCTCTTTGGCGTCAAAACTTTTGCAACATCTTCTTGATTTTGGTTTGTCTTCTTATTGATATTTATCTTCACTCTTCGTCTTCGCATTTGAATATATATATATATATACCTATGTGTTTTGTCCTCAACAGCATTCACTTATAGCTAAGTCTTCACGTTGCTTTTCTGACCTAAGTGAATGTGATCGGACCCTTACCTCTCTATGCTCATCTCTTCTAATCTCTCCAAATCTTCATATGCATTCTACTTGACACGTGTCAATTGTCTTCACTGTGTCCTTGTCAGTCGAAGATCTTGAGACCTATATTTAAAACGTTTTTATTATCCTTATCCATTTTGGCGGTCGCCGCAGAAGCCGGAACGTCCTCCCACCAAAACAGCTGTGAGGTGGGCTTAGTGGAGTAAATGCGTGGCAGTACAAACTACGCATGCATGCCACACATCAAGCAAATACAAAGCGCCAGGGGTAACATAGTAAATTCACCCGGGTCGAACTCCTCATAAATACTTCGCCCCCGCGATCATTTATTTCTTTCACACCTGTCGCCCTCGCTTCCTCAAACCCTAGCGCCGTTGCTAGCTTCCATCGTCGCCGGAGAAGAAGCGCTTCGCTGCCGCGACCTCTTCGACGCCATACTCACGCCGGCCGCGGTTATCTTCGCACCGCCGCCGCCGTAGCTGTCTTCCACCGCCAAGTTAGGGCGTGGGAGATCGAACCACTCAGCTTCCTCTTCGTTTCGTTGCGCTGTTCTTCGTAAGTTCATCGTGCGGTAAATAAATCCTACTTTTTACCGCTCGTTTGATCCGATAAAATTTCCAATATCTTCAAAATTTGTTTTTCCACTTCCAATCATTATCTTTAGTTGTACCCATCTCATATCTTGCAAAGTTATTTCACTTATGACACATGACTTGTATGATTCTTCACTTGTACTTATTCTCGAATTCGTACAAATCTGGAACCAACCTCTCACTATAAGTGAATGTCTTCGCAGTATGAGGTCATTATCTTAAACTGATTTAACTTCAAAATTCTCTAAGAATGCATATGACCTCTCCTCCTTCCCTCGCATCTCTAATTCTCTCACAGGTACATGTCCGTGGCTGAGTCGCACGGTTCTCATAGTCTGAATTCATTTGCATACTTCCTACAGCTTCATCTTGATTCACCTGAAGCTAGTTCTTGCCGCATCAGTCATGTGAAGCCAATCAGTCCTGTGAAGACAATGGCTGACCACAATGCTCTAGACTCAAAGAAGGGAGGAAGACAAAGGCGAGCTAACACGGCTCTAGACCTCCATCCTTATCTTTATGAGATGTACAAGTCAGATCCTGAGGACACATATGGTCAACGCAAGTCTCAAGTCCAATGGATTCGAAGATATTGGGCAGAAGAGTGGTTCTATTATCACTTCGTTACTCCTGAATATGCTACCAAGAATGCTGTCCGGCCACCATGGGTAGATATTGTGTATAGGAAGCTTATTCTGAAGACAAAGGCTAACGCCCTTGCCTTGAGCTTCTATCCATGCATGGTCAGAGGTGTCATGCCTCAAGATCCAGACCCATCTATCATTTGCTGGTGTCGCGAGGATGATCTACTTGAAGCCAATTATCAGTTTGCATGGGGTTCAGCAGAACAAAACAAGAAAGAGTTTGGCATTGACTTCAATCCTGGTCCTGCTGAACCAAGGCCCGATGGCTCACGTGAAGCTGATTCAAATCTCACTGGACCATGGGATAGCCTCAAGGCATACATTGAACATCTTGATGCTCTTCGTACTGCCGCCGCTGCTGCTCAAGGAGAAGCTCAAGCTGAAGATAATGCTCCTGCCTCACCCAAGGCTCTGCGCAAGACAAAAGCGTCCAAGGCTAAAGGTGCACAGACTTCCAAGACTGCTGCTGCACCAAAAGTTTCAAGAGCGAAGCCATTGAGATCTGCACCGCCTGAAACCAGTGTGCAATCTGAAGATGTGTCTCAGAATACTCCAAAGACAAAAGCAACTGCAGGGCGAGGCCCTAAACCAACCAGCACTTTGCGTGATGATGATGACATCATAGATCTCTCAGATGATGATCTTGATGATGATGCTCTTGAGCAGTTGATCAAGAACAAGCAGGAAGAATCAGATATGTTCAAGGACCTGCCTCTGTTCGACCATGACATTCTCAATAACTTCATTGATGAATGGTTTCGAGACCCTACACTTTCACTTGAAGATCTTCAGTTACCTATCGATATAAGCATCACATTCTAGGGCTTTATAGCCAAAGAACTTGGCATAGTGCAAATGGTGATCGAGCAGAAGAATAAGATTGAGCATGAGAAGAAAGTCTTCAAGAAGCATGTTGACAAGCTTGGCGTCAAGGAAATCAAGGGCTTCAAGCGCTTGATGGCTGATCTGAAAGACGAATTTCAGAGACTCCATTATGAAGCCAAAGGCGCCAGAGATCGTCTCAAGAAATATGCTGAGAAGACAGTACAAGCCCACAATGAGGGCTTGAAATTTAAAGCACTTGGTCGCCCCTCCATTGATCCCAAGTTGATCAAGAAGAAGAAGAAGAAGAAGAAGAGGCCAGTGACTACTGCTGCTGAGGTTTCTAGACAAGATATGCCCAAGATTATCTTTCCACCCAACTTTGCTGGTATGAAGCCTTCGACCCCCTCAATGGCCTCAGAAACGCAGAAGACAAAGATTGCTGAAGCTGAGGCTCGCAAGCGCAAGCAGTCTGAAGCCACTGCCACTCTACCGCAAAAGCGTCAGAAGACAAAGTCTTCAAAGGCTTCGCGCTGGGCCCAAGTGCCTAAAGCTCCTCTGTCCACTGTGCAAGCTGAAGCGATATTTGTCGAACCTATCTTCGTTGCTCCACCTGCCTCTGCTAACACAGAGAGGCGTGTCATTATTCATGAGCCTGCTCCCACAGAGGTTTCTCAGAAAGACACTGAAGATATACCAGGTGTTAACTTCACCGCAACTGAAGACATTGGTCCTGATGCCAATGAGGCTCCAACAGTTGTTGCAGTTCTTCCTCAGCTCTAGACTGAACCGGTATCATCGCCAGTTCAGGAGAACAGTGAGCAAGTTAGCATTGGCAATCCTCCGACGCCAATCATTCCTGATGAGTTTTTGGATCAGGAGCATCCAAATTCACCTCTCCATGAAGTGATTCCCACTACTCCTCCAGCTCAAGTTACGACACGCATACTTGAGTCACTGTAGATCACCCTGGAAGCCATGGAGGAAGACGATGCATCTCCACATGCGTTGCCCTCCTTCCGTAGGCTTCGCAAAGGCCCAAGGCCCTCCTCCTCCATGTCTAGCATTCCCGAAGAGGAAATGCGTACTGAAACCTCTGTTGCTCAAGAGGTCACTCATGAAGATATTCCCCCCTGCAACACAGGCGAGCTTGAAGTTTCTCAAACTGACACTATCCCGGCTGCATCAGCCAAAGACAATCAGGCACCAGACACTGGAACTACTGTTGTCCTTTCTTTTGAAGTTGATCGTACTACATACAATGTGGCTGCCACAACCGAAGATAATCAAGAGTATGTGTCTGAACCTGTTACCACTGATGCCCTTGTGGCCCCTGAGACTGAAGTCCCTACAGCTGAAGCCAATCTGACTGACACACATGACACTCCTGCTCCTGAAGCCAGTACTCATTCTGAAGCCAATGAGGTCAACACTGTTCTGGCATACAATCGTGTCGGTGAGCTGGTTCCTATCAAATGGCCAAATCTCACTCCTCCAGAGCTGCCTGGGCCCCAGTATGAATTCAACATCAACAACAGGCCTCAGATCCAGAAGCCAATGCCAAGGATGCCAAGGCTTCGCAGCACCCCTTCTACAAACTGCAACTTCAGTGTGGCTAGCTTCAGGAATGAGAACACCTTCTTTGACCGCTCCAAGAACCCCTACAACAAGCCAAGAATATCTTCTGACAGGTTCTAGAGCCACCATCAGCGAAGCTACTACATGTGTGTTCTATATGATCAGGCAAGAATCCATCCTCACAGGCGTCTTAGCTATGACGCCATGACCAATCTGCCTTGTTTTGATCAAGCGCTGGAATGCTTCAAGGATGTTGGACTGTTGCCCTTTGTCACAGACAAGGAACACTGGAATGAGGAGTTGATCCTCCAATTTTATGCAACACTTCACATCTCAGGCTACAACAGAGACCCCAACACATGGGTTCTCTAGTGGATGACAAGTGATATTCACCACAAGGTTCACACTCGTGAGTTGCTTGAGCTCACAAACTTGCCCACTCCTGGCGATAACTACAATCCAGGTTGTGAAGCCTATGAAAAGGAAGTTGAAAGCATCTTCCATAAGCCAGAGCCCAATATGACTGAGATGCTCACCATGATGAAGCCATTGCCAATTGAAGCTGATTGCCCCAGGGAATTTCTTATCAAAGACCTTGAGTACTTGCCTCACACTGTTTATCACATTCTTCGCAATACTCTATGGCTAATTAAAGGGCATTCATCTTCAGTCAAGCTCGAAGGCGCCATGAAGACACTGGTCTACTACGTCGTCAATGGCATAAGGTTCAACACACATGACTTCTTCCTCAGACAGCTTGTTGCTTCTAGGATGGATCTTTTTGGCCTCAAATTTAATGTGCCATGGATCATGCACCTCATCAAGCTTTGCTCCTCTGTGCAATATGAACCCTCTGGCCGCAATCATCATATCTTTCTGCCTGAAGTGGATGCACCTCATGAAGTCATTTATCCTTCAGCAGACAAAGATCCAAGACTTGTGGAATCAAGCCACTCTGCTCATATGGAAGCTATTCACCTTTCCAATGTGGCCTCCACTTCTGAACTTGCTGGTCAGTTTCGGCAACCACGTCAAGCAAACACTGAAGCCACTACCAGCACTGTACCGCAAAGGCCTCAGAAGCGTGCACGGATGCTGACTGATCGGGAACTCTTGGTTTCCCTTCATCAAAAGCAAGATAGGCATCATCTTTGGCTCAAGCGCCAGAAGCAGAGCATCATGTCCGATGTTAATCATGTCCGAAACCTATCCACTAAGAACGCTTTTGTGGCACATGAAGCCAATCTCCGTGCTTGGAAGAGCCTGACACTATTATGCTCTGATGATGATCTTGCTGCCGATGGCTTCAAGGAATCCTTCAAATTTGGCTCCAAGCCTTCGTCTTCTGAGAAGTGGCGTACTACTCCGTCGCTTGAAGATTCTGATTACTCATCATCTCCTCCCACTATCAATGCACGTATTGTTGATGAAGAAGACGATGCTACTTCCCCGGCCATGGCTTCACTGCATCATGATTCTGCAACAGGCCCGTCTGCACCACCCAACACCAGCGTCGACCCAACTGCTCCTGCATCTTCGCCGCCTCCAAGGGACGTGTAGATACCCTATGTCTTCGAACCTTTTTGGTCCTTCGATGACAAAAGGGGGAGAAGCATATGGGTTGATAGCCTTCTAGCGGGCATTTTTGGGTTGGGCCTGGATATTTTGTTAAGTTTGCAACTCTCGTTCTCGAACATTTGTCATTTTGGGTTGTAAACTTAAGTCCTGATGGACGTCTGCTACACTCGTACTATTTTTTTGTGTGTGCTACTTAAATTTGATCCTATGCACATGAAGACATTCCGCAGACGCCCATATTCCATTGTGCATTTCACTATCTTCAAAGTATTCTTTATATGCACTATGATTTGACTTCATGATAATGAGGGAGATCTCCACAAAGTGAAACCTGCCATGTGCATTTACATTCAAAGGCAAATTACTTATATGCACATCTTCAGGGGGAGCCCCTTAAACTTCATGAAGCCAAACACCTCGTTCCTTAACTTTCACATACTACTATCCCCATTGAAAACTTCAACCAGTTTGTCATCAATCACCAAAAAGGGGGAGATTGTAAGTGCATCTAGTGCCACCCCTTGTTGGTTTTGGAGTATTGACGACAAACTTGGTTGAGGGACTAATGTGTTTGTGAAATTCACAGGAGAACATAGGTAGAAGTCCCTATTGATTCAGTTTACCCATCAAAGATGGCCCCTAAAAATGTATGAAGACGGTGAAGACAATGGTGGTTCACGAAGACATTCGTGTTGAAGATAATGATTCACGAAGACATACTCTTGAAGCCAATGGAACGAGAAGACTTAGTATTTTGGTAGTTTCATTTTCTTCTTTGTTGAGTCATAGGAACCACCGTATTGTTAAGTGGGGTCGAGGTAAACAAAGTCAGAATCTGACGTGATGCTCAACCTAAATGCCTATGTCTTCGAGCGAAGACAAGTGAGAGAAAATCTCTTCCAGAGTTGGTTGAGTCAGCTTTACTTGTAGCCCAAGTCAAGCCGCCGCGTGTGTTTGAAATCCGACCGTTAGACACGTGTCGGTTCCCCAATGACCCAGGGTCATTTCAAAAAAATCATGGCGGGTTGCCCCTGGCTATAAATAGCCACCCCCACCACCATAAATTGGTGGTTGCTCCAAGATTGTGCATGGCTTTTGTCGTTTGAGAGCAACCCACCTCCGAAGCCTTTGTGAGAGAAATCCTGCGAGGACAAACCCAAAACACCCAGATCCCAAAGTGATTGAGCATCACAGAAGACATTCTGTTCCGAGTGAACCGAAGACTTATTACACTTGAAGACTGTGATCTTCCAGCCGGTTAGGCGTTGCGTTCTGAGCATCCAAGAGTCATTGTGGATTACCGGTGAACGAAGTCTGTGAAGGTTTGGAAGTCTACCTTGAAGACTTACCAGAGTGATTGGGCGAGATTTGCGGATCTTAGCTCAAGGGGAATAAGGTGAAGACGTGGTCTTCTGAGTTCAATCTCAGCCTCCCTAACCAGACGTATGATACATCTCCAACGTATCTATAATTTTTGATTGTTCCATGCTATTATATTATCAATCTTGGATGTTTTTATATGCAATTATATATCTTATTTCGGGACTAACCTATTAACCTAGTGCCCAGTGCCAGTTGCTTTTTTCTGCTTGTTTTTTGTTTTTTAGAAAATCAGTACCAAACGAAGTCCAAATGCCATGAAATTTTTGGAGATTTTTTCTGGACAAAAGAGACCCTGGAGACTTGGAGAGGAGGCTAGAACGTTCACGAAGCCTCCACAAGGCAATAGGGCGCGGCCCCAGGGCCCTCATGGCTCGATTTGACCTAATTCCACTTCTATAAATTCTCAAATATTGTGAAACTAACAGAGAGCCACCCCGAATAACTTTTACGCCACCGTAAGCCTCTGTTCTTCTGCGATCCCATCTGGAGGCCTTTTCCGGTACTCTATCGGAGGGGGAATCGATCACGAAGGGCTTCTACATCAACCTTGCTGCCCTTCCGATGATGTGTGAGTAGTTTACCACAGACCTACGGGTCCAAAGCTAGTAGCTAGATGGCTTCTTCTCTCTCTTTGATCTTCAATACCATGTTCTCCTCGATGTTCTTGGAGTTCTATCCAATGTAATCTTCTTTTGCGGTGTGTTTGTTGGGATCCGATGAATTGTGAGTTTATGATTCGATTATTCATGAGAAATATTTGAGTCTTCTCTGAACTTTTGTATGCATGATTATTATAGCTTTGTATTTCTCTTCGATCTATCGATTTGGTTTGGCCAACTAGATTGGTTTATCTTGCAATGGGAGAGGTGCTTTGTGATGGGTTCAATCTTGCGGTGCTCAATCCCAGTGATAGAAAGGGACATGACACGTATTTGTATTGTTGCCATTACAGATAAAAAGACGGGGTTTAATCATATTGCTTGAGTTTACTTTGTCTACATCATGTCATCTTGCTTAAGGCGTTACTCTGTTTCATACTTAATACCCTAGATGCATGCTGGATAGCGGTCGATTTGTGGAGTAATAGTAGTAGATGCAGGCAGGAGTCGGTCTACTTGTCTTGGACGTGATGCCTATATACATGATCATTGCCATGAATCCGTCATAATTATTTGCTTTTCTATCAATTGCCCAACAGTAATTTGTTTACCCACCGTATGCTATGTGTTCGAGAGAGAAGCCTCTAGTGAAAACTATGGCCCTCGGGTCTACTTTTATCATATATTAAAAACAAATATACCTTGCTGCAATTTATTTACTTGTATTTTATTTAGTATTTTAGTTTATCTATCTATCACTATCAGAATTAATCCTTGCAAATAACCGTTAAGAGGATTGACAACCCTCTTATTTGCATTGGGTGCAAATGTTTGCTTTTGTGTGTGCAGGTGCGTTTAACGGAATTTTGCTTGGTTCTCCTACTGGATTGATAACCTTGGTTAACTGAGGGAAATACTTATCTCTACTATATTGCATCATCCTCTCCTCTTCGGGGAAATGCCAATGCAGTCTACAAGTAGCAGGAAGAATTTCTGGCGCCGTTGCCGGGGAGACATCATCAAAATTACCAAGTACCTTCGCACAAACTATCATCCACTTGCATTTATTTTATTTGCCTTTTTATTGGCATTTGCCTCTCGTTTTCATCTCCCCCACTTCTATTTTTTTTTACAAAAACACAAAAATATTTTTATTTGCTTGTTTGCTAGCTCCGTCGCGTTGTCTCAAGAAAACACAAAATTGTGTGACTTTTCCAATACTAATAATAATGATTTTATTAGTACTCCTATTGCTCCTCCCGCCACTAGTGCGGAGTCGTGTGACATTAATGCTGCTTTGCTTAATCTTGTTATGAAAGAACAATTTTCTGGTAGTCCTAATGAAGATGCTGCATCCCATCTAAATACTTTCGTTGAACTTTGTGATATGCAAAAGAAAAAAGATGTGGATAATGATATTGTCAAATTAAATTTTTTCCGTTCTCACTACGAGATCGAGCTAAAACTTGGTTTTCATCCTTGCCTAGAAATAGTATTGATTCTTGGGATAAGTGTAAGGATGCTTTTATTGCCAAGTATTTTCCTCCCGCTAAGATTATTTCTTTAAGAAATCAAATTATGAATTTTAAGCAACTTGAACATGAGCATGTTGCACAATCTAGGAGAGAATGAAATTAATGATAAGAAATTGCACAACACATGGTTTAAGCTTATGGATGATCATACAAATTTTTTATGCAGGACTAAACTTTGTTTCTAGAAATTTGCTAGACTCTGCCATAGGTGGTAATTTTATGGAAATTACATTGGGAGAAGCTACAAAACTTCTTGACAATATTATGACAAATTATTCTCAAGGGCACACTGAACGAACTCCAAGTGGTAAGAAGGTAAATTCTGTTGAAGAAATTAATACTTTGAGTGATAAGATGGATGCTCTTATGAAATTGGTTGCTAGCAAAAGTGCTCATATTGATCCTAATGATGTGCCATTGTCTACTTTGATCGAGCAAAATAATGATGCTATTGATGTGAATTTTGTCTCTAGAAATAATTTCAACAACAATGCTTATAGGGGTAATTTCAATCCTAGACCGTTCCCTAGAAATTCCTCTAATAATTATGGTAATTCCTATGGTAATCCATATAATAATAATAATAATAATAATAGGATACCCTCTGATCTTTAAAGTAATATTAAAGAATTTATTAATTCGCAAAAGAATTTCAATGCTATGATAGAAGAAAAAATGAATAGAGTTGATGCATTGGCTAGGAACATGGATAGAATTGCTCATGATGTGGAAAATCTCAAATTTAAATTTTTCCACCCAAGCATGATATAAATGAGTCTATTAAAGCTATCTATGTCTCCATTAATGAAAGTAAAGAAAGGACCGCTAGGTTGAGAGCTAAGCGAGAATTTCTAGAAAAAGCTATTCCACCCGGTTTCTATCGTAGTAATGATGAAGATATTAAAATGATTGGTGTCACTCCTATTGAATCATTATTTAGTAATATAAAACTTGATGAAAAAGGGACTGAAGAAGAGTCAACTTTAGATAGAATGAGTCCCAATTGCTTGGAGGGTGATAATCTTAAAGATAAAAATGAAAAAAGTGGGTTTGGAGAGGTCAAAACTTTAAATAGTAATGCACCCACTACTTTGGATTACAAGGACTTTAATCATGATAGTTGTTCTTTAATTGAGTGTATTTGCTTGTTACAATCCATGATTAATTCACCAAATGCATATGAACAAAATAAAGCTTTTACTAAACATATTGTAGAAGCTATGATGAAAGCTCATGAAGAAAAACTTGAGTTGAAATTTCAATTCCTAGAAAATTACAAGATGAATGGGAACCCACTATTAAAGTCAAAATTAAAGATTATGAATGTAATGCTCTTTGTGATATTGGTGCTAGCATTTCCACTATACCAAAGTCTTTGTGTGATGTGCTAGGTCTCACTGATATGGATCCTTGTTCCCTTAATTTGCATCTTGCGGATTCCACTATTAAAAAACCATTGGGTAGAATAAATGATGTGCTTATTCTTGCAAATAGAAATTATGTGCCCATGGATTTTATTGTTATTGATATTGAATGCAATCCTTCTTGTCCTATAATACTTGGTAGGCCTTTCCTACGAACAATAGGTGCTATTATTGATATGAAATAAGGTAATATAAGATTTCAATTTCCATTAAAGAAAGGGATGGAGCACTTTCCTAGAATGAGAATTAAGGCACCTTATGAATCTATTATGAGGTACACCTATGGAATTAACTTGAAGGATGACAACACTTGGAACTATGCATTATGCCTAGCCAGGGGCATAAAACAATAGCGCTTGTTGGGAGGCAACCCAATGAATAAAATATTTTTTTGTTTTACTTTCTATTCTTGTGTGTTTACACAATTATAGCCTCTGTTATGATTGTGTTTTTATCTTTTATTTAGTGTTTGTGCCAAGTAATGCCTTTCGGATGATTTGGAAGATAGTATGCTTGATCTGTTGGAAAACAGAAACTTTTGCGTCCAGTGCTAGAATTTTGATTTTTTGCTGGAGCGTGATAAAACTCTGAATTTTTTACACAGTATTGATATATGAATTTCCCACGTTGTCCTAAGTTTTCAGAATTTTTGGAGTCACAGAAGTACTGCATTTAAATAGATCTTTACAGACTGTTCTGTTTTAGACAGATTCTGTTTTTGTTGCATAGTTTGCTTATTTTGATGAATCTATGGTATCGGGGGGGTATGAGTCATGGAGAAGTTGGAGTACAGTAGCATTATGCCAATATTAAATATGAATCAATTTACAACAGTACCTAAAGTTTAAGATTTGTTTGTTATACTAACGGATCTCACGAGGTTTCTGTTGAGTTTTGTGTGCTGAAGTTTTCAAGTTTTGGGTGAGACTACAATGGATAAAGGAATAAGGAGCGGCAAGAGCCTAAGCCTGGGGATGCCCAAGGCACCCCAAGGTAATATTCAAGGAAGACTCATGCGTCTAAGTGATGACCCACAAGTATAGGGGATCAATCGTAGTCCTTTCGATAAGTAAGAGTGTCGAACCCAACGAGGAGCAGAAGGAATTGACAAGCGGTTTTCAGCAAGGTATTTTCTGCAAGCACTGAAATTATCGGTAACAAGTAGTTTGATAGCAAGGTAATTTGTAACAAGTGACAAGTAGCAATAGTAACAAAGAGTGCAGCAAGGTGGCCCAATCCTTTTTGTAGCAAAGGACAAGCCGGAACAATCTCTTATAATAAGCAAAGCGTTCTCGAGGACACATGGGAATTTCATCTAGTCACTTTCATCATGTTGGTTTGATTCGCGTTCGCTACTTTGATAATTTGATATGTGGGTGGACTGGTGCTTGGGTGCTGTTCTTACTTGAACAAGCCTCCCACTTATGATTACCCCCTATCGCAAGCATCCGCAACTACGAAAGAAGAATTAAGATAAATCTAACCATAGCATTAAACATATGGATCCAAATCAGCCCCTTACGGAATAGCGCATAAACTAGGGTTTAAGCTTCTCTCACTCTAGCAACCCATCATCTAATTACTACTCCACAATGCATTCCCTTAGGCCCAAAGATGGTGAAGTGTCATGTAGTCGACGTTCACATGACACCACTAAGAGAATCAACAACATACATATCATCAAAATATCGAACGGATACCAAATTCACATGATTACTTATGACAAGACTTCTCCCATGTCCTCAAGAACAAAAGTAACTACTCACAAATAATCTTCATGTCCAAGATCAGAGGGGTATTAAATAGCATAATGGATCTGAACATATAATCTTCCACCAAATAAACCAACTAGCATCAACTACAAGATGTAATCAACACTACTAGCAACCCACAGGTACCAATCTGAGGTTTTGAGACAAAGATTGAATACAAGGGATGAACTAGGGTTTGAGATGAGATGGTGTTGTTGAATATGTTGATGAAGATTGGTCCTCCCACGATGAGAGGATCGTTGGCGATGTCGATGCCTCCGATTTCCCCCTCCCGGAGGGAAGTATCCCCGGCGGAATCGCTCCGCCGGAGAGCAAAAGTGCTCCTGCCCAAGTTCCGCCTCGAGACGGCGGCGCACCGTCCCAAAAGTCTTCTCTTTATTTTTTCTTGGGCAAATGGGCTTATATACTAGAAAATGGCCACCGGAGGCTGGCCAGGGGCCCCACAAGCCACCAGGGCGCGCCTGGGGGAGGGTGGGGGGGTGGCGCGCCCTGGTGCCTCGTGGGCACCTGGGTGGCCCCCTCTGGTATTTCTTTCTTTCAGTATTTTTTATTTATTCCAAAATAAATCTCCGTGAAATTTCAGCTCATTTGGAGATGTGCAGAATAGGTATCTCTGACATAGCATTTTCAGGTCCAGAATTCCAGCTGCCGGCAATCTCCCTCCTTGTGTAAATCTTGCGTATTAAGAGAGAAAAGGCATTAGAATTGCTCCACAAAGTGTTATTTTGATTAAAAATACTATAAATAACAGTTGTAAGACATGATGCAAAATGGACGTATCAACTCCCCCAAGCTTAGACCTCGCTTGTCCTCAAGCGAAAGTCGATATCGATAATCATGTCCACATGTTTAGAGAGAGAGGTGTCGATAAAAACAAAATACGGACATAGTAGCATCATGATCATTATTATAACAGCAATATTTATTATCATAAAACTTCTCATGAGCAAGTAACAATTCATCACAACAATGAAGTATAAGGCATAAACTTTCTTGAAAACTAACAAACTATGTTCTCAGTCAACAATGCAATTACAATTCCTCATATTTTCAGGAAGGGTCTCATGTAGGAGCTTTTTAGCAAGTCCAGATACTCAACCATCATATAGTCTTCTATGATTGCTAACACTCACAACATATATATCGAGCAAAAAGTTTCAGCCAGACACATAGAAAGATAGGGGCTTATAATTTCGCCTCCCAACTTATTCACCTCAAGGGTGATGTCAACAATAATAACTCATGATCACTCATATCCAACTGGATATATATGCCTAGATCTTTCCCCACCACATGATGCTTGCAAAAGAGAAAAATAAAAAGGAATAGAGGAGAACACTATTGACTCTTGCATAAAAAGTAAATACATAAAAATAAAGATAGGCCCTTCGCAGAGGGAAGTAGAGGTTGTCATGCGCTTTTTGTTGTTGGATGCACAAGCTCTTAATGCAAAGGAACGTCACTTTATATCGCCCCTTGTGATAGCAACCTTTATTATGCAGTCCGTCGCTTTTATTTCTTTGCCATCACAAGTTCGTACAAAGCTTATTTTCCCTTACAATAAAAGTTCATACACATTTAGAGGCAATTTTTATTGCTTTTTGCACCGATGACAACTTACTTGAAGGATCTTATTCAATCCATAGGTAGATATAGTGGACTCTCATGACATGAAACTGGGTTTAAGGGTTTTTGATGCACAAGTAGTATCTCTACTTGGTGCGGATTTTTGGCAAGCAAAGATATTGAGCAAGCACCACATGTTGGAGGATCTATGATAATATAACTTCTATGTGAATATAAGCAAACATAATTCATTACGTTGTGTTCCTTGTCCAACGTCAACAATTTGACATAAAATACTTAATGGGGGCTCACAATCATAAAAGATGTCCAAGATAGTGTATTTGCATGTGAATCTTCTCTTCCCTATTAATTTTTTCATGAATTGCATCATTGACCAATGCTATGTTTGTTAACCTTCAATAAATTTTACCACTTATACTTTTCTTTATGTAATGTCATTACTTTCCATAAGATTAGCATATGATCTTTTTCATTATTTTCATTGCTAAGATTGAAACATAAAAATAAAGAAGCAAAAACTCAAACTACTATTTATTATATAACTCTCAACTCAATTACATAGATAGATAGATCACGAAACTAGCACTCGAAAATAGATCATACTAAACTTTTATTCAACTAGATCACGAAATAACTAAGGATCGAACTAAAAGTAGGTAAAGATAATAAAAGTGATGGTGATACGATACCGGGGCACCTCCCCCAAGCTTGGCACAAGCCAAGGGGAGTGCCCATACCCATGTACTCAAGTTTCCTTCTTCGATGATGGTGGTGGTGATGAAGTGGTGGGCTTGTCCTCCGGCTTCCATGGCATAGGTTCCCCATCATAAAAAGATGAACGAGTCTCCGGAGTCCTGAAACTTGCAGCTAAACTCATACCTTTGAATCTTGCCTCATACTCAAATTTTGATTTTGAAGATCATAGATTTGGCCTTGGAGATAGTCAATTCGTTCATTGAGCTTGAAGATGATGTCCCCCATCGATTGGCCATCCACCTTGTGATCGTGGGTGAATTCTGTGATCATGGAGTGGTTGGCGCTGAGTCCACGTTCCACCATCCCTTGGCACTTGAAAATTTCCTGCTCCACCGCTTCGAGCCTGGCCTCCACGCTCTCGGTCTTCTTGGGTCCTTGAACATCCCGGATGTGAAGCACCCCCTCACGCATCTCAATGGCTTGAGGGTGTTTCATCACCTCCGATAGGTAGGGATTGATGACCTTCTCGTAGAACTTGTCCTTGGAAGAGCTTGGTGGAGCCATAGCAATCTAGATCTGTCAGAAATATAGCACGAAACAAGAACAGAGGAGATTTCTGCGATACGGTGGTCAAAACGTCCAAGAGTATATATAAAGATTTTTTATCTTGCAAAACAAGTAATCCAGAAGAAAATGGAGTCGGGAAGGCTCACGAGGGGCCCACGAGCCACCAGGGCGCTGCTACTTGTAGCTTGCATTGGTATTTTCCCCGAAGAGGAAGGGATGATGCAGCACAGTAGAGATAAGTATTTCCCTCAGTTATGAAACCAAGGTTATCGAACCAGTAGGAGAATCACACAACACCTCGTTAGCAGCACCTACACACAAACAACAAATCCTTGCACCCAACGCAAACGAGGGGTTGTCAATCCCTCGGCGGTCAATTGCAAGATTAAATTGTATGTGATAGATAGATAGATTGAAACAAAAATACAAAATAAAATAAATAAAAGAAAATGGCAGAAATATTTTTAGGGTTTTAGTAATTTGATTTAGATAGACCCGGGGGCCATAGTTTTCACTAGAGGCTTCTCTCAAGAAAATAGCATACGGTGGGTAGACAAATTACTGTTGGGCAATTGATAGAAAAGCAAATAATCATGACGATATCCAAGGCAATGATCATGTATATAGGCATCACGTCTGAGACAAGTAGACCGACTCCAGCCTGCATCTACTACTATTACTCCACACATCGACCGCTATCCAGCATGCATCTAGTGTATTAAGTCCATAAGAACGGAGTAACACCTTAAGAACGATGACATGATGTAGACAAGATAAACTCACGTATGAATAAACCCCATCTTTTTACCCTTAATAGCAACGATACATATCTGTCATGTCCCTTTCTGTCACTGGGATTGAGCACCGCAAGATCGAAACCATTACAAAGCACCTCTTCCCATGGCAAGATAAATCAATCTAGTTAGCCAAACCAAATCAATAGATCGGAGAAGAAATACGAAGCTATAATAATCATGCATAAAAGAGAGCAGAGAAGACTCAAATAATATTCATGGATAATCTGATCATAAACTCACAATTCATTGGATCCCAACAAACACACCACAAAAAGTGATTACATCGGATAGAACTCCAAGAACATCGAGGAGAACATTGTATTGAAGATCAAAAAGAGAGAAGAAGCCATCTAGCTACTGCCTATGGACCCGAAGGTCTGTGGTAAACTACTCACGCATCATCGGAGAGGCAGCAAGGTTGATGTAGAGCCCCTCCGTGATCGATTCCCCCTCCGGCGGAGTACCGGAGAAGGCCTGTAAATGGGATCTCTCGAGAACAGAAACTTGCAGCGGCGGAAAAAGTATTTCGTGGACTCCCCTGAGGGTTTCTGATTTTTCCTAAATTTATAGTGGTGGAATTAGGTCAAACAGAGCTAGGATGGGCCCACGAGGCACCAGGGCGTGCCTGCCCCCCCTAGGCACGCCCTGGTGGCTCCTGGCCACCTCCTCTAGCGTCTGGTTTTCTCCTGAAGCTTCTAGTGTTTATCTTGTCCAGAAAAAAATCTCCAAAAAGTTTCGTGGCATTTGGACTTCGTTTGGTATTGATTTTCTGTAAAACAAAAACAGGGCAGAAAACAACAACTGGCACTGGGCACTAGGTTAATAGGTTAGTCTCCAAAAATGATATATAATTATTGTAAATGTATATAAAAACATCCAAGATTGATAATATAACAACATGGAACAATAAAAAATTATAGATACATTGGAGACGTATCAGCATCCCCAAGCTTAATTCCTGCTCGTCCTCGAGTAGGTAAATGATAAAAACAGAATTTTTGATGTGGAATGCTGCCTATCATATTCATCACATATTATTTTCTTTTATAGCATGGACATTGGACTTGAATGATTCAAAGCAATAGTCTATAGTTTGACATGAAGATATAAATACTCAAGCATGCTAACAAGCAACCATGTCTTTCAAAATATCACCGCTAAAGAAAGTTATCCCTAGCCCATTATGCTCAATCATTGATCCATTCATGAAACACACTCAAATATTAGCTACACACAATGCACAAGTATGACAATAGTGCTCTCTAGTTGGTGCTTTTATAAGAGAAGATGGAGACTCAAATAAAAATAAAAATTGCATAAAAGCAAATAGATAGGCCCTTCGCAGAGGGAAGCAGAGATTTGTCAAATGTGCCAGAGCTCAAAGCTGAAATTAAAGAGATAAAAATATTTTGAGAGGCATGCTTTTCCTGTCAACGAAAACGGCCGAGAATTCCCAATATTTTCCATGCTAGACACATCATAGGCGGTTCCCAAACAGAAAGTAAAGTTTATTTCCATCCCACCATTTCTTTCACAATCCATGGCTAGCCGTATCCACGGGTGCCCTCCATACCATCACTTTCCAATGAATTTTTTTGGTTATTAATTTTTGATTTCATTGTAGGACTGGGCATCCCTATTACCAACCATCCTCTCGTGCAATGACAAGTGAATAAATACTCATCGTGAGAATAACACACCTAGCATGGAAAATAATGGCCACCCCCTGCCGCTTCATGAGCGGTACGGGCACACAAAATGGAAACTTATTTTGAAAATTAGAGTTCGCACACGCAAATTTACTTGGAACGGCATTGAAATACCGCATATAGGTAGATATAGTGGACTCATTTGGCACAACTTGGGTTTCAGGATTTTGGATGCACAAGCAGTATTTCCGCTTAGTACAAATGAAGGCTAGCAAATAGATTGAGAAGCAACCAACCAAAAAACGAAAACGGTCATAAACATGCATTGAACATAACTAACACCGAATAATGCACCATAAGTAGGATATAATTTCATTGCATAACTATTGACGTGATGTGCATGCATAGCGAATCACAAACCTTAACACTAATATTCTTACTGAATCACAATTACTCACTAACATGACTCACATATTATCATTTCCATATCGCAAAACTATTGCAAGGAATCACACTTATCATATCCAATGATCTATATGAAAGTTTTTATTTATATCCCTCTTGAATATTCATCACTTTGGGACCAAATTCATATCTTGTGCAAATTACCATTACTATTATCAACTCTCAAAAAGATTTAAGTGAAGCATGAGAGTGCAAATATTTCTTCAAAATTTTAATCTTATCAATTCTCAAAATAATATAAGTGAAGCATGAGAATTCATTTCTTCAAAATTTTAATCTTATCAACTCTCAAAATAATATAAGTGATGCATGAGAGTTTATTTCTTCAAAATTTTAATCAACTCTCAAAATAATATAAGTGAAGCATGAGAGTTCATTTCTTCAAAATATAGCCACTACCGTGCTCAAAAAGATTTAAGTGAAGCACTAGAGCAACTGCCTAGCTCAAAAAATTTAAGTGAAGCACATAGAGTATTCTAACAAATGATGATAAACGTGTGGCTCTCTCAAGATAGGTGTGTTCAGCAAAGATGATTGTGACAAACTAAAAAGCAAACAAAGAAAAGACTCATATAATACAAGACGCTCCAAGTAAAACTCATATCATGTGACGAATAAAAATATAGCTCCAAGTAAAATTACCAATGGTTGGTAGAAGAAAGAGGGGATGCCTTCCGGGCCATCCCCAAGCTTAGACGCTTGAGTCTTCCTTGAATATTACCTTGGGGTGCCTCGGGCATCCCCAAGCTTAGGCTCTTGCTACTCCTTATTCCTTCATCCATCGTGATCTCACCCAAAACTTGAAAACTTCAATCGCACAAAACTCAACAAAACCTTTGTGAGATCCGCTAGTATAACAAAATAAATCACTACTTTTAGTACTGTTGCAAACCCATTCATATTTTATTTTTTAATTATACCTACTGTACTCTAACTTCACCATGGCTTATACCCCCCGATACAATCCATAGATTCATCAAAACAAGCAAGTAGTGCATCAAAAACAGAATCTGTCAAAAATAGAACAGTCTGTAGCAATCTATTTAAAAGCCATAATTATGTAACTCCAAAAATTATGAAAAATTATGAAAACTTGGTAAATTCATATACCAATACTGTGTAAAAATTTCAGATTTGTTTGACACTCCAGTACAGAAACAAAATTCGGGCACTGGACGCAAAACTTTCTGTTTTCCAAACAGCATCAATTATACTATCTTCCAAATCATCCTAAAGGCTTTATTTGGCACAAACACTAATTAAAAACACAAAAACACACTCATACCAGTAGCATAAATGTGAAAACACACAATAACATAAAAAATATATTTTATTCATTGGGTTGCCTCCCAACAAGCGCTATTGTTTTATGCCCCTAGCTAGGCATAATGCATAGTTTCAAGTATTGTCATCTTTCAACTTGATTCCATAAGTGGCCCTCATAATTGATTCATATGGTGCTTTAATTTTCTTCCTAGGGAAATGTTCCATACCCTTATTTAATGGAAACTGAAATTTTATATTCCCTTCTTTCATATCAATAACGGCACCTATAGTTCGTAAGAACGGTCTACCAAGTATTATGGGGCAAGAAGAATTGCATTCAACGTCAAGTACAATAAAATCAACGGGCACATAATTTATATTTTCAAGAATAAGAACATCATTAATTCTACCAATTGGTTTTTTAATAGTAGAATCCGCCAAGTGCAAATTAAGAGAACATTCATCTATATTGGTGAAACCTAGCACATCACATAGAGATTTTTGGAATTGTGGAAACGCTAGCACCCAAATCACATAAAGCATTGCACTCATAATTTTTAATTTTAACTTTAATGGTGGGTTCCCATTCATCATATAATTTTCTAGGAATTGAAATTTCTAGTTCTAGTTTTTCTTCTAACGCTTTCATCATTGCTTCTTCGATGTGTTTAGTAAAAGCCTTGTTTTGCTCATAAGCGTTGGGTGAATTTAACATGGATTGTAACAAAGAAATGCACTCAATAAAAGAACAATTATCATAATTAAAATCTTTGTAATCCAAGAGAGTGGGCACATCGCTATTTAAATTTTTTACCTCTCCAAACCCACTTTTAGCAATTTTTTCATTAAGATTTTCACCCTCCGAATTATGGGAACGCCTACTAGATAAAGTTGACTCTTCTTCAGTCCCCTTTTCCTCAAGTTTTATATTGCTAAACAAACAATCAATAGATGAAACACCAATCATTTTAATATCCTCATCATTACTATGATAAAAACCGGGAGGAATCACTTTTTCTAAAAATTCTCGTTTAGCTTTTAGCATGGCGGTTCTTTTCTTACTCTCATCTATGGAGACATATAAAGCTTTAATTGATTCACTAATATCAATTTTGGGTGGCAAAATTTTAGTCTTAAGAGTTTCCACATCATGAATAATTCTATCAATGCTCCTAGACATATCATCAAGTTTACTCAATTTTTCTTCTATCGTAGTGTTGAAAACCTTTTGAGCATTAATAAATTCTTTAATATTACCTTCAAGATCAGAGGGCATCCTATTATTATTATTATAAGAATTACCATAAGGATTGCCATAATTATTAGAGGAATTTCCAGGAAACGGTCTAGCGTTGGAATTACCTCTATAAGCATTATTATTAAAATTGTTTCGCGAGACAAAATTCACATCTATGGGATCATTATTTTGCTCAATCAAAGTGGACAAAGGCACACCATTAGGATCAATAGGAGTATTTTTACTAGCAACCAATTTCTTAAGCGCATCAACTTTATCACTCAAAGTACTAATTTCTTCAATAGAATTCACCTTTTTACTAGTTGGAGTTCTTTGAGTATGCCATTGTGAATAATTTGCCATAATATTATCAAGAAATTTAGTATCTTCTCCCAAAGTAATCTCCATAAAAGTACCACCCGCAGCGGAATCTAAAATATTTCTAGAAACAAAATTCAATCCCGCATAAAAATGTTGTATGATCATCCATAAATTTAAACCATGAGTAGGGCAATTTCTTATCATTAATTTCATCCTCTCCCAAGATTGGGTGACATGTTCATGATCAAGTTGCTTAAAATTCATAATTTTATTTCTAAGAGAAATAATTTTCGCGGGAGGAACATACTTAGTAATAAAAGCATCTTTACACCTATCCCAAGAATCGATCCTGTTTCGTGGTAAAGATGAGAACATAATTTTTGCAAGATCCCACAACGAGAATGGGAATAATTTTAATTTCACAATATCATTATCCACATCTTTTTTGTTTTGCATGTCACACAATTCTACGAAAGTGTTAAGATGGGATGCGACATCTTCATTACGACTACCGGAAAATTGATCTTTCATGACAAGATTTAGCAAAGCGGCATTAATATCACAAGTCTCCGCACTAGCGGCGGGAGGAGCAATCGGAGTACTAATAAAATCATTATTATTAGTATTGGAAAAATCACACAATTTTGTATTTTCTTGACACATCGTGACTACGCAAACATGATAACAAGCAAGCAAACAAGCAAACAAGAAAAAGGCAAACGAAAAATATTTTTGTATTTTTGTAAAAACATTTTAGAAGTGGGGGAGATGAAAACGAAAGGCAAATAAAGTAAATGCAAGGAGATGAGAGTTTATGCAAAGGTACTTGATAGATGTTGACGATGTCTCCCCGGCAACGGCGCCAGAAATTCTTCCTGCTACTTGTAGCTTGCGTTGGTATTTTCCCCGAAGAGGAAGGGATGATGCATCACAGTAGAGATAAGTATTTCCCTCAGTTATGAAACCAAGGTTATCGAACCAGTAGGAGAATCACGCAACACCTCGTTAGCAGCACCTGCACACAAACAACAAATCCTTGCACCCAACGCAAACGAGGGGTTGTCAATCCCTCGGCGGTCAATTGCAAGATTAAATTGTATGTGATAGATAGATAGATTGAAACAAAAATACAAAATAAAATAAATAAAAGAAAATGGCAGCAATATTTTTAGGGTTTTAGTAATTTGATTTAGATAGACCCGGGGGCCATAGTTTTCACTAGAGGCTTCTCTCAAGAAAATAGCATACGGTGGGTAGACAAATTACTGTTGGGCAATTGATAGAAAAGCAAATAATCATGACGATATCAAGGCAATGATCATGTATATAGGCATCACATCCGAGACAAGTAGACCGACTCCTGCCTGCATCTACTACTATTACTCCACACATCGACCGCTATCCAGCATGCATCTAGTGTATTAAGTCCATAAGAACGGAGTAACGCCTTAAGAATGATGACATGATGTAGACAAGATAAACTCACATATGAATAAACCCCATCTTTTTACCCTTAATAGCAATGATACATACGTGTCATGTCCCTTTCTGTCACTGGGATTGAGCACCACAAGATCGTACCCATTACAAAGCACCTCTTCCCATGGCAAGATAAATCAATCTAGTTGGCCGAACCAAATCAATAGATCGGAGAAGAAATACGAAGCTATAATAATCATTCATAAAAGAGATCAGAGAAGACTAAAATAATATCCATGGATAATCTGATCATAAACTCACAATTCATCGGATCCCAACAAACACACCACAAAAAGTGATTACATCGGATAGAACTCCAAGAACATCGAGGAGAACATTGTATTGAAGATCAAAAAGAGAGAAGAAGCCATCTAGCTACTGCCTATGGACCCGAAGGTCTGTGGTAAACTACTCACGCTTCATCGGAGAGGCAGCAAGGTTGATGTAGAGCCCCTCCGTGATCGATTCCCCCTCCGGCGGAGTACCGGAGAAGGCCTCCAGATGGGATCTCTCGAGAACAGAAACTTGCGGCGGTGGAAAAAGTATTTCATGGACTCCCCTGAGGGTTTCTGATTTCTCCCGAATTTATAGTGGTGGAATTAGGTCAAACGGAGCTGGGGTGGGCCCACGAGGCACCAGGGCGCGCCTGCCCCCCCCCCCAGGCGCGCCCTAGTGGCTCGTGGCCACCTCCTCTGGCGTCTGGTCTTCTCCTGAAGCTTCTAGTGTTTATCTTGTCCAGAAAAAAATCTCCAAAAAGTTTCGTGGCATTTGGACTTCATTTGGTATTGATTTTCTGTAAAACAAAAACAGGGCAGAAAACAGCAACTGGCACTGGGCACTAGGTTAATAGGTTAGTCTCCAAAAATGATATATAATTGTTGTAAATGTATATAAAAACATCCAAGATTGATAATATAACAGCATGGAACAATAAAAAATTATAGATACGTTGGAGACGTATCAGGCGTGCCTGGGGGGGTGGCGCGCCCTGGTGCCTCGTGTGCACCTCATGGGTCCCCTCGGTTGTTTCTTATTTTTGTATTTTTTCAACTATTCCAAAACTAAGAGAAAGTAATTTTATGGAATTTTTGGAGTCGGTTTACTTACCGTATCACGTACCTCTTCTGTTTCAGGGTTCTGGATTGTTCTGGAAGGTCTCTCTTATATATTCCTCCGGTGTAATTGTTTCAATAATATTAGTTTCAACATCAATGGGAGTACCTAAATTACAGTGCTTAATTCTTTGCCCATTCACCACTCTCGGATTAGTGCCTTCAGAGTTGTTTATTTTGATGGCTCCGGAGCAATAAACTTCTTCGATGATATATGGTCCTTCCCATTTAGAGAGAAGTTTTCCTGCAAAGAATCTCAAACGAGAATTGTACAATAGAACTTGCGCTCCCACTTTGAATTCCCGTTTTTGAATTCTTCTATCATGCCATCTTTTAACTTTTTCTTTAAACAATTTGGCATTTTCATAAGCTTGGGTTCTCCATTCATCTAATGAGCTAATATCAAATAACCTCTTCTCACCGGCAAGTTTGAAATCATAATTGAGTTCTTTAATTGCCCAATATGCTTTATGTTCTAACTCAAGAGGTAAATGACATGCTTTTCCATAAACCATTTTATAAGGAGACATACCCATAGGATTTTTATAAGCAGTTCTATAAGCCCATAATGCATCGTCAGGTTTCTTAGACCAGTTCTTTCTAGATCTATTGACAGTTTTTTGCAAAATTAATTTTATTTCTCTATTGCTCAATTCTACTTGACCACTAGATTGAGGGTGATATGGAGATGCAATTCTATGGTTGACATCATATTTAGCAAGCAGTTTACGGAATGCAGCATGAATAAAATGTGAACCACCATCAGTCATTAAATATCTAGGGACTCCAAACCTTGGGAAAATAAGTTCTTTAAGCATTTTAATAGAAGTGTTCTGATCAGCACTACTAGCTGGAATAGCTTCTACCCACTTAGTAACATAATCAACATCAACTAAAATATGAGTATACCCATTGAATTAGGAAAAGGTCCCATATAATCAAATCCCCAAACATCAAATGGTTCAATAGCAAGTGAATAATTCATAGGCATTTCCTGACGTCTACCAACATTACCAATTCTTTGACATTCATCACAAGATAAGACAAACTTACGAGCATCCTTGAAAAGAGTAGGCCAATAAAAACCAGATTGTAATACCTTATGTGCAGTTCTGTCTCCCGCATGGTGTCCTCCGTAAGCCTCGGAATGACACTTTCGTAGGATTTGTTCCTGTTCATGCTCAGGTATACAACGTCTAATAATACCATCTACTCCTTCTTTATAAAGATGCGGGTCATCCCTGAAGTAATGTCTTAAATCAAAGAAGAACTTTTTCTTTTGTTGGTATGTGAAACTTGGTGGCATAAATTTAGCAACAATATAATTAGCATAGTCTGCATACCAAAGAGTATTACGAGAAGCATTTATGACAGCTAATTGTTCATCAGGAAAATCATCATTAATTGGTAGTGGGTCATCAAGAACATTTTCCATTCTAGACAAATTATCTGCTACGGGATTCTCAGCTCCCTTTCTATCAATAATTTGCAAGTCAAATTCTTGTAGCAATAGAACTCACCTAATGAGTCTAGGTTTAGCTTCTTTCTTCTCCACAAGATATTTAATAGCAGCATGATCGGTGTGAACAGTTACTTTAGAATCAACTATGTAAGATCTGAATTTATCATATGCAATCACAACTGCTAGAAATTCTTTCTCAGTAGTAGCATAATTTCTTTGAGCACTGTCTAGAGTTTTACTAGCATAATGGATAACATTTAATTTCTTATCAACTCTCTGTCCTAGAATAGCACCAACAGCATAATCACTAGCATCACACATAATTTCAAAAGGCAAGTTCCAATCAGGTGGTTGAACAATAGGTGCAGTGGTTAAGGCTTTCTTAAGTGTTTCAAAGCCTTCTAGACAATCATCATCAAAAACAAATGGAACATCTTTTTGCAAGAGATTGGTAAGAGGCCTAGAAATTTTAGAGAAGTCTTTAATAAACCTCCTATAAAAACAAGCATGACCAAGGAAACTTCTTATACCTTTAATATCTTTAGGACATGGCATTTTCTCAATAGCATCAACCTTAGCTTTATCAACTTCAATACCTCTTTCAGAAATTTTATGCCCCAAGACAATACGTTCATTCACCATAAAGTGACACTTCTCCCAATTCAAAACAAGATTAGTTTCTTCACATCTCTGCAAAACTCGATCAAGGTTGCTTAAGCAATCATCAAATTCCGTAAACAGAGAAATCATCCATGAATACCTCAACAATCTTTTCACAAAAGTCAGAGAATATAGCAGTCACACATCTTTGAAAGGTAGCAGGTGCATTGCATAAACCGAAAGGCATACGTCTATAAGCATAAGTTCCAAAAGGACAAGTAAAGGTGGTTTTCTCTTGATCAGATTGTGATACGGGTATTTGAGAGAAACCAGAATAACCATCTAGGAAACAAAAGTGTGTATGCTTAGACAATCTTTCAAACATTTGATCAATACAAGGTAAGGGGTAATGATCTTTTCTAGTGGCTTTGTTTAATTTTCTAAAACCAATTACCATCCTATAACCAGTTACAATTCTTTGTGGAATGAGTTCATTTTTATCATTAGGAACAACGGTAATACCTCCTTTCTTAGGGACACAATGAATGGGACTTACCCATCTACTATCAGCTATGGGATAGATTATACCTGCTTCCAGAAGTTTTAATATTTCGGTTCTTACCACCTCTTTCATCTTAGGATCTAATCGTCGTTGGTGGTAGACAACTGGTTTAGCGCCAGGCTCCATATTAATTTTGTGCTGACATAGAGTGGGACTAATGCCCTTAAGGTCATCAAGAGTATATCCAATAGCAGCGCGGTGCTTCCTCAGAGTTTTCAGTAATCTCTTTTCTTCATGCTCTGAAAGGTTAGCACTAATAATAACAGGATATATCTTCTTTTCATCTAGATAAGCATATTTCAAAGTATCAGGCAATTGCTTCAATTCAAAAACAGGATCACCCTTAGGTGGAGGAGGGCCTCCAAGAGTTTCAACAGGCAAATTGTGTTTAAGGATAGGTGGTTGATCAAAGAACATCCTATCTATTTCATTTCTTTCATTCATGTGCATATCGTTTTCATGGTCTAGCAAATATTGTTCTAACGGATCAGTAGGAGGTACGGCAATAGAAGCAAGACCAATAATTTCATCTTTACTAGGCAATTCTTTATCATGAGGTTGTCTACGAAACTTGGAGAAATTAAACTCATGAGACATACCACCAAAATTAACACTAACAGTTTCTTTAGCGCAATCATTCTTGGCATTAACAGTGTTCAAGAAAGGTCTACCAAATATAATGGGACAAAAATGGTCCCAAGTGGTGTAATGGTATCTCTGTTTGCAAGCTTAATAGTAACATCAATGTCCTCTATTTCAATAGGTGCAATATCATTCATAATTTCTTGATATAAGGTAAACGGAATAGCACTCACACTAGCACCCAAATCACATAAGCCATGATAACAATGATCTCCTATTTTAACAGAGACAACAGGCATGCCTACTACATGTCTGTTTTTATCTTTAGGATCTGGTTTAGCAATTCTAGCTGCTTCATCGCAGAAGTAAATAACATGCCCATCTATATTATCAACCAAGAGATCTTTATCCATAGCAACATTAGGTTCAAATTTAATTTGTTCAGAGGGTCTAGGTGCTCTAATATAACTTTTGTTAACCACAATTGAAACTTTAGCATGTTCCTTAATCCTAACAGGAAAAGGTGGTTTCTCAATATAAGCAGTTGGCACAACTGGATCAACATGGTAAACAATTGTTTCATCTTTAACACTAACGTGTTCCTCAATCTTTTCTTTAATAGGGGGATGATATTTAAACCACTTCTCCTTAGGGAGATCAACATGAGTAGCAAATGATTCACAAAAGGAAGCTACTATCTCAGAGTCAAGTCCATATTTAGTGCTAAACTTATGAAAAGCATCGGTGGCCATAAAAGATTTAACACAATCAAACTCAAGTGTTATACCTGACTCATTACCTTTGTTGAGTTCCCAATCTTCAGAGTTGCATTTAATTCTTTCCAGAAGATCCCATCTGAATTCAATAGTTTTCTTCATAAAGGAGCCAGTCGAAGAAGAATCGAGCATGGTTTGATTATCATGAGAAAGCCGAGCATAAAAATTCTGTAAGATAATTTCTCTTGAGATCCCATGATTGGGGCATGTGTACATCATGTACTTCAGCCTCCCCCAAGCTTGAGCGATGCTTTCTCCTTCATGAGGCCAAAAATTATATATATAATTCCGATCACGATGAACCAAATGCATAGGATAATTTTTTTTGATGGAATTCCAGTTTCAATCGGTTCCAGTCCCATGTATCAGTATCATCACATAGCCTATACCACATCAATGCCTTTCCCTCCAAAGATAAAGGGAATATTTTCTTCTTAACTCCATCTCCGGATAAACCTACAAGCTTAAACAATCCACAAATTTCATCCACATAGATTAAGTGCATATCAGGATGTACCGTTCCATCTCCTGCATAAGGATTAGCTAGCAGTTTCTCTATCATACCTGGAGGGATCTCATAATAAATATTTTCAGTAGGTGCAGTAGGATGAGGAGCAACTATTTGTGCTTCCGGTCGAGGTGAAGATACCCCGAACAAACCCCTCAAAGGATTACTTTCCATAGTGACAAGTGACAGTAAATTTCAGCACGTAATATAAATGTTTCCTTACCAAATTCCACTCACGAAAGGCGCTTCACTCCATGGCAACGGTGCCAGAAAAGAGTCTTGATGACCCACAAGTATAGGGTATCAATCGTAGTCCTTTCGATAAGTAAGAGTGTCGAACCCAACGAGGAGCAGAAGGAAATGACAAGCGGTTTTCAGCAAGGTATTTTCTGCAAGCACTGAAATTATCGGTAACAAGTAGTTTGATAGCAAGGTAATTTGTAACAAGTGACAAGTAGAAATAGTAACAAAGAGTGCAGCAAGGTGGCCCAATCCTTTTTGCAGCAAAGGACAAGCCGGAACAATCTCTTATAATAAGCAAAGCGTTCTCGAGGACACATGGGAATTTCGTCTAGTCACTTTCATCATGTTGGTTTGATTCGCGTTCGCTACTTTGATAATTTGATATGTGGGTGGACTGGTGCTTGGGTGCTGTTCTTACTTGAACAAGCCTCCCACTTATGATTACCCCCTCTCACAAGCATCCGCAACTACGAAAGAAGAATTAAGATAACTCTAACCATAGCATTAAACATATGGATCCAAATCAGCCCCTTACGGAATAGCGCATAAACTAGGGTTTAAGCTTCTGTCACTCTAGCAACCCATCATCTAATTACTACTCCACAATGCATTCCCTTAGGCCCAAATATGGTGAAGTGTCATGTAGTCGACGTTCACATGACACCACTAAGAGAATCAACAACATACATATCATCAAAATATCGAACGAATACCAAATTCACATGATTACTTATGAAAAGACTTCTCCCATGTCCTCAAGAACAAAAGTAACTACTCACAAATCATCTTCATGTCCAAGATCAGAGGGGTATTAAATAGCATAATGGATCTGAACATATAATCTTCCACCAAATAAATCAACTAGCATCAACTACAAGATGTAATCAACACTACTAGCAACCCACAGGTACCAATCTGAGGTTTTGAGACAAAGATTGAATACAAGAGATGAACTAGGGTTTGAGATGAGATGGTGCTGTTGAAGATGTTGATGAAGATTGTTCCTCCCACGATGAGAGGATCGTTGGCGATGTCGATGGCTCTGATTTCCCCCTCCCAGAGGGAAGTATCCCCGGCGGAATCGCTCCGCCGGAGAGCAAAAGTTCTCCTGCCCAAGTTCCGCCTCGAGACGGCGGCGCACCGTCCCAAAAGTCTTCTCTTTATTTTTCTAGGGAAAATGGGCTTATATACCAGAAAATGGCCATCGGAGGCTGGCCAGGGGCCCCACAAACCACCAGGGCGCGCCTGGGGGGGGGGGGGTAGCGCCCTGGTGCCTCGTGGGCACCTGGGTGGCCCCCTTTGGTATTTCTTTCTTTCAGTATTTTTTATTTATTCCAAAATAAATCTCCGTGAAATTTCAGCTCATTTGGAGATGTGCAGAATAGGTATCTCTGACATAGCATTTTCAGGCCCAGAATTCCAGCTGCCGGCAATCTCCCTCCTTGTGTAAATCTTGCATATTAAGAGAGAAAAGGCATTAGAATTGCTCCACGAAGTGTTATTTTGATTAAAACACTATAAATAAGAGTAGTAAAACATGATGCAAAATGGACGTATCACTAAGCTTGGGGATGCCCCGGATGGCATCCCCTCTTTCGTCTACAATCTATCGGTAACTCACTTGGAGCTATATTTTTATTCATCACATGTTATGTGTTTTACTTGGAGCATCTTGTGATATAGTTTGTTTGATTTTGTTTGCCTTTTAGTTTGTCACAATCATCTTTGCTGAACACACCTTTTTGAGAGGGACACACATTATTCATGATTTGTTAGAACACTCTATGTGCTTCACTTATATCTTTTGAGCTAGGCAGTTGCTCTAGTGCTTCAATTATATCTTTTAGAGCACGGTGGTTTTATATTTTAAAGAAATAGTTGCACTCTCATATTTCACTTATATCTTTTTGAGAGTCTAATGAATAGCAATGGTAATATTCATGGGTTATGAATTTGGTCCTAATATGATAGGTATTCAAGAGGGATATAATAAAAACTTTCATGTAGATCACTGAATATGATAAGTTTGATTCCTTGCAATAGTTTTGCGATATTAAGATGGTAATATGTGGGAGGTGCTAGTAGATAATTGTGGCTTAGTAAGAATATTGGTGTTAAGGTTTGTGATTCCCGAAGCATGCACGTATGATCTGTCGTTATGCTAAGAAGTTGGAGCATGATTTATTCTTGATTGTCTACCTTATGAGTGGCGGTCGGGGTCGAGCGATGGTCTTTTCCTACCAATCTATCCCCGTAGGGGCATGCGTAGTAGTACTTTGCTTCGAGGGCTAATAAACTTTCACAATAAGTATGTGAGTTCTTTATGACTAATGTGAGTCCATGGATTATACACACTCTCACCCTTCCGCAATTTGCTAGCCTCTTCGGTACCGTGCATTGCCTTTTCTGACATCGAGAGTTGGTGCCAACTTCGCCGGTGCATCCAAACCCCGTGATATGATACGCTCTATCACACATAAGCCTCTTTATATCTTCCTCAAAACAGCCACCATACCTACCTATCATGGCATTTCCATAGCCATTCTGAGATATATTGCCATGCAACTTCCACCGTTTCGTTATTATGACACACATCGTAATTGTCATATTGCTTTGCATGATCATATAGCTGACATAGTATTTTTGGCTTAGCCACTGTTCATCATTTTTTATACATGTTACGCTAGCATCATTGCACATCCTGGTACACTGCCAGAGGCATTCATATAGAGTCATATCTTTGTTCTAGTTTTGAGTTGTAATTTTTTTGAGTTGTAAGTAAATAGAAGTATGATGATCATCATTATTAAAGCATTGCCCCAGTGAGGAAATCAAAAAAAGAGGACAAAAAGAGCCCATGAAAAAAAATGAGAGAAAAAGAGAGAAGGGGCAGTGTTACTATCCTTTTCCAAACTTGTGCTTCAAAGTAGCACCATGTTTTTCATATAGAGAGTCTCCTATTTTGTCACTTTCATATACTAGTGGGAATTTTTCATTATAGAACTTGGCTTGTATATTCCGATGATGGGCTTCCTCAAATGCCCGAGGTCTTCATCAGCAAGCAAGTTGGATGCACACCCACTTAGTTTTCATGTTGAGCTTTCATACACTTATAGCTCTTAGTGCATCTGTTGCATGGCAATCCCTGCTCCTCGTATTGACATCAATTGATGGGCATGTCCATAGCCCGTTGATTAGCCTCGTTGATGTGAGACTATCTTCTTATTTTTTACTTCCCCTTATTGATCTCTACCACCACACTCTATTCCACCCATAGTGCTATATCCATGGCTTGCGCTCATGTATTGCGTGGGGGTTGAAAAAGCTGAAGCGCGTTAAAAAGTATGAACCAATTGCTCGGCTTGTCATCGGGGTAGTGCATGATAAATACTTTGTGTTAAGAAGATGGAGCATGACAGGATTGTATGATTTTGTAGGGATAACTTTCTTTAGCATTTTTATTTTGAAAGACATGATTGTTTGTTAGTATGCCTGAGTATTGATGTCTTTATATCAAACTATAGACTATTGCTTTGAATCATTCGGATCTTATTATTCATACCGTAAGAGAAAGATTACATGATGAAACATGATAGGAAGCATTCCACATCAAAAATTCTGTTTTTATCATTTACCTACTCGAGGACGAGCAGGAATTAAGCTTGGGGATGCTTGATACGTCTCCAACGTATCTATAATTTTTGATTGTTCCATGCTATTATAGTATCAATCTTGGATGTTTTTATATGCAATTGTATATCATTTTTGGGACTAACCTATTAACCTAGTGCCCAGTGCCAGTTGCTGTTTTCCGCTTGTTTTTGGTTTTTCAGGAAATCAGTACCAAACGAAGTCCAAATGCCACGAAACTTTTTGGAGATTTTTTTCAGGACAAAAGAGACCCTGAAGACTTGGAGAGGAGGCCAGAAGGTTCACGAAGCCTCCTGTGACACCCTGATTTTTGGCCCTTTCTTTTTCTTTTGGATTTCTTTGAAATTTTATATGGAATTCCTTTTCTGTGGCTCTGTGGTCTTAAAACCTGGGAAGATCATCTCTTCTTCCTCTCCCAAGTGGCTTGTCACTCCCAAATATTTCTCAAGACCATGTCATTACCATATTAGCCCAACCCCAATTCTTTTTCCTGGGAATATTCCTTTTTCTATTAAAGGAATAACCCTGTTTGATCTAGGTTGTGAAGCAACCTATATTTCTGTCTTTCCTAAAATTCCCACAAAATTCTCAAAATTCATTTGACTCATATGGACCTTGGATATGTAAAAATATTCAAGATTTCATGCCCATGGTGAGCACACCATCCAATCTTTGTTTCTGGTCATAATTTCAGTTTGTGAAGCAACTATATTTTATATGGCTTCATAAATTCTGAAATTTTACCAGGACATTCTCCTACCTATATAACCTCCCTCCACCAAATTTGGGATTATTTCATTCATCCAATATTTCTCAATAATTTCCCCAAGTTTTTGTCCAGAGGAAAGCATTGTGAAGGAAGTACCATTTTTATTTATCCAAATGGTATGACAATTTTACAGTGCCTTCATATGCCTAAATAATCATCCTCCACCAAATTTCAGCTCAATTCATTTATCCATTTGAGCACCACTTCAATTTTCCCATTTCTGTCCAGTGGGGCACTTTGTGAAGGAAGTGCTAGCGTTCTTCATCCAATTGAGTTGAAACTTTTCCTAGATGATCACCTTAGTGTGTGATTACCCTCAGTTCAATCTCAGCTTCTATCCCCAAGTGAACCTTCCCCAACACACTCCAAACACCTTGCTGCCAAGGTGGCTTTCTACACACAGCTCATCTTCCAGAGCCGCCCATTTCATCCTAGCCGTAGATCTCACCTTTTTGAGCTGTGGGTGAACTGTTTGACAAGCTCATTCGGGCAGAGCCACGCCAGAGCACCAGTGCACGCGGTGACCACGCATAGAGCGCATGCACAGTGTGCAGACCGCGTGCTCTGTACGTCGGGCCCTCTGCCGCCGTCCAAACCATGAGCTCTCGCCACCAATCCATGTCTACAACATTGCTCGATCTCTCCTGCATCCACGCACCCCCTCTGGACCCCTCTCCCCCTCCTCATTCCTCCACGGCACGCCACGCCGCACCACGTGCTCGCGGCCGTCGTCGTGTTCCTCCTGTCTTCTTCTTCCTCGAGCTCTCTCGAGCCTTTGCGAGCTTGTCCTCGTTGCGTGCATCCTCTGGCAACTCTCCCCTCCTCCTCTGCGTGTCCTCTGAGCTTCGGCGTGCGGCACACGCGTCGCCATGGCCATGCTTAGCCATTGCCGTGGCTTGGCTATAAATAGCAGCCCCGGGCTCTCCCCGAGCATCCCAGCCTCCTACTTCACCTCCTAGTAACCCCCTCGGCCCTCCATCGAGCTCCCGGAGCTCCTCTGCTCCTCCTCTAGCCACCTCGGCCGCCTCATCCTCCTCCTAAATTGGAGCAAGCCAGAGCTCCTCTCACCCTCCTTCCTCCACCAGAAGCCTCCCCCACCACCCTAGACCCTTCCCGCGCCTCGCTTCCCTCCTCTCCGTGGTCGTAGCACCGGAACCAACCGCACCGTCCCCGCCGTCCGTCGCGACCGTGGCCTCGCTCGGTCCTGCACTCCCCGGCGAGTGTGAGGCGTCCAGGCGGGTGCGCCTCGTCCTCCCGGTCACTCCGGTGGTCCGAGCTCCGCCGGAGGTGGCCGGAATCGCCCGGGGCGGTCGCCGGAGCGCGCGGCCTCCTCTGCCCCGCGGGCACTCGCGTGAGGAAGAAGGCGAGCTGGCCAGGCGGGCCCCACCACCTCGTCGGGCCCCACTCATCAGTATAATAGGGTGTTGACCTGGTCCGCTGACGTGGATAAGTCAAGGCGGTTTTCCAAGAATACCCTTTCGGTTAACGAAAACGTACTTTGCTGCTTCTTTGGATCAATATACGTTTTCCCCGTTAGAAAGCGTATTTTCCTAAAGGCGCTTTCTGTTCTCAGCCATCAGCTGAAACCTCTAAATTGCGGACGTTCATCCGTTAGCAGCAGAAAAGCATAGTTTTTATTTGTTTTCTGCCTAACGAACGAACGGCCGTATTTTCGCAACCGTAACTCCGAATCAGGTGATTCCAAAGCCCATGTTCTCTATTCGTCGAGCCCGTTCTATTGGTACCATTTTCATGATTTTGTCACATTCTGAAAATGACCATTTTTCCCTTGCCCTCTAATCAGCTCCGCCGGGAGAGAAACTTTTCCGGCAAAATTTTCCGCGAGCTTCTCGCACTTCTTCCCGATGAATCCTTCATCCCCAGGCAAGCCACAACAGCCACTTGCATGACGGCCTTGCAATAGCCATGGTTTTCACTTGAATGTTTAAATAATTACTTTGAAATTATTTTGTAAATGCTATGTATATGCTTGTGGATTCATGCTCATCCCTATGCCATGTTCATGTGCATCCAGATATTTACTTGTTAGTAGTATTATTCTCATGTTCCATTCTTGTATTCAGTTCATATGCTAGTGATCATGATATGCTCACATGAATAGTTATGGTTTGTTATGCAAATACTTGTGATATTCATGATCATCTCTATGCCATGCTTATTTGCATCCCGTAGACTAAATGATTTATTGTTGTTGATGTTATGATAAATGGTTATATTGCCCATCCATGCTTATGTTGACATTATGCTCATATGCATTGTCATTTCATCATGCTATTTTGTTGTGACTCAGCTCATCACCATTCAAGTTGAACCTGACATTAATCGAACTTGAACAAATCTGTTGGCTGAGTCATGGTGCCACCGAATCGAGCTCACCAGTGCAGCCACACTTGACTGGATGGGGAGGCCCTAATTCGGTCTATTGTCATGCCTCTCGTCGGTGCCTCCAACTAGGGAAGGTTATGTGCGCGCGCTACCCTGATCAGGTAGGCGGCCATAAGCCTTGTGTGCCCAAGTTGTATGGTACCATTGTCCCCATTTGGGACCGTTTGTTTTATTTTGCCACGATGGTGGCCGGTCACGAGGTGGCAGGATGTCAAGAGTTGGCATCGGGGCCACCCATGACATAGCCCAAAGGGGAGTTTGTCGGAGTGGTCGGGAGAGTGTCATGCAATAGATTGGTTTTGTCGGAATGTTGTTGGTCCACCCGAATGGGAGCACGAGGCCATGAGTTCCGTGGTGTGGGTACAGTGTACTAACCTCTTCAGAGTGTATAATCTATCGATAGCCGCGTCCTCAGTCATGGACACAGTTCGTAGTAGGTCACACTATGGGTCAACAGTAATATTAACCTGAATAATAAATAACCCCAGTTCCATGAGAAAAGAAGTTGGTTGATCTTTATGTGGTCATGCGATGATCACAGGTAGAGATCAAGCTCCTTGTGGTCATGTGATGATCACGATGGTATAGTTGATACCGAGCTTGGTTGATCCTGAGGTGATCATGTGATGTTCACGACGGTAAGTTTGTTACAAATGGTGGTTATGAGATAACCTCTGACATGAGTAACTTGATCCATGAGACCTTAAACGTCGACTCCCTCTCATGCTAGTGCTAGTATTATCATGTTCATATCATGAGTAACATGTATATGCCATGCTCACTCTCATATTGTTCTAGCAGTATCATGCTCATCATCAGTAATTAACCTGTAAATGCCATGCTGTTGGTTGTCTTGATTGCTTTGGTTGCTGTGAGCTTGCGAGTACATTCAAACTACTCACCTGGCGTGTCATGCCAGATTGCAGGTGATGCCGTGATTGATTGCTTGTCGAGGATCCCGAGTTTGCGCTCTAGGACGTGTCCCAGCCAGAGTCCCTGCGGAGTGGAGTCCATCACCGTCATCGTTGTCCCGCTACTAGAAGCTATTCCGCTATGAGATGTTCCGCTGCTAGCATAGAGCTACCTTAGTGACGGTGTCCTGGATTAGGGGGTGCTAACCTAGCCGGCCCGTCTCCTCGGTTGGGCCGATGGGCCCTCGTACGTGATCAAGATGGACTCCGGAAGCCGTACATAAGAAGCGTGATCTAGACTGTCTCTACCGAAGACTTGACGTATACTCCAAAGATCTTTCCAGCCGCCTTACTGCTAGTTACCAACTTTGTAACCCTAGATACCCTCCCTGGCGTGTATATAAGCCATAGGGTTTAGCTCGTAGAGGGGAGATAAAACACAATATCGCTCACCTAGCCCTAGAAGTTAGACACACATTACGATCTCAAGGTAGATCAACTCTGTATTCGATACATCTCCATTAATATAAACAGAAGCAGGACATAGGGTTTTACCTCCATCAAGAGAGCCCGAACCTGGGTAAACATCGTCTCCCTTGTCCTTGTTACCACCGATCCGAGATCCACAGCTCGGGGCCCCCTACCCCGAGGTCTGCCGGTTTTTACACCGACACTTAGCAGGCGTAGTGTCGCCATGCCGATGTAATCTTTTGTAATACTCGAACCCTTGTACCCCTATTATTTGTAATAAAGAGCTGATTTGTTGTATGCCAAGCAGTGCCGTATTCCAGAAGACTTGATCGCTGGGCTGGAATGCGGGGTGTTCCGGTCTCTCTGAGCCGGGGTGCAACACCTCCACAAGGCAATAGGGCGCGGCCCCAGGGGCGCGCCTTGATGCCTTGTGGGGCCCTCGTGGCTCCGTTTGACCTAATTCCACTTCTATAAATTCTCAAATATTGGGAAACCAACAGAGAGCCACCCCGAATAACTTTTACGCCGCCGCAAGCCTCTGTTCTTCCGCGATCCCATCTGGAGGCCTTTTCCGGTACTCTGCCGGAGGGGGAATCGATTACAGAGAGCTTCAACATCAACCTTGCTGCCCTTCCGATGATGTGTGAGTAGTTTACCACAGACCTATGGGTCCATAGCTAGTAGCTAGATGGCTTCTTCTCTCTATTTGATCTTCAATACCATGTTCTCCTCGATGTTCTTGGAGTTCTATCCAATGTTAAATAGGTAGCTATGGTGGCTGTTTTGAGGAAGATATAAGGAGGCTTATGTGTGATAGAGCGTATCATATCATGGGGTTTGGATGCACCGGCGAAGTTTGCACCAACTCTCGATGTGAGAAAGGGCAATGCACGGTACCGAAGAGGCTAGCAAATTGCGGAAAGGTGAGAGTGTGTATAATCCATGGACTCACATTAGTCATAAAGAACTCACATACTTATTGTGAAAGTTTATTAGCCCTCGAAGCAAAGTACTACTACGCATGCCCCTAGAGGGATAGATTGGTAGGACAAGGTCCATCGCTCGTCCCCGGCCACCACTCATAAGGTAGACAATCAATAATAAATCATGCTCCAACTTCTTAGCATAACGACAGATCATACGTGCATGCTTCGGGAATCACAAACCTTAACACAATTATTCTTACTAAACCACAATCATCTACTAGTACCTCCCCCATATTACCATCTTAATATCGCAAAACTATTGCAAGGAATCAAATTTATCATATTCAGTGATCTACATGAAAGTTTTTATTATATCCCTCTTGAATGCCTATCATATTAGGACCAAATTAATTACCCATGCATATTACCATTGCTATCATGAGACTCTCAAAAAGATATAAGCGAAGCATGAGAGTGCAACTATTTCTTTAAAATATAACCACCGCCGTGCTCTAAAAGATATAAGTGAAGCACTAGAGCAACTGCCTAGCTCAAAAGATATAAGTGAAGCACGTAGAGTATTCTAACAAATCATGAATAATGTGTGTCCCTCTCAAAAAGGTGTGTTCAGCAAAGATGATTGTGACAAACTAAAAAGCAAACAAAATCAAACAAACTATATCACAAGACGCTCCAGGTAAAACACATATCATGTGATGAATAAAAATATAGCTCCAAGTGAGTTACCGATAGATTGTAGACGAAAGAGGGGATGCCTTCCGGGGCATCCCCAAGCTTAGACGCTTGAGTCTTCCTTGAATATTACCTTGGGGTGCCTTGGGCATCCCCAAGCTTAGGCTCTTGCCGCTCCTTATTCCTTTATCCATCGTAGTCTCACCCAAAACTTGAAAACTTCAGCACACAAAACTCAACAGAAACCTCGTGAGATCCGTTAGTATAACAAACAAATCTTAAACTTTAGGTACTGTAGTAAATTGATTCATATTTAATATTGGCATAATGCTACTGTACTCCAACTTCTCCATGACTCATACCCCCCGATACGATCCATAGATTCATCAAAATAAGCAAACTATGCAATAAAAACAGAATCTGTCTAAAACAGAATAGTCTGTAAAGATCTGAATTATGGTCACACTTCTGTAACTCCAAAAATTCTTAAAAATTAGGACAACGTGGACAATTCATATATAAATACTGTGTAAAAATTTCAGAAGGTTCTGACACTCCACCAAAAATTATAAATTCCAGCACTCGACGCAAAAATTTGTGTTTTCAAACAGCATCTATCATACTATCTTCCAAATCATCCCAAAGGCATTACTTGGCACAACCACTAATTAAAACATAAAAATACAATCATAACAGATGCTATAATTGTGCAAACACTCAAAAACAGAAGGTAAAAAGTGTTGTCATCCTTCAAGTTAATTCCATAAGTGGCCCTCCTAATGGATTCATAAGGTGCTTTAATTCTTTTTCTAGGGAAGTGTTCCATCCCTTTCTTTAGTGGAAATTGAAATCTTATATTACCTTCTTTCATATCAATAATAGCACCAATTGTTCGAAGAAAAGGCCTACCAAGTATTATGGGGCAAGAAGGATTGCATTCAATGTCAAGAACAATAAAGTCTACGGGCACATAATTTCTATTTGCAAGAATAAGTACATCATTTATTCTACCCAATGGCTTTTTAATAGTTGAATCCGCAAGATGCAATTTAAGGGAACAAGGATCCATGTCGGTGAGACCTAGCACGTCACACAAAGACTTTGGTATAGTGGAAACGCTAGCACCAAGATCACAAAGAGCATTACATTCATAATCTTTAATTTTGACTTTAATAGTAGGTTCCCATTCATCTTGTAATTTTCTAGGGATTGATACTTCCAACTCAAGCTTTTCTTCATGTGCTTTCATCATGGCTTCTACAATATGTTTAGTGAAAGCTTTATTTTGTTCATATGCATTTGGTGAATTAATCATGGATTGTAACAAGGAAATACACTCAATTAAAGAACAACTATCATAATTAAAGTCCTTGTAATCCAAAGCAGTGGGTGCATTACTATTTAAAGTTTTGACCTCTCCAAACCCACTTTTTTCATTTTTATGATCAAGATTATCACCCTCCAAGCAAGTGGGACTCCTTCTATCTAAAGTTGACTCTTCTCCAGTCCCTTTACATCAAGTTTTATATTACTAAATAATGATTCAATAGGAGTGACACCAATCATTTTAATATCTTCATCATTACTACGATAGAAACCGGGTGGAATCGGTTTTTCTAGAAATTCTCGCTTAGCTCTCAATCTAGCGGTCCTTTCTTTACTTTCATTAATGGAGACATAGATAGCTTTAATAGACTCATTTATATCATGCTTGGATGGCAAAATTTTAGTTTTGAGATTTTCCACATCATGAGCAATTATATCCATGTTCCTAGCCAATTCATCAACTCTATTCAATTTCTCTTCTATCAAGTATTAAAATTCTTTTGAGAATTAATAAATTCATTAATATTACTTTCAAGATCAGAGGGCATCCTATTATTATTATTATTATAAGAATTACCATAAGGATTGCCATAATTATTAGAGGAATTTCCAGGAAACGGTCTAGGATTGAAATTACCCCTATAAGCATTGTTGTTGAAATTATTTCTAGAGACAAAATTCACATCAATGGCATCATTATTTTGCTCAATCAAAGTAGACAATGGCACATCATTAGGATCAATATGAGCATTTTTACTAACAATCAATTTCAATAGAGTATCCATCTTATCACTCAAAGTATTAATTTCTTCAACGGAATTTACCTTCTTACCAATTGGAGTTCGTTCAGTGTGCCATTGAGAATAATTTGCCATAATATTATCAAGAAGTTTTGTAGCTTCTCCCAATGTAATTTCCATAAAAGTACCACCTGCGGCAGAGTCTAGCAAATTTGTATAGACAAAGTTTAGTCCCGCATAATTTTTTTGTATGATTATCCATAAATTCAAACCATGAGTGGGGCAATTTCTTATCTTTAATTTCATTCTCTCCCAAGATTGTGCAACATGTTCATTCTCAAGTTGCTGAAAATTCCTAATTTGATTTCTTAAAGAAATAATCTTAGCGGGAGGAAAATACTTGGTAATAAAAGCATCCTTACACTTATCCCAACAATCAATATTATTTCTAGACAAGGATGAATACCAAGTTTTGGCACGGTCTCGTAGTGAGAACGGAAATAATTTTAATTTGACAATATCATTATCCACATCTTTCTTCTTTTGCATATCACAAAGTTCAACGAAAGTATTTAGATGGGATGCAGCATCTTCATTACGACTACCAGAAAATTGTTCTTTCATAACAAGATTAAGCAAGGCAGCATTAATGTCACATGACTCCGCACTAGTGGCGGGAGGAGCAATAGGAGTACTAATAAAATTATTATTATTAGTATTGGAAAAGTCACACAATTTTGTATTTTCTTGAGACATCGCAACAAAGCAAGCAAACTAGCAAACAAGCAAATAAAATATTTTTGTATTTTTGTAAAAAAAATTGAAGTGGGGGAGATGAAAATGAGAGGCAAATGCAAATAAAAGGCAAATAAAGTAAATGCAAGTGAATGATAATTTGTGCGAAGGTACTTGGTAATATTGATGATGTCTCCCCGGCAACGGCGACAGAAATTCTTCCTGCTACTTGTAGTCTGCGTTGGTATTTCCCCGAAGAGGAGAGGATGATGCAGTACAGTAGAGATAAGTATTTCCCTCAGTTAAGAACCAAGGTTATCAATCCAGTAGGACAACCAAGCAAAATTCCGTTAAGCGCACCTGCACACACAAGAGCAAACACTTGCACCCAACGCAAATAAGAGGGTTGTCAATCCTCTTAGCGGTTATTTGCAAAGATTAAATCTTATCGAGGTAAATAGGTAAACTAAAATACAAATTAAAATAAAAGTAAATAAATTGCAGCAAGGTATTTTTAGGTTTTTTATATGATAAAGATAGACCCGGGGGCCATAGTTTTCACTAGAGGCTTCTCTCTCGAGCACAGAAACATACGGTGGGTAAACAAATTACTGTTGGGCAATTGATAGAATAGCAAATAATTATGATGGATTCATGGCAATGATCATGTATATAGGCATCACGTCCGAGACAAGTAGACCGACTCCTGCCTGCATCTACTACAATTACTCCACTCATCGACCTCTATCCAGCATGCAACTAGAGTATTAAGTTAATAAAAACAGAGTAACGCCTTATGCAAGATGACATGATGTAGAGAAGCAAATTCAAGCAATATGAATAAACCCCATCTTTTTATCCTTAATGGAAACAACACAAATACATTTCATGTCCCCTTCTGTCACTGGGATTGAGCACCGCAAGATTGAACCCATCACAAAGCACCTCTCCCATTGCAAGATAAATCAAACTAGTAGGCCAAACCAAATCGATAGATCGGAGAGAAATACAAAGCTATATTTAATCATGCATAAAAGAGTTCAGAGAAGACTCAAACATTTATCATGAATAATCTGATCATAAACTCACAATTCATCGGATCCCAACAAACACACCACAAAAGAAGATTACATCGGATAGAACTCCAAAAACATCGAGGAGAACATGGTATTGAAGATCAAAGAGAGAGAAGAAGCCATCTAGCTACTAGCTATGGACCCGTAGGTCTGTGGTAAACTACTCACACATCATCGGAAGGGCAGCAAGGTTGATGTAGAAGCCCTCCGTGATCGATTCCCCCTTCGGCAGAGTACCGGAAAAGGCCTCCAGATGGGATCACAGAAGAACAGAGGCTTGCGACGACAGAAAGGTTTTCTCTTCTGGCTCTCTGAAGGTTTCCCAATATTTGTGAATTTATAGAAGTGGAATTAGGTCAAACGGAGTCACATGGGCCCCACAAGGCAACATGGCGCCCCCCCTGGAGCGCGCCCTGTTGCCTTGTGAAGCCTCCGTCAGGCTTCTGGCCTCCTCCCGAAGCTTCCAAGGTCTCTTTTTTGTCTAGAAAAAAATCTCCAAAAAGTTTTGTGGCATTTGGACTTCATTTGGTACTATTTCTCTGAAAAGCCAAAACAAGCAGAAAATAGCAACTGGCACTGGGCACTAGGTTAACAGGTTAGTCCCAAAAAATGATATATAATTGCATATAAAAACATCCAAGATTGATACTATAATAGCATGGAACAATCAAAAACTATAGATATGTTGGAGACATATCATAATCTTCTTTTGCGGTGTGTTTGTTGGGATCCGATGAATTGTGAGTTTATGATCAGATTATTCATGAGAAATATTTGAGTCTTCTCTGAACTCTTTTATGCATGATTATTATAGCTTTGTATTTCTCTCTGATCTATCGATTTGGTTTGGCCAACTAGATTGGTTTATCTTGCAATGGGAGAGGTGCTTTGTGATGGGTTCAATCTTTGTCGGCGTACGACACCTATGGGATCGAAGGGATCCCTTTATGGTTCGGCGGGGGAAAAGATTTGCACAAAGAGCGGATCCAACGATCAACGCAAGGATTTTTACCCAGGTTCGGGCCGCTAAGAAGCGTAAAACCCTACTCCTGCTGTTGTTTATTGTGGATGTTCTTCAGCTCAAGTACACGGAGCGCTTGCGATGAACAGTACGTTCAGGAAGCAGCTACGCATGCAGAATGGGCCAGAAGGTCCTCCCCCCCTGTAGCTCCGCCTTGGGCCTCCTTTTATACGTCCAAAGGGGTCACCAACAGTGGCAGACGGGAGTACAAGAGGTGTAAAGTTGCTACAGTGTTACATGATTACCACTGACGGATTAGGACAAACGCATTAAATGCCTCCCATAGGTGTCCCTAACTTTCTTGGGGACGGAAAAAGGACCCGTCCCATCAGCACCGCTTAACCCCATCCGCGGCCAGTGCCATGACACGCAACCAGGAGGACAAGCCCTAAACGACGGACTGGTTGCTGCGCTGGAGCGGTGGCAGTACAGTGGGATCTTGCCGGGTGCGAGATCTTGCCAGGTGCGAAGCCTTGCCGGGCCTTCGCGAGTCCTCCCGGCAGGGCTCTTGCCGGGAACCCAGCCTTTAGTCTTCTGTCTTTTGGTCATCGGCTTGAACGCCTTCTTGATATCCTTGGTATATGTTTCCAGCTGTTCCCCGGGAAGCCTTGCCGCTGGTATGGCTACAACCGTCCGTGCACAAGTATGGGGTACTAAAAGACCCAAACTTTAGTACACCGACAGGAGCCCCCGGGCCTAGGCCATACACGGGTGCGAGGCGTTGTTGGGCTAGGCCCAAACAGTGCACGGGCATGCGTGGCAGGAGTTAACTGTAATAACCATCTTATTTACCGCGCTCCCCCACGACGCGCATTAAATGCGGGACGTGGGATACGTGCGTGGAACGGCCGCAACAGTGCGCTTGTAAAAATGCTTTCATATCGGCCAGTAAAGAGCCAGCCTCGCGCCTTCCCTATAAAAAGGAATCCGCAGAGGCGCTGCTCATTTACCTCTCATCTCTTCCAATCTGGAAACCGCCGCCGCCCTCTTCCTCGAGCCTGGAACAGAGCCTCTCCTATCCATCCACCACCCCCACGCCCTCATCATCCTCGGCCTCCGCTTCCACAGTCGCCATGCCGCCCAAGGCAAGCAAGGGCAAAGCAGTGAAAGCCGTCGATTCAGACGCAGAGGCGGAGAAGATCGATCTGGTGGAGATGCGGAAGGAGCACGCCGTCTTCGCCCCGACGCTCGACATGCGCACCCTGGTTGAGCGGTACATGTGCATGTGGGGGAAGGAGACGAAGGCTCACCCTAGGACTTGCGTGCTTCCAGCTTCCGCCAAGGGCGGCCCAGATAAATTCCCTTTCTTCACCGCTTACTTTTATTGCGGGCTCTGCCCTCCGTTTTCCGATTTCTTCATCGACATCATGTACACATACGGCTTCAGCCTCTTGGATTTCACACCGAATGCCGTGACATGCATGTCAGTCTTTGCTCATCTTTGTGAAAATTTCGCCGGAGTAACACACAGCACAGCCCTCTTCCGCCATTACTTCGTTCCCCGTATCGAGACGAGAGACACCCTTTCTGGTTCTATCACTTGGATTCCAAGGGCATGGAATAAGGAGACATACCCAGACGGTCTCTACCGCAAGAAGTGGGATGAATGGCGGGACCAGTGGTGCTGTATTAAGGAGAAAGATCCTCAACCGTTCTGTATGCCCCGGCAAACGAAAGTGGTCCGCGGCAAGGACTGGAGCGGCCTCGATCCTCAGGATGAGAAGCTCGCAATCGTAGTTACCAGGATCCACCGTCTCAAGGTTGTCGGGCTCACAATAGAAATGGTCGGCGCTGATTTCCTCCGCCGCCTCATCGCCCCCCTGCAGAATAAAGGGAGACCAACCTGGGACTTCAAGAATGCAGCAGATATCATGAGGCTGCACCCTGGTCTGAACCACAACTTGACGGTCTTGCAGCACACAGCCCTCTGCCACAAACTGTTCAGGCCTGACAGGAAATTTAAGTTGCCGGCTGGTGTAGTTCCCTTGTGCAACAACTCTGCTTTGGGCTCAATCATCGCCATGATGCCGGTGTGTAATGCCCACGGCCCTGATGGAACTTGGGAAGAGCCATCCTCAGAGCGCGCACAGGAGTTCTTTGACAACTTGTCGGAGAAAACCATCCGGGAAGAGTCAACTTTCATCCGCCCCACTACTGATGAAGAAGTGGCTTACATCGCTAGCAGGGCGGAAGAGGCGAATCTTGCCGCGGAGGCCGGCAGCTTTGGCTTCACGGAAGAGGAAGCCGGTGAAGAAGAAATAACGTTAGAGGAGACCCTTGCCGAGGAAGGTGAAGTTGCCGGGGAACAGAGTGGCGTGTTTGCCGGGAGCTCTCCTATCGAAGACACGGCTGAAGAGCAGCCGCACGAGGGGCCCCCAGCTCCGGAGAAGAAGAAACGGGTTCTTTGAAAAGCCGTCTCTGGCGTCCCAACATGTCAGCCTCCCTCGAGTAGTGAGGGTTCTGGCAAGGGGGCGGCTGGCAAGGCTGCGCAGCGACAAGAAGCCCAACAGCAACCCGTGCGACATACGACACGCTCGACCGCGGCAACAACGGGTGCGGCGGGGGCATCCCATACGACGGCACCGACGGCTGGAGCAGCAGGATCACATCAACACACTGCTTGCGGTAGAGACCCCTTCTCCTCCCCCTCGCACGGACATTGTAGAGGAGGTTGATTTTGACATCTCCTCTTTTAGTCCGGAAAGAGAAGAGTAAGGGCCCTTGCCGCATCTTTTAGCTTTTGGATTCCTGGTTTCACTTTAACTCATTTGTTTTGCTTTGGCCTGTCTCCGCAGAGATACGGAAACGTTGGTGCAAAGGATGGCGAAGAAGGCGAAGACTTCAACGGGTGACGAGCCTTCGGCAAGCACCGTAGGTGCGCCAGAGCCCATCATCATCAGCCCGGAGCCCAGCCCTCAACGCAGCCTCCAACCCAGCCCCCAGCGTGAGCCCACTACTCATTTTCCGCTGGCGAGCGTTGGGGAGAATATCTTCACTACTGACATCGCCGGGCTTGTAGGAGAAGAACGGCAACAAGGAGAGCCACTGGAGGCCGCCCCTGACGTGCCGCCTCCGTCAACCACGCTGCCCAGAGATGAACCTTTGGCAAGGGCCTCCACTGGCGAGCCCATTTGCGTTGAAGAGGATCCGGCAAGCACGGGCACTGGCAATCCTATATCGGCAACCAACGTTGCCGGGAAAGGAGAAGCCACCTCTCAACAGCTCGACACAGGTAAACTGCTCGCCTTGGTGCACTTGTCATTCTTTCTTCATTTTTGTCTTCTTGAACTTCAACCTTGATCTCATCTTGTTTCCTTTCCTGGTCTTCAGAGCTCCCTTCGGTAGAACAAATGGATGTTGACGTTGCCATCGAAGAGACCGCCAAGGACGCTGCCGCCGAAGCCGACAGGATCGCAGTTGCCGAGGCCGCCAAGGCCGTACAGGAAGAAACCGCCAAGGGATCTGCTGAGGGGGCCGGCAAGGAGTCCAGCGACCATACTGACGGCATTCCTGCCGCAAGAGCACCTGGCGCTACACCGGTTGTGGAGCCCCCAGTTGTCGGCGAGGCGGTTTTCGAGGATCAACCGTCAACATCCGATGCCCCCCGTCAAGCAGATACCTTAAGGTTGGCGACAACCTGTTCGTCAGCATACCAGGGACGGCAAGCATTGGGGTGCCAACTGAAGGAGAAATCTTTGACGAAGACGTCATCGCCGCCGCTGGGCTCAAGATCAGCGATGAGCCATGCGCTAGCAGCAGCGTGTCCAGGGAAGAACAGCTCCTCCAAGCCATGAGCGACAACTTCCAAAAGCTCCAGGCGCTTCACCGCACCCGAAAGGAGAGGTTGGACTCTAGGGCGGCAGTTGTCGAAGAAGCAGCGGCAGATTTCTAGAAGCGCATCGAGGAGACGCAAGTCTGGTATGCCGAGGCCTTCCAGGAGCTGACGGCTGGCCGGGAGCAGCTGAACCAAAGTTGGAACGAGCTCCTCTTAAAGCAATCCGACATCGAGAGGGCACAGGAGGAGGCCGCGCAGCAGGCTACTGCAGAGGGAGCTCGCCTGACGGGACGCCGCGTCGAGCTTGATGCTTATGAAGAAGACCTTGCCACTCGCGAGGAAGCACTTGCCGCCAAGCTCCGCAGCAAGGACGAAGAGATCGAGAAGCTTGCCGCGCAGCGAACCCAGGAGCTGGAGCAGAGACACAAGGAAACGCTCGAAGCTCTGGCCGTGGATCACGCCGGCAAACTCAAGGAAGAATGAGTTGGGCGATCAAGTGAAGAGGCTGGAAGCAGATCTTGAAGGCCACGGCAAGGAGATCTCAACGCTCAAAGCCGACAGAGAGAGGACTCTCTTCAGCCTAGCGGAGATGCAAGCCGCCATGTCCGACAAGACCAAGGAGCTCTCCTCAGCCAACGAATCCATTGCTGATCTGAAACTGAAGCTGGCGACGCTGGAGGAGTCCCTTGAGAACGGCAAGGCTCGCGAGAGGGCTTTGATGAAAGACCTCCAGAGCGAGAAGAGCCTGCTCAACAGCGCTGCCGCCACTTATAATGATTTTGAGAGAGGCGTGAAGATCTGGACTGAGCGCCTTGTTGACGTCGCGGAAAAGCTTGCCGTGGAACTGTCCACCATGGGCTTGGATAACTTCAACTACTCTTCTGACGAGAGGGTGTCTTCGAGCGCCAAGCTGACCATGTTCTTCGAGGGTGTCGTTGATGCCCTCAAGCTGCTCCAGTCTAACCGAGAGAGCCAGCTGGCCAACGAATCTCGCAAGCTCTGTCGGGCCGTCCTCCGCAAGGTACTCGTCAAAGTGGTGCACAAGAACCCTGGCATCAACCTCACCAATGTTCTTGCTAGCTTGCCGAAGGATGTAGACCTCAAGGCACTCGAAGAGCTTGTCGCGCCCATCATCGACCGAGTGAGCCAAGTCAAGAGGGTCGAAGGCCAGCGCAGAGACTAGCCGCTTCGCTACATTTTGTCGTCACTATTCCATGTAAAAGACAGTTTTATCTTAAGTTAGGATCGTGGCGACTATCAATGTAATATAACTTGCTGTGTTTTGGATGAATGTATGCTATTTCCCTCGTCTGATTTCTTTCTGTATGGTCTTTGCCCTATGCTTATTGGTAACCTGCCGGTGCGCGCACCCTTGCCGCGAGTGCTTTGAGGAACGGATCCTTAGCAGCCTGCTGGAGGTGTCGCTGCCGGCAAGATACCTTGACGCTTTTAGTGCAGCCACTTAAACTGTTGAGCGGACTCGAAACAAAGTAAGGGCGCAACCAATCACGACAAGGTTCCTTCGGGTGCAGGTTTTCCATACAAAAGCCGAAATCGTTCAAGGAAAATAACTCTACAATAAAAATTTTGCTTAGAAGTTTTGCAACTTAGCTTTTCGTTGCTGTACTCCTTATTGCAATATGTCAACTTGAACGTCGCCTATCGGTATCCATACCATCATTCCCCCCCCCCCCGGCAAACGTGCATGCGAGGGAACCTTCTGTCCTTTGAGAAAAAGAAAGAAGAGAAAATAGAGATATGGAACCTTGGCGGTTCATTAGTGCTTACTGGAAGCAGGTGTACTACAATATCTCAGATAAGCATGCATATAAAATGACATGAAAATCGACAAGAATTGTAAAACACTTAATTTTATTCAACTATGCACAGGGTCTGTGCCTGGCTTTGTACAAAGGATCGTATGCCTTGCCGGCAAGACTTGTACAAAAGGTGGTTGCCGGGGAACCCGGCAACCGCGCCTTATGGGTAGAACTTACGAAGGTGTTCGATATTCCAGGAATTGCTCACTGGAATGCCATTTTCGGTCTCCAGGCGGACTGCGCCGGGCCTGGTGACTCGTACTACCCGATAAGGGCCTTCCCACTTCGGCGTCAACTTGTTGGAATTCTTGGCCGACTGAACGCGCCGAAGAACAAGGTCGCCTTCCTCAAGGCTTCGGGCATGAACCTTGCGGCTATGATAGCGGCGCAAGGCTTGCTGGTAGCGTGCAGCGTGCACAGCAGCCCGAAGACGATCTTCCTCAAGGAGCGTGGCGTCATCTTGGCGCAGCTGCTCTTGCTCGAGCTCATCATAAGCGAGCACTCGAGGTGACCCGTATATGAGTTCCGTGGGGAGAACTGCTTCTGACCCGTAGACCAGGGAGAAGGGTGTCTGGCCAGTAGCTCAATTAGGTGTCGTTCTGATTGACCAAAGAACCGTCGGCAGCTCATCAATCCAGCGTCTTCCGCACTTGCGCAGCTTGTCGAAAGTTCTTGTTCTGAGACCTCGCAGCACTTCAGCATTTTCCCTCTCCGCTTGGCCGTTGCTTCTCGGGTGAGCAACAGAGGCAAAACAGATTCTGCCGCCAAGGTCTTGGACATACTGCATGAAGGTGCGGCTCGTGAACTGCGTGCCATTGTCGGTGATGATCCTGTTTGGCACACCAAAACGGCACACTATTCCCTTGAAGAACTTGACGGCTGACTGTGCTGTCACCTTTCTCACTGCTTCCACTTCCGGCCACTTCGTGAACTTGTTGATGGCAACGTACAAGTACTCGAAGCCCCCGGCAGCGCGGGGAAAGGGGCCCAATATGTCGAGCCCCCAGACCGAAAATGGCCAGGAGAGAGGGATTGTTTGAAGAGCTTGAGCTGGCTGATGCAATTGCTTTGAATGGAACTGGCACGCTTCACACTTGGTTACTAGTGCAGTTGCATCCTGGAGAGCACTGGGCCAGAAGAAACCTTGCCGGAATGCCTTGCCGACAAGAGCTCTTGAGCCTATGTGGGAGCCACATATGCCTCCATGTATCTCTGCCAACAGCTCCAGTCCATCCTCCCGAGGAATACACTTCAATTTCACACCGTTCGGTCTCTTTCTGTATAGGACGTCATCGACGAATTGGTACATACTAGACTGACGGGCTACTTTCTCCGCTTCTTCCTGTTCTTCAGGGAGTTCTCCTGTTTGAAGGAACTGGACGATGTGTTGTGCCCATGTTGGAGCCTGCGGCTCGACAACAAGGACCAAAGGCATATCTTCGGCCGCGGGAGCGCTTGCTTCGGCGGCAAGAACCTGAGGTTCTGCGCGAGGCTGCTGCTCACCGGCAACCGTGTCATTCCCGACAACTTCCTTGCCGGAGGCTTCTGGAAGCTCTGCCGGAAAGTACTGGCCGGAACTCAACTTCCTTCTCTTGTCTTGCCCCGTCGATGGTGTTATGGATGGCTGAGTTAAGCGGAGCACAAAAGTTCCCGGTTCCACAGGTAACTTGAGGGCAGCACGCTTTGACAGGTAATCGGCAATGTTGTTCCCTGCTCGAGGAACATGCTCTGTTTGCAACCCGTCAAAACGCTCTTCCAACTTTATCACTTCATCTAAATATGCTTCCATCAACGGGCTCTGATAATCTTTGTTGACTTGCCTAACGACAAGCTGTGAGTCACCTCTGACGATGAGCTTCTTGATCCCAAGGTCTGCCGCGATCCTGAGGCCGGCAAGCAGCCCTTCATATTCTGCAGTGTTGTTTGTTGATCTCTCCCGGGGAAAGTGCATCTGAATTACATACTTGAGGTGCTCTCCGGTGGGTGCGACAAGCAGCACGCCAGCACCGACGCCTTGCAGCGAAAAAGCCCCATCAAAGTACATAATCCATACTCGATCTATTTCCTTGCCGGGGACGGTTGTCTCTTGAATTTCTTCATCTGGCGTCGGTGTCCATTCTGCAATGAACTCTGCCAAGGCTCTGCTCTGAATAGTTGAAGTGCTTTCAAATCTGAGACCAAAGCTTGACAGTTCCAACGCCCACTCCACAATCCTGCCGGTCGCATCTGGATTTCGTAAAATCCGCTGCAACGGGAAGCGAGTGACGACGGTGATTTCATGTGCTTGGAAATAATGGCGCAGCTTCCTTGAGGCCATGAGAAGGCCAAAGAGCAACTTCTGCACACCAGAATATCTTGACCTAGCCCCCTGCAACAGGGAGCTGACAAAATAGACCGGGCGCTGCACCATCTTCTTTTTCTGCGTTGCCTCATTCGACTGCGCAGATCCTGCCGTGTCGGCACCAGATTCTGCCGGGGAGGATACCAGCTTGTCGCTTGACGGGTTTGCTGCTGCCGCTGCTTCTTCGTCGACTTCTCTCTACGGCAAGGGCTCAGCACTAACCACTTGATTCGTTGCCGCTAGATATAGCAGCAACGGCTCTTGTGGTTTAGGCGCAACTAGTGTTGGCGGAGAGGAGAGGTACCTCTTCAAATCCTGCAGCGCTGCCTCCGCTTCCGGAGTCAATTTCATTGGACCGGCCTTCTTCAAGATTTTGAAGAAAGTCAGGGCGCGCACAGCGGATTTGGAGATAAACCTGCTCAGAGCAGCAACGCAGCCGGCAAGTTGGCGCACATCTTTGACAGGTCTTGGCGCTTCAATCTGCTCAATTGCCTTGATCTTGTCGGGATTAGCTTCAATTCCACGTTGAGACACAAAGAACCCGAGAAGCTTGCCGGATGGAATGCCAAACACACACTTCTCAGGATTGAGCTTCAGATTGATCCTGCGCAGATTTGCAAACGTCTCTTCTAGATCTTGTATGAGCGTTGCCTTGTCCTTGGTTTTAACCACTATGTCATCCATATAAGCTTCCATATTTTTATGTAGCTGGGGCTCAAAACCAATCTGGACCGCTCTTGCAAACGTTGAACCAGCACTTTTCAACCCGAAAGGAATGCGTATGAAGCAATACGTGCCACATGGGGTGATGAATGCGGTTTTCTCTTCATCTTCCTTTGACATGAAAAATCTAATGGTACCCTGAATAAGCGTCAAGAAACGACAGCAAATCGCAGCCAGTAGTGGAGTCCACAATCTGGTCGATGCGCGGCAAGGTAAAAGGATCTTTTGGACATGCCTTATTGATATCTGTATAGTCAATACATAGCCTCCATTTTCCATTCGCCTTGCGCACTACAACTGGATTGGCCAACCATGTTGGGTGGAGCACTCCTCTGACTAAACCTGCCGCTTCTAGCTTCCTGATTTCTTCGGCAATAAATTCTTGCCGCTCCAAAGCTTGCTTCCTAACCTTCTGCTTGACGGGCCGCGCATGAGGACAGACAGCAAGGTGGTGCTCGATTACCTCCCTGGGAACACCGGGGATATCAGATGGTTGCCACGCAAACACATCGATATTCGCCCGCAGGAAGGCAATGAGCGCGCTTTCCTATTTGTCATCGAGGGTGGAACTTATGGTGAAAGTTCCTCCCATACCATCCTCCTTGGCGGGCACCTTCTTGGTCGCTGGTGGAGCTGCCTTGAATTTCTTGCTCTTGCCGGTGGAGCTCTCTGGCACATCCTCAACGGGAGCGCAACACTCCGAGGAGGTGCGCTTGCCGGAGTGTGTGCCAGAGGTCTTGCCGGTCTTCTTCCCCCCGTGAGCTTTGGCGGCAGGAGCAAGTTCCTTGGCGGCAGGTGCTGCGACTGCCTCCCGGTAGAGTTGGTCGGTGCAGATAAGCGCATCCTTCTTATCGGAGTTGATAGTGATGACGCTCATCGGCCCGGGCATCTTTAATGTATTATAGGCGTAGTGTGATGCCGCCATAAACTTGGCCAGCGCCGGGCAACCAAGAATCCCATTATATGGCAATGGAATCTTGGCGACGTCGAAGACGATCTTCTCTGTCCTGTAGTTCAGCTCACTACCAAATGTTACTGGTAGCATGATCTTGCCCTTCGGCTGGCTCCTTCCCGGATTGATCACTTGAAACGTGCTCGTCTCCTTGAGATCTTCGTCAGGAATTTGCAACCTCTTGATCACGTCAGGCGAGATCAAGTTCAAACCGGCCCCACCGTCAACTAACATCTTTGTCACCTTGAGGTTGCGGATTGTTGGTGAAACCAACAATGGCAAACACCCGACCGCAGTTGTGCGATCAGGGTGATCCTCGGCGTCAAAGATGATAGGCGTGTGGGACCACTTTAATGGTTTCCGGGCATCGATCGATGGTTCTGCCGCATTGATCTCGCGCGCCCACTGTTTGAGTCGGCGGTGAGAAGAATGCAAAGAGGCGCCTCCGTCAACGCACATGGCTTCTGTGGCTTTCTGGAACTCGTGCTCGCTGGACTCGTCGTCATCTTCATCATCATCGTCACCCCCCTGCTCCTTGTCGCGGCCTCGAGCGGGCCTCTCCTTCTGTTGCTTGGCATTGCCGCGGCGACCTCCTCGACCACCGCATTTCTTGCCAGACCCCTCAGCACCATCCTGGGCCTTCTCCTTGTCTCGCCTCTCATACTCGGCTTTCTGCTTCTCGACAAGCTGTTCAACTTGCCGGCAGTTCTGGAGATCATGACCCTTGGTGCGATGGATCTTGCAGTACTGCTTGTTGGAGCCCTCCGGCTTGTCGGCAGCCGCCAAGGCCTGACATGCGGCACACGCGGCACACGCGGCAACCTCCTTGCCGGGGCCATCAGTCTTGACCTTCTTGGCGGTGCCGGGGTTGCCGGACCCCTCGACGGCAAGCACGGCCTTGCCCTTACGCTTCCTATTCCGCCGTCGGCCTTTCTTCGTCGAGGTGGTGGCGTCTTCGGCTTCAGAGTCAAGCTCCGCGCCAGCATCCTCGCCGGGGAGTCTCCTTCCCTCCTCGGCCCGAGCACATCTGTCAGCCAGAGCATAGAGCTCGGCGACATCCCTGACTTTGTTCATCGCCAGCTCTTCCCGCATTTTATGGTTGCGCATGTTCTGATAAAATGCGCTGATAACAGCAGCAGGATGAACGTCTGGGATGTTGTGCTGTATACGGCTGAATCTCTGTATATACTTGCGCAAGGTTTCACCCTCTTTCTGGGGGATGATATGTAGATCACTCTCCTGGCCAGGAGCCTGGTGGCCTCCAGTAAAGGCGCCAACAAACTCATGACACAGATCTGCCCAGGAGGAAATGGAATTCTCCGGCAGATGCATCAACCACGACCGGACGTTGGGATTAAGCACCAACGGGAATTAGTTGGCGAATATCTTGTCATCTCGAGCTCCGGCAGCCTGCACCGCAATGGTGTAGACGCCCAGGAACTCTGACGGGTGAGTCTTGCCGTCGTATTTCTCTGGCACCTCCGGCTTGAAAGTTCGGGAGTTGGGCCACTGGACTCACCGCAGTTCACGAGTAAAAGCTGGACAACCCACCTCGTAAGGCAAGTTACCAGAATACCCCGGCGCAGGCTCATCGACAGTGGGTCCCGCGCGCCTGTCGGATTGACGGTGCGCTTCCCGACGCCGCTCGATGGTAGTTCGAGCATCCTCCTTGTGCCGTTCCCGAAGAACTAGACATTGATCGCGGCGAACCCGCGGATCAGACGACGCCGTGGAGTCGTCATCACGGGCGTGGATCCGCCGAGTTAGCGACCGCTCTTGTCGTAGCGGAGGGGAACGCATCGTAGTCGTACCACCTCCGGTCTTCTCGCCACCAGCACGCACCGGCTCAGTGGACTGCCGCCGTGAAGGGTCCGCCTACTGCGGCCTGTCGTCGTTAACCAAGCCGATGAGGTTTTGGATAGCGGATCTCCATTCATCTAGCTTCTCCGCAGCGGGAGGAAAGTCAACGCTTCTGCCGGTGTAGGCGGTGGCGAAAGGTGCGAAGAACGTGAGGTGCTCTGAATCCTAACTGAGTTAGAAGGAGCTCCATCACGGCCTTGCGATCGCGCCCTGCTTCCGCCGGCATGTTGGCGTGGATCTTGGCCCCGCGCATCTTGGGAGTGATGTGCAGGGTTTTTTCCATGGGAGCACCTGGAAACACCGACGTCGCGGCGCTGTCCGTCGCGCGCAACCTGAGGAGGCCGCGACGCGTGCGCTGGCGTGGGTGTCTTGGAAGGCGCCGTCCCGTCCTTGGAGTTCGCTGCGCCGCCCGTGGGTAGCACGGCTCCGTCCTTAGGCCCGGCAGTGCCGTTGCGAACGACGCCGCTCGCCTGGCTCTGGTCGCCAGAACGTCGTGGAGGCTCAAGACCTCCACCTCTTCCACCAGCGCCCACGTCGTCGCCCGTCTGTGTAGGTACGGGTAGGCCGGACGCGGATGGATCCACCGCTGTCGCACCCTTCTTCTTGGGAGCCATGGCGATGAAAGATGTCAAGAACTGGCGCGCTGACCGCTAGATCGGGTTCGCGCAATCTTTCCACCTACCTGGCATGCCAAAGATGTCGGCGTACGACACCTATGGGATCGAGGGGATCCCTTTACGGTTCGGCGGGGGAAAATATTTGCACAAAGAGCGGATCCAACGATCAACGCAAGGATTTTTACCCAGGTTTGGGCCGCTAAGAAGAATAAAACCCGACTCCTGCTGTTGTTTATTGTGGATGTTCTTCAGCTCAAGTACACGGAGCGCTTGCGATGAACAGTACGTTCAAGAAGCAGCTACGCATGCAGAATGGGCCAGAAGGTCCTCCCCCCTGTAGCTCCGCCTTGGGCCTCCTTTTATACGTCCAAAGGGGTCACCAACAGTGGCAGACGGGAGTACAAGAGGTGTAAAGTTGCTACAGTGTTACATGATTACCACTGACGGATTAGGACAAACGCATTAAATGCCTCCCATAGGTGTCCCTAACTTTCTTGGGGGCGGAAAAAGGACCCGTCCCATCAGCACCGCTTAACCCCATCCGCGGTCAGTGCCATGACACGCAACTAGGAGGACAAGCCCTAAACGATGGACTGGTTGCAGTGCTGGAGCGGTGGCAGTACGGTGGGATCTTGCCGGGTGCGAGATCTTGCAGGGTGCGAAGCCTTGCCGGGCCTTCGCGAGTCCTCCCGGCAGGGCTCTTGCCAGGAACCCAGCCTTTAGTCTTTTGTCTTTTGGTCATCGGCTTGAACACCTTCTTGATATCCTTGGTATATGTTTCCAGCTGTTCCCCGGGAAGCCTTGCCGCTGGTATGGCTACAACCGTCCGTGCACAAGTATGGGGTACTAAAAGACCCAAACTTTAGTACACCGACAATCTTGCGGTGCTCAATCCCAGTGACAGAAAGGGACATGACACGTATTTGTAGTGTTGCCATTAAGGATAAAAAGATGGGGTTTAATCATATTGCTTGAGTTTACTTTGTCTACATCATGTCATCTTGCTTAAGGCGTTACTCTGTTTCATACTTAATACCCTAGATGCATGCTGGATAGCGGTCGATGGGTGGAGTAATAGTAGTAGATGCAGGCAGGAGTCGGTCTACTTGTCTTGGACGTGATGCCTATATACATGATCATTGCCATGAATCCGTCATAATTATTTGCTTTTCTATCAATTGCCCAACAGTAATTTTTTACCCACCGTATGCTATGTGTTCGAGAGAGAAGCCTCTAGTGAAAACTATGGCCCCCGGGTCTACTTTTATCATATATTAAAACCAAAAATACCTTGCTGCAATTTATTTACTTTTATTTTATTTAGTATTTTAGTTTATCTATCTATCACTATCAGAATTAATCCTTGCAAATAACCGCTAAGAGGATTGACAACCCTCTTATTTGCGTTGGGTGCAAGTGTTTGCTTTTGTGTGTGCAGGTGCGTTTAACGGAATTTTGCTTGGTTCTCCTACTAGATTGATAACCTTGGTTCTTAACTGAGGGAAATACTTATCTCTACTATACTGCATCATCCTCTCCTCTTCGGGGAAATACCAACACAGTCTACAAGTAGCAACGTACAGTTGTCACAGCAACTGGAACTGGTCAAACAAATCTTGTGTCTTCTCCATGCAACTAGTTCTATCACTCCACTACTTTACTTACTATTTAGTTTTGTGAAGCCTTTGAATGTTTGTTCTGGTTGAAGCAATTATGTTAAGACTTTCTATCTCATCACATTTCTGTCTTCACACTATCTTCTGTAACTGCTCTGTTCTACCTAGATGTTGTTTGTCTTTGCATCTCACTTAAATTGTTATTGACATCCTAGCATGCTTAGTGTAGCTTGGTGACCCACAATTATAGGGGATCAATCGTAGTCCTTTTGATAAGTAAGAGTGTCAAACCCAACGAGGAGCAGAAGGAAATGACAAGCGGTTTTCAGCAAGGTATTCTCTGCAAGTACTGAAAGTAGCGGTAACAGGTAGTTTTGATAGCAAGATAATTCGTAACAAGTAACAAGTATAATAAAGTGCAGCAAGGTAGCCCAAACACTTTTATAGCAAAGGACAAGCCGAAATGAACTCTTATAATAAGCAAAGCGTTCTCGAGGACACATGGGAATTTCATCTAGTCACTTTCATCATGTTTGTTTGATGAGCGTTCGCTATTTTGATAATTTGATATGTGGGTGGACCGGTGCTTGGGTGCTGTTCTTACTTGAACAAGCCTCCCACTTATGATTACCCCCTCTCGCAAGCATCCGCAACTACGAAAGAAGAATTAAGATAACTCTAACCATAGCATGAAACATATGGATCCAAATCAGCCCCTTACGGAATAGCGCGTAAACTAGGGTTTAAGCTTCTGTCACTCTAGCAACCCATCATCTAATTACTACTCCACAATGCCTTCCCTTAGGCCCAAATATGGTGAAGTGTCATGTAGTCGACATTCACACGACACCACTAAAGGAAGCATAAACATACACATCATCAAAATATCGAACGAATACCAAATTCACATGATTACTTATGACAAGACTTCTCCTATGTCCTCAAGAACAAAAGTAACTAGTCACAAATCATATTCATGTTCAAGATCAGAGGGGTATTGAATAGCATTAAGGATCTTAACATATAATCTTCCACCAAATAAACCAACTAGCAGCAACTACAAGATGTAATCAACACTACTAGCAACCCTCAGGTACCAATCTGAGGTTTTGAGACAAAGATTGAATACATGAGATGAACTAGGGTTTGAGATGAGATGGTGCTGGTGAAGATGTTGATGAAGATTGGTCCTCCCACGATGAGAGGATCGTTGGTGATGTCGATGGCTTCGATTTCCCCCTCCCGGAGGGAAGTATCCCCGGTGGAATCGCTCCGCCGGAGAGCAAAATAGCTCCTGCCCAAGTTCCGCCTCAAGACGGCGGCGCTTCATCCCAAAAGTCTTCTTCCAATTTTTTCTAGGGCAAATGGCTTCATATAGCAGAAGGAGGGGCCCGAAGGCCTGCCAGGGGCCCCATAAGCGTGGGGGGCGCGCCCCCCAGGCTTGTGGCTGCCTGGTGGGTCCCCTCCTGTTGATTCTTTCGCCAGTATTTTTTATATATTCCAAAATAATTCTTCGTAAATTTTTAGGTCATTTGGAGTTGTGCAGAATAGCTATCTCTGTTTCACCCCTTTCAGGTCCAGAATTCCAGCTGCCGACATTCTCCCTCTTCATGTGAATCTTGCAAAATAAGAGAGAAAAGGCATAATGATTGTTCCATAAAGTGAAATAATGATCAAAAACATAATAATTATCAATAAGAAATCATGATGCAAATTGGACGTATCAACTCCCCCAAGCTTAGACCTCGCTTGTCCTCAAGCGAAAGCCAAAATCCGTAATCATGACCACATGTTTAGAGAGAGAGGCATCGATAAAAATAAAATACGGACAAGGAGCATCATGGTACATCTTGGTACTACCGGGATGAATAGACAAAGGTGTGTCATGTGCTTCTTTCATGACATCCAGACGAGAGTCCAGATTGTGCTTTCTGGGGACCACTAGGCGGCCTTTGAAGAACAAGGCACCATCATTATCAACATGGTAGAATGAAGAATTTCCCTTGGAGAGGTATTTCTTAATCTTCTCGACTTCAGAGTCATATTTCTGCCTTGTCTTGATGTTGCCCTCGAGATCCGGTTCAACAACCAGGGTATTGAGATAACCCTGAGGAACAATGTGAAGGTTCAACTTGCGAAGTTCTTCATAGAGAAGGGGTTGTGCTTGCTGAACCGTGAGGTTGTTGCAATAAGACTTGCGACTCAAGGCATCGGCCATCACATTAGCCTTGCCAGGGGTATAAGAAATATCCATGTCATAGTCACCTATTGTCTCGAGCCATCTTTGTTGACGGAGGTTCAAATTTGGTTGGGTATACATATACTTCAGACTCTGGTGGTCCGTGTATATCTCGCAACGATTACCGAGAAGGTAATGTCGCCACAGCTTCAGAGCATAGATAACTGTTGCTAACTCGAGATCATGAGTTGGATACTTATCTTCGTGAGGACGCAACTGACGAGAGCCATAAGCAATCACCTTGCGCTCTTGCATTAGGACACAGCCTAATCCTTGATGAGACGCGTCACAGTAGATCACAAAGTCCTTGCGAGAATCTGGAGGAGCAAGCACTGGGGCAGAGGTCAACTTGTCCTTAAGTGTCTAAAAACTTTCTTGGCACTTTTCCGTCCACTCAAACTTCTTGCCTTTGTGTAGCAAATCAGTCAGTGGCTTTGCAATCTTGGAGAAGTTCTCGACGAAACGGTGGCAATAGCTAGCAAGACCGAGAAAACTTCTAACTTGCTTAATAGTCTGCGGAGGAGTCCAGTCAAGAATAGCCTGAACTCGTTCTTGGTTAACAGCAATGCCATCTTTGGAAATTACGTGGCCGAGATATGTCACTTCAGATAACCAGAACTCACACTTGGAAAATTTGGCATACAGTTGATGTTCTCGAAGTTTCTCCAATACAAGCCGAAGATGTTCGGCGTGTTCTTCTTCATTCTTGGAAAATATAAGGATATCATCCAAATAAACCACGACGAATTTGTCAAGGTAGTCCATGAAGATATAGTTCATCAATCGAGAGAAGGTGGCTGGAGCATTAGTTAATTCGAAGGACATGATGATGTACTCGTAAGAACCATAGCGAGTAACGAAGGCTATCTTCGGAATATCCTCTTTACGAACTCTGATCTGGTGGTATCCCAACCTCAAATCAAGTTTAGAGAATACTGAGGAACCAGCAAGTTGATCATACAGATCGTTGATTCTGGGAAGCGGATACTTGTTCTGAATTGTTGCCTAATTGATAGGTCGATAGTCCTGGACCAATCGGTTGGTTCCATCCTTCTTCTTAACAAAGAGAGAAGGTGCTCCCCAAGCAGAGGAACTTGGACGAATGAAGCCTTTACGAAGCGATTTGTCGATCTCCTCCTTAAGTTCAAGGAGTTCATGCGGCGGCATCTTATAGGGACGCTTAGCAATAGGGGTGGTGCCTGGTTTCAAGTCGATGACGAACTCGACAGCTCTAACAGGGGGTATTCCTGGAAGTTCTTCTAGAAAGACATCTAGAAAATCGCGAACGACTGGAACGTTCTCAATTCCCTCAAGAGGTGAAGCGTTTAAAGCATTCAGAGCATATATCTGAGTTTCGGCATTCTGAATTATCTGCGCTGAATAGTTGATTGTCTGACCGGAAGGGTGCGTGAGCTGGACTGTCTTGGCGGCATAGTTGATCATAGCATTATGGGTTGTTAGCCAATCCATACCGAGAATAACATCTATGTTAGAAGCCTTGAGGGCAATGAGCGGTGCAGAGAATAGTAACCCTCCAATTTCAATCTGGTTGCTGTGACTTATCATAGCTGTATTCCATTTCCCACTGGGAGATTGAACCGATAAGGGAGGGTCCAGCTCTTCAAATTGCATTTCGTGCTTGAGTGCAAACGCTTCAGACAAAAACGAATGCGATGCTCCTGAATCAAAGAGAACGAAGGCTGGCACGGAATTGACGGTAAGGGTTCCCAGCACAATTTTGGTGTCCTGTCGAGCTCCTTCAATCTTGACATGATTGACATGACCACGAACGAGTGCAGGCGGCCTGGCATTAAAGTTTCTGGGCCGACGAGCACTTGTACTTCGCTTCTAGGTCGGGCGGCAGCTGGCAGCACGGTGCCCTGGCTGTCCACACTTGTGGCATAAACCATCATTATGGGGAGTAGCCATAGCATTGGGCTGTCCACCCTGAATCGCTAGCTGTCTCGGCGGCAGCGGCAGACGAGGTGCGACATAAGACAGCCTTGGTGTTGGAGCTGGTCGGTGATGTACATTGTGCGGAATCCAGACTTGATGTTTCTGAGCAGGCTGACCCGAAGACGAGCCAACGTCACGAGAGCGCTTGAGCGACTCCTGGTACTCAGTCAGAACAGTCTCAGCTCGAAAAGCTTGGCTGACAAGCGTCGCAAAGTCCGCGCAATCATGGACAACAAGTGCGAGCTTTATATCAGGACGCAATCCTTCACGAAATTTCTCCTGCTTACGAGCATCGGTGCAGACGTCATCCTCAACATAGCGGGATAAATCAAGGAATTTCCTCTGATATTCATCCATAGTCATTTTGCCCTGTGTGAGTTTGCGGAATTCCTTCTTCTGGTCCATCAGACCTTGAGGAATGTGCCGGGCATGAAAGGCTGACTGAAATTCCTGCCAAGTGGTTACAGTTCCAGTAGGCAGCATACGCCTGTGGCTTTCCCACCATTGAGCAGCTGGACCCTTCAGGTGAAATGCCGCAAAGGTGACGTAACTGACAGGGGCAACCTTAGCTAACTCCACCTCAAACAGGATGTCACGGAGCCAATCATCAGCATCCATAGGATTGGTGGAGTTGCGATAAACAGACGGGTTGAGGCGCACGAAATCTTGAAGTGATATCGGACCAGGCTCCTGACGAGCATCACTGTGTTCTAATCGGTTTACCAGACTCTCATTGAGCTGACGGTTCAGTTCAAACTGCTGCATCATTGCGGTAATATAGGGTGGAGGTGGAGGATCGTCAGCCATCCTGCCAAATCAACAGGGGCAGATTAGCAAGAACAACTCCAGGTGTATGGAGTTATTCATGATGTAACATGGGCAATGAACAAAAAGTGCATTAGATACATATTAGTAGTCGTTAAAGACATACAGATCCATGCACGGAGTTGGATACCAACGGATAACGCGAGTTCAGAAACACACGCAGTTAGACAAACTAGGCGGCGCGCAGGCACGCGGTGAGGAATACAACAACGGGACATAGCAAAGGCTACATCAACGTCGGGGAAAACTGCTGGAGCGAGGAATCTGCAGGGGACGACGCAGGGTGCCCTCGATAAAAGGATCCTGCGGTCCGTGAAAACTGTGAAGCAGAACCTGGTCCACAATTCAAAGAAGGTTGATTGAAATCTCCTGGTGGATGTGATCATGAGAACCTAATGTTAGTGTTAGCAAAATCTTTAACCCGAATAGGAAGAGAGATCAGAGTCCCAGAGTAAGGAAGAGGAATAAAAGATCTTAAACCCATCCATTGGCGACGTGGGTCCGTAAGCCACACAGTCATGTTAGTAAAATAGTTTTTGGAGACTAGACTCAACTTCGGCCAAGGAGTTGGAAAGGGGCTTCCTACAGGCAGTCGGCTCTGATACCAACTTGTGACGCCCCCGACTTAATCGTGCACTAATCATACACGCAAATGCACACGATCAAGCCTAAGGACTCACGGGAAAATATCACAACACAATTCTAGACACAAAACAAAATAATACAAGCTTTATATTACAAGCCAGGGGCCTCGAGGGCTCGAATACATAAGCTCGAGTTACACAAATATCAGCGGAAGGGACAACAGTATCTGAGTATAGACACAAAGTTAAACAAGATGCCTTAAGAAGGCTAGCACAACAGCGACACTGATCGAAAGGCGAAGGCCTCCTGCCTAGGGCCTCCGAACTACTCCTGGTCGGCGGGCTCAACGTAGTAGTAGGTGCCTCCGGGGATCTCCTGCTCCTGGGCTCCGTCGTCTGATCGCAGCAATCGGGTATGGGGAAAAGAGATAGCAAAGCAACCGTGAGTACTCAAAGTACTCGCAAGACTAACATCAGAACTATACTAATTATGCATCGGTATCAAAGGAATGGGGCTATATCTTTGGACTAAACTGCAGAAATGCCAGAACAGGGGAAGGAAAGGCCTAGCCTATCGAAGACTAGCATCTTGAAGCATTTCTTGCAGCAATAGAAGAGAGTAGAGCAAGATAATATATAATCAATCATATTTTAGTAATGCCCTGGGATCCTTCATCGACTACCCGGCGAGAAAGTGATCCCGAGAGCAGTAGTAACAGATTAGCATTGTAACAGTATCCATTTGTAGTTGTAGCAGATCAGGATACAACTCCGAGCGTCCTGTTACCGTGGACACGGCTATTCGAATAGATAACTTCCCTGCAGGGGTGCACTACTGTTACCCAAGACGCTCGATTAACTCTGGCCGGACACACTTTTCCGGGTCATGCCCGGCCTCGGCTGATCGACACGACGTAGTCCTACCTAGGCTCAATAGAGAGGTCCCCGCCGGTCTACATCCTAAGCGCTCAGGGGTCTTGGGCCCATCGCCCTTTGCACTCCGGGTCGTTGTGTCGCGTATCGGAGTCCAAGCACCACCTCAGTCCTGGATGGCACTTGTCCCGACGGGATCACAATGCTGAACTAGACATCTGACAGAGCTTTCGGCTGATACATACGGCGCCGAGGGGCCCATTAAACCATTATCCCACGTGGTGGTAGTGCGTATAGGCCAGTGGCCAACTCAGATCAAATACCCAAATCCGTTAGTGAATTATTAGAAGCTCGCGGTGACGATCAGTATTCCTGTCGCCCCGTCTCGAGGAAGTGCAACAAGGGTCAGGCCCATCCCTCTCTAGGGCGGTCTCTGCCTGCCCGGCCGCGCCTCGTAATTATCTCGCGGGTACCCTCACGGTCAACCCGACTTCACACCTCTCGCGGGTACCCCTCGGGGTCGACCCGACTTTAACCAGGGGCCTAAAGTAAATTCAAGGTATCCGTGTGTCTGAAACATCAAGGGGAAATCCGAGGAATCACCCTCGATGGATTCCCACTTGAGAGGTTGTACGACAGAGTCGTCGTCGGAGGTGGTGAAAGAGGAATCACCCTCGATGGCCACAACCGATTAGCTATGTTACAGAGCCATCATCAGAAGTGAAGTACGAGGTATCACCCTCGTCACTCGATAGTGGATCTGCAGAGTCGTACAACAAAGGGGGTGTGCGGTGCTGTGCTCGGTCTCTGTACATCGATCAGATTGATCGGATCTTCTGGTAGCCAAGCTGGGCAACATGGTTAAGGTGAGGGGCCACTGATGGATCACTAGCCAGCCTATTCTAAGCAGTTTAGGACGACAGGTAAAGTAACAACAGCAGGTTACAAAAACAGGCTATGCATCAGAATAGGAGCAATCAATTATAGTAGCAAATTCTAATGCAAGAAGGAGGGAGAACGAATAGGTGATATAGGCATGCGTCAAGGGGGGTTGCTTGCCTGGAAGCTCTAGTGAAGGGGGAAGAAGGGTCGTCGGTGACGTAGCAGTCCTCAGGGGCAACGTCGGTCTCGGGGTCTATCGAGACAGAAGGAGGGGGAAGAAACAATAAATAAAAAAAGACAAATGCAACACAGATGCATGGCATGGCAGCACGTTATTCGAGGGGTGCTCTAATACAGTACTACGCAAGTTAGTCGGAGCGGGAAACATCTGGAGGTGTTTTACTAGCTCCGGGCAATTATCAGACAGATGAAACAGAGGGAAAAGTTCCATGTTCATCATGTTAGAGAGGGCTGACAGGTATGTGGGTGGCATATTCGGATTCTTCATATTTTTCTGATATTTTTCATCTATAAATTATTTTCATCCGAGTTACGTTTTATTTTATATGATTTTTCAAAGTTTTATTAATTTTCTGAAATTTATATTATTTTCGAATTAAAACAGTAATTTGCTATGGGTACATAGAAGTGTACCCAGTAGTTTGCACATGTGGCAGACATGTGGGACCAGTCAACTTCCCAGTCAGCAGTTGACCCGGGCCCACCTGTCAGTGACTAATTAGGCTAATTATTAATTAATTAATTAACTAATTAATTAATTAACTAATTAACTATTTTATTAATTTTTTATTTACTTCTTTTTTTAATCCTTTCTTTTCTGGGCCGGCCCCACTGGGCAGTGGCCCAGCCGGCCACTTGAGGGGGTCACGCGCGCGCGCGCGATAGCAGAGAGGGCCGGCGGGCAGCGGCGCGGGGAGCGGGAGGCAGCGGTGGCGGTTAGCGGCGGCAGCAGCGCGGCACGGCGAGTGCAGCAGCAGGAGCAACAGCAGTAGCGCGGGCGGATGGCGGGGCGCGGCACAGCGAGCAGCGGCACGGGCGAGCGCGTGACGCAGAGGCAGACGGGCGCGCGCGCAGGCATGCGGGGGTGCACATGGGCGGCAGCAGGCGAGGCCACGGGCGGCTGCGCGGGCGACGTCGGACGACGGGGGCGGCGACGGCGAGTGGCGTGGACCGGGGGGGGCAGACGAGCGGGAAAGGGGGAGGAGAGGCTAGGTGGCGCGGCTCACCCTCATTGCCGAGGAGAGGGGGTGGCGAGGCGCGATGGAGGCCGGCATGGGAGAGGCGGGGAGGCGACGGCGGCGGCGAGGCGGCGTCCAGAACCAGGAGGGGGAGGCGAGGGAGAGAGGGAATCGGGGGGGAGTGGGGAGGTTAGGGTTTGGGAGGGGTAGGCGATATAGGCCGTGGCTGGGCCGGCCTGGTCGGCCTGGTGGCCAGCTGGGCAGAGGCCCAGTTGGGGGGGGAAGCCTTTTGCTTTATTTTTTTTGTTTTCTTATTTTTTTTTTATTTTTATCTTTCGTTTATTTTCTTTTACTGCTTTATTTTTAGTTTATTTTTATTTTCAGTTTTATAATTATAAATCCCACTCCTATTTTAGTGTTATAACCTAACCCACTGCCACAAAAAGTTTCACTCCCAAATAAAATAGTTTGATGTTTTATAAATTATAAAAGGCATTTAATTAATTGCCTAAGCCACTGTTTTATTTACTTTAGTGCAATTAAATATTTTATAAAATGTGGTTTCTTCACCAATATTTTCTATGAATTATTTGTCACATTTAGAACATTTTAGTTTTGACATTCGAAAACTTTTATTGTTTGTCTTTATTTTAAATTTGAATTCGAACTGGATTTGAACCAAAGTGAGATTAGCTACAGTAATAATGGTGACATGGCATCATTAGCATGGGATTACTGTAGCTTAATTATCCGGGCGTTACAATCAATCCCTACCACATGATGCTTGCCAAGAGAGAAAATAAAAACGGAATAGAGGAGAATACTATTGACTCTTGCATGAAAGTAAATACATAAAGTAAAAGATAGGCCCTTCGCAGAGGGAAGCAGAGGTTGTCATGCACTTTTTGTTTTTGGATGTGCAAGCTCTTAATGTAAAGGAACGTCACTTTATATTGCCCCTTGTGATAGCGACATTTATTATGCAGTCTGTCGCTTTTATTACTCCACATTCAAAAGATCGTACAAAGCTTATTTTCCCTTACAATAAAAGATCATACATATTTAGAAGCAATTTTAATTGCTTTGCACCGATGACAACTTACTTGAAGGATCTTATTCAATCCATAGGTAGATATAGTGGACTCTCATGGCATGAAACTGGGTTTAAGGGTTTTTGGATGCACAAGTAGTGTCTCTACTTAGTACAGAATTTTGGCTAGCAAAAGATAGGGGGCAAGCACCACATGTTAGAGGATCCAAAACAATATAACTTCTATGTGAATATAAGCAACCATAACTCATTATGTTGTCTTCCTTGTCCAACGTCAACTAATTGACATAGAATATTTAATGGGGGCTCACAATCATAAAAGATGTCGAAGATAGTGTATTTATATGTGAGACCTCTCTTCCTTTATTACTTTTTCATGAATTGCAACAATGACCAATGCTATGTTTGTCAACTTCCAACAAGTTTTATCAATTACACTTCTTTTATGTGAAGTCATCACTCCCCATGGGATTAGCATATGATCTTTACTTTTTATTCTTTATTTATTTCTAAGATTGGATCAACAAAAGCAAAACACTCAACTCAAACTACTCTTTATTATATAACTTTCACACATGGTTACATAGATAGATAGATCACAAAGCAAGCACTCGAAACTAAATCATACTAAAACTTTATTCTTCTAAATCATGAAATAACTAAAGATCGAACTAAGATAGATAATGATGATAAGAAGTGATGATGATACGATACCGGGGCACCTCCCCCAAGCTTGGCACAAGCCAAGGGTGGTGTCCATACCCATGTACTCAATTCTCCTTCTTGGGTGATGGTGGTGATGAAGTGATGGGCTTGTCCTTCAAAATATTTAATAAGATATCCTTCAAGCTCTGGACCTCCCTAAGCAATTGCTGAATCGCGGTGGCATTCTTTTGCACTTCCACCATAATATGTTTATTTTCCGGCCACCATGATCCCTTTCCTGCATCATTCTCACTTGGACGGGAGATATCCCAATTGGAAGGTATGTGCATGCGAGGGGTGTTTTCAACCCCATAATTGTGGACCAAATTATGAAAATTGTTCCGATGTAACCTGTGCAAGGGTCTCCTAGGAGGAAGCCCTTCTTGTACCTCTGGACTCCCATGGTTTGTAGTGCTTCCCATGGCTTGATGAGGATTTGGAATTGTGGAGATGCCAGCAAGGGTACCCCTCTCAGAAGCCGGAGGGTGGACCTCTAGCGAATCCCCATCATCTTCTTCCATGGTCACCTATCCTTCCTCCTCCCTCCTGAGCTCCATCTGCAGCAACCAAGCATCGTCTCCCACGTTGTTGGAGGAAAAGGAAGACATGATGCCTGGCCTTGGAAATCTGACAGAAAACAGCACGAAACAAGAATAGAGGAGAAACTTGCGATGCGGTGCTCAAAACACTCGTGAGTATATATAATGAATTTTTCCCATGCATAACAAGTAATATGGAAGAAAAATGGACTCGGGAAAGTCCACGAGGGCGCCACAAGCCTGGTAGGCGCGCCCTGGGGGGTAGGGCGCGCCCCCCAGGCTTGTCGCCTCCTCGTGCACTTTTCGGACTGTTTATTATTTTCCTAATTTTTTATATATTCCAAAACGGACAGAAAGAACTTTTATGGAAGTTTTGGAGTCGGTTTACTTACCGTACCACATACCTACTCCTTTTCAGGATTCTGGAGCGTTCCGGAAGGTTTCCTCTATGTGCTCTTCCGGTGTCATTGTTTGAATAATATTAGTTTCAACATTAATGGGCGTACCTGAGATATAATATTTAATTCTTTGCCCATTAACCACTCTCGGATTATTGCCTTCGGAGTTGTTTATTTTGATGGCTCCGGAGTGACAAACTTCTTCGATGATATACGGTCCTTCCCATTTAGAGAGAAGTTTTCCTGCAAAAAAACTTAAACGATAATTGTATAATAGAACATGATCACCTACTTTGAATTCCCATTTTTGAATTCTCTTATCATGCCATCTTTTAACCTTTTCTTTGAACAACTTGGCATTTTCATAAGCTTGGGTTCTCCATTCATCTAAAGAACAAATATCAAATAACCTCTTTTCACCGGCAAGTTTAAAATCATAGTTAAGTTCTTTAATTGCCCAATATGCTTTTCCATAAACCATTTTATATGGAGACATACCCATAGGATTCTTATAAGCAGTTCTGTAAGCCCATAATGCATCATCAAGTTTCTTAGACCAATTCTTTCTGGATCTATTAACGGTCTTTTGTAAAATTAATTTTATTTCTCTATTAGTTAATTCAACTTGACCACTAGACTGAGGATGATAAGGAGATGCAATTATATGGTTAACATCATATTTAGCAAGCAATTTACGGGAAGCACCATGAATAAAATGTGAACCACCATCAGTCATTAAATATCTAGGGACTCCAAACCTCGGAAACATAACTTCTTTAAGCATTTTAATGGAAGTGTTATGATCAGCACTACTAGTTAGAATAGCTTCTACCCACTTAGTAACGTAATCAACAGCAACTAGAATATGAGTATATCCATTGGATTTAGGAAAAGGTCCCATATAATCAAAACCCCAAACATCAAATGGTTCAATAACAAGTGAATAATTCATAGGCATTTCCTGACGTCTACCAACATTACCAATTCTTTGACATTCATCACAAGAGAGGACAAACTTACGTGCATCTTTGAATAGAGTAGGCCAATAAAAACCAGATTGTAATACCTTGTGTGCAGTTCTGTCTCCCGCATGGTGTCCTCTGCTACTTGTAGTCTGTGTTGCTATTTCCCCGAAGAGGAGAGGATGATGTAGTACAGTAGAGATAAGTATTTCCCCCAGTTAAGAACCAAGGTTATCAATCCAGTAGGAGAACCACACAGAACCTCGTTAGCAGCACCTACACACACAAAAGCAAATACTTGCACCCAACGCGAACAAGAGGGTTGTCAATCCCCTTGGCGGTTACTTGCAAGGATTAATTCTGATAGTGATAGATAGATAAAATAAATTACAAAATAAAATAAAGAAAATGAAATTGCAGCAAGATATTTTTGGATTTTATATATGATAAAAGTAGACCCGGGGGCCATAGTTTTCACTAGAGGCTTCTCTCTCCAACGCATAGCATACGGTGGGTAAACAAATTACTGTTGGACAATTGATAGAAAAGCAAACCCTTGCACCCAACGCAAATAAGAGGGTTGTCAATCCTCTTAGCGGTTATTTGCAAGGTTTAAATCTTATAGAGATAAATAGATAAACTAAATACTAATTAAAATAAAAGAAAATAAATTGCAGCAAGGTATTTTTAGGTTTTTTATATATGATAAAGTAGACCCGGGGGCCATAGTTTTCACTAGAGGCTTCTCTCTCGAACACATAGCATACGGTGGGTAAACAAATTACTGTTGGACAGAAAAGCAAATAATTATGACGGATTCATGGCAATGATCATGTATATAGGCATCACGTCCGAGACAAGTAGACCGACTCCTGCCTGCATCTACTACTATTACTCCACCCATCGACCGCTATCCAGCATGCATCTAGGGTATTAAGTATGAAACAGAGTAACGCCTTAAGCAACATGACATGATGTAGACAAAGTAAACTCAAGCAATATGATTAAACCCCATCTTTTTATCCTTAATGGCAACAATACAAATGCGTGTCATGTCCCCTTCTGTCACTGGGATTGAGCACCGCAAGATTGAACCCATCACAAAGCACCTCTCCCATTGCAAGACAAATCAATCTAGTAGGCCAAACCAAATCGATAGATCGGAGAGAAATACAAAGCTATAATAATCATGCATAAAAGAGTTCAGAGAAGACTCAAATATTTCTCATGAATAATCTAATCATAAACTCACAATTCATCGGATCACAACAAACACATCGCAAAAGAAAATTACATCGGATAGAACTCCAAGAACATCGAGGAGAACATGGTATTGAAGATCAAAGAGAGAAGAAGCCATCTAGCTACTAGCTATGGACCCGTAGGTCTGTGGTAAACTACTCACACATCATCGGAAGGGCAGCAAGGTTGATGAAGAAGCCCTCCGTGATCGATTCCCCCTCCGGTAGATTACCGGAAAAGGCCTCCAGATGGGATCGCGGAAGAACAGAGGCTTACGGCGGCGGAAAGGTTTTCTCTTCTAGCTCTCCGTTGGTTTTGGAATATTTATGAATTTATAGCATTCGAATTAGGTCAAGAGGTGCCACGAGGGGCCCACAAGCCTGGGGGGCGCGCCCTACCCCCCTGGGCGCGCCCTCCAGGCTTGTCGCCTCCTCGTGGCTCTTCTGGTCTTCTCCCGCAGCTTCCTGGGTCTCTTCTGGTCCAGAAAAAATTAATCCAAAGATTTTTTTCTCATTTGGACACTTTTTGATAATGATTTTCTGAAATGGCAAAAACAAGCAGAAAACAGCAACTGGCACTGGGCATTAGGTTAAAAGGTTAGTCCCAAAAAAAGATATATAATGGCATATAATTGCTTATAAAACATTCAAGATTGATACTATAATAGCATGGAACAATCAAAAATTATAGATACGTTGGAGACGTATCAAGCATCCCCAAGCTTAATTCCTGCTCGTCCTCGAGTAGGTAAATGATAAAAACAGAATTTTTGATGTGGAATGCTACCTATCATGTTTTATCATGTAATCTCTCTTACAGTATGAATAATAAGATCCTGGTGATTCAATCAATAGTCTATAATTTGATATAAATACATCAATACTCAGACATACTAATAAACAATCATGTCTTTCAAAATAAAAATGCTAAAGAACGTTATCCCTACAAAATCATACAATCCTGTCATGCTCCATCTTCTTAACACAAAGTATTTATCATGCACTACCCCGATGACAAGCTGAGCAATTGGTTCATACTTTTTAACGCGCTTCAGCTTTTTCAACTCCCACACAATACATGAGTGCAAGCCATGGATATAGCACTATGGGTGGAATAGAGTGTGGTGGTAGAGATAAATAAGAGAAGTAAAAAATAAGAAGATAGTCTCACATCGACGAGGCTAATCAACGGGCTATGGAGATGCCCATCAATTGATGTCAATGCGAGGAGTAGGGATAGCCATGCAACGGATGCACTAAGAGCTATAAGTGCATGAAAGCTCAACATGAAAACTAAGTGGGTGTGCATCCAACTTGCTTGCTCATGACGACCTCGGGCATTTGAGGAAGCCCATCATCGGAATATACAAGCCAAGTTCTATAATGAAAAATTCCCACTAGTATATGAAAGTGACAAAATAGGAGACTCTCTATATGAAAAACATGGTGCTACTCTGAAGCACAAGTGTTGAAAAAGGATAGTAACATTGCCCCTTCTCTCTTTTTCTCTCATTTTTTTTGTGGGCTCTTTTTGGCCTCTTTTTTTTTGTCCGGAGTCTCATCCCGACTTGTGGGGGAATCATGGTCTCCATCATCCTTTCCTCACTGGGACAATGCTCTAATAATGATGATCATCACACTTTTATTTACTTACAACTCAATATTACAACTCGATACTAGAACAAAAATATGACTCTATATGAATGCCCCTGGTAGTGTACCAGGATGTGCAATGATGCTAGCGTAACATGTATAAAAAATGATGAACGGTGGCTGAGCCACAAATACTATGTCAGCTATATGATCATGCAAAGCAATATGACAATGACGATGTGTGTCATAAAAACGGAACGGTGGAAGTTGCATGGCAATATATCTCGGAATGGCTATGGAAATGCCATGATAGGTAGGTATGGTGGTTGTTTTGAGGAAAATATAAAGAGGCTTATGTGTGATAGAGCGTATCATATCACGGGGTTTGGATGCACCGGCAAAGTTTGCACCAACTCACGATGCGAGAAAGGGCAATGCACGGTACCGAAGAGGCTAGCAAATTGCGAAAGGGTGAGAGTGCGTATAATCCATGGACTCACATTAGTCATAAAGAACTCACATACTTATTGCAAAAGTTTATTAGCCCTCGAAGCAAAGTACTACGACGCATGCCCCTAGAGGGATAGATTAGTAGGACAAGGTCCATCGCCCGTCCCCGATCGCCACTCATAAGGTAGACAATCAACAACAAATCATGCTCCAACTTCTTAGCATAACGATAGATCATACGTGCATGCTTCGGGAATCACAAACCGTAACACCAATATTCTTACTAAAACACAATCATCTACTAATACCTCCCACATATTACCATCTTAATATCGCAAAACTATTTCAAGGAATCAAACTTATCATATTCAGTGATCTACATGAAAGTTTTTATTATATCCCTCTTGAATACCTATCATATCAGGACCAAATTCATAACCCATGCATATTACCATTGCTATTCATTAGACTCTCAAAAATATATAAGTGAAGCATGAGAGTGCAACTATTTCTTTAAAATATAACCACCACCGTGCTCTAAAAGATATAAGTGAAGCACTAGAGCAACTGCCTAGCTCAAAAGATATAAGTGAAGCTCATAGAGTATTCTAACAATTCACGAATAATGTGTGTCCCTCTCAAAATGGTGTGTTCAGCAAAGATGATTGTGACAAACTAAAAAGCAAACAAAAGCAAACAAAGTATATCACAAGACGCTCCAAGTAAAACACATATCATGTGATGAATAAAAATATAACTCCAAGTGAGTTACCGATAGACTGTAGACGAAAGAGGGGATGCCTTCCGGGGCATCCCCAAGCTTAGAAGCTTGAGTCTTACTTGAATATTACCTTGAGGTGCCTTGGTCATCCCCAAGCTTAGGCTCTCGCCGCTCCTTATTCCTTTATCCATCATAGTCTCACCCAAAACTTGAAAACTTCAACACACAAAACTCAACAGAAACCTCGTGAGATCCGTTAGTATAACAAACAAATCTTAAACTTTTAGGTACTATTGCAAATTGATTCATATTTAATATTGGCATAATTCTACTGTACTCCAACTTCTCCATGACTCAAAACCCCCGATACGATCCATAGATTCATCAAAATAAGCAAACTATGCAACAAAAACAGAATCTGTCTAAAACAGAACAGTCTGTAAATATCTGAATTAACGCCATACTTATGTAACTCCAAATATTCTGAGAAATTAGGAAAATGTGGGCAATTCATATATAAATATTTTGTAAAAAATTCAGAAGGTTCTGACGCCCCAGCGAAAAACCAAGATTCCAGCACTATACGCAAAAGTTTCTGTTTTCAAACAGCATTAATTATACTATCTTCCAAATCATCCCAAAGGCATTATTTGGCACAAACACTAATTAAAACATAAAAATACAATCATAACAGAAGCTATAATTGTGTAAACACTCAAGAACAGAATAAAAATTTATTGGGTTGTCTCCCAACAAGCTCTTTCTTTATAGCCATTAAGATAGGCTTGAGATTTCAATGATGCTCACATGAAAGATAGTAATTTAAATATGAAGAGAGCATCATTAACGTCGAGCCCATGTATTTCTTCAATATGTGGTAAATTCTTAACATCTTCAACTTTTATACCTTTTTCCTTTATAGATTTCTTAGCTTCTTGCATATCTTCTGGACTAAGGAATAGAATACCTCTCTTCTTCGGAGTTGGCTTAGGTGGTGGTTCAGGAAGTGTCTAATTATTGGCATTTCTCAATATATTATTCAATAATACTTCAGCCTGTCCAACAGTTCGTTCCCTGAAAACACAACCAGCACAACTATCTAGGTAGTCCCTAGAAGCATCGGTTAGTCCATTATAAAAGTTATCAAGTATTTCATTTTTCTTAAGAGGATGATCATGCAAAGCATTAAGTAGTTGGAGAAGCCTCCCCCAAGCTTGAGGGAGATTCTCTTCTTCAATTTGCACAAAGTTGAATATTTCCTGTAAGGCAGCTTGTTTCTTATGAGCAGGAAAATATTTTTCAGAGAAGTAATATATCATATCCTGGGGACTACACACACAACCAGGAGCAAAAGTATTAAACCATTTCTTAGCATCACCCTTTAATGAGAAAGGAAACAACTTAAGAATATAGTAATAGCAAAAAATTTCCTCATGAGCAAACAAGGTGGCAATATCATTCAGCTTAGTAAGGTGTGCCGCAACAGTTTCAGTTTCATAACCATGAAAAGGATCAGATTCAACCAAAGTAATTAACTCAGGATCGACAGAGAATTCATAATCCTTATCAGTAACAAATATGGGAGAAGTAGCAAACTTAGGATCATATTTCATTATCTCCCTCAAAGATTTTTCTTTCAACTCAGCAAGCAATTTTATAACCTCATCTCTATCATTACAAGCAAGAATTGCCCTAGATGTCTCTCTATCAAAAACATAACCATCAGATATTTCAGGCATTTCAACTCTAGTAGGAGAGCTAGGCATAATAGGTGAATCATAATTCTCAAGAGTTTCAACATTTTTAGTTTCTTTAGCTTTAGCAATTTGTTCATCAAGAAATTCACCAAGTGGCACAGTATTATCAAGCATAGTACTAGCATCATCATAAGTATCATTCATAGCAAAAGTAGTATCATCAATAACTTGCGACATATCAGAATGAATAACAGGTGGCGGTGTCGCAAGCTTACTCAAAACAGAAGGTGAATCAAGTGCGGAGCTAGATGGCAGTTCCTTACCTCCCCTCATCTTAGAGGGAACGATCTTGGTTTTAGCATCTTTCAGATTCTTCATAGTGATCAACAGATATAAATCCCAAGTGACTCAACAAATAGAGCTATGCTCCCCGACAACGGCGCCAGAAAAAGGTCTTGATAACCCACAAGTATAGGGGATCGCAACAGTTTTCGAGGGTAGTATTTAACCCAGATTTATTGATTCGACACAAGGGGAGCCCAAGAATATTTGCGAGTATTAGTAGTTGAGTTGTCAATTCAACCACACCTGGAGAACTAAATATCTGCAGCAAAGTGTTTAGTAGCACAGTAGTATGATAGTTTCAAGAGCAATAGTAACAGTAGTGACAGTAACAGAAGCAGTTTTGTAATAATTGTAACAGCAGCAGCAACGAAAGTAACTTAGCAAAGATCAATATGCGAAAAGCGTAGGCATTGGATCGGTGATGGATAATTATGTCGAATGACATTCATCATGTAACAGTCACAACCTAGGGCGATACACAATAGCTCCAATTCATCAATGTAATGTAGGCATGTATTCCGTATATAGTCATACGTGCTTATAGTAAGAACTTGCATGACATCTTTTGTCCTACCCTCCCGTGGCAGCGGGGTCCTTAAGGAAACTAAGGGATATTAAGGCCTCCTTTTAATAGAGAACCGGAACAAAGCATTAACACATAGCGAATACATGAACTCCTCAAACTATGGCAATCACCGAAAAGAATCCCAATTATTGTCACCTTGGGGTATGCGGATCATGACACGTAACAGGTGCATATAACTTGCAAGATAGGATCAAGAACTCAAATATATTCACGAAAACATAGAGGGTTCAGATCTGAAATCATGGCACTCGGGCCCTAGTGACAAGCATTAAGCATAGCAAAGTCATAGCAACATCAATCTCAGAACATAGTGGATACTAGGGATCAAAGCCCTAACAAATTGACTCGATTACATGGTAAATCTCATCCAACCCATCACCGTCCAGCAAGCCTACCAAGAAATTACTCACGCACGGCGGTGAGCATCATGAAATTGGTGATGGAGGATGGTTGATGATGACGACAGCGTCAAATCCCCCTCTCCGGAGCCCTGAACGGACTCTAGATCAGCCCTCCCAATGAAGAACGGGAGGTGGCGGCGGCTCCGTATCGTAAAACGCGATGATTCTTTCTCTCTGATTTTTTTCTCCATGAATAGGTACTTATAGCACTGGAATTAGGGTAAACGAAGTTGCCAGGGGCTCACAAGCCTGCCAGGCATGCCCTGGGGGGGTGGGCGCGCCCCCCAGGCTTGTGGCGCCTGGTGGCCCCCCTCTGGTGGATCTTTGCGCCAGTATTTTTTATATATTCTGAAATAATTCTCCGTAAATTTTCAGGTCCATCCGAGAACTTTTATTTCTGCACAAAAACAATACCATGGCAATTCTGCTGAAAACAGCGTCAGTCCGGGTTAGTTCCATTCAAATCATGCAAATTAGAGTCCAAACTAGAGCAAAAGTGTTTGGAAAAGTAGATATGTTTGGGACGTATCAGGTACATCCAACCGTATTGAACAGGGCCTCTAAGCATTGCCTCTTTTGATAAGTGCACGGCCAAATGGACCATCACGGTGAAGAAAGCTGGAGGGAAAATCTTCTCAAGCTTGCAAAGAATAATTGGGATTTCTTTTTCAAGTCTTTCCACAACAGCTAACTTGAGTGTTTTGCAGCACAGTTCTCTAAAGAAATTTCCCAGCTCAGCAACCGCTTCATATATATCCTTATGCAGGATTCCTCGGAGGCACGCCGGTAAAATCCTTTGGAGGAGGATGTGACAATCATGGGTTTTCAGTCCTTGAAGCTTGAATCCATTAGAAGTAACACACTTTACTAGGTTAGCGGCATAACCATCTGGAAATCTCACCGCTCTTATGAATTCACAGAATGCAAGCTTTTGTTCTTTACTCATTGTATACCATGCTCCTGGCATTTTAAATGAATCTTCATCTTAATTATGCTGTAGATGCAAATATTTTCTTATGCCCATGTCTTCCAAATCAAGCCTAGAACTAACCGTGTCCTTTGTCTTCCCTTCAATGTTCAGGAATGTCCCAAGAAGATTCTCACATATGTTTTTCTCGATGTGCATTACATCGAGATTATGCCTCAATTTCAGATCAGTCCAGTATGGCAGGTCCCACAAACAAGACCTTCGGTCCCAACATTGACCTTCATCACGCTTTCTTTTCTTTGCAAGCTGTCTTGGTCTCACATCTTTCACCTTTTCAAGTTGCTACTCCAGCTCTTCTTTAGTGAATTCTGCTAGCTTGTCACGGGTTTCAGTCTCATCATTAAAATCTTTGTTTTTTCTCCAGCGATGGTTTCGGGAAAGAAAACGGTGGTGCCCAATAAAGCAGATCTTGTTCCTTATTCTCTTCGAGCAAGGGTCTTTGTCACAATGCACGCAAGCCTGATAACCCGCTGTGATCCTCCCAGACAGAGTGTGCAGCATCGGGAAATCATGGACGGACCATATGATTGCATCACGTAGATTAAACATTTCTTTGGGAGTCAAGGCATCATACGTAAGTACACCAGTCTAGAGCTGGAGCAGTTCTTCTATGAGGGGCTCCATAAAGACATCAAAATCCTTTCCTAGAGACTCTGGACCCGGGATAAGAAACGCCATCATGAAGTTGGACTGATCCATGCATGCCCATGGTGGCAGATTGTACGGCACCACAAAAACGGGCCACATGCTATACGACGTGCTCATGTTCCCAGACGGATTAAAGCCATCGGTGGCAATGCCGAGTTTTATGTTCCTTGGATCTATGGCAAAATCTTCATGAATTCTGTCAAATTCTTTCGATGCCTCTCCCTCTGCTGGATGGCTCAGCTCATTGTCCACAGGTTGCCGCTTGACCTTTTGCCATTGTACCTTCATTGATGATTTCTTCGAGATAAACATCCACTGCAGCCTTGGTATCAACGGAAAGTGCCTCAGTACCTTCTCCGGTATTGACTTTTTCCCATCAGCATCTTTCCACCTAGAGGCATTGCACTTTGGATAGTTGTCATGCTTGGCATAATCCTTCCGAAACAAGACACAATTATTTGGGCAGACATGTATTGAAACATAACCTAGCCCCAACTTGCGGATTATGCTGAAAGCTTAATCGTAAGACTTGGGAACACAACTATTTGGGAATTGCAAGTTCAAAAGGCGGAGTATTGCGTTGAGTGCAGCATTGCTAATCCGGTAGAAAGACTTGATGTGGAGTAACTTCACGGTGGAGGTAAATCTTGAAAATTTACCCCCTTCATGAGCTGCGCGCTTCGCCTCCTCTAAAACCTCAGCAAACATCGACTTCTGTCCATCAGCAAGGTCTTCAGAATTGTACAGATCCTTCAATAGGTCAGGAATCCTATCATCTTCATGCCCATCCTCTTCCTCCAAACCAGCATTCTCTTGCAAAATCTTTTCCATAAAATCAATGCCAGCATCACCACCACCCATCATATGAGGGGCCTGTGCATCAGCTTCAATATGTTGAGGTTGTCCATGTAAAGGTTCTCCATGATATATCCATCTATCATATGTGCTGGCCATCCCATAAAGAAGCAGATGATCTTCCACTCTTCCTTGAGCTATTCTTGAACGGTTGAAGCATTCGCAGCATGGGCAAAGAATGACAGCATCCTTGGCAAAATTTCCCCGAACAAATTGCATGAATTCATCCACTCCCTTAATATGTCCATTGGAAAGCCTTCTAACTCCTTTTCTAATCCAGCTTCTGTCCATTTGCCAAAGACAACAAATTATTGCAACTTAGCAATCAATCTAAGTGCATCAACATTAATTAATGAAAATGGATGGCAGTAATGGCAGCTAAAAACTCCAGAAAATAAGGTAGGCACACAATTTTATATGCTAACTGCCTAACCACGACATTGAGATGTTTCTAATTTCTCACTACTTTAGTCCAGTTCACATGGTTTACTGATTTCACATGGGAGCAAGAAAAAGCAGTTCACAGGAAATACTGATTTCACATGGGACAAAAGAAAAGCTAACAAAAACTTGTTAAACCTTAAATAGATCAGACAGATCTGCACTAAAAACAGAGGTGGTTCCTGTAAAGAGGAGATCCACAAAGAGAAGTTTGATATTTCCATACATCCATCCATCGGAAAATGAGATGAGATTAGGCTCCAGCTGCATGCATCCATCTTATGAAGCAAGCTTCTCTAGATCTTCAACTGTAGCATCCATCCATCAGACTGAGCTCCAGCTGCAGTTGAGGGATTCCCACTCAAATTAAGCTACACTTGATTGGACTAGTTTCCTTCTCTCTCTCTCTCTCTTTTAAAAAAATCTCCTTCCCCTTTCCTTTCCATTTCAAAAGGAAATAACAGTACATAGATACTAAAGCACAAGAATGCATGCAAACACAACAGCCTAATTTCATTTAAACACATGCATATCAAAAGTTAGCATCTACTGCTAGTTGGCATTCTTAGTACTATATAAAAACTAACATCATTTGCCTGCCTGGTGGGTATCACACTATATAAAAAGTAACAGCATATGCTGCCACAAACAACTACTGTGGTTAAACCACCAACAATAACAGCATTGTGGTTAAACCACCAACAATAACAACACTGCAAATTTACATCAATGAGATTTATATGCACCTACTTATGTTAATAAATGAGACGTTTCCAAGTTTGCATTAAATTTACATCAATGAGATTTTTCCAAGTTTACATCAATGAGATTTCGGACATTATGTTCTTTACCAGATTTAGAGCAAGATCTGATGCACTTTTACATCAAATTGCATCACGGCTGGAATTTCAGAAGTTGTAAGAGGTGGTAAGCAACAAGGAGAGGAGAGGGGGGGAGAGGAGAGGGGTGCATGCCGGGAGGTGTGCTTGCAGCGGCGGCGAGTCGCTCCTGTAGGGGTCCCCCATGCTCGGCGAGCCGCTCTTGTCGAGCCGAGCGGCGAGGCCGCGGTTCCTATCATGGGCGAGGCGAGCGGTGAGGCCGTGGCCATGGCACCACCACCGCCGGTCGCCCACGCCCCTGCTGGTCCCTTCCGCCGCCGGCCCCGCCCCCGCCCCCGCCGGTTGCTTCCGCCACCGGCCCCCGCCCGTGCCGCCTGCCGCTCGCGCAAGACCTAGAAAACGAGATGGGGAAATTTCTGCTAAGTGTTGGTTCCGTTTCATGCTGTCAATGTGTCCCACTTATCAGTGAGTTCTGTTTGATTCTTTGTTTGATATACAGAAACATTACACGCATCTTTTTTACTAGCGAATATAAGCGCTTGGTCGCGGTCCCACCAGTCAGTGTGTCTGCTCCTGCTGTCAAATGGGTCCCGCCTGTCAATGAGTTCTGTTCAATATAGACACGTAAGCAAAAATGACACCTAAACACTGACACATACGTGAGATTGCTGAGGTGGCTGCCTACTCATCCAATTCATTACAAATTATGACCATATACTATCTGTCATATAGTTTATGACCATCTATATTGGCCGTAATCAGATAGAAATAAGGCCGTCGGACAGTGATGTTTGCTTTACGACCATTTCGTGTAAGGCAATTACGACCTTCTTTACCAATATGGTCGTTATGGTTTAGGGTTTTGGCCCTCCCAAACAGCTTACAACCAATTGGGTCTAAATGGTTGTAGAATTATGACTATTTCTTCCAGGGTCACTGACAGAAGGTCACAAGTTGCCATATTTCTTGTAGTGCGTCCGCTGGTTAAAGGCGCGTCTTCCAGTCTCTGACGCGACCAGCTCGCACGCCTGAACGCTGGCCGCAGACACGCCTCCAGGCCTATAGACACGCAACTAGGCCGCATGAACGTAGCCTGCACAGACGCTGACACGTGGCCCTCTCTTGTTAATCTCATGAAATAAATCATGACGGCCACGCTCCAATAATATCTGTGACTAATAACCATCCTAGAAAATATAACAACTTAGCGACAGATAAAAACATTGCCTAAAATGAAGCCAGAACGTCAACAAAGTTGGCGGCGGGGATGACCCGGGAGGAAATGTGCTAGTGATGGTAACCGTCACAGAAAATGATTTTAGGCGACGGTTTGTTCTTTCTCACTAGAGTTTTTGTCACTGAATAGAGTAAATTTTGTAGTGATATCCAACTTATATATATTGTTAGTCTTAGTACCCTTGGTAATGAGACTTACTGAGTCCACAAGACTCATAGATACCACAACCACCCTAGATGCAGGTACAAGTTCAGGTAACGCTCTGCTCTAAGGTAAGAGCGCGGAACGTTCTGCATGGAGTTCTTCTTCGACGACACCTAGTAGAGATAAGGATCCCGACCGGCAGCCTAGAACCCGTTGGTTATGGGACATTTTGCTTATGTTGTAGCCTCTTTAGGCAACCTTGGTTCTTGTCCGTACTCGAACTCGTGTTTTTTCCGCTGCATGAATGATGTAATGTTGGGTCTTGTTGACCTCTGATTAGTGCACAACTATGTTACATATTGACATATGTTTGCCCTATTGTTCACTCGTATTAAACTCTTTTATCTTGTTTAGTTGTGCTTGTTGTGATATTCCACTTTTGTTCACCGGCATATGCAATGCGTGTATGTTATGAAGTCATATTCTAGGGCGCTCAATATGCGCTTCTAGCCTTAGCAAAGATTGCAAATTCTTTGTTGAGGCTGCGTTACAAGTTATTCACCATTTAACTTTATGGAGTTTGACCAAGAATACACATTTGGACAGGCCAAATCATACTGAAGTACTGAATACGTTTTTTTTTTTTTTTTGCGGGTATAAGTACTGAATACGTTGTCGAGAGACATATCCACCCCCTAAATTCCCGGTGCAACTACATGGAGGAATTAGCCGTCTCCTTTCAAAGTAACTAAAATTGGTCTGCTCGGAGGCGCGTTGCATTATGTGGCTGAGAATTTTCCACCGTGTGAATCTACTCAGCAGATGGAGAAAGGTTCCAGCATAAAAACCATTCACGTCTCCAATTTTCGAAAGGCGCTTACCAAGACAGCGATGTTCGTTACATTTGATGCTCTCTGCTCGTTTGACTGGAGTGAACTAATGTAGTAGATGCTACCACTACCCTAAAGAAAGTAACAGATGTCACGAAAGCACATAATCTAATTGGAGACTGCAGGTGCTAAGCAAAGAATCTGACGGCCGGCCCAGCATGACTGGATTGTTTTCACCAAGGCCTGGACGGAGGAAGGAAGTTGCCGAGGCATTGCCGGTGACCATTCAGTCAAACGCGCGCGTGACCTCACACTGCCTGTGTCATGGCGATGACGACTTGTATATGTGCAGTAGCCATGCCTTCCTTTGCTTGCTTCCTTTGATTCGAGTATCTACTATGGTCGCCCGGTCGTCGGGACCCACTCCCGTGCTTCCATGCAGCTTCCTCCTCCGCCCGTCCTCATTGCTTTTAACATTTTCCTTGCTACTTTTTCTCCCGCCCGATAAGAATGGGGGTGGCATGCAAATACCCCAACTTAATCAATTATAGCAGCGAACGCTGCACACTAGCTAGCGGGGTATTACTAGTGGTGTAGCACTGCTGTGGTTGCATGGCATCTTCGGGCAGCGCTGGGAGAGATGTGCCGGCGGCGAGGGCGGCCGCGGCGGTGAACGACCTGATCGAGGTGCGCGATGGGGCGACGAGGCTCAAGGGCATGCTGCTGGAGCAGTCGTCGGAGTTGGCAAAGCTGATGGACGGGATGCTCAACAAGCTGTCCAGAGCTCTGTCGGCGTTGGACACCGGCTGCACGGCCGGAGCGTCCGCGTCCGGGTCGGCCGATGGGGTGATCAAGGCGAGGGCGGAGAGCTCGACCGGGAGGACGAGGAAACGCAGCTTCAGCAGAAGGTGAAAAAACCGAAGTCTCTTCACTTCTTCAGGAACACACGGTCGATCTAAACAGTGTGTTTGCTGATTAACTTCTTTTCTTTGGCAAAAGCCAGCTGAGTTCCTTGTGATCGATGCTCATTTTGATTAGTTTGCTCATCAACTTTGCTACCTTTATATGGCAGATTAGAAGGCTTCTCTTGCAAGCGAGTAACTGACACGCTGGTTGATGGTCACATATGGCGGAAATATGGGCAGAAAGAAATCCAAAACTCAACTCATCCGAGGTACGTACACTTGTTTTGTTTCTGAAAGAAGCACTATAATTATAATAGCTAGCACGATTTCTCTTTGCCCACGCTCGCCCTGATTTGCGATGGAAACTGGAGGAAATTAAATCACGAGCTTCGTTATGGTTTGATCTTTCAGGAGCTATTACAGGTGTACGCACAAATCAGACCAAGGCTGCAACGCCAAGAGGCAAGTCCAGATCTGCGAGACCCATCCAATCAAGTACGATGTCACTTACTACGGCGAGCACACCTGCAAGCCTCCCTCCGATACCCCAATGATCATTGTCGCCGGGAGTGATGACCGCGCAGACAACCTCCTCAGTTTTGCCCCGACGTTTCCTCAGTTGGGCCCGGCCACTACTCAGCTGTCCTCCTCCTGGTGCACCAGCGTCGACGACGTGTTCAGCTCCTCGTCCGATCCGTTCGTGCAGGCGGACGAGCTCGCCGCCGTCGTGGGATCGGCCGGGAGGACGTCCTCGACGGTGGGCTCGGTGCCGGACTACAGCGGGAGTGGGATCGGCGACATGGCGGGAGGCGGCCAGGGTGGCGGCACGGGCAGTTTCCCGTCGTCGCCGAGCAGCCTCGGGTTCGTGGTGGGCTCTCTGGGCAGCATCGGAGATGACGATTTTTTCCTGTTCGATCCATGACAAGGGATTGATTTTTTTCTTCCGGTGGTTCCATCCATCACTTCACTTGCATGCACGATGCAAGCATGCATGCATTGCATATAGCATCGCGTGCATGATGCATGCATGCGTATAGTGTGCTTGCGCATGAATCTAACCAGTGTGCAACTGTATTTTTTGGATAATAACCAGTGCACAACTGATATTCCGTAGATTACAAAAGGTTGGTATAGATCAGCATATGTATACGTCCGCCAAGCTGTGTGTTTGTGCAAGAATCTGTTATAGATCGCCAAATCGAGTAATGATAACTGCGCCAGTTTACTCAAGATACTAGATCGGGACTTTGTAGTTTCCATGAGCAGATCCGAAGAACATATACTGTATGAATTAAAAAAATACGGCTTGAAATGTTGATGTTAGAGATACAATGGAATATTGATATTTACATTTGAAATGTTGAACAAATATGTTTCTGCACAAACATAAAGAGATAAAGGTAAAAATAAATATATTGTCGCTAAACTACAATTAAATTGGCAAAATCAATAAACCATATATATTTTACTTCATATAGTAGATGTCTATCACTAAACCAAAAATTAATTGGTTCAATACGTTGATTTCTCACAAAATAACTATTTTTGCTGTAAATCATATCAAACATTCATATTAGGTGACTAAATAATCCAAATTTTAAATATGCAACAGTAATTAAAATAAAATAAGATAATTATTTATTTGTTTAGCTCAAAAAGGCGAATTAGGTTTTGCTTGCACTCTTGATATAGTCTACAAGTAGCTATAGCTATTCTTTTAAGAACATCTATAGCTATTTTACTCGCAAAAAAAACATCTATAGCTATTTTAGGTGAATAAATAACCAACTATTTAAGTAAATAAAATAAGGGAAATGGATTATGCTTCACTTAAAAAAGAGAATTAGTTTTTGTTTGACTTCTGCATAGAGTCAACAAGTAGCGGTAGCTATTTTCAATAGTACTGAAATAGAAATTAGCACTTGTGTTCACGTACGAAATTTAGCCTATAACAGAGACATAAAAAAAATTAGCTACTTTATTTCTATCCGACTACATGGAAAATGTAGCGACTCGAGAAATGTTTCAGATTAACATGCTTAAAATATTTTTCCTACTCTGGTCATTAGTAAAAGTTAATTAAAACAATATCAATTTACCCATAATATTTTTTCATACAACTATAATATAGTACAAGTTATCCAAGCATGTGTGGTCAAAGTTGCATCCCACAACTCCTATACACTGTTAGGGTTTCTCGTGCCGCCGTCGCCGCCGCCATCTGAGAAATTTAGGTCCCCTCGCCTTCGGCTACCATCTTGGCGCTGAGAGGTGGGGGGACCTCGGATCTTCAAGACCTTTATATTCTTCGTCGACACGTCTAGTGATCATCATACTTTTGTGAGAATAAATTTCTTCTTGTTCTTTTCGCGGTGCCACAAGGTTAGAGAGTTTTCTATCCTCACAGATCCGATTATTCGGATCTTATGAGTTTATGTTGTTGTGTCAAGCTTTTTTTGTTGGTCTGATTCTTTTTGGAGGTGAAATATTTGATCGATGCCATGGTGAAGATATAGTGATTCAACGGCCTGCACTTCTAGGGGATCATCCCCGGCCCAAGTGCGTTCATCGATCAAGGCTTCCCATCTTTTTGGATGGGCGACTCAAGACGCTTTAAAAAACCATTATTGGTAATGTTCGTGCGGGGGAAAGAGTGACAACATCGTTGCTCCAGTCTAATTGCAGTCTCTTTACCAAAGTCTTTGGAGTATTTTTTTCGACCAGAGATTGATACCGCGAAGAAGGTGTTTTCAAAAGATTTCATTGTAATTCTTAGTCATAGGAGTTACTTTGTATTTTCTTGGATCTTAGGTCCAAATCAATGTACCTGTAATTGTTATGAGTATGAATAAAGTTACAGGTGTTTCTCAAACAAAAAAAATTGCATCCCACAATGTGGTAGAGACCGTGTAAAAAAGATAATAAATAAACTAAAACAACATTGTAGCAATATATAGAATCTAGCAACATAAATGTATGGGTCAAATTCCTAGCGGATCAGCATTAACAAGGCATAATATCAACGATGGCGGCTCTGGCGACTCCCCTGGCGATCCATGGCGACCTCATCTAGCCCCCTCAACGTTTCCTATGGCGATCAACCTGGATCCCACGCCAGGTGCTGGCATTGCTGCCAAGGTCAGAGACCGTTTCTCATCTCCTGTTCATTGCCCCAATCCATCCGATGCTTTTCTTCTTGTCGTCTCTTTCGGTAGATCTACTTTCCCACTTTCTGTTGCAAACATTGGCCATGCATTACATGCATGTTTAGGTGGTGACCCTATGGAATTTCATGTCATTCACATCCGAGGATCTGTTTTCCAATTCTCGGTCGCCTCCAAGGTTGTGGGTTTCCTCATTTACAATCTCAGATCTTTCACTTGTCCCATGTTCTATTGTTTCTTTCATCTTTGGGATTTTGGTGGTCCATTATGGACACGTGAATTCTTTCTCTGGTCACATGAAGAAGAGAATTCTTAGACTCATGTTTCATCATGTGCAACGGGCACAAAGCGAACTATTCTTTCGCCTTTTACTAATCATCTAAACGCCGTGAGTATCTCGCCAGAGTTAACACCACCCCGATCGGACCACGCCGCCATGTCAACACCCCGCACCAATCCAGCAACGTCGACCGCAACAATCATGCTATTTCCTCGGATCTGGAGCCCCCATCCCGCGTGATCGTTGGCGATTTTTCATTTTCAAACCTAGCCCAACCGGAGCCTCCCCCATCCGTGATAACAAGGAGGAACTAATTGTTATATCATTACAGCTTGCAAATCTTTTCAACTTGTGGGTTGATTATCAATGTTTTTCGTACGATACATACTCCACCAAACGGAAGAAAAACCAGTAAATTCTCGAGTGGCAGCTCGTACTTTCTCAAGTTCAGAAAAATCATGGCTAGTAAAAATTTGTTCTACCTCAAGCTCCCAAGCAAGATAAATAGCAGGATTAAATCTACCCTCAAATGGCGGTAAAGAGATAACCTGACCATATGCTTGTGTGTGTTGTCACACCTCTCATGGTGGTGAAGATGTGTCCGTCGTCCAAGAACTTCTATCTCCGGAACCTGTGATGATTAGTAGAAATAAAAAACAAAATTCGAGAATAATGTTCCTATGAACTACTAGGATGTGGTGGTAAAGCGCTCACAGTAGAGCAAATATCAATATCTTACAAAGTTCTTACCATGCAGCAGGTGGTGACAGGCACCAGTGGTGTCAAATAACTCCGAAGATTGAGTAAACTGATTGCTAGGTGAACGTATGTATACACGGTGTAGAAATATGTGGAGCTTCGAAGGCTTAAATTTATGGTAGCAAAAGCTTAGCAATAATCAATTAAGAGATGCAATGTTGAATAAACGCTCAAAGACGGTACTGTTGTGATGCCCCCGGCCCGACCGTGCACTAATCACGCACGCAAATGCACACGATCAAGCCTAAGGACTCACTTGAAGATATCACAACACAACTCTAGACACAAATAAAATAATACAAGCTTTATATTACGAGCCAGGGGCCTCGAGGGCTCGAATACATAAGCTCGAGTTACACAAGCGTTAGCGGAAGCAACAACAGTATCTGAGTACAGACACAAAGTTAAACAAATCTGCCTTAAGAAGGCGAAAACAAACAACGGCTCTGATCGAAAGAGGCAAGGCCTCCTGCCTGGGAGCCTCCTAAACTACTCCTGGTCGTCGGTCTCCACGTAGCAGTAGACTCCGCCGGGGTAGTAATAGTCATCGACGGAGTCAGCTGGCTCCGGGGCTCCGTCATCTGGTCGCAGCAAACGGGTATGGGAAAAAAGGGGAAGCAAAGCAACCGTGAGTACTCATCCAAAGTACTCGCAAGACTTACATCAGATCTATTCTATTTATGAATCGGTATCAAATGAAGGGGCTGTATCTGTGGACTAGACTGCAAAAATGCCAGAATAGAGGGGAAGGCCTAGCCTATCGAAGACTAGCATCTTCAGCGTCTTTCAGCATTAGAAGAGTGTAGATTAGAACATAATTAAAGTAGCAAGCATGTAGTAGCAAAGCCTAGAGATCCTTCCTCGACTCTCTGCGAGAAAGCGATCCCGGAGCTTACAATTAAAGTAACATGTATTCAGTTCAAGTTGTAGTAGATCGGGATACAACACTGAGCGTCCTGTTACCGTGGACACGGCTATTCGAATAGATAACTTCCCTGCAGGGGTGCACTACTGTTACCCAACACGCTCGATTAACTCTGGCCGGACACACTTTTCTCGGTCATGCCCGGCCTCGGCTGATCGACACGACGTAGTCCTACCTAGGCTCAGCAGAGAGGTCCCCGCCGGTCTACATCCTAAGTGCTCAGGGGTCTTGGGCCCATCGCCCTTTGCCCTCCGGGTCGTTGTGTGCAGGGTGGATACCAGCGTCACCCCTCTCCTGGATGACACGATCCGACCCGGCCACAATGCTGAACTGGACGTCTGACAGAGCTTTCGGCTGATACATACGGCGCCAAGGGCCCCATTAAACCATTATCCCGCGTGGTGGTAGTGCGTATAGGCCAGTGGCCAACTCAGATCAAATACCCAAATCCGTTAGTGAATTATTAGGAGCTCGCGGTGACGATCAGTACTCCTGTCGCCCCGCCTCGAGGAACTGCAACAAGGGTCAGGCCCATTCCTGTCTAGGGCGGTCTCTGCCTGCCCGGCCGCGCCTCGTAATTATCTCGTGGGTACCCTCCAGGTCAACCCGACTCCACAAGGGACTGTCGGGAACTCAAGTCCACCTCTACCGGGGTGGTACCGCCTGTCCCTTCAGTCCCGCATTAACAATAAAAAGGGGCAACAGTGTAAGGTAATCGTGTGTCCGTAACATCAAGGGGGGAAATCTGAGGAATCACCCTCGATGGATTCCCACTCGATGTATCCGTCATGGTGAACTCGGAGGAATCACCCTCGATGGTTCAGACTTGAGGGGTTGCACGACAGAAGCATCATCGGAGATGGTGGAAGAGGAATCACCCTCGGTAACCCACAACCGACTAGCTATGCTACAGAGCTATCATCAGGAGTGAGGTAGGAGGTATCATCCTCGGCACTCGATAGTAGCTCTGTAGAGTCGTACAACTAAGGGGGTGCGCGGTGCTGTGTCGGTCTCGGCACATCGATCACATTGATCGAGTCACTGGTGGTAAGGCATGGCAACAAGGACAAGGGTGTGGGGCCATTGATGGATCGCTAACCAGCCTATACTAAGCATATAGGACAACAGGTAAAGTATCAACAGCAGGTTACAACATCAGGCTATGCATCAGAATAGGAGCAATCAAATATAGTAGCAAAATCTAATGCAAGCACGGGGAAGAAGGAATATGTGGTATAGGAATAATCAAGGGGGTTTGCTTGCCTGGAAGCTCTGCTGAAAAGGAAGAAGGGTCGTCGGTGACGTAGTCGATCACAGGGGCAGCGTCGGTCTCGGAGTCTACCGGAGAGAAGAGGGGGAAGAAACAGTAAATATAAAGCAAACAAATGCACACAGATGCTTGGCATGGCAATAGGCTGTGCTAGGGGTGCCCTAACGCAGTGTTAGGCATTTAAAACGGAGCGGGAAAATATCCGGGAATATTTTCCCAGCTCCGGGCAGTTAACGGTATATTGAACCGGAGGGGAAAGTTCCATGTTCATCTAGTTAGGAGTGATGGTCAAGCATTTTGATCGCATATTTGGATTCCTCATATTTTTCTGATCATTTTTCATATATAAATTATTTTCATCCGAGTTACGGTTTATTTTATATGATTTTTCAAAGTTTTAATCATTTTATGAAATTTTCTGTATTTATTTTTAATCCGAAAATAAATGATTAAATTGCTACGGGTACCCAGCTGAGTGCACACAGGAATGCACCCAGAGGCTGACAGTGGGCCCAGTCAACTGCACAGTCAGCAGTTGACTGGGTCAACGTTGACTGGACAGTGGGTCCAGTGGGACCCACCTGTCATTGACTGGGGCCAGCCCAGTCAGCAGTTGACTGGTCAACTGAGCCTAGTGGGACCCAGTGGTCAGTGACTGGGTTAATTAATAGGGTTTTAATTAATCTAATTAATTAATTAGCCAGAGTGGGGCCCAGTAGTCAGTGTCTGTACTAACTAATAGGGTTAATTATTTTAGTTAATTGCTACAGTAACTGGGCCCACGTGTCAGTGGGTGATTAAGGCAGGTTTAGTGGTTAAACGCCCTGGCGAGTGGGCCCTGCCGGTTTTGACGCGGTGGCGCGCCAGCGTTTAGCCGCCGGCAGCCAGAACGACGGCGGCGCGCACGGGAGGGCGTCGGAAATCGCCGTCCGGCGGCCAAATGACGCGCGAGAGCCATCGTTCAAACGCGGAGCGCGAGCCGCGTCGATCTATGCCACGGGTGCGAGGTGGGGTGGCCGGAGACGAGACCTACGGCGACGGCAGGCGGCGGTGGTTTCGGGAGCTTCACGGGGACGGCAATGCAGGGCTGCAGCGACCCATCTAAGCACCTAGGCGGCATCTAGGGAGCACTAGGAGCACGACGGCACCACTGGTGCGAGCAGAGGAGCACGGGAGCGCGATGCTCGCCGGCCATGGCGGACGGCGGCTCGGGCAAGGCGAGAGCGACGGCTAGAGGACGCGGGAAAGGGGGGAAAGGGCTCGAGGAGGAGCGCGTGCTCACATTGGAGCTCGTGGAGGACTCGGGGAAGCCGGAGAGGTCGGGGCGGAGCTAAACGGCGGCAATGGCGTCGTTGACCGTGGCGGCATAGACGGGTCGATCCCGAGGCTGTGGTGCTTCCCTCGACGAATGGTGGCTCGGGGACGAAGTAGTGGTCGATGGTGGTCCTCCCGGACAAACTCCGGCGGCTTAGGAACGACGGTGGCCGTGGTAATGGCGAGCGGCGGCGACAGACGCGTTCGGGTGCTTTGCGGGAGAGAGGGAACGGCGCGAGGGAGAAGAGAGAGAGGGCTAGGGTTTGACGGGGCTGCGGACGACGACTTGTAGGCGCCTGCGGCGCTGCAGCCGCGCTGTCGAGCGCGTGAGAGGGGGGGCCAGTGCGCAGCGAGTGCGCGCGCGGCGACAGAGAGGAGAGAGAGCGCGGGAGGTTAGGGGAGGCCGGGGTGGGCTGGGCCACAGTGCACTGTGGCACTTAGGACCAGTGGCACAGTAGGTTTCGGCCTTTTTCTTTTTATTTTTCTGTTTTGTATTTTCTGCCACTGTATTGCATTAAGTAGAGCCACCAAATGATTTTTGTAAATAGTGAAAATTGTCACATAAATACAAAGTAATATTTTGGGCTACCGCAAAAAGTTTGGGGTATATTTGAATTTATTTGAAATTTACATAAATAGAAATGGATTTAATAGTGTTGTTTTGTCACTGTTTTTGGATGTTATGGTCAATTTGGGAATTTAAATAATGTTGATTTATTTTTATAATAGCCTTGGGATTACTTGCAATAACATGAACTATTTTGTTTATAAGTTTGGAGTTTTTCTAATTTCACTTGTTATTTGAATTTTGAATTTGAGTTAAATTATTTCTTAATTGCATTTCTTAGGATTTAAGGATGATGACTTGGCATCATTAGTGTGAGTTCAGTGTGGCATGACACTGGGGGTGTTACAACTGTGCTGGTCCTAGGCTAGACAGGACTAGAGACGCGAGCCTAAAACACTAATAGGGTCACGGCGTAGCACAACTAACAGCAACAAAGGATATGAAGTAGCTCTGGACAGCAAGATATAAGCAAAGATCACAATGGCAGTAAAGATAATGATGAGAAATAAGCTCCAACTAGGATATACCAAACACTCTCTCTCCAACTCTCCTGTGGAAAAATTGTGCTAATTTTTTGATGTTTTTTCTTAAGAAGGGTATTGACTCAAGCTTTCTAACGCACAAAGAACCACTCAATTCCGAGTTCCTATGAGGAGCCAAAAAAATTGGGAACTGGCCTGAAAAACGGTGACAAACTGTGTTCATGAATTTCGGAGGCCAAAAACTCCTATTTAGAAGATGATTTGGGAGTGAAAATAATGAACTAACTTCATGAACTATTCAGATGCGCATCATCGCTACCTTTAATTTGAGTACTTTTGGAGCCAAAACAAGCTTCGTATGAGGAAGATATACATGTTTTACTGAATAGTGTGCAAAACAGATTCCAATCCGAGTTCAGGTAGGAGATTGACTCTAGATAGATCCGAAATTTGTCTTTTTTTCTCTCACTTTGTTTTACTTTTTTTCTTCTCTATTTTTTTCTCATTTTTGTTTTTACTTTTTTCTTTCTTTTTTCAACTTCATTTCTCTCTCTTTTCGACAGCGGAAGGATGATGGTGCAGCGGCGGTGTGACTAAAGTGAACAGAACTCGAAACTCTAAAGGAAACTAGACACTAAGACCAACAACTCGACATGACGATGCAACCAATAATTCAACTATGCAAGCACTGGAAAGAAAATTGCAAAGGCTCAAACTGGCTTGTACAAAGGATGAACAGATCTAACTCTTTTTTTGGCTTTTTCTTAGACAATAGGTAAGAAAATATATCTAATCTAGGGATAATTGGAAATTCTCACCGATTAACCTGAAAACTAATACCACTTGATAGAGGCGAGGGTGTCCCGATCTTTCGATGAGATGATAACTATCGATTTGATGGAGTCGACTTTGACGATCCAACTACAAACGTGCAACAACATTGCGCCTTTGCAATCGCTAAACCAATCTCCTGAGGTTACTGACGATGCTGGAAGCACGATCAGCCTGACCACGAAGGTCTATTCCTGCATGCAATCAAAGAACGGGCAAGAATATGATAAAAGCAATCTAAATATTGCGAATATAGATGAAGTATTGATAAAGGTGGGGATTCGAAAGCGGTCTTAACCTAGTCGTTGGACACAAATGAAGTACACGAAGTTGCAATTGCTAACTTTTAACTAAACAAATCCCAAAGAAAATGCTACTAGGTTGATCTACTTATATAGGACTAAGGGGTCGCGGCCAAGGGGGTGGAAGGGCGTCCCAAGGCAGCCAAAACCTAACCCTAGGTCGTACAAGGCCCATGGGCCCAAGTGGAGGTGATGCAACACCTTTTGACTTATAGTTTGATTCGGATTTTGCTGCAGCGCTGGACTATTTCAGTGATATCTCCACGCTCTGGATGAATTTGAAGGTGACTCTAATTGTGCTAGAAAGTGCACAATATAAGCTTTCCAACAAAAAAATATTCACCCTATTCGGAATCTGGATGGAAAAGTTGGAGGCGTTTGAAGTCAACTGTGTCTGTGTAGTCCAAATCTGAGTCCAAAACGTGGGGGACTTGGTCTCTGTCTTCTCTTGGGCCAAAAGCGACGTGAAAGGACTTCTTGAACAACACCTAATTATCTCCCTTTCGTTTATCTTCACACGTGGTTTGTACAAGTGTTCAATACACCTGCAATTAGACATGACATAAAAGTCGGTGAAGTATTTTTGTCATGGATAATATAAATAAATTATTGCATAGTTTTTATTAGAAATCACCTCACAAATATGCATGTATGCAATATGTTTGGTCGTATGCAAGGTAGTCATGTCCTCATCAGGTGCTCGACGTTCGCGAGGGCCTCTTCCATTCCTCTGCCTCTTGATCGCTTGGTCACCAAACTCAAGAGATTGTTGTTGCTATTAGCCTACCTGGTAAGGTGCGTACGAGCGTGTAGTTGGATTAGGGTGGAGTAGAGGGGTGCCATATATAGATGGATTGGAGCAACATGTGTCACGTGTGACGGCCATACGATAGCGACACATGGCGATAGTTGCCCCCTCCATAACTGTTTAGTTTTGTTGACGTTGTTTGGTCCATGCAGACCAAGAGAATAGTGGACTGGTGCATGATATCGGTAAAGGGAATCTGCTGCGGTTTTCTCATGTACATGGTGTCTTCTAGTCGGCACATGATCCGGTCACGCCTCCTGCGCGTATATATATGGATCGAAGTGTCATCGTTGATGTGTGTGTTTTTTCCCTGTTGCAGCCCGCAGGCATGGTTGATGCCGTTTTTTAGATCCATTGAATTAGCCAACGATCCATGAATATCGGATGAGTTAGGGATGGAGATCATCGGTTTTTTTCTATGTGTTTGTCGTCAGAATGATATGGAATTTGGAAAGATAAAAGGAGGCCGAAAGAAAAGAAAATTTGAGCTTGCTTCTGCACTTGTAATGTTGTGGGTGTATTAGTATTTAGCCGATCCCTGTGTTTGTTTCTCACCGGAATGTTTCAGGACCAGTTTACATTGCCACGAGTATGAGCGGTCGCTTCCACGACTGTTTAATCCGCATGCATTATTACATTGTGTTATCCTTTGGACCCGCAGAGTACTTGCACAATTGAGTTGTATTATTGAAGGGAATCGACTGTTGTTCACTTGGGGTACATGTTGCCTTCTGGTCTGCAAATGTCCGTGTAAGGACAACGCCAGTCGAACGTTCTCACCGATTGGCCTGGGTTCGATGGAGAGTAGTCTTGCCTGCCCAATATGATGAGCACATCTCCCCTACTCCACCATCCCAGGTGCTTGCTCTAACTTGGCAGTGTGATATGTGGTTGCATGTTGCATATCATGTCTAGCTTGTGTTGCTTCTAATTTGGTTAAACGGCATATGATTAGTTCATACATTATGCATGTGAATATGACATGCATTCCTGTTTTACCACAACCCCACCTAAGCACGAGCCGGGTGAGCAGCAGAGAAAAAGGTGATGTGCATAGCACGCATCCGATGATTGCTCGAATCGGGCGAATATCGCCCGACGGGACAACCATTCCTTCCCGTTGTGGGCCTGCCTATTTGGCACCTTTACAGTCCCATCCGACCATGAGTTGGGTATAGGTGATAGGAAAGCAAAGCGATCTCGAGGAGGCAAACAGGCAGGGACGAAAGGCTAATTGTGTTGTGTTTGATCGGCTATCTTCGAGCCAGCCGGGTTTGATTCGCCAGGGTGGGTTATATGGGCCTACGTGTGACAGATGAGTCAGTCGTTGCCCATACCATCTGACGAACATTCATCTCATATGGTTGTGTCTGCCGGGTCCCATCGTTCGGTTAGACACGGATGAGATCGTTGGCCTGTTACGCACGCCAGGCAAGTGGCTGACGTGCGTTAGACGGCTGCAAGTAAAGGAGGCACCAGAGAGAATTGTTGGACATGGAATCCATTCGGTGGTTATTATTACCGAGGTAGGAGCATGGGAGTGGGTTAGTGATGTTAGGAAGCTATATTTGTTGTATATTTCAGTATCATGGGCATATTGTAAGCTCTTTTTGTGCCTTTTCGAAGCTGGGCTGTTCGGCTTGCCCGGCCTTCGTCTGGTCATTTCCTCTCTAACGGCTGACACCCAGGGTCCAGTACGCTTATGTTGGTAAGGAAACGTCAAATGGTCATTTCCCTGGTAGTCGTGCGCGTCATTGGGCTCGTTCCACGGTGATTATGATGGTTCATCCAGGCACTGGCCCGTGTGGGGTACTCGGTCTGCCTGACCTATAAAAAAGGCAGGGCCTCGCACACAATGAATCTCTGACGCATAAGCGGGCACAGTCGACCAAACTGTTAGTACTTTGTCTAGATCGGAAGGTCGGGTAGTTGAGTCGCAGAAGGGTGGAAAGCCTTTAAATCAGGCGGCCTCCCACGCACCGGCGGGAGCCTCACCCTTTGACCTTTGCAAGTTGGTCGCCTGCCGCCTCTGCAGCTACCTTCTTAAATGGCACCTGGGCTAGCTTATAAATGCAGCATCCGGTGGGGTGATATGTCTACAAAGTATCTATAATTTATGAAGTATTCATGCCATGTTAGCAATAATTTTATATGGTTTTGGTGCACTTTTATATGACTTTTAAATAATTTTCATAGACTAACATATTAACCTAGTGCCCGGTGCCAGTTGATGTTTTCTGCTTGTTTTTGGTTTTCCAGAAAAACCATACCAAACGAAGTACAAACGCAGCGAAACTTTTTGATGATTTTTTTAAAGGAAAGAAACCCAGAAAGCTTCGAGGGAGTACCAGAAGCCCCACAGGGACCCCACAAGGTGATACGTCTCCAACACATCTATAATTTTTTATTGTTCCATGCTATTATAGTATCAATCTTGGATGTTTTATATGCAATTATATATAACTTTTTGGTACGAACCTATTAACCTAGTGCCCAGTGCCAGTTGCTGTTTTTGCTTGTTTTTGGCTTTTCAGAAAATCAATATCAAACGGAGTCCAAACGGAGAAAAAACTTTGGATTAATTTTTTCTGGACCAGAACAAACCCTAGAAGGTTCTAGAGAGGCGCGCCCAGGGGGGTAGGCCCGCCCCCGAGGCTTGTGGGCCCCTCGTAGCACATCTTGACCTAATTCCGAGCCTATAAATTCTCAAATATTCCTCATATACCAAAAGGCAACCTCGAATAACTTTTCCGCCGCAGCAAGCCTCTGTTCTTTCGCGATCCCATCTGGAGGCCTTCTTCAGTAATCTGCCGGAGGGGGAATCGATCACGGAGGGCTTCTTCATCAACCTTGCTGCCCTTCCGATTGTGTGAGTAGTTTACCACAGACCTACGGGTCCATAGCTAGTAGCTAGATGGCTTCTTCTCTCTCTTTGATCTTCAATACAATGTTCTCCTCGATCTCCTTGGAGTTCTATTCGATGTAATCTTCTTTTGCGGTGTGTTTGTTGGGATCCGATGAATTGTGGGTTTATGATCAGATTATTCATGAGAAATATTTGAGTCTTTTCTGAGCTTATTTATGCGTGATTGTTATAGCTTTATATTTCTCTCCGATCTATCCGTTTGGTTTCGCCAACTAGATTGATTTATCTTGCAATGGGAGAGGTGCTTTGTGATAGGTTCAATCTTGCGGTGTTCTATATCCCAGTGACAAAGTAGGAGACAAGACACGTATTTGTATTGTTGCCATTAAGGATAAAACGATGGGGTTTATTCATATTGTTTGAGTTTACTTTATCTACATCATGTCATCTTGATTAAGGCGTTACTCTGTTTTCATTAACTTAATACCCTAGATGCATGCTGGATAGCGGTCGATGGGTGGACTAATAGTAGTAGATGCAGGCAGGAGTCGTTCTACTTGTCTCGGACGTGATGCCTATATACATGATCACTGCCTTGAATATCGTCATAACTATGCGCTTTTCTATCAATTGCCCAACAGTAATTTGTTTACCCACCGTATGATATGCATTCGAGAGAGAAGCCTCTAGTGAAAACTATGGCCCCCGGGTCTACTTTTATCATATATAAAATCCAAAAATACCTTGCGGCAATTTTATTTCCTTTATTTTGTTTTGCAATTTACTTATCTATCTATCACTATCAGAATTAATCCTTTCAAGTAACCGCCATGGGGATTGACAACCCTCTTGTTTGCGTTGGGTGCAAGTATTTGCTTTTGTGTGTGTAGGTGCTGCTAACGAGGTTCTGTGGGGTTCTCCTACTGGATTGATAACCTTGGTTCTTAACTGAGGCAAATACTTATCTCTACTGTATTGCATCATCCTCTCCTCTTCGGGGAAATCCCAACGCAGTTCACAAGTAGCAGAAAGAATTTCTGGCGCCGTTGCCGGGGAGACATCACCAAAACCTATCAAGTACCTTCGCATAAACTATCATCTACTTGCTCTTATTTTCATTTGCCTTTTTATTTGCATTTGCCTCTCGTTTTCATCTCCCCCACTTCTCATAAAAAACACAAAAACACAAAAATATTTATGTTTGCTCGTTTGCTTGATATAATTGTGTGACTCAATGAAAATAAAAATATAGACATATGGATCCTCATCCACTTCCTAATCTTTTCAAACAATCCAATTATGATAAACCAACTGCTAGTGAATTGAGTGTACTTGATTATCTTTATGAAGTTTTGTTTGAAAATCATGAATCTGAAAATTGTGATGAAATGCTAAAAGAAGAAGTTTATAAAGTGATTCATGATAGCTCCTTGAATGAAAAGCATGATTGCAATGAGGTTATTATAAATTCTATTAATGTCAATTGTGCCAGTACTATGCAAAGCTACAAGCTTGGGGATGATAATTTTGTCTTGTCCACTACTTATTGCAATGATCATGATTGGGGTGATAATGCTTCTTATGATCTTGAAAATTTATTTAAGCCTCATGATGAATATGTTATTGATAATAATGTTTGCAATAATATTGAAAGTGGGTTTGGAAGAGTGTCAACTTTAGGTAAAAAGAATCCCACATATTCGGAGAGTGTTCAATCTTATGAAATTTTTGATAAATGTGGGTTTGGAGAGGTCATGACTTTAGTTGATGTTAATCCCACTATCTTGGAAGATTATAAAACTTTTATGCATGTGGATCATGAAGAGAATTTTTATATGATAGCTATATTGTTGGATTTGATTATGATCCTACATGCAATTATTATGAGAGAGGAAAATATGGTTATAGAAGTCTTCAGGTTATTAAATTACCTCTCTTTGTGTTGAAATTTTTAATGCTTCATTCTTCCTATTTGCATATGCTAGATATTGCTTGTCTTGATAATTTGTTTTCCTATAAAATGCCTATGCATAGGAAGTATGTTAGACTTAAATGTGTTTGTCACATGTTTTATGATGCTCTCTTTGTGCTTCAATTCTTGTCTTTTATGTGAGCATCGTTAATATCCTAAGCCTACCTTAATGGCTAAAAAGAAAGAGCTTGTTGGGAGACAACCCAATAGTTATCTTAATTTTTTGCTTTGTTTTCTGTTTTGTGTGTTTACACAATTTTAGCTTATGTTATTATTGTGTTTTTATCTTTTAAGTAATGTTTGTGCAAAGTAATGCCTTTGGGATGATTTGGATGATAGTATAATTGATGCAGTTTGAAAACGGAAAGTTTTGTGCCCAGTGCTGGATTTTTGGTTTTGTACTGGAACGTCATAAAAATCTGAAATTTTTACACAGTATTTTTATATGAATTTTTTTACGTTGTCCTAACTTTTCAGAATTTTTCGAGTCACATAAGTGTAGCTTTTAAATAGATCTTTACAGACTGTTCTGTTTTAGACAGATTCTGTTTTTGTTGCATAGTTTGCTTATTTTGATGAATCTATGGATTGTATCGGGGGTATAAGCCACAGGGAAGTTGGAGTATAGTAGCATTATGCCAATATTAAATATGAATCAATTTACAACAGTATCTAAAGTTTAAGATTTGTTTGTTATACTAACGGATCTCGCGAGGTTTCTGTTGAGTTTTGTGTGCTGAAGTTTTCAAGTTTTGGATGAGACCACGATGGATGAAGGAATAAGGAGCGGCAAGACCCTAAGCTTGGGGATGCCCAAGGCACCCCAAGGTAATATTCAAGGAAGACCCAAGCGTCTAAGCTTGGGGATGCCGTGGATGGCATCCCATCTTTCGTCTACAATCTATCGGTATATCACTTGGAGCTATATTTTTATTCATCACATGATATGTGTTTTGCTTGGAGCATCCTGTGCTATAGTTTTCTTTTCTTTGTTTGATTTTTAGTTTGCCACAATCATCTTTGCTGAACACACCTTTTTGAGAGGGACACACATTATTCGTGATTTGTTAGAATACTCTATGAGCTTCACTTATATCTTTTGAGCTAGGCAGTTGCTCTAGTGCTTCACTTATATCTTTTAGAGCATGGTGGTGGTTTTATTTTAAAGAAATAGTAGTACTCTCATGCTTCACTTATATCTTTTTGAGAGTCTAATAATTAGCAATGGTAATATGCACGGGTTATGAATTTGGTCCTAATATGATAGGTATTCAAGAGGGATATAATAAAAACTTTCATGTAGATCACTGAATATGATAAGTTTGATTCCTTGCAATAGTTTTGCGATATTAAGATGGTAATATGTGGGAGGTACTAGTAGATAATTGTGGTTTAGTAAGAATATTGGTGTTAAGGTTTGTGATTCCCGAAGCATGCACGTATGGTCTGTCGTTATGCTAAGAAGTTGGAGCATGATTTATTCTTGATTATCTTCCTTTGCGTGGCGGTCGGGGGCGCGCGATGGTTAACTCCTACCAAGCTCCCCCTTAGGGGCATGCATAGTAGTACTTTGCTTCGAGGGCTAATAAACTTTCGCAATAAGTATGTGAGTTCTGTATGACTAATGTGAGCCCATGGATTATACGCACTCTCACCTTTCCGCAATTTGCTAACCTCTTCGGTACCGTGCATTACCCTTTCTCACCTCGAGAGTCGGTGCAAACTTCGCCGGTGCATCCAAACCCCGTGATATGATACGCTCTATCACACATAAGCCTCTTTATATCTTCCTCAAAACAGACACCATACCTACCTATTATGGCATTTCCATAGCCATTTCAAGATATATTGCCATGCAACTTCAACTGTTCCGTTTATATGACACACATTATCATTGTCATATTGCTTTGCATAATCATATAGCTAACATAGTATTTGTGGCTCAGCCACCGTTCATCATTTTTATACATGTTACGCTAGCATCATTGCACATCCTGGTACACTGCCAGAGGCATTCATATAGGGTCATATATGTTCTAGTATCGAGTTGTAAGTAAATAGAAGTGTGATGATCATCATTATTAGAGCATTGTCCCAGTGAGGAAAAAAAAGAAAAAAAAAGAGGCCAAAAAGAGCCCACAAAAAATGAGAGAAAAAGAGAGAAGGGGCAGTGTTACTATCTTTTTCCATACTTGTGCTTCAAAGTAGCACCATGTTTTTCATATAGAGAGTCTCCTATGTTATCACTTTATATATTAGTGGGAATTTTTCATTATAGAACTTGGCTTGTATATTCCAATGATGGGCTTCCTCAAATGCCCTAGGTCTTCATGAGCAAGCAAGTTGGATGCACACCCACTTAGTTTTTATTTTGAGCTTTCATACACTTATAGCTCCTAGTGCATCCGTTGCATGGCAATCCCTACTCCTCGCATTGACATCAATTGATGGGCATCTCCATAGCCCGTTGATTAGCCGTGTCGATGTGAGACTATCTTCCTTTTTGACTTCCCCTTATTAATCTCTATCATCATTCTATTCCACCCATAGTGCTATATCCATGGCTTGCGCTCATGTATTGCGTGGGGGTTGAAAAAGCTGAAGCGCGTTAAAAAGTATGAACCAATTGCTTGATTGTCTCCGGGGTTGTGCATGATAAATACTTTATGTTAAGAAGATGGAGCATGACAGGATTATATGATTTTGTAGGGATAACTTTCTTCAGCATTTTTATTTTGAAAGACATGATTGTTTGTTAGTATGCCTGAGTATTGATGTCTTTATATCAAATTATAGAGTATTGCTTTGAATCATTCGGATCTTAATATTCATACCGTAAAAGAGAATTACATGATGAACATGTTAGGTAGCATTCCACATCAAAAATTCTATTTTTATCATTTACCTACTCGAGGACGACCAGGAATTAAGCTTGGGGATGCTTGATACGTCTCCAACGTATCTATAATTTTTGATTGTTCCATGCTATTATAGTATCAATCTTAGATGTTTTATATGCAATTATATATCATTTTTTGGGACTAACCTATTAACCTAGTGCCCAGTGCCAGTTGCTGTTTTTTTTTGCTTGTTTTTGGCTTTTCAGAAAATCAATATCAAACGGAGTCCAAACGGAGAAAAAACTTTGGATTATTTTTTTCTGGACCAGAAGAGACCCTAGAAGGTTCGAGAGAAGACCAGACGAGCCACGAGGGAGCGACAAGCTCGGTAGACACGCCCAGGGGGGTAGGCACGCCCCCCAGGCTTGTGGGCCCCTCATAGCACATCTTGACCTAATTCCAAGCATATAAATTCTCAAATATTCCCCATATATCAGAAGGAAACCTCGAATAACTTTTCCACCACCGCAAGCCTCTGTTCTTCCGCGATCCCATCTGGAAGCCTTCTCCGGTAATATGCCGGAGGGGGAATCGATCATGGAGGGCTTCTTCATCAACCTTGATGCCCTTCTGATGATGTGTGAGTAGTTTACCATAGACCTACGGGTCCATAGTTAGTAGCTAGATGGCTTCTTCTCTCTCTTTGATCTTCAATACAATGTTCTCCTCGAACTCCTTGGAGTTCTATTCGATGTAATCTTCTTTTACGGTGTGTTTGTTGGGATCCGATGAATTGTAGGTTTATGATCAGATTATTCATGAGAAATATTTGAGTCTTTTCTGAACTTATTTATGCATGATTGTTATACCTTTATATTTCTCTCCGATCTATCCGTTTGGTTTGGCCAACTAGATTGATTTATCTTGCAATGGGAGAGGTGCTTTGTGATGGGTTCAATCTTGCGGTGTTCTATTTCCCAGTGACAAAGTAGGGGACAAGACACGTATTTGTGTTGTTGCCATTAAGGATAAAACGATGGGGTTTATTCATATTGTTTGAGTTTACTTTGTCTACATCATGTCATCTTGCTTAAGGCGTTACTCTGTTTTCATTAACTTAATGCCCTAGATGCATGCTGGATAGCGGTCGATGGGTGGAGTAATAGTAGTAGATGCAGGCAGGAGTCGGTCTACTTGTCTCGGACGTGATGCCTATATACATGATCATTGCCTTGAATATCATCATAACTATGCACTTTTCTATCAATTGCCCAACAGTAATTTGTTTGCCCACCGTATGCTATGCGTTCGAGAGAGAAGCCTCTAGTGAAAACTATGGCCCCCGGGTCTACTTTTATCATATATAAAATCCAAAAATACCTTGCTGCAATTTTATTTCCTTTATTTTGTTTTGCAATTTACTTATCTATCTATCACTATCAGAATTAATCCTTGCAAGTAACCGCCAAGGGGATTGACAACCTTATTGTTTGCGTTGGGTGCAAGTATTTGCTTTTGTGTGTGTAGGTGCTGCTAACGAGGTTCTGTGTGGTTCTCCTACTGGATTCATAACCTTGGTTCTTAACTCAGGGAAATACCTGGGCGCGCCCTGATGCCTTGTGGGCCCCCTGTGGCACCTCTTTGCGTGATTCCAACGCTGAAAATTCTTATAAATACAGAAACACCCGAAAGTTAACCTAGATGAGTTTTTCCGCCGCCGCAAGCCTCTGTTCCGAAGCGATCCCATCTGGAGCTCCATTCCGGCACCCTGCCGGAGGGGGGAAGTCATCACCGGAGGCCATCTTCATCATCCCCGTTGCTTCCATGATGAGGTGGGAGTAGTTCACCCTCGGGGCTGAGGGTATGTACTAGTAGCTATGTGTTTGATCTCTCTCTCTCTCTCGTGTTCTTGATTTGGCACGATCTTGATGTACCGCGAGCTTTGTTAATATAGTTGGATCATATGGTGTTTCTTCCCTCTCAATCTTCTTGTGATGAATTGAGTCTTTCCCTTTGAGTTTTCGTTATTGTCGGATTGAATACTTTGGATTTGAGAACACTTGATGTATGTCTTGCATGTGGATACCCGTGGTGACAATGGGGTATTCTATTGAGTCACTTGATGTATGTTTTGGTGATCAACTCGCGGATTCCCGTGACCTTGGGGTAATCTAGGCACAGGGGTTGATTGCACGTTTTCATCCTTCTTTCTCCAATAGAAACTTTGGGGTACTCTTTGAAGTTCTTTGTGTGGATTGCATATTATGAATCTGAAGTTGTTTGATCCATATCAAATAATCAACTCACGGATACTTGTGGTGACATTGGAGTATCTAGGTCACATCAGAGTTGGTTGATGCGTATCATAAGGTGTTATTTTAGTACGAACTCTAGGGCTGTTTGTGACACTTATAGGGATGACTCAATAGATTGATCGGAAAGGATAACTTTGAGGTGGTTTCATACCCTACAACAATTTCTTCTTATGTTCTCTGCTAGATAAGAACTTTGGAGTGATTCTTTGTTGCACGTTGAGGGATTGTTATATAATTCAATTATGTTAGCACTGTTGAGATCTTGCACTAGTGAAAGTATGAACTCCAGGCCTTGTTTTCAAGCATTGCAATACCATTTGTGCTCACTTTTGCTACTAGTTACCTTGTTGTTTTTATTATTTTAGATTACAAAAACCTATATCTACTATCCATACTACACTTGTATCACCATCTCTTCGCCGAACTAGTGCACCTATACAATTTACCATTGTATTTGGTGTGTTGGGGGCATAAGAGATTTCTTGTATTTGATTGTAGGGTTGTTTGAGAGAGACCATCTTCATCCTACGCCTCCCACGGATTGATGAACCTTAGGTCATCCACTTGAGGGAAATTTGCTGCTGTCCTACAAAACTCTGTGCTTGGAGGCCCAACAGAGTCTACAAGAATAAGTTGTGTAGTAGACATTAAGCTCTTTTCTGGCGCCGTTGCGTGGAGGTGAGCGCTTGAAGCTATATCTTTAGATCTTGCAATTGAATCTTTTACTTTCTTGTTTATTCACTAGTTTGGTTTTATAAAAGAAAACTACCAAAAAATGGAATTGAGGTTGCCTCAAATGCTTTATCTTTATAATGTCTTTCTTGAAAATGATGGATCAGAAAATTGTGCCAAAGTGTTAGAAGAAGAATTCAATAAAATGTTTGGCATAAAATCTTTGAATGATAAGCATGATTGCAATGTTGTTAGTATGCTTTCTATGAATATCCATGATGCTAATGATATGCAAAGCCATAAGCTTGGGGATGCTATGTTTGATGAAGATGATATTTTTAGTCCCCCAAGTTTTGATGAGCAAATTTATTATGATGATAGCATGCCTCCTATTTATGATGATTATATTGATGAAAGTGGGTTTGGAAGAGTGTCAACTTTATGTAATAATGATCCCACTATTTTGGAGGGTGTTGAATCTTATTGGAATAATGATAAAAGTGGATTTGGAGAGGTCATGACTTTATTTAGTGATTATTCCACTATTTTGGAAGAGGTTTCAATTGATTATGACAATAAAGTTGCTATATATGATGATTATGGTGATGACATGTATGCTATAAAGAATAATGACAACTATGAAACTTGTCAGCATGATTTTAATTTTCAATTGGATTATGCCAATCAAGTATCACATGATAGTTATTTTGTTGAATTTGCTCCCACTATTATTGATGAGAACAAATTTGCTTATGTGGAGAGTAATAAATATTCTATGCTTGTGGATCATGAAAAGAATGATTTATGTGAAAGTTATATTGTTAAATTTGTTCATGATGCTACTAAAAATTATTATGAGAGAGGGAGATATGCTTATATATATATTTCAACAACATCAAGTTTCCTCTCTTTATGTTGAAAGTTTTGAAGTCATGCTTGTTTTGCCTTCCTATGCTAGTTGATTCTTGCTCCCATAAATTGTTTGCTCACAAAATCCATATGCATAGGAAGTGGGTTAGGCTTAAATGTGCTAGTCATATGCTTCATGATGCTCCCGTCATTTTTCAATTCTTTACATTTATGTGAGCATCATTGAAATCATCATGCCTAGCTAAAAAAGCTTTAAAGAGAAGCGCTTGTTGGGAGGCAACCCAATACTTATCCCTACTGTTTTTGTGTGTTCGCATGATTAAGCTACTGTAGTAATCATGTTTTATATGTTTTCTTTCAATAATGTGCCAAGTAAAGCCTTTGGGATAGTGTGGATAGTTGTTTATTTGGTTCTGTGCAAAAACAGAAAGTTTAGCGTCCAGTTCACGATTTTTCATTCTGTACTGGAGCGTGAGAAAATTCTGAAATTTTTACACAAGTACTGATATACAATTTTTTTACGTTGTCCTAATTTCTAAGAGTTTTTGGAGGAACATAAGTATGCTTTTTAATTCTCTCACTACATGCTGTTCTGTTTTTGACAGATTCTGTTTTTTTTTTGCATAGTTCGCTTGTTTTAGTGTTTGCATAGCTTATATTGAATAATATAAATTGTGGAAATGATAGAATACAGTAGGTATTATGTGAGAACAATTATAAATCTTGTCTTGGCAGTACCAAAGTGAATGGATTGATCTTTATCATACTAACCTATCTCACGAAGTTCCGTTAAGTTTTGTGTGATTGAAGTTTTCAAGTTTTGGGTGAGACAACAGTATGAGGAGAATAAGGAGCAGCAAGACCCTAAGCTTGGGGATGCCCAAGACACCCCAAGGTAATATTCAAGGAAGACTCAAGTGTCTAAACTTGGGGATGACCTCTTTCGTCTTCAATCTATCGGTAGCGGATATGTTGGTAGTCCTTATCGGTCGGGCTAAAGAAAATGGCCAAGTAGACGGACTAGTTCCACATCTTGTGGATGAGGGAGTGTCCATACTACAATACGCTGATGACACAATTTTATTCATGGAACATGATATTGCAAAAGCTAGAAATATGAAGCTAGTGCTTTGCTTATTTGAACAATTGTCGGGACTCAAAATTAATTTTAACAAAAGCGAATTGTTCTGTTTTGGAAGAGCCAAAGAGGAACAAGATGCATATAAACAACTGTTCGGTTGTGAAATGGGTTCACTACCGTTTAGTTACCTAGGGATCCCGATTCACCATCACCAATTGTCAAATAAGGAGTGGAAGTGCATTGAAGATAGATTCGAAAAAAGGCTAAGCTGCTGGAAGGGCAAGCTTATGTCTTATGGAGGTCGACTAGTGCTGATAAACTCGGTGTTGACGAGTCTGCCGATGTTCCTCCTATCTTTCTTTGAAGTATCGGTAGGGGTACGGAAAAGATTAGACTTCTATTGATCTCGATTTTTCTGGCAATGCGATGAGGTTAAGACGAAATACAGATTGGCCAGATGGGATATTATTTGCAGACCCAAAGACCAAGGCGGGTTAGGGATCGAGAACTTAGAAGTTAAGAATAAATGCCTCCTATCCAAATGGTTATTCAGACTATCTACCGAGACCGAGGGTACGTGGATACAAATTTTGCGTAATAAGTACCTCCAATCTAATACTTTGGCCCAGGTTACCGCTAGGCCTAATGACTCGCCGTTCTGGAAAGGGTTAATGAGGATGAAAGTCTCCTTTTTTCAGAGGGTGAAATTTATCATTGGTAACGGTAACAAGACTAGATTCTGGGAAGATGCATGGTTAGGGGAGACGCCCCTAGCCTTACAATATCCCACTTTATATAATATTGTACAACGTAAGGAAGATTATGTTGCTATAGTATTACAGTCGGTCCCCCTTAATATCCAATTCATGAGGTGTCTGGTGGGGGAACGTTGGAACTCGTGGTTGCACTTGGTCCGCAGGTTGATGGAGGTACAACTCTCTCACCAGCCAGACACCATTCACTAGAAATTATCTACGAATGGTATTTTCTGAGTGAAATCTATGTATTTGGATCTAATTGACTCTGGACCAATCCCAAGATCCCTTCATATCTGGAAGATTAAAGTTCCACTTAGAATTAAAACCTTCATGTGGTTTGTCCACAAGGGAGTGATCTTGACGAAAGATAATTTGGTAAAGCGAAGGTGGGTAGGTAGCTCTAGATGTTGTTTTTGTGACCAGGATGAAACTATACAACACCTCTTTCTCGATTGCCCGTTGACAAAACTAATATGGCGCACGATACATATAGCCTTCAACGTTAATCCTCCAACTTGCATTAACACGTTATTTGGGACGTGGCTAAATGGAGTGGAACCAAATATAGCGAGACATATTCGGATAGGGATATGTGCACTACGTTGGGCTATATGGAACAACAGAAATGACATGATCTTTAATCGGAAAAACTTTATCAACTTTTTGCAGGTTATTTACAGAGCCACTGCTTGGATCTGTACGGGGTCGTTACTTACTCATGCGGACTCCAAGGAGCTTTTGGTTACTGGGTGCAACCGTTGGGAGACGGTAGCACGGGTTATCTTCAACCGATTTGGATGGCGAGCTAATAATAGGCTAGGTGTATAGGCATCGTAGCCTGCTGCTGTTTTCGCCGGCTGTGGCATCTTTTATTTTCCTTTTTGTTAAGCTCCATTTGTGAGTCAGATTTGGACCTCAGACTTTGTTTCGCACTTTATTTAATAATATGACTGCATGCATCACTCTGATGCAGAGGCCAGGGGCTATCCTCCTTTTCCAAAAAAAACTTGGAGCTATATTTTTATTCGTCACATAATATGTGTTTTTCTTGGAGCGTCATTTTCTTTTAGTTTGCTTTGCTTGCTGTTATTAATAATCATGTTTGTACCTTTTTATCTCAATAAATTGCCAAGTATAGCCTTTACCATGCTCAGTTTGCAAGTTTATGAGTTGCTATTTGTCCAGAGTATTCCTGAATTGTCAGGACATGATAAAAATTTGAAATTTTTACAAAGTAAGAATGCATGAGTTCTCTGTCACGTGAACATTTTTCAGAATTTTTGGAGTTAGGGGAGTATGAATTTTTATTCCCCCTTTACAGACTGTTCTGTTTAGATAGATTGAAGTTATAGTTGCATTGTTTGCATATGTTTGCTTGTTTAATGTTTCTATTAGGTAATGGGAGTATTAAATATGTAGAGGCATTTAGTATGCAATGTTTAATTATGATTTTTGTAATTTTCTACAGTAGTGAATATTAAGGTTTTGAGTTGATTTATACTAATTTATCTCACGAGTTCTTGTTGAGTATTGTGTGGATAAAGTTTTTAAGACTTAGGAGAAGCCGTTATATGAGAGGAATTGAAAAGACACAAGAGCTTAAGCTTGGGTATGCCCAATACATCCCAAGTTAATATTACAAGAAGTCTCAAGAATCTAAGCCTGGGGATGCCCCGGTAGGCATCCCACCTTTCTTCATCAACAACTATCGGTTAGTCTCGGTTGAGCCTAAGTTTTATTTGTTCACATGATGTGTGCTATTCTTGGAGTGCCTTTTAATTTTTGTTTGCTATTTAATAAAATCATTAGGTCTAAAAGTTTTGATTGGGAGAGAGTCTTTTACATAGCTACTTAATTGTTTGACTACTCGTTGATCTTCACTTATATCTTTTGGAGTAGTTTATCATTCACTCTTGTGCTTCACTTATATCCTAAGAGAAAATTGTTGAATGAATTGAATATCATAAAGTTGAAATTATATGTGCTTCACATGCTTGTCTCATGCCTAGTAGTAGTTTCACATTGGGTTTAGAAGGTAAAATCCATTGAAGTTTGACAATCACAATATTGGTCATACAAGCAATTCATGAAAGATAGTATATGGAAGAGAATTTTCACATACAAATATATTATCTTGGACATCTTTTATGATTGTGAATACCCATTAATTATTTTCAAACTTGATCGAATAAGTTGAAGTTGAACAAGTGATGTCTACTACGCAACTTTTATTCTTGTAGACGTTGTTGGGCCTCCAAGTGTAGAGTTTTGTAGGACAGTAGCAAATTTCCCTCAAGTGAATGACCTAAGGTTTATCAATCCGTGGGAGGCGTAGGATGAAGATGGTGTCTCTCAAACAACCCTGCAATCAAATACAAGCAATCTCTTGTGTCCCCAACACACCCAATACAATGGTAAATTGTATAGGTGCACTAGTTCGGCGAAGAGATGGTAATACAAGTGTAGTATGGATGGTAGATATAGGTTTTTGTAATCTGAAAATATAAAAACAGCAAGGTAGCAAGTGATAAAACGGATCACAAATGGTATTGCAATGCTTAAAAACAAGGCCTAGGGTTCATACTTTCACTAGTGCAATCTCTCAACAGTGCTAACATAGTTGAATCATATAACAATCCCTCAACGTGCGACAAAGAATCACTCCAAAGTTCCTATTAGCGGAGAACATAAGAAAGAAATTGTTGTAGGGTACGAAACCACCTCAAAGTTATCCTTTCCGATCAATCTATTGAGCCATCCCTTTCAGTGTCACAAACAGCCCTAGAGTTCGTACTAAAATAACACCATATGATACGCATCAACCAACTCTAATGTCACCTAGATACTCCAATGTCACCACAAGTATCTGTGAGTTGATTATTCGATATGCATCAAACAACTTCAAATTCATAATATTCAATCCACACAAAGAACTTCAAAAAGTACCCCAAAGTTTCTTATCGGAGAAAAGATAATGAAAACGTGCAACCAACCCCTAAGCCTAGATCACCCAAGGTCACGGGAATCTGCGAGTTGATTACCAAAACATACATCAAGTGACTCAATAGAATACCCCATTGTCACCACGGGTATCCACATGCAAGACATACATCAAGTGTTCTCAAATCCAATGTATTCAATCCGACAATAACGAAACCTCAAAGGGAAAGACTCAATTCATCACAAAAAGACAGAGAGGGAAGAAACACCATATGATCCAACTATATTAACAAAGCTCGCGATACATCAAGATCGTGCCAAATCAAGAACATGAGAGAGAGAGAGATCAAACACATAGCTACTGGTACATACCCTCAGCCCCGAGGGTGAACTACTCCCTCCTTGTCATGGAAACCGCCGGGATGATGAAGATGACCTCCGGCGATGATTTCCTCCTCCGCCAGAGTGCCGGAACAGGGCTTCGGATGAGATCACTTCGGTACAGAGGCTTGCGGTGGCGGCGTGGAAGTTCTAGGTTTCTTTCTGGGGTTCTTGGTATTTATAGGAATTTTTGGCGGTGGTTTCACATCAAGGGGGCCCACGAGGGAGCGACAAGCCTGCTCCACGCGCCCTGGGGGGGAGGGCGCGCCCCCCAGGCTTATCGCTTCCTCATGAGGCTTCTGGTCCTTCCTCCAAGCTTCGGGGGCCTCTTTTGGTCCATACAAAATAACCGTAAATTTTCAGCCCATTTCGAGAACTTTTATTTCTGCACAAAAAACAACACCATGGTAGTTCTGCTGAAAACATCGTCAGTCCGGGTTAGTTCCACTCAAATCACACCAAAACCATATAAAATTGTTGTAAACATGGCATGAATACTTCATAAATTATAGATACATTGGAGACGTATCAACAAGGAAGACAACGTAATGAGTTATCTTTGGGTATATTTGCATAGAAGTTATACTGTTATGGATCCTCCAACATGTGGTGCTTGTTTAGAATCTTTTGCTAGCCAAAATTTCTGTACTAAGCGGGAATACTGCTTGTGCATCCAAAATCCTTGAGCCAAGTTTCTTCCATGAGTGTCCACCATACCTACCTATATACTGTATTACCCTGCCGTTCCAAGTAAATTTGCATGTGCCATCTCTTAAACCTTCAAATAATCATCTGTTTTGTGTGCCCGTACCACTCATGGAGCGATGAGGCGGTCAGTATCATCCATGCTAAGTGGGTTATTCTCATGATGGGTGTTTATTCACTTGTCCTTGCACGAGAGAGGCTGGTAATCGGGATGCCCAATCCCTTAAATAAAAAGATATATATATATATATATATATAATAAAACAAAGGCTCCCCCTGGAAATTTGAAAGTTTGGAGGGCACCCGTGAATTCGGCTAGCCATGGCTTGTGTTTGTATGGTTGAGGGGGAGTTAAACTTTTCTTTTTCGCATGGGAACCGCCAATAATGTGTTTAGCATGGAAGATATTGAAATCATTTGTTGTGACGTTGACAGGAAAGGCACACCACTCAAAATGTATTCATCTTGGTTTTTAGCAATGAGCTCTGGCACCGCTACAAATCCCTGCTTCCCTCAGCGAAGGGCTTATCTTTTACCTTTCTGTCAATTTTATTTTTGTTGAGTCAACTTCTTATTTCAACCTCAATTATTCTCTAGTTGGCAAGCATCATGTGGTGGGGATAGATCCAGGCACATATATCCTGTCAAATATATTTGATCATAAATTATTATTGTTGACAATTATCTCTATGATAAATGAGTTGGGAGGCGAAACATTAAGCCCCTATCTTTCTCTGTGTTCGATGGATCCTATTTGTTCTAAAAATATGCTTTGAGTATTAGCAATCATAGAAGACTATATGATAATTGAGTATGTGGAGCTCTTACTTAGACTTTGTTGAATAAGATGCATTGAAATTGTTTGGTGACTAAGAACATAAGTTGTTAAGTTTCAAGAGAATGCATTGCTTGAACCATAACATGTGAATTGATTGCTACTTTATCATGATGAGTTTTATGAGAAAGAGTTGCTGTTATGTGATACGTCTCCAACGTATCTATAATTTTTTATTGTTCCATGCTATTATAGTATCAATCTTGGATGTTTTATATGCAATTATATGAAATTATATATCATTTTTTGGGACTAACCTATTAACCTAGTGCCCAATGCCAGTTGCTGTTTTATGCCTGTTTTTGGTTTTTCAGGAAATCAGTACCAAACGAAGTCCAAATGCCACGAAACTTTTTGACGATTTTTTTCTGGACAAAAGAGACCCTGGAAGCTTCGGGAGGAAGCCAGAAGCCTCACGAGGAGGCCACAAGGCAACAGGGCGTGGCCCCAGAGGGGCACGCCCTGATGCCTTGTGAGCCCCTCGTGGCTCCTTTTGACCTAATTCCACTTCTATAAATTCTCAAATATTGGGAAACCAATAGAGATCCAGATGAGAAAACCCTACCACTGCCGCAAGCTTCTGTTCTTTCATGATCCCATCTAGAGGCCTTTTCCGGCACTCTGCCGGAGGGGGAATCGATCACGGAGGGCTTCTACATCAACCTTGCTGCCCCTCCGATGATGTGTGAGTAGTTTACCACCGACCTACGGGTCCATAGCTAGTAGCTAGATGGCTTCTTCTCTCTTTTTGATCTTCAATACCATGTTCTCCTCGATGTTCTTGGAGTTCTATCCGATGTAATCTTCTTTTGCGGTGTGTTTGTTGGGATTCAATGAATTGTGGGTTTATGATCAGATTATTCATGAGAAATTGAGTCTTCTCTGAACTCTTTTATGCATGATTGTTATAGCTTTGTATTTCTCTCCGATCTATCCGTTTGGTTTGGCCAACTAGATTGATTTATCTTGCAATGGGAGAGGTGCTTTGTGATGGGTTCAATCTTGCGGTGTTCTATATCCCAGTGACAGAAAGGGACAAGATACGTATTTGTATTGTTGCCATTAAGGATAAAATGATGGGGTTTATTCAGATTGCTTGAGTTTACTTTGTCTACATCATGTCATCTTGCTTAAGGCATTACTCTGTTTTATACTTAATACTCTAGATGCATGCTGGATAGCGGTCGATGAGTGGAGTAATAGTAGTAGATGCAGGCAGGAGTCGGTCTACTTGTCTAGGACGTGATGCCTATATACATGATCATTGCCTTGAATATCGTCATAACTATGCGTTTTTCTATCAATTGCCCAACAGTAATTTGTCTACCCACCGTATGTTATGCGCTCAAGAGAGAAGCCTCTAGTGAAAACTATGGCCCCCGGGTCATTTATCATTATTATATAAACAAAAATCCTAAAAATAATTTGCTGCAATTTATTTACTTTTATTTTATTTTGCAATTTACTTTATCAATTTATCTATCACTACGAGATTTAATCCTTGCAATTAACCGCCGAGGGGATTGACAACCCCCTTGTTCGCGTTGGGTGCAAGTATTGGCTTTTGTGTGTGCAAGTGCTGCTAAAGAGGTTTTGCTTGGTTCTCCTACTAGATTGATAACCTTGGTTCTTAACTGAGGGAAATACTTATCTCTACTGTACTGCATCATCCTCTCCTCTTCGAGGAAATCCCAACTCAGCTCACAAGTAGCATTATTATGCTAGAAAAACTGATTAAAATTATGATTGATCAAACTTGTGCACTATGCTAGCATTCACACTTCATAAATTATTTCTTTTATCATTTACCTACTAGAGGACGAGCAGGAATTAAGCTTGAGGATGCTGATACGTCTCCAACGTATCTAAAATTTATGAAGTATTCATGCCATGTTATCAATAATTTTATATGGTTTTGGTGCACTTTATATGATTTTCATGGACTAACATATTAACGGAGTGCCCAGTGCCAGTTGTTGTTTTCTGCTTGTTTTTGGTTTTTCAGAAAATCCATACCAAACGAAGTCCAAGCGCAGCGAAACTTTTTGACGATTTATTTGGGAAGGAAAGAGACCCAGGAAGCTTCGAGGGAGTACCATAAGCCCCACAGGGACCCCACAAGGCAACAGGGTGCGCCCAGGGGGCCGCGCCCTGATGCCTTGTGGGCCCCCTGTGGCACCACTTCGCGTGATTCCAACGCTGAAAATTCTTATAAATACAGAAACCCTCGAAAGTTAACCTAGATGAGTTTTTCCGCCGCCGCGAGCCTCTGTTCCGAAGCGATCCCATCTCGAGCTCCATTCCGGCATCCTGCCGGAGGGGGGATGTCATCACCGGAGGCCATCTTCATCATCCCCGCTGCTTCCATGATGAGGTGGGAGTAGTTCACCCTCGGGGCTGAGGGTATGTACTAGTAGCTCTGTGTTTGATCTCTCTCTCTCTCTTGTGTTCTTGATTTGGCACGATCTTGATGTACCGCGAGCTTTGTTAATATAGTTGGATCATATGGTGTTTCTTCCCTCTCAATCTTATAGTGATAAATTGAGTCTTTCCCTTTGAGGTTTCGTTATTGTCGGATTGAATACTTTGTATTTGAGAACACTTGATGTATGTCTTGCATGTGGATACCCGTGGTGACAATGGGGTATTCTATTGAGTCACTTGATGTATGTTTTGGTGATGCGTATCATATGGTGTTATTTTAGTACGAACTCTAGGGTTGTTTGTGACACTTATAGGGATGGCTCAATAGATTGATCGGAAAGGATAACTTTGAGGTGGTTTCGTACCCTACAACAATTTCTTCTTATGTTATCCGCTAGATAAGAACTTTGGAGTGATTCTATTGACACCAGATTCTGGCATGGTCAAAAACTTAATTAAGATGACCTCAAATGGAAAAGTTCTCAACATGTGAAAGTTCTGTATCGTCAAAATGTGAAACTTTGATGTTTGGGTCATCACCATCCGATCTTATCTAAAAGGCCGAAACTATGCTTGAAGTACTAAGATTTTGGCACTCAGAATACTGTTCGGCCAATTACGCCCTAAAGATGGCCTAATATGAGAAAACTTTCTACATGAATTTTCTTCTCGTCGAAACGGTCAATTTTGATATAAAAATCGTCCCAATCCGAGTTCATATGCAAAAGTTAGAGTTAACACTCTGCGGACCGGTCCTGAGTGGAAAATGACGCGAGGAACCAGACACCTACCTAGGTGGTGTCTGATGGGCCGCGTGAGTTATTCGGCTTTTGCCGGCTGAATGAAGCTTGCCGGCGAAAAGCTTGCCGGCCGAGTGAAAAGCTTGCCGGCGTGAAAAGCTTGGGTGCTTGCCGGTTTTGAGTGCTTGCCGGTTTGAGTGAAAATCCAAACAAAAGCTGAAGATGACCTCGGATGGAAAAGTGTTCTACACGGAAGTTGTGCGTATCGTTGTAACGGTCAACTTTGATTTTAGAGTCATCACCATCTGAGATAGTATACGGCCTGTAGAGTTCCTACAAGACTCGGACAGTCCTGAAAACTGCATGACCGAGACCGACTGGAAGTTAAAGATGGCCACGTAGGATATTGAAAATGGCCTTATTTGGAAAGGTGATCAACAGAAGAGTTGTTCGTCTCGTCGAGGCGCACAAATTTGGTATTTTGATCATCTCAATCAGAGGTCATATGCAAATTCCACGGCCCGCGCAAGGAACCAGACAGAAGTTTGGGCCAGATTCAGACTAAATCTGAGTTAGACTAGAACCAGGACTCTAGGACGTGAATTGATGTAATTTTCTTGTAAGGAAAGCGTAGATGAATCCTTTAATTGTATGGGAAGTCCAGCCGCCTCTTATATATGTTGGGGGTGACGGCCGATTGAACAACACACAATCGAACAAATCAATATACTACTTTTTCATCTACGTTTTATCTGTCCATCGTTTTTCTCTCGTTCTTCGCTGTTCCTCGAGTTTGAGAGCTGCAAATCCCGAGGCTCTAGGGGCGAGCGAATCGACCTAGGGCGGACCTTAGCCGCCGCACTCCCTGGCGGGGTCTCTCCCGGGCGTGTGGGGTTTCGGGTCTTCAAAACCGTCTGCCGGCTGTCTTGCGTATCGCGTTGTCGGTCGGACCTCCTTCGACGTGAGCTGCGGTGCATCACCCCCGACGTCGAGGGTACACGGTGACGTGTTCGTGTGTCAGCACACTTTTTGGCGACTCTGCTGGGGACACTAAAGGTCAATCATCATCATCATCATCATCCATCATGTCAGATCTTCCCAAGCCATCTGAGGTAGACGCCGATAACATCATTAAGCATAATCTTGATGAGTTATCGGCCGACCATCGCCAAGTCTATGAGGAGTACAAGAAGGCGCGCGAAGAGAAGGAGTTGCAGGAGTTCCTTGCAAAATTCAAGAAGGATCGCCTAGGCAACATCACTCTGATTGAAGAAATCAAGTTCCCTCCTCTTCAAGCCGAGCAGGTTAAACCCTCTGTGAGTACTACCTTTTCTCCTGAGCAGTGGGCTGAAATCGAAAGTCGTATTGCTGATGGTAATAATCTGGTCTATCAAACTTTTTTAGAGAATACTCATGCTTAGAAAAATATGCCTCAATCATCTAGTGGTAATGTTGGTGTGCCTGCTAGCGTGCAAAACCCTAATCTGGCTTTACCTCTTTCATCGGCACCTCCAGTACCGATGAGCTATTTTCCTACACATACAAATCAGATTGTGGCTGCACCCATTAATCCTATCATGAACATGCCAAGTTCGGTGGCAACGCCGAACCAAGCCCTACCTATAGGTACAAACGCTGCTAGACCACTGCCGAACTATGGTTTGGCATACATGCCACAATTCATACCTACAGCTAGCAATCCTACTCCATCTATGCCACTGTAGGAAGCTTCATCGTCTACTACGGACGATGCTCTAGCTAATTTTAGAGAGGAGATGGCTAAGATGCTCCGAGAAAATTTTGGTGTCGGATTACCTAGGAATCGGATTTACCAAAAACCGTATCCCGAGTACTTTGATGCAATCCAGTGCCCTCTGGGATATAAAATTCCAGATTTTGTTAAGTTTAATGGAGAAGGCACAAAAACCACATGGGAGCATATTAGTCAATACTTGGCACAATTGGGTGAAGCAGGCTCATTGAATGAATTGAAAGTGCGATTATTTCCTTTATCCTTAACTGGTACCGCATTTTCATGGTTTTCTTCTTTACCACATGGTTCTATTCGTGTATGGTCGCAACTAGAACATAAATTTCATGATCACTTTTATAGCGGCGACAATGAACTTAAGTCGTCACATCTTACATTGGTTAAACAGAAGCATGATGAATCAGTCTCTGATTACGTCAAGAGATTTAGAGAGACAAAAAACCGGTGTTATAGTTTGGTGATAACTGAGAGAGACTTGGTAGACCTTGTGCTTAATGGTTTAAAAACTCACATTAGATAGAAGCTGGAAGGTTATGAGTTTTTAAATATCAACCAAGTCTTACAAAGGGCTTTGGCTCAGGAAAGCCGAAGCAAAGATCTCAAAGAAGTGCATAGATATAAAGCTAATCGTCCTAAGAGTAATATGGTTGAATATGATAGTGATCACTCGGACGATGAGGGTGATATTTATGCTACTGAATTTGTTTGGCCATCCAAGGCCAAACCGTTTACTTGCAATGATCTGAAACCGATTCATAAGAATCGTGATGAAGAGATGAAGTTTACTTTTAACATTGCTAAGTGTGATAAAATATTTGATGCTTTGCTGCAAGCTAAGATTATTAGGATATCTCATACTTTACCGCCGTTTGAAGAGCTAAAATGGCGAGCTTATTGCAAATATCATAACTCTTTTTCTCATGCTACTAACGATTGCAATGTTTTTCGACGACAGATACAATCGGCCATTAATGACGGACGATTGAACTTTTCTGAGATGCAAGTTGATAAACAACCCTTTCCAATGAACACCATGGATATGGAGGGGAAGAAGTTGCTCATTCGGCCGGAAGTAGCCGAATCTGCTAATAAATCCAATGTTGTTATAGGTGAGCCCAGGAAAAGCAAGGATGACAAAAAGGTCTTGGGGAGACAGGTTGTGCTTGACAAGCAACCCGATGGCAAGTAATCAAAATCACCATCAAGAATCCTACACTCGGGGGGCAACCACAAGTGCAAGAGAACACTCATGTAAAATTTGTTAAGCCCAAGAGTCCAGAGGTTGGCAAGTGGAAGACGAATGAAGCTAAAGTGCAGTGCAAGAAAATCAAGCCAACTTTTGATATGTTGCTGTCCAAATATGCCAATCAAGCGGCCAGTTCTAGCTCTAACCGGTCATCAAATTTGAAGCGCTCAAGATCACCTCCGAGGCAAGAATTTCAGCATCATGCAAGGCCATATGGGTCATGGGCACCACGACCATGGATGGGTCCACCCCCCTATGAACCATACTACATGGGAGACTTCAATGGAGGATGGGGGCAGCCCCCAATGGCTCCTTATGCATTTCATCCAGGGTGGGCAGAACCGAGGAGGCCTGTTCGTGAGAGGCTTTCCTACCCCACGCGAGGTCGTTTGAACAATGGTGTCAATCGGCCAATGCAAGATAATCAAGAAAGGGTCAGCAAGCAAGTGTGGCGTGCTAAATCACCAAGTGCTGTAGCAGTCGAGTCTAGAAAAGGCAAGGAAAAAATTGATGCCGACTCACTCATCTTGGGCACCGAAACATTCACCGTACAGCAGCCGACTGTGCATAGAAACCCGACTGAGTCGATACTTGCTATCACGCCAAAGCACTCGGCTAATGAGCATGAAGCTTGCACAAGCAAAGCCAAGCCAAAGGATCCAAAATATATGCATCCTAAGTGGTGTCCTCCAGGGCTAACAAAAACACAGAAAAGGAAACTACAGAGGCTAAGGAGTCACGAGATGGCAGAACAAGAGGCCGAGAAGCAAAGGGATAAATTGTTCAATGACACCCGGCCCATGTTACCAGCAAAACAAGTGTGGAAGCCCAAATAAATAAAAAATGCAGTAGCTTCTACATCTATCACAGCAGCGCCTACACCACCAAAGGAGGACGATGCGAACAATATTACATCGTCCGCGACACCTATCACTTCCCTTCCACTTGGACAGATTTCAGAATCAGTAGATATACGTGAGGAAGGAGATGAGATGGTGGATTATGAGCCTACACCGGTCCACAAAGGTATGGATATCAATATGGTGTATTACTTACCCGCTGAGTTTCGTGCTGTAGATGAAGAAGGGGAAGTGGCTCAGCTAGATTTTGGTCCTAAGAATGCAATATTTGAGAAGCCGAAAGAACCAGTGATGCATTTGAAACCGTTGTACCTTAGAGGTCATATTAACGGATCGCCGGTCACTCGAATGCTTGTTGATGGTGGTGTTGTGGTGAATCTCATGCCCTATTCGGTCTTCAAGAAATTGGGTTTACTCGATGAAGAATTGATCAAGACCAATATGGTGCTTAATGGATTTGAAGGCAAAGAGAAAACCGAAGCCAAAGGTGTGATGTATGTGGAGCTTACAGTCGGGAGCAAAACTTTGGCTACTGCGTTCTTTGTCGCCGAGGTGCAAGGTTGTGACGCCCCCGACTTAATCGTGCACTAATCATACACGCAAATACACACGATCAAGCCTAAGGACTCACGGGAAGATATCACAACACAACTCTAAACACAAATAAAAGTCATACAAGCTTTATATTACAAGCCAGGGGCCTCGAGGACTTGAATACATAAGCTCACACACAAGCGTTAGCGGAAGCAACAATAATATCTGAGTACAAACATAAAGTTAAACAAGTCTGCCTTAAGAAGGCTGATCAAAACAACGACACTAGATCGAAAAGGCACAGGCCTCCTGCCTGGGAGCCTCCTAATCTACGCCTGGTCGTCGGTCTCCACGTAGTAGTAGGCGCCACCGGAGGGGTAGTAGTAGTCGTCGACTGGGGCAGCTGGCTCCGGGGCTCCGTCATCTGGTCGCAGTAATCGGGTATGGGGAAAAAGAGGTAGCAAAGCAACCATGATTACTCATCCAAAGTACTCGCAAGACTTACATCAGATCTATGCTAAGTATGCATCGGTATCAAAGGGGAGGCTGTATTTGTGGACTAGACTACAGAAATGCCAGAATAGAGAGAGAGGCCTAGCCTATCGAAGACTAGCATCTTCAGCGTCTTGCAGCATTAGAAGAGTGTAGATTAGTACATAAATATAGTAGTAGCAACAAGTAATAGTAGCTATGCCCAGAGATCCTTCCTCGACTCCCTGCGAGAAAGCAACCCCAGGGCTAACATATTAAGTTCACAAGTATCCAATTCTAGTTGTAGTAGATCGGGATACTTTCCGAGCGTCCTGTTACCGTGGACACGGCTATTCGAATAGATATACTTCCCTGCAGGGGTGCACCAACTTACCCAACATGCTCGATTAACTTTGGCCGGACAGACTTGCTCGGGTCATGCCCGGCCTTGGCTGATCGACACGTCGTAGCCCTACCTAGGTTCAACAGAGAGGCCAGCACGCCGGTCTACACCCTAAGCGCTCAGGGGTCTTGGGCCCATCGCCCTTTGCACTCCTGCGCGTTGCGTGGGCGGCCGGGACCAGACCTAGCCCCTGTATACACACGCAGGCTTTCGCGGTCCACCCGGGCGCGCGCCGCTCAATCATTGACGTCTGAAGAACTTCGGCTGATACACACGACACCGAGTGCCCATACTATTCTCGCGTGGTGGTTAGTGCGAAAAGGCCAAAGGCCTACTCAGATCACATATCCTAACCCATTAGTGTGTTGGGAGCTCGCGGTGACGATCAGTCCTCCATGATCTATGGTCCCATCGCCCCGTCTCGAGGACTTGCGGCAAGGGCCAGGCCCAATTCCTCTCCTCCCTCTCTTGAGGCAATCTGCCTGCCTGGCCGCGCCTCGTAATTATCTCACGGTACCCTCACGGTCAACCCGACTTCACATTTCTCGCGGGTACCCCTCGGGGCCGACCCGACTTTAAACAGGGACTGAAATAAATACATGGTATCCGTGTGTCCATAACATCAAGGAGGAATCCGACGAATCACCCTCGTTGGATTCCCACTCGATGTATCCGTCAAGATGAACCCGAAGGAATCACCCTCGATGGATTCACACTTGAGGGGTTGCACAACAAAGGCTTCATCGGAGGTGGTGAAAGAGGAATCACCCTCGGTAACCCACAACCGGCTAGCTATACTACAGAGGCAACATCAGGAGTGAGATGAGAGGTATCACCCTCGGCACTCGATAGTGTCTCTGCGGAGTCGTACAACTTAGGGGGGTGTGCGGTGATGTGTTGCTCTCTGCCCATTGATCACCTTGATCGGGGCACCAGTAGCTAAGCGGGGCAACAAGGACAAGGGTGAAGGGCCACAGATGGTTCACTAACCAACCTATACTAAGCATTTAGGATAGCAGGAATGGTATCAACAGCAGTTACAAAAACAGGCTATGCATCAGAATAGGTATTTCGGAACAACAACTGTAGCAATTCTAATGCAAGCATAAGAGAGAAAGAATGGGAGATATAGGCATGTTCAAGGGGGTTTGCTTGCCTGGAAGCTCTGCGGGGAAAGAGGGGTCGTCGACGACGTAGTCGTACTCTGGAGCTGCGTCAGTCTCGGAGTCTACCGGAGAGAAGAGGGGGAAGAAACAAATAAATACAAGCAAACAAAGGCAACACAATGCATGGCATGGCAATATGCTGTGCTGGGGTGACCTAATGCAGTGCTACACGTTAGAGACGGAGCGGGAAAATATCTGAAAATATTTTCCCGGCTCTGGGCATCTGTCAGACAGATGAACCGAAGGGGAAGGTTCCATGTTTGCAGTGTTGTGGGCATGTGATAGCTACATGGAGGGCATATTCGGGTTCGTCTCGTTTTTCTGATCAACTTTCATGTAGAAAACTTTTTCATCTGAGCTACGGTTAATTTTCTACGAATTTTCAAAGTTTTAAACAATTTTCTGAAATTCCTGAAATTATCTTAAATTCGAAATTAGCTTTATTACGTCAGCAGTGAGTCATCATGACATCAGCAGTCAACACCAGCTGGTCCAGGTCAAACTTGACAGCTAGGTCCCACATGTCATACACAGTGGGCTAAACAGAGATTATTTAAACTAATCAGTGGTTAACTAGGAAGGTGGGGCCCCACTGTCAGTGTCTAATTAGTAATTAGATTAATTTTAATTATAAAAACGTTAATTAAACGCGTGGGGCCCGCATGTCAGTGACTGGGGTTGCCCAGTCAACACGTTGACTGGTCAACCCAGTCAACTGGGCCCCTGGGACCCACTGGTCAGTGGCCCAGGGGTGGCCCCAGGTGCGCCACGTCGGCGGTGGCCGGCGACTCATTGCCGGTGACGCCAAAACACGGCGGCGTCGCACTGGCCACGCCGGATTTTCGCTACGGGAGGCCATTCGGCGCGTGGTTTGCGGCGTTCGATCAAGCGGAGCGAGCCGCATCGAACTGCGGTGGTGGCGTCGGCTGGGGTGGTCGGTATCGACGGCGGCGAGCTCGCGAGTGGCCGCCGAAGTTCGGGTGCGGGCGAAAACGGCGATACGGGGCACGGCAAAGCGAACAGGCGACGGCGTTGGGCTCCTATGAGCTGCAGGAGCTCGCCTACGAGCTCGGATGCGAGCTGCGGTAGCAGAGGCCACGGCGGCGAGCTCGACCACGGCGGCGGGTACAGCCACGACGGGATCAGCGGTTACGGGCGCGTAAAGAAGGGAAAGAAGGAGGGGATCCGTGCGGGAGCTCACCGTGTGGCTCACGGTGGCCGTTGAGAGCTTAGGAGCTGCAGACGGCGGCGAATCGACGGCGAAGACGACGACGGCCGAGGAGGAAGAAGATGATGCTGGCGACGGCACCGGGGCTCCTCAGCTCGAACGGCTCGGCGTAGCCGACGTAGAGGTTGACGGCGAGGAGCTAGGACAAGGCGGCAAGGCGTGAGGTGGACGGTGGCCACGGGAACGACGACGAACGGCGGCGGCTGCGCTCGGGTGCAAGTGGGAGAGAGCGAGCGAGCGGGGGAGAGAGGGGGGCAGTGGATAGGGATGCGAGGGAGGTCGAGGGCAACGACCTTACCCCCTCGACGGCTCCTATAGCGGCGCCGTGTCGCCCAGTCGCCGGAGCGCGCGCGCGCGTCCAGGGAAGCGGCGACACGCGCAGAGAGAGAGCGGGAGGAGGATGAGAGAGAGGGAGGTGGGCTGGGCCGGTGCACTTAGGCCCAGCTCACAGTAGAGTTAGGGCCTTTTTCGTTTTTCTTTTCTGTTTTCTTTTTACAGAGAGTTTTGCAAATAATTTGAGCTGCCAAATGCTTTTTGTAAAATGTGGAAATTGGCCATATAAATACAATGCAATTTTCTGCACTGCCACAAAAAGTTTGGAGGGCACTTGAATTCATTTGAATTTTTCATAAATGGAATAGCATTTAAAAATGCTCCTTTTGGCACTGTTTTAATTGCCATAGCTCATTTTAGCATATAGGTGATGTTGTTTTCCTGAACAATTATTTGTTTTGGAATTTTTGCTAAAACATGAACTATTTTCCAGCAATTTTTGTGCAACTTCAAATTTCACTTATGATTTGAAGTGAATTCAGGGGTGGAATTTGAAATGAGATATGAATCCACATTGATCAAGCATTGCAAATTAACTTGACTTAGCATAATCATTATGGATCACTGTTGCTCATTACAGAGGGGTGTTACAATATTCCTCCTCTAAAAGAAATTCTCGTCCCGAGAATTCAGGAGGTAGAAGGGAAAAGATCGGGATATTCTTCTCGAAGACGATCCTCGCGTTCCCAAGTGGCTTCATCTTCAGTATGATTTGACCACTGCACTTTAAGGGACTTGGTTGTCTTCTGACGGGTCCGACGTTCAGCTTGATCAAGAATGTGGATCGGATGCTCCTTATAAGAGAGATCATCTTGCAACTCGAGCAATTCATGATACACTGCTCGGTGCGGATCCTTGAAGCAATGGCGAAGTTGCGACACATGGAAGACATCGTGGATATGAGAGAATTGTGGCAGCAACTCCAATTTATATGCCACATGTCCACGTCTGGCGAGAATGCGGAAGGGACCAATGTAGCGAGGAGCTAACTTGCCCTTGATTCCAAAGCGGTGAGTACCCTTCATAGGAGTGACATGCAGATAAGCTTGCTCACCAGGTTGATAGATCGATCCCCAGTGTTTACGATCATAATTGCTCTTCTGGTGAGACTGGGCCGCCTTGAGATTTTCCCGGACGATACGGACTTGCTCTTCAGCGTGTTGGATAATATCCGGACCAATGAGCGGCCGTTCCCCAGTTTCTGACCAATTCAGAGGGGTTTGGCACTTACGTCCATATAGTACCTCGAAGGGTGCCATTTTCAAGCTAGCTTGATAGCTGTTGTTGTACGAGAATTCGGCATACGGGAGAGATTCCTCCCACTTCTTGCCGAAAGAGATGACACAAGCATGCAGCATATCTTCAAGCACTTGATTCACTCGTTCAACTTGGCCTTGGGACTGGGGGTGATAAGCAGAGCTCCAGGTTATATGAGTTCCCATAGCTTCTTGAAAACTTGGCCAGAACTTAGAGGTGAAGAGGCTGCCACGGTCTGAACCGATCTCCTTCAGAATACCATGGAGTGATACAATTCTGGAGATATACAAATCTGCTAACTGACTAGCAGTGATCGTCTCCTTGACTGGCAGAAAGTGTGCAACTTTGGAGAGTTGGTCGATGACGACAAGAATAGCATCATGACCCTTTTGTGACCTGGAAAGACCAGTAATGAGATCCATTTGAACTTTGTCTCATTTCCACTCAGGGATTGGAAGCGGTTGCAGAATTCCAGCAGGTTTCTGATCTTCTACCTTAACGCGACGGCAAACGTCACATTCGGCAACATAGCGAGCAATGTCTTGCTTCATTTTAGACCACCAGTACCTTTGACGGAGGTCACGATACATCTTGGTGCTACCCGGATGAATAGACAGTGGTGTATCATGTGCCTCCTTCATAACTTTGTCTGTCATAAGTTCGAACCGAGGTACCACAATGCTATCTCTGAAATACAAGGTTCCGTCTTCAGCAAGCGAGAAATCTCTGGACTTTTCAAGGTCAAGATCTCTTTTCATCTGATCAACTTCAGCATCTTTTGCTTGCGCAGACTTAACAGCTTTCTCAAGATCTAGCTGTAAAACAAGGGTATTAAGAGAACCCTGTGGATGAAGGTTCAACTTGCGAAGTTCTTCATAAAGAAGGGGTTGAGCTCGCTGAACCAGGAGATTGTTACAATAGGACTTGCGGCTCAAGGCATCGGCCATCACATTAGCTTTGCCAGGGGTATAAGAAATACCACAGTCATAGTCTGTAATTGTTTCCAACCATCGCTGTTGGCGGAGATTGAGATCCGGCTGAGTAAACAAATACTTCAGACTTTGGTGATCAGTGTATATTTCACATCGATTACTAAGGAGGTAATGTCGCCACAGCTTCAATGCATATATCACTGCAGCTAGTTCAAGATCAGGTACTGGGTAGTTCTCTTCATGAGGACGCAACTGTCGTGAGGCATAAGCAATCACTCTGCGCTCTTGCATCAGGACACAGCCTAATCCTTGACGAGAGGCGTCGCAATAAATGACGAATTCCTTGCGAGAATCTAGAGGAGCAAGCACTGGAGCAGATGTCAGCTTGTCCTTGAGAGTCTGGAAACTTTCCTGACATTTATCTGTCCACTCAAACTTAACGCCTTTGTGAAGCAGATTAGTCAGAGGCTTGGCAATCTTTGAAAAATTCTCGACAAATCGACGGCAATAGCTTGCGAGTCCGAGAAAACTTCTGACTAGCTTAACATTCTCCGGGGGAGTCCAGTCAAGAATAGCCTGAACTCATTCTGGGTTGATAGCAATACCATCCTTGGAAATCACATGACCAAGGTAGGTCACTTCGGATAACCAGAATTCACACTTAGAATATTTGGCATATAGCTGATGCTCTCAAAGCTTTTCCAGAACAAGACGAAGATGTTCAGCATGTTCTTTCTTATTCTTGGAATATACCAGGATATCATCCAGATAAACCACGACGAATTTGTTGAGGTAATCCATGAAGATATAATTCATCAGGCGGGAGAACGTTGCTGGAGCATTAGTTAAGCCGAAAGACATGACGGTGTACTCATACGAGCCATGGCGAGTAACGAAAGCGGTCTTGGGAATGTCCTCTTCGCGGACTCGGATCTGATGATAACCCAACCTCAAGTCGATTTTAGAGAATACCGAGGATCCAGCAAGCTGATCATACAGATCGTTGATCCGAGGAAGTGGATATTTGTTCTGAATGGTGGCCTGGTTAATAGGTCGGTAATCTTGGACCAACCGGTTCGTACCATCTTTCTTCTTGACAAAGAGAGAAGGTGCTCCCCAGGCAGAGGAACTTGGACGAATGAAACCATTATGAAGTGACTTGTCAATTTCCTCCTTAAGTTCAAGGAGTTCATGCGGCGGCATCTTATAAGGACTCTTCGCAATAGGAGTTGTGCCTGGTTTTAAGTCGATGACAAACTCGACAGCTCTAACAGGGGGTACTCCTGGAAGTTCTTCTGGAAAGACATCTTGGAAGTCGTGAACGACTGGAATGTTTTCGATCCCCTCAAGAGGAGAAGCGTTCAACGCATTCAGGGCATAAATCTGAGCCACGACATTTTGAGCGAGATGAGCATGGTAGTTTACTATCTCATTCGAGGGGTGCAGAAGTTGGACGGCTTTAGTGGCACAATTGATTAAGGCGGTATGAGCCTTCAACCAATCCATTCCCAGAATGAGGTCAACTTTGGAAGACTTCAAAATAATGGGAAAGGCATGGAAGTCCAATCCTTCAATCTCAATGGTGACATTGGGACTGAACATGGAGGTTCGACATTGGTCCGCGGGAGTGTTAACCACTAACGATTGGTGTAGCTCTTCGCATTTAATGTCATGCATGCGTGCAAAATTTTCTGATATGAAAGAATGTGATGCTCCTGAATCAAACAAAACAGAAGCTGGTACTGAATTAACAGGAAGTGTACCCATCACAGTAGCTGGTTGGTCTTGATCTTCATTCATGTTGACATGATAAGCCTGACCACGACCATAAGAAGGCCTGGCATTAATGTTGCGAGGCTGATTGTTACCACGGCCATTACCACGGCCAGCAGATGGAAGTGCCAACCGGTTCTGGTTCTGACGGCAGTCTTTAGCACGATGACCTGGACGTCCGCATGTGAAGCACATCCCATCATTGGGACGGGGAGCAGGAGCTCGAAGCAGTGGAGCCTGAGGTCTTGGTTGCCTCAGTGGTGGAGGAGGCAGACGAGGTGCAGCATAGGACGGTCTTGGTGCAGGAGCAGTTGGACGGTACATGCTGTGCGGAATCCATATGCGGCATTTCTGTGAGGACGAGCCCGAAGATGAGCCCGCTTCACGGGTGCGCTTGAGCGCGTCCTTGTGATCCTTCAAACCAGTCTCAACCTGGATGGCCTTGTTCACCAAGGTGGCGAAGTCGGCGAAGTCTTGGACTAGGAGTGCGAGCTTGATATCTGGGTTGAGCCCTTCACGGAACTTCTCCTGTTTGCGGGCATCAGTAGCAGTATCCTCTTTAGCATAGCGAGATAGTTCAAGAAACTCCCGCTGATAGACCTCCACAGTCTTGCTACCCTGGGTAAGATTGCGGAACTCACGCTTCTTCCGGTCCATAACTCCTTGCGAAATGTAACGGGCACGAAAGGCAGCTTGGAACTCTAGCCAGGTGATGATGGTTCTAGCAGCTAGGGTATGCCTATGACTGTCCCACCATTGAGCTGCGGGGCCCTTCAGAAAGTAGGATGCGAAAGTGACATAGCTGGCAGGGGCCACATTGGCTGACTCCATTTCATATGTGATATCACGGAGCCAGTCATCTGCATCTAGCGGCTGAACTGAGTTGCGGAAGATGGTTGGGTTGAGGCGCACAAACTCTTGCAAGGTTATTGAGGTTGGCTGCTGGTTTGCATTCGGACGAGGAGACTGATCCATAAGCCCTTGCATGAACTGACAGTGCGTTTCAAATTGTTGCATCATTGCAGCAATATAGTCGGGCGGTGGTGGATTGTTGGCACCACGGCCACGACCTGCGGGTCTAACTATCCTGCTAAAATCAACAGGGGGTAGTTTAGCAATGAGCATTGCAGTTGTATGGAATCATTCATGAAGTAACACGCATAACAAAAAGAAGTGCAATAGATACAACATCATAGTCAAACATGACATACAGATCCATACATAAGTTCGGTTACAAGCCAGCGGTACAAGGTTCGGAAAGAAAAGCTAGACATGCTAGGCGGCACGCAGGCACGCGGTGGAGGGATACAACAACGGGACATGGTGATAGCTACATCAACGTCGGAGAAAACCACTAAAGCCAGGCAGCTGCAGGTGACGACGCAGGGTACCCTCGATACGAGGATCCTGCGCTCCGTGAACACTCTGGTGCAGAACCTGGTCCCGAACTGGAAGAAGAGGACCACGTGGAGGAGTACAACCTCCAACAGCAGGCCACTCAAGACCTGGTGGCATCTCCGTCCTGCGCGGGTAAAGGATGTACTCTGGATGTATCCCTATACTAACTGCTGGCAGCAACTGTGTCAGAGCGTCGTAAAGACGAGCATGAGTGGCTTACAACTCCATAGCAAGAGCTCGAGCAGTACGATCCAGAGCCTCAGTGTACTGAACCAAAACCTGCGGGTCATAACGACGTCGCACGTACGGGGTACAGACAGCAGTGTAATATCCACTCTCATCCCCAGCGGGGGCATATGGGATATATCTAAAAGCAGTCTCCTCCAAGCGGCTGTGCTCTCCACGGAGACGAGCAATAACAGTATAGGCAGCATCATGGACTGCCATGTCGACAGTCACTCCAACACCATGGAAGGTGTGCAGCTCAGTGATGGAGTTGTTCTGCCGATCAAAGATATGAACCACAGCGTGGTACTGCTCCTGATTGAACTCGCGGTAGTCCTCGTAAACAGTACTCGGGGTACCAGCGATATCCCAGCCTGGTCAAGAGATCGACCAAAATAGCAGGGAACCCAGTTGCATCAACAGCCATAGTGTGGCGTACGAGCTGTCTTGCGGGACGCATCTGAAACAAAGGAGTGTAAGATGTCAAATGACAGTGTGAGAAGCATATGATAACTTTGAAAAGGAATGATTGCAGACAATCCAGCTCTCCGATTGAATGTGATCACGAGAACCTATAGTTAGCAAAGTCATTAACCCGAAAAGAAGAGAGATCAGAGTCCGAGAGTAAGGAAGAGGAATAAAAGATCCTAATACCACCCATTGGCGACGTGGGCCCGTAAGCCACACAGCCATGTTAGTAAAACAATTTTTCAACGACTAGACTCAACTTCGGCCAAGGAGTTGGAAGGGAGGGTTCCTACAGGCAGTCGGCTCTGATACCAACTTGTGACGCCCCCGACTTAATCGTGCACTAATCATACACGCAAATGCACACGATCAAGCCGAAGGACTCACGGGAAGATATCACAACACAACTCTAAACACAAATAAAAGTCATACAAGCTTTATATTACAAGTCAGGGGCCTCGAGGGCTCGAATACATAAGCTCAAGCACAAGCGTTAGCGGAAGCAACAGCAAAATCTGAGTACAGACATAAAGTTAAACAAGTCTGCCTTAAGAAGGCTGAGCAAAACAATGACACTAGATCGAAAAGGCGCAGGCCTCCTGCCTGGGAGCCTCCTAATCTACTCCTGGTCGTCGGTCTCCACGTAGTAGTAGGCGCCACCGGAGGGGTAGTAGTAGTCGTCGACTGGGGCAGCTGGCTCCGGGGCTCCGTCATCTGGTCGCAGTAATCGGGTATGGGGAAAAAGAGGTAGCAAAGCAACCGTGATTACTCATCCAAAGTACTCGCAAGACTTACATCAGATCTATGCTAAGTATGCATCGGTATCAAAGGGGAGGCTGTATCTGTGGACTAGACTGCAGAAATGCCAGAATAGAGAGAGAGGCCTAGCCTACCGAAGACTAGCATCTTCAGCGTCTTGCAGCATTAGAAGAGTGTAGATTAGTACATAAATAGAGTAGTAGCAACAAGTATAATAATAGCTATGCCCAGAGATCCTTCCTCGACTCCCTACGAGAAAGCAACCCCGGGGCTAACATATTAAGTTCACAAGTATCCAGTTCTAGTTGTAGTAGATCAGGATACTTTCCGAGCGTCCTGTTACCGTGGACACGGCTATTCAAATAGATATATTTCCCTGCAGGGGTGCACCAACTTACCCAACACGCTCGATTAACTCTGGCCGGACACACTTGCTCGGGTCATGCCCGGCCTCGGCTGATCGACACGTCGTAGCCCTACCTAGGTTCAACAGAGAGGCCAGCACGCCGGTCTACACCCTAAGCGCTCAGGGGTCTTGGGCCCATCGCCCTTTGCACTCCTGTGCGTTGCGTGGGCGGCCGGGACAAGACCTAGCCCATGTATACACACGCAGGCTTTCGCGGTCCACCCGGGCGTGCGCCGCTCAATCGCTGACGTCTGAAGAACTTCGGCTGATACATACGACGCCGAGTGCCCATACTATTCTCGCGTGGTGGTTAGTGCGAAAAGGCCAAAGGCCTACTTAGATCACATATCCTAACCCATTAGTGTGTTGGGAGCTCGCGGTGACGATCAGTCCTCCATGATCTGTGGTCCCGTCGCCCCGTCTCGAGGACTTGCAGCAAGGGCCAGGCCCAATTCCTCTCCTCCCTCTCCTGAGGCAATCTGCCTGCCCGGCCGCGCCTCGTAATTATCTCACAGTACCCTCACGGTCAACCCGACTTCACATTTCTCGCGGGTACCCCTCGGGGCTGACCCGACTTTAAACAGGGACTGAAATAAATACATGGTATCCGTGTGTCCATAACATCAAGGAGGAATCCGACGAATCACCCTCGTTGGATTCCCACTCGATGTATCCGTCAAGATGAACCCGAAGGAATCACCCTCGATGGATTCACACTTGAGGGGTTGCACAACAGAGGCTTCATCGGAGGTGGTGAAAGAGGAATCACCCTCGGTAACCCACAACCGGCTAGCTATACTACAGAGGCAACATCAGGAGTGAGATAAGAGGTATCACCCTCGGCACTCGATAGTGTCTCTGTGGAGTCGTACAACTTAGGGGGGGTGTGCGGTGATGTGTTGGTCTCTGCCCATTGATCACCTTGATCAGGGCACCAGTAGCTAAGCGGGGCAACAAGGACAAGGGTGAAGGGCCACAGATGGTTCACTAACCAACCTATACTAAGCATTTAGGATAGCAGGAATGGTATCAACAGCAGTTACAAAAACAGGCTATGCATCAGAATAGGTATTTCGGAACAACAACTGTAGCAATTCTAATGCAAGCATAAGAGAGAAAGAATGGGAGATATAGGCATGTTCAAGGGGGTTTGCTTGCCTGGAAGCTCTGCGGGGAAAGAGGGGTCGTCGACGACGTAGTCGTACTCTGGAGCTGCGTCAGTCTCGGAGTCTACCAGAGAGAAGAGGGGGAAGAAACAAATAAATACAAGCAAACAAAGGCAACACAATGCATGGCATGGCAATATGCTGTGCTGGGGTGACCTAATGCAGTGCTACACGTTAGAGACGGAGCGGGAAAATATCTGAAAATATTTTCCCGGCTCTGGGCATCTGTCAGACAGATGAACCGGAGGGGAAGGTTCCATGTTTGCAGTGTTGTGGGCACGTGACAGCTACATGGAGGGCATATTCGGGTTCGTCTCGTTTTTCTGATCAACTTTCATGTAGAAAACTTTTTCATCCGAGCTACGGTTAATTTTCTACGAATTTTCAAAGTTTTAAACAATTTTCTGAAATTCCTGAAATTATCTTAAATTCGAAAATAGCTTTATTACGTCAGCAGTGAGTCATCATGACATCAGCAGTCAACACCAGCTGGTCCAGGTCAAACCTGACAGCTGGGTCCCACATGTCATACACAGTGGGCTAAACAGAGATTATTTAAACTAATCAGTGGTTAACTAGGGAGGTGGGGCCCCATTGTCAGTGTCTAATTAGTAATTAGATTAATTTTAATTATAAAAACGTTAATTAAATGCGTGGGGCCCGCATGTCAGTGACTGGGGTTGCCCAGTCAGCACGTTGACTGGTCAACCCAATCAACTGGGCCCCTGGGACCCACTGGTTAGTGGCTCAGCGGTGGCCCCAGGTGCGCCACGTCGGCGGTGGCCGGCGACTCATCGCCGGCGATGCCAAAACATGGCGGCGTCGCACTGGTCACGTCGGATTTTTGCTACAGGAGGCCATTCGGCGCGTGGTTTGCGGCGCTCAATCAAGCGGAACGAGCCGCATCGAACTGCGGTGGTGGCGTCGGCTGGGGTGGTCGGTATCGACGGCGGCGAGCTCGCGAGCGACCGCCGGAGTTCGGGTGTGGGCGGAAACGGCGATACGGGGCACGGCAAAGCGAACAGGTGACGGCGTTGGGCTCCTACGAGCTGCAGGAGCTCTCCTACGAGCTCGGACGCGAGCTGCGGTAGCAGAGGCCACGGCGGCGAGCTCGACCACGGCGGCGGGTACGGCCACGACGGGATCAATGGTTACGGGCGCGTAAAGAAGGGAAAGAAGGAGGGGATCCGTGCGGAGCTCACCGTGTGGCTCACGGTGGCCGTTGAGAGCTTAGGAGATGCAGACAGCGGCGAATCGACGGCGAAGACGACGACGGTCGAGGAGGAAGAAGACGATGCTGGCGACGGCACTGGGGCTCCTCAGCTCGAACGGCTCGGCGTAGCCGACGTAGAGGACGACGGCGAGGAGCTAGGACAAGGCGGCGAGGCGTGAGGTGGACGGTGGCCACGGGAACGACGATGAACGGCGGCGGCTGCGCTCGGGTGCGAGTGGGAGAGAGCGAGCGAGCGGGGGAGAGAGGGGGAGGAGTGGATAGGGATGCCAGGGAGGTCGAGGGCGACGACCTTATCCCCTCGACGGCTCCTGTTGCGGCGCAGTGTCGCCCAGTCACCGAAGCGCGCACGTGCGTCCAGGGGCGCGGCGACACGCGCAGAGAGAGAGCGGGAGGAGGAAGAGAGAGAGGGAGGTGGGCTGGGCCGGTGCACTTAGGCCCAGCTCACAGTAGAGTTAGGGCCTTTTTCGTTTTTCTTTTCTATTTTCTTTTTACAGAGAGTTTTGCAAATAATTTGAGCTGCCAAATGCTTTTTGTAAAATGTGGAAATTGGCCATATAAATACAATGCAATTTTCTGCACTGCCACAAAAAGTTTGGAGGGCACTTGAATTCATTTGAATTTTTCATAAATGGAATAGCATTTGAAAATGCTCCTTTTGGCACTATTTTAATTGCCATAGCTCATTTTAGCATATATGTGATGTTGTTTTCCTGAACAATTATTTGTTTTGGAATTTTTGCTAAAACATGAACTATTTTCCAGCAATTTTTGTGCAACTTCAAATTTCACTTATGATTTGAATTGAATTCAGGGGTGGAATTTGAAATGAGATATGAATCCACATTGATCAAGCATTGCAAATCAACTTGACTTAGCATAATCATTATGGATCACTGTTGCTCATTACAGAGGGGTGTTACAAAGGTAACTCTAACGTTATTTTAGGCCGTGATTGGGTTCATGCAAACCAGTGCGTGCCATCTACTATGCACCAGTTTTTAATCGAGTGGGTTGATGATGAAGTGGAAGTCATTCATGCGGATAACTCGGCCTGCGTTGCTTTGGCCGATGCATCGGTAGATTGGCAACACCCCAATGCTACTTGCTTGACGGGGCACGACCTATCAGAGTTTGATTTTCTTAGTGCTACAAAAAATGGTTTTGTGCCCGTTTCTTTAAAGCCGGTTGGTGACAATCGGCTCCGAAGTATAATGTATTTAAATGGATCCTAATTCTGAGTGGTTATAGAAGCGGCTTACAGAATATCGGTCCAAAGAGAACGATATGTATGAGTCTATAGAGGAGTTAGATGATATGGATAAATTAGGACGAGGTTTTACATCGGCCGATACATTAGAAGAGATAGATATTGGAGATGGTTCAGTTCCTAGGCCGGCATTTGTAAACAAAAATTTGAAAGCTAATTGTAAAGCTAAGTTAATCGAGCTATTGAAAGAATATGTTTGTTGCTTTGCATGGGAATATCATGAAATGCCAGGTTTAAGCCGAGAGTTAGTGGAGCATCGGTTACCTATAAAGGCCGGTTTTAGACCGTACAAACAATCGGCCAGAAAGTTTAATCCAAAAACAAATGACCGGATCAAGGAAGAGAACAGTCGTTTGCTTAAAGCTAATTTTATTAGACCTTGTAGGTATGCCGAGTGGATTTCTAATATTGTACCAGTGGAGAAGAAAGGCTCCGGCAAGTTGAGGGTGTGCATTGATTTCAGAGATTTGAATAGAGCTACACACAAAGATGAGTATCCCATGCCAATAGCCGATATGCTTATTAATGATGCTTCTGGACATAAGGTCATTAGCTTTCTTGATGGTAATGCGGGGTATAACCAAATTTTTATGGCCGAAGAGGACATGTCCAAAACGGCTTTTCGGTGCCCCGGTTTCCTTGATTTATTTGAGTGGACGGTGATGACCTTTGGATTCAAGAATGCCGGCGCCACGTATCAAAGAGCTATGAATTTAATTTTTCATGATTTGCTCGGTGTTATACTTGAGGTCTATATCGATGATATTTTTGTCAAATCGGATGCTTTTGAATCTCATCTAGCCGATTTGTGTTTAGCTTTTGAAAGAATGAAAATATATGGACTGAAAATGAATCCTTTGAAATGTGCATTTGGCGTGTCGACTGGCAAATTTTTGGGTTTGATTATTCATGAAGATGGCATAGAGATTGATCCCAAAAAGGTAGAAGCTATACAAAGGGTGGAGGATCCAACATGCAAAAGAGATATGCAAAAATTCCTTGGCAAAGTCAATTATTTGAGGAGGTTCATAGCTAATTTGTCAGGGAAGGTTGATTCATTCACTCCTATCCTTCAGTTAAAGAATGATGCCAATTTCACTTGGGGGGCAAAACAACAAGAAGCATTTGATATGATCAAGAATTATTTGTGCACTCCTCCGGTAATAAGAGCACCCAAGCATAGGGAGCCCTTTAAGCTTTACATTGCAGCGGAGGAAGGTGTTATTGGTGCCATTTTGACTCAAGAGACCGAAGGAAAAGAGCATGCTATTACATATTTGAGCCGACGTTTATCCGACGCCGAGACAAGGTACACATTTATTGAAAAATTATGTCTGTGTTTATATTATGCTTGCACAAAATTGAGACATTACCTAGTACCGAGTGCTTGCATAGTAGCTTGTCAAACCAATGTCATCAAGTACATGTTGCATAGACCAATTCTTAGTGGTAGAATTGGCAAATGGGCTTATGCTTTAATTGAGTATGATTTGGCTTATGAATCTCTAAAATCCATGAAAGGCCAAATTGTTGCTAATTTTATCGTTGAGCATCGGATTGATGACAAACATGATATTGATAACCTTGTCTCGTTAGTACCATGGAGATTATATTTTGATGGTTCAATTTGTAACAATGGCCAAGGTGTTGGTGTTGTTTATATATCTCCCCATGGTGCTGTTTTTGAAGCCTCGTGTCGCTTAGAATATTTTTGCACAAATAATCAGGTCGAATATGAAGCATTGTTATTCGGCCTAGAGATGTTGCTGGTTATAGGTGCTACACATATTGAGGCTTTTGGTGATTCGCTATTAGTAGTGCAACAAATATCCAAAGTCTTTCAATGTTTTGACAAATCACTTAATGTTTATCTTGATAAATGTCTGGATATAATTTCTGCTTCGGATTATTTTAGCATTGCTCATATATCTAGACATGACAACTGGAGAGCAAATGAGTTGGCACAACAAGCATCCGGCTATCATGTTGATCATGGCATGTTTCATATTTCTCAACGACCGATGTCTAGTTTTGCCAACATAGGAGAGGCCGAACCGGAGCCCACCGTTTCGGCCACTAACGAAAAATTTAATGCAGGAGAAAATCAAGACTGGAGGAAACCCATTATTGATTATTTGCGTGATCCTAGTAAAAGGGTGGATAGGACCGTTCGGCGTATGGCTTTCAAATATACGATAAGAGATGATGATCTTTGTCGCCAAATGGTTGATGATGTTCTTTTAAAGTGTTTGGAAGAGGACCAAGCGAGAATTGCTATGGGAGAGGTCCATGAAGGAATTTGTGGCACTCATCAGTCGGCTCCCAAGATGAAATGGTTATTGAGACGTGCGGGGTTTTATTGGCCGACTATGATCAATGATTGCTTCAGGTATTATAAAGGGTGTGAAGCTTGTCAAAAGTTTGGTGATATTCAATTGGCTCCTGCTGCTATGTTACATCCTATTATCAAGCCGTGGCCTTTTAGAGGTTGGGGTTTAGACTTCATTGGAGAAATTCATCCATCTTCCTCAAAGGGGCATCGGTTCGTGTTGGTGGCAACCGATTATTTCACTAAATGGTCTGAAGCAGTACCTCTCAAGAATATGACACATACGGAGGTAATTCAATTCATAACAGAGCATATTATTCATAGATTCGGCATTCCTCAAACATTAACTACAAATCAAGGTTCATCTTTCATGTCACATCAAGTTAGAGAATTTGCCGAATCTTATAACATAAAGATGCTCAATTCCTCTCCATATTATGCCCAAGCCAATGGACAAGCTGACTCTAGCAATAAAATATTAATCAAGCTCATCAAGAAAAATATTGAGGATAATCCAAGGAAATGGCATGAGTTGTTGTCCGAAGCTTTGTGGGCGCATAGAATCTCAAGGCATGGCGCCACAAAGGTAACTTCGTATGAGCTAGTATATGGTCAAGAGGCCGTTTTGCCAGTGGAAGTAATTCTGAATGCTTTGAGAATAGCCAAACAAAATGATTTATCGGCAGTGGACTTTTATAACTTGATGATGGACAATATTGATGAGGTTGCCGATAAATGTTTGGTTGCTTTAAAGGCCAAAGAGAGAGAGACAAGCTGAGGGTGGCAAAGGCTTACAATAAAAAGGTCAAGTTGAAGAACTTTCAAGTTGGCGATCTCGTGTGGAAAGTGATCCTACCGATTGGTTCAAGAGATAGAAAATTCAGGAAGTGGTCTCCGAGCTGGGAAGGTCCTTTTAAGATTACAAGAGTAGTTACCGGAAACTCATATTTGGTGGAATCCATACAAGGGGTATTGTTACCACGAGCTCTCAATGGCAAGTATTTGAAGAAGTACCACCCGAGTGTGTGGCAAGAAGCCTAAGTAGCCAATGGCCGATATATGATTATCGCCCTTAGCATAAAACATGGCTGATACATGCTTATCACCCTAAGAAAATTTAAAATGGCCGATGGAGTGTTGACATCGTCCTTAGAATAAGCACAATGCAAATTATTTTTCGGCATACAAGTTTTGCCGAAAAACAGGGGGGCATGTGTTGACACCAGATTTTGGCATGGTCAAAAACTTAATTAAGATGACCTCAAATGGAAAATTTCTCAACATGTGAAAGTTTCGTATCGTCAAAATGTGAAACTTTGATGTTTGCGTCATCACCATCCGATCTCATCTAAAAGGCCGAAACTGTGCTTGAAGTACTAAGATTTTGGCACTCAGAATACTATTCGGCCAATTACGCCCTCAAGACGGCCTAATATGAGAAAACTTTCTACATGAATTGTCTTCGTCTCATCGAAACGGTCGATTTTTATATAAAAATCGTCCCAATCTGAGTTCGTATGCAAAAGTTAGAGGCAACACTCTGTGGACCGGTCCTGAGTGGAAAATGACATGAGGAACCAGACACCCACCTAGGTGGTGTCTGATGGGTCGCGTGAGTTATTCGACCTTTGCCGGCTGAGTGAAGCTTGCCGGCGAAAAGCTTGCCGGCCGAGTGAAAAGCTTGCCGGTTTTGAATGCTTGCCGGTTTTGGGTGCTTGCCGGTTTTGAGTGCTTGCCGGTTTTCAGAGCTTGCCGGTTTTGAGTGTTTGCCGGTTTTGAAAGGCTTGCCGGTTTGAGTGAAAATCCAAACAGAAGCTGAAGATGGGCCCAAAAGATTATCTAGATGACCTCGGATGGAAAAGTGTTCTACACGAAAGTTGTGTGTATCGTTGAAATGGTCAACTTTGCTTTGGAGTCATCATGATCTGAGATAGTATACGGCCTGTAAAGTTGCTACAAGACTCGAACAGTCCAGAAAACTGCATGACCGAGACCGACTGGAAGTTAAAGATGGCCCCGTAGGATATTGAAGATGGCCTTATTTGGAAAAGTGATCAACAGAAGAGTTGTTCGTCTCGTCGAGGCGCACAAATTTGGTATTTTGATCATCTCAATCGGAGGTCATATGCAAATTCCATAGCCCGCACAAGGAACAAGACAGAAGTGTTGGAAATATGCCCTAGAGGCAATAATAAATTGGTTATTATCATATTTCCTTGTTCATGATAATCGTTTATTATCCATGCTATAATTGTATTGATTGGAAACTCAAATACATGTGTGGGTACATAGACAACACTGTGTCCCTAGTAAGCCTCTAGTTAACTAGCTCGTTGATCAAAAGATGGTGAAGGTTTCCTAGCCATGGACATGAGATGTCATTTGATAACGGGATCACATCATTAGGAGAATGATGTGATGGACAAGACCCAAACTATAAACGTAGCATATGATCGTGTCAGTTTATTGCTATTGTTTTCTGCATGTCAAGTATCTGTTCCTATGACCATGAGATCATGCAACTCACTGACACCGGAGGAATACCTTGTGTGTATCAAACGTCGCAACGTAACTGGGTGACTATAAAGGTGCTCTACAGGTATCTCCGAGGGTGTCTGTTGGGTTGGCATGGATCAAGACTGGGATTTGTTACTCCGTGTGACGGAGAGGTATCTCAGGGCCCACTCGGTAATACAACATCACAATGAGCCTTGCAAGCAATGTGACTAAAGTGTTAGCCACGAGATCTTGTATTACGGAACGAGTAAAGAGACTTGCCGGTAACGAGATTGAACTAGGTATAGAGATACCGACGATCGAATCTCGGGCAAGTAACATACCGAAGAACAAAGGGAACAGCATACGGGATTAATTGAATCCTTGACATAGAGGTTCGACCGATATAGATCTTTGTAGAATATGTAGGAACCAATATGGGCATCCAGGTCCCGCTATTGGTTATTGGACGTAGAGGTGTCTCGGTCATGTCTACATAGTTCTCGAACCCGCAGGGTCTGCACACTTAAGGTTCGGTGACGTTTCGGTAGAATTGAGTTATGTATGATTGGTGACCGAAAGTTGTTCGGAGTCCCGGATGAGATCCCGGACATCACGAGGAGCTCCGGAATGGTCCGGAGGTAAAGATTGATATATAGGAAGTCCCGTTTTGGCCACCGGAAAAGTTTCGGGTATTTCCGGTAGTGTACCGGGAGTACCGGAGGGCCATCGGGAGGGGCCACCCACGCCGGGAGGCCACATGGGCCTGAGGGGGGTTGCACCAGCCCTTAGTGGGCTGGTCAAACCAGCCCTACAAGGCCCATGCGGCTAGGAATAAGTGGGAAAGGAAAAAACCCAAAGAAAAGGGAAGGGAGACCAAATATGGAAGGTGTCCTATTTGGACTAGGATTGAAGTGGAGGAGTCCACCTCCTCCACCTCCAATTTCGGCCAGCCCTTGAGGGTTTGAGGCTGCCTCCTCCCCTCCCTCCCTCCTATATATACTAGAGGATTTAGAGGAGAAAAATAACCCTAATTGCCACGTGCTCCCTCTACTTCATCTAGATCGGTTTCTCCTCTAGTCTAGTTTCAGCGGTGCTTAGGCAAAGCCCTGCCAGAATTGTTCCACCACCATAGCCGCCGCGCCGTCGCGCCGCCGGAGAACTCTTCTACCTCTCCGCTCTCTCTCTTGCTGGATCAAGGAGGCGGAGATCGTCATCGAGCTGTACGTGTGCTGAACGCGGAGGTGCCGTCCGTTCGGCGCTAGATCGGAAGGACCGTGATCAGGATCGCGAGACGATTCATGATTTGATCGCGGGACGGATCGTGATGGGATCGTGGGACGGATCGAGATTGGATCGCGAGATGGATCGTGATGAGATCGCGGGACACTCGGCGATTTGGATCGCGAAGACGTTCGACTACATCAACCGCGTTTCTTAACGCTTCCGCTTAGCGATCTACAAGGGTATGTAGATTCACTCTCCCTCTCGTAGATGCTCATCACCATGGATAGATCTTGTGTGTGCGTAGGAAAATTTTTGTTTCCCATGCAACGTTCCCCAACAATGGCATCTGAGCTAGGTCTATGCGTAGATGAGATCCCGAGTAGAACACAAAGGAGTTTGTGGGCGTTGATATTCAGATTGCTTCCCTCCTTAGTCTTTTCTGGATTCAACGGTATTGTGGGATGAAGCGGCTCGGACCAACCTTACTCGTCCACGTACGAGAGACCGGTTCCATCGATTGACATGTAACTTTGTTGCATAAGATGGCTGGCGGGTGTCTGTCTCTCCCACTTTAGTTGAATCGGATTCGACAGAGGCGGTCCTTGTAGAAGGTGAAATAGCAAATTTTATATCACCGTTGTGGTTTTTGCGTAGGTAAGAATCGTTCTTGCTAGATACCCGTAGCAGCCACGTAAAACTTGCAACAACAATTAGAGGACGTCTAACTTGTTTTTGCAGGGTATGTTGTGATGTGATATGGCCAATTACATGATGAGATATATGTGATGTATGAGATGATCATGTGTTGTATAGAATATCACGACTTGCATGTCGATGAGTACGGCAACTGGCAGGAGCCATAGAGTTTTCTTTAATTATTGTATGACCTGCGTGTCAATCATTAAGCGCTATGTAATGCTTTACTTTATCGCTAAACGTTAGCAATAGTCGTGGAAGCAACAGTTAGCGTGACAACCTCATGGCGACACGTTGATGGAGATCAAGATGATGGAGATCATGGTGTCATGCCGGTGACGATGGAGATCATGCCGGTGCTTTGGAGATGGAGATCAAAAGCACGAGTTCATGGCCATATCATGTCACTTATGATTTGCATGTGATGCTAATCCTTTTATGCATCTTATTTTGCTTAGGACGACGGTAGCATTATAAGGTGATCCCTCACTTAAATTTCAAGATAAAATTGTGTTCTCCCCGAGTGTGCACCGTTGCGAAAGTTCGTCGTTTCGAGACACCACGTGATGATCGGGTGTGATAGACTCTACGTTCGCATACAATGGGTGCAAGCCAGTGTTGCACGTGCGGAACACTCGGGTTAAACTTGACGAGCCTAGCATGTACAGACATGGCCTCGGAACACAAGAGACCGAAAGGTCGAACATGAGTCATATAGTAGATATGATCAACATGAAGATGTTCACCATTGAAACCACCTCAACTCACGTGATGATCGGACTTGAGTTGGTGGATTTGGATCATGTTACACTCAAATGACCGGAGGGATGTCAATTTGAGTGGGAGTTTTAAGTAATATGATTAACTAAACTCATTATCATGAACATAGTCAAAGTGTCTTTGCAAATTATGTTGTAGATTACTAGATCGCGCTGTAGCTCCCTTGAATTTTTATATGTTCCTAGAGAAATAGATTTGAAAGATGATGGTAGCAATAATGCGGACTGGGTCCGTGATCTGAGGATTGTCCTCAAATTGCTGCACAGAAGGCTTATGTCCTTAATGCACCGCTCGGTGCACCACCCCCTCTAGCGTCGTCTGTAGATGTTGTGAACATCTGACAGGCACGTTCCGATGACTACTTAATAGTTCAGTGCGTCATGCATTACGGCTTAGAATTGAGGCTCCAAAACGTTTTGAACGTCACGGAACATATGAGATGTTTTAAGAGCTGAAATTGGGATCTCAGACTCGTGCCCATGTTGAGAGGTATGAGACCTCCAACAAGATTCTTTCCCTGCAAGATGATGGAGAATAGCTCAATCGTTGAGCATGTGCTCAAATTGTTTGAGTGCTACAATCACTTGAATCGAGTGGGAGTTGATCTTCCAGATAAGATAGTGATTGATATAGCTCTCCAAGTCACTGTCACTAAGCTACTAGAGCTTCGTGATGAACTATAAAAGGCCAGTGATGGAAATAATGATCCCTGAGCTGTTCGCAATGTTTGACACCGCGAAGGTAGAAATCAAGAAGGAAGCATCAAGTGTTGATGGTTAGTGAAACCACTAGTCTCGAGAAGGGCAAGAGCAAGGAGGGATACTTCATGGATGGCAAGCCAGTTGCTGCTCCAGTGAAGAAACCCAAGGTTGAACCCAAACCCGAGACTAAGTGCTTCTATTATGAGGAGAACGGTCGCTGAAGTGGAACAACCCTAGATACTTGGTAGATAAGAAGGTTAGCAACGTCGACAGAAGTATATTTGATATACGTGTTATTGATGTGTACCTTACTAGTACTCCTAGTAGCACCTGGGTATTAGATACCGGTTCGGTTGCTAAATGTTAGTAACTCGAAATTAAAGCTACGGAATAAACGGAAGCTAGCTAAGGGTGAGGTGACGATGAGTGTTGGAAGTGTTTCCAAGGTTGATGTGATCACCATCGCACGCTCTCTCTACCTTCAGGATTAGTGATGAACCTAAATAAATGTTATTTGGTGTTTGCGTTAAGCATGAACGTGATTAGATCATGTTTATTGCAATACGGTTATTCATTTAAAAAGAAATAATGGTTATTCTGTTTACATGAATAATACCTTCAATGGTCATACACCCAATAAGAGTGGTTTATTGAATCTTGATCGTAGTGATACACATGTTCATAATATTGATGCCAAAAGATACAAAGTTAATAATGATAGTACCACATACTTGTGGCACTGCCGCTAAATGTCATATTGGTGTAAAACGCATGAAGAAACTCCATGCTGATGGATCTTTGGACTCATTCGATTTCGAATTGGTTGAGACATGCGGACCATGCCTCATGGGCAAGATGACTAAAACCCCGTTTTCCGGTATGATGGAGCGGGCAATTGACTTATTGGAAATGATACATATTGATGTATGCGGTCCAGTGAGTATTATAGTGTGCGGTGAATATCGTTATTTTCCTACCTTCACCGATGATTTGAGTAGATATGGGTATATTTACTTAATGAAACACAAGTCTGAAAAGTTTGAAAAGTTCAAACAAAATCAGAGTGAAGTTTGAGATCATCGTGACAAGAAGATAAAATGTCTACGATATGATCGTGGAGGTGAATATCTGAGTTACGAGTTTGGTATACAACTTAAGACAATGTGGAAGTTGTTTCACAACTCACGCCACCTGGAACACCATAGTGTGATGGTGTGTCCGAACGTCGTAGTCATGCTCTATTGGATATGGTGCGAACTATGATGTCTCTTATCGATTTACCACTATCGTTTTAGGGTTATGCATTAGAGACAACCACATTCACTTTAAAAGGGGCACCATCTAAATCCGTTGAGATGACACCGTATGAATTTTGGTTTGGCGGAAACCTAAGCTGTCATTTCTTAATGTTTGGGGCTGCGACGCTTATGTGAAAAAGGGTTTTCACCTAATGAGCTCGAACCCAAAGCGAACAAATGCATCTTCATAGAATACCCTAACGTAACAGTTGGGTAAACCTTCTATCTTAGATCCAAGCACAAAGTGTTTGTTGCTAAAACGGGTCTTTTCTCGAGAAAGAGTTTCTTTCGAAAGATTGAGTGGGAGGAAGATAGTACTTGATGAGGTTGTTGAACCTTTACTTCAACCTGAGAGTAGCGCAGCGCAGAAAGTTGTTTCTGTGGAGCCTACGTTAGTTGAAAAGGAAGTTAATGATGATGATCATGAAACTTCGGATCAAGTTACTATCGAACATCGTGGGTCAACAAGGACGCGTACTGCTCCTGAGTGGTACGGCAACCCTGTCTTAGAGGTCATGTTGTTGGACAACACCGAACCTACGAGCTATGGAGAAGCGATGATGGGCCCGGATTCCGAGAAATGGTTAAGACCATGAAATCCGAGATGGGATCCATGTAAGAAAACAAAGTATGGGCTTTGGAAGTATTACCTGAAGGGCGAAAGGCCATTCAGAACAAATGGATCTTTAAAAGGAAGATGGACGCGGACGGTAATGTCACCGTCTATAAAGCTCGACTTGTGGCAAAGGGTTTATCACAAGTTCAAGGAGTTGACTACGATGAGACTTTCTCACCCGTAGCGATGCTCAAAGTTTGTTGGAATCATGTTAGCAGTTGCTGCATTTTTCAATTATGAAATCTGGCAGATGGATGTCAAAACATCGTTTCCTTAACGGTATCCGTAAGGAAAAGTTGTATGTGATACAACCGGAAGGTTTTGTCAGTCCTAAGGATACTAAAATATATGCAAACTCCAGCGATCCTTCTATGGACTGGAGCAAGCATCTCGGAGTTGGAATATACGCTTTGATGAGGTGATCAAAGTTTTTGAGTCTATACAAAGTTTATGAGAAACTTGTATTTACAATAAAGTGAGTGGGAGCACTATAGAATTTCTGATAAGTATATGTGGTTGACATATTGTTGATCGGAAATGATGTAGAATTTCTGGAAAGCATAAAGGGTCGTTTGAAAAGAGTTTTTCAAAGGAAGACCTAGAATGAAGCTACTTAAATATTGGGCATCAAGATCTATAGAGATAGATCAAGACGTCTGATAAGACTTTCAATGAGTACATACCTTGACAAGATTTTGAAAGAGTTCAAAATGGATCAGTCAAAGAAAGAGTTCTTGCCTGATTTGTAAGGTGTGGAGTTGAGTGAGACTCAAAGCTCGACCACGGCAGAAGAAAGAGAAAGGACGAAGGTCGTCCCCTATGCCTTATCCATAGGCTCTGTATAGTATGCCATGCTGTGTACCGCACCTGATGTGTGCCTTGCCATGATTCTGTCAAGGGGTACAAGAGTGATCCAGGAGTGGATCATTGGACAGCGGTCAAGATTATCCTTAGTAACTAGAGGACTAAGGAAATATTTCTCGATTATGGAGGTGATAAAGAGTTCGTCGTAAAGGGTTACGTCGATGCAAGCTTTGACACCTATCCGGACGACTCTGAATAGTAGTCAGGATACATATAGTGGAGCAGCCATTTGGAATAGCTCCAAGTGGAGTGTGGTAGAAGTGTCTACAGTATGACATAGAGATTTGCAAAGTACACACGGATCTGAATGTCGCAGACCCGTTGACTAAAGACCTCTCTCACATGCAAAGCATGATCTGATCGAACCCCAGAACTCATTGGGTGTTAGATTCATAACAATGTAAATCACATGGTGATGTGAACTAGATTATTGACTCTAGTGCAAGTGGGAGACTGTTGGAAATATGCCCTAGAGGCAATAATAAATTGGTTATTATCATATTTCCTTGTTCATGATAATCGTTTATTATCCATGCTATAATTGTATTGATTGGAAACTCAAATACATGTGTGGGTACATAGACAACACTGTGTCCCTAGTAAGCCTCTAGTTAACTAGCTCGTTGATCAAAAGATGGTGAAGGTTTCCTAGCCATGGACATGAGATGTCATTTGATAACGGGATCACATCATTAGGAGAATGATGTGATGGACAAGACCCAAACTATAAACGTAGCATATGATCGTGTCAGTTTATTGCTATTGTTTTCTGCATGTCAAGTATCTGTTCCTATGACCATGAGATCATGCAACTCACTGACACCGGAGGAATACCTTGTGTGTATCAAACGTCGCAATGTAACTGGGTGACTATAAAGGTGCTCTACAGGTATCTCCGAGGGTGTCTGTTGGGTTGGCATGGATCAAGACTGGGATTTGTTACTCCGTGTGACGGAGAGGTATCTCAGGGCCCACTCGGTAATACAACATCACAATGAGCCTTGCAAGCAATGTGACTAAAGTGTTAGCCACGAGATCTTGTATTACGGAACGAGTAAAGAGACTTGCCGGTAACGAGATTGAACTAGGTATAGAGATACCGACGATCGAATCTCGGGCAAGTAACATACCGAAGAACAAAGGGAACAGCATACGGGATTAATTGAATCCTTGACATAGAGGTTCGACCGATATAGATCTTCGTAGAATATGTAGGAACCAATATGGGCATCCAGGTCCCGCTATTGGTTATTGTCCGTAGAGGTGTCTCGGTCATGTCTACATAGTTCTCGAACCCGCAGGGTCTGCACACTTAAGGTTCGGTGACGTTTCGGTAGAATTGAGTTATGTATGATTGGTGACCGAAGGTTGTTCGGAGTCCCGGATGAGATCCCGGACATCACGAGGAGCTCCGGAATGGTCCGGAGGTAAAGATTGATATATAGGAAGTCCCGTTTTGGCCACCGGAAAAGTTTCGGGTATTTCCGGTAGTGTACCGGGAGTACCGGAGGGCCATCGGGAGGGGCCACCCATGCTGGGAGACCACATGGGCCTGAGGGGGGTTGCACCAGCCCTTAGTGGGCTGGGCAAACCAGCCCTACAAGGCCCATGCGGCTAGGAATAAGTGGGAAAGGAAAAACCCCAAAGAAAAGGGAAGGGAGACCAAATATGGAAGGTGTCCTATTTGGACTAGGATTGAAGTGGAGGAGTCCACCTCCTCCACCTCCAATTTCGGCCAGCCCTTGAGGGTTTGAGGCTGCCTCCTCCCCTCCTTCCCTCCTATATATACTAGAGGATTTAGAGGAGAAAAATAACCCTAATTGCCACGTGCTCCCTCTACTTCATCTAGATCGGTTTCTCCTCTAGTCTAGTTTCAGCGGTGCTTAGGCGAAGCCCTGCCGGAATTGTTCCACCACCATAGCCGCTGCGCCGTCGCGCCGCCGGAGAACTCTTCTACCTCTCCGCTCTCTCTCTCTTGCTGGATCAAGGAGGCGGAGATCGTCATCGAGTTGTACGTGTGCTGAACGCGGAGGTGCCGTCCGTTCGGCGCTAGATCGGAAGGACCGTGATCAGGATCGCGAGACGATTCATGATTTGATCTTGGGACAGATCGTGATGGGATCGTGAGACGGATCGAGATTGGATCGCGAGATGGATCGTGATGAGATCGCGGGACACTCGGCGATTTGGATCGCGAAGACGTTCGACTACATCAACCGCGTTTCTTAACGCTTCCGCTTAGCGATCTACAAGGGTATGTAGATTCACTCTCCCTCTCGTAGATGCTCATCACCATGGATAGATCTTGTGTGTGCGTAGGAAATTTTTTGTTTCCCATGCAACGTTCCCCAACAAGAAGTTTGGGCCAGATTCAGACTAAACCCGAGTTAGACTAGAACCAGGACTCTAGGACGTGAATTGATGTAATTTTCTTGTAAGGAAAGCCTAGATGAATCCTTTACTTGTACGGGAAGTCCAGTCGCCTCTTATATATATTGGGGGTGATGGCCGATTGAACAACACACAATCGAACAAATCAATATACTACTTTTTCATCTACGTTTTTATCTCTTCATCGTTTTTCTCTCGTTCTTCGCTGTTCCTCGAGTTTGAGAGCTACGAATCCCGAGGCTCTAGGGGCGAGCGAATCGACCAAGGGCAGCCCATAGCCGCCACACTCCCTGACGGGGTCTCTCCCGGGTGTGTGGGGTTTCGGGTCTTCAAAAGCGTCTGCCGGCTGTCTTGCGTATCGCGCTGCCGGTCGGACCTCCTTCGACGTGAGCTGCGGTGCATCACCCCCGGCGTCGAGGGTACACGGTGACGTGTTCGTGTGTCAACAGATTCTTTGTTGCACGTTAAGGGATTGTTATATGATTCAATTATGTTAGCACTGTTGAGAGATTGCACTAGTGAAAGTATGAACTCTAGGCCTTGTTTTCAAGCATTGCAATGCCGTTTGTGCTTACTTTTGCTACTAGTTACCTTGCTGTTTTTATTATTTCAGATTACAAAAACCTATATCTACTATCCATACTACACTTGTATCACCATCTCTTCGCCGAACTAGTGCACCTATACAATTTACCATTGTATTGGGTGTGTTGGGGACACAAGAGATTTCTTGTATTTGATTGCAGGGTTGTTTGAGAGAGACCATCTTCATCCTATGCCTCCCACGGATTGATAAACCTTAGGTCATCCACTTGAGGGAAATTTGCTGCTATCCTACAAAACTCTGCGCTTGGAGGCCCAACAGAGTCTACAAGAATAAGTTGTGTAGTAGACATCATGGGGCACTTCCAGAATCCATCACCATACGCCTCTTCGATCCACTATCTACCTCTTTGTCAATGGTGCAACCGATGGAGCATCCGTCGGCTGATCCTCTTGCCAACTTGGGGGTGGAGATGGAGCTGGCCATTCAGAAGACTACGGATATGGAGCCGGCCTTGGAGGACCTTGCCCAGGAGTTATCGGAGCCGTAGGACGCCTTCTTACACGACGCCGGTGGTGGCTGTGGGGGTGCCCGGGGCCATGCGTGTGGCATTGGCCCAGGGCACGACCATTCCTATGGCCGGGGCGTGGGTGGTGCCCGTGGACATCCCACGGGCCCGCGGGGGTGGCCGTGTGTGTGGACGCAATCAGTCGTTGTCGCGGACGTGCCTATAGTTATAGTTGGCTTTAGCCATTCTATGAATATGAGTGGCGGCGCAATAGGTTTTCCGCTCCCGTTTATCGCAGTGAAATCAAAGCTTTTGAGTTTGTTGTTCATGTGATTTTTTTCTTGTAGAGGCTTTGACGTGTTTTGGGTCATGGGTCCTTTTTTAACCGTTGCCCGGACTTTGACCTTTGCGGCTGTCCGAATAGCGCGCTTTCTATCGACCCGGCTGTTGGGTTGTCCTGGATGACCAAAGGCGGACATGGGCAACGATCACCTATTAGTTACTTCTCTTCTTGACTGCAGTTGGTCTCTATGCCAATGACGCAATGGGTCATCCAAATAGAGAATGGGTCATGGACGAAGACCTACCCGATGAACTCGGCTTGCTCAAGATGCGAAGCGATGACCCGATAAATCCATCAAGGCAATGAATCTCTTAGGTCATCGAAGAAGAACCAACACGAGTTAAGGACTACTTGGAGGCCTATGCTTGATCATAGAGATTTATTATTATTTTCTCGTAGAGGCTCCATGTGAGGCGCGGAGAGCTGCCATGGGCCATGCGTTGGAACTTTGAGTGGAGGAGGCAGGTGGCCTTCTGTGCATGTATACGCTGATGGGTGCCGGTGCCGAGTAGCCGAGAACCTATCATATGAAACAGGCTAATTTATGCACCCAGCGAGCGCACCACGTGATTTTCGGCCATTGGATGAAAATCCAAGGGATACGGTTTGGCCGGAAGATGGATTGTTAACACGTTTTCAATTCTATTGGTTATTTCTCTTTTTAACTGCAAGCTGGTCTGTGCGCCAATAGTTGAGGTTGGTTTCTTCAGATAGTTCGCTTAACTTCCATATTATGTTTTAAGTAGTTCGCTCACTTAACTTCCATTACGAATAGAGTCTTATGTCATCAAAAACAAATCGCCAAAGAAAGCTATGGGCAAGGATCATCGTTGCCTATCATTGGTGAGGCAATTTCAAACGCATTACAAATATAATCACTTGCAGGCAATTCACCAGGGGCATCTTTCAAATGGTTGACCTAATTTCTTGGTTGTTGTTTCTTTCCGTCAGAATTAGGAGCTGGGGAAAGACTGGTACATTAAAAATTATCTCAGAGTCCATTCACATGCCAAAGCTAACGGCTTATGTGTCGCTAAAGAAAACTATGAGTAATGACCATCCTCAAGGCAAATACACATTCGGTACTAACATAATCATTTGCAGATAGTTGAGAAAAAATCTTTCAGAGAGCTCCCTTAACTTTTGGTCCGTAGTGGATGATCGACGGCGAACTTGACCCATAGAGTAAGTTGCCCATGGGCACTGGATCCGCCATGGTAAGGATCCGGACAGGCAAAGTCTGGGTAAAGGCGACGCGCGGCGCACGGGCATGCAGCACGCCACCCCGGACATCCGCAAACAAAGATGTCTAGCCAGGCCACTCACAGACCCGCATGTCAGTGTCCCGGGTGTTGGGTTGCCCTGGCTAGCCAAAAAATAACATGGGAAACGATCATCGTTGCCCGTTGTTGGTGAATATACATGGCAGATGTGTTACGAACATAATCCATTGCAGACCATTCACAAGAAATATCCTTCAAATAGTGCACTTAACTTTCATTTTATGTTTCAAATAGTTAGCTTAACTTTTGGGTTACAGTTGGTCTCTACGCCAATTGCGCAACGGGTCAGCTAGTTAACTAGACAATGCCCCGCGCGTTGCGGCGGGATGATAGTGTGACAAAGAGCTTAAAGGAGAAGGACACTTTTAGAAGAAAAAACTGTAAGAAAAAAGGTAAAACTGTATAAGTTAGCTTGCATATAATGTAACAGTGAAATCACCTTTCACTACTAGGGAAAACCCTAGTAGTAGCGTGGGGTTTTTGCCTAGCAGTAGCGCGGTGTCCCGCGCTACTGCTAGGGCGCTACAGCTAACTTTTAGCAGTAGCGCCGGTCTGACCCCCGCTACTACTAATTCTGTTATCAGTAGCGTTAGGGCGAACCGGCGCTACTGCTAAGTAGTAGCAGCATGGGCTCTGCCTCGCGCTACTGCTAATAGTCTGTATTTCATTTCTTTTGTTTTATACTGTATTTATACATGGTTATACAAATTTTGATACAGTAGCAATTAAGAGATTGTTATATCATTATGATCATGATGAGTTATTATATCATTGGGTGGGAGAAACGCGGATTAGATTCAAATGGATGGATCCAAAGTGACCAATGTTATAATAACTCATCATGATCATAATAACAACTCATCATCATCATCATCGTCATAGTCATATAAGAACTCATGCATCATCATCATCATAATAACAACTCATCATCATCATCATCATAGTCATATAAGAACTCATGCATCATCATCATCATAATAACAACTCATCATCATCATCATAGTCATATAAGAACTCATCATTCTAGCACATTCTAGCACGTAACTCATCATCATCATAATAACAACTCCTCCCCATCATCATAGTCATAACCAACACTAGCTAATTGTTCAGCACATGATGAGTACTAGCTAGCTAGGACCTACTCCTCTCTGCTAGGTAAAATTGCATAAAACAGGCGAGCCCCTTCTTCTCCATTATGGAGAATAGAGATCCACCTCTCTCCAATTCGTGGGCAGCGCACCATGTTGCCTCCAAGTAGTTCCATGTGCGTTCGCATTACCTTTCTCGATTCTTTGATTCTGATGTCTTCATCTCTTTGAGAAATCGAGTATGGACAGCGCAAAACCCTAGGCAGATTTGGCCATAAGCTAATAATATCCATGTGACCTTTGATATACATCAAAGGAGGCACACAATCCTTCGGGAGCTTCTGTTGAAGAACATAATAGTAACATAGTTAGCAAAGTAGTTCAGCCTAAGAAGAATGCATGTATGCAAAAGATGGACTAGCTAGTGACACAATATTAAAATATCTTACCATGCTATCTCCATGGATGTTACCATAGTTCAGCACGTGCACTAGTGGCACGTATTGACCATAATGTGGGCTAATATCATAATTGGTCTTGAAAGTCTCAATATCATTAATAAATGAGACAAGATATTGTTTCTCCTCCCAATTTAGTTCGGAGCCATAACTGTAGTAGGTATTGTCTACTACCTTCCGTATATTTCTTGGAGAATGAAAATAAGCTGTCAATGGAAATAAGCTGTCAACTATTTTTAAATAAACAATATAAATTACCTAACAAATTTGTTTGACAAACTCACATAGAGGTAGAACTGGAAGCATATCCACATCGACCCAAATGTTGATATTATCTTCAATATCATCTTCAGGATGAATATCGAAGGTTATCTGCATATCCTCCTGAAATCCATATGCCTTGCATAGTGCTCTCCAATTTGAGCAACCAAAATGGGAGTGATTTTCTGCATTGTATAGCTTAACGGCAAAAGCGAAACCATGTTGCGTCCTCAGGTGAGCTTTCTTCGTCTCCAAACTCTCACGATCTTCGAAACCGATCTTATCCAAGACATAGGGTCTTGCATGGCAGGGGATGCACTAGTCGAATTGTAAAAAACGAAAATTACACGTTAAAGCAAAGAAGCACAAGTCATGCTTAATTACGAAAAAAGACTTATCATCGTGACGTACCGTAAAAACATCGAAGGTCTCGTTGAGCTTGATGGTGAAGCGCCTACTGTCTTCCAGGTGAGGCCTGTCGCACATACCCCGGTCGTCAAAGCAGTACTCGCACTCAGGGATCCTATCGTCGTCAGACATTACCTATGTTCATAATTCAAATATTACAAATGGACGGCAATTACCAGGAACTCAACACACAGATCACTATTCAGCACGGGTTGACTTTTGGTCTATCGAGTCTTCCTTGAAAACTCTCATCTCACGTGGTGTATATGGTGGGCACTCTGACGGGGATATTACCCCACGGTATAACCCGGCAGACATGCTGACCCGGCAAACAGTACTGACCCGGAGAACAGTACTGACCCGGCGGACATGCTGACCCGGCAAACAGTACAGACCTGGTTACAGTTCTAACCCGGCAGACAATGGTAACCCGGCAGCTACAGTGTCAGGGTGTAACCCGGCAGCTACAGTGTCAGGGTGTAACCCGGCAGCTACAGTGTCAGGGTGTTACCCGGCAGCTACAGTGTCAGGGTGTAACCCGGCAGCTACAGTGTCAGGGTAACCCGGCAGCTACAGTGTCAGGATGGTAACCCAGCTACAGTGTCAGGAGGCTAACCCGGCTACAGTGTCAGGAGGCTAACCCGGATGCTACAGTGCCAGGAGGTGAACAGTGTTATCAGACAGTCACGGAGACGAGTCTCTAAAGATAAGCCCTGGTTGTAACCCGCCCGGTGTAAGCCGCCCGGGACGGGTTACAAGCTCCGGACTCGGAAGCCCATGAAGAGAAGCCCGCGATGGGAAGTCATCAATCCGACTTAGACTCTATATGTAAACCGCCCCTTCAGCCTTTATAAGGAGGGGCGGGTCACCCCAAGAGGGTCAGGTTAGACGTCTCATAGACAGGTCTCATAGACAGGTCAGAAAGATAGTCATATTAGAGGGTCTCGAGGTTAGAGGTGCTGACTCCGCACCCTTGTAACCGAGATCGTCATCGTCATGAATATAAGACACAAAGCAGGACGTAGGCTTTTACCTCCATCGGAGGGGCCGAACCTGGGTAAAAACTCCGCGTCTCTCGTCCCGCTCAACCCCTCTCAAGCTACCAGTTACGTGCGATGACCCCACACCTTAAGTCCGTTAACCCGGACATCTGCCGTGACAAAACCACGACAGTTGGCGCCCACCGTGGGGCCCTACGCGCTGTGGTGTTGAGTTCTTGGAGGGATCTCTCCCGAGGATCGAGAAGTTCGCAATTTTTTCGGATGAAGAAAAGCCTGTTTGGAAGGATCTACGTCATCGTCATATTCATCAGTCCAGATTTATGACCTATGAGATCTAAGTTTAAGGGATATTAGGGTTTGGCGTGTCGCAAACACGACGCGATCCATCGAATTTGAACAGGAGATCAAAATTCCGTCGTTGCTACCGCGAGTGGCCGAGGCCGAGAAGAATTCTATCGCAACACGCGTGTGTGGTGCAAGGGTCAAATTCCGAGGCGGTTCCGTAAAAGTCTGCCAAGCTGCCGCTGCTGTTGGTGGGCAGTACTAGTTCTGCTTTTAGTAAACATGTGTGTTACTGTTCGAGTAAGGCACCAAAAGGAGAATAAGAGCTGCTGAGCCGCCAGGTTCTGTACGTGTGCTAAGTAACCAGAGTGCTGCTCCCCATGGATGGGTTGAAATCTATACATAGGCGACCAAAACAAACATATATCTAGTGCATCTGGGGTAATAAAGGATCAAGCATTCACATGGAAGATCTAGACAAAAGGTCAATTATATTGTCAAGACATGTATGTTGGCAGTTTTAGATGGAGCGATTACATGCATGGATACTATCAGGGAAGAGGAGCCGCTGGAGATGTTCAGATCAGCTGCCGACGAACTCGGACAGTCCCTACAAGAGCCGTCTCCACCAACTCACCAAACGGCTGCTGCGGTATGTCTTCATTGCGAGCCGCCCTTGCAGGCACTCCGCCTCGTGCCGCCTTGTGTTACACCGGCCTTGCTCCCGCGAGCCGCCGTCAGCCGCCTTCAAATCGCCGAGACTCCGCTTCCGCCACTCCCAGAGCTGCCTGATTCAACTGCTCGCTGCCACCGCCGCTGTGGTATGCCTTGCCGGCCGCGACCTCGCTTCACTAAACGGCTCGCCAAAATCGCCGTCTCACCGCGGCCTCGCAAGCTGCTTTTCCCGTCGTACTTTGACGGCTGTAACCGCAAATCGCCTCGCCCGATGACTCCGCCCCGCCGGGTCGCGCCCTCCGGATATTTCTACATCGCCGTTGTATGCATCCGGGCCGCGCCAGGTCTCGCCTCCGCTGGCCTCCAGAGCCACCCACGCCGACTGCCAGCTTACCTCAACAGCGCGACGAGCCGCCGCGCGCCTCCAGAGATGCACCCGTTGTTCACCTCCACAGCCAAGGACTCGCCTCCAGCGTCGCGCGTCGAGTCGGCCCTGCCGTTTCTGTCGTTGGACGTCGAGTCGTCCACCTCCTCTGCTCCTTCGCGCCCGTGGGTCGCACCCCTGGCCGCCTGCGACGCCATCACCGACTGTGTTGCGCGCCTCCTCCTGCGCCCGGCCCTCGCGCCGTTGTGCCGCTCTGCCGCGCTCAACCCGGCATGCCCGTCCGTCCGACTCTGCCTGCGACCGGACTCACGCGGCGCCGGCCTCCCGCCGCCTCAAGCCGCCGTCTCTCCCGGCGGGTCTCGCTGCCAACCCCGCAGCCGTGCTGACTGCTGAGCCGCCGGTCCCAAAACGCCTCGGCGCTCAGCACCGGCGCCTTCTGCCAAGACATGTCCGCCACCGTGTCTCCATCCTCACTCGAGCCTCCGCCGGCCGCCGGTCTCCTGAGTCGCCGCGTGCACCCGCCCTGGTCGCCATTTCCCCCGCTGTGGATGTGCCAAGTCGCCGGTGCACCGCGAGCCGCCGGGGACTTCTCCAAACAGCCGTCGCCGCGAGCCGCCGGGACTTCTCCGAACCGCCGCCGCCGCTAGCCGCCGGGGATTTCTCCAAACAGCCGTCGCCGCGAGCCGCCGGGACTTCTCCGAACCGCCGTCGCCGCGAGCCGCCGGGGATTTCTCCAAACCGCCGTCGCCGCGAGCCGCCGGGACTTCTCCGAACCGCCGTCGCCGCGAGCCGCCGGGGATTTCTCCAAACCGTCGTCGCCGCGAGCCGCCGGGGCTTCTCCAAACCGCCGTCGCCGCGAGTCGCCGGGGCTTTCTCCAAACCGCCGTCGCCACGAGCCGCCGCTGCGCCTCCGAGCTGCTCCGGCTGCGCTTTGCCTACGCCGCCGCCAGTTCCGCGTTGTGCCTCCGCTCCGCACTGCGCCTGCTCGCCTCCAAGCCGCCCTAGCCGCACCCCACCTCCGCCATGGTGCGAGCCGCCGCTGCATGCCTGCCTTCCCATGCTTCAGCCGCCGCTCCCCCGCGCTCGCGTCCCCACAAAGCAGCTGGCCCGGAGTCGGGAGTTCCCAAGCCGGCCCCGCGTTGGCTGCCTCCCCCAATCTGTGTTTGTCTGATGCAGAGGACTGAAGAAGGAAAGGAGTGGCTGGCTGGGTGACCCAAAAAAAAAAAAAAAAGGGAGCGCGGGGGAGGACCTGCCTGGTCAACATGCCGCCACGTGTTCATCGAGAGCCGCCCCGGCCCGGCGCTGTCTCCGAGCCGCCGTGGCTGAGTCGCTGCTTTCGTCCTTGTGGTCGCAACCTCGCGCTGAGCCGCATCCATTCGGCCTTATTCTGAGCCGCCGCGCGTTCGCTGCGAGTCGCCTCTACCTCATCATCTGCGGCCTCGGCAGAGAGTTCACACGCTGTTGAAATTACCGGGAATTCTCCAACAAATGTTATGGGTCATCTATCAGTCAAAGACATCAGGTGATATCCATCTAAGTCAATTTTCTTATACATAATGTTTTTTGTCAAAGGGCAATTACCGTGGTCTGTATATATATGTGCAGGACAATTTTCCACTACAAACGTGGTTCATACGGTGGCTAACAACGCCCGACCACCCTTGCGATGGGCTCACACGTCCGCACCGGCTTACAACGCCACGGCCGTCTCTTCCGACCGCACCGGCTTACAAACGCCATGGACGACTCGCCCGTCCACCTCTGCGGCCAACTCTTGCGTCCGCACCAGCTTACTGACGCCGCTCTTACGGGATCATCTATAACCCACCATGGTCGACTTCAACAGTCCCTGGATCCACATCGCGTTCTTAAAACGCCAAGGATATGCAACGAGTGTTGCGAAAATCATCAATTCGTCACCTTGCTTCCAGCTTCAACACATTCCAGCGTTTCCGCTGTCAACTATGTGCCGATTCATGCTACGGCCAAGTATGAGGAAACTCAAGCCAACTCCTCGAGTCGACTTAAAACTTGGGGGCTACACCGACATGACTCGGTAGAATTGACAATTACCACACTGGTGAAAATTTCCGGCTCACATCCGGTTCAAAAGAAGTTTATCTCTCGCAAGTCCGAGTTCTCAAGAGAAATCAAAGGTTGCCAAAGAGGACTAGCTGCCATGATGCGCCGTTCATCTTGGGGGCTTCTGCTATTTCTTCATACAAGATGGCGGCTTACAAGACGCTGCCACAATGTTGATACTTCAACAAGGTCGTTTGGGGGCTTTCAATCCGCCGGGTTAAGCTTCAACCCTCTCGGTCAGGCTCTTCAGCCAATATAAGATGGGTCGTGGACCCAAATGTTGACTCCGTCAACAAAGATCACTAGGGGTGCAGCGAGTTCTAAAACTTACCTCCTTTTCGATCTGCAAGGCCGGGTTATACCTGCCTGTAAGTAGATGCGCTTTGTCAGGGGTGCAGCGAGTTCTAAAACTTACCCTCTGCAAAGGCCTCTTACAGCGGCGAGGCAAACCCTTACATCCGCAAATCCGAGTTATACCTGCCTGTAAGTTGATGCCGCTTTGTCAGGGGTGCAGCGAGTTCTAAAACTTACCCCCTGCAAGGGCCTCTTACAGCGGCGAGGTAAACTCTCCCATCTGCTGTGTCTCTCTCTGGTTCGTTGCGCTCTTATCAGTTAATCTCGCCTAGAGACCCTGAGCCGTTCAAAGGAGTTGACGGCCACTCTCGTTAGAGACCCTGTACTGGTATGAGTTCAAGCATCGAGTTCACCCAGAAGAACCATCATATGAAGTTTTGAGAATAAAAAGCAAAGCAAGAACATCATACATTGCATCATACATCATACATTACATCATGCATTTCATCATATTTACATATCATGCCGGTTTGCCAAACCGGGTCAGAGCAAGATTGTGAAAGAGGAAGCAAGACTATACGAGATTTTAACATCTCCGGGTTGTGCTTTTTCAAGCCGCCCTTACAACAATGCAGAATATACTCTGTTTTGTTTATTTTTGCAGGTCTTGTCTTATAAGATAAGCCGCCAGAACAAAATAGATCTTTAATAGCCAACATGGCTGGATCTTCATCATGGATTTCTCACATACTCGCCGGGTTGCACCGCAACTACGAGCAGGGATTTCATATCAAAGACAAAGGAATTATTCCAGGATATTCATTCCGGGTTATATTACAACCACGGTCAAGGATTCATCCAACAATTATGATGAGTCATATTATTATCACAATAGTCCCGAGTCGCTGCAGGCAGACGACCCGGCACTTGGGGGCTACAATATTCAAGTCAAGTTTATATCAAGTATGCAAAGTCCCATGTCGCTGCAAGCATGCACCACGGCACTTGGGGGCTAATGCAAACTGGTTTTCAAATCATTACATGGTCAACAGATCTTGTTGTCTCAAGGAGATGAGCCAGCCTTTCAATATTTTTCTAAGTCCCAGCCCAGTACTTCTTACTGACCTGGCACTTGGGGGCTACACCGCTCAGATTAAATTTTCTAAAGTCCCAAGTCGCCGCAGGCGTGCGGCCCGGCACTTGGGGGCTACAGTATTCAGTTGTTCAAAACAGATTATAAGGTACAAATTGAAGACCCGGCGCATCGCATATTGATGAGCCGGCCCTTGGGGGCTACACCAGCTGAAGCTTTATAAGGTATAAGACAGTTATAAGTCCCAGGCTGCTGCAGGCAAGACAACCTGGTACTTGGGGGCTACACAATCAAAGATATTGTTGAAAAGCGCCAAGTCATCATGGATCAACTTGGAGCTTGGGGGCTACAGGTAATATGAATATATCAAAAAATTGAGAGAGTTTTTCAAGATGTCAATTTCAGCTGGAGTCCAGTTATTTGACCCGGCGTCACCAACAATCATAGCCCGGCACCATCAATGATTATAACCCGGCGGAGGAGACCCGCCAAGAACATTGAAGGCCGACTCAACGGCATATGGGTGTTGTATTCCCAATATTTTATTTCAAAGGACATATACCTGCAAGACGATGGAGCTTACCATGAATAAATTCAAGCTAACCTGGGGGCTAATGACGGGGATATTACCCCACGGTATAACCCGGCAGACATGCTGACCCGGCAAACAGTACTGACCCGGAGAACAGTACTGACCCGGCGGACATGCTGACCCGGCAAACAGTACAGACCTGGTTACAGTTCTAACCCGGCAGACAATGGTAACCCGGCAGCTACAGTGTCAGGGTGTAACCCGGCAGCTACAGTGTCAGGGTGTAACCCGGCAGCTACAGTGTCAGGGTGTTACCCGGCAGCTACAGTGTCAGGGTGTAACCCGGCAGCTACAGTGTCAGGGTAACCCGGCAGCTACAGTGTCAGGATGGTAACCCAGCTACAGTGTCAGGAGGCTAACCCGGCTACAGTGTCAGGAGGCTAACCCGGCTACAGTGTCAGGAGGCTAACCCGGATGCTACAGTGCCAGGAGGTGAACAGTGTTATCAGACAGTCACGGAGACGAGTCTCTAAAGATAAGCCCTGGTTGTAACCCGCCCGGTGTAAGCCGCCCGGGACGGGTTACAAGCTCCGGACTCGGAAGCCCATGAAGAGAAGCCCGCGATGGGAAGTCATCAATCCGACTTAGACTCTATATGTAAACCGCCCCTTCAGCCTTTATAAGGAGGGGCGGGTCACCCCAAGAGGGTCAGGTTAGACGTCTCATAGACAGGTCTCATAGACAGGTCTCATAGACAGGTCAGAAAGATAGTCATATTAGAGGGTCTCGAGGTTAGAGGTGCTGACTCCGCACCCTTGTAACCGAGATCGTCATCGTCATGAATATAAGACACAAAGCAGGACGTAGGCTTTTACCTCCATCAGAGGGGCCGAACCTGGGTAAAAACTCCGCGTCTCTCGTCCCGCTCAACCCCTCTCAAGCTACCAGTTACGTGCGATGACCCCACACCTTAAGTCCGTTAACCCGGACATCTGCCGTGATAAAACCACGACACACTCCCTCTTTGATATTGCGACCGTCGGTGATGGTCGCTCTTCCTTTCTTTCCAAAGTGCATTACACCAAAATGTCTAGCACCTTGGAAAGAAAGAGAAACGACCCCCACGACAACAGTCAGGATTCTTCCTCTTTGATATTTCGACAATATATGGTGGACACTCCCTCACAGATATTTCGACCGTCGGTGTGGTCGCTTCCCCTCCTTCTCTCGTGCATTACCAAGGTATATCACGAGAAGAAGGAGAGGAAGTGACCCCCACGACAACAGTCGGCATCCTTCCTTCAAGAACAGACTGAAAGTCACACAAGGAGCCTCGACAGAATGATAGTCAACCCATTATATATATCGAGTAATGGCATAAAAAATGGCATATGGTTTGCCGAAATGTCGTTTAATTCCTATTCCGACAAATCACGGTCACTTGATATTTCCTACTTTATAGCACAAGTCATGCTGAAATCCACGGAAAATTCCGGCATGACCTTTGCTAAAATAGGACATATCGAGCGCTTGAAATTTACCGGAACGGAAATGAATCAACATTCCGGCAAAACATAGGCCACTCGGAGGCCCCCTGAAACAAGAACACTAAGACATGGGGACTAGCACTTGCATTTTAATAGAAAGAACAAATACACAGAAAGTCCTCGACATGGGGATACTTTCCTCTGTGCATGTTCATCATTGACATTCACAACACATCATCATCGACATCAACGACATGGGGATTTGACTGGTCTCACCTCGAGGCCGGAGGGGGTCGGTGATGGGGACGACGATGGGGACGATGCAGGGGCAAATACTTGATTTTTGCAGAAACAAAATATAAACAAAAACATTAACATGCCGATTTTAGGACTTAGTGAAACCCTATAAGCTATCAACTAAACACTAGAAGCTATCCTAAATCAAAGTGTTATATATCAACTAAAACTATGAACTATGTCTAAATTTTTACTAATTTAGTTAACCATACTAAATCAAAGTGTTATATATCAACTACAAACTATCAACTAGAAACTATTAACTAAATCAAAGTGTTACATATGAACTAGAAACTATCAACTAAACCGTACTAAATCAAAATATAGTAGGGAGGAGGGGCTGTGGATGGAGGAGGGGGGAGGGAGGAGTGAGGAGGGAGGAGGAGGGGCGGCTAGAGGAGGGAGGAGGGAGGAGGGGCGACGGATGGAGGAGGGAGGAACAGGGGCGGCTGGAGGAGGGAGGAGGAAGGAGGAGGGAGGAATAGGGGCGACTGGAGGAGGGAGGAGGGAGGAGGAGGGAGGAGGGAGGAGGAGGAGGAGGCGTACCGAGGCAGGGGGATGGCGGCGACGACGACGGCAATGCGGCGATGGCGGCAACGGTAGGAGGAGGACGACCGCGACGGTGAGAGAGTGAGGACAGGGAGAGTGAGGAACGGGCGGCTGGAGGAGGATAAGGCTGGCTTAGCAGCAGCGCGGGTCACGGCCCAACGCTACTGCTAAACCCACTAGCTGTAGCACGGGTTCCAGGCAAGCGCTGCTGCTAAGTGGGGACGGGCAGCTGGGCCTGGGCTGGCCACAGTAGCAGTGCGGGCCTCGGGCCGGCGCTATTTGCTAATGTGTTTAGCAGTAGCGTTGGGCCATGACCCGCGCTGCTGCTATGGTTAGACCGTGGGGGCACGGCGGGGCCCACATAGTAGTAGCGCCCATTTGGTAGGCCCACGCTACTGCTAATTCGCACTTGCAGCGCGTGTAATGAGCCCGCGCTACTGCTAAATAACAGTAGCGCGGCCCATTAACCCCACGCTACTGTTAATCCTCTACTTATAAGGTATTTCCTAGTAGTGTTTCTTGGTATGATCGGTTTGTAACCAAACTTGTACACGGTCTTAGTATTTTATCGAATGATGAAAAGTAGTATCCCATCTCAATGGAAAGAAGACAATGCAACTTGATGTTATTCTAATACAAAATTATTACTCCCTCCGATCCAAAATAAGACAAATAATTTATTTAAGTAAGTACACTAATCAGAGAAGGGGAAGAAAGAAAACAACATGCCACCAGGGGAATCAGACATAATATATGCAAAGGTACAACTGCAAGTCTGCAATACAAATTGCTTGTTGCACCTTGAATGAATTAATTCCTAACTTTAATCTATCTCGGGCACATGACTTCAGTCTATCAAGTATCCGGATTGCACAAAAATGTGACAATATGTGCTGAAAACAGTACAATGGAAGCACAGATCTAAGAGCCGCTGACGTGGTAGGATTGTTGATTTGGATACGCTGGTCAACCTTTGGTGGGTCCCGTCTGTAAGCCGAGGATACGCTGGTCAATCTTTGGTGGGTCCCGCCTGTAAGCCGGTAACGGGATGATGATGTGACTGGGCTACTGATGTGGACGTGCTGCATGTTAAGAGAAATAGAATAGTGAGTACTATTATATATTAACTTTTGGCATTTTTCCGCACTTTGGCGATTTCAGGAGTTACCGTATGGCGCTCTTTTTTTACATTCACCGCCCGGATCCGACGCTGACAACCGGGATACCCATATCATCGTGATCCATTCATTATTTATTTCTCACAACCGACTGATAATGCATGAATTTATGAGAAGGGAGATACTACTACTGTTGGAGCTACTCGTTGGGCACCACTCGTTTCCGATGCTCCCCACGCCTTGGTAACCACGAGTCGTTGACAGAGCGCGAATCTCAAAGGCAGTAGATAAATCGATAGAATAAATGAAAGCAGCCCACGCGGCCCCTCCGGCAGAGCAGGAGCGGGTCACGTTGTCCACGCCGCACGGCACGAGCCTTCGTCACGAGGGTAGGGCAGGGCAACCGACCCGCCCCGCTCTCTTGACAGTGACAGCAACGGATTTCTACTAGTACTACTGCTGGTTTAGCTAACGAGAGTTGGGTTTAGCTTGGACGGAACAACCAACAACCGACGACGAGACGACTCCACACACGCAGCCGTCGACGCGCGCTTCTCCCAAGCAAGTCCAACCCCTCTCCCTCCCTCCCTCCACATCAGCACCAAAGCCTTCGCTTCGCTAGATCTCGCCGCCCGCCCGCCTCGATTTGTTTTCTCGGCCTCTCTCCGTAGCTCGCTCGGCAGATCTGCGCCTCCTGGGAATCTCCGTCGCTTCCGTCCAAAGGCCCGATTCTTTTCTTGCTCTTGCGCTCAGACTTTGCCCGGATCGCACGGTCGGGGTCCAGGATGATGGGTCCTGCGTGGTGGGCTGTGGTGCTGCTGCTGGCCATGGCGGACGCGGTGGCGGGGAGGTTCGTGGTGGAGAAGAACAGCGTGCAGGTGACCTCGCCGGAGAGTCTCAAGGGCAAGTACGAGTGCGCCATCGGCAACTTCGGGCTGCCGCAGTACGGGGGCACCTTGCAGGGCTGGGTCGTCTACCCCAAGGACAACAGGCAGGCCTGCAAGGAGTTCGACGTCTCCTTCAAGGGACACAAGTCAGGAGCCCGCCCCAACTTCGTCCTCATCGACCGCGGAGGTGATTCTTTTCTTTTCTTTTCAGTTTTCGGATCTTGCTTTGCTTTGCTTCGCTGTGCTTCATTTATTTATTTATTTATTATGCTGCTCATGGCGATTAATATTACTGGTTTAGTTTGGTCATTTATTTATTAGTTTCAAACAAAGAAGGAAGCATGTTCAGTTATAAGGGGATTAATTAGGGCAATCTTCGATTGGTCTCATTAAGAAGTTTGTACTAGCATCAATCATTAGCTTCCAATACGCTTCTCTCTCCTTGGATACAATAGTAAGATTTTTCTTCTATCTGTATATATAGCCTTTGGGGTAGCAACATGCGTGCATGGGGGATTGGTTTGATTTTCAGCTACATTTGGGGTAGCACTCACTTCGTTTGGGTTATTCTGATGAACTTTCGAACTGATGACACTGCTAATCTCAATACTCAGTTGATGTTCAGTTGTTGCAACCCAGGAAAAGAACGGAAGTCCTGCTGGCTGCTGTAGTAACATTATCTCCTATAACTATTTACTGGTTCATCTAGCATGATACATGGATACAGGTATAGACTACGGTAGCAGAGCCAGAATGAGCAGGCATAAATGCGTTTATGAAACACGTCTTATAATTTTGTAACTAGTAAGTAATATGATCCATAACTTTAATAGCAAAAGAAGCTTCAGGTCTAATTTCCAGCTTCAGTAAAGATAAAATTTGATGTTAAAGTTGGAGTAGGAAGCCACCAGCGGGATAGTAGTGCTAACGACACCTATTTTTGCCTTCCTATTCTTTTGTTTTGGTTGGCTTAGCACATGTTTTTTCTATTTTTCTTGAATATATCTAAAAATGTGCGTCAGTGCTTAATTATGTCTGGTTTTGGTCCTGGTTTTGAGTCTTGTAAGTTTGGAGCCTTCTCGGTGTTCTTCTAATACAAAATGATGCACATTTAGATGGTTCGGGAAAAAACTTGGAAAAGGAAGTCAACACGATGAAATAGTACACGTTGTTGTTTCATAATTCGTTTTTTTTACGAGGAACCCATCTGACATGTAAGTTAGAAATGATTCAGGACAAAACAGTTCTATTGTTTTCCCTGCTTGAATAAGTTATACATGTTATTGCTCATGGTGTTAAAACATGTAATTAGTTTAGCATCTTTGCTGCTTAGTTCTCTCTGGTATTTTCCCCTAGTCTTAAATGATTATTCTAATTCCTTGGTTTACTGTCCTCTGTAATGAACAGAATGCTTTTTCACAACAAAGGCATGGAACGCACAACTTGCTGGAGCTGCAGCAATTCTCGTTGTGGATAACAAGGACGAGCCTTTGATCACAATGGACAACCCAGAAGATACTGGCACGAAGCACTTAGAAAATATCACTATTCCATCGGTGCTGATAACAAAGAAACTGGGCGAGGACCTTAAGAAATCTGCTGAAAATGGTGACATGGTTAGTGTTCTCCTGGATTGGAGGGAATCCCTTCCCCATCCTGATGAGCGTGTAGAGTACGAATTCTGGACAAACAGTAATGATGAATGTGGTCCTAAATGTGATATGCAAATGGATTTTGTAAAGAGCTTCAGAGGAACTGCACAAGTTCTTGAGCAGAAGGGTTACACACAATTCACTCCTCATTATATTACATGGTATTGCCCGGAAGCTTTTACCGTGAGCAAGCAATGTAAATCCCAGTGCATAAATCATGGGAGATATTGTGCACCGGACCCAGAGCAGGATTTCAGCAAAGGATATGATGGAAAGGATGTTGTGGTTCAGAATTTACATCAAGTCTGTGTATTCAAGGTTGCCAATGACACTGGCAAGCCATGGTTGTGGTGGGATTATGTACATGACTTTGCCATTAGATGCCCAATGAAGGAGAAGAAATACACACACGAATGCGCAAGTCATGTTATTAAGTCACTTGGTAGGTCTAATTGGCATTGATATTCATATCTCAGAATTTTTCATTTTATTATTCTTTATAATATCTTACTAATCCAGCAGAGTTACATTTTCTAAAAGAAAACTGCCTGGTTAATATTTGCTGTTAAATTTGCTCCTTACAGGTTTGGACATGGAGAAGATAAACAAGTGTGTTGGAGATCCTGAAGCTGATGAGGAAAACCCAATTCTAAAGGCGGAACAAGATGCCCAAGTACGACCTTGTTGAGAAAGAATGACCTTTTTCTGTCAAATAGTGCCTTATTCATGCACATTTTTCATTAAATTGTGGTATATTCAGCTATATGTTTCTGTGATATAGATTGGTCATGGTAAACGAGGAGATGTCACAATACTGCCAACCCTTGTCGTCAATAACAGGCAATACCGAGGTTGTCTACCGGTTTTCTACCACCAGTTACCCCCCCCCCCCCCCCCCCCCTCCCCTGATATTGTCTGTGTTAACAGTCTAGTTCTGTTTTCAGGTAAGTTGGACAAAGGTGCCGTGCTAAAAGCAATCTGTTCGGGATTTGAGGAGACAACCGAGCCCGCTATTTGTTTGAGTGAAGGTATGTTTACATTTTCGTTTAAGTGTAGATTTTCTTCCTAGATCTTGCCTTACCGTGGAATACTATTTTCTTCTCTTTTATCTGTTCACTGTAGATGTTCAAACAAATGAGTGTTTGGAGAACCATGGAGGTTGCTGGGTCGACAAGGCTAATAACGTCACGGCATGCAAGGTACAGTTTGAGCTCAGGATACCTCTGATATTTCATCTTCTCTCTTCCATTTATTCTTGTCTTGTAGGATAACTCTAATTCGCTGGATATCAAAATGTAGGATACCTTCCGTGGGCGTGTTTGTGAGTGCCCTGTTGTCAAAGGTGTAAAATTTGTGGGGGATGGATATACCAACTGTGAAGGTACCATGAGAATTTAGTTATGTGATTGAATTTGCTAAAATGATTTCTGTAATGGGTGTTTTCGTATTAATTATTACTGGAACAATGTGGTTGCCATAGGCTGTATTGATTCACTTTCGCACACCATCCTATTATTAGAGTTACGTCAATTCTTTGTAAGCTTAGTATTAACATTTTCTATTATCAGCTTCCGGTGTTGGTAGGTGTGAGATCAACAATGGAGGATGCTGGAAAGAAACTAAGAATGGGAAGACAATATCTGCCTGCTCGGTAAGTGGATGACTAGATGTTGTTATGAGGCCTACTAGTTTTAGTCGTGATTCTTTAGAAGAGCGAAAACTAAATTCAGAAAATCTGCAGCATGAAGAATCTGAAGGTTGCAAATGTCCGCAAGGTTTCAAGGGCGATGGTGTAAAAAGCTGTGAAGGTACTTTATCATTATTCAGAAGCTTATTTTGCATGACTTGAACACAAAATTTGGTTTGAGCCCAAGCTAACCCTACCAAAATACCCTATTTAGATCGTGATACTATAATGTTGTATCCATGAGTTATCGAAGATATAAAAACATACCCTATTTCTCATCGAACACCAGCACTTGCAAAGCCTGGCAAATCCGTATTGAATGTCATATCGATACTTATGTACTGGATTGTGATACTATAATGCTGTATCCATGAGTTATCGAAGATATAAAAATAAAAATAAATTAACTTGGATACGTGCTGCTGCATGTTAGATATGTGGTGGATACTGCTCAGACCAATAATAGCCCATAACTCACAAGGGTAATTTACATCCCCTGTTATCTTGTCTAGTGGGTCACTTTCCTGACCCTCTGTCCTGACCCTAGCCACCTCACTCCCTTTCGCCCCTTGACGCCCCTTGGTACCAGCGATTAGTAGGCGGTTGTAAGCGCCTCCCGCTCAGTGTTCCAACACGCTAGCACCAACTCTTCTTATCTCCTACGGGCGTGACTGGGGGCCATACAATACAAATTAGCTATGGCATATAATATATTTTTTAATAGTAGTTAAATATAACCACATATTGGCATTTTCTGAAAATGGTGTATCCTCATATTGGTATCACCCCGATACCATGAACGTGTATCAATGTCAGTTCTGCATAACTCTCAACATATTCTAGAGAAAACTACTCCCTCCTTTCCTAAATATATGACGTTTTGAACTACCAAAACGTCATATATTTAGGAACAGAGGGAGTAATAAATTGCTTTTAGTTGAGCAATTATTCGGTCATTGGGGTTGTATTATTGATATTCACCTTGTGAGCAGAGTGAAGATTCCATAGTTTGAGAACTTAAGGACTTCTGAAATTATTTTTTCTAAACTTCCTTTGGTCCACCTTATGTGCAGATATTGATGAATGCAAAACGAAATCTGCCTGTCAGTGCAATGGCTGCAGTTGCGAGAATACATGGGGAAGCTATGAATGCAGCTGCGGTGGTAACAACATGTTATACATGAGAGAGCAAGACACGTGCATCAGTGAGTAGCCTAACCTGAGATTTCTCCATAGCTATCTTGTTATTTGTCTTGCAAGAACCAGTATACTATATTATCTAGTGATGAGAAGTAAATTCACCTATTCAGTTGAGCAAAATAGCTTCTTCTGTTTGAGATGGTTGATCTTATACTTTCCTGTTGTTTGATATGTTTGATATTATACTTAAGTTTAAATCATGGACTAGTTGTTTCCCAGTCACCTGTAAGTTTGTGAAGATCAGGGATTGTGTTGGTTGCTGAATAATCGATGGCTACCGCCACAATGATTTTCCATGGTGAATTATTACACGTTCTTTCTTTAGCCTTATCAATGTACTCCAACAAGGGTATTAGTCAGATAACCAAGGCTTTATACTGCTGAGTACTGTAAGGGTAGCTTCTATTCACAGAAGTTGGTACAGTTTTAAGTATTGGCAAGTGAAGCAGCAGCTGCAGTATGTGTTTACCGTAATCCGATCTTGCACTCCATTTTGCTGCCTGAACACAAATGATAACAACACATGATACATGTGCATACAAAATAACAGTTTTATGGATACTCTAGTTGTACAGATATTCTGTTAACCTAATGTTGTCAGCAACTAAAATTGTGTCAGAGTCTCATTTGATCACTTGTTGATATTGTACTCTAATATAGTTCTAGTCTAATGCTGTTGATAAACTCCTTGCAGGCAAACAAGCTGCGTCCTCAGTCGGCTGGAGCTTCATGTGGGTTATTTTCTTCGGACTTGTATTTGCCGGGGTGGGAGCATATGCAGTATACAAATACAGGCTACGGGTAAAACATCTCTACTCATTCTATCGTAACGCTTGACATTTTATTTATTTTCAAGTGGTCTTGGGTGTCAGTTGTTGATAATAATACCTAGTATTTGTGGCTGACTCCGTGTGTGCTATGATTGCTCACCAGAGTTACATGGATTCGGAGATCCGCGCCATCATGGCTCAGTACATGCCTTTGGACAGCCAAGAAGGCGCAAACCAGCAACAGCATGTCGCGCACGCTGGTGATATCTGAGACCAGATGGCACTGCTTTTCCTGAGCAACACGAAGCGTGCAGCATATTACCAATGGGTGGCGTCGGCTTTACAGCGCAAAGATACGGTTTGTACGCGAGAAGATTTGATGTATGATTCTAGGAGTTACACTGTTGTGCACCTTCATTTTGTGAGACGCGATGAGCATAGGCGGATATTGTCACGGTTTACCTTGCCCCCTTTGTCGGCTCTAGACTCATTGCATACTACGTACGTACTACGTGTCAACATCCTGTAAATACTTGGTGTTCAGACTACTTGCCCCCGTTATATCTGAATAAATCTGAAATCTGGAGCCTAGAGGTGGTATACAATTCTTTCATTTTTATCTGTGATGTGAGTAGAGCACTCGCTGTTTGCTTTTCGAAGTGGTCAATCACAGCATAAAACCTCGCGTTACATGGGCTGCAAGCTTGGGCAATCGTGGAACATTTCTGCTCCTCTCGATAGGGGTAGCAGAGCTTGGTGTGTGTGGTGTCAAGATAATATCTTGGTACCATTCTTTGAGGACCATGATTATTTTGATACTCATACTAAAAAGGCTCTGTGCATCTCTAGTTAGTGCAGTGTGCATCTTTAGTGCAGAGTGCAGAGGTCAGGAAGTAAAATTTAGGTTCTTCTAAAAAGAATATCTATACACGTGGAAACCGCCTCCCGGGTCGCTCTCGTGACTCCGGAGGCACCCTAGCCGCTAGCAACCTCAACTCCCTCCTTTCTTCATCCTCCTCGCCGGTGGTGGCCTCCATGGCCGGTCGCGACCTCACTATACTTGCGCCATCCCCTCTCCTAATCCTTCTCTCTCAATCTGGCATGTGGTTCGTGAACTGCTAGTGCTAGTATTGCTCTTCAATGGCAGTTTGGCATGGCCGGCTCGTGTAGCTCCTTCGTGATGCAGGGTTGTGCCCGTTCATGGCCTGGCCATAGGTCGGCGCGTCCAAACGGCTTGCCCCTGATTTGATCCGACACGACGGACACGATTTGTGTCGATCCTTCTATGCGTAGGTGCCTCGCCAGTCCGTGGCCTTGGGGCTGCTACTGCGGCAGTCGGGCTGTGGAAGCCATGCGACGGATCGGCGACATACGTCCTACAGTCGACTACTTAGCCGCAGATTGCGATGGCCACAGAAAGTTCTTCGCGAGGGTTCGTCTCTCTAGATCTCGTGGCTGCTGCCGGTGGCTCGTCCCGGCGATATTGTGGGATGCAGCCGGAAAGCTCCTTTGTAGTTTTTGGCAGATCTTACTTCGGCCAGTTTGTCTTCGTCAATGAGATGCAATCTACGGACGATGGCTTGACGTAGTGGGTATGGTTGCGTAACGGTGACGGTGGATTTCTAGCCCGGTGCATGTAGTAGCTGGGATCGCGAAAAAGTGGCGACGATAACACATAATTGACTTTTATTTGGTGGTGCTTCTCGAGCACCCCGTCTTGAGCTCTGGGGTGAAAACACTAGGTCTGACCCGAGGTTATACCTGGCAATGATGATGTTTTTGTGTCGTTATCTTGTTGAAGGCATTGCACGGATGTGCTCTGGACTCGTTCTTCAGGGTGAAAACCTAGATTCTGGTATTTAGTTGTTGAATCCGGTGACAACGGCACTTGAGCGTCATTCCTTCCTGAAGGCGTTGTTGTTGAAGGACCTCGTTGTCCTTGTGGTGTCAGGAGATAATTGATGCGGATATGGTTGTTGTTATAGTTTGTCGATCGTTGTTTTGTTCGCTTGAGAGGTTTTGTTTTTCTCACTTAGGCATAACTTTGGTCTTGTATGATTTTGCTATTTGCCAACGTATTTATTTCGTGTGTGTGCGTTGATATTTGCTGTGTGCATCCTAACTATGCAGAGACGGGTTGTTTGTTCATTGTGTTCGTATTCGCTTGACGCTTCATTTTAAGTCTATAAAATCAACCCCTTTGTCGAAACTGACAGGGGTTTCGGAGGAGAAAGTGGAGCCATGAAAAGGATGAAGAGCCATTGCAGCATGGGAGGGGTTGAGCAAAACGTAGAGTTTGCTCGAACAGGGCGGGGGAGTGGGAGACAACAAAGAGCGAGCGTGTGCAGCCTTATCATCATAGAAAAGAGTATAGGCAGCATGACAGCGTGCGGTGTGCCAACTATTTCTTTGGTAGTTTCGTTCTTTTGAGGGAGGGGGAGCTGCGCTGCTCGATGGATTTTTCTTGTGCTCTTTCGATGCGCGTTGCTTTGGGGGAGAGAGAGAGAGAATCTCACCCCTGCTATGATAGTTCACGGCCGAGTGAAGTTCCCAGACGATCAATCCTTTCTGGTCATTTTTGGTACTAGTGATGCTGAATCAGTAGGGGCTCAGCGTGGCTGGCTCTAGAACCCAGCTGAGCTAGCTCCATGATGCAGTCTGGTCGTTGCAGGCTCGCGTGGAAAGAAGGATGGTCTGTGTCGACCTGAATACGTCCATGTGCACGCTAGTATACTGTACCGTCTGTAATGCAAGCGTCCAGTCACGATATGGTGAGGTTTTTGGCGATCGATCCATATGGAATCGGTGACGGTTCCTGGCGAGTTTTCATAGCCTCACACGCACAGGCAGGTGGCCCCCAACAACAGCATCTTAGAACAGTCAAACACCTTTCCCTGCCTGCACTGCATTCTACTCCTACTATGGGGGCAGGTGGAGGCAGGGTCCCGCGCTCTGCCGCGCATGAATGCAGCCATGGGCATGGACGCAGCTTCAGTGACTTACTGCACCTGCCAGGTGGCTGGCCCACCTGTCATACAGCCAAAGGCAGGTGCAGATAAGGCACCGGAGCTCAGTCCCATGGGCATGGGCAGGGCATGGAGCTCTATCTCTCTCGATCCTCGATCGCGTCTGGTCCTTCCTTGGTCGATGCCGCCAGAGCCGGTCACTGCGTGCAAACTGTTGTGGCGAGCGAGATGCGGCAGCGCAAATGAATGCGTATTGATGGCGGCAATCAAGACTTCCCCGCTGCCGCCTCCTGTCATGTCCCAGGTGCCATTAACTGCGGACGGGGACAAACGCCCGCAGCGGCCAGCACCAATGCCCTCCTCTCTTCCCCACGTCTCGCGCCGCCATGCCTGTCGCCTCTTCTCCCTCCCTTGGCTAGTTGCCTTGGCTTGGCTTCGCTCGCGTCTCCTCTTCTCTTTTCTCCCGCTTCCGACTTCCGAGCGCCAGATGGGTTGGTACGGGTCGAGTTTTGAGCGGCGCGCCTGACCTACGCGAGCGCCCGTGGCCTGGGGGACTGCGGGAACACATGTACGTATGCAGTCCGTGCTGCCTGATGGCTCCGCGGTTTGTAAACGCAGGGCAGCACGGACGAGACACACAGAGCATGTGCTTACGGTCATGGTTCTCTCTTTTTTTGGAGAATGACTCCATGGCAGTAGCCAATTCTGTTTTAAACCTTGATTTGATATGCATAGCTGCTCGGAATTGAACCTTAAGGATTATTAAGAGTGTGTTTGGTTGAGGATCCAACTGTCATGGAATGGAATGGTTCCGTTTCGAAGGAACGGGTCAATTTCATTCCTGTGTTTGGTAGGAGCGAAAAAGTAGAACGGGCTGATTCTGTTCCAGTGTTTGGTTTGGAAGCATGGAATGAAAAATGGAATAACAAAAATTAAAAATTTCGACAGCATTTCATTTATATTTTCAAGAAAAAACAACATAACAATAGATATTGACATAGAACACAACTTTCAACAACAATATCATAAAGTAGCAATCACGTAGCATGTTCATTTGCCACATCCAAAAGCAATCTGCCAATACATGTCTTGTTCACGCATCTAATATCCAAAGCAAAGTGCACTACAGCCATACAACAACAATTTGAGCAAAAATATTACAGATCACCACATAACCAAACTTTAATCAAAGTGCCATCTCAATGGACATGTAGTATCTACTCCCGAACTCAAATGCTCCCTTATGAACAGTAAAATCGAAAAAAAAATATTAAACAAATTCAAAAAATTCTGATTTTTTTTTGTGGTAAACTTTGACAATGTTTTGTATGCTTGCAAAATTTCAGCACAAAATGACATTCGTGGAAGGTGTGGCAAAAAAATAAAAAATCGATGTTCCAAAAATGCTAGTTTTGAAAACATTTTGGAGTGCTGATTTTGTTTTTTTTTGCCACGCCTTCCACGAATGTCATTTTGTGCTGAAATTTTGTAAACATACAAAACATTTGTCAAAGTTTACCACAAAAAAATTCAGAATTTTTTGATTTTTTTACTATTTTTTTGATTTTACTGTTCACAAGGGAGCATTTGAGCTCGGGAGCAGAATAGGACTTTCGCATCTCAATATCCTATCCACATCTCTCTCAGATGGTAGTAAATAATGTACTAGTGCAGCATATACAGGAGCATAGGAAGAGGCTGGTGGCGTAGTACAAGGAGCGAGGAAGAGCTCCGACGTCGCAGGAGAAAGGGAGGAAAGAGGGCCGGCGGTGCACGGGCGGGAGGAAGAGGACAGGTGGCGCACGGGCGGGAGGAAGAGGGAGGAAAGAGGGCCGACGACGCACGGGCAGGAGAGAGGGAGGGAAGAGGGCCGACGGCGTACAGGTGGGAGGAAGAGGATCGATGGCGCACGGGCAGGAGAGAGGGAGGAAAGAGGGCCGACGGTGCACGGGCAGGAGAGAGGGAAGGAAGAGGGCCGACGGCGCATGATACGTTTCCAACGTCTCTATAATTTTTTATTGTTCCATGCTATTATAGTATCAATCTTGGATGTTTTATATGCAATTATATGTCATTTTATATCATTTTTGGGAACTAACCTATTAACCTAGTGCCTAGTGGCAGTTGTTGTTTTCTGCTTGTTTTTGGTTTTTCAGAAAATCAGTACCAAACGGAGTCCAAATGCTACGAAACTTTTTGACGATTTTTTTTTCTGGACAAAAGAGACCCTAGAAGCTTCGGGAGGAGACCAGAAGACTCACGAGGAGGTGACAAGGCAACAGGGCGCGCCCAGGGGGGGTGGCCACGCCCTGTTACCTTGTGGGCCCCTCGTGGCTCCTTTTGACCTAAATCCACTTCTATAAATTCTCAAATATTGGGAAACCAATAGAGAACCACCTCGAATAACTTTTCCGCCGCCGCAAGCTTCTGTTCTTCCGCGATCCCATCTGGAGGCCTTTTCCGGCACCCTGCCGGAGGGGGAATCGATCACGGAGGGCTTCTACATCAACCTTGTTGCCCTACCGATGATGTGTGAGTAGTTTACCACAGACCTACGGGTCCATAGCTAGTAGCTAGATGGCTTCTTCTCTCTCTTTGATCTTCAATACAATGTACTCCTTGATCTTCTTGGAGTTCTATTCGATGTAATCTTCTTTTGCAGTGTGTTTGTTGGGATCCGATGAATTGTGGGTTTATGATCAGATTATTCATGAGAAGTAATTGAGTTTTTTCTGAACTTTATTATGCATGATTTTTATAGCTTTGTATTTCTCTCCGATCTATCCGTTTGGTTTGGCCAACTAGATTGATTTATCTTCAGCGGGAGAGGTGCTTTGTAATGGGTTCAATCTTGCGGTACTCTATATCCCAGTGACAAAGTAGGGGACAAGACATGTATTTGTATTGTTGCCATTAAGGGTAAAACGACGGTGTTTATTCATATTGATTGGGTTTACTTTGTCTACATCATGTCATCTTGTTTAAGGCGTTACTCCGTTTTCATTAACTTAATACCCTAGATGCATGCTGGATAGTGGTCGATGGGTGGAGTAATAGTAGTAGATGCAGGCAGGAGCCAGTCTACTTGTCTCGGACGTGATGCCTATATACATAATTATTGCCTTGAATATCGTCATAACTATGCGCTTTTATATCAATTGCCCAACAGTAATTTGTCTACCCACCGTATGCTATGTGTTCAAGAGAGAAGCCTCTAGTGAAAACTATGGCCCCCGGGTCTACTTTAAACATAAAAAGAAAACCTAAATTTATTTGCTGCAATTTTATTTCTTTTATTTTGTTTTGCAATTTATCTATCTACCACTACAAGATTTAATCCTTGCAAGTAACAAGTTCAAGGGGATTGACAACCCTCTTGCCCGCGTTGGGTGCAAGTATTTGCTTTTGTGTGTGCAGGTGCTGTTCACGAGGCTTTGTGTGATTCTCCTACTGGTTCGATAACCTTGGTTCTCACTGAGGGAAATACTTATCTCTACTGTACTGCATCTCCTCTCCTCTTCGGGGAAAATCCCAACGCAACTCACAAATAGCAGCGCACAAGCGAGAGGAAGAGGACCGACGACGCACGGGCAGGAGAGAGGGAGGAAAGAGGGCCGGCGGCGCACGAGCAAGAGGAAGAGGACCGACGGCGCACCTGAGAGGCAAAGAGGAAGAGGTCGGGCGGCGCAGCAGGAGAAAAGGAACGACTCGTTCCATGTGATTCCGTGGATTTGGAGGTCTCAGCGTGTTCCGTATCTCAGTCGAACATTCGGTAATCGAGAACGAGTGGTTTCTGTTCTGGTTGGTGTACCAAACGCTGGAATGAGGCCTAGTAACGGGTCCGACCCCCATGACATCTCGGCCCATGACTGCAACCAAACACACCTTGAACTCTCAATCCCTAAAGTCTACACTCTCTACTCATTAAAGTGAGAACTAAGTGTAGACTTGTGGGACTAGGAGTTTAGGGTTCAATTCCGACTAGCCGTATAAAATCAAGGTTCAAAACGGACTTCACTCCCATGACATTGTTGGAGAACGTAGTACAAACTACAAAGTACGAGTAGTTTTTTTATCCCGCACCTATGTACACGCCCAGGATTACTATAAAGATGCTAGAGGTAGATCAACCTCACCAACAGACTCGGCGAAGAAGAAGAGGTTGGTGAAGACTTGTAGATTCCCGCAGTTACGTATTGCCTCCGAGTCGTGAGAGTGATTCCTTCAATCAAGCACCGAATGTGTGATGCCTCTAAGATATCCACGCATACCATGTCAATGGTTCAGCGGCGCTTCACCGTCCACGACGAAGAACTACGGAGAGCAGGAGGCAGAGCAGCCTTATGGCGAGGAGAGAGATTGCATAGAGGGAGAGAGGTGCAACCTTAGGGCTTGCTGTGTGTCCTCCTTGTGCGGCCCCTCCCCTCTATTTATAGATTGCCAAGGGGGTGGAACCTGGGAAGGGAGGCAACCCCTAGTCCCCCCCCCCCACAAAAAAAGCCCCCAAGGTGCTTGCTCACCAAGGCACCACTTCGTTCCCCGACAAGTTGGTGTGTGGGTCCCACCACTTGATCGACTTGGCCCATGTGGATGCCGCCCCATCGGAGAAGCCAAGGGGACAACCCGCTTGAATGGTCTAGAAACTTTCGGAACCTTCCCAGACTTTCTAAAGGATTTCTGGGCACCTTTGGGACACTCCTGGTATCACTGGGATATTCTCGAAACCCCCCGGAAGATTTCTAGTGCTATCTCTCATACTCATATTTTCATTAAGCGTGTGGCCCTGCAGGTTCGGTAATATGTGGACATGACCCAAAACACTTTTCGGTCAATAATTAATAGTGGGATCTGGACACCCATATTAATTCCCACATACACATGAACATCTTTATAGAGCAATCCTTTTTTTCCAAGACATAGTAAACACTTGACCATACATCTCTAAGGGAACTTCATTCCTACCATACTCAAATCAATAGCGGAACTTTTCACAAATTCAAACACAATACGGATAATCACTTGCAGATAGTGCATGAAGAATATACTTCAAATAGCTTGCCTCAGTCCTCGCTTGCATTTGTTTTTTGCCCCTTTACGGATCGTTCATGAAATATGTTGTTCACAGTTTGCTTCGCTTCTTGGCTTCAGCTGGGCTTTACTCCAAAGAAGCAACGGGTCATGATACGTCTCCAACGTATCTATAATTTTTGATTGTTCCATGCTTTTATAGTACAATCTTGGATGTTTTTATATGCAATTATATATCATTTTTTGGGACTAACCTACTAACCTAGTGCCCAGTGCCAGTTGCTGTTTTCTGCTTGTTTTTGGTTTTTCAGGAAATCAGTACCAAACGAAGTCCAAATGCCACGAAACTTTTTGGAGATTTTTTCCTGGACAAAAGAGACCCTGAAGACTTGGAGAGGAGGCCAGAAGGTTCACGAAGCCTCCACAAGGCAACAGGGCGCGACCCCAGGGGGGGCGCGCCCTGATGCCTTGTGGGGCCCTCGTGGCTCCGTTTGACCTAATTCCACTTATATAAATTCTCAAATATTCAGAAACCAATAGAGACCCACCCTGAATAACTTTTACGCCGCCACAAGCCTCCGTTCTTCCGCAATCCCATCTGGAGGCCTTTTCGGGTACTCTGCCGGAGGAGGAATCGATCACGGAGGGCTTCTACATCAACCTTGCTGCCCTTCCGATGATGTGTGAGTAGTTTACCACAGACCTACGGGTCCATAGCTAGTAGCTAGATGGCTTCTTCTCTCTCTTTGATCTTCAATACCATGTTCTCCTTGATGTTCTTGGAGTTCTATCCGATGTAATCTTCTTTTGCGGTGTGTTTGTTGGGATCCGATGAATTGTGAGTTTATGATGAGATTATTCATGAGAAATATTTGAGTCTTCTCTGAACTCTTTTATGCATGATTGTTATAGCTTTGTATTTCTCTCCGATCTATCGATTTGGTTTGGCCAACTAGATTGGTTTATCTTGCAATGGGAGAGGTGCTTTGTGATGGGTTCAATCTTGCGGTGCTTAATCCTAGTGACAGAAAGGGACATGACACGTATTTGTATTGTTGCCATTAAGGATTAAAAGATGGGGTTTAATCATATTGCTTGAGTTTACTTTGTCTACATCATGTCATCTTGCTTAAGGCGTTACTCTGTTTCATACTTAATACCCTAGATGCATGCTGGATAGCGGTCGATGGGTGGAGTAATAGTAGTAGATGCAGGCAGGAGTCGGTCTACTTGTCTCGGACGTGATGCCTATATACATGATCATTGCCATGAATCCGTCATAATTATTTGCTTTTCTATCAATTGCCCAACAGTAATTTGTTTACCCACCGTATGTTCTGCGCTCGAGAGAGAAGCCTCTAGTGAAAATTATGGCCCCCGGGTCTATCTTTATCATATATTAAAATCCAAAAATACCTTGCTACAATTTATTTACTTTTATTTTATTTTGCAATTTATATTTCTATCTATCACTATTAGAATTAATCCTTGCAAATAACCGCTAAGAGGATTGACAACCCTCTTATTTGCGTTGGGTGCAAGTGTTTGTTTTTGTGTGTGTAGGTGCTGCTAAAGGGATTTTGCGTGGTTCTCCTACTGGATTGATAACCTTGGTTCTTAACTGAGGGAAATACTTATCTCTACTATACTGGATCATCCTCTCCTCTTCGGGGAAATACCAACGCAGTCTACAAGTAGCAGGAAGAATTTCTGGCCCCATTGCCGGGGAGACATCACCAAAATTTATGAAGTACCTTTGCACAAACTATCATCCACTTGCATTTATTTTATTTGCCTTTTTATTTGCATTTGCCTCTCATTTTCATCTCCCCCACTTCTAAATTTTTTTTTTACAAAAACACAAAAATATTTTTATTTGCTTGTTTGCTAGTTTGCTTGCTTTGCTTGAAGTTACCATCATGTCTGAGTTTGTTATTGAAAAGAGTGAGGATGGTAAAATCCCTAAGATGGAAATTCCCTCAAATTTAGACTCAATTTTTTTGTAGTAGGGAGTGGAAATATCATAGGGAAAAACATCATTCAAGAATTCTTTAATTGTACGGGAACTTTGGTTTGCAATGATACTCCAATTCTTAAAAGAACCAACAGTTACGGGGAGGCTATCTCCGCACTCGTTCTTAAACTTGAAATAAGATTTATTTGTACTCATCCCACATTGCAAAGATTGTTTTATGAGTTGCCTGTTATAAACAACCCTAAGGCTAAAAAGATAGCTACTCTTATCCTTATGAATGAGTTTGATTACATACTGCAAGAAGCTAGAGAGATCTTTGATTTCTATAATATGAGCCAAGAAAATCCTGTGATAGATGAAATTTTATACAATGAGGAATATATGTTGAGATATGTTTTCCATGATCACCGTACTTTTGATGAAAATACTAAAAATGGAGTTCCTCCTCTACATATCATCCAACAAGTTTTCAATGGTATTAATCAGAAATATTCTTGGATTGTAAAAGGGAACCAACAAGGGTTTGAATAAAGTAGCCTTAATGACCCTAAAATTTTGGTTGATGACGTGTTCCCCATTGTTTTTGAAAAACCTCCTGAAAATCACACACCTAAGGATGTCAAAACTAAGGATGACAACACTTGAAACTATGCATTATGCCTAGCTAGGGGCATAAAACAATAGCGCTTGTTGGGAGGCAACCCAATGAATAAACTAATTTTTTTGTTTTACCTTCTGTTTTTGTGTGTTTACACAATTATAGCCTCTGTTATGATTGTGTTTTTCTATTTTAATTAGTGTTTGTGCCAAGTAATGCCTTTAGGATGATTTGGAAGATAGTATAATTGATGCTGTTTGAAAACAGAAACTTTTGCGTCCAGTGCTGGAATTTTGGTTTTTCGCAGGAGCGTAAGAACCTTATGAATTTTTTTACAAAATATTGATATATGAATTTCCCACGTTGTCCTAATTTTTCAGCATTTTTGGAGTTACATAAGTATGACGTTAATTCAGATCTTTACAGACTGTTCTGTTTTAGACAGATTCTGTTTTTGTTGCATAGTTTGCTTATTTTGATGAATCTATGGATCGTATCGGGGGGTATGAGTCATGGAGAAGTTGGAGTACAATAGAATTATTCCAATATTAAATATAAATCAATTTATAACAGCACCTAAAGTTTAAGATTTATTTGTTATACTAACGGATCTCACGAGGTTTCTGTTAAGTTTTGTGTGCTGAAGTTTTCAAGTTTTGGGTGAGACTACGATGGATAAAGGAATAAGGAGCGGCAAGAGGCTAAGCTTGGGAATTCCCAAGGCACCCCAAGGTAATATTCAAGGAAGACTCAAGCGTCTAAGCTTGGGGATGCCCCGAAAGGCATCCCCTCTTTCGTCTACAATATACCGGTAACTCACTTGGAGCTATATTTTTATTCATCACATGATATGTGTTTTACTTGGAGCGTCTTGAGATATAGTTTGTTTGCTTTTGTTTGTTTTTTAGTTTGTCACAATCATCTTTGCTGAACACACCTTTTTGAGAGGGACACACATTATTCGTGATTTGTTAGAATACTCTTTGTGCTTCACTTATATCTTTTGAGCTAGGCAGTTGCTCTAATGCTTCACTTATATCTTTAGAGCACGGCGGTGGTTATATTTTAAAGAAATAGTTGCACTCTTATGCTTCACTTATATCTTTTTGAGAGTCTAATGAATAGCAATGGTAATATGCACGGGTTATGAATTTGGTCCTAATATGATAGGTATTCAAGAGGGATATAATAAAAACTTTCATGTAGATCACTGAATATGATAAGTTTGATTCCTTGCAATAGTTTTGCGATATTAATATGGTAATATGTGGGAGGTGCTAGTAGATAATTGTGGTTTAGTAAGGATATTGGTGTTAAGGTTTGTGATTCCCGAAGCATGCACGTATGATCTGTCGTTATGCTAAGAAGTTGGAGCATGATTTATTCTTGATTGTCTACCTTATGAGTGGCGGTCGGGGACGAGCGATGGTCTTTTCCTACCAATCTATCCCCCTAGGGGCATACGTAGTAGTACTTTGCTTCGAGGGCTAATAAAATTTCGCAATAAGTATGTGGGTTCTTTATGACTAATGTTAGTCCATGGATTATACGCACTCTCACCTTTCCGTAATTTGCTAGCCTCTTCGGTACAGTGCATTGCCCTTTCTCACATCGAGAGTTGGTGCAAACTTCGCCGGTGCATCCAAACCCCGTGATATGATATGCTCTATCACACATAAGCCTCCTTATATCTTCCTCAAAACAGCCACCATACCTACCTATCATGACATTTCCATAGCCATTCCGAGATATATTGCCATGCAACTTCAACCGTTCCGTTTTTATGACACACATCGTCATTGTCATATTGCTTTGCATGATCATATAGCTGACATAGTATTTGTGGCTCAGCCACCGTTCATCATTTTCATACATGTTACGCTAGTATCATTGCACATCGTGGTACACTGCCAGAGGCATTCATATAGAGTCATATTTTTATTCTAGTTTTGAGTTGTAATTTTCTTTTGAGTTGTAAGTAAATAGAAGTACGATGATCATCATTATTAGAGCATTGTCCTAGTGAGGAAAAAAAAAGAGGCCAAAAAGAGCCCACGAAAAAGGGAGAAAAAAAGAAAAAAAGAGAAAAAAAAGGAAAAAAAATAAAATGAGAGAAAAAGAGAGAAGGGGCAGTGTTACTATCCTTTTCCATACTTGTGCTTCAAAGTAGCACCATGTTTTTCATATGGGATAATTAGTTTTATGCCCCTAGTTGTGTCCCACTCGGCTGTTTTACCCCTAATTTCCAAAAGCCATCGGTTCTGTCCAAGTCACTTCGCTCCTCTTATGCTTTTGCCCTTTGACCATTTGACCGTCACTTTGAAAACTTCATAACAAATTCATACTAAATCATAAAAATGCAAATAAGATACCAAAATGTTCGGAAAAACATAACATATATGTCAATGTCATTTGTATTCATGACAAAAGTGTTGGAAAGTGCCCATCTGAGTTTTAGCTCTTATGATACCACCATGAACAATAAAATCTGAAAAAGTTCAAAAAATACAAAAAAGCTGGTGTCAAAGAATGACAAATGTTTTAAGTGTTTGCCAAGTTTCATAAGGGAATGACATTCGTGGAAGTCGTGGCAAAAAAACAATCAACACTCCAAAATAGATTGTTTTTTTGCCATGACTTCCACGAATGTCATTCCCTGATGAAACTTGGCAAGCACTTAAAACATTTGTCATTCTTTGACACCAATTTTTTTTGAATTTTTTGAAACTTTTCAGATTTTACTTTTCATGGTGGTATCATAAGAGCTAAAACTCGGATGGGCACTTTCCAACACTTTTGTCATGAATGCAAATGACATTGACATATAGGTGATGTTTTTTCAAACATTTTGGTATCTTATTTGAATTTTTCTGATTTAGTATGAATTTGTTATGAAGTTTTCAAAGTGACGGTCAAACGGTCAAAGGGCAAAAGCATAAGAGGAGCGAAGTGACTTGGACAGAACCGATGGCTTTTGGAAATTAGGGGTAAAACAGCCGAGTGGGACACAACTAGGGGCATAAAACTAATTATCCCTTTTCATATAGAGAGTCTCTTGTTTAGTCACTTTCATATACTAGTGGAAAATTTTCATTATAGAACTTGGCTTGTATATTCTGATGATGGGCTTCCTCAAATGCCCGAGGTCTTCATGAGCAAGCAAGTTGAATGCACACCCACTTAGTTTTCATGTTGAGATTTCATACACTTATAACTCTTAGTGCATTCGTTGCATGGCAATCCCTACTCCTCGCATTGACATTAATTGATGGGCATCTCCATAGTCCGTTGATTAGCTGCATCGATGTGAGATTATCTTCTTATATTTGACTTGCACTTATTAATCTCTACCACTACACTCTATTCCACCCATAGTGCTATATCCATGGCTTGTGCTCATGTATTGCGTGGGGGTTGAAAAAGCTGAAGCGCGTTAAAAAGTATGAACCAATTGCTCGGCTTGTCATCGGGGTAGTGCATGATAAATATTTTGTGTTAAGAAGATGGAGCATGACAGGATTATATGATTTTGTTGGGAAAACTTTCTTTAGCATTTTTATTTTGAAAGACATGATTGTTTATTAGTATGCCTGAGTACTGATGTCTTTATGTCAAACTATAGACTATTGCTTTGAATCATTCGGATCTTATTATTCATACCGTAAGAGAGAGATTATATGATGAAACATGTTAGGTAGCATTCCACATAAAAAATTCTGTTTTTATCATTTACCTACTCGAGGACGAGCAGGAATTAAGCTTGGGGATGCTTGATACGTCTCCAACGTATCTATAATTTTTGATTGTTCCATGCTTTTATAGTATCAATCTTGGATGTTTTTATATGCAATTATATATCTTTTTTTGGGACTAACCTATTAACCTAGTGCCCAGTGCCAGTTGCTGTTTTCTGCTTGTTTTTGGTTTTTCAGGAAATCAGTACCAAACGAAGTCCAAATGCCACAAAACTTTTTGGAGATTTTTTCTGGACAAAAGAGACCCTTGAGACTTGGAGAGGAGGCCAGAAGGTTCACAAAGCCTCCACAAGGCAACAGGGCGCGGCCCCAGGGGGGCGCGCCCTGATGCCTTGTGGGGCCCTCTTGGCTCCGTTTGACATAATTCCACTTCTATAAATTCTCAAATATTCAGAAACCAACAGAGACCCACCCCGAATAACTTTTACGCTGCCACAAGCCTCCGTTCTTTCGCAATCCCATCTGGAGGCCTTTTCGGGTACTCTGCCGGAGGGGGAATCGATAACGGAGGGCTTCTACATCAACCTTACTGCCATTCCGATGATGTGTGAGTAGTTTACCATAGACCTACGGGCCCATAGCTAGTAGCTAGATGGCTTCTTCTCTCTCTTTGATCTTCAATACCATGTTCTCCTCGATGTTCTTGGAGTTCTATCCGATGTAATCTTCTTTTGCGGTGTGTTTGTTGGGATCCGATGAATTGTGAGTTTATGATCAGATTATTCATGAGAAATATTTGCGTCTTCTCTGAACTCTTTTATGCATGATTGTTATAGCTTTGTATTTCTCTTCGATCTATTGCTTTGGTTTGGCCAACTAGATTGGTTTATCTTGCAATGGGAGAGGTGCTTTGTGATGGGCTCAATCTTGCGGTGCTTAATCCCAGTGACAGAAAGGGACATGACACATATTTGTATTGTTGCCATTAAGGATAAAAAGACGGGGTTTGATCATATTGCTTGAGTTTACTTTGTCTACATCATGTCATCTTGCTTAAGGCGTTACTCTGTTTCATACTTAATACCCTAGATGCATGCTGGATAGCGGTCGATGGGTGGAGTAATAGTAGTAGATGCAGGCAGGAGTCGGTCTACTTGTCTAGGACGTGATGCCTATATACATGATCATTGCCATGAATCCGTCATAATTATTTGCTTTTCTATCAATTGCCCAACAGTAATTTGTTTACCCACCGTATGTTCTGCGCTCAAGAGAGAAGCCTCTAGTGAAAATTATGGCCCCCGGGTCTATCTTTATCATATATTAAAATCCAAAAATACCTTGCTGCAATTTATTTACTTTTATTTTATTTTGCAATTTATATTTCTATCTATCACTATCAGAATTAATCCTTGCAAATAACCGCTAAGAGGATTGACAACCCTCTTATTTGCGTTGGGTGCAAGTGTTTGTTTTTGTGTGTGTAGGTGCTGCTAAAGGGATTTTGCGTGGTTCTCCTACTAGATTGATAACCTTGGTTCTTAACTGAGGGAAATACTTATCTCTACTATACTGCATCATCCTCTCCTCTTCGGGGAAATACCAACGCAGTCTACAAGTAGCAGGTCATCTAGTTAATAAGAATGTTTGTGTGCATCACAACGATGTAGAGGTCGACGGTTTTAACCTCCTTCTCAGAAAAAGGCAATTCAAATAATTTTGGAGGATTTAATCCTTCAGTCCTCTAAAAAAATTCTAGATTAGAATCCTATAAAACTTCCTTCAATTTAAAATAAATTCAAAAGTCTGTTAGGGCAACTCCAACACGCCGACGCAAACATACGCGGTTTTTGTCCGCTTTTCATTCGTTTGGGTCGGTTGGAGGCGCGCTGTCCGGCCGCGTCCACCCAAACCTGACCGGTGCGTACGACTGGTTTATGCATTTTAGTCCGCGCGTCCGATTTTTTGGTAAACAAATTTAATAAAAAATGGATCGGTGGACATGCCAACAGCCATACATACCAGCCTACAAAAAAACGCCATAAGTTCATGTCGGCACACTTGCGAGCACACAAAAAGATGAACATAGTTCAACCACGCCATGCATCTTGGCCGTGGTTCATGTCGTCATTCGAAAAAGATGGCGCTCTCAGCCATAGATCAACCATCTAGCTCGAGCATCTTCTTTTGCCTTCTCTCGAACCAAACCCTTCTTCTTAATGGTGGCCTTCTGTTGAGCAGTGGCGGTTAGGGCGGCCGCGGCGACCTTCTCTTTTTTCTTTGCCTTGACCCTCCTCCGGCTAGCCCATCGCCGACTGGATGGCCTTTTGCTCCGGCGTCAACTCCTTCTTGGCCTGCTTCTTGCGCACGGGCCGGACGACCACACCGTCGACCGTGCCGGCGGGGACAGCAGGGTTTGGCGTGTCGGCATGGCGAGTGGGCTGGAGAATTTTGAGAGAGAGGTGAGAAATGGGCTGGATGTGCCATCGGCAGGCGGGCCGGGGGGACAATTGCGGGCGTCGCGCGTGGACGAGAAACGGACGGGCGTCCGTTTGCGTTGGCTGTTTCGACCCAAACGAATGCCCGTGAACGAAATGCGTCAGTGGCGTTGGAGTTGCTCTTATGGTGTTGGAGTTGCTCTTAGACTGGCTAGGGCATTAGAGCAACTCATACAGGCCGACCCAAATGGACGCACGTTTTGTTTGTTTTCTGTCCGTTTGGGTTGGCCGAGCGGGGCGTGTCCGCTTTTTGGTTTGGGTCAGCCGGTGCGCCCAACGGGTGGCCGACCCATTTTCCCCGCGTCCAGAAAAAAAATCGACCAGTCAACCGCCGGCCAAAGTCCACTTTAACATTAATAAAACATAAAAAAAAACTAAAAACGCGCTTGCACGCTGCCCTAGGCCTTGCCCTTGCCCTTGTCGTCGTCGTCGCCGGTGAGGTCGATGAAGGGTGGTGGCGGCACAGCCCACGAGAATACGCTCTCCCATGCCGCCAATGCCGCCTCCTCCGGTGTCTGTTGCGGCGGCGGCATTCCTGCGCGGAGGGCGCGCTCCTCCTCATCCTGCTCGCGGTGCTCCTCCTCCTCCTCCTCGCGCTCCCACAACATCTGGCGCTCACCGTCGGCCCGCTCCTCCGCCAGCCAATGGAACTTCCAGCGCTCCAGGTGGGCCGCCTCCTCCTTTGGCATCGTGACGAAGTGGACGGGAGGCACGCTCACCCACTCGCGGAGGACACTGGTCCACGAGTACGTCTCCTCGGCCCAAGTGGGCAGCGGTGGCGAGCGCTTACGCGTGGGTGTTGGCGTGGGCGTGCGCTCGGGCTCGGGCTCGGCCTTGGGCTTGAGGACAGGCGGCGGCAGCGGTGGCGGGGGTTCGAGCGGGGTGTAGACCGAGTCCCCCGTCGCCGACAGGGCGAGGGCCTGCTCCAGGCCGTCCCACTACGCGTCCTCTTCGCACCGGCTCTCCTCCAGGGCGCGCTGCGTCGCCTCCTCCAGAGCGGCCTAGTAGGCCGCCTCCGCTTCTTCCTCCTCCAGTTTGACCTCGGGTGGCGGCGGCACGAGGTCGGAGTTGAGCTGCACGCCGCCGCGTGGGGCGACGTCGTGCTCCGTCGCGAACCAGGCCTCCCAGTTGGGGGAGTCTGGCGCGTAGGCTGGGAGACGCCGCTGCTCCGGCGTAAGGAGGGTGCGGCGCCGGCGCACCTCCTCTGCGTGCGCCCGCGGCGACCACGGCACCGCCGGCACAGGGATCCGGTGTGGATCCAGATGCCAGCCGTGGGGCAGGGTTACATCCGGATACGGCACTGGCTGGCGGTACTGCCAGTGCCAGCGCGCTTGGTGCACCGGGATGTGGATCATATCCCGTGGCCCGCCGCGTGCACGAGTGATACGTCCCAAACGCATCTACTTTTCCAAACACTTTTGCTCTTGTTTTGGACTCTAATTTGCATGATTTGAATGGAACTAACCCGGACTGCCGCTGTTTTCAGCAGAATTGCCATGGTGTTATTTTTGTGCAGAAATAAAAGTTCTCGGATGGACCTGAAAATTTACGGAGAATATTTTCAGAATATATAAAAAATACTGGCAAAAAGATCCACTGGAGGGGAGCCACCCAGGCGCCACAAGCCCAGGGAGCGCGCCTACGCCCCAGGGCGCGCCTGGCAGGCTTGTGGCCCCCTGGAAACTCCAATTGACCTAATTCCAATGCTATATATACCTATTCGTGGAGGAAAAAATCGGAGAAAAAGAATCATCGCGTTTTACGATACGGAGCCGCCGCCACCTCCTGTTCTTCATCGGGAGGGCTGATCTGGAGTCCGTTCGGGGCTCCGGAGAGGGGGATTCGACGCCGTCGTCATCATCAACCATCCTCCATCACCAATTTCATGATGCTCACCGCCGTGTGTGAGTAATTTCTTCGTAGGCTTGCTGGACGGTGATGGGTTGGATGCGATTTATCATATAATCGAGTTAATTTTGCCAGGGCTTGATCCCTAGTATCCACTATGTTCTGAGATTGATGTTGCTATGACTTTGCTATGCTTAATGCCTGTCACTAGGGCCCGAGTGCCATGATTTCAGATATGAACCCTTTATGTTTTCATGAATATATTTGTGTTCTTGATCCTATCTTGCAAGTTGTATGCACCTATTACGTGTTATGATCCGCATACCCGAAGGTGACAATAATTGGGATTCTTTCCAGTGATTACCGTAGTTTGAGGACTTCATGTATTCACTAAGTGCTAATGCTTTGTTCTGATTCTCTATTCAAAGGAGGCCTTAATATCCCTTAGATTTCCTTATGGACCCCGCTGCCACGGGAGGGTAGGACAAAAGATGTCATGCAAGTTCTTACTATAAGCACGTATGACTATATATGGAATACATGCCTACATTACATTGATGAATTGGAGCTATTGTGTATCACTCTAGGTTGTGACTATTACATGATGAATGTCATCCAACATAATTATCCATCACCAATCCAATGCCTACGCTTTTCGCATATTTGATAACCCACAAGTATAGGGGATAAGTTGTAGCCTTTATCAATAAATAAGAGTGTCGAACCCAACGAGGAGCTAAAGGTAGAATCAATATTCTCTTCAAGTTCTATCGACCACCGATACAACTCTACGCACACTTAACGTTTGCTTTACCTAGAACAAGTATGAAACTAGAAGTACTTTGTAGGTGTAATGCTTGAACTACTTTGCAAGAATAAAACTAGGAGTACTTTGCGAGAATAAAACTACGAGTAATTTGCAAGATAATAAAAGTGTTTAGTAGAAAGCTTTTGTAACACAAGAGAAAGATTTGTCCCTAGGCAATCGATAACTAGACCGGTAATCATTATTGCAATTTTATATGAGGGAGAGGCATGAGCTAACATACTTTCCGTACTTGGATCATATGCACTTATGATTGGACCTCTAGCAAGCATCCGCAACTACCAAAGATCATTAAGGTAAAACCCAACCATAGCATTAAGTAACAATTCCTCTTTACTCCCATACGCAACAACCCCCTTACTCGGGTGTAAGCTTCTGTCACTCTAGCCCCCCACTATAAGAGAATTATGAATGTATTGCAAACCCTACAGCGGGAATCCCTCATGCTTGCGTGACACGGAGGGCACCATAGGACAGCACCAATATAAAACATACAACTCAAACCAATCACGATCATCAATCAACCCACAGGACAAAACGAATCTACTCAAACATCATAGGATTGCCACATATCATTGGATAATAATATATAGCGTTAAGCACCATGCTTAAGTAGAGATTAGAGCGGGGAGAAGAGGTGTTACACCTCTGCATAGAGGGGGAGAGAGTTGGTGTTGACAGCGACGAAGTTGTTGGTGTAGATCGCCGTCACGACGGTTGCCCCGGCGGCGTTCCGGCGCCACCGGGAGAGAGGGGGAGAGATCCCCCCTCCTTCTTCTTCCTTGGCCTCCCCCTAGATGGGAGGAGAGTTTCCCCTCTGGTCCATGGCCGCCATGGCTCCCAGAGGGCAGGAGCCCCTCCGAGATTGGACCTCTCTCTCTACTTCTCTTCTGTTTCGCGTTCCTGTTTTCTGGCCGAAAACCGTTTCTTATATTCCCGGAGATCCGTAACTCCGATGGCGCTGAAATTTTAACACGATTTTTTTCTTGATATAAGCTTCCTTGCGGCCGAAGAAGGACCCCAACCGACTTACGATGTTCCCACAAGGCAACACCACGCGGCCTGGGGGGGTCGCGCCAAGATGACTTGTGGAGGCTGTGGGCCTCCGTTTGCGTTGATTACACCTCCTAAAAATCACATATATTCCAAAATAATACTCCGTAAATTTTTATCACGTTTGGACTTCGTTTGATATGGATTTTCTGCGAAACAAAAAACAAGCAGAAAACAGGAACTGGCACTAGGCACTGGATCAATATGTTAGTCCCAAAAATAATATAAAATGTTGCCAAAAGTATATGAAAGTTGTAGAATATTGGCATGAAACAATCGAAAATTATAGATACGACGGAGACGTATCATACCCCGATGACAAGCCGAGCAATTAGTTCATACTTTTTAACGCGCTTTAGCTTTTTCAACCCCTACGCAATATATGAGCGCAGGCCATGGATATAGCACTATGGGTGGAATAGAATGATGATAGAGATTAATAAGGGGAAGTCAAAAAGGGAAGATAGTCTCACATCGACGAGGCTAATCAATGGGCTATGGAGATGCCCATCAATTGATGTCAATGCGAGGAGTAGGGATTGCCATGCAACGGATGCACTAAGAGCTATAAGTGTATGAAAGCTCAAACTGAAAATTAAGTGGGTGTGCATCCAACTTGCTTGCTCATGAAGACCTCGGGCATTTGAGGAAGCCCATCATCGGAATATACAATCCAAGTTCTATAATGAAAATTTCCCACTAGTATTTGATAGTGACAACTCAGGAGACTCTCTATACGAAGAACATGGTGCTACTCTGAAGCACAAGTGTGGTAAAAGGATAGTAACATTGCCCCTTCTCTCTTTTTCTCTCATTTTTTTTGTGGTCTCTCTTTTTTTTTGGCCTCTTTTTTTTCGTCCGGAGTCTCATCCCGACTTGTGGGGGAATCATAGTCTCCATCATCCTTTCCTCACTGGGACAATGCTCTAATAATGATGATCATCACACTTTTATTTACTTACAACTCAAAATTACAACTCGATAAAAAACTGTACAGGATGACTCTATATGAATGCCTCTGGTAGTGTACCAGGATGTGCAATGATCTAGCGTAGCAAAGATATCAAAAAACGGACAAGCCATGAAAATATCATGCTAGCTATCTTACGATCATGCAAAGCAGTATGACAATGAATGCTCAAGTCATGTATATGATGATGATGGAAGTTGCATGGCAATATATCTCGGAATGGCTATGGAAATGCCATAATAGGTAGGTATGGTGGCTGTTTTGAGGAAGATATAAGGAGGCTTATGTGTGACAGAGCGTATCATATCACGGGGTTTGGATGCACCGGCAAAGTTTGCACCGACTCTCGAGGTGAGAAAGGGCAATGCACGGTACCGAGGAGGCTAGCAAATTGCGGAACGGTGAGAGTGCATATAATCCATGGACTCACATTAGTCATAAAGAACTCACATACTTATTGTGAAAGTCTATTAGACCTCGAAGCAAAGTACTACTATGCATGCCCCTAGGAGGGAGGTTGGTAGGAGTTAACCATCGCGCGCCCCTGACCTCCACGCAAAGGATGACACTCAATAATAAATCATGCTCCAACTTCTTAGCATAATGACAGACCATACGTGCATGCTTCGGGAATCACAAACCTTAACACCAGTATTCTTACTAAACCACAATCATTCACTAGTACCTCCCACATATCACCATCTCAATATTGCAAAACTATTGCAAGGAATCAAACTTATCATATTCAGTGATCTACAAGTTTTATGTAGGATTTTATGACTAACCATGTGAATGACCAATTCCTGTTGACTCTCTAAATAGATATAAGTGAAGCATGAGAGTTTAATTCTTTCTACAAAATACCATACTCTAATAAATACAAGTGAAGCAAAAGAGCATTCTACAAATAACGGTTTTCTATAAGTAGAGAAACAGGCATCCAAACTTCAAATGATATAAGTGAAGCACATGAAGCATTCTATAAAGCCATACTCAAAAGATATAAGTGAAGTGCATGAAGCATTCTATAAATCAACCAAGTACTATCTCATACCAGCATGGTGCATTATTAAAATAAAAATAAAAAGCACACGGCACTCCAAGAATTTACGCATATCATGTGAACAAAACAAAAACCGAGACATACCGATAATTGTTGAAGAATGATGGGATGTCTTCCGGGGCATCCCCAAGCTTAGACGCTTGAGTCTCCGTGAATATTTACTTGGGGTGCCTTGGGAATCCCCAAGCTTTAGCTCTTGCCTCTCCTTATTCTCCTCATATCGATACCTCCTCGTTCTTCGAACACTTCATCCACACAAAACTTAACCGAACTTTTTATTAGAGGGGTTAGTACATATAACATCAAATCCCATCATGTCCTGCTGTAACATTATTGTATAATTATAATAAAACATTACCCACTATATTCTATCACAATTCTATGGCTCCCAAGTCAATGGGGCTCAACAAGATTTCAAACATACGCAAATAACGAAACTATAACAACAATCTGTGAAAACAGGACAATCTGTAAAGATGCAAATGAAACATATACTTCTGTAACTCCAAAAATTCTGAAACATTAGGACAAAATAAAAAAAATTCATAGAAGTACTGTGTAAAAATTTCAGAATTTTTTCACGTTCCAGCAAAATATCAAAATTATAGCACTACAGCAAAAGTTTCTGTTTTTTCACAGCACACACCAAACAATCTATTTAAACATCCTAAAGGTAAATCTTGGCACATTATTTTTATAATACAATGGATTTGTACAATAGGATAATTATTTTTGTTGAAAAGTTTCTGTAATCAAGGTTCACAAAGTTTCCATGGGCATGAACAAAGTTCAAGGCTAGCCCCCACTTCCACATTGCTCATCCGTCTCACTTTCACTTTTCTTTTTGAAAAAGTTTTAGGTTCTCCTCTATATATATTTTTGTTTTTAAACTTTTTAAAAGCACTCAACAGAATAAAATGACTCTCTAAAACTTCCGGGTTGTCTCCTAGGTAGCGCTTTCTTTAAAGCCATTAAGCTAGGCATAAAGTGCTCATGCTATCGATCCACCCGGATCCCAAGGTATATCAAAGCCAATTTTAATTAACAATGATTTGTAATTTAGTAGTGAGCACAAAGCAACATATATCATGCAATGACGAAGTCTAACTCTCTTCCTATGCATCGGCATGTCATAAAAGAACAATTCATGCACGTCAAGTAAAGGCCAATGCATAGTATAAACAGTTTCTTGCAATTTTATCATATTGAAAACATAGAGAGGTGGAGGTGTAGTTCTTCTCTCATAATAATTGCAAGTAGGAGCAGCAAGCACATGCATATTATACCCATCAAAATCATCATGTGCAACGGTAAAACGCAACCCATCAATATAATCCTTAATAAGCACAAACTTCTCCGATATAGTGTAGTTTGGAGAATTCAAAAAGATAATAGGACTATCATGTGTAGGTGCAATAGCAACAATTTCATGTTTAACATAAGGAACTACATCAATTTCATCTTCACAAGCATCATTCATATTGTCATCATGGCCACAAGCATAGCAAGCATCAATTTCATCAAAAAGGGATATTTCAATCGAATCAAAGGGATCATAGCAATCATCATAGCATTCATCCATCGGTAAGCACGACGGGAAATTAAACAATATATGAGTTGAAGAGTTACTCTCATTAGAAGGTGGGCACGGGTAGCTAATCCGCTCTTCCTCCCTTTGTTCTTCGCTCTCCTCGTCATCTTTTTCATCTAATGAGCTCACAATGTCATCAATTTCTTCTTCCATAGATTCCTGCAAAATATTAGTCTCTTCTCGGACAGCGGAGGTGTCCTCAATATATTCTTTAACATAAGCATTAGAAGCATAGTTTTCATAGCAATATTTAAGTATGGCAAAATTTTCAGATTTGTAAAGAGTAGCATCACACTTTTCAATCAAAGAAGCAATTTCATATGCACCCTTAAAAGCAACAAATTCTTCAATTTGTTCAATATCATAGTAACTATAAACACCTTTGGCATAAGAAGATAAGATTCCATTATCATTAAACTCACATTGGTACTGAAGGTGTTTCTTAAGGTCTTCAGAACAACAAGTAAAATCATGTATTTTGCATAAATTCCAAGCATAGCATTCCAAACAATTAATTTGATACCTTAAGAGTTTCGCTTTTTGAGACAAGCGGTGTCACACAAAATAAGCATGCTCATCTAATGATTTTCCCTCAACTAAGCTAGTTGGGTTTTCAGCACGAGCACAAACGGATCGAAGATGATCCAAGTAGAAAGCTTCAGCAGTATGATAGATTTTGGGTGGTTCTTCAACCATTGGTTTAGCAAGTACAACTAATTTTTTTGGTGTTTCGTGTTCCATATCCATAACTAAAGATATAAAACAACTTATAACAGAAAATAAAATTTACTTAGTGACAGAAAATAAAATCTACTTAGTGATAAAGCAAACAAGTACACACACGAGAATATCAACCCCATGCTATTGCTCCCCGGCAACGGCGCCAGAAAAAGGTCTTGATAACCCACAAGTATAGGGGATCAGTTGTAGCCTTTCTCGATAAATAAGAGTGTCGAACCCAACGAGGAGCTAAAGGTAGAATCAATATTCCCTTCAAGTTCTATCGACCACCGATACAACTCTACGCACACTTAATGTTTGCTTTACCTAGAACAAGTATGAAACTAGAAGTACTTTGTAGGTGTAATGCTAGAACTACTTTGCAAGAATAAAACTAGGAGTACTTTGCGAGAATAAAAGTATGAGTAATTTGCAAGATAATAAAAGTGTTTAGTAGAAAGCTTTTGTAACACAAGAGAAAGATTTGTCTCTAGGCAATCGATAACTAGACCGGTAATCATTATTGCAATTTTATATGAGGTAGAGGCATGAGCTAACATACTTTCCGTACTTGGATCATATGCACTTATGATTGGACCTCTAGCAAGCATCCGCAACTACCAAAGATCATTAAGGTAAAACCCAACCATAGCATTAAGTAAAAAATCCTCTTTACTCCCATACGCAACAACCCCCTTACTCGGGTGTAAGCTTCTGTCACTCTAGCCGCCTACTATAAGAGAATTATGAACGTATTGCAAACCCTATAGCGGGAATCCCTCATGCTTGTGCGACACAGAGGGCACCATAGGACAGCACCAAAATAAAACATACAACTCAAACCAATCATGATCATCAATCAACCCATAGGACAAAATGAATCTACTCAAACATCATAGGATTGCCACATATCATTGGATAATAATATATAACGTTAAGCACCATGTTTAAGTTGAGATTACAGCGGGGAGAAGAGGTGTTACACCGCTGCATAGAGGGGGAGAGAGTTGGTGATGACGGCGGCGAAGTTGTTGGTGTAGATCGCCGTCATGATGGTTGCCCCGGCGGCGTTTCGGCGCCACCGGGAGAGAGGGGGAGAGAGCCCCCTCCTTCTTCTTCCCTGGCCTCCCCCCTAGATGGGAGGAGAGTTTCCCCTCTGGTCCATGGCCACCATGGTCCCCGGAGGGTAGGAGCCCCTCCGAGATTGGATCTCTCTCTCTGTTCTCTTCTATTTCGCGTCCCTGTTTTCTGGCCGAAAACCGTTTCTTAAATTCCTGGAGATCCGTAAGTCCGATTGGGCTAAAATTTCGAGGGGATTTTTATCTGGATATTAGCTTCCTTGCGGCAGAAGGACACCCTCAACCGACCTAAAGGGGAGCCTGTGACGCCCCCGGCCCGATCGTGCACTAATCATACACGCAAATGCGCACGATCAAGCCCAGGGACTCACGGGAAGATATCACAACACAACTCTAGACACAAAATAAAATAATACAAGCTTTATATTACAAGCCAGGGGCCTCGAGGGCTCGAATACATAAGCTCGAAAACACAAGAGTCAGCGGAAGCATCAGCATCTGAGTAGAGACATAGTTAGACAAGTTTGCCTTAAGAAGGCTGAGCAAAACAACGACATCTAGATCGAAAAGGCGCAGGCCTCCTGCCTGGGAGTCGCCTAAACTACTCCTGGTCGTCGGTCTCCACGTAGTAGCAGGCTCCGTCGGAGGGGGTAGTAGTAGTCGTCGACGGGAACAGCTGGCTCCGGGGCTCCGTCATCTGATCGCAGCAATCGGGTATGGGGAAAAGAGGTAGCAAAGCAACCGTGAGTACTCATCCAAAGTACTCGCAAGACTTACATCAGATCTATGCTAAGTATGTATCGGTATCAAATGAAAGGGGTTGTATCTGTGGACTGGACTGCAGAAATGCCAGAATAGAGGGAAAGGCCTAGCCTATCGAAGACTAGCATCTTGCAACATCTTGCAGCAACAGAAGAGAGTAGAGCAACATATAATATATTAACAAGTATATATTAGCAACGCCCAGAGATCCTTCCTCGACTCCCAGCGAGAAAGCAATCCCGGAGCTAATATTTTATTAAGTACACAAGTATCCAGTTTAAGCTGTAGTAGATCGAGATACAACACTGAGCGTCCTGTTACCGTGGACACGACTATTCGAATAGAGAATCTTCCCTGCAGGGGTGCACTACTGTTACCCAACACGCTCGATTAACTTTGGCCGGACACACTTTTCTGGGTCATGCCCGGCCTCGGCTGATCGACACAACGTAGTCCTACCTAGGCTCCACAGAGAGGTCCCCGCCGGTCTACATCCTAAGCGCTCAGGGTTCTTGGGCCCATCGCCCTTTGCACTCCGGGTCGTTATGCGACGAGCCGGGGCTAGCACCACCTCATCCTGGATGGCACTGGCCCGACAGGCCCACAATGCTGAACTGGACATCTGACAGAGCTTTTGGCTGATACATACGGTGCCGAGGGCCCCATTAAACCATTATCCCATGTGGTGGTAGTGCGTATAGGCCAATGGCCAACTCAGATCAAATACCCAAATTCGTTAGTGTATTGGGAGCTCGTGGAGACGAGCAGAGATCCACGATCATGTGACCCCGTCGCCCCGTCTCATGGACTTACGGCAAGGGCCAGGCCCTATCCCTCTCCTGGGGCGGTCTTCCTGCCCGGCCGTGCCACGTAATTATCTCGCGGGTACCCTCACGGTCAACCCGACTTCCCATCTCTCGCGGGTACCCCTCGGGGTTGACCCGACTTCAATAGGGGCCTGAGGTAAATTCAAGGTATTCGTGTGTCCGAAACATCAAGGGGAAATCCGAGGAATCACCCTCGATGGATTCCCACTCGATGTATCCGTCAAGGTGAACTCGGAGGAATCACCCTCGATGGGTTCACACTTGAGGGGTTGCACGACAGAGGCATCATCGGAGGTGGTGAAAGAGGAATCACCCTCGGTAACCCACAACCAATTAGCCACGCTACAGAGATATCATCAGGAGTGAGGTAGGAGGTATCACCCTCGGCACTCGATATTAGCTCTGCAGAGTCGTACAAGTAAGGGGGTGTGCGGTGCTGTGTACGGTCTCTGTACATCGATCACGCTGATCGAGTCACCGGTGGTAAAGCATGGCAACAAGGACAAGGGTGCGGGGCCACTGGTGGATCCCTAACCAACCTATACTAAGCATTTAGGACAACAGGTAAAGTATCAACAACAGGTTACAAAATCAGGCTATGCATCAGAATAGGAGCAATCAATTACAGTAGCAAATTCTAATGCAAGCACGGGGAAGAAGGAATAGGTGATATAGGAATGATCAAGGGGGTTTGCTTGCCTGGAAGCTTTGCTGAAAGGAAGAAGGGTCGTCGACGACGTAGTCGTACTCGGGGGCAGCGTCGGTCTCGGGTCTACCGGAGAGAAGAGGGGGAAGAAACAATAAATATAAAGTGCACAAATGCAATCACAGAGCATGACAAGGCAATAAGCTGAGCTGGGGGTGACCTAACGCAGGGCTACACGTTATAGACGGAGCGGGAAAATATCTGGGAATATTTTCCCAGCTCCGGGCAGTTATCAGTATATTGAACAGGAGGGGAAAGTTCCATGTTCATCATATTAGAGAGGTGCGGCAGGTATGTGGGTGGCATAATCGGATTCGTTATATTTTTCTGATCATTTTTCATATATAAATTATTTTCATCTGAGCTACGGTTATTTTTCCATGAACTTTTGAAGTTTAAACAATATTCTGAAATTACGGATTTATTATAATTCAAAAATCATTTTAATACCTAAATGCTATGGGTACACAGAGGTGTACCCAGTAGTTTGCACATGTGACAGACATGTGGGACCAGTCAACTGCCCAGTCAGCAGTTGACTGGTCAAAGGTTGACCTGGGCCCACCTGTCAGTGACTTAGGTTTTATTAACACGTTATTTAATTAACCCACTGGACTAATTAAGCTGCGGGCCCCACGTGTCAGTGTAATTAACTTAATTAATCGCTACAGTGTTGAGGACCCACATGTCAGAGGCACGTATACTAATTGAAGGGTTATTTGAGGTGGGGCCCTTCTATCAGTGAGTGGTTAACACTAAAACGTAATTAGTAGTTAATCTAATGGCCTGGGGCCCGTTAGTCAGCGGCTTCGGCAGGGGGTTTGAACGCGCGCGCGCGCCGGCGATGCTCCGGCAACGCAGAGCACGGTGGCGGGGCACGGGCCTTGTCCACAGGGGACCAAATCGGGCGCCGAGACGCTCGTTCGAAAGCGGGCGTTGCCGCGCATCTTCTGGAACCAACAACAGGTGCTGGGGTGGACCAGTACGTCGGCACGGTGAAGGTCCGCGGCGGCTGGTGCTCGGCCATGACGAAAATGGCGTAGCCGGGGCGGATACTAGGCATTTGACAAGTCAGGCGATGCCTTAGAGGCTCCGTGAGCTCAACAGCGGCACGAGTTCGACTCGGGGTTGGCTAGAACGATGGCTACGGACACGGCGGGAGCGACGGAGCTAAGGGCGGATCATGGCAATGGCAGCGGCGTGCTAAGGCCCGAAACCGAGAGCAAACTAGGATGGTTCGGTGCGGTTGCTCACCGCGAACTCGCTGCGGGGGTCGAGGCAGCCGGAGAGGGTCGGTGGCGAGCGGATCGACGGAGACTTGCCGAGGCTCCCGAGGTTGAAGAAGGGTCGATGGCGACGTTGTGGTGGTCTGCAGCTCGAACGGCTCCTCCAAGAAGAAGCAGTCGACGGCGGCGAAGCAGGCGGGCACGGTCGTGCGATGAGAAACGGTCAGTGGCCGCGAGCTTCACGACGGTCGTCCATGGCGGCGTTTGGAAGAGGCGGGAGAGAGCGAGGGAGGGGGAAGGAAAAGTGCTAGGGTTGCCAGAGAGGTTCGGGGGTGGCTCTTATCCGATCCAGAGGTCCTGTAGAGAGCCGCTGTCGAGCATGCGAGAGGGGGGGACCGGGCGCGGCGAGCGCGCGCGTGCTGACAGCGAGGGGAGTGAGCAGGAGGTTAGGGGAGACCGCGGTGGGCTGGGCCACTGGCACTGTGCGGCTGTGGGCTTAAGTGCACAGTTGCATTTTTCCAATTTCATTTCTGTTTTATTCTTTCTACACTGTTTTGTACTAGTAGAGCTATCAAATGAGTTTTGCAAATTGTGAAACTTTGTACATAAATGCAATGCATTATTCCAGGGCTGCACAAAAAGTTTGGGAATTATCTGAAATCATTTGAATTGGGTTTAAATATAAATGGGTTAAATGTTGCTGTTTTGGCACTGTTTTAAATAGGTTAGGGGCATTTTAACAATTTAGATAATATTAGTTTCTTCATGACAATTACTTACTAATTACTTGCAAAATTTTGAACACTTTAGTTTTGTAGTTTGAGGAAATAATAATTTGACTTGCACTTTGATTTTTGAATTAAAGTTGAATTATTTCCTAAATGCAATTTAATTAAATTGATCATGATGACATGGCACATTATTTCTGGTTAATTACTGGACTTTAATCTGGGGGTGTTAGAGAGCCACAAGCCCCCTAGGCGCGCCCAGGGGGGGCGCCCTGCAGGCTTGACGTGTCCTCGGGCATCGTCTCGCGTTGATTCTTTTTCCGAAAATCACATATATTCCAAAATAAATCTCCGTAAATTTTTATCGTGTTTGGACTTCGTTTGATATGGATTTTCTGCGAAACAAAAAACATGCAACAAACAGGAACTGGCACTTGGCACTGGATCAATGTGTTAGTCCAAGAAATCATATAAAATGTTGCCAAAAGTATGTGGAAATTGTAGGATATTGGCATGAAACAATCAAAAATTATAGATACGACGGAGACGTATCAATATTGATTTTTGCTAAGTTACTTTCATTGCTGCTGTTGTTACAATCACTACAAAACTGCTACTGTTACAGTCTGTGTTAGTATTGCTACTGTTACTACTGCTATCAAAACTATCATACTACTGTGCTATTGAACATTTTGCTGCAGATATTTAGTTCTCTAGGTGTGGTTGAATTGACAACTCAATTGCTAATAGTCACAAATATTCTTTGGCTCCCCTTGTGTCGAATCAATAAATTTGGGTGAAATACTACCCTCAAAGACTGTTGCGATCCCCTATACTTGTGGGTTATCAACGAGCCGCCGGCGGCGGCGGAGGAGGCACGCGGGACGAGCTTGCGCTGGGGGTGAGCTTCCCATTGCCCTTGTCGAAGAAACCCATGGCTAGGGTTTTGCTGTCGCCGGTGAGGGGGCAAGCTTGACCAGATGTGGACGGGGGAGTGGAAGTGATTGAGGCCGGCCCCCCACATGCTTGCATTAAAAAGGACGAGCTCGTCGGGCTTCCACCCACTGCCAAGCGGGCCCGACGTAGATGGCTGCGTTTAATACGACCGCGTCGGTCGTTTGGCGGCCGACAGGTGGGGCCGCGGCGGACACCGAGGGGACGCGCGGCGCGTCCGGCTCGTGTCCGCGTGGACACAAACCAGACACAAATTTGGGCATGAAATGCGTCCAGACGGACAGCGAGCGGACGGCTTTTGAGTTTGGGTCGGCGCGTTGAGCCGTCGTTTTGGTTCGTTTCGACGCAAACGGACATGGGCGGACCATTTAGGTCTGCGCGTTGGAGTTGCTCCTATGATTTTGATCTTGCAGCAAAGATGAAAACGAGCATTATGGGCGTGTTTAGTTTCCTAGGTCACACCTAGCTCGTACCCGTCATGCAAAATCCAATGTGTTTGGTGCCCTGTGCGTCCTCCTCAGCCTCGCCCGACGGATGCAAAAGAGGCCTCTCAGCCAGGTTGGGGCGAACGCAGAAATCGGCCGTATCTACGAGCCAGGCCCGTGCCTGCGTGCGCTCCCCGCTTGTCTTCTTTTCCCCTTTCTCTCTCTCAAGCGTCAGATTGGATCGAGCACCCAACCCGCAGTCGTCGCCGCCGTCTGAGGTCCCTCGTCCACCACCAGTGCAGGCTCCCTCGCCCGCCACCGGTGCAGGCTCCCTCGTCCGCCACCGGTCCAGGCTCCCTCGTCCGCCACCGGTCTGAGCTCCCTCACCGGTGCTCATTCACGCCCACGCCGACGGCTTGCTGCCCCGACTCAGTATCGTCAGGTTCCACAGACGCCTTGTCCACCACTGGTCCGAGCTCCCTCACTGATGCTCCTCCATGCCCACGCCGGGAGCCACGTCGGCCGCCACCGATCGAGAGGAAGAAGGGGGGAAGGGGAGCACCTAAGCGCCGTGAGCCACAACCGGCGCCGCGTTTCTCCCCCTCGAACTGTGATAGCCAATCCAGCTGCAGTCGCATCTCCGCCGCTGGCATCTCCTTCCAGCAGGCCATCTCCTCCCGTCTGGCCATCTCCATCTCTCCATCTGGTTGTTCTCCGCCACGGCCATCTACTGTATCTCAAATAATTTTATTTGTTTTGCGAAATTCCTGATGAATAAAATCGACACTCTTGAGTTTTTGGTTCAGATTTCAGTTCAAATTTGTTTTACTTGTTCCTTTGTCCATAGAAATGGTCCAGATCCAATTGGAATGTTGTTATTGGAAGACAAGAATTTACAGAATTAAGCCCATATTCAGCCTACCAAACAACATCTGTGGTGTATAGCATCTCTTGTGCATCCATTTCATACAGTCAACCAAACTCACATCTCACCTCATCCTTGCATCCGCTCAAACAGGCCAGGCTCACCCAGGATGCCCCATGCGATGTAGACTAGAGTCACCCAGGCAACCAAACACTCCCTGTACGACGCCTCTAGGAAAGAATCCAATGCGTCCACCCCAAAAGCACCGAAAAGTTGCGAGATTCTTTCTACTCGCGCGGGCGCAGTCCACCAAAGCCTCGAACCGTGCACCGCCCCGCCCACGTACTCCGAGCCTATTTTTTTTCTTGGTCGGGCTCGGGTAGCCGCTCTCGGTCCATACTCACGGCCCAAGCGCCCCCGCCCGACGCAGCGCACAAACTTTTTAGCCCGCGCGCCCGGCCCATCCGAACCCTCGATGGCGTGCTACAGCAGCTCATGGCCGTCCGATCACTCCTGCGTTGCAGCAGCTTTTTCCCCCTCGCTCCCTTTTTTCCTTTTGTCACGAACATATACCACCACGGTTCACTTGACACCCCACGCCGCTCCCCCCCCCTTCCCTTCGCTCCTCTCCCCCTTTCCGACCTGCAACAATGGCGTTCTCCGGTGAGGCGGCTGCGCCCTACAAGTAGATGGCGGAGGTTCCCGTGCCGGTACGTACTTACCCACCTTCGCTACTCCAGTCCGAATTCGTGCGGCTCAATTACTTACATTTGGTTTCTTCTCCTGTTTAAATTTGAAGGGGAGGGGAGGGGAGGGTGGCGTCCCAAGCCCGGAGGTCCTCTGCTGCAGATTTGACTGAATCCCATCTCTCCTACCTCATCCGCTTCCTCGGAATCGCCTTCTTGCGGTATTTTGGGGGCATCTACTCCTTCCGAGCCCATAAAAGCCCTCGCTTCTTGCTGCTGTTCTGTTTGGGCCTTGCCATTTGGGATCCAGCTCGCAGCAATGCGGTCCCTTGTGCTGCTGCTTCTCGTCCACCTCGTCTTCTTGGCGGAGGCCAAGAGCGGCGGCCGCGCGGGCTTGGCGGCGGCGCTGAACGACGACGTCCTGGGGCTGATTGTGTTCAAGGCCGACGTGGTGGACCCGGAGGGGCGCCTAGCGACGTGGAGCGAGGACGACGAGCGGGCCTGCGCGTGGGCCGGCATCACCTGCGACCCGCGCACCGGCCGCGTCTCGGGGCTCAACCTCGCCGGCTTCGGCCTCTCCGGCAAGCTCGGACGCGGCCTCCTGCGCCTCGAGTCGCTCCAGTCGCTCTCCCTCTCTGCCAACAACTTCTCCGGTGACATCCCACCCGACCTCGCCCGCCTCCCGGACCTCCAGTCGCTCGACCTCAGCTCCAACGCCTTCTCGGGCGCTATCCCGGAGGGGTTCTTCGGCAAGTGCCACGCCCTCCGGGACGTCTCCCTGGCCAACAACGCCTTCACCGGTGACACCCCGGACGTGGGCGCGTGCGGCACGCTCGCGTCTCTGAACCTGTCCTCCAACCGCCTAGCCGGTATGCTACCCAGCGGCATCTGGTCCCTGAATGCGCTGCGAACTCTGGACCTCTCCGGCAATGCCATCACCGGCGAGTTGCCTGTGGGCATCAGCATGATGTTCAACCTGCGGGCGCTGAACCTGCGGAGGAACCGCCTCACAGGCAGCCTCCCGGATGACATTGGGGACTGTCCGCTGCTGCGGTCAGTGGACCTGAGCTCTAACTCGCTCTCCGGCAACTTGCCAGAGTCCCTGCGGAGGCTCTCCACTTGCACAGACCTTGACTTGAGCTCAAATGAGCTCACCGGGAATGTTCCAACTTGGGTTGGAGAAATGGTGAGCCTGGAGACGCTAGATTTGTCGGGGAACAAGTTCTCCGGGGAGATTCCAGGGTCAATTGGTGGGCTCATGTCACTGAGAGAGTTGAGGCTGTCTGGAAATGGGTTCACTGGTGGCTTGCCTGAGTCAATCGGTGGATGTAGAAGCCTAGTGCACGTTGACGTGAGCTGGAATTCCCTAACTGGCAGCCTGCCTACCTGGGTGTTTGCATCGGGTGTGCAATGGGTATCGGTGTCCTGCAACACATTCAGTGGTGAGGTAATGGTGCCTGTGAATGCATCCTCTGTGATTCAAGGCGTGGACCTGTCAAGCAATTCGTTTTCAGGACGGATCCCGTCGGAACTCTCGCAACTGTTCACCTTGCAGTCACTGAACATGTCTTGGAACTCACTGTCTGGGAGTGTTCCAGCCAGCATTGTGGAGATGAAGTCACTGGAGCTGCTTGATTTGAGTGCCAATAGGCTCAATGGGAGCATTCCATCTACCATTGGAGGGAAGTCGTTGAAAGTGCTGAGCCTTGGCAAGAACTCCCTCACCGGAGAAATCCCACCCCAGATTGGGGATTGCTCTGCCCTCATGTCACTGTAAGTTTAAGCGCACCTCTTTCTTATTCGATCGATTCGCTAGGTCGATATTTGGAGTTGTTCATGCAATTCTGCCTTTAATTGTATGCTTGGTTACTATGTGCAGGGATCTATCACACAACGGTCTAACCGGAGCTATTCCAGCAGCAATAGCCAATCTCACCAACCTTCAGACTGCTGATCTTTCTCGGAACAAGCTCACGGGTGGTCTGCCGAAACAGTTCTCCAACCTTGCCCACCTCATTCGCTTCAACATTTCACATAACCAGCTCTCCGGGGATCTCCCTCCTGGTAGTTTTTTTGACACTATTTCCCTCTCATCTGTGTCTGACAATCCTGGCCTCTGCGGTGCAAAGCTCAACTCATCTTGTCCTGGTGTACTACCAAAACCAATTGTACTGAATCCAGACTCTTCTTCCAATCCGCTAGCACAGAAAGAGCCTGTGCCTGGGGGGCTCCATCACAAGAAAACCATACTGAGTATCTCAGCCCTTGTGGCAATTGGTGCTGCTGTTCTCATTGCTGTTGGTATCATAACCATTACTGTTCTTAACCTTCAAGTTCGCGCTCCAGGTTCTCATTCCGCTGCTGCTGCTGCTGCTGCGCTGGAACTCTCAGATGGATATCTCAGTCAGTCTCCAACAACTGACGTGAATGCAGGCAAGCTTGTAATGTTTGGAGGAGGCAATCCAGAATTCAGTGCCAGTACCCATGCTCTTCTGAACAAGGACTGTGAGCTCGGCCGTGGTGGTTTTGGCACTGTTTACAAGACCACTCTCCAAGATGGCCAACCTGTTGCCATCAAGAAACTGACTGTGTCAAGCTTGGTTAAATCTCAAGATGAATTTGAGAGGGAAGTGAAGATGCTGGGCAAGTTACGCCACCGTAACCTTGTTGCACTCAAGGGCTATTACTGGACGCCATCACTTCAGCTTCTTATCTACGAGTTTGTCTCTGGGGGTAACTTGCATAAACAACTTCATGAATCGTCCAATGCAAATTACCTTTCATGGAAGGAAAGATTTGACATAGTTCTTGGTATGGCAAGAAGCCTGGCTCACCTCCACAGGCATGACATTATCCACTACAACCTGAAGTCAAGCAACATTATGCTTGATGGTTCGGGCGAGGCCAAGGTGGGAGACTACGGATTGGCAAAGCTACTGCCGATGTTGGATCGGTATGTTCTGAGCAGCAAGGTACAAAGTGCACTTGGTTACATGGCACCGGAATTTACATGCAGGACTGTGAAGATAACCGAGAAATGTGATGTGTACGGATTTGGAGTTCTTGTACTGGAGGTCATGACAGGGAGGACACCAGTGGAGTACATGGAAGATGATGTTATTGTACTGTGTGATGTGGTGAGGGCTGCTCTGGATGAAGGCAAAGTGGAAGAGTGTGTCGATGAGAAGCTCTGCGGAAAATTCCCACTGGAAGAGGCTGTTCCTATCATGAAACTTGGCTTAGTCTGTACTTCTCAGGTTCCCTCCAATAGGCCAGACATGAGTGAGGTGGTGAACATATTGGAGTTGATCAGATGCCCACAGGACAGCCCAGAAGCCGAGTTAGGTTAAGCTCTATCTGCTTGGGTCCCCTTTTTGTCGGGCCTTGTTTCATTTTGGGTATGCTTCTTTGCTTGGTAGCCATTTAAGCGACGAAAGGCGAAGGGAATTCCATCTAGTTTGCTTTAGGTAGTAGGAGCAGAGTGCCAAGTGCCAACGCTAGTCTTTGATAGGCAAGAAATTATGTAATGGATTCCAACGGTCTCATGTCCTATGGCTGTTGATGTGTTTGACTTTGATCCTCATCAGTATGATGTCTGTTGTGGATCCTCTCACATCAGTTTTATAAGCATGAGACTTATTTCAAAAGTATTCATATTTTTCTGGTGTTTTGTCTACAAGTTGTCTGTAGTTTTAGTTTCAGTTGTGTAGTGTGATGATGGAATGATACTTCTTGTGTTGTCCTCTGGTGTCTCCTTTTCAAACCATGTATGGCAGGTCCAGTTGATCTAATCCTGTCATCTTTAGCTAGGTCTAGCTGTAATTTAAAACTTATATGCACTTGAGCTCCTATAAAATTCCTGTGTATTTGTAGTGTTTCACCTGAAATGGCTTAGCATTTCAGTTAAGCCTTGTATTGCTTGAGAAGCTCCTTTGTTTCTGTGTCAAAGAGGGAAAGGAAACAACGATGCTTTCATTTCATGTGTTCCGGCAATTTCAGTGCCCAGTAGGTGTCATCTGGTTCAGAAATGCCTTCGTTTAAATTTTTAACCTTTTTTTTGTTGTACGTGAACGCCAGTCCACAAATACCTGAACATACCGATTAGTCTACATAGCAAGTGATGTGTGAGAAGGTCTGATGTTTTGTCTCTTGATCTAACCTGACTCTGCTTGGAATTATACAGACAGACAGACAGACAGAGCATAAGATTGACCACTCACTGGAGACTAACTGTAACTCTAGACTCTAGTGCATAATGAAAGTTGCTTCTGTGTCCCCTTCCTCATGTACATACTTGCTCCTCCCTCGTGCTTCTACAGCTGTAGGAGTATCTTTCTTCTTTTAATCTTTCTTCAGTAAACTAAGCCTGTTCCCATCAGCCAACCATAGGAAAGTTTTAGTATATATAATCGGGCTCTTAGTTTTAGTATGATGCACTTTTGTGACCATCCATCAAATGAAGAGCCGATCTATCTATCTATCTATCCTTCATCTAGGCAATGGCAATGCAAGCTCTGCACTGCTTGGCCGGCTGTCTGTCGTCAAGTCGCTGGCTCCCTCCCAAGCATACGTCAGGTACTGCTTGGCGCTTGCCTCGCATTTTACTACTGTAGTATTCGTTGTATCGTCTCCAGAGTTCACCTGAGCACGTCGTCATCAAGATGGTTACTATGCACATGCTTATCTATGCTAATTAACGGCAGCGATGGGCGATGGCAACTGGTGCATAACAGCTCACCAAGCAAGAGCAGCTTTGGCACCACGCCTTTGGTCTTTGGAGTGGGAGTGGACCTGTCCAATCAGGCCTAGCTTTCTCCCCGTTTCCTACCGCAGCTTTTAAAATTTCAACACAAAAAACCACAAGGCGGGAGAAGGAGAGAAGAGGGAATAGCTGAAAGCCACCGACTGTCCTGGATTGTCCATACGCTACTAGGTAGTAGGTCCAGTCCAACCAAGTGCTAAGGAGAATCTTCGCATGGGGGTTTGTTGGGCTACACGCTCATGGTCTCTGTTCTGTTCAGTAGGCTATATGCAAATATGCGTGGCACTGTTACGGGCTGTCCGGCTGTGCCAAATGTAGTAACCGGGTAATGTAGCTTAAAATATGTATATCATGGATTACAAAAATTAAATGTATTCACCCCTATGAACGCACCCATGCATACCCTACTCCTATGAGGATCTTCGAAAGACCGAGTCGACATATCATCTTGAGATTGAAGAAGTCGCCACGGACGCCTTCGTAGTCGACGAGAACGTCTCCTTCTTCTGAACGCACATCGCCGGAAGACCTGAAATAAATTCAGAAAAATGTGTGTACCAATGTCAAGTCTAGAACTTGAACTCTGGTGGGCTGAGTATACTCTGTCCTCCTAACCATCCAACTACAGATTGAATCGAGCCATAGTTTGGCCGTGTGCATCATACCGTAAGACACGGGGAGGCCGGTGTCAATCTACTTTCAAAGAAAAAAAAAACTAGAGGTTTAACAACGAAGGATATCCTTTGGTTTATAGAAATTCTATAGGATAAGATTTTTAAAGAAAAAAATAATTTGCACCCCTTAAGTTTGTAGGAACTAGTAAGCGTGCACGTGCAACGTACGTCTCAAACATTTATCAAGTGAATTCACATGGTATATTACTAAAATAATTATTGAAAAAAATTCAAATGGGTACAAAATGCTGTCATGCCACTCAAATTATATTTTTAAAAGTGTAATGATACACAGCGAAAAATACCTGTGTAGGAGAGTCAGACAAAATATCTCCTGTGAAGTACTCCATAAAATTTAACATCCATAGACCACAAGATGAGCTGCATGATTATGAAATTAAAATAAAAATAACTATCAATTTTTACAAATAATTATATATATTTTTTAAAATAATCAAATGGTCATGACTAAAAAAAATCTTTGTGAATCATTGTGATGTAATAATTCCTCGTGATAACAATAATCAGACCCGGACACGCCCATTTATTAAAAAGAAGTTCATAACGCTGCCCACTGGTGTAACACCCCCTTGTAATATGCTACAGTGATCATCTTCTAATCATGCCAAGTCATCTTCATTTGCAGTGTTAAATCATCATTTGTTCATATCTCATTTCAAATTCCCCACTGAATTCAAATTCAAATGCAAGTGCAATTTTGAAGTTGCTCAAAAATTTCTGCAAAAATGTTCATTAATTAGCAAATATTCCCTAACCAATATTTGTTAAGAAAAACAACATCACCATGTTGCTAAAATGAACGTTAGCACTTAAAACAGTGCTATTCCAGCAATTATAAATGCAAATTCATTTATGAAAATTCAAGATGGATTCAGTTAAATCCCAAACTTTTTGTGACAGTGCCTGAAAATGCAAAGTATTTATTGGGCTTAGTTACACATTTTTCTAAAATGTTTGGTGGCCCACAGAAATCATTTACTGCCTGAAAATGCAAAGTATTTATTGGACCTGGGCGAAGCCTTACCTGGCACTGGGCCGAGCCGGCCCAGCCCACCTCCCTGTTCCCCTACCTGCCTCCCCTGCGTGGCAGCGCCGCCATGGCCGAGCGCGTCGCGCTGGCCGCTGCTTGCCACGGTGCCGGGGGCAGTTGGCCCTGGATAAGGCCGGCGCCTCGTCCCTCCCTCCCTGGACGCCGCGCCACTCCTCTTCCTTCTCCCTCGCTCGCGCCCGCTCCTCCTTCTCCTTTGCCGTGCAGCCGAGCGCCACCGTCGCCGCGCTGTTGCTCCGCCGCAGCCCCCGTGCCTCCCTCGCACTCCCACCGTGCCCGTCCGGCTCGCCGCGGTCTGCCTCAACTCCCGGTGCTGCTCGTTGGAGCCGGGGACCTCTGCAGTGGCGGGATCTCCTTTGTCCTCTTCTCCGACCGCCGTGGCACCTCTGGCGATCTCCGGCCTCCCCTGCGCTCTCGCTTACTCAGAGGGCCTCCGTGTGCCTGCGTTGTAAGCTCCAGCTCCTCCCTGGTCCCTCGCTTTGCTCTAGGACGCGCTGCTGCCGCCGGTTCGTTCGCACCCGTAGCTCACCGCCGCCACGGCTCAACGCCGGTGGCCTTGCCGGCCACCTCCGCCCGTTCCGACGCCGTAGTTAGACGCGGGGTGAAGTGCCCGTTCGGATGCAACTGAAATCGCGCGAAATGATCCACCACAGTGATTTTCCGCCGCTCGCCGTGGTTCGCCGCCGCGTCTGGAGCTCGCCGGAGCAGCTCCGGCGCCGGCTGCCAGCGTGGCTCCGCCTGGGGCCCACCTGGGTTACTGACAGTGGGTCCCAGGGCCCCGTTTGACTGCGTTGACTTTGGTCAACGCGCGCACTGTTCATCGCTGACACTGACATGTGGGACCCGTTAGACTAATTACTGTAGCAGTTAAATTAGTTACACTGTTAGGTTAATCAGTCACTGACAGTAGGCCCCACTAGCTAATTAACCTATTTAGTTAAAATTAAATCATGTTTAATTAGCTGTGTCACTGACACGCGGGACCCACTGGTCAGGTTTGACCCTGGCCAGCTCAGTTGACCGCTGACGTCACTATGACGTCATGCTGACGTCATGAGCTACTGTTTCGGATAATTCGTATTTAATAATTAGAATAATTCCAGAAATTTCAGAAAATAGTTTAAATCTTTGAAAAATCATAGAAAATAAACCGTAGCTTGGATCGAAAAACTTTCTACATGAAAGTTGATCAGAAAAACGAGACGAATCCGAATACGTGGTCAAAATGCTTGACCATCACTCCTATCCATCTGAACATGGAACCTTCCCCCTCCGGTTCAGTATACCGAGGCCGACGCAGCTCCGGAGACCGACTACATCCCCGACGATCCCTCTTTTGCCGTCGAGCAACCAGGCAAGAAAACCCCCTTGTGCATGCCTATATCACCTATTCTTTCTCCCTCCTGCTTGCGTTAGAATTTGCTACTGCTTTTGATTGATCCTATTCTGATGCATAGCCTGTTTTTGTAAACTGCTATTGATACCTTACCTGCTATCCTAAGTGCTTAGTTTAGGTTGGATGGTAAACCATCTTGGCCCCTCTTACTTGTCCTAGTTGCCCCGCTTAGTTGCCAGTGCCCTGATCAATGTGATCGATGGGCTGAGACATGCACATCACCACACTCTCCCTAAGTTGTTCGACTCTGCAGAGCTAATATCGAGTGCCGAGGGTGATACCTCTTATCTCACTCCTGATGTTGCCTCTGTGGTACAGTGTTGGGGAACGTTGCATGGGAAACAAAAAATTTCCTACGCACACACAAGATCTATCCATGGTGATGAGCATCTACGAGAGGGAGAGTGAATCTACATACCCTTGTAGATCGCTAAGCGGAAGCGTTAAGAAACGCTGTTGATGTAGTCGAACGTCTTCGCGATCCAAATCGCCGAGTGTCCCGCGATCTCATCACGATCCATCTCGCGATCCAATCTCGATCCGTCCCACGATCCCATCACGATCCGTCCCGCGATCAAATCATGAATCGTCTCGCGATCCTAATCACGGTCCTTCCGATCTAGCGCCGAACGGACGGCACCTCTGCGTTCAGCACACGTACAGCTTGATGACGATCTCCGCCTTCTTGATCCAGCAAGAGAGAGCGAAGAGATAGACGAGTTCTCCGCCAGCACAACGGCGTAGTGGGGGTGGTGGTGGAGCTGTTCCGACAGGGCTTCGCCTAAGCACCGACAAAAACAGATTTGAGGAAAACCGTATAGACGGGGGGAGAGAGGGCTGCACCGTGGCTTAGGGTGTTTGGCCCTCTCTCCCCTCTAGTATATATAGGAGGGAGGGGAGGGGGCTGGCGCCCTAGGGTTTCCCCCCTAGGTGCGGCCGAACCAAGGAGGAGGAGGTGGACTCCTCCACTTCTTCCTAGTCCAAATAGGACACCTTCCATATTTGGTTCCCCTTCCCTTTTCTTGGGTTTTATGCCTTTTCCACTTATTCCAGCCGCATGGGCCTTATAGGGCTGCCTTGCCCAGCCCACTAAGGGCTGGTGCAACCCCCTTTAGGCCCATGTGGCCTCCCGGCATGGGTGGCCCCTCCCGATGGCCCTCCGGCACTCCCGGTACACTACCGGAAATACCCGAAACTTTTCCGGTGGCCAAAACGGGACTTCCTATATATCAATCTTTACCTCCGGACCATTCCGGAGCTCCTCGTGATGTCCGGGATCTCATCCGGGACTCCGAACAACCTTCGGTCACCAATCATACATAACTCAATTCTACCGAAACGTCACCGAACCTTAAGTGTGCAGACCCTGCGGGTTCGAGAACTATGTAGACATGACCGAGACACCTCTACGGCCAATAACCAATAGCGGGACCTGGATGCCCATATTGGTTCCTACATATTCTAGGAAGATCTATATCGGTCGAACCTCTATGTCAAGGATTCAATTAATCCCGTATGCTGTTCCCTTTGTTCTTCGGTATGTTACTTGCCCGAGATTCGATCGTCGGTATCTCTATACCTAGTTCAATCTCGTTACCGGCAAGTCTCTTTACTCGTTCCGTAATACAAGATCTCGTGGCTAACACTTTAGTCACATTGCTTGCAAGGCTCATTGTGATGTTGTATTACCGAGTGGGCCCTGAGATACCTCTCCGTCACACGGAGTAACAAATCCCAGTCTTGATCCATGCCAACCCAACAGACACCATCGGAGATACCTGTAGAGCACCTTTATAGTCACCCAGTTACGTTGCGACGTTTGATACACACAAGGTATTCCTCCGGTGTCAGTGAGTTGCATGATCTCATGGTCATAGGAACAGATACTTGACATGCAGAAAACAATAGCAATAAACTGACACGATCATATGCTACGTTTATAGTTTGGGTCTTGTCCATCACATCATTCTCCTAATGATGTGATCCCGTTATCAAATGACATCTCATGTCCATGGCTAGGAAACCTTCACCATCTTTTGATCAACGAGCTAGTTAACTAGAGGCTTACTAGGGACATAGTGTTGTCTATGTACCCACACATGTATTTGAGTTTCCAATCAATACAATTATAGCATGGATAATAAACGATTATCATGAACAAGGAAATATGATAATAACCAATTTATTATTGCCTCTAGGGCATATTTCCAACAGTCTCCCACTTGCACTAGAGTCAATAATCTAGTTCACATCACCATGTGATTTACATTGTTATGAATCTAACACCCAATGAGTTCTGGGGTTCGATCAGATCATGCTTTGCATGTGAGAGAGGTCTTTAGTCAACGGGTCTGCGACATTCAGATCCGTGTGTACTTTGCAAATCTCTATGTCATACTGTAGACACTTCTACCACACTCCACTTGGAGCTATTCCAAATGGCTGCTCCACTAAATGTATCCTGACTACTATTCAGAGTCGTCCGGATAGGTGTCAAAGCTTGCATCGACGTAACCCTTTACGACGAACTCTTTATCACCTCCATAATCGAGAAATATTTCCTTAGTCCTCTAGTTACTAAGGATAATCTTGACCGCTGTCCAATGATCCACTCCTGGATCACTCTTGTACCCCTTGACAGAATCATGGCAAGGCACACATCAGGTGCGGTACACAGCATGGCATACTATACAGAGCCTATGGATAAGGCATAGGGGACGACCTTTGTCCTTTCTCTTTCTTCTGCCGTGGTCGAGCTTTGAGTCTCACTCAACTCCACACCTTACAAATCAGGCAAGAACTCTTTCTTCGACTGATCCATTTTGAACTCTTTCAAAATCTTGTCAAGGTATGTACTCATTGAAAGTCTTATCAGACGTCTTGATCTATCTCTATAGATCTTGATGCCCAATATTTAAGTAGCTTCATTCTAGGTCTTCCTTTGAAAAACTCTTTTCAAACGACCCTTTATGCTTTCCAGAAATTCTACATCATTTCCGATCAACAATATGTCAACCACATATACTTATCAGAAATTCTATAGTGCTCCCACTCACTTTATTGTAAATACAAGTTTCTCATAAACTTTGTATAGACTCAAAAACTTTGATCACCTCATCAAAGCGTATATTCCAACTCCGAGATGCTTGCTCCAGTCCATAGAAGGATCGCTGGAGTTTGCATATATTTTAGCATCCTTAGGACTGACAAAACCTTCCGGTTGTATCACATACAACTTTTCCTTACGGATACCGTTAAGGAAACGATGTTTTGACATCCATCTGTCAGATTTCATAATTGAAAAATGCAGCAACTGCTAACATGATTCCAACAGACTTTGAGCATCGCTACGGGTGAGAAAGTCTCATCGTAGTCAACTCCTTGAACTTGTGATAAACCCTTTGCCACAAGTCGAGCTTTATAGACGGTGACATTACCGTCCGCGTCCGTCTTCCTTTTAAAGATCCATTTGTTCTGAATGGCCTTTCGCCCTTCAGGTAATACTTCCAAAGCCCATACTTTGTTTTCTTACATGGATCCCATCTCGGATTTCATGGTCTTAACCATTTCTCGGAATCCGGGCCCATCATCGCTTCTCCATAGCTCGTAGGTTCGGTGTTGTCCAACAACATGACCTCTAAGACAGGGTTGCCGTACCACTCAGGAGCAGTACGCGTCCTTGTCGACCCACGATGTTCGATAGTAACTTGATCCGAAGTTTCATGATCATCATCATTAACTTCCTTTTCAACTAACGTAGGCTCCACAGAAACAACTTTCTGCGCTGCGCTACTCTCAGGTTGAAGTAAAGATTCAACAACCGCATCAAGTACTATCTTCCTCCCACTCAATCTTTCGAAAGAAACTCTTTCTCGAGAAAAGACCCGTTTTAGCAACAAACACTTTGTGCTTGGATCTAAGATAGAAGGTTTACCCAACTGTTACGTTAGGGTATTCTATGAAGATGCATTTGTTCGCTTTGGGTTCGAGCTCATTAGGTGAAAACCCTTTTTCACATAAGCGTCGCAGCCCCAAACATTAAGAAATGACAGCTTAGGTTTCCGCCAAACCAAAATTCATACGGTGTCATCTCAACGGATTTAGATGGTGCCCCTTTTAAAGTGAATGTGGTTGTCTCTAATGCATAACCCTAAAACGATAGTGGTAAATAGATAAGAGACATCATAGTTCGCACCATATCCAATAGAGCATGACTACGATGTTCGGACACACCATCACACTATGGTGTTCCAGGTGGCGTGAGTTGTGAAACAACTTCCACATTGTCTTAAGTTGTATACCAAACTCGTAACTCAGATATTCACCTCCACGATCATATCGTAGACATTTTATCTTCTTGTCACGATGATCTCAAACTTCACTCTGATTTTGTTTGAACTTTTCAAACGTTTCAGACTTGTGTTTCATTAAGTAAATATATCCATATCTATTCAAATCATCAGTGAAGGTAGGAAAATAACGATATTCACCGCACACTATAATACTCACTGGACCGCATACATCAATATGTATCATTTCCAATAAGTCAATTGCCCGCTCCATCATACCGGAAAACGGGGTTTTAGTCATCTTGCCCATGAGGCATGGTCCGCATGTCTCAACCGATTCGAAATCGAATGAGTCCAAAGATCCATCAGCATGGAGTTTCTTCATGCATTTTACACCAATATGACATTTAGCGGCAGTGCCACAAGTATGTGGTACTATCATTATTAACTTTGTATCTTTTGGCATCAATATTATGAACATGTGTATCACTACGATCAAGATTCAATAAACCACTCTTATTGGGTGTATGACCATTGAAGGTATTATTCATGTAAACAGAATAACCATTATTTCTTTTTAAATGAATAACCGTATTGCAATAAACATGATCTAATCACGTTCATGCTTAACGCAAACACCAAATAACATTTATTTAGGTTCATCACTAATCCTGAAGGTAGAGAGAGCGTGCGATGGTGATCACATCAACCTTGGAAACACTTCCAACACTCATCGTCACCTCACCCTTAGCTAGCTTCCGTTTATTCCGTAGCTTTAATTTCGAGTTACTAACATTTAGCAACCGAACCGGTATCTAATACCCATGTGCTACTAGGAGTACTAGTAAGGTACACATCAATAACACGTATATCAAATATACTTCTGTCGACGTTGCTAACCTTCTTATCTACCAAGTATCTAGGGTTGTTCCACTTCAGCGACCGTTCTCCTCATAATAGAAGCACTTAGTCTCGGGTTTGGGTTCAACCTTGGGTTTCTTCACTGGAGCAGCAACTGGCTTGCCATCCATGAAGTATCCCTCCTTGCCCTTGCCCTTCTCGAGACTAGTGGTTTCACTAACCATCAACACTTGATGCTTCCTTCTTGATTTCTACCTTCGCGGTGTCAAACATTGCGAACAGCTCAGGGATCATTATTTCCATCACTGGCCTTTTATAGTTCATCACGAAGCTCTAGTAGCTTAGTGACAGTGACTTGGAGAGCTATATCAATCACTATCTTATCTGGAAGATCAACTCCCACTCAATTCAAGTGATTGTAGCACTCAAACAATTTGAGCACATGCTCAACGATTGAGCTATTCTCCATCATCTTGCAGGCAAAGAATCTTGTTGGAGGTCTCATACCTCTCAACATGGGCACGAGTCTGAGATCCCAATTTCAGCTCTTAAAACATCTCATATGTTCCGTGACGTTCAAAACGTTTTGGAGCCTCAATTCTAAGCCGTAATGCATGACGCACTGAACTATTAAGTAGTCATCGGAACGTGCCTGTCAGATGTTCACAACATCTACAGACGACGCTAGAGGGGGTGGTGCACCGAGCGGTGCATTAAGGACATAAGCCTTCTGTGCAGCAATTTGAGGACAATCCTCAGATCACGGACCCAGTCCGCATTATTGCTACCATCATCTTTCAAATCTATTTCTCTAGGAACATATAAAAATTCAAGGGAGCTACAGCGCGATCTAGTAATCTACAACATAATTTGCAAAGACACTTTGACTATGTTCATGATAATGAGTTTAGTTAATCATATTACTTAAAACTCCCACTCAAATTGACATCCCTCCGGTCATTCGAGTGTAACATGATCCAAATCCACCAACTCAAGTCCGATCATCACGTGAGTTGAGGTGGTTTCAATGGTGAACATCTTCATGTTGATCATATCTACTATATGACTCATGTTCGACCTTTCGGTCTCTTGTGTTCCGAGGCCATGTCTGTACATGCTAGGCTCGTCAAGTTTAACCCGAGTGTTCCGCATGTGCAACACTGGCTTGCACCCGTTGTATGCGAACGTAGAGTCTATCACACCCGATCATCGCGTGGTGTCTCGAAACGACGAACTTTCGCAACGGTGCACACTCGGGGAGAACACAATTTTATCTTGAAATTTAAGTGAGGGATCACCTTATAATGCTACCGTCGTCCTAAGCAAAATAAGATGCATAAAAGGATTAACATCACATGCAAATCATAAGTGACATGATATGGCCATGAACTCGTGCTTTTGATCTCCATCTCCAAAGCACCGGCATGATCTCCATCGTCACCGGCATGACACCATGATCTCCATCAACGTGTCGCCATGAGGTTGTCGCGCTGACTGTTGCTTCCACGACTATTGCTAACGTTTAGCGATAAAGTAAAGCATTACATAACGCTTAATGATTGACACGCAGGTCATACAATAATTAAAGACAACTCTATGGCTCCTGCCAGTTGCCGTACTCATCGACATGCAAGTCGTGATATTCTATACAACACATGATCATCTCATACATCACATATATCTCATCATGTAATTGGCTATATCACATCACAACATACCCTGCAAAAACAAGTTAGACGTCCTCTAATTGTTGTTGCATGTTTTACGTGGCTGCTACGGGTATCTAGCAAGAACGATTCTTACCTACGCAAAAACCACAACGGTGATATAAAAGTTGCTATTTCACCTTCTACAAGGACCGCCTCTGTCGAATCCGATTCAACTAAAGTGGGAGAGACAGACACCCGCCAGCCATCTTATGCAACAAAGTTACATGTCAGTCGATGGAACCGGTCTCTCGTACGTGGACGAGTAAGGTTGGTCCGAGCCGCTTCATCCCACAATACCGCTGAATCAAGAAAAGACTAAGGAGGGAAGCAATCTGAATATCAACGCCCACAAACTCCTTTGTGTTCTACTCGAGATCTCATCTACGCATAGACCTAGCTCTGATACCACTGTTGGGGAACGTTGCATGGGAAACAAAAATTTTCCTACGCACACACAAGATCTATCCATGGTGATGAGCATCTACGAGAGGGAGAGTGAATCTACATACCCTTGTAGATCGCTAAGCGGAAGCGTTAAGAAACGCGGTTGATGTAGTCGAACGTCTTCGCGATCCAAATCGCCGAGTGTCCCGCGATCTCATCACGATCCATCTCACGATCCAATCTTGATCCGTCCCACGATCCCATCACGATCCGTCCCGTGATCAAATCATGAATCGTCTCGCGATCCTGATCACGGTCCTTCCGATCTAGCGCCGAACGGACGGCACCTCCGCGTTCAGCACACGTACAGCTTGATGACGATCTCCGCCTTCTTGATCCAGCAAGAGAGAGAGAAGAGATAGACGAGTTCTCCGCCAGCACAACGGCGTAGTGGGGGTGGTGGTGGAGCTGTTCCGACAGGGCTTCACCTAAGCACCAACAAAAACAGATTTGAGGAAAACCGTATAGACGGGGGGAGAGAGGGCTGCACTGTGGCTTAGGGTGTTTGGCCCTCTCTCCCCTCTAGTATATATAGGAGGGAGGGGGAGGGGGCTGGCGCCCTAGGGTTTCCCCCCTAGGTGCGGCCGAACCAAGGAGGAGGAGGTGGACTCCTCCACTTCTTCCTAGTCCAAATAGGACACCTTCCATATTTGGTTCCCCTTCCCTTTTCTTGGGTTTTATGCCTTTTCCACTTATTCCAGCCGCATGGGCCTTATAGGGCTGCCTTGCCCAGCCCACTAAGGGCTGGTGCAACCCCCTTTAGGCCCATGTGGCCTCCCGGCATGGGTGGCCCCTCCCGATGGCCCTCCGGCACTCCCGGTACACTACCGGAAATACTCAAAACTTTTCCGGTGGCCAAAACGGGACTTCCTATATATCAATCTTTACCTCCGGACCATTCCGGAGCTCCTCGTGATGTCCGGGATCTCATCCGGGACTCCGAACAACCTTCGGTCACCAATCATACATAACTCAATTCTACCGAAACGTCACCGAACCTTAAGTGTGCAGACCCTGCGGGTTCGAGAACTATGTAGACATGACCGAGACACCTCTACGGCCAATAACCAATAGCGGGAACTGGATGCCCATATTGGTTCCTACATATTCTACGAAGATCTATATCGGTCGAACCTCTATGTCAAGGATTCAATTAATCCCGTATGCTGTTCCCTTTGTTCTTCGGTATGTTACTTGCCCGAGATTCGATTGTCGGTATCTCTATACCTAGTTCAATCTCGTTACCGGCAAGTCTCTTTACTCGTTCCATAATACAAGATCTCGTGGCTAACACTTTAGTCACATTGCTTGCAAGGCTCATTGTGATGTTGTATTACCGAGTGGGCCCTGAGATACCTCTCCGTCACACGGAGTAACAAATCCCAGTCTTGATCCATGCCAACCCAACAGACACCCTCGGAGATACCTGTAGATCACCTTTATAGTCACCCAGTTACGTTGCGACGTTTGATACACACAAGGTATTTCTCCGGTGTCAGTGAGTTGCATGATCTCATGGTCATAGGAACAGATACTTGACATGCAGAAAACAATAGCAATAAACTGACACGATCATATGCTACGTTTATAGTTTGGGTCTTGTCCATCACATCATTCTCCTAATGATGTGATCCCGTTATCAAATGACATCTCATGTCCATGGCTAGGAAACCTTCACCATCTTTTGATCAACGAGCTAGTTAACTAGAGGCTTACTAGGGACACAGTGTTGTCTATGTACCCACACATGTATTTGAGTTTCCAATCAATACAATTATAGCATGGATAATAAACGATTATCATGAACAAGGAAATATGATAATAACCAATTTATTATTGCCTCTAGGGCATATTTCCAACATACAGCTAGTTGGTTGTGGGTTACCGAGGGTGATTCCTCTTTCACCACCTCCAACGAAGCTTATGTCGTGCAACCCCGCAAGTGTGAATACCCTCGAGGCTGATTCCTCCGGATTCACCTTGACGGATACGTCGAGAGGGAAATCCAATGAGGGTGATTCCTCGGATTCCATCTTGATGTTATGAACACACGGTTACCTGGAGTTTACTACAGATACTGGATAAAGACGGGTCGACCCTGAGGGGTACCCGCGAGAGGTACAATTGAAAGTCGGGCGGGCCCGGAGAGCACCCGCGAGAGTTACTGTGGCGGCTGGCTGTTTAGCGGTACCACTCAGGTTGTGGTGGTAGCTCCGGACTTGTCCTGACAGTCGTCACTAAAATTAATAATGCACTAACGGATTTGGGTATTGATCTGAGTTGGCCACTGGCCTATACACACTACCACCACGCGGGATAATGGTTTAATGGGGCCCTCGACTCCGTATGCATCAGCCGAAAACTCTGTCAGACGTCCAGTTCAGCATTGCGGCACGGCCGGGTCGGCACCCCAGAGGTGGTGCCTGGATCGCCCTGCTCGCAACGACCCGGAGTGCAAAGGGCGATGGGCCCAAGACCCCCTGAGCACTTAGGATGTAGACCGGCGGGGACCTCTCTGCTGAGCTCTAGGTAGGGCTGCGGTGTGTCGATCAGCCGAGGCCGGGCATGACCCAGAAAAGTGTGTCCGGCCAGAGTTAATCGAGCGTGTTGGGTAACAGTAGTGCACCCGTGCAGGGAAGATTATCTATTCGAATAGCCGTGTCCACGGTAACAGGACGCTCAGTGTTGTATCCCGATCTACTACAACTTGAACTGGATACATGTTATTTAATTGTAAGCTCCGGGATCGCTTTCTCGCAGGGAGTCGAGGAAGGATCCCTAGGCTTTGCTACTACATGCTTGTTGCTTTATTATACTACTAATCTGCACTCTTCTAATGCTGCAAGACGCTGAAGATGCTAGTCTTCGATAGGTTAGGCCTTCCCCTCTATTCTGGCATTTCTGCAGTATAGTCCACAGATACAGCCCCTTCCCTTTGATACTGATGCATGCTTAGCATAGATCTGATGTAAGTCTTGTGAGTACTTTGGATGAGTACTCACGGTTGCTTTGCTTCCCTTTTTCCCCATACCCGATTGCTGCGACCAGATGGCGGAGCCCCGGAGTCAGCTGCCCCAGTCGACGACTACTACTACCCCTCCGTTGGGTCCTACTTCTACGTGGAGGCCGACGGCCAGGAGTAGTTTAGGAGGCACCCAGGCAGGAGGCCTGCGCCTTTTCGATCAGAGCCGTTGTTTGTTTTCGCCTTCTTAAGGCAGATTTGTTTAACTTTGTGTCTGTACTCAGATACTGTTGTTGGTTCCGCTAACGCTTGTAAGCGAGCTTGTGTATTCGAGCCCTCGAGGCCCTGGCTTGTAATATAAAGCTTATATTATTTTATTTTGTATTTAGAGTTGTGCTGTGATATCTTTCTGTGAGTCCTTAGACTTGATCATGTGCATTTGCGTGTATGATTAGGACACGATTAAGTTGGGGCGTCACAACTGGCTCCACCGCCCCTGCTACTCTGCTAGGCATATCTGCCTGCCGTTCCCCATTCTCAATGTGCACACTCACTCCACCGCCCCCCTACCCCTATCCATCTCGTCAGGCCGGCCCTCACTAAGCTTAGCTGCGCCCGCATCGCGCCCTGCATCTGCCGCCCGTGCCGCGCCCAGCTGAGTCTGCCGCCGGCGCCGCACCCAGTTGCAGCTGCAGCCGCAGCCAAATCTCTGCGAGCGGGAGCGAAAGGATAGGAAGGAGAGAAGCCGCATGCACTGACCTTCTTCCCATCGCCGGCGCTTGGTTTAGATAGCCCCTTCTCGTCGAATCCGGTCGCCGTAGTCCCCGAGGAGGCGCTCAAGCTCTATCGGGCGACCCAGCGCAAGGCGCCGTCTGAGGCGGATGCGGAGGTGTGGGATTCGTCTCCACCGAGTCGGCGGCTGTGGCACCAGATGCAGCGGATCGGGCGCTTCTCTTTCACCGGTGAGCCGCATGTGCCTGCCCCAGATGCGCGTCGGCCCGTGTAGGGGGAGGAGTCGATGGAGCGGGTGTCGCGCTCATCCTCACCTTCACCCGATGCGAGAACTCCCGCTCCGCGCGCCGCCGACAGCTGGTAAGCCCACGCGTTCCCCTTCACAGCGCCGGGCACTGACTCAGTTAGTGTTTTGAGCTGATTGTTGTGTAAGCTATGATTTAGATAGTGTAGGTATATAAAATCAAAAATATCCATGCTGAGGTTGGTATTCTAGTTCCCTGATGCTGTAATTTCCGCCTTTGCCTTTGTGAGTTCAGTAATTCAGTTGGTCCTGCCATCTTATATCTATGCAGGCTGCTAATTTGTGATGGTTTGCTCATGTAGGTTAACATGATGGATGAGTAGTCTGCTAGTGACGAAGACCCTTAGCTATGATGTCATCTAGTCTCATTTGGTACGTGCATATGCATACTTTATTCTTAATTGCGGAGACATTTCTATTCTAATGCGATTAATGGGGACATACAATAAACACATAAGCGTTGAGTTAGGAGGTATACCCATCTGTCTGCAGTGTGCTCTTAATACACTCTTGCCTTGGCCATGTTGAAATGTCTAGGTCATTCCACTTATCTGATTTTAGTTTGATGTGAACCGATGCAAATTTGAATACACTTTCAAGTCCTTCCAGCTGCATGAATAAATGACAAAGTATTAGCATCACAAGTGAAGAATAACAGAAATCGTTTCATCAAAAGATGGTGCAGTGGGACTAATAACTAACCATATCAGTGAGGTCTTTGCGGTGAATTCTTGTGCCTAGCGAGTCGAGCACCTGGATGCTTCGCACCCTGGTATTTATAACTTCTAGGTACCAATGAAGTCTTCAATGTTTACTGGAACGAATACCTGAAAAAGGGTTTTTGTTAGTTTAGGTCACATCTATACAAACGCGATTGAATTCATAGTAATATGTATGGAACTGAGACTCACCATACCATGTTCCAAATAGGTTGTAGCTCTCATTAATACCCATCTTGGTGTGACATCTTGTATACAGCTAAATTCCCTTATCATCTTAGAGAAGCATGCACTCTCTAAGAACACACTTCCACCTGACCTCATCTGTAGATGCTCTTTAGCACATATGCAATGTATGTATGCGTCTATGATCTACAATATGAAGTGCACACCTTGGTTATAGGAGATAATAGAAACTCATGTTAAACCAGGCATCGTCTTGTCATAAAGCTACATATACTTACTTCGTCGTCTTGTCATAAAGGCATTTGGCACGCAGGTTAGATGCTATGATGTAGGATATGCAGCTCAGCAACTGAGCATTATCATGGATTAGTTGATGGTTGGCTTGTTTTGAATAGAAATTTCACCTGCGCATCCAGACTGTATTTTGTAACCATGGCGCCCTCAGTTGAGCGAGTTGTTATTTCGAATTAATTACAAGAAACTGGTCCAATCCATGATGCGATGCTAGAGTAATATGACGGTACTGTTTTGTTACTTCACTGAAATATCACTTAAAAATCCAGAATTTACCTCACTGAAATATGCACATAAAAATCCAGAATCTGCTCATTCTAGTCAGAACATTGATTTGGATAGAGGCATGAAGCGCACCATGTAAACATTACTGTCCGTTCTAACTAAAAGAAGAAGGAGAAAAGATGTGTAATACGTATTAAAATCTTGCCTGATGTTTCAGAGGATGGCGAAAGCAGTGCAGGGAGCTGGCGGCCTGTCCGCAGTGAGGAGGTGATGGAGGAACAGCCACGCACTTGAGGGTGGGTACAGGGCAGCAAGGGCGCCGACCAGGAAGGCGACGATGAAAAAGTGCGGCGAGGGAATCAACTTCAGTGAGGAGGTGATGGAGGAACAACCATGCAGTTGATGGGTGGGTACAGGGCGGCGAGGGCGCCGACCAGGAAGCGACGCTACTACCGAGCGGCGAGGTCGTCGTCCATTTTTCTCTGTGGTCAGCCATTGTAAATCGGTAAGTGCACACCAGAAACATATCAGATTACAAGGCTGGCCGTTGGATTGTGATTAGTGGGGTGCGTTTAGTGAAGTTCACGTTTACTCTTTTTTTTTTTTTTGCGAGAAACTTCCAATCTATTCATCTTCAATTATGGCAGTACAAAGAACAACAGAGGTAATAAAAATTACAACCATGTCCGTGGACCACCTAGCGACGACTACAAGCACTGGAGCGAGCCGAAGGCGCGTCGCCGTCATCGCCCCTCCCTCACCGGAGCCGGGCAAACCTTGTTGTAGTAGACAATCGGGAAGTCGTCGTGCTAAGGCCCCATAGGACCAGCGCGCCAGAGTAGCAACCATCGCCGATGAAGAAAGTCGTAGATCAGAAGGATCAAACCTGTAAACACCTAAACAAAGACGAACGAAGACCAGCACCGACCGAATCCTGCGAGATCCGACGGAGACAAACCTCCACACGCCCTCCGACGATGCTAGACACACCATCAGGACGTGGATAGAACGAGCCTCAACCAAGACGCTGAATCTAACAAGAACGAGATGGGGCGGACCGGCGGCGGTGCCGACGGGAGGAGAAGAGCTTTCCTTGTGGAGGAGGAAAGAGATGGAAGAATCGTTGTAATAGAGGAATTTATTCCTTCTTCCTTCTGAACTACTCTTGACCCTCTACTTTAATTCTTTAGGCAGCTTATTGATTTCAAATCATAGATGTATATAAATTGGTGGAACGGGCTGTAGGGATGCGAGGTGGGACTATTTGGTCGGGTGGATGAGCCCTTTGAGACCAAACACCATGACGGGAGTTCAATCCCTCGCTCCAACACATATTTTTGGCAGGTCTTATTTTTGCCGCTAGATGGGCCGCCTGATCGCTTGATCGTTCTTCCCTCGCTAGATGGGCGCCCTGATCGCTAGATGAGCAGATGTACGAAGAGCCTGAGGCCAGGTGACCGACGCTAGTATCTTTACGAAACGTTATTTTCCCTTTTTTTCCACTTACGGGTGGCATTGGTGGGCAATTCTTGCCAAATTCCAGGATAATTTAGATGACGGTGAACGGGAAGAAGCAATCCGTGCTTTATTATTAGGTAAAGATAGATTCCTATTCCTATTTAGGATAGTCTGTACATTTTAAAAGAAAGCCTAGATCAAAGGAAAAAAAACATTAGTACATGCTACCAACCTACCACGGTAACTTGTGCAGAGAAACAGCCCCCAAGTCATTACACACGACTCCCCTCAAAAAAAAAAGTCATTACACACGACTCTCTAATAGTATCAACGTTTTATACGCAAACTACAACAACCATCGGTCTCAGGCATAGCAACACTACTACTTCTTCCGATCCAAAATAAGGTCATTCGTTCAAAACTGCGCACTTATTTAGATTTGAAACTGTGGCACTTATTTTAGATCGAAGGAAGTATAAAAGATCAACAACGATGAGGCAAAAAGAAAGAAAGAAAAAAAAACAAGGTAGAAAGAGTTTAGGGCATCACCAACACCGACCCGCAAACTCCTCCGCATCCGTCCGCGGACACGGGAACCAGTCCGCGGACACGGATGCGGAAGACCGTCATCCAATGCTATTCTGTATATGTGCACCAGTAAAGTGCAGTTTGAAATTCAAATTTAGTCTGATCCACACAGCACGCCGGATCACACCAGCGCAGGATCGCATGCCCGATCACAACCAAAAAGAGGCAAGTATGCTTAGTTTTTTACATGCCCGAATCCAAGAGAACATCAGTCCGGCAGTCCGTGCAATTTTCTGCCCTGCTGGACCGGCTATCCCAGCCATCTGCTCCTCGATCAAGGTGTCGTCGCCGCCTCGTAGGTAGCCTCCGCCTCCGCCGCGTCCTCGTTATCCGCCGCTATCAACTCATCTTTTTGCTGCTACAACATCTGGTAGCGGACGGATTGCACGATAATTGCGTCGGCATCCTAAGAGGCTACATTCAAGGACAACATCTTGGCGTCCTTCGCATTGGCGGCGATCTGCATCTTCTGTTCCTCGAGCGCGGCCTTCCTCTCTTCGATCATGCTCCTCCTCTCTTCGAGCTTGAGCTTATTGTCCGTCGCCTCCATCAACAATTTGAACCTCTCTGCCTTTTTCTCATCCTTGATGTCCGAGCGCTTCACGCATGCCTCCTTCTTTCTTGGCCAAGATGTCCTTGAACCTCTCCATCAGCTTGGCCACCGCACCTTCTTGCTTCGCCCTCTCCTCCTCCCACTTCTTCCATTGTAAAAATCTTCTAACCTTCTTCGGCGGTTCTTGGGTTGGGTCGGTAGGGTCACCGATTTCTTCCTCGGTGGCTTGGGCGGCGGTCTTGGCTATGAAAAGGTTCCACTTCGGTTGCCCATTCAATTTCAACAAACAATGCATGACGGTGAAGTTTTTCTTCTCCAACTTCTTGTACACTAAACAAGCACGAGAAGGCTACAAAGTGGAACACTGTGAACAATGCATATCCAGTTAGTGAGCAACAAAACTAAGCATATCCGGCTAGTGATCAACTTACTTGCTCGGTGATTTGTGCACCGCTAGGCCACCGTGCGATGAGATGCTTCAAGTGCCCGCAATGTTTCGACACGGCCTCTTGGATGGTGTACCACCGATGGTTGAGGGACTTCGATTCACGGTTGCGGATGACCGCGTCGGAGTAGGGGGCGAAATGCTTGTGTTCGTGGAACCAAGTGTGAATGTTGTTCCAAAATGTTGTGCCCTTTTGCTTCGTGCCATGGATCGAGGCTAGTGGCCAACCATGCATCGCACAACAGCTCGTCCTGCCGCATGTTGAAGCTTTCTCCTCTACTCTTCTTCTTCGGATCGCCGGTTGTATCATCCGGATCATCATCCTCGCCGTCCTCCTCCTCCTCCTCCTCCTCCTCCTCCCCCTCCTGCTGCTGCTGTCCGGCGGCCCAATGTTGCGTTGCTGTGTGCCCACGCCGGTCTGGGTGTAGGACTGCTGCTGCTGGTAGTTGTCGGACTGGGTGGGATCCGAGTCTTCCACCTGCCCGTCATCATAGACACATCCTCCTTCTTCGCCTCCGTCGTGGATGATGTCGAGCATCTCCTTGTCCGGATCGTCGTACGCTGACTCGCCCGCTCTACGCATTGTAGTGAACAGCGTGCGGACACCCATCTGCTCCCTGCCCGCCGTCCGTGCCCGGACGAGCTGCGGCGAAGAATACTCGGAGAAGAGCGGCGCCACGTTTATGTCGACGATGTAAGGCACCTTCCTCGCGGGGGTTCCGAGCTGCTTGGCGGCGTAAAAGTACGGAGGCTTGTAATGCTCCGGCCACGGCGACGTCTGTACTGTGGGCGCGCCCGTCTGGGCACCGCGGCCTCCACCGCGACGTCCGCCACGTCCGCCACGACCACCACGCCCGACGCTACCACAAGGCCCATCGGCGGCCATCCGCTTCTTGAGCTTCTCCTCCTTTGCGGCCTTCGCTTTGACGCGACGAGTTTGCCGCGTAGCCAAGCTGATCTTCCTGGCGAGCGTGATGCTCGGATCCTCCGGCACCTCCGCCGCCTCCATCTCCGACAGGTTCTCCTCCGGTTCCATGCATCGGCGGCGAAAGGAAGGAGAGGGTGGGAGAAAAGGGCGGGAATTAGATGGAGAGCGGCGGGGCATGAAGGAAGAGAGTGAGGGATTTTGGCGCGGAAACAATGCGGGTTGCTACAAAAGTGCGGGCCTCGCCTTCCTTTTGTGTGGCCCGGGGGGGGGGGGGGGGGGGTTCAGAGTCCGACGTTTCTCGTGTCCAGACTCCCACAAAACCCCCCACGTTTGGTTCCGGTTTGCGAAAAAAGACTGCGCCACGGACCGATATAGACCCGCACTGGATGACTTTCATTGTCCGGACCGCGCAATCCGAACGTATGCGGGCGGTTTAAGGGTCGGCGTTGGAGATGCCCTAACCAGTTTCTCCTGGAATTTCTCTCTCTCATGTGATCATCGGTTTAGTAACCCATTTCAAGTCTGCGCGTCATAGGCGCCATTCCTCTTCTCTTGTGAATGAAGCGCGTATCAATGTCAATCAGCAGCCCGGCCATGGCCCGAATCGTGAGCCGACCGTCGCTTTTCTGCAATCCGGACCAATAGGATATCCAGTAAGCAATTGAATGGTAAAACGTGTGAACCAGAGAAGAACAAGACGTGGGAAATTACACAGACCATGAGACCAGACTGGGATTTGCAGAGTAGCCGAGTGAGGGGCGTGGACCAAACCCCCGGTGCCTACAAGATGAGTGTCGGTGGACCAAACCAAAGGGTCGTGGTTCATGATTACAAAGTGCTGCAACAGAAACAAGGAAAAGCAGCTCGGTTGGGTGCGCGTGGCCGGATGCTTTTGAAAGTGGGAGGAGGGTTGGTGCGTAGGCGCGGCCGGCGAGGGAACAGATTGCTGCAGATGGGATGACGGGACGCGCTGCCTTTTGGAGGACACACACACACTGCTACTTGTGCTATGATCGTGAAGCTTGGGCAAGGAAAATACTATAGACGACGAGCATGTATGGCTACTGTCTCGAGCAATCTTATCAACCAGAGGTGAACAATGGGGCAGTGGGCAGTAGCCCTTCTCTCTATTCTGTTTGTTTTTCTCGCTCACTATTCCGAGTTCTTATTATGCCTGAGCGATGTGTTAGAATAATTCGAGGTGTACGAGTCGATCCGTCGACAAGAAACAATCACACAAGCATGAGCTACCACAGTGAGATTTGTTAACAAGGTTCATCAACATGACTACATCTTGGGACATGACTATGAGCGCTTCTCCCATAAGCTAAATCAGCATAGTACAGTCAACGATAAACCCGCCGAGGCCATCAAACAACGCTCCGGCCACCGCGGAACTGTCGGTCCGGCCATCCCTGCCACGGATGCCAGACCGTCTCTCTCGTGATCTCTGTCTAGTCTATCAGCTTGCGTCTAGTCTATTTGGTTACCATCGGTGCCTTTATATAATAGGCCCGGATTACACGGGTTTCACTAAAACACTTAACTCTCCGCTAATTACAAGTTCAACTATGGCATAACTCGTAATATAATATTCGAGACATATTTTAGCACTTCATCTTGGCGAAAATGTCCTCGCCATCCTAAGGCCACCATGCGCGAACTTGCGTCTACCTTGGACCATTAAACATGAGCTTCGGCGCTACTTCCTTAACGTCACAGGACTCCACCTGCAACTGTAGTCCCTTGTTTTCTCCATGATAGTCAAACCTCCCACGAAAGTTAAGTTCTTCTACACTCTTGTTTTATGTTCCCAACCCTGTCGGAGTATCCGTCCAACGCCATCACGCACCGACCATAAAGTCATCATATCCGATAACACTGATGTATCGGCACCCTGGTAAGTCATTCCTGAGCTGCGTGAGAGTGAACAACACGCATATTAAGTGCCACATATAAGAATTTCTAAACCCACCATTCTTGCTATTGTTGACTGCATGTCTAAATTTGAAATAATTTTTTGTAGCTCTTTAGTCATATCGAGTCAAATTCAAAATTGTCTCACTCTTTTTTTGGATAGTCTTCTATATGCCTCGCAGCTATTGCACTCCGCCTCCTTCTGTATTTGTCACCCGCACTTTGCCATGTGCACCGAAGATAACAAAATATACGACCATGTACTCTTCAAGATTTGACATCCTATATACCGAAATAGTTCATCCCCACTACTTTTATTATCTTAACATGCACACATGCCAATCATCGAAGGCCCACCACGACATGCATGAGAATTATTTTTCATTATTAGTTGATCCCCACTAATTCTATTTATTTCAACATGCACACATAAGTCACACACACATGTCACCTTAAAGGCCCACCCAACATGCATGGAAAAAAATCATTATATTATACTATCTATGTTCAATAAATATTTTCGACTATATAATAATCCAATACAAAAATATATAATATGTATTCTTTAGTATTTTTTCATATATTATTAATCAAAATATTTCATACAAGCAAATCCTATTGGAATATATTTCAACATATTCCCGCCGTAACGCGCGGGGTATCATCTAATTTCTCTAATCTCCAACACTTTTGCCACTAGTGCCTTGCCACCAAGGTCGAGCACGCCTTGTCGCCAAACCCTAGTCCGCTCGCGTAGGACACACACATCGGACCCATCTGACCGATCGAATCAATCTACTGTGCCACCGCCTCCGCCACCGCTATACGCATCTCGCGGAGACGGATCGAATCCATTGCTTTCTTTGCATTGATTTCCTGTCTTTGTTGTTTTACGCGCGGACTAATCTCGTTCCGGACCAGCCACCATCACGATGAAACTTTTGCTTGGTCCGATTAGCTTCCGTGAACGAGCTGATCGGCTACCGCAGATACAACCTGACTATAATCCTTCTTCTAGATCAATTTCCGCAACATCTTTGAAACCTTAATCTGATACCACTTATTAAAATAATTCAAGGCGCATGTCGATCCATCGAGGACAAACAATCACACAAGTACGAGCTACGACACCGAGATATGTTAACAAGGTTCATCAACATGACTAAATCCTCGAGGCATGACGAGCGCTCCTGCCATGAAGTAAATCAACGATAAGCCCGCCAAGGCCATCAGAGCTCCAACCACCGCACCACGGCCAGTCCGGCCACCCATGCCACAGGCGCCGGACCATCCCTTTTGTGACATCTGTCTAGTCTACCGGTTTATGTCTAGTCTATTTGGATACCCAGCGGTGCCTTTATATAATGGAAAACTATTTAAATCAACTTGATTTGTGGCTCCGTCTGCCGCCTCCACAGCTTGATGATATGTCTCCGTCGTATCTATAATTTTTGATTGTTTCATGTCAATATTCTACAACTTTAATATACTTTTGGCAATATTTTATATTATTTTTGGGACTAACATATTGATCCAGTGCCTAGTGTCAGTTCCTGTTTTTTGTTTCGTAGAAAATCCATATCAAACGAAGTCCAAACGCGATAAAATTTTACGGATATTTATTTTAGAATATATGTGATTTTTGGGAGGAAGAATCAACGCAAACGGAGGCCCACAGCCTTCACATGGCATCAGGGTGCCACCCCCCAGGCCGCGCGGGGTTGCCTTGCGGCCACCTTGTAAGTCGGTTGGAGTCCTTCAGCCGCAAGGAAGCTTATATCGAGAAAAAAATCGTGTTAAAATTTCAGCCCGATCGGAGTTACGGATCTCCGGATATTTAAGAAACGGTTTTCGGCCAGAAACAGGAACGTGAAACAGAAGAGAAACACAGAGAGAGAGAGATCCAATCTCTGAGGGGCTCTTGCCCTCCGGGAGCCATGTCGGCCATGGACCAGAGGGGAAACTCTCCTCCCATCTAGGGGGGAGGCCAAGCAAGAAGAAGGAGGGGGGCTTTCCCCCCTCTCTTCCGGTGGCGCCGGAGCGCCGTCGGGGGAACCATCGTGACGACGATCTACACCAACAACTTCGCCGCCGTCATCACCAACTCCCTCCCCCTCTATGCAGTGGTGTAACCTCTCTATTCCCGTTGTAATTCTTTACTTGAACATGGTGCTCATGCTATATATTATTACCCAATGATGTATGGCCATCCTATGATGTTTGAGTAGATTCTTTTTGTCCTACGGGTTAATTGTGGTATGATGTGATTGATATGCGTTGTATGTTAAATTGGTGCTGTCCTATGGTGCCCTCCGTGTCTCGCAAGTGTGTCGGATTTCTGTTGTAGGATTTTGCAATACGTTCATGATTCGCTTATAGTGGGTGGCTAGAGTGACAGAAGCTTACACCCGAGTAAGGGGGTTGTTGCGTATGGGAGTAAAGAGGACTTGTTACTTAATGCTATGGTTGGGTTTTACCTTAATGATCTTTAGTAGTTGCGGATGCTTGCTAGAGTTCCAATCATAAGTTCATATGATCCAAGTACGGAAAGTATGTTAACGTATGCCTCTCCCTCATTGCATATGATAAGTATCTATCGTGTTATATTCAATTGCCTATGGACAATCTATCTCATTGTTCTACAAAAAGCTCTCTACTAAACGACTAACTTTTATTATCTTGCAAATTACTCCTAGTTTTATTCCCGCTAAGTACTTCTAGTTTTATTCTTGCAAACTTATCCTTACACCTACAAAGTAGTTTTATTCTTGTTCTGGGTAAAGTGAATGTTAAGTGTGCGTAGAGTTGTATCGGTGGTCGATAGAACTTGAAGGGAATATTAATTCTACCTTTATTTCCTCGCTGGGTTCGACACTCTTACTTATCGAGAAAGGCTACAAATATCCCCTATACTTGTGGGTTATCAAGACCTTTTTCTGGCGTCGTTGCCGGGGAGCAATAGCGTGGGGTTGATATTCTCGTGTGTGCTTGTTTGCTTTATCACTAAGTACTTTTTTATTTTGTGCTCTTGTTTTCTATCTTTAGTTATGGGTAGGAAACGTAAAATACCAAAAAAATTAGTTGTACTTGCTAACCCAATGGTTGAAGAACCGCCCAAAATCTTTTATACTGCTGAAGCTTTCTACTTGGATCATCTTCGATTCCTTTGTGCTCGTGCTAAAAACCCAACTAGCTTAGTTGAGGGAAAATCATTAGATGAGCATGCTTATTTTGTGCGACACCGCTTGTCTCAAAAAGGGAAACTCTTAAGGTACCAAATTAATTGTTTGCATTGCTATGCTTGGAATTTATGCGAAATATATGATTTTACTTGTTGTTCTGAAGACCCTAAAAAACACCTTCCCTACCAATGTGAGTTTAAGGATAATGGAATCTTATCTTCTTATACCAAAGGTGTTTATAGTTACTATGATATTGAACAAATTGAAGAATTTGTTTCTTTTAAGGGTGCCTATGAAATTGCTTCTTTGATTGAAAAGTGTGATGCTACTCTTTACAAATCTGAAAATTTTGTCATACTTAAATATTTCTATGAAAACTATGCTTCTAATTCTTATGTTAAAGAATATATTGAGGAAGTCCCCGCTGTCCAAGAGGAGACTAATATTTTGCAGGAATCTATGGCAGAAGAAATTGCTGAAACTGTGAGCTCATTGGATGAAAAAGATGACGAGGAGTGCGAAGAACAAAGGGAGGAAGAGCGGATTAGCTACCCGTGCCCACCTTCTAATGAGAGTAACTCTTCAAATCATTTTTTTTTTAATTTCCCTTCATGCTTACCGAAGGATGAATGCTATGATAATTGCTATGATCCCTTGGATTCGTTTGAAATATCCCTTTTTGATGAAATTGATGCTTGCTACGCTTGTGGCCATGATGCCAATATGAATGATGCTTATGGAGATGAACTTGCTATAGTTCCTTATGTTAAACATGAAATTGTTGTTGTTGCACCCACACATGATAGTCCTATTACTTTTTGAATTCTCCCAACTACACTATATCGGAGAAGTTTGCACTTATTAAGGATTACATTGATGGGTTGCGTTTTACTATTACACATGATAATTGTGATGAATATAATATGCATGTGCTTGCTGCTCCTAATTGCAATTATTGTGAGAGAGAAACTACATCTCCACCTCTCTATGTTTCCAATATGATAAAATTGCAAGAAACTATTTATGCTATGTATCGGCCTTTATTATGTGTGCATGAATTGTTCTTTTATGACATGCCGATGCATAGGAAGAGAGTTATACTTTGTCATTGCATGATATATGTTGCTTTGTGCTCACTACTAAATTACAAATCATTGTTAATTAAAATTGGCTTTGATATACCTTGGGATCCGGGTGGATCAATTAGGAGCACTTTATGCCTAGCTTAATGGCTTTAAAGAAAACGCTGCCTGGGAGACAACCCGGAAGTTTTAGAGAGTCATTTTCTTCTGTTGTGTGCTTTTAAAATATTTAAAAACAAAAAATATAGAGGGAAACCTAAAACTTTTACAAAAAGAGAAGTGAAAGTGAGACAGATGAGCAATATTGAAGTGGGGCTAGCCTTGAACTTTGTTCATGCCCATGGAAACTTTGTGAACCTTGATTACAGAAACTTTTTAACAAAAATAATTATCCCCTTCTACAAATCCATTGTATTATAAAAATAACGTGCCAAGATTTACCTTTAGGGTGTTTAAATTGCTTGTTTGGTGTGTGCTGTGCAAAAACAGAAACTTTTTCTGTAGTGTTTGAATTTCTATATTTTACTGGAACATGCAAAAATTCTGAAAATTTTACACAGTACTTCTATGAAAATTGTTTATTTTGTACTAATGTTTCAGAATTTTTGGAGTTAAAGAGGTATATGTTTCATCTGCATCTCTACAGACTATCCTGTTTTCACAGATTGTTGTTATAGTTTCTTTATTTGCTTATGTTTGAAATCTTGCTGAGCCCCATTTACTTGGGAGCCATAGAATTGTGATAGCATACAGTGGGTAATGTTTGATTATAATTATACAATAATGTTACAGCAGGACATGATGGGATTTGATGTTATATGTACGAATCCCTCTAATAAAAAGTTCAGTTAAGTTTTGTGTGGATGAAGTGTTCGAAGAATGAGGAGGTATCGATATGAGGAGAATAAGGAGAGGCAAGAGCTCAAGCTTGGGGATTCCCAAGGCACCCCAAGTAAATATTCAAGGAGACTCAAGCGTCTAAGCTTGGGGATGCCCTGGAAGGTATCCCATCTTTCTTCTACAATCTATCGGTAACTCACTTGGAGCTATATTTTTATTCATCACATGATATGTCTTTTACTTGGAGCATCTTGTGATATAGCTTGTTTGCTTTTTAGTTTTTCACAATCATCTTTGCTCAACACACCTTTTTGAGAGGGACACACATTATTCGTGATTTTTTAGAATACTCTATGTGCTTCACTTATATCTTTTGAGCTAGGCAGTTGCTCTAGTGCTTCACTTATATCTTTTAGAGCACGACGGTGGTTATATTTTAAAGAAATAGTTGCACTCTCATGCTTCACTTATATCTTTTTGAGAGTCCCATGATAGCAATGGTAATATGCACGGGTTATGAATTTGGTCCTGATATGATAGGTATTCAAGAGGGATATAATAAAAACTTTCATGTAGATCACTGAATATGATAAATTTGATTCCTTGCAATAGTTTTGCGAAATTAAGATGGTAATATGGGGGAGGTACTAGTAGATGATTGTGGTTTAGTAAGAATAATTGTGTTAAGGTTTGTGATTCCCGAAGCATGCACGTATGATCTGTCGTTATGCTAATCTGTCGTTATGCTAAGAAGTTGGAGCATGATTTATTATTGATTGTCTACCTTATGAGTGGCGGCCGGGGACGAGCGATGGACCTTGTCCTACCAATCTATCCCTCTAGGGGCATGCGTAGTAGTACTTTGCTTCGAGGGCTAATAAACTTTCGCAATAAGTATGTGAGTTCTTTATGACTAATGTGAGTCCATGGATTATACACACTCTCACCTTTCCGCAATTTGCTAGCCTCTTCGGTACCGTGCATTGCCCTTTCTCACATCGAGAGTTGGTGCAAACTTCGCTGGTGCATCCAAACCCCGTGATATGATACGCTCTATCACACATAAGCCTCCTTATATATTACTCAAAACAGCCACCATACCTACCCATGATGACATTTCCATAGCCATTCCGAGATATCTTACCATGGAACTTCCACCGTTCCATTTTTATGACATACATCATCATTGTCATATTGCTTTGCATGATCATATATCTGACATAGTATTTGTGGCTCAGCCACCGTTCATCATTTTTATACATGTTACGCTAGCATCATTGCACATCCTGGTACACTGCCAGAGGCATTCATATAGAGTCATATTTTTTGTTCTAGTATCGAGTTGTAATGTTGAGTTGTAAGTAAATAGAGGTGTGAGGATCATCATTATTAGAGCATTGTCCCAGTGAGGAAAGAATGGTGGAGACTAATGAGTCCTCGAAAAAGTGGGGATGAGGTCCATGAGACCGTTCTAAAAAAGAGAGGCGAAAAAGAGCCATGAAAAAAATGAGAGAAAAAGAGAGAAGGGGCAATGTTACTATCCTTTTTCCACACTTTTGCTTCAGAGTAGCACCATGTTTTTCATATAGAGAGTCAGTGGGAATTTTTCATTATAGAACTTGGCTTGTATATTCCGATGACGGGCTTCCTAAAATGCCCGAGGTATTCATGAGCAAGCAAGTTGGATGCACACCCATTTAGTTTTCATGTTGAGCTTTCATACACTTATAGCTCTTAGTGCATCCGCTGCATGGCAATCCCTACTCCTTGCATTGACATCAATTGATGGGCATCTCCATAGCCCGTTGATTAGCCTCGTCGATGTGAGACTATCTTCTTATTTTTGACTTCTCTTATTTACCACTACCACCACACTCTATTCCACCCTAGTGCTATATCCATGGCTTGCGCTCATGTATTGAGTGGGAGTTGAAAAAGCTGAAGCGCGTTAAAAAGTATGAACCAATGCTCGGCTTGTCATCGGGGTAGTGCATGATAAATACTTTGTGTGAAGAAGATGGAGCATGACAGGATTATATGATTTTGTAGTGATAACGTTCTTTAGCATTTTTATTTTGAAAGACATGATTGTTTATTAGTATGCCTGAGTATTGATGTCTTTATATCAAATTATAGACTATTGCTTTGAATCATTTGGATCTTATTATTCATACCGTAAGAGAAAGATTACATGATGAAACATGATAGGTAGCATTCCACATCAAAAATTCTGTTTTTATCATTTACCTACTCGAGGACGAGCAGGAATAAAGCTTGGGGATGCTTGATACGTCTCCAACGTATCTATAATTTTTTATTGTTCCATGCTATTATATTATCAATCTTGGATGTTTTTATATGCAATTATATATCACTTTTTGGGACTAACCTATTAACCTAGTGCCCAGTCCCAGTTGCTGTTTTCTGCTTGTTTTTGGCTTTTCAGAGAAACAGTACCAAATAAAGTCCAAATGCCACGAAACTTTTTGGAGATTTTTTTCTGGACAAAAGAGACCTTGGAAGCTTTGGGAGGAGGCCAGAAGCCTCACGAAGGCTTCACAAGGCAACAGGGCGCGGCCCAGGGGCGGCGCCGTGTTGCCTTGTGGGGCCCACGTGACTCCGTTTGACCTAATTCCACTTCTAGAAATTCACAAATATTCGGAAACCATTAGAGAGCCAGAAGAGAAAACCTTTCCGCCGCCGCAAGCCTCTGTTCTTTCGCGATCCCATCTGGAGGCCTTTTCCGGTACTCTGCCGGAGGGGGAATCGATCACGGAGGGCTTCTACATCAACCTTGCTGCCCTTCCGATGATGTGTGAGTAGTTTACCACAGACCTACGGGTCCATAGCTAGTAGCTAGATGGCTTCTTCTCTCTCTTTGATCTTCAATACCATGTTCTCCTCGATGTTCTTGGAGTTCTATCCGATGTAATCTTCTTTTGCGGTGTGTTTGTTGGGATCCGATGAATTGTGAGTTTATGATCAGATTATTCATGAGAAATATTTGAGTCTTCTCTGAACTCTTTTATGCATGATTAAATATATCTTTGTATTTCTCTCCAATCTATCGATTTGGTTTGGCCTATTAGATTGATTTATCTTGCAATGGGAGAGGTGCTTTGTGATGGGTTCAATCTTGCGGTGCTCAATCCCAGTGACAGAAGGGGACATGACACATATTTGTATTGTTGCCATTAAGGATAAAAATATGGGGTTTATTCATATTGCTTGAATTTGCTTCTCTACATCATGTCATCTTGCTTAAGGCGTTACTCTGTTTTTATTAACTTAATACTCTAGATGCATGCTGGATAGCGGTCGATGAGTGGAGTAATAGTAGTAGATGCAGGCAGGAGTCGGTCTACTTGTCACGGACGTGATGCCTATATACATGCTCATTGCCATGAATCCGTCATAATTATTTGATATTCTGTCAATTGCCCAACAGTAATATGTCTACCCACCGTATGTTTCTGTGCTCGAGAGAGAAGCCTCTAGTGAAAACTATGGCCCCCGGGTCTATCTTTATCATATTAAAAACCTAAAAATACCTTGCTGCAATTTATTTACTTTTATTTTAATTAGTAGTTTAGTTTATCAATTTACCTCGATAAGATTTAATCCTTGCAAATAACCGCTAAGAGGATTGACAACCCTCTTATTTGCGTTGGGTGCAAGTGTTTGCTCTTGTGTGTGCAGGTGCGCTTAATGGAATTTTGCTTGGTTCTCCTACTGGATTGATAACCTTGGTTTTTAACTGAGGGAAATACTTATCTCTACTGTACTGCATCATCGTCTCCTTTTCTGGGAAATACCAACGCAGACTACAAATAGCAGGAAGAATTTCTGGCGCCGTTGCCGGGGAGACATCATCAAAATTACCAACTACCTTCGCACAAATTATCATTCACTTGCATTTACTTTATTTTCCGTTTATTTGCATTTGCCTCTCGTTTTCATCTCCCCCACTTCTAATTTTTTTTTACAAAAACACAAAAATATTTTTATTTGCTTGCTTGCTTTTATTGCCATGTCAACACTCAAGAACAGAAAGTAAAACAAAAATTTAAGATCACCATGGATCCTCATCCACTTGATAATATTTTCAACAGATCCAATTATAATGAACCAATTTCTAGTGATTTGAGTGCTCTTGATTTTCTCTATGAAGTTTTGCTTGAAAGTCATGAATCTGAAAATTGAGATGAAGTGTTAGAAGAAGAAATTTATAAAGTGATTCATGATAGCTCCTTGATTGAAAAGCATGATTGCAATGATGTTACTATAAATTCTATTAATGTGAATTGTGCTAATAATATGCAAAACTACAAGCTTGGGGATGATAATTTTGTTATGTCCACTACTTATTGCAATGATCATGATTGGGGTGATAATGCTTCTTATGATCTAAAAAATTTATTTAAGCCTCATGATGAATATGTTATTGATAATAATGTTTGCAATACTATTAAAAGTGGGTTTGGAAGAGCAATAACTTTAGGTAATAATTATCCCACTACTTTGGAGAATTATCGATCTTATGAAATTTTTGATAAAAGTGGGTTTGGAGAGGTCATGACTCTAGTTGATGTTAATCCCACTATCTTGGAAGATTATAAAACTTTTATGCATGTGGATCATGAATATAAAATTGTATATGATAGCTATATTGTTGAATTTGATTATGATCCTACATGTAATTATTATGGGAGAGGAAAATATGGTTGTAGAAATTTTCATGTTACTCAGTTACCTCTCTTGAAGTTCAAATTGTTAATGCTTCGTTCTTCTTCCTTGCATATGCTAGATACTTTTTGTCTTGATAATTTGGTTGCCTATAAAATGCCTATGCATAGGAAGTATGTTAGACTTAAATATGTTTCTTACATGCTATATGATGCTTCCTTTGTGCATCAATTCTTATCTTTTATGTGAGCATCATTAAAATCTCGAAGCCTGTCTTAATGGCTATAAAGAAAGAGCTTGTTGGGAGACAACCCAATGAATAAAATAAAATTTTGCTTTTACCTACTGTTTTTGTGTGTTTGAATGATATTAGCTTCTGTTATGATTGTGTTTTTATGTTTTAATTAGTGTTTGTGCCAAGTAATGCCTTTGGGATGATGTTGATGATAGTATAATTGATGCTGTTTGGAAAACAGAAAGTTTTGCGTCCAGTGCTGGAATTTTAATTCTGTACTGGAGTGTCAGAAAAATCTGAAATTTTTACAAAGTATTGGTATATGAATTTTTTTATGTTGTCCTAATGTTTCAGAATTTTTGGAGTTACAGAAGTGTGGCTTCTAAATAGATCTTTACAGACTGTTCTGTTTTAGACAAATTCTGTTTTTGTTGCATAGTTTGCTTATTTTGATGAATCTATGGATCGTATCGGGGGGTATGAGTCATGGAGAAGTTGGAGGACAGTAGCATTATGCCAATATTAAATATGAATCAATTTACTACAGTACCTAAAGTTTAAGATTTGTTTGTTATACTAACGGATCTCACGAGGTTTCTGTTGAGTTTTGTGTGCTGAAGTTTTCAAGTTTTGGGTGAGACTACGATGGATAAAGGAATAAGGAGTAGAAAGAGGCTAAGCTTGGGAATTCCCAAGGCACCCCAAGGTAATATTCAAGGAAGACTCAAGCTTCTAAGCTTGGCGATGCCCCGGAAGGCATCCCCTCTTTCGTCTACAATCTATCGGTAACTCACTTGGAGCTATATTTTTATTCATCACATGATATGTGTTTTACTTGGAGCGTCTTGTGAAATAGTTTGCTTGCTTTTTAGTTTGTCACAATCATCTTTGCTGAACACACCTTTTTGAGAGGGACACACATTATTCGTGATTTGTTAGAATACTGAAAGCATATTTGCTCCCTTGGTGGTTTTAGTAATTTACAACAACATATATCTCATTGAACTAATAAACATTCAAGTGAAAGATTTCAGGAAGTTCAATGATTGGCATGGCAAGGACTAGGAATGTGGACCCTTCAAATTGCGAAGGACATATATTGGCAAAAGCTCAAGACTCTTCTTTTTTGGTTTAGTGATCCAAGATCACATTGAGTCCATAGGAAAGCCAATACTATTAAAAGGGGATGAGGTTTTGATAATGATCTATTTGCAAAAGTGCTTAGTGATGTTGCTCCAAAACCCTCAGCTACTTCCTTCATTCAAATCTGTCCAAAACCCTAAAAGCCAACTCGGTTTCACCGAATCACTTTCATCCGGACCCACCGAGTTCATCAAGACAGTGCCACAGCCTAAACCCTAACAAATCGGATCCAACGATATGGATCTCGGTCTCACCGAGATGGGTGACCATCTTTCTGTTGCCTGGTTGCAATTCTTTCAATCCCACCGAGATTGCACTCGGTAACACCGAGATGGAGTGACCAAGTTTCTGTTGCCATGTTGCGTCATTTCGGTCCCACCGAGATTATGCAATCGGTGCCACCGAGACTGGATCTAGCCCTTACCATTGCACATCGGTTGCTCCGAGATGTTCCATCCGGTCCCACCAAAAATTCACACGTTCACATCTTTGCGCAGGTCGGTCTCACCGAGATTCTGGTTTCGGTGCCACCGATTTTGGTCAAATGTGTGTAACGGTTGGATTTCGTGTGAAGGCTATTTATACCCCTCCACCACCCTCTTACCTAGTAAGAGAGCCATCAGAACGTGCCTACACTTCCACCATACATTTTCTGAGAGGGAACCACCTACTCATGTGTTGAGATCAAGATACTCCAATCCAACCATTTGAACCTTGATTTCTAGCCTTTCCCAAGTTGCTTTCCACTCAAATCTTTCTTCCACCATAGCCAAATATGTGAGGAAGTTCTTGAGTGTTGGGGAGACTATCATTTGAAGCAGAAGAGCAAGGAGTTCATCATCAACACACCATCTATTACCTTTTGGAGAGTGGTGTCTCCTAGATTGATTAGGTGTCACTTGGGAGACTCCAAGATCATGTGGAGTTGAACCAAGGACTTTGTAAGGGCAAGGAGATCGCCTACTTCATGAAGATCTACCCCGAGTGAGGCTAGTCCTTCGTGGACGTAAGCCATGGTGGAATAGGCAAGGTTGCTTCTTCGTGGACCCTTCGTGGGTGGAGCCCTCCGTGGACTTGTGCAACCGTTACCCTCCGTGGGTTGAAGCCTCCATCAATGTGGACGTACGATAGCACCACCTATCGGAACCACGCCAAAAATCATCGTGTCTTCATTGCGTTTGAAATCTCCGAACCCCTCCTTTACTTACATGTGCAATTGTTTACTTTCCGCTGGTATACTGTTAGAATTGCATGTGTAGGGTGTTGCTTGACTTGTCATACTTGCTAAAATCTGTCCACAACTAAAATTGGGAAAAGGATAGATTTTTATTTGGTCAAGTAGTCTAATCCCCCCCTCTAGACATAATTTCGATCCTACAAGTGATACCATAGCATTGGTCTCCATTGCATTGGTTTCACAACCTTGGAGAGTATGGCGTCTAGTGAGGGTAATTATCACCGTAGAGGTCCATATTTCGATCGGTACAAACTTTGCTAGTTGGAAACATAAGATGAAAATGCATATTCTTGGTCATAACCCTACCGTTTGGGCTGTTGTTCATGTTGGCTTGAGAGGTGAATTCTTTGAGAATGGCAAGGAACCGGATCGTGAAGCAACCGCGGAAGAATTGAAGATGTTGCAATACAATGCTCAAGCTTGCGACATTCTCTTCAACGGTTTGTGCCCCGAGGAGTTCAACAAGATCAGCCGCCTCGAGAATGCAAAGGAAATTTGGGATACTTTGGTTGATATGCATGAAGGTACCGAGTCCGTCAAGGAATCTAAGTTGGATGTACTTCAAAGTCAACTTGACAAGTTCAAGATGAAGGATGGTGAAGGAGTCGCTGAAATGTACTCTAGGCTTGCTCTCATCACAAATGAGATTGCCGGCTTAGGAAGTGAAGAGATGACCAACAAATTCATCATCAAGAAGATCCTTAGAGCTTTGGATGGAAAATATGATACCGTTTGCACATTGATCCAAATGATGCCAAATTACAAAGATCTCAAGCCCACAGAAGTCATTGGAAGAATTGTTGCCCATGAAATGTCACAACAAATCAAGTGGTGCTTACAAAGCCTCAACCGATGCTCCCACAACTTCAAGCGACAAGTAGTATCCAATGAAGAGGTAAGCCTAATGGTGAAAAGGTTCAACAAGTTTATAAGAACAAAGGAAAAGAAAGAAGCTCTAGCTCAAGACACTATGAGAAGAGATCATCAAGTCGTGACCAAAATTGTTACAATTGTGGAAGACCCGAACACTATTCCAATGAGTGTACGGCACCTCATAAGAAAAGAGACGAATCACCAAGATGAAGATATAGAAGAAATGAATCACCTCATAAAGAGAGAAGGAGTAGGGATGATCGTTATGAACGAAGACCCTCTCGAAGAAGCAAAGATTCGGAACGGAAGAACAAGTCATCCAAGGGCTACACAAGAAGACATCAAGCTCATGTTGGTGAATGGATTTCCTGCTCCGACTCCGACAATCACTCCGAGAGAAGCTATCACTCCAACTCCGACTATAGTCAAGATGAAGGTGTTGCCGGACTTGATCTTGTGTCATCCAACTTCTATGATCTATTTGATTCACCAAATGAAGGAATTAGAAGATGTTTCATGGCAAAAGGCCCTAAGGTATCACACCCCGAATACTTTGACTTCAATAGTGATGAGGATGATTTGCTTGGTGATGATGATTTACTTGTTGATAAGGCTAGTGATGTGAGCTATAATGAAAATGCTAGTAATCATGATAGTCAAGAGGAAACGAATGACAATGCTATGAAGGAGATTGAGCGTCTAACTAAAGAACTAAATGCTCTTAAGTTAGCTCATGAAACAACTCAAGAGGATCATAGAGAACTTCTAAGAACTCATAAGAAGCTACGCTTCGAGAAGCTAAATTTAGAGCAAGAGCATGAGTTTCTTAAAGCTATCAATGATGATCTTCTAAAGACGATTTCTTCATATCTTGCCAAACGTTTACTCTTGTCTACCTTTATGCCACAAGTTAAATCTAAGCAAACTAGCAACAAGGGTAAAAAGGGTTCTACCTCTAGTAGTAACAATAACAATGATAAATCCAATGCTGTTGCTTCTAGTAGTTCTATTGATTCCAATAATGATTCTCTTAGCCAAGTTACACTTGAGTAAGAAAACAATCTATTGAAAGGAATTATAGAAAAAGGTGTCTACAAGAGCCTTGCCGGGAGTAAGTAATTTGAGGAAATTGTACGCAAGCAAGGCACCGGAAGAACCAAGGTGTTGGTTTTGAACGAAAGTTCAATGCCAATGGAGTTGAGTGGGAAGAAGATCAATACCCCAAGACAAAGTTTGTTCCTCAACAAGAGAAGTATGATCCTACTTCTTTCAAGGGGACACAAGATCAAGATGATCTTCCACCACAAGACCGCAAGCTAAAAGGCAAGGACAAGCTTCAAGAGTAGATTTACTCATTTGAAGAAGCACCTCAAGCCTTGGTCAAGTGGGTTCCCAAGACTTCATCAAGTTCTACTTCATCAAGTGCTACAACAACTCTAAGGATTCCCATCAAGTTGATGTGGGTCCCAAAGAAGAATAACTAGAGAGTTCTTGAGGGTGACTCCGCCAACAAACTTCACTCACATTCATTTATGGCAAGAACTTGTGCAACCAACTTCAACATATTGCACTAGTTCATGGAGTCACAAACCCTCTTGTTGGTAAGGCAAGGGACAAGGTATTCAATGCATTCATGGACATCATCATATGTGCATTTCACTCTATGTCTATGGATATCCTTGTATGTTCCTTGTGTGGGACTAACCCATGTAGGTATTGAAAGCACAAAACTCCAGAGGATTGCTCCCAACTCTTGATGGTCTACATCAACTTTGAGCATCCACATCTTCAACATCTACATGAAGTCATCATCGACAAAACCCAAGGTTAGTTCATCCCTCCTTGGGGGGATATCACATCTAGGGGGAGCTTTACTCTAATACTTGAGTCAAAGCAACTCTAATGGTGTGAACACATTAATACTTTATGTAAAAGTGGTAACCCCACTTGTGCTTAAACGATGAGTATGACCTATGATCAAATGTCCTCATTTGGCTCCTAAGTCAATATACTCATATATAGATGACTATGTCATCGCCCATTGCTTGATAGATGCTAGAATTGGTTGTGCATGTTTGACACATATTTTATTTGCTATCTTATTGTGTGAGCATGTTGCTATGCATATTTCTTCATTCGAGAACATCCATTTGTTGTTTTGATTGACTTGGTTTTTCTGGCCAAGTGGATGGACAAGAATGCCTAAGCACCTTCTTTAGCTATCCATTATCTCTTGTCTCAAATTCTATTCTTGCTATATCACAAAATTTGAACAAGTCATTTTCGGAGCCTCCGGGTGAGGCGCACTCGGAGTCACCGATCTGAAAGGGCTGAACTCCAAAACCTTCAAATGTGTTTCGGCGTGACCAATCCATATCCATTCAGACTCAGCGAAATCATTTGATTGATCTGAGTTTTTTATCTCGGTGAAACTGATTCGGACCAACTCGGCGTCACCGATTTGCTGTAACCGCTCGCAGTTACACGTCTCGGTGCCACCGATTTGCTCCACTCGGTGCCACCGACAACAGTTGGGTATATATATCCAGCGGGCCCAAATGATTGAAATTTCTCAAACTCTTTCGTTCCTGCACCCCCTCTGCTGCCGTCGCCCCTGTCTCCGGACTTCGCCGTTGCGTCCAGCACGCCCTCACCGTTGGACTCCGCCGCCGTCAACGGAAATCTTCACCACCGTTGCCGCCGTAGAGAGTTTTGCCAAGTTAGGGTAAAACTTGACCCCCTCGTGCTTCTAATTCTGATTCAATGCACTAGGGTACTCGCCATGATTTATGCCACGATTGCAATGCTCTTACCTCATACCAAATTTCGTAGAATAGATTCGAGCAAAAAATTTAGGGTTAACTTTCCGTAGAACTAATCTCAGACCCACCGATTTGGAATTTTTGGCGTCACCGATTTGGTTTAGGCCATTGCACTAGTACGTCTCGGTTCCACCGAGTTGTACTAATCGGTGAGACCGAAAAGAGATTCCAGTGAAACCCTAGCATCTCGGCAGGACCGAAACCCATCTCGGGCTGACCGAAGTGGTGTGCCATGTCTCTGTCTCATGCTTTGGCTTCATCGAAATGTCCAACTCAGTTGATCCGATATTCATTCTGTGAAAACTTGAAACTGAAGTTTGAACTCAAATTTTTCAAAAATTAGCTGCATTTTGTGATAACTCTTCCTCTCTGCCTATACCTATTCTCTTCACAGGTCTGCTTGCAAGATGTCAGAGGCCAGTGATAGTCAGAATGTGTCAAAGAGATCATCTGATTTGAGTGCAGGGTCAAGCCCTGAGGAAAGCTTCTATGAAGGAGAAAGGAGTTCTCCTGATTTGCCCAAGGCTGCCACCAAGTCTAGAAAGAAGAAAAATTCAGATGATGATGATGAGGACTTTGCAGCTGAGGAGGCTACCTCCAAGAGAAAGAAGCCAGCTGTGGTAAGCAAAGAGTATGAGAGTAAGCAGCAGAAGAAGGGCACCAGAAAATTTCCAGCATCAACTACAGTCCAGAAGGGAATGAAAATCACTCTTGAGGAGCCAAGTGGCTCAAAGGCAAAGGCAAAAGCTCCAGGAAAGAAAAGAGAAAGGAAACAGACTGCTCATGTTATATTCAAACCAACCTCCATGAGGAGAGATGATGCTACTGATGAAGAAGAATCAGCAGCAAACCCACCTCCTGCTAAGCAAAAAAAGATAATGGCAGATGCCATAATGTCCAGCACCTGCTCCAAGACAAAGAAGGCTACCACTACAAGACCAAAGAGGACAACCAGAGATGTATCAGCCAAGGAGAAGAACAAGGCCCCAGTGCCTGAAGCAGAGATTGATGATGAGCCACTAGTGCTCAAGAAGTTGAGGCCCAAGTTGCCTGAACATGATGACACTCACCCAATTGCAGAAGACATGAAAGCAAGAAGGGACAATGGTCTGAGACAATGGAGACTGAATGACCCCTATTCCATCAGGAGGAAAACTGCTTGTGACTACAGGTTTCACACAAGAGAGCAACAAGACTTTTATGAGACAGTGCTGCTTGACAAGAAACCCATAGTCAGTGACATGAGATGGGTTGATTAGGAGTACAATGATGAAAATGAAGACAACTTTCCTCATGTCCATGAAAGCTTCAAGCTTGCTGGAGTAGACACTTTTGTTGGAAGAAAACTTACATCATGGAGTGATGAGATGATAATGCAATTTTATTCCACAGCACACTTCTATCCAAATGGGAAGATTGTGTGGATGACTGTGGGAGAGAGATACCAGTCTTCAATCTCTGAGTGGGCTGCTCTTCTAGAAGCTCCAAAAGAAGAAGAAGATGATATTGATATATATGCCAAGCCCAAGAAGGATCACAATTCTATGCAGAATATGTACAGTCCTATCCCAGAGAAGGACCTTGAGACACACAAGTTTGGATCTGTGAAGCATCTGCTACCTGGATTGGCCACCATAAACACTATATTGAGGCACACATTGATGCCCAAGTCTGGAGATGACAAGATGATTCGTGGCCACTCCATCAACATGCTACACTTGTTTGATGTTCCTCAGAAATTCAAGGTGATGAGCCTGATTGTTGAGACAGTGAAGAGGACAGCAGCTGACCAGAAGAGGTCATGTGGTTTTGCTCCACACATCCAATTGCTTCTCAATTCCAAGATTCCAAAGAACACTTATCTTCTTGACAGAGAGCACTTTCCACTATATCCTGAGTTTGAGGATAATGTAGTGGTGATGGATCCATCTCACCCTACATCTGCTGAGGCACAAGCCAAGATGGAAGCAGCAAAAGCAGCCAAAGCAACCAAAGAAGCATCAGCTCCTAGCTCATCTACTGCTCATCTCAAGACCAAGACAGATCAAATGGCATATCTGCTTGAAGCCACCCAGAGGATTGAACAGGGTCTGGCCAATCTTGTCAAGAATCAGGCAAGCTTAGAGCGGATAGTGGAAATAAAGTTCTATGATCTTGATGTCAAAGTCACAGAGATTCAGACCACAGTAGAGACACTTCAGAGAGATGTAGACAGAGTCAGAGAGTCTGACAGTGGTGATGAGATTCCTACTACCAACAGGTTTCAGACAGTGCCTAGGGCACCAAGGTCTACTGTTGTACCCACTGCAGATGTGAGAACTACTGTCTCTGCCCCAGCTACAGCTCCATTAGTTCCACCACCCGTATCCACTCCACCAGCACAGCAGACATCAGCTGAAGCATTTGCAGATACAGTTCTCTCTACACCTTCCACGCACATTGGAGCTGCCAGCCAGAGATCTTCACCTCTAGGAGCTCCTGCCCAGAGTGACGTGTAGCTCTATACCTATTCGAGCTTTTTGGTACTTGTTGCCAAAGGGGGAGAATTTGTATAGATCTTTAGCTTCGAGAGAGAGAGTGTCTTGCCTTTTACTTAGCTTGTTTTTCTTTTGAGAGATTTGATGTGTGCTTGATACTTTGTTTGTGATGCTTGAGACTATGTTGGTTGTGTGGTTGATCATACTATGCTTCATATCTATGAACTTTGATTATCCTTATCATTATCTATGTATGATCATTCATGTGTTGTTGGTGATGAGTGCTTGTATTCCATTCATATCATTTTGTGCGCTCCACCAAGTTGTATGTGACATGGAAGAGTGACCCTCATCCTAATCGATTGTGCATTTGCATTCAAACGCAAATTTTAAATAATTCACAAATTTAGGGGGAGCTCTTACTTATCACATACTTCTCAAAGCGACGATACCATTCATTGATTATATTTTCTATCGAAGCTTTGATCTATATGTTATCATCAATTACCAAAAAGGGGGAGATTGAAAGCACATTTGCTCCCTTGGTGGTTTTGGTAATTTACAACAACATATATCTCATTGAACTAATAAACATTCAAGTGAAAGATTTCAAGAAGTTCAATGATTGGCATGGCAAGGACTAGGAATGTGGACCCTTCAAATTGCTAAGGACATATATTGGCAAAAGCTCAAGACTCTTCATTTTTGGTTTAGTGATCCAAGATCACATTGAGTCCATAGGAAAGCCAATACTATTAAAAGGGGATGAGGTTTTGATAATGATCTATTTGCTCAAGTGCTTAGTGATGTTGCTCCAAAACCCTCAGCCACTTCCTTCATCCAAATCTGTCCAAAACCTTAGAAGCCAACTCGGTTTCACCAAATCACTTTCATCCGGACCCACCGAGTTCATCAAGACAGTGCCACAGCCTAAACCCTAGCAAATTGGATCCACCGATATGGATTTCGGTCTCACCGAGATGGGTGACCATCTTTCTGTTGCCTGGTTGCAATTCTTTCGGTCCCACCGAGATTGCACTCAGTAACACTAAGATGGAGTGACCAAGTTTCTGTTGCCAAGTTGCATCATTTCGGTCCCACCGAGATTATGCAATTGGTGCCACCGAGACTGGGTCTAGCCCTTACCATTGCACATCGGTTGCTCCGAGATGTTCCATCCGGTCCCAACGAAACTTCAAACGTTCACATCTTTGCACAGGTTGGTCTGACCGAGATTCTGGTTTTGGTGCCACCGATTTTGGTCAAATGTGCGTAACGGTTGGATCAAGATACTCCAATCCAACCATTTGAACCTTGATTTCTAGCCTTTCCCAAGTTGCTTTCCACTCAAATCTTTCTTCCACCATAGCCAAATCTGTGAGGAAGTTCTTGAGTGTTGGGGAGACTATCATTTGAAGCAGAAGAGCAAGGAGTTCATCATCAACACACCGTCTATTACCTTTTGGAGAGTGGTGTCACCTAGATTGGTTAGGTGTCACTTGGGAGCCTCCAAGATCATGTGGAGTTGAACCAAGGACTTTGTAAGGGCAAGGAGATCGCCTACTTCATGAAGATCTACCCTGAGTGAGGCTAGTCCTTCGTGGACGTAAGCCATGGTGGAATAGGCAAGGTTGCTTCTTCGTGGACCCTTCGTGGGTGGAGCCCTCCGTGGACTCGCACAACCGTTACCCTCCGTTGGTTGAAGCCTCCATCAACATGGACGTACGATAGCACCGCCTATCGGAACCACGCCAAAAATCATCGTGTCTTCATTGCGTTTGAAATCTCCGAACCCCTCCTTTACTTACATGTGCAATTATTTACTTTCCGCTGCTATACTCTTAGAATTGCATGTGTAGGGTGTTGCTTGACTTGTCATACTTGCTAAAATCTGCCGACAACTAAAATTGGGAAAAGGATAGATTTTTATTTGGTCAAGTAGTCTAATCCCCCCTCTAGACATACTTTCGATCCTACAAATACTCTATGTGCTTCACTTATATCTTTTGAGCTAGGCAGTTGCTCTAGTGCTTCACTTATATCTTTTAGAGCACGGCGGTGGTTATATATTAAAGAAATAGTTGCACTCTCATGCTTCACATATATCTTTTTGAGAATCTCATGATACCAATGGTAATATGCACGGGTTATGAATTTGGTCCTGATATGATAGGTATTCAAGAGGGATATAATAAAAACTTTCATGTAGATCACTGAATATGATAAATTTGATTCCTTGCAATAGTTTTGCAATATTAAGATGGTAATATGGGGGAGGTATTAGTAGATAATTGTGGTTTAGTAAGAATAATTGTGTTAAGGTTTGTGATTCCCGAAGCATGCACGTATGATCTGTTGTTATGCTAAGAAGTTGGAGCATGATTTATTATTGATTGTCTACCATATGAGTGGCGGTCGGGGACGAGCGATGGACCTTGTCCTACCAATCTATCCCTCTAGGGGCATGCGTAGTAGTACTTTGCTTCGAGGGCTAATAAACTTTCGCAATAAGTATGTGAGTTCTTTATGACTAATGTGAGTCCATGGATTATACGCACTCTCACCTTTCCGCAATTTGCTAGCCTCTTCGGTACCGTGCATTGCCCTTTCTCACATCGAGAGTTGGTGCAAACTTCGCCGGTGCATCCAAACCCCGTGATATGATACGCTCCATCACACATAAGCCTCCTTATATCTTCCTCAAAACAGCCACCATACCTACCTATCATGGCATTTCCATAGCCATTCCGAGATATATTGCCATGCAACTTCCACCGTTCCGTTTTTATGACATACATCATCATTGTCATATTGCTTTGCATGATCATATAGCTGACATAGTATTTGTGGCTCAGCCACCGCTCATCATTGTTATACATGTTACGCTAGCAACATTGCACATCCTGGTACACTGCCAGAGGCATTCATATAGAGTCATATTTTTGTTCTATTATCGAGTTGTACTGTTGAGTTGTAAGTAAATAGAGGTGTGATGATCATCATTATTAGAGCATTGTCCCAGTGAGGTAAGAATGATGGAGACTAATGAGTCCTCGAAAAAGTGGGGATGAGGTCCATGAGATCATTCTAAAAAAAAGGAGGCGAAAAAGAGTCATGAAAAAAAATGAGAGAAAAAGAGAGAAGGGGCAATGTTACTATCCTTTTCCACACTTGTGCTTTAGAGTAGCACCATGTTTTTCATATAGAGAGTCTCCTATTTTGTCACTTTCATATACGAGTGGGAATTTTTCATTATAGAACTTGGCTTGTATATTCCGATGACGGGCTACCTCAAAATGCCCGAGGTCTTCATGAGCAAGCAAGTTGGATGCACACCCACTTAGTTTTCATGTTGAGCTTTCATACACTTATAGCTCTTAGTGCATCCGTTGCATGCTAATCCCTACTCCTCGCATTGACATCAATTGATGGGCATCTCCATAGCCCGTTGATTAGCCTCGTTGACGTGAGACTTTCTCCATTTTTGACTTCTCTTATTTATCTCTACCACCATACTCTATTCCACCCATAGTGCTATATCCATGGCTTGCGCTCATGTATTGAGTGGGAGTTGAAAAAGCTGAAGCGCGTTAAAAAGTATGAACCAATTGCTCGGCTTGTCATCGGGGTAGTGCATGATAAATACTTTGTGTGAAGAAGATGGAGCATGACAGGATTATATGATTTTGTAGGGATAACGTTGTTTAGCATGTTTATTTTGAAAGACATGATTGTTTATTAGTATGCCTGAGTATTGATGTCTTTATATCAAATTATAGACTATTGCTCTGAATCATTTGGATCTTATTATTCATACCATAAGAGAGAGATTACATGATGAAACATGATAGGTTGCATTCCACATCAAAAATTCTGTTTTTATCATTTACCTACTCGAGGACGAGCAGGAATTAAGCTTGGGGATGCTTGATACGTCTCCAACGTATCTATAATTTTTGATTGTTCCATGCTATTATAGTATCAATCTTGGATGTTTTTATATGTAATTATATATCATTTTTTGGGACTAACCTATTAACCTAGTGCCCAGTGCCAGTTGCTGTTTTCTGCTTGTTTTTGGCTTTTTAGAGAAACAGTACCAAATGAAGTCCAAATGCCACAAAACTTTTTGGAGATTTTTTTCTGGACAAAAGAAACCTTGGAAGCTTCGGGAGGAGGCCAGAAGCCTCACGGAGGCTTCACAAGGCAACAGGGCACGCCCCAGGGGGGCTCACCGTGTTGCCTTGTGGGGCCCACGTGACTCCGTTTGACCTAATTCCACTTCTATAAATTCACAAATATTGGGAAACCATCAAAGAGCCAGAAGAAATAACTTTTCCGCCGCCACAAGCCTCTGTTCTTCCGCGATCCCATCTGGAGGCCTTTTCCAGTACTCTGCCGAAGGGGGAATCGATCACGGAGGGCTTCTACATCAACCTTGCTGCCCTTCCGATGATGTGTGAGTAGTTTACCATAGACCTACGAGTCCATATCTAGTATCTAGATGGCTTCTTCTCTCTCTTTGATCTTCAATACAATGTTCTCCTTGATGTTCTTGGAGTTCTATCCGATGTAATCTTCTTTTGCGGAGTGTTTGTTGGGATTCGATGAATTGTGAGTTTATGATCAGATTATTCATGAGAAATATTTGAGTCTTCTCTGAACTCTTTTATGCATGATTGTTATAGCTTTGTATTTCTCTCCGATCTATTGATTTAATTTGGCCTACTAGATTGATTTATCTTGAAATGGGAGAGGTGCTTTGTGATGGGTTCAGTCTTGCGGTGCTCAATCCCAGTGACAGAAGGGGACATGACACGTATTTGTATTGTTGCCATTAAGGATAAAAAGATGGGGTTTATTTATATTGCTTGAATTTGCTTCTCTACATCATGTCATCTTGCTTAAGGCGTTACTCTGTCTTTATTAACTTAATACTCTAGATGCATGCTGGATAGCGGTCGATGAGTGGAGTAATAGTAGTAGATGCAGGCAGGTGTCGGTCTACTTGTCTCGGATGTGATGCCTATATACATGATCATTGCCATGAATCCGTCATAATTATTTGCTATTCTGTCAATTGCCCAAGAGTAATTTGACTACCCACCGTATGTTTCTGTGCTCGAGAGACAAGCCTCTAGTAAAAACTATGCCCCCCGGGTCTATCTTTATCATATTAAAAACCTAAAAAATACCTTGCTGCAATTTATTTACTTTTATTTTAATTAGTAGTTTAGTTTATCTATTTACCTCGATAAGATTTAATCCTTGCAAATAACCGCTAAGAGGATTGACAACCCTCTTATTTGCGTTGGGTGCAAGTGTTTGCTCTTGTGTGTGCAGGTGCACTTAACGGAATTTTGCTTGGTTCTCCTACTGGATTGATAACCTTGGTTCTTAACTGAGGGAAATACTTATCTCTACTGTACTGCATCATCCTCTCCTCTTCAGGCAAATACCAACGCAGACTACAAGTAGCAGCCATGCATGGTCATGCATCGGTGTTTTCTGCTACTTGGGCCGACACTAGGACACAGGTTCTTGTGTTCTTAATCCTAGAACAAGCGTGATAACCACTCATGGAGGATTAATGGGGCTTCTAATGTGGAGCATCCTACGGACATCACCATGTCAAGAGTCCGTTCGGCAAGTGACACGTGCGATATATACTTCACATACATAAAGGTGAATCATCTCCTTTACACGTTTTCACTTGACCACTTCGAGGATGGTATACTACTTGACACTCCTCTCGTGTGCATGCATAGGTATTGCCGGAGCTTCACGGATGTCGAGGAGGAGTGTAAGCACCAAGGAACAACTACACCATCCGCGAGGGAGGCATGGAAGCGACGACGGAAGAAAACGGAGCTGCTAAAGCTACAGCGGCCGGACATCCGGGCCAAGGGCCGGACATCTGGCGCGTGCACCACAGAGAAGGACAGCCTCAATTGGTGGCCAGAGAGCAACAGCGGCCGGACATCCGGCGCCAGCCCGGACATCCGACGCCTCACCATCGCCCGGACATCCGGCCTCCCTCCCGGAAATCCGGCGAAAGACTACAGAAGAACGGCCACCGCCAGGCCGGACATCCGGCCGGTGCCCCGGACATCCGGCGTCTCTCGAACGGCCGGACATGCGGGCCCTAGCCCGGACATCCGGCGCCTGCCTGCGCACAGAGTCGGGCCAGAGGCCCATGTATCCCCTCTCACTTACCCCTTCGTGGACTATCCTATATATACTCCTCCCCCAACAGCTGCCGGGTCGCCCCGGATGTCCGGGCTCCTCCCGGATATCCGGCTCACTATGTCCAGTAGCCATGCTGAAATGATGGTAGTGCCCGCCGGATGTCCGGCTCTTGGCCAGATGTCCGGGGCCTCAAGGTTGGCCGGATGTCCGGGCCTTCCCCGGATATCCGGGCACCCTGTTTTTCCTACTCGCATGTGTTCTTTGTGTGGATTTTCTTCAGCCGCCGGATGTCCGACCCTTGCCCGGATGTCTGGCCCGTCTCAGCCACTTACACTAAAACGGCTAGATTTCACGTGGCACTATATATACCCCTCTACCCATCCGGTAGAGGGTTGACTATCCACTTCAACTCAATCCTAGAACACACTCTACTCCCTCTCACTACTCCTACACCAAATCTTAGATCCCGGAGAGATTCGTGAGAGTTCTTGAGAGTTTTTCCAATCAAGTGATAGATCCACTCCCTCTCCCTCTTGTGACCAAAGGAATTTTTGATTTGAGCAAGTCTTGAGCATTTCCCCTTTGTTCTTGTTACTCTTGGAGGTTGGAGACTCCTAGGCGGTAGGAGTGCTCCGGTGAGGAATCAACTTGTGATTTGTCCCCCGGAAAGTTTGTGAAGGTTTGGAGGCCGCCTCAAGGTCTACCACTAGTGGTTGGGAATCGCCTTCGTGGTGATATCTCAAGGAGAATATGGTGAGCCTTCGTGGCGTTGGTGTGCCTTCGTGGTAACATCCACCTCTCTAACGGTGACTAGCTTCCCTCCAAGGAAGTAAACATCGGGATACATCCTCGTCTTTGTGACTTTGGTTATCCCTAACCCTAACTCCTTACTTGTGGTTTACTTTGGTCACTTGATCGTGCATTCACTATATCTTGTTGTCCTCATTATATTGTGTTGGCCATTCCCTTGAAGAGATTATTTAGGCCTACACTTTATATTCGCAATTCATACTTGCTACTATTGATATATCTTGCGATTAGTGTGAATTGCTAACTTGTGTCATACACTCCCATATATTGTGATATTGCTCAAGTAAGTTTGTGTAACTTACTTGTGCTTGTTAGTATCCTTGTTGTCCTCATTATATTGTGTTGGTTACCATATCGTAGAGATTAATTAGGCCAACACTTTATAGTCCGCAATTCATACTTCCTACTATTGTTATATCTTGTGCTTAGTGTGAATTGCTAGCTTGTAACATTCATTTCCATATTTTGTGATATAATTGGTGTAGCTTGTATTGCTTACTTGTGGTTGTGTGTATTATTCATTTCCATATCTTGTGATATACATTGAGTAAGTTTGTGTAACTTACATGTGCTTACTCATATCCTCGTTGTTCTCATCTTGTTTATCCTAAGTTGTTGGTGCACTTAGTGAGCCTAGTATATTTAGGATTTGTGCTTGAAAAGTATCCGCTTAGTTTATTTCCGCATTAGGATATAGCCAAATCCGTAAAAGATTTTAAAACGCTTATTCACACCCCCTCTAGGCGACATCGTGGTCCTTTCACCGGCGCCTGCGCCACAGAGAAGGGCAGTCTCAACTGGCGGCCAGAGAGCATCAGCGGCCGGACATCCGGTGCCTCACCATCGCCCGGACATCCGGCCTCCTTCCCGGAAATCCGGCGAAGGACTACAGAAGAACGGCCACCGCCAAGCCGGACATCCGGCCAGTGCCCCGGACATCCGGCGTCTCGCGAACGGCCGGACATCCGGGCCCCAACCCGGACATCCGGCGCCTGCCTGCGCGCAGAGTCGGGCCAGAGGCCCATGTATCCCCTCTCACTTACCCCTTTGTGGACTAGCCAATATATACTCCTCCCCCACCTCATTTCTAGGGTTAGCTAAGATTAGAACTAGACATTGGAGCTTAGCTCATGTACCTCCCCTTGTGGGATTCCTCTTGAGGGAGAAGGATCTCACTAGATCATCAAGACCTCCTAAGGGAGAAGGATCTATCTAGATCATCAAGACCTCATCTCCTCTTGGATTTGGGATGAACTCTACCTTTGTATCTTTCCCTTTGATTGTTCATATACCTTGTGGATCTTGTGTGGATTTGAGTCTAGTGGATGTGTGATTGGACTTGTTCTTGAGTGTTCCTCTTGTGATTGCCCCCGTGTTCTTTCCCGTGTTCTTCGTAGGATCGCCCTCCAATTCGTGAAAGATCGTCAATTAGGGTTCCACCCTACATCATCTTGGTATCATGAGCCACGTTGATCACGAATTTGGAGTCCTACCCCCCACTTTCTAGCCTAATTTTGTTTGTTCTTGCCCAATTTCGAAAATCCCCACCAAAAATAGCCTCACCATTTTTTTTGCATTTTGTTGGTTCTTGTGAGATTTTGTTGTGTTTGATTCATGATTTTGTTGTTTGGCAAGTGGATCTAGCTTCCCCACCACGAAATCCATCCAAAAATTTCATTTCCCCTATCAATTTTGACCCACAAATCATCTATTTCCGCCCCAAATCGAGTTTCGAAGTCCAAATCCCGATCTGGAATTTGTCGGGCCGTACATCCGGGCCCCGGGCAGGACATCCGGCACCTGGAGCGCCAAAACGGGCAGCGGTTCTGTCCAGACAGCCCGGAAATCCGGCCTAAGCCCCGGATGTCCGACCCCTGGACAATTCAGCCTCCCATGCTTCAACGTTTCGGCCATAACTAATTCATCCGGAGTCCGATTTCGATGTTTTTTAGCTCGTTGGATAGCTATGGACATTCCCCATCCCACAAAAATACTACCACCAACATTTGACTCCATAAAATTTTATGTATTTTGGCATCTTTGTCTAGGCCCTCCACCGTATCATCTGCATTACCACCATAGCTTTCCGCAACCTTACCCATTTTGATTCCCATTGTATTTGTGGTTGCTTGAGTTGTGATTTGAGTCTACTAAGGTGTTTCGGCTACTTAGGGATGGTTACTTCTTCATCAACCACCACCTTAACTTCCGCATACCCTTGCCCACCATACACTTCCGCCAAACTAACCCAATTTTGTTTGAGATTTTGAGTTCGCGGTTTCCGTTTCCTAAGGTGTTTCGGCTAATTAGGAATGGTTCAACATCGATATCACCGCCACTCATCATCATCACGGACTCGACATCGACAACGACCACTTCACCCTTTGACACCGCAACCGTAAGCAAGGACGGTAACTTCGACGACATCATTGTACATTTCCTTGCCATTGCATTGATCACCTTGAGCCTATTGCGTCCCTTACCTATCGAGACTAGCGAGTTGAGAATATCCGGGCCACGCTCATTGTGCACCTTAGTGATACGCTTACGCCGCATAGATATATTTAGCGTGCAATCATCTTGCTATCATCATTATGTCATAAGTCTCTTCCGTGCATATCTTACATACTTGTCTCATATCATACTTGGCTCGAGCATCAAGCATTGTGGCAAAGCATACAAAAAAAAGAGCAAAAGCTTTTAAGCAAAATAGGAGATACAAAAGAGCTTGTAAGCAATAGAAATAGCACTGAGCCATTTTGCATAGTATATACTCTTGGAGCATACATACATAGCATACTTGGGATTGAAGACGGCACGGTTACTCGCATAGGTTGGTGCACAAGCGTATCTAGCCATTTGAGCAATCGAGCTATTGTCTCTCTAGTATCCGTGCAACACGAGCTTTTTGCGTGGTAACACATTTTGTGCTCATTCTTTGGTTGCGCGGATCCCAATTATCTATCCGTGTGTGTGTTTCCTTGTGCCACCATAGCTATTGATCTATTTGCTTTACATTGTAATTTTGTGAATCTTTCTCAACATTTTCGATATCATTGACTAACACTTGCTTGAATTTTGTGCCACTTGTCCTAACCAAGCCACTCGATAAGCTTTACTTTGTAGGTGTGAGTGAACAAGTCCGGTACCAAATCCACTATTCTCTCAATTCACATTGAGTGACGCGGGATACATCCTCAACTTTGGGAAAAGGTATCCTGGTATTGATTATCTCATTTCCTACTCGCCTTTGCTCGAGTCTTGTGATGGATAGGCAAAGCACATCTACTTCAGTCTACAACAACAACGACGAGTTTGATGCCATGAAGAACCACTTGGACGCCAAGATGGATGCTTAAATGGAGGAGCTCCAAGCCCTCATCAAGACCGGCAAGAGGTCTTCCTCATCTTTGAGAAGACGCTCAAGTGCACATGCTTCCGAGCTACCATCTCCGGCAAGATCACATCGGCATCGACACCATCACCGACAAGAACATGAAGGTCAAGAGCTCAACACCAACCACCGCTCTACGACTTCACCATCTACCTTGGCATCTTCGCCAAGCGACTTCAAGGCATCTTCACCTTTGGACATGTGGCATCTTCGCCGACAAGCACCTCAAGATTACGCTCAAGAGAAGCTCCCCAAGATCAAGTCCGCGACTTCCACAAGCTACTACGACTTCGACATCGACCATGAGATTCCTTTCTATGGGATTCACGACCTCGAAGAGTACCTTGAGTGGGAGCGCAAGATGGACGACAACCTGAAGCTACATCAAGTCCCCTCCGAAGATCAAGTGAAGTGTGCCATAAGTAACTTCCACGACTACGCGTCGACATGGTGGCTTCACACACCTTTGAAGAGCTTCAACATGAGTTGGCCCACGACGAAGAAAGCGATGCGGCGAGACTTTGTGCCTTCCACCTACACGGAATATCTTCAACGCCAATTGGAGAACACCATACAAGGATCCAAGTCCCTCGACGAGTACTTCATGGAGATGAAGAAAGCCTTGCCACGAGCCGGCGTGGACGACCCCATTTGGATGAAGTTCTACTTCATGATGGGATTGAACAACGACATCTCCAAGACTATCTTCCTCGACAACTACGAGTCCCTCGACGACATCTACTTTGGTGCTCTCAAGGCAGAACAAGAACACATGAAGGACAAGGCTTCTCCATCCCAAGCACACTTCGCGAAGACCAAGCTCCAAGACGGCGAGCATGAGGATAGTACCACCACAATGTCCAAGCCCGACGAGCTCCAAGACGATGCTCCCAAGTTCAAATTCACCGCCATCCCTCTTTGTGGCATTGACGATGCCGAGTCTACCACGACTCTTTTTGAAGACGACACGACGACGACTACGACTACGGAGCCAATCAAGGACCAAGCTTTGGAGGCGAGCGACAAGGTGGCGAGCAAGGATGATGCTTCCATCTTTGGAGGAGAGAGTGATGATGTGCCATCTTCGGCCTTCATCAACGGCGACGGTGATGATATGGTTGTGAATGGGATTTTCCCTTCAACCACGGCGGCGTTTGGAGATGACTTGAGTGACATGAGCACCCATATTGAGAGTGAGAGCGAGTTCACCACTAGCCCCATATAGGTTGAGTTGCCCCAATTCCCATGTGAGGAGAGCCACAACCCCCACCACTTGAGTGAGATGAGTGACTCCACCATATCTGATTTTGAGTGCACCTACTTTGAGGGAGTGAGTGAGCCACCACAAGAGTTGAGAGAGGAAGTTGATAGGTCTTGTGAGGTCATTTTGAACTCTAACGACTTACCCTCTACCTCTATTGTGTCTTCTCATTTGGTGCTAGGTCCGATATATGATGACGCACCGATCCTCGACGACTTCGTCCTTCCTTTGGACAAGACGGTGGCCATGGTGGAATATGATGCACCCCCCACATGGTTTCATCACGATGATGATGACCACAATTTGGTCTTTGCCACCTCACCTACACCACATGAGTGGAGTGAAAAAGGTAACATAGGTGAAGGTGATGAGCTAGTACCACTAGTGGACATTAATTGCTTGCATGATGTTGATCCTCCTATTGACACGCTTATCACTAGTATGATTTTCCCATGCGATGATTTACCCATTTATGATGAGTTTGATGATTGCCATGTGGAGTCTATTAGTTGTGATGCCATGTTGCATAGGATTTCTTGTGATAATTCTTTAGGTCACATCATGTTTGACGATCCGCTTGACTTGTCATATGCTATGCATGAGATCAACAATATGTCCAATTTGCAATCTCATCGTAGTACCTATGCATATGCCATTAAAATGAACCTAATTTGCACTTATGGCATAGATGACAAGCCCATGGTTATTGGCATTTGCTTTTCTTGTGATGATATTGCTATGCTTCCTTTACATCATTTGCGCAATTGTTCACATATGCCATGCCATGACCACCATGCTTCGGATATGCATTGTTTTGGACGTTGTCCATTTTCTCCATATTATGCTTCCGCTATTGCTCATGAGGAGACCCCCATAGTTTCCTCATATATGTTAGGAGATTTTGATCACTCCCATCCATTGCATGATCCTCATAATTATGTGCACAATATGCTCCCCATGAATAAAAATGATATTGATGTGCCATATACTTGCATGCTCAATTTGTGTCCCCATCGTGTTATACATAACAACTATTCTTTCATGATGGATGACATGTTCATATACCATGCCTCAAATCTCTTTGAGCATTGCTTGTTTTGTGCTAACTCTAACGTGCACATACACATCATGATGGATGATGTGTACACTTATCACACACATACTTTGTTTTATTTTGTCTTTTTCTTGTGTAGGTCCTCACACTTACTCGTCAACTTCGCAAGCGCACGAGTTGACGAAACGAGCTCTAGAGAGCAATGAAGACGTGCGCCACCATGGAGTGTTTATCCTCCACCCGCCCTCTTTGTGCAAGAATTTCGCGCATTTCTTCTACATGGCCCTCACATGGTTATGGGTTATTGTCCATTACATATTCTATGCCCATTTTGCCATGTTCACTTTGCATGATATGCTCATTTCCATTTGGATGGCATGCTTTGGTGACCCATGCTTTGCATTACACATGATCCATGATTCTACTACTTGTATGTGTATTTGCAAACTTGGTGGAGATATTGATTGTTATTGCCATGTTCCATGCTTGTTGGCCCATTCCTATGATACTTGCCCCATTATTTATCTTGTTTGCGATATGTCATGCGCATTATCTATGCCTATTATTTGCTCACATGACATGATTGCCATGATTTCCTCTAGTGTGTTGCATCTTCGCTCCACTAGTTTGCACAACAAGATTTATATGCTTGACTATGTTGCATCACCGATGATTCATACTTGCTCGTTTCATGTGGTTGATAGGATCCATTTCCATGCTTTGCACATGATTGATATTGAATGTTGTCATATATCTCCATATGTTGCCTCTCTCATGCTAGATGATTTGCCATGTATTGAGTGCAACAATAATTTTAGTCTTGCTAATGAGATTGCCCCCATAGCTTTCTCCCATATTATTGGAGTTTTTGACATCTTTCATGTGAAGCATGCTTGTCTTCCTTCTTTGCACCATATTCCTAGTGCCATGAACATAAAGATTGTTGCATCATATTATTCATGCACTTTTGCTACTAATGGTTATGTGCAAGAGAAGAGAACCATCATGATGGATGATGCGTTTATCTACCGTGCACATACGTTCTTTGCTTTGTTGTGTGCATGTGTAGAATTGTTCGACCCCGTGTCAACTTCCACTTCACGTGAGTTGACCATTCGAGCTCTTGAGAGCGAGCCACTTTCGACCGACGCGCTTCTACAACGCATTTGCTACCACTTCGGCATTGTGAAGGACGCACAAGGACATGCTTTCAAGGTGATATCCTTCTCTTTTGAGAACCCCGAAACCATGAGCATGAATATTGTGGATCATACTTCATGTGTTGTTTGCAACATGACACTTTGCACACATGCTAGAGTTCTTGCTTCGACTTGTCATTGCCACATTGCCATGCCTCATGATATATATGCCTTGTGTGTTGTATTGAACATGATTATCCAATGCTATTCCCATGCGTTTTATTGCAACAATGCCATTTCTTCACATTTGCCATGTCACATTGATTGCTACATGCTTGACTTGATTGCCTCACACATGATGAACAATTGCTCTTTCAATTGTGTTGAGTGCCACACTATGTTCACTACACCATATGCACGTTATGCTTGGATTGTCTTGCACTTAGGATTGCCCCATGTGTTTAGACCATTTGTTGAGCGCTTGATGCATGCTTGCTATGACCTCGAGGAAGATGCTTATTCACTTGTCACATATATTTGCATCTCTACCTCACATTCGGATGCTTGGTCCTATAGATTGCTATTGCTTCTTGCCTTTGCACATGATGCCTTTGATTGTGCTCAATTGATATGCCTACATGACGTGCCACTATCCTTTGTCACACCATATGATATGCATGATGACGACACTTGTTGGGTGAATCACCTCTTGAATGATTGGTTTTGCACTAACGCCAACCACATTTGTTTTTCCAAGTGTTTGTTGTCTTTGCTCCTTTTGAAGGAATCACGAGACGGTGCGACATTGGAGAGTGCGCATTTCGAACTACACGATGATAAATTCTTGGTGATCGTCCACTTCGACACGGCGACGACATCTCTTTCCCATGGTGATTTGGTTTTTGATCCGAGGACTGATCTTTTCCAAGGGGGAGGGGATGATGCAGAGCATCCTACGGACATCACCAAGTCAAGAGTCCGTTCGGCAAGTGACACGTGCGACATCTACTTCACATACATAAAGGTGAATCATCTCCTTTACACGTGTTCACTTGACCACTTCGAGGATGGTATACTACTTGACACTCCTCTCGTGTGCATGCATAGGTATTGCCGGAGCTTCACGGATGTCGAGGAGGAGTGTCAAGTACTGGCCGATCTCTTCAAGGGAGAAGAGTAAGAATTTGCTCGGTTAAGGCCCAAGGAAGGCTTCTCGAGCTACAAACCCATTGAAATGGTGAGTCCGACCACGTTTTATAGTTCGGAAGGCACCCCAATTTTTTTCTTAACCAGATTTCTATTCTGTCTGAACAGAACTGGAGGCGCTGGATCGAGACAGTGAGCTGCCCTGCTCCTCAACCGGAGGATTACTCTCGTGACGATGATCCTGGGTTCCATGATGACCCTGAAACATCAATTAATTTTGAGGAGGGGGTCTTCTACCAGGAGAGCCTTGATGGTTCTAAGGTGGCCCTTTTGGCCGATCATCCCGGGGCGCTTCCCGCCTCCGCTGTAAGTGGCCAACGGGCTTCCTCTCGAAAGAAACACCCAGTCGCTGCTGCTCCGAATACACTGATACCTACTCCCAAGGGCCGCCGTACGATGCGCCGGACAGCCGCAAGAGCGGCACCAGCGGCCCCATCGATGAGTAGCCGTGGGGTGACCAGACGCGCGGCCCCAATGGGGGCTACATCCTCTGCGCCCCGCCCGAAGAGGTAACGCATCCGCCGTACCGTCATAGCCTCTATCTTCGACATCCACCGAATATGCCAATAATTTTCTCCACGGTGTCCTGTAGACGATATGTGGAACTGCCCTCGGCTGAGGATGTTGAAGAGGCACCGAGGGGTGACTCGAACCCGAGGTCGCCAGCTGTAACCGGAGTTACTCCGGGGGTCCCTATCGAGGACCAACATCCCGAGGACTCAGGAGGCGTCTCGGTCACTAACTCCGAGGTTGAAAGTGTGATGAATCATCGGCGGCGTAAGGCATCACTTCGGCACTCCGCGTTTTCTGATCAGGAGTTTAATGCCCTTAGTTTGGTAGACGCGTACCTCGGCGCTGCCCGAACGGGACTTGAAGGGGCCGTGAAGCTCATGTCTACTAATGTGCAGGTATGGTATTGGTTTTGACAACTAGTATCTAACCCAGTAGCCCCCGAGCCTTAATTTGGGCAGGACGACCGAGTTAAGCGTCTGATATTTATAATGCCATGCCATTGTGCAGACTGTTCGGGAGCAAAACAAAAAGCTGTCCGAGGACCTCAAGCTGGCCCGAACAGAGTTAGAGTCTGTGAAAGCCGAGCTAGAGGGTGTGAAGAAATTCACCAGAGAGGCACATGGTAAGCGCCGAACTTAAAGTTCTTTAAGAAAAAAAATGATGGAACACCTCTGCTAATGAAAGATGATTCCATAGCAGCCGAGTCGATAAATCAGCTACAGAAAGATCTGGATATTGCCAGGGAAGCTCAAAGGTATGCAGAGTCACAGCAAGAGGCTGGCTACCGGGTGCTTTCCCGAAGTTATGAGGAGAGGGATAAGCTTAAGGTGAAAGGCGAACAACAGGCTCAAGAAATCAAAAGCTTGAAAGCTCAACTGACCCTATCCCAAGAGGAGAACGAGAGAGTAAAAGCGGGCATGTTCGGTAAGTGCAATCTGATTTTTCAGTTGATAAACTGCACGTATTAGGCAGCAATATGAACAACGCCACGTCTCATTGTAGTTCTTCTGACCGGACGTCCCGAAGAGGAGGCCGGCTCATTCGGGCGGGACCTTCTGAAGGAGCTATCCACCGTACATGAGCAGGCCCGGAAAGCCATGAAGAGCATGTTCAAAGCACTGTGGCCTGGCGAAGTGGCTCCGGAAGGGATGGCCGAACTCACGAATCGTTTCAAAGGAGATCGGCACCGCTTGGAGTTATGGAAGATGTCATCTTGTCGTGAGGGAGCACGGGAGGCTTGGGCGATGATCAAGACCCGTTTCACCAAGCTGGAACCGGAGCATTTAGCTAGGGTTGAGCCGGTAGGGCCAGATGGGCAGGAAGTGCCCATGCATCTGGTATATGACCAGGTTATGCCCGCAGCTCAGGTCAAGATTAACAGTTTGATTCTATGTATCTATGTACTTTACATCAAGTCGTCTCCAAACCGTGCGTAAAACGTTGTCTTAACCAGCCATCGGCTTCCGCCTCCTCGACCAGGAGCCGAGGAGTGTTTCCTACTATGTGATCCGAAAACATCGGAAAACACTTCGGAGAACTAGGCAATCCGGCCATTTGGTGCAAACAGACAAAAACGTGCTCGGGAAGTTATGTTATATTACTGTTTAATGTAAGAAACATCTTCTGACAAAAATAGTTCCTCTATGGGTCCCTTTCTTTGGGTTACCACGTTAGCCGTGGATGGATAACCGAATACCCGAAGTAGACGGGGATGGTTACTTCGAGAAAATACCCTGGAAACTTGGTGATAGTTACCAATTATTTTCACTTCCCCCGTGGCCGACCAACTGTGTTCTTAAGAACGCTAGCTTTTGGCTTCACCCGTCTGAGGTACGTACCTGGGAAATCCGGACGTAACAATCACAGAGGTGCTCCCTTTACTCCCTAGCCAAACAATCGGGAATGTAGGGGGTAAACACAGGAGCGAGGCAACCCAGCTTGGCCAAATCTTAAGTCAAATTGATGCATATAGTGGCTTTAAAACGATGCAGGAAGGTTGCAAACTCGTAAAAGACGGATGGTTGCATAAATAAAATATGATTGGCTCCGTAAAAGAAGCCCCCAGGTAACAGCGTGTGGTACATTCAAAGATGTTTGCCGAAGAAAAACTTAACGTAGTTCGGCGTATCCGAACACAACCCGGGAGAGACTATTGACTAGAAAAATATAAATCCTAGAAGGATAAACCAAACAAGGTAAGGTCGCGGAGTTAGCCATAGAAACATCATAGCCGAGCTGCATTCCATGGGTTTGGTTCGAGGCGGTCGTCCTTTGGGTCGCGGAGACGATATGCTCCGCCCGCGAGTACTTGATCGATTATGAAGGGCCCCTCCCATTTGGGCGACAGCTTATGCTTCTGTTTCTCCGGGAGGCACAGGACTAGATCACCGACGTTGTAGGCCTTTGCCCGTACTTCCCTGCTCTGATAACGTCTGGCCTGCTGCTGATAAAAAGCAGAACGAGCCCGAGCTATGTCGCGCTCGCCCTCCAAGGCGTCCAGGTCATCTTGCCGATCCAACTCGGCCTCCTTTTCTTCATACATACGTACCCGAGGTGCGTCGTGAATAAGATTGCTGGGGAGGACGGCTTCTGCCCCATACACCATGAAGAACGGTGTGTAGCCCGTGGATCGATTAGGAGTGGTGCGCAGGCTCCACAACACGGAGTTGAGCTCCTCGACCCAATGGCAGTCAGATTCTTTTAGAGATCGGACCAAACGGGGCTTGATGCCGCTCAAAATCAGTCCATTAGCTCTCTCGACCTGTCCATTAGACTGTGGGTGATATACTGAGGCATAGTCGAGCTTAATGCCCAAATTAGCGCACCAGTCTTTAACTTCCTGGGCAGTAAAATTGGATCCATTGTCCGTTATTATGCTATGGGGGACGCCATAACGGTGTACGACGCCGAATATAAAATCGATGACCGGTTTAGACTTGGCGGAAGTTACCGGTTTTGCCTCAATCCATTTAGTAAATTTCTCTACCATGACGAGTAGATATTTCTTTTTCTTGGTCCCCCCTTTAAGTGGTCCGACCATGTCCAGCCCCCAGACCGCGAAAGGCCAAGTGATCGGTATCGTCCGAAGGGCCGTGGGGGGCATATGGCTCTGATTTGCAAAGAGCTGGCATCCAACGCAATGTTGGACCAATGTTTGGGCGTCTGTTCGGGCAGTGGGCCAGAAGAACCCTGCTCGGAAAGCCTTGCTGACCAGGGCCCGAGCTGCCGCGTGGTGACCGCCCATGCCAGCGTGAATCTCGGCCAGGAGATGCCTTCCCTCCTCTTCGGATATTCATCTTTGGAGGACGCCAGTAGTGCTTTTTTTATATAGTTCTCCCTCGTGGACTTTATAGGCTTTAGATCGTCGAATGATATGCCTTGCCTCAGTCTGGTCATCTGGTAGTTCTTGACGGAGGAGGTAGGCGAGGAAAGGCTTAGTCCATGACGCAATTACCGCCATGACTTCGTGAGCCGAAGACGTCATTTCGACGGCCGAGCCCCCGATAATTTCTTCGTCTGGGTCGATAGGCGGAGGGACGAGTTCTCCTGAGGTATTGGTTTCCGAGCCCTGGGCATCCTCCTGCCATACCACGGACGGCTTGAAGAGTCATTCCAAAAAGGTGTTCTCAGGGACACGGTCGCGCTTGGCGCCCATTCGAGCAAGAATGTCGGCAGCTTGATTGCTGTCTCTAGGTATATGGTGAAACTCCAGTCCTTCGAAACGGGCGGAGACTTTTAGGACGGCGTTGCGGTATGCTGTCATTTTTGGGTCTTTTGCGTCGAATTCTCCGTTGACTTGAGAGATGGGGAGATTAGAATCTACCCATACCTCGAGCCGTTGTATGCCCATTGACACCGCAATCCGAAGTCCATGCAACAAGGCTTCGTATTCGGCTGCATTGTTGGAGTCGGTGTACATGATCTGGAGTATGTACCGAATATTATCGCCAGTGGGGGATGTGAGGACCACTCTAGCCCCCAGCCCGTCGAGCATTTTGGAGCCGTCGAAGTACATCATCCAATGCGAGTATGTACTGTACTCCCTAGGGAGTTCGGCTTCCGTCCATTCCGCAACGAAATCAGCCAAAACCTGAGATTTAATAGCTCGGCGTGGTCGATACATGATTTCGAAGGGGAGGAGTTCTATAGCCCATTTGGCTATATGGCCGGTGGCATCTCGATTGTTGATTATGTCATTCAGTGGTACTTCGGATGCCACCGTAACCGAGCACTCCTGGAAATAATGGCGGAGCTTTCGGGATGCCATGAAAACTGCGTAGGCGATCTTCTGATAATGCGGGTACCTCATTTTACACGGGGTGAGCACTTCGGATACGTAGTTTTCAGGTTTCTGCACCTGGAGTTTGTGACCCTCTGTCTCTCGTTCGACGACGAGAACCGCGCTGACCACCTGATTCGTGGCCGAGATATATAGCAGCATTGGCTCGCCCGGACTGGGTGCTGTCAAGATCGGGTTGCTGGCCAGTAGAGTTTTTATTTCTTCGAGTGCTTCCGCCGCTTCACTGGTCCACTCGAAGTTCTTCTTCCGTTTGAGCAATTTATATAGCGGTAAGGCCTTTTCTCCGAGGCGTGAGATGAAGCGGCTTAGGGCTGCAACACAGCCAGCCAGTGTCTGGACTTGTTTGAGCTCAGTGGGGATCCCCAGCTCGGACAGTGCCCGTATTTTCGCTGGGTTGGCTTCTATTCCTCTATGGGAAACGATGAATCCGAGCAGCTTACCGGCCGGCACTCCGAAGACGCACTTTTCCGGATTGAGCCGTATATTGAAAGTCCGAAGACTATCAAAGGTTTACCGGAGATCGTCCACCAGCTGGCTGACGTGTTTGGTTTTGACAACCACGTCGTCCACATACGCTTCGACTGTTTTGCCGATTTGTTTCTCCAAACATGTTTGAATCATGCGCTGGTATGTAGCCCCTGCGTTCTTTTATCCGAAGGGCATTGTGTTGAAACAGAATGGTCCATAAGGAGTGATGAATGTAGTGGTCGCTTGGTCGAACTCCTTCATTTTAATTTGATGGTATCCGGAGTAAGCGTCGAGGAAACACAGTGAGTCATGCCCGGCAGTGGCGTCTATGATCTGGTCTATGCGGGGCAAGGGGAAAGGATCCTTGGGGCAGGCCTTGTTTAAATCCTTGAAATCGACACACAACCGCCAGGACTTATCCTTCTTTGGTACCATGACCAGATTGGCCAACCACTTGGGATGTTTGATGTCCCGGATGAATCCGGCTTCGAGCAACTTTGCCAGTTCCTCGCCCATAGCCTGACGCTTGGGTTCGGAAAACCGACGTAGAGTCTGTTTGACTGGCTTGAAACCCTTAATGATGTTCAAGCTGTGCTCGGCTAATCTACGCGGGATCCCTGGCATGTCTGACGGGTGCCAGGCGAAGATATCCTAGTTTGCCCGCAAAAATTTGCGCAGCTCTTCATCGACCGCGGGGTCCAGCTGAGCTTCAATGGACGCCGTCTTGTTGGGATTTGTTGGGTGCACTTGGAATTTGTCGATTTCATCCGCTGGTTTGAAGGACGTGGATTTGGGCCTTTTGTCGAGGATTACATCGTCCTTATCCACCGTTGAGCGGAGCGCGGTCAGTTCTTCAGCTGCGAGGGCGAGGGATGCTGTTTTGTTCTCGGCCCGAAGAGCTTTGTCCGGATCACTTATTACTGTGATCACGCCGTTTGGCCCTGGCATTTTAAGCTTCATGTACCCGTAGTGTGGGACGGCATGGAATCGTGCGAAGGCATCGCGCCCTAATAAGGCATGGTAGCCACTGCGAAAGGGCATGATGTGGAAAAGCAGTTCTTCGGATCGGTAGTTCTCAGGAGTTCCGAAGACCACATCAAGAGCAACTCGGCCACTACAACGTGCCTCCTTTCCGGGGATGATCCCTTGAAAGGTGGTGTGACTTTGCTCGATGCGGGATCTGTCAAACTGCATTTTGTCCAAGGTGTCCTCGTAAATGAGGTTTAGCCCGCTACCGCCGTCCATTAACACCTTTTGGAGTCAGAATCCATCCACTATGGGATCAAGGACAAGGGCGGCAACAGCTCGAGTAGGGCGGGACCTCGGCTGGTCTTGTTCACTGAAAGTGATGGGTGTGTCTGTCCATGAGTCTGTCGCTGCCACATGGTGAATTTGAGCGAGCTCTCGAAGGGTTCCTCTGATTCTTCGAGGAATACGTCTCGTAGATTGTTAAGATCTCGGCGTCATCATCAAAGGGCGTTGCTGGACATTTATTTGAGTACGGGCCTCCGAGGATGACTTCGCCGCTCTTGGCGACTTGCCTGACCACCCAGCAAGCTCGAAGGCTGTGGGTTGGGTTTGTGTTGAGGAGGACGGAGTGTATGGGGCATGGTTTATCCAGTAGTTCGTCAAGGACCGTTCTGGATCTTGTCAGGGGTTTCATCCTTTTCTCGAATGGCTCGTATTGGGGTGTCCGGCGAGGGTGTGCGCGTTTTGCCCGAGCTCGGTTTGGTTCCTCTGTACGGATTGACTCCGTTTGCTCGAGCTGAGCCTGCCAAGCATACTCCATGGCGCAGTATTTGGACACCAGATCCGATAAATCAGAGAAATTTTGGATGTGGTGGCGGGCGAGGGCATTTAAGACGCCCTCGTCTTGGCAGTTCTGTCGGAAGATCTCCAGAATTTCCTTGTTGCAGCCGTCCGTCATCTTGTTTTTGACGATAAGGAATCTGGCCCAGAAGTGTCGAACTGTCTCTCCGGGCTGCTGCTTTACGTACATTAGGTCCCATATGTCGGGCCGTCCTGAGTTATTTGGACAGTACTCAATGTGGGGGGTGGGCGGGATAAAATTTTTGATCCCAGCGGAGTGTGAGTCCGGGGTTTTGGTGACCGCGTCCTGGATTGACATGGAATCCAATGCGCCAAGCTCTGGATAGTCGGCTGGGCGCGGGTGCGTGGACCCGGAATTGCGTGCTGAACCAGACTTCGGCTCTAAACCCTCTCCGGAGTGGAGTTCGGCTGCCGAGCTGGAGGATGAAGCCTGCTGGTCAGAAACTTGCACCCTATGCGCTTTCGGTTCTGGGGGAAGGGGTGAGCCCTCCATGGGGCCTTCGATAGTGGCGACCAAGTGGGTGGTGGCAGGGGCGTGAATTTCCCTGTCGTCGGTCTTAAGCCCGATCTGATCGTAGACCGAGGACTGGCCATCGGTGATTCCCAGGGCCTGGATCCGATCTAGTATCCCGTTTAATAATGATAGATCCGTCGGCTCCGAGTTCTGGCAGTTTACGGGGTCAACCCGCGGTATGGCCGTGACGGGGGTGTCTGAATTCGCCCCGTAGTCATGTTCGGCCGAGGCTGATCTTCGGCAGCCGAGCACGGAGATTAGGTCCGGGCTCAAGGCTGGATTCGCAGTGGCGGCCGTCTTGGTAGTGGGATTGGCCGTACTCGAAGTCGGTGCTTCAGGATTTGTGAGGATAAGATCTCCCCGGGAGTCAGCGACGAACTCTAAGTTTCCGAACCTGATCTCCTGGTCGGGGGTGAAGCAGTCGACCCGGCCGAGGCGACCGGCCGGATCGGCGTGTAGCATGACACTGCCGAATGCGAAGAGCTGGCCGGGAACGAAAGTGTCCCTGTGGCTAGCGCTGTTGCTGATGATTAGGCTAGCCATTGATCCTTGATGACCCACGGCGGAACTCTCAATGAAAGCACCAATGTCGGTACCAAAACCGGCAGATCTCGGGTAGGGGATCCGAACTGTGGGTCTAGGAATCAATGGGTAACAGAGAACATAGAGACGGCGATTTACCCAGGTTCGGGCCCTCTCGAAGAGGTAATACCCTACGTCCTGCTAGATTGTATTGATGTGATTGTATGAAGGTTACAGAGTTGATCTACCTCGAGATCGGATGGGCTAAACCCTAGGCAGTGGATATGATGATCCTCTACGGACTAAGCCTTCTGGTTTATATAGACACCAGAAGGTCCTATGGTTACATATGGTCGGTTACCATCAGGGGATAAACATGCCAGCCACGCCAGTTATTCCTTGGAGGAGACGCCAAGTCTTCGGAGGTTTCCTTCTGATACACGGGGTCGCCCACAATCCGGCCTTCCATCGACGAGTAGAGAGCGGCCCACCAGCCCGGCCTACGAGAGATAGGCCGGCAGCCCGAGTTCCCCCTAGTCCGGGACACCCTCACAAGCGCTAAGGAACAACTACACCATCCGCGAGGTAGGCATGGAAGTGACGATGGAAGAAGACGGAGCTGCTGAAGCTACATCGGCCGGACATCCGGACCAAGGGCCGGACATCCGGCTGAAAGTACATGTAGTCCCCATGTGTGGTTTTGGTAATTACTGACAATCCTAATGGACTAATGTTTGCATTGAGATATACATTTGAAGGAAAGTTTCATTTGCAATGCATGAAAAATACCGGATGAGTTGAAGAATGAAACCCATCAACACAAATATATGCATTGAGACTTGATAATGAATGACAATTCCTATGGAGAAACAATGACATCAAGTTATATATGAAGGTTTGTTCCATGGGTGATGCAAGAAGGAGATTGAATGGATTCAGAATGAATGTCATATACATATAGTTGTGCATCAAGATTGAGCTCAATGATTGAATCAAATATGATCGAGATGAAGTCCATGCGACGAACAAGATGTGATCTATATGGAGTTCATTGGAGGATCTCAAAGGTTATCATGCTTAGGCTTATGGGTTGAGCCATGATGGATCAAGATCTTGAGAGAATGATTAAAGAGAAGAATTCTACATATGGCTTGAAGATAGGATCATGATGAGCTCATATGTTGAGTCATGTATGATTAGGTCTTGAAGCAAGTAATTCAAGTGAAGAATTCGTTATGCCTCTCAAGAGATTGTGATGGAGCATGAAGAAGAACAAATGATGACTAATATGGTATTCATGGCTAAACTCCATATGGTCATATGATGATTGAGATATTGGTAATCATGTCTTGAAGAAATGAAGCATAGTGAAGAATTCAATATGGCCTTTGAGACATCAAGATCAAGCATGGAGTAAAGATAAAGGTTGACCAAGATAAAGATCAAAGAATCGAACTCTAAATGGTTAACACACAAGCGCAAATGATGCACCACATAGGATCTTGTGGTATGATGAGAAATTGTCAATTGCACTTTGTGTACTAACCCATACTATGTGTTGTCTATGTTTTTTGAGGGTTAGGAGATTCTCATGGGCTCGCATCGAGAGAGAGATTTCAAGTGTCTATGAGAGGATGACATCAAGTGTTGATGATCATGGTTGACAAGGGCAAGTTCAAGATAACCATCCCGAAGGATTACATGCTTGAAGCTTGTGGATGATCACATGATGGACAAGTGAAGATGAATACAAAGCAAAGCTTCCCACATTGTGTATGGGGGAGCTACTTGAAGACTCCACCAATGTCTTGCCTTCAACTTGAGCCAAGAAGAAACATCAACATCAAGCTCAAGTGAAAGGCTCAAGTCAAAGGTATTAGTTCCTTTGGCGTTAGTGTTGTGGAGTGATGACCACCGAAGAAACATATACACTCAAGAATGGATTCTCGATAGCTATGTAGTGTAGCTCTTTTATGATTCTTGAGTTATAGGGATCCCGCACTATTAAGAGGGGATCAAAGGGGTTAGTGATAGATTTTCTCAAGTCAACATCTTCTATTTCTACTTCCTCACATCATATTCCAACATAGGCATATTTCACTCCTATCCAATACAAATACAAAATGCCTATACATCTACCAAAGAAAATCCAAAGCCAAATAGGTTACCCAAATACATGATAAAACCTTTGCATAATTTGCATACTCCATTTTTGTTGATCTTGGATGGTTCTCTATGTGAGGACCTGGACTTTTTCCATAGCTTCAAAACGAGCCCAAGATCATCAAAATCGGAGTCCGGATGTGAAAGTTATGCATGTTTTAGTTTTGGGGTTCCTGCTGTTTTTTAATGGCCGGATGTACGGGCTGCCGGGTCGCCCCGGATGTCCGGGCTCCTCCCGGATATCCGGCTCACTATGTCCAGTAGCCATGCGGAAATGATGGTAGTGCCCGCCGGATGTCCGGCTCTTGGCCAGATGTCCGGGGCCTCAAGGTTGGCCGGATGTCCGGGCCTTCCCCAGATATCCGGGCACCCTGTTTTTCCTACTCGCATGTGTTCTTTGTGTGGATTTTCTTCAGCCGCCGGATGTCCGGCCCTTGCCCGGATGTCCGGCCCGTCTCAGCCACTTACACTAAAACGGCTAGATTTCACGTGGCACTATATATACCCCTCTACCCATCCGGTAGACGGTTGACTATCCACTTCAACTCAATCCTAGAACACACTCTACTCCCTCTCACTTCTCCTACACCAAATCTTAGATCCCGGAGAGATTCGTGAGAGTTCTTGAGAGTTTTTCCAATCAAGTGATAGATCCACTCCCTCTCCCTCTTGTGACCAAAGGAATTTTTGATTTGAGCAAGTCTTGAGCATTTCCCCTTTGTTCTTGTTACTCTTGGAGGTTGGAGACTCCTAGGCGGTAGGAGTGCTCCGGTGAGGAATCAACTTGTGATTTGTCCCCCGGAAAGTTTGTGAAGGTTTGGAGGCCGCCTCAAGGTCTACCACTAGTGGTTGGGAATTGCCTTCGTGGTGATATCTCAAGGAGAATATGGTGAGCCTTCGTGGCGTTGGTGTGCCTTCGTGGTAACATCCACCTCTCTAACGGTGACTAGCTTCCCTCCAAGGAAGTGAACATCGGGATACATCCTCGTCTCCGTGACTTTGGTTATCCCTAACCCTAACTCCTTACTTGTGGTTTACTTTGGTCACTTGATCGTGCATTCACTATATCTTGTTGTCCTCATTATATTGTGTTGGCCATTCCCTTGAAGAGATTATTTAGGCCTACACTTTATATTCGCAATTCATACTTGCTACTATTGATATATCTTGCGATTAGTGTGAATTGCTAACTTGTGTCATACACTCCCATATATTGTGATATTGCTCAAGTAAGTTTGTGTAACTTACTTGTGCTTGTTAGTATCCTTGTTGTCCTCATTATATTGTGTTGGTTACCATATCGTAGAGATTAATTAGGCCAACACTTTATAGTCCGCAATTCATACTTCCTACTATTGTTCTATCTTGTGCTTAGTGTGAATTGCTAGCTTGTAACATTCATTTCCATATTTTGTGATACAATTGGTGTAAGCTTGTATTGCTTACTTGTGATTGTGTGTATTATTCATTTCCATATCTCGTGATATACATTGAGTAAGTTTGTGTAACTTACATGTGCTTACTCATATCCTCGTTGTTCTCATCTTATTTATCCTAAGTTGTTGGTGCACTTAGTGAGCCTAGTATATTTAGGATTTGTGCTTGAAAAGTATCCGCTTAGTTTATTTCCGCATTAGGATATAGCCAAATCCGTAAAAGATTTTAAAACGCCTATTCACCCCCCCCTCTAGGCGACATCGTGGTCCTTTCACCGGCGCCTGCGCCACAGAGAAGGGCAACCTCAACTGGCGGCCAGAGAGCATCAGCGGCCGGACATCCGGTGCCTCACCATCGCCCGGACATCTGGCCTCCTTCCCGGAAATCCGGCGAAGGACTACAGAAGAACGGCCACCGCCAGGCGGGACATCCGGCCAGTGCCCCGGATATCCGGCGTCTCGCGAACGGCCGGACATCCGGCGCCTGCCTGCGCGCAGAGTCGGGCCAGAGGCTCATGTATCCCCTCTCACTTACCCCTTTGTGGACTAGCCTATATATACTCCTCCCCCACCTCATTTCTAGGGTTAGCTAAGATTAGAACTAGACATTGGAGCTTAGCTCATGTACCTCCCCTTGTGGGATTCCTCTTGAGGGAGAAGGATCTCACTAGATCATCAAGACCTCCTAAGGGAGAAGGATCTATCTAGATCATCAAGACCTCATCTCCTCTTGGATTTGGGATGAACTCTACCTTTGTATCTTTCCCTTTGATTGTTCATGTACCTTGTGGATCTTCTGTGGATTTGAGTCTAGTGGATGTGTGATTGGACTTGTTCTTGAGTGTTCCTCTTGTGATTTCCCCCGTGTTCTTTGTGTTCTTCGTAGGATCGCCCTCCAATTCGTGAAAGATCGTCAATTAGGGTTCCACCCTACATCAGCTTCCCTCGATATACTACCTTAGACCAAAGACCTGTCTAGGGGCCACACCTAGTTCGGGCTTCCCATTTGGTATGCACCTATAATCATGTTGTTGCAAGTAAGGAGAAGACTATTCTGGATGTTGTTATTACTGGGGGAGGCTATCCTGCTTGGCTCAAGCCCTCCTGTGTTTACATACATATAGGGAGGCGGTATGCTTTCTAGGTGGTTATCCTATATGGCTATAGCCACTCTAGATGTGTTCACAATGTCTAGGTCTGACTTTGAGCTACAACCGAACACCCGATTCGAGTACACAGTTTGGGTGACTCTAGACTTGTTTGCAGCGTTTGGGAAGTGTCGAGTCAATACGAACCCCACTGACAATGAATATAGTGTGCTAACAACCAACCTTTAAGGGGCAATCGTACGTGTATGAGTAACTTGGTGCACCCCTGCAGGTTTAAATAAATTCGGATAGCCTTCTCTATGGCTATGGATGAGTTGGAGCTTTTGTACGACATCTTAGAACAACTTCAGTTAATAATTGGTAAAACTTACTCACCCTTAAACTTGTTAGTTGCTAGATCTTAATACAACTACAACTGTTAATAAAATTGCCAACAGTTTGAGTGCCTTGTAGATTCTTCCTCGTGGGAAATGTGAGGGGGAATGCATGGTAGGGTATTGATTGGATGATAGGATAGATGGTTCCCTTATATGCTCTCCTTCCTTATCTCTGATGGAAGCTACTTGTAGCGTGTCTCTGTAGAATGCTTAGTGCTTTCCACCGCCGAAACCATTACCCCCTTCCTTGAGAATTATGCACAAGTAGATAAACCTGATGTAAGTCATGGGATTACAACTGAGTACTCACCTTGCCTTATTATACTTTTTGATCTGGATTGCTGCAAATCAGATGGTAACATTACAGAAGCAAGTTTGTTTAAGGACGACGTTAGTTGGTGAGCCGATAGATAATGGTCTGGGCAGAGTATGGATGCCATTTGCTTTAATTTAAAGCCTTCATGAAGCATTTGCTAAACTTTACATGTCTAAGGTATATTCACTTCCGATGTATGAGCTATCATTATTCGGTCGAAAGACCCTTGTCGTATTCATTCGTTATATGTGACTCTCCAGAGTTGTTGTATATATATTGTTGTCGCATATTTCTTTGTGAATTGTGTTGTGATACTTACCTTTCCACCTGCATAGCGTGTGTGTTGCGACGCACATGTTGTGTTTGATGGGCGACCTAGGATCGATACCATGCGGATACTATTGGAGATGCTAGATCTGCATAGTATTGGTCTCGGGGCGCTACATGTCGACCTTTCGCACAGGCACCACGACTAGGCCGAGCCATTTGGTGCTTTAGAGGTGTTGCTAATTGTAGTAGCGTGTGATGCTCTGGTTTTTGTTTTATTAGTTTCAATCATTTTTTTCAAAAAAACACTACTATTTATTTGCTTATATTGAAAAGTAAATATTTTTTGAAATTTTAAGAACATTTTCTGAAACAAGCAACATTTTTAAAATTTTGGGGACCTTTAAAAAACTATGAACATTCTTTGAACAAAAATAAAAACCTAAAAAAGAACAAGAAAATAAAACTGATAGAGAACACAATAGGAAAAAAATGAAAACCCGACTAAAATCTAATAAAACAAAAAACAAAAAAAAGAGCATCGCTTAGTTACATCTCTGGAACATTGTCTGAAACAAGCAACATTTTTAAAATTTTGGGGACCTTTAAAAAACTATGAACATTCTTTGAACAAAAATAAAAACCTAAAAAAGAACAAGAAAAGAAAACTGATAGAGAACACAATAGGGAAAAAAATGAAAACCCGACTAAAATCTAATAAAAAAAAAAAAAAAAAAAGAGCATCGCTTAGTTACATCTCTGGAACACCAAATGGGGCGGCCTAGTCATGGCTTTTGTACGAAATGTCATCTTGTCACAGTTAGGGACACATACGCGATCACACTACTGTTTATAAGTGGGCCGACCCATGAGAGGCATCCAAGGGCTATGGGAGTTGGGAGGGGTTTCCTTTTCTTTATTTTCTCGTTTTTACCATTCGTTTTCCTTTTTACTATATTTTCTCTAATTTATTTTTTTATAATTTTAATTCATGAACATTTTTTAAATTCGAGAATAGGTGTTTGAATGTGTGAAAAAAGTCAAATTCATGAAAAAAAATTTAATTTGAGAATAGGTGTTTGAATTTGTGAAATAAATCAAATTCATGAAATTTTTCGAAATTCTTTAATATTTTTCGAATTCATGATTTATTTGAATTCACAATCCTTTTTAAAATTTATGAACATTTTTCAAATTCAAGAACATTTTCTGAATTCACGATCATTTTCTGAATTTGCAAAAAGTTCATGAGTTTTTTTTTCAAATTCATAAACATTTTTAAAATTCATGAACATTTTTCAAAACCACAAACATTTTTTCAAATTCATGATTTTTTTAAAATCACGAACATTTGTTGAATTCGTGTTTTTTTGAATTCGTCAACGATTTTGAATTCGTGAATATTTTTAAATTTTCTGAACATTTTTTTTCGAGAATGTGTGAACAATTTTTTACTGTAAACATTTTTTTGAAGTTGTGATCATTTTTTTCCTCTCATGGAATAAGGAGTTTGAACCGCAAGTTGTGTGTGTCTAGCGCGTCTTATGGGAGTCCAGGACCGGCTCTAGCGCCACGTTGCTGAGGTCGGGGGATGGCACGATCGAGAGCGTGGCGAGAAACTCGGCCTCATTCTACTATTTTCCAGTACAAATAACGCAGAGAAGAAACAGAAAAACAAACCAACATGTGGTTGGATGGTTAGAGGGACTGTGGTATCCCCAGCCCACCAGGGTTCAAGTCCTGGTGCTCGCATTTATTCCTGAATTTATTTCAGGATTTCCGACGATGCACATTCAGTGGGAGAAGACGTTCCCGTCGACGACGAGGCGCCTACGGTGACTTCGTAAATCTCAAGATGATATGCCGGCTCTGTATTCTCCAGAGAGAGAGAGAGAGAGAGAGAGAGAGAGAGAGAGAGAGAGAGAGAGAGAGAGAGAGAGAGAGAGAGAGAGAGAGAGAGAGAGAGAGAGAGAGAGAGAGAGCACGAGCAGGGCTGCCGGCTGACACGTACTACGGCCCAACATAGTGTTAATCGGGCCTCCGCCCTGTCTCACGGCGAAAATGTGAAGCCCGAGTTGGGTTTTGTAGCTCGCGCAGTCTGCCTTACGCGCGTGGGCGTGGGCGTGGCGCTTGCGTTGCACGACAGCCTCTCATCCTCTCGCCTTCAAACCCCATCCATCTCCTCGATCTTACCCCCGGCGGCCACGCTCCCGCGCCCACGGCCATGGCGTCTCTCTACCACTCCTCGCTCCCGCTCTCCGCACCGTCCTCCAGCTGCCATGGTGTCCTCTCCTTGCCCCCTCGAACCGCGGCGCCCTTCGTTTGCCTCTGTCGAGCGCCACCGCAAGACGACCACGACGCGGAGCTCCTCGGCGCGCTCCAATCCAACGGCAACGGCAGCCTCCTCAGAGAACAACATCCCGCGTCAGCGAAAGTTCTAGAGTCGGGCTCTGGGGAATTGGGTGACGGCGGCGGCGGGAGGAGGAGCTCTCAGGCTCAGCTCCGGGCGCGTGACTGCGCGAGGCGGATCATGGGCCTCCCCATGGAGGAGCGGGTGAAGGTGCTCGACCTCCTGCAGCGCGACGACGCGGCGCTCACCATCTCCGACTACAACGACATCATCTCCGCGCTCGCGAGGGGCGGGGACTATGACTCCGCGGTCGCGCTATTCAGGGCGCTCGAGCCCAACGGCGTCGTTGCGCCAGACGCCCACTCTTTCGCCATCGCCGTGCAGTGCTTCTGCAGGAAGGGCGCGCCCGACGAGGCAAAGGAGACGCTTGACGAGATGGTAGCTCGCGGTTACCTCCCCAGCGTTGCCGCCCTCTCCGCCGTCGTGGGCTGCCTCTGCAAACGTGGACGCGTCACCAGGGCCATGGAGGTGTTCGACACCATGCGTGCCGTCGGGAGCGAGCCCACCATCCGCACGTACAACAGCCTCATCGGCGGGCTCTGCTACGTCGGCCGCCTCGAGGAGGCGCGGGACCTCCTCAACAAGCTCAAGGACTCGCCCAAGCAGACGGCGGACATCTACACCTTCACCATTGTGCTGGACGGGTTCTGCAAGGTGGGCCGGACGGAGGACGCCATGGCCTTCTTCGAAGATGCCATCCGGATGGGCCTCTCGCCCACGATATTCACCTACAACGCGCTGCTCAACGGCCACTGCAAGGAGGGGAACCTGCTGAAAGCGTATGATCTGCTCATGGAGATGTGCGACAACGACGATTGCCCGCCGGACAAGATCAGCTTCAGCATTGTGCTGCCGGCGCTGCTGCGGGCAGGCGAGATCTCCGCGGCGTGGAAGACGTTCAAGCGCATGGAGCACGCCGGGTTCGAGGCGGACAGCCGAGCGCTGGACACGCTGGCCCGGGGCCTATGCCGGCAGTGTGCGGCGGACATCTCGGTCCTGAGGGACGCCAAGGAGGTGTTCGGCAAGGTCGTGGCGGCCGGGCACGAGCCGGTGTCGTACACGTACTGCCTGATGGCGCAGGCCCTGGCGCGCGGCGGCGAGGTGGACGCGGCCGTGGCCATATTGGACGACATGATGCGCAAGGGGTACGCGCTGCGGAAGCGCGCGTACACGGACGTGGTGCGCGCGCTGTGCGACCGGAGCAGGACGCACGACGCTCTCCGGGTGCTGGCCGCGGTGATCACGAAGGACTTCGTGCCCGGCCGGAATGCGTTCGACGCGTTGCTCGAAGAGCTCAGCCGGCAGGGGAGGTGGCCCGACGCCATGGCCGTGTACGCCGCTGCGGTGAAGCGGGGCGTGGTGGTGTCGCTGAAGCGTCACGTCAAAGAGGCCCTGGCGCGGGATCAGGAGAAGGAAGAGGCATGGGAATCGCCGGCGCAGTTGGGTGTCCCATAGTGAGCGATTTGTACAACGCAAATCGAACCTTCTTCCTTGGGGCTTTCCATTTGATGCTGAAGATTGTGATTTGACTCTGCCGCGCAAATGCCTCTTGCGTTCTGGTGAAAGAGATCGTGGCATCACTGCACCGGGAATTTCAGTGCTGTTTCACTGAAAGGCACTAGAACAGAGATTACTTTCATATCGGTCTGGACTGGAGCATCAGCATCATGCATCCAGTAGTGATAATGATTTGGTGGCGGGGTTGTACATTGTTTGCAACTTGTAATTAGATGGACAGAGAGCCTCACTGGATTTATGTACTCCCTCCCATCCATATTAATTGACGCGGCTTTAGTACAACTTTGTACTAAAGTTGTACTAGAACATCGTCAATTAATTTAGATCGAAAAAAGTACTGATTTTACATGTTTGTTCTGAACTTCTCACGCTCATTTTCTGCAGGTTTACAAGTATATCAGTTCTTTTATAAAGGACTTTTTTGTTCTAATTCATATATCTAGATGATACAACCGGACTGTGTGAATACCTGGTCTCTACGTAACACGATGGACACAATGAACACGTCCAGCACAACTAAAAAGAAAGTATCGTTTCACAACACTGCTAAACATTTCGTTGGTCATATGCTACACTTGGGTAGACATCATCGTAAAAAGGTCTATGTCCTTCGTTTGACAGTTTTTTTTTTTGAAAAGGAGGATGTACCCCTGGCCTCTGCATCTGAGCGATGCATGCAGGCACTTTATTAATTATTCACAAAGACTTTACAAAGTAATACATCAGTAAGCCTGGATCCACCATCTTGGCAACACCTGTCGCTACTCCTATCCCCTTGATGCAGGGGTGCCGAATGTCCGAGCCTAATACCAAACAGACATCGCACCAAAACCTAACATCTAATGCCGGGTGCCCCATCCCAGCCACATACCGGGACTGGGTCACACACCGGTCCGGCGCACTCATCGAGGTTGCCGCCGCCGTCTTCCACCGATCCATCTCCAGAGCAGGGACTGGCGCATAGACCTTGCCAAGCCTGCCGTCGACGCCACCATGGCGCCAGACAGCGCCACCGCCCTGCGCTCGTCCATCCAGCCGCATCCGTCGTCGATATCCAGCTGCACCATGCCGCCAATACTCGTCGTCATCGACGCGGTAGATACAACGCCGCACCTCCTGGCAACCTCCACACCGTCGCCGCTGCTGGAGCTACGCAGAGTCCATCACCCACAGCATCTCTCCGCCGAACAACAGAACCTCCCAAGACGGCGCCTCCATGGAGGGTACGACGCGAAGGACGCCGCCGCCTCCCAATCCAGACTGAATTTTGGACTTTCGTCCGGGAGGGGTTCGGAGGTGGATAGGAGAGACCTCGACATCGCCTCCACGGAGGGTAACGGCGTCGAGAGACGTCGTCGATGCCGGACCGAACAAGCCGATCAAAGTTTCCTCCGGTCCCCATCCTATACCACCAAACCTCTGTCGACTCCGGATCCGGCAATGGACCACGAACCGAAACCTGCAGAGATGAGAGAGCCATGGGGCTCAACCCACCATGAAGGGGGATCAAGAAGAATCCATCGTAGATCTCCAGGCGCCGAATCCAGCGATCCGGCGTGGTCAGCGACGACCACCACCACCCCGCGGCGGCCGACGGCGTTCAAGCCCAAGACCCAGAATTGGATCCGATCTGAACCCGGCAGCGCCCGCGACCACCGATCTTGCCCACCACGCAGCCGTCACCACGCGGTGAGCAGGCCGCCGCCGCCGCCGCGCCGCGCACGACGTCACCAAGAAACCCGCCCGCCGCGCCGCCCGACCCCACGCTAGCCTGGCGCCCCGCCCGATCTGGCTGCCCCGCGCCAGCCGCGACGGACAAGGGGGAGAGATGCCCTGCCGCCGCCCAGCCGGCCAAGCTTTGCCCGGCGACGCTGGACGGCGGCGAGGAGAGGTGGAGGCGGAGGAGGGCCGAGAGGACGGCGGCTAGGGTTCCCCCTTGGGTCGCCCGCGGGGACGACACGAGGGGGACGATAACTCAACCGAGGAAAAAGGAGTAACAAGGATGGGGACTTCGTTTGACAGTTGAATGAGCTCCAAACATGGCGCAATTCTTTTCACGCTGCAAGGCGAGATTCTGTTAGGTCCCTACATAAAGAAATATCATAATTTGCTGGACCCAAGATATGTGCGATTGTGACTAAGTTATGTCTAACAATCTGATACAGGCTTGGGTATTGCACCGGAAGTGAGGTAGCACCAATCCAGGTATCCTTCTAGAATCTAACTTGAGAACTGTCCCTAACCGAGAAAGAGCTAAATTAGAAAAAGAATTCCATTGCCTTCCTTAGCCAGACCAAAAATGTAAATCACCGGTTTCCGAATGGAGTTGAAAAATGACTTTGAAACCCACGCACATATTACAAATGATTTCCTGTCACACTCAGTTCTCAGTGAGTAGTTTATACAACCATTTACTGAGAAGAGCAATGTTTTTGTTATATCAAATCCTGAATTTCAAGACCTAACTGACTTTTAGGCCGGCATAACACATCCCACCTAGCTAGCTGGTACTTTTTGATTCATTATCGCACTGCCAACAAAAATTTGGACCTAAACTAGCCCAATCTCTGTAGACCCCCCTTCGATAAGTTAAAGAAGGACAACATCTATAAAACATATTGCTGATAAGAAAATTGATCAAAACAGAACCCCCCACATAGGACAAGAGTTTGGCCTTCCAATTGACAAGTTGTTTCTCACGTTTCTCTTCCATGTATTTCCACTCGGCGATAGTAGATACCGATAGTGAACCGGAATACCCAGGTACCGAGTAGGAAACTGCCCGAGCTGGCTGAAAGTATCGAGATGGACCTAGAAGGGGGCGAATACGGTCAACTACAAAATTTATTTCGATTATTATCAAGTTAGGCTATGCATAATATAAAGTGTGGGCCTTAAAAATGCTATAATGAGCTATCCAATCTATATGATGCTTGTAAGGTCAAGTGACCAAACTAAACCACAAGTAAATGAGTCAGGGTTAGGGATAACCGAAGACCACATAGACGAAGATGTATCCCGTGTTCACTTTCTTAGAGGGAAGCTAGTCACCGTTGAAGGGATGTGTGTTACCACGAAGACACACCAACACCACGAAGGCTCACCCTCTTCTCCTTGAGATATCATCACGAAGGTGATTTTCAAGCACTAGTGGTAGACCTTGAGGCGGCCTCCAAACCTTTACAAACGATAAGGAAAATCACAACTAGATTCCCGGTGACTCCTGCCGCCTAGGAGTTTGCAACCTCCAAGAGTAAAATATCCTCAATGAACTCAAAGGGAAACCCAAATTCCTTCGATGGAAATATAGATCGGGAGCTCCTCTATGTTTTTCCTCGAAAGAGTAGAATGATTTTATAGAGGGGATGTGGAGGTTATGGAGCTTTTGAACATTCGAGAAATGAAGTAAGAGAGAGAAATAGCTCAGCCCAACAATGGGTAAAGGATAACCCTTGAGGAAGGTGAAGTGGGTTTTTTATAGCTCCACTTGAAATCTGTGCTTTGGGTTGACCTAACACCTCATGGAATGTCTCTCGAGAGTCTCCGGGACAACCTCCTTGGGCGTCTCGAAATCCGGGACCAACTCCAGAGTGTGTCACCTCTGTAAGGCACTAGATGCCTCTAATATCTACCAGATACAACGCCGGTGGGGGTGTCAGATTCTGGAGTCTAACTCTGGGATGCTTGGATTCTGGGACCGACTCCAGAGTTATATCCGGCTAGACATGAGAAGCTTCTGATGTCAGCTTAAGTTAACTCTGAAGGTAGAGCCGGATTCCAGGGCTTCTCAGAATGTTACTCAAAGTCTCCGTGAGGACCTTCTGGGATTTATAAGACCATCTCATTCTGAATATTTCAAAGTGTTTCGGCTCGACTTTCTGGGTGGGCATATCTGGTGGAGATTAGGATGTGTGTTTTTGAATATATGGAAGTAGTAAAAGCTCCACTCTTTAGTTTATTTGAGAGATCCCTCTCCCATAAGTGTAGGGTGGATTATTAAAGCCTTTTCCAATAAGAAAGAGTGTCGAATCACAAGTGTTATTCTTTCTTGAACAAGATACATACTTGTGATTATACGCTCCATGCTTACTTGTTTCTTCGTGCCTTTGGAAGGACGAAACGTCAGGATTTTCAATTTTAAAGTTAGCTCCGCTGCGCACGTTCATGGTAGAATCATTGACGAGGCTAGGGCCTGGCTACAGGCGGGACTGGCTCCGATGAGCAATTTCTTTGAACCCCTGATTGCTATGCCGGTGTTGTTAGGCAGGGTCTCCGGCGCCCTGCACAGTTTCTTTTTCTTGGTTGCTACTCTCCTTCTTCATCAATGATGTTGTTAGGCAGGGTCTCTGGCGCCCTGCACAGTTTTTTTTTTCTTGGTTGCTACTCTCTTCATCAATGAAAATCTGCACCCTGCTGCTTTTTCGTAAAATAGTAATAACTATACGCTCTATGGAAGCATTAGAAAATACAAAAATATTAATTAAGATACATCACCTATAGCATTAAATGTTGGGGTTCCAACAACTTCTCATGCAATAATTCATAATTTTAGGGTTTCATAATTTTTGTCACTCCAACCAACCATCATAGAGAAAATACACACTCCATCCAACCATCATAGACAAAATACACAATAATCCCTTCTGGTCCCTTAACTGTGAAGTAGATGTTGCACATCACCACCAAAGAATCACACTACAACATGAAAAACATTGAACTTTCTTCGACTTCACAAAATCACTATCCTTATAATATACGTATGGAAGTACGTGGCATACAAAAAGACAAATACGTATATCAAAGGCGGGGGGCTGAGATTTTGTTTTCTTGTGTAGTTTACAAATCGCCATATTTTTGAGTGAAATTTAACAAATTCTTAAATTATATGTACAAGTTTTCACAAAAAATTGATTTTGTTTGAAACTTCTAAATACGCCTTTTGAACTTTTCAAAAAAAAAAAAAACCCATCTCCAAGAGACCATCCTCTATAACTTCACACTCCTGTTACCAGTTCCATAGCTACAAAGAAAGCAAACGCTAAAACAGAATCACCAACTGTGTAACTATATATGTCTAGCCCACAGCTGAATTTGACATGCATCTTTATTTATTGACGACGCCAAAACTCACACGAACAAACACGTACTAGAACACAACACACACACTAGCGACACAAACACACACAAACACACACAAACACACGGCGCAAACACGCACATGACGTACAAAAGTTTCGACCAGAAGAACACAGGTAAGATCGATCATCTGCTCAATAAAGCATTAATCAGATAGCTAGCCGCGTGCGGTTACTCCCTCGCCACTTGCTTCATCACAAACGGTTCCCTCTCCTTCCCTCCCTTTTCCTTCTCCGGCAACGGCGGCTCTATCACCGCCACCTTCTGGGCCTCCACCACCTCCCTCAATTCCTTCTCAGGGACGCCCAACCCGGCCGCGAGCTCCGGCCCGAGCATCATGCGGAGGACAGAGGTGGGGCCGGCCAGGAACTGCGGCTTGTTCCGCCTCGCCGACGTGGTGAACCCGAAGAACACGAACGGCCCGCCCCGCGACGCCACCTGGACGAACGGGAAGTAGCGTGGGATCCAGAACACGTCGCCGGCGCGCACCTCCGCGTTCATCGCAAGCGACCCGTTTGGGAAGACCACCTGGATGACGCCTTCCCCGGCGAGCACCACGCAGTACTCCGTCGCCCTCGGGTTCACGTGTGGCGCCATCATCGAGCCCTGCATATTCCATGCCACACGCAGCATTCATCAGCTTCGCCGCAGCGGTCTGAAATCTTTACCACGCTGATTGATGGTTCAGAAGAGCAAAAACGTACGGCGGTGAGGTTGACGAGATAGACGCCGATGTCGGAGTGGTCCAAGGGCTCGTAGTCGTGCTTGTCGACGGAGATGCTCCAGCCGTAGGTGTTCCGGAAGCTGGGCTCGTGATCGAACAGGTTGTAAGGCTCCGGCGCGCGCACAGTCTTGTCCGACTTCTTGTTCAGCAGCGCGGCGGCGGCACTGGATGAGGCCCCTCCGATGAACCTGCCCATCAGCTTCCTCCATGACCAAGTCCAAGTGGATTGCCCGCTACCGTGTTCGTCGTCGCCGCCTCTCCCCACTGGTCTCCATGGCTCGCTCTCCCTTCCATTTTCTCCCACATCACGCTTGTCTCCCTGTCCATGCTCTTTGCCACCGCTCTCCGTTGTGTAGGACACAATAGGGCCCCGGGGTTTCACGGGTACGATTCTTGCGAATTCGTTGTAAGTGGTCTGAACACAATGACATCAGAATCAAATTAATCCGGGTGCCATGCGTGTGAATTTGCTAATACTTAATGTGAAATGTAGAGATGAATTAGGTAGCTCACGTTGAAAGCAGTGACAAGAATCTTTGGCTCGAAGCCAGCCAACACTGACGTCTGTTTCCCTCCCCCACCAAGATAGAAGGGCTGCATCGTATCATCAATTCGTCAGTAATTCAGTAGTTGGGTCGAGATGTAAATAAATAGTCAACCAGGGCAAAATAAATTAAACGACTGCAGATGCAGAACAAACAGGGCATACCCATGACCTGATAAGGGCCGAACCCTGCGCCATCGGAGGCGTCGATACTGCATATGATGTGCAGCCTCTGGCCTTTGCCGGTGTTGACCATGTAGAAGGTGGAGCCGGCGTCGATGTGGAGGATGTCGCCCATCTTGAGCTGCTTCTCCACGAGACCGCCCTTGTGGATCCATCCAACCTTCACATCCCCTGCTCAAACAAATTAACCCGGTGACCGGTGTCGGTTGATTTTCGCGAAAAAGAAAACCCGGTGTGCAGTGGTTGGATCAGTATGCACCTCGCTGCACGAAGAGGATGAGGTTGGAGTCTATGTACTGCGGCACGAACAGCGTCTTGGGCTCCATGGTTATGAAGCCGATGTGCATGAGCCCCTCTCGGCAAGCTCCGCACCCCGCGGACCACCCGCCGTGCTGCGACGGTGCTTCCGGCACCCCGCGCACGACGTGCACACGCCCACCTTCCGACTCCACCACCTTCTCCACCTTGTCCAGCAAGAACAGCCCTTTCCCCGTCCCGCCACCTCCGCCGCCGCCCTCGGCCTCTTCCTCCGGCCGCCACTCCCCCTCCCCCTCCCCCTCCTCCCATCTCTCGCGTAAACGCGGAGTCCCCATCGCCGACCACCCCGAGAGGAGGAGAAGCAGCACGAGCAGCGGCGCCATCCCAACAACAGCAACCCCGTGCCCCATCATCCGCTAGCTTGCACGATTTCTTTAGCGTCTTCTTCTTGCACGCCGGCTTGCAGTATGCTCTCTCGATGCGAGCCGTACTGGGTGTGACTGACTCTGTGAGACGGTGGCGAGGTGCTGTTAAAGGGCCGATCGACGGGTGGAGGTGGAGTAAGCTGCACGTGTCGTCGTGCATGGGGCACCTCATGTGCTCCACGTAGCGCGCCCGTGGATGAGGACGCAGGTCGGTTGATGCAGGTGGCCGGCCCGCTGCTTTCCAAGTGTGCTAGTACTTGGCACGAAGACTCTTCTTGCCTCGTGCCTTGACGAAAGATCGAGTACTCAAGTGCATGCATGTACGCTCGCCGCTGAAGACCGATCGAACGCTTGTGTGTGCTGTGAGAGGTTTAGGTGCTACGGGGGTACATAAGCTCAGGTGCAAATCTTTTGCCCAGTTTCAAAAAAAAAATAGAAGCTTACATCTAAGTTATGACATCAGCATAATTCAGCCTCCAGCCCACCGCGTCGTCTCTTAGGTCTTGTTCGGTTGACAGGGAAATGAAAGGGATTTGGCAGGGATTGAGGGGATTAAATCCCTAACAAGTCAAAATCCCCTCCAATCCTCTTCAATCCCTTGGGAGGAGGATTAACCGAACAAGGCCTTATTTATTTATTGGCGGGTGCTACAAATCAACCGAATGATTTCTCTAGGAAATCATCCGCCTAGCCCGCGGTCCGATATGCGGGCCAGTGGCCGTTCGATCGTGGCAACGCCGCGCAGCACTGAGCATGCGAGAGTTTTTTTTTTTAGGAGCGTGCGAGAGCTTAAGCCACGCATCACTGAGCGTGCAGCTTCAACGCAGCATTGCCGGCGTCCGGCGATGTTCCATTGCATCACCATCACAGCTTCCACAGCCCCGCGGTGCTCAATTGCAGCCCCGACGAAGCTCCATTGCAGCGCTGGAGTTGCAACGCCATGGACGGCCTGTCGCGGCCGTCGTCGCAGCCCTGGCAAAGCTCCATTGCTACGTCAGAGTTGCAACGCCATGGCCGGCCCGTCGCGGTCGTCCTCGCAGCGCCGACGAAGCTCCATTGCAGCCCCGGAGTTGCAACGCCATGGCCGCCCGTCGCGGCCGTCGTCGCAGCCCCGGCGAAGCTCCATTGCTGCGTCTGAGTTGCAACGCCATGGCCGGCCCGTCGCGGCCGTCGTCGCAGCCCCGGCGAAGCTCCATTGTTGCGTCTGAGTTGCAACGCCATGGCCGGCCCATCGCGGTCGTCGTCGCAGCGCCGACGAAGCTTCATTGCAGCGCCGGAGTTGCACCGCCATGGCCGGCCCGTCGCGGTCGTCGTCGCAGTGCCGGCGACGCTTCAACGCAGCACGGGCGGCCACACGCGATGCTCCATCGCAGTGCGGGCGGCCACGCGCGGAGGCTCCATTGCAGCACACCGCAAAGCACGCGACTCCCTCTCGTGTTGCTTTGAAGCAGGCGTCGCCGGGAGGACGCTCCACTGCTCGTAGCCATGGATGCTGCAGCCATGTTCGCGCCCTCCCTGCAGTTTTGCAGCGGCCCCGCTGCTGCGAAGCGAGTTCTGCAACAGCGGCAGTGAAGGCAGCAAATCCTCACGCGCGGTGCCCGGAGACGGGTGCAACAGCGGTGGTGGTCTGGTAGTGCCGTAAACTCGCGCCGGCGGTGGGTGGTGGACAAAACGAGCGGAGGACAGGGAAGAAGAAGAGAAAAAAAGTTCAGGCGAGAATGTGTGGTTTGCCTTCACGGACGAAGAGATAAGATAGAAGGGCGACAACGGTGGGCAGACCCACACAAGGACACGCGTCACCAGGTGAAGGGGGATGATTACGCCAAGAGTTCAGTCGGACAAAAAGAAGTGTTTTCCTTATTTATTTTCCTTCATGCTCTTTTCTTCATGCCGTCTGACTGGAGCGCCAAAAAAAATAATGCCAGCAACGCAATCCGCTGCCTAGGAATCGAAATCAGGCCCGTATGTTGGAGAATCCCAGCTCCTACCAGTCCAACAGGGAGACCCTATTGTCTTTCTGGATGCGGGAAATGTTTAAGAAATACTGCAGCGTCGAGATTAGAAGATATTTTTTTAAATATTTATAATCTTTTTTTCTAAATTGTGAGTAATTTTGAAACGTCGATATTTTTGAAAACACAGACAATTTTAAAATTTTGAAAAGTCTTTTTCAAATGTGAATAAACTTTTTAGTTCCGAACATTTTTTGGGAAATAAGAACAAATTTTGGTATTCTGAACAATTTCTTCACGGACAAGTTTTGAAAATCCCCGAACAGTTTTTAAAGTGTGGACACTTTTGAAAATTCCAAACATTTTCTGGAAAACACGAATAAATTTAGTTTATTTTTTATTTTAATCATCAATTTTCAATGAAAAAATGTTCGTGTAATCTTTTTAAAAATGTTTATGCGATGTAAAAAAATGTTCGTGTAATTTTTTAAAAAAGTTGCATACCATTTAGAAAAATGATCAGCGGGAATTTGAAAACAATGTTTACCATGTATTCTAAAAAAATGCTCGGACCTGTATTTGAAAAAATATTCATCATGTATTTTTTTTAAAAAGTTCAACGTGTGTTAAAAAAATGTTCCCCGTGTATATAAAAAAATATACAATGTGTATTAAAAAAGTTGGCATGCATTTATAAAAAAAACTAGATAGGGGTATTGGGTTGGGGAACGAGTTGCGTGCCGAGAGTGGACATGCAACTGTGTCGGGCATGAGTTGCATGTTTGGGTTGGACATGCAACAGGGCCGGGTGGGTTTGCGTGTTGGAATTGGATGTGAAACTAGATAGGGGTCGGGGCAAGTTGCGTGTTGGGGTTGGACATGCAACTGTATCGCGCGAGTTGCAAGTTAGGGTTGGACATGCAACTAGATAGTAGCTGAGGCAACTTGCGTGTCGAGGGTGGACATGCAACAAGAAAAAAAAGCGCCCCCCCCCCCCCAATTAAATGTCAGGGGTAGAGTTGCAAACTAGGGAAAAAATGTTCGACCCCCCAATTGTGTGTTGAAGGTGGACTTGAAAATTGTGAAATTACGAAAACAAAAAAGAAAAGAAAAAAACGAGACCGACTTTTGAAAAGAAAATAGAAAAAAGAAAAAGAAAGGAAAAATTGTAAAAAAAGAAAAAACAGTGAAGAAAACAAAGCAAAACAGAAAATGTATCCTAGCTACTTGGGCCGGCCCATCTACGGTTTGCTTCCCATTCTCATGTACGAAGCAAAATGCACAGTAAGCGTCTTATATAGGGATTTTGGTTTGTTTATTCCAGCCCACACGACACCCCGTACTATATTTTTTTTACTTTTATTTAAAAATGTTAATTATGTATTTAAAATAATTCATCATAAAGGTTCCTCCTAGAACTTTCGCCTTCCTCTTCTCAAACAATTGCATTCACAGTGAAAACAAACAGTTCTAGAGGAAAAGAAAGGATAATGTTGCCCTCTAGAAAACGTGTATAGTGGCCTTCGTCGATGGGACAAATGCTCCAGTGTATGCATTACAAGGCAACTAGCATTTTGTTATGGAAGTTCGTGAAGGAATGTTTTTGTTTTTCGTTGGAACAAATGTTGGACATGCAATTACCTTCCAACAACGCTAATTCCGCAACCCGGCCCAACCACGGCCAGTTGCAGTAGCATTGAAGGGCGTGCAATGCGGTCCGGGGGCAACACTAGTAGCTGCGAATCGAGGGTGGGATAAAACAAACTATGGGCCCAGTTGCAAGTCAAAGATGGACTTGTAACTGGGATGAAAAACAAAGCACGGGCCCAGTTGCGAGTCGAGGGTGGGCTTGCAACTGGGAGAACTACGAGCTGAGTTGCGAATCGAGGATGGACTTGCAACTAGGACAACTACAAACTACGGGCCCAGTTGCGACTCAAGGGTCGACCTGCAACTGAGATAAAACAAACTACGGTCCCAGTTGCGAGTCAAGGGTGGAGTTGCAACTGGGATGAAAGACAAAACACAGGTCCAGTTGCGAGTAAAGGGTCGGTGGGCTTGCAATTGGGATAAAACAAACTACGGGTCTAGTTGCGAGAGTCGAGGGTGGACTTGTAACTAGGATAACAAAAACTACGAGCTCAGTTGCAAATCGAGGGTGGACTTGCAACTGAGATGAAAAACAAAACACATGCCCCGTTGCGAGTCGAGGGTGGAATTGCAACTAGGACAACAACAAAACAATGGGCCTAGTTGCGAGTCGAGGGTGGACTTGCAACTGGGACAACAACAAAACTATGATACAAGCTGCGAGTCGAGGATGGACTTGCAATTAAGACAACTACAAAGCAAACGAGCCCATTTGCGAGTCAAGAGTCGCATGCGACTGGGATGAAAAAAACTACATTCCCCGTTGCGAGTCAAGGGTGGACTTGCATCTGGAATAAAAACAAAATACATGCCTAGTCGTGAGTCGAGGGTGTGCTTGCAACAGGGAGAACTATGAGCCCAGTTGTGGGTCGAAGGTGGACTTGCAATTGGGATAACTATGAAACTACGAGCCCAGTTGCGAGTCAAGGGTTGACTTACAAATGAGATGAAACAAACTACAGTCCCTGTTGCGAGTCAAGGGTGTACTTGCATCTGAGATGAAAGACAAAACACATGCCCAGTTGCGAGCATAGGGTGGGCTTGCAACTAAGATAAACAAACTACGGGCCTAGTTGCGAGTCGAGGGTGGACTTGTAAATGGAACAACTATATATAACTATGATACGAGTTGCGAGTCAAGGGTGGACTTGCAACTGAGATGAAAAACAAAATCACATGCCCAGTTGCGAGTCGGGGGTGGACTTGCAACTAGGACAATTACAAACTACAGGCCCAGTTGCGAGTTGAGGTTGGACTTGCAACTGGGACGACACCAAAACTATGATCCCAATTGCGAGTCGAGGATGGACTTGAAATTAAGACAACTACAAAACAACGATCCCAGTTGCGAGTCCAGGTCGACTTGCAACTGGGGTGGAAAAAAACCACGGTCCCAATTGCGAGTCAAGGGTGGACTTGCAACTGGGATGAAAAAAAGCACATGCTTAATTAGTTGCGAGTCAAGGGTGGGCTTGCAAATGGGAGAACTGTGAGCCCAGTTGCGAGTCGACACTACAAAAAAAACACTTCCATGATGATACGTCTTTGTCACAGTAGGTCAAGTTTTCTATCATGCATGTACATCCGTGACAATTTTATGACAGAATCAAGATAGTCAAACCTGTGCTGTCGTAGAACTGTTCCATGACAATACTGAAATTATCATCACGGAAGTGTCCACTTCCATGACGATAAATGTCGCGTCATGGAAGTGTTTTCGTCAAGGGTGACCGACACGTGGCTTCCACCGTAACGGGTCGCCGTTAAGCTATCGGGTCTGATTTTGGATCCGAAAACCCGTTAACAGCCCTGACCAATGGCGATTTTCCACGTGTAAATTTCTCATTTGCCGGCGGAACCACGTGTCACCTGGGTGTCGCGACGGATGTCATTCCTCCAATGGACGAAACGAGCCTATGGAAATGTTATACGTGGCAAGGCCCAACAGTGGCCCATTTAGGTTTAAAAGGCTGGCCCGTTTGACTTGGTCAAAAGTTAGCAGGCCGGCCCATGGAAAGCCTGTTAACGGCCTGTTCGCATACATCCCATTTATGACCCGGGTACTCACGGCCCGTTATGGCTTTTCAAAATTCGGCCCAGTGGCGTCATGTGGGCCGTCCCATATGATTCCAGCCCGTTCTCACTTTCGGCCCATCTATGGCCCGTGACGTCTTTCGGCCCATATGAAGCCTTTTGTATCTTTGGGCCCATTGACGGCCCGTGGTGATTCTGGCCCATCATGAACAGTAAACTGCTTTGAGCCCATTTAAGGGCCCATGATTTAGTTGGGCCGTTTCCAGCCGGTGTTCTGTTTCGTCCTTCTAAGGGCCCATAAATTCTTGGGCTCATTTCCGGCCCTCGATTACTTACGGTCCGTTACTGGCCTGTTATGCTAATGGGCCAAATTCAGCCCGTGGTTACAATCGGCCCGTTTGTAGTTTGTTAACCCATTGGGCCATTTCCAGCCCGTCATGTTTTCTGGCCCATTAACAACCCGTTATACCTGTCGATAGAATTAAGCCTATGATGACTTTTGTCCTGTTAACGGCCCGTTATGCTACGGGCCCTTAAACCGACCGTTCCCAAATTGGCCCTTTTACGGCCCATATTGCGGTCCGGTTTTAGCCCACGAACAGTACGGCCCATGGATCATATGGCGCGTAGGAGGCCCATGAATCCTAAAGCGCGTAGGAGTCCCATGGATCCTACGGCCCCGTATTTGGCCCATGGTTATTGCGGCCACTAGCAAACCGAGGATAAAGAACTGCAGTGACTACAAGCAATAAACATGACTATAAGTAAATAAATAAGCAAGCAACTAACGCTAGGCTATTACGGCGATTACATACATTACATCCACTGGGCATCAAAGTTCGCCACCAGTGCAAATAAAGGGAACAACAAAGCAGCATATTACAAACACCAGGCGACTAAGTTGGTGATAACCCACAAGTATAGGGGATCGCAACAGTTTTCGCGGGTAGTATTTCACCCAGATTTATTGATTCGACACAAGGGGAGCCAAAGAATATTTGCGAGTATTAGCAGTCGAGTTGTCAATTCAACCACACCCGGAGAACTAAATATCTGCAGCAAAGTGTTTAGTAGCACAGTAGTATGATAGTTTTGATAGCAGTAGCAGTAGTAACAATAGTAACAGCAACAGTAACAGTTTGCAGCAAATGTAAAGCTGTAGCAATAAAGTAACTTAGCATAAACCAATATGAGAAAGTCGTAGGCATTGGATCGATGATGATAATTATGTTGGATGATATTCATCATATAACAGTCACAACCTAGAGCGATACACAATAGCTCTAATTCATCAATGTAATGTAGGCATTAGTCATATGTGCTTATAATAAGAACTTGCATGACATCTTTTGTCCTACCCTCCCGTGGCAGCGGGGTCCTTAAGGAAACTAAGGGATATTAAGGCCTCCTTTTAATAGAGAACCGGAACAAAGCATTAGCACATAGTGAATACATGAACTCCTCAAACTACGGCAATCACCGGAAAGAATCCCAATTATTGTCACCTTGGGGTATGCGGATCATAACACGTAATAGGTGCATATAACTTGCAAGATAGGATCAAGAACACAAATATATTCATGAAAACATAAAGGGTTCAGATATGAAATCATGGCACTCGGGCCCTAGTGACAAGCATTAAGCATAGCAAAGTCATAGCAACATCAGAACATAGTGGATACTAGGGATCAAAGCCCTAACAAATTGACTCGATTACATGATAAATCTCATCCAACCCATCACCGTCCAGCAAGCCTACGAAGGAATTACTCACGCCCGGTGGTGAGCATCATGAAATTGGTGATGGAGGATGGTTGATGATGACGACGGCGTCGAACCCCCCTCTCCGAAGCCCCGAACGGACTCCAGATCAGCCCTCCCGATGAAGAACAGGAGGTGGTGGCGGCTCCGTATCGTAAAACGTGCTGAAACTTCCTCTTATTTTTTCTCTGGGAAAGAGAATTTATAGCGTTGGAATTAGGTCAGACGGCCGCCTGTGGGCCCCGCAAGGCATCAGGGCGCGCCCTAGGGGGGGTCACGCCCTGTTGCCTTGTGGGCAACAGGTGGCCCCTCTTCTGTTGATTCTTGCACCAATAATTTTTATATATTCCATAAAAATTCTCCAAAAAGTTTCGTCCAAATCCGAGAACTTTGATTTCTGCACAAAAACAACACCATGGTAGTTCTGCTGAAAACAACGTCAGTTCGGGTTAGTTTCATTCAAATCATGGAAATTAGAGTCCAAAACAAGAGCAAAAGTGTTTGGAAAAGTAGATACGACGGAGACGTATCAACTCCCCCAAGCTTAACTCATTGCTTGTCCTCAAGAAATTCAGTTGACAAATTGAAAGTGATAAAGAAAAACTTTTACGAACTCTTTTGTTCTTGTATCCGTATATAAGCTTAAATAGTACCCAGGTTTTCAGCAAAGATCATGAACTAACCATGCTCATAATAACACTTAAAAACTACATTCACTCATATCAATGGCATAATCAACTAGCGAGCAATAATAACATATCTCAACTGCCAACAATTTGTCAAAACCATCATGATATAATATGATAACATGGTATCTCGCTAGCCCTTTCTGAGACCGCAAAACATAAATGTAGAGCACCTCCAAAGTTCAAGCAGCGACTAAACATTGTAATTCAGGGTAGAAGAGATCCAGTCATGATGCACACAACATTAACTATACTCAATGCATAAGGATGACAATAGTGCTCTCAGGATTGGTGCTTAGTGCAGGAAGGTGAGACTCAAAAAGTAAAATAACATAAAGTAAATAACACAAAAGTAAATAGATAGGCCCTTCGCAGAGGGAAGCAGGGATTTGCAGCGGTGCTAGAGCTCGAAGCTTAAATAAGAGATGAAAAATAATTTTGGGAGGTGTACTTTTCCTGTCAACGTCACGACCGAGAGTTTTCAATATCTTCCATGCTAAAAACATTATAGGCGGTTCCCAAGCGGAAAGGTAAAGTTTACTCCCCCTCCACCATACCAACACAAGCCATGGCTAGCCGAATCCTCGGGTGCCCTCCATACCAACAACTTTCCGGGGGAGTTTGTTTGCATTATATTTTTTTGATTTCGAGCATAGGACTGGGCATCCCAAATAGCAGCCTCTCTCGTGCAATGACAAGTGAATAAACACTCATCTCGAGAATAACCCGCTTAGCATGGAAGATACTGACCGCCCCCTGTCGCTCCATGAGCGGTACGGGCACACAAAACAGATGTTTATTTGAATGATTAGAGGTGGCACATGCAAATTTACTTGGAGCAGAAGAGTAATACCGCATATAGGTAGATATAGTGGACTCATCTGGAACAACTTTGGTTTAAGGATTGTGGATGCACAAGCAGATTTCCCGCTTAGTACAAGTGAAGGCTAGCAAATAGGTTGAGAAGCGACCAACTAGAGAGTGAAAACGGTCATGATCATGCATTGAGAATAATTAACATTGAATACTAGCATGAGTAGGATATAGACACCCTGAACATAAATATCGTGGAGGCTATGTTGGTTTTGAATCAACTACATGCATGAACATGTGCCAAGTCAAGCCACTTGAAACATTCAGAGGAGGATACCATATTAACATACTACATCATAACCATTTTAATGCATGTTGACATCCAAGATAAATCATTATTCACTCCTAGCTACTTAAGCATGGCATGAGCAACTATAATCTCTAATTGTCATCACAAACATGTTTACTCATAATATGCTGAATCATGGATACCGAGTTAAACATATTTACAAAAACAAAAACAAGAAGAGTTCATACCAGCTTTTCCTTGCCACAGTCACTTCATCAAATCATCGTCATGATTGCCTTTCACTTGCACGACCGAATGATGTGAAAATAATAATAGTGGAAGTGTGCTGTGGACTAAGCTGAAATCTGCAAACATTTTATTCAAGGGAGAAGACAAGGTAATATTGGCTCTTCGTTAGATAAACAACAAAGCATATGAGAACCACTCATCATTTTCATCGTGGTCTTCTCCCTACAACAACTCAACGAAAAGAAAAGAAATTCAGAGAAACACACTGAAATATTTTTGGAGTTTTTAGTTTTTCTAAAGGAAAGCAAATTAAAGAGGAAAAACGAAAAGCGAGAAAAACTATTTACACGGGAGAACTCCCAACAAGCAAAAGAAGAAACGAGAAATCTTTTTGGGTTTTCTTTTAATACTACGAACTATCAAATGGGAAAGAAAAACCGAAAAGAAGCAAGAAATATTTTTGGGTTTTCGAAGTTTTTCAAACACACAAGAAGAAAGCGAAAATAAAACTAACATGGATATACAATGAAAGAGGATGAACACCGACAACTGGAATGAATGTGTGAACATGAATGTAATGTCGGTGAGAAATACGTACTCCCCCAAGCTTAGGCTTTTGGCCTAGCTTGGTAATCACCACCCGTAGTATCCATCAGGACCAGGCAGATAGTAATGGGGCGGAGGCACCTGAGGGTCCCACTGCTGGACCTCGTTCTCCGCTGCTGCCAACTCGTTCTTGTAAGCTGTGATGTCCGCCGGCATGATGGTGTATCCGTTCCTGGCATGAGAGTCAAACAAAGAAGGTGCATGCAACGGAATAATATCGCGAGTTGTCTCGCTGAAAACCAGGTTATAACGAATATATTGAGGATGTTCAGGTTCATCAATAAAGTGGTGATCGATCATGCACTGTTGGTCTAAATAGGCCTTGGGCAGCAAATAGTCATTTGGGCGGATAGCAACATTAAAACGTTTCGCAAGACGCGAAGCATAAATACCGCCATGGATTTTACCCTTAGTTCTGTTGGTATGTAAGCGGCGTGCAATGATAGCTCCCAAGCTAAAAGTGTTATCGCCGTAAATAGCACGACGCAAGATGGCGAGGTCAGGGGCACTGAGCGTACCACCTTCCTCCCTTGCAGTCAAACATTTCCCTATGAATAAACCAAAGTAGTGCACAGCAGGAAAATGCAAGCTAGTAACACGGGCTTTCGAAACGACCCTAAATTCCCCCACAGTCAAAGTGCGAAGGAAGTCCTCGAACTCCTCAGGCCGAGGCTCCCTCAAATCCCCATCGGAAGGGATCAAGCATATCTCACAAAACTCATCTAGCGTTAACTCATGATGTTCAGCATATAAATCGAAATGCACCATGGGGATATCGAGCCTAGGCATGAAATAAAAATTTTGAACAAAGGAATTTGTAAGGATGTCGTGCTGGTCACACTCATCTGCGTTCGCAACAAATTGTGCGAACTCTTAACGGAACCCGGCTTCGTTCATGAAGGTGTTGTGCGGCCACTCGCACGGTCGGACCTCCGTCCTGCGCGGGATGTTGAGGTCATGGTCATGGGCATCCCCTAGGACACCCTTGGAGCTCCGACTCGAAGAACCCCTCCGAAGAAAGTTCATTTTCCTAAGAACAAATTTCTGAAAATTTTTGGACCACAAAAAGATGTTAACAAAACTTCACAAGTTTGATAGCAACTACTCATACAAGTGCCTAGAGGCTATATCAAGCATTCAAACTACTTAGAACTCAAAGAATTCAACATGCAAGCTCATTTTTAGTAGCACCAATAGCAGCAATTTATGCAAAATATAATCCACTAAAGCAATAACTAATTGGAGCAATGGGAGAGTCACATACCAAGGAGCAATCCCTCAAAACAGTTTTAGAAACGGAGCTCCAAGCAAAGAGATCAAAAATCTCAGGTTTGGGAGCAAGAACACGAGAGAGAGAGCTACAAAGATTTTTTTTCTGGAGGTAGGAGATGAAGTGGGCTGAATGGATAAGTGAGTGGGTCCCTGTGGGACCCACAAGGCATCTTGGCGCGCCCTGGGAGGTGGCCGCGCCCTGTTGCCTTGTGGGCAACAGGTGCACCCCCCTGGGTTGTTCTCTGTGCCAAAAATTCTTATATATTCCAGAAAAAATCATGTCAAAATTTTATTGCATTCTGAGCACTTTTACTTTTGGGCCATTTTTTATTGCACTGATAATTCAGAAAACAGGATAATCATGGCATTTTATTTTATTTAAACTAAAAATAACAGAGAGCAAACTAAGATTACAGAAAGTTGTGCTTACTAAATTCATCGACCACATGCCCTTCAAAAAGAATCCATTAATAAGGTTGATCAAGTCTTATTAACAAACTATTTCCGAGTGACATGAAACCGAAGAATTTTCGTATAACACTAAGTTACCTCAACGGGAATATGCATCTCCCCATGACGGTGTCCTGAATTAGGGGGTGCTAACTTAGCCAGCCCGTCTCTTCGATTGGGCCGATGGGCCCTCATGCGTGATCAAGGTGGACTCCGGAGGCCGTGTACAGGAAGCGTGATCAAGACTATCTCCACCGAAGACTTGATGTATATTCCAAGATCTCTCCTACCGCCTTGCTCCTGGATACCGACCTTGTAACCCTAGACCCCCTCCCTGGTGTGTATATAAGCCAGAGGGTTTAGCCCATAGAGGGGACATCAACGCAACATCATTGACCTAGCCCTAAAGTTAGACACACATTACGATCTCTAGGTAGATCAACTCTGTACTCGATACATCCCCATCAATATAAACAAGAGCAGGACGTAGGGTTTTACCTCCATCAAGAGGGCCCGAACCTGGGTAAACATCATCTCCCTTGTCTCTGTTACCATTGACCCACGATCCACAGCTCGAGACCCCCTACCCCGAGGTCTGCCGGTTTTGACACCGACACTGGTGCTTTCATTGAGAGTTCCGCTGTGCGATCGACAGGAGGGTCGATGGAATCACCGGTTAACAGCCCCAAGCCCGTAGGGCTGACCTGCATGCCCGAAGTGTCGAGCATGAGGACGCTGATACGTCTCCAACGTATCTATAATTTATGAAATATTCATGCCATGTTTATTATAGTTTTGTATGATTTTGGTGCACTTTTATATGGCTTTTATATGATTTTTATGGACTAACATATTGACCTAGTGCCCAGGGCCAGTTGTTGTTCTCTGCTTGTTTTTGGTTTTCTAGAAAATCCATATCAAATGAAGTCCAAATGCAGCGAAACTTTTTGACGATTTTTTCTGGAAGGAAATGGACCCAGGAAGCTTCGGGGAAGCAGCAGAAGAGCCACAGGGGCCCCACGAGCCACCTGGGCGCGCCACCCCCCAGGCGCGCCCTGGTGCCTCGTGGGCCCCCTGTGGCACCTCTTCGCGTGATTCCAACGCTGAAAAATCATATATATTCAGAAACCCCCGAAAGCTAACGTAGATGAGTTTTTACGCCGCCGCAAGCCTCTGTACCTCCACGATCTCATCTACAGCCCTTTTCCGGCACCCTGCCGGAGGAGGGAAAGCATCACCGGAGGCCATCTTCATCATCCCGGCGGTCTCCATGACGAGGAGGGAGTAGTTCACCCTCGGGGCTGAGGGTATGTACCAGTAGCTATGTGTTTGATCTCTCTCTCTCGCGCGCGCGTTCTTGATTTGGCACGATCTTGATGTATCGCAAGCTTTGTTAATATAGTTGGATCATATGGTGTTTCTTCCCTCTCTATCCTTGTTGTGATGAATCGAATCTTTTCCCTTTGAGGTTTCGTTATTGTCGGATTGAATATTTCAGATTTGAGAACACTTGATGTATGTCTTGCATATGAAGACCCGTGGTGACAATGGGGTATTATATTGATTCACTTGATATATGTTTTGGCACTCAACTCGCGGATTCCCGAGGTGACATTGGGGTAATCTATGCATAGGGGTTGATGCACGTTTTCAGTATCTTTTCTCCGATAGAAACTTTGGGGTGCTACTTGAAGTTCTTTGTGTGGATTGTATATTATGATTATGAAGTTGTTTGATGCATATCTTATAATCAACTCACGGATACTTGTGGTGACATTGGAGTATCTAGGTGACATTAGAGTTGGTTCATGTGTATCATATGTTGTTATTTTAGTACGAACTCTAGGGCTGTTTGTGACACTTATATGAATAGCTCAATAGATCGATCGGAAAGGATAACTTTGAGGTGGTTTCGTACCCTACAAACAATTTCTATCTTCTGTTCTCCGCTAATAGGAACTTGGGTGTGATTCTTTATCGCACGTTGAGGGGTGGTTATATGATCCAATAATATTAGCATTGTTGAGAGATTGCACTAGTGAAAGTATGAACCCTAGGCCTTGTTTTTAAGCATTGCAATACCGTTTGTGCTCTGTTTTATAACTTGCTGCCTTGCTGTTTTTATATTTTCAGATTACAAAAACCTATATCTACTATCCATACTACACTTTTATCACCATCTCTTCGCCGAACTAGTGCACCTATACAATTTACCATTGTATTGGGTGTGTTGGGGACACAAGAGATTTCTTGTATTTGGTTACAGGGTTGTTTGAGAGATACCATCTTCAACCTACGCCTCCCACGGATTGATAAACCTTAGGTCATCCACTTGAGGGAAAATTGCTACTGTCCTACAAAACTCTGCGCTTGGAGGCCCAACACGAGTCTACAGGAATAAGTTGTGTAGTAGACATCAGACACCTCCACGTGAATTAGAGGCGAAGCACGACCCCCCTGTGGCTCCTGCGGGGGATTCCCATAAAAATGAGGGCCTAAGGTACTTTTTGGAAAGCGAGTCAGACAGCGACATGCCGGCAGTCCAGAGGGCTGATCTTCGAATCAACCCGGCCGGACCGACGGCCACTAATCCGACATGGGACGAGGTTAATATGGTTTCGAACCCATGATCTTTAGAGATCAGAACTCATCCACTCACCTCCCATCTAGAGTATCCACCCGACAACTCCGGCCCACCTGATGTCTGGGACCTCGCCTACGTACGGCAGCTCCTAGACGAATCGATTAGACACTTCTGGGCCATATTCTTGTCTGTCAAAGACAGGATATCGGACTACCAGGACTCTGACATAATCACAGCCTTCTAGCGTGGATGCAAGGATAAAGGCGTCTCGAACGCCCTTGCTCGTCGCTGCGTTCAAACACTCTCTTAATTGACCAACCTGGTGGCACGATTTTGCGCCATCGAAGACGCCTGGCGGACTGGGGAAAATGCGGACTCTATCCGTGACGACTACCCGGAACGCGACCGATCAGCGCCTCGACGCGAACCTCGCAAACGGAACACCCCGGGCGATTGACCTCGGAAGAAGAAGAAAATATCCGGCCACCCCGGGACAACTCTGGACGGCTTTCTGGATAAACCATGCCCGATCCACGCCGTGTTGATCAACTCCTGCCCTACTCACAGTCTTCGCGATTGTTGGGTATTGAGGTAGGTGACTAAAGGGGGACCCGCCCTCCTGGCGGGCACCTCCTGCCACCTCGAACAGACCTCGGAAGAAGATGAGGTCCTAGTGATCTACGAGACCTTCAAGTCCAACAACCAGCGCAAACGGGCTCTGCGAGAAATCAATTCCGTCCAGCAAGTACCATCTCGGGGCGCGTGGATAGACACGCCGATTACCTTCGACCATAACGATCGGCCGAGATCAACCCCAGATAGGTGTTCCGCCGTGCTGGTCCTCAACCCTAGCGTGGACAACTACCGGCTCCATAAGGTCCTTATGGAAGGAGGCAGTAGTTTGAATCTAATATACGCGGACACTCTGGATAAAATGCACATCGATAAATCGCGCATAGAACAGAGTACCACCACCTTTAAAGGTATAGTCCCCGGATGAGAGGCACGCTGCAGCGGACAAATAACCTTGGACGTAGTCTTTGGAACCCCGGATAATTACCGCTCTGAAGAGATCACGTTCCACATCGCTCCTTTCAAGAGCGGATACCACGCCCTTCTCGGACGGGATGCTTTTTCTAGATTTCAAGCGGTGCCGCACTACGGCTACATGAAGCTCAAGATGCCAGGCCTGAAGGGGATCATCACCATCTGAAGCGACCCCGACAGGGCACTCAAAGCCGAGAATAAGACGGCGTCCCTTGCCCTCGTGGCTCTGGCCGAAGCCTTCGCGGCCGAGGAGCTAACCGCGCTACGCGCCGAAGTCGACCCGGACGATGTCGTCCTCGACAAAAGATCGAAGTCCACTTCCTTCAAACCGGCTGATGAAATAGTCAAATTCCAAGTACACCCGAGAGATCCTGCTAAAACGGCATCCATAGGGGCTAACCTCGACCCAGAGGTCGCCGAAGCCTTACGCACTTTCCTCAAGGAAAACTGGGATATATTCGCTTGGCACCCCTCTGACATGCCAGGGATACCCCGTAGGCTTGCAGAGCATAGCCTGAATATATTGAAAGGTTATAAGCCTGTCAAGCAAACACTTTGGCGTTTCTCCGAGCCCAAGCGTCAAGCAATGGGAGAGGAGCTGGCAAAACTATTGGAGGCAGGATTCATCCGAGATATAAAACACCCCGACTGGTTGGCCAATTTGGTTATGGCACCAAAGAAGGATAGGTCCTGGCATTTGTGTGTCGATTTCAAAGACCTCAACAAAGCTTGCCCCAAAGACCCCTTCCCCTTGCCCCATATCGACCAAATCATAGACGCCACAGCGGGCCATGATGCACTGTGCTTCCTGGACGCCTATTCAGGATATCATCAAATAAAGATGCAGGAATCCGACCAGGCAGCAACAACATTCATCACACCCTACGGGCCGTTTTGCTTGAACACAATGCCCTTCGGACTGAAGAACGCTGGTGCCACGTACCAGCGTATGATTCAAACATGCCTGGAAAAACACATCGGATGGACCATGAGGCCTACGTAGACGATGTGGTTGTCAAAACCAAACACGTCGGCCAGTTAGTAGACAACCTCCGCTACACATTTGCCAGCCTACGGGAATACCAAATAAAACTCAATCCGGAGAAATGCGTCTTCGGAGTCCCAGCAGGCAAACTCCTCAGCTTCATCATATCCAGCCGAGGAATTGAAGCCAATCCAGCTAAAATTCGAGCCTTGGATCGTTTGGAGATCCCAACAGAGCTCAAACACACACAAAAATTGGCAGGCTGCGTGGCGGCCTTGAGCCGCTTCATATCACGACTCAGAGAAAAAGCCCTGCCCATATACAAGCTGCTAAAGCAGACCAACACATTCAAATGGACTAAGGAGGCCGCGGCGGCCCTGGAAGACATCAAAGCTCTCATCGCCACCAATCCCATCCTGCCAGCGCTAGGTATCTGTGAACCGATGATATTATACATGTCGGCCACAAACCAGGTGGTTAGCGTAGTTCTCGTGGTCGAACGAGATATGGAGGGTCATAAATTCCAGGTCCAGAGGCCTGTATATTACGTATCCGAAGTCTTAACTCTGTGCAAGTCACGTTACCCTCACTATCAAAAGATAGCCTACGCAGTCTTCATGGCATCACGAAAACTCCGGCACTACTTTCAAGAGTGTTCGGTGATCGTGGCATCCGACGTCCCGCTAAGTGACATAATCAATAATAGGGATGCAACGGGACGTATCGCCAAATGGGCCATAGAGCTCCTACCTTTCGAAATCATCTATAAACCACGCCGGGCCATTAAATCCCAGGTGTTGGCAGACTTCTTGGCCGAATGGACCGAAGCCGAACTTCCCCATGAATACAACACTTACTCGCATTGGACAATGTATTTTGATGGTTCCAAAATGCTCGCCGGCCTAGGGGCTGGCGTTGTGCTCACGTCACCCAAGGGAGACAACGTTCAGTACGTGCTACAAATCATGTACACGGACTGCAATAAAGCGGCCGAATACGAAGCCCTCCTGCACGGACTCCGGATAGCAGTCTCCATGGGTGTCAAACGCCTGGAGGTCCGAGGTGATTCTAACCTTGCCATCTCACAAGTCAACGGCGAGTTCGACGCCAAAGACCCGAAGATGACAGCTTACTGGAATGTCGTCCTAAAGATCTCGGCCAGGTTCGAGGGGCTAGAATTTCACCACATACCCCGAGATAGCAACCAGGTCGCGGATGTACTCACCCGATTGGGTGCAAAACGGGATAAGGTACTAGAAAACACCTTCCTCGAACGACTCTTTAAGCCATCCGTAGTCTGGCAAGATGACAAAGGAACGTTGGAGTCAAGCGACGTCGGGTGCCATGCCACACCCGAAGACGACGAAGGCATAGTGGGCGGCTCCGCGGTCCAGGAAACTGCTTCCGTGCATGAAGTTATGGCAGTCATCGCACCCTGGACCAAGCCGCTCCTGGCATACCTGCTCCGAAAAGAGCTCCCCGATAACCAAACCGATGCGCCTTGGATCATAAGGCAATCTAAAGCCTACAAGGTTCACGAAGGAGAGCTCTACAAAATGAGCAGCACAGGCGTCTTCCAGCGATGCATAACCGAGGAAGAAGGAAAACTCCTACTTCAGGAGATACACTCCGGCATGAGCGGACATCACGCCGCTGCTCGGACCTTGGTCAGCAAGGCTTTCCGAGCTGGTTTCTATTGGCCAACTGCAGGCGCCGATGCATCAACATTGGTGCAGCGTTGCCCGGGCTGTCAGGTATTTGTCAAACAAAGCCACATGCCCCCCACGGCCCTTCGTACCATCCCCATCACTTGGCCTTTCGCGGTCTGGAGACTAGATATGGTCGGGCCACTCAAGGGTGGATCAAACAAAAACAAATACCTCCTTGTCATGGTAGACAAATTTACCAAATGGATCGAATCAAAGCCGGTCACCTCGGACGAGGCTGTCCAGGTAATCGGATTCATCTCCGGAGTGGTACATCGTTACGGTGTCCCCCACAGTTTGATTACAGACAATGGAACCAATTTTACGGCCAAAGAAGTTAAAGCGTGGTGTAAGAAAATGGGCATTAAGCTCGACTACGCGTCTGTTTACCACCCGCAGTCTAATGGGCAGGTGGAGCGTGCCAATGGACTAATCCTTAGCGGAATAAAGCCAAGGCTAGTTCGCTCCCTTAAAAAGGCCGACTGTAAATGTGTCGAAGAACTTGATTCCGTACTGTGGGGCTTGCGCACAACACCAAACAGGTCCACGGGATATACCTCATTTTTTATGGTGTACGGCGCCGAGGTGGTCCTCCCCTGTGACATCATACACGACGCACCTCGGGTACGCTTGTATGAGGAGCTATAGGCCGAGCTGGATCAGCAAGATGCCCTAGACGCTCTCGAAGAAGAGCGCAATGTCGCACGGGCAAGGTCAGCTATCTATCAGCAGCAGGCCCGGCGCTACCATGGCAGAGAGGTTCGTGCCAAAGAATTTAACGTCGGGGATCTCGTAATGAGGCTACACCCCGAAAAACAAAAGCACAAACTTTCCCCTGGATGGGACGGGCCGTTCATCATTGACCAAGTACCCATCGGAGGAGCCTATCGAATCCGAGATCCGGAGGATGGCCGATTCCGAGATCCGGAGCCCAACCCATGGAATGCGGTGCTACTCCGACGCTTCTACGCTTGACACCCCGTACACGGTCCATGTAAATAACTTACACCTTGTCTTTGTCTTAATCTTTTGCTCATTATTTATTATTTCCACCTCGGAACATTGTTAAATGATCCCGGGGATGATATAGCATGTTCTTTTCAAAACATGAGTAATTTCACCTCTTATATACTATCGTCTTTCGAGCCACTATATGCATCGATTTGCTTTAAGATTTGGCCAAGCTGGGTTGCCCGGCACCTGTGCTTGCCCCTTACGTTCCCAATATTTCGGCTAGGGGGCAAAGGGAGCACCGCTGTGATTGTTACTCCCGGGTCAGCCGGTGTAGTACCTCAGACGGACAAAGCCGAAAGCTAGCGGTCTTACAATGCAAATCGGTCGGCCGGGACATAGGAATAACGTGGAAGGGGCCTTTTTAAACCCCGACCAGGGGCTTTACCCCGAGGTCATCCGTCTTCGGACAGATGTGTTCGACACAATAACCCGAGGAAAGGAACTGTTGGAAGAACTATTTTCCTTGGAAGATGTTTCTTACGTTAAATAGTAATATAACATAACTTTTCGTTACCCTCTTGTCTTTCGAGCCGCTTAGCCCGATTGCCTAGTCACCTGAAGCATATGGTCCGATAACCTCGGCCAATAGTACGGGACACTCCTCGGTTTTTATTTGAGGAGGCGGAAGCCGAAGGCTGGCTGACAGAGTTTGGATGAACGAACTGCAAACTGACATAAAGTACTTCGGCACATAAAGTCATACAAAATTTTCAAGCGTGGTCTAGCCCGTCTATTAGGGTATCCAAAGCGCAATCCTTCTGCGAGAATCGCGCCGTAGGCATTACACTATCATATGCCTGGCTAGCGGGGATTTCCTTCCCGTCAGACCCCATGGGTCCCACCTCTGCTAATGCCGTCGTCTTTAGACCGGTGTAGTGGGTCTTCACCATGGCCCAGGCCTCCCTCGCACCTTCTCGGCAGGCTGATACTTTCCAAGCCTGGATCCGGCGTTGCGCTTTCTTAAGCTGTTTGGCTAGAACGGCCATGTCTTCGGGGACCGGCGTCACCTCAGGCCATAAAGCCTGGTGCACATCCTTCATTGACTTCTGTGCACTTTCATGCAGCACGGATAGACGAACTGCCATGTCTTCGGACATCGGACCCTGGGAGTCAGGAGGAAGGCCGGATAAAGAAGCTGCCAACAAAACAACATTCGCATGATAATCACCTCGGCCAATTTACATGACAAGTATTCTTCGAGAACTACAACTTACCATAAATCATGTCGTCCGTTCGCCGATTCTTTGATTCCGCAACAGCGAGACGAGCTTTCAAGCTCTCAATCTCCTGGGCCTGGTGGGCGTTCTCAGCCCTAAGCGCATTCATGCTGTCCACTCTTTGAGTAACCATGTGTTGATTTGCTTGACGCTGCGATTCTGCATATGCCAGATCCTCGCGGGCCTGCTTCAGGTCTCTTTCAAGATGGCCTAGGGCTTCCGCTGCTACGAGGGATTACGGCGTCAATTCTATTTCCATTGGCATTGACCAATTCAAGCACAAAGCACTTACCGTGCGCCTCTCTGGTGAATTTCTTCACCTGTTCAACCTCAGACAAGGCCGCGTCCAGCTGCACCTTTGTTTGAGATAGCGCCGAGGTCAATTGCTCGTTCTTCAAGCGAGCTTCCTGTTCGTGGAAGTGGCTGATCGTCAGTATTCAAGTCTTGATTCGACCCCAGGGGCTCGTACCAAGCCTTAGGGGCTACTACTATACTTGGTAGTCATATTTAAACACATACGCAAAAAACCTTAGCCACAAACCCCGTGACAAGATGTCCAGCGATTCATCAAAGGCACCTCGGGTTGCCCCGAGGTATGCATCCACCGTGCTGAGGGCATTGAACTCCCTGTCCGAAAAAGCCGGATTATTCAGAGAAGCTTTTCGCCGATGATAATTTGTGGCGCATTGAATCTCAGACGGAGTGGCCGAGGTCGCCGAGTCCTCGGGCTGAGGGGCTCCGGGGGCAATTCCTGCGGAATTACGGGCATCTGTTTCCCTGGGCAGGGCCATAGCTCCCTCGGCTCCCACACTTGCTGTGGTGGATAAAGGCTGCCTGCGAATGATCGGGAAGGTTAAAATCCAAAGTATCTTTGCAGCAGCATGGATCAAAGTATTACCTGGTGATTGAGGGGGCACTTTCGCCTGCCCCCATGACCTCGGCTTGAGCTTCTTGTACTTCTGACGGGGACCTTCCTAGTGAAGCCGTTTCTCTGTGTAGGCGTTGGGAGCGCCTCCCCTTTGGAGGAGAAGTCAGATGACTGGGGGCTGGAGGACGAGGGGCTTGCTTTCGATTAGAGGAAGGAAGTGTTACCGATGAGGCTGGCCTCGTCCCCGGTGTGTCAGGGATGATAGCTACCTTGGAGCCGTTAATGCCCTCCAGAAAAAACCTTCTCCCTTCGTAAATAAGGGCCAGGTCTTCATCCTCATTGAAAAGGGGGTCATCTGCGCGGCAGTGCGGCTCTGGCTCAGGGGCCGGACTGCTCACACCCTCAAGCCAATGCCTCCACCTCTGTTCAAGGACCGACGTGCAACGAGTTAAGTATTAAAGATTCCGAGGTCAGCAGGAGAGCTCGGAAGGAAAACTTACTATGTCAGCAAGGTTGTTGTATGACAGCCCATCTTGGAACTGGCGCTTGGCGAATTCCTCCGTTGACCCTTGGTATATGCTGGCCAGCACGGTCCCGAGGCTCATCTGGTCCATAAAAGCTCCCTTGATGGATCGGGAGGCGTCGTTGGACCCATTGTACTCGCACAATAAGTGCTGGCGCTGCCGGAGAGGTTGGACTCTTCGGTCTAGGGTGATTGCCATCACATCAATGATGGTGAGGCCAGCGCTTGAAAGTAGCTTCACCATGGCCGCTAGATTGGTCACGGCTTCGTCTTCCTCTTGTGCCGAACTCTGTGGCCTCCAGCTGTAACGTTTCCTTGGCGGATCCAAGGAGAAGGACGAGAGTCCGGGCCGAGCTAGCTCATACAACGGGACGTCATTAATGTAGAACCACTCGGAAGGCCAGTAATCGGCATCCTCCCGAGGTGTGCCTCCTGGATAGCCAGCCTTTTCGATTCGGCAGACTTCGGCTCCTCCGACCTTGAATAACTTGTCAACCGAGGAGCGGGGCACGATACAGAAATACTTCCGCCATAATCCGAAGTGCGCCTGACAGCCGAGGTGTAGCTCGCAAAGCGCGACGAACCCCGCGATATGCAATATTGAATTCGGGGAAAGATGGTGTAGCTGCAGCCCATAAAACTCCAGCAATCCTCGGAGAAAAGGATGAATTGGAAACCCAAGGCCGCGGAGGAGGAAGGGCACAAAGCATACCCGCTCATCTTCTCGTGGTGAAGGATGATTCTCGGCATGGGCTTGACCGTCGATGGACGTTAATCCGGGACGGGTGGAAGCCAGATCTTTGTCCGGCAAATAACCTTGTGTAGCCAGGCGCTCTAATTGAAGGCGCGCAACAGAGCAGCTCCCCCAGTCACCTCTCTCAGGGCCATGAGGGCGCTTTGATGATCCTCCACCGCTCGCCATTGTTCGGGCTCTCGAGCTTGGGCTTGAGATGGGAAGGGATTTTTTGCTACGGTTGTGGTCGAGATGCGTATTGCCGCTAGCTAGGGCCGCGCGTCTATTAAATAAGACGGAAGGGGCTGACGCTTCGACGTTTTTTCCATAAAGTGGCCCGGTTCCCTAGAGGACATGACTTTCAAAGTCTGAAATTGGGCCCCAATGGAATCTCAAATGTTGGCCGAGAACATTAAGTCAGGCCGGAGAATAGACCACGGGAACTCGTCTGTCGAGCCAAGACTCCGGAATTGAAGGTCGAAGGGCGTCGACTTCGGCATCGAAGACTAGTTCAGGGTCTACTGACGGTGTCCTGGATTAGGGGGTGCTAACTTAGCCAGCCCGTCTCTTCGGTTAGGCCGATGGGCCCACATGCGTGATCAAGGCGGACTCCGGAGGCCATGTATAGGAAACGTGATCAAGACTGTCTCCACCGAAGACTTGACGTATACTCCAAGATCTCTCCTACCGCCTTGCTCCTGGATACCGACCTTGTAACCCTAGACCCCCTCCCTAGCATGTATATAAGCCAGAGGGTTTAGCCCGTAGAGGGGACATCAACGCAACATCATTGACCTAGCCCTAAAGTTAGACACACATTACGATCTCGAGGTAGATCAACTTTGTACTCGATACATCCCCATCAATATAAACAAGAGCAGGACGTAGGGTTTTACCTCCATCAAGAGGGCCCGAACCTGGGTAAACATCGTCTCCCTTGTCTCTGTTACCATTGACCCACGATCCACAGCTCGGGACCCCCTACCCCGAGGTCTGCCGGTTTTGACACCCCAATAATGAGAATTTCATATTTCTTTTTGACAGTAGGAAGAGGAAATTTGAATCCCCCAATAGTGATTGTCAAAACTTTTTCAATACAATTGATACCATTCACTGAAGTTTGTTTCTTCGGGAAATAAACCGTATGCTCATTACCATTGACATGAAAAGTGACCTTGCTTTTGTTGCAATCAATAACAGCCCCTGTAGTATTCAAAAAGGGTCTTCCAAGGATAATCGACATGTTGTCGTCCTCGGACATATCAAGTATAACAAAGTCCATCAAGATAGTAACATTTGCAACTACAACAGGAACATCCTTTCAAATTCCAATAGGTATAGCAGTGGATTTATCAGCCATTTGCAACGATATTTCAGTAGGTGTGAGTTTATTCAAATCAAGTCTTCTATATAAAGAGAAAGGTATAACACTAACACCGGCTCCCAAATCACACAAAGCAGTTTTGACATAACTTCTTTTAATGGAGCATGATATAGTAGGTATTCCCGGATCTCCTAACTTTTTAGGTACTCCACCCTTAAAAGAATAATTTGCAAGCATGGTGAAAATTTCAGCTTCAGGTATCTTTCTTTTATTAGTGACAATATCTTTCATGTATTTAGCATAAGAAGACATTTTCAACATATCAATCAAGCGAGTGCGCAAAAAGACAGGTCTAAGCATTTCAACAAAGCGCTCAAAATCTTCATCATCCTTATTCTTAGATGGTTTAGTAGGAAAAGGCATAGGTTTTTGAACCCATGGTTCTCCCTCCTTTCCATGTTTTCTAGCAACAAAGTCTCTTTTATCATATCTTTTATTCTTAGGAGGTGGGTTATCAAGATCAACAACAGGTTCTATTTCTACATCATTATCTAGTTGAGCATCAACATGAACATCATCATTATCATTATCATTGTCCTTATCATTATCATTGTCGCTAGGTGTATGTTCATTACCAAATTGTGTCTCAGCATCAGAAATAGAAGCATCATTATGATTCTCAGGAGGTTTTTCTATCTCAGGTTCACTAGGAGCAAGCAAGGTTTTATCATTTTTCTTTTTATTTTTCTTCTTAGATGGACTAGGTGCATCAATATTATTTCTTTGAGAGTCTTTTTCAATTCTTTTAGGATGACCTTCAGAATATAGAGGATCCTGAGTCATTCTACCTCCTCTGGTAACAACTCTAACAATATGATCATTCTTTTTATTATTCATCTCATCAAGCAAATCATTTTGTGACTTAGCAATTTTGTTCTAACCGAGTCTGAACCACAGAAGCATGTTTACTCAAGCATTTAACATCATTAGCAGTTCTAAACATCAAATCACTCAAGCGTTCAATCATGATGGCATTCTGTTTTAATTGATTGCTAACATACATATTAAAGTGTTCCTGTTTAATGATGTAATTATCAAATTCATACAGGCATTGACTAGCAGATTTATTATACGGAATATCACCTTCATCAAATCTAGTAAGAGAATTTACCTCCACTACCTATGTCGGGATGTCGAGCCCATATATTTCTTCAATAGGTGGTAAATTCTTAACATCTTCAACTTTAATACCTTTTTCCTTCATAGATTTCTTAGCTTCTTGTATATCTTCTGGACTGAGGAATAGAATACCTCTCTTCTTCAGAATTGGCTTAGGTGGTGGTTCAGGAAGTGTCCAATCATCGGCATTTCTCAATATATTATTCAATAATGCTTCAGCTTGTCCAACAGTTCGTTCCCTGAAAACACAACCAGCACAACTATCTAGGTAGTCCCTAGAAGCATCGGTTAGTCCATTATAAAAGATATCAAGTATTTCATTTTTCTTAAGAGGATGATCAGGCAAAGCATTAAGTAGTTGGAGAAGCCTCCCCCAAGCTTGAGGGAGATTCTCTTCTTCAATTTGCACAAAGTTAAATATTTCCTGTAAGGCAGCTTGTTTGTTATGAGCAGGAAAATATTTTTCAGAGAAGTAATATATCATATCCTGGGGACTACGCACACAACCAGGAGCAAGAGTATTAAACCATTTCTTAGCATCACCTTTTAATGAGAAATGAAACAACTTAAGAATATAGTAATAGCGAATTTTTTCCTCATGAGCAAATAGAGTGGCAATATCATTCAACTTAGTAAGATGTGCCACAACAGTTTCAGTTTCATAACCAAGAAAAGGATGAGATTCAACCAAAGTAATTAACTCAGGATCGACAGGGAATTCATAATCCTTCTCGATAACAAATATGGGAGAGGTAGCAAACTTAGGATCATATTTCATTCTCTCCCTCATAGATTTTTCTTTCATTTCAACAAGCAATTTTATAACCTCATCTCTATCATTACAAGCAAGAATTGCCCTAGCTGTCTCCCTATCAAAGACATGTTCATCAGGTGATTCAACTTTAGTAGGAGGATGATACATCTCCAACGTATCTATAATTTTTGATTCTTCCATGCTGTTATATTATCAATCTTGGATGTTTTTATATACATTTACAGCAATTATATATCATTTTTTGGGACTAACCTATTAACTTAGTGCCCAGTGCCAGTTGTTGTTTTCTGCCTGTTTTTGGTTTTATAGAAAATCAATACCAAACGAAGTCCAAATGCAACGAAACTTTTTGGAGATTTTCGTCTAGACAAGATAAACACTAGACGCTTCGGGAGGAGGCCAGAAGACCCTGGAGGTGGCCACGAGCCACCAGGGCGAGCCTGGGGGGGGGGGGCAGGCGCGCCCAGGTGCCTCGTGGGCCCACCTCTGACTATTTTGACCTAATTCCACCACTATAAATTCCCAAAAATCGGGAAACCAACCAGGGAGTCCAAGAAATACTTTTTCTGCCACCACAAGTTTCTGTTCTCGAGAGATCCCATCTGGAGGCCTTTTCCGGTACTCCGCCGGAGGGGGAATCGATCACGGAGGGGCTCTACATCAACCTTGCTGCCCTTCCGATGATGCGTGAGTAGTTTACCACAGACCTTCGGGTCCATAGTTAGTAGCTAGATGGCTTCTTCTCTCTTTTTGATCTTCAATACAATGTTCTCCTCGATGTTCTTGGAGTTCTATCCGATGCAATCACTTTTTGCGGTGTGTTTGTTGGGATCCGATGAATTGTGAGTTTATGATCAGATTATCCATGAATATTACTTGAGTCTTCTCTGATCTCTTTTATGCATGATTTTTATAGCTTCGTATTTCTGTTTTTGATGCATTGCTTGCTTGTTTTGATGAATCTATGGATTGTATCGGGGGGTATAAGCCATGGTGAAGTTAGAGTACAGTAGGTATAATGCAAAAATAAAATATGAATGGGTTTGAAACAGTACTTAAAGTAGTGATTTATTTTGTTATACTAACGGATCTCACGAAGGTTTTGTTGAGTTTTGTGTGATTGAAGTTTTCAAGTTTTGGGTGAGATCACGATAGATGAAGGAATAAGGAGTGGCAAGAGCCTAAGCTTGGGGATGCACGAGGCACCCCAAGGTAATATTCAAGGAAGACTCAAGCATCTAAGCTTGGGGATGCCCCGGAAGGCATCCCCTCTTTCTTCTACCAACCATCGGTAATTTTACTTGGAGCTATATTTTTATTCGTCACATGATATGTGTTTTACTTGGAGCGTCTTGTATTATATGAGTCTTTGCTTTGTTTGCTTTTTAGTTTGTCACAATCATCTTTGCTGAACACACCCAATTTGAGAGAGCCACACGTTCATCATGATTTGTTAGAATACTCTATGTGCTTCACTTAAAAAAAATTGAGCTAGGCAGTTGCTCTAGTACTTCACTTAAATATTTTTGAGCACGGCGGTGGCTATATTTTGAAGAAATGAACTCTCATGCTTCACTTATATTATTTTGAGAGTTGATAAGATTAAAATTTTGAAGAAATAAACTCTCATGCTTCACTTATATTATTCTGAGAGTTGATAAGATTAAAATTTTGAAGAAATGAATTCTCATGCTTCACTTATATTATTTTGAGAATTGATAAGATTGAAATTTTGAAGAAATATTTGCACTCTCATGCTTTACTTAAATATTTTTGAGAGTTGATAATAGTAATGGTAATTTGCACAAGATATGAATTTGGTCCCAAAGTGATGAATATTCAAGAGGGATATAATAAAAACTTTCATATAGATCATTGGATATGATAAGTGTGATTCCTTGCAATAGTTTTGCGATATGGAGATGATAATATGTGAGTCATGTTAGTGAGTAATTGTGATTTAGTAAGAATATTATTGTTAAGGTTTGTGATTCCCCATACATGCACGTTAAGTCAATAGTTATGCAATGAAATTATATCCTACTTATGGTGCATTATTCGGTGTTAGTTATGTTCAATGCATGTTTATGAACGTTTTCGCTTTTTGGTTGGTTGCTTCTCAATCTATTTGCTAGCCTTCATTTGTACTAAGCGGAAATACTGCTTGTGCATCCAAACTCCTTAAACCCAAGTTGTGCTAAATGAGTCCACCATACCTACCTATATGCGGTATTTCAATGTCGTTCCAAGTAAATTTGCGTGTGCCAACTCTAATTTTCAAAATAATTTTTTCCGTTTTGTGTGCCCGTACCGCTCATGAAGCGGCAGGAGGTGGCCATCATTTTCCATGCTAGGTGTGTTATTCTCACGATGAGTGTTTATTCACTTGTCATTGCACGAGGGAGTGGTTGGTAATAGGGATGCCCAGTCCCACAATGAAATCAAAAATAATAACAACAAAATTCCTTGGAAAGTGTTGGTTTGGAGGGAACCCGTGGATACGGCTAGCCATGGATTGTGAAAGAATGGTGGAAAGGAAATAAACTTTACTTTCTGTTTGGGAACCGCCTATGATGTGTCTAGCATGGAAAATATTGGGAATTCTCGGTCGTTTTCGTTAACAAGAAAAGCATGCCTATCAAAATAGTTTTATCTCTTTAATTTCAGCTTTGAGCTCTGGCACATTAGCAAATCTCTGCTTCCCTCTGCGAAGGGCCTATCTATTTACTTTTATGCAATTTTTATTTTTATTTGAGTCTCCATCTTCTCTTATAAAGCACCAACTAGAGAGCACTATTGTCATACTTGTGCATTGGATGTAGCTAATATTTGAGTGTGTTTCATGAATGGATCAATGATTGAGCATAATGGGCTAGGGATAACTTTCTTTAGTGTTGATATTTTGAAAGACATGGTTGCTTGTTAGCATGCTTGAGTATTTATATCTTCATGTCAAATTATAGACTATTGCTTTGAATCATTCAAGTCCAATGTCCATGCTATAAAATAAAAGAATGTATGATGAATATGATAGGCAGCATTCCACATCAAAAATTCTGTTTTTATCATTTACCTACTCGAGGACGAGCAGGAATTAAGCTTGGGGATGCTGATATGTCTCCAACGTATCTATAATTTTTTATTGTTCCATGCTGTTATATTATCAATCTTGGATGTTTTTATATACATTTACAACAATTATATATCATTTTTTGGGACTAACCTATTAACTTAGTGCCCAGTGCCAGTTGCTGTTTTCTGCCTATTTTTGGTTTTACAGAAAATCAATACCAAACGAAGTCCAAATGCAACGAAACTTTTTGGAGATTTTTTCTGGACAAGATAAACACTAGAAGCTTCGGGAGGAGGCCAGAAGACCCTGGAGGTGGCCATGAGCCACTAGGGCGCGCCTGGGGGGGGGGGGGCAGGCGCGCCCTGGTGCCTCGTGGGCCCACCTCTGACTATTTTGACCTAATTCCACCACTATAAATTCCCAAAAATCGGGAAACCAACTAGGGAGTCAACGAAATACTTTTTCCACCACCGCAAGTTTCTGTTCTCGAGAGATCCCATCTGGAGGCCTTTTCCGGTACTCCGCCGGAGGGGGAATCGATCACGGAGGGGCTCTACATCAACCTTGCTGCCCTTTCGATGATGCGTGAGTAGATTACCACAGACCTTCGGGTCCATAGTTAGTAGCTAGATGGCTTCTTCTCTCTTTTTGATCTTCAATACAATGTTCTCCTCGATGTTCTTGGAGTTCTATCCGACGTAATCACTTTTTGCGGTGTGTTTGTTGGGATTCGATGAATTGTGAGTTTTTGATCAGATTATCCATGAATATTATTTGAGTCTTCTCTGATCTCTTTTATGCATGATTATTATAGCTTCATATTTCTTCTCCGATCTATTGATTTGGTTTGGCCAACTAGATTGATTTATCTTGCCATGGGAAGAGGTGCTTTGTAATGGGTTCGATCTTGCGGTGCTCAATCCCAGTGACAGAAAGGGACATGACACGTATGTATCGTTGCTATTAAGGGTAAAAAGATGGGGTTTATTCATGCGTGAGTTTACTTTGTCTACATCATGTCATCTTGCTTAAGGCGTTACTCTGTTCTTTATGGACTTAATACACTAGATGCATGCTGGATAGCGGTCGATGTGTGGAGTAATAGTAGTAGATGCAGGCAGGAGTCGGTCTACTTGTCTCGGACGTGATGCCTATATACATGATCATTGCCTTGGATATCATCATGATTATTTGCTTTTCTATCAATTGCGCAATAGTAATTTGTCTACCCATCGTATGCTATTTTCTTGAGAGAAGCCTCTAGTGAAAACTATGGCCCCTGGGTCTACCTCTATCAAATTACTAAAACCCTAAAAATACTTGCTGCACTTTTTCTTTATTTATTTTATTTTGTATTTTTGTTTCAATCTATCTATCTATCACATACGATTTAATCTTGCAATTAACCGCCGAGGGATTGACAACCCCTTGTTTGCGTTGGGTGCAAGGATTTGTTGTTTGTGTGCAGGTACTGCTAACGAGGTGTTGCGTGGTTCTCCTACTGGATTGATAACCTTGGTTTCATAACTGAGGGAAATACTTACCTCTACTGTGCTGCATCATCCCTTCCTCTTCAGGGAAAATACCAACGCAAGCTACAAGTAGCAGAGGACTAGGCATAATAGGTGAATCATAATTCTCAAGAGTTTCAACATTTTCAATTTTCTCAATTTCTTTAGCTTTAGCAAGTTGTTCATCAAGAAATTCACCAAGTGGCACAGTATTATCAAGCATAGTACTGGCATCATCATAAGTATCATTCATAGCAGAAGTAGTATCATCAATAACTTGCGACATATCAGAATGAATAGCAGGTGGTGGTGTCGCAAGCCTACTCAAAACAGAAGGTGAATCAAGTGCAGAGTGTGATGGCAGTTCCTTACCTCCTCTAGTCATAGAGGGGACGATCTTAGTCTTAGCATCTTTCAGATGCTTCATAGTGATCAACAGATATAAATCCCAAGTGACTCAACAAATAGAGCTATGCTCCTCGGCAACGGCGCCAGAAAAAGGTCTTGGTAACCCACAAGTATAGGGGATCGCAATAGTTTTCGCGGGTAGTATTTCACCCAGATTTATTGATTCGACACAAGGGGAGCCAAAGAATATTTGCGAGTATTAGCAGTTGAGTTGTCAATTCAACCACACCTGGAGAACTAAATATCTGCAGCAAAGTGTTTAGTAGCACAGTAGTATGATAGTTTTGATAGCAGTAGCAGTAGTAACAATAGTAACAGCAACAGTAACAGTAACAGTTTGCAGCAAATGTAAAGAAGTAGCAATAAAGTAACTTAGCAGAAACCAATATGAGAAAGTCGTAGGCATTGGATCGGTGATGATAATTATGTTGGATGATATTCATCATATAACAGTCACAACCTAGAGCGATACACAATAGCTCCAATTCATCAATGTAATGTAGGCATGTATTTCGTATATAGTCATACGTGCTTATAATAAGAACTTGCATGACATCTTTTGTCCTACCCTCCCGTGGCAGCGGGGTCCTTAAGGGAACTAAGGGATATTAAGGCCTCCTTTTAATAGAGAACTGGAACAAAGCATTAGCACATAGTGAATACATGAACTCCTCAAACTACGGCAATCACCGGAAAGAATCCCAATTATTGTCACCTTGGGGTATGCGGATCATAACACGTAATAGGTGCATATAACTAGCAAGATAAGATCAAGAACACAAATATATTCATGAAAACATAAAGGGTTAAGATCTGAAATCATGGCACTCGGGCCCTAGTGACAAGCATTAAGCATAGCAAAGTCATAGCAACATCAATCTCAGAACATAGTGGATACTAGGGATCAAAGCCCTAACAAATTGACTCTATTACATGATAAATCTCATCCAACCCACACCGTCCAGCAAGCCTATGAAGGAATTACTCACGCCCGGTGGTGAGCATAATGAAATTGGTGATGGAGGATGGTTGATGATGACGACGGCGTCGAATCCCCCTCTTCGGAGCCCCAAATGGACTCCAGATCAGCCCTCCCGATGAAGAACAGGAGGTGGCGGCGGCTACGTATCGTAAAACGCAATGAAACTTCCTCTCTTATTTTTTTCTCGGGGAAAGAGAATTTATAGCGTTGGAATTAGGTCAGACGGCCACCTGTGGGTCCCACAAGGCATCAGGGCGCGCCCTAGGGGGGTCGCGCCCTGTTGCCTTGTGGGCAACAGGTGGCCCCTCTTCTGTTGATTCTTGCGCCAATAATTTTTATATATTCCATAAAAATTCTCCAAAAAATTTCGTCCAAATCGGAGAACTTTGATTTCTACACAAAAACAACACCATGGTAGTTCTGCTAAAAACAACGTCAGTCCGGGTTAGTTTCATTCAAATCATGCAAATTAGAGTCCAAAACAAGAGCAAAAGTGTTTGGAAAAGTAGATACGACGGAGATGTATAAGTTGGCCACCAGTGCAAATAAATGCGGCAGCAAAACTAGTCCAGAAATGAAACCACTTCAGAAGAGCTCAAGAAACGATATCCTGGGCACCCACCATGCTGGCAAGAAGCTTAGCAAGCTTATTAGCTTTCTCTTGTTTGGCGCTAAACTCCTCCAACTCTTGCTGTTGCACCAGAAAGTGTGCATCTGAATTCTGCAGGGACTTCCTCAGTCCTTCGGCCTCTTGTCGCAGCACAGCTGATCGTTGTCTTTCAACTTGTAGTTGAGACTTAAGAAGCCGAACTGATTCAGGCAGCGAGTTCGAAGAGCTTGTGCCAGCGGTAGTGGCCAGTAACTCGAACACTACATCAAGGCAGGACTTTGGGGTTGTCTCACTGTCTTGAAGATAGTTTTTATCAGCTTTCTTGGAGACCAAAAGGGTTGTCTCACTATCTTGAACCTTGTCTGCATTACTTCCTTTACCATTGCATAACGGGGTACTCTTCTCCAATATTCTGGCGGCATTCTAAAAGAGGAACAAGCAGACACATCACGGGTTCAACATGTAGTATATGAAACTCATTTTCGTAAACCAGTTCAGTGGTAATGTTGACAGGATAACAGCATGAAACAAACATATATTTATGTACTATGGTCACTGTATTGTCTATATCATCCTAGTTTATGTTGCCAAATCAAGATAGAGACGCAGTTCAAATCATATATGTTTAAGACAAAGCGGCATAGACTGAATATAAGTGTGGGAAATTAATAACACTAACAACACTTGTAATGTGCATGACATGAGAACACAACTGTTTATACAATTGAAACTGAAATCAACATAGAGCAAGAAGTTACAACAGCAAACCAGTTAAAGAAACAGGTTTAAAACATACCTGTTGTGCCATTGAAGTTTCAATTGGATCCTTCAAATTTGAAATTAGTTGGTATGAGTAAATACAGTGATGCAAGAGTAAAGGAGTATGCACCATAGCTACGGAATCTGACCTGAGAACAGTTGTTCTTCTGCTTTAAGCGTTGAGTTGGGGTTCGCAGTGCTGGTCCTCGTGCTTTGGGCACTGCAATTGCCTTACTAACTGCTCGTGTTTGGGTGCTCTGTGGTGGAGATGGTGCTGTATCAAGTGGAACTGGGTTACTATCTGTTGGGGTTGGAGTTAGATGGGGTGTAGCTGGTTCTCTGTCCAACTAGGTAGGGGTACAATCTGTGAGAGTCTGGGTTATGTGTGGTGGGGCTGGTTCTTGGGCAAGTACGACCGTGGTTCTATCTACATCGACGGGTAGCACTGCCTTTTCTGAAGACCGTGTTTTTACTCCCTTAGATACTGCCATCACCCCCTCCAATTCAAATGGCTGATAAACAAGAAAAGTAATTTAATGTACATACATTGTATGATAGACAGGTGCAATGGATAGTGGGGAATAAAAGAGGGCATGAAATAATTCACATATATGTTGTCTAACCAAACAGGATAGCATGACACAATTTCACATATATGATGGCTAACTAAACAGGATATCATGACACAATTTCACATATATGATGGCTAACTAAACAGGATAGAATGACATAATTCAAATATGATGTCTTCATTAAATAGGTTGGCATGCCATAATTCACATACATGCTGTCTATGGAAACATGATGGCATGATATAATTAACGGATAGAATGACATAATTCAAAATATGATGACTGTGTAAACAGGATGAGATGATATAACTACATGATGTCTTTATTAAATAGGTTGGCATGCCATAATTCACATACATGCTGTCTATGTAAACATGATGGCATGATATAATTCACATATATGATTTATATACTAAGCAAGTAAGCAGATGGCAATCGCATATATGATGTCTAAACTAAGTAGATGGCATTCAATATTGTGTATATGATGACTAAACTAAGCAATGCAAGACAACATATGCATGATATGAGTAATATAACCCTGCCATGTTTGAGCATACACCTCAGGGGGAAAATAGGACTGGTCATCTGTCTCTGAATCCTCCTCTGAGGAGCTATCTGTAACCAGCAAGATATCTGCTTCAGCAGGTAGCATTGTCTGCTCTGAAGACCTTGTTTTCACTCCAGATTTTTCCATCACTAATTCAAATGGCTGATGCACAAGAAGAGTAGTTGAATAAACAAACATTGTTGACAAATGGAATACGTAATACAAAAAAAAGGATGGCATGATATAATTCACACATATGATGCCTGGCCAAACAGCATGGCATTGCACATAATTCACATATATAATGCCTTGCAACAAGATGGCATTGCATAATTCACATATATGGTAATTAGACACTAAACAGGTGGCATTCACACATAGCATGTCTAAACTAAGCAAATGACATAGCAATGCAAGACCCATATGCATGATATGAGCAATATAACCCTGCCAAGTTAGAGCATACACCTTGGGGGGGATACGACTGGTCATCTGTCTTTGAATCCTCCTCCGAGGAGCTATCTGTAACCGGCAAGATATGTGCTTCGTCAGATAGCACTGCTGCTCTGAAGACCTTGTTTTCACTCCAGATTTTTCCATCACCGTGTCAAATGGCTGATGCATAAGAAGAGTACTTGAATGTACTAACATTGTTGCAAATGTAATACGTAATGAAAAAAAGGATGGCATGATATAATTCACATATATGATGACTGGCTAAACAGGATGGAATTGCAAAATTCCCATATATGATGCCTGGCTAAACAAGATGGCATTGCATAATTCACATATATGATATAGAAACTAAACAGATGGCATTCACACAAAACATGTCTAAACTAAGCAGATGACATAGATGATGTGTAAAGTAAGCAATGCAAGGCGCCATATGCATGATATGACCAACATCAGCATGCCAAGTGAGAGCAAAGACCTCAGGGGGTAAATAGGAGTGGTCTGCTCCCTCTGAATCCCCCTCTGAACAGTTATCTTCCCCTTGATTACAATCTGGAATGGGGGGAGGGGGGCTGCCATTGCGGCCACCACGGAGCGACGTCTGCATGACATTATATTGCCACGCAAGGCTCTTCTCTTTTGCTCTACATGTTCAGTACCATTGTGTACAATAACTGACATGCATAGGAATAAAACATAGTGAGATTATGTAAGGAATGCTTGCAGAAATCCATAGTGATGGTAGTAACCAGTGGATAAACCCAAACCAATGATAGCAGGCAGATAATAGCTTCAGTTAAAAAATACAGGTAATGGCTCCTTTACAGTTTGTTTCCCACCAAAAATGAAACACATAGTAGACACCCGATATTAAGCAGATAGTAGACAGAGATACTATTCATTGCTGCCCCGATTTGTACCCCACAACCATTTAAAAACTCAAGTTTGATTATTAGTTTGGACCTGACTCGGAGTCTAAGAGGTGAACAAGACGATAAAGTAGCAGGTAATATTAAGCAATGCATAACGTAAGCAGACACGAAAGAGTGCAACCTCTCTTGCGGACCCGTGTAGTCCTCAAGGTCATCTCCTCAGTTGATGATGGTAATGCAGTGGTGGTGGCTGCCGTCAGGGGGGAAGAAGATCTGAGGCAGTGAAAGACGGTCTGGAGGGGGGATCTCTGCTACGGTGGACGCTTGCGTCGTTGGAGCAGCTCAGCTGGGGCGGACGATGGCGCGGCAGGAGCGGGACAAACCACATAAAGTTTTCTTTGACACCTATCTGTATAAGAAGTATAATTCTGTAAAGGCTCATTTGAATTGGATGATTCTAACAACGCAGGGATAGGAAATACACAGGAATAGGATAGGAATGCACGTGCAAAACAGAGCATTTGCTAACACAGGATTTCTGTCAATCTGGGTGTTTGGTTCACAGGAATTGGAAGATCATAGAAATGCAAAGAAGCATGGTCATATTAAAGTCAAACCACATGAAAATGTACAGTTATAATGCGATTATGCTACTATCACTTAGTCTTGTTCTTCAGGAATAGGAATTTGAAAAGGAGGGCCAAGTGGATATTAAAATTCCTACGGTTTTTCTTTGAAAGAGACACTAAAGGAAAAAATCCTACAGTTTTCCCTTGCTCCATTCCTTTGAACCAAATGCATGAATAGTAGTACCATAGGAAACTTTCCAATTCCTATGTCTTTCCTTCACTTTTCCTTTCAACCAGTGGCCATTCTAGTAGGCAGGCTCAAACAGGAAAAAGCCTACACTCCAAAAATGTTTTTGTAATACTTCTACTACTTTGGACCCAGCCCACTGCCCTACTAGCTCAACTCCCAGGCCCATCTACACATGCACAGCTCCAACGCGCAGAAATAAATAATGATGGCTTTCGAGAGAGTCCATCACGGATAGCTAACTTACCTAGTACCTCACTACTTGTCATATAGGAGAAACTATTCGTATTTCTCATTACTATGCGTGCTCAGTGGACAATATAAATTACATGTAGAGTAAGAAAGCGATGTGGCAAGTGTACAACCTCTTTGGCGAAGCCATGTCGATCTCAGCATCATTGGGTTGGTCACTAAGGATGCTGCGACTGATGTGGCTGTCGGAGGCGGGGAAGAAGATCTTAGGCGTTTGGAGATGGAGCTGAGGGTACTGCTCTGCTGTGATGGACGGTTTTGTCATTGGACCAGCTTCGGTGAGGTGTACGACGACGAGGCTAAAGCAGGAAAAGAGAGACAACGTTAACCTGAATGGGGATTCTAATAGCATCTCCAATAGATGATGTAAAATACATCACCAAAAAGTGCTAGATTTAAAAGACATCAGCCGCTCGTCTCTGAACTTCACTGTCGAAACTGAATTTAACTGTCAAAACTGAATTTCACTGTAGAAACTGAAATGTACTCTCGAAACTGAATTTTGCTGTCGAAACTGAATTTTACTGTCAGAACTGAATGCAGTAGTAGCAGAGAAGCAATGCACTAGTCATTTTGGCCGCTCGAGCATTAGTGGACGAGAAGCAGTTATCTAAATCGGCAGCCGCTCCAGCAGGGAACGTACTACCAGAGAGCAACCGAGGCAGCTGGTCGTGTAGTAGTAGCAGCGCCCGGAGCATCAGCGCGTGCGAGAGCCGTAGCAGCAGTTGGAGCACGAGCGAGTGCCAGAGCTACTGCTCGTGTAGCAGCAGCGCGAGCAAGAGCAAGAGTAGAGCAGCAGCGCGAGCGAGAGCCGGAGCAGCAGCAGCACGGCCAGCGATAGCCGGAGCCGCAGCAGCAGCAGCTCCTGCTGGTGTGGGCGTTGCCGCCGAGGGAGCAACGCCATGGCGGAGAGACGCCGTGGAGGAAGTGGCCGGTGACGCCGCCGTCGATGGAGCCGCGCCATGGCGGCTCGGGATCGAGCAGCGGCAGCACCGTTAGATCAAATAAAGGAGAAAATGCAGCGATTAGTGTAGAACCTCTTTGGTGGCGCCGACTAGGCCTCAGCTTCATCCGAGGAATCGGTGATGGTGTTGCGGTTCCGGTGGTGCAGGTGAAGATGGTGCTGTGGGAATGGAGGTGGCGCGATAGACGAGGCGAACGTCGGGGCAGCTCCTTGGAGGTAGAGGACGGGGCGGTTGAACCGGCGGGACAACGAGATCGACGACGGATCCTGCGGTGGATGAGGGACATCGAGCTGTTGCGGCGGACGATGTCGTCGGGGAAGAGGCTCCGGCTGGGCGGCGGTCGGGTGCCGGACGGAGGAGCGTGGGGTTTCGCGGGTTTTGGCGGCCTCGGTGTACGAATGGGGGGGCGGAGGGGGTGGGAGGGGGGAACCATGGCTAAGGGACGCGCTTGTTCGAAATGTGGGGTAAGTTACGAAAGTACCCCTACCCGTTTGGACCATGGGACGTTGAGGCGGGATTTTCGGCTGAGGGATAGAAGGGGGATTTTGCATGTCGGGGCGGCGCGACCAATTTCGGAGCAGGGGGGAGTTTTCGCGCGCGTTGAAATTTCGGGATAACAAGGCGCGGGTTGAAGGGGTGGGAGTTTTGCAGCACAAGAGACAAGGCGATAGCTTGAAATTTCGGGATAACAAGGCGCGGCTTGAAATTTTGGGAGAACAAGCTTAACGTGTAAACAAAAAACAAAAACAAAAAACAATTTGCATCACACAAGAGAGAGTCATGTCCCGTTTTACTATATGAATTACTACAAATGCCATTAAAAAACAACAATGAACAAATTAAAAATTTGGGAGAACAAGCTTACCGTGTACGGTACCATATCAATTCGTACTTCCCTCAACAACAACAAAAAAACAATTTGTACCGTCTACCGTATGGACTAAAATTGAGTCCATTTTCCGTATTTGAATGAGATTGTTGTCAGGTTAGTTATACCATCATCAAAATATTATCTTCACAACACATGACATGAATATAGTGCTAAATTCCCATTTAAATATGAACTACATGTACCATATGATCTCGAATTCAAATATGTGTATCCATTTTATGTTGAATTCAAATCATAGTACATGTATGCTCGGAATCTAAACGATGTTTGATATGTATAATGTGTTTAATACACAACACACACACAACATTTAGATGTTAGCTGCCAAAGCCACCCATTATCTCCAATTTTAATAGTTCTGTCCATGCATGGATGAAATGTGGTCAAACGATACCTACCAACGGTATATCAAATTCAAATCAATTTGGCCTTGCTCGATGTGTATATAGTATAGCATGCTCGATTCAAAACCACACCACATATCTCCATTATATCATGCATGCATGGGTTTCAAACATCATGATCTCTTATTCAAATATTTGAATTCACTTTTATATTGATTATGATCTTACCAAGTCTTTTACACCCACACAGTCGTCTTCTCTTTATCGTTGTACCACTAACTTTCTCTTGTGCATGCATGCACACACGCTCCCACTCGGCATTATCCATTGCACACACACACACAATATCTTTCATCGGGTCTGTCTACCACGATCTCTCAAGCTAGGTAGATCTCTCCATCACCCTCTCTTTCCCACACACACACACACCGATCAATATACCCCTCTAGCTAGCAGGTGTGCCTACCACACACACATGTACACACAGTCCCTTCCCCCTCTCATCATCCATCCCTCACGCCCCAGCTACGAGGTGCGCAAGCCCACAAACACGCGCGCGCGCGACCCCGCTCTCGCCCCCTTGATGTCGACTACACAACTTATTCTTGTAGACTCGTGTTGGACCTCCACGCGCAGAGTTTTGTAGGACAGTAGCAATTTTCCCTCAAGTGGATTACCTAAGGTTTATCAATCCGTGGGAGGCGTAGGTTGAAGATGGTATCTCTCAAACAACCCTGCAACCAAATACAAGAAATCTCTTGTGTCCCCAACACACCCAATACAATGGTAAATTGTATAGGTGCACTAGTTCGGCGAAGAGATGGTGATAAAAGTGTAGTATGGATAGTACATATAGGTTTTTGTAATCTGAAAATATAAAAACAGCAAAGTAGCAAGTAACAAAAGTGAGCATAAACGGTATTGCAATGCTTAGAAACAAGGCCTAGGGTTCATACTTTCACTAGTGCAATCTCTCAACAATGCTAACATAATTGGATCATATAACCATCCCTCAACGTGCGATAAAGAATCACTCCCAAGTTCCTATTAGCGGAGAACATAAGATAGAAATTGTTTGTAGGGTACGAAACCACCTCAAAGTTATCCTTTCCGATCGATCTATTGAGCTATTCCTATAAGTGTCACAAATAGCCCTAGAGTTCGTACTAAAATAAGACCATATGATACACATCAACCAACTCTAATGTCACCTAGATACTCCAATATCACCACAAGTATCCGTGAGTTGATTATACGATATGCATCAAACAACTTCATAATCATAATATTCAATCCACACAAAGAACTCCAAGGAGCACCCCGAAGTTTCTATCGGAGAAAAGATAATGAAAACGTGCATCAACCCCTATGCATAGATTACCCCAATGTCACCACGGGAATCCGCGAGTTGAGTGCCAAAACATATATCAAGTGAATCAATATAATACCCCATTGTCACCATGGGTATTCATATGCAAGACATACATCAAGTGTTCTCAAATCTGAAATATTCAATCCAACAATAACGAAATCTCAAAGGGAAAAGATTCCATTCATCACAACAAGGATAGAGAGGGAAGAAACACCATATGATCCAACTATATTAGCAAAGCTCGCGATACATCAAGATCGTGCCAAATCAAGAACACGAGAGAGAGAGATAAAACACATAGCTACTGGTACAAACCCTCAGCCCCGAGGGTGAACTACTCCCTCCTCGTCATGGAGACCGCCGGGATGATGAAGATGGCCTCCGGTGATGATTCCCCCCTCTGGCAGGGTGCCGGAAAAGGGCTGTAGATGAGATCGTGGAGGTACAGAGGCTTGCGACGGCGTAAAAAACTCATCTAGGTTAACTTTCGGGGGTTTCTAAATATATATGATTTTTTGGCGTTGGAATCACGCGAAGAGGTGCCACAGGGGGCCCACGAGGCACCAGGGCGTGCCTGGGGGGTGGCACGCCCAGGTGGCTCGTGGGCCCCCTGTGGCTCTTCTGCTGCTTCCCCGAAGCTTCCTGAGTCCATTTCCTTCCAAAAAAAATCATCAAAAAGTTTTGCTGCATTTGGACTTCATTTGATATGGATTTTCTGGAAAACCAAAAACAAGCAGAAAACAACAACTGGCACTGGGCACTAGGTCAATATGTTAGTCCATGAAAATCATATAAAACCCATATAAAAATGCACCAAAATCATATAAAACTATAATAAACATGGCATGAATACTTCATAAATTATAGGTACGTTGGAGACGTATCAGCATCCCCAAGCTTAATTCCTGCTCGTCCTCGAGTAGGTAAATGATAAAAGAAATAATTTATGAAGTGTGAATGCTAGCAGAATGCATAAGTTTGATCAATGATAATTTCAATCACTTTTTCTAGCATCAATATATATCATAATCAGTAGCTCATCTCATAAAACTTCTCATGATCAAGTAGCAAGCTATTCACATGTTTAAAGTATAGACGATAAACTTTATTGAAAACTAACAAACTATGTTCTCAGTCATCAAACAGTTGCAGTTCATCTTATTTTCAGGAAGGGTCTATGTAAGAGCTTTGATCTAGCAAATTCTACATACTCAACTATCATTTAGTCTTCCATGATTGCTGACACTCAAAGCATATTTTTAGAATAAACCGTTTCAGTCAAACACATAGGAAGATAGGGGCTTAATGTTTCGCCTCCCAACTTATTTATCTAAGGGATAATGTCAACAATAATAACTCATGATCACCTATATTCAACTGGATATATGTGCCTGGATCTTTCCTTACCACATAATGCTTGCCAACTAAAGAATAAATAAAGCAGAATAGGGATGAACATTAATGACTCTTGCATAAAAGTAAATACAGAAAAGTAAATACAGAAAAGTAAAAGATAGGCCCTTCGCAGAGGGAAGCGGAGGTTGTCATGCGCTTTTTGTTTTTGGATGCACAAGCTCTTAATGCAAAGGAACGTCACGTTATATTGCCCCTTGTGATAGCAACCTTTATTATGTAGTCCGTCGCTTTTATTTCTTTACCATCACAAGTTCATACAACGCTTATTTTCCCTTGCAATAAAAGATCATACATATTTTAGGAGCAATTTTTATTGCTTTTCGCACCGATGACAACTTACTTGAAGGATCTTATTCAATCCATAGGTAGATATAGTGGACTCTCATGGCAAGAAACTGGGTTTAAGGGTTTTTGGATGCACAAGTAGTATCTCTACTTAGTACGAATTTTTGACTAGCAAAAGATCCTAAGAAAGCACCACATGTTAGAGGATCCATGACAATATAACTTCTATGTGAATATAAACAAACATAACTCATTACGTTGTCTTTCTTGTCCAACGTCAACTACTTGATCAAGCTTGAAAATAATTAATGGGGGCTCACAATCATAGAAGATGTCCAAGCTAGTATATTTATATGTGAAATTTCTCTTCCTTCAATATTCTTTCATGAATTGTTCAAGTGACCAATGCTATGTTTGCTAACCTTCAATAAATTTTACCACTTATACTTCTTGTATGTGAAGTCACTACTCCCCATGGGACAAGTGTCGGGGTACGACCATCTATGGGGCCATGCAGCCCCTTGTGGTTCGGCGGGGGAGGTCGACGTGCACAAAGAGCATGGACAATGGGGAGCGTGAGGGATTTACCTAGGTTCGGGCCGCTGAGAAGCGTAAAACCCTACTCTTGCCTTTGGTGTATTGATGGTGCAGAAGCACAGTACAAGGAGCGCTTGTCCCGGCAAGGCGCGGGGAGAGCAGCTACGCGAGACGTGCTTGTGTTTGAAAAGGGGTCCGAATCCTCTAAACTGTTGCCTTGGCCCTCCTCTTATAGTTCAAAGGGGTTACCACAGTGGCAAAACAGTAATTACATAGCGATTAGATAGCAAACAGTGCTATCGTACCTAACTCTGCCAATTTAGGACAAAGGCATTAAATGCGACGCTAGGTGTCATGTGGAGAGGTAGTCCCGGCAAGGTTTCTGCACCGCTTGCCCAGCTACCTCGTATTATCCTGACACGCCTCTTGGACGGGTGTCGTTAGGGGCAAATCTTGTCCCAGCGTGCTGACACGTGCCCGACAAACCTCACCAACCAACCTGCGCGGTCGACACCTCACACATCAGCGAACACCTGTGCAGCGAGGTGGAGCGCTGGAGGGCTGGCTTAAGCTTGCCGGCACGGAGCTTGCCGGGTCTTCACCTTTGCCGGTTCAGCCTTGCCGGCAAGGAATGTCTTCATCTTTGGTACTAGTCGAGTGTTGTGTTTTGAGCTTCTTTCTGGTAGCTTCTGCGGCTGGACTCCAAATCTTGATCTTGGCGGTTCCCGGCAAAGCTTTGGCCGGCAAGGAGGTTGCCACCGTCTGTGCATAAGTAAGGGTATAAAATACCCATGTTTTATACACCGACAGGAGCCCCCGGGCCTGGGCCATACGCGCGTCCGAAGCGTCGTTGGGCTAGGCCCAAACAATGCACAGACACGCGGCGGGAAACTGCCATTGTAATTTTCGGTCATGATGATTATCCTGGCGCACGTCCAATCCACGCATTAAATGCGGATCGTGGGGATTTGGACTGTTGCGGTTATTTTGCGGTAGTGCGCCTGTAAAAGAACGTGGCTGGGGTAAACAGTGAAGAGCCAACCTCTCCTCGCGCCTTCCCCATAAAAAGGCGACCGCGAGGACGCGCGGCTCATTTGCCCCTGCTTTTCCCTGCTTCATCTTCCTCCTCAAGCCAGAAATGCTTCCGCCGCCGCCGCTGCTGCTTCGCATCCCCAATCGACCTCCCCCTTCCCCTTCGACCCCTGATGGCGCCCAAGAGAGCCGACGTGGCGGGGAAGAAGAAGCCCGCCAAGCCGCTCGATCCCAAGGCAGAGGAGAAGGCGTTGGAAGAGCTAGAGAAGCGACGGAGGGAGAATAAAATCTTCTCGCCGTGCTCCTTGGACGCCAATGAGCTGATCAGGAGATACACGTACATGTGGGGGAGGGACACCAAGGATCACAAGGCGCCCGTGGTGCTCTCCGAAGGCAACAAAGACCCCGCGGATTCTTATCTGTTCTTCTGCACGTACTTTTACTGCGGTTTGGTCCCTCCCTACTCAGATTTCTTCAGCGCGATGATGTTCAGTTACGGGTTCAGACTGCTGGACTTCACGCATGGCGGTTTTCGCTCATCTGTGCGAGAACTTCATCGGAGTGGCCCCCAACGTGGATCTGTTCCGCCACTTTTTCATTCCCCGGATCGAAGACAAGTCACTCTCTGGCAGCGTGGCCTGGATTCCCAGGGCAAAGACGAAGGGCGAGTACCTTGCCGGGTAGCTCCATCTCAAGTGGGAAGAATGGAGGGCCGAGTGGTGCTGGATCCAGGAGAAGGATTTTCCCCAATTCTGCATACCGCGCACAGTGAGGGTCACGCGCGGCAAGAACTGGAGCAGCATGGGCGCTACTGACGCCAAGCTTCGTCCGGCCCTGAACAGGATCGCCCGCCTTAAGGCCGCCAAGCTGACCATAGAAATGGTTGGCGCTGATTTCCTCCGGCGACGCATAGCGCCGCTGCAGAAGAGAGAGAGATTTGCTTGGGAGTACCAGAATGCCGCTGACGTCATGCGGCTGTATCCCGGGACCGGCAATAATTTGTCGGTTATGGAGCACGCCAGCCTCTGTGAGCAGCTGTTCCGGAAGACCGGCGTATTCCACATGCCGGACCAGATCGTCCCGCTGCATATCAACTCCGCCAAGGACTCCATCTTGGCGGCGATGCCGGATAGTGACGCCCACGGAGTGAAGGCAGACTGGGATTTGCCCGCCTTGGAGTTCGAGATGGAGTGGGCCTCCAACCTGACGGAGAAAGCTTCCCGGAAGGAAACGGACCTCATCCGGGCCACCACTGAGGAGGAACTGGCGTATATCGCCAGCAGGGCCGCAGAGATCGCGAGGATCAACGCGGCAGGCGGTTCCAGTGCCGCGGCAACCGAGGACGAAGAAGAGGAGCAGTCTGATGAAGAGGCCGCCGTGGATGAGACGGCCGAAGCCGAGGTTGTCGGGGCCGAGGCTGCCGGGGACGAAGTTGCCGGAACTGAAGCCGCCGGAGAGCCCGAGGAAGAAGAGGGCCCTCGGGCCCCAAAGAGGAGGCATCGTCTTCGGAGGGCGGTCAGCCAAGAGCCGGTGTGCGCTTCTTCGCCGAGGGCTGGCCCCATGGTGAAGAAGACGACCACGAAGGCCGGCCGCTAAGAAGAAGCATGCCGGCAGTCCACCCGGCGTCCCCAGACTCAGCCTTCATCTCCCCGGCCAGAGGTTGCCGAGGAAGCCGAGCCCCTTCAGCCGATGGGTTCACCTCCTCCGGCACTCAAGAGGGCGAGGGAGTCGCCCCCGCCAGTGATGTATGATTTCGACGTCCTTGGCCAGTCCGAGGAGGAGGAGGAGTACGTACTTCGCTTATTCCCGCCAAGCCTTGATTCCACTTGATTGCCATTTTAACTTGATTCCTTCTGTCTTGACAGGGACCCAGAACCGCTCGTGCATCGATCGAAGCGGTCCAGGTCTGCAGTAGCACAGGACCCTACGGCAAGCGCTGGGCAGGGGGTTGTAATGGCTGAAGCCGTCGTTACCAGCCCCCAGCTGAGCCCCCTGCGCGAGGACGTGGTGCGGGTGCTTACCACTAGCACTGGTACTGGAGTCCCTGCCGCTGAGCCTGTCGTGGAGATGTTGGAGGCCCACCAAGAAGAGGAGCGCCAAGAAGCGGATCCAACCGTGGCTCCCCCATCCATCAATATCCCGGGGAGCGCTTCTCCGTCAAGGGCCTCCACCGACGAGCTTGCCCACATGGGGGCTACCCCGATGAGCGGGGCCGCCGACGACCGCGCGCCGGCAACGCAGGTTGCCGGGGAAGGAGCCCTTCCTTAGCAAGCACCAACTGGTAATCCTCTTGCCTTTGTACGCATCTTCCGGGAAATATTTCTTTTTGTCTTCTTGAACTTGACTTGTGATTTCGAATCCTATCTCACCCTTGTTTTCGCCTTGATCCACAGGTCAAACCTCCCCTGATGAAGGCGAAGTCCTTGTGGAGGTGGCTGATATCGCAAGGGATGCCGCCGAGGAAGCTGTCAAGATCGCCGCTGGAGAGGGCCCCACACAGGTTGCCAAGTCGACCGGGACACTCCCCGACGAGTCCGAGAGGGCTTCCGACAGCACACCCGACCCCGCCAGGATGGATGCGGAGAAGACGCCTCACAATGTCGATGCGCCAACTCCCGGCAACTAGTTAGTGGTGTCAATCCCGCCAGCTCCGTCAAGTGACTTGGCGTTGGTCGCCCCTCAGCACGAGTCCGGAGCCCCCAGTTCCTCTGGCATTGCGGGGCCAAGCTTTGATGAGGAGATAGCTCGGATCCTGCTCCCCTTGGTCCAAAGAATCGATGAATCCACCGACGTGGCCGACAACGCCGAAGATCTTGCTTTCATGGAAATCATGGTCGTTGGGTTCAAGGGCGTCCAGGAACGGTACAGCCGGAGGTAGGACAGGGTGCACGAAGAGCGCAAGGCTGCGGATTTGGTTGATCGGAAGCTGAGGGAGAAGGCGGACGAGCTGCGCACATGGTACAGTCAGCAGGCCCACAATCTCAACGCTGCTACCGAAAGAGCGGCGACCCGCGACGGCATGTTGACGGAGCGCGAAACGCTGCTCAACGCCAAGGAGAAGGATCTTGCCGTGCGGGAAGAAGCCCTTACCGCCACTCTTCGCGGCAAGGATGATGAGATTGAAGCGCTCCTCAAACGGCGGACCCTGGAGCTGGAAGACGGGCACAAGAAGCTTATTGAAGCCCAGGCCTCGGAGAACGCCACCAAGCTCAAGGAGGCCGCTGATAAGGCTGCTGCCGCTGACTCCGCCAAGGCAGAACTGGAATCCCAGGTGGCCAAACTATAGGAGGATCTCGTCGGCAGCGGCAAGGAGATCGAGGTTCTCAAGGACGAAGCGCTGAAGGCAGCCCGCACTTTGGGGGACTTGCAAGCGCAGCTGTCGTCCAAGAACCAAGATCTCGACACTGCCGCCAAGGCAATTGAGGACCTGAAATCCCAACTGGCCACCGTGGTAGCAGCTTCGGAATCTGCCAAGGAGAGGGAGAGGGTCTTGATGGAGAAGCTGGAGAAGGAGGAGGCCTCGAAGAAGGAGGTTGAAAGCAAGTACGCCCAGCTGCACGAGAACCTCTCCCTCTGGACCGGCAGGCTTGTTAATGCCACCGAGCGCATCAGCCTTCAAATCGCAGAGATGGATATGAAGAGCTGGGGTTTCACCGTCAACGACAAGGAGGCCACCAGCGTCAGGTTGACCAAGTTCTTCGAGGGCCTTGTCAATGCCTTGAAGACGTACCAGGAAGACAGGTCTGCCTCGTTTGCTGATGAGTCCTGGAAATTTGTGCGTGAAATTGTGTACAGGGTGCTGCTCAAGATCGCTCCTCGCAATCCTAGCCTTGATCTCTCCGAGGTCTTTAGGAGGTTGCCAGATAGCATAGACGTCACCGCTGCCGACAAGATTGCTGCCCCTCTTGCCGACAAGGTTCTCCAAATCCCCAGGGTCCAAGGCAACCGCCGAGACTGAGCTTGCCGCTACGTCCACCATTGTGCTATCATGTTCAAGATACATTTAATCTTTTGTTAGCCCAGCACTACCTCTGTGATGTAACATAACTTGCACCGCTTGAATGTATGTGCGTCGTTCCCCTTGTTTTATTCCGCCTTTGTATGATTTGTGTTCCCTACGCTTATCAGAAGATTGCCAGTGCGCACACTTGCCGCGAGCGCTTTGAGGAACGGGTCCTTAGCAGCCTGCTGGAAGTGCCGCTGCCGGCAAGGTGACTTGCCGGGCCAGAACATAGCCGCCAAGCTTGCCGAGCAGACTCGAGGCAACCTAGGGCGCGGACTGATCGCGACAAGGTTCCTCTCGCGTGCAGGTTTCTCATACAAAGCTCAGAACCATTCAAGGGGGAACGCGAATGTAACAGGATTTTTTTAAAGTTTTTGCAACTTAGCTTTTCCTTGTGCCGTTTCTCTCATTGTAAAAAATGATCACTTGAACGTCGTTAAGAATGCCCCCCATCTCCACTCCCTCCGGGAAGCTTGCATGCGAGGGAACCTCGTCATCCTTCTAAGAAAAAGAAAGAAGAGAAAAGAGCGGTTTGGGAACCTTGACGGCTCATCAGTCATTTCATACAAACTAAAGCGTAAATCACAACATCACATGCATCGACACATAAATGAACATGTACGAGGAGTTGCGAAACACTTAGCTTTATTATGCACAGGATCTGCGCCTGGCTTTGTATGAAGGGTTACATGTCTGACCGACAAGGCTTGTACAAAGGGTGTTACCGGGACATGACCCGGCAACTGTGCCTCACGGGTAGAACTTGCGAAGATGCTCAATATTCCATGAGTTCTGCACCGAGGTGCCATCTTCGGTCTCCAGACGGACTGCGCTAGGCCTGGTGACTCGTACTACCCGGTAAGGGCCTTCCCACTTCGGCGTCAACTTGTTTGATCCCTTGGCGGACTGAACACGCCGAAGAACAAGGTCGCCTTCCTCAAGGCTTCGGGCGTGCACCTTGCGGCTATGGTAGCGGCGCAAGGCTTGCTGGTAGCGTGCAGCTCGCACAGCCGCCCAAAGACAATCTTCCTCAAGGAGCAACGCGTCATCTTGCCGCAGCCGCTCTTGCTCAGCTTCATCGTAAGCGAGCACTTGAGGTGATCCGTATATGAGTTCCGTGGGGAGCACCGCTTCTGCACCATAGATTAGGGAGAAGGGTGTTTGGCCGGTAGCTCGGTTTGGTGTCGTTCTGAGTGACCAAAGAACCGCCGGCAACTCATCAATCCAGTGCCTCCGACACTTGCGCAGCCTGTCAAAGGTCCTTGTCTTGAGGCTACGCAGCACTTCAGTGTTCATCCTTTCCGCCTGGCCGTTGCTTCTCGGGTGAGAAACAGATGCAAAACAGATTTTGCTGCCGAGGTCTTGGATATACTGCATGAAGGTGCGGCTCGTGAATTGTGTGCCGTTGTCGGTGATGATCCTGTTAGGAACCCCGAAACGGCAAACTAATCCTTTGAAGGACTTGACGGCTGATTGCGCTGTCACCTTCCTCACTGGCTCCACTTCAGGCCACTTTGTGAACTTGTCGATGGCGACGTACAAGAACTCAAAGCCCCCGGCAGCATGAGGAAAGGGGCCCAAGATATCGAGCCCCCAGACCAAAAAGGGCCAGGAGAGAGGGATTGTTTGGAGGGCTTGGGCTGGTTGATGTATGCTCTTTGAATGGAACTGGCATGCTTCACACTTGGTTACTAGCTCAGTCGCATCCTGGAGGGCAGTGGGCCAATAGAAGCCTTGTCGGAAAGCTTTGCCGACAAGAGCCCTTGATCCTATGTGAGAGCCACATATGCCTCCGTGTATTTCCGCCAACAGCCTTAGTCCATCTTCCCGGCAGATGCACTTCAATTTCACACCGTTTGGTCATTTTCTGTATAGGATGCTATCCACAAACTGATACATACTTGACTGACGGGCTACTTTCTCTGCTTCTTCTTGCTCATCGGGAAGCCCTCCTGTTTGAAGGAAACAGACTATCTGTTGTGCCCATGTCGGAGCCTGCGGCTCGACGACAAGGACTAAAGGCATCTCCTCGGCCATGGGAGCGCTTGCTTCTGCGGCAAGAACTTGTGGTTCTGCGCTAAGCGGCTGCTCACCGGCAACCGTATTGTTGTTTTCGGCAACGTGCTTGTCGGCGGCTTCTGGGAGCTCAGCCGGAAAGTACTTGCCGGTACTTAACTTTCTTCTCTTGTTGGCCTGCATTGATGGGGCGACTGTTGGTTGATTCAAATGGAGCACAAAAGTTCCCGATTCCATGGGAAGCTTTTGAGCGGCACACTTTGACAGGCCATCAGCGATGCTGTTTTCCACACGAGGGATGTGCTTGGTTTGCAACTCGTCAAAGTGTTCTTCCAATTTCCTCACTTCTTCCACATACGCCTCCATTAACGGGCTCTGATAATCTTTGTTCACTTGCTTTACAACAAGCTGCGAGTCGCCGCGGATGATCAATTTTTTGATTCCAAGGTCTACTGCGATCCTAAGACCAGCAAGAAGTCCTTCGTACTCAGCAGTGTTGTTTGTAGCTTGCTCCCTGGGAAAGTGCATTTGGACCACATACTCGAGGTGCTCTCCGGTGGGTGCGATAAGCAGCACTCCGGCACCGGCGCCCTGCAGCGAGAAGGCACCATCAAAGTACATGACTCATTCCTTTGTTGTCTCTTTGCCAGGGAGAGCTGTCTCTTGAATTTCTTCATCTTGCGTTGGCGTCCATTCGGCGATGAACTCCGCCAAAGCCCTGCTCTGAATGGTTGAAGTGCTCTCAAACTTGAGTGCAAAGCTTGACAATTCCAACGCCCACTCCACTATCCTGCCGGTTGCCTCTGGATTTCTCAAGATGCGTTGCAATGGAAAGCGAGTGACGACGGTAATCTCGTGTGCTTGGAAGTAGTGGCGTAGTTTTCTTGAGGCCATAAGGAGACCGAAAAGCAACTTCTGCACCCCAGAGTATCTCGATCTAGCCCCCTGCGGAAGGGAACTAACAAAATACACTGGCCGCTGCACCACTTTCTTCTTCGGCACTGCTTGTTGATCAACTTCATTTGCTTGCCCTGTTTCTGACTTATCGGCACCGGATCTTGCCGGAGAAGACTCTGATTTGTCACTGGACGGGTTTGCTGTGGTTGTTTCCTTGTCATCGAGTTCCCTCTGCGCCACTAGTGCGGCACTAGCCACTTGATTCATTGCCGCTATGTATAGCAGCAACGGCTCTTGTGGTCTTGGCACAACCAGTGTTGGCGCGGAGGAGAGGTATCTTTTCAAGCCCTGCAGCGCGGCCTCCGCCTTCGGAGTCCATTTCATCGGCCCTGCCTTTTTCAAAATCTTGAAAAACGGCAAGGCGCGCTCAGCAGATCTTTAAATGAATCTACTTAAGGCAGCAACACAGCCGGCAAGGCGCCGCACATCTTTGACGCTTTTTGGTGCTTGAATCTGCTCAATCGCCTTGATCTTGTCGGGATTTGCTTCAATTCCTCGTTGAGATACAAAGAATCCAAGAAGTTTGCCGGATGGAACACCAAACACACACTTCTCGGGATTGAGCTTCAAGTTGATTTTGCGCAAGTTCGCAAATGTCTCTTCCAAGTCTTGAATAAGGGTAGACTCGTCCTTGGTTTTGACCACTATGTCATCCATGTATGCTTCTACATTCCTGTGCAGCTGGGGCTCAAAACCAATTTGGACCGCTCTTGCAAATGTTGAACCGGCACTCTTTAATCCGAAGGGCATACGTACGAAGCAGTACGTGCCACATGGAGTAATGAATGCAGTCTTCTCTTCATCCTCCTTGGCCATGAATATCTGATGGTATCCAGAATATGCATCAAGGAAGGAGAGCAAATCACAGCCAGAAGTAGAGTCTACAATTTGATCGATGCGCGGCAAGGGGAAAGGGTCCTTCGGGCATGCTTTGTTGATATCCGTGTAATCAATACAAAGTCTCCACTTCCCGTTTGCTTTGCGCACCACCACTGGATTTGCCAACCAAGTGGGATGTAGCACTCCTCTGACCAGGCCTGCCGCTTCGAGTTTCTTGATTTCTTCGGCAATGAATTGATGCCGCTCCAAAGCTTGTTTCCGGACTTTTTGTTTGACGGGCCGAGCGTGGGGACAAATGGCAAGGTGGTGCTCAATTACCTCCCTGGGAACACCGGGGATGTCGGATGGTCGCCATGTGAACACATCGACATTCGCCCGCAGGAAGGCAACGAGCGCGCTTTCCTATTCGCTGTCAAGGGTGGCGCTGATGGTGAAAGTACCGTCAGTGCCGTCCTCCCTCGCCGACACCTTCTTGGTTGCCAGTGCAGTGGCTTTGGATTTCTTACCGGCGGAGCACTCCGGCAAGTCTTCAACAGGTGCGCAGCACTCCAAAGAGGTGCGCTTCCTAGAATCCTTGCTAGAGGCTTTGCCGGATTTCTTGCTTTCTTTTTTCTTGGCGGAAGCTGGTGCCTTGGCGGCTTCTGCTGCAACCGCATCTCTGTACATCTTGTCGACACAGATGACCGCATCTTTCTTGTCGGAGTTGACGGAAATGACACCCATCGACCCTGGCATCTTCAACGTGTTGTAAGCATAGTGGGATGCTGCCATGAATTTTGCCAAGGCCGGCAACGTGATCTTTCCCTTGGGCTGGCTTCTTCCCGGGTTCACTCCTTGAAAGGTGCCTGTCTTTTTGAGCTCCTCGTCGGGAATCTGTAGCCTCTTGATTACCTCCGGAGAGATTAGATTCAGACCGGCCCCACCGTCAACTAACATCTTCGTTACTTGGAGGTTGCGAATTGTTGGGGAAACCAACAACGGCAAACACCCGACCGCAGTTATGCGATCGGGGTGGTCCTCAGCATTAAAGATGATAGGCGTGTGTGACCATTTGAGTGGTTTTTGAGAGCCCATTGCCGGTTCCGTCGCGTTAACCTCACGAGCCCAATGTTTAAGCTGGCGGTGAGAGGAGTGCAAAGATGCGCCCCCGTCAACGCACATGGCCTTAGTTGCCTTTTGGAATTCTTGTTCGCTGGTCTCATCATCGTCCTCTTCTTCTTCACTTCCATCATCTCCCTATTTCTTCTCACGGCCCCGAGCAGGCTTTTCTTTCTGCTGCTTGGCCTTGCCGCGGCGGCCTCCTAGACCACCACGGCCCTTTTTGCTGGATCCACCGGGACCATCCTGGCCTTTTTCCTTGTCGCGCTTCTCGTATTCAGCCTTCTGCTTCTCAACAAGGTGTTCGGCTTGCCGGCACTCTTGGAGATCATGGCCTTTGGTGCGGTGAATTTTGCAGTATGGTCCATCTGACTTGCCGGCCTTCTCGTTTGCCGCCGCCTCCTGGCAAGCGGCGCATACAGCAGCCTCCTTGCCGGAATTCTCAGTCTTGGCTTTCTTGGCGGACTCGGAGTTGCCGGAGCCTTCGACAGCCATAACAGTTTTGCCTTTGCGCTTCCTGTTGCGCTTCCGGCCCTTCTTCCACGGGGTGGCGGTATCGTCATCCTCAGAATCTACTTCGGCGCCAGCGTCCTCCCTGGGGAGTCTTCTTCCTTCCTCAGCCCGTGCACACTTATCTGCCAACGTATAGAGCTCGTTAACGGTCTTGGGCAACTTGACGTTCATCTTCTCCCGCATCCTCCGATTGCGCACATTCGTGTGAAAGGCGGCAATGACGGCTGCGGGGTGCACATCTGGAATGTTGCGGTGTACGTGGCTGAATCTCTGGATGTACTTGCGTAAAGTTTCGCCATCTCTTTGAGGGATCACTTGCAGGTCGCTGGGCTGTCCAGGGGCCTTGTGGCCTCCGGTAAAGGCACCGACGAATTCGTTGCAGAGATCTGACCACGAAGAGATGGAATTCTCCGGCAAGTTCATCAGCCAAGACCTCATGTTGGGTTTTAGTACCAACGGGAAGTAGTTGGCGAGGATCTTCTCGTCTCTCCCTCCGGCAGCTTGCACGGTAATAGTGTAGATGCCTAGAAACTCTGCCGGGTTCAGCTTGCCGTCATATTTTTCCGGCACTTCTGGCTTGAAGGCTCGAACGGATGGCCATCAGACTTGCCGCAGCTCGCGGGTGAAGGCAGGACACCCAACCTCGTAAGGTAGATATCCGCCAACCCCTAGCGCAGGCTCATCAATGACGGGGCCGTTGCGCGCATCGGATTGACGACACGCCTCTCAGCGTCGTTCGATGGTGGTGCGGGCGTCTTCTGCCCGCCTGTCTCGCAGCACTTGCCACTGATCTTGCCGCGCCCGTGGATCTGAAGAGGCTATCGACATCTCGTCGGGTCCAAGAGATTGCTGGGCTTGTCACGGCTGTTGGCGTTGCTGCTGTTGAGGCGGTTGTCGCGGCGGCGATTGCACCGTTAGCGTAGTACCGTCAACGCGGCCACCGACTGGAGATGTCGGTGCTGCTTGCGGACGCCGTGAGGGCTCCGCTTGCTGCGATTTACTGGCTTCGGCAAATCCAATCAAGCTTTGGATGGTGGCTCTCCACTCATCCATCTTCTCTGCCGCTGGAGGGAAGTTCAGCAGCATCTGAGCTCGCGCCATTGCTTCCGCTGCCGTGGCTGGCATGGCCGGGAGCGAAGAACGCGATGTCGCTCTACTCCTGGCAGAGCTAGCAGGAGCGCCATCGCGGTCTTGCTGCCGTGGCACATGACCAGCAGCAGGTCGCCGTGGCGGAGGCGGTGCCTGAGGATCTGGGATTTGATCCACAGGAGTCTTGCCGTGAGGTCGCTGCTGCCCGGAGTCATTGGCGCCGCTCGGGGCTGCAGCGTGCCCATTGTGCGTGGGGCGCGGCATCTGTCCTGAAGCAGCATCCTTGGATGCCGCCGCAGCGTGATCTCGGCTCGCGCCGCCCCGGGCATTGCTGCTTCAGTGGCTGCGTTTGCCTGCGCGGCGAGGAGGAGGAGGAGGAGGTCATCCATCCGCTCTGCCCGCGCCGTCGCGGCTCCGTTCGTCAGAGGGACGAGGAGGTCGACTGCCTCCGGCGTGCTCGTCCCCTGTGCCGACCGCGGTGGGCATGGTGAACGCGCCGCCTGCGCTGGTCGTGCCAACCGCGTTATCCGCGTCGCCCTCATTGGCCACGCCGCCTGCGGATGCGTGCGGGGTGGCCGTCATCGTTATGCCCTTCTTCTTGGGCGCCATCGACGACGAGAAGGACGAGGATGAAGTCGACGAAGATGATGAAGAAGACGCGCAACCCACTGGTCAAGGTTCGCGCAAGCGACACACTCCCCCTGCCTGGCGCGCCAAAGATGTCGGGTACGACCATCTATGGGGCCATGCAGCCCCTTGTGGTTCGGCGGGGGAGGTCGACGTGCACAAAGAGCATGGACAATGGGGAGCGCGAGGGATTTACCCAGGTTCGGGCCGCTGAGAAGTGTAAAACCCTACTCCTGCCTTTGGTGTATTGATGGTGCAGAAGCACAGTACAAGGAGCGCTTGTCCCGGCAAGGCGCGGGGAGAGCAGCTACGCGAGACGTGCTTGTATTTGAAAAGGGGTCCGAATCCTCTAAACTATTGCCTTGGCCCTCCTTTTATAGTTCAAAGGGGTTACCACAGTGGTAAAAGAGTAATTACATAGCGATTAGATAGCAAACAGTGCTATCGTACCTAACTCTGCCAATTTAGGACAAAGGCATTAAATGCGACGCTAGGTCTCATGTGGAGAGGTAGTCCCGGCAAGGTTTCTGCACCGCTTGCCCAGCTACCTCATATTATCCTGACACGCCTCTTGGACGGGTGTCGTTAGGGGCAAATCTTGTCCCAGCGTGCTGACTCGTGCCCGACAAGCCTCACCAACCAACCTGCGCGGTCGACACCTCACACATCAGCGAACACCTGTGCAGCGAGGTGGAGCGCTGGAGGGCTGGCTTAAGCTTGCCGGCACGGAGCTTGCCGGGTCTTCACCTTTGCCGGTTCAGCCTTGCCGGCAAGGAATGTCTTCATCTTTGGTACTAGTCGAGTGTTGTGTTTTGAGCTTCTTTCTGGTAGCTTCTGCGGCTGGACTCCGAATCTTGATCTTGGCGGTTCCCGGCAAAGCTTTGGCCGGCAAGGAGGTTGCCACCGTCTGTGCATAAGTCAGGGTATAAAATACCCATGTTTTATACACCAACAACAAGCATATGAAGCATATAAATTTCAACTTTATGATATTCAATTCATTCAACAATTTACTCATAGGATATAAGTGAAGAACAAGAGTAAATGACAAACTACTCCAAAAAGATATAAGTGAAGACCAAATGAGTAGTTAAGTAAATAGGTAGCTATGTGAGGACTCTCTCTCTCATTTAAAATTTCAGATCTTGGGTATTTTATTCAAACAGCAAAGAAAACAAAATAAAATGGCATTCCAAGAATAGCACATATCATGTGAAGAAGCAAAAACTTAGGCTCAACCAAAACAGACCGATAGTTGTTGAAGAAGAAAGGTGGGATGCCTACCGGGGCATCCCCAAGCTTAGTAGCTTGAGACTTCTCGAAATATTAATTTGGGATGCCTTGGGCATCCCCAAGCTTGAGCTTTTGTGTCTCCTTAATTCCTCGCATATCACGGTTTCCCTAAATCTTAAAAACTTCATCCACACAAAACTCAACAAGAACTCGTGAGATAAGTTAGTATAAATGAACTCGAAACCTTAATATTCTCTACTATAGCAAATCACAAAAATTATAATTAAACATTGCATACTAAATTACTCTTCATATTTAATACTCCTGTCCTCAAATAGAAACAATAAACACGCAAACATATGCAAACAATGCAACTATATCAGCAACTCCAAAAATTCTGAAAAATTTCCACGTGACAGAGAACTCATGCATTCTTACTGTGTAAAAATTTCAGATTTTTATCATGTTCCGACTATTCAGGAATATTCTGGACATAATAGAAAACTTTATGTTTTCAAAAAGCAACACATGAACTTGCAAACTGAGCATGGTAAAGGCTATAATTGGCATTTTATTGAACTAAAAGATACAAAACATGATATTGATAACAGCAAGCAAATCTCAATTAAAATAAAATTATGCTCCAAGCAAAACACATATCATGTGACAAATAAAAATATAGCTCCAAGTAAGGTTACCGATAATGTTGAAGACGAAAGAGGGGATGCCTTCCGGGGCATCCCCAAGCTTAGTTGCTTGGATCTTCCTTGAATATTACATTGGGGTGCCTTGGGAATCCCCAAGCTTAGTGTCTTGCCACTCCTTATTCTCCTCATATCAATATCTCACCCAAAACTTGAAAACTTCAATCACACAAAACTTAACGGAACTTGTTAGATAGGTTAGTATGATAAAAATAAATCATCCACTTAGGTACTGTCAAGAAAAGATTCATAATTGTTATCACATAATGCCTACTGTATTATATCATTTCCACAATTTATATTACTCAATATAAGCTATGGAAACACTAAAACAAGCAAACTATGCACCGAAAACAGAATCTGTCAAAAACAGAACAGCATGTAGTGAGCGATTTAAAATCCATACTTCTGTACCTATAAAAATTCTGAAAAATTAGGAAAACGTAAAACATTTGTAACCCAATACTGTGTAAAAATTTCAGAATTTTTTCACGCTCCAGTACAGAATAGAAATTCCAGCACTGGACGCAAAAGTTTCTGTTTTTGCACAGAATCAAATCAACAAGCATCCACACTATCCCAAAGGCTTTACTTGGCACATTATTGAAAGAAAACATATAAAACATGATTAATACAGTAGCTTAATCATGTGAACACACAAAAACAGTAGGTATAAATATTGGGTTGTCTCCCAACAAGAGCTTTTCTTTAATGCCTTTTTAGCTAGGCATGATGATTTCAATGATGCTCACATAAAAGTAAAGAATTGAAACATAACGGGAGCATCATGAATCATATGTTCCTCTCTCATAATAATTTTCAGTAGTATCATGAATGGATTCATAAATATAGCTATCACGTAAAGTATTCTTTTCATGATCCACAAGCATAGAATTTTTATTACTCTCCACATAAGCACATTTCTTCTCATCAATAGGAGTGGGAGTATCATATGAAACTCGAATACTATAAATTGTTTCCACATTAAAAGATTAATGTTCAGAAAAAGGGTAATCATGACAAGTTTTATAAATATAATCATCACTACTTTTTATGACATAAGTATCATCACAATAATCATCATAGATAGGAGGCATGTCATCATCATAATAAATTTGCTCATCAAAAGTAGAGGGAATAAAAAGATTATTTTCATTAAGCATAGCATCACCAAGCTTGGGACAAACATTAATTGCAACAAATAAATTCTCAAACATGTCATTCTCATCAAACATAGCATCCCCAAGCTTGTGGCTTGGCATATCATTAGCATAATCACTATTATCATCAATAGTATGAATAGCACCAATAGTATAACAATTATTATCATCACAATTTTCTAAGTTGGTGCCAAAAAGATTTTCAAGATTATAAGAAGTATCATTATTCTCTTAATCATAATCATCATAATGAGTAATAGGCATAATAAAATCATCCTTAATAGTTCCTTCGGACATTGTACCACAAGACAAAGAAGCAATATCATCATCAAGTATATCATCTTCCACAATTATTTTTGATTCACTCTCATGAGGCACAACAATAATAGGAGCAACATTATTTGGGAGGGATACCTTTTTACCTCTACTCTTTCTTCTTTTCTTCTTCTTCACCACATCATGTGTGGGTTTAATCAATTTTTTCGAGCTTCTTATTGATGAGATTGGTTGAATAGGAAGCTCCTCCTCGTCACCTATTTCATCATGAGAGACAATAGGAGGGAAAGTGGTAATCTTTACCCTTTCATTAGTGTTCCTTTTATATTCTATTGGTTTTCCCATCTTTCTATAGTTGGCAATATAAGCATTCTCATTGCAATTTACCACACAAAACATCTAGATTTCCTCTAGATTAGTTTCAATGTTGTCTGTGAGAATGAACACTTCAAACCAACTATTTTTATGTGACAATTCCTCACACCCCAAAAATAGATAAATCTCATTATATAGTTCAATGGCGGTCAAGTCATTACAATATTTAGCCATGATTCGATCATGAAAAAGTATGCATTGAAAGTTAAGGTGACCAACTTTATTGCAAAGTTCACAAGTAATGGGATGAACAGAGCATAATTTTGTAGCAAATTCATCTATCACTTTGAGCAAAAAATTGGTTCTATCATGTTTATGCTTCATACAAAATTTATCATCTCTATAAGGCATGTCTTCACAAACTTTATTCACTACACAAAAATTGACATGCTTATAAGAAACATTTTTGTCATGACTAGTGCAATCATCATTAGTATTTTGGATATTCAAAGAATTCATACTAGCAACATTGCAATCATGCTCATCATTCAAAGATTTTATGCCAAACATTTTATTGAATTCTTCTTCTATTAATTGAGCACAATTTTCCGATCCATCATTTTCAAGAAAGACTTTATAAAGGCGAATAATATGAGGCAACCTCAATTCCATTTTTTAGTTTTCTTTTATAAACCAAACTAGTGATAAAACAAGAAACTAAAAGATTCAATTGCAAGATCTAAAGATATACCTTCAAGCACTCACCTCCCCGGCAACGGCGCCGGAAAAGAGCTTGATGTCTACTACACAGCTTATTCTTGTAGACTCGTGTTAGGCCTCCAAGCGCAGAGTTTTGTAGGACAGTAGCAATTTTCCCTCAAGTGGATGACCTAAGGTTTATCAATCCGTGGAAAGCGTAGGTTGAAGATGGTATCTCTCAAACAACCCTGCAACCAAATACAAGAAATCTCTTGTGTCCCCAACACACCCAATACAATGGTGAATTGTATAGGTGCACTAGTTCGGCGAAGAGATGGTGATAAAAGTGTAGTATGGATAGTACATATAGGTTTTTGTAATCTGAAAATATAAAAACAGCAAAGTAGCAAGTAACAAAAGTGAGCATAAATGGTATTGCAATGCTTAGAAACAAGGCCTAGGGTTCATACTTTCACTAGTGCAATCTCTCAACAATGCTAACATAATTGGATCATATAACCATCCCTCGACGTGCGATAAAGAATCACTCCCAAGTTCCTATTAGCGGAGAACATAAGATAGAAATTGTTTGTAGGGTACAAAACCACCTCAAAGTTATCCTTTCCGATCGATCTATTGAGCTATTCCTATAAGTGTCACAAATAGCCCTAGAGTTCGTACTAAAATAACACCATATGATACACATCAACCAACTCTAATGTCACCTAGATACTCTAGTGTCACCACAAGTATCCGTGAGTTGATTATACGATATGCATCAAACAACTTCATAATCATAATATTCAATCCACACAAAGAACTCCAAGGAGCACCCCAAAGTTTCTATCGGAGAAAAGATAATGAAAACGTGCATCAACCCCTATGCATAGATTACCCCAATGTCACCATGGGAATCCGCGAGTTGAGTGCCAAAACATATATCAAGTGAATCAATATAATACCCCATTGTCACCACGGGTATTCATATGCAAGACATACATCAAGTGTTCTCAAATCTGATATATTCAATCCAACAATAACGAAACCTCAAAGGGAAAAGATTTGATTCCTCACAACAAGGATAGAGAGGGAAGAAACACCATATGATCCAACTATATTAGCAAAGATCGCGATACATCAAGATCGTGCCAAATCAAGAACACGAGAGAGAGAGATAAAACACATAGCTACTAGTACAAACCCTCAGCCCCGAGGGTGAACTACTCCCTCCTCGTCATGGAGACCGCCGGGATGATGAAGATGGCCTCCGGTGATGATTCCCCCCTCCGGCAGGGTGCCGGAAAAGGGTTGTAGATGAGATCGTGGAGGTACAGAGGCTTGCGACGGCGTAAAAAACTCATCTAGGTTAACTTTCGGGGGTTTCTGAATATATATGACTTTTTGGCGTTGGAATCACGCGAAGAGGTGCCACAGGGGGCCCACGAGGCACCAGGGCATGCCTGGGGGGGGGGGGGTGGCGCGCCCAAGTGGCTCGTGGGGCCCCTGTGGCTCTTCTGCTGCTTCCCCGAAGCTTCCTGGGTCCATTTCCTTCCAGAAAAAATCGTCAAAAAGTTTCGCTGCATTTGGACTTCATTTGATATGGATTTTCTGGAAAACCAAAAACAAGCAAAAAACAGCAACTGACACTGGGCACTAGGTCAATATGTTAGTCCATGAAAATCATATGAAACCCATATAAAAATGCACTAAAATCATACAAAACTATAATAAACATGTCATGAATACTTCATAAATTATAGATACGTTGGAGACGTATCACCCCTCATCTCTTATTATCGATCTCGCACTCGTACACTACCTCTAGTTAACTAGTAGGACTCTCTCACCCACCCACACACACACACCTCCCACTCTTCGTCACTTCGGGCCTTCTTTAATTATCTCTCACATGCATGCGCACCGATCGATATTCCTCTCTGTATATATATAGCTAGGCCTTTCCCTATTTTCCACACAAAGCGATCGATCTATATCTAGTCCGTCTCGCCCTTTTTCCCACGTACACATCGATCAATCTACCTCTCTAGATAGGACTGCCTAGCTACCACACACACATTGTCTATCCATCGTCTCACCTGTCATCATCCATGCCTTCCGCTTCATCTCTCAGACGCGCGCAACCGCACACGTTCTTGCCCCCTCTTTTAAAATATCGATCTCGCCCTTGTATACTCCTTCCGAGTCTCCGTCCAGTTGGCCTCTCGCACCATCTCCCAACACCCCCTCTCCCAGTGCTTGTAGGCTCGTAGAGTTCTTCCCTCCATCTGTCTCTATCGATATATCGCGCAGACGACCCTCCCCTTCCTTCTCGTATATCACCCGCATACACATACATATATGTATAATATAGGCCTCTCTTTCACACAAATTGCATCATTGGCACATGCTCCATCTATATTTCCCTCCCCCCTCCCCCACCCACACACAAATTCATGGATCTCCCGTGATTTCTTGCACACACCATCTCTCTCTCTTAGACACACAGACTATGTGTACGAAAGAGAAGAGGTGCACGCACCCACTCGTTCCCACATACAAACGCGCGGGTACACGATGGAGCACATTTGTATAAGAAATGTGCGTGTGTAGAAAGGCTTTAGATGATGTGGCACTAGTACTTCCAGTATGTGCAAAAGCATGTAAGTTATAATTCCAGTGGCACGCTACAAAATGTCTCTTTTTTAGTCAATATATTATGATTAAAATGATGTGGGTGCACCTATGAGGCCACGTGGCACATGGGGGAGAGGTTGTTGCGAGCTTCTTCTGTGGATTGATCACAGTAACGTGCTGCTGGTTCCAGAAGAATGTTGTAGACACAACAGGGTACACACGTGAACGATTGAAAATTTCAAAGCTGATTATATAGAAAATATATTTGCAAAAAAAGATTATATAGAAAATAGCCAGCAGCGGGCTCCTCGCTATCGCTATGAGAGGTTGGCAGGTGTCCGGCTCCGCCACGTACGCATCCAAGAACGCGGGCCCACGTACGCCTCCGACAAGCGTAGTAGTACTGCCCACCGCTTTGACTTTTGCAGTGCCGGGTCCATCCCATTGTAAAAAAAATACCATGCCTCCCGCGTGGCAAAAACGCTGCCCTACCCTTTCTTAATCGGGATTTGTATCAACCAATCTCATCAAGGAGTAGGCGGTAAACTTACAGCCTGTCACCTTCGCGTCGCACCAACACACGGTCGGTCTGGCCCGCCGCTCACTGAAGGGACGCGCATCGACTTGGTACATCACTGACAAGTGCGACCGCATGTGAGCAAACCGACAGTCCAAGCTCCCCGCCTACCGCCAAAAGCCTGGCCTATCGGGATTTCTAGCAAACCGGCAGTTGCGAACGATCGCGTGGCAGTTTCATGTGTAGGGGAGGGGCGTGGTGTGGTAGTAAAAAGAAATGCCATGGCATTTCTTTTTTAGTGCTATTTTCGTCCAATGACTTCCATCGTCGGATGCATATCTTACGGTTATTGGGGCATTCGCCAGGAATAGTCTGGGCGAACTATTGACTAGCCTCTTTTTCACACACACTGCATTGACACATAAGTACTCATCCCTCTCCCTCCTCCCCATGCACACACCTACACTGACGACTCTCTCGGGACTTCTGGCACACATCATCTCTCTATAGGTCGATGTCACACACATACACGTGTACTTAGGTTTAGTACGTACACAAAGAGGAGAGGTGCACGCATGCACTCGTCCTCTCCCACACTGTCACACACACGCGTGGGTACTCTTTCCGACACACACCATCTCTCTGTTTTTTGCGTGGACACACCATCTCTCTCTAGGTCTATGTATACCACGCTCTCTCTCTCTCCCCCACACACACTGGTGGAGTACGTGCACGAAGAGAAGATGTGCACGCATGCACTCATTCCCTCGCATACACATGCGGGTACACGGTGGAACGCATTTTTGTACGAAGAGCCACCCCACGTGATAATTTGATGCGTGTAGAGTCGTTCACTTAATGGATGGTCAATTAATACAGCGCATGCAAATTGAGTGGCGTGACCGCATGAGGGAGGAAGTACTAGTTGAGAATGACATTACTAACATCCACTGCATGCATGTGAGTAGTTAAATCATGGGTTGCTAGTAGTACTACGAGGCAACGTCATCAATTTTTGCCTCGGTTCCTGTTGGTGGCCTTTGTATTTAAAAATGGACGGAGTGGAGTAGTCCTACGCTCGCCTACTAGGGCTCTCCCACCGCCTACGCTCGCCTCCCTGCCTCGACCATCTGACTCCGCCATGGATAATCCCTTAGATCCCAGCATCCTGCGGGTTTCCCTCTCCCTGCGGCCCGCAGCAGTGCCGCCTTTGAGCGAAACCCACATGTGTTTCAGAGGGGATCCATTGCTCTGGAATCACAGATCGGTGGCGCTGGAGGACATGCCGGGGCTGCGTTTCAGGTGGTGGGTAGCAAGGGCAAATCAAATCGATTGGAGACAAGTTCGAAGGAGCTACGCCTGGCGAAGCACAAGGCGGAGGCGCATGTAGATCTCAGGGGTGAGATGCTGAGGGATGTCAGCATCTGGCAGCGTTGCATTGATTTCGAGCTGGGGCTAATGGCAGAGATCATATTCACGGAGTCGACTGCGGAGGAGAGAACGTGCATGCATGCGGAATGGCATGAGAAGCTGGTGCAACTGTTCAAATGGGAGGTAGGAGAAGCCAAATCACTCAACCAGCGGCGGCGGCGTTGGGGATGCATCGTAGGCGAGGTGACCTGCCCTCCTTCCCCGCCAGCGATGGACTGACCTGCTCAGTTGCTGCTGCAGTGAACACGCGGCGCCATGGCAGTTTGCAATCGTGACAATCACTCCATCTATGTATTGTATTTCTATGAAAATACTCCATCTATATGTGTTTTATTTCTTTGAAAATAGTTGGTCGTTTGGAAAAAGATGGTCATTGATTTATTACGAGTTTTTGAATGCTTGGTCGTGAGAACTCATCGGGAGCCGTTCCAAAACCATCAATAAATTTCGAGCTTGTTTCCCGTCACATTCCAAAGTACCATGCTATAATTAATTCCAAACCTGTTCACACCGATCAAACCTAAACGTGTTTCCACTTTGCAGCATATTAGTACTAGGTTATAAAAAGGGAAACTAACTACTCGAATATTATTGCACATTCCTCCCCATAAGCCTTTCTTGTTCGTCGTTCCTTGTGTCTGCCATGGCCGGTAGGAAGAGCTCTGGGCCGAGAAATAACAAGGGAGCGACGACCAAAGCGGCGGCAAAAAAGAGAGGGCCCGCCATGCTGCGGAGGCCTCGTAAGATCTCTCATGGGCAGGAGAGGGCTCGCAGAAGCACATTCGTCGCGGAGGCGAACATGCCGAGCGTGTAATGCTGAAGTCGTTAGCCCACGACGACATGCCCGCTTAGCTCAACAAGCAGAAGGAGTTGATCACCGGCTTGCTGATGCTGGTGAAGGAGAGCAATGCCTCGGTTGATAAGGCGACCGACGAAATCGTGGAACTTCGGGAGGACAAAGCGAAGCTCTGCCACGAGCTCGACCTACGGAAGGAGGAGATCGCCGGCTGGGAGAAGCTGCGAGAGAAGAGCAGTGCCTCGGTGAAGATGCTGACCGCCGTCATCGGGGAACTTAGGGATGACATGGCGAAGCTCCGCACCGAGAACGTGGCTGCTATCAAGCAACATCATGCGGACGTGAAAGAGATCATCCACGCTCGCCTCGAGAAATCCCGCGCCATGGAAGCAATCAAGAAGATGGCGGACGATAGGCGAGAGGAGACGAAGGTCGTGGAGGCGATGAAGAAGCAGTTAGAACTCCGTGCCCAGCAACTCTTCATGAAGTAGAGGGCAGCACCCAGACCGTTGTCTGCGTCTTCCTTCTTTTTTTTGTGGGTAATCTTCCTTCTTATTTTGCCCCTCTGTCTTCTTCTTTTGCCACTGTGTCTTTCGGGCGTTTCCGCATGTGTCCTTCTAAATTATCCTGAATAGGTAAGACAATTATTATCCATTGCCATTGTCATCATATTATTTCGTTTGTACTAGGCTGCGAGGCACGACTAAAACAGTGCCAAAGATGAGCGGTGCCATGGGATCACAAGCAAACTACGTAGTAGATCATTTTTATCGCCATATCGCACTGGGCTGCCGTGTTTCGCACTCCTCCGCGTCGGGCTAGTACTCCAGTGGAAAACTAGAGTATACCGCACGGTTCTTTGCTCCTCCTTAGGTCATCGGCAACAATTATACCTCCTTTCGCCGACATGTGGGACAGCCAGCATCCGGGTCGACGTGTCATGCACCAGATTAGAGTGGGGAACGGAAGGGGAGACTTACCCCTCACAGTAATAATGACTATAACGAGCAATCAAATCACAAGGCCCCACCTTCCAGCAGCAATGAGCCATCAAATCACAAAGCCCCACCTTTCCCGCAGAAAGTTGAATCCGCTACTCCCTCATCCTCGTCGCCTCTCTGTCAAACCGACCAGGCGAAACTTGCCCCGCGCTCGCCTTTTAAATATAGTTTTGTAAGTATCGATGGATTGTGCCATGGAGCAAAACTAACAAGCTCAAATTAAAGATAAAGGTGGGACATATACAACACGCTCCTCGCGTTCGCGTCGCACCTACATGGTCGGTCCGGCACGCCGCTCACGGAATGGAACACGCATCGGCTGAGTTACTACTAAAGTACTAGAAAAGAGAGAGCAACGATACTAGTACAGTACGTACGTAGTACTACTATACTAGTATATGATGTTGGATGAGGGATAACCAGCATCTGGATCGACGTTTCATGCACCAAATTATGCATAGTACTAAGTCTTTCTTTGACAACTAAACTCCTTCATGCGTTGCGTAAACTTCTCTCATTTAAGTGTTTTGCATAGGTCCGCGCGCTTCGCATTCGTTCTTCCTGGGGTCACCAAACTCCTCTCTCTTCTCTTTACTCCTACCTTGTCACATCAGATTTTTTTGCATATGTGGCATGCTTAGAGCAATTATAATAAGTCCTACTCAGCAGGCTATAAGACTTGCCATGTCATAAAAATCATACGTGGAAGAGAGAGAAGTAAGGAGAGAGAGCAGTGCCGGCGCTTCAGTAGTCGCCTGCCTATACGCATGGGACGAGGCATAATAGCTGGCTTGCAGCCCGAGCTGCTAGCTGTTGTCTGGTGCTTTGCCTTTCCTCCCAATCCCAACATGCAAAGATTAATATTTTAATCCAACCAAACAGCTATCCTATAGCTATCCTATTATATTGTCTTGGCTTTACGAAGACTATAGGTGACATGGACATAGCTGTAGAGACAGCTGTTGCCTCTCTTATTATCCTAGCTCTTAGCACCTGTACACCATGGAGCGGGAGACTCACCCTGGTCGTAGCGCCGCAGTAATAATGACTATAATGAGCAGTCAAATCACAAGGCCCCACCTTTCCATCAGTAACGAGCTGTCAAATCACACAACCCCACCTTTCTAGCAATAAGTTGAATCCGCTACTCCCTCATCCTCCTCGCCTCTCTGCCGAACCGACTAGGCGAAACTGCCCCGCCTAACGCGCAGGAAAATCCCCGCCCTACACTTTTAAATATAATTTTGTATCGATGGATTGCACCATGGAGCAAAACAAAAACAAAACGGTGGTACTACATGTATACAGCACGCACGTCGCATTCGCGTCGCACCCCACACGGTCGGTCGGTCCGGCACGCCGCTCACGGAATGGAACGCGAGTCATCTTGCGTTTGCACTCACATGTGGGACCGTGATTGAGCAGCCGACCATAGGCACACTCTCCCTCGTCCCTCAGGCCCCACGCATCGGCTGAGTTGTACTAGAAGAGAGACACCAGCGATAGTAGTACTAGAGTACTAGTGCTGTACACACGTCGTTGCTTGGACGATCCCTGCACGACAGGGGAGGTCAGTTCGTCCATCCATGTGACCAGAGTCCAGCAGACGACTGGATTGGCTATCGTGTACATATCGTGCAGGCTGTGTCGTACTAACATACGGCTGTAGTTCTGTTGATAAATCTAAAAAAAAGTAGGAGCACTAAGTATATTGCAATACCAATAAAATTTGAATCCATTCTCGATATGAATACAAATCTAGTCCACTCACCCTAGGCGGCTAGGGCAACCTCTCCCCTCCCAGCTTCACTGATGAGCCGGTGGATTCACCCCTCCCCTCTTCCCACCGCTTCGTTGATCGGTGGCGGGGAGGGGAATCCCGGTGCCTATGCTCCGGTTATTAGTTTATGTTAGGGGTTTTAGTACTCGCACGCACAACGCTCAGGCGGACGATGTCGGCGCTTCTTATTCCGAGTCTGTCTTCCGAGCTCCGATCCTCCTTGAGTTCATTCGTCTAGACATAGTCGATGGAACTCCAGCGTAGATTCTTGCCGTCTCCTTTGGGGCGGTGAGGTTAAGGTTTCTTGTCATCCGGCAAGATTTGGTGTCATGTGCTTCAGATCAATGCGAGGGTTAAACAATGACAACTGCGTTCCTCCAGGGCGCTGGTTATTAGGGGCACATGCACGAAGACTGCTCGGTTGCCATCAAGAAGGTGAAACCGGCTACGTTAGGACATCGGCGACATCGATTCACACCTTTTCTACTAGTTTGCTCTTTGATCTTTGATCCTCGTCGAGTTTGTCTGTCGGGACGTAGTCGATGGAGCTTCGGCATAGATTCATGTTGTCTCCTTGGGGCAGTGAGGTTAGCGTTTCTTGTCATATGGGAGAATTTGGTGTTATATTAATTAGGTGCCTTGGATCAATGATGACAACTACGCCTCTGGGGCGCTGCTCCTTAGGGGCACGTGCACGAAGACTCCTTGACAGTCATTGACGAGGTCAAGCCGGCTCCGGTAGGATAGCAGCGGCAATGACGCGTCGACGACTCTTTCTGACTGCAGTTGGTTGTTCGCTGTTCTCGGAATTTGGATGTATTTTTTATCATAGATGCTATGTACTTGCAAACACAAACCCGGTCTCCCTCAAAAAAGGTTGCATATAATTTATGTTCAAAATCAGAACAAAGATTGATGGCTCTTACATTTTTTTGCAAATGCTAAGATCATGAATTTTTGAAATTTGATTTCCCTTTATGTTGGAAACAATACATTTCAAGCTCTAGCTAGCTATTCGAAATGTAAATTGTGCATGTTTTATAAGTATAGCATGGTAAGCAAACAAAATGTATGGTGTGCCCCCATTTTGGTGAACTGCAAAAGCCACACATTACCTCAAATTCAAACTACTTACTCCATGGATGCAATGTGTTCAAACGGTGCCATCGACTTCTCAAATTCAAAAGAGCTTGTTCGTTTTATATTTTGACCCGTGATAATTTGACCCGTGTGGTTGTTCAATTAATGGAGGGCCGGGGACCAGAAGTGAACAATACAAAGTGCGACCTGGCTCATATGCAATTTTAAATGATTGTTTTTATGGAGAGAAAAAAAGAAAACTACTCCACTATATGTATATAAGCAGGAGCCTCCGCTCTTGCTTGCTAGGGTTGCTCTCTTCACACACTCATCCTCTCCAGATCTAAACACGACAGCGGTGGCCACAATCTCTCTTTGCTCACCGCTGGTCACAGATCCGGCCGGATCCCCTCCGCCGGGGAAGGGGTGAAGGTGCAACGTTCATGCGGTCCTCGTCGGCGACGGAGCAAACCCACTACCGGCGCATCCCGATACGCGTGCCTTGCCATTCTCTCCCACACAGCGCCGGCTAGGGAGGGCCTTCGACCCAGTCTTCCTCACTACCATGGTGTGGGCAGATCCGGCCTCCCGCCGCCCACCTAGCCAAATCCCGACCAACCTCAGGTATAACTTCCTTTGAAACTGGCCTTGCTCTACTGCCCCAGGTCCCCACGTCGATGCATGTGAATATTTTTCTACTTCTCAGCCCCCCTCGTAGATTGGCTCGATCGGCTGTTCCAAAGCCACCTAAATTATTACTCTTAGAGGTAAAGCTACTTCATGCAGTTGAATCTATGACTTGGTTCAAAGCAGGAAGAACGGGGGAAAAGTTCTAGCATGACTCTAGGACTTGGTTCAAAGAGGAAAGAATTGGGGGGTGGGGTTAGTAGAGACTGGCTACCCAACCGGTCTCTTGGTTGAAAAGGGAAATAAAGGGAAAACAAAGTACAAATTGGATATAGAACCGATCCACTGGTTGAAAAAGGAAAGAAAGTGGGGACTGGGGGACAAGTCAACAGAGTATTTCCAACACTAGATTTGCTGCCCTCACATAGTAAAGGTGGCTATAGTGTCCAAAAATGAGACCAACCCAGATATCCTGTTTGGATGTTTGTTTGCATCACCACTTTATGCATCGGTGGAGGTACATGGTGCTGGTGCACCCACTGTCCGATGCCCTTATGGCAATTTTTAGCTGTTGTTAATCTAATGCCGCTGGTAAAATGCAGCAATCTGACTGTTAAAGTAAGGACATGTTTAACCAATGTTGTTTTTTAATGTAATGCCCCCAGTAATATGAAGCAATGGCCATGTTTTAATGTACTTCTATATTTCCCGTTAAGATAAGTAAGTTGCTTCTTTTCGTTAGAAATGCAACTGTCTTGGTCTGCCTACTGTAACATGCCCTTATACCAACTCTTTAGCACCTGTTAATCTAATGTAGCTGGTAAAATCAAGAAATGGCACCATTAAAGTAATGTCAAATTTAACAGTTGTCATTGTTAATCTTAATGCCCCCGGTAGTACGAAACAATGATGAAGCTTTAGAAATTGCTACTATCCTTCTATGATTGCCATTAAGATAAGGACAATGCTTCTTTTCATTTGACGTATGTTTCATCACTTGTTATTCACCCGCCTTTCTACCTATTTGTGCAAACAGAGATATACATTTCACCTCGTTGCTATTGCGACCTTTTGGTGAACTGCACAAAACACTTCTTTTTTGGAAAGAGTGTCTTGTGCAGTTCTACTAAAATGTCACACGGGCAACATCTCTTGATTTTAGTGGAACCACACAAATGGTGATTGGAGTTCCCAACCTTCTCATTGAACTTTGTGGTTAATCTCCTTCAACAGTTAATTAGCCTTTGCAAGATTAGCCGTCACTATCACCACAATGGCACTTTGCACATATTTGTGTAACGAACATGGACACTTGATTTTAGTTGAACTGCACAAAAGCATATCTAAATTATAATTGCACATTCCACGAGCTTGACGACTGATACGTCTCCAACGTATCTATAATTTTTGATTGTTTCATGCTATTATAGTATCAATCTTGTATGTTTTTATATGCAATTATATATCATTTTTTGGGACTAACCTATTAACCTAGTGCCCAGTGCCAGTTGCTATTTTCTGCTTATTTTTGGCTTTTCAGAGAAACAGTACCAAATGAAGTCCAAATGCCATGAAACTTTTTGGAGATTTATTTCTGGACAAAAGAAACCTGGGAAGCCTTGGGAGGAGGCCAGAAGCCTCACAGAGGCTCCACAAGGCACCAGGGCGCGCCCCAGGGGGGCGTGCCGTGCTGCCTTGTGGGGCCCACGTGACTCCGTTTGACCTAATTCCACTTCTATAAATTCACAAATATTGGGAAACCCCTAGAGAGCCAGAAGAGAAAAATATTGGGAAACCCCTAGAAACCACAGACCTACAGGTCCATAGCTAGTAGCTAGATGGCTTCTTCTCTCTCTTTGATCTTCAATACAATGTTCTCCTCGATGTTCTTGGAGTTCTATCCGATGTAATCTTCTTTTGCGGTGTGTTTGTTGGGATCCGATGAATTGTGAGTTTATGAACAGATTATTCATGAGAAATATTTGAGTCTTCTCTGAACTCTTTTATGCATGATTGTTATAGCTTTGTATTTCTCTGTGATCTATCGGTTTAGTTTGGCCTACTAGATTGATTTATCTTGTAATGGGAGAGGTACTTTGTGATGGGTTCAATCTTAAGGTGCTCAATCCCAGTGACAGAAAGGGACATGACACGTATTTGTATTGTTTCCATTAAGGATAAAAAGATGGGGTTTATTCATATTGCTTGAATTTGCTTCTCTACATCATGTCATCTTGCTTAAGGCGTTACTCTGTTTCATACTTAATACCCTAGCTGCATGCTGGATAGCGGTCGATGGGTGGAGTAATAGTAGTAGATGCAGGCAGGAGTCGGTCTACTTGTTTCGGACGTGATGCCTATATACATGATCATTGCCATGAATCCCTCATAATTATTTGCTTTTCTATCAATTGCCCAACAGTAATTTGTTTACCCACCGTATGCTTATGTGCTCAAGAGAGAAGCCTCTAGTGAAAACTATGGTCCCCGGGTCTATCTTCATCATATAAAAAACCTAAAAATATCTTGCTGCAATTTATTTACTTTTATTTTTATTAGTATTTTAGTTTAGCTATTTACCTCTATAAGATTTAATCCTTGCAAGTAACCGCTAAGAGGATTGACAACCCTCTTATTTGCGTTGGGTGCAAGTGTTTGCTCTTGTGTGTGCAGGTGCGTTTTAATGGAATTTTTCTTGGTTCTCCTACTGGATTGATAACCTTGGTTCTTAACTGAGGGAAATACTTATCTCTACTGTACTACATCATCCTCTCCTCTTCGAGGAAATACCAACGCAGACTACAAGTAGCAGGAAGAATTTCTGGCACCGTTGCCGGGGAGACATCATCAAAATTACCAAGTACCTTCACACAAATTATCATTCACTTGCATTTACTTTATTTACCTTTTATTTGATTTTGCCTCTCGTTTTCATCTCCCCCATTTCTAAAATATTTTACAAAAACACAAAAATATTTTGTTTGCTAGTTTGCTTGCTTTGTCACTATGTCTCAAGAAAATACAAAATTGTGTGACTTTTCTAATAGTAATAATAATTATTTTATTAGTACTCCTATTGCTCCTCCCGCCACTAGTGCGGAGTCATGTGACATTAATGCTGCTTTGCTTAATATTGTTATGAAAGAACAATTTTCTGGTAGTCCTAATGAAGACACTGCATCCCATCTAAATACTTTCGTTGAACTTTGTGATATGCAAAAGAAGAAAGATGTGGATAATGATATTGTCAAATTAAAATTATTTCCGTTTTCACTACGAGGTCGCGCTAAAACTTGGTTTTCATCCTTGGCTAGAAATAGTATTGATTCTTGGGATAAGTGTAAGGATGCTTTTATTACCAAATATTTTCCTCCCGCTAAGATTATTTCTTTGAGAAATCAAATTATGAATTTTAAGCAACTTGAGCATGAGCATGTTGCCCAATCTTGGGAGAGAATGAAATTAATGATAAGAAATTGCCCAACTCATGGCTTGAATTTATGGATGATCATACAAAAAAATTATGCGGGACTAAACTTTGTCTCTAGAAATTTGCTAGACTCTGTCGCAGGTGGCATTTTCATGGAAATTACATTGGGAGAAGCTACAAAACTTCTTGATAATATTATGGCAAATTATTCGCAATGGCACACTGAACGAACTCCAACTGGTAAATTCTGTTGAAGAAATTAATACTTTGAGTGATAAGATGGATGCTTTATTGAAATTGGTTGCTAGTAAAAATGCTCATATTGATCCTAATGATGTGCCATTGTCCACTTTGATTGAGCAAAATAATGATGCTATTGATGTGAATTTTGTCTCTTGAAATAATTTCAACAACAATGCTTATAGGGGTAATTTCAATGCTAGACCATTTCCTGGAAATTCCTCTAATAATTATGGCAATCCTTATGGTAATTCTTATAATAATAATAATAGGATTCCATCTGATCTTGAAAGTAATATTAAAGAATTTATTAGTTCTCAAAAGAATTTCAATGCTATGATAGCGGAAAGATTGAATAGAGTTGATGAATTGGCTAGGATCATGGATAGAATTTCTCATGATGTGGAAAATCTCAAAACTAAAATTTTGCCACCTAAGCATGATATAAATGAGTCCATTAAAGCTATCTATGTCTCCATTAATGAAAGTAAAGAAAAAACCGCTAGGTTGAGAGCTAAGCGAGAATTTCTAGAAAAAGCGATTCCACCCGGTTTCTACCGTAGTAATGATGAAGATATTAAAATGATTGGTATCACTCCTATTGAATCTTTGTTTAATAATATAAAACTTGATGAAAAAGGGACTGAAGAAGAGTCAACTTTAGAAAGAAAGAGTCCCACTTGCTTGAAGGGTGATAATCTTGATCATAAAAATGAAAAAAGTGGGTTTGGAAAGGTTAAAACTTTAAATAGCAATGCACCCACTACTTTGGATTACAAGGAATTTAATTATGATAGTTGTTCTTTAATTGAGTGTATTTCCTTGTTGCAATCCATGATTATTTCACCAAATGCATATGAACAAAATAAAGCTTTCACTAAACATATTGTAGAAGCCATGATGAAAGCACATGAAGAAAAACTTGAGTTGGAAGTATCAATTCCTAGAAAATTACAAGATGAATGGGAACCCACTATTAAAGTAAAAATTAAAGATTATGAATGTAATGCTCTTTGTGATCTTGGTGCTAGCGTTTCCACTATACCAAAGTCTTTGTGTGATGTGCTAGGTCTCACCGATTTGAATCCTTGTTCCCTTAATTTGCATCTTGCGGATTCCACTATTAAAAAGCCATTGGGTAGAATAAATGATGTGCTTATTCTTGCAAATAGAAATTATGTGCCTGTGGACTTTATTGTTCTTGACATTGAATGCAATCCTTCTTGCCCCATAATACTTGGTAGGCCTTTTCTTCGAACTATTGGTGCTATTATTGATATGAAAGAAGGTAATATAAGATTTCAATTTCCACTAAAGAAAGGGATGGAACACTTCCCTAGGAAGAGAATTAAAGCACCAAATGAATCCATTATGAGGGCCACGTATGGAATCACTTGAAACTATGCATTATGTCTAGCTAGGGGCATAAAACAATAGCGCTTGTTGGGAGGCAACCCAATGAATAAAATAAATTTTTGCTTTTACCTACTGTTCTTGAGTGTTTGCATGATTATAGATTCTGTTATGATTATGTTTTTATGTTTTAATTAGTGTTTGTGCCAAGTAATGCCTTTGGGATGATTTGGAAGATAGTATAATTGATGCTGTTTGGAAAACAGAAAGTTTTGCGTCCAGTGCTGGAATTTTAGTTCTGTACTAGAGCGTCAGAATAATCTGAAATTTTTACACAGTATTGGTATATGAATTTCCCACGTTTTCCTAATCTTTCAGAATTTTTGGAGTTACATAAGTATGGATTTTAAATAGATCTTTCTAGACTGTTCTGTTTTAGACAGATTCTGTTTTTGTTGCATAGTTTGCTTATTTTGATGAATCTATGGATCGTATCGGGGGGTATGAGTCATGGAGAAGTTGGAGTACAGTAGAATTATGCCAATATAAAATATGAATCAATTTACAACAGTACCTAAAGTTTAAGATTTGTTTGTTATACTAACGGATCTCACGAGGTTTCTGTTGACTTTGTGTGTTGAAGTTTTCAAGTTTTGGGTGAGACTACGATGGACAAAGGAATAAGGAGCGGCAAGAGCCTAAGATTGAGGATGCCCAAGGCACCCCAAGTTAATATTCAAGGAAGACTCAAGCGTCTAAGCTTGGGGATGCCCGGAAGGCATCCCCTCTTTCGTCTACAATCTATCGGTAACTCACTTGGAGCTATATTTTTATTCATCACATGATATGTGTTTTACTTGGAGCGTCTTGTGAAATAGTTTGCTTTCTTTTGTATGCTTTTTAGTTTGTCACAATCATCTTTGCTGAACACACCTTTTTGAGAGGGACACACATTATTCGTAATTTGTTAGAATACTCTATGTGCTTCACTTATATCTTTTGAGCTTGGCAGTTGCTCTAGTACTTAACTTATATCTTTTAGAGCACGGCGGTGATGATATTTTAAAGAAATAGTTGCACTCTCATGCTTCACTTATATCTTTTTGAGAGTCTCATGATAGCAATGGTAATATGCACGGGTTATGAATTTGGTCCTGATATGATAGGTATTCAAGAGGGATATAATAAAAACTTTCATGTAGATCACTGAATATGATAAGTTTGATTCCTTGCAATAGTTTTGCGATATTAAGATGGTAATATGTGGGAGGTATTAGTAGATAATTGTGGTTTAGTAAGAATAATTGTGTTAAGGTTTGTGATTCCCGAAGCATGCACGTATGATCTGTCGTTATGCTAGGAAGTTGGAGCATGATTTATTATTGATTGTCCTCCTTTGCGTGGCGGTCGGGGGCGCGCGATGGTTAACTCCTACCAACCTCCCCCCTAGGAGCATGCATAGTAGTACTTTGCTTCGAGGGCTAATAAACTTTCGCAATAAGTATGTGAGTTCTTTATGACTAATGTGAGTCCATGGATTATACGCACTCTCACCCTTCCGCAATTTGCTAGCCTCTTCGATACCGTGCATTGGCCTTTCTCACATCGAGAGTCGGTGCAAACTTCGCCGGTGCATCCAAACCCCGTGATATGATACGCTCTATCACACATAAGCCTCCTTATATCTTCCTCAAAAAAGCCACCATACCTACCTATCATGGCATTTCCATAGCCATTCCGAGATATATTGCCATGCAACTTCCACCGTGCCGTTTTATGACATACATCATCATTGTCATATTGCTTTGCATGATCATATAGCTAACATAGTATTTGTGGCTCAGCCACCATTCATCATTGTCATACATGTTACGCTAGCATCATTGCACATCCTGGTACACTACCAGAGGCATTCATATAGAGTCATATTTTTGTTTAATTTCGAGTTGTAATGTTGAGTTGTAAGTAAATATAGGTGTGATGATCATCATTATTAGAGCATTGTCCCAGTGAGGAAAGGATGATGGTGTCTATGATTCCCCCACAAGTCGGGATGAGACTCCGGATGAAAAAAAAAGAGAAAAAAAAGAAAAAAAAGAGGCGAAAAAGAGCCATGAAAAAAGAAAGAAAAAAAAGAAAAAGAATAAAAAAGAAAAATAAATAAATAAAATGAGAGAAAAAGAGAGAAGGGACAATGTTACTATCTTTTTCCACACTTGTGCTTCAGAGTAGCACCATGTTTTTCATATAGAGAGTCTCCTTTTTTGTCACTTTCATATACTAGTGGGAATTTTTCATTATAGAACTTGGCTTGTATATTCCGATGATGGGCTTCCTCAAATGCTCGAGGTCTTCATGAGCAAGCAAGTTGGATGCACACCCACTTATTTTTCAGTTTGAGCTTTCATACACTTATAGCTCTTAGTGCATCCGTTGCATGTCAATCCCTACTCCTCGCATTGACATCAATTGATGGGCATCTCCATAGCCCGTTGATTAGCCTCGTTGATGTGAGACTTTCTTCATTTTTGACTTCTCCTATTTATCTCTATCACCATACTCTATTCCACCCATAGTGCTATATCCATGGCTTGCGCTCAAGTATTGCGTGGGAGTTGAAAAAGCTGAAGCGCGTTAAAAAGTATGAACCAATTGCTTGGCTAAAACCGGGATTGTGCATGATAAATACTTTGTGTGAAGAAGATGGAGCATGACAGGATCATATGATTTTGTAGGGATAACATTCTTTAGCATTTTTATTTTGAAAGACATGATTGTTTATTAGTATGCCTGAGTATTGATGTCTTTATATCAAATTATAGACTATTGCTTTGAATCACTCGGATCTTATTATGCATACTGTAAGAGAGAGAGATTACATGATGAAACATGATAGGTAGCATTCCACATCAAAAATTCTGTTTTTATCATTTACCTACTCGAGGACGAGCAGGAATGAAGCTTGGGGATGCTTGATATGTCTCGAACGTATCTATAATTTTTGATTGTTCCATGCTATTATAGTATCAATCTTGTATGTTTTTATATGCAATTATATGCAATTATATATCATTTTTTAGGACTAACCTATTAACCTAGTGCCCAGTGCCAGTTGCCGTTTTCTGCTTGTTTTTGACTTTTCAGAGAAACAGTACCAAATGAAGTCCAAATGCCACAAAACTTTTTGGAGATTTTTTTCTTGCCAAAAGAACCGTTGGAAGCTTCGGGAGGAGGCCGGAAGCCTCACGGAGTCACGTGGGCCCCACAAGGCACCAGGGCGCGCCCCAGGGGGGGCGCCGTGCTGCCTTGTGGGGGCCCACGTGACTCCGTTTGACCTAATTCCACTTCTATAAATTCACAAATATTGGGAAACCCCCAGAGAGCCAGAAGAGAAAACCTTTCCGCCGCCGCAAGCCTCTGTTCTTCCACGATCCCATCTGGAGGCCTTTTCCGGTACTCTGCCGGAGGGGGAATCGATCACGGAGGGCTTCTACATCAACCTTGCTGCCCTTCCGATGATGTGTGAGTAGTTTACCACAGACCTACAGGTCCATAGCTAGTAGCTAGATGGCTTCTTCTCTCTCTTTGATCTTCAATACAATGTTCTCCTCGATGTTCTTGGAGTTCTATCCGATGTAATCTTCTTTTGCGGTGTGTTTGTTGGGATCCGATGAATTGTGAGTTTATGATCAGATTCTTCATGAGAAATATTTGAGTCTTCTCTGAACTCTTTTATGCATGATTGTTATAGCTTTGTATTTCTCTCCGATCTATCGGTTTAGTTTGGCCTACTAGATTGATTTATCTTGCAATGGGAGAGGTGCTTTGTGATGGGTTCAATCTTGCGGTGCTCAATCCCAGTGACAGAAAGGGACATGACACGTATTTTTATTGTTGCCATTAATTATAAAAAGATGGGGTTTATTCATATTGCTTGAATTTGCTTCTCTACATCATGTCATCTTGCTTAGGGCGTTACTCTGTTTCATACTTAATACCCTAGATGCATGCTGGATAGCGGTCGATGGGTGGAGTAATAGTAGAAGATGCAGGAAGGAGTCGGTCTACTTGTCTCGGACATGATGCCTATATACATGATCATTGCCATGAATCCGTCATAATTATTTGCTTTTCTATCAATTGCCCAACAGTAATTTGTTTACCCACCATATGCTTATGTGCTCAAGAGAGAAGCCTCTAGTGAAAACTATGGTCCCCGGGTCTATCTTCATCATATAAAAAACCTAAAAATACCTTGCTGCAATTTATTTACTTTTATTTTTATTAGTATTTTAGTTTAGCTATTTACCTCTATAAGATTTAATCCATGAAAGTAACCGCTAAGAGGATTGACAACCCTCTTATTTGCGTTGGGTGCAAGTGTTTGCTCTTGTGTGTGCAGGTGCGTTTTAATGGAATTTTGCTTGGTTCTCCTACTGGATTGATAACCTTGGTTCTTAACTGAGGGAAATACTTATCTCTACTATACTGCATCATCCTCTCCTCTTCGGGGAAATACCAACGCAGACTACAAGTAGCAACGACCAACCTTGATGTTGCTCAGTTTTAGTGCAACTAATGAAGAAGCTGCCAGCTCATGGGACCAAGTACTTCTTGCTAACTGCATGATGCAAACATTGCTTCATTTTAGGTGAACTGCACAAAAAGGTCGCATGAATATAATCATCCATGTTGGTGACTGGTGTCAACCCATCTACTATGGCGTTGACTGCAGATATGGTTCCCATGACGAGGTATGTTCCTTTTTGGTACTACCCTTTGCCAGAACGATCCTGCATGTTGACTCTGCATGCAGCTAGTGATCTTGTCCTAATGTTTTGGCACTGCCATGAGAAAGCAATAATGTTATGTATTATTTCGCACCTTAATCTAATGCCACTAATAATTTGAGGCAATGTTTTGGCACTGCTAGTGCCACTGATAAAATGAAGTAATAATACAGTTAAAATAGAGCTACTGTCTTCGCTATCATTTCATTTCCAATGTAGATAATGAAAGTGCTTCTCTTTGTTAGTATACGTTTCATCAAATAGTCCCATTCTTAAAGTAATGACACGTTTAAGTATCTCTGCAAACAGGGATGCTTAATTTTAGTTGAATTGCACAAAAAAAGTGATTGAAATGACGCAAGGCCCTTCCTGGTTCATCACTTATAGAAGGTGTATCCGGGAGAATTGGGTCGATGTGCCCTATCAGGCCTACCGTTGAGTCTACTTATCAGTCCCTATGATGCCTACCATCGAGGCGGCGCAGGGCCCCTTTCTCCCTCGCAGCACGGCGGGCGCCATAGTTTTAGTTGAACTGCATAAAAAAAGAGATTGGAATGACTCAAGGCCCCTCCTACTGCCACACTGAATTTGTTCATAGTTTTCAATGAATTGCCTTCATGGCAAGATACGACGACCTGAAGAATAACTTGATCTCACTAAGTCATCTCACACAGGTCAGTCCTGTCCTTCATCCACATCATCGTGCTTTGTCATACTGTGCTACTGTTGTATTTTCTTTTAATAAACTTATTGTATCGCAATCTTTTCCCATTAAGAAAATGAAGTTGCTTCTATTTATTTGTGTATGTTTCATCAACTAGTGCCACTACTATATTAATCACGCTTTTTCATTATCTGTGCAAATAGGGTTATTCAGCTACATTTTAGTGGAACTGCACAAATGTTTGGATGGAACCCGCATATGCCGAGCTTGAGTGCCACCATGTAAAATAACGTGGCTTCGAACAGGCATGGATGTTCGGATGGTTCCACAAGTTCTTGGCGACTAGCTTATGCAGAACATGTTAATCTGCCGGTGTTTGACATGCGTGCCCATAAACTGGACTGGTTTCAGTATTGCAGCAAATCCTTGAATCAAATAGCTTACATGAATTAGGTTTGTGGTTTACTGGATATATTGGCACTTCTCCAGGGATTACTCTTTTCTCAGAGAAGCATCAATCGATTTTTCTTTACATGTACACATTCTCACAACTTTGTTTTAGTTTTAAAGTTAATATTGGCTCTGATCTGCGAATCAATGAGATGCATAGGCATCTTTGTTGTACTTATTATGGGAATCTTATGAGTTGGTTGTGAATCTTGGAAGCTGTGAAACACGGCATGATGATGCAGGCGACAGCAACCCTATCAAGCTCTTCAATACTCCCTCCGTATCTTTTGACTTTGACCAAATTTATATAAAAAAAGATCAACATCTACAATACCAAAGATATATGGTATATGAAAGTTAATTTTGTGATGCATCTAATAATATTGATTTCATATTGTCAATGTTGGTATTTTTTCCTATCAAGTTAGTCAAACATTACAAAGCTTGACTTTGACCAAATTATATATGCAAACTAAAAAGAAAGTTTTAGGGTGGTAGGCATTTTTGTAAGCCTTCTGTTGGTCAGTACTAGGTAACGTGGGGTCAGTACTCAAGTTTATGTGGGGTCGCTTCATAAGTGAGGGGTAAATTAGTTACTAGGATGGATCCACTGACAGCGCGCCGCCGCTCTCGTCCATTCCAAAGCCGCCGCCCGCGGCTCCTCTTGCATTCCAAGACCACCGCCGCTCCTCTCCTCTTCCATTCCAAAACCGTCGCTGCTCCTCTCCTCTTCCATTCCAAAACCACCGCCGGCGAGTGAAGGTGCTGTGGAGAAGTAGATCGATGGAGGAGTACAACCGATAGGTGATGATCGCAGACGGCGACCCTGTGAAGCTAGCCAGGATGATGGAGATACAGTCTTGGTTTGACAACCAGCGGAAATTAGCGGCGACGGTGATGGCGATGGCCAAATATCTGAAAAAGAGCGAAAAGGCGGCGATCCACGCGAATGGAGTCGCGCGGGAGTCCATAGAACTGCTCCTCTGGGCCATGGAGCAGACAGATTTGCCGAATCTAGTCGTGAGGCGGAGGTGGTGGGAGTATCGATCCAAGATCGAGCATCCAGAGGATCAAGGATCGAGCATCCACACAGTGTCGTTTGTGAGGGTGCCGTGTCAGAGCGAGCCGGTGGAGTCTTCGTCGACCGTACCCAACTGCAAGAGGAGAAAAGCAGTTGGCGTGATGACGCTTCCCCGCCATTCTCCAAGGCTCGCTCGCCATTCACCTCGTCTCAGGGGGCGGCGGTCTGCCGCCGAGGAATAGGAGGGGAGAGCCCCGACGAATAATCATAGAAGGAGCTTAGGGTTATCAGTATTTGCAGGTTGTGAATTGTGTTTTGTGTTGTGTATTTTGGGTACTTTCATATATGAATGTCTTTTGAATTTCAAATCTTTGCAGTATTGAGCATATGAAGTATTTTATGAATTCCAGAGATCTATTTTTAGTACTTTCAAAAATGTAGTTTCATATAAAAGTGCAGACGATGTGATTTTCAGAGAAGAAACTGCAAGTTTCCGTTTCAGATAAGAAACTGTAAGTTTCACAGGCAGAGCATTTATATCAACACGCCCTTTTCAAACAGGGATAGCAGCATGTTCCAAATTTTATTCATGGTCGAAAATGGAACTAACAGCAAGCTAACATCATGCTGATCAACATTCATGTATAGCACATCTTCATATGATGCACGGTCAAAAAGATATGCTATTTTCAAAATGCCCAGACAATGTTGAGAGTGCGAAAAACAGAGAAAACTAGGGACAAAATTCCGGCTAGTGTTGGAGGTGGTGTGTGTGGATGACAAGGGGAGACTCACATGTCAGTAATAGCAGAGGCAAAAAATTGGGAATATAGGGGTAATCGATCCCGGGCCGAGCAGGTGCGGGTAAGGGGGTATAGCTACTGGGCTACTGCGGCGTACTCAACACAAAGAAGGCGCGCAAACTACTACTACACTACCCCGTCTTCCCCGGCTCCGGTTCATTCCTGTCCTGTACGTGCAGAGGCTGACAGTTGGGACCCACAAGGTCCATGGCCCTACGCAAGCAAGTGCCTCATTGGAAAAAAAGCTTCCTCTCGGAAATGGATATTTGTTTCTCCTAATATTATGCTGACGTTGGGGCCCACGGGTCTGTCAAGGTAGTCAATAAACGAGATAAATTTACAATGAAGACTGTCATCGGGGAGCTAGCATGTATAATTTTTTCAGAGGGTGAACACGTATCAGCTGGGTTGTGGCCTGCCCAGCCTAGGTTTTGTTTTTTAACATGCGCAGGGTGCAGCCCACGACATGCCGACACAGTGTTTTAAACTTATTGTTTTGAGCTCCAGCATGTATCTACTGGCCCATGGGCCTCCCAACCTAGGTTTTATTTTGTCTTAAACATCCGCAGCCCAACTTATGGATGTCAGAATCTATATATAATATCCCACGTCTTATTAACTTATAAAAAATAAATGTTTAACAGAAGTTCGCAAGGAAAATCCTGGTTTTTTTTACAACGAAAATCCTGGTGATTGCGTACAAAAGCTTGCTCGTATTTAAGGACCAATGTAATAATAACGCGCTCATTTTTTTGAGCAATAACGCGCTAATTATCTAATTTTTTATATAATAAAATGCCCAGCCCCGGTTTATTTTTTGATAACATTGCTCCGTCCAACCCAACAATATATTTACAACAAGCCCAGCAAATCCGTGTATTTCGAGAAAGTGCAAATGGGCTGTGATTTCTAAGAAAAAAAAATGGACCGCATAGATGCTACATTATTTGTTCACCCATCCCAGCAAATGGACTGTAAATTCTAAAAAACATGGGTTGAATATGTGCCACATTTTTGCAGGCTGACATGTGGGCCAATAGGCTGAAGCCCACGCAAGGCGTTGTCAACTTGGTCAACAAATGATTCTGACATCCATAGCCATTGGATTTACATCCAACGGCTGGCATGCATCTTCAATCTGTCGTCTTCTTCCTCCGGCGCCGCCGGGAACGCCCGCTCCCGCCTCCGGCAGGTAGCGGCTCTGCTTAGCACGCCTCGTTGCGAAGCGCTACCCCACCGCCGGCCAGGCCATCCCTCCAACCCTCCACACCTCCTATTATTCTCCGCCGACTGCAGCCCCACGCCGCACCAGAACCAGTTAACCCTCGTAGTCCTCTCCGTCTGCGACTCCACTACCACGTCTTCCCCATCTCCTGGCCGTTCCCGTCCGGGGCCTCGCCGTCGTCCACCGCCTTGTTGCGCTCGGCGCGGCGCGGTAAACATGGTCAACAAACGAGAGTCATCGGAAGAGGACTGTACGTGGAGAGGCTGACAGTGGGGACGCACCAGGTCCATGGACGCACGCATGCAACTGCCTCCTTATTACGCGAAAAACAATTATTCTTCCCCCTGACAGCTTGAACCCACTAGCTACATCTTCTCACGCAAGGAAGTGCCTCCTTATTACACGGAAAAAATGTTTCATCCCCCTGACAGTTGGGACCCAGCAGCTACATCTTCGCACGCAAGGAAGTGCCTCCTTATTACGGGCAAAAAAAAATTATTCCTCCTCCTGACAGCTAGGACCCACCAGCTATATCTTCACACGTAAGGAGGCTGACATTGTGGGCCAATAGGTCAGAGCCTATGGAAGGCGTTGTCAACTTAGTCAACAAATGATTCTGACATCTGCAGTCGTTGGATGTACATCCAACGGCCAGCATGCATCTTTAATCTCTCGTCTTCTTCCTCCAGCACCAGCAGGACCTCCTGCTCCCGCCTCCGGCGGCCAGCGGCGCTGCTTCGCATGCCTCGCTGTGAACCACTACACCACCGTCGGCCAGACCATCCCTCCACCCCTCCACCCCTCCTGTTATTCTCCGCCGACTGCATCCCCAGGTCACACCGAACCAGTCAACCCTCGTACGTCGTACTCCTCTCTGTCTGCGACTGCACTGCCGCATCTTCCCCATCTCCTGGTCGTTCCCATCCGGGGCCTCGCCGTCGTCCACCGCCTTCGTGCGCTCGGCGCGGCGTGGTCAAACAAATGAGAGTCATCAGAAGAGGACTGTACGTGGAGAGACTGACGGCTAGGACCCACGAGGTCCATGGTCGCACGCAAGGAAAGTGCCTCCTTATTACGCTGGAAAAAAAAATTCCTCCCCCTGACAGCTGGGACCCACCAGCTACATCTTCGCACGCAAGGAAGTGCCTCCTTATTGTGCGAAAAAATGATTCCTCCCCATGACAGCTGGGACCCACCAGCTATATCTTCGCACGCAAGGAAGTGCCTCCTTATCCCCCAGACAGCTGGGACCCACCAGGTCAAAGTGTACGTATCGTTATCTATCCGGTCACAAGCGTGTACGTACATACTGGTCGATTGGTCTCTCTGCCACGATGAACTGTGGCCGTGTAAGGAGCGGCACGTGTCGTAGTAGAGCCCCCGACGTAGCAGTTTAGGTAGCCCTGTCTAAATCATGTACACGTGCGTACAACCACACGGCAAAAAATATGGCGACATACATACATATAAGAGCGGGGTCTCAAATGCGTACTCGCGCAGATGTACGGCCAGGGCTCGTGTACATGGAGAGAGGCAACGGACGGCAGCAATAGACTCCTATTCATCTGCAGCCAACCGGCTGGGTCGGAACGGAGGAAACAACGTCGGGAGCCTAGCGACTGGGTCGGAATGCATCCTGTTCATCGGGAGCCAACCTGCTTGGACAGAACAGCCGAAACAGGGTCATGTTCACCAACTCGGGGTCTGGCGTACCGCAAAACGGAGGAAACAGCCTTCTGTACGACCGCCTACGGTCAAAACGGGGTCTTGTTCATCGGCTGGGGGTCTGGCGTACCGCAAAACGGAGGAAACGGACTTCTGTTCAACCGCCTACGGTCGAAACGGGGTCCTGTTGATCGGGAGGGGTCTGGCATACCGCAAAACAGAGGAAACGGACTTCTGTTCAACCGCCTACGGTCGAAACGGGGTCCTGTTCATTGGGAGGGGTGTGGCGTACCGCAAAATGGGACTCCACGGGCTACTGTTCATCCACCGTCGACTTCCTCCAGCCTCCACCGGCTACTATTCATCCACCGTCGACTTCCTCCAACCTCCACCGGCTACTGTTCATCCAGCCTCCACAGGGTCCTGTTCATCCACCCCCAACCGGCTGGCCTCCTCGGGGTCCTGTTCATCCAGCGCCAACCACCTTCACACGGCCAGGGTACTGTTCATCCACAGCCAACCCACCGGCTAGGGTGGGGCGTACGAGCGGGCGGTAGCAAAGGGAACTGTTCATCCACAGCCAACCAACTGGCTATGTCAACTCACCACGTCTCGCGCAAGGGGCTCGATCGATGCGTCTCGACTCGTTCTAGCTACGTATCACGCGTGCTGCAGCAACAGGCACTATTCATCGAGAGGCAACCCAACACCGGCTACACGTCTCGCATGTACGGGGGGCTCGACCAGCTTCAGTTAGCAACGAAGGAATCACTCGGGTTTAGTTAGCAGCGAAGGAATTGCTCGGGTTCAGTTAGCAACGAATGGATCGAGCAGCTTCAGTGTGTAGCTAGTGCGATCGCTCGGGTTCAGTAAGTGAACGCCTCGCTTGGGTTCAGTTAGCGAACGCCTCGCACACACGCGCGCGTATGAGAGAGGAACGCGCAAACCACACTACATCGCTCGGCCCCGACCACCCACCGTAACCGGGAACTCCCCAAAATTTTCCTCGCCCTCACTTCTACCATGATTTTTTACGTCATGGACGGCCCAAAGAATGCCATGCGGGTGCGTCTCCGGCCGGCCCAGGATGAAAAGCCCATTTTCTGTCATAATTTTTTGTCATAGAAGTAGGAGCCCGCCACATCTATGATGATACGTGTTTTTGTCACAATTATTGTCATAGAAGTGTCACAACCATGACAGAAAAAGTTTTTGTTCGGGCCATAATGTCACGGATGTGTCTTTTTTTTGTAGTGCGAAAGTGGACTTGTAACTAAGACAACTACAAAACTACGAGCCCAGTTGCGAGTCAAGGGTCGACTTGCAACCAGGATGAAACAAACTACAGTCCCATTGCAAGTCAAGGGTGGACTTGCAACTGGGATGAAAGACGAAACACATGCCCACTTGCGAGTCAAGGGTGGGCTTGCAAACTTGGATAAAACAAACTACGGGCCTAGTTACTTGTAACTGGGACAACTATATAAAATTATGATACGAGTTGCGAGTCAAGTGTGGACTTGCAACTGGGACAACTGCAAACTATGAGCTCATTTGCGAGTCAAGGGTGGACTTGCAACCAGGATGAAAAACAAACCACATGCCCAGTTGCGAGTCAATGGCAAGCTTGCAATTGGGATGAAACAATTTATGGGCCCAGTTATGAGTCAATGGTGGACTTGCAATTGGAATCACTACACAAAACTACGATAGCAGTTACGAGTAGAGGGTGGACTTGCAACTGAGACAGCAAACGGTGGGCCCCCAATTGCATGTCGGGGGTGGAGTTGCAACTGGGGTAAAAAATGGGTCGCCTCTCCCAGTCGCGTGTCGAGGATGGACTTGCAATTGAGAGTAGAAAATTGGTAGGGCCCAATTGTGTATCAAGGGTGGACTTGCAACTAGGAAAAAGCTGGTCCATTTGCATGTTGGAGGTTGACATGGAACTGGGACAAGATGGTGTGGGCCCCTATTTATGTGTCGAGGATGGACTTGTAACTAGGACAAAAAAAATGTGTTGCGCCAAGTTGCATGTCTGGGGTAGACATGCAACTTGGACAAAAAACGGTCGCCCCCAAAGTTGCGTGTCGGTGGACTTGCAACTACGATGAAAAATAGGTTGAACGCTTATACATCTTGGTGGTGGACTTGCAACTGGCACAAAAGGGCCGGGCTCTCCCCCTCCCCCAGTTTCATATCGAGGATGGACTTGCAACTAGGAAAAAATGGGCACAACAACATGTCGGGAGTGGAGTTGCAACCGGGACAAAAAATAGTTCCCCCCTCCCAAAGTTGCGTGTCGAGGGTGGACTTGCAACTAGGACAAAAAAATGGCCCCATGATACGTCTCCAACGTATCTATAATTTTTGATTGTTCCATGCTATTATATTATCAATCTTGGATATTTTATATACCTTTACCAGCAATTATATATCATTTTTTGGGACTAACCTATTAACTTAGTGCCCAGTGCCAGTTGATGTTTTTTGCCTGGTTTTGGTTTTCCAGAATATCAGTACCAAACGAAGTCCAAATGCCACGAAACTTTTTGGAGATTTTTTTCTGGACATAAGAGACACTAGAAGCTTCGGGAGGACACGAGAAGATGAAGCAGTGGCCCACGAGGCACCACGGCGCGCCCCAGGGGGGGCGCGCCCTGGTGGCTCGTGGGGCCCACACAGCTCCGTTTGACCTAATTCCACCACTGTAAATTCTCTAAAATCGGGAAACCAACAGAGGAGTCCACGAAATACTTTTTCCGCCGCCGCAAGTTCCTATTCTCAAGAGATCCCATGTGGAGGCCTTTTCCGGCACTCCGCTGGAGGGGGGTTCGATCACGGAGGGGCTCTACATCAACCTTGCTGCCCTTCCGATGATGCGTGAGTTGTTTACCACAGACCTTTGGGTCCATAGTTAGTAGCTAGATGGCTTCTTCTCTCTTTTTGATCTTCAATACAATGTTCTCCTCGATGTTCTTGGAGTTTTATCCGATGTAATCACTTTTTGCTGTGTGTTTGTTGGGATCCGATGAATTGTGAGTTTATGATCAGATAATCCTTGAATATTATTTGAGTATTCTCTGAACTCTTTTATGCATGATTATTATACCATCGTATTTCTCTCCGATCTATTGATTTGGTTTGGCCAACTAGATTGATTTATCTTGCAATGAGACAGGTGCTTTGTAATGGGTTCAATCTTGCGGTGCTCAATCCCAGTGATAGAAAGGGACATGACACGTATGTATCATTTCTATTATGGGTAAAAAGATGGGTTTTATTCATACGTGAGTTTACTTTGTCTACATCATGTCATCTTGCTTAAGGCGTTAGTCTGTTCTTTATGAACTTAATACTCTAGATGCATGCTGGATAGCGGTCGATGTGTGGAGTAATAGTAGTAGATGCAGAATCGTTTCGGTCTACTTGTCTCGGACGTGATGCCTATATACATGATCATTGCCTTGGATATCGTCATGATTATTTGCTTTTATATCAATTGCCCAACAGTAATTTGTTTACCCACCGTATGCTATTTTCAAGAGAGAAGCCTCTTGTGAAAACTATGGCCCCCGGGTCTACTTTATATAAAAAATCCTAAAAATACCTTGCCGCACTTTTATTTTATTTTATATTTTAGTTCGATCTATCTATCTATCACCATACAATTTAATCTTGCAATTAACCGCCGAGGGATTGACAACCCCTTGTTTGCGTTGGGTGCAAGGATTTGTTGTTTTGTGTGCAGGTACTGTTAACGAGGTGTTGCGTGATTCTCCTACTGGATAGATAACCTTGGTTTCATAACTAAGGGAAATACTTATCTCTACTGTACTGCATCATCCCCTCCTCTTCGGGGAAAAACCAACGCAGATCACAAGTAGCACCCCACAATTGCATGTTGGGGGTGGATTCACAACTGGAGACAAAAGTGGGTCGCCCCCATAGTTGCATATGGAGGGTCGACTTGCAACTAGGAAAAAATAAACCCCGTTGTGCATCGAGAGTGGACTTGCAACTTGGACAATAACAAAAGGCGGGCCCGCAGTTACATGTTGGTGGTGGAGTTGCAACTGGGATTGAAAAGGGGCGGATCCCCTGTTGCATGTCGAGAGGGTGCGCTTACAACTAGGACAAAAAATGGATCAGACCTAGTTGTGTATCGAGGGATGGACTTGCAACTGGGACACGAAAGGCAGATGAATTGCATGTCAGCAATAGAGTTGCAACTAGGACAAAAAAGACCACTTGATGAAAATGACAAAAATCACAAAATCCCTAGATGAAAATTGGGCAAAATGGACAAAATGGATACTGGTCACTAATCGCATCATCACTGACTGCCATCTTCTTGTCGCGAGGACAAAGATTGAACCCCCAGTCGACTGCCTCCTTCCTACTCGTGTCAGCTCTACTGGATGACAAATGGACACAAGATGTATGGCGAGACAAGGGACACACATCAAGTTTTGCGCAACATTTAAAGAAAACAGGTTGAACGGCCAGGAACTTAGATGAGACATTGCTAAATCTGTTTTAAAAAATCAGAAATTTTAAAAAATTAAAAATTAAAAAAGAAATGGAAAAGGAGAAGTAAAAAAATTAAAAAATTAAGAATCATGAATTTAAAAAATAAATGAAAAAGAAAAAAAACAAATTTAGTCAAGGTCGGTTGCTTTCAGATCAAGATGGACATGCAACTAGATGAGGTGAGTTATATGTCGAGGACAGACATGCAATTTAGTCGGTTGAGTTTCAGTTAAAAAAAAGAGACATGTAACTAGATTGAGTTGCATGTGAAAAATAGACAAGAAAAAAATAGATAAGGATAAAAAATTCACAACAATCCTAGAACACTCACTACATTACCGTCCACTAGCATCCCTTGCGTGTCAACCCTTGGTGCTTATAAGGTTCTCTACTTTTTTTAGGGGTCATAAGGCTTTTTGCTAGATGAAAAAAAACAAGTGAGGTGAGAATAGAAGTGTTTAACTAGAGTGAAATAGGAAAACAACAAGCACTTACGAAAGAAAAGTTTTGACACAGCCCACGTTACAAAAATAAGCCTATACGACCAAGGCCCGAGACAAAAAAAGACCAGACAAGCAACATCGACATTGCCTCAAAAAAAGCAACAGCGACACACGATCCTCAAAGAAAAAAAAACAGCGACACATGACTGGGTCAGTAAAAAGACAGCGATGCACGACGAGGTTACGCGGGGCAACGCGACGGATCACCGAATGAGCGAATTTTAAAGACAAACAATCCAATAGCTCTGGACATAGATGTGAGATAGCTATTTTACATCTAGATGTGAAAATAGCAAAACTGAAAAAAAGGAAGCTCAGGTGCTCCGGAAGCTCCCAGCCGTTGGATTTAAGATCCAATGGTCATCTGAGGATACCCCGGACCTGAATGTAATTATTGGTTTTTTTTGGTTTTTCTCAAAAATTTGCACGAGCTCTCATCGCAGATCTAAGATTCAATGCCTTGGAAGCTCCCGGAGCACCTAAGCCCGTATCATCAGATATTTTTTCTGTGCATCACCCCGTGTTAGAGCATTTCCAACAGTAGATGCCGAAATCTACGGTCATCACTAAAAAACTGCTGTTTACTGCACTATAGACACAATACAGCTACAATCCTATCTCTGTTTGGTGAAAATAATAATAATTTACAATTGTCCTAAAATTTTTCTAATGAGTGCTGCAAATTCGCAGCACCTGTAGGGGCTGCCTTAAATCATAAATGTTGTGGAGGAAGCCAAACCGCCGCGGTGAAACTTCCACGCCACCAACCGTCGTCATCTCACGTCGATTCTGTTCGGTTCTCACCTCCGCCACGACACCGTCGGCCGCCCTAGCCCGGTACCACCCCGTCGCTCATTGCCTCCGTGACCGCCGTCCAATCTTGGGATGCCACCGCACGATTCCGGTCGTTCCCCGCCCCGCCGCCACTCAATATGGTTGCCACAACACTGCCGCTGCCTACCGACAATGATCATCGGCTGCCGCGATGCCCACGCGACCGTCGTCCAGCTGTTGCTCCTTGCCGAGCTCTCGACGCTCGGTCGACGTGTAGCCACTGGATTTGGCCGCATCCTTCGGCTCCCCTCCATCCCCGCCCCACCCTCATCGCCTTTCCTCGGCCTCCGGTGACCTCTGCCGGCCAAACTCGAGCTCAGCGCCTGGTGACCGTCAGATCTACCTCCCTGCCTCCCCACCGTTGATCTCATGTTTCAATTGCATTCGAAATTTTAGGGCACTAGTTTTAGGGAATCTGTTACAACAAAGACATTTCTGGTGCCCAAAACGATTCTTTCTCCTACCACATAACCATTTTTAGCGCACAAACTTTGACATCATCTGTTGGAGATGCTCTTAACCTAGGGAATCCCCTCAAGTTTATGGTCGACCAACTATCCGCCCGCTTAGGCTTCTCCAAGTGCGATCTTGTCATTGACGGTGTCCTGGACTAGGGGGTACTCATCACGTCGTCTCCCGACCAGGTGGATCGGGCCGAGGACCCCCATGGCGGTTCACTCATGGGCCACTTCAGGCAGCCCATGACGCATACAAAGAAGATTCCACAAGATTTGGTGATCAAGACAAGGACTCCTCTCCACCGACGTAGCCGACTAGGACTCCTGTTATCCTAGGCCTCTGGTGCATATATAAACCAAGGCCAGGCTAGTCGATAGATCAACTCATATTCATTAGAACAATCTCGTGGTAGATACATGTACTCTATACTACACCCCATATGAATACAATCAAAAGCAGGAAGTAGGGTATTATCTCTTCGAGAGATCCCGAACCTGGGTAAAATCCTGTGTCCATGTTACCATCGCTCCAAGACGCCTAGCTTAGGACCCCTATTATGAGATATGCCGGATTTAGAACCGACATTGGTGCTTTCATTGAGAGCCTGCTGGCAGTCGCCGCGGTGCAATGGGAATTCAGATCGTCTCCGGCGCGATCTACGCGTCGGAACCGAGCTTTATTGTCGATGTCGGCATCTTCGTCGCCGGCTCGACTGGTTACCTAGGCTGGACCGAGGACTGCATTCCGCGTTGGATCATCAAGATCGGATGGATACTTTCATCATCATCAACTCCGATCTCTATCAAGATCATGGGGGAATCATCCATGGAACTCGGGGGCTCAAGATCAACATTGCCCTCGGGCGACCGTGCAGTTTTTCTGGACAGCGGGTTCGCGTTCACCGTCACCACCTCCGCGAGTGTCTTTTTGACGAATCCTTTGGTGGAATTGTGCGGAATTGAGTCTATAATGACCCCGTAAAATTTCGTCATATTCCGATGGAGGAATCTTTGGCAATCTACGATATACCGGAGCCCTGTCAAATCTGGACGAGTTTACGGAGAGGAGTCCAGCGTTCAGCTCGGACATCCTTTGGAAGATCCAACCATTGATTGGCTTCGGAATTCCTATATCTACCATCCCTCAAAATTTCAGCTCGATCCGACCGTTCAAACTCCGGGAACGGCCCGAGGAGTGCGTCAATTTTTGGATCTGTTTTCTGCGCGAAAACGAATCTGACCCGAGTTCATCTTTTTCATGAACAGATTATTAGACATCCTTTTTGAAGGGAATTTCTTATAGGGTATTGTTTTTTGTTTTCAAGCACGTGCTTGCAAATTTTAAAAGCCTTTTCCGAGGTAATCTTCATCGTCGCGTTGGTGTCAAACCGGTCCGACAACGTTGCCCCACGGCTGCCGACCTGCGCTAGACAGTTCATTGCTTCATCGAGCCGAGGTCAACCTCATCAGATCATCACTCCGCGCGAGCCGACCTAGAGTTCGGCATCGCGAATGCCAAATAATCGTCGCCCCATGGATTGCATGGATGGGACGCGCCGGCATCGCCACGCGGTCACTTCATCAAGCCGGCATTGACCAGTTCAGACCTGCGTCGGCATCGCCGCACCGTTGCTTCTTCAAGCCGATACCCACCACACCAACCTGCTTCGACAACTCGGCTGGCATGGGGCTGCAACGTCACCTTACCGACCTGCTCCGTCACCTCGGCTAGACCGGGGGCTTCGCCATCTCTTCATCAACCTACTTTGGGGACTTCGGCGTCACCAGCTGGCCAGCCTTGACACCTCGGCTGGACCAGGGGCTTCGCCTCACCACGTCGACCGCGCTACGTCACCACTTCATCAAGCCGAGCTCTTTGCTCAGGCACCTCGGGACCGGCTTGGGGGCTGGGACCTCGACCCGCCGCAAGCTCGGCCCGCGTCATCAACATCGAGCACATTAACCATATAAGTCGCTTTCATGCTCAACTTTTTTCAATTTTTAATTTCTGTTCGGTTCGACCAAGCATTATATTTGTGTTAGAAAAAGAGCTGTTTGTCAAAAACGATGTCTGTTAAAAACAACTTTCTTTGCCTAGGTTAACTGGGGGCTCTTAAATTTATATGAGCCATTTTATAATAAATATTTTTTGTTCTAAGTCGTTGCAAAGTCTTTTTCTAACACTCCTTTTTCAACTCGAGTGTATGGTCAATAGCCGGAAAGCCTGGTTTCTCTCTAAAGCCACTCGAGTTTAGTTCGCTAAATTGGCCTCTGAGAAGCACTCCGCCTTCGGGATACGAAGGTTGAAGTCGAAGGTTGACCTACTTGAAGTTTAGAGATCGGATGTGTCATGTTAAAGCACGACGGAAGGAAAAAATTATTTTAAGACCAATTTTCGGATTGGCACCAAAAAACTTGATTTAGTTCGGACGTCAAGTTTTTACATAAGTTTTTTGGCTTTTCGAGCTTATGGCACTTTTAAGCTATTTGTATGTTTTTCTTTCAGGAGGCAGGACATCCTCATGACCGAGGTGCCCTGCGTAATAATTCAGCTCGGGAGATCTTTTCCGACCCGCAGCTCAGCATCTTTCCTACCGACCTACACCTCGGCGTTGGCGAAACGCACATGACATCTGGACTAGTTCCCGAGGAGATTCGATCCTCAGGTTGGTCGGCCGCACCCAACCTGAGTCTCGGGGGATACTGTGTGTCTCCAGCATAACTCTCGCAGTACAACGTCGGATGCCTTTAAAGCATCGGCAATATCAACGGGGGGCTGCGACTAGAGCCGAACCCACCAAAAGCCAAGGTACTCCGAGGAGTCCTCGGCAAAACGTTCTCGGATATTGCTTTATGTGTGTCAGTTTCGAATTGTGTCTTCGGTCAATAGTTGGGTTGCCCGGCTCCTGTGCTTGCCTCCTATGTTCCGCTTTGTTCGGCTAGGTGTGCAAAGGGAGAACCACTGTGATTGTACTTCCGATTTAACTGGTCAAGTACCTCAGTGGAGAAAGCCGAAAACTGACTGTCACAATGAGCGCAAACTGGTCAGCGATCCGATGACTGTGTCAAACTATAGATCGATAGAGGTTACCCCATGGGCCTTTCATAAAATTGGCCGAAGTGTTAATGGCTTGACCTCGGCTGACGCCGAACACTAACCGGGGGCTAGTAACTGGCCTCCCAACTTTAAGCTCCTATGACTAAGTGAAAGTTATAAAGCCTGGATATCTGATTGCCTCGTTTCCGCTAACACAACCGCCTCCGGGCACCGAGATGTCGGCTAAGGGTTGTCTTGTTACTGCGGAAACACCCTGCGTAGCATCTACAAAGGGGTAGAAGCCGACGATGGGCCACTCTCAAATGATAAACGGTCACAAACGAGTCAAAATAGCATATAGCATAAAAGCATTTGTATTCAATATACGAGTGCTGCCTTTCGTAATCATCGTTATAAAGCCATAAATATGCATCAATTTGACTTAAGATTTTGGCCAAGCTGGGTTGCCTGGCTCCCGTGCTTACCCCTTACGTTCCCGATTGTTCGGCTAGGGGGTAAAGGGAGCTGGGTTGCCTGGCTCCCGTGCTTACCCCTTACGTTCCCGATTGTTCGGCTAGGGGGTAAAGGGAGCACCTGTGTGATTGTTATTTGCCGAAAGCTAGCCATCTTAAGAATATAATTGGTCGGCAACGACGGAAGTGAAAATTTTGGTTCATTAAAGACCACAGAGTTCGGGAACTTTTCCCCAAACTAAATCCTCAATATTTTCCTCCCACATTGATCGGAGTTGAGGTTTCACGATCATGGTCAACATGATAGCCTGGGAAAAGGAACTTATAAAGGAACTATTTTTCCCAGAAGATGTTTCTTACGTTAAATAGTAATATAACATATCTCTCCACGTACCTTTGTTTATAAAACCATATGGCCAGATTACCTTGTTTGCCGTAAATCTTTGCCCTTGTAAGGGCTTTATAAAGTAGGACAAACACTCCTCAGCTACTGGCCGAGGAGGTGGAAGCCGATGGTCGGTCAACAAAGTTTTGTACAATGCAGATCCGAGCATTAATGATGTAAAGTACTTGGATACATAGAATCATTCACAAAAATTGTGATTAAAGTCAATTTACTCCGGATATCGATCCTTAATTTGGCCACCCTTGCCCAAATTAAGGCTCGGGGGCTCCTGGGCTTCGCGCTTATTTCGCGAATCGAGCTAGGAGTTGATCCTCAGGCCTATTTCGCGAATCGACCTGAGTTTCAGGGGCTACTGGGATCAGCGGTATTATGTTTTCCTTCAGGTGCATCTCGGATTTTTGGCCAACACACACCTTGAGGGCTACTGGCTATATATCTCGGCAGAGAATAAATTGCACAAATTGAAAAAAAAACCGCAAAAATCAGCCCACGGCCGAGGTGGTGCACCACCTCGGAAGCAGTCCGGCATAGAGCTCGGATGCAAGTGGCTGGCTCCCTGGAGGATATTTCCGGCATTAAGCTCGGCTGAACTCCTTCACCTTTTTTAAAACCGAGGTAATCTATGACACCTCGGATGTAGACTGTCGTTGGAGCTCGGCTGCAAAAAGATAGCTCGGATGCAGTCCAACATTGGAGCTCGGCTGTAAGAGGACACCGCCACCCGGGAAAAACTTCAAACCCGAGGTGTGGCGTAAAAAATAACAAGGCATTGATAAAGGCCAAGAACCTAAAGGGGCTCCTCGGATGCCCGACGTGTCAACTCTTCGGATACACCTCGGCAATCCTTGAGATCGGGGATGAGAATATTTGTTGAACCAGTTTTCAAGACCAACGACCGAAGACGAAGAACAGTTCGGAAGAACCGAGGAGCGTCCCCAACTTGAAGACCGGTTCAGGGGGCTACTGACGGTGTCCTGGACTAGGGGGTACTCATCATGTCATCTCCCGACCAGGTGGATCGGGCCGAGGACCCCCATGGCGGTTCACTCATGGGCCACTTCAGGCAGCCCATGACGCATACAAAGAAGATTCCACAAGACTTGGTGATCAAGACAAGGACTCCTCTCCACCGAGGTAGCAAACTAGGATTCTTGTTATCCCAGGCCTCTGGTGCATATATAAACCGAGGCCAGGCTAGTCAATAGATCAACTCATATTCATTAGAACAATCTCATGGTAGATACATGTACTCTGTACTACACCCCATATGAATACAATCAAAAGCAGGACGTAGGGTATTATCTCTTCGAGAGAGCCCGAACCTGGGTAAAATCCTGTGTCCATGTTACCATCGCTCCAAGATGCCTAGCTTAGGACCCCTACTACTGATGGAAATATGCCCTAGAGGCAATAATAAAGTTGTTATTATTTTATATTTCCTTGTTCATGATAAAGGTTTATTATTCATGCTAGAATTGTATTGACCGGAAACTTAAATACATGTGTGAATACATAAACAAATACCGTGTCCCTAGTGAGCCTCTACTAGACTAGCTCGTTGATCAAAGATGGTTAAGGTTTCCTAACCATAGACATGAGTTGTCATTTGATAACGGGATCACATCATTAGGAGAATGATGTGATGGACAAGACCCATCCGTTAGCTTAGCATATGATCGTTCTGTTTATTGCTACTGCTTTCTTGAATGTCAAATACATGTTCCTCAGACCATGAGATCATGCAACTCCCGGATACCGGAGGAATACCTTGTGTGCTATAAAACGTCACAACATAACTGGGTGATCATAAAGATGCTCTACAGGTATCTCTGAAGGTGTCCGTTGAGTTGGCATGGATCGAGACTGGGATTTGTCACTCCGTGTTTCGGAGAGGTATCTCTGGACCCTCTCGGTAATGCACATCATAAGAAGCTTGCAAGCAAAGTGACTAAGGAGTTAGTTACGGGATGATGTATTACGGAACGAGTAAAGAGACTTGCCGGTAACGAGATTGAACTAGGTCTGGAGATACCGACGATCGAATCTCGGGCAAGTAACATACCGATGGACAAAGGGAATTACGTATGTTGTCATTGCGGTTCGACCGATAAGATCTTTGTGGAATATGTAGGAACCAATATGAGCATCCAGGTTCCGCTAATGGTTATTGACCGGAGAGGCGTCTCAGTCATGTCTACATCATTCCCGAACCCATAGGGTCCGCACGCTTAACGTTCGTTGACGATATAGTGTTATATGAGTTATGTGAATTGGTAACCGAATGTTGTTCGGAGTCTCGGATGAGATCCCGGATGTCACGAGGAGTCTCGGAATGGCCGAGAGGTAAAGATTTATATATGGGAAGTCATATTTTGGGTTCCGGAAAAAGGTGCAGTTTTTTCGGTATTGTACCGGGAAGCTTCCAGAAGGTTCCGGAGGATTCCGGAGGAGTCCGGAAGTCCACAAGTGGGTCCACCATGTCCCAAGGGCTGGCATGGGCTAAGGGGAGGCGCCCTGGCCTTATTGGGCCAGGCGCACCAAGTCCTCAAAAGCCCACGCAGCTAGGGAAGGAAAAAGGGAGAGTCCTAGTAGGAATAGGATTGGACTTTGGAGTCCAAGTCCACGTGTGTACTATTCACGGTTACTGTTCACGTGGCACTATTCCTTCTACTCCAAGCCCCTACACATATATAAATAGAGGAGAGGGGGCACCCCAAAGGACACAACATTGTCTTAGCCGTGTGCGGCGCCCCCCTCCACAGTTCCATCCCTCGGTCATATTTTCGCAGGCTTGGGCGAAGCCTTGCGAAGATAGCATCACCATCACCGTCACCACGTCGTCGTGCTGCCGGAACTCATCTACTACTGCGCCGTCTTGCTGGATCAAGAAGTCGAGGACGTCACCGAGCTGAACGTGTGCTGAACGCGGAGGTGCCGTACGTTCGGTGCTCGATCGGTTGGATCGTGAAGTTGTTCGACGACATCAACCGTGTTGTTCTAACGCTTCCGCTTACGGTCTACGAGGGTACGTAGACACACTCCCCCTCTCGTAGCTATGCATCTCCATGGATAGATCTTGCGTGGTCGTAGAATTTTTTTTGTTTTCCATGCAACGTTCCCCAACAGTGGCATCATGAGCCAGGTCTATGCGTAGATGATATGCACGAGTAGAACACAAAGAGTTGTGGGCGGTGATCGTCATACTGCTTACCACCAACGTCTTATTTTGATTCGGCGGTATTGCAATATGAAGCGGCCCGGACCAACCTTACATGTCCACGTACATGAGACCGGTTCCACCGACAGACATGCAACTTGTTTTGCATAAATGTGGCTGGCGGATGTCTGTTTCTCCTACTTTAGTTGAATCGAATTTGACTGCGGCCGGTCCTTGTTGAAGGTTAAAACAGCAAACTTGATAAATCACCGTTGTGGTTTTGTGCCGTAGGTAAGAACGGTTCTTGCTAGAAGCCCGTAGCAGCCACGTAAAACTTGCAACAACAAAGTAGAGGACGTCTAACTTGTTTTTGCAGGGTATGCTGTGATGTGATATGGTCAAGACATGATGTGATATACGTTATTGTATGAGATGATCATGTTTTGTAATTTATCGGCAACCGGCAGGAGCCTTATGGTTATCTCTTTATTGTATGAAATGAAAGCGCCATGTAATTGCTTTACTTTATCGCGATGCGTTAGCAATAGTTGTAGAAGCAATAGTTGGCGAGACGACCACGACGCAACGATGGAGATCAAGGTGTCGAGCCGGTGACGATGGAGATCATGACGATGCTTTGGAGATGGATATCAAAAGCACAAGATGATGACCATATCATGTCACATATTTTGATTGCATGTGATGTTTATCCTTTATGCATCTTATTTTGCTTAGAACGACGGTAGCATTATAAGATGATCCCTTCACTAAATTTCAAGATAAAAGTGTTCTCCCCGAGTATGCACCGTTGCTAAAGTTCGTCGTTTCGAAGCACCTCGTGATGATCGGGTGTGATAGATTCTACGTTCACATACAACGGGTGTAAGCCAGTTTTACACAAGCAGAATACTTGGGTTAAACTTGACGAGCCTAGCATGTACAGACATGGTCTTGGAACACTGGAGACCGAAAGGTCGAACATGAGTCATATAGTAGATATGATCAACATGGAGATGTTCACCATTGATGACTATCCCATCTCACGTGATGATCGGACATGGGCTAGTTGATTTGGATCATGTATCACTTAGTTAACTTGAGGGATGTTAATTTAAGTGGGAGTTCATTAGTAATTTGATTAATTGAACTTAATTTATCATGAACTTAGTCTTGATAGTTTCTTTGCATATCTATGTTGTAGATAAATGGCCCGTGCTACTGTTCCGTTGAATTTTAATGCGTTCCTAGAGAAAGCTAAGTTGAAAGATGATGGTAGCAACTACACGGACTGGGTCCGTAACTTGAGGATTATCCTTATTGCTGCACAGAAGAATTATGTCCTTGATGCACCGCTAGGTGATGGACCTGCTGCAGGAGCTGCTGTAGACGTTGTGAACGCCTGGCAGGCTCGATCTGATGACTACTCGATAGTTCAGTGTGCCATGCTCTACGGCTTAGAACCGGGACTGCAAAAGCGTTTTGAACGCCACGGAGCATATGAGATGTTCCAAGAGCTGAAATTGATATTTCAAGCTAATGCCCGGGTTGAGAGATATGAAGTCTCCAACAAGTTCTTTAGCTGTAAGATGGAGGAGAACAGTTCTGTCAGTGAACACATACTCAGAATGTCTGGGTACCACAACCACTTGACTCAGCTGGGAAATTATCTTCCGGTTGAGAGTGTTATTGACAGAGTTCTTCAGTCACTGCCACCAAGCTATAAAGGCTTCGTGATGAACTATAATATGCAAGGGATGGAGAAGACAATTCCCGAGCTCTTCGCGATGCTGAAATCAGCGGAGGTAGAAATCAAGAAGGAGCATCAAGTGTTGATGGTTAACAAACTCACTAGTTACAAGAAAAAGGGCAAGGGAAAGAAGGGGAACTTCAAGAAGAACGGCAAGCAAGTTGTCGCTCCCATGAAGAAACCCAAAGCTGGACCCAGGCCTGAAACAGAGTGCTTCTACTGCAAAGGGACTGGTCACTGGAAGCGGAACTGCCCCAAGTATTTGGTGGATAAGAAGGATGGCAAAGTGAGCAAAGGTATATTTGATATACATGTTATTGATGTGTTCCTCACTAATGCTCGCAGTAGCGCCTGGGTATTTGATACTGGTTCGGTTACTCATATTTGTAACTCGAAACAGGCGCTACGGAATAAGCGAAGATTGGTTAAGGACGAGGTGACGATGCGCGTCGGGAATGGTTCGAAGGTTGATGTGATCGCCGTCGGCACGCTACCTCTACATCTATCTTCGGGATTAGTTTTAGACCTCAATAATTGTTATTTGGTGCCAGCATTGAGCATGAAGATTATATCTGGATCTTGTTTATTGCGAGACGGTTATTCATTTAAGTCAGAGAATAATGGTTGTTCTATTTATATGAGTAACATCTTTTATGGTCACGCACCTTTTGTGAATGGTCTATTCTTGTCGAATCTCGATCGTAGTGATACACATATTCTTAATATTGATGCCAAAAGATGCAAAGTTGATAATGATAGTGCAACATACTTGTGGCACTGCCGTTTAGGTCATATTGGTGTAAAGCGCATGAAGAAACTCCATGCGGATGGACTTTTGGAATCTCTTGATTATGAATCATTTGATACTTGCGAACCATGCCTCATGGGCAAGATGACTAAAACTCCGTTCTCCGGAACAATGGAGCGAGCTACTGATTTGTTGGAAATAATACATACCGATGTATGCGGTCCGATGAATGTTGAAGCAAGCAGCGGGTATCGTTATTTTCTAACCTTCACAGACGATTTGAGTAGATATGGGTATATCTACTTGATGAAACACAAGTCTGAAACATTTGAAAAGTTCAAAGAATTTCAGAGTGAAGTAGAGAATCATCGTAACAAGAAAATAAAGTTTCTACGATCTGATCGCGTAGGCGAATATTTGAGTTACGAGTTTGGCCTTCATTTAAGAAAATGTGGAATTGTTTCACAACTCACGCCACCTGGAACACCACAGCGTAATGGTGTGTCCGAACGTCGTAACCGTACTTTATTGGATATGGTGCGTTCTATGATGTCTCTTACCGATTTGCCACTATCATTTTGGGGTTATGCATTAGAGACAGCTGCATTCACGTTAAATAAGGCACCGTCTAAATCCGTTGAGACGACACCATATGAACTATGGTTTGGCAAGAAACCTAAGCTGTCGTTTCTGAAAGTTTGGGGATGCGATGCTTATGTGAAAACTTCAACCTGATAAGCTCGAACCCAAAGCGGAGAAGTGCGTCTTCATAGGATACCCTAAAGAAACAATTGGGTACACCTTCTACCAAAGATCTGAAGGCAAGGTCTTTGTTGCCAAGAATGGATCCTTTCTAGAGAAGGAGTTTCTCTCGAAAGAAGTGAGTGGGAGGAAAGTAGAACTTGATGAGGTAATTGTACCTTCTCTTGAATTGGAAAGTAGCTCATTAGAGAAAACCGTTCCCGTGATGCCTACACCAATAAGAGAGGAAGATAATGATAAAGATCATGAAACTTCAGATCAAGTTACTACTGAACTTCATAGGTCGACCAGAGTACGTTCCGCACCAGAGTGGTACGGTAATCCTGTTCTGGAAGTTATGTTGTTAGACAACAGCGAACCTACGAACTATGAAGAAGCTATGATAAGCCCGGATTCTGACAAATGGCTTGAGGCCATGAAATCTGAGATAGGATCCATGTATGAGAACAAAGTGTGGACTTTGGTGGACTTGCCCGATGATCGACAAGCCATTGAGAATAAATGGATGTTTAAGAGGAAGACAGATGCTGATGGTAATATCACCGTCTACAAAGCTCGACTTGTCGCGAAAGGTTTTCGACAAGTTCAAGGGGTTGACTACGATGAGACTTTCTCACCCGTAGCGATGCTTAAGTCTGTCCGAATCATGTTAGCAATTGCCGCATTTTATGATTATGAAATCTGGCAAATGGATGTCAAAACTGCATTCCTTATTGTTTTTGTCAAAGAAGAGTTGTATATGATGCAACCAGAAGGTTTTGTCGATCCTAAGGGTGCTAACAAAGTGTGCAAGCTCCAGCGATCCATCTATGGACTGGTGCAAGCATCTCGGAGTTGGAATATACGCTTTGATGAGGTGATCAAAGCATATGGTTTTGTACAGACTTACGGTGAAGCCTGTATTTACAAGAAAGTGAGTGGGAGCTTTGTAGCATTTCTAATATTATATGTGGATGACATATTGTTGATTGGAAATGATATAGAATTTTTGGATGGCATAAAGGGATACTTGAATAAGAATTTTTCAATGAAAGACCTCGGTGAAGCTGCTTATATATTGGGCATCAAGATCTATAGGGATAGATCAAGACGCTTGATAGGACTTTCACAAAGCACATACCTTGACAAAGTTTTGAAGAAGTTCAAAATGGATCGGTCAAAGAAAGGGTTCTTGCCTGTCTTGCAAGGTGTGAAGTTGAGTCAGACTCAATGCCCGACCATGGCAGAAGATATAGAGAAAATGAAAGTCATTCCCTATGCCTCAGCCATAGGTTCTATTATGTATGCCATGCTGTGTACCAGACCTGATGTGTGCCTTGCCATAAGTTTGGCAGGGAGGTACCAGAGTAATCCAGGAGTGGATCACTGGACAGTGATCAAGAATATCCTAAAGTACCTGAAAAGGACCAAGGACATGTTCCTCGTTTATGGAGGTGACGAAGAGCTCGTCGTAAAGGGTTACGTCGATGCAAGCTTCGACACTGATCCAGATGACTCTAAGTCACAAATCGGATACATATTTATATTAAATGGTGGAGCTGTCAGTTGGTGCAGTTCCAAGCAGAGCGTCGTGGCGGGATCTACGTGTGAAGCGGAATACATAGCTGCTTCGGAAGCAGCACATGAAGGAGTCTGGATGAAGGAGTTCATATCCGATCTAGGTGTAATACCTAGTGCATCGGGTCCAATGACAATCTTTTGTGACAACACTGGAGCAATTGCCATAGCCCAGGAGCCCAGGTTTCACAAGAAGACCAAACACATCAAGAGACGCTTCAACTCCATTCGTGAATATGTCAAGGATGGAGACATAGAAATTTGCAAAGTACACACGGATCTGAATGTGGCAGACCCGTTGACTAAGCCTCTTCCACGAGCAAAACATGATCAACACCAAGACTCCATGGGTGTTAGATTCATTACTATGTAATCTAGATTCCTTGTTCATGATAAAGGTTTATTATTCATGCTAGAATTGTATTGACCGGAAACTTAAATACATGTGTGAATACATAAACAAATACCGTGTCCCTAGTGAGCCTCTACTAGACTAGCTCGTTGATCAAAGATGGTTAAGGTTTCCTAACCATAGACATGAGTTGTCATTTGATAACGGGATCACATCATTAGGAGAATGATGTGATGGACAAGACCCATCCGTTAGCTTAGCATATGATCGTTCTATTTATTGCTACTGCTTTCTTGAATGTCAAATACATGTTCCTCAGACCATGAGATCATGCAACTCCCGGATACCGGAGGAATACCTTGTGTGCTATCAAACGTCACAACATAACTGGGTGATCATAAAGATGCTCTACAGGTATCTCTGAAGGTGTCCGTTGAGTTGGCATGGATCGAGACTGGGATTTGTCACTCCGTGTTTCGGAGAGGTATCTCTGGACCCTCTCGGTAATGCACATCATAAGAAGCTTGCAAGCAAAGTGACTAAGGAGTTAGTTACGGGATGATGTATTACAGAACGAGTAAAGAGACTTGCCGGTAACGAGATTGAACTAGGTATGGAGATACCGACGATCGAATCTCGGGCAAGTAACATACCGATGGACAAAGGGAATTACGTATGTTGTCATTGCGGTTCGACCGATAAGATCTTTGTGGAATATGTAGGAACCAATATGAGCATCCAGGTTCCGCTAATGGTTATTGACCGGAGATGCGTCTCAGTCATGTCTACATCATTCCCGAACCCGTAGGGTCCGCACGCTTAACGTTCGTTGACGATATAGTGTTATATGAGTTATGTGAATTGGTAACCGAATGTTGTTCGGAGTCCCGGATGAGACCCCGGACGTCACGAGGAGTCTCGGAATGGTCGAGAGGTAAATATTTATATATGGGAAGTCATATTTTGGGTTCCGGAAAAAGGTGCAGTTTTTTCGGTATTGTACCGGGAAGCTTCCAGAAGGTTCCGGAGGATTCCGAAGGAGTCCGGAAGTCCACAAGTGGGTCCACCATGTCCCAAGGGCTGGCATGGGCTAAGGGGAGGCGCCCTGGCCTTATTGGGCCAGGCGCACCAAGTCCTCAAAAGCCCATGCAGCTAGGGAAGGAAAAAAGGGAGAGTCCTAGTAGGAATAGGATTGGACTTTGGAGTCCAAGTCCACGTGTGTACTATTCACGGTTACTGTTCACGTGGCACTATTCCTTCTACTCCAAGCCCCTACACATATATAAATAGAGGAGAGGGGGCGCCCCAAAGGACACAACATTGTCTTAGCCGTGTGCGGCGCCCCCCTCCACAGTTCCGTCCCTCGGTCATATTTTCGCAGTGCTTGGGCGAAGCCTTGCGGAGGTAGCATCACCATCACCGTCACCACGCCGTCGTGCTGCCGGAACTCATCTACTACCTCGCCGTCTTGCTGGATCAAGAAGTCGAGGACGTCACCGAGCTGAACGTGTGCTGAACGCGGAGGTGCCGTACGTTCGGTGCTCGGTCGGTTGGATCGTGAAGTTGTTCGACGACATCAACCGCGTTGTTCTAACGCTTCCGCTTATGGTCTACGAGGGTACGTAGACACACTCCCCCTCTCGTAGCTATGCATCTCCATGGATAGATTTTGCGTGTGCGTAGAATTTTTTTTGTTTTCCATGCAACGTTCCCCAACAACTACGAGATATGCCGGATTTTGAACCGACAGTCGTGGATATAATTCTGACAATGAGTATAGGTATATGCATGGAGCATAGGTGCAAATGGGTGATACAAGGATGTGTACTCTGAAGATCCCATTGCTCCTATAATTCTTGGTAGGCCGTTTCTTAGGACCATAAAGTCTACTATCAATATGTTTGAGGGAAATGTAAAATTTGACCTTCTTGGAAAGGATCCTTTTGTGAACATTTTCCCAGAAAAAAGAAAATAAAGACATACACCGGAGACGGCATCATCGTCAATGCTCGAAGCTATGGGCTTGGTGTATTTATACCCAAGTGATCATCACTACAGTCGAGCTATCCGACCAAAAATAAGTGCTTCGTGGGAGGCAGCCCACGCAAATAAGGTAGAAGAGTAAGTTTTAAGTCTTTTTCGTTTCAATAAAGAGAGTGTTGAAGTTTTTATAGTGGAGGAAAAGTTGAGAAAAAGTTGTGCTAATGAGGCGATTGTCATGTGCAAAATTGCTACGTGTCATAGTAACATCTGAAAGCCTGGATATATGCCTATATGTTGTGTTGGAACTAACCCCGCAGAAATCACCGAAGAAAATAAAGTTTCGGAGGTGACAGAACAGAAGACGGCCTTTCATACGACCGCTTGGGTCGTATGGAGCGTGGGTACAGCTAACGAAAACCAGACAGAGGCAACCGAGTGAACAACGGTGTATTATACGAGCGCACCTGCTCGTATGCGCGGTCTTATGAAGCTTCAACGAAAACAGAGAAGAAGTCCAGAGCAAACGGCGACGTTTTGTATGAGCGTTCACACTCGTATGCGCGCTCGTATGACACCTGTAACGAGCCGAAGAGAAGACCAGAGGAAATGACGGCGTTTCATACCAGCGCTAATGCTCATATAAGGGGTCATATGAGGTATGCACCGTGGCTTCGAGGGCTCCAGAACACAAGACAGCGTTCCATACGAGCGCACCAGCTCATATGCGTGCTCGTATGGCGTTCCGGTGGCCACAAAGAGCCGGAGGCAGGAGGTAAGTTTCCTCCATCTCATCTATTTTATTCTTCTTCTTCCTCCAAACCATACCTCATCTTTGTCGGAGCTCTCTACTCGTTCAATTTTAGTTCAAACCCTTACGCGTGATCGATCTACGGTACGTTTCTTCCCCCAACTTATTTTTCACGAATCCATGTTCTATGTGCCTAGCATTGCCATGATTAGGTTATGCGTACTTTTGATCCAAATTTTGATTTTGGCTTGGATTCATTGATGTTTTTAGAAGAATATGATGTGTAGTTGTCGTAGGATCACTATTGTATCATTCTATTGGACTGAAAAAATATTTTGTGGAGATATTTACGAGGAGGTCCACATGTGTCGCTCTTGGTGAAGCACCTAGTTCATCCGCGAGCGCCGCACAAAGGCAACAAGTTTACACGAATGGGATCGTCTTCACCACCCGTGAGGCCAAGAATAAATACAAGAAGGTTCACGGGAGGAAGATGAAGACCACCAAGTGGGTTTGCGAGTCCACAATAGCCAAGGTGGGCATCGTACTCTCTCGCATATTGTCGGTTTACTCCCTAGGTGGACGAATAAGAACGGATCACTTTTCATCTCATTGACCAAGACTTCGACATCACTCTGGAGGAGTGGTCTAATTATTTTGGCTTCACGAACAATAGGGATGACAGTCGCTATGTCTATGATTTTCTTGCACCCCACCCGAGGCAATCTTTTATCATATGAGTTACCATGGTTTCAAGCAAAGGGTCAGTTGCATTGAAAGTCCTGCCATTTGATATTTTTATTATGTTATCACTAACTCATTGCAGGCACGAGGAGAAGTTTCAAAGGTAAATGACGAGAATATGCTAATTCTCGGAAAAGCAGCAAACCTTGACGTTGGTTATTCGCCCAACTTAGGGGCAATACTTTTGTTACACCTTGTGCACCAAGCAAATTGCACACAAGGAGATATCGTGTGTGGAGGAGTTATCACCATGTTGGCCAACTCCCTTGGACTCAACTTCAACCATCTCCGTCCCATTGTGGGTAACAACCTTGTCAATATTAGAGTTCTTTCTAGTGTTGTAGTGGTAGTGGTTTGCCGTGGTCGTCATTGTATTCGAATTCCTGGAGGTAGGTACTTGCTATCTACTCCTGTGCCTAACTGTTTCTTGATAGAGAATGGAATTTTGCATTATGTGCCACAGGAAGGAGATGCAACATTCAATCAAGAGCCCCCTAAACCAGAATAAGTTGATGAAGTAGAACTCGCCACCGATGAAGAAGAGGAGCAGCACCAAGATGAAGGACAACAAGAAGTGCCCTACACCACCTACTCGGACCTCTATCGTCTTTAGGGATCCATCAATGACATGAGCAACCTCGCTGAGTCCCTTAGACACACTCCATGTACATGAACACCAGCTGCTCTGTGTGGAGCAAAGGATATGCTCTGGATCAGCCGCCACCACAATGATCTCACCGGTTTGGGATTGCAAAAGATCAAGCTTGGTGGAGGTCACTACCACGTCTCCATCAAGATGTGGCGGTGTGATATGTCTCTAATGTATCTATAATTTATGAAGTATTAATGCTATATTTACATAATTTATATATAGTTTTGGTGCACTTTTATATTATTTTTATGGACTAACTTATTAATCTAGTGCCCGGTGCAAGTTCATGTTTTTTGCATGTTTTTGGTTTCGCAAGAAATCCATATCTAGGAAAGTCAAAACACGATGAAAATTTACGACAATTTTTATGGAGAATAAGAAACCCTAGAAGCTTCGGAAGAGGACCAGAAGATGGATGTGGGGCCCACAAGCCTTGGGGTGCGGCCTACCCCCTGGTCAAGCCATCCAGGCTTGTGGGGCCCCTGCAGCTCATTTTGACCTAATTCATGGCCTATAAATTCACATATATTCCAAAACCCTCGGGGCGAGACCCGAAACAATTTAATCGCCGCCGTGATGTCTACTACAGAACTTTTATTCTTGTAGACGTTGTTGGGCCTCCAAGTGCAGAGATTTGTAGGACAGTAGCAAATTTCCCTCAAGTGGATGACCTAAGGTTTATCAATCCGTGGGAGGCATAGGATGAAGATGGTGTCTCTCAAACAGCCCTGCAATCAAATACAAGAAATCTCTTGTGTCCCCAACACACCCAATACAATGGTAAATTGTATAGGTGCACTAGTTCAGCGAAGAGATGGTGATACAAGTGTAGTATGGATAGTAGATATAGGTTTTTGTAATCTGAAAATATAAAAACAGCAAGGTAGCAAGTAATAAAAGTGAGCACAAACAGTATTGCAATGCTTAGAAACAAGGCCTAGGGTTCATACTTTCACTAGTGCAATCTCTCAACAATGATAAAATAATTGAATCATATAACAATCCCTCAACGTGCGACACAGAATCACTCCAAAGTTCTTATCTAGCGGAGAACATAAGATGAAATTGTTGTAGGGTACGAAACCACCTCAAAGTTATCTTTTCCGATCAATCTATTGAGCCATCCCTATAAGTGTCACAAACAACCCTAGAGTTCGTACTAAAATAACACCATATGATACTCATCAACCAACTCTAATGGCACCTAGATACTCCAATGTCACCACAAGTATCCGTGAGTTGATTATTCGATATGCATCAAACAACTTCAGATTCATAATATTCAATCCACACAAAGAACTCCAAGGAGCACCCCAAAGTTTCTATCGGAGAAAAGAAGATGAAAATGTGCAATCAGCCCCTATGCCTAGATCACCCCAAGGTCACGGGAATCCGCGAGTTGATCACCAAAACATACATAAAGTGACTCAATAGAATACCCCATTGTCGGGTATCCACATGCAAGACATACATCAAGTGTTCTCAAATCCGAAATATTCAATCCGACAATAACGAAACCTTAAAGGGAAAGACTCAATTCATCACAAGAAGATAGAGAGGGAAGAAACACCATGTGATCCAACTATATTAACAAAGCTTGCGGTACATCAAGATCGTGCCAAATCAAGAACACGAGAGAGAGAGAGATCAAACACATAGCTACTAGTACATACCCTCAGGCCTGAGGGTGAACTACTCCCTCCTCGTCATGGAGACTGCCGGGATGATGAAGATGGCCTCCGGTGATGATTTCCCCCTCCGGCAGAGTGCTGGAACAGGGCTCCGGATGAGATTGCTTCGGTACAGAGGCTTGCGGTGGCGGCGTGGGAGTTCTAGGTTTCTTTTCGGGGTTTCCTTTATTTATAGAAATATTTGGCGTTGGAATCACGTCAGGGGGGTGGCCGAGGGTCCCACAAGCTCGGGGGGCACGCCCTAGGGGGGGCCACGCCCCCCAGGCTTGTGGCGCCCTCTGCCACTTCCTAGTCCAGCTCCGGTGCTCCGTGAGTCTCTTTTGGTCCATAAAAAATCATCGTAAATTTTGGGCCCATTCCGAGAACTTTTATTTCTACACAAAAAACAACACCACGGTAGTTCTGCTGAAAACAGCGTCAGTCCGAGTTAGTTCTAATCAAATCATACCAAAACCATATAAAATTGTTATAAACATGGCACATAAACGGATATGTTCGCAACAAGTCCTGTCCTGATGGGAGCATCATCGCCGGCTATAGGACGGAGGAGTGCATCGCATTTTGCACGGGTTACATTGACATGAAAAGACCTATTGGTATGCCCATTAAGAAGCACGTTCACAGGCTTGAAGGAGTAGGCCACACAATGGGAAAGAAAGATTTGAATGTGTACGACGGTGAACAAAATCGAAAGGAAGACTTCAAACGGGCCCACACAGTAGCATTACAACACCTAAAAGTGGTCGATCCTTGGTTGGCAAGGCGCAACCAAGCAATAGGATATCATTACGAGGACGCTGGCAAAATGAGGACCGATGAGCAAATCATCAGAGAGCAAAGATGACAATCTGAATAATCCATTACTAGAGAATGATGTCAGAAAAACGATCCTCTACACATTGGCACATGGCCCCAATATCGATGTCAAGACTTATGAAGCATATGACATCAATGAATACACATTTTATACCGAGGATAGAGACAACGAGGATACTAATTACCAAAACTCGAGGGTGACGGTGCAGGCCTTCACCGGTGATACAAACAAGAGATAATAAGGCAGGCTCGAAGAAATCTAGGAACTTGACTACTCGGGGGAGTACCAGGAAGCAATGTTTCATGTCAGATGGGCAAGGAATGTCACGAAAGAAGACCGTGGTTTCCTAACCATGCGTATACCCAAAAAAGACTAACAATTTTGTGAAAGGAATCAACGCCCAATATGAGCCGTGGGTATTAGCTGATAAAGTGTCCCAATGCTTCTACATAACCGACCCGACTAGGACGAGCCGGGTGGTCATGAGGAGAGGCGAAAGGAGCATAATCGGAATGGATGGAGTCATTGACGAGGAAGACTTTGACCAATACAACAACCCATCTGAAGAAAAGGATGGCACAAAATACATCCCCAGAAGGAACATGACTACATTGCCCAAGCCAGTTTGTCCCTACAAAAGGATGAGTCACAATACCGGTGTAAAGTTTACGAGGAAGACCCAAAGAAGGAGGACGACTGTTGAGAAGATTGTCAAAAAACATTGATGACATGCCCTCGAATCCATTTTGTATCACTTTTGTATGTGCACTACTTAACTAACCAGGAATTGGTGAAATATCGAATTAATTATCACCTCTCTCGTGTGGTTTGTCAATGTATACCAATGTTCAATTTCAAAATAGGTTCATCAAGAACACATAAATTAGCACTGAAAACTCGTATACAACAAAAATGGAACACAAAACCAAAACAATTATGCTTAAAGAAAATGAAGCACAAAAACAAATTTAGCAGCGTGCGCACATGGAAAAGCGCTGCTAGAGTGCGCAACTAGCAGCGCGCCAAAGAGGAAACACTGCTAATGGTCAAGCCTGGCAGTGTTTGTCTAGGAGCGCATACTACTAACATATTTTTACGCAAGCACAAATAAATGCCCAAATTGGAATTCCGCTTACAATAGTGAAGGGAGAGATGATGGTGCAGATGAAAGGACGAAAACTAAGAAGACCTCCAAAGGTTGTTCGGATCTCCTCCTCTTCAGTTTTGGCTATGATGGCAGCGGCTAGGGTTCTCTTCTCCCCTGGGTCCCTTCACGAAAGTGGCTTGTATAGATGTGGTGGAGCTATTGGCACTTCATACAACCACTCATATGAGCGCTTGCGGTCGTATGGAAGGCTGTCTTTTGCTCTGTTGCGCCTGGTGGCTTGGCTCTCCACATTTGTAGTAATCCTTCTTGGTTTCCTTCCATATATGATATTTCCTGCCAAACAATGGAAATACAGATTTTCTTCTCTTTCGAGGGATTAGCATTAGAAATAACCGAGAAGTAACAAAGATCCGGTGAAAACCAAATAAAAATCACTCGAAAAACATCACAAATTCTCGAGCCATCAACTCTCCCAAGCTTAAAACTTGCTCGTCCTCGAGCAAACGAGAAATCAAGAGAACGAAATGGAGCTTGATGAGTAGAAAGAAGTTTTACCGGCTCGAGAGAAAATATGACATATCCATCCTCACTTATCCTGCAATTTCATACAAGAAAGTATACGCATTTGAATAGCTGCACTTAAGCTCGTTGCCTAACCACGTATAGTTTCCTATCACTAGTTATAATTTCTCAAACCAAAATTTTCATCGTTAACCAAGTGTTAGGCAAGCAAAAACAATTCTTTCATAGATGGGTAATCTCATGATTTTCATAAAACAATTACATTAGGGGGTTTCAGAAGTGAAGAGATCAAAGAATTCAAGCATTTCGTTAATACCCACAAGTACCTCCTAGTCATGGCTTTCAAACACTTCTCTCAATCATTATCCTTTGGAACTTCAACTCTCAATGACGGGGTTATGCCAAAATTCACTATATGCAATTGGGTTCCGCTGTGGTTTAATTTTGTACACTATAGATCAAGAATGGTTGTCTCTTTCGAGCTCAGCGATCAGTGCTCTTATTTACCACATACACACTTCCTTGGAGAAGGTCGATCATTTACCACACAATCTCCAAGTCCGTGACGGCGTCGCAGTTACGCGAATTATCTCAACATATAGCAACGGGACATGAAGCCAGCCATGAGCTGGAGCTCCATGATCTTAGTATCACGAATAAAATTTGGCATAACCTCAATCACTTCAAATATTCATTCCTCCAAATAATTCTATCAATAGGTGTTATCAAGACAATCAAATTCGACATATGGAGTTGAAGTGTTTGAATGCTCGTTCTTTTCAAAAATCTGAGCCCCTAAGTTTTTCTCTTAGAATTTCTTTTAAAGCAAAATCATGCTTCACAACAAGGTTTTACTAGCAAAATTTGAAGTTGGGAGTTATGACTAAATGATATTCAACTAACGAGGGGAACTAACTCAAGTGCAGCCAGTCAAATGAAAAAAAATCTCAAATAATATTGCGAGATAAGGTATTATGCATATGTTATACCTTCTCGCGCTGGCTCACTTCTTCGCTTAGTCAATTCTTCGCTTCATTTTCTTCATTTCCGTCTTGCTAGTGGTGAACAAATCCGTGGGCTTGAAGAAACAAAACACAAACAAAGAGAATTCCAACAAAGCAAGAGCAAAGCATGCTCTACAAATTTATTATGCAAACTGAAAATAAACATGCTAACTAAAAAAAGAAAAAAAGAAAAATAAATGCATGGATAACTAGGGGATGAGCTCCCCCAAGCATAGGCTCTTGGTCTACTTTCTAGTCCATGTCCTCGTCATCGTTGCCCCCCGGAGCAGTATGAGGCCACTGTATCTGAGATAGGACACTAAAGGACTGACCTCCCGTGCCAGGGTGTGGCTGCCAGAAAGAAAATAGGGACTATATGTTCCCAATGAGCAGGTTAATGTTGTTGTTAGCCTCCAGGAGGTCTGTGCGGATCCCTCTGACCTGCTGCTGCAGCTGCTGAAACTCCACCCTAGGCACATAGTCACTGCCCTGCCCGAAGTTAACCTAAGGGGCATATTGTGGTGCATATTGGGTACATTACCTCATGCAGCCCAGCCGCGACCGAACCCCTCAGCGGCGGCATCCCACTCTGGTGCTAGTTCAGGATGGACATCATTCCCAAACCCAGCTGTGTGTCGAAACTCATTGAGTTCATCTATAGAGAGAACCCACATATCACGTGTAGAAACAGTAAAAGCTTGCGGCAAGGGCAAGCGCACATCAGTGGTCTGACCATTAGGTAGTGGGCATTTGTAGCAATTCTCCCCCTACACAGGCCCAAGGAAATGATAGTTAGTCATCACCCTACGGTTGAGTATCGTTGGCCCCGGAACATGCTCAACATCCTCCAAATTGAGGCCAATGTGCTTGGCGAGCCGAGTCACTATGCCTCCCACAAGAATACTCCCCTTTGGCTGCTTGTGCTGCCTACCGAGGTGGATCATAAGAAAAGCTCCCAAGTTTTGCTTGGGGGCTAAGTTAGGGTGGAGTGCTGCATGGAGCATACGCATGTCATAGCTTGACATGCCCTCGAGATTCTCCCTACCGAAAATAGTGTTGGCAAGGAAAGTCATGAAGTAGCGAATGGCGGGGTTCTGGATGTTTGATACCTTCTTACCAGAGAAGTGATGCTCATCCTAGACGGAAATAGATCCCAAGTTGCTGAGGGTATCAGCGGTGGGAACGCCCCTGTTATCAAGAAACCCACGGTTCTCAAACCCGAAGACGTTGCACCACTGCTCGAGCGTCATCGAACGTGGCACCCCTCCAAGTGTGAAGGAGCAACTCGCCGGCACCCTCGAATCATCGAGAGTGTGCTCGAAGGTGGAGAGGAACTCGACGGTGATGCTGCGGTAGGTGAAGTAATGGAAGTTGCGGAAAACTCCAATCCTAGCATTATCCGCCAGCCATGCAAAGTCGTTGTGGAGCCCTTGGGACTCCAAGAATCGCACTTCCACCTTGTGGGCGTCATCCCCCGACTGTTCACTCGTGCATAGTCCTTGTTCACAACAGCAAGGAGGCCTTCCCCCTCATTCTGGGCATGCTTGGAAAGCAAACCCATGGCCTTGTTCCCCGCGATGATTGCCGACCTCATCATTTCCTACACAACACAAAAATAAAACAGAAAAATGTAAGTTTTACGTGGGGAACAAGTTCTAATACTACCTAAGATCGATCCGAACCAATTACTTTGAATCCAAATGTTCAAATTGAACAGAAAAACGAAAATATTTGCATCTCATCTAGGGTGTGAAAAAGGATGAAATCACCATAGAAACTTGCAAATAAACCATGGATTGTTGGAGAAACTCACCGAGGATGAAGATGCATGATACACCTCCAACGTATCTATAATTTTTTGATTGTTTCATGCTATTATATTATCAATCTTGGATATTTTATATGCATTTATATGCTATTTTATATCATTTTTTTGGACTAACCTATTAACCCAGTGCCTAGTGCGAGTTGCTGTTTTCTGCTTGTTTTTGGTTTTCCAGAAAATCTGTACCAAACAAAGTCCAAACGCTACGAAACTTTTTGACAATTTTTTTCTAGACAAAAGAGACCCTAGAAGCTTCGGGGGAGGACCAGAAGACCTATGAGGAGACGACAAGGCAATAGGGCGCGCCCTGTTACCTTGTGGGCCCCATGTGGCTCCTTTTGACCTAATTCCACTTCTATAAATTCTCAAATATTGGGAAACCAACAGAGAGCCACTCGAAATAACTTTTCTGCCGCCGCAAGCTTCTGTTCTTCCGCGATCCCATCTGGAGGCCTTTTCCGGTACTCTGCCGGAGGGGGAATCGATCACGGAGGGCTTCTACATCAACCTTGCTGCCCTACCGATGATGCGTGAGTAGTTCACCACCGACCTACGGGTCCATAGCTAGTAGCTAGATGGCTTCTTCTCTCTATTTGATCTTCAATACAATGTTCTCCTCGGTCTTCTTGAAGTTCTATTCGATGTAATCTTCTTTTGTGGTGTGTTTCTTGGGATCCAATGAATTGTGGGTTTATGATCTGAATATTCATGAGAAGTAATTGAGTCTTTTCTGAACTTTATTATGCATGATTGTTATAGCTTTGTATTTCTCTCCGATCTGTTCGTTTGGTTTGGCCAACTAGATTGATTTATCTTCAGCGGGAGAGGTGCTTTGTAATGGGTTTAATCTTGCGGTGCTTTATATCCCAATGACAAAGTAGGGGACAAGACACATATTTGTATTGTTACCTTTAAGGGTAAAATGATGGGGTTTATTCATATTGATTGGGTTTACTTTGTCTACATCATGTCATCTTGCTTAAGGCGTTACTCTATTTTTATTAACTTAATACCCTAGATGCATGTTGGATAGCGGTCGATGGGTGGAGTAATAGTAGTAGATGCAGGCAGGAGTCGATCTTCTTGTCTCAGACGTGATGCCTATATACATGATCATTGCCTTGAATATCGTCATAACTATGCGCTTTTCTATCAATTTCCCAACAATAATTTGTCTACCCACCGTATGCTATGTGTTCGAGAGAGAAGCCTCTAGTGAAAACTAAGGCCCCCGGGTCTACTTTAAATATAAAAACAAAACCAAAATATACTTGCTGCAATTTATTTACTTTTATTTTGTTTTGCAATTTATCTATCTACCACTACAAGATTTAATCCTTGCAAGTAACGAGTTCAAGGGGATTGATGACCCTCTTGCCCGTGTTGGGTGCAAGTATTTGCTTTTGTGTGTGTAGGTGATGTTCATGAGGCTTTGCGTGATTCTCCTATTGGTTCGATAACCTTGGTTCTCATTGAGGGAAATACTTATCTCTACAGTACTGCATCTCCTCTCCTCTTCAGGGAAAATCCCAATGCAGCTCACAAGTAGCAATGCACGGATCATACGAACGAAATCCACGAAGAAATGGAGGTTTTGGAGGATTTTAGTGAGGGTTTGAGAGTGAGAGGTGAGAGGTTTGGGCGCAAGGCGAGGAACAAGAAGATCCCCCCTGCGCCGGCGGCGTCATTATATGAAATTTCATGCCATATGACCGCCCATACGGGAGGGGCCGCTTGTATGGAACACTGTCTTGCATTCAAATCAGTCGATCTTGGGTTTGCGTACCTGGGATGATGATACGTCTCCAACATAACTATAATTTTTGATTGATTCATGCTATTATATTATCAATCATGGATACTTATATGCATTTTTATGCTATTTTATATCATTTTTTGGGACGAACTGAAAGCACATTTGCTCCCTTGGTGGTTTTGGTAATTAATGTCAACATACATGGTGTTGGACTAATACCTTTATCTAGTGTATTTCAGACAAGTTCAACAATGGCATGGCAAGCACAAGAAGATGTGGATCCCTTCAAAATGTCAAGGACAAGATTGGCAACTCCAAGCTCTACATTTTTGGTTTAGTGATCCAAGATCACATTGAGTCCCTTAGGAAAGCCAGTACTATTAAAAGGGGATGAGGTATTAATGATGAGGTTGTTGCTCAAGTGCTCAATGGTATTGCTCCAAAAAAATCCTCAGTCATTTTCTCACAAACACATCTGTCCAAACCCTAAATCACTATCTCGGTCCCACCGAAACTATCTCATCCGGACCCACCGAGATTACCACTACCATTGCCACTGCCAAACCCTAGCAATTCGGTTTGACCGAAATGGATCTCGGTCCCACCGAGATGGCATTGCCAAGTTTCTGTGATGACATCGTTTCACTTTGGAATCACCGAGTTGACATAATCGGAATTTCTGAGACTGGTTTTGCCCTAGCCATTGCACTTCGGTCCCACCGACTTGTTCCACTTCGGTCCCACCTAAAAGCCTAAAGTTCACATCTTTTACACTAATCGGTCTCACTGAGTTTTGCATTCGGTCTCACCGATTTGGGTCAAAAGTGTGCAACAGTTGGATTTTGGGTGAAGGCTATTTATACCCGTCCACCCCACTTACTCTCTAAGAGAGCCATCAGAACGTGCCTACACTTCCACCATTCATTTTCTAAGAGAGAACCACCTACTCATGTGTTGAGATCAAGAGATTTCAATTCAACCATTTGAACCTTGATTTCTAGCCTCTTCAAGTTGCTTTGCACTCCAATCCTTCTCCTACCCAATCCAAATCTATGAGAGAGAGATTGAGTGTTGAGGAGACTATCATTTGAAGCACAAGAGCAAGGAGTTCATCATCAACACACCATCTATTACCTTTTGGAGAGTGGTGTCTCCTAGATTGGTTAGGTGTCACATGGGAGCCTCCAAGATCATGTGGAGTTGAACCAAGGAGTTTGTAAGGGCAAGGAGATCGCCTACTTCATGAAGATCTACCCCGAGTGAGGCTAGTCCTTCGTGGACGTAAGCCATGGTGGAATAGGCAAGGTTGCTTCTTCGTGGACCCTTCGTGGGTTGAGCCCTCCGTGGACTCGCGCAACCGTTACCCTTCATGGGTTGAAGTCTCCATCAACGTGGACGTACGACATCACCACCTATCAAAACCACGCCAAAAACCATCGTGTCTTCATTGCATTTGATCTTCTTTTCTCTACCCCATTACTTACCGCACATTTGCATGCTTTACTATTTCCGCTGCTCTATCTCTAGATATGCATGTGTAGGAAGTCTTGGTGATATCTTAACTAGTGCTAAAATCTACCTAAATTCCAAGAAAATTAAAAACTGCACCTTTGTTTGGTTAAGTGTCTATTCACCCCCCCCTCTAGACCTATCTTCTCGACCCTACAATTGGTATCAGAGCTTTGGTCTCCATTACTTTGGTTTAATCACAATTGGAGGAAGATGGATGTGTCTACTTTGGGGAGTCTTAGACGTAGTGTGCCTATTCTCAATGGAGAGTATTATCACTTTTGGAAGGATGAGATGCTTGATATCTTTGATGAATTTAACTTGAGAAAGTATATTCATAGTCCTTATGTGCCTCCCATTGATCCCTTGCATCCCACTCTAGAGGAAGAAATTGACATGCTTCGTAATCTTAGAACCGTCAATCTTATCATTAGAGGATTACCTAAAATTGTGCTTGGTCGTATGCAAAACTTTGAGTGCACCTATACTCTATGGAATGACTTGGAAAAGCGATATCCCAACTACTCTTTAAAGAATCTTGATGAGATTCTTCATAAGACTATTGCTTTTCACAAGATGAAGCCTAGTGATCCTAACTTTGATAATTGCTTGTTTGAGCTTCGTGATCTTATGCATGCTAAAGGAGATGTTACAACCATTAGTAACATTATCATGGAAGCCATTAGAATTCATAAACTTGAACATTGTCATGATCATGAAACTAATGAATCCATTGCCTTAGGTGATGATCACATACATGTTGATGATGATGATGTTGAACATGGCTATTATGATGAGGACAAGGAATTTGGCATTGAATATGAGAAGACTATGAGGAATCTTAGTCTTATGGCTAATCTTCGAGATTACATGGCCAGAGAAAAAGAGTGGATTCTTGATAGTGGATGCACCGATCACATGACCGGAGATAGAGACATGTTTTGTGAGCTTGCAAAAAATGATGGTCCACGCAAGTATGTGACTTTTGGAGATAACTCCAAGGGTAAGGTACTTGGCTTTGGTAAGGTGGCCATATCCAATGATAGCTCCATTCAAAATGTTATGCTTGTTGAATCTCTTGGTTACAATCTTCTTTCCGTATCTAGACTAGGCGACTTTGGTTTCAATGTTCTATTTACCGAAGTAGTTTGCCAAGTGTTTCGTCGAGATAATCATAATATGGTCTTTACCGGCATTCATAGAGGGGATCTATACATTGTTGATTTCACTAAGAGAGCCCAACCTTGTACATGTTTAATTGCTAAATCATCTAAAGGTTGGTTATGGCATAGAAGGATTGGACATGTTGGCGTGCGTAATCTTGATAAACTTGTTAAGGGAGATCATATTCTAGGTGTAAAAGATGTTATCTTTGACAAGGATAGACTTTGTAGTGCTTGCCAAGCAGGAAAACAAGTTGGAGGAAGCCATCCCGTGAAGAACATCATGACCACAAGGAGACCACTCGAACTACTTCATATGGATCTTTTTGGTCCCAACGCTTACAAAAGCCTTGGTGGTAACTCTTTTGGTTTGGTCATTGTTGATGATTTTTCCAGATTTAAGTGGGTGTTCTTTCTCGATGACAAATCACAGGTACAAAAGATCTTCAAGAACTTCGCTAGGAAGGCCCAAAATCAATTTGAAGTGAAGATCAAGAAGGTTTGGAGTGACAATGGAATGGAGTTCAAGAACGCCAATGTGGATACCTTTCTTGACGAAGAAGGCATTTCACATGAGCTCTCGGCTACGTACACACCTCAACAAAATAGAGTTGTTGAGAGGAAGAACCGGACTCTTATCGAGATGGCAAGGACAATGCTAGATGAATACAAGACGCCAAAACACTTTTGGGGCAGAAGCGGTTGAGACGGCTTGTCATGCTACAAATCGACTTTTCCTTCACAAGCTTCTTGGTAAAACGGCATATAAGCTACTCACCGGTAACAAACCACAAGTTGGATACTTTTGAGTATTTGGCTCAAAATGTTACATTCTTGACAAGCATCGTCGTTCAAAATTTACTCCTAAATCTCATGAAGGTTTCCTACTTGGTTACGGATCGAACTCTCACACTTACCGTGTCTACAACAACTTCACTCGAAAAGTTGAAGAGACGGTAGATGTGAAGTTTGATGAGACTAACGGCTCGCAAGTCGAGCAATTGCCAATTGATGTAGGAGATCAAGAACCATCGGAAGCAATCCAAGACTTGTCTATTGGCAAGATTCATCCCATGGAGGTGAAGGAGAGTACTTCATCCATTCAAGTGGAAGCACGAACTTCACATCAAGGTGAACCGCAAGTTGATATGGAGGCATCCAGAAGTGGAACACGTCAAGACGAAGGGAATGAGGAAGTGCAACAAGATGATCCACCTAAACCTCCTTCTCCACCACCTCAAGCGAACAACGACAACAACAATGATGAGGAAGACAATGATGATGATGATGATGATGATGAAGAAGCCTCACCACACCCCAAGCAAAAGCTACCTCCAGTTAGAGCAAGAAATGACAAGAATCATCCCGTCGAACAAATTCTTGGTGACATCAATCTCGTTTAGCTAACTTTTGTGAGCATTACTCATTCATCTCTAGTATTGAACCTATGAACGTAGAAGAAGCCCTCGAAGACCCAGATTGGGTAAATGCAATGCATGAAGAACTACACAACTTCGAGAAGAATCAAGTTTGGATGTTGGTTGAGGAGCCTAAGGATGAGCAAAACATCATCAGAACCAAATGGGTGTTTCGAAACAAGCAAGATGAAGATGGACAAGTCATATGCAACAAGGCACGTCTCGTAGCTCAAGGCTACACACAAGTTGAAGGTATGGACTATGGTGAGACCTATGCCCCCGTTGCTAGACTTGAGTCCATTCGCATTTTACTTGATTATGCCAATCACCATGATATCACTCTTTACCAATTGGATATTAAAAGTGCTTTCTTAAATGGTGATATTGAGGAGGAAGTTTATGTTAAACAACCTCCCAGCTCTTTATGGTCTTAAACAAGCACCTATAGCTTGGTACAAATGCTTGACAAAGTTTCTTCTTGAAAAGGGTTTTGAAATTGGGAAAATTGATTCCACCTTGTTCACTAAGAGGGTTAATGGAGAATTATTTGTATGTCAAATATATGTTGATGATATTATCTTTGGATCTCCTAATCCCTCTTCTAGTGAAAAGTATGGAAGGTTGATGTCGGAAAAGTATGAGATGTCTATGATGTGTGAACTCAAATTCTTTCTTGGTTTGCAAATCAAGCAAACTAAGGAGGTTACCTTTGTTTCTCAAACAAAGTATACCAAAGACTTATTCAAGAAGTTCAACATGCAAGAAAGCAAAGGTATGAAAACTCCCATGCCTATGAGTGGACATCTTGACTTGACTAAGGATGGCAAACCGGTTGATCAAAAGGTTTATCGATCTATGATTGGTACATTGCTATATCTATGTGCCTCCCGTACCAACATTATGTTAAGTGTGTGCATGTGTGCACGATACCAAGCGGTACCAAAAGAGTCTCATCTTAAGGCCGTGAAAAGAATTGTGAGATACTTGTTACATACACCAAATTTTGGCATTTGGTATCCCAAAGGATCTTCTTTCAATCTTGTTGGATATTCCGATTCGGACTATGCCGGAGACATGGTTGATAGAAAATCCACTTCGGGTACATGTCAATTTCTTGGTAGATCTCTTGTGTCTTGGTCATCCAAGAAACAAAACTCGGTATCTCTATCCACCGCCGAAGCAGAATACATTGCCGCCGGATCTTGTTGTGCTCAATTGCTACGGATGAAACAAACTCTTAAAGACTATGGTGTGCATGTGAGACATGTTCCATTACTATGACAATGAGAGTGCTATTAAGATTGCACACAATCCCGTGCAACATTCTTGAACTAAGCATATTGAGGTTCGTCACCATTTCATTTGAGATCATGTTGCTAAAGGTGACATTGACCATAAGCATGTTCGTACCTGTCGGGCCCGTGGAACCCAGGGTACCTAAGCCCATCTGCCTGCGGCCCAGAGTGCTACGCTTGGTAGTGGCTCAATAGGTGGCCTACCAGTGGGCGCCTCGAGCAAGACCCCTCATGAGGCCCTGGCCTCCTGAGGACCCCTCCCCAGGGAGCGGGCGAGCAAGACTCAGCCACGGCTTCACCGAGAGCCTCGCGAGGCCTTCTCGCGAGGCGGCCTCCCGAGGTTGCCTCCCGAGGCACCCTCCCGAAGATATGCAAGACAAGTCCTGTTCGGCTCGGTCGCGCGGTCTCGTGCCCATCACGTGGGGGATGCGCGCGGTGACGAATGGCGGCAGAGGCCGCGCCAGCGGGCGCGAATGGAGAGGATTTCCCCTTTTGTGCTAAGGGAGCAAGGCCAGCAGTCTATTTCCCAAAGCAACCCCCAAAGGTTGCCCGATCGGTGAAAGAAGACCAAGACGGTGGATGCACAGGGTGGAGGTCACCACCGAGCCCACCGGCGCGTCATGGATAAGCGCTTTGCAGGCGAAGACCACCTTTTGTCAGGATAGACTGCGCCCCTGTCCCCCTTCAAAATTGCCGTTGTGTGGCAACCCTTCCAGCCAATGTTTAAGGGGCAAGATGACCGAGGCAGATATAAAAGGAGGGCAGGGTGCCGCTGTAGACGGCCCGATCGATTCCACCTTCTACCACCTTGTATGCTTGTACTCACCAGAGCAATCCCAACCAAGCAAGTGTAGGGTTTTACACCGCAAGGTGGCCCGAACCTGGGTAAACCGCTGTGTCTCCGGCCCGCTCTCGCCGTAGCTTCACCATAGTTTAGATGGGGAAGGGGGCGAGGTGGTAGGAACGAGCTCACCCCAGTGTTCGAACCTCTGGGTCCCCGGAGCCCGTCTTCCGACATTTGGCGCGCCAGGTAGGGGTGCGCTACTGTTCTTCCACTCCATCCTCCACTCCACCAGCTTCATGGCCGACGCTCGCCACGAACGTGCCGAGCGCAGGGCGGGTCACGTTACCCAGACAGAGCCGGTGGGCCGCGGCAACCGCCGCCGCATCGAGGCTGCCGCCGCCACCGACCCTGCCGCCCGGGAGCAGCAGGACTGCTCCCTGCACCCCTCCGTGCAGGCAGACGGCCGCACCGCCACGACGTCCTCCTCCCTCGCTCGCCGTAGGCCACCGAACGCGCAGGCCGCGCTGCTCATGGTGCGTGAGCTGCTCCGCTACCGTCCAGCTGACACCGGCTATGACGCCTGGCTTGGTCGCATCACCGAGCTCATCAACGCCGCCGGGGACGCTCTGGCGCCTACCCACTCGCTCCGCCCTCCGCCGTCTCGCACTGGGGACGTAGCGCATGGCGCTCCCCCGCCACCTCATCTGTGCGATGATCTCGCCGGCCACTAGCGCAACGCGCGGGTGCGGGAGCCATCCCGCGGCACATCCTCACCGGTCCGAGATGAGGCCAGCTGCCAGATCATCCGCCGCGCGCCGCCTGATGCGCGTGTGCTCCTCGAGCAGCAGCACCGGCGCCAAGACCGGACCGTCCAGGAGGTCGCGGCGGCTAGGCGCCTGAACCGCGCCGCCCTCGTCCGAGGTGTTCCCTCGAGCAGTGTGGGTTGCTGCGCCTTCACTTGCGAGCTGCGTCGGGTGGTGTGGCCTGTGAAGTTCAAGCCGGACCTGCCTCCACGCTACGATGGCACCCCCAACCCCGCAGAGTTCCTTCAGCTCTATGCGCTGAGCATCGAGGCAGTGATCGGTGACGACAAGGTCATGGCGAACTGGTTCCCCATGGCCCTCAAAGACGGCCCGCGCTCTTGGCTCATGAACCTCCCTGAGGCATCCATCTCATCGTGGGGCGAGCTCTGTGACCAGTTCATCGCCAACTTCATGGGCACGCACGATCGCTCCCTCACCATCAATGACCTACGGCACGAGCGGCAGCGCCCGGACGAGACCCTCCGCAAGTACATCCAGCGCTTCAGCCAGTTGCGTAACAAGATTCCGCGTGCCTCTGACGCGGCCGTCATCTCCGCGTTCTCCACGGGCGTCGCGGACGTCAAGATGTGCGAGAAGCTCGCCATCAACGACGAGCTGGACTCGGTGCTTGAGCTGTTCGACCTCGCCGACAAGTGTGCCAAGGCTGAAGAAGGTCGCCTCTTCGTCCACAATGACCCCGATGGGCCGCTCGACGCCGCTAAGGCTAAGGGCAAGGACGTCAAGCGCAAGGGCCCTGCCGTGCTTGTGGCGGAGCCCGAGCAGAAGCGCGGCAGTGACCGTGACGAGCCCAAAAGAGATGACCGCCCTCTCTGCGCCTACCACAACTCGCGCTCCCACAACACCGAAGACTGCTAGGAGCTCAAGCTGCTCCGCGACGAGCGCCTGGGCCGCCGAGGCGACCGCAACGACCGCGGCGCTGGTCGCGGAGGTGGCCGCAGTGGCAACCGCTGGGACGGCCGCGGCGGCAACGGCAACTTCCGCCAAGGCTGGCGCGACCAGCCTCGTGAGGCCACCTGGCGCGATCAGCCTCGTGAGGCAAACCCTCAGGCCAATGTCGTTCTTTCACCGCTGCCGCCGCCATCCCAGAGGAATGACGTCAACCAGCCTGATGAGGGCGTTGGGGGCTACCAGGAGCCTCGCGCGGTCGCCTACATCCTCGGCGGAGCTCAGGCTCCTGCGTCCAACCGCCACTTCAAGCAGTTCCCTCGCGAGGTGAATGCCGCCCTCCCAAAGCCAGAAGCCGCACGACCCCTCAAGTGGTCGCAGTACGCCATCACCTTCGACTCCAAGGACCACCCCAAGTCCGCGGCCACCGCAGGCGCGCTCCCCATGCTGTGCACTCCCACCATCAGCAACGTCACAGTCACCAAGACCCTCATCGACGGAGGTGCTGGCCTTAACGTGCTCTTCATCGAGACCTTCGAGCAGCTCTAGGTGCCTTACGAGCAGCTCGTGCCGACGAGACCCTTCTCGGGCATGACCGATGGCTCCACGCTGCCCCTAGGCCAGGTGCGCCTCCCCGTCACCTTTGGCACCCGCAAGAACTACCACACTGAGCTCATCGACTTCAACGTCGCCCACATCGGCCTGTGTAGGATCGAGGAGATAGGTCTAGAGGGGGGGTGAATAGACTCCTAACCAGAAAGATTAGCAGTTTTTAATTTCTCTTGGAATTTAGGCAGATTTTGGCACAAGTTAAGATCACTCCTATTCCTTCTACACATGCATATCTAGAGATTGAGCAGCGGAAATAGTAAAGCATGCAATAGTATGGAAAGTAAAGGGGTAGAGTATGGAAGATCAAACACAATGAAGACACGGTGGTTTTTGGCGTGGTTCCGATAGGTGGTGCTATCGTACGTCCACGTTGATGGAGACTTCAACCCACGAAGGGTAACGGCTGCGCGAGTCCACGGAGGGCTCCACCCATGAAGGGTCCACGAAGAAGCAACCTTGTCTATTCCACCATGGCCTACATCCACGAAGGACTAGCCTCACTCGGGGTAGATCTTCACGAAGTAGGCGATCTCCTTGCCCTTACAAACTCCTTGGTTCAACTCCACATCTGGTTGGAGGCTCCCAAGTGACACCTAACCAATCTAGGAGACACCACTCTTCAAAAGGTAATAGACGGTGTGTTGTTGATGAACTCCTTGCTCTTGTGCTTCAAATGATAGTCTTCCCAGCACTCAAACACTCCTCACAGATTTGGCTATGGTGGAAGAAGGATTTGAGTGGAAAGCAACTTGGGAAAGGCTAGAGATCAAGGTTCAAATGGTAGGAATGGAATATCTTGATCTCAACACATGAGTAGGTGGTTCTCTCTCAGAAAATGAATGGTGGAAGTGTAGGCACGTTCTGATGGTCTCCTTACTGAGAAGGATGGGGTGGAGGGGTATATATAGCCTCCACACAAAATCCAACCGTTACACACTTTTGACCCAACTCGGTGGCACCGAAACGATAATCTCGGTAGCACCGAACTGTGTAAAAGATATGAACGTTAGGAATCTCGGTGGGACCGATACAAACAACTCGGATGGACCGAAGTGCAATGGCTTAGGGCAATCCTCATCTCGGTGGCACCGATTGCATCAACTCGGTAGGACCGAAGTGAAGCAATAAGGCAACAGAGAGTTGGCAAGCCATCTCGGTGAGACCGATTTGCATACTCGGTGAGACCGAAGTGAATGCAAACGATTACAGAGAGTTGGCAAGGCCATCTCGGTGAGACCGAGATCCATTTCGGTGGATCCGATTTGTTAGGGTTTGGCAGTGGCTAAGTCTTGGATGAACTCGGTCAGGCCGGATTGGAAATTTCGGTGGGGCTGAGTTGGACTTTGGGTTTTGGACATATTTGGGATTGAGAAAGTGGTTGAGGGTTTAGGAATGCTGTCACTAAGCACTTGAGCAAAAAGACCATTAAGCAACACCTCATCCCCTTTTAATAGTATTGGCTTTCCTATGGACTCAATGTGATCTTGGATCACTAAACCAAAAATGTAGAGTCTTGATCTTTGCCAATTCTTGTCCTTAGCATTTTGAAGGGTCCACGTCCTCTTGTCCCTGCCACGCCATTGTTGAACTTGTCTGAAATTCACTAGATAAAAGCATTAGTCCAACAACATGTATGTTGGCAAGAATTACCAAAACCACCAAGGGAGCAAATGTGCTTTCAATCTCCCCCTTTTTGGTAATTGATGACAACATACATCAAAGCTTTAAATAAAGATTTAGCAGATGTATGTATGAAAGCTTTGAAGGAAACATGTATAATGTATGAGCTCCCTTGAACTCCCCCTGAAGATGTGCATAACATGATGGTATCTTATGGGAAATATACATGTAACATGTATCTTGGCTATATGCATCAGAGCAATATATATATGTGGCATTAGGGTATCCACATGTACAAGATTTTCTCCTTGCAAACAATATATACTTAGCAAAAGGTCAACCATGTACATGAGTGTGATGCATATACTTACCTTGAAGTTCTTGATCAAGTACCTGAAGAAATACACTTGAGAAAACAGGGTTAGATAACACAAGATAATTTCTTCAAGAAAAAGGATACAAGATCAACAAGAAACCAATATTGGGATGACATGTAGAAGAGAGTATCACTAGGTGAATACTTCTTTGAAGCAGACATGTCCCCAAAAGAAATAGCTGTCTCCCCTTAAAGAACTTCCTCTCCCCCTGAATCTGACATGGATATTGGGAGTAGGTAGGGTGAGAAAACTAGAACGGCCAAAGAACAAACTAATCACTAATCATGTTTCTCCCCTCTTAGAAACATGTAACATTCTCTCCTCTTGTAAGGTGCATCTTTTGTTTTGAATAGATAAGCTTAAGCTTTGATGTATTCCTCTCTCCCCCTTTGACATCAATTTCCAAGAAGGGACTTCAAGGTTATTGATTATGTGAGTTTGGTCCTTGAGAAATACAGCTAGATGCATGTAGAGGATAAGAATCATCGAGTGGAGCTGGAGCAGAAAAACTAAGGGAAAATTTGACAGAAAATTCCTTAGAGCAGTCAAAATCGGTGACACCGAGTTGAGACAATTCGGTGGAACCGAGTTTGATGCAATGGAATATTTTGTCAACTCAGCTCACTAGGCAAGGAAATCTCACAAGGATTTGCAAAGAATTAACTGCGAATCAAGCTAAAAGAGAAGAAACAGAAAAGAAGCAAAGAAATGTCTAGATGAAGTTTTTTTTTGAAAAGAAACACTCTAGCAAGAAGAGAACAAGCAGAAGAGACACTAGAGAACTTCATCTAGATGGGTCGGCGACTAGGTCACCTATGTTAGAGTATTTTGACTTAGGAGTCAAGTGAAAACACTTGATCATAGGTCATACTCGACGTTAAGCTCAAAATGGGGTTGCCATTTTTCCTTTAAGCTTTTGATGTATTCACATCTTGTTGAGTTGCTTTAGCTCATGTCTTTGAGTAAAGCTTCTCTAAGATGTGAGAACTTACATTGGTATTTGGTGAAGTCCATCATGTAGTTGAACTTGAAATGGATGCTCGTGAATTGATGTTTGGAGCTATCCTATCATTTGTAGTTCATCTTCCTACATGGGTTAGATTTGCAAGGAACAACATGTGTATCCAAAATGACAAGAATGAAGCATAACTCAAATGTTGTCAAAGGATATGTTTAGGTTGTCTTGTTCCTTGTTACTCCATCAATTGTTGATACTTGGGTTATACAAGATTGCTCAAGATAAGAGTGTGATGCAATCTTGTGACAAGAAGCTTGTCCAAGTACCTACAAAAGGTTAGATACCATACAAGGGAGCAAAATATCCAAGATATAAAATGATCATGAAAGATATCATGGATTAGTTAAGAATGCTCATGCCCTTGTATGCATCCACATGAACCTCTAGTTCACGTTTGAAGCATCAATGATGTTCAATTCACTTCTCAAGTGACAAAACACTTTCTCATCAAGTGGTTTGGTAAAGATGTCCGCCAATTGTTTGTCAGTATGAACATGTTTAAGGTCAATATCACCTTTCTCAACATGATCTCGAATGAAATGGTGACGAACCTCAATATGCTTAGTTCGAGAGTGTTGCACGGGATTGTGTGCTATCTTAATAGCACTCTCATTGTCACAAAGTAATGGTACATGTCTCACATGCACACCATAATCTTTAAGAGTCTGTGTCATCCATATTAATTGAGCACAACATGATCCCGCGGCAATGTATTCCGCTTCGGCAGTAGATAGAGATACGGAATTTTGTTTCTTGGAGGACCAAGACACAAGAGATCTACCAAGAAATTGACATGTACCCGAAGTGGATTTTCTGTCAACCTTGTCTCCGGCATAGTCCGAATTGGAGTAGCCAACAAGATTGAAAGAAGATCCTTTGGGATACCATATGCCAAAGTTCGGTGTATGTATCAAGTATCTCACGATTCTTTTCACCGCCTTAAGGTGACACTCTTTTGGTGCCGCTTGGTATCGTGCACACATGCACACACTTAGCATAATGTCGGGTCGAGAGGCACATAGATATAATAATGAACCAATCATAGATCGATAAACCTTTTGATCAACCGGTTTGCCATCCTTGGTCAAGTCAAGATGTCCACTCGTGGGCATGGGAGTTTTCATACCTTTACTCTCTTGCATGTTGAACTTTTTGAATAAGTCCTTGGTATACTTTGTTTGAGAGACAAAGGTACCTTCCCTAGTTTGCTTGATTTGCAAACCAAGAAAGAATTTGAGTTCACTCATCATAGACATCTCAAACTTTTCGGACATCAGCCTTCCAAACTTTTCACTAAAAGAGGGGTTAGTAGAACCAAAGATAATATCATCAACATAAATTTGGCATACAAATAATTCTCCATTAACCCTCTTAGTGAACAAAGTTGAATCAATCTTCCCAATTTCAAAACCTTTTTCAAGAAAAAACTTTGTCAAGCATTTGTACCAAGCTCTAGGGGCTTGTTTAAGACCATAAAGAGCTTTACGAAGTTTGTACACATGATTAGGTTTCTTGGGATTCTCAAAGCCGGGAGGTTGTTTAACATATACTTCCTCCTCAATTTCACCATTTAAGAAGGCACTTTTAATATCCATTTGGTAAAGAGTGATATCATGGTGATTGGCATAAGCAAGTAAAATGCGAATGGATTCAAGTCTTGCAACGGGGGCATAGGTCTCACCATAGTCCATACCTTCGATTTGTGTGTAACCTTGTGCTACGAGACGAGCCTTGTTGCGTACAACTTGTCCATCTTCATCTTGCTTATTCCGAAACACCCATTTGGTTCCAATGATGTTTTGCTCTTCCTTAGGCTTCTCAACCAATGTCCACACTTGGTTCCTCTCAAAGTTGTGTAGCTCTTCGTGCATTGCATTCACCCAATCGGGGTCCTTGAGAGCATCTTCTACCTTTAAGGGTTCAACACTAGAGATAAATGAGTAATGCTCACAAAAGTTAGCTAAACGAGATTTAGAGCGAGTAATTCTCCCCGTTTGGATATCTCCAAGTATTTGTTCGACGGGATGATCCTTGTCGATTCTTGCTCTAACTCGAGGTAGCTTTTTATTGGGTTGTGGTGAGGCTTCCTCATCATCATCATCATCTTATTCTTCGTTGATGTTGTCGTTGTCTGTTTGTGGAGGTGGAGAAGAAGGTTGAGGTGGATCATCTTGTTGTACTTCCTCATTCCCATTGTCTTGACGTGTTCCACTTGTGGATGCCTCCATGTCAACTTGTCGTTCACCTTGATGTGAAGTTGGGGCTTCCACTTGAATAGACGAGGTACTCTCCTTTACTTCCACAGGGCGAATCTTGCCAATGGGCAAGTCTTGGATTGCTTCCGATGGTTCTTTATCTCCTACATCAAGTGGCAATTGCTCGACTTGCGAGCCGTTAGTCTCATCAAACTTCACATCTATAGTCTCTTCAACTTTTCGAGTGAAGTTGTTGTAGACACGGTAAGTGTGAGAGTTCGATCCATAACCAAGTAGGAAACCTTCATGAGATTTAGGAGCAAATTTTGAACGACGATGCTTATCAAGAATGTAACATTTTGAGCCAAATACTCGAAAGTATCCAACTTGTGGTTTGTTACCGGTGAGCAGTTCATACGCCGTTTTACCAAGAAGCTTGTGAAGATAGAGTCGGTTTGTTGCATGACAAGCTGTTTCAACCGCTTCTGCCCAAAAATGTCTTGGCGTCTTGTATTCATCAAGCATTGTCATTGCCATCTCAATAAGTGTACGGTTCTTCCTCTCAACAACTCCATTTTGTTGAGGCGTGTACGTAGCTGAGAACTCATGTGAAATACCCTCCTCATCAAGAAAGGTGTCCACATTGGCGTTCTTGAACTCCGTTCCATTGTCACTCCGAACCTTCTTGATCTTCACTTCAAATTGATTTTGAGCTTTTCTTGCGAAGTTCTTGAAGATCTTTTGTACCTGCGATTTGTCATCAAGAAAGAACACCCACGTAAATCTGGAAAAATCATCAACAATGACTAAACCGAAAGAGTTACCACCAAGACTCTTATAGGCGTTGGGACCAAACAGATCCATATGAAGTAGCTCGAGTGGTCTCCTCGTGGTCATAATGTTCTTTACGGGATGGCTTCCTCCAACTTGTTTTCCTGCTTGGCAAGCACTACAAAGTCGATCTTTGTCAAATATAACATCTTTTACTCCAAGAATGTGATCTCCTTTAACAAGTTTATCAAGGTTACGCATACCAACATGTCCAAGTCTTCTATGCCATAACCAACCTTTAGAAGATTTTGCAATTAAACATGTACGAGGTTGGGCTCTCTTAGTGAAATCAACAATGTATAGATCACCTCTACGAATGCCGGTAAAGACTATATTATGATTATCTTGGCGAAACACTTGGCAATCTACTTTGGTAAATAGAACATTAAAACCAAAATCGGCTAGTCTAGATACGGAAAGAAGATTGTAACCAAGAGATTCAATAAGCATAACATTTTGTATGGATCTATCATTGGATATGGCCACCTTACCAAGGCCAAGTACCTTACCCTTGGAGTTGTCTCCAAAAGTCACATACTTGCGTGGACCATCATTTTTTGTAAGCTCACGAAACATGTCTCTATCTCCGGTCATGTGATCGGTACATCCACTATCGAGAATCCACTCTTTTCCTCCGGCCATATAATCTCGAAGATTTGCCATAAGACTGAGATTCCTCATGGTCTTCTCAAATTCAATATCAAAGTCTTCGTCTTCATCATAATAGCCGTGCTCAACATCATCATCATGCATGTGATTAACAGATTCATTAGTTTCATGATCATGACAATGTTCAAGTTTATGAATTCTAATAGTTTCCATGATAATATTGCTAATAGTTCTAACATCTCCTTTGGCATGCATGAGATCACGAAGCTCAAACAAGCAATCATCAAACTTGGGATCATTAGGACCCATCTTGTGAAAAACAACAACCTTATGAAGAATCTTATCAAGACTCTTTAAAGAATAATCGGGATATCGCTTTTCTAAATCATGCCATAGAGTATAAGCACATGCAAAGTTTCGCATACAACCAAGCACAATCTTAGGTAATCCTCTAATGATAAGATTGACGGTTCTAAGATTATGAAGCATGTCAATTTACTCTTCATGAGTAGGATGCAAGGGATCAATAGGGGGCACATAAGGATTATGAATATACTTGCTCAAGTTAAACTCATCGAAGATATCAAGCATTTCATCCCTCCAAAAGTTGTAATACTCCCCATTGAGAATAGGCACTCTACGTCTAATACTCCCGAACGTTGACATATCCATCTCCCTCCAATGGTGATGAAACCAAAGCAATGCAGACCAAAGCTCTGATACCAATTGTAGGATCGAGGAGATAGGTCTAGAGGCGGGGTGAATAGACTCCTAACCAGCCAAATTAGCAGTTTTTAATTTCTCTTGGAATTTAGGCAGATTTTGGCACAAGTTAAGATCACTCCAATACCTTCTACACATGCATATCTAGAGATTGAGCAGCAGAAATAGTAAAGCATGCAATAGTACGAAAAGTAAAGGGGTAGAGTATGGAAGATCAAACACAATGAAGACACGGTGGTTTTTGGCGTGGTTCCGATAGGTGGTGCTATCGTACGTCCACGTTGATGGAGACTTCAACCCACGAAGGGTAACGGCTGCGCGAGTCCACGGAGGGCTCCACCCACGAAGGGTCCACGAAGAAGCAACCTTGTCTATTCCACCATGGCTTATGTCCACGAAGGACTAGCCTCACTCGGGGTAGATCTTCACGAAGTAGGCGATCTCCTTGCCCTTACAAACTCCTTGGTTCAACTCCACATCTGGTTGGAGGCTCCCAAGTGACACCTAACCAATCTAGGAGACACCACTCTCCAAAAGGTAATAGATGGTGTGTTGTTGATGAACTCCTTGCTCTTGTGCTTCAAATGATAGTCTTCCCAGCACTCAAACACTCCTCATAGATTTGGCTATGGTGGAAGAAGGATTTGAGTGGAAAGCAACTTGGGAAAGGCTAGAGATCAAGGTTCAAATGGTAGGAATGGAATATCTTGATCTCAACACATGAGTAGGTGGTTCTCTCTCAGAAAATGAATGGTGGAAGTGTAGGCACGTTCTGATGGCTCTCCTTACTGAGAAGGATGGGGTGGAGGGGTATATATAGCCTCCACACAAAATCCAACCGTTACACACTTTTGACCCAACTCGGTGGCACCGAAACGATAATCTCGGTAGCACCGAACTGTGTAAAAGATATGAACGTTAGGAATCTCGGTGGGACCGATACAAACAACTTGGATGGACCGAAGTGCAATGGCTTAGGGAAATCCTCATCTCGGTGGCACCGATTGCATCAACTCGGTAGGACCGAAGTGAAGCAATAAGGCAACAAAGAGTTGGCAAGCCATCTCGGTGAGACCGATTTGCATACTTGGTGAGACCGAAGTGAATGCAAACGATTACAGAGAGTTGGCAAGGCCATCTCGGTGAGACCGAGATCCATTTCGGTGGATCCGATTTGTTAGGGTTTGGCAGTGGCTAAGTCTTGGATGAACTCGGTCAGGCCGGATTGGAAATTTCGGTGGGGCCGAGTTGGACTTTGGGGTTTGGACATATTTGGGATTGAGAGAGTGGTGAGGGTTTAGGAATGCTGTCACTAAGTACTTGAGCAAAAAGACCATTAAGCAACACCTCATCCCCTTTTAATAGTATTGGCTTTCCTATGGACTCAATGTGATCTTGGATCACTAAACCAAAAATGTAGAGTCTTGATCTTTGCCAATTCTTGTCCTTAGCATTTTGAAGGGTCCACGTCCTCTTGTCCCTGCCACGCCATTGTTGAACTTGTATGAAATTCACTAGATAAAAGCATTAGTCCAACAACATGTATGTTGGCATGAATTACCAAAACCACCAAGGGAGCAAATGTGCTTTCAGCCTGCCCTACAACGCCATCCAGGGCTACCCTGCGCTCGCCAAGTTCATGGCGGTGTCTCATCACGCCTACAATGTTCTCAAGATGCCTTGCTGCAGTGGCATCATCACCGTCTCCTGCAACGAGAAGGATGCGATCTGCTCCCTTGAGCACGCCTACAAGGCTACCGCCACCGCCCATCCAGCTGACGAGGACGCGGCCGAGCGTCCTGAGGCCGCGCCCGAAAGAGGAAGCAGCTGTTCTCTCAGGACCGCGCCGAGACAAAGAAGGTGTCGGTTGACGGCAGCGGCTCAGGCCCTGCCTTCACTATCGGCGCCGGCCTTCCTCCTGCATAGGAAGGCGCGCTCGTCGCCTTCCTTCGGGCAAACTCGGATGTTTTCGCCTGGAAAGCATCTGACTTGTCTGGTGTACCGAGGGAGGTGATCGAGCACCACTTAGTGGTGTGCCCCAACGCACGCCCCATCAAGCAAAAAGCACGGCGCCAGGTGCCCGAAAAGCAAGAGTTCATCGTTCAGGAAGTGCACAAGCTGCAAGAAGTTGGAGTCGTCCGTGAGGTGCGCCATCCCGAATGACTCACCAACCCAGTCGTCGTCCCCAAGAAGGGCGGCAAGGAACGTATGTGCGTCAACTTCACGAGCCTCAACAAGGCCTGCCCTCAGGACCCCTTTCTGCTACCGTGCGTCGGCCGGGGTATGGACTCCGCCACCGGCTACGCCCACATGCCCTTCGGCTTGAGGAACGCCGGTGCCACCTTCCAGTGGCTGGCGTGCCTCATGCCGGGGCCTCGAACTGGGGGGGACTTCACAATCTCTCACCCATGTGGGAAGGCCCTTTCGGGGTTGCTCATGTCTCCAGGCCCGGTGCCACCCGACTGGAGACGGAGGACGGAGTTCCTGTGCCTAACGCCTGGAACATCCAACACCTCCGCAAGTTCTACCCGTGACCCTCACGCGTACAAATGAAATGGGGTTGTACACGCCCCGGAGACTCTCAATGCGTTCGCCTGATGGGCACGCAAGAGCTCCCGCCCACGCCCAAGTGGAAGCCCCATGCTCCGCGCTGGCGGAACGATCGAACCACGATCATGCCCATGCCCAAGTGGAAGCCCCATGCTCCGCGCTGGCGGAACGATCGAGCCGCGATCATACCCACACCCCAGTGGAAGCCCCATGCTCCGCGCTGGCGGAACAGTCAACTGAGGGCGCCTCACGGGCTGCACCAACCTCAAGCTGACCCGTGCCGGACACGGCAGCCACATCTCTTTTGGTTGTGTAATGGAATCCATTATCTTGCATCAGTAAAGCTTCAGTTTCCATAACATGGTGTATTTCGTCATATCTTTGCCTCACGAGCCGCGCGCGCTCACGGCATCCCTCATGAGCCTCACGCGAGAGGGGGCTGGACACGGTGTCTGTGCTCGGGTCAGTCCCAGCAGCGCTGAAAAATCCAAGCAACCAGGGCTCTGGCTCATGGGCCTGCTCCCGTGCACGCCACCCCACCAAGGTCCTTGGTGTCTTATCTTCTCGCGTAACGCCCATGAGCGAGCCGGCGAGCGTGCGCCGCTCCCCTGTTATGAGACTTTTCTACATATAGTTATCTCAGGAGCAGGTCACTTGGAAGGTCTTGCGAGCGACGCCTCGCGAGGTGGTCCCATGGCAGGACGCCCCTTTGAGCCTCGGGAAGCTTCGTAGGCCTTGCCTCGGGAGCCAGCCTACGACGGCCGTCTCAGGGGGAGATCTCGCGAGCAAAAACCCCGCAAGGCACACCCTGCAAGGCGTGGCTCGCCCGATGCTACCCTCCGCAAAAGCTAAGTCTACTACCTCGCGAGCCACCCTCGCCTTCTCTCAAGCTTCCCTTTCTAGCAACCTCACCGAGCGCCGGCATTTCTCCCTCCGCGAGCCGCTTGCACGACAAAGGGGGGCTCCCTGAGCATCGCGCCTCGGGAGCCCTTACTGGCTCCCGGTGCCCTCACCTCCTGGCCTTGTCCAGGCATCGTGACCTGACATACCAGTGACGGCTGTAGCCCGCCTAGGGGCTGGGCCCTGACGACGTAGAGCACACAAGGCAAGCGAAAAAGGAAAACAAGCCTCAAGAGAAAGCTTCACGAGGGCACGAGCATACATCACAGCAAGTCATAATGTATTTAAGCAAAAGTCATTGTCTTCACACCCCCACAGGGCCATGGTTAACTATGCACAGGATAGTGAGGAAAAGGCCTAAGAGGACACGTCGCCATCACCACTGTTGCTGCCATTGTCGTCTTCGCCTTCTTCGGTTCCGCCTGAGCTCTCGCTGCTACCGTGGGTGAACTGCGCGTGCAGCGCGTCCACATGGTCTTCCACCGCCTTCCCGAGGTCACCACGGAGCTCCTTCGGGACGGGAGCTATAACATTGTTGAAGTCAAAGATGGGGTCGGCGTGGAGGAGGTGGCTGAAGATGCGCGTTGCTGCCTGGGTGAGGAGATCACGGCACTCCTCCTCGACGATGCTGTCCACCTTCTTGGCTCCAACCTCGAGCCGCTCCACGAGCTTGGTGAAGAAGTCAAGGTAGCTGGCATCGTGGGTCTCGAGGGGGCTGCTGACGTCCTCCATGCAAATGGAGTCCAAGGCGCGGCGGGCTCAAAGCTCGAGGGTGCGGAACATCTTGGAGAGCTCGAGCAGCCGCCCCCGCGCTCGGGCCGCCTCGTCCCTCGCCTGCTCCACGACGGCGGTGACGCCCCCCACCTGCTGCTAGAGGGAAGCCAGCTCGGTCTCGGCATTGGCCTGGGCCTGCAGCGCTGTCTCTCGCCGGGTCTCCGCTTCGGTCAGCACCTCCTTAAGGCCCGTGATCTCATGCTGAAGCTCCTCGCGCCTCGCCTTGAAGCGATCCTCCTACAGCTTCAGTTTCTTGCTGTGCTCCTCGGCAAGCGCCTTGCGGCTCTGCGCGACCCTCCTGTCGGCCTCCTCCTGAATCTTCTTCTCCTTGGCCGCTAGATTGGCATTGGCCTTGTCCAGACGCTGGGCGTAGGAGCTCTGAGCGGCGGCTACCTCGCGTTCCAGCACCTCCAGCCACTCGCGCTCCAGGTCATGCGCAGACGCCGTCCACGCGAGCTCCCGCTCACGGATCTCAAGGTCCGCTCCATGGGCCGCCAGTTCCTCTTCGCGGGCGGACATGGCGTTCTCCCGCGCCTGGAGCTGCTGTTCCAGCGCGGTGTTCTGGTCTTGGAGCTCCTTTCCGCGGGCCTCCGCCGCCTCACGCCGCCTGTCTGCCGCCTCGGCCTCTCGGAAAGCGTGCTCGCTGGCCTCCTTCGCCTCGGCGGCGGCCTTCTCGCCTCTCGCACGAGCAGCCTTGTTCTGGCGCTGGCCCAGTCTAACAGCAACCTCGAGTTGATGCCACCCTCGGGCCAGGCGCAGGCGCTCTTCAGCTAGGCGCGCTTCCACGGCCTGAAGCTCTGCCCCGAGCTAGCCTAGCACGGCCGTGGCATTCTGTAAGGCCCTGCACCTAATCAAGGTGTGGCTGCTCACGAGCGCCAGGGCCCAGGCCGGGTTTGGCTCTTCGTCACCCGCCGCCGTCGTGGCTCGCGAGGGCCTAGCGCCACTCGCCAGGAGCGGAGGGCTCGTGGGGGCCTCCTCCTCGTCTTGCCGAGGCAGCGCACCCCGTGGGCTCGGTGCCCCCCCCAGCGGAGGCTCCGCGCACCGGCAAGTCGCGCGGGCCTTCCACGGTGCCTCCACCACCCGCGATGCGCGGCGGGAGAGTTGGCGTCTCCGCCTCTACCATCACGACGTCTGCCCCAGCAGTGGGCGCCCCAGGGACCGCGGAGCCGCCTCCTGAGGACGCCTCCTGAGGCTCGCCCGCTTGGACCTCCCAAGCCATGTCCTTCTGCGTCTTAGGTGCGGCCCCGTGCACCTCTGCCCTCGCCGGCGGTGCGGCCCCCACCGGCGGTGCGGCCCCCACCGAGCTGGGGGTCCTCTTCTTCTTCTTCTTCTTGCTAGAGGAAGACCTACGTAAGGCGAAGACTCAGGTACGCGTGGCGCGCCAGGCGCGAGGGAAGGGAAGGCAGACGCTTACTCATCATTGGCGACCCATTTCCTCCTCTTCAACGGCCGCGACAAGGCGCTGCCGCCGCCATCCTCGTGGGGCTCCTTCTCACGACTGGCCCCCGAGGCTGGGCCCGGGGGCTCGGTGGCCTCGACTTCGGCACCGGCCTCCTCCACGGGGGGGACCGCAGGATTCGCCCCCGGCACTCCCCCCAGAGGTTCGCGGCTCCACGGCCGCCGCGCGGGGACTCCCCAGGCCCCCCGTCCTGGCATGTATGGCGGGCACGGCCTCAGGCAGGGCGACGTCATCACTGTCCCCGAGCCTGCGGACGAGTTGGCGGCAAGTCCACCGGGATGGGCCACCGCCGTCCTCCGCGTCGCCCGTCGAGTCCCGCCGAGCCAGGGACCACCAACAAAGGGTTGTCCCGAGGTCCCTCGAGGCCCTCTGGAAGCAGCCCCCACTGGTCGAAACGTGGCATCGCGCCAGCTAGTGCCGCCTTGTTTGTGTAGCGGTACAAGGGCAGCCCATCCCTGGGTGGCTCGTCCACCTCCCCACCGATCAGGGTATGGAGCACCTCGTTCAGCACCTCCGGCAGCAAGCTGTCCGTGCTCAGCCGCATCGGATCCTCCAGGCCGGTGAAGGCCCACATCGGGCGGGGGTGCCGCTGGAGGGGAGCGATGCGCCGGCGAAGGAGCTCCCTCACGACTATGACCACTGTTACTTTTGCAGCCCTCAACTCAGCTAACCTCCTTCACACCCGTGCCAGCCTCGGGTCGGCAAGCCTCTCATGCCCCCATCCGGAGCTTCTTGTCGCCGGAGCCCTCGGCAGCTACAGCAAGGGGCTGAACTGGGCCGCGTTGACGGAGTTCGGGCTCCGGGGACCCAAAGGTTCGAACACTGGGGTGAGCTTGTTCCTACCTCCTCGTCCCCTACCACAGCCTAACTACGGCGAAGCTACGGCTAGAGGGCGCTAGTGGGAGCGGACCGTGGACTCAGCAGTTTACCCAGGTTCGGGCCACCTTGCGGTGTAAAACCCTACTCCTGCTTGGTTGGGATTGCAATGAGCAAGAAGGTGTTCTCTCGTACCAGGTGGGAGAGGAAGGAGTCCATCCTCTGCAATGGCAGCACTGTCCCTTTATACCTACCTTGGTCCTCTTCCCCCTCGAAACTTAGGCGGGAATGGTTGCCACACTTGGCTGGTTTTGAAAGGGGATAGGCGCTCAGGCTATCCTGACAAAAGGCGGTCTTCGCCTGCAAAAGCATGATCCATGACGCGCCAGTGGGCTCGGTGATGACCTCCGCCCTGCGCGCCCGCCGTCTTGGTCTTCTTTCGCCGATCGGCCAACCTTTGGGGTTGCTTTGGGAAGTGGATTGCTGACCTTGTTCCCTTAGCACAAAAGGGGAAACCCTCTTCATCCGCGCCTGCTGGCACGGCCTCTGTCGCCGTTCGTCGCCGCGCGCGTCACCCACGTGATGGGCACGAGACCGCGCGGCTGAGCCGAACAGCCCTTGTCTTCTGCGCCTTCGGGAGGGTGCCTCGGGAGGCCACCTCAGGAGGCCGCCTCATGAGAGGTCCTCGCGAGGCTGTTGGTGAAGATGCTGAGTCTTGCTCACCCGCTCCCTGAGGAGGGGTCCTCAGGAGGCCAAGGCCTCATGAGGGGTCTTGGTGAGATGCTCGATGATGGCGGCTTGCTGGGCCTATGCCAGGCGTCGCGCCCTAGGCCAAAGGCAGATGGACTAGGATACCCTGGGATCCACGGGCCCAACAGTAGCCCCCGGGCCCGTGGCGCGCACGTTCCTGCCCATAGGGGGCGAAACGGCGCGGGCCCTAACCGGCTACGGGCCAGGCATGACGCGTGGCGCACGATGTGATGGGGGAGGCCCCCACTTCTCCCACGATGCCTCGGTAACCGCCCACGCTGACATAAAGCCTGTCGCGCGAGACCATCATTGCCTTCCTTGCTGCTGCTGCTGCTGCTGCTTGACCGCCGCCGCCAAAGAAGGCAGAGCGACGAGAAGAGCCCCGCGCCAGGCATAAAGAGGGGGAGAGAAGAGCCGAAGTCCTCCACCCATCTTCTTCTTCCTCCAATCTTCCCTTCCTCATCTTGCCAGAGCCACCGCAGTGATGGCGAGGGGAAGAGGGCGTGCCCGCGCTTCTGCTGCCGCATCCAAGGTTCCGCCCCGGGGGCGCAGGCGCTCCCCGACGGCTGTCGGCGCCGGTCCCAGCGGCTGTGGAAGGGGCACCGCCCGCGGGCGCGGAGGGCGCGGCGCGCGCGGCCGAGGTGGCCGTGGCGGGGCGGCCGCCCTACCTCCCCAGGCAGGGAGCCATTCGGCGGAGGCGGCTCATGAGTTCATAGTGAACATGCATCACCGGCCCTGCACCTGGCTCCGGCTCCCGGACTCCTTCGTGGAGGCGATGGCGGACTGCACGCCCTTGGCCTATGGGTGCAGGCTGATGGCTACTGCAACGGCCCCACCTGGGTGGCGACGGAGTTCACCCCCTCGGGTTTGCATGTCCTCTAGTTCAAGTATGATGGGGCCGCTACGCTCTTCGTGAAGATCTTCGGGATCTCCGGCAGCCGCCTGGAGTGCTGCGCGAAGAGCGAGGATGGCAGCTACAGCGGCTCCTCCAGTGAGGACAACAGCGAAAGCGGTGCCGCCCCCTCTGGCGGAAGCGGAAGCGACGACAGCTCCCCCCGCGTCAAGAGCGAGGATGAGGACTCCGACTAGGCGCGTGCGGCGTCCATGTTGGAGTCTTGGGGATGACGGCGCCCCGCCTAGGCCTCTTTCTTCTTTTTATTCTCCTGCACTGGATCGATGTAGCCCCGTGGGGGTGTGAAAACAATAGCCTTTATGTTTTAATTTAATGCTTTTGCGGTTTGGGATGTATGTGTTCCCTCCCGAGTCCTCTCGTGAGGCCGATTTTTCCTTTCTCGTTCGCCTCGGCGCTCTACGCCGTCAAGACCTAGCCCCCGAGAGGGCCTCAGCCATCGCTGGTATGTCCGGTCGCGATGCCGGGACAAGGCCAGGAGGTGAGGGACACCGGGAGCTAGTGAGGGCTCCTGAGGCGCGATGCTTAGGGAGCCCCCCTTTGGCGTGCAAGCAGCTCACGCGAAAGAAAAAATGCCAGTGCTCAGCGAGATCGCGGAGGGAGAGAGCTTGAGTGACGGTGAGGGCATCTCACGAGGAGGTTGGACTTAGCTTTTGGTGGGGAGCGGTGTCGGGCGAGCCACAGCTCATGAGGAGTGCATGCGGCTCACGAGGCGTGCCTCGCGAGGCTCGGCCTTCGAAGTCTTCGTCTTGCGAGGTCTTCTGATTAGGCGATCGCTGCAGGCCAGCTCGTGAGAGGCTGCCCGCGAGGATCCCGAGCGGCTTGCCTCCTGAGACAACTGCACGCCGACAAATCTCACAATGGGGGAGCGACGCGCGCTCGCTAGCTCGCTCGTGGCCGTTGCATGAGGAGATAAGGCACCAAGGACCTTAGTGAGGTGACGTGCACGGGAGCAGGCCCGCGAGCCAGAGCTCAGTCACTTGGATTTAGCGGCGCTGTAGGGACGGACCCAAGCACAGGCGCCGTGCCTAGCCCCCGCTCATGGAACGGTCAGGAGAGGGGTCGCGAGCACGTGGCTCTCTCGAGACGGCATCGTACCCAACACGCAATTAAGCAGGCAACATAAACTCATCAGAGCATAATCAGCAAGATTCATTACACAACCAAAAAGGGAGAGGGGCGAGGCTGCCGTGTCCGGCACGGGCCAGCTTGAGGTTGGTGCAGCCCGTGGGGCACCCTTAGTCACGTTAAACCAAATCACCTTGGTGGAAGGATCCCTAGAGCGAAGGCGCGGTGAGGAAGAACTTGGGCCGCGTGAGGTGACGCTCGGACGCACCTGGCAGGACTGTGCTAGGGAGTCGTCAGATCGCCTGGTGGAGCGTGCCACGGAAGCTCACTCCTCCGGGACCAATGGGCTCCTGAGGCCCAGGGGGCTCGCGAGGAGTGGGGGGCTCACGAGGCCCTGACACGAGGGGCGCCAGCCTCTGGAAGGAGGCATCGGCGTTCCTCAGGCCGAAGGGCATGCGCGCGCCACCGCCAACGGGGCCAGTGCCCTGACCGACTCGCAGCAGCAAGAAGGGGTCCTGAGTGGCGGCCTTGTTGAGGCAGGTTAAGTCAACGCACATACGCTCCTTGTCGCCCTTCTTGGGGACGACGACTGGGTTGGTGAGCCATTCGGGATGGTGCATGTAGGATCGAAAGTATGTCTAGAGGGGGGGGGGTGATTAGACTACTTGACCAAATAAAAACCTAACCTTTTCCCAATTTTAGAAGCAGGCAGATTCTAGCAAGCATACAAGTCAAGCATCACCCTACACATGCAATTCTAAGAGTGTAGCAGCGGAAAGTAAACAATTGCATATGTAAGTAAAGGAGGGGATCAGAGATTTCAAACGCAATGAAGACACGGTGATTTTTGGCGTGGTTCCGATAGGTGGTGCTATCGTACGTCCACGTTGATGGAGACTTCAACCCACGGAGGTTAACGGCTGCGCGAGTCCACGAAGGGCTCCACCCACAAAGGGTCCACGAAGAAGCAACCTTGTCTATTCCACCATGGCTTACGTCCACGAAGGACTAGCCTCACTCGGGGTAGATCTTCACGAAGTAGGCGATCTCCTTGCCCTTACAAACTCCTTGGTTCAACTCCACATCATGTCGGAGGCTCCCAAGTGACACCTAACAAATCTAGGAGACACCACTCTCCAAAAGGTAATAGACGGTGTGTTGTTGAATGAACTCCTTGCTCTTGTGCTTCAAATGATAGTCTCCCCAACACTCAAACAACTCCTCACAGATTTGGCTATGGTGGAAGAAGGATTTGAGTGGAAAGCAACTTGGGAAAGGCTAGAAATCAAGGTTCAAATGGTTGGATTGGAATGTCTTGATCTCAACACGTGAGTAGGTGGTTCTCTCTTAGAAAATGTATGCTGGAAGTGTAGGCACGTTCTGATGGCTCTCCTTACTAAGAAGGAAGTGGTGGAGGGGTATATATAGCCTCCACACAAAATCCAACCGTTACACACTTTTGACCCAACTCGGTGGCACCGATCAAAAATCTCGGTGGCACCAAACTGTGTAAAAGATATGAACGTTAGGAATCTCGGTGGGACCGACTCGAACAACTCGGATGGACTGAAGTGCAATGGTTAGGGCAAACCTCGTCTCGGTGGCACCGATTGCATCAACTCGGTAGGACCGAAGTGAAGCAATAAGGCAACAGAGAGTTCGCAAGCCATCTCGGTGAGACCGATTTGCAAAACTCGGTGGGACCGAAGTGAGTGCAAACGATTACAGAGAGTTGGCAAGGCCATCTCGGTGGGACCGAGATCCATCTCGGTGGATCCGATTTGTTAGGGTTTTGGCAGTGGCTAAGTCCAGATGAACTCGGTGGCTCCGGATAGGAAATTTCAGTGGGGCCGAGTTGAAATGTAGGTTTTGGACATATTTGGATGGAGAACGTGGTTGAGGGTTTTGGAACACTGTCACTAAGCACTTGAGCAAAAAGACCATTAAGCAACACCTCATCCCCTTTTAATAGTATTGGCTTTCCTATGGACTCAATGTGATCTTGGATTACTGAACAAAAAATGTAGAGTCTTGAGCTTTTGCCAATCCTTGTCCTTAGCATTTTGAGGGGTCCACATCTCTAGTCCTTGCCATGCCAATCATTGAACATCCTGAAATCTTTAACTTGAATGGACATTAGTTCAATGAGATATATGTTGTTATGAATTACCAAAACCACCAAGGGAGCAAATGTGCTTTCAATCTCCCCCTTTTTGGTAATTGATGACAACATATAGATCAAAGCTTCGACAAATGATTAAATTAATGAAATACATCGTCGCTTCGAGAAGTATGTGATAAGCAAGAGCTCCCCCTAAATTTGTGCATTATTAAAAATTTGCGTTTGAATGCAAATGCACAATCGATTAGGATCATGGGTCACTCTTCCATGTCACATACAACTTGGTGGAGCGCGCAAAATGATATGAGTGGAATAGTAGGCACGCATCACCAACACAAGTGAATGATCATACACGATAATGATAAGCATAAGCATCACATAGAGCATAGTATGATCAATCACATAGAGTAGTAGCTCACAAACATAACGATCAAAGTATCTCACAGACGTAGTATCAAGCACACACATCAAAACAAAATACCATAAAGCAAATAGTAGCAAAAGAACTCGAGAAACAACGAGCAAAGCAAAGCAAGACTCTCTCTCTCGAAGCTAAGATCTATACAAATTCTCCCCCTTTGGCAACAAGTACCAAAAAGCTCGAATAGGTATAGGACTAATACGGCACTCTAGGCACGATCCTCGGAAGCTCCTGAAGGGGATCTCTGGCTGGCAGCTCCGGTGTTCGTAGACAGCGTCTTGATAAGTGCATCCGCGAAGGCTTCAACTGATGTCTGCTGGGCTGGTGGAGTGGAGACCGGCGGTGGCACTGTAGCAGCAGCAGCAGGTGCAAAGACTGTGGTCCTCAAATCCACAACTGGCACTGCAGCAGACCTGGCTGCCCTGGGCACTGTCTGGAATGTCTCCATAGTGGGTCTGTCATCTCCACTATCATCTGAAGCGGCTGCCCTGGCTGCATCAACATCGTCCTTCAGCTTTTCCACTATAGTCTGAACCTCAATGATCTTGACATCTAGATCATGAATCTTCGTCTCGACTATCCGCTCTAAGCTAGCCTGGTTCTGGGTGAGGTTGGCCAGACTTCGCTCAATCCTCAGGGTGGCTTCTAGCAAATAAGTCATCTGGTCAGTCTTAGACTTGAGGTTGGCAATGGGAGCATTGGGAGCAGATGCCTCCTTGGCTGCTTTTGCTTCTGCAGCTACTCGGATCTTTTCTTGTGCTTGAGCAGAGGTGGGATGCGAAGGATCCATCACAATGACATTGTCCTCAAACTCTGGACGCAGTGGGAGATGCTCACGATCAAGAAGATAAGTGCTCGTTCCAACTTTGGAATTGATGAGCATCTGGATGTGTGGAGCATATCCGCAAGATCTCTTCTGATCAGCAGCTGTCCTCTTGATAGTTTCAACAATCAAGCTCATCACCTTGAACTTCTGAGGTGTATCAAAGAGGTGCAGCAAGTTGATGGAGTGGCCACGTATCATCTTATCATCTCTTGACTTGGGCAACAGAGTGTACCGCAAGATAGTGTTTGTGGTGGCCAAACCAGGCAGCAGGTGCATCACTGACCCTAGCTTGCGTGTCTCGATGTCCTTCTGTGGAATAGCTGTATACATATTGGCTATGGAGTTGTGGTCCATATTGAGCTTGGCATAAATATCTATGTCATCATCTTCTTCTTCTGGAGCACCAAGAAGAGTAGCCCACTCAGAGATGGTCGACTGGTACCTGGAACCCTCAGTCATCCACACAATCCTGCCATCAGGATAGAAATGAGCTGTGGAGTAGAATTGCATGATCATCTCATCATTCCACTTTGTCAGCTTCTGTCCAACAAACTCATCAACACCAGCTATCCGGAAACTCTCATGAACATGGGGGAAATAATCCTCATTGGCATCAATGTACTTCCAATCCACCCATCTCATGTCGCTGACGATTGGCTTCTTATCAAGTAGAACAGTCTGATAGAAGTCTTGCTATTCTCTAGTCTGGAAGCGGTAATCACAAGTTGTTCTCCTCCTGGCGGCATAGGGATCTGACAGTCTCCACTGACGTAGTCCTTTGTCCTTCCTTAGCATCATGTTCTCTGCTACTGGGTGTGCATTGTCATGGTCTGGAATCTTGGGCTTTAACTTCCTGAGCACTAGTGGCTCCTCATCAACATCAGCTTCAGGCACTGGGGCCTTATTCTTCTCAGTTGCTGGAATATTTCTTGTGGATCTCTTAGGTGCTGAAACCTTTGGCTTGGACTTGGTGGCAGCAGTCCTTATAGCATCTGACATAAGTTTCTGAGACTTTGTAGGGGGTGCATCAGCTGCTGGTTCCTCCTCTTCCTCCTCATCAGTCCTGATGGATGGTTTTCCCATAACTTGAACAGTTGTCTTCCTAGCCCTCTTCTTCTTTCCTTCTGCAACTGCATCACTTGGTTCCTCAAGTGTAAATGTCATAGTTTCCTTAGGGACTTTCTTCTCTGTTGTCTTCTCTTTGGTTCTAGAAGTTGGTTTGGTGCTATACTCCTTTGCAAGCACAACTCTCTTCGTCTTTGATGCTGCTTCACAAGCAACAAAGTCCTCATCCTCACTATCTGAGGTTCTCTTCTTCATGGTCCTTGTTGCAGCCTTTGGAAGATCTGGAGAGCTTCTCTCTCCCTCATAAAAGCTTTCTGCAGGACTAGAGCCTGCGCTGAGATCTGTGTGCTACTCTGACATGTTCTGGCTATCGCTGGCATCAGGCATCTTGCAAAGCTGACCCTATGAATAGATGGGTATGGGCAGAGTAGATGAGTCATCACAAAAAGCAGAAATTTTTCATAAAAATTGAGTTCAAATCTTAGTTTCAAGTTTTCACAGAAGGCATTTCGGATGGACCGGGTTGATCATCTCGGTGATACCGAAGCACTCAACAGAAACTTTACATGCCATTTCGGTCAGACCGAGATGGGGTTCGGTGACTCCGAGATGCTAGGGTTTCATAGAGATTTTACTTTCGGTCTCACCGATTCGTACAACTCGGTGGCACCGAGATGTACTAGTGTTATGGCCTGGGGCCAAATCGGTGACTCCGAAAATCTCTAATCGGTCGGTCCGAGATGCGTTCGGCATAAACTTAAACCTAAAATTTTTACTCGAATCTAATCTATGGACATTGCAGTGTAAAGGGAATTCTCAATCCGTGGCAAGAATCATGGCAATCCAATCGTGCATTGAATCAGAAATTTGAGCACGAAAGGGGTCGAATCTCACCCTAACTTGGTGGAGATCCTCTACGGCGGCAACGGCGGAGTAGATTGCCGTTGACGGCGGCGGATTCCGGCGGCGAAGGCACGCTGGAGAAAAAGGCGACGATCCGGAGACCTGGGCGACGGCAGCAACGGGGTGCGGGAATGAGAAGGTTTGAGAAATTTCAACCATTCAGGCCTGCGAGGTATATATACCCGTATGCTATCGGTGGCTCCGAGTTGGACAACTCGGTGGCACCGATATGTGTAACTGCAAGCAGGTTAGCACATCGGTGGTGCCGAAATGGTTCAACTCGGTGACACCGAGATGAAACCTAGATCAATCTAAATGATTTCGGTTGGACCGAGTTTGAGTGAATTGGTTCAGCCGAAATCATGTAGAAGGTTTTGGAGGTTCAGCCCTTTCAGATCTGTGGCTCCGAGTGCTCCTCACCCGAAGGGTCCGAAAATGACTTGGTCAATTTTTGTGATGTAGCCAGAATAGAATTTGAGACAAGAAAGCATAGATAACTAGAGAAGGTACTTAGGCATTCTTGTACATCCACTTGGCCAGAAAAACCAAGACAATCAAAACAACAAATGGATGTCCTCGAATGAAGAAAACATGCAAACCAACATGCTCACACAATAAGATAGCAAATGAAATATGTGTCAAACATGCACAACCAATTCTAGCATCTATCAAGCAATGGCGATGACTAGGTCATCTATATATGAGTATATTGACTTAGGAGCCAAATGAGAACATTTGATCATAGGTCATACTCATCGTTTAAGAACAAGTGGGGTTGCCACTTTTTCATAAAGCATTGATGTGTTCACACCATTAGAGTTGCTTTAGCTCAATTGCTTAGAGCAAAGCTCCCCCTAGATGTGATATCCCCCCAAAGAGGGATGAACTAACCTTGGGTTTTGTTGATGATGACTTCATGTAGATGTTGAAGATGTGGATGCTCAATGTTGATGTAGACCATCAAGAGTTGGGAGCAATCCTTTGGAGTTTTGTGCTTTCAATACCTACATGGGTTAGTCCCACACAAGGAACATACAAGGATATCCATAGACATAGAGTGAAATACACATATATGATGTCCATGAATGCATTGAATACCTTGTCCCTTGCCTTACCAACAAGAGGGTTTGTGACTCCATGAACTAGTGCAAAATGTGAAAGATGGTTGCACAAGTTCTTGCCATAAATGAATATGAGTGAAGTTTGTTGGCGGAGTCACCCTCAAGAACTCTCTAGTTCTTCTTCTTTTGGACCCACATCAACTTGATGGGAATCCTTGGAGTTGAGGTAGCACTTGATGAAGTAGAACTTGATGAAGTCTTGGGAACCCACTTGACCAAGGCTTGAGGAGCTTCTTCAAATGATTCAATCTCTTCTTGAAGCTTGTCCTTGCCTTTTAGCTTGTGGTCTTGTGGTGGAAGATCTTCTTGAGCTTGTGTTCCCTTGAAGGAAGTAGGATCATACTTCTCTTGTTGAGGAACAAACTTCGTCTTGGGGTATTGATCTTCTTCCCACTCAACTCCATTGGCATTAAAGTTTCGTTCAAAACCAACACCTTGGTTCTTCCGGTGCCTTCCTTGCTTGCGTACAATTTCCTCAAATTGCTTACTCCCGGCAAGACTCTTGTAGACACCTTTTTCTATAATTCCTTTCAATAGCATATTTTCATGCTCAAGTGTAACTTGGCTAAGAGAATCATTAGTGGAATCAATAGAACTACTAGAAGCAACACCATTGGATTTAGCATTGTTATTGTTACTACTAGAGGTAGAACCCTTTTTACCCTTGTTGCTAGTTTGCTTAGGTTTAACTTGTGGTATAAAGGTAGACAAGAGTAAACGTTTGGCAAGATATGAAAAACTCTTCATTCGAAGATCGTCATTGATATCTTTAAGAAACTCATGTCTTGCTCTAAATTTAACTTCTCGAAGCGTAGCTTCTCATGAGTTCTTAGAAGTTCTCTATGATCCTCTTGAGTTGTTTCATGAGCTAACTTAAGAGCATTTAGTTATTTAGTTAGACGCTCAATTTCCTTCATAGCATTGTCACTCGTTTCCTCTTGACTATCATGATTACTAGCATTTTCATTATAGCTCACATCACTAGCCTTATCAACAAGTAAATCATCATCACCAAGCAAATCATCTTCATCACTATTGAAATCAAGATACTCGGGGTGTGATACCTGATACGTCTCCAACGTATCTATAATTTATGAAGTATTCATGCCATGTTTATTATAGTTTTGTATGATTTTGGTGCACTTTTATATGGATTTTATATGATTTTCATGGACTAACATATTGACCTAGTGCCCAGTGCCAGTTGTTGTTTTCTGCTTGTTTTTGGTTTTCCAGAAAATCCATATCAAATGAAGTCCAAATGCAGCGAAACTTTTTGACGATTTTTTCTGGAACATAAGAGACACTAGAAGCTTCGGGAGGTGGCCAGAAGACCCACAGGGGGCCCACGAGCCACCAGGGCGCGCCACCCCCCAGGCGCGCCCTGGTGCCTCGTGGGCCCCCTATGGCCCTTCTTCGCGTGATTCCAACGCCAAAAAATCATATATATTCAGAAACCCCCGAAAGTTAACCTAGATGAGTTTTTATGCCGCTGCAAGCCTCTGTACCTCCACGATCTCATCTACAGACCTTTTCCGGTACCCTGCTAGAGGGGGGAAAGCATCACCGGAGGCCATCTTCATCATCCCGACGGTCTTCATGACAAGGAGGGAGTAATTCACCCTCGGGGCTGAGGGTATGTACTACTAGCTATGTGTTTGATCTCTCTCTCTCTCGTGTTCTTGATATGGCACGATCTTGATGTATCGCGAGCTTTGTTAATATAGTTGGATCATATGGTGTTTCTTCCCTCTTTATCCTTGTTGTGATGAATCGAATCTTTTCCCTTTGAGGTTTCGTTATTGTCGGATTGAATATTTCAGATTTGAGAACACTTGATGTATGTCTTGCATATGAATACCCGTGGTGACAATGGGGTATTATATTGATTCACTTGATGTATGTTTTGGTACTCAACTCGCGGATTCCCGAGGTGACATTGGGGTAATCTATGCATAGTGGTTGATGCACGTTTTCATTATCTTTTCTCCGATAGAAACTTTGGGGTGCTCCTTGAAGATCTTTGTGTGTATTGAATATTATGATTATGAAGTTGTTTGATGCATATCGTATAATCAACTCACGGATACTTGTGGTGACATTGGAGTATCTAGGTGACATTAGAGTTGGTTGATGTGTATCATATGGTGTTATTTTAGTACGAACTCTAGGTTTGTTTGTGACAATTATAGGAATGGCTCAATAGATCGATCAGAAAGGATAACTTTGAGGTGGTTTCGTACCCTACAAACAATTTCTATCTTATGTTCTCCGCTAATAGGAACTTGGGAGTGATTCTTTATCGCACGTTGAGGGATGATTATATGATCCAATTATATTAACATTGTTGAGAGATTGCACTAGTGAAAGTATGAACCCTAGGCCTTGTTTCTAAGCATTGCAATACCGTTTATGCTCACTTTTCTTACTTGAAACCTATATCTACTATCCATACTACACTTGTATCACCATCTCTTCTCCGAACTAGTGCACCTATACAATTTACCATTGTATTGGGTGTGTTGGGGCCACAAGAGACTCTTTGTTATTTGGTTGCAGGGTTGTTTGAGAGAGACCATCTTCATCCTATGCCTCCCACGGATTGATAAACCTTAGGTCATCCACTTGAGGGAAAATTGCTACTGTCCTACAAACCTCTACGCTTGGAGGCCCAACATGAGTCTACAAGAACAAGTTGTGTAGTAGACATCAATACCTTGGGGCCTTTTGCCATGAAGCATCTTCCAATTCCTTCATTTGGTGAGTCAAATAGATCATGGGAGTTGGATGACACAAGAGCAAGTCCGGCAACACCTTCATCTTTACTATAGTCGGAGTTGGAGTGATAACTTCTCTCGGAGTGGTTGTCGGAGTCGGAGCCGGAAACCCATTCACCAACATGAGCTTGATGTCTTCTTCTTGTGTAGCTCTTTGATGACTTGTCCTTCCTCTCTGAATCCTTGCTTCTTCGAGAGTGTCTTCGTTCATAACGATCATCTCTACTCCTTCTCTCCTTATGAGGTGATTCATCTCTTCTATGTCTTCCTCTTGGTGATTCGTCTCTTTTCTTGTAGGGAGCCGTACACTCATTGGAATAGTGTCCGGGTTTTCCACAATTGTAGCAATTACGGTCACGACTTGATGATCTTCTCTCATAGTGTCTTGAGCTAGAGCTTCTTTCTTTCCCTTTGTTCTTGTAAAACTTGTTGAATCTTTTCACCATTAGGCTTATCTCTTCATTGGATACTAGCTTGTCACTTGGAGTTGTTAGAGCATCTGTTGAGGCTTTGTAAGCACAACTTGATTTGTTGTGTAGCTCCTCTTTGTCCTTGAGTGACATTTCATGAGCAACAATCCTTCCAATGACTTCCGTGGGCTTGAGATCTTTGTAATTTGGCATCATTTGGATCAATGTGCAAACGGTATCATATTTTCCATCCAAAGCTCTAAGTATCTTCTTGATGATGAATTTGTCGGTCATCTCTTCACTTCCTAAGCCGGCAATCTCATTTGTGATGAGAGCAAGCCTAGAGTACATTTCTGCTACTCCTTCACCATCCTTCATCTTGAACTTGTCAAGTTGACTTTGTAGCACATCCAACTTAGATTCCTTGATGGACTCGGTACCCTCATGCATATCAACCAAAGTATCCCAAATTTCCTTTGCATTCTCGAGGCGGCTGATTTTGTTGAATTCCTCGGGACACAAACCGTTGAAGAGAATGTCACAAGCTTGAGCATTGTATTGCAACATCTTCAATTCTTCCGGGGTTGCTTCACGATCCGGTTCCTTGCCATCCTCAAAGAAATCACCTTGCAAGCCAACACGAACAACAGCCCAAACGGCGGGGTTATGACCAAGAATATGCATGTTCATCCTATGTTTCCAACTAGCAAAGTTTGTTCCGTCAAAATATGGACCTCTATGATGATAGTTACCCTCACTAGACGCCATACTCTCCTAGGTTGTGAAACCAAGGATATGATCACCAAAGCAATGGAAATCAAGGCTTACGAAGACCAAAGCTCTGATACCACTCGTAGGATCGAAAGTATGTCTAGAGGGGGGTGATTAGATTACTTGACCAAATAAAAACCTAACATTTTCCCAATTTTAGAAGCAGGCAGATTTTAGCAAGCATACAAGTCAAGCATCACCCTACACATGCAAAGGAGGGGATCGGAGAGTAAACAATTGCATATGTAAGTAAAGGAGGGGATCGGAGATTTCAAACGCAATGAAGACACAGTGATTTTTGGTGTGGTTCCGATAGGTGGTGCTATCGTATGTCCACGTTGATGGAGACTTCAACCCACGAAGGGTAACGACTGCGCGAGTCCACGGAGAGCTCCACCCACAAAGCGTCCACGAAGAAGCAACCTTGTCTATTCCACCATGGCTTATGTCCACGAAGGACTAGCCTCACTCGGGGTAGATCTTCAAGAAGTAGGCGATCTCCTTGTCCTTACAAACTCCTTGGTTCAACTCCACATCATGTCGGAGGCTCCCAAGTGACACCTAACCAATCAAGGAGACACCACTCTCCAAAAGGTAATAGACGGTGTGTTGTTGATGAACTCCTTGCTCTTGTGCTTCAAATGATAGTCTCCCCAACACTCAAACAACTCCTCACAGATTTGGCTATGGTAGAAGATGGATTTGAGTGGAAAGCAACTTGGGAAAGGCTAGAAATCAAGGTTCAAATGGTTGGATTGGAATGTCTTGATCTCAACACATGAGTAGGTGGTTCTCTCTTAGAAAATGTATGGTGGAAGTGTAGGCACGTTCTGATGGCTCTCCTTACTGAGAAGGAAGTGGTGGAGGGGTATATATAGCCTCCACACAAAATCCAACCGTTACACACTTTTGACCCAACTCGGTGGCACCGATCAAAAATCTCGGTGACACCGAACTGTGTAAAAGATATGAACGTTAGGAATCTCGGTGGGACCGACTGGAACAACTCGGATGGACCGAAGTGCAATGGTTAGGGCAAACCTCGTCTCGGTGGCACCGATTGCATCAACTCGGTAGGACCGAAGTGAAGCAATAAGGCAATAGAGAGTTCGCAAGCCATCTCGGTGAGACCGATTTGCAAAACTCAGTGGGACCGAAGTGAGTGCAAATGATTATAGAGAGTTGGCAAGGCCATCTCGGTGGGACCGAGATCCCTATCGGTGGATCCGATTTGTTAGGGTTTTGGCAGTGGCTAAGTCCAGATGAACTCGGTGGCTCCGGATAGGAAATTTTGGTGGGGCCGAGTTGAAATGTAGGTTTTGGACATATTTGGATGGAGAACGTGGTTGAGGGTTTTGGAACACTGTCACTAAGCACTTGAGCAAAAAGACCATTAAGCAACACCTCATCCCCTTTTAATAGTATTGGCTTTCCTATGGACTCAATGTGATCTTGGATCACTGAACCAAAAATGTAGAGTCTTGAGCTTTTGCCAATCCTTGTCCTTAGCATTTTGAGGGGTCCACATCTCTAGTCCTTGCCATGCCAATCATTGAACATCCTAAAATCTTTAACTTGAATGGACATTAGTTCAATGAGATATATGTTGTTATGAATTACCAAAACCACCAAGGGAGCAAATGTGCTTTCAGCGCACCTCTCGGATGACTCCAGCTTCTTGGAGCTTCTGAACTTCCTTGACGATGAAATCTTCCTTCTCTAGCGCCTGGCGCCGTGCTTTTTGCTTGACGGGGCGTGCGTTGGGGCACACCGCTAAGTGGTGCTCGATCACCTCCCTCGGCACACCGGACAAGTCAGATGCTTTCCAGGCGAAAACATCCGAGTTTGCCCAAAGGAAGGTGACGAGCGCGCTTTCCTATGCAGGAGGAAGGCCAGCGCCGATGGTGAAGGCAGGGCCTGAGCCACTGCCATCCACCGACACCTTCTTCGTCTCGGCGCGGTCCTGAGAGAACAACTGCTTCTTCTTCGCGGGCGCGGCCTCAGGAGGCTCGACCACGTCCTCGTCAGCCGGATGCGCGGCAGCAGCAGCCTTGTAGGCGTGCTCTAGGGAGCAGACCGCGTCCTTCTCATCGCAGGTGACAGTGATGATGCCGCTGCAGCCAGGCATCTTGAGGACGTTGTAGGGGTGGTGGGTCGCCGCCATGAACTTGGCGAGAGCTGGGTAGCCCAAGATGGCATTGAACGGCAGGCTGATGTGCGCCTCGTCGAAGTCGATGAGCTCGGTGTGGTAGTTCTTGCGGGTGCCAAAGGTGACGGGGAGGCGCACTTGCCCCAGAGGGATGGTGGAGCCATCGGTCACTCCGGAGAAGGGCCTGGTCGGCATCAGCTGGTCGTAGGGCACTTGGAGCGTCTCGAAGGTCTCGATGGAGATCACGTTGAGGCCGGCGCCTCCGTCGATGAGGGTCTTGGTGACCGCAACGTTGCTGATGGTGGGAGTGCACAGCATGGGGAGTGCGCCTGCAGAGGCCGAGGACTTGGGGTGGTCCTTGGAATCGAAGGTGATGGCGTACTGCGACCACTTGAGGGGCCGCACGGCCTTAGGCCTCGGGAGGGCAGCATTCACCTCGCGAGAGAGATGCTTGAAGTGGTGGTTGGACACGGGGGCCTGAGCCCCGCCAAGGATGCAGGCGACCGTGCGAGGCTCTTGGTAGCACCCAGTGCCCTCATCAGGCTAGTTGATGTCGTTCCTCCGGGGTGGCGGCGGCAGTGGCGGGAGAGTGGCATTGGCCTGAGGGTTTGCCTCACGAAGCTGGTCGCGCCAGGCGGCCTCACGAGGCTGGTCGCGCCAGCCCTGGCGGAAGTTGCCGTTGCCGTTGCGGCCGTCCCAGCGGTTGCCGCCGCGGCCACCTCCGCGACCGGCGCCACGGCCGTTGCGGTCGTCTCGGCGGCCCTGGCGCTCGTCGCGGAGGAGCTTGAGCTCCTGGCAGTCTTCAGTGTTGTGGGAGCGCACGTTGTGGTAGGCGCAGAGTGGCTGGGCGTCCTTCCTGGGTTCATCGTAGTCACGGCTGCATTTTTGCTCGGGCTCCACCGCAAGCACGGCAGGGCCCTTGCGCTTGACGTCTTTGTCCTTGGCCTTGGTGGCATCGAGTGCCGCATCGGGGTCGTTGTGGACGAAGAGGCAACCTTCTTCAGCATTGGCGCACTTGTCGACGAGGTCTAACAGCTCAAGCACCGACTCCAGCTCATCGTTGATGGCGAGCTTCTCGCGCATCTTGACGTCCATGATGCCGGTGGAGAACGCAGAGATGACAGCCGCGTCGGAGGCATGCGGGATCTTGTTGCGCACCTGGCTGAAGCGCTGGATGTACTTGCAGAGGGTCTCGTCTGAGCACTGCCGCACATGTCGCAGGTCGTTGATGGTGAGGGAGCGGTCTTGCGTGCCCTTAAAGTTGGCGATGAACTGGCTGCAGAGCTCGGCCCACGATGAGATAGATGCCTCGGGGAGGTTCATGAGCCAGGAGCGCGGGCTGTCCTTGAAGGCCATGGGGAACCAGTTCGCCATGACCTTGTCGTCGCCGTTCGCCGCCTCGACGCTCAGCGCGTAGAGCTGAAGGAACTTTGCAGGGTTGGGGGTGCCGTTGTAGCGTGGAGGTAGCTCAGGCTTGAACTTCGCGGGCCACACCACCCGACGTAGCTCGCGGGTGAAGGCACGGCAGCCCACACCACTCGAGGAGACGCCGCCGGCGAGGGCGGCGCGGTTCTGGTGCCCAGCCGCCGCAACCTCTTGGACGGCCTGGTCCTGGCACTGGCGCTGCCGCTCGAGAAGCACTCGCACATCAGGGGTCACGCGTCGGATGATCTGGCAGCTGGCCTCTTCTCGAACTGGCGAGGACGCGCCACGGGACGGCTCATGCGCCCGTGCGTTGCGCTAGGGCCTGCCGAGCTCGTCGCGCAGAGGAGGTGGCGGGGGAGCGCCGTGCGCCACGTCCCCAGTGCGAGATGGCGGAGGGCGGAGCGAGTGGGAAGGCGCCGAAGCGCCCCGGCGGCGTTGACGAGCTCGGTGATGCGACCAAGCCTGGCGTCATAGCCGGTGTCAGCTGGACGGTAGCGAAGCATCTCGTGCGCCATGAGCAGTGCGGCCTGCGCATTCGGCGGCCCACGGTGGGCGAGGGAGGAAGAGGCCGTGGCAGTGTGGCCGTTCGCCTGCACGGAGGGGTGCAGGGAGGAGTCCTGCTGCTCATGGGCGGCAGGGTCGATGGCGGCAGCATCCTCGACAGGGCGGCAGCCGTTGCCGCGGGCCACAGGCTCCGTCTGAGCCATGCGGCCAGCCCTGCGCTCAACGCGCTCGCGGCGTGCGTCGGCCATGGGGCTGGCGGAGTGGAGGATGCAGTGGAAGAACTATAGCGCACCCCCTACCTGGCGCGCCAAATGTCGGAGTTTGGGATCCGGGGATCCAAAGGTTCGAACACTGGGGTGAGCTTGTTCCTACCTCCTTGTCCGCTACTACAGCCTAACTACGGCGAAGCTACGGCTAGAGCGCGCTAGCGGGAGCGGACCGTGGACTCAGCAGTTTACCCAGGTTCGGGACACCTTGCGGTGTAAAACCCTACTCCTGCTTGGTTGGGATTGCAATGAGCAAGAAGGTGTTCTCGCGTACCCGATGGGAGAGGAAGGAGTCCATCCTCTACAATGGTAGCACTGTCCCTCTATACCTGCCTTGGTCCTCTTCCCCCTCGAAACTTTGGCGGGAAGGGTTGCCACACTTGGCGTGTTTTGAAAGGGGACAGGCACTCAGGCTATCCTGACTAAAGGCGGTCTTCGCCAGCAAAAGCATGATCCATGATGCGCCGGTGGGCTCGGTGATGACCTCCACCCTGCGCGCCTGCCGTCTTGGTATTCTTTCGCCGATCAGGCAACCTTTGGGGTTGCTTTGGGAAGTAGATTGCTGGCCTTGTTCCCTTAGCACAAAAGGGGAAACCCTCTTCATCCGCGCCTGCTGGCACGGCCTCTATCGTCGTTCGTCACCGCGCGCGTCGCCCACGTGATGGGCACGAGACTACGCGGCCGAACCGAACAGCCCTTGTCTTGTGCACCTTCAGGAGGGTGCCACGGGAGGCCGCCTCGCGGGAGGTCCTCGCGACGCTGTTGGTGAAGATGCTGAGTCTTGCTCGCCCGCTCCCAGAGGAGGGGTTCTCAGGAGGCCAAGGCCTCATGAGGGGTCTTGGTGAGATGCTCGATGATGGCGGCCTGCTGGGCCTACGCCAGGCGTTGCGCCCTGGGCCAAAGGCAGACGGGCCAGGATACCGTGGGATTCACGGGCCCGACACGCGTCCACGTACACCCATTGCCGCCTGAAGCCCTCTACCTCCTTGGTGAGTGCTAGTTGTGAGTTGCGTTGGGATTTCCCCGAAGAGGAGGGGATGATGCAGTACAGTAGAGATAAGTATTTCCCTCAGTTATGAAACCAAGGTTATCAATCCAGTAGGAGAATCACGCAACACCTCGTTAACAGCACCTGCACACAAAACAACAAATCCTCGCACCCAACGCGAACATGGGGTTGTCAATCCCTTGGCGATTAATTGCAAGATTAAATTGTATGGTGATAGTGTAACATCCTCTGTAATTAAGCATAGTAATCATCTGTTAATATTGCCAAGTTACTTTGCTTTACAGTGCTTGTTCATCTCTAGTTCATATCTCATTTGAAATTCCATCTCAATTCAAAATTCAAATAGCAAGTAAAATTTTAAATGTTACAAACTTGCTGGAAAAATAGTTCATGTTTTAGTAAATAATTCATAAATAATTATTGTGGAGAAAACCCACCACACTTATTTGCTCAATTAAAAGTTAGCAACCAAAACAGTACCTAAAACAGCACCATTTGATACATTTCCATTTAAACAAAATCCAAACAAATTCTTATATATTCCAAACTTTTTGTGGCAGTGCAGAAAATTGCAAAGTAATTGTTGTGACCACTTACACAATTTTCAAAAGTCATTTGGTACTGAATTAAATTGCAAAACAGTGAGGAAATAAAAACAGAAAAAGAAAGAAATGAAAAAAAGGCCTAGCTATACTGTGCTTTTGGCCCAACCGCAGCAAACCTAACCGGCCCAGCCCACGCTACAATCGTCCTCCTCCTCACCTGCTCCCCCTTCCGTGTCGGCGCCGCCGCATCCGACGCGCGCCGCGCCGTCCTCCGCCCGCCACGGCGTCGAGCAGGTGGCTGGGATGGATAAGGCCGCCCCTAGCTACCCCCTCGGCATCACTCCTCCCCTCTTTCCACCTCGCTCACCCCTCTCCCTCTTTGTCTCGCTCGCGCGGGCGCAACCGTCGATGCGCCGCCGCCGTTGACACGCTCTGGAGCCACCCCGCGACGCCTGCGTATGGCCAGGAGGACGACCGTGGTCCTCTTCGTCGTCTGCGCCATTGCATCGGAGCCAGGGAGCGCTGCCGCCGTCGCCATCGTTCTCTTCTTCTCGAAGACATCCGCCGCGGCCTCGCTGTCGATCCGCATCACTCTGACCACCCCGGCCCCGTACGAGCTTACCACCGACCTCCTCTTGGTGAGCCGCACCCATTCCCCTTTCTTTCCCCTCCGTTCCGCCGTCGTAGCCGCGCGCCCGTGCTCGGCCGAATGTCGCCACCACGGGAGCTCGCCGTTGCCGTCGATCCCGACCTCCCCAGCTTACACTGCTAGCACAGCTCGACGCAGCGCATCGTACTCGACTTGTAGATCACCGCGCCGGACCAAATGGTCGTCAGAAGCGCGATTCCGGCGAGCCTCCAACGCGCCTCTGGTCGCCGGCGTTCGCCTGCGCGCGCCGGCGTTTAAATGTTAGCGGGACCCACCCACCAGGTGGTTAGGGGCTAATCCCCGTGCTAAACAGCCTCTGACAGCGGGCCCCGGCACTGTAGCGTTTAGGATTAAAACTAATCTAACTATTAACTACTGTGTCACTGTCAAATGGGCCCCACCACCCTAATTAACTAGATTAACTAGTCTAACACACTGTTCTAACTAACAGACGCTGTCAACTGGGTCCCACTGGGCCCAGTTGACCAGTCAAATGCTGACTGGGATTGACCCAGTCTATGATAGCTGGGTCCCACTGGACCTTTGACCAATCAACCGTGGACCGGTCAACTGCTGACTGGGCAGTTGACTGGCCCCACATGTCAGCCACAGTAGCATCCCTCTGGGTACACTTCTGTGTACCCATAGCAATTAATATTTAAATGATTTTGAAATTAAATTAAATCCAAAAATTCCAGAAATTCAGTAAAACTTTGAAAATTCATATAAAATCAAGCGTAACTCGGATGAAAATAATTTATATATGAAAAATGATCAGAAAAAACCGACGAATCCGAATATGTCATCTGCACTCATGTTAGAACCCTCTAAGTAGGTGAAGATGGAAATTTTTGCCCGTTTCCGGTAGATGAATAGTGCATGACCTCCGGTAAATAATTCCAAAGTAATTCCTAAATTAACTAAAATAATTAGAGATGCAATATGTCACCCCTGCATATCATTTAGGCATGTCATGCATAGTTATTGCATTTGAATGCTTGTATTTATCTGGTTCCTCCCCCTCTTCTCTCCGGTAGACTCCGAGACCGCTGACGACCCGGGGGTCGACTACTCCGTTGAAGATTCCTTTTCGCCTGCAGAGCAACCAGGCAAGCAAACCCTCCTTGAACATCCCTATATCACCTATTCTTTCTCCCTCCTTCTTGCATTAGAATTTGCTACTGCGTTTGTTTGATCCTATTCTGATGCATAGCCTGTTTTTGTAAACTGCTTTTTGACACTTTACCTGATATCCTAAATGCTTAGTATAGGTTGGCAGTAAAACATCTGTGGCCCCTCATCCTTGTACTAGTTGCCCCGCTTAGATACCAGTGCCTTGATCGATGTGATCGGCGGGCTGAGACCAGCACATCACCACACATCCCCCTAAGTTGCTCGACTCTACAGAGCTAATATCGAGTGCCGAGGGTGATACCTCTTATCTCACTCCTGATTTTGCCTCTGTGTTACAGCTAGTTGGTCATGGGTCAACGAGGGTGATTCCTCTTTCACCACCTCCAATGAAGCTTCTGTCGTGCAACCCCGCAAGTGTGAATGCCATCAAGGGTGATTCCTCCGGGTTCACCTTGACGGATACATCGAGTGGGAATCCAACGAGGGTGATTCCTCAGATTCCTCCTCGATGCTATGGACACACGGGAACTTTGAATTTAATATTGATACTTGTTAAAGTCATGTCGACCCAAAGGGGTACCCGCGAGAGGTACATATGAAAGTCGGGCGGGCCCGAAGAACACCCGCGAGAGTTACTGTGGCGGCTGGCTGTTTAGCGGTACCACCCAGGTAGTGGTGGTAGCTCCGGACTTGTCCCAACAGCCGTCACTAATATTAATAATGCACTAATGGATTTGGGTATTGATCTGTGTTGGCCACTGGCCTATACGCACTACCACCACGCGGGATAATGGTTTAATGGGCCCCGAAAGCTCTGTCAGACATCCCGTTCAGCATTGCAGCCGGGCCGGGTCGGCGCCATCCATGACAGAGGTGGTGCCTGGATCGCCCTGCTCGCAACGACCCGGAGTGCAAAGGGCGATGGCCCAAGACCATTGAGCACTTAGGATGTAGACCGGCGGGGACGTCTCTGCTGAGCTCTAGGTAGGGCTGCGGTGTGTCGATCAGCCGAGGCCGAGCATGATGCAGAAAATTGTGTCCGGCCAGAGTTAATCGAGCGTGTTGGGTAACAGTAGTGCACCCCTGCAGGGAAGTTATCTATTCGAATAGCCGTGTCCACGGTAACAGGATGCTCAGTGTTGTATCCCGATCTACTACAACTTGAACTGAATACATGTTACTTTAACTGTAAGCTCCGGGATCGCTTTCTCGCAGGGAGTCGAGGAAGGATCTCTGGGCTTTGCTTCTACATGCTTGTTAATTATTATATACTAATCTGCACTCTTCTAATGCTGCAAGACGCTGAAGATGTTAGTCTTCGATAGGCTAGGCCTTCCCCTCTATTCTGGCATTTCTGTAGTTTAGCCCACAGATACAACACCTTCCTTTGATACCAATGCATAATTAGTATAGTTCTGATGTCAGTCTTGCGAGTACTTTGGATGAGTACTCACGGTTGCTTTGCTCCCTCTTTTTCCCTATACCTGATTGTTGCGACCAGATGACGGAGCCCCGAAGCCAGTTGATCCCGTCGACGACTACTACAACCCCCATCGGTGGAGCTTACTACTATGTGGAGACTGACGGCCAGGAGTAGTTTAGGAGGCTCCCAGGCAGGAGGCCTGCGCCTTTTCGATCAGTGTTTTTTTTGCCCCGCCTTCTTAAAGGCCTATCTGTTTAACTTTTATATCTGTACTCAGATATCTAATGCTTCCGTTGATGCTTGTATGACTCAAGCTTATGTATTCGAGCCCTCGAGGCCCCTGGCTTGTAATATAAAGCTTGTATTATTTTATTTTGTGTTTAGAGTTGTGTTGTGATATCTTCAAGTGAGTCCCTAGGCTTGATCGTGTGCATTTGCGTGTATGATTAGCACACGATTAAGTCGGGGGCGTCACAAGTTGGTATCAGAGCCGACTGCCTATAGAAACCCCCTTCCAACTCCTTGGCTGAAGTTGAGTTTAGTCTTTCAAAAACTGTTTTACTAACATGGCCGTGTGGCTTACGGGTCCATGTCGCCAATGGATGGGATTAGGATCTTTTATTCCTCTTCCTTACTCTGGGATTCTGATCTCTCTTCTTTTCGGGTTAAATAATTTACTAACTCTGACTCTAGGTTCTCGTGATCACATCCACCCGGAGTTCTGAATTAACCCCCCTTCTTTGAGATGAGGGCCAGGTTCTGCTTCACAGTGTTCACGGACCGCAGGATCCTTTTATCGAGGGCACCCTGCGTTGTCCCTTGCAGATTCCTCGCCCTAGTAGTTTTCTCCGATGTGATGTAGCCTTTGCTATGTCTCATTGTTGTATTCCTCACCGCGTGCCTGCGCGCCGCCTAGTTTGTCTAGCTGTGTGTGTTTCCGAACTCGCGTTGTCCGTTGATATCCAGCTCCATGCATGGATCTGTATGTCTTTAACGACTACTAATATGTATCTATTGCACTTCCTGTTCATTGTTCATGTTACATCATGAATCACCTCTTACCCATGCAGTTGTTCTTGCTAAACTGCCCCTGTTGATTTGGCAGGATGGCAGATGATCCTCCACCTCCGCCCTATATTGCCGCAATGATGCAGCAGTTTGAGCTGAATCGTCAGTTTATGACTGGAGTGATGGCTCAGCTTCCAACTCAGAATGCTCAGCAACAGTCTGCCCCAATAACTCTGCAAGAATTCGTGTGCCTCAAACCGTCCACCTTTCGCAACACAACTGATCCAATGGATGCTGATGATTGGCTCCGTGACATCGCCTTTCAGATGGAGTCGGCTAATGTTGCCCCTGACAATTACGTCACCATCGGGACGTATCACCTGAGGGGCCCAGCTGCTCAATGGTGGGAAAGTCACAGGCATATGCTGCCTGCTGGAACTATAACCACTTGGCAGCAATTTCAGTCAGCCTTCCTTGCACGACACATTCCTCAAGGTTTGATCGACCAGAATAAGAAGGAATTCCGCAAACTTACACAAGGCAAAATGACTGTGGATGAATATCAGAGGAAATTTCTCGACTTATCCCGCTATGCTGAGGATGACGTCTGCACTGACGCTCGCAAGCAGGAGAAATTCCGTGAAGGATTGCGTCCTGATATAAAGCTAGAACTGGTTGCCCATGATTGTGCAGACTTTGCGACGCTTGTCAGCCAAGCCTTCCGGACTGAAACTGGTCTGAATGAGTACCAGGAGTCGCTCAAGCGTACTCGAGATGTTGGCCTATCCTCGGGTCAGCCTGCTCAGAAACGTCAAGTCTGGATCCCGCACAATGTTTTTCACCGACCTGCTCCAACACCAAGGCCGTCATATGTTGCACCTCGTCTGCCTCCACCGCTGAGACAACTAACGATTCAGGGTGGACAGCTCAATGCTATAGCTCCTCCCCATAATGATGGTTTGTGCCACAAGTGTGGACAGCCAGGGCACCGTGCTATCAACTGTCGCCAGAACCAGCCTCAGAGTACACCACACCCTCCTGTTGGTCGTAAGAGGGGCCGTCGAAACTGTCATTCCAAGAACTGTAATATCAGACCGTCTGCGGTTGTATATGGCCATGCCAACCATGTCAATGCGGAAGAAGCTCAGAGGGAACCGACCATCATGATGGGAACCCTCCCTGTTAATTCAGTTGCAGCTTTTGTTCTTTTTGATTCAGGTGCATCACATTCCTTTGTGTCCCAGCAATTTGCACAATTGCATGGGTTAGCTATGAGCTCATTACCCACTCCTTTAGAAATCAGCACTCCCCGTTCCAGGTGGCAAACTCAGATGCTAAGTCAGAACAATCAGATCAGGATTGAAGGATTGATGTTCCTTGTTTCACTCATTGCTCTCGGACCATCTAACATAGATGTTATTCTCGGTATGGATTGGCTAACAGCCCATAATGCTATGATCAACTATGCCGCCAAGACAGTCCAGCTGACAAACCCATCTGGCCAGACAACCAAATACTCAGCCCGAACAGTTCAGAATGCCGAGAGCCAGATATATGCTCTGAATGCGTTGAATGCTTCACCTCTTGAAGGAATCGAGAACGTTCCAGTTGTTCGTGATTTTCAAGATGTCTTCCCAGAGGAACTTCCAGGAGTACCCCCTGCTAGAGCTGTCGAATTCGTTATAGACTTGAAGCCGGGCACCACTCCTATGGCCAAGCACCCGTACAAAATGCCACCTCATGAACTCCTTGAACTTAAGGAGGAAATCGACAAGTCACTTCAAAAGGGTTTCATCCGCCCCAGTTCTTCTGCTTGGGGAGCACCTTCTCTCTTTGTTAAGAAGAAGGATGGAACGAATTGTCTGGTCCAAGATTACCGACCTATCAACCAGGCAACAATTCAGAACAAGTATCCGCTTCCCTGAATCAATGATCTGTATGATCAACTTGCTGGTTCCTCAGTATTCTCTAAGCTTGATTTGAGATTGGGATACCACCAGATCCGAGTTCGTAAAGAGGATATTCCGAAGACAGCCTTCGTTACTCGCTATGGTTCTTACGAGTACACTGTCATGTCCTTCGGCTTAACCAATGCTCCAGCAACTTTCTCTTAATTGATGAACTACATCTTCATGGATTACCTCGACAAATTCGTCGTGGTTTATCTGGATGACATCCTTGTATATTCGAAGAATGAAGAAGAACACGCCGAACATCTTCACCTTGTACTGGAGAAGCTGCGAGAACATCAATTGTATGCCAAGTATTCCAAGTGTGAGTTCTGGTTGTCTGAAGTGACATATCTCGGCCATGTGATTTCCAAAGAGGGCATTGCTGTTAACCCAGAACGAGTTCAGGCTATTCTTGAATGGACTCCACCGAAGAATGTCAAGCAAGTCGGAAGTTTTCTCGGACTCGCCAGCTATTGCCGCCGTTTTGTCAAGAACTTCTCCAAAATTTCCAAGCCTTTGACTGATTTGCTTCACAAGGGCGTTAAGTTTGAGTGGACAGAAAAATGTCAAGAAAGTTTTCAGACACTCAAAGACAAGCTGACATCTGCCCCAGTGCTTGCTCCTCCAGATTCTCGCAAGGACTTCGTGATTTATTGTGACGCATCCCGTCAAGGATTAGGCTATGTCCTAATGCAAGAGCGCAAGGTGATTGCTTATGGCTCTCGACAGTTGCGTCCTCATGAAGAGAACTATCCAACGCATGATCTCGAACTTGCAGCAGTTATTTATGCATTGAAGTTATGGTGACATTACCTACTCGGTAATTGTTGTGAGATCTACACGGATCATAAATTTTTTGAAATACTTGTTCACTCAGCCATCTCTGAACCTCCGTCAGCAAAGATGGATGGAGGCCATTACCGACTATGATTTGGGTATTTCTTATACCCCTGGCAAGGCTAACGTAATGGCTGATGCCTTGAGCCGCAAATCCTACTGTTGTGAACTTGATGTTCAGCTGCAGCAGTCACTCCTGTATGAAGAGCTTCGAAAGCTGAACATCGAGATAGTTCCTCAAGGATATCTAAATACCTTGGTTGTTGAACCGGATCTCGAGCGTAATATCAAGACATGACAGAAATATGACTCTGAAGTCGAGAAGATTAAGAACTACCTCTCCAAGGGAAATTCTTCGTTCTACCATGTTGATGATGATGGTGCCTTGCTCTTCAAAGGCCGCCTAGTGGTCCCCAGAAAGCACAATCTGGACTCGCGTTCGGATGTCATGAAAGAAGCACATGACACGCCTTTGTCTATCCATCCAGGTAGTACCAAGATGTACCAAGACATTCCTCAGCATTACTGGTGGCCTGACATGAAGCGAGACATTGCTCAATATGTTGCTAAGTGTGACGTTTGCCGTCGCATCAAAGCAGAACATCAAAGACCTGCTGGAACTCTGCAACCTCTTGCTATTCCCGAATGGAAATGGGACAAACTTGAAATGGATTTCATTACTGGATTTCCCAGATCACAGAAGGGTCATGATGCTATTTTTGTCGTCATTGACCGATTCTCCAAGGTTGCTCATTTTCTGCCAGTCAAGGAGACAATCACTGCTAGTCAGTTAGCAGACTTTTATGCTTCCAGAATTGTGTCACTCCACGGTGTTCCGTTGGAGATCAGTTCAGACCGTGGCAGCCTCTTTACTTCAAGGTTCTGGGAAAGTTTCCAAGAAGCTATGGGAACTCATCTGTCCTTTAGCACCGCTTTTCACCCCCAGTCCCAGGGTCAAGTTGAACGAGTCAACCAAATACTAGAAGATATGCTACGCGCATGTGTCATCTCCTTTGGCAAGAAATGGGAGGAATCTCTCCCGTATGCTGAATTCTCTTACAACAATAGCTATCAAGCTAGTCTGAAGATGGCACCATTTGAAGTTCTTTATGGACGTAAGTGCCGAACCCCTCTGAATTGGTCAGAAACTAGGGAACGGCCACTCTTCGGTCTAGACATTATCCAACATGCTGAAGAGCAAGTCCGTATCGTTCGTGAGCATCTTAAGATTGCTCAGTCTCGTCAGAAGAGCAATTATGACCGTAAACACAAGGTAATGGTCTATCAACCTGGCGAACAGGCTTATCTTCGTGTCACCCCGATGAAGGGCACTCACCGTTTCGGAATCAAGGGAAAGTTAGCTCCTCGCTACATCGGCTCATTCCGTATTCTCGCAAGACGTGGAGAAGTGGCATATCAGTTGGAACTACCGTCGAACCTTTCTCAGGTTCACGATGTTTTCCATGTGTCGCAACTCTGCCGCTGCTTCAAGGATCCGATCCGAGCAGTGGATCATGAAGTGTTGGAATTGCAGGATGACCTGTCTTATAAAGAACGTCCGATCCGTATTCTTGATCAAGCTGAACGTCGAACCCGTCAAAAGGCAATCCAGTTCCTTAAAGTTCAGTGGTCTAATCATTCTAAAGATGAAGCCACTTGGGAACGCGAGGATCGTCTTCGTGAAGAATACCCTGACCTTTTTCCTTCTACCTCCTGACTTCTCGGGATGAGAATTTCTTTTAGAGGAGGAGAATTGTAACATCCCCTGTAATTAAGCATAGTAATCATCTGTTAATATTGCCAAGTTACTTTGCTTTACAGTGCTTGTTCATCTCTAGTTCATATCTCATTTGAAATTCCATCTCAATTCAAAATTCAAATAGCAAGTAAAATTTTAAATGTTACAAACTTGCTGGAAAAATAGTTCATGTTTTAGTAACTAATTCATAGATAATTATTGTGGAGAAAACCCACCACACTTATTTGCTCAATTAAAAGTTAGCAACCAAAACAGTACCTAAAACAGCACAATTTGATACATTTCCATTTAAACAAAATCCAAACAAATTCTTATATATTCCAAACTTTTTGTGGCAGTGCAGAAAATTGCAAAGTAATTGTTGTGACCACTTACACAATTTTCAAAAGTCATTTGGTACTGAATTAAATTGCAAAACAGCGAGGAAATAAAAACAGAAAAAGAAAGAAATGAAAAAAAGGCCTAGCTACACTGTGCTTTTGGCCCAACCGCAGCAAACCTAACCGGCCCAGCCCACGCTACAGTCGTCGTCCTCCTCACCTGCTCCCCCTTCCGTGTCGGCGCCGCCGCATCCGATGCGCGCCGCACCGTCCTCCGCCTGCCACGGCGTCGAGCGGGTTGCTGGGATGGATAAGGCCGCCCCTAGCTACCCCCTCGGCCTCACTCCTCCCCTCTTTCCCCCTCGCTCACCCCTCTCTCTCTTTGTCTCGCTTGCGCGGGCGCAACCGTCGATGCGCCGCCGCCGTTGACACGCTCTGGGGCCACCCCACGACGCCTGCGTATGGCCAGGAGGACGACCGTGGTCCTCTTCGTCGTCTGCGCCATTGCATCGGAGCCAGGGAGCGCTGCCGCCGTCGCCATCGTCCTCTTGTTCTCGAAGACATCCGCTGCGGCCTCGCCGTCGATCCGCATCACTCCGACCACCCCAGCCCCGTACGAGCTCACCACCGACCTCCTCTCGGTGAGCCGTGCCCATTCCCCTTTCTTTCCCCTCTGTTCCGCCGTCGTAGCCGCGTGCCCGTGCTCGGCCGAATGTCGCTGCCACGGGAGCTCGCCGTTGCCGTCGATCCCGACCTCCCCAGCTTACACTGTTAGCACAGCTCGACGCAGCGCATCGTACTTGACTCGTAGATCACCGCGCCAGACCAAATGGTCGTCAGAAGCGCGATTCCGGCGAACCTCCGACGCGCCTGTGGTCGCCGGCGTTCGCATGCGCGCGCCGGCATTTAAATGTTAGCGGGACCCACCCGCCAGGTGGTTAGGGGCTAATCCCCGTGCTAAACAGCCTCTGACAGCGGGCCCCGGCACTGTGGCATTTAGGATTAAAACTAATCTAACTATTAACTACTGTGTCACTGTCAAATGGGCCCACCACCCTAATTAACTAGATTAACTAGTCTAACACACTGTTCTAACTAACAGACGCTGTCAACTGGGTCCCACTGGGCCCAGTTGACCAGTCAACAGCTGACTGGGATTGACCCAGTCTTTGACAGCTGGGTCCCACTGGACCTTTGACCAGTCAACCATGGACCAGTCAACTGCTGAGTGGGCAGTTGACTGGCCCCACATGTCAGTCACAGTAGCATCCCTCTGGGTACACTTCTGTGTACCCATAGCAATTAATATTTAAATGATTTCGAAATTAAATTAAATCCAAAAATTCCAGAAATTCAGTAAAACTTTCAAAATTCATATAAAATCAACCGTAACTCGGATGAAAATAATTTATATATGAAAAATGATCAGAAAAATCCGACGAATCCGAATATGTCATCTGCACTCATGTTAGAACCCTCTAAGTAGGTGAACATGGAACTTTTTGCCTGTTTCCGGTAGATGAATAGTGCATGACCTCCGGTAAATAATTCCAAAGTAATTCCTAAATTAACTAAAATAATTAGAGATGCAATATATCACCCCTGCATATCATTTAGGCATGTCATGCATAGTGATTGCATTTGAATGCATGTACTTATCTGTTTCCTCCCCCTCTTCTCTCCGGTAGACTCTGAGACCGCTGACGACCCGTGGATCGACTACTCCGTTGAAGATTCCTTTTCGCCTGCAGAGCAGCCACGCAAGCAAACCCTCCTTGAACATGCCTATATCACATATTCTTTCTCCCTCCTGCTTGCATCAGAATTTGCTACTACGTTTGTTTGATCCTATTCTGATGCATAGCCTGTTTTTGTAAAGTGCTTTTTGATACTTTACCTGATATCCTAAATGCTTAGTATAGGTTGGCAGTAAACCATCTGTGGCCCCTCATCCTTGTACTAGTTGCCCCGCTTAGATACCAGTGCCCTGATCGATGTGATCGGCGGGCTGAGACCAGCACATCACCACACACCCCCTAAGGTGCTCGACTCTACAGAGCTAATATCGAGTGCCGAGGGTGATACCTCTTATCTCACTCCTGATTTTGCCTCTGTGTTACAGCTAGTTGGTTGTGGGTCAACGATGGTGATTCCTCTTTCACCACCTCCGATGAAGATTCTGTCGTGCAACCCCACAAGTGTGAATGCCATCGAGGGTGATTCATCCGGGTTCACCTTGATGGATACATCGAGTGGGAATCCAACGAGGGTGATTCCTCGGATTCCTCCTCGATGCTATGGACACACGGGAACTTTGACTTTAATATTGATACTTGTTAAAGTCGGGTCGACCTCGAGGGGTACCCGTGAGAGGTACATATGAAAGTCGGGCGGGCCCGAAGAGCACCCGTGAGAGTTACTGTGGCGGCTGGCTGTTTAGCGGTACCGCCCAGGTAGTGGTGGTAGCTCCGGACTTGTCCCGACAGCCGTCACTAATATTAATAATGCACTAACGGATTTGGGTATTGATCTGAGTTGGCCACTGGCCTATACGCACTACCACCACGCGGGATAATGGTTTAATGGGGCCCTCGGCGCCGCATGTATCAGCCGAAAGCTCTGTCAGACGTCCAGTTCAGCATTGCGGCCGGGACGGGTCGGCGCCATCCCTGACAGAGGTGGTGCCTGGATCGCCCTGCTCGCAACGACCCGGAGTGCAAAGGGCGATGGCCCAAGACCCCTCAGCACTTAGGATGTAGACCGGCGGGGACCTCTCTGCTGAGCTCTAGGTAGGGCTGCGGTGTGTCGATCAGCCGAGGCCGGGCATGACCCAGAAAAGTGTGTCCGGCCGGAGTTAATCGAGCGTGTTGGATAACAGTAGTGCACCCCTGCAGGGAAGTTATCTATTCGAATAGCCGTGTCCACGGTAACAGGACGCTCAGTGTTGTATCCCTATCTACTACAACTTGAATTGAATACATGTTACTTTAACTGTAAGCTCCGGGACCGCTTTCTCGCAGGGAGTCGAGGAAGGATCTCTGGGCTTTGCTTCTACATGCTTGTTAATTATTATATACTAATCTGCACTCTTCTAATGCTGCAAGACGCTGAAGATGTTAGTCTTCGATAGGCTAGGCCTTACCCTCTATTCTGGCATTTCTGTAGTTTAGCCCACAGATACAACACCTTCCTTTGATACCAATGCATAATTAGTATAGTTCTGATGTCAGTCTTGCGAGTACTTTGGATGAGTACTCACGGTTGCTTTGCTCCCTCTTTTTCCCTATACCTGATTGTTGCGACCAGATGACGGAGCCCCGAAGCCAGTTGATCCCGTCGACGACTACTACAACCCCCATCGGTGGAGCTTACTACTATGTGGAGACTGACGGCCAGGAGTAGTTTAGGAGGCTCCCAGGCAGGAGGCCTGCGCCTTTTCGATCAGTGTTTTTTTTGCCCCGCCTTCTTAAAGGCCTATCTGTTTAACTTTTATATCTGTACTCAGATATCTAATGCTTCCGTTGATGCTTGTATGACTCAAGCTTATGTATTCGAGCCCTCGAGGCCCCTGGCTTGTAATATAAAGCTTGTATTATTTTATTTTGTGTTTAGAGTTGTGTTGTGATATCTTCAAGTGAGTCCCTAGGCTTGATCGTGTGCATTTGCGTGTATGATTAGCACACGATTAAGTCGGGGGCGTCACAAGTTGGTATCAGAGCCGACTGCCTATAGAAACCCCCTTCCAACTCCTTGGCCGAAGTTGAGTTTAGTCTTTCAAAAACTGTTTTACTAACATGGCCGTGTGGCTTACGGGTCCATGTCGCCAATGGATGGGATTAGGATCTTTTATTCCTCTTCCTTACTCTGGGATTCTGATCTCTCTTCTTTTCGGGTTAAATAATTTACTAACTCTGACTCTAGGTTCTCGTGATCACATCCACCCGGAGTTCTGAATTAACCCCCCTTCTTTGAGATGAGGGCCAGGTTCTGCTTCACAGTGTTCACGGACCGCAGGATCCTTTTATCGAGGGCACCCTGCGTTGTCCCTTGCAGATTCCTCGCCCTAGTAGTTTTCTCCGATGTGATGTAGCCTTTGCTATGTCTCATTGTTGTATTCCTCACCGCGTGCCTGCGCGCCGCCTAGTTTGTCTAGCTGTGTGTGTTTCCGAACTCGCGTTGTCCGTTGATATCCAGCTCCATGCATGGATCTGTATGTCTTTAACGACTACTAATATGTATCTATTGCACTTCCTGTTCATTGTTCATGTTACATCATGAATCACCTCTTACCCATGCAGTTGTTCTTGCTAAACTGCCCCTGTTGATTTGGCAGGATGGCAGATGATCCTCCACCTCCGCCCTATATTGCCGCAATGATGCAGCAGTTTGAGCTGAATCGTCAGTTTATGACTGGAGTGATGGCTCAGCTTCCAACTCAGAATGCTCAGCAACAGTCTGCCCCAATAACTCTGCAAGAATTCGTGTGCCTCAAACCGTCCACCTTTCGCAACACAACTGATCCAATGGATGCTGATGATTGGCTCCGTGACATCGCCTTTCAGATGGAGTCGGCTAATGTTGCCCCTGACAATTACGTCACCATCGGGACGTATCACCTGAGGGGCCCAGCTGCTCAATGGTGGGAAAGTCACAGGCATATGCTGCCTGCTGGAACTATAACCACTTGGCAGCAATTTCAGTCAGCCTTCCTTGCACGACACATTCCTCAAGGTTTGATCGACCAGAATAAGAAGGAATTCCGCAAACTTACACAAGGCAAAATGACTGTGGATGAATATCAGAGGAAATTTCTCGACTTATCCCGCTATGCTGAGGATGACGTCTGCACTGACGCTCGCAAGCAGGAGAAATTCCGTGAAGGATTGCGTCCTGATATAAAGCTAGAACTGGTTGCCCATGATTGTGCAGACTTTGCGACGCTTGTCAGCCAAGCCTTCCGGACTGAAACTGGTCTGAATGAGTACCAGGAGTCGCTCAAGCGTACTCGAGATGTTGGCCTATCCTCGGGTCAGCCTGCTCAGAAACGTCAAGTCTGGATCCCGCACAATGTTTTTCACCGACCTGCTCCAACACCAAGGCCGTCATATGTTGCACCTCGTCTGCCTCCACCGCTGAGACAACTAACGATTCAGGGTGGACAGCTCAATGCTATAGCTCCTCCCCATAATGATGGTTTGTGCCACAAGTGTGGACAGCCAGGGCACCGTGCTATCAACTGTCGCCAGAACCAGCCTCAGAGTACACCACACCCTCCTGTTGGTCGTAAGAGGGGCCGTCGAAACTGTCATTCCAAGAACTGTAATATCAGACCGTCTGCGGTTGTATATGGCCATGCCAACCATGTCAATGCGGAAGAAGCTCAGAGGGAACCGACCATCATGATGGGAACCCTCCCTGTTAATTCAGTTGCAGCTTTTGTTCTTTTTGATTCAGGTGCATCACATTCCTTTGTGTCCCAGCAATTTGCACAATTGCATGGGTTAGCTATGAGCTCATTACCCACTCCTTTAGAAATCAGCACTCCCCGTTCCAGGTGGCAAACTCAGATGCTAAGTCAGAACAATCAGATCAGGATTGAAGGATTGATGTTCCTTGTTTCACTCATTGCTCTCGGACCATCTAACATAGATGTTATTCTCGGTATGGATTGGCTAACAGCCCATAATGCTATGATCAACTATGCCGCCAAGACAGTCCAGCTGACAAACCCATCTGGCCAGACAACCAAATACTCAGCCCGAACAGTTCAGAATGCCGAGAGCCAGATATATGCTCTGAATGCGTTGAATGCTTCACCTCTTGAAGGAATCGAGAACGTTCCAGTTGTTCGTGATTTTCAAGATGTCTTCCCAGAGGAACTTCCAGGAGTACCCCCTGCTAGAGCTGTCGAATTCGTTATAGACTTGAAGCCGGGCACCACTCCTATGGCCAAGCACCCGTACAAAATGCCACCTCATGAACTCCTTGAACTTAAGGAGGAAATCGACAAGTCACTTCAAAAGGGTTTCATCCGCCCCAGTTCTTCTGCTTGGGGAGCACCTTCTCTCTTTGTTAAGAAGAAGGATGGAACGAATTGTCTGGTCCAAGATTACCGACCTATCAACCAGGCAACAATTCAGAACAAGTATCCGCTTCCCTGAATCAATGATCTGTATGATCAACTTGCTGGTTCCTCAGTATTCTCTAAGCTTGATTTGAGATTGGGATACCACCAGATCCGAGTTCGTAAAGAGGATATTCCGAAGACAGCCTTCGTTACTCGCTATGGTTCTTACGAGTACACTGTCATGTCCTTCGGCTTAACCAATGCTCCAGCAACTTTCTCTTAATTGATGAACTACATCTTCATGGATTACCTCGACAAATTCGTCGTGGTTTATCTGGATGACATCCTTGTATATTCGAAGAATGAAGAAGAACACGCCGAACATCTTCACCTTGTACTGGAGAAGCTGCGAGAACATCAATTGTATGCCAAGTATTCCAAGTGTGAGTTCTGGTTGTCTGAAGTGACATATCTCGGCCATGTGATTTCCAAAGAGGGCATTGCTGTTAACCCAGAACGAGTTCAGGCTATTCTTGAATGGACTCCACCGAAGAATGTCAAGCAAGTCGGAAGTTTTCTCGGACTCGCCAGCTATTGCCGCCGTTTTGTCAAGAACTTCTCCAAAATTTCCAAGCCTTTGACTGATTTGCTTCACAAGGGCGTTAAGTTTGAGTGGACAGAAAAATGTCAAGAAAGTTTTCAGACACTCAAAGACAAGCTGACATCTGCCCCAGTGCTTGCTCCTCCAGATTCTCGCAAGGACTTCGTGATTTATTGTGACGCATCCCGTCAAGGATTAGGCTATGTCCTAATGCAAGAGCGCAAGGTGATTGCTTATGGCTCTCGACAGTTGCGTCCTCATGAAGAGAACTATCCAACGCATGATCTCGAACTTGCAGCAGTTATTTATGCATTGAAGTTATGGTGACATTACCTACTCGGTAATTGTTGTGAGATCTACACGGATCATAAATTTTTTGAAATACTTGTTCACTCAGCCATCTCTGAACCTCCGTCAGCAAAGATGGATGGAGGCCATTACCGACTATGATTTGGGTATTTCTTATACCCCTGGCAAGGCTAACGTAATGGCTGATGCCTTGAGCCGCAAATCCTACTGTTGTGAACTTGATGTTCAGCTGCAGCAGTCACTCCTGTATGAAGAGCTTCGAAAGCTGAACATCGAGATAGTTCCTCAAGGATATCTAAATACCTTGGTTGTTGAACCGGATCTCGAGCGTAATATCAAGACATGACAGAAATATGACTCTGAAGTCGAGAAGATTAAGAACTACCTCTCCAAGGGAAATTCTTCGTTCTACCATGTTGATGATGATGGTGCCTTGCTCTTCAAAGGCCGCCTAGTGGTCCCCAGAAAGCACAATCTGGACTCGCGTTCGGATGTCATGAAAGAAGCACATGACACGCCTTTGTCTATCCATCCAGGTAGTACCAAGATGTACCAAGACATTCCTCAGCATTACTGGTGGCCTGACATGAAGCGAGACATTGCTCAATATGTTGCTAAGTGTGACGTTTGCCGTCGCATCAAAGCAGAACATCAAAGACCTGCTGGAACTCTGCAACCTCTTGCTATTCCCGAATGGAAATGGGACAAACTTGAAATGGATTTCATTACTGGATTTCCCAGATCACAGAAGGGTCATGATGCTATTTTTGTCGTCATTGACCGATTCTCCAAGGTTGCTCATTTTCTGCCAGTCAAGGAGACAATCACTGCTAGTCAGTTAGCAGACTTTTATGCTTCCAGAATTGTGTCACTCCACGGTGTTCCGTTGGAGATCAGTTCAGACCGTGGCAGCCTCTTTACTTCAAGGTTCTGGGAAAGTTTCCAAGAAGCTATGGGAACTCATCTGTCCTTTAGCACCGCTTTTCACCCCCAGTCCCAGGGTCAAGTTGAACGAGTCAACCAAATACTAGAAGATATGCTACGCGCATGTGTCATCTCCTTTGGCAAGAAATGGGAGGAATCTCTCCCGTATGCTGAATTCTCTTACAACAATAGCTATCAAGCTAGTCTGAAGATGGCACCATTTGAAGTTCTTTATGGACGTAAGTGCCGAACCCCTCTGAATTGGTCAGAAACTAGGGAACGGCCACTCTTCGGTCTAGACATTATCCAACATGCTGAAGAGCAAGTCCGTATCGTTCGTGAGCATCTTAAGATTGCTCAGTCTCGTCAGAAGAGCAATTATGACCGTAAACACAAGGTAATGGTCTATCAACCTGGCGAACAGGCTTATCTTCGTGTCACCCCGATGAAGGGCACTCACCGTTTCGGAATCAAGGGAAAGTTAGCTCCTCGCTACATCGGCTCATTCCGTATTCTCGCAAGACGTGGAGAAGTGGCATATCAGTTGGAACTACCGTCGAACCTTTCTCAGGTTCACGATGTTTTCCATGTGTCGCAACTCTGCCGCTGCTTCAAGGATCCGATCCGAGCAGTGGATCATGAAGTGTTGGAATTGCAGGATGACCTGTCTTATAAAGAACGTCCGATCCGTATTCTTGATCAAGCTGAACGTCGAACCCGTCAAAAGGCAATCCAGTTCCTTAAAGTTCAGTGGTCTAATCATTCTAAAGATGAAGCCACTTGGGAACGCGAGGATCGTCTTCGTGAAGAATACCCTGACCTTTTTCCTTCTACCTCCTGACTTCTCGGGATGAGAATTTCTTTTAGAGGAGGAGAATTGTAACATCCCCTGTAATTAAGCATAGTAATCATCTGTTAATATTGCCAAGTTACTTTGCTTTACAGTGCTTGTTCATCTCTAGTTCATATCTCATTTGAAATTCCATCTCAATTCAAAATTCAAATAGCAAGTAAAATTTTAAATGTTACAAACTTGCTGGAAAAATAGTTCATGTTTTAGTAACTAATTCATAGATAATTATTGTGGAGAAAACCCACCACACTTATTTGCTCAATTAAAAGTTAGCAACCAAAACAGTACCTAAAACAGCACAATTTGATACATTTCCATTTAAACAAAATCCAAACAAATTCTTATATATTCCAAACTTTTTGTGGCAGTGCAGAAAATTGCAAAGTAATTGTTGTGACCACTTACACAATTTTCAAAAGTCATTTGGTACTGAATTAAATTGCAAAACAGCGAGGAAATAAAAACAGAAAAAGAAAGAAATGAAAAAAAGGCCTAGCTACACTGTGCTTTTGGCCCAACCGCAGCAAACCTAACCGGCCCAGCCCACGCTACAGTCGTCGTCCTCCTCACCTGCTCCCCCTTCCGTGTCGGCGCCGCCGCATCCGATGCGCGCCGCACCGTCCTCCGCCTGCCACGGCGTCGAGCGGGTTGCTGGGATGGATAAGGCCGCCCCTAGCTACCCCCTCGGCCTCACTCCTCCCCTCTTTCCCCCTCGCTCACCCCTCTCTCTCTTTGTCTCGCTTGCGCGGGCGCAACCGTCGATGCGCCGCCGCCGTTGACACGCTCTGGGGCCACCCCACGACGCCTGCGTATGGCCAGGAGGACGACCGTGGTCCTCTTCGTCGTCTGCGCCATTGCATCGGAGCCAGGGAGCGCTGCCGCCGTCGCCATCGTCCTCTTGTTCTCGAAGACATCCGCTGCGGCCTCGCCGTCGATCCGCATCACTCCGACCACCCCAGCCCCGTACGAGCTCACCACCGACCTCCTCTCGGTGAGCCGTGCCCATTCCCCTTTCTTTCCCCTCTGTTCCGCCGTCGTAGCCGCGTGCCCGTGCTCGGCCGAATGTCGCTGCCACGGGAGCTCGCCGTTGCCGTCGATCCCGACCTCCCCAGCTTACACTGTTAGCACAGCTCGACGCAGCGCATCGTACTTGACTCGTAGATCACCGCGCCAGACCAAATGGTCGTCAGAAGCGCGATTCCGGCGAACCTCCGACGCGCCTGTGGTCGCCGGCGTTCGCATGCGCGCGCCGGCATTTAAATGTTAGCGGGACCCACCCGCCAGGTGGTTAGGGGCTAATCCCCGTGCTAAACAGCCTCTGACAGCGGGCCCCGGCACTGTGGCATTTAGGATTAAAACTAATCTAACTATTAACTACTGTGTCACTGTCAAATGGGCCCACCACCCTAATTAACTAGATTAACTAGTCTAACACACTGTTCTAACTAACAGACGCTGTCAACTGGGTCCCACTGGGCCCAGTTGACCAGTCAACAGCTGACTGGGATTGACCCAGTCTTTGACAGCTGGGTCCCACTGGACCTTTGACCAGTCAACCATGGACCAGTCAACTGCTGAGTGGGCAGTTGACTGGCCCCACATGTCAGTCACAGTAGCATCCCTCTGGGTACACTTCTGTGTACCCATAGCAATTAATATTTAAATGATTTCGAAATTAAATTAAATCCAAAAATTCCAGAAATTCAGTAAAACTTTCAAAATTCATATAAAATCAACCGTAACTCGGATGAAAATAATTTATATATGAAAAATGATCAGAAAAATCCGACGAATCCGAATATGTCATCTGCACTCATGTTAGAACCCTCTAAGTAGGTGAACATGGAACTTTTTGCCTGTTTCCGGTAGATGAATAGTGCATGACCTCCGGTAAATAATTCCAAAGTAATTCCTAAATTAACTAAAATAATTAGAGATGCAATATATCACCCCTGCATATCATTTAGGCATGTCATGCATAGTGATTGCATTTGAATGCATGTACTTATCTGTTTCCTCCCCCTCTTCTCTCCGGTAGACTCTGAGACCGCTGACGACCCGTGGATCGACTACTCCGTTGAAGATTCCTTTTCGCCTGCAGAGCAGCCACGCAAGCAAACCCTCCTTGAACATGCCTATATCACATATTCTTTCTCCCTCCTGCTTGCATCAGAATTTGCTACTACGTTTGTTTGATCCTATTCTGATGCATAGCCTGTTTTTGTAAAGTGCTTTTTGATACTTTACCTGATATCCTAAATGCTTAGTATAGGTTGGCAGTAAACCATCTGTGGCCCCTCATCCTTGTACTAGTTGCCCCGCTTAGATACCAGTGCCCTGATCGATGTGATCGGCGGGCTGAGACCAGCACATCACCACACACCCCCTAAGGTGCTCGACTCTACAGAGCTAATATCGAGTGCCGAGGGTGATACCTCTTATCTCACTCCTGATTTTGCCTCTGTGTTACAGCTAGTTGGTTGTGGGTCAACGATGGTGATTCCTCTTTCACCACCTCCGATGAAGATTCTGTCGTGCAACCCCACAAGTGTGAATGCCATCGAGGGTGATTCATCCGGGTTCACCTTGATGGATACATCGAGTGGGAATCCAACGAGGGTGATTCCTCGGATTCCTCCTCGATGCTATGGACACACGGGAACTTTGACTTTAATATTGATACTTGTTAAAGTCGGGTCGACCTCGAGGGGTACCCGTGAGAGGTACATATGAAAGTCGGGCGGGCCCGAAGAGCACCCGTGAGAGTTACTGTGGCGGCTGGCTGTTTAGCGGTACCGCCCAGGTAGTGGTGGTAGCTCCGGACTTGTCCCGACAGCCGTCACTAATATTAATAATGCACTAACGGATTTGGGTATTGATCTGAGTTGGCCACTGGCCTATACGCACTACCACCACGCGGGATAATGGTTTAATGGGGCCCTCGGCGCCGCATGTATCAGCCGAAAGCTCTGTCAGACGTCCAGTTCAGCATTGCGGCCGGGACGGGTCGGCGCCATCCCTGACAGAGGTGGTGCCTGGATCGCCCTGCTCGCAACGACCCGGAGTGCAAAGGGCGATGGCCCAAGACCCCTCAGCACTTAGGATGTAGACCGGCGGGGACCTCTCTGCTGAGCTCTAGGTAGGGCTGCGGTGTGTCGATCAGCCGAGGCCGGGCATGACCCAGAAAAGTGTGTCCGGCCGGAGTTAATCGAGCGTGTTGGATAACAGTAGTGCACCCCTGCAGGGAAGTTATCTATTCGAATAGCCGTGTCCACGGTAACAGGACGCTCAGTGTTGTATCCCTATCTACTACAACTTGAATTGAATACATGTTACTTTAACTGTAAGCTCCGGGACCGCTTTCTCGCAGGGAGTCGAGGAAGGATCTCTGGGCTTTGCTTCTACATGCTTGTTAATTATTATATACTAATCTGCACTCTTCTAATGCTGCAAGACGCTGAAGATGTTAGTCTTCGATAGGCTAGGCCTTACCCTCTATTCTGGCATTTCTGCAGTTTAGTCCACAGATACAGCCCCTTCCATTGATACCAATGCATTATTAGTATAGTTTTGATGTCAGTCTTGTGAGTACTTTGGATGAGTACTCACGGTTGCTTTGGTCCCTCTTTTTCCCTATACCTGATTGCTGCGACCAGATGACGGAGCCCCGAAGCCAGTTGATCCCTTCGACGACTACTACAACCCCCATCGGTGGAGCTTACTACTATGTGGAGACTGACGGCCAGGAGTAGTTTAGGAGGCTCCCAGACAGGAGGCCTGCGCCTTTTCGATCAGTGTTTTTATTTTGCCCCGCCTTCTTAAAGGCCTATCTGTTTAACTTTTATATCTGTACTCAGATATCTAATGCTTTCGCTGATGCTTGTATGACTCAAGCTTATGTATTCGAGCCCTCGAGGCCCCTGGCTTGTAATATAAAGCTTGTATTATTTTATTTTGTGTGTAGAGTTGTGTTGTGATATCTTCAAGTGAGTCCCTAGGCTTGATCGTGTGCATTTGCGTGTATGATTAGCACACGATTAAGTCGGGGGCGTCACAAGTTGGTATCAGAGCCGACTGCCTATAGAAACCCCCCTTCCAACTCCTTGGCCGAAGTTGAGTTTAGTCTTTCAAAAACTGTTTTACTAACATGGCTGTGTGGCTTACGGGCCCACGTCGCCAATGGATGGGATTAGGATCTTTTATTCCTCTTCCTTACTCTGGGATTCTGATCTCTCTTCTTTTCGGGTTAAATAATTTACTAACTATGACTCTAGGTTCTCATGATCACATCCACCCGGAGTTCTGAATTAACCCCCCTTTTTCGAGTTGAGGGACAGGTTCTGCTTCACAATGTTCACGGACCGCAGGATCCTTTTATCGAGGGCACCCTGCGTTGTCCCTTGCAGATTCCTCGCCCCAGTAGTTTTCTCCGATGTGATGTAGCCTTTTCTATGTCTCATTATTGTATTCCTCACCGCGTGCCTGCGCGCCGCCTAGTTTGTCTAGCTGTGTGTGTTTCCGAACTCGCGTTGTCCGTTGGTATCGAACTCCGTGCATGGATCTGTATGTCTTTAACGACTACTAATATGTATCTATTGCACTTCTGTTCATTGTTCATGTTATATCATGAATCACCTCTTACCCATGCAGTTGTTCTTGCTAAACTACCCCTGTTGATTTGGCAGGATGGCAGATGATCCTCCACCTCCGCCCTATATTGCCGCAATGATGCAGCAGTTTGAGCTGAATCGTCAGTTTATGACTGGAGTGATGGCTCAGCTTCCAACTCAGAATGCTCAGCAACAGTCTGCCCCAATAACTCTGCAAGAATTCGTGCGCCTCAACCCGTCCACCTTTCGCAACACAACTGATCCAATGGATGCTAATGATTGGCTCCGTGACATCGCCTTTCAGATGGAGTCGGCTAATGTTGCCCCTGACAATTACGTCACCTTCACGACGTATCACCTGAGGGGCCCAGCTGCTCAATGGTGGGAAAGTCACTGGTGTATGCTGCCTGCTGGAACTATAACAACTTGGCAGCAATTTCAGTCAGCCTTCCATGTACGACACATTCCTCAAGGTCTGATCGACCAGAAGAAGAAGGAATTCCGCAAACTTACACAAGGCAAAATGACTGTGGATGAATATCAGAGGAAATTTCTCGACTTATCCCGCTATGCTAAGGATGACGTCTGCACTGACGCTCGCAAGCAGGAGAAATTCCGTGAAGGATTGTGTCCTGATATAAAGCTTGCACTGGTTGCCCATGATTGTGCAGACTTTGCGACGCTTGTCAGCCAAGCCTTCCGGACTGAAACTAGTCTGAATGAGTACCAGGAGTCTCTCAAGCGTACTGGAGATGTTGGCCTATCCTCGGGTCAGCCTGCTCAGAAACGTCAAGTCTGGATCCCGCACAATGTTTTTCACCGACCTGCTCCAACACCAAGGCCGTCATATGTTGCACCTCGTCTGCCTCCGCCGCTGAGACAACTAACGATTCAGGGTGGACAGCTCAATGCTATGGCTCCTCCCCATAATGATGGTTTATGCCACAAGTGTGGACAGCCAGGGCACCGTGCTATCAACTGTCGCCAGAACCAGCCTCAGAGTACACCACACCCTCCTGTTGGTCGTAAGAGGGGCCGCTGAAACTGTCATTCCAAGAACTGTAATATCAGACCGTCTGCGGTTGTATATGGCCATGCCAACCATGTCGAAGCGGAAGAAGCTCAGAGGGAACCAACCATCGTGATGGGAACCCTCCCTGTTAATTCAGTTGCAGCTTTTGTTCTTTTTGATTCAGGTGCATCACATTCCTTTGTGTCCCAGCAATTTGCACAATTGCATGGGTTAGCTATGAGCTCATTACCCACTCCTTTAGAAATCAGCACTCCCCGTTCCAGGTGGCAAACTCAGATGCTAAGTCAGAACAATCAGATCAGGATTGAAGGATTGATGTTCCTTGTTTCACTCATTGCTCTCGGACCATCTAACATAGATGTTATTCTCGGTATGGATTGGCTAACAGCCCATAATGCTATGATCAACTATGCCGCCAAGACAGTCCAGCTGACAAACCCATCTGGCCAGACAACCAAATACTCAGCCCGAACAGTTCAGAATGCCGAGAGCCAGATATATGCTCTGAATGCGTTGAATGCTTCACCTCTTGAAGGAATCGAGAACGTTCCAGTTGTTCGTGATTTTCAAGATGTCTTCCCAGAGGAACTTCCAGGAGTACCCCCTGCTAGAGCTATCGAATTCGTTATAGACTTGAAGCCGGGCACCACTCCTATGGCCAAGCACCCGTACAAAATGCCACCTCATGAACTCCTTGAACTTAAGGAGGAAATCGACAAGTCACTTCAAAAGGGTTTCATCCGCCCCAGTTCTTCTGCTTGGGGAGCACCTTCTCTCTTTGTTAAGAAGAAGGATGGAACGAATTGTCTGGTCCAAGATTACCGACCTATCAACCAGGCAACAATTCAGAACAAGTATCCGCTTCCCTGAATCAATGATCTGTATGATCAACTTGCTGGTTCCTCAGTATTCTCTAAGCTTGATTTGAGATTGGGATACCACCAGATCCGAGTTCGTAAAGAGGATATTCCGAAGACAGCCTTCGTTACTCGCTATGGTTCTTACGTGTACACTGTCATGTCCTTCGGCTTAACCAATGCTCCAGCAACTTTCTCTTGATTGATTAACTACATCTTCATGGATTACCTCGACAAATTCGTCGTGGTTTATCTGGATGACATCCTTGTATATTCGAAGAATGAAGAAGAACATGCCGAACATCTTCACCTTGTACTGGAGAAGCTGCGAGAACATCAATTGTATGCCAAGTATTCCAAGTGTGAGTTCTGGTTGTCTGAAGTGACATATCTCGGCCATGTGATTTCCAAAGAGGGCATTGCTATTAACCCAGAACGAGTTCAGGCTATTCTTGAATGGACTCCACCGAAGAATGTCAAGCAAGTCAGAAGTTTTCTCGGACTCGCCAGCTATTGCCGCCGTTTTGTCAAGAACTTCTCCAAAATTTCCAAGCCTTTGACTGATTTGCTTCACAAGGGCGTTAAGTTTGAGTGGACAGAAAAATGTCAAGAAAGTTTTCAGACACTCAAAGACAAGCTGACATCTGCCCCAGTGCTTGCTCCTCCAGATTCTCGCAAGGACTTCGTGATTTATTGTGACGCATCCCGTCAAGGATTAGGCTATGTCCTAATGCAAGAGCGCAAGGTGATTGCTTATGGCTCTCGACAGTTGCGTCCTCATGAAGAGAACTATCCAACGCATGATCTCGAACTTGCAGCAGTTATTTATGCATTGAAGTTATGGTGACATTACCTAGTCGGTAATTGTTGCGAGATCTACACGGATCATAAAAGTTTGAAATACTTGTTCACTCAGCCATCTCTGAACCTCCGTCAGCAAAGATGGATGGAGGCCATTACCGACTATGATTTGGGTATTTCTTATACCCCTGGCAAGGCTAACGTAATGGCTGATGCCTTGAGCCGCAAATCCTACTGTTGTGAACTTGATGTTCAGCTGCAGCAGTCACTCCTGTATGAAGAGCTTCGAAAGCTGAACATCGAGATAGTTCCTCAAGGATATCTAAATACCTTGGTTGTTGAACCGGATCTCGAGCGTAATATCAAGACACGACAGAAATATGACTCTGAAGTCGAGAAGATTAAGAACTACCTCTCCAAGGGAAATTCTTCGTTCTACCATGTTGATGATGATGGTGCCTTGCTCTTCAAAGGCCGCCTAGTGGTCCCCAGAAAGCACAGTCTGGACTCGCGCTTGGATCTAATGAAAGAAGCACATGACATGCCTTTGTTTATCCATCCAGGTAGTACCAAGATGTACCAAGACATTCGTCAGCATTACTGGTGGCCTGACATGAAGCGAGACATTGCTCAATATGTTGCTGAGTGTGACGTTTGCCGTCGCATCAAAGCAGAACATCAAAGACCTGCTGGAACTCTTCAACCTCTTGTTATTCCCGAATGGAAATAGGACAAACTTGAAATGGATTTCATTACTGGATTTCCCAGATCACAGAAGGGTCATGATGCTATTTTTGTCGTCATTGACCGATTCTCCAAGGTTGCTCATTTTCTGCCAGTCAAGGAGACAATCACTGCTAGTCAGTTAGCAGACTTGTATGCTTCCAGAATTGTGTCACTCCATGGTGTTCCGTTGGAGATCAGTTCAGACCGTGGCAACCTCTTTACTTCAAGGTTCTGGGAAAGTTTTCAAGAAGCTATGGGAACTCATCTGTCCTTTAGCACCGCTTTTCACCCCCAGTCACAGGGTCAAGTTGAACGAGTCAACCAAATACTAGAAGATATGCTACGCGCATGTGTCATCTCCTTTGGCAAGAAATGGGAGGAATCTCTCCCGTATGCTAAATTCTCTTACAACAATAGCTATCAAGCTAGTCTGAAGATGGCACCATTTGAAGTTCTTTATGGACGTAAGTGCCGAACCCCTCTGAATTGGTCAAAAACTGGGGAACGGCCACTCTTCGGTCCAGACATTATCCAACACACTGAAGAGGAAGTCCGTATCGTTCATGAGCATCTTAAGACTGCTTAGTCTCGTCAGAAGAGCAATTATGACCGTAAACACAAGGTAATGGTCTATCAACCTGGCGAACAGGCTTATCTTCGTGTCACCCCGATGAAGGGCACTCACCGTTTCGGAATCAAGGGCAAGTTAGCTCCTCGCCACATCGGCCCTTTCCGTATTCTCGCAAGACGTGGATAAGTGGCATATCAGTTGGAACTACCGTCGAACCTTTCTCAGGTTCACGATATTGTCCATGTGTCGCAACTCCGCCGCTGCTTCAAGGATCCGATCCGAGCAGTGGATCATGAAGTGCTGGAATTGCAGGATGACCTGTCTTATAAAGAACGTCCGATCCGTATTCTTGATCAAGCTGAACGTCGAACCCGTCAGAAGGCAATCCAGTTCCTTAAAGTTCAGTGGTCGAATCATTCTGAAGATGAAGCCACTTGGGAATGCGAGGATCGTCTTCGTGAAGAATACCCTAACCTTTTTCCTTCTACCTCCTGAATTCTCGGGACGAGAATTTCTTTTAGAGGAGGAGAATTGTAACATCCCCTGTAATTAAGCATAGTAATCATCTGTTAATATTGCCAAGTTACTTTGCTTTACAGTGCTTGTTCATCTCTAGTTCATATCTCATTTGAAATTCCATCTCAATTCAAAATTCAAATAGCAAGTAAAATTTTAAATGTTACAAACTTGCTGGAAAAATAGTTCATGTTTTAGTAAATAATTCATAGATAATTATTGTGGAGAAAACCCACCACAGTTATTTTCTCAATTGAAAGTTAGCAACCAAAACAGTACCTAAAACAGCACCATTTGATACATTTCCATTTAAACAAAATCCAAACAAATTCTTATATATTCCAAACTTTTTGTGGCAGTGCAGAAAATTGCAAAGTAATTGTTGTGACCACTTACACAATTTTCAAAAGCCATTTGGTACTGAATTAAATTGCAAATCAGTGAGGAAATAAAAACAGAAAAAGAAAGAAATGAAAAAAGGCCTAGCTACACTGTGCTTTTGGCCCAACCACAGCAAACCCAACCGGCCCAGCCCACGCTATAGTCGTCGTCCTCCTCACCTGCTCCCCCTTCCGTGTCGGCGCCGCGACATCTGACGCACGCCGCGCCGTCCTCCGCTCGCCACGGCGTCGAGCAGGTGGCTGGGAAGGATAAGGCTGCCCCTAGCTACCCCTCGGCCTCACTCCTCCCATCTTTCCCACTCGCTCACCCCTCTCCCTCTTTGTCTCGCTTGCGCGGGCGCAACCATCGATGCGCCGCCGCCGTTGACACGCTCTGGAGCCACCCCGCGACACCTGCGTATGGCCAAGAGGACGACCGTGGTCCTCTTCGTCGTCTGTGCCATTGCATCGGAGCTAGGGAGCGCTGCCGCCATCGCCATCGTCCTCTTCTTCTCGAAGACATCCGCCGCGGCCTCGCCGTCGATCCGCATCACTCCGACCACCCCGGCCCCGTACGAGCTCACCACCGACCTCCTCTCGGTGAGCCGCGCCCATTCCCCTTTCTTTCCCCTCCGTTCCGCCGTCGTAGCCGCGCGCCCGTGCTCGGCCGAATGTCGCCCCCATGGGAGCTCGCCGCTGCCGTCGATCCCGACCTCCCCAGCTTACACTGCTAGCACAGCTCGATGCAGCGCATCGTACTCGACTTGTAGATCACCGTGCCGGACCAAATGGTCGTCAGAAGCGTGATTCTGGCGAGCCTCCGACGCGCCTCTGGTCGCCGGCGTTCGCCTGCGCGTGCCGGCCTTTAAATGTTAGCGGGACCCACCCGCCAGGTGGTTAGGGGCTAATCCCCGTGCTAAACAGCCTCTGACAGCGGGCCCGGCACTGTAGCGTTTAGGATTAAAACTAATCTAACTATTAACTACTGTGTCACTGTCAAATGGGCCCCACCACCCTAATTAACTAGATTAACTAGTCTAACACACTGTTCTAACTAACAGACGCTGTCAACTGGGTCCCACTGGGCCCAGTTGACCAGTCAACTGCTGACTGGGATTGACCCAGTCTATGACAGTTGGGTCCCACTGGACCTTTGACCAGTCAACCGTGGACCGGTCAACTGTTGACTGGGCAGTTGACTGGCCCCACATGTCAGCCACAGTAGCATCCCTCTGGATACACTTATGTGTACCCATAGCAATTAATATTTAAGTGATTTCGAAATTAAATTAAATCCAAAAATTCCAGAAATTCAGTAAAACTTTGAAAATTCATATAAAATCAACCGTAACTAGGATGAAAATAATTTATATATGAAAATGATCAGAAAAATCCGACGAATCCGAATATGTCATCTGCACTCATGTTAGAACCCTCTAAGTAGGTGAACATGGAACTTTTTCCCGTTTTCGGTAGATGAATAGTGCATGACCTCCGGTAAATAATTCCAAACTAATTCCTAAATTAACTAAAATAATTAGAGATGCAATATATCACCCCTGCATATCATTTAGGCATGCCATGCATAGTGATTGCATTTGAATGCTTGTATTTATCTGTTTCCTCCCCCTCTTCTCTCCGGTAGACTCCGAGACCGCTGACGACCCGGGGATCGACTACTCCGTTGAAGATTCCTTTTCGCCTGCAGAGCAACCAGGCAAGCAAACCCTCCTTGAACATGCCCATATCACCTATTCTTTCTCCCTCCTGCTTGCATTAGAATTTGCTACTGCGTTTGTTTGATCCTATTCTGATGCATAGCCTGTTTTTGTAAACTGCTTTTTGATACTTTACCTGATATCCTAAATGCTTAGTATAGGTTGGCAGTAAACCATCTGTGGCCCCTCATCCTTGTACTAGTTGCCCCGCTTAGATACCAGAGCCCTGATCGATGTGATCGGCGGGCTGAGACCAGCACATCACCACACACACCCCTATGTTGCTCGACTCTACAGAGCTAATATCGAGTGCCGAGGGTGATACCTCTTATCTCACTCCTGATTTTGCCTCTGTGTTACAGCTAGTTGGTCATGGGTCAATGAGGGTGATTCCTCTTTCACCACCTCCGATGAAGCTTCTGTCGTGCAACCCCACAAGTGTGAATGCCATAGAGGGTGATTACTCCGGGTTCACCTTGACGGATACATCGAGTGGGAATCCAACGAGGGTGATTCCTCGGATTCCTCCTCGATGCTATGGACACACGGGAACTTTGACTTTAATATTGATACTTGTTAAAGTCGGGTCGACCCCGAGGGGTACCCGCGAGAGGTACATATGAAAGTCGGGCGGGCACGAAGAGCACCCGCGAGAGTTACTGTGGCGGCTGGCTGTTTAGCGGTACCACCCAGGTAGTGGTGGTACCTCCGGACTTGTCCCGACAGCCGTCACTAATATTAATAATGCACTAACGGATTTGGGTATTGATCTGAGTTGGCCACTGGCCTATACGCACTACCACCACGCCGGATAATGGTTTAATGGGGCCCTCGGCGCCGCATGTATCAGCCGAAAGCTCTGTCAGACGTCTAGTTCAGCATTGCGGCCGGGCCGGGTCGGCGCCATCCATGACAGAGGTGGTGCCTGGATCGCCCTGCTCGCAACGACCCGGAGTGCAAAGGGCGATGGCCCAAGACCCCTGAGCACTTAGGATGTAGACCGGCGGGGACCTCTCTGCTGAGCTCTAGGTAGGGCTGCGGTGTGTCGATCAGCCGAGGCCGGGCATGACCCAGAAAAGTGTGTCCGGCCAGAGTTAATCGAGCGTGTTGGGTAACAGTAGTGCACCCCTGCAGGGAAGTTATCTATTCGAATAGCCGTGTCCATGGTAACAGGACGCTCAGTGTTGTATCCCGATCTACTACAACTTGAACTGAATACATGTTACTTTAACTGTAAGCTCCGGGATCGCTTTCTCGCAGGGAGTCTAGGAAGGATCTCTGGGCTTTGCTTCTACATGCTTGTTAATTATTATATACTAATCTGCACTCTTCTAATGATGCAAGACGCTGAAGATGTTAGTCTTCGATAGGCTAGGCCTTCCCCTCTATTCTGGCATTTCTGCAGTTTAGTCCACAGATACAGCCCCTTCCTTTGATACCAATGCATAATTAGTATAGTTCTGATGTTAGTCTTGCGAGTACTTTGGATGAGTACTCATGGTTGCTTTGCTCCCTCTTTCCCTATACCTGATTGTTGCGACCAGATGACGGAGCCCCGAAGCCAGTTGATCCCGTCGACGACTACTACAACCCCCATCGGTGGAGCTTACTACTACATGGAGACTGACGGCCAGGAGTAGTTTAGGAGGCTCCCAGGCAGGAGGCCTGCGCCTTTTCGATCAGTGTTTTTATTTTGCCCCGCCTTCTTAAAGGCCTATCTGTTTAACTTTTATATCTGTACTCAGATATCTAATGCTTCCGCTGATGCTTGTATGACTCAAGCTTATGTATTCGAGCCCTCGAGGCCCCTGGCTTGTAATATAAAGCTTGTATTATTTTATTTTGTGTGTAGAGTTGTGTTGTGATATCTTCAAGTGAGTCCCTAGGCTTGATCGTGTGCATTTGGGTGTATGATTAGCACACGATTCAGTCGGGGGCGTCACAGATAGATAGATAGATTGAACAAAAATACAAAATAAAATAAATAAAGTAAAAGTGCATCAAGGTACTTTTAGGATTTTTAATACATGAATAAAGTAGACCCGGGGGCCATAGTTTTCTCTAGAGGCTTCTCTCTTGAAAATAGCATACGGTGGGTAAACAAATTACTTTTGGGCAATTGATCGAAAAGCAAATAATCATGACGGTATCCAAGGCAATGATCATGTATATAGGCATCACGTCTGAGACAAGTAGACCGAAATGATCCTGCATCTACTACTATTACTCCGCACATCGACCGCTATCCAGCATGCATCTAGAGTATTAAGTTCATAAAGAACGGAGTAACGCCTTAAGCAAGATGACATGATGTAGACAAAGTAAACTCACGCATGAATAAACCCCATCTTTTTACCCTTAATAGCAACGATACATACGTGTCATGTCCCTTTCTGTCACTGGGATTGAGCACCGCAAGATCGAACCCATTACAAAGCACCTCTCCCATTGCAAGATAAATCAATCTAGTTGGCCAAACCAAATCAATAGATCGGAGAGAAATACGAAGCTATAATAATCATGCATAAAAGAGTTCAGAGAAGACTCAAATAATATTCATGGATAATCTGATCATAAACTCACAATTCATCGGATCCCAACAAAAACACCGCAAAAGTGATTACATCGGATAGAACTCCAAGAACATCGAGGAGAACATTGTATTGAAGATCAAAAAGAGAGAAGAAGCCATCTAGCTACTAACTATGGACCCGAAGGTCTGTGGTAAACTACTCACGCATCATCGGAAGGGCAGCAAGGTTGATGGAGAGTCCCTCCGTGATCGAATCCCCCTCCGGTGGAGTGCCGGAAAAGGCCTCCAGATGGGATCTCTTGAGAACAGGAACTTGCTGCGGCGGAAAAAGTATTTCGTGGACTACTCTGCTGGTTTCCCGATTTTAGAGAATTTATAGAGGTGGAGTTAGGTCAAACAGAGCCTTGTGGGCCCCACGAGCCAGCAGGGCGCCCCCCCTGGGGCGCGCCGTGGTGCCTCGTGGGCCACTGCTTCATCTTCTCGTCTCCTCCCGAAGCTTCTAGTGTCTCTTATGTCCAGAAAAAAATCTCCAAAAAGTTTCGTGGCATTTGGACTTCGTTTGGTACTGATATTTTGGAAAACGAAAAACAGGCAAAAAACAGCAACTGGCACTGGGCACTAAGTTAACAGGTTAGTCCCAAAAAATGATATATAATTGCTTATAAAGGTATATAAAACATCCAAGATTGATACTATAATAGCATGGAACAATAAAAAATATAGATACATTGGAGACGTATCAAGCATCCCCAAGCTTAATTCCTGCTCGTCCTCGAGTAGGTAAATGATAAAAACAGAATTTTTGATGTGGAATGCTACCTATCACATTCATCATATACTCTTTTCTTTTGTAGCATGGACATTTGGACTTGAATGATTCAAAGCAATAGTCTATAGTTTGACATGAAGACATAAATACTCAAGTATACTAACAAGCAACCATGCTTTTCAAAATATCAATGCTAAAGAAAGTTATCCCTAGCCCATTATGCTCAATCATTGATCCATTCATGAAACACACTCAATATTAGCTACACACAATGCACAAGTATGACAATAGTGCTCTCTAGTTGGTGCTTTGTAAGAGAAGATGGAGACTCAAAATAAAAATAAAAATAAAAAATGCATAAAAGTAAATAGATAGGCCCTTCGCAGAGGGAAGCAGAGATTTGCAAATGTGCCAGAGCTCAAAGCATAAATTATAGAGATAAAATTATTTTGAGAGGCATGCTTTTCCTGTCAATGAAAACGACCGAGAATTCCCAATATCTTCAATGCTAGACACATTATAGGCAGTTCCCAAACAGAAAGTAAAGTTTATTTCCTTTCCACCATTCTTTCACAATCCATGGCTAGCCGTATCCACGGGTGCCTTCCATACCAACACTTTCCAAGGAATTTTGTTGGTATTAATTTTGGATTCATTGTGGGACTGGGCATCCCTATTACCTGCCACTCTCTCATGCAATGACAAGTGAATAAACACTCATCGTGAGAATAACACACCTAGCATGGAAAATATTGGCCACCCCCTGCCGCTTCATGAGAGGTACGGGCACACAAAACGGAAAATTATTTTTTGAAAAATTAGAGTTGGCACATGCAAATTTACTTGGAACGGCATGGAAATACCGCATATAGGTAGGTATGGTGGACTCATTTGGCACAACTTTGGGTTTAAGGAGTTGGATGCACAAGCAGTATTCCCGCTTAGTACAAATGAAGGGTAGAAAATAGATTGAGAAGCAACCAACCAAAAAGCGAAAATGGTCATAAACATGCATTGAACATAACTAACACCGAATAATGCACCATAAGTAGGAATCACAAACTATTGACTTTACATGCATGCATAGGGAATCACAAACCTTAACACCAATATTCTTACTAAATCACAATTACCCACTAACATGACTCACATATTATCATCTCCATATCGTAAAACTATTGCAAGGAATCACACTTATCATATCCAATGATCTATATGAAAGTTTTTATTATATCCCTCTTGAATATTCATCACTTTGGGACCAAATTCACATCTTGTGCAAATTACCATTACTATTATCAACTCTCAAAAAGATATAAGTGAAGCATGAGAGCGCAAATATTTCTTCAAAATTTTAATATTACCAACTCTCAAAATAATATAAGTGAAGCTTGAGAGTTCAAATATTTCTTCAAAATATAGCCACCGCCGTGCTCAAAAATATTTAAGTGAAGCACTAGAGCAACTGCCTTACTCAAAAAATTTAAGTGAAGCACCTAGAGTATTCTAACAAATCATGATAAACGTGTGGCTCTCTCAAATAGGTGTGTCCAGCAAAGATGATTGTGACAAACTAAAAAGCAAACAAAGCAAAGACTCATATAATACACGACGCTCCAAGTAAAACACATATCATGTGACGAATAAAAATATAGCTCCAAGTAAAATTACCGATAGTTGGTAGAAGAAAGAGGGGATGCCTTCCGGGGCATCCCCAAGCTTAGACGCTTGAGTCTTCCTTGAATATTACCTTGGGGTGCCTTGGGAATCCCCAAGCTTAGGCTCTTGCCACTCCTTATTCCTTCATCCATCGTGATCTTACCCAAAACTTGAAAACTTCAATCACACAAAACTCAACAAAACCTTCGTGAGATCCGTTAGTATAACAAAACAAATCACTACTTTAAGTACTGTTGCAAACCCATTCATATTTTATTTTTGCATTATACCTACTGTATTCTAACTTCTCCATGGCTTATACCCCCCGATACAATCCATAGTTTCATCAAAACAAGCAAGTAGTGCATCAAAAACAGAATCTGTCAAAAACAGAATAGTCTGTAGAAATCTATTTAAAATCCATACTTATGTAACTCCAAAAATTCTGAAAAATTAGGAAAACGTGAGACATTCATATAACAATACTGTGTAAAAATTTCAGATTTTTCTGATTCCCTAATACAGAACTAAAATTCCAGCACTGGACGCAAAACTTTCTGTTTTCCAAACAGCATCAATTATACTATCTTTCAAATCATCCCAAAGGCTTTACTTGGCACAAACACTAATTAAAACATTAAAACTCAATGATAAAAGTAGAATAATTGTGTAAACACACAAGAAAAGAAACAAAAAGCAAAAAAAAAATTTATTCATTGGGTTGCCTCCCAACAAGCGCTATTGTTTTATGCCCCTAGCTAGGCATAATGCATAGTTTCAAGTATTATCATCTTTCAAGTTGATTCCATAAGTGGCTCTCATAATGGATTCATTGGGTGCTTTAATTATTTTCCTAGGGAAGTGTTCCATCCCTTTATTTAGTGGAAATTGAAATCTTATATTACCTTCTTTCATATCAATAATAGCACCAATAGTTCGAAGAAAAGGCCTACCAAGTATTATGGGGCAAGAAGGATTGCATTCAATGTCAAGTACAATAAAATCAACGGGCGCATAATTTCTATTTGCAAGAATAAGAACATCATTTATTCTTCCCAATGGCTTTTTAATAGTGGAATCTGCAAGATGCAAATTAAGAGAACATTCATCTATATTGGTAAAACCTAGCACATCACATAGAGATTTTGGAATTGTGGAAACGCTAGCGCCCAAATCACATAAAGCATTACACTCATAATTTTTAATTTTAACTTTAATGGTGGGTACCCATTCATTATATAATTTTCTAGGAATTGAAATTTCTAGTTCTAGCTTTTCTTCTAACGCTTTCGTCATCGCTTCTACGATGTGTTTAGTAAAAGCTTTATTTTGTTCATAAGCGTTGGGTGAATTTAGCATGGATTGTAACAAAGAAATACACTCAATCAAAGAACAACTATCATAATTAAAATCTTTGTAATCCAATAGAGTGGGCACATCACTAGTTAAAGTTTTTACCTCTCCAGACCCACTTTTATCAATTTTTTCATCAAGATTTTCACCCTCCGAATTATGGGAACGCCTTCTAACTAAAGTTGACTCTTCTTCAGTCCCCTTTTCATCAAGTTTTATATTGCTAAACAAGGAATAAATAGATGAAACACCAATCATTTTAATATCCTCATCATTACTATGATAAAAACCAGGAGGAATCGCTTTTTCTAAAAATTCTCGTTTAGCTTTTAGCATAGCGGTTCTTTTCTTACTCTCATCCATGGAGACATATAAAGCTTTAATTGATTCATTAATATCAATTTTGGGTGGCAAAATTTTAGTCATAAGATTTTCCACATCATGAATAATTCTATCAATTCTCCTAGACATATCATCAAGTTTACTCAATTTTTCTTCTATCGTAGTGTTGAAAACTTTTTGAGCATTAATAAATTCTTTAATATTACTTTCAAGATCAGAGGGCATTCTATTATTATTATTATTATTATAAGGATTAACATAGGAATTGCCATAATTATTAGAGGAATTTCCAGGAAACGGCCTAGGATTGAAATTACCTCTATAAGCGTTACTATTAAAATTGTTTCGCGAGACAAAATTCACATCTACGGGATCATTATTTTGCTCAATCAAGGTGGACAAAGGCACATCATTAGGATCAATAGGAGTATTTTTGCTAGCAACCAATTTCATAAGCGCATCAACTTTATCACTCAAAGTACTAATTTCTTCAACAGAATTCACTTTTTTACTAGTAGGAACTCTTTCAGTATGCCATTGTGAATAATTTGCCATAATATTATCAAGCAATTTACTAGCTTCTCCCAATGTAATCTCCATAAAAGTACCACCCGCGGCGGAATCTAAAAGATTTCTAGAAACAAAATTTAATCCCGCATAAAAAAATTGTATGATCATCCACAAATTTAAACCATGAGTAGGGCAATTTCTTCTCATTAATTTCATCCTTTCCCAAGATTGGGCAACGTGTTCATGATCAAGTTGCTTGAAATTCATAATTTGATTTCTAAGATAAATAATTTTCGCGGGAGGAAAATACTTGGTAATAAAAGCATCTTTACACGTATCCCAAGAATCGATACTATTTCGTGGTAAAGATGAAAACCAAATTTTTGCACGATCCCGCAATGAGAACGGGAATAATTTTAATTTCACAATATCATTATCCACATCTTTTTTTTGCATATCACACAATTCTACGAAACTGATAAGATGGGATGCAGCATCTTCATTAGGACTACCAGAAAATTGTTTTTTCATGACAAGATTTAATAAAGCGGCATTAATATCACAAGTCTCCGCACTAGCGGCGGGAGGAGCAATCGGAGTACTAATAAAATCATTATTATTAGTATTAGAGAAATCACACAATTTTGTATTTTCTTGAGACATCGTGGCTACGCAAACAAGATAACAAGCAAGCAAAGAAGCAAACAAGAGAAAGGCAAACGGAAAATATTTTTGTATTTTTGTAAAAACTTTTTAGAAGTGGGGGAGATGAAAATGAGAGGTAAAGGAAAATAAAAAAATGCAAGGGGATGAAAGTTTTATGCGTAGGTACTTGATAGATGTTGATGATGTCTCCCCGGCAACGGCGCCAGAAATTCTTCCTGCTACTTGTGAGCTACGTTGGGATTTCCTCGAAGAGGAGGGGATGATGCAGTATAGTAGAGATAAGTATTTCCCTCAGTTATGAAACCAAGGTTATCAATCGAGTAGGAGAATCATGCAACACCTCGTTAACAGCACCTACACACAAAACAACAAATCCTCGCACCGAACGCGAACAAGGGGTTGTCAATCACTTGGCGGTTAATTGCAAGATTAAATTGTATGGTGATAGATAGATAGATAGATTGAACAAAAATACAAAATTAAATAAATAAAGTAAAAGTGCCGCAAGGTATTTTTAGGATTTTTAATATATGAATAAAGTAGACCCGGGGGCCATAGTTTTCACTAGAGGCTTCTCTCTTGAAAATAGCATACGGTGGGTAAACAAATTACTGTTGGGCAATTGATAGAAAAGCAAATAATCATGACGGTATCCAAGGCAATGATCATGTATATAGGCATCACGTCCGAGACAAGTAGACCAAAACAATTCTGCATCTACTACTATTACTCCACACATCGACCGCTATCCAGCATGCATCTAGAGTATTAAGTTCATAAAGAACGGAGTAACGCCTTAAGCAAGATGACATGATGTAGACAAAGTAAACTCACGTATGAATAAACCCCATCTTTTTACCCTTAATAGCAACGATACATATGTGTCATGTCCCTTTCTGTCACTGGGATTGAGCACCGCAAGATCGAACCCACTACAAAGCACCTCTCCCATTGCAAGATAAATCAATCTAGTTGGCCAAACCAAATCAATAGATCGGAGAGAAATACGAAGCTATAATAATCATACATAAAAGAGTTTAGAGAAGACTCAAATAATATTCATGGATAATCTGATCATAAACTCACAATTCATCGGATCCCAACAAACACACCGCAAAAAGTGATTACATCGGATAGAACTCCAAGAATATCGAGGAGAACATTGTATTGAAGATCAAAAAGAGAGAAGAAGCCATCTAGATACTAACTATGGACCCGAAGGTCTGTGGTAAACTACTCACGCATCATCGGAAGGGCAGCAAGGTTGATGGAGAGCCCCTCCGTGATCGAATCCCCCTCCGGCGGAGTGCCGGAAAAGGCCTCCAGATGGGATCTCTCGAGAACAGGAACTTGCGGCGGCGGAAAAAGTATTTCGTGCACTCCTCTGTTGGTTTCCTGATTTTAGAGAATTTATAGAGGTGGAGTTAGGTCAAACGGAGCCTTGTGGGCCCCACGAGCCACCAGGGCGCCCCCCATGGGGCGCGCCGTGGTGCCTCGTGGGCCACTGCTTCATCTTCTCGTCTCCTCCTGAAGCTTCTAGTGTCTCTTATGTCCAGAAAAAATTCTCCAAAAAGTTTTGTGGCATTTGGACTTCGTTTGGTACTGATATTCTGGAAAACCAAAAACAGGCAAAAAACAGCAACTGGCACTGGGCACTAAGTTAATAGGTTAGTCCCAAAAAATGATATATAATTGCTTATAAAGGTATATAAAACATCCAAGATTGATACTATAATAGCATGGAACAATCAAAAATTATAGATACATTGGAGACGTATCAGTGAGCCGCATGTCGATGCCATCGCCTGCTGTCTCTTCTACGATGCGGAACGAGGCACACCCGGAGCATTGGTCCGCCGCTGACAGCCTCAGGCTGAAGAAGTGGCGAAAGAGCGCCACTGAGGGCGCCACACCCAGGAAGGCCTCGCATAAAAAGGCGAATGCGGAGAGAAGAAGTACAGAGTTCGGCTCGAGATGCAGTGTGTGGACCTGGTAATGCGAGAGGACTGCGTTGAAGAAATCAGAGAATGGCGGAAACAGGCCGGCGAAGAGTGTATGAAGGTAGAGGATGGCGGAGGTGGCGTCGAGGTCGGTGGTCGGGCGCGAGGCCGGCCAGATCCGAGTGGCCCCCCCACTCATTGGAGGCGGCCACAGTCATCGGGATCACCTTGCTAAGCCCCTCGGCGTTGACAATCGTGGGCCTACCCAGGGCAGGCTCCGGCACCACCTCCATGACCGCCGCCTCCTTCACCTTTTCCTTCCTGCCAGGGGGTGCCATGGCAGCGCGGCTGAGATCTGGGGCGGTGCAGCTTCAAGAGAGGAAGGGGGAGCTATGCGCGAGAAGGAAGACGCAGGGAGACGGGATGCGTGATGGAAGGCAATGATGGCCTCGCGCCGTGCACGGGCAGGCTATATGTCAGCGCGGGCAGTTACCAAGGCGTCAAGGGAGAAGTGGGGGTGTCCCCCGTCACATCGTGCGCCACGCGTCGCGCCTGTGTAACACCCCAAAAATCGGGCTATCGATTTTTGTGCTATTATTCCTTCATAGCTTTCCTCTCCCAAATTTTTCCTCTAGGATCTGGTGAGTGACCAGGTGAATCCAGGCAATCCTCAGCCTCTCAATACCTTTCCCATTCTCTTGTGCCAGCCAAGCTCCCATCAGTAAACCCCGAACCTCATTCAAACCTTAGTTCCAAAATATTGGCACTGGAAATCCTGCCTTTGTGTTTACAAAGGAGCTATAATTTTCCTTGCTCTGTTAATCCTCCCAAAATTTCCAGTGACTTTCCTACATCCATAAACCCTGGATATGCAAAGATATTGCCAAGTTCTTTGCAATATTTCTCATTTGAAATTAATTCCTTTTTCTTCCATAAGAAGGAATTAAATCTAGGAAAATATTTGCCCATCTCCAAAGTTCATGAAAACTTGTGGAGATATTCATTGTGATCATATTGAGCTCTCACAAAAATATTGGCCATAATTAAATAAGGGAAATTGCATTTTCCTATTTAAAGCCAATATTTCAATTTGGGGCCTTTCCAAAGGAACTACCATTTTGGTAGCTAGGGAAAATCCCAAATAATTTGTGGAGCTCATCCTACCCATATATTCACCATTTCCATCAACATCTCAAGTTCCACAATTCAAATTTTGAGCACAACATCCATTTGCAAATTCTGTCCAGATTTCCAGTTTGCAAAGGAAGTGCTTGATTCCTTGATCTCTTTGGGCTGAAATTTTTTAGGGTGGTTAACATTGATAAATCACCCATGGATACAAAAAACCAGCCCATTTTATCTAGCCAATCTTGTTTAGTAAATTATCTAAGTTTTTGTTCATATTGCATCTCTGTGAAGGAAGTACCTTCATAGATGATCATAATGAGCTGAAATTTTTCCAGCTAGCACTCATGACTAAATCATCATCCTACACCAAAAATCAGTCAAATCCATCTAGCCATTTTTCCCCAACATCCTCATTTTCATTTCTGTCCAGATTTCAAGGTTACAAAGGAAGTGCCATCTAGAGTTGCCCTTTTGTGCTGAAATTTTGTCAGGATGGCCACCTTAGTAGATGATTAACCCCTGCCAAAGATCAAGCCAAGAGGAGCACTGTGGTGGCCACACCACATGTCCAAACTTTGCTGTCATTTCACATTTGGGATCAAATCGATCACTTCAGGGACCCCTGTTGCTGTCTGGTAGCATGAGTCATCTACTTGAGGATAGATACAACTCCCAGACACGATTTGGCAATGAGTGGGGCGTGGCAATGCCGTGGCCATGCGGTGAACACGTGCAGAGCACGCCAATCGCGCGCCCTATGCGCCAGAGGCTTCGGGAGCCCTCTCCGGCAGGCTCCAGCTCGTCCACGAGCACCGGCGAGCTGCCCACCGCACACGTACACCGCCTGGAACCTTTCCCTCTCGTCCCGTAGCTCCTGGCCAGCTGTGCCGACACCGATTCCCCGTCGGATCGTCGCCACGGCGCCACCCCTCCAGGACCTTCAGCCGACATCGCGTAGCTCCTCCCCGAGCCTATTTAAGGCGTCCATGAGCCTCTCCCGAGCACCAGCAGCCTCAGCCCCCTTCCAGTCGAGCCCAGGGAGCTCTCTTCCCCTCCCTCTGGCCATGATCCCGCCGCCGATCCCCTCGGCCAGCTTTGGCCTTGTGACCCTCTCCCTCCTCTCCGTCCGCGTTCTTGGCTGCCCCAGGAGCCAGGAGGTCGCCATCGCTCTCGTTTTGGCCGGAGAAGCTCTGTCGGCGCGGCTCCTCTAAAGCTCTTTGGCCGTTGACCCCCGAGGTGCAGCGACGACGTCGTAGGCCGCCTCCGGCGACCCTGCGGCTACCCCTGGATGCGGCAGGGAGTGGCGGTGCTCCTGCGCGCGTCGGCCGGCCCTCTTGCGCTGCCGTGCGACCGCTACACCAGCGGCCGGCTCGCCTCTGTCTCCGATCGCAAGGAAGAAGTCGACCGGGAGGAGAGAGAGAAGAGGATAGGGTGGGGCCCGGCTGTAAGTGGGTGTTAGCCCGGGCCCGCGAGCTTAAGTGGAGACGTATTCACGCCAGTGCATTTTCCAATGTTGAAAGCGTACTCAACCGCGGCATAAGGAAGAAATATGCTTTCTCTGCGGGAAGGCGCATTTCCCGAAAGGCATTTTCTCTTTTTCAGCCGCCGGCCGAAACGGCTATTTAGTGAACGTTCACTCGTTAAGGACAAAAATGAACAAATTTTGTCTGTTTTCCTGCCTAACGAACGAACGGCCGTTTCTCTTCAACCGTAACTCCGATTGAGGTAAATCCAACGCCCATGTTTTCAGTTCATCGAGACCGTTCCGATGGTGTCATTTCCATAATGTTGTCACATGTTGAAAATACCACTTTTGCCCTTTCCCTAAATTAGGCCTCCCTCGCGAGTGCCGGTTCCGACGCATCGTATCCGGAGAATCGCCGCACCGCTTCCTGGTGTATTCCTTCACCCCAAGGCAAGCCAACTTCTTATCATGAGCTCCGAACTTGCATGACGACTTTGCTTGCACCCTGTGTGTTCGTTGCAATATGTTCGGATCATCTGCTAGTCCGCACTTGCATGAACTTGTTACATTGACAGTATCAGACGCTAGCATTATTTTCTATGTGATATCATGTCCTACCTTCATGCTATGTTTTGCATGATACATCTGTTGCAAATGTCATGATTACACTATGATTTGGTCTCATACTATGTTCATCAATGCTAATATGGTTTTATAATACTATTGTCATATTTGCATCATGCTATTGCCATGCTTCAAATACCGTGAGTGATTTCTCATTTAAGATGTCTGGTAGAACTTGCTCAGTGATGCATTCATGATTATTCATGGCCTTATGTGTTGATGTTATGATGAGATGATGGAAATGTTAAATTGAACTTATAAACTAAACTTCCTCCGTCATCGATGGGATCGAGTCATAGTGCCACCGAACCGAGCTTTCCAGTGCAGCCACATTTGCCGGAATGGGACGGCCTTGACTTGGTCTAACCCTGTGCTCTCTTATCGGTACCACCAAAGAGGGAAGGTTATGCGCGCGTGCTGCCCTGATCAGGTAGGCGGGGATAACCTTTTGAGCCCAGTTGTTTGTTTAGCCCGGGAGTCCCCGTTTGGGACAGTTTAGTTTGGCCACGACGGTGGCAGGTGTCAGGAGTGACACAGGGGCCACCCAGGACATGACTCGGACGGGGAATGATTGCCGGTGGTACGATAGAAGGGTCACAGGTTAGGCAAGTTTCGTTGGACGAGTGTCCATGGTGTGGGTAAAGCGCGCAACCTCTGCAGAGTGTAAGAATCTATTCGAATAGCCGAGTCCACGGTATTGGACACAGTTCGTACTAGGTCACACTATTTGGTCTTGGTCGATCTGGAGGACGAACCTGTTGTTATAAACTTGTTAAAGAATGTGCTACTAAGTAAATATGGTAACTTGGACTATGGGATAATTGTGTGCAGTCACCATGTTGTTCTGACATGATCACGAGATGAGATCTCGGTGAGTCATGAGTTAGCCCAGAAGGGCAGTAAAACTGAATGATGTCACCACACATTACTTTAATGCTTCACGGGAGGTAAGTGTAGTGTAGGTTTCAGTTTGATTTTGGATACCCTGCTTCGTAGAAGTAGCCATGCTATGCCATGATATGTGGTTGATATGCCAGATCCATGTTATGCCATGCTTGATCCATGATTTCTTGTTAATTCCATGCCAGGCTTAAAATAAATTCTTATATAAGCATAGGGCTTGCTTTGTCATCTACTTGTTTGGATGCTACGTATTTGGTTGTCTTGCGAGTACATTCAAAGTACTCACCTGGCCTTGCACGTGGCCAGTTGCAGGAGAAGATCCGTCATGCTAGATCGTAGCCCAGCCAGTCCTGTGAGTTGTGGAGCCCAGCCAGAGACGTCGTTGCCGCTGAACCAAGACCTCCGCTGCCATTTAGTTAGCCTTGGAGCCATGTAATATTGTTGTAAGCAACAGTATTGTAATACTCCATTTCATATAATAAAGCCATTTTTGTGCCTGGAATTGCTGTATCATGTCTCAGACGTGCGCCAGGTCTTATCCTGGGACTGGCGTGCGTCGGCCCTCTATCGGGGTGCCACAGGACGTGGTATCAGAGCCAGGCTGGCTGTAGGTTACCCTAGCATCGAACCGCCCCTATTTTCAACCGGTAGTGAGCCCAATAGAGTTGACCCATCATTGGCATCTCACACGGCCACTGTTGATCAACAGGCGGCGTAGTCAGAATTGATGTGTCCTTACCCGGCTGTCCGCCCACCCAGCCGTCCCTGGATTGGACCGCGACCCTACCTAGTTGTCGGCCATGCCAGCGTATCCTTTGCCCGGCCCGAGAAGGATCCACGCCATGCTGGTTTGTCCCAGCCTGGCTGCCTATTTAAACCCCTCCCACCTGCGAGTCGCAGCCCTCTCCGTTCAGTAAGCCAGATCCCCGCAAGAGAACCCAGGCCGATATCCTCATACCAATAGCCATGGCTAGTTCTTCCAGATTACCCACTTTCCATAGCCGAATCTTGGGTAATGGTTATGCTGGCTTTCCGCCCATCCTTTCGAGTATGCTCACCCAAGCCCTTGGCTGTAGTGCTAGCCCGGTGTATTTGGTGTTCCAATCAGAACCCGTCCCTCACCTTTGCCGATACTATGCGAATGCGCATATCTGCCCAGGTCCAGCAGAGGATGGGAAGCCCATGACTTTTCAGGGAAAACCCATGCCCACCCCCGCGTTGGCTGTCCAGACACCATCTGCGTCCAGCGCAGGTTGCGAGTACATCTTCGCACATCTTCGTTTCCAGTTTTCGCAAGTAGCGGAGATGTGGGAGTTCCGCTACTTTCCCTCTGCGTCCAGCGCAGGTTGCGAGTACCCTAGTGCAGCTGGAGATGCCGATCCGGCAATAGTTCACCTAGTTCAGTTCATTGCTGCCCAGGGACTTCTGCTCTCCAGCATTCTTGGAGAGTTTAAAGCCATCGACCGTGACACCATTCGGGTTGTTACGGAAGCATACCGTGAGGCCCGTCAAACTGCATCCCAGGCCACCAGTTCCCTGATGCCAAACCCAGTGCCACCTTCGCAGCTAGTGCTACCCCCGCAGCCCGTGAACCCATATCGACCAGGCATCATTCACCCAAGTTCCTACTTCCGAGCTATTCGGCGTCTTCATCGTCGGGATGTGTTCTGTCAAGTTCCAGCTACAACTCAAGCAGTTGAGCCCCAACCCATAGAGGTGCCCGACAATGAAGACGGGAGTTGGCTCAGCCTACGTCCCCCAGGAGAGCCCCAGCAAGAGTAGGCCCATTTGTGGCTCCGGCAGTGAATGAAGCTAGAAGATGCTGCGAGTAGGTGTGCTGCCAAGGCTGTCTTTTCGCCCTCGTCAAGGAATAGAACCATGTAGTTCGGAGTGAGTAGTTGTTGTTAGCGGCCTAGTAAGGTTGCATGTTGTTGTATGCTTGTATAGCTTGTAACTTGTGTGCTGTTGTAATGTTATGTATGTCTGTTTGCTCTATGTGTTTGATTCAGCTGCCTCTCCATTAAGCAGAAATGCTTAACAGAGCCGGCAATGGTTTCTTAACAAGATTTCGATCAGTAGGGCACTTACACTTAATAACAACGGACTCGCCCAGAGTCCCTAATGAAATGCGAGCTGGTGTAGGTATATGAATACCAGGAGTACATACACCCACTAGCATTAAAACACCTTAGTGTAGTCTGTTGGATGTGTTCTTTTTTCCTTTGCATGTATTTTGCTCATATATGTATTCTGAATTTGCTTCCATATTGGTTGAATAGATTGCACGTGTGTCGTGTGAGTAATGTTTGCACACCAAGTTCATTCTCCTGAGTACAGTCGCAGTAGTACTCGGGTAGAATGCAAAGCCACATACCCATACCCATTTGTGCCTACTCCGTTTGCCAGTTTTCCGAACCCAGCATTCTGGAAAACCAATTCTACTCAATAGTTCCCCGGTCCCAAAATCTTTTTTTCCCAGAACCCAGTTGCAATCTCGGAGAAATTCTAAGAAATTTTATTGCAGCATAAACCATTACAACCCCTCTAGTCCAAGATCTAAACCCTGATTTTACCCCAACACCCACTCATTGTGGATGTTGCTCGACGAGGAGCTACCAGCAGCGTGATCCCTGCATTGGTAGAGCTCCGTTAGCCCCACCGCACTAGCCACAGACCCAGCGGCGCCTCTGACACTGTCTTGCGTGACGCTGGACAGGCCACTACCTCACCCCACCGCAGCCCACGCTTATTCCACCGGCCTGAGACGGCGAAGAAACCAGTGTGGATGATCGCCAGCCACTCCGCCAGCATCGTTCTCTCCTTGACCCACCACAACAGGACCCTCGTCGTTGCAAGCCCGCTCCAGCAGGATGAGCTGCAGCAGGCAGAGCGATGAACCGATCAGAGTAGCCAGCAGCACAGTGAGGAACCACCGTAGCCCCACCAGGAACACCGCATCACCAAAGGATCTCGGCTCAAGCTCGTCCAAACCGAAGAGATGGAAGAGAGGCATGGCGTGTGTTGGACAGAGCCGCGTTGCCGTCGTCTTTTAGAGACCAAGTCCGGTGTACGGTGAGCGAGGTCCAGGAGAACCGCGCGTCGCTCGATCACCGGCGTCCGGTAGGCGAATCCGCGAGCAGTGCCGACCGGCGCTGGCCCGCGATGGGAGTGCTCTCTGCATCGACCTCGTGCACGCCGCGCACTATCGTCGTAGGGTGCTTTATGCCCTAGGAGCTAGGCGCGTGCAGTGCCTAGCCACACACAGAACAGCGCGGGATCGAGAGAGAACCGTTGCCCGGAGAAAGAAGAAGGAGGTTGCCAGTGGGCCCTGGGCCCACCTGTCAGCAAGAAAGGCCACTGTTCATTGGGGTGCCCCTAGCATTTTTAGAAAAAGGAAATTTTTGCTTTTTCTAAAAATGTCAGGGCCACGAGAGCCACCCAGCGACCCCTACCCGTGGAGTAGATCCCGCAATATCCGTATCTCGATCTGGGTGTACCAATTTTCGGTACCCCAACCCGTTTGTTTTCAACTGCAGGGTTAAGACCCAACCCAGAGGTTTTTCCAGGAGGTGTAATATTTGAGTTGAGCTAACCCTAGGAATCTTGAGGACGAGATTCTCTTAAGGGGGGAAGGTTTGTAACACCCCAAAAATCGGGTTATCGATTTTTGTGTTGTTATTCCTTCCTAGCTTTCCTCTCCCAAATTTTTCCTCTAGGATCTGGTGAGTGACCAGGTGAATCCAGGCAATCCTCAGCCTCTCAATACCTTTCCCATTCTCTTGTGCCAGCCAAGCTCCCGTCAGTAAACCCCGAACCTCATTCAAACCCTAGTTCCAAAATATTGGCACTGGAAATCCTGCCTTTGTGTTTACAAAGGAGCTATAATTTTCCTTGCTCTTTTAATCCTCCCAAAATTTCCAGTGCCTCTCCAACATCCATAAACCCTGGATATGCAAAGATATTGCCAAGTTCTTTGCAATATTTCTCATTTGAAATTAATTCCTTTTTCTGCCTTAAGAAGGAATTAAATCCAGGAAAATATTTGCCCATCTCCAAAGTTCATGAAAACTTGTGGAGATATTCATTGTGATCATATTGAGCTCTCACAAAAATATTAGCCATAATTAAATAAGGGAAATTGCATTTTCCTATTTAAAGCCAATATTTCAATTTGGGGCCTTTCCAAAGGAACTACCATTTTGGTAGCTAGGGAAAATCCCAAATAATTTGTGGATCTCATCCTACCCATATATTCACCATTTCCATCAAGATCTCAAGTTACACAATTCAAATTTTGAGCACAACATCCATTTGCAAATTCTGTCCAGATTTCCAGTTTGCAAAGGAAGTGCTTGATTCCTTGATCTCTTTGAGCTGAAATTTTCAAGGTGGTTAACATTGATAAATCACCCATGGACACCAAAAACCAGCCCATTTCATCTAGCCAATCTTCTTCAGTAAATTATCTAAGTTTCTGTTTAGATTGCATCTCTGTGAAGGAAGTACCTTCATAGATGATCATAATGAGCTGAAATTTTTCCAGCTAGCTCTCATGACTAAATCATCATCCTAAACCAAAAATCAGCCAAATCCATCTAGCCATTTTTCCCCAACATCCTCATTTTCATTTCTGTCCAGATTGCAAGGTTACAAAGGAAGTGCCATCTAGAGTTGCCCTTTTGTGCTGAAATTTTGTCAGGATGGCCACCTTAGTAGATGATTAACCCCTGCCAAAGATCAAGCCAAGAGGAGCACTATGGTGGCCACACCACATGTCCAAACTTTGCTGTCATTTCACATTTGGGATCAAATCGATCACTCCAGGGACCCCTGTTGCTGTCTGGTAGCATGAGTCATCTACTTGAGGATAGATACAACTCCCAGACACGATTTGGCAACAAGTGGGGCGTGGCAATCCCGTGGCCACGCGGTGACCACGTGCAAAGCACGCCAATCGCGCGCCCTGTGCGCCAGAGGCTTCGGGAGCCCTCTCCGGCAGGCTCCAGCTCGTCCGCGAGCGCCGGCGAGCTGCCCACCGCACACGTACGCCGCCTGGAACCTTTCCCTCTCGTCCCGTAGCTTCTGGCCGGCTGTGCCGACACCGATTCCCCACCGGATGGTCGTCACGGCGCCACCCCTCCAGGAGCTTCGGCCGGCGTCGCATAGCTCCTCCCCAAGCATATTTAAGGCGTCCACGAGCCTCTCCCGAGCACCAGCAGCCTCAGCCCCCTTCCAGTCGAGCCCAGGGAGCTCTCTTCCCCTCCCTCTGGCCGTGAGCCCGCCGCTGATCCCCTCGGCCAGCTTTGGCCTTGTGACCCTCTCCCTCCTCTCCCTCCGCGTTCTTGGCTGCCCCAGGAGCCAGGAGGTCGCCGCCGCTCTTGTTTTGGCCGGAGGAGCTCTGCCGGCGCAGCTCCTTTGAAGCTCTTCGGCCGTTAAACCCCGAGGCGTGGCACCGACACTGTAGGCCGCCTCCGGCGACCCTGCGGCTACCCCCGGATGCGGTAGGGAGTGGCGGTGCTCCTGCGCGCGTCGGCCGGCCCTCTTGCACCACCGTGCGACCGCTACGCCGGCCGCCGGCTCGCCTCTATCTCCGATCGCGAGGAAGAAGCCGACCGGGAGGAGAGAGAGAAGAGGATAGGGTGGGGCCCGGCTGTAAGTGGGTGTTAGCCCGAGCCCGCGAGCTTAAGTGGAGACCTATTCACGCCAGTGCGTTTTCCAGTGTTGAAAGCGTACTCAGCGCGGGATAAGGAAGAAATACGCTTTCTTGGCGGGAAGACGCATTTCCAGAAAGGCGTTTTCTCTTTTTCAGCAATCGGCCGAAACGGCTATTTAGTGAACGTTCGCCCGTTAAGGACAGAAATGAACAGATTTTGTCTGTTTTCCTGCCTAACGAACGAACGGCCGTTTCTCTTCAACCGTAACTCCGATTGAGGTAAATCCAATGCCCGCGTTTTCAGTTCGTCGAGCCCGTACGATGGTGTCATTTCCATAATGTTGTCACATGTTGAAAATACCACTTTTGCCCTTTCCCTAAATTAGGCCTCTCCCGGGAGTGCCGGTTCCGATGCATCGTATCCGGAGAATCGTCGCACCGCTTCCCGGTGTATTCCTCTACCCCAAGGCAAGCCAACCTCTTATCATGAGCTCCGAACATGCGTGATGACTTTTCTTGCACCCTGTGTGTTCGTTGCAATATGTTCAGATCATCTGCTAGTCCGCACTTGCAGGCACTTGTTACATTGACAGTATCAGACGCTAGCATTATTTTCTATGTGTATTCATGTCCTACCTTCATGCTATGTTTTGCATTATACATCTGTTGCAAATGTCATGATGACACTATGATTTGGTCTCATACCATGTTCATCAATGCTAATACGGTTTTATAATACTATTGTCATATTTGCACCATGTTATTGCCATGCTTCAAATACCGTGAGTGATTTCTCATTTAAGATGTCTGGTAGAACTTGCTCAGTGATGCATTCGTGATTATTCATGGCATTATGTGTTGATGTTATGATGAGATGATGGAAATGTTAAATAGAACTTATAAACTAAACTTCCTCCGTCATCGATGGGATCGAGTCATAGTGCCACCGAACCGAGCTTTCCAGTGCAGCCACATTTGCCGGAATGGGACGGCCTTGACTTGGTCTAACCCTGTGCTCTCTTATCGGTACCACCAAAGAGGGAAGGTTATGCGCGCGTGTTGCCCTGATTAGGTAGGCGGCGATAACCTTGTGAGCCCAGTTGTTTGTTTAGCCCGGGAGTCCCCGTTTGGGACAGTTTAGTTTGGCCACGATGGTGGCAGGTGTCAGGAGTGACACAGGGGCCACCCAGGACATGACTCGGACGGGGAATGATTGTCGGTGGTACGATAGAAGGGTCACATGTTAGGCATGTTTCGTTGGACGAGTGTCCATGGTGTGGGTAAAGTGCGCAACCTCTACAGAGTGTAAGAATCTATTCGAATAGCCGAGTCCACGGTATTGTACACAGTTCATACTAGGTCACACTATTTGGTCTTGATCTATCTGGAGGACGAACCTATTGTTATAAACTTGTTAAAGAATGTGCTACTAAGTAAATGTGGTAACTTGGACTATGGGATAATTGTGGGCAGTCACCATGTTGTTCTGACATGATCACGAGATGAGATCTCGGTGAGTCATGAGTTAGCCCAGAAGGGCAGTAAAACTGAATGATGTCACCAAACATTACTTTAATGCTTCACGGGAGGTAAGTGCAGTGTAGGTTTCAGTTTGATTTTGGATACCCTGCTATGCCGTGATACGTGGTTGATATGCCAGATCCATGTTATGCCATGCTTGATCCATGATTTCCTGTTAATTCCATGCCTGGCTTAGAATAAATTCTTATATAAGCATAGGGCTTGCTTTGTCATCTGCTTGTTTGGATGCTATGTATTTGGTTGTCTTGCGAGTACATTCAAAGTACTCACCTGGCCTTGCACGTGGCCAGTTACAGGAGAAGATCTGTCATGCTAGATCGTAGCCCAGCCAGTCCTGTGAGTTGTGGAACCCAGCCAGAGACGTCGTTGCTGCTGAACCAAGACCTCCGCTGCCATTTAGTTAGTCTTGGAGCCATGTAATATTGTTCTAAGCAACAGTATTGTAATACTCCATTTCATATAATAAAGCCATTTTTGTGCCTGGAATTGCTGTATCATGTCTCAGACGTGCGCCAGGTCTTATCCTGGGACTGGCGTGCGTCGGCCCTCTATAGGGGTGCCACAGCCTGGCCCGTAGGCAGTTAGGGCCCGCGTTGTTTCGCCCCCGAATAGGCGGGAACGTGCGCACCGCGAGCCCGGGGGCTACTGTCGGGCCCGTGGAACCCAGGGTACCTCGGCCCGTCTGCCTGCGGCCCAGAGTGCTATGCTTGGCAGTGGCTCAATAGGTGGCCTACCAGCGGGCGCCTCGAGCAAGACCCCTCATGAGGCCCCGGCCTCCTGAGGACCCCTCCCCAGGGAGCGGGCGAGCAAGACTCAGCCACGGCTTCACCGAGAGCCTCGCAAGGCCTTCTCGTGAGGCGGCCTCTCGAGGTTGCCTCCCAAGGCACCCTCCCGAAGATATGCAAGACAAGTCCTGTTTGGCTCGGTCGTGCAGTCTCGTGCCCATCACGTGGGTGACGCACGCGGCGACGAACGGCGGCAGAGGCCGCGCCAGCGGGCGCAAATGGAGAGGATTTCCCCTTTTGTGCTAAGGGAGAAAGGCCAGCAGTCCATTTCCCAAAGCAACCCCGAAAGGTTGCCCGATCGGTGAAAGAAGACCAAGACGGTGGACGCGCAAGGTGGAGGTCACCACTGAGCCCACCGGTGCGTCATGGATAAACGCTTTGCAGGCGAAGACCACCTTTTGTCAGGATAGACTGCGCCCTATCCCCCTTCAAAATTGTCGTTGTGTGGCAACCCTTCCCGCCAATGTTTTCGAGGGAAGAGGACCGAGGCAGATATAAAAGGAGGGCAGGGTGCCGCTGTAGACGGCCCGATCGATTCCACCTTCTACCACCTTGTATGCTTGTACTCACCAGAGCAATCCCAACCAAGCAGGAGTAGGGTTTTACACCGCAAGGTGACCCGAACCTGGGTAAGCCGCTGTGTCTCCGGCCCGCTCTCGCCAGCGCGCTCTCGCCGTAACTTCGCCATAGTTTAGCTGGGGAAGGGGACGAGGTGGTAGGAACGAGCTCACCCCAGTGTTCGAACCTTTGGGTCCCCGGAGCCCGTCTTCCGACAGTACCGACAAGCAATTGGCAGATATCTTCACTAAACCTCTTGATGAGAAGGTATTTTGTCACTTGAGGAGTGAGTTGAATATCATTGATGCTTCCAACGTGAACTAGAAACTCACTTGGATGCATGCAAGGGCATGAGCTTTCTTGACTAATCCTTGATACTTCCATGATCATTTTACATCTTGGATACTTTGCTCCGTTGTATTGTATCTAACCTCTTGTAGGTACTTGGATGAACATCATTTCATAAGGTTGGTCACAAACTCCTATCTTGAGCAAGAAAAATTGGACCAAGTATCTAAATCTTTGGTGTGCCAAGGAACAAGACAACTCAAACATATCCTTTGACAACATTTGATTCTTTGCTTCATTCTTGTCAATTTGGAAACATATGTTGTTCCTTGCAAATCTAACCCATGTAGGAAGATGGACTGCAAACAATAGAATTGCTCCCAACTACATGATGGACATCAACCCCAATGTAAGTTCTCACATCTTAGAGAAGCTTTACTCAAAGTCATGAAATAAAGCAACTCAACAAGATGTGAATACATTGAAATGCTTGAACAAAAAATGGCAACCCCATTTTGAGATTAACGATGAGTATGACCTATGATCAAGTGTTTTCACTTGAATCCTAAGTCAATATACTCTAACATAGTTCACCTAGTCGCCGACCCCTCTAGATAAAGTTCTCTTGTGTTTCCTTTGGTGTTTGTGTGTATCTCTTTTCTTTTAAAAAAAACTTCATCTAGATGTTTCTTTTCTTTCTTTTCTGCTAGTTTTCTGTCAGGTAAATTCATTGCAAATCTTTGTGAGAGCTTCTTGCCTAGTGAGCTGAGTTGACAAAATTTTCCCTTTGCACTAAACTTGGTCACACGGACTTGTTCCAACTCGGAGTCACCGACTTTATTGCTCAAAGGAATTTTCTGTCAAATGTTTCCTGTGTTTTCTGCTCCAGCTCCACTCAATGATTCTTTCCCTCTGCTTGCATCTGACACTATATTATGGCTAGTTGTGTTTCTCAAGGACCACACCCACTTGACCAGTAACCTTGACGCAATCCCTTCTTGGAAATTGATGTCAAAGGGGGAGAGAGATGCACATCAAAGCTTACCACAACCTCTTCTATGTCAAGAGGTATATCCTAAGGGAGAGTGATGCATTTTATAAGAGGAGAGAATTCAACATGATCTGTTTTTGTTTGCTCTAGTTTTCTCACCCTACCTACTCCCAATATCCAATATTAGATTCAGGGGGAGAGGAAGTTCCTTTAAGGGGAGACAACTTATTCTATTTGATCTTTCTTTTGGGGACATGTCTGCTTCTGAAAGAAGTATTCACTCAGTGATACTCTCTTCTACATGTCATCCCAATCTTGGTTTCTTGTTGATCTTGTGTCTTTTCTTGGAGAAGTTATCTTGTGTTATCTAACGTTGTTTTCTCAAGTGTATTTCTTCAGGAATATGATCAAGAACTTCGAGGTAACACTACTTCAGGCGACCGCTAACGCGACACATGAATCAGAGACCCTACGACCAAACTGTGTGCGATGCATGAATCGCAAACGGTGCGTAATAAAACCGTCGCCAATAAGACGAACTATGTGCGATGGCGGAGACATCAAGCACAATTCATATTAGAGATGCGTGTGCGATATGTGGCATACAGTTGATCCATACGAGCTGTTTGCGATAAGCTAGAACAACAAACACGGCCAGCCAAATCTAGGTGTGTGCGATACACGGCATACAATTCACTCGGATGAACTGTTTGCGATTACCCAACACAACAGAAACGGTCAGCCAGATCAAGGTGTGTGCGATAGACGGCATAAAGTTCACTCGGATGAATTGTTTGCGTTGAGCCAAAACAACAGAAACGGTTCAACTTAACAAGATGTGTGTGATACACGGCAAACAGGTCAGTAATCAGAAATGTGTGGGAAGACCGATAACAACACAGACGATTCCTGCTAATAAGCCATGTGTGCTGTGGGCAAACGCTTGCTGGTATACAATTGTCTGCGATTGATGAAATCATCACCGACGGGTTCCCTAGTTTAGTCCGTCTGCGATGTAATTTGCTCTGTCTACAGAAGAACAACATATATAACCCAATTAAACATCCAGTTACATAGGTCACTATACAAAACATTCGCACACACCTCAATAAACAATTGCATGCATTCTAAACTAGGAGAAACGATCATCTACTTCTTGTGACGCTGCCGCCACTGCTCTACTTGTGGCTCGATCCCTCGTCGTCCACAGGAAGGAGGCACTTCCTCATGTCAACGATCTGCCTGTACATCTCATAGCTTGTGTACGTGTCCTTGGCCGCATACTTGACGTGTTCTTCATCCAGTCTCCGCACCCAGGCCTCGTGCCAGGCATCCTTGTTCTTGTTGCACTCATCCTTCATGCCTCTGTAGTAGGGGTCGATGATGGCCATGGCTAGGTCAACCAGGGAGTCCTTCGCCTTCTTTCTGCCCCAGACCCTGTACTGGCCTTGGATGTTGAGAAGCTTCTGGCAGGCCAAGCCCGTAGTCTCGAGCACCTTTAGATCGTTCACGGTGTCCACCATAGCGAACCTGTAGTCGGGGCTATTGATAAACCTGGCGAAATGCTCGCAAGTCCTTTTGGCCTGGGAGTAGTGGTAGACGAGGACGTGATGGCGCACGCACAACTGGGCGGCGGCAACCTTCTGATCATACCCGACACGACCGCCGGTGAACTCGACGTCGAAGCCGACCACTTGGTACTCGTCCTCAGCAAGCAACTGCTCCATAGTGTGGATGGAGCTCTCCATCGAGACCGGCTCATTGGTGTACACCACCGAGAGGTCCTTCACCCTCACGTGGGTGTCCACTACGTGAGGCGTGGTGAACTGTCGCCTGTCGTCGTCGTCAGCCGCTAGGAGCGCCATTGGAGCCGCTGGATATCCTCTTTGTATGTGTCATCGTGGGTGTGCTTATTGTGTCGTGGGGCGCGAGAGATGAAGGTAAATGACCCCGGGAATAAATGAGGGCCGGGCGGCCGGGATTCTCGGAGCGTCCGCATGGCAGTTTTTGCCGCACGTAACTGCGTCGTGGCGCCGCGCCGGCGTAACCGCATGCATATGGCACCCCGAACGTATGTGATCGTGCGCCGACCCGAAACGCTTGCAGCGCTTGCGCCGGCGCGCGGCGGGACGCGAGCAGAGCGTGCTGCGGCTGCCTCAACCACGAGCAACCACACGCATAAAGTAGTTGAACACGCAAGGAATGGCCGTCTACAAGCCGGCCGGCAGTTGCGAGCTGGCGGCGTGAGGTGAAACTATGTCGCGTTCCACATCACACATTGGGTGAACAATCGTTCGCGGTGCTGCGTAGAGAGCGGCCGTGTGCTAGGTAATTAAATCGCAAACGGTTTTTTTATTAACCGTTTGTGTACATGTCATTTCGTCCTCCTCTCACACGTCTTGTCACCGCACTGTCGCAGAAGGCTTCGAGCGCAACCTTGAGCACCGCACAGGCGTTCTTTTGGCCAAACATTAGCTCGAAGAGGCGCCAATGAATCGTCGGTGAGCCCGTTGCCGCGCAACCGCGCAGGTTCCCGCGCACAACCGTGCAAGCTTCCCGCCTGACTCGGCGAAATCCCAAAAAAACCCAGTGCTTATCGGCCTGCTATATAGACAGTCGCGGCCGGCGAGTCGGCATCGCATTTTCCCCTCCCTTCCTGTAGCTTATCTCGTCTGCTTCTCCCGCCATCGCCAATGGAACTGGTCTGTCGTCGTCGCTCAGCCACTCCGCCGTCATCTGAGGACAGCTCCAGCTGGGAGGCTACACCACGGCGGCGGCGCAGTCCCCGGCGGCGTGTACTGCCCGTGGTGTCCCTGTTGGGTGTGCGCACAACACCCGCGACACACTCCGCCACCGCTGCCCGACGGCAGCTGTTGTCGGCCGCCGTTGCTGCCACCCCACCATCGGCCGCCGTGGCCGCCACACCACCATCGGCCGCTAGGTCCATCGCCCGCTCCACCACCACGGTCCGAAGGCAGGTGGTGGCCGTCGTGGCCGCCACCCCACCATTGGCCGCCGTGGCCATCACCCGCTCCGCCACAGCGGCCCAAAGGTGGGAGGTGGCCACCACCCCACCGTCGACCGTCGGAGTCATCACCCGCTCCGCCACCGCGGCCCGAAGGCGGGATGTGGAGGCCCGCACAAGCATCGGTGACCTTGCCGCGCGCGACATCGAGTTCCTGTGGGAGGAGGAGGGGCGCCTGGTCGACCACGCAAAGCGTCTTACTGCCGCCGTGGCCGCAGCAGAAGCCGCTGTAGTGGCACGGAATGCGGAGATATACGAGGAGTCCCGCCGCTTCGAGAGGGATCGTCTGGAGCGGCAGAGGGCGTTCGAGCTGGGCGTCGCTAAAGGTGCAACAGCGGCAGGCACCGGATTCCGCTTCTCCAGCTCGTCGGTAGGCTCTTCCTCCTCGGCCTCTTACTGAGCGCGCTCGGCAGAGGAGAGGCTCCTGGAAGTAGTACAAAGCCCCTCCGTAGTAGTAGTATTTAGGGGCTATTTTGTTCAGTTCATTTGACTATAGATATGGTTGAACTGTACTACGTACTTAAATTTAGCTAGTATATATAGTTGAACTAGGTATTTCAGTATGTGGTTGGCAACAATTGGGTAAAAGTTTGTTTGGTTCAGCTGTCGAGTTCAACTGTTTGTATAAAGAACGACTACTTAATCTATGAATGAAATCTATGCTTACTGAATTTCATTTGCAAAAATTACAGTACTAGTGATTTTTAGCTGCAAAATTTGACAAATGGCAGAGTTTTTTTTTAGGATCACAAATGGCAGTCTTACAAGGTTGACAAATGGCAATGTTACTACATTTACAAATGCCAATTTTTCCAATTTGACAAATGGCAAATATACCCAATATGACAGATGCAAATCTTACCACATTGTTTGTACGTTATTGCACACGGGTCATCATGCAAAATCGTTTGCGATGAAGCGATGCACAAAACCTGCCGCCACATTTTCCCTTGGCTTCGCTGCAAAGGAACCCAGCTCTCGCTTTGCATACGGGTGTTCATTCTGAAATGTTTGCGATGAAGAGATGCACAAAACCTGCGTGCCACATTTTTCCCTTGGCTTAGCTATGAAGGAACCTAGCTCTAGCTTTGCATACGGGTGTTCAGTCTGAAATGTTTGCGATGAGTGTTTTATTCAGAGAAAAACATTGATGTTTTTTTTACTTTGATAAGTTTGTACATTCAGAGAAAAAATGCCAAGTTGATCAAAACCATAGATTTCATTCAGTGACACTGTGATTTTACATTCATACGATCGAGACACAATATTAAACTAAAAAACTAATTGTGCCGGCGGCGGCGTGCTGCGCCGGCGTTGTCGTCCTCCGAGAAGCTGTTGTTCAAGTCTTCAAGCCATCCCAGAATGTTCTGGACTTGCAAATCCAAGAGCCGTTCGTCGCGTGATCGACGGGCGGGGGGACGGCGACTCGCGGCGTCCCATGACGCTGAGGGGGGAGGGGCGGCGGTTGCAGGCGCGCGCACGGGCAGGGGCGCGGCGGGTGCAGGCAAGCGCACGGGGACCGACGCCGCGGTGGGTGCTGGGGCGTGCACGAGCACAGGCGGGGGCGCTGGCGCTGGCACGTACATGAGCTCGCGTGGGTCCGGGGGGACCTCGCTGATGCCCGCCACTTCCAGCGCTGCGTTGGTGCTCGGCGACCAGCCCGTCAATGCCACGGGGATGGTCGCTGGCGCGGGCGCGAGGATAGGAGCTGGGACGGACGCGGGGGCAGCATCCTTCGCGGCCAGCTCGTTCAGGGTCATGTCCCTGAGGTCCCATTCCTCCTTATTTTCTATCTCCTCTGGCTAGTAGTCGACTTCACCAAACTAGAAGACTAGTGGCAGATGATCCTTGTGCGCCATGGCGTAGGTGGAGCTCTGGAAAATAGGATTCGGGCGAGAGGGGAATGGGAGGCGAAGAGAGACCAGTAAGGCTGCCTATTAAACAGCGGCTCGGGCGCCATTAATGGAGAGGTTGAGAGTGAGGCGGGCGGTGATGGAGGTCAAAGGGCTCGCTTCCTGGTGAGCCTGCACAGTGTACTGCTCCCATACCTCCCGGTGAGCATGCGCAGCGTACTGGTCGCACACCTCCCGGTGAGCCTGCGCGGCGGAGGACTGGACGCACGCCTCCCGGTCAGCCTGTGCAGCGCAGGACTGGTCGCACGCCTGCCGGTCAGCCTGCGCCGCGGACTTCGCTCACACGCCTCCCGTCTACTCAAACAGCTGCCCGCACGGCACCTCCTTGCCAATAAAAAAGTGGGACGCGAGGTGGCACATAAATGGTCAGTAGAACGCCCATGATTTAAATAATACTGTACAACCGTTTGTGATGATAATGTGATAGCTATTTGTTCCAAAATGGCTATGTTGGTTGTGGCTGTTAGTGTGTGTGCCCTCTGTCATATTGGACAATTTTTTTACCACAGCATGTTGGTGCCATTTCATGACACCATGCCAAGTCTCATGAATTTTAGATGAGTTTTGGATTTACAGGAATTTAAAAACCAAGTTTCTCGATGTTTGCGGCCGAGCCACGAAGCCTGGGTGTTTGAAATTCGTTCCCATTTCTTGCATGGGACCTAAACATGCACCCAAGGACACATATATGATTTTTTAACCCATTTTGGTGCACCGGAGCATGTGCATGTAGTTCAAATTTGAATTATGCACATAAAATGCCTAGAAAACTCTGTTAATGTCTAAAATGTCCAAACAAACCTCGAATAATTCCAAAATTTAACACGACACTCCAATTGGTCTATGTTGCCTCTACAAAAAAATCAAGGCAAGAGGAGGCGACGAATGTCACTTCGTCCACAAAGGTGACACGTTCCCTACCGGAACCACGAGGCTTCTTGTGAGAAGCTCTGGTTTGTGAGAAGCTTATACCAAAACCTGCCCCAAATGGGACAAAAAATTTACCACACCATCTTGGTGCCACTTCATGATAGCATGCCAAGTTTCATGAATTTCAGACGAGTTTTGGATTTACTAGAATTTAAAAACCAAGTATCTCAATGTTTGCGGTGGAGCCACGATGCCGAGGTGTTTGAAATTCATTCCCATTTCTTGCATGGGACCTAAGCATGCACCCAAGGACACACATATGATTTTTCAACCCATTTTGGTGCACCGGAGCATGTGCATGTAGTTCAAATTTGAATTATGTATATAAAATGCCTAGAAAACTCAGTTAATGTATAAAAATGTCCAAACGAACCCCGAAATTCCAAATTTTAACACGACACTCCTACTGGTCGATGTTGCATCTACAAAAAAAATCAAGGCGGGAAGCGGCAACGATTGTCGTTTCGTCCGCAAAGGTGACACAAGTTCCCTACCAGAATCATGAGGCTTCTTGTGAGAAGCTATGGTTTGTGAGAAGCTTATACCAAAACCTGCCCCAAATGGGAAAAAAATTTACCACACCACGTTGGTGCCATTCCATGATAGCATGCCAAGTTTCATGAATTTCAGACGAGTTTTGGATTTACTAGAATTTCAAAACCAAGTATCTCAACGTTTGCGGTGAAGCCACGATGCCGAGGTGTTTGAAATTCATCCCCATTTCTTTCATGGGACCTAAGCATGCACCCAAGGACACACATATGATTTTTTAACCCATTTTGGTGCACCGGAGCATGTTCCTGTAGTTCAATTTTGAATTATGCACATATAATGCCTAGAAAACTCAGTTAATGTATAAAAATGTCCAAACGAACCCAGAATAATTCCAAATTTTAACACGACACTCCTATTGGTCCATGTTGCCTCTAGAAAAAAATTGAAGGCAAGAAGAGGCAACGAATGTCGTTTCGTCCACAAAGGTGACATGTTCCCTACCGGAACCATGAGGCTTCTTATGGGAAGCTCTGGTTTGCGAGAAGCTTATACCAAAACCTGCCCCAAATGGGACAAATTTTTTACCACAGCATGTTGGTGCCATTCCATGATAGCATGACAAGTTTCATGAATTTCAGACGAGTTTTGGATTTACTAGAATTTCAAAACCAAGTATCTCAACGTTTGCGGTGGAGCCACGATGCCGAGGTGTTTGAAATTCATCCCCATTTCTTGCATGGGACCTAAGCATGCACCCAAGAACACACATATGATTTTTCAACCCATTTTGGTGCACCGGAGCATGTGCCTGTAGTTCAATTTTGAATTATGCACATATAATGCCTAGAAAACTCAGTTAATGTATAAAAATGTCCAAACGAACCCCGAATAATTCCAAATTTTAACACGACACTCCTTTTGGTCCATGTTGCCTCCAGAAAAAAAAGGCAAGAAGAGGCAACGAATGTTGTTTCGTCCACAAAGGTGACATGTTCCCTACCGGAACCATGAGGCTTCTTGTGGGAAGCTCTGGTTTGTGAGAAGCTTATACCAAAACCTGCCCCAAATATGACAATTTTTTTACCGCAGCATGTTGGTGCCATTCCATGATAGCATGCCAAGTTTCATGAATTTCAGACGAGTTTTGGATTTACTAGAATTTCAAAACCAAGTATCTCAACGTTTGCGGTGGAGCCACGATGCCGAGGTGTTTGAAATTCATCCCCATTTCTTGCATGGGACCTAAGCATGCACCCAAGGACACACATATGATTTTTCAACCTATTTTGGTGCAACGGAGCATGTGCCCGTAGTTCAATTTTGAATTATGCACATATAATCCCTAGAAAACTCAGTTAATGTGTAAAAATGTCCAAACGAACCCCGAATAATTCCAAATTTTAACACGACACTCCTATTGGTCCATTTTACCGCTAGAAAAAAATGAAGGCAAGAAGAGGCAACGAATGTCGTTTCGTCCACAAAGGTGACATGTTCCCTACCAGAACCATGAGGCTTCTTGTGGGAAGCTCTAGTTTGTGAGAAGCTTATACCAAAACCTGTCCCAAATGGGACAATTTTTTTACCACAGCATGTTGGTGCCATTCCATGATAGCATGCTAAGTTTCATGAATTTCAGACGAGTTTTGGATTTACTAGAATTTCAAAACCAAGTTTCTCAACGTTTGCGGTGGAGCCACGATGCCGAGGTGTTTGAAATTCATTCCCATTTCTTGCATGGGACCTAAGCATGCACCCAAGGACACATATATGATTTTTCAACCCAGTTTGGTGCACCGGAGCATGTGCCTGTAGTTCAAATTTGAATTATGCACATAAAATGCCTAGAAAACTCAGTTAATGTATAAAAATGTCCAAACGAACACCAAATAATTCCAAATTTTAACACCACACTCCTATAGTTGTAAGTTCACCGCAGATAAATGTTCTAGCAATTTAAACACCGTCCTTTGCTGCTGTTACCCCATTCCGTATTTCAAATCAAGATGAAAAATCAAGTACATCACACACAGTTTATTATCACCAACCGTGTGAGATGCAGCACAAAATATCTTCGAGCACCATCATATATGGCTTACGCGAGAAGGTTCGTCGGCTACAGTCCACAGCCGGCGCGTCAAGCAAACTAGCTCCCCAAATATCATTTCACTGTTCAATCGTCGCTGGTCAAAGATGGGGACATGGACCCGCGTCGTGAGGGCTACTTCGGTGGCCCACTCCGGCGAGAGCATGGCCGCAGCCGCCATGAGCGTGCTCACAACCTGCGTGACTGCGGCCGCAATCTGCGACCGGGCAGCTGCGGCAGCCAAAACGGCCGCTACTGCAGCTCAGATGGCGGCAGAAACATCTGCGACGGGGATAGCAAATGGCGGGAGCGGAACAGCAGTTGTCCGTTCCGCGGCGGCCGCCTTAGCCTTGATGGAGGCCGCCCGCGCCCATGTCGAGGCTGGCCACACCCAGGTCCTGGCGGTCGCCACACAAATCGCACGAATCTTCTCCGACAACGGTCGGCAACCCACGGCCGAAGACTTGGCAATTGCCGAGAATGTTCGAGCAGCCGTCCGTTCATTCGCGGCATACCGTGCCGCGATGGAGCCCGTCCAAGCCCAGACCGCAGCCGCCCACGCCTAGCTCGTGGCGGCCTTTTCCAAAGAGATGGCGGACGCGGATGGCGAGATGCTTGCCGAGTATGGAGCGATGGATGCCATGGAGCCCCTTCCCTAGGAGATCGTCAAGCGCGAGCTGGACATGGAGGAGGCAGCGGAGGTCGATGAGCGCCAGGCGGAGTAGTAGTCTTTGTTTAGAGCGCCGGTCTTTTGTTAGAGTAATGTTTAGGTCAGCTAAGCTCTATTTAATTGCTGAACTTGCTCGATTAAGAAGTGTGGGTGTGCTGCAGACTCTTTTGTGTACCCAAATTATGCAATGACGTGGACGACCACTGTAACTAGGGAAATTTGAACCAAAATTTGCACATTCAAACTCATCACACACGGAGTAAGCCATATGAATCATTTGTGATGTTCAGATGTCATACATAGTGCTGAATAAGCGACCGTGTCTGATGACACTTTGCGCGCCAGTTTTTCGCTGCATGGAGCGAAAAATTTCGGCATCCGTGGAAATATCTACCTCCCATGCCCCCCTCCTCCTTACCAAAAGCCACATTTCCCCTGTTTCCGCCTTCCATTTCAAGTTCAAACCTTCACTGCTTGCTTGCAGCGCCGCCGCCTCACCGGCGACGCTCCTTCCTGCTGCTCGGCCTCGTCGATCTAGTCAGGTAATCCACACCCGACCCCCATCGTCCACCTCCTTCTACATCCCACATGCCCCGACCACCGGTGCGACACCTTCCACCCAAATCACCAACCCATCCTCCAAATAAGCGCCGCCCTAAGCCATGGTGCACGCAGTATAGCCAGGAGCTCAAGGAGCATTTGGCAGCGAAGAAGCAAATAGCAGCCGCACGCGCGAATGAGGTCGCGATGGCTGCCATGCGTGCCGACCCCCAGATCTTGGAGGAGCACCTTGCCGTCGAGGCCACCGTCGACCCCTCGCGCGCGGATGCCGCCACGCGGTTGGCTGCTTTAAACGACAGTTCGTGGCATTTTCTCGAGGCCACCGTCGGTGCCTTCGATGAAGACTACGAGGTGTTTTCTCAGCGTGCCCGTGCTTACCTCAATCCAGAGCCAGCAGGTTGGTGCCCGGAGCGGCTCAGGCGACTCACCACCACGAGGAGGGCACCCACGATGTGGAGGCCTCGCCCTCTTCCAAGTCTAAGGAGCCCATCGTCATCAATATCTCTGACGATGAGGAGTAGCTTGTCTTTTTAGCTCACTATAAGGACCTATGTTCAGCTAGCTAGCTACACCGGTTAAGCATGTTCAGTTTACCTGTTGCATGTGTTCGCACACGAACATGTCACCGTGTACCCTCGACGCCGGGGGTGATGCACCGCAGCTCACGTCGAAGGAGACCCGTCCGGAAGTGCGGTACGCAAGCAATCTGACGGGCGCTTTTGTAGACCCGAAACCCCACACGCCCGGGAGGGACCCCGTTAGGGCGTGCCGTGGCTATGGGCTGCCCTAGGTCAACCTGATCGCCCCTAGGACCTCGCAGATCGCTTCCCTCCAAGATGAAGAACGAATGAAGAACAAGAAGAAGATACAAGGGAGAGGGATAAAAAGTAGATGAACACGAAAAAGTAGTAGATTGATTTGTTTGATTGTGTGTTGTTTAATCGGCCATCACCTCTCATCTATTTATGAGGCGGCTGGACTTCCCGTACAAAAAAAGGACTCCAAATCCCGTCCAAATCTTTACAAAATAAACCGAACTCGGATTTAGGTAAGTCTGAGACAGCAGTTCGGTTTTTGGATCTCACAGGCCAGAAACGACCTCGGATGAAGATGAGCCCAAAAGAAAATTTAACCGTTTCGACGAGACGAACAACTTACATGTTGAACGTTTTTTGATTAGAGGCTATCTTCAATACCCTACAGGGCCATCTTTGACTTCCAGTCGGACTCGGTCATGCAGTTTTCTGGACTGTCCGAGTCTTGTAGCAACTTTGCATGCCATATACTATCTCATATGATGATGAACCCAAAAGCAAAGTTGACCGTTTCGACGATACGCACAACTTCCATGTAGAACACTTTTCCATCCGAGGTCATCTAGATAATCTTTTGAGTCCATTTTCAGCTTCTGTCTGGATTTTCACTCAAACCGGCAAGCACTCAAAACCGGCAAGCATTCAGAACCGGCAAGCTCTCAAAACCGGCAAGCACTCAAAACTGGCAAGCGAAACCGGCAAGCACTCAAAATGGGCAAGCATTCGAAACCGGCAAGCTCTCAAAACCGGCAAGCGAAACCGGCAAGCACTCAAAACCGGCAAGCTCTCAAAACCGGCAAGCATTCGAAACCGACAAGCTCTCAAAACCGGCAAGCACTCAAAACCGGCACTTTTCCACTCAGGACCGGTCCGCAGAGTATTGCCACTAACTTTTGCATACGAACTCGGATTGGGACGATTTTTATATCAAAATCGACCGTTTCGACGAGATGAAGACAATTCATGTAGAAAGTTTTCTCATATTAGGTCGTCTTGAGGGCGTAATTGGCCGAACAGTACTCTGAGTGCCAAAATCTTAGTACTTCGATCACAGTTTTGGCCTTTTAGATGAGATTCGATGGTGATGACCCAAACATCAAAGTTTCTCATTTTGACAATACGGAACTTTCACATGTTGAGAACTTTTCCATTTGAGGTCTTCTTAATTAAGTTTTAGACCATGCCAAAATCTGGTGTCAATACATGCCCCCCTGTTTTTCGGCAAAACTTGTGTGCCGAAAAATAATTTGCACCGTGATTGCTCTAAGGACGATGTCAACACTCCATCGGCCATTTGTATGTGCTTAGGGCGATAAGTATATATCGTCTATCTATATGCTTAGTGCGATAATTATATATCGGCCATTGCTTACTTGAACTTTTGATGCAAACTTGGGTGAAACCTTATCGACTTCATTAATCCGACGATAAACTTCCATAGATATGCATGTCAAAGCCATCCTCCAAACTATATTTTCCACCCGTCTGCTAGGATCTTGCAGATAATCAATCAATGAACTTTCTCCGATCCTTGCTTTCGCCTGCATAAAAATTTCATTAGTAGCCGAAGCGGTGAGCTTCAGTTCGGCCTTACCTATTTCGACGAGACTAAGTATTGGCTATTGATAGATATGCAATACACTATGATCAACATGGTAGCCAGATGCTTGCTATGCCAACTCTCTTCAATTGTCATGTCTAGATATATGAACAATTTGAAAACCACCCACGGAGAATATTACATCTAAACATGCCTCAAGATAAATTATAAGCGATTCATCAAGACATTGATAACTTTTTGATATTCATCGCACTACTAGTAACGAATCACCGAAAGCCTCAATATGTATAGCACCTATAGCAAGTAAAAGCTTCAATCCGAATAACAATGTATATTCGGCTTTGATTATTTGTGCAAAAAATATTCTAAGCGGCATGAGGCTTAGAAAATAGTACCATGAGGAGACATATAAACAACACCAATACCTTGGCCATTCTTATGAATCTCCATAGTACTAGAGAGACAAGGCTAATATCAATATCATGCATGTCATTAATCCGATGTTCAATAATAAAACCAGCTATGATTTGGCCTCTCATAGATTTCAAAGAAGTGTAAGCCAAATCATATTCAATCAAAGTATGAGCCACTCGTTAATTATGTTAATTGGCTTATGCAATATATATTGAATGGCATCGGTTATAATGTCTCAACTCCATCAAAGCATAATATAGGTATAAGTATAAATTTCAACGAATATGTGCCTTGTCTCAGTATCCAACCGTGCTAAGGACGATGTCAGAATACTGCACCGGCCATGCTTAGATAGAATTTCAGGGCAATAGTCAAATATCGGTCATTACCATAAGTTGCATGTATACTTCATCCACCAAAGCATGTATAGCCAAAATAAACAAATGAAATGACAAATCAAGTACTTCGGCTATTTGGATCAGCAACAAACTGGTAGTTAATCAAATGTATAATGATTTGGTAATACCCTTTCATGATGTAAGAAATTATATTGCAACCATGGATCAAAATAAGCCCATGGAGGGTAACCAATCATACCTGAGGATGAGTTCCATGGCAAAGGCATCAATGGCATGGTTGAAGAATATGGATGATGTGCTAGCCGAAGATTTTGATGTTGTGATGCAAACCTTCGGTTTAATTGTTTGTCGCTCCCATCCTTCTCTTTCTTTACTTTTGTAACACTTGTTGCAATAGAAGGCTGTACATCATTTTTGTTTTGATTGCCCCTCTTGGGAACCCATGCCATGTTCTTCTTTCTCAGCTCTTGTGCACTAAGCTTTTGTAATTCCTTCTTTTGCCAATATGATAAGCCAAGTGGGCACCTCGGCTGTGATTCTGTTTCGACCAATGGCAACTCTTTTTTGGCCTTGTGCACCCTCAACTTCTTTTCTTCAGATTTGGCATTTTGACTCTCAACAATTGATTGATTGATCTCATTGCCCTTAGTAGCCAATGTCAACATCTTAATTGGCTCTTTTTCATTTGAAACCAAATCTGAACTAGCACACTTACGACCATCTCTCTTGACTCGATATACTTGCTTGATCACCTCTTTCTTCTTTCTTGAGCTCTGGACCAATTCTTTTTTATTGAAACGGTCTTGAACATATGATTGCTCACTGAATGTTTGTCTTCTTGGAGCTGCATAATTTTGGTGAGGTGTTTTAGAATATGATGAACAGTGTGCCCTTGATTTATACCTGTCCCATGATTGATATGAATAATAGTCAGCATGGGGAGGTACGTATGACATCGGCATTGGTGGCCCAAAAGGAGGATATGGAGTCGGCTTGTTCAACTTCTTCCTTCGCCAATCCCGGTCTTCAGATTTATGCCTTGGGGGTGACTTCGATGTTTTTGGTTCACTCGGCTGATAACCATTCTTCGCCTCACTTATCTTCTGATATTTTTCCAGTAACTGCACGAAAACGACTTTCGGATTTTTACCTTTGTGCTTACCATGGCCTTTTCTTTCTTTGGTTGTGCATGCATCAGTCTTTGCATTTTCTTGTTGCCCCCCGGTGCTAGATGTCTCTGTGGTAGCTTTGGTGGAATTCCCATCTTCAAGATTATTGTTGATGCAATTTTTAACAACATCCTTACTCGAAGACTCGATCCCATCATCATTGGTGTGTACCTATCCGTCTTTGAATGAGTCGGCTTGAGGTAGCCGAGTCAACACTTGATCGCCAACGATACCAATCTGAGTCGACTGGCCATATGCTCGTGCCTCAACAAACTCCAATCGTCCTGTGTTGGCCGATTGTGTGACTTGATGAATCCCACTACAGTCTTTGACATTCTGCTCGAACGAACATTGTATTCGCTCTTGTCTTGACGGCTCAACATCGTGATCAATTATAATAATGGGATTAGTCAGCGATGCATTGATGATGTGATCACTTATGCCTGGACTGAAGGTACACTGCTTGTCCATTAACCGATACTGTGGTACCGGCTTTGGAACTAAACAACCGAGTGGTGTCGGCTTAACGTCATCCGACTCGGCTATGCATCGATTTTTGTCCTCCTTTTTCGATGCTCTTGAATCAGCTATCCAGGAGAACTTTGAACCTGTCATGTTTCTGCAACCAAAATAATTACAGTATATATGTATCATCTCAGACCAAATGTTAGCCAGGCATGAAACAAATAAAGCTGTCCATATGAATATAAAGTTTATCCGGCATGATGGGAACAACTTTGGTTGCGATAAATTGTCACTCTTAGTCTCTATGAATGGTACCATATATTGACCAGCATGATTAGTGACAAGTTTATTCTTAGCAAATAGATTACTCATCTTGATTGGTCTTTCAAAATTAATTAGAATCTTGCTAACGGGTGCATCAACAATATGATTTTGACCGAATCGGAAATTCAGTAAACTGTCTACTAGGTGTACCTTTGTGAAGACGTTCGGATGACATGACGATTGCACAACTGGAACGATACTTTGCTCCACTTCTGAATAATTCTCCAACACCTCGTCTTCCTCTTCTAGATCTAGTGCCATGTCATTTGGATTTGCCGAGAAGATTTCACTCGGACACTCTTCGTTAGCTGAATGCTCTTGTTCTTGATGTTCATCATTAACCGAACTTTCTTCGGCCATATAACTTTGCTCTTGATGCTCATCAATCTCTTTGGCACAGAACTCATAGGGCAGCATGTAAGCTCCCTCACATCCAGAAAAATCGAGCATGGCCAATTTGTTGCGTTTACCATTCCTTTCCTCGGTGAAACTTGCATCTTCAACTTTGGTAAACTTGGCAAAAACTGGCTCGGCATTAGCTGGCGATGCACTCGGATGGCTTGATGCATTTGGCTGGAATGATGCACTCGGCCTTAACTAGCTCGATGCACTGGGTATTGTCACTATGCATTCGGCCTTAACCATCATAGTGCTTGATCCGGTTTCAACCGAATCCACCATTGTTTTGGCTTTAAATGAACCATTCGACTCGGCTGTAGACGACTTAGTCATATTTGTATTGGCTTCAACCGAATCAACAGTATTAGCCGACCCAATCTTCTTTTGCTGATTTGCTTGCGAAGCTTCTTTTTTATCTTGCCTTAACATCACAGAAGGGCCAACATGGTTGCTGCACGGAGGAAGGAACTTGACATATTCTTGCAAATCTTCCTCTTCACGCTTCTTCTTGAGTGCTTCATAAGCCTGTCGATATTCTACGGGTAATTCCTCAAGAGTTCGTGTAGTAAAATTGTCGGTGCTATTCCCTGCAAGCTTTGGCTTGACCTTGTTCATACGGGCCATATATTTTTCTTTAAACTCGGCCCAACTTGGATAGGATTGCCCACGGCACTTTCAGACTTTTTCGGCAATGAATTGTTGCCGAAAGTTTGTACAAGGGGTACATAATATGCTGCATTGATAGGTGAAGATGTATGCACTGTTGTAGAATCAGATTTCCTCTCGCCAATTCGATCAATTGGCAACACTTTGTCTTCTTGCAAAACCCTGGCTCTTATTGCCTCATAATCAGGAACCAACCCCTTTTCATCTTGCTCAAGGCAAAGAGCGCTAATCTTCTTATTTTGGGCTAAACTTTTTAACGCAGCCAGAGCCACCTCATCTCCTGCAATATTAGGCACATACGCTCCTGTAGAATCTCCATTCACTCGGCCATAACCACGAAAGTGAGCCGAGTTATGAATATTTTTAGTTGCATATGATGTTGAACAATTAATCTCATGAGGCGTAGTATATGATGACTGAGGATAACCGGCCAAATAGCTAATGGAAGCATGGCCGATTCCCCCATCCATCGGCATGTTTGGGGATGAACCCGCATATTGCGAGCCAGCTGCCAATGGATAAAACTATGAGATGCCCTCCTGTACATGAGGTGTCTTATATTGATCACTCGAACCCATCATGTTGTTCACCGGCATATTGAAAGGTGTTGCCGATGCACGAAAGTTTGGATCCATAAGTTGCATGTCACTATTATGTAAATTCCAAGCTTCTCCAACAGAATAACTAGTCGGCCTTTGCTCGTTAGAGCTAACCGACATGACATGTCCTTTGCAGGCCATATACTATCTCAGATGATGATGACTCCAAAAGCAAACTTGACCGTTTCGACGATACGCACAACTTCGTGTAGAACACTTTTCCATTTGAGGTCATCTAGATAATCTTTTGGGTCCATCTTCAGCTTCTGTCTGGATTTTCACTCAAACTGGTAAGCACTCAAAACCGGCAAGCAAAACCGGCAAGCTCTCAAAACCAGCAAGCACTCAAAACCGGCAAGCACTCAAAACCGGCAAGCATTCAAAACCGGCAAGCTCTCAAAACCGGCAAGCACTAAACCGGCAAGCGAAACTGGCAAGCACTCAAAACTGGCAAGCTCTCAAAACCGGCAAGCATTCGAAACCAGCAAGCTCTCAAAACCGGCAAGCACTCAAAACCGGCACTTTTCAAACTCAGGACCGGTCCACAGAGTGTTGCCTCTAACTTTTGCATACGAACTCGGATTGGGATGATTTTTATATCAAAATCGACCATTTCAATGAGACGAAGATAATTCATGTAGAAAGTTTTCTCATATTAGGCCGTCTTGAGGGCGTAATTGGCCGAACAGTACTCTAAGTGCCAAAATCTTAGTACTTCGATCACAGTTTCGGCCTTTTAGATGAGATTCGATGGTGATGACCCAAACATCAAAGTTTCTCATTTTGACAATATGGAACTTTCACATGTTGAGAACTTTTCCATTTGAGGTCTTCTTAATTAAGTTTTTGACCATGCCAAAATCTGGTGTCAACAGCATGTGCTGCTCCTGCCTTTCCTTTACAAATTCTAGTGAATTGTCCTATGTACTGTTACTATGCAATCTGATCCTCTCGTATATATGTTCTATATATTGTGCAATGTGGTGCTCAGTTAACCGTTTGGTTAATTTGTTGTCATGTTCAGTTAACTATTTGGTTCAATTCTGCAATGTGATGCTCAATTCTTGTGGGTGCAATTTTGTATTCTCTTGCATGTGAGAAATAAATCGAATTTGGCTATACAAAATCCATGAGAAACAAATAAAATTGCTATATTTCCAAGTTGTTAAGCATACTAGGTTTGGTTAACTGTCTGATCTTCTAGTATGTTCTATTGTGCAATGTATTGCTCAGTTAACTGTTTGGTTCATTTGTTGTGGTGCTTAGTTAACTGTTTGGTTCAATTCTGCAATGCGATGTTCAATTGTCGTGGGTACAATTTTGTATTGTTATGCATGTGAGAAATAAATCGAATTTGGTTGTACTAAATACATGATAAACATATACAATTGCTATATTTCCTAGTTCTTAAGCATGCTTGGTTTGGATAAATGGCTTTTCCATGTGGCTCGAATTAATCTGCTGAATCTGCAATGTGTTTATTTTTCATAAACATATTTTACTGATAGTATGCCAACCCTCACTTAACCTGATCAATAGCTACCTTATATGTGTTGCAGGGAAACTATGGGAGGCACTGAGGTTTACCATTGAGGTTCGCACATGCATGGTCCTTTGTCTAATAGCACATTATTGTGCAATTGCAGGAACCATTCTAGTATTTAGGTTTTTAACAATTTGGTCTTGCACATGTAGGTCCTGCTGTCAGAGGTTTTGACCCACTGTTCGACCCATTTTGCATATGGGGAAATGAGATGTCCATGAATATCAGTCAAGTCAAGAAACTCAGAAAGATTGTTAGGATAAAGAAACTAGCGACGAAAAACATCAAGATCTTTGTCTGCAAAATGACAAAGACATCAGTGAACTACAGGATGGTACTAACTCTTATACTCCCTCCGGTCCTTTTTAGTCTGCATATAAGTTTTGTCCGAAGTCAAAGTATCTCTACTTTGACCAAAGTTATAGAAAAAAGTAGCAACATTCAAACTGCCAAATCATTATTTTTAGATGCATTATGAAATACAATTTTATAGTATACATATCTGGTATCGTGGATGTTGATATTTTTTAAAATAAATTTGGTGAAACTTTAGAAAGTTTGACTTGATACAAATCTAATACGCGGAGTAAAAAGGACCAGAGGGAGTACCTTGTTGTTTTATTCCTTTGCGCCATTTCAAAATTAAGAGAAGATATTTATGCATATCTTTGTTTTCAGGCCTTTCCAAAGCAGTTCATAGATGATTACCTCTCAAACCACCTATATGGTCAAGAGGCGAGGAAGGTGTTCATACAACACCCACGGTACAATATTGAAGGCTTCCTCAAGAGGACGAAGGATGGGTGGTCAATCATCCACAGGCACTGGCCTAAAGTTGCAAGGACCTTCAACATCATTGAAGGCTCAATATTCGCCTTCTGCTTCAGCAGTTTTCCAAATGAGATTCATCTGTCTATCTACCGTCTATGATGCTAATTTCCAAAGGTTTTAGATGTTGCATGTGAAACTTGGTGCTGTTGTGTAATGGTGTAGCTATCTATATGCCTATATGGTGTGAGTGAGTGCTGAAGGTATATGATGTTGTACTCTGATGTATTTCAATTATGAAATCCTGGTTCCGTAATATGAAAATGAAATATATTGTGTGTTTAATATGAATTGTAAATTTGATTACTAAATGGATTAATAATAATAGGCCAATTAGCCTGCTTATTGGGGTTTTCTAGTGCAAGCGGTTATTGAGACAACACCGTGGGCGATGATCTCAGACAACCCACATAGTTTCTAGGAAGTAAACATGTTCGATCAATGAACAATCACACACGACTTCCTCTGGACAACTGTTTGCGTTAGGCCACCTTGCACAAACGTTTTCCACATAAAAAGTGTGTGTGATGGACAGCCTATGCCACACAGTTTCTTCTAGACACCGTGCGTGATGCATTCAATAACACAAATGATAAAATTATTACTATCGTCTGCAATGGCAACGCTATCACAGATGATGTGATGCGGAAAACTGTGTGGGATGTACATACGAATGGAAACGTTTGTCTGGGATTCACTGTGTGGGATGTATATATGAATGAAAATGTTTGTCTTGGATTCACTATGTGGGATGTACATAGAAACGGAAATGATTGGGCCAGTATAATTGTCTGCGATGGCTCGCCCGATCGCACACGAGCTCTTTTTACCCCGCGTGTGTGACCGGAGGCCCTATCGCGGACGGTTTCGGGGTCGTGTGGAAAGGACCCCCTTATCACACACACAGGCAAGGCGACGGTTTAAAACTCTGTCGCTGAAAGGGGGTAAAAACCATTCGTATAGCAGGTCACTGCACTAGTGTAAGTATGTGCATCATACTCATGTGCATGATGACTTCTTGCTTCTGCACATATTGTTTGCAAGAAAATAGTCATGGACATGAGGGTACTTCAATTTCATTTTGTTGCTCTGATGCATATAGCCAAGATACATGTTGCATGTGCATTTCCTTCATTTTGTGCTCTTGCTACTCATAAGCTATCATCATCTACTAGCTGCACATCTATAGGGGGAGCTCATACATGTTACATGTGTTCTTCAAAGCTTTCATACAATCTTCTATTACATCTTTATTTGAAACTTTGATGTATGTTGTCGTCAATTACCAAAAAGGGGGAGATTGAAAGCACATTTGATCCCTTGGTGGTTTTGGTAATTAATGTCAACATACATGGTGTTGGACTAATACCTTTATCTAGTGTATTTTAGACAAGTTCAACAATGGCATGGCAAGGACAAGAAGATGTGGATCCCTTCAAAATGTCAAGGACAAGATTGGCAACTCCAAGACTCTACATTTTTGGTTTAGTGATCCAAGATCACATTGAGTCCCTTAGGAAAGCCAATACTATTAAAAGGGGATGAGGTATTAATGATGAGGTTGTTGCTCAAGTGCTCAGTGGTATTGCTCCAAAAAGTCCTCAGTCATTTTCTCACAAACACATCTGTCCAAACCCTAAATCACTATCTCGGTCCCACCGAAACTATCCCATCCGGACCCACCGAGATTACCACTACCATTGCCACTGCCAAACCCTAGCAATTCGGTTTGACCGAAATGGATCTCGGTCCCACCGAGATGGCATTGCCAAGTTTCTGTGATGACATCGTTTCACTTCGGAATCACCGAGTTGAAATGATCGGAATTTCCGAGACTGGTTTTTCCCTAGCCATTGCACTTCGGTCCCACCGAGTTGTTCCACTTCGGTCCCACCGAAAAGCCTAAAGTTCACATCTTTTACACTAATCGGTCTCATCGAGTTTTGCAGTTGGTCTCACCAATTTGGGTCAAAAGTGTGCAACGGTTGGATTTTGGGTGAAGGCTATCTATACCCCTCCACCCCCACGTACTCTCTAAGAGAGCCATCAGAACGTGCCTACACTTCCACCATTCATTTTTTGAGAGAGAACCACCTACTCATGTGTGGAGATCAAGAGATTCCAATTCAACCATTTCAACCTTGATTTCTAGCCTCTTCAAGTTGCTTTCCACTCCAATCCTTCTCCTACCCAAGCCAAATCTGTGAGAGAGAGATTGAGTATTGAGGAGACTATCATTTGAAGAACAAGAGCAAGGAGTTCATCATCAACACACCACCTATTACCTTCTGGAGAGTGGTGTCTCCTAGATTGGTTAGGTGTCACTTAGGGGCCTCCAAGATCATGTGGAGTTGAACCAAGGAGTTTGTAAGGGCAAGGAGATCGCCTACTTCGTGAAGATCTACCCCGAGTGAGGCTAGTCCTTCGTGGACGTAAGCCATGGTGGAATAGGCAAGGTTGCTTCTTCGTGGACCCTTCGTGAGTGGAGCCCTCCATGGACTCGCGCAATCGTTTCCCTTCGTGGGTTGAAGTCTCCATCAACGTGGACGTGCGATATGCCAAAAACCACTGTGTCTTCATTGCATTTGATCTTCTTTTATCTACCCCATTACATTCCACACATTTGCATGCTTTACTATTTCCTCTGCTCTATCTCTAGATATGCATGTGTAGGAAATCTTGGTGATATCTTAACTAGTGCTAAAATCTGCCTAAACTCCGAGAAAATTAAAAACTACACCTTTGTTTGGTTAAGTGTCTATTCACCCCCCCTCTAGACCTATCTTCTCAACCCTAAAAGTGTCCATAATCAAGTCACTCAATTTGGTTCTAAGGTGGGAACTACGTTAAAGATGTTAAAGGAAAAGGAACCGATAATTAATGAAAGAGTAGAACAAAGTCCCGCTAGAATTGATAAGTTGGAAGAAATCATCAATAATTTGGGTTCTACTTTTTATTCTATTAAAACTATTGAGAGAACCCCTCCTAATAAGAATTCCAAGTTCATGTATGTTCCTAAGAATAAGGGTGCCACATCTAGTAAGGGAAACGAAGATATTAAAATGATTAGTGTGCATCCTAACTTCATTGATATAATAAAGGAACCTATTTGTGAAAGCAAATTCCTAAACTTTGTCCCAAGGAGTGTGATTATTAAAAATTTATATGATAAATCCCCTAGGAAGCATGGATGTATAATTGAGGAGTTGGATGTGAAGGATGACAATACTTGAAACTATGCATTATGCCTAGCTAGGGGCATAAAGCAATAGCGCTTGTTGGGAGGCAACCCAATATTTATATTTATTGCAATTTTTATTTTCTTGAGTCACACAATTTTTTCTACTGTAATGATTGTGTTTTTATCTTTTAATTAGTGTTTGTGCCAAGTAATGCCTTTCGGATGATTTGAATGATAGTATAATTGATGCTGTTTGAAAACAGAAAGTTTTGCGCCCAGTTCTGGAATTTATATTCTGTACTGGAACATCAGAAAAAGCTGAAATTTTTACACAGTATTGGAACAAATTATTTATGTTTTCCTAATTTTTCAGAATTTTTGGAGCTACAGAAGTATGGATAAATATTCTGTGATTGCGTACTGTTCTGTTTTAGACAGATTCTGTTTTTATTGCATAGCGTGCTTGTTTTAATGAAACTATGGATTATATCGGGAGGTATAAGTCATGGAAGAGTTATAATACAGTATTTATTATGCAAGAACAATTATGAATGAGTTTATAATAGTACCTAAAGTGGATGATTGATTTATTATACTAACGGATCTCACGAAGTTTCTGTTGAGTTTTGTGTGCTAAAGTTTTCAAGTTTTGGGTGAGATTACGATGGATGAAGGAATAAGGAGCGGCAAGACCCTAAGCTTGGGGATTCCCAAGGCACCCCAAGGTAATATTCAAGGAAGACCCAAGCTTCTAAGCTTGGGGATGCCCCGGATGGCATCCCCTCTTTCGTCTACAATCTATCAGTAACTTACTTGGAGCTACATTTTTATTCATCACATGATATAAGTTTTACTTGGAGCGTCTTGTGCCATAGTTTTCTTTTCTTTGTTTTCTTTTTAGTTTTCCACAATCATTGTTTACTGGACACACCTTTTGAGAGGGACACACACTTATCGTGATTTGTTAGAATACTCTATGTGCTTCACTTTTATCTTTTGTGCTAGGCACTTGCTCTAGTGCTTCACTTATATCTTTTAGAGCACGGCAGTGGTTATATTTTATAGAAATGATTGCACTCTCATGCTTCACTTAAATCTTTTTGAGATTCTAAGCAATTTTCACGTGTTATAAGACTAGTCCAAAAAGGATAGGTATTCAAGGGGGATATAATAAAAACTTTCATGTAGATCAATAAATAAGAAACGTGTGGTTTAATAATATTGATGTCGTAATATGAAAGGATATCGGTTCATGATCATTGGTTAGTAGAAATATCGGTATTAAAGCTTGTTATTAACTTCTCATCTAAGTGTGGGTCATGGCATGGTGGGGAGGTTTGAGCATTTTTATGTCTGAAATGAAATCCTTGAGTGATGTTATAATCAGGGGTGCGCGATGGTTAACTATTACCAACCTCCTCCCTAGGGGCATGCGAGTAGTACTTTGCTTCGAGGGCTAATAGGCTTTACAATAAGTATGTGAGTTCTTTATGACTAATGTGAGTCCATGGATTATACGCACTCCTACCTTTCCGCAATTTGCTAGCCTCTTCGGTACCGTGCATTGCCCTTTCTCACCTCGAGAGTTGGTGCAAACTTCGCCGGTGCATCCAAACCCCATGATATCATACACTCTATCACACATAAGCCTCCTTATATCTTCCTCAAAACAGCCACCATACCTACCTATTATGGCATTTCCATAGCCATTCCGAGATATATTGTCATGCAACTTCCACCGTTCCGTCACATGACTTGTTTGTTCATCATCATATTGCTTTGCATGATCATATAGAGCTGACATGATATTTGTGGCACAGCCACCGTTCATCATTATCATACATGTTACGCTAGATCATTGCACATCCTGGTACACTGCCAGAGGCATTCATATAGAGTCATATTGTTTCAGTTATCGAGTTGTAATATCAAGTTGTAAGTAAATAAAATTGTGATGATCATCATTATTAGAGCATTGTCCCAGTGAGGAAAGGATGATGGAGACTATGATTCCCCCACAAGTCGGGATGAGACTCCGGATGAAAAATAAAAGAAAAAAAGAGGCCAAAAAGAGCCCAACAAAAAAAGAGAAAAAAGAGAGATAAAGAGAGAAGGGGCAATGTTACTATCCTTTTTCCACACTTGTGCTTCAGAGTAGCACCATTTCTTCATATAGAGAGTCTCCTATGTTGTCACTTTCATATACTAGTGGGAATTTTTTCATTATAGAACTTGGCTTGTATATTCCGACGATGGGCTTCCTCAAACGCCCGAGGTCTTCAAGAGCAAGCAAGTTGGAGGCACACCCACTTAGTTTCCATTGAGCTTTCATACACTTATAGCTCTTAGTGCATCTGTTGCATGGCAATCCCTACTCCTAGCATTGATATCAATTGATGGGCATCTCCATAGCCCGTTGATCCGTCGAGTTGATGCGAGACTTTCTTCCTTTTGACTTCCCTTATTGATCTCTACCACCGCATTCTATTCCACCTATAGTGCTATATCCATGGCTCACGCTCATGTATTGCGTGAAGTTGAAAATGCTGAAGCGCGTTAGAAGTACGATCCAATTGCCTAGTTTAACACCGGGGTGCTCATGATTTATATTTATGCGGTGAAGGCGGAGTCATCCCAAGTTAACATGATAAAATGACTAGGGATAACATTCTTTAAGGATCATATATTTTGAAAGTTTAATGATTATGCTTCTTATATTCATGGATATTATTATGTTGATGTTGTTACTTCATCGTTTCTCAATATTTATACCGTAAAGAGATTACATGATACACATGTTAGGTAGCATTCAACATCAAAAATTCTGTTTTTATCATTTACCTACTCTATGATGGGCAGGAATTAAGCTTGGGGATGCTGATACGTCTCCAACGTATCTATAATTTTTGATTGTTTCATGCTATTATATTATCAATCTTGGATACATTATATGCATTTTTATGCTATTTTATATATTTTTGGGACTAACCTATTAACCCAGTGCCAGTTCCTGTTTTCCTCTTGTTTTTGGCTTTTCAGAAAATCGATATCAAACAAAGTCCAAATGGAATTAAATCTTTAAAATGATTTTTTTCTGGACCAGAAGGGACCCTAGAAGGTTCGGGAGGAGGCCAGAAGAGCTACGGGAGAGCCACAAGCTCACAGGGCGCGCCCCTTGAGCTCGTGGGCCCCACGCAACTCCGTTTGACCTAATTCCACCTCTATAAATTCCCAAATATTCCCAAACCAACAGAGAGCCACCCGAAATAACTTTTCCGCCATCGCAAGCTTATGTTCTTCCGCGATCCCATCTGGAGGCCTTTTCCGGTACTCTGCCGGAGGGGGAATCAATCACGGAGGGCTTCTACATCAACCTTGCTGCCCCACCGATGATGTGTGAGTAGTTCACCATAGACCTACAGGTCCATAGCTAGTAGCTAGATGGCTTCTTCTCTCTCTTTGATCTTCAATACCATGTTCTCCTCGATCTTCTTGGATTTCTATCCGATGTAATCTTCTTTTGCGGTGTGTTTGTTGGGATTCGATGAATTGTGGTTTATGATCAGATTATTCATTGAAAGTAATTGAGTCTTTTCTGAACTTTATTATGCATGATTGTTATAGCTTTGTATTTCTCTCTGATCTATCTGTTTGGTTTGGCCAACTAGATTGATTTATCTTCAGTGGGAGAGGTGCTTTGTAGTGGGTACAATCCTGCAGTGTCCTCACCCAGTGACAGAAGGGGACGAGGCACGTATTGTATTGTTGCTACTAAGGATAAAATGCTAGGGTTTATTCATATTGATTGAGTGTATTTTGTCTACATCATGTCATCTTGCTTAAGGCATTACTCTGTTTGTTATGAACTTAATACCGTAGATGCATGCTGGATAGCGGTCGATTGGTGGAGTAATAGTAGATGCAGGCAGGAGTCGGTCTACTTGTCATAGACGTGATGCCTATATACATGATCATTGCCATGAATACGTCATAACTATGCGCTTTTCTATCAATTGCCCAACAGTAATTTGTTTACCTACCGTATGTTATGTGTTCGAGAGAGAAGCCTCTAGTGAAAACTATGGCCCCTGGGTCTACTTTAATCATATTATAAAAAAAAATCCTTGCTGCAATTTATTTACTTTTATTTTGTTTTGCAATTTATCTATCTACCTATACAAGATCTGATCCTTGCATGTAACGAGTTCAAAGGGATTGACCACCCTCTTGCCCGCGTTGGGTGCAAGTATTTGCTTTTGTGTGTGCAGGTGCTGTTCACTAGGATTTGCTTGGTTCTCCTTTTGGTTCGATAAACCTTGGTTCTCACCGAGGGAAATACTTATCTCTACTGTACTGCTTCACCCTTCCTCTTCGAGGAAAATCCCAACCCAGCTCACATGTAGCAGATGACCTCCCATACGAGCGCTTACGCTCGTATGAAAGGCCGTCGCTCTTTCTAGAGGTGAAAACCTTTCTGGGTAGGACTCCATATGGGTAGTAAAACGGGCGCGAGCGCTCGTATAGAAGACTGTCTTTCGTCCTGTTCATCTTGGTCGTCCCGGTCGTGGCTTCATACGGGTACTCATACGAGCGGTGCCACTCGTATGAGACGCCGTCTTCTGTGCCGGACTTCGTTGGTGGATTTCAACGAAGGTTCCATACGACCACGCATACGAGCGCTTGCGAACATATGGAACGCCGTCGACCACACTGGTCTTCTTCGACGTTTCCTCCACAATTCCATGCGATCGCTGAAACGAGCACGGCCGGTCACATTATACACCATCTTTCTCTCTGTTTTCTTTTCTCCTTACTCTCCTCCTCTTATCTTCTTTCTTTGATCTTTCTCCTACGACGCAAAGTCAAAAACAAACAGTTTCGAGAGTTATTCATCAGATTATTCGTGAGAGCAAAATAACAAAGCAAAATTTTGACTAAAATGATGGGTTGCCTCCCATTAAGCGTAGGTTTTTAGGTTGCTAAACTCAACCTCATACCTTAGTAATGTTTCAGGTCTCCGGTGGCCTGAGGTTCTCTTTACTTACCACACATACTCGCTTAGGTGGTGGGATATACTTCTCTTTTGCTCCTGGCTTCTTTGGAAAATACCTCATTATTTCTTCGTCGTAAATTTGGAAGGTCACTTTTCCTTCTACACAATCCAACGTTGCACCTGCGGTATTCAAAAATGGCCTACCGAGAATGATAGATAATTTTTCATCTTCAGGCATATCAAGGATAAAAAAGTCAGGAGGTATAATATGCCCATCTAATCTTAATAGCACATTTTCAGCCACTCCAATTGGCTTCTTCGTAGACTTATCTGCCATCTGCAAGGTTATACCTATAAGCACACACTCTGCCAAGTTCAACTTGTGATAGAGAGCTAGAGGCATTACGCTCACTCCGGCTCCAACATCACAGAGAGCATTATTTATATCAAGATTACTAATTGAATAAGATATAGTAGGTATACCTGGGTCTCCTAGTTTTTTCGGCATTTTGTCCTCAAAGGGATATTCCGTTATTGTAGCCACCTGTGCTTTTGAGTTCAAACTCTTCCTATTGTTAACGATGTCACACATGAACTTAACAAATGTGGGAATTTTCAAAATATCAGTTACATGCAAGGAGACTTTAAAATCAGCTATAGCTTGTAGAAAAGAGGAATAGAGTGCATCATTCGAGGGTGGACTTACAGGTTTAGGGTAAGGAAGTGTCTTTTTTGTTTTACCTTTATCTTTGTCTTTCTCCTTACCTTTTTCTTTACTCCTCGATGCCTGGTTGCTTTCTCCTCTTGTTAGATAGGGTGGACGGGTGTTCTTTTCCACCCTCAGTTCTTCAGTTCTTCCAGCTTCTGGTGCTGCTTCTTCTTCATGGTTGTCACCACCTACCGTTTCAGCATCAGGATCTACTTCTTTATCTGCTTTTGCTTCATTGTCCTGTGCATCTTGATGAACTTGTTCTTCTGGTTCTTCTTCTCCAAAGAGAAGTTCTCTGTTCTCTTGGGTTTGGCTTTGAATCTCCCTTCTCCTTTGTTCTTGTTCCTTCTCGTACCACTCCGGGCATTTAGGGTCCTCCGTTCTTTTACCACTACGAGTTTCAATTTTGTTAGTAGGAACAAAATTATCTTCATCTAATTGAGCAAGGATCAAAGATTGAGTTTCAGCAATTTGAGAACATTGGGTTTCTATCATGTGAGAGTGTTTATCGAGATTCCTTACAGCATGACTTAACCGTTCTACCTCATCAGAAAGGTAAGCTATAACCTTTTCATTGTGATGGATGCATCTTCGAAAGTCTCTGTTGAAGCTGTCTTGATGAAATTTGAACTTATTCATCATTTCTTGAAGTTCATTCTCCCGCAGATAAATACTAAATATATCCACTTTTTCATTGATAACTTGTTCAACGGGTTTACCTTTTTCTTGAGTAACCTTTTTAATTTCTTCCATATCTTCAATATGATATATTTTTTCAGTGGGCTTCAGTGGCTCCTCAATATCCCACTGTTCTTTAGTAGTCATAATCTTCTCTATAAGTGCTTTTCCTTCCTCAAGAGTTAAAGACATGAATCGTCCTTCTACACTCAAATCAAGAATTGATTTCGTTAACTCCATGATAAAACATATTAAGTATAACATGTTTAGCATAACCATGGTTAGGGCATAGATTCAAAAATTTAGAATATCTTCCCCAGGCTGCATATAGACTTTCACCCTCTTCTTGAACGAATAGAGTGAGGTTTCTTCGTAATTTATTAATCTTTGAGTCCGTCAAAAATTTAGCCATAAATTTTCAGCACGCATTAGCCAGCTGGTTATACTTCCTTGAGGTAATCGATTGTACCAATTTTTAGCATCACCTTTTAAAGAAAACCTGAAGAGTCTTAATAATATGAATTCACGTGACACATCTTTCAGTTTAAAAGTTCCACAGAGAGTATCAAAGAAAATAAGATGTGCTTGAGGGTCCTCCTCCTCGGTTCCCGCAAAGGCATGCTTTTTGACTTCCATAATAATATCACAGTCAATCGAATACTCTTTTGCATAATTCTAGGATATACTATAGGAGATCTCGGGGTCATCACTGGAGCACAATAATCTCTTACAGTCTTTTTGGGCTTCGGAGTAATCGACATTTCTGCAAACAAAGTGTTTAGCTCAACAGTTTGATTATTTTTGTATTTTTCTATTAATCAAGCTTAACGCTCGTGAGGAAAATGAGCAATATAATCCGGTAAATACATTCTTCCAGAACAAGTAGATCCCCTGTCACTTACAGGAAGCATCTGCAATAACAACACATGCAAAAACAGCTACGAAACAAATACTCTGCGCTTAGCTCCCCAGCAACAGCGCCATAAAATGCTTTGGTGCCTGCAAGCCAAACAGGGTTATGTAGCGCTTTAGTGGAAGTATCCCAATTAGTTATCGTCCCAACGAAGAGCAGAGGAGAGTATTTATATTGGCGTTTCTGTGACACACAAGGTGTCACAGTTCTTGTGTGAAGTAACCGCTTGAGCTTTTGCAAATACTGTTACTATCTTGGTGGATGAATAAACCAGAATGACTAAGATAAAGAGGTTTATGGTAACGAAGGTAAAAACTATTAAAAGTAAATAACATAAATAAAGGTGGGAGTTGAGTTTCCTGCAAGAGATTAGGCGTGGAGAGAATTCAGTTCATGGTAAGAATGTATCAAGTGTGCCAGTGCGATGGTAATACCTTGTATTATACTCATAATATTTGATATGTGTGTTCTGTAGGCGGATCACCCTAAAGTTATGAAACTCCTCCTCTTGGGATTATATTTCATTCTATGGTCCTGCTTCGCCGTTTCCACAGAGTGGTCATCTCCACAATTAAGGTTCTTAGACCGGAACCAAGCATTAAGTTTCGTGGATCACCGTTATCTCATATTGTCTTCGGTTCTCATAGATATCTCCACCTGTCACGTCATAGGTCACAGATTCCCTAAACAATATGTGTTACCTATGTAGGTCTTGAGATCATGTTGCATGGGCCCTTAAATTGGTCAACACGCATAGAGTTCACCATAGTATAACAACGTACTAGATAGATCAAATTACTAAGAATACAAATGACGACATATAGATTAGGCACAGATGAATCTTACCACTCACCTAGATCTCCCATGCCTATGGGGGATTACTCACGCATCATAAGAGAGAAATCAATCACACCAGAGATTAAACCCATGAAAACCATATCGATAATACCGTGAAGATCCACAATAAGATGAAATGGATAATTCAAATAGTCTTGATCACCATATGAGATTGAATAGAACTACAATTGTTCTCACAACTTGGAATTCCTCTTACAATAGTGAAGGGTTAGATGATGATGGAGATGAAAGGACCAAAACTAAGAAGATCTCCAAAGGTTCTTCAGATCTCCTCCTCTTCTGTTCTGGCTATGGTGGCGGCGGCTAGGGTTCTCTTCTCCCCTGGGCCCCTTCACGAAAGTGGCTTGTATAGACGTGGTCGAGCTGTTGGCACTTCATACGACCGCTCATACGAGCACTTGCGGTCGTATGGAAGGCCGTCTTTTGCTCTGTTGCGCTTGGTGGCTTGGCTCTCCACATGGAAGTTGCTCCATTTGACTTGATTTGTAGTAATCCTTCTTGGTTTGCTTCCATATATGATATTTCCTGCCAAACAATGGAAAGACGGATTTTCTTCTCTTTCGAGGGATTAGCGTTAGAAATAACCGAGAAGTAACAAAGATCCGATGAAAACCAAATAAAAATCACTCGAAAAACATCACAAATTCTCGAGCCATCAGTTCCCTACTTGTGGTCTGAATGTTTTTGCAAAAAAGCCCTCAAAGAGTTTGGGAATTGCGCATAAGTACAAAGACTACTCACATGCCATTGGATCTCAGATCCAACGACCTAGAAGCTCGTATCACCCAAAACTGGTGCCATACCTTGTCTAACCGTGCAAAGTGTTTCTGGAAAAAAAATCCCTCATACACAAGAATCTCGGAACAACACATGGGGGTCCCACCTGTCATGGAACAAATTTGGACCCAAAAATAAAACAAATGACTAGGACGAGGTTCGAACCGACAACGTGGCATAGACAAGCGTACGTCGATAGCCAACTGAACTAGCATCGGTTGTTGTCTTTTATGAATAACTTGATTCTATATTACCTTCGGTAGAGTAGAGGGACTGGCTCGTCAGCACGTGCCTCAACGTTGACTCACTTACTGGCGGGTCCCATGTCTGCAATCTCTATCTCCTCTCTCCTCTCCTTCTACCTTTAAACGCACGGGCAAACACGAAGAGCGGTGCGAGCTGGCCGTGGTGTATTTATAACAAAAAAATGCTTGGAAAATATGAGTTGCCTAACAAGAGACCTCGTGGCTGGTCAAGACGGAGCAAACCACACCTATCCTCCATGCCACGTTAGCATGAAGCTGTGTGGCTAGTGGGGTGTTTTCGACCGACTGGCTCGGTCCCGAGTTTGAACCATAGCTACATCTGATATATTTTTACACGCACATTTTCCTCCGTGCTGAGACATGGGATGCCCTACTGCACGGTTTCTAGCTCATCCTCGGTCGTAGCGCCGAAGTGAGTAATGAGCCATCAAATCACAAAACCCCACCTTTCCCGCCGAGTACACCTGTGAAGCACGGTGGCTAGCTAGTTGGGCTAGTGCGACCGATCAGCTAGGGTCTCGGGTTCATATCGTCGCCATCACATTTGTTTTTTCACACATTGTTTCCCTCCTTGTTGAGTCGTCGACCACAGGTCGCCTATACGCCGAGGTAGCACGGGATGGGATGCACGTACACGCAGGGAACCCACCCAGGACCGTATTCACGAATACGAGTACATGTCAGCTCCGGGCCACGATGTAAACCAAAAATATGTTGAACAACTAGCAATAATATCCCTCACCACAGATTTATTTATAATCAGTTACTTTTTTGGGCCGGTATAATCAGTTTACTATACATCATTTTTTTATCGTCATATCTTACTACACTAGCAACAAGATAAGACTGTCGTATGAACCACTGCTCATGCCTAGTACTAGTAGTGTAAGTTCAAGTGGTTGTCGTGCTTCGCACTCTGTCATAAGAGTGGAAACGCTTGTTGTAATCAAAAATATATTTTTTATGAAATAGTGGAGACGCTCTACCGCGCGGATCCTCCTCCACGGTCGTCGGGAACCTTGCTACTCACTTTCGCCGACGTGTGGGACAGCCAGCATCCGGGTCCACTTGCCATGCACCAAATTACTCCATAGTAGAGTGCACAACTGCACGGTAGACTCACCCCAGTCGTAGCGCCACAGTAATGCCCAATGAGCCGTCAAATCACAAAACCCCACCTTTCCCGCAATAAATTGGACGGACGAAGCAACCATCATTTCACTCTTCTCCCTCATCTTCCTCTCTTCAAGAAAACCCTAACTCGCTTCTCCCTCATCTTGTTCCTCATCTTCCTCAAGAAAGCCACCACTCACTTCTGCCATTGTTCTTCTCTCCCAAAGAAGGAAAGGTGAGAGCATCAATGGAGTTGCTATACCTCCGTTCAAATCATCTTTTGCAACCCCGCGACTGATCCTAACTCCCTCTCTGTTCTTCTTTTGGGTTTGCGACTATTGTTTTCTTTCATTTTATTTTATTTCTACTAGGAAACATGCCCGTGCGTTGCAACGGGAGCCAAAAATATTACGCCATAACCAAGTAAGTATGGCTCAATACCCCGACATATGAGCGTCCTATATTTTAACACGGTGGCCTACCATGTTGCCACTTATCTTTCTTCCCACCCTCACTGATGATGGTCGCGGTGTAATGCATTCGACGTGGTAAATCCCAAGGCTATGAGCTTGCCTTTTGAAATTCACGAACATTTGTTTTGTTTAGATAATTTTTTTTAAATGCATGATCAGTTACTGAATTCATGAATACTTTTTGACTCAGCGAACATTTCTTGAACTGATGACATTTTTTTGAAATTGGGGAGCAAATTTTGAAACTCGTGATTTTTTTGAATTTTTGTGAACATTTTCTATAATTTATTGGACATTTTTTTTCAAATTCACGAATATGTTTTGTATACACAATTTTTTTTTTAAATATAAAATTTTCTTATTACCCGAACATGTTTTTCAAAATCGTTAATTTTCTTAGAATATGCGAACAGTTTTTAAAAATCACCAGCATTTTTTTAATCTGCAAACATTTTATGATTTCTCTAAAAAATTTAAAATTTACGAACATTTTATGATTGCTCAAACAATTTTTTTTTCAAAACTCACAACTTTTTAAAATTTGGAATTTTCGTAAATCCCGAAATCATTTAAAGAAGAAAAAACAAAAATAGAAATGATAAAATAAAAGAAAAAAAATGAAATGAGGGGCGTCATGCACGAACGGGGAGGATGTAGTGCACGCTTGCAAATCAGCAAGAAAAGGGTAAAACCAGGAGTCGAACTCGGGTCTTGGGTGTGGAAGAATGAGGCTTTAGCCACTGCGCTACTCATGTGCTTGTGATATTTCAGGGTATCATTGTAAAAGAACCAAATCCGTTGGCGAGTTTTAAAAAAATCGAATCGTTTTCTTTACTTATTAGTGGCATACTGGCTAATTTATGGCAACTTTAGGGGTAATTTTAAGACGGGCGGCCAGAAGCAATGGTCCCTTTATTATTAGGTTGAGATTTGACAGTTTCTTGATGGACCCTAGAGCACCGGCCAAAGTGATGTCGATGGCTCTGGCCAAAACCGTCGAGGCTCGGAGTCCGAAGAAGCGCAAGCACCCCACCGAGACGACCACAGACAAGCTCAAGGCCACCGCCGAGGCGACCACAACGAAGCGCAAGGCCCCCTCTCTGGGATCCCTCGTTAAGCCGCTCGAGGTAATAACTCTTGTTGATGATCTTTTTGGCAATCTTGGTCATGTTTTTTGATTAAACTTGCAAAGTGTTTGCTAATATGCTAGGTTTGTGTAATGTATACGTAGTATTGGTAGTATAACTTTCTGGGCGATCTTGCATGTGATTTTTGTGTGCCAAATGATGGTTCTAAATGGCTCTTTTGACCAAAACATGCGAGAGGTTGACATGCATATGATTTGTGCACATAGCACTGATTTCTTATAGATTACTTTCAACTACTTTATCAACATCAACGCTGTACGAAATGCAAGATTTTAACTCCCATGCCTTGCAAGAGAATATAGTAGCCTCAATAACTTGTGTTATGGATATTGTAAGGAATCCCTCTGTTCACAAATATAAGATGTTCTAAAAAATTATGTTTCTGTTGTAGACATGTTTTAGTGTCTTTGTTCACTCATTTCTGTGCGTATATGTAGTCTTATATTAAAATATCAAAAATCATCATATATTTGTGAACGGAGGCAGTAATAAAATATTGGTTTCTCTTTGAATTAGAACCAGGACGACAGGGGAGATGAAGTTCTCAAAGTCATGCCCTATGAACTGGAAGACCTGAGGGTGTGCACGGGGAGTACTAAACTATTCCGCTACGATGTCCTTGTAGCCACATGTCGTGAACAAGTGTTTTCCAGTAGCATTGTTGTCAGGCGTGATCTTGAGGGTGTACTTCACCACAACAATTTCATAGTTGTGCCTTCGATTACGAAGGGTTTGGTTCTTGTAAAGCTTCCTGACAAATCTGATGTGGCCTTTCTTCATCATCATATTTACGAGTGGAAAGACCACACTGTTAGGTTCTCCAAGGTTGACAAGATGGTGAACGTGCCGATAGACATCTCTCACGATGTCCGTGGCCTGGTCAGTCTAGTGGGGCACATCCCGTAGGTCGGTGGCAAGAAATAGCCTACAGAGTTTAATTAGTGCAACCTTGCTTGTGTGTAGTAAGTACTATTGTTCAGTACTCGATTTGTGTGTGTGAACCCTGTATGGGTTAGTATTGCCTCTTTTGTTGTGTGGTGTATCATGAGAACACTCCATGTTAATGTTTTGGAAATGGTGAACCTATAATACCATTTTTGGTTTTCCAATATCTGTGTTTTTTCATCCCAGTACAATACTCCCTCTGTTCATAGATATAAGATATTTACATTTTTTGTGAATCAGATGTATATAGAGTTAGACACGTTTTGGTATGTTAGTTCACTCAGTTCAGTCCGTATATTTTGAAATATCCAGATCATCTTATTTTTGTGGATGGAGCGAGTATGTATCAGTTATGGTTACACTCCAATATATGTATGCATTGCAGGGTTTATCACACCCACCAGGATTTCCATTCCCGCGGATGTTCGCCCCATACGAGTTGCCAGGACCTTTGGTCTGTCTCGCTTGTGGAAGTAAGGATGGGCCCTACATACCACCCATAATTAGACGATCAACCTTCAATTTAGAACTTGAACAGAGTGATTTCCTGGTAAGGATTCAGACGTGTCACATGAAGTAAATCTCATTGATTCACCGTCATGTTTTCTTACTTTTGCTGCAATTTTATGATGCATGTTTTGCCATGTCACATTCATTATAGGATATACCGTTTGGTTTGCTCTATGATGGTTATTGCAGCAGGTTTCACATCTCATGAAGTGTCAATAACGAAGGCACTGTCCATCACTTATATTACTGGACACAATTGGATCCATTTGTTGTCTGACTACAATCTGAAGCCCTCTGATCAACTGCAGTTTACTTTAACAAACACGCTAGAATTGGTCCTTGTCGCTGATACGTCTCCAACGTATCTCTAATTTTTGATTGTTGCATGCTATTATATTATCAATCTTGTATGCTTTATACACCATTTTATATCATTTTTGGGAACTAACCTATTAACTCAGTGCCAAGTGCCAGTTGCTATTTTCTGCTTGTTTTTTGGTTTTACAGAAAATCACTACCAAACGAAGTCCAAACACAATGAAACTTTTTGATCATTTTTTCTAGACCAGAAGGGGCCCTAAAGCTTCGGGGAGAGACCAGACGATGCACGAGATGACGACAAGGCAGGGAGGCGCGCCCTACCCCCTTGTGGGCCCCCAGTTGCTCCAGTTGACCTAATTCCTGGCCTATAAATTCACATATATTCCAAAAACCCCAGAGCGAGACCCGAAACAATTACTCTGCAGCCGCAAGCCTCTGTTCTTCCGCGATCCCATCTGGAGGCCTTTTCCGGTACTCTGCCGGAGGGGGAATCGATCACGGAGGGCCTCTACATCAACCTTGTTGCCTCTCCGATGATGTGTGAGTAGTTCCCCACAGGACCTACAGGTCCATAGCAGTAGCTAGATGGCTCTCTCTCTCTCTCTCTCTCTCTCTCTCTCTCTCTCTTGTTGATCTTCAATACAATGTTCTCTTCGGAGAACGATTCGATGTAATCTTTTGCGGTGCGTTTGTTGGGATCTGATGAATTGTGGGTTTATGATCAGATTATTCATTGAAAGCAATTGAGTCTTTTCTGAACTTTATTATGTGTGATTGTTATAGCTATGTAATGCTTTCCGATCTATGAGTTTTCTTTGGCCAAGTTGATGATTAGATCTTCAGTGGAAGTGGTGCATAGTAGTAGGTTCAATCTTGCGATGTCCTCGCCTCGTGACAGAAGGGGTAGCGAGGCACGTATTTGTATTGTTGCTACTAAGGGTAAAATGACGGGATTCGATCATATTGATTGGTCTTATTTTGTCTACATTATGTCATCATGCTCCAAGCATTACTCTGTGTGTTATGAACTTAATACCTTAAGATGCATGCTGGATAGCGGTCGAAGGGTGGAGTAATAGTAGTAGATGCACATGGATGTCAGTCTACTTGTCACGGACGAATACCTATGTACTGATCATGCCATGAATAACATCATAACTATGCGCTTTTCTATCAATTGCGCAACAGTAATTTGTGTACCCACCGTTGCTATGCTCATGAAAGAGATGCCTCTAGTGAAAGCTATGGCCCCCGGGTCCATTCACATCATATTACTAAAACCTTAAATTACTTGCTGCAATTATTTACTTTTTATTTTGTTTTGCAATTTATATATCTACCACTATCAGAATTAATCTTTGCAATTAATGAGTACAAATGGATTGACAACCCTCTTGCCTGCGTTGGGTGCAAGTATTTGTTTGTGTGTGTGTGCAGGTATTGTTGATATTTGTTTGCGTGTATCTCCTACTGGTTCGATAAACCTTGGTTCTTAACTGAGGGAAATGCTTTTTGCTGCTATACTACATCACCTTCCTCTTCGGGGAAATCCCATCGCCTATCACAAGTAGCAGTCGCCTTTAAAAGAAGGAAAGAAAAAGCTTGGATCTGGGTCACGGAGCCGGAGGAAGTTCGAATTGCTCAATTGTACTCTCGCTTAAGAGGGATGCATAGCACGGTTACAAATCTGCAGTCTGAAATCAAAGCAGACGAGAGACGAGCGCTATTGTCTTGCACATCGGCATCACCTCCAGCATCGGCAGCCGCAGCGGATCAGGCACCGGCACCCGCTCCGACACTGGCTCCAGCACTGATAGCGGCAGCACCTCAGGCTGATCTAGCAGATGATTGGGCATCAACAACGTCAACGGGTCAGGCTGATCTACCAGAAGATCGGGCACCGATACCGGCACCTGCTCCGACACTGGCACCAGCTCCAGAACTCGCACCGTCTCCGGCAGCAGCGGTGGCACTAGCAGTCGCACCGCCACGGGCACCAGCAACGGCTCCGGCACCTGCACCAACACTTGAACTTAGCACTCACATCTGCTCTGGCCCGTGCAGCGGCAATGGAACCATCACTTGCACCGACAATAGACTGGGCTGCAGTTCGCACTGCATATGCCAGAGTCCTTACAAAAACCGACATCTTCACCGTTTTTGTAAGCATTAGACAGCCCAAGTGCTTCATTCTTTTGTCTTTCCATGTTGTTTCACATGATTCACTGTGTTGATGTAACTGTTTGTGTATGTTTTCTTGTTTGCAAATAGAAAATTCTGAGAGCAATGAGGGGTTCGTTCAATAATCCGGGCGACCGTGGCCAAGTTTCTCTTACCATGCGCAGCCGTGGCGTGAATGAACCTGCGCAATATACCATAAGTAGAAAGGATGGTCGCATGATGATTGATGCCAAAGGATGGTCAAGGTTCATAACTCAATCAAATCTTGTTGTCGGGGTTGATGTCAGAATCGAAGTTTCCCTACAAGGAGAGCTAGTCCTAATCAACTTCGAAGTTCTTCAGTACACTACAAAATTTGGTCTATTCAGTGACAAAAACCCTCCCAACGAAACAGGAAACGTTGCCTAAAATCATTTTTTGTGATGGTCCACCGTCACAAGGTGTTTTCCTCCCGGGGCAGCGCCCTCGGCAACTTTGGCGACGTTCCGGCCTGATTTTCGGTGACACTTTTGGGCGTCACTAGGCGTGCCCATTTTCTGGGACGATTCGTAGTGTCACATAAAATGTTGAGCAGGGCAATGTCTTGAAATAAAAAAAAGTGTGCTTCCCGTTGCTCGAACGCAAGAAGTCGAGCACGCAGTACATACTGCATTGCCAGTACGGCACTCATAAGTTATCGATCAAAATGCTGGTACTTGTTTACTTATAGGATATCTATCAGAGTCTACCGGTCCACGCGGCTCATCTCGTCGCCTGACGAAGGCAGAGGCCACGTTTTAGTGAAGCAGCGTGTCGATTAATGGCGGCCGACGCGTGCCAACTACCATCAGCCATTGACGCCACTTTGCCCCACCGCCTGCCAACTTTTGCCGCCACTTTTTCCTGCCAGGCGCCCGCCGCCCGTGGCTATAAGAAGACCCTCGCCATGACCAAACAGCTCATCCTGTATCCTCGCAGCCTCCACATCCCTCCACATTGACATGGCCGAATAGATGACCGCCTCCATGACCAGTTAGCTCATTCTCTTTCAGCCTCCCCCAACGCACTCCATTGTCATATCTGAATAACTCACTGTGGCCTTGATGCTTAGCATCCATGAGCGGCCGGTCTTGCCACCGGTCTCGAAGGAGGATCCCTTCGCCATCTTGCTGTGTTGCCACGATAAAGCTGGCGCTCATTGCGCTTTTCGGGCAGCACCAGCTCGCCTGTTGCACTACGTAATGGGGCCAAATGAGGTCCAGGGAACGCGTCATTTGGCTCCATTACGCGGAGTAACATGCGCACTTGGTGCGTAGACGAGGAGGCAGCTCATCACATGTGCATGCCCCATGTGCAGCGTTCACCATCGCCATGGTGACAAGCACAACCACTAGCGCAGTCACTTCTTCAGGTTGGTAGACGGTCGTTGTTACATCGTTGATGGGCCGAAAAAACCATTACAGCCTTTCCGACGATGTTCATTCGATGGAAGGACACGTTAACATCGACGACGAAGTGTATGTTTGTATGCATGAGCGTCTGCATCTGTACTGTCTTTATAAAACTAGTGCAGTCAGTGTGTTTAGTAAAAAATTGAAGCAAAGTTTGTACGTGCATTTCTTTATAGAAGGAAAGGGACCATGTCCCTGGTTCCATGTAGGAGATATGCCCTAGAGGCAGTAATAATGGTTATTTTGTATCTCCAAGTTTGTAATTAAAGTTTATGTTCCATGCTATAACTGCAATGATTCTCGAGTCTACAATAACACGAGGCTTGGAGGGAAACTCAAGTGCACGTGTGGTATAATAAACGGAAATATGTATTCCTAGTCATGCCTCTGAGACTGGCTCAAGTATTGCTTGATGATCCTGTTTTCCTGATCATGGGCATGGCTATGCCGGCAATTTTGAGGGCACAATGTTAGAAGAACACTTGTGTTGAATCGATCCGAATTGATGTTATGCTATGAGATACTTTCGTCACAAGTTAATGGTTAATAACACAGAGATAGTTAATGTTTGCATAATTCCTTAGACCATGAGGGTATCGAGTTCCTTCGTGCTTGCTTCGTGAACTTTGGGGTTTGTTAAACGTCATCCGTAACTGGGTGGCTATTACGGCGGCTTACGGGTTCACGGAAAAGTATGACAAGGAACGAGATAGCTCAAGATTGGGATTTGCTCCTCCGGCGATGGAGAGATATTCTCGGGCCCTCTCAGTGTTACGGTATCCATCATCGTCTGGCCAGACAAAGGGTGATTTGATCACAGGGATGCCGAAACACGGAAACGAGAAAAGAGAACAAAACCGGTAACGAGGTAACTGGCATAGTGGACAAGTTGTTGATCCATGGGGATGCAGAAAATCTCACCTCGGGTGTTTTTAACATATCGCGAAGCAACAGGAATAGCACACGGCAACTGGAGGTTCACTCGAATATTCATTCGTGTGGGTATAGGGGTCAATATGGGTGTCCACGGCTCCGATGTTGATCATTGATCGAAAAGTGGTCTGGATCATGTCTATTCTTCACCGAACCTATAGGGTCACACGCTTAAGGGTCATCTATCTGCTGAATGCTAGACAGGGAGTCTGAGAGAAAGTCACCGGAAAAGTTTCGGAGACAACGGAAACGTTCCGGAGAGAGCACCGGAATAGTTTCGGTAAAACTGAAAAGTTGTTTCAGGGTATACCATTAAGTCAAATTGGTTGCGGCACACGCCTGGAAATTCTTGGAGGGTGCCAGAATTTTTCTAGGAACTTCTGGGATTTTTCGGAGAAAAAACCCGGAAATGTTTCGGAGCTGCCGGAACCGTTTTGTTTGCTTTTCGCAGATGAAAATCACTACTCAAGAATTGTTTCGGAACGCGTCCAAAATCATTTTAGTGGGTACTGGAATTGTTCTAAGACCCACAGAAATATTTTCGGATTTAACGGTCGCGGAAAAATGTTTCCATGAATAGTGATAGTGCTTTTTGGTTACTTTATGGAAAGCCACCTTTTAGGGCTTTTACCAAAAGGCTTCTAGAAGGACTTGGGGGCTAAGAAACCCCCCTTGGGGGGGGGCATGAGGGGTGGCCGGCCACATGAGGGGCTCCTCCATGGAGCCCCACTTGCTCCATTACTTCCCCTTTATGCCCTTGTGGAGGACTCCATTCATGGGCATTTTGGGTTTTTGGAATGGCACCCTACCCCTTGGGATTTCCTATAAAAGGAGGTGGAGAGGATCTCTCCACACTCACTCTTTCTCAACATACACAAGCCATGCATGATCTGGCCTTCTCTCTCCCTCCCGCGAAATAGTTTCGTAGAGCCGAAAGGTTGTCTGGGTTCCGGTGGGAACTAGTTCTGGACGGCGAAGCCCTGCCGGATAGATGACACCGTATGTGTGCAACTCTGTAGAGAGATTGTAGTTTCGGTCTTAGTTCGAGAGTGCCTCCCGAAGGGCTGTCCGTGTGACCGTCCGAGTTTCGAGGGTCCTCCCGAAGGAATGTTCGAGTGACCGTCCGAGTTTCGAAGATCCTACCGGAGGGTTGTCCGTGACACCATCCGAGGGACTGTCCGACCGCCTCCCGGAGGGCTGGCCGAGGGGCAGACGAGGGAGAATATCCTTGCGGTTGGGAGGTTGTAAATCCTAGCTGCGGGGATCTGCACCGCCGATCGTCATCGACTCTACTTCCGCTGCGCTACGAGTCGGTAACGAAAAGATCAAACCTTGTATGCAGTCTCCATAGTGGTCCTGGGCTGGTGCGTAGGTCAGAATTTTTTTGTTTTCTGCTGCATTCCCCTACAGTGGTATTAGAGCCGTGCTATGCGTAGATGCAGGTTACGATCTAGAATACATAGAGATGTATGGGTGTTGCACAATATAATTTGTAGTAGATGAGTTCTACTGTTGATAATTATTTGTGCGGGTAGCAGATGAAATCTGTTACCCGATGTTCTTGTTGCTTCCCTGGAATTTGCATATTTCTGATCTTGATAACAGCATGGTGGAGTTTCAAAGTTCTGGCAATCCGCGATCCTGATTGATCAACGAAGTGCTAACAGTTCTTTGAATTCCACCATAGTTAAAAAGAAAGATGAAATTTCGCAGACGAAAGGGCAATGCAGATATGATCTGCACGGGAGTCATGCGTATGACGAAGTTCAGTATGGGGCTCGAGATTTTATTATCTCGTGTTTCATACACCCCGCAAAGTTAATCTAGCGACTTGAATAAACATACTTGATGATGGACGTTGGTAGCTTCGGTTTGCTTCGAAAACTTAGAAGCAATGTAAAATGAATTTCGTATGAACCGATTAGAGGCGTCTAACTTGGTTTTGCAGGATGACATAAGATGTGCATGTGATGTGGTATAGCAGTGCTCATAATAATTTGATTATGTATGAGATGACTATATAATGTAAAATTAACATGACCTGCGTGTCATGATTCGGCATGATGGCTGGAGCCATATGATTGTCACTTTAATGACCTGCGTGTCAACCTTAAGTAATGCACTTATTTTATTAGCTATAGAGATAGCAATATTATCTGGTGCATCGACAAGGTGGTGGCAATCTTCGCGAAGGTGAACACCGACACAAATGCCGAAGACGAAGAAATTAAAGACTTCTCCGTCAGAAAGGGCTATACCATATCATGCTATTATGAATTGCCTGAGATGTTTATCCCTTATGATGCACCCTTTTTTATTGTGCGGTAGTCACTTTTTATTAGGGTGATCTCTCACTTAAAATATCAAGTAGTTAGTGTTCTCCCAAGTGTAGCACTGTCACGGCACCTATCTCTTCGGGGTATCACATGGATGCATGGGTACGAACGATTAGAGAAGTGTGAGGCGGGTGAGATGAGACCTCGCAGCGAGATCACTTGGTTGTCTTGACGTTCTGGCATGAAAGTCATGAGCTCGGAACAAGCGCATCGAAAGATGAACAAGAGTCACATAGAGATGTGATTGGCTAGATGGCCTACCGAATGAAATTCTCGTCACTTGAGATGGATGCATCCTTGGCGTTGAATGGAAATGCGGATCTTGAATCACTCGTAATCAATTTTGAGAGATATTGATTTGAGTGGGAGCGCACTTTAGAATTAACTTGTTTTAATTCTCAGTGCAATTAATTATGAACTTTATCTAAAGTGTAAATTGCATAATAGTTGTAGAAAAATGGCTCGCGTTTCCACCTTCCCTGTTAAAATTGAATAAGCTGTTAAATATCTGGTTAAAACTTTACGGTTGGTAACGTAATGTGAGGATTGTCCTCAAAAGTGCTGAGAAGGATTTTGTCCTATCGCATGCTTTTGGTATTCTCCCACTAATGCTATGGATAATGTGACTCTCGTCCTTTGATCCAAAAGCTAGAATTCCATTACGGTCAAGTGCAATATGTTTGCTTCCATGAGACCCGAACTTCAAAAGTTTGGGATAGCTATGTGATATTCATGGAACTAAAAATCATTTTCAGACACAAACAAAGGCTAAAAGATATGTAATATCCAAAGCAATGTTTGTTTTGCAAACTATTAGTAAAAGTGTTTACTATGCATTTGACTAATAACAGAGGGATCCAGTAGAACGCCTGTCATATGATGATGGTGAATAAAACAACAACTTAAGAGAAAGGAAATGTCCAAAGGGTGTTAGTGTGACTTACACACCTAGGAAGTCCAGGGCTAACGCCACTCTTCAAGTTTGTGCTTCTTCTGAGAGTAGGAGAATTATTGGAAGTAAAACTGTTAGAAGTATAAAGGCAAAAAGGAGAGAAGACTGGAATGTCCAGCTCATGCATGAAAGTCATACAAGTTATTGATGTATAGAAGGTTGGTCAAGGAAATAGTTCTTGGGAATTGTGATTAAATTGTTAGTCACTAATTCTTGGGTATTGTGAGTTGATCACAAAGATACCCGCTCGATTGCATTCTGCTGCGACTCGATGCAAGAACTACTACGGCCTAAAAGACTTGCCGGAGTGAGGTCTAGATATGCGCTGAGAACATAGTAAAAGTTGCTATACTCGGTACATTACCTATGTATTTATTTTCATGATTCATTTTAGAGTTTTTATACACTCTAGCCCATTGCATAAAGTATCTTGCAACTAGGTTGTTCATAAGAGAACTTTCGATGTTCGGTGTTATGAATAACATAAGGGCCATACTTCCATGATGGATGGGATGTATGTTATGAATATTGATAATAATATATTACCTCCGTATTTACTTTCATAATTCATTTTAGAGTTTTACACACTCTAGCCCATTGCATAATGTTTGTTGCAAAAGGGTTGTTCATAAAAGAACAATTGGTGTTCAGTGTTATGAATAACATAAGGGCCATACTTCCATCGTGGATGGGATGTATATTGTGAATATTGATGGTAATATGATACATCCATAACACTGACGCTAAATGTCGCAAGACTAAGAGAATACCACACATGTGTGGCACTGCATTTGGTCACATTGGAGAAACCCGCATGGAGAAATTCCATAATGATGGATTTTGAAGTCGTTTGATTGTGAATCATCTGACACTTGCAACTTTCCTCCGAAAAATGAAGTGACTGAAATAAAGTTCACAGGCCATAAGGAACGAGCAACGAACTTATTGGTGATCATACATTTTGATGTATGTAGTCCGATAAATGTTGTTGCTAGCAGTGGATTTGTCTATCTTCAGAAATGACTCAAGTAGATATATGGATATTTACTTGATGAGACGTAAGTCTGGATCTTTTGAAATCATTCATAAGGTTTTCAAAAATGAAGTAGAAATTATTGTAACAAGAAAATTATGTTTCTGCAATTTGATTGCGGAAAGGAATATTTGAGTTACAAGTTTAGCGAATGTCTGATGAGTTGTGAAAAGAGTTTCATAACTTACACCTCCCGGAACTCCACTGTGAGTGGTACGTCCGTGAAGATGTATTCAAACCATTCATGACATGGTCAGATCAAAGATGACATAAATCAATTTGCCATTATCCCTTTTAAAAGTAATGCTTTAGAGACTGCGGCTTTTACACTGAAAAGAGCACCATCAGGTCTGTCGAAATGACACCATGGTATGGTACGCCCAACCATGCTTTGTCTTTTCTTAACATTTGGAATATGGGGCTTGTGTAAAATATTTACAAACCTATTCCAAATCAGACAAGTACTACTTTGTAGGTTATCCCAAGTAATTGGGAATTCTTCCACCACTATACCGAGGCAAAAAGGTTTGCCACCAAGAACGGTATGCTTTTAAAGAGAATGGTTCTTGCAAAAAGGTGAGTGGGAGAACAGTGCAACTCGACGAGATAACAGTATCTTCGTCATCAGATCAAAGGAAAGAAACCTTGGAAGTAATTCCAGAGTTTCCTACTGCGACTGATACGGAAGCCTCTACATGAGATGTCTGGACATCGGTCGAACTTGCAACTGAACCACGTAGGCAAAACTCGTGCAAACCTCTCAGGTGCGCAAGCGAGATATTGTTGTTAGACAACAGTATACCTACGATACACAAGGAAGCGTTGATGGGCCCTGACTCCGGAATTGGCTAAATGCCAATATAATCCGAGATAGTTTCCATAATTGATTCAAGATTATATCTTGATAAACCCTTCGGAAGACTTAGAGTCTAAATGAACATTAATGGAACTATAAACTGATGTGGATAAAATGTTTTATCCATAAAGTTCGACTTGTTGCAATAACAAGTTCAAGGAGTTGACTACGATGAGGTTGTCTCACCATAGCGATGCTTAAAGTCAGATCGGGTTAAACTAGCAATTAATACATATTTCAATCTTGAGATATGATACATGGATGCCAAAAGGATTTCCATGTGATGGAAATGCAACCTAGGACTTGCATGTGGTACAGTCCAAGGTATTTTGTCATTCCAGAGGATGCTAGTAAGTATGCTAACTTCAGAGTTCCAGCAATGGACAGAAGAGAGCAAAATGGAGTTGTAATCTTTGTTTTTGATGAAATAGTCAAAAGAGTTTGTTTTCATCAATGGATAACGAAGATGCTTGTGGTTTCAAGAAAGTAAGTGGGAGCATAATAATATTTCTAAAAACTTTGTGTGCTTGACACATTGTTGATTGGAAATAATATAAATTTCTTGACATGAATTAGGACTTCATTGAAAATAGTTTTTCGATGAAGTGCTTGGGCTAAATAGCCTTGACATTAGGCATATTTATCTACGAGATAGAATTGCCTAATAGGCTAAAGCCAAAAAATACATATTGACAAGATGCTAAAACATTTTAGCATTAAAACGCCAAGGAGTGATTCTTGCCGAAGTCACATGGAAAGGGTTTTTGCAAGACTCGGTGTCTCAAAACACTGATGAGCGAAATACATGATGGAGATTCCACACACTTTTGTGTTTGGATTAATCATGTATTCCATGGTATGTAAAACAACCAGATATGTCCAATACTCCAAAGCTGTTGCGAGTATAGATACCAAAGTGATCAAAGTACTGATCATGGGACAACAGTGAAAAATGTCACTAAGTACTAAAGTAGCACTGATGACATGTTTTCTCGCAAGCAGAGATTATGAAGTGCTTGTTGTAAGTGATTACATCGATATAGTCTTCATCAATACTCCATGCGATTTCCGATTTAAGTTAAGGGTTTTGTGTAATACATGATATGGTGGCACGGTGTTTGGAAATCGTTCCAAACAGGTAATTGTGGCGAATTCTATAACTAAGGCTAAGTATGTTGCCGCTTTCGAAGCGACATAGAAGATGTTGAATCATACAGTTCGTTCATGAACTTAGTATGATTCCAAGATGGCTTTGGTCAATGGAACACTATTGAAGATAGTTGCTCCATAGCTCAGTCTGAGGAATCAAGGTTTGACCAGTGATTCACATATGTACGAAGCCAAGTCCACACAAAATATGAATTTTGTGAAAGCGTGAAAACGCGAGGACATGCAAAGATACACATGGAACTGAAGTTGTCAGATCCGTTGGACATTAAGCCTCTACCAGGAGCAAAGCATGAGCAACACCGGATAGCCATTGGTGTTAGGGAAGCCATGTAACTAGATTATGTCTCTAGTGCAAGTGGGAGTCTGTAGGAGATATGCCCTAGAGGCAGTAATAATGGTTATTTTGTATCTCCAAGTTTGTAATTAAAGTTTATGTTCCATGCTATAACTGCAATGATTCTCGAGTCTGCAATAACACGAGGCTCGGAGGGAAACTCATGTGCACGTGTGGTATAATAAACGGAAATATGTATTCCTAGTCATGCCTCTGAGACTGGCTCAAGTATTGCTTGATGATCTCGTTTTCCTGATCATGGGCATGGCTATGTCAACAATTTTGAGGGCACAATGTTAGAAGAACACTTGTGTTGAATCGACCCGAATTGATGTTATGCTATGAGATACTTTCATCACAAATTAATGGTTAATAACACAAAGATAGTTAATGTTTGCATAATTCCTTAGACCATGAGGGTATCAAGTTCCTTCGTGCTTGCTTCGTGAACTTTGGGGTTTGTTAAACATCATCCGTAACTAGGTGGCTATTACGGCGGCTTACGGGTTCACGGAAAAGTATGACAAGGAACGAGATAGCTCAAGATTGGGATTTGCTCCTCCAGCGATGGAGAGATATTCTTGGGCCCTCTCGGTGTTACGGTATCCATCATCGTCTGGCCATACAAAGGGTGATTTGATCACAGGGATGCCGAAACACGGAAACAAGAAAAGAGAACAAAACCGGTAACGAGGTAACTGGCATAGTGGACAAGTTGTTGATCCACGGGGATGCAGAAAATCTCACCTCAGGTGTTTGTAACATATCGCGAAGCAACAGGAATAGCACACGGCAACTGGAGGTTCACTCGAATATTCATTCGTGTGGGTATAGGGGTCAATATGGGTGTCCACGGCTCCGATGTTGATCATTGATCGGAAAGTGTTCCGGGTCATGTCTATACTTCACCGAACCTATAGGGTCACACGCTTAAGGGTCATCTATCTGCTGAATGCTAGACAGGGAGTCTGAGAGAAAGTCACCGGAAAAGTTTCGGAGACAACGGAAACGTTCCGGAGAGAGCACCGGAATAGTTTCGGTAAAACTAAAAAGTTGTTTCAGGGTATACCATTAAGTCAAATTGGTTGCGGCACACACCTGGAAATTCTTGGAGGGTGCCAGAATTGTTCTGGGAACTTCTGGGATTTTTCGGAGAAAAAACCCGGAAATGTTCCGGAGCTGCCGGAACCGTTTTGTTTGCTTTTCGCAGATGAAAATCACTAATCCGGAATTGTTTCGGAATGCGTCCAAAATCATTTTAGTGGGTACTGGAATTGTTCTAAGACCCACAGAAATATTTTCGGATTTAACGGTCGCGGAAAAATGTTTCCATGAATAGTGAAAGTGCTTTTTGGTTACTTTATGGAAAGCCACCTTTTAGGGCTTTTACCAAAAGGCTTCTAGAAGGACTTGGGGGCTAAGAAACCCCCCTTGGGGGGGCCCCATGAGGGGTGGCCGGCCACATGAGGGGCTCCTCCATGGAGCCCCACTTGCTCCATTACTTCCCCTTTATGCCCTTGTGGAGGACTCCATTCATGGGCATTTTGGGTTTTTGAAATGGCACCCTACCCCTTGGGATTTCCTATAAAAGGAGGTGGAGAGGAGCTCTCCACACTCTCTCTTTCTCAACATACACAAGCCATTCATGATCTAGCCTTCTCTCTCCCTCCCCACGAAATAATTTCGTAGAGCCGAAAGGCTGTCTGGGTTCCGGTGGGAACTAGTTCTGGACGGCGAAGCCCTGCCGGATAGATGACACCGTATGTGTGCAACTCTATAGAGAGATCGTAGTTTCGGTCTTAGTTCGAGAGTGCCTCCCGAAGGGCTGTCTATGTGACCATCCAAGTTTCGAGGGTCCTCCCGAAGGGCTGTTCGAGTGACCATCCGAGTTTCGAAGATCCTCCCGGAGGGCTGTCCGTGACACCGTCCGAGGGACTGTCCGACCGCCTCCCAGAGGGTTGTCCGAGGGGCAGACGAGGGAGAACATCCTCGCGGTTGGGAGGTTGTAAATCCTAGCTGCGGGGATCTGCACCGCCGATCATCATCGACTCTACTTCCGCTGCACTATGAGTCGGTAACGAAAAGATCAAACCTTGTATGCAGTCTCCATAGTGATCCTGGGCTGGTGCGTAGGTCGGAAATTTTTTGTTTTCTGCTGCGTTCCCCTACATTCCATTCATATAAATGAAACCAAGCATTCAGTAACAGAAAAACAAGCGCCCTTATAGCTAAAGGTGCAGAAAAACAAAATTACAGTCTTATGGCAGAATGCCTAAAAGCGCTCTGGCCACAGCCCAGAAGCAAGTAGTCTAAAAAGAGGGGAAAACTTATTACATCATTTTCAATAATAGTACACAGTGAAGGGGGAGTTTGGCTTTTTGCATCAGGCAGCAAACATGTCGAGCGCACAGAGGGCTCTCCTGGCCTTCATCGGGGGCGCCGTTGCAGGCTGTGGAGACCATCTTGGTTCAGTACAGAAGCTGGGCTGTCCACCACAACCCATGCAGAGTAGTGGGGGAGTCAAAGCCTCCTTGCTCAGCACTTGTGATCTTCAGCTTGTCCCGGTTCATCCACTTTCGATGGCTTAGAAAACCTTTATACATACAAACATATCACACGTAAGTTAATATACATATACAAACACTAATTTTCTCTGGAATTGAGAAATATAAGGAAGGGAATTCATAGGCAAATGTAAGAAAAGGTATGATGCAATTCATATTATTGTTTGCTTGCAAGTGATTTATTGCTATTGCCGATTTATTACATTATTGTTGATTGCTTTGCACGGGATATCTTTCCACAGAAACGAGGATGTGGGGTTTGGTACACACAATTGCATACATATTGGAAATGTGTTTCTCCACAATTGCATACATTTTGGAACAAGAATTACACATTTTTCAAATATTGCATTATCCAAACAAGCAGCACATTTCAAAGATGATGGTAATATGTAATTTTGAACATATGAGTTCCTTGTCCTCATTATTCAACGATTTGCCTGGTGTGTGGCCTCTTCCCATGGCGGTCGGAGAGCTCCTTCTCCTCTGCCTCACATTTGGTGAGGTGCTCATCCGCGCGTCGCCGATGCGCCAGTGCAAAGCCACTGGTCAAATAATCCGGCGCCCATAGGTACTCTTCCTCGCTGGCAGCATACACCCGATCTTTGTACTTAGGTGTAGATGAGTCGCATGGACCCTTTGGTATTCAGGGCCATCCATTTGGCGTCTTCCTCCACCCTCTCAGCCTTCGCACGAGCATCCCACCAAAGCTCCATTTCAATTTCTTTGTCGGCGGCCACATGGGCCTCCCAGGCCGCCAGACGCGCGGCTCGCTCCTCCTCCTCAGCCTTCATGGTTGCCTCTCTCTCGGGAGACACAGCTGGTGACACGTCTTCCACGTATCTATAATTTATGAAGTTTTCATGCCATGTTTACAATAGTTTTATATGGTTTTGGTGCAATTTTATATTATTTTTATTGACTAACTTATTAATCTAGTGCCCAGTGTCAGTTCCTGTTTTTTTGCATATTTTTTGTTTCGCAGAAACCATACCAAATGAAGTCGAAACGTGATAAAATTTTACGGAGATTTTTTTTGGAATATATGTGATTTTTGGGAAAAATAATCAACGCAAGACGGTGCCCGAGGGCTCCACAAGGCAACAGGGCACGCCCTACCCCCTGGGCGCACCCCCTTGCCTTGTGGGCACCTCGTAGGTCGGTTGGATCCCTTATTTTGCCGCAAGAAATATAATTTCTAGATAAAAATCCCCTCAAAATTTCAGCCCAATCGGAGTTACGGATCTCTGGGAATATAAGAAACGGTGAAGGGCTCCGAAAACAGCCGCGAGAAACAGAAGACAACAGAGAGATCCATTCTAGGGGAGAGATTCCTCTCCTCCCGGAGGGCCAAGGGAGAAGAAGAAGGAGGGGGGCCTTCCCCCTCTCCTTCGGTGGCGCCGGGACGCCGCCAGGGACATCTCCTCCATCACCATCACCATCACCAACAACTTCTCCTCCGTTCTCATGGTGATGTGTGAGTAGTTCATCCTCGAGGCCGAGGGTATGTGATAAGTCCATTTTGCATCATGTTTTACTACTGTTATTTATAGTGTTTTTAATAAAAATAACACTTTGTGGAGCAATTCTAATGCCTTTTCTCTCTTAATATGCAAGATTTACATAAGGAGGGAGATTGCCGGCAGCTGGAATTCTGGACCTGAAAAAGCTATGTCAGAGATACCTATTCTGCACATCTCCAAATGAGCTGAAATTTCACGGAGATTTATTTTGGAATAAATAAAAAATATTGGAAGAAAGAAGTACCAGAGGGGGCCACCCAGGTGCCCATGAGGCACCAGGGCGCGCCACCCCCCCCCCCCCCCAGGAGCGCCCTGGTGGCTCGTGGGGCCCCTGGCCAGCCTCCGGTGCCCATTTTCCGGTATATAAGCCCATTTACCCTAGAAAAAATAAGGAGAATACTTTTGGGACGGAGCACCACCGTCTCGAGGCGGAACTTGGGTAGGAGCACTTTTGCTCTCCGGCGGAGCGATTCCGCCGGGGATACTTCCCTCCGGGAGGGGGGAATCGAAGCCATCGACATCACCAACGATCCTCTCATCGTGGGAGGACCAATCTTCATCAACATATTCAACAGCACCATCTCATCTCAAACCCTAGTTCATCTCTTGTATTCAATCTTTGTCTCAAAACCTCAGATTGGTACCTGTGGGTTGCTAGTAGTGTTGATTACATCTTGTAGTTGATGCTAGTTGGTTTATTTCGTGGAAGATTATATGTTCAGATCCAATATGCTATTTAATACTCCTCTGATCTTGGACATGAATATTATTTGTGAGTAGTTACTTTTGTTCTTGAGGACATGGGAGAAGTCTTGTCATAAGTAATCATGTGAATTTGGTATTCGTTCGATATTTTGATGATATGTATGTTGTTGATTCTCTTCGTGGTGTCGTGTGAACGTCGACTACATGACACTTCACCATATTTGGGCCTAAGGGAATGCATTGTGGAGTACTAATTAGATGATGGGTTGCTAGAGTGACAGAAGCTTAAACCCTAGTTTATGCGCTATTCCGTAAGGGGCTGATTTGGATCCATATGTTTAATGCTATGGTTAGAGTTATCTTAATTCTTCTTTAGTAGTTGCGAATGCTTGCGAGAGGGGGTAATCATAAGTGGGAGGCTTGTTCAAGTAATAACAGCACCCAAGCATCGGTCCACCCACATATCAAATTATCAAAGTAGCGAACGCGAATCAAACCAACATGATGAAAGTGACTAGATGAAATTCCCATGTGTCCTCGAGAACGCTTTGCTTATTATAAGAGATCGTTCCGGCTTGTCCTTTGCTATAAAAAGGATTGGGCCACCTTGCTGCACTCTTTTCTACTATTGCTACTTGTCACTTGTTACAAATTATCTTGCTATCAAACTACTCGTTACCGATAATTTCAGTGCTTGCAGAAAATACCTTGCTGAAAACCGGTTGTCATTTCCTTCTGCTCCTCGTTGGGTTCGACACTCTTACTTATCGAAAGGACTGTGATTGATCCCCTATACTTGTGGGTCATCAAGACTCTTTTCTGGCGCCATTGACGGGGAGTGAAGCGCCTTTGGTGAGTGGAATTTGGTAAGGAAACATTTATATTACGTGCTGAAATTTACTGTTACTTGTCACTATGGAAAGTAATCCTTTGAGGGGGTTTTTCGGGGTATCTTCACCTCGACTAGAAGCACAAATAGTTTCTCCTCAACCTACTACACCTACTGAAAATATTTATTATGAGATTCCTTCGGGTATGATAGAGAAACTGCTAGTTAATCCTTATGCAGGAGATGGAACAATACATCTTGATATGCACTTGATCTATGTGGATGAAATTTGTGGATTGTTTAAGCTTGCAGGTTTATCCGGAGATGGAGTTAAGAAGAAAGTATTCCCTTTATCTTTGGAGGGAAAGGCATTGCCATGGTATAGGCTATGTGATGATACTCATACATGGGACTGGAACCGGTTGAAGCTGGAATTCCACCAGAAATTTTATCCTATGCATTTAGTTCATCGTGATCGGAATTATATATATAATTTTTGGCCTCGTGAAGGAGTAAGCATCGCTCAAGCTTGGGGGAGGCTTAAGTACATGATGTACACATGCCCCAATCATGAGCTCTCAAGAGAAATTATCTTACAGAATTTTTATGCTCGGCTTTCTCACGATGATCAAACCATGCTCGATTCTTCTTTGACTGGCTCCTTTATGAAGAAAACTATTGAATTCAGATGGGATCTTCTGGAAAGAATTAAACGCAACTCTGAAGATTGGGAACTCGACAAAGGTAATGAGTCAGGTATAATACTTGAGTTCGACTGTGTTAAATCTTTTGTGGATACCGATGCTTTTCATAAGTTTAGCACAAAATATGGACTTGACTCTGAGATAGTAGCTTCCTTTTGTGAATCATTTGCTACTCATGTTGATCTCCCTAAGGAGAAGTGGTTTAAATATCAACCCCCTATTAAAGAAAAGATTGAGGAACCCATTAGTGTTAAAGAAGAAACAATTGTTTACCATGTTGATCCAGTTGTGCCTACTGCTTATATTGAGAAACCACCTTTTCCTGTTAGGATTAAGGAACATGCTAAAGTTTCAACTGTGGTTAACAAAAGTAATATTAGAGCACCTAGACCCTCTGAATAAATTAAAGTTGAACCTAATGTTGCTATGGTTAAAGATCTCTTGGTCGATAATATAGATGGGCATGTTATTTACTTCTGTGATGAAGTAGCTAGAATTGCTAAACCAGATCCTAAAGATAAAAACAGACCTGTAGTAGGCATGCCTGTTGTCTCTGTTAAAATAGGAGATCATTGTTATCATGGCTTATGTGATTTGGGTGCTAGTGTGAGTGCTATTCCGTTTACCTTATATTAAGAAATTATGAATGATATTGCACCTGTTGAAATAGAGGACATTGATGTTACTATTAAGCTTGCAAACAGAGATACCATTACACCACTTGGGATCGTTACAGATGTTGAAGTCTTGTGTGGAAAAATAAAATACCCTACTGATTTTCTAGTCCTCGGTTCTCCACAAGATAATTTTTGTCCCATTATATTTGGTAGACCTTTCTTGAACACTGTTAATGCCAAGATTGATTGCGCTAAAGAGACTATTAGTGTTAATTTTGGTGGTATGTCTCATGAGTTTAATTTCTCCAAGTTTCGTAGACAACCTCATGATAAAGAATTGCCTAGTAAAGATGAAATTATTGGTCTTGCTTCTATTGAATATTTGCTAGACCATGAAAATGATATGCATATGAATGAAAGAAATGAAATAGATAAGATGTTCTTTGATCAACCACCTATCCTTAAACACAATTTGCCTGTTGAAACTCTTGGAGGCCCTCCTCCACCTAAGGGTAACCATGTATTTGAATTAAAGCAATTGCCTGATACATTGAAATACGCTTATCTAGATGAGAAGAAGATATATCATGTTATTATTAGTGCTAACCTTTCAGAGCATGAAGAAAAGAGATTACTGAAAACTCTGAGGAAGCACCGAGCTGCTATTGGATATACTCTTGATGATCTTAAGGGCATTAGTCCCACTCTATGTCAGCACAAAATTAATATGGAACCTGATGCTAAACCAGTTGTCGACCACCAACGATGATTAAATCCTAAGATGAAAGAGGTGGTAAGAACCGAAATATTAAAGCTTCTGGAAGCAGGTATAATCTATCCCATAGCTGATAGTAGATGGGTAAGTCCCGTTCATTGTGTCCCTAAGAAAGGAGGTATTACCGTTGTTCCTAATGATAAAAATGAACTCATTCCACAAAGAATTGTAACTGGTTATAGGATGGTAATTGATTTTAGAAAATTAAACAAAGCCACTAGAAAAGATCATTACCCCTTACCTTTTATTGATCAATTGTTAGAAATATTGTCTAAGCATACACACTTTTGTTTCCTAGATGGTTATTCCGGTTTCTCTCAAATACCTATATCACCTGAAGATCAAGAGAAAACTACCTTTACTTGTCCTTTTGAAACTTATGCTTATAGACGTATGCCTTTTGGTTTATGCAATGCACCTGCTACCTTTCAAAGATGTATGACTGCTATATTCTCTGACTTTTGTGAAAAGATTGTTGAGGTTTTCATGGATGATTTTTCCGTTTACGGAACTTCTTTTGATGATTGCTTAAGCAACCTTGATCGAGTTTTGCAGAGATGTGAAGAAACTAATCTTGTCTTGAATTGGGAGAACTGCCACTTTATGGTGAATGAAGGTATTGTCTTGGGGCATAAAATTTCTGAAAGAGGTATTGAAGTTGATAAGGCTAAGGTCGATGCAATTGAGAAAATGCCATGTCCTAAAGATATTAAAGGTATAAGAAGTTTCCTAGGTCATGCTGGTTTCTATAGAAGGTTTATAAAAGACTTCTCTAAAATTTCTAGGCCTCTTACTAATCTTTTGCAAAAAGATGTTCCATTTGTTTTTGATGATGATTGTGTAGAAGCCTTTGAAACACTTAAGAAAGCCTTAACCACTGCACCTATTGTTCAACCACCTGATTGGAACTTGCCTTTTGAAATTATGTGTGATGCTAGTGATTATGTTGTTGGTGCTGTTCTAGGACAGAGAGTTGATAAGAAATTAAATGTTATCCATTATGCTAGTAAAACTCTAGACAGTGCCCAAAGAAATTATGCTACTACTGAGAAAGAATTTCTAGCAGTTGTGTTTGCATGTGATAAATTCAGATCTTACATAGTTGATTCTAAAGTAACTGTTCACACCAATCATGCTGCCATTAAATATCTTACGGAAAAGAAAGATGCTAAACCTAGACTCATTAGGTGGGTTCTATTGCTACAAGAATTTGACTTGCATATTATTGATAGAAAAGGAGCTGAGAATCCCATAGCCGACAATTTGTCTAGAATGTAAAATATTCTTGATGGCCCACTTCCTATTAATGATGATTTTCCTGATGAACAATTAGCTGTCATAAATGCTTCTTGTAATACTCCTTGGTATGCAGACTATGCTAATTATATTGTTGCTAAATTTATACCACCTAGTTTCACATACCAACAAAAGAAAAAGTTCTTCTTTGATTTAAGACATTAGTTCTGGGCTTTCCCACATCTTTATAAAGAAGGAGTAGATGGTATTATTAGACGTTGTATACCTGAGCATGAACAGGAACAAATCCTATGGAAGTGTCATTCCGAGGCTTACGGAGGACACCATGCGGGAGACAGAACTGCACACAAGCTATTACAATCTGGTTTTTATTGGCCTACTCTTTTCAAGGATGCTCGTAAGTTTGTCTTATCTTGTGATGAATGTCAAAGAATTGGTAATATTAGTAGACGTCAGGAAATGCCTATGAATTATTCACTTGCTATTGAACCATTTGATGTTTGAGGATTTGATTATATGGGACCTTTTCCTAAATCCAATGAGTATACTCATATTTTAGTTGATGTTGAATACGTTACTAAGTGGGTAGAAGCTATTCCAACTAGTAGTGCTGATCATAACACTTCTATTAAAATGCTTAAAGAAGTTATTTTTCCCGAGGTTCGGAGTCCCTAGATATTTAATGACTGATGGTGGTTCACATTTTATTCATGGTGCATTCCGTAAACTTCTTGCTAAATATGATGTCAACCATAGAATTGCATCTCCTTATCACCCTCAATCTAGTGGTCAAGTCGAATTGAGCAATAGAGAAATAAAATTAATTTTGTAAAAAACCGTCAATAGATCTAGAAAGAATTGGTCTAAGAAACTTGATGATGCATTATGGGCTTATAGAACTTCTTACAAAAATCCTATAGGTATGTCTCCTTCTAAAATGGTTTATGGAAAAGCATGTCATTTACCTCTTGAGTTAGAACATGAAGCATATTGGGAAATTAAAGAACTCAATTATGATTTTAAACTTGCCGGTGAAAAGAGGTTATTTGATATTAGCTCATTAGATGAAAGGGGAACCCAAGCTTATGAAAATGCCATATTGTTTAAAGAAAAAGTTAAAAGATGGCATGATAAGAGAATTCAAAAATGGGAGTTTAAGTGGGTGAGTATGATCTATTGTACAATTCTCGTTTGAGATTCTTTGCAGGAAAACTTCTCTCTAAATGGGAAGGACCGTATATCATCGAAGAAGTTTATCGCTCCGGAGCCATCAAAATAAACAACTCCGAAGGCACTAATCCGAGAGTGGTGAATGGGCAAAGAATTAAGCACTATATTTCAGGTACTCCCATTAATGTTGAAACTAATATTATTGAAACAATTACACCGGAGGAATACATAAGAGAGACCTTCCAGAACACTCCAGAACCCTGAAAAGGAAGAGGTACGTGATACGGTAAGTAAACCGACTCCAAAAATTCCATAAAAATACTTTCTGTCACTTTTGGAATATTAGAAAAAATACAAAAATAAGAAACAGCCGAGGGGACCCACGAGGTGCACACGAGGCACCAGGGTGTGCCACCCCCCCCCCCCCCCCCCCCAGGCGCGCCCTGGTGGCTCGTGGGCCCCTCGTGAGCCTTCCCGACTCCGTTTTCTCCAGGAATACTTGTTTTGCAAGATAAAAATTCTATATATATACTCCCGGACGTTTTGACCACCGTATCGCAGAAATCTCCTCTATTCTTGTTTCATGCTATTTTTCTGACAGATCTAGATCGCTATGGCTCCCCCAAGCTCTTCCAAGGACAAGTTCTACGAGAAAGTCATCAATCCCTACCTACCGGAGGTGATGAAACACCCTCAAGCCATCGAGATGCGTGAGGGGGTGCTTCACATCCGGGATGTTCAAGGACCCAAGAAGACCGGGAGCATGGAGGCCAGGCTCGAAGCGGTGGAGCAGGAGATCTTCAAGTGCCAAGGGATGGTAGAACGTGGACTCAGCGTCAACCACTCCATGATCACGGAATTCACCCGCGATCACAAGGTGGATGGCCAATCGATGGGGGACATCATCTTCAAGCTCAATGAACGAATCGACGATCTCCAAGGCCAAATCTATGATCTTCAAAACCAAAATTTTGAGTATGAGGCAAGATTCAAAGGTATGAGTTTAGCTGCAAGTTTCAGGACTCCGGAGACTCGTTCATATTTTTATGATGGGGAACCTATGCCATGGAAGCCGGAGGACAAGCCCACCACTTCATCACCACCACCATCGCCGAAGAAGGAAACTTGAGTACATTGGTATGGGCATTCCCCTTGGCTTGTGCCAAGCTTGGGGGAGGTGCCCCGGTATCGTATCACCATCACTTTTATTATCTTTACCTATTTTTAGTTCGATCCTTAGTGATTTCGTGATTTAGTTGAATAAAAGTTTAGTATGATCTATTTTCGAGTGCTAGTTTCGTGATCCATCTATCTATGTAATTGAGTTGAGAGTTATATAATAAAGAGTAGTTTGAGTTTTTGCTTCTTTACTTTTGTGTTTCAATCCTAGCAATGAAAATAATGAAAAAGATCATATGCTAATCTTATGGAAAGTAATGACATTACATAAAGAAAAGTATAAGTGGTAAAATTTATTGGAAGTTAATAAACATAGCATTGGTCAATGATGCAATTCATTAAAAATATTAATAGGGAAGAGAAGATTCACATGCAAATACACTATCTTGGACATCTTTTATGATTGTGAGCCCCCATTGAGTACTTTATGTCAAATTGTTGACGTTGGACAAGGAAGACAATGTAAGGAATTATGTTTGCTTATATTCACATAGAAGCTATATTGTCATAGATCCTTCAACATGTGGTGCTTACTCAATATCTTTGCTAGCCAAAAATCCGCACCAAGTAGAGATACTACTTGTGCATCAAAAACCCTTAAACCCAATTTCATGTCATGAGAGTCCACTATATCTACCTATGGATTGAATAAGATCGTTCAAGTAAGTTGTCATCGATGCAAAAAGCAATAAAAATTGCCTCTAAATGTGTATGAACTTTTATTGTAAGGGAAAATAAGCTTTGTACGAACTTGCGATGGCAAAGAAATAAAAGCGACGGACTGCATAATAAAGGTCGCTATCACAAGGGGCAATATAAAGTGACGTTCCTTTGCATTAAGAGCTTGTGCATCCAACAAAAAAAAGCGCATGACAACCTCTGCTTCCCTCTGCGAAGGGCCTATCTTTTACTTTTATGTATTTACTTTTTATGCAAGAGTCAATAGTGTTCTCCTCTATTCTTTTTATTTTTCTCTTTTGCAAGCATCATGTGGTGGGGAAGATCTAGGCATATATATCAAGTTGGATATGAGTGATCATGAGTTATTATCGTTGACATTACCCTTGAGGTGAATAAGTTGGGAGGCGAAATTATAAGCCCCTATCTTTCTATGTGTCTGGCTGAAACTTTTTGCTCCATATATATGTTGTGAGTGTTAGCAATCATAGAAGACTATATGATGGTTGAGTATGTGGACTTGCTAAAAAGCTCCTACATGAGACTCTTCCTGAAAATATGATGAATTGCATGTGCATTGTTGACTAAGAACATAGTTTGTTAGTTTTCAAGAAAGTTTATGCCTTATACTTCGTTGTTGTGATGAATTGTTACTTGCTCATGAGAAGTTTTATGATAATGAATATTGCTGTTATAATAATGATCATGATGCTACTATGTTCGTATTTTGTTTTTATCGACACCTCTCTCTCTAAACATGTGGACATGGTTATCGATATCGGCTTTCGCTTGAGGACAAGCGAGGTCTAAGCTTGGGGGAGTTGATACGTCCATTTTGCATCATGTTTTACTACTGTTATTTATAGTGTTTTTAATCAATATAACACTTTGTGGAGCAATTCTAATGCCTTTTCTCTCTTAATATGCAAGATTTACATAAGGAGGGAGATTGCCGGCAGATGGAATTCTGGACCTGAAAAAGCTATGTCACAGATACCTATTCTGCACATCTCCAAATGAGCTGAAATTTCACAGAGATTTATTTTGGAATAAATAAAAAATATTGGAAGAAAGAAATACCAGAGGGGGCCACCCAGGTGCCCACGAGGCACCAGGGCGCGCCACCCCACCCCCCAGGCGCGCCCTGGTGGCTCGTGGGGCCCCGGGCCAGCCTCCGGTGCCCATTTTCTGGTATATAAGCCCATTTGCCCTAGAAAAAAATAAGGAGAAGACTTTTGGGATGGAGCGCCGCCATCTCGAGGCGGAACTTGGGCAGGAGCACTTTTGCTCTCCGACGGAGCGATTCCGTCGGGGATACTTCCCTCCGGGAGGGGGAAATCGAAGCCATCGACATCACCAACGATCCTCTCATCGTGGGAGGACCAATCTTCATCAACATCTTCAACTGCACCATCTAATCTCAAACCCTAGTTCATCTCTTGTATTCAATCTTTGTCTCAAAACCTCAGATTGGTACCTGTGGGTTGCTAGTAGTGTTGATTACATCTTGTAGTGGATGCTAGTTGGTTTATTTGGTGGAAGATTATATGTTCAGATCCAATATGCTATTTAATACCCCTCTGATCTTGGACATGAATATGATTTGTGAGTAGTTACTTTTGTTCTTGAGGACATGGGAGAAATCTTGTCATAAGTAATCATGTGAATTTGGTATTCGTTCGATATTTTGATGATATTTATGTTGTTGATTCTCTTAGAGGTGTCGTGTGAACATCGACTACATGACACTTCACCATCTTTGGGCCTAAGGGAATGCATTATGGAGTAGTAATTAGATGATGGGTTGCTAGAGTGACAGAAGCTTAAACCCTAGTTTATGCGCTATTCCGTAAGGGGCTGATTTGGATCCATATGTTTAATGCTATGGTTAGAGTTATCTTAATTCTTCTTTAGTAGTTGCGGATGCTTGCGAGAGGGGGTAATCATAAGTGGGAGGATTGTTCAAGTAATAACATCACCCAAGCACCGGTCCACCCACATATCAAATTATCAAAGTAGCGAACGCGAATCAAACCAACATGATGAAAGTGACTAGATGAAATTCCCATGTGTCCTCGAGAACGCTTTGCTTATTATAAGAGATCGTTCCGGCTTGTCCTTTGCTATAAAAAAGGATTGGGCCACCTTGCTGCACTCTTTGTTACTATTGCTACTTGTCACTTGTTACAAATTATCTTGCTATCAAACTACTCCTTACCGATAATTTCTGTGCTTGCAGAAAATACCTTGCTGAAAACCGCTTGTCATTTCCTTCTGCTCCTCGTTGGGTTCGACACTCTTACTTATCGAAAGGACTACGATTGATCCCCTATACTTGTGGGTCATCAGTATGTACTAGTAGCTATGTGTTTGATCTCTCTCTCTCATGTTCTTGATTTGGCACGGTCTTGATGTACCACGAGCTTTGTTAATATAGTCGGATCATATGGTGTTCTTCCCTCTCTATCTTGTTCTGATGAATTGAGTCTTTTCCTTTGAGGTTTCATTATTATCGGATTGTATATTTTGGATTTGAGAACACTTGATGTATGTTTTGCATGTGGATACCCGTGGTGACAATGGGGTATTATATTGAGTCACTTGATGTATGTTTTGGTCATCAACTTGCGGATCCCCGAGGTGACATTGGGGTAATCTAGGCATAGAGGTTGATACACGTTTTTGTCCTACTTTCTCCGGTAGAAACTTTGGGGTACTCTTTGAAGTTCTTTGTGTTGGATTGAATATTATGAATTTGAAATTGTTTGATGCATGTCGAATAATTAACTCATGGATACATGTGGTGACATTGGAGTATCTAGGTGACATTAGAGCTAATTGATGCGTATCATATGGTGTTATTTTAGTACGAACTCTAGGGCTGTTTGTGACACTTATAGGGATGGCTCAATAGATTGATTGGAAAGGATAAATTTGAGGTGATTTTGCTACCTACAACAATTTCTTCTTATGTTCTCCGTTTGCTAGGAACTTTGGAGTGATTCTTTGTTGCACGTTGAGGGATTGTTATATGATTCAATTATGTTAGCACTGTTGAGAGATTGCACTAGTGAAAGTATGAACCCTAGGCCTTGTTTCTAAGCATTGCAATACCGTTTGTGCTCACTTTTGTTACTTGCTACCTTGTTGTTTTTATTATTTCAGATTACAAAAACCTATATCTACTATCCATACTACACTTGTATCACCATCTCTTCGCCGAACTAGTGCACCTATACAATTTACCATTGTATTGGGTGTGTTGGGGACACAAGAGATTGCTTGTATTTGATTGCAGGGTTGTTTGAGAGAGACCATCTTCATCCTACACCTCCCACGGATTGATAAACCTTAGGTCATCCACTTGAGGGAAATTTGCTGCTGTCCTACAAAACTCTGCGCTTGGAGGCCCAACAGAGTCTACAAGAATAAGGTTGTGTAGTAGACATCACTAGTGGCAACGACTCCCACAGTGCGACCTCCATTAGTTTCCATAGCTCCTCCTCGGTCGGGGTGGGCGCTCGGGGAAGCGAGGCATCAGTGGTGCAGGGACGTCCTATACAAACGGTTTTTACCCACTTTTCGTGACAGAGTTTTAAACCGTCGCCTTGCCTGTGTGTGCGATAGGCGGGTCCATCCCACACGACCTAGAAATCGTCTGTGATAGGGAGTAGGAATGCATACATTTAGCAGAACTAAGCATATGCGATGCATGCATCTATCCCAAATGTGAGTCATCACACAACTGTTTGTGATATATCAAATTTCCCAAACGCTCCATCCTTGCTACTCGTGTGGGACGGCATTACCATCGCACGCGCTATTCTGTGCTGCAACGTTTACGATGCGCTCCCTATCACAAACAGTTCACGATTGTAAAGCTTGTATGATAAGGAGACTATCACACACATTCACTTTTCCCAAACCATATGCGATATATATAATTAGGAAGATAACTTAACCATCATACGTGTGTCGGATGAGTTTACGAAACGTCCGACTGTCATACTCGTGTCATGGGATAACTATCGCAAACGCTATTATGTGGTGCAACATTTACGATGCGTATGATAGCACAAACAGTTCATGAATGTAAAGCGTGTACTATAAGGCGACTATCACGAACATTTAGTTTGGTCGCACCGTTTGTGATATTGTCTGACATCACACACGCTTTGCAAATGGCAATTGTGTGCATGGTTGCACACGTTTCTCTCTATGAAACGTGTCGGATTATGAGGTATATCACACATGTTGTGCTTTACAGGCTGTGTGCGGCGTAATGACTGCACAGCGTATTTTCTCCCTAATTTAATCGTTGCAATTTAAAATTGTATAGAATTTGACTTTGAAAGTAGGCAATAACTTTTTTCATATCCATCAGGTTCAACAACCAATGCCTTATTCGATTGACAGGTACATATGTTAAAGAATTACATCAAGTAAAATAATTACATAAGCACCAAATAAAGAATGATGAACCAGGGTTCTATACTTGTATTAAAGACAGTAGAGAAAGAGGCGAAAGACATTCTAGTTGTTGAACAAGGTGAAGCGGAATGCCCATATTGTGCCCTCCTCCATGCCGAATGCACGCACGACTCTAGTCCAACCCCTTGTGATGGCCGACTGCCCATCCTTCACTATCTTCATGAGGACTTCTAGATAGTCATTGTAGCCTTGTAGAAATACTTTAACCTTTGCATGTCCACCAATCATGTAGTTTGAGAGGTAATCTTGAGTAAACTGCTTTGGGAACCACTACAAAGGAAAAAAGATTCAGACATTGTCTTGTAACAACTCATTATGGGCAGTAAAAAGAAGGCTACAGAGTTCTTAGTTACCATCCTGCAGTTCACTGTTGTCTTGGATAAAGTGTAAACAAATAGTTTAATTGCCATCTTTTGACCCATTTTACTAACAATCTTTATCAGTTTCCTCACTTGATGCTGGTTCATGAATATCTCATTACCCCATGCGCAAAAAGGGTCGAAGCGCGGATCTTTACCAATGTCATGTGTACCTACAAGCACCAAGTTAATATTAGAAGCTAAACTGCAATTGCACAATGATGTAGTACAATACTCCCTCCGTCCCATTATATAAGATCTTATTACATCCAATATACTCACATATTGGATGAATTAACATCTTATATTATGGGGCGGAGGGAGTATATATAAGCCATGGAATGAAACTAACCTCGATGGAAAACAATAGTTGTTCCCAATATTGTCCTGTGTAAGTACATCGAAAGGCATGTTAAGCACAACAGGCTAAAAATCATCCAAATATATTGATGGTAGACAACATAATCTCCAAATGATAGCTTCAGTGTGGAGGTTTAAGCATGCTAGTTAAGCAAACAAGAAGTGGAAAGGTGTGTTAACTGCAATAGGCCTAACATTTAAAAACAACCAAATATAGTCATTCAGACTGGTATTGTGCAAGTTTAAGTACACTAGTTATTGTTAAATAAAAATGGAAAGACGTGTTAACTACAACAGGCTTAACAACAACCAAACATAGTCATTCATAGTGGTATTGTTGAAATTGCATAGATCATAGCTTTTGCTTAAACATCAAATTGCATAATTGAACATCACGTTGCGAAAAGACTGAAATAAACAGTGGGCGTGTTAACTACACCAGGCTTAACAGGAACCAAATATGGCCGTCAAAACTGATATTGATGAAATTGAACTGCACAGTTCATACTTGCACATATAGAACATCACATTGTGAATAACTGAAATAAACAAGACATACTATGAACAGCCAAATATAGCAATTGAAACTAGACATATGCTAACTACAAACAACCGAACAACCAAAAACCGTTAAAAGAGGCATATGCTCGCTACAATAGGCTTAACAGCAACCAAATATAGTCATTCATAGTGGTATTGTTGAAATTGCATAGAACGTAGCTTGTGCTTAAACATCAAATTGTATAATTGAACATCACAATGTGAAAAAACAGGGGGCATATTACCTAACCAGGCTTAACAGGAAACAAATATGGTCGTTGAACTGGTATTGATGAAATTGTACTGCATAGTGAATACTTGCACATATAGAGCATCACATTGTGAATAACTGAAATAAACAAGGCATACTACAAACAACCAAATATAGTAATTGAAACTGGACATATGCTCACTACAAACAACCGAACAACCAAAAACCGTTAAACAAGGCATATGCTCACTACAACAGGCTTAACAGCAACCAAATATAGTCACTCATAGTGGTATTGTTCAAATTGCATAGAACTAAGCTTGTGCTTAAACATCAAATTGTATGATTGCACATCACATTGTGAGAAAATTGAAATAAGCATGGGACGTGTTAACTACACCGGCTTTAACAGGAACCAATTTTGGCCGTTGAAACTAGTATTGATGAAATTGAACTGCACAGTACATTCTTGCACATATAGAACATCACATTGTGAATAACTAAAATAAACAAGGCATAATACAAACAACCAAATATAGCAATTGAAACATGGCATGGTTAAAACATAGCATGGCAAAAGCTACTAGCACGATCATATGTTGTTTCTCCCTTTGAAGAGGCACGGCAAAACAAATCATGGGTTTCCTCACTTGTCACAGATGGGCTCCTTCCCATTGGAAGGGAACGGACTCTAGGTGCGCTCCCTGTTGTCGCATATGGGATCCTTCCCCTTGGAAGAGCATGGCACTGCAGGGTGCCCTCCCTGATGTCGCTGATGGGCTCTTTCCTCTTGGAAGAGCCGGAGAGGGTGCCCCCCTCGTGGTCGCTGTCGATGAGGTCTGACTTGGCAGCTGAAGATCCCAAGCCAGCGGTGCAGAACGTGTCCTTCAAAAATGATAAAAGGGGCTCGATGGCGATGAAGGATGGCAAATTCTTGACAGCGAGGCAAAGGAGATCAGTGGCGGGGCCATGGATGAGATCGACGGCGGCTGAACCCGAGGGGTTGGGGGTGGGCCACTTAACCTGTGACATAGCCTGCATCAAGCCGTCGTTGTTGACGACCTCGATGTCATAGCCGGCTTCCATGAGATGCCACCATACGTGAGCCCTCTGATTTAAAGCCTCCGGCCAGTCATCGTCGTCATCTTCATCGATGGCCTTGGCGGCCACCTCGCCATCATTGGGCGAAGAGGCCGTGATAAACCTCTTTTTGGCCATTCGCTCCTCGAGCTCCCTGGGAAGCATAGCCGGGCTTAGACTGCGATGCTCTAGAGTGGGGGATGGGGATGGGGATCTGTGGGAAAGGGGGTGTTTCGCATACGTCATCTAAGAAACTCAAGGCGGCGAGGGTATGGAGATCAGTGTGTAACCTACACTGGCAGACCGGCAGAGGTTGACGGTGGAGGCGGCGCGGTGGTGGCGGCGACGGGCTAGCTAGGATTTCGAGCTAGGGAGGGGTGGTGTGTGTGTGTGAGCGGAGGTTTTTGGGTGTGTGTGGAGGGGGGCCAAGGTGGTGTTTGAGGAAATGCCGCGGATACTAAAAATTTTACTAGGCGGGAGTAAAATGCCGGGGCTACTGAAAATTTGGATGAAGGAATTGAAGCGGCGCGGGACCAACAAACATCGCACATGGCCCAAACATAATAATTGTGTGCTATCAAATAGAAAAACCTGCGGAACCACCATTTCTGAAATCGCTCAAGGCAGGTAGATATTTTTGAGATTGCGAGGGAAGCCTCATGGAGCCCAATCGTGGCCAGCGGCTACTAGTGGACTGTGCTGATGTGACAGGGCACGGGCGTGGCACACGGGTACTCTGAGGGAACCGTGTCTGTTGCGTCTACAATCACAGACAGTTGTTTCATCCGACTCATCTGCTATTTATAATATATTTGGCAAAAAAAACCACGGGAAAGGGTCAGAACACAAACACACCTGCATGTGGACCAAATATATGCATGAAAATGGTGGTTTGATGTTCAAATACCCAATGCACAAGTTTGATGTGGCACCTGTCTCACAAAGCGCACAGTATTGCTCGTCCGCCTCCCACTTTGTGTTAGCGAGAGGGAATCCTAGCTATGAAAGCATGCCCCAAATAGGTATTGTTGTGGTTTTAACACGGCAGATGCCCTTGTGAAAGGACTTAGTGATGAGGCCATCGCACAAGGGTGGAAGCTTAACGGGGTTGATCGGGAACGATAATACACGAGTTTACCCAGGTTCGGCCCCTCTCGCTGGAGGTAAAAGCCCATGTCCTGCTTGATTGTATTACTTGGATCTCGATTACAAGGATGCAGATTCGCTACCCTAGCTCTCGGGAGATTGCAACCTAGTCTTTCTGCCCTAGGGGCTCCCCTTTATATAACAGGTCGAGCCCTAGGTTTACATGAGAGTTCGGGTCATAGTCTCAACCCGTACCTTATTCTTCCTCTAGTTACCGTGTTCTCCAAGGTGATCATCTTGTCTTAACTTTCCTCAAGCCGGCCCACGCGCTGAGCCGGCCCCTGGCGCCAGGTCTCCGCCGAACCGGCCCATCATGTATCTTCAAGGCCCAGCAATGAGATAACCCACTGAGCCCCATAGCTCTATGGTCGGGTCATCTTTCTGCCGGGTCATTATGCTGGGAAATATCCCCAACAGGTATGGCATCTCACCCTACCGTAACACAAAACCTATTGGAATCCATCATGGTCAAACCCCCTCTCGCTTTCGGTGAAAGGTGGACCGTGCGGGCCCACAGATGTGTGTGTGGCGCGAGATGGGTGAGACCACGAACCACCTGTGGGTGGCCCAACTATATGTATGAAAAGGGTGGTGTGATATTTAAATACCCAATTCACAACTTTGATGTGGCATATGCGCCTCGCAACCCGGACATTCTCGACCCCACGGAGGTTCAGGACATACGAAGTATAGTGCCCCCCCCACACACACACACACTCCGAGTCGGTGGGAGGGCATCTCACCAAGACCTACTGTAACACGGACCAAGAAGAATAAACCTTGGTCAAACCTCTCTCGCTGTCGGTTAAAGTGATGGACGTCCACATGGGCCCACAGATGGGCGTGTCGCCGATAACCATGCAAGGGAGTGTCCGAAGACAACCACCACCTGCATGTGGCCCAAACATATGTATGGAAGTGTTGTGTGGTGTTTGAATACCCAATGCACAACTTTGATGTGGCACCTACTTTGGAACCGGAAAGCCCCCACATGGAGCGAGGGTTGACAACGCGTAGTATGCCGGTCCCCCCACTTCGAGCCGGTGAGAGGGATTCATGCATGTGTACGTGTGCGCTCAAACTTTGGTCTGTAATCTCACCATGACCTACCATAAAACGAACCAAGAAGAATCCACCTTGGTAACCTCTCGCGTTATCGGTCGAAGTGATGGACGTCCACGCGGGCCCACGAATGGGCTTGTCGCCAATAACCACGCGAGGGAGTGTCCAAAGACAACCACTGCATGCATGTGTCCCAAACATATGTATGGAGGTGTTGTGTGATGTTTGAATACCCAATGCACAACTTTGATGTGGCACCTACCTCGGAAACCGTAAAGTCCCCACATGGGCGAGGTTCACGACGCGTAGTGTGTTGGTCCCCTTCCCCCCCCCCCCCACTTTCATCCGGTGGGAGGGATTCATGCGTACACATGTACTCAAACTATATACTATGTAATCTCATAACGACCTACCGTAACACAAACCAATAAGAATCCTCCTTGGTCAAATTAACCTCTCTCGCTGTCAGTCAAAGTGACGGACCACGCGGGCCCACGGATGGAAGCGTCGCCGATAACCGCGTGAGTGAGTGTCAGAGGACAACCACCGCCTGCATGTGGGCCAAACATATGTATATGGAGGTGTTGTGTGATGTTTGAATACCCAATGCACAACTTTGATGTGGCACCTGACTCAGAAAATGTAAAGTCCCCACACGGAGTGAGGTTCACGACACGTAGTGTGCTGGTCCCCTCCCCCCCCCCCCCCCCGCACTTCGATCCGGTGGGAGGGATTCATGCGTACACATGTGCTCAAACTATACTATGTAATCTCACCATGACCTACCGTAACACAAACCAAAAAGAATCCTCCTTGGTCAAATGAACCTCTCTCGCTGTCGGTCAAAGTGATGGACCACACGGGCCCATGGATGGAAGCGTCGCCGATAACCGTGCGAGTGAGTGTTAGAGGACAACCACCACCTGCATGTGGCCCAAACATATGTATGGAGGTGTTGTGTGATGTTTGAATACCCAATGCATAACTTTGATGTGGCACCTGCCTCGAAAACCGTAAAGTCCCCACACAGAGCGAGGTTCACGACACGTAGTATATGATGCTCCCCTCCCCCCCCCCCCACGTCAATCCGGTGGGAGGGATTCATGTGTACACATGCGCTCAAACTATATACTATGTAATCTCACCATGACCTACCGTAACACAAACCAATAAGAATCCTCCTTGATCAAATTAACATCTCTCGCTGTAGGTCAAAGTGATGGACCACGCGGGCCCACGGATGGAAGCGTCGCCGATAACCACGCGAGTGAGTGTCCTAGGACAACCACCGCCTGCATGTGGCCCAAACATATGTATGGAGGTGTTGTGTGATGTTTGAATACCCAATGCACAACTTTGATGTGGCACCTGCTTCGCAAACCGGAAACTCCCCACACGGAGGTTCACGATGCGTAGTCCCCTCACTTTGAGCCGGTGGGAGGGATTCGTGTGTACGCACGTGCTTGAACTTTGGTCTAGAATCTCACCATGATCTACACCGTTACACAGACCAAGATGAATCCACCTGCTTGGTCAAATGCCTCTCGCTGTTGGTCAAAGTGATAGCCTGCACGGGCCAACGAATGGGCGCGTCGCTGATAAATGCACGAGGGAGTGTTCGAGGACCACCACTGCATGCATGTGGCCCAAACATATGTATGAAAGGGTCATGTAATGTTTTAAATACCCAATTCACGGCTTTGATGTGGCACCTGCCTCACAAACCGGACAATCCTACACGGAGGCTCACGACGTGTAGTGTGCCGGACCCCCCCCCCCACCCACCCCACCACCACCGCCACTTCGAGACTTGTCAAACTTTTTCTGCAGTGAACATGTGACCATAGGAGTGCCGTCTTAAAATTTGAAAAAAATCAGAGATCATTCAGACATTTGTATACATTGATTGATTTCCTAGGGATTTAATGTGTAAAAATCAAATTTGAACTACAGGCACACGTGATAGTGCACCAAAATGGATTGGAAAATCATATGTGTGTCCTTGGGAGCATGTTTAGTCCCCATGCAAGAAATGACAAGAAATTTCAAACATCTCGGCATCGTGGCTCGTCCGCGAACATTGAGAATCTTGATTTTTAAATTCCAGTAAATCCAAAACTTAGCAGAAATTCATGAAACTTGTCGTCGTGTCATGATATGACACCAATAGACTCTAATATTGTTTTTTTGTCAAATTCGAGACAAGTTTTGATATAAGCTACTTACAAACGGGAGCTTATTAATAGTTGGAACACAGAACTGTCACATTAACATCGCAAACGGTTTATTTATTCAAACAGTGGGTGTTAGACCAACAATGTACGTGTCATAGCTTCGGTTAAATAATAAAGCGGTAGAATTAATCCTCAAAAAAGAAAAAACATATGTGTGCCACCACGCGTGCCACGTGCCGTGCGAGCAGGCGTGAGTTGACGGGATGCATGAGAGCAGTCCATCGTGCAGGCAGACCGGGTGGCGTGCGAGCAGGTGTGTGAATTGATGGGAGGCGTGTTCGCTACGCAGTGTCACTGGGAGACGTGCGAGCAGTTGTGTGAAATGACGGTAGGCATGCGAGCAGTCCGCTGCGCAGGCTCACTGGGAGGCGAGCCAGCCCTTTGATCACCGCCCTCCTTACTCCCACTGCTCCATATTAATGGCGCCCGAGCCACTGGTTATAGTAGGCGGCGCACCCCATATTCTTGCTACACACAATCCTCTCTCTCCGCCTGCATCCTCGACGCCATTCTTAGTTGTCACCGCCGTCTGAAGTGTATCAGGATGCCGCCGAAGCGCACCATTGGAGGGAGTGGCGACACCGAAGTCGAAGCCAAGGCTGGTGAAGCACTTGAGCACCACGTGAAGCTGGGCACAGAGGTTTTCGTCACCGTCGACGAGGTCTCGCGCGGGTAGCAGCGCGGCCTTGACATCGTCGCCACCGTCGTGCTTCCCCAGCCAGAGCCGGAGGTCCACAGTGACTCCGACGACCACTCCAGCAACGACTCCGACGACGATGGAGAACCGGTTAGTCATCTATACCCATTTTTTGGCAAATATATCCTAGGTTTCCTCTGGTTAGTCCTACCTCCTCCTTTTTGGAATAGAAATCCTATGGTTATGTTCTCTCAATCCATGAAATCAGAGTAAGATTCGTTAGATCTGTGTAGTGTATTGATTGTTTGATAGGTACAAATGATAAGTGATGTGGATAAGTGAGATATGTACAGATGATTGCTAATAATCCCTCTAGGGTTAGTGATTAATTATTGGTTTTGTACAAATGATTTTTGCTAATATCCGACTAGGGTTAGTGTTTGTGCTAATAATTCATAGCCAGATCTTGAGAATTGATTTGAATGTCCTACATATATGTTTGTGCCTATTTGTTTTTCCAGATTGGTATGTACATAGATGATTGTGCTAAAAAAATCAAACCAAAATCTTTGGATCTATCTAGAAAAATAGTCATCAAATCCTAATCCTACTTTTCAACATGTAAATTGGTTTGATGCCAAAAGTTGGCATGCCAAATTTTGGCAACTGCCAAATGTTGTCTAGAGATTAGTTGCATACCAATTTTCATTGTCAATCTCACAAAAGGTTGCCAAATGGTGGCAACTTTTGATTTTATCAAATGTTGGTAGCAAACCAATTAGCCTCTTAATTTTGTTGCACTAACTTGTGTGCTCTCAATTTATGCATTTCTTTCATCAAGATCACTTGAGGATTTAGGGTTCACCCTGTCACAGGATATATTATGTTTCACAAACTCTGCCTGCTGAATTTGCATTATAAAATATACAGACGCCACATTTTTTACTATATATATATAGGTGCTATCTGACGATGTCGACGGCGAGGATGAAGATGGCCAGAGGAGGTTCAAGAAGCAAAAGCTCAGGGAGCTTTATGCGGGAAATCATAAGAGGCATGTCAGGACCGCGAATGGGGGCTTTGGATGCCCGTTCTGCAACCAAAGGCTTAATGACGCGTATGCAAGTGTTCTAGCGCATGCAAGAGGATGAGCCGTTGGCTCCTTCAAGCAGAAGTATTCTCGCAGGGTGGCGCACGCCGCGTACGCTGAGTACCTGGAGCAACTTCGCGTTAACGTTGATGAAGAGGAAGATCAGATGTGGGATGATTGAACTTTCAGCAGTACCCTAGCTATCTAGTTTGTGCGTCTTAATTATATCTATGCTTGAGTATGCTTATTATCGGTAGGGCTATATGTCTTGAGCTGCAATCAGTTTGGTTTATGGAATTTTATGCTTCTCTTAGACCAACCTATGATTGCCCACAGCACACACAGCTTATTAGCGCGAATCGTCTGTGTTACTTTCGGTCTTCCCACACAATTTTATACTGGCAACCGTTTGCGCACAACACGCACGGCTACGTGTGGGAGTTGGCAAAAAATTTGAACATGTATGGTGCATATTAGGGTGAATGTTTAGCATGGGTAAAAAAATTCTGGTCAAACAACGAAGGAAATGTGAACCCACCCTGAAACTTGGTGATTTTCCAAGATTGGAACCGTGTGCGATGACTTTCATTGTATCGCGGCACGTGTGCTCTGATTGGCCAGAACGCATCCCCACAGATCGCACGTCTGCACCATAGGATGTACACAAATCGAACGTCAGTCTGTATCACCCTCACACCGGAGTGATATTAATCACACACGGTTGGGTCTACCAAACTGTTGCCTCCGAAACGCATTATTCTAGGACAAAAAACCCTCACCAGCCAATTAAAAAAAAACTCACCCCCGCCCGCCACCCCCTGATCCCTAGTCGCACATGCACTCCTCCGCGACTCTGCATGTCACTGCCTATCGGCGCCGCAACCACTTAGCTCGACACTTGTCGCTGCCGCCAGCTGCCGCCAAACCCCACCGCATTTTGCCACTGCCGCTTGCCACCGCCTATCGCCATCGACTTTCTCGACGCTGCTCGCCGTCGACCCAGCTCCGCCCGATTGGGGAATCTATGGTATTGGGGGGTTTTCTCATGGAGAACCAGGTAACTAATTTACTGAAATATTCGCTCATCTCTTATCCCAGTCCGTCTACCCCTTTTAATCACCCGGCCGAAATCACCGTGAATACATTTTTCTTCTAGCTAATTTGAGGGTTTTCATTCATAGAGTGTACAGTGCAAGGACACATCAGGCCTATGCGGCCTCGGCCAGACAGCCGAGGAGTTCCATCTCACCATACCAGATGATCTCATGAAGCGCACGGTATGTTCAATCTCACCCTACCTTAGTTGGCATGGCCTACTTTTGTGAACATATACTATATATTGCTACATTTCGATAAAAGGTGCCACATGCAGCATATACGTCAAAGGGGATTTTTCTTCTTTCTATATTAGGCAAATTATTGTATTGTTCTTTCGATTACTCTCATATTTGCATGACATCATGGTTACATTATCTGTTTAATTATAATTTTTTGTCCTTTGATTTCAATTGTTGTACTGTTCTTTCAATTACTCCCATATTTGCATGTTACCCTGTTCTTTAACAATCTTACCATTTCCTGCAATACATCCCTTGCTTTGCAACAACATCTGTAGTACAAAATCATGGCCTTTACATAACTGAAGACTCCAGGGATGTCATATTGAACACAAACCATGGATTTACAATTGTTGCTTCTGTAAAACTTGATGAAGATGGTCACTCCTATTTTGGCGCGGGCCTTTGGATAGAAATTTCTAAGTTTAATGTAGTGAAAGCTGGCACTAAAATTACACTGCACCTGAAAGACACTGGTCATATGATATATGCTAACTTCCCCGACAATATCATCTGTCCAGACTTTGTTCGAAGTAAGTATACTTTTCAAGTATCCGCATGTTGATTTATGTAGCAATATCAAAGTAATTGTGTAGTATTTAAGCAACCAATTGGGATTTCATTTTCTGACTCTGTTAAGTCTGTTCCTACCTAGTAACTTCTAATTACCAATACACTTTTCTTCTGCCATGTTCTAACTAAATATTCCCTATCCTCCCACTCCTCCACTCCTATTAGATAGCGCCGCCGCCGAGGAGACTCCGGAGGTGGAGGACGAGGCTGCCAACAAGCGGAGGCGGGTCGAGCCAGAACCGCAAGCGACTCCGGCGGGCCTAGACTTCATCAGCAACCTCCCCGACGATATGTTGATAGTCATCATCTCCCTCCTCCCAATCAAATATGGCGCGCGGACAACCGTCCTCTCCCGGCGGTGGCGCCCCCTAGGGCACTCCACCCCTCTCGACCTCATCGACGTCCACAGGCTCTGCCATGGCTATCGCAAAAGCTTGGACGCATTGTCCCAGATCCTCGGCACGCACTGTGGCCCAATTAGAGGCCTTATCACAGGCAAGTTCTGTTCCAAGGGCAAGGACTGAGCCAAGCTTGACAAGTGGTTCCTATCCCCCGCCCTAGATCAACTCGAGGAGCTCAGTTTTAATGATGGACATATGCGCTTGTTGCCACCGTCCACGCTCCGCCTCGCGCCCACACTGCGCCTCACCGGGTTCATGAACTGCCATTTTCCCCTGATTAATGATGTGCCCGCTCTTTTTCTGCCTCCACTGAAGCCCGTTGAACTAGTCGCCGTCTGCATCCCCAAGGAGGACATGAAGCGCCTGCTCCATGGCTGTACTGCGCTCGAGTACCTTCGTCTTCAGGCAATCAATGGGTTGAGTAGCCTCCACATCACCTCCATGACTCTCCAGACAATTTATGTGTGTTGTTGGTGCTGCAACAAGAGATCACATAAGGTGTATCACGATATGGTCATTGAGGACGTGCCTTTTCTTGAGAGATTACTTGTAGTTGATCAATAAGGTCCAACAAGAATCAGTGTCATTTCTGCGCCGAAATTGACAGTGGTGAGCTACTCGTCTGTCAAATTCTTCGAACTTGTTATTGGATCCATACCCATTCAGGTACAACAGTCTCCTTCTTCTCCTTGAAATTAACATTTTTTCTAATTTTGAAGATGTATGTTCGTCTGTCATCCAGAAAATGATTCCGACTAGCTTGACCCTGTATCTGCGCACAGTGAAGGTCTTGGCACTAGAATCTATCGGCCCCAACTTGGACCAAGTTGTCAGATTCCTGAGATGCTTTTCGTGCCTGGAGAAGCTATATATCGAGGTGATGCTCCTTTCCTGTTAAATGTTAACCACAAGGGAGTTCAATTTTTGGTACCTTTTCCCAAGTTTACAATGACGAATATACTACGATTTCTGAAGGAATTTTGGAGGATTTCAGTACATAGATGTTTTTTTCCTATAGTGGTTGCTCGATTCATATGGTTACAATCCATATAGTATTTCTCGTTTGGATTCATCTGTACTAGTTTTCATAGGAAAATTTCCATCCACTCCAACCTCTTGTGAAGAAGCCTATGTTTTCCTAGAGTGTAATCAAATGCCCATGTTAATCATGTAGGATCGAAGATGGCATGTCACTCTATTCGTGTATTTTAGAAATCCTGCAAATCAAAGAGGCCTGTAGTGTTCAAAACTACATGTAGGCACTAATACGTTCTCTTCTTTTCAAGATACGATTAGGCCCGGTAGTGGATAATGTGATACAATATAACAATCCCATTGAATGCCTTGATCTCCATCTCTCAGAAATTACTTTGAACTCCTACCGAGGGACCTTACCGGAGGTTATATGCGTCAGGTTCTTTGTTGTGAGAGCAAGTGTGCTAAAGGTAAAGAGGTTTGCCCTACATTTATTGCGCAAAACTGAATGGTTTGCTGATCAGCGCCGGCGGCTATGGCAGAATGGAAAAGGCCCTACAGAAGCTGAATTTCATTTTGGAAGTTCAGTTGACAGAGTAATCGGAAGTCATTATGTCAAGCCCATACATGACTTGTCACTGGCAGATCCCTTTGCAGAAATATTGAGGTGGCAAAACTAGCTGTAATATCAGTTTGAACCTCTCATATGTTCATGTTCAGCTGATCAGCGCGGGCGTCTACAGCTACATGAGCTGAATTTCATTTCTAATATCAGTTTGAATCTTGTAATCTTCGAATTTGAGCCTTCTAATTCTGGAATTTGAACCTTGTAATATTTCTAGCATTTGTGGTACAATCATTGAAATGGCATCGTATGAGACTCGTATATTGGTAGTACTATTTTGACCTTAATATGCAATGGACGATTAATATCTGGACCTTAATGGACTTGATTTTATTTATAATTCTCGAATGTGTTTCCCCTATCGATCTCATCGCAAACGATCTATATTGCGGACTCGACAGCGATCTTCGACACTATGTGTTGGGCTTTTGGGCTCTTGAACACGAGCTCGGCGTGGAGACCTCTCATATGAGAGACCATCAGAAAGTTCGCCTGAGCTGCTCCGGCTCTTCCTCTTCAGGCTCTCAGCATGCTGCGTTTTCTTCAAAGATAAGTTTTTGTCTAAGTGAGCTGATGGGTGTGAGAAGGGTACCTTACGAACTGCCAGCCGGGTCTTTCTTGGACCTAGGGATTCCAAGTCAGAGGTAGAGGGGTTTACCTATGTTTCGTTGTCTCTGCTGGTCTCGGCCCATTTCTGAGAGGTGGTGGCATCAGCAAACATATTATGAAGACGACCAAGGGAGACGAGGTCTACCTCATCATTTTCTTCCACTTCATCCAAGGTGCCACCCTTTGGAGGAGTCAGAGTTTGGGGCTCAGTTTTCCACCACTCAAATTTTTCCTGAGTAAAAATATAACCCAGCATGTTAGAGGAAGTAGAGGAAATAGCATAAGTTTTGCAAATAGAATGAAACAAAAAGATGGCTTACTTTAGGGGCCGGGTTGCCAAGTAAGAAAGGGGCAAGTCACACAATTGCAATTTTATCGCAGGTCTCACCAAGAAGTTTCTTGATGGCCTTCATAAGATCGCCAGAGGATAGGTCACTGTAACTGAAGCGCAAGTCATCATTCAACTCGCCTGAGTACTCATACATGAGCCGAGTCCTAAGACCGAGGGGTTGGATCCTCCAGCTCATCCAACACCGAGTCAGATCAACCGCTGAGAGGCCATGTGCTATCAAGGCGTTGATTCTGGTGTAAAGAGGCTCCAGCGCTACTCTCTCTTCCGTAGATGGATAGGAGGTGAATTGTTTTGAGGAGTCAAGTAGGCTACCTCTGTAACCCGGCAATGGACTCTGTTGAGTTGGAGAAGTGTCCTTGCAATAAAACCAAGTTTTTTGCCATCCTTTTGGATGACTCGCCAGCTGCATGTCAGGGAAGGCACAGTTCCTTCTTCGCTGGATGGTGACTCCTCCACATTCCAGACTCGGCCCTCCACTACATTCAGTCTGTCTATTTCAGTAGAAGAATTCTTGAAAGAGGCTGACGGTCAGCTTCGTTTGAAGATAAACTTCATAGAAGACTTGAAAGTTGCTCAAATTGAGAACCGAGTTGGGAGCAAGATCTTGGGGTCTGATATCATAGAGCCAGAGAAAGTCATGAAAGAACATGGAACCCGGCAGGCAGAAACCCCTGTTCAGGTGGTCTGCAAAGATAATAAATTCATTCTGTCTTGGATGGGGCCGGGTCTCTTCCTCTGGAACCCGCCATTCGATCTGATCTTTAGCGGGTAGCAAACCGACTCTAACTAACTCATCAAGCATAAGATCTGCCATACAAGATTTGGACCGGTTGGCGGCTTTGCTAACTACCGGCTTAACAACATTGGATCCTCTCTTAGGAGCCATGGACTTAGTTCGCATGAAACCAAGCTGCAAGTTAAGAAGGACAATCGTGAGCCAGCTGGAAGCTCATACGTCCATTTTGCATCATGTTTTGCTACTGTTATTTATAGTGTTTTTAATCAATATAACACTTTGTTGAGCAATTCTAATGCCTTTTCTCTCTTAATATGCAAGATTTACACAAGGAGGGAGATTGCCGGCAGCTGGAATTCTGGACCTGAAAAAGCTATGTCAGAGATACCTATTCTGCACATCTCCAAATGAGCTGAAATTTCACGGAGATTTATTTTGGAATAAATAAAAAATACTGGGAGAAAGAAATACCAGAGGGGGCACACAGGAGCCCACGAGGCCCCAGGGTGCGCCACCCCCCCCCCCCCCAGGCATACCCTGGTGGCTCGTGGGGCCCCTGGCCAGCCTCTGGCCCCCATTTTCTGGTATATAAGTCCATTTGCCCAAGAAAAAATATAGAGAATACTTTTGAGACGATGCGTCGCCGTCTCGAGGCGGAACTTGGGCAGGAGCACTTTTGCTCTCCGGCGGAGCGATTCTGCTGGGGATACTTCCCTCCGGGAGGGGGAAATCGTCGCCATCGGCATCACCAACGATCCTCTCATCGTGGTAGGACCAATCTTCATCAACATCTTCACCAGCACCATCTTATCTCAAACCCTAGTTCATCTCTTGTATTCAATCTTTGTCTCAAAACCTCAGATTGGTACCTGTGGGTTGCTAGTAGTGTTGATTACATCTTGTAGTTAATGCTAGTTGGTTTATTTGGTGGAAGATTATATGTTCAGATCCAATATGCTATTTAATACCCCTCTGATCTTGGACATGAAGATGATTTGTGAGTAGTTACTTTTGTTCTTGAGGACATGGGAGAAATCTTGTCATAAGTAATCATGTGCATTTGGTATTCGTTCGATATTTTGATGATATGTATGTTGTTGATTCTCTTAGTGGTGTCATGTGAACGTCGACTACATGACACTTCACCATCTTTGGGCCTAAGGGAATGCATTGTGGAGTAGTAATTAGATGATGGGTTGCTAGAGTGACAGAAGCTTAAACCCTAGTTTATGCTCTATTCCGTAAGGGGCTGATTTGGATCCATATGTTTAATGCTATGGTTAGAGTTATCTTAATTCTTCTTTCATAGTTGCGGATGCTTGCGAGAGGGGGTAATCATAAGTGGGAGGCTTGTTCAAGTAAGAATAGCACCCAAGCACTGGTCCACCCACATATCAAATTATCAAAGTAGCGAACGCGAATCAAACCAACATGATGAAAGTGACTAGATGAAATTCCCATGTGTCCTCGAGAACGCTTTGCTTACTATAAGAGATCGTTCCGGCTTGTCCTTTGCTACAAAAAGGATTGGGCCACCTTGTTGCACCCTTTGTTACTATTGCTACTTGTCACTTGTTACAAATTATCTTGCTATCAAACTACTCGTTACCGATAATTACAGTGCTTGGAGAAAATACCTTGCTGAAAACCGCTTGTCATTTCCTTTTGCTCCTCGTTTTGTTCGACACTCTTACTTATCAAAGGGACTACAATTGATCCCCTATACTTGTGGGTCATCAAGACTCTTTTCTGGCGCCGTTGCCAGGGAGTGAAGCGCCTTTGGTTAGTGGAATTTGGTAAGGAAACATTTATATTACGTGCTGAAATTTACTGTCACTTGTCACTATGGAAAGTAATCCTTTGAGGGGTTTGTTCGGGGTATCTTCACCTCGACCGGAAGCACAAATAGTTTCTCCTCATCCTACTGCACCTACTGAAAATATTTCATATGAAATTCCTCCGGGTACGATAGAGAAACTGCTAGCTAATCCTTATGCAGGAGATGGAACAGTACATCCTAATATGCACTTGATCTATGTGGATGAAATTTGTGGATTGTTTAAGCTTGCAGGTTTATCTGGAGATGGAGTTAAGAAGAAAGTATTCCCTTTATCTTTGGAGGGAAAGGCATTGACATGGTATAGGCTATGTGATGATACTGACACATGGGACTGGAACCGATTGAAACTGGAATTCCATCAGAAATTTTATCCTATGCATTTGATTCATCGTGATCGGAATTATATATATAATTTTTGGCCTCGTGAAGGAGAAAGCATTGCTCAAGCTTGGGGGAGGCTTAAGTACATGATGTACACATGCCCCAATCATGAGCTTTCAAGAGAAATTATCTTACAGAATTTTTATGCTCGGCTTTCTTATGATAATCAAACCATGCTCGATTCTTCTTCGACTGGCTCCTTTATGAAGAAAACTATTGAATTCAGATAAGATCTTCTATAAAGAATTAAACGCAACTCTGAAGATTGGGAACTCGACAAAGTTAATGAGTCAGGTATAATACTTGAGTTCGATTGTGTTAAATCTTTCATGGCTACCGATGTTTTTCACAAGTTTAGCACTAAATATGGACTTGACACTAAGATAGTAGCCTCCTTTTGTGAATCCTTTGCTACTCTTGTTGATCTCCCTAAGGAGAAGTGGTTTAAATATCACCCACCTATTGAATTAAAAGAAGAACCCATTAGTGTTAAAGAAGAAACAATTGTTTACCATGCTGATCCAGTTGTGCCTACTGCTTATATTGAGAAACCACCTTTTCCTGTTAGGATCAAGGAACATGCTAAAGTTTCAACTGTGGTTAACAAAAGTAATATTAGAGCACCTAGACCCTCTGAACAAATTAAAGTTGAACCTAATGTTGCTATGGTGAAAGATCTCTTGGTCGATAATATAGATGGGCATGTTATTTACTTCTATGATGAGGCAGCTAGAATTGCTAAACCAGATCCTAAAGATAAAAACAGACCTGTAGTAGGCATGCCTGTTGTCTCTGTTAAAATAGGAGATCATTGTTATCATGGCTTATGTGATTTGGGTGCTAGTGTGAGTGCTATTCCGTCTACCCTATATCAAGAAATTATGAATGATATTGAACCTGTTGAAATAGAGGACATTGATGTTACTATTAAGCTTGCAAACAGAAATACTATTACACCGCTTGGGATCGTTAGAGATGCTGAAGTCTTGTGTGGAAAAATAAAATACCCTACTGATTTTCTAGTCCTTGGTTCTCCACAAGATGATTTTTGTCCCATTATATTTGGTAGACCTTTCTTGAACACTGTTAATGCTAAGATTGATTATGCTAAAGAAACTGTTAGTGTTGATTTTGGTGGTATGTCTCATGAGTTTAATTTCTCCAAGTTTCGTAGACAGCCTCATGATAAAGAATTGCCTAGTAAAGATGAAATTATTGGTCTTACTTCTATTGCCGTACCTCCTACTGATCCGTTAGAACAATATTTACTAGACCATGAAAACGATATGCATATGAATGAAAGAAATGAAATAGATAAGATGTTCTTCGATCAACACCCTATCCTTAAACACAATTTGCCTGTTGAAACTCTTGGAGGCCCTCCTCCACCTAAGAGTGACCCTGTATTTGAATTGAAACAATTGTCTGGTACATTGAAATATGCTTATCTTGATGAAAAGAAGATATATCCTGTTATTATTAGTGCTAACCTTTCAGCGCATGAAGAAAAGAGATTACTAAAAACTCTGAGGAAGCACCGTGATGCTATTGGATATACTCTTGATGATCTTAAGGGCATTAGTCCCACTCTATGTCAGCACAAAATTAATATGGAGCCTGATGCTAAACCAGTTGTCGATCACCAATGACGGTTAAATCCTAAGATGAAAGAGGTGGTAAGAACTGAAATATTAAAGCTTCTGGAAGCAGGTATAATCTATCCCATAGCTGATAGTAGATGGGTAAGTCCCGTTCATTGTGTCCCTAAGAAAGGAGGTATCACTGTTGTTCCTAATGATAAAAATGAACTCATTCCACAAAGAATTGTAACTGGTTATAGGATGGTAATTGATTTTAGCAAATTAAACAAAGCTACTAGAAAAGATCATTACCCCTTACCTTTTATTGATCAAATGTTAGAAAGATTGTCTAAGCATACACACTTTTGTTTCCTAGATTGTTATTCTGGTTTTTCTCAAATACCCGTATCACAATCCGACCAAGAGAAAACCACCTTTACTTCTCCTTTTGGAACTTATGCTTATAGACGTATGCCTTTCGGTTTATGCAATGCACCTGCTACCTTTCAAAGATGTACGACTGCTATATTCTCTGACTTTTGTGAAAAGATTGTTGAGGTATTCATGGATGATTTCTCCGTTTATGGAACTTCTTTTGATGATTGCTTAAGCAACCTTGATCGAGTTTTGCAGAGATGTGAAGAAACTAATCTTGTCTTGAATTGGGAGAAGTGCCACTTTATGGTGAATGGAGGCATTGTCTTGGGGCATAAAATTTCTGAAAGAGGTATTGAAGTTGATAAAGCTAAGGTTGATGCTATTGAGAAAATGCCATGTCCTAAAGATATTAAAGGTATAAGAAGATTCCTTGGTCATGATGGTTTCTATAGGAGATTTATTAAAGACTTCTCTAAAATTTCTAGGCCTCTTACCAATCTTTTGCAAAAAGATGTTCCATTTGTTTTTGATGATGATTGTCTAGAAGCCTTTGAAACACTTAAGAAAGCCTTAACCACTGCACCTATTGTTCAACCACCTGATTCGAACTTGCCTTTTGAAATTATGTGTGATGCTAGTGATTATGCTGTTGGTGCTGTTCTAGGACAGAGAGTTGATAAGAAATTAAATGTTATCCATTATGCTAGTAAAACTCTAGACAGTGCCCAAAGAAATTATGCTACTACTGAGAAAGAATTTCTAGCAGTTGTGTTTGCATGTGATAAATTCAGATCTTACATAGTTGATTCTAAAGTAACTGTTCACACCGATCATGCTGTTATTAAATATCTTATGGAAAAGAAAGATGCTAAACCTAGACTCATTAGGTGGGTTTTATGGCTACAAGAATTTGACTTGCATATTATTGATAGAAAGGGAGCTGAGAATCCCGTAGCAGATAATTTGTCTAGAATTGAAAATGTTCTTGATGACCCACTTCCTATTAATGATGATTTTCCTGATGAACAGTTAGCTGTCATAAACGCTTCTCGTAATACTCCTTGGTATGCAGACTATGCTAATTATATTGTTGCTAAATTTATACCACCTAGTTTCACATACCAACAAAAGAAAAAGTTATTCTATGATTTAAGACATTACTTTTGGGATGACCCACATCTTTATAAAGAAGGGGTAGATGGTATTATTAGACGTTGTATACCTGAGCATGAACAGGAACAAATCCTACGGAAGTGTCATTCCGAGGCTTACGGAGGACACCATGCGGGAGACAGCACTGCACCCAAGGTATTACAATCTGGTTTTTATTGGCCTACTCTTTTCAAGGATGCTCGTAAGTTTGTTCTATCTTGTGATGAATGTCAAAGAATTGGTAATGTTGGTAGACGTCAGGAAATGCCTATGAATTATCCACTTGCTATTGAACCATTTGATGTTTGGGGATTTGATTATATGGGACCTTTTCCTAAATCCAATGGGTATACACATATTTTAGTTGCTGTTGATTACGTTACTATGTGGGTAGAAGCTATTCCAACTAGTAGTGCGGATCATAACACTTCTATTAAAATGCTTAAAGAAGTTATTTTCCCAAGGTTCGGAGTCCCTAGATATTTAATGACTGATGCTGGTTCACATTTTATTCATGGTGCATTCCGCAAATTGCTTGCTAAATATGATGTCAACCATAGAATTGCATCTCCCTAGCACCCTCAAACTAGTGGTCAAGTTGAATTGAGCAATAGAGAAATAAAATTAATTTTGCAAAAAACCGTCAATAGATCTAGAAAGAATTGGTCTAAGAAACTTGACGATGCATTATGGGTTATAGAACTGCTTATAAAAATCCTATGGGTATGTCTCATTATAAAATAGTTTATGGAAAAGCATGTCATTTACCTATTGAGTTAGAACATAAAGCATATTGGGCAATTAAAGAACTCAATTATGATTTTAAACTTGCCGGTGAAAGGAGGTTATTTGATATTAGCTCACTAGATGAATGGAGAACCCAAGCTTATGAAAATGCCAAATTGTTTAAAGAAAAAGTTAAAAGATGGCATGATAAAAGAATTCAAAAATGGGAATTTAAAGTGGGTGAGAAAGTTCTATTATACAATTCTCGTTTGAGGTTCTTTGCAGGAAAACTTCTCTCTAAATGGGAAGGACCGTATATCATCGAAGAAGTTTATCGCTCTGGAGCCAACAAAATAAACAACTCCGAAGGCACTAATCCGAGAGTGGTGAATGGGCAAAGAATTAAGCACTATATTTCAGGTACCCCCATTAATGTTGAAACTAATATTATTGAAACAACTACACCGGAGGAATACATAAGAGAGACCTTCCAGAACACTCCAGAACCCTGAAAAGGAAGAGGTACGTGATACGGTAAGTAAACCGACTTTAAAAATTCCATAAAAATACTTTCTGTCAGTTTTGGAATATTAGAAAAAATACAAAAATAAGAAACAGCCAAGGGAACCCACCTGGTGCCCACGAGGCACCAGGGCGCGCCACCCCCCCCCCCAGGCACGCCCTGGTGGCTCGTGGGCCCCTCGTGAGACTTCCCGACTCCGTTTTCTTCTGGATTACTTGTTTTGCAAGATAAAAAATCTTTATATATACTCCCGGACGTTTTGACCACCGTATCGCAGAAATCTCCTCTGTTCTTGTTTCGTGCTATTTTTCTGACAGATCTAGATCGCTATGGCTCCACCAAGCTCTTCCAAGGACAAGTTCTACGACAAGGTCATCAACCCCTACCTACCGGAGGTGATGAAACACCCTCAAGCCATTGAGATGCGTGAGGGGGTGCTTCACATCCGGGATGTTCAAGGACCCAACAAGACCGGTAGCGTGGAGTCCAGGCTCGAAGCGGTGGAGAAGGAGATCTTCAAGTGCCAAGAGATGGTGGAACGTGGACTCAGCGCCAACCACTGCATGATCACAGAATTCACCCGTGATCACAAGGTGAATGGCCAATCAATGGGGGACATCATCTTCAAGCTCAATGAACGAATCGACTATCTCCAAGGCCAAATTTATTATCTTCAAAACCAAAATTATGAGTATGAGGCAAGATTCAAAGGTATGAGTTTAGCTGCAAGTTTCAGGACTCCGGAGACTCGTTCATCTTTTTATGATGGGGAACCTATGTCATGGAAGCCGGAGGACAAGCTCGCCAGTTCATCATCACCATCATCACCGAAGAAAGAAACTTGAGTACATGGGTATGGGCACTCCCCTTGGCTTGTGCCAAGCTTGGGGGAGGTGCCCCGGTATCGTATCACCATCACTTTTATTATCTTTACCTATTTTTAGTTCGATCCTTAGTGATTTCGTGATTTAGTTAAATAAAAGTTTAGTATGATCTATTTTCGAGTGCTAGTTTCGTGATCTATCTATCTATGTAATTGAGTTGAGAGTTATATAATAAAGAGTAGTTTGAGTTTTTGCTTCTTTACTTTCATCTTTCAATCCTAGCAATGAAAATAATGAAAAAGATCATATGCTAATCTTATGGAAAGTAATGACAATACATAAAGAAAAGTATAAGTGGTAAAATTTATTGGAAGTTAACAAGCATAGCATTAGTCAATGATGCAATTCATGAAAAAATTAATAGGGAAGAGAAGATTCACATGCAAATATACTATCTTGGACATCTTTTATGATTGTGAGCCCCATTAAGTATTTTATGTCAAATTGTTGACATTGGACAAGGAAGACAACGTAATGAATTATGTTTGCTTATATTCACATAGAAGTTATATTGTCATAGATCCTCCAACATGTGGTGCTTGCCCAATATCTTTGCTAGCCAAAAATCCGCACCAAGTAGAGATACTACTTGTGCATCCAAAACCCCTAAACCCAGTTTCATGTCATGAGAGTCCACTATATCTACCTACGGATTGAATAAGATCCTTCAAGTAAGTTGTCATCGGTGCAAAAAAGCAATAAAAATTGCCTCTAAATATGTCTGAACTTTTATTGTAAGGGAAAATAAGCTTTGTACAAACTTGTGATGGTAAAGAAATAAAAGTGATGGACTGCATAATAAAGGTTGCTATCACAATGGGCAATATAAAGTGACGTTCCTTTACATTAAGAGGTTGTGCATCCAACAACAAAAAGTGCATGACAACCTCTGCTTCCCTCTGCGAAGGGCCTATCCTTTACTTGTATGTATTTACTTTTTATGCAAGAGTCAATAGTGTTCTCTACTTCCTTTTTATTTTTCTCTTTTGCAAGCATCATGTGGTGGGGAAAGATCTAGGCATATATATCCAGTTGGATATGAGAGATCATGAGTTATTATTGTTGACATCACCCTTGAGGTGAATAAGTTGGGAGGCGAAATCATAAGCCCCTATCTTTCTATGTGTCTGGCTTAAACCTTTTGCTCCATATATATATGTCGTGAGTGTTAGCAATCATAGAAGACTAAATGATGGTTGAGTATGTGGACTTGCTAAAAAGCTCCTACATGAGACCCTTCCTGAAAATGTGATGAATTGCAATTGCATTGTTGACTGAGAACATAGTTTGTTAGTTTCCAAGAAAGTTTATGCCTTATACTTCATTGTTGTGATGAATTGTTACTTGCTCATGAGAAGTTTTATGATAATAAATATTGCTGTTGTAATAATGATCATGATGCTACTATGTCCGTATTTTGTTTTTATCGACACCTCTCTCTCTAAACATGTGGACATGATTATCGATATCGGCTTTCGTTTGAGGACAAGCAAGGTCTAAGCTTGGGGGAGTTGATACGTCCATTTTGCATCATGTTTTGCTACTGTTATTTATAGCATTTTTAATCAATATAACACTTTGTTGAGAAATTCTAGTGCCTTTTCTCTCTTAATATGCAAGATTTACACAAGGAGGGAGATTGCCGGCAGCTGGAATTCTGGACCTGAAAAAGCTATGTCAGAGATACCTATTCTGCACATCTCCAAATGAGCTAAAATTTCACTGAGATTTATTTTGGAATAAATAAAAAATACTGGAAGAAAGAATTACCAGAGGGGACCACCGAGGAGCCCACGAGGCACCAGGGTGCGCCACCCCCACCCCCCCTCCCCCCCAGGCGCGCCCTACTGGCTCGTGGGGCCCCTGGCCATCCTCTGGCCCCCATTTTCTGGTATATAAGTCCATTTTCCCTAGAAAAAATATAGAGAAGACTTTTGAGACGGTGCACCGCCGTCTCGAGGCAGAACTTGGGCAGGAGCACGTTTGCTCTCCGGCGGAGCGATTCTGCCAGGGATACTTCCCTCCGGGAGGGGGAAATCATCGCCATCAGCATCACCAACGATCCTCTCATCGTGGGAGGAACAATCTTCATCAACATCTTCACCAGCACCATCTCATCTCAAACCCTAGTTCATCTCTTGTATTCAATCTTTGTCTCAAAACCTCAGATTGGTACCTGTGGGTTGCTAGTAGTGTTGATTACATCTTGTAGTTGATGCTAGTTGGTTTATTTGGTGGAAGATTATATGTTCAGATCCAATATGCTATTTAATACCCCTCTGATCTTGGACATGAAGATGATTTGTGAGTAGTTACTTTTGTTCTTGAGGACATGGGAGAAATCTTGTCATAAGTAATCATGTGAATTTGGTATTCGTTCGATATTATGATGATATGTATGTTGTTGATTCTCTTAGTGGTGTCATGTGAACGTCGACTACATGACACTTCACCATCTTTGGGCCTAAGGGAATGCATTGTGGAGTAGTAATTAGATGATGGGTTGCTAGAGTGATAGAAGCTTAAACCCTAGTTTATGCTCTATTCCGTAAGGGGCTGATTTGGATCCATATATTTAATGCTATGGTTAGAGTTATCTTAATTCTTCTTTCGTAGTTGCGGATGCTTGCGAGAGGGGGTAATCATAAGTGGGAGGCTTGTTCAAGTAAGAACAGCACCCAAGCACCGGTCCACCCACATATCAAATTATCAAAGTAGCGAACACGAATCAAACCAACATGATGAAAGTGACTAGATGAAATTCCCATGTGTCCTCGAGAACGCTTTGCTTACTATAAGAGATCGTTCCGGCTTGTCCTTTGCTACAAAAAGGATTGGGCCACCTTGTTGCACTCTTTGTTACTATTGCTACTTGTCACTTGTTACAAATTATCTTGCTATCAAACTACTCGTTTTTGATAATTTCAGTGCTTTCAGAAAATACCTTGCTGAAAACCGCTTGTCATTTCCTTCTGCTGCTCGTTGGGTTCGACACTCTTACTTATCGAAAGGACTACGATTGATCCCCTATACTTGTGGGTCATCAAAAGCATATGCACTACGGTTAACAAAGGTGGCTAAGGATGCTTAAAATTTAAGCCGGCAAAAGAATTATTAGAATTCGAGAGTCGGTAATGAGGACAGCTAAAGATATGTTTGAGTTGTCTGAAATAAGAGCCGGCAACATTACAGAGCAGTTTCTGGGTCAAAACAACCACAAACAGTTACTGTTCAAATTCAGCCATAGTTACAGATCTAATAAAGGCTAAGATGGCAATGGCTGCGGGACTGCTACGAAAGGGATCTATTTCAACAATAAAACAAGTTCAGTACAAGGTCAAATTAGTTGCGGAGTTGTTTCAGCATACAATGGTTGATAGATCTACGGGCGAACTACGGCCATTTTCCTAAAATGAATCATCGATGAACTTGACGAACTACGGAAGAACTATGGTAATGGAGGAATGTCGCGGATAAAGTAAAGAACTCACAGATTTATGTAGAGAAGCTTGAGGGTCTTGGGCTTCGTGGTCACGGCCACGGCGGATTCCGGCGAAGCTCTAGCGACGGTGTCAATCGAGCAGTCCTCGTCGGCGGCGGGGGCTGGAGAGCTCGAAGTGCGCAGAGACAAGAAGAGTGAGAGGAGGAAGAAGAGCTCGAAGAGGCGAGGTAAAAGAGATCTGGGTGCCTTGCTGGCCTATTTATATGCAGGGTAAAAACCGAAGCAGCGCGGTGGAGCCCCGAGGTGGCGTAGTAAATTTCGGCTAAAGGGGTGCCAAAATTCTCGCGATTGACAAGATTTGACATATCCACTAAAAGATTCGTTATGAGGTCATACACACGTGTCAAGCAGAGCAGGTGATGTCATGAAGTGAAATAACAAAACTGCTAAGTGTGAAAAGAACCATGAGACCCGGCAACATTTTGATCATTGTTAGAGACCCGGTCAAGTGACGTGGCAGAAGAGAAATGATGAGGATTAAAGAGATAAAACAGGTGCCGACTCTGAAGAAATCTAGACCCAGAATACAACCTTTCACGTTTTTCCCTTGTCTTATTTTCAGGATGGAGTTTAACATGGATAAATCCAAGCTAAACTGGGGGCTAATGTTGGGGATATTACCCGCGTTGAGACCCGGTATTAGTATAACCCGGTTGGAGCTTACGGGCTCTGAGAGTCACACTGTTTCCGGGTCATGGTGAAGCTAAGCGGGAAAGACTAGAGGCCTGGAACGAGACCCGGCCAACCAAGAGCCGGCTCTCACATGGGCCTATGGGCCGACTCACGAAGTGGCCCAGAGGAGACTTTCCAACTTGGGGAACAAGATCATATGAGTTAGAATAGGATACGGGTTGAGAGTAAGACCCAGAATCTTCTGTAAAACCAGGGACTCAACCTATTATATAAAGGGGAGTGCCTAGGACGAAAAGAACAGGTTACAATCTCTCAAAAGCTAGGTTAGCGATTCCACACCCTTGTAATCAAGATCATCATCAATATCAATCAAGCAGGAGTAGGCTTTTACTTCCACCGTGAAGGGCCGAACTTGGGTAAACCCGTGTCTCTCGATTCCGATCAACCCCGTTCAAGCTACCACCTAGTTGAGATGGCCTCACCGCTAAGTCCTTTCACGAGGACATTTGCCGTGACAAAACCACGACACGTACCATAAATCGAGAGGCAATGTTCGATGGCTATCACGCGTGTATTCAACAACGAAGTACTGTACATGGATAGGCAATTGGTTGGACGTGGGGGTATCACGCGTACGCACTAACAAGGCACTGTACATCGAAAGGAAATATTTGGTGGCAAGCAACCGGCTGGGGTGATAGTATAGCGCTACGACACGAACGATCTCATGTATTGAAAGGCGTCATGCAACCAGTAGCACTCAAAAATGGGGTCATCAACTATTGCGCACAACCGGACAACATCGACAGGGGGATCTTGTACTATGAGAGAGGTTGCAACGTTCATCCGCACTCGCATATGGGGTCATCACGCACACCTCTCCAACTCAATCGTCAGTAGACACTCGCGCATATGGGGATCTCCAACTACCACGCACGATCGCTATGGGGTCCCTACTCGCCCATACAACTTCTCCAACTATCCACACCACCACCAAGTATGCAACATCATGGCTATAGCGAGAAAGAGTCTCGCAATTATTGATCGAGTTATGTAATGCGAGGTCTCACACATGATATTGCGCACGATCGTGCAAACTGCCCACTATCCCACTTGGCTTCGACCACCCACCGTATACCAAGCATGGCGAAACTGACCCGAGGAATAGGTGAAAAATCCTTGACATCACTTTTACCACGATTTTTTTTGTCATGCAAGGCCCAAAGAATGTGACCCAAGTGCGTGAATGGTGCTTACAGGATGCAATTTCCATTTTATGTTATAATTATTTGTCATGGAAGTGTTTCGTCAACTGAAAGTACACACAATCTCTTTGTGTATTTGGTAATTCATGTCAACATACATTTCCTTGGACTAATGATTTCCTTTAGGAATAGTCTCTTTACGTACAACTTGGGAAGTAAAGATGGAACCCTCAAAATGCTAAGGACAAGTGTTGGACAAGCCTCAAGACTTATTTTACATTTGAGTGATCCAAGATCACATTGAGTCCATAGGTATGCCAATACTATCAAAAGGGGATGAGGTTAAGATGGTGAGTTCATTGCTCAAGTGTTGAAAGATCAAAGTATAAAGGCCTCATACAAGTTCCCACACTCCCACTATATCACAAACGAAACATCCATCTCAGACTCACCGAAACATTTTACAACGGAGTCACCAGGTCATCTTTGATATAGCCATTGCCTAAACCCTAGAACTTTCGGTCTCATCGAGTTGACCCTTCGGTCTCATCGAAGAGCACTTGCCAACCTTCTATTGCCTACTATAATTCATTTGGAATTTCCGAACGGTTTCAATCGGTGACACCAAAGTGTGTAAAGTGAACAGTTTCATCCGAAGTCACCGAAATATCCAAAGTTTGAATATTTTGTACGATTTGGTCTGACCGAGCGTTTTCATCTGATCTCACCCAAATGTGCTAAAAGTGAGTACCCACACCCACTCCACCATTGTCTCTCGAAGCAAACACATTACACATGTTGGGGAACGTTGCATGGGAAACAAAAAAATTTCCTACGCACACACAAGATCTATCCATGGTGATGAGCATCTACGAGAGGGAGAGTGAATCTACATACCCTTGTAGATCGCTAAGCGGGAAGCGTTAAGAAACGCGGTTGATGTAGTCGAACGTCTTCGTGATCCAAATCACCGAGCGTCCCGCGATCCAATCACGATCCGTCCCGATCAAGTACCGAACGGACGGCACCTCCGCGTTCAGCACACGTACAGCTTGATGACGATCTCCGCCTTCTTGATCCAGCAAGAGAGAGCGAAGAGATAGACGAGTTCTCCGCCAGCACAACGGCGTAGTGGGGGTGGTGGTGGAGCTGTTCCGGCAGGGCTTCGCCTAAGCACCGACAAAAACAGATTTGAGGAAAAACGTATAGACGGGGGGGGGGAGAGAGGGCTGCATCGTGGCTTAGGGTGTTTGGCCCTCTCTCCCCTCTAGTATATATAGGAGGGAGGGGAAGGGGGCTGGCTCCCTAGGGTTTCCACCCTAGGTGTGGCCGAACCAAGGAGGAGGAGGTGGACTCCTCCACTTCTTCCTAGTCCAAATAGGACACCTTCCATATTTGGTTCCCCTTCCCTTTTCTTGGGTTTTATGCCTTTTCCACTTATTCCAGCCGCATGGGCCTTATAGGGCTGCCTTGCCCAGCCCACTAAGGGCTGGTGCAACCCCCTTTAGGCCCATGTGGCCTCCCGGCGTGGGTGGCCCCTCCCGATGGCCCTCCGGCACTCCCGGTACACTACCGGAAATACCCGAAACTTTTCCGGTGGCCAAAACGGGACTTCCTATATATCAATATTTACCTCCGGACCATTCCGGAGCTCCTCGTGATGTCCGTGATCTCATCCGGGACTCCGAACAACCTTCGGTCACCAACATGCATAACTCAAATCTACCAAAACGTCACTGAACCTTAAGTGTTCAGACCCTGCGGGTTCGAGAACTATGTAGACATGACCGAGACACCTCTACGGCCAATAACCAATAGCGGGACCTGGATGCCCATATTGGTTCCTACATATTCTACGAAGATCTATATCGGTCGAACCTCTATGTCAAGGATTCAATTAATCCCGTATGCTGTTCCCTTTGTTCTTCGGTATGTTACTTGCCCGAGATTCGATCGTCAGTATCTCTATACCTAGTTCAATCTCGTTACTGGCAAGTCTCTTTACTCGTTCCGTAATACAAGATCTCGTGGCTAACACTTTAGTCACATTGCTTGCAAGGCTCATTGTGATGTTGTATTACCGAGTGGGCCCTGAGATACCTCACCGTCACACGGAGTAACAAATCCCAGTCTTGATCCATGCCAACCCAACAGACACCCTCGGAGATACCTGTAGAGCATCTTTATAGTCACCCAGTTACGTTGCGACGTTTGATACACACAAGGTATTCCTTCGGTGTCAGTGAGTTGCATGATCTCATGGTCATAGGAACAGATACTTGACATGCAGAAAACAATAGCAATAAACTGACACGATCAAATGCTACGTTTATAGTTTGGGTCTTGTCCATCACATCATTCTCCTAATGATGTGATCCCGTTATCAAATGACATCTCATGTCCATGGCTAGGAAACCTTCACCATCTTTTGATCAACGAGCTAGTTAACTAGAGGCATACTAGGGACACAGTGTTGTCTATGTATCCACACATGTACTTGAGTTTCCAATCAATACAATTATAGCATGGATAATAAACAATTATCATGAACAAGGAAATATAATAATAACCAATTTATTATTGCCTCTAGGGCATATTTCCAACAGTCTCCCACTTGCACTAGAGTCAATAATCTAGCTCACATCACTATGTGATTTACATTGTAATGAATCGAACACCCATGCAGTTCTGGTGTTGTTCATGTTTAGCCCTTGGAAGAGGTTTAGTCATCGGATCTGCAACATTCAGATCTGTGTGTACTTTGCAAATATTTATGTCGTCCTCCTTGATGTAATCGCAGATGGAATTGAAACGTCGCTTTATGTGTCTGGTCCTCTTGTGAAATCTTGGTTCCTTGGCCAGAGCAATGGCACCAGTATTATCACAAAACAGAGTCATTGGGTTAAGCGCACTAGGCACTACTCCAAGATCTGTCATGAACTCCTTCATCCAGACACCTTCCTTCGCCGCCTCCGAGGCAGCGATGTACTCCGCTTCGCATGTAGAATTAGCTACCACGCTTTGCTTGGAACTGCACCAACTAACCGCACCCCCATTAAGAATAAATACGTATCCGGTTTGTGACTTAGAGTCATCCGGATCAGTGTCAAAACTTGCATCGACGTAACCCTTTACGACGAGCTCTTGATCACCTCCATAAACGAGAAACATGTCCTTAGTCCTTTTTAGGTACTTTAGGATATTCTTGACCGCCGTCCAGTGTTCCATTCCTGGATCACTTTGAAACCTTCCGACCATACTTATGGCAAGGCTGACATCGGGTCTTATGAACAGCATTGCATACATGATAGAGCCTATGGCTGAAGCATAGGGGATGACACTCATCTTTTCTCTATCTTCTGCAGTCACTGGGCATTGAGTCTTACTCAACTTCACACCTTGCAAAACAGGCAAGAACCCCTTCTTGGACTGATCCATTTTGAACTTTTTCAAAATCTTATCAAGGTATGTGCTTTGTGAAAGTCCTATCAAGCGTCTTGATCTATCTCTATAGATCTTGATGCCTAATATGAAAGCAGCTTCTCCTAGGTCCTTCACTGAAAAACTCTTGTTCAAATATTCCTTCACGCCTTCCAACATTTCTATATTGTTTCCAATCAGCAATATGTCATCCACATATAATATTAGAAACGCTATAGAGCTCCCACTCACTTTCTTGTAAATACAAGCTTCTCCGTAAACTTGTATAAACTCGAACGCTTTGATCACCTCATCAAAGCGAAGATTCCAACTCCGAGATGCTTGCACCAGTCCATAAATGGATCGCTGGAGTTTGCAAACTTTGTCAGCATTCTCTGGATCGACAAAACCTTCTGGTTGCATCATATACAACTCTTCCTTAAGGAAACCATTAAGGAACGCTGTTTTGACATCCATCTGCCAAATTTCATAATCGAAAAAGGCAGCTATTGCTAACATGATTCTGACGGACTTAAGCATCGCTACGGGTGAGAAGGTCTCATCGTAGTCAACTCCTTGAACTTGTGAAAAACCCTTTGCCACAAGTCGAGCTTTATAGATGGTGACATTACCGTCCGCGTCCGTCTTCCTCTTAAAGATCCATTTGTTCTGAATGGCCTTACGCCCTTCAGGTAATACTTCCAAAGTCCATACTTTGTTTTCATACATGGATCCCATCTCAGATTTCATGGCCTCTATCCACTTCTCGGAATCCGGGCCCATCATCGCTTCTCCATAGCTCGTAGGTTCATCGTTGTCTAACAACATGACTTCTAAGACAGGGTTGCCGTACCACTCAGGAGCAGTACGCGTCCTTGTCGACCTACGAGGTTCGATAGCAACTTGATTCGAAGGTTCATGATCATCATCATTAACTTCCTCTTCAACTGATGCAGGCTCTACAGAAACATCTTTCTGTACTGTGCTACTCTCAGGTTGAAGTAAAGGTTCAACAACCTCATCAAGTTCTATCTTCCTCCCACTCAATTCTTTCGAGAGAAACTCTTTCTCAAGAAATGTTCCGTTTTTAGCGACAAACACTTTGCCTTCGGATCTGAGGTAGAAGGTATATCCAACTGTCTCTTTTGGATATCCTATGAAGATGCATTTCTCCGCTTTGGGTTCCAGCTTTTCAGGATGAAGCTTTTTGACATAAGCATCACATCCCCAAACTTTAAGAAACGACAGCTTTGGCTTCTTACCAAACCAAAGTTCATATGGCATCGTCTCAACGGATTTCGATGGTGCCCTATTTAAAGTGAATGCAGCTGTCTCTAATGCATAACCCCAAAACGATAGTGGCAAATCGGAAAGAGACATCATAGATCGCACCATATCCAATAAGGTTCGATTACGACGTTCGGACACACCATTACGCTGTGGTGTTCCAGGCGGTGTCAGTTGTGAAACAATTCCACATTGTCTTAAGTGACTGCCAAACTCATAACTCAGATATTCTCCTCCTCGATCAGATCGTAGGAATTTAATCTTCTTGTTACGATGATTCTCAACTTCACTCTGAAATTGTTTGAACTTTTCAAACGTTTCAGACTTGTGTTTCATTAAGTAAATATACCCATATCTACTTAAGTCATCAGTGAAGGTGAGAAAGTAACGATAACCACCACGTGCTTCAATGCTCATCGGACCGCACACATCAGTATGTATGATTTCCAACAAGTCACTTGCCCGTTCCATTGTTCCAGAGAACGGCGTTTTAGTCATCTTGCCCATGAGGCATGGCTCACATGTGTCAAGTGATTCAAAATCAAGTGATTCCAAAAGTCCATCAGCATGGAGCTTCCTCATGCGTTTTACGCCAATATGACCTAAACGGCAGTGCCACAAGAAAGTGGTTTTATCATTATCAATTCTACATCTTTTGGCATCAATGTTATAAATATGTGTATCATTACTATCGAGATTCAATAAGAATAAACCCCTCACATCGGGTGCATGACCATAAAAGATATTACTCATATAAATAGAACAACCATTATTCTCTGATTTAAACGAGTAACCGTCTCGCAATAAACAAGATCCAGATATAATGTTCATGCTTAACGCAGGCACCAAATAACATTTATTCAGGTTCATCACTAATCCCGATGGTAATCGAAGAGCGAGCGTGCCGACGGCGATCACATCAACCTTGGAACCATTTCCTACGCGCATCGTCACTTCGTCCTTTGCCAGCCTCCGTCTATTCTGCAGTTCCTGTTTAGAGTTGCAAATGTGAGCAACCGCACCGGTATCAAATACCCAGGCACTACAACGAGAGTTGGTAAGGTACACATCAATAACATGTATATCATATATACCTTGTTTGTTGTTGGCCGCCTTCTTGTCAGCCAAATACTTGGGGCAGTTCCGCTTCCAGTGTCCAGTTCCCTTGCAATGAAAACACACAGTTTCTGGTTTGGGTCCAGCCTTGGGTTTCTTCACGGGAGGAGCAACTGCTTTGCCACTCTTCTTGGAGTTACCCTTCTTACCCTTGCCATTTTTCTTGAAACTGGTGGTTTTATTGACCATCAACACTTGATGCTCCTTCTGAATTTCAGACTCAGCGACTTTCAGCATCGCAAACAGCTCGGCGACTGACTTGTTCATCCCGTGCATGTTATAGTTCAACACGAAGATCTTGTAGCTAGGTGGCAATGATTGAAGAACTCTGTCAGTGATAGCCTCTGGCGGAAGGGGCATCCCCAATTCAGCCAGACGGGTGGAGTACCCAGACATTCTGAGTATGTGATCACTAACAGACCCATTCTCCTCCATCTTGCAAGCATAGAACTTATCGGAGGTCTCATACCTCTCGATCCTGGCATTCTTCTGAAAGATAAACTTCAACTCCTGGAACATCTCATATGCCCCATGACGTTCAAAACGTCTTTGAAGTCCCGGTTCTAAGCCATACAACATTGCACATTGAACTATTGAGTAATCATCAGAACGAGCCTGCCAGGCGTTCACAACGTCTAGAGACTCAACTGGAGCGGGTGGATCACCAAGCGGTGCATCAAGGACATAAGCCTTCTGGGAAGCCGTAAGGATAATCCTTAGATTACGAGCCTAGTCCACAAAGTTACTTCCATCATCTTTCAACTTAGCTTTCTCTAGGAACGCATTAAAATTCAGGGTTGCTACTGCGCGAGCCATGATCTACAACATAAATATAGCAAAGACAACTTAGACTATTGTTCAAGATAATGAGTTTAGTTAATCATATTACTTAAAAAACTCCCACTCAAATTGACATCCCTCCGGTCATTCGAGTGTCACATGATCCAAATCCACCAACTCAAGTCCGATCATCACGTGAGTTGAGGTGGTTTCAATGGTGAACATCTTCATGTTGATCATATCTACTATATGACTGATGTTCGACCTTTCGGTCTCTTGTGTTCCGAGGCCATGTCTGTACATGCTAGGCTCGTCAAGTTTAACCCGAGTGTTCCGCACGTGCAACATGGCTTACACCCGTTGTATGTGAACGTAGAGTCTATCACACCCGATCATCACGGCGTGTCTCGAAACGACGAACTTTCGCAACGGTGCACACTCGGGGAGAACACAATTTATCTTGAAATTTAAGTGAGGGATCACCTTATAATGCTACCGTCGTCCTAAGCAAAATAAGATGCATAAAAGGATTAACATCACATGCAAATCATAAGTGACATGATATGGCCATGAACTCGTGCTTTTGATCTCCATCTCCAAAGCACCGGCATGATCTCCATCGTCACCGGCATGACACCATGATCTCCATCATCTTGATCTCCATCAACGTGTCGCCATGAGGTTGTCGCGCCGACTGTTGCTTCCACGACTATTGCTAACGTTTAGCGATAAAGTAAAGCATTACATAGCGCTTAATGATTGACACGCAGGTCATACAATAATTAAAGACAACTCTATGGCTCCTGCCAGTTGCCGTACTCATCGACATGCAAGTCATGATATTCTATACAACACATGATCATCTCATACATCACATATATCTCATCATGTAATTGGCCATATCACATCACAACATACCCTGCAAAAACAAGTTAGACGTCCTCTAATTGTTGTTGCATGTTTTACGTGGCTGCTACGGGTATCTAGCAAGAATGATTCTTACCTACGCAAAAACCACAACGGTGATATAAAAGTTGCTATTTCACCTTCTACAAGGACCGCCTCTGTCGAATCCGATTCAACTAAAGTGGGAGAGACAGACACCCGCCAGCCATCTTATGCAACAAAGTTACATGTCAGTCGATGGAACCGGTCTCTCGTACGTGGACGAGTAAGGTTGGTCCGAGCCGCTTCATCCCACAATACCGCTGAATCAAGAAAAGACTAAGGAGGGAAGCAATCTGAATATCAACGCCCACAAACTCCTTTGTGTTCTACTCGAGATCTCATCTACGCATAGACCTAGCTCAGATGCCACTGTTGGGGAACGTTGCATGGGAAACAAAAAATTTTCCTACGCACACACAAGATCTATCCATGGTGATGAGCATCTACGAGAGGGAGAGTGAATCTACATACCCTTGTAGATCGCTAAGCAGGAAGCGTTAAGAAACGCGGTTGATGTAGTCGAACGTCTTCGTGATCCAAATCACCGAGCGTCCCGCGATCCAATCACGATCCGTCCCGATCAAGTACCGAACGGACGGCACCTCCGCGTTCAGCACACGTACAGCTTGATGACGATCTCCGCCTTCTTGATCCAGCAAGAGAGAGCGAAGAGATAGACGAGTTCTCCGCCAGCACAACGGCGTAGTGGGGGTGGTGGTGGAGCTGTTCCGGCAGGGCTTCGCCTAAGCACCGACAAAAACAGATTTGAGGAAAAACGTATAGACGGGGGGGGGGGGAGAGAGGGCTGCATCGTGGCTTAGGGTGTTTGGACCTCTCTCCCCTCTAGTATATATAGGAGGGAGGGGAAGGGGGCTGGCTCCCTAGGGTTTCCACCCTAGGTGTGGCCGAACCAAGGAGGAGGAGGTGGACTCCTCCACTTCTTCCTAGTCCAAATAGGACACCTTCCATATTTGGTTCCCCTTCCCTTTTCTTGGGTTTTATGCCTTTTCCACTTATTCCAGCCGCATGGGCCTTATAGGGCTGCCTTGCCCAGCCCACTAAGGGCTGGTGCAACCCCCTTTAGGCCCATGTGGCCTCCCGGCGTGGGTGGCCCCTCCCGATGGCCCTCCGGCACTCCCGGTACACTACCGGAAATACCCGAAACTTTTCCGGTGGCCAAAATGGGACTTCCTATATATCAATCTTTACCTCCGGACCATTCCGGAGCTCCTCGTGATGTCCGTGATCTCATCCGGGACTCCGAACAACCTTTGGTCACCAACATGCATAACTCAAATCTACCGAAACGTCACCGAACCTTAAGTGTGCAGACCCTGCGGGTTCGAGAACTATGTAGACATGACCGAGACACCTCTACGGACAATAACCAATAGCGGGACCTAGATGCCCATATTGGTTCCTACATATTCTACGAAGATCTATATCGGTCGAACCTCTATGTCAAGGATTCAATTAATCCCGTATGCTGTTCCCTTTGTTCTTCGGTATGTTACTTGCCCGAGATTCGATCGTCGGTATCTCTATACCTAGTTCAATCTCGTTACTGGCAAGTCTCTTTACTCGTTCCGTAATACAAGATCTCGTGGCTAACACTTTAGTCACATTGCTTGCAAGGCTCATTGTGATGTTGTATTACCGAGTGGGCCCTGAGATACCTCTCTGTCACACGGAGTAACAAATCCCAGTCTTGATCCATGCCAACCCAACAGACACCCTCGGAGATACCTGTAGAGCATCTTTATAGTCACCCAGTTACGTTGCGACGTTTGATACACACAAGGTATTCCTCCGGTGTCAGTGAGTTGCATGATCTCATGGTCATAGGAACAGATACTTGACATGCAGAAAACAATAGCAATAAACTGACACGATCAAATGCTACGTTTATAGTTTGGGTCTTGTCCATCACATCATTCTCCTAATGATGTGATCCCGTTATCAAATGACATCTCATGTCCATGGCTAGGAAACCTTCACCATCTTTTGATCAACGAGCTAGTTAACTAGAGGCATACTAGGGACACAGTGTTGTCTATGTATCCACACATGTACTTGAGTTTCCAATCAATACAATTATAGCATGGATAATAAACAATTATCATGAACAAGGAAATATAATAATAACCAATTTATTATTGCCTCTAGGGCATATTTCCAACAGTCTCCCACTTGCACTAGAGTCAATAATCTAGCTCACATCACTATGTGATTTACATTGTAATGAATCGAACACCCATGCAGTTCTGGTGTTGTTCATGTTTAGCCCTTGGAAGAGGTTTAGTCATCGGATCTGCAACATTCAGATCTGTGTGTACTTTGCAAATATTTATGTCGTCCTCCTTGATGTAATCGCAGATGGAATTGAAACGTCGCTTTATGTGTCTGGTCCTCTTGTGAAATCTTGGTTCCTTGGCCAGAGCAATGGCACCAGTATTATCACAAAACAGAGTCATTGGGTTAAGCGCACTAGGCACTACTCCAAGATCTGTCATGAACTCCTTCATCCAGACACCTTCCTTCGCCGCCTCCGAGGCAGCGATGTACTCCGCTTCGCATGTAGAATTAGCTACCACGCTTTGCTTGGAACTGCACCAGCTAACCGCACCCCCATTAAGAATAAATACGTATCCGGTTTGTGACTTAGAGTCATCCGGATCAGTGTCAAAACTTGCATCGACGTAACCCTTTACGACGAGCTCTTGATCACCTCCATAAACGAGAAACATGTCCTTAGTCCTTTTTAGGTACTTTAGGATATTCTTGACCGTCGTCCAGTGTTCCATTCCTGGATCACTTTGAAACCTTCCGACCATACTTATGGCAAGGCTGACATCGGGTCTTATGCACAGCATTGCATACATGATAGAGCCTATGGCTGAAGCATAGGGGACGACACTCATCTTTTCTCTATCTTCTGCAGTCACTGGGCATTGAGTCTTACTCAACTTCACACCTTGCAAAACAGGCAAGAACCCCTTCTTGGACTGATCCATTTTGAACTTTTTCAAAATCTTATCAAGGTATGTGCTTTGTGAAAGTCCTATCAAGCGTCTTGATCTATCTCTATAGATCTTGATGCCTAATATGAAAGCAGCTTCTCCTAGGTCCTTCACTGAAAAACTCTTGTTCAAATATTCCTTCACGCCTTCCAACATTTCTATATTGTTTCCAATCAGCAATATGTCATCCACATATAATATTAGAAACGCTATAGAGCTCCCACTCACTTTCTTGTAAATACAAGCTTCTCCGTAAACTTGTATAAACTCGAACGCTTTGATCACCTCATCAAAGCGAAGATTCCAACTCCGAGATGCTTGCACCAGTCCATAAATGGATCGCTGGAGTTTGCAAACTTTGTCAGCATTCTCTGGATCGACAAAACCTTCTGGTTGCATCATATACAACTCTTCCTTAAGGAAACCGTTAAGGAACGCTGTTTTGACATCCATCTGCCAAATTTCATAATCGAAAAAGGCAGCTATTGCTAACAGGCCTCTCACCATGTTAACACCTGGCCAGGTGAGCCGGGCTGAGTGCCCCCTTGTCGGTTCCATCCTAGGCCACTTTGGGCGTCCCATGGCGATCTACAAGGAAAATAGAGAAGTTTTGACATTCAAGACAAGGACTCCATAGCCGAATAGTACTCCTGTAATCCTAGGCCTCTGGTAAACCGAGGCTAGTCTAGTCGATAGAACATCTCACAACATCTGAGAGATGAGACACAAAACAATCTTGTGGTAGATCAACCTGTACTTTGTACCCCCAACCCAAATCAATACAAACACAACCAGGACGTAGGGTATTATCTCTTTGAGAAAGCCGAACCTGGGTACAACCTCGTGTCCCTGTTACCATCACATCTAGGCTACCAGTTCGGGACCCCCTACCCGAGATTCCTGGAATCGACTCTGTCGTTGGTGGCCCATTCACGTCCCACTACGTAGTCGTCTTGATTCGATGGGACTTCAGATTGGTTCCGGCGCGTTCTACGCGCCGGAACGAATCTTCGTCTTCGGCATTGGCATCTTCATCGTCGACTCGACTGGTCACCTCGTCGGGTTGAGGAATACACCTCATGTCGGATCTGTCAGAGATCGATGGGTGTCTTCATCATTATCAACTTCAATCTCAACCAAGATCATGGAAAAATTTGTCCATGCAGCTCGGGGACTCAACATCAACTTTGCCCTCGCGCGATCGTGGAGATTGTTTTGGATAGCGGATTCATTTTTGACGTCCCCACATCCTCAAAATTGAATATCGGTGAAGGGAAACAAATTTTTTGGTCGACCTTTTGTTCCTTTGGGTCGGCTCTAGGGGTGGCGTCCGATCTCGTCCATGCAAATCTTGGTAGCGCGCCCAATCGGCCAAGACATTTTGCCCACCTATCCGATGAACATATGAAGTTGTTGTAAAGAAATCATCCGAGTTGTCCATGATGGTACCTTGTGGGAAAACACCCGAACACCTTGCGGGCGACGACGGTGGTGGGCGTGGTCGAGTCACGACCAATGAAGGGAAACGCCCTCCACATACAGGCAGCAGACCGCCGGCGGTGACCGTGGAGGCAGAGGTGGTGCCGGCGACCCTGGGTAGGCGTGCCTTGTATTGCTCCCGAGGTCTATGAGGAGCGGGCGCAAAAGTGGGCGTCGGTGGTTGCGGTGGCGTTGGGGGTGTCGGTGGTTGCGGTGGCGTTGGGTCCATCGGTGGATGCGGCGGTGAGGCCTGTGGTAGTGGCAAAGCGGCCGGAGTTGGGGTGGCGGCGGCGAAGGCGAGGAAGAGGGGTTGGTGTGTGTGGAGGAGGAGGGGGAAGAATGACCGTTGTGGCACAAACGAGCAGGCTAGGGGAGGAAATGGGGAGGAACAACGCGGGCGTCCGCTGTGTATCCGCGCCGAGGCAAACCAGGCCCAATTTTGGGCCGAAAATGAGTCAAAACGGACAGTCGTCCGGTTGTGTCGACGCGTTGGGCCACTTTTTTGTTCGGCTGGACCCAAATGGACGCGGACAAACAAAATGCATCGGCGCATTGGAGTTGGCCTGGGGCGCGTTTGGTAGGTCGCATACAGCCCAACCAGGCCCGCGCGGGAAGAATTTGGCCTGTTTGGCTGCCCGCATACACTATTTGGCCCGCATAGCACGAACTTTAAAGTACCTCCAAGCCAGGCCCGCTAGGAACAGCTGAATCGGTAGTTTCTAGCGAGCCAGGCTCGACCGAAGTAGGGGAGGGGAACGTGGCGCTGAGCTCGGGCGACCACGGAGATGGCGTGAGCTCGCACGTGTCTCCGTAAAATCAGCGGGAGGATTTCAGCTCACCTCCCGCCGATTCGGTTGCCCTATATAGCCCCCTTCGCCTCACCGGCGAAACTCCCGCCACCCTTCTCCCCCTTTTCGAGCTTTCCCTCCGACGCGCATCGGCACCGACGAGCAGGTAAGCGGCGCTCCTTCCCCGGCCGGCGGACCACAGCGGTGGTGATACATGTCATGATACCTCATTTTAGTGATCCAGTAATGGAACAGAAAAGTATCCCGCACCTATTTCCCCGGAGGTGACCTTGGATTATCGAACCCACGAGAGGAAGGTTCCCTCGAAGCGATGGTCTCTAGCAAGCTTTCGTTAAAGGACCAATTCCAGCTTTTGAACGGATCAATCAAGCAAATGACGATTCAAACACTATACTAAAAAGAGGTACGGGTATGAGGTCTTAATGCTTACAACCATGTATTTGTGTTGGGACCAAATATGATCTTAATTTGTGCGATGGAAGTCACCCATCGAGATGTGCTTGTTACTAACTAAAGTGGGGGATGTGTCCAAATAACATCTTGACCGGCACGAGTCCTGCATCAAGAATCAGTTGTCCTACCGCAGATCCTATCTGTCGCACGGGGTTGCCTCGATAATTAAGATTAAAATAATCAGACAAGAGCTTTGGGCATTTAATGACTACACCTCATGAATCCCTAGGGATTGGATCCATGTCACCATACTAAGCCTTTCTATCATTGGTGTTCAGAATGACACTTCATGTTCTCCCTGCCCTTAGCCTCACCGTGGCTCGATCTCCATGATCCTGGGTACCTGCAAGGATGAAGATCGCGGACAAGACAAGAGACATCTATGGAACAATTTTATTTCACACATACGGGATGTTAATTCAAAGCCCTTCCATTGATCCCTACACCAAATACAGCGGGTTGCAACGCCTATGCCTCAACCCATACCTTACCGAACTACTCACACATAGAGATCATATCGCAAGAAGAAACATTGAAGAACACATCTTGATGATTGATTGATTGCAAATATGTCTTACAATGGATGCCTTGTGCGATGCACAATTACAAGTATGAACTAGAGGGAGATGGAATATGGTGGTGATGGTGGCTATGGAGATGGAAATGGCGGCTAGGGTTTGTGAAGGGGGGTGACGATGGTTCTATTCTGGCTTTGCTCGACGCTTCTCTGTTGACATTTCAATGGGGTCCCTTTATAAAAGTTGTTCAGGTAGACGAGCTGCCTCGGAATCCATGCCATACGGGCGCACGCTTGCGCCCGTATGGAATGTCGTCTTTTGTGCTGCTTTGTCTGGCACGCCTCCTGGTAATTGCTTCTTTCTTCATTTCCATTCCTTTCCTCATTCCCACGTGATTTCTTGCCTTTTTAGCCCATTTCCTGTGGAAACACATCAAAGAGAGGATTTGTGGAATCCTTTGCATGCATTAGTCAGTAGTAGCAATATCGGAGCGAATATCTCGGTTTAAACTAAGGGTGAATGAGTGTAAAAATATCACTCATCAACTCCCCCAATGTCGGTGTAAAAACCGGCAGACCTCGGGGTAGGGGGTCCCGAGCTGTGGATCTTGGATCGATGGTAACAGAAACGAGGGAGACGATGTTTACCCAGGTTTGGGCCCTCTTGATGGAGGTAAAACCCTACGTCCTGCTTCTGTTTATATTAATGGAGATGTATCGAGTACAGAGTTGATCTACCTCGAGATCGTAATATGTGTCTAACTTCTAGGGCTAGGTGAGCAATATTGCGTTGTTCCCCCCTACGGGCTAAACCCTATGGCTTATATACACGCCAGGGAGGGTACCTAGGGTTACAAGGTCGGTATCTAGGAGTAAGGCGGCTGGACAAATCTTGAAGTGTACTACAAGTCTTCGGTAGAGACAGCCTTGATCACGTCTCCCGTGTGTGGCCTCTGGAGTCCATCTTGATCACGTACGGGGGCATATCAGCCCAACCGAGGAGATGGGCTGGCTAGGTTAGCACCCCCTAATCCAGGACACCGTCAGTAGCCCCCGAACTGGTCTTCTACGCCGAGGACGACCTTTAACAAACATCACTTCGGATCCGGAGTCTCCGGCTTGACAGACGAGTTCCACTTTGCATTTCGGATTCTCTTAACAGAGCATCAATATCCGTGGTCCAACCGAGCTTGTACCCTGCCCGAGGTGGGTAGGTGTCTTAGCCTCAAAGGCTGGTTGTACAGGTATGAACAATCCAATCTTGCCTGACAACTTTATCGGAGAGGCTCGCCCCATGACAGGTCGAGCAGTTGCTGCCTCCCCCTCAAATCGCGGTTCAAGGCAGCCTGTTTACTGGCACGTCCCTTCGAGGCAGAGATCGTGCCCGCTTTCTTAGGGATATCATCAAGATTTTGCTTCCCCCCATATGTTTCAACAGCATTTTGGATAGCAACTACGAATTTATCGGCGCAGTGGGGGGGGGCTCTTGGCCTTTCACAGGTTTATAAGAGCAAAGGGGAGAACAGCGCGATAGCCCACGCTCCCATTCTTCCCCCACTGTTGCTTCGTCTAGCTCCAGCGCCCAGATGCAACCAGCGCGCCTTTCCCTTTCGCTGGCCCAACTCCTCAACCAGCCATGGCCGACACCCTCAAGGGACACTGGGGCGGCTCCATCGTGACAGCTGCGACCATCGCCGAGATACGCGACGCGGGGTATCTGGCCCCCGCCATCGCCGCCCGCGCTCCAGCGGCCGGCCAGCTGGTGCCCGCTCCCAACGCCGGGGAGCGGGTGGTCTTCGTTCCCCACCTCATCCGAGGCCTGGGGTTCCCGCTGCACCCCTTCGTGCGCGGGGTAATGTTCTATTATGGGTTACATTTCCACCACCTGGCCCCTAACTCCGTTCTCCACCTCGCCGCCATCATCACAGTTTGCGAGGCCTTCCTCCGCTGTGAGCCGCACTTCGGCTTATGGAGGAAGCTCTTCGGGATCAAACCGAAGTCAAGTGGCTCGGATCTCGCGGAGTGCGGAGGGGCCATGATCAGCAAGAACCAGGGGGCCACCTGGTTCAAGGGCACCTTCATCGAAATGGTGAAGGAGTGGCAAAGAGAGTGGTTCTACATCACCGAGCCACTCGCCCCTGGTCAAACCAAAGTCCCGGCCTTCTCGGCCGGGCCTCCCAAGAAACTCAAGTCCTGGAAGGAGAAGGACATCGCTTGGGGGAAGCCAGAAGAGGTGGAGACCCTGATCGATAGGATTCTATGGTGGTCCACAGCGGGAAAGGTTGAGCTGGCCGACGTCATCAATGTCATGCTCAACCGCCGCATACTTCCTCTCCAACTTCGAGCTACCCCGATGTGGGCACAAAAGCCCGAGGACATGGACACCATCACCTCCTTCTTCCGCTCCACCTTGGCAGCCATGTGGTCAAGGCTCATGAAGCTGGCCAAGGACAAGATTCCCAAGGAAGGGGAGGACCGCGGCCTCGAGCACGGCTATGAGGCCCCCCCGGTGAGTGGTTCCGCCCTTCAATCTTTGTTTTCTGCTCATTGCACTAAGGAGCAAAGTTCTTACTTGAATCATCATGCTTTGACATTTTGCAGAAGTGGCTGGCCTGGGTACAAGGGGTACAATGCCCGGCCCCACTGCCAGAGCAGCCCCCAACTCCCCTGCTCTCAGCGCTTCTGACCGAGGAGCCGCATGTGGTGGCCTCCAAAGGGACGAAGTCCCAGGCGGGGAGGTCAAGTGCTCGGACCAGGGGGACTTCGGTCACCCGGTCAAAAGAGACCCATACCTCCGCCGCTCAAGACGGCGGCGGCGAGGAGGGTGAGGAAGAGGAGGTTCCCCCTCCGAAGGGGAAGAGGTCGGCGTTAGAAGACGCCGACGGGGTCATGCCGCCGAAGGGCCTAAAGAGGCCGAGGCGAGCCTCATCCGAGGCCGCCGACAAGTCGTCGGAGAGAGCCGAGCTCTCCGGTGACTCAGCGGAAGACCTCCTCGCTAAGGGGAGGAAGAGACCGACACCCCGAGGGTAAGCGCTTGTCCTTGTCTTCCTTACTTGAGTCATTTTTTTCAGCAATGGAAATCTTTACAGAAGCAATCTTTCACATGTAGTCCACCGAGGGTAATCCCCAGCGGTTCTTCAAGCGGGTTGCCATCCGCCAGCGGGACTCCAGAGCCCACCGCTTCTCCCCCGAAGCATGATGGGCTAGGGGAGGCGACATCCACCATGGTCCCCGACGTCTGCTTGACGGGGGCCAACGAGGTGGCGATCATGGCCGGGGTCAATACCTCGGCCCAACAAGACCCGAGGACGGAGCGCCCCGAGGTCATCGAAGAAGGGCTGGGCCAGTCATTGGCCCAGTCGACATCTACCTCGGCTCCACCACACCAAGCGGAGGCTGCTCGGGTGCATACACCCGAGGTCATCCCTTCACCCCAGCCTACTGCCCAAGGACGGAACGGCGCGGGGTGGACCGAGGAGGTGGAGGAGGCCCTAAAGGGCTCTTCCATCAAGGAGGAGCACCGTGCCTTGATAGGCTCGGCACTGCAGGGCTACCGGTCCGCAGGGGCCGGCCTGCATGAGGTTTTCAAGAACCTCGTAGCAGGTTTTGAGGTACGCCTTCTGCGCATTCAATTTGTTTATTTAAACTGTTTGTTTTATGAATTTTGTCCGAGGACATAAAAGTATAGCCTTCTAAATGGCTTTGTGAGTGAGTAGCCCCCAAGCCCGAAGTCGGTTTCAAGAAACCGGCATCGGGGTCGCTTGATTAAATAGGAGCCCGTGAAGTAGCCCCCAGGGCGCTGCTTGAAGCAGTCGTCCTGGAGCCTTGTAGTGATCTTAACTATTCCCTTTCTAATAAGGATCTATTTTGTGCCAGGTTGCGACCTCGGTTCCGGACTCCGCCTCCGAAGAGATATATGAAAGAAAACAACTAAGGCTGAACTGTATTGACAGCGGAGTTGGAGACGCTCAAGGCCGAGCTCGAAAGGAGGTGCGGCAGCAGGAAGATGCTGCCGCCGCGGCCGAGAAGGCCCGGGCTGCCGAGAGGGCAGCCGGGGATAAGCACCAGGCTCGGGTGCTAGAGGTCGAGGAGACCCTGAAGGGCGTGTTCGAAGCACGCGACAAACTTCAGGAGGAGGGGCAGCGGACGAAGGAGGAGCTTGAAAAGCTTCAATGTGCCTACTCCGAGCTCAAGACCTCGGCCCGAGCGGACCGCGAGGTGCTCCAGCAAGTGGAGCAAATCGCCTCGGGTAAGATATTTTTGCTGCAGTGTGCGTTTGGCAGCAAAGGGTGTGTCAAGCTCACCCAGTTATGGCGTTCCGCAGAGGTCTTTGAGGATCTCCCGCAGAGCACGGCGGATGCGGTGGCATACTTCGGCCAGCTGGCGGGCCATGAGGCGGAGAAGGCCTTCTGGGGGCAGTTTCCAGGGTCGCCGTCCGCGCAGCTACTGAATCATCGAGTGAAGCAGCTGGTGGAACTGTTTCGCATGACGAGACCGGCGCTCCAGGACCTCTGCGTCGCTCTGTGGCCTACTGAAGCCATGCCGAAGAGCCTCTTCGTCCTGACGGCCCGTCTCCGAGATGTCGTGCCCTGCGTGGATCACTGGAAAAGGTCCGCGTGCTTCGAAGGGGCGCGGAGGGCATACGCTTGTGTGAAGAATCACTTCCGCAAGGTTGATGCGTAGATATGTGCCGTGGGCCCCCCTGCCGACAAGTTGCGGACCGCCGAGCAGTTCTTCGCCGAGGTGGAGGCGGGATCTCGGACCACCGAGGCCATGTGCCCCAAAGACACTCTGTATTTTTAGATGGTACTTCGGAATGCCGGGGTGTGCAATGTAAAAACTTTATCTTTTGTTGAATGAGAATGGCTTAAGATTCCATGTGTGTTGTTTTATAATTTTAATTATTCCTCCTGTATGACTATTTAAAATGAGAGTGGCCAGTCATCGGCTTCAGCCCCAGTGTAGGTCATACAAAGGGTGTTCCTTAAGGCACACTGCACCCTTAGCCGACGTCTCGGTACCCGGAGGCGGTTGGTGTCTTATAGGAACTAGGCAATCGGACTATAGTGGCTTGATATCTTTCATTTAGTCATAAGAGTTTGACTGTGGGGGTTGATGAACAGCCCCCGGTGTAAGAAGTGTTCGGCCAGCTCGGCCGAGGTCAATACAATGACACACTTCGGCTAATAATAGAAGCCCTTCGTTTGACACGGGTGATCTCTATCGACACATCGCTTGACGCGGTCTACAGATGGCAGACCAGTTTACGCTTACCTAGATAGTCAGTTTTTGGCTTTCTCCACTGAGGCGCCGTGCCAATTGACCTGGCGGCGCAATCGCAGTGGTTCTCCCGTTACACCCTTAGCCGAATTCATCGGAAACGTAAGGGGTACACATAGGAGCTGGGCAACCCAACTATTGACCGAAATCTAGGTTCAAAACTGATGCATATAAGGCCAACATCCGAGACGCCAAATACATCGGACTTTGTTATACAATTGCATCTTTTCATAGAACTGCATCGTCGTAGGGCTTATGCTGATAAAGAAATACAATAGAGACCTTGAAAGGGCACAGTTTCTTTATTTCATAATATCAATCGTGTACATGCCCAACTGTGACGAGAGTAATTGAAAGAGTACAATGTAGATGGTAAAGAAGAAAGAGGAAAAACAGGTCGGATAATCGTTAATGGATTTTAAAGGATCCGGACCGCTACCTGCCGCACGTCTGCGTTTCCGGACTGTTGACCAGATCGTCACCATTGATGGCGAAGAATTTGCGAAGGTCGATGCCCTTCCGGCCCTTTATACACTCTAGGTGTTAGATTGACCGAGTTCCTTGAAGGGAGGTGTGGCCGAAGCCACTCTGTGGTTTTAAAACCACATAGAAGTTTGGCAGTTCCTTTTACAGATCCTTGCCTGTGCAAGGGCTCTAAGCCTCGTCTTTGCGTGGTTAATCCGCGCCGATGTTTGGGTAGTCGTTCTGGCTCCTCGACGTCCCAGGGAATCTTGAGTGCGAAGTTATGTACTCTGGGGACGTAGCGCCCACTCCAGAGAGGGCACACGAGGAGCCCGCATCCCTATTTCGGGTGCGGGGGCACCTGGCCGAGGTCGATTTGTGCAGCACGGGCGCGCTTCAAGGAGCGGGCGGCGCGTTTATCGCTGTGGGCTGCCTCCTCGGACGCTTGAACCTTGGCTGCGAAAGCCGCGGTCTGTTCCTCTGTCCGGAGTGAACGTTCCGTGTTGCCATTGACTGTGATGACGCCGTTGGGTCCCGGCATTTTGAGCTTGAGATAGGCATAATGCGGGACTGCGTTAAAGCGTGCAAAGGTTGTGCGCCCTAAGAGCGCATGGTATCCGCTCCGGAAGGGTACGATATCGAAGATTAACTCTTCGCTTCGGAAATTCTCGGGCGAACGGAAAACTACCTCTAGGGTGACTGTTCTGGTACAACGGGCTTCGATGCCCGGAATGACACCTTTAAAGGTGGTAGAGCTCGGCTTAATCCGAGATGAGTCAATGCCCATCTTCCGAACTGTGTCCTCGTAGATGAGGTTGAGGTTGCTTCCCCCGTCCATCAGGACGCGCGTTAGATGATAACCATCAACGATAGGGTCCAGGACGAGCGTCGCCGATCCGCCATGCCTGATACTGGTCAGATGATCGTGCTTGTCGAAAGTGATCGGGTAGGCCGACCATGGGTTATACTTCGGGGTGACTGGCTCCAGCGCGTATACGTCCCGAAGTGCACGTTCCCTCTCCCTTTTAGGGATGTGGGTGACATAGATCATGTTGACCTCTGTTACTCATTAGGAAATTTCTTTTGGCCTCCATTATTGGGCTGCCGAGGTTCATCCTCGTCATCGTTGCGGTGTTGGGTTTTACTCTGACCCTCTGCCGCTATCTTGCCGGCTTGTTTAAAGACCCAGCAATTCCTATTAGTGTGGTTTGCTGGTTTTTCCTGAGTACCGTGGATCCCACATGGGTGGTCCAAGAGTCTATCAAGCTGCCTAGGTCCGTCTTTGTTCCCTTTAAAGGGTTTTCTTTTCTGCCCGGATTTAGGTCCAGTGAATCCTGCGTTGACCGCGGCGTCTTCAGTGTCGCTTCCGCCATTTTTATACCTGCGCTTATTTTTGTTGCGCTTTGGATTTCCATTGGCGTCGCAAGTTTCCGAGGTGCCTGCCTCGCCGTTATGAGTACTTCGGGCGAGCCAGCTATCTTCTCCCGCGCAAAAGCGGGTCATCAGTGAGGTCAGGGCAGCCATAGTTCTCGGCTTATCCTGGCCGAGTTGTCGAGCCAACCATTCATCTCGAATATTGTTTTTACATGCGGCGATGGCCTCGGCTTCGGAGCAGTCTATGATCTGGTTTTTCTTGGTGAGGAACCTATTCCAGAATTTCCAGGCTGATTCGCCTGGCTGCTGGGTGACACGGCTGAGGTCATCAGCGTCCGGAGGTCGGACATATGTGCCCTGGAAGTTTGCTCGAAAAGCGTCTTCTAGGGCCTCCCAGCTGTCGATAGAGTAAGGAGGGAGGCTGTTAAGCCAATGCCTCGTTGGCCCCTTTAGCTTGAGCGGCAAGTATTTAATGGCATGGAGATCATCTCCTTTGGCCATGTGTATATGCAGGAGGAAATCCTCGATCCAAACTGCTGGGTCCGTGGTACCATCATATGATTCTATGTTGATGGGTTTAAACCCTTCCGGGAATTGATGTTCCATCACCCTGTCTGTAAAGCAGATTGGGTGAGCCAGACCCCGGGACCGAGGAGGATCTCGTCGGATCTCGGGAGAAAGCCGTGAGTAGGCTTGATCTCGGGCACGGCCGTTCCTGTCCATCCAGGCATCGTAGCCGTCGGGCCCGGCGGGCGCACGTCCCCTTGATCCGTAGATGGACCGAGGGGGAGCCCTGTTTTCCTCAATACGACGTCTAGCATCGCGAGGATCCAGGTAGTCCACGGGGTCTTTGCCATGACGGCGTGGAGGTGGCCGTTCACCATGGCCTTCTCGTCTTGGCCTGTCCCGGCCTCTAGGGGGGCGATCGAGGTCGTCAGCGAGCTCTTCGTCGAACTCCGGTAAAAGGCGCCTGCGTGGGTATGATTTCGGCGTATTATGGCGTCGGTTCTCCATATCTTGCTCGGCAGGGAGAACTTCAACCCACTTTTCATTTAGTGCATCGGTATTTTCCTGCAGCTGCTGCTGCTTGCGCTTTAAGCTCCGGGCCGTCGCAACGAGGCGTCGCCAGAAGCGTTCTTGTTCAAAGGGGTCTTCGGGGACGATGTAATCCTCGGTACCGAGGCTCTCGTCCTCCTCGGATTCCGGCATGTAGTTGTCGTCGGCCCCTTCGAAGAGGTCATCGGGATCAGAGTCCACAAGAGGTCGGTCTGGTATGTCGTTCCTTACTGGGGAGGCTTGAATGTCCTCCTCCTGGTTATCGGTGTCGCCGTCCTCCGCATCGCCGTTATTAGCTGTCGCGTCGTTGCCACCGGGTTCCCCATTATTGCCCCTTCGGCGCCTTCGCCGACGTCTTGGAGGGGATTTGGGGGTGTCCACCATATAAACATCGTAGGTGGATGTGGCGGCCCACCTGCCCGTGTTTACCGGGGGCAAGGTGTTCTCGATGGGGCCATCAGCGTCTTCCTCCATGTCTGAGGGTTCGCCATAGTCCAACACGTCGGTTAAATCATCAATCGTGGCGACTAGGTGGGTGGGTGGTGGGATGTAAATTTCCCTATCGTCGGCTTTAAGGCCGATCGGATTGTAAACCAAAGTCTTGCCATCCGAGATGGACATACTCCGGATGCGGTCAAGCATCTCATCGAGGTGAGATAACTCTTCGGGATTCATGGATGCACCATAGGCAGGGCTGATTCGAAGTACACCCGGCATGTAACCAGATGCGTCTTCGGAGCGGCGGGAGTCTGAACATAGTTCCGGGTCCTGTGCCGGAATCAATCCTGGCACCGGCGCAATTTCAGGGGTGGGAGCCGGATCCATCTCCGGACTGGCGATCGAGGAGAGACTGGCCAGAGTAGCGGTGTTAGGGGTCTCAAGAGGCACCGTGACAGAGTCCGGCTCCGGAGTCGAGCCTCCGAAACCAGCCGAGCTCTCGATCCAGCCGGGAGTCCATCCTGATAAGATGAGTTCACCACGGGAATCTGCAGTGTACTCGAGGCCACCGAAAGTCATGATCCGACCTGGGGCGTAGTTCTCAACAGAGGTCGGGTGACCCGTCGAGTCGGCGCAAAATACCATGCTGCCGAAGACGAAAAGTTGTCCGGGGGCGTAAACGTCCCCACAGCCGTTAGTGCAGTTGATCTGCAGGTGAGCCATCAATCCTTCTGGTGATCACGCAGTGGAACTCTCAATGAAAGCACCAGTGTCGGTGTAAAAACCGGCAGACCTCGGGGTAGGGGGTCCCGAGCTGTGGATCTTGGATCGATGGTAACAGAGACGAGGGAGACGATGTTTACCCAGGTTCAGGCCCTCTTGATGGAGGTAAAACCCTACGTCCTGCTTCTGTTTATATTAATGGAGATGTATCGAGTACAGAGTTGATCTACCTCGAGATCGTAATATGTGTCTAACTTCTAGGGCTAGGTGAGCAATATTGCGTTGTTCCCCCCTACGGGCTAAACCCTATGGCTTATATACACGCCAGGGAGGGTACCTAGGGTTACAAGGTTGGTATCTAGGAGTAAGGCGGCTGGACAAATCTTGAAGTGTACTACAAGTCTTCGGTAGAGACAGCCTTGATCACGTCTCCCGTGTGTGGCCTCCAGAGTCCATCTTGATCACGTATGGGGGCATATCGGCCCAACCGAGGAGATGGGCCAGCTAGGTTAGCACCCCCTAATCCAGGACACCGTCACCCAAGCTTAAACTTGATCGTTCTCGAGCAACATAGAGAGAGATCCGAATCATAAGGAACTCAGTTGTTTAAACCGAAATAACGAGAAGGTTTTGTTTCACTTACGATCGGTATGCCTAGTTAGCCCTCCACTTCTTGACCTGAAAACTTAGTATAGCTGTAGCGGTGGCATGGTTATTGTGCAAGTGTTAGTGAAGCAAAGATAATCAATACAAAGTTTTTGATCTACTAGATAAAACAACTTTGCAACACTCAATTTCATTTATTCTAGACAACACTTGCTTGCCGGGAATGTACGGAAGAGTTTTTCTTTGATGGATCCATAAAAACTTAAATTAGGGAGAAGAAGGCATGTAGAAAAACACGATGCTTTAGTACTCAATAAAATACCCACAATTATCTCATCCTCAAGGCTCTCAAGCACTTCATTTCAATCATGGTTTGCTGAAACTTTGGTTGTCATGTGAAGGGATTATGCCAAATAAGTGATCATGCATAGAGTTTCGATGTGGATTAATGTTTGGGAACTATGGACCTCTGATGTATGTCTCTTTCGAGCTCTTTTGATCAGTCCCCTTTATTTACCACATACACACCATTTCAAGAGAAAGTCGAATAATATGCGTTTGTAGTGTTGCCACTACATACGGTAACAAACTCACAGATGAAATCCGAGTTGTCGCTCTTGGTGGATCGTTCATTGGCTAGCGGAGTCCTCAGCATAACATCAAGAAAGGTGTGAAGCCACATTTACACACTTACACGTGCATATAGTAGTAGGGCCATGACACCAGCGAGAAGCTGAAGCACCATGTAAGAGATACAACATAGATTCTTGGCATAATCTCGTTCACCCTTCAACTAAGTTCCTCTAGACAATTTAATCCACAAGTGCTATCAAGTCTACTAAAATTAACAACATGGGGTTGAGTATTTCAAACATCATCTTCTCTACATTTTTTCTCAACACCCAAGTCTCTGAAGACTTTCTCTTGTGTATGGTTATTCTTAGTTAAGATCATTTCATTTAAAAATAGTCCCATGGAAAGTCTTGGTTACCTAGACTAAACAAAACAAAGGCTACAAAATTATTTCAGCTACTAGAACAAAACCTTTGTTTTAATTATCAAGACTTACTCCCATTGCACATATCACACATACTACTACTACTACATCTATTCTAAGCATTTCAAGTGCAAAGACGGGAGTCGTAGGACATACTTTCACGGTTGGGAATTTACACACTTCTCTTCCTTGTTCTTGCATTCCTTGTTGTCCGGCTTAGATCAACTCCTCTAAAAACAAAAATGCAAATGAACTCCAAGGGGTAAAAAGAACAAGAGCAAAGCAAAGGTTATTCTATTTTATTTTATTTGGGTTTTTGGGAATTAACTTGCTAACGAAAAATCGCAAAGGCAAAGCAAAACGAAAGCAAATAAAAAGCAAAGTGTTGGAACAAACCAACACGGGTGTTTTGAAGCTCCACGAGCTTAAGTACAACCTCATTACATTTTATTTCAAATACCGCCACATCTTGATGTAGAAGTAGTGATGACCTCCCCCAAGCTTAGGCTTTTGCAAGCCCAAACTGGCGGGAACATTGTGGCGGTTGGTCAGGAGCCCATCCATGGCTCCAGTTGGAGAAGTTCATACTCATGTAGGTAGACGTGTCTTGGAGGGACGCAAAGAGTCTGCTCATATCGTCGATGGAGTCCTGGAGACTGTAGAGGTCTACATAGGTGGTGTAGGCTTCTTATTGTGGCTGCTCTTCTTGTTCGTCGGTGGTGAGTTCTTCTTCATCTACTTGTTCAGGTTCTGGGCCTTCTTGGTCAAAAGCTGCATCTCCTTCATGTGGAACATAATGCAATTGTCCATGTTGTATGGAGAAACGGTTAGGCATAGGAGTGGGAAACAAGTATGCCACTCCAGGAATTTTGATGCAATGACGGCCACGGCTAACTACTACCATTCTAGCGCTAGTAAGAACATGAATATTAACAAGATTGTTACCGACAATGGGGCGAAGGTGATTGTAGTTGAGATCAAGGGAGTTGGCCAACATAGTGATCACTCCTCCACACACGATATCTCCTTGTGCATGATTTGCTTGATGCGGTGTAGCAAAAGTATTGCCCCTAGGTTGGGCGAATAACTGACGTTAAGGTTTGCTACTTTCCCGAGAACTAGCATGTTCTCATCATTCACCTTAGAAACTTCTCCTCGTGCCTGCAACGAGTTAGTGATAACATAATAGAAATAATATATAGTAGGACTTTCAATGCAACTGGCTCTTTGCCTTGAGCCATGGAAACTCATCCGGTTGAAGGACTGCATCGGGTGCGGGTCAATAAAATCATAAACATAACAAATGTCATCATGGTTGTTGGGGAAGCCAAAGTGAGCACACCACTCATCAAGAGTGATGTTGAAATCCTGGTCCAAGAGATGGAAAGTGATCCGCTCTTCCTCATATGCATTTGGCATGAGCCCAACATTATGCGAGAGAGTACTAAGAAACTCAATGCGTTCATATGTCTCACATCCCTGATAAACAAAATGATGCAACTTGGCATTATCACAAAGCAAATTGAAATCATTAGTAATACCTAGCTTAGCGAGTGTTGACTCGCAAGCCCACTTGGTTGCTTTGATCTTCCTTGTACTAAGCGTACGATATTTCTTTCTTGCTTCATGGTCGATGAAGACGATCCCCTGAGTGAAAACTTGTTGTGGTGGTGCGGTGGATGAACTCGAAGCACCGCGTATGCGAGTGGACCTTGCTACTTGTGAGCTGCGTTGGGATTTTCCCCGAAGAGGAAGGGTGAAGCAGTACAGTAGAGATTGTATTTCCCTCAGTGAGAACCAAGGTTTATTGAACCAATAGGAGAATCACGCAAAGCCTAGTGAACAGCACATGCACACACAAAAGCAAATGCTTCCACCCAACGCGGGCAAGAGAGTTGTCAATCCCCTTGAACTCGTTACTTGCAAGGATTAAATCTTGTATAGGCAAAAATATAAATTGCAAAACAAAAGAAAAGTAAATAAAGTGCAGGAAGAATTGTTAGGTTTTTTAATATGTTTAAAGTAGACCCGGGGGCCATATTTTTCACTAGAGGCTTCTCTCTCGAACGCATAGCATGCGGTGGGTAAATAAATTACTGTTGGGCAATTGATAGAAAAGCGCATAGTTATGACGTTATTCACGGCAATGATCATGTATATAGGCATCACGTCTGAGACAAGTAGACCGACTCCTGTCTGCATCTACTACTATTACTCCACCAATCGACCGCTATCCAGCATGCATCTATGGTATTAAGTTCATGACAAACAGAGTAACGCTTTAAGCAAGATGACATGATGTAGACAAAGTAAACTCAATCAATATTAATAAACCCCATCATTTTATCCTTAATGGCAACAATACAAATACGTGTCTTGTCCCCTACTATGTCACTGGGATATAGAGCACCGCAAGATTGAACCCATTACAAAGCACCTCTCCCACTGAAGATAAATCAATCTAGTTGGCCAAACCAAACGGATAGATCGGAGAGAAATACAAAGCTATAACAATCATGCATAATAAAGTTTAGAAAAGACTCAATTACTTTCAATGAATAATCTGATCATAAACCCACAATTCATCGGATCCCAACAAACACACCACAAAAGAAGATTACATCGAATAGAACTCCAAAGAGACCGAGGAGAACATTGTATTGAAGATCAAAGAGAGAGAAGAAGCCATCTAGCTACTAGCTATGGACCCGTAGGTCTGTGGTGAACTACTCACACATCATCGAAAGGGCAGCAAGGTTGATGTAGAAGCCCTCCGTGATCGATTCCCCCTCCGGCAGATTACCGAAAAAGGCCTCCAGATGGGATCGCGGAAGAACAGAAGCTTGCGACGGCGGAAATGTTATATCATCTGGCTCTCTGTTGGTTTGGGAACATATGTGAATTTATAGGCTTGGAATTAGGTCAAACGGAGCTGCGTGGGGCCCACAAACTCATGAGGCGCGCCTACCCCCCTGGGGCGCGCCCCTCGAGCTTGTGGCTCTCTCGTGTCTCGTTTGGTCTCCTCCCGAAGCTTCTAGAGTCCCTTCTGGTCCAGAAAAAATTAATCTAAAGATTTTTTTTCCGTTTGGACTTTATTTGATATTGATTTTCTGAAAAGCCAAACAACAACAACAACAACAACAACAACAACAACAACAACAACAACAAAGCCTTTAGTCCCAAACAAGTTGGGGTAGGCTAGAGGTGAAACCCATAAGATCTCGCGACCAACTCATGGTTCTGGCACATGGATAGCAAGCTTCCACGCATTCCTGTCCATGGCTAGTTCTTTGGTGATGCTCCAATCCTTCAGGTCTCTCTTTACGGACTCTTCCCATGTCAAGTTCGGTCTACCCCGGCCTCTTTTGACATTATCAGCACGCTTTAGCCGTCCGCTATGTACTGGGGCTTCAGGAGGACTGCGCTGAATATGTCCAAACCATCTCAGACGATGTTGGACAAGCTTCTCTTCAATTGGCGCTACCCCAACTCTATCTCGTATATCATCATTCCGGATTCGGTCCTTCCTTGTGTGGCCACACATCCATCTCAACATGCGCATCTCCGCCACACCTAACTGTTGCACATGTCGACTTTTAGTCGGCCAACACTCAGCGCCATACAACATTGCGGGTCGAACCGCCGTCCTATAGAACTTGCCTTTTAGCTTTTGTGGCACCCTCTTGTCACAGAGAATGCTAGAAGCTTGGCGCCACTTCATCCATCCGGCTTTAATTCGATGGTTCACATCTTCATCGATATCCCCATCCTTCTGCAACATTGACCCCAAATATCGAAAGGTGTCCTTCTGCGGCACCACCTGCCCATCAAGGCTAACATCCTCCTCCTCCTCGTGCCTAGTAGTACCGAAAGCGCACCTCATGTACTCGGTTTTAGTCCTACTAAGTCTAAAACCTTTCGATTCCAAAGTTTGCCTCCATAACTCCAACTTCCTGTTGACCCCCGTCCGACTCTCATCGACTAGCACCACATCGTCCGCAAAGAGCATACACCATGGGATATTTCCTTGTATATCCCTTGTGACCTCATCCATCACCAAGGCAAAAAGATAAGGGCTCAAAGCTGACCCTTGATGCAGTCCTATCTTAATCGGGAAGTCATCAGTGTCGCCATCACTTGTTCGAACACTTGTCACAACATTATCGTACATGTCCTTGATGAGGGTAATGTACTTTGCTGGGACTTTGTGTTTCTCCAAGGCCCACCACATAACATTCCGCGGTATCTTATCATAGGCCTTCTCCAAGTCAATGAACACCATATGCAGGTCCTTCTTTTGCTCCCTATATCTCTCCATAAGTTGTCGTACCAAGAAAATGGCTTCCATGGTCGACCTCCCAGGCATGAAACCAAACTGATTTTTGGTCACGCTTGTCATTCTTCTTAAGCGGTGCTCAATGACTCTCTCCCATAGCTTCATTGTATGGCTCATCAGTTTAATTCCACGGTAATTAGTACAACTCTGAACATCCCCCTTGTTCTTGAAGATTGGTACTAATATACTCCGTCTCCATTCTTCTGGCATCTTGTTTGCCCGAAAAATGAGGTTGAAAAGTTTGGTTAGCCATACTATCGCTATGTCCCCGAGGCCTCTCCACACCTCAATGGGGATACAATCAGGGCCCATCGCCTTGCCTCCTTTCATCCTCTTCAAAGCCTCCTTGACCTCCGACTCCTGGATTCGCCGCACAAAAAGCCTGCTAGTATCAGCAAAGGAGTCGTCCAGATCAATGGTAGAGCTCTCACTCTCCCCATTGAACAGCTTGTCAAAGTACTCCCGCCATCTATGCTTAATCTCCTCGTTCTTCACCAGGAGTTGATCTGCTCCGTCCTTGATGCACTTGATTTGGTCAACATCCCTCGTCTTCCTCTCTCGGATCTTGGCCATCTTATAGATGTCCCTTTCGCCTTCCTTCGTGTCTAACCGTTGGTAGAGGTCCTCATACGCCCGGCCCCTTGCTTCACTCATAGCTCGCTTTGCGGCCTTCTTTGCCATCTTGTACTTCTCTATGTTGTCTGCACTCCTATCCAGATATAGGCGTCTGAAACACTCTTTCTTCTCCTTAATTGCCTTCTGGACATCATCGTTCCACCACCAGGTATCTTTAGCTTCTCTTCTACTTCCCCTGGACACTCCAAACTCCTCTGAGGCCACCTTACGAATGCAAGTCGCCATCTTCATCCACATGTTGTCTACATCACCTCCTTCCTCCCAAGGGCCCTCCTTAATGACCCTCTCCTTGAACGCCTGAGCTACCTCCCCTTGAGCTTCCACCACTTCGTTCTAGCGACTTTGGCACGCTTGTCCCGCTGGACACGAATCCGAAAGCGGAGGTCAGCAACCACAAGCTTATGCTGAGGGACAACACTCTCTCCAGGTATCACCTTACAGTCTAGGCATGCACGCCTGTCTTCTCTTCTCGAGAGGATGAAATCAATCTGGCTAGAGTGTTGCCCACTACTGTAAGTCACTAGATGTAATTCTCTCTTCTTAAAGAGGGTGTTAGCTATGATCATGTTGTAGGCTAGCGCAAAGCTTAAGACATCTTCTCCTTCTTGGTTCCTGATGCCATAGCCAAAACCCCCATGCACCCCTTCAAAACCTGTGTTAGATGTGCCCACGTGGCCATTGAGGTCTCCTCCTATGAAGAGCCTCTCGCCAATCGGTACACTCCTAACCATGTCCTCTAGGCCTTCCCAGAACTCCCTCTTGGTGTTCTCATTGTGGCCTACTTGAGGGGCATACGCGCTGATAACGTTGAGAACTAAGTCCCCAACTACCAGCTTGACCAGGATAATCCGGTCCCCACGTCTCTTGACGTCTACCACTCCATCCTTGAGGCTCTTGCTGATCAAGATGCCTACTCCATTTCTGTTTGCAACCATCCCCGTGTACCACAGCTTGAAGCCGGTACCCTCCACCTCCTTCGCCTTTTGTCCCCTCCATTTGGTCTCTTGGACGCAAAGGATATCAACGCCTCTCCTCACCGCGGTATCAACTACCTCCCGAAGCTTACCTGTCAGAGACCCTACGTTCCAGCTACCTAAGCGAATCCTCCTAGGCTCGGCTAGCTTCCTTACCCTTCGCACTCGTCGAGTCAAATGCAAAGACCCTTGCTCAATTTCCACTACACCCGGGCGCCGATGTAGCGCGCCACTAAGGATGCGACGACCCGATCCTCGCTCACTTGCCACCGTATCCAGATCAAGATACGGCGCGCCACCTGGGGGGTGACGGCCCGGCCCTTGCCCATTTTCCACCACACCCGGGTTCCGATGTGGCGCGTCGCTGAGAGGGTTACGCCCCAACGAAAATCTTTTGGGTTTCATCTCCATAAGAATGGCTGAGTTTTGACGTTGGCTCGCCAAGCCTATCACAACCCTCCTCCTTTATCCGGGCTTGGGACCGGCTATGTTGAGACAACATAGGCGGAGTTTTTCTGAAAAGCCAAAAAGAAGCAAAAAAACAGGAACTGGCACTGGGCACTGGGTTAATAGGTTAGTCCCAAAAAATGATATAAAATAGCATATAATTGCATATAAAGCATCCAAGATTGATAATTTAATAGCATGAAACAATCAAAAATTATAGATACGTTGGAGATGTATCGGCATCCCCAAGCATAATTCCAGCTCATCCTCGAGTAGGTAAATGATAAAAACAGAATTTTTGATGTTGAATGCTACCTAACATGTGTATCTTGTAATCTCTTTACGGTATAAATATGGAGAAACGATGAAGTAACAATATCAACATAATAATATCCATGAATATAAGAAGCATAATCATTAAACTTTCAAAATATACGATCCTTAATGAATGTTATCCCCACTCACTTTATCATGTTAGCATGGCATGACTCCGCCTTTACCGCATAAATATAAATCATGAGCACCCCGGTGTTAAACCAGGCAATTGGATCGTACTTCTAACGCCCTTCAGCATTTTCAACTTCACGCAATACATGAGCGTGAGCCATGGATATAGCACTATAGCTGGAATAGAATGCGGTGGTAGAGATCAATAGGAGAAGTCAAAAGGAAGAAAGTCTCGCATCAACTCGGCGGATCAACGGACTATGGAGATGTCCATCAATCGATATCAATATGAGGAGTAGGGATTGTCATGCAACGGATGCACTAAGAGCTATAAGTGTATGAAAGCTCAACTAAAACTAAGTGGGTGTGCATCCAACTTGCTTGCTCATGAAGACCCCGGGCATTTGAGGAAGCCCGTCATAGGAATATACAAGCCAAGTTCTATAACGAAAAATTCCCACTAGTATATGAAAGTGACAACATAGGAGACTCTTTATATGAAGAATAAGGTGCTACTCTGAAGCACAAGTGTGCAAAAGGATAGTAACATTGCCCCTTCTCTCTTTATCTCTCATTTTTATTTATTTTATTTTTTTCCTTTTTTCCTTTTTTTTGTTGGGCTCTTTTTGGCCTCTTTTTTTTTCTTTTTCGTCCGGAGTCTCATCCCGACTTGTGGGGGAATCATAGTCTCCATCATCCTTTCATCACTGGGACAATGCTCTAATAATGATGATCATCACACTTTTATTTACTTACAACTCGATATTACAACTCGATAAAACTAGAATAATATGACTCTATATGAATGCATCTGGCAGTGTACCAGGATGTGCAATGATCTAGCGTAACATGTATAACAATGATGAATGGTGGCTGAGCCACAAATAACATGTCATCTCTATATGATCATGCAAAGCAATATGATGATGAACACACAAGTCATGTGACGGAACGGTGGAAGTTGCATGGCAATATATCTCGGAATGGCTATGGAAATGCCATAATAGGTAGGTATAGTGGCTGTTTTGAGGAAGATATAAGGAGGCTTATGTGTGATAGAGCGTATCATATCTCGGGGTTTGGATGCACCGGCGAAGTTTGCACCAACTCTCGAGGTGAGAAAGGGCAATGCACGGTACCGAAGAGGCTAGCAAATTGCAGAAGGGTGAGAGTGCGTATAATCCATGGACTCACATTAGTCATAAAGAACCCAAATAATTATTGTAAATCCTATTAGCCCTCAAAGCAAAGTACTACTTGCATGGCCCTAGGGAGGAGGTTGGTAGGAGTTAACCATCGCGCCCCCGATTATAACAGCACTCAAGGATTTCATTTCAGACAAAAATGCTCAAACCTCCCCACCATGCCATGACCAACACTTAGATGAGAAGTTAATAACAAGCTTTAATACTGATATTTCTACTAACCAATGATCATGAACCAATATCCTTTCATATTAAGACATCAATATTATTAAACCATACATTTCATATTTAGTGATCTACATGAAAGTTTTTATTATATCCCCCTTGAATACCTATCCTTTCTGGACTAGTCTTATAACACGTGCAAATTGTCATTACTATTTATTAGACTCTCAAAAAGATTTAAGTGAAGCATGAGAGTGCAATTATTTCTACAAAGTATAACCACCTCCATGCTCTAAAAGATATAAGTGAAGCACTAGAGCAACTGCCTAGCTCAAAAGATATAAGTGAAGCACATAGAGTATTCTAACAAATCACGATAAATGTGTGTCCCTCTCAAATATGTGTGTCTAGAAAACAATGATTGTGGCAAACTAAAAATCAAACAAAGAAAATAAAACTATGGCACAAGACGCTCCAAGTAAAACTCATATCATGTGATGAATAAAAATATAGCTCCAAGTAAGTTACCGATAGATTGTAGACGAAAGAGGGGATGCCATCCGGGGCATCCCCAAGCTTAGACACTTGGTCTTCCTTGAGTATTACCCCGAGGTGCCTTGGGCATCCCCAAGCTTAGGGTCTTGCCACTCCTTATTCCTTCATCCATCGTAATCTCACCCAAAACTTGAAAACTTCAGCACACAAAACTCAATAGAAACTTCGTGAGATCCGTTATTATAATAAATCAATCATCCACTTTAGGTACTGTTATAAACTCATTGATAATTGTTCTTGCATAATACCTATTGTATTCTAACTCTTCCATGACTTATACCCCCCCAATATAATCCATAGTTTCATTAAAACAAGCACACTATGCAATAAAAACAGAATCTGTCTAAAACAGAACAGTACGCAATGACAGAATATTACCATACTTCTGTAGCTCCAAAAATTCTGAAAATTTAGGAAAACATAAAAAAAATTGTAATCCAGTACTATGTAAAAATTTCAGATTTTTCTGACATCCAGTACAGAATGTAAATTCCAGAACTGGGCGCAAAACTTTCTGTTTTCAAACAGCATCAATTATACTTTCATCCAAATCATCCCAAAGGCATTACTTGGCACAAACACTAATTAAAAGATAAAAACACAATCATAACAGTAGCTAAAATTGTGTTTGCACACCAAAAGGAAAAAGCAAAAATAAAGATAACTATTGGGTTGTCTCCCAACAAGCTCTTTCTTTATAGCTATTAAGATAGGCTTCGAGAATTTGATGATGCTCATAAAAAAGATAAGAATTGAAGCACAAAGTGAGCATCATAAAACATGTGACGAACACATTTAAGTCTAACATACTTCCTATGCATAGGCATTTTATAGGAAAACAAATTATCAAAACAAGCAATATCTAGCATATGCAAATAGCAAGAATGAAGCATTAATAATTTCAGCACAAAGAGAGGTAATTTATTGACATGAAAATTTCTACAACCATATTTTCCTCTCTGATAATAATTACATGTAGGATCATAATCAAATTCAACAATACAGCTATCATATAAAATACTATCTTCATGATCCACATGCATAAAAGTTTTATAATCTTCCAAGATAGTGGGATTAACATCAACTATAGTCATGACCTCTCCAAACCCACTTTTATCAAAAATTTCATAAGATTGAACACTCTCCAAATACGTGGGATTCTTTTTACCTAAAGTTGACACTCTTCCAAACCCACTTTCAATATTATTGCAAACATTATTATCAATGACATATTCATCATGAGGCTTAAATAAATTTTTAAGATCATAAGAAGCATTATCACCCCAATCATGATCATTGCAATAAGTAGTGGACATGACAAAATTATCATCCCCAAGCTTGTAGCTTTGCATAGTATAAGCACACTTGACATTAATAGAATTTATAATAACATCATTGCAATCATGCTTTTCATTCAAGGAGCTATCATGAATCACTTTATAAACTTCTTCTTTTAGCACTTCATCACAATTTTCAGATTCACGATTTTCAAGCAAAACTTCATAAAGATAATCAAGTGCACTCAACTCACTAGAAATTGGTTCATCATAATTGGATTGTTTGAAAAGATTAGCAAGTGAATGAGGATCCATATGTCTATATTTTTATTTTCATTGAGTCACAGAATTATTACAAGCAAGCAAACGAGCAAACAGAAATATTTTTGTGTTTTTCGATTTTTTAGAGAAGTGGGGGGGAGATGAAAAAGAGAGGAAAATGAAAAAGGCAAATAAAAAGTAGAGCAAATAGATGATAGTTTGAGTGAAGGTGCTTGATAGGTTTTGATGATGTTTCCCCGGCAACGGCACCAGAAATTCTTTCTGCTGCTTGTGAGCTCCGTTGGGATTTTCCCCGAAGAGGAAGGGTGAAGCAGTACAGTAGAGATTGTATTTCCCTTAGTGAGAACCAAGGTTTATCAAACCAATAGGAGAATCACGCAAAGCCTCGTGAACAACACCTCCACACACAAAAGCAAATACTTGCACCCAACGCGGGCAAGAGGGTTGTCAATCCCCTTGAACTCGTTACTTGCAAGGATTAAATCTTGTATAGGCAAAAATATAAATTGCAAAACAAAAAAAACTAAATAAAGTGCAGCAAAGGATTTTTAGGTTTTTTAATATGTTTAAAGTAGACCCGGGGGCCATAGTTTTCACTAGAGGCTTCTCTCTCAAACGCATAGCATACGGTGGGTAAAAAAATTACTGTTGGGCAATTGATAGAAAAGCGCATAGTTATGACGTTATTCACGGCAATGATCATGTATATAGGCATCACGTCTGAGACAAGTAGACCGACTCCTGCCTGCATCTACTACTATTACTCCACCAATCGGCCCGCTATCCAGCATGCATCTATGGTATTAAGTTCATGACAAACAGAGTAACGCTTTAAGCAAGATGACATGATGTAGACAAAGTAAACTCAATCAATATGAATAAACCCCATCATTTTATCCTTAATGGCAACAATAGAAATACGTGTCTTGTCCCCTACTTTGTCACTGGGATATAGAGCATCGCAAGATTGAACCCATTACAAAGCACCTCTCCCACTGAAGATAAATCAATCTAGTTGGCCAAACCAAACGGATAGATCGGAGAGAAATACAAAGCTATAACAATCATGCATAATAAAGTTCAGAAAAGACTCAATTACTTTCAATGAACAATCTGATCATAAACCCACAATTCATCGGATCCCAACAAACACACCCCAAAAGAAGATTACATCGAATAGAACTCCAAAGAGATTGAGGAGAACATTGTATTGAAGATCAAAAGAGAGAAGAAGCCATCTAGCTGCTAGCTATGGACCCGTAGGTCTGTGGTGAACTACTCACACATCATCGGAAGGGCAGCAAGGTTGAGGTAGAAGCCCTCCATGATTGACTCCCACTCTGGCAGATTACCGGAAAAAGCCTCCAGATGGGATCGCGGAAGAATAGAGGCTTGCGGCGGCGGAAAAGTTATATCGTCTTGCGTTCTATTGGTTTGGGAATATATGTGAATTTATAGGCTTGGAATTAGGTCAAACGGAGCTGCGTGGGGCCCACAAGCTCAGGGGGCGCGCCCCTCGAGCTTGTGGCTCTCTCGTATCTCGTCTGGTCTTCTCCCAAAGCTTCTAGGGTCCCTTCTGGTCCATAAAAAAATAATCTAAAGATTTCTTTTCTGTTTGGACTTTATTTGATATTGATTTTCTACAAAGCCAAAAACAAGCAAAAAACAGGAACTGGCACCGGACACTGGGTTAATAGGTTAGTCCCCAAACATGATATAAAATAGCATATAATTGCATATAAAGCATCTAAGATATATAATATAATAGCATGAAATAATCAAAAATTATAGATACGTTGGAGACGTATCAGACCTCCTCGTAGACATCTACAAAACAATTTTTTAGTCCAATACAATTAAACAATATTGATCCCGCGGTGGTAACAACATCATACTCCTCTAAAAACATCAATGAATCCAAGCCAAACTGGAATTTGGATCAAAAATATGCATTTCCTAGACATGGCAATGCTAGGCATGTAGAACGTGGATTCGTGAAAAATAAATTGGGGATCGGAGGAGAAACATATCGTAGATCGATCACACAGAAGGATTTGAACTGAAATCGAGCGAGTAGAGAGATCGGGCGAAGTTTTGCTAGGGTTTGGAGAGGTTTGGAGGAAGAAGAATAAGAAAGGAGAGAGATGGGGGAGATTTACCTCCTTCCTCGGGCTTATTGTGGCCGCCGGGGGTCCATACGACCGCCCATACGAGCGCTATGTAAGGCCGTCGTTCACCCTGATAGCTTACCGGCGTCTGTGCATACCTCATACGACCGCTAAAACGGGCGGCAGCGCTCGTATGGAACGTCGTCGAACGTTCTAGCATTTTTCTTGTTCTGGTCGAGGATGTCATACGACCGCTCGAACGGGCAAGAGCGCCCATATGGAACGCCGTCAAATGCTTTAGACTTCTTTCTCGTTTCTGCAAAGTTTTCAAACGACCGCCAGACGAGCACACGCGCTCGTATGAAACGTCATCGATCACTCTGTTTCCTTTGGATATTTTCTGCTGGAACCGCCAGGATGTCATGCGATCACCCAAACGACCGTTGCGGTCGTTTGAAAGGTCGTCTTTTGATCTGTTTCTTCCGAAACTTCTCTTTTTTCTTCGTTTTCCTGTGGGGCTAGTTCCAACACAATACATAGGCATATTTCCAGGCATCCAAATGTCAGTACAACATAAAATTTAATTTGCACATAGCAAAGCCTTCATTAGAACAACTCGTCCAAACTCACTTCTTTATCGAGAACTTCAATCACTCTTTTATTGAAACAAAAATAAAAAGTTACTTGTCTACTTTATTTGCGTGGGTTGCCTCCCACGAAGCGCTTGTTTTCGGTCAATTAGCTCAACCGTAGTGGTGATCAAGGTGATGCAAACACACCAAGACCATAGCTTCTAGCATTCACAACGATGCCTTCTCCAGTATAGGTCTTCATTTTCTTTTTCATGGGGAAATGTATTACAAAAGGATCTTTAGCTGGTAAGTCAAATCTAACATTCCCCTCAAACACATTTATCACATCTTTGATAGTCCTTAGAAAAGGTCTACCAAGAATTATAGGAGCAATAGGATCTTCAGGCATATCTACTATCACAAGATCAATCACGACAGGGCAATCATTTATTTGAACTATAACTCCATGTTTAATGCCTATTGCCTGAGTAAAAGTAGAATTGGCCATATTCAATCTAATCTCAGTAGTAACATCAGGACCTAGAGCAGACTAAGGTATAGCCTAGTGGTGGAAAGGGGCTGATGCCTTTCCACCCACCCAGGTTCAAGGCATGGTACTTGCAATTTGGGCTTGTTGCACCAATTATACTGTAGGGGCCTCCCTTACAGTCTTTCTGTCAAAAAAAACATAAGGACCTAGATTGAGACTATCATGAACAGACGTAGGGATAGTGGAAACACTAGCCCCCGGATCACACAAAGCATTAAACTTATTTAAACCAATCTCATTCTCTATAGTAGTCTCAAAAGCATCTTCTTGCTTAGCTGGTAACTTACTATAAAGCTTCTTTCTTTCATCATCAAGTTCATAGACCTTAGCTGCAACTTGCTCAACAAAGACATTATGTGCTTCGTTATTAGTTACCTCAGGTAGTGGGTATTTCATCGATATCATCTTTACGAAGTCTGCAATGGTATGATTATATTCTGGACATGGCTTGTGTCCAGTTCTTCGGTTTTTTCTTCGTTGCTTCTTACCATCTTGACATCTTCAACCGGGTTGGGCTCCGGTTTACCTGCAAACTTAGCTAGGATCAATGTTTGGCTCTCTGCAATTTTATCCACTTGTGTTTCCATATTCTTGGATCTTCCTTCAAGTATCTGCACATCATTTGTTAGTCCAACAATCTTACTGGTCAATTGACCAAGTAAGTTATCATGATTCTTCAAAAAAAAATTGAAGTTTTCATTCTGCCCAGGTTGACTAGCAATGAAACTTTTAAGAGTATCTTCAAGAGTATTTCTAATGCTGCTACTAGCTTCATTAAAATTGTTTGATGCTCCTCCATTATTAGGATAAGGAAGTCTAGGAGCATAACCATTATTTTTCCAGTTTGGATAATAGCTATTGCGAGCAATAAAATTCACATCACCGGTTTCTTCGTTAGTGATGGCATTCACGTTTACCTCTTCTTTACCTTTCATGACGGAGATGAGTTCATCAAGTTTGGCTGTCAACTCCGCACTACTTTCTTCAATTGCATTCACCCTCTTGGTGGTAGCTCTTTCCACATGCCATTGGGCATGGTTCTCTTGCATATCATCAAGTAGTTTCTTGACATCATCTATGGGCTTTCCCATGATTTTGACATGTGATTTAAACCATTATAAAACATATGAAGGATTAACCACTCCTCCATTCCATGATTAGGACAGTTCCTTATGGCTTCTTTCATTCTATCCCACGCAAGCGCTAGTGGCTCACGTTCTTCCTGCTTGAAACCTATAATCTAAGAACGAAGCTGCATAATTTTTGCAGGTGGACAAAACTTAGATAAAATTTTTCCACAACAATCAGCCCAAGAAGTTATATTGCCTCTAGGTAAAGCTAGAAGCCATTCTTTTGCTTTTTCTCCCAAAGAGAAAGGAAGTAGACACAACTTCAAAGCGTCAGGGTCATAATCCTTAATGCGTGTCATGTTGCACAATTCAGTAAAATTATGCAAGTTCATACCGGCATCTTCATAAGCAGAGCCTCCAAATTGGTCCTGGTGAACCATGGAAACTAAGTTCGGTTTGATCTCATACTCAGCGGCTGCAACCTTAGGTTGTGCTATGGGTTCACGCATGAAGTTATTGCTGGGAGTAGCAAAACTTCCAAGATTATGAGCCATGGTAATCTTTTTGGGGGTTTTTCAACTGACAAGACTTGCAACAAAAATAAAACTTAAACTAAAACAAAAGTAAAAACAAAAACTAAAACTGAAACTTAACTTTAACAAAAACTATAAACAGAAAGACTAGGAACACTAAACTCCTCCCCGGCAATGGCGCCATAAAAAGGGCTTGATACCTCCTTTTAGTGATCCGGTAATGGAACATAAAAGTATCCCGCACCTATTTCCCCAGAGGAGACCCTGGGTTATCGAACCCATGAGAGGAAGGTTCCCTTGAAGCGATGGTCTCTAGCAAGCTTTCGTTAAAGGATCAATTCCAGCTTTTGACCGGATCAATCAAGCAAATGATGATTCAAACACTATAATAAAAAGAGGTACGGGTATGAGGTCTTAATGCTTACAACCATGTATTTGTGTTGGGACCAAATATGATCTTAATTTGTGCGCTGGAAGTCACCCATCGAGATGTGCTTGTTACGAACCGAAGTGGGGGATGTGTCCAAATAACATCTTGACCGGCACGAGTCCTGCATCAAGAATTAGTTGTCCTACCACAGGCCCTATCCATCGCGCGGGGTTGCCTCGATAATTAAGATTAAAATAATCAGACAAGAGCTTTGGGCATTTAATGACTACACCTCATGAATCCCCAGGGATTGGATCCGTGTCACCGTACTAAGCCTTTCTATCACTGGTGTTCAGAATGACACTTCATGTTCTCCCTGCCCTTAGCCTCACCGTGGCTCGATCTCCATAATCCTGGGTACCTACAGGGATGAAGATCGCGGACAAGACAAGAGACATCTATGAAACAATTTTATTTCACACATACGGGATGTTAATTCAAAGCCCTTCCATTGATCCCTACACCAAATACAGCGGGTTGCAAGGCCTATGCCTCAACCCATACCTTACCGAACTACTCACACATAAAGATCAGATCGCAAGAAGAAACATTGAAGAACACATCTTGAAGATTGATTGATTGCAAATATGTCTTACAATGGATGCCTTCTGCGATGCACGATTACAAGTATGAACTAGAGGGAGATTGAATATGGTGGTGATGGTGGCTATGGAGATGGAAATGGCGGCGGCTAGGGTTTGTGAAGGGGGATGACGATGGTTCTGTTATGGCTTCGCTCGACGCTTCTCTGTTGTCATTTCGATGGGGTCCCCTTTATAAAAGTTGTTCAGGTAGACGAGCTGCCTCGGAATCCACACCATACGGGCGCCTGCGCCCGTATGGAACGCCGTCTTTTGTGCTGCTTCATTTGGCACGCCTCCTGGTGATTGCTTGTTTCTTCATTTCCATTCCTTTCCTCATTCCCACGTGATTTCTTGCATTTTTAGCCCATTTCCTGTGGAAACACATCAAAGAGAGGATTTGTGGAATCCTTTGCATTCATTAGTCATTAGTAGCAATATCAGAGCGAATATCTCAGTTTAAGTGAAATATCTCGGTTTAAACTAAGGGTGAATGAGTGTAAAAATATCACTCATCATGTCCTCATCTTCTCCGACTGTTTTCGCGTCTCCCTCGAGCTACAACGATGGCCTCTATGAGTTCAATCACTCCCTTCTTTGTACTCATTGTAGCTAGATCTAAGAGCATGTGATAGGGTTTGATGTTCAAGCTTGTGGTGGGGGTTTGATCTGTGAGCATCTTGTAGCATGCTAGGGTTGTATTTGGGTGCCGATCTGTGAGATTCTGATGTTGTGGTAGCTATTGGTGGTGGATTTGTAGCATGCTAGGGTAGTGTTGAACACAATGGATTGGTAGCTAGTTGTGATGTATGCTGCTCATATCGTGCTTTGTTGAGCTAGATTGTCCGGTAGTGTGTGATATAGTTCTTGTCAATGTGTGCTATGATTGTATGACATGACCACGCAAACGCAAGATCTTAGTCAGGCCATTGTCCTGTCCAAGAGCCAGTTCCCTCTGTCCTATGCCGAGGACTCCCAGCCCCCTCGATGACCAGATGCCTTCTGATTCAGATGTGTTCGAGGTTTCTGGCACGGGTCCTCCTTTTGTGCCTACAGCCATTGTGCTCGCTGAGCCAATTGCTGCTGCCGCCGCTGCACAAAAGGCAGCCGCAAAGGCAAAGAAGGATGGTAGGGTGTAACACCCCCAGTGTCATGCTACAGTAATCTCCCCCTAATGATGCCATGTCATCATGCCTTTCCATGCCAAATGGCCACTTGTCCAAAATCAAGTTCAAATTCCTTTTTGAAATACAAGTCAAATATTTGCATCTTCAAATGAGCAAACAAAATAGTTCATAATTTGGCAAATATTCCCTAAGTACTTGTCATGTTGAAACCAACATCTTTTGGATTCCCAAAATGCCCCTGAGAATTAATTAAGGGGTCCAGCAGCAATTACCTTGGCCTTTCCAATTTCTAAAAATGTTTAGACATTTCCTTTTGGCCCCAAACTTTTTGTGCAAGCTAATAATGAGGTGCTTGATTTATGTGCCAAGTCTCACTTTTAACAAAAATCATTTGCTCACTCAACAATTGCAACCAGAAGCCGTTTGAACTACAGAAAAAGAAAAAGGGGGAAAACTGACTGTGCACTTATGACCCATGACGCTACAGCAGCTGGCCTAGCCCAGGCCAACAGTCATCTCCCTCCTTCCCCCTCCGTGTCAGTGGCCAGCGCGCGCGCACGCCATGCCCCCCCCTCTCTCCTGCGATCGACAGTGGGACACTACAGGAGCTCGCTAGGAGGTGGATAAGGACCCTGTCGACCCCTGGATGAACCCTAGACCGCCCTCTCCCTCGCCTCGCCCCCTTCCATTTCTTTGAGGCCGGACGCATCCGTCGCCGCCGCTCGCCATTGCCGCGGCCAATGGCCACCCCGGACCGTCTGCGTTTGTCTAGGAGGACCGCCATCGACCACTTCTTCGTCCCCGAGCCTCCATTCGTCGAGGGAAGCACCACAATGACAGATCGACCGGGTTCTTCAGTTACGGCCACCGCCGCCATTACCGTTGATCTATGCCACCCCGACCTCCACGGACCTCTCTGAGCGCGTCTTCCACCCCGATGTGAGCACGCGCATTTTCTTCCCTAAATCAGAGCTCGGTTTCGAGCTCGAGCTAGCCGTTCGTCGTCGCGTTACTCTGGCCGCCGTCGGGCTCGTACGTAGCCGCCGTTTTGGTCAGTCCCCGTCTCCACCGCGAGCACGGTTGGATGCGGCACTTCGCGCAGATGTGTTTTGCCGTTGCCGCCGCCCCGTTTGGTCATCGGTGAGCCTTTCCGGTGACCCGCCGCCGTGTTGGGCTCGCCGCCGGCGTACGCTGTGCGCGCGCGCATTGAAACCCAGTGGGGTGGCCCACTGACGTGTGGGCCCGCCCGGTTTAATTAACTCCAAAACCTAATTAGGAAATAACCTAACCCCTAACCCACTGACTCACACAGGGGACCCACCCCACTAACTAACCTAATTAACTACCTAATCTAATGTTAGTGCTAACAGACACTGACAGCTGGGTCCCACTGGACCCAGTTGACCAGTCCAAGCTGACTGGGATTGCCCCTAGTCACTGACAGGTGGGTCCCTTTGACCCTGCTGACTGGCTGACTGGGCAGTTGACCCAGTCAACTGGGCCCACCAGTCAGCCACATAAGCCACACTCTGGGTACACCCACTGGGTACCCATAGCATTTAAGAATAAATGATTTTCGAATTAAAAATAAATACAGAAAATTAAGAAATTGTTTAAATCTTTGAAAATTCATATAAATTCAACCGTAACTCCGATGAAAATAATTTATATATGAAAAATGATCAGAAAAATATGACGAATCCGATTATGCCACCCACTTACCTGCCACACCCCTCCATCACTGCAAACATGGAACCTTCCCCTCCGAATCCATGTACACATAACCGTCCGGAGCTGGGAAAATATTCCCGGATATTTTCCCGCTCCGTCTCTAACGTGTAGCGCTGCGTTAGGTCACCCCTAGCACTGTATTCTGCCATGTCATGCTTTGTGTTGCTTTTGTATGCTTGTATTTATTTGTTTCCTCCCACTCTTCTCTCCGGTAGACTCCGAGACCGCTGATGATCCGGTGATCGTCTACCTCATTGAAGATCCGTATCTGTCTGCAAAGCAACCAGACAAGCAAACCCCCTTGATCATTCCAATATCGCCTATTCTTTCTCTCCCATGCTTGCATTAGAATTTGCTACTGTAACTGATTGCTCCTATTCTGATGCATGGCCTGTTTTTGTAAATGCTGTTAATACCTTATCTGCTATCCCAAATGCTTAGTATAGGTTGGTTAGTGATCCATCAGTGACCCCTCACCTTTGTCCCTGTTGCCCCGCTTTATTACTGGTGCCCCAGTCATTGTGATCGACATGCAGAGACCAACACATCACCGCACCGTCCCCCCCTTAGTTGCACGACACTGCAGAACTACTATCGAGTGACGAGGGTGATACCTCCTAACTCACTCCTGATGACATCTCTGTAGCGTAGCTAGTCGGATGTGAGTCACCGAGGGCGATTCCTCTTTCACCACCTCCGATGATGCCTCTGTTGTGCAACCCCTCAGGTGTGAACCCATCGAGGGTGATTCCTCTGAGTTCACCTTGACGGATACATCGAGTAGGAATCCAACGAGGGTGATTCCTCGGATTGCCCCTTGATGTGATGAACACACGGATACCTTCACGTTTGCTACAGTACCTTGTTGGAGGCGGGTCGACCCCGAGGGGTACCCGTGAGAAATGTGGAGTCGGGTTGACCGTGAGGGTACCCGCGAGATAATTACGCGGCACGGCCGGGCATTCTTGGCCCTTGCCGTAAGTCTGCGAGACGGGGCGACGGGACCACAGATCGTGGATCACTGATTGTCACCGCGAGCTCACAGCACACTAATGGGTTAGGATATGTGATCTGAGTAGGCCTTTGGCCTTTTCGCACTAACCACCACGCGGGAATAGTATGGGCACTCGGCGTCGTACGATTCTTCCGAAAGCTCTAAGACATCAGCAATTGAGTGGCGCGTGCTGGGTTGGACTGGGAAAGCCTGTGCTTGTATTAAGGGGGCTAGGTCTGCTAGATCACAACGCGCAGGATTGCAAAGGATGATTGGCCCATGACACCTTCGCATTTAGGAGTTAGACCGGCATGCTGGCCTCTCTGTTAAGCCTAGGTAGGACTACGGTGTGTCGATCGGCCGAGGCCGGGCATGACCCGATAAAAGTGTGTTCGGCCAGAGTTAATCGAGCGTGTTGGGTAAGTTGGTGCACCCCTGCAGGGAAGTATATCTATTCGAATAGCCGTGTCCACGGTAACAGGACGCTTGGAAAGTATCCCGATCTTCTACAACTAGAACTGGTTACTCGTGACTTTAATGATATGTTAGCTCCGGGATTGCTTTCTCGCAGGGAGTCAAGGAAGGATCTCTGGGCATTACTATTACATAATTATTGCTTTATTATATTCTAATCTGCACTCTTCTAATGCTGCAAGATGCTAGTCTTCGCTAGGCTAGGCCTTCCCTTCTATTCTGGCATTTCTGCAATCTAGTCCACAGATACAGCCATTTCACTTGATACCAAGGCATAAATAGAATAGTTCTGATGTAAGTCTTGCGAGTACTTTGGATGAGTACTCACGGTTGCTTTGCTCCTCTTTTCCCCTATACCCGTTTGCTGCGATCAGATGACGGAGCCCAAGAGCCAGCTGCTCCCGCCGATGACTACTACTACCCTACCGGTGGAGCTTACTACTACATGGAGACCGATGACCAGGAGTAGATAGGAGGCACCCAGGCAGGAGGCCTGCGCCTTTTCGATCATATGTCGTTGTTTTGCTCAGCCTTCCAAAGGCAGACTTGCTTAACTTTATGTCTGTACTCAGATGCTAATGCTTCCGCTGATGCTTGTATGACTCAAGCTTATGTATTCGAGCCCTCGAGGCCCCTGGCTTGTAATATAAAGCTTGTATGACTTTTATTTGTGTTTAGAGTTGTGTTGTGATATCTTCAAGTGAGTCCTTAGGCTTGATCATGTGCATTTGCGTGTATGATTAGTGCACGATTAAGTTGGGGGCGTCACAAGTTGGTATCAGAGCCGACTGCCTATAGGAATCCTCCTTTCCAACTCCTTGGCCGAAGTTGTGTCTAGTCTTTCAAAAACCGTTTTACTAACATGGTTGTGTGGCTTACGGGCCCACGTCACCAATGGATGGGTTAGGATCTTTTATTCCTCTTCTTTACTCTCGGACTCTGATCTCTCTTCTATTCGGGTTAAAGATTTTGCTAACTCTAACATTAGGTTCCCGTGACCATTTTCTCCCGGAGAGCCCCTCATTCTAGATGATCGCTTGCTTCACCAGAAGATTCTGAAGATACTCGTCGATGTTTCCTGAGACCCTTGTGCCCACCTCCTTTGCAATTCTCTACCACCGATAAGTCCTTATGGATAACTACCTACGCTTGTCGTTCATATATTCATCCCCAATTGCTCTTGTTATTACAAGATGCCCTGAAATACTCTCTGACTTTCCGAGAATCCTATGTGTCCTGCTGCTGTTGAAATTCCTTGTCGCATACTTACCCTTGTGGTTAACTCCAGGTGTTCGGCAATCATCATTGACATCTTTTGTCATTGACATTCCGATTCTATTGATTCAACAAGTGTGCGAATACTCGCAATCATCAGTTGATTCCCTATAAATTATCCTTCCAGCTCAGACGTCATTCGGATATGAGCTGGATCTTGATCGATCAAATTTTGATCGGTTGTGCCTCTAAGTCTATTCAACTTACTTATCTTTTGATCAGAGCGTCTGCTTCTGATCCCTCGATTTGGAAATCATAATTCCTTTGTAGTTAAGCCTCAAATTGTTCATATGTTTCTATGATCTGATGCCTTTGCATTATTTCTTCTTCTGGTTGAGTACCGATACTCACATCAGCTCTTTTGTGGACCGCCAGATCCTTTGTTGGGCTGTTATCCGACAGTGTCCTTCATATTCAATAACCTTGTGAGTTCTTTCCCTGATGCATAATGCCTTTGGTAAATTGTATCCTCTATTTTTGTCAACCATGCTCTGCTTCCGAGCTTGTGTTATTTACTCCTGGAATTTGTGGTATAGGTTCCTAAAATGCCCCGATGGGTGGTATCTATGCTTCTGCCATCTAAGTGAACCCGGAAACTCCTACGGGTCTTACTCTACTAGTGTTACTCCAGATAAAATTTCAACACCACAACTGTCACGCCCAATATGCGGTCCTATCCTCAAGGGACTCAAAAATCCCACTAAGGATAGAAGCGCATATCGGAGACGCTTTGCAAGGTGGATATCATTACAACATACCATGTACTGAATAGATGAGAATACCATATAAAGGCTTACACTCGCCACAGGCTACAACATGAATACATCAATACATCAAAACATAGCAATCATCATACAGAAGAGCAGGATCCGACTACGGATGAAACCAAACGAAAAAGAAGAACGACATCCACCCTGCTAATCCCAGGCTGCCAACCGGGAACCCATCCTATGATTGACGAAGAAGAAGAAGCAGAAGAAGAAGAACTTCAAAAGCAAACATGCATCGCTCTCACGTCAAATCATTGCTTTACCTGTACCTGCACCTGTTGTTGTAGTAATCTGTGAGCCACGAGGACTCAGCAATCCCATAACCATGGGTAGCAAGACTATCAAACCTTAAATGGGTATGGAAGGGTAAGGTGGTGAGGTTGCAGCAAGCACTAAGCATTGTATGGTGGCTAACTTACGAGTACAAGAATAAGAAGAGTAAACTACGCATAACGGTCGCAAACTAATAATGATCAAGAAGTGATCCTGAACACCTACTTACGAGTCAAGCATAACCCCACCGTGTTCTCTTCCCGAACTCCCTCGAAAAGAGACGATCACGGTTACGCACGCGATTGGTGTATTTTAATTAGAATTAGTGTCAAGTTCTCTACAACCGGAGGTTATAAATTTCCAAGTCGCCACATAACTACGGGCACGGCTTTGCAAAAGATTTAACCCTGCAGGGGTGTTCCAACCTGGTCCATCACAAACCAACACAAGCTGCGGTGGAAAGACCTCAACCTCAAGAAAACCCGATCAACCTCGAGTTAGCCCGAAGTATCCTCGGAATCCCGGTGCACAAGACATTTCGACAATGGTAAACAAGTCCAGCAAGACCTCCCGGCGTGCCGACACCCCGATAGGAGCCGCGCGTATCTCATCTCAGGCCACGACCGGATGAGCAGTCCGTACAACTAAAACCAGTGCCTCGAGTTTCCTCGTGGTGGCGCTGCAAGGGGCTCTAGTTTGGACCAACGCCATCAGCACTGGCCCACCTGTATTATGTTGAATTAAGAATCCCCGGGGACGCGACCCCCTATGCAAAATTAATTAATTAATTCAGTATTATTATGTTGGCAAATGTTAAAACCAAAGTTGGGCCTTGCTGGAAGCGTTTATTCAAAGTGAACTGTCAAGAGGGTCCCATAACCCCTGAGCATGTTAGGAATGCTAATCAAGGAACATAACACCGGTATTACGGAAACTAGGGCGGCATGAGTGGAACAAAACACTAGGCAAAAGGCCGAGCCTTCCACCCACAACCAAGTATATAGATGCATTAATTAAATAAGAGATATTGTGATATCCCAACATATCCATGTCCCAACATGGAACAACCTGCAACTGCGCCTGCAACTAGCAACGCTATAAGAAAGGGGCTGAGCAAAGCGGTACCATAGCCAAACAACGGTTTGCTGGGTAAGGGTGGTTAGAGGCTGTATCATGGCATATGGGAGGCTGACATATATGTGGTAGGAAGCGCGACATAGCGATAGCAATGAGACAACTAGCAAGCAAAGATAGTAGAGGTATCCAAGGTCATGATCATCTTGCCTGAAATCCCACTAGGAAGAAGACCGAATCCATGAAGAAGACGAACAAGCGTAGTCGAACGAATCCTCGCTCCGAAATGTTACCGGGAACTATCGAGAAGAAGCACAACCGGAAAGAAGCAAACATCATGGTAAACACACAAACATAATCATGGCATAATGCACAATCAAGTATGATGCATGTCAAGTTTAAAGATGCATGGCATGGCAAGGATGCAACAAACAACTACTACACATTAAGTGAAGCTCAATATGAAACGAGTTGCATATTGACGAAACTCCACAACAATTATTTAGTTCACTCCCGTTTATGTACTCAACAAGATTAAATGTTGTTTAACATGGCAAGAGGTGAAGCATAACTAAACTATCTATCTAGGCAATTTAAATGAGGCCGGAAACAACAAACAACAATTCCGAAAAATCCCCATATGCAAATTTCGAATTTGGTACTGTTCTGCCTAAAGCATAATTTTAATGTTGTTAACAGCAAAAGTAAGTGCACCATGTTAATCTACACATTTTTCTAGACCATTTACATATAAAGTTTATTTAATTCGGAGCTACGGTTATTTAGTTATGAAATAAACCATTTTAGCATGTCATTTATGCAAATTTTAATGCAAACAACAATTTTAAAGTTGTTAATATGCATGAGGATGAAATATTCAAGTTATAAGCAATTTTTATGAAGATGTTGAGATTAATCATGATATGGAGCATTTGTTGCCATGGCGGCGCCAAACGGAAATGGTGCCACGGCAACATATCGGTTCCGGTAACTCGATTGAGCTACCGGTGCAAGGAACAAGTGGGGGTGATGGAAACGTGCAAGAGCAACGGGGAGTGATCCCGGATACCGGGTGTCCCACATGACGATCTCATGGCAAAGAGGAATGTGCAAGAGTCAATCCGGTCACGGTGCAAACATAGGGTGCATCTCATACAACACACATGCATTCGTCCACGGGCGTCGTCTCGGGGGTTATACCTTCGAAGCGTGCATTTCGGAGCGGATCGAGTCGGTGCGGAGTAGTTTTGCACAACGATGGTAGAGGAAGTAGTGGTACTATGCGTCGGTCGTCGTGGAAGTAGTCGTTCACTTGACGGTCTCGTCGCTTCCATGGCGACGGTAGAGGTACTAGTGTTGTTGTGGGAACTTGACGAATCCGAGTCTTCGGTGCATGTTCAAAAGAACTTGGCGCTCAATGGACTTGACACTCCGGAGGCGTCGATGGTTCCAGGGTACTTGAATCCGCGTAGTCGTACACGGAAACGGTAGTCGAACTCGTTGGGTCATCGACTTCACGGTACTTGGGGTCTTTGGACTTGCCGATCTTGAAGAACCGAAGGGGTACTTGTTGTCTCGGGTCTTGGCGATGGTCATCGAGGTTCGGGTCTAGCGAGACTTGGCGTCCGTGTAGTCGATCTTCGCGTATCCATGTGTAGAGGTACTTGGCGAAATCCACGGGGACAGTAGTTGTACATGGTCGCCGTGGTACTTGGCGCTCCCGGTCTTGGCGATACAAAGTGATGATGTTCGGGGACGTCTCGGTCCTTCAACGCAGAAGGCCGGTGGTCGCGCTCGGGGAGGAAGCAAGGTGGGTCGAGGCCCACGGGACAGCGGAGGCAGGCTGGGGAGGCGCGGTGCGGCTGGGTCTGGCACGGCCGGCTGGCCCACGCGCAGAGGCACGGTCGCCTGCTTCGTGCGGCAGCAGCGAAGCAGATGGTGGCGTCTTGATGCGATGACGACGGCGAGGCTGCTCCAAGGCGAGGCAAGGCGAGGAACGGTGTTGGCGGGCGGATCCGTGGCGGCAGGGGCCGGATCAGGTGGTGGAGGTGCTTGGCGGCGCCGGCGGTGAACACAGGAGGTGGCGGCAGAGGGTGAATGAGGGGGCGGCAGCTCGGGGCAACGACGGCCATAGCGGTGGCTGGCTGGTGCTGCTCCGGCGAGCCACGGCTTGCGGTCGCCTGCGGGAGCGAGGACGGGGCGGCGGCGTTGTAAGGCAGGAGGTCAGGGTGGCCATGGATGGAGCCATGAGCTCGGGGTCGAGGCAAAGAAGAGGACCGAAGGGAGGCAGGGCTGGGCGAGGAGCAGGATGGGCGGCGCACATGAGAGGATAGAGGGGGGAGGGAGGTGGCTGCACATGCGTGCACTCCCCTGGTGCGACGGCGCTAGGAGGAAGGAGGTAGGGGAGATGGGGATTGATTAGGAGGCTGGGGCTCTCGATCCCTGGCTAGGGTTAAGGGGTGCGGCTGGGCCTAGGAGGTCGGCCCCCTTACTGCTGCTGGCTGGAGTAAAAGGGCCGGCTGGGTTAGCTCTCTCTCTCTCTCTTATTTCTCTGCATATTTCCATTTACAGAAAATTAGCAAGAGGAAAGAAAGGAGTAGAGAAGGAATATGGGGAAGGGGTTGACTTCCCGGACTCACAAAAATTAGCTTGATCCAGAAAAATTGCAAAGAGACATGTTGAAAGGTTTGAATACAAACACATTTGAATTTTATTCAAATGGGTTTTGAATTGGAATTAGGTGCTAGGAAGGCCCAAAAAAATGTTGAGAATTTTTGGTGGGGCTTCGATAAATGGAGAAAGAATTATAGACAAGGTTTGGAGGTCAGACTTGAAGTAGAAAAGGCATATGATTGAAATTGCAAGTGTGTTGAAGGGTGATTTCAAATTAATGGAATATTTATTATAGCTCCCTAAAATATTGGGAGGATATGTTATAAAGAGAAATCACCATGTGAATGTCCGTCAATTTAAATGGATCAAACATCCATGCATTTTATTTATATGAGTTGCAAAATTTAATGACATGGTGGCATGATGACATGATGCAATGCAAAAACATAGATCAAACAATAAAATAAAATAAATACGGAAGGCATCGGTCTCGGGCTGTCACAACAACTTCATCGAAAGCGAGAAGTGAATGAAAGGTTATGCATTGAAGAAGTGGGAGTCAACCTTGAACTTTGTGTTCATGCCCATGGAAACGATGTAAACTGTCACAGAAGCTTCTTGCAAGATATTTATTCATTTGTATAATTCTTCCAGTTTCCTTAACTTGATTCCATGTAGTAATGGTTCTGACCATGCTGGCCACATTTGATAACTCCATTCCCGTGCCTCGTCTATTTTTTCAACAAGGTTAAAGCACCTGCCATCCGCAGATCAACGATCTAGTTCAGCTTCTATTAAGTTCTACCTTCGAGTATTACCCTCTGGTATCTCGAGGATATCGTACCATTGCACTACATATTATGAAGCTTTGATAAGGTGATACCTTTCCCCATCATAGTAATTCCACAGGTTCTGGTTTGTTGTCAACCGAGAACACCGATAAGTGAGTCAAATCCACCCTATAACACATTGACCTTCTGCTTCCCCATTTCTTCTGCTTGATCATGTTATTGATCAATTACATCTTCCTGGAACCTTTCGATAAATTGTGTTGTGATCATTGTCAACATCTTTGACTTATCCCAAGTTATGAATTTAATTCGTAATACTTCCTTTTACCTAAATGGTGATCCACTTGCTATCCTGTCATGGATATCATGCTCTGCTTCCCTTGGGAAGGATATACTCCTAATACTTGTGTACAAACACATTTTCCTTTCCATTTGTCTGTTTAATCTGGTAATCACATTTTCCTTTCCATTCGTCTGTTTAACCTTTCCTGTGATCTATATGAACTAAGCAGTAATAATTCTCTGTTTATGAAAACACCTTGGTGTACAACTCTGTCAGAAAAACCCTGTCACTATCGTGGTTAACATTCCGGTAACCACCGATGGACGAGAACTTTGCCTATTGGTCCGCCTCGTACTAACGAGCAGGAAAATAGTTCTCTTCGTCCCCCGCCCTTGGTACCGACGTTGTTGCCAACATAGCTGACAAACTATCCTCTGACAGGTCTTGCTATCGTGACCATGCAAGATGTCACCACCCTTCCTACTCTTAATCCACACTAGGCACAGTTCCACAGGATCGAAACCTGACTCTCCTGTACATCCCTGTTTCCAAAGATATTCCTCGCGCTTGGCTTCGCATGTAAATCACGAGCCACTTTCCGAGAGATGATCTATTCTCGTATCAGACGCAATACTTATTCCCGTTGCTCTGAACCCTTTCACACTCTGTTCCAAGCATGAACGATTGTCTATCCGCTTGAAACTTCTTGTTGTACCTTTTTACTTTGCTCTCAATGTTTTTCTGAAGTTTCAATTCGAGAGATACTTTTGCCACACTCTCTGAGTTATCCCTCGGATAATCGACCTTGCAAAGGTCCGATCTCCCGAAGATATCCCTTTCTCCACCTCTAAAATCTCGGGACAAGATTTCTTGTAGTGGAGGAGATTTGTAACACCCCCAGTGTCATGCTACAGTAATCTCCCCCTAATGATGCCATGTCATCATGCCTTTCCATGCCAAATGGCCACTTGTCCAAAATCAAGTTCAAATTCCTTTCTGAAATACAAGTTAAATATTTGCATCTTCAAATGAGCAAACAAAATAGTTCATAATTTGGCAAATATTCCCTGAGTATTTGTCATGTTGAAACCAACATCTTTTGGATTCCCAAAATGCCCCTGAGAATTAATTAAGGGGTCCAGCAGCAATTAACTTGGCCTTTCCAATTTCTAAAAATGTTTAGACATTTCCATTTGGCCCCAAACTTTTTGTGCAAGCTAATAATGAGGTGCTTGATTTATGTGCCAAGTCTCACTTTTAACAAAAATCATTTGCTCACTCAACAATTGCAACCAGAAGCTGTTTGAACTACAGAAAAAGAAAAAGGGGGAAAACTGACTGTGCACTTATGACCCATGACGCTACAGCAGCTGGACCAGCCCAGGCCAACAGTCATCTCCCTCCTTCCCCCTCCGTGTCGGCCGCCAGCGCGCGCGCACGCCATGCCCCCCCCTCTCTCCTGCGATCGACATCGAGGCACTACAGGAGCTCGCCAGGAGGTGGATAAGGACCCTGTTGACCCCTGGATGAACCCTAGACCGCCCGCCCCTCTCCCTCGCCTCGCCCCCTTCCATTTCTTCGAGGCCAGACGCATCCGTCGCCGCCGCTCGCCATTGCCGCGGCCACTGGCCACCCCGCGCCGTCTGCGTTTGTCTAGGAGGACCGCCATCGACCACTGCTTCGTCCCCGAGCCTCCATTCGTCGAGGGAAGCACCACAACGATAGATCGACCGGGTTCTTCACCTACGGCCGCCGCCGCCATTGCCGTTGATCTACGCCACCCCGACCTCCACGGACCTCTCTGAGCGCGTCTTCCACCCCGATGTGAGCACGCACATTTTCTTCCCTAAATCAGAGCTCGGTTTCGAGCTCGAGCTAGCCGTTCGTCATCGCGTTACTCCAGCCGCCGTCGGGCTCATACGTAGCCGCCGTTTTGGTCAGACCCCGTCTCCACCGCGAGCACGGTTGGATGCGGCACTTCGTGCAGATGTGTTTTGCCGTTGCCGCCGCCCCGTTTGGTCACCGGTGAGCCTTTCCGGTGACCCGCCGCCGTGTCGGGCTTGCCGCCGGCATACGCTGTGCGCGCGCACGTTTAAAACCAGTGGGGTGGCCCACTGACGTGTGGGCCCGCCTGGTTTAATTAACTCCTAAACCTAATTAGGAAATAACCTAACCCCTAACCCACTGACTCACACAGGGGACCCACCCCACTAACTAACCTAATTAACTACCTAATCTACTGTTAGTGCTAACAGACACTGACAGCTGGGTCCCACTGGACCCAGTTGACCAGTCCAAGCTGACTGGGATTGCCCCTAGTCACTGACAGGTGGGTCCCTTTGACCCTGTTGACTGGCTGACTGGGCAGTTGACCCAGTCAACTGGGCCCACCAGTCAGCCACATAAGCCACACTCTGGGTACACCCACTGGGTACCCATAGCATTTAAGAATAAATGATTTTTGAATTAAAAATAAATACAGAAAATTTAGAAATTGTTTAAATCTTTGAAAATTCATATAAATTCAACCGTAACTCCGATGAAAATAATGTATATATGAAAAACGCTCAGAAAAATATGACGAATCCGATTATGCCACCCACTTACTTGCCACACCCCTCCATCACTGCAAACATGGAACCTCCCCCTCCGGATCCATGTACAGATAACCGTCCGGAGCTGGGAAAATATTCCCGGATATTTTCTCGCTCCGTCTCTAACATGTAGCGCTGCGTTAGGTCACCCCTAGCACTGTATTCTGCCATGTCATGCTTTGTGTTGCTTTTGTATGCTTGTATTTATTTGTTTCCTCCCCCTCTTCTCTCCGGTAGACTCCGAGACCGCTGATGATCCGGTGATCGTCTACCTCGTTGAAGATCCGTATCTGTCTGCAAAGCAACCAGGCAAGCAAACCCCCTTGATCATTCCAATATCGCCTATTCTTTCTCTCCCATGCTTGCATTAGAATTTGTTACTGTAACTGATTGCTCCTATTCTGATGCATAGCCTGTTTTTGTAAATGCTGTTAATACCTTATCTGCTATCCCAAATGCTTAGTATAGGTTGGTTAGTGATCCATCAGTGACCCCTCACCTTTGTCCCTGTTGCCCCACTTTATTACTGGTGCCCCAGTCATTGTGATCGACATGCAGAGACCGACACATCACCGCACCGCCCCCCTGTAACATCCCCATGTAATAGCTACAGTAATCACCTGTTGATAGTGCCCTGTCATCATGATTAACAGTGCCTAATCATCCTATGCATCATATCACATTTCAAATTCCAAATCAATTGAAAATTCAAATCTAAAATAAAAATAAAAGTTGTTCAAATTTGAAAACTAAATTGTTAATTAAATTATATATAATCTAAGGGCATTTATAAAAATATAATCAACATTTATTGGATTAGATAAATGACCACATCATCCACAAAACAGCACCAAACAGAAGTATTTAATACCTTTTATTTAAATAAAATTCTAGGGAAAACATGTGGACACCAAACCAATTTCTGATAGCAACTAAACTTGCACTGTTAATTTTGGGCCTAGTCACTTATTTTACAAAACTCAATTTGTGTCTAAACATTTTATAAAACAGAAAGTAGAAAAGAGAAAATAGAAAATAGAAAAACAAAAATAAAATAAAAAAAGGGAAAAAGGAAAGACCCCCTGGCCCGACTGGGCCTCGGCCCAGCTAGGCCGGCCCAGCAGCTGGCCTATATGACCTCCCCAGCCACCCCCCCGTAACCCTAACCCCCACATCCCCCCCTCGCGCCTCCTCTTTCTCCCGCGCGCCGCGGCCCGACGCCCGTCGACGCCGTCGTCGCCTCGCCGCCGTCGTCGCCTCCCAGGCCTCCTCCCCGAACGGCTACACCGAGCCTCGCCGCCCCGATCCCCTACAAACGGGGGTGAGCCGCGCCCCTTCTCCTCCCCATCTCTCTGTCGTCGCCGTCGTCGACGCCGTTCGCCGCGCGCGCGCCCGACCCCGGCCTCCTCCTCCCGCGTTCGCCGTCGCCCGCTGACCTCGCCCGGCTGCCGCTCGCGCGCCACGCCCCGCTCGCCCGCACTGCCCGCGCCCGAGCGCCTCGCCTCCACCCGCTGCCGCTCACCCCTGCCTCCCCTCGCGCTCGCCGCCGCCGCTCTGCTGCTGCCCTCCGCCGCCTGCCGCTGCTGCTGCGTCGCCGCCGCACCCGCCAGCGCCTGGCCCCGCCCCGCCGCTCGCCGCAGCCGCGACCTCGCCCGCCTCTGCCGCGCGGCTGCGCCCTTGCGAGCGCGTCGCGCGCGTTGACGCGCTACAGTGGCCGCCAGGGCCACTGACCAGTGGGGCCCGCCCCTGTAAAAACGAAATAAAAAAAAAGAAGAAAGAAAAATGAAATAATAAAAATAAAAAGAAATTAAAATAAATAAATATTAATTCTATTTAATTATTAATTAACATAATTAAAACTGTAATTAACTTAATTAAAACCCTAATTAACCTAAACAGTGACTGACAGGTGGGACCCACCTGTCAGGTTGACCAGTCAACAGACTGTTGACTGCTGACGTCATGCTGACGTCAGCATGCACTGTTTCGGATAATGTTGATTTAATTAATTTAAATAATTCCAGAAATTAATAAAAACTTTAGAAAATCATATCTTTTAAACCGTAACTCGGATTAAAATAATTTATATATGAAAAACGATCAGAAAAATATAACGATTCCGAATACGCACTCCGTTCAGCTGCCACGTGCCTCTATCATAGCGAACATGGAACTGTCCCCTTCGTTTCATCTGACAAAAAACGCCAGACTTCGGGAAAACATTCCCGGATGTTTTCCCCCTTCGCCTGTAACGTGTAGTACTGCTTTAGGTCACACCTAGCACCGCTTATTGCCATGTCATGCATCGTGATGCATCTGTTTGCTTTGTATTTATTGTTTCTTCCCCCCCTGCTCTTTCGTTAGACATCGAGACCGACGCCGCCCCGCAGGACTGCTACTCCGTCGACGACCCGTCCTTTTCAGCAGAGCAACCAGGCAAGCAAAACCCCTTGACGCATGCCTATATCACCTATTCTCGCTCCCTCCTGCTTGCATTAGAAAATTGCTACTGCTATGTTTTATCCTATTTCTGATGCATAGCCTGTCCTTGTAACTGTTATTGATACCTGTCTATTATCCAAACTGCTTAGAATAGGTTGGATGGTAGTAACCATCTGTGGCCCCTCTTCTTGCTGTAGTTGCCCCGCTTTAGTAGCTGTGCCCCGATCAATGTGATCGTCGGGCTGTGACCAGTTTATCACCACACCCCCCCCCCTAAGTTGCTCGACTCTGTAGAGCTGCCATCGAGTGCCGAGGGTGATACCTCTTATCTCACTCCCGATGATGCCTCCGTAGTTCAGCTAGTCGGTTGTGGGTTACCGAGGGTGATTCCTCTTCCCCACCACCGATAAAGCTTCTGTCGTGCAACCCCGCAAGTGTGAGTACCAGCGAGGGTGATTCCTCCGGGTTCACCTTGACGGGTTCATCGAGTGGAAATCCAATGAGGGTGGTTCCTCGGATTCCTGCTTGATGTTATGGACACACGGTTACTTGCACTTTATTACTGATACCTGGATAAAGTCGGGTCGACCCCGAGGGGTACCCGCGAGTGATGTGGAGTCGGGTTGACCATGAGGGTACCCACGAGATGAATACGTGGCACGGCCGGGCATTCTTAGCCCTTGCCGTAAGTCCACTAGACGGGGCGACGGGGTCACAGGATCGTGAGTCTCTGCTCGTTTCCGCGCGCTCCTAATGCACTAAGGGTTAGGATATGTAATCTGAGTAGGCCTCTGGCCTTTTCGCGCTAACCAGCACGTGGGAATAAAATGGGTACTCGGCGCCGTATGTATCATCCGAAAGCTTTGTCAGACGTCCAGTTCAGCAGTGCGGCACGGCAGGATCGGCGCCATCCATGACAGAGGTGGTGCCTGGATCTAACCATGTGTGCAACGACCCGGAGTGCAAAGGGGGATGGGCCCAAGAACCCTGCGCGCTTAGGATGTAGACCGGCGGGGACCTCTCTGCTGAGCTCTAGGTGGGGCTGCGGTGTGTCGATCAGCCGAGGCCGGGCATGACCCGATAAAAGTGTGTCCAGCCGGAGTTAATCGAGCGTGTTGGGTAACAGTAGTGCACCCCTGCAGGGAAGTATATCTATTCGAATAGCCGTGTCCACGGTAACAGGACGCTCGGAAAATATCCCGATCTTCTATAACTAGAACTGGGTTAATATGTGGCTCTGGGATAGCTTTCTCGCAGGGAGTCGAGGAAGGATCTCTGGGCGACGATTGAAACTTGTTGCTACTACTATATTTATGTACTAATCTGCACTCTTCTAATGCTGCAAGACCCTGAAGATGCTAGTCTTCGATAGGCTAGGCCTTTTCCCTTCTATTCTGGCATTTCTGCAAATCAGTCCACATATACAGCCTTCCTTTGATAATGATGCATATTTTAAAATAGATCTGATGTCAGTCTTGCTGAGTACTTTGGATGAGTACTCACGGTTGCTTTGCTTCCCTTTTTCCCCATACACAATTGATGCGACCAGACGACGGAGCCCCGGAGCCAGCTACCCCAGCAGCCGACGACGACTACTACCACTACTACCCCTCCGGATACTACTACTACAAGAAGCCCTCCGACGACCAGGAGTAGTTAGGAGGCTCCCAGGCAGGAGGCCTTGCCTCTTTCGATCAGAGTCGTTGTTTGTTTTCGCCTTCTTAAGGCATTTTTGTTAACCTTTGTGTCTGTACTCAGATACTGTTGTTGTTTCCGCTGACGCTTGATCGCGAGCTTATGTATTCGAGCCCTCGAGGCCCCTGGCTTGTAATATAAGCTTGTATTATTTTATTTTGTGTCTAGAGTTGTGTTGTGATATCTTCCCGTGAGTCCTTAGGCTTGATCGTGTGCATTTGCGTGTATGATTAGTGCACGATTAAGTCGGGGGCGTCACACCCCCCCTTAGTTGCACGACACTGCAGAGCTACTATCGAGTGACGAGGGTGATACCTCCTAACTCACTCCTGATGACATCTCTATAGCATAGCTAGTCGGATGTGAGTCACCGAGGGTGATTCCTCTTTCACCACCTCCGATGATGCCTCTGTCGTGCAACCCCTCAGGTGTGAACCCATCGAGGGTGATTCCTCTGAGTTCACCTTGACGGATACATCGAGTAGGAATCCAACGAGGGTGATTCCTCGGATTCCCCCTTGATGTGATGAACACACGGATACCTTCACGTTTACTACAGTACCTTGTTGGAGGCGGGTCGAACCCGAGGGGTACTCGCGAGAAATGCGGAGTCGGGTTGACCGTGAGGGTACCCGCGAGATAATTACGCGGCACGGCCGGGCATTCTTGGCCCTTGCCGTAAGTCCGCGAGACGGGGTGACGGGACCATAGATCGTGGATCACTGATTGTCACCGCGAGCTCCCAGCATACTAATGGGTTAGGATATGTGATCTGAGTAGGCCTTTGGCCTTTTCGCACTAACCACCACGCGGGAATAGTATGGGCACTCGGCGTCGTACGATTCTTCCGAAAGCTCTCAGACGTCAGCAATTGAGTGGCGCGCGCCGGGTTGGACTGGGAAAGCCTGCGCTTGTATTAAGGGGGCTAGGTCTGCTCCCGGCCGCGTTCGCAACGCGCAGGATTGCAAAGGATGATTGGCCCATGACACCTTCGCATTTAGGAGTTAGACCGGCGTGCTGGCCTCTCTGTTGAGCCTAGGTAGGACTACGGTGTGTCGATCGGCCGAGGCCGGGAATGACCCGATAAAAGTGTGTCCGGCCAGAGTTAATCGAGCGTGTTGGGTAAGTTGTTGCACCCCTGCAGGGAAGTATATCTATTCAAATAGCCGTGTCCACGGTAACATGACGCTCGGAAAGTATCCCGATCTTCTACAACTAGAACTGGTTACTCGTGACTTTAATGATATGTTAGCTCCGGGATTGCTTTCTCGCAGGGAGTCGAGGAAGGATCTCTGGGCATTACTATTACATAATTATTGCTTTATTATATTCTAATCTGCACTCTTCTAATGCTGCAAGATGCTAGTCTTCGCTAGGCTAGGCCTTCCCTTCTATTCTGGCATTTCTGCAATCTAGTCCACAGATACAGCCCCTTCACTTGATACCAAGGCATAAATAGAATAGTTCTGATGTAAGTCTTGCGAGTACTTTGGATGAGTACTCACGGTTGCTTTGCTCCTCTTTTCCCCTATACCCGTTTGCTGCGATCAGATGACGGAGCCCAGGAGCCAGCTGCTCCCGCCGATGACTACTACTACCCTACCGGTGGAGCTTACTACTACGTGGAGACCGACGACCAGGAGTAGATAGGAGGCACCCATGCAGGAGGCCTGTGCCTTTTCGATCAGATGTCGTTGTTTTGCTCAGCCTTCTTAAGGCAGACTTGTTTAACTTTATGTCTGTACTCAGATGCTAATGCTTCCGCTGATGCTTGTATGACTCAAGCTTATGTATTCGAGCCCTCGAGGCCCCTGGCTTGTAATATAAGGCTTGTATGACTTTTATTTGTGTTTAGAGTTGTGTTGTGATATCTTCAAGTGAGTCCTTAGGCTTGATCGTGTGCATTTGCGTGTATGATTAGTGCACGATTAAGTCGGGGGCGTCACATAGGGGAACAACATGAAGTGGCAGCCGTTCATGTCCACGTTCGTGCTTAACAAGATGTGTGAGCTCATATCTAGTGGGGTTAGGACTGACAAGGGCTTCAAGGAGGTCCACTTGAACACCGTTGCAAAGCAGGTGTTTGAGTTCTGTGGCCAGGAGGTGACCTCCACCCAGGTCTACAACCACCTCATGAAGTGCAGAGCTCGATGGATCACAATGTCCAAGCTCAGAGACCCTAGCGGCGCCTCATGGGATTAGAACACTTGCTCGATCGTTCTGCAGGCAGAGCACTACACCGGTTGCGTCGCGTTTAGCTCACATCCCCTTTTTTTAAGCATGTCAACCATTGCCTTCTCGCAACTAACAACATTGTGTTTCTTTCTTAGGACCACCCCAAAGACGCATAGTTCCTCAACACACCCATCCAAAACTACAACCAGATGCAACACATCTTCTCCTTTGGGCTGGCAACCGGCAAGCATGCCATGGGCTCCGATGAGCCTCTCGGTTCGCCCATGCCTGAGTTCCCAGACACCCAGGACGTAGAGGCAGTCCTTGATGTCCGTGACAAGCCATTTGAGCACGTCCATGTGCTTGATAGGAAGAGGAAGAGGGGTGGCTTGATGGAGGAGGAGATCAGTGTCTTCACCAGCATGGCTGAGGCCGTGAAGGAGGTGGCAACCGTAAGGGAGATCAAGTCCATCGACGTCCACCCTGACCTGTACACCGCCACCATGGACCAAGGTGGCTTCAGCCAAGAGGCTCTGATGGCTGCTGTGAGCCACCTGCTGGACAACAAGGCCCAGGGTGTTGGGTTTGTTGCCACGGCAGATGCTCACAGGGTGCTCTGGCTCAGGAGCTGGTTGGGTAAGCACTACTACTAGTGCTGCCTCTGGTTACCGAGTGCATGATCCTCGACGGCGATGGCGACGACGATGACGATGATGACGTACATTTTGTGTAGTTAGGGCTTGAAAACTATTTGATGGTCTGTATATTTTGCTGAGGTGGTATATACTAACCCCTCACGCTGATGGCGAACTTGCGGTGGTAGGATTACACACTCTTTTGTATGTGGTGGTAGAATGACACCATAGTAGTGCTAGGTTTGAACTTGCTAGGCCGTATGATCATGCATGCTTACTATTGCTCTTCTGCTCCATTGCTTGCTGTTTGTGTGCTCCATTGCTTGCTGCTTGAACTGTTGCTCTTGTGCACTGGTAGGACAAGTGGTATGTGATGTTCATCGGGAGGGCTCGAGGGGTTTACAGTTCATGAGAAGTCTGCAATGAACAAGTGTCAGGATACAAGCACAACAGCCACAGAGGGTTTAAGAGTAGGCAGGCGGCAAAGGATGCTTACTCCAAGTTTGTGCGAAAGCAGGCATGCACGGTTGAAGTTGGCAAGGCAGCGCGACACTTTGGGGTGAAGAACTTCATCATCATCATGCAGTTCATCGCCATTGCAGTGATGTGGCATTGGTGTGCTCGCTGTGATCATGTGTAAGGTGCAGCGGGTAAGCTCACCATGTAGGGTACAAGGTTAGCACACCTCGGAACCTGTGTGCAACCAAACAACGTGTTATTGTGTGAGTTGAGACAATGCAGGACGCCAAACACCATGCTCAAACCTATCCCTAATGCAGGCAGCCTTGATGCAGGCAATCAAACGAGGTGTAGATATTATTATTTTGCCTGTTTTCACTTAGGCAGACCCAGCTGAAACATGTACGCTATGCATGCAAATCGCATATGATAACCAAACAAGCCGATGCCCAAACAGCCCCTTGGTTGGATGTCCACAGCTGTCCATAGCCAGACCGGCGAAGGTCGCGGGCGAGATCCACTGGTCCGCCCTGTGTGGCTGCGTCGATAGACAGTAGACACGCACAAGCATGCGCACGTGCCGATCCAGCATGCAATTGCAACGCCCCTAGTAGGAGAGAAGAACAAGGAGAAGGAGGTGACGCTCCGCGCTCGCTGGTGGCGCGTCCATACCTGGCCAAATGGGTCGGCCTTAGCGTGCCGGCCCGATAGCCCGCGTGCCCGGCACGTCATGGGCCGGCCCGGCACGTGGCCCGCCTGGGGCCGTGCCTGGGCCGCGAGGCTGGGCACGCGTGCCAGCCCGGGCACGGCACGCCAAGTTTGCATGCGGGCATAGTTGCATTGCAGGTTTGCATGCGCATACTTGCATAGTTGCATTGCATGCCAGGTTTGCATGCGCATGTGAGTGACGAACTGATGACCGGCCGTTGCATTTGCATACTTGCATAGTTGCATTGCATGCCAGGTTTGCATGCGCATGCGAGTGACGACGAGGAGAGGAGCGTCCCGTGCACAGCCGACCTGACGTGCATTTTTTTTGAAAAATCGGGCGGACGTGCTGCTCGTGCCTTCCCGTGCCAGACGTGCCTACGGGCCAGCCCGTTTAACCAGGGGCCGTGCTTGGGCCTCGGAGGCCAGCACGCGTGCCGGCCTGGCACGGCCCGAGTACTTCGCGTGCCTGGCCGGGCCGTGCCGTGCCTGGCCCGTTTAACCCAGACCGTGCCGTGCCGGGCCGGGCCGGCCCATTTGGCCAGGTCTGGGCGCGTCCGGTCGTTCCCGTGAGCGCTCCGCTCACATGCACATGCATGCCCATCCATCCTCCTTCCCTCCCCAGTCTCACCCCACAGTCCCAGATCCCACTCCAACCCCACCTCTTAAAAACCAGACCAAACCCGGAAGCTACAGGAAAACACACAGGCGCAGCAGCAGCAGCCGCCGCCGCCTGCGCGCCCTATCTACAGCTCCTCCTCCAATCCCTGGCCCGGCCACTCCAGCGCCCAATGCAGCAGCCCAAACCCGCCGATCCGCCGGGCCGGCCCTTCCCGCCGCCTTCCCCGTCGATGGCGGCGGCGGCCACGGCCATGCGCGGGGCTCACCACCGCCGCGCCAGATCTGAGGTCGCCTTCCGCCTCCCGGACGACCTCGACATCGGCAGCGGCGGCGACGGCGACGCCTCCGCGGGCTTCGACGAGATCGGCTCCGAGGACGACCTCTTCTCCACATTCATGGACATCGAGAAGATCTCCTCCGGCCCCGCCGCGGGCTCAGACCGCGACCGCGACCGCGCCGCCGAGACCTCCTCCCCGCCGCGCCCCAAGCACCGCTACAGCAGCTCCGTCGACGGCTCCGGCCTCTTCTCCGCTGCCGGCAGCGCTGCGCGGAGGGACGCCGCTGCCGCCCAAGCGCTGGCCGATGTCCTGGAGGCCAAGAAGGCCATGTCCCCCGAGCAGCTCGCCGAGCTCGCAGCCATTGACCCCAAGCGCGCCAAAAGGTGCCGATCTCCCCCACACTCCGATGCTCAATGTTGCATACTTGCGCTAGTGTCTGGTTGGTACGGATATTGCCCGATACTACAGATCAACTTCTTTCGTTCCTCCGAGGTGGCGGGCGATTGCGTCAGGCATTCAAGGACAATTATCATGTTTTTAAGGGGAAAATGCCTCGAGCTTAGGGAAAATATGCGCATTTGCGGCTTAATTTGTTTCTTTGTGCTTAGCGTACTGTTTGTTTCCTTGCGCATTGTGTTGGATGGTTGGTTGGCAGGTGGGAAGTTAAGGTGGTGGTTCTTTAGCGTTTGGTTGGTGGGATTTTGGATAACTGCTTGTTTCTGTGTGATGGAGCATGCTTTAAAACGCCTTCTGCTGGGTGCTGGGCAGTTGGCGGGTTAACGAACATCTTCATCTTCAGTAATAAAGGGGTAGCTGGAATTCGCTTAATTCTTACCTACAAGTCTTGCAGTGTGCTCATATGTGAATTGGTTTGGAGGACTGGATTGTTATGTACTTAGTTGCGATGCTTGGAAATGTATTGGACAAATGCGAATCCTATAGTCAAAAGAAAATTAAAGACTAGTGACCCATCCAAACTTATTGTAACCAATTGTATGTATTTGTGTGAGTTGATAGTGAAAGCAAGTAGGAGACCAATGATAGCTAATGATGCCATTTTTTTTCCTTTCTCACCTACATTTCTCTGTTAGAATAGTTCAGGTCAATAACAGTCAATCAAATTAGAGAAAATGGCATCGCATTGATTAAAACCAATTTGGTAGCTGTAAACAGTTGGGGTCTTCATTTCTAAAAATCACACTTCCTTCTAAACATGTGGTGCAGCAGTTAGTCTCTTCAATATTGTGGAGACTTTATCAGTGATAATCTTTAACAGTACTTCCGCTGGTTTTACATTCAGTATCTTCACTACTATTAAACAAGGAGTTGTGGCAGAAACATTGAATATCAGCCCTTCGTTATCTTAGATCCAATGGCCTACAATTAAAGCACCTTAAATCCCAATCAAATCTCCAATCAAAGCACCGTGCATTCCAAAAAAACAAAAACAAATGTCGTATCAATCAATCAAATCACCGTAATTAGTATTCCAAAAAATAAACCACCATAATTAGCATTCCAAAAATATAAATCACCGTAATTAGCATCCCAAAACAAACATCTTATCCCCGCAAAAAACTTCGTAATTTGGAATGTTCTCAAATCACTCGACCTGATCCCCAAACCACAACCCTGTAAGTGCCACCGCTGGCGTCTCATCACCATTGCCGATTAAAATCAGAAATTTTTAAATTTTGGATCGTGTATTGCACATACATAAAGGGCAGCCCAAAGGCTTTCCCTCAAAAAAATAAATACATAAAGGGCAGCCCGGTGCATGTAGCTCCCGCTTGCGCAGGGTCCGGGGAAGGGTCCGACCACTTTGGGTCTATTGTACGCAGCCTTTCTCTACATTTCTGTAAGAGGCTGTTTCCAGGACTTGATCCCGTGACCTCATGGTCACAAGGCAGCAGCTTTACCACTGCGCCAAGGCTCCCCTTCTTTGCACATACATAACTACTAGTAATTTCTAACTATACAGCTTAAGGCATTGTCTAATTATGCTGCATGAGTTGTGCTATGCCCCCAAATCTTTTACATGCAAGACGTTTTTCTTCTACAAAATTCAAAACATTTGTAAGCTTGTGTTAACTCTCTGAGTTTGTAACCATGCAGAATTCTAGCAAACAGGCAATCTGCGGCTAGATCAAAAGAAAGGAAGGCCCGTTATATGACAGAACTTGAGCGGAAGGTTCAAACTCTTCAGACTGAAGCGACCACTCTCTCAGCTCAGCTCACGCTATTTCAGGTACCATTTCCCATTTTCCAGCTGTCTGTTGTATCATGGGTATCAGGCCCAGTAAGTTCATCTAGTTTATTGTAGTGAGAACACTGTAAGGGCAATATAACATATTTCCTTTAAGCAAGCTGGCTATATCAGCAGCTACCAGATCACAGCTCGTTGCAAATTGCATCTGGCTTCTTTGGATGTATGGACTAGGGCTATTGCATATGTTGTGATCAATCTAAACATCCATTGGATTATTGTATATGGTTGTGTGTACATTTGGAGAGTTAATCCTGATTCTCTGCATGCGAGAATAAATAATTGTGTTAACTATTGACTTTGACCATCTCGTTCTAGCGGTTGGTATATTTTTATGTTGTTGACTATTGAAGGTGCATCATGTTTCTAGGTTGCTGTGCTGCTGAGTTGAATTACTTGATGCCCGTTAAACATTGTGTTTTATTCCATCGCAGAGAGATACAACTGGGCTTTCTTCAGAAAATGCAGAGCTCAAGATAAGGTTGCAGGCCATGGAGCAGCAGGCTCAACTGCGTGATGGTAAGCATTTTAGATAAATAATAATGATTGTGCAGTTTGCAGTTTAATACTTATCAGTAACATAACTAATTATAGAACTGGCAATCATTTTGAAGTGATATGTCATCCCAAGCCATCATTGTTTCCTGGCTTGCTCACTCTGTTTCATGCTATAAGTCAATCTAGGCTTCTAGTTTTTCCATTGCTTCAGTCACTAAATTTGACATTATCTTTGTCATTCGATGCCCTTTGCTTTTTGCAATATTATGCCTGTGATTTATCCTTTTCTCTCTTGGCATGACACCCGGAACAGGGTTAAACTTGGTTTTGTCAAATTACCATATTTTGAATCTTATTCGAAGTGCTGGAATTATTTACGAGTTACGATCTGTGGTACATAGTGATTTATATTGGACCAATGTAGAACAAAGTGGTGACTGCAGTTTGCATTTGTTAGAATACATGCCTATGCAGTATGTTGTAACAAAACCTGCTATATTGTGCAGCTCTGAATGACGCACTGAAGCAGGAAGTGGAGAGGCTCAAGATGGCTACGGGTGAGATGTCAAATTCCAGTGATGCATATAGCATGGGATTGCAACATGTCCTATACAACTCGTCCTTCTTCCCACAGTCCCAGCAAAACACAGCCCAGCACCAGGGGGGCACCCGGTTTCCGCCCCCATTCCACCCGCCTCATCCTAATCTACCAAACCATCAGATGCTATCCCACCCAAACACGCTGTCAGATATCATGCAACAAGACCATCTTGCGCGGCTCCAGGGTTTGGACATCAGCAAAGGGCATCCAGTTGTGAAGTCAGAGAGCAGCTCGATCTCTGCCAGCGAAAGCAGCAGTACATTCTAACCAGGCCTACGCCTACCCTGATCGAGCCCTCAGTTTCATTAGGTTCCTTTGTTCATAGCCTCTGACATCCTTGTGCTGTTTCTGGTCCTGTAAACTTAATTTTTCATTCCATTTGTTCAATTTTAGTTGAAATTCGTTGTAATCTCAGTTGCTGATTTTTGTAGACACGATCCCTGGGTTCCTCCCACCCGTTTGTTTCGGGTTCATTTTCTGCGTGCGTGATATGTTGTTTGGGATTATATTGGGGAACTGGGAGGAGCTTCCTCCCAGAATACCGTGTTGCTGTTGTTGGGACTGACTAATTTTGTCGTCAGAACAGTTTGAATTTGTGATGTTCATCATTGTACGCTTGTGGAGCTAGTTTTTCCTGCTTTATATATTGTTGTCTGTATTCAGCATTGGTGGGTGCTAACATAACTAGCATTTTAAAGCCCAATCTTCTGTTTCGAGATTGCGAGGTTTGAAAACGAGAGGAGCTGTTACATGTGTATTGCATCAATCTGATTCATTGGGATGGCTAGCTTTATTATGTCTTTAAGAATACAAGTAATGCTACTACGAACCTAAATTTTTGAGTTTCGGCATCACCCTAATGCCCGGTTGTTTATCGGTCCAATGTTCATTCAGTCTTGATATTCGTTGTAGAGTGTCTTTAAAATAAATATTGTCACAGCTAATGCAGTGAAGATAGAATCGCTTGCTCTGCTCAGATGTACATATATAGACCGCGGCCAGCTTGGTCAGCTACCAACAGAAAAATTACGATCATAGATAAACAACAAAATTATAGGAGGGGGTTGCTTATGCCCAAATTAGCCATAAACTATCATCTAGTGGATGACTATACAAATACACATGACTTGTAAAACATGTATTTATTGGACGCACATATTAATGTTCTCTCTGGAATGCATGGTTGGAGTATACACAACAAAATTATGGATTATAACGTGATGTCTAGCTGACTCGCCAAATTACTGACAATAAGCCTTCTTGGCTTTGGATGCACGAGTTTGAGATGAGGTGTTAGGACATCTCCAATGCGCACCAAATCGCCTCCAAATGTCTAGACCGGATGGTTCAGACAATTTTAGGTCTCCAACATGGCCGTCCATGTTGGGCCGGACAGTTTGGACGGCCGAAGTCCTCGTGTCTGCCCCAAAACCGCGGGGTGGTCTGCGAGGGTCCGGATGTCCGCCATGTCAGTGTACAATAACCTGGTCCCATCCAAAAACCCTTTCCGGTTCTAAAATTGTCGCCACTTTCACACCGACTAAGCGGCTACCCGTCTATCCGCATTGAATCTTCGCCGCTCCGCCCGTCGCATTCATGTCCGGGCAACCGACGGGTCATCCGAGGAGCCTACCCCGACTATTAAAAAGACGGCCGACTACCCCCCAAATCCTACTTTCCAGCCTATTCTGCCCATTTTTTCCCATCCCTCTGCCTCTGTCCGAGCCCCCGTAGTTCGTCAGTCGTCGTCCGTTGTGGCCATGGTGCGGAAGAAGATTACATGGTACAAATAGCGGCCGTCGGCGCGGCGCGTTGAAATCGCGGTGGAGTGGACGTCCGACGGCAAGCACGCAGTGAGGCGGGCCAACCTCCGAGCTCTACAGAGCCATGCTTGGAGGATGAGGAGATGGAAGAGGAGGGTGACCCCATGGCGCCGGCGGAGGTCGCGGAGGAGGTGGCGATGGCTGTTGAGGTTGCGGCTCCGGCCGACGGGGCAGACGAGCTCTTCTCTATGGCGGAAGCAGAGGAGCAAGTCCGTCCCGCACTCTGTCGGCATACGACACCTATGGGATCGTGTGGATCCCTTTTACAGTTCGACTGGGGAAAAGATGTACACAAAGAGCGGATCCAACGATCAACGCGGGGATTTTTTACCTAGGTTCGGGCCGCTGAGTAGCGTAAAACTCTACTCCTGCTTTGGTTTATTGTGGGTGTTTAAGCTCAGGTACACGGAGCGCTTCTTGGTGAACAGTACGCAAGAAGGGCGGCTACGCATGCAACTGGGCCAGAAAGCTCCCCTCCTTGTAGCTTCGCCTTGGGCCTCCTTTTATATGACAAAGGGGTCACCAACAGTGGCGAACAACAAGTACAAGAGGTGTAAAGTTACTACAGTGTTTACATGCTTATCAGTGACGACTTAGGACAAAACGCATTAAATGCTCCGTTTAGGTGTCCCTTACTTTCTTGGGGACGGAAAAAGAGCCCGTCCCATCAGCACCGCTTAACCCCATCCGTCGCTAATGCCATGACACGCACCCAGGAGGACAAACCCTAAACGACAGGCTGTTTGCTGCGCTGGAGCGGTGGCAGGGCGGCGGGATCTTGCCGGGTGCGAGCCCTTGCCGGGTCTTCGTGAGCTTTCCCGGCAAGATCTTGCCGGGAACCCAGCCTTCGGTCTTCTGTCTTCTGATCATTGGCTTGAACGCCTTCTTGATAATCTTGTATTTCTGTCCTCCGGCAGGTCTTGCCGCTGGTATGGCTACAATCGTCCGTGCACAAGTATGGGGTACTAAAAGACCCAAACTTTAGTACACCGACAGGAGCCCCCGGGCCTAGGCCATACACGGGTGCGAGGCGTTGTTGGGCTAGGCCCAAATAGTGCACGTGCACGCGTGGCAGGAGTTAACTGTCGTAATCTTATTATTTACCGCGCTCCCCCACGACGCGCATTAAATGCGGTACGTGGGATGCGTGCACGGAATGGCCGCAGTAGCAGTGCGCTCGTAAAAGCGCATTCACATTGGTTTGGTAAAGAGGCAGCCCCGTGCCTTCCCCATAAAAGGGAATCCGCAGAGGCGCTGCTCATTTACCTCTCGTCTTTTCCAATCTGGAAACCGCCGTCGCCTTCTTCCTCGAGCTTGAAACAGAGCCTCCCCCATCCATTCGCCACCTCCACGCCCTCATCATCCTCGGCCTCCGCTTCCACAGTCGTCATGCCGCCCAAAGCAAGCAAGGGCAAAGCGGCGAAAGCCGTCGACTCGGATGCAGAGACGGAGAAGATCGATCTGGTGGAGATGCGGAAGGAACACGTCGTCTTCGCCCCGACGCTTGACATGCGCGCCCTGGTTGAGCGGTACATGTGTATGTGGGGGAAGGAGACGGGGGCTCACCCTGCTACTCGCGTGCTCCCAGCTTCCGTCAAGGGCGGTCCAGATAAATTCCCCTTCTTTGTCGCTTACTTTTACTGCGGGCTCTGCCCTCCGTTTTCTGATTTCTTCATCGACATCATGTACACATACGGCTTCCGTCTCTTGGATTTTACGCCGAATGCTGTGACATGCATGTCAGTCTTTGCCCATCTTTGTGAAAATTTTGCCAGAGTAGTTCCCAGCACAGCCCTCTTTCGCCACTATTTCATTCCCCGTATCGAAACAGGAGACGCCCTTTCTGGTTCTATCACCTGGATTCCAAGGACATGGAATAAAGAGATATACCCGGACGGTCTCTACCGTAAGAAGTGGGATGAATGGCGGGCCGAGTGGTGCTGGATTAAGGAGAAAGATCCTCAGCCGTTCTGTTTGCCCCGACAAACGAAAGTGGTTCGCGGCAAGGACTGGAGCAGCCTCGATCCTCAGGATGAGAAGCTTGCAATCGCAATTACCAGGATCCACCGTCTCAGGGTTGCCGGGCTCACAATAGAAATGATTGGTGCTGATTTCCTCCGCCGCCGCATCGCCCCTCTGCAGAACAAAGGGAGACCAGCCTGGGAATTCAAGAATGCAGCAGATATCATGAGGCTGCACCCTGGTCTGAACAACAACTTGACAGTCTTGCAGCACATAGCTCTCTGCCACAAACTGTTCAGGCCTGACGGGAAATATAAGTTGCCGGCTGGCGTAGTTCCCCTGTGCAACAACTCTGCTTTGAGCTCAATCATCGCCATGATGCCGGTGTGTAATGCTCACGGCCTTGACGGAACTTGGGAAGAGCCATCCTCAGAGCTTGCACATGAGTTTTTTGATAACTTGTCGGAGAAAACCATCCGGGAGGAGCCAACTCTTATCCGCCCCACCACTGATGACGAAGTGGCTTACATTGCCAGCAGGGCGGAAGAGGTGAATCTAGCCGCGGAGGCCGGCAGCTTTGGCTTCGCGGAAGAGGAAGCCAGTGAAGAAGAAATAATGTCAGAGGAGACCCTTGCCGAGCAAGGTGAAATTGCCAGGGAGCAGAGTGGCATGGTTGCCGGGAGCTCTTCTGTCGAAGACACAACCGAGGAACAGCTGCACGAGGAGCCCCCAGCTCCAGAGAAGAAGAAACGTGTTCTTCGGAAAGCCGTCTCCGGCGTCCCAACACATCAGCCTTCCTCGAATGGTGAGGTTCCCGGCAAGGGGACGGCCGGCAAGGCTGCGCAGCGGCAAGGAGCCCAACAGCAACCCGTGCGACGTATGAGACGCACGACCGCGACAACAACTGGAGCGGCGGGGGCGTCTCATACGACGGCACCAACAGCTGGAGCAGCAGGATCATATCAACCTACTGCTTCTGCCGCAGCCAAGCGTCCCAGGACCCCTTCTCCACCCCCTCGCACGGACACTGCAGCGGAGGTTGACTTTGACATCTCCGCTTTTAGTCCGGAAAAAGAAGAGTAAGGGTCCTTGCCACATCTTTCAACTTCTGAATTCCTGGTTTTGCTTAACTCATTTGTTTTGCTTTGGCCTGTCCCCACAGAGATACGGAAACATTGGCGCAAAGGATGGCGAAGAAGGCGAAGACTTCAACGGGTGATGAGCCTTCGGCAAGCACCGCAGGTGCGCCGGAGCCCATCGTCATCAGCCCGGAGCCCAGCCCTCGACGCAGCCCCCAACTCAGCCCGCAGCGTGAGCCCTCTACTCATTTTCCGCTGGCGAGTGTTAGTGTGAATATCTTCGCTATTGACATCACCGGGCTTGTAGGAGAAGAACGGCAACAAGGAGAGCCATTGGAGGCCGTCCCTGACGTGCCGCCTCCGTCAACCACGCCGCCCAGAGATGAACCTTCGGCAAGGGCTTCCACTGGCGAGCCCATCCGCGTTGAAGAGGAGCCGGCAAGCACGGGCACTGGCAATCCTACATCGGCAACCCATGTTGCCGGGAAAGGAGAAACCACCTCTCAACAGCTCAACACAGGTAAACCGTTTGCCTTGGTGCACTTATCATTCTTTCTTTATTTTTGTCTTCTTGAACTTCAACCTCGGTCTCATCTTGTTTCCTTTCTTGGTCTTCAGATCTTCCTTCGATGGAACAAACGAATGTTGATATTGTCATCGAAGAGACCGCCAAGGACGCTGCCGTCGAGGCCGACAGAGTCACAGCTGACAAGGCCGCCAAGGCCGCACAGGAAGAAACCACCAAGGGGTCTGCTGAGGGGGCCGGCAAGGAGACCGGCGACCATACTGACGGCATTCCTGCCGCAGGAGCGCCTGGCGCTACACCGGTCGCGGAGCCCCCAGTTGCCGGCGAGGCGGTTGTCGAGGATCAACCGTCAACATCCGACGCCCCCCCGTCAAGCAGATACCTTAAGGTTGGCGACAACCTGTTCGTCAGCATACCAGGGACGGCAAGCACTGGGGTGCCAACCGAAGGAGAAATTTTTGATGAAGACGTCATCGCCGCCGCTGGACTCAAGATCGTTGATGAGCCACGCGCTAGCAGCAGTGGGTCCAGGGAAGAACAGCTCCTCCAAGCCATGAGCGACGACTTCCAAAAGCTTCAGGCGCTTCACCGCACCCGAAAGGAGAGGTTGGACTCCAGGGCGACAGTTGTCGAGGCGGCGGAGGCAGGTTTCAGAAGTGCGTCGAAGAGACACAAGTCTGGTATGCCGAGGCTTTCCAGGAGCTGATGGCTGGCCGGGAGCAACTGAATCAGAGTTGGAACGAGTTCCTCTTAAAGCAGTCCGACGCCGAGAAGGCACAGGAGGAGGCTGCGCAGCAGGCTGCTGCAGAGGAAGCTCGCTTAACGGAACGCCGCGTCGGGCTCGATGCTTATGAAGAAGACCTTGCCGCTCGCGAGGAGGCGCTTGCTGCCAAGCTCCATAGCAAGGACGAAGAGATCGAGAAGCTTGTCGCGCGGCGAACCTAGGAGCTGGAGTAGAGACACAAGGAAACACTCGAAGCTCTGGCCATAGACCATGCCGGCAAGTTAAAGGGAGCCGTCGATGCTGCCGAAGTTGCAGAGGCCGCCAAGAATGAGCTGGACGATAAAGTGAAGAGGCTGGAAGTGGATCTCGAGGGCCATGGCAAGGAGATCTCGACGCTCAAAGCCGACAGAGAGAAGACTCTCTACAGCCTGGCGGAGATGCAAACCGCCATGTCCGACAAGACCAAAGAGCTCGTCTCAGCCAATGAATCCATCGCTAATCTGACACTAAAGCTGGCGACGCTGGAGGAGTCCCTTGAGAACGGCAAAGCTCGCGAGAGGGCTTTGATTAAAGATCTCCAGAGTGAGAAGAGCCTGCTCAACAGCGCCGCCGCCACTTATAATGACTTTGAGAAATGTGTGAAGATCTAGACTGAGCGCCTTGTCGACGTCGCGGAAAGGCTTGCCGTAGAAATGTCCACCATGGGCTTGAAAAACTTCAACTACTCTTCAGATGATAGGGTGTCTTCGAGTGCCAAGCTGACCATGTTCTTCGAGAGCATCGTTGACGCCCTCAAGCTGCTCCAGTCTGACCGAGCAACCCATCTGGCCAACGAATCCCGCAAACTCTGCCGGGCCGTCCTCCTCAAGGTGCTCGTCAAAGTGGTGCACAAGAACCCCGGCATCAATCTTACCAACGTTCTCGCTAGCTTGCCGGAGGACGCAGACCTCAAGGCCCTCGAAGAGCTTGTCGCGCCCATCGTCGACAGAGTGAGCCAACTCAAGAGGGTCGAAGGCCAGCGCAGGGACTAGCCGCTTCGCTCCATTTTGTCGCCACCATTCCATGTCAAAGACAGTTTTATCTTAAGTTAGAATCGCAGCGACCCGTAATATAACTTGCTATGTTTTGGATGAATGTATGCTATTTCTCTTGTCTGATTTCTCTTTTTTTTGTACGGTACATGCCCTACGCTTATTGGAAACTTGCCGGTGCGCGCACCCTTGCCGCGAGCGCTTTGAGGAACGGATCCTTAGCAGCCTGCTGGAGGTGTCGCTACCGACAAGATACCTTGACGTTTTTAGTGCAGCCACTTAAGCTGTTGAGCGGACTCGAAACAAAGTAAGGGCGCAACCGATCACGACAAGGTTCCTTCGCGTGCAGGTTTTCCATACAAAAGCCGAAATCGTTCAAGGAAAATAAGTCTAAAATAAAAATTTGCTTAAGAGTTTTGCAACTTAGCTTTTCGTCGCTGTACTCCTTATTGCAAAATGTCAACTCGAACGTCGCCTGTCGGTGTCCATACCATCATTTCCCCCCCGGCAAACTTGCACGCGAGGAAACCTTCTGTCCTTCAAAAAGAAGAGAAAATAGAGATATGGAACCTTGGCGGTTCATCAACGCTTACCGGAAGCAGGTGTAATACAACATCTCAGACAAGCATGCATATAGATTGACATGAAAATCGACAAGAATTGTAAAACACTTAAGTTTATTCAACTATGCACAGGGTCTGCGCCTGGCTTTGTACAAAGGATCATATGCCTTGCCGACAAAACTCGTACAAAAGGTGGTTGCCGGGAGACCCGGCAACCGCGCCTTATGGGTAGAACTTACGAAGGTGTTCGATATTCCAGGAATTGCTCACTGGAATGCCATCTTCGGTCTCCAGGCGGACTGCGCCGGGCCTGGTGACTCGTACTACCCGATAAGGGCCTTCCCACTTCGGCGTCAACTTGTTAGAATTCTTGGCCGACTGAACGCGCCGAAGAACAAGGTCGCCTTCCTCAAGACTTCGGGCATGAACCTTGCGACTATGATAGCGACGCAAGGCTTGTTGGTAGCGTGCAGCTCGCATAGCAGCCCGAAGACGATCTTCCTCAAGGAGCGTGGCGTCATCTTGCCGCAACTGCTCTTGCTCGAGCTCATCATAAGAGAGCACTCGAGGTGACCCGTATATGAGTTCTGTGGGGAGAACTGCTTCTGCCCCGTAGACTAGGGAGAAGGGTGTCTGGCCAGTAGCTCGATTTGGTGTCGTTCTGATTGACCAAAGAACCGCCGGCAGCTCATCAATCCAGCGTCTTCCGCACTTGCGCAGCTTGTCGAAAGTCCTTGTCCTGAGACCTCGCAACACTTCAGCATTTGCCCTTTCCGCTTGGCCATTGCTCCTCGGGTGAGTAACAGAAGCAAAACAGATTTTGCCGCCAAGGTCTTGGACGTACTGCATGAAGGTGCGGCTCGTGAACTGCGTGCCGTTGTCGGTGATGATCCAACGGCACACTAGTCCCTTGAAGAACTTGACGGCTGATTGTGCTGTTACCTTTCTCACTGCTTCCACTTCCGGCCACTTCGTGAACTTGTCGATAGCAACGTACAAGTACTCGAAGCCCCCGGCAGCGCGGGGAAAAGGGCCCAATATGTCGAGCCCCCAGACCGAAAATGGCCAGGAAAGAGGGATTGTCTGAAGAGCTCGAGCTGGCTGATGCAATTTTTTTGAATGGAACTGGCACGCTTCACACTTGGTTACTAGTGCAGTTGCATCCTGGAGAGCAGTGGGCCAAAAGAAACCTTGCCGGAATGCCTTGCCGACAAGAGCTCTTGAGCCTATGTGGGAGCCACATATGCCTCCATGTATCTCTGCCAACAGCTCCAGTCCATCCTCCCGAGGAATACACTTCAATTTCACACCGATCGGTCTCTTTCTGTACAGGACATTGTCCACGAACTGGTACATACTAGACCGACGGGCTACTTTCTCCGCTTCTTCCTGTTCTTCAGGGAGTTCTCCTGTTTGAAGGAACTGGACGATGTGCTGTGCCCATGTTGGAGCCTGTGGCTCGACAACAAGGACCAAAGGCATATCTTCGGCCGTGGGAGCGTTTGTCTTTACGGCAAGGGCTTGAGGCCCTGCCGGAGCCTGTTGCTCCCCGGCAAGCTTGGCGTTGTTCCCGGCAACTTCCTTGCCGGCGACTTCTGGAAGCTCTGCAGGAAAGTACTAGCCAGAACTCAACTTCCTTCTTTTGTCTTGCCTCGTCGATGGTGTTACGGATGGCTGAGTTAAGCGGAGCACAAAAGTTCTTGCTTCCACAGGTAACTTGAGGGCAGCACATTTTGACAGGTCGTCGGCAATATTGTTCTCCGCACGAGGAACATGCTCTGTTTGCAACCCGTCAAAACGCTCCTCCAACTTTCTCACTTCATCTACATATGCTTCCATCAACGGGCTCTGATAGTCTTTGTTAACTTGCCTGACGACAAGTTGTGAATCACCTCTAACGATGAGCTTCTTAATTCCAAGGTCCGCCGCGATCCTGAGACCGGCAAGCAGCCCTTCATATTCTGCAGTGTTGTTTGTTGATCTCTCCCGGGGAAAGTGCATCTGAATTACATACTTGAGGTGCTCTCCGGTGGGTGCGACAAGCAGCACGCCAGCACCGACGCCTTGCAGCAAGAAAGCCCCGTCAAAGTACATAATCCATTCTCGATTTGTTTCCTTGCCGGGGATAGTTGTCTCTTGAATTTCTTCGTTTGGCGTCGGTGTCCATCCTGCAATGAACTCCACCAAGGCTCTGCTCTGAATAGTCGAAGTGCTTTCAAATTTGAGATCAAAGCTTGACAGTTCCAACGCCCACTCCACAATTCTGCCAGTCGCATCTGGATTTCATAAAATCCGTTGCAACGGGAAGCGAGTGACGACGGTGATTTCATGTGCCTGGAAATAATGGCGCAGCTTCCTCGAGGCCATAAGGAGGCCGAAGAGCAACTTTTGCACGCCAGAATATCTTGACCTAGCCTCCTGCAACAGGGAGCTGACAAAATAGACTGGGCGCTGCACCATCTTCTTCTTCTGTGTTGCTTCATTTGATTGCGCAGATCCTGCCTTGTCGGCACCAGACTCTGCCGGGGAGAATCCCGGCTTGTCGCTTGACGGGCTTGTCGCTGTCGCTGCTTCTTCGTCGACTTCTCTTTGCGCCACTAATGCAGCACTAACCACTTGATTCGTCGCCGCTAGATATAGCAGCAACGGCTCTTGTGGTTTAGGCGCGACTAGTGTTGGCGGAGAGGAGAGGTACCTCTTCAAGTCCTGCAGCGCTGCCTCCGCTTCCGGAGTCCATTTCATTGGACCCGCCTTCTTCAAGATTTTGAAAAAAAGGCAGGGCGCGCTCAGCAGATTTGGAGATGAACCGGCTCAGAGCAGCAACGCAGCCGGCAAGTCGACGCACATCTTTGACACGTCTTGGTGCTTCAATCTGCTCAATTGCCTTGATCTTGTCGGGATTTGCTTCGATTCCACGTTGAGACACAAAGAACCCGAGAAGCTTGCCGGATGGAACGCAAAACACACACTTCTCAGGATTGAGCTTCAGATTGATCCTGCGCAGATTTGCAAATGTCTCTTCTAAATCTTGTATGAGCGTTGCCTTGTCCTTGGTTTTAACCACTATGTCATCCATATAAGCTTCCATATTTCTATGTAACTGGGGCTCAAAACCGATCTGGACCGCTCTTGCAAACGTTGAACCAACACTTTTCAACCCGAAAGGCATGCGTATGAAGCAATACGTGCCACATGGGGTGATAAATGCGGTTTTCTCTTCGTCTTCCTTTGACATGAAAATCTGATGATACCCTGAATAAGCGTCAAGAAACGACAACAAATCGCAGCCGGCAGTGGAGTCCACAATCTGGTCAATGCGCGGCAAGGGAAAAGGATCTTTTGGACAGGCTTTATTGATATCTGTATAGTCGATACACAGCCTCCATTTTCCATTCGCCTTGCGCACTACAACTGGATTGACCAACCATGTTGGATGGAGCACTCCTCTAACCAAACCTGCCGCTTCCAGCTTCCTGATTTCTTCGGCAATAAATTCTTGCCGCTCCAAAGCTTGCTTCCTAACTTTCTGCTTGACGGGCTGTGCATGAGGACAGACAGCAAGGTGGTGCTCAATTACCTCCCTGGGAACACCGGGGATATCAGATGGTTGCCATGCAAACACATCGACATTCGCCCGCAGGAAGGCAATGAGCGCGCTTTCCTATTTGTCATCGAAGGTGGAACTCACGGTGAAAGTTCCTCCCGTACCATCCTCCTTGACGGGCACCTTCTTAGTTGCTGGTGGAGCTGCCTTGGATTTCTTGCTCTTGCCGGTGGAGCTCTTCGGCACATCCTCAACGGGAGCGCGGCACTCCGAGGAGGTGCGCTTGCCGGAGTGTGTGCTAGAGGTCTTGCCGGTCTTCTTCCCCCCGGGAGCTTCGGCGGCAGGAGCAAGTGCCTTGGCGGCAGGTGCTGCGACTGCCTCCCGGTAGAATTGGTCGGTGCAGATAAGGGCATCCTTCTTGTCGGAGTTGATAGTAATGACGCTCATCGGCCCGGGCATCTTCAATGTATTATAGGCGTAGTGTGATGCCGCCATGAACTTGGCCAGCGCCGGACGACCAAGAATCCCATTATATGGCAATGGAATCTTGGCGATGTCGAAGACGATCTTTTCTGTTCTGTAGTTCAGCTCACTACCAATGGCAGTGTGATCTTGCCCTTCGGCTGGCTCCTTCCTGGGTTGATCCCTTGAAACGTGCCCGTTTCCTCGAGATCTTCGTCAGGAATTTGCAACTTCTTGATCACATCAGGTGAGATCAAGTTCAAACCGGCCCCACCGTCAACTAACATCTTTGTCACCTTGAGGTTGCGGATCGTTGGTGAAACCAACAATGGCAAACACCCGACCACAGTTGTGCGATCAGGGTGATCCTCGGCGTCAAAAATGATAGGCGTGTTGGACCATTTCAATGGTTTCCGGGCATCGGCCGACGGCTCTGTCGCATTAATCTCGCGCACCCACAGTTTGAGTCGGCGATGAGAGGAATGCAACGAGGCGCCTCCGTCAATGCACATGGCTTCTGTAGCTTTCTGGAACTCGTGCTCGCTGGACTCGTCGCCCTCTTCGTCATCATCGTCACCCCCCTTTTCCTTGCTGCGGCCTCGAGCGGGCCTCTCCTTTTGTTGCTTGGCCTTGCCGCGGTGACCTCCTCGACCACCGCGTTTTTTGCCAGACCCCTCAGCACCATCCCGGGCCTTCTACTTGTCTCGCCTTTCATACTCAGCTTTCTACTTCTCGACAAGCTGCTCAACTTGCCGGCAGTTTTGGAGATCGTGATCCTTGGTGCGATGGATCTTGCAGTACTGCTTGTCGGAGCCCTCCGGCTTGTCGGCAGCCGCCAAGGCCTGACATGAGGCACACCCGGCAACCTCCTTGCCGGGGCCATCAGCCTTGATCTTCTTGGCGGTGCTGGTGTTGCCGGATCCCTCGACGGCAAGCACGGCCATGCCCTTGCGCTTCCTGTTACGCCGTCGGCCTTTCTTCGTCGAGGTGGTGGCGTCTTCGCCTTCAGAGTCGATTTCTGCGCCAGCATCCTCGCCGGGGAATCTTCTTCCCTCTTCAGCCCGAGCACATTTATCAGCCAGAGCATAGAGCTCGGCAACATCCCTGACTTTGTTCATCGCCAGCTCTTCCCGCATCTTGCGGTTGCGCACATTCTGATGAAACGCGCTGATAACTGCGGCAGGATGAACGTCTGGGATGTTGTGCTGTATACGGCTGAATCTCTGCATGTACTTGCGCAAGGTTTCGCCCTCTTTCTGGGGGATGAGATGTAAATCGCTTTCCTGGCCAGGAGCCTGGTGGCCTCCAGTAAAGGCGCCAACAAACTCATGACACAAATCTGCCCAGGAGGAAATGGAATTCTCCGGCAAATGCATCAACCACGACCTGACGTTGGGTTTAAGCACCAACGGGAAGTAGTTGGCGAGTATCTTGTCGTCTCGAGCCCCGGCAGCCTGCACCGCAATGGTGTAGATGCTCAGGAATTCTGACGGGGGAGTCTTGCCGTCGTATTTCTCCGGCACCTCCGGCTTGAAAGTTCGGGAATTGGGCCACTGGACCCGCCGTAGCTCACGAGTAAACGCTGGACAACCCACCTCGTAAGGCAAGTTACCAGAATACCCCGGCGCATGCTCATCCACAGTGGGTCCCGCGCGCCTGTCGGATTGACGGCGCGCTTCCCGCCGCCGCTCGATGGTAGTTCGAGCGTCTTCTTTGTTCCGTTCCCGAAGAACTTGACGTTGATCGCGGCGAACCCGCGGATCAGATGACGCCATGGAATCGTCATCACAGGCGTCAATCCGCCGAGTTAGCGACCGCTGTTGTCGTAGCGGAGGGGAGCGCATCGTAGTCGTACCGCCTCCGGTCTTTTCGCCATCAGCACGCACCGGTTCAGTGGATTGCCGCCGTGAAGGCCCCGCCTGCTGCGGCCTGTCATCATTAGCCAAGCCGACGAGGCTCTGAATAGCAGATCTCCATTCTTCTAGCTTCTCCGCAGCGGGAGGGAAATCTTGGAGCAGCTGAGCTCGTGCCAACGCTTCTGCCGGTGTAGGCGGTGGTGAAAGGTGCGAAGAACGTGAGGTGCTTTGACTCCTAACTGTGTTAGAAGGAGCTCCATCACGGTCTTGCGATCGCGCCCTGCTTCCACCGGCGTGTTGGCGTGCATACTGGCCCCGTGCATCTTGGGAGTGATGCGCAGGGGTTTTTCCATGGGGGCGCCTGGAACCACCAACGTCGCGGCGCTGCCCGTCCCGCACGACCTGAGAAGGCCGCGGTGCATGCGCCGGCGTGGGTGTCTTGGAAGGCGTCGTCCCGTCCTTGGAGTTCGCTGCGCCACCCGTAGGTAGCACGGCTCCGTCCTTAGACCTGGCAGTATGCGGGTTGTTGTCGCTGTTGCGAACGACGCCGCTCGCCTGGCTCTGATCGCCAGAACGTCGTGGAGGCTCAAGACCTCCACCTCCTCCACCAGCGCCCACGCCGTCGCCCGTCTGTGTGGGTACGGGCTGGCCGGACGCGGATGGATCAACCGCCGTAGCGCCCTTCTTCTTGGGAGCCATGGCGACGAAAGTGATCAAAAACTGGCGCGCTGACCGCTAGATCGGGTTCGCGCAATCTCTCCCCCTACCTGGCGCGCCAAAGATGTCGGCGTACGACACCTATGGGATCGTGTGGATCCCTTTTACGGTTCGGCTGGGGAAAAGATGTACACAAAGAGCGGATCCAACGATCAACGCGGGGATTTTTTACCCAGGTTCGGGCCGCTGAGTAGCGTAAAACCCTACTCCTGCTTTGGTTTATTGTGGGTGTTTAAGCTCAGGTACACGGAGCGCTTCTTGGTGAACAGTACGCAAGAAGGGCGGCTACGCATGCAACTGGGCCAGAAAGCTCCCCTCCTTGTAGCTTCGCATTGGGCCTCCTTTTATATGACAAAGGGGTCACCAACAGTGGCGAACAACAAGTACAAGAGGTGTAAAGTTACTACAGTGTTTACATGCTTATCACTGACGACTTAGGACAAAACGCATTAAATGCTCCGTTTAGGTGTCCCTTACTTTCTTGGGGACGTAAAAAGAGCCCGTCCCATCAGCACCGCTTAACCCCATCCGCCGCTAATGCCATGACACGCACCCAGGAGGACAAACCCTAAACGACAGGCTGTTTGCTGCGCTGGAGCGGTGGCAGGGCGGCGGGATCTTGCCGGGTCTTCGTGAGCTTTCCCGGCAAGATCTTGCCGGGAACCCAGCCTTCGGTCTTCTGTCTTCTGATCATTGGCTTGAACGCCTTCTTGATAATCTTGTATTTGTTTCCAGCTGTCCTCCGACAGGTCTTGCCGCTGGTATGGCTACAACCGTCCGTGCACAAGTATGGGGTACTAAAAGACCCAAACTTTAGTACACCGACACACTCCTAGAGGAGCACCCTGCAGCCGTGGCGCAATTCTAGCGGAGCGCAAGGAGCACCGTGCAGCCGTTGTTGTCATGACAATCCTCGCGGAGCCGGAGATCATCAACGAGAACTGGGCGGTGCTCGCGTCCGTGCAGAGCACCCACACGGTCGACTGCGAGCGCCGCCAACTCCGTATCAATGAGGTGTGGCGCACTTGGCTCTTTGAGGAGCTCGAGGTTGGGGATGACAAGGAGGCAGAGCAACACAACAACGATGCCAAGGTATACATCGACGGCTCCTACGGGTTCGCTCCAACGGCCAACGACGGCGAGGCCGGTGGCTCCGGCGCGGGGGTCATCGACCTCACCTTCGACGTGGAGTAGGATTTATTAGTTTCTAGTTTTTATTAGAGATCTTCCGCATTGTAAAAAAAAACTATAAACTAGTTAAAATGACTTGATGTCCGCCTTATTTGAGGAATATGGTCGGACGGCAGGCGGCCGACTAGATGTCCGACATTTGAGGATGTCCGTTTGGTAAACACCACTGGAGATGCGCTTAGATGTATTGAACTTTCAAACAAATTATGCGGAAAAGTTCATACATGGTATGATTATGATATACTCCTACTATATATTCTACAGTGTTTCTATCTTCGAATTTCCTTGTCCAAGGGCGTAGGGCGGTAGGGTCGTATAAATTCCCGTTTGGAACGCACTTGCGACAGAAGCGATTCCTTTGATACAACTAGGCCAAAGCTGCGTCTGTAACCCTAAATAAACAAAACCAAGATTATAATATAAACGAAGGAAACAGGGAGGAGGCCCGCGCTGCTACTGCCGCCGCACACCTATCTCCCACCACCTCCCTCCTCCTTCGTATCTACAGGCGGCGGCGGACAGCCGAGATGGCGGCGGCTGTGTCGCGCGACGACGAGCTGGTGGTCAAGTCCCCCAGCGACAACCGTTCCTACCGCCTCCTCCGCCTCGCCAATGGCCTCTGCGCCCTCCTCATCCACGACCCCGAGATCTACACCGACGGCGGCCCTGCCCACAAGCCCAACGAAGACGTGGACATGGATGATGGGGACGACGAAGAAGGTGACGACGAGGACGACGAAGAAGATGACGAAGAGTATAGCGACGAGGAGGGGGAGGATGACGACGACGACGACGAAGGCGAGGAGGACGAGGATGGGAGCGAGCCCAAGAGGAAGAAGGACAAGGGCAGCTCCGAGCCGGTCATTAAGAAGGTACCGACGAGTTTTGCCCTTAGATACCTGTACTTGTTCTATTCAATCTAATCTTGCTAGTACATTGGATCACTTTCCTCTGTGGTGGCTGTGATGCTGCTATTGTGAACATTAGCTGGATCTAGCATAATTTAGTGACATCGACAACGATCAGACAGGTGGATCATAACCGATGGAATGTAAATTGAACTGTTGAGAGTTATCCGTGTGCTTAGAACCAATTTCTAGCTTGACGGACTGGTTCAGGATTTTGATAGCTGCGAGTATTGCTGCCTGTTGGAAGTTTGATGTTTTGTTTTGCTTTTCCTTACATGACGCATCGAATTTCAGGCTGCTGCTGCAGTGTGTGTTGGAATGGGCAGTTTTGCGGACCCTCCAAAGGCACAGGGCTTGGCTCATTTTCTAGGTATGCAATCATTGTCACTTTTGTTTTGCCTATCTTGTATTATGGCTGATCATATGCATCAGTTAAAAGCTTTAAACTACCAAGCCTTCTGTTCGATGCTATCCAAAAGTTGGAGGGAACTAGTCTGATGATATGTACGCTCTAGCTTATAGTAATCTCAGAGTGTGCTGAATTTCTGCAGAGCACATGCTTTTTATGGGGAGCTCTGTTTTTCCAGATGAAAACGAGGTTTGTACATTATCTATGCTTTTACGCCCCCTTCTTCTGTTCTGTGAGTCAAACCCTGAGATTAGCCGTGTCTGAGAAAGTTATGTGCGTTTTTATTGTCCTTTTCCCTTATTTCTGTTACCATCACATGCTCTGCTTGGATCAATGTTTGTTTGGGTAGAAAAATACTGAAGCATTTTGGCAGTGCACAGCATATAGTGGTGATATACATGATGACACTCTGCTATATTTGTCAAAACCTGACCTATGTGATTACTAGACTAAGAGCATCTCCAACAGCAGACTATAAATTTTGCTACCTAAATCCAATTTTTGAGGAGAAGAGAGAAGATTCAGGTAGCCAATTTTTTTCTGTTTTTACATCCGACCTGAAAACTGGATACCTGAATTTTAAGCTCTGAATAATATCAAACTCATGTCAAATAAATCCGAAACAAATTAAACATAAACAATACTTAATTATTACATAGTTCATCAATCCAAAATCCGAAACTCAACACAATTAACCAAAAAAAGCAAACAAAAATACGTTGGGGGAATTCCGTCGAACACGTAGTGGGCACCGAGCTTGATTTCGGCTGGCGGAGCTTGCCGGGGCCGAGACGGTCGCCGGATGACTAGCAAAGGTGTCGGGAGGGACCCAGAGGCGGAGGGGAGCCGGGGCTGCGGCCCACTCCGGCAGCGCCAAGCTGCCCGAGCACCTAGAGCTCGGCACAGAGCCGCGGCTCAATGGTGGTCGCGGGGGTCTCGTGCGTGTTGCACGGCTGCTAATTGACCTTGGCGGGCAGCGGGAGATGGCTGGAATTGGCACAAAATACACCTTATAGACAGAAATGACGGAGTGACATACTAATGAACCATAAGAATAAAATATAAACTTGCCTAGTGTTAGGGCTTAGACGAAAACCTGAAACATCTTTGTTTATAAGTGCCAATATAGTACTTGATGCTGCACACTATAGGGCTATAGTGGGCTGCTACATCTCCACAGATGCGTGATACAATGACAGTAGCTAGCCGCTATGTAGCAGCCCTTTGTCCAGTTCTAGTGTTGGTCTGCTTGCACAGTACCCATGCTACAATGATTCACATAGTCCTTGGGCTTTTATATTCCATTTGTCTCACATGCAAACTTGCTTTGTCTTACATTTGCAATATGTTATATTTCCTAGTAATTTGTTAGTGAAGACCTTAATTTTGTAGATATGGTGAATGCTTTTATAGCAATTTGATAAATATTCTTATGTAGTATGACAGTTACCTGTCCAAACATGGTGGTTCATCCAATGCGTTTACTGAAACTGAGTACACATGCTATCATTTTGAGGTCAATCGGGAGTATCTGAAGGGAGCCTTAGACAGGTAGTTATCATTTGCTATTCTTCATTCTATTATTCTTACTCTGTAACATAAATGCTGAGTTCAGGTTTATACTAATACATGGTTTTGATTCCATGCTTAGATTTTCTCAGTTCTTTGTATCACCTCTTGTTAAGGCTGAAGCTATGGACCGTGAGATATTAGCAGTAGACTCAGGTATGTGTTTTTCCTTTCTGTCTAACCAGTAACCACTGCTAGTTATTGTTTCACTGTCTAAATTATGCATAACTTTGTTGCTTCAACTATTATCTTATGTTAGAGTTCAATCAAGTTCTGCAAAGCGATAGCTGCCGCCTTTACCAACTGCAGTCCCATACTTGCTCTCAAGGGCATCCATTGAATAGATTTACCTGGGGTATGCTTATCATTTGGTTATTTTAATGTTGTGATATCCATTGAATTATACCGGGGCTGAACTTTTGAGATTATCTGTAGGAAACAAGAAAAGCTTGTCGAATGCAATGGGCAGTGGAATCAATCTAAGGGAAGAGATTTTGCAAATGTACATGAGTAACTATCACGGAGGGATGATGAAGTTAGTTATAATTGGGGGAGGTGAGGCTGGTTACCTATTTTAATTGTATGCGCACTAAATAAACGAATTGATGCTCTTCGTTTGCTATTAATTATCTGTATGGTTCATTTGTTTCAGAACCCCTTGACACTCTAGAAGCCTGGACCATGGAGCTATTCAGTGAAGTTAAAGCTGGTCCTCTGTTAGAAATAAGTCCAAAGACTGATATGCCTTTCTGGAAATCTGGTAAACTTTATAAGCTTGAGGCTGTCAGAGATGTTCACAGTCTTTTCCTGTCATGGACACTTCCTTGCCTGCACAAGGAATACATGAAGAAACCAGAAGATTACTTGGCACATCTCCTTGGTCATGGTAAATAACTCCTGTGTACCTATAGCTGTAACCTTTTGCTGTTCCGTTCAGGTGCTGTGCCTTTAATCAATATTTGAATACTAAGCATGCAGTTGACTCACCCTTAAAATATTTGTTTCATCATGTTTTCTTCTTTCGAGGGGTTTCAGGCTGTTTAATGGCAGCCCTTCTTCCCTGTAGGTTCAAATTTTGACAACAAATTCACATTTATTTAATATGATAGTATCAGTTAGATTACCTGATTGAATATATATTCTTATGCATTGCCCCCTTGTGTTGGCTGTGCTGTTTATGCCCTCACCTGCAGCGATTTGCTGAAATGTTCTTCTATTCTTCACTCAGGGTTATCTTATTTTGTGTTAACCTCTGGTAACTTATGTACTCTTTGCAGAACAGCATCTTTACGGAACTTTTTGCATAATAAAGACAATTTATTTTTGAATAGATTTCAATGCTGGTTGCTATCTTTGTTTAATGTTGATTTGGAGCATGCAGAAGTTTCATCTCATGTAATCACGCCCTGCCATTTAGCGACTGACGATTTTGTTTCTATTTTCAGAGGGCAAGGGAAGCTTGCTATATTTTTTGAAAGCTAAAGGTTGGGCTAGCACATTGAGTGCTGGCGTTGGCACTGGAGGAACACAACGATCCTCGTATGCCTATATCTTTGAGATGTCTATCCGCCTTTCTGATTCTGGACTTAAAAATGTATGCAGGTTCATACGATGCTTGCCTTTCTTGTTCTATCTGCATATCTTTGTTGGTTGAAACTCCTTTTCTCCTCGCATCAAAATATTTTAGTCTTTACATCATTTTTGTGGAACTGTTGTAGTTAACAACTGCCATCAAATGCCTTCTGCTAAGGAACACGTGATTGATTTGTAGTTGGCATCATTTTCTACCATGAAGTTGGCTGCCAAACATTGTTGAGACTAATATTCATCAGAAAATTTGTAACTAGCGGCAGTTCATCCAATCTTTGAATAATTCTTGCATTCACATGTCTTACTATTTACTTCCTAGGGAAGCACAATAATACATTTTCTGACATGGAATGCTTTTGCAGCTCTTCGAGGTCATTACGGCTGTGTACCAATATATAAATTTACTTAAGCAGTCTGAGCCGCAAGAATGGATATTTAAGGAACTCCAGGACATTGGGTACATGGAGTTCAGATTTGCAGAAGAGCAACCTCCAGATGATTATGTAGTAGATCTTGCAGGTCATCACCTTTTCCATCTTGTTCTGCTTAATTTGTTTATGATGGATGCAGGGCTTACTTAAATTCTACTTTGCAGAAAATATGTTATTTTATTCTGAAAAGCACATAATTTCTGGAGAATACATTTATGAGGGATGGGAGCCAGAGTTAGTCAAGCATGTTCTGAGCTTCTTTCATCCAGACAACATGAGAGTTGACATACTTAGCAGATCATTTGATAAACAGTCCCAAGGTAAGCAGTCCGTCTTGCCAGTCCTTTTGGGGGTCTAGTTAATGCACAATGCTCCTATGCCAGGCTCGTGAACGCTAGACTTATGCAACATGATGCGAGTTGTTTGAAGTTTCAAGTCAACACTGTTATTTCAACATGTGATGCTCCCGTGTTGAATCATGACTCTATATTGCTAGGTCTTGCTATTGTACTAGTAAAATGAGATGCCTCATCTTGTGATCATTATTATTATTTTTTCTCCTTAATGTAGTGTATAAAAGCACGGGAATCCTTTATTTTCATAATTATAATTATATTCTGGTATGATATGTAGAAATAATAATAATAATAATAATGCTATTTCATGCTTTGGCCTAGCCGTACAATTTCAATAGATGGAACTAAGTCTGTTTGTGAAATTATATGAAGCAACAGCTTGTTGGCTTTGGAGGGCTTAATTTGACATATTGCCGTGGAGAGTTAGAATTCTAACTATGAGACAGGGACCAAGTCACAGTTTGTTCAACTGCATATCATGCCTGATTGTTTCATGATTTTGCATTTCTAATGCAGTCTGTTTCCTGCAGCCATTAGATGTGAACCATGGTTTGGTTCAATGTACATTGAAGAGGATATTCCGTCATCTTTGATTGAAAGCTGGAGAAACCCTGTGGAGATAGATGGTAATTTTCATTTACCTCGGAAGAATGAATACATCCCAGGGGACTTCAGTCTGCGGAATGCTAGCATTCCTAAATCCTCAAACGATGATAATCCTCAATATATTGTGGATGAACCATTCATAAAGCTCTGGCACAAGATGGATATTACATTTAATGTTCCTCGTGCCAATGCATACTTTTTGATTTCTGTTAAGGATGGCTGTAGCAGCCTCAGAAACTCTGTCCTGACAGATCTGTTTGCAAACCTTCTTAAAGATGAGCTAAATGAGGTCCTCTATCAGGTGGGTATTATTGAATTTGTTTCAGCGTCTGTTTTATGAGCTTACCGTAGTTTATTTTATTTTCATGGTGCTGCTAATATTTTTCATTATTGAACGTAACAAGAGTGGCTGAGATTTACATCTAATACAGGGCTTGATCATCAGTTAGGTACCTGACTTTCGCAGCAGATCCAAATTTTGTTATTGATGCAAAAACTTGAGCGTAGGAACAGTGGCAGAGCCAGGAAAACTCAATGTGGGGGGCCAAGTGTAGTTAAGCCTGGTTGGGGAGGGCCGGTGCATCAAAATTCATCATTTTAGCAGCAATTTATCACCTCTTAACATGCATATTAGGCTTAAATGAATGATGTTAGGGGGGGCCAGGGCCCCTGCTGGTCCCCCCCTGTCTCCGCCACTGCGTAGGAATCATCTGTTGACTACTAAATTTTATTTATGCATTTTATTTCGCGATGTTCCTTGTTTTACTCACTAAGGCCTAGATGCTGTAAATAATGATACAACCCAGCCACCTACTGTCCAATGTTTCGATTTGCTGTCTTGCTCTTCTGATCAGATATCAGAACTCTTTTCCATGTTCCCCTCTTTTTAGTATTTGCAATTTTATTTATTTTGAAATCACAGTATCTGCAATCTTGTCTACTATTGTTAAATGGTTTTACCTATCTGAGTTATTTCTTACAACTGGTTTGTGAACCTCCCAGGCTTACGTGGCTAAACTCGAGACATCATTATCTGTCGTTGGTAGCAACCTTGAACTAAGGCTTTATGGTTACAATGACAAGCTGGCCATCCTGCTGTCCCACATCTTGGCTGCTTCTCAATCCTTTTCTCCAAAGATGGATAGGTTTGAGGTAATGTATCTTTATGCTGAACACATGATTGATTATTTCGAAATATAAGTGTGACAACGTGAAAGAATATTTCTTATGTTTGCGTGGATTTTAAATTTTGTGCTGAACACATATATATATACTATACACTATGCTCCCTAATTTTTAAGGCCTCACAATCAATTGAGGTCTCCAATATGGAATTTGGTCACCCGGTTTTGACCGGGTCAATAATTTCTCAAGGAGCTCCCTTATATTAAATTCTTTTAATTCACTATGCTCCCTAACCGCACTATGCTCCCTAATTGTCAAGGCCACACAATCAGTTCAGATCTTCAATTTAGAATTGGGTCACCTGATTTTGACCGGGTCAATAATTTTTCAAAGAGCTCTCTTATTAAATTCTTTTAATTCACTATGCACCCTAATTTTGAAGCTCTCCCATCCGATTGAGGTATTCATTTTGGATTTGGTTCACGATTTTGACTAGGTTAACGATTTTTCAAATCAATCAGCAGCAACCGGCCTATAATAACATATCAATCCTGCACACCCTCTCAGCATCTAGAAAAAAAATTGCCAACATGTGATACTGTAGCGCCAATATAGTACATGCAGCCACCGACGCAGAAAATTTCCACACATAAGTATGGGTTTGATTAGCAGATAACACTGAATCACACCGCGAAAGGCCCACCATAACACCGCATTATAAATAAAAAATAGAACACTTCATTGTCTCTCCCACTCGCCAAACCAAATACTCCCTCAGTTCCAAAATATAAGGTGTATTAGTTTTTTGAAAAGTAAAATTTCTTTAACTTTGACCAAGTTCAGAGCCAAAAATATTGACACCCACAATACTAAATAAATAAAATATGAAAATTCATTTCATGATGAATCTAATGATACCGATTTGATATTATGTATATTGATATATTTCTCTAGAAATTTAGTCAAACTTAAGACTTTTCAAAAAACTAATACACCTCATATTTTGAAACAGAGGGAGTAAAAATATTATGAAAATCCAACAACATCAACGGTGCAGCAAAGCGCGCCCAACCCTTCTAGTGATAGATTATTTCGAAATATAAGTGTGACAACGTGAAATATTTGTTATGTTTGCATGGATTTTAAATTTTGTGTTCTGTACCTTTTCCTTTAACGCCCACCACAAAAATGGCTAACTTAATGATGATTTTTCTTGTAATTATTGATATAATCAGATTACTTCGAAATATAAGTGACAACGTGAACACATGATAGATTATTTTGAAATATAAGTGTGACAACATGAACACATGATATATTATTTCGTCATATAAGTGTGACAACGTGAACACATGATAGATTATTTTGAAATATAAGTGTGACAACGTGAAAGAATATTTCTTATGTTTGCATGGATTTTAAATTTTGTGTCCTGTACCTTGTCCTTTAACGTCCACCACAAAAATGGATAACTTAAATTGATGTTTTTTCTTGTAATAATTGTTGACATAATCAGATTAGGCAAACAATGCATTCTTTTGATCCTACTGTATTTTTTTTGTCTTACTACTTGACATATTTACCCTCCAGTGAGAGAAGCGCATGAATTGACTGCAGCCTAACCAGCTACTCCCTCCGTCCCATAATATAAGAGCATTTTTGACACTAGTGTAGTGTCAAAAACGCTCTTATATTATGGGACGGAGGGAGTATTTGACTGGCTTATGCAGTTTCTTTTGGTATTCACCTCGCTAGTTGTTAACATATGGAGAACGTAGTTCAAGAAAGCACATAACCATCCATAAACTTCTGCACCTTAGTATTTATATATTGTTTTATTGTGCACTCATTAGGTCATCAAGGAGGATTTGGAAAGAGCTTACAGAAACACGAATATGAAACCTATGAGCCATTCCACCTACTTGAGGCTACAGTTCTTACGTCAAATATTCTGGGACGTCAATGAAAAATTGAAAGTTCTTGCAACGTTAACCTTTTCAGATCTGGCAGCATTTGTTCCAGAGCTTCTTTCTCAGGTAAGTACAACAAATGGTCTTTATTTCTCCAGTATTTCTGGTGCTGCCTGTTCTTACATGTGTCAAATGATATCAAAAGATGAAAGATGCTTTGCTGAAAGTATGGTTCTGATAAGGAAATGTTTGGTATGTTTTTTCGTATCATGTATACATTTGCTAGACTTTAGAAACCACTTCCTGTTTGGACACATGCAGTTGCACATCGAGGGCCTATGCCATGGTAACCTTTCAGGAGAGGAAGCGATAAATATATCAAAAATATTCCAGAATACTTTGTCAGGCCAGACACTGTCAGTGGAGGCAAGACACGGTGAAAGAGTTCTTTGCATTCCTCATGGTGCAAATTTTATTAGAAGTGTACGTGTGAAGAATGATCTTGAAGAGAATTCTGTGGTTGAGGTGGGCTATGTTCCAGTTCCCTGTTTTATTAGATGCTGTTTGAATTATAACTGGTCTTGAAGAGAATTTTATTAGAAATTTACTGAAGCATAACACGTTTGCATGTTTCTTTAGATGCTGTTTATTTTAAATTATAAATTATATGTTGAATCGCATCCAGGTCCTGAACATTTTCACGGTGATAGTATCATGTATGTCGAATAGCCTACTATGTGAAATGCAACCACTTTGAAATATTGCATAGGCATCCGACCTAACCTCAAGAAACATGCACAAGTGTACCTCAAGAGGCTGCTCTTCTATTTTAATTTTAATTTTTCAATTTAGGTTAATCAGACAACCTTCTGATATACCACTTCTTGTCAGGTCTATTTTCCAGTCGAGCAAGACATTGGAAAGGAGTCGACAAGACTCAGAGCTATTACAGATCTTTTCAGCAATATCATTGAAGAACCTTGCTTTGATCAGCTGAGGTATAATTTATTTTCTTGTTTTCTAGACAAAGTGTGAGTGTTCCAAGTAGTGTAGTCCGATCCATAATACAGCACTCACAGTATTTGTTCAAGCCCATCTCACGCACAAATCAATGAGGCACCCAATATTAGAAATACTATCACACTGGGCCATGCATACTCCTATCCCTATTAAATGACATACTACTACAATCACTAATCTTTCTTTTACAGTACTAAAGTACAAGTAGAAAGTGGAAATATTGCAATTAGAACACTTGTGATGTCCTCAATGAGAATTGTTGTGAAAAGACACTTTCCAAAATAAGTGCACATATTTCAAAGTGGTTGGAGTATTATGGATTTATTTTACTACACAAAGTCAAATATGCACATTGTTCTATACACAATGTTTTCTCTTTTTGCAAAGTTGTTCAGAACTAAAATAGTTTTGCCTGCTTGTAATTGTTGGTGATCACCTTTTTTACGGGAGGGAGTATACTTTTGTTACTATTTATATTCTGCAACAACCTTGCTAATTGATTTTCTTGGCATTCCAATGATAGAACGAAGGAGCAGCTTGGTTATACTGTGGACTCCAGTCCAAGGATGACTTACCGCCTGCTGGCGTATTGTTTTCGAGTTATGTCCTCCAAGTATAGCCCTGTTTACCTGCAAAGCCGGATTGATAACTTTATTGATGGTCTGTCTGCTTTGCTGGTATGCTACTCTCCTACACATTTCTGCGTTAGCCCTTCATTTTATTAGACTATCTTATAGTCTTGCACCTGACCTGACAGAAAATATATGTTAATCAACATATTTATCTTACTACTAAGGGCCTGTTTGGTTGGAAGCTAACTTTTCCATACTTTGCCGCACAATTTTTGCTAAACTTGCCTAACTTTGGCATGTCTAAGAGAATCTTGCCACACTTTTTTAGTGTATTATGACATATGGAGCTTGTTTGTCACAAAAAGGAATCTTGCCTAAGGTGTGGTTAAAACCAAACACTTATCTAACTTGGTCAAACTCGCTTAACTTGAGGTGTGGCAACGTGTTGCTAGGAACCAAATAGCCCCTAAGATGTTGGTGACATGCTTCGTGCATCGATTTTATTCTCGTAACAGCACAATGATGTTTATCTCTGACTGATGGAAATCCTGCACTCATGTTTTGATTAATCTTTGTTGACATTTACCTTTATTCTAAGCAAGAATGCCTAAACAAATTGCCTTTGAGATGTTTCTTCATGGTATATTTCAAAATGAACTTTGCTTGACTTACGCAGTCTTAACAAAGTATGCATTTTTGGTGTATTCCTTTCTTTTAATCATGTATCCATGTCTTACTGGAAAAAAAGTATGTCTTACATAAATATTCATGTTCATATTTGAATATGAAATTCCCATATACAACTTTTTCTCACTTATATTGATATTTTTATGCTGTTCATGCAATTGGGGAACACAAGATATCTCAAGCTTTTGGAATTCTATTCTATTTTTCATAGAGTTTCCTTGATCGCGTTGTAGTTGAAGTTGAATTCTCAAAACATCAAGCTGTTAGTGAAATATTGTCACCTGTCGCTATGTTTCATACTGTGTTTTGTGGACAAACTTCGTAATTTATGAAAACTGAAAAATCAATTAATTGTAATCTCACAATTATTACCTTACATTTGGTCAATACCTGTTTACTTTGAAGGATGGGCTTGAGGAGGAGACTTTCGAGCATCACAAGAGTGGGCTAATAGCCCAAAAACTCGAGAAGGATCCTTCCCTTAGCTATCAAACTGGTGATTACTGGTCGCAGATTACCGACAAAAGGTATAACTTCTTTCCTGCTGAATGTCTATGCATCATTTAGAACTTATGTGAAACGAATTAAATAGTCCGTCTCAAAATATAAGACGTTTTTGTAGGCTAAACTAGCCTACAAAAATGTCTTATATTTTGAGGCAGAGGTAGTATATCTACCTAAGGCTAAATCATTTGAGGTCAGGACCATGGGTGTTCATGGGTTGGGTCTGACTGCTCAACCTACACAATTAAACCCATGCCACATATTTTCGTGTGGTGTTGGTATGGTTATGTATAAACAGTGGAGCCCTTCTTCCATTTTCCTTGCTACAATAGTATGTAGAGCGCTTTATCATGAGTGCCTCCTCACCATTCTACGATGCAATGCATGATGTGGTATAAACCATTTTGCCATCGAACCCGTTTGTTTTCCTGAGCTGGTTTGAATTTCAGCCAAACCGTCCTAGGCAGCACAAAACTTTCAAAACTGAAAATATACCGATTAGTGTTATGTGGACATACTGGACTTTTAACCGTTCATTCAGTTATGGGTACAAATTATCCAGTCCGTATGCGTCATAACCTTGTCCAATGTCCAGGCCTGTTCACAGTGCAAGTGCTGATAACAAATTGCCATAAAGCTGCAGGCCAATAACTGTCCGGGAACTAATTGGAAATAACCAGTTGTTATTTTTTCATTTAGCTTGGTAAACCAGTTTTTCTCCATGTTTCACTTTTGTAATACGAAGTACTGCTTATAAAAAGCAGCGATGTCACATAATCTGCAGAATTTGTAACTTTGGTCACTTGGGCAAAAGAAACATATGTGCAACCTGACAAATATTTTGAGCTGCATGTAGTAGTTTCAAATAATATGTCATGTATCACGTGAGTACTTTACTTCCGTTCTTTACTGATTGATTTGATTAATGCTTCATGTATTCTTTCATCCCTAATATAGTCTCATGTTGTGGAAAAATCCAATTATAGGTATATGTTTGATATGTCAAAACTGGAAGCTGAAGAGCTAAGGACAGTTGGGAAGGAGGACGTCATCAGTTGGTACAATACCTACATAAGATCATCTTCTCCAACACGTAGACGATTGGCAATCCATGTGTATGGTTGCAACTCTAATATTGCCGAGGCTGCCAAGCTGCAAGAGCAGTCATGGACTGCAATTGATGATGTTGAATCCTTGAAGGTTTCGTCCCAATTTTATCCGAGCCTCTGCTGAGGGAAGTGGGATCCTGTTTGTTTGGTACAATGCCTACATAGGATCATCTCCGAAGCTCAGATGGCTATGTATCATTTGTGTGGCTGCAGCTTTGGACATCTCTTACCATAGTTGATACATAAAGCAATCATCTACAGAAATTCATTTGTGTGGCTGCCTTCACCAAGCTGCAAGAGCATCCCTGTACCATAGTTGATACATAAAACAATCATCTACAGAAAATCCACCACATTCATTAATTGGTCTGCAGCTTGTAAATTGACGAGCATCCATTCGGTATCAAATGGTATTCTGCTGGTAAGATTTAGTATAGTGTTTTATAGTGCAGCATGCACCTCATTTTTGAACTAGCAAGTGCGGCTTTCTTCAACTTGTATCCAGAAAATGTAATCTTGTTCACCTATGCGGGCTTTAGTTAATCAATATTGTGGATCTTCTAATATTTCTTTACTTTATATTGTGTGGTTTGTCAAGATAGGTGGGATTGCTACTGAATTTCATTTTTTATTTATAAGCTCAACCACAGCTTAAATTTCGGCTAGATTACCTTGTTTTTCATCCAGTAACTAATGGTTTCTTTTCTTTCTCAAACATATGCAATGCTGACAATCAAAATGCGAGTTCAGAATCTCATATCTTCTCCAAGCTTAACCCGTTTTCCATTCATGACCTAATGTGTTTTTTTTTTCCTGATGACACGCGTGCTGACAATCAAAACATGAATTGAGCTCATCTATTGTGCCATGTATATTTCATTTTCATCCAACGTTTGTTCGAGGGCTGTCGGGCAATCATCTCAAGTTTGACCTTGTGGCCCTGTAGGTCAAACATTGTCCTTTTACCCACATGGCCATATCCCAACTCTAAATCGAATGTAATTGCCGCTCTATCTGGAAATGCCACATCGGAATCTGGTCGCCGTCAGCCCATCGCTTGTCTGGCTAGCACCAGAATGACGGCTACAGATTGCGAGGAAATCCCTGCCGCCTTGCAGCAGCCGCCTGCAGCAGTTGTTTCTCGCAACAGGTCCATGCGCCCATGAGTCCACGATGGCGGTCTACATACACGGCTTTAGCTTAAGCTCGGGAACAAGCTAAGCAGCTTGGGATGCCTGCATCGTTTTTTGCCTCGTTGGGTCTGCCTGAGCATATGCAGGCAAAAAACCAACATCTGCATGTTGATTGGTTGCCTGCATCCCCTCTAGCCTGCATGTGCCGAAATGGAAGGCCTGCTGGGTTGCGGACTTGTTTCAGGGGAAACACAAGTCCGATTGTTTGGTTACATTCAGGACAGTTGTGTGGTAACCTCCTCCTCGATATGGTGAGGTTACCAGAGCCACACATGAACAAAACAGAACAAAACTAGAGCAACAGAACAAACTTAGGCACAAACACAAGTCTTAAGCACGCATCACAAGTTTTAAACCAACATAGTACAATAAGTTTTAAACGAAACCAAGTCTTAAACCAACAACCAACAAGGAACGGGCAACAGGAGCTCAGACGGTCACAGCGAAGGCAGTGTCGAGCTGCTTGCACTTGGTGACCACCTCCACGCCCTCGTCGTTGAAGACGATCACCTTCATGGTGTCGGGGGTCAGCTCAGCATGTACCCGATCATGATCTGGTGAACGGTGGCGAAGGTGGCCCAACCCTGATCAAGGGTGACCCTGCAGTTGAGCACCCTCACCGTCACCCTCCATGCGCAGCCGGTGTTCGTCTTGAGCTTGAACTCTCTAGGGATGGCGGGGAAGTGCTTCGTGAACTCCAGAGGCATTGGCAAACTCTCCAGCTTCGGACCAAGGATAACCTTGCAGAAGTGGCTTGGTCCTGACTCCTCATGGTAGTGCCCATAGTTCCTCCGCTTGGCGCTTGGGTGATCACGCACCGGCACGTCGACCAATGACGGCACGAACTTCTTGCCCTTCTCCATTTGCATTATGAACAACACGTAGTTCAATGGTCAGCATTCATTCATATCGGCCTAATGCTCCTATATTAACCCACCCTACTAACCCAGCACCGCACTCAAACCCTCTCTGTTTCACCACCTCTCCTCTTCCACCCTCTCTGTTTCACCACCTCTCCCTCGTCATGAACTCGAACTCTAACCCCAACCCTTTCCCCTGGGGCGTTGGATGGAGGGCCTTCTTCCTCGGGTGCTCGCTCGGTGACCGCAAGAAGTTCGAGCACACCATGGAAGTGTGCTCGAACTTCAGCAGCATCGAAGACATGCACAAGGAGGCCGACACTGTGATTAAGAAGGCTACGTCGGACGAGCTGAAGACACTGATTCCTGACCCAGCCAAGGGCGCAATGTTAGTGGACATCCTGCGCTGGGCCATGAATCAGGCAGACTCCGGCGACGCTGGACAGAGGGCAAGATGGGCCAAGTACAGGGAGTACAAGGCGCCGCAAGACCAGCATGCCGCAGCGTACTGGAGTAGGACGTTCGTGTCGCCGGAGGACGACAACGACGCGGTGCAGATGGTGGCCAGGGCGCCGGCGGTAGGCGACCGTGCAAGACCCATCGTCCTTGACGAAGACGATGAGGAAGAAAAGAAGATGGCTACGCCACCCCACCGCTCGACGCGACTCCAGGGTCGTCGTGGCTAGAATTACTGTTTGTACCCCAAACCCCACCCCCGATGTAATCGAGAAATGACCTATGAACCCTAGAAGCCGTAGGTGCATAATCGATGGATGGCAGTGTTTTAATCCAATCCTCCACCCCCGATGTGTTCAATCCCCTCCCTAACTCTCCAATCGCGTGCTCAAATCAAATCTAGCCTGAGTGGAAAGCAGTAAATCTAGAAAGAGGGCAACGACTTACTGCCATGGCCGATGCGCTCCGGTGGAGGTCTGTAGTTGCTCCGGTGGTAGCCGCCGTCTTGGATCGTCCTGCTGTCGCTCCGGTGGTCGCCGCCGCCGGTGTGAGTGGAGAAGTGGGGAGAGAGCGGTGAGGAAGGGAGGTGAGGGTAATTTATGAAGACGCTTCGGGAAACAACGCGACTTCTCGAGACTGCATCCACGCGTGCAACCGCCGACGCTCACGTGCCTAGGGTTGCACCGCTCGGGCCTGGCTTCACAAAAACGGCCGATTTGAGTGTTGCTCTAGATGCAGGCCCAGAGGTGCTTTAAAGTTCGTGCTATGCAGACCCAACAGTGAATGCGGGTAACCAAACGGGCCATTTTCTTCCCGCGCGGGCCTGGCTGGGGTGTATGCGGGCTACCAAACGCATCCTTGGCACCTGGCATGGCACGCCGAGCACACGCGCTCACTGACGAGATGCGTCGGTGGGAAACGGGCAGCCTGCTTTCGAACTGGTATTCTTGCCTCTAGATCGCCTTGGCCGTTGTTTTGAAACAGACCGCCTTGGCCGTGATGCACCGGCTGACAGTTTGTTTGTGTGGACCTGCTCTCTCGTGCCTGACCGACTGGTGCCCGCATCAAAATTCGGTCACTTCTTTATTCTCCACACGGTCAGTCTAAGAGCATCTCTAGCAGATCCCGCAAGCTGCCGTCTCGGAAAAATCGTTTACGGTATCTCGTAAACGTTTTTTGCAGGACGCCGGGCGCGCTGCAACAACAGATCCCGCATAGTGATCTTGCAAATTTAAACAAACTACTTCGCGCTAAAAACATCTCGTCGGAGTTCATCACAAGCATAGCATAGCATAGGGGAGTTCATCACACACATAGCATAGGGGAGTTTTTAATACAAACCATAACCGAAATTTAAAAACGTATAGCGTAGATCTACTCGTCGCCGGAGTCGCTGTCGCTGCCGTGGCGAGGCGGGGGCTCGTTGCCGTGGAGAGTGTTGTACATCAGCGTGGAGCAGAGGGTGGCCTGCAGCTGGTACTCCTCCAGGAGCACTGGCACGTGCGCGGCCACAGCTACATCGCCGGCTGCGGCGGCCTCCTTCACGTGGAACCACGCGAGCTCCGCATCCCTACGACGCTGCAGCGCCGGATCGAAGATGTCACCGAGGTGACGGAAGTTGGCCCAAGCCCTCGTGCTGGCGCTGCAGGACTTGGCGTCGTGCTTGTGCGCCGCCTCCCTATGCCTGTCCGACACGGGAGTGTAGGGTAACACAGCAGAAAACAAAAATTTTCCGACCTACGCACCAGCCCAGGATCACTATGGAGACTGCATACAAGGTTTGATCTTTTTCGTTACCGACTCGTAGCGCAGCGGAAGTAGAGTCGATGACGATCGGCGGTGCAGATCCCCGCAGCTAGGATTTACAACCTCCCAACCGCGAGGATGTACTCCCACATCTGCCCCTCGGACAGCCCTCCGGGAGGCGGTCGGACAGTCCCTCGGACGGTGTCGCGGACAGCCCTTCGGGAGGATCCTCGAAACTCGGACGGTCACTCGGACAGCCCTTCGGGAGGACCCTCGAAACTCTGACAGTCACTCGGACAGCCCTTCGGGAGGCACTCTTGAACTAAGACCGAAACTACGATCTCTCTACAGAGTTGCACACATACGGTGTCATCTATCCGGCAGGGCTTCGCCGTCCAGAACTAGTTCCCACCGGAACCCAGACAGCCTTTCGACTCTACGAAACTATTTCGCTGGGAGGGAGAGAGAAGCCAGACAAGTCAAATGGCATGTGTATGAGAGCAAGCATGATCTGATTTTGGAGAGCCCTCTCCACCTCTATTTATAGGAGGAGCAAGGGGTAGAGGAAAGAGGTGAAAAAGACCAAAAGGACCTTCCTAGGATCTTTCCACCACATGCCACATAAGGGTGTGTAGAACATATCCACCATGAGGTGGAAGGACACCTCAAGGAGGGCCCCCCCATGCCATGGCCGAAATTGTGCAGCCCCTTTGGGGGGCTCCACCTCCCTTTCACACACCAAAAGTGGTTTTCTTCTAGAAGAAAAACCCCATTTGCAAATCAGCCCAAAAAGTGCTTTTCACTATTCACGAAGACATTTTTCTGCGTCCGTTAAAACCCAAATTATTTCTATGTGCCTAGAATAATTCTAGCACCCACCAAAACAATTTTGAACGCATTCCGAAACAATTTCGGAACAATGTTTCTTCAGCGAAAAGCAACCAAAGCGGTTCCGACTGCTCCGGAACATTTCCGGTTTTTATCCCGGAAAATTCCCAGAAGTTTCCAGAACACTTCTGGCATCCTCCAAGAATTTCCAGGCGTGTGCCAGAACCAATTTGACTTAATGGAATACCCTGAAACAACTTTTCAGTTTCACCGGAACTATTCCGGTGTTCTCTCCGGAACGTTTCCGTTTCGTCCGAAACTTTTTCGGTGATTTTCTCTCAGACTCCCCGTCTAGTATTCAGCAGATAGATGACCCTTAAGCGTGTGACCCTATAGGTTCGGTGAAGTATAGACATGACCCGGAACTCTTTCCGATCAATGATCAACATCGGAGCCGTGGACACCCATATTGACCCCTATACCCACACGAATGAATATTCGAGTGAACCTCCAGTTGCCGTGTGCTATTCCTATTGCTTCGCGATATGTTACAAATACCCGAGGTGAGAAACATTGGCATCCCCGTGGATCAACACTTGTCCACAATGCCAGTTACCTCGTTACCGGTTTTGTTCTCTTTTCTCGTTCCCGTGTTCCGGCATCCCTGTGATCAAATCACATTGTGTCTGGCCAGACGATGATGGATACCGTAACACCGAGAGGGCCCAGAGATATCTCTCCATCGTCGGAGGAGCAAATCCCAATCTTGAGCTATCAAGTTACTTGACATACTTTTCCATGAACCCGTAAGCTGCGGTAATAGCCACCCATTTACGGATGACGTTTAACAAACCCCAAAGTTCATGAAGCAAGCATGAAGAAACTCGACACTCTCATGGTCTAAGGAATTATGCAAACATTAACTATCTCTGTGTTATTAACCATTAACTTATGACGAATGAATCTCATAGCATAACATCAATCGGGTCGATTCAACACAAGTGTTCTACTAACATTGTGCCCTCAAAGTTGCCGGCATAGTCATGCCCATGATCAGGAAAACAGAACCATCATGCAATACTTGAGCTAGTCTTAGAGGCCAGACTAGGAATACTTTTTACCGTTTATTATTCCACACGTGCATATGAGTCTTCCTCCGAGCCTCGTGGTTATTGTAGACTCGAGAACCATAGCAGTTATAGCATGGAACATAAACATAATCATGAACATGGAGATAAATAATAACATTTGTTATTGCCTCTAGGGCATATCTCCTACAGACTCCCACTTGCACTAGAGTCAATAATCTAGTCAATGCTAATGCACATTACACCTGTGGCATACCGGTGTAAAAATGCTTCGCATGTGGTATAGCCTGATGTCCAACGGATCTGACAACTTCAGTTCCGTGTGTATCTTTGCATGTCCTCGCGTGTTCACGCTTTCACAAAATTCATATTTTGTGTGGACTTGGCTTCGTACATATGTGAATCACTGGTCAAACCTTGATTCCTCAGACTGAGCTATGGAGCAACTATCTTCAATAGTGTTCCATTGACCAAAGCCATCTTGGAATCATACTAAGTTCATGAACGAACTGTATGATTCAACATCTTCTATGTCGCTTCGAAAGCAGCAACATACTTAGCCTTAGTTATAGAATTCGCCACAGTTACCTGTTTGGAACGATTTCCAAACACCGTGCCACCATATCGTGTATTACACAAAACCCTTAACTTAAATCGAAAATCGCATGGAGTATTGATGAAGACTATATCGATGTAATCACTTACAACGAGCACTTCATAATCTCTGCTTGCGAGAAAACATGTCATCAGTGCTACTTTAGTACTTAGTGACATTTTTCACTGTTGTCCCATGATCAGTACTTTGATCACTTTGGTATCTATACTCGCAACAGCTTTGGAGTATTGGACATATCTGGTTGTTTTACATACCATGGAATACATGATTAATCCAAACACAAAAGTGTGTGGAATCTCCATCATGTATTTCGCTCATCAGTGTTTTGAGACACCGAGTCTTGCAAAAACCCTTTCCATGTGACTTCGGCAAGAATCACTCCTTGGCGTTTTAATGCTAAAATGTTTTAGCATCTTGTCAATATGTATTTTTTGGCTTTAGCCTATTAGGCAATTCTATCTCGTAGATAAATATGCCTAATGTCAAGGCTATTTAGCCCAAGCACTTAATCGAAAAACTATTTTCAATGAAGCCCTAATTCGTGTCAAGAAATTTATATTATTTCCAATCAACAATGTGTCAAGCACACAAAGTTTTTAGAAATATTATTATGCTCCCACTTACTTTCTTGAAACCACAAGCATCTTCGTTATCCATTGATCAAATCAAACTCCTTTGACTATTTCATCAAAAACGAAGATTCCAACTCCATTTTGCTCTCTTCTGTCCATTGCTGGAACTCTGAAGTTTGCATACTTACTAGCATCCTCTGGATTGACAAAATACTTCGGACTGTACCACATACAAGTCCTAGGTTGCATTTCCATCATATGGAATTCCTTTTGGCATCCATGTATCATATCTCAAGATTGAAATATGTATTAATTGCTAGTTTAACCCAATCTGACTTTAAGCATCGCTAAGGTGAGAGAACCTCATCGTAGTCAACTCCTTGAACTTGTTATTGCAACAAGTCGAGCTTTATGGATAAAACATTTTATCCAAATCAGTTTATAGTTCCATTAATGTTCGTTAGACTCTAAGTCTTCCGAAGGGTTTATCAAGATATAATCTTGAATCATTTATGGAAACTATCTCGGATTATATTGGCATTTAGCCAATTCCGGAGTCAGGGCCCATCAATGCTTCCTTGTGTATCGTAGGTATACTGTTGTCTAACAACAATATCTCGCTTGCGCACCTGAGAGGTTTGCATGAGTTTTGCCTACGTGGTTCAGCTGCAAGTTCGACCGAAGTCCATACATTTTATTGTAGAGACTTCCGTATCAGTCGCAGTAGGAAACTCTAGAATTACTTCCAAGGTTCCTTTCCTTTGATCTGATGACGAAGATACTGTTTATCTCGTCGAGTTGCACTGTTCTCCCACTCACCTTTTTGCAAGAACTATTCTCTTTAAAAGCATACCGTTCTCGGTGGCAAACCTTTTGCCTCGGTATAGTGGTGGAGGAATTCCCAATTACTTGGGATAACCTACAAAGTAGCTCTTGTCTGATTTGGAATAGGTTTGTAACCTTTTACACAAGCCCCATATTCCAAATGTTAAGGAAAGACCAAGCATGGTTGGGCGTACCATACCATGGCGTCATTTCAACAGACCTGATGGCGCTCTTTTCAGTGTAAAAGCCGCAGTCACTAAAGCATTACTTTAAAAGGGATAATGGCAAATTGATTTATGTCATCTTTGATCTTACCATGTCACAAATGATTTGAATACATCTTCACAGACATTCCACTCACAGTGGTGTTCTGGGAGGTGTAAGTTATGAAAACTCTTTTCACAACTCATCAGACATTCGCTAAACTTGTAACTCAGATATTCCTTTCTGCAATCTAGTTTGCAGAAACATAATCTTTCTTGTTACAATAATTTCTACTTCATGTTGAAAAACCTTTCGAATGATTTAAAAAGATCCAGACTTACGTCTCATCAAGCAAATATCCATATATCTACTTGAGTCATTTCTGAAGATAGATAAAATCCACTGCTAGCAACAACATTTATCGGACTACATACATCAAAATGTATGATCACCAATAAGTTCGTTGCTCGTTCCTTATGGCCTGTGAACGGTATTTCAGTCACTTCACTTTTCCGGAGGAAAGTTGCAAGTGTCAGATGATTCATAATCAAATGACTTCAAAATCCATCATAATGGAATTTTTCCATGCAGGTTTCTCCAATGTGACCAAATGCAGTGCCACACATGTGTGGTATTCTCTTAGTCTTGCGACATTTAGCGTCAGTGTTATGGATGTATCATATTACTATCAATATTCATAACATACGTTCCATCGATGATGGAAGTATGGCCCTTATGTTATTCCTAATCCTGAACAACAATTGTTCTTTTATGAACAACACCCTTGCAATAAACATTATGCAAATGGGCTAGAGTGTATAAAACTCTAAAATGATTTATGAAAGTAAATACAGAGGTAAAGTATTATTATCAATATTCATAACATACATCTCATTCATAATGAAAGTATGGCCCTTATGTTATTCATAACACCGAACATCAAAAGTTCTCTTATGAACAACCTTCTTGCAAGATACCTTATACAATGGGCTAGAGTGTATAAAACTCTATAATGAATTATGAAAATAAATACATAGGTAATACACCGATGGAAGGTATAGTAACTTTTACTAAGTTCCCAACATGTATTTAAACCTCATTCCTGGCTTAATCTTTCAGGCCATAGTAGTTCTTGCATCGAGTCGCAACAGAGTGCAATCGAGCGGGTATCTCTGTGATAAACTCACAATACCCAAGAATCAGTGATTAACATGTTTAATCATAATTCCTAAGAACTATTTCTTTGACCAGCCTTCTATACATCAATAACTTGTATGACTTTCATACATGAGCTGGATATTCCAGTCTTCTCTCTTTTTGCCTTTATACTTCTAACAATTTAACTTTCAGTATTTCTCCTACTCTCAGAAGAAGCATCCAACTTAAGAGTGGCGTTAGCCCCGGACTTCCTAGGTGTGTAAGTCATACTAACACCCTTCGGACATTTCCTTTAAGTTGTTGTTTTATTCACCTTCATCATATGACAGGCGTTCTACTGGATCCCTCTGTTATTGGTCAAATGCATAGTAAACACTTTTACTAATAGTTTGCAAAACAAACATTGCTTTGGATATCCCATATCTTTTAGCCTTTGTTTGTGTCTGAAAATGATTTTCAGTTCCATGAATATCACATAGCTATCCCTAAACTTTTGAAGTTCGGGTCTCATGGAAGCAAACATATTGCACTTGGCCGTAACGGAATTCTAGCTTTTGGATCGAAGGACGATAGTCACATTATCCATAGCATTAGCGGGAGAATACCAAAAGCATGCGATAGGACAAAATCCTTCTCGGCACTCTTGAGGACAATCCTCACATTACGTTACCAACTGTAAAGTTTTAACCAGATATTTAACAGCTTATTCAATTTTAACAGGGAAGGTGGAAACGCGAGCCATTCTTCTATAACTATTATGCAAATTTTCACTTAGACAAAGTTCATAATTAATTGCACTAAGAATTAAAAGAATTAATTCTAAAGTGCGCTCCCACTCAAATCAATATCTCTCATAATTGATTGTGAGTGATTCAAGATCCACATTTCAATTCAACGCCATTGATGTGGACATCACTGATGACGAGAATTTCAATCGGTAGGCCAACTTGCCAATCACATCTCTATGTGATTCTTGTTCATCTTTCGATGCGTGTGTTCCGAGCTCATGACGGTCATGCCAGAACGTCAAGACAACCAAGTGATCTCGCTGCGAGGTCTGACCTCACCCGCCTCACACTTCCCTAATCGTTTGTACTCATGTGGACATGACGCACTCCGAGAAGTTAGGTGCCGTGACGGTGCTACACTTGGGAGAACACTAACTACTTGATATTTTTGTGAGAGATCACCCTAATAAAAAGCGACAACCTCGCAATCAAGAAGGGTGCATCATAAGGGATAAACATCTCAGGCAATTCATAATAGCATGATATGGTATAGTCCTTTCTGATGGAGAAGTCTTGTATTTCTTCGTCTTCGGCATTCGCGTCGGTGTTCACCTTCGCGAAGATTGCCACCACCTTGTCGTTGCACCAGATAATATTGCTATCTTTATAGCTAATAAAATAAGTGCATTACAAAAGGTTGACACGCAGGTCATTAAAGTGACAATCATATGGCTCCAGCCATCATGCCGAATCATGACACGCAGGTCATGTTAATTTACATCATATAGTCATCTCATACATAATCAAATTAATATGAGCACTGCTATACCACATCATATGCACATGCAAACCATCCTGCAAAACCAAGTTAGACGCCTCTAATTGGTTTATGCAAATTTTCAATTGACGTGGCTTCTAAGGTTTCGAAACAAACCGAAGCTACCTACGTATTATCATCAAGTATGATTATTCAAGTCGCTAGATTAACATCGCGGGGTCTATGAAACACGAGATAATAAAATCTCGAGCCCCATACTAAACTTCGTCATACGCATGACCCCTGTGCAGATCATATCTGCATTGCCCTTTTGTCTGCGAAATTTCATCTTTCTTTTTAACTACGGTGGAATTCAAAGAACTGTTAGCACTTCGTTGATCAATCAGGATCGCGGATTGCCAGAACTTTGAAACTCCACCATACCGTTATCAAGATCAGAAATATGCAAATTCCAGTGAAGCAACAAGAACATCGGGTAACAGATTTCATCTGCTACCCGCACAAATAATTATCAGCAGTAGAACTCATCTACTACAAATTATATTGTGCAACACCCATACATCTCTATGTATTCTAGATCGCAACCTGCATCTACGCATAGCACGGCTCTTGATGCCACTGTAGGGTAACGCAGTAGGAAACAAAAATTTCCGACCTACACACCAGCCCAGGACCACTATGGAGACTGCATACAAGGTTTGATCTTTTTCGTTACCGACTCGTAGCGCAGCGGAAGTAGAGTCGATGACGATCGGCGGTGCAGATCCCCGCAGCTAGGATTTACAACCTCCCAACCGCGAGGATGTACTCCCACATCTGCCCCTCGGACAGCCCTCCGGGAGGCGGTCGGACAGTCCCTCGGACGGTGTCGCGGACAGCCCTTCGGGAGGATCCTCGAAACTTGGACGGTCACTCAGACAACCCTTCGGGAGGACCCTCGAAACTCTGACAGTCACTCGGACAGCCCTTCGGGAGGCACTCTTGAACTAAGACCGAAACTACGATCTCTCTACAGAGTTGCACACATATGGTGTCATCTATCCGGCAGGGCTTCGCCGTCCAGAACTAGTTCCCACCGGAACCCAGACAGCCTTTCGACTCTACGAAACTATTTCGCTGGGAGGGAGAGAGAAGCCAGACAAGTCAAATGGCATGTGTATGAGAGCAAGCATGATCTGATTTTGGAGAGCCCTCTCCACCTCTATTTATAGGAGGAGCAAGGGGTAGAGGAAAGAGGTGAAAAAGACCAAAAGGACCTTCCTAGGATCTTTCCACCACATGCCACATAAGGGTGTGTAGAACATATCCACCATGAGGTGGAAGGACACCTCAAGGAGGGCCCCCCCATGCCATGGCCGAAATTGTGCAGCCCCTTTGGGGGGCTCCACCTCCCTTTCACACACCAAAAGTGGTTTTCTTCTAGAAGAAAAACCCCATTTGCAAATCAGCCCAAAAAGTGCTTTTCACTATTCACGAAGACATTTTTCTGCGTCCGTTAAAACCCAAATTATTTCTATGTGCCTAGAATAATTCTAGCACCCACCAAAACAATTTTGAACGCATTCCGAAACAATTTCGGAACAATGTTTCTTCAGCGAAAAGCAACCAAAGCGGTTCCGACTGCTCCGGAACATTTCCGGTTTTTATCCCGGAAAATTCCCAGAAGTTTCCAGAACACTTCTGGCATCCTCCAAGAATTTCCAGGCGTGTGCCAGAACCAATTTGACTTAATGGAATACCCTGAAACAACTTTTCAGTTTCACCGGAACTATTCCGGTGTTCTCTCCGGAACGTTTCCGTTTCGTCCGAAACTTTTTCGGTGATTTTCTCTCAGACTCCCCGTCTAGTATTCAGCAGATAGATGACCCTTAAGCGTGTGACCCTATAGGTTCGGTGAAGTATAGACATGACCCGGAACTCTTTCCGATCAATGATCAACATCGGAGCCGTGGACACCCATATTGACCCCTATACCCACACGGATGAATATTCGAGTGAACCTCCAGTTGCCGTGTGCTATTCCTATTGCTTCGCGATATGTTACAAATACCCGAGGTGAGAAACATTGGCATCCCCGTGGATCAACACTTGTCCACAATGCCAGTTACCTCGTTACCGGTTTTGTTCTCTTTTCTCGTTCCCGTGTTCCGGCATCCCTGTGATCAAATCACATTGTGTCTGGCCAGACGATGATGGATACCGTAACACCAAGAGGGCCCAGAGATATCTCTCCATCGTCGGAGGAGCAAATCCCAATCTTGAGCTATCAAGTTACTTGACATACTTTTCCATGAACCCGTAAGCTGCGGTAATAGCCACCCATTTACGGATGACGTTTAACAAACCCCAAAGTTCATGAAGCAAGCATGAAGAAACTCGACACTCTCATGGTCTAAGGAATTATGCAAACATTAACTATCTCTGTGTTATTAACCATTAACTTATGACGAATTAATCTCATAGCATAACATCAATCGGGTCGATTCAACACAAGTGTTCTACTAACATTGTGCCCTCAAAGTTGCCGGCATAGTCATGCCCATGATCAGGAAAACAGAACCATCATGCAACACTTGAGCTAGTCTTAGAGGCCAGACTAGGAATACTTTTTACCGTTTATTATTCCACACGTGCATATGAGTCTTCCTCCGAGCCTCGTGGTTATTGTAGACTTGAGAACCATAGCAGTTATAGCATGGAACATAAACATAATCATGAACATGGAGATAAATAATAACATTTGTTATTGCCTCTAGGGCATATCTCCTACAGGGAGGGCGGAGACCGAAGTCGCCTGCCTCGTAGTCGTTCCTATGCTTGCGGGCGGCGAAGCCGCCGCGGTCGCCGAAACCCCTGCCGCTGCCACGCCCCGCACCTGCCGTTGCCACCGCCGGGAAGATCTGCTCGAGCAAACCACGACAAAACGCCGCCGGAGGGGGATCGATTTGTCGCCGGAGATGGAGGATTTGCGGCGGAGATGGAAAGGGGAGAAAGAGGACGGATACCCTAAAACGCCCGGCCACCGGCATATATACCGGATGATTGGGCGGTTTATGGGCCTCCCATAAACTTTTTACGGGCCGGGCCATTTTTGCGGTATGTGCTCGGGCCGGATTTTTGGGCTGTCTTGTAAATCGGCCGGAAAAGCATAGTTCGCCGGGCGTTTAAGGGATAGAGCATCTCTAGCAGATCCCGCAAACCAGGCCGTCCGCTATAATAACCGTCAGTTTGCGGGATCAATCCCATATTCCCGTCCCGAACAGATACCCTAAATCCGGCCGTCCTGATTTTTTTTGTGGGATCCCGAATCCCTGAGCCCAATTCCTCCATATCTGCGGAATTTCATCCGATTCTGCCGGATCCCCTTTCGGTTGGCGCGAACCCACTTCCGCCGACTTCACTTCCCGCCTCCCCCCCGCCGCCACCAATGCGTCCGCCGACCTCGCCGTCCGGCCTTGCGGCGCCGGAATTTAGCCGGATGGACTACCCGCTGCCCCCGGGTGCGCCATACCATGCGCCGCCGCCGCTCCGTCCGGCAGGGCCTCCCACGGCCCCAATTACTCCTGCCGCCGCCCCAGTTACTCCTGCCGCCGCCACCGCCACCATCAAGAGAAAGCGGCAAGGGAGCCATCTCGTTCAAGGAGGCTCAGCCGGCGCGACACCACTGGCACCCGCTCCGGTTCCACGCGTCAAGGGCGCGAGGAAGAAGACCGCCTCCACCGGCCCCGTCGGTGCGCGGGCGAAGCCCCCGAGGAAGAAGGCGATCGCATCAAGGGGTCGGGCTCCTCCTCCGCCTTTGAATGACCCCGGCATCCACATTGACGGCGAAGCCGTCGGCCACGCCTACAACGTGTTCGATGAAACGGCCGGGAGGTATAATTTTTTTCTTTTGCTTGGTTTGCTCCGGTCATCTATGGTTCGTCCGTTTGGAACACTTGCTTGAGCTTTCTCCATTGTTCTTTGTAGCCAAAATGTGCCCTATACATATACGGAGATGTTGGCCGAGAGCACGGTGAATTTGAGTGCCTCCCTTGGCGATTTCGATGCATCATACGTTGAGGTCGACGCGGAGGCGAATGATGAGAATGAAGATGATGATGACGTGCAAGAGATCGAGGAGGCCGACTATGATGCAAGGGTGGGGAGGACTGGCAACTACACGGAGACAGAGAATGTGTGCTTAATTAAAGCATGGGAAAGCATCTCTCTTGACTCCGTTATCGGCAAGGATCAAACCTTTGGAAACTATTGGCAAAGGATCGAGGACAAATATCATCAAATGATTCCATTCCCTTCTGGCCGGAGCTTGAAAGGCCTTCAAGGTTGTTGGAACACCATCAACAAAGCTTGCGGCCGTTGGAGTGGATGCTTGGAGCAAGTGCGGAATGCACCACCAAGTGGCGTCACTATTGATGATTATGTGAGCATTTCTTTCTCTTCATGTCCCTAGCCGTGTTCATATGAAGATTATATGCTCATACTTGTCTCAATGTTTGTGTGTAGGATCGCATCGCCAATGAGTACTACAAGCAAACCTCCAAAGGCTGGTCATTCAATCTTCATCATTTTTGGAAATGGCTCCAGGATAGTGAGAAGTGGAGGGTGAGGGACAAAGAATCCCCTCCAAAGAGAGGCATCAAAGTGGAGGATGAGGATGATGATGATAGTGATGATGCACTAAGAGGAGGAAGAAACAAGGGCAAACCGGATGGAAACAAGAAGGAGAAAGCAAGAGTCAAGAGGATGGCCGAGGCAATCACTTTGAGGGATCAAATTGGTGAGATGGCGAAGATGAAAGAGGCTATGCTAGACAAGCATTGGGATGCAAAAGTGGCCATGGCCGAGATGAAAGAGAAGCACAAAGAGGAGAAGTGGGAAAAGAGGTGTGCCTTCGAGGAGTGCAAGCTCATCCTAGAGGAGCAAAATAGGAAGGATGAGAGGACCGTCGAGGAGGACCGGTTCATAATGATGAATCCGGAGGGCATGGATGCAATGGCAAGAGAATTTTGGGAGATGAAAAGAATGGAGATCATGTGCCGAAGGAAGATGGAGCTTCAAAATCTTATGGCCGGTGGTGGAGGGTTCGGCATGGGTGGTGGTGTTGGGTTCGGCATTGGTGCCATGGGTAGTGGAGGATTTGGAGGTGGTGGAGGTTTCGGCTGGGTGCCATGGGTGGTGGTGTTGGGTTTGGAGGTGGTGGAGGAGGTGTGTTCGGCAATGGTGGTGGAGGAGGGGAGTTTGGAGGTGGTGTTGGTTTCTACCATGGTGGTGGAAGTGAGGTTGATGCTTCGACAAACCATGTGGATGGAGGTGGTGTTTGTTCTCCGATCCAAGTTCAAGATGATGGTGGTGGTGCTCGTTCTTCGGGCCAAGTTGAAGATGGTGGTGGTGATGCTCATGCTCCGGTACAAGTTCATGAAGATGGTGGTGGTGGTGCTAGCACTACGATCCAAGTTGAAGATGGTGGTCTTCGCAACAATGTGGATATTGATTGATTTATCCATGACCGAATGTCATTTGAGCATCTTTTGTTTTGTTTGATCGCGCATTTGCAAGGATAAACTTGATACCTAGTATGTTGCGCATGATTTTGGATGTGATGAACTAGTTGTATATATATGATGATGAACTAGTGTTGATGAACTAGTGATGATAATATTTGTCTTATGATTTTATTTGCGGTGCCGCGAGCCCTCCGGTGCAGAACAGATCCTGCAAACGCGTCCCGCAAAACATTTGCGGGACGGGTTTGCGGGATCTGTTCCGCCAGAGCGCTCGCGGTCCCGTAAAAACGTTTTGCGGGTGCCCTTATATGACTTTTGCGGGCCGGCCGTTTGCGGGATCTGCTAGAGATGCTCTAACGAGGTGTGCCTCGCCAGCGCCCCCTGCCAGTTAATGAGGCTCCAGCGCCCCATAACCAGCGTCTTTTGACGTGAACATCTCAAGTTACAACAAAAACATTAATACACTCAAAACTCTGCCATGGCACAGACAACACAAGATAAAGAAACAAGACGGTAACAACGCCTCGCCTTGGAGAGCGGATGGAGTAGCATCGCCACATGAAGAGCAGGTTACAAACCAAGGGAGAAGAATGGAACCCACGCCGCTCACGGCCTCGACGACAGGTCTGCCATGCGATCGCCTTCTTTATCCATCAATGCCGGCAACGCTGGTCAATGGCTCCCTTAGCATCGTTGACGAGCACATCGACACGTACGCCACTAACACGTACGCATGGTGTGGTGTGGTGTGGCATGCGCCAACTCCACACCGATCGACATGAAAAAGCTTGCACCACCTGCATACGGGAGGGCAAAGAAAAATCACAGTAAGGGAGAGAATAAGAAAGCCCCATATATAGCACAACAACCCTGCGAACTGCTGGACCCAGGGCAAATCAACATAACACACCCCTGCCCGAACGCGCAGGCTTAGCCGGCGCACACGAACACATGCAATGTGTCTGGATGCACATGTGTATCCGGAAGGCACGGACAAGCGCCTCGCCTCCAGTCAGCACAGGCAGAGCGAGGGCCCAACCTTAGCCATACCATCTGAACAGCCGACTGAACTGCCCTCCGCATAGCCGGCTGAACCGTCTCCTCATAGCCGGTTGGGCGGCCCTCCAGACAGTCGGGTGGATGCAGTGCCGACACACTCAGGCGTCGAACCACACGCGCCGCTAGCGCGTACCTGGACAGGGCAAACGGTCCTAACCGGCTAACCCCCACTCTGACATTGGGCAGACCAGACCCCTCCACGTCCTGACCGGCTGGCTCCACGCACGAGCCTGCACAGGCGGGTGCGACGCACGTCCTTGATACGTCTCTACTTTTCCAAACACTTTTGCTCTTGTTTTGGACTCTAATTTGCATGATTTGAATGGATCTAACCCGGACTGACGCTGTTTTCAGCAGAACTACCTTGGTATTATTTTTGTGCAGAAATTTCTTGGAATTGGACGGAACTTTGTGAAGATTTTGTTGTTGAATATATAAAAAATACTGGAGCAAAGAACTACCAGAGAAGGGCCATCAGTGGGCCCCAAGTCAGGGGGGCGCGCCCACCCCCCAGGGCGCGCCCTGGTGACTTGTGGGTCCTACCGACCTCCATCTGACCTAATTCCAAGCCTATAAGTACCGTCTTCCCGAGAAAAAATCAGAGAGAAAGTTTCATCGCGTTTTACGATACGGAGCCGCCGCCACCTCCTGTTTTTCGTTGGGAGCCCTAATCAGGAGTCCGTTCGAGGCTCCGGAGAGAGGGATTCGTCGCTGTCGTCATCACAAACCGTTCTTCATCAATAATTTCATGATGCTCACCACTGGGAGTGAGTAATTCCATTGTAGGCATACTGGAGGTAGATGGAGATGGATAAGATTTCTTATGTAATCGAGTCAATTTGTTAGGGCTTGATCCCTAGTATCCACTATGTTCTGAGATTGATGTTGCTATGACTTTGCTATGTTTAATGCTTTTCACTCGGGCCCGAGTGCCATGATTTCAGATCTGAACACTTATGCTTTTCATGAATATATTTGAGATGTTGATATTACATGCAAGTTATATGCACTTATTATTGTTCTGAACCGTAGACTCCAAGGTGACAATAATTGGGATACTCTCCGGGGATGACTGTAATTTGAGGAGTTCGTGTATTCATTATGTGTTAATGCTTTGTTCCGTTCTCTATTAAAAGGAACACCTTAATTACCCTTAGTTTCCATTAGGACCCCGCTGCCATGGGAGGGTAGGATAAAAGATGTCATGCAAGTTCTTATCGCAAACACGTATGACTATATACGAAATACATGCCTACATATGATTGATGAATTGAAGCTATCGTGTATCGCTCTAGGTTGTGGCTGTTACATATTGAATTTCATCCAAATATCCATCGCTACTCCATGCCTACGCTTTAATACTATTACATTTTCTCAAGTTACTACTGATGCTCTGTTTGCTACAAAACTACTACTACTGTTACTGCTACTGTTACCGTTACTATTGCTATCATTGCTATCATATTACCGTGCTACTAATAAATTGCTGCAAGAAAGTGATTCTTAGGTGTGGTTGAATTGACAACTCAACTTCTAAGGCTTATAAATATTCTTTGGATCCCCTTGTGTCGAATCAATAAATTTGGGTGAAATACTACCCTCGAAGACTGTTGCGATCCCCTATACTTGTGGGTCATCAAGACTATTTTTTGGCGCCGTTGCTGGGGAGAATAACTCTATTTATTAAGTTCACTTGGGAGTTAAATATCTGTTGCAATTTATATTCACTATGAAGAATCTGAAAGACTCTAAGACCAAGATCATGCCCTCTAAGATGAGGGGAGGTAAGGAATTGCCAACTAGATCTACGCTTGATTCACCTTCTATTTTAAGCCAGCTTGCGACACCACCACCTTCTATGCAATCTGATATGTCGCAAGTAATAGGCACTGCTTCTGCTGTTGATGATATTCATGATGATGCTTCTACTTTACTTGATAAACTGTGCCACTTGGTGAATTTTTAGATGCTCAAATTGCTAAAGCTAAAGAATCTGAATTAATTAAAAATTATGAATCACCTGCTACACCTAGTACTCCTGTTAGAAGTAAAATATTAGAAGATGTTCCAGAAGGTTATACTTTTGATGAGGAGATTATTAGAGATCTTATGGCTTATGATACTCGTAATGGCATAGAAGGTCTTATTGCTATAGTTAAAGAAAAGGCCATGAACAAAATGATGAAATATGATCCTAAGTTTGCAACTTCTCCTATGTTTGTTACTGATAAGGATTATGAATTCTCTATTGATCCTGAACTTATTACTTTGGTAGAATCTGATCCTTTTCATGGTTATGTATCCGAAATAGTTGTTGCACATCTTACTAAGTTGAATGATATTGCCACCCTATTTGCTCAAGAGGACAAGATTCGCTACTATTATATTCTTAAGTTGTTTCCTTTCTCATTAAAGGGTGATGCTAAAATATCGTTTAATAATCTTGCTCCTGGTTGTGTGCGTAGTCCCCAGGATATGATCTATTACTTCATTGAAAAATATTTTCCTACTCATAAGAAACAAGCTGCTTTGGAGAATATTTACAACTTTGAACAACTTGAAGAAAAGTGTCTCCCTCAAGTTTGGGGGAGGCTTCTTCAATTACTTAATGCTTTTCCTGATCATCCTCTTAAGAAAAAATAAAATCCTTGATATTTTTTATAACGGACTAACCGATGCATCAAGGGACTACCTAGATAGTTGTGCTGATTGTGTTTTCATGGAAAGAACAGTTGAACAGGCTCAAGAATTATTTAAAACTTATTGAGAAATGCCGATGATTGGACACTTCCCAAACCACCACCTAAGCCAACTCCGAAGAAGAGAGGTATTCTATTCCTTAGTCTAGAAGATATGCAAGAAACCAAGAAATCTATGAAAGAGAAAGGTATTAAAGCTGAAGATGTTAAGAATCTCCCACATATTGAAGAAATACATGGGCTCAACGCTCCGACGCAGGTGCAGAGGTAAATTCTCTTTATATATTTGATGAGGGTGATATTCCTTATTATATTTCTCCTAGTCAATGCTTGGATGAACTTGATAATTTTGTTGTTAAACAACAAAACTTTAACATGAAAATAAGTGATCAATTAAAATGTAATGCTATTATGATTGAACGCTTGAGTGATGTGCTAATTAGAATTTCTAATGATGTTAAAGGTTTATGTAAGCACTTTTCTATGGTTCACACTCAGCTTGAACAAGTTTCTAAATCACAAATGATTTGTTTAGGGACATGCGTAATAAACTTAATAAGCATGTTGTTGGAGTAATTACTAGAGGAGGTAAAATGACTCAGGAACCTTTGTATCCCGAGGGTCGTCCTAAAAGAATTGAACAAGATTCTCAAAAAATTAATGATAGTGCACCTAGTTCACTTAAGGAGAAAAAGATAAAGAATAGGAATAAAACTTTGCATGCTTCCAGTGAACCTGTGGTAGAAAAACCTGTTGAGATCATAATGATGTTTCTATTTCTGATGCTGAGACACAATCTGGTAATGAGCATGAACATATTGATAATGATGTTATTGATGATAATAATGTTGATGATGATGCTCCACCTAATGATAATAATGAGCCTGATAATGAGGTGGAGATAGAACCTGAAGTTGAGCTTGATGAACCACCTCCTAAAAATAAGAAATATGATAAAAGAGATTTTGTTGCTAGAGTATGGTAAAGAAAGAGAACCATGGGTTCAAAAACCCCTGCCTTTTCCTAGTAAAGCTTTAAATTCAAAGGATGAAGATGCTTTTAATCGTTTTCTTGAATTGCTTAGACCTTTATTTCTTCAAGTTCCTTTGACCGATGTTATGAAAATACCTCCATATGCTAAATACATGAAATATATTGTTACTAATAAAAGAAAAATTCATAGGTTGAAATTTCTACTATGCTTGCAAATTATTCTTTCAAAGGAAAAATACCTGAAAAACTAGGAGATCCAGGGAAACCCACTATACCATGCTAGTAAAATAATTATGTTAAAATTGCTTTATGTGATTTAGGAGCTGGTGTGAGTCTTCTGCCCTTTTCTCTTTATAAAAGACTTGAGTTGAATAAGTTGATACCCACTGAAATTTCTTTGCAAATGGCTGACAAGTCTACAACTATTCTTGTTGGTGTTTGTGAGGATGTTCCGGTTGTGGTTGCTAATGTTATGATCTTAACGGACTTTGTTATTCTTGATATGCCCGAGGACGACAATATGTCGGTTATCCTTGGAAGACTTTTTCTTAACACTGCAGGGGCTGTTATTGATTGTAATAAAAGCAAGGTCACTTTTCATGTTAATGGCAATGACCATACAATTTATTTTATGAGGAAGCCAAATAAAGTAAACAGTCTCCATTCTATCAAAAAAATTATGACTATCACTATTGGAGACTTTGAATTTCCTCTTCCGATTCCCGAAAAGAAATATCAAACCATCATGATAGGAACCATGCCTATCCAAGTTGAGGTAACTTAGTGCTACACAAAAATTCTTCGGTTTTATGTCACTTGGAAATAGTTCGTTAATAAGACTTGATCAACCTTGTTAATGGATTGTTTTTGAGAAGCATATGATCGATGAATTCCGTAAGCACAAACTTCTATAACTTTACTTTATCCTTTGTTATTGTTAGTTTTAATAAAGTTTGAATAAATTATAATACCCTGTTTAGCCTGTTTTCTGAGTTTTCTATGTAATAAAAATGACCCAAAAATAAAAGTGCTAAGAATGTCTTGAAAATTTAACATGATTTTTTTCTGAATAAATAAGAATTTTTGGTGTTGAACAAACCCCAGGGGGTGCACCAGCTAGCCACAAGCTAGCATGGCGCGCCCACGTGGCTTGTGGGGCCCACAGGCACCCACTCACTTGGTGGTCGTGCCCCCAGCCTTCTTTCACCTCCAAAAAAGTTCATTCCTACTTCCTAGCTCGTGTTCTTGCTCATCTGCGAACAATTTGATCTCTTTGCTCGGGGCTCCATTTCCAAAACTATTCGGAGGAATTGCTCCTTGGTATGTGACTCCTCCATTGGTCCAATTAGTTTTTGTTCTATTAGTTTATTCTTTGCTTATTTTGTTACTGTTGGTGACCATGAAAATGGGCTTGCATGTTTAATTTACTTGGTTCTAAGTAGTTTTGACGTATGGTTTAGCCTCTAGATACTTGTGGGAGTAGTTGCTATCAATTTTATTTAGTTTTCTTCACTTTTTATGAGTTGTCTAGAATATTCAGAAAAAGGAAATGTTTAGAAGGATGCTCTCGGGAGGCTCTTCAAGCCACAACACGGCAAGGCCCGCATATCATGAACCCGGAGATGGTTCTCTGCGGGGTGCCGAGGTGAAAACTTGTCAATGGCCATGTGAGACGTTCATGGTCGGTGCCGGCATCAAACAAGAGTTCGACCAATTTATAGAAAATGCCAGTCTGACTGAGTTCCTCGCAGATAAGTGTGCTCAATACTATCATCTCGCTGAAACTTTCGTGCAAAATTTTAAATATATATCACATCATACTGCACCTCGACTTGTTTTTGGTTATATGAGAAATCTTATAGTATGTATCTCACTGAGTTTTTCCATGCTTGCAAAATCCCCTTTTAGGGTACCTTCGACGAGCCTTGTAAAAGAGATTTTGAGGCATTTCTTAGGAGTATTTGCTATGGGGAAACTAGAGGGGTAACTCAAGGTAGAATTGGCAGTATTCATTTTCCTGCCGTCCATTACTTCGCTCTTTTCATAGGAAGATGTTTAACTGGTAAACATGATCTAAGTGCCACTTGTGCTGCTGATCTAAGCATCCTTAGTTGTGCCTTGCATGGTGATAAAACTTTTAATATGGGTGATGTGGTTGCACGTCGTCTAAGTAGGAATGCTGGTGATGGTGATTTGTTTGGAGGAATTTATGCTTCTCGTATAGCTGCTCATCTTGGTGTACCTATTAGAGATAATGATTATGAGTTACCGACCAGTCTTCTAGATTTCCAGGCTATGCAACGTCATAAATTTATTGCTCATGATACAAATGAATATCGTTACAGGCTAATCTTTGACATGTATGAGGTTGTTCCTATCACCATGTCTGCTCCTGTTTTATTTGATTTTCAGACCAAACAGAGATACTATGTCACATTTGAGGAAGCCAGGACGCAACAGGCAGCGGAGGCAGCCGCTCGTCGTGTAGCGGCTGATGCACTGAACGCCAGTCAGAGTTATCATTATGGGTTCTATTAGTAGTATCAGTGGCATCAGCCAAGTTAGGCCAAAAGCCTAAGCTTGGGGGAGTACGTATTCTCACCGACATTTCATTCATGTTATCACACATTCATTACACTTGTCAGTGTTCATCATTTTCTTTGTATATCCATGTTCGCTTTTATTCGTTTCTTTTGTGTGTTTGGTAAAACTTTGAAAATTTCAAAAATATTTCTCGCTTCTTTTTGATTTTTTTTCTTAGTTGCTAGTTCGTTTTATTAAAAGAAAACCCCAAAAAAATTCTCGTTTCTTATTTTGTCGTTTGTTTGGAGTTCTTCGGTGTAAATAGTTTTCTCGTTTTTTATTTTCCTTCGTTTATTTGTTTTTTTCAGAAAAACTAAACACTCCAAAAATATTTCAGTGTGTTTCTCTGAATTTTTTTTTGAGTCGTCGTAAGGAGAAGGCATTAAAAAGAATTCCAGTGGCTCTTATGTGCTTTGTTGTTGATCTAATGAAAGACCAAAAATTTCCTTGTCTTCTCCTGTGTATATAATGTTTGCAGATTTCAGCTTAGTCCACGACACACTTGCACTATGTTATACAAGTAGAACGCCCATGCGTTGCTACAGGCTATAATGCATATATATAAATCAAACATATGATTAAGATCCTCTCCAAGATTAAAGCTCCTTTACCCCTCTACTTATCGGTGTTTCGGACATCAAACGGGCGACCAGCGGGGTCCCCAAAATTCAACCGTCTGGACAGTACATGCTCTTTAGGGCATCTCCAACGTTGACCCTCAAACCGCTCGCAACCGTCCGGACCGCGCAGTCCGGACGTAATTTGTCATCCAATCCGATCCTGCATCGGTCCGCAAGGCGGTCCGGACGCACTTTCTCCCGCAACGAGAGACAAAGTGGGGCAGGGGGGCTTTGCGGGCGTCCGGACAACAGCCACGCCCGCTTCTGACCACCCTGGCCCACCCAAAACCCTCCACTCATTGCCCGTGCGTGTTCCCGCCCGGCGCCAGCTGCCCGCACTCATGCCATTGTAGAGTGGCCGCTCCGTATTGATGCCAGCCCAGAGGGACGTGACCTCTCATTGGCTCCGCCATTGAAGCAGCGCACCTGCCGAGGGCGCCGCCCGCGACGCGTCCCCGGTGTCCGCGTCTGTTCAATGCCGGAGACACGTTACTGGACGGGACGAGGCGGATATCTACCACGCCCGTTCAATGCCCCATCCGTCCGTATGCCGCCATTAAGCAGGCTCGCCAGCCGAGAAACTCACTCCGGCGCCGCGCATTGACGCACCCGGACGCCTAGCTACTGAAAGGCGGCCACACCCGGCTAACTCCACGCCACAACACAAGCCGCTCCACATCCTCCTCCCTTGCACCACATCTTACATGACTGCAGGCGGCAACGCTCTGTGGGAGAGCCTTTCGATGGAGATGAAGCACGAGGTGGCTGCCCTTACGGCTGCCTGGCAGAGCCGGCGTGCCAGGCGGATCGAGGCCGGCACGCCGGCCAGCTCGCTTGTGGTCTCCGACAATGAGGACGACCCCAGTATGGAGAAGGGCTCCGACGACACCGCACTGGAGCCCACGCCTGTGCATGCCGGCTTCACCATGGAGCAGGCGCATGCGCACTTCAATGCCGCCAGGGCGGAGGAGCAGCCTGTGCCGATGCCTATGTCGGCGGTCCAGCAGGCGCAGGAGGAACAATGGTACAACCTGTTCCTCCTCGAGCAGCACCGGCTGGCGGAGGGCCAAATCGATGGTGAGCGCGCGAGCGAGGAGGCCGTGGAGGCCATGGCCGCGGCGAACCCCAACTTCGTCGCGGAGCAGCGTGCGATCTACGAGGCCGCCCGCGCTCAAGCCGCCGCTCGCCACGAGCAGGCGGCCGTGAAGGCGCAGCTGCAGGCGATCATGGACGAGAATGCCGCCAGCTACGCGTCCTACGCGCCGCCGACAAACTTTTTGGCGGGTTGGTGGGACGGCGAGAGCGCCGGCGCCTCCATTTTCATCGTAGACCTCACGTCCACCGGCGACGGGCAAGGTGCGGACTCCTCCGAAGATGAGTAGGGCATGGGAGGCGGCGGGGCCTTGTTCCCATGTGGGTCGGTCCGTCTCCCATGTTCTACTCTTCCTCGGCGTGGGTTCAGCGGTCGGTCATCAGGTAGGTTTTTTCTTAGTGCGGGATCGAAGGATCTACGTTCGGAAGGGGATCGGTGGGAGAAAAAATCGGAGCGGGAGGTGATTGTGCGGTGAGGCCACGATGCACCATCGTAGGTGAATTGAATGACCGACAATTATTAACCAAAAACTCAGTAGAGATCTGTTAGGAAGGTAATCTTATATATATGGTGGAATTTCTAAATTCTTAATTATCAAATATAGGTAATTGTCCATGCATTGCAACGGGGCTAACCTTTTAATTTTAAAGTATTGTGTGTGTCTGTCTCAAAACAACCAAAAAAAAGCAATCCACAAACAAATGCAAGCTGCGTTGGTCAAAGGAGGGCACTCGCAGCACCATGTAGAGAGGTCGTAAATAAGACAACGCCTCCAAAGTTGCACTATATGATGTGTACTGAATTCTTATTAAAAATTATTTTGCTTTCACCCAGACTCACATAATAATAACACAAAAGAATTATGATGGAATTTCATGTTCAAGCCAGTAGTATTATTTTCCTTTGATTGTGCCATATTCTGTTGGTTACTTTTCTTGTATCTAAATTATGCAACTATACGCCCCCGCGTCGCTCCTCCCTGGGGCGACACGGGCGGACCCCCAATCCGCCGCCGCCGGCGTCCCCTTCATCGCCGTCCACCCCCCTCGCCGCCGCCGGAGGATGCGGCCGGGCTAAGCCCGCGCGCGGACGGCGGAGGCGAGGCTTCCTCTCCTCGCGGTGGCGCGGGGCGGGGCCCGGCCCTGATGCGGCGGCTGGGCTCGCGACGGCGGCTGTCCTCGTGGTGGTGGTGGCGTGTGGCGGCGGTGCAGGGGTCGCGGAGATGCGGGGGCGCGGTGCTGCGTCGGGCGGTGGTGGCCGCAGCTGTGCGGGCCCGATCTGGGCCCGTGAGGGCCTGCGGCTTGTGCGCCCGGCGGTGGCTTGCTCCGGAGAGTTCCTTAGCCGCGGGGATGCAGGTTGGCAGGTGGGCGTGGACGCTTCCTTCGGCTCGTGGCCGCGCGGCAGCCGGATCTGGCGCAGTTGGCCTTCGGCGGTGTGCTGCTGAGGGCGGCGCTGTGGCGCGTTGTGGTGGTGGTGGTGGCGGCGGCAGTGCGGTGTTGGATGGCGGCGCGGCGGCGCTGCGACGGTGGGTGTGCTGCGGCTGTCGTGGAGATTGGTCTCCGGCCGCCGGGGCGCAGTGTGCGGGTGGCTGTGGTGGTTGGCGGCGATGCTCCAGCTTAGCTTGCTGTGCTCCTGAGCTCAGGGCTCCCTCGTGGAGCCTGGCGGTGGATTTGGTACTCGGGCGAAAGTCTAGCACTTGGTGCCGATGATGGCGGCGTCCCTGTACGTCGCATTCCTTCCTGAAGGCTTCATCGAAGAGTCCCTTCTACCGCCGCAATTGTCAGGTGGTCTCCGGATGAAAATCCAAGCTCCCTTGGAGCGGGCGGCGACGACACCTATGTCGTTACCTTCTTGGAGGCGCCGCCTTGGAATCCCTGACCCTTGTGGAGCGGCGGGTTTATGGCAGTTGTGCAGGATTGCTTCGTGGTTGCCGGGGCGGTGGACGCCGGGGCGGCGGCTCCGGACGGTGGATGTACGCCGAGGTGGCGGCCTCGGACGACAATGCAGTTGCGGCCCAATGGGGTGGGGACGTGGCTTTGCATGGCATGGGTGGCGACCTGGTGCTGCAAGGGTAGCGAGTTCGTCGGCTCGGTCGACACGATCTGACAGGTCGGTCTGGCTGGAAGTCGGGGCGGCGGCCCCGGATGTTTGGCGCAGCGTTCGTGGTCTGCGGGCGGTCGTCTCGTGTAGCAAGGGCTACAAGGCGACCAGGCCGTGCGGCGCTACGGCTCGCGAGCGGGCAGGGGATGTCGGAGCGGCGGCTCCGGAGACAAGATGTGTGTGGTTTGTTGCGATTGTGGCCTTGGGTCGAGTGGTCGATGAGGCTTTGTTGCTTGTGCGGTTTTCGGCCTAGTTTTCCTCATAAACCGGGCCATTTTGTTAGGTTTTCGATCCGGTTTTCCTTATAAACTGGATCAATTCTCTTCTTCTATAATGCAATGCCAGAGCTCCTGGCCCTCTGACGAGGTTCCGTCAAAAAAACTTTTCTTGTATCTTGCAAAAAAATAAGAGTTTTAATGAATTGTTGGAACCTGACCAGTATCAAAATTTAGAACCACCCATTATTCTGCCGCGTAATGTACATTTTAAAGCATATCAAGTGCGCTTGTTTCTGTTTGTGCCTTCAAAATATCAAACCAGAGGGTCTGTGCTGGAATAATTTTCTTGGTCTTGCCCAAAAACCAGAAAGTGTATTACTAAAGATTTTTCCTAACTCGATATATATGGGTAAATTTTTAATCTTACTTCTCTCCCATATTTCTTGTACAAGCCATCAACTTCTCACCCCCAGCAACCCGCCAACCCTGGACCTTCATTAGGACAAAACAAGAATCACACCTCATTATCTTGTACTCTTATAGTATGAATATATTGGGAACCCAGATAGCAAAGAAAAGATCCTTGCACGATTCTCGTCCTGTTAAACAAGAATCACTCCTCATTATCTGAAACACGATCGCACACAAAGCACATAGCTCTGTGTTGCAGTAAGCACATAATTATTTATAAACTCCTATATTATGCAAAAATGCACTACGTAGATATTATATCTGTATCAATATCAACTATTATCTTGTAAGACATAAATTGCAGCAAACTAAGACTTGCAAGAAAAGGCATCTGTAGGATGTGACACTCTTTTCATGTAAGGGGTAAATTTGATTGCCACAGAAAAAGTGTAGAAGATTTAAATGGTTACAGACTTACGGGTTGGAAAAAAGGTAATTAGAAAATGTTGTGTTATTGTCTCGCTAAATAAATCAGTGTACAATGTCTCGCTAATAGCGTAATTTAAGGGACGACCCTATTTTGTATAGCGCGCTATTTTTTTTCCTTGAATATAACTCCCAGTGGCAAAAATGTTGTGAACTGATGAGGCCATCCTTGTGTATCCCTAGTTCCCTACTGAAACTCTCATTAACATGTGTTGTGGCCTTCTGACGACATTCCCACCAAGCTTTAAGAGGTAAGACCTCTCCAAAGCGGTGAAACCAAAGTAGTCATGATCAAAGTCCCTGTCGTATATTATCTCACTGTCCAAGAAAGCCACATTCTGGAAATAGATGGCGCAGCATTAGAAGCAATATAAGACATAATGTCTTCAAACAGGGCAGAGGAGGGCACATTAGAATGTAGTCCCTCTGTAAAGAAATATAAGAGCGTTTAGATCTCTAAAATAGTGATCTAAACGCTCTTATATTTCTTTACGGAGGAAGTATCACACAATCCTATTCATATGAATATTAAATGAAATGGAGCGGCAAACTTATAGCAGGGTTATCTTCAGCTGTCTCCCATATTGATGTACAGAAGAAGTTTCTTAAAAAAACACAAATCCTTCTTATGTTAATGCTTCTTCTCTATTTTGACTAACAAGCAATCGAGCAAGTGATAAAAAAAGATTCTAAATATTCCATTGGTAAATCATACTAACCGTTGTGATTCGCATGCATGCATATATGTCGATCGCCGGATCAGACAGCCGCCGCCGGCACCGGTCAGCACCAGCAAACTAAAGGAAATTAATGTCAGTTAATCTCGATGGACCAAACCACTTATTCACCCTATTTAACTATTAGCAGCATAGCATTGTCCAGCCAGGAGGTGAACTGCTTCACGCAACGGTTCCCAGTGTTTCCATTCGTTCATTTACAGTCAGAACAACCACCGTGCCTCTAGCTGCACATGATGCAGTTAATTAGTTGGATAGAGTACCTCGACTATGCAAGTGCAAGAGGAGGACAAAGAAGAGCGTCACACATTGCCGCCGCCGCGGGTAACAAACTCACACGGGCCTGAAGCACTGAATGGCAGAGAAGGGCTGGGGCAGCGCGAATTACGACGTCCCGGGCCTGAACGACACGCCCGCACGGGATCGGACATCCGAGTACGGCACCGTCAATGGCTTCCGCCTGCCACCGCTTCATGGCACTCGCGCTCTCCGCGGACGTCGATGCCCCGCGCTCAACCACCTCTGCGGTGGCCCTGACAGCGCCGGCGAGCACCCCACCAGGCAAACCTCCAAAGGGGTTTGAGGATGAGAGCCGCTGCTTATCAATCAGGGCCGGCAGGACGGGAGGAGGGGGCGATAGCTCTGCCCTCTCAAGGTGTGGTAATTGCAGGCGCATTAACATTTTCACGAGATTAAAGGGGCGAGAGGATTTCGATCCGATTCTTAGATGCGCAAGCCTTGGAAGGAAAGGGATCGGTTTGTAATCGTTGGTTTTGATCCTGATTGATTGGCTTACCAAATGTGAAAAGGAAAATCGGGAGGGGTGGGATATAGCTACGTAAGGAGGGGGTGGAAGAGAAGGTTGGACGCAAAATTTGACGGAAGACGGGAGGCGGTGTTTTTTAGGTAGTAGAGATTTACGTGATAATCGACACCTGCCAAAGCAAGCACGAGAAAATGGAAGGAGGGTCGGACGAATCGATCCGGTTTTAAGTGTGAAGGAGAAAAAATTGACGTAGGAGGGGGTGGTGGGAGGAGAGACGAAAATAAACCGGACGAAAATAAACCGAGGGGGTAGACGGTGGTGGGAGGAGAGACGAAAAAAAAACAGACGAAGGTGGGAGGTGATGCGAAAAAACCCCGTGGAACGGAGACTACCAAGTCCCCCATTAGAAGTAGAGATTTCCACATAATTCGGTCATGCAAGTGAATGGCAATAATGACGATAAATTGATGAAGTGACCGTGGTGAAGAAAAGCTGGTATAAATTCTACTTGTTTTTGTCTTTGTAAATATGTTTACCTTAGTAGTCTTGATTCAACTTATTATGAGTAAACATATGTATGATGATGATTAGAGTTCGTAGTTGCTCATACCATGCTTATGTAGTTAGGAGTGGATAATATGTTATCTTACGTGTCAACTTGCATTAAAATGATTATGATGTAGTATGTTAGGATGATATCCTCCTATGAAGAAATCAAGTGGCTTGACTTGGCACATGTTCACACATGTAATTGATTCAAACCCAATATTGGCTCTATGATATTTATGTTTAGAGTGTTTATATCCTCATCATGCTCATGTTCAATGTTAATTATTCAAAATGCATGATTATGACCGTTGTTGCTCTCTAGTTGGTCGCTTCCTAGTCTTATGCTAGCCTTCGCCTGTACTAAGCGGAAATGCTACTTGTGCATCCAAATCCTGAAAACAACGTTACACCATAAGAGTCAACCATATCGACCTATATGCGGTATTACCCTGCCATTCCAAGTAAATTTGCATGTGCCATGTTTAAATCCTCAAACGAACATTTGTCTTGTGTGCTCGTACCGCTCATGGAGCAATGGGGTAGTCAATATCTTTCATGCTAAGTGTGTTTTACTCGCGATGAGAGTTTAATCACTCATCAAATTTGAGGGAGGCTGGTAACAGGGATGCCCAGTCCTGAATTATTTATAAAAAAATGCTCCTCCGGAAAGTTGGAAGTTGGCAGGCACCCATGGATTCGGCTAGCCATGGTTTGTGTTAGTATGGTGGAAGGGGAGTAAAACTTTTTTGCATGGGAACCACCATTAACGTGTTTAGTATGGAAGATATTGGAAACTTTGTAGTAAACCGTTGACAGGAAAAGTACACCTCTCAAAATGCAATTATCTTTGTTTTAAGTAATGAGCGCTGGCACCTCTGCAAATCACTGCTTCCCTCAGCGAAGGGCCTATCTATTTGCTTTTATTGTTGAGTCATCACCTTCTCATTCAAGTACCAACCTTGAGAGCGCTATTGTCATTCTTAGTGTAACATGCATTTGGTCTAGTTAATGTTGGGTGTGAGCATGAATGGATATTTTTCTACCCTGAATTACAATGTTTAGTCATTGCTTGAACTTCAGAGGTCCTCTGCATTTATGTTTTGCGGTCCCAGAAAGGGCTAGCGAGATACCACTTTATCATATTGTATCATGGTTGTTTTGACAAAGTGTTGGCATTTGAGATATAGTATTATTGCTCGCTAGTTGATTATGTTATTGGTATGAGTAAATATGGATTCTAAGTGTTATCATATATGTGATTAGTTCATGATCATTGCTGAAAACTTGATTACTAACTAAGCTTACATATAGCAACAAGAACAAATGAGTTTGTAAAAGTTTTCCTTTATCACTTTCAGTTCGTCAACTGAATTGCTTGAGGACAAGCAATGAGTTAAGCTTGGGGGAGTTGATACGTCTCCAACGTATCTAATTTTCCAAACACTTTTGCTCTTGTTTTGGACTCTATTTTGCATGATTTAACTGGAACTAACCCGGACTGACGCTGTTTTCAGCAGAACTACCTTGGTGTTATTTTTGTGCAGAAATAAAAGTTCTCGGAATTGGACGAAACTTTGCGGATTTTTTTTATTGAATACATAAAAAATACTGGAGCAAAGAACTACCAGAGAAAGGCCACCAGTGGGCCACAAGTCAGGGGGGCACGCCCACCCCCAGGGCGCGCCATGGTGACTTGTGGGTCCCACCGACCTCCGTCTGACCTAATTCCAAGCCTATATTCCCGAGAGAAAAAATCAAAGAGAAAGTTTCATCATGTTTTACGATACGAAGCCGCCACCACCTCCTGTTCTTCATCGGGAGCTCTAATTTGGAGTCCATCCGGGCTCCGGAGAGAGGGATTCGTCGTCATCGTCATCACAAACCCTTCTCCATTAAGAATTTCATGATGCTCACCACCGGTAGTGAGTAATTCCATTGTAGGCATACTGGAGGTAGATGGAGATGAATGAGATTTCTTACGTAATCGAGTCAATTTGTTAGGGCTTGATCTCTAGTATCCATTATGTTCTGAGATTGATGTTGCAATGTGTAAGTGCATCAAGTGCCCCCTTAGTGGTTTTGGAGTATTGAAGACAAATAGGTTGAGGAACTAATGTGTTTGTGAGTATACACAGGAGACAGAGTCCCTGAAGATTTGGTTTAACACATGGAAGATGACCCCTAAAAATAGATTTCTTCAAGTGAAGAATTTGGTGATGAAATTGGTACGGCCTTTGAAGAAATTGATGTGAAGACTTTGAAGCTTGAAGACTTTGGTTTTCATAGTTTCTTTTCTTCTTATTTGAATGATAGGAAAAACTGTACTGTTAAAGGGGGTCTAGGTGAAACATATTTCACATTTCCAAAGTGATGCTCAAACCTTCTCAAATCTATACACACATAAGCCGCTTTGAGTGAAGCCTTTGGAAATCTCCAGTACAGCTAACGCATTTGCTAGCGACAGTGACGAAGTTCATCTGGTCGCTGACGAATTTGGTCAGGCTGAGGAGTTAGGAGTTCGCCAGTGCGATCTGCCTACCGTGAGGAAATTGAGTGCCCTGACGAAATTGAGAGTACAATTTTCAGACCGTTGCTGCGCCGCGTGCCAGCTGTCGAGTGGATCCTTATCCTGACAATGGTCGAATCAGACAAGGGCATTTATGACAATTCATGTCGGGTTGCTCCCTGGCTATAAATAGCCGCCCCCCCACAACCACTTGTTGGTTGGCTGCTCCGAGAGAACTTGACACTTGTCATTTGAGAGCAACCCATCCTCTGACGACTTTGAGAGATCCCAAGTGAGGAAAAACCCAACCAGAGCCTAAGTGATTGAGCATCACTGAAGAGATTGATCTGTGTGATCCGACGCTTGTTACCTTTGAGGACTGTCATTCCTCCAGACGGTTAGGCGTCATGTTCTGAGCACCCAAGAGTAATTGTGGCGTGCCGGTGAACAAGTCTGTGAAGGTTTTGGAAGTCCATCTTGAAGACTTACCATGAGTGATTGGGCGAGGTCTAAGTGACCTTAGCTCAAGAGGAATACGGTGAGGACTAAGTGTTCTCTGAGTTGCGACTCGGCCGCCTCAACTAGACGTACAGTTGATACAGCAACTGGAACTGGTCTACCAAATTCCATTGTCTTCACCGAGCCAACCTGGTTTCAAATTCCTCACCCTCCCTTACTTTACTCCTCTGCCGAAGAATTTGTGATCTATCCTCTGATGAATTTGAACTGAAGTATTTGATCATGCTATCTTTTATTTCCTCAGTTCAAATTCTTCATGCGTGTATGATTGTATGATTGCATGTTCTTCACCCTTATGTATCATGTTTGCATGTACTCTGATTCTGTGTTGACTTAGTTTCCCTTGCGTTTCTATTTCTTCACTCTGATCTTCGTCAAATTCATCAGAGTTTGACGAATTTCTAATAATCTCCCATTCACCCCCCCTCTGGGAGATAACCTGCGCTTTCACAATGACTTTGCTATGCTTAATGCTTGTCACGAGGGCTCGAGTGCCATGATTTCAGATCTGAACACTTATGCTTTTCATGAATATATTTGAGATGTTGATCTTACCTGCAAGTTATATGCACCTATTATTGTTCTGAACCGTAGACCCCAAGGTGACAATAATTGGGATACTCTCCGGGGATGACTGTAATTTGAGGAGTTCGTGTATTCACTATGTGTTAATGCTTTGTTCTGGTTCTCTATTAAAAGGGGCACCTTAATTACCCTTAGTTTCCATTGGGACCTCGCTGCCACGGGAGGGTAGGACAAAAGATGTCATGCAAGTTCTTATCGCAAGCACGTATGACTATATACGGAATACATGCCTACATACGATTAATGAATTGGAGCTATTGTGTATCGCTCTAGGTTGTGACTGTTACATATTGAATTTCATCCAAATATCCATCGCTACTCCATGCCTATGCTTTAATACTATTGCCTTTGCTCAAGTTACTACTGCTGCTCTGTTTGCTACAAAACTGCTACTACTGTTACCATTACTATTGCTATCACTGCTATCATATTACTGTGCTACTAATAAATTGCTGCAAGGAAGTGATTCTCAGGTGTGGTTGAATTGACAACTCAACTGCTAAGGTTTATAAATATTCTTTGGATCCCCTTGTGTCGAATCAATAAATTTGGGTGAAATACAACCCTCGAAGACTGTTGCGATCCCCTATACTTGTGGGTCATCAGTCCTCCCTGTCGCCATCGTACAAGCCCGGTGTGGGGCAAGGACACCGACAGGCGGGTCCGGCCTCCCCATCGCGTGCGGGACAGCGCGCGGTACGTCACATGCGGGCGAGCCAAAAAACACCCATGACGGTGGCCCCGTGCGAGCGCATGGCCCTGATAACCCACAAGTATAGGGGATCAATTGTAGCTTTTTCGATAAATAAGAGTGTCGAACCCAACGAGGAGCTAAAGGTAGAATTAATATTCCCTTCAAGTTCTATCGACCACCGATACAACTCTACGCACACTTAACGTTTGCTTTACCTAGAACAAGTATGAAACTAGAAGTACTTTGTAGGTGTAATGCTAGAACTACTTTGCAAGAATAAAACTACGAGTAAATTGCAAGATAATAAAAGTTAGTTGTTTAGCAGAAAGCTTTTGTAACACAAGAGAAAGATTTGTCCCTAGGCAATCGATAACTAGACCGGTAATCATTATTGCAATTTTATATGAGGGAGAGGCATGAGCTAACATACTTTCCGTACTTGGATCATATGCACTTATGATTGGAACTCTAGCAAGCATCCGCAAGTACCAAAGATCATTAAGGTAAAACCCAACCATAGCATTAAGTAACAAGTCCTCTTTACTCCCATACGCAACAACCCCCTTACTCGGGTGTAAGCTTCTGTCACTCTAGCCGCCCACTATAAGAGAATTATGAACGTATTGCAAACCCTACAGCGGGAATCCCTGATGCTTGCGCGACATGGAGGGCACCATAGGACAACACCAAAATAAAACATACAACTCAAACCAATCACGATCATCAATCAACCTGTAGGACAAAAAGAATCTACTCAAACATCATAGGATTGCCACATATCATTGGATAATAATATATAGCGTTAAGCACCATGTTCAAGTAGAGAATTACAGCAGGAATAGAGAGGTTACACCGCTGCATAGAGGGGGAGAGATTTGGTGTTGACGGCGGCAAAGTTGTTGGTGTAGATCGCCGTCACGATGGTTCCCCCGGCGGCGTTCCGGCGCCACCGGGAGAGAGGGGGAGAGAGCCCCCTTCCTTCTTATTCTTCCTTGGCCTCCCCCCTAGATGGGAGGAGAGTTTCCCCTCTGGTCCATGGCCGCCATGGCTCCCGGAGGGGAGGAGCCCCTCCGAGATTGGATCTCTCTCTCTGTTTCTCTTCTATTTCGCGTCCCCCTTTTCTGGCCTTTCACCGATTCTTAAATATCCGGAGATCCGTAACTCCGATCGGGCTGAAATTTTAACACGATTTTTTTCTTGATATAAGCTTCCTTGCGGCCGAAGAAGGGCCCCAACTGACTTACGGTGTGCCCACAAGGCAACACCACGCAGCTGGGGGGGAGGCCGCACCAAGATGCCTTGTGGAGGCTGTGGGCCTCCGTTTGCGTTGATTCCACCTCCCAAAAATCACATATATTCCAAAATAATTCTCCGTAAAATTTTATCGCGTTTGGACTTCATTTGATATGGATTTTCTGTGAAACAAAAAACAAACAGAAAACAGAAACTGGCACTGGGCACTGGATCAATATGTTAGTCCCAAAAATAATATAAAATGTTGCCAAAAGTATATGAAAGCTGTAGAATATTGGCATGAAACAATAAAAAATTATAGATACGACGGAGACGTATCAGCATCCCCAAGCTTAATTCCTGCTCGTCCTCGAGTTGCTCGTCCTCGAGTAGGTAAATGATAAAAAATAATTTTTGATGTGGAATGCTACCTAGCATAATCTTGATCATATAATCTAATCATGGCATGAATATTAAGATATGAGTGATTCAAAGCAATAGTCTATAATTTGACATAAAGACATCAATACTCAGGCATACCAACAAACAATCATGCCTTTCAAAATAGAAATGCTAAAGAACGTTATCCCTACAAAATCATATAGCCTTGTCATGCTCCATCTTCTTAACACAAAATATAAATCATGTACAACCCCGATGCCAGCCGAGCAATTGGTTCATCTTTTTAACGCGCTTCAGCTTTTTCAACCCCCACGCAATACATGAGCGCGAGCCATGGGCATAGCACTATAGGTGGAATAGAATGCGGTGATAGGGAACAATAAGGAGAAGTCAAAAAGGGAGAAAGTCTCGCATCAACTAGGCGGATCAATGGGCTATGGAGATGCCCATCAATCGATATCAATGCGAGGAGTAGGGATTGCCATGCAACGGATGCACTAAGAGCTATAAGTGTATGAAAGCTCAAACTGAAAACTAAGTGGGTGTGCATCCAACTTGCTTGCTCATGAAGACCTCGGGCATTTGAGGAAGCCCATCATCGGAATATACAAGCCAAGTTCTATAATGAAAAATTCCCACTAGTATATGAAAGTGTCAACTCTGGAGACTCTCTATATAAAGAACATGGTGCTACTCTGAAGCACAAGTGTGGTAAAAGGATAGTAACATTGCCCCTTCTCTCTTTTTCTCTCATTTTTTTGTTTCATTTTTTTTCTCTTTTTTTGTTGGGCTCTTCTTGGCCTCTCTTTTTTTAGAACAGTCTCATGGACCTCATCCCCACTTTTTCGAGGACTCATTAGTCTCCACCATTCTTTCCTCACTGGGACAATGCTCTAATAATGATGATCATCACACTTTTATTTACTTACAACTCAATAATACAACTCGATAAAAAACTATACAAGATGACTCTATATGAATGCCTCTGACAGTGTACCAGGATGTGCAATGATCTAGCGTAGCAAAGATATCAAAAAACGGACAAGCCATGAAAATATCATGCTAGCTATCTTACGATCATGCAAAGCAATATGACAATGAATGCTCAAGTCATGTATATGATGATGATGTAAGTTGCATGGCAATATATCTCGGAATGGCTATGGAAATGCCATAATAGGTAGGTATGGTGGCTGTTTTGAGGAAGATATAAGGAGGCTTATGTGTGATAGAGCGTATCATATCACGGGGTTTGGATGCACCGGCGAAGTTTGCACCAACTCTCGAGGTGAGAAAGGGCAATGCACGGTACCGAAGAGGCTAGCAAATTGCGGAAGGGTGAGAGTGCGTATAATCCATGGACTCACATTAGTCATAAAGAACTCACATACTTATTGCGAAAGTTTATTAGCCCTCGAAGCAAAGTACTACTACGCATGCCCCTAGGGGGGAGGTTGGTAGGAGTTAACCATCGCGTGCCCCCGACCTCCACGCAAAGGAAGACACTCAATAATAAATCATGCTCCAACTTCTTAGCATAACTAAAGACTATACATGCATGCTTCGGGAATCACAAACCTTAACACCAATATTCTTACTAAACCACAATTATTCACTAGTACCTCGCACATATTACCATCTTAATATCGCAAAACTATTGCAAGGAATCAAACTTATCATATTCAGTGATCTACAAGTTTTATGTAGGATTTTATTACTAACCATGTGAATGACCAATTCCTGTTGACTCTCTAAATAGATATAAGTGAAGCATGAGAGTTTAATTATTTCTACAAAAGACTTGCCCACACTCTAGTAAATATAAGTGAAGCAAAAGAGCATTCTACAAATAACGGTTTTCCATATGTAGAGAAATAGGCATCCAAACTTCAAATGATATAAGCGAAGGACATGAAGCATTCTATAAAGCCATACTCAAAAGATATAAGTGAAGTGCATGAAGCATTCTATAAATCAACCAAGGACTATCTCATACCAGCATGGTGCGTTATTAAAAGAAAAATAAAAAGCACACGACGCTCCAAGAATTTACGCATATCATGTGAACAAAACAAAAATCGAAACATACCGATAATTGTCGAAGAAAGATGGGATGCCTTCCGGGGCATCCCCAAGCTTAGACCCTTGAGTCTCCTTGAATATTTACTTGGGGTGCCTTGGGCATCCCCAAGCTTGAGCTCTTGCCCCTCCTTATTCTCCTCATATCGATACCTCCTCGATCTTCGAACACTTCATCCACACAAAACTTAACCGAACTTTTTATTAGAGGGGTTAGTACATATAACATCAAATCCCATCATGTCCTGCTGTAACATTATTGTATAATTATAATCAAACATTACCCACTGTATGCTATCACAATTTTATGGCTCCCAAGTCAATGGGGCTCTACAAGATTTCAAACATACGCAAATAAAGAAACTATAACAGCAATCTGTGAAAACAGGACAGTCTGTAAAGATGCAAATGAAACATATATTTCTGTAAATCAAAAAATTCTGAAAAATTAGGACAAAATAAAAAAAATTCATAGAAGTACTTTTTAAAAATTTCAGAATTTTTGCACTCTCCAGTAAATTATAGAAATTCAAGCACTACAGCAAAAGTTTCTGCTTTTTCACAGCACACACCAAACAAGCAATTTAAACATCCTAAAGGTAAATCTTGGCACATTATTTTTATAATACAATGGATTTTTACAAGGGGATAATTATTTTTGTTGAAAATTTTCTGTAATTTAAGATTCACAAAGTTTCCATGGGCACGAACAAAGTTCAAGGACGTCCCCCACTTCAACGGTGTTCGTCTTTCTCACTTTCACTTTTCTTTTTGAAAAAGTTTTAGGTTCCCCTCTATATTTTTTTTTGTTTTTAAATTTTTTTAAAAGCACACAACAGAATAAATTGACTCTCTAAAACTTCTGGGTTGTCTCCCAGGCAGCGTTTTCTTTAAAGCCATTAAGCTAGGCATACAGTGCACAAGTATTCGATCCACCCGGATCCCAAGGTATATCGAAGCCAATTTTAATTAACAATGATTTATAATTTAGTAGTGAGCACAAAGCAACATATATCATGCAATGATGAAGTCTAACTCTCTTCCTATGCATCGGCATGTCATAAAAGAACAATTCATGCACACATAATAAAGGCCGATACATAGCATAAACAGTTTCTTGCAATTTTATCGTACTGGAAACATAGAGAGGTGGAGATGTAGTTCCTATCTCATAATAATTGCAAGTAGGAGCAGCAAGCACATGCATATTATATCCATCAAAATCATCATGTGCAACGGTAAAACGCAACCCATCAATATAATCCTTAATAAGTGCAAACTTCTCCGATATAGTGTAGTTGGGAGAATTCAAAAAGATAATAGGACTATCATGTGTGGGTGCAATAGCAACAATTTCATTCTTAACATAAGGAACTATAGCAAGTTCATCTCCATAAGCATAATTCATATTGGCATCATGGCCACAAGCATAGCAAGCATCAATTTCATCAAAAAGGGATATTTCAAACGAATCAAAGGGATCATAGCAATCATCATAGCATTCATCCTTCGGTAAGCATGAAGGGAAATTAAACAATGCTTGAGTTGAAGATTTATTCTCATTAGAAGGTGGGAACGGGAATCCGCTCTTCCTCCTTTTGTTCTTCGCTCTTCTCATCATCTTTTTCATCTAATGAGCTCACAGTGTCATCATTTTCTTCTTCCATAGGAGCCTGCAAAATATTAGTCTCTTCTTGGACAGCGGAGACTTTCTCAATAAACTCATTAATATAGGCATTATATTCATAATTCTCATGGCAATATTTAAGTATAGCAAAATTTCTAGATCTGTAAACAGCATCATCATAATTTTCACACTTTTCAAACAAAGATTCAATTTCATAAGCACCCTTAAAAGCAACAAATTCTTCTATTTGTTCCACATCATAGTAATCATATATATCATTAGCATAAGAAGCTAAGGTTTCATTATCATTAAATTCACATGAAAAGGGAAGGTGTGGAGCCTTCATCTTAGAGCAGCAAGTATAATCATATCTTAAGCATAAATTCCAAGCATACCATTGCAACATTTTAATTTGATCCCATAAGAGTTTCCCTTTTTGAGACAAGCGATAATACCTAAAGTATTCCCGTTGATCCAAAGTATACCCCATTATCAAGTTGAATGGGGATTTATCAGGATTATCAAAGTAGTAATTAATGTTTTTCACATAACCAGCATCGAGGGTTTTAGGAGGTTCCCCATCTCCATGAGTAGCAAGTACAACTATTTTTTTTGGTATTTCGTGTTCCATATCCATAACTAAAGATATAAAACAACTTAGAACAGAAAATAAAAACTATTTAGTGGAACAAAAAATAAAAACTACTTAGTGATAAAGCAAACAAGCACACACGAGAATATCAACCCCACGCTATTGCTCCCCGACAACGGCGCCAGAAAAAGGTCTTGATAAGCCACAAGTATAGGGGATCAATTGTAGCTTTTTCGATAAATAAGAATGTCGAACCCAACGAGGAGCTAAAGGTAGAATTAATATTCCCTTCAAGTTCTATCGACCACCGATACAACTCTACGCACACTTAACGTTTGCTTTACCTAGAACAAGTATGAAACTATAAGTACTTTGTAGGTGTAATGCTAGAACTACTTTGCAAGAATAAAACTAGGAGTACTTTGCAAGAATAAAACTACGAGTAAATTGCAAGATAATAAAAGTTAGTTGTTTAGTAGAAAGCTTTTGTAACACAAGAGAAAGATTTGTCCCTAGGCAATCGATAACTAGACCGGTAATCATTATTGCAATTTTATATGAGGGAGAGGCATGAGCTAACATACTTTCCGTACTTGGATCATATGCACTTATGATTGGAACTCTAGCAAGCATCCGCAACTACCAAAGATCATTAAGGTAAAACCCAACCATAGCATTAAGTAACAAGTCCTCTTTACTCCCATACGCAACAACCACCTTACTCGGGTGTAAGTTTCTGTCACTCTAGCCGCCCACTATAAGAGAATTATGAGCGTATTGCAAACCCTACAGCGGGAATCCCTCACGCTTGCGCGACACGGAGGGCACCATAGGACAACACCAAAATAAAACATACAACTCAAACCAATCACGATCATCAATCAACACATAGGACAAAAAGAATCTACTCAAACATCATAGGATTGCCACATATCATTGGATAATAATATATAGCGTTAAGCACCATGTTCAAGTAGAGAATTACAGCGGGAATAGAGAGGTTACACCGCTGCATAGAGGGGGAGTGTCAGAGTCTAGGATCTGCGTCCAAGAAACTTCTCCAAGAACTTAGGATTCGAACTCTGGGGGACTTTGCTTGGTAGCCTACGACGGGACTACGCCGGGGACGTGCCGGACTCGCTGGCTCTCACCGGACACGAAGGGGATGCGCGAGCTACCCAGGTTTGGGCCACCGTGCGATGTAATACCCTACTCCTGCTTGTGTTGGATTGCTCTGTAATGGAGAGCTTGTGGCTCCGAGTACACGAGGCGTGAGGGAGAATGAATCGATCCCCTTACATGGAAGCGGCCCTGCCCCTTTTGTAGTGCCTTGGTCCTCTTCCCCGAAAATATGAGCGGGAAAGGGTAGCCACAGGGCGGCAATTCAAAAGGGGACAGGGGTGCAGGCTTATCCTGACTAAAGGCGGTCTCTGCCTGCCAAAGTAGCTCCTTGTGACGCGCTGGTGGGCTTGGCGATGACCTCCGTCCTGGAGCGCTGATCCGTCCTGATCTCCTATCACCAAAGAGGAAAGCCTTTGGGACTTGCTTTGGGGGAGGCAGACGCCGCTGCTCCCTTATCACCAGAATGGAAGCTGGGTTTGGTCGCGCCCCACTGTCCTTATCCTGACAGCGGGACGTCACCCATGTGCTGGGCGCGGAGCCCCGCGGCTGGCGCCGTATGACTTGCTTCGTGAGAAGGCCTCGCGAGGGAACCTGGTGCTTGGCGGCCTCGGCAGGGCCTGGCCTGGCGGGGAGGGGCCTCGTGAGGCTCGCCCCTCGCGAGGCGGCTTCCTCCAGAGCGGCCGCGGCAGGGCACTCTCATGGGCCGGCTGCCGAGCGGGGTCCTCTGGGCCAGAGGCAGACGGGCCGTGGTACCCTGGTTCCCACTGGGCCGACAGTAGCCCCCGGGCCCGCAGTGCGCACGAAACGCCGCGGGGTCCACTGAGCTGCCGGGCCTAGAGGCGACGCGTGGCGGCTTTCAAGGGGAGGGTCACGCCCACTCCCCATGACGCCTCGGTAACCACCGTCTTGGCGATAAAGCCTGCCCGCTCGGAGCGCAGGCGCGTGATCGCTCTTCGTCCCCATCTTGCCCTTTCGTCCCGCGCGAGCAGCTCCCCTGTTACTCCTCTTCCAACTTCCAATCTCTCCTCCGCCATGGCCCCAGGCAAGAAACCCGCGGCCGCCGAGGCCTCCTCCAGCAAGAGCTCCCCGGCGGCGGAGCTTGGTCCGGCCTTGCTGCCGGCCACCATCAACGCGAACGGGCTGGCCAGGGCCCGCCCCCTGTTGGCCTCGGCGCACTTCGAGGGAGGTGACGAGGGCATGTACTAGGGATAGGATAACAGGCCTGTCCTACAGACCCTACCCTAGGACTCCACGCGCCTTATACTGGGCTCCAGGGCCAAATCAGCAACCAAGAGTTCGGCAGACTGACATTCACTCGAAATTCAATGAATCACTCGGATGCGGGATTCCACTCGACCAGCTATTTCACTCGGAGTAAATGACAGTCACTCGACCAGAGAAGACCAGGAGGCTCCAGGAGCGCAATGTCCAGGACGTGCATTCGCTCGTATTAATTGTAATCAATGCGCCCGTTACCTGGCGCCCTTAAACCCCCTCTTAACCCCTGGTAATGGCGGCATTCATGGGAGGGCTGGGAGACACTATATAAGCCACCCCCAGCTCCATTCCAAGGGTTCGCAATCCATTTGTAACTCATACACTCAAGCAATCAAGCTCCAGAGCACCGAGACGTAGGGCTGTTACCTCCACCGCTGAGGGGCCTGAACTCGTAAATCCGAGTGTAACACCTGCGCCGTAGCTAGGCTCTGCCCTCTCATCCGTACCCCTACACACTACTGCCAGACTTGCACCCACGACAGTTGGTGCCCACCGTGGGGCAGGCGTCTAGCGACTTCCGGCGTAGTTGCATATTTTCCACCATCACCATGGTTTCCGGTGGCGGGCTGACTCTGGGCGGCGAGATCCGTTTCGGCATCCTCAGCTTCATCGTCGACGATTCGGCGTGGCTCCAGGAAGCCCCGCTGGATGTCGAGGCGTTGCTCGTCCGCGACGCGGCGCACTTCCGCGTGAGTACCTTCGGCGACCTTCTTCGGCAACCGTCGACTCCTTATCAGTCGACCTCTTCGCTCTCCACCAGCCATCGTCGCAAGCGCTCCGGACGCTCGCGGCTTCAGCGGTGGATCAAGCACGCGGTGGCCCTTCAGGCTGCAGCCCCGCAGATCACGGCAATCGAGCCCGATGAACCTGTCTTTGATCTGTTTGCCTCCGTGCATGAGCACTCGGAAAGCTTATCCGAGTGCGAGAGCATCGATCCCGCTGCGGAGGTGCTGATGGCCGATTCCCCGCCCAGTCCGCCTGGGTACGGCCGTGGCGGCGCGGAGAACGGTGATCCGTCGCGCCCTAATCTTGGCGGCAGCAGGGACCGACATGACGACGAGTACGTCCTCCGACCTCTCACTCGGCAGCAGAGGGAGGAACAACAGCGTAGGACCGAGCAGGCCCTCCAGACGCCCATCGTTGGGACGACCCCCGAGGCTCAGGCTTTGGAGGCCGTGCGCCAGGCCAACTTGGCTGAGCGCAATCGTCTAGAAGCGCTCCAGAAGTCACTCGACGATCGCGCCCGCAGGCAGCATCAGCCCAGTTCCAGTCGGCGGCAGCGGCAGTTGTTCTCGAATGACCAGCAGCAGAGTTTCCAGGTATTCCGCACTCCCGTCCAGAATCTGGCGGCGGCCACTCAGATAGCAGATTCCATTGAGCCGTCCCGATCCGAGGCGGGGGAGGGTCTTCGGCAGATCCGGGCCCTGCTCAAGGCGGCAGAGGAGCAAAATTCGGCAGTATCCCAGTCGCGCAACCGGATTCACAGCAGATCCGTTAGGGCTGACACCGTTCAGTCGGCCCACAGTCCAGTGTCCCCAAGGAGAAACAGACACTCGCCTCCGCAGCGAAATGACCAAGACCGCCACCGAGACCAGTACTCGGGGCAGGGTCGCAGTCGGAATACGCCTCCGCGGCGTCAGGATGATCATCACCGCATGCAGTCGCCCCCTCCGCGGGATGGCTCGTACGCACCCCGGCCGTACGACGCCAGACGTCCTTACGGCAACGATCGGAGGGCCAGCCTTCCCCGTCATGGTGACGGTTACTGCCAGAGAGAGCCAGTCGACTACCGTGACCCGCAGTTCAACGCGAGATCTGTTCTCGCTCAGAACCTGGTCGACAGAGGCAGGGCTCTGAGAGAGAACTTGGACAGAGATCGTTTGAGTGGAAGTGGAGCATTCATCTCCGGGCCCGAGTGTTTCAGCAGGGCCATCCGGGCCGCTGAGATCCCGCCTAACTTCAGATTGGCAGCTGGAGTAAGCAAGTTCACCGGTGAGTCCAAGCCAGAAACTTGGTTAGAGGATTACCGAGTGGCTGTGCAGATTGGTGGAGGAAATGACTATGTGGCTATGAAGCATTTGCCTTTGATGCTGGAAGGGTCCGCCCATGCCTGGCTCAACCAGCTCACTCCAGCCAGCATATACTGCTGGGAAGATTTGGCCCGAGTGTTCATCAAAACATTCGAGGGCACGTGCAAACGACCGGCTGGATTGACTGAGTTGCAGCACTGCGTGCAGAAACCGAATGAAACATTGAGGGAGTACATCTAGCGGTGGACAACCTTGCATCACGTGGTGGAGAACGTCACAGAGCATCAAGCCGTCTGCGCCTTCAAGGCAGGAGTCAGATATCGGGAGCTCATCCTGAAATTTGGTCGGTCAGGATCTTTGACCATGAGCCGAATGATGGAGATTGCCACTCGGTACGCAAACGGAGAAGAGGAAGACCGTCTCCGTAACGGCAAAGGGAAAACCAGCGAGCCCAACCCCGGAAACAGTAATCTCAATCGGTAGCCGAAGCGCAAGGCTGATGGTTCGACTCAGGCCGAGGCTGCCGCTCTGGCCGGTCAAGCCAAGAACAAGGGGAAGGCTAAGGAAAAATGGATCCCGAAGAAAAAGAGAGATCAGTCGGGCCAAGATGTCCTCGATTTGCCGTGTCACATCCACACCAGAAAGGATGAAGAGGGCAATCTGATATTGCCCAAGCATACCACTCGACAGTGCAGACTGTTGATTCAGCAGTTCCGAGAGGGCCCGTCGAGTGAGAAGAGCCCAGAAGACGCTGATGATGGAGACAAAGATGAAACTTTTCCCAGTGTCAACACAACCCTGATGATCTTTGCAGATGTAGAGAGCAGGAGCCGGTTGAAGGTTATCAACCGAGAAGTGAACATGGCCATGCCGGCGATGACAAAGTTTCTGAACTGGTCGAAGACTCCGATCACCTTTGATCAGTCGAACCACCCAGCCTACATAGCCACCCCTGGGCGGCAGGCTGGTGGTCGATCTAGTCGTGGGAGGCGTCCAATTGTGCAAGGTCCTCATGGACGGTGGAAGCGGACTGAACATACTGTACGCTGATACTCTGCAAGCGATGGGCATTCCGATGTCCCGACTCAGCGAGAGCAGCATGTAGTTCCATGGAGTGATCCCCGGCAAGAAAGCAAAGTCACTCGGGCAGATCGCCCTGGACGTGGTCTTTGGAGACGACAAGAACTTCCGGAAGGAAAGCCTGACCTTCGAAGTGGTCGACTTTCGTAGCGCCTACCATGCCATCCTTGGTCGACCAGCTTACACATGTTTCATGGCCCGTCCATGTTATGTGTATCTCAAGCTGAAGATGCCCGGCCCCAAAGGTGTGATCACAGTCACTGGCAGTCGACAGCGCGCGGAGGAGTGTTTGCAGCAAGGGTCCAAGATAGCTGATGAGCAGATGGCCATGGTGGAACTGGAGGAGTACAAGAAAAATGTCGATCCGAGTGATCTGCTACGCTCCAAGAAGTCGGCTGCAGAATCTGCGTTTCAGTCGGCCGGCGACACGAAGCCTGTGCACATCCACCCGGAAGATCCCAATGCTGCTCCCACCAACATATCAACAACACTCGACAGCAAATAGGAAGAAGCGCTCATCCAGTTCCTCCGTGAGAACTGGGACATCTTCGCATGGAAACCATCCGACATGCCGGGTGTACCCAGGGAGCTGGCTGAGCACCGTTTGCGAGTCGACCCAAAGGCGAAACCTGTGAAGGAGCATCTCCGTCGCTCTGCTACACAGAAGAGGAAGGCCATTGGCAAAGAAGTTGCTCGGCTCCTGGCAGCCGAGTTCATCCGTGAGGTGTACCACTCCGAGTGGCTCACCAACGTCGTCATGGTCCCTAAGAAAGACAAGTCTCTCCGAATGTGCATTGATTTCAAGCCCATCAATCGGGTCTGCCCCAAGGATCATTTCCCACTCCCCCGCATAGATCAAATCGTAGATTCCACCGCGGGTTGTGAGCGACTGTCTTTTCTGGATGCGTACTCCGGGTACCACCAGATCCGACTGTATGGGCCAGATGAAATAAAAACAGCCTTTATCACCCCATTCGGGTGTTTCTGCTATATCACCATGCCTTTCGGTCTTAAAAACGCTGGTGCCACTTTCATGCGCATGGTGCAGAAGTGTTTGCAAAAACAGATCAGTCGGAACATCGAGGCATACATGGATGACATAGTGGTCAAGTCCAGAAAAGGTTCCGACCTACTGGCTGATCTAGCTAAAACTTTCGCAAAATTGTGGAAGTATGATATCAAGCTGAATCCAGCAAAGTGCACTTTCGGAGTTCCTGGGGGCAAGTTACTCGGTTTCCTCGTTTCCGAACGAGGGATAGATGCCAATCCTGAGAAGATCGGGGCGATTGTACGAATGAAATGTCCAGAACGTCTTCATGATGTACAGAAGCTCACGGGTTGCCTCGCAGCTCTGAGCCGATTCATCTCCCGTCTTGGTGAGAAGGCACTGCCCCTGTACCGATTAATGAAGAAATCTGATTCGTTCGAGTGGACTGCTGAAGCACAAGCAGTGTTTGTTGAGCTCAAAGCCCTGCTTTCCACCCAGTCGGTGCTTGCCACTCCGAACAGCAACGAGCCGTTGCTCTTGTACATTGCGGCCACTGGTCAAGTTGTCAGCACTGTCCTCACAGTCGAGCGAGAAGAACAAGGCAAGGCTTACAAAGTTCAGCGCCCAGTCTATTACATCTCTGAAGTTCTGACTCCTTCCAAGCAGAGGTATCCTCATTATCAGAAGCTTGTTTATGGCATCTACCTGACTGCGAAGAAAGTAGCCCATTACTTCCAAGAGCACACTGTGTCAATCGTCAGCGACGCCCCACTGTCTGAGATCATGAACAATCGAGATGCGATTGGTCGAGTGGCGAAGTGGGCTATCGAGCTCCTGCCCCTGGACATCAAGTTCGAGGCGAAGAAGGCGACCAAGTCCCAAGCATTAGCCGATTTCCTAGCCGAGTGGACTGAACAGCAGCAACCGACTCAGAGCCACCCGGAACACTGGACCATGTTCTTTGACAGTTCCAAGATGCTGAACGGTTTAGGAGCTGGAGTTGTGTTAGTATCTCCGAAGGGCGATCTTCTTAGATATGTTCTACAGATTCACTTCGATTCCTCCAACAATGAAGCCGAGTACGAGGCGCTCCTTTATGGTCTACGTATAGCCATCTCACTCGGCGTCCGGCGCCTGATGGTCTACGGAGACTAGGATCTAGTTGTGAACCAAGTGATGAAGGAGTGGGATATCAGAAGCCCCTCTATGACAGGATACTGCAACGCAGTGAGAAAGTTGGAGAAGAAATTTGAAGGTCTGGAGCTGCATCACGTTCCCCGAGCCAAGAATCAGGAGGCAGACGATCTGGCAAAGATCGGGTCCACTCGGAAATCCTTACCCAGCAATGTGTGCCTCGAGCATTTACGTTCTCCGATAGTAAAAGAAGATCCCTTCACGGAAGAGCCCCCACAAGCGGTCAGTTCTTCTGATCCAGCTAAAGTCGAGGTCCCGGCAGTCATTGATTTGGTCATGGAGGTCCTAGCAATCACACCCGAGTGGACAATGCCTTACATTGCATACCTTCTCAGGCAGGAACTTCCAGAACATGAAACTGAAGCCTGCCAGATTGTTCGCAGGTCCAAAGCCTTTACAGTGATGGGCGATCAGTTATACAGAAAGAGCGTCACCGGTGTGACTCAGCGCTGCATCGCTCCGGAGGAAGGTCGATTGATCCTGGAGGAGATTCACTCGGGAACTTGTGGACACCACACGTCCTCTTGGACAATCGTGGCTAAAGCTTACCGAGCCGGTTTTTTCTGGCCACGTGCCAATGAAGCTGTGCAGGAGATAGTCCAACACTGCGCCGGATGCCAGTTCTATGCAAACTTATCGCACAAGCCTGCGTCTGCTCTGAAGACAATTCCGCTCGTCTGGCCGTTTGCAGTCTGGGGACTCGACATGGTGGGACCCCTCCGGACAGGGGCGAGTGGATTCACCCACTTGTTGGTTGCAGTTGACAAGTTCACTAAGTGGATCGAAGCCAAACCCATCAAGAAGCTAGACTCTCGTACAACGATCAAGTTCATGAAGGAGATAGTCTTCAGATACGGCGTGCCCCACAACATTATCACTGACAATTGTTCAAACTTCGACTCGGAAGAGTTCAGGGCGTTCCATGCCGCCCAAGGCACCCGAGTCGACTATGCGTCTGTGGCGCACCCGCAGTCGAATGGACAAGCTGAGAGAGCAAACGGACTGATTCTTCAGGGGCTAAAGCCATGACTCATGCGCGATTTGGAGCACGCAGCTGGAGCTTGGGTCACCGAGTTGCCGTCAGTCCTTTGGGGCTTGAGGACGACCCCCAATCGGTCTACCAGTCGCACTCCCTTCTTCATGGTGTACGGAGCTGAAGCCGTCCTGCCGAGTGACCTACTCCACAATTCACCCCGAGTGGAACTGTACTCTGAAGCTGAAGCAGAGCGAGCACGGCAAGACACCGTTGATCTCTTGGAGGAGGAAAGGGAGATGGCTCTGATCCGTTCGGCCACTTATCAGCAAGATCTAAGACGTTTTCACAGCAGGCACGTCAGAAGTCGGACCTTTCAGGAAGGAGATCTTGTGCTCCGAGTGGATCAGCAGCGACCTCACAAGCTTGCTCCCGCATGGGAAGGTCCCTTTATCATGTCAAAGGTTCTGCACAACGAAGCATACCACCTGTACAACCTTCAGAAGCAAGCAGACGAGCCCCGTGCTTGGAATGCGGATTTGCTGCGACGATTTTACACTTGATCATGAGATGTAATAAAAGTACTCGAGTGATATTTGGTGAATAAAAGCATGACTTTTCCAGTTCCACATTGAGTTCACTCGTACTCATTTTCTGGCTTACAACCCCCAGTGGGTGCACGCCGTTCAACTTAGCTGCAAACCAGTTTTTGCCTAAGTCAAAATCTACTCTGAGTGAGAGCATCCCTCTCACTCGGAGGCTTGACTGCGAACCAGCTTTCGCCCAAGTTAAAAACGCTACTCCGAGCGAAGAGCATCCCTCTCACTCGGAGGCTTGGCCGCGAACCAGCTTTCGCCCAAGTTAAAAATGCTACTCCGAGCGAAGAGCATCCCTCTCACTCGGAGGCTTGGCTGCGAACCAACTTTTGCCCAAGTTAAAAACGCTACTCCGAGTGAAGAGCATCCCTCCCACTCGGGGGCTTGGCTGCGAACCAACTTTCGCCCAAGTTAAAAACGCTACTCCGAGTGAAGAGCGTCCCTCTCACTCCGAGATAAGACTTAAAGTTTTTTTTTCTCATGCCCCAGTGGGGCTGGCTGGCTCAACGAAGGAGTCCAAGTCCATGCCGTCTGCGATCCGAGTGGCGGCCTCTATGAACGTCTCCATGAAGTCTTCAAACTTGAGTTTCTTCGTGTTGGCGACTTGGAGAGACTTCAGCTTCTCTTCCTTGGAGTCCTTGCAGTGCACGCGGACGAGAGAGAGCGCCACATCGGCCCCGCAACGAGCAGCCGACTTCTTCCACGCTTGCACTCGGCCGGGAATCTCGTTGAGGCGAGTCATCATCGCTTCCACGTCGGTGTCGAGAGCGTCTTCAGGCCATAGCTCCTTGTCGATTCTCCCGAGGGCACCCCGCAGACGGATGATGTACCCTTGGACGTCTTCAATGCGAGATTCGACCCGCAAGACACCTAGAGCAGCCTTGTCACCGACGAGTGACCTGGAAGGATCCAGATCCCTCTCAATTCTGTCAGTTTCCAGCTCGAAGTCTCGGCAGTACTCTGCGAACAAGAAAAGAGGAGAGTTGAAGATCTGCATGCATAAAGTTCGCTTGGATAAAATTTCACTCGGGTGTTACAGGTTACCTGCAAGCTTGGTGTACATTTCCTCCGTGAACTCTTCTATGTACCTTTCCAGAGCGTCCTTCTTCTCGATCAGCTGGGTGATCTTCTCGTTCAGAGTCTTCTTCTATTGCTCGTAGACTTCCGCCTGGGCCTTCAGCTTGCTGTCCCACTCGGCCTTCTGCTTCTTGAGCTCGGCCACCTCCTTCTTCGCCTCCTTGACGGTGGCCTTCAGCAACGTGTTCTCTACTTCAAGCTTCTCGAGTGAGGCCAGCTTCTCTTCGGCGGCCTTGGTCTTTTCCTTCGCCACTTTCTGTGCTCCCGCCAGCTCGATGTCCTTATTCTCGAGTGCCTGCTTCATAGTTTCTAAAGAAACAGAGGTTCTGAGCCGCACTTGGAGTCGATGGTTTTCACTATGCACATCTGTTCGAGTGAAGTCACTCTGTTCAAAGAACGGAGAGGGATGAAAGCGGAATGCTCAGTAATTGAAGCTTACTTCCCATGGTCTTGAGCTCCGCTTGAGCGCGCGCTGTGTTCCTCCTCTCCACCTCCAAATCCACTCGGAGCTGAGCCGTCTCCTTCTCCAGTGCCACGTACTGAGTCCCAAGCTCGCAAGTTTTCTGAAACACAAGAAAGAGCAGATCAGTTAACGTTGGGAAGTATTCTGAGTGCCCAGAGACCGAAGCTCCTGGAAGGAACAATCTTGAAGAGTATCAGATCCTGAAGTACCCTTTGTCAGGGAGGAACAAGCTTGACCAGTATCAGATCCTGAAGTACCCTTAGTCAGGGAGGAACAAAATTGACCAGTACCAGATTCTAAGTTCTAAGACTCCCGCCGACTACCCGCAGTCGACGGCAGTCTCGGGGACTACACCCAGTGGGTGCACTCAGCGTGCCCCCACTGGAATGGTATCCACTCGGAACGGTCCGCCCGATTCGAGTGACGGCCGAACAACACAAAAAAAAAGAGCGCTAAGACTCCCGCCGACTGCCCGCAGCCAACGGTAGTCTCGGGGACTACACCCAGTGGGTGCACTCAGCGTGCCCCCACTGGAATGGCATCCACCCGGAACGGTCTGCCCGATCCGAGTGACGGCCGACCAACAACAAAAAAAAACAACAAACAAAAGTTCTAAGACTTCCGCCGACTGCCCGCAGTTGACGGCAGTCTCAGGGACTACACCCAGTGGGTGCACTTAGCGTGCCCCCACTGGAATGGTATCCACTCGGAACAGTCCGCCTGATCCGAGCGACGGCCAAAAGAAAAAACACCCAGTGGGTGTACTGGATATTTTCCGACTGAAATTCCTACTGAAGAAAAACGACTTGGAGATTGACTTACAAGAGCACTTCCTCGAACGTTCTCCTGGAGAGCGGCACTGGCATCGTACGCCAGCTTCCCAGCTGCGCACATCTCCTTGAGCCGTAGGGTCATCAGCTCCGCCTGGATCATCGCCTCCTTGCTGGCTCCAGTTTGGTCTTCCGGCACCTTGTATAGATTGAAGATGTTGACGGGAGGAGTCGGAACCGAAGCCAGAGCAGTCGACAGAACCGCGGCAGAACCAGCTCCAGCCTGAGAAGAACCCAGCCCCAGAGACGCGGTCGCGGCAGGTGCGGGGGGAACTTGAGGCGCTTTGCTCGGTGGCGTTTTCCGTGTGGTGGTCTGAGAAGCAGCCGGAGCTGCGGTCCCCTTCTCGGTGTCCTTCCGTGGCGGCTCTTCGTCGTTGTCCCCGACGTGGATGACCTCTGCAAGCGCTACGTCCACTCGACACAATCAGTTGCAGTTCACAATTCAATCGGATGAGGACATTTCAGTCAAATGACAAGTCGAAGTAAAAATGAAGTCATTGTTACCTCTTTGAGAAGTGGCCGCGTCTGCCGACTCGGCTTCGGTCCGGTCCCCATCAACCTGCATGGGAGACGTCGTCGAGGTTGCAGCACTGGTTCATAAGATTCACTCGGTCAGAAAGATCCCAAAAGTTGACAAAGACAGAAAAGAAATGCTTGGCACTTACGTTGAGGCGGCGGGCACGGTGACCTTGATCCTCGTTAGAGCCTTCCGAGGCTTGGGAGAAGCAATCTTGAGCTGCTTGGCGGCCTTCTCCGTCGGGTCCGGTGTCGGCATCCGAGTGCGCTTCGGGGCCTTCACACTCGGAGCCGCCGCCTTCTCCGAGTCAACACTCGGATCGTGAGTCTGTTTAGAGCGGCACTCAGAGCGCAACTCTAGAGACAGGGAAGACTCGCCCTCATCACTCCCTTCCGATTCGTCGCTTTCATCCACACTATCTTCTGCGTAACTGTCCTCGGCGCTGCCGTGTTCACTGTCCACGCCTCCGACGAGGTGTTCTCCATTCGGCACTGACCAGAGCATCTTCTGGAACTCCTGCAAGACACAAAGATCAGAGACAACTGGTTCAGTCAGATTTCTCAGTTCACTCGGATAATTTGCGCATAAGTAATTCACTCGGAAGTGCATGTCGTACCTCCAATGGTTGGTTATTGGCGTCGTAGGGCGGGATCCGTCTCGACCCCCACGGATTGTCGCGCGCGCCTATGATGCACCTGATCCACTGTTCCACTGTTTTCTCCTCAACATCTTCTGGATGCACTCTGGTCAAGTCGTTGGCCCCAGTATAGCGCCACATGGGGTGAGCCCGCTCCTGCAACGGCTGGATCCTCCGACCGAGGAAGACCTCTAGAAGATCCAGGCCAGTCACTCCGCCCTGAATCAGACCGACCACGGCACTCACCAGGATCCCCACGTCAATCTTCTCCCCCTTATCAATTGACAGCGAGGGAGGGGTCTTGACTCTTTCAGTCATGTAAGGGGGAAGACCAGTCGACGAGCCAGAGCAGGGCAGGTCATTGCAGTAGAACCAGGTCGACTGCCAACCCCTAACCAAATCGGGAAAAGACATGGATGGGAATGCACTCTTACCACTTATCTGGATACCTAAGCCACCGCACATCTGGGTCACGTGAGTCCTCTCTCCATCGGGGTCAGCCTTCTTAACCGACTGAGATCGACACGTGAAGATGTGTTTGAACAATTCCCAGTGCGACTGGCAGCCTAAAAAATTCTCACACAAGGAAACGAATGCGGCAAGGTACACTATGGCGTTCGGAGGCAGGTGGTGGAGCTGAGCACCGAAGAAGTTCAAAAATCCGCGGAAAAAGGGGTGGGGTGGCATGGAGAAACCTCGCTCTACATGTGTGGTGAGGAGCACTCGCTCCCCGGGGCACGGCGCGGGCTCGGTCTCCCCTTCCTCCGGCAGCCACCACGTCCCGTCGTGGATCAGCCCGTCCACAACGAGCCCGCTGATGTCGTCGACCGTGGTGGTCGGCGGGAGCTAGTCACCTTGGATCCACCCGCGCGGGGGCGCAGCTCGGGAGCTCGGCGCCTTCTTCCCCTTCGCCACCTTCTTCGCCTTCTCGAGCTTCGCATTCTTGTCCTTCGCCATCGCCACCGAGCTCTCCAGCGACCAAAGGGGATTCGTACTGAGTGGATTGCCGGAGAGGAGATTGGGCGGGCTGAGAGAGTTAGGGGAAAAGGGGATCTGTCCTCTCTCCCTCTCCAACACAGCGGCCTCTTATGCCGTCGCTCGTTCCGCTTCCCAATCCTCTTCCGCGAGTCTCGGGCCCGCAGATCTCCTCGAATCTCGCTGGCAGAGTTGCAGCTGTACGTGGCAAAAAGTGGTGCTAAAATCGAGGCATCACGCCCCACTTTCCCCACTCACCACGCCGCAACCGTTCGCGCGTGCTCGTTGCCGATTTCAAATCCCGCAAGATCCGGATTCCAGCGATCCGATGGCACGCCTTTGGAGACATTCCTTAAACGCTCGGACCTGTTCCATCACCCGACGCGTAATGGCCTATTTCACTCGGATGGAGGCTACTCATTTCATTCGGATGGAGACTACTCATTTCACTCGGACGTCATATGGTCCAGAATCCGTCAAGGTGCCGCACGAAGACAAGGACGTCTAACGACCAGTAGGAGTTCTTGAGCGCCTCCGTAGCGCTCAACTCGCCTGGGAATTTGCCTTGACTCAACCCGCCTAACCTCGACCGATTCGGGGGCTAATGACGAGGGCATGTACTAGGGATAGGGGAATAGGCCTGTTCTACAGACCCTACCCTAGGACTCCACGCGACTTATACTGGGCTCCAGGGCCAGATCAGCAACCAAGAGTTTGGCAGACTGACATTCACTCGAAGTTCAATGAATCCCTCGGATGCGGGAGTCCACTCGACCAACTATTTCACTCGGAGTAAATGACAGTCACTCGACCAGAGAAGACCAGGAGGCTCCAGGAGCGCAACGGTCAGGACGTGCGTTCGCTCGTATTAATTGTAATCAATGCGCCCGTTACCTGGCGCCCTTAAACCCCCTCTTAACCCCTGGTAATGGCGGCATTCATGGGAGGGCTGGCAGACACTATATAAGCCACCCCAGCTCCATTCCAAGGGTTCGCAATCCATTTGTAACTCATACACTCAAGCAATCAAGCTCCAAAGCACCGAGACGTAGGGTTGTTACCTCCACCGCTGAGGGGCCTGAACTCGTAAATCCGAGTGTAACACCTGCGCCGTAGCTAGGCTATGCCCTCTCATCCGTACCCCTACACACTACTGTCAGACTTGCACCCACGACAGGAGACGCCACCGAGATCTGGCCGGGCTCGGTCCCACGGCGCGACCTCGGCCCCACGGTAATCCCCGTCTTCTTCCACTCGCTCTTCGCCGGGCTGGTGCCGCCCTTCTCTGACTTCCTCTATGCCATCCTCGAGCATTATGAGATTTGCCTTCTCCACCTTCATCCCAACTCCATCCTCGTCCTTGCTCTCTTCGCGTACCTCTGCGAGGCCTTCCTGGGAGTGATGTCGTCCGTGGCGCTCTTCCGGACCTTCTACAGTTTGCGGGTTTTTTCTTCTGGGAACCACCGCTCCGGAGGGGCCTCCTTCTGTATCGACGACAAGATGGGCAAGGTCTTCATCGACATGAAGATCTTGAAGAAGGTGGAGAACTTCAGGTCACGCTGGGTCTATGTTGATGCCCAGCGGACCAGTCCTCTCCTGGCGATCCCTACCGAGCCGGCTGAGAAGATCCCCCGCTGGGAGCACAAGAAGCTTGGCGGCGCTGTCCTGAGGCCGATCCTGGCGAGGTTGGCAGAGCTGCACGCGGCCGGACTCACGGCGGGCATGATTGCCAAGGAATTTCTCCGCCGCCGCATTGCGCCCCTGCAGAAGCGCTCGCACCCGGTGTGGGACATCACCGGAGCCGAAGACCGGATCAGGCTGGCATGGGAGTCCCTCTCGGTCGAAGCCGTGGCCGATGCTTGGGAAGTTTTATTTCTAGGGGAGGCAGAGGATGTGCCTTACGATGCGCGCCCGGTGCACCGCTCGTCCAACAAGGCTGAGTTGGTCACGGCGATGCCCCAGTTCGACCAGTGGGGGCCGATTCGTACGGACCTCGAGGAGCCTGAGGAGCTTCTTGAGGATTCTTCGGACACAGGGTCCTCCTCCGGCGACCACGATGCCTCCGACTCCGGGCAGGGGAGCAGCGAGGAGTTGTCTCCGCCACCCCCTCCGTCTCCGCCGGCGCGTCGTCGGCTTCGGCTGGGCGAGGACGAGGGCGACGACGGGGGCACGTTTCACGTCGTGCCGGCCAGGCTCGTGCCGGAGAGGGAGGGAGGAGGCGATGCCACGGAGAGCGTTGAGCCCCTCGAGGAGCGGGAGGAGGGGACCACCATGGCTGCCGACCCCGACGAGAATCGCGCCGCGCCCTCGGTCGGCCGCCCAGGTGCCCTGCGAGATGGGGGCAGCAGCGGCGGCGCCATCAGGGAGCGGAAGAGGAGGCGCTTTTACCCCAAGGACGAGTAAGTTCCTCCGCCCCTTCCTATCGATCCCTGCTTCCTGGCTACTGTAGTCCTGATGAGCTGTCGCCTGTGCAGGAGCTCCAAGCTGGCCGCCGAGGAGGAGGAGAAGACCAAGAAAAGGAAGGCCGAGGTCGAAGGGCCTTCCCCTCCTCTGAACACCGCCTCGCCTGCCGTGCCGACGCCCCCAACAGCGAGACCGGGGGCAGTGAGGAGACCGCGCTGGCGCCTCCTGAGGCGGTCCCCGTCACCGGTGTCGAGATGGCGGGGAAGGAGGGCGAAGCACCGGCCCCTCCCCAGCACACCACGCCTGCCACGGCGGAGGCCACCGCAGCCCCCACGGGAGCCACCTCCGGGCCCGGGCGCTCGGACCCTGAAGTGCTCAGGTTGGCGCCGGAGCGCGGGACGACGCCGCCGGCGCCGGAAGTGACCATCCCGGGCCTCCCGCGCTAGACGGCGAGCGCAACCCCTGCCGGGGGCGATGGCGCGGAGCAGCCGGATGGGCTCGAGGTTGTGCCCTCCCGCGTGCCGACGCCAGCAGGCGATGAGGAGGCCCAGGCGAGCCGCACCTTGGTGCTGCGGGAGAGCGGTACCGCGCCCTGGAGCGGGGCCGTCAACGGCGTCAAGGTGGCTCTTGAGGCCCTCGAAGGCGAGCTCGGGAAGGAGGCGGAGCTCTGCGCAGAGGAGCGGCGAAAGCTGGCGGAGGGGTGGGGCCAGCTTCATGAGGTAGCGAAGCTCAACCGCCGGCGGGACGAGGAGGCGCAGGCGCAGCGCGAGCAGCTCACCAAAGAGGCCCAGGCGTCCCTCACGAAGGCCCTCGAAGACGCCCAGGAGGCCAAGCGGCGGCGGGAGGAGGCGGACGCTTACGAGAAGACGCTCCAGGAGCAAGCTGCCTCGCGCCAGCGTCGGCTTAAGGCGAGGGAGGAGGCTGCGGAGGCCCTCGAGGGCCGGCTCACGTCCCGTGAAGATGAGCTTCCGAAGCGCGAGGAGGAGATCCTTAGGTCCCAGGAGGCGGTCGCTACCCGCGAGGAAAATGCCAAGACCCAGGAAGGCGAGCTCGCGGCATCTGCATCCGCCCAGGAGGCAGAACGAGAGCGCCTGCTGGCGAAGGAGAGCGAGCTGGCGGCTGCCCAGGCCGCTCTCGACGAGTAGAGGAGCCTCGCGTCCAAGCGGGACGAGCTCCAGGCCGAGGTTGACGACCTCAGGAAGCAGCTGCTGGACACGGATGCCACCGTCGAGGAAGCATGTCGCGACCTGCTCACCCAGGCGACGACGTGACTCTTCAGCAACCTCCTCCGCCTCGACGATCGCTTCGACTTCGGGCGGGTGGTTACCCCCGTCCCGGCGGAGCTCCGCGAACCCCTTGAGGAGGCTGTGAGGGAGCGTGTGGCCGGCTTTGTCGGGCTGTACGCCTTTGATCCCGAAGTTAGCGGCGGCGGCGGCGAGCCCCCTCGTGACGGCGGTGGTAGCGGCGATGGCGGCGGCTCACGCGCCTAAATTCTCCTTGACCTGCTGCTGTAATAGGATAGACGTGGCCCCGCGGGGGTGTGAAAACATTTGCATGGTACTTTTGCTGTATGCACTTAATGATTCGTGTGTTTTCGCTTTCCTCCCGAGGCCTTTATTCCATTTTCACATTGCCTTCGTGCCCTGCGTCGCTGGGACCCAGCCCCCGAGGCAAGCTACAGCCGTCGCTGGTATGCCCGGAGCGTGCGCTCGGCAAGTCCAGAGGGTGTAGGGCTCTTAGGGCTGGTAGGAGCCCCTGAGGCGCGATGCTCAGGGTCCCCCCATTGACGCACAGGCAGCTCGTGCCAAGGAAATCAGGATGTCGCGAGAGAGAAGCGAGAGGGAAGAAGACCCGAGGGGTGCTTTAGACTTAGTTCCTTCGAGGCGTGCGGCTTGGGGCGAGTCCTTCACAGAGCGCGCCTCGTGATGCGCAGTCCCTCGTGAGGCCCTCCGTCCGTAGGACCCGCTCGCGGCGCCTCCTGAGGGGGGCTCTTGAGGCCTTCGTATCCTGCACCAGGAAAACTGCCAAGTTTTTGCGAATAGTGCAGCAGGGCGCGCTCGCGAGGTCGCCTGTGGGTGTTATGCGAGGAGACAAGAGCACCAAGGACCTGGTGAGGTGACGTGCACGGGAGCAGGCCCGCGAGCCAGAGCTCAGTCGCTTGGGTTTATTAGTGCTGCTAGGACTGACCCGAGCACAGACACCGTGCCCAGCCCCCGCTCGCGTGACAGGCATAGGCGAGACCATGAGCGCGCGCCCTGCAGCGGCAAGCACACGGGGTTTTGAAGGAAATAAGCTTTACTGATGCATGAAGCAAGTTCATTGCATAACAGAAAGATACATGCTGCCGTGTTCGACACGAGTCAGCTTGAGGATGTGACGGCCGAGGGCCCCTCAAGTAAGCCGCCAGCGCGGAGCATGGGGCATCCGCCAGCGCTGAGCATGGGGCTTCCACGAGAGTGGGAAGGAGCTCTCACGTGCTGAAGGCAACATGGGTAGAGAGAGCCCCGGAGCGTGTACAGCTCCATGTCGCTCGTATCCGTGGAGCACGGATAGAACTTACGGTGATGGCGGGCGTTCCATGTGTTTGGTACCGGAACACCCGCCTCCGTCATGAGTGGGGCCGCGGTGGACCGGTGGGCCAGTGTTAACCACCTCCGTAGTTCTTGCGATGTGGGGCTCCAGGCTCATGCACATCAGCCTCGTGAAGGTGGCTGCGGCACCCTCCAGGCCGAACGGCATGCGCGCGAGCCAGGGCGAGCCTGCGGCAATGCGCGGAGGAGGGAAGGGGCCTACGGGGCAAGCCTGGTTGAGGGCGATGAAGTCGACGCACATGCGCACACTATCGCGTGGCCTGGTGATGGGGGTGAGGCTGGCGATCCTCCTGGGGTGGGGGGCTTCACGGGCGACTCCACCATCCTGGGGCTTGTTGACCTCTTGGGTGACGACTTCCTGCTTCTTGGGCACTTGACGAAATTCCTCACGCTTGATGGGCCATGCGCTCCGGCACGCGGCTGAGTGGTGCTCGATCACCTCCCTCGGCAGGCTGGGCGCGCATGATGCTGTACAGACCAACGCATCAGGGCACGCTCGGAGGGAGGTGACGAGCGCGCCTTCCTATTTGGGGGAGGGCCCGCCGCCAGCGGCGAGGGAGGGGCCTGCTTCGCCCCCATCCAGTGATGCCTTCTTGGACTCGACCCGCTCCTGAGGGAGCAGGGGCTTCTTCTTCACGGGCGTTTCCTCGGCAGGCCCAGGCGCATCCTCATCGGCCAGGTACGCGACGGAGGCAGTTTTGTAGGCGTGCTCGAGGGTTTGCAGCGCATCCTTCTCGTCGCAGCGGACGGTGAGGGTACCACGGCTGCCGGGCATTTTGACGAGGCCGTAGGCGTGGTGGGTTGCGGCCAAGAACTTGGTGAGCGCCGGGTAGCCCAAGATGGCGTTGTAAGGCAGGCCGATGTGAGCCACGTCGAAGACGATGAACTCCGTACGGTAGTTCTTGCGGGTGCCGAAGGTGACGGGAAGGCGCACCTGCCCCAGGGGGACAGTGGAGCCGTCGGTGACGCCCGAGAAGGGCCTGGTGGGCATCAGGCGCTCGTAGGGCACTTGGAGCGTCTCGAAGGTCTCGATGGAGATCACGTTGAGGCCAACACCTCTGTCGATGAGGGTCTTGGTGACGGCGACGTTGCTGATGGTGGGGGTGCACAGTAGGGGGACGGCGCCCACGCCCTTCGTGGACTTGGGGTGGTCGCTGGCGTCGAAGACGATGGGGAACTCGGACCACTTGAGGCGGCCGATGGAATCGAGTGACGGGAGGGCCGCGTTCACCTCCTGAGAGAACTGCTTGAAATGGCGGTTGGATGGAGGGGCCTGGGCCCCGCCGAGGATGCAGGCCACCCTGCGGGGCTCTTGGTAGCCCCCAGCGTTCTCAGTGGGAGGGGAGTCGTTGGCGCGTACTGGGGCGGCGTCGGCCTGAGGGTCAGCCTGCTGCGGCTGGTTCTGCCAGCCCTGACGGTTGTTGTCGCCAGCGCCGTTGTTGTGGTTGTCGCCCCAGCGCCCACCTCCGCTACCGCCACCGCGGCCCTTGCCGTGCTCCTTGCGGCGCTCGGTGCGGCCCTCGCGAAGCAGTTTGAGCTCGTGGCAGTCTTCTGTGTTGTGGGAGTTCATGTTATGGTAGGCGCAGAAAGGGCGGCCGTCCTTCTTGGCCTCGCCGCGGTCGCGGCCGCACTTGCAGTCCGGCTCCACCGCGAGCACGGCTGGGCCCTTGCGCTTGGTGTCCTTGGCCTTGGGCTTCGCCATGTCAGGCTCAGCGTCAGCGTCGTTGTGGAGGAAGAGGCGTCCCTCTTCAGCCTTGGCGCAGCGGTCGGCGAGGACGAATAGCTCTGACGAGAGTGTAGCTCATCCCTGACTGAGAGCTTCTCGCGCATCTTCACATCCGTGACGCCACTCGTGAAGGCGGAGACGATCGCGGCGTCGGAGGCCTTCGGGATCTTGTGGCGCACCTGACTGAAGCGCTGGATGAACTTACGAAGGGGCTCGCCAGGGCACTGACGCACGTTCCGCAGGTCGTTGATCGTGAGGGCGCGGTCGCTAGTGCCCTTGAAGTTGGTGACGAACTGCTTGCACAGGTCCTCCCACGAAGAGATGGATGCCTCGGGAAGGTTCGTGAGCCACGAGCACGTAGTGTCCTTGAGGGCCATGGGGAACCAGTTCGCCATGATCCGATCGTCCCCCCTCGCGGCCTGGATGCTGATGGTGTCGAGCAGGAGGAACTCCATGGGGTTCGCGGTGCCATCATAGCGCTGAGGGAGCTCTGGCTTGAACTTGTCGGGCCACACCACGTGACGTAGCTCGGGGGCGAGGGCCAGGTAGCCCCCGTTGGTGACGGCTCCACCGTTAAAGGTAGCGCGGTTCTGGCACCCAGCCATGGCGACGTCATGGAGGACGCGGTCCTGGCGGTCGCGCGCCCTCTCGAGGGCCGCACGCGTGTCCGGGGGCGTGCAGTGGACGATCTGGCAGCTGTCGCCGTTGCCGCTCGGCGCGAGCGAGCCGCGTGACGGCTCCAGGGCGGGCGCGGCGGGGCGGCGCTCAGCCACGTCGCGGTCCGGAGGTGGAGGAGGAGGCGCGTCATGCCCGGCGCGGTCCGCATGGGACGGCGGGGCAGGCGGGGAGCGGGAGGGCTCTTGGCCATCGCGCGCGGCATCAACGAGCTCGGTGATGCGCCCAAGCCAGGCGTCGTAGGCGTCCTCGGTGGGTCGGTAGCGCAGCAGCTCCTGCGCCATGAGCAGCGCGGCGCGCGGAGCGGGGGGATCGCGACGCGTGAGCGAGGAGGTGGTGGCGGAGGGGCCGTGTGCCTGCTCGTTCACTGACGGGTGGGCGGAAGAGGCCACGCGCTCCCTGACAGGCTCGGTGGCGGCGCGAGGGCATCGCCCAGGGACACCACGGGTGGCGGGCGCCGCGGGGACCCTAATAGCGGCGCGACGCGCAACGCGTTCCCGGCGAGCGGCGGTGGCGTCCATGTCGATGCTGGCGTCGAGGTCGAAGGCGCGAAGACGGCAAGTCCCCCTACCTGGCGCGCCAAATGTCAGAGTCTAGGATCCGCGTCCAAGAAACTTCTCCAAGAACTTAGGATTCGAACTCTGGGGGACTTTGCTTGGCAGCCTATGACGGGACTATGGCGGGGACGCGCCGGACTCGCTGGCTCTCACCGGACATGAAGGGGACGCGCGAGCTACCCAGGTTCAGGCCACCGTGCGGTGTAATACCCTACTCCTGCTTGTGTTGGATTGCTCTGTGATGGAGAGCTTGTGGCTCCGAGAACACGAGGCGTGGGGGAGAATGAATCGATCCCCTTACATGGAAGCGGCCCTGCCCCTTTTGTAGTGCCTTGGTCCTCTTCCCCGAAAATATGAGCGGGAAAGGGTAGCCACAGGGCGGCAATTCAAAGGGGGACAGGGGTGCAGGCTTATCCTGACTAAAGGCGGTCTCCGCCTGCCAAAGTAGCTCGTTGTGACGCGCTGGTGGGCTTGGCGATGACCTCCGTCCTGGCGCGCTGATCCGTCCTGATCTCCTATCACCAAAGAGGAAAGCCTTTGGGACTTGCTTTGGGGGAGGCAGACGCCGCTGCTCCCTTATCACCAAAATGGAAGCTGGGCTTGGTCGCGCCCCGCTGTCCTTATCCTGACAGCGGGACGTCACCCATGTGCTGGGCGCGGAGCCCCGCGGCTGGCACCGTACGACTTGCTTCGTGAGAAGGCCTCGCGAGGGGAGCCTCGCGAGGGAACCTGGTGCTTGGCAGCCTCGGCAGGGCCTGTCCTGGCGGGGAGGGGCCTCGTGAGGCTCACCCCTCGCGAGGCGGCTTACTCCGGAGCGGCCGCGGCAGGGCCACTCTCATGGGCCGGCCGCCGAGCGGGGTCCTCTGGGCCAGAGGCATACGGGCCGTGGTACCCTGGTTCCCACTGGGCCGACAGGGAGAGAGTTGGTGTTGACGGCGGCGAAGTTGTTGGTGTAGATCGCCATCACGATGTTTCCCCCGGCGGCGTTCCGGCGCCACCGGGAGAGAGGGGGAGAGAGCCCCCCTCCTTCTTCTTCTTCCTTGGCCTTCCCCCTAGATGGGAGGAGAGTTTCCCCTCTGGTCCATGGCCGCCATGGCTCCCTGAGGGAGGAGCCCCTCCGAGATTGGATCTCTCTCTCTCTGTTTCTCTTCTGTTTCGCGTCCCCCTTTTCTGGCCTTTCACCGTTTCTTAAATATCTGGAGATCCATAACTCCGATCGGGCTGAAATTTTAACATGATTTTTTTCTCGATATAAGCTTCCTTGCGGCCGAAGAAGGGCCCCAACCGACTTACGGTGTGCCCACAAGGCAACACCACGTGGCTGGAGGGGAGGCTGTGCCAAGATGCTTTGTGGAGGTTGTGGGCCTCCGTTTGCGTTGATTCCACCTCCCAAAAATCACATATATTCCAAAATAATTCTCCGTAAAATTTTATCGCATTTGGACTTCGTTTGATATGGATTTTCTGCAAAACAAAAAACAAGCAGAAAACAGGAACTGGCACTGGGCACTGGATCAATATGTTAGTCCCAAAAATAATATAAAATATTGCCAAAAATATATGAAAGTTGTAGAATATTGGCATGAAATTATAAAAAATTATGGATACAACGAAGACGTATCAGGCCCACCCGTCATGGACCCCCGAGGCGGGTCGTCCAGGTGCGCGTCGTCCGGGCAGATCAAATGGCGCGGAGAGCCCAAGTGAGGCGCCCGCGGCATGCCACTGCCAAACAGACAACGTGAAGGGCACTCTCGCCCGCGGAGGCGCCCAGGAGGCAGGTACTCCATCATCTTTTATAGGAGTAATTGGTGTACCAAATCTGATTATATGAGCCAAATATCAGTGATACTTTCTCATTGACAAGGTTAGACTGAAGGAGGAACTCAAAGGTGCAATGGAAATTCTGCAACAGTGCTGGAAGAAACACTGAGTCATTCCAAGACACTCAGGGCAGGGTTTTGTGCTCCAATGTTTAAACCTGACAACAGAACAACAACAACTTCAGGAGAAATGTGGAAGGCTTGACAACTGAAAGAATATTGCTCCTCCAATGGCTTGTGCTTCAGCTGTGGAGAAAAAATTGCCCCTGGGCATGTGTGTGGCAAACAACTAGTGGCACAAGTATAGGCGATCGAGGCAACAATTGATATGGAAGAGATCCTACCACATTTGAAGAAGAACTCCTACTGTCAGTAAATGCATTATCGAGAGTAGACAATCTCAAAACTATACGCCTCAGAGCACTCATTGGAAAAGTGTTGATATTGTTGGATTAAGGTAGCTCTCACAGTTTTATTGATTCAACACTCTTATCTCGCATACTTGTCACTGCTGCTCCATTAGCCAGGACCTTGTCTGTGAAGGTGGCAAATGGAGATGTGCTACCCTGTAAACCTGAAGTACCAGATATTCAGTGGTGGATACATGGAAAGACTTTCACTGTACCAGATTTTCAGTAGCGGATACAGGGAAAGACTTTCACTTACACAATTAAGGTATTAGAGTTAGGTGGATATGATTTGATCCTAGGGATGGAGTGGTTGATCAATGTGATGCTATGGCATGCCACTGGAAGGAGAAGTGGGTACAATTCCAAGACAGGGAGGAACTGGTTAAGTTGCAAGGGGTACTACTAGCAGAATTGTCCGAGTTACAAGAATTGACTGCGGATCAGGTGGTTAAATGGCACAAATAAAATGAAATATGGGCCACTGTTGTCATTGTACCTAATGATCCGAACTCGGAAACTACAATACCTGCTCATGTGTAACATTGTTAACTGATTTTTTGACAACTTCAAGGAGCCTACAGAGTTACCTCCACAAAGAGAGTATGTTCATGCCATACACCTGCTGCCAAGAGCTACACCAGTGAATTCTAGACCCTAAAGATACTCCACACTCCAGAAAGATTAAATGGAAAAACAAGTCATGTAGATGATATCTGTTGGGCTCATTACACCAAGTAGGAGTCCCTTTGCATCTCTTGTGCTCCTCATCATACATAAGTATCATTCTTGGAGGTTTAGCATAGATTATAGAAAACTAAATAACATCACTGTAAAGAGCAAGCTACCCATGCTAATTGTTGATGAGCTAATGGATGAACTGTCCGGCACGACCTGTATTTTCCAATTTGGACCCGAGGGCAGGGTACCATGAAATTAGGATGGTGGAAACATATGGATCTAAAACTGCCTCTGAGACACATCGTGGTTAGTTCCAGTTTAAGACCATGCCATTTGGGTTGACAAACACTCCCTCTACCTTGCAGTGTCTGATGAACTCAATTTTTGCTCTGCAAATCAGGAAGCATGTACTAATTTTTATGGATGACATCTGTAACACCCCAGTAATTAAGCTACAGTGATCTCACCCTGATGATGCCATGTCATCTTGTTTTGCTAAGCTTAATCGCCACTTGATCAAAACTCAGAGTCAAATTCAAATTCAAGTTGCAAGTCAATATAATATTTTTTCAAACAGTAAAACAAAAATGTTGGTAATATTCTAAATATTCCCCAAGCAATTGTAAAAATAACACAAACATCATTTCGATCCCTAAATTGACCCCAACAACTATTTTGTGGTCCAACAGCATTTAAATTGGGCCATTTCAAAATAAACAAATATTTTAGCATTTCCAAATGACCTGACACTTTGTGTGCTACTTTAAAACATTACCTAGTATTTATGTGCCAGAATTCATATTCAACAAAATTCATTTGGTAGTAAAATAAAATGCAAAATAGAGAAGGAATAAATAAAACAGAAAAGAAAAAGCAAAAAGACTCACTGTTGGACTTGGCCGCAAGTGCACAGTGCAGCCCAGCCCAACTCCTCCTCTCTTCTTCTTCCTCTGTTCACCAAGGCACCGTGGACGCCGTGCACGCGCCCATGACCATGGATGGCCATGTGCCGGCCATCCGCTGCATCCCCAACGTCTACAAGGTCCTCCCCGAGCTCCCTGTCAAACCCTAGCTTCCCCAATTCCCCCTCACGCCGCTCTCTTCCTCCCCCGCATGAGGCCGAACCACCGTCGCCATGAACCACCTCGCCTACGTGGCCACCGTGCCCCCCTCCACCTAGGACTGTGCCAGGAGCTCCGCCTGCCTCCCATGCTTCGACTACGAGGACGCGTTCGAGCCTAGAGCCACCGCATCGACCAGATCGACGTTGTCTTATTCCTCTGCCCCATCGGCGATCTTCCTCAACTCCTGTACCTTTGCTGCTCCTAGTCATTCGTCGGGCCACCGTGTGCCTTCTCGGTGAGCTTCCACCCCTTTCCCCTCTACTAGCTAGCTCGTGCGCGTCCCCTAGCTTGCTTCGCCATTCTTGCCGAAGCTCGCCGTCGCTGCCATGCTCGCTGCCGTCGCTACCGCCCCTTTCATGGCCAACCGAGCATGCCAGCTTGCTCAGGGTATCCCCCTGGGGCTGCCCATGGCCTTACTTCGCTTGCGCTGCATCATCGGATCCGTCCACGCCCGTGCTCCGTCCGCCGCCACGTTCATTGCTGCCGTCGGGTTAGCCCGTCCTAGTACAAACTGCTGGCAGCATCGTGTGCACAACATCACGCCAGTGCCGTAGGACCCTTCTGCCGCTCATTTGGTCGCCGGACGGCGATTTCCGCCGCCCGCCTCCGCATCGGGTGCTCGCCGGAGCCACGCGAGTGATTCATTGTGGCGGAACGACAGGGCAGGAGGAGACCATCCAGAGAGAGGTGGGCCTAGGCCCTGGTCGGTGTCCATGGCTATTTAATAATAACACGCTTAACGAGATTTGGGTATTTGATCTGAGACTGCCACTGGCATATATGCACTAACTGTTGTGTGAGATAATGGTTATGGGCCCTCGGCGTCGTCAGTTCCTCCCGAAAGCTCTGTCATATGTCACAATTTAGCGGGCTAATTGTTGGGGTGAGCGGGAACTGCCTGCTGTGTATACAGAGGCGGGTTTTGGTCCTCGACCAGTAACGCAACGTGCAAGAGTGCTTAGGGTGATCGGCCGATGACCCCTTTGCGCTTAGGATGTAGACCGGTGTGTTGACCTCTCTGGAGAGCCTAGGTAGGACTTTGGCGTGTCAATTATCCGAGGCCGGACATTACCCAGAAAAGTGTGTCCGGACAGAGGTAATCGAGCGTATTGAGTTATGTGGTGCACACCTGCAGGGAAGTTAAACTATTCGAATAGTCGTGTCCACGGTAACAGGACGACTTGGAGTTGTATCCCGACCTCTTACAACTAAAACCGGATACTTGATAAAACACACCCAGATAACAGACAGGAATACCCGAAGATCGCTTTCTCACTGGGAGACGAGGGAAGGATCTCTGGGTAGGTTGATGCTATATGTATGTACAAGTTGATACCATATACGCTCCTCTCTTCTATTGCTGCAAGATGTTGTTAGTCTTCGTTAAGTTGAGCTTCTCCCCCTTTATTCTGGCATTTTTGCAGTTTAGTTCAAGTTATAGCCCCATTCCTTTGATATCGATGCATATCTAGCATAGTTTTTATGTAAGCCTGGCGAGTACTTTGGATGAGTACTCACCATTGCTTTGTTATCATTTTCATCCCACCTGGTTGCTACAACAGCTGGTAGCACCGCGGATGCAGGTGGTTTCGATGGTGCTTACTACGTGGAGACCGATGTCGGCGAGTAGTTCAGAGGTCCCAGGCAGGAGGCCTACGCCTTTTCGATCAAGTGTCGTTGTTTTCTCAGCCTTCTTAAGGCAAAACTTGATTAATCGTCTATACCCAGACTTATGTTGTTTGTTGACTGATGTATTATGGTTCTTCGTGACCCTGGCTTGTAATATAAAGATTTATGTTTAATTTGTGTCGTAGAGTTGTGTTGTGATATTAAGGTGGAGTAACCGTTTGTGATTGTGCATGATGCGTGTTTGATTAGTGCACGATTATAAACGGGGGCGTCACAAGTTGGTATCAGAGCCGACTGCCTGTAGGAACCCCCCAAACTCCTTGGTCGATGTTGAGTCTAGTCTTGAAAAACTATTTTTAAACTACTAAGTGTGTTGTGTTGCTTACGGGCCCACATCACCTATGGATGGGATTAGGATCTTATATTCCGCATCTTTACTCTGGGTTCTGAACTTCTCTTCTCTTCGGGTTATAGATTTTGCTAACTCTAACTCTAGGTTCTCGCGATGATTCGTTCCGGAGATCCAGTTACTTTCAGTTACCCCTTCGTTTTGGCAATGCCTTCAGTTGCTGAAATTTGACTCCTTTGAAACCTCTTTTCTTTCAGATGATTCCTACGAGACAGGTCATCCGTCAGATGACGGCTGTTGGAGTCTCGGGAGCACCTGCTGTGCTAGTCAAGCTTTTGACCTACTTGGGATATCGTTGGCACCCTGAGTACACCGTGTACAAGCAGTACCAGGATTTTAACCAGGAACAGTACCGTGCCGTTGTCCGTATCTTTGACTTTGAGACGAACTCCACCTTCGTGCTCCACACTGCTCATGGTGTTGGAGTGACCATTGATATGGCAGTTCATGATGCTGCTTATGCTTGTCTGTCACGTCTTCGTGGAGAGTATTGTGGCTTAGATGATTCCCCTTCCAGACACATCGCGACTGCTTCCGATGAGAATGAAGCAGGGTACTACATTGGAGTATACACCCCTGTCTCTCGCGAGCCTTATTACCATCAGGTCTTTGTCGAGCATGCTGATGATCTAGATCGTGCTAACCGAGCTCTTCGCTACGAGTTGTATGCCACTCATGTGCGCCTTCATGACGCTCTGACGCACCTACTTCCTTTTGTCATATCTCGGCAACTTTCACTATCAGTGCTCTACCCTGCTAGGACGGTGATACCCCCTGGTGTTGGTTGGCCTGTCGTTGGAGGCTACGTTCCCGCACGTGGTCCTCGTCTGCCACCGTAGCTTCAGCTTCCACATCAGAGTCTTCACGGATTGCAGGAGCCTTTCGTGGAGGTTTACCCGACGAATCACTAGAAGTTGTCAGGATTTTGTGGATTCCTCTGAGACTGCTGCAGCCTTGCTAGGTGTAGTAGTTATATTCGTCGCGTGCCTGCATGCCGCCTGCGATATCACTAATCCATGTACTAAACTCTATGTATGAAATCTTTTGCAAGACATGGTTACCACTAAGTAATTCTACCGCACTTCCTTTTCCTCTTGAAATATATGCATATGAATGACCCCTCTACAATTTTCGCTCATACTTGTCTGTCGCACAATTGTTAACCCGTCTATGTTGTTTTGCTCAAAATGGCTAGAGGTAACGGTTCTGATCGTGGTGATGACAATCCACCACCACCACCTTATGTTGCCGCCATGATGGCACAGTTTGAGCTGAACCGCTAGTTCATTGCCGGAATAATGAACTAGTTCCCCAACCTCAATGCTCATCATCAGCCTAGTCAGGTCACACTTCAGGACTTTGTGCGCCTCAACCCAGTTATCTACCGTAGCTCCATGAACCCGCTAGATGCTGACGATTGGCTTCGTGATATCACCTTCGAGATGGAGTCTGCCAATGTTGCCCCTGCCAACTACGTCACCTTTGCGGCGTACCATCTGAAGGGTCCAACTGCACAATGGTGGGACAGCCACAGGTGTATGCTGCCTGTCGGGACCGTCGTCACTTGGCCTGAATTCTAGATTGCCTTCCGTGCACGTCACATCCCTCAGGGACTGATGGACAAGAAGAAGAAGGAATTCTGCAACCTCATTCAGGGCAAGAAGACAGTGGAGGCATATCAGCAGAAATTCCTTGACTTGGCTCGCTATGCTGAAGATGACGTCTCCACTGATGCACGCAAGTAGGAGAAGTTTCACGAAGGACTGCACCCTGACCTGAAGCTCGCACTTAGCCTCCATGAGTCCACCGACTTCGCAACCCTTGTCAACAAGGCCATTCAGGCAGAGACCAGTCAGACTGAGCACCAGGAGTCACTCAAGCGCACTCGTGATGTTGGCTCATCTTCGGGCCTATCTTCTCAGAAGCGTCGAGTGTGGATTCCTCACAACGTTTACCAGCAAGCTGCCCCAGTACCGAGGCCTTCTTATGTTGCACCTCGTCGCCTCCACCACTGAAACAACTCAGAGTTCAAGGTGGACAGCCCAATATTATGGCTCCTTGCCCCAATGATTGCGTGGGCTTCAAGTGTGGACAGCTAGGTCACCGTGCCAGAGCCTACCGTCAGAATCATCTGGCACTTCCTTCCACTAGTCGTGGAAATGGCCGTGGCAACAACTATAATACCAGGCCGCCTGCATTCGATTGTGATCATGTCAACCATCACTAGTGCAGGCGAGTCCTATACAAACGGTTTTTACCCCCTTTCCATGATAGAGTTTTAAACCGTTGCCTTGCCTGTGTGTGCAATAGGGGGCAAGGGTCCATCCCACACGACCCAGAAACCGTCGATGATAGGTCCTCCGGTCACACACGGGGGGCAAAAAGAGATCGTGTGCGATCGGGCGAGTCATCAGAGACAATTATACAAGCCCAATCGTGTACTTAGCATCCCACACAGTGAATCCCAGACACACGTTTCTGTTTGTATGTACATCACACACAATTTTCCGCATCACATCGTCTGTGATAGCGTTGCCATCACAGACGATATTTATAATTTTATCGTTTGCGTTATTGAATGCATCACGCACGGTGCCTAGAAGAAACTGTATGGCATAGGCTATCCATCACACACACTTTTTATGTGGAAAACGTTTGTGCAAGGTGGCCTAACACAAACAGTTGTCCAGAGGAAGTCATGTGTGATTGTTCATTGATCCAACATGTTTACTTCCTAGAAACTGTGTGGGTTGTCTGAGGTCATCGCCCACGGTTTTGTCTCAATAACCGTCTGCAATAGAAAAAACCCAATAAGCAGGCTAATTGGCCTATTATTTTTAATCCATTTAGTAATCAAATTGACATTTTATATTAAACACACAATATATTTCATTTTCATATTACGGCAACCAGGATTTCATAATTGAAATACATCATAGTACAACATCATATAGCTTCAGCACTCAGTTACACCATATAGGCATATAGCTAGCTACCCCATTACACAATAACACCAAGTTTCACATGCAACATCTAAAACCTTTGGAAATTAGCATCATAGACGGTAGATAGATAAATGAATCTCATCTAGAAAACTGCCGAAGCGGAAGGCGAATATTGAGCCTTCAATGATGTTGAAGGTTCTTGCAACTTTAGGCCAGTGCCTGTGGATGATTGACCGCCCATCCTTCGTCCTCTTGAGGAAGACTTCAATATTGTTCCGTGGGTGTTGTATGAATACCTTCCTCGCCTCTTGACCATACCGGTGGTTTGAGAGGTAATCATCGGTGAACTGCTTTGGAAAGGCCTGAAAACAAAGATATGCATAAATATCTTCTCTAAATTTTGAAATGGCGCAAAGGAATAAAAAAACAAGGTATAAGAGTTAGTACCATCCTGTAGTTGACTGAAGTCTTCTTCATTGTGCAGACAAAGATCTTATTGTTTTTCGTCGCTAGTTTCTTTATCCTAACAATCTTTCTGAGTTTCTTGACTTGACTGATATTCATGGACATCTCATTTCCCCATATGCAAAATGGGTCGAACAGTGGGTCAAAACCTCTAACAGCGGGACCTACATGTGCAAGACCAAATTGTTAAAAACCTAAATATTAGAATGGTTCCTGCAATTGCACAATAATGTGCTATTAGCCAAAGGACCATGCATGTGCAAACCTCGATGGTAAACCTCAATGCTTCCCATTGTTTCCCTGCAACACATATAAGGTAGTTATTGATCAGGTTAAGTGAGAGTTGGCATACAATGAGTAAAATATGTTGATGAAAAATAAACACATTGCAGACCCAACAGATTAATTCAAGCCACATGGAAAAGCCAGTTATCCAAAGCAAGCATGCTTACGGACTAGGAAATATAGCAATTGTATATGTTTCTCATGTATTTAGTACAGCCAAATTCGATTTATTTCTGACATGCATAACAATACAAAATTGTACCCACAACAATTGAACATCGCATTGCAGAATTGAACCAAACAGTTAACTAAACACCACAACAAATGAACCAAATAGTTAACTGAGCACCACATTGCACAATAGAACATACTAGAAGATCAGACAGTTAACCAAACCAAGCATGCTTAACAACTTTGAAATATAGCAATTGTATATGTTTCTCATGTATTTAGTACAGCTAAATTCGATTTATTTCTCACATGCATAACAATACAAAATTGTACCCACAAGAATTGAACATCGTGTTGCAGAACTCAACCAAACATTTAACTGAACACGACAACAAATGAGCCAAACAGTTAACTGAGCACCACATTGCACGATAGAACATACTAGAAGATCAGACAGTTAACCAAACCAAGCATGCTTAACAACTTGGAAATATAGCCCTTGTATATGTTTCTCATGTATTTAGTACAACCAAATTCGATTTATTTCTCACATGAATAACAAGCCAAAATTGTACCCACAAGAATTGAACATCACATTGCAGAATTGAGCCAAACAGTTAACTAAACATCACAACAAATGAACCAAACAGTTAACTGAGCACCATATTGCACAATATATAGAACATATATACTAGAAGATCAGATTGCATAGTATAACATTACATAGGACAATTCACTAGAATTTCTAAAGGAAAGGCAGGAACAACACAGGCAACAGGTAAACCAAACATGCTTAACTGGCGTAGCTAGCTGAACATAGGTCCTTATAGTAAGCTAAAAAAACAAGCTACTCCTCATCGTCGAAGATATCAATGACGATGGGCTCCTTAAACTTGGAAGAGGGTAAGGCCTCCACATCGTGGGTGCCCTCCTCGTAGTGGTGAGTCGCCTGAGGCACTCTGGGCACCAACCTGCTGGCTCTGGAGTTGAGGTAAGCACGGGCACGCTGAGAAAACACCTCGTAGTCTTCGTCGAAGGCACCGGTGGTGGCCTCGAGAAAACACCATGTACTGTCATTTAAAGCCGCAAACCACGTGGCGGCCTCCGCGCGCGAGGCGTCAACGGTGGCCTCGACAGCGAGGTGCTCCTCCAAGATCTGGGGGTCGGCACGCATGGCAGCCATCGTGACCTCATCCGCGTGTGCGGCCGCGATTTGCTTCTCCACTTCCAAATGCTCCTTGAGCTCCTGGCTATACTGCGTGCACCATGGCTTTGGGCGGTGCTTATTTGGAGGATGGGGCGGTGATTTGGGTGGAAGGTGTCGCGCTGGCGGTCGGGGCATGTTGAGATGGAGGAGGAGGACAAGGATGGGGGTCGGGTGTGGATTACCTGACTAGATCGATGAGGCCGAGCAGCAGGAAGGAGCATCGCCGGCGAGGAGGTGGTGCTGCAAGCAAGCAGTGAAGGTTTGAACTTGGAAAGGAAGGAGGAAACAGAGGAAATGTGGCTTTTAGTCAGGAGGTTGGGGGGAGGTAGATATTTCTGTGGATGCCGAATTTTTTTGCTCCGTTCAGCGAAAAACTCTCGCGCATAGTGTCATCAGACACGGTCCCGTATTCAGCACTGTGTACGATATCTGAACATCACAAACGATTCATATAGCTTACCCCGTGTGTGATGAGTTTGAATGTGCAAATTTTGGTCCGAATTTCCCTGGTTACAGTGGTCATCCACGTCATTGCATAATTTGGGTACACAAAAGAGCCTACAGCACACCTACACTTCTTAATCGAGCAAGTTCAGCAATTAAACAGAGCTAGCTGACCTAAACATTACTCTAACAAAAGACCGGCGCTCTAAAGAAAGACTACTACTCCGCCTGGCGCTCGTCGATCTCCGCCACCTCCTCCAGTCCAGCTCGCGCTCGACGATCTCCCGGGGAAGGGGCTCCATGTCATCCATCGCAATATACTCGACAAGCATCTCACCGTCCATGTCCGCCTTCTCTTTGGAAAAGGCCGCCACGAGCTGGGCGTGTGGTCGGCCGCGGTCCGGGTGTGGACGGCCTCCATCTCGGCTATGGATGCCGCCGACGAACGGACGGCTGCTCGAGCGCTCTCGGCGATTGCCAACTCTTCGGACGTGGGTTGTCGACCGGTGTCGGAGAAGCTTCGTGTGATTTGTGTGGTGACCGCCACGAGCTGGGCGTGGGCAGCCTCCATCAAGGCTACGGCAGCCGCCGAGGAACGGACAACTGCTGTGCCGCTCTCGCCATTTGCTATCCCCGTCGCAGATGTTACTGCCGCAATCTCAGCTGCAACAGCTGCCTTTTCGGCTGCCGCAGCCGCCCGGTCGGAGATTGCGACCGCGCTCATGGAGGTTGTGAGCGCGCTCATGGCGGCTACGACCGCGCTCTGGCCGGAGTGGGCCGCCGAAGTTGCCCTCACGATGCGGGTCCATGTCCCCATCTTTGACTGGCGACGATTGAACAGTAAAATGATATTGGGGAGCTAGTGTGGTTGACGCACCGGTGGTGGACTGTAGCCGACGAAGCTTCCGGCGTAAGCCATATATGAGGGTGCTCCAAGATATTTTGTACTGCATCTCACACGATTCGTGATAATAAACTATGTGTGATGTCCTTGATTTAAATTTTGATTTGAAAAACAAAATGGGGTCACAGCGGCAAAGGACGGTGTTTGAATTGCAAGAACATTTATCTGCAGTGAACCTGCAACTATGGGAGTGTTGTGTTAAAATCTGGAATTATTCAGGGTTCGTTTGGACATTTTCATACATTAACTGAGTTTTCTAAGCATTTAATGTGCATAATTCAAATTTGAACTACCGGCACATGCTCCAGCGCACCAAAATGGGTTAAAAAATCATGTATGTGTCCTTGGGTGCATGTTTAGGTCCCATGCAAGAAATGGGAATGAATTTCAAACACATCGGCGTCGTGGCTTGGCCGCAAACATTGAGAAACTTGGTTTTTAAATTCCTGTAAATCCAAAACTCGTCTGAAATTCATGAAACTTGGCATGGTGTCATGAAATGGCACCAACATGTCGTGGTAAATATTTTGTCCAATTTGGGATAAGTTTTGGTATAAGCTTTTTACAAACCAGAGCTTCTCACAAGAAGCCTCGTGGTTCCGGTAGGGAACGTGTCACCTTTGTGGACGAAACAACATTCGTTGCCTCTTCTCGCCTTGAATATTTTTCCAGAGGCAACATGGATCAATAGGAGTGTCGTGTTAAAATTTGGAAATATTCAGGGTTCGTTTTGACATTTTTATACATTGACTAAGTTTTCTAGGCATTTAATGTGCATAATTCAAATTGGAACTACACGCACATGCTTCAGGGCACCAAAATGGGTTGAAAAAATCATATATATGTCCTTGGGTGCATGTTTAGGTCCCATGCAAGAAATGGGAATGAATTTCAAACACCTCGGCGTCATGGCTCGGCCGCAAACATTGAGAAACTTGGTTTTTAAATTCATGTAAATCCAAAACTCGTCTGAAATTCATGAAACTTGGCACGGTGTCATGCAATGGCACCAACATGCTATGTTAAATTTTTGTCCAATTTGGGACAAGTTTTGGTATAAGCTTCTTACAAACCAGAGCTTCTCACAAGAAGCCTCGTGGTTCTGGTAGAGAACATGCAACCTTTGTGGACGAAACAACATTCGTTGCCTCTTCTCACCTTGAATATTTTTCCAGAGGAAACATGGATCAATAGGAGTGTTGTGTTAAAATTTGGAATTATTCAGGGTTCGTTTGGACATTTTTATACATTAACTGAGTTTTCTAGGCATTTAGTGTGCATAATTCAAATTTGAACTACAGGCACATGCTCCAGTGCACAAAAATGGGTTGAAAAATCATATATGTGTCCTTGGGTGCATGTTTAGGTCCCATGCAAGAAATGGGAATGAATTTTGAACAACTCGGCGTCGTGGCTCGGCCGCAAACATTGAGAAACTTTGTTTTTAAATTCCTGTAAATCCAAAACTCGTCTGAAATTCATGAAACTTGGCACGATGTCATGAAATGCCACCAACATGCTGTGGTAAATTTTTTGTCCAATTTGGGACAAGTTCTGGTATAAGCTTCTTACAAACCAGAGCTTCTCACAAGAAGCCTCGTGGTTCCGGTAGAGAACGTGTCACCTTTGTGGACGAAACAATATTCGTTGCCTCTTCTCGCCTTGAATATTTTTTCAGAGGCAAAATAGATCAATAGGAGTGTCGTGTTAAAATTTGTAATTATTCAGGGTTCGTTTCAACTTTTTTATACATTAACTGAGTTTTCTAGGCATTTAATGTGCATAATTCAAATTTGAACTACAGGCACATGCTCCAGGGCACCAAAATGGGTTGAAAAATCATATGTGTCCTTGGGTGCATGTTTAGGTCCCATGCAAGAAATGGGAATGAATTTCAAACACCTCGGCATCATGGCTCGGCCGCAAACATTGAGAAACTTGGTTTTTAAATTCATGTAAATCCAAAACTCGTCTGAAATTCATGAAACTTCACACGGTGTCATGAAATGGCGCCAACATGCTATGGTAAATTTTTTGTCCAATTTGGGACAAGTTTTGGTATAAGCTTTTTACAAACCAGAGCTTCTCACAAAAAGCCTCATGGTTCCGGTAGGGAACGTGTCACCTTTGTGGACGAAACAACATCCGTTGCCTCTTCTCACCTTGAATATTTTTCCAGAGGAAACATGGATCAATATGAGTGTTGTGTTAAAATTTGGAATTATTCAGGGTTCGTTTGGACATTTTTATACATTAATTGAGTTTTCTAGGCATTTAATGTGCATAATTCAAATTTGAACTACATGCACATGCTCCAGTGCACCAAAATGGGTTGAAAAATCATATATGTGTCCTTAGGTGCATGTTTAGGTCCCATGTAAGAAATGGGAATGAATTTGAAACACCTCGGCGTCGTGGCTCGGACACAAACATTGAGAAACTTTGTTTTTAAATTCCTATAAATCCAAAACTCGTCTAAAATTCATGAAATTTGGCACGATGTCATGAAATGGCACCAACATCCTGTGGAATTTTTTTGTCCAATTTGGGAGAAGTTTTGGTTTAAGATTCTTACAAACCAGAGCTTCTCACAAGAAGCCTCGTGATGCCGGTAGTGAACGTGTCACCTTTGTGGACGAAACAACATTTGTTGCCTCTTCTCGCCTTGAATATTTTTCCAGAGGCAACATGGATCAATAGGAGTGCCGTGTTAAAATTTGGAATTATTCAGGGTTCGTTTCGACTTTTTTATACATTAACTGGGTTTTCTAGGTATTTAATGTGCATAATTCAAATTTGAACTACAGGCACATGCACAAATGCACCAAAATGGGTTGAAAATCATATATGTGTCCTTGGGTGCTTGTAGGGACTGTAGGGTGCTGTTTTCCAATTTGAGACAAGTTTTTTGATTTTTTTTTCTAGAGCCAGCATTGAGAATATTGGTTTAAATTCTAGTAAATCTAAAACTCACACGAAATTTGATTTTTTTCCTAGAGCCAACATTGAGAATATTGGTTTAAATTCTAGTAAATCCAAAACTCACACGAAATTCATGAAATTGGGCATGGTGTCATGATATAGCACAAATATGCTCTGGTATTTTTCTTGTCCAATTTGAGAGAAGGCGCATACATTAACAGCCAACAAAGCCATTTTGGAACAAATAGTTGTCACGTTATCATCACAAACGGTTGTACAGTATTATTTAAATCGTGGGAGTTCTAAGGACCATTTAGGTGCCGCCATGTGTCCCACTTTTTAATGGCTAGGAGGTGCCGTGCGGGTAGATATTTGAGTAGACGGGAGGCGTGCGAGCGCAGTCCGCTGCGCAGGCTGACCGAGAGGCGTGCGAGAAGTCCTCCGCTGCGTAGGTGTAACATCCCAAAATTCTAAATTTTGGAATGTTACATAAATTAAGTATAAATGATTGCTTGTGTGATTGATTGTGTGAAATTGAGTGGAAATTGAAAACTTTTTGAAAGTTTCATGAGAGGGAATAAAAGGACTTTCCCAAAACTTTCATCTTTGCATTTTGGTCCCCAGGAATTCAAATTCATTTCATCACAAAACCCTAGAGTGAAGATGATATGACTTCTTCCATTAAAAGAAATGAAAAGGGATTTGAAAATGATTTGAATTTCTGTTGAAATATTTTCAAACCAGAGACTTTATGCCACTCAAGGATTTTCATGAGGGAAGATAATATGACTTCTTCAAATATTGGAAATAGAGTGGGAAGTAGGAGGCCACTTTCAAAATGTCATTATAGCCACTTTTGGAATTACTCCATCAAGGTTTCAAAATCTTTTCCAATTTATATTTCAAATTAAATAAAGAGAGAAGGTAATAGGACTCCTTCAAATAGTGAAAATAAATATGGGAAATGAATATTGGAACCAATTCAAAGTGGTTTGAAAAATAATTGGATTTAATTTACTAGCTAATTCTCATTTTATTTGAATATTGCTTAAATAGGTTTTTATGCAAATAATTTTCCCTAATAAAATAAATATATGTAAATGAGGGTAAAATTATTCCCTCCAATGGAAAAATAAGGGAAAATTATTTTGGAATCATTTTGAATATTTGAAAATTCAATTTGGATTATTTAAATGGCTACAAAATGCATTTTCATTTATTTAATTTTCTGTATATTTTATTTTCCTCTGAAAAAATAGTTCATATTTTAGGAAATATTTTTGTGAACATTTTGATATATAATATGTCTATATAATATTTTGTATTTGCTTTATTTTATCTCTTTCCTCTTTGTGTTTATTTTAGAAAGAAAAAAAATGACCGAAGCCCACTTAGCCTAGGCGCAGGCCAGCATCTCTTTTTTTTTTCGTGTGCAGTTTCTCTTTCTTTCCTCTTGGGACTGAACAGAGTGGCCCAATAGGATCCAGCGCTCGTCTTCCTCCTCTCCTACGTTGACCTACCGAACAAGAAACTCCATGCGCCTGTACCTACTCTTCTCTCTCTACCATTTGATTTGTTCACCGTTTCCATCTATGATCAACACGAAATTTGTAAAGAATGTTATGACGAATCCATTCAGGGAATTAAAATCTCGTTTTAATGCGTTGATTTTCCGGAAATACCTCCACGATTCGCGCCTCGGATCTCCTCGAACCGACCTCCCCTGCTCCTATAAAACCCCCAGCAGCGCCTCGAAGTCCCTCACTGCCACACCCGAAACCCCTCTCTAAATCTACCCCCTCCGTGAACAATTGCTCGCCGAAGTTTGTTGGTTCCGCCTCTGTCCGCGGACGTTTCCGACGCCGTCGAGGTGAGCTAGACCCATCTTTTCCCAGTTCTTCGTATCTTCCTGCCTCACATCTCCCTGACATGCCCTTACTTCTGTTTTTCTAGCCGGAGCGCGCTCCCCACGACGCACGCAACCGGCCGGAGTACGGCCCAACTCCGGCGGCCTCTCACCATAACCACAGCACGAGGTCGAGGCGTGGACCTTGTCCAACAGACCCGCCTGGTCGTCCTCTACGCCGTTCGGTCATTCGATCTACGCGGTGACCATCTTCACCAACTCTGGCGAAACTCCGGCGATACTCCGGTGAACTCTCTCTCTCGCACACCCAGACTTGCTAAGTATCGGCCGTCCTCTAGTAAATCCCGAACTAGCACTTTTCTAGCCAATTACAGGGCGACACTTGTCCCCTGGCCGATCTCTAGTAAATCCCGTAATTCATTTTTTCCAGAAAAATAGCAATTTTAGAAAATTCATATCTATTAGTCTACTTATCCAAATTGAGTGATTCAAAAGCCTAAAGTTTCACAAAAATATTTAGTTTATTTTAAAATTTAATTTTAGCTAAAACAGTACTGTTTAGTTGTTAATTTGTTTATTTCTTAAACTTTAAGTTTTTATTTGTTTTTAATTGAAACTTTTTGTCACTTTTGACAAATCTGATTTTTGTTTCTGTTAATCAACAGCAGGCAATTTTATTTTATTTGAATTTTAAAATTTGTTTTCTTCTGTTTTGTGTTGAAACTTGCATAGGACATAACTATAGTTTTATTTTAGCCTTTTAATTGTTTCTTTTTGTAATTTAAACTTTGAGAAAAATACTTGTTGTTAAATTATTAAATTATTAGTTTCCTTGCTGTTAATTATTGGTTTAGGATAATTTAGTGCTGTTGTGGTTGATTTGTGTGAGTTGGTTTCTCACTGATTTTCTTTGAAGTTCCTTTGGATTTTTAATTGGTTTTCTTTTGTTTTCAACTTTATTTTATTTATTGCTTTTATTTGTTGATTTTAGAATTGTTTGCTAGAATGTTTGCTTATGTGAATGCAATGTTTGACTATATAGATTTTCATCCGAGAGTGACGAATAGTGCTATCAGGATTTTCTGAGAGCGATATAATCTTCACCAACTATACCAGACAAGTTCACTTTGACCATATATTCATACCTATGTTTTTATTGCATTTAGTGTCACATTTTCAACTTTTCCTCTAGTAGTTATATTGAATCTTGTAGTTGAGTAGGAGCATGAGGTAGGAACCCACACCACTGATACTAAACCCCGGGAACGTTAGTTATTTTAATGCTACACTATAGTAGACGGGGATTGGTATGAGTGCTCGTGAGTGGTGTGAGAAGGAGGACTCTACGTCAATGACGACACCTTCAAGATGACAACTTCAAGGCCTGCATCTACAAGACCTCAAGACTTCAAGACTCGAGACAAGAATTCAATATACCTCTGGGTGGAGGATGGTTTGACGGGCACCCTGGGGAATCCAGTGGTTGACCCCGGGATTCACGGGGAAGCTCCATGACATCTTGCGGAAAGCTTCACCCAGGCTCAAAGAGACGGAAGAATACTTCATGCCCGGAAGCTTACCTATGCAGCCACAAGTCAATATGGGCTCTGGCTTGGTTGACCTTAGTAGTGACTCTGGCTGGGACGGTGCTAGAAGATGTAGCAGAACGGTAGGATTGGATGGGCACCGGACGGTGGTCAGGGGAACTCTTCGGAAGATCATGTTTTGATAGTCCTGTTCTCAAACACTCTGAAGTGCAAGGACTTAAAAGGGAGGGATCGAATCTTGTGGGTAAAGTGCACAACACTCTGCAGAGTTAAAACCTAATCGATTAGCCGTGTCCCCGGTTACGGACAAATTGAACCTCTGGACTTGGATCTATCTCTGAAATCTCAACACCGGACTGATAATTAATTGTGGGCAACTTATAATTATGGGCTATGAGACATCGGTTGGCGGAACCATGTCATATTAGATAACTTCGTAGTGAAGACTCCTGATACTCCTTTGATGTAGGGAAAATAAAACCAGCTTTTACGCAAAAACTCAGACACAGAGCCACAAAGCCATATTGCATATAGAATAGTCTTTATCATCTGCTTCTTAATGTGATCTTGTCGGTACATTCAATGTACTGACCTACATGGCTGCAACTTATCATGTTGTAGATATTTCTACGACGAGTAAGAGTTACGATATAGGGTTACGGTCTACACTCAACTTGCCGTTGGTGTTGATGGGACTCCACACCCTAGTTGATTTGTTTCCACTGTGATAAATAAGGTATACTCTGGATCCACGGTATTTCTTTTACATGTGATGTTATGGTATTTCATCGAAGTAATGTGTGTGCCAGCATACTGATTCAGGGATGGCACGGAAAGCACAGAGACTTGACCGTATTGGGTCGGGTCGCTACAGCAGGCTCACCGGGAAGCGAGCCCTTTGACCTCCATCGCCACCTGCCTCGCTCCCAACTTCTCCATTAATGGCGCCCGAGCCGCTGTTTAATAGGCGGCCTTAATGATCTCTCTTCGCCTCCCATTCCCCTCTCGCCTGAATCCTATCTTCCAGAGCTCCACCTACGCCATGGCGCACAAGGATCATCTGCCACTAGTCTTCCAATTTGGTGAAGTCGACTCTGAGCCAAAGGAGATAGAAAATAAGGGGGAATGGGACCTCAAGGACATGACCCTGAATGAGTTGGCCGCGGTGGATGCTGCCCCGCGCCCGTCCCAGCTCCCATCCCCGCGCCCGCGCCAGCGACCATCCCTGTGGCATTGATGGGCTGGTCACCGAGCACCATCACGGCACTGGAAGCCGCGGGCATCAGCGAGGTCCCCGCGGACCCTCGAGAGCTCGTGTACGTGCCACCCCATCGCCCCCGCCTGTGCTCGTGCACGCCCCTGCACCCACCGCGGCGCCGGTCCCCGTGCGCGTGCCTGCACCCGCCCTGCTCGTTCTCGTGCGTGCGCCTGCACCCGCCGTGCCCCCCTCAGCGTCATGGGACGCCACCGTCGACCGCTACCTCACAGCGCCGCGAGTCGCCGTCCCCCCGCCCCCCCGCATGTCGATCGCGCGACGACCGGCTCTTTGATTTGCAAGTCCAGAAAATTCTGGGCTGGATTGAAGATTTGAACAACGGCGTCCCGGAGGACGACAACGCCGGCCCAGCACGCCGCCGCCGCCGCAATTAGTTTTTTGTTTAATATATTATATCAATCGTATGAATGTAAAGTCACAATGTGACTGTATGAAATCTATGGTTTGATCAACTGAGTGTTTTTTCTCTAAATGTACAAACTTATCAAAGTAAAAAAATAAAAAAAAACATCAATGTTTTTCTCTGAATAAAACACTCATCGCAAACGTTTCAGATTGAACACCCGTATGCAAGCCAGAGCTATGGTTCCTTCGCCACTAAGCCAAGGAAAAAATTTGCGCGCAGGATTTGTGCATCGCTTCATCGCAAACGATTTTGCGTGATGACCCATGTGCTTACTACAGACAATTTGGTAAGATTTGCATCTGTCATATTGGGTATATTGCCATTTGTCAAATTGGAAACATTGGCATTTGTCAATCTAGTAACATTGCCATTTGTCAACCTTGTAACACTACCATTTGTCCAATTTTGCAGCTAAAAATCACTAGTCCTGTCTAATTTTGCAATTGAAGTTCACTAAGCATAGATATCATTCATAGATTAAGCAGTCGTTCTTTATACAAACAGTCCAACTCGACAGCTGAACCGAACAAACTTTTCCCCAATTGTTGCCAACCACATACTGAAATAGCTAGTTCAACTATATATACTAGCTAATTGTAAGTACGTAGTACAGTTCAACCATATCTATATTCAGATGAACTAACAAAATAGCCCCTAAATACTACTACGGAGGGGATTTGTACTACTTCCAGCAGCCTCTCCTCTGCCGAGCGCGCTCAGTAAGAGGCAGAGGAGGAGGAGCCTACCGACGAGCTGGAGGAGTGGAATCCGGCGCGTGCCGCTGCCGCAGCTTTAGCGACCCCCAGCTCGTACGCCCTCTGCCGCTCCTGGCGATCCTACTCGAAGCGGCGGGACTCCTTGTAGATCTCCACATTCCGCGCCACAGAGGCGGCTTCTGCCATGACCACGGCGGCGGTAAGACTCTTTGCATGCTCGACCAGACGCTCCTCCTCCTCCCGCAGGAACTCGATGTAACGCGCAAGGTCACTGACGCAAATGCGGGCCTCCACCTTCCGCCTTCGGGTCGCGATGGCGGAGCAGGTGATGGCCTCTGCGGCCGACGGTGGGGTGGCTGCCACGACGGCCACCTCCCGCCTTCGGGCCGCGGTGGCGAAGCGGGTGATGGCCCAGGCGGCTGACGGTGGGGTGACCGCCACGGCGGCCGACGGTAGGGTGGCGGCAACGGCGGCCGGCAACAGCTGTCGTCGGGCAGCGACGGCGGAGCGTGTGGTGGGTGGTGTGCGCACACCCAACAGGGCCACCACGCGCACTACACGCGCCCGGGGACTACGGCGCCGCCATGGTGCAGCCTCCTAGCTGGAGCTGTCCTCTGACGGCGGAGTGGCTGAGCGACGACGACGGACCGGTGCCATTGGTGATTGTGGGAGAAGTATGCTAGATAAGCTATAGGGAGGGAGGGGAAAATGCGATGCGGACTCACCGGCCGTGAGGGTTTATATACCAGGCCGGTAAGCATTGGAGTTTTGGGGGGATTTCGCCGAGTTGGGCGGGAAGCTTGCACGGTTGCGCGAGAACGGGCACACCGACAATTCATTGGCGCCTCTTCGAGCCAACGCGTGGCCAAAAGAAACGCCTGTGCGGTGCTCAAGCTTGCACTCGAAGCCTTGGGCGGCAACACGGTGACAAGACGTGCGAGAGGAGGATGAAATGGCATGTACACATATGGTTAATAAAAAAAGTTTGCGATTTAATTACCTAGCAAACGGCTATTCTCTACGCAGTGTCGCGAACGATTGTTCGCCCACGGTGTGATGTGAAACGCGAGGTCGTTTCACATCACGCCGCCAGCTCGCAACCGCCGGCCGGCTTGTAGACGGCCATTCCCTGCGTGTTCAACTGCTCTATCCGTGTGGTTGCTCACGGTTGAGGCGGCCGCGGCGCGCTCTACTCCCGTCCCTCCGCGCGCACTCTGCTCGCGTCCCTCCGCATGCTCAGCCCGCGTCGACCCTCCGCGTGCGCTGCCAGCGTTTGGGGCCGGCGCACGATCATGTACGTTTGCGGTGCCATATGCATGCAGTTGTGCCGGGCGCGGCGCCACAATGCAGTTACCCGCTGCAAAAACTGCCATGCAGACATGCCGAGAATCCAGGCCGTCCGGCCCCCATTTATTCCCACGGCCATTTACCTTAATCTCTCGTGCCCCACAACACAATAAGCACACCCACGATGACACATACAGAGAGGATATCTAGCGGCTCCAATGGCGCTCCTAGTGGCTGACGACGACTACGGGCAGCAGTTCACCACGCGTCACGTAGTGGACACCCACATGAGGGGGAAGGACCTCTCGATGGTGTACACCAACGAGCCGGTCTCGGTGGAGAGCTCCATCCACACTGTGGAGCAGTTTCTTGCTGAGGACAAGTACCAAGTGGTCGGCATCGACCTCGAGTTCACCGGCGGTCGTGCCAGGTATGATTAGAAGGTTGTCGTCACCCAGTTGTGTGTGCGCCATCACGCCCTCGTCTACCACTACTCCCTGGCCACAAGGCCTTGCGAGCGTTTCACCAGGTTTATCAACAGCCCCGACTATAGGTTCGCTACGGTGGACACCGACAATGATCTAAAGGTGCTCAAGACTTTGGTCTTGGCCTGCCAGAAGCTTGTCGACATCCAAGGCCAGTATAGGGTCTGGGGCAGCACGAAGAAGAAGGACTCCCTGGTTGACCTCGCCGCGGCCATCATCAATCCCTACTACATGAACATGAAGGATGAGTGCAAGAAGAACAAGACCGCCTGGCACAGCGCATGGGTGCAGAGACTGGATGAAGAACACGTCAAGTACGCGGCCAAGGACGCGTACACAAGCTACGAGATGTACAGACGGATCGTTGACATGAGGAAGTGCCTTCGTCCTGCCCCAGTCGAGGGATCGAGCCACAACCAGAGCACTGGCGGCAGCGTCACAAGTAGTGGATGATTAGATGATCATTTCTCCTAGTTTAGTATGCATGTAATTGTTTATTGAGGTGTGTGCAAATGTTATGTATAGTCAGTTATGTAATTGGATGTTTATTTTGGTTATGCAATCATGTTCTTATAAGTATATATGTTGTTGTTCTGTAGACGGAGCATAGATGTTGTGCAGACAGAGCAAATCACATCACAGACGGACTAAACTATGGAACCTGTCAGTGATGATTTCATCAATCGCTGAGAATTGTATACCAGCGCGTTTGCCCACAACACACACAACTTATTAGCAGGAACCGTCTATGTTATTATCGGTCTTCCCACACAATTCTGATTACTAACCTATTTGTCGGGTATCACACACATCTTGTTAAGCTGAATCATTTGTGTTTATTTTGGCTTATCACAAACAGTTCATCCGAGTGACGTGTATGCATATATCGCACACACCTTCATCTGGCTAACCATTTATGTTATTTTGGCTCATCGCAAACAGTTCATCCAAGTGACCTATATGTCGTCTATCGCACACACCTTCATCCGGCTGACCGTTTGTGTTCTTCTGGATCATCACAAACAGTTCATCTGAGTGACCTGTATGCCGTCTATTGCACACACCTTGATCTGGCTGACCGTTTCTGTTGTTTTGGCTCATCACAAACAGGTCGTATGGATCAACTGTATGCCATGATTCGCACACGCAACTCTAATCTGAATCATATTTGATGGATCTGCCATTGCACACAGTTCATTTTATTGGTGATGGTTTTATTACCATACCGTTTGCGATTCATGCATTGCACACAGTTTGGTCGATTGGTCTCCGATACATGTGTCGCGTTAGGACCTTCCTGCAGTAGTGCATGTCAACCTCGAAGAATCTCAGGAGGAACCAAACATCGTGATGGGTACCCTTCCTGTTAATTCAGTACCAGCTTCTGTTCTTTTTTGATTCAGGAGCATCACATTCATTCATCTCGGAAGAATTTGCATTCATGCATGGCATATTACGTGAAGAGATGCATTCCCCATTAGTTATTAATACCCCGGGATCTCATTGTCAAGCCACCATGATAAGCCATAATGTCCCCATTGAAATTGAAGGACTAGAATTGCTTGCCTCTCTCATCACCCTCAAGTCTTCCAACATAGATATCATCCTTGGTATGGATTGGCTGAAAACTCATTGCGCTTTGATCGACTGTGATGCTAAAACAGTCCAACTTTTACACCCCTCCAACCAGATAGTGAGCTACTCAGCTCGCAAGATCCAGAATGCCGAAGCCCAGATATATGCGATGAATGCTTTGAATGCATCACTGTTGAATAACATCGAGAACATTTCGGTCGTTCGTGACTTCCAGGATGTCTTTCCAGAAGAACTTCCAGGAGTACCCCCTGTTAGAGCTGTCGAGTTCGTCATCGACTTGAAACCAGGCACCGCTCCTATCGCCAAGTGCCCATACAAGATGTCGCCGCATGAACTTCTCGAGCTTAAGAAGGAAATCAAAGAATCACTTCGCAAAGGATTCATTCATTCTAGCTCTTCCGCATGGGGTTCCCCTTCTCTCTTTGTTAAGAAGGATGGAACAAATCATTTGGTTGTTGACTATCGTCCTATTAATCAGGCGACGATTCAGAACAAGTACCCCCTTCCCAGAATCAATGACTTGTATGCTCAACTTGCTGGATCATCTGTCTTCTCTAAACTTGATTTGAGGTTAGGATACCATCAGATCAGGGTCCGCGAAGAGGACATTCCAAAAACTGCCTTCATTACTCGCTATGGTTCATACGAGTACAACGTCATGTCCTTTGGCTTAACCAATGCTCCAGCCACCTTCTCTCGATTGATGAACTAAATCTTCATGGAATACCCCGACAAATTCGTCGTGGTTTATCTTGATGATATTCTGGTCTATTACAAGAATGAAGAAGAACATGCCGAACATCTTTGGCTTGTACTGAATAAGCTTCGTGAGCATCAGCTTTATGCCAAATACTCCAAGTGTGAGTTTTGGTTACCTGAAGTGGCCTATATAGGCCATGTAATTTCTGCAGCAGGCATTGCTGTTAATCCAGAACAAGTTCAGGCTATTCTTGACTGGACTCCTCCGAAAAATGTCAAGCAAGTTAGAAATTTTCTTGGACTCGCCAGCTATTGCCGTTGTTTTGTCGAGAACTTCTCCAAGATTGCAAAGCCATTGACTAACCTGCTCCACAAAGGAAAGAAGTTCAAGTCGACCCCTAAATGTCAGGAAACTTTCCAAACTCTGAAAGACAAGTTGACTTCTGCCCCAGTGCTTGCTCCTCCAGATACTCACAAGGACTTTCTGATCTATTGCGACGCCTCTCTGCAAGGATTAGGCTGTGTCCTGATGCAAGAGCGTAAACTGATTGCTTATGGCTCTCACTAGTTGCGTCCGCATGAAGAGAACTATCCAACGCATGATCTCGAGCTTGCAGGAGTTATCTATGCTCTGAAGTTATGGCGACATTACCTTCTTGGTAATCGTTGCGAGATCTACACAAATCACCAAAGTCTGAAGTACTTATTCACTCAGCCAGATCTGAACCTTCGTCAACAAAGATGGATGGAGGCAATATCAGACTATAACTTGGGTATTTCATATATCCCAGGCAAGGCTAACGTAATGGCTGATGCCTTGAGCCGCAAGTCCTATTGCAACAACCTCATGATACAACAAGAACAATCACTTCTTTGTGAATAACTCCGCAAGTTAAACCTTGAGATTGTTCCACAGGGATATTTGAGTACCCTGGTTGTTGAGCCAGATCTCGAGCACACCATCAAGATTATGCAGAAATATGACTCTGAAGTCGAGAAGATTAAGCGCTATCTCGCAGAAGGAAAGCCCTCATGCTTCACTATTTATGATGACGACACCTTGTTCTTCAAAGGTCGCTTAGTGGTTCCTAGAAAACACAACCAGGATATGACCCAGGACGTTATGAAAGAAGCTCATGATACGCCTTTGTCAATTCACCCTGGTAGCACCAAGATGTACCAAGACATTCGTCACAGGTTCTGGTGGTCTAATATGAAGCAAGACATTGCTCGCTATGTTGCTGAATGTGACGTTTGCTGTCGCATCAAAGCAGAACATTAGAGACCTGCTGGAACTCTGCAACCTCTCACTATTCCTGAATGGAAATGGGACAATGTTGACATGGACTTCATCACTGGATTTTCCAAATCACAGAAGGGTCATCGTGCTATTCTTGTCGTCATTGACCGACTTTCCAAGGTTGCTCATTTTCTGCCTGTCAAGGAAACCATCACTGCTAGTCAGTTGGCAGATCTGTATGATTCCAGAGTTGTTTCACTCCATAGTGTTTTGTTGGTAATCAGCTCAGATCGTGGCAGCCTTTTCACCTCAAGGTTCTGGGGAAGTTTTCAGGAAGCTATGGGAACTCATCTGTCCTTTAGCACTTCTTTTCACCCCTAGTCCAGTGGTCAAGTTGATTGAGTCAACCAAATTCTTAAAGATATGCTTCGAGCATGTCTCATTTCATTTGGCAAGAAATGGGAGGAATCTCTCCCGTATGCTGAATTCTATACAACAATAGCTATCAAGCTAGTCTGAAGATGGCACCCTTTGAAGTATTGTATGCACGTAAGTGCCGAACTCCTCTGAATTGGTCAGAAACTGGGGAATGGCCACTCTTTGGTCTAGATATTATCCAACACGCTGAAGAACAAGTTCGCATTGTTCGTGAACATCTGAAGACTGCTCAGTCTCGTCAGAAAAGTCAATATGAACGTCATCACAAAGAGATGGTCTATCAGCCAGGCGAACAAGCTTACCTCCATGTCACACCGATGAAAGGTGCTCACCGTTCCAGAATCAAGGTCAAGCTAGCTCCTCACTGCATTGGTCCTTTCTGCATTCTCTCAAGATGTGGAGAAGTGGCATATTAGCTGGAACTACCGTCGAACCTTTCTCAGGCTCACGATGTCTTCCATGTGTCACAACTCCACCACTGCTTCAAGGATCCTATCCGAGCAGTGGACCATGAAGTGCTTGAATTGCAAGAAGACCTCTCTTATCAAGAGCATCCAGTCTGCATTCTTGATCAAGCTAAACATCGCACCCGTCAGAAGGCAACCAAGTTCATTAAAGTTCAGTGGTCGAATCATTCTGAAGATGAAACCACTTGGGAATGCAAGGATCGTCTACGTGATGAATACCCCGCTCTCTTTTCGTCTACCTCTTAAATTTTGGGACGAGATTTCTTTTAGTGGAGGAGACTTGTAATACCCCTGTAATTAAGCTACAGTGAACTCACCCTAATGATGCCATGTCATCTTGTTTTGCTAAGCTTAATTGCCACTTGATCAAAACTCAGAGTCAAAATCAAATTCTAATTGCAAGTCAAAATAATATTTCTTCAAACAGTAAAACTAAAATGTTGGTAATATTCTAAATATTCCCCAAGCAATTGTAAAAATAACACAAACATCATTTTGATCCCTAAATTGACCCTAACAACTATTTTGTGGTCCAACAACATTTAAATTGGGTCATTTCAAAATAAACAAATATTTTAGCATTTCCAAAAGACCTAAAACTTTGTGTGCTACTTTAAAACATTACCTAGTATTTATGTGCCAAATTCCATATTCAACAAAATTCATTTAGTATTAAAATAAAATGCAAAACAGAGAAGGAATAAATAAAATAGAAAAGAAAAAAACAAAAAGACTCACTGTTAGACTGAGCCGCAAGTGCACAGTGCAGCCCAACCCAACTCCTCCTCTCTTCTTCTTCTTCTTCCTCTGTTCACCGCGGCACCATGGACGCCTTGCGCGCGTGCATGGCCATGGATGGCCACGTGCCGGCCATCCGCTGCATCCGCGGCGTCTACAAGGCCCTCCCCGAGCTCCCTGTCAAACCATAGCTCCCCCATTCCCCCCTCGCACAACTCTCTACCTCCCCCGCACAGGGCTGAACCGCCGTCGCCATGAACCACCTCGCCTGCATGGCCACCATGCTCCCCACCGCCTAGGACTGCGCTAGGAGCTCCGCCTACCTCCCCTGCTTCGACTACGAGGACGCGTTCGAGCCTAGAGCCACCGCATCAACCGGATCGACGCCGTCTTCTTCCTCTGCCCAGTCAGCGATCTTCCTCAACTCCGGCGCCTCTGCTGCTCCTAGTCATTCGCCGGGCCACCATGTGCCACCCGGGTGAGCTTTCGCCCCTTTCCCCTCTGCTAGCTAGCTCGCGCGCGTCCCCTAGCTCGCTCCGCCATTCTTTCCAAAGCTCGCCGCTGCTGCCATGCTCGCTGCCATCGCTGACGCCGCTGCCGCCCCTTTCATGGCCAGCCGAGCATGCCAGCTTGCTCAGGGCATCCCCTTGAGGCTGCCCATGGCCTTAGTTCGCTCGCGCTCTCGCTGCACCACCGGATCCGTCCACGCTCGTGCTCCGGCTGCCGCCATGTTCATTACCACCGTCGAGTTAGCCTGTCCCAGCACCAACTGCTCGCACCATCGTGTGCGCGGCATCTCACCGGTGTCGTAGGACCCTTCCGCCGCTCATTTGGTCGCCGGACGGCGATTTCTGACGCCCGCCGCCGCGTCTGGTGCTCGCCGGAGCCACGCCGGCGCGCGCCGTCGTGTTTAAACCGGTCAGTGTCTATGACATGTGGGCCTGAGTCATTGGCCACTTAATTAGGCACTAATTAAACCACCTCCTAGTCATAGACACTGGGTCCCACCTCGGCTAATTACTAATTAGTTAAATTTAATCCTAATTAACTAGGAGACACTTATAGGTGGGGCCCCTTCACTGTTCCAGTGGATAAGGCCTGCCCAGTCAGCTGCTGACTCAGCAGCTGGGCCCCCACTGTCGGCCTCACAGTGCCACTAGTTGGGTACACTTTTTGGTACCCTTAGCAATTTCATTTAATATAATTTCAAAATTAAAATATATTCAAATAAATCCAAAAATTCAGAAAATCATTTAAACTTTGGAAATTCATATAAAATAAACCGTAACTCGAATGAAAATAATTTATATATGAAAGTTGACCAGAAAAATATGTCATCCACATTCATGACAAACCCCTCTAACATAATGAACCTGAACATTTTGCATCAGGATCAATATACTGGATAATACCTAGAGCCGGGATATATTGCCAGATATTTTCCCTCTTCTTTTTAAAATGCTTAGTGATGCATTAGAGCATATCATCATCACATATTGCCATGACATGCATCTGTGTTTCATTTGTTTGCCCATTATTTATTTGTTTCCCCCCTCTCGTCTATTCATATCGGTAGACCCCGAGACTGTCGTTGACCCCGAGTACGACTACGTCGACGACTAATACGTCTCCGACTAATACGTTGTCGGGACCCCGATCCTAAGTCACGCCGATCTAGCATGTAACACATCATATCACTTTGCGGCCTCACGCACGGTAACCCACGGCTGCCGCCTTTACCTTGGCCGGGACCGTTTGCGTCTTTTGGCTCACGTATATGATTATGTCGCTAGCATCCACATGACAGAGTACCCGGCCAACATGACTAGTCATAAACCAAGGTGTCACAAACTTACAGGGACAAGCATACATGACCCAGCAATGCACGTGTCGGTCATCAACGTATGAACCCAAGTCGTAGCAAGCTACAAGGACTTAAAGGAACACCGCGTGACATTTCCCCGTAGGGACAGACACAGGAGCAAAGAAGGACACATGCCGGTCAATCCATGTGTTCCGGATGGAAGCACTAGGAGGCATTTCCCCATAAGGAAGGCTACCAAGAATAAACAACTAGGTGTCGGATCCCACACATACCAAAGTATTTCAATAACATACACACAATATGCTCGATATGTGTAGATACAACATGGTATCACAACATAACTCTACGACTCAAAGTATTTCTGCAGCGTCCACGCAGGCTAGCAGGCTAGCAGGCAGGGGGTGGCCTGGGCGCGTGCTCGCGCGCGGTGGCCACGCGCCTCTTATCCTCTTGGCGGGAGGATGAGGGTGACTGGCACTACGTTGTGGGCTGGGCCGCACAGTAGCAGGCCGGCCAGGTAACTCTCTCTCCTCTCTGCAAATTTTCTATTTTGTTTCTGTTTTTCTATTTTTTATTTTCTGCAGTCTATTTTGATTTAGTTTAGGCACTAAACCATTTTTATAAATGCTGAAACTATTTGTGGGAGCTCTCTGCAATATACCAGTGACCCACAATTATTTTCAGAATATTTGGAGCTATAAAATTATTTATAGATTTTATTTGCTCCAACTCAAATACAATAAAGATTAATTTAAAGCTCAAATATGTCCTGGAAAAATTGCACCATTTTTGGTTTAGGTTTTCACCTTGTGCCATAAATCATGAACATTTTTGAAGGGCATTTTGGGTTCATTGAAAATATTGGAGTTTGAACTAGTTGATTTGATTTGGTGCTAGGGTTTGATCAATCCCCATTTCAAAATTAAATGAAATTTAAACATGATGCAAACAAGAAAAACTAGCCTAGGTCATTACCAGAAGCTAGGGATGTGACATACGTCTCCAACGTATCTGTAATTTTTGATTGTTTCATGCTATTATATTATCAATGTTATATGCTTTATACATCATTTATCATTTTTGGGAACTAACCTATTAACCTAGTGCCAAGTGCCAGTTGCTGTTTTCTGCTTGGTTTTGGTTTTACAGAAAATCCCTGCCAAACGGAGTCCAAACACTACGAAACTTTTTGATGATTTTTTTGGACCAGGAGGGACCCTAGAAGCTTCGGGGGAGGACCAGAAGAGAGACGAGGAGACGACAAGACAACAGGGCGCGCCCAGGGGGTAGGCGCGCCCTGATGTCTTATGGGCCCCTCGTGGCTCCGTCTGACCTAATTCCAGCGCTATAAATTCCCAAATATTCCAAAACCCCCAGAGCGGGACCCAAAACAATTATTCGGCCGCTGCAAGCCTCTGTTCTTCCGCGATCCCATCTGGAGGCCTCCGCCGGTACTCTGCCGGAGGGGTAATCGATCACGGAGGGCTTCTACATCAACCTTGCTGCCCTTCCGATGATGTGTGAGTAGTTTCCATAGGACCTACGGGTCCATAGTGATTACTAGATGGCTTTCTCTCTCTCTCTTTGATCTTCAATACAATGTTCTCCTCGATCTCGTTGGAGTTCTATTCGATGTAATATTCTTTTGTGGTGTGTTTGTTGGGATCCGATGAATTATGGGTTTATGATCAGATTATTCATGAGAAATATTTGAGTCCTTTCTGAACTTATTTATGCATGATTGTTATAGCTTTGTATTTCTCTCCGATCTATCCGTTTGGTTTGGCCAACTAGATTGATTTATCTTGCAATGGGAGAGGTGCTTTGTGATGGGTTCAATCTTGCGGTGTTCTATATCCCAGTGACAGAAAGGGACAAGACACGTATTTGTATTGTTGCCATTAAGGATCAAAAGATGGGTTTTAATCATATTGCTTGAGTTTACTTTGTCTACATCATGTCATCTTGCTTAAGGCGTTACTCTGTTTTCATTAACTTAATACCCTAGATGCATGCTGGATAGCGGTCAATGAGTGGAGTAATAGTAGTAGATGCAGGCAGGAGTCGGTCTACTTGTCTCGGATGTGATGCCTATATAGATGATCATTGCCTTGAATATTGTCATAACTATGCATTTTTTTATCAATTGCCCAACAGTAATTTGTTTAACCACCGTATGCTATGCGTTCGAGAGAGAAGCCTGTAGTGAAAACTATGGCCCCCGGGTCTACTTTTATCATATATTAAAATCCAAAAATACATTGCTGCAATTTTATTTCCTTTCTTTTGTTTTGCAATTTACTTTAATATATATCACTATCAAAATTAATTCTTGCAAGTAACCGCCAAGGGGATTGACAACCCTCTTATTTGCGTTGGGTGCAAGTATTTGCTTTTGTGTGTGTAGGTGCTGCTAACGAGGTTTTGTGTGGTTCTCCTACTAGATTGATAACCTTGGTTCTTAACTGAGGGAAATACTTATCTCTAGTGTACTGCATCATCCTCTCCTCTTCGGGAAAATCCCAACGCAGTTCACAAGTAGCAGCCACCACGTAAGAGGTCTGGAGCAGAAATCCAGGAGATGTTAATGAATTGGAAAGATTGTCCTAAGCCAGGAAAGAAAAGAAAGAAGTCCTTGGAGAAAATGCTGCTAAAAGTATGGAAAAGAAAGTCTATTTTCTGGGGCTTGAAGTATTGGGAACTACTCAGTACGCCTCATTCTCTTGATATGATGCATATCACAAAAAATGTGTGCGAGAGTTTGCTTGGCACATTGTTTGACATACCAGAAAAGAGTAAATATGGTCCGAGGGCGAGACAAGACTTGAAAGATATCGGTATTAGGGAAGAGCTTCAACCCTCATCCCTTAAAACTAAGGAGACGGTCAAGGGCAAAAAAAAGGCAAAGCCAACGAGTCAGACAAGGGTAAAACTGTGTCCAAAACCAAATATTATTATTGCCCCCCAGCTTGCTTCACTCTCGACGCAGATGAGCTTTCTCAAGTTTTCAACTGCCTCGACGGCATGAAAGTTCCTTCCGGTTACTCGGGGCTCATACGCAGATATCTTGACTTGAAAAAGCAAAGGTTTAGCAACATGAAGTCCCATGACTATCATGTGATGATGACACAATTACTTCCAGTAGCTCTCAGAGGGATAATGGACGATCACGTCCACAACACACTTATTGATTTGTGCAACTTTTTCGACGTTATGTCTCGAAAGTTGATCAGTATGCAGCATCTGACAAGACTACAAGAGGAGATCATTTCAATACTATGTGAGCTTGAGATGTATTTCCCACCGTCATTATTTGATGTTATGGTCCATCTGCTAGTTCATATTGTTCCGGAGATTTTAGACCTTGGACCGACATTCTTGCATACCATGTTCCCATTTGAACAGATGAATGGAACTGTGAAGGGATACGTTCGTAAGAAGGCCCGTCTGGATGGAAGCATCGTCCAGGCTTATCTGATCGAGGAGTGTATATCATTCTGCAAGAATGTTATAGATGATGATCAATCTCTTGGTTTGCCCTTGAAGAAGCATGTTGATAGGCTCGAAGGAGTAGGTCACTGACAGTTCACTACTGCAGGATGCTGCTAACACGACACATGTTTCAGAGACCCTTCGACCAAACTGTGTGCGATGCATGAATTGCAAACGGTACTGTAATAAAACCGTCACCAATAAGACGAACTATGTGCGATGGCGGAGACATCAAGCACGATTCAGATTAGAGCTGCGTGTGCGATACGTGGCATACAGTTGATCCATATGAACTATTTGCGATGAGCCAGAACAACAGAAATGGCCAGCCAGATCGAGGTGTGTGCGATATACGGCATAGAGTTCACTCGGATGAACTGTTTGTGATTAGCCAACACAACAGAAATGGTCAGCTAGATCAAGGTGTGTGCGATACACGGCATACAATTCACTCGGATGAACTGTTTGTGATGAGCCAAAACAACAGAAACGGTTCAACTTAACAAGATGTGTGTGATACACGGCAAACAGGCCAGTAATCAGAAATGTTTGGGAAGACCGATAACAACACAGACGATTCCTGCTAATAAGCCATGTGTGTTGTGGGCAAACGATAGCTGGTATACAATTGTCAGTGACTGATGAAATCATCACCGATGGGTTCCCTAGTTTAGCCCATGGGCGATGTGATTTGCTCTGTCCGCACAACATCTATGCTCTGTCTACAGAACAACAACATATATACTTATAAGAACATGATTGCAAAACCAAATTAAACATCCAATTACATAAGTGACTACACACACCAAAGTAAACAATTACATGCATACTAAAGTACGAGAAATGATCATCTAATCATCTACTTCTTCTTGTGATGACGCTTGCCATTGCTCTGCTTCCGGCTGGGTCCCTGGCCGTTTTGGGGAAGAAGGAGGCACTTCCTCATGTCAACGATCCGCCTGTACATCTCGTAGCTCGTGTACGCCTCCTTGGCCACATACACGACATGAGCTTCATCGAGTTTCTCCATCCAGGCCAAGTGCCAGGCACGCTTGTCCTTGTTGCAGGAATCCTTCATGTCTCTGTAGTAGGGGTCGATGATGGCCTCGGTGAGGTGAACCAGTGAGTCCTTCTCATGCTTCTTGCTGCCCCAGATCTTGTATTGGCCCTGGATGTCGACAAGATTCTGGCAGGCGATGCCCGAATTCTTGAGCACCTTTACATCGTCGGTGATGTCACCGTAGCGAACATGTAGTGGGGGCTGTTGACAAACCTGGCGAAACGCTCGCAAGGCCTTGTGGCCAGGCAGTAGTGGTAGACGAGGACGTGATTGCGCATGCACATCTGGGCGACGGTGACCTTGTGACGAGACCTGGCACGACCGCGGGTGTACTCGAGGTCGAGCCCGACCACCTTGTACTTCTCCGCAGCAAACAACAGCTCCATAGTGTGGATGGAGTTCTCCACCCAGATCGGGTTGTTGGTGTACACCACCGAGAGCTCCGTGAACCTTCTGTGGGTGTCCACTACGGCATGCATGGTGAACTACCGCTTGTCGTCGGCAGCCGCTGGGAGCGCCATTGGAGCCGCGCAGGATACCCTCTCTGTATTTGTCATCATGGGTGTGCTTCTTGCAATACTGGGGTGCGATCGAAAGGTTGAAGAGACACAAGGGTTAAATGGCCGCTGTAATAAATGGGGGCCGGACGGCCTGTAATCGGCACGTCTAGTCACATCGTCCCCGGCGGAGGATTACAATGCACGCTAGCTTGAGCAGAGCACACGCGTTTCGTTTGGCCACGCGTGGGCTCGAAGAAGCGCTAATGTATCATTGGTGAGCCTGTTCCTGCGCAACCGCACATGTTATCACATGCAACCGCGCAAGCTTCCCGCCCGGCTCGTTTGGCCACGTGTCGGCTCGAAGAGGGGCCAATCGTGGGCGTTTATTGGCAAAAGCTTTGCAAAAACGAAGTGTGTGGAATGACTTAGGCTCCTCCCAGTGCTCCACCTTGTACAGTTGCTAAGCCTGCCACGTAGGCGAAAATCTGATGTGGCAAGTTAATTAATAGGAGAGAGATGAGTGTGGTGACCCCAGGAAGAAACAATGCCAAGCGTGTGAACCTAGGCAAAACATTTAAATGAAAGAAGCCCACCACTGCATGAAGAACTTTAGTTGCTAAATCATTAAAGGAAGGAAGCTTAGCTAGAAGAAGCTAAGCACCTATGCATTGGGGAGTATAGTTGCTAAGCTATTTAATGTGCTTAATTAGCACATCATCTAAGCAACTGCGTGCAATAATGTCGAAGATCGCTGTCTGGGTACGCAATATAGATCATTTGCGATGAGATCGATAGGGGAAACACATTCGAGAATGGTAAATAAAATCAAGTCCATTAAGGTCCATATATTAATCGTCCATTGCATATTAAGGTCAAAATAGTACTACCAATGTACGAGTCTCATACGATGCCATTTCAACATTTGTACCACAAATTCCAGAAATAATACAAGGCTCTAAATCGAAGTTTACAACATTCAAACTGATATTATAAATGAAATTCAGCTCATGCAGCTGTAGACGCCCGCGCCGATCAGCTGAACATGAACATATGAGAGGTTCAAACTGATATTACAATTAGTTTCACCACCTCAACATTTCTGCAAAGGGATCAGCCACTGACAAGTCATGTATGGGCTTGACATAATGACTTCCGAGTACTCTGTCAACTGAACTTCCAAAATGAAATTCAGCTTCTGCAGAGCCTTTTCCATTCTGCCATAGCCGCCAGCGCTGATCAGCAAACCATTCAGGTTTGTGCGATAAATCTAGGGAAAACCTCATTACCTTTAGCACACTTGCTCTCACAACGAAGAACCTGACGAATATAATCTCCGGTAAGGTCCCTCGGTAGGAGTTGAAAGTAATTTTTGAGAGATGGAGATCAAGGCATTCGATGGGATTGTTATATTGTATCACATTATCCACTACCATGCCTAATCGTATCTGCAAAAGAAGAGAACGTATTAGTGCCTACATGCAGTTTTGACCACTGCAGGCCTCTTTGATTTGTAGGATTTCTAAAATACATGAATAGAGTGACATGCCATCTTCGATCCTACATGATTAACATGGGCGTTTGATTACACTCTAGGAAAATGTAGGCTTCTTCACAAGAGGTTGGAGTGGATGGAAATTTTCCTATGAAAACTAGTACATATGAATCCAAAGGAGAAATACTTATGGATTGTAACCATATGAATCAAGCAACCGCTATAGGAAAAAAAACATCTGTGTACTGAAATCCTCCAAAATTCCTTCAGAAATCGTAGTACATTCGTCATTGTAAACTTGGGAAAAGGTACCAAAAATTGAACTCCCTTGTGGTTAACATTTAATAGGAAAGGAGCATCACCTCGATATATGGCTTCTCCAGGCACGGAAAGCATCTCAGGAATCTGACAACTTCGTCCAGGATGATGTCGTCGGGGAAGTTAGCATTTATCATATGAATAGGCTCTTTCAGGTGCAGTGTAATTTTAGTGCCAGCTCTCAGTACATAAAACTTAGAAATTTCTGTCCAAAGGCCCGCGTCAAAATAGGAGTGACAAGCATCTTCATCAAGCTTTACAGAAACAACGATGGTAAATCCATGGTTTGTGTTCAATATGACATCCCTGGAGTCTTCATGTATGTAAAGGCCAAGATTTTGTACTACAGTTATTGTTGCAAAGCAAGGGATGTACTGCAGGAAATGATAAGATTGGTAAATAACAGGGTAACATGCAAATATGGGAGTAATTGAAAGAACAGTACAACAGTTGAAATCAAAGGACAAAAATTTATAATTAAACAGATAATGTAACCATGATGTCAAGCAAATATGAGAGTAATCGAAAGAACAATACAACATTAATTTGCTTAATATAGAAAGAAGAAAAAATCCCCTTTTGATGTATATGCTGCATGTGGCACCTTTTATCCAAATGTAGCAATATATAGTATATGTTCAGAAAAGTAGGCCATGCCAACCGAGGTAGGGTGAGATTGAACATACCGTGCGCTTCTTGAAGTCATCTGGTACGGTGAGATGGAACTCCTCGGCTGTCTGGCCGAGGCCGCATAGGCATGCTGTGTCCTTGCACTGTACACTCTACGAATGAAAACCCTCGAACCAGCTAGAAGAAAAATGAACTCACGGCGATTTCGGCCAGGTGATTAAAAGGGGCTGTCGTGGGTACGACCATCTATGGGGCCATCCAGCCCCTTGTGGTTCGGTAAGGGGAATCAACGTGCACAAAGAGCATGAACAATGGAAGACGCAAGAGAATTTACCCAGGTTCGGGCCGCTGAGAAGCGTACAACCCTACTCCTGCTTTTGGTGTATTGGGTGTGTGAGAGCACAAGTACAAGGAGCGCTTCTCCCGGCAAGGTGCGGAGAGAGCTGCTACGCGAGGCGTGCTGGTGTTTGAAAAAGGGGTCTCCCCCTTTAACTGTTGACTTGGCCGTCCTTTTATAGCTCAAGGGGTTACCACAGTGGCAAAACAGTAATTACATAGCGATTAGATAGCCAACAGTGCTATCATACCTAACTCTGCCAGTTTAGGACAAAAGCATTAAATGCACTGTTAGGTGTCATGTGGAGAGGTAGTCCCGGCAAGGTTTCTGCACCGCTCGCCCAACTACCTCGTATTATTCTAACATGCCTCCTGAACGGGTGTCATTAGAGGCAAATCCTATTCCAGTGTGCTGACATGTGCCCGACAAGCCTTACCAAACAGCCTGCGCGGTCGACACCTCACCCACTAGCGGACATCTGTGCGGTGAGGTGGAGCGCAAGAGGGCTGGCAAAAGCTTGCCGGCACGGAGCTTGCCGGGTCTTCACCTTGCCGGTTTAGCCTTGCCGGCAAGGAAAGTCTTCATCTTCGGTACTAGTTGAGTGCTGTGTCTTGAGCTTCTTTCTGGTGGCTTCTGCGACTGGGCTCTGAATCTTGGTCTTGGCGGTTCCCGGCAAGGCTTGGCCGGCAAGGAGGCTGCTACTGTCTGTGCATAGGTCAGGGTATAAAATACCCATGTTTTATACACCGACAGGGGCAGACGGACTGGGATAAGAGATGAGCGAATATTTCAGTAAATTAGTTACCTGGTTCTCCATGAGAGAGAAAACCCCAACACCGCAGATTCCCCAATCGGGCGGAGCTGGGCCGACGACGAGCAGCGTCGAGAAAGTCGATGGCGATAGGCGGTAGCAAGTGTTAGTGGCGAAATGCAGTGGGGTTTGGCGGCAGCCGGCGGCGGCGACAGGCGTCAAGCTAAGTGGTTGCCGCGGTGATAGGCGGTGACATGCAGAGTCGCGGAGGAGTGCAGGTGCGACTAGGGACGGGACGAGGGTGTGGCGGGCGGGGGTGAGGGTTTTGTGACGTGGGGGGGTGGTGAGGTTTTTTTTAATTGGGTGGTGAGGGTTTTCAGTCCCAGAATAATGCGTTTCGGAGGCAACGGTTTGGTAGACCCAACCGTGTGTGATTAATATCACTCCGGTCCGGTGTGAGGGTGATACGGACTACCGTTCGATCTGTGTACATCCTATGGTGCAGACGTGCGATCTGTGGGGATGCGTTCTGGCCAATCAGAACACACGTGCTACAGCACAATGAAAGTCATCGCACACGGTTCCAATCTGGGAAAATCACCAAGTTTCATGGTGGGGTCCACATTTCCTTCGTCGTTTGACACTGAAATTTTTACCCACGCTAAACATTCACCCTAATATGCACCGTACGTGTTCAATTTTTTGCCAACTCTCCACACGTAGCTGTGCGTGTTGTGGGCAAACGGTTGCTAGTATAAAATTGTGTGGGAAGACCGAAAGTAACACAAACGATTCACGCTAATAAGTTGTGTGTGCTGTGGGCAATCATAGGTTGGTCTAAGAGAAGCATAAAATTCCATCAAACAAACTAAATGCATACTCATCCCACATCTAGATATAATTAAGCATAGATATAAACATACTCAGACATAGATAATAAGCGTACTCAAGCATAGCTCAACCATAGTTCCACCGATAATGATAAGCATACTCAAGCCTAGATATAATTAAGACGCACACACTAGATAGCTAGGGTACTTCTAAACATAACCATAGTTCAACGGGTCTCCAGGCCTGCACGAAGGTGAAGCTTCTCCAGGTACTCAGCGTACGCGGCGTGCGCCACCCTGCGAGAATACTTCTGCTTGAAGTAGCCAACGGCTCTTCCTCTTGCATGCGCCAGAACACTTTCAAACGCATGATGAAGGATTTGGTTGCAGAACGGGCATCCAAAGCCCCCATTCTAGGTCCTAACACGCCTGTTATGCTCTCCAGCATAAAGCTCCCTGAGCTTTTGCTTCTTGAACTTCCTCTGGTTATCTTCATCCTCGCTGTCGACATAGTCAGATAGCACCTATACATATAGTAAAAAATGTGGTGTCGGTATATTTTATTATTTTATAATGCGAATTCAGCAGGCAGAGTTTATGAAACATAATATATCCCATGACAGCGTGAACCCTAAATCATCAAGTGATCTTGATGAAAGAAATGCATAAATTGAGAGCACACAACTTAGTGCAACAAAATTAAGAGGCTGATTGGTTTGCTACCAACATTTGCCAAAATCAAAAGTTGCCAACATTTCTGAGATTGGCAATGAAAATTGGTATATGCAACCAATCTCTAGCCAACATTTGGTAGTTGCCAAAATTAGGCATGCCAACTTTTGGCATCAAACCAATTTACATGCCGTAAAGTAGGATTAGGATTTGATGGCTATTATTCTAGACAGATCCAAAGATTTTGGTTTGGTTTTTTTAGCACAATCATCTATGTACATTCAAAATCATTTGTAGGACATATATGTAGGACATTCAAAATCAATTCTCAAGATCTGGCTACGAAATATTAGCAGAAACACTAACCCTAGTCGGATTATTAGCAAAAATCATTTGTATAGAACAAACAATTAATCACTAACCCTAGACGGATTATTAGCAAGATTTTGGTTTGATTTTTTTAGCACAATCATCTATGTTCAAACCAATCTGGATTTTTTTGGCACAAACATATATGTAGGACATTCAAAATCAATTCTCAAGATCTAGCTACAAAATATTAGCAGAAACACTAACCTGAGTCGAATTATTAGAAAAAATCATTTGTACAGAACTAACAATTAATCACTAACCCTAGACGGAGGATTATATTTGCAGAGAACATATAATCACAGGATTTATATTCCAAATAGGGGGAGGCGGGACTAACAAGAGAAAACCTAGGATTATATTTGCCAAAAAATGGGTATAGATGACTAACCGGTTCTCCGTCGTCGTCGGAGTCGTCGTCGGAGTCGTCGTCGGAGTCATCGCCAGAGTGGTCGTCGGGGTCGCTGTGGACCTCTGGCTCCGGCTGGGGAAGCACGACGGCGGCGACGACTTCAGGGCCGCGCATCTGCCCGCGCGAGATCTCGTCCGCGGCGACAGCAACCTCTGGGCCCGGCTTCAGGCGGAGAGAGAGGATTGTGTGTGTAGCCAGAATGGGGGGGTGCGACCGCCTATTATAACCAGTGGCTAGGGCGCGCCATTAATATGGAGCAGTGGGAGCGAAGCGGGCGCCAGTCAAAGGGCTGGCTCTCCTCCTGGCGAGCCTGCGCAGCGGACTTCTCGCATGCCTACCGTCATTTCACACAGCTGCTCGCACGTCTCCCGATGACACTGCGCATCAAACACGCCCTCCCGTCAATTCACACACCTGCTCGCACGCCTCCTGGTCTGCCTGCGCGGCGGACTGCTCGCATGCGTCCCATCAACTCACGCCTACTCGCACGGCACGCAGGGCGCGTGGCGGCACGTATATTGTTTTTCTTTTTTGAGGATTAATTATGCCGCTTTATTAATTAACCGAAGCATGGCACGTACATTGTTAGTCTAACACCCACGGTTCGAATAAATAAACCATTTGTGATATTGTGTTCCAATTATTAATGATCTCCCGTTTGCAAGAAACTTATATCAAAACTTGTCTCGAATTTGACAAAAAAAATATCACAGTCTATTGGTGTCATATCATGACACCACGACAAGTTTCATGAATTTCAACTAAGTTTTGGATTAACTGGAATTTAAAAATCAAGATTCTCATTGTTTGAAATTTCTTGCCATTTCATGCATGGGGACTAAACATGCACCCAAGGACACACATATGATTTTCCAATCCATTTTTGTGCACTATCGCGTGTGCATGTAGTTCAAATTTGATATTTACACATTAAATCCCTAGGAAATCAATCAATGTATAAAAATGTCTCAATGATCTCTGAAGTTTTTTCAAATTTTAACACTGCACTCCTTTGGTCACATATTCACTGCAGAAAAAGTTTGACATGCCTCGAAGTGGTGGTGGCGGTGTGGTGGGTGGGGGGGGTCCGGCACACTACGCGTCGTGAGCCTGCATGTGGGATTGACCGGTTTGTGAGGCAGGTGCCACATCAAAGTCATGAATTGGGCATTCAAAACATTAGGAAACCCTTTCATACATGTGTTTGGGCCACATGCATGCAGTGGTGGTCCTCGGACACTCCTGATGTCTACTACACAACTTATTCTTGTAGACTCGTGTTGGGCCTCCAAGCGCAGAGTTTTGTAGGACAGTAGCAATTTTCCCTCAAGTGGATGACCTAAGGTTTATCAATCCGTGGGAGGCGTAGGTTGAAGATGGTATCTCTCAAACAACCCTGCAACCAAATACAAGAAATATCTTGTGTCTCCAACACACCCAATACAATGGTAAATTGTATAGGTGCACTAGTTCGGCGAAGAGATGGTGATAAAAGTGTAGTATGGATAATAGATATAGGTTTTTGTAATCTGAAAATATAAAAACAGCAAGGTAGCAAGTAACAAAAGTGAGCACAAACGGTATTGCAATACTTGAAAACAAGGCCTAGGGTTCATACTTTCGCTAGCGCAATCTCTCAACAATGCTAATATAATTGGATCATATAACCATCCCTCAACGTGCGATAAAGAATCACCCCCAAGTTCCTATTAGAGGAGAATATAAGATAGAAATTGTTTGTAGGGTACGAAACCACCTCAAAGTTATCCTTTCCGATCGATCTATTGAGCTATTCCTATAAGTGTCACAAACAACCCTAGAGTTCGTACTAAAATAACACCATATGATACACATCAACCAACTCTAATGTCACCTAGATACTCCAATGTCACCACAAGTATCCGTGAGTTGATTATACGATATGCATCAAACAACTTCATAATCATAATATTCAATCCACACAAAGAACTCCAAGGAGCACCCCAAAATTTCTATCGGAGAAAAGATAATGAGAACGTGCATCAACCCCTATGCATAGATTACCCCAATGTCACCTCGGGAATCCACGAGTTGAGTGCCAAAACATATATCAAGTGAATCAATATAATACCCCATTGTCACCACGAGTATTCATATGCAAGACATATATCAAGTGTTCTCAAATCTGAAATATTCAATCCGACAATAACGAAACCTCAAAGGGAAAAGATTCGATTCATCACAACAAGGATAGAGAGGGAAGAAACACCATATGACCCAACTATATTCACAAAGCTCGCGATACATCAAGATCGTGCCATATCAAGAACATGAGAGAGAGAGATCAAACACATAGCTACTAGTACATACCCTCAGCCCCGAGGGTGAACTACTCCCTCCTCATCATGGAGACCGCCTGGATGATGAAGATGGCCTCCGGTGATGATTTCCCCCTTTCGGCAGGGTGCCGGAACGGAGCTCCAGATGGGATCTCCTTGGTACAGAGGCTTGCGGTGGCGTAAAAACTCATCTAGGTTAACTTTCGGGGGTTTCTGAATATATATGAATTTTCAGCATTGGAATCACGCGAAGAGGGGCCACAGGGGGCCCACGAGGCACCAGGGCGCGCCTGGGGGGCAGGCGCGCCTAGGTGGCTCATGGGGCCCCTGTGGCTCTTCTGCTGCTCCTCCGAAGCTTCCTGGGTCTGTTTCCTTCCAGAAAAAATTGTCAAAAAGTTTCGGTGCATTTGGACTTCGTTTGATATGGATTTTCGGGAAAACCAAAAACAAGCAGAAAACAGCAACTGGCACCGGGCACTAGGTCAATATGTTAGTCCATAAAAATCATATAAATGCCATATAAAAGTGCACCAAAATCATACAAAACTATAATAAACATGGCATGAATACTTCGTAAATTATAGATACGTTGGAGACGTATCAGCATCCCCAAGCTTAATTCCTGCTCGTCCTCGAGTAGGTAAATGATAAAAGGAATAATTTATGAAGTGTGAATGCTAGCATAGTGCATAAGTTTGATCAATGATAATTTCAATCACTTTTTCTAGCATCAATATATATCATAATCAGTAGCTCATCTCATAAAACTTCTCATGATCAAGTAGCAAGCTATTCACATGTTTAAAGTATATGCCATAAACTTTCTTGAAAACTAATCAAACTATGTTCTCAGTCATCAAACAATTGCAATTCATCTTATTTTCAGGAAGGGTCTATGTAAGAGCTTTGATCTAGCAAATTCCACATACTCAACTATCATTTAGTCTTCCATGATTGCTGACACTCAAAGCATATTTTTAGAACAAATCGTTTCAGTCAAACACATAGGAAGATAGGGGCTTAATGTTTTGCCTCCCAACTTATTTATCTCATGGATAATGTCAACAATAATAACTCATGATCACCTATATTCAACTGGATATATGTGCCTGGATCATTCCCTACCACATGATGCTTGCCAACTAGAGAATAATTGAGGTTGAAACGAGAAGAAATAATATTGACTCTTGCATAAAAGTAAATACATAAAAGTAAATGCATAAAAGTAAAAGATAGGCCCTTCGCAGAGGGAAGCAGAGGTTGTCATGCGCTTTTTATTTTTGGATGCACAAGCCCTTAATGCAAAGGAACGTCACGTTATATTGCCCCTTGTGATAGCAACCTTTATTATGCAGTCCGTCGCTTTTATTTCTTTACCATCACAAGTTCGTACAACACTTATTTTCCCTTGTAATAAAAGATCATACATATTTAGGAGCAATTTTTATTGCTTTTTGCACCGATGACAACTTACTTGAAGGATCTTATTCAATCCATAGGTAGATATGGTGGACTCTCATGGCAAGAAGCTGGGTTTAAGGGTTTTTGGATGCACAAGTAGTATTTCTACTTAGTACGAAGTTTTGGCTAGCAAAAGATCCTAAGCAAGCACCACATGTTAGAGGATCCATGACAATATAACTTCTATGTGAATATAAACAAACATAACTCATTACGTTGTCTTCCTTGTCCAACGTCAACTACTTGATCAAGCTTGAAAATAATTAATGGGGGCTCACAATCATAGAAGATGTCCAAGATAGTATATTTATATGTGAAATCTCTCTTCCTTCAATATTCTTTCATGAATTGTTCAAGTGACCAATGCTATGTTTGTTAACATTCAATAAATTTTACCACTTATACCTCTTGTATGTGAAGTCACTACTCCCCATGGGACAAGCATATGAAGCATATAAATTTCAACTTTATGATATTCAATTCATTTCAACAATTCACTCATAGGATATAAGTGAAGCACAAGAGTAAATGACAAACTACTCCAAAAAGATATAAGTGAAGATCAGATGAGTAGTTTAAGTAAATAGGTAGCTACGTGAGGACTCTCTCTCGTTTTAAAAATTTCAGATCTCAAGTATTTTATTCAAACAGCAAAGAAAACAAAATAAAATGGCATTCCAAGGATAGCACATATCATGCGAAGAAGTAGAAACTTAGGCTCAACCAAGACTAACCGATAATTGTTGATGAAGAAAGGTGGGATGCCTACCGGGGCATCCCCAAGCTTAGTTGCTTGAGACTTCTTGGAATGTTAACTTGGGATGCCTTGGGAATCCCCAAGCTTGATCTCTTGTGTCTCCTTAATTCCTCTCATATCACGGTTTCCTTAAATCTTAAGAACTTCATCCACATAAAACTCAACAAGAACTCGTGAGATAAGTTAGTATAAATCCACTCAAAACCTTATCATTATCTACTGTATAAAATCACTAAAATTATAATTTAACATTGAATACTAAATGTCTCTGCATATTTAATACTCCTATCCTCAAATAGAATCATTAAACAAGTAAACATATGCAAACAATGCAAACATAACAGCAATCTGTCTAAACAGAGCAGTCTGTAAAGGGTGAATAAGAATTCATACTTCCCTAACTCCAAAAATTCTGAAAAATTACCACGTGACAGAGAACTCATGCATTCTTACTTTGTAAAAATTTCAGATTTTTATCATGTTCTGACTATTCAGGAATATTCTGGACATAACAGAAAACTTTCTGTTTACAAACAGCAACACATGAACTTGCAAACTGAGCATGGTAAAGGCTATCATTGGAATTTTATTGAACTAAAAGATACAAAACATGATTATTTATAACACCAAGCAAATATAAACATAATAAAATGATGCTCCAAGCAAAACTCATATTATGTGACGAATACAAATATAGCTCCAAGTAAGGTTACCGATAATGTTGAAGACGAAAGAGGGGATGCCTTCCGGGGCATCCCCAAGCTTAGACGCTTGAGTCTTCCTTGAGTATTACCTTGGGGTGCCTTGGGCATCCCCAAGCTTAGGGTCTTGCCACTCCTTATTCTCCTCATATCGATATCTCACCCAAAACTTGAAAACTTCAATCACACAAAACTTAACGGAACTTGTGAGATAGGTTAGTATGATAAAAATAAATCATCCAGTTAGGTACTGTCAAGACAAGATTCATAATTGTTCTCACATAATGCCTACTGTAGTCTATAATTTCCACAATTTATATTGCTCAATATAAGCTATGGAAACACTAAAACAAGCAACCTATGCACCGAAAACAGAATCTGTCAAAAACAGAACAGCATGTAGTGAGCGATTTAAAAACCATACTTATGTACCTCCAAAAATTCTGAAAAATTAGGAAAACGTAAAAAAATTGTAACCCAATACTGTGTAAAAATTTCAGAATTTTTCACGCTCCAGTACAGAATAGAAATTCCAACACTAGACGCAAAAGTTTCTGTTTTTGCACAGAATCAAATCAACAAGCATCCACACTATCCCAAAGGCTTTACTTGGCACATTATTGAAAGAAAACATATAAAACATGATTACTACAGTAGATTAATCATGTGGACACACAAAAACATTAGGTATAAATATTGGGTTGTCTCCCAACAAGCGCTTTTCTTTAATGCCTTTTTAACTAGGCATGATGATTTCAATGATGCTCACATAAAAGTAAAGAATTGAAACACAAAGAGAGCATCATGAAGCATATGACTAGCACATTTAAGCCTAACCCACTTCCTATGCATAGGGATTTTGTGAGCAAACAATTTATGGGATCAAGAATCAACTAGCATAGGAAGGCAAAACAAGTATAACTTCAAAACTTTCAACACATAGAGAGGAAACTTGATATTATTGCAACACCTACAAGCATATGATCCTCTCTCATAATAATTTTCAGTAGCATCATGAATGAATTCAACAATATAGCTATCACATAAAGCATTCTGTTCATGATCCACAAGCATAGAAATTTTACTACTCTCCACATAAGCAATTTTCTTCTCATTCATAATAGTGGGAGCGAACTCAACAAAATAACTATCATGAGATACTTGATTGGCATAATCCAATTGAAAATTAAAATCATGATGACAAGTTTCATAGTTATAATTATTCTTTATAGCATACATGTCATCACCATAATCATCATAGATAGCAACTTTGTTGTCATAATCAATTGAAACTTCTTCCAAAATAGTGGAATCATCACTAAATAAATTCATGACCTCTCCAAATCCACTTTCATCAATATAATCATCATAAATAGGAGGCATGCTTTCATCATAATAACTTTTCTCATCAAAACATGGGGGAATAAAAATATCATCTTCATCAAATATAGCATCCCCAAGCTTATGTCTTTGCACATCATTAGCATCATGGATATTCAAAGAATTCATACTAGCAACATTGCAATCATGCTCATCATTCAAAGATCTTATGCCAAACATTTTATTGAATTCTTCTTCTATCAATTGAGCACAATTTTCTGATCCATCATTTTCAAGAAAGACATTATAAAGACGAATAATATGAGGCAACCTCAATTCCATTTTTTTGTAGTTTTCTTTTATAAACCAAACTAATGATAAAACAAGAAACTAAAAGATTCGATTGCAAGATCTAAAGATATACCTTCAAGCACTCACCTCCCCGGCAACGGCGCCAGAAAAGAGCTTGATGTCTACTACACAACTTATTCTTGTAGACTCGTGTTGGGCCTCCAAGCGCAGAGTTTTGTAGGACAGTAGCAATTTTCCCTCAAGTGGATGACCTAAGGTTTATCAATCCGTGCGAGGCGTAGGTTGAAGATGGTATCTCTCAAACAACCCTGCAACCAAATACAAGAAATCTCTTGTGTCCCCAACACACCCAATACAATGGTAAATTGTATAGGTGCACTAGTTCGGCGAAGAGATGGTGATAAAAGTGTAGTATGGATAGTAGATATAGGTTTTTGTAATCTGAAAATATAAAAACAGCAAGGTAGCAAGTAACAAAAGTGAGCACAAACGGTATTGCAATGCTTGAAAACAAGGCCTAGGGTTCATACTTCCGCTAGCGCAATCTCTCAACAATGCTAATATAATTGGATCATATAACCATCCCTCAACGTGCGATAAAGAATCACCCCCAAGTTCCTATTAGAGGAGAACATAAGATAGAAATTGTTTGTAGGGTACGAAACCACCTCAAAGTTATCCTTTCCGATCGATCTATTGAGCTATTCCTATAAGTTTCACAAACAGCCCTAGAGTTCGTACTAAAATAACACCATATGATACACATCAACCAACTCTAATGTCACCTAGATACTCCAATGTCACCACAAGTATCCGTGAGTTGATTATACGATATGCATCAAACAACTTCATAATCATAATATTCAATCCACACAAAGAACTCCAAGGAGCACCCCAAAGTTTCTATCGGAGAAAAGATAATGAAAACATGCATCAACCCCTATGCATAGATTACCCCAATGTCACCTCGGGAATCCACGAGTTGAGTGCCAAAACATATATCAAGTGAGTCAATATAATACCCCATTGTCACCACGGGTATTCATATGCAAGACATACATCAAGTGTTCTCAAATCTGAAATATTCAATCCGACAATAACGAAACCTCAAAGGGAAAAGATTCGATTCATCACAACAAGGATAGAGAGGGAATAAACACCATATGATCCAACTATATTAACAAAGCTCGCGATACATCAAGATCGTGCCATATCAAGAACACGAGAGAGAGAGATCAAACACATAGCTACTAGTACATACCCTCAGCCCCGAGGGTGAACTACTCCCTCCTCATCATGGAGACCGCCTGGATGATGAAGATGGCCTCCGATGATGATTTCCCCCCTCCGGCAGGGTGCCGAAACGGAGCTCCAGATGGTATCTCCTTGGTACAGAGGCTTGCGGCGGCGTAAAAACTCATCTAGGTTAACTTTCGGGGGTTTCTGAATATATATGATTTTTCAGCGTTGGAATCACGCGAAGAGGGGCCACAGGGGGCTCACGAGGCACGAGGGCGCGCCTGGGGTGGGGGGGCAGGCACGCCCAGGTGGCTCGTGGGGCCCCTGTGGCTCTTCTGCTGCTCCTCCGAAGCTTCCTGGGTGTGTTTCCTTCCAGAAAAAATCGTTAAAAAGTTTCGCTGCATTTGGACTTCGTTTGATATGGATTTTCTGGAAAACCAAAAGCAAGCAGAAAACAGCAACTGGCACTGGGCACTAGGTCAATACGTTAGTCCATAAAAATCATATAAAAGCCATATAAAAGTGCACCAAAATCATACAAAACTATAATAAACATGGCATGAATACTTCATAAATTATAGATACGTTGGAGACGTATCAACTCCCTCGTGCGGTTATCAGCGATGCGCCCATTCGTTAGCCCGCGTAGGTTATCACTTTGACCGACAGCAAGAGGCATTTGACCAAATTGGTGGATTCATCTTGGCCTGTGTTACGGTGTAGATCATGGTGAGATTCCAGACCAAAGTTCAAGTGCGTGCGTACACATGAATCCATCCCACTGGCTCGAAGTGAGGGGACTACGCATCATGAACCTTCGTGTGGGGCGTTTCCAGTTTGTGAAGCAGGTGCCACATCAAAGTTGTGCAATATTGGGTATTCAAACATCACACATCACCTATTTGGGCCACATGCAGACGGTGGTTGTCCTATAGCTATCTCGCGCGGTTATCGGCGACGCTTCCATCCATGGGCCCACGAGGTCCATCACTTTGACCTACAGCGAGAGAGGTTAATTTGACCAAGGACGATTATTTTTGGTTTGTGTTACGGTAGGAGTATATAGCATGCGCAGAAGAGGGGGGCATCATATCCTACGCGCCGTGAACCTCGCTCAGTGTGGGACTTTACGGTTTCCGAGGCAGGCGCCACATCAAAGTTGTGCATTGGGTATTCAAACATCACACAACACCTCCATACATATGTTTGGCCCACACATGCAAGCGGTGGTTGTCCTCTGGCACTCACTCACGCGGTTATCGGCGATGCTTCCATCTGCGCGCGCGCTTGGTCCATCACTTTGACCGACAGCGAGAGAGGTTAATTAATTTGACATAGGAGGGGACTAAATTTTGATTTCTCTTGCGTATAGGTCATGCTAAGATTACATATATAGTATAGTTCGAGCGCATGTGTATGCATGAATCCCTCCCACCCGATCGAAGTGGGGGGGGGGGGCAGCACACGATGCCTCATGGACCTCGCTTTGTGTGGGGACTTTACGGTTTGTGAGGCAGGTGACACATCAACGTTGTGCATTGGGTACATTCAAACATCACACAACACCTCCATACATATGTTTGGGACACATGCATGCAGGCGATGGTTGTCTTCGGACACTATCCCTCGCGTGGTTATCGGCGGCAAGCCCATTCGTGGGCCCGCGTGGACGTCCATCACTTCGACCGACAACGAGAGAGGCTACCAAGGTGGATTCTTCTTGGTTCGTTTTATGGTAGGTCATGGTGAGATTCCAGACCAAAGTTTGAGCGCACGCGTACGTACGCATAAATCCCTCTCACCGGCTCGAAGTGGGGTCGGGGGACCGGCATACTACGCATCGTGAACCCTCGCTCCGTGTGGGGACTTTCCGGTTCCAAAGCAGGCACCACATCAAAGTTGTGCATTGGGTATTAATTCATACACGAGACAACACTTCCATACATATGTTTGGCACACATGCATGTGGTGGTTGTCTTCGAACATTCCCTCGCGTGCTATCGGCAGCAAGCCCATTCGTGGGCCCGCGTGGACGTCCATCACTTCGACCGACAACGAGAGAGGTTACCAAGGTGGATTCTTCTTAGTTCGTGTTACGGTAGGTCATGGTGAGATTCCAGACCAAAGTTTGAGCGCACGCATGCGCATGAATCCCTCTCAGCGGCTCGAGGTGGGGGACCGACATACTGCGCGTCGTGAACCCTCGCTCCGTGTGGGACTTTCCAGTTCCAAAGCACGATGCCACATCAAAGTTGTGCATTGGGTATTCAAACACCACACAACACTTCCATACATATGTTTGGGCCACATGCAGGCGGTGGTTTTGTCTTTGGGCACCCCCTCACGTGGTTATCGGCGGCAAGCCCATCCGTGGGGCCGCGTGGATCGGACGTCCATCACTTCGACCGACGACGAGAGAGATTACCAAGGTGGATTCTTCTCGGTCCGTGTTACAGTAGGTCTTGGTGGGATGCCCTCCCACCGACTCGAAGTGTGTGTGTGGGGGGGGGGGGGACTACTTCGTACGTCCTGAACCTCCATGGGGTCGGGGATGTCCAGATTGCGAGGCGCATGTGCCACATGCATTAAAGTTGTGAAATGGGTATTTAAATATCACACCACCCTTTTCATACATATAGTCGGGCCACCCGCAGGTGGTTCGTGGTCTCATCCATCCCACGCGCACAAGCACATTTGTGGGCCCGCACGGTCCACCTTGTTGACCGGAAGCGAGGGGGTTTGACCATGATGGATTCCTATAGGTTTTGTGTTACGGTAGGGTGAGATGACAGACCTAGCTATTTGGGGGCATGCTTTCATAGCTATGATTCCCCTCCCGCCGACACGAAGTGGGGGCCGGACGAGCAATACTGTGCGCTTTGTGAGATAGGTACCACATCAAAGTTGTGCATTGGGTATTTGAACATCAAACCAACCTTTTCATACATATATATTTGGTCCACATGCAGGTGTGTTTGTGTTCTAACCCTTTCCCGCGGTTTTTTTGCCAAATTTATAAATAGAAGACGAGTCAGATGAAACAGCTGTCTGCGATTGTAGGCGCAACAGACGGTTCCCTCAGAGTACCCATGTGCCACGCCCGTGCCCCTGTCACATTAGCACAGTCGATTGGGATCCACGAGGCTTCCCTCACAATCTCAAAAATATCTACCCACCTGGAGGGTTTTTCTGTTTGATAGCACATGATTATCATGTTTGGGCCGTGTGCGATGTTTGTTGCTCCCGCTCTGCTTCAATCCCTTCATCCAAATTTTCAATAGCCCTGGCATTTTACTCCCGCCTGCATCCCTCGCAATCTCAAAAATATCTACCCGTCTGGAGGGTTTTTCTGTCTGATAGCACACGATTATCATGTTTGGGCCGTGTGCGATGTTTGTTGCTCCCGCTCCACTTCAATCCCTTCATCCCAATTTTTAGTAGTCCCGGCATTTTATTCCCGCCTAGTAAAATTTTCACTAGCCGCGGCATTTCCTCAAACACCACCTTGGCCCCCCTCCACACACACACCCCAGCCAAAACCTCCGCTCACACACACACCACCCCTCCCTCGCTCAAAACCCTAGCTAGCCCGCCGCCGCCGCCTTGCCTCTATCGTCAACCTCTGCCGGTCTGCCCGTGTAGGTTACCCACCGATCTCCATGCCCTCTCCGCCCTGAGTTTCTTAGATGACGCCTGCGAAACACCCCCTTTCCCACAGATCCCCATCCCCCTCCCCCAATCCAGAGCATCGCAACCTAAGCCTGGCTACACTTCCCGGAGAGCTCGAGGAGCGAATGGCCAAAAAGAGGTTTATCGCGGCCTCTTAGCCCGACGATGGGGAGGTGGCCGCCGAGGCCGCCAAGGAAGCTGATGACGATGACTCACCGAAGGTTTTCCATCAGCGGTATCGCGTATATCAGCATCTCATGGATGCCGGCTACGACATCGAGGTCGTCGACAGAGGCGGCTTGACGCGGGCTATGTCACAGGTTAAGTGGCCCACCCCAACCCCTCGGGTCAACCGCCGTTGATCTCATCCATGGCCCCGCCGCTGATCTCCTATGCCTCGCTGTCAAGAATTTGCCATCCTTCATCGCCATCGAGCCCCTTTTGTCATATCTGAAGGACACGTTCTGCGCCGCTGGCTTGGGATCCTCAACTGCCAAGTCAGATCTCATCGACGGCGACCACGAGGAGGGCACCCTCTCTGGCTCTTCCAAGGGGAAAGAGCCCATCTACGACATCAGGAAGGGCACCCTGCAGCCATGCTCTTCCAAGGGAAGGAGCCCATCTGCGATAACAGGGAGAGCACCCAGAGTCCGTGCTCTTCCAATTGGTAGGAGCCCATCTGTGACAAGTGAGGAAACCCATGATTTGTTTTGTCGTGCCTCTTCCAAGGGGGAAACATCATATGATCGTGCTCGTAGCTTTTGCCATGCTATGTTTTTACCATGTTGTGTTTCAATTGCTATATTTGGTTGTTTGTAGTATGCCTTGTTTATTTCAGTTATTCATAATGTGATGTTCTATATGTGCAAGAATGTACTATGCAATTCAATTTTATCAACACCAGTTTCAACGACCAAAATTGGTTCCTGTTGAATCTGGTGTAGTTAACACGCCCCATGTTTATTTCAGTTTTCTCACAATGTGATGTGCAATCATACAATTTGATGTTAAAGCACAAGCTTAGTTCTATGCAATTTCAACAATACCACTATGAGTGATTATATTTGGTTGTTGTTAAGCCTGTTGTAGTGAGCATATGCATTGTTTAACGGTTTTTGGTTGTTAGGTTGTTTGTACTGAGCATATGTCCAGTTTCAATTGCTATATTTGGTTGTTTGTAGTATGCCTTGTTTATTTCAGTCATTCACAATATGATGCTCTATATGTGCAAGTATTGATTGTGTAGTACAATTTCATCAATACCACTTCAACGAACATATTTGTTTTCTGTTAAGCCTGGTGTAGGTAATACGCCCCCTGTTTTTTCACATTGTGATGTTCAATTATACAATATGATGTTTAAGCACAAGCTACGTTCTATGCAATTTCAACAATACCACTATGAATGGCTATATCTGGTTGATGTTAAGCCTGTTGTAGCGAGCATATGCCTCTTTTAACGGTTTGTGGTTGTTCGGTTGTTTGTAGTTAGCATATGTCCAGTTTCAATTGCTATATTTGGTTATTCGTAGTATACCTTGTTTATTTCAATTATTCAAAATGTGATGTTCTATATGTGCAAGAATGTACTGTGCAGTTCAATTTCATCAACACCAGTTTCAATGGCCAAAATTGGTTCCTGTTAAAGCTGGTGTAGTTAACACGCCCCCTATTTATTTCAGTTTTCTCAAAATGTGATGTGCAATCATACAATTTGATGTATAAGTACAAGCCTACTTCTATGCAATTTCAACAATACCACTATGAGTGACTATATTTGGTTACTGTTAAGCCTGTTGTAGTGAGCATATGCCTTGTTTAACGGTTTTTGGTTGTTAGGTTGTTTGTACTGAGCATATGTCCAGTTTCAATTGCTATATTTGGTTGTTTGTAGTATGACTTGTTATTTCAGTTATTCACAATGTGATGCTCTATATGTGCAAGTATTGACCGTGCAGTACAATTTCATTGATACCACTTCAACAACCATATTTGTTTCCTGTTAAGCCTGGTGTAGGTAAAACGCCCCCTGTTTTTTCACATTGTGATGTTCAATTATACAATTTGATGTTTAAGCACAAGCTACGTTCTATGCAATTTCAACAATACCACTATGAATGACTATATTTGGTTGCTGTTAAGCATGTTGTAGCGAGCATATGCCTCTTTTAACGGTTTGTGGTTGTTCGGTTGTTTGTAGTTAGCATATGTCCAGTTTCAATTGTTATATTTGGTTGTTCATAGTATGCCTTGTTTATTTTAGTTATTCACAATGTGATGTTCTATATGTGCAAGTATGAACTGTGCAGTTCAATTTCATCCCAGTTTCAACGGCCATATTTGGTTCCTGTTTAGCCTGGTGTAGTTAACACACCCGCTGTTTATTTCAGTCTTTTTGCAACGTGATGTTCAATTGTACAATTTGATGTTTAAGCACAAGCTACGATCTATGCAATTTCAACAATACCACTATGCATGACTATATTTGGTTGCTGTTAAGCCTGTTGTAGTTAACACCCCTTTCCATTTTTATTTTACAATAACTAGTGTGCTTAAACCTGCACAATACCAGTTTGAATGACTATATTTGGTTGTTTTTAATTGTTAGGCATGTTGCAGTTAACACACCTTTCCACTTCTTGTTTGCTTAACTAGCGTGCTTATACCTGCACACTGAAGCTATCATTTGGAGATTATGTTGTGTGCCATGGATATATTTGGTTGATGTTTAGCCTGCTGTGCTTAACATGCCTTTCGATGTACTTACATAGGACAATATTGGAAACGACTGTTGTTTTTCATCGAGGTTAGTTTCATCCCATGGCTTATATATACTCCCTCTGCCCCATAATATAACATGTTAATTCATCCAATATGTGAGTATATTGGATGTAATAAGATCTTATATAATGGGACGGAGGGAGTGTTGTACTACATCATTGTGCAATTGTTGTTTAGTTTCTAATATGAACTTGGTGCTTGTAGGTACATATGTCATTGGTAAAGATCCGCGCTTCGACCCTTTTTGCGTATGGGGCAATGAGATATTCATGAACCAGCATCAAGTGAGGAAACTGATAAAGATTGTTAGTAAAATGGGTCAAAAGAAGGCGATTAAACTATTTGTTTACACTTTATCCAAGACAACAGTGAACTGCAGGATGGTAAGTAAGAACTCTGTAGCCTTCTTTTTACTGCCCATAATGAGTTGTTAGATGACAATGTCTGAATCTTTTTCCTTTGCAGTGGTTCCCAAAGCAGTTTACTTAAGATTACCTCTCAAACTACATGATTGGTGGACATGCAAAGGTTAAAGTATTTCTACCAGACTACAATGACTATCTAGAAGTCCTCATGAAGACAGTGAAGGATGAACGGTCGGCCATCACAAGGGGTAGGACTAGAGTCGTGCGTGCATTCGGCATGGAGGAGGGCACAATATGGAGATTCCGCTTCACCTTGTTCAGCAACCAGAATGTCTTTGGCCTCTTTCTTCACCGTCTTTAATACAAGTATACAACCCTTGTTCATCATTCTTTATTTGGTGCTTATGTAATTATTATTTTTATGTAATGCTTGAACATATGCGTTGACACACGAACACGTCACGTGTACCCTCGACGCCGGGGGTGATGCACCGCAGCTCACGTCGAAGGAGATCCGTCCGGCGGCGTGATACACAAGACAGCGAAGAACGAGAGAAAAACGATGGAGAGATAAAACGTAGATGAAAAAGTAGTATATTGATTTGTTGGATTGTGTGTTGCTCAATCGGCCGTCACCTCTCATCTATTTATGAGGCGGCTGGACTTCCCGTATAAGAAAAGGACTCCAAATCCCGTCCAAATCTTTCCAAAATAAACCGAACTCGGATTTAGGTAAGTCTGAGACAGCAGTTCAGTTTTTGGGTCCCACAGGCCAGAAACGACCTCGGATGAAGATGAGCCCAAAAGCAAACTTAACCGTTTCAACGATACGAACAACTTTCATGTTGAACGTTTTTCGATTTGAGGCCATCTTCAATAACCTTCGGGGCCATCTTTAACTTTCAGTCGGACTCGGTCATGCAATTTTCTGGACTGTCCGAGTCTTGTAGCAACTTTGCAGGCCATATACTATCTCAGATGATGATGACTCAAAAGAAAAGGTGACCATTTCGACGATACACACAACTTCCGTGTAGAACACTTTTCCATCCGAGGTCATCTAGATAATCTTTTGAGCCCATCTTCAGCTTCTGTTTGGATTTTCACTCAAACCGGCAAGCCTTTCAAAACAGGCAAGCACTCAAACCGGCAAGCATTCAAAACCGGCAAGCTCTCAAAACCGGCAAGCACTCAAAACCGGCAAGCTCTTAAAACCAACAAGCATTCAAAACTGGCAAACTCTCAAAACCGGCTAGCACTCAAAACCGGCAAGCTCTCAAAACCGGCAAGCACTCAAAATCGGCAATCACTCAAAACCAGCAAGCACTCAAACCTGGCAAGCACTCAAAATCGGCAAGCATTCAAAACCGGCAAGCACTCAAAACCGGCAAGCACTCAAACCGGCAAGCTCTCAAAACCAGCAAGCAAACCGGTAAGCACTCAAAACCGGCAAAGGTCAAATGGCTCGCGCGACCCATCAGACATCACCTAGGTGGGTGTCTGGTACCTCGCGCCACATTTTCATCAGGGTCGGTCCGTAGAGTGTCGCCTCTAACTTTTGCATACGAACTCGGATTGAGATGATTTTTATATCAAAATCAACCGTTTCGACGAGACGAAGACAATTCATGTAGAAAGTTTTCTCATATGAGGCCGTCTTGAAGGCGTAATTGTCTGAACAGTACTCTGAGTGCCAAAATCTTGGTACTTCAAGCACAGTTTTGGCCTTTTAGATGAGATCGGATGGTGATGACCCAAACATCAAAGTTTCACATTTTGACGATAGGAAATTTCACATGTTGAAAACTTTTCCATTTGAGGTCATCTTAATTAAGTTTTTTACCATGCCAAAATCTGGTGTCAACAATATGTACCTGTGAATCGAGTAATGCATTGATTGTTGAACCTAATGGATATGAATAAAGTTATTGCCTACTTTCAAATTCAAATTATGTACAATTATGAATTGCAGCGATTAAATTAGGGAGAAAATATGCCCTGCAGGTCATTATGCCGCACACGGTCTGTAAAGCACAACGTGTGTGATATACCTCGTAATCCAACACGTTTCATAGAGAGAAAACATGTGCGACCATGCACACAATTGCCGTTTGCAAAGCATGTGTGATGTCAGACAATATCACAAATGGTGCGACCAAACGAAATGTTTGTGATAGTCGCCCTATCGTACACGCTTTACAATCATGAACTATTTCTGATGTCGTACGCATCGTAAACGTTTCACCACAGAATAGCGTGTGCGATAGTTATCTCGTCCGACACTGGTACGACAGTCGGACGTTTCGTAAACTCATACGACACACGTACTATGATTAACTTATCTACTTAATTATATATATCGCATACGGTTCGGGAAAAGTGAATGTGTGTGATAGTCTCCTTATCATACATGCTTTACAATCGTGAAGTGTTTGTGATGGGGCGCACATCGTAAACGTTGCACCACAGAATACCGCGTGCGATGGTAATGCCAGTACACACGAGTAGCAAGGATGGAGCATTTGGGATATTCGATATATCACAAATAGTTGTGTGACGACTAGCGTTTGGGAAAGATGCGGGCATCGCATACGCTTAGTTCTGCGAAACATATGCTTGAGTGCTCCCTTTCGCCGACGGTTTCTGGGTCGTGTGGGAAGGACCCCCCCTATCGCACACACAGGCAAGGTAACGGTTTAAAACTATGTCGCGGAAAGGGGGTAAAAACCGTTTGTATAGCACGTCGCTGCATCAGTGGTTGAAGTGTGATTTAAATGTGGATACACAAAACCGCCGAGATGACTTTGACAGAGCACACACAGTAGTGTTACAACACGCAAATATAATTAGTCTTTTGGCAGCAGACTCACAAGGACACCTTAAGGAGAGAGCACGCAATGGCAGGGAGGCAGAGGACCGAGGCCCAGATCATTAGAGAGCACAACTCCAAATTTGCGGCTTGGTTCAAAGAGCGAATTCGGGACAAACCACTGCCAACCGGTATTGCCAATACAAATCTCATCTATGCATTAGCAGTAGGCCCTGCATGCATTGTCGCCACTTACCAATCATATGATATAAATGGATACACATTCCATACCGAGGCAAAGGACAAAAACGGTGATTACCAGAACTCAGGTGCGACAATGATGCAGTTGACCGAAAATGAAAAAATAGATACTACGGAAGGATCAAAGAGATACGGGAACTTGAGTACGGCGAAGATTACACGGTGCCACTGTTCTGGGTCAGATGGGCGAAGAACGTCGAGAAGGAAGAACGTGGTTTCATTACCATGTCTCTGCCCAAAGCACAACCTGCTGGTGCAAAGGGGGTGAAAGAAATCACCGCCAAATATGAGCCTTGGGTATTTGCTAAGGATGTGTCACAATGCTTCTACTTAACTGACCCTACAAAGCCGAGTCATGTTGTCGTCCGGAGAGGCAAAAGGAGCAACGTCGGGATAGAGGGAGTCGCCAATGAGGATGACTATGATCAATTTGGCATGGACCCAATGGAAGAGGAGAACTATGAAGACGAAGACTACACCACCAGAAGGAGCAGAACTACGTTGCCTGCGACAGGACGTCCCTTCTTGAGAAAGAGTCATAGCGCGGGCCGGAAGTATTCAAGAAAGATTAAAAAGACCCAAACCATCGTTGAGAGGATTGTCAAATGACGTCATACTACTTGATTTGTGTAATTCATTTGTGTGTGTACCCCCTAAATTGTGTACTTCGAATATTAATTAATCGTACCATATTTATGTACTCTAAACCATGAGAAGAATTTGTATCATTATAAATATTTGTAATATGCATGTCGTCGCTCAAAACGCCATCTACAAATATATAGTGGACTTTAATTCAAAAAAACACTGCTGGCGTTGGCCATGTCATTCGCGCCATCACTAACAACCAACCAGCACTTAGCGTTTTTGGGAAAAGAAGAAGTCATTTGGAGCATCCTCGCCCCATCTCATGCAGCCGACGGACACTTCGTCGCCGCCCTTGCCGCCGCCATGCCCCCCCGCTGCTCCCCCGCCTTGGCTCCGCCGTGGCCCCGCCATTCCCCAAGCTGTGCCCCCCGTCATGGCCCTGCCGTGCCCCCCGCCGTGGCCCCGCCTTGCCCCCCCCCCCCCCGCCGTGCCACTGCCGTTCCCCCAGCCGTGGCCACAACACATCTGCCCCACAAACCTCCGCCCGGCGACCTAGCTCATCACGTCTGGCCACTCTCTCCCTCCGTCGTCGTCCCTATCGATCTGGATGGTATAAGACCTCCCTCTACCAATTTATTTTCATGTAGATTTGTTCTAGTGTGCATATTATTGTGATGAAATGTATTATATATGTACCTGTGAATTTATGAAATGCATTGTATGTATACGCATGTGTTTATTGTGAATTACATATATGTAATAATTGTGAAATGATCGACTTTTTCGGTGTGTGCATGTTTTAGCCAATGCAACATTGCATTGTGTTGCTCGCGAATTGTTTTGCGCTATGTTTCTTTTTTGCAGGGAATATCTAGAGAGTTTCCAATGTTTTGGTGAAACGTAGATTCATTTCTGTTTCGTCAAATTTCTGGCACTCAATATGTCCCTTTTTTTAGCAAAGGTCATGCCGATTTTTTCCGTTGATTTTAATTATATGAACGCAGCACAAAATGGAAGAGTGCCCCTACTGTTCGACAAAGGGGGTATGTGCGATGATCCTCACCTTGGCAACAATAAATGCTTCTCCCTCACGCTTCAATGTGACTACAAATATTATACGGTAATCAGTTTTAATATTTGTTGGCACATATTTCCTTCTAAGGCATGTATTATATAAGGTTTTTGCTTCAAATTGTAATTTTTGCTTTTTTATATTTCGACTAGTGTGTCCCTTGCTATGCAAGACTTGTTGTCCTAGACAAGTTTTTTGTCCGCGACATGGAAGAGGTGACTGAGATGACTACTTACCTCAAGACGAAAGATGGTTTCAATTTCAAATCTACGATCTATAATGAGGTAGATCACACATATTTTGGTTGTGCTAATTGGAGAGGATTGGACAAAGCTTACGGATTTGAGCCTGGTATGATAATAACATTTGATATCGGCACCTATTCTCAAAATGATGAAGACATATGGGTCGATTTAGACGTGATTCCAGTTCTTCCTCCGTGTAAGTTTCGTAAACAAACTTGTTAAATAACCTTTACATTCTAGTTCACCCAGAACTTATCTTGTTTATTTAAAATTGACAGCTTATTTTCTATCTCCTAGAAACATACGGAACTTAGTAGACGACACCTATTACACTGCTCGTAGTATGCTTACTTGGCAGGAAAAGAGGTTCCTCGTGTCCTTTGTTGCTGATATTGAGTCGCTTAAGAGCACTTATGGAGCTGGTCCAAATGATGCACCATACCTGCCACTAGTGCACACCTTTAACAAGAACGACATTTGTAGAAAATGCATGGTAAGATTTTGATCGCGACTAGTATTTCATATATACATTCTTCTTTCAACTCATAGTATGGGTTACTATTGCTTACTATGTTACTATTATGTTCAAGAACAGAAGCTCCCTACATGTGTTGTGCCTCACATGATGGATGACCACCAGGCCGGTGAGATGACCATTATTTCCGACGACAATACATATTTGAGAGGTACATACTCGATTGCACCATGACGAGATGGACGGCTCAAAATTAATGAATGGAGCCAGCTACTGAGTGAGTGTGAGTTGAAGATTGGAGATCGGTGGATCTCTGTGCTCCACCATGGAGATTCAGGGGTTTTCCTATTCTTCAAAATTGTTCCTAAAGGAGAGGAGTACCGTGCTAGTAGTTACGATGGTTGATAGTATATATGTACTGCTAGCTAGCTAGCTAGGATAACTAATGAACATGTAATATGCATGCATCGTTTACACTAGTACAGCGAGCTGCTATACAAATGGTTTTTACCCCCTTTCAGCGACGAAGTTTTAAACCGTCGCCTTGCCTGTGTGTGTGATAGGGGGGTCCTTTCCACATGACCCAGAAACCGTCCGCGATAGGGCCTCTGGTCACACACGCGGGGCAAAAAGAGCTTGTGTGCGATCGGGTAAGCCATCGCAGATAATTATACTGGCCCAATCATTTCCGTTCGTATGTACATCCCACACAGTGAATCCAAGATAAACGTTTCTGTTCGTATATACATCCCACACAGTGAATCTCAGACAAACGTTTCCGTTCGTATATACAAAGCACACAGTTTTCTGCATCACATCGTCTGTGATAGTGTTGCCATTGCAGACAATAGTAATAATTTTATCGTTTGTGTTATTGAATGCATCACGCACGGTGTCTAGAAGAAACTGTGTGGCATAGGCTGTCCATCACACACACTTTTTATGTGGAAAACGTTTGTGTAAGGTGGCCTAACACAAACAGTTGTCCAGAGGAAGTCGTGTGTGATTGTTCATTGATCCAATACGTTTACTTCCTATAAACTGTGTGGGTTGTCTGAGATCATCGCCCACGGTGTTGTCTCAATAACCATTTGCACTAGAAAAACCCAATAAGCAGGCTAATTGGCCTATTATTATTAATCCATTTAGTAATCAAATTTACATTTCATAATAAACACACAATATATTTCATTTTCGTATTACGGAACCAGGATTTCATAATTGAAATACATCATAGTACAACATCATATAGCTTCAGCACTCACTCACACCATATAGGCATATAGCTAGCTACCCCATTACACAACAACACCAAGTTTCACATGCAACATCTAAAACCTTTGGAAATTAGCATCATAGACGGTAGATAGACAGATGAATCTCATCTGGAAAACTGCTGAAGCGGAAGGCGAATATTGAGCCTTCAATGATGTTGAATGTCCTTGCAACTTTAGGCCAGTGCCTGTGGATGATTGACCGCCCATCCTTCGTCCTCTTGAGGAAGACTTCAATATTGTACCGTGGGTGTTGTATGAACACCTTCCTCGCCTCTTGACCATACATGTGGTTTGAGAGGTAATCATCTGTGAACTGCTTTGGAAAGGCCTGAAAACAAAGATATGCATAAATATATTCTCTGAATTTTGAATGGCGCAAAGGAATAAAAAAACAAGGTACTCCCTCCGGTCCTTTTTACTCCGCGCATTAGATTTGTATCAAGTCAAACTTTGTAAAGTTTCACCAAATTTATTTTAAAAAATATCAACCTCCACGATACCAAATATGTAAACTATAAAATTGTATTTCATAATGCATCTAAAAATAATGATTTTACAGTTTGAATGTTGATGCTTTTTTCTATAACTTTGGTCAAAGTAGAGATACTTTGACTTCAGACAAAACTTATATGCAGACTAAAAAGGACCGGAGGGAGTATAAGAGTTAGTACCATCCTATAGTTCACTGATGTCTTCTTCATTGTGCAGACAAAGATCTTGTTGTTTTTCATCGCTAGTTTCTTTATCCTCACAATCTTTCTGAGTTTCTTGACTTGACTGATATTCATGGACATCTCATTTCCCCATATGCAAAATGGGTCGAACAGTGGGTCAAAACCTCTGACAGCAGGACCTACATGTGCAAGACCAAATTGTTAAAAATCTAAATACTAGAATGGTTCCTGCAATTGCACAATAATGTGCTATTAGACAAAGGACCATGCATGTGCGAACCTCGATGGTAAACCTCAGTGCCTCCCATTGTTTCCCTGCAACACATATAAGGTAGTTATTGATCAGGCTAAGTGAGGGTTGGCATACTATCAGTAAAATATGTTAATGAAAAATAAACACATTGCAGATTCAGCAGATTAATTCAAGCCACATGGAAAAGCCATTTATCCAAACCAAGCATGCTTAAGAACTAGGAAATATAGCAATTGTATATGTTTCTCATGTATTTAGTACAGCCGAATTCGATTTATTTCTCACATGCATAACAATACAAAATTGTACCCACGACAATTGAAGATCGCATTGCAGAATTGAACCAAACAGTTAACTAAGCACCACAACAAATGAACCAAACAGTTAAGTGAGCACCACATTGCACAAGAGAACATACTACAAGATCAGACAGTTAACCAAACCTAGTATGCTTAACAACTTGGAAATATAGCAATTGTATTTGTATCTCATGTATTTTGTACAGCCAAATTCAATTATTTCTCACATGCAAGAGAATAAAAAATTGCACCCACAAGAATTGAGCATCACCTTGCAGAATTGAACTAAACAGTTAACTGCACATGACAAAAACATAACCAAACAGTTAACTCAGCACCACATTGCACAATATATAGAACATATATACTAGAGGATCAGATTGCATAGTAAGAGTACATAGGACAATTCACTAGAATTTGTAAAGGAAAGGCAGGAGCAGCACATGCAACAGGTAAACCGAACATGCTTAACCGGCGTAGCTAGCTAGCTGAACATAGGTCATTGTAGTGAGCTAAAAAGACAAGCTACTCCTCATCGTTGGAGATATCGATGACGATGGGCTCCTTAGACTTGGAAGAGGGCGAGGCCTCCACGTCGTGGGTGCCCTCCTCATAGTGGTGAGTCGCCTGAGCCGCTCCGGGCACCAACCTGCTGGCTCTGGAGTTGAGGTAAGCACGGGCACGCTGAGAAAACACCTCGTAATCTTCGTCGAAGGCACCGACGGTGGTCTCGAGAAAACGCCATGAACTGTCGTTTAAAGCAGCCAACCGCGTGGCAGCGTCCGCGCACGAGGCGTCGACGGTGGCCTCAACGGCGAGGTGCTCCTCCAAGATCCGGGGGTCGGCACGCATGGCAGCCATCGCGACCTCATCCGTGCGTGCGGCCGTGATTTGCTTCTCCGCTGCCAGATGCTTCTTAAGCTCCTGGTTATACTGCGTGCACCATGGCTTAGGGCGGCGCTTATTTGGATGATGGGTCGGTGATTTGGGTGGAAGGTGTCGCGCCGGCGGTCGGGGCATGTGGGATGTAGAAGGAGGTGGAGGATGGTGGTCGGGTGTGGATTACCTGACTAGATCGATGAGGCTGAGCATCAGGAAGGAGCATCACCGGCGAGGCGGCGGCGCTGCAAGCAAGCAGTGAAGGTTTGAACTTGGAATGGAAGGTGGAAACAGGGGAAATGTGGCTTTTGGTAAGGAGGAGGAGGGCATGGGAGGTAGATATTTCCGCGGATGCCAAATTTTTTTGCTTCGTGCAGCGAAAAACTGGCGCGCGAAGTGTCATCAGACACGGTCCCTTATTCAGCACTGTGTACGATATCTAAACATCACAAACAATTCATATGGCTTACCCCGTGTGTGATGAGTTTGAACGTGCAAATTTTGGTTCGAATTTCCCTGGTTACAGTGGTCATCCATGTCATTGCATAATTTGGGTACACAAAAGAGCCTACAGCACACCCACACTTCTTAATCGAGCAAGTTCAGCAATTAAACAGAGCTAGCTGACCTAAACATTACTCTAACAAAAGACCAGCGCTCTAAACAAAGACTACTACTCTGCCTGGCGCTCGTCGATCTCCGCCGTCTCCTCCATGTCCAGCTCACGCCCGACGATCTCCTGGGGAAGGGGCTCCATGGTTACCATTGCACCATACTCGGCAAGCATTTCGCCATCCGCGTCCGCCATCTCTTTGGAAAATGCCGCCACGAGTTGGGCGTGGGTGGCCGCGGTCTGGGCTTGGACGGGCTCCATCGCGGCAAGGTGTGCCGCGAACTAACGGACAGCTGCTCGAACGCTCTCGACGATTGCCAAGTCTTCGGCCGTGGGTTGCCCACCATTGTCGGAGAAGATTCATGCGATTTTGTGCGGTAACCGCCAAGAGCTGGGCGTGGCCGGCCTCGACATGGGCGCGGGCGGCCTCCATTAGGGCTAAGGCGGCCGCCGCGGAACGGACAGTTGTTGTCCCGCTCTCACCATTTGCTATCCCCGTCGCAGATGTTGCTGCCGCCATCTGAGCTGCAGTAGCGGCCGTTTTGGCTGCCGCAGCTGCCCAGTCATAGATTGCGGCCATGCTCACGCAGGTTGTGAGCACGCTCATGGCGGCTGCGGCCGCGCTCTCGCCGGACTGGGCCGCCGAAGTTGCCCTCACGACACGGGTCCACGTCCCCATCTTTGACCGGCGACGATTGAACAGTGAAATGATATTTGGGGGGCTAGTTTGCTTGACGCGCCGGCTGTGGACTGTAGCCGATGAACCTTCTCGCGTAAGCCATATATGATGGTGCACCAAGATATTTTGTACCGCATCTCACACGGTTGGTGATAATAAACTGTGTGTGATGTACTTGATTTTTCGTCTTGATTTGAAATAGGGAATGGGGTCACAGCGGCAAAGGACGGTGTTTGAATTGCTAGAACATTTGTCTGCAGTGAACATAAAACTATACGAGTGTCGTGTTAAAATTTGGAATTATTCGAGGTTCGTTTGGACATTTTTATACATTAACTGAGTTTTCTAGGCATTTTATGTGCATATATCAAATTTGAACTACATGCACATGCTCCGGTGCACCAAAATGGGTTGAAAAATCATATGTGTGTCCTTGGGTGCATGCTTAGGTCCCATGCAAGAAATGGGAATGAATTTCAAACACCTCGGCATCGTGGCTCGGCCGCAAACGCTAAGACACTTGGTTTTTAAATTCCAGTAAATCCAAAACTCGTCTGAAATTCATGAAACTTGGCATGCTATCATGGAATGGCACCAACATGCTGTGGTAAATTTTTTGTCCCATTTGGGGTAGGTTTTGGTATAAGCTTCTCACAAACCAGAGCTTCTCACAAGAAGCCTCATGGTTCCGGTAGGGAACGTGTCACCTTTGTGGACGAAACGACATTCGTTGCCTCTTCTTGCCTTGATTTTTTTCTAGAGGTAACATAGACCAATAGGAGTGTCGTGTTAAAATTTGGAATTATTCGTGGTTCGTTTGGACATTTTTATACTTTAACTAAGTTTTCTAGGCATTTTATGTGCATAATTCAAATTTGAACTGCATGCACATGCTCCTGTGCACCAAATTGGGTTGAAAAATCATATATGTGTCCTTGGTTGCATGTTTAGGTCCCATGCAAGAAATGGGAATGAATTTCAAACACCTAGGCTCTTCGTGGCTCGACCGCAAACTTGAGAACTTGGTTTTGAAATTCTAGTAAATCCAAAACTCGTCTGAAATTCATGAGACTTGGTATGGTGTCATGGAATGGCACCAACATGCTGTGGTAAAAAAATTGTCCAATATGAGAGAAGGCGCACACATTAACAACCAACAAATAGCTGTCACGTTATCATCACAAATGGTTGTACAGTATTATTTCAATCATGGGCGTTCTACTGACCATTTACGTGCCGCCACGCATCCCACTTTTTTAATGGCAAGGAGGTGCCGTCCGGGCAGCTGTTTGAGTAGACGGGAGGCGTGCGAGCGAAGTCCGCGGCGCAGGCTGACCGGGAGGCGTGCGACCAGTCCTGCACTGCGCAGGCTGACCGGGAGGCGTGCGACCAGTCCTCCGCTACACAGGCTCACCGGGAGGCATGCGAGCAGTACACTGCGCAGGCTCATCGAGAAGCGAGCCCTTTGACCTCCATCGCCGCCCGCCTCGCTCTCAACTTCTCCATTAATGGCCCCCGAGCCGCTGTTTAATAGGCGGCCATACTGATCTCTCTTCGCCTCCCATTCCCCTCTCGCCCGAATCCTATCTTCCAGAGCTCCACCTACTCCCATGGCGCACAAGGATCATCTGCCACTAGTCTTCCGGTTTGGTGAAGTCGACTCCGAGTCGGAGGAGATAGAAAATAAGGAGGAATGGGACCTCGGGGACATGGCCCTGAATGAGCTGGCTGCGGCGGATGCTGCCCCCGCGCCCGTCCCAGCTCCCATCCCCGCGCCCGCGCCAACGATCATCCCCGTGGCATTGACGGGCTGGTCGTCGAGCACCATCGCAGAGCTGGAAGCCGCGGGCGTCAGCGAGGTCCCCGCGGACCCACGCGAGCTCGTGTACGTACCAGCGCCAGTGCCCCCGCCTGTGCTCGTGCGCGCCCCAACACCCATCGCGGCGCCGGTCCCCGTGCACTTTCCTGCACCAGCCACGCCCGTGCCCGTGTGCGCGCCTGCACCCGCCGCGCCCCCCTCAGCGTCATGGGACGCCGCCGTCGACAGCTACCTCGCAGCGTCGTGAGTCGCCATCCCCCCGCGCCCCGCCCGTCGATCGCGCGACGAACCGCTCTTGGATTTGGAAGTCCATAACATTCTGGGATGGCTTGAAGACTTGAACAACGGCGTCCCGGACGACGACAACAACGGCGCAGCATGCCGCCGCCACTGCAATTAGTTTTTTTGTTTAGTATTGTATCCCGATCGTATGAATGTAAAACCAGAGTGTCACTGAATGAAATCTATGGTTTTGATCAACTTAGCATTTTTTCTCTGAATGTACAGACTTACCAAAGTAAAAAAAAACATCAACGTGTTTCTTTGAATAAAACACTCATTGCAAACGTTTTCAGACTGGACACCCGTATGCAAAGCGAGAGTTGGGTTCCTTGGCAGCTAAGCCAAGGGAAAAATGTGGCGCGCAGGTTTTGTGCATCTCTTCATCGCAAACGTTTCAGACTGAACACCCGTATGCAAAGCGAGAGTTGGGTTCCTTCGCAGCTAAGCCAAGGGAAAATGTGGCGCGCAGGTTTTGTGCATCTCTTCATTGCAAATGATTTTGCATGATGACCCGTGTGCAACGACGTACAAACAATGTGGTAAGATTTGCATCTGTCATATTGGGTATAATTGACATTTGTCAAAATGGAAAAATTGGCATTTGTCAATCTAGTAACATTGCCATTTGTCAATCTAGTAACATTGCCATTTGTCAACCTAGTAACACTGCCATTTGTGATCCTCAGAAAAAAAAACACTGCCATTTGTCAAAATTTGCAGCTAAAAATCACTAGTACTGTAATTTTTGCAAATGAAATTCAGTAAGCATAGATTTCATTCATAGACCAAGCAGTCATTCTTTATACAAACAGTTCAACTCGATAGCTGAACCGAACAAACTTTTACCCAATTGTTGCCAACCACGTACTGAAATAGCTAGTTCAACTATATATACTAGCTAAATTTAAGTACGTAGTACAGTTCAACCATATCTATAGTCAGATGAACTGAACAAAATAGCCCCTAAATACTACTACTACGGAGGGGCTTTGTACTACTTCCAGCAGCTTCTCCTCTGCCGAGCGCGCTCAGTAAGAGGCCGAGGAGGAGGAGCCTACCGACGAGCTGGAGAAGCGGAATCCGGCGCCTGCCGCTGCTGCACCTTTAGCGACGCCCAGCTCGAATGCCCTCTGCCGCTCCAGACGATCCATCTCGAAGCGGCGGGACTCCTCGTATATCTCTGCATTCCGTGCCACTGCGGTGGCTTCTCCTGCGGCCACGGCGGCGGTTAGACGCTTTGCGTGCTCGACCAGGCGCTCCTCCTCCTCCCGCAGGAAATGTAGCGCGCGGCAAGGTCATTGACGCTTGTGCGGGCCTCCACATCCCGCCTTCGGGCCACGGTGGCGGAGCGGGTGATGACCCCGGCGGTCGACGGTGGGGAGGCGGCCACGGCGGCCGACGGTGAGGTGGCGGCCAACTCCCGCCTTCGGGCCACGGTGGCGGAGTGGGTGATGGCCACGGCGCCCAACGGTGGGGTGGCGGCCATGACGGCCACCACCTTCGGGCCGCGGTGGTGGAGCAGGCGATGGCCCTGGCGGGCTTTGGTGGTGTGGCGGCCACGGCTGCCGACGGTGGGGTGGCAGCAACGGCTGCCGGCAACAGCTGCCGTCGGGCAGCGACGGCAGAGCGTGTGGTGGGTGTTGTGCACACACCCAATAGGGATGCCAAGGGCAGTACACGCCGCCGGGAACTGCGCCGCCACCGCGGTGTAGCCTCCCAGCTGGAGCTGTCCTCAAACGAAGGCGGAGTGGCTGAGCGACGACGACGGATCGGTGCCATTGGTGATGGTGGGAGAAGCAGACGAGATAAGCTACGGGGAGGGAGGGGAAAATGCGATGCTGACTCGCCGGCCGTGACTGTTTATAAAGAAGGTCGGTAAGCACTGTTTTTTTGGGATTTCGCCGAGTCGGGCGGGAAGCTTGCGCGGGAACCTGCACGGTTGTGCGGGAACGGGCTCACCGATGATTCATTGGTGCCTCTTTGAGCTAACATTTGGCCGAAAGAACGCCTGTGTGGTGCTCAAGCTTGCGCTCTAAGCCTTCTGCGGCAGCGCGGTGACAAGACATGCGAGAAGAGGACGAAATGACACGTACACAAACGGTTAATAAAAAAAACATTTGCGATCTAATTACCTAGCACACGGTCGCTCTCTACGCAGCGTCGTGAACGATTGTTCGCCCACTGTGTGATGTGGAACGTGACGTAGTTTCACATCACGCCTTCGGCTCGCAACTGCCGGCCGGCTTGTAGACGGCCATTCCCTGCGTGTTCAACTACTCTATGCGTGTGGTTGCTCGTGGTTGAGGCGGCCGCGGCGCGCTCTACTCGCGTCCCTCCGCGCGTGCTGCAAGCGTTTCGGGCTGGCGCACGATCACGTACGTTTGGGGTGCCTTATGCATGCGGTTACGCCGGACGCGGCGCCACGACACAGTTACGTGCGGCAAAAACTGCCTTGCGGACGTGTCGAGAATCCCGGCCGCCCGGCCCTCATTTATTCCCGCGGCCATTTACCTTCATCTCTCGCGCCTCATGACACAATAAGCACACCCACGACGACACATACAGAGAGGATATCCAGCGGCTCCAATGGCGCACCCGGCTCCAATGGCGCACCCGGCTCCAATGGCGCTCCCAGCGGCTGACGACGACGACGGGCGGCAGTTCACCACGCCTCACGTAGTGGACACCCACGTGAGGAGGAAGGACCTCTCGGTGGAGTACACCAGCGAGCCAGTCTCGGTGGAGAGCTCCATCCACACTATGGAGCAGTTGCTTGCTGAGGACGAGTACCAAGTGGTCGGCATCGACCTCGAGTTCACCGGCGGTCGTGCCGGGTATGATCAGAAGGTTGCCGTCGCCCAATTGTTCGTGCGACATCACGTCCTCGTCTGCCACTACTCCCTGGCCACAAGGCCTTGCGAGCGTTTTGCCAGGTTTATCAACAGCCCCGACTACAGGTTCGCTACGGTGGACACCGTGAACGATCTAAAGGTGCTTGATACATCTCCAATGTATCTATAATTTATGAAGTATTCATGCCATATCTATAACAATTATATATGGTTTTGGTATGATTTGATTAGAACTAACCCGGACTGACGTTGTTTTCAGCAGAACTACCGTGGTGTTGTTTTTTGTGCAGAAATAAAAGTTCTCCAAATGCAGCGAAACTTTTTGATGGTTTTTTTTGGACCAAAAAAGACCCCTGAAGCTTCGTGGAAGGACCAGAAGCCTCACGAGGTGCTCACAAGCCACCACGGCACGCCAGGGGGGGTGGCGTGCCGTGGTGCCTCGTGGGCCCATCTTAGCCCATCTTGATGTGATTCCAAAGCTGAAAAATCCTATAAATAGAGAAACCCCCAGAAATAACCCTAGAATTTGGACTCCGCCGCCGCAAGCCTCTGTACCTTCAAAATACCATCTGGAGCCCTGTTCCGGCACCCTGCCGGAGGGGGAAATCATCACCGGAGGCCATCTTCATCATCCCGGCGGTCTCCATGACGAGGAGGGAGTAGTTCACCCTCGGGGCTGAGGGTATGTACTAGTAGCTATGTGTTTGATCTCCCACTCTCTCGTGTTCTTGATTTGGCACGATCTTGATGTACCGCGAGCTTTGTTAATATAGTTGGATCATATGGTGTTTCTCCCTCTCTATCTTGTTGTGATGAATTGAGTTTTTACCTTTGAGGTTTCACTATTATCGGATCGAATGCTTTTATGGATTTGAGAACACTTGATGTATGTCTTGCATATGAATACCCGTGGTGACAATGGGGTATTATATTGATTCACTTGATATATGTTTTGGCACTCAACTCGCGGATTCCCGAGGTGACATTGGGGTAATCTATGCATAGGGGTTGATGCACATTTTCGTCCTACTTTCTCCGGTAGAAATCTTGGGGCACTCTTTGAAGTTCTTTGTGTTGGATTGAATATTATGAATCTGAAGTCGTTTGACGCGTATCGTATAATTGACTCATGGATACTTGTGGTGACATTGGAGTATCTTGTTGACATTAGAGTTGGTTGATGCGTATTATATGGTGTTATTTTAGTACGAACTCTAGGGCTGTTCATAACACTTATAGGGATGGCTCAATAGATTGATCGGAAAAGATAAATTTGAGGTGGTTTCGTACCCTACAACAATTTCTATCTTATGTTCTCCGCGAATAGGAACTTTGGAGTGATTCTTTATCGCACGTTGAAGGATTGTTATATGATCCAATTATGTTAGCATTGTTGAGAGATTGTACTAGTGAAAGTATGAACCCTAGGCCTTGTTTCTAAGCATTGCAATACCGTTTGTGCTCCGTTTTATCACTTGCTACCTTGCTGTTTTTATATTTTCAGATTACAAAAACCTATATCTACTATCCATACTACACTTGTATCACCATCTCTTCGCCGAACTGGTGCACCTATACAATTTACCATTGTATTGGGTGTGTTGGGCACACAAGAGATTTCTTGTATTTGGTTGCAGGGTTGTTTGAGAGATACCATCTTCATCCTACGCCTCCCACGGATTGATAAACCTTAGGTCATCCACTTGAGGGAAAATTGCTACTGTCCTACAAAACTCTACGCTTGGAGGCCCAACACGAGTCTACAAGAATAAGTTGTGTAGTAGACATCAAGCTCTTTTCTGGCGCCGTTGCCGGGGAGATGAGTGCTTGAAGGTATATCTTTAGATCTTGCAATTGAATCTTTTAGTTTCTTGTTTTATCACTAGTTTGGTTTATAAAATAAAACTACAAAAAAATGGAATTGAGGTTGCCTCATATTATTCATCTTTATAATGTCTTTCTTGAAAATGATGGAGCGGAAAATTGTGCTCAATTGCTAGAAGAAGAATTTAATAAAATGTTTGGCATAAAATCTTTGAATGATGAGCATGATTGCAATGTTGTTAGTATGAATTCTTTGAATACCCATGATGCTAATGATATGCAAAGCTACAAGCTTGGGGATGCTATGTTTGATGAAGATGATATTTTTAGCCCCCCAAGTTTAGATGAGAAAATTTATTATGATGATAGCATGCCTCCTATTTATGATGATTATGTTGATAAAAGTGGATTTTGAGAGGTCACAACTTTATTTAATGATGATTTCACTATTTTGAAAGAGGTTTCAATTGATTATGACAACAAAGTTGCTATCTATGAGGATTATTGTGATGACATGTATGCTATAAAGAATAATGATAACCATGAAACTTGTCATCATGATTTTAATTTTTAGTTGGATTATGCCAATCAAGTATCACATGATAGTTATATTGTTGAATTTCTTCATGATGCTACTGAAAATTATTTTGAGAGAGGAGCATATGCTTTTACATATCTCAAAAATATCAAGTTTCCTCTCTATGTGTTGAAAGTTTTGAAGTTATACTTGTTTTGCCTTCTTATGCTAGTTGATTCTTGCTCCCATAAATTATTTGCTCACAAAATCCCTATGCATAGGAAGTGGGTTAGACTTAAATGTTCTTTTCATATGATTCATGATGCTCTCTTTGTGTTTCAGTTCTTTACTTTTATGCGAGCATCATTGAAATCATCATGCCTAGCTAAAAAGGCATTAAAGAAAAGCGCTTGTTGGGAGACAACCCAACATTTACCCCTACTATTTTTTTGTGTTAACATGATTAAGCTACTGTGGTAATCATGTTTTATATGTTTTCTTTCAATAATGTGCCAAGTAAAGCCTTTGGGATAGTGTGGATACTTGTTGATTTGATTTTGTGCAAAAACAGAAACTTTTGCGTCCAGTGCTGGAATTTCTATTCTATACTGTAGCGTGAGAAAAATATGAAATTTTTACACAGTATTGTGTTACAAATTTTTTACATTTTACAAATTGTTCAGAATTTTTGGAGGTACAGAAGTATGGTTTTTAAATCGCTCACTACACGCTGTTCTGTTTTTGACAGAGTCTGTTTTCGGTGCATAGTTTGCTTGTTTTAGTGTGTCCATAACTTATATTGAGTAATATAAATTGTGTAAAGGATAAAATACAGTAGGAATTATGTGAGAACAATTATGAATCTTGTCTTGACAGTACCTAAGTGGATTATTTATTTTTATCATACTAACCTATCTCACAAGTTCCGTTAAGTTTTGTGTGATTAAAGTTTTCAAGTTTTGGGTGAGATATCGATATGAGGAGAATAAGGAGTGGCAAGACCCTAAGCTTGGGGATGCCAAAGTCACCCCAAGGTAATACTCAAGGAAGACTAAAGCGTCTAAGCTTGGGGATGCCCCGGAAGGCATCCCCTCTTTCGTCTTCAACACTATCGGTAACCTCACTTGGAGCTATATTTTTATTCGTCACATAATATGAGTTTTGCTTGGAGCATCATTTTCTTCTATTTATATTTGATTGGTGTTATCAATAATCATGTTTTGTATCTTTTAGTTCAATAAAATGCCAATTATAGCCTTTACCATGCTCAGTTTGCAAGTTCATGTGTTGCTGTTTGAAAACAGAAAGTTTTCTGTTATGTCCAGAATATTCCTGAATAGTCAGAACATGATAAAAATCTGAAATTTTTACACAGGAAGCATGCATGAGTTCTCTGTCATGTGGTAATTTTTTTGAAGTTTTGGAGTTAGGGAAGTATGAATTCTTATTCACCCTTTACAGACTGTTCTGTTTTGGCAGATTGCTGTTATAGTTGCATTGTTTGCATATGTTTGCTTGTTTAATGATTCTATTTGAGGATAGGAGTATTAAATATGCAGAGGCATTTAGTATGCAATGTTTAATTATAATTTTAGTGATTTGTTACAGTAGAGAATGTTAAGGTTTTGAGTTGATTTATACTAACTTATCTCACGAGTTCTTGTTGAGTTTTGTGTGGATGAAGTTTTTAAGATTTAGGAAAAGCCATGATATGAGAGGAATTAAGGAGACACAAGAGCTCAAGCTTGGGGATGTCCAAGGCACCCCAAGATAACATTCTAAGAAGTCTCAAGCAACTAAGCTTGGGGATGCCCCATTAGGCATCCCACCTTTCTTCGTCAACACCTATCGGTTAGCCTAAGTTTTTACTTGTTCACATGATATGTGCTATTCTTGGAGTGTCCTTTTATTTTCATTTTGTTTGCTGTTTGAATAAAATACTTAAGATCTGATTTTTTTAAATGAGAGAGAGTCCTCACATAGCTACCTATTTACTTAACTACTCATTTGGTCTTCACTTATATCTTTTTGGAGTAGTTTGTCATTTACTCTTGTTCTTCACTTATATCCTATTAGTAAATTGTTGAATGAATTGAATATCATAAAGTTGAAATTATATGTGCTTCATATGCTTGTATCATGCCTAGTAGTAGTTTCACATTGGGTTTAGAAAGTAAAATCTATTGAAGCTTGACAATCACAATATTGGTCATACAAGCAATTCATGAATGATTAGTATAAGGAAGAGAACATTCACATATAAATATATTATCTTGGATATCTTTTATGATTGTGAATACCCATTAATTATTTTCAAACTTGAGCAAATTAGTTGAAGTTGGACAAGGAAGACAACGTAATGAGTTATGTTTGGGTATATTTGCATAGAAGTTATATTGTTATGGATCCTCCAACATGGGGTGCTTGCTTAGGATCTTTTGCTAGCCAAAAATTCATACTAAGTAGAGATACTACTTGTGCATCCAAAAACCCTTAAACCCAGTTTCTTCCCATGAGTGTCCACCATATCTACCTATGGATTGAATAAGATCCTTCAAGTAAGTTGTCATCGGTGCAAAAAGCAATAAAAATTGTTCCTAAAATATGTATGATCTTTTATTGCAAGGGAAAATAAGCGTTGTACGAACTTGTGATGGTAAAGAAATAAAAGCGACGGACTGCATAATAAAGGTTGCTATCACAAGGGGCAATATAACGTGACGTTCCTTTGCATTAAGGGCTTGCACATCGAAAAATCAAAAGTGCATGACAACCTCTGCTTCCCTCTGCGAATGGCCTATCTTTTACTTTATGTATTTATTTTTATGCAAGAGTCAATAGTATCCCTTCTCATTCCAACCTTAATTAGTCTCTAGTTGGCAAGCATCATGTGGTGAGGAAAGATCCAGGCATATATGGCCAGTCAAATATATTTGATCATGAATTATTATTGTTGACAATTATCTCTATGATAAATAAGTTGGGAGGCGAAACATTAAGCCCCTATCTTTCTCTGTGTTCGATGGATGCCATTTGTTCTAAAAATATGCTTTGAGTACTAGCAATCATAGAAGACTATATGATAATTGAGTATGTGGAGCTCTTACTTAGACTTTGTTGAAGATAAGTTGAATTGCAATTGTTTGGTGACTAAGAACATAGGTTGTTAAGTTTCAAGAGAATGCATTGTTTGAACCATAACATGTGAATTGATTGCTACTTTATCATGATGAGTTTTATGAGAAAGAGTTGCTGTTATGATGCTAGGAAAAGTGATTGAAATTATCATTGATCAAACTTATGCACTATGCTAGCATTCACACTTCATAAATTATTTCTTTTATCATTTACCTACTCGAGGATGAGCAGGAATTAAGCTTGGGGATGTTGATACGTCTCCAACGTATCTATAATTTATGAAGTATTCATGCCATATTTATAACAATTCTATATGGTTTTGGTATGATTTGATTAGAACTAACCCGGACTGATGCTGTTTTCAGCAGAACTACTGTGGTGTTGTTTTTTGTGCAGAAATAAAAGTTCTTCAAATGCAGCGAAACTTTTTGACGATTTTTTTTGGACCAAAAGAGACCCCCGAAGCTTCGTGGAAGGACCAGAAGCCTCACGAGGTGCTCACAAGCCACCACGGCGCGCCGGGGGGGGTGGCGTGCCGTGGTGCCTCGTGGGCCCATCTTAGCCCATCTTGACGTGATTCCAACGCTGAAAAATCCTATAAATAGAGAAACCCCCAGAAATAACCCTAGAATTTGGACTCCGCCGCCGCAAGCCTCTGTACCTTCGAAATACCATCTGAAGCCCTGTTCCGGCACCCTGCCGGAGGGGGAAATCATCACCGGAGGCCATCTTCATCATCCCGGCGGTCTCCATGACGAGGAGGGAGTAGTTCACCCTCGGGGCTGAGGGTATGTACTAGTAGCTATGTGTTTGATCTCTCTCTCTCGTGTTCTTGATTTGGCACGATCTTGATGTACCGCGAGCTTTGTTAATATAGTTGGATCATATGGTGTTTCTCCCTCTCTATCTTGTTGTGATGAATTGAGTTTTTACCTTTGAGGTTTCACTATTATCGGATCGAATACTTTTATGGATTTGAGAACACTTGATGTATGTCTTGCATATGAGTACCCGTGGTGACAATAGGGTATTATATTGATCCACTTGATATATGTTTTGGCACTCAACTCGCAGATTCCCGAGGTGACATTGGGATAATCAATGCATAGGGGTTGATGCATGTTTTCGTCCTACTTTCTCCGGTAGAAATCTTGGGGCACTCTTTGAAGTTCTTTTTGTTGGATTGAATATTATGAATCTGAAGTTGTTTGTAGCGTATCGTATAATTGACTCATGGATACTTGTGGTGACATTGGAGTATCTAGGTGACTTTAGAGTTGGTTGATGCGTATCATATGGTGTTATTTTAGTACGAACTCTAGGGCTGTTCATGACACTTATAGGGATGGCTCAATAGATTGATCGGAAAAGATAACTTTGAGGTGGTTTCGTACCCTACAACAATTTCTATCTTATGTTCTCCGCGAATAGGAACTTTGGAGTGATTCTTTATCGCACGTTGAGGGATTGTTATATGATCCAATTATGTTAGCATTGTTGAGAGATTGCACTAGTGAAAGTATGAACCCTAGGCCTTGTTTCTAAGCATTGCAATACCGTTTGTGCTCCATTTTATCACTTGCTACCTTGCTGTTTTTATATTTTCAGATTACAAAAACCTATATCTACTATCCATACTACACTTGTATCACCATCTCTTCGCCGAACTAGTGCACCTATACAATTTACCATTGTATTGGGTGTGTTGGGCACACAAGAGATTTCTTGTATTTGGTTGCAGGGTTGTTTGAGAGATACCATCTTCATCCTACGCCTCCCACGGATTGATAAACCTTAGGTCATCCACTTGAGGGAAAATTGCTACTGTCCTACAAAACTCTGCGCTTGGAGGCCCAACACGAGTCTACAAGAATAAGTTGTGTAGTATACATCATTGCTCGAGACTACGGGCTTGGCCTGCCAGAATCTTGTCGACATCCAAGGCCAGTACAGGGTCTGGGGTAGAAAGAAGAAGGACTCCCTAGTTGACCTAGCCGTGGCCATCATCGACCCCTACTACAGAGGCATGAAAGATGAGTGCAAAAAGAACAAGGATGCCTAGCACGAGGCCTGGGTGCGGAGACTGGATGAAGAACACGTCAAGTACGCGGCCAAGGACGCGTACACAAGCTACGAGATGTACAGGCGGATCGTTGACATGAGGTAGTGCCTCCTTCCTGTGGACGACGAGGGATTCGATCGAGGCACAAGTAGAGTAGTGGCGGCAGTGTCACGGGAAATTGATTATTAGATGATCATTTCTCCTAGTTTAGAATGCATGTAATTGTTTATTGAGGTGTGTGCGAATGTTTTGTATAGTCACCTATGTAATTGGATGTTTAATTTGGTTATATATGTTGTTCTTCTGTAGACTGAGCAAATTACAACGCAGACGGACTAAACTAGGGAACCCGTCGGTGATGATTTCATCAATCGCTGACAATTGTATAGCAGCAAGCATTCGCGCACAACACACACGGGTTATTAGCAGGAATCGTCCATGTTGTTATCCGTCTTCCCACACATTTCGGATTACTGACCTGTTTGCCGCGTATCACACATATCTTGTTAAGTTGAACCGTTTCTGTTGTGTTGGGTAATCGCAAACAGTTCATCCGAGTGAACCGCATGCCGTATATCGCACACACCTTGATTTGCCTGACCGTTTCTGTTGTGTTGCGTAATCACAAACAGTTCATCCGAGTGAACTGTATGCCGTGTATCGCACACACCACGAACTGGCTGACCGTGTTTGTTGTTCTGGCTTATCACAAACAGTTCGTATGGATCAACTGTATGCCACGTATCGCACACGCGTCTCTAATCTGAATCGTTTTTTTATGTCTCCGGCATCGCAAACAGTTCGTCTTATTGGGGACGGTTTTTTTTACGACACCGTTTGCGATTCATGCATCGCACACAGTTTGGTCGCGGGGTCTCTGATTCATGTGGCGCGTTAGCGGTCGCCTGCAGTAGTGTTAGTTTAGTGGATGTTTAATTATTACTCATGATCGATAAGAACTAGATAGTGTGGTTAATGTATGCATGTGAAACGATGTGTATTAATGCAATATCTTATCGAATTCAATGTGGGATGAAAACATGTTTATATATATATTGATAATAAATTACGCTGCCGTGGCAACGATTTTCCGCTGCCATGGCAGCGATTTTTTGCCGCTTTTGAAAACAATAGTAATGGCGTTCGGAGAAAGCATAACGCCCGTAAAGATTTATCTTGTTACTGACGTTCGAAAATATTACACGCCATAGCTATATATGGTATTGCCGTCGTGCAGTTATATCCAACGCCATAGGTATCTAAAATAATGCTGACGTGGGCACCAACGCCACCATTAAATTTTAACAATGGTGCCATATTGGTGGCGTCGGGCGTCCACGCCAGCAAGGCCGTTTTTGCCACACCATAGCTAGGCTTTTCTGCACTAGTGGTTGTTTTGCTCAGCCTTCTTAAGGCAACACTTGATTAACTCGTCTGTACCCAGACTTATGTTGTTTGTTGACTGATGTATTATGGGTCCTCGTGACCCTAGCTTGTAATATAAAGATTTATGTTTAATTTGTGTCTTAGAGTTGTGTTGTGATATTAACGTGTGCACGATGTGTGTTTGATTAGTGCACGATTATAAACGGGGGCGTCACAACATACTTGTCTACAACCCAGATTTTGCTCAACATCTCCAGCACCTCACCATTGTATTCCAGTTACTAAGACAATACAAGTTATATGTCGAAGATGTCCAAATGCTCAACCTCAGCTAGAATACTTGGTTCATATAATTTCTGACAAGGATGTTGCCACTGATCCAACAAAAACACAGGCATATTACATTGGCCAACTCCAAGCACTGTCACTGAGTTGAGAAGATTTTTAGGAATAACTGAGTATTACAAGAAGTTTGCTCAAGGTTATGGGATCTTAGCAAAACCCCTGACCACTTTGCCACAGAAGAAGAAATCGCATTTGAATGAGGAAGCCCAGATGGTCGTTTAAAAGTGTGAAACATGCTATGACCTCCACTCCAGTTCTGATCCTACCTGATTTCACTAAATCCTTCTGTATTGACACTGATGCTTGTGCAACTGGAATTGGTGCAGTACTAACTCAATAGGGGCAAAACTTGTAGCATTTTACAGCAAGGCATTAAGTAATTCCCACCAGCAATTGTCCATTTATGAGAAAGGGTTTCTGGCTAAAATTTTTGCAGCAACGCGAGGGGCATTATCTAGTTTATCAAATGGCTAAGCATGAACATTGCAAGTCACCTGGCCTCCTGACCCCACTACCTGTTCCTCAAGGACCTTGGCAAGACATCAGAATGGACGTCATCGAAGGCTTACCAAGATCCGCAGGTTACAACTCAATACTGGTAGTGCTAGATAGGTTTACTAAGTACTCTCACTTTATTGCACTAAAGCACCCATTCATTGTAGTTGTAGTTGCTTAGGCATTTTTGAATAATGCGGTTAAGCTGCATGGCCCTGCCTACCATCCCAAACTGAAATTATTGGACAAAACTGGTAACGAGGATAACTTGGTATTGTGATCAACTTGTTGCTTCACAAGGATACCGATAAAGTCTCACCTTGGGTTTTGTTTAGTATCGCAAAGCAATGGGAATTATGTACGCAAACAAAAGGTTCGCTCGATATATTCGTGTATGTATAGGAATCAATATGGGTGTCCAGATCCCGCTATTGGTTATTGACCGAAAAATGTGTTGGGTCATGTCTGCACATTACCGTATCTGCGGGGTCACATGCTTAAGGATCATCAATTTGTTGAGTACTAGAAGTGTTACGAGCATGAGAGAAATACACGGGAAAGGTTCCGTAAAGATTGAAAATGTTTGGGAGAAAAAACCGCAAGAGTTTCGGAGGAAACCGAAAATGTTTCAAAAAAAAGGGAAAGTCCCGGAGGACCCTAGAAGACACCAGAAGGTCCAGGAAGGTTCCAGAATATTCTAGAAAGTTCTGGAAGGCGCCATGGGCTGCTCCCTTGGCTAGGACCAAGTGGGGGCAACCATATGGGCCAGAGCGGGCCCAAAGTGGGGCCACCCTTGTGCCTTGGGGGCCAAGGCAAGGGGTGGAGGCCAGGGTTTCGGGCGCGCCCCTCCCTAGTGCGGACGGCCCTAGGGGAGGGAGCCCCTCCTCCAAGCCGGTCTCACTCCTCAAAACACATCTTTCATCTTTGTGCTTGAAGGTTGCACCCTCTCTCTCTCTCTCTCTGGAAAATTTCTCTCCATCGTAAGGCCGCTCCACCACATCTAGTACTCGGGTAGTTCTTCATTCTAGACGGCGAAGCCCTGCTGGATCGGTGAATCCATACACGTGGATACTGGCAAAGGGATTGTTGCTTCGATCCTAGATCGGGAGGAATTCTCGCGGTTGGGAGGTTTAATCCTATCTGCGGGAATATGCATCAACATCTTCACCAACCTCTTCTCCCTGTTGCATAGTTGGTAAAGATCGATCTACCTGTTTTCATCTTCATAGTGATCCTAGGTTTTATTCGTAGGCCGGGCAACTTTTGCTCTCTACTACGATTCCCAACAGAGAGAAGAACCTAGTAGCCCACCCACTTAGATAGCCGAGGAAAAGTTGAACTATAGGTCAAAAGGCTGAGGAGGAGAGCTTTATGTGGGGTAGGGGAAATCGAGATAGGTTTGAGGAAAGGAGGAGACAGAGCAACCGAAAGTGGAGGCAATGGAAAGGGCGAGGGTCGAGTCATAGTTAAGAGGAACGAACGTGGTTTTATGAAAATTTAGGGTCAGGCCGGTGGCGATTGTGAAGTTATCTCGAATCTCTTTGACTTGAAGGGCCGCATCACCGTCGACGTCGGCGATAATTAGAGTATTGTCCACGTACTGAAGAATTGTTGGAGGAAGGTTGGGATCGAGGGGGTGGCAGAGGACCGTCGCCATGGGCGTTTCGAATTACCCGTTGAAGCATATCAGCCAGGATGATGAACAGATAAGGGAAAAGAGGGTCGCCTTAGCGAAGCCCTCTTTTGTAGTTGATTTTTGGCAACTTTTAATTTTACCAAATGTTGATTTGCCAAATGTTGGCATCAAACCAATTAGCCTCATATTGTGTGCCAGTATTAGTTGTTTATCAGCTAGAGAGCGCGATTGTTTGAGCCTGCCTCTTAAAAAGAAAGAGATAGGTGGGAGAATTGCAAAGTTTGAATAAAGCCGTTTGTTACTCTGTTTGTGGCCTAATGGCTTTATTTACATGATGTGTTTTGTATTGCATTGCATTGGTGGTAATGGCTTCCCACAGAAATTTCCCTTATTTTTTTGAGAATGCCCACCGAAATTTTCTTGAACACATTAGAAAACAGGAGGGGCCTTATCTCGCCCGGAGCAAGCACGAGGGTCCCCTCGCCTCAAGCGACGCGCTACTGGGCCAGCCCAGAAAGGTGCTCCTTCATTTGTTAGTTAGTTAGTTTACTTTTCTTTTTGTTTATATTTTGAAATATATATATTTCAAACATTAAATTAGTTAAAAAATGTTCATGCGGTGTAATGTTCTGTTAGTGCAGCTTCAAAAATGTTCTTGACATTAAAAAAATGTTAACGTATTTGGAACAAATGTTCGTTACATTTTAAAATATTATTTATAAGTGTAAAAAACCGTGGAATTTAATAAAAAATATTTGTACCATTCAAAGCAATGCTTGTGCCACTCCAAAAATTCTCACGGTTTCAAAAAAATAATTAAAAAAATGTTTATACTATGTAAAAGAATTCTTGCGTAAGTTTAAAAAATGTTTCGTACCATTCAAAAATGTACATGACATTTTTTGAATTTTTTGACGTAATTTAAAGAAAATGTTTGCATAACATAAAAAATGTTCACATGACATTAAAAATGTTTGTATAATATAATAAAAAATGTTCATGTACTATAAAGAAAATGTTTTGTACCATTCAAATAATGATCGGTTTATTTTTTTTAATATTTTATTGAAAAAAATCATTCAAACATATGGTTACTAAAATATTCATTATGTATTTGAAAAGTTTTCAACATGTACTAGAAAAATATTACTCCCTCCATTGTACAAAATTAAGATACTTATTTTGGGACGGAGGGAGTACTTGTGTATATGAAAAAATTCAATGCGTGTATAAAAAAAATTCAATATGTATTTGAAAAAATAAAAATAAGAAAACAAAAATTAAACCAAAGAAAACAGGTGAAAATTGATAAAACACATAGAAACAAAAAGAAGATAAACAAAAGTAATCCTGAAGAAAACCCAAATTCCAATTAAAAGGAAAAATAATTTTTAAAAATAAAAATCATAAGAAAACCGAAAGTAAACCCAGAAAAAATGAAAAGAAATTGTGCGCGGAAGGCACGTGTCGTTAAGAAACGGTTACTTCAGGGCACGGCAGGCAGGTCCTTACTCGCAGGGCAATCCCTAAACGGCGCCTTAAGCGCCGGTTTCTTCATTGAATGCAAACGGGCGCACACCCGCGCGCGCGGTGGCTCGGCCCAGATCCCGTTCCTATTTTCTGTTTGAAACTGCTGCAAAAAAGATTCGAGTGGAAGGTTTCGAACACACAACCTCCACGAGCCGTGCTAGCTATGGTAGCCACTCGACCACGCAAGCCGACGTGGTTAATTACAAACTTTTTGTTTCTTATTCGTTTTCTTATTCTTTTCTCCTGTTCTTTTTCCTTTTCTTTTAATATTTTAAATTTCGCGATTTTTTCCAAAATCGGTGAACTGTTTCCAAAATTGATGAGCTTTTTTTCAAATTTAATATTTTTTTTGTCAAATTCGATGAACGTTTCCTTTAAAATCGATGAACTTTTTTAAAGTTGATGACCTTTTTTAAAGTTGATGAAAGGTTTTCAAATTCGCTGAACTTTTTTTCAAATTCGATGAACTTTTTCCATTTTTATGCACCTTTTTTTTGTCAAATTTGATGAACTTTTCTGAAAAATGATGAACTTTTTTAATTTTGATGAACCTTTTTCAAATTCGATGAAACTTTTTTCAAAATCGATTAACTTTTTTTAAAATTGATGCACTTTTTTAAAATTGATAAACTTTTTTTGAAAATCGATGAACTTTTTTAAAAAAATTGATGAACTTTTTTCAAAATCGATGAACTTTTCCCGAAAATGGATGATTTTTTTTTTTAAAATCGATGAACATTTTTTAAACTCGCAAACTTTTTCAAATTGATGAACTTTTTTCAAAAATCGTTGAAATTTTTCTGAATCCGTGAACTTTTCTCTCAAAATTAGTGATATTTTTTTGAATTCGTGTTTTTTCGAATTTATGAACCTTTTGAATTTGTGAACTATTTTCAAATCCGTGTTTCTTTAATTCAAGAACTATTTTTGATTTTAGCATTTTTTGTTGAAAGTCAACTGTCAGCCATCTATAGGGGTGAACTGTTGACCGAGCGAACGAGTCAGGTTTGTGTTTTATCGAACGAGAAGATGGTGTTTTTTTTATCGAACGAAAGCAGCTCCTTTTTTGAGAAAACAGCTCCTGTACGCTCGGCATCGTAGATGGGCCGGCCCACGCAATCGAGCTCGTGAGCGCCGGTTTCATTCGACCGCGCTTAAAGCGCCAGTTAGGAGCTCCCTACTCGCAGACGCTAGATGCGAGAGTTGCAATTAGAAGGATGTGCTACGCGGGCCGAGTTTATAAACGGGCCAAACAAGAGGTCCAGAGTATACACGGATCTAGGCCTGCTCCAGGCTGCCGTCCAGGGACACTCACGCTCGCTCCACACGAATGTCGCGTGCGGCCACCAAAATTTTCCTGACGCCGTCGTTGTTCCCACTCCCATTTCCCAAGTGGCTGCGTAGGCGGCGGCCAAGCATCTGCCCAGCGAGGAGAGCCTTCGCGATGGCGGCGTCCGGATTCGGAGGCGGCGAGGCGTTCCGGCTGTCGGCTGCGGCGGGGGCCGGCACGCTGAAGCTGCACAAGGGCGACATCACCCTCTGGTCCGTCGACGGCGCCACCGACGCCATCGTAAGTGCCTCCGCTCCATCCCATCATCCAATCCCACCTTGTCTCCTCCACGCCAGACTGGTTGCGTATGTAGATATGCTTGGATAGGTGAGATGGGTCGAGTTGTATTTTACCAGATACGGAGTAACAGCTACCGCCGTGTGGATCTGAGCATGGGATCGGAACCGAACCCAGTTCCGGAACCATCAGATGGCGTTGTAGCTAGGTTGGCTTCTCAGATGGAACAGTCCTTTGCCTAGGTCTGGTTGGTGAGCAGGGTCTTCTTAGCTATGCTTATTTTCTGGTTTAATGTCCGTATCGGTTCCGTCTGCCATTAAGGGCATCACCAAGAAGTCTGAATCAAGTTCCCCAATGACTGTCAGCTTATTTTCCATGGAGTGGAATTTGAGTTCTGAGCCTCAAATCATCAGGAAAGTTGTAGTGCCTTCTGCAACAAGTTTATAAATCCAATATCTTATTACAAATCCATTCAGCCAGTTAGATCTTAAGCCTTTGCAAGCTTGTATGATATGATCTATTATGTGAGTATTTACTAAATCCTTCTGTTACTTCCATTTGTGTTTTATAATAAACTGATGTGTTACATTTTGCATAGAAGCAATAATCTTTTTCTGTATTCAACAGTGAATTATATAACTGAGATTTATTTTGGCAGGTCAATGCTGCTAATGAACGAATGCTAGGAGGGGGAGGTGTTGATGGAGGTATAAACTAGCTTTTGAGAAGCGTAATAATTTTATTTATCACTGATGGTCCAATATCTCATACTAATTACTAAGTCGAAACCCCTATGTCAGCTATACATCAAGCTGCTGGACCACAACTTGTACAAGCATGCCGTAAAGTTCCAGAGGTTAAACCTGGAGTCCGTTGCCCTACTGGAGAAGCTAGAATTACTCCGTTAGTACCTTCTCTCATTCATTTTGGTACCAACAGAATGCTATCTTCGTGAAACTATATCAATTTGCCTGTATATTGAATGTGAACAGAGCTTTTGAGATTCCCGTGTCCCGTGTGATCCATACAGTTGGGCCCATATATGATATGGACAGGAAGCCTGAGGTGTCATTAAAGAATGCATACGAGTAAGTTCCTCCTTTTACACTATATATTAGAGAAGACTGTTCTAGCTGCTGAATCAGGCAAAAACAACCTGAACTGCATTTGTTAATTGCAGAAATAGCTTAAAGGTTGCTAAAGAGAATGGCATTCAGTACATTGCATTCCCTGCTATATCTTGTGGTATTTTCCGGTATGTGCTAAGTGCCCGTTTTCATTCATCCATCTACTTTTTTATGCAGTTTATTTTTTGCACTATCAAAATTTGAAGTTTAACACGATTTGAGCATGCAGTTACCCTCCAAAGGAAGCATCAAACATAGCTATTTCAGCTGCTCAGCAATTTTCAGGGGATATTAAAGAGGTTAGTCGTAGCCTGTTGTAGTATACTGCAGTGCCACTGTGGTATTTGTAACCACATGCCATTTTACACTAAAATGCAGGAACTATACAACCAATAATTTAATTGGAAATCCATTATGACTAGTCAGACTTGCAGCATTACACCTCTCTAGACATGGAAGTTTGTTATCCTGTTTTCGTGGTGTTGTCATCTATGTCTTTTTTTGACGAGTGTTGTCATCTATGTCTTTTTTTGACGGGTGTTGTCATCTATTTCTATTAAATATGTAAACCACTTTGTAATTGGCAGGTGCATTTTGTTCTGTTCTCGGATGAGCTCTACAACGTTTGGCGTGAGACTGCCCAAGAGATGCTGTCGCAATTTGAGAAATGAATAACTATGATATCAGTGTAGTATGCGCATGTTAGCCAGCATCTAATACGACCGCTAAAGTCTGTTGACCATGATCGTATGTATGGTGCAGTTTGAATGTGTTTATCTGAAAGAGAGTTGGATGGATATGCCGGATGAGTGCCCTGAATGATTTTACCGTTCTTTATGCTTCATTTTCATATGCACTCCCTCTGTAAAGAAATATAAGAGCGTTTAGATCACTAAAGTAGTGATCTAAATGCTCTTATATTTCTTTACCGAGGGAGTATAAGATGGCCGGCAAGTGATATTGCTAGCAGTGACAGCACATTTGCTGCTTGTGCTAACGTATTACTTATACTACTACTCCGTCCTATAATATAAGACGTTTTTGCAAGCTGTTTTACCTTGCAAAAACGTCCTATATTACGGAACGGAGGGAGTACTTAATAAGTTCACAGTATCTTTTTTTTGAACTTGTGGTACACTTAATTCATCTAAGATAATTGATACATCTCTATTAAGATCAGCTAACAGGAAATCTGGGGGATCATCCTCCCAACAAAAAACAGAATGCGAATAGAAAGATTTCCTAGCTAGGGTGTGTGCCACATTGTTTGCTTCTCTCATGCAATGAGTAAAGGATACTGAGCCAATCCTTTGAGCTAACAGAAAGCATTCTGCGAGTACTGAAGAGTAGGGACTTAATATTTCTGATTACCCATTGCAGGCCTTAATTACCTCCAGACAATAATATTCAAAAAAGATTTGTGAACAGCCAAGTTGACCCGCTAGCATCATCCCATTCTTTAGCGCCAAACATTCTGCTGTAGGGGCATCTAGCACATGATCAAACAGAGCAGACGAGCCTGCCAAAGCTTCTCCTCGATGATTGCGAAGGATCACCGCTGTAGCCTCAGTTCCATTCTCCATGGAGCACGCATCAACGTTCATTTTGTATAGTACATTTAAACCAGGCTTCAACCACTTCACATCTCTGGAATGTACGCCGTCGTGCATAGGAGCCGGGTTTGCTGTAATGGCATGTATAGCTAAGGCTGTTCTCGCTGGCTTAGCAGTGCCCTTTCACAACTTCCCTTCTTTGCCATCAAATATGCCAGCTCCCACTATAATTGATTCTTGGAGGCCCAGATGTTGCAACCTTGGTGTTCGCTTTCGTTGGTCTCTTAGTAAATATTCGAAAAGCACACTTCCTGATCTATCAATCGCCAGGGCCTGATCAATCACCTCAATCAGACCAACGGCGCCCCATACTTCCTTAGCCCTCTCACAAGTGAACATGAGGTGGCCGGTGGCGGACATCCTCAGCCCCACCCTTGCAAACCGGGCACTGGCCAGAAAGAGGAATATGGCGGTTTGCAAGAACCGGCATGCCAGGAATAATCCCATGAGGTGCCTTCCAACCAAAAATCTTAATTTTACTAGGCACTTTAAGTTTCCAGATAATATCCCAAACTGGGTTGCTAGATGAAGGTCCCTCATCGTCCCTTTTCATCATGCCGCCAAACTGATGGGTCCATTCTGTGTAATAAGCCAATCTGACTGGAAAATAGAACATTTTCGCTTTGTGCCAGCCGACAAAGTCCCCCGTCAAATGTGAGCTTAATGGGATTCTCAGGATTCTTTCTACGTCCTCGGGATAAAATTACCCCTTATGATTTCTTCGTCCCAATTTCTAGTCACGGGATTAATAAGACCCTCTACTGTTTGCAATAAGCATTGACCCCTTCCTGTTATTACTTTTCTTGAGGGGCTAGTCGGCACCTAGTGATCTCCCCAAATGTTGATTTTATTACCATTCCTCACTCTTCATATATGACCTCTCTTAAATGTCTGGAGTCCAGCAAAAATACTTTGCCAGGTAAGAGATGACCCCTTTTTGGGTCCTGCCTTCAGCGGGTTCCGTCGTGGTAGTATTTGGCACATAAAACTTGCGCACATAACTTGCGCACATATGAAAGCAACTGCCAACTTTGCTTCGCTAGCATAGCTAGATTAAAAGCATGTAGGTCTCCGAACCCCATACCTCCATCCTTTTTTGGTATGCACATTTTCCACCAAGCCCACCAGTGCATTTTATTTTTCTCCTCAGTGCCTCCCCACCAAAATCCAGAGACAACATCAATGATCTCTTTATAAATGTTTTTTTGGGTATATTAAACACTGACATGGCAAAAACAAGTAAGGCCTTAAGTAAGATCTCTTTACCTCCAATAGATAGAAAATTTTCCTTCCAACCTTCACTCTTTCAAGGAGATATCACTCCTATCCGCACTAACCATGGCTGGCAGCCCAAAATACTTATCAGATAGAGCTTCAGTCATAATATTCAGCTCCGCACAAATTCCAGCTTTCAACTCAACAGTCACGTTTGTTTGGGCTGAAGAAAATAATATACTTTGCATCACTGACCAGTTGACCCGAGTTAGCACAATATTGATCAAGTACTTTTTTTTTTTGAAACGAGGCAAAAGATTTGCCATTTTCATTGATTAAGAGAGAAGTTTTAGAGGTTTAAGGCCCATGGCCGAATTACAATAATCACTCTCGCGGCATTACATTACTCAAGTGCTTCGCCCCCGCAATGCTCCAAAGCGAGGCTTCCTCTTTAATCCTAGCGACGATGACACCCACTGGAACGGCCTTGTTACGGAAGATCCGTCCATTCCTCTCTTTCCACAACTCCCAGGAGATGAGAAGCATCAAGGAAGCAAGTGGCCTTCGTGATTGGGTCTTCTTGTTAGCATTGTGGCTCCACCACTCTTTGACGGAAGTCGCGTCACTCCAATCTGAAGGATGCACATCATGGAGACCAAGCCAATCTTTGACCATGCGCCAAACTCTAATAGTGTATCGGCATTGGAATAGAAGGTGGACCGCCGACTCCTGGACCTGTTTGCATAGTGGACAAAGATAGCAGTTTGGCCACCCACGACGTTGAAGCCTGTCCGCCGTCCAGATCCTATTGTTGATTGCCAGCCATGCGAAGAACTTACATTTAGGAGGAGCCCAAATCTTCCAAACGGTCGGGATCATGGTTGTGTCAGTATGGCCCAAGAATTGCGCCTTGTAGGCCGACGCCGCCGAGTAGAGACCGTCAGTAGTGAACTTCCACGTTATGGTGTCGGGTGTGTCGACGTCGAGGTTGACGTGGGAGACCCTCTCCCACAAGGTGACAAACTCTACGAGGTGTTCGACGGTGATGCCCTGAAGAATGTCCACCTGGGAAGCCCAGAAGTTGTCATGCAGAGCCATTCGAACCGAGCAATTCTTCTTCTTCGACAAGTCAAAGATTTTAGGAGCCATGTCTTTGGGTCTAATCCCATCAAGCCAAGGAGACTCCCAGAACTTGGCACGCATGCCATCTCCAACTTGGACCTTGGTAGCCGCAGCAAAGATATTTCGGTCCTTGTCATCACATGGGGTTCCCAAGCCAACCCATGGCTTGTCTGGGTGAAGCCACTCGGCCCACAACCAACGAAGGCGAAGAGCAATGGCAAACTTGTCAAGATTTAGGATTCCAAGGCCTCCATGCAGCTTGGACTTGCACACTTGCTCCCAATTTATCTTGCATTTTCCACCTGTGACCTTATCACAACCCGCCCAAAGGAAAGCACGTCTAAGGGCATCGATCTTCTTCTTGACCTCGGCCGGTAACTGTAACACCGTCATGTAGTAGATAGCTGATGAAACACAAGCCATCAGCAAATAAAGTGAGAAACTGATGGTGCATTTATGCATACTCTTACACCCTCTATGCCACAAATCTCCTTTGCATGAGCCAGTACACTTGATAACCCTTCTGCACATAGCAAAAATAGATATGGTGATAACGGGTCACCCTATCGGAGTCCCCTGGTAGGGACAAATTGCTCTGTCTCATGACGTTGTATTTCACTGATGAAACACAAGCCATCAAAAGATCAATAAATTCTTTTTGGAAACCAAGCTTAGCCATCATCTTTTCCAGAAAACCCATCCAACTCTCATAATTTCACAGTACGTGTTGCCAGTTGCAATTATATACAAACTTGCTCAGGTATAGACACCAGGAAACAGATCTGGGTGATTTACGTAACAGCTACTTAACTTCTCTGCTCATGACAACACTTAAATTTTTAAGAGGTTGCAGCTCATTTTGCTGCGAAAACCAACTCAATGGTCCATTTCAAAAGAGAGAAAAAACATTGGGGGTAACACGTAGATCAGTCTATACAGATGTGTTAAACGATATTGGTTGAGGTGCTGCGATCTTCTGCATGACCTTTTTGGTATCGATCTTATTGATCAACAGTACACTGATATGGTACCTAAATCAAAGCTTCGGTTTTCACTGATCTACGTAGATTCCTACGTCATACAACCTATGATGCAGAAATACAACAACAAACAAATCCAAACTACGTAACGAGGGTAAACATGACAAGCATCAAACTTCGAGGCAGATCAATCATCTTTATCTCTGATGAAGCTTCTAGGTAGTCTGCTTATCACATTTTCGTCAACGATCTTGTAATGCCTTGAGATATTTCGGTGGACCATCCCAGCATACCTATCCACGTGCTCCTGGTGTATATGGTAAAGTACAGGTACTGTCACCAAAGCAATGGTTCCTGTCATCCATACACTGTAAAATTAGCACTGGACTCTCCACAAAGGACCAACAGATACATGAATATGCATGCCCGGTACCACATGCCCCTACACTTCTCTGCCTGTGTGGACTCAAAATGACATGTTTACACCATAACATACCTATATAAGCAAGAGTTACAGAAGAGTAGAAATTGCCGATAACAGATAGCAACCAAAGGACCGACACAACCTGTCAAGAATTTTCGTTGTTCAGCAATCATAGTGATCTCATGTAACCAACAAAGAGAAACAATGGCATCATAGCTAACCTGGAAAAAGAGCCGGAAGTCTTTGCCAAGAGTAATGTCATGTGCAATCATCAGCATGTTGTTCACTTTAACACGGAATGAAGCTGCAGCATTATTAACCATCTCCTCTGACAGAACTAACTCAGGCAGTTGCCTAGGTTGCCTACAATAATTAACCAATAACAAATGCATCGATAAACTTCTGTCCAAATATGTAAGAACACAAAAGCATGGATAATGTTCCTTACTTATTTAGCAACCCAGATACTTTCACCCATATGAGCTGTACAATTATCAAAATGAGCAGTACATCACAGCAGATAGTCAAGAACGATAGTTCAGACTTCTCAAACAACCACCATGCAATAGTAGCACCAAATATAACACCAACAGTAGCACGTTTACACTTCCATAAGATGATATCGGCAGCTGAAAGATAGGAAAAACATCTTGAATCATGAGGAAGAGAGACATAATAAGGCCAACTGTACGTGGAGGCATAAAAAGGGAAAAATCATACCGCTGGGTATTACTTCAACTTTACCGTTACGAGTGCACAAGAGAAATATATAAAGAACAGTACTCTTGAAGCTAAGCCGATCAATTAAGTGCATCAGAAATTCAGATTGTAAACATAAGAAAGAGTCTTCTGAGACAAGTGTAGCAATTATTTAGCTAGCGCTTTGCAGTATGACAGGTTAGTACTCCTAATGATTGGTCTCTCATTTGAGTATTGATACAAACACAACACGTTGCAGAAAAGAATTTAAAATAATAATAATAATAAATAAATAAATAAATAAATAAATAACAATACCTAAGGTATTAATTCAGTATGTACAGGTGGCCATCATGCCATGTTTGCTTTGAGTTATGATCACATGTATTTCAAGGGTGATTGAGTTGATACGCATCAGCTAGAAATCAGACCAAAACTTAATGGCATGATCTAAATTACGTGTGTACACTCACATCCTAGCACGCGCTTTCTGAAACCACAGTACACGATCTGAACTACAGTCTACAGACCTATACCCAGCCTTGGTCACACTCACGCACGCTTCTTCTACTACCCTACGAAATGAAAGCCAAAAGGTCAACCACCTTTACTCAACCCTGCCATTACTTCCGCAATTACACATGATCTAATCGAGAGAGACCATCGCAAAGCCCAGTTACAACCTGGCCATCCATCCGCCTCATAACATCCAATTCGCGTATGCAATCACACAGCTGTACTGTAACAGCGATTCACCCCGAACTCAGCACAAAACAGGAGGAGAGAACTGGGGGTAGAAGAGTAGTGGTTACCTTTGCCACCGCCAACGATCTGGTGCACAGAGAGTCGATGGCCGCCGCCCGTGGAGCTACAGGGGTCGGCGGACCCCTCGATCCCGGAGTTCGCGGACTCCGCCCCGCTGGCACTGGCCTCCATGGCGAGCCCTTGCTTCGTGGCGGGGTCGGAGAGGATGCGAGGCGCTTTGGGGAAAGAAAATAGTCCGGAGACAGGGGAGAAGGAAAGGGGGGAGGTAGTTTCTTCTTTTACATTTTGGGTTGATGACAGGTGGGGCCGCCTCTTCCTTCTTCGACGGGGCGGCGGCGATAGGACCAGTTGTCCGCGAAAAAATGCTAATGGTGGTCGACCACCGTGGTGGACATTTTCAAAATACAAATTGCCACAACGCGATTTTTATTTGAATTTTTTTATAAACACACATACATATGTATACCACATATATGCAAAGTTTCATAACATTAAACTTTCACACATAGCGTACACAAAAAGACAAATACGTAGTTTAAAATGGGATGACCTTTTTTGTTGTTGGGCCGGATTTTTTTTTACAGCCTACAAATCATAATTTTTTCAAACGAATTTTCACACGTTCGTGCGAAACACATATAAGTTTCCATGGGGGAAAATGGAATTTTTTTTGAAACTTTTAAATGGGATTTTTGAAAAAATAAATAAAAAAGTTCTCCATGGTGGTCGTCCACCAAAAGCCCACACTCAACTGAGGGTTTTCTCTTATATTTGGTTTTCCACGTCAAAAAGGAAAAAACCAGCTTTTTTTAGGGCAAAAAACCAGCTTAGCGCCTGCTTGGATTACCGTTTTCCCTAGAAATAAACCCCGTAAAACCTTGCATTGCATGGTAAAAGAAATCGGGCGGGCTTGTTCCAGTCACTTGGATCACCGTTTTGGGTCTGTGATATTTACGCCGACTTCCTCAATCACGTTTGTATTTCTCCAGTATCTCATAAATGTCTCAGCGAGCCGATTGTCTGTCGGCCGACCGGCCACGCTTCGCGCCGGTCGTACACAAGCCATCTGATCAACTTGATCGAACATACCACGGTCGCTCGCCCCGTCGTTTGTATTCACATGATTGAATAGACCAGGTGGGCTGACGTGAAACTTCGCGAGACATTATCCTCACACAGCTGGACCATATCTCTGCCAACTACTCGTTCGACTCCTCAATCCCCTAGTCAACTCTCTCTCTCTCCTACATTCTTCATCGAACTTCGATGAATCCTAGGAGGACGCGACTGCCTTTCTCGTTGCAACAGATTGACGACTAGCAAGCCGGTCACCTCTACAGGTTTTTCTAAAGCTAAAATTTTGTCTCGTTGACTTGGCCGTTAAATTCTGAGAAAATTGGAGGTTTTCCGGCTGGTACGAGGGAGGGTACGACCGCGCCTGGTCGTACCATGCGCTGTCTCAGAAAATGAGACCTTCTGTTACTCCTGGTCGAATGAGGTATGACCTAGGGTACGACCGTCCATGTTCGTACCGTAGGCCGTACTTCGCTCTAGACCTGGAGCCTCTTATTTGCCCAAAAAAAGTTTGCAGGTGTTGAATGGGAGTATGACCAGGGTACGAGCGCTTGCGCTCGTACCTTAGGCCGTTTGACGCTCTGGAAATCCCACTGAAGGGTGAAGGAGGCGGTACGAGCCCGGGTACGAGTGCACCCGCTCGTGCCTTGCGTCGTCGCTCTCACGGAATGTTCGAATTCATGCAGATTTTATCTGATTTCATTCAATTTGTTTCTTATTCTTTTTTAATCATCGTTATCTTGTGAAATCCTGAAACCTAACCCTCTTATATACTGCTCCAAGGCCTCCCTTCTCCTCACAAATAACAAAACCAATCTCCGTAGACCCTTGTAAGTTTGTGTACAGAGAAGCCATGGCACATTCGTGGGACAAGAGGCAAACCTCTGTTGGGAAACGTAGTAGAAAACAAAAAAAAGTCCTACGGAACAAGGTTCCGAATCACTATGAAGATGCATATAGGGTTAGATCGGATCGTTACCAACTTCAAGTTGCAACGGAAGAAGAGTTGCTGTAGATCGTTGATGAAGTCCCTCGAACCGTTCATGAACGGCCCCTTGAACAGAAGACCGAAAGCACGGCCTCTCTACGGATTGCACGCGCACGGGCTTCACGATCCGGTAGCGCTTCGTCGTCTAGAGCCTTGCATCGCCGGAGAACTAGAGGAGGAGGAAGAGAGCCGCACAAGGCTTCTCTATTATGAGGACTAGAGAAACTAGAACTATATCAAGTCTAGATCAAAACTAAAGAGAAGGGGGGGTGCCCGGAGTCGGAGGGACTTGTGTGCTCCAAAGGGGGTGCCCCCCCTCACATATATACAGGTGGAGGGATAGGGTGGCCGACTTGGGGAGGAGGTCTCCCTCCCCTTGGCGCGTCGGCCAAGGAGGGGGAGTCCTCCTACAACTCCCCTTCCGCCCTAGCTTGTCCACCAAGCCCAAAGGGGGCGCCTCCCTATATGGGCCCTGAGGCCCATTATCTCTCCACTAAAAGGCCTTTAGCAATTTCTATTAGCCCATGCGCCCTAAATAAATCCCCGGGGCTCCTGATAATTATCGGAGCCTGCTACTTGTGAGCTGCGTTGGGATTTCCTCGAAGAGGAGAGGATGATGCAGTACAATAGAGATAAGTATTTCCCTCAGTTAAGAACCAAGGTTATCAATCCAGTAGGAGAACCACACAGAACCTCGTTAGCAGCACCTACACACACAAAAGCAAATACTTGCACCCAACGCGAACAAGAGGGTTGTCAATCCCCTTGGCGGTTACTTGCAAGGATTAATTCTGATAGTGATAGATAGATAGATAAATTAAAAAACAAAATAAAGGAAATAAAATTGCAGCGAGGTATTTTTGGATTTTACATATGATAGATAAATGACCCGGGGGCCATAGTTTTCACTAGAGTCTTCTCTCTCGAACACATAGCATACGGTGGCAAACAAATTACTGTTGGGCAATTGATAGAAAAGCGCATAGTTATGACAGATTCATGGCAATGATCATGTATATAGGCATCACGTCCGAGACAAGTAGACCGACTCCTGCCCGCATCTACTACTATTACTCCACCCATCGACCGCTATCGAGCATGCATCTAGGGTATTAAGTTAATGAAAACAGAGTAACGCTTTAAGCAAGATGACATGATGTAGACAAAGTAAACTCAAGCAATATGAATAAACCCCATTGTTTTATCCTTAATGGCAACAATACAAATACGTGTCTTGTCCCCTACTTTGTCACTGGGATAGAGCACCGCAAGATTGAACCCATTACAAAGCACCTCTCTCATTGCAAGATAAATCAATCTAGTTGGCCAAACCAAACGGATAGATCGGAGAGAAATACAAAGCTATAACAATCATGCATAAATAAGTTCAGAAAAGACTCAAATATTTCTCATGAATAATCTGATCATAAACCCACAATTCATCGGATCCCAACAAACGCACCGCAAAAGAAGATTACATCGGATAGAACTCCAAGAAGATCGAGGAGAACATGGTATTGAAGATCAAAGAGAGAGAAGAAGCCATCTAGCTACTAGCTATGGACCCGTAGGTCTGTGGTAAACTACTCACACATCGTCGGAAGGGCAACAAGGTTGATGTAGAAGCCCTCCGTGATCGATTCTCCCTCCAGCAGGGTGCCGAAAAAGGCCTCCAGATGGGATCGCGGAAGAACAGAAGCTTGCAGCGGCGGAAAAGTTATTTCGTGTGGCTCTCTGGTCTATTGGGAATATTTGAGAATTTATAGAGGCGGAATTAGGTCAAGATGTGCCACGAGGGGCCCACAAGCCTGGGGGCGCGCCTCCCGAGCTTGTCGCTCCCTCGTGACTCCTTCGGTCTTCTCCCGAACCTTCTAGGGTCTCTCTTGGTCCAGAAAAAATTAATCCAAAGTTTTTTCTTCGTTTGGACTCCGTTTGATATTGATTTTCTGAAAAGCCAAAAACAAGCACTAAAACAGCAACTGGCACTAGGCACTAGGTTAATAGGTTAGTCCCCAAAAATGATATATAATTGCATATAAAACATCCAAGATTGATACTATAATAGCATGGAACAATAAAAAATTATAGATACGTTGGAGACGTATCAAGCATCCCCATGCTTAATTCCTGCTCGTCCTCGAGTAGGTAAATGATAAAAACAGAATTTTTGATGTGGAATGCTACCTAACATGTTCATCATGTAATTCTTCTTTTACGGTATGAATATTAAGAAACGAATGATTCAAAGCAATAGTTTATAATTTGATATAAAGACATCAATACTCAGGCATACCAACAAACAATCATGCATTTCAAAATAAAAATGCTAAAGAACGCTATCCCTACAAAATCATATAGCCCGTCATGCTTAGTCTTCCTAACACAAAGTATTAATCATGCACTACCCCGATGACAAGCCGATCAATTGGTTCATAGTTTTTAACGCGGTTCTGCTTTTTCAACCCTCACACAATACATGAGCGCGAGCCATGGACATATCACTATGGGTGGAATATAATATGATGATAGAGATTAATAAGGGGAAGTCAAAAAAAGGAAGATAGTCTCGCATCGATGCAGCTAATCAACGGGCTATGGAGATGCCCATCAATTGATATCAATGCGAGGAGTAGGGATTGCCATGCAACGGATGCACTAAGAGCTATAAGTGTATGAAAGCTCAAACTAAAACTAAGTGGGTGTGCATCCAACTTGCTTGCTCATGAAGACCTCGGGCATTTGAGGAAGTGTAACATCCCCAGATCCTAACCCTGACATTAAGCTAATTAAAATGCCATGTCATCATGATCATCCTAATTAAATTTCATTTAGAGAATATTCCAACTTCAAATTCAAATTTAAAGTAAAGTAAAAATTAAATTTTATCCAAACAGTAAAACTATAATGTTCTAAATGTGACAAATAATGCATAGGTAATTATGGTGGAGAAATCGTATTTTTATAAAATGTTTAAATGTCCTAAAATAATTAAAACAGTAGCAAACAACAACATTTTAGTATTATATTATTTAATAAAATTACAAATGAAATTATATTTAGCCCAAACAAATTTCTGGTGGTAGAACATATTGCACTGCAATATTTGAACCAGGTCACCTAATTTATAAAAGTCATTTAGTGGCCTCACATTTTGCAAAACAGTAGAAATAAAAGAAAACAGAAATGAAAAGGGAAAAGGCTTACCGCGTACTGTACCTGTGGGCTCAAGTCAAACAGTGCAGGGCCCAGCCCATTTACCGGGTCGTCGTCCTCCTCCGCTCGCTGTCGCGCGCGCACGCTGACACGGCGCCGTCCGTCGCGTTGTCGGCCATCCGCCGGTTCCCCGACGCCGTTAAGTGCCTCCCCGAGCCCCTCTCGTCCTCCCCCGTAAGCCTAGCTATCCCATTCGCCCCCATCGTCTCTCCCTCGCCGTTCTTCTCCTCGCCCGAGACGCCCTCGCCGCCACCGATCGATCCCGCGGCTGCCGTGCCTCCCTTTCCTCTCCGACCAGCTCAATCGCGCCGCCGACAACTTCTCCTTCCTCTCCGACCGCGCGAGCAAGACGGAGCCCGCCTCATTGCCCGAATTGAGCTCGGCATCGAGCTCACTGTCGCCGGCGATCCCCGTCGTCCCCGGCCTCCGTCTGCGCTACAAATCTGCCAAGGGCCACCGTGAGCCGCTCGGTGAGCCTCCCCTCCTTTTCCCTCTCTCTCGCATGCGGATCCGCCGCCGTAGCCAACCCTGTCGCCGTCGCTCGAGCGTTGCTCCGCCGCGGAGCTCGTCGCCGTCGCTCCCGGCGATGACATGCTCCGCCGAGCCCGTAGATGAGTTCCTGCTGCCCCATAGATCTCGCCTAGCCGCTTAATTCGGCCGAAAGCGAACCACAACCGAGCGCCTGATCGAGCCCGACTCCGGCCGCCCGCCAATGACCTCGCCGTCGTCGCTACGGTGCGTCCCCGGCCACGCCACCGCCCGGGATCGACGCGGTTTCGAGCGCCCGATCGAATGGGCCAAACCGCGCCTCGTTTGGCCCCCTGTAGACGAATCCCGGCCAACTCCGGCGACGCAGCCGCCGCGGGAGGCTCGCCAGAGTAACTCCGGAGGCCAGCGCTGACCGGCGCTGACGTGGGCGCCTCTGGGCCCCACTCGGTGCCACTGACCACCGGGCCCCACGGCCGCGTTGACCCGGGTCCACGCGCTGACTGGGCCTCTCCAGAGGCTGACATGCGGGCCCCGCCGAAAGAAACGTTTTAAAATAAATAAATAAAACACTAATTAAATTGTTAATCCTAATTAAGTTAATTAACTAATTAATCTGTCACTGACTAATGGGGCCCACATGCTAGTTAATCGTTTTAGATTAAAATTAACCCCTGGATTAACTTCTGTCTATGCCAGGTGGGTCCCGCAGGTCAGGTTTGACCTGGACCAGCCGGGTTGACCCACTGACGTCATGGTGACGCCATGCTGACGTCACCTTTTACTATTCTGGATAATTCAGAATTTAATAAATAAAATAATTCCAGAATATTATTAAAACTTTGAAAAATCATATAAATTAAACCGTAACTCGGATGAAAATAATTTATATATGTAAAACGATCAGAAAAATATGAAGAACCCGAATATGTAATCAAAATGCCTGTCCAACACTCCTAGCTAGGTGAACATGGAACTTTTTGACTGATTTCGATAAATGAATAGTGTTCAACATCAATAAAATAAATCCAAATAAATTCCTAAATTAACTAAAACATTTAGTTAGGCAGTAAAACACATCTGCATATCATATTAGGCATGTCATACATCGTTGTTGCATTTTTGCCGTGAATTTATTGTTTCTTCCCCCTCTTCTCTTCCGTTAGACATCGAGACCGACGCCGCCCCGCAGGACTGCTACTCCGTCGACGACCCCTCTTTTGCCACAGAGCAACCAGGCAAGCAAACCCCCTTGAGCATGCCTATATCACCTATTCTTCCTCCCTCCTGCTTGCATTAGAATTTGCCGCTACCTTGCTTTATCCTATTCTGTTGCATAGCCTGTTCTTGTAACCATTATTGATACCTGCCTGTTATCCTAAACTGCTTAGTATAGGTTGGATGGTAAACCATCTGTGGCCCCCTCTCCCTTACTGTAGTGGCTCCGCTCTAGTACCTGTGCCTCGATCCATGTGATCGATGTGCCGAGACTGACCACAGCACCGCACACCCCCATTAGTTGTACGACTCTGCAGGGCCACTATCGGGTGACGAGGGTGATACCTCATACTTCACTTCTGATGATGGCCCTGTAGCATAGCATAATCGGTTGTGGTTATCGAGGGTGATTCCTCTTTCACCACTTCCGAGGACGACTCCGTCGTACAACCCCTCAAGTGGGAATCCATCGAGGGTGATTCCTCGGATTCCCCCTTGATGACAAAACACACGGTTACCTTCACTGTTACTGCGGGACTGAAGGGACTGGCGGTACCACCCCGGTAGAGGTGGACCTGAGTTCCCGACAGCCCCCTGGGTAAAGTCGGGTCGACCTCGAGGGGTACCCGCGAGAGATGTGAAGTCGGGTTGACCGTGAGGGTACCCGCGAGATAATTACAAGGCGCAACTGGGCAGGCAGAGACCGCCCTAGAAAGGGATGGGCCTGGCCCTTGTTGCACTTCCTCGAGACGGGACGACAGGAGTACTGATCGTCACCGCGAGCTCCTAATAATTCGCTAACGGATTTGGGTATTGATCTGAGTGGGTCGTTGGCCCTATACGCACTACCACCACGTGGGATAATGGGTATGGGCCCCTCTACGTTGTACGTTTCTCCCGAAAGCTTTGTCAGACGTCCAGTTCAGCATTGTGGCCGGGTCGGATCGGCGCCCCAGAGGTGGTGCCTGGATCCACCTTGCGCACAACGACCCGGAGTGCCTAGGGCGATGGCCCAAGACCCCTGAGCACTTAGGATGTAGACCGGAGGGGACCTCTCTGTTGAGCCTAGGTAGGACGCTGCTTCGTGTCGATTGCCCGAGGCCGGGCATTACCCAGCAAGTGTGTCCGGCCAGAGTTAATCGAGCGTGTTGGGTAACAGTAGTGCACCCTGCAGGGAAGTTATCTATTCGAATAGCCGTGTCCACGGTAACAGGACGCTCAGTGTTGTATCCGGATCTACTATTACTTGAACTGGATACTTGTAATTAATTGGAAGCTCCGGGATCGCTTTGTCGCAGGGAGTTGAGAAAGGATCTCTGGGCTTTGCTTCAACATGATTGTTAATTAATAATATGCTAATCTGCACTCTTCTTATGCTGCAAGACCCTGAAGATGCTAGTCTTCGATAGGCTAGGCCTTTCTCTCTATTCTGGCATTGCTGCTATACAGTCCACATATACAGCCTTTTTACTTGATACCAATGCATAATTAGTATAGTTCTGATGTCAGTCTTGCGAGTACTTTGTATGAGTACTCACGGTTGCTTTGCTACTTCTTTTTCCCCATACCCGAATGTTGCGATCAGACGTCGGAACCCAGGAGCAGGAGATCCCCGGTGGAGCCTGCTACGACATGGAGATCCCCGACGAACAGGAGTAATTTAGGAGGCTCCCAGGCAGGAGGCCTCGCCTCTTTCGATCAGAGTTGTTGTTTGTTTTCGCCTTCTTAAGGCAGGCTTGTTTAACTTTTTGTGTCTGTACTTAGATACTTTTGTTTCCGCTGACGCTTGTTTGCTCAAGCTTATGTATTCAAGCCCTCGAGGCCCCTGGCTTGTAATATAAAGCTTGTATTATTTTATTTGGTGTCTAGAGTTGTGTTGTGATATCTTCCCGTGAGTCCTTAGGCTTGATCGTGTGCATTTGCGTGTATGATTAGTGCACGATTAAGTCGAGGGCGTCACAGGAAGCCCATCATCGGAATATACAAGCCAAGTTCTATAATGAAAAATTCCCACTAGTATATGAAAGTGACAACTCAAGAGACTCTCTATATGAAAAACATGATGCTACTCTGAAGCACAAGTGTGGATAAGGATAGTAACATTGCCCCTTCTCTCTTTTTCTCTCATTTTTTTTTTGCTGGGCTCTTTTTGGCCTCTCTTTTTTTCATCCGGAGCCTCATCCCGACTTGTGGGGGAATCACAGTCTCCATCATCCTTTCCTCACTGGGACAATGCTATAATAATGATGATCATCACACTTTTATTTACTTGCAACTCAATATTACAACTCGATACTAGAACAATATGACTCTATATGAATGCCTCTGGCAGTGTACCAGGATGTGCAATGATCTAGTGTAACATGTATAAAAATGATGAACGGTGGCTGAGCCACAAATACTATGTCAGCTATATGATCATGCAAAGCAATATAACAATGATGATGTGTGTCATATAAAAAGAACGGTGGAAGTTGCATGGCAATATATCTCGGAATGGCTATGGGAATGCCATAATAGGTAGGTATGGTGGCTGTTTTGAGGAAGATATAAAGAAGCTTATGTGTGATAGAGCGTATCATATCATGGGGTTTGGATGCACTGGCGAAGTTTGCACCGACTCTTGAGGTGAGAAAGGGCAATGCATGGTACCGAAAAGGCTAGCAAATTGCAGAAAGGTGAGAGTGCATATAATCCATGGACTCACATTAGTCATAAAGAACTCACATACTTATTGCAAAAGTCTATTAGCCCTCGAATTAAAGTACTACTACGCATGCCCCTAGGGGATAGATTGGTAGGAAAAGACCATCGCTCGTCCCCAACCGCCACTCATAAGGTAGACAATCAATAATAAATCATGCTCCAACTTCATCACACAACTAAGGACTATACGTGCATGCTTCGGGAATCACAAACCTTAACACCAATATTCTTACTAAACCACAATCATTCACTAGTACATCCACATATTACCATCTTAATATCGCAAAACTATTGCAAGGAATCAAACTTATCATATTCAGTGATCTACATGAAAGTTTTTATTATATCCCTCTTGAATACCTATCCTTTATGGACCAATCTTATAACCCGTGCAAATTGCCATTACTATTTATTAGACTCTAAAAAAGATATAAGTGAAGCATGAGAGTGCAACTATTTCTTTAAAATATAACCACCACCGTGCTCCAAAAGATATAAGTGAAGCACTAGAGCAACTGCCTAGCTCAAAAGATATAAGTGAAGCACATAGAGTATTCTAACAAATCACGATAAATGTGTGTCCCTCTCAAAAGGTGTGTTCAGCAAAGATGATTGTGGCAAACTAAAAAAGAAAACAAAGAAAATAAAACTATGGCACAAGACGCTCCAAGTAAAATATATCATGTGATGAATAAAAATATAGCTCCGAGTGATATACCGATAGATTGTAGACGAAAGAGGGGATGCCATCCGGGGCATCCCCAAGCTTAGACGCTTGGGTCTTCCTTGAATATTACCTTGGGGTGCCTTGGGCATCCCCAAGCTTAGGGTCTTTCCGCTCCTTATTCCTTCATCCATCGTGGTCTCACCCAAAACTTGAAAACTTTAGCACACAAAACTCAACAGAAACCTTGTGAGATCCGTTAGTATAACAAACAAATCTTAAACTTTAGGTACTGTTATAAATTGATTCATATTTAATATTGGCATAATTCTACTGTACTCCAACTTCTCCATGACTTATACCCCCCGATACAATCCATAGATTCATCAAAATAAGCAAACTATGCAACAAAAACAGAATCTGTCTAAAACAGAACAGTCTGTAAAGATCTATTTAAAAGCTATACTTCTGTAACTCCAAAACTTATGAAGAAATAGGACAACGTAAACAATTCATATACATATACTTTGTAAAAAATTCAGATTTTTATGACGTTCCAGTACAGAACCAAAAATCCAGCACTGGTCTCAAAACTTTCTGTTTTCAAAGAGCATCAATTATACTATCATCCAAATCATCCCAAAGGCATTACTTGGCACAAACACTAATTAAAAGGTAAAAACATAATCATAACAGAAGCTAAAATTGCGTGACACAAGAAAAATAAAAATTGCAATAAATATAAATATTGGGTTGGCTCCCAACAAGCGCTATTGTTTTATGCCCCTAGCTAGGCATAATGCATTGTTTCAAGTATTATCATCCTTCATTCCCAAATCCTTTTTAATCAAATCTTCCAAAACTTTTCTCATTAATTCTCTACTTTCATGTTCTTCTTTTCTAGTAGGGGAACTTAGATACTTGAAGGGACTTTGTTTGGTGACTTTAACATTCATAACTTCAAACTCAGAATCATCACCATAAAGATCTTCATATAAAACATGTATCTCATCATCAATAGGATCTCTAGCCGTACCTTCAAACCATTCTTCACTAAATCCCTCATCAATTCCCTTGGTAATCCATTCAAATTTATCACAAGCGTTGTGGTACAAAATTTTAATTACTTCAGCATAGGGAACTCTTCTTCTAATGGTTTCTCCGTAAGCAAAATAATCCTTAGATTCCAACCTACGTATAGTGTCTTTATCATGAAGAATTTCTTCTATTGGAGGATGCTCAAAATCTATTTTATAGAAATAAAAGATGTCCCTAGCTTCTCTAATTATATAATCAAATTCATGCATAAGGATGATTGTAGCAATCTTTTTAATTCTAGGATTATGGATATTGGGAAGTTCATAGAATATTTTTTGTAACGCGGGGTGAATGTGCAAAAAAATTCGTTCTAACTTAACCACAAGCAAAGCAATAGCATCCACATAGCAATTCGTTTTGTCAAGAATAGATTCTTTAATTATAGGTATGACTCCCGCACAGTTGAAGAATTCTTGAACGACACTTTTACCAATAATATTCCCGCTACCTACATGATAGACTTTAGTTTTAAAATTGGGTGGAGCTTTGTTCTCAAGAGGCTCATGATTAATATTGAAAGATTTAAATTTTTCCTCAAGAGATTCATAAGTACTATCCTCACTAGCACTTTCTACAAAAACCTTTTCGGACTCAGACATGATAGTAATTTCAAGCAAAGCAAGCAAACGAGCAAACAAACAAATAAAATATTTTTTGTTTTTATAATTTTTATGAGAAGTGGGGGAGATGAAAACGAGAGGCAAATGCAAATAAAAAGGCAAATGAAAATAAGAGCAAGTAGATGATAGTTTATGCAAAGGTACTTGATAGGTTTTGGTGATGTCTCCCCGGCAACGGCGCCAGAAATTCATCCTGCTACTTGTGAGCTGCGTTGGGATTTCCTCGAAGATGAGAGGATGATGCAGTACAGTAGAGATAAGTATTTCCCTCAGTTAAGAACCAAGGTTATCAATCTAGTAGGAGAACCACACAGAACCTCGTTAGCAGCACCTACACACACAAAAGCAAATACTTGCACCCAACGCGAACAAGAGGGTTGTCAATCCCCTTGGCGGTTACTTGCAAGGATTAATTCTGATAGTGATAGATAGATAGATAAATTGCAAAATAAAATAAAGGAGATAAAATTGCAGCAAGGTATTTTTGGATTTTATATATGATAGATAAATGACCCGGGGGCCATAGTTTTCACTAGAGGCTTCTCTCTCGAACACATATCATACGGTGGGTAAACAAATTACTGTTGGGCAATTGATAGAAAAGCGCATAGTTATGACGGATTCATGGCAATGATAATGTATATAGGCATCACGTACGAGACAAGTAGACCGAATCCTGCCTGCATCTACTACTATTACTCCACCCATCGACCGCTATCCAGCATGCATCTAGGGTATTAAGTTAATGAAAACAGAGTAACGCTTTAAGCAAGATGACATAATGTAGACAAAGTAAACTCAAGCAATATGAATAAACCCCATTGTTTTATCCTTAATGGCAACAATACAAATACGTGTCTTGTCCCCTACTTTGTCACTGGGATAGAGCACCGCAAGATTGAACCCATTACAAAGCACCTCTCCCATTGCAAGATAAATCAATCTAGTTGGCCAAACCAAACGGATAGATCAGAGAGAAATACAAAGCTATAACAATCATGCATAAATAAGTTCAGAAAAGACTCAAATATTTCTCATGAATAATCTGATCATAAACCCACAATTCATCGGATCCCAACAAACGCACCGCAAAAGAAGATTACGTCGGATAGAACTCCAAGAAGATCAAGGAGAACTTGGTATTGAAGATCAAAGAGAGAGAAGAAGCCATCTAGCTACTAGCTATGGACCCGTAGGTCTGTGGTAAACTACTCACACATCATCGGAAGGGCAGCAAGGTTGATGTAGAAGCCCTCCATGATCGATTCCCCCTCCGGCAGGGTGCCGAAAAAGGCCTCCAGATGGGATCGCGGAAAAACAGAAGCTTGCAGCGGCGGAAAAGTTATTTCGTGTGGCTCTCTGGTCTATTGGGAATATTTGAGAATTTATAGAGGTGGAATTAGGTCAAGATGTGCCACGAGGGGCCCACAGGCCTGGGGGCGCGCCTACCCCCCCCCCGGGCGCGCCTCCCGAGCTTGTCACTCCCTCGTGACTCCTCCGGTCTTCTCCCGAACCTTCTAGGGTCTCTCTTGGTCCAGAAAAAATTAATCCAAAGTTTTTTCTTCGTTTGGACTCCGTTTGATATTGATTTTCTAAAAAGCCAAAAACAAGCAGAAAAACAGCAACTGGTACTGGGCACTAGGTTAATAGGTTAGTCCCAAAAAATGATATATAATTGCATATAAAACATCCAAGATTGATACTATAATAGCATGGAACAATAAAAAATTATAGATACGTTGGAGACGTATCAGAGCCCTCCTATATTTATATTAGGTCCCTAGGCACAATTTCCACCTATACAGTATTACCCGGTATTTTTAGTAACCCTTTTAGTAACTCTGAAACACTTCCGGTTTCTCTGGAAACTATTTCTTTTATTCCCGAAACTTTTTCGGTAATATTTTCTCACATTACTAACTCCTATAGAACTCAACAGATCATAATCCCTTAAGCATGTTACCCTGTAGGTTCGGTGAAATATAGACATGAACAATAACACTTTCATTCAATGATCAATAGCGGAACTGTGGACATCCATGTTGACCCCTATACTCACACGAATGATATTAGAGTGAACCTTTGGTTATCATATGTTATTCCTTTTTCTTCGTGATACGTTGCAAAACCCGAGGTGAGATATATTGGTATCCCCATGAGATCAACACATGCTCACTGTACCGGTCTCCTTGTTATTGGTTTTGTCCTCTTTTCTCGTTCTCGTGTTCCAACATCCCAGTGATCAATTTACGTTGTGTCTGACCAGACAATGATGGATGTCGTCACACTGAGAGGGCCCTAAAAATATTTGTCCATCGTTAGAGGAACAAATCCCAATCTTGAGCTATCTAGTCTCTCATCATACATTTCCGATGAACCCATAAGTTGCCGTTATGATCACCCTATTACGGATGATGATGGAACAACCCCAAAGTGCACCCTCCGGTATGGAGTGACTCGATAGTCTCATGGTCTAAGGAATCATACATACATTAACTTCCCGTGTTATGGACTAAGACTTTTGAAGACTTCATCTCTAAGTATAACAAACAACTTGGGTCAATTCAACACGAGTGTTCTACTAAAATCGTGCCCTCAATGTTGTTGGCATCATTGTTACACTTAACTATGCCCATGATCAGGAAAACAAAACCATCAATCAACACTTGAGCTAGTCCTAGAGGCAAGACTAGGAATCTTGTTTTACTGTTTATAATTCTACACGTGCTCATGAGCTTTCCTCTGAATCACATATTCGAGAACCGTATTAGTTATAGCATAGAATATAAACATTAATCATAAACCTATAAATAAATAATAACACAATTATTATTGCCTACAGGACATATTTCCAATAGCCTCCCACTTGCACTAAAGTCAATAATCTAGTCAATGCTAATGCACTTTACACCTATGGCATACCGGTGTAAATTATGTTTCACTTGTGGTATAGACTTCTTCCAACTGATCTGACAAGTTCGGTTCCGTGTGTAACTTTGCGTATCTAAGCGTGTTCACGCTTTCACAAAATTCATAATTTGTGTGGAACTGACTTTGTATAAATTAGGGTTAACGGAGCCACGAGGGGCCCACAAGCCAGGGTGGCGCGCCCTACCCCCCATGGCACGCCCCTGCCTCGTGGGGCCCTCATGGGTTGATATCCTGCAAGTGCACAAGGTTTAGTTGTAGCCTTTTAGAAGTAAGAGTATCCATCCCACACGGAGCACAGGAATCAATCTTTTGCCTCTTGAATGATTTAAATATTGTGCCTGCAAGTTGAGAGTGATCCAAAGCAGTAGTAATATGATGGAAATGGTGTAGCGAGCATAAAAGTAAATACGAAAATAAATAAAAAGGATTGCAAATGAGGATGGTGAAACCAATAGGATTAAAGCGTTCTCAGGGAGTCTGGATTCCCCACTAGCGTGCATATATAGCGGTGCCTAAACACAATGCTACGTCGGATTCTTAAGCCACTTTGCATACCTCTATTTGTGGGTAGAGCCGGTACAGATACGTGCATACACGCGGCAGCCCCGTATCACATACACCACAACCATTCTTCCCCACTCCGGTTATTAAATGGTGATTAGGGGGAAAAAGGTCCCCGTGGATGCAGCCTATAGGTGGTCCCTGTTTTACCCCCTGCTGCAACAGTCCGGGGCAAGGGGAGATAGGGTGTTGGGGATATTCCCTGACATTGAGACCCAGTGAGGGCATGACCCGGCCTTAAGCCTTGAGGCAAAGTGGGTCATCCCACTGACGGGTCAGCTCCAAGATAAACAGAAGGGCTGAAGGCCCAAGATGAGACCCGGCAGGTGGCCAGCTCTCAAGGACCTGACAGGCCGACTCATGTAGAAGACCCGGGTGGAGAAAGCTTCCTAACTTGGAAGGTAATATAGACAAGAATTAGAGTAGGGTACGGGTTAACAATACGACCCGGAGTCTTCTGTAAAGTTAGGGACTCGACCTGTTATATAAAGGAGAGCCCCTAGCACCAAAAAGACTAAGTTGCAATCTCTTGAAAGCTAGGTTAGCGAATCCGCACCCTTGTAATCGAGCTCTAGAGCAATATCAATCAAGCAGGAGTAGGCTTTTACCTCCACCGTGAGGGGCCGAACCTGGGTAAATCCGTGTCTCTCTTTTCCGTTCGACCCCATTCAAACTTCCACACAACTGCGATGGCCTCATGACTAAGTCCTTTCACGAGGACATCTGCCATGACAAAACCACGACAGTTGGCACCCACTGTGGGGCTAGCACACGGTGGAGTTGAGTTCTTGGCGGGAGCCCCTTCAGGGATTGAGGGATACACGATCGGTCAGATGACCAAGAGTCGTCGTGGCAAGCTCTACATCGACGACTCTGGCTGGGGTCCTGACGAGGACATGCACTAGGGATAGGGTAACAGGCCTGACCTATAGACCCTACCCTAGGACTCCACACGCCTTATACTGGGCCCCAGGGCCAGATCGGCAGTTAGGAGTTCTGCAACCTGACGTTCACTCGGAACTCAACGAACCACTCGGGAGGCAGGAGTTCACTCGACCGTCTTGTTTCACTCGGAACATCCGACAGTCACTCGACCAGAGAAGACCAGGAGACTCCAGGAACGCAACGGTCAGGACGTGCGCTCGCCTATATTAATTGTAATCAGTGCGCCCGTTACCTGGCGCCCTTAAACCCCCTCTTTAACCCCTGGTTATGGCGGCATTCATGGGGGCTGGGCATACCCTATATAAGCCACCCCCCAGCTCCATTCCAAGGGTTCGCATTCTTTGTAACCTATCCACTCAATCAACAGCTCCAGAGCATCGAGACGTAGGGCTATTACCTCCACCGCTGAGGGGCCTGAACTCGTAAATCCGAGTGTAACAACTGCGCCGTAGCTGGGCTCGGCCCTCTCATCCGTACCCCTACACACTACTGTCAGACTTGCACCCACGACAGTCGGCGCCCACCGTGGGGCAGGCGTCTAGCGACTTCCAGCGTAGTTGCGTTTTTCCCATCGCCACCATGGTTTCCGGCGGCGGACTAACTCTGGGCAGCGAGATCCGTTTCGGCGTCCTCAGCTTCATCGCCGACGATTCGGCGTGGCTCCAGGAAGCCCCGCTGAATGTTGAGGCGTTGCCCGTCCGCGGCGCGGTGCACTTCCACGCGAGTGCCTTTGGCGTCCTTCTTCGTCAGTCGTCGACTCCGTACTAGTCGGCGCCTTCGCTCTCCACCAGCCGTCGTCGCAAGCGTTCCGGGCGCTCACGACTTCAGCGGTGGATCAAGCACGCGATGGCCCTTCAGGCTACCTCCCCGCAGATCACGGCGATCGAGCCCGATGAGCCCGTCTTCGATCTGTTCGCCTCCGTGCATGAGCACTCGGAAAGCTTATCCGAGTGCAAGAGCAGCGATCCCGCTGCAGAGGTGCTCATGGCCGATTCCCCGCCCAGTCCACCTGGGTACGGCCGCGGTGGCGTGGAGACCGGTGACCCGTCGCGCGCTGACCTTGGCGGCGGCGGAGACCATCGCGACGACGAGTACTACCCCCGACCTCTCACTCGGCAGCAGAGGGAGGAGCTGCAGCGCAGAACCGAGCAGACCCTCCAGACGCCCATTGTTGGGACGACCCCCGAGGCTCAGGCTTTGGAGGCCGTGCGCCAGGCCAACTTGGCTGAGCGCAGTCGTCTGGAGGCACTCCAGAAATCATTCGACGATCGCGCCCTGTGGCAACATCAGCCCACTTCCAGTCGGCGGCAGCGGCAGTTGTTCTCAAATGACCAGCAGCAGAATTTCCAGGTATTCCGCACTCCCGTCCAGAATCTGGCGGCAGCCACTCGGATAGCAGATTCCATTGAGCCGTCCCAATCCGAGGCGGGAGAGGGTCTTCGGCAGATTCGGGCCCTACTCAAGGCGGCTGAGGAGCAAAATTCTGCGGTGTCCCAGTCGCGCAACAGGATCCATAGCAGATCCATCAGGGCTGACACCGTTCAGTCGGCCCACAGCTCGGTGTCCCCGAGGAGAAACAGACACTCGCCTCCGTGGTGAAACGACCGAGACCTCCACCGAGACCAGTACTAGGGACAGGGTCGCAGTCGGAATACGCCTCCGCGACGTCAAGATGATCAACGCCATATGCAGTCGCCCCCTCCGCGGGATGGCTCGTACGCGCCCCGGCCGTACGACGCCAGGCATCCTTACGGCAATGATCGGAGGGCCAGTCCTCCCCGCCATGGTGACAGTTATCGCCAAAGAGAACCAGTCGACTATCGTGACCCGCAGTTCAATGCGAGATCCGTTCTCGCTCAGAACCTGGTCGACAGAGGCAGAGCATTGAGAGAGAAGTTGGACAGAGATCGTCCGAGTGGAAGTGGAGCATTCGTCTCCAGGCCCGAGTGCTTCAGCAGAGCAATCAGGGCCGCCGAGATTCCGCCTAAATTCAGATTGGCAGCTGGAGTAAGCAAGTTCACCGGCGAGTCCAAGCCAGAAACTTGGTTAGAGGATTACCGAGTGGCTGTGCAGATTGGAGGTGGCAATGACTAGTTGGCTATGAAGCATTTTCCCTTGATGCTGGAAGGGTCTGCCCGCGCCTGGCTCAACCAGCTCACTCCGGCCAGCATATACTGCTGGGAAGATTTGGCCCGAGTGTTCATCAAAACATTCGAGGGCACGTGCAAACGCCCGGCCGGCTTGACTGAGTTGCAGCATTGTGTGCAGAAGCCGAATGAAACCTTGAGGGAGTACATTCAGCGGTGGACAACCTTGCATCATGTGGTGGAGAACGTCACGGAGCACCAAGCCGTCTGTGCCTTCAAGGCAGGTGTCAGATATAGGGAGCTCATCCTGAAATTCGGTCGGTCAGGATCTTTAACCATGAGCCGAATGATGGAGATTGCCACTCGGTACGCTAATGGAGAAGAGGAAGACCGTCTCCGTAACGGCAAGGGGAAAACCAGTGAGCCCAACCCCGTAAACAATAATCCCAGTCGGAAGCCAAAGCGCAAGATTGACGGTTCGGCCCAGGCCGAGGCTGCCGCACTAGCCGGTCAAGCCAAGAACAAGGGGAAGGCTATGGAAAAGTGGACCCCAAGGAAGAAAAAAGATCAGTCAGTCCAGGATGTCCTCGATTTGCCGTGTCAGATCCACACCAGAAAGGATGAAGAGGGCAATCTGATATTGCCCAAGCATACCACTCGACAGTGCAGACTATTGATACAGCAGTTCCGAGAGGGCCAGTCGAGTGAGAAGAGCCCAGACGATGCTGACGATGGAGACAAAGATGAAGCTTTTCCCAGTATCAATGCAACCCTGATGATCTTTGTAGATGTAGAGAGCAGGAGTCGATTGAAAGTCATCAATCGGGAAGTAAACATGGCCATGCCGGCAACGACGAAATTTCTGAACTGGTCGAAGACTCCGATCACCTTTGATCAGTCGAACCATCCAGCCTACATCGCCACCCCTGGGAGGCAGGCGCTGGTGGTTGATCCAGTCGTAGGAGGCGTTCGGTTGCGCAAGGTCCTCATGGATGGTGGAAGTGGCTTGAACATACTCTACGCCGACACCCTGAAGGCGATGGGCATCCCGATGTCCCGTCTCAGTGAAAGCAGCATGCAGTTCCACGGAGTGATCCCTGGCAAGAAAGCAAAGTCACTCGGGCAGATTGCCCTAGATGTAGTCTTTGGAGACGATAAGAACTTCAGGAAGGAAAGGCTTACCTTCGAAGTGGTCGACTTCCGTAGCGCCTATCATGCCATCCTCGGTCGGCCAGCCTATGCACGTTTCATGGCCCGCCCATGTTATGTGTACCTTAAGCTGAAAATGCCCGGCCCCAAAGGCGTGATCACAGTCACTGGCAGTCGGCAGCGCGCGGAGGAGTGTTTGCAGCAAGGGTCCAAGATAGCTGATGAACAGATGGCCATGGTGGAGTTGGAGGAGTACAAGAAGAACGCCGATCCGAGTGATCTACTGCGCTCCAAGAAGCCAGCTGCAAAATCTGCATTTCAGTCGGCCGGTGATACGAAGCCTGTACACATCCACCCGGAAGATCCCAATGCTGCACCCACCAACATCTCAACTACACTCGACAGCAAATAGGAAGAAGCGCTCATCCAGTTCCTCCGTGAGAACTGGGACATCTTCGCATGGAAGCCATCCGACATGCCGGGTGTACCCAGGGAGCTGGCTGAGCACCGTTTGCGAGTCGACCCGAAAGCAAAACCTGTGAAAGAGCATATTCGTCGCTCTGCTACACAGAAGAGGAAGGCCATTGGCGAAGAAGTTGCTCGGCTCCTGGTAGCCGAGTTCATCCGTGAGGTGTACCACTCTGAGTGGCTCGCCAACATCGTCATGGTTCCTAAGAAGGATAAGTCTCTCCGAATATGCATCGACTTCAAGCACATCAATCGGGTCTGCCCCAAGGATCATTTCCCGCTCCCCCGCATAGATCAAATCGTAGATTCCACCGCGGGTTGTGAGCGAATGTCTTTTCTGGATGCGTACTCCGGGTACCACCAGATCCGACTGTATGGGCCAGATGAAATAAAAACAGCTTTTATCACCCCATTCGGGTGTTTCTGCTATATCACCATGCCATTCGGTCTTAAAAATGCTGGCGCCACTTTCATGCGCATGGTGCAGAAGTGTTTGCAAAAACAGATCAGTCAGAACATTGAGGCGTACATGGATGACATCGTGGTCAAGTCCAGAAAAGGTACCGACCTGCTGGTAGACCTAACTGAAACTTTCGCAAATCTACGGAAGTATGATATCAAGCTGAATCTAGAAAAGTGCACTTTCGGGGTGCCCGGGGGCAAGTTACTCGGATTCCTCGTTTCCGAACGAGGGATAGATGCCAACCCCGAGAAGATCGGTGCGATTGTTCGAATGAAAGGTCCAGAATGGCTTCATGATGTGCAAAAGCTCACGGGTTGTCTTGCGGCTCTGAGCCGATTCATCTCCCGCCTCGGTGAGAAGGCACTGCCCCTTTACCGATTGATGAAGAAGTCTGATTCGTTCGAGTGGACTACTGAAGCACAAGCAGCGTTTGTTGAGCTCAAAGCCCTGCTTTCCACCCAGCCGGTGCTCGCCGCTCCGAAGAGCAACGAGCCGTTGCTCCTGTACATTGCGGCCACTGGTCAGGTGATCAGTACCGTCCTCACCGTCGAGCGAGAAGAATAGGGCAAAACTTACAAAGTTCAACGCCTAGTCTATTACATTTCTGAAGTCCTGACTCCGTCCAAGCAGAGATATCCTCATTATCAGAAGCTCGTCTATGGCATCTATCTGACTGCGAAGAAAGTAGCCCATTACTTCCAAGAGCACGTCGTGTCAGTCATTAGCGACGCCCCGCTGTCTGAGATCATGAACAATCGGGACGCGACTGGTCGAGTGGCAAAGTGGGCTATCGAGCTCTTGCCCTTGGACATCAAGTTCGAGGCGAAAAAAGCGATCAAGTCCCAAGCATTAGCCGATTTCTTAGCCGAGTGGACAGAATAACAGCAACCGACTCAGAGTCACCCGGAACACTGGACCATGTTCTTTGACGGTTCCAAGATGCTGAATGGTTCAGGAGCTGGAGTTGTGTTAGTGTCTTCGAAGGGCGATCGTCTTAGATATGTTCTGCAGATTCACTTCGATTCCTCCAACAATGAGGCCGAGTACGAAGCGCTCCTTTATGGTCTGCGTATGGCCATCTCACTCGGTGTCCGGCGCCTGATGGTCTACGGGGACTCGGATCTAGTTGTGAATCAAGTGATGAAGGAGTGGGATATCAGAAGCCCTGCTATGACAGGATATTTCCACGCGGTGAGAAAGTTGGAAAAGAAATTTGAGGGTCTGGAACTGCATCACATCCCCCGTGCCAAGAATCAGGAGGCAGACGATCTGGCAAAGATCGGGTCCACTCGGAAATCCATACCCAGCAATGTGTTCCTGGAGCATTTACGTTCCCCGGCGGTGAAAGAAGATCCCTTCATGGAAGAGCCCCCCGCAAGTGGTCAGTCCGTCCGATCCGACTGAAGTTGAGGTCTCGGCAGTCATTGACTTGGTCATGGAGATCCTAGCAATCACGCCCGAGTGGACAGTGCCTTACATCGCATACCTGCTCAGACAGGAACTTCCAGAAGATGAAGCCGAGGCCCGCCAGATTGTTCGCAGGTCCAAGGCTTTTACAGTGATGGGCGATCAGTTATATAGAAAGAGCGTCACCGGTGTGACTCAGCGCTGCATCTCTCCGGAGGAAGGTCGATTGATCCTGGAGGAGATTCACTCGGGAACTTGTGGACACCACGCGTCCTCTCGGACAATCGTGGCTAAAGCTTACTGAGCCGGCTTCTTCTGGCCACGTGCCAATGAAGTTGCGCAGGAGATAGTCCAACACTGCGTCGGGTGCCAGTTCTACGCAAACTTATCGCACAAGCCTGCGTCTGCTCTGAAGACGATTCCACTCATCTGGCCGTTTGCAGTCTGGGGACTTGACATGGTGGGACCCCTCCGGACAGGGGCGAGTGGATTCACCCACTTGCTGGTTGCAGTCGATAAGTTCACTAAGTGGATCAAAGCCAAACCTATCAAGAAGCTAGACTCTCGTATATCGATCAAGTTTATGAAGGAGATAGTCTTCAGATATGGCGTGCCCCACAACATTATCACTGACAACGGCTCAAACTTCGACTCGGAAGAGTTCAGGGCGTTCTGTGCCGCCCAAGGCACCTGAGTCGACTATGCATCTGTGGCGCACCCGCAGTCGAATGGACAAGCTGAGAGAGCAAACGGACTGATCCTTCAGGGATTAAAGCCACAACTCATGCGCGATCTAGAGCACGTAGCTGGAGCCTGGGTTACCGAGTTGCCATCAGTTCTTTGGGGCTTGAGGACGACCCCCAATCGGTCTACGAATCGTACTCCCTTCTTCATGGTGTACGGAGCTGAAGCCGTCTTGCCGAGTGACCTGCTCCACAATTCACCCCGAGTGGAACTATACTCCGAAGATGAAGCAGAGCAGGCGCGGCAAGACGCAGTGGATCTCCTAGAGGAGGAGATAGAGATGGCTCTTATCCGTTCGGCCACCTATCAGCAAGATCTACGACGTTTTCACAGCAGACACGTCAGAAGTCGGACTTTTCAGGAAGGAGATCTTGTGCTCCGAGTGGATCAGCAGCGACCTCACAAGCTTGCTCCTGCGTGGGAAGGTCCTTTTGTTGTTTCAAAGGTTTTGCACAACGGAGCATATCACCTGTACAACTTTCTGAAGCAAGCAGACGAGCCCCGTGCTTGGAATGCAGACTTGCTTCGGCGTTTTTATACTTGATGTTGAGATGTAATAAAAGCACTCGAGTGATGTTTGATGAATAAAAGCATGACTTTTCCAGTTCCACATCGAGTTCACGTGTACGCAGTCTCTGGCTTACAACCCCCAGTGGGTGTACGCCCTTCAACTTAGCTGCAAACCAGTTTTTGCATAAGTTAAAAAACCTACTCCGAGTGAAGAGCATCCCTCTCACTCGGGGGCTTGGCTGCGAACCAGATTTTGCCCAAGTTAAAAAACCTACTCCGAGTGAAGTGTCCCTCTCACTCGGGGGCTTGGCTGCGAACCAGCTTTCGCCCAAGTTAAAAAACCTACTCCGAGTGAAGAGCATCCCTCTCGCTCGGGGGCTTGGCTGCGAACCAGATTTCGCCCAAGTTAAAAAACGACTCCGAGTGAAGGGCATCCCTCTCACTCGGGGGCTTGGCTGCGAACCAGCTTTCGCCCAAGTTAAAAAACCTACTCCGAGTAAAGAGCATCCCTCTCACTTGGGGGCTTGGCTGCGAACCAGATTTCGCCCAAGTTAAAAAACCTACTCCAAGTGAAGAGCATCCCTCTCGCTCGGGGGCTTGGCTGCGAACCAGATTTCGCCCAAGTTAAAAAACGACTCCGAGTGAAGGGCATCCCTCTCACTCGGGGGGCTTGGCTATGAACCATCTTTCGCCCAAGTTAAAAAAACTACTCCGAGTGAAGAGCATCCCTCTCACTCGGGGGCTTGGCTGCGAACCAGATTTCGCCCAAGTTAAAAAACGACTCCGAGTGAAGGGCATCCCTCTCACTCGGGGGCTTGGCTGCGAACCAGCTTTCGCCCAAGTTAAAAAACCCTATTCTGAGTGAAGAGCATCCCTCTCGCTCGGGGGCTTGGCTGCGAACCAGATTTCACCCAAGTTAAAAAATGACTCCGAGTGAAGGGCATCCCTCTCACTCGGGGGCTTGGCTGCGAACCAGCTTTCGCCCAAGTTAAAAAACCTATTCCGAGTGAAGAGCATCCCTCTCACTCGGGGGCTTGGCTGCGAACCAGATTTCGCCCAAGTCAAAAAATGACTCCGAGTGAAGGGCATCCCTCCCACTCGGGGGCTTGGCTGCGAACCAGCTTTCGCCCAAGTTAAAAAACCTACTCCGAGTGAAGCGTCCCTCTCACTCGGGGGCTTAGCTACGAACTAACTTTCGCCCAAGTTAAAAAACCTACTCCGAGTGAAGCGTCCCTCTCACTCGGGGGGCTTGGCTGCGAACTAGCTTTCGCCCAAGTTAAAAACACTATTCCGAGTGAAGAGCGTCCCTCTCAGTTGGAGGCTTAGCCGCGAACCAGCTTTTGCCTAAGTTAAAAACACTACCCCGAGTGAAAAGCGTCCCTCTCACTCGGGGAGCTTAGCTGCGAACCAGCTTTCGCCTAAGTTAAAACCCACTCCAAAGACTCGAAAGACTCGAAGGAAAGCATTCGGATAACTCCAGAAGTTCAAAAGCAAATACGAGTACGCGGGCCCGAAGCCCGAAAGAGTTTAACGAATACAGTTCCACTCGGCATACCGAGGCTAATGGGTGGAGCTTAAAGTTTTCTCACGCCCTCGAGGGGCTGGCTGGCTCGACGAAGGAGTCCAGGTCGATGCCGTCTGCGATTCGAGTGGCTGCCTCTATGAATGTCTCCATGAAGTCTTCAAACTTGAGCTTCTTCATGTTGGCGACTTGAAGAGACTTCAGTTTCTCCTCCTTGGCGTCCTTGCAATGCACTCGGACCAGAGAGAGGGCCACGTCGGCTCCGCAGCGAGCAGCTGATTTCTTCCATGCCTACACTCGGCTGGGAATCTCATTGAGGCGAGTCATCATTGCCTCCAGATCGGTGTCGAGCGTGTCTTCCGGCCACAGCTCCTTATCGATCCTTCCGAGTGCACCCCGCAGACGGATGATGTACCCCTGAACATCTTCAATGCGAGATTCAAGCTGCAAGATCCCTAGGGCAGCTTTGTCGCTGACGAGTGACCTGGAGGGGTCCAGATCCTTCTCAATCCTGTCAGTCTCAAGCTCGAAGTCCCGACAGTACTCTCTGTGAATAACAAAAGAGGAGGGTTGAAGATCAGCATGCATGAAATTCACTCGGAGATAAGTTAAAACTCACTCTGGTGTTACAGGTTACCTGCAAGCTTGGTGTACATCTCCTCCGCGAACTCTTCAATGTACTTTTCCAGAGCATTGTTCTTTTCAGTAAGCTGGGCGATCTTCTCGCCCAAAGACTTCTTCTCCTGCTCGTGAGCATTCGCTTGAGCCTTGAGCTTACCATCCCACTCGGCCTTCTGCTTCTTGAGCTCAGCCACTTCCTTCTTCGCTTCCGTGATGGTAGCTTTCAGCGACTTGTTCTCTCCTTCAAGCTTCTCGAGTGAGGCCAATTTCTCTTCGGCGGCCTTGGTTTTCTCTCTCGCCACCTTCTATGCCCCCGCCAGCTCATTGTCCTTATTCTCGAGTGCCTGCTTCATAGTTTCTAAAGAAACAGAGGTTCTGAGCCGCACTTGGAGTCGGTGGTTTTCACTACGCACATCTGTTCGAGTGAAGTCACTCGGTTCAAAGAATGGAGAGAGATGAAAGCGGAGCGCTCAGTAATTAAAGCTTACCTCCCATGGTCTTGAGCTCCGCTTGAGCGCGCGCTGTGTTCCTCTTCTCCACCTCCAAGTCCAGTCGGAGCTGGGCCGTCTCCTTCTCCAGTGCCACGTATTGAGTCCCAAGCTCGCAAGTTTTCTGAAACACAAGAGAGATCAGATCAGTTAATGTTAAGGAATATTCCGAGTGCTCAGAGATCAGCACTCCTGGGAGGAACAAGCTTGACCAATACCAGATTCTGAAGTACCCTTGGTCAGGGAGGAACAAGCTTGACCGGTACCAGATCCTGAAGTACCCTCTAAAGCAAGTTCTAAGTTCTAAGACTCCCGCCGACTGCCCGTAGTCGACGGCAGTCTCGGGGACTACACCCAGTGGGTGCACTCAGCGTGCCCCCACTGGAACGATATCCACTCAGAATGGTCTGCCCGATCCGAGTGACGGCCAAGCAAAAAAAAACAAGAAAAGTTCTAAGTTCTAAGACTCCCGCCGACTGCCTGCAGTCGACGGCAGTCTCGGGGACTACACCTAGTGGGTGCACTCAGCGTGCCCCAACTGGAACGGTATCCACTCGGAACGGTCCGCCCGATCCGTGTGACGGCCAAGCAAAAAAAACAAGAAAAGTTCTAAGTTCTAAGACTCCCGCCGACTGCCCGCAGCCGACGGCAGTCTCGGGGACGACACCCAGTGGGTGCACTCAGCGTGCCCCCACTGGAATGGTATCCACTCAGAACGGTCCGCCCGATCCGAGTGACGGCCAAGCAAAAAAAAAAACCCAGTGGGTGTACCGAATATTTAGCGACAAGAAATTCCTACAGAGGAAAAATGACTTGGAGATCAACTTATAAGAGCACTTACTCGAACGTTTTCCTGAAGGGCAGCGCTGACGTCATATGCTAGCTTGCCAGCTCCGCACATCTCCTTCAGCCGCTGGGTCATCAGCTCCGCCTGGATCATTGCTTCCTTGCTGGCTCCGGTCTGGTCCTCTGGCACCTTGTACAGACTGAAGATGTTGACGGGAGGAGTTGGAGCTGAGGTCAAAGCAGTCGACGGCGCTGTGACCGGGCCAGCACCAGCCTGAGAGGAACCTTGCACCAGGGGCAAGATCACGGGCTGCGCAGGAGGAACTGGAGGCGCTTGGCTTGGAGGTGCCTTCGGTGTGGTGGTCTGGGAAGTTGTCGGAGCTGCGGTCCCCTTCTTGGCGTCCTTCCGTGGCGTCCCCTCGTCGTCGTTGACATGGATGATCTCTGCAAGTGCTGCATTCACTCGACATGATCAGCCTTAGTACGCAATTCAGTCGGATGAGGACAATTCAATCGGATCATAGATCAAAGAAAAAGAAAAATGAAATCATCATTACCTTTCTGAGAAGTGGCCGCGTCTGCCGACTCGGCTTCCAGACGGTCTCCGTCGATCTGCATGGGAGACGTTGTCGAGGTTGTAGCTCTGGTTCATAAGATTCACTCGGTCAGAAGAATCCAAGAGTTGACAAAGACAGAAAAGAAAAGCTGACAAAGACACTCACGTTGAGGCGATAGGCACGGTGACCTTGATCCTGGGCAGAGCCTTCCGAGGCTTGGGGGAAGCGACCTTGGGCTGCTTGGCGGTCTTCTCAGTCGGCTCTGGCGACGACGTTCGAGTGCGCTTCGGAGCCTTAGCACTCGGAACGACCGCCTTCTCCGGGCCAGCACTCGGATCATGAGTTTGCTTAGAGCGGCGCTCAGAGCGCAGCTCCGGAGACTAGGAAGACTCGACCTCGTCGCTCTCTTCCGAGTCGTCACTTTCCTCCTCGCTATCCTCCACGTAGCTGCCCTCGACGCTGCCATGTTCGCTCTCCACGTCTCCGACAAGTTGTTCTCCATTCGGCACAGACGAGAGCATCTTCTGGAACTCCTGCAAGACATGAAGATCAGGGACAGACAGTTCAGTCAGTTCACTCGGATCATTCAGTTCACTCGGATAATTTGCGCATGAGTAATTCACTCGGAAATGCGTGTCATACCTCCAATGGTGGGTTATTGGTGTCGTAGGGCGGGATCCGTCTTGACCCTCGCGGATTGTCGCGCGCGCCGGTGATACCCTTGAGCCACTCTTTCACGGTCTTCTCGTCGATGTCCTCCAGGTGCACTCGAGTCGAGTCGTCAGTGCCAGTATACTGCCACATCGGGTGAGCTCGCTCCTGCAGCGGCTGGATTCGCCGACTGAGGAAGACCTCCAGCAAATCCAGACCCGTCAACCCGCCCTGGACCAGGCTGACTACCGCAGTTACCAAGATCCCCACGTCGGTCTTCTCCTCCTTGTCCACCGTCAGCGATGGAGGCACATTGACCCTCTCGAATGTATAAGGGGGAAGACCAGTCGACGAGCCAACACAAGGGACGTCATTGCAGTAAAACCAAGTCGACTGCCAGCCCCTAACCGAATCGGAAAAGGTCATCGCGGGAAAAGCGCTCCTACCCCGCATCTGAATGCCCAAGCCACCACACAGCTGGGTCACATGGGTTCTCTCCCCCTCGGGGTTGCCCTTTTTGACCGACTGAGAACGACACGTGAAGATGTGCTTGAATAACCCCCAATGCGGCGGACAACCCAAGAAATTTTCACACAAGGAAACAAACGCGGCGAGATACGCTACAGCATTCAGAGGGAGGTGGTGGAGCTGGGCGCCGAAAAAGTTTAGAAAACCGCGGAGAAAGGGATGGGGCGGCATGGAGAAACCTCTTTCCACATGGGTGACGAGGAGCACGCGTTCCCTCGGCCGCGGCGCAGGCTCGATTTCCCCCTCCTCCGGCAGCCTCCAGCTACCCTCCCACACCAGTCCGTCGATGACGAGCCCGCCGATGTCTTCGGCGGTGGTGGTCAGCGGGAGCCAATCTCCCTGGACCCATCCCCGTGGCGGGGCGGCGCGAGAGCTCGACGCTTTCTTCGCTCGCTCCAGCTTCGCCGTCTTGTCCTTCGCCATCGCCGCGGAGTGCTCCGGTGCCGAGGTGGATTCGCGCAGAGTGGGAAGCGGGAGAGAAGATTGGAGGACTGGAAGAGGCGGGGAAGAGGGGATCTGGCTCTCTCTCTCCCTCTCCGACGCGGCGGCTTCTTATATCGCCGCCCGCTCCGCTCCCCAATCCATGCCACTGATTCTTATATCGAGGTGTCACGCCCCACTTTCCCCACTCACCGCGCCGCGGTCGTTCACACGCGCTCTTATCTGATTTCAAATCCGGCAAGACTCGGATCCCAGCGATCCGATTGCTCGCCTTTAAAGACATTCCATAAACGCTCGGATCTGTTCCGTCACTCGGATGGAGACTACTCATTTCACTCGGATGGAGACTACTCGTTTCACTCGGATGGAGACTACTCATTTCATTCGGATGGAGACTTTCACTCGGACGTCATATGGTCCGGAATCCGTCAAGGTGCCGCGCGAAGACAAGGCCGTCTAAAGACCAGTAAGAGTTCTTGAGCGCCCCAGTAGCGCTCAACTCACATGGGAATTCGCCTTGACTTGACCCGCTTAACCTCGACCGATTCGGGGGCTAATGACGAGGACATTCACTAGGGATAGGGTAACAGGCCTGACCTACAGACCCTACCCTAGGACTCCACACGCCTTATACTGGGCCCCAGGTCCAGAGCGGCAGTTAGGAGTTCTGCAACCTGACGTTCACTCGGAACTCAACGAACCACTCGGGAGGCGGGAGTTCACTCGACCGTCTTGTTTCACTCGGAACATCCGACAGTCACTCGACCAGAGAAGACCAGGAGACTCCAGGAACGCAACGGTCAGGACGTGCGCTCGCCTGTATTAATTGTAATCAATGCGCCCGTTACCTGGCACCCTTAAACCCCCTCTTTAACCCCTGGTTATGGCGGCATTCATGGGGGCTGGGCAGACCCTATATAAGCCACCCCCAGCTCCATTCCAAGGGTTCGCATTATTTGTAACCTATACACTCAATCAACAGCTCCAGAGCACCAAGACGTAGGGCTATTACCTCCACCGCTGAGGGGCCTGAACTCGTAAATCCGAGTGTAACAACTGCGCCGTAGCTGGGCTCTGCCCTCTCATCCGTACCCCTACACACTACTGTCAGACTTGCACCCACGACAGGTCCCGAGGCCGACTGAATCGAGTACGGATACCGGGTCCCCTTCGACAAGATCCATGTCTTCATCGGCGTAATTGGCGAGTCAGGTCCCGAGCCAGACAGCTACTCCGACACCATCGAGTCGGCTCTCCGGACCAGACCCGGCCAGGCAAGAGCCGGCCGGAAGCATGCTTTTGTGGGCTTCACGCAAGGAGTGGCCTTGGCGGATAACTCCATGTCTGGTGATGACACGCCCATTTATTCAGATGGCGAGTCATCGATGGGAGAGACGGAGTCAATCCTTCCACTGTTTGATGGTAAGCTAGGAGGCTTTTCTGATGATGAGGTTCTTCCCGAATCTCATGAACCAACTCGGTTCGCTGCGGTCTACATGGCTGGGAACCAGAATCCTCTTCGCGACCCGGCGGACGCAGCGGTGGGGCAGAATCACACCGTAGCCGGCTCAGGAGCCGCCGGCTCTCAGAAGACCAGGGCGCAGGCACTCTCCGAGATGATGACTACTCTTGGGACTCTTTTGGCGGAGCCGGTAACCGTTGAGAATGCTAAAGCACGCAACGCAGAGATCACAAAGTGTCGCGAGCAGCTAACCAAGATCCAGGAGGATATCAATGCAGAGAACGCACACATGGCGGAGACACAGGCTCGTATCATCAATGAAATGAAACGCCTGGAGGAGGAAGCCCTTCATCTCAGTTTTCGCTAGAACGAGTCAGAGGCAGTACACCGGAGGAGACATCAGAGCTGGCTTCTTGTTAGCCTTGAACCAACTCAATTGTTTGGCACGCCACGTGATCTGCTCGCTCCAGTAAACCCGGGGGCTGGCCTTGCATCTCCGGGTGTGATCCCTGTCATATCTCAATTGACTCGGAATGTGCCCCCCAGCGCGGCACCGTTGCAGTAGCCGGCTTAGCAACAGCCGCTGGTTCAGCAACAGCCACCCGTTCAGCAACCACAACTGCCGCCGGCTCAGCAACAGCAGCGGTCGCCGGCCCAGCACCCGCCTCATCGTTTCCAGACGCCGGTTGGACATTATTCTAATCCAGTTGACAACGTGCTTGCGGCGACTCATAACTTAGCGGCTATTCCGATCGACGAAAATAGTCCAGCAAAGATCGAAGCCAGGAACGCTATTGCAATGTTCAAAACAGCAGTCACACAGCATGCAAATTATTCTCATAGTCAACATCGGCTTCATTCCACCCCTCATCTAAGTCGCAGTAGAAGCCGGCATGTCGAGTCGCCAGCAGTCTCCAGCAGTGCGCAGCGCAGGAGGGCTCAGGAGCCACCTCCGAATCAACCACGGCCAGTGATCTCAAACGCACAGGCAATAGTTGATGCAGCTCGTGCTTTACGAGGGGTAGAGGCAGGAACATCGTATGCCCAACCTACAGCGCAACTCCCACCCACCTCAACCCCATCAGCTGTCCGCACTAGTGGCATCGCAGGGCGGACTATTGGAACTCCATGTTTAGTCCCGGCTTTGCGAGATGCGCGTATGCCTCCGGATTTCAAAGGTCCTCGCAAGGTTCCTAATTATACAGCAGATTTGGAGCCAGCCGAGTGGATTGAAAGCTATGAGCTAGCCATGGACATGATGGAAGCTAGTGATGCTGTGTGTGCCCGATACTTGCCTTTGATGCTGGAAGGGCCAGCATGTACATGGCTGAAAAACCTGCCGGCAAATTCAATCAACACCTGGCAGGAGCTGAAGGAGCGTTTTATCAAAAATTTCCAGGGAACTTGCAAGCGCCCAACCACAATTGTTGACTTAGAGCATTGTGTCCAACTTGACGATGAGTCTGCACATCACTGGTGACGCCGGGTTGTAATGATTATCCACTCTTCGGATAGCATCACAGCTCAGCAAGCTGTTCTTGTCTTGGAAAGAAACTGTAAATTCCAGCCTTTGGTCCAGAAGCTTGGGCGTCTCAAAAGGAAGGTCAAGGATATGGGTGATCTCATGGATGTTTTAACTCGGTATGCTGAGTCTGATAATACAAAGGACCCCACTTCTGATGATGAGAAGTCGGGTAAGGGCAAGAAAAATGGTAGCAAGGGTCACCAGCAGAATAATGGTAATGGGAATAACAACAACAATCATAAGCGTAAGAATCCTGAGGGAAGCTCTGATTTTGTTGCCAATACCAACACCAGTTTCAAGAACTAGCGTCAGAACAACGGCTCCAGGAAGCCCTTTTCTGGTAATCACCCTCGTAGTTACGAGGAGGCCCTCAAAGGACCATGTCCCAAGCACAGCTTTGATGGTAAGCCGGCCAACCACTCATGGGAAAACTGCTTCATAATGCAGGAATACACCAAATGAGTTTTTTAGAATCATCAGAACGGTGGTGGCAATGGCGGACAGCCAGGAAATCCCGGACCCGGCGGATCCGGGGCCGGCTTTTAGGGAGCTGGCTCTCACGGTCATTATCCTGGTGCCGGGTTTCAAGGAAACAATGGTCAAGGGTGTGGATTCCAGGGGGCTGGCAATGGTGGAGGCAATAATCAGCGCAACAACCAAGGAAATCAGAATCAGGGTGGTCAGTCCGGGTTTCAGAGCAATCCTAAGCAATTAAATAGTGGGCAATATCACGTTTTTACTACAAGTACGTGTAAATGCGACCAAAAGCTTCAGCGGCGAGCCGTCCACACGGTTGAGCCGGCGGTCCCTTATTACTTAAACTGGTCAGAGCAACCAGTGACTTGGAGTCGGGAGGATCACCCTCCGCGGATTGATAATCCCGGGGGTCTGGCATTGGTGGTTGCTCCGCAGGTCGGCGGTTACACGTTAATCAAGGTACTCATGGATGGAGGAAGCAGCATCAATATACTCTATTATGATACCGTCAAGTGGATGAATCTGTCGGAGAAGCAGCTTACTCCGTCCTCTACAGTTTTTCATGGTATTGTCCCTGGTAAATCGGCTCACCCTATTGGCAGAATCTCTCTGGAAGTCGCTTTTGGCACTGAGTTCAACTATCACTCAGAGTTCTTGTCATTTGAGGTGGTCAAGCTCAAGAGTCCATATCATGCCCTCTTCGGGAGGCCGGCTTATGCACGGTTCATGGCACGGCCATGTTATGTTTACCTTAAGCTGAAGATGCCTGGGCCGGAAGGCACTATCACCGTCAATGGTAGCAGGAAAGTTGCCCTCGGGTGCGAGGAAGGAGATGCGGCTTATGCTGAGACGGCATGTGCGGCTGAGGAATTGAAATTCTACCAAGCTAATGTTAACCCGGCTGATATGACTTTCCTGAAAAAGCCAACAACAGAATCTGATCCCTTGCTCAAATTCAAGTCGGCCAGAGATACGAAGCAAGTTGACTTTACCCCTGGTGATCCTTCTCAGGAGTTCACCATTGGGTCAAATATGGATCCTAAATAGGAAAACGCGCTCATTGAGTTCATCCGTGAGAATCGGGACATCTTTGCATGGAAACCTTCTGACATGCCTGGTGTACCGAGAGAACTCACTGAGCACTCCCTTAATGTTGATCCCAAGTTTCAATCTGTACGGCAATACCTCCGTCGTTTCAACGAGGAGAGACTCAAAGCTATTGGAGAGGAAGTGGCCCGACTCCTAGCTGCCGGATTCATTATCGAAGTGTTCCACCCTGAGTGGTTGGCTAACCCAGTACTTGTTCCGAAGAAAAACGGGACTTGGCGGATGTGTGTTGATTACACGGATTTGAAAAAAGCCTTCCCTAGTGATCCATTTGCTCTGCCCCATATTGACCTGATCATTGATGCTACGGCTGGCTGCGAGTGTTTGTGTTTTCTGGATGCTTACTTCGGTTATCATCATATCAAGATGAAGGAGGAGGACCAGGAAAATACAACTTTATCACGCCCTTTGGAGCTTTCTATTATACATCAATGCCGTTTGGTCTGAAGTGTGCACAGGTGATACGTCTCCAACGTATCTATAATTTTTTATTGTTCCATGCTATTATAGTATCAATCTTGGATGTTTTATATGCAATTATATGTCATTTTTTGGGACTAACCTATTAACCTAGTGCCCAGTGCGAGTTGCTGTTTTTTGCTTGTTTTTGGCTTTTCAGAAAATCAATATCAAACAGAGTCCACACGGAGAAAAAACTTTGGATTAATTTTTTCTGGACCAGAAAGGACCCTAGAAGGTTCGGGAGAAGACCAGACGAGTCACGAGGGAGCGACAAGCTTGGGAGGCGCGCCTAGGGGGGTAGGCGTGCCCCTAGGCTTGTGGGCCCCTCGTGGCACCTCTTGACCTAATGCCGCCGCTATAAATTCTCAAATATTCCCCATATACCAGGGAGCCACCTCGAATAACTTTTCCGCCGGCGCAAGCTTCTAATCTACCGCGATCCCATCTGGAGGCCGTTTCCGGCGATCTGCCGAAGGGGGAATCAATCACGGAGGACTTCTACATCAACCTTGCTGCCCTTCCGATGATGTGTGAGTAGTTTATCACAGACCTACGGGTCCATAGCTAGTAGCTAGATGGCTTCTTCTCTCTCTTTGATCTTCAATACCATGTTCTCCTTGACGTTCTTGGAGTTCTATCCAATGTAATCTTCTTTTGCGGTGTGTTTGTTGGGATCCGATGAATTGTGGGTTTATGATCAGATTATTCATGAGAAATATTTGAGTCTTTTCTGAACTTATTTATGCATGATTGTTATAGCTTTGTATTTCTCTCCGATCTATCCGTTTGGTTTGGCCAACTAGATTGATTTATCTTGCAATGGAAGAGGTGCTTTGTGATGGGTTCAATCTTGCGGTGCTCTATCTCAGTGACAGAAAGGGACAAGACATGTATTTGTATTGTTGCCATTAAGTATAAAACGATGGGGTTTATTCATATTGATTGAGTTTACTTTGTCTACATCATGTCATCTTGCTTAAGGTGTTACTCTGTTTTTATTAACTTAATGCCCTAGATGCATGCTGGATACCGGTCGATGGGTGGAGTAATAGTAGTAGATGAAGGCAGGAGTCGGTCTACTTGTCTCGGACGTGATGCCTATATACATGATCATTGCCTTGAATATCGTCATAACTATGCGCTTTTCTATCAATTGCCCAACAGTAATTTGTTTACCCACCGTATGCTATGTGTTCGAGAGAGAAGCCTCTAGTGAAAACTATGGCCCCCGGGTCATTTATCTGTTATATATATAATCCAAAAATACCTTGCTGCAATTTTATTTCTTTTATTTTACTTTGCAATTTACTTATCTATCTATTACTATCAGAATTAATCCTTGCAAGTAACCGCCAAGGGGATTGACAACCCTCTTGTTCACGTTGGGTGCAAGTATTTGCTTTTGTGTGTGTAGGTGCTGCTAACGAGGTTCTGCTTGGTTCTCCTACTGGATTGATAACCTTGGTTCTTAACTGAGGGAAATACTTATCTCTACTGTACTACATCATCCTCTCCTCTTCGAGGAAATCCCAACACAGCTCACAAGTAGCAGGAAGAATTTGTGGCGCCGTTGCCGGGGAGACATCATCAAAACCTATCAAGTACCTTCACATAAACTATCATCTACTTGCCCTTATTTTCATTTGCCTTTTTATTTGCATTTGCCTCTCGTTTTCATCGCCCCCACTTCTAAAACAAATTTACGAAAAACACAAAAATATTATATTTTGCTTGTTTGCTAGTTTGCTTGCTTTGTCGCTATGTCTCAAGAAAACACCAAATTGTGTGATTTTTCCAATACTAATAATAATGATTTTATTAGTACTCCAATTGCTCCTCCCGCCACTAGTGCGGAGTCATGTGATATTAATGCTGCGTTGCTGAATCTTGTTATGAAAGAACAATTTTTTGGTAGTACTAATGAAGATGTTGCATCCCATCTTAATACTTTCGTTGAACTTTGTGATATGAAAAATAAGAAAGATGTGGATAATGATATTGTCAAATTGAAATTATTTCCATTCTCACTACGAGATCGTGCTAAAACTTGGTTTTCATCCTTGCTCGAAATAGTATTGATTCTTGGGATAAGTGTAAGGATGCTTTTATTGCCAAATATTTTCCTCCCACTAAGATTATTTCTCTTAGAAATCAAATAATGAATTTTAAGCAACTTGAGCATGAACATGTTGCACAATCTTGGGAGAGAATGAAATTAATGATAAGAAATTGCCCCACTCATGGCTTAAGCTTATGGATGATCATACAAAATTTTTATGCGGGACTAAACTTTGTTTCTAGAAATCTTCTAGACTCTGCCGCAGGTGGTAGTTTTATGGAAATTACATTGGGATAAGCTACAAAACTCCTTGATAATATTATGATAAAATTTTCTCAATGGCATACTGAAAGAACTACAACTGGTAAGAAGGTAAATTCTGTCGAAGAAATTAATACTTTGATTGATAAGATGGATGCTCTTATGAAAATGGTTGCTAGTAAAAGTGCTCATGTTGATCCTAATTATGTGCCATTATCTACTTTGATTGAGCAAAATAATGATGCTATTGATGTGAATTTTGTCTCTAGAAATAATTTTAACAACAATGCTTATAGGGGTAATTTCAATCCTAGACCGTTTCCCGGAAATTCCTCTAATAATTATGGTAATTCCTATGGTAATTCATATAATAATAATAGGATACCCTCTGATCTTGAAAGTAATATTAAAGAATTTATTAATTCTCAAAAGATTTTTAATGCCATGGTAGAGGAAAAATTGAATAAAGTTGATGACATGGCTAGGAACATGGATAGAATTGCTCATGATGTGGATACTCTCAAAGTTAAAATTTTGCCACCCAAGCATGATATAAATGAGTCTATTAAATCTATCCATGTCTCCATTAATGAAAGTAAAGAAAGAACCGCTAGGTTGAGAGCTAAGCGAGAATTCTTAGAAAAAGCTATTCCACCCGGTTTTTATTCTAGTAATGATGAAGATATTAAAATGATTGGTGTCTCACCTATTGAATCTTTATTTAGTAATATACATCTTGATGAAAAGGGGACTGAAGATGAGTCAACTTTAGCTAGAAGGCGTCCCATCGGAGGGTGATGATCTTAATGATAAAAATGACAAAAGTGGGTTTGGAGAGGTCAAAACTTTAAATAGTAATGTGCCCACTACTTTGGATTACAAGGACTTTAATTATGATAATTGTTCTTTAGTTGAATGTATTTCCTTGTTGCAATCCATGATTAATTCACCTAATGCTTATGAACAAAATAAAGCTTTTACTAAACATATTGTAGAAGCTATGATAAATGCTCATGAAGAAAAACTTGAGTTGGAAGTTTCAATACCTAGAAAATTACATGATGAATGGGAACCTACTATTAAGTTTAAAATTAAAGATTATGAATGTAATGCTTTGTGTGATCGAGGTGCTAGCGTCTCTACTATACCAAAATCTTTATGTGACGTGCTAGGTCTCACCGATACGGATGCTTGTTCCCTTAATTTGCATTTAGCGGATTCCACTATTAAAAAACCATTGGGTAGAATAAATGATGTTCCTCATACTTGCAAATAGGAATTATGTACCCGTGGATTTTATTGTGCTTGATATTGAATGTAATCCGTCTTTGTCCTATAATACTTGGTAGGCCTTTCCTACGAACCATAGGTGCTATTATTGATATGAAAGAAGGTAATATAAGATTCCAATTCTCATTAAAGAAAGGGATGGAACACTTCCCTAGAAAGAGAATTAAGCCACCATATGAATCTATCATGAGGGCCACCTATGGAATTAATTTGAAGGATGATAATACTTGAAACAATGCATTATGCCAAGCTAGGGGCATAAAACAATAGCGCTTGTTGGGAGGCAACCCAATATGTATCTTAAATTTTTGTTTTTTGTTTTGTGTGTTTCCACAATTTTATATTCTGTTATGATTGTGTTTTTTATCTTTTAATTAGTGTTTGTGCCAAGTAATGCCTTTGGGATGATTTGGATGATAGTATAATTGATGCTGTTTGAAAACAGAAAGTTTTGAGTCCAGTGCAGGATTTTTGGTTCTGTACTGGAGCGCGCTAAAATTCTGAATTTTTTACAAAGTATTTTTATATGAATTGTTTACGTTTTCCTAATTTTGCAGAATTTTTGGAGTTACAGAAGTATAGGTTTTAAATAGATCTTTACAGACTGTTCTGTTTTAGACAGATTCTGTTTTTATTGCATAGTTTGCTTATTTTGATGAATCTATGGATTGTATCGGGGGGTATAAGCCATGGGGAAGTTGGAGTACCATAGAACTATGCCAATATTAAATATGAATCAATTTATAACAGTACCTAAATTTTAAGATTTGTTTGTTATACTAACGGATCTCACGAGGTTTCTGTTGAGTTTTGTGTGCTGAGTTTTCAAGTTTTGGGTGAGACCACGATGGATGAAGGAATAAGGAGCGGCAAGACCCTAAGCTTGGGGATGCCCAAGGAACCCCAAGGCAATATTCAAGGAATACCCAAGCGTCTAAGCTTGGGGATGCCCCGGATGGCATCCCCTCTTTCGTCTAACATCTATCGGTATATCACTTGGAGCTATATTTTTATTCATCACATGATATGTGTTTTACTTGGAGCGTCTTGTGCCATAGTTTTATTTTCTTTGTTTGCTTTTTAGTTTGCCACAATCATATTTGCTGAACACACCTTTTTGAGAGGGACACACATTATTCGTTATTTGTTAGAATACTCTATGTGCTTCACTTATATCTTTTAAGCTAGGCAGTTGCTCTAGTTCTTCACTTATATCTTTTAGAGAACGGCGGTGGTTATATTTTAAAGAAATAGTTGCACTCTCATGCTTCACTTATATCTTTTTTAGAGTCTAATAAATAGTAATGGTAATATGCACGGGTTATGAATTTGGTCCTCATATGATATGTATTCAAGAGGGATATAATAAAAACTTTCATGTAGATCACTGCATATGATAAGTTTGATTCCTTGCAATAGTTTTGCGATATTAAGATGGTAATATGTGGGAGGTACTAGTAGATAATTGTGGTTTAGTAAGAATATTGGTGTTAAGGTTTGTGATTCCCGAAGCATGCACGTATGGTTTGTCGTTATGCTAAGAAGTTGGAGCATGATTTATTATTGATTGTCTACCTTATGAGTGGCGGTCGGGGACGAGCGATGGTCTTTTCCTACCAATCTATCCCCCTAGGGGCCTGCGTAGTAGTACTTTGCTTCGAGGGCTAATAAACTTTCGCAATAAGTATGTGAGTTCTTTATGACTAATGTGAGTGCATGAATTATAAGCACTCTCACCTTTCCGCAATTTGCTAGCCTCTTCGGTACCGTTTATTGCCCTTTCTCACCTCGAGAGTCAGTGCAAACTTCGCCGGTGCATCCAAACCCCGTGATATGATACGCTCTATCACACATAAGCCTCCTTATATCTTCCTCAAAAGAGCCACCATACCTACCTATTATGGCATTTCCATAGCCATTCCGAGATATATTGCCATGCAACTTCCACCGTTTCATTTATATGACACACATCATCATTGTCATATTGCTTTGCATGATCATATTGCTTTGCATGATAATATAGCTGACATAGTATTTGTGGCTCAGCCACCGTTCTCATTTTCATACATGTTACGCTAGCATCATTGCACATCCTGGTACACTGCCAGAGGCATTCATATAGAGTCATATTTGTCCTAGTATTGAGTTGTAATTTTGAGTTGTAAGTAAATAGAAGTGTGATGATCATCATTATTAGAGCATTGTCCGAGTGAGGAAATAAAAAAAGAGAAAAAAGAAAAAAAAGAGAAAAAAAAAGAGGCCAAAAAGAGCCCACCAAAAAAATGAGAGAAAAAGAGAGAATGGGAAGTGTTACTATCCTTTTCCATACTTGTGCTTCAAAGTAGCACCATGTTTTTTCATATAGAGAGTCTCCTATGTTGTCACTTTCATATACTAGTGGGAATTTTTCATTATAGAACCTGTCTTGTATATTTCGATGATGGGCTTCCTCAAATGCCCGAGGTCTTCATGAGCAAGCAAGTTGGATGCACACCCACTTAGTTTTCATTTTGAGCTTTCATACACTTATAGCTGTTAGTGCATCTGTTGCATGGCAATCCCTACTCCTCGCATTGACATCAATTGATGGGCATCTCCAAAGCCTGTTGATTAGCCGCGTCGATGTGAGACGATCTTCTTTTTTTGACTTCCCCTTATTAATCTCTATCATCATATTCTATTCCACCCATAGTGCTATATCCATGGCTTGCGCTCATGTATTGCGTGAGGGTTGAAAAAGCTGAAGCGCGTTAAAAAGTATGAACCAATTGCTCGGCTTGTCATTGGGGGAGTGCATGATAAATACTTTATGTTAAGAAGATGGAGCATGACAGGATTATATGATTTTGTAGGGATAACTTTCTTTAGCAATTTTATTTTGAAAGACATGATTGTTTGTTAGTATGCTTGAGTATTGATGTCTTTATATGAAATTATAGACTATTGCTTTGAATCATTTAGATCTTAATATTCATACCGTAAAAGAGAATTACATGATGAACATGTTAGGTAGCATTCCACATCAAAAATTCTATTTTTATCATTTACCTACTCGAGGACGAGCAGGAATTAAGCTTGGGGATGCTTGATACGTCTCCAACGTATCTATAATTTTTGATTGTTCCATGCTATTATAGTATCAATCTTGGATGTTTTATATGCAATTATATATCATTTTTTGGGACTAACCTATTAACCTAGTGCCCAGTGCCAATTGCTGTTTTCTGCTTGTTTTTGCCTTTTTAGAAAATCAATATCAAACGGAGTCCAAATGGAGAAAAAACTTTGGATTAATTTTTTCTGGACTAAAAGAGACCCTGGAAGCTTTGGGAGAAGACCAGAAGAGTCACGAGGGAGCACCAAGCTCGGGAGGCTCGCCTAGAGGGGGTAGGCGCACCCCCAGGCTTATGGGCCCCTCGTGGCACCTCTTGACCTAATTCCGCCGCTATAAATTCTCAAATATTCCCCATATACCAAAGAGCCACCTCGAATAACTTTTTCGCCGCCGCAAGCTTCTGTTCTTCTACGATCCCATCTGGAGGTCTTTTCCGGCGATCTGCCGAAGGGGGAATCGATCACGGAGGGCTTCTACATCAACCTTTCTGCCCTTCCAATGATGTGTGAGTAGTTTACCACAGACCTACGGGTCCATAGTTAGTAGCTAGATGGCTTCTGCTCTCTCTTTGATCTTCAATACCATGTTCTCCTCGATGTTCTTGGAGTTCTATCCGATGTAATCTTCTTTTGCGGTGTGTTTGTTGGGATCCGATGAATTGTGGGTTTATGATCAAATTATTCATGATAAATATTTGAGTCTTTTCTAAACTTATTTATGCATGATTGTTATAGCTTTGTATTTCTCTCCGATCTATCCGTTCGGTTTGGCCAACTAGATTGATTTATCTTGCAATGGGAGAGGTGCTTTGTGATGGGTTCAATCTTGCGGTGCTCTATCCCAGTGACAGAAAGGGACAAGACATGTATTTGTATTGTTGCCATTAAAGATGAAACGATGGGGTTTACTCATATTGATTGAGTTTACTTTGTCTACATCATGTCATCTTGCTTAAGGCGTTACTCTGTTTTTATTAACTTAATATCCTAGATGCATGCTGGATAGCGGTCGATGGGTGGAGTAATAGTAGTAGATGCAGGCAGGAGTCGGTCTACTTGTCTCGGACGTGATGCCTATATACATGATCATTGCCTTAAATATCTTCATAACTATGCGCTTTTCTATCAATTTCCCAACAGTAATTTGTTTACCCACCATATGCTATGTGTTCGAAAGAGAAGCCTCTAGTGAAAACTATGCCCCCCGGGTCATTTATCTATCATATATAAAATCCAAAAATACCTTGCTGCAATTTTATTTCTTTTATTTTACTTTGCAATTTACTTATCTATCTATCACTATCAGAATTAATCCTTGCAAGTAACCGTCAAGGGAATTGACAACCCTCTTGTCCGCGTTGGGTGCAAGTATTTGATTTTGTGTGTGTAGGTGCTGCTAATGAGGTTCTGCTTGGTTCTCCTACTGGATTGATAACCTTGGTTCTTAACCGAGGGAAATACTTATCTCTACTGTACTGCATCATCCTCACCTCTTCGAGGAAATCCCAACGCAACTCACAACTAGCAACAGGCGACTTATCAGCGCTGTGTCCAGAATTGTTTTCACAAGCAGATCGGGCGCAATGTTCACGCATATGTTGATGATATCTTGGTCAAGTCTCGCAAGAAAGAAACCTTGTTGGATGATCTGAAGGAGTGATATGTCTCCAACATATCTATAATTTATGAAGTATTCATGCCATGTTTATAACAATTTTATATGGTTTTGGTATTATTTGATTAGAACTAACCCGGACTGATGCTGTTTTCAGCAGAACTACCGTGGTATTGCTTTTTGTGCAGAAATAAAAGTTCTCGGAATTGGACGAAACTTTTTGACGATTTTTTTGGACCAAAAGAGACCCCCGAAGCTTGGTGGAAGGACCATAAGCCTCACGAGGAGCTCACAAGGCAACACGGCGCGCCCTGGGGGGGTCGTGTGCTGTTGCCTTGTGGGGCCCTCGTAGCTCCTTTTCGCGTGATTCCAACGCTGAAAAATCCTATAAATAGAGAAACCCCCAGAAATAAACCTAGAACTTCGCCGCCGCCGCCGCACGCTTTTGTACCAAAGAAAACCCATCTGGAGCCCTGTTCTGGCACCCTGTCGGAGGGGGGAATGTAACGACCCGACCTCAAACAGTCAAGCCTCTGTGTATCTGTGCCATCCCTGGATCAGTATGCTGGCACACACAGTACATCAATGTATATATCAAAGTGCAATCACATGTATAAATAACATAAAACTGATATATACCTCATAAGTCTCAGCGGAAACAGTCAATCGGGTGTGGAGCCCCATCAACGCCATCGGCAGGTTGAGTGTAGACCGTAACCCTACAACGAAACTCACTCGTCGTAGAAAAAATCCTGCAACATGATACATTGCAGCCGTGTAGGTCAGTACATTGAATGTACCGGCAAGATCACAATAAGAAACAGATGATAAAGACTATTCTATATGCAATATGGCTTTGTGGCTTTGTGTCTGAGTTTTGTTTGCGTAAAGGCTGCTTTTTATTTTCCCTACAACAAAGGAATAATCAGGAGTTTTCACTACGGAGTTATCTACTATGACATGGTTCCGCCAACCGATGTCTCATAGCCCACAAGTATCACAAGTTGCCCATAATTAGTTATCAGTCCGGTGTTGAGAGTTCGGAGATAGATCCAAGTCCAGAGGCTCAAATTGTCCGTAACCGGGGACACGGCTAATCGATTAGGTTTTAACTCTGTAGAGTGTTGTGCACTTTACCCACAAGATTCGATCCCTCTTTTTACGTTCTCGCACTTCAGGGTGTTTGAGAACAAGACGACCGAAACATGGTTTTCCGAAGAGTTCCTCTGACCACTGTCCGGTGCTCATCCAATCCTACCGTAGTTCAACATCTGCTAGCACCGTCCCAGCTCGAGTCATAACTAAGGTCAACCATGCCAGAGCCCATAATGACTTGCGGTTGCACAGGTAAGCTTCCGGGCATGAAGTATTCATCCGTCTCTTTGAGTCTGGGTGGAACTTTCCACATGAGTACAGGCCTACTTCAGCTCACAACGCATCCACTGGGTACTCCAGGGTGCCGCACGGTCCAATTTCCACCCAGTAGTGTGTATTGAAATCTTGTCTCGAGTCTTGAAGTCTTGAGGTCTTGAAGATGCAGGCCTTGAAGATGCCATCATGGAGTTGTCGTCATTGACGTAGAGTCTTCATGAAGTTGTCGTCATTGACGCAGAGTCCTCCTTCTCACACCACTCACGAACACTCATACCAAACCCCGTCTACTATAGCGTAGCATTAAAATAAATGACGTTCCCGGGCTTGGTAACATGGGAATGGGTTCCTACCTCATGCATTCTACTCAGCTACAAGATTCAATCACTACTGGAGGGATTGTTGAACGGTGACACTAAATGCAATAAAACATAGGTATGAATAAAATGGTCAAAGTGAACTTGTCTGGTGTAGGAGATATGCCCTAGAGGCAGTAATAACAGTTATTTGTATCTCCGAGTTTGTAATGAATGTTTATGTTCCATGCTATAACTGCAATGATTCTCGAGTCTACAATAACCACGAGGCTTGGAGGGAAACTCATGTGCACGTGTGGTATAATAAACGGTAAAATGTATTCCTAGTCTTGCCTCTAAGACTGGCTCAAGTATTGCATGATGATCCTGTTTTCCTGATCATGGGCATGTCTATGCCGGCAATTTTGAGGGCACAATGTTAGTAGAACACTTGTGTTGAATCGACCCGAATTGATGTTATGCTATGAGATACATTCGTCACAAGTTAATGGTTAATAACACAGAGATAGTTAATGTTTGCATAATTCCTTAGACCATGAGAGTATCGAGTTCCTTCGTACTTGCTTCGTGAACTTTGGGGTTTGTTAAACGTCAACCGTAAATGGGTGGCTATTACGGCAGCTTACGGGTTCACGGAAAAGTATGACAAGTAACGAGATAGCTCAAGATTGGGATTTGCTCCTTCGACGATGGAGAGATATTCTCGGGCCCTCTCAGTGTTACGGTATCCATCATCGTCTGGCCAGACACATTGTGATTTGATCGCTGGGATGCCGGAACACGGAAACGAGAAAAGAGAACAAAACCGGTAACGAGGTAACTTGCATGGTGGACAAGTTGTTGATCCATGGGGATGCAATAAATCTCACCTCGGGTGTTTGTAATATATCATGAAGCAACAGGAATAGCACACGACAACTGGAGGTTCACTCGAATATTCATTCGTGTGGGTATAGGGGTCAATATGGGTGTCCACGGCTCCGATGTTGATCATTGATCGGAAAGTGTTCCGGGTCATGTCTATACTTCACCGAACCTATAGGGTCACATGCTTAAGGGTCATCTATCTACCGAATACTAGACGGGGAGTCTGAGAGAAAATCACCGAAAAAGTTTCGGACGAAACGGAAACGTTCCGGAGAAACACCGGAATAGTTTCGGTGAAACTGAAAAGTTGTTTCAGGATATTCCATTAAGTCAAATTGGTTTCGGCACATGCCTGGAAATTCTTGGAGGATGCCAGAAGTGTTCTGGAAACTTTTGGGAATTTTCTGGGATAAAAACCGGAAATGTTCCGGAGCTGCCGAAACCGCTTTGGTTGCTTTTCGCTGAAGAAAAACATTGTTCCGAAATTGTTTCGGAATGCGTTAAAAAAAAATTTAGTGGGTACTGGAATTATTCTAGGCACACAGAAATAATTTGGGATTTAACGGACGCAGAAAAATGTCTTCGTGAATAGTGAAAGTGCTTTTTGGATATTTTTTGGAAAGCACCTTTTGGGATATTTCCCAAAAGTCTTCTAGAAGGGCTTGGGGGCCAAGGAAGCCCCTCATGGGGGGGGGGGGGCAAGGGGTGGCTGGCCAAGGGAGGTGGAGCTCCTTGGAGCTCCACATGGCACCCCTTTTTGCTTTATTCTTTTATGTAATGACATAAAGTGGGGGTACTTTTGGTATTTTTGAATGCCAACTTTACCCCTTGGCTTTCCTATAAATAGAGGTGAGGGGGCTGCCCCAAAACTCATCCTTTCTCTCATACACATACCATTTGACTTGTCTGGCTTCTCTCTCCCTCCCAGTGAAATAGTTTTGTAGAGCCGAAAGGCTGTCTGGGTTCCGGCAGGAACTAGCTCTCGACGGCGAAGCCCTGCCGGATAGCTGACACCGTATGTGTGCAACCCCGTAGAGAGGTCATAGTTCTGATCTTTTGCCCGAGGGGCTGTTCGAGTGTCCTCCCGAAGGGCTGTCCGAGTTTCGGTTCGAGTGTCGAGGGTCCTCCCGAAGGGCTGTCCGTGACATCGTCCGAGGGACTGTCTGACCGCCTCCCGAAGGGCTGTCCGGCGAGGGAGTACATCCTTGCGGTTGGGAGGTTGTAAATCCTAGCTGCAGGGATCTGCACCGACGATCTACACCGACTCTTCTTCCGCTGCGCTACTAGTCGGTACGGATCAGATCAAACCTTGTATGCAGTCTCCATAGTGATCCTGGGCGTGCTCGCTGTACCGATTTTTTTTGTTTTCTGTCGCGTTCCCCTACAGTGGCATCATGAGCCGTGCTATGCGTAGATGCAGGTTACGATCTAGAATACATGGAGATGTATGGGTATTGCATAATATAATTTTGGAGTAGATGAGATCTATTGCTGAAAATTATTTATGCGGGTAGCAGATGAAATCTGTTACCCGATGTTCTTGTTGCTTCCCTAGAATTTGCGTATTTCTTATCTCGAGACAGCATGGTGGAATTTCACAAAGTTCTGGCAATCCGCAATCCTGATTGATCAACGAAGTGCTATCAGTTCTTTGGGTTCTGCCGTAGTCAAAAGAAGATGAAATTCGCAGACGAAAGGGCAATGCAGATATGATCTGCATGGGGGTCATGCGTATGCCGAAGTTTAGTATGGGGCTCGAGATTTTATTATCTCGTGTTTCATACACCCTGGAAAGTTAATCTAGCGACTTGAATAATCATACTTGATGATAAAACGTTGGTAGCTGCGGTTTAAGTCAAAACCTTAGAAGCCACGTAAAATAAAATTTTGCATAAACCGATTAGAGGCGTCTAACTTGGTTTTGCAGGATGTGCATGTGATGTGGTATAGCAGTGCTCATATTAATTCGATTATGTATGAGATGACTATATGATGTAAATTTATTAACATGACCTGCGTGTCATGATTCGGCATGATGGTTGGAGCCATATGATTGTCACTTTAATGACCTGCGTGTCAACCTTAAGTAATGCACTTATTTTATTAACTATAGAGATAGCAATATTATCTGGTGCATCGACAAGGTGGTGGCAATCTTCGCGAAGGTGAACACCGACGCAAATGCCGAAGACGAAGAAATACTTGACTTCTCCGTCGGAAAGGGCTATACCATATCATGCTATTATGAATTGCCTGAGATGTTTATCCCTTATGATGCACCCTTTTGATTGCGCGGTAGTCGCTTTTTATTAGGGTGATCTCTCACTTAAAAATATCAAAGTAGTTAGTGTTCACCCAAGTGTAGCACCGTCTGAAATTCGTATCTTTTCGGGGTGCGCCATGTCCACATGGGTATGAACGAATTGAGAGGAATGAGGCGGGTGAGGTCAGACCTCACAGCAAGATCACTTGGTTGTCTTGGACGTTCAGGCCGGATAGTCCTGAGCTTGGAACACGCCCATCGAAAGATGAACAAAAGTCACATAGAGATGTGATCGGCAAGTTTGCCTACCGATTGAAATTCTCGTCATCAGTGATGTCCACATCAATGGCGTTGAATTAAAATGTGGATTTTGAATCACTCATAATCAATTTTGAGAGATATTGATTTGAGTGGGAGCGCACTTTAGAATAAAATTGTTTATTCACTAGTGCCAAAATCATTATAAACAAAGTCTAAGTGAAACTTGTGTTTTCCGTTGTAGATCAAATGGCTCGCAACACCGTGTTCAACTTAGGCCCGATGTTAGAGAAATAGAAGTTAGCTGCGACTGGAAACAACTATGCGGACTGGGTTCGTAACCTGAGGATTGTCCTCAGGAGCGCTAAGAAAATGTATGTGCTTGAAAATGCCCTTCCAGCTAAACCGGCGGCGGATGCCCCGGAAGATGAACAAAATGTCTGGGCCACTAAGGATGATGATCATAACTTAATGCAGTGCCTCATGCTAGCTTGCATGAGTGCAGGGCTTCAAAAACGTTTTGAATTCCATAAACCCGGTGATATGATCCGGGAATTGGATGCTCTGTACAAGGAAACCACAAGGTCTGAACGATTTGATATCATGAAGACCTTGATGGAATGCAAGATGGCTGAGGCAGTTCAGTTGGCGAACACGTAGTCAAAATGATTGGCTATGCTGAAAGGCTTAAAACCCTGGAATTTCCAATTCCGCTTGGCCATATGATGGACATGATGCTTTCTTCACTCCCCCCGTCTTACGACAGTTTTGTCATGAACTACAACATGAGTGGGATGGACAAAACACCGGAAAAGTCGCAAGCAAGTGTTGCTTGTGAATAAAACCGCCAGTTTCAAAAAGAAAGGCAAGCCAAAGAAGGGCAAGGGCGCCGATAAGACCGGCTCCCAAAGCAACTCTAAGGGCGGAGCCAAGAATGAAACTGAGTGCTTCTACTGCAAGGGCACAGGACACTGGAAGAGAAACTGCAAGAAGTATCTGGAAGATAAGAAGTCCGGAAAAACCGAAAAAGGTATAATTGTTATACAAGTTAATGTCATTGACGTTTTGCTTGCTAGCGAAAATTCTAAGTCTTGGGTATTTGATACCGGATCGGTTGCTCACATTTGCAACTCGATACAGGGACTTCAGAAGGTGCGCAAGCTAGCAAAGAATGAAGTCGTGATGCGCGTCGGGAACGGCGCTGGGATCGCCGCTCAAGCCGTCGGCATTATGCCTCTACGTCTCCCTTCAGGATTTATCTTAGAACTAAATAACTGCTATTTTGTTCCACTATTGTGTAGAAACATTATCTCTGGATCATGTTTAGTACACGATGGGTATTCGTACAAGTCTGAGAACAATGGTTGTTCACTTTATTGTAAGGATATGTTTTATGGATTTGCACCCATTGTTGGGGGCCTTTTCATACTAAATCTTGAATGTGGAAATGATGTCTTTAACGTGAATGCTAAACGCCTTAAGAAGGCTAATACCACCACCACTTTCATGTGGCACTGTCGCCTTGGCCACATCGGAAAGAAACGCATGCAAAGACTCCATAAAGATGGAGTTTTACCGTCCTTTGATTTTGAATCATTTGACACATGTGAAGCTTCCTTGATGGGGAAAATGACCAAGACGCCGTTCACGGGTCATCCTGAATGGGCGAGTGAATTGTTGGAAATAATACATAGTGATGTATGTGGTCCAATGAGCACAATCGCACGGGGTGGGTATTTCTACTTCGTGACTTTTACGGATGATTTGAGTAGGTATGGATATATCTACTTGATGAAGCATAAGTCGGAAACCTTTGAAAAGTTCAAAGAATTTCAGAATGAGGTAGAAAATCATCGTAACAAAAGGATTAAGTTTCTGCGGTCTGATCGCGGGGGCGAATACCTTAGTCATGAGTTTGGCCAACATCTGAGTGACTGTGGAATCGTTTCACAGCTTACGCTTCCCGGAACTCCACAGCGAAACGGAGTGTCGGAACGACGTAACCGAACCTTGTTAGACATGGTAAGGTCGATGATGTCTCTTACAGATCTACCGATATCTTTTTGGGGTCACGCACTACTCACTGCAGCTTATACATTAAACAGAGCACCATCTAAGTCTGTTGAGACGACACCATACGAGTTATGGCATGGGAAGAAACCCAATTTGTCACATCTCAAAATCTGGGGTTGTGAAACTTATGTAAAACGTTTACAACCAAGCAAACTCAATCCCAGATCAGACAAATGTTACTTTGTAGGTTATCCAAATGAAACAGTTGGGTATTCTTTCTACCAACCCTCCGAGTGCAAAGTGTTTGTCGCTAAAAACGGAGTCTTTCTCGAGAAAGAGTTTCTCGCTAAAGAAATGAGTGGGAGGACAGTACAACTTGATGAGATTAGTGAATCTTCGGCGACCGTTGATATGGCTAAGGAACCGGAAGAAATTCCGCTAATTATCCCTACGACCGAGCCGGAAGTTGTCGCATGTGATGCGGAAACTTCAGACAATGTTGTAACTGAACTACGCAAATCGGGTAGGGCTATCCAGCCACCTGAGTGGTTTCATAACGAAATCTTCATTCTTGAAGATGATGAACCTGCGCACTACAAGGAAGCGATGGCGGGGCCCAGCTCAAGGGAATGGCACAAGGCCATGAAATCCGAAATGGAATCCATGTACGAAAACCAAGTTTGGAACTTGGAAGAACTTCCAGAGGGCGTAAAGCCCATTGGTTGTAAATGGATTTTCAAAAGAAAGACGGACGCGGATGATAACATTACTATCCTGTAGGATCGAAAGTATGTCTAGAGGGGGGGTGATTAGACTACTTGACCAAATAAAACCTAACCTTTTCCCAATTTTAATTGTGGGCAGTTTTTAGCAATAGTACATGTCAAGCATCACCCTATACATGCAATTCTAAGAGTATAGCAGCGGAATATAAGCAATTGCATATGTATGTAAAGGAGGGATTGGAGATTTCAAACGCAATGAAGACACGGTGGTTTTTGGCATGGTTCCGATAGGTGGTGCTATCGTACGTCCACGTTGATGGAGACTTCAACCCACGAAGGGTCACGGCTGCGCGAGTCCACGGAGGGCTCCACCCACGAAGGGTCCACGAAGAAGCAACCTTGTCTATTCCACCATGGCTTACGTCCACGAAGGACTAGCCTCACTCGGGGTAGATCTTCACGAAGTAGGCGATCTCCTTGCCCTTACAAACATCTTGGTTCAACTCCACATCTGGTTGGAGGCTCCCAAGTGACACCTAACCAATCTAGGAGACACCACTCTCCAAAAGGTAATAGACGATGTGTTGTTGATGAACTCCTTGCTCTTGTGCTTCAAATGATAGTCTTCCCAGCACTCAAACACTCCTCACAGATTTGGCTATGGTGGAAGAAGGATTTGAGTGGAAAGCAACTTGGGAAAGGCTAGAGATCAAGGTTCAAATGGTAGGAATGGAATATCTTGATCTCAACACATGAGTAGGTGGTTCTCTCTCAGAAAATGAATGGTGGAAGTGTAGGCACGTTCTGATGGCTCTCCTTACTGAGAAGCATGGGGTGGAAGGGTATATATAGCCTCCACACAAAATCCAACCGTTACACACTTTTGACCCAACTCGGTGGCACCGAAACGATAATCTCGGTAGCACCGAACTGTGTAAAAGATATGAACTTTAGGAATCTCGGTGGGACCGATACGAACAACTCGGATGGACCGAAGTGCAATGGCTTAGGGCAATCCTCATCTCGGTGGCACCGATTGCATCAACTCGGTAGGACCGAAGTGAAGCAATAAGGCAACAGAGAGTTGGCAAGCCATCTCGGTGAGACCGATTTGCAAACTCGGTGAGACTGAAGTAAATGCAAACGGTTACAGAGAGTTGGCAAGGCCATCTCGGTGAGACCGAGATCCATTTTGGTGGATCCGATTTGTTAGGGTTTGGCAGTGGCTAAGTCTTGGATGAACTCGGTGAGGCCGGATTGGAAATTTCAGTGGGGCCGAGTTGGACTTTGGGTTTTGGACATATTTGGGATTGAGAGAGTGGTTGAGGGTTTAGGAATGCTGTCACTAAGCACTTGAGCAAAAAGACCATTAAGCAACACCTCATCCCCTTTTAATAGTATTGGCTTTCCTATGGACTCAATGTGATCTTGGATCACTAAACCAAAAATGTAGAGTCTTGATCTTTGCCAATTCTTGTCCTTAGCATTTTGAGGGGTCCACATCTCTAGTCCATGCCATGCCAATCATTGAACATCCTGAAATCTTAATCTTGAATGGATATTAGTTCAATGAGATATATGTTGTTATGAATTACCAAAACCACCAAGGGAGCAAATGTGCTTTCATATCCACAAAGCTAGACTTGTCGCGAAAGGGTTCACGCAAGTTCCAGGAGTGGACTACGACGAGACTTTCTCGCCCGTAGCTATGCTTAGGTCTGTTCGTATATTACTAGCAATTGCTGCTTATTTCGATTATGAAATATGGCAGATGGACGTCAAAACGGCTTTCCTAAATGGAAACCTCAAAGAGGATGTATACATGATACAGCCAGAAGGTTTTGTCGATCCTAAGAATGCTGGAAAGGTATGTAAGCTTCAGAAAGCCATTTATGGTCTGAAGCAAGCATCAAGGAGCTGGAATATTCGTTTTGATGAAGTGGTCAAAGAGTTTGGCTTCATCAGGAACGATGAAGAATCTTGTGTGTACAAGAAGTTTAGTGGGAGCGCAAAAGCATTTCTAATCTTGTATGTGGATGACATATTATTGATTGGAAATGACGTGAATTTTCTTAGCGAAATAAAAGACTCATTGAAGAAGAGTTTTTCAATGAAAGACTTAGGTGAAGCGGCATATGTATTAGGCATCAGGATCTATAGAGATAGATCAAAACGCCTGATAGCGCTAAGCCAAAGCATGTACATTGACAAGGTGTTGAAAAGGTTCAACATGGAGAACTCCAAGAAAGGCCTACTCCCCATGTCACCTGGCACAGTGCTTTGCAAGAATCAGTGTCCTCGGACACTCAATGAGCGAGTACAAATGAATGATGTTCCATATGCCTCGGCAGTTGGTTCTATTATGTATGCCATGCTATGTACAAGACCGGACGTTTCCTATGCGCTAAGTGTTAGCAGCCGGTACCAAAGTGATCCAGGATTGGAACACAGGGCCGTAGTCAAGGGTATTCTTAAGTACCTCAGAAGGACCAAGGATTTACTCCTTGTGTACGGAGGTGATGAAGAGCTTATTATAAGTGGTTACACTGATGCAGGCTTCATGACTGACCCAGATGACTTCAAATCTCAATCGGGCTATGTTTTCATATTGAACGGCGGCGCAGTTGATTGGAAAAGTTCCAAACAAAAGACTGTAGCGGATTCTACGACGGAGGCGGAATATGTTGCTGCTTCAGAAGCCACCAAGGAGGCGGTATGGATCAAGCAATTTCTTGAAGACCTTGGTGTGGTTCCAAGTGCCCTGGACCCGGTGGAGATCTATTGTGATAATAGTGGCGCCGTGGCTCAGGCAAGGGAGCCAAGTTCGCACCATAAGACAAGACATATTGAACGCAAATATAAACTCATTCGACATCATGTCAAATCGGGTTTAGTGAAAGTACGCAAAGTTCACACGGATCTGAACGTGTCAGACCCAATGACAAAGCCTCTACCACGAGCAAAGCATGAGCAGCACCAGATAGCCATTGGTGTTAGGGAAGCCATGTAACTAGATTATGACTCTAGTGCAAGTGGGAGTCTGTAGGAGATATGCCCTAGAGGCAGTAATAACAGTTATTTGTATATTCGAGTTTGTAATGAATGTTTATGTTCCATGCTATAACTGCAATGATTCTCGAGTCTACAATAACCACGAGGCTTGGAGGGAAACTCATGTGCATGTGTGGTATAATAAACGGTAAAATGTATTCCTAGTCTTGCTTCTAAGACTGGCTCAAGTATTGCATGATGATCCTGTTTTCCTGATCATGGGCATGTCTATGCCGGCAATTTTGAGGGCACAATATTAGTAGAACACTTGTGTTGAATCGACCTGAATTGATGTTATGCTATGAGATACATTCATCACAAGTTAATGGTTAATAACACAGAGATAGTTAATGTTTGCATAATTCCTTAGACCATGAGAGTATCGAGTTCCTTCGTACTTGCTTCGTGAACTCTGGGGTTTGTTAAACGTCATCCGTAAATGGGTGGCTATTACGGCAGCTTACGGGTTCACAGAAAAGTATGACAAGTAACGAGATAGCTCAAGATGGGGATTTTCTCGGGCCCTCTCGGTGTTACGGTAGCTTACGGGTTCTCTTTGGGGTTTGTTAAACGTCATCCGTAAATGGGTGGCTATTACGGCAGCTTACGGGTTCGACGATGGAGAGATATTCTCGGGCCCTCTCGGTGTTACGGTATCCATCATCGTCTGGCCAGACACATTGTGATTTGATCACTGGGATGCCGGAACACGGAAACGAGAAAAGAGAACAAAACCGGTAACGAGGTAACTTGCATGGTGGACAAGTTGTTGATCCACGGGGATGCAATAAATCTCACCTCGGGTGTTTGTAATATATCGTGAAGCAACAGGAATAGCACACGGCAACTGGAGGTTCACTCGAATATTCATTCGTGTGGGTATAGGGGTCAATATGGGTGTCCACGGCTCCGATGTTGATCATTGATCGGAAAGTGTTCCGGGTCATGTCTATACTTCACCGAACCTATAGGGTCACACGCTTAAGGGTCATCTATCTGCTGAATACTAGACGGGGAGTCTGAGAGAAAATCACCGAAAAAGTTTCGGACGAAACAGAAACGTTCCGGAGAGAACACCGGAATAGTTTCGGTGAAACTGAAAAGTTGTTTCAGGGTATTCCATTAAGTCAAATTGGTTTCGGCACATGCCTGGAAATTCTTGGAGGATGCCAGAAGTGTTCTGGAAACTTCTGGGAATTTTCTGGGATAAAAACCGGAAATGTTCCGGAGCTGCCGAAACCGCTTTGGTTGCTTTTCGCTGAAGAAAAACATTGTTTCGGAATGCGTTCAAAATTGTTTTAGTGGGTACTGGAATTATTCTAGGCACACAGAAATAATTTGGTATTTAACGGACGCAGAAAAATGTCTTCGTGAATAGTGAAAGTGCTTTTTGGATATTTTTTGGAAAGCACCTTTTGGGATATTTCCCAATAGGCTTATAGAAGGGCTTGGGGGCCAAGGAAGCCCCTCATGGGGGGGCGCAAGGGATGGCCGGCCAAGGGGTACTTTTGGTATTTTTGAATGCCAACTTTACCCCTTGGCTTTCCTATAAATAGAGGTGAGGGGGCTGCCCCAAAACTCATCCTTGCTCTCATACACATGCCATTTGACTTGTCTGGCTTCTCTCTCCCTCCCAGCAAAATAGTTTCGTAGAGCCGAAAGGCTGTCTGGGTTCCGGCAGGAACTAGCTCTGGACGGCGAAGCCCTGCCGGATAGCTGACACCGTATGTGTGCAACCCCGTAGAGAGGTCATAGTTCTGATCTTTTACCCGAGGGGCTGTTCGAGTGTCCTCCCGAAGGGCTGTCCGAGTTTCGGTTCGAGTTTCGAGGGTCCTCCCGAAGGGTTGTCCGTGACATCGTCCGAGGGACTGTCCGACCGCCTCCCGAAGGGCTGTCCGGCGAGGGAGTACATCCTTGTGGTTGGGAGGTTGTAAATCCTAGCTGCAGGGATCTGCACCGACGATCTACACTGACTCTTCTTCCGCTGCGCTACGAGTCGGTACGGATCAGATCAAACCTTGTATGCAGTCTCCATAGTGATCCTGGGCGTGCTCGCTGTACCGAATTTTTTTGTTTTCTGTCGCGTTACCCTACACCTGGTAAATTGATGAAGATAATAACGCTCTCGGAAACTTGATAAACTATTCGTCACTCCGAGAATATCTATATAATCAAACATAGTATTCACATAAGCAAACACTCTAGCAATCAATTATATCAATCATAGTAGCACTCAATCAATAAAGGAAACAAATAAATTAATAAAGAAATCGATAAGAAAACCAAATAAAGCCCAAAGGAAGATTCCCGAAAAGAAAATCACTAAAGAAAACTACTCGCAAAACTCTATGACATTGTCACAACCATAAAAATAGTTTTGTCCTAAATATAAATTTACAGCAAAGAAAATCACTAAACTAATAACTTAACAGAAAAGAAAGACTAAAACAAATAAATAAACACAAGGAAATTTTTATAAAGTTTTATTTCCAAAAAGAAACAAATAAAAAGCCTTTATAAGACCCTATTTATGACCTATACAAGTTTTAGTGCAAAACTAAAGAAAATAAATTTTTAAAATAAAAATAAAATTGTCCACTGTTAATTAATAGAAACAAAACTAAATTTTTCAAAAAGACAAAAGGCTTTAGTAAAAAAACCATTAAATAATAAGGGCAAAAATAACACTAAACTATGTAAAACAGTACTGTTTCGCCTAAAACCCTAATTTAAAATAAACAAAAATTAATTTGCAAAATCCTACTGTTTAGACAAAACATCAAGTGATCACTAGCAAAAAGAATTAAATAAATAGCTATTTTTAAACTCGAGATATTCCCAAAACAAGGTTTGAAGCAAATTCATGCAAAATCAAATTTAAAATTTTCAAACATGGCCAAACTTGGTGTCTACTGAAACTAGATGAAATTTGTGATCTGATGCAAAAAGAATCACTCAAAAAAAAATTAAAAACATAAAAGTTATAAGAAATCTAAAATTGAAACTATTTCTGAAAACTAAAACAGAAACTGAAATTAAGAAAAATCTACGGATTGGCTAGGGTGTACGTGGCGGGCTCTGATTGGGCGAGCGGTGTGACCGAACGAGATTTACGGGTGGGCGACCGAAGCAAAGGAAAAACGGTTCGCGCGCGAAATAAAAAAAACAGAATCAGAAATGTCCGTTGGATCCAGATCGGACGGCTGGGGAGGTCACCGTGGCGGCGATGGCGTCGAATGTCGACGGCGGCGGCGCTCCGGTGGCCGGTGGCGTCGGAGGAGGGACGAGGCGACGCAGACGACGATGGCGAGTCCAACGGTGGTCGGAGGTGGTCTTGGGGACGACAGAGTCGAACGGCGGCGAGCTCGGGCGGAGGCGGCGCTCGGGGTCGACGGGGGAGGGTGCTCCGGCGGTTGCTGGCGGGGGTGGTGGCGTCGGGTGGATGCGGTGCGACGAGGGGACCTCGGAGGTTGCGTCGGTGGAGCTCGGGGATGGCGAGACGGAGCGGAGGCGGCGCTCAGGGTCCTCGGAGTTCTGCGTGCTCCGGCGGGCTCAGGTGAGCTCGGGGCAGTGTCTCCGGTGATATCTGGGCATCGAAAGGATGTCAAATAAGGGCACACGGGTGCGATGAGTCGATTGGAAGAAAGAGGGGTCGAGGAGGAGCTCACCGATGACGTATGCGGCGGCTGCAGTGCTCGGCTCCGGCGGAGATTGGGACGACGAGGACGTCGACTAGGGTAGATCTTGGCGAGGGGTTTTTAGGGGGATCGAGAGAGGAGAGCGTGGAGTTTATATAGGGCAACAACTTGGAGGAGGGGGCGATCTGGAGATCGAATCCCCGAAGATCCGGGATACGGCGGCGGCGCGGGCGCGCTCCGGTTTGGCATGGCGTGCGCGAGGGGTAAGAGAAGGGGTGGGGCCCGCGCGTCAGTGGGAGAGGGTGAGCGAGAGGGGGTCGGGTGCCCGATCTGTAAGGATTCGGCGCGGGGAGAGGCTCGTGGGCCGTTTCGGCTAGCTGGGCCGGCGGTTAGCGCTGGCCTGGCGGCTGGACCTTTTCTTTTAAAAAAAATGTTTTCCCTTTTTCTTTATCAAAATTTTCAGAAAAAGAAATCCTAAACTATGAACTATTTTTCAAATTCAAATAAACTCCACAAAAATTCAAAAAATGCAAACAGTGCTACTGTTGCATTTAAAAATCAAATAAAACTATTTTAAAATACCAAAATGATTTCAAATTCATTTTTCTCCACTTTTCTGTTGTAGGGAATCATTTTACCCTATTTTCCATATATTTTATTTTTGGAGAAAATAATTTGAAAAAAAACAAATAACTCCTGATTGAGTTTGAATTTGAATTTCAAACCACTCTCAAATCCTTCTTTTAAACTTCCAACTCATATTTCATATAATTTGAAGAAGTCATTTTATCCTCTCTCATGAAAATCATTGAGTTGCATAAAGTTTCTGAATTTGAAAAAATTTCAGATCGAATTCAAATTCTTTCAAAACCCTTTTCATTTAAATGGAAGAAGTCATGTCATCTTCACTCCAGGGTTTTGTATTGAAATGAATTTGAATTCACAGAGTTCAAAATGCAAAGTGAAAGTTTTGGGAAAGTCATTTCATTCCCTCTCATTAAACTTTCAAAAAGTTTCAAATTTCACTCACTTTCAGTCAATCAATCAATCAAACAAACAATCAAACAATCAATCATATTTATTTAATTAATATAACATTCCAAAATTTAGAATTTTGGGATGTTACAGGGAATCATCACCGGAGGCCATCTTCATCATCCCGGCGGTCTCCATGACGAGGATGGAGTAGTTCACCTTCGGGGCTGAGGGTATGTACAAGTAGCTATGTGTTTGATCTCTCTCTCTCTCTCATGTTCTTGATTTGGCACGATCTTGATGTATCGCGAGCTTTGTTAATATAGTTGGATCATATGGTGTTTCTTCCCTCTCTATCTTCTTGTGATGAATTGAGTCTTTCCCTTTGAGGTTTCGTTATTGTCGGATTGAATATTTCAAATTTGAGAACACTTGATGTATGTCTTGCATGTGGATACCCGTGGTGACAATGGGGTATTCTATTGGTTCACTTGATGTATGTTTTGGTGATCAACTCGCGAATTCCCGTGACCTTGGGGTGATCTAGGCATAGGGGTTGATTACACGTTTTCATCTTCTTTTCTCCGATAGAAACTTTGGGGTGCTCTTTGAAGTTCTTTGTGTGGATTGAATGTTATGAATCTGAAGTTGTTTGATGCATGTCGAATAATCAACTCACGGATACTTGTCGTGACATTGGAATATCTAGGTGACATTAGAGTTGGTTGATGCGTATCATATGGTGTTATTTTAGTACGAACTCTAGGGCTGTTCGTGACACTTATAGGGATGGCTCAATAGATTGATCGGAAAGGATAACTTTGAGGTGGTTTCATACCCTACAACAATTTCATCTTATGTTCTCCGCTAATAGGAACTTTGGAGTGATTCTTTATCGCACGTTGAGGGATTGTTATATGATTCAATTATGTTAGCACTGTTGAGAGATTGCACTAGTGAAAGTATGAACCCTAGGCCTTGTTTTCAAGCATTGCAATACCATTTGTGCTCACTTTTGTTACTTGCTACCTTGCTGTTTTTATATTTTCAGATTACAAAAACCTATATCTACTATCCATACTACACTTGTATTACCATCTCTTCGCCGAACTAGTGCGCCTATACAATTTACCATTCTATTGGGTGTGTTGGGGACACAAGAGATTTCTTGTATTTGATTGCAGGGTTGTTTGAGAGAGACCATCTTCATCCTACGCCTCCCACGGATTGATAAACCTTAGGTCATCCACTTGAGGGAAATTCTCTACTGTCCTACAAAACTCTGCACTTGGAGGCCCAACAACGTCTACAAGAATAAAAGTTGCGTAGTAGACATCAAGCTCTTTTCTGGCGCTGTTGCCGGGGAGGTGAGTGCTTGAAGGTATATCTTTAGATCTTGCAATTGAATCTTTTAATTTCTTGTTTATTCACTAGTTTGTCTTATAAAAGAAAACTACAAAAAAAATGGAATTGAAGTTGCATCAAATGCTTTACCTTTATGATGTCTTACTTGAAAATAAGGATTCCGATAATTATGCTCAATTGTTAGAGGAAGAATTTAATAAAATGTTTTATGTGAGTCCTTTGAATGATGAGCATGATTGCAATGATATTAGTATGAATTCTTTGAATATCCATAATGCTAATGATATGCAAAGCCACAAGCTTGGGGACGCTATGTTTGATGAAGATGATCTTTTTAGTCCCCCTAGTTTTGATGAGCAAATTTATTATGATGATAGCATGCCTCCAATTTATGATGATTATATTGATGAAAGTGGGTTTGGAAGAGTGTCAACTCTAGGTACTGATGATCCCACTATTTTTGGATGGTGTTGAATCTTATTACAATATTGATAAAAGTGGATTTGGAGAGGTCGTGACTTTATTTAATGATGAATCCACTATTTTGGAAGAGGTTTCAATTAATTATGACAACAAAGTTGCTATCTATGATGATTATTGTGATGACATGTATGCTATAAAAAATAATGATAACTATGAAACTTGTCATCATTATTTTAATTTTCAATTGGATTATGCTAATCAAGTGTCATAAGATAGTTATTTCATTGAATTTGCTCCCACTATTATTGATGAGAAGAAAATTGCTTATTTGGAGAGTAATAAAATTTGTATGCTCGTAGGTCATGAAAAGAATGATTTATGTGATAGCTATATTGTTGAATTCATTCATGATGGTACTGAAAATTATTATGAGAGAGTAATATATGCTTCTACATATCTCAATAATATCAAGTTTCCTCTCTATGTGTTGAAAGTTTTGAAGTTATACTTGTTTTACCTTCCTATGCTAGTTGATTCTTGCACACATAAATTATTTGCTCACAAAATCCCTATGCATAGGAAGTGGGTTAGGCTTAAATGTTCTTGCCATATGTTTCATGATGCTCCCATTGTGTTTCAATTCTTCACCCTTTATGTGAGCATCATTAAAATCATCATGCCTAGCTAAAAGGCATTAAAGAAAATCGCTTGCTAGGAGACAACCCAATACTTATACCTTTTGTTTTTGTGTGTTCACATGATTAAGCTATTGTAGTAATCATGTTTTATATGTTTTATTTCAATAATGTACGAAGTGAAGCCTTTGGGATAGTGTGGATGCTTGTTGATTTGATTCTGTGCAAAAACAGAAACTTTTGCGTCTAGTGCTGGAATTTCTATTCTGTACGGGAGAGTGATAAAATTCTGAAATTTTTACACAGCATTGGGTTACAAATTTTTTCTGTTTTCCTAATTTTTCATAATTTTTGGAGGTACAGAAGTATGGTTTATAAATCGCTCACTGCATGCTGTTCTGTTTTTGACAGATTCTGTTCTCGGTGCATAGTTTGTTTGTTTTAGTGTTTCCATAGCTTATATTGAGTAATATAAATTGTGGAAATGATGAAATAAAGTAGGCATTATGTGATAACAATTATGAATCTTGCCTTGACAGTACCTAAGTGAATGATTTATTTTCATACTAACCTATCCCACGGAGTTCCGTTAAATTTTATGCGATTGAAGTTTTCAAGTTTTGGGTGAGATACCGATATGAGGAGAATAAGGAGCGGAAAAACCCTAAGCTTGGGGATGCCCAAGGCACCCCAAGGTAATATTCAAGGAAGACTCAAGCGTCTAAGCTTGGGGATGCCCCGGAAGGCATCTCCTCTTTCGTCTTCAACACTATCGGTAACCTCACTTGGAGCTATATTTTTATTCGTCACATAATATGTATTTTGCTTGGAGCGTCATTTTATTTTGTTGATATTTGCTTGCTGTTATAAATAATCATGTTTTGTATCTTTTAGATCAATAAAATACCAATTATAGCCTTTACCATGCTCAGTTTGCAAGTTTATGTGTTGCTGTTTGAAAACAGAAAGTTCTCTGTTATGTCCAGAATTATCCTGAATAGTTAGAACATGATAAAAATCTTAAATTTTTACACAGTAAGAATGCATGAGTCATATATCACGTGGTAATTTTTCATAATTTTTGTAGTTAGGGAAGTATGGATTCTTATTCACCCTTTATAGACTGTTCTGTTTTGGCAGATTGCTGTTATAGTTGCATTGTTTGCATATGTTTGCCTATTTAATGTTTCTATTTATGGATAGGAGTATTAAATATGCAGAGGCATTTAGTATGAAATGTTTAATTATAATTTTAGTGATTTTCTACAGTATATAATGTTAAGGTTTTGAGTTGATTTATACTAACTTATCTCACGAGTTCTTGTTGAGTTTTGTGTGGATGAAGTTTTTAAGATTTAGGAGAAACCATGATATGAGAGGAATTAAGGAGACACAAGAGCTCAAGCTTGGGCATGCCCAAGGCTCCCCAAGATAACATTCCAAGAATTCTCAAGCAACTAAGCTTGGGGATGCCCCGGTAGGAATCCCGCCTTTCTTCGTCAACACCTATCGGTTAGCCTAAGTTTTTACTTGTTCACATGTTATGTGCTATTCTTGGAGTGTCCTTTTATTTTTATTTTGTTTGTTGTTTGAATAAAATACTTGGATCTGAAATCTTTATTTAGAGAGAGTCTTCACATAGCTTCCCATTCACTTAACTACTATTTGTTCTTCACTTATATCTTTTGGAGTAGTTTGTCATTTGCTCTCGTGCTTCACTTATATTCTAAGAGTAAATTGTTGAATGAATTGAATATAATAATTCTGAAATTATATATGTCCCATATGCTTAGTACTATTTCACATTGGGTTTATAAAGTAAGATCTATTGAAGTTTGACAATCACAACATTGATCATACAAGCAATTCATGAATGATTAGTATATGGAAGAGAAATTTCACATACAAATATATTATCTTGGACATATTTTATGATTGTGAATACCCATTAATTATTTTCAAACTTGAGAAAATTAGTTGAAGTTGGACAAGGAAGACAACGTAATGAGTTATGTTTGGGTATATTTGCATAGAAGTTATATTGTTATGGATCCTCTAACATGTGGTGCTTGTTTAGAATCTTTTACTAGCCTAAATTTCTGTACTAAGCGGGAATACTGCTTGTGCATCCAAAATCCTTGAGCCAATTTTCTTCCATGAGTGTCCACCATACCTACCTATATACGGTATTACTCTGCCGTTCCAAGTAAATTTGCATGTGCCACCTCTAATCATTCAAATAAGCATCTGTTTTGTGTGCCTGTACCGCTCATGAAGCGGCAGGGGGTGGTCAGTATCTTCCATGTTAAGCGGGTTATTCTCATGATGGGTGTTTATTCACTTGTCATTGCACGAGAGAGGGCAGTAATTGGGATGCCCAGTCCCGCAAAACAAAAATATATAATTAAACAAACACCCCCGGAAAGTTGATTGTATGGAGGGCACCCGAGGATTCGGCTAGCCATGGCTTGTGTTTGAATGGTTGAGGGGGAGTAAACTTTACCTTTCCACTTGGGAACCGCTTATAATGTGTTTAGCATGGAAGATATTGAGAACTCTAGGTCATGACACTGACAGGAAAGGCATGCCTCTCAAAATGTATTCATCACTGTTTTAAGCTATGAGCTCTGGCACCTCTGCAAATCCTTGCTTCCCTCTACGAAGGGACAATCCATTTACTTTTATGATATTTACTTTCATGTTATTTATTTTTGTTGAGTCAACTTCTTATTCCAACCTATTCTCTAATGGCAAGCATCATGTGGTGGGGAAGCATCCAGGCACATATAGCCATTCAAATATATTTGATCATGATTTGTTATTGTTGACCATTATCTCTACGATAAATGAGTTGGGAGGCGAAACATCAAGCCCCTATCTTTCTCTATGTTCGATGGATGCAATTTGTTCTAGAAATATGCTTTGAGTATTAGCAATCATAGAAGACTATATGATAATTGAGTATGTGGAGCTCTTACTTAGACTTTGTTGAAAATGAGATGCATTGAAATTGTTTGGTGACCAAGAACATAGCTTGTTAAGTTTCAAGAGAATGTACTGTTTAAACCATAACATGTGAATTGATTGCTACTTTATCATGATAAGTTTTATGAGAAAGAGTTGCTCTTATGATGCTAGGAAAAGTGATTGCAATTATCATTGATGAAACTTATGCACTATGCTAGCATTCACACTTCATAAATTATTTCTTTTATCATTTACCTACTCGAGGACGAGCAGGAATTAAGCTTGGGGATGCTGATACGTCTCCAACGTATCTATAATTTATGAAGTATTCATGCCATGTTTATAACAAATTTATATGGTTTTGGTATGATTTGATTAGAACTAACCCGAACTGACGCTGTTTTCAGCAGAACTACCGTGGTGTTTTTTTTTTGTGCAGAAATAAAAGTTCTCGGAATTGGACGAAACTTTTTGACGATTTTTTTGGGACCAAAAGAGACCCCCGAAGCTTCGTGGAAGGACCAGAAGCCTCACGAGGAGCTCACAAGGCAACACGGCGCGCCCTGGAAGGGGTCGTGTGCTGTTGCCTTGTGGGGCCCTCGTAGGTCCTTTTCGCGTGATTCCAATGCTGAAAAATCCTATAAATAGAGAAACCCCCAGAAAACCCATCTGGAGCCCTGTTCCGGCACCCTGCCGGAGGGGGAATCATCACCGGAGGCCATCTTCATCATCCCGGCGGTCTCCATGACGAGGAGGGAGTAGTTCACCCTCGGGGCTGAGGGTATGTACAAGTAGCTATGTGTTTGATCTCTCTCTCTCTCTCGTGTTCTTGATTTGGCATGATCTTGATGTATCGCGAGCTTTGTTAATATAGTTGGATCATATGGTGTTTCTTCCCTCTCTATCTTATTGTGATGAATTGAGTCTTTCCCTTTGAGGTTTCGTTATTGTCGGATTGAATATTTCAGATTTGAGAACATTTGATGTATGTCTTGCATGTGGATACTCGTGGTGACAATGGGGTATTCTATTGGTTCACTTGATGTATGTTTTGGTGATCAACTCGCGGATTCCCGTGACGTTGGGGTGATCTAGGCATAGGGGTTGATTGCACGTTTTCATCTTCTTTTCTCTGATAGAAACTTTGGGGTGCTCTTTGAAGTTTTTTGTGTGGATTGAATATTATGAATCTGAAGTTGTTTGATGCATGTCGAATAATCAACTCACGGATACTTGTGGTGACATTGGAGTATCTAGGTGACATTAGAGTTGGTTGATGCGTATCATATGGTGTTATTTTAGTACGAACTCTAGGGCTGTTCGTGACACTTATAGGGATGGCTCAATAGATTGATCGGAAAGGATAACTTTGAGGTGGTTTCATACCCTACAACAATTTCATCTTATGTTCTCCGCTAATAGGAACTTTGGAGTGATTCTTTATCGCACGTTGAGGGATTGTTATATGATTCAATTATGTTAGCACTGTTGAGAGATTGCACTAGTGAAAGTATGAACCCTAGGCCTTGTTTTCAAGCATTGCAATACCGTTTGTGCTCACTTTTGTTACTTGCTACCTTGCTGTTTTTATATTTTCAGATTACAAAAACCTATATCTACTATCCATACTACACTTGTATTACCATCTCTTCGTCGAACTAGTGCACCTATACAATTTACCATTGTATTGGGTGTGCTGGGGACACAAGAGATTTCTTGTATTTGATTGCAGGGTTGTTTGAGAGAGACCATCTTCATCCTACGCCTCCCACGGATTGGTAAACCTTAGGTCATCCACTTGAGGGAAATTTGTTACTGTCCTACAAAACTCTGCACTTGGAGGCCCACCAACGTCTACAAGAATAAAAGTTGCGTAGTAGACATCAAGGAGACGTTTGATAACATGTGAGTTTACCAGATGAAGCTCAACCCGGCCAAGTGTGTATTCAGTGTTCCAGCTGGAAAGTTGCTTGGTTTTCTTGTCTCTGAGCGTGGTATTGAAGCTAACCCGGAAAAAATCAAAGCCATTACAACTCTGAAGAAGTCGGCCAGTATCAATGTTGTCCAGAAGTTGGCAGGCTGTGTTGCAGCCTTGAGTCGGTTCATTAGCCGGCTTGGCGAGAAAGCAATCACTTTATACCAGCTCCTGAAGAAAACAGATAACTTTGTTTGGAATAATGCTGCTGATCAGGCTTTCGAGTCCCTCAAAAAGCAGTTGTCTGAGCCGCCCATCCTTGCTGCTCCTCAGGATAAGGAGTCGATGTTGTTGTATATTGTTGCCAACAACAAAGCCGTCAGTGTTGCAGTCGTTGTGGAACGCAAAGAAGCAGGCAAGGAATATCTAGTCTAGCGACCATTTTATTATGTCAGCGAAGTTTTAACAGAGTCCAAACAGCGATAGCTGCATTGGCAGAAGCTGGTTTATGGTGTGTTCATGGCGAGTCGTAAGCTGAAGCACTATTTTCAGGAACATCCTATTACTGTCGTCAGTTCTGCACGAGATATCATCCAGAACAGGGAAGCGACAGGCCGGGTTGCCAAGTGGGCCATTGAGCTTAGCCCACATCATCTCAAGTACGTGCCGCGGACCGCTATTAAATCTCAAGCTCTGGTGGATTTCATCAATGACTGGACGGAGTTGCAAGCTCCGTGTCGGCGTACGACACCTATGGGATCGAGAGGATCCCTTTACGGTTCGGCGGGGGAAAAGATTTGCACAAAGAGCGGATCCAACGATCAACGCAAGGATCTTTACCCAGGTTTGGGCCGCTGAGAAGCGTAAAACCCTACTCCTGCTGTTGTTTATTGTGGATGTTCTTAAGCTCAAGTACACGGAGCGCTTGCGATGAACAGTACGTTCAAGAAGCAGCTATGCATGCAGAATGGGCCAGAAGGTCCTCCTTTTTTCTGTAACTCCGCCTTGGGCCTCCTTTTATACGTCCAAGGGGCCACCAACAGTGGCAGACAGGAGTACAAGAGGTGTAAAGTTGCTACAATGTTACATGATTATCACTGACGGATTAGGACAACCGCATTAAATGCCTCACTTAGGTGTCCCTAACTTTCTTGGGGACGGAAAAAGGACCCGTCCCATCAGCACCGCTTAACCCCATCCGCGGTCAGTGCCATGACACGCAACCAGAAGGACAAGCCCTAAAAGACAAGCTGGTCGCTGCGCTGGAGCGGTGGCAGTACGGTGGGATCTTGCCGGGTGTGAGATCTTGCCGGGTGTGAAGCCTTGCCGGGCCTTCGCGAGTCCTCCCGGCAAGTATCTTGCCGGGAACCCAGCCTTTGGTCTTCTATCTTTTGGTCATCGGCTTGAATGCCTTCTTGATATCCTCGGTATATGTTTCCAGCTGTTCTCCGGCAGGCCTTGCCGCTGGTATGGCTACAACCGTCCGTGCACAAGTATGGGGTACTAAAAGACCCAAACTTTAGTACACCGACAGGAGCCCCCGGGCCTAGGCCATACACGGGTGCGAGGCGTTGTTGGGCTAGGCCCAAACAGTGCATGGGCACGCGTGGCAGGAGTTAACTGTAATAATCATCTTATTTACTGCGCTCCCCCATGACGCGCATTAAATGCGGGACGTGGGATACGTGCGCGGAACGGCCGCAGTAGTGCGCTTGTAAAAATGCTTTCTCATCGGTCAGTAAAGAGCCAGCCTCGCGCCTTCCCCATAAAAAGGAATCCGCAGAAGCGCTGCTCATTTACCTCTCGTCTCTTCCAATCTGGAAACCCCCGTCGCCTTCTTCCTCGAGCCTGGAACAGAGCCTCTCCCATCCATCCGCCACCCCCACGCCCTCATCATCCTCGGCCTCCGCTTCCACAGTCGCCATGCCGCCCAAAGCGAGCAAGGGCAAAGCGGTGAAAGCCGTCGATTTGGACGCAGAGGCGGAGAAGATCGATCTGGTGGAGATGCGGAAGGAGCACGCCGTCTTCGCCCCGACGCTCGACATGCGCACCCTGGTTGAGCGGTACATGTGTATGTGGGGGAAGGAGACGAAGGCTCACCCTAGAACTCGCGTGCTTCCAGCTTCCGTCAAGGGCGGCCCAGATAAATTCCCTTTCTTCTCCGCTTACTTTTATTGCGGGCTCTGCCCTCCGTTTTCCGATTTCTTCATCGACATCATGAACACATACGGCTTCCGCCTCTTGGGATTCACGCCGAATGCCGTGACATGCATGTCAGTCTTTGCTCATCTTTGTGAAAATTTCGCCGGAGTAGCACCCAGCACAACCCTCTTCCGCCATTACTTCGTTCCCCGTATCGAGACGGGAGACGCCCTTTCTGGTTCTATCACTTGGATTCCAAGGGCGTGGAATAAGGATATATACCCAGATGGTCTCTACCGCAAGAAGTGGGATGAATGGCGGGACCAGTGGTGCTGGATTAAGGAGAAAGATCCTCAACTGTTCTGTATGCCCCGGCAAACGAAAGTGGTTCGCGGCAAGGACTGGAGCGGCCTCGATCCTCAGGATGAGAAGCTCGCAATCGCAGTTACCAGGATTCACCGTCTCAAGGTTGCCGGGCTCACAATAGAAATGGTCGGCGCTGATTTCCTCCGCCGCCGCATCGCCCCCCTGCAGAATAAAGGGAGACCAGCCTGGGATTTCAAGAATGCAACAGATATCATGAGGCTGCGCCCTGGTCTGAACAACAACTTGATGATCTTGCAGCACACAGCCCTCTGCCACAAACTGTTCAGGCCTGACGGGAAATTTAAGTTGCCGGCTGGTGTAGTTCCCTTGTGCAACAACTCTGCTTTGGGCTCAATCATCGCCATGATGCCGGTGTGTAATGCCCACGGCCCTGACGGAACTTGGGAAGAGCCATCCGCAGAGCGTGCACAGGAGTTCTTTGACAACTTGTCGGAGAAAACCATCCGGGAAGAGTCAACTTTCATCCGCCCCACTACTGATGAAGAAGTGGCTTACATCGCTAGCAGGGCGGAAGAGGCGAATCTAGCCGCGGAGGCTGGCAACTTTGGATTTGCGGAAGAGGAAGCCGGTGAAGAAGAAATAACATTAGAGGAGACCCTTGCCGAGGAAGGTGAAGTTGCCGGGGAACAGAGTGGCATGGTTGCCGGGAGCTCTCCTGTCGAAGACACGACCGAGGAGCAGCCGCACGAGGAGCCCCCGGCTCCGGAGAAGAAGAAACGGGTTCTTCGAAAAGCCGTCTCTGGCGTCCCAACACGTCAGCCTCCCTCGAGTAGTGAGGGTTCTGGCAAGGGGGCGGTCGGCAAGGCTGCGCAGCGGCAAGAAGCCCAACAGCAACCCGTGCAACGTACGACACGCTCGACCGCGGCAACAACGGGTGCGGCGGGAGCATCCCATACGACGGCACCGACGGCTGGAGCAGCAGGATCACATCAACCTACTGCTTCTGCTACAGCCAAGCATCCCAGGACCCCTTCTCCTCCCCCTCGCACGGACATTGTAGAGGAGGTTGATTTTGACATCTCCTCTTTTAGTCTGGAAAGAGAAGAGTAAGGGTCCTTGCCGCATCTTTTAGCTTCTGAATTCCTGGTTTCACTTGACTCATTCGTTTCGCTTTGGCCTGTCTCCGCAGAGATACGGAAACATTGGCGCAAAGGATGGTGAAGAAGGCGAAGACTTCAACGGGTGATGAGCCTTCGGCAAGCACCGTAGGTGCGCCAGAGCCCATCATCATCAGCCTGGAGCCCAGCCCTCAACGCAGCCTCCAACCCAGCCCCCAGCGTGAGCCCACTACTCATTTTCCGCTGGCGAGCGTTGGGGAGAATATTTTCACTACTGACATCACCGGGCTTGTAGGAGAAGAACGGCAACAAGGAGAGCCACTGGAGGCCGCCCCTGACGTGCCGCCTCCGTCAACCACGCTGCCCAGAGATGAACCTTCGGCAAGGGCCTCCACTGGCGAGCCCATTCGAGTTGAAGAGGAGCCGGCAAGCACGGGCACTGGCAATCCTACATCGGCAACCAATGTTGCCGGGAAAGGAGAAGCCACCTCTCAACAGCTCGACACAGGTAAACCGTTTGCCTTGGTGCATTTGTCATTCTTTCTTTATTTTTGTCTTCTTGAACTTCAACCTTGATCTCATCTTGTTTCCCTTCCTGGTCTTCAGATCTCCTTTTGGTGGAACAAATGGATGTTGACGTTGCCATCGAAGAGACCGCCAAGGACGCTGCCGCCGAAGCCGACAGGATCACAGCTGCCAAGGCCGCCAAGGCCGCACAGGAAGAAACCGCCAAGGGATCTGCTGAGGGGGCCGGCAAGGAGTCCGGCGACCATACTGACGGCATTCCTGCCGCAGGAGCGCCTGGCACTACACCGGTCATGGAGCCCCCAGTCGCCCGTGAGGCGGTTGTCAAGGACCAGCCGTCAACATCCGACGCCCCCCGTCAAGCAGATATCTTAAGGTTGGCGACAACCTGTTCGTCAACATACCAGGGACGGCAAGCATTGGGGTGCCAACTGAAGGAGAAATCTTTGGCGAAGATGTCATCGCCGCCGCTGGGCTCAAGATCAGCGATGAGCCACACGCTAGCAGCAACAGGTCCAGGGAAGAACAGCTCCTCCAAGCCATGAGCGACAACTTTCAAAAGCTCCAGGCGCTTCACTGCACCCGAAAGGAGAAGTTGGACTCCAGGGCGGCAGTTGTCGAAGCAGCGGAAGCAGACTTCCAGAAGCGCGTCGAGGAGACGCAAATCTGGTATGCCGAGGCCTTCCAGGAGCTGACGGCGGGCCGGGAGAAGCTGAACCAAAGTTGGAACGAGCTCCTCTTAAAGCAATCCGACGTCGAGAGGGCACAGGAGGAGGCCGCGCAGCAGGCTGCTGCAGAGGAAGCTCGCCTGGCGGGATGCCTCGTCGAGCTTGATGCTTATGAAGAAGACCTTGCCGCTCGCGAGGAGGCACTTGCCGCCATGCTCCGCAGTAAGGACGAAGAGATCGAGAAGCTTGTCGCGCAGCGAACCCAGGAGCTGGAGCAGAGACACAAGGAAACGCTCGAACCTCTGGCCGTGGATCATGCCGGCAAACTAAAGGAAGCCATCAATGCTGCCGAAGCTGCAGAGGCTGCCAAGAACGAGCTGGGCGATCAAGTGAAGAGGCTGGAAGCAGATCTTGAAGGCCACGGCAAGGAGATCTCAACGCTCAAAGCCAACAGAGAGAAGACTCTCTTCAGCCTAGCGGAGATGCAAGCCGCCATGTCCGACAAGACCAAGGAGCTCTCCTCAGCCAATGAATCCATTGCTGATCTGAAACTGAAGCTGGCGACGCTGGAGGAGTCCCTTGAGAACGGCAAGGCTCGCGAGAGGGCTTTATTGAAAGACCTCCAGAGAGAGAAGAGCCTGCTCAACAGCGCTGCCACTACTTATAATGACTTTGAGAGAGGCGTGAAGATTTGGACTGAGCGCCTTGTCGACGTCGCGGAAAGGCTTGCTGCGGAACTGTCTACCATGGGCTTGGATAACTTCAGCTACTCTTCTAACGAGAGGGTGTCTTCTAGCGCCAAGCTGACCATGTTCTTCGATGGTGTCATTGATGCCCTCAAGCTGCTCCAGTCTAACCGAGAGAGCTAGCTGGCCAACGAATCTCGCAAGCTCTGCCGGGCCATCCTCCGCAAGGTACTCGTCAAAGTGGTGCACAAGAACCCTGGCATCAACCTCACCAACGTTCTTGCTAGCTTGCCGAAGCATGTAGACCTCAAGGCACTCGAAGAGCTTGTCGCGCCCATCGTCGACCGAGTGAGCCAAGTCAAGAGGGTCGAAGGCCAGCGCAGGGACTAGTCGCTTCGCTCCATTTTTTCGCCACCATTCCATGCCAAAGACAATTTTATCTTAAGTTAGAATCGCGGCGATCGTCAATGTAATATAACTTGCTATATTTTGGATGAATGTGTGCCATTTCCCTTGCCTGATTCCTTTCTGTATGGTCCTTGCCCCACGCTTATGGGGATCTTGCCGGTGCGCGCACCCTTGCCGCGAGCGCTTTGAGGAACGGATCCTTAGCAGCCTGCTAGGGGTGTCGCTACCGACAAGATACCTTGACATTTTCAGTGCAGCCACTTAAGTTGTTGAGCGGACTCGAAACAAAATAGGGGCGCAACCAATCACGACAAGGTTCCTTCGCGTGCAGGTTTTCCATACAAAAGCCGGAGTCGTTCAAGGAAAATAAGCCTACAACAACAAAAATTTGCTTAAAAGTTTTACAACTTAGCTTTTCGTTGTTGTACTCCTTATCGCAAGATGTCAACTTGAACGTCGCATGTCGGTATCCATACCATCATTCACCCCCCCGGCAAACTTGCACACGAGGGAACCTTCTGTCCTTTGAGAAAAATAAAAAAGAGAAAATAGAGATATGGAACCTTGGCGGTTCATTAGTGCTTACCGGAAGCAGGTGTAGTACAATATCTCAGACAAGCATGCATATAGAATGACATGAAAATCGACAAGAATTGTAAAAACGCTTAATTTTATTCAACTATGCACAGGGTCTGCGCCTGGCTTTGTACAAAGGGTCATATGCCTTGCCGGCAAGACTTGTACAAAAGGTGGCTGCCGGGGGACCCGGCAACCGCGCCTTATGGGTAGAACTTACGAAGGTGTTCGATATGCCAGGAATTGCTCACTGGAATGCCATCTTCGGTCTCCAGGCGGACTGCGCCGGGCCTGGTGACTCGTACTACCCGATAAGGGCCTTCCCACTTCGGAGTCAACTTGTTGGAATTCTTGGCCGACTGAACGCGCCAAAGAACAAGGTTGCCTTCCTCAAGGCTTCGGGCATGAACCTTGCAGCTATGATAGCGGCGCAAGGCTTGCTGGTAGCGTGCAGCTCGCACAGCAGCCCGAAGACGATCTTCCTCAAGGAGCGTGGCGTCATCTTGGCGTAGCGGCTCTTGCTCGAGCTCATCATAAGCGAGCACTCGAGGTGACCCGTATATGAGTTCCGTGGGGAGAACTGCTTCTGCCCTGTAGACCAGGGAGAAGGGGGTCTGGCCAGTAGCTCGATTTGGTGTCGTTCTGATTGACCAAGGAACCGCTGGCAGCTCATCAATCCAGCATCTTCCGCACTTGCGCAGCTTGTCGAAAGTTCTTGTTCTGAGACCTCGCAGCACTTCAGCATTTGCCCTCTCCGCTTGGCCGTTGCTCCTCGGGTGAGCAACAGAGGCAAAACAGATTCTGCCGCCAAGGTCTTGGACATACTGCATGAAGGTGCGGCTCGTGAACTACGTGCCATTGTCGGTGATGATCCTGTTCGGCACACCAAAACGGCACACTATTCCCTTGAAGAATTTGACCGCTGACTGTGCTGTCACCTTTCTCACTGCTTCCACTTCCGGCCACTTCGTGAACTTGTCGATGGCAACGTACAAGTACTCGAAGCCCCCGGCAGCGCGGGGAAAGGGGCCCAATATGTCGAGCCCCCAGACCGAAAATGGCCAGGAAAGAGGGATTGTCTGAAGAGCTTGAGCTGGTTGATGTAATTGCTTTGAATGGAACTGGCACGCTTCACACTTGGTTACTAGTGCAGTTGCATCCTGGAGAGCGGTGGGCCAGAAGAATCCTTGCCGGAATGCCTTGCCGACAAGAGCTCTAGAGCCTATGTGGGAGCCACATATGCCTCCATGTATCTCTGCCAACAGCTCCAGTCCATCCTCCCGAGGAATACACTTCAATTTCACACCATTCGGTCTCTTTCTGTACAGGACGTCGTCGACGAACTGGTACATACTAGACTGACGGGCTACTTTCTCCGCTTCTTCCTGCTCTTCAGGGAGTTCTCCTGTTTGAAGGAACTGGACGATGTGCTGTGCCCATGTTGGAGCCTGCGGCTCGACAACAAGGACCAAAGGCATATCTTTGGCCGCGGGAGCGCTTGCTTCTGCGGCAAGAACCTGAGGTTCTGCGCGAAGCTGCTGCTCACCGGCAACCGTGTCGTTCCCGGCAACTTCCTTGCCGGAGGCTTCTGGAAGCTCTGTCGGAAAGTACTGGCCGGAACTCAACTTCCTTCTCTTGTCTTGCCTCGTCGATGGTGTTACGGATGGCTGAGTTAAGCGGAGCACAAAAGTTCCTGGTTCCACAGGTAACTTGAGGGCAGCACGTTTTGACAGGTCGTCAGCAACGCTGTTCTCTGCTCGAGGAACATGCTCTGTTTGCAACCCGTCAAAACGCTCCTCCAACTTTCTCACTTCATCTACATATGCTTCCATCAACGGGCTCTGATAATCTTTGTTGACTTGCCTGACGACAAGCTGTGAGTCACCTCTGACGATGAGCTTCTTGATCCCAAGGTCTGCCGCGATCCTAAGACCGGCAAGCAACCCTTCATATTCTGCAGTGTTGTTTGTTGATCTCTCCCGGGGAAAGTGCATCTGAATTACATACTTGAGGTGCTCTCCGGTGGGTGCGACAAGCAGCACGCCAGCACCGGCGCCTTGCAGCGAAAAAGCCCCATCAAAGTACATAATCCATACTCGATCTGTTTCCTTGCCGGGGACGGTTGTCTCTTGAATTTGTTCGTCTGGCGTCGGTGTCCATTCTGCAATGAACTCTGCCAGGGCTCTGCTCTGAATAGTTGAAGTGCTCTCAAATTTGAGATCAAAGCTTGACAGCTCCAACGCCCACTCCACAATTCTGCCGGTCGCATCTGGATTTCGTAAAATCCGCTGCAACGGGAAGCGAGTGACGACGGTGATTTCATGTGCCTGGAAATAATGGCGCAGCTTCCTCGAGGCCATAAGGAGGCCGAAGAGCTACTTCTGCACGCCAGAATATCTTGACCTAGCCCCCTGCAACAGGGAGCTGACAAAATAGACCAGGCGCTGCACCATCTTCTTTTTCTGCGTTGCATCATTCGGTTGCGCGGATCCTGTCTTGTCGGCACCAGATTCTGCCGGGGAGGATCCCAGCTTGTCGCTTGATGGACTTGTTGCTGCCGCTGCTTCCTCGTCAACTTCTCTCTACGCCACTAATGCGGCACTAACCACTTGATTCGTTGCCGCTGGATATAGCAGCAACGGCTCTTGTGGTTTAGGCGCAACTAGGGTTGGCGGAGAGGAGAGGTACCTCTTCAAATCCTGCAGCGCTGCCTCCGCTTCCGGAGTCCATTTCATTGGACCGGCCTTCTTTAAGATTTTGAAGAAACGCAGGGCGCGCTCAGCGGATTTGGAGATGAACCTGCTCAGAGCAGCCACGCAGCCGGCAAGTCGACGCACATCTTTGACACGTCTTGGTGCTTCAATCTGCTCAATTGCCTTGATCTTGTCGGGATTGGCTTCAATTCCACGTTGAGACACAAAGAACCCGAGAAGCTTGCCGGATGGAACGCCAAACACACACTTCTCGGGATTGAGCTTCAGATTGATCCTGCGCAGATTTGCAAACGTCTCTTCTAGATCTTGTATGAGCGTTGCCTTGTCCTTAGTTTTGACCACTATGTCATCCATATAAGCTTCCATATTTCTATGTAGCTGGGGCTCAAAACCAATTTGGACCGCTCTTGCAAACGTTGAACCAGCAATTTTCAACCCGAAAGGCATGCGTATGAAGTAATACGTGCCACATGGGGTGATGAATGCGGTTTTCTCTTCATCTTCCTTTGACATGAAAATCTGATGGTACCCTGAATAAGCGTCAAGAAACGACAGCAAATCGCAGCTAGCAGTGGAGTCCACAATCTGGTCGATGCGCGGCAAGGGAAAAGGATCTTTTGGACAGGCTTTATTGATATCTGTATAGTCAATACATAGCCTCCATTTTCCATTCGCCTTGCGCACTACAACTGGATTGGCCAACCATGTTGGATGGAGCACTCCTCTGACTAAACCTGCCGCTTCTAGCTTCCTGATTTCTTCGGCAATAAATTCTTGCCGCTCCAAAGCTTGCTTCCTAACCTTCTGCTTGACGGGCCACGCATGAGGACAGACAACAAGGTGGTGCTCAATTACCTCCCCGGGAACGCCGGAGATATCAGATGGCTGCCATGCAAACACATCGATATTCGCCCGCAGGAAGGCAATGAGCGCGCTTTCCTATTTGTCATCGAGGGTGGAACTTATGGTGAAAGTTCCTCCCGTACCATCCTCCTTGGCGGGCACCTTCTTGGTCGCTGGTGGAGCTGCCTTGGATTTCTTGCTCTTGCCGGTGGAGCTCTCCGGCACATCATCAACGGGAGCGCAGCACTCCGAGGAGGTGCGCTTGCCGGAGTGTGTGCTAGAGGTCTTGCCGGTCTTCTTCCCCCCGAGAGCTTCGGCGGCAGGAGCAAGTGCCTTGGCGGCAGGTGCTGCGACTGCCTCCTGGTAGAGTTGGTCGGTGCAAATAAGCGCATCCTTCTTGTCGGAGTTGATAGTGATGACGCTCATCGGCCCGGGCATCTTTAATGTATTATAGGCGTAGTGTGATGCCGCCATGAACTTGGCCAGCGCCGGGCGACCAAGAATCCCATTATATGGTAATGGAATCTTGGCGACATCGAAGACGATCTTCTCCATCCTGTAGTTCAGCTCGCTACCAAATGTCACCGGCAGCGTGATCTTGCCCTTCGGCTGGCTCCTTCCTGGATTGATCCCTTGAAACGTGCCCGTTTCTTCGAGATCTTCGTCGGGAATTTGCAACTTCTTGATCACATCAGGCGAGATCAAGTTCAAACCGGCCCCACCGTCAACTAACATGTTTGTCACCTTGAGGTTACGGATCGTTGGTGAAACCAACAATGGCAAACACCCGACCGCAGTTGTGCCATCAGGGTGATCCTCGGCATCAAAGATGATAGGCGTGTGGGACCACTTCAATGGTTTCCGGGCATCGACCGATGGCTCTGCCGCATTGATCTCGCGCGCCCACTGTTTGAGTCGGTGGTGAGAGGAATGCAACGAGGCGCCCCCGTCAACGCACATGGCTTCTGTAGCTTTCTAGAACTCGTGCTCGCTGGACTCGTCGCCGTCTTCATCATCATCGTCACCCCCCTGCTCCTTATCGCGGCCTCGAGCGGGCATCTCCTTCTGTTGCTTGGCCTTGCCGCGGCGACCTCCTCGACCACCGCGCTTCTTGCCAGATCCCTCAGCGCCATCCTGGGCCTTCTCCTTGTCTCGCCTCTCATACTCGGCTTTCTGCTTTTCGACAAGCTGCTCAACTTGCCGGCAGTTTTGGAGGTCGTGACCCTTGGTGCGATGGATCTTGCAGTACTGCTTGTCGGAGCCCTCCGGCTTGTCGGTAGCCGCCAAGGCCTGACATGCGGCACACGCGGCAACCTCCTTGCCGGGGCCATCAGTCTTGACCTTCTTGGCGGTGCCGGTGTTGCCGGATCCCTCGACGGCAAGCACGGCCTTACCCTTGCGCTTCCTGTTCCGCCGTCGGCCTTTCTTCGCCGAGGTGGTGGCGTCTTCGGCTTCAGAGTCGAGCTCCGCACCAGCATCCTCGCCGGGGAGTCTCCTTCCCTCCTCGGCCCGAGCACATCTGTCAGCCAGAGCATAGAGCTCGGCGACATCCCTGACCTTGTTCATCATCAGCTCTTCCCGCATCTTGCGGTTGCGCACATTCTGATGGAACGCGCTGATAACAGCGGCAGGATGGACGTGTGGGATGTTGTGCTGAATACAGCTGAATCTCTGTATGTACTTGCGCAAGGTTTCACCTTCTTTCTGGGGGATGAGGTGTAGATCGCTCTCCTGGCCAGGAGCCTGGTGGCCTCCAGTAAAGGCGCCAACAAACTCATGACACAAATCTGCCCAGGAGGAAATGGAATTCTCCGGCAGATGCATCAACCACGACCTGACGTTGGGCTTAAGCACCAACGGGAAGTAGTTGGCGAATATCTTGTCGTCTCGAGCTCCGGCAGCCTGCACCGCAATGGTGTAGACGCTCAAGAACTCTGACGGGTGAGTCTTGCCGCGTATTTCTCTGGCACCTCCGGCTTGAAAGTTCGGGAGTTGGGCCACTGGACTCGCCGCAGCTCACGAGTAAAAGCTGGACAACCCACCTCGTAGGGCAAGTTACCAAAATACCCCGGCGCAGGCTCGTCGACAGTGGGTACCGCGCGCCTGTCGGATTGACGGCACGCTTCCCGCCGCCGCTCGATGGTAGTTCGAGCGTCCTCCTTGTTTCGTTCCCGAAGAACTAGACATTGATCGCGGCGAACCCGCGGATCAGACGACGCCGTGGAGTCGTCATCACGGGCGTTGATCCGCCGAGTTAGCGATCGTTGTTGTTGTAGCGGAGGGGAACGCATCGTAGTCGTACCGCCTCCAGTCTTCTCGCCACCAGCATGCACCGGCTCAGTGGACTGCCGCCGCGAAGGCTCCGCCTGCTGCGGCCTGTCGTCGTTAGCCAAGCCGATGAGGCTTTGGATAGCGGATCTCCATTCATCTAGCCTCTCCGCAGCGGGAGGGAAGTCTAGGAGCAGTTGAGCTCGCGCCAACGCTTCTGCCGGTGTAGGCGGTGGCGAAAGATGCGAAGAACGTGAGGTGCTCTGACTCCTAACTGAGTTAGAAGGAGCTCCATCACGGCCTTGCGATCGCGCCCTGCTTCCGCCGGCACGTTGGCGTGGATCTTGGCCCCGCGCATCTTGGGAGTGATGCGCAGGGGTCTTTCCATGGGAGCGCCTGGAACCACCAACGTCGCGGCGCTGTCCGTCGCGCGCAACCTGAGAAGGCCACGGCACGTGCGCCGGCGTGGGTGTCTTGGAAGGCGCCGTCCCGTCCTTGGAGTTCGCTGCGCCACCCGTAGGTAGCACGGCTCCGTCCTTAGACCCGGTAGCGCCGTTGCGAACGACGCCGCTCGCCTGGCTCTGGTCGCCAGAACGTCGTGGAGGCTCAAGACCTCCACCTCCTCCACCAGCGCCCACGCCGTCACCCATCTGTGTAGGTACGGGTAGTCCGGACGCGGATGGATCCACCGCTGTCGCACCCTTCTTCTTGGGAGCCATGGCGATGAAAGTGATCAAGAACTGGCGCGCTGACCGCTAGATCGAGTTCGCGCAATCTTTCCCCCTACCTGGCGCGCCAAAGATGTCGGCGTACGACACCTATGGGATCGAGAGGATCCCTTTACGGTTCGGCGGGGGAAAAGATTTGCACAAAGAGCGGATCCAACGATCAACGCAAGGATCTTTACCCAGGTTCGGGCCGCTGAGAAGCGTAAAACCCTACTCCTGCTGTTGTTTATTGTGGATGTTCTTAAGCTCAAGTACACGGAGCGCTTGCAATGAACAGTACGTTCAAGAAGCAGCTACGCATGCAGAATGGGCCAGAAGGTCCTCCTTTTTTTTGTAACTCCGCCTTGGGCCTCCTTTTATACGTCCAAGGGGTCACCAACAGTGGCAGACAGGAGTACAAGAGGTGTAAAGTTGCTACAGTGTTACATGATTATCACTGACGGATTAGGACAACCGCATTAAATGCCTCACTTAGGTGTTCCTAACTTTCTTGGGGACGGAAAAAGGACCCGTCCCATCAGCACCGCTTAACCCCATCTGCGGTCAGTGCCATGACATGCAACCAGGAGGACAGGCCCTAAAAGACAAGCTGGTCGCTGCCCTGGAGCGGTGGCGGTACGGTGGGATCTTGCCGGGTGTGAGATCTTGCCGGGTGTGAAGCCTTGCCGGGCCTTCGCGAGTCCTCCCGGCAAGTATCTTGCCGGGAACCCAGCCTTTGGTCTTCTGTCTTTTGGTCATCGGCTTGAATGCCTTCTTGATATCCTCGGTATATGTTTCCAGCTGTTCTCCGGCAGGCCTTGCCGCTGGTATGGCTACAACCGTCCGTGCACAAGTATGGGGTACTAAAAGACCCAAACTTTAGTACACCGACACTCCGAGGACAAGCCGGATACCACATATTGGACGATCCACTTTGATGGGTCCAGGCAATTGGAGGGCTCGGGGGCTGGAGTTGTGATAACTTCCCCGCGAGGTGATAAGTTTTGTTATGTTTTGAGACTTATGTTTTCCTATACTAACAATGCAGCAGAATATGAGGTTCTGCTTCACGGGCTTCGTATGGCTAAGGTGATGAACTTAAGCCGGGTCAGATGTTTGGGCGACTTAGATTTGGTGGCTCAACAGGTCTCTGGGACTTGGGATTCCAAGGACCCTCTCATGGCGGCTTACAGGCACGCTGTTACAAATATTGCTGGGCACTTCATGGGATACCAGGTTGATCATATTGATCACCGGCTTAATGAGGCAGCAGATGCACTGTCTCGCTTGGGGTCTCAGCGCAAGCCTGTTCCACCTAATGTTTTCCTGGATGTTCTGCACAACCCGTCAGTCAAGTTACCGATGGAGGAAGGCATTGCTATTCCTGACCTAGAAGCAGCACTGGTGGCCACTATTCATGCTACACCAGACTGGACAGTACCTTACCTGGCGTATCTTACCCATGGCGAGCTCCCAGTAGAGGAAATCATCGCTCGGCAGATTATCCGGAGGTCCAAGTCCATGACCATAGTCAATGGCGAGTTGCACCGACAAAGTGTTACATGCATTTTTCAACGTTGTGTTTCTCCTAAGGAGGGCCAAGAGATCCTTAATGAGATCTACTCTGGTGATTGTGGACATCATGCCGGCTCAAGGTCTCTAGTTGTAAAGGCTTTTCGGCATGGCTTTTACTGGCTTACAGCTCATGCAGATGCAGAGGAGATCTTTCGCAAGTGTGATGGATGCCATAAATTTGCTCGGCAAGCCCATGTGCCGGCTCAGGAATTGCGAATAATTCCAATTACTTGGCCCTTTGCAGTCTGGGGGCTTGATATGGTTGGACCTTTCAAATGATTCAAGAATAAACATACTCACTTGTTGGTTGCAGTTGACAAGTTTACCAAGTGGGTTGAAGCTGAGCCAATTAGCCATTGTGATGCTGCTACAGCTGTCAAGTTCTTGAAAAAGTTGATCTATCGTCATGGCTATCCACATAGCATCATCACTGATAATGGTACCAATCTGTCCAAGGGAGCCATGAAGCAGTTTTGTCAGCGAGAACATATCCGGCTTGATTTGGCCTCAGTGGCACATCCTCAGCCCAATGGACAAGCAGAACGAGCTAATCAAGAGTTATTATGCGGGATTAAACCCAGACTCATGGTGCCTCTTGAGCGGACCCCAGGATGCTGGGAGGAGGAACTACACAACTTATTCTTATAGACTCGTGTTGGGCCTCCAAGCGCAGAGTTTTGTAGGACAGTAGCAATTTTCCCTCAAGTGGATGACCTAAGGTTTATCAATCCGTGGGAGGCGTAGGTTGAAGATGGTATCTCTCAAACAACCCTGCAACCAAATACAAGAAATCTCTTGTGTCCCCAACACACCCAATACAATGGTAAATTGTATAGGTGCACTAGTTCAGTGAAGAGATGGTGATAAAAGTGTAGTATGGATAGTAGATATGGGTTTTTGTAATCTGAAAATATAAAAACAGCAAGGTAGCAAGTAACAAAAGTGAGCACAAACGGTATTGCAATGCTTGAAAACAAGGCCTAGGGTTCATACTTTCACTAGTGCAATCTCTCAACAATGCTAACATAATTGGATCATATAACAATCCCTCAACGTGCGACAAAGAATCACTCCAAAGTTCCTATTCGTGGAGAACATAAGATAGAGATTGTTGTAGGGTACGAAACCACCTCAAAGTTATCTTTTCCGATCAATCTATTGAGCTATTCCTATAGGTGTCACAAATAGCCCTAGAGTTCATAATAAAATAACACCATATGATACACATCAACCAACCCTAATGTCACCTAGATACTCCAATGTCACCACAAGTATCCATGACTTGATTATACGATATGCATCAAACAACTTCAGATTCATAATATTCAATCCAACACAAAGAACTTCAAAGAGTGCCCCAAGATTTCTACCGGAGAAAGTAGGACGAAAACGTGCATCAACCCCTATGCATAGATTACCCCAATGTCACCTCGGGAATCCGCGAGTTGAGTGCCAAAACATATATCAAGGGAATCAATATAATACCCCATTGTCACCACGGGTATTCATATGCAAGACATACATCAAGTGTTCTCAAATCCATAAAAATATTCAATCCGATAATAGTGAAACCTCAAAGGTAAAAACTCAATTCACCACAACAAGATAGAGAGGGAGAAACACCATATGATCCAACTACATTACCAAAGCTCGCGATACATCAAGATTGTGCCAAATCAAGAACACGAGAGAGAGAGATCAAACACATAGCTACTGGTACAAACCCTCAGCCCCGAGGGTGAACTACTCCCTCCTCGTCATGGAGACTGCCGGGATGATGAAGACGGCCTCCGGTGATGATTTCCCCCCTCTGACAGGGTGCCGAAAAAGGGCAGTAGATGAGATCGTGGAGGTACAGAGGCTTGCGGTGGCATAAAAACTCATCTAGGTTAACTTTCGGGGGTTTCTGAATATATATGATTTTTTGGCGTTGGAATCACGCGAAGAGGTGCCACAGGGGGCCCACGAGGCACCAGGGCGCGCCTGGGGGGCAGGCGCGCCCAGGTGGCTCGTGGGGCCCCTGTGGCTCTTCTGCTGCTCCTCCGAAGCTTCCTGGGTCTGTTTCCTTCTAGAAAGAATCATCAAAAAGTTTCGCTGCATTTGGACTTCGTTTGATATGGATTTTCTGGAAAACCAAAAACAAGCAGAAAACAACAACTGGCACTCGGCACTAGGTCAATATGTTAGTCCATGAAAATCATATAAAATCCATATAAAAGTGCACCAAAATCACACAAAACTATAATAAACATGGCATGAATACTTCATAAATTATAGATACGTTGGAGTCGTATCAGCATCCCCAAGCTTAATTCCTGTCCTCGAGTAGGTAAATGATAAAAGAAATAATTTATGAAGTGTGAATGCTAGCATAGTGCATAAGTTTGATCAATGATAATTTCAATCGCTTTTTCTAGCATTAATATATATCATAATCTGTAGATCATCTCATAAAACTTCTCATGATCAAGTAGCAAGCTATTCACATGTTTAAAGTATAGGCCATAAACTTTCTTGAAAACTAACAAACTATGTTCTCAGTCATCAAACAATTGCAATTCATCTTATTTTCAGGAAGGGTCTATGTAAGAGCTTTGATCTAGCAAATTCCACATACTCAACTATCATTTAGTCTTCCATGATTGCTGACACTCAAAGCATATTTTTAGAACAAACCGTTTCAGTCAAACACATAGGAAGATAGGGGCTTAATGTTTTGCCTCCCAACTTATTTATCTCATGGATAATGTCAACAATAATAACTCATGATCACCTATATTCAACTGGATATATGTGCCTGGATCTTTCCCTACCACATACTTGCCAACTAAAGAATAAATAGAGCGGAATAGGGATGAACATTAATGACTCTTGCATAAAAGTAAATACAGAAAAGTAAAAGATAGGCCCTTCGCAGAGGGAAGTAGAGGTTGTCATGCGCTTTTTGTTGTTGGATGCACAAGCCCTTAATGCAAAGGAACGTCACGTTATATTGCCCCTTGTGATAGCAACCTTTATTATGCAGTCCGTCGCTTTTATTTCTTTACCATCACAAGTTCGTACAACGCTTATTTTCCCTTGCAATAAAAGATCATACATATTTTAGGAGCAATTTTTATTGCTTTTTGCACCGATGACAACTTACTTGAAGGATCTTATTCAATCCATAGGTAGATATGGTGGACACTCATGGCAAGAAACTGGGTTTAAGGGTTTTTGGATGCACAAGTAGTATCTCTACTTAGTACGAATTTTTGGCTAGCAAAAGATCCTAAGCAAGCACCACATGTTAGAGGATCCATGACAATATAACTTCTATGTGAATATAAACAAACATAACTCATTACGTTGTCTTCCTTGTCCAACGTCAACTACTTGATCAAGCTTGAAAATAATTAATGGGGGCTCAAAATCATAGAAGATGTCCAAGATAGTATATTTATATGTGAAATTTCTCTTCCTTCAAAATTCTTTCATGAATTGTTCAAGTGACCAATGCTATCTTTGTTAACTTTCAATAAATTTTACCACTTATACTTCTTGTATGTGAAGTCACTACTCCCCATGGGACAAGCATATGAAGCATATAAATTTCAACTTTATGATATTCAATTCATTTCAACAATTTACTCATAGGATATAAGTGAAGCACAAGAGTAAATGACAAACTACTCCAAAAATATATAAGTGAAGATCAAATGAGTAGTTAAGTAATTAAGTAGCTATGTGAGAACTCTCTCTCATTTAAAAATTTCAGATCTTAAGTATTTTATTCAAACAGCAAATAAAACAAAATAAAATGACATTCCAAGGATAGCACATATCATGTGAAGAAGCAAGAACTTAGGCTCAACCAAAACTGATCGATAGTTGTTGAAGAAGAAAGGTGGGATGCCTACCAGGGCATCCCCAAGCTTAGATGCTTGAGACTTATTGAAATATTAATTTGGGATGCCTTGGGCATCCCCAAGCTTGAGCTCTTGTGTCTCCTTAATTCCTCTCATATCATGTCTTCTCCTAAATCTTAAAAACTTCATCCACACAAAACTCAACAAGAACTCGTGAGATAAGTTAGTATAAATCAACTCAAAACCTTAACATTCTCTACTGTAGCAAATCACTAAAATTATAATTAAACATTGCATACTAAATTCCTCTGCATATTTAATAGTCCTATCCACAAATAGAAACATTAAACAAGCAAACATATGCAAACAATGCAACTATAACAGCAATCTGCCAAAACATAACAGTTTGTAAAAGGGGAATAAGAATCCATACTTACCTAACTCCAAAAATTCTGAAAAATTACCAAGTGATAGAGAACTCATGCATTCTTACTGTGTAAAAATTTCAGATTTTTATCATGTTCTCACTATTCAGGAATATTCTGGACATAACAGAAAACTTTCTGTTTTCAAACAGCAACACACGAACTTGCAAACTGAGCATGGTAAAGGCTATAATTGGCATTTTATTGAACTAAAAGATACAAAACATGATTATTGATAACAGCAAGCAAAAATCAACAAAATAAAATGACGCTCCAAGCAAAACTCATATTATGTGATGAATAAAAATATAGCTCCGAGTGAGGTCACCGATAGTGTTGAAGACGGAAGAGGGGATGCCTTCCGTTGCATCCCCAAGCTTAGACGCTTGAGTATTCCTTGAGTATTACCTTGGGGTGCCTTGGGCATCACCAAGAATAGGGTCTTGCCGCTCCTTATTCTCCTCATATCGATATCTCACCCAAAACTTGAAAACTTCAATCACACAAAACTTAACGGAACTTCATGAGATGGGTTAGTATGATAAAGAATAAATCATCCACTTAGGTACTGTCAAGACAAGATTCATAATTGTTCTCACATAATGCCTACCGTATTGTATCATTTCCACAATTTATATTACTCAATATAAGCTATGGAAACACTAAAACAAGCAAACTATGCAATAAAAACAGAATCTGTCAAAAACAGAACAGTGTGTAGTGAGCGATTTAAAAACCATACTTATGTACCTCCAAAAATTCTGAAAAATTAGTAAAACGTAAAAAATTTGTAAACCAATACTGTGTACAAATTTCAGAATTTTTTCATGCTCCAGTACAGAATAGAAATTCCAGCACTGGACGCAAAAGTTTCTATTTTTGCACAGAATCAAATCAACAAGCATTCACACTATCCCAAAGGCTTTACTTGGCACATTATTGAAAGAAAACATATAAAGCATGATTCCCACAGTAGCATAAGCATGTGAACACAAAAAAACAGTAGGGGTAAATGTTGGGTTGTCTCCCAACAAGCGCTTTTCTTTAATGCCTTTTAGCTAGCCATGATGATTTCAATGATGCTCGCAAAAAAGTAAAGAATTGAAACACAAAGAGAACATCATGAAACATATGACAAGCACATTTAAGCCTAACCCACTTCCTATTCATAGGGATTTTGTGAGAAAATATTTTATAGGAGCAAGAATCAACTAGCATAGGAAGGCAAAACAAGTATAACTTCAAAACTTTCAACACATAGAGAGGAAACTTGATATTATTGCAACACCTACAAGCATATGATCGTCTCTCATAATAATTTTCAGTAGAATCATGAAGAAATTCAACAATATATCCATCACACAAAGCATTCTTGTCATGATACATAGGCATAGAATTTTTATTACTCTCCACACAACCAAATTTCTTCTCATCAATAATAGTGGGAGCAAATTCAATGAAATAACTATCATGAGATACTTGATTGGTATAATCCAATTGAAAATTAAAATCATGATGACAAGTTTCATGGTTATCATTATTCTTTATAGCATACATGTCATCACAATAATCATCATAGATAGCAACTTTGTTGTCATAATCAATTGAAACCTCTTCCAAAATTGTGGAATCATCATTAAATAAAGTCGTGACCTCTCCAAATCCACTTTCATAATTATAATCATCATAAATATGAGGCATGGTTTCATCATAACAATTTTTCTCATCAAAACTTGGGGGACTAAAAATATCATCTTCATCAAACATAGCATCCCCAAGCTTGTGGCTTTGCATATCATTAGCATCATGGATACTCAAAGAATTCATACTAACAACATTGCAATCATGATCATCATTCAAAGATTTTATGCCAAACATTTTATTGAATTCTTCTTCTATCAATTGAGCACAATTTTCCGCTCCATCATTTTCAAGAAAGACATTATAAAGATGAATAATATGAGGCAACCTCAATTCCATTTTTTGTAGTTTTCTTTTAAAAACCAAACTAGTGATAAAACAAGAAACTAAAAGATTCAATTGCAAGATCTAAAGATATACCTTCAAGCACACATCTCCCCGGCAATGGCGCCAGAAAAGAGCTTGATGTCTACTACACAACTTATTCTTGTAGACTCATGTTGGGCCTCCAAGCGCAGAGTTTTGTAGGACAGTAGCAATTTCCCCTCAAGTGGATGACCTAAGGTTTATCAATCCGCGGGAGGCGTAGGTTGAAGATGGTATCTCTCAAACAACCCTGCAACCAAATACAAGAAATCTCTTGTGTCCCCAACACACCCAATACAATGGTAAATTATGTAGGTGCACTAGTTCGGCGAAGAGATGGTGATAAAAGTGTAGTATGGATAGTAGATATAGGTTTTTGTAATCTGAAAATATAAAAACAGCAAGGTAGCAAGTAACAAAAGTGTGCACAAACGGTATTGCAATGCTTGAAAACATGGCCTAGGGTTCATACTTTCACTAGTGCAATCTCTCAACAATGCTAACATAATTGGATCATATAACAATCCCTCAACGTGTGACAAAGAATCACTCCAAAGTTCCTATTCGCGGAGAACATAAGATAGAAATTGTTGTAGCGTACGAAACCACCTCAAAGTTATCTTTTCCGATCAATCTATTGAGCTATTCCTATAGGTGTCACAAATAGCCCTAGAGTTCATACTAAAATAACACCATATGATACACATCAACCAACCCTAATGTCACCTAGATACTCCAATGTCACCACAAGTATCCATGAGTTGATTATACGATATGCATGAAACAACTTCAGATTCATAATATTCAATCCAACACAAAGAACTTCAAAGAGTGCCCCAAGATTTCTACCGGAGAAAGTAGGACGAAAACGTGCATCAACCCCTATGCATAGATTACCCCAATGTCACCTCGGGAATCCGCGAGTTGAGTGCCAAAACATATATCAAGTGAATCAATATAATGCCCCATTGTCACCACGGGTATTCATATGCAAGACATACATCAAGTGTTCTCAAATCCATAAAAATATTTAATCCGATAATAGTGAAACCTCAAAGGTAAAAACTCAATTCATCACAACAAGATAGAGAGGGAGAAACACCATATGATCCAACTATATTAACAAAGCTCGCGGTACATCACGATCGTGCCAAATCAAGAACACGAGAGAGAGAGATCAAACACATAGCTATTGGTACAAACCCTCAGCCCCGAGGGTGAACTACTCCCTCCTCGTCATGGAGACCGTCGGGATGATGCAGATGGCCTCTGGTGATGATTTCCCCCCTCCGGCAGGGTGCCGAAAAAGGGCTGTAGATGAGATCGTGGAGGTACAGAGGCTTGCAGCGGCGTAAAAACTCATCTAGGTTAACTTTCGGGGGTTTCTGAATATATATGTTTTTTGGCGTTGGAATCACGCGAAGAGGTGCCACAGGGGGCCCACGAGGCACCAGGGCGCGCCTGGGGGGGCAGGCGCGTCCAGGTGGCTCGTGGGGCCCCTGTTGATCTTCTGCTACTCCTCCAAAGCTTACTGGGTCTGTTTCCTTCCAGAAAAAATTGTCAAAAAGTTTCGCTGCATTTGGACTTCGTTTGATATGGATTTTCTGGAAAACCAAAAACAGGCAGAAAACAGCAACTGGCACTGGGCACTAGGTCAATATGTTAGTCCATGAAAATCATATAAAATCCATATAAAAGTGCACCAAAATCATACAAAACTATAATAAACATGGCATGAATACTTCATAAATTATAGATACGTTCGAGACGTATCAGCCGACCCTGGATTATTGCACATCTTCGGCCCTATTATACCTAAGTCACAGACTTCGTAGTATCTTCTGTACATAACTTCATGTATATATATATATATATATAGAAAGTCTATTCATCACCCAGGGTGCAGAATAAGTTATTCTTCACCCGAGGTAATCTTACGATCATTTCATAAATAAATTACATGTGAAATAGATATAGTTACATTCATATTGATTCACTGCGTATAATTTGGCATAAGGAAAAAAATATAGGTCATAAGACCAGAAAAATTACATTTTATGTACATTTTACATTTTACATTTTACGTAACATAAAATATTTTTTACGGCGATAATATTTTTTTTACGTTCTCTTTTTATGTCTGAAATAAGACAAAATTTACGAAACGTAAAATTACGGTGCATTGATGTTCAAATAGGGGGTGAAGAATAACTATTCCTCACCCAAGGTGACGAATAGTCAATCCCTATATATATATATATATATATATATATATATATATACAGCCCGTCTATTCTGCCAATATTGGCAGAATAGTTATTCTGCCCACATCCGAACTGCACGCTCAACGCGAGGGCACTGCACTTTCTGAAGCAAAGGTACTGCAATACAAACACTAGTGAACTTCTCGTCGAAAAAAACTGCACGTGGTGTTTTTTCGGTACTCTTTTCGATCCAGTTTTTAAACCGTTTGTCGGAACGAGGCGTGTAATATACCGTTGGAAAGCTATGGATTAGACGCAACTTCGCCATATAGAATTTTTTCCGAGATTCGTCACGGTTTAAGAGCAGTTTCGAAAATGGTGCGGCGCACGACGAGTGGCAGCGAGCGTATTTTCGCGATTTAATCTTCTAAACCGCTCGTCGGAATTAAGCAAATGATACGCCGTTGGAAAGATATCGTCGAGGCGCAACTTTTTCATATATATTACATTTTCTAATTCATTACGGTTTAATAGCAGTTTCAAATTTACTAAATCGCGGAATTCCGTTTTTTCAATTTTTTTGCAATTTTCGGTACTGTTTTTGCTCCAGTTTTTTAACCGTTTGTCGAAACTAGGCGTGTGATATGCCGTTGGAAAGCTACCGACGAGGCGCAACTTTCATATGTAGAAATGTTTTTGAGATTCCTTACGGTTTTAAATTAATTTTGAAAATGGTGCGGCGGACGACGGGTGGCAGCGGCCGTTTTTTCACGAATTTTTACAAACCGCTGGTCGGAATGATGCAAATGATATGCCGTTGGAAAGATATCGACGAGGCGCAACTTTTTCATGTAGAACACTCTCTCTAATTCCTTACGGTTTAAGAGCAGTTTTGATTTTACCGAAATGCGGACACTTTGTTTTTCGCGGAACCAAAATCGACGCGTGAACCGCATCAGACAGAAGAACGCACTGCTTTATACTAAAAACCGCACTGCATTATACGGGTAAGCGAACTACATGATTTTCTTTTGTCAGGCGTGAATTTTCCTAGGAGAGGAAGTGAAGTAAGCTTCAATTCAGACGTAAGTGAACCGCAACACTATCGAGTAGTGAACCGCATTACTTTTATTTGCCGTTTCCGTCACATTTTTCTCACACTTACGAGATGAACAGCATCAGAAGGCGAACCGCACTACTTCAGATGGAAGACCGCACTTCATCAAATGGGCAAGTGAACCGCATATATTTTTTTTCTAGCTTTTTAAAATTTGCATGAGGACTGCATCTGACTGCTCCTAGAACCTAGATGAACTCCTCTAGAGATGATCACTGCAAATTTAAAGAAACAAACTCTGACAAAAAAAATACAATATAACCCTCGGGGGGTTACTACAGCTCACATAGGCACTACAACTCTGCCCGCCGGTGAACTGCAAATGGCCTGGCAACCGAACAGGGGCTGCCAAACTGAAACTGAACTGCACCGACACGTAAATTGCCCGAGAACAAAATAAGCTAGCTGCTCGTCCAGGTGCGGCAAACCGCAAGCGCACTGCAAATTAAAGGAATGAGAACCGCAACCTTTTAAAGAAGTTTGTCCAAGGACAGATGTAGCTACTCGTGGTTATCGCAGTCCACTCCCAGCCGCGCTGCTACTCGAGGTTGTTGTGGCGCATGGGAGAGTCACTGAACTGCACGCCGTCGTATGCCGCACTGCACACCGACGTTGGCCGTACTGCACGCCCGCAGGTGCCACACATCTTGCCATTCAGGCCACGGTGATGCACGACCCACAGCCACATGCAACCAAATCAGTCGGTTTTTCAACAATGAGGAACCCCGCGTGGCTCCGTGTCTTCACCGCCAAACTGCCTCGCGCCAGGGACTGCACCACGCACGAGTAAATTAAACTGAACTGCACCCAATTTGTGAACAGAACTGCAGCAAACACAGCAATTACACTGAAGGAGGGGACACCCGCAACCGTTCCCGGTCTGCTCGGAGCCAAGGTCGAGGACCTCAAGCATCCTCGATTCGGCACTGGTGGCCAGCGAGGATGGCTGCCGAATCTCTTCCTCTCCCATGTCGTAGACGGCGGTGGTCGGGGAGGCCCATGAATGCCGGCGGCAGATATGAGGATGGGGAGGGGAGTGGGATGCCATCGAGGCTGAACCGCACGCCTGCGCCTGCCGGACTGCACACGCGCGTTGGCTAGAGTCAACGACCCCCACGGCAACGCTGCTGGAGTTGGGGAAGGATCTGCAGAAGTGGAGAACGGCAGAAGGTTGCCGCCACCGGCTTAGTTGCGCCCGACCGCCGCAACCGCGAAGAGAGGAGAACCTGCGGCATCTGCGAGCACCATCCGTTGACCTCCACTCTCCATGGCGGCGCGGCGATGTGGAGGTGGGGGTTGCTCGCCGGGGAAATACGGCATGATTGCCGGCCAGATCTAGTCGGGGATGTGTGCGGTGGAGGTGGGGGTGGCTGGGGCGGCGCCGAGTGGTGGCTGTGGCGGCTCGCGGGGAAGGTGGTCAGGGCGGGGGTACGGCGGCGTTGGGACGGCGGGCCGCGGCGGGGCGGGATGCGGTGGGACGGTGGGCCGCGGCGGGGTGGGACGTGGTCGGCGGCGGGCGGGATGTGCTGTGGCGGCGGGCGGTGGAGAAAGGAGCAGTTTTCTGGGGGGTGGGGGTGATGTGGATCGAGAGGAAGAAGGTGGGGTGGGTCGGGGACGTGGTCGTGGGGTGATGCGGGTTCGCGGGGCAGTGGGTCTTTGTTGGCAGAATAAGCATTTTTTTTGGGTAGAATAAGGTCTTAAGGGGGCTGGTAGAATAGACCCACCCTATATATATATATATATATATATATATATATATATATATTATGATCAATGAAAATAAAGCCTGCATCTCTGGATAATAGAGTTTGTCGTTTCGCCTCAAAAGTTGTGTGTTGAGTCTTTATTCTTTGATCATTGGTTACTTGGGGGCTTCCGACTCATCGAGTTTAGCTATTAACATCCCTCTTAACCTGGCATATGCCATCATATACTTGGTTAAACCTACCTGTTAGCAAGATGCTACTCACAAAAGGTGACCCGGTTGAACGCTTGATGAGTCAATCACATTGTTGACCCTGAACTCATCAAAGTTAAAACACTGGTTAAGTCACGTGAGAGCCGGCTTTCAGAGAGAGAGGATAAACCAAAAGAGGCTACAAAGCCTGCTTCCACTGAAAAGCAAATTCAAAATCGAGCCTCGAAAGCCGGTCTTTATGTCGTGCCTCGAAAGCTAGCTTTTATTCTTGCATTACTATGTTTATCATGTTATATAATATTTGTTGTTTACATTACAATCGTTTATATATATTCAATCTTTTTTACAGAAGCCGGCCTTCATCAGAAAGGCCGGGTCTCATCAATTTTGCTATTCAGATAACGACATCATATATTGCCGGGTTGCTAAGCAACCACAAGTTTCGGTTTATTGCCAAGTCTTCATATTTGAGGAATCAAACAGTCATCAACGTTGCCGGGCTACACAGTTACCGGATCTCATGATTCATACAAAGTTGGGGTTTTACTATCAAACTACTGGTTTATGACATAGCCATGGAGTCACGCATCAATCATTCACAAATATCACACAAAGTATTCAGTGCTCGATGGCACTCCCAGAAATTACAGGAGTTGTTGCAAACATTGTCACATGCCACAGTTGGGCCACTTTCAAATATCAAAGTATTTCTACAGAAGTTCAAGTTTGAGCGGGTGATGGTGGAGACCCGCATTCGGCTCTTCCGGGTTGCGCTGCTCCTGCTCTTCTTCAGCTCCTGCTGCTGTCGGGCCATGTTGCGCCGGCTCAGAAGATCCTCCCTCGCCAGCTTCATTGATTTGGCGGCTTCTGGCAAGCCACTGGATGGAAGACAGTGCCTCAAATACCATTTCTTCAATAAGTACATCTGCAGTGCTGACATCTGAGGTGAAGTCTTGCTTACATGGTGGCTCAAGGATGACGGCTTGTGGCTGAGGAATACTTCCGCGTTTGCCTTCTTCTGAATAGCCGACTTGAAACTTGCTTAAATCTAGCTCGTCAGCAATCTTGGTGGCAGCTGGCCGAATGGCCCGTACACAGCGAATATAATCTTCTTGTGTAAACTCCAAGTCATCTTCTTTCAGCTCCGGGAACCCGGCAGCTAGGAGAGCCGGGTCCATCTCTGGATGATAGGCCCTGGCCAGAGTCAGTGCACTCATAGCTCCTTGCCGGGCAGCAGACTTCTTAAGCTCTTTGATCCACTCTGGGACAGTGGAGAGTTCCTTGATCATTTCCATGATTTGGTAAGGAGGGGCCTGGGTGTTCTTCACTGCCATGACACACTTGGAGCCACCAACATGAAGTTGTTCAAGGAATTTATAGACGGCCTTCAACTTGACCAGAGGGACGCCCATCACATTGTGACCCCTTTTGCCTGTCAATACACAGGGAAAACATCAGTAACCCGGATATTTTGACGAGTCAACACAAGAAAGAATGATACTTACCAAAGATGGCAATGCACATTTGGGTCATATGGCCCTTCAGCGTCTGAAGTTCTTGAGTAACTGGCTCCAGTTTTAACTCGGCCTCTTCAGCACGTTTTACCAAGGCGGCTTTTTCATTCAAGAACTCGGTCTTGGCCTTCTCCAAATTATCTGTACAGGTGGCCAGTGATTCTTCAAAATCTAAGGATAGCTTTTCAGCTGTCTCTTGTAGTTTCTTCTCTGCCGCCACCTCTTCTGCCAAGTCGGCAACCCGAGCCTAGGACTGCTTCAGCATATCCTGCAAAAATATGTGCTACTTGTAGACTGCGTTGGTATTTTCCCTGAAGAGGAGAGGATGATGCAGTATAGTAGAGATAAGTATTTCCCTCAGTTAAGAACCAAGGTTATCAATCCAGTAGGAGAACCAGTCAAAATCCTTTAGCAGCACCTACACACACAAAAGCAAACACTTGCACCCAACACAAATAAAAGGGTTGTCAATCCTCTTACTGGTTATTTGCAAGGATTAATTCTGATAGTGATAGATAGATAAAGTAAAATACTAAATAAAATAAAAGTAAATAAATTGCAGCAAGGTATTTTTGGATTTTAATATATGATAAAAGTAGACCCGGGGGGCATAGTTTTCACTAGAGGCTTCTCTCTCGAACACGTAGCATACGGTGGGTAAACAAATTACTGTTGGGCAATTGATAGAAAAGCAAATAATTATGATGGATTCATGGCAATGATCATGTATATAGGCATCACGTCCAAGACAAGTAGACCGACTCCTGCCTGCATCTACTACTATTACTCCACCCATCGACCGCTATCCAGCATACATCTAGGGTATTAAGTATGAAACAGAGTAACGCCTTAAGCAAGATGACATGATGTAGACAAAGTAAACTCAAGCAATATGATTAAACCCCATCTTTTTATCCTTAATGGCAACAATACAAATACGTGTCATGTCCCTTTCTGTCACTGGGATTGAGCACCGCAAGATTGAACCCATCACAAAGCACCTATCCCATTGCAAGATAAACCAATCTAGTTGGCCAAACCAAATCGATAGATCGGAGAGAAATACAAAGCTATAACAATCATGCATAAAAGAGTTCAGAGAAGACTCAAATATTTCTCATGAATAATCTGATCATAAACTCACAATTCATCAGATCCCAACAAACACACCGGAAAAGAAGATTACATCGGATAGAACTCCAAGAACATCGAGGAGAACATGGTATTGAAGATCAAAGAGAGAGAAGAAGCCATCTAGCTACTAGCTATGGACCCGTAGGTCTATGGTAAACTACTCACACATCATCGAAAGGGCAGCAAGGTTGATGAAGAAGCCCTCCGTGATCGATTCCCCCTCCGGCAGAGTACCGAAAAAGGCCTCCAGATGGGATCGCGGAAGAACAGAGGCTTGCGGCGGCGGAAAGGTTTTTTCTTCTGTCTCTCTGGTATATTGGGAATATTTCGGAATTTATTGCGCTGGAATTAGGTCAGGAGGGGCTACGAGGGGCCCACAAGCCTGGGGGCGCGCCCTACCCTCTAGGGTGCGCCTCCCGAGCTTGTCGCTCCCTCGTGGCTCCTCTGGTCTTCTCCCGAAGCTTCGTGGGTCTCTTCTGGTCCAGAAAAAATTAATCCAAAGTTTTTTTTTCTCGTTTGGACTCTTTTTGATAATGATTTTCTGAAAAGACAAAACAAGCAAAAAAACAGCAACTGGCACTGGGCACTAGGTTAATAGGTTAGTCCCAAAAAATGATATATAATGGCATATAATTTCATAATAAACATCCAAGATTGATACTATAATAGCATGGAACAATCAAAAATTATAGATACGTTGGAGACATATCAAGCATCCCCAAGCTTAATTCCTACTCGTCCTCGAGTAGGTAAATGATAAAAATAGATTTTTTGATGTGGAATGCTACCTAACATGTTTCATCATGTAATCTCTCTTACGGTATGAATAATGAGATCCGAATGATTCAAAGCAATAGTCTATAGTTTGATATAAAGACATCAATACTCAGGCATACTAATAAACAATCATGCCCTTCAAAATAAAAATGCTAAAGAAAGTTATCCCTACAAAATCATATAATCCTGGCATGCTCCATCTTCTTAACACAAAGTACTTATCATGCACTACCCCGATGACAAGCCGAGCAATTGGTTCATACTTTTTAACGCACTTCAGCTTTTTCAACCCCCACGCAATACATGAGCGCAAGCCATGGATATAGCACTATGGGTGGAATAGAATGTGGTGGTAGAGATTAATAAGAGGAAGTCAAAAATAAGTAGATAGTCTCACATCGACGCAACTAATCAACGGGCTATGGAGATACCCATCAATTGATGTCAATGCGAGGAGTAGGGATTGCCATGCAACGGAAACACTAGTAGCTATAAGTGTATGAAAGCTCAACATGAAAACTAAGTGGGTGTGCATCCAACTTGCTTGCTCATGAAGACCTCGGGCATTTGAGGAAGCCCATCATCGGAATATACAAGCCAAGTTCTATAATGAAAAATTCCCACTAGTATATGAAAGTGACAAAATAGGAGACTCTCTATATGAAAAACATGGTGCTACTTTGAAGCACAAGTATGGAAAAGGATAGTAACACTGCCCCTTCTCTCTTTTTCTCTCATTCTTTCCTTTTTTCTTTTTTTTCTTTTTTTCATGGGCTCTTTTTGGCCTCCTTTTTTCTCTTTTTTTTATATTTCCTCACTGGGACAATGCTCTAATAATGATGATCATCCTACTTCTATTTACTTACAACTCAAAAGAAAATTACAACTCAAAACTAGAACAAAAATATGACTCTATATGAATGCCTCTGGCGGTGTACCAGGATGTGCAATGATACTAGCGTAAAATGTGTAAAAAATGATGAACAGTGGCTGGGCCACAAATACTATGTCAGCTATATGATCATGCAAAGCAATATGACAATGATGATGTGTGTCATAAAAACGGAACGGTGGAAGTTGCATGGCAATATATCTCGGAATGGCTATGGAAATGCCATGATAGGTAGGTATGGTGGCTGTTTTGAGGAAGATATAAGGAGGCTTATGTGTGATAGAGCGTATCATATCACGGGGTTTGGATGCACCGGCGAAGTTTGCACCAACTCTCGATGTGAGAAAGGGCAATGCATGGTACCGAAGAGGCTAGCAAATTGCGGAAAGGTGAGAGTGCGTATAATCCATGGACTCACATCAGTCATAAAGAACTCACATACTTATTGCGAAAGTTTATTAGCCCTCGAAGGAAAGTACTACTACGCATGCCCCTAGGGGGATAGATTGGTAGGAAAAGACCATCGCTCATCCCCGACCGCCACTCATAAGGTAGACAATCAATAATAAATCATGCTCCAACTTCTTAGCATAACGACAGATGATACGTGCATGCTTCGGGAATCACAAACCTTAACACCAATATTCTTACTAAACCACAATTATCTACTAGCACCTCCCACATATTACCATCTTAATATCGCAAAACTATTGCAAGGAATCAAACTTATCATATTCAGTGATCTACATGAAAGTTTTTATTATATCCCTCTTGAATACCTATCATATTAGGACCAAATGCATAACCCATGCATATTACCATTGCTATTCATTAGACTCTCAAAAATATATAAGTGAAGCATGAGAGTGCAACTATTTCTTTAAAATATAACCACCGCCGTGCTCTAAATGATATAAGTGAAGCACTAGAGCAACTGCCTAGCTCAAAAGATATAACTGAAGCACATAGAGTATTCTAACAAATCACGAATAGTGTGTGTCCCTCTCAAAAAGGTGTGTTTAGAAAAGATGATTGTGACAAACTAAAAAGGAAACGAAATTAAACGAACTATATCACAGGACGCTCCAAGTAAAACACATATCATGTGATGAATAAAAATATAGCTCCAAGTGAGTTACCGATAGATTGTAGACGAAAGAGGGGATGCCATCCGGGGCATCCCCAAGCTTAGACGCTTGAGTATTCCTTGAATATTATCTTGGGGTGCCTTGGGCATCCCAAGTTTAGGCTCTTGCCGCTCCTTATTCCTTTATCCATCGTAGTCTCACCCAAAACTTGAAAACTTCAGCACACAAAACTCAACAGAAACCTCGTGAGATCTGTTAGTATAACAAATAAATCTTAAACTTTAGGTGCTGTTGTAAATTGATTCATATTTAATATTGGCATAATACTACTTTACTCCAACTTCTCCATGACTCATACCCCCCGATACGATCCATAGATTCATCAAAATAAGCAAACTATGCAACAAAAATAGAATTTGTCTAAAACAGAACAGTCTGTAAATATCTGAATTAAAGTCATACTTATGTAACTCTAAAAATTATGAAAAATTAGGAAAACGTGGGAAATTCATATATCAATATTGTGTAAAAAATTCAGAGTTTTATCACGCTCCAGAAAAATATAAAAATTCCAGCACTGGACGCAAAAGTTTCTGTTTTCCAACAGCATCAATCATACTATCTTCCAAATCATCCCAAAGGCATTACTTGGCACAAACACTAATTAAAAGATAAAAACACAATCATAACAGAGGGTATAATTGTGTAAACTCACAAAAACAGAAGGTAAAACAAAAAAATATTTTATTCATTGGGTTGCCTCCCAACAAGCGCTATTGTTTTATGCCCCTAGCTAGGCATAATGCATAGTTTCAAGTGTTGTCATCCTTCAAATTAATTCCATAGGTGGCCCTCATAATAGATTCATAAGGTGGCTTAATTCTCTTTCTAGGGAAGTGTTCCATCCCTTTCTTTAATGGAAATTGAAATCTTATATTACCTTCTTTCATATCAATAATATCACCTATGGTTCGTAGGAAAGGCCTACCAAGTATTATAGGACAAGAAGGATTGCATTCAATATCAAGAACAGTAAAATCCACGGGCACATAATTTCTATTAGCAAGAATAAGCACATCATTTATTCTACCCAATGGCTTTTTAATAGTGGAATCCGCAAGATGTAAATTAAGGGAACAAGCATCCATTTCGGTGAGATCTAGCACGTCACATAAAGATTTTGGTATAGTAGAGACGCTAGCACCAAGATCACATAAAGCATTACATTCATAATATTTAATTTTAACTTTGATAGTAGGTTCCCATTCATCATGTAATTTTCTAGGAATTGAAACTTCCAACTCAAGTTTTTCTTCATGAGCTTTTATCATAGCTTCTACAATATGTTTAGTACAAGCTTTATTTTGTTCATATGCATTAGGTGAATTAATCATGGATTGCAACAAATAAATACACTCAATTAAGGAACAATTATCATAATTAAAGTCCTTGTAATTCAAAGTAGTGGGTGCATCACTATTTAAAGTTTTGACCTCTCCAAACCCATTTTTTTCATTTTTATCATTAAGATCATCACCCTCCAAATGATTGGGATGCCTTCTAGCTAAAGTTGACTCACCTTCAATCCCTTTTTCATCAAGTTTTATGTTACTAAATAGGGATTCAATAGGGGTGACACCAATTATTTTAATATCCTCATCATTACTACGATAGAAACCGGGTGGAATAGCTTTTTCTAAGAATTCTCGCTTAGCTCTCAACCTAGCGGTCCTTTCTTTACTTTCATTAATGGAGATATAGATAGCTTTAATAGACTCATTTATATCATGCTTGGGTGGCAAAATTTTAATTTTGACATTTTCCACATCATAAACAATTCTATCCATGTTCCTAGACATTTCATCCACTCTATTCAACTTTTCTTCTACCATCGCATTGAAAATCTTTTGCGAATTAATAAATTCTTTAATATTACTTTCAAGATCAGAGGGTATCCCATTATTATTATTATTATATGGATTGCCATAGGAATTACCATAATTATTAGAGGAATTTCTGGGAAATGGTCTAGGATTGAAATTACCCCTATAAGCATTGTTGTTGCAGTTATTTCTAGAGACAAAATTCACATCGATAGCATAATTATTTTGCTCAATAAAAGTAGACAATGGCACATCATTAGGATCAACATGAGCATTTTTACTAGCAAGCAATTTCATAAGAGCATCCATCTTATCACTCAAAGTATTAATTTCTTCAACAGAATTTACCTTCTTACCAGTTGGAGTTCGTTCAGTGTGCCATTGAGAATAATTTGTCATAATATTATCTAGGAGTTTTGTAGCTTCTCCCAATGTAATTTCCATAAAAGTACCACCTGCGGCAGAGTCTAGCAAATTTCTAGAAACAAAGTTTAGTCCCGCATAAATTTTTTGTATGATCATCCATAGGCTTAAACCATGTGTTGGGCAATTTCTTATCATTAATTTCTCCCAAGATTGTGCAACATGTTCATGCTCAAGTTGCTTAAAATTCATAATTTGATTTCTCAAAGAAATAATCTTAGCGGGAGGAAAATACTTGGCAATAAAAGCATCCTTACATTTATCCCAAGAATCAATACTATTTCTAGGCAAGGATGAAAAACCAAGTTTTAGCACGATCTCGTAGTGAGAACGGAAATAATTTCAATTTGACAATATCATTATCCACATCTTTTTTTCTTTTGCATATCACAAAGTTCAACGAAAGTATTTAGATGGGATGCCGCATCTTCATTAGGACTACCAGAAAATTGTTCTTTCATAACAAGATTAAGCAAAGCAGCATTAATGTCACATGACTCCGCACTAGTGGCGGGAGGAGCAATAGGAGTACTAATAAAATCATTATTATTAGTATTGGAAAAGTCACACAATTTTGTATTTTCTTGAGACATCACGACGAAGCAAACAAACTAGCAAACAAGCAAACAAGCAACGAAAATATTTTTGTGTTTTTGTAAAAAAAAATTAGAAGTGGGGGAGATGAAAATGAGAGGCAAATGGAAATAAAATAAATGCAAGTGGATGATAGTTTGTGCGAAGGTACTTGATAATTTTGGTGATGTCTCCCGGGCAACGGCGCCAGAAATTCTTCCTGCTACTTGTAGATTGCGTTGGTATTTTCCCCGAAGAGGAGAGGATGATGCAGTATAGTAGAGATAAGTATTTCCCTCAGTTAAGAACCAAGGTTATCAATCCAGTAGGAGAACCAGTCAAAATCCTTTAGCAGCACCTACACACACAAAATCAAACACTTGCACCCAACGCAAATAAGAGGGTTGTTGATCCTCTTAGCGGTTATTTGCAAGGATTAATTCTGATAGCGATAGATAGGTAAAGTAAAATACTAAATAAAATAAAACTAAATAAATTGTAGCAAGGTATTTTTGGATTTTAATATATGATAAAAGTAGACCCGGGGGCCATAGTTTTCACTAGAGGCTTCTCTCTCGAACACATAGCATACGGTGGGTAAACAAATTACTGTTGGGCAATTGATAGAAAAGCAAATAATTATGAAGGATTCATGGCAATGATCATGTATATAGGCATCACGTCCGAGACAAGTAGACCAACTCCTGCCTGCATCTACTACTATTACTCCACCCATCGACCGCTATCCAGCATGCATCTAGGGTATTAAGTATGAAACAGAGTAACGCCTTAAGCAAGATGACATGATGTAGACAAAGTAAACTCAAGCAATATGATTAAACCCCATCTTTTTATCCTTAATGGCAACAATACAAATATGTGTCATGTCCCTTTCTGTCACTGGGATTGAGCACCGCAAGATTGAACCCATCACAAAGCACCTCTCCCATTGCAAGATAAACCAATCTAGTTGGCCAAACCAAATAGATAGATCGGAGAGAAATACAAATCTATAACAATCATGCATAAAAGATTTCAGAGAAGACTCAAATATTTCTCATGAATAATCTGATCATAAACTCACAATTCATCGGATCCCAACAAACACACCGGAAAAGAAGATTACATCGGATAGAACTCCAAGAACATCGAGGAGAACATGGTATTGAAGATCAAAGAGAGAGAAGAAGCCATCTAGCTACTAGCTATGGACCCGTAGGTCTGTGGTAAACTACTCACACATCATCGGAAGGGCAGGAAGGTTGATGAAGAAGCCCTCCGTGATCGATTCCCCCTCCGGCAGAGTACCGGAAAAGTCCTCCAGATGGGATCGCGGAAGAACAGAGGCTTGCGGCGGCGGAAAGGTTTTTTCTTCTGTCTCTCTGGTATATTGGGAATATTTGGGAATTTATAGCACTGGAATTAGGTCAGGAGGGGCTACGAGGGGCCCACAAGCCTGGGGGGCGCGCCCTACCCCCCAGGGCGTGCCTCCCGAGCTTGTCTCTCCCTCGTGGCTCCTCTGGTCTTCTCTTGAAGCTTTGTGGGTCTCTTCTGGTCCAGAAAAAATTAATCCAAAGTTTTTTTTTTCTTGTTTGGACTCTTTTTGATAATGATTTTCTGAAATGACAAAAACAAGCAAAAAACAGCAACTGGCACTGGGCACTAGGTTAATAGGTTAGTCCCAAAAAATGATATATAATGGCATATAATTGCATAATAAACATCCAAGATTGATACTATAATAGCATGGAACAATAAAAAATTATAAATACATTGGAGACGTATCAATATGTTGAAGTTACAAGTAGAAATTGGAAGTCCCAAGTCGCCGCAGGCGGCTGACCCGGCACTTGGGGGCTACGGGATATTTGCTTCTGTCTATCAAGTTTACAACAAGTATGACATTCCGAGTCACCGCAGGCGCACGACCCGGCACTTGGGGGCTACATTGTGCAAACTCAAGTTAACCAAAAAATGGAAGTCCCACATCGCTGCAAGCATGCAACGTGGCACTTGGGGGCTAATGCATGATCATTTTTTAAATTTGAGACCCGGCCCATCACATATTGATAAGCCGACTCTTGGGGGCTACCACATGCTTCCTATTTCAAATCATACATGCAAAGCTCCAGCCCACTATTACATAGTAACCCGGTGCTTGGGGGCTACAGTTGACTACAATTACAGGATTGCGCTGAGTTCTAGTTTTAGTAAGTCTCAAGCAAATTACTGAAGTATCTTTACTTAAGATTTGGAGGCTACATGTATACAAGTACAGGAGGGAGTAGTAAGATTTACCTCATATTTCCTTTTTAAGCTGCTTACTATGGCTGCTTCAGTTTCCCGGCTCTCAGACAGCCGGGTTGAAAACTTCTGGTGCAAAGATTCCACGTCAAGATCTTCAAAGGACTGAAAGTCAAGGCTCACCTCTACCTTTTCCTTCATTGGCGACTCGCCTTTAGCTATGATTTTAGCCAAGGCGGTCGAAGTTTCTGGAGGGGTGTGCTACTTGTGAACTGCATTGGGATTTCCCCGAAGAGGAGAGGATGATGCAGTACAGTAGAGATAAGTATTTCCCTCAGTTAAGAACCAAGGTTATCAATCCAGTAGGAGAACCACACAGAACCTCGTTAGCAGCACCTACACACACAAAAGCAAATACTTGCACCCAACGCAAACAAGAGGGTTGTCAATCCCCTTGGCGGTTACTTGCAAGGATTAATTCTGATAGTGATAGATAGAAAAGTAAATTGCAAAACAAAAGAAAGGAAACAAAATTGCAGCAATGTATTTTTGTATTTTAATATATGATAAAAGTAGACCCGGGGGCCATAGTTTTCACTAGAGGCTTCTCTCTCGAACGCATAGCATACAGTGGGTAAACAAATTACTGTTGGGCAATTGATAGAAAAGCGCATAGTTATGACGATATTCAAGGCAGTGATCATGTATATAGGCATCATGTCCGAGAGAAGTAGATCGACTCCTGCCTGCATCTACTACTATTACTCCACCCATCGACCGCTATCCAGCATGCATCTAGGGTATTAAGTTAATGAAAACAGAGTAACGCCTTAAGCAAGATGACATGATGTAGACAAAGTAAACTCAAGCAATATGATTAAACCCCATCTTTTTATCCTTAATGGCAACAATACAAATACGTGTCTTGTCCCTTTCTGTCACTGGGATATAGAACACCGCAAGATTGAACCCATCACAAAGCACCTCTCCCATTGCAAGATAAATCAATCTAGTTGGCCAAACCAAATGGATAGATCGGAGAGAAATACAAAGCTATAACAATCATGCATAAATAAGTTCAGAAAAGACTCAAATATTTCTCATGAATAATCTGATCATAAACCCACAATTCATCGGATCCCAACAAACACACAGCAAAAGAAGATTACATCGAATAGAACTCCAAGGAGATCGAGGAGAACATTGTATTGAAGATCAAAGAGAGAGAAGAAGCCATCTAGCTACTAGCTATGGACCCGTAGGTCTGTGGTAAACTACTCACACATCATCGGATGGGCAGCAAGGTTGATGTAGAAGCCCTCTGATACGTCTCCAACGTATCTATAATTTATGAAGTATTCATGCCATGTTTACAACAATTTTATATGGTTTTGGTATGATTTGAATGGAACTAACCTGGACTAACGCTGTTTTCAGCAGAACTACCATGGTGTTGTTTTTTGTGCAAAAATAAAAGTTCTCGGAATTGGCTGAAACTTTTTGGTGATTTTTTTGGAACATAAGAGACCCCCGAAGCTTCGTGGAAGGACCAGAAGAGTCACGAGGAAGCGACAAGCCTGCTAGGCGCGCCCTGGGGGTAGGCAGGGCCTAGCGAGCTTGCCGCTCCCTCGTGGGCCCCCTTGACGTGAAACCAATGCCAAAAATTCCATAAATACCAAAAACCCCAGAAAGAAACCTAGAACTTCCACGCCGCCACCGCAAGCCTTTGTACCGAAGCGATCTCATCCGGAGCCCTGTTCCGGCACTCTGCCGGAGGGGAAATCATCACCGGAGGCCATCTTCATCATCCTGGTGGTCTCCATGACGAGGATGGAGTGGTTCACCCTCGGGGCTGAGGGTATGTACCAGTAGCTATGTGTTTGATCTCTCTCTCTCTCTCGTGTTCTTGATTTGGCACGATCTTGATGTACCGTGCGCTTTGTTAATATAGTTGGATCATATGGTGTTTCTTCCCTCTCTATCTTCTTGTGATGAATTGAGTCTTTTCCCTTTGAGGTTTCGTTATTGTCGGATTGAATATTTTAGATTTGAGAACACTTGATGTATGTCTTGCATGTGGATACCCGTGGTAACAATAGGGTATTCTATTGAGTCACTTGATGTATGTTTTGGTAATCAACATGCGGATTCCCGTGACCTTGGGGTGATCTAGGCATAGGGGTTGGTTGCACGTTTTCATTATCTTTTCTCCGATAAGAAACTTTGGGGGTGCTCTTTGAAGTTCTTTGTGTGGATTGAATATTATCAATCTGAAGTTGTTTGATGCATATCGAATAATCAACTCACGGATACTTGTGGTGACATTGGAGTATCTAGGTGACATTAGAGTTGGTTGATGCGTATCATATGGTGTTATTTTAGTACGAACTCTAGGGCTGTTTGTGACACTTATAGGGACGGCTCAATAGATTGATCGGAAAAGATAACTTTGAGGTGGTTTCGTACCCTACAATAATTTCTATCTTATGTTCTCCGCTAACAGGAACTTTGGAGTGATTCTTTATCGCACGTTGAGGGATTATTATATGATTGAATTATGTTAGCATTGTTGAGAGATTGCACTAGTGAAAGTATGAACCCTAGGCCTTGTTTTCAAGCATTTCAATATCATTTGTGCTCACTTTTATCACTTGCTACCTTGCTGTTTTTATATTTTCAGATTTCAAAAACCTATATCTACTATCCATACTACACTTGTATCACCATCTCTTCGCCGAACTAGTGCACCTATACAATTTACCATTGTATTGGGTGTGTTGGGGACACAAGAGATTTCTTGTATTTGATTCCAGGGTTGTTCGAGAGAGACCATCTTCATCCTATGCCTCCCACGGATTGATAAACCTTAGGTCATCCACTTGAGGGAAATTTGCTACTTTCCTACAAAACTCTGCACTTGGAGGCCCAACAACGTCTACAAGAATAAAGTTGTGTAGTAGACATCAAGCTCTTTTCTGGCGCCGTTGCCGGGGAGGTGAGTGCTTGAAGGTATATCTTTAGATCTTGCAATTGAATCTTCTAGTTTCTTGTTTATTCACTAGTTTGGTTTTATAAAAGAAAACTAAAAAAATGGAATTGAGGTTGCCTCAATTACTTCATCTCTATAATGTCTTTCTTGAAAATGATGGATCAGAAAATTGTTCTAAAGTGTTAGAAGAAGAATTTAATAAAATGTTTAGCATAAATTCTTTGAATGATGAGCATGTTTGCAGTGTTGTTAGTATGCTTTCTATGAATATCCATGATGCTAATGATATGCAAAGCCATAAGCTTGGGGATACAATGTTTGATGAAGATGATATTTTTAGTGCCCCTACTTTTGATGAGAAAATTTATTATGATGATTGCGTGCCTCCTATTTATGATGATTATATTGATGAAAGTGGGTTTGGAAGAGTGTCAACTCTAGGTACTAATGATCCCACTATTTTGGAGGGTGTTGAATCTTTTTACAATATTGATGAAAGTGGATTTGGAGAGGTCGTGACTTTATTTAATGATGATTCCACTATTTTGGAAGAGGTTTCAATTGATTATGACAACAAAGTTGCTATCTATGATGATTATTGTGATGACATGTATGCTATAAAGAATAATGATAACTATGAAACTTTTCATCATGATTTTAATTTTCAATTGGATTATGCCAATCAAGTATCTCATGATAGTTATTTTGTTGAGTTTGCTCCCACTATTATGAATAAGAAGAAAATTGCTTATGTGGAGAGTAATAAATATTCTATGCTTGTGGATCATCAAAAGAATGCTTTATGTGATAGCTATATTGTTGAATTCATTCATGATGCTACTGAAAATTATTATGAGAGAGGATCATATGCTTGTAGGTGTTGCAATAATATCAAATTTCCTCTCTATGTGATGAAAATTTTGAAGTCATGCTTGTTTTTGTTGGAAATATGCCCTAGAGGCAATAATAAAATGGTTATTATTATATTTTCTTGTTCATGATAATCGTTTATTATCCATGCTATAATTGTATTGGTTGGAAACACAAATACATGTGTGGATACATAGACAACAACATGTCCCTAGTGAGCCTCTACCGGACTAGCTCGTTGATCAAAGATGGCCATGGTTTCCTGGTCATAGACATGAGTTGTCATTTGATAACGGGATCACATCATTAGGAGAATGATGTGATGGACAAGACCCAAACTATGAACGTAGCATATATGATCGTGTCAAGTTTATTGCTATCGTTTTCGCATGTCAAGTATCTGTTCCTATGACCATGAGATCATGCAACTCACTGACACCGGAGGAGTACCTTGTGTGTATCAAACGTCGCAACGTAACTGGGTGACTATAAAGATGCTCTACAGGTATCTCCGAAGGTGTCTGTTGAGTTGGCATGGATCAAGACTGGGAATTTGTCAGTCCGTATGACGGAGAGGTATCTCAGGGCCCACTCGGTAATACAGCATCACAATGAGCTTGCAAGCAATGTGACTAAAGAGTTAGCCACGGGATCTTGTATTACGGAACGAGTAAAGAGACTTGCCGGTAACGAGATTGAACTAGGTATGGAGATACCGACGATCGAATCTCGGGCAAGTAACATATCGCCGGACAAAGGGAATTGCATACGGGATTGACTGAATCCTTGACATCGTGGTTCAACCGATAAAGATCTTCGTTGAATATGTAGGAACCAATATGGGCATCCAGGTCCCGCTATTGGTTATTGACCGGAGAGGAGTCTCGGTCATGTCTGCATATTCCCGAACCCGTAGGGTCGCACGCTTAACGTTCGGTAGCGCTAGGGTAGTATTGAGATATTAATAGTGGAAAGTCCGAAGGTTGTTCGGAGTCCCGGATGGGATCCGGGACATCATGAGGAGCTCCGGAATAGTCCAGAGGTAAAGATTCATATATGGAAAGTTGTTATCGGGGTTCAGAAAAAAGTTTGAGTTTTTTCGGTATTGTACCGGGAAGGTTCTAGAAGGTTTCGGAGTGGGGACCACCTGCATGGGGGACCCACATGAACGTGGGTAGTGGGGAAAGTCCCTACAACCCTGGTCTAGGCGCACCAAGATCCTCCCTTAAAAGGAATAGTATCATATCCCAAAGGGATAAGATCAGGATCCCTAAAAAGGGGGGATAGTGATCGGTGGGGAAGGAAAGGAGGGATTTCCTTCCTCCCCCTTTGGCCAATGACCCTAGGGCCTTGGAGGGCAAGCCACCAGCCCCCTCCACGCCTATATAAAGGTGGGGAGGCGTTGGGGGCAGCCACCCCTTGGACCCTTGCCCGTTACCTCTCCCAACTCCTCCCACGTTTCACCGGTACGCGCTTGGCGAAGCCCTGCCGGAATTCCGCTGCCACCACCACCACCATACCGTCGTGTTGGTCCCGATCTCATCTACCCCCTCTCTCTCGCTTGCTGGATCAAGAAGGAGAGGACGCCGTCGAGCCGCACGTGTGCTAAACTCGGAGGTGTCGTCCGTTCGGCACTTGATCGGGAGTTCGTGGACGGATCGTGATTGGATCGCGAAGACGTTCGACTACATCAACCGCATTTCTTAATGCTTCCGCTTAGTGATCTACAAGGGTATGTATATGCAATCTCTCCTCTCGTAGATGTTCATCTCCTAGATCGATCTTGGTGAGCGTAGGAAATTTTTTGTTTCCCATGCAATGTTTCCCAACAGTGGTATCAGAGCTAGGTCTTTGCGTAGATGACATCACGAGTAGAACACAAAGGAGTTTGTGGGCGTTGATATTCAGATTGCTTCCTTCCTTGGTCTTTTCTTGATTCAGCGGTATTGTGGGATGAAGCGGCCCGGACCAACTTTACATGTCCACGTACATGAGACCGGTTCCATCGACTGACATGCGACTTTGTTGCATAAGATGGCTGGCGGGTGTCTGTCTCTCCCACCTTAGTTGAATCGGATTCGACGAAGGCGGTCCTTGTAGAAGGTTAAATAGCAACTTGCATATCACCGTTGTGGTGTTGCGTAGGTAAGAATCGTTCTTGCTAGATACCCATAGCAGCCACGTAAAACATGCAACAACAAATTAGAGGACGTCTAACTTGTTTTTGCAGGGTATGTTGTGATATGATATGGCCAAAGACATGATGAAATATATTTGATGTATGAGATGATCATATTTTGTAATAGTTTATCTCGGCTTGCATGTCGATGAATACGGCAACCGGCAGGAGCCATAGGGTTATCTCTAATTATTGTATGACCTGCGTGTCAATCATTAAGCGCTATGTAATGCTTTACTTTATCGCTAAACGGTAGCAATAGTAGTAGAAGCATGGTTGGCGTGACAACCCCGATGGCGACGCGATGATGGAGATCATGGTGTCATGCCGGTGACGATGGAAATCATGCCGGTGCTTTGGAGATGGAGATCAAAAGCACAAGTTCATGGCCATATCATGTCACTTATGATTTGCATGTGATGTTAATCTTTTTATGCATCTTATTTTGCTTAGGACGACGGTAGCATTATAAGGTGATCCCTCTCTAAAATTTCAAGATAAAATTGTGTTCTCCCCAAGTGTGCACCGTTGCGAAAGTTCGTCGTTTCGAAGCACCACGTGATGATCGGGTGTGATAGACTCTACGTTCACATACAACGGGTGCAAGCCATTTTTGCACATGCGGAACGCTTGGGTTAAACTTGATGAGCCTAGCATGTACAGACATGGCCTCGGAACACAAGAGACCGAAAGGTCGAACATGAGTCATATAGTAGATATGATCAACATGGAGATGTTCACCATTGAAACCACCTCATCTCACGTGATGATCGGACTTGGGTTGGTAAATTTGGATCATGTTTCACTTGGACGACCGGAGGGATGTCGATTTGAGTGGGAGTTTTTAAGTAAACTAAACTCATTATCTTGAACAATAGTCTAAGTTGTCTTTGCAAATTTATGTTGTAGATCAATGGCTCGCGCAGTAGCTTTCCTGAATTTCAATGCGTTCCTAGAGAAAGCCAAGCTGAAAGATGATGGAAGTAACTTTGTAGACTGGGCCCGTAATCTGAGGATTATCCTCACGGCTGCCCAAAAGGCTTATGTCCTTGATGCACCGCTTGGTGAGCAACCCCCTCCAGCGTCTGTGGACGTTATGAACGCCTGGCAGGCGCGTGTTGATGACTACTTTATAGTTCAGTGCGCCATGTTGTATGGCTTAGAACCGGGACTTCAAAGGCGTTTTGAACGTCATGGAGCATATGAGATGTTCCAGGAGTTGAAGTTTATTTTTGAGAAGAATGCCCAGATCGAGAGGTATGAGACCTCCGATAAGTTCTATGCTTGCAAGATGGAGGAGAACGGGTCTGTCAGTGAACACATACTCAAAATGTCTGGGTATTACAACCGTCTGGCTGAGTTGGGAGTTGTGCTCCCGCCAGAGGCGATCACTGACAGAGTTCTTCAGCCGCTACCACCTAGCTACAAGAGCTTTGTGTTGAACTATAACATGCAAGGGATGAACAAGTCAGTCGCCGAGCTGTTTGCGATGGTGAAAGTCGCTGAGTCAGACATCCAGAAGGAGCATCAAGTGTTGATGGTCAATAAAACCACTAGTTTCAAGAAGAATGGCAAGGGCAAGAAGGGAAACTCCAAGAAGAGTGGCAAAGTAGTTGCCCCTCCCGTGAAGAAACCCAAGGCTGGGCCCAAGCCGGAAACTGAGTGCTTCTATTGCAAGGGAACTGGCCACTGGAAGCGGAATTGCCCCAAGTATCTGGCCGACAAGAAGGGGGCCAACGCCAAACAAGGTATATATGATATACATGTTATTGATGTGTACCTTACCAACTCTCGTTGTAGTGCCTGGGTATTTGATAACGGTGCGGTTGCTCACATTTGCAACTCAAAGCAGGAACTGCAGAATAGACGGAGGCTGGCAAAGGAAGAAGTGACGATGCGCGTGGGAAATGGTTCCAAGGTTGATGTGATCGCCGTCGGCACGCTCGCTCTTCGATTACCATCGGGATTAGTGATGAACCTGGATAATTGTTATTTAGTGCATGCGTTGAGCATGAACATTATATCTGGATCTTGTTTAATGCGAGACGGTTACTCATTTAAATCAGAGAATAATGGTTGTTCTATTTATATGGGTAATATCTTTTATGGTCATGCACCCATTGTGAGGGGTTTATTCTTATTGAATCTCGATAGTGATGATACACATGTTCATAACATTGATGCCAAAAGATGTAGAGTTGATAATGATAGTACCACTTTCTTGTGGCACTGCCGCTTAGGTCATATTGGTGTAAAACGCATGAAGAAACTCCATGCTGATGGACTTTTGGAGTCACTTGATTTTGAATCACTTGACACATGCGAACCATGCCTCGTGGGCAAGATGACTAAGACCCCATTCTCTGGAACAATGGAACGGGCAAGTGACTTGTTGGAAATCATACATACTGATGTGTGCGGTCGGATGAGCATTGAGGCGCGCGGTGGATATCGTTACTTTCTCACCTTCACCGACGATTTGAGTAGATATGGGTATGTTTACTTAATGAAACACAAGTCTGAAACGTTTGAAAAGTTCAAGCAATTTCAGAGTGAAGTTGAGAATCATCGTAACAAGAAGATCAAATTCCTACGATCTGATCGAGGGGGAGAATATCTGAGTTATGAGTTTGGCAGTCACTTAAGACAATGTGGAATTGTTTCACAGTTGACGCCACCTGGAACACCACAGCGTAATGGTGTGTCCGAACGTCGTAATCGAACCTTATTGGATATGGTGCGTTCTATGATGTCTCTTGCCGATCTGCCACTATCATTTTGGGGTTATGCGTTAGAGACAGCTGCATTCACTTTAAATAGGGCACCATCTAAGTCCGTTGAGACGACACCGTATGAACTGTGGTTTGGCAAGAAACCAAAGTTGTCGTTTCTTAAAATTTGGGGATGCGATGCTTATGTCAAAAGGCTTCAGCCAGATAAGCTTGAACCCAAAGCGGACAAATGCATCTTCATAGGATACCCAAAAGAGACAGTTGGGTATACCTTCTATCTCAGATCCGAAGGCAAAGTGTTTGTCGCTAAGAACGGGTCCTTTCTCGAGAAAGAGTTTCTCTCGAAAGAATTGAGTGGGAGGAAGATAGAACTTGATGTGGTTGTTGAACCTTTACTTCAACCAGAGAGTAGCACTGCGCAGAAAAATGTTTCTGTGGAACCTACATCAGTTGAAGAGGAAGCTGATGATGGTGATCATGAAGCTTCGGATCAAGTTACTATCGAACCTCGTAGGTCGACAAGGATACGTACTGCTCCTGAGTGGTACGGTAACCCTGTCTTAAAGGTCATGTTGTTGGACAACGATGAACCTACGAGCTATGGAGAAGCGATGGTGGGCCCGGATTCCGACAAATGGTTAGAGGCCATGAAATCCGAGATGGGATCCATGTATGAAAACAAAGTATGGACTTTGGAAGTATTACCTGAAGGGCGAAAGGCCATTCAGAATAAATGGATCTTCAAGAAGAAGACGGACGCAGACGGTAATGTCACCGTCTATAAAGCTCGACTTGTGGCAAAGGGTTTTTCACAAGTTCAAGGAGTTGACTACGATGAGACTTTCTCACCCGTAGCGATGCTTATGTCCGTCAGAATCATGTTAGCAATAGCTGCATTTTTCGATTATGAAATTTGGCAGATGGATGTCAAAACAGCGTTCCTTAACGGTTTTCTTAAGGAAAAGTTGTATATGATGCAACCAGAAGGTTTTGTCGATCCAGAGAATGCTGACAAAGTTTGCAAACTCCAGTGATCCATTTATGGACTGGTGCAAGCGTCTCGGAGTTGGAATCTTCGCTTTGATGAGGTGATCAAAGCATTTGGGTTTATACAAGTTTACGAAGAAGCTTGTATTTACAAGATAGTGAGTGGGAGCTCTATAGCATTTCTAATATTATATGTGGATGACATATTGCTAATTGGAAACAATATAGAACTTTTGGGAAGCGTGAAGGAGTATTTGAACAAGAGTTTTTCAATGAAGGACCTAGGAGAAGCTGCTTTCATATTAGGCATCAAGATCTATAGAGATAGATCAAGACGCTTAATAGGACTTTCACAGAGCACATACCTTGATAAAGTTTTGAAGAAGTTCAAAATGGATCAGTCCAAGAAGGGGTTCTTGCCTGTTTTGCAAGGTGTGAAGTTGAGTAAGACTCAATGCCCAGCGACTACAGAGGATAGAGAAAAGATGAGTGTCATCCCCTATGCTTCTGCCATAGGCTCTATCATGTATGCGATGCTGTGCACAAGACCAGATGTCATCCTTGCCATAAGTATGGCCGGAAGGTTTCAAAGTGATCCAGGAGTGGAACACTGGACAGCAGTCAAGAATATCCTTAAGTACCTGAAAAGGACTAAGGAAATGTTTCTCGTTTATGGAGGTGATCAAGAGCTCGTCGTAAAGGGTTACGTCGATGCAAGCTTTGACACTGATCCGGATGACTCTAAGTCTCAAACCGGATACGTATATATTCTAAATGGGGGAGCGGTAAGCTGGTGCAGTTCCAAGCAAAGCGTGGTAGCTGATTCTACATGCGAAGAGGAGTACATAGCTGCCTCGGAGGCGGCAAAGGAAGGTGTCTGGATGAAGCAGTTCATGACAGATCTTGGAGTTGTGCCCAGTGCACTGGACCCGATGACTCTGTTCTGTGACAACACTGGTGCCATTGCTCTAGCCAAGGAACCAAGGTTTCACAAGAAGACCAGACACATAAAGCGATGCTTCAATTCCATCCGCGATGCGATCAAGGAGGAGGACATAAACATTTGCAAAGTGCACACGGATCTGAATGTTGCAGATCCGTTGACTAAACCTCTTCCACGGGCAAAACATGATCAACACCAGAACTCTATGGGTGTTAGATTCATAACCATGTAATGCTAGATTATTGACTCTAGTGCAAGTGAGAGACTGTTGGAAATATGCCCTAGAGGCAATAATAAAATGGTTATTATTATATTTCCTTGTTCATGATAATCGTTTATTATCCATGCTATAATTGTATTGGTTGGAAACACAAATACATGTGTGGATACGTAGACAACAACATGTCCCTAGTGAGCCTCTACCGGACTAGCTCGTTGATCAAAGATGGCCATGGTTTCCTGGTCATAGACATGAGTTGTCATTTGATAACGGGATCACATCATTAGGAGAATGATGTGATGGACAAGACCCAAACTATGAACGTAGCATATATGATCGTGTCAAGTTTATTGCTATCGTTTTCACATGTCAAGTATCTGTTCCTATGACCATGAGATCATGCAACTCACTGACACTGGAGGAGTACCTTGTGTGTATCAAACGTCGCAACGTAACTGGGTGACTATAAAGATGCTCTACAGGTATCTCCGAAGGTGTCTGTTGAGTTGGCATGGATCAAGACTGGGAATTTGTTAGTCCGTATGACGGAGAGGTATCTCAGGGCCCACTCGGTAATACAACATCACAATGAGCTTGCTAGCAATGTGACTAAAGAGTTAGACACGGGATCTTGTATTACGGAACGAGTAAAGAGACTTGCCAGTAACGAGATTGAACTAGGTATGGAGATACCGACGATCGAATCTCGGGCAAGTAACATATCGCCGGACAAAGGGAATTGCATACGGGATTGACTGAATCCTTGACATCATGGTTCAACCGATAAAGATCATTGTTGAATATGTAGGAACCAATATGGGCATCCAGGTCCCGCTATTGGTTATTGACCAGAGAGGAGTCTCGGTCATGTCTGCATATTCCCGAACCCGTAGGGTCGCACGCTTAACGTTCGGTAGCGCTAGGGTAGTATTGAGATATTAATAGTGGAAAGTCCGAAGGTTGTTCGGAGTCCCGGATGGGATCCGGGACATCACGAGGAGCTCCGGAATAGTCCGGAGGTAAAGATTCATATATGGAAAGTTGTTATCGGGGTTCCGGAAAAAGTTCGAGTTTTTTCGGTATTGTACCGGGAAGGTTCTAGAAGGTTCCGGAGTGGGGCCCACCTGCATGGGGGACCCACATGAACGTGGGTAGTGGATAAAGTCCCCACAACCCTGGTCTAGGCACACCAAGATCCTCCCTTAAAAGGAATAGTATCATATCCCAAAGGGATAAGATCAGGATCCCTAAAAAGGGGGGATAGTGATCGGTGGGGAAGGAAAGGAGGGATTTCCTTCCTCCCCCTTTGGCCAACGACCCTAGGGCCTTGGAGGGCAAGCCACCAGCCCCCTCCACGCCTATATAAAGGTGGGGAGGCGTTGGGGCCAGCCACCCCTTGGACCCTTGCCCGTTACCTCTCCCAACTCCTCCCACGTTTCACTGGTACGCGCTTGGCGAAGCCCTGCCGGAATTCCGCTGCCACCACCACCACCATACCATCGTGTTGGTCCCGATCTCATCTACCCCTCTCTCTCGCTTGCTGGATCAAGAAGTAGAGGACGCCGCCGAGCCGCACGTGTGCTAAACTCGGAGGTGCCGTCCGTTCGGCACTTGATCGGGAGTTCGTGGACGGATCGTGATTGGATCGCGAAGACGTTCGACTACATCAACCGCGTTTCTTAACGCTTCTGCTTAGCGATCTACAAGGGTATGTAGATGCAATCTCTCCTCTCGTAGATGTTCATCTCCTAGATCGATCTTGGTGAGCGTAGGAAAATTTTTGTTTCCCATGCAACGTTCCCCAACAGTTTTGCCTTCCTATGCTAGTTGATTCTTGCTCCCATAAATTGTTTGTTCAGAAAATCCCTATGCATAGGAAGTGGGTTAGGCTTAAATGTGCTTGTCATATGATTCATGATGCTCTCTTTATGTTTCAATTCTTTATTCTTATGCGAGCATCATTGAAATCGTCATGCCTAGCTAAAAGGCATTAAAGAAAAGCGCTTGTTGGGAGACAACCCAACATTTATACCTACTGTTTTTGTGTGTCCACATTATTAAGCTACTGTAGTAATCATGTTTTATATGTTTTCTTTCAATAATGTGCCAAGTAAAGCCTTTGGGATAGTGTGGATACTTGTTGATTTGATTCTGTGCAAAAACAGAAACTTTTGCGTCCAGTGCTGGAATTTCTATTCTGTACTGGAGCGTGAGAAAATTATGAAATTTTTACATAGTATTGGGTTACAAATTTTTTATGCTGTCCTAAGTTTTCAGAATTTTTGGAGGTACATAAGTATGCTTTTTAATTTTCTCACTACATGTTGTTCTGTTTTTGACAGATTCTGTTTTCAATGCATAGTTTGCTTGTTTTATAGTTTCTATGGCTTATATTGGTCAATATAAATTGTGGAAATGATATAGTAGAGTAGGAATTATGTGAGAACAATTATGAATCTTGTCTTGACAGTACCTAAGTGGATGATTTATCTTTATCATACTAACATATCTCACAAGTTACGTTAAGTTTTGTGTGATTGAAGTTTTCAAGTTTTTGGTGAGATATCGATATGAGGAGAATAAGGAGCGGCAAAAACCTAATCTTGGGGATTCCCAAGGCAACCCAAGGTAATACTCAAGGAAGACTCAAGCGTCTAAGCTTGGGGATGCCCCGGAAGGCATCCCCTCTTTCGTCTTCAACATTATCGGTAACCTCACTTGGAGCTATATTTTTATTCGTCACATAATATGAGTTTTGCTTGGAGCGTCATTTTATTTTGTTGATATTTTATTTATATTATAAATAATCATGTTTTGTATCTTTTAGTTCAATAAAATGCCAATTATAGCCTTTACCATGCTCAGTTTGCCAATTTATGTGTTGCTGTTTGAAAACAGAAAGTTTTTTGTTATGTCCAAAAAATTTGTGAATTGTGAGGACATGATAAAAATCTGAATTTTTTACAAAGTAAGCACTCATGAGTTCTCTGTCACGTGGTAATTTTTCAGAATTTTTGGAGTTAGGGAAGTATGAATTCTTATTCACCCTTTACAGACTGTTCTGTTTTGGCAGATTGCTGTTATAGTTGCATTGTTTGCATATGTTTGCTTGTTTAATGTTTCTATTTATGGATAGGAGTATTGAATATGCAAAGGCATTTAGTATGAAAGGTTTAATTATAATTTTAGTGATTTTCTACAGTAGAGAATGTTAAGGTTTTGAGTTGATTTACACTAACTTATCTCACGAGTTCTTGTTGAGTTTTGTGTGGATGAAGTTTTTAAGATTTAGGAAAAGCCATGATATGAGAGGAATTAAGGAAACACAAGAGCTCAAGCTTGGGGATGCCCAAGGCACCCCAAGATAACATTCCAAGAAGTCTCAAGCAACTAAGCTTGGGGATGCCCCGGTAGGCATCCCACCTTTCTTCATCAACAACTATCGGTTAGCCTAAGTTTTTACTTATTCACATGATATGTGCTATTCCTGGAGTGTCCTTTTATTTTAATTTTGTTTGCTGTTTGAATAAAATTATCAAGATCTGAAATCTTTATTTGGAGAGAGTCTTCATATATCTACTTAATTGTTTAACTACTCATTGTTCTTCACTTATATCTTTTGGAGTAGTTTGTCATTCACTCTTGTGCTTCACTTATATCCTATGGGTAAATTGTTGAATGAATTGAATATCATAAAGTTGAAATTATATGTGCTTCATATGCTTGTCTCATGCTTAGAAATATTTCACATTCGGTTCACAATCTGAAGAGGAAGTTTGGCAATCACAATCTTAGTCATACAAGCAATTCATGAATGATTAGTATATGGAAGAGAACTTTCACACATACAAATATATTATCTTGGACATCTTTTATGATTGTGAATACCCATTAATTATTTTCAAATTTGAGCAAATTAGTTGAAGTTGGACAAGGAAGACAACGTAATGAGTTATGTTTGGGTATATTTGCATAGAAGTTATATTGTTATGGATCCTCCAACATGTGGTGCTTGTTTAGAATCTTTTGCTAGCCAAAATTTCTGTACTAAGCGGGAATACTGCTTGTGCATCCAAAATCCTTGAGCCAAGTTTCTTCCATGAGTGTCCACCATACCTACCTATATACGGTATTACTCTCCCATTCCAAGTAAATTTGCATGTGCCACCTCTAACCATTCAAATAAGCATCTGTTTTGTGTGCCCGTACCGCTCATGAAGCAGCAGGGGGTGGTCAGTATCTTCCTTGTTAAGCGGGTTATTCTCATGATGGGTGTTTATTCACTTGTCATTGCACGAGAGAGGGCGGTAATTGGGATGCCCAGTCCCGCAAAACAAAAATATATAATTAAACAAACTCCCCCGGAAAGTTGATTGTATGGAGGGCACCCGAGGATTCGGCTAGCCATGGCTTGTGTTTGAATGGTTGAGGGGGAGTAAACTTTACCTTTCCGCTTGGGAACCGCCTATAATGTGTTTATCATGGAAGATATTGAGAACTCTCGGTCGTGACGTTGACAGGAACGGCACACCACTCAAAATGTATTCATCTCTGTTTTAAGCTATGAGCTCTGGCACCTCTGCAAATTCATGCTTCCCTCTGCGAAGGGACATTCCATTTACTTTTATGCTATTTACTTTCATGCTATTTATTTTTGTTGAGTCAACTTCTTATTCTAACCTATTCTATAGTTGGCAAACATCATGTGGTGGGGATAGATCCGGGCACATATATCCATTCAAATATATTTGATCATGAATTATTATTGTTGACAATTATCTCTATGATAAATGAGTTGGGAGGCGAAACATTAAGCCCCTATCTTTCTCTGTGTTCGATGGATGCCATTTGTTCTAAAAATATGCTTTGAGTACTAGCAATCATAGAAGACTATATGATAATTGAGTATGTGGAGCTCTTACTTAGACTTTGTTGAAAATGAGATGCATTGAAATTGTTTGGTGACTAAGAACATAGCTTGTTAAGTTTCAAGAGAATGTATTGTTTAAACCATAACATGTGAATTGATTGCCACTTGATCATGAGAAGTTTTATGAGAAACAGTTGCTGTTATGATGCTGGAAAAAGTGATTGGAATTATCATTGATCAAACTTATGCACTATGCTAGCATTCACACTTCATAAATTATTTCTTTTATCATTTACCTACTCGAGGACGAGCAGGAATTAAGCTTGGGGATGCTGATACGTCTCCAACGTATCTATAATTTATGAAGTATTCATGCCATGTTTACAACAATTTTATATGGTTTTGGTATGATTTGAATGGAACTAACCCGGACTGACGCTGTTTTCAGCAGAACTACCGTGGTGTTGTTTTTTGTGCAGAAATAAAAGTTCTCGGAATTGGCTGAAACTTTTTGGTGATTTTTTTGGAACATAAGAGACCCCCGAAGCTTCATGGAAGGACTAGAAGAGTCAAGAGGAAGCGACAAGCCTGCTAGGCGTGCCCTAGGGGGTAGGGAGGGCCTAGCGAGCTTGTCGCTCCCTCGTGGGCCCCCTTGACGTGAAACCAACGCCAAAAATTCCTATAAATACCAAAAACCCCAGAAAGAAACCTAGAACTTCCACGCCGCCGCCGCAAGCCTCTGTACCGAAGCGATCTCATTCGGAGCCCTGTTCCGGCACTTTGCCGGAGGGGGAAATCATCACCGGAGGCCATCTTCATCATCCCGGCGGTCTCCATGACGAGGAGGGAGTAGTTCACCCTCGGGGCTGAGGGTATGTACCAGTAGCTATGTGTTTGATCTCTCTCTCTCTCTCGTGTTCTTGATTTGGCACGATCTTGATGTACCGCGAGCTTTGTTAATATAGTTGGATCATATGGTGTTTCTTCCCTCTCTATCTTCTTGTGATGAATTGAGTCTTTTCCCTTTGAGGTTTCGTTATTGTCGGATTGAATATTTCAGATTTGAGAACACTTGATGTATGTCTTGCATGTGGATACCCGTGGTGACAATGGGGTATTCTATTGAGTCACTTGATGTATGTTTTGGTAATCAACATGCAGATTCCCGTGACCTTGGGGTGATCTAGGCATAGGGGTTGGTTGCACGTTTTCATTATCTTTTCTCCGATAAGAAACTTTGGTGTGCTCTTTGAAGTTCTTTGTGTGGATTGAATATTATGAATCTGAAGTTGTTTGATGCATATCGAATAATCACCTCACAGATACTTGTGGTGACATTGGAGTATCTAGGTGACATTAGAGTTGGTTGATGCATATCATATGGTGTTATTTTAGTACGAACTCTAGGGCTGTTTGTGACACTTATAGGGATGGCTGAATAGATTGATCGGAAAGGATAACTTTGAGGTGGTTTCGTACCGTACAACAATTTCTATCTTATGTTCTCCGCTAATAGGAACTTTGGAGTGATTCTTTATCGCACATTGAGGGATTGTTATATGATTCAATTATGTTAGCATTGTTGAGAGATTGCACTAGTGAAAGTATGAACCCTAGGCCTTGTTTTCAAGCATTGCAATATCGTTTGTGCTCACTTTTATCACTTGCTACCTTGCTGTTTTTATATTTTCAGATTTCAAAAACCTATATCTACTATCCATACTACACATGTATCACCATCTCTTCGCCGAACTAGTGCCCCTATACAATTTACCATTGTATTGGGTGTGTTGGGGACACAAGAGATTTCTTGTATTTGATTGCAGGGTTGTTCGAGAGAGACCATCTTCATCCTACGCCTCCCACGGATTGATAAACCTTAGGTCATCCACTTGAGGGAAATTTGCTACTGTCCTACAAAACTCTGCACTTGGAGGCCCAACAACGTCTACAAGAATAAAGTTGCGTAGTAGACATCACCCTCCGTGATCGATTCCCCCTCCGGCAGAGTACCGGAAAAGGCCTCCAGATGGGATCGCAGAAGAACAGAGGCTTGCGGCGGCGTAAAAGTTATTCGAGGTGGCTCTCTGTTGGTTTCCCAATATTTGAGAATTTATAGAAGTGGAATTATGTCAGACGGAGCCACGAGGGGCCCACAAGGCATCAAGGTGCCCCCTGGGGCTGCGCCCTGTTGCCTTGTTATCTCCTCGTGAGGCTTCTGGCCTCCTCTCGAAACTTCCAGGGTCTCTTTTGTCCAGAAAAAATCATCAAAAAGTTTCGTGGCATTTGGACTTCGTTTGGTACTGATTTCTTGAAAAACCAAAAACAAGCAGAAAACAGCAACTGGCACTGGGCACTAGGTTAATAGGTTAGTCCCAAAAATGATATAAAATAGCATATTATTGCATATAAAACATCCAAGATTGATACTATAATAGCATGGAACAATAAAAAATTATAGATACATTGGAGACGTATCAGGGTGTTCCGGGTCTCGCCAGTAACGATCACATCCTCTTGAGCCTTTTCAGATGGTTGCTCTGCTATTGCAGTTTCTTGTTCCCCCTCGATGGGAGGAGTGGGAGCGCGAGCAGGACTTGCCACTCTTTCTTGCTGGGGCGGCTCTTGATTGCTGACCGGGTCGTTAGTGACATTCAGGTTGTCCATTGTCACATTCTGAGAAGGCCCCCCTTCAATTTTAGTGGTGGGAGCAGAAGACCCGCCAGCCTTCTTTTTTGTAATGGCTTTGGCACTATATCATGCAAAGGAATAATAATCAGTAGATGCAATTGGATACGGTCAAAGATGAAACAAGTTATTTCAGTCTTACCCCTTATTAATGGTGTAAGCCGGTATTTGAGTGGCGCTGGACTCGTCAAATGATGGAGAAGTCTGATATGCTGAGTCAGAGCGCGGTAGTGGCTGTTTGACTAAGCCGGCTTGTGGACGACTCAGTGTGGGGCTCATTAGTACTTCAACACGAGCTCGGCGAGGAGATCTTTCATAAGATAACCCGTCAGACAACTCGCCTGAACAACTCCGGGTCTTCCTCTTCAGATTTGCAGCATGCTGCATTTTCTTCAAAGATAAATTACGGTCCAAGTGAGCAGATGGATGGGAAAATGGAACTTTGCGGACCGCAAGCCAGGTTTTCTTTTGACCAACTATTTCTGAGTCTGAGTCTGAGGAAAGTAAGTTTACCTCTACTCTGCCGGCTCTGCTTGTCTCAGCCTGTTCCTGGGATAAGTCGGCGTCAGCAAGTTCAATAAATAGACGACCAAGGGAGTCAAGTTCTACCTCATGATCTTCGTCGTCATCTTCTATTTCCTCCTGGTTCTGGTCCTTAGGAGGAGTGGGGGTCTCCGACTCAGTTTTCCACCAATCAGAATCCTCCTGAGGCAAAGAGCCGGCTTGTCAGATGAAATCAAAAATAGAACAAATAATTAAGTATGGAAGAAAAAAGATGACTCACATTTGGAGCCGGGTTGCCAGCGAAGAAAGGGGCAAGGCCCTCTATGGCAATCATTTCCCGGGTCTCACCAATAAGCTTTTTGGTGGCCTTCAGAAAATCACCAGAAGACAAGTTTTGCTTGCTAAAACGCAAGTTGTCGTTTGTCTCACCAGTGTACATGTACATAAGAAGGGTCCTGAGGGTAAGTGGCTGGATCCGCCAACTCATCCAGCACCGGGTCAGGTCGACCCCAGTCAAGCCATGAGCTACTAAGGCGTTAACCTTTGTGTAAATGGGTTTCAAGGCCGCCTTTTCCTCAGCGGAAGCATATGCATCAAAGTTTATTGAAGTGGCAAGTCGTTCTGCTCTATAACCCGACAGAGGGTTTTCCTGTGCTGGAGACGTGTTTTTGCAATAAAACCAAGTCTTGTGCCAGTTTTTGGGGTGACTCGCCAAAGCCACCTCAAGAAACGCGAAGTTTCTTCTTCGTTGAATGGTGAGTCCCCCACATTCCAGAATTGGTAGATTCTTGTGTTCTGTCTGACGGTTGCAATAAAAGAACTCTTGGAATAGACTGACTGTTGGTTCGGTTTGGAGATATACTTCGCAGAAAACCTGGAAGTTACTCAGATTGAGAACTGAGTTTGGAGCAAGGTTTTGTGGCTGGATACCAAAATGGTGAAGGATATCACGGTAAAATTTGGAACCCGGTGGCCGAAAGCCTCTGTCCAGTTGGTCACAAAAAATAACAATCTCATTTGGACCTGGAACTGGCCGGATCTCTTCATGGGCGTCTCGCCACTCTATTTTCTCCTTAGACGGAAGCAATCCGGTATTTACCAGATCCTCGAGCATGAGCTCGCTCATGCAAGATTTAGTCCAGTTGGCGGCTTTACTCACTTTCGGAGCCATGGTCTCAGTAGCAGGAGGTTAACTACAAAGGTGAAAAAGGAAATGTGAGCCGGCTGTCTATCAAAGCATGTTTGCCGGGTCATAACACAATGTTTCAAGCCGGTTATGAGCATTCAGTTTGTGACTATCACAACAAGTAGAGATATTTACAAGGTATGGAAATAACTACGGATTGAGGTGATCTGAGAGTCGGCAATAGTATAAGTCGGCTAAAAGTGCTAGCATAATCTGTGACAGGACGGCTATGGATTCCAAGTCTAAAGAGTCAGTATATTGGACTAAGTATAACCCAGAAAAGCCTATGAAGCAAAGTCCGGGCCAAAGCATGGAAAAACAACTACTGTTCAAATTGGAATACAATCTAAAGATCTGAAAAATGGCTATAAAAGGGAAATAAAAAAGACCTAGATGCGGCAGTGGTTATGAAGTTAGTATGAAAGGGGATCTATCTCAAGCGATAGAAGGGGATCTAAAAAAGTATCAAATATGTTGCGGAGACGGTATTACATCTACAAAAAGAATTTTATGCGAAGTATAGATCTACCGTGGCATTCATCTAAAGACACACCGAAGAACTTACAAAGAATTACGACGAGTATAAAAGACAGGAAAGGAATGAGGTACGTACGGATCTATAAAGAAAGGGTTGAAGATGTTGAAGGCCGCCGGTGCGAATGTGGCGTCTTCGACAAGCTCGGCGACGATGCTCTTGCTGGTCCTGTTTGCTGTCTTTGGCGGCAGCAAGCTCGAGGGGGCGTGGTGGCGTCAGGAGATGAAGGAAGGAGATGAAGTGGGGAATGGACGAGGTAAAGAATGAGCTGGAGGGGTCACCGGCCCATTTATACGCGAGGTGGAACCCGAAAAGGCGGGGGCGGAACCCCAGGGGGCGCAGTAATTTAAGGCCAAAAGTTGCCTCGATTCCCGCGTCTGCATGATTTGACATATCCATTCAAAGATCTGTTATGATGTCACACACATATTTTGGAAACAAATAAGGTGACATCATGAGACGAGGCAGCGGAAAATTACTAAGTGTGGAAGGATTATGAGACCCGGCAATGTTTTGACCCGGGCGAAGTAAATTATAGAGACAAAGACTAATGGCATGGGCAAATGGCGGTTTAAAAGAGAAGTCAGAGCCAGGGTATAGCCTTCATGATTTTCCTTGTCTTATTTTCAGGAAGGAATTTAATATGGATAAATCCAAGTCAAACTGGGGGCTAATGTTGGGGATATTCCCTGACATTGAGACCCGACGAGGGCATGACCCGACCCTAAGCCTTGAGGCAAAGTGGGTCATCCCACTGACAGGTCAGCTCCAAGATAAACAAAAGGGCTGAAGGCCCAAGATGAGACCCGGAAGGTGGCCGGCTCTCAAGGACCTGATAGGCCGACTCATGTAGAAGGCCCGGGTGGAGAAAGCTTCCTAACTTGGAAGGTAAGATAGACAAGAATTAGAATAGGGTACGGGTTAACAATACTACCCGGAGTCTTCTGTGAAGTTAGGGACTCGACCTGTTATATAAAGGAGAGCCCCTAGCACCGAAAAGACTAAGTTGCAATCTCTCGAAAGCTAGGTTAGCGAATCCGCACCCTTGTAATCGAGATCTAGAGCAATATCAATCAAGCAGGAGTAGGCTTTTACCTCCACCGTGAGGGGCCGAACCTAGGTAAATTCGTGTCTCCCTTTTTTCGTTCAACCCCGTTCAAGCTTCCACACAACTGCGATGGACTCACGACTAAGTCCTTTCACGAGGACATCTGCCGTGACAAAACCATGACATAGGGCCTGTCACGCGCCTACTTCCACAACCACCCGGTCCACCGGCAGTAATAACCTTCCGTCCAAAGTTGGCATATGTTGGATGGTCGACTTCATTCAACATCAAGAAGACTATTAACATAAACATGCAAAGAGGATATTAAATCCTAATATCAAACGATCTATTACACACTAGGGTTCATCCATATCCCCAAGAACTAAGGGAATTACTCACACATGGCAACAACAAACATCACAAAGTCGATGATGGTAAACGTGAATGGATTAAACACGTAACACACAAGTTGCTCCACTAGGGTTCTTGAGGTTACAATGAGATGGATGGGGATGATGACGATGATGATGACAGTGGTGATGATGTTGTAGTGCCCCTCGTGCGTGGTGGTGAAGACGGCGATCCCCTCCTTGCCAATCCCTCTCCGAATCACTCCGGAGGCTAGGGTTCCTCCTTCTGGACAAGTTTCTGGTGTCTGTGTGCGTCCCCCCCCCACCCGATCTGATTCCACGGGGTGGAAATAGTTGACGAGGCGGTTCTCCTGGCACCTCATACGACCGCCCATACGAGCGGTCGTGCTTGTATGGTTGGCCATCTTTTGTACTGGAGCCGCCGCCAGCGCCTCTCCTCTGGCCATTTTGCTTAATTCTTTTATGGTAGAAGATTATCACATAAAATAACGTGATTCCACCATAATTTTCCTGGGATTCCTTCCATATGCATTTATTTGCTCCAAAAGTGTTTCCTGAGGAAAAATGGCAAAAAGAAGTGCGTGAACGCGGTAAAACTCCACAAAGCCTATCATGTAGGCACAAAATAACCACCAAAATCATCACGTAATTTGGACTCATCAACTCCCCCAAGCTTAAAGGTTTGCTCGTCCCCGAGCAAATGTCGCAGCTTGTAAGAAAAGAGGCCATCCTTTTTATGAGCTGTGGATATTGGAAATGAATGAGTCCATCACGGAATTTCAGAATTGGCACCGTATGATTATTCCTGTTGTGTACTATCATATCTCTACATTAGTCAGATGAGCATGAAGGCTTCCACACCTTACTATCTATCGTTAAAAAGACGCATTCCAACTATAAGCGATAATTCATCCGTCTTTCAGCCGGACAAGTTACCCCGGTTTTTGTTCAGAAAATATAATTTTCTTTCTCTTTTTCTTGAAGAGCCAAGGCTATCCCATGTCACTGCAATTTTGCTTTCCCTTTTTATGGGCGTGACATGCAAAGATATGCTTGTTTCTTTATATTGATGATGGGGTTTTTCACAAATTATTCAATTTTGTTTCCGCTATTCTTTTTCCCGTAAGAGCAACTTCTTCTTACATTATTTACTTGGATCATTTGTTCTGTAGCTTCACCAAGTAGCTATTGGAAAAACTGAAATAAAGGTCCCATCAAGTTGTCAACCTCTTCTTTCCGGTCGATTCTAAAGATGTGGAAGACTTATAATCATCTTTCTTAAGCAAAAATATTTAGCACACAGTAGAACTTAACATTCAAAGCAATATCAAGAAGCACCATAATAAAGCATTCATCTAAACATCCATGACTCATTGGATATAAGACTCTTCCCTCTATCAAAGGAAGCATGATTGTCCACTTTTATTCAAACTAAACAAAGACCTTAATGGAAATATAACGAGAGAAGGATAAGGGATACAAAGGGCTTCAAAATCCCCCCAAGCTTAACATGCTAAGCCGGTTGGATTCATTTAGTCTCCTTTTTATTGATACCAGTGTTCTTCTCTGGAGGCGGTGAGGTGACGCCGGTGAGTGCGTCGATCATAAGCTTGTTATGGGCCCCCTTGAACTCCTTTATCTAGCGTGGAACTCTTCCAGAAGGCCCGAAATTTGCAAACATAAAACTTCCATATGGTGTCACCCCTCCCCTCGAGGATATTTTTATTTTGAAACCACTTACGCCAGCGCAAGGAAGCGTTGGTCCGCAATATGTAGCAGTGTGTGGGGCCACCATGGGGAAACTTGGGGTTTGCCTAGCCGTAAGCTCATCATAGACGGATGGGACCGGGTCCAGAGATACGTTCGGCTCTGATCCAGATGTCGACCCACCGGAAGGTTTTTTGGATTAGTTTGACATTAGCTAGAGGAACTTGTTACTTCCGAACTCCTGGAACTTATCGTGTTTACACGTTGGTTCTCACGGGCCCCGAAGTTGGAGGAACGGGGTATGCATGCGAAACTTATAATGGGAAGTTGGAAGCACCCTTGCAGGGTTAAATTTTTCGGAAAGTCGTGTCCGCAGTTAAGGACGACTTGAAAATTTATAATGCTAGTCATAGACAAGTTGAATTAACAACTAAAACTTTCTCAAATGTGTGCGTATGATTGTCTTTTCTTGTGGGTATGCAAGCAAGAAGAGGACAAGGTGGGGTTATGAATGAATCGTAGGCAGGTGTTCATGATCACTTCTTGATCAACTAGTTTTCGACCCCTTTTTCGTAGGTTGAACTCATCTTATTCTAGTATACGTAGGACTAGTTGGTTTACATTGCTTAGCTGCTTGCTGCAACCTCAACACTTATCCATATCCAACCCTTGAGTATTGTTAGTCTTAATACCCTTGGTAATGAGACTTGCTGAGTTCAAAAGGCTCACAGATATCACAACAACCCAGGTGCAGGTTCAGGTTCAGGTAAAAGCTTTACTCTAAGGCGAGAGCATGAACGTTATATATGGAGTTCTTCTTCTTCTTCGATGACTAGTAGAGATAAGGATCCCGGTTGGCAGTCTGGAACCGTTGGTTATGGGACGATTTGCTTATGTTTGAGCCTCTTTAGGCAACCTTGGTTCTTGTCCGTACTCGGACGCATGCTTCTTCCGTTGCATGAATGATGTAATGTTGGGTCATGTGACCTCTAATTGGTGTACAACTATGTTATCATATTGGCATAAGTTTTCCCTATTGTCACTCGTACATAAAACTCTTCTATTCTTGTTTAGTTGTACTTGTTGTGACATTTTCATCTTTATTCATCGGTATATGAAAGTGCGTGTATGTTATGAAGTCATATGTTGGGGCGACTAAAATGTGCTTCTAGCCTTAGCGAGGACTGTAAAGTCTTTGTTCAGACTAGGACTGCACCTTGGGCGTTAAAGAGGCGTGTCAGCCGCGTCTTGCCCAGTGCCAGATTTGCTAGTTTTGTAAAAAAAAAATCACAATTTGTCACTTCTGTTGTCACTTACTGCGAGGACACAACCCACTACTCAACGTTGTTTTAAATAGGACTAGCTAATTGCTTGTGCGTTGTAACGGGCATACAACAACACCAATCACATGTCCGATATATACCTTAGACCCACCATATTCTACTAGATTTTTGGTAAGATTTAATTTGATATTTTGATTAGAGTATGGGTAGGGGAAGACAAGGACATTTTTGATCTAGTTGGAGTTTTAATAAGATTTGATTTGGATATGGGTAGGGAAGACAAAGAAAAAAGGATTTGATTTAGTTGAGATTTTGATAAGATTTGATTAAGTATCGATTTTGTTTAGATTCTTTCAAGTTACTCTATTTATGTTGGTTTTTATTTTGTGCGGTATCAGTTGAGATTACTAAAAAAACAATAGAAAACCAAAAAGGAGACGAGGTGAACCACAAACTCTTCTTTAACAGTAGAGATTATGCTTACTAAACCTACAGTTCGTAGTGTCATAGACACGAGGTCACTCTGGACAAGACCAAGTTCGAAATGGAAAATATCGAATGGAAATTAAATATCGCCTACTGTAAACGAGTTCAAAGTGGGAATTTATCAAGGAAAAGATATTAAATGCCGCCATTTTCTTTTTGTAACTGAAACGAGCTACTCCTGGAAAAAGAAAACCTTGGCACTTCCTTGGTAGTTCCTTTTGAACATGGGTAATCCGATAAGGGATAGTTTTTTTTTTTGCGGGAAAAACTTCCGATCTATTCATCTTCAATCATGGTAGTACAACGAACACTAGAAATAATAAAAATTACATTCAGATCCGTAGACCACCTAGCGACGACTACAAGCACTGAAGCGAGCCGAAGGCGCGCCGCCGTCATCGCCCCTCCTTCACCGGAGCCGGGCAAAACTTGTTGTAGTAGACAGTCGGGAAGTCGTCGTGCTAAGGCCCCATAGAACCAACGCAACAGAACAGCAACCGCCGCCGATGAAGAGTGTAGATCAGAAGGATCCAACCTGAAGACACACGAACAAAGACGAACGACGAACAGATCCGAGCAAATCCACCAAAGACAGATCCACCGGAGGCATAACTCCACACGCCCATTGACGATGCTAGACGCATCACCGGAACGGGGGCTAGGCGGGGAGACCTTTATTCCATCTTCAGGGAGCCGCCACCGTCTTGCCTTCCTGAACAGGACACAAACCCTAACAAAACTCGAAAAAAGATCTAAAAACGGAGCCCTCCCACCGGCAAGGGCCGGGATCCACTCCGCCCCCATGACCCTCAGGCCACCGGAGACGGGGCGGACCGGCGCCGACGCCGGCGGGAGGCAGAAGAACCCTAGCTTTTTGGGAGGCGGCGGCTGGCTAGGTTAAGGGATAGTTGTTGGACGGTTAGTGCCTGAATGGAAGGCAGTGCATCATGGCGTGAGACGACGAATGCCGCTAGGGCGGCAAGACATCGTGTGCACGAAAGGGCTGGCCTACTCCTCCTTTTGACCGGTTGTCTGCTTCTCTCGGGATTTGGGAACGCTTGTGCTGTACAATGGGAGCTTTCTGTTTGGGTCGCGCACCGCAGGCCGAAGCAGCGCCGCGGCCGTTTTTGGATGGATCTATATCCCGGAGGACGGAAACGCGCCTGGCGTGGCCGCCTAGGCTCCTCGGCACGCCGGCGTCGCGCGTGGCGTACATGCGCACACATCGGTCGACCTCAATCAACGGAAGGAAAAGAAAGTTGTTGAGTGGATTCAGCACTTGATCGGCCGCCTTACGCGGCTGTGTCGCGGTCGCATTGGCGTCACCTCCACTGGCACGCAGCATTGCGCTGCACCTGCACCGCGTTTGCTGCCGTCATCGTGTTTCGGGGATGTGTAATGCCTGCCGATTAGGCACACCCGCACGCATAAGCAACGGAGATGCGCTTTATGGCTTATCCATCCATCGCCACACTGGTCTTGCTCCAAAACAGCACTGACTGGAACTGTGGGCTCACTAGGCGGTGGCATGGGCCGACGAGGCCACCACCTGGCACGCCCCGTGCATCGCCACCACAACACGCACGGGCACACGGCACACTCTACTTCCCCTATAAATGCGGCACCAGATAGGGACGGCCGCCCCTTCCTCCTCCTCTCCCTGGGCTCGTGGGTTTTGTTCACACCCGCAGAGGGTTTGTTCATCTCGTCGGACTCGGAAACTCGCGGACTTGCGTACCCACCCAACCCCACCCCACCCCACCCAGCCTCGACTCGGGAACCAGAGCACCGCACTCGCGCCAGTAACGCCTCGCCAAAAACCCAAACCCCCAGAATAAGCAAGCGATTCCCCCAAACCCCTTCCATTACCGTCCTCCGATTTCGCATGCCTCTGCCGGCCGCCTAGCCTTCCCATGGCACCGGGTGGAGGGGGCGCGCTGCCGGCGGTCATGGCGCGGGATGTGCCTGGGCCCGCGGCGATCCCGACCGCGGCCATGGCCAGCGCCGAGGTGGCGGCGGCCGAGGTGGTGCGCCGCGTCCAGCCCACCGAGGCCTCGGAGCGCCGCCGCGCGGAGGTCGTCGACTACGCGCGGAGGATCGTCGGAACCGCGCTCGGATGCGAGGTGCGTGCTCTCTCTCGCCTCCGTTTCGCGAAACGCTCGCCAGCGGCGCCCCCCTGTTTTCTTTCTTCAGTTTCCAGTTTTGTCTGGGTAATCCTGGGGATCCTCGTGCTTGTTACATTATTCTTCGTTTGGATTTGTTTAGTGTGCTTCCGTCGCTTTCTCTCCTCCGGACTAGTACTAGTACTACATTTCAAAGGCATCGGGTCTAGGGTAGGATTATTATTCCTTGATTAATTGCTTCGTACGGACGAGGAGCTAAACTAATTGGTGGCGGCGCGGCGTTGCGATTCCGTGACTAGTTTTACTATCTGCTGTCTTCCACAAGGATTTCTGTTATGTACTGTAGAGTAGTACTATTTGACAAACAGACTTGTGTTAGACCAAGTCGGCCCTTTGTTCTGCTTGTCACGGTCTCACAAAAGCAACTTCATCCGTTTAGAAATCAGAAATAAGCTTTCTGTCTGCTCGGATCTATGCGTTTTCGCTTTTTAACCCAAGGAAAAGGCACGGCATGCTTTATGAAATCCAACTTTTACCATCTCAGCAGGCTTCCTTTCAGAGGGGAAACAAACTTTGGCATTTTGCCAAAAAGATTAAAGCCTTTTTGTTTTGGTTCTGCCCCTGCCCGTGATCGCATGCTTGACTGGCAGGCGGATGTAGACCATGATGCGTACACTTCATACACGGTGACCCATCCACGTGGTTACCGAACAGTGTGGCAACTGATCAATGCTGCTGTGGTTGAATCTTGTTGTGGTTCTCTGTCCCCGTCACAGCTTGTAGAGGATTCTGACACAGCACCAGTGAGTTTTAGTATAGCCATTCACCGACAGCTGCCTGCCAGCATCCTGCATTCAACTCCGCCGCGATGTTCCCAGATCGCGTTAGATATGAACTCAAAGTCCATCCTTATTTACTGACGAGCATTCCGCGGTCCACTGTTTGAATCGTACTTTGACCTGTGCCCACGGGCTCATTTATTTACATGGAAGTTCTTCACTCCGTAGCCATAGAGATGGTAGATCTGGAAAATGGTCCTTACTTGTGGCTAGTATTATGCTGACCACTTATAATGTGTACGTGATGTCTTTGTAGTACTTGTATAGCTGGAATTGCTTGAAAGCGTGTGGCTGTTATATCTTATAGGCATTACTTCTGCAGTAGGAGTCGTGTCATAAATGTTTCCTAGCATTTGGTGCTTCTCGAAAAAGATTGGTGTAATGATGTCTCTTCTTGCTGGATTATCGTCACATGCGTGTATATGAGATGGGACATTGTTCTAGTGGTCCATTATTTTTTATGTGATGCCAAAAGTGTGTAAAACAATCAAAACGAGGACCCGTGCACTGCAAGATACTATACTTCATTACCTCCCGTTAGTGTGTTATTACAGACCAGTTCTCTATTCTTGCACTTGTTGAGTTTTGTGATCGAATTGTGTGTGAAGTTACCTGTACTGGTTAATTGGCCACTTTGTGAATCATGTGATCAACTCACTTTGTGATATAATGGGATGTTATCCCATTGTGGAGACTACATACTGAGTTATTTCAGATGGAAAATGGGAATAGCTAGGAGGGGACTAGGTACTATATCAGTTAACAAGAAAATAAATAGGCACCCAAATCCGAGCCGAAGATACCCACACCTCCCACCAAAGAATCTAGATCAGTTCCTCTGATTAGCCTTGAACTTCCTACTGTAAGGCCAGTGGTAGCAAACAGTTAATCCTACTGCCAACATTATGGTTCTTGTAGTACAACTTGTGTATGTTGAAACAATGCTTTCTATCTCTACTATACTCCATATCTTATAAATTGGAGTTGGAAGCAGTGATGGTAAGTTCACTCCCCCCCACTCCATTCCAATCTCCCTTGCCCATCTAGGACCCACTAGACCCCATCCGACTTGATTTTTTTTTGTAAACAAAACAGAGAAAAATAATGTAGTTGGGGAGCCTCGAACCTCACACCTACCTCTACACATAACTCTGTCAAACCAGCAAACTGCTGTCTATTTTGAATGGGAAGGTACATTATAAGTACATGACAGTACGCAATTGTTTTTACTGGGACACTAACCAGCCAGTCAATCCACCAAAATTGATTTTGATTTTTTTCCCTGCCGCGGCTCCTCCCCGATATGCATTCTCCGGTTCCTGCTCCTGCCGACATGCATCCTCTGTGGATACCGCCATTCCTCTCAACTTCCATTGTCATAACTTTCAAATTTCAAAATCTGGCCATGGTGCTTCAAATCTTGTAATGGTGCTCCCATGGCTGCTGCAGTTATGCAAGTGCAGTGTTGTCTGGTGTAACTTTTGAGATGCAGTTTTCTAATGTGACATCATTTCTTCTTTATTTGAATGGTTAGGTCTTTGTATTTGGTTCGGTTCCATTGAAGACTTATCTTCCCGATGGGGACATTGATTTAACTGTAATTGGAAATACATCTTGCGGTAGTACTTTGATTGATGATGTTTACTACATCCTTGGGTCGGGGGAGGAGAATGGTGATGCTGAATTTGAAGTGAAGGACTTGGAACACATTGATGCAGAGGTGTGCTATCCTGTTTGCTCCTCATACACATTTATAGTTCTTTCATTCTGGACAGAAGTCTGGGAAAACTATGATATTGCACTCCTAAGCCTTTTTTGTCCTTTGCATACATTTTTTCTCTTTTAACAAATCCTTGGTACGCATGGAAGTTAGGCTTAACAACCATATACATGTTTCTTCCTTCTGATGCAGTTTTAGTCTGTTACTGTTTTGCACATGGTAGCTGCCTCTAAATTTTCAAATATTCCTCCATCCAGGTCAGACTCATTAAATGCACTATTGGAAATATTATCGTTGATATCTCATTCAACCAAACTGGAGGAATCTGCGCAGTCTCCTTCCTTGAGCTGGTAATGTGTTGCGATTTTTTTTTTTGGAAAAATAATGCAATTTATGCTTGCTGTTCTGCTTCAGTCTTTATAGTGAAGTTGCTGAATATGTAGAATAGAATGCTCAACATGTTCCTGTGCTAGTCTAGGTGTTCTTTTATCTGGTTATTACTATGCCTAGTCCTGGAAAAGTAAACGAGTGTTCCTTCTTCAGGTTGACCGCAAAGTTGGGAAAAATCATCTATTTAAACGGAGCATTATATTAATCAAGGGATGGTGTTATTATGAAAGTCGCCTACTAGGAGCTCATCATGGGCTTATATCAACTTATGCATTGGAGACACTTATCCTATACGTCTTTAATCTATTCCACAAATCTCTCCATGGTCCCCTGGAGGTAAGTCTTGGAAGGAATGACTTATCTCAGACATTTGGAAACATCTTTAGACAATGCAAAAACTGATATCCATTTTGTCTCCATCTTTTCTTATATTTAATAGGTTTTGTATAGGTTTCTGGAATATTTTAGCAAGTTTGACTGGGACAAATACTGCATAAGTCTAAATGGCCCTGTTGCTTTATCGTCTTTGCCTAATCTAATTGGTGCGTTACCTTGTAATCTATTTCTTGGCAGAGTTATCACCTGATTCCTATTTTGTTTCAATCCTAAAACTTGTATCTCTTGCAGTTGAAGGTTTAAATGTACCTGGCGATGACTTGCTGTTTGACAATGAGTTCCTTGAGAACTCAGTGGAAAAAGCATCTGCACCTCCAAAAAATTCTGATGCACGCTGTTCCAAATTCCGTGTGAAATGTCTAAACATAATTGATCCACTGAAGGAGTGCAACAATCTTGGCAGAAGTGTGAACAGAGGTTTGAACTAACCAAAACATATGAACTGATTGTCCCTTTCTAAATTATCTTCCGAAACTTTGACGAACATATATTGTTTGCCTTTAGCATCATACGTGTGATGTGCTGATGTGTACATGAAGTTGTGCATAAATCCGTAAAGAGCATGATCTGATACCGAACATATGTAGGGTTTTGTTTGAGTGATGTCTATTATATGGAGTATTTCCTTCTATATTTCTTTGCTGGCGAGGGACTGCCAAGTCTTGTTTGACATTTTATTATTGTGCAGCGAATTTCCATCGTATTCGGACTGCTTTCTCGTTTGGTGCTCGAAAGCTTGGTCAAATTCTTATGTTACCACCAGAACTTATTCCTGATGATATTTTTGCATTTTTCAAAAACACCTTGGAGAGGAATGAAAACGGAGTAAGGTCAGATATTGACCATGTTGGCGCATTTCATTGTCAGCCCTTCCTTGGTCCCAGCAATCAACTCTTAGATGGCATGTCATGCATGCAGATTTCTTACAAGGAGGACAAGAAAAGTCGTCCTCGTGTTTCAAAGAAATTAGCTGAGCACGCAGTAAGTGTCAGAATAAACGTGCCTACACAGGGTGGATGTTTTTCAGGAGATGACTCGTTTGCACCAAGTACTGATCTGAGTGCAAGATTATCCCACTGTGTCCGTCATGAACCGAATGACCATGCGTATGTTTTTCACGAAAATAGAAATGGTGCCACTGAACAGTACTATGTGGCCCCTGAGATGGATGGACAGGAATCTCGCTATGCAGCTGAAACCTATATGGGTGATAAATCACTGATACAGCCACAGCATCATGCACACTATTCGTCACATATATTGAGCTCTATCCATGGCACTGATTTAGGACTTCCAAAACCTGGTCCCATAAAAAAGGAGAAGTTAACTGGAACTTCACTCCATGTGGAAGAACATCTCCATCCACTGTCATTGTTGAACTTGTCGGATCTATCAGGGGATTTGGAATCACAGTTGAGATGCCTCCGTCAAGTTCAGTACAACTTAGAATACTTGTTTGATGAATTTTCGCAGTCTGTCCAAGAAGCATCTTCTGACGGTAAGGTTGACAAGGATTTGTTTGACATTCTAAATCGTGGCATCCTGTTAAGTACTGATACGGCGCTACCTGGGCTATTGCCGCTTTCATATGCTGAAACGAATGGAATGAAGTTATCTCCAGTTTCTTCTCATAGCACTGATGTTTCACAGCAATCACAGGACGAGGACAACTGGGGTGTGCCCTTTCAGTTGAATGCCTGTGGAATAGACGTCCCATCTATTGGATTATCGCCATCTTATATTGCTGATTCAGATATTTCTGTTTCGTGGTGGCATAGATCAGAGGCTATACCCAATATGCGTGAAACAGTCGGATATATTCGTGAAAAGGTAGGAATAGGTACCCTCAATTCTCACTTTTGGATATCTCATGCATTGATCCGCGGCATTCCTGTGTTCAGTAAAGTGTCTCAAAGCATTTTTATGTTTACTATATGTACTGGCTTTTGCCTACATAGATCTAGTTTTTATCTGGTCGTTCTGTTATTGTTCTCTTAGGATTAAAAAGGGGAATATAGTTTATTGTTTTGGTAAGCGGGAAAGTCAACTTAAACCTGTGTTCACTTTAGAAAACATGTATTGCTACATTCCTCTAAAATATATCTGTTCGTTAATTGTTATTTGTTGTATATGATAGTTACAAGTTCCGTTTATGTATTACAGCACATGACATCTATAGGAGAGAAAGGGAAGATCCTGATCAATCAACTAGTGAAGATTAAAAGCAACCAAGCCACTATTCCAAAACGAAGTTTTGTCCCTTGCCAGGAGCAAGTAGCGCCAGACAGTGGGACCAAGGAAATAAGGATAAGTCGGCCATTGGAAATTGGCGATGGTCTAAATGGATATACTCGCTTAGGTATGAAGACGACTGAAAAGCATAGTGGTCATACTCGAAAGGAATTTGTCAAACCTCACTATGAAGCAAGGCACACATGTAGCTCCTATGGGGATGTCGGCTCGAACAAAACCTTCTTCCAGAAGCAAAATTATGATACTGGCATGGAGTGTGCACGATCAGTTAGTGCAAAATATCAGCCACCTGAAGTTGAGGGTACTCCAGATGAGTGCACATACGTGAACAATAACTTGGCAAGAAATCAAAGCTGCGACACTCCTAAAGGGTATGGGGCAAATCGAAGACTAGCCTCTGAGCCATTAAAACTTCAAAGCAGCATAAGAGGAAGGGTTTTCTCAAAAAAGAACTTGCCTGCAAAACAAAAATATGATAATCACAGTGGGCACCCATATTCTTTTGTGAGAGATACAAAGCATACACTGAATGGCCAAGTTGTGACCATTTTAAATGGTTCGACAAAGGAGGTTGCCCTGAAGGAAGAATTGGTTAAAAATGGAACTAAACCAAGGCCAAATGTTTTCATTCCTCGTGATAGCAGCGGGAATAACCAACAGATGCTTCTGGCACCTAGTACTTGTCACCCCTCCTTCCCTGTCACTGTCACAAAAGGATATTGTCAATCTGGAACCTTGGAGACACAACCAGATAGGATTATTGAGTTTGGTTCTTTGGGTCCTTTCTCATTGACATCTCCCTCTCCAAAGTCAAACAAGGCCGCACCAAAGGCATGTGCAGACGCCTCTGCATTGGCGTTACAGAGCTATAGAGCCGGTGCAACCCAAAGCAGGTAACCTCAAAGGATCTTACAGAGCAAAATATTAATGTAGCCTTCAGCCTTGAAATATGCTAGAGGCCAAGCATCTAAGAATGATGTCACAAAATAGTAATTTGGGTCTATTTATTATTACCTCCGTCCCAAATTATTTGTCTAGATACGTCCGTATTTGGACAAATCTAAGACAAGTAATTCGGGACGGAGGGAGTATAAAATAACACTAGGTTTGTTGAATGCTCAACTTGGTATGCTTATTTGTCTTCACTGCATTCAGTCCATTGGCCCTGTACTACCTTAATATGGTTAATCTGTTAACTTTGACACTGTTTCAGGTCGTCAGGATTTTACAGAATAGGAGATGAAGAGCAGTTCCCACCGCTCAATGCTAGGACCCGCTGAGACTTACAGTAGCATACAGCTGATCATCATCATATAACTAGGAGCAAAAGAAGAGTTAACCAGTTGCGCAAATATGACCATCCATCGAAATAGCATACATATCGTACCTTGTAAAGTTACATGGACACCTTGCATTTCTAGCTTTCGTGTCTATAGGTAAAGATACCCAAAGAAAGATTTTAGGAGCAAAGACTAACTATACAGTTGTAGTTTCCGTTCTCAAAATGAGAAATGCGTAAAATCGGAGAAAGAGAAACCTATCTATGAGCTTCTCTGCTACCGTGAAGTGTCGCCACACATGTATGCAAGTTGGTATTGGGCCTTTGGCTTTTCGGTATGGTAATGCAATAGCCCGATACGGAACGCCCAACAGCTCAACGTTTTCTACCAATCAAAAGATTAACAACTACCAATTGCGCCGACCCATCTTTGCATCGCCTGACCCACGGAGGACACCACTTTTCGATTTCTCCTTGTGGCAAGGACTGACACGTTACGCTTTTGAGATCCAGAAAGGCCTTCATTCCTTGCGGGGGCGCCCTTCCTTTTCGACTTCCTGTTTGCTCCTTGTGGCAGCTGCCGAAAGCTAGATCTGCACAATTCACCATTCTCAAACTCAGAGATGAGATGGTGCACTGCTTGTACCTTGTGGTCGTTTTCTCCTTGCGGTGTGTACTTGATATCTGTTGTCTTTCAAGAAAGTTTTTTTTTCGAAATGGCAGCTTACTGCATTCATTAAGAAGAAAAGAGTTGCCCGGTTAATTAGGGAAAACCGGGCGAAAACCAGATACAAAGGGCCGAAAGCCCCACATCATAACACACTGGGACAAGCCCACACTCGTCGACGACGTGCCGAACACCACAACAAACGCCAACCAAACAAACACCCAACAACGGGAGGCCCCGCTCCGCCAAGCAAGCCAGCCTCCCACCACTTCCGGAAAGAAGAAGTCGAGACTGCTATGGGAGGAGCAGACCGGGACTCTCCCGCAGAGGTGAAGAGACAAGCACCCACAAGCCAAGCGCTGGTTATCGTAGATGACATGACGACGACCAACTTCGACGGCAACCTCGCCGCCCTCACGACCCAAGGTCAGTGCACTCGAAGCTGTCAAGCTCTTGGGGCCGCCGCCCCAACATCCACCGGTCCGTCGCGCCCGACGCACTCCATTGGCACCGCCTTCCGGGGCCGCCGCCCCGACATGCCACCGCTCGCCTCGAGCTGCAACGCCGCACGACCCAGCTGCCCGCAGCCCATGCTGCTCAGAGCAACTGTTTGCAGACCACGGCCGTCGCACCACATCCGGGGCCGCTGCCCCGACATACCGTCCAACCGTCCCCGCTAGGACGCGTCGACCGAGCCGACAACCCTCTGCCCCTGCAGCCCAAGGTTGCCACCCAAGCCATGACAAGCTGCAACCCTACCTCATGGAGTTGCCGTCGCACCGTTGCCCGAGACCGCCGTCTCGACGCACAACAAGGATCCGGGGCCGCTGCCCCGGCATACACCGCCCGTGACGACGGGAGAACACCACACGGCAGCCAAAGGCTAACCCTCCAAGGCGACGCCTCCAAGGAGGTCACGACGTAGACGCCGCCGCCGCCCACTCCGAAGAACCGGAGTTTGAGTTTTCACCCGGAGAGCCCAAGCACCACACAAGGGGAGAGGGGAAGGATCTCTGAGGCAACGCCCCCAAGGAGGTAACGACGCCCGCAGGCGCCGCCGTTGCAAAAAAAGCTTTCGCCTGAGATCCTCCTCTCCCGTCGGTGGTCTTGCAGATCTGGAGACCCATGGGTACCAAACCATCGGAGCCGAGCCCACCGTGCAGCACATCCACCATCGCTAGCCGCCAAACCACTCCTCGCGATGATCCACCGTAGCCCCTCATGCCATGAAGCAGCATCGCGCCCGCCATGGTCAGATCCGACGAGAACGCGCCGAATCCACCGCACTCCCCAGCCACTGCAACGGCCCTTGCCGCCGCAGTCAACACCCCGGGGCCGCCGCCCCGGCTTCCTCCCCCGCATCACGCAGCCACGGCCCACCACTCAGCCGGAGCGAAGCCCAGCCGACGCGAGCAGCGGCGACGAGCCACCCGGTGCAGAGCACCCGAACTGGCGCCGCCACCCCGCACGATGACCCGCGCAGCCGCGCACCACAGGAGCCCGCCCGCAAAAACCGGATCGAGATCCAGCGGCCGCCGCGCCAACGATGCAGCCACCGCCGCGCCAATGATGCAGCCACCGCCGCGCCGACCAAGGCCCGCTCCCACCAGCACGGCCAGCCACAGAGCCCAACCACCACCTCCCGGGGCCGCCGCCCCGGCATCCCGCGTCGGCGAGCCGCCGGCCACCACCCCAGAAGCACCCGACGACCCCCCAGCGCCACCAGCAGACCGGACCCCCTGGAACCTTCGGCAGCAGGGGGCCCGCCGCCACTGCGGCGCACGGGCCAGCGGCAGCGGCGGCGAGCGAAGAGGCGGAGGGAGAGAGCTTCGGTTGGAGGCGGAGTCGCCCCCGGTGTCGCCTGGGGCAGCGACACGGGGGGAAGTTTCCTCGTCGCTGATGAGCTCCGTGTCTTTCAGGAAAGTAAAGGCGATGTCACCATCGCGAATTTACTCTGCTCAACATTTTGTGTTCACGAGCTTCTGTTTGGGTTGGAAAGCTTTCGCATCACCTCCTAGATTATATTAGATTAGATTAGATGATGTTCCTAAGCATATCCCAGAATTTTTTGGGATAAAGCCACAGGTGATCTGCTCGCACATGTCCTGCTTCCATCTGATTATCAAGCAGGCTCTTTCCTCCTCCACAAGAAAAGCTCTTCTCCTCCCGTCGGCGCCGCCGCCGGTCCGCCCCATCTCCGATGGCCTCTAGGCCATGGAGGTGCGGAGGATCTCGGCCCCCCGCCGGCGGGAGGGACTCCGTTCTCGTTCTTGTTAGATTCAGCGTGTTGGTTGGGGCTGTGTGGCGGCGGCGATATCCCATAGTAGGAATAATGTCTCCCACGTTCTATCCCCGTCCCGATGGTGTGTCTAGCATCATCGGAGGGCGTGTGGAGGTTTGTCTCCGTCGGATCTCGCGGGATTCGGTCGGTGCTGGTCTTCGGTGGATCTGTTTGGATCCGGTCTTCGTTCGCCTTTGTTTGGGTGTTTACAGGTTTGATTCTTCTGATCTACGACTTTCTTCATCGGCGATGATTGCTACTCTGGTGCGCTGGTCCTATGGGGCCTTAGCACGACGACTTCCCGACTGTCTACTACTACAAGGTTTGCCCGGCTCCGGTGAGGGAGGGACGATGACGGCGGCGCGCCTTCGGCTCGCTCCAGTGCTTGTAGTCGTCGCTAGGTGGTCCACAGACATGGTTGTAATTTTTATTACCTCTGTTGTTCTTTGTACTGCCATGATTGAAGATGAATAGATTGGAAGTTCCTCGCAAAAAAAAGATTATCAAGCAGGCAATTCCTTCCTGGAGTGCTTCCTTGTAGGACGCTATAAAAACGTGAACCTCCCACATCATTGTGTGCTTCACTCTCTTTGCAACCAATTCCTTTTCCTTTCAAACCGGGAATAGGTTTGTTCATCTCTGTCTAACTTTTCACCGGACTTCTCAAATGAATACAAAAACTTGGTCCGATGTACTGTACGTAGTATGCGAATGAAGATGCTCACTCTCTCTTTTCCTGATAGTAGTACGTACTATTACTGACTGCAAGGACACACGCAATCCACTAGGACCCCTATCAAAAGCAGCTTTCGCTTGCTCTGGGCACCACGTTGCAGCCTTTTCCCAATGCTTTTTCTTCATGCCGTCGTCCCCTTTCTACCCACGATGCAGTACCGGAGACGGAGAGGGCTCTCATCCTTTCTGCTTTTCTCGTGTGGCAGGCCGCGGATGCCCGTTGATCTTCGCCCCGGGGAAACTGACAGCCTGATCTGTTTGGAAGCTGCCACGGGACAGGAAGAGGCCGGCCGGGCTGGGCTTTGGTCGATGTCGAGCTATATCACTCTCATTCTGACCTTCCGAGTCCGAGGAAACGCGTAAATATGCGATGATGAAAACTGATGGTGACGGGTGTGGAGTACAATGCCCAGCTTGTGCTCGTCTTTCAGTCGGAAACGCGCACGGCATGCATCAAGTCCTGCCGTCCGCTCGTTTTGCCTCGCGATTCGTGCAGTAATGCAATCCCGCACGAGGGCACAGTAGAAAAGAAAATCCCTCAAAAAGTTTTAAGTTTCAACAATGATACTTGCGGTTTTTGCATCTAAAACTGCCAAGTTTCAACCAGTTTCAAAGATATAATTTCAAGCAATTTTTTCTGTCGGCCGTAGACACAAAATAATTGATTTTTATCGGTCGCTCGTACTAAGTTTCAACATCAGAAATTAACATATTTTTTTAAAAGTCGTCAAAATATATTCAAAATGGGTCTTATTTGAAAGCAATGGTCGAGAGAAACACAAATACGAAAACAGAACTTAATTTGGAATTTTCGTTTAAAAGATATAAAACTTTAAAAATCGAAAGCCAAACTAAAAAGCAAGCACCAGGGACATGCCTGCCCCCGCACTTGCGTACCACAAATCCTCACGCGAGTGCGGGGGCACTCACCTGCCAAGTCCTGCCGCCCGCTCATTTTGCCTCGCGATTCGCGCAGTCCATCTTTTAGTCTGGCCTTACTCTTAAATCACCATGTGTACCTTGAAACAACCGATGCATACAACGCATTGTACTCCCTTCGTTCCTTTTTAGTCCACGTTTCATATTTGTCTTAAGTCAAACTTTGACCAATTTTATATTAAAAGATATCAACATCTACAATAACAAATAAATAAAATATGAAAATATATTCTACAATGCATGTAATGATGTTGATTTGGTATTAAAAACGTTGATATTTTTCTCTACAAACTTGATCAAACGTTAGAAAGTTTGATTTTAGTCAAAGCTAATATGCAGAGTAAAAATGACTGAAGGGAGTATCACTAGGGCATCTCCAACACCGTCCCTAAAACGGACACAGATACGGAAGCCGGCCAGCGAACAACATCCCCAAAACCTCCGCACAGGTCCAGCCAATTTCATTTCAAATGCATAGCAATATGAGCAAATTAAAGTGCGGTGTTCATAGCGCTCTATCACAACTAAAAGAGGCGGATGTACATAGGTTTTTGCATCCGATCACAAAAGTTTCAGTTCAGTAATCCATGCAGAAAAAGCATTTTTGCCTTGCCAGACCGGGTGTCTGAGCCTCCTCACTCACTCCGTCGTCGGCTCCTCCTCGCCATCCGCCTCCTTCTCGGCCGCCAAGCGCTTCAACATCTTGACACGGACGACGCGCTCGATCATCGCCGCATCGCCATCCAACTCGTTCATCCTCATGGTCAACATCTTGGTATCCTCCGAAGCAGCCATGAACTCAACCCTCCTCTCTTCAAGCTTGGTCTTCTTCTCTTCGAGGTTGATCTTCTTCTCGGTCGTCGCCATCAAGATGTTAAACCTCCCGACCTTCTTTTCCTCCTTCACATCGGAGCGCTTGACACATGCCTCCTTCTTCTTTGTCATGATGCCCTCGAACCTCTTTGTCATCTTGGCCACCGTCCCTTCTCGCTTTTTCTTCTCCTCCTCCCACTCTTTCTCTGGAACACCGTCCTAACCTTCTTGGGCGGCTCTTTTGTGGGGTCGGTTGGATCACTCGCTTCCTCATTGCCGATGCCGGCGGTCTTGATGGAGTTGACAATGGATAGTTGCCACTTGGGTTGCCCATTCACTTTCAACCAACAATGCATGAGGACGAAGTTCTTCTTCTCCACCTTCAAGAACAAGTTGCACGCACGGGGGGGCTAAAAAAAGACATTGTCAACAAGTTTCATTTCCGGCCAAATGACCAACACATAGAGCATATCCGGCCAAATGACCAATGCATATAAAAATTTACTTGCTCGGTGATTTGCGCACTACTTGGCCACTGACCGGTTAGTACCATCGAGGGTTGAGCTACTTTGTCCCATGATCGCGATGAGTTCGTTGCGGTAGGGCTCAAAATTCTTGTGCTCATGAAACCAAGAATGGACATTGGACCAATATGTTGCGCCCTTTTGCTCTGTGCCATGGATCATATCGATGCTAGTGACAACCACGCATCGCACAACAATTTGTCCTCCCGCATGTTGAATCTTTCTCCTCTACCCTTCTTCTTTGGACCAGCCAGTCAATCCTACGGATCAAGGCCGCCATCACCGTATGTGTTCTGCTCCGGCTGCTCGGTGTATGAGTCTGGCTGCTTGGTGTATGTGCTCGGCTGGGTGTACGTGCTCGGCTACTAGGCGTACACCCCGAGCTCTGAGTCATCCACTTGTCCGTCCTTGAAGCCGCCTCCGTCTCCGTTGTGGATTATCCCTATTTGCGTCATCGTACGTCGTCTTGTCCGGCTGAGACATGCCGGTGAATAGAGAGCGGGCACTGAGCCGATCAACGCCCGACGTCCGCGACCGGACAAGCCGTAGAGATGCTAAGTCGGGGAAATGGAGCGGCGCCACGTTGATGTCGACGGAATACGGCACGTACCTGGCGACGGAGGCCGGAGATGCTACTCTCGGTCGAGCTGTTTGACGGCATAGAAGTAGGGCGGATTATTGCTCCGGCCAAGGAGGCGTGTGCATGGACGGCGCCGACGGACCGCGTCCCCAGCCCGCCATGACCCGGAATGCACCACACGTCTGCTCCGTATCTTCTCTGTGCATCACGTCTACCATGATCCCGAGCTCCAAAGCGTTATGGGACAACCTCTCCACCGAACAAAAACAGGAGTTGGCTTGAATTGCGATCGGCTGGCAGGCCCGCCGTGCCAGTCGGATAGAGGCTAGTTTGCCGACGAGCTCGCCGGAGGGAAGCAATGCAAACGAGGCGATGCACGAGACCTACGATGATGAGCTAGCACCACCGCCCTCGCCGGTCCATGCCAACATCACTTTGGAGCAGGCCTGGGAGCACTTCTACGTTGTAATGGCGGAAGAATAGAAAGTGTCGCCGGTGTCGGCGTTCCGACATGCACAAAAGGACCAAAGCTAAAACCTCTGACTCCTCGGTGAGCACCAGCTTGCGGAGAGCAAATCGCCGGTGAGCAGGCTGATGACCCACAAGTATAAGGGATCAATCGTAGTCCTTTCGATAAGTAAGAGTGTCGAACCCAACGAGGAGCAGAAGGAAATGACAAGCGGTTTTCAGCAAGGTATTTTCTGCAAGAAATGAAATTATCGGTAACGAGTAGTTTGATAGCAAGATATTTTGTAACAAGTGACAAGTAGCAATAGTAACAAAGAGTGCAGAAAGGTGGCCCAATCCTTTTTGTAGTAAAGGACAAGCCGGAACGATCTCTTATAATAAGCAAAGCGTTCTCGAGGACACATGGGAATTTCATCTAGTCACTTTCATCATGTTTGTTTGATTCGCGTTCGCTACTTTGATAATTTGATATGTGGGTGGACCGGTGCTTGGGTGCTATTCTTACTTGAACAAGCCTCCCACTTATGATTACCCCCTCTCGCAAGCATCCGCAACTACGAAAGAAGAATTAAGATAACTCTAACCATAGCATTAAACATATGGATCCAAATCAGCCCCTTACGGAATAGCGCATAAACTAAGGTTTAAGCTTCTGTCACTCTAGCAACCCATCATCTAATTACTACTCCACAATGCATTCCCTTAGGCCCAAAGATGGTGAAGTGTCATGTAGTCGACGTTCACATGACACCACTAAGAGAATCAACAACATACATATCATCAAAATATCGAACGAATACCAAATTCACATGATTAATTATGACAAGACTTCTCCCGCATCCTTAAGAACAAAAGTAACTACTCACAAATCATCTTCATGTCCAAGATCAGAGGGGTATTGAATAGCATATTGGATCTGAACATATAATCTTCCACCAAATAAACCAACTAGCATCAACTACAAGATCTAATCAACACTACTAGCAACCCACAGGTACCAATATGAGGTTTTGAGACAAAGATTGAATACAAGAGATAAACTAGGGTTTGAGATGAGATGGTGCTGTTGAAGATGTTGATGAAGATTGGTCCTCCCACGATGAGAGGATCGTTGGTGATGTCGATGGCTCCGATTTCCCCCTCCCGGAGGGAATTATCCCCGGCGGAATCGCTCCGCCAGAGAGCAAAAGTGCTCCTGCCCAAGTTCCACCTCGAGACGGCGGCGCACCATCCCAAAAGTCTTCTCCTTATTTTTTCTAGGGCAAATGGGCTTATATACCAGAAAATGGGCATCGGAGGCTGGCCAGGGGCCCCACGAGCCACCAGGGCGCGCCTGGGGGTGGGGGTGGCGCGCCCTGGTGCCTCGTGGGCACCTGGGTGGCCCCCTCTGGTACTTCTTTCTTCCAGTATTTTTTATTTATTCCAAAATAAATCTCTGTGAAATTTCAGCTCATTTGGAGATGTGCAGAATAGGTATCTCTGACATACCTTTTTCAGGTCCAGAATTCCAGCTGCCGGCAATCTCCCTCCTTGTGTAAATCTTGCATATTAAGAGAGAAAAGGCATTAGAATTGCTCCACAAAGTGTTATATTGATTAAAAACATTATAAATAACAGTAGTAAAACATGATGCAAAATGGACGTATCACAGGCGAACGATGATGCCGTCACGGCCATGGTCGCGGAGATCCGGTGTAACACCCCCAGATCTTAACCCTGTCATTAAGCTAATTAAATTGCCATGTCATCATGATCATCCTAATTAAATTGCATTTAGGAAATAATACAAATTCAAATTCCAAATTCAAATGCAAGTCAAATTATTTCTTCTTCAATTAATTGAATAAAAATGTTCATAATGTTGCAAATAATCCCAAAGCAATTATAAAAATAAAATCAACATTAATTGAATTATTTAAATAGCCATAACATCCAAAAACAGTACCTAAAACAATTCTTTTAATCTCTTCTCTTTAATGCAAATTTCAAACTAATTCAAATGAGCCTCAAACTTTTTGTGGCAGTGCTCAACATTGCCTAGTATTTGTTTTGACCACTTGCCTATTTTACAAAAGTCAAATAATGGCTAAAGAAAAAGGGAAAACAGAAGCAAAAAGTAAAACACAAAAAGAAAAAGGAAATGGCTAGCGGTTACTGTACCTATGGGCTCTAGTGCTACAGCGCCGGCCCAGCCCACTCCCGCTCGTCCCCTTCCTCTGTTCACCCGCGTGCGCGTTGTCGCCGTGCCCACACGCGCCGCGCCAGGCCCCCCTCGACCCCCTGGCGAGCCCTAGCCCACTCCTCTTCCTCTCCCGCGCTCTCCTCCCTCACCCGATCGGCGCCATGGCCGCGCCGCCGTGAAGCTCGCGCCCTCCGTCGCCTTCTCGTCGCCGCAGCTTGTCCACGGGCTCCGCCGCCTTGCGCTACTCCGGCTGCTGCCTTGAACCCAAGCCGGGAGCCCCTACATCGAGCTGCACGACCTCGCCTCCCCCTCTCGGACGCCGGTGATCGCCGACGTTGATCCGCCACCTCGAGCCCTCCCCGAGCACGCTTTGCACCACTACCGGCTCCCCGTGAGCACCGCTACCTCTCCCCTCTCCTCTCTCCTTCTCGGTCGTCCTCTACCCGCCGTCCCCGTCGTGCCCGAGCCCGCCGCCGCACGAGCTCATCGCCGGCGTGGTTCCAGTGACCCTTTGGTCATGCGCGCACGTCCACTCGCTTAGTTGGCCCGCGTAGACACCGTAGGAGCCTCGCGCCGCTCGTTTTGCTCGCCGTAGCCTAGATTCCGATGAAGCCCGAAGTCCGGCGTCCGCTAGGGTGCTCGCCGCCGTCGCTGCACGCCATCTCCGGCCACGGCACCGCCGCCATCCGACGCGGCTCGAAGTGCCCTATCGAACGCAAGTGGAACCGCGCAAAATGACCCACCGTAGCGGATTTCCGAGCTCGCCGGAGTTCGGCCGCCGCGTTCGGGCTCGCCGGCGCGATTCCGGCGACGTCGCCGACGTGGCGCTGACATGGCGCCACCTGGCCCGCCTTGTGCCACTGACGGGTGGGCCCAGTTGACCCGTTGACCGGGTCAACTGCTGACTGGGCTGGCTTAGCCACAAACATGCGGGCCCCCACTTAAATTAAACATTTTTATAAATAATAAAATTGCTAATTAATCTGTTAATCCTAATTACGTTAATTAGTTAACTAATCTGACACTGACAGTAGGCCCCACTAACTAATTAACCTAAATAGTTAATTTTAACCCCACTGTTAGAGCTACTGTGTATGACATGTGGGTCCCACTGGTCAGGTTTGACCCTGGCCAGCTAGGTTTGACTGCTGACGTCATCATGACGTTCTGCTGGCGTCACATATCACTGTTTTGGATAATTCGGATTTAATAATTAAAATAATTCTAGAAATTCAATAAAACTTTGAAAAATCATATAAAATAAACCGTAACTCGGATGAAAATAATTTATATATGAAAAATGATCAGAAAAATATGACGAATCTGAATATGTGATGAAAATGCTTGACCATCACTCCTAATTAGATGAACATGAAAGTTTCCCCTCTGGTTCAATATACCGATAACTGCCCGGAGGTGGGAAAATATTTCCGGATATTTCCCCGCTCCGTTTAAAATACCTAGCACTGCGTTAGGGCACCCTAGCACAGCCTATTGCCATGCCAAACATCTGTGTGCATTTGTTTGCTTTATATTTATTGTTTCTTCCCCCTCTTCTCTCCGATAGTCCCGAGACCGACGCTGCCCCTGTGATCGACTACGTCACCGACGACCCTGCTTCCTTTTCAGCAAAGCTTCCAGGCAAGCAAACCCCTTGATCATTCCTATATCACCTATTCCTCCTTCCCCATGCTTGCATTAGATTTTGCTACTGTAATTGATTGCTCCTATTCTGATGCATGGCCTGATGTTGTAACCTGCTGTTGATACTTTACCTGTTGTCCTATATGCTTAGTATAGGCTGAATAGTGATCCATCAATGGCCCCACCACCATTGTCCTTGTTGCCATGCTTTACCACCATTGACTCGATCAGTGTGATCGATGTACAGAGGCCGAACACAGCACCGCACACCCCCTTAGTTGCACGACTCTGCAGAGCTACTATAGAGTGCCGAGGGTGATACCTTCTAAATCACTCCATGATATCTCTATAGTGCAGCTCGTCGGTTGTGGGTTATCGAGGGTGATTCCTCTTTCACCACCTCCGATGATGCCTCTGTTGTACAACCCCTCAAGTGCGAACCCATCGAGGGTGATTCCTCCGAGTTCACCTTGACGGATGCATCGAGTGGGAATCCATCGAGGGTGATTCCTTGGATTCCCCCCTTGATGTTACGGACACATGGTTACCTTTCACTGTTGCCCATTTAAACTGTTACTGCGGGACTGAAGGGACATGTGGTACCACCCCGGTAGAGGTGGACCTGAGTTCCCGACAGTCTCTTGAGAGTCGGGTTGACCTGGAGGGTACCCGCGAGATAATTACGAGGCGCGGCCGGGCAGGTAGAGACCGCCCTAGAGAGGGATGGGCCTGACCCTCATTGCACTTCCTCGAGACGGGGCGACAGGAGTATTGATCGTCACCGCGAGCTCCTAATAACACGCCTAACGGATTTGGGTATTTGATCTGAGTTGGCCACTTGCCTATACGCACTACCACCACGTGGGATAATGGTTTAATGGGGCCCTCTACACCGTATGTATCAGCCGAAAGCTCTGTCAGACGTCCAGTTCAGCATTGCGGCGCGTTCGGGCAGGTGCCATCCAGGACAGAGGTGGTGCTTGGTCCCATTCACCCACGCAACGACCCGGAGTGCAAAGGGCGATGTGCCCAAGACCCCTGAGCGCTTAGGATGTCGACCGGCGGGGACCTCTTTGCGGAGCCTAGGTAGGACTACGTCGTGTCGATCAGCCGAGGCCGGGCATGACCTAGAAAAGTGTGTCCGGCCAGAGTTAATCGAGCGTGTTGGGTAACAGTAGTGCACCCCTACAGGGAAGTTATCTATTCGAATAGCCGTGTCCACGGTAACAGGACGCTCAGTGTTGTATCCCGATCTACTACAACTTGAACTGGATACTTGTTAATTAATATGTAAGCTCCGGGATCGCTTTCTCGCAGGGAGTCGAGGAAGAATCTCTAGGCTTTGCTACTACATGCTTGCTACTTTATTTATGTACTATCTGCACTCTTTTAATGCTGCAAGACGCTGACGATGCTAGTCTTCGATAGGCTAGGCTTTTCCCCCCTCTGTTCCGGCATTTCTGTAGTTTAGTCCAAAGATATAGCCCCATTCCTTTGATACCGATGCATACATAGAATAGTTCTGATGTAAGTCTTGCGAGTACTTTGGATGAGTACTCACGGTTGCTTTGCTTCTCCTTTTTCCCCATACCCGATTGTTGCGACCAGGTGGCGGAGCCCTAGGGCCAGCTGATCCCGTCGACGACTGCTTCTACCTCGATGATGCCTACTTCTACGTGGAGACCGACGACCAGGAGTAGTTTAGGAGGCTCCCAGGCAGGAGGCCTTGCCTCTTTTGATTAGAGTCGTTGTTTGTTTTCGCCTCCTTAAGGCAGGTTTGTTTAACCTTTGTGTCTGTACTCATATACTGTTGTTGCTTCCGCTAACGCTTGATCGCGAGCTTATCTATTCGAGCCCTCGAAGCCCCTGGCTTGTAATATGAAGCTTGTATGACTTTATTTGAGTTTAGAGTTGTGTTGTGATATCTTCCCGTGAGTCCTTAGGCTTGATCGTGCGCATTTGCGTGTATGATTAGTGCACGGTCGGGCCGGGGGCGTCACATCCGGGCTTCCTGGATGAGCAACGGGTGCTCTACCAATGCATGTGCAGCGCCCACGAGATCCGTTGCGAGCGATGGTGATTGCGCGTCCTGCAGGAGGAGAGGGATGCCCTGTTCACGGAAATCGATGCGGAGGTGGCCGAAGAGGAGGCGCAGGCAAGCGCCGGCAGCTCTAGCTTCGCGTCGACCGCACCGCCACCGCGGTTCGCGCCCCACTGCCACGAACACAAGGTCGGATCGTCCATGTCCGGCGTCGTCGACACGGCGGGCTCGGGCGAGGAAGTCTAGTGCATGGGACGCCGCCATAGTTTGGGTCCTAGGAAGGCCACTCATATTCTTCCCTCCTCCTGTTGCACTGCTGGTGAGCTTGCCGGACATGGGGAAGACAAGACGTGGGACACGGACTCCGCCACATACTGCGATTATTTAGATTTAGGTTAAAAAAGTCTCGTCCATTTTTGTTTAGTTGAAATATGTCGAAAATGTAATGAATTTTGTCCGGTTTAAGTGAAAATCATCAGGTTTGCATGAAATTTGTCCGTTTTGTTTAAATTTGCTTTGAAATATACGCTGGCATGGTCGGATGGCCGGCTTCCGTATCACTATCCGCGGACGCGTTCACGGACAAATACAATGTCCGTTTTAGGGGTTTGCATTGGAGATGCGCTTAGATGGCATTGCCATATTAGAAATGAAAATTAGACTCGGTGTAAAATAATGAAAGACTGAAATTTTTAGGGTTAAATAAGGACGCCTTTATTTTACCCATGCCAAATAAGGATTTTTCTGTTGGTTAACTGGCTTGTGAAGGTTGTTATACTTCCAATGCACCGGGATCAAATTCCGAGTTTGACCATCTTCACAGGGTGAACACTCTAATATAGCTAACTAAGGGCATCTCCAACGGCGACTCGCGAATTTCCTCCCGCATCCATCCGCGAACAGGGGGACCAATCCACTGACACGAATGCGGGAGGCCGCCATCCAACCCTGCCCGCATACATCCGGCCTCCCTCATTTTTTTTAAAAGTCCGCACGTTCAAATAGCTGCATACATAGAATTCAGACGTTCAAATAGCCGCATACATAGATACAGACGTTCAAATAGCCGCATGCAGCACTAGTTCAAATTTTAAAAAGTTTAAATATTACATTCCAACATTGTTATCCCCTTTAACCGCCCACTGATGCTCAATTAGATCTTCCTTAAGCTGCTCGTGAGTTGGTCGATGCCGAATTTGTTGATGCATTTGAATAAACTCTTCAAATGTGGCCGGATTCTGGTCTGGAAGTTCGATAGGATCACCCATGTTCTCAAATTCTAGAGCTGCGGCAACATCCTCACCCTCATCCTCGATGACCATATTGTGCAACATGTCATCACCTCCCACAAGGTCTCCGGATCCCATTGTTTAGCAGGTCCACGAACAACTGCAAAACGTGCCTGCAGAACTCCAAATGCCCTCTCAACATCCTTTCTAGCTGCTTCTTGTTTTTGGGCAAAGTGAGCCTTTTTCTAGCAAACTTGGTTAGAGATGGTGCTGACAAAGGTAGCCCACAGAGGATAGATACCACAAACCAGATAGTAGCCTATGTTGTACTCATGTCCATTCACAGTACAGTGGCAAGGAGGAGCTTTTCCTTCAGTCAGCCTCGCAAACAACGGTGATCGCTGTAGCACATTGATGTCATTGTGAGACCCGAGCATGCCAAAGAAAGCGTGCCAAATCCAAAGATCATGTGATGCAACTGATTCAAGAATGATGGTGGGCTTCCCTGATATTGCACTTGTAAAGCCTTCGGGCAGTTCTTCCATTTCCAATGCATGCATTTAAGAGATCCAAGCAAACCTGGCCATCCTCTTGCTTCAGAGATTGCCAAGAGCCTCTCGGTATCTGCCATAGTTGGTTCTCTCAAGTACTGAGGTCCAAACACCTCGACCACGGTAGTTGCAAACCTGACCATGGCATCTCCGCATTTGCTCTCAAACATCCGTAGGTATTCGTCCCACGAATCAGCGGCCGTGCCATATGCAAGCATCCGGAGTGCGGTCATGCACTTCTGGTAACCAGAGAAGCCAATTGTTCCCATGGCGTCCTTCATCAAGACGAAGTAGTCATCATAGGACCAGACGCCATGGTACAAACGATCGAAGACAGTCTTGCGCATCCGAAAACGCCGGCGAAAATGGTCAGCGAAGAGTGCATCCGGGGCAAAGTAGTCGGCCATTGATACGTCTCCAATGTATCTATAATTTTTTATTGTTCCATGCTGTTATATTATCAATCTTGGATGTTTTTATATACATTTACAACAATTATATATCATTTTTTGGGACTAACCTATTAACTTAGTGCCCAGTGCCAGTTGCTGTTTTCTGTCCTGTTTTTGTTTTACAGAAAATCAATACCAAACGAAGTCCAAATGCCACGAAACTTTTTGGAGATTTTTTTCTGGACAAGATAAACACTAGAAGCTTCAGGAGGAGGCCAGAAGCCGCAGGGGGTGCCCACGAGGCACCAGGGCGCGCCTGGGGGGGGCAGGCGCGCCCTGGTACCTCGTGGGGCCCACAGAGCTTCGTTTGACCTAATTCCACCACTATAAATTCAGGAAAAAGCAGAAACCCCTAGGGGAGTCCACGAAATACTTTTTCCGCCGCCGCAAGTTTCTGTTCTTGAGAGATCCCATCTGGAGGCCTTCTCAGGTGCTCCGCCGGAGGGGGAATCGATCACGGAGGGGCTCTACATCAACCTTGCTGCCCTTCCGATGATGTGTGAGTAGTTTACCACAGACCTTTGGGTCCATAGTTAGTAGCTAGATGGCTTCTTCTCTCTTTTTGATCTTCAATTCAATGTTCTCCTCGATGTTCTTGGAGTTCTATCCGATGTAATCACTTTTTGCGGTGTGTTTGTTGGGATCCGATGAATTGTGAGTTTATGATCAGATTATCCATGAATATTATTTGAGTCTTCTCTGATCTCTTTTATGCATGATTATTATAGCTTCGTATTTCTTCTCCGATCTATTGATTTGGTTTGGCCAACTAGATTGATTTATCTTGCCATGGGAAGAGGTGCTTTGTAATGGGTTCGATCTTGCGGTGCTCAATCCCAGTGACAGAAAGGGACATGCCACGTATGTATCATTGCTATTAAGGGTAAAAAGATGGGGTTTATTCATGCGTGAGTTTATCTTGTCTACATCATGTCATCGTTCTTAAGGCGTTACTCCGTTCTTTATGGACTTAATAATACACTAGATGCATGCTGGATAGCGGTCAATGTGTGGAGTAATAGTAGTAGATGCAGGCAGGAGTCGGTCTACTTATCTCGGACGTGATGCCTATATACATGATCATTGCCTTGGATATCGTCATGATTATTTGCTTTTCTATCAATTGCCCAACAGTAATTTGTCTACCCACCGTATGCTATTTTCTTGAGAGAAGCCTCTAGTGAAAACTATGGCCCCCGGGTCTATCTAAATCATATTACTAAAACCCTAAAAATATTGCTGCCATTTTATTTTATTTATTTTATTTTGTATTTTTGTTTCTATCTATCTATCACATACAATTTAATCTTGCAATTGACCGCCGAGGGATTGACAACCCCTCGTTTGCGTTGGGTGCAAGGATTTGTTGTTTGTGTGCAGGTGCTGCTAACGAGGTGTTGCGTGATTCTCCTACTGGTTCGATAACCTTGGTTTCATAACTGAGGGAAATACTTATCTCTACTGTGCTGCATCATCCCTTCCTCTTCAGGGAAAATACCAACGCAAGCTACAAGTAGCAGCCATCAATGTCAAATGGCTGCGTGCCCTATTGCGGTTGAGCACCCGATGACCCTTGATCGAGGCCTTGAAATTGAGAACATGCTCCTCCGCACGCTCCGTGTCTTCAAGGATCGCCTGCATCATCGCCGTCTCATTTGTGTAGTCCTCCTCGTTGGACGAGCCGTCGGACAACTCAATGATAATCCCCAAGTTCAAGGAATCATTGTAGCAATTTCCAAAGATGGAAGTGGTAAGTATGGAATGTCGAACCCACAAGGAGCTAAAGGTAAGATCAATATTCTTTCAAGTCCCATCTGCCACTGATACGACTCTACGTACACCGAGCGTTTACTTTTATCTAGAAACGAGAAATAAAACTACGTTGTGGGTATAAAGAGGATAGCTTTGCATGATATCGGAGAATTAAAACATAAAAATAGGTGATGCCTAAATAAAGTAAGAATATATTACAATATATTACAAATAGCGAGTGTGGAATAATGATGGATCAGTGTGCAGAATTGTCCTAGGCAATTAATAACAAGATCGGTAATCATTATTGCAATTTTATATGAGGGAGAGGCATGAGCTAACATACTTTCCATACTTGGATCATATGAACTTATGATTGGACCTCTAGCAAGCATCCACAACTACTAGAAATCATTAAGGTAAACCCAACCATAGCATTAAGTATCAAGTCCCATTTACTCCCATACGCAACAACCCCCTTACTCGGGTGTAAGCTTCTGTCACTCTAGCCACCCACTATAAGCGAATCATGAACGTATTGCAACACCCTACAGCGGGAATCGCCCACGTGTGCGCGGCACGGAAGGCACCATAGGACAGCACCAAAATAAAACATACAACTCAATGTAGGAGATATGCCCTAGAGGCAGTAATTTCAGTTACTTTTGTATCTCCGAGTTTGTAATGAAAGTTTATGTTCCATGCTATAACTGCAATGATTCTCGAGTCTACAAATTAAACGAGGCTTGGAGGGAAACTCATGTGCACGTGTGGTATAATAAACGGTAAATTGTATTCCTAGTCTTGCCTCTACGACTGGCTCAAGTATTGCATGATGATCCTGTTTTCCTGATCATGGGCATGGCTATGCCGGCAATTTTGAGGGCACGATGTTGGTAGAACACTTGTGTTGAATCGACCCATATTGATGTTATACTATGAGATATATTCGTCAATAGTTAATGGTTAAAATAACACAGAGATGGTTAATGTTTGTATAATTCCTTAGACCATGAGAGTATCGAGTTTCTTCATGCTTGCTTCATGAACTTTGGGGTTTGTTAAACGTCATCCGTAAATGGGTGGCTATTACGGCGGCTTATGGGTTCATGGAAAAGTATGCCAAGTAACTTGATAGCTCAAGATTGGGATTTGCTCCTCCGACGATGGAGAGATATCTCTGGGCCCTCTCGGTGTTACGGTATCCATCATCGTCTGGCCAGACACTTTGTGATTTGATCACGGGGATGCCGGAACACGGGAACGAGAAAAGAGAACAATACCGGCAACGAGGTAACTGGCATTGTGGACAAGTTGTTGATCCACGAGGATGCCTACATGTCTCACCTCGGGTAATTGTAACATATCGCGAAGCAACAGGAATAGCACACGGCAACTGGAGGTTCACTCGAATATTCATTCGTGTGGGTATAGGGGTCAATATGGGTGTCCACGGCTCCGATGCTGATCATTGATCGGAAAGTGTTCCGGTCATGTCTATACTTCACCGAACCTATAGGGTCACACGCTTAAGGGTCATCTATCTGCTGAATACTAGACGAGGAGTCCGAGAGAAAGTCACTGGAAAGGTTTCAGAGACGATGGAAAAGTTCCGGAGAGAACACCGGAAAAGTTTTGGTAAAATCGAAAAGTTGTTTCGGATAAAACCATTGATCCAAAAAGGTTTCGGCAAGCACCGGGAATGTTTTGGAGGTTGCCAGATTGGTCTGGTAATTTCTCGAATTTTTCCGGAGAAAAAACCGAAAAAAGGTTTTCGGAGCTGCCGGAATTGTTTACCGGGTAAACGAAGATGGTTTTAAATTAAACCACCATACCGGAAATGTTCCGGAGCGCGTCCAGATAATTTTAGAGGGTGCCGGAAATGTTCTGGGACCTTCCGGAATTTTTCAGAAGAAATAGTTTCGGAAAACATCTTGTCCCAGCGTTAGGGGACAAGATCCCACGGATCGTGGGGGCTGTTTTTGGGTTGTTTTTGGGGGCACCCCCTTTAGGGGACAGCCCCCTTGTGGCTGGACAAAGTGTTGGGGGCCCCCATGGTGGGGGCAGCCCCCACAAATGGTGGAGAGTGTTGGGAGGAAGGTGGGGCCCCATGGGGAACACCATGGACAAGGGAACATGTTTTCTCCATGTTTGGTGGGAACATGTTTCCTTGTTTGGTGGGTGCTTGTTTTGTGGGCTGATATTTCAGCCCCCCCCCCCTCACCCCTTCCACCACTATATAAGGAGGTGGAGAGGAGCTCTCCATCCTCACTCCAACTCTCACACACATGGCATGCATGATCTGCCTTTCTTCTCTCCCTCCCACGAAATAGTTTCGTAGAGCCGAAAGGCTGTCTGGGTTCCGGTGGGAACTAGTTCTGGACGGCGAAGCCCTGCCGGATAGATGACACCGTATGTGTGCAACCCTGTAGAGAGGTCGTAGTTTCGATCTTTTGCCCGAGGGGCTGTTCGTGTGTCCTCCCGGAGGGCTGTCCGAGTTTCCGTTCGGGTTTCGAGGGTCCTCCCGGAGGGCTGTCCGTGACATCGTCCGGGGGACTGTCCGACCGCCTCCCGAAGGGCTGTCCGACGAGGGAGTACATCCTCGCGGTTGGGAGGTTGTAAAATCCTAGCTGCGGGGATCTGCACCAATGATCTCCACCGACTCTTCTTCCGCTGCGCTACGAGTCGGTACGGATCAGATCAAACCTTGTATGCAATCTCCATAGTGGTCCTGGGCGTGCTCTCTATACCGAAATTTTTTGTTTTCTGTCGCGTTCCCCAACAGTGGCATCAAGAGCCAGGCTATGAGTAGATGCATGTTATGATCTAGAATACATGAGATGTATGGGTATTGCATAGTATAATTTTGTAGTAGATAAGATCTATTACTGAAAATTATTTGTGCGGGTAGCAGATGAAATCTGTTACCCGATGTTCCTGTTGCTTCCCGTGAATTTGCGTACTCCTGATCTTGACGGCATGGTGGAATCTCACAAAGTTCTGGCAATCCGCGATCCTTTCATGCTGCTCCTGAGTATGCCGATTGACAGATCAACGAAGTGCTAACAGTTCTTTGGGTTCCACTTTAGTTAAAGAAAGATGGATGTTTCGCAGACGAAGGGCAATGCAGATGTGATCTGCACGGGGGTCACGCGTATGACGAAGTTTAGTATGGGGCTCGAGATTTTATTATCTCGTGTTTCATACACCCTGGAAAGTTAATCTAGCAACTTGAAGTATCATACTTGATGATGGACGTTGGTAGCTGCGGTTTAAGTCAAAACCTTAGAAGCCACGTAAAATAAAATTTTGCATAAACCGATTAGAAGCGTCTAACTTGGTTTTGCAGGATGGATTTGTATGTGATGTGGTATAGCAATGCTCATATTAAATTTGATTATGTATGAGATGACTATATGATGTAATTAACATGACCTGCGTGTCATGATTCGGCATGATGGCTGGAGCCATATGATTGCACTTTAATGACCTGCGTGTCAACCTTGTGTAATGCACTTATTTTATTAGCTATAGAGATAGCAATATTATCTAGTGCATCGACAAGGTGGTGGCAATCTTCGCAAAGGTGAACACCGACGCGAATGCCGAAGACGAAGAATACTTGACTTCTCCGTCAGAAGGGGCTATACCATATCATGCTATTATGAATTGCCTGAGATGTTTATCCCTCTTGATGCACCCTTCTTGATTGCGCGGTAGTCGCTTTTTATTAGGGTGATCTCTCACAAAATATCAAGTAGTTAGTGTTCTCCCAAGTGTAACACCGTCACGGCACCTATCTCTTCGGGGCATTGCATGATCTCCATGGGTGCGAATGATTAGAGAAGTGTGAGGCGGGTGAGTTGAGACCTCGCAGCGAGATCACTTGGTTGTCTTGACGTTCAGGCAGGAAAGTCCTGAGCTCGGAACACACGCATCGAAAGATGAACAAGAATCGCATAGAGATGTGATCGGCAAGTTTGCCTACCGATTGAAGTTCACGCCATGGGTGTTCATCTCGAACCGTGACGGCGAATGGAAATGCGGATCTTGAATCACTCACAATCAATTTTGAGAGATGTTGATTTGAGTGGGAGCGCACTTTAGAATAAAATTGTTTATTCACTAGTGCCAAAAATCATTATGAACAAAGTCTAAATGAACTTGTGTTTTCCGTTGTAGATCAAATGGCTCGCAACACCGCGTTCAACTTAGGCCCGATGTTAGAGAAAGAGAAGTTAGCTGCGAATGGAAACAACTATGCGGACTGGGTCCGTACCCTGAGGATTGTCCTCAGGAGTGCTAAGAAAGTGTACGTGCTTGACGGACCTCTTCCACCTAAGCCGGCGGCAACAGCCGCGGCAGACATACAAAATGTCTGGGCCACTAAGGATGATGATTTCAACTTAGTGCAGTGCCTCATGCTGTCTTGCATGAGTTCAGAGCTTCAAAAACGTTTTGAATTCCATAACTCCTTTGATATGATCAAAGATCTGGATGCTCTGTACAAGTTTAATGCACGGTCTGAACGTTTTGATATCATGAAAATGATGTCGGAGACCAAGATGGCTGAGGGCAGTTCAGTTGGCGAGCACGTAGTCAATATGATTGGCTACGCTGAAAGGCTTAAAACCCTGGAATTTCCACTTCCAGAAGAGCATGTAATGGACATGTTGCTCCGTTCACTCCCCCCTTCTTACGGAGGTTTTGTCATGAACTACAACATGAATGGGATGGACAAATCACCTAATGAGGTGCTTGCCATGCTGAAATCTGTTGAAGGAGGACTGCAGAAAAATCGCAAGCAAGTGTTGCTTGTGAATAAAACTGCCAGTTTCAAAAAGAAAGGCAAGCCAAAGAAGGGCAAGGGGGCCGGTAAGACCGGCTTCCAACGCAAATCTAAGGGCGGAGCAAAGAATGAAACTGAGTGCTTCTACTGCAAGGGCACAGGTCACTGGAAGAGAAACTGCAAGAAGTATCTGGAAGATAAGAAGTCCGGGAAAACCGGAAAAGGTATAATTGTTATACAAGTTAATGTCATTGACGTTTTGCTTGCTAGCAAAAATTCTAAGTCTTAGGTATTTGATACCGGATCGGTTGCTCACATTTGCAACTCGATACAGGGGCTTCAGAAGGTGCGCAAGCTGGCAAAGAATGAAGTCGTGATGCGTGTCGGGAACGGCGCTGGGATCGCCGCTCAAGCCGTCGGCATTATGCCTCTACGTCTCCCGTCAGGATTTATTTTGGAACTTAGTAACTGTTATTTTGTTCCGTTGTTGTGTAGAAACATTATCTCTGGATCATGTTTAGTGCACGATGGGTACTCCTACAAGTCTGAGAACAATGGTTGTTCACTTTATTGTAAGGATATGTTTTATGGATTTGCACCCATGGTTGGGGGCCTTTTCATACTAAATCTTGAATGTGGAAATGATGTCTTTAACGTGAATGCTAAACGCCTTAAGAAGGCTGATACCACCACCACTTATTTGTGGCACTGTCGGCTTGGCCACATCGGAAAGAAACGCATGCAAAGACTCCATAAAGATGGAGTTTTACCGTCCCTTGATTTTGAATCATTTGACACATGTGAAGCTTGCTTGATGGGAAAAATGACCAAGACGCCGTTCACGGGTCATCCTGAACGGGCGGGTGAATTATTGGAAATAATACATAGTGATGTATGTGGTCCAATGAACACGGCCGCACGGGGTGGGTATTTTTACTTCGTGACTTTTACCGATGATTTAAGTCGGTATGGCTATATCTACTTAATGAAGCATAAGTCGGAAACCTTTGAAAAGTTCAAAGAATTTCAGAATGAGGTAGAAAATCATCGTGACAAAAAGATTAAGTTTCTGCGGTCTGATCGCGGAGGCGAATATCTTAGTCATGAGTTTGGCCAGCATCTGAGTGACCATGGAATCGTTTCACAGCTTACGCCTCCCGGAACTCCACAACGAAACGGAGTGTCGGAGCGACGTAACCGAACCCTGTTAGACATGGTAAGGTCGATGATGTCTCTTACAGATCTACCGATATCTTTTTGGGGTCACGCACTGCTCACTGCCGCTCACACACTAAACAGAGCACCGTCTAAGTCTGTTGAGACGACACCATACGCTTTATGGTATGGGAAGAAACCCAATGTGTCGCATCTCAAGGTGTGGGGTTGTGAAGCTTATGTAAAACGTTTACAACCAAGCAAACTCGACCCCAGATCAGACAAATGTTACTTTGTAGGTTATCCAATAGACACCATTGGGTATTCCTTCTACAACCAGTCCGAGGGCAAAGTGTTTGTCGCAAGGTTTGGACGTTTTCTCGAGAAAGAGTTTCTCGCAAAAGAATTAAGTGGGAGGACAGTACAACTTAATGAGATTAGTGAATCTTCGGCAACCGTTGATATGGCTAAGGAACCGGAAGAAATTCCGCTAATTATCCCTACAACCGAGCCGGAAGTTGTCGCATGTGATGCGGAAACTTCAAACACTGTTGTAACTGAACCGCGCAGATCAGGTAGGGCTATCCAGCCACCTGAGTGGTTTCATAACGAAATCTTCATTCTTGAAGACGATGAACCTGCGCACTACAAGGAAGCGATGGCGGGGCCTAGCTCAAGGGAATGGCACAAAGCCATGAGATCCGAAATGGAATCCATGTACGAAAACCAAGTTTGGAACTTGGAAGAACTTCCAGATGGCGTAAAACCCATTGGTTGTAAATGGATTTTCAAAAGAAAGACGGACGCGGATGGTAACATTACTATCCACAAAGCTAGACTTGTTGCGAAAGGGTTCACGCAAGTTCCAGGAGAGGACTACGACGAGACTTTCTCGCCCGTAGCTATGCTTAGGTCTGTTCGGATATTACTAGCAATTGCTGCTTATTTCGATTATGAAATATGGCAGATGGATGTCAAAACGGCTTTCCTAAATGGAAACCTTGATAGGGATGTATACATGATACAGCCAGAAGGTTTTGTCGATCCTAAGAATGCTGGAAAGGTATGTAAGCTTCAGAAAGCCATTTATGGTCTGAAGCAAGCATCAAGGAGCTGGAATATTCATTTTGATGAAGTGGTCAAAGAGTTTGGCTTCATCAGGAACGATGAAGAATCTTGTGTGTACAAGAAGTTTAGTGGGAGCGCAAAAGCATTTCTAATCTTGTATGTGGATGACATATTATTGATTGGAAATGACGTGAATTTTCTTAGCGAAATAAAAGACTCATTGAAGAAGAGTTTTTCAATGAAAGACTTAGGTGAAGCGGCATATGTATTAGGCATCAGGATCTATAGAGATAGATCAAAACGCCTGATAGCGCTAAGCCAAAGCATGTACATTGACAAGGTGTTGAAAAGGTTCAACATGGAGAACTCCAAGAAAGGCCTACTCCCCATGTCACCTGGCACAGTGCTTTGCAAGAATTAGAGTCCTCGGACCCTTGATGAGCGAGTACAAATGAATGATATTCCATATGCTTCGGCAGTTGGTTCTATTATGTATGCCATGCTATGTACAAGACCGGATGTTTCCTATGCGCTAAGTGTTAGCAGCCGGTACCAAGGTGATCCAGGATTGGAACACTGGGCCGCAGTCAAGGGTATTCTTAAGTACCTCAGAAGGACCAAGGATTTACTCCTTGTGTACGGAGGTGATGAAGAGCTCATTGTAAGTTGTTACACTGATGCAGGCTTCATGTCTGACCCAGATGACTTCAAATCTCAATCTGGCTATGTTTTCATATTGAACGGCGGCGCAGTTGATTGGAAAAGTTCCAAACAAAAGACTGTGGCGGATTCTACGACGGAGGCGAAATATGTCGCTGCTTCAGAAGCCTCCAAGAAAGCTGTCGGTATCAAGCAATTTCTTGAAGATCTTGGTGTGGTTCCAAGTGCTCTGGACCCGGTGGAGATCTATTGTGACAATAGTGGCGCCGTGGCTCAGGCAAGGGAGCCATGTTCGCACCATAAGACAATGCATATTCAACGCAAATATAAACTCATTCGACATCATGTCGAAGAAGGTTTAGTGAAAGTACACAAAGTTCACACGGATCTGAATGTGTCAGACCCGATGACTAAGCCTCTACCACGAGCAAAGCATGAGCAACACCGGATAGCCATTGGTGTTAGGGAAGCCATGTAACTGGATTATGACTCTAGTGCAAGTGGGAGTCTGTAGGAGATATGCCCTAGAGGCAGTAATTTCAGTTACTTTTGTATCTCCGAGTTTGTAATGAAAGTTTATGTTCCATGCTATAACTGCAATGATTCTCGAGTCTACAAATTAAACGAGGCTTGGAGGGAAACTCATGTGCACGTGTGGTATAATAAACGGTAAATTGTATTCCTAGTCTTGCCTCTAAGACTGGCTCAAGTATTGCATGATGATCCTGTTTTCCTGATCATGGGCATGGCTATGCCGGCAATTTTGAGGGCACGATGTTGGTAGAACACTTGTGTTGAATCGACCCATATTGATGTTATACTATGAGATATATTCGTCAATAGTTAATGGTTAAAATAACACAGAGATGGTTAATGTTTGTATAATTCCTTAGACCATGAGAGTATCGAGTTTCTTCATGCTTGCTTCATGAACTTTGGGGTTTGTTAAACGTCATCCGTAAATGGGTGGCTATTACGGCGGCTTACGGGTTCATGGAAAAGTATGCCAAGTAACTTGATAGCTCAAGATTGGGATTTGCTCCTCCGACGATGGAGAGATATCTCTGGGCCCTCTCGGTGTTACGGTATCCATCATCGTCTGGCCAGACACTTTGTGATTTGATCACGGGGATGCCGGAACACGGGAACGAGAAAAGAGAACAATACCGGCAACGAGGTAACTGGCATTGTGGACAAGTTGTTGATCCACGAGGATGCCTACATGTCTCACCTCGGGTAATTGTAACATATCGCTAAGCAACAGGAATAGCACACGGCAACTGGAGGTTCACTCGAATATTCATTCGTGTGGGTATAGGGGTCAATATGGGTGTCCACGGCTCCGATGTTGATCATTGATCGGAAAGTGTTCCGGTCATGTCTATACTTCACCGAACCTATAGGGTCACACGCTTAAGGGTCATCTATCTACTGAATACTAGACGAGGAGTCCGAGAGAAAGTCACTGGAAAGGTTTCAGAGACGATGGAAAAGTTCCGGAGAGAACACCGGAAAAGTTTTGGTAAAACCGAAAAGTTGTTTCGGATAAAACCATTGATCCAAAAAGGTTTCGGCAAGCACCGGGAATGTTTTGGAGGTTGCCAGATTGGTCTGGTAATTTCTCGAATTTTTCCGGAGAAAAAACCGAAAAAAGGTTTTCGGAGCTGCCGGAATTGTTTACCGGGTAAACGAAGATGGTTTTAAATTAAACCACCATACCGGAAATGTTCCGGAGCGCGTCCAGATAATTTTAGAGGGTGCCGGAAATGTTCTGGGACCTTCCGGATTTTTTCAGAAGAAATAGTTTCGGAAAACATCTTGTCCCAGCGTTAGGGGACAAGATCCCACGGATCGTGGGGGCTGTTTTTGGGTTGTTTTTGGGGGCGCCCCCTTTAGGGGACAGCCCCCTTGTGGCTGGACAAAGTGTTGGGGGGGGGCCCCATGGTGGGGGCAGCCCCCACAAATGGTGGAGAGTGTTGGGAGGAAGGTGGGGCCCCATGGGGAACACCATGGACAAGGGAACATGTTTTCTCCATGTTTGGTGGGAACATGTTTCCTTGTTTGGTGGGTGCTTGTTTTGTGGGCTGATATTTCAGCCCCCCCCCCTCACCCCTTCCACCACTATATAAGGAGGTGGAGAGGAGCTCTCCATCCTCACTCCAACTCTCACACACATGGCATGCATGATCTGCCTTTCTTCTCTCCCTCCCACGAAATAGTTTCGTAGAGCCGAAAGGCTGTCTGGGTTCCGGTGGGAACTAGTTCTGGACGGCGAAGCCCTGCCGGATAGATGACACCGTATGTGTGCAACCCCGTAGAGAGGTCGTAGTTTCGATCTTTTGCCTGAGGGGCTGTTCGTGTGTCCTCCCGGAGGGCTGTCCGAGTTTCCGTTCGGGTTTCGAGGGTCCTCCCGGAGGGCTGCCGTGACATCGTCCGGGGGACTGTCCGACCGCCTCCCGAAGGGCTGTCCGACGAGGGAGTACATCCTCGCGGTTGGGAGGTTGTAAAATCCTAGCTGCAGGGATCTGCACCAACGATCTCCACCGACTCTTCTTCCGCTGCGCTACGAGTCGGTACGGATCAGATCAAACCTTGTATGCAATCTCCATAGTGGTCCTGGGCGTGCTCGCTATACCGAATTTTTTTGTTTTCTGTCGCGTTCCCCAACACTCAAACCAATCAAGATCATCAATCAACCCAAAGGACAAAAGAAATCTACTCAAACATCATAGGATGGCAACGCATCATTGGATAATAATATGTGGCATAAAGCACCATGTTCAAGTAGGGGATTACAGCGAGATGCGAGAGAGTGGACCGCTGAAAAGAGATGAGGAAGGTGATGAAGACGGTGATGTTTGACTGAAACCGTTTCAGTCAAACACATAGGAAGATAGGGGCTTAATGTTTCGCCTCCCAACTTATTTATCTCAGGGATAATGTCAACAATAATAACTCATGATCACCTATATTCAACTGGATATATGTGCCTGGATCATTCCCTACCACATGATACTTGCCCACTATAGAATAAATAGAGCGGAATAGGGATGAACATTACTGACTCTTGCATAAAAGTAAATACAGAAAAGTAAAAGATAGGCCCTTTGCAGAGGGAAGCAGAGGTTGTCATGCGACTTTTATTTTCGGATGTGCAAGCTCTTAATGGAAAGGAACGTCACTTTATATTGCCCCTTGTGATAGCAACCTTTATTATGCAGTCCGTCGCTTTTATTTCTTCACCATCACAAGTTCATACAAAGCTTATTTTCCCTTCCAATAAAAGATCATACATATTTAGGAGCAATTTTTTATTGCTTTTTTGCATCGATAACAACTTACTTGAAGGATCTTATTCAATCCATAGGTAGATATGGTGGACTCTCATGACAAGAAACTGGGTTTAAGGGTTTTTGGATGCACAAGTAGTATCTCTACTTAGTACGAATTTTTGGCTAGCAAAAGATCCTAAGCAAGCACCACATGTTAGAGGATCCATGACACTATAACTTCTATGTGAATATAAACAAACATAACCCATTACGTTGTCTTGCTTGTCCAACGTCAACTACTTGATCAAGTTTGAAAATAATTAATGGGGGCTCACAATCATAGAAGATGTCCAAGATAGTATATTTATATGTGAAATCTCTCTTCCTTTAATATTCTTTCATGAATTGTTTAAGTGACCAATGTTGTGTTTGCTAACTTTCAATAAATTTTACCCATTATACTTCTTATATGTGAAGTCATTACTCCCCATGGGACAAGCATATGAGACATATATAATTTCAGGTTTTTGATATTCAATTCATTCAACAATTTACACTTAGGATATAAGTGAAGCACAAGAGTGAATGACAAACTACTCCAAAAAATATAAGTGAAGGTCAATGAGTAGTCAATCAATTAAGTAGCTATGTGAAGACTCTCTCCAAATAAAGATTTCATATCCAAGGATTTTATTCAAATAGCAAACCAAACAAAAAGACTCTCCAAGCAAAATACATATCATGTGATGAATAAAAATATAGCTCCAAGTAAGATATACCGATAGTTTTGAAGACGAAAGAGGGGATGCCTTCCGGGGCATCCCCAAGCTTAGACGCTTGAGTCTTCCTTGAATATTACCTTGGGGTGCCTTGGACATCCCCAAGCTTAGGTTCTTGCCACTCCTTATTCTCCTTATATCGATATCTCACCCAAAACTTGAAAACTTCAATCACATAAAACTTAACGGAACTCATGCGATATGTTAGTATGATAATAAATAAATCATTCACTTTGGTACTGTCAAGACAAGATCCAAAATTGTTCTCACATAATGCCTACTGTACTCTATCATTTCAACAATTTATATCACTCAATATAAGCTATGGAAATGCTAAAACAAGCAAACTATGCAAATAAAACAGATTCTGTCAAAAACAGATTCTGTCAAAAACAGAACAGTCTGTAATGATCTGAACTAGAACCATACTTCTTTAACTCCAAAAATTCTGAAAACTTAGGACAATGTAGGAAATTTTTATATAAATCATTTGTAAAAATTTCAGAATTTTATCACTTCCCAGTGAATTATAGTAATTCCAGCACTGGGCGCAAAAGTTTCTGTTTTTGCACAGAATCAAGTCAACAAGTATCCACACTATCCCAAAGACTTTACTTGGCACATTATTGAAATAAAAGGTACAAAACATGATTACTACAGTAGATTAAACATGTGAACACACGAAAATAGTAAAGATAAATAGTGGGTTGCATTGCTACATAGAGTTGACACTCTTCCAAACCCACTTTCGATGATAATTTTATTCATACTCTAAAAGATATAAGTGAAGTTCATAGAGCATTCTACAATGAATATAGAGAGACCAATATCCAAGCTCAAAATATATAATTGAAGCACACGAAGCATTCTATAAAGCCATACTCAAAAGATTTAAGTGAAGCACAAAGAGCATTCTATAAAGCCACACTCAAAAGATTTAAGTGAAGCACATGAAGCATTCTATAAATCAACCAAGAACCATAAGAAATCATCCCCAACAAGCATGGTGCATAAAAAATAAAAAATAAACACAAAAGACGCTCCAAGAATTTACGCATATCATGTGAACAAAACAAAAACCGAGACATACCGATAATTGTTGAAGAAGAAAGATGGGATGCCTTCCGAGGCATCCCCAAGCTTAGACGCTTGAGTTTCCTTGAATATTTACTTGGGGTGCCATGGGCATCTCCAAGCTTGAACCCTTGCCTCTCCTTATTCTTCTCATATCGATACCTCCTCAATCTTCGAACACTTCATTCACACAAAACTTAACCAAACTTTTTATTAGAGGGGTTAGTACATATAACATCAAATCCCATCATGTCCTGCTGTAACATTATTGTATAATTATAATAAAACATTACCCACTGTATGCTATCACAATTCTATGGCTCTCAAGTCAATGGGGCTCAACAAGATTTCAAACATAAGCAAATAAAGAAACTATAACAGCAATCTGTGAAAACATGACAGTCTGTAAAGATGCAGATGGTACATATGCTTATGTAACTCAAAAAATTCTGCAAAATTAGGAAAAAATAAAAAAACTCATAAATGTACTGTGTACAAATTTCAGAATTTTTGCACATTCCAGTAAAATATATAAATTCAAACACTACAGCAAAAGTTTCTGTTTTTTCACAGCACACACCAAACAAGCAATTTAAACATCCTAAAGATAAATCTTGGCACGTTATTTTTATAATACAATGGATTTGTATAAGGGGATAATTATTTTTGTTGAAAAGTTTATGTAATCAAGGTTCACAAAGTTTCCATGGGCATGAACAAAGTTCAAGGCTAGCCCCAACTTCCACATTGCTCATCTGTCTTACTTTCACTTTTCTTTTTGAAAAGTTTTAGGTTCCCCTCTATTTTTTGTTTTTAAATATTAAATGGCACGCATAATAAAGTTTATATTACACAAAATAAGAAAAATACTCTCTAAAACTTCCGGGTTGTCTCCCTGGCAGCGCTTTCTTTAAAGCCATTAAGCTAGGCATAAGAGGCAAGTAAAATTTTATGTATTTTGCATTTTTTTCACCCACAAATAAAGAAAGAAAACAAGAAAGAAAAAACAAAAGGAAAAACAAAATATACTTAGTGATGAAAGCAAACAAGCATACACGAAAATGTTAACCCCACGCTATTGCTCCCCGGCAACGGCGCCAGAAAAGAGCTTGATAATCCCCAAGTGCAAGGAATCATCGTAGCAATTTCCAAAGATGGAAGTGGTAAGTATGGAATGTCGAATCCACAAGGAGCTAAAGGTAAGATCAATATTCTCTCAAGTCCCATCTGCCACTGATACGACTCTACGTACACCGAGCATTTGCTTTTATCTAGAAACAAGAAATAAAACTACGTTGTGGGTATAAAGAGGATAACTTTGCATGATATCGGAGAATTAAAACATAAAAATAGGTGCTGCCGAAATAAAGTAAGAATATATTACAAATAGCGAGTGTGGAATAATGATGGATCAGTGTGCGGAATTGTCCTAGGCAATTAATAACAAGATCGGTAATCATTATTGCAATTTTATATGAGGGAGAGGCATGAGCTAACATACTTTCCGTACTTGGATCATATGAACTTATGATTGGACCTCTAGCAAGCATCCGCAACTATTAGAAATCATTAAGGTAAACCCAACCATAGCATTAAGTATCAAGTCCCATTTACTCCCATACGCAACAACCCCCTTACTCGGGTGTAAGCTTCTGTCACTCTAGCCACCCACTATAAGCAAATCATGAACGTATTGCAACACCCTATAGCGGGAATCCCCCACGTGTGCGCGGCACAGAAGGCACCATAGGACATCACCAAAATAAAACATACAACTCAAACCAATCAAGATCATCAATCAACCCAAAGGACAAAAGAAATCTATTCAAACATCATAGGATGGCAACACATCATTGGATAATAATATGTGGCATAAAGCACCATGTTCAAGTAGGGGATTACAGCGGGGTGCGGGAGAGTGGACCGCTGAAAAGAGATGAGGAAGGTGATGAAGACGGTGATGTTGATGAAGACGATCACCGCGGCGATGGTTCCCCCAGCGGCACTCCGGCGCCACCGAGAGAGAGAGGGAGAGAGTCTCCCCCTCGAGATTCCTCTGTCATGGCCTCCCCCTAGATGGGGAGAGGTTCTCCCCTCTAGTCCTTGGCCTCCATGGCGCCCGGAGGGGCGGGAGCCCCTCCGAGATTGGATCTCTCTCTCTCTGTTTTCTTCTGTTTCTGGCCGAAAACCGTTTCTTATATTCCCGGAGATCCGTAACTCCGATTGGGCTGAAATTTTGAGGGGATTTTCTTCCAGATCTTATCTTTCTTGCGGCAGAAGAAGGGCCCCAACCGCCTTACAGGGGCGCCACAAGCCTGCCAGGCGCGCACCAGGTAGGGGGCGCGCCCCTTGAGCTTGTGGGCCCCTCGGGCATCGTCTCGCGTTGATTCTTTTTTCCCAAAAATCACATATATTCCAAAATAAATCTCCATAAATTTTTATCGCGTTTGAACTTCGTTTGATATGGATATTCTGCGAAACAAAAAACATGCAGAAGACAAGAACTGGCACTGGGCACTGGATCAATAAGTTAGTCCATAAAAATTATATAAAAGTGCACCAAAACCATATAAAACTATTGTAAACATGGCATGAATACTTCATAAATTATAGATACATTGGACACGTATCACTCAACATAGTGCTCGTATATGTACTCCAAATCGGAATCCATTGCTAGAAAGAAGAAGGGGAAACTTTTTTAGCTCCGGCAATTCATCGAACAGTTGCCGGGCATGGTGAGTATAGCAGTAGCGGATGGTACCTGGCGGGGCGTTCGGAGGACAAGGGTTGAACGGCGACGGAGGAGAAGCGGGGTGGAGCCCGGCTGAAACTCTGGAGATGACGGAGACGTAGAGTTTGGGCAGGGGTGTGGCGTGGTGTCCGGGGTGGTGGAGCGGTGGCAAAGGCAAGAGAGAAAGAAGGAAGGAGAGAAAATGGAGAGGATGGAGGCACGGGGTCCGGGAAGGGGTTTGGGTGGGCCGGGGGTGTCGGAGTCCTACGTGTCTGCTGTCCGGACTCCCGCAAAGCACCCCCTACATTTGTCTCTGATTTGCCGGAAGAAGTACGTCCTGACCGCTCGGCAGATCGATACAGGCCCGCATTGGATGGCAAACCGCGTCCAGACTGCACGGTCCGAATGTATGTAGGCGGTTTATGGGTCCCCCTTGGAGATGCCCTAACATCAACTTTGTCCTTATGTGGTTGAAGGAGATGTCTATCAGTAGGCGACATGTCAGTGTGTATGGTGTGTGTGGAATATATTGTACTTGGTGTTTCTTAAGAAAAAAGAGAATCTTTACAACGAAATGCTGCTTGTAGCTTCTAAAAGATAATTGTCCCTCGCGTACAACGTACAGAGGGCGAAAATCAAATGTAAGGGATATAAAGGAGGGGAAGACAAACCACGTGATACATGTGGTAAGCAATCCAAACAATTCAAAATTAAGGGGAAGACAAAATTTCATGGCAGAGTGTTCCCATTTGCTAATTTTGTGGGTGTCACCCCATTTATGATGCAATATTCAAGCATGTGTCGAATTGTTAGACATAAATTCATCACAATTGCACAGGCCTTGGGCCAAACAGATCCTGATATTTCTTTCCACATGGACTTATTAGGGTCCCGCCTCGCATCATGAAATGAATTGCTCACACGTCTGAAACACATTCAACTGTCAAATGAACAAGACGAGTTTCAATAGAACTTTCATCATAATGGCAGGTTTTCTGTCAAAGCCTTGTATGAGGTGATTACCCACAACAATGTTCCCGTGGAAGCTAAAACCACCTCTTTTAGTGAAGATATACCTCTGATTATTAAACAAATGTGTGAGCTTGACTAGAGATTACCTAGTGTGCCGCGTTTGGCAAGGTAGCAAGAGCAATCTTTTGCCAACAGGACGAGCCTATTAAAGATATATTTTTATAGTGTAAGTTTGCTCATGCAATGCCGAATATAGTTAAAGTAGCTTCAAACCTTTACTGGCCCCGTAGTGCACGTAATATATTCGGCTATTGATTGCAAGGTATTGACAAACATTTTATGGAAACATTCTTGTGGGGCCTGCAACCTTATGTTTGGTTCTATAACTTATGTTGTGGTTTATGTTTTAAAATGTGTTTCATCTTCTCACCAGGTTATTCATGCATTTATACAATGACTTCATGCTTGGCCTATCCTGCAGTGGTCGGAGGTCGGAGGAGAAGACCCTTTTATGATGGTGTACGGCTAGGAAGGCTTTCTCTCATCATGGATGATGGTGTTATTTTCGAATCGGATCTACCCGAGTGGAGAATAGGACCTTTTAAATTTTTGCTGTAAAATGACAATTTCTTTTTGTTTGTGTTGAAATATATGTCGGTGCTGGTGGTATAATTGGTTGAAATATGAGTTGGGCCTTGGGCCCATCTAACAATTTCAGATTAATCTCTAAGGGCCCATGTGGGATTATATGGCACTAGGTGTGGTGGGAAGTTTAGTCCCATACCGCTAGTGGAGAAGGAGTTGGAGCTCCTTATAAGGGATTCTCTTCCACATGCTATTGGAGCTTGAGAAGAGAAGTGATTCCCGCGCGCTCCTCCTCCGCCGCCCGCCTCGCCACGCCACGCCTCGTCACGACGCGTCGCGGGTTGCAGGATTGAGCCGAGCTCACACTTATGCGCTTCTTTTTGCCGGTCAGGAACGGAGAGTCTTTGACAGATGGGGCCACGATCTGAGACGTCAGATCGTGGGCTGTCCGACTTGGACGTGGGTTCAGCCCACGTCTCTCCACACGGCTGCGCCTATATATGTGAGGCGCTGCCAACCCTAGCCGTCACGCGAAACAGATCGCATCTCTGCCTCCACGCCCACTGCCGTTCCATTGTTGCTGCTGCCGCCGGCGACTCCATCCCATTCACCGCATACACGGTTGACGGGAGAGCAGGCCTCCGAAACCCCACCTCTCCGGATCCTGTACGGGAGAGGGGCGATTAGGTTTTTGGGGAGCGATTACGTGACTGCTCGCCACCGATCCACTGCTTCCCCTACGTCTTCGTCATCACCATGTCTCAGCCAACCGACGCCGACCGTCTCGCCGCCGACAAGCTCGAGGCCGAGAAAAAGGCCGCCGAGGACGCCGCTGCTGCCGCCGCCGCCGCCTCTGCCTGGCCTACTGGAGGGTATAACTCGTTTATCCCGCTCATGTTTATTTCTGTGTTAGCCGTACTAGCATTATGTGTAGATGTGTCTACTGTTTGCGTAGTACGTGCATGTCTAGATCGTAATCAGTATGTTATTAATTCTGTCAATGCCATGTTCATGATTATTTCCTGGATTAAATTAATCGAAAAATTGCCTATTTTCTCAACAATCCAAAAACCTAATTTGTGTAGGCATTTTTCGGCTAGTGGTTTTGCCGCTGCACTGAAACCGGATAAGTTCACCGGTACGTATTTTAAGCATTGGCAGACCAAAACCACCTTATGGCTCACGGCCATGAACGTGTTCTGGGTCGCCGGTGTTCCTTCCACGGGAACGATTGCTCCTGAACAGGAGAAGCCGTTCAGGGAGGCCACCGTCGTATTCCTCGGAGCAATTCTGAGCGTGGTCGGAGATAAGCTGGTTGATGCATATTTACATGTGCGGGTTGCCAAGGACTTGTGGGAGGCGCTCGAATCTAAATTCGGGGCCACCGATGCTGGGAGCGAGATGTATGTTATAGAGCAGTTCCACGATTACAAAATGGTCGAGAACCGTTCTGTATTGGAACAGGCTCATGAGATAATATGCATCGCTAAGGAGCTTGAGCTTCTGAAATGCGATTTACCGGGCAAATTTGTCGCGGCCTGTATAATCGCTAAGCTCCCTAATTCCTGGAGGAACTTTGCTACCACTCTGAAACATCAGAGGCGTGAATTCTCAGTACAGGATGTCATCGGCCATCTGAGTGTTGAGCAGAACTCGAGAGCAAAGGACTCGCACGGAAAAGGGGTCGAAGGAACTTCTGTGGCAAACATGGTGCATCAGAAGAACTTCAATTCCCACAAGCCCAAGGGAAGGAACGGTGTCCAACAGAATACCGACTTTAAGAAGAAGGGTAAGAAGACCTTCAAGAAGAACAAGAAGGGAGATGGCTGCTTCACTTGTGGTTCGGAGGAACATTGGGCCAACAAGTGCCCCAACAAGTACAAGAAGCCAGGGCAGGACTCCAAGTCTGCCAATATGATTGTGAGCAACAATGAAAGTGGTGCATCTGGGTACGGTAATTTATTTGCTGTATTTTTAGTTTGTCAGTCCACCGATTGGTGGGTGGACACAGGTGCAGGTGTTCATGTGTGTGCTGACATTTCATTGTTTTTTCTTACCAGGCCACAGGTCACGGGTCCGTATTGTTGGGGAATGACGCGAGTGCTTCTGTTCATGGTGTTGGCACGGTCGATCTGAAGTTTACTTCGGGAAGGATCGTGCAGCTGAAGAACGTGCAGCATGTCCCCGCCATCAAGAAGAACCTCGTTAGTGGCTCCCTTCTATGTAGAGAAGGGTTTAAGTTGGTCTTCGAGTCTAATAAATTAGTTGTTACGAAATTTGGACTCTTTGTTGGAAAAGGTTATGAGTGCGGAGGGATGTTCCGCCTTTCCCTCGTAGATTTTTGTAATAAAGTCGTGCAAAATATTCATTCGAGTGTTAATGAATCTGAAGTTTGGCATTCACGTCTTTGTCACATCAGTTTCGGTGTTATGACGCGGCTAGCTAAGTTGAATTTAATCCCGAGTTTCACTTTAGCCAAAGGTTCTAAGTGCTTGTCGTGTGTGCAAGCTAAGCAACCTCGCAAGCCTCACAAGGCTGCGGAGGAGAGACACTTGGCGCCATTAGAACTCATACATTCTGATCTTTGTGAGATGAATGGTGTGTTGACTAAAGGTGGAAAGAAATACGTCGTGACATTGATAGATGATTCCACTAGATATTGCTATGTGTATCTGTTAAATACTAAAGATGAGGCTCTACACTACTTTAAAATCTATAAAGCAGAAGTTGAGAATCAACTTGAAAAGAAAATTAAACGAGTCCGGTCTGATCGTGGTGGAGAGTACTTCTCAAGTGAGTTTGATTCTTTTTGTGCGGAACACGGTATTATTCATGAGAGGACGCCTCCCTATTCGCCCAGTCAAACGGGGTTGCCGGGCGGAAAAACCGTACTCTAACTGATTTGGTTAATGCCATGTTAGATACATCGGGTTTATCCAAGGCATGGTGGGGGGAGGCTATATTGACATCATGTCATGTCCTGAATAAAGTTTCGACAAAGGATAATGAGATCACTCCCTATGAGAAATGGGCGAAGAGAAGGACAACACTCTCGTACTTGCGTACTTGGGGCTGTTTGGCGAAAGTCAACGTGTCGATCCCCAAAAAGCGTAAGCTTGGACCAAAGACCATGGACTGCGTTAATTTGGGCTACGCTAAGAATAGCGTTGGCTATAGATTTCTAGTAGTGAAATCTGAGGTACCTAACCAGAAGGTCAGTACAATTATGGAGTCTAAGGATGCTACATTCTTTGAGGATTTTTTTCCTATGAGAGATATGCAAAGCACTTCTAGACAGGAATCTGAGGACACTCCTGAACCTGCCATTCTGATGGAATATTATGAACAAACACATGATGAAAATCCTGAGGAGGATGACGAGGAAGCTCTTGGTAGGGGCAAGAGACAAAGGACTGTAAAGACCTTTGGTGATGATTTCCTCGTGTACCTCGTGGATGATACTCCCACTTCTATTTCAGAAGCTTATGCATCTCCAGAAGCTGACTACTGGAAGGATGCGGTCCGTAGCGAGATGGATTCCATCATAGCTAACGGGACTTGGGAGATTACTGAACGTCCCTATGGTTGCAAACCATTGGGATGTAAGTGGGTGTTCAAAAAGAAGCTTAGGAACGACGGTACGATTGAAAAGTACAAGGCTAGGCTTGTGGCCAAGGGCTATGCCCAGAAAGAAGAAGAAGATTTCTTCGATACTTATTCACCTGTGGCCAGACTGACCACCATTCGAGTATTACTCTCGTTGGCAGCTTCGCATGGTCTTCTCATCCACCAGATGGATGTTAAGACGGCTTTCCTGAACGGAGAGCTAAAGGAGGAAATCTACATGCAACAGCCTGATGGCTTTGTGATAGATGGTCAGGAAGGAAAGGTGTGTAAGTTGTTGAAATCTTTATATGGTCTGAGACAAGCACCTAAGCAATGGCATGAGAAATTTAATGAAACTTTGACATCTGTTGGCTTCTTTGTTAATGAAGCTGACACATGTGTATACTATCGCTATGGTGGGGGCGAAGGAGTTATAATGTGCTTGTATGTTGATGACATACTATTATTTGGAACTAGCCTCAAAGTGATTGAGGAAGTTAAGTCCTTTTTATCTCAGAACTTTGAGATGAAGGACCTTGGAGTGGCTGATGTTATCTTGAACATCAAGCTATTGAGAGATGATGAGGGTGGGATTACATTTCTGAAATCCCATTATGTTGAGAAGGTGTTGAGTCGTTTTGGATATTCGGACTGCAAACCATCTCAGACACCATATGATCCTAGTGTGTTGATTCAAAAGTTCGAAGGCATACCTAAAGATCAATTGAGATACTCTCAAATTATTGGTTCACTCATGTATCTAGCGAGCGCAACGAAGCCTGACATCGCGTTTGTTGTGAGCAAACTGAGCCGGTTTGTTTCCAAACCGGGTGATGTACATTGGCATGCTATTGAAAGAGTTATGTGTTATCTGAAAGGTACTATGAACTATGGACTTCACTATACCGGATACCCGTCGGTACTTGAAGGGTATAGTGATGCGAATTGGATCTCTGATGCTGATGAGATGAAGGCCACAACTGGGTATGTGTTTACTCTTGGAGGTGGTGCTGTTTCCTGGAAGTCTTGCAAGCAAACGATCTTAACGAGATTGACAATGGAAGCAGAATTAACAACGTTAGACACATCTGGTGGCGAAGCAGAATGGCTTCGAGATCTTCTGATGGAGTTGCCAGTGGTTGAGAAGCCGGTTCCGGCCATCCTTATGAACTATGACAATCAAACAGTTATTGTCAAGGTGAAGAGTTCAAAGGACAACATGAAGTCCAACAAACACATAAGAATGAGATTAAAAGCTGTCAGAAAATTAAGAAACTCCGGAGTGATAGCGTTGGATTATATCCAAACGGCTAAGAATCTGACAAATCCCTTTACTAAAGGGCTATCACGTGTTGTGATAGATAGTGCTGTTGGAAATATGCCCTAGAGGCAATAATAAATTAGTTATTATCATATTTCCCCGTTCATGATAATAGTTTATTATTCATGCTAGAATTGTATTGACCGGAAACTAAATACATGTGTGGATAATAGACAAATACTATGTCCCTAGTATGCCTCTACTAGACTAGCTCGTTGATCAAAAGATGGTCAAGGTTTCCTGACCATGGACATGAGTTGTCATTTGATAACGGGATCACATCATTAGGAGAATGATGTGATGGACATGACCCAACCGTTAGCATAGCAAATGATCGTTCAGTTTATTGCTATTGCTTTCACTATGTCAAATACACGTTCCTCTGACCATGAGATCATGCAACTCCCGGATACCGTAGGAATACTTTGGGTGTATCAAACGTCACAACGTTACTGGGTGATTATAAAGGTGCACTACAGGTATCTCCGAAAGTGTTTGTTGAGTTGGCATGGATCGAGATTGGGATTTGTCACTCCGACTATCGGAGAGGTATCTCTGGGCCCTCTCGGTAATACAGCATCACAGAAGCCTTGCAAGCACCGTGACTAAAGAGTTAGTTGCAAGATGATGTATTACGGAACGAGTAAAGAGACTTGCCGGTAACGAGATTGAACTAGGTATTGGATACCGACGATCGAATCTCGGGCAAGTAACATACCGCCAGACAAAGGGAACAACGTATGTTGACATATGAGGTTCACCGATAAAGATCTTTGTGGAATATGTAGGAACCAATATGAGCATCCAGGTTCCGCTTTTGGTTATTGACCGGAGAGTCGTCTCGATCATGTCTACATCATTCCCGAACCCGTAGGGTCCGCACACTTAAGGTTCGATGACGATTTAGTATTATATGAGTTATGTGATTGGTGGCCGAAGTTTGTTCGGAGTTCCGGATGAGATCACGGACATGACGAGGAGTCTCGAAATGGTCGAGAGGTAAAGATTCATATATTGGAAGGCTATATTCGGACGTCGGAAAGGTTCCGAGTGATTCGGGTATTTTTCGGAGTACCGGGGAGTTACGGGAATTCACCGGGAGAAGTAATGGGCCTTATTGGGCCATACGGGAAAAGGAGAGGCAGGCCACGTGAGGAAGCGCCCTCCCCCCCCCCTTGCCCAAACCGAATTGGACTAGGGGAGGGGGCGCAGCCCCCTCTTTCCTTTCCTTCTCCCTTCCCCCTTTCCTACTCCGTATGGGAGGTGGAATCCTACTAGGACTAAGGAGTCCTAGTAGGACTCCCCACACTTGGCGCACCCCTAGGGGGCCGGCCTCCTCCCTCTCATCCTTTATATACGGGGGCAAGGGGGCACCCCAAAGTACACAATTGTCCCATAGCCGTGTGCGGTGCCCCGATCTCCGTTTTCCACCTCGGTCATATTTTCGGAGAGCTTAGGCGAAGCCCTGCCGGAATCACTTCACCGTCACCGTCGCCACGCCGTCGTGCTGACGGAACTCATCTACTACCTCGACGTCTTGCTGGATCAAGAAGGCGAGGAACGTCACCGAGCTGCACGTGTGTAGAACTCGGAGGTGCCGTACGTTCGGTACTCGATCGGTGGAGCTCGAAGGATTGGTCGACTACATCAACCGCGTTGTGAGACGCTTCCGCTAAACGGTCTACGAGGGTACGTAGAAACACTCTCCCCTCTCGTAGCGATGCATCTCCATGGATAGATCTTGCGTGAGCGTAGGAAATTTTTGAATTTCATGCTCCGTTCCCCAACAGTGGCATCCGAGCCAGGTCTATGCGTAGATGTGATTTGCACGAGTAGAACACAAACGAGTTGTGGGCGTGGGTGTATACATATTGCTTGCCGTTACTAGTTGATACTTGATTCGGCGGTATTGTGAGATGAAGCGGCCCGGACCGACATTACGCGTACGCTTACGCGAGACAGGTTTCACCGCTACGTGCACTCGTTGCATAAAGGTGACTGGCGGGTGTCTGTCTCTCTCACTTTAGTTGAATCGGTTTCAATGAAGAGGGTTCTTTTAGAAGATCAAAAAGCAATCACTACACCACGTTGTGGTTTTGCGTAGGTAAGAACGGTTCTTGCAAACCCGTAGCAGCCACGTAAAACTTGCAACTACAAAGTAGAGGATGTCTAACTTGTTTTTGCAGGGTATGCTGGTGATGTGATATGGCCAAGACATGATGTGATATAAGTTGTTGTATGAGATGATCATGTTTTGTAAATTATCAGGCAACCGGCAGGAGCCTTATGGTTGTCTCTTTATTGTATGCAATGCCAAAGCTATGTAATTGCTTTACTTTACCGCTATGAGTTAGCAGTAGTAGTAGTAATAGCAATAATTGGCGAGACGACCACGACGCTATGATGGAGATCAAGGTGTCACGACGCTACGATGGAGATCAAGGTGTCACGACGCTACGATGGAGATCAAGGTGTCAACCCGGTGACGATGGAGATCATGACGGTGCTATGCTGATGGAGATCAAAAGCACAAGACGTTGATGGCCATATCATGTCACATATATATTGAATTGCATGTGATGTTAATCCTTTTATGCATCTTATTTTGCTTAGGACGACGGTAGCATTATAAGATGATCCCTTCACTAAATTTCAAGATAAGTGTTCTCCCCTAGTATGCACCGTTGCGAAGGTTCGACGCTTCTAAGCACCACGTAATGATCGGGTGTGATGGATTCTTTCGTTCGCATACAACGGGTGTAAGCCAGTTTTACACACGCAGAATACTTGGGTTAAACTTGACGAGCCTAGCATGTACAGACATGGCCTCGGAACACAAGAGACCGAAAAGGTCGAACATGAGTCATATAGTAGATATGATCAACATGAAAGATGTTCACCATTGATAACTAATCCACCTCACGTGATGATCGGACGTGGTTTAGTTGACGTGGATCATGTTACACTTAGACAACTTGAGGGATGTTAATCTAAGTGGGAGTTCTTAAGTAATTTGATTAATTGAACTTCAATTATCATGAACATAGTCTAAATAATCTTTGCAATTTTATGTTGTAGATCAATAGACCGCGCTGTAGTTCCCCTGTTTTTATTATGTTCCTAGAGAAAACGAAGTTGAAAGTTGATGGAAGCAACTATGCGGACTAGGTCCGTGATCTGAGGATTGTCCTCACTGCTGCACAGAAGGCTTATGTCCTTAATGCACCGCTCAGTGAAATACCCCTACGGCTTCGTCTGAGGACGTTATGAACGTCTGGCAGACAAGAAAAGATGACTACTCGATAGTTCAGTGCGCCATACTTTACGGCTTAGAACCGGAGCTCCAAATATGTTTTGAGCAACACGGAGCATATGAGATGTTCCAAGAGCTGAAAATTTGTTTTTCAAGCTCACACCCGGGTCGAGAGGTATGACACCTTCGACAAGTTCTATAGCTACAAGATGGAGGAGAACAGCTCCGTTAGTGAGCATGTACTCAGAATGTCTGAGTACTTCAAACACTTGAATCAAGTGGGAGTTAGACTTCCGAATAAAGTGGTGATTGATAGAGTTCTCCAGTCACTATCACTAAGCTACTGGATCTTCGTGATGAACTATAAACATGCAAGGGATAGAAGATCCTTAAGCTATTCGCGATGCTACAATCTGTGGATGTAGAAATCAAAAAAGGGAGCATCAAGTGTTGATGGTTAATAAGACCACTAGTTTCAAGAAGGGCAAGGGAAAGAAAAGGGAACTTCAAGAAGAACGGTAAAACAGTTGCCGCTCACGCGAAGAAACCCAAGGCTGAACCAAACCCGAGACTTAGTGCTCCCATTGCAAAGGGAAATGTCACAAGGAGTGGAACTTCCCCAAAGTAACTGGCAGATAATAAGACTGGCAATGTCAACAATGCTATTTGATATACATGTTATTGATGTGTACCTTACTAGTACTCGTAGGAACACCTGGGTATTTGATACTTGTTTAGTTGCTTGCAACTTGAAACATGGAGCTTCGGAATAAACGAGGGCTAGCTAAAGAACGAGGTGACGATGTGCATTGGAAATGTCTCCAAGGTTGATGTGATCACCATCGCCACGCTCTCTCTACCTTCAGGATTAGTAATGAACCTAAATAATTGTTATTTGGTGCTTGCGTTAAGCATGAACATTATATCTGATAGTGTTTATTGCAAGACGGTTATTCAATTTCAGAGAATAATTGTTATTTTATTTATTTGGATAATATCATTGATGATCATGCACTTAAAATGAAAGGTTTATTGAATCTTGATCATAGTAATACACATGTTCATAACACGAATGCCAAAAGATAATGATAGTACCACATATTTGTTGCACTGCCGCTTAGGTCATATCAAGTGTTAAACACATGAAGAAACTCCATACAGATGGGTTTTTGGAATCTCTTGATTATGAATCATTTGAGACATGTGAACCGTGCCTTATTGGCAAGATGACTAAAACTCCGTTCTCCGGAACAATGGAGCGAGCAACCAACTTATTGGAAATAATACAATACCGATGTATGCGGTCCGATGAGTGTTGAGGCGCGCGGTGGATATCGTTATGTTCTCACGTTCACGGATGATTTGAGTAGATATGGCTATGTCTACTTGATGAAGCATAAATCTGAAACATTTGAAAAGTTCAAAGAATTTCAGAGTGAAGTAGAGAACCATCGTAACAAGAAAATAAAGTTCTTACGATCTGATCGTGGAGGAGAATATTTGAGTTACGAGTTTGGCAATCACTTAAGACAATGTGGAATTGTTTCACAGCTCACGCCACCTGGAACACCACAGCGTAATGGTGCGTCCGAACGTCGTAATCGTACTCTATTAGATATGGTGCGTTCTATGATGTCTCTTACCGATTTGCCACTATCATTTTGGGGTTATGCATTAATGACAGCTGCATTCACTTTAAATAGGGCACCGTCTAAATCCGTTGAGACGACACCGTATGAACTATGGTTTGGAAAGAAACCTAAGCTGTCGTTTCTGAAAGTTTGGGGATGCAATGCTTATGTCAAAAGGCTTCAGCCTGATAAGCTTGAACCCAAAGCGGATAAGTGCGTCTTCATAGGATACCCAAAGGAGACCGTTGGGTACACCTTCTACCACAGATCCGAAGGCAAAGTATTCGTTGCTATGAATGGATCCTTTCTAGAGAAGGAGTTTCTCTCGAAAGAAGTGAGTGGGAGGAAAGTAGAACTTGATGAGGTAATTGTACCTCCTCTGGATAGTAGTACGCCACAGAAAGAAATTTCTGTGACACCGACACAGACCAGAGAGGAAGTAGATGATGATGATCATGAAGCTTCGGATCAAGTTTCTACAGAACCTCGTAGGTCAACCAGGACACGCTCCGCACCAGATTGGTACGGCAATCCTGTCTTGGAGGTCATGTTGTTAGACAACGGTGAACCTACGAACTATGAAGAAACGATGGCGAGCCCGGATTCCGACAAATGGCTTGAGGCCATGAAATCCGAGATTAGATCCATGTATGAAAACAAAGTGTGGACTTTGGTAGACTTGCCCGATGAACGGCGAGCTATTAAAAATAAATGGATCTTTAAGAAGAAGACGGACGCTGATGGTAATGTCACCGTCTATAAAGCACGACTTGTTGCTAAAGGTTATCGACAAGTTCAAGGAGTTGACTACGATGAGACTTTCTCACCCGTAGCGATGCTAAAGTCTGTCAGAATTATGTTAGCAATTGCCGCATTTTATGATTATGAAATCTGGCAAATGGACGTCAAAACGGCATTCCTTAATTGATTCCTTAAGGAAGAATTGTATATCATGCAACCGGAAGGTTTTGTCGATCCTAAAGATGCTAACAAAGTATGCAAGCTCCAGCGATCCATCTATGGACTGGTGCAAGCATCTCGGAGCTGAATACTCGCTTTGATAAAGTGATCAAAGCGTTTGGGTTTATGCAAGTTTATGGAGAAACTTGTATTTACAACAAAGTGAGTGGGAGCTCTATAAAATTTCTAATAAGTATATGTGATTGGAAATGATGTAGAATTTCTGGAAAGCATAAAGAATTAATTGAAAGGAGTTTTTCAATAAAAACCTGTTTTTGAGTTATCCACGGTTTGGGCATCGAGATCTATAGAGATAGATCAAGACACCTGATAAAAGATTTTCACACACCTTGATGAGATTTTGAAGAAGTTCAAAATGGATCAAGTCAAAAGAAATAAGTTCTTGGCTGGTGTGAAGTGGAGTAAGACTTGAAGATCTAGGTAAAGGTTGTTTACATGTTAGGCATCAAAATCTATAGAGATAGATTGAGACGCCTCATATGACTTTCACAAAACATATACCTTGACAAGATTTTGAAGAAGTTCAAAATGGATCAGTCAAAGAAGGAGTTCTTGACTGTGGTGAAAGGTGTGAAGTTGAGTAAGACTCAAATCTCGACCACGGCAAAATAAATAGAATGGATGAAGGTTATCCCCTATGCCTCGGCCGTAGGTTCTATAAAGTATGCCAAGCTGTGTGCCTTGCCATGTGTCTGGCAAAAGAAGTACCAAAGTGATCCAGGAGTAGATCACTGGACAGCGGTCAAATTATCCTTAAGATGACTAAGGAAGAATTTCTCAGGAATAGAGATGATAAAGAGTTCGTCGTAAGGGGTTACGTCGATGCAAGCTTTAAACACTGATCCGAAAGACTATGAGTCTCAGACCGGATAAGTATAGTGGGGAAATATTTTGGAGTAGCTCCAAACAGAGTGTGGTAGCAGCATCTACATATAACATAGAGATTTGCCAAGAACACACGGATCTGAATATTGCAGACCCGTTGACTAAAACCTCTCTCACAAGCAAAACATGATCAGCTTTAGAACTGATTAAGTGTTAATTACATGGAGATGTAATCTAGATTATTGACTCTAGTGCAAGTGGGAGACTGTTGGAAATATGCCCTAGAGGCAATAATAAATTAGTTATTATCATATTTCCCCGTTCATGATAATAGTTTATTATTCATGCTAGAATTGTATTGACCGGAAACTAAATACATGTGTCGATAATAGACAAATACTATGTCCCTAGTATGCCTCTACTAGACTAGCTCGTTGATCAAAAGATGGTCAAGGTTTCCTGACCATGGACATGAGTTGTCATTTGATAATGGGATCACATCATTAGGAGAATGATGTGATGGACATGACCCAACCGTTAGCATAGCAAATGATCGTTCAGTTTATTGCTATTGCTTTCACTATGTCAAATACACGTTCCTCTGACCATGAGATCATGCAACTCCCGGATACCGTAGGAATACTTTGGGTGTATCAAACGTCACAACGTTACTGGGTGATTATAAAGGTGCACTACAGGTATCTCCGAAAGTGTTTGTTGAGTTGGCATGGATCGAGATTGGGATTTGTCACTCCGACTATCGGAGAGGTATCTCTGGGCCCTCTCGGTAATACAGCATCACAGAAGCCTTGCAAGCACCGTGACTAAAGAGTTAGTTGCAAGATGATGTATTACGGAACGAGTAAAGAGACTTGCCGGTAACGAGATTGAACTAGGTATTGGATACCGACGATCGAATCTCGGGCAAGTAACATACCGCCAGACAAAGGGAACAACGTATGTTGACATATGAGGTTCACCGATAAAGATCTTTGTGGAATATGTAGGAACCAATATGAGCATCCAGGTTCCGCTTTTGGTTATTGACCGGAGAGTCGTCTCGATCATGTCTACATCATTCCCGAACCCGTAGGGTCCGCACACTTAAGGTTCGATGACGATTTAGTATTATATGAGTTATGTGATTGGTGGCCGAAGTTTGTTCGGAGTCCCGGATGAGATCACGGACATGACGAGGAGTCTCGAAATGGTCGAGAGGTAAAGATTCATATATTGGAAGGCTATATTCGGACGTCGGAAAGGTTCCGAGTGATTCGGGTATTTTTCGGAGTACCGGGGAGTTACGGGAATTCACCGGGAGAAGTAATGGGCCTTATTGGGCCATACGGGAAAAGGAGAGGCAGGCCACGTGAGGAGGCGCCCCTCCCCCCCTTGCCCAAACCGAATTGGACTAGGGGAGGGGGCGCAGCCCCCTCTTTCCTTTCCCTCTCCCTTCCCCCTTTCCTACTCCGTATGGGAGGTGGAATCCTACTAGGACTAAGGAGTCCTAATAGGACTACCCACACTTGGCGCACCCCTAGGGGGCCGGCCTCCTCCCTCTCATCCTTTATATACGGGGGCAAGGGGGCACCCCAAAGTACACAATTGTCCCATAGCCGTGTGCGGTGCCCCGATCTCCGTTTTCCACCTCGGTCATATTTTCGGAGAGCGTAGGCGAAGCCCTGCAGGAATCACTTCACTGTCACCGTCGCCACGCCGTCGTGCTGACGGAACTCATCTACTACCTCGACGTCTTGCTGGATCAAGAAGGTGAGGAACGTCACCGAGCTGCACGTGTGTAGAACTCGGAGGTGCCGTACGTTCGGTACTCGATCGGTGGAGCTCGAAGGATTGTTCGACTACATCAACCGCGTTGTGAGACGCTTCCGCTAAACGGTCTACGAGGGTACGTAGAAACACTCTCCCCTCTCGTAGCGATGCATCTCCATGGATAGATCTTGCGTGAGCGTAGGAAATTTTTGAATTTCATGCTCCGTTCCCCAACAAGTGCATCGAGGGAGATGGGTATGAGACCCACATGAGTTGCCATGGTAGTAACCCAACCTATGTGATCGGAGATCCCGTGAAGTAGGACCTGGGAAAACAAGCCAGTGGTGAACTGAGGAGAGTAACTTTACTAACCCACTCCGTTGGAGATGCAATACTCTTGGAAACTGTATGGTAGGTTGACTACTGTCTTAATGTGTTCCAAGGCTTATATATATAAGCAAGATGCTGCCCTACAGAGCGATCTTTGGAGGAACACACCTATATGAGCCCGATGGCTAGTCACAGTCTATGAGATTGGGGCGATCTCTAGCAAGCTCATGAATAGGCCAGGAGTGTGACTAATATGCTCCACCCGAGGGGTCAGCCTTCGGCAGTCTAGTACTAGTAAGACCTGTGGTGAAACTACTTTACGCCAAACTGACAATTCAAGGCATAGTCCATTGTTCAGTTGTGAAGGAGTATAGCTACTTGCTCTAGGTGAAGTTCAACCTTAACCGGTCTTCGCTGAAATACTGGTATATCAAAACAGTGTTTGGAACAAAGGACAAAATGGGCCCTTGAGATCTGGTGGGGGATTGTTGAAATATGAGTTGGGCCTTGGACCCATCTAACAATTTCAGATTAATCTCTAAGGGCCCATGTGGGATTATATGGCACTAGGTGTGGTGGGAAGTTTAGTCCCATACCGCTAGTGGAGAAGGAGTTGGACCTCCTTATAAGGGATTCTCTTCCACATGCTATTGAAGCTTGAGAAGAGAAGTGATTCCCGCGCGCTTCTCCGCCGCCGCCCGCCTCGCCACGCCACGCCTCGTCACGACGCGCCGCGGGTTGCGGGATCGAGCCGAGCTCACACCTATGCGCTTCTTTTTGCCGGTCAGGAACGGAGAGTCTTTGACAGATGGGGCCACAATCTGAGACGTCAGATCGTGGGCTGTCCGACTTGGACGTGGGTTCAGCCCACGTCTCTCCACACGGCTACGCCTATATATGTGAGGCGCTGCCAACCCTAGCCGTCACGCGAAACAGATCGCATTTCTGCCTCCACGCCCACTGTCGTTCCATTGCTGCTGCTGCCGCCGGCAACTCCATCCCGTTCACCGCGTACACGGTTGACGGGAGAGCAGGCCTCCGAAACCCCGCCTCTCCGGATCCTGTACGGGAGAGGGGCGATTAGGTTTTTGGGGAGCGATTACGCGACTGCTCGCCACCGATCCACTGCTTCCCCTACGTCTTCGTCATCACCATGTCTCAGCCAACCGACGCCGACCATCTCACCGCCGACAAGCTCGAGGCCGAGAAAAAGGCCGCCGAGGACGCCGCTGCTGCCACCGCCGCCGCCGCAGCCTCTGCCTGGCCTACTGGAGGGTATAACTCGTTTATCCCGCTCCTGTTTATTTCTGTGTTAGCCGTACTAGCATTATGTGTAGATGTGTCTACTGTTTGCGTAGTACGTGCATGTCTAGATCGTAATCAGTATGTTATTAATTCTGTCAATGTCATGTTTATGATTATTTTCTGGATTAAATTAATCGAAAAATTGTCTATTTTCTCAACATAATTAAGACGCTGGTCAGCAATACAGCGCAACTACCATTATTCGGTAATCACACGGAATTCTTGGAGTGGCAAAGTGATGAACAGCGGAATTCCCATTGAATTATCCCAGCGCACGGATCGAGCTGTAAAGGCGGCATCTAATCCTCCTTTGAAGCTAGAGTGGGGTGCGCATATCGTGGGCGTGCTGTTCCATTCCATTCTTCAGCCTCACAACAGCAGGACCAGGACCAGAGGGATTACCAACCGATGAAAGTTCCAGAAACTCAAAAGAAACTTGTGTCAACTTGACAGAATGCAAGCTACACGATTTCTCAAGAATATACTTGGACCATGACCATGAGTCGATCAATCGGTCATGATTATGATCACACACCATGCATGCATCCTCATCCATGCATGCGGCACCACCGTGCATTGTGATGTGATTCCTAGATAATTCATAGGTGTTTAGGAATTAGGAGTACTAATGGCGCAGGTGCCGCATTCTTTGGCCGGCGATGTGAAGCCAGACGCGGCGGAAGGCGGCGACGACGGCGCGGTGGTGCTCGGCGGCGTTGAGAGCGAGGTAGCACGCCAGCAGCTCCTCCAGGTCCTCCGATGACCGGATGTGGTTGGCCGCCACCATCTCCGCCATGCTCTCCGCCATCTCCCTCTCCGGGTCCGACGACGTCTTCACCACCACCAGGCTCTCGTACAGCCACCGCCGTCCCCCGCTGCCCGCGTCCTCGGCTGCTTTCTCCTTCCGGGCACTTTTGTCGTCCTGGCCACGCCGCCGCCGCCTGCTGGCCGGCTTCACGTGGAACCCCCGCGCCCTGCAGGTGGACGGCGTCGTGGCAGCCGAGGTAGGGGTGCTGGCGCTGCTGCTGCCGGCGGCGCTTTCCGCGGGGTCGTTCTTGGCGGCGGGCCTCGTGACGATGCGGCGAAGGTTGAGCTCCGGCGTCGCTGGAGGCGCGTCTGTCCCCCCGAGCCTGCCGGCGCGGCGATGGATGACGTCGACACGGACATCCAAGGCCGCGCCGTCGTCGTCGTGACCGCGCGGGGCGATGCACCGGAGCGCTCCGTCCGGGCGCGGCGCCCGGTCCGCGCTCGGAAAGTAGTAGGAGGCTCTGTTGGGAGAGTAGCCGGCACACGCCGCCGGTGGGCGCGCAGGTGGTCGGCACTGCTGGCTTGTCTGTTCGTCCGTCCACTCCGCCGACGCCGAGGCGGCGATGAATGCGATTGCGTCGGCGGAGGAACCACGGGCCGGGCTCGGCGGGCACGCGGGCGATCGCTTGCCCTTCCTCCTCCTGAGCTTGTGGAACCAGGAGGAGGCTGGCATCGCGCGGGCGGGAGACAGGGACAGAGACACTCTGTTGCGGCCAGGACAGAGCGTGTGTGTGTACTGGCGTGGGTGTGCGCGTGGTGATCAAACTTGCAGTGCCCAGCTACCTCACGGTGCTTGTTATATATCGCGAACGTGGCGACACGTCGTCTGCTAGATTTCTGATGGTGGGGACGAAGAGATATCGAATATCTAATTGTCAGACGAATTAGTTGTGGAGTGTGAACTGGTCCTGGTATTTGAGGCGCACTTTACATTCATCTACTCGTACGTACGCGAGATAGAGATACTGGTGTCCTGTCCTGTCCGTGGTATGGGAAGCACAAGGGCCGTAGATGTCAAAGTTTTGGTCTACGGTGCGGTGCATCATTTGAATGCAATGCAAACGCAGGGGGGCGATCCTTGCAAAAGCTTTCGGCTGGCGTGGGGCAGGAGCCTGTCGCGCCCGACGGCCCCGAAATTGAACTTCAGCACCGCATCTGTGTGGGGGTAGGTGGGTGCACGTAATTACTTACTACTGTATAACAAAGTGAAGCGTCGGAGCGCGCGTTTCTTCTCAGGCCCAACGGCTGATCAACCCGCATGTACGTACGTCGTCCGCCACTAGTACTACGTACATAATACTACATTCATGGATGAGGATGACGGATGCTAACGGCCGCACGCGTCTAGTCGGCGATGGACAAGAATGACGACGGTGTCATTCATGGTGGATTGGCGCCGGACGTACAAGCAGTTCCCGTTTAAAGGTGCTGGGATTAGATTTTGGGAAATTGATTACGTACTAGTCATAAACCCTGACGTGCGGTGAGAATTTGAGACCAAGTTAACACAGGACAAATGCATCCGAGTCATCCAGGGACTGAATCACGTTGTCAAACAACTTTTTTTTTTTTTGACGAAATGCTGACGGAGCAGCTTTTCATTGAAATTAGCAGAAGAGAATTGTTGGTGTTACAGCAGGTGGGTTACAAAGGAAGTATTCCCATATCACACCTAACGAGAGGGTCATGTATATGTAGTTAATCGGGCTCTCTAGGTCTGTGAATGAGCATTGCAATCTTTGGTCTTGCCGGCGGTCGTCCATTGCTCTAAGTCGTCCGTGATGCGGGACATCACCTGATCAACTGTGGAAGTCTTGTTGTCGAAAATACGAGCATTCCGCTCCTTCCAAGTGTGCCACCATACAATTTGAACAATAGAGTTCCATGCTTTGTGGTGGATCCGCGGCACTTGCTTCTCGCTCTGTTCCCACCATGGAAGCAGTGAAGTGGTCGTGGTGGCCGGTCCGAGCATGATTGGCAGGCCGCAACGCTGAAGCACCATGTTCCATAGCTCGACAGCAAAGGTGCAGGCGGCTAGTAAGTGGGACGCAGTCTCCTGCTCGACACCGCAAAGGTGACAGATGGGGTTGTGCGGCCAACCTCTCTTTGCAAGGTTATCTGCAGTCAGGATCTTCCCCAAAGCGGCCATCCAGGAGAACGTTTTGCATTTCAGAGTTACGTCTGATTGCCATATGAGCTGCTTGAATACCGAACGCTGAGATCCTTCAAACTAGATGGCGTATGCAGACGCGGTGGAGAATTCACCATTTGCTGTCCACTTCCAAGAAACCGTGTCCGGCTGGTCGCCAAGAACAACGACATGCATCAACACCCAGAGTCTTGTGAAATCGCGGATGGCTTGTGGTGAGATGGTTGTCCTAAGGTGTCTTGTCCATCGGCTATCATCCAGAGCTTGTGCCACCGAGAGCTTCTTCCTAGTGCAGAAGGAAAACAGCTCGGGGAACCGGTGACGGTGCGCTAGTCCATCCATCCATGGGTCTAGCCAGAACCTGATTCATTGACCATTGCCGAGATGAAATCTGGCTGAGGCTGCAAATAGGTTCAGAATCTTCGCATCCGAGGGCAAAGGTAACCCACTCCAGGCCTTGTCCGGGTCTATCCATTGCATCCACATCCACCGCAGCCTCAGGGCTGTACTTTGTGCTGCTAGGTCCGAGATTCCTAGTCCTCCGAAGCATGTTGGTTGGCATACTACCTTCCAGCTTACTAGCCACTTCCCGCCGATTGCAAACTCCTTCCCCTCCCACAAAAATCCTCGGCGCAACTTGTCAATTTGTTTCCTTAACCATACCGGCATCTCAAGTACTAGCATCTGATAGACCACCATGGCTGATAGAACTTGCTTAACTAAGATAATTCTGCCATCCAGGGAAACGTGCATTAAGATCCATCCTTTAAGCTTCTTTCCAATTTTGGGCAAGATGGCAGCCCTCGCAAGATATTAGTTTCGAGAATAGATTTCTGGCTCGGTGCTATCCGCAAGTACTCCGCGTGAGGTTTTATGGGATGGCTTTTGCGGTGAATCACTGGCCTTGTCCTTGGGAACTAGGTGACTAAGCAGATCTATATATATTTTTTGGCCCAGTTTCTGATGATAAATTAGGCCACTCTACTTCTCTCAAAATGAGGCGACACTTTGCTTCCATTTAGAAAAAACTAGTATGAAGGATATGTAAAACAAGGCCATGTTGTAACCCGCAATATTACATACGGAACTGGCGAAGTGGCATGATACCCTGTGTTTCACATGGTGGCAACCAATGGAGCAAGTGGCGGATAGTGGTATTGGTGTAGGTGGTACTATGTTCCTCGTTGGTTGGATATGGCGATTTAGCACGTAAGTGAAGAAAAGGGAAGATATTCCATGGTTATGGCACATAAAGGGAAGAAAAACTGTAGAATTCAATACCATATGTTCACATTGAATGGGCCGACCAAAGAGTTGATCAAAGAACCGAGTTTATAGCCAAACCTCTACAAGAAGGGAAGGAAAGATCTAGCCAGCCGGCTGGCCAAGGAGAGTCTCCTCCATTGGGATTTCTCCCCAGGACTCGAGGTAGTATATCAGGTCTGTTATCTCTTCGGCTCTATGGTTCACTCCTCTCCCTAGCTTGCTTCAAGAGAGTTTCACTTTGTGATTTCTTTCTCTTCGGCCTCCTTCATGCTCTCGGAGGAATCTGTTGGACTTGCTTTGCAATTTTGCATTGGTGGTTTGGCCAAGAATTTTCATGTGCTTCAACTCGGTGATTTTCGTTTCTGGTTTTTTAGTTGCTTAAAACCGAGTTGGACATTTCATCTATGGTCTTAAAGATCGCTTTTGGCTAGACTTTATATGTCATTTTCATCTTCATCGTAGCCCTCGTGCAAATGATTATATTTCTCATCCTTGGGATCCTTCGTGGTCTGCTAATTCCGAAACGCTTCTGAGTTCTCAATGTAGCCTGACTGCAATCAGGCCGAAATTGGATTTTCTCAAGGTCAATGTTTCTCGGGAAAATCAGACTGCCTTAGAAGTGGCTAAATTTGGGATCAACTATGATCATACCCAGGCACATAGATGTGATGAAACAAAAACCTTTTTGGTTCGTTGGATTTCTCTTCCCGACAACTGGACTCCGTCGTGCAGGCAGGTGTCTCCGGTGAGCTTTAGCTTGGGTCATGTGAATTGCATGCAGATCCGTTAATTGTGCAGGAATCAGCTATGCCCATCAATAAATTCCTAGGAGTTACCATTTTGGACCATTATTATAATTCTTTGTCAAACTCATTGTTGGAGTCTATCCTTGATCATCGGGAAGCTGTTTACTCGAATCCGGATATTTCGGATACCCTTGATTCACTCAACATCCCGACCAAGGACTATATCTTCAAACAGCTGGGAAAGTGCATCATTTGCTATGACACGAATCGAACGACCCATACATGCCCAAGTAATATGCGTGTGCAATGTCACTCTATGCAGACCCCATGCCAGTCTTGTGTGGGCTTGGCCCAGCAAAGGATCTCTGTGGAGAGTAATTGTTTGATGTGTCTAGCATTGTGACACATCTCAAGTAATTGCCCCTCCTTATTTCGTTACACTCGTTGCAATCTTTTGGGGCGTCGGTCAGCTGACTGTTTTCCAGATAATAAGCTTTTAATGAGAAATTTTCAGATTCCTAAGTAGAGGGTTCAGTTGAAGAGGAAATCCTTTCGGATGGGTAATTATCCTAAGTTTGTCCGGTGGATTAAGCAGCAGGCCGGTAACGTGAGCATTATGCACGACTTTCTCTATGCATCCATTTTAACGTGATCATTGCATAGTTTTTAGTTTTGTTAGTTATTTTTTTGTGGTGTTCGTAGGTGATTTGAAATCCCATGGACTTAACACAATGAAAGGTCCAAGTTTGGAAACAATACAGAGAAATTACAAACTAGATCAAGACTTTTCGTGGAGTTTGGAAAAATGAAATTTCCCAACAAGCCCAAATTGAAGATCAAATACTAGGAGACAATCGGGATCGTCCATACAAATTCAACGAGCCCAAGAACATCAAAATTGGAGTTCGTATGAGAAAATGACGACCAAAATACGAAACTCCATGCGCAACTCCAGATGAGAAGATGATCATGACTGCCTCTTGTGTGATCTACATGCTGAAGAAACTATTGACCACCTGATATTTGAATGTCCCTCCAGCCAAAACTGCTGGATCAAACTTGGGATCACGTGGCCTGTGACAATGGACCGTCTACAGAAAATTGAACAAGTTAAAAGCGTGTGGCATAACCCACTATTCCTGGAAACCTTCCTGACAGCCGCCTGGAGCCTCTAGAAAGAAAGAAATAACAAGTTGTTTCGCAAGATACCACCCAGTGAAACCTCTTGGCTGAACAAATTCAAGGAAGACTTCTCGCTACTAGCATATAGAGTTAGAGAGGGCCATAGAACCCTCATTTCATCTTTCCTTGCGAACCTTTAACTCAGATCTAGGCACGTAGCTTGTTACCTAACCCAACACCCAAAGTGGTGCTTTGGTCCGCGGCATCGCTCGTGGGCCTCCGTTGCTGCCTCTCCGGCTGTGCTCGTTCAGGAGACGCCTTGTAGCAATTCCGGCGCCCCCTGCTCAGGTCTGGCCGACCTCGTCAAGTCTTCCATTGCTGCTGAATTGGGGCTGCTGCAACCCCACTTTGCAGCACAGATTGAGGCGCTGCGCACCGAGTTGCAAGCCCTGGCTGCCGCTCGTACGGAGGAGGTCATTCAGCCCCTCCGCGACATGGCGGTCGCTCTGCAGGGTTGGGTGGTTCAGGTTTCAGGCCTCTTGGAGCGGCTGGAGGCTATCAGTGGCAGGGTTGTTTCTTCGCCGGCCATCAATTGGTCTCCTGAGTTGCGAGAGGGAGAGACTACGGGGAACGGTGGGGGAGCTTTCTCTTCCTCGGCGCCGATGGGCCCGCCTCCTCCCTGGTGTGAGCATGAGGAACCGGCGCCTCTTGGTGTTGCTTGTGGTAAGGATGTCAGTGAGACTAGTGTGGCCGGTTGCTTGTCTGAGGTGCTGGCTACTATGGCGCTGTCTACAGATGTTCTTCCTACTTTGGATGTTGTTTTGCACAAGATGGTAATTCAAGGTGAGGAGGAGCAATGTACGGTTGAGGAGATAGTCACGGCGAGCGAGGACATGGAGCAGATTGATGTGGTTTTGCCCATTGGCTTGGCTGGAGAGGTGCCTCCCTTGGTCTCCTCTACAGTGATGCTTGCTTCAGGGGGCACTACCAATATGATGTCTTCTGGGTCCGAGGAGCTACTTGGTGACATTGGCAGGCCTCAAGGTCCGGCTTCAACCACCTTGCTGGATGAGTTCCTAAGTAGTTTCGGTTGCACAGCACCACGATCCTTGCTCGAAGCACCGATTCATGTGCAGATTGAAGGGGCATCTACTTGTTCCAAGAGGCGTAGTGGACGTTTGGATAAGAAGAACAAAAGTTGCAACATCCCGACTGCCAAGCGTGCTGAATATAGGTTGGCGGAGGCTTTTGGGGAGGTACCGAAGGGAACGACATCTAAGAAAGTCACCGAGGAGGATGTGCAAGAGAAGATGAAGTCTTATCTGTGGATGTACAAGAAGCCGCTTACGCCGACGGAGATCCAGGCAATTCGTGCCTTGGTGGAGGTTAATGTGTGATATCATTTTTCTGAAGGTTAGGCATGAGTGCGCACCTGGTTGCAGGCGTGTTCTTGAGGCTGCAGAGGTTGATTTGGTTGGGTATGTTGTGTTGTCGATGGTCTTGGGCCTAGGCACCCTTGTATCCGGCTCGGACGACGTCCCTTGAGTGCTAGTCTGGTGTGGGTGGTCTTCGCCGGTTTTCCTTTATTAACTGTGCAATGTACGGTTTTTGGGTCCGGTTTTTCTTATTAACTGGACCAATTCTTCTTCTTCTTAATGCAATGCGGGAGCTCCCCGCCTCTGACGAGGTTCCGTCAAAAAATTACACAGTAGGAGCCTCTCCTACTGTTTTCCGGTCAAAAAAAACTCCAGATGAGAAGACTAAACGCGGTACCAGCGCTCTTACCACAAAATTTTGGTTGCGAAATCAGTCATAACTTCTGCCATTCTTCACGTATTTCGTCCCCGTTTGTTCCGACTACTTCCTTGACCACCAAGGAGGGTATTGGGAGAGAATAAGGCTCATTTAGAGCCCTTGGATCAAAGGAGAGAAGCTACATCCACTGAAGAGACCCGTGGAGCCGGTAATAAAAACCTCTTCAACCCTAGGTATCGGCACATAGAGAATTTTGATCTCCCCTACAGTCAAGAGGCCATATACGTCACGTCAAGAAGGCATTAGGGGGTTGTGCCAAGCCCCATCTCCATCCATTGCAACCTAGAAGGAAGGCCGGAAAGTAAGCCACCGAAGGAGCCGCCACCGCTGAGGCGCGGCCATATGGCGCCGCCGCAAGGCTGCCGACTCCATCACCACCACTCCTTCTTCCTTCCCCATTACAGACTCCATGCTGGGTTGTAATGACTCTTGAACCCCCTTTCAATGTGATGTTATTTGAGTGATCAATTTGAAAGAACATGTGCTGCCCCCATGTTTGGTTTTGGTAATTGATGACAATCTCTATGGACTAATGGTTGCCTTGAGTTATATTTGAAGGGTTTGTCCATAGGCATTGCTTGAAGACCATTTGTTGGTTTCAAGGTTATTAGAAGAAGAATATGTGTTGACCAAGGTTATTCATGGAGTTATCCAAAGATTGGTCATGTTGATCAACACACAAAGCGTAGAAGATGTACCGAGTGGGATCAAGTGATCTCACGGTATGGTAAGCATTGTCCATTACGCTTTGTGTACTAACCCATGTTCTATGCGAGAGTTCTATGTGGGGTTAGGTATGTTTCCATGGGCTTGCGTCAAGAGGAAGATCTCATTCAACCCATGGAGGATGACATCAAGTGGTGATCGTCATCAACATTGCGGTGTGCAAGTTCAAGTGGAGCATCACGAAGAGATCACATGCTTGAAGCTTGCCGTCCATTGTGGTGACAATGGACTTGTGAAGATGTGCCAAAGAGTGGCTCACCCATAGTGGAGTATGGGGGAGCAATCAACTAGTCTTCATCGAGCCGGCGCAATCAAGAAAGGTGGTCCAACTTGAGGAGGTCAAGATCGTCATCATCTAGCTCAAGTGGACTATGCGCAAGGCAAAGGTTTGCCCTTGATAGGTTTTCTATTTTACCGGTCTCATGGTGGTAGTTGGGAGACCGGGTTTTAGGATCGATAGCCGTACTATCAAGGGGGGCTCTCAAGTGAGTAACTTTATCGTATCATTCGTAGAGAGCTCAAACCATTGCATCCTTGCATCATCTTTCTTGGTTTGTGTTTGGTGTTTCTCTTTGTGAGTCTTTGAGCTTTTGGTCATCTTCATGACAAGCTCGAGTTCATCGAAAACGGAGTTCATATATGCATCTTCTATGATGTTTTCGATGTTGGAGTTTATGCCGGTTCTTCATTCATAGAGGTTTCTCATCTCTATATGTTAGGCATATCTCCCCTGCCACTTCTTATTATAACCAGTCGCTGTTTGGATAGTACTCGTTGTCTTCTATCCAACAAGCTTGAGTTTGCTCAATTCGGAGCTCATTTGCAGAAGTTATGGCAGTTCTGGTTTTATTTGTATCCTCTGTTTTCTGTGGATTTTCAGTAGCTTGCAAGCGGTAGTACCGCTCGTGCCCACGGTAGTACCGCTTATGCGGTAGTACCGCTGGTACTTCCGTGGCACTACCGCTTGGGGTTTCCCCGAGCGTGCAACTCTCTGTTGCCAGTTTGCCATTCACGGTAGTAGAGCGGTAGTAGCACGGTAGTACTGCTCTGGCGGTACTACCGCCCTTACTACCGCCGCCACTACCGCTTGCGGGGTTTCCTTCTGTGCACGTCTCTGTTGCCGTTTTCTGTTAAACGGTAGTAGTGCGGCTGTAGTGCGGTAGTACCGCTCAGAGCGGTAGTACCGCTCTGCTGAGCGGTAGTACCGCTTGGTGCGGTACTTCCGCCCTCCACTACCGCTGCTACTACCGCTTGTTTTTCGCAGAGTGTGCAAGCTTCTGTTGCTCTTTTCGCTTTAGCGGTAGTACCGCTTAGTTGAGCGGTAGTACCGCTTGGTGCGGCACTACCGCTCCAGTCCCGTGTTCTCGCCTGTTGTTTTTGAATTACTACCGCTTAAGCGGTAGTACCGCTCGCAAGAGCGGTAGTACTGCTTGTACGCGTCCAGCACGGGTAACGGTTGGATTTGGGGTGGCCCTATAAAATGGGTCTTCTTCCCCAACGGTTATCTTATCCTTTGAGCTCATTTCTCCCCCCATTGTTGACCTTCTTGAGCTTGCCTATCTCTCAATCCCTCCAATGATTCTTGCTCCTTCTTGAGGGAAAAGAGAGAGGAGATCTAGATCCACATTTCCACCAATCACTTTCTCCTCTAAGTGAGGGGAACCCCTTGGATCTAGATCTTGGAGTTCTTGGTGTTCTCCTTGTTCTTCCTCTCACTTTCCTCCATAGCTTTTGTTGCTTTGGTGGGATTTGAGAGAGAGGGACTTGAGCACTTCGTGTGTTCTTGCCATTGCATTAGTTGCATCGGTTTGAGTTCTCCACGGTGATACGTGGAAGTTAGTAGTTGAGAAGCTTATTACTCTTGGGTGTTTGAGCACCCTAGAGCTTGTTCCTCTTGGGTGCCTTGGCGCCCTAGACGGCTTGGTGGTGCCTCGGAGCTCAATCATTGTGGTGTAAAGCTCCGGGCAAGCGTCGGGGTCTCCAATTAGGTTGTGGAGATCGCCCCGAGCAATTTGACGGGTACCGGTGACCGCCCCCAAGGGTTGCCAAAGTGTACGGGTTCGGTGACCGCCCTCAAGGGTTGCCATTTGTACGGGTTCGGTGACCGCCCTCAAGGGTCCCTTAGTGGAATCACGGCACCTTGCATTGTGCGAGGGCGTGAGGAGAATACGGTGGCCCTAGTGGCATTGTTGGGGAGCATTGTGCCTCCACACCGCTCTAACGGAGATTAGCATCCGCAAGGGTGTGAACTTCGGGATACATCGTCGTCTCCGCGTGCCTCGGTTATCTCTTACCCGAGCCCTTTACTTATGCACTTTACTTTGTGATAGCCATATTGTTTCTTGTTATATATCTTGCTATCACTTAGTTATTTATCTTGCTTAGCATAAGTTGTTGGTGCACATAGGTGAGCCTAGTCAATTTAGGTTTTGTGCTTGACAAATTAAACGCTAGTTTTATTCCGCACTTGTTCAAGCCTAAACCGTAATTATTTTAAAGCGCCTATTCACCCCCCCCCCCTCTAGGCGACATCCACGATCTTTCACAATTGTTATTGGCGTGACATCTAGTACATGTGTCTTTGATGGATGTAGTTTATTTATGTGTGTCATATTTTATATTTACCCTTGCAGTAACTTAGTGATTGCAGTCGTCCAATCCACCGACGTAGTTGGAGACGTTCAACTCCCAAGGGCACACATGAAGTTGATAGGTAGATTGTGTGTCCGATAGACCTCTGGGTGACATGCTTTGGTATCTTGAGAGGAGCACATCTTACTTAGGAGTTATGGTTGCCCATAGGTAGATTCTGTTAGTTGTTACGTGTATGTGACGAGAAGTAGGACAATTGAGTTGTCTCAATAAGGCGTTGCTTGAGAGACAATGCTATTTGAGGGATCGCCCACCATAAGTAGATTATTCAATTGATACAAGGTGACATTACACATATGTGGATCATCGTCATCCACATCACTGGGTACTACTAACCTCTACCTTGACATCACTTTTCTCATCTAAAACATCGCATTAATACTTCCTAGTTCATTTCTCTATCTAGTCAAGTATTTATTTTACGTTGTACTAGTACTTAGTTTAATTTCCTCTCTTATTGTATTTCCTAGCAATCAATGAGAGTAAACTATTTCCAAACTCTGTTTTGTGTGCTGAGTATAGTTGCGTCCGTGACACCGTAGCTGTGGGGTTGGTAGTTATCTTCCTATAAGCTCTTTGTGGGTTCAACACATAAACTGGTTAAATACTTCCCGCGAATTGTTCTTGAAAACAACTCTGTGCACTTGCAGACATCATCCGCGATGGCTAGATCCATCGATTCAAGCGCCGACGATGGCCGACGATCGAATTGAAGGTTGGCGGGTGAGAAACGGGGGTTGCGGGGTGCCAACCGGTGTGTGGTGGTGGCGGGCGGAGGCAAGGGCGCGGCGCCGATGTGGAGGCGGTCGAGCGGGGAGAGAGGCGGCTGCGCGAGGAAGGAAAATCTTTTACTAAGAAGTTGTTTCGGCTACTCAAAACTGAGAGGTGTCCGACGCTCCTCCTAAAATATTTGAGCAACTAATGCCATCGAGAGTTCACCTATGTCGGGTTTAACTTCCCAAAAGGGAATCTTTTGAGGAGTTAAGCCATTTTGAGGCTTCAGTTAGAGATAACCTTAGGCCTGACTTTTCACGGATAGGACAGGGCGATACTATGGTCTGCACCAGCATCTCACCCTGTATTTTTTTAAACAATCACGTGTTCTTTTCTTTAAAGAAAAATCTCGTGTTCTCGGTCATGGATCTCCCAGGCTCTAAGGGAAACTCCAACGCAAATCATTAAATGTCCGCGGACAGTGGGCGTGGTGGAGAGCATCCAACTGAAGTCACCAAATGTCCGCCCCTTGTCCGGCCTCCTCCATTTGACATGGATATCTAGATCAATAGCAATTTAAGCACACCTTTAAATAGTTGCAAACATACATAATCAGAACCAAAAGCGCCAGACGTTTAAGAAGTTTTTACATCCAATCTATCCCAAAAGCCCTAAGTCCGGTTGTTCGTCCCAAAGACATCACTCTTCGGTCAGCTTGTCACCTTCCATTTGCGCGAAACACTCCAATAGGCTACCATGATACTCTTGCACAATCCTCGCTGCATCGGGATCCAACTTTAACGTCTTCACGAACAACATCTTGGAGCCCTCTAAAGTGGCCTTGATCTCAAGCTGCCTCTATTCGAGCTTAAGCTTCTTGTTTTGTGCGTCCATGAACATACCAAACCTCTCGACCTTCTTTTCCTCATTTGCCTCATTGCACTTGGCACTTAACTCTTCCTTCTTCGCCATGATGTCCTAGAACTTCTCTGTTATCTTGGCCGCCGCCCCTTCCCGCTTCTCCTTCTCCACCTCCCCCCCCCCCCTCGGTTCCTAGTCACCTTCGTGGCCGGAGCAACTGCTTCATTTGTGGCCATGTAGGTCTTGAGGGAATTGTCAACGGAGGCTTTTCACTTGCTTTGTCCATACAACTTCATCCAACAATGCATAAAGAGGAAGTGTTTCTTATCCATCTTGTCGTATAATGTGCACACACACATGCGGGCTAGCAAAAGAAGACAATAACATGGTTAACAAGTTGCAACATTGAGAAAATCCGGCCAAATGACCAACACATAGAGCAAAAAGCCACAAAACTTACTTGTTCTTGGAGTGCCCCACCACTCGGCCACCGATTGTGCACTTGTTTGTAAAAGCCACAATACTTGTCGACGGCCTCCTGGATGTTGTACCATCAATGGCCGAGCGACTTTGCTTTGTGAATATGGATCACCTCTGTGTGGTAGGGATCGTATCACCTTTGCTCCTGAAACAAATCATGCACACTTTTTTGAAATGACATGCCCCTTTCAGGCATGCCATGAAACAGATCAATTAGTGGCCAACCACGCCGCACAGATCAACTCATCCTCCTTGATGGAGAAAATGAGTCCCCTCTTCTTCTTTGGGTCGGCACTCGACATCAAGTAGTCGTTCGGATCCATGTCTGGCTGATGGGTGTTCGTCTGATGGGTGCACGTCTCTTGGCTGTCCGGTTGAGGTTGCTCCTCCGGCTTGGAGTCGTCCACTTGTCCGTCTTCGTGTCCGCCTCTGTCGTGGATCATGTTCATCATCTCCTCCTTGCTTGCCAGTGTTGCACTTGGTTGAGACCTTCTGGCAAACAGTGACAGAGTAGCGACGGACAAGAGCTCCACAACCTGTAGCGTGACCGGACAAGCATCGGCGACTCCATGAAGACGTATTCGGTGTTGAGGTCGACAATGAACGTCACTCGATAGCCAGAGGTGAAGGAGGCCGCGGCAGACTGTTGTGTGTCGAGTGGGCCGAGTTGCTGGCAACGTAGTAGTAAGGCGCCTTTAGCTGTGAGGGCCAGGGCTGCGATTGCTTGGGAGGCACCGACCTGGCGTTGCGCTTTGGCTTCGGCGATATGCCTGATCGGCCGTCGCCGCATCTTCCGCCTTCTTCTTGCCTTCATGCGCCGGTCGTTGCATTCCGCGGACTGGATCTTGCGCACGGCCGCCTCCGGGTCCAGCAGGTGATGAACAACGTCATCAGCTCCTTCGGCTGCTGCATCGCGGTGGCGGATGGCGGAACGGGTCGTAACTATTGGGGGCGGTGACAATCAGGGCGGAGGCAATGGGAAAGGGTGGGCCTTCGGGCGAAAACAGTGGTGAGATTGTCCAAATGCGTGGGCTCCATTTATGTTCGGTGCCGTTTTGAATGGGTCCATGTTGTCGGAGTTCTACGTGACAGACGAACGGATGCCCGTAAACCTCCCTTCAGTTTGGTCCCGTGTTTGGAGAATTTTGAACGTCCAAACCGGTTCAGACAAATTTGATGACCGTCGTTGAATGACATTTGGATGCGATTCGATGATTCCCGTTGGAGTTTTTTTTTTGAAACGAGGCAAAAGACTTATCATTTCATTAATTAAGAAAAGGTTTCAAAGTAGCAGACAACAGCCACACAGTGGCAAAAATAAGCAATTACTCATGAGGTAAAATCACATCTAATCCCTTGGCACCTGCTGATACCCACAACCTAACCTAACCTCTCCTCTGAGGACCCTATCCGCAACAATCATCGAAGGGGTGGCGAGACCGTTGGAGTCGCCGTGCGGACGAGACCGACTGTGCAAGCGACGGACATGCGTCATGGGAAGATATACTATTTGTGTGATGGCGGTTCTCGCTCGTACTCATACGTACATTCAACTTGATGGCTGCTGCATGCATGGCGATGCATGTAGCGTGCGTGTGCCATTTTGTCATGTGTTTTGGCCAGGCCAGGCGGGGTACATGATGACACGTTGATTTGGCTGCCGACGGGACAGGCGCCGGGGGGGGGGGGGCGGGGGGGGGGGGGGGGGGGGGGGGTGTGCAGCGTGGCTCTTGGATAAGTTATCTTAACTCCCGATCGATACCTGTGCGATTTCTACCGAGTTGACAGCGGCCCCAGAAAGCTGGCGTGAAGCACCGAAAGGTACCATCCCTACGGTGCAAATTTGCCAAAACACATCTACAGTGTATGTCAAAGCTCAAAGGGGTCAGATATGGCGGGCATCTTTGCTCCCGTCACGGTCTACGGGACACAGCCGTCACCTCCAGTGTCACGCCTGTCATGTTAGTTAGTGTGCTTGTTACCCCACCAGGAACTTTCAACGCCAAACGAATTACACCTTTCACCTTGAAGTGAGAACTTTGTAGCCCAAGATTCCATGGCTAAATTTGACAAGTGTCAACTGAAAAAATCGGAGACTATGGTCTCAAATCAGCAAGCTTTCAGTAAAGAAATTTGGTAATTTTCAATGTATAATAAGATAATTCAACCTAAAATCAAGACTTCCAACTCACTTTTAGCAGGTAGGAGTACTAGCTAAATGCCCGTGCGTTGCCATGGAATAACGAGAGAAAAAGTGCATATACATTGTCCGGGAGGCGAGTAACGACCTGCAGTAATCTTTCTAAAATGTCCTAAAGAAAGGGTGTAGTTATAATTTACAGAGATGCAGGGAAAGGAGCTACCAACAGTCAGAAAAACAGAGGAGGGAGTTACTCTCTGAAATGGGTATAAGCTCCAGATTAGCCACAATTAGGGAAGCACATAATTAGTATAAGCTCCAGATCAGCACATGATGATGACTATGATCTATGTTGATTCTTTTTTTCTTTTGGAAGTCCTACGTTGTTGCTTTTGGTTGAATTCTTGCGCAAACTGTGTTTGAATTCGAATAAAAAAATTGCATTATGTGTTCATTAGGAACATCAAGGTTTGAATAAATATTTTTTTTTTTTTTGCGTGAGATGGTTTGAATAAATATAATATTGAAATGAAGTTGAAATGAGGTTATATATGCAAAAGGATAAGAGATATAGCAAGACAAAATAATTGGGAGGGGGTGGGTTGGTTCCACCCTCTCAATACCTAGAAATTATTGGGAGTTAAGTTTGCAGAAGAGTCTGGTATAAACATAAAACACAGTTTTATGACGAGTATCCTTGCAAAATTAACCATCGAGTCCTAATGTCCATGCATGACTTCCTTTCACAGACAGAAATTTGTACACAACACAGAAGCGTATTGCACTGAACGCATTGTGTTTAATATGCATTACACCTACATGCCCTTTGTACACAGCACAGAAAGGTATTCGAACATATAATGCTATACGTAAAACCTACTAGTAATCATCAGAAATTGTCAAGCCAACGCCTCTGGTAGGTCCCCGTGCCATATTTCGAGCACAACATTGAGCAGACCTGTACAAGATACTCACAGGAGATCAGAGGAAGGAGAAGATACTCTTGAAGCCAAGGAAAGGTTCGCCAGTTCCACCGCCCTTTGAACTCGCCAATATATCCTTGCAGTAGTCTTGAATCCTGAGAGGCTGAACTGCGGCTGGAGCTTGCTTCATAGCCTGGAAATCTGGGAAGGGGCTGCTGGAACAGAGTTTGTTCTTCTCCGACGGGTTGTCCCTTCTACCTGCAACCTGAGCAGAGTCCACGTCAGAAGTTTTGCTCAAGACATTGCTCTTCGCGGATGAGCTGTTCCTTTTAGCTGCAAACTGGAGACTGTTCTCATCAGGAGTTCTGTTCAAGACATTGCTCTTTTCGGATGGGCTGCCCCTTCTGCCTGCAAATTGAAGAGTGCCGTCATCTGGAGGTCTCATCAGGATCTTGCTCTTCTCAGATGGGCTGTCCCTTTTGCCTGCAAATTGATGAGAGTTCTCATCAGCTGCTGTCCACAAGATCTTGGTCTTCTCGGAAAGGCTGTCAGTTCTGACAGCAAACTGAACAGAGTTTTCATCTGGAATTCTGCTCAGGCTCTTCGTCTTCTCAGACAGGCTGCCCCTTCTGTCAGCAAACTGAACAGAGTTTTCATCTGGAATTCCGCTCAGGCTCTTCGTCTTCTCAAACAGGCTGCCCCTTCTGTCAGCAAACTGAACAGAGTTTTCATCTGGAATTCTATTCAGGCTCTTGCTCTTCTCAAATGGGCTGTAAACTTTCTCTGCAAACAGAGAGCGGCTCTTCTCTGAAGTTCTGCTCAGGATCCTCCGACACTTCTCGGCTGTATTGGTCGGAGAGACTCTAAGCTCGGAATGTTCAGAATCCATTGGTGTGACCTCATTCGCATGCAGGATTCCGCGATCCAAGTTAAACTGGCCCCTCGATGTCTTCATCTTCTTCAGTATCAAAGGTTCATAAGAGCTATCCATCGACTTTGATAACATCAGTGTTGGAAAATCTCTGGATTTCTTGCGTATGTGATCGAAAATTGTGTTGCTGGTAGCACTTCTGCATTCTGCTTTTGCTGGTTCAGGAAACGACACATCTTGCATATCTAGGAATGGTTATAAACATTTCTCTTAGCAAAGTAAATAAAGCAGATCTTGCTGACTGAAGTGCAAGTGAAACAAAGCAGGTATGGTGTTTTCTAGCATCGTGTTACCTCCATTATCTTCTTCAAGCATTAGATCAAAGCTGGGGACCTCTCTGTAGTCATCAAAATATCACCGCAGAATAGTTAATAGTCAGAGAAGGTTCAAAGAACAATGGAAGAAAGATCAAAATCTGACATGCGATCAAAGTTTCAACAAAAGCTGTGAACCATAGCAGTTCTGTGGTGACCTAAGGCAACCTTGCAAATATTTGCTTCTAAAGAACCCTAGCGGATATTTTCTGTACTAAACACTAGACTAATGGCCAATCAGGCAAATGTTCTGTTCTCGGCTACACTGATGAATGCAAAGCCAATTCTAGAATTTCTTGGAGTCCATATAGTAGGTTAAAAACTTACAGTGAAGCCAAGTTGTTAAATGTTCTAGTTCCCGGCATATTGTCAGCTTTGTCTGGAACGTTGGCACCATCATCGTCTTCTATAACACAAACCTCTTTCGATAGTGGGCTCCGTCCAATATGAGCTTGAGCAGGACTTGTTTCAGCTGTCCTGGAGCTAACCAAACAAATATCAGCAGGAAGACTGATCAATGGTTTTGGCTTTTCTGTCCCATACGCTTTTGTCACATGAAAATCATCCTCCCTGCTGACCACATGCTTCTTGTGGATATCAATACCAACTTCAAAAAATATATATATATATGCACAATATATGTCAGCATAACATTGTAAAATGACCTTTTATTTGTCAAACAATAATGATCTGTTGGAGACATTACCATGTTCTTCAAAAATCAGATCAACCTTCAGAGTCACCCTGGCACTCTGGGGGCATGGCACCAAAAGTTTTACAGAATATGGGCTGCATTTAACAAAATAGCCAGTGAGAGTAACTAGGAGCAACTTAGCTTTGGCTTGGTTGTCAGAGAGTATAGCAAGATCCTTGAGCGTTGGTATCTAGTTGAGCGATTTTATTCATCTTTGCTATCACTGTGCTATGTTCGTTTGCTGTATCAAACAGAGGTGCTATTTGGTGGTTAGCAGAACAAGTAATAGTATAACCAAAAAGGTGAGGTTGCTACCAGATTCTGCTACTCTGCTAGAATAATCTATCGAAAATACAAATGTAACAAAAAGAATATCTTCCTTGAAGGAGCAACAGAGCATTTGACAATCTACCGATTTATAGCAGTACAGTTAAGAGTTCATTTGCTTGTCTACTTAGATAAAAATGGTTCAAATGTTTGCTGAAATAACAGGACTTCAGAAGTATTACCTGGAAAACTCTTGAGCCCTTCAAAGAAGAGTTGAAAATGATGGCAGGAATAACCAAAACAAAACCAAATCACCCATCAGGAGAAGAAAAAGACCATAAAGGACACCAAGATTATAAAATAAAACCACTGACCTTATTTTCTCATGAAAAAGGATCATATTATCTTCCTCCGAGCCCACAATCTGACAAACAATAATTTAACAATTTGTAGGTTTAAGCAGCATTGGATGATAAAAGAAAGCTAAAAGATGTACCATGTCAACATAGTTCTGTTTACTGGATCGAACTGCCTGTGATTGCCGGCTTAGTGTTACGGTAATGGTTGATTTCCCCTGTCTGTTTCCAGCATCCTCAATTTGTATGTCAATTTTTGGCGGTAATGACGACAAGGACTCCTTTATCTGATTTCCAAATGGATAATTTCGTCCCGTTGCACTTTCTAGCTTTCTAGCATCAGCAGTTGCCAGGCTCTCGAAGGAATCAACTCCAGCAGTCTTCAGTGCCTGGGATAGCAGTCGTAAACTCACCAGTCAATTATGCAGTGTATAGAGTGCCTAAATAATTTATGGTTCAAAATTAATAACCTTTGCTGTAACAATTCCAATTCCAGGAAGTTGTTTGAGTAAAAATAGACTGCTTTCCCAAAGTTTTTGGTCTAGGCATTTTGCAAGGAGCATAGAATTTATGGCAGATCTGTAACTCCTTTTGTATATAAAATATTCTTTCATGCATTTGGCAATCCTACATCCATTTGAACATATTGAATTTGTTTCCTGCATGCAAAGTTCAAAAAATTTAGAAGGAATGGAAATAATATTAAAATGTGTTTAAAGCTAAACAAACAACCTGGTTGAGGGATAAATCATGCATTAGGGGGTCCCCAGTTAAACAGTCATTCGCTAATACAAATATTTTATCTTCTCTTGACTGGATACGCTTCTTCTTTTTTCCATTCTCACTGACAACATGGAATCGAAGCCTTCCCTCTTTATCTGAGTTTATGTCATTTAGAGTTTTCTTCTCATTTCGACGTAGTTGGATCCCTTGAAATTCCAGAAGAAGAAAAATCAAATCACTAATTCACTACACAAACTAACTTATTAAAATCTAAATATATAGAGCTACCTACAAGAAATCTCTGCAGAGCGGCAGATGATATGCAATAAATCTTCCAAACTGCAACATGCAGAAGCTTTGACAATAAGCTTCATTGTGTCAAACTTTAAATAGAATTTTGTCATCAGCCTCCCAGGTTCTGAATAGAAAGATACATATCAAAAGCATTATTTGATGTGCAGATGAAATACAGATACATATGCAACTGATGCAACTGACTGGAACACCGCAACTTCTAAATAGCAATGAAGTACAATATGTGAGGACAGATGAATTCAGGTCCACCAGAAAATTAATAGCAGTTATAACATTTCACAATGCATGCCCAACCCTCTGATATTCCTCTGAGTACCTGATACCTTTTCTAATACAACTTCGTATGATAAACTTATCCCATAAGAACTCCAGTATAATGTGGGTATTGCAAAGAGGTGGAAATACAGAAACAATCATTCTTTAATATATAAACATAGAAATGTGGATATTAGTATATTACTGATAATAGTTCCATGTTTTCCAAAAAACTAAATTGCAGAAATCGTAAAGCAATAATGTTAGTAGTAGAAGAGATACAAGATTATAGCCCACTTCGCCAAATATCAGACATAGAAGGGATTCAGAAAAATTGGTGAAACACTTAAGCTTATGCTGCTATAGATAGAAAGCTGTTGCATATGATGTCATTCTATTGTAATTTTCTTGCAAAATGGAAAGTTTACCTAATGGTTTTAGACTGAAACCATCTCCATCTGTCCAAATTAGCCCATACTCACCCAACTCGTGGATCTTCTCAACACATATATCTGTAAATGCAATCCATAAAGATAATTATTTCAATTCATGAGAGAAACGTTAAGTCCACAAAGTACACAAAAGATACCTCTCATTTGTTTCTCAAGGAAATCACGAGGAATCCCTCTCTTAATTCCGTAGTGCTCAGGATTCTGATAATTTATTCTGACATGAATTAGATCATACATTTAAACCAAAGAGATTTAAAGATCAAGAGTAGTACGTTCATGCCTTTTTTATCCTGATGTACAAATATGAGCACTTGAGCCATTCAATTGCCAAAGTTATGTCAGACACTGTCAGCTGAACAATCTCTGCATTTAAATGCTCCACTGCACATGGCAGCAACCTGGTCATAGTATCTATAATCAGCTAGGAGTTTCAAATGAAGTACCAGGCATGACACAGTTAAGTTTCAGTTAAAACATCACGTAAGAACTTTTCAACTGAACATAAAAGAACTTACTGAGACTCCACCATTTCACATCCACTGAGAAGGTTCTCATATAGATGGACCTACGAGACAAACTTACGACAGGTTAGACCAAAAAAACAGGAAGCATTTTCCTGTCAAGGGTATTTCAGAATTAACAAGAGAGGAAAACACAGAAAAATTACTGTCTCTCTTCTTGTCATAATTACAACTGTTCCAGTATCATCAAATGGTGGACGGCCAGCCCTCCCACACATCTGTGAATGACCGAAAAAAAGAGGCTCTGTCAGAAGCAAGGGCATTATCACATACATTGTTTCCTATTTGAATTACAAAATGTAAAATAACTTTGACCGTTGAGTCGAATACATGTTAATTTTAACTAAATATAATAACGCATTACAGGTAACCAAATCAACTTGTATGCATGAAAAAGAATTTAGCTATCCAATCATTTGCAGCAACAAGCAAGAACCAACTTATGTTATTCAAAGGAAAGTTAACATATAATAATATGGATATTAATGAGGCCTGAGCTAAATTTATTAACCTGTCTTTTAATTTATATTCATTTGTTAATCAGGTAAGCAAGTAACAACACCTTAAGCAACAGGCATATCATTAAGGCTAGAAGGAAATAAAATACATAGCAAATAAATGCTTGGCGGTGCATATCCTTTGTTTATTAAGATGCTATTTTGCAGGAGCAACTGAGACTTAATAGCACACCTGAAGCACCATGGATCTCTCATATTCTACATAAGATCCCTTCTCTTTGTTGCTACAAAATGTATGAAAAACAGAAAATATCATTAAAAAGAACAGAGGGTAGGTAGAATGCTGTCATATTAGAGAAAGGGTTCTCACAAAAATTGTGTCGACTTTATCACTACTGTATGTGCAGGTAAGTTGATGCCATGTGCCAAAGTATTTGTCGTGCATAGAATTTGAAGATCACCCTTCAGGAAAAGGCCCTCAACAAGACTCCGATCCTTTAAGCAAAGACCACCATTATGAAAACCAACTGAAATTTGGAAATACGACGACATCAGTGTAAATTTAGGCAACACCTAACGTGAGTATCCAGATAAGAAGACAAAAACACTGTAACCAGTAGAAAAATTAGGAAGGTCATGGGTGCCCAGAGAACAAGATTCAACATGACCTCCATGTACGATACAAGACTGCAGCTGCTTGTCACTACAGGTTAAGGAAGCCTCTCGTAGATGTTCATACTGCTGCATAGATTTCATGAATGGATTTGAATAGCCAAGAGAGCCTGCAATTTGTGAGAGGCACTGTGCTGCTTCTTGTGCACCTTTTCTTGTAGAACAGAAAACAAGTGCAGACTTCCCTCTTGAGTGTTGCATCAGTATATCTGTATTCAATATTCGGTTTCTATTTTGAGCACTTCAATTTTAACAATGTAACTTATGGGCAGTGTAATTGACAGATGGGGAGATATGACTTACCGAAAATGAAACTTTGTAGCCTCTGAAAGTTGAAAAAACAAAGAAAATTAAGTTCAAAATTTGATTCAATACAGTGTCCAGCATTTTTCAGAAGAAAATGTTGTGCACAAAGTATGATAGAATATATCTGAACACTCCTCCTTAATTCCCCCCTATAATTTCGAAAAACAAACATTGGATAGGAATTATGCATACCCTCTCGAACAGGAAGTCATTTTTCGCTGGAGCATAACCTAAATAGCACAGTGAAACAATTATTAATTAGGACAAACATACCAATGGCTGACAGTACTAAATATCATCAGTGATGTTAATTTCTAATCAAGTTGGTATGGAAAATTCACATGTTCCTGAATTTTTAGCAGCACAAAGTACAGATTTATTTTAACATCATTTTATGACTAGTAAAATTTGCGCCCCTTCAGTGCAGGATGGACTCAGTCATGACAGAGTAATGTTTTTCTTGCTTTTAACACAGTTAAATCAGAACTTGAAGCACATGGTATACAAAGCTTTCAAAATAATTGATAAGAACTGGAAGGGTTATCAATTCTTGAAGGCAAGAGAATAAAAGAATAGATCAAGCATTACTTTCACTATGTTGTACCAGTACAACAATTGGCCTAGAGCATAAGAAAGTTCAAGTAGCTTCATGATAAACAATGTTATGGGTTGCCAAAGTACAGTGTCAATCTTTCTTATCCAGATTCTAAAATAACGAGAAGCCTGAATCATACCAAAAACTTTGGTTGTCAACTTCACTGGCCGCATCTCTTCTCCAAATCTGCAAAAGGAACATAATGCAAATAAGGATAATTCAGTAGTAGTATTTCATATTATCTATGAGGAACTTGCTTTAGTTACCTTTTGATTCCTTCAGGAGGTGCTAGGAGCCATTCCGCTGTAATGTCACAAGGTTAATATATAAGTTTCTTCCCCACAGGATAATGTGGTTAATTGTACATGGTCGACATAATTCACGTTTCTACTAACCTATATCCTCAGCATTAGAGATAGTTGCAGAAACTGCTATGAATCGAACATTTGCCAATGGAGCAGATTTCATGTTGCCAAGTCGAGAAAGCATTTTTATTCTACTGACCACTGCTTCCAGGGCAGCTCCACGTGGATCATTGAGAAGATGAACTTCGTCAATAAGGACCAGAGCAATATCACTGAAGAAACCCAATCCTCCATCCCTTATTCCATGACGACTCATAGAATCGAACTTCTGCACGCAAATGTTGGTTAAAAAAACAGGGAAATAGTTTGCAGAAGCAGAGGTTTATTTAGATCATAATAAGAAGCAAAACAAGTAGTGACATATACCTCAGGAGTGGTGAGGATTAAATCGGAATCATGTATGGCCTTCTTGTTAAAGAATTCACTATCACCAGTCATCTCCAAGCAATTTATCCCCAACGAGCCCAGCTTCACTTTCCAGTCGCGCATCTTCTCCTGCACCAACGCCTTCATGGGAGCGATATAGATCTAACCACGCAACCCCAGTGAAGCACGGAGTGGAAATTACGATTAGTGTCCTAGCTAGACTCCTGATCTAAGCCCAAACGTTGTTTGAGAAAAGCTAGTCGGCACATACTGTTTTCAGAGTTCCTTTAATCAAATTGAACCTCCAGTCCGTTGTGAGGAACCTCGAGAGGAGCCTCAGAATGCAAAGCTCAAACAGTACGGTCTTACCACTCCCAGTAGGCGCAGAGACAACCATGTTTACATCCGAGAGGAAGCACACAGAGAAGCACTCGCTCTGCAAGGAGTTGAAGTACCTGCAGAGCAGACAGAAGACAAGGAACTATGAATACCATCCCAACTCCCATCATGGCACAGAGCAGTCCAAATTCCTCCCCGCAGTGATGCCTAATTTTCCGCCAAAATGAAGCTATTAGCTTACCAGTTTAGTCTCATGCCCCACGAGGCTACTCAAAATCTCAAGCTACTGAATACTATCTGGGTGCGATCGTGCAGCCAAACGGAATGTTGCAGAAGAACAATGTAGAAACAAAAAAATAACCGCGGAGTTTGATGGGCGTATGCGTCGCCACGCACGAACCTGAACCCAAACACGGGGCGAAACGGCGGGGGCAGGTCGGAGACACAGCGCAGCGCGTACGAGTCGCCGAGAGGTCCCATCGCGGCCATCGTCGCTCTCCTGCAGAAACCGAGCGATCGGAGGTGAGGAATCCGGCACGAGGAGTATCGTCGAGCACTTGGCGCGCGCCACCAATCGGAGCCGAGTCGCCTTAGGATTTCCCGGCCGAATCGAGCGGCACGGGCGAGGTAGGAGACGAGAGGGGGAGGAGGAGACTTACTAGATGGTGGAGGTGGAGGTGGAAGTGGAATTCAGGTGCTGGGTTCGACAGGAGCGAGAGCGGAGTGGCTGCTTCGCGAATGGAAGGAGAGGGCGACCGGAGAGGAGAAGTTTCAAACTGTGTCGTGGATTTGTGTTCGCGGAGTGCCGGAACCGTGGTGCTCACGGGCTCGCGACCACACAAAAACGACAAATCTGACCTGTGGACGTAATCAATTCACAAACTAAACGGTGTCAAAAAAAAATTCACCCAGCTGATCCTTTTATGTGGCGCCCGACATCTAGACGCCATACTACACTGTGCAGCGTCTAGCTCTTAGACGACACACTTCTGACCAGCGTGGCACCCCTGAGCCAGGCCCTGCCCCACACCCAGCCGTGCAGCGCCTAGCCGACAGGCGCCACACTTGTAATGTGCAGCGCCTAAGATCTAGGCGCCACACTTATAATGTGCAGCGCCTAATCGTTAGGCGCTGCACATTGACTTAAATGTAGGCTGGCCCCCCTCCCTTACCCCCCCCCCCCCCCCACACACACACACACACACCTCATCTCATCCGCCTATTCCCCTCCCCCTCTCCCTCTCTCAAATCCTTCCCCAAATCTAGTAGATCTGAAGATTTTCTCCGTGGATTTGGAACCCAATCCCTCCCTCAAGGTAATCTCCTCCGATCCCCTCGTTTTCATCCAAAAAATGCTCACATTTCCTCATTTTCTTGCTAGTTTGGGCAAACCCTAGTTTTTCATGGCTTTTGAAATTTGTATTGAAATATGAGATGTTTGTTTGCCAATTTGCTAGGGTTAGACTTCTTAGTATGTTAGGGTTAGGGTTATGGGTGTTGTTATGTTGGGGTTTGGGTTAGGGTTGTTAGTATGTTAGGGTTATGCTTATGATTATTGTTAAGTGGATGTTAGGGTTATTGTTTCCTATCTATGGTAGGGCTTTGTATTGTGTGTTAATCTTTGGATGAGTACTTATGGAATATATGTAACATTGTGTTGTTTTAATTATTATAGGGATGGGAAGAACATGTGTTTATGTTAATCATGTGGACAAAGATGCCTTTTTAAAAGGCAATATTGAACCGGACCCGGATGAGGTTGACATGGTGTTTGAGAGTAGTCCTAGTTATGCCGAGGTCTTGAAACAAGTTAGGAAAGATTTGAATTGGATGGACCCAAGTGATAATGTTGAGTTGGAGGGAAGGCACGATGTGGCTTTTGGAATGCACATCCGTTGGAAGACCATGCGTGTGAACTCCGAGCAACGTTGGGTTGCATACAAGGAGACGGTGACCGAATCACTAGACAAGGCTCTTGAGTTATTTGCAACGAAGAAGGTTGAGTCTAGTTTGCATTTGGACTTGAACCGGAACGCCTCCCCGTTGGTTGCTAGTAGTCCCCCACCCATGAACGAAGATGAAATGAGTGAACCTCATTTGACTCAACAAGTGAGGCCAACATTGAGCCCGATTACAAACAACCAAAATGAAGCTTTGCAAGAGGAGAATGATGAGTATGAGGACGATGAGAATGAAGTTGATCTCCATGACAACAATGTGGGTGATCTCGACAAATATAATGTGCAAGAGACAATGGACCATTACATCCCTTATTCCCGTGCCTATGCATCGGAGTCGGATGACGAAGGTCCCGATGAAGAAGTTGATGAGGAGGGGTTCACGGTGAAGGAGGCCGAAGCTTTCGAGAAGGTATTACGGCGGGATCGTAGGACACCATTGTTCAAGGATGTTAGTCTCGCGGATGAAGCCGTGGTAGACGGTGGCAAAGGTATACATCTTGGAGTTAGGCCATCTTCTCACCGGGATTTGGAAGACGGCAAGAACGGGATTTCTCCCGGGTCTAAGTTTGGAACCTTATTGGAATTGAAGATGTGGCTCGACAACTACTCGGTTACACATTATCGTCCACACAAGGTGGTTCACTCGGACGTCAATGTGTGTTACACGGTTGCATGTGAGGTGGAGCGATGTCCATGGATTGTGCGTGCAAGACCATGGAAAGGAGGGCCCACTTGGCACATAGTGAGTTGTGTACCAAGTCACATGTGCCGAGGCAAGAAGGTGGATGGCAAGATTGTGTCCCAAGACCACAGACAACTCACGTCCGAGTTCATCGCTTACAGGCTTTCCAACTCAATATCCTCACTTCCAACCATGAGCATTCAACAAGTCATGGACCTTGTGAAAGCCGTCTTTCATTACAAGGTGAAATACGGCAAGGCATGGAAGGCGAAGCAAGCCGCATTCAAGATGTTGTATGGTAATTGGGAGGAAGCATACAACCGAATCCCTAGGTTGTTGGGAGCTATGGCCGGCACTAACCCAGACATGGTTCATGTGGTCGAGCCTCATGGGCACAAAACAATGATTCACAACGGGAGGACCGTCCGAGTTTTTGGCCGTGCATTTTGGGCTTTTGAGCAATGCGTGAGGGCTTTCGAGCATTGTCGGCCGGTCATCGCCATTGATGGCACGTTCTTGACCGGACAATATAAGGGCACTCTATTGGTTGCAATAGCAAGTGATGCCAATAACCGGGTCTTGCCTTTGGCTTTCGCTTTGGTTGAGGTGGAGAACAATCATAACTGGGAGTGGTTCTTGCGTCAAATGAGAACCAGGGTATTACCGGTTGCAAGGGAAATTTGTGTCATATCGGATCGCCATCCAGGAATTCTTAACGCGGTGGAGGTTGACATTCCCGGGCATGCTCCGTTGCACCATTGATGGTGCATGAGGCACTTTTGTTCAAACTTCTATAGGGCATGTGGCCTTAAGGAGTTGGCCGATGATCTTCAAGATTGTTGTCTCGCTTTCTCTGACAAGCGGTTCGCCAACTTGTACAACCAATTGCTCACACACAAGAAACTTGATCCCGGGGGTCTTGACTTTCTCAATAGGAACATTCAAGAAAGGAATAAGTGGGCACGTGCTTTTGATGAATATGGCCGGAGGTACGATCAAATGACAAGCAACATGGCAGAATGCTTCAATAAGGTGCTGAAGGGTGTACGTGCATTACCCGTGACGGCAATAGTTCAATACACATTCGACAAGATGAATGCGTACTTTCTAAAGCACTCAATGGAAACGGATAAGCAGATTGCGGGTGAGAACAAGAAGAAGTACAAATACAAGTTCCCACCAAAGGTTGATGAATGGTTGGAATTTCAATCACGGAAGGCGGACTCCCAAGAAGCTGTACTATATAACGATAACGATTGGTTGTACGAAGTGAAAGAGCCAGGAGGAACCACAAACGATGGCCGTCAACATGGAGGCCGGGCTTTCAAGGTCTGCCTAACACGGTGTGATTGCTCTTGCGGGAGGCCATCGTTACTTCATCTCCCATGCTCGCACTTGTATACCGCAGCTCGCGTTAGGAATGTGGACGTCAATCACCCGCTCACCATGCGGGAGTCCGAGTTCTCAATCATGACGGTTAAGAAAACATGGGCTCCCCGATTTCACCCATACTTGGACCAATCACAATGGCCGGAGTACCATGGAGTTCAACTATGGCCCGATCCCGAATTGAAGGTCATTACACGGGCAAGACGTAAGACAAAGCATCTTAGAGGTGACATGGATGGATGGGGCCGTGGTGGCGGTCGAGAATCGGGCAACGGCCAATTCCAAGAGCCTCGTGAGAGATCCCGTTGTGGGGAGTGCAAAGATGAGGGACACAACACAAGACTTGTACCAAACCAAGAAAGAGATCAAAAAAAATGATGCAAGCACAAGCCAACAAGGAGATACACAAGTTTCTAGCCAAGCAAGTAGTAGTCAACGTGGTCATACGCAACAAGGGCCAAGCCAAGCAAGTGGTAGCCAACCAAGTACAAGCCAACAAGTGCCAAACCAACCAAACCAAGCAAGGAGTAGCCAACGAGAAACTAGGCAACAAATAGGGAGCCAACTAGGTCTTACAAGAGGCCGTGGTGGTGGTAGAGGTCGTGGTGGTGGTAGAGGCCTTGGTGGTGGTCTTGGCCTTGGTGGTGATCTTGGCCTTGGTGGTGGTCGTGGTAGAGGAATGTTTTCATACTTAGATGGACCATTTCCGTATGTGACTAACTATTATCTTTGAATTTACATGTTTTTTCATAGTACACTATTGTTATTTATGGTTACATGTTGTTCTTGTCCTTACTAACTATTATGTTGCAATTTTCGTAGGTATGGCGGCATCTCAACCCAACAAAGCAACAATGAAGGGGGTGGAGGACAAGGATGGGGAAGGTGAGATGCCGGGGTGGTGGGAGAAGGCTGCGAAGAAGGTGAGAGAGGAGGAGGCAGCCGCTCTAGAGAAGAAGAAGCAAAAGGAGTTTGAAGAGAAGATGAAGGAAAAAGAGAGAGGGGTATTTGAGGAGATCACGAGGAGGGACAAGTTGAGGATTGCATGTGAGAAGGCAGCTGCGCAACGGCAAAAGGATTTTGAAGAGAAAACTAAGAAACTTTGGGCTTTTGAGAAGGCAAAGAAATAGAGGGAGAATTCTCTATTCATAGAGAGGGTGGTTCACGAGGCTCATCTCATAAGGAAAAGGGAGGAGGAAGAAGAAGAAGAGAGAAAGAAGAAGAAGTGAAAGGGACCTTGCTCGACACAATAGAGCAATGTGACCTTCTTGTCTTCATCACTATGATCTTTGATTTGGTTGTGGACCAAAATGTGTTCTACTATGTGCTAGGACTCTTCTATGTCTACTACTATGTGCTATGACTCGTTTATGTGTACTAATATGTGTATGACTATGTGTTTTGTACTACTCTATGTGTACTACTATGTGCTAGACAGGACTGTGTATGTGTGCTAAGTGCTGGACATGCTTTGTGTTATACGATGTGAACCAAAAAATGTAATTTTTTCACGGTTTTGAAATAGCAGACAGTGCAACGCCTAAGGTCCAGGCATCACACTGTGTAGTGCAGCGCCTGAGCCAAAGGCGTTGCACCCACACTTAGACAATTTTTTTGCCGTAAAACCTACTGGAACCTTTCTGTTGCACACTAGAGATGATATCCAGATGTGCAACGCCTAGGCGTCAGGCGCTGCACTACATAGTGTGACGCCTGACGCCTAGGTGTTGCACATCTGGATAACATCTCCCCTGAGCAACAGAAAGGTTCCAGTAGGTTTTTCGGCAACAAATTTGTCTAAGTGTGGGTGCAACGCCTTTGGCTCAGGCGCTGCACTGCATAGTGTGACGCCTGGGCCTCAGGCGCTGCACTGTGTAGGGCAGCGCCTGATCCAAAGGCGTTGCACACACACTTAGACAAATTTTTGGCCGATAAACCTACTGGAACCTTTCTGTTGCTCACGGGAGATGATATCCAGATGTGCAACGCCTAGGCGTCAGGCGCTGCACTACACAGTGTGACGCCTGGCCCTCAGGCGCTGCACTGTGTAGTGCAGCGCCTGATGCCTAGGCGTTGCACATCAGTTCACTGCAGAAACAGCAGATTTGCTGTTCATTTTATTTTCATCCAATATTTTTATTGATAATACATAACATGAATCTCACATAAAGCAGTTTGGTCATACATTAAGACAATTTCAACATCACTTCAAACACAAGTAGCACATTACTAAGAGTTCATCAACATCTTACATAACCTCACAAGTTCATCAACCAAATAAAACAACGACTAGTTCAGTTTCTTAAGGAAACGACGATGACTAGTTCCTTCCGCCCGTGTTCTTCGCGCCTCTTCCCCTCTTGCTGGCTATCTTCTTCCAGTGTGAAGGACGAACCGGATGCGGTGCCTCCTCTTCCTCCTCCTCCGCCTCATCATCCAAGCTTGCCATGCGCGAGCTCCCTTCGACCACCCTCTTGCCTTTGGTGGTGAAGTGGTCGGGCGTGAACCGTTTGAAGTTCCTTCTAGGCTTCAACATGTATGCGGACCGAACTTGATAATCCTCCAGTGTCATGTCATCATCAACATCAAGCTATCATAAAAACAAACGATATGGTCAAGACCGTGCATCATAATAAAGTGAGAAAAGCATCAAAAAGATGAATATGTGCTACTGTCATACCGCTTGGGTGACCACACCCTCATCCTCCAGATGATCTGTCGAGGTAGTCTCGTCCTCCAGATGAGCCCCATGGTCAGTTGAGGGATTAGATGGTGTACCGGACCTAGACAAAGATGGTTCTGAATATTCTGGGTCACGGCAACCGATAAGGTTCGATAACCGCCTTAACCTCAGGCCCTGACGCTGTAACATGGACAAGTGTATGCGATATCAAACTTAGCAACATATGTAACATGGACACCCAATTGAGATATGTACCTTAATGAATGCTCGAAGTGCACCTTCCTCGTTGCCTTTTCCAATCGGTGTTGTCTCCAGAATAGTCTGGCTTTCATCAGCTGCTTCTTTGATCTGTTTGCGCTGTGGATGAGAACGACATAAACACGTTAGGCAATCAAAGATGTGTAATAGGGCCAACGGGAAAGCGCAGAGGGGAAGACTTACCAAATAGTTGATCACTGGAGCATTAGGGACTCGGTGCCCTTCCCTGACAAGTTTGTTGTACTCGTTCTTGGATAGCTCATCAAAGGCGGCGGGATCTTCCAAAATATCATCATGGTATGCCGCCTTGCATATCTCAACTCAAGTACTTTGAAGAAACCATTTAAGGTAGTTGTTGAACGCCAGTGGGCAGAACTCACGAAGCTTGGCTGCAGCAGAAGTCTGAGCTTGCTCCACGCTAAGATGGAACATGGTCACATACTTGGAATGATGTTTGTCCCATTCCTTGATCTTTCGCTGCCTTCTCCTATCCAACCTGCATTGTAAAAAACCAAACATTGGCACTATCAGAAAGGACCTGATGATGCTAAGTGCGCACGGTTCATTCTCTCTTACCTGTGAAGTGCTTTGTCGGTGTCCACCCATTCCGGCGGGTGAGGCTGGAACAAACCAAACTGTTGATGGACACGATGTGGCATGTGAAACTCAACCGCCCAGTTGCATATTAGTGGGCACCGCATAAGCCAAAGATGCCTATCCCTCAATCACATTGGATTCAGGACGAAGTCTTGTGCATTGCCGAATGTATCCTTGCCGCCATATGGCTCCCATTCCACCTGGAACATAGCACAAAAACACAACATTGATGTTCAGTTTTCATAAAAGCATGAGAATTAGTGATGTAATGTCCGCGTTTACCTGCTCAGTCGTAATCGTGTCCAACTCGGCGGTGTACTGCCGGTACATGAGATTCACATCGTTCGTCATCTCGGATACCACATCCCACTTGTAAGCCCAGGTGGGGAGCCGTAGTTCGTCCTCTTTGTCGTCCCATGCATTGTACTTTACACCCTTCGGGCGTCCAACCAGGAGGCGCTCCCAGCTCCATACCGAAAGTAGGAGCATATTACCACCAATACAACCGTCCCTCGAGATCCTGCAACAAGCATCGTCCAGCTGCACATAAAAGAAAACATGGTTCACTTAACAGCAAGGTTGCATTGTTAATGTAGAAATGAAGTGAAAACAAACCAACCAACTACCTGTCGGTACAAGTAGGCCAGTGCCGCTGAACCCCAACTCCATTGGTTGTCGAAGACGGTCAACGCCTTAAGCCACATCCATGGAGCGTTCTTGCCTGTGGCGTCAGCAAACAAAGTCCTCGAGATAACGTACCACATGTAGACACGAGCATATGTCTGGACCACATCATCAGTAGCATCCTCAGGGCAATGCGCAAAGTTCGCTGCAATCCACATGAAAGGAGCTCCGGATGCGACTCTTTCCTTCCTCTTCTCTCCCTCTTGTACCGGAGCCTCTGCAGGAGCGGGCCTCCATCTGCTGGCGCCACCCATCAGAGTCGGTGCTCATACAGAGAGGCTTCCCCTCGATAGGAAGACCGGTGATCAAGGAGACATCCTGGAGCGTCACGGTCATCTCCCCGGTCCGAAGATGGAAACTGTGCGTCTCCGGCCTCCACCGATCAGCAAGCGAGGTGACTAGTGGAGCATTGAGGTTCGGCGTGGACCGGCTGACCAACTGAATCCACGGGAGGAGTCATGTCGCCTTGATGTACGGTGTGTACCGCTCATCGTAGGGCATGGCACCACCCGAGACCCCGTGAGACCGAATCTTCAGAGGTTCAAGGTTCTGCAAACAACCAAGTCATGTCAAATCTTACGGCATGTCAATTTCAACTAAAGGCAAATTTGAAAATACCAACTACTATGATTATTGATAATTACCATCTCCTTCTCCCTCATCATGTAGGCCCGGTGTTGTGTGTCATAGAAATCATCGAGAAGCCAAACCATCCTACATATTTCAAACAATAAACATACATTAGCTAACTACCATACTCCCTATGCATTATTTAATATGCGAGCATTATTTCATATGTATTCATCTCAACAATCGTTAAACACTGAAACGAAATTTGAATACTAATCTAAGATATACAATGAAAGCACATCAACAATCATCACAAAAATCTTATGTATTCACAATATAGGGTTCCACATTGCAAACATTATTGTCAATACCCATCACATTACAATACTCACTCAATAAGCTAGGGTTCCGCAATGAAAGCATTGACAATACTCAACTCAAAAATCTTCTACACAAGCATCTCAACATGTATTGTCAATACCCATCACATAGGGTTTCATCTCAACAATCTAGGGTTTCACTATGAAACCATATATTGTCAATACCCATCATAAATACTACGGTCCCACAAAGATTACAAATCATGTACTAATCCTAATCACACAAATCTATATCAATATTACATACAAATTTTTAATCCAACCAAAACAAGGGTTCCACCAAAACTTGAACAATCTAGGGTTCCATAATGACTACAAATCCTAAATCACACCTCACTATTTCAATTTTTCATATCAATTTCGAATCCAAGAAAATCAAGGGTTCCACCATAACTTGGATATATGTGAATAATGTGAACGAATTTACAGAGGAAAAGAAAGGGATCGGAGAAGTTTACCTTGTAGGAGGGATTAGGGAAGAAACCCAAGGCCAAAAACTTCAGATTTGTTGGATTTTGGAGAGGGGATGTAGGGGGGGAGAGGAGAGGGCCGCCGCCGCCGCTCTCTGTAGGGGGAGAGGGAAGGGATAACTGCTGCTTCGAATTGGGGAGGGTAGGCCTGAGTGCCTTAAGTCAGTGTGCGGCGCCTAACGGCTAGGCGCTGCACTTACAAGTGTGGCGCCTAGCTCTCAGGCGTTGCACTGTGCAGTGCAGCGCCTCAGTCAAAGGCGTTGCACCAACACTTAGACAAAATTGTGGACGAAAAACTACTGGAACCTTTCTGTTGCTGATATCCAAATATGCAGCGCCTAGGAGTCAGGCACTGCACTACACAGTGTGACACCTGGAGCCTAGGCGTTGCACTGTGTAGTGCAGCGCCTGGGCCAAAGGCGTTGCACATCTGTTCACTGCAGAAACAGCAGATTTGCTGTTCATTTTATTTTCATCCAATATTTTTATTGATAATACATAACATGAATCTCACATAAAGCAATTTGGTCATACATTAAGACTTTCAACATCCCTTCAAGTTCAACATCACTTCAAACACAAGTAGCACATTACTAAGAGTTCATCAACATCATCTCAACATCTTACATAACCTCACAAGTTCATCAACCAAATAAAACGACGACAAGTTCAGTTTCTTAAGCAAACAACGACGACAATCCCATCTCTCTCAATCCGTTGCCGGCGGTGGTGAGCGGTATGGCAAGGGATCCACCGGCTCCGGGGGCGGCGGGGTGCGGGTAGGCATCCGACCTATGATGCAATCCCATCTCTCTGCACGACTCCGATCTGTTGACTTCGCTTCCTGCTTTGCCCAATCGGCAAACGCTACTGGCGGCTCCGATGGATGCGGCATCCTGCGCTTCTCCTCTATGTTGCCCTCGAACCAAATTCTCCAGGCGAGATTCAGCAATTCTCGATCTGCACGATCCTTGCACACCCGAGCATGTCTCCTGGCGACGGAATTCAGATCTGACCCCTCTTCCACCTCCGACTCTGCTTCCTTCCACTCCCTCACGCACAACGTCCATGAGAGAGCATCGTCTCTGATCCGCATCGCCCGCTCCCTCCAGCGCTGCTCCCTGGTCTCCGCTTGGGCCTCCGCCGAGAGCGAATCGAGCGGCTGCAGGAGATCTGGAAACGTCTGGTAAACCTGAGGCAGCGGGATTCGGTACCCCCTCCCCTCCCCCAATGGCACCCCGGTAGATCTGGAGGTGTGGGCCATGGGAAGCGGCGGCGGTGGCGGTGGCGGCTGCGTAAGACAAACAATCAAAGCATAGCAATAAGCATCACAAAACACATATGCATCCAAAACAATATAAGGTTCCATAATGGTTTCATCTCACTCATCTCAAAAACATCTCAACATGTAGGGTTCCGGAACGAAAGCATCCTTGTCAATACAAATCTAGGATTTCATCTCACTCATCTAAAAAAACATCAACACAAACATCTCAATATGTATAGGGTTCATCTCAACAATCTAGGGTTTCACTATGAAACCATATATTGTCAATACCCATCATAAATACTACGGTCCCACAAAGATTACAAATCATGTACTAATCCTAATCACACAAATCTATATCAATATTACAAACAAATTTTTAATCCAACCAAAACAAGGGTTCCACCAAAACTTGAACAATCTAGGGTTCCATAATGACTACAAATCCTAAATCACACCTCACTATTTCAATTTTTCATATCAATTTCGAATCCAAGCAAATCAAGGGTTCCACCATAACTTGGATATATGTGAATAATGTGAACGAATTTACGGAGGAAAAGAAAGGGATCGGAGGAGTTTACCTTGTAGGAGGGATTAGGGAAGAAACCCAAGGCCAAAAACTTTAGATTTGTTGGATTTTGGAGAGGGGATGTAGGGGGGGAGAGGAGAGGGCCGCCGCCGCTGCTCTCTATGAGGGGGAGAGGGGAGGGATAACTGCTGGTTCGGATGGGGGAGGGCAGGCCTGATTGCCTTAAGACAATGTGCAGCGCCTAACGGCTAGGCGCTGCACATTACAAGTGTGGCGCCTAGCTCTTAGGCGCTGCACATTACAAGTGTGGCGCCTATCGTCTAGGCGCTGCACGGCTGAGTGTGGGGCAGGGCCTGGCCCAGGGGTGCCACGCTGGCCAGAAGTGTGGCGCCTAATAGCTAGGCGCTGCACAGTGTAGTGGGGCGCCTAGCTGTCGGGCGCCACACAAAAGGGTCAGCTGGGTGAATTTTTTCCGGGACAGTTCAGTTTGTGAATTGATTTCGTCCAGAGGTCAGATTTGTCGTTTTTGCCACAAGAAGCAGCCGAGTAGTGAACTGAGGGCAACTCTAACCCATCCCCTGTATCAGTGTGACGCCCCTGCTCGACCGTGCACTAATCATACACGCAAACGTGCACACTCGAGATCAGAGCCTCACGGGAAGATATCACAACACAACTCTAAACTCAAATTTAAACATAAATCTTCATATTACAAACCAGGGGTCGCACGGACCCGAATACATAAGTCATACACACAAATAATATCTGAGTACAGACATAGTTAGGCAAGTTTGCCTTAAGAAGGCTAGCACAAACAGCGACACTGATCGAAAAGGCGAAGGCCTCCTGCCTAGGGCCTCCGAACTACTCCTGGTCGGCTGGCTCAACCCAGTAGTACGTGCCTCCGGGTCTCTCCTGGTAGTAGTCTCCTGCAGTGGCGTCTGGCTCCGGGGCTCCATCGTCTGATTTCAACAAGCGGGTATGGGGAAAAAGATAGCAAAGCAACCGTGAGTAATCATCCAAAGTACTCGCAAGGCTGACATCAGAACTATACTAAATATGCATCGGTATCAAAGGAATGGGGCTATATCTTTGGACTAAACTGCAGAAATGCCGGAACAGAGGGGGAGAGGCCTAGCCTATCGAAGACTAGCATCTTGAAGCAATTCTTGCAGCAATAGAAGAGAGTAGAGCAAGATAATATATAATCAAACATATTTTAGTAACGCCCTGAGATCCTTCCTCGACTACCCTGCGAGAAAGTGATCCCGAGAGCAGCAGTAACAGTTTAATATTGCGACAATGTCCATTTGTAGTTGTAGCAGATCAAGATACAACTCTGAGCGTCCTGTTACCGTGGACACGGCTATTCGAATAGATAACTTCCCTGCAGGGGTGCACTACTGTTACCCAACACGCTCGATTACCTCTGGCCGGACACACTTGCTGGGTAATACCCGGCCTCGGGTGATCGACACGACGCAGTCCTACCTAGGCTCAGCAGAGAGGTCAACACGCCGGTCTAAATCCTAAGCACGAAGGGGTCTTGGGCCATCGCCCTTTGCACTGCTGCACGTTGCGTGACTGGCCGGGGCCCAGGCGCGACACTGTATACACAGTGACGTAACCAGCCCACCCCAGCAATCAGCCCGCATCTCTGAGATGTGACGTCTGAAGAGCTTTCGGCTGATACTACGACATAGAGGGGCCCATTAAACCATTATCCCACGTGGTGGTAGTGCGTATAGGCACGTAGCCAACTCAGATCAAATACCCAAATCCGTTAGGCGTGTTTAGTGTTGGGGAACGGAGCATGAATTTCAAAAATTTCCTACGCTCACGCAAGATCTATCCATGGAGATGCATCGCTACGAGAGGGGAGAGTGTGTCTACGTACCCTCGTAGACTGTTTAGCGGAAGCGTCTCACAACGCGGTTGATGTAGTCGAACAATCCTTCGAGCTCCACCGATCGAGTACCGAACGTACGGCACCTCCGAGTTCTACACACGTGTAGCTCGGTGACGTTCCTCGCCTTCTTGATCCAGCAAGATGTCGAGGAAGTAGATGAGTTCCGTCAGCACGACGGCGTGGCGACGGTGACGGTGAAGTGATTCCGGCATGGCTTCGCCTAAGCTCTCCGAAAATATGACCGAGGTGGAAAACGGAGATCGGGGCACCGCACACGTCTATGGGACAATTGTGTGTCTCCAAGGGGTGCCCCTCCTCCGTATATAAAGGAGGGAGGGAGGAGGCTACTAGGACTCCTTAGTCCTAGTAGGATTCCACCTCCCATACGGAGTAGGAAAGGGGGAAGGGAGAGGGAAAGGAAAGAGGGGGCTGCGCCCCCTCCCCTAGTCCAATTCGGTTTGGGCAAGGGGGGCGCGCGCCTCCTCACGTGGCCTGCCTCTCCTTTTCCCGTATGGCCCAATAAGGCCCATTACTTCTCCCGGTGAATTCCCGTAACTCCCTGGTACTCCGAAAAATACCCGAATCACTCGGAACCTTTCCGACGTCCGAATATAGCCTTCCAATATATGAATCTTTACCTCTCGACCATTTCGAGACTCCTCGTCATGTCCGTGATCTCATCCGGGACTCCGAACAAACTTCGGCCACCAATCACATAACTCATATAATACTAAATCGTCATCAAACCTTAAGTGTGCGGACCCTACGGGTTCGGGAATGATGTAGACATGACCGAGACGACTCTCCGGTCAATAACCAACAGCGGAACCTGGATGCTCATATTGGTTCCTACATATTCCACGAAGATCTTTATCGGTGAACCTCATATGTCAACATACGTTGTTTCCTTTGTCTGGCGGTATGTTACTTGCCCGAGATTCGATCGTTGGTATCCAATACCTAGTTCAATCTCGTTACCGGCAAGTCTCTTTACTCGTTCCGTAATACATCATCTTGCAACTAACTCTTTAGTCACGGTGCTTGCAAGGCTTCTGTGATGCTGTATTACCGAGAGGGCCCAGAGATACCTCTTCGATAGTCGGAGTGACAAATCCCAATCTTGATCCATGCCAACTCAACAAACACTTTCGGAGATACCTGTAGTGCACCTTTATAATCACCCAGTTACGTTGTGACGTTTGATACACCCAAAGTATTCCTACGGTATCCGGGAGTTGCATGATCTCATGGTCAGAGGAACGTGTATTTGACATAGTGAAAGCAATAGCATTAAACTGAACGATCATATGCTATGCTGACGGTTGGGTCATGTCCATCACATCATTCTCCTAATGATGTGATCCCGTTATCAAATGACAACTCATGTCCATGGTCAGAAAACCTTGACCATCTTTTGATCAACGAGCTAGTCTAGTAGAGGCATACTAGGGACATAGTATTTGTCTATTATCCACACATGTATTTAGTTTCCGGTCAATACAATTTTAGCATGAATAATAAACTATTATCATGAACGGGGAAATATGATAATAACTAATTTATTATTGCCTCTAGGGCATATTTCCAACAGTCTCCCACTTGCACTAGAGTCAATAATCTAGATTACATCTCCATGTAATTAACACTTAATCAGTTCTAAAGCTGATCATGTTTTGCTTGTGAGAGAGGTTTTAGTCAACGGGTCTGCAATATTCAGATCCGTGTGTTCTTGGCAAATCTCTATGTTATATGTAGATGCTGCTACCACACTCTGTTTGGAGCTACTCCAAAAGATTTCCCCACTATACTTATCCGGTCTGAGACTCATAGTCTTTCGGATCAGTGTTTAAAGCTTGCATCGACGTAACCCCTTACGACGAACTATTTATCATCTCTATTCCTGAGAAATTCTTCCTTAGTCATCTTAAGGATAATTTGACCGCTGTCCAGTGATCTACTCCTGGATCACTTTGGTACCTCTTTTGCCAGACACATGGCAAGGCACACAGCTTGGCATACTTTATAGAACCTACGGCCGAGGCATAGGGGATAACCTTCATCCATTCTATTTATTTTGCCGTGGTCGAGATTTGAGTCTTACTCAACTTCACACCTTTCACCACAGCCAAGAACTCCTTCTTTGACTGATCCATTTTGAACTTCTTCAAAATCTTGTCAAGGTATATGTTTTGTGAAAGTCATATGAGGCGTCTCAATCTATCTCTATAGATTTTGATGCCTAACATGTAAACAACCTTTACCTAGATCTTCAAGTCTTACTCCACTTCACACCAGCCAAGAACTTATTTCTTTTGACTTGATCCATTTTGAACTTCTTCAAAATCTCATCAAGGTGTGTGAAAATGTTTTATCAGGTGTCTTGATCTATCTCTATAGATCTCGATGCCCAAACCGTGGATAACTCAAAAACAGGTTTTTATTGAAAAACTCCTTTCAATTAATTCTTTATGCTTTCCAGAAATTCTACATCATTTCCAATCACATATACTTATTAGAAATGTTATAGAGCTCCCACTCACTTTGTTGTAAATACAAGTTTCTAGATAAACTTGCATAAACCCAAACGCTTTGATCACTTTATCAAAGCGAGTATTCCAGCTCCGAGATGCTTGCACCAGTCCATAGATGGATCGCTGGAGCTTGCATACTTTGTTAGCACCTTTAGGATCGACAAAACCTTCCGGTTGCATCATATACAATTCTTCCTTAAGGAATCCATTAAGGAATGCCGTTTTGACGTCCATTTGCCAGATTTCATAATCATAAAATGCGGCAATTGCTAACATAATTCTGACAGACTTTAGCATCGCTACGGGTGAGAAAGTCTCATCGTAGTCAACTCCTTGAACTTGTCGATAACCTTTAGCAACAAGTCGTGCTTTATAGACGGTGACATTACCATCAGCGTCCGTCTTCTTCTTAAAGATCCATTTATTTTTAATAGCTCGTCGTTCATCGGGCAAGTCTACCAAAGTCCACACTTTGTTTTCATACATGGATCTAATCTCGGATTTCATGGCCTCAAGCCATTTGTCGGAATCCGGGCTCGCCATCGTTTCTTCATAGTTCGTAGGTTCACCATTGTCTAACAACATGACCTCCAAGACAAGATTGCCGTACCAATCTGGTGCGGAGCGTGTCCTGGTTGACCTACGAGGTTCTGTAGCAACTTGATCCGAAGCTTCATGATCATCGTCATCTACTTCCTCTCTGGTCTGTGTCGGTGTCACAGAAATTTCTTTCTGTGGCGTACTACTATCCAGAGGAGGTACAATTACCTCATCAAGTTCTACTTTCCTCCCACTCACTTCTTTCGAGAGAAACTCCTTCTCTAGAAAGGATCCATTCTTAGCAACGAATACTTTGCCTTCGGATCTATGGTAGAAGGTGTACCCAACGGTCTCCTTTGGGTATCCTATGAAGACGCACTTATCCGCTTTGGGTTCAAGCTTATCAGGCTGAAGCCTTTTGACATAAGCATCGCAGCCCCAAACTTTCAGAAACGACAGCTTAGGTTTCTTTCCAAACCATAGTTCATACGGTGTCGTCTCAACGGATTTAGACGGTGCCCTATTTAAAGTGAATGCAGCTGTCATTAATGCATAACCCCAAAATGATAGTGGCAAATCGGTAAGAGACATCATAGAACGCACCATATCTAATAGAGTACGATTACGACGTTCGGACACACCATTACGATGTGGTGTTCCAGGTGGCGTGAGCTGTGAAACAATTCCACATTGTCTTAAGTGATTGCCAAACTCGTAACTCAAATATTCTCCTCCACGATCAGATCGTAAGAACTTTATTTTCTTGTTACGATGGTTCTCTACTTCACTCTGAAATTCTTGAACTTTTCAAATGTTTCAGATTTATGCTTCATCAAGTAGACATAGCCATATCTACTCAAATTATCTGTAAACGTGAGAACATAACGATATCCACCGCGCGCCTCAACACTCATCGGACCGCATACATCGGTATGTATTATTTCCAATAAGTTGGTTGCTCGCTCCATTGTTCCGAAGAACGGAGTTTTAGTCATCTTGCCAATAAGGCACGGTTCACATGTCTCAAATGATTCATAATCAAGAGATTCCAAAAACCCATCTGCATGGAGTTTCTTCATGTGTTTAACACTGATATGACCTAAGCGGCAGTGCCACAAATATGTGGTACTATCATTATCTTTTGGCATTCGTGTTATGAACATATGTATTACTACGATCAAGATTCAATAAACCTTTCATTTTAAGTGCATGATCATCAATGATATTATCCAAATAGAATAACAATTATTCTCTGAAATTGAATAACCGTCTTGCAATAAACACTATCAGATATAATGTTCATGCTTAACGCAAGCACCAAATAACAATTATTTAGGTTCATCACTAATCCTGAAGGTAGAGAGAGCGTGGCGATGGTGATCACATCAACCTTGGAGACACTTTCAATGCACATCGTCACCTCGTTCTTTAGCTAGCCCTCGTTTATTCCGAAGCTCCATGTTTCAAGTTGCAAGCAACTGAACAAGTATCAAATACCCAGGTGCTCCTACGAGTACTAGTAAGGTACACATCAATAACATGTATATCAAATATCTTTGTTGACATTGCCAGTCTTATTATCTGCCAGTTACTTTTGGGAAGTTCCGCTCCTTGTGACATTTCCCTTTGCAATGGGAGCACTAAGTCTCGGGTTTGGTTCAGCCTTGGGTTTCTTCGCGTGAGCGGCAACTGTTTTACCGTTCTTCTTGAAGTTCCCTTTTCTTTCCCTTGCCCTTCTTGAAACTAGTGGTCTTATTAACCATCAACACTTGATGCTCCCTTTTTTGATTTCTACATCCGCAGATTGCAGCATCGTGAATAGCTTAAGGATCTTCTATCCCTTGCATGTTTATAGTTCATCACGAAGATCCAGTAGCTTAGTGATAGTGACTGGAGAACTCTATCAATCACCACTTTATTCGGAAGTCTAACTCCCACTTGATTCAAGTGTTTGAAGTACCCAGACATTCTGAGTACATGCTCACTAACGGAGCTGTTCTCCTCCATCTTGTAGCTATAGAACTTGTCGAAGGTGTCATACCTCTCGACCCGGGTGTGAGCTTGAAAAACAAATTTTCAGCTCTTGGAACATCTCATATGCTCCGTGTTGCTCCAAACATATTTGGAGCTCCGGTTCTAAGCCGTAAAGTATGGCGCACTGAACTATCGAGTAGTCATCTTTTCTTGTCTGCCAGACGTTCATAACGTCCTCAGACGAAGCCGTAGGGGTATTTCACTGAGCGGTGCATTAAGGACATAAGCCTTCTGTGCAGCAGTGAGGACAATCCTCAGATCACGGACCTAGTCCACATAGTTGCTTCCATCAACTTTCAACTTCGTTTTCTCTAGGAACATAATAAAAACAGGGGAACTACAGCGCGGTCTATTGATCTACAACATAAAATTGCAAAGATTATTTAGACTATGTTCATGATAATTGAAGTTCAATTAATCAAATTACTTAAGAACTCCCACTTAGATTAACATCCCTCAAGTTGTCTAAGTGTAACATGATCCACATCAACTAAACCACGTCCGATCATCACGTGAGGTGGATTAGTTATCAATGGTGAACATCTTTCATGTTGATCATATCTACTATATGACTCATGTTCGACCTTTCGGTCTCTTGTGTTCCGAGGCCATGTCTGTACATGCTAGGCTCGTTAAGTTTAACCCAAGTATTCTGCGTGTGTAAAACTGGCTTACACCCGTTGTATGCGAATGAAAGAATCCATCACACCCGATCATCACGTGGTGCTTAGAAGCGTCGAACCTTCGCAACGGTGCATACTAGGGGAGAACACTTATCTTGAAATTTAGTGAAGGGATCATCTTATAATGCTACCGTCGTCCTAAGCAAAATAAGATGCATAAAAGGATTAACATCACATGCAATTCAATATATGTGACATGATATGGCCATCATCGTCTTGTGCTTTTGATCTCCATCAGCAAAGCACCGTCATGATCTCCATCGTCACCGGGTTGACACCTTGATCTCCATCGTAGCGTCGTGACACCTTGATCTCCATCGTACCGTCGTGACACCTTGATCTCCATCATAGCGTCGTGGCCGTCTCGCCAATTATTGCTATTACTACTACTACTGCTAACTCATAGTAGTAAAGTAAAGCAATTACATAGCGTTGGCATTGCATACAATAAAGAGACAACCATAAGGCTCCTGCCGGTTGCCTGATAATTTACAAAACATGATCATCTCATACAACAACTTATATCACATCATGTCTTGGCCATATCACATCACCAGCATACCCTGCAAAAACAAGTTAGACGTCCTCTACTTTGTAGTTGCAAGTTTTACGTGGCTGCTACGGGTTTGCAAGAACCGTTCTTACCTACGCAAAACCACAACGTGGTGTAGTGATTGCTTTTTGATCTTCTAAAAGAACCCTCTTCATTGAAACCAATTCAACTAAAGTGAGAGAGACAGACACCCGCCAGTCACCTTTATGCAACGAGTGCACGTAGCGGTGAAACCTGTCTCGCGTAAGCGTACGCGTAATGTAGGTCCGGGCCGCTTCATCTCACAATACCGCCGAATAAAGTAACAACTAGTAACGGCAAGCAATATGTATACACCCACGCCCACAACTCACTTGTGTTCTACTCGTGCAAATCACATCTACGCATAGACCTGGCTCTGATACCACTGTTGGGGAACGGAGCATGAATTTCAAAAATTTCCTACGCTCACGCAAGATCTATCCATGGAGATGCATCGCTACGAGAGGGGAGAGTGTGTCTACGTACCCTCGTAGACCGTTTAGCGGAAGCGTCTCACAACGCGGTTGATGTAGTCGAACAATCCTTCGAGCTCCACCGATCGAGTACCGAACGTACGGCACCTCCGAGTTCTACACACGTGCAGCTCGGTGACGTTCCTCGCCTTCTTGATCCAGCAAGATGTCGAGGAAGTAGATGAGTTCCGTCAGCACGACGGCGTGGCGATGGTGACGGTGAAGTGATTCCGGCATGGCTTCGCCTAAGCTCTCCGAAAATATGACCGAGGTGGAAAACGGAGATCGGGGCACCGCACACGTCTATGGGACAATTGTGTGTCTCCAAGGGGTGCCCCTCCTCCGTATATAAAGGAGGGAGGGAGGAGGCTACTAGGACTCCTTAGTCCTAGTAGGATTCCACCTCCCATACGGAGTAGGAAAGGGGGAAGGGAGAGGGAAAGGAAAGAGGGGGCTGCGCCCCCTCCCCTAGTCCAATTCGGTTTGGGCAAGGGGGGCGCGCGCCTCCTCACGTGGCCTGCCTCTCATTTTCCCGTATGGCCCAACAAGGCCCATTACTTCTCCCGGTGAATTCCCGTAACTCCCTGGTACTCCGAAAAATACCCGAATCACTCGGAACCTTTCCGACGTCCGAATATAGCCTTCCAATATATGAATCTTTACCTCTCGACCATTTCGAGACTCCTCGTCATGTCCGTGATCTCATCCGGGACTCCGAACAAACTTCGGCCACCAATCACATAACTCATATAATAATAAATCGTCATCAAACCTTAAGTGTGCGGACCCTACGGGTTCGGGAATGATGTAGACATGACCGAGACGACTCTCCGGTCAATAACCAACAGCGGAACCTGGATGCTCATATTGGTTCCTACATATTCCACGAAGATCTTTATCGGTGAACCTCATATGTCAACATACGTTGTTCCCTTTGTCTGGCGGTATGTTACTTGCCCGAGATTCGATCGTTGGTATCCAATACCTAGTTCAATCTCGTTACCGGCAAGTCTCTTTACTCGTTCCGTAATACATCATCTTGCAACTAACTCTTTAGTCACGGTGCTTGCAAGGCTTCTGTGATGCTGTATTACCGAGAGGGCCCAGAGATACCTCTTCGATAGTCGGAGTGACAAATCCCAATCTTGATCCATGCCAACTCAACAAACACTTTCGGAGATACCTGTAGTGCACCTTTATAATCACCCAGTTACGTTGTGACGTTTGATACACCCAAAGTATTCCTACGGTATCCGGGAGTTGCATGATCTCATGGTCAGAGGAACGTGTATTTGACATAGTGAAAGCAATAGCATTAAACTGAACGATCATATGCTATGCTGACGGTTGGGTCATGTCCATCACATCATTCTCCTAATGATGTGATCCCGTTATCAAATGACAACTCATGTCCATGGTCAGAAAACCTTGACCATCTTTTGATCAACGAGCTAGTCTAGTAGAGGCATACTAGGGACATAGTATTTGTCTATTATCCACACATGTATTTAGTTTCCGGTCAATACAATTCTAGCATGAATAATAAACTATTATCATGAACGGGGAAATATGATAATAACTAATTTATTATTGCCTCTAGGGTATATTTCCAACATTTAGTAACTCGCAGAGACGAACAGGATTCCTGTCGCTCCGACTTGGCATCACATGTCGCGCGGGTACTCTTGGAGCCGGCCCGTCTTTAGTATTATTCTCTCGCGGGCACCCTTGGGGCCAGCCCGACTTTACAGTTTTAAGTATTGCAATATGTAAACATTTCCGTGATCATCACCCAGAGTGATCACGGCCCGGTAACAAGCATGGCAAACGGACAAGGGTGAAAGGCCACCGATGGAGCGATAGCATAGCTAACTAAGCATTATGGGACAACAGGTAGGTATAAACAGCAGGCGACAAAATCAGGCTATGCATCAGAATAGGAGCTATCGGAATAACAACAGAAGCAATTCTAATGCAAGCATAAGGGAGAAGGAATGGGTGATATCTTATGATCAAGGGGGTTTTGCTTGCCTGGAAGCTCTGCTGAGAGGGGCTGCTCGTCGGAAGGCTGCTCGTCGGGAGCGTAGTCGTACTCAGCTGCGTCGGCGGCGATCTCGGCATCTATCGGGGGAGAAGGAGGGGGAAGAAACAATAAATTCACGGCAACAATGCAACAGCGATGCATGACATGCCTAAATGTTATGCAGATGTGATATATTGCCTAACTAACTGCTTTAGCTAATTTAGGAATTTATTTGGATTTATTTTATTAAAGTTATGCACTATTCATCTATCGAATACGGGCAAAAAGTCCCATGTTCATCTAGATAGGAGTGATGGTCAAGCATTTTGACCACATATTCGGATTCTTCATATTTTTCTGATCATTTTTCATATATAAATTATTTTCATCCGAGTTACGGTTTATTTTATATGATTTTTCAAAGTTTTAATCATTTTCTGGAATTTCTGGATTTATTTTAATTATTTAAATTCGAATTATCCGAAACAGTAGAAGATGACGTCAGCAGAACGTCATGATGACGTCAGCAGGTCAAACCCGGCTGACCAGGTCAAACCTGACCAGTGGGTCCCACTGGTCAATGAGACAGTGGCTAATTAGGATTAATTAAACTAATTACAGATTAAATTAGGGGGGTGAGGCCCAGTAGTCAGTGACTAATTAGTTAGTTAATTTAATTAACCGTTTAGTTAACATTTTATTTATTTTTAAAAACGTTTAAATTGTGCGGGGCCCGCCTGTCAGTGACCGTAGCCGGTCCAGTCAGCAGGTGGACCGGGTCAACGGGTCAGCGGGGCCCAGTGGCAGCGGCTCAGTGGTGGGGCCCGCGGCTGCCACGTCGGCGCCGAGTCAGCACCGGCCACCGGAGTGCGCCGGCGAGCCCGAGCGCGGCGACTAACTTCGGCGAGCTCGGATTTCTCCTACGGTGCATCAATCCGCGCGTGCTTGGGCTTGCTGGAACGAGCACTTAGTGCCGCGTCCGGTGGTGGCCACGGCCGGAGCTGGGGAGGCCGGCGACGACGTCGGGCGGCGGGGCTCTCGGGCGTGCTACGGGATCGGCGAAGCGGCGCGCTTGTGGGCGAAACAAAGGGCTAGGCGAGGCCTACGCGGCGTGGCGAGGCTAATGGGCACGAGCGCGGGGCCGTTTGGTCGCCGGAACAACGCCGGCGACGAGCTCCGCGGTAACGGGTTAGGCCGCGTTGGGGACGGCGGATATAGGTCGTCCGAAAGGGGGAGAGGAGAGGGGAGAGGTAGATCAGCTCACGGGGAGCCTGCAGGTGTGCGTAGTGTGCTCGGGGACGGCTCGACGGCGGCGAATCGGGGCGGCGATCACCGGCGTCCGTGCGGGGAAGATGAGCTCGGGGAGGACGATGCGGTGGCGCTGAGCTCCAATGGGCGGCCTCAGGCGAAGTAGTTGAGGACGGTGACGGCGTAGGACACGGCGGGGAGGCGAGGCGATGGCGGTGGCCGCGAGTTCTAGCGGCGGCTGATCATGGCGGCGTCGGGTGAGGAAGAAGAGAGCTAGGGGAGGGAAGATGTGGCGCTAGGGCTCGCCTAGGGGGTCCGTGGAGACGCTCTTATCCTCCACAGCGGGCGCGACGTCGCATTGCCGATCAGAGAGAGAGGGGGGGCCAGGGTGAGGCGCGCGCGCTCGGTGTTTGACAGCGGGCGCGGGGTGAGCAGTGCGGGAGGTGGGAGGTGACAGGCGGTGGGCTGGGCCGCGGTTGACTTAGGCCCAGCCGCTGCGGCCTTTTTCTTTTTCTTTCTTTCTTTTTCTGTTTTCTGTTTTGTATTTTCTTTTAGCTCTAATTCAATTTTGTAAAATATGAATCCTGCCCAAATAAATACAGTGAAATATTTAGCACTGTTATAAAAAGATTTGGAGTCCATATGATTTCATTTGAATTTTTAATAAAATGAAATGAGATTAAATAATGTTGTTTGGTACTGTTTTTGGATGGTAGAGTCATTTAACTAATTCAATTAATGTTGATTATATTTTTATAATTGCTACTGGATTATTTGCAATATTATGAACATTTTAGATTTCAAATTTCAACAACTTTTATTTTCACTTTATATTTGAATTTCAATTTGAATTGGAATTTGAAATGAGATATGATGCTAATGATGATTAAGCACTGTTTAACATGATGACTTGGCATTATCAAAAGGTGATTACTGTAGCCCAATACAGGGGGTGTTACAATCAGAGGGGTAAAAACCGCTTTTACTCCTCTAACCGGCATCTAACCGATCCTTAATCGGCGTTAGTGGAGGAAAATTTATCCTCACCCGCCTCGGCCGTCCCTATTTTTACTACATCGCTCGGCAGCCGAGTAAATCCTCTCTAGCCGCCTCATCTGCCTCTCCTCTCCCCCATCCCCGCCGCCGGCGCGCGCCCCCACTGTTCCCCGACCGCCCCCCTCTTCCCAATGGCCGGACCGCATGGCCGGCGCTCCCTACCGTGCCGCATCCTCAAGCCGCCGCCCCGCCGCCGCCCGCATCTCCGACTTCCCGGACCTTCCTCCGCCGCGGCAGCCGCAGAGGAAATACCTCGGCGTCCGCCAGCACGCGTGGGGGACTTGGGTGGCAGATATCACCGACCGGGAGACCCACACGAAGAAGTGGATCGGGTCGTTCCACACGGCGGAGCTCCCCGCCCTGGAATACGACCGGTGGCAGGTCCAATTCCACGGTGCGGCGGCGCGCCTAAACTTCCCGTTTGGCACGGCCCCCGCCCACCTCGTCCCGCTGTCATAGGGGGTGATGCATACGGCGATGGCTCAGGAGGACCGGGAGGCGAGGGAGCGCCTCGCGGCGGAGGCCGCCGACGAGGAATACATGGCGGAGCTCCGCCGGCGGCACCCCGAGCTCGTGGAGGCGATGCGGGCCATCTTCATGGAGCGGGCAATCAACGGCGAGGTCATAGTCATCTCCGATGACGAGTAGCAAGTTGGCGGCAGCGCGGAGGAGGAGATCAATGTCGAGGAGTGGCGGCGCATCTTCCCCGACTCCGGCGATGACGACAACGGCCCAGACCCAATGGACGGTGGCATGTTGAGGCAAGATTGACTCGACCTCTACCATGGCAAGATTGGCTCGACCTCGGATGAAGATTAGTTTAGTTTAGGTTTAAGTTTAAATTTATGTTTAAATTTTGGTTGTCTAGACTAGGTTGAAACTATGTTGAAACTAGGTTGAACTTATGTTTAAATTTATGCAAATTTGGTTGAAGCTATGTTGAAACTAGGTTGGATTTATGCAAATTTATTTTTACTCCGTTATATATAGGGGATCGGCTAGGTCCGGCCAGATCTTAGCGGAGTAAAAATACTTCACTAATGGTTTACTCCGCCGGATACTCCGCTATTTTTAAGGGATCAGTTAGAGTTGCCCTTAGCCAGCCTCAAATGCTTAGGTTCTTCGTGGTGGAACGAACTCATTAGGCCAACTCCAATGCCTCTACCCAAAAAGACGCGGATTTGTTATGTTTTTTTGTCTGTTTGGGTTGGCTTGAGACGCGGCGTCCGGGCTTGTCGGTGCAAATTTGGCCGGTGCGCCCAACCGGCCGACCCATTTGGTCCGCCTGGCTGAATTTTGTCCAATAAACATATTTAAGCTAGTGCATGCCCTATCGGTCATAGTTTATGTCGACATACGTGTCAGCGGCCAACATACAAAACAAATGCCTCTCGGCCATAGTTACGTGCCAATGGCCGGCATACATGTCAGCCTACAAAAAACCGCCTCTCGACCATAGTTCACACATCTCAGACGTAGTTCATGCCGGCATACAAAATTATCGTGTCTCGGCATCTAGCTCGAGCATCTCCTTTTGCTTCTTCTCGAACTAAACCCTTTTTCTTGGGTTAAACGACGGGGTTTTGTCATATTGATTTCTTTCTTTCTGTCTACATTATGTCATCTTTCTTATTGTGATACCCTGTTTCTTGCAAACTTAATACCTTGAGATGCATGTTGGATAGCGATTTTGGGGTGGAGTATTAGTAGTAGATGTAGTTGGATTAACGGACTACTTATCACGGACGTAATGCCTATATGAGATTATACCATGAATGATCATAATCATAAAATATTGCAATTTGGTCGATTGCCTAACTATAATTAGTTTATCGTGTCATTTGCCTGTTTTTGAGAGAGATGTCACTAGTGAACTTATGACCCCCTGGGTCTATTCTTCATTACTGAATTATTCTACACAATTGCTCTCATAATTTGACATTTTACCTTGCTACTATCTATTTCTACCACTTGTGTTTTATTTTGTAACTAGCAAGACAAAGGGCTTGACAACCCTCTTGTCGTGTTGGAGACAAGCTTGTTTGTGTTATGTGTGTAGGTGTTGTTGACTTGTCTAGTTTAGAAGCTCTACTGGTTTAACAATCTTGGTTCTCTAACCGAGGGAAATATTTTCTATTGTCTGCTTCACTCTTCTCTTGATGGAATCCCAACAACTCCTGCAGGAGTAAGCAGTCGGGGCGTATTTATAGGTGGGCTCAGGCTAGGTGTTGCGGCTTTGCGGCACTGGGCATGAGCGACGTGTGAGTCGTGGCCACGGTCGTGGGCGCCGACGGTTTCGGCCATGGCCGTTCGTGTCAAAGGTGGAGCTGATGGGTGGGTCCATGGGTCAGAGAGAGAGAGAGAGAGAGAGAGAGAGAGAGAGAGAGAGAGAGAGAGAGAGAGAGAGAGAGAGAGAGCTGGGTGGGGCGGTCATTGGATCAAGAGCGGGCGACCGAGATTAGATAGGGTGTTTCAGTTCTTTTTTTTCTTTAACGCGCGTGTGAGGTTGGCTGGGCTGGCTTGTTGGCCCTGTCTACTGGGCCGCTGTGTTGTTGGCTGTGCCTTTTTTCTTTTGTTTTTCTTTTGTTTTCTGTTTCCTGCCTTTTGTTTTTTCTTTTAAACCCAGGATTTGAACTGAATTTGAATTGGCCAAAATTCATTTCATTTCAAATTCTTTGAACACAAAAAGCTTCAAACAAATACTAGGGTTTATATAGATCATAGGGAAAATATTTCCAACCCATATGCGTATTTTGAAAATTCATTTTCATGCAAAGGACTTTATATGGCTATTAAATAAATCCTAAATTGAATTTAGGGTTTATAAAATGGTCAAATAAATTCCAAAACCACCAAAATGCATTGAAACCATGGTATGCATATGCTTCTATGTTCACATCCTAAATTACAAAAAATTCGGATGTGACACTAAGGCTTTATGTCCACACTTGGGTTCAAAAGGGTCAATAGCACATGACGTTCCCATATTTACATGCCTACCTGATATTTGTAAAGTTCAATGTTAAGTGAGTAAGTATACATTTTACGTAAAGGTGTTTGGAAATTCCAAGTTCAATCTATTATTTTTATAAATAAATTGATGGTTAACTGGCGACATATATAATAAAATCAAGGCATTCATCCAACATTTGCCATGAAGAGTTGTTTGTGTCATGTGTGTAGGTGTTGTTGACTTGTCTAGTTTAGAAGCTCTACTGGATTAATAATCTTGGTTCTCTAACCGAGGGAAATATTTTCTATTGTCTGCTTCACTCTTCTCTTGATGGAATCCCAACAACTCCTGCAGGAGTAAGCAGTCGGGGCGTATTTATAGGTGGGCTCAGGCTAGGTGTTGCGGCTTTGCGGCACTGGGCATGAGCGACGTGTGAGTCGTGGCCACGGTCGTGGGCGCCGACGGTTTCGGCCATGGCCATTCGTGTCAAAGGTGGAGCTGATGGGTGGGTCCATGGGTCAGAGAGAGAGAGAGAGAGAGAGAGAGAGAGAGAGAGAGAGAGCTGGGTGGGGCGGTCATTGGATCAAGAGCGGGCGACCGAGATTAGATAGGGTGTTTCAGTTCTTTTTTTTCTTTAACGCGCGTGTGAGGTTGGCTGGGCTGGCTTGTTGGCCCTGTCTACTGGGCCGCTGTGTTGTTGGCTGTGCCTTTTTTCTTTTGTTTTTCTTTTGTTTTCTGTTTCCTGCCTTTTGTTTTTTCTTTTAAACCCAGGATTTGAACTGAATTTGAATTGGCCAAAATTCATTTCATTTCAAATTCTTTGAATACAAAAAGCTTCAAACAAATACTAGGGTTTATATAGATCATAGGGAAAATATTTCCAACCCATATGCGTATTTTGAAAATTCATTTTCATGCAAAGGACTTTATATGGCTATTAAATAAATCCTAAATTGAATTTAGGGTTTATAAAATGGTCAAATAAATTCCAAAACCACCAAAATGCATTGAAACCATGGTATGCATATGCTTCTATGTTCACATCCTAAATTACAAAAATTCGGATGTGACACTAAGGCTTTATGTCCACACTTGGGTTCAAAAGGGTCAATAGCACATGACGTTCCCATATTTACATGCCTACCTGATATTTGTAAAGTTCAATGTTAAGTGAGTAAGTATACATTTTACGTAAAGGTGTTTGGAAATTCCAAGTTCAATCTATTATTTTTATAAATAAATTGATGGTTAACTGGAGACATATATAATAAAATCAAGGCATTCATCCAACATTTGCCATGAAGAGTTGTTTGTGTCATGTGTGTAGGTGTTGTTGACTTGTCTAGTTTAGAAGCTCTACTGGATTAATAATCTTGGTTCTCTAACCGAGGGAAATATTTTCTATTGTCTGCTTCACTCTTCTCTTGATGGAATCCTAACAACTCCTGCAGGAGTAAGCAGTCGGGGTGTATTTATAGGTGGGCTCAGGCTAGGTGTTGCGGCTTTGCGGCACTGGGCATGAGCGACGTGTGAGTCGTGGCCACGGTCGTGGGCGCCGACGGTTTCGGCCATGGCCGTTCGTGTCAAAGGTGGAGCTGATGGGTGGGTCCATGGGTCAGAGAGAGAGAGAGAGAGAGAGAGAGAGAGAGAGAGAGAGAGAGAGAGAGAGAGAGAGAGAGAGCTGGGTGGGGCGGTCATTGGATCAAGAGCGGGCGACCGAGATTAGATAGGGTGTTTCAGTTCTTTTTTTTCTTTAACGCGCGTGTGAGGTTGGCTGGGCTGGCTTGTTGGCCCTGTCTACTGGGCCGCTGTGTTGTTGGCTGTGCCTTTTTTCTTTTGTTTTTCTTTTGTTTTCTGTTTCCTGCCTTTTGTTTTTTCTTTTCAACCCAGGATTTGAACTGAATTTGAATTGGCCAAAATTCATTTCATTTCAAATTCTTTGAACACAAAAAGCTTCAAACAAATACTAGGGTTTATATAGATCATAGGGAAAATATTTCCAACCCATATGCGTATTTTGAAAATTCATTTTCATGCAAAGGACTTTATATGGCTATTAAATAAATCCTAAATTGAATTTAGGGTTTATAAAATGGTCAAATAAATTCCAAAACCACCAAAATGCACTGAAACCATGGTATGCATATGCTTCTATGTTCACATCCTAAATTACAAAAAAAACGGATGTGACACTAAGGCTTTATGTCCACACTTGGGTTCAAAAGGGTCAATAGCACATGACGTTCCCATATTTTACATGCCTACGTGTTATTTGTAAAGTTCAATGTTAAGTGAGTAAGTATACATTTTACGTAAAGGTGTTTGGAAATTCCAAGTTCAATCTATTATTTTTATAAATAAATTGATGGTTAACTGGAGACATATATAATAAAATCAAGGCATTCATCCAACATTTGCCATGAAAAGTTCAACCAATAGCTGCATGGTTCTTTTAAACCCAGGATTTGAACTGAATTTGAATTGGCCAAAATTCATTTCATTTCAAATTCTTTGAACACAAAAAGCTTCAAACAAATACTAGGGTTTATATAGATCATAGGGAAAATATTTCCAACCCATGTGCTCAGGAAAAATATTTCCAACCCATATGCGTATTTTGAAAATTCATTTTCATGCAAAGGACTTTATATGGCTATTAAATAAATCCTAAATTGAATTTAGGGTTTATAAAATGGTCAAATAAATTCCAAAACCACCAAAATGCACTGAAACCATGGTATGCATATGCTTCTATGTTCACATCCTAAATTACAAAAAAATCGGATGTGACACTAAGGCTTTATGTCCACACTTGGGTTCAAAAGGGTCAATAGCACATGACGTTCCCATATTTTACATGCCTACGTGTTATTTGTAAAGTTCAATGTTAAGTGAGTAAGTATACATTTTACGTAAAGGTGTTTGGAAATTCCAAGTTCAATCTATTATTTTTATAAATAAATTGATGGTTAACTGGAGACATATATAATAAAATTAAGGCATTCATCCAACATTTGCCATGAAAAGTTCAACCAATAGCTGCATGGCTATTTATAGCCCCCCCCCCCCCCCCCCCCCCCACACACACACACAAAGGGAACCACTTCTTGAAGACTTCAATACTGAATTAATCATATTTGAGAGTTATCAATGCGTTTTCTTCTGTTCATAATCTTCAGAGTAAACACTTTTTTTTTCTTGATTGCCTGATTTGATGCACTTTTCTCGTGGTACAAAAAGAAACAAAATCCTTTTTGTTAGCTTTTGATCACGATTAGGAGTATCTGAACCACTATTAGGGATCTCATAGCTTAACTTGGGGTGTTAAGTTTCACATTAGTTGCTTTGCTAATTTTTTTCTTGAGTTGGAGCTTTGCTAAATGTTTGCGCTTTATTTTAGTTTCTTTGTATTGTACACTAAGGAAATTTTAATTTCTCTCGGGTACGTACGCTTTTTTTATCGTTGGTTCTCCGGCCTAGGCAGGACTCGTGTTTTCCTGCGTTGAAGCCTGGTCACTCCTCACTGTCGGCTGATGAAACCAAATCAAAAGTAAACAATATAGATGGGCGTGCTCCCAGACATGGCACCTCCCTCGGTATGCGCCCCAGCTTTCCCCCGGCCCGCACACCGCGTCACGACCACACACAGACCAGACCACTCCCTTAAGAATTATCACCAGCTACAGCTGCCGCTGCCGCTAATCTTTCAAATGCCTTGTGGCAGCCAACTGTTGCGGACATGTAGCTGGTAAGTAGAACAGGAGCAGCAGCACAATGCCCATTGTACGATGGCTACTACCAGCCGGCCGCAGATGATGTTCATCTGGAGCGTAGGTCACAGGTAGTTCATCTCTTCTTATCTGCCCGGAATTTATTGGTGGAGATCACTAATAACTCGCTGGCTGTGGTTTGGGGTTTGAATGCTTGGGTGGGTGGGTGGGTGTCTCTGCAAGTCTTTGCCTGTCCTGAACCGCTCCTTAATTTCCTGCTTTATTTCTTCACACAGGCTTGAACGCGTTTCCCTTCCCTGCATGCGTTATAAATACTCACTCCACCGGTAAGTACTCACATTATTTCATAATACCGTAGTAGCAATAAATAAATAAGAAAAGAAAAGAAAAGAAGGAAGCGCATTTTCTTCCTTTCGAAGGAAGAGAACTTGTGCGTGGTTCCTTTTGCTAGTCGTACAGTATCTACTAGTTTCTTTGAGCAAAAAAGATTTGAGATCGTCGGTCATGGTTGATGAGCAAGAAAGAGAAGATTGCATTTTGCACTAGTGTGCTGGAGTACCTGGGTTCCTTCGTCGGTAGGCAGTTTCCTATTCCTATGTGTTTTATTGCTAAAAGTTGTGATTGATTGATTGATTCGTTAGCAATGGCAGCATCGGTTCTTGTGGATGTAGACCTTGTGGCCCATCCAATCCTTGCCTCCCCAAGAAGCGGACAGGAATCCCGGACCCGGAGTGACAACTACTACATAGTAACTCGGATTAAGACAGCGATAACCACCGCTAATTTCCCACATTAATCCGTGACAAGAGACACCCGGCGTTCCTTCTCAGCAACAGACCACACACACAGAAGAACGGGAACGGAGAAAATGTAGAAGAATTCCAACTTTGGTTTCTCCAGGAAGGATTATGACCCGCCGGTACTCATCTACACAGGGGCCGGGGCCGGGGCTAGCTTTCCAATCCATGGCCCGGCTGCACCTGCACTGCACTGCATCTGCATTGCCTGCTCCACCGTAAAGTGGAAGGCGACCACATGCATTTGTCCCTCCCTACTAGTTTCACATGCCTTTGCTCTCATCTAGTAGCTGGTACTAGTAGCTCCTCGGAGATTTTGGATTGCTTCGTTCGTGGCCACACACGCACCTCCCTCCTACGCGCATCTCCATCCATGGATTGGATTCGCGTAGATAGTAGATAGGTAGAGTAGATGTGACCTTGAGAGTGAGTATTTTATTTTTGGCCTCCCTCATTTCCCTCCGGTTTCGTTGCCCTTCTTTGGCTCTTGGTTGTAGAGTATCGTTGGTAGGGAGTGAATGGCAGTGGAGTGGGAGTGGTGTTGGGTCTCCCAGAAGTAGAACACGCGGACGTGGCCCTCCTAGGGTGTGTTTGGTTAGTGGGAGATGCTAGGGTGGTTATGGGTATCCTATCCAGCTGGCTAGGGATAGCCATTTTTTTGTTTGGTTGATGGATGATGTTAGCCCATTTTTTGTTTGGTTTAGGATGGATAGCCATTTTTCATACTTTGTTATTAAAATACTTTCTTCTCATCATATCTCTCCTATCAATTGAGGCATATGCAACTTTCAGCATCATGCAGCTCACAAGACACACAACACGCACACCATGCAGCTCACGCACGCACTACCCACACCAACATGTACGCCACGCACACCTCCGCGTATGCAGCGTACAACATCGACCGGCCGGCCGGCCGTGTACACCGCGTACATGCGTACATCATCGGCTGTTCGCGTATACAAATTAGAGCAACGGCCCGTGCCACGTCATAGGCTGCCCATGCACGCAACTCACTCACACCACGTACACGGGCACACGCACGCACGCGCGGCTCACCCACACCACGTACACGGACGCCCATGCACTACGTTGGGAAGGTTAGCGCCTCAGCGGAAGAAAACTTTTTCACGCGCGGGTGGATGAGCATATCCGCGGCATTTTCGCGTGCGTGGAGAGCCAGATTTTAGAGGCATATTTCAAGCACATGGCTATCCCTATCCCAGCTCGCCCACAAACCAAACGACTGCTATCCAATTAAAACTGGCTATCCCGTGAACCAAACGCACCCCTGTTTTCCCATCTCGGTACGGTAACCCCTCCCTTCCCTCCGGGCAGAGGAGGGGGGCTCCAACATCTTTTTCACCGTGGCATGTGCCTTTCGCTTTTTCTGGTCGGCTAGCTGCCCAGGTCTATCCCCTTCCTTCCATCATTCCTCCCGTTCAGTCTTCAGCTCAGCTCGCTCAATCCTTGCACTCTTCTGCTCTTCTACTTTGTTTTGTTTCGAGGTCAGTAGCATCTATGTTTCTTCCTTTCGCTCTTGTATTTTTGGGCAAGCAGATTTCTCTGGATTTTGGTAACGGCAGTGTGTGTAAGATTAGCTTTTGCCTGTTTCTTGCAGCAGGAAATCAGTAAAAGCCGAGTGTTATGTGCCAAGGAGGCTGATTGATTGATTTCTGGAGCAATGGATCTTGAGTTCGGGAGGGGCATGAGATCCCCGCAGGTTCCTCTCTCTCTCTCTCTCTCTCTCTCTCTCAAACCGCTGAGTAATCAAGGGAGCAACGGGTTGGGGTTGCTGCACTTGCAGAGGGACTCATGGAAGACCACCATGCTGCTGGCATACCAGAGCCTGGGGGTGGTGTACGGGGACCTCAGCATCTCCCCCCTCTACGTCTTCAAGAGCACCTTCGCCGAGGACATCCAGCACTCGGACACCAACGAGGAGATCTTCGGCGTCCTCTCCTTCGTCTTCTGGACGCTCACCCTCATCCCTCTCATCAAGTACGTCTCCATTGTCCTACGAGCCGACGACAATGGCGAGGGTATGCTCCGCCCACCAACTCCTCCTCTTCTTCTTCGGGTCTCGACATGTTCCAACAATCTCTTGTTGTTTCGCAGGAGGGACGTTTGCCCTCTACTCGCTGATTTGCCGGCACGCCAATGTGAGCCTCTTGCCCAACAGGCAGATTGCGGACGAGGAGCTCTCCACCTACAAGCTGGAGCGCAACCCTGAAACCGTGGACAAGACCCGCGTCAAGGTGTGGCTCGAGAAGCACAAGAACCTGCACACCGCCCTCCTCATCATGGTTCTCATTGGCACCTGCATGGTCATTGGGGACGGTGTCCTCACGCCGGCTATATCTGGTTAGCTTGCCACCCCCAACCTTTCTTTGGCTGTTTTCAATCAATCAATAGACTAATGACTGGTTGCTAACTTTGGATTTTGTCTGTCATCCATGACAGTGTTTTCAGCTGTGTCAGGACTTGAGTTCTCCTTGTCCAAAGATCACCATGAATGTGAGCCTTTTCTCTTAAATTCATTTTACTTTCAGTAATCTTTGCTAGATGTTTAAATAAAGTTAAGACTAAGAACATACTACATACTTGTTCGGGAAAGAAGATAGATACTGGTCAAAACTCCAGTCCACCAGTCAAGACTACTTGCATGCAAAAATTATTCAATATTATGCTCGTTGACTTTGACTTGTGGTCTTTTGAGTTGGACATATTCCAAGAGTATCCCGGGCATATCCCCTTTTATGTAGGATTGTTTAAAAAGGGGATAATGGGTGCCCTCGGCATCTGATATGGATGTTTGAGAAGTAGCAGTGAGACATTCAGGATCTTGATTCTATCGGTATAGCAAAATATTCATATCCTGGTAATGTTTCACCAGTCACCATATTAGGTAAAAAATGTAATGTCTTACCAGGAACATTGATAATGATGACTAGCAACTAGACCAGAGGAATATCAATCATCTGAAGCACATGCTTTATTGTTCCTTTGCACAATTGCATTTCTACAAATGAAAAGTCTGTATATTTTCACTTCCCTATGGGTGGTCATATGCTTTGGATCTTTACTCGAGAATGCACACAGTCATATACACCATTTCGTCAGAAGGCATGAGTGATTACAAAAACCACCTTTCGGCGCTACAATATACTTGTAAATTGTCTTGGCATGATATTTCCCTTTTCAAACCTCTTTGTTTTTCTTAGATAATGGAAGAATAACTCTCTCCGCCTCAGCACCTGGGGACGGACATAGCTATTTCAGACCCCTTTGTTGGCTCTGATGATTGATCTCTTTTACATGCAGATGCCGTCATTCCAATAACATGCGTCATATTAGCATTTCTATTTGCCCTCCAGCATTTTGGCACACATCGAGTCGGATTTATCTTTGCCCCGATAGTTCTAGCCTGGCTACTCTGCATGAGTGCTCTTGGCCTTTATAATATCATACATTGGAATCCTCATGTCTATCAAGCTCTGAATCCCTATTACATGTTCAAGTTCCTAAAGAAGACTAGGAAATATGGATGGATGTCACTCGGTGGAATTTTGCTCTGCATGACAGGTATATTATGTGCTACGGAGCTATGGATATTAACATGATTCAGTTGTTCCTTTCTCGCGTTCGTATTGAATACAATAAGCAGAAGTTAACTATCTAGCTTGCCTGACGGTGCAGGATCTGAAGCAATGTTCGCCGATCTTGGACACTTCTCATACAGCGCAATCCAGGTATATTGTTGATGCTGCATGTGAATTCGAACATTATATTTCATATATTATTTTTATTGTACTGATCATTTAGTTTTATCACAGCTTGCTTTCACTTCTTTGGTTTACCCCGCATTGATTCTGGCATACATGGGTCAGGCAGCTTACTTATCAAAACATCATGACTTTTACTCAAACTCTCAAGTTGGATTTTACATAGCAGTTCCAGGTATGTACTAACGTTGCAGCTCGTCTATTTTCAGGAAAAAAAAACTGATATGTACAACTTGAACATCAGACAATATTATTCTTTCCCGCAAAAAAAAAGACAATATTGTTCTTGTGAACAAAATTAAATCATGTCGTATCACTGTACTGTCACACATATAATATATAAAAAGTTGTCTAATTCGTAGTTTGCTTTAATTAAATTGAAATTTAGTCTTGTTATATATCCAATGCTGATTTCACTCCATAACTTTCTATAATGATCTGTAATCTTCTTTTCCAAATACCATTTGTTCAATCAAGAAAATCTTGATCTGTATTAGTCCAATCTTTTCCTTACCCCCTTGGGTATTTTGAAAAAAGACAATATGAACATCAGTAGGCTCGTAAGGACGCGTTGATGAGAACAAGCCTTGCCCCATAAGACATTAACTTACCCATCCAACAGCCGAGCTTCATCTCGAAGCGATCTTCGATATACTTTCACTCCTTATTCAGGAGCTTCCGATAGTGCATCGGAATCCCACGGTACCGAAGCGGAAGAAGCCAGAATCACAACCAAAGAGCTGCTTATACTGATCCTCCTCTTTGGCTTTTCCAAGCCAAAGATTTCACTCTTATGGAAGTTTATCTTGAGACCTGAAAGCTGCTCAAACAAACATAGAATTAACTTCATATTCTTAGCCTTCTCCATGTCATGCTCCATGAAGATGATGGTGTCATCCGCATACTGCAATATGGATACCCCATCAACAAGGTGCAGGATGAGCCCCCCCTCCCCACTAGATTAGCCTCTTTGGCCCGTGCAGTGAGCACGGCCAACAGATCCGCAACAATGCTAAAGAGGGAGACAAGGGGTCCCCTTGTCGCAACCCCTTTCTTGATTGGAAATAATGACCCACATCATCATTCACCTTAACGCCAACGCTACCATCCCAGACAAAAGAGTCAATCCATTGGCACCATTTTCCTGGCCTTCATCCACATGACTTGTTGCAGAAAAGGCCATTTGACCTTGTCATAAGCTTTTCTGAAATCCACCTTGAAGATGACCCCATTGAGTTTCTTTTGAGTCCAACTCGTGAAGATGACCCCACACCTCGCCTTGCGCTACATCCAAAGCTCATGTCCGGCGGCGCCCGATGCCTCCCTCGAGCGGCAGGTGTAGCCCCACCCCCCTTCTGTGGTGGCGGTTTCGACCAACGACGTGACTTCCTCACTCCGGTTCCTATTCCAGCGGCTATGGGATTGTTCGAACTCAGGCCACGGCGAAATCCCTGCTCGGCTTGCCCATGCTGGCAGCGGCGACACTCGCAGGTGTCGTTTCCCTTCTTGGAGGCGCTGGCATCGCCTTTATCTGCGCCCCTCTTCGAACTCAGGGGAAATCCTAGGTCCGGTTCTTCAGATCGGATGGCAACGGCGTCACAGCGTTGTTCTCCTTCATGAAGGCGCCATCTTGATCGCTCGCGGCGTCCCCGTGGATGAAAGTCTTGTTGGTTTCGGCTTGCCTCTCTAGTTTGGGGCTTGGTGGGACAACACTGAGCTAGTTGCTGAGGGGAACAGCAAAGGACACTTCCACGTGAGGGTGAGGAGGAAAATTGTCTTGGTACATGATGTGACTGCCCGAAAAAAGTGGATCGACCTCCTCTGCCGCTCCCGCGGGCGACAGGGGAGGCCTCCCGCCGCCGCCGCCCCCCGTCCCTCCTCTTCCTCCTATCCCCTCGCCGCCGCCCAGGCACGCCGGCAGGTCGATTGAAGGCGCTGGGCTTGCATGGGGCACGGCGGCGTGGCGACATGCGCTCCTGGCGGCGGCGTGCGGTCGGCGCGTCGACGATATGGTGGCGTTCTCGCGGCGCGGTATGTCGGCTGCGTCCTGTGCAAGATTTGGCGGCTGCGTGCGTCGATGGCCTCAAGTCGGATCCCTCTGGATCCAGTGCTTCAAGGCCGGAGGCCAGCGCAGGGTGGTGGCTTCGGTCGTTGTTCAGGTCCGATCCTCTAGATCCGGCTTGGCGGCCTGGTTTGGGTGCTCCGGCGGCCCGGCTGGGATGTTGCTCTGTTCCGGATGTCCTTCTCGATCCTCCTTTTTGAAGGGTTGAGCACACATGGCATTCTCGTCTCAGTATGTTTTGGTTGAAGGCTCTTTGCCGGATCCGGAGCAGACAGAGGTTCGTGGCACGGGATGGGGACCGGAGGAAACTTTGGTCGGCTAGCTCGACCCGGCATCGGCGACGGCTTTGACGTCGTTACCCTCCTTGGAGGCGAAGCCGAGGTCCCTCCTATCCACCCCTGACCCCCTCCCGGACGAAAGTCCAAAATCCGTCTTGGATTGGGCGGCGACGGCGCCTTGTGCGTCGTGTCCTCCATGGAGGCGCCGTCTTGGGAGGCTTGGGTGTTCGGGAGAGAGGTACTGTGGGTGGTGGGCTCTGCGTGACAGTTGCAGCGGCGACGGTGTGGAGGTTGGCAGGAGGAGCGGCGTCGGATCTACCGCGTCGACGACGACGAGTATTGGCGGCATGGTGCAGCTGGATCTCGACGACGGATGTGTCTGGATGGACGAGCGCAGGGCGGTGGCGCTGTTTGGCGCCGTGGCGGCGTCGACGGCAGGCCTGGCAAGGCTGTTGCATCAGTACCCGCTCTGAAGATGGATCAGTGAAGGACGGCGGCGACGACCCATGAGAGTGCGTCGGACCGGTTTGTGCCCTAGACCCGGTATGTGGCTTGGCTGGGGCCTCCGGCTTTAGATGTTAGGCTTAGGTGAGAGGTCTGGATATTCGGCTCAGCATTTCTGCACCCCTTCATCAAGTGGATAGGAGTAGCGACAGTTGTTGCCAAGATGGCGGATTCAGACATATTGATGTACTACTTTGTAAGGTCTTCGTGAATAATTAATAAAATGGCTGCATGCATCTCCCAGATGCAGAGGCCGGGGGTCATCCTCCTTTTCTAAAAAAAAAAAAAGATGTGTTGTTTTCTCTGTTTGGGCCGACCATCCCCTATCTCTCTGCTCCGGGCACCATGTTCACGGCTTCTTGCGTTCGTGTCATGTTGTGTATCCTCCCTTGTACTCATTTTCTTTCCTTCTAGCAATGAAAAGATACACAAGATGTGTGTATTCGTGAAAAAGATAAAATATTGGAAGGCTAAATATAGGTTTTCAAGAGATTTAACCATGTGAAATCCCTCAATTTGAAATAGATAAAAATCTATGCAATTTATTAAATTTGCATTTTATTTAGAATTTGATGGTTTGAACCGTTCTAACCCTTGTAGTTTTTTGGGATGAGTTCATATGAATATAGATATGAAGGCCATGCCAAAATCTTAGGGTTGAGAAGGGCATTTTGGACAATTGCCAGATTTTTTGGGTTTTATCCTTAAAACATGATGGTTGGATTAATCCCCATTTTCAGATTAGAATGAATGAAAAATGATGCTTATGAGATGCTCATGGTGCACAATCATTTCCTAATAAAATGTGTTACAACTTGCATGTGTACTCTTTCCTGTCTATCTCGGTGAAGATGTATGCCACAAAACCGATTAGTGATAGCTCTTGTAGTAGTTTCTTATTTTGTTGAAATCCATTTCTTACTTGTTCAAGAAAGGCAGTAAAAATTATGTACCATCTGATGTATATGAACTTATAGTTTTTTTAATTAAAACTTCAGATATGGTGAGAAGGGCATTTTGGACAATTGCCAGAATTTTGGGGTTTTAGCCCTTGAGAAAAACATGAGGGTTGGATTAATCCCCATTTTCAGATTAGAATGAATTAAAAATGATGCTTATGAGATGCTCATGATGCACAATCATTTCCTAATAAATGTGTTGCTTCTGGACTGTTACAACTTGCATGTCTAACTCAGTGAAAATGTATGCCACAAAACCGATTAGTGATAGCTCTTTTAGTAGTTTGTTATTTTGTTGAAATCCTTTTTTTACTTGTTCAAGAAAGGTAGTAAAAATTATATACCATCTGATGTATATGAACTTATAGTTTTGTTTAATTAAAACTTCAGATAAGGTGAGATGGCCTGTTCTTGTACTGGCTATTCTGGCTTCAGTTGTTGGAAGCCAAGCAATCATCAGCGGAACATTCTCAATAATCAATCAAAGTCAGTCCCTAAGTTGCTTCCCTCGGGTAAAGGTTGTACACACATCTGAGAAAATTCATGGACAGATATACATCCCTGAGATCAACTGGCTACTCATGATCCTGTGCATTGCTGTGACTGTTGGATTTAGAGACACTAAGCACATGGGAAACGCATCCGGTAAGATAAACTAACTAGTCTTGCCAATGCAATCTGATTTGTGTTCCTTGATTCATGCATGCATGTTGCTATTACCATATGATTCAGAGTCTCAGATTGCTTTAAAATGGCGCGAGTTGGTTTCTGAATTTTGTGGTGTTGTGCAGGACTAGCAGTGATCACTGTGATGCTGGTCACCACATTCCTGACATCCCTTGTGATCATGGTGTGCTGGCACAAGCCACCCCTGCTGGCCCTGGGCTTCCTCCTCTTCTTCGGCTCCGTGGAGGCGCTCTACTTCTCGGCATCGCTCATCAAGTTCCTGGAGGGCGCATGGCTCCCGATACTTCTGGCCCTCATCCTCATGGCCGTCATGCTTGTGTGGCACATCACCACCATCAAGAAGTACGAGTTTGACCTGCAGAACAAGGTGACCCTGGAGTGGCTTCTCGCCCTGGGTGACAAGCTCGGCATGGTCCGTGTGCCGGGCATTGGTCTCGTCTACACCGACCTGACGTCGGGCGTCCCTGCCAACTTCTCCCGCTTCGTCACCAACCTCCCGGCGTTCCATAAGGTCTTGGTCTTCGTGTGCGTCAAGTCGGTCCCAGTGCCGTACGTGTTCCCCTCCGAGCGCTACCTCGTCGGCCGAGTGGGTCCGCCGGGCCACCGGTCGTACCGGTGCATTGTGCGGTACGGCTACCGTGATGTTCACCAGGACGTGGACTCGTTCGAGACGGAGCTGATCGAGAGCCTGGCCATGTTCATAAAGCTCAACGCCTCCTACCGGTGCAGCGAGGTGAGCCAGAGCGAGCAGCTGGAGGAGTGGGAGCCGGGGCTGACCGTGATCGGAAGCAACACACTCCGAGACCATGCGAGCTACGACTTGCAGGACAGTGTCCAGCACTCGGCCGCGTCCGTCGAGATGCGCCCTGCCGCGGACAACCCCGGTGGCACGGGTTTGGAGTCCAACTCGTCCAAGCAGGTGAGGTTCTTCATAGATAGCCTGGTGGTGAGCCCCGAGGCGGACAAGCAGGTGGCGGAGGAGCTGGAGGCGCTGGCGGCCGCGAGGGAGGCCGGCACCGCCTTCATCTTGGGGCACTCGCACGTGCAGTGCAAGCCTGGTTCGTCGGTGGTGAAGAAGCTGACGGTGGTCGGGTACAACTTCCTGCGGCGCAACTGCCGTGGACCGGACGTGGTGCTGCGGGTGCCGCCGGCGTCGCTCCTGGAGGTCGGCATGGTCTATGTTCTATGAAACTTGTTCGTTTTGGCATGTGTTTATGATGATAGGGTGAGAGTTTCCTGTGTCATAAATCTGCGGATGGACTTGCTGTGTAGGGAGTAACGAAACTTGTCAGTGATGTTGTAATGCCCCCTGGATTATTTTGCATCCGGCTGTATAGTTTACAACTTAAGATTGTTGCTCCCGCTGCTCATACACATTCACATTTGGTGTTCTGTCACTTAGGAGGTGTTTGTTTTGTCGTTTTTGGCCCGTCACCTGTTTATACGATGTAAACGGAAATCGTTACGTGCGTTTGGCGACAGCCCTACGTAATCGCGTCCCTCCGTAATCAGGTCCGGACCAGCTATCGGTCGATACCCCCCACTCCCCACCGGTACCGGTTTCCTTAGCACCCACGACTCCCCCGAGCCCTCCTCCTCCCCACGACTCCCTCCTTTCCCCGATCTGCCCAGCGCCGCCGTCTTCCCTCGATCCCCTTCGAGTCGAGCGTCGCCGCCTCCCCTCGATCCCCTTCGAGTCCAGCGCCGCTGCCTCCCCTCGGTCCTCTCCTCCTGCTCCAGCCACCGGGAACGACAACGCCACATCAGTCGCCGGGAACGACCACGCCAGCCGCCGGGACCAGCGAGGATGGACCATTGAAGCAGCCGTCAAGGAGCAGCAAGGCCCATCTCCGGATTTCCAGTCGACCTCTTCCTCCTCCATCAACCTCTTCCTGCAGATCTTGAGGTTAGGGTTACTGGTCTATCTGTTCTTGATCTTGAAGTAAAAAAAAAAAATGTGTTCTTGATCTGTTCTTGGTCTATTGGTGATCTGTTATAGGGTGATGCAAATAGATGATTGATAGTGATCTGTTCTTGGTCTATTAGTGATCTGTTCTTGGTCTAGCCTCATGACCTGCGCACGCGTGTGAGATTTATTTGGAGGTTCTGATCCATCATGATCAGATTTCTCATGACTAGAAGTAGATGATTTGGAGGTTCTGGCCCAGATTTCTCATGGTTATTGTTCATTGCGGTCTGGTTAAACTGTAGCTAGATTGCTAGAGGTAGTATGATAATTTTTGTGGTTGACCCTGCTGTGGCGGCAGAGGAAAGATTCTGTGAAATGGGCAGCCAGTCAGGGTAGGTCCGATCAGTTGGGCATCTATGCATGGCAGTTTGAGGATTCATTGAAGGAGGAGAGAGATCGATCTGTTCCTAGCTGAAAGTTACTAGTAAAAGGCAATAGTGTAATGTAGCTTGTTGGGGGCAGTGGGAGGAGTCGCTCGCTGGCTCCGTCGAATGAGATGCCCTCCCGACATGGGCAAACATTCTGAATCCAGTACCGCTCGCTCGCTACTATATATATAACATGTACTTTGGAATTGTAAGATGACCGGAGTTCATATGTTTTTTTTATCTGAACAACAGATTGTGACATGTAGCTAGCTTAGATGACTTCTCTCATCGTTACTTGTAAAATATTTTGCTTGTAAAATATCCAGTCTCATTGTTACTTGGAAATATGTTTTGTCCAGTACCTAGACGTCGTTGTTACATGTGTGTGTCTTTTTTTGTACAAGATGTTTATTAGCTTTCATCTAAACAGCGGGTGTTTGTTTTGTCATCTTGAAATCTATTCAATTTCTTGTTTTGTACTACTACCAATTATTAGGAAAGAAAATCGTACCAACCTTAATTAGGTATATTTTCCTTATTCTTATATATCGTATTGTACTTTTCAGTTATGGCTCATCTTCCCTTAAGTGCGCGGTGTGGAAGGAGAAATGCAACATTTTTAAATCTGACCACTTCCAAGTTGCTTTGTTTCCCATAAGTGCGCGGCATGGAAGGAGAAATGCAACTTTAATTACTAGGGCGCATTGAGGTATAAACTATTTGTGTTTCTTCATTTACTTCTGCTATGATTCTTTTAGTTTAAATAAGCTACAATTGCATCTCATTTGGATTTGTTCCCTTCCATATATATTTGCCATCTCATTTGTATCCATTCTTACTTGTGCAGATATGGACCGCGTGGGTAGCACAAGAGGACCCTCAACAGAAATCAAGAGAAAAGGCCATTAGTGAATTGAGTAGGCTTGCCTTCACGAGGAGCGAGATCGTTGAAGCTGCAACCATATTTGCTAAAGCTCCAGAGCACATGAACATGATGCTTGTGCTACCGGAAATTCTGAGGAGGGACTTCATCCTTAAAATGCTATTTGGTATCTCTTTTGCTAAACTCTACATTGTTAGCTTTGATAATATGTACTAACTTGTGTTTGCTATCAAGCTGGTAGAATCAAGTCAGTTACTATACTACTCCCTCTGTCCCATAATATAAGACATTGTTGCAAGCTAAAATAGCTTGCAAAAACGTCTTATATTGTGGGATGGAGGGAGTAGTTAACAAAACATATACTCATATTATGAAACTTGCAAATGTTTATCCCTGCTGCAACTCAACAGAAATTGTTGACTGTGCACTCCAGTAAATATTCTAGCTTGCTAGGAATAGAGAAGGGGACATTTGTTACAGTACTAATGTTTGCAAATTTGAGTATCATCGATATATCGTCTAGTAACATTTGCCCATGTTCACCCTGAAAACATCTGATCCATAGTTAAAAGTGCTCATAAATATTTGTGCTGGTCATGCATTTGATAAAGTATTTTTCCTTATGTCTAATTATTGGCTTCTCATTGGCAGATGAGAGAAAGAAAGGTTGATGGGAAAGGAACGTCTTTTTTCGAACAGTGGTGACATGATTGGTGTGTACAAAGCCCCCTCCTTTTCCTACTGTTATCTTTGTCAATGTGTTGAAATGCATGGTAGAGATCCCCTCTTGTATATGCCTAACATTTGCAATCTCTACTTGACTAGTTCCTTTGAATATTATTAAAGCTCATCTAGTACAATCAGTTTTTTTGAATATGCTCATCTTATTAAAGCCTTGTACGAGTTTGTACTGGTATATTCAGAATTAAATTAGTTCAATGAACAAAAGAAACTGGTCTTCCTAGTTTATTCTTCTACTATCAAATGTGAGCTATGTCTGGGCTTGCCCAAGTAATTTTGCGATTGAACAACAAAATAAGTGCTAGTGAAACTTTTTATTACCGGTTGTCTCTTGTGTTTCTTTATTTCTCATTTTAACTCTTGCTTATTGGCAGATGATGAGAACATAAGCTAGGTCGAGTAGAAGAGAAGATCAATGATGCGGCAGATGAAGATCGATGGAAAAGCTGCTTTGCAAGATTCCGAATCATCCCAAGCTGCTTTGCCTTTCTATTTATCTTATAAAATAATTTTAGGGACTAATTATGTAGTTTATTTCGAAGTGTTGTTTGAATTCTGAGTTTATATCCATAGCTTAATATGCATTTTAAGAATGTGTAATGTCGTTAAAGTGTTGTCAAATTCTGGTTAAAATATTTCTAAATTCCGTGCATGTTTGATGAATTTGAAGCTGTGCGGATGAAGCACTTGCAAATTGCATGTGAAAGCCCTTGTTGTGTTATGTACGTGGAAAAAGTGCATGCTGATTACTGTGCCAAACCAAACGCTATCAAGGGACTTGTTTCCTTTACACTGTAGAACCAAACAAAATGGGGTTTGTCCAGTCGGGAGCTGTTACAGTGGGTAATCAGTTTCCCTTTACGTTTACGTTACCACTCATCGAAACAAACACCTCCGGTGTAAAACTGCAGAGCGCATGTTCTATTTTGTTCTAGATATGACGTGGAGTGCGCTGACTTCTCCACGGCCTTCAGAGACGACTGGTTACTTGAAGGACATGCGCGCCTTGTTACATTCATTCATTCCTCCACAACGTTTTTATAATACTACATCTCGAAGATGAGTTATGTTCAAGAAAAGTGAATAATAGTACTGTTAAGTTTTTTAGGCATGATCAAAATATTGGGCCTTGTTTGGATGAGTAACTCGATTGCCTCCTCCGAGATGGATGCTTTTGTGTCTTTGTTACAGGACTTCCGACCTAATGACGCCACCGGCGACAGGTACCTCATCCATGGTTGGCCATTCTCCCCCGGAACATGTATCGATTCCATCTCTGCCGAGCCTCAGCTAGATCATCATGCACGGTTCATATGGACTCGAGGGTACCTATTGAGGTGCAAAACTTCGGGTGGCTGCTTTTTCGGGATCGCCTGAACTCAAAGGCAAACCTGCTTCACAAGACTATCGTCTCCGGCTCAGTCTGCCTCACTTGTGATGCCCCCTTCGAAGACGCGATCCACATATTCCCGCTATGCCCGATTGCAGCTCAGGTCCGGAGCTACCTGAGACTGCTCGCACCCATCTCCATCAACCTAATTCGGTAGGTGCCGCCACCCCTCGGCCTTGACCACGGTATTTGGTTGTGGGGGCGCTCTGACCATCCTTTGGAAGATTTGAGATGCTCAGAACACTTGTGTTTTTGGACAATAGTTTTACGCTCCGTCCGTAATAATTAGAAACATTATCTCCGACTTCTCCCTTTGGATTGGTATAGGTTCAGGTCACAACAGTAGAAGGTCGACGCCATGTCATGGCGTCTATACCTCTCCTCGTGCCTTAGCGCAAAAAATGTAATCTAGCCACTTGTGGCTGCTTTGAGTAATGCATTCAGGTGAAGATCCTCCCTTCATGATTGTTAAAAAAATAGTAGGAGTAATTTTTTTAGGCAATATATAGTAAAAAAAAATTTAGGCAAATATATAGTAATTTTATGCAATTTATTCATCCACCATTCCACCATACCGTACCGTCGGCCCACGAAGACACGCGCGATGTTCGGCCCGAGCTGGGACGACACAACAACAAAATATAGCACTGGACTGGAGTGGCCCATCTGGAGATCCGAGACACCAATCGCAGTGGCTCGCCCACACTGTTATCCGTGTAAGCAGACATCTCATCCCAAATCCCGATTTCTCATCGCACCCCATCCGCTTCGACTCCCCCCGGAGCCGAGGTCGTCGCCTTCCCACTCCGCGGCTCGCCCCACCAGCCCCAATGGCGACCGCTTGCCCGCCCCTCTCGCTGCCGTCCACTTCCCTCCTCCGCATGACAACCCGCGGCGGCCCCGCCCGCCAGCCGCTCCCCTCCGTCCGCTGCAGCGCCGTCGGAGGTGAGCTGCCCCCACCTCTGTTCACCAGTTCGGTGGCTTGGCACAAGATTTTTATGGGAGATGTAAGCGTGTAGGGGTTACTTTGATTGGGGTTGTTTCAGAGGCTGTTGCGGAGGCGGCTGTGGCCGGGACGGCGGAGGAGCCGCTGCTGGTGAGCGCAATCAAGGGGAAGAAGGTGGAGAGGCCGCCTGTCTGGCTCATGAGGCAGGCCGGGAGGTACATGAAGGCAGGTTCACTCTAAATAACGACATGATCTGAAACACCACTTATTCTCTTCACAAGCATTTCCCAATTAGCACTCAGGCGTGAAATTATATTAGAGGAATAAAGTCGAAATCAGTTAGAGAAAGAGAGTCAATAACTTAAGATGCAACTGGACAGAGCGAATTTAAATTACTTGAAGTTGTTATGGTTTCAGTGAAAATTGAGCCTGAGAAAATCATAGAACTATAACAAGATAATACATGGTTGTAAACCAGATTATTAATTACTAGTTGGCATTTTGATTTTTGTAACAGAGCCCTTCTTTCCTTAACATGTTGGCATTTTGATTTTTGTAACAGAGCTATCAAAATCTCTGCGAGAAATATCCTTTGTTCCGTGAAAGATCAGAAAATGTTGACCTTGTTGTTGAGATCTCTCTGCAGCCATGGAAGGTTTTCAAGCCTGATGGAGTAAGCTGTGGACTTTGGCCCTTTCTGTATGTTTTTTGAAATTTCTCTTTCGCAAGTCTCAAAGGCTTACACGACTTGAGATGTTGCCAGTATCTGATCAATTATTGATGCAGTTTCTTGTTTTTTTTTTTTTTTTGTCATTTGCCTTTCCTAGGTTATCTTGTTCTCGGATATCCTTACTCCACTTCCTGGGATGAACATACCTTTTGACATTGTGAAAGGAAAAGGTCCAGTGATATATGATCCCTTAAGAACAGCAGCGGCTGTGAACGAAGTCAGGGAATTTGTTCCAGAGGAGTGGGTCCCTTATGTAGGACAGGCTTTAAATTTTCTGCGAGGAGAGGTTAGTATACTCTTCAGAATTCAGGCATGGGAATTTGAAATAGGCGTTTCTTTCAAAAGCATTCTCAGATACTCGGATAGCAACATGTCATTTCCACTTTCATGGTCCGTCCACACCTTTCTTCTTCAAAGTGTGACATTCTAATAGATCAATTATCTTAAGTTGCTAACTAGTTGTATCAATTTCTCAATGTTGCATTACTTGGAGCTTTTCAGAGTCATGACAACATTGTAGATAAGTTGAATCATGATAGTGTAATCACTGAATCTGAGAAGCTCACATGCATGCTTTTGCATGAGTTTCATGGCTTCATTGGAACTCCACAATTGAGAAGCTATAACATTATCTGATTCTTAAATTACCCATTGAACCTCTACTTGGTCAGCCTCAATCCGTAAACAACTTTTAGATAGTGTTGATATATTCTGTACTTTTGGAGACTTGCTTACCGAGAGTCTTTAGGCTATAGAGTGTCATCCTCTCCATGGCAATAGGCTTCTTCCGTATTTTGATATATGAATTGTACGCAGCTCATTGGCATTGGTATCAGTAGTACTCCCCCCGTTTTTTATACAAGGCCACTTCATATTTTTATGCCTAACTTTGACCATTAATTTTACCAACAAAATGTGAGTTATATTATATGCCATAAAAAGTATGTCATTGGATGTACATTTCAAAGAACTTTCCGATATATTTTTGATGACATATAACCCATATTTTGTTACCAAAATTATAAGTCAAAGTTTGACACAAAAAACGAAGTGGCCTTGTATACAAAAACGGAGAGAGTGCCATTACTTTCTGAATCTGTACAATTGCACAATAGCACATCCAGTAATGGGTATGCATGTTATTTTTCCTGACAAGTGCTCGATATTGCAATGGTTTTTTTAATAACACTTTCATTATAATACAATTAGATTATTATTAACGACACAATTTTGGAGCTGTAAATATCATGGTAATTATTATAACTGGAGCAGTTTCAATATTTATTGACTGTTTAAACTAACAGAATACTCGACTTTGCTTATTTGGAAATGGTAATGATTTTCCTTAAAGAGCGTGAGGCTATGCGCGCTCGTCTCTGCTGTTGTTTTAGCAGTAACAATCATTTTAACAGGTGGATTCCACTGTTTTCTTCTCAGGTTAAGAATGAAGCTGCTGTGCTTGGTTTTGTTGGTGCTCCCTTTACCTTGGCATCTTATTGTGTGGAGGGAGGTTCATCCAAGAACTTCTCAAAGATTAAGAGAATGGCCTTCGCAGAGCCAGCGGTATTGCAAACAATCCTAGTTCTAATAAATATATTTTGTACAACGCATTTTCTTCCTTTGAAGGCAATTTATTATTTCTTCATTCGAAACTATATCAGTGCTGAATAGGTTGAAACTTCCTGATAGTGCCTTTTTAGTGGACTTGCTGATAGTGCCTTTTTAGTGGACTTGCTGATAGTGCTACGCTGTTAGCAATCCCATAATAATTTAGTTGACTTATATAATTATATGGCACAACACTGCAAATGACAGCATTATATTTTATTATCATGCATCATATGGGAAATCTGTTGTCATTATTCATTAGTCTTATTTATTGTTCAGTGAATGAAATCAGAGATATGTAGTTGGATTATGTTTCCTTTCCTTCTAACCTTCTTTGATGTCATGCGGTCTTGTGAAAATAAATATTGACCTTGATCACTGCTCTCTGTTTCTTGTAGATTCTACATAATTTGCTACGGAAGTTTACAACTTCCATGGCTAACTACATTAAATACCAAGCTGACAATGGCGCCCAGGCTGTCCAAATTTTTGACTCATGGGCTACAGAACTCAGCCCAGTTGATTTTGAGGAATTCAGCTTGCCATATCTTAAGCAAATCGTGGATTCTGTTAAGGAAACACATCCTGACTTACCTCTGATATTATATGCAAGCGGATCTGGTGGATTGCTAGAAAGGCTTCCGTTGACAGGCGTTGATGTTGTTAGTTTGGACTGGACAGTTGATATGGCCGAGGGTAGGAAACGTTTGGGATCCAACATAGCAGTTCAAGGGAACGTGGACCCTGGTGTTCTTTTTGGATCCAAAGAGTTCATAACCAAGCGGATTTATGACACCGTGCAGAAGGCTGGTAGTGAAGGACATGTATTGAACCTTGGTCATGGCATTAAGGTGGGGACTCCCGAGGAAAATGTTGCCCATTTCTTTGAGGTCGCAAAAGGGATCAGATACTGAAAGATCTTGGTTGTTGAATTTGTTCCTTTCTCCCATCCGGCAGAAGTTGTAGATTCCACTGCTTGAGGATAGATGCAGGAAGCCACATGTCTAGCATAGGGTACCTGACGAACACATCTTTTTGTGATTGCTTATGTGTTCTGCATTTCAGTTTCCATTTCAATGTAATACTGTAAGCATATACTAATTGAGGTGTAAGAAAGTGCCTACTTGTTTATACCATGTATACTACTTGAATCTTATCCACCTAGTTCAGAATATCGATTTATATGTTTATGAAAAAGATACTCTACTTAAAATATGCAAGCTGTAAGTTGGCTTTATTTTTCTGATACTCTTCTTAAGCCTAATTTTGTCCCGAGCTCATTAAATCTCTACTCCTAATGTCTGAGTTGGTAGTCTCGCCTCACTCCCACCTCGTCACACCACACCTATCTTTCGCCCGTGAGTATATTCCACGCCCACCTTTCACGATGATCAACTTGGGCTGGCCCATTAACTCGTTTGTTCACGCACGGCCTGGTCCCCGTTCCTTCCTTCGCTTCCTCCCACGTCTCCTATCTCTCTAGCCATCGCCGCCGCCGCCATGGCGCTGCTAACCCTAGCCTCTTCTATCTCCGGTGAGGACTTCGACATCGGCGCCTCCCCGCCCCCTTGCACTCCCGCTCCCCTCACCGATGCGCTTCGCTCCGCCCAAGTTTTGGCGCCCCCTCCCCGGCCCTCATGGAAGAGCTCCCGTAGCTCGTGCGGTGGATGACGACCATGCTCGAGGTGGATGCCCAAGACCAAGCCGCGGGGAGAGGAGAAGGAGGGGGTGGCCGCCCTGTTCCATCCACGTCGGCCCGCCTGCTTGTTGTATGTACAATACATGTGAGCAGTCACCATTCCCCCTCACTGTCAATCCGTTCGTTCTTGTGCTGTTGAACAAAGCTGCCCATGGACGCATCTAATTAGCGGCAACTTGCAGGATCCTAGGAGTGGAAGCACCGACAGTTTTAGAATGGGGAAATGAGTCCTCGGTTTGGGCTAAATCCCATTGTTTTGCTTTAGCATTCCTTGTATTTTCTCCCGTCAGGTTACATGCTTTGTAGCATGTGTATACACATGACAGTACATAAACGAACACTGCACTGCAGTTTGTAATGTCTTTAAACAGGAGAGGCATCAAGGTACCTTATTCCTATCAAAATAGATAAGGATTAAGGAATCAATCAATTTAAGGTGGTAGTAACCTGGGTTATAGCAGAACCTTGAATGTTTGGTTCCTATGTTTATATATATGCGTAAAAGCACCCGAAATCATGAAAATAGTATTAGGTTCAGAGCCTTAATCATGGCAGCTAGAAACCCAAATAACCCATCTTATAATTTAGTACACAAGCACATTCCTGTGAGAAATTATTTCAATGAGAGTGCTAGCTGCTAGGATATATCTAATTGGTCCCATACTGAAATCTCAATTGTTAATCCCTGAAATACAATACACACTTGTCTTGAAACATAGAACATGTGTGGTGTTTGTCTGTACAGGAATTGCTTGCATGAACCCCTAAATAGTGTACAGGTGGAAGCTAAATTGAAGTTTGCTGCTTGTGAGGTGTCAGCCATAAACATTTATATATGACCATTGTTTATTTGGTAAAGTGGCAAAAAAAGTGGAAATGAACCCTTGGTTTGGGCTAAATTATTTAATCGTCTCTCATGGTTGATATGGTCATAATCAACAATCTGGATTAGATGCTGTATGATGAAGTTTTGTATATACAGAGGGGTCATTTCTCAGATGTTTGCAAGTTTTATGTGAATTTCACCTCAAAAGTATCTCCTCAATTTGACGATAAGTTGTTCTTTGGCCAACGTTGGGCGTCGGTCTACCGGGACACTGGACAGTGGACAGGTGATCGGCGCCGGCAAGAGGCATCTTGGCTTGCGGCACCGATCTCGGCGATGGATGGATGGGGTAAGAGGGAGAGGCAGGGATAAAAAGGGGGAGGGGCTCCGGGGGGATGGGTAAGATGAATCCTTGTGCATAGATATCTCTAAATGCATCTGCTGCTATATCTCTCAATAGTCAATACCATGGTTCATGGCAAATCAGTGCCACTGTTACGTATGTTGATGTTTGAACCAAACCAGTGATTTGTTAGAACTTCTATTGTTTCTTTTATAGGACGCCGGTTTTTCAAATCATAAGAATATTTTCTTTGCTTTGTTTTTTTTATATATAATGCAGGTTGGCAATTCCGAAGTTATTGGCTTTCTGCTTCAAATTGAAATTATTCGTCTCTGTCTCAGTAATACGAAGATGGGCACTAATAAACGTTAAAAAACATTATGAACTCAACCCCTTCTGTAAATCCAATATTTCATTTGAGGGGACGACGTGGGGCTCACGGCGAGCACTTCGTCGCCTACAACGGGTGTGGCCTTCTCTGTCTGCCAAGCCTGCTACATCTGTGCCCATGTCATATCAAGGATAAGCAGTTCTGGACAATAAACTTTCTTCTCGTGAGGAGTTACATCTTACCGAAAGTTTCAGGTATGACACTAAGACGATTCTCAATTTTTTCCTATGTAGTTTATGGTGCTCTTTTTTCTTTATAGAAATTTCCTATGCTCTAATGTTCACGTGGAGAAGCAACATCACAGCCAACATTAATGTGACTTGTTTGTCTTTTGCAGAATTTTTAAGGCCTTGTCCTGCTCGATTTGCCAGCGTGTGTGCAATCCCGAAATCCAAGTTTGCATCGCTGCATACAGATTTAGTGGGCACCTCTGAATTTGCTGCATGCGTTGATTTGCACGGGAAGCGGGCACTACAAATTGATGCAACTTCCCCAACTGCAGATTGGGAGCATAAATTGTTCATCAGAGACATAGGAAAATTGTCTTCCAGATGTTGCAGGCGAGAGGAAGGGCGCGTCATGCGATGCCATGTATCCGGTAGTGGTTTCTTTCTTCTCCCATACGGCATTCCTTTACTGTACGGTCTGTACGTATTTGTGCTTTTCCACTTAATACAGTGTTAGCTCTATGTTAACCTTCTTCTAGGTCTCCGGCTCTAGGATTTTCTTTGTAGGAAACCCGAATAATATAAATAGGTATATTTTCCCATGAAGATGCCCTGGTTTTAACTATTTTTTTTACATTACATCGTATGCTAAAATGGTTTGTATTTTAGAGTTTACTCCCATTTACTTGTGTGTTCTTCCATAGTAATAGAGTTACTGTCGATTAGACTTCTTTGTGTTTCCTGAAATTAAATGGTTTGCCATAGAATATGAAATTTGCCAGTGTAATGTTTGTTGAACTGAAAATAATCTAGCGAGCAATAATAAAATGAAGAATAACTTATCATATTGCAGTGCCCTATGAGTGGTTAACAGGCCAATACACTGGCAAAATGAAAATGCTTTGTTTGGATACCAAGCAGAAAAATAGTTCACATAGAGAGACTATTTCTAAGTTGTTTCCAATAGACTATTAGATATGGTATTGCATGGACCTTTTTAAAATCGGCTTCTTGATTTCAATAGGCAGGATGGTGTGGCAAAACTCTGGTTAAATAGCTGCTACCATCCCCCCCTCCCCTCTCTTTCTGCGGGGGAGCTGCTACCATCCCCGTAGATGGTAAATACAGTTTTTTTCCAGTGTAGAATTTGGTGTTTAGTGTAGTCCTTGATGTCTCCGTACAGAACAAGACAAGTTGAGATTTATTTCTTAGTTTGGTTGCTGGTGTTATGTGCAAACTTGGGTGTCCAATGTAGTCCTTGATATCACATGTTACTTGTTGACTGATGCAAAAGAATTAACTGAGAGTTTATTGTGTTATGCAAGAAACATTAATTAGGAGACTCCACCGTCCATTATTTAAGTGCTGGTTAATATATACCACTAGAGTTGATTGGGTGACTAATCAGCAGGGTATAATCAAGGTTGGACAGATCGCTTCAAGGCACAATCTATATTTCATAACATGTGTAACCTTGCAGGATGTGTTTTATTTTCGTTGAATACATCCAACCCTGCTTGCAATTAAATTCACTTTTGGTAGGACTGAACTTCACTGATGAAAAATATTAGAGCCGTCTATGGTGTCTCCTTAAAAGAAGAGGAAAATGTCAGAATCTTTGTTATTGGTGCACATCGTTTTGCTCTTGGTGCATGGACTATATGATTGTATCAAATTATTTGTTCGACACGAGTCACTAAAAACACTGAAGCGTAAAGATATTGTTTCGGACCCAGATTAACTGGTGAACGTTCGCCAGGGAAGGTGGCATTTGCGAACATTTTAGATGGCATTTTTAGTTGTGAGGGGATGGCAGTTCTTCAGAGCGACATGGCAGTATTTTCAGAGAGGGCATTTTTCGTTTTAAAACCGCGGTCGTTTGATCTTTCCTCGCAACTAAAACTGCCATCAAATGGCGTTCGCTTGCTACCCCTCTTCCAGCTGACATTCGCTGGGTAACATTATCGATTGTTTCACGAATATAATACAATGACTGATGCATGCATTTATATACATCTTTCGTGGGATTTAACTATTATCTTTGCCATAGACATGGAAAGCCATCGATCAGTTTTTGTAGTTTGGTAGCTTTCACATGTCCATAGTACAATTTATGTTAGCCTTTGCATTTTTCTGATGATGTTGTCATGAGCTGAACCAATACTGGGAGAATAATTGACAGTTTGCCTGAGATATCAATATATCAAGTTTTTGTTTGGTGGGAGTTTTGACAGCATCATATTCATATGCTTATGTGCTGCAAGATACCAAAGGAGGAGCCAAACAATGTACGAGCTTCAACAAACGGAACTTGCCTGCAATGCGGTGGAAGGGGTGGGGGGTCAACGGGCGGCCGTGCCGTGTGAGTTGGTCAAGTCCGAGGCCGCGAGCTGATACATCCATAGCCGTCAACTGCATCTTCAACCTCCGGATGATTAGTGATATTTGGTTGTGTTAAGAGGATTAGCGATAATAAGAAGTGTTAGGCTATTTTTCTTTGTATATGTGATTATAATGCGGAGGTACCAGGGTTCGTATGAGTGGAACTATCAGCTCTCACGCGATGCTAGAATAAGAAAAATAGCATAAGAAAAATGAGAGGATTGTAACATTGCAAAATTGTTTGGGGAAATTGCTGAATTTATCAAAACTTTGAGGATGGAGTGGATGACGAATGCATCTAAGTTAGGGATGATAGGAATGACTTTGCAATTTGGCGTACTTGGAGAAAAGATATGCAAATTTGGAGTTGGGTGACAATGTAGATCTGAAGCCACGTAAGCTTCTGATATACTCCCTCCTTTTCGGTTAAAGGGCCTATCTCAAATTGTTTTGTTTTTCCGGTTTAAAAGGCCTATCTCTATCCTATGTTTAGGTTCCGAAGCATATTAAATCATTTAAAAGAACTCATCAATGCATGTAATGTTCCTACTCATTTAGTGGCCACAAATGCATGCGTTGCAGTTAATGCAAATTAATGCATCTATTTAATTGGGTTAGTATTGCAAACTACAAAAATCATTCCACCACTCACCATTTGCCTTGTTTGAAGAGATTTCTGAGTTTGGCCTTTTAAATCGGAAGGGAGGGAGTATTCAATTCATAGTCCATGGATTAGGGATGATCGGACTGACTACACCAATTTGGCAGACTAAGAGAAAACACTAGACAGATTTGGAGTGGGGTGACAACATAGCGAAACAATAACGCAATGACCGAAGTGCTGAAGTTGAGGGCCTCATGATCGATCCATGTGTTGGCCCGTGGCAATGCGCATGAATTTTGTTTTTTATTTTATGCTTTGGTGGAAGTGGAAAGGTAAAGAATTGGTTCGTCCGGTTTGCACGGTGAGTATTTTTCATTACACATTTTAAGACCTTTGATGTGAAGTATTCGTGCTAACTACATATATTGCTTGTGGAGGATGGGTATGAGTTGAGGCATATTTTTTTTTATCATACTTGCTCAAATATCTTGCGAATGAAGCTAACGACAACATTTCTGACATTGTGCGAAAATTTCTTAAACACATCGAGTAGATCTTAATTTGTACCAAATTTTTAGTTAGATAATCGCTCTATATGTATACACTGTTAAATTGCCTTTCTGTTATCAATTTACATTGCAAGTTAAGTGGACTTTAATTATTACCCGATTGTGCCTGTGCTATCTATTTCTACATGTGAAATTTAGCATGCATTATGTTTATATAACTCCAGCAACATATTTCAAAAGCCCGTGGCAACGCACGGGCATTCTACTAGTAGTGATTATGGTTTATCTGTTGGTGGTGGAGTTTATTCAGAAATTTGTGCCGCACTTCCCCATGGTTTGTTTGCCGAGGAATCCCTAGTTTGTTAGTTGTATGATGATTTTGCTTTAAAATCTCGGAAAGTTTTGAACTGTATGCAGTTTTTATTTACCTGAACTTGTATGCAGCTTTTGATTACTAGTCGAATGATTCCATTCATCACGGCATCCTCATTCTAGTGCTATGCCAAAAAAAAAAAACGAAAATCTGAAATACCTGAGGACTCTGCCTGCGTGCTAGATGTGACGAGCATTAGCCTAACCAGTGTTTCCAAGTAGGAATTCACTACAGCCAAGCTGGTTTATTAAGGAAAATGATTGTAATAGCCTGATATTTGTTATCGCTGTTGATGTTTTTTTTTTGCGAGGTTTTTGTTGGTAGTTTCTGACTAAGCAAACTCGGGTGATTCACTTATTTTCATCTTATCTGATACTCAGCCAAAGGACTGCAATTCTGATACTCAGGTAGTGCTTCATGCAAGCTATTTCGGGCCAGTTCTTTTGCTGGCTTCTAGAATAAGCTGCCCCCTACTCAGCTTCCCCCTACCCAGCTTATTGTAGAAGCACAACCAATTTTTTTTTAAAGCCTACTAATTAAGACTTGACTAGTAGGCTTCTAAAAATATATTTTTGGTTGGACTTTTAGAATAAGCTGGATAGGGGGCAGCTTATTCAATAAGCCCAAAAAAGCTACCAAAAGAACTAGCTATATTATGGTTGGTGCCAAACATCAAATGGCAAAGGATTATGCTGCCAGTGAGAAACCTTCACTGAATATCTCGTAACATAACATCTGTAGCCATATATGTACGGCTGCAAGTGTACCGCTTTTCTTTTGACTTGTATCCATCTTTGGGAGAGCAACGATTCGGTGCCCAGGCTCATCTGCACCCGCGATGAATAAAAAATTCAAAACAAATACTAGAAAAATTCAAAAAATTCCATTTTTTTGCATGGTAGATAATTTGGTGTGTGAAGTGCGCTCCAAATTTCAGATCATTTGGACATCTGAGTAGCTCTCGGCAAAAAAGATAAATTTGGGGTCTAAAAAAAGTTCACTGTTCATGTATTGTTCTGACCCCAATTTGTCTTTTTTGTTGAGAGCTACTCGTATGTCCAAATGTTCTGAAATTTGGAGCGCACCTCATGCACCAAATTATCTACCATGCAAAAAAATGGATTTTTTTAAATTTGTTTTGTATTTTTTATGATTTTTTTCTTGATCAGGTGCAGATGATTCTGGGCTCATAAATGGATATTCGCCATCATTGGCTGCTATATTGTTGTGAGCAGAACAATACAGCTGTGGTAATTTTGGTTGAAGAGTCAAGAGCATGTCCGCAGCGTACCAGTGCGTCGAACTAATTTTGTGCTGCAATTTTGAGCCGCACAGGTCTTTTTTGAGCCTCGGGTCCGTAGAACAATTGTTCTACAATATTTCATTAATAAAGAATAATTACAAAAGTGAGAAACTACATTGGAGGCACGAAGTCCTCAGACAACTCCTGTTCTAGGAAATAACAACATATTATCACAATTTAAAGATTATTCTCTATCCAATTCTTGATCTTGTCTGCAGTACTGGTATTAGCTCTGTGTTGGAAATATGCCCTAGAGGCAATAATAAATTGGTTATTATTATATTTCCTTGTTAATGATAATCGTTTATTATCCATGCTATAATTGTATTGATTGGAAACTCAAATACATGTGTGGGTACATAGACAACACTTTGTCCCTAGTAAGCCTCTAGTTGACTGGCTTGTTGATCAAAGATGGTTAAGGTTTCCTAGCCATGGACATGAGATGTCATTTGATAACGGGATCACATCATTAGGAGAATGATGTGATGGACAAGACCCAAACTGTAAACGTAGCATTTGATCGTGTCAGTTTATTGCTATTGTTTTCTGCATGTCAAGTATCTGTTCCTTTGACCATGAGATCATGCAACTCACTGACACCGGAGGAATACCTTGTGTGTATCAAACGTCGCAACGTAACTGGGTGACTATAAAGGTGCTCTACAGGTATCTCCGAGGGTGTCTGTTGGGTTGGCATGGATCAAGACTGGGATTTGTTACTCCGTATGACGGAGAGGTATCTCAGGGCCCACTCGGTAATACAACATCACAATGAGCCTTGCAAGCAATGTGACTAAAGTGTTAGCCACGAGATCTTGTATTACGGAACGAGTAAAGAGACTTGCCGGCAACGAGATTGAACTAGGTATAGTGATACCGACGATCGAATCTCGGGCAAGTAACATACCGAAGAACAAAGGGAACAGCATACGGGATTAACTGAATCCTTGACATAGAGGTTCGACCGATAAAGATCTTCGTAGAATATGTAGGAGCCAATATGGGCATCCAGGTCCCGCTATTGGTTATTGGCCGTAGAGGTGTCTCGGTCATGTCTACATAGTTCTCGAACCCGCAGGGTCTACACACTTAACGTTTGGTGACGATTAGTATAATTGAGTTATTATGTTGGTGACCGAAAGTTGTTCGGAGTCCCGGATAAGATCCCGGACATGACGAGGATCTCCGGAATAGTCCGGAGGTAAAGATTGATATATGTGATAATAGTGTTTTGATCTCTGGAAGGGTTCCGGAGTTCACCGGAAGGGGTTCCGGATGTTTACCGAAGTGTTCGGGTGCAGCAACACTTTATATGAGCCAAAGGGATAAAGCCCACAAGGTATTGGAAAGTGCAAAAGTAGTTTTGCTGCCGCGTAAGCGGTACTACCGCTTGTTGAAGCGGTACTACCGCCCGAGCGGTACTGCCGCTTGTGTGAAGCGGTACTACCGCCCAAGCGGTACTACCGCTTGTGTGAAGCGGTACTACCGCTTGTGCGCGGCTGTGCACGGTTCGGCAGGGATCCGAGTTGGACTCTTTCCCTGCGGGCCAAACCGACCTTGTGCGGGCAAAACCGACCTGGAGGAGGCTTTTACTCCAAGTTTAGACCCCAAGGCTCAACATATAAATAGAGGGGTAGGGCTAGCACACGGGACACATCAGGATTTCCCAAGCCGTGTGCCGGCAACCCTAGCCCTCTAGTTCCTCCGTCATAATCTCCGTAGTGCTTGGCGAAGCCCTGCAGAGATTGTTCCTCACCACCATCACCACGCCGTCGTGCTGCTGGAACTCAACCACTACTTCACCATCGCTCGCTGGATCGAGGAGGTGAAGGCGTCATCAAGCCGTACGTGTGTTGAACGCGGAGGTGCCGTCCGTTCGGCACTAGATCGGAAGGATCGTGATTGGATCGCGGGACGCTCGGCGATTTGGATCGCGAAGACGTTCGACTACATCAACCGCGTTTATTAAACGCTTCCGCTTAGCGATCTACAAGGGTATGTAGATTCACTCTCCCTCTCGTAGATGCTCATCACCATGGATAGATCTTATGTGTGCGTAGGAAAATTTTTGTTTCCCATGCAACGTTCCCCAACAGTGGCATCTGAGCTAGGTCTATGCGTAGATGAGATCTCGAGTAGAACACAAACGAGTTGTGGGCGTGGGTGTATACATATTGCTTGCCGTTACTAGTTGATACTTGATTCCGCGGTATTGTGAGATGAAGCGGCCCGGACCGACATTACGCGTACGCTTACGCGAGACTGGTTTCACCGCTGCGTGCACTTGTTGCATAAAGGTGACTGGCGGGTGTCTGTCTCTCTCACTTTAGTTGAATCGGTTCAATGAAGAGGGTTCTTTTAGAAGATCAAAAAGCAATCACTACACCACGTTGTGGTTTTGCGTAGGTAAGAACGGTTCTTGCAAACCCGTAGCAGCCACGTAAAATTTGCAACAACAATTAGAGGTCGTCTAACTTGTTTTTGCAGGGTATGTTGTGATGTGATATGGCCAATTACATGATGTGATATATGTGATGTATGAGATGATCATGTGATGTATAGAATATCACGACTTGCATGTCGATGAGTACGGCAACTGGCAGGAGCCATAGAGTTGTCTTTAATTATTGTATGACCTGCGTGTCAATCATTAAGCGCTATGTAATGCTTTACTTTATCGCTAAACGTTAGCTATAGTCGTGGAAGCAACAGTCGGCGCGACAACCTTATGGCGACACGTTGATGGAGATCAAGATGATGGAGATCATGGTGTCATGCCGGTGACGATGGAGATCATGCCGGTGCTTTGGAGATGGAGATCAAAAGCACAAGTTCATGGCCATATCATGTCACTTATGATTTGCATGTGATGTTAATCCTTTTATGCATCTTATTTTGCTTAGGACGACGGTAGCATTATAAGGTGATCCCTCACTTAAATTTCAAGATAAATTGTGTTCTCCCCAAGTGTGCACCGTTGCGAAAGTTCGTCGTTTCGAGACACGCCGTGATGATCGGGTGTGATAGACTCTACGTTCGCATACAACGGGTGCAAGCCATGTTGCACGTGCGGAACACTCGGGTTAAACTTGACGAGCCTAGCATGTACAGACATGGCCTCGGAACACAAGAGACCGAAAGGTCGAACATGAGTCATATAGTAGATATGATCAACATGAAGATGTTCACCATTGAAACCACCTCAACTCACGTGATGATCGGACTTGAGTTGGTGGATTTGGATCATGTTACACTCGAATGATCGGAGGGATGTCAATTTGAGTGGGAGTTTTTTAAAATATGATTAACTAAACTCATTATCTAAGAACAATAGTCTAAGTTGTCTTTGCTATATTTATGTTGTAGATCATGGCTCGCGCAGTAGCACCCCTGAATTTTAATGCGTTCCTAGAGAAAGCTAAGTTGAAAGATGATGGAAGTAACTTTGTGGACTGGGCCCGTAATCTAAGGATTATCCTTACGGCTTCCCAGAAGGCTTATGTCCTTGATGCACCGCTTGGTGATCCACCCGCTCCAGTTGAGTCTCTAGACGTTGTGAACGCCTGGCAGGCTCGTTCTGATGATTACTCAATAGTTCAATGTGCAATGTTGTATGGCTTAGAACCGGGACTTCAAAGACGTTTTGAACGTCATGGAGCATATGAGATGTTCCAGGAGTTGAAGTTTATCTTTCAGAAGAATGCCCGGATCGAGAGATATGAGATCTCTGATAAGTTCTATGCTTGCAAGATGGAGGAGAACGGGTCTATCAGTGATCACGTGCTCAGAATGTCTGGGTACTCCACCCGTCTGGCTGAGTTAGGGATGCCCCTTCCGCCAGAGGCTATCACTGACAGAGTTCTTCAATCATTGCCACCTAGCTACAAGAGCTTCGTGTTGAACTATAACATGCACGGGATGAACAAGTCAGTCGCCGAGCTGTTTGCGATGCTGAAAGCCGCTGAGTCTGAAATTCAGAAGGAGCATCAAGTGTTGATGGTCAATAAAACCACTAGTTTCAAGAAAAATGGCAAGGGTAAGAAGGGTAACTCCAAGAAGAGTGGCAAAGCAGTTGCTCCTCTCGTGAAGAAACCCAAGGCTGGACCCAAACCAGAAACTGTGTGTTTTCATTGCAAGGGAACTGGACACTGGAAGCGGAATTGCCCCAAGTATTTGGCTGACAAGAAGGCGGCCAACAACAAACAAGGTATATATGATATACATGTTATTGATGTGTACCTTACCAACTCTCGTTGTAGTGCTTGGGTATTTGATACCGGTGCGGTTGCTCATATTTGCAACTCAAAACAGGAACTGCGGAATAGACGGAGGCTGGCAAAGGACGAAGTGACGATGCGCGTGGGAAATGGTTCCAAGGTTGATGTGATCGCCGTCGGCACGCTCGCTCTTCGATTACCGTCGGGATTAGTGATGAACCTAAATAAGTGTTATTTGGTGCCTGCGTTAAGCATGAACATTATATCTGGATCTTGTTTATTGCGAGACGGTTACTCATTTAAATCAGAGAATAATGGTTGTTCTATTTATATGAGTAATATCTTTTATGGTCATGCACCCAATGTGAGGGGTTTATTCTTATTGAATCTCGATAGTAATAATACACATGTTCATAACATTGATGCCAAAAGATGTAGAATTGATAATGATAATACCACTTTCTTGTGGCACTGCCGTTTAGGTCATATTGGCGTAAAACGCATGAGGAAGCTCCATGCTGATGGACTTTTGGAGTCACTTGATTTTGAATCACTTGACACATGTGAGCCATGCCTCATGGGCAAGATGACTAAAACGCCGTTCTCTGGAATAATGGAACGGGCAAGTGACTTATTAGAAATCATACATACTGATGTGTGCGGTCCAATGAGTATTGAGGCGCGCGGTGGTTATCGTTACTTTCTCACCTTCACTGATGACTTAAGTAGATATGGGTATATTTACTTAATGAAACACAAGTCTGAAACATTTGAAAAGTTCAAACAATTTCAGAGTGAAGTTGAGAATCATCGTAACAAGAAGATTAAATTCCTACGATCTGATCGAGGAGGAGAATATCTGAGTTATGAGTTTGGCAGTCACTTAAAGACAGTGTGGAATTGTTTCACAATTGACACCGCCTGGAACACCACAGCGTAATGGTGTGTCCGAACGTCGTAATCGAACCTTATTAGATATGGTGCGATCTATGATGTCTCTTGCCGATTTGCCACTATCGTTTTGGGGTTATGCATTAGAGACAGCTGCATTCACTTTAAATAGGGCACCATCGAAATCCGTTGAGACGACGCCATATGAACTTTGGTTTGGCAAGAAGCCAAAGCTGTCGTTTCTTAAAGTTTGGGGATGTGATGCTTATGTCAAAAAGCTTCAGCCTGAAAAGCTGGAACCCAAAGCGGAGAAATGCGTCTTCATAGGATACCCAAAAGAGACAGTTGGGTATACCTTCTATCTCAGATCCGAAGGCAAAATGTTTGTCGCTAAAAACGGAACATTTCTTGAGAAAGAGTTTCTCTCGAAAGAATTGAGTGGGAGGAAGATAGAACTTGATGAGGTTGTTGAACCTTTACTTCAACCTGAGAGTAGCGCAGCGCAGAAAGTTGTTTCTGTGGAGCCTACATTAGCTGAAGAGGAAGTTAATGATGATGATCATGAAGCTTTGGATCAAGTTGCTATCGAACCTCGTAGGTCGACAAGGACGCGTACTACTCCTGAGTGGTACGGCAACCCTGTCTTAGAGGTCATGTTGTTAGACAACGATGAACCTACGAGCTATGGAGAAGCGATGATGGGCCCGGATTCCGAGAAGTGGTTAGAGGCCATGAAATCCGAGATGGGATCCATGTATGAAAACAAAGTATGGACTTTGGAAGTATTACCTGAAGGGCGTAAGGCCATTCAGAACAAATGGATCTTTAAGAGGAAGACGGACGCGGACGGTAATGTCACCGTCTATAAAGCTCGACTTGTGGCAAAGGGTTTTTTCACAAGTTCAAGGAGTTGACTACGATGAGACCTTCTCACCCGTAGCGATGCTTAAGTCCGTCAGAATCATGTTAGCAATAGCTGCCTTTTTCGATTATGAAATTTGGCAGATGGATGTCAAAACAGCGTTCCTTAACGGTTTCCTTAAGGAAGAGTTGTATATGATGCAACCAGAAGGTTTTGTCGATCCAGAGAATGCTGACAAAGTTTGCAAACTCCAGCGATCCATTTATGGACTGGTGCAAGCATCTCGGAGTTGGAATCTTCGTTTTGATGAGGTGATCAAAGCGTTCGAGTTTATACAAGTTTACGGAGAAGCTTGTATTTACAAGAAAGTGAGTGGGAGCTCTATAGCGTTTCTAATATTATATGTGGATGACATATTGCTGATTGGAAACAATATAGAAATGCTGGAAAGCGTAAAGGAATATTTGAACAAGAGTTTTTTCAATGAAGGACCTAGGAGAAGCTGCTTTCATATTAGGCATCAAGATCTATAGAGATAGATCGAGACGCTTAATAGGACTTTCACAAAGCACATACCTTGACAAAGTTTTGAAGAAGTTCAAAATGGATCAGTCCAAGAAGGGGTTCTTGCCTGTTTTGCAAGGTGTGAAGTTGAGTAAGACTCAATGCCCAGTGACTGCAGAAGATAGAGAAAAGATGAGTGTCATCCCCTATGCTTCGGCCATAGGCTCTATCATGTATGCAATGCTGTGCACAAGACCCGATGTCAGCCTTGCCATAAGTATGGTCGGAAGGTTTCAAAGTGATCCAGGAATGGAACACTGGACGGCGGTCAAGAATATCCTGAAGTACCTGAAAAGGACTAAGGACATGTTTCTCGTTTATGGAGGTGATCAAGAGCTCGTCGTAAAGTGTTACGTCGATGCAAGCTTTGACACTGATCCGGATGACTCTAAGTCGCAAACCGGATACGTATTTATTCTTAATGGGGGTGCGGTTAGCTGGTGCAGTTCCAAGCAAAGCGTGGTAGCAGATTCTACATGCGAAGCGGAGTACATCGCAGCCTCGGAGGCGGCGAAGGAAAGTGTCTGGATGAAGGAGTTCATGACAGATCTTGGAGTAGTGCCTAGTGCACTTAACCCAATGACTCTGTTTTGTGATAATACTGGTGCCATTGCTCTAGCCAAGGAACCAAGATTTCACAAGAGGACCAGACACATAAAGCGACGTTTCAATTCCATCCGCGATTACATCAAGGAGGACGACATAAATATTTGCAAAGTACACACGGATCTAAATGTTGCAGATCCGTTGACTGAACCTCTTCCAAGGGCTAAACATGAACAACACCAGAACTGCATGGGTGTTCGATTCATTACAATGTAAATCACATAGTGATGTGAACTAGATTATTGACTCTAGTGCAAGTGGGAGACTGTTGGAAATATGCCCTAGAGGCAATAATAAATTGGTTATTATTATATTTCCTTGTTAATGATAATCGTTTATTATCCATGCTATAATTGTATTGATTGGAAACTCAAATACATGTGTGGGTACATAGACAACACTTTGTCCCTAGTAAGCCTCTAGTTGACTGGCTTGTTGATCAAAGATGGTTAAGGTTTCCTAGCCATGGACATGAGATGTCATTTGATAACGGGATCACATCATTAGGAGAATGATGTGATGGACAAGACCCAAACTGTAAACGTAGCATTTGATCGTGTCAGTTTATTGCTATTGTTTTCTGCATGTCAAGTATCTGTTCCTTTGACCATGAGATCATGCAACTCATTGACACCGGAGGAATACCTTGTGTGTATCAAACGTCGCAACGTAACTGGGTGACTATAAAGGTGCTCTACAGGTATCTCCGAGGGTGTCTGTTGGGTTGGCATGGATCAAGACTGGGATTTGTTACTCCGTATGACGGAGAGGTATCTCAGGGCCCACTCGGTAATACAACATCACAATGAGCCTTGCAAGCAATGTGACTAAAGTGTTAGCCACGAGATCTTGTATTACGGAACGAGTAAAGAGACTTGCCGGCAACGAGATTGAACTAGGTATAGTGATACCGACGATCGAATCTCGGGCAAGTAACATACCGAAGAACAAAGGGAACAGCATACGGGATTAACTGAATCCTTGACATAGAGGTTCGACCGATAAAGATCTTCGTAGAATATGTAGGAGCCAATATGGGCATCCAGGTCCCGCTATTGGTTATTGGCCGTAGAGGTGTCTCGGTCATGTCTACATAGTTCTCGAACCCGCAGGGTCTACACACTTAACGTTTGGTGACGATTAGTATAATTGAGTTATTATGTTGGTGACCGAAAGTTGTTCGGAGTCCCGGATAAGATCCCGGACATGACGAGGATCTCCGGAATAGTCCGGAGGTAAAGATTGATATATGTGATAATAGTGTTTTGATCTCTGGAAGGGTTCCGGAGTTCACCGGAAGGGGTTCCGGATGTTTACCGAAGTGTTCGGGTGCAGCAACACTTTATATGAGCCAAAGGGATAAAGCCCACAAGGTATTGGAAAGTGCAAAAGTAGTTTTGCTGCCGCGTAAGCGGTACTACCGCTTGTTGAAGCGGTACTACCGCCCGAGCGGTACTGCCGCTTGTGTGAAGCGGTACTACCGCCCAAGCGGTACTACCGCTTGTGTGAAGCGGTACTACCGCTTGTGCGCGGCTGTGCACGGTTCGGCAGGGATCCGAGTTGGACTCTTTCCCTGCGGGCCAAACCGACCTTGTGCGGGCAAAACCGACCTGGAGGAGGCTTTTACTCCAAGTTTAGACCCCAAGGCTCAACATATAAATAGAGGGGCAGGGCTAGCACACGGGACACATCAGGATTTCCCAAGCCGTGTGCCGGCAACCCTAGCCCTCTAGTTCCTCCGTCATAATCTCCGTAGTGCTTGGCGAAGCCCTGCAGAGATTGTTCCTCACCACCATCACCACGCCGTCGTGCTGCTGGAACTCAACCACTACTTCACCATCGCTCGCTGGATCGAGGAGGTGAAGGCGTCATCAAGCCGTACGTGTGTTGAACGCGGAGGTGCCGTCCGTTCGGCACTAGATCGGAAGGATCGTGATTGGATCGCGGGACGCTCGGCGATTTGGATCGCGAAGACGTTCGACTACATCAACCGCGTTTATTAAACGCTTCCGCTTAGCGATCTACAAGGGTATGTAGATTCACTCTCCCTCTCGTAGATGCTCATCACCATGGATAGATCTTATGTGTGCGTAGGAAAATTTTTGTTTCCCATGCAACGTTCCCCAACACTCTGATCATAGCCATGTCTAGACAGTCCTTAAGATAGTATGTCCAACTGTGAAGGTGGGGTACAACACTTCTGAAAATCTTGTCATTGTGGACCAACCAAATGCCCAGCAGCTCGCAATAAGAATAGTCAAGCCAATGTCTCCTGGTAAATAGTTTAATGATAGGCCGAGCTCATCAAAGCTTGAAATTCCTCTTGGTTTCTGTGGCAAGATATGCTCCCAGCAAGAGAGTGCAAATGGGCAATCCCAAAACAAATGGAGGAGGGTTTCTTCAGAGTTTTCAGAACACAATGCGCAGTTGTAGCTCTCCAAATACATGGATTTCCTGTGGAGAAGATTCCTAGTGTTGATTCTGTCGTACAGAAGTAGCCAGAAGAAGATTTTGTGCCTGAGTCTGATTGGGCTCTTCCATATAAGTTTGAATATGTAGTGTGCAGTGCTCTGCCCCCTTAGGCACTTATACATCTTCATTGAAGAATATTGGTTGGATCCCCAATTGTATCTCCATGAATCCCTTTGATGTAGTAGTTCTCTGTCAGCAAGTAGTGAATTGAGATGGGTATACTACTGATAAGCTCGCAGAGAGAGGGGTGTATGAAATAATTGGGCCAGGTCCTCAGCCATCAGTGCCTTCTCCAATGAGATCTCTAGATTGTTGGTAAAAGAGTACTATTCAGGTAGTGCTAGTTTCAGTGGCTGCTGGTGCCAAACATCCTCCCAAAATGAAACAGTGTTCCCTCTGCCTGCAATGCATGAGACCTGCTGTTTATATTGTGGCAATAGCTTGAGGATAGCTTTCCACCAGAATGACCCCGCTTCTCTGTTACCAGGCAAAGTGTGCTGGTAGTAAGTCTCCCAAACGATGTTGACCCAGGGTATATCTTCCTGATTAAAGAACTTGTTCAAGTATTTCATCAGGAGTGCCTTATTATGTAGAGAGATGCCTAATATACCCAGACCACCATGAGTTTTAGGCATACATGCTTTGTCCCGGGAGATAAGTGCCACACCTTTGTCCATTGTACCATATTTCCTCCAGAAGCAATGCTTGAGATATTTGTTCAGCTGGTTGATAACTGTTGTTGGGATGGATAGGGTGCACATGAAAAAGATGGGCATGCTAGAAAAGACTGACTTGATAAGTGTAAGCTTATCTCCAAGTGAGAGCAGACTAGAGCATCCCATCAATCTATTTTCAATCCTCCTGAGTAGTGGAACATAATCCCCAGTCTGGGGTTTAGTGTTACTCAATGGTAAGCCAAGATAAGACAAAGGGAGTGAACCAATCTGACAGCCCAGTAGTGAAGAGAGGTGTTGCATCTTGTGGTCTGGTGTGTTGATGGAGATCATGGTGGATTTAGCATAATTAACTCTCAATCCTGTGTAGGCAGCAAAATGTTGAAGTAGGTTCTTAACATGCTGCAACTAGTTCTGCTCAGCTGATAGAACTAAAATGGTGTCATCTGCATACTGGATATATAACAGGGTAGTCTGGGCATGACTGATGTTGGATAGGTGGTGTTATCATATCATGGTGCATAGCCTCATTGAGCATGGTTTGTAGCAGATCTGCAGCCAACACAAATATAAGGGGAGAAAGTGGATCTTCTTGTCGAACTCCTTGCTTGCATAGGAACTGTTTGCCAGGGACACCATTGAGGATAACAAAGCTGAAACCAGAGCTGTAAATCATGTTGATCCAATTAATCCATCTTGTGCCAAAACCCTTTGCTCTCAAAATCTCAATAATGGTCTCATGTTTTAGCATGTCAAAGGCTTTCTCAAAATCCAGTTTAAGAAGTATGATTTCCTTACTAGATTGCTGACATTGATGGACATATTCATAGGACCAAGCAAGGCAATCTTGTATACATCTATTATTCAGAAATCCATACTGGTTCTTGTGGATGAGCTTAAGAATAACCTTTTGCAGTCTGTTGGCCAGCAGCTTAGTGAGGATCTTAAGTGTGCAATTTAGCAAGGAAATAGGTCTGAAGTCTGCAGGTGTGCTGGCAGAGTCTTTTTTGGGGATAAGTGTAATGAAAGAGTAGTTGATAGACTGCAAGTTAACTCTTCCATGAAAGAAATCCTCAATGAGATTGTAGAAGTCTTGTGCAACAATGTCCCAGCAAGACTTCAGGAATGCTGCATTGAAACCATCAGGTCCTGGTGCTTTCTCTGAGGGCATATTATGAACCACTGCATCAATTTCTTCTCTAGTGAATGGATTTTCCAAATCAGGTAGATCCTCATGATGATGTAGGAGTTGGTGGAGGTGAAGTGGATTCTGTGATTCAAATCTGGTCCCCAGTCTCTCCTTAAATGCTCTATAAAGAATAGCAGCTTTAGCATTATGTTCTTGGTGTTCAACACCCAGTTCATCTTGGAGGATGGCAATTTTGTTATTCCTGAATTTGATAGTAGCCTTGGCTTGAAAGTATTTAGTGTTGGCCTCACCCATCTTAATCTTTCTGATGGTGGCCCTCTGCCTCCAATAGATTCGTTGCTGAGTTAAGATTTTCTGAAGATGCTCTTTGATTATGTTTCTACCATTGGCCTCAGCAGTGGTTAGATTTCTATATTCCTCCAGAGTGTCATAAAAGTGGATCATATAATTTGTGTCTATAATGATCTGTTTCAAATCAGAGAGCTTGCTGGCCCAAATCTTGGGTCCCTTTCTTAACCTCTTAAATTTGGCTGCAATGATCTTGGCACTGTCAACCTCCTGTACTTGTTGGTCCCAGATATTCTTAACTACTTCTTTAAAATCATGGCGTTCTAACCAGAAATTTTCAAATCTGAAGATAGTAGCTCTGGGGATACTGGTCCCAATCTTGATCATCACAGGTACATGGTCTGAAGCACGTCCCCGTCCTCCCGTGTCGCCCTATGGCGTTCTAACCAGAAATTTTCAAATCTGAAGATAGTAGCTCTGGGGATACTGGTCCCAATCTTGATCATCACAGGTACATGGTCTGAAGCACGTCCCCGTCCTCCCGTGTCGCCCTCCCCGCGGGCGACCCGGGAGCGCCCGCCGCCACCGCCTAGGGTTCTCCCTCCCGCGCCACTTCCCTCGCCGCCGCCGACGAGCGCCCCTAGGCAAAGCCCCTGTGGTGTTGGCGGCGGTGGGGACCTTCTCTCCTGGCATGCGGGATGGGGTGCGGGGTCTCCTTCCTTCAGCGTTGTGGGTCGTCGTGGCGTTCCTCTCCCTCGGCTCCTTCCTGTGATGTCCTGCCCGCCGGCGGTCCTATCCATGGCGTGGTGGCTCTGGATTTTGGCCTCTGGCTGCAGATCTCAATGCCCAGATCCGATCGGGGTGGGAGGCGTTTGGGTTGGGGATGGCCAGCGGCTCCGCGGGACGGTGGTGGTGATGCATCTGGTGGCTTGGTTGCGCCGGTGAGGTGTGGCAGGTGTGCCAGGTGCAATGTCCAGGGCGTGGAGGCGCTTGGTGCTGTGGTGGTTTGGCCCTAGCGCTCTTTCTCCGTCATGTAGTCTCTCTGCGGACGTCGACCTCTTCGATCTAGCCGCTGACGAGTTCCGGCCTTCCCCGTCAGAGATATATGCGGATTGGCGTATATCGCCCCTGGATGTCTAGATCGGAAAGGCTCCGGTCGCGCGTGCTCATATTATCAACCAGCACGGCTTGAAGAGGGCGCGGCGCGAAGCTTCGCTTTCTTATCGGAGTCATGGGACATGTCTAAGTCAAGATTCCCAAGGCATTGGTAGAGGTGGAGAAAGTCATGGTGATTGCAATTGGAGGTCTTGAAGTGTTGGCGGAAAGGTGTACTGGATGCGATGAAGACTGTGTGCTAGGTGTTTGGTGACTTCCAACAGCGGCCTCGGCAAGCGGGGGGTGGCAGCACTAGTGGACTGCAGTTTTGGTGGTGCTTTTCGAGTACCGAGTCTCGATTCCCAGGGTGAAAACCCAAGGTCTGGCCTTTATTGGTTGTACCTGGCAATAGCCTTGTTGAAGGCATTGTTTTTTGGGTGATCTCAGACTTTCTCCAGGGTGAAAACTCAAGATCTTTGATCGGGCAACGACAACGCTTGTGCATTGTTTCCTTCTTGAAGGCGTTGCTTTTGGAGAATCTCTTTTGTAATCCAGGTGTTGTCTTCGGTGGTGGTTAGAGTGCTGTTGTTGTTAGTGATTGAACACCGTGGCGGGACCTTTTTCTTTTCTTTTCTTCTTTTCTTTTTATTTTCTTTTTTGGTTGTGTGTATCCTTGATGCCTTTTGACATCTTGTTGGTACAGAGGCCGGGTGTAATTGGTATCTTCGCGATATTAATATATCCCCTTTCTCGAAAAAAGAAGTGGTTTTAGCAAGTGGGATAGCAGTAGTGTCAGGGAAAGCAAGGGTCCAGAATTCTGATGTTACATGCAGGAAGCACCTCTATTTGAGCCACACAGGTAGAGTAACTATACCTTGTGGGCTTATGAGTCAATCTTCATAGTAGCAGCTCATTACGCTTGGCCTAGTAGTTTGCCACTTTTCTAACTAAATGTACAATACAGTTGGATCAAAATGTCATACAGATTAGCATCTGCTAAAATACTTTTGTCTTTGGATTACAGTTTGCAGGTGAGGACACATCTAGATCACCTTTGGAGTTTGGAGGCACTCCGTTTTGGAAAGGTCGGCTTTGGTTATTTAAGCCTCGTTGCTTGCTTCAGGTGATAGCACCGAGAAGGTAAACTAATTGGTTCATACTAGGGAGTAGTATTGTTCTACAGCTGCATCATCAATTTATCATTACTTGTATTGCAAATCTGACCCTTCCCGCTCAGGCCGGTTTGTCTCGGCGTGTTTCTTGATAAATATCCTTCTTTCCGGTCAAAAAATAAATATCCTTCTTGTTGTTGGCCAAGTTGCATGAGGTACTCTAGTAAGTAGGTGCTGTCGAAAGGGACGCGGACCTTTGGTTCCTGGGTGTATATACATCCTATATGAAAAAAAAATAGTAATTCAACAAAAAGTCAAAAAATTCTGAAAATATTTTTGAAATAAACTTGACCTTCCATTGTACTTGTGAGAAAAATTCCACAAAAAGAAAATCCCCCTTGACTTCTTTTCAAAAAAGACAAATTTTTAACCAAAATAGTGTGAATAGTTACCTATAATAGCAAATAAATTTTGCCTTTTTTGCCCTGAAGTCAACGTTGGGAATTTTTTCGTGAAAATTTATATACTAGTGCGAAAGAAAGTCAAGTTTATTCTAAAAATACTTCTAAACTATTTTGACTTTTTGTTTAATTATTAAAGAAAATTCCCCATATAGGGTGTATATACAACCAGGTTCCGAAGTGTATTTCCCCTGTCGAAAGTAGAAACGTTGTTAAATCAGGCCGTGCCTATCCCCGTCTTGTTTGTACTTCTTGTTCTTAGCTTTTGAAACCGAGGAAAACCTTGTTTACCAAGCTGTGAGCTATCATGCCTATCTGCACTTGGGATCGGCGATGTCGACGCCCACAACATAAAGCTAAAGCAGATATTTATAAGCTCGCCATATGCAGGACGATTCGGACAGGCGAGCTTGAGAAAGAAATTACTTGTTTTGTGATCATGGTCGGCCCCAATATGATTCCCAAAGACTAAAGCTTTGGGAAGGTCATCCCAGTGGATTAGTCTTAGCCTTGGCCTAGAACATGACAAGCTGCTACACAAACCAATTGGTTCCGTCCATTGATGTTACATACACATGGGAAAATATCTAGGGGAGAAATACTATAGAAGTAGTACGACCGAATGGATGCCGTCACCAATGATGAGCGATAAAAAGAGAAGGGGAGATCAATGATGCGCGGCACGGGCACGGCTCGTGTTGCCATCTGGGCGCACACGACTAAAAGATACTCCTAGATATTTAGCGATTGGGTGAACAGTACAGGACCGTGGCTTGTTGCTCGTCGGTGGCGTGGAAAGACAGGGTCTAGCTATCAACCGCTCTTCATGGACTAGTGTTTGCGGAGGATTTCAGCTGAAGCATTTCGCGTGGAATTGTATTGTTCCCGTGGGCAGCGGCTTCTCGGCCTCACAAGAGCCCCTTCCAGCAATCCAACACCCCGTCCCCACCCCCGCCGCGACAGCGACGACCCACCCAATCGCTACTCAAGATGCCGCCCAAGATACCGGCTTTTTTACCTCCGCCGTCCGCCCCCGGGGCCAAAATGCCTCATCGGAAACAAACCAAACCAAAACTAAACCGGTAGTCGGTAGACCCCTGTCCATGTGCGTTGGCTCTTGACTCCCACACGCCCGTGAACTCGTCGCAATACAACCCGCTGTCCTGTTTGATTCCACTCCCACTTTATGTAGATTTCGACGTCCGGCGAGCAGGCGCCGGCGAATGTACGCAGCGCGTGTAAAAAGATCTCGACCAGACACGTCGCGCATCGACTGCCGGAATACGCATGACGACATTTGTCCATGTCACTGCCGCGCTCCGTGGCACGGTCAAAACGACAAATTTGACCTGTGAACGAAAAAAATTCACAAAATGAACTGTTGACGAAAAAATTTCATCCGGCTGACCCTTTTGTGTAGCGGCCGACAGTTAGACGCCACACCACACTGTGCAGCGCCTGACTGACAGGCGCTACACGCCTGGCCAGCGTCGCACTCCGGGCTGACTAAAAATTGCTAAGTCAGTGTGTAACGCCTGTGAGCTAGGCGCTACACTGTACAGTGTAGCGCCCAGTGTCTAGGCGCTGCACGGTCGACTCAGACGCTGCAATCGATCGATTGGAGTTGGACGTGGCGGTCTATGTTGCCTTGGCGATGTGCTCTGTGCTCTGAGCTTTGGGGTACGCTCTTGTAGATAGTCCTGGCACAAACTTGCTCTTTCATCAGTTTCTCGACATAACGGCGATGCGATGCGATATGATATAGTACTAGTTCTAGTAGTACTTGAGTAGTTCAAAAATGGTTACTGTACACCCTTGGACAAATATAGTGCACACGGTCACGTGAAGGCCGTAACTATCATCAAGGCGTCCTTAAACGCATGCACTTTTCAGGGGAGCACATGCGCTGCAACATCATCAGGATAACTAGTCCGAACACAGTGACGGCACATGGCGAGGCAGTCAACAAATGCAGGTGTGGAAGGAGATGTGTAGTCAAACTCAGGAGATCCGCTTGCCCCACGGCCACGGGTGTTTCGCGGCAAATCCTGCTATGCTAGCGCGTCGGGTCGCACACTGCACTGTATAGTGTAGCGTCTAACTCTCAGGCGTTGCACATTGACTTAGTAATTTTTAAGCAGTTCGGGGTGTGACGCTGGCCAGACGTGTAGCGCATGTCAGTCAGGTGCTGCACAGTGTAATGTGGCGCCTAGCTGTCGGGCGTTACACAAAAGGGTCAGCCGGCTGAATTTTTTTCGTCAACAGTTCATTTTGTGAATTCTTTTCGTCCATAGGTCAAATTTGTCATTTTTGCCCCCTGTCACTAGTGTTGCCTTCCTTTTCTGCCATTCCCTTTCACTTCTTTTTAGAAACTCTTGGATCTATCATGTGTGTCACTATTCATCCTGTCTGCTACTACCACTTGCTCTCTGTGCATATCTTCCTCAACGGAAGGACTCACCACTCTCATCACATCCATTTCATCTCTATCCACCCAGTGTCCAGTACACATAGCAAAACCATATCCCGTTGTACTGGATGGATAGGTGAGTTTTCGGTTCCAGAATAAACAGTTTTGTCACGGTTGCAGTGCATCACAATACACTGTTTAAAATACGTGGCCTTTTATGGGTAGTGGTGGCCTCGGGGTTTATCTATCCAAGCAAAATATTGCTCATAGTGCTATGAACAATATTGATGCGCTGGTGCACGTATATACCGTGGTTATGTCCGATCAGTCTTTGCACAAACTCTTCTCCAAGGTTCTGTCTCATCGTTTGGCTCCCGGCCTTTCAAAGATTGTCAGCTGCAACCAAGGCGCTTTTCTTCAAAACCGGTCGCTCCACGATAACTTTCAACTGGCTAACAACTGAATTGCAATGTTGCGTGTCTTCAGGAAACCAAGACTGCTTTGGTTGATAGAAATACCGTTGCCGAACCCATTGGCTCCAACTTCTGTGACAATTTTATCTTCAAGGCGGCTGATGGTTCGCAAGGAGGTATTTTGTTGGCGTGTTCCAATGCTTTCCAGCTCTATCTGAACCCTGGGGCGTGCGGGAATTCTCAGTTTCTGGAACAATCACAGATAGCTCCACTGGTGCCTGTTGGTCGATCACAGCAGTTTACGGGCCGCAATCTGATGAGGACAAGATCCGGTTTATGCATGAACTGCGTCTCATCCAATCTACTGTGCTTGACAAGTGGATGATCCTCGGTGACTTCAATCTTATTTGCCGGACCAATGAGAAGAACAACCCCAATATCAATCTTCGCATGCTGGGCAGATTCATGAATATGATTGATGCACTTGAATTAAAGGATTTGCCGCTGTCTGGAAGGAGGTTTACCTGGTCCAATGAGAGGCAAAACACTACCCTGACTAGGATTGATAGAATTCTTGTGTCCAAAGAGGCTGCCTTCCCTCAATATAATCTGTCGCCGGCCTCTACGGCTATATCTGATCATTGTGCACTGATTCTCAAAAAGATGAATGTCCAGAGGTTCAAGGGGTTTAGGTTTGAGTCATTTTGGCTCAAAGCAGATGGGGTGCAGGAAGTCATCCAGAAGGCTTGGGATAAGCAAGTGCACTCCAATGATGCTTTGCGCACTCTGCACATCAAGCTCTCTAGGACTGCAGCCGCGCTCAGGAAGTGGGACAGGGCTCGCAGAGCACAGAGCAATTTGGCAACCAATATTGCTAACGAGGTTATTTTCAATCTTGATCTTGTAATGGAGGAAAGGGAGCTTTCGGAGGCAGAATGGGAGTTGAGAAGATTTCTCAAAGCTAGATTGCTGGGCATCGCTACGGTTGAACGGGCACAATGGAGGCAGAGATCCCGGCTTACCAAGATTAGAGTGGGGGATGCAAACTGTAAATTCTTTCTATTGCGAGCCAACAGGCGGAGAAGGAAGAATTACATCACCAAGTTGGACACACCTTCTGGAGAGGTTTCGGATCATGGGGACAAGGCCAAGCTCATCTTCGATCACTTCAACTCTTTGCTTGGGAAGGCTCCTATCCCTGGGATCAAAATGAACTGGGCGGCCCTGGGTATTCAGACCTCTAATTTGCAGCACCTGGAATCTCAATTCAGTAGAGAGGAAATCAAAGGGGCAGTTTTTGATATTCATGATGAGAAAGCTCCAGGGCCGGACGGCTTCATCGGGGGCTTCTTCAAGAGATTCTGGCCCTTGATCGCTGATGACATATGTAATGCCCTCAATCAATTTCAGCAGCTGCGGGGTGATCAGTGGAAGCTACTTAACTCTGCCTTGATTGTTTTGTTGCCTAAGAAAGTGGACGCCACTATAGTTGGAGATTACCGCCCGGTGAGCTTCATGCATAGCATTGCCAAGATTGCTTGTAAGGTTCTTGCCAACCGCCAGGGCCCAGAGTTGCATCGCTTGATCTCCCACAGCCAGAGTGCATTCATCCGTGGTAGGTCCATTCAGGACAACTTTCTCCATGTCCAGAATGTGATCAAAGAGGCCCATAAGAAGAAGCCCCTCCTCTTCCTTAAGTTGGATATTGCCAAGGCGTTTGACTCAGTTAGCTGGCCCTATTTACTGGAGGTGATGGAAGCATTTGGGTTTGGTCAGCGCTGGAGAGATATGATTAGCATCCTGCTTGCGACTGCTTCCTCTCGCGTTATGCTTAATGGATCCCCTGGAATTCCTTTTCTGCATAGGAGGGGATTGAGGCAGGGGGATCCTCTGTCCCCCTTGCTTTTTATTATTGCCTTGGACCCGCTACAGCGTCTGTTTCAGAGGGCAACTGAGGTGAACATCCTGTCCCCTATCCCCTTACGCGCTGCCCGTCTACGGACAAGTTTCTATGCGGATGATGCGGCACTCTTTGTGAACCCTTGCTGTTCGGAGCTTGCTGCCTTGAAGAGGATACTCTCGACTTTCGGAGAGATCTCTGGACTAAGGATAAATGAGGCAAAATGTGTCCTGTTTCCAATCCAATGCAACGGGTTGGATATTCCTGGGCTGCTCCAGCACTTCGGTGGACCGTGCGAATCGTTCCCTTGCACTTATTTGGGTCTCCCCCTCTCCACTCGCAGGCTTCAGCGGATTGAGCTGCAACCACTATTGGATAAGGGGGCGGCCAGGTTAAAGGCTTGGAAAGGAAAGCTTCTGCATCACACTGGACGGCTAGCGCTGATCAACTTGGTGTTTACTAGCACGGTGACCTATTTTTTGACGATCTTTGCTCCTTACAAATGGTTCATGAAGAAGCTTGACAAAATGAGAAGAAACTTCCTGTGGAACGCGGACGAGGAGGCCCACAGGGGCAAATGTCTGGTCAATTGGAGACGTATTTGTGTGCCTAAGGTGGTTGGAGGTCTTTGCATCAAAGACCTTTCGGCCTTCAGTATAGCCCTGCGACTGCGATGGCCCTGGTTTCAATGGGACGCCATGGATAGACCGTGGAAAGGGACGGCGACTCCTTGCGAGGCTACGGACCATCAATTCTTTCAGTCCTGCACCAAAATCTCTGTTGGCAATGGGGTTCAGACTGCTTTCTGGTCTGATCGCTGGTTGGATGGGATAGCACCAATGGAGCTGGCTCCAGGCCTTTTCAACCTTGCAAGACACAAGCAAATTTCAGTTGCGGATGCCATCCGTGAGGGTGGTTGGATGAAAGGTCTACAGCGCATGACCACGGCTGATCTGCTGCACTCCTTTGTTTCTTTTTGGCATAAGGTTCAACAATTCCAAGTGAATGAGGAGGATGACAAGATTACTTGGACTCTCACGGCTAATGGGAACTACTCTGCCAAGTCGGCCTCCGAACAACAATTCATCGCTCGTATCCCAATGCCGCGGTTGTCTACAGTGTGGAAGACAAAAGGAGAATCAAAGGTGAAATTCTTTATTTGGACCCTTATACAGAATAGATTGTGGACGGCCGATCGGTTGCAACGCAGAGAGTGGGACCATCAGGCTTCCTGCTGTGCCAGTGACCAAGTTCTGGAGTCAGCCAAACACCTCATTTTGGGTTGTCCATTTGCTAAGGAGATCTGGCACTTGATGGCTGATCAACTCAAGGATGCAGCTGCGGTTGCCTTGCAGGCTGCCTCAATCAACACCTGGTGGGACAGGACGTTTTTGCTAAACAGAAAAGGGCCTCCGGTGAACGAGTGCACAACGGCAATCTATGTGGCCTGGAACCTCTGGAACGAGCGCAACAGATGCATCTTTAAGCAAGAACGACGCACTGCAGCAGGGCTTTGTTCTTTGATTAGGGACGAGTTAGGCCTGCTGAAGGAGGCATGGGAGTAGTTCCTCTGTTCTTTGCCAGGCTGCTTATGGCACCCTAGCTATTTTCTTGTTTTTGTTGCTTTAGTTAGTCCTCCGGGTTGTCCCTCTCTTAAATGAAAAGGCAGAGCACCTGCCATTCCGGTCAAAAAAAATTGGTTGTCGGGACCCCGATCCTAAGTCACACCGGTCTAGCATGTAACACATCATATCACTTTGCGGCCTCACGCATGGTAACCCACGGCTGCCGCCTTTACCTGGGCCGGGACCGTTTGCGCCTTTTGGCTCACGTATATGATTGTGTCGCTAGCATCCATGAGACAGAGAACCCGGGCCGACATGACTAGTCGTAAACCAAGGTGGCACAAACTTACAGGGACAGGCATACATGACCCAGCAATGCACGTGTCGGTCAGCAGCGAGTGTAACCGAGTCGTAGCAAGCTACAAGGACTCCAGTAAAACACCGCGTGACATTTCCCCGTAGGGACAGACACAGGAGCAAAGAAGGACACATGCCGGTCAATCCAGGTGCTCTGAATGGAAGCACTAGGAGGCATTTCCCCATAAGGAAGGCTACCAAGAATAAACAACTAGGTGTCGGATCCCACACATATCAGTGCATTTCAAACATACACACAATATGCATGATATGTGTAAATACAACATGGCATCACAACATAACTCTATGACTCAAAGTATTTATTTAAGAGGCTCCGAGGAGCCATACGTAACATGATATTACAAACAGGGGTCACATGACCCATCATACAAAGCATACAAGCAACGGAAGCATAACATGTCTGGGTACAGACAACTACAAAAGGAAAAGGCTGAGAAGCCTGACTATCTACAAGACCCTCCCAAGGGTACAAGATCGTAGCTGGGAAACAAGCTACTCGTCGAAGTCCACGTGGAACTACTAGTGAGACCGAAGTCTCCTCTGCAAAACATAAATTAAGCAAACGTGAGTACAAAGGTACTCAGCAAGACTTACATCAGATTCTATCATACATGCATTAGTATCAAGAAGGGTACTGTGGGGTTTGGCTGCAGCAAGCCAGCTTTGACTCAGTGGCTATCCTGTTCTACGACTACTAGTAATTTCTTTGAGGTGAGGAAGCGCACACGAGTCCACTAATCACCACAACGATACACCACTATGGATTCTCTCCCGTCTTCCTATGAGAAGGCCATCCATAGCACTCACGCTTATCTTGAGCATTTTAGAGTATCCACTTCAGGTTGTCTATGAACCATATAAGTCTTCCAAGTAGTCCATATCCGCGGACGCGGCTATTCGAATAGATCATATTACCCTGCAGGGGTGTACTTCTTCACACACGCTCTCACCACTTACCACCATATACACGTCATGTATCTCGGCAACCTTCAAGAGGAAGCCTGGCGAGGGTGTCGGCCACAACCTGACTAACCACACAAGTCTCTAGTCCAGGTTTATCGCCTATTTGAGTCCGACCCGCAAGGAAGTCCGGCCGAGGTTTCCACTACGGCCCCAAACGATGTGAGCAGGGTTCCCAAGCCCACCATCTGGGTGCTACTTGGTACACTGTGCCACTGTGCCTAGTCTGCCACAAGCCCACCTGGCCGGGTGCCACTTGGTAGACCAATAACACGTCCTACAAACACCAGAAACTAGTTGCAACTCCTGGACAGAGATCGAGGCGATTAATAAGCCGAGAGGGGCCGAGTTACCGGAACCCAATGTGTGGTAGCAACTATCTTGGACAACATACACAGGACTCAGTTCCTAAGAACGGTCTCAATGAGACAACCCACCATGTACTCCTACATGGCCTCTCACCGTTACCTTTACCAAAACGTGTTCACACACTTAGCTCTCAGCATCAGAACATAGCATATCACTCTGATCCAATCCCGATGAATCAGACCTGACACAACTCTAAGCAATAGCAGGCATGGCATGGATAGTTCACATCATGGCTCAAGCAACTCCTCATCATGCTAGGAGGTTTTAACTATTTACTGTGACAATGACAGGTCATGCAGAGGAATGGGTTCAACCACCACAACATGAAGTAGCAGTTGAATCGTTGTTGTCCTAATGCAGTAAAAGAGAGCAGGAGCATGAGAATGGGATTGTATCGGAATGCTCAAGGGGGTTTGCTTGCCTGGAATATCAACACGGTAGCACTGCTCCTCGGATAGGTAGTCGGTGCCACTCGCAGGAGCAGGACCTATCGAGAAGAACAGTACCGGAGAGGCAATCAATACACATCAAATGCAGCAATATGATGCATGATCATGGCATAAAGATATGATGTGGTTTGAGCTAATGCATCTAACATTCAATTTGCATGAAGTCCATTTGAACCAAGATTCAAATGCAACTTCAAAGATAAGCATCTAAACTGCCACTATTTGAATTTGACCTGATCAGCAGGTATAAGTTGTTTAAACATGCATGAAAATGGTACAAATGGATTCTTTGGATTTTTCTGATAATTTTTCATATATAAATTATTTCAATCTGAGCTACGGTTAATTTTCTATGAAATTTTGAAGTTTAAACGAATTTCTGGAATTTCCTGGATTATTTTTAATCCAGAAAAGTGTTTATTGCGTCAGCGTGATGTCAGCAACATGTCAGCAGGTCAATGGGGTTGACCCAGGTCAAACCTGACCAGTGGGGCCCATTGGTCAGTGACACAGGGACTAATCCCGGTCAAACCCAGCGCTGACTGGGGTTTGACCCGCGGTAGGGCCCGCTGTCAGTGGCTAATGGGTGGCTAATCAGTGGGGTTAGCCCCTAATGACCCTGCCACGTCGGCAGCTAACGCCGGTGCTAATCCGGCGCGGCGGCGATCGCCGGCCGGCCATTTCCGGCCACGGCTGGTCGCGCGGCTAGGCGCGTTGGAACGGCCGCGGTGCGGCGCATCTATTGGTGGTCGCGGGGATGCCGGAGGCTGCGCATAGCGGCGACGGCGACGAGCGTATGCAGCGGCGACGAGCTCTCGGCTCCGGCGATTAGCGCGGCTATGGCGTGCAAACCGCACGGGGAAGAGAGGGGAAGGGCTCAGGGGCTCACGGCGGAGTCTACGGGCGGGTCAGCGTGCTCGGGGACGGCTCGGAGACGACGGACGATCACCGGCGATCTCGGCGGCCGAGGGGTGAAGACGATGGCGCTGGCGAGGCTACGGTGCTTCCCGGCTCCTGTGCTTCGTCTGGTCGACGTGCGGCGTCACGGCGAGGTCGAGGAACACGGTCCCGAGGCGAGGCGGATGCTCTGGGCATGGCAACGGCGAGCGGCGGTGACGGCTGCGCTCGGGTGGTTGCGCGCGAGAGAGACAGGGGTGGGGACGAGCACGGGAGAGAGAGGGGAGTGAGCTGGGGGCTGTTGTGGCGTCGTCCATGGCGTCCAGAGAGAAGAGGGGGCAGCCAGGCAGGGTGGAGGTGGCCGTGTGCGTGCCGGCGCCCCGCGGGCACACGCCCTGTCCGACTGGCGCGAGGTCAGGGACGACTGGCGTCGTCCGTTGGTGGGCTGGGCCGCACAGCCACGGTGCTGGGCCTGCTGGTGAGCACCAGGTAAGTTTCCCTTTTTTTTATTTCTTTTCTGTTTGTTTCTTTTCTGTAGTCTGTTTATGATTTAGTAGAAATACCAAATCAATTTATTTGCTTCGGATGATTTTTTTAGGGACTAGGTGGATTATTCCAGAGTCCCTCACAAAATATCAGAATTATTGAAGCAATAAAAATATTTATAGCATTTATAGGCTCTAATTCAAAATAGAATATGAATTAATTCAAAATCCAACATGGCTAGGAAAAATGTGCATCACCTCTGGTTGCTGTTTCCAGAATTTTCCAAAATGATGAACATTTTGAAGGCCATTTTGGGTTCACTGAAAAATATTTTAGTTGAACCTATTTGAAAACCATTTGATGCTAGGGTTTGAACATCCCCATTTCAAGATTAAAAGAATTTAAACATGATGCAAACAAGACTAGCTAGTCTAAGTGCATACCAGACTAGGGATGTGACATTGGTTAACATGACTGTCAAGCTGACGAGACAAAAAAAGTGTAGCAGTTTTCTCATCAAACTCACCGTGAAGCTTTTAGACATAGTCGCTTGGTAGGTTTTGATGGACATTTCTTCGCGCCAAATGTTTCGGGCCTAAATGCAGAGCTTGAATTGCTATGATCTTATCGACGGCCTCTTCTACCATTCTGCTCAATGGTGCACCTAGACCATCGGTTTGGCATCCTCGTGGACTACGGCAAGGAGACACCCTTTCCCCGATGCTTTTCATAATTGTTATGGATGCACTAAACCTCTTGATTTCCAAGGCGGACGAAAGAGGTTTGCTCATCCTTCCCTGGTCGCGTTGGTCCACACAGATTATCCCTATATGCAGATGATGCCATCCTCTTCCTTCGTGCTAATCTATCAGATGTTTAAGTTACTCAAGTTCTTCTTGAGGTCTTTGGGGATGCCTCTAGTTTAAGTTGCAATCTGACCGAAAGTTCAATCTCTCCCATACATAGTGAAAGAGGAGACATCTGCATGTTGTGCTTTACTACATTGCAAGTTAACATTATTGCCTATCATATACCTCGATTTACCCCTCAACTGCAAAAAACAAAAAAAGAAGATTTTCAGAGGTTGTTGGATGTCATTAGGTCGCGACTAGCTTCCTGTCATGCTGCCATGTTGGCCCAAAGTGGCCGCCTCATTTTGGTGCAATTAGTGCTCACCTCGATCACGACTTTTCATCTGTTGTCGTTGGACCCCCTCCCCCCCTTGGGTTCTAGAAACCATTGACAAAATTCGTCGTGCTTTCCTTTGGAAAGGATCCAAGGATGCGAAAGCACATTTGCTCCCTTGGTGGTTTTGGTAATTCATGTCAACATACATATTGTTGGACTAACACTTTTACCTAGTATATTTCAGAAAAGTTCAACAGTGGCATGGCAAGGACATGGTGAATGTGGATCCCTTCAAAATGCTAAGGAAATGGATTGGCATAAGCTTCAAGACTCTACATTTTTGGTTAAGTGATCCAAGATCACATTGAGTCCTATAGGAAAGCTAATACTATTAAAAGGGGATGAGGTTTTGATGATGAGTTTGTTGCTCAAGTGCTTGAAGATATTGCTCAAAAACCCTCAACCACATTCTCCAAATCCCATCAAGTCCAAACCCTAAAAGTCCATCTCGGTCCCACCAAAACCTTTCCATCCGGACCCACCGAGATGATCACACACACTGCCACAGCCAAACCCTAACACTTCGGTTCTACCGAAATGGATCTCGGTCTCACCGAGATGGCGTGACCAAGTTTTTGTAATGCCATCGCTTCACTTCGGATTCACCGAGATGAACTGATCGGAATTACCGAGATGAAGTTTTGCCCTAGCCATTGCACTTCGGTCGCTCCAAGACGTTCCGTTCGGTCTCACCGAAAAGCCTAACGGTTGAGTCTTTTACATAGGTCGGTCTCACCGAGATTTCTGATCGGCGTCACCAAGTTGGGTCAAAAGCTTGTAATGGTTGGATTTTTGGTGCTGCCTATTTATACCCTTCCACCCTCACCTACTCTCTAAGAGAGCCATCAGAACGAACCTACACTTCCACCATTCATTTTCTGAGAGAGAGCCACCTACTCATGTGTTGAGATCAAGAGATTCCAATCCAATCATTTGAACCTTGATTTCTAGCCTTCCCCAAGTTGCTTTCCACTCAATTCCTTCTCCTACCAAAGCCAAATCTGTGAGAGAGTGATTTAGTGTTGGGGAGACTATCTTTTGAAGCACAAGAGCAAGGAGTTCATCATCAACAACACATCTATTACCTTTTGGAGAGTGGTGTCTCCTAGATTGGTTAGGTGTTACTTGGGAGCCTCCTAGATCATGTGGAGTTGAACAAAGGAGTTTGTAAGGGCAAGGAGATCGCCTACTTCGTGAAGATCTACCCGAGTGAGGCTAGTCCTTCGTGGACGTAATCCATGGTGGAATAGACAAGGTTGCTTCTTTCAGGACCCTTCGTGGGTGGAGCCCTCCATGGACTCGCACAACCGTTACCCTCCGTGGGTTGAAGTCTCCATCAACGTGGACGTACGATAGCACCACCTATCAGAACCACGCCAAAAACCACCGTGTCTTCATTGCGTTTGATCTTCTCTTCTCTACCCCATTACTTTCCGCATAATTGCATGTTGTACTATTTTCGCTGCTCTATCTCTAGATATGCATGTGTAGGAAGTATTGGTTGTATCTTAACTAGTGCTAAAATCTGCCTAAACTTCAAGAAAACAAAAAACTGCACCTTTGGCTTGTTAAGTGTCTATTCACCCCCTCTCTAGACCTATCTTCTCGACCCTACAGGATGTTGTGGGAGGGCATTGTCCGGTTAAATGGTAGGTGGTGTGTATGCCTAAGATTCATGGATGGTTGGATCTCATTTGTCTCAATGGCATGAGCCCCGCTATGAAGTTGAGGCATGGTTAGCTCGCCAGGACTGCTCCTGACATACCATGTCGTCACCTTGGGTGCCCCTAAATGAAGATGACAGAACAAGATTTATCACTTCTTCCAAGGTTATTACGGGTGATGGTAAATGCACCTTATTTTGGTCGACCGCTGACTTGATGCTGTTCCGGTTCCTGCCATTGCCCCTAATATTGTGAAGGTCGTCCCTGAGCTAATCAAAAGTAAATGCATGGTCGCTGATGCTCTCTCAACTGGTCGCTAGATACACAACTTTAAACCGTAGATCACAATTAATTTGTTCACACAACTCCTTGATTTGTGGGAAGGAGTGCATGATATCTAGCTCACCCCCAAAATTGATGACTCATGGACATGGACTTTGGGGCCCGCTGGTAGTTTTACAACTCGATTCGGCGTACTTATCCTACTTCGCGGGGTTGCCTCACTGCTCCTCTGTAATGTCCTTATGGAAAACTTAGGCATTGTTGCATTGTAAGTTATTCGTTTGGCTTGTATTACGTAGACGTATTTGAACACCGGACCGGCGCACCAGACACGGTCTGCCTCATAATGAGCATTGTGTCTTGTGCTTGATTGATCTGGAAGATGTGGATCATCTTCTTGTGGGTTTTCTATCTCAAACATTATCTGGAGTTGGTTGTTGGATTCGTGTGGTCTTTCGACGATCACCCCGGTCATTAACTCCTTCATGGATTGGTGTTCTACGGCTAGGACCAGATTCGAGCCTAAGGACGAAAAAAAATCTCTATTGCATCATCATCTTGATTGCATGGTCTATCTGGAAGGAGAGAAATAATAGTGTTTTCGAGGATAAGCATCGTTCGATGAAATCCCTTCTAGATCAGATTAAATATGATGCATCCAATTGGTACAAAACATGATCCAAGTTCTTAGAGCCTCTTTTAGCTAGTGTCACTATCTCTGGTCGTTGGGTGTAGGTTGTAGTTCATCTTCCTAGTTGTTTCTTGGCCTTGTCGTGTCGTGTGTGGCTGTTCTTCTTGCCCTGTATTTATTTTCGGATTTTGTTGTTTCTCTTCTGTCTACAATGATCACATGCAGTCCTCCTGCATGGTTCGAAAAAAATGTGTGTACTCAATTAGCGCGGGTAGAGTATAGTGGAAAAACTTCCTTCATACATATAGTAGTGTTTTTTTAGAAGATGAGTACTTTGAATCCACGCTAATTAAGGATGTAGGCAACCGATTATTGAAAATATGATAAAATCAACAAAAAGAGGACACAACAAGGTGGTTGCCCAAACAAAATACTAGTTGTAGTTTATTCACTTAAGACCAACTCCAACAACAGAACAAAAAACGCCGTCGTGGCCAAAAAACATTTTTATTTTTGAGAAAAAGGCTCCAACAACAACCCTATAGCTATATGGTGAACAACTATTTTTTGGTCCTGACCAGAAATTGCTTCAAGTGATGTATATTTGGGTCACAACTAGCAGCCAGCCAAAAACCAAAATAGCTGTTGTGTGAGTCCCAACCACTGATTTGGAAATTCACCTCGCAGCCGCCTCATCGTCCGTCGCTGCCGCACCCGATTCCGTCTGCCCTACCCCACCACCACCTGTCCAGAGCCATGCCGCCGCCCCGTAGTCTAATACGGCTGCCCCAATCCCCGCAGCTCCCCAAACCCTTGCGCCAGCCGCCGCCCCATTCCGGGACATGCCTTTTCCATTTATTTATAAAGGGTGTTTTTTATTAGCTCATTGTCACTATGAGCTAACAAAGAACACCCTACCTCTGTACGACGAGGGTGCACACATCCAACACAAACGCCACACACAAAGGATCCCACGGGCAAAGAGAAAAGTCGTACAAAACCAAAGATATGCCTAGATAGTGGAAAATAAAAAGAACATAAAAGGGCAACATTGATCCTCGTTGAGCAGCTATAGACCCAATATAGATGATGTAATCACACACGATTCAAACGTGCATACACTAGGCAAGCAACCAGCCACCAAGAACCGTTTGTGAAATCCGTCTTTGCACACATGGAGTAGATTGCTAGGTGAGAGAAGATAATATCGTCAAAATCTCACATTGGATATTGTCCACATGCTAGTACGTGCAACTATGCAGCGATGAGGAGTGGATGAGCTTTGCCTTCAATGTGATGCCTCCAACGAGGAACGTGATTTGCATCATCATTGCGGGATTCGACTAATGATACCAACTCCTAGATTTTCATCATGGTTGCATGTATTTGTGCATCGAAAGGGAACGTTGTAGAGCGACATCATGACCGGGTCTAGATAGCCAAACCTATATTTTCACATTGGATAGTCGATACAAAAGCTGTCGACTAAATCCTTAGGATGCCACCATATCTAGACCGAGTCAGTGACTAGATTACCTGTTGTGTCTTGATCCCCCCCCCCCCCCCCCGCAGTTGATTGCTGACACCACCATTTGTCAAGTCCTCTTAGTGAATCACGTTCGCTGTCAAACGACCACTGTGAAAAGATAAGTGATGCCAGTGCCAGGAGATACCTGAATGAACGTCAACACAACATGTCAAACGATGTTGGGAGGAGATGCATTGAACTTTAATCATACAGGAGGGAGTCGACAACCACATAACATGCCAAACGGGAAACATGCAAAACTACATGTGGTTTCCACCAATCTATCGAAGTCACCGAATCGCCACGATCCCGATTGATCAACATTGGATGCTTATACTAGGATGTTCCATGATACGAAACTGGCGCACCCCTTGAATTTGTCAACCCACATGCATGCACGCTGATGGTAGGTAAACCCGTTAGTACCCTCGGTAGGGTGGCGAATGTGGTCGAAAGTACCAGATCAGAGATCACACGAGGAAGTTACCCAGGTTCGGGCCTCCAGGAAGGAGTAACACCCTACGTCCTGCTTTTGGATTGTCTTCATGGTCGAGTACCTCGTGAGAGGATTACAATGGGGGATGAAGCATGAGACTGCCGAGAGTATGGTTCTACGAGAGTAGATGGGAATGGCTGCCCCTAGCCCCCACCTTATATAGATGACGGGGGCTAGGGTTTTAGAGGAGATTGATCCGATCTAAGCCGCCGCCACCTTGGCTTGCTCACTAAGATGGTACATAGATGTGTATTTGGGCCTCTCGGTTCTTCTCCAGCGGTCATACCTTCACTGAGCCCCATGGGCCCCGAGATAGGCCTCCTGCTAGGCTCCCTTTAAGAGGCCACCTCCGGTGTATTACACGGTCAGTAGCCCCTAGCGTGTCTGGAGTTGGAGTATTTTGGTCTTTAGAGCGAGAACCCAGTCGGGCTCCTTTAGTTTTTTTTTTGAAAAAGCACCCACTTTATTAATTGGAAATAATGGTTACATTGTCTATAAGACGAGGTACAATATTCTCCATAGGCTCCTCAAACCAATCTCCAGTTACAGAAAATTTCGCTAGCCTAGCGAGTTCATGAGCAACCTTATTAGCTACCCTATTACAATGTTCAAATCTAGTCAAAGGAAAATCACATGCCATGAAGTAGCAATCATCAAAGACTGCCGCCGCCGCTCCTGCAGATTGTCCTCCATTCTTCATTATGTAAATGACTTCCATATTATCAGAGTTAATAACAAGACGATTGCATCCCGCCTTTTGTGCAAGAACTAAGCCAAACCTAAGAGCCATCGCTTCTGCTATTAGTACATCAGCACACCAATCAATCTTCCAGTTCACCAACAATGAATTTTCCTTTGTCATCTCTGAGGACAGCACCAGCCGTGCCCCTGAGCAGATCATGGTCAAAAGAAGCATCAACATTCAGCTTAACAAAACTCATAGGAGGTCTACTCCATCCTCCTTTTTTACTAGTCGCACTAGGGGAGTGGGCATTAACATAGTTTGTCGTTATAGCATGAACCCCCATCAAAATCTGGTTTACATCTTGAGACTTTCCTTCATGAACCAACATGCGTCTATCCCACCATAAATACCAAGCGGTTATCGTGATAATTCATGTGCATTCTGGCAACCCAATATAGATAGCTCTTGGTGTGGCATAAGAACTAATAATTCAAGAACTGCCTTACCCGCACGATCAATAACACAAGCTTTCTTAATCACCTCGCACATCCCCAACTTACCCCAAACCTCTTTTTCCTTCTGACACAGAAACACAACGTGTTTTGTATCTTCTTGCCCATTTGAGCATGATGGCCAGATGGGAGAAACTTTCATGTGTCTATTGGCAAGTGTAACAAGACACGGTAGAGTTCCATGCAACGTATGCCAAATATTTTTTTTACCTTTGCCGGACACGATAATTTCCAAATCTTACCCCAAATAGGATTGACACTTATTCGACCCATACCATTAGTATATTTAAATTTCCTCCCATGTTGTTGGTTCCATTCTTCCAAATAAGCTGATCGAACAGTGAACACACCATTTTTGTATAGCTCCACGCAATGAAATCCGACATATTATGCATAGGGAGGGGGTTCGCGAGGACCCTTTGCGCATCAATTGGTCAGAACGTTTGTCTCACCAAATCTTCATCCCAACAATTTGTGATTGGATCAATAAGATCGGCAACCTTTGAAAGAAGGTTCCCACTTCTAGGAGTAATAATTTTCCTATTCGCACAATTCAGAATCCATGCATCTCTCCAAATATCGATATTTTGTCCATTTCCAACTCGCCAGATATAACCATTTCTCAAGGAGTTGACTCCCGCCATAATGCTTTGCCAAGTAAACGAGGATCCCTTCCTTAAACTTGCATTCATCAAATCACCCTCAGGGGAATACTTAGCTGTCAAGATAGTGGCTCATAAAGAATCAGGATTATCAAGAAGACGCCACGCTTGTTTAGCTAACAATGCCAGATTGAAACAGTGTATATCTTGGAAGCCCATACCTCCTTGATCTTTTGGAACACACATCTTCCACCATGCCATCAAATGCATCTTCTTCTGATTGTCCTCATCACCCCACCAAAATTGCAACATCGCGTCAGTAATTCCTTTGCAATATTTTTTAGGAATTTTAAAGACAGACATGGCATAGGTGGGGATGACTTGTACAACAGATTTGAGAAAAATTTCCTTCCCTCCAGAGGATAACAATTTTTATTTCCATCCACTATTTTTCATAATAATTCGATCGACCAGGAATTGAAAACAATCGCTTTTGTCCATGCCCACATTGGCAGGCAAACCAAAGTATTTTTCATTGAGGGCTTCAGTCATAATATTCAAAATTGTACATATTTGTGCCTTGTCTTCCACTTTTGTATTGGGACTAAAAAATATACTAGATTTTTCAACACTAACCATTTGCCCCGAGGCGGCTCAATAAGAATCCAAAACTGATTTCAAAGCCTCCGCACTCGTGGAATTGGCTCGCATAAGGATCAAAAAGTCATCAGCAAAGAGGAGATTAGAAATTGATGGGGCATCTCTGCTAACCTTTATACCAGAAATGTTGCCATTCTCCTCAGCATTAGCTAAAAGGGTAGTCAGGCCCTCTGTACATAACAGGAATAAGTAGGGAGAGAGGGGATCACCCTGCCTCAATCCTCTAGTAGGCTTAAAACTCTCAGTCTCTTCATCATTAAAACAGACCCGGTACTCCACAGAGGATACACATTGCATAATTAAATTCACCCAATTCTCTTTAAAACCCAATTTTAGCATAATTTCCTTTAAAAAACACCACTCCACTCTGTCATATGCTTTGTGCATATCTAATTTGATGGCACACAAACCCTCTTTACCCGCCCTTTTGTTCTTTATTGTATGAAAACATTCATATGCCACTAAGATATTGTCTGTAATCAATCTTCCAGGCACAAAAGCACTCTGAGTTGGGCTAATAATATCTGATAGGATTATCTTTAGACGAGCAGCAATCATTTTTTAAATAACCTTACACACCACATTGCACAAGCTGATTGGTCTAAATTGAGTTACCTTTTCTGGAGAGTTAATCTTTGGTATCATTACAATTGCGGTATCATTCCACCCAGTCAGTATAGAATAGGTATTTACCGCCCGAAGAACCTCTTCGGTCAGGTCATCACCCAACATAGACCAAAATCTTTTGTAAAAAATAGCATGGAGGCCATCGGGGCCTGGCGCTTTTAAATCACCAATATCAAATAGGGCCTTTTGAACCTCCTTGGCCGTATAGGGGCGAGAGGAGCATTATTCATTTCATCGGTCACTTTTCGTTGGACAAGAGATAGAACCTCCAGGTTTGGTTGGGAAACTTCTGATGTAAAAAGGTTTAAAAAATACCCCATAATGTGATCCTTCATCTCTGTATCATGCACCCAAACACCATTATCGTCAAGCAATTTTTAATCCGATTTCTTTTTCTTTCTGGCCGTTGCCGCATTATGGAAAAGGAGGTGTTACGATCCCCATGCAATAGCCAGTTTGCACGACCACGTTGTAGCTAGTAAATCTCCTCTTGTTCCAACAGATTTTCAATAAGGACAAGAATCTCCTTTTGTCGCACTTGGGACTCCGCACACATAGGCCCCCTTCATAGCTTTTCTAGTTCTTTTTTGAGTTTATTAATTCTTCTTTTCGGTCCGTTCAGAATATCACGGTCCCAAATATGCAGATCTGCATGCACCGCATGTGTACACTCTGTGAGAGACGGCCCAATACCCATCATCTTCGCTTTATCCCACGCTGTACGTACAATTTCTACAATTGTCTCTTCTTTGAGCTATCGAGCTTCAAATTGTTTTACTCGACCCCTTGGGCGATTAAACATATTCCCATTAAAGTATTCCGTATGCAGGATGAGAGGACGATGATTAGAGTGTACGTGTTCTTCATTTATGACCGCAGCCCGAGGAAATTTATTTGCCCAGTCCACATTGCAAACCGCACGGTCAAGTCTCTCCCTAATTTTGCCTCTCCTCCAAGTGAAGAGATCACCAATACATCCCATATCCTCCAGACCGCACTCTTGCAAGCAATTATGAAAATCTCTCATCATAGCGTTAGGGTCTCGCATTACCGCCCTCCTTTTTCGAAGAAAGTAAAATTTCATCAAAATCACCCAAGACTACCCAGGGGTGTTTGCCCTTACAATGTAAGTTGCGAATATCATCCCAAGACTCCATTACGGATGACCATAAAAACCCGTAAAACGCCATTGTACAATATCCTCATTCATAAACAGAATATCAATGAAATTTGCCGAGACATAATTCAAAACAACTTTATTCATCTTATGATAAAACAAAACGAGGCCACCCGCCCGACCATCGCTCTCCACTCCACTACAAACATCGAATCAAAATTTAAAACACGACACAGCTCATCGGCTTTACATTTATTCAAATGAGACTCTGAAAGAAAAATCACATCCGCCTTAGTGCACCCTTGGAGATCCAAGAGCTCTCGAACTACCGTGGGGGAGAGCATACCACGACAGTTCCATCTTAGGATTTTTATTTGGCCCGGCGGACCTCCTCCTCGGAGGCCACTGATGCGCCATCATCTCCAACCGACTCCCTCCTCTGATGCATATACGCCTCCTCCTCCTCTGTATCCTTAGCTACATATGTGATTACCCCATCCGCATCCTTCGCAGTTTCCACTCTACCCGTACAAACTCGCTTGGAGGACACATTCAGATCACCATACAGTATGCGCTCATAGCTATCCATCTCTTTCTCAAAAGAAAAATCTAATTCACTACCTGTTTGTCGGCGTACGACACCTATGGGATCGCGTGGATCCCTTTTATGGTTCGGCTAGGGAGAAGATGTACACAAAGAGCGGATCTAACGATCAACACGGGGATTTTTTACCCAGGTTCGGGCCGCTGAGTAGCGTAAAACCCTACTCTTGCTTTGGTTTATTGTGGGTGTTTGAGCTCAGATACACGGAGCGCTTCTTGGTGAACAGTACGCAAGAAGGGCGGCTACGCATGCAACTGGGCCAGAAAGCCTCTCCCTCCTGTAGCTTCGCCTTGGGCCTCCTTTTACATGACAAAGGGGTCACCAACAGTGGCGAACAGCAAGTACAAGAGGTGTAAAGTTACTACAGTGTTTACATGCTTATCACTGACGACTTAGGACAAAACACATTAAATGCTCCGTTTAGGTGTCCCTTACTTTCTTGGGGATGGAAAAAGAGCCCGTCCCATCAGCACCGCTTAACCCCATCCACCGCTAATGCCATGACACGCACCCAGGAGGACAAACCCTAAACGACAGGCTGTTTGCTGCGCTGGAGCGGTGGCAGGGCGGCGGGATCTTGCCGGGTGCGAGTCCTTGCCGGGTTTTCGTGAGCTTTCTCGGCAAGATCTTACCGGGAACCCAACCTTCAGTCTTCTGTCTTCTGATCATTGGCTTGAACGCCTTCTTGATAATCTTGTATTTGTTTCCAGCTGTCCTCCGGCAGGTCTCGCCGCTGGTATGGCTACAACCGTCCGTGCACAAGTATGGGGTACTAAAAGACCCAAACTTTAGTACACCGGCACTGTTGGTCTAGCGTTAGATGGGATTCTCTTCTTTTTACCTATAGTTTCCTTGCGGGCGTTCTCTGCTCTCTCAGAATCTCCCACCTTTTTACCTTTCCTTCCCTTCCTCTTTTGTTGGCCCTGCACAGGATTTTTTCAGCATTACAAGTAAATGCCACATTATCATTTGCCGTAGTCGGAGCAGCCAGCCTAGCAGCAACAACCCCTGAAAGGGCCTCCAGCACACCAGGCATGAACAACAGCCCATCCGGTTTAGCAGCAGCTGTAGCCGCATCATGTATATGGCTCGCTCCTCCCATCGGATGGATCCCCTGGCCCTCCTGGCCAGTAAGACATCCCTTGTGGCCAGCAGTAGCCAGCGCCTTGGCATGGTTGGGTGCTACCAGCCGCATCAGCTCGTGGCCCTCCTGGCCATGCAGCACACCCAGATGGGTGCAGCCCAGCACCGCCAGCCCTTGGCCCTCCTGGCCAAGGTTAGCAGGGGAAGCCGGAGCCACTACCCGGTTCGCCTGACCGGGATCAGCACCAAAGGGAGCCGGCGGAAGTGCCACAGGAGCCCGGCCCTCCTGGCCGAGTGGGAGCCCCCCTTGGACAGGACCACCAGACGCCAAGGCAGCCGTCGTCGAGGACGCCACAACGCCCTTGTCCGTCACCGTGAGATCACTCATGGCTTTGGTCACCTTGACCACAATTCCCTCCGTGGCCCTGGATGTGTTGTTGCTGCTGGAGCCAGCGAACAAAAGAGATCTCCTGCTAGAACCTAGGCCTTTCCAGTAGGCTTCTACACTAAGATTTTTTGGAACTGATGCTACTCTTTATTCTTTGGGGATGCTACAGAAACGCTCAGAAGTGTGTGATACGTCCATTTTGCATCATGTTTTCCTACCGATATTTATAATGTTTTTAATATTTATTTCACTTTATGAAGCAATCTTAATGCCTTTTCTCTCTTATTTTGCAAGTTTCACATGAAGAGGGAGATTACCGGCAGCTGGAATTCTGGACCTGAAAAGGCTACAACAGAGATAGATATTCTCCGGAGCTCCAAATGACCTGAAAATTTACAGAGAATTATTTTAGAATTAATAAAAAAATACTGGAAGAAGAATTAACAGGAGGGGGCCCACCAGTGAGTCACGAGCTCAGGTGGCGCCCCCTAGGGCGCGTCAGGTGAGCTCGTGGCTCCACCAGCAGGCCTCCGTGGCCCATCTTCTCCTATATGAAGCCATTTGCCCTAGGAAAAATCAGGAGAATACTTTTGGGATGAAGCACCGCCGTCTCGAGGCGGAACCTGGGCAGGAGCACAATTGCTCTCCGGTGGAGCGATTCCGCCGGGGATACTTCCCTCCGGGAGGGGGAAATCGAAGCCATAAACACCACCAACATTCCTCTCATCGTGGGAGGACCAATCTTCATCAACATCTTCACCAACACCATCTCATCTCAAACCCTAGTTCATCTCTTGTATTTAATCTTCGTCTCAAAACATCAGATTGGTACCTGTGGGTTGCTAGTAGTGTTGATTACATCTTGTACTTGATGCTAGTTGGTTTATTTGGTGGAAGAATATATGTTCAGATCCTTTAGCATATTCAATACACCTATGATCTTGAACATGAATATGATTTGTAAGTAGTTACTTTTGTTCTTGAGGACATGGGAGAAGTCTTGTTACAAGTAATCATGTGAAGTTGGTATTCGTTCGATATTTTGATGATATGTATGTTGTTCTTCCTCTAGTGGTGTCATGTGAACGTCGACTACATGACACTTCACCATACTTGGGCCTAGGGGAAAGCATTGGGGAGTAATAAGTAGATGATGGGTTGTGAGAGTGACAGAAACTTAAACCCTAGTTTATGCGTTATTCCGTAAGGGGCTGATTTGGATCCATATGTTTCATGCTATGGTTAGATTTATCTTAATTCTTCTTTCGTAGTTGCGGATGCTTGCGAGAGGGGGTAATTGCAAGAGGGTTGTTTGTTCAAGTAAGAACACCACCCTAGCACCGGTCCACCCACATATCAAATTATCAAAGCAGTGAACGCGAATCAACTAAACATGATGAACGTGACTAGACGAGAATTCCCATGTGTCCTCGAGAACGCTTTACTTATTATGAGAGAACTTTGTGGCTTGTCCTTTGCTATAAAAAGGATTGGGCCACCTTTCTGCACCTTGGTTACTATTGTTACTTGTTACTTGTTATGAATCATCTTGCTACAAAACTATCTGTTACTACTATTTACAGCATTTGCAGAGAATACATTGCTGAAAACCGCTTGTCATTTCCTTCTGCTCCTCGTTGGGTTCGACACTCTTACTTATCGAAAGGACTACGATTGATCCCCTAGACTTGTGGGTCATCAAAACTCTTTTCTGGCGCCGTTGCCGAGGAGTGAAGCGCCTTTGGTAAGTGGAATTTGGTAAGGAAACATTTTTATTACGTGCTGAATTTTTTTGTTACTTGTTACTATGGAAAGTAATCCTTTGAGGGGCTTGTTTGGGGTATCTTCACCTCGACCGAAAGTGGTAAGAGCTGATCCTCAACCTATTGAAGCCACTGAAAATATTTATTATGAGATTCCCTCGGGTATGTTAGAAAAGCTGCTGGCTAATCCTTATGCAGGAGACGGAACAATGCATCCTAATATGCACCTAATCTATATAGATGAAATTTGTGGATTGTTTAAGCTTGTAGGTTTACCCGAGGATGGAGTGAAGAAGAAAGTATTCCCTTTATCTTTGGGGGGAAAGGCATTATCTTGGTATAGGCTACTGGATGATGTTGGATCATGGGATTGGAACCGATTGAAGCTGGAATTCCACCAAATTTTTTATCCTATGCATCTGGTTCATCATGATCGGAATTATATATATAATTTTTGGCCTTGTGAAGGAGAAAGTATCTCTCAAGCTTGGGGGAGGCTTAAATATATGATGCACACATGCCCCAATCATGAGCTCGCAAGAGAGATGATTATACAAAACTTTTATGCTCGGCTTTCTCATAATGATCGATCAATGCTTGATACTTCTACTGGTTCCTTTTTGAAGAAAACTATTGAATTCAAATGGGATCTCCTGGAAAGGATTAAACGTAACTCCGAAGATTGGGAAATCGACAAAGGTAACGAGTCAGGTATAAATCTTGAATTTGATTGTGTTAAATCTTTCATGGAAACTGATGCTTTTCATAAGTTTAGTGCAAAATATGGACTTGACTCTGAGATAGTAGCTACTTTTTGTGAATCTTTTGCTGCTCATGTTGATCTCCCTAAGGAGAAGTGGTTTAAATTTCACCCACCTATTGAGGAAATTTGTAAGGAACCTGTCATAGCTAAAGCTGAAACAATTGTTTACAATGTTGATCCAGTTGTACCTACTGCTTACATTGAGAAACCCCCTTTTCCTGTTAGGATTAAGGAACATGCTAAGGCTGCAACTGTGGTTCATATGAGTAATATTAGAGCACCTAAACTGTAATAGCCCGAGACCGATGCTCCAGATGCCTTCCAGTTATTTCGAGTTTCGCCGCGTTATTATTTGTTTGCTGCATTCATCATCGCATCATTCGCATTGCATCGGCACTCCGTTGTCGTCATTTTTTTTTCAAAACTTGCATCCGTTCGTAGTTGTTGTTTATCCTCGTTGCCGTTCGTGGTTTGTCGCTTCTCTCGAAGAGGTGAACGTTGGCCCTTGTTTTCCGTTGACCTTTTTCTTAGACCTGTTGACTTCATTGACCTCTCTCAAACCTGCTTGCAACCTTGTCCGAAACCTTCTCCGAACCCGAACCGGGCGGTCATGACCGATGGGTCCGGATCAATCCCAAAATACCCCAAACATTTTCCGTTTCTTCATTTGACTACCCGTTGTCCCGGAGTCGTTTGATTAAAATCGGAGGGTTGCCCAAACCCCTCCACCTGCTATATAACAGATCAAACCCTAGCCCCTAGCTGTCCCATCCACCCATTCCCGCAGCCGCCGCCACTTTGTCCCTCCTCGATTTCTTCCCTATCCAATCCAGCCAACCACCCTCCACCTGGTCTCCCCCTTCCTCGGGATCTTGCCCGATCCATCCATCCAATCGAGCCAGCGAGCCTCCCTCCTCGATTTCAGCCACCAGTGAACCATCATCCATCCATCCATCCATCCATCCAACTGAGAGCCGCCCCCTGGTCACCTCGTCCTCCGTTCCCAACGAACCAGCGAGCAGCCCGCGCGCCCGCCTCCTCAACCACCTCGCACCGTCGCCTCGTCAGCTCCGCCGCCGGACCCGACGACCACCACGACCAGGACCCCGTCGCCTTGCTCCTCCTCATCACCCCTGCATCTTTTCCTTTTCTCCGTTGTTCCCCTTCCTCTCGATCTCTCTCTGCTCATCTTCCTCGTTTTCTCCACAGGAACAACCATGGCGCCGAGGACCTTCCCTGCCGTCTCGCCGGCGACCAGCGCCGCTCGAACCACCTCGCCGACGGCAGCAGTTGTAACTGCCCGAGACCGATGCTGTGTTACCATAGTTGTAACAGCTCGAGACCGGTGCTCCAGATGCTCTGATAGCAACTTGTCACGCCCAATATGCGGTCCTATCCCCAAGGAACTCGAAAGTTCCACTAAGGATAGAAGCGCATATCGAAGACACTTCGCAAGGTGGATATCATTACAACATACCATGTACTGAATAGATGAGAATACCAGATAAAGGCTTACACTCGCCACAAGCTACAACATGAATACATGAATACATCAATACATGCTCCTTCAAATTCATTTGTGGTAGAAGGTGTTGTTCTCTTCTCCGTTCTTTTCTTTCCAACGATCTAGCTTCTATTCTTTCGTTCCGGAGGCATTGTGATGTTTCTCTCTAAGACCCATTATCTCGTTTCGTCAAGATCATGTTCTTTCCTTGCTTATCCATTTTACCGGAGTGTTGTGCCCTCTTTTTAAGTTCTTTTCTTCTTATCAAGCTTTGCTTCTCTTTTCTACCGGAGTGTGCCAGCAGGTCGCCGTCGCCAAGCCCTGCCGTCTCCTCCTTCCTCCCCCTCTCTGACCTCCTCGCTCTCTCTCTTCTCCGCGCGCAGGAGCAGCAGCACCCCGCCACCGCCAGCACGAAAGAGCTCCGCGCGGCCGCCGCCAAGCACCGTCGACCACGCCCGCGACCCTGCCGGAGCCAGCCGCTGGACTTGCACCCCGCCGTCGTTCCTCCTCCATGACGCCGCCGCTGCCCATGGAGCTCCGCCGCCGCCCGCTCCGGATCCGGCCGGGAATCGGACGAGGTCGAGCTCCCTCGCCGGACCCCGCCGTCAAGGCCCCGTCCCCGTCGCCTGCGCGTGCTCCATCGCCGGGTCGAGCCGCCGGCGCCCTGTTTTCTGTCCCGCTCGGGAGCAAGCGAGACTCGCCATGCACGACCAGCGCGAAGTTCCCCCCGCGCCTGGACCGCGCCGTCCACACCTGCACCTGCACCGCGTCGTCCTCAGAACCAAACGGAGCTCCCTGCACGTCCTCATCCCTGCACCGTGCCATCCCCATCCTCGTCCCGGCACCGCATCGTCTGCCTGTACCGTGCCGTTCCATGAGCCAAACGGAACATCTCCGTCCGCTGCACCGACCGGTCCAAGGACCCTCTGGTGAGCGAACCTGCCTATCCCGCGCCCAGGGCGACCTTTGCTATCTTGCTCCCAGTGCACTGTTCAGATTTCGGCCCATATCATTTTTTTCCCTGCCCAACGAAGTTGTCAATTATTCCAGGAGCTGCTGTTTTACAGAAAAGTCCTCATGTTCATGCATTTAATAATTCCACAACCGTGCATCAGAATTAAACAAACTTTATATGTAAAATGCTTAGAATTTCATGTAGTTTCATAATATGCAACTTTCATCCATGTTAAAAATGTTTAAAATTGTTGTTTGCATTAATTTGCATAAATCACTTGCTAAAATGGTTTATTTCATAACTAAATAACCGTAGCTCCGAATTAAATAAACTTTATATGTAAATGGTCTAGAAAAATGTGTAGATTAACATGGTACACTTACTTTTGCTGTTTAACAACTTTAAAATATGATTTAGGGAAGAACAGTACCAATTTCGAAAATTGCATATGAGGATTTTCCGGAATTGTTATGTGTTGTTTCTGGCCTCATTTAAATTGCCTAGATAGGTAGTTTAATTATGATTCACCTCTCGCCATGTTAACCAACATTTTAATCTTGTCATGTGCATAAACGAGAGTGAACTAAATAATTCGAATGTGGGGTTGAGCTTCACTTAATGTGTAGTATTGCTTGTGCACTTTGCCATGCCATGACTCATTTAACCGGACATGCATCATACTTGGTTGTGTATTATGCCATGATTATGTTTGTGTGTTTACCATGTTGGTTGCTTCTTTCCGGTTGTGCTTCTTCTCGATAGTCCCGGTTATGTCGCGAAGTGTGAGGATTCGTTCGACTACGCGTGTTCGTCTTCTTCATGGATTCGATCTTCTTCCTAGCGGGATTTCAGGCAAGATGATCATTACCTTGGATATCACTACTATCTTTGCTTGCTAGTTGTCTCGATGCTATCGCTATGTCTCGCTACCTACCACTTGTTTGTCAGCCTCCCAAATTGCCATGATACAACCTCTAACCTTCCACCATCTCAGCAAACCGTTGTTTGGCTATGTTACCGCTTTGCTCAGCCCCTCTTATAGCGTTGCTAGTTGCAGGTGCAGTTGCAGTTTGTTCCATGTTGGGACATGGATATCATGGGATATCACAATATCTCTTATTTAATTAATGTATCTATATACTTGGTAAAGGGTGGAAGGCTCGGCCTTTTGCTTGGTGTTTTGTTCCACTCTTGCCGCCCTAGTTTCCGTAATACCGGTGTTATGTTCCATGATGAGCGTTTCTAACACATGTGGGGTATTATGGGCCCCCCCTGATCATTCGTTTTAGGATAAGACTTCTCCAGCAAGGCCCAACATTGGTACTCCATTTGCCTAATAACAACTAAAACTTGCATAGGGACTTTCCGGACCCCGTGGATAATTTAATCAACAACCCGGGCCAGTGCTCCTCATGAGTGTTGGTCCAAAACTAGAGCACTGTGCGGGGCCGCCCCTAGGCAACTTGGGGTCTTTGGTACCTGTACGCGTAGCTTATCCGCCGTGTCCTGAGAACGAGATACGCGGCTCCTATCGGGATCGTCGACACGTCGGGAGGTCTTGCTGGTTTAGTTTTACCTTTTACGAGTGGCTTGTCCACCGGGATTCCTTATCGTAAGCATCGTGTTATCATGGTGTGAGGATGTTCCATCGGATGCGTGTGGTAATTTATAATGGACTACTTGGAGCACCCCTGCAGGGTTAAATCTTTTAGAGAGCCGTGCCCGCGGTTATGTGGCGACTTGGAAATTTATAACCTCCGGTTGTAGAGAACTTGACACTAAACTTAATTAAAATACAGCAACCGCGTGCGTAACCGTGACCGTCTCTTTTCGAGGGAGTTCGGGAAGAGAACACGGTGGGGTTATGTTTGACTCGTAAGTAGGTGTTCAGGATCACTTCTTGATCATTATTAGTTTGCGACCGTTATGCGTAGTTACTCTTCTTATTCCGGTACTCATAAGTTAGCCACCATACAATGCTTAGTGCTTGACGCAACCTCACCACTTATCCATTCCATACCCATTAAGCTTTGTTAGTCTTGATACCCATGGTAATGGGATTGCTGAGTCCTCGTGGCTCACAGTTTACTACAACAGGTGCAGGTATAGGTAAAGCGATGATTTGACGTGAGCACGATGCATGTTTGCTTTTGGAGTTCTTCTGCTTCTTCTTCTTCGTCAATCATAGGATGGGTTCCCGGTTGGTAGCCTGGGATTAGCAGGGTGGATGTCGTTCTTCTTTTTCGTTTGATTTCATCCGTAGTCGGATCCTGCTCTTCTGTATGGTGATTGCTATGTATTGATGTATTCATGTATTCATGTTGTAGCTTGTGGCGAGTGTAAGCCTTTATCTGGTATTCTCATCTATTCAGTACATGGTATGTTGTAATGATATCCACCTTGCGAAGCGTCTTCGATATGCGCTTCTATCCTTAGTGGAACTTTCGAGTTCCTTGGGGATAGGACCGCATATTGGGCGTGACATAAACCTTCTAAACAAATTAAAGTGGAATGTAATATTGCAATTACTAAAGATCTGTTGGCTAATGACGTTGATGGGCATGTTATTTACTTTTGTTCTGAGGCTGCTAGAATTGCCAAACCTGTTAGAAATGAACAAGATATATTAGATAAGAATAAACCCGTAGTGGGCATGCGTGTTGTTTCTGTTAAAATTGGAGATCATTGTTATCATGGTTTATGTGATATGGGTGCTAGTGTAAGTGCCATTCCATTCTCTTTATATCAAGAAGTTATGAATGATATTGTTCCTATCGAGATGAAAGATATTGATGTTACTATTAAGCTTGCAAACAGAGATACTATTTCACCACTTGGGATTGTTAGAGATGTTGAAGTCTTGTGTGGTAAGGTCAAATACCCTACTAATTTCTTAGTACTTGGATCACTACAAGATAATTTTTGTCCCATTATATTCAGTAGACCTTTCTTGAATACTGTTAATGCTGAAATTGATTGTGCTAAATAGAAGGTTAGAGTTAAGTTTGGTGATGTATCTCATGAATTTAATTTCTCCAAGTTTAGTAAGTAATCACATGATAAAGAATTGCCTAGCAAAGATGAAATTATTGGTTTGGCCTCTATTGTCGTACCTCCTATTGATCCATTGGAGCAATATTTGTTAGATCATGAAAATGATATGCATATGAATGAAAGAAATGAGATAGATGAGATATTCTTTAAACAGGCACCTATCCTTAAGCATAATTTGCCTGTTGAAACTTTGGGAGATCCTCTCCCACCTATGAGTGATCCTGTGTTTGAATTAAAGAAACTGCCTGATACACTTAAATATGCTTATCTTGATGAAAAGAAGATATATACTATTATTATCAATGCTAACATTTCAGTGCATGAAGAAAAGAGATTACTTAAAACTCTGAGGCAGCATTGTGCTGCAATTGGATATACTCTTGATGATCTTAAGGGCATTGGCTCCACTCCATGTCAACATAATATTAATATGGAGCCTGATGCTAAACCAGTCGTTGATCATTGCTACTTGTAGACTGCGTTGGTATTTCCCCGAAGAGGAGAGGATGATGCAGTATAGTAGAAATAAGTATTTCCCTCAGTTAAGAACCAAGGTTATCAATCTAGAAGGAGAACCACACAGAACCCCGTTAGCAGCACCTACACACACAAAAGCAAACACTTGCACCCAACGCAAATAAGAGGGTTGTCAATCCCCTTAGCGGTTATTTGCAAGGATTAATTTTGATAGTGATAAATAGATAAAGTAAATGCAAAATAAAATAAAAGTAAATAAATTGCAGCATGGTATTTTTGGATTTTAATATATGATAAAGGTAGACCCGGGGGCCATAGTTTTCACTAGAGGCTTCTCTCTCGAACACATAGCACACAGTGGGTAAACAAATTACTGTTGGGCAATTCATAGAAAAGCAAATAATTATGACGGATTCATGGCAATGATCATGTATATAGGTATCACGTCCGAGACAAGTAGACCAACTCCTGCCTGCATCTACTACTATTACTCCACCCATCGACCGCTATCCAACATGCATCTAGGGTATTAAGTACAAAACAGAGTAACACCTTAAGCAAGATGACATAATGTAGACAAAGTAAACTCAAGCAATATGATTAAACCCCATCTTTTTATCCTTAATGGCAACAATACAAATACGTGTCATGTCCCTTTCTGTCACTGGGATTGAGCACCGCAAGATTGAACCCATCACAAAGCACCTCTCCCATTGCAAGATAAACCAATCTAGTTGGCCAAACCAAATCGATAGATCGGAGAGAAATACAAAGGTATAACAATCATGAATAAAAGAGTTCAGAGAGGACTCAAATATTTCTCATGAATAATCTGATCATAAACTCACAATTCATCGGATCCCAACAAACACACCGCAAAAGAAGATTACATCGGATAGAACTCCAAGAACATCGAGGAGAACATGTTATTGAAGATCAAAGAGAGAGAAGAAGCCATCTAGCTACTAGCTATGGACCCGTAGGTCTGCGGTAAACTACTCACACATCATTGGAAGGGCAGCAAGGTTGATGAAGAAGCCCTCCGTGATCGATTCCCCTTCCGGCAGAGTACCGAAAAAGGCCTCCAGATGGGATCGCGGAAGAACAGAGGCTTGCGGCGGCGGAAAGGTTTTCTCTTCTGTCTTGCTGGTATATTGGGAATATTTGGGAATTTATAGCGCTGAAATTAGGTCACGAGGTGCCACGAGGGGCCCACAAGCCTGGGGGGCGCGCCCTACCCCCCAAGGTGTGCCTCTCGAGCTTGTCGCTCCCTTGTGACTCTTCTGGTCTTCTCCCTAAGCTTCATGGGTCCCTTCTGGTCCAGAAAAAATTAATCCAAAGTTTTTTCTCCATTTGGACTCTTTTTGATAATGATTTTCTAAAAAGGCAAAAACAAGCAAAAAAGAGCAACTGGCACTGGGCGCTAGGTTAATAGGTTAGTCCCAAAAAATGATATATAATGGCATATAATTGCATATAAAACATCCAAGATTGATACTATAATAGCATGGAACAATCAAAAATTATAGATACATTGGAGACGTATCAATCATCAACGCCGTTTGAATCCCAAAATGAAGGATGTGGTAAGAACTGAAATATTAAAGCTTCTGGAAGCAAGTATCATTTATCCCATTGCTGATAATAGGTGGGCAAGTCCCGTTCATTGTGTTCCTAAGAAGGGAGGCGTTACTGTTGTTCCTAATGATAAAAATGAACTTATCCCACAAAGAATTGTAATGGGTTATAGGATGGTAATTGATTTCAGGAAATTAAATAAAGCTACTAGAAAAGATCATTATCCTTTGCCCTTCATTGATCAAATATTAGAAAGATTGTCTAAGCATACACACTTCTGCTTTTTTAGATGGTCATTCTGGTTTTTCTCAAATACCTGTATCACAAGAAGATCAAGAGAAAACCACCTTTACTTGTCCTTTTGGAACTTATGCTTATAGACGTATGCCTTTTGGTTTGTGTAATGCACCCGCCACTTTTCAAAGATGCATGCCTGCTATATTCTCTTATTTTTTTGAAAAGATTGTTGAGGTTTTCATGGACTATTTTTCCGTTTATGGAACTTCCTTGATGATTGCTTAAGCAACCTTGATCGAGTTTTGCTGAGATGTGAAGAAACCAATCTTGTCTTGAACTGGGAGAAGTGCCACTTTATGGTAAATGAAGGTATAGTCCTTGGTCACAAAATTTCTAAAAGAGGTATTGAGGTAGATAAAGCTAAAGTTGATGCAATTGAGAAAATGCCATGTCCTAAAGATATTAAAGGTATAAGAAGTTTCCTTGGTCATGCTAGTTTCTATAGAAGGTTTATTAACGACTTCCCTAAAATTTCTAGGCCTCTCACTAATCTTTTACAAAAAGATCTTCCATTTGTTTTTGATGATGATTGCATAGAAGCCTTTGAAATACTTAAGAAAGCCTTAATAACTGCACCTGTTGTTCAACCACCTGATTGGAACTTGCCTTTTAAAATTATGTGTGATGCTAGTGATTATGCCATTGGTGCTGTTCTAGGCCAAAGAGTTGATAAGAAACTAAATGTTATTCATTATGCTAGTAAGACCTTGGATAGTGCCCAAAGAAATTATGCTACTACTGAGAAAGAATTTTTAGCAGTTGTGTTTGCATGTGATAAATTTAGACCTTAAACTGTTGATTCTAAAGTTACTATTCACACCGATCATGCTGCTATTAAATATCTCATGGAAAAGAAAGATGCTAAATCTAGACTAATTAGGCGGGTTCTTTTATTACAAGAGTTTGATTTGCATATCGTTGATAGAAAAGGAGCTGAAAATCCTGTAGCAGATAATTTGTCTAGGATGGAAAACGTTCTTGATGACCCACTGCCTGATGACCCATAAGTATAGGGGATCAATCGTAGTCCTTTCGATAAGTAAGAGCGTCGAACCCAACGAGGAGCAGAAGGAAATGACAAGCGGTTTTCAGCAAGGTATTTCTGCAAGCACTGAAATTATCGGTAACAGATAGTTTGGTAGCAAAGTAATTTGTAACAAGTAACAAGTAACAAAAGTAACAAAGAGTGCAGCAAGGTGGCCCAATCCTTTTTGTAGCAAAGGACAAGCCGGAACGATCTCTTATAATAAGCAAAGCGTTCTCGAGGACACATGGGGATTTCATCTAGTCATTTTCATCATGTTTGTTTGATTCGCGTTCGCTACTTTGATAATTTGATATATGGGTGGACCGGTGCTTGGGTGCTGTTCTTACTTGAACAAGCCTCCCACTTATGATTAACCCCTCTCGCAAGCATCCGCAACTATGAAAGAAGAATTAAGATAAATCTAACCATAACATTAAACATATGGATCCAAATCAGCCCCTTACGGAATAGCGCATAAACTAGGGTTTAAGCTTCTGTCATTCTAGCAACCCATCATCTACTTACTACTCCACAATGCATTCCCTTAGGCCCAAAGATGGTGAAGTGTCATGTAGTCGACGTTCACATGACACCACTAAGAGAATCAACAACATACATATTATCAAAATATCGAACGGATACCAAATTCACATGCTTACTTATGACAAGACTTCTCCCATGTCCTCAAGAACAAAAGTAACTACTCACAAATCATATTCATGTCCAAGATCAGAGGGGTATTAAATAGCATATTGGATCTGAACATATAATCTTCCACCAAATAAACCAACTAGCATCAACTACAAGATGTAATCAACACTACTAGCAACCCACAGGTACCAATCTGAGGTTTTGAGACAAAGATTGAATACAAGAGATGAACTAGGGTTTGAGATGAGATGGTGCTGTTGAAGATGTTGATGAAGATTGGTCCTCCCACGATGAGAGGATCATTGGTGATGTCGATGGCTCCGATTTCCCCCTCCCGGAGGGAAGTATCCCCGGCGGAATCACTCCGCCGGAGAGCAAAAGTGCTCCTGCCCAAGTTCCGCCCCGGACGGCGGTGCACCGTCCCAAAAGTCTTCTCTTCATTTTTCTAGGGCAAATGGGCTTATATACCAGAAAATGGGCACCGGAGGCTGGCCAGGGGCCCCACAAGCCACCAGGGCGCGCCTGGGGGGAGGGGGGTGTGGCGCGCCCTGGTGCCTCGTGGGCACCTGGGTGGCCCCCTCTGGTACTTCTTTCTTCCAATATTTTTTATTCATTCCAAAATAAATCTCCGTGAAATTTCAGCTCATTTTGAGATGTGCAGAATAGGTATCTCTGACATAGCTTTTTCAGGTCCAGAATTCTAGCTGCCGACAATCTCCCTCCTTGTGTAAATCTTGCATATTAAGGGAGAAAAGGCATTAGAATTGCTCCACAAAGTGTTATATTGATTAAAAACACTATAAATAACAGTAGTAAAACATGATGCAAAATGGACGTATCAACTCCCCCAAGCTTAGACCTCGCTTGTCCTCAAGCAAAAGCCGATATTGATAATCATGTCCACATGTTTAGAGAGAGAGGTGTCGATAAAAACAAAATACGGACATAGTAGCGTCATAATAGCAATATTCATTATCATAAAACTTCTCATGAGCAAGTAACAATTCATCACAACAAAGAAGTATAAGGCATAAACTTTCTTGAAAACTAACAAACTATGTTCTTAGTCAACAATGCAATTGCAATTCATCATATTTTCAGGAAGGGTCTCATGTAGGAGCTTTTTAGCAAGTCCACATACTCAACCATCATTTAGTCTTCGATGATTGCTAACACTCACAACATATATATGGAGCAAAAAGTTTCAGCCAGACACATAGAAAGATAGGGGCTTATAATTTCGCCTCCCAACTTATTCACCTCAAGGGTAATGTCAACAATAACAACTCATGATCACTCATATCCAACTGGATATATGTGCCTAGATCTTCCCCACCACATGATGCTTGCAAAAGAGAAAAATAAAAGGAATAGAGGAGAACACTATTGACTCTTGCATACAAATTAAATACATAAAAGTAAAAGATAGGCCCTTCGCAGAGGGAAGCAGAGGTTGTCATGCGCTTTTTGTTGTTGGATGCACAAGCTCTTAATGCAAAGGAACGTCACTTTATATTGCCCCTTGTGATAGCAACCTTTATTATGCAGTCCGTCGCTTTTATTTCTTTACCATCACAAGTTCGTACAAAACTTATTTTTCCTTACAATAAAAGTTCATACATATTTAGAGGCAATTTTTATTGCTTTTTGCACCGATGACAACTTACTTGAAGGATCTTATTCAATCCATAGGTCGATATAGTGGACTCTCATGACATGAAACTGGGTTTAAGGATTTTTGATGCACAAGTAGTATCTCTACTTGGTGCGGATTTTTTGGCTAGCAAAGATATTGAGCAAGCACCACATGTTGGAGGATCTATGACAATATAGCTTCTATGTGAATATAAGCAAACATAATTCATTACATTGTCTTCCTTGTCCAATGTTAACAATTTGACATAAAATACTTAATGGGGGCTCACAATCATAAAAGATGTCCAAGATAGTGTATTTGCATGTGAATCTTCTCTTCCCTTATTAATTTTTTCATGAATTGCATCATTGACCAATGCTATGTTTGTTAACTTCCAATAAATTTTACCACTTATACGTTTCTTTATGTAATGTCATTAATTTCCATAAGATTAGCATATGATCTTTTTCATTATTTTCATTGCTAGGATTGGAACATAAAAGTAAAGAAGTAAAAACTCAAACTACTCTTTATTATATAACTCTCAACTCAATTACATAGATAGATAGATCACAAAACTAGCACTCGAAAATAGATCATACTAAACTTTTATTCAACTAGATCACGAAATTACTAAGGATCGAACTAAAAATAGGTAAAGATAATAAAGGTGATGGTGATACGATACCGGGGCACCTCCCCCAAGCTTGGCACAAGCCAAGGGGAGTGCCCATACACATGTACTCAAGTTTCCTTCGTCGGTGATGGTGGTGGTGGTGAAGTGGGGAGCTTGTCCTTCAGTTTCCGCTTGAGAACATAGTTTTCTTCCTTCAACTTGCTAATTTCTTGCTCAAGCTCCACTATCTTCTCACACAATACGTTCTTGTTTTCCTGTAGAAGACGGAAAGGGATAAATTGGATCTTAGATTTGTTTACTGTGTTTGGGAGGCTCGACTTCTTGAACTCCACATGCATATCTCTCGGTTGAGGTAGAGGGGCATCTTCTTCATCCGAGCTCGCGTCTTCCGTTCCCTTCATGTTGGCATCTCGCTCCTCCTCCGCGGACCATCCATAGGGATCTATATCCCCATAGATCCTTGGATTTGTAACATAGTGTGATACGAAACTCTCTCCATCTGAGTCTTGAGACGACATACTTTCGGATCTGTCAGAAAAATAGCACGAAACAAGAACAGAGGAGATTTCTGTGATACGGTGGTCAAAACGTCCAGGAGTATATATAAAGAATTTTTATCTTGCAAAACAAGTAATCCAGAAGAAAACGGAGTCGGGAAGGCTCACGAGGGGCCCACGAGCCACCAGGGCGTGCCTGGGCCTCGTGGGTCCCCTTGGCTGTTTCTTATTTTTGTATTTTTTCTAATATTCCAAAACTGACAGAAAGTATTTTTATGGAATTTTTGAAGTCGGTTTACTTACCTTATCACGTACCTCTTCCTTTTCGGGGTTCTGGAGTGTTCTGGAAGGTCTCTCTTATGTATTCCTCTGGTGTCATAGTTTGAATAATATTAGTCTCAACATTAATAGGCGTACCTGAGATGTAATGCTTAATTCTTTGCCCATTCACCACTCTCGTATTAGTGCCTTCGGAATTGTTTATTTTGATGGCTCCGGAGCGATAAACTTCTTCGATGATATACGGCCCTTCCCATTTAGAGAGAAGTTTTCCTGCAAAGAATCTCAAACGAGAATTGTACAATAGAACTTGCTCACCCACTTTAAATTCCCGTTTTTGAATTCTTTTATCATGCCATCTTTTAACTTTTTCTTTAAACAACTTGGCATTTTCATAAGCTTGGGTTCTCCATTCATCTAGCGAGCTAATATCAAATAACCTCTTTTCACTGGCAAGTTTAAAATCATAATTGAGTTCTTTAATTGCCCAATATGCTTTATGTTCTAACTCAAGAGGTAAATGACATGCTTTTCCATAAACCATTTTATAAGGAGACATACCCATAGGATTTTTATAAGCAGTTCTATATGCCCATAATGCATCATCAAGTTTCTTAGACCAATTCTTTCTAGATCTATTGACGGTTTTTTGCAAAATCAATTTTCTTTATCTATTGCTCAATTCGACTTGACCACTAGATTAAGGGTGATAGGGAGATGCAATTCTATGGTTGACATCATATTTAGCAAGCAGTTTACAGAATGCACCATGAATAAAATGTGAACCACCATCAGTCATTAAATACCTAGGGACTCCGAACCTTGGGAAAATAACTTCTTTAAGCATTTTAATAGAAGTGTTATGATCAACACTACTAGTTGGAATAGCTTCTACCCACTTAGTAATGTAATCAACAACAACTAAAATATGAGTATACCCATTGGATTTAGGAAAAGGTCCCATATAATCAAATCCCCAAACATCAAATGGTTCAATAGCAAGTGAATAATTCATAGGCATTTCCTGACGTCTACTAATATTACCAATTCTTTGACATTCATCACAAGATAAGACAAACTTACGAGCATCCTTGAAAAGAGTAGGCCATTAAAAACCAGATTGTAATACCTTGTGTGCAGTTCTGTCTCCCGCATGGTGTCCTCCGTAAGCCTCAGAATGACACTTCCATAGGATTTGTTCCTGTTCATGCTCAGGTATACAATGTCTAATAATACCATCTACTCCTTTATAAAGATGTGGGTCATCCCAAAAGTAATGTCTTAAATCGAAGAAGAACTTTTTCTTTTGTTGGTATGTGAAACTAGGTGGTATAAATTTAGCAACAATATAATTAGCATAGTCTGCATACCAAGGAGTATTACGAGAAGCATTTATGACAGCTAATTGTTCATCAGGAAAATCATCATTAATATGAAGTGGGTCATCAAGAACATTTTCCATTCTAGACAAATTATCTGCTACGGGGTTCTCAGCTCCCTTTCTATCAATAATATGCAAGTCAAATTCTTATAGCAATAGAATCCACCTAATGAGTCTAGGTTTAGCATCTTTCTTTTCTATAAGATATTTAATAGCAGCATGATTGGTGTGAACATTTACTTTAGAATCAACTATGTAAGATCTGAATTTATCACATGCAGACACAACTGCTGGAAATTCTTTCTCAGTAGTAGCATAATTTATTTGAGCACTGTCTAGGGTTTTACTAGCATAATGGATAACATTTAATTTCTTATCAACTCTCTGTCCTAGAACAGCACCAACAGCATAATCACTAGCATCACATATAATTTCAAAAGGCAAGTTCCAATCAGGTGGTTGAACAATAGGTGCAGTGGTTAAGGCTTTCTTAAGTGTTTCAAAGGCTTCTACACAATCATCATCAAAAACAAATGGAGCATCTTTTTGCAAGAGATTGGTAAGAGGTCTAGAAATTTTAGAGAAGTCTTTTATAAACCTTCTATAGAAACCAGCATGACCTAGGAAACTTCTTATACCTTTAATATCTTTAGGACATGGCATTTTCTCAATAGCATCAACCTTAGCTTTATCAACTTCAATACCTCTTTCAGAAATTTTATGCCCAAGGACTATACCTTCATTAACCATAAAGTGGCACTTCTCCCAATTCAAGACAAGATTAGTTTCTTCACATCTCTGCAAAACTCGATCAAGGTTGCTTAAGAAGTCATCAAAAGAAGTTCCGTAAACAGAGAAATCATCCATGAAAACCTCAACAATCTTTTCACAAAAGTTAGAGAATATAGCAATCATACATCTTTGAAAGGTAGCAGGTGCTTTGCATAAATCAAAAGGCATACGTCTATAAGCATAAGTTCCAAAAGGACAAGTAAAGGTGGTTTTCTCTTGGTCGGCTTGTGATACAGGTATTTGAGAGAAACCAGAATATCCATCAAGAAAACAAAAGTGTGTATGCTTAGACAATCTTTCTAACATTTGATCAATAAAAGGTAAGGGGTAATGATCTTTTCTAATGGCTTTGTTTAATTTTCTAAAATCAATTACCATCCTATAACCAGTTACAATTCTTTGTGGAATGAGTTCATTTTTATCATTAGGAACAACGGTAATACCACCTTTCTTAGGGACACAATGAACGGGACTCACCCATCTACTATCAGCTATGGGATAGATTATACCTTCTTCCAGAAGCTTTAATATTTCAGTTCTTACCACCTCTTTCATCTTAGGATTTAATCGTCGTTCGTGGTCGACAACTGGTTTAGTATCAGGCTCCATATTAATTTTGTGCTGACATAGAGTGGGACTAATGCCCTTAAGATCATCAAGAGTATATCCAATAGCAGCTCGATGCTTCCTCAGAGTTTTTAGTAATCTCTTTTCTTCATGCTCTGAAAGGTTAGCACTAATAATAACAGGATATATCTTCTTTTCATCTAGATAAGCATATTTCAATGTATCAGGTAATTGCTTCAATTCAAATACAGGGTTACCCTTAGGTGGAGGAGGGCCTCCAAGAGTTTCAACAGGCAAATTGTGTTTAAGGATAGGTGGTTGATCAAAGAACATCCTATCTATTTCATTTCTTTCATTCATATGCATATCATTTTCATGGTCTAGCAAATATTGTTCTAACGGATCAGTAGGAGGTACGGCAATAGAAGCGAGACCAATACTTTCATCTTTACTAGGCAATTCTTTATCATGAGGTTGTCTACGAAACTTGGAGAAATTAAACTCATGAGACATACCACCAAAATTAACACTAACAGTTTCTTTAACGCAATCAATCTTGGCATTAACAATGTTCAAGAAAGGTCTACCAAATATAATGGGACAAAAATTATCTTGTGGAGAACCAAGGACTAGAAAATCAGTAGGGTATTTTATTTTTCCACACAAGACTTCAACATCTCTAATGATTTCAAGCGGTGTAATGGTATCTCTGTTTGCAAGCTTAATAGTAACATCAATGTCCTCTATTTCAATAGGTGCAATATCATTCATAATTTCTTGATATAAGGTAAACGGAATAGCACTCACACTAGCACCCAAATCACATAAGCCATGATAACAATGATCTCCTATTTTAATAGAGACAACAGGCATGCCTACTATAGGTCTATTTTTATCTTTAGGATCTGGTTTAGCGATTCTAGCTGCTTCATCATAGAAGTAAATAACATGCCCATCTATATTATCGACCAGGAGATATTTAACCATAGCAACATTAGGTTCAACTTTAATTTGTTCAGAGGGTCTAGGTGCTCTAATATTACTTTTGTTAACCACAGTTGAAACTTTAGCATGTTCCTTAATCCTAACAGGAAAAGGTGGTTTCTCAATATAAGCAGTAGGCACAACTGGATCAACATGGTAAACAATTGTTTCTTCTTTAACACTAACGGGTTCCTCAATCTTTTCTTTAACAGGGGGATGATATTTAAACCACTTCTCCTTAGGGAGATCAACATGAGTAGCAAATGATTCACAAAAGGAAGCTACTATCTCAGAGTCAAGTCCATATTTAGTGCTAAACTTATGAAAAGCATCGCTATCCATAAAAGATTTAACACAATCGAACTCAAGTATTATACCTGACTCATTACCTTTGTCGAGTTCCCAATCTTCAGAGTTGCGTTTAATTATTGCCAGAAGATCCCATCTGAATTCAATAGTTTTCTTCATAAAGGAGCCAGTCGAAGAAGAATCGAGCATGGTTTGATCATCATGAGAAATTCGAGCATAAAAACTCTGTAAGATAATTTCTCTTGAGAGCTCATGATTGGGGCATGTGTACATCATGTACTTAAGCCTCCCCCAAGCTTGAGCGACGCTTTCTCCTTCACGAGGCCAAAAATTATATATATAATTCCGATCACGATGAACCAAATGCATAGGATAAAATTTCTGGTGGAATTCCAGCTTCAACCGGTTCCAGTCCCATGTATCAGTATCATCACATAGCCTATACCATGTCAATGCCTTTCCCTCCAAAGATAAAGGGAATACTTTCTTTTTAACTCCATCTCCGGATAAACCTGCAAGCTTAAACAATCCACAAATTTCATCCACATAGATCAAGTGCATATCAGGATGTATTGTTCCATCTCCTGCATAAGGATTAGCTAGCAGTTTCTCTATCATACCCGACGGAATCTCATAAAAAATATTTTCAGTTGGTGCAGTAGGTGGAGGAGCAACAATTTGTTCTTCCGGTTGAGGTGAAGATACCCCGAACAAACCCCTCAAAGGATTACTTTCCATAGTGACAAGTGACAGTAAATTTCAGCACGTAATATAAATGTTTCCTTACCAAATTCCACTCACCAAAGGCACTTCACTCCCCGGCAATGGCGCCAGAAAAGGGTCTTGATGACCCACAAGTATAGGGGATCAATCGTAGTCCTTTCGATAAGTAAGAGTGTCGAACCCAACGAGGAGCAAAAGGAAATGACAAGCGGTTTTCAGCAAGGTATTTCTGCAAGCACTGAAATTATCGGTAACAGATAGTTTGGTAGCAAAGTAATTTGTAACAAGTAACAAGTAACAATAGTAACAAAGAGTGCAGCAAGGTGGCCCAATCCTTTTTGTAGCAAAGGACAAGCCGGAACGATCTCTTATAATAAGCAAAGCATTCTCGAGGACACATGGGAATTTCATCTAGTCATTTTTATCATGTTTGTTTGATTCGCGTTCGCTACTTTGATAATTTGATATGTGGGTGGACCGGTGCTTGGGTGTTGTTCTTACTTGAACAAGCCTCCCACTTATGATTAACCCCTCTCGCAAGCATCCGCAACTACGAAAGAAGAATTAAGATAAATCTAACCATAGCATTAAACATATGGATCCAAATCAGCCCCTTACGGAATAGCGCATAAACTAGGGTTTAAGCTTCTGTCACTCTAGCAACCCATCATCTACTTACTACTCCACAATGCATTCCCTTAGGCCCAAAGATGGTGAAGTGTCATGTAGTCGACGTTCACATGACACCACTAAGAGAATCAACAACATACATATCATCAAAATATCGAACGAATACCAAATTCACATGATTACTTATGACAAGACTTCTCCCATGTCCTCAAGAACAAAAGTAACTACTCACAAATCATATTCATGTCAAGATCAGAGGGGTATTAAATAGCATATTGGATCTGAACATATAATCTTCCACCAAATAAACCAACTAGCATCAACTACAAGATGTAATCAACACTACTAGCAACCCACAGGTACCAATCTGAGGTTTTGAGACAAAAATTGAATACAAGAGATGAACTAGGGTTTGAGATGAGATGGTGCTGTTGAAGATGTTGATGAAGATTGGTCCTCCCACGATGAGAGGATCATTGGTGATGTCGATGGCTCCGATTTCCCCCTCCCGGAGGGAAGTATCCCCGGTGGAATCGCTCCACCGGAGAGCAAAAGTGCTCCTGCCCAAGTTCCGCCTCGAGACGGCGGCGCACCGTCCCAAAAGTCTTCTCTTCATTTTTTTCTAGGGCAAATGGACTTATATACCAGAAAATGGGCACCGGAGGCTGGCCAGGGGCCCCACAAGCCACCAGGGCGCGCCTGAGGGGGGGGGGGTGGCGCGCCCTGGTGCCTCGTGGGCACCTGGGTGGCCCCCTCTGGTACTTCTTTCTTCCAATATTTTTTATTCATTCCAAAATAAATCTCCGTGAAATTTCAGCTCATTTGGAGATGTGCAGAATAGGTATCTCTGACATAGCTTTTTCAGGTCCAGAATTCCAGCTGCCGACAATCTCCCTCCTTGTGTAAATCTTGCATATTAAGAGAGAAAAGGCTTTAGAATTGCTCCACAAAGTATTATATTGATTAAAAACACTATAAATAACAGTAGTAAAACATGATGCAAAAATGGACGTATCACTGCCTATTAATGATAGTTTTCTTGATGAGCAATTAGCTGTCATAAATGCTTCTACTTCTCGTAATAATCCTTGGTATGCAGACTATGCTAAGTACATTGTGTCAAATATATACCACCTAGTTAGACATACCAACAAAAGAAAAAGTTCTTCTTTGATTTAAGACATTACTTTTGGGATGATCCGTATTTATACAAAGAAGGAGTAGATGGTGTTATTAGACGTTGTGTACCTAAGCATGAGCAGGAACAAATCCTAAGGAAGTGTCATTCCAAAGCATACTGAGCACACCATGCGGGAGACAGAACTGCACATAAGTATTGTAATCTGGCTTTTATTGGCCTACTCTCTTAAAGGATGCACGTAAGTTTGCCCTTTCTTGTGATGAATGTCAAAGAATTGGTAATATTGGTAAGCGTCAGGAAATGCCTATGAACTATTCACTTGTTATTGAACCATTTGATGTTTGGGGTTTTGATTATATGGGACCTTTTCCTAAGTCTAACGGATACACTCATATTCTGGTTGCTGTTGATTATGTTACTAAGTGGGTAGAAGCTATTCCAACTAGTAGTGCTGATCACAACACCTCTATTAAAATGCTTAAAGAAGTTATCTTTCCAAGGTTTGGAGTCCCTAGATATCTAATGACTGATGGTGGTTCACATTTTATTCATGGGGCATTCCGCAAACTTCTAGCTAAATATCATGTCAACCACATAATTGCATCACCCTATCACCCTCAATCTAGTGGTCAAGTTGAATTGAGTAATAGAAAAATAAAGTTAATTTTGCAAAAGACCGTCAACCAGTCTCGTAAGAATTGGTCAAAGAAACTTGATGATGCATTGTGGGCTTATAGAACTGCTTATAAAAATCCTATGTTATGTCTCCATATAAAATGGTCTACAGAAAAGCATGTCATTTACCTATTGAATTAGAACATATAGTTTTTTGGGCAATTAAAGAACTTAACTATGATTTTAAACTTGCCGGTGAAAAGAGGTTGTTTGATATTAGTTCTCTAGATGAGTGGAGAACACAAGCTTATGAAAATCCCAAGTTATTTAAGGAAAAAGTTAAAAGATGGCATGATAAGAGAATTCAAAAACGAGAATTTAATGATGTGGATCAAGTTCTATTATACAACCCTCGTTTCAGATTCTTTGCAGGGAAACTTCTCTCCAAATGGGAAGGACCATATATTAGTGAGGAAGTTTATCGCTCTGGAGCTATCAAAATTAATAATGCCGAGGGCACAAACCCGAGGGTGGTTAATGGGCAAAGAATTAAAATTATATTTCAGGTACACCCATTAACATAGAAACCAACATTGTTCAAACTATTACACCAGAAATATATAGAAGGAACCTTCCGGAGCACTCCAGAATACTGAAAAAGGAATAGGTATGTGATACGGTAAGTAAACCGACTCCAAAAATTCCATAAAAGTACTTTCTGTCCATTTTGTAATATTAGAAAAAATAAAAAAATAAGAAATAGCCAGGAAAGTGCATGAGAGAGCCACGAGCTCAGGTGGTGCCCCCCGCCCTAGGGCGCGCCGTGTGAGCTCGTGACTCCCCCGTGGATTTTCCCGACTCCGTATTCCTCTCGTAGACTTGTCCTGCAAGGGAAAAAATCATTATATATATGTTTCAATGTTTTGACCTCCGTATCACAAGTTTCTCCTCTCTTGTTTTGGGCTATTTTTTGACAGATCCGGAGCACATGTCATCGCAAGAATCAGACGGAGAGAGCCATGTTTCCCACACTACCGAAATCCCTAGGGTCTATGGTGACATTGACCCCTATGGTTGGTTGGCTGATGAGGAGGTGGACGCCGACTTGAAGAGGATGGACTCTTCAAGCGGGGAGGAAGAAGAAACTTCTCTACCCCAACCGGGAGACATGCATGTGGAATTCAAGAAATCAAGCCTACCGGATACGGTTAAACCTCCCAATACTCAATTTACCTCTTATCGTCATATGCAAAAGAGTGCTCCTTCGTCCTCTGCAGCCAAGTTGCATCCTTGGGTTGATGTTACCTTAACTGTCACCAGTAAGCTCCGCATGGAAATCATGGATCTGAAACATCAAGTCAATAAGCTCGAAGAGGAAAATCGCATTCTCAAAGGAATCATTGCCAAGAATATTGCACCACCATCGCCCAAGAAAGAAACTTTAGTACACGGGTATGGGCACCACCCTTGGCTTGCTCCAAGCTTGGGGGAGGTGCCCCGGTATCGTATCATCATCACCTTTTATCATCATTATCTATTTTAGTTCGATCCTTAGTTATTTTGTGATTTAGAAGAATAAATTTTTAGTATGTTCTAGCTTTGAGTGCTTGTTTCGTGATCTATCTATCTATGTAATCGTGTGTGAGAGTTATATAATAAAGAGTAGTTTGAGTTTTGTTGCTTTGTTTTCATATTCCAACTTTAGCAAGAAAAAGTATAATAATGAAAAGTCATATGCTAATCCCATGGGGATTAATGACTTCACACATAAGGGGTATGATGAATAAAATTTATTTGGATCTAACAAACGTAGCATTGGTCATGGATGCAATTCATGAAAAAGTAATAAAGGAAGAGAGGTCTCACATATAAATATACTATCTTGGACATCTTTTATGATTGTGAGCCCCCATCAAATATTCTTTTCTTGATCAAATAGTTGATGTTGGATAAGAAGACAACGTAATGAGTTATGTTTGCTCATATTCACATAGGAGTTATATTGTCATGGATCCTCTAACATGTGGTGCTTACCCATAATCTTTTGCTAGCCAAAACTTCATACTAAGTAGAGATACTACTTGTGCATCCAAAAACCTTTGAACCCAGTTTCTTGTCATGAGAGTCCACCATACCTACCTATGGATTGAGTAAGATCCTTCAAGTAAGTTGTCATCGGTGCAAAGCAATAAAGATTGCTCCTAAATATGTATGATCTTTTATTGTAAAGGAAAATAAGCTTTGTACGATCTTGTGATGGCAAAGAAATAAAAGCAACGAACTGCATAATAAAGGTTGCTATCACAAGGGGCAATATAAAGTGACGTTCCTTTCCATTAAGAGTTTGCACAACCCAAACGAAAAAGCGCATGACAACCTCTGCTTCCCTCTGCGAAGGGCCTATCTTTTATTATTCAACTTTACTTTTATGCAAGATTCGATAATGTTCATCCCTATTTCACTCTGAATTAGTCTCCACTTGGTAAGAATCATGTGGTAGGGAAAGATCCAGACACATATATCCAGTTGATTGTAGGTAATCATGAGTTATTATTGCTGACATTATCCTCGTGGTAAATAAGTTGGGAGGTGAAAATGGTAAACCCCCATCTTCCTATGTGTCTGACTGAAACATTTGCTCCAAAAATATGCCTTGAGTGTTAGCAATCATAGAAGACTATATGATAGTTGAGTATGTGGAACTTGCTAAACTAAAAAGCTCTTATATAGACTCTTCCTGAGAATACAATGAATTGCGATTGCCTTTATGACTAAGAACAAGGTTTGCTAGTTGTCGATAAGGTTTATCTCTCATACTTTAAGAATATAGATGAATTTGTTACTTGTTCATGAGAAGTTTTATGATAATTCCTTGCTGCTATAATAATGATCATGATGCTACTATGTCCGTTTTTTTTATCGACACCTCTCTCCATAAACACGTGGTCATGATTATTGAGTTTGGTATTCGCTTGAGGACAAGCATGGTCTAAGCTTGGGGGAGTTGATACGTCCATTTTGCATCATGTTTTCTTACTGATATTTATAATGTTTTTGATCTTTATTTCACTTTATGAAGCAATCTTAATGCCTTTTCTCTCTTATTTTGCAAGTTTCACATGAAGAGGGAGATTACAGGCAGCTGGAATTCTGGACCTAAAAAGGCTACAACAGAGACATATATTCTCCGGAGCTCCAAATGACCTGAAAATTTACAGAGAATTATTTTGGAATTAATAAAAAAATACTGGAAGAAGAATTAACAGGAGGGGGCCCACGAGTGAGTCACGAGCTCAGGTGGCGCCCCCTAGGGCGCGCCAGGTCAGCTCGTGGCTCCACCAGCAGGCCTCCGTGGCCCATCTTCTCCTATATGAAGCCATTTGCCCTAGAAAAAATTAGGAGAAGACTTTCGGGACGAAGCGCCACCGTCTCGAGGCGGAACCTGGGCAGGAGCACTTTTGCTCTTCGGCGGAGCGATTCCGCCGGGGATACTTCCCTCCGGGAGGGGGAAATCGAAGCCATCGACACCACGAACGTTCCTCTCATTGTGGGAGGACCAATCTTCATCAATATCTTCACCAGCACCATCTCATCTCAAACCCTAGTTCATCTCTTGTATTCAATCTTTGTCTCGAAACCTCAGATTGGTACATGTGGGTTGCTAGTAGTGTTGATTACATCTTGTACTTGATGCTAGTTGGTTTATTTGGTGGAAGATTATATGTTCAGATCCTTAAGCATATTCAATACACCTCTAATCTTGAACATGAATATGATTTGTGCGTAGTTACTTTTGTTCTTGAGGACATGGGAGAAGTCTTGTTATAATTAATCGTGTGAAGTTGGTATTCGTTCGATATTTTGATGATATGTATGTTGTTCTTCCTCTAGTGGTGTCATGTGATCGTCAACTACATGACACTTCACCATACTTGGGCCATGGGGAAAGCATTGGGGAGTAATATGTAGATGATGGGTTGCGAGAGTGACATAAAATTAAACCCTAGTTTATGCGTTATTCCGTAAGGGGCTGATTTGGATCCATATGTTTCATGCTATGGTTAGATTTTATCTTAATTCTTTTTTCATAGTTGTGGAAGCTTGTGAGAGGGGGTAATCGTAAGAGGGTTGTTTGTTCAAGTAAGAACAGCACCCTAGCACCGGTCCACCCACATATCAAATTATCAAAGTAGTGAACGCGAATCAACCAAACATGATGAACGTGACTATACGAGAATTCCCATGCATGTGTCCTCGAGAACGCTTTGCTTACTATAAGAGAACTTTCCGGCTTGTCCCTATCTATAAAAAGGATTGGGCCACCTTGCTGCACCTTGGTTACTATTGTTACTTGTTACGAATCATCTTGCTACAAAACTATCTATTACTACTGTTTACAGCATTTGCTGAGAATACCTTGCTGAAAACCGCTTGTCATTTCCTTCTACTCCTCGTTGGATTCGACACTCTTACTTATCAAAAGCACTAGTGTGACCTACAATCCCACAACACTCACAGTACAGAGGGAGTTTCTCATACCTTACATCAAATTGCATTTTCTTAGTGCTACCCATGGGAGTGAATTCTACCTAGTCTTAAGAGCCCGACTCAAAAAGGGGGTTTTCAGGCCTGCCTAGCATGCGGCCTCGTGGGTGCTATCTTTGTAGTCCGGAAATGGTTAGTGGGGCCTCTAGAATTCGGGGCTCCCATTTTGCTTGAAGCCTCAGTGCTCGTGATGATCAGCAGAGCCCTCTCGCATTCGGTCGTGCCGAGTAGCTGTGGCGCATGGGGTTCTATGGAGCCGCGGCCTCACGATGCAGTGCATTGCATCATGTGCTTCTAAGATGGGGGCTCAACCTGTCCACCCCGTCTAATCTTGTCAGGAGGACTGTCGTGGCGTCTGCTAGTTTCGCATTGATCCCTGCATCATGATGGTCGTGCCTGGATTCCTGCGCCCACATCTCGACAAATGAGCAACCACAGAAGAAGCGAGGCACGTGTCGCGTGGTCAAGCTTTCCATGGGGGATATAAAGGAGAAAAAGGAGGTGTCTCTCCCTTTCTCCTACATCTGGCTCCTCTATTCTTCTACCTCCGCCGCCATTGTCACACACTTGCTACTTGCGACTTCTTCCCTTTCTCTTCAAGCCCAACATGCACAAGGAGAGCAAGGCCACAGCTGGACCTGAGCTCACAACATGGCCCAAGCCACTGCTGTTGATGGGCGGAAGAAGAAGGCTGCTATTGGCGGCAGAGAAAAGCGAGACATCAGTAAGGCGATGGGAAAATGGTTCCCATCGGGCACCTGCAGTCATCACCTGGAGACGTTGGTGGCAGAGAAGTCACTGCCGGCGACTCTGTGATGGAAATTGCCAGGAGATGAGGCACTGCTGGCACCGGCTGCCAATGAACGAGTTTTGCATTAGGAGTTATTTGGCCACAGGCTCGTTGATGGCTCTAATTTTTATCACATTTAGTAGAGGACTTTGACTTGGTTTTAACCGGTTTTTCATTATTTCTCGCTTATTTCTAACGCTAATCCTTCGAGAGAGAAGAAAACTCATTTTCCCTTTGTTTGGCAGGAAAATAAATATTTGGAAGGAAACTAATCAAGATCATGTAATATTAAGTCAAAAGGAGCAACTTTTATATTGTCCAAATTCTCACCAGCGCATACAGAGTGCAAGACGACCTTTGGTATGAGCTCAAGCGCTCGTACCAGCGGTCATACCAGGTGCCTACGGCCTCCCCTTATCTACAGCAACAAACTTCGTGAAGGGTGAGAGGGCATTAGAGAGACCTAGCCGCCACCACACCATCTAGAACAGAGGGACGAGAGATCGGGAGAAGAAGAACCACCGAAGATCCTTTTCTTGTCCATTTTTTTCCATTTCCACTCATCACATCATCGCCATAGGGAGAGGGATTCCAAGTTAAAGACTCGAGCAAACTATATTTGTACTCATCTAAAGATTGAGACTTGTTTAATCATTCATCTTATTGTGGATCGTCATGGTATTATCGATATGATTTACCTTGAATTATTCTCCGAGATATTTGGCAATTCTTCCCTGATGTGTGAGTAATTCCCTCTAGGTGTGGGAGATGTAGGTGATTGGTAAGATTCATTTGTTCCTATTCTACATGTCGTCATTTGTGTTTATAGTTTTATGACTATTTAGTTAGCTGTTTATCAGTGGTGAGCGTAATGCGTGTTGTCCATTTAAGGGCCCACACAATATGATGTACAGACCTACACAAGTAACACATATTCTTAGTGAATCTGTGACCTTCAGGTGACAGGTGGAGATATCTACAAGGATCAAAGACATTATAAGATAACGGTGAACCACTAAACTTAATGCATGGTTTTGGTTTAACGACCTTAATTGTGGAGACAACCATGATGTGGCAACGTTGAAGCAGGACCATAGAGTAGAATGTAATCCCGAGTGAAGGAATTCTATAACCCAAGTGGGATCCGCCTACCAAACCAACAAACATTATCCTAGACTCACAATACAAGGTAACTGGTATTACCGTCGCATTGGCACACTTGATGTACACCATGATATGAAATCTCTCCGCGCCTAATCTCTCTACTTCAGGAAACCACTTTTATTTTAGTATTTTAATTTATGTTCTTTTCTTATGTTTTTATTACTCTCGCTGCTACAATCAATCCTTTTTATCTCTCTAGTATATTTGTTTCAAGGGACACTAATAGATTCCTCAGATTCTCAAACAATTACTCCAAACGAGACCTGTGACAACTCATGTGTGCGACCGAAACGGTACTCATAAATACTCTCCCCCGCTCTTCGTTGGGACGATTAGTATTGGGATACTTAAAAGAAGTTCCTACAATACCCTATGTGTCTTGCAGGCCATCAAGCATTTTCTGGCGTCGTTGCCGTGGAGCTAAGCGCAGAGTAATTCTTTCGTAACCGAACAATAGGTGCTGTTATTGTAGATGCTTTATGTCACTGACAGGGGCGCTACTCGTTCTGGAAGAACTTATCTACCAGATTACGTTGAACGTTGCTGCAGGATCTACATGCTCCATTAATAGGAAAAATACAAAAAAAATCAAACTACTGAGCTTAACTATTTGTTTGTAGAGATGTCGATTACTACAAAAAAGGAGAAGACTTTGAGGGAGTATTGTGCTCCATATACGGGCTCAAGATCTCCTATAGTTTTCCCAACTACTTTTGCTACTGAGTATTCGATTGATTGTGAACTAATCCACGAAGTGAAAAGGCATGCTTTTACATGAGATGAAGAGGACCCTCAAGCACATCTAATGTTCTTTAACACTTTATGCAGGACTTCTAAAATTAAAGATGTGCCCATAGAATTTATCTTATTAAAACTCTTCAAATTCTCTCCGAAGGACAAGGCTGAAGAATGGTATAGCAGACTACCGTATTGTAGCATAACCATCTGGAAGATGTGTGCACAGAAATTTATGGAAAAAAATTCCGTTGCTCCAAGAAAGCAAAGTTCCGAAAATATCCGACCTCTTTTGCTCAAAAACTCATAGAGAGCTTGTACAAAACTTGGGGGAGATAGTCTGAACTTTTGAATCTCCATCCTAATCATGGTTTTGCTGAATATGTTATACTCCATTTATTTTATCATGGAATAGACGACGAATCTAAATCTATCCTTTATTTGAGTGTAGGTGGAAGATTTATGTCTCTGACCTTGAAAACAGGAAAAGCTCTAATAGAAAATATTATGACTGCTATGGAGCAATGTAATATTGAGGAACCTGCTAAGTTCATAGGAAAGGTCTATCATGTTGAAGACGTGGAAGAATTCAGAAAGGTAACTCAAGAAAAAGGTAAACCTTTTGAGCAAGTTATGCAAGAAAAGGTAGATCTCTTTAGTGTCTATCAACTGGAAGACGAGCTCAGCGAGGCAACAAATAAATTGAAACATCACTAAGAAGGTTTTAATAGAGACCTGCGGTGATGTATCTACTAAATCAAAAAGGTTATATCGGTAATGTCATAAAGAATTTATACAAAGATTCCCGCATGATAGAAACCCAGTGCTCGCAAATTTCTGAAACTCAATCTTTAATTCTCTCCCAACTTGATGAAGAGAATTTTGTTTGTTTTAGTGGAGTTGGTACTCGACGTGGTAAGACAACGCAGGACCCGAAAGGACCTAAATGGTATGAAAAAGAATAAGAGGAGAAAATGAGAGAGAGAGAGAGAGAGAGTCAATGCCAAACTCAAGAAGATGAATATCTCCTTAACAATGATGATGATGATTCAGAGGAACCTATTCATCAAGATGCGCAAAACAATGAAGAAGATGGGGAGAATATTAAAGAGGTTGATTACAACGTAGAAACCATCGATGGTAATAATGAAGAAGAAGAAGAAGCCCCAGAATCTGATAAAGCTAAAGAAGTGGCAATACAAAAGAGGAGCAAGCCTCCATATCCTGGAAGAACTGAATTAAAACAAGCTACGCAAGAAAAGAGTAAAGATAGAGGTAAGGAGAAAGAGAAAGGTAAAACAGAGAAAACTCTTCCTAACTCAAAAGAAGTAAGACGACCTTCGAATAGTGAACTTTATGCTTCTTTCTTGAAAGCTACTAAAGGTCTTTAAGGTTCTCTACATGTTACTAATGCATTTAAAATTCCTACGTTAGCTAAGTTTACGTGTGATATTATTAACAAAAAGAGAAGCATGAATTTTGAAGAACATGTGGAGATGCTAACGAGTTATCCTTTTGATGAGAAGATACCAGCAAAGCTAGGATATCCAGGTATACCGACAATATCTTGTTTTATAGGTAATGTCAATATACGTAATGCTCTTTGTGATATTGGAGCAGGGGTAAGCGTTATGCCTTTGACACTTGATAATAACTTGAATTTAGGAGAATGTATCCCGACGGTGATAACATTGAAGATGGCTGACAGCTCTACTAAAAAGCCAATAGGAGTTGTTGAAGACGTGCTCTTAAGATTGGATGGACACATTATTCCTACTAATTTTATTATACCTGATATGCGTGAAGATGAAAATTTGTCTATTATTCTCGGGACACCGTTTTTGAATACCACAGGTGCAACACTAGGTTGTGCTGAGGGGAAGGTGACTTTCAATATTTATGATGAAGAAATCCTGAGATACTTTCCGAGGAAACTGGGAGAGAAAGAAAAGTACATTCCACCTCCCAAAAGGATTTGTGTGTTAAGTGAAAAGGAACACAAACCACCTGAGGTCTATGTCTGATATAAAGGTATGAGGTTGAGCTTAGCAACCTAAAAACCAGTGCTTGATGGGAGGTGATAACCCACAAGTATAGGGGATCGCGATAGTCTTCGAGGGTTGTATTTCACCCAAATTTGTTGATTTGACACAAGGGGAGCCAAAGAATATTCATGAGCCTTAGCAGTTGAGTTGTCAATTCAACCACACCCGGGATATAATATCTCTGCAGCGAAGTGTTTAGTAGCACAGTAGTTTGATAGTTTTGATAGTTTCAGTAACAGTTGCAATAGTAACAGGAACAGTAACAGAAGCAGTTTGTGATGATTGTAACAGCAACAGCAGTAGTAACTTAGCAAAGATCAATATGAGAAAAGCGTAGGCATTGGATTAGTGATGGATATTTGTGTTGGATGACATTCATCATATAACAGTCACAACCTAGAGCGATAAACAATAGCTCCAATTCATCAATGTAATGTAGGCATGTATTCCGTATATAGTCATACGTGCTTATAATAAGAACTTGCATGACATCTTTTGTCCTACCCTCCCGTGGCAGCGGGGTCCATAAGGAAACTAAGGGATATTAAGGCCTCCTTTTAATAGAGAACCAGAACAAAGCATTAACACATGGTGAATACATGAACTCCTCGAATTACAGTCATCCTCGGAGAGTATCCCAACTATTGTCACTTTGGGGTCTACAGATCAGAACAATGACAAGTGCATATAACTTGCAGATAGGATCAAGAACTCAAATATATTCATCAAAACATAGAGGGTTCAGATCTGAAATCATGGCACTCGAGCCCTAGTGACAAGCATTAAGCATAGCAAAGTCATAGCAACATCAATCTCAGAACATAGTAGATACTAGGGATCAAGCCCTACCAAATTGACTCGATTACATGACAAATCTCATCAAACTCCATCACCTTCGAGCAAGCCTACGAAGGAATTACTCACTCCCGGTGGTGAGCATCATGGAATTGTTGATGAAGAAGGGTTGATGATGACGGGGGCGACGAATCCCCCTCTCCGGAGCCCCGAACGGACTCCAGATCAGCCCTCTCGAAGAAGAACAGGAGGTGGCAGCGGCTCAGTATCGTAAAATGTGATGAAACTTTCTCTCTGATTTTTTTCTCTGCAAGACGGTACTTATAGAGTTGGAGTTAGGGTAAACGAAGGCCTGTGGGCCCACGAGCTCACAGGGTGCGCCCTGGGGGGTGGGAGCGCCCCCTAAGCTCGTGGCTCCTGGGTGGCCCCCCTCCAGCAGATCCCTTCGCCAATATTTTTTATATATTCCAAAAATATTCTCCGTAAATTTTTAGCTCAATCCAAGAACTTTTTATTCTGGACAAAAACAACACCATGGTAGTTCTGCTGAAAACAGCGTCAGTCCGTGTTAGTTTCATTCAAATCATGCAAATTAGAGTCCAAAACAAGAGCAAAAGTGTTTGGAAAATTAGATACGTTTGGGGTGTATCAACTCCCCCGAGCTTAACTCATTGCTTGTCCTCAAGCAATTCAGTTGACAAAATGAAAGTGACAAAGAAAAACTTTTACAAACTCTTTTGTTCTCGTTGTTGTATATATGCTTAACTAGTGTTCAAGTTTTTAGCAAAGATTATGAACTAACCATATTAATGATAACACTTAGGTCTCACATTTACTCATGACAATAACATAACCAACTAGCGAGCACTGGTACAGCGAGCTGCTATACAAACGGTTTTTACCCATTTTCCGCGACACAGTTTTAAACCATCGCCTTACCTGTGTGTGCGATAGGGGGGGGGGGGTCTTCCCACATGACCCAGAAACCTTCCGCGATAGGGAGCGCTGATGCAGACGACTCGTCAAATGTAATCGTATGCGATGCATGAACATATCGCACACACTATATTTTTGGCACACGTGTGGGATTGGTGAGTCAAACGTTTCTAATTGCGCAGGGAAACCAAACGGTGTTTCACATTGGACCGTTTATGAAATAGTACCTAAGGCAAACGGGCCATCATAGAAACTGTGTGCGATATGTTGCCCATCGCACACGAGTATTATATGGCAATCGTCTGCCATGCATGACATCATCACACACGTTTCCTGAACAATTTATGAGTGGGATTGTATTTTGCATTGGGCACGGTTTCCTCTAAGCTCTCGTGTGCGATAATGTGCTATCACAAATGGTTCAAGAGCCCCTACGCACACGTAGAAGTGCTCAATACCGTCTGCGATTTGTTGTGTATCACCGACGGTTCCGCTATGAGTGGCGTGTGCTTTCCATTCTGGATTGGACACACTCATTTAGTCGAACCGTGTGCGCATTAATGACCAGGTTAAAGCAAAAATAGCGCATTTGAATTGCCTGCAAATAGCAAATTCTCCACAATATGCAAATGAACAAATAGGGTCCACAGGACGAACATTCATCAGAATTCGCAACAATATGCAATTGAACAAATGCTAGCTAAATTCCACTGATTTATCGACAAATGCAGTACATAATCATAGTGTACGAAATACGAAGACCTCATCACATGGAAAACAATGCATCCATGCGTATATGTTTAGCGGCTAACTCGTGTTGAATGTTTACTCATTGTTTCAGGAACAGCCATGCTGAAATGTTCATTATCACCAGTGGGATTGATGAAGTGATTCAGGAAGAAGTTGCTGATAAATCTCCTAACCTCCATCAATTCACCAGGGAGGAGCGGTTCAGGGGTCATCGGTTCAAAGATGAGCTGCAGGATTTTTAGATCAGAATGTTCCATACGAGTGGAGTAGAAGATATTAATTAAGATACATACTTACTGGTGCTAAATTGCGTGCATCGTTACAACAATCAGTAGATTTGAAGATGGAGATCATGTATCTGCAGATATAGTATCCACAAAGGTTGGTCCCTGGTTGTTGCTGAGGACACTGAAATTTTTTGTACATAATTAGTCATGTATTTGCCCTGTTAGGAGCAACCTAACCGGTGTAAGATGTTTATTTTTTCTTTGGAGAGAAATAGAAAGAGGTTTATTTAGAAACTTGAACATTAGACTAGCGTAAGAAGGTATTTGCAAACTTTTGAATACATTTTCCGAAAATAACGGATTTCGGTGTATTACCGGAAAAATGATCTCGTGCTGCAGAGGTAGTGCACTCTTGAACTGGTTCCCTCGTTTTGTTATGCACGATGCCAACACACTGCAAATGAAGATGAATTTCCACATACTCAGTTCTTGAACCAGATATGAATGCAAATTTTAACATCATAGAATTCAATACCTATCCATGAATTGCTGAAGATGCATCAGATCCTGAGGCTTTATTGAATCTCTGAGAGAATCCAGGTAGTAAACTCTATTCGGGTTTGGAGCAATGACTACCAAGATCCAGTGAATGCTACAGATTAAGAGAACCATAAACTTACAAACTATGACGAAATGTGAAAGACGGTCAATGTATGTGTGGTTGCTTATTTGACTTACCATTCATGATATGGCCAGAGAAATAGTTCTGCATGGGGCGTGCGACACAAGATACTGGCGACCTTGCCAATGGCCCACTCCCGATCATCTGTGCCACCACGTAATAATATGCCATTTGCAACGTGAGGATCTATGAAATACACTGCCTCCATTTTTCTTTGCGTGATCAATCCCCTGAGAAGAATACAATACAGTTAGCTTTTTTTCGTTTACAACCTTGTATGGAGAAGTTGATCAGAGTTGGTGAAGTACTTACAACATCAAGCATTTAACAAGAGTCATATCGAGCGCATCAATGTTGAAGAAGAGATGAAAGTCCTCGAATCCCACACTGATGGTTAGTTGATCGTGACCGAAATGATCGCTGTCGTAGTGGACTAGCAGACCCTTATGACCTTCTGACATTGCATCCATGCAATATTTATGTAACTTGCGGCAACTGGAACTGCACTCCTCTAAGTATTCGTCAACAAGAAATGGCTGGTCGTGGACGTACTTGCGTGCTACAAGTACGTCTGCTTTATTTTTAGCAAGTATCCTTTCGACTTCTTCATCGGGCAAGCTGTCAGAACCAGTATAACTCTCCGATTCGAACAACTTGCTGGTAATTTGGTTCTGGGCGATGAGTGCTTTTAGTAAGAGGCTATCATTCGAATTCTTCCTCGGTATCAGGGGCCGCTTCCTCGCGGGTGCAGCCGTGGCCGCTTTCCTCTTGGTACTTGAAGCACTTATGGTGCAAGGTCTGGATCGTTGATAGACGGGCTGCTGAGCAGGCGGTGAAGATATGATGGGTTGCTGAGCAGATGGTTTAGCTACGCCGGACTGCTGAGCTGGCGGTGCTGCTGTGACGCACTGCTGAGCTATAGGAGTAGAGGCGTCAGACTGCTGACCAGGCGGTGAAGCTATGTCGGGCTTCTGCGTAGGTGGTGCCAACATGTCGGTGTGCTGAGGAGGCTGTGCCAACGCATTGGTTTGCTGAGCAGGCAGTGCCGACGCATCGGTATGTGGATCACGCGGCTGCGAACCGATGGACTGATGAGCAGGTGGTTCCGGACCTTCTGACTGCTTAGCAGTCCGTTCCACCGGGTTGGTCTGCTGAGCATGCGGTGCCGCTGTGTCTCGCCCTGCTACTTCAGTTTCCGGCATCTGAACCGGTGCGCCATTGTTATTTTTTTAGTAGTGGCGCACCACCTGAGCAGTGCACCATTGATATTTTTTGTTTCCACCCCCCACCCCCACCAGACATAGCAATGGCGCACCACACCTAGGTGCGCCACTACTATGCTACATAGTAATGGCGCACCTTGGTGTGGTGCGCCATTGTTATGTCTGGTGAGGGTGTGGGCCTGCGTGTGTGAGAGACATTAGGAATGGCGCACCCCCCCTGGTGCGCCATTGCTAAGGTTAGCAATGGCGCACCAGGGAGGGTGCGCCATTACTAATCTCTCTCACACACACAAACACACCCCACCACACACACGCCCCCCCCAGGGAGGTGGCGCGAGAGCCCTGTGATAACCCACAAGTATAGGAGATCGCGACAGTCTTCGAGGGTAGTATTTCACCCAAATTTGTTGATTCGCGTTGTTTAGTAGCACTGGAGTTGTCAATTCAACCACACTTGGGATATAATATCTCTGCAGCAAAATGTTTAGTAGCACAGTAGTTTGATAGTTTTGATAGTTTTAGTAACAGTAGCAATAGTAATAGGAACAGTAACATAAGGAGTTTGCGATGATTGTAACAGCAGCAACAGTAGTAACTTAGCAAAGATCAATATGAGAAAAGCGTAGGCATTGGATCAGCGATGGGTATTTGTTTTGGATGACATTCATCATGTAACAGTCACAACCTTGAGCGATACACAATAGCTCCAATTCATCAATGTAATGTAGGCATGTATTCCGTATATAGTCATACGTGCTTATAATAAGAACTTGCATGACATCTTTTGTCCTACCCTCCCGTGGCAGCGGGGTCCATAAGGAAACTAAGAGATACTAAGGCCTCCTTTTAATAGAGAACCGTAACAAAGCATTAGCACATGGTGAATACATGAACTCCTCGAATTACACTCATCCTCGGAGAGTATCCGAACTATTGTCACTTTGGGGTCTACGGATCAGAACAATAATAAGTGCATATAACTAGCAGATAGGATCAAGAACTCAAATATATTCATGAAAACATAAAGGGTTCAGATCTGAAATCATGGCACTCGGGCCCTAGTGACAAGCATTAAGCATAGCAAAGTCATAGCAACATCAATCTCAGAACATAGTGGATACTAGGAATCAAGCCCTAACAAATTGACTCGATTACATGACAAATCTTATCCAACTCCATCACCGTCCTGCAAGCCTACGGAGGAATCACTCACTCCCGGTGGTGAGCATCATGGAATTATTGATGAAGAAGGGTTGATGATGACGACGGCGAGGAATTCCCCTCTCCGGAGCCCCAAACGGACTCCAGATCAGCCCTCCCGATGAACAACAAGAGGTGGCGGCGGCTCCATATCGTAAAACGCGATGAAACATTTTCTCTAATTTTTTTCAACACGAGACGGTACTTATAGAGTTGGAGTTAGGGCTAACGGAGGCCTGTGGAACCCACGAACTCATAGGGCGCGCCCTAGGGGGGCGCCCCTGAGCTCGTGGCTCTCTGGTGGCCCCCTCCAGTAGTTCTCTTCGCGAATAATTTTTATATATTCTGGAAATAATCTCCGTAAATTTTCAGCTCAATCCGAGAACTTTTATTTCTGCACAAAAATAACACCATGGTAGTTCTGCTGAAAACAGCGCCAGTCCGGGTTAGTTTCATTCAAATCATGCAAATTAGAGTCCAAAACCAGAGCAAAAGTGTTTGGAAAAGTAGATACGTTTAGGACGTATCAGGAGGCAACTGATCATCTCAATAAAATTTTAAGTTTTGTCTTTTGTTGAAGCTCTCTATTAAGTGCTCGATCAAATAACCTTGTTGGAAGATACATTTGACTTTATTTTGCAGAAGAAAAATACCAGAGAAGAATAGAAATTGGAAAAGGAAAATTTTAGAGAGTAACAGAGCCTAAGAGGTCTAGTGGTACGAGTGGTGCGCTCATACCAACGATCGTACAGAGGAGTTGAGGAGATCAGCAAAATGAACAGAGGGAATGACGACCTGTGGTACGAGCGCGTGCGCTTGTACTCTGGCTTATACCAGTCCAGCGCCAGGAACAGAAACTCCAGTTTTGCTAGACAGCGTCTGGTACGAGCGTAACTGCTCGTACTAGCGCTCATACCCGATGTCGACCACAAGCAACATAAACTTGGGTTTTCCAAGACGGCCTTAGGTACGAGCACGATGTAACACCCCCTTGTAATGTGCTACAATGATCCATCATGATCAATGCCAAGTCAGCATCTTTTGCAAAGCACAAGTGCCACTTGTCTTAGAATTCAAAATCAAAATCCAATTTGAATTGCAAGTCAAATATTTATATTTTCAAACATGCAAACAAAATAGTTCATAATGTTGCAAATATTCCCAAAACAATAATAAAAGTAAGACCAACATTATTTGGATTCCTATTTTGACCCTAGCAACAAATTAGTGGACCAATAGCCTTTAATTGGAACATTTAAATACAAATAAATAATTATACTTGTCCAACTAATATGAAAATTGTTGGGTGGTCTAGGAATACCGTACTTGAATTATGTACAAAGTTTGAACCTAAACTAAATTCATTTGGTGCCCTAAATAAATACAAAACAACAAACAGAAAATAAAACAGAGAAAGAAAATGAATAAATGCATAGGGGTCACTGTGCACTTACCGGCCTGCCGCTACAGTGCAGCCCAGCCCACCAAGCCCCCCTTATACTTCCTACTGCTCACAGAGAGCTCGGTGGCCGCGCGCGCCGCGTCCATGCCGTGGATCCTCCATGCGTCGGCCATCCTCGACGCTCCCGCAATGGATAAGGACCCCCGTCGCCCCCTGGCGAAATCCTAACCCTTTTCCTCCCTCCCCTCGCTCGCTCTCGTCTCCGCATCGCACTGCCGAGCGCTGCCGTCGCCGCGCCGCCTCACCGCCGTGGCCACTGGCCAACCCTCGCCGTTCCATGGTGTCTAGGAGGCCCGTCGTCGCCGTCCACTTCGCCTGCAAGAACCGGAGCAAGCCGGACTACCCCGAGCCTCACCATCGACCCGTCCTCATCGCCTCGGTCGCCGTCGCCATTGTCGTCGATCCGCTCGACCTCGGTGATCTCCGGCCTCCCCGAGACGCCCGCGGCCCTCACTGTGAGCTCTCGATCCTCGGTGACCTCTCCCCTCTCTTCCCCGCACCCCGTAGCCACCTAGCCGGCGAGGCCGTGCCTTGGCAGCCGCCTGACGCCGTCGTTACAGCCGACTCCAGCCATTTTCGCCCGAACCGCACACGCCATTGCACGCGCCTCGCAACGCTCATTCCTTTGGTGGTCGCGGCCGCCCGTTTGGTCGCCGGAGACGAGCGCACGGTCGCCGCCGGCGCGCTCTGTCTCGCCGTCGCCAGCCGCTGATGTGGCACCGTCATTAAGTGCTAATTACCCCCCTAATACCCACTGACAGCCGGGCCCCACGTGGTTTGATTAACCCTAATAAAACTGTTTAGTTAATTAACTAAAACTGACAAGTGGGGCCCACCTTACTGTTCAAACGGATAAGATGGATCCAGTCAGCTGCTGACTCAGCTGACTGGGACCCACCAGTCAGCCACCGCAGCAACTCTCTGGGTACACTTTCTATGTATCCACAGCAATTACTATTAAATGATTTTCGAATTAAATTAATTCCAGAAAATCCAAAAAATGATTAAAACTTTAAAAAATCATATAAAATAAGCCGTAACTCGGATGAAAATAATTTATATATGAAAAATGATCAGAAAAATCCAACGAATCCGAATATGTCTTCTGCATGCATGTTAGAACCCTCTGCATAGGAGAACCTGTAACTTTAGGCATGTTTCCGATAGATGAATAGTGCCCGACCTCCGGTAAATAATTCCAAATTAATTCCTAAATTAACTAAAATGGTTTAGGGATGTATTAGGTCACCCATGCATTGCATATTGCCATGTCATGCTCTGTGAGTGCATTTGTTTGCTATGTATTTGTGCGTTTCCTCCCCTTCTTCTCTTCGGTAGACCCCGAGACCGACGTTGCCCCCGAGGACTGCTACTCCACCGACGACCCCTCTTTTACCGCAGAGCTTCCAGGCAAGCAAACCCCCTTGATCATTCCTATATCACCTATTCCTTCTTCCCCGTGCTTGCATTAGAATTTGTTACCGTATTTGATTGCTCCTATTCTGATGCATAGCCTGATTTTGTAACTGCTGTTGCTACCTTACCTGCTATCCTAAATGCTTAGTATAGGTTGGTTAGCGATCCATCAGTGGCCCCACACCCTTGTCTGTGTTGCCAGGCTTTACTACCGGATGCTTCGATCAACGGGATCGATGTGCACAGACCAAACACCGCACCTCACACCCCTTAGTTGTACGACTCTACAGAGCTATTATCGAGTGCCGAGGGTGATACCTCTTACCTCACTCCTGATGATATCTCTGTAGTGTAGCTAGTCGGTTGTGGGTTACCGGGGGTGATTCCTCTTTCACCACCTCCGATGAGGCCTCTGTCATGCAACCCCTCAAGTGTGAACCCACCGAGGGTGATTCCTCCAAGTTCACCTTGCCGGATACGTCAAGTGGGAATCCATCGAGGGTGATTCCTCGGATTCCCCCTTGATGTTACGGACACACGGGTACCTTGACATTCACCTCAGACCTTTGTTGAAGTCGGGTTGACCCAAGGGTACCCATGAGAGATTATTGTGGCGGAACGACAGGGCAGGTGGAGACCACCTGGGAGAGAGGTGGGCCTGGTCCCTGGTCGTTGGACCGCGGATTACCAAGTCGGTGCGGCATGGTGTCGGAGGTGAGCCTTGAGCCCTGTTCGTGTCCGCGAGATACTAATAACACGCTTAACGTATTTGGGTATTTGATCTGAGTTGGCCACTGGCCTATACGCACTACCACCACGCGGTATAATGGTTTAACGGGGCCCTCGGCGCCATATGTATCAGCCGAAAGCTCTGTCAGACGTCCAGTTCAGCATTGTGAGCCAGTTAGGACAAGGCCATCCAGGCCTGAGGTGGTGCTTGGACTCCGACCCGCGACACAACGACTCGGAGTGCAAAGGGCGATGGGCCCAAGACCCCTGAGCGCTTAGGATGTAGACCGGCGGGGACCTCTCTGCGGAGCCTAGGTAGGAATGCGTCGTGTCGATCAGCCGAGGCCGGGCATGACCCGGAAAAGTGTGTCCGGCCAGAGTTAATCGAGCGTGTTGGGTAATAGTAGTGCACCCCTGCAGGGAAGTTATCTATTCGAATAGCCGTGTCCACGGTAACAGGACGCTCAGTGTTGTATCCTGATCTACTACGACTTGAACTGGATACATGTTACTTTAATTAATATGTAAACTCCGGGATCGCTTTCTCGCAGGGAGTCGAGGAAGGATCTCTGGGCTTTGCTACTACATACTTATTGCTTTATTATATGCTACTAATTTGCACTCTTCTAATGCTGCAAGACGCTGCAAGATGCTAGTCTTCGATAGGCTAGGCCTTCCCCTCTGTTTTGGCAATTCTACAGTAAAGTCCACAGATACAGCCCCTTTCATTTGATACCGATGCATAAATAGAATAGATCTGATGTAAGTCTTGCGAATACTTTGGATGAGTACTCACGGTTGCTTTGCTACCTCTTTTCCCCATACCCGATTGCTGCGACCAGATGACGGAGCCCCGGAGCCAGCTGCCCCCGTCGACTACTACTACCCCTCCGGTGGAGCCTACTACTACGTGGAGACCAACGACCAGGAGTAGATAGGAGGCTCCCAGGTAGGAGGCCTGCGCCTTTTCGATCTAGTTGTCGTTGTTTTGCTCAGCCTTCTTAAGGCAACCTTGTCTAATTATGTCTGTACTCAGATACTAATGCTTCCGCTGACTCTTGTGTAACTCGAGCTTATGTATTCGAGCCCTCGTGGCCCTGGCTTGTAATATAAAGCTTGTATTATTTTATTTTGTGTCTAGAGTTGTGTTGTGATATCTTCCCATGAGTCCCTGGGCTTGATCGTGCGCATTTGCGTGTATGATTAGTGCACGGTCGGGCCGGGGGCGTCACAAGCTGGTATCAGAGCCGACTGCCTGTAGGTGGCCCCCTTTCCAACTCCTTGGCCGAAGTTGAGTCTAGTCTCCAAAATTGTTTTACTAACCCTGTTGTGTGGCTTACGGGCCCACACCGCCAATGGATGGGTTTAGGATCTTTTATTCCTCTTCTTTACTCTGGGATTCTGATCTCTCTCCCTTTCGGGTTAAAGAGTTAACTAACACTAACATTAGGTTCTCATGATCACATCCACCCGGAGATTTGAATCAACCCTTCTTTGAATTGTGGGCCAGGTTCTGCTTCACAGTGTTCACGGACCGCGGGATCCTTTTATCAAGGGCATCCCGCGTTGTCAATTGCAGATTCCTCGCTCCAGTGGTTTTCTCCGACGTTGATGTAGCCTTTTGCTATGTCTCGTTGTTGTATCTCTCCACCGCGTGCCTGCGTGCCGCCTAGTTTGTCTAGCTGCGTGTGCTTCCGAACTCATGCTGCCCATTTGTATCCAACTCTGTGCATGGATCTGTATGTCTTTAATGACTACTGATATGTATCTAATGCACTTCTTGTTCATTACTCATGTTACATCATGAATGACCCCATTCATTTGCAGTAGTTCTTGCTAAACTGCCCATGTTGTTTTTAGCAGGATGGCTGACGATCCTCCGCCTCCACCCTATATTGCCGCAATGATGCAGCAGTTCGAACTAAACCGTCAGCTCAATGAGAGTCTGGTAAATCGATTAGAACGCAACGATGCTCGTCAGGAGCCGGGCCCGATCTCACTGCAAGATTTCGTGCGCCTCAACCCGTCTATTTTTCGCAACTCCACCAATCCTATGGATGCTGATGATTGGCTTCGTGACATCCTGTTTGAAATGGAGTCAGCTAATGTTGCCCCTGCCAGCTACGTCACCTTTGCGGCATTTCACTTGAAGGGTCCAGCTGCTCAATGGGGGGAAAGCCATAGGGGTAGCCTGCCTGCTGGAACTGTAACCACTTGGCAGTAATTTCAGTCAGCCTTCCATGCACGGCATATTCCTCAAGGTATGATGGACCAAAAGAAGGAGTTCCGCAAACTCACTCAGGGCAAAATGACTGTGGATGAATATCAGAGGAAATTTCTCGAATTATCCCGCTATGCTGAAGATGACGTCTACACTGACGCTCTCAAGCAGGAGAAATTCCGTGAAGGACTGCATCCTGATATAATGCTCGCACTTGTTCCCCATGAATCTGCAGACTTTGCAACGCTTGTTAGCCAAGCTTTTCATGTTTAAACTGATCTAGCTGAGTACCAGGAGTTGCTAAAGCGTACTCGTGATGTTGGCTCATCCTCGGGTCAGCCTGCTCTGAAACGTCGAGTGTGGATTCTGCACAACGTTCATCACCGACCTGCCCCCTGCACCGATGCCGTCTTATGTTGCACCTCGTCTACCTCCGCCGCCGAGACAGCTAACGGTTCACGGTGGACAGCCCACTATGGCTCCTCGCCCTAATGATGGGAATTGCTTCAAATGTGGACAGCCAGGACACCGTGCTACCAGCTGCCGCCCGAACCAGCATCGAAATGCACCAGCTCATCGACCCATAAACATTAACGATAGACCACCTACAGTCGGTCGTGGTCATGTCAATCATGTCAAGATTGAAGAAGCTCAACAGGACACCAAAATTGTAATGGGAACCCTTTCTGTCAATACCATACCAGCCTCTGTTCTCTTCGATTCCGGAGCATCGCATTCGTTTTTGTCTGAAGCATTTGCGCTCAAGCACGAAATGCAATTTGAAGAGCTGCATCCTCCCTTATCGGTTCAATCCCCCGGTGGGAGATGGAACACGGCTATGATAAGTCACAACAACCAGATCGAAATTGGAGGGCTACTATTCTATGCACCACTCATCGCCCTCAAGGCTTCTAGCATAGATGTTATTCTTGGTATGGATTGGCTAACAGCCCATAATGCTATGATCAACTGTACCGCCAAGACAGTCCAGCTCACACACCCTTCTGGCCAGACAGTCAACTATTCAGCCCAGATAGTCCAGAATGCCGAAAGCCAGATATATGCTCTGAATGCATTGAACGCTTCACCACTTGAGGGAATAGAGAACGTTCTAGTCGTTCATGACTTTCAAGATGTCTTTCCAGGAGAACTTCCAGGAATGCCCCCGGTTCGATATGTCGAATTCGTCATCGACTTGAAACCAGGCACCACTCCTATTGCCAAGCGCCCATACAAGATGCCGCCGCATGAACTCCTTGAGCTTAAGGAGGAAATCGACAAGTCACTTCGCAGTGGTTTCATTCGCCCAAGTTCCTCTGCTTGGGGAGCCCCTTCTCTCTTTGTTAAGAAGAAGGATGGTACGAATTGGTTGGTTCAAGATTATCGACCTATCAACCAGGCAACAATTCAGAACAAGTATCCGCTTCCCAGGATCAACGACCTTTATGATCAACTCGCTGGTTCCTCAGTGTTCTCTAAACTCGATTTGAGGTTGGGTTACCACCAGATCAGAGTTCGTGAAGAGGACATACCGAAGACAGCTTTCGTTACTTGCTAGGGTTCTTACGAGTACACCGTTATGTCCTTCGGCTTAACCAATGCTCCAGCCACTTTCTCTCGATTGATGAACTACATCTTCATGGATTACCTCGACAAGTTCATCGTGGTTTATCTCGATGATATTCTGGTCTACTCCAAGAATGAAGAAGAACATGCCGAACATCTTCGGCTTGTACTGGAGAAGCTCCGTGAACATCAACTGTATGCCAAATATTCCAAGTGTGAGTTCTGGTTATCTGAAGTGCCATATCTTGGCCACGTGATTTCCAAAGATGGCATTGCTGTTAACCCAGAACGAGTTCAGGCTATTCTTGAATAGACTCCCCCAAAGAATGTCAAGCAAGTCAGAAGTTTTCTCGGACTCGCCAGCTATTGCCGCCGTTTTGTCGAGAACTTCTCTAAGATTGCCAAGCCCCTGACTGATCTACTTCACAAAGGCGTTAAGTTTGAGTGGACAGAAAAATGTCAGGAAAGTTTTCAGACACTCAAAGACAAGCTGACATCTGCCCCAGTGCTTGCTCCTCCAGATTCTCGCAAGGACTTCATCATTTATTGCGACGCATCCCGTCAAGGATTAGGCTGTGTCCTAATGCAAGAACGGAAGGTGATTGCTTATGGTTCTCGATAGTTGCATCCGCATGAGGAGAACTATCCAACCCATGATCTCGAACTGGCAGTAGTTATTTATGCATTGAAGTTATGGCGACATTACCTACTTGGTAACCATTGCGAGATCTACACGGATCATCAAAGTTTGAAGTACTTATTCACTCAGCAATCTCTGAACCTCCGTCAGCAAAGATGGATGGAGGCCATTACAGACTATGACTTGGGTATTTCTTATACCCCTGGCAAGGCTAACGTAATGGCTGATGCCTTGAGCCGCAAATCCTACTGTTGTGAACTTGAGGTTCAACTACAGCAATCACTCCTGTATGAAGAGCGTCGAAAGCTGAACATCGAGATAGTTCCTCAAGGATATCTAAATACCTTGGTTGTTGAACCAGATCTCAAGCGCAACATCAAGACAAGGCAGAATTATGACTCTGAAGTCGAGAAGATTAAGAGCTATCTCTCCAAAGGAAATTCATCGTTCTTCACTGTTGATGATGATGGTGCCTTGTTTTTCAAAGGCCGCCTAGTGGTCCCCAGAAAGAAAAATCTGGACTCGCGCTCGGATGTCATGAAAGAAGCACATGACACACCTTTGTTTATTCATCCGGGTAGTACCAAGATGTACCAAGACATTCGTCAGCGGTACTGGTGGCCTAATATGAAGCGAGACATTGCTCGTTATGTTGCTGAGTGTGACGTTTGCCGTCGCATCAAAGCAGAACATCAAAGACCTACAGGAACTCTGCAACCACTTGCTATTCCTGAATGGAAATGGGACAAAGTTGAAATGGATTTCATTGCTGGATTTCCCAGATCACAGAAGGGTCATGATGCTATTCTTGTCGTCATTGAACGATTCTCAAAGGTTGCTCATTTTGTGCCAGTCAAGGAGACAATCACTGCTAGTCAGTTAGCAGACTTGTATGTTTCCAGAATTGTGTCACTCCATGGTGTTCCGTTGGAGACCAGTTCAGACCGTGGCAGCCTCTTTACCTCAAGGTTCTGGGAAAGTTTTCAAGAAGCTATGGGAACTCATCTGTCCTTTAGCACCGCTTTTCACCCCCAGTCCCAGGGTCAATTTGAACGAGTCAACCAAGTGCTTGAAGATATGCTTCGCGCATGTGTCATCTCCTTTGGCAAGAAATGGGAGGAATCTCTCCCGTATGCTAAATTCTCTTATAATAGTGGCTATCAAGCTAGTCTGAAGAAGGCACCATTTGAAGTTCTTTATGGACGTAAGTGCCGAACTCCTTTGAATTGGTCAGAAACTGGGGAACGGCCACTCTTCAGTTCGGACATTATCCAACACGCTGAAGATCAAGTCCGTATCATTCGTGAACATCTGAAGACTGCTCAGTCTCGTCAGAAGAGCAATTATGGCCGTAAACACAATGTAATGGTCTATCAACCTGGCGAACAAGCATACCTTCGTGTCACTCCGATGAAGGGCACTCACCGTTTCGGAATCAAGGGCAAGCTAGCTCCTCGCTACATTGGCCCGTTTCGTATTCTCGCCAGACGTGGAGAAGTGGCATATCAATTGGAATTGTCATCGAACCTTTGTCAGGTTCACGATGTTTTCCATGTGTCGCAACTCCGCCGCTGCTTCAAGGATCCGATCCGAGCAGTGGATCATGAAGTGCTTGAATTGCAGGATGACCTATCTTATAAGGAGCATCCGATCCGTATTCTTGATCAAGCTGAACGTCGAATCTGTCAGAAGGCAATCAAGTTCCTTAAAGTTCAGTGGTCGAATCATTCTGAAGATGAACCAACTTGGGAATGCGAGGATCGTCTTCCCGAAGAATACCCCGATCTTTTTCCTTCTACCTCCTGAATTCTCAGGACGAGAATTTCTTTTAGGGGAGGAGAGTTGTAACACCCCCTTGTAATGTGCTACAGTGGTCCATCATGATCAATGCCAAGTCAGCATCTTTTGCAAAGCACAAGTGCCACTTGTCCTAGAATTCAAACTCAAAATCCAATTTGAATTGCAAGTCAAATATTTACATTTTCAAACATGCAAACAAAATAGTTCATAATGTTGCAAATATTCCCAAAACAATAATAAAAGTAAAACCAACATTATTTGGATTCCTATTTTGACCCTAGCAACAAATTAGTGGACCAACAGCCTTTAATTGGAACATTTAAATACAAATAAATAATTATACTTGTCCAAGTAATATGAAAATTGTTGGGTGGTCTAGGAATACTGTACTTGAATTATGTACAAAGTTTGAACCTAAACTAAATTCATTTGGTGCCCTAAATAAATACAAAACAACAAACAGAAAATAAAACAGAGAAAGAAAATGAATAAATGCATAGGGGTCACTGTGCACTTACCGGCCTGCCGCTACAATGCAGCCCAGCACACCAATTCCCCCTTCTTCTTCCTACAGCTCACAGAGAGCTCGGTGGCCGCGCGCGCCGCGTCCATGCCGTGGATCCTCCATGCGTCGGCCATCCTCGACGCTCCCGCGATGGATAAGGAGCCCCGTCGCCCCCTGGCGAAACCCTAACCCTTTTCCTCCCTCCCCTCACTCGCTCTCGTCTCCGGATCGCACTGCCGAGCGCTACCGTCGCCGTGCCGCCTCACCGCCGTGGCCACTGGCCAGCCCTCGCCGTTCCAAGGTGTCTAGGAGGCCCGTCGTCGCCGTCCACTTCGCCTGCAAGAACCGGAGCAAGCCGGACTACCCCGAGCCTCGCCATCGACCCGTCCTCATCGCCTCGGTCGCCGTCGCCATTGTCGTCGATCCGCTCGACCTCGGCCACCTCCGGCCTCCCCGAGATGCCCGCGGCCCTCACTGTGAGCTCTCGGTCCTCGATGACCTCTCCCCTCTCTTCCCCGAACCCCGTAGCCACTTAGCCAGCGAGGCCGTGCCTCGGCAGCCGCTTGATGCCGTCGTTACGGCGGACTCGAGCCGTTTTCGCCCGAACCGCACGCGCCATTGCACGCGCCTCGCAGCGCTCGTTCCTCTGGTGGTCGCGGCCGCCCGTTTGGTCGCCGGAGACGAGCGCACGGTCACCGCCGGCGCGCTCTGTCTCGCCGTCGCCAGCCGCTGACATGGCGCCATCATTAAGCGCTAATTACCCCCCTAATACCCACTGACAGCCGGGCCCCACATGGTTTGATTAACCCTAATAAAACTGTTTAGTTAATTAACTAAAACTGACAAGTGGGGCCCACCTTACTGTTCAAACGGATAAGATGGGTCCAGTCAGCTGCTGAATCAGCTGACTGGGACCCACCAGTCAGCCACCGCAACAACTCTCTGGGTACACTTTCTGTGTACCCAAAGCAATTACTATTAAATGATTTTTGAATTAAATTAATTTCAGAAAAATCCAAAAAATGATTAAAACTTTGAAAAATCATATAAAATAAATCGTAACTCTGATGAAAATAATTTATATATGAAAAATGATCAGAAAAATCCAACAAATCCGAATATGTGTTCTACATGCATGTTAGAACCCTCTACATAGGAGAACCTGTAACTTTAGGCATGTTTCTGATAGATGAATATTGCCTGACCTCGGGTAAATAATTCCAAATTAATTCCTAAATTAACTAAAATGGTTTAGGGATGTATTAGGTCACCCCTGCATTGCATATTGCCATGTCATGCTTTGTGAGTGCATTTTTTGTTATGTATTTATCTGTTTCCTCCCCCTCTTCTCTCCGGTAGACCCCGAGACTGACGTTGCCCCCGAGGACTGCTACTCCACCGACGACCCCTCTTTTACCGCAGAGCTTCCAGGCAAGCAAACCCCCTTGATCATTCCTATATCACCTATTCCTTCTTCCCCGTGCTTGCATTAGAATTTGTTACCGTATTTGATTGCTCCTATTCTGATGCATAGCCTGATTTTGTAACTGCTGTTGCGATCTTACCTGCTATCCTAAATGCTTAGTATAGGTTGGTTAGCGATCCATCAGTGGCCCCACACCCTTGTCCGTGTTACCAGGCTTTACTACCGGATGCTTTGATCAATAGGATCGATGTGCAGAGACCGAACACCGCACCGCACACCCCTTTGTTGTACGACTCTACAGAGCTACTATCGAGTGCCGAGGGTGATACCTCTTACCTCACTCCTGGTGATATCTCTGAAGTGTAGCTAGTCGGTTGTGGGTTACCGGGGGTGATTCCTCTTTCACCACCTCCGATGGGTTACCGAGGGTGATTCCTCCAAGTTCACCTTGACGGATACATCAAGTGGGAATCCATCGAGGGTGATTCCTCGGATTCCCCCTTGATGTTACGGACACACGGGTACCTTGACATTCACCTCAGACCTTTGTTGAAGTCGGGTTGACCCAAGGGTACCCGCGAGAGATTATTGTGGCAGAATGACAGGGCAGGTGGAGACCACCTAGGAGAGAGGTGGGTCTGGTCCCTGGTCGTTGGACCGCGGATTACCAAGTCGGTGCGGCAGGGTGTCGGAGGTGAGCCTTGAGCCCTGTTCGTGTCCGCGAGATACTAATAACATGCTTAACGGATTTGGGTATTTGATCTGAGTTAGCCACTGGCCTATACGCACTACCACCACGCGGGATAATGGTGTAATGGGGCACTCGGCGCCGTATGTATCAGCCGAAAGCTCTGTCAGACGTTCAGTTCAGCATTGTGAGCCGGTCGGGACATGGCCATCCAGGCCTGAGGTGGTGCTTGGACTCCGACCCGCGACACAACGACCCGGAGTGCAAAGGGCAATGGGCCCAAGACCCCTGAGCGCTTAGGATGTAGACCGGCGGGGACCTCTCTGTGGAGCCTAGGTAGGACTACGTCGTGTCGATCAGCCGAGGCCGGGCATGACCCCGAAATGTGTGTCCGACCAGAGTTAATCGAGCGTGTTGGGTAACAGTAGTGCACCCCTGCAGGGAAGTTATCTATTCGAATAGCTGTGTCCACGGTAACAGGACGCTCAGTGTTGTATCCCGATCTACTACAACTTGAACTAGATACGTGTTACTTTAATTAATATGTAAGCTCCGGGATCGCTTTCTCGCAGGGAGTCGAGGAAGGATCTCTGGGCTTTGCTACTACATACTTATTGCTTTATTATATGCTGCTAATCTGCACTATTCCAATGCTGCAAGACGCTGCAAGATGCTAGTCTTCGATAGGCTAGGCCTTCCCCTCTGTTCTGGCAATTCTGCAGTAAAGTCCACAGATACAGCCCCTTTCATTTGATACCGATGCATAAATAGAATAGATCTGATGTAAGTCTTGCGAGTACTTTGGATGAGTACTCACGGTTGCTTTGCTACCTCTTTTCCCCATACCCGATTGCTGCGACCAGATGACGGAGCCCCGGAGCCAGTTGCCCCCGTCGACTACTACTACCCCTCCGGTGGAGGCTACTACTATGTGGAGACCGACGACCAGGAGTAGATAGGAGACTTCCAGGCAGGAGGCCTGCGCCTTTTCGATCTAGTTGTCGTTGTTTTGCTCAGCCTTCTTAAGGCAACCTTGTCTAATTATGTCTGTACTCAGATACTAATGCTTCCGCTGACTCTTGTGTAACTCGAGCTTAAGTATTCGAGCCCTCGAGGCCCTGGCTTGTAATATAAAGCTTGTATTATTTTATTTTGTTTCTAGAGTTGTGTTGTGATATCTTCCCGTGAGTCCCTGGGCTTGATCGTGCGCATTTGCGTGCATGATTAGTGCACGATCAGGCCGGGCGTCACACACGAATAGATTCCAAGACATGAAGTTTAGACCTGCATAGAAAGTTTGCACTACCATACAAATGCTTAAACCATGTGCAGGACTAAATTTTTCATAGTTTTCATTTTTCCTAAGCTTCAGCAACATGTTCTTGTTCAAGTTGTTTAAAATTCATAATTTGTTTTTTCAGTTGTATAAGTTTTGCTGGAGAATAATATTTTCCAATGAAGGCATCTTTGCATTTTGTCCAAAAATTGGTACTATTTCTATGCAAACATAATAACCACTCCTTCACTCTACCTCTTAAAGAGAAGGGAAACAATTTTAATTTTATAATATCATTCTACACTTCTTTATATTTTTGCATATCACATAATTCAACAAAGTAGTTCAGTGTGCAGCAACATCTTCATTGTATGAACCAGAAAACTGTTCTGTCATAAGAAGGTTCAATAAAGTAGGTTTAATTTCATATGATTTCGTACTAGTGACGGGTGGAGCAATAGGTGTAGTAATGAAATCATTGCTATTAGTACTTGTGAAGGCACATAATTTGATACTCTTAGCAGTAGTAGACATGATAACAAGCTAGAATAAAAAGTGTATACATGTTGTTTTTTAATTATTTTTGTTGTTTTTGAACTTTTTGGCAAACAAATAAACAAGCAAACAATAAATCAAAAGTAACTAGGCAAGATAGATAACAAGAAAGTAATGTGGTAGTATGTAAAACCTATTTGTTTGAGAAGAAACTCCCTGCTAACGCGCCAGGAATCTTATTTGCTCTTTCTTAAGAGTGGTTGGATAACCCTCAAGTGTAAGGGTGGAGTAACCTAGCAATAAGTATTTCCCTCGATTGAGAACTAAGGTTTATCAAGCCAATAGGAGTTTCTGCAGCAAACAAAATCCTCGGTACCTGCACACAAAACACAAGACATTATTGCCCCAAACGTTTCAGGAATGTTGTCAAGTCTCTTGACCTGCTAGTTACAAGGGTAAATTGCATGGTATGATAGAAATTGATTGATAGATAAAATAAATAAAATGGTACAATAAGAAAAGTATTTTCGTTGATGTTTTCAGTAAAGGAAAATAGACCCCCGATGCCATAGGTTCATTAGAGGCATCTCTCCAAGCAGACAAATGTGATGTGGTGAACAAATTATAGTTGGGCAGCGATTAAATTGCAATATTTATATTTATGACTATGATCATTCATGGCATAATTTTGCATAGGCATTATGCCTGTGGTATGTAAACAATTATCCAACCGCATCTATAACTAGTCTACCCCAAGACCACTATCCAGCATGCATCTCGAAGTATTAAGTTCATGACAAACAAAACATTGCAATAAACATGATGACATAATATAGACAATAAAACTATCATCTAAGTGTGATAAAGAAACCGTTGTTTTATTCTTAGTAGCAACAATACAATACGTGTCCGTTCCCCTTCTGGTCACTAGGATAGATTACCACAAGATTGAACCCAATACCTTGCACAACTCCATCTGAAGAACTATATATCAATCTTGGCCAGAGACGACAAATAGATCGGAAAGCATTCATGACTACTTAATTATGCAGCAAACAAACTTCATAAGATTCAATATAATTCAATGAACAATCTGATCATAAAGTGACAATTCATCGTATCACAACAAACACAACTACCGATTACATCATATTGATTCCGATCATGTGAGGCAGTTCACGAGAACTTTGTATTGAATCACAAGGGAGAGAGGATGCCATCTAGCTACTGCTATGGACCCTAAGGTCCTAAAGAAACAACTCACGCATGGTCATGGCAGCAGCAAGGTCGATAAAGATGGCTTCGGTGATGGATTCCCCCTCCGGCATGGTGCCAGAATAGACCTCTAGATTGAATCTCACCAGAACAGGAACTTGTAACGGCGAAAAAAATCACGAAAAAATGGCACCGAGAGTTTCTCAAAATATGGATTTATAGGCGAAAGAAACGACGTAAGGCGGTGCCAAGAGGCTCCATGCGGCCACCCCACGCGGGTGGGCCCCTGGCCGCGTGGGGGCTAGGGGTGGCCCCCTGTGCCCTCCCGGCACTTTCTGGACTTGAAAAAATAAATAAAAAATATCAAAAAAATTTACGATAAAAATTATTCAAAAGTGATATATAATAACATGAAACAATCAAAAGTTATATATACGTTTGATACATGTCAATACGCTGTCTTAGTCAGTAAGTAGTTGTTGTTCTAGCAAAGGATATGGTTAATTACGTGGAGAATTAGATGCTTACATTGTCACGGGATGCAAAAAAGTGGCTATATTTATGTCCGTGCGTATCTAGCCAAGCGAAGGTCCCGTGCACTAGCCGAGCTCAAACAAAACACTGTAGGGTCGACTGCACTAAAAGCCTCAACGTGTTACATCAATACAAATACTCGCTCCGTAAAGTAATATAAGAACGTTTAGATCACTACTTTAGTGATCTAAACGCTCATATATTTCTTTACAGAGGGAGTACTATACTACTCTGGAAAAAAAAACCACAAATACTATACTACGAATTACAAAAATATCTAGGGTCGATCGACACTGCAAGTTCGATATTTATTATTCGGCCAACTGGCCGACCGGCCTTAGTTAATGAAATCAAAAGTTGCACCATCCAATTCTATCAAATAATTAATAGTTATTTTTTCCATAAACAGTTCGGCCCTAGGAGGAACTAGGCGCCAATTCGGCCCTAGGAGTAGATAGCAGTGAGGCTATTGGGCATCTTCAACGGCGTGCATCAAATTGGACACCGTCCGCAAGACGTTCAAATATGTGGCCGTCCTACTCCAACGTGTCCGTGAACAGCCGATACGGTCTTTCATGAAAACCGAATGAAAATCATGAACCGGATGATATTTGTTAAATTTTGATATATTTACAACGAAAGGACGAGCAAAGTTCAACTAAACCTAATAAAATTTCAACAAAAACTAAACTGAACTAAGCGAGGTACCGGATGGTGACCTCATAGGCATGGCCTCCGAGACCGCCAGCATCTTCGTCATTGCCTGGTACGTCGTCGTCGTCGTCCTTCCAGCGGTGGACGACCCCCTAGGGGTCGAGGCAGCCCTGATCGGCCGTCGTTGCGCCCTCACGGCTTAGCCGCTCCGCACCGTATAGATGATCGGCTGCGTCTGGCTGTCCATTTCGGTCGTGCGTGGCCTCAGACCCGCCCCGCCTGCCCTGTCCGACGAGGGCACGGGACTCGGCCACCCCGATCTTGTAGAGCCGGTCGCTGATCCGGCGCCTGCGGCGGGCGGACATCTGCACGGTGGTACTGGACCGATCCTCGGCCCAGGCAACACGAGGTTCAGGTCGGTGTGCACCCAGTCCGGCAGCACGTCCGACGTTGCAAAGGCCGAATGGCGACCCGCATTGCGCCGCTCCCAGCGCTCCTCGTCGGGTGCCTCCTTGTTGGTCGTCGTCCTGGTGCACGAGGAGGAGGCGCTGTTGGGAAACGTAGTAGAAAACAAAAAAATCGCGCCTACGCACACCCAATATCAATATGAAGATGCATTACGGGTTGGGATCACGATCGTTACCGTCACCGAGTTGCAACGGAAGAAGAATGTTGGTGTATATCGTACTTGGAGTCCCTCGAATCGTCGATGATCGATCCCGCGAACCGCCCACGAACAGTCCCTTGAACCGAAGACCGAAAGCACGGCCTCTCTACTTGGTTGCAAGCGTGCAACCTTCACGATCCGGCAGCGCCTCGCCGTCCAGAACTAATCGTTGCCGGAGAATTAGAGGGAGGAGATTAGAACCACACTGGTCTTCTAATTATGAGGATTAGAGGAACTAGACCAAGCTCTAATTAGTTAACTATGACCAACTAGAACTAGGGCTAGATGAACTAGAGGAGGCTCCAAAACTTCTATTCAATAGGGCACCAAACCTCAAGTATATATAGGATAGAGGGGAGAGGGAGGGATGCCACCAAGGGGGAAAGTTTCCCCCTTGGTGTGCCGGTCAGGGGGAGGAGGAGTCTGACTCCCCCCTCCCAATTCGGCCTCCTTCCTTATAGGAAGGGGCGCCTCCCCTCTTGGGCCCTTGTGGCCCAAGATGACTTCCACCTCTTGGCCTTTTTAGGTCCGTTGATATTAAATTAAATATAAAATAATTCTAAATACTTTCAGACCATCTTATATATTTTAACATCCCCAGAAACATTTTTCACCTATATATTATTTATCAGTAATACCCGGTATTACCCGATATTCACCGAAAACCCTTCCGGTGATCCCGAAACGCTTTTGGATCCTCTCGGAACTATTCCGAATATTAATGAAATAATTCCAAAAATATATTCTCATCACTCCCGTCCTTCTAACACTCAACAAATCATGATTGCCTTAAGCTTGTGACCCTGTAGGTTCGGTAACTCATAGACATGAACGAAACCATTCATTCAATGACCGATAGCGGAACCGTGGACGTCCATATCGACCCCTTTGAGTACACGAATGATATCCGAGTGAACCTTAGGTTATCATGTGATGTTCCCTTTGCTTCGCGATACTTCACAAAACCCGGGATGCATCGGTATCCTCCTGAGTCATCACTATGCTCACTATACCGAAATCCTCGTTACCGGTTTTGTTCTTCTTTCTTGTTATTGTGTTCTGGCATCCTCGTGTCGTAGGCACATGTGTCTGGCCAGACGATGATAGATGCCATCACACCTAGAGGGCCCTAAGAATATCTCTCCATCGTCGGAGGAGCAAATCCCACTCTCGAGCTATCCAGCCACTTGTCAAACTTTCCGATGAGCCCGTAAGTTGTCGTTATGATCACCGTGTTACAGGTGACGTTTGAGCAACCCCAAAGCCCACCGTACGGTAAGAAGTGACCATGATACTCTCATGGTCTAAGGAGCAAAATCACACGTTAACACTCCGTGTTATTACAATTGATTACAAACGATATTAACTCAATTCATAACAGACAAGATTGGGTCGATTCAATATGACCATTCTTCCAACGTCATAATCCCAATGTTGTTTTAGGATCATCGTTACACTTAACGATATCCTAAGATCTGGAAAACGTGATCACCAACAACACTTGAGCTAGTCCCAGAGGCAAGACTAGGAACCTTTTATTTAACCATTTATTATTCCACACGTGCTTATGAGTTTTCCACTGAATCGCATATTCCAGGATCCTAGCAGTTATAGCATGAAATATAAACTCTTTAATTATGAATATGGATATATAATAATACAAATATTATTGCCTCTAGGGCATATTTCCAACAGGCACAACCGCCACGTCCGAGGTAGTAGAGTAGGCGGCTGCACACGTTGGCGATCGCCGAGGAGAGCGCCACTTTTTCCTTCACGATGGCCGCACACCACCGAGTCGGGCGCCCGAAACAGCACTACGGGGAAGCAGCCTGGATGAAGCGCCCATACTAGCTGCGCGGTGGGGTCGTCGGCTCCATCTTGATGTGACATCGCAGCGGGGAAGCCAACTCCTCCTTGATGCGACAATCGCACGGAGGTGAGGTTGATGCTAGACCGTGGTCAAAGAGCAATCACTGGAGCAGTAGCTCGAGCTGCCGCGCGTACTCCTCGTCTGTCTGCACGGCCTTGGCGAGGAGGTGCAACTGCTGCTCCTCCTCCTCCTCCTCGAAGATCACCACCTCCTCCTTTACCATGGGTGCAGACGAGTGGTGGACACTGACACGCCTGGAGACCGTGGGTAGCGGCGCAACGATCTAGACGACCCCGGGGATCCATCTGCCAGTGCCAAGAACCACCCGGAGCCGTTGCCAGACTTGCCTATCTTTGCGGTGTGCGGAGGAAAGGAGATGAGGGAAGAGAAGAAGAGGGGAGGTGGCGGTGCGTGGAGTGAAGATGGGGTTTGTCGGCGAGGTCGGCCTGCTTAAATAGCCGGGCCAGGCGAACCGGCACCGCTTCAATGCAGGCGCAATGGGTAGAGTAAGCTTCTCGGTCGCCGTTTTCGTATTGAAGCTCCGGTTAGCTGTCTGGTCACGTCGGTCTGACTGCCACGAATGCGGATAGGCGTCCAGACATCCGGTCGTGTCTGCTCTGAATGGCAGTGAATGCGTGGTGAGGCTTCTGGAGTGGAACGGACAGCGAGAGTTTTGGGCGGGACCGCTCAGTCGTGCTCCTACGTGGAGGATGTCTGGACGCCCACAAACCTCCTACCTGTTTGCTTCCAATTTGGGAGATTTCAAACGCCCGGACTGGCCTACAGACATTTGATGAACGACGCTGAATGACAAAAAATGTCTGACCCACACGGTTCAGACATTTAAGGGCGTTATAAGTCTAGCCACCACTTCATGGTGCTAGCAGTAGGACCGGGTGTTTGCAGGGGTGTTGTTAACCAGTCATTGACTGAGCTACTCTACCTTCCCTTCAGTACATAGGTTGTTGTCAAGTTCCCAAAAAACGTTGGCTCCTACGTAAATACTCTCTTCATCCGAAAATGCTTGCCGGAGAAATGGATAAAAATGGATGTATCTAGAACAAATACTCTTTTCGTTTGGAAATGCTTGTCGGAGAAATGGATAGAAATGGATGTATCTAGAACTAAAATACGTCTAGATACATCCATTCCTCCGACAAGTATTTTCGGACGGAATGAGTATGATTTTCTCATTGGTGGATTACCATTTCTAATCGCGCGATTCCAAGCCCAGACTCATCTGCTCTCGCATTTGAACAGTAAATTCATAAAAAAATGCAGAATATTCAAAAAAAGTATGTGTCGGGGTTATGAGCCTGACAATGAGTACTAGGGGGTACGAAGGAGGGGCGGAGCCAGCTACAACACAAGCGTAACACTTGGATTCTACGAGTTCAGGCCCCTCTCGGAGGAGGTAACAACCCTACGTCTCATCGCCCGGAGGCTTGTGTTTTCTCTTGGGGTAGGGGATTACAAAGAGTGTTGAACCCCTGCTCAGGGGGGAGAGGGCGCCTTATATAGAGTGCGCCTTGGCCTCTTCTCTCCCACGTTGCAAGGGGTATTAATGATCATAACTATGGCAGTTAAAGGTTATAACAGGCATGACTACAACAGTTACTAGTAACGGTGGTCTTGACTGCACTTGAGGACTGACTTAACACCCTCGGACCGTTGCTACTCCTACGCCGTCCTTACGTCTCCTTTGTCCGAGTGTTGAAGGCGGGCCGACTGGGGGAGAGACGTCCGAGTGGATGTCGAGTATCCGAGTGGATTCCTTGATGTGCACATCCGAATGCGCCTGCGGTCCAGGGACCTCTCGACGATGGTGTGGGGCGCTAGGTGGGCCTTAGATGACAGGTCCGTGACCCTACCAGTGGTAGGTGACCCCATCATTAGCCCCCGAATCGGTCGAGGCTTCGCAGGATGAGTGAGTTGAGCTTTTGGATCGGCCCAAATGCTTCGGAGGCATTCAGCACCCATTCTCAAACAACTATCCTTAAGTGCAGCCGCGGCAGATTCTGGACTAAAGGTTTCCGAGTGATCGGACAGTGTTGATCGCTGGGCAAAACTCAGTGGCATTCGCGTGTCTCTCGGGAGAGATGGACTTGAGGCCCGAGTGAGGGCATGCCATGGAACTCGAGTGACGACGCCGACGCATGGGCTGACTCTCCAGAGAGACGCCACTCCTTATCCCAGGGGAACGCCAGCGCTGGCCAACTCTGAGTCCAAGTTTATGAGATTCACGCCTTGGAGCCTAGTGGAAGGGCCAAGTTAACCCGCGGAGGGGCGCCGAGCTCATCCGATCGCAATCCTGGAGGTGACTCCAGTCAGATGTTTTACGTGTCCGAGTGCACGGCGACCCGCGGAGGGCAGTCGGTCGGGCCGACGGGTGTTTTTTAGGAAAGGCGTGGACGTAATCAATCAGGTTGATTCGTCGCAAAAATTCTGGGATTCGAAATCACGCGTGCGCGCACGGAGGCGGTTATGCCACGGCTAGTGGGGAAACTGGGGCATGACGCCTCGATCCTCGCCCCGGAAATCCGCCACGTGCCCTGTTACTCCTGCGCGCGTGACTGCTGCGAGTGCCGTCCGATCCAGGGACCTACGGCTGAGATCTCGCGAAGCGAATTTACCCGCGGTATAAAGCCTGTGCGGGCTAGGGTAATTTCAGATCTCTCTTTGCTTCCGCTCCTCATTCCACCTCCCACTCCTATCTCCACTGCGCCAGAGCACTTGAGGTGATGGGGAAGGACTCCACCGCCAAGCTGGAGAAGGCAAAGAAGGCGGGGAAGGCCGCACCGTCGAGCTTCGGATCGTCGGCGAGCCGTATCGTGGGGGAGTGGATCCCCTCGCGTGTCACGGCGAAGAGGCTGGAGGAGCTCGCCGAAGAAGGGCTCATCCCGACGGATGGGTGGAGGTGTCCGGATGCGGGCGAGGTTGAGCCCGCGCCGCAGGGTGACGAGCGCGTCCTGCTCGTCACTCACATCGAGCGAGGTTTCTCCATGCCCCCTCACCCTTTCTTTCGGGCGTTTTTGGACTTTTTCGGGGCGCATCTCCACCATCTTCCCCCCAATGTGATAGTGTATTTGTCGGCCTCCGTCTCTCTCTGCGAGAACTACCTCGGCTGCTATCCGCACTGGGGCCTGTTCAAGCATATCTTCACATGTCGATCGATGACGGTGAAGAAGGACTCACCGAGTGGGGCGAAGACACACGTGACCCAGCTCTGTGGAGGCCTGGGGATACAGGTGCGGGGATGGAGTGCCTTCCCGAAGATGAGCTTCCCCGACTCGGTGAAGGGGGGGGGGCAAGACAGTTGGTTCTACTGCAAGGATGTCCCGAGTGCGGGGTCCTCGACTGGTCTTCCCCCATACTCGGGAGCGAGGGTGGCCGCGCCTCCGTCCTTGGAGGTGACCAAGGAGGAGAAAACGAATGTCAGGATCTTGACCGTTGCCCTGGTAGGGGCTGTGAATGCCGGGGTCAACGGGATGGACTTGCTGGAGACCTTCCTCACTCGGCAGATCCAGCCGCTGCAGGCCAGGTCACATCCCATGTGGATGTACGAGGGTCCGAGTGATCCTACCTGAGTGCACCCAGAGGAGCTGGCCGAGAAGGACGTGGCGTGTAAGATCAAGGCCATCACCTCAGCTCGAGACAAGCCGCGCGGTGCTAGGAGTGCCTCCGTATGAGAAGAACATCCAGCCGGTTGAGGTAATCCTTCTTTCAGTCAGTCGGACTGCAAATAAGTTCCTTTCCGTGTCTCCAAATCTTGACTTCATGCTTACTCCCTTTTCAGAGTTTCTAGTAGATGATCTCCAACTTGCCGGTGGTCAATCGGTCACCGGAGGATGTGACGAGCGATACGGAGCACCAACGCATCGAGAGCAGTGACGAGGAGGAGGAGGAGAGCAACGACGAGGAGGGGAGTGACACCGAGTCAGGCGAAGAAGCCGAATCTTCCCTGTCCGAGTCGCCCCCCAAGGAGGGCCACACCAAGGTGCAGAATGATCCGAGTGGTCGGGCGGGCGTCGTTTGTGTGCCGAGTGAAAAGCAGCCGACTGGCTCGGGCCCTGCTACTCGCAGCACAAAGCGTGGGCGATCTGAGGCGGCGGACTCAGCAGAGAAGCAGCCCAAGCAGATTGCCACCAAACCTCAGAAGGCCGCCATGGCAAAGATCAAGGTGGTGGTGCCCGTGGCTTCAACGTAAGTGCGGGAAGTCTTGTTTCTTCTTCATACAATTTCCACTCGTCTGATGATCGAGTGACTTTGTGATTGCAGCAACGAGACGTCGACGACTTCATTGGATCCGAACGCCCCCAAGAAAGGCCAGTTCGAGGGTGAGGCGGCGGACGCCGCTACTTCCAAAGGTATGAGTCCGCCGTATGAGTCGAATTTCTGAGCTCCATCCGATTGATTTTTGTATTGATACACCATGTCGTGTATTCGTGCAGCTCCGGCTGAGATCGTTCAGTTGGACGATGAGGATGAGGCCAACCAGCCGAACCTGGGGGCTGACGAGAGGGCGGCGACCGACACTGACGTGGTCATGATGGAAGCAACTCTCGGTCAAGAAGGACGCATCTCACCCGCCAAGATCACCGCGAAGCCCACGGATCCAAGTCTCTCGGCTCAGTCTAGTTACACACTTGTAACCACGGTGCCTGCATCTCAGTCCGCGCCCGTGCCACACCCGGCTCCTGCAACTGCTTTCACGCTGCACAGGGTCCCGGAGGACCAAGTGAGCGCGAGCTAGGAGGCCTTGATCCAGGTGAAGTTGATGAATGACCGGCTGAAGGAGGCGTATGACGCGAGAGAGGCGCTGCAGACCAATGTCCGAGTAAGTACCATCGTAAGTACAATTTCCAGTCAGAGTCTTGGAGTTGCTTTTTTTTGTTTTCCTCTTCGTCTTTCGAATAGATAGTTGTATTTCTATCAGTGGGTTTGCTGTGCGGGGCGAGGCACACCCACTAGGTGTTGTCGTTCCAGTGGGGGCACGCTAAGTGCACCCACTGGGTGTAGTCCCCGAGACTACCGTCGACTGGAAGCAGTTGGCGGGAGTCTTAGAACCCTAAGTTTTGCGTTTCTCTACTGTCCTTCACTCAGATTAGCCAGAGCTTGCTTCCAAGTTAATCGGTTCCAGTGGGGGCATGCTGAGTGCACCCACTGGGTGTAGTCCACGAGACTGCCGTCGACGGGAAGCAGTCGGCGAGAGTCTTAGAGTTCTTTTTTTGTAACACACGGAGTGTGACCTCCCTCTCAGCTGACCGAGTGGGAATCTTGGTAGATCACGAAGCCACGAACTGGTCGGGCTCGTCTACCTTGAGGTTGATGATGAGGACCAGTGTGTTGTTGTCTTCCATCTTCTTCATCGCCGACTCGGTTGTAAGAGGGTATTTTAGGATCTGGTACTGATCGAGCTTGTTCTTCTTTTTTTCTCAGCCGACTGACTATTTCATTGTCTTGTAACAAAGGGCCTGCGAGCTCGGCTCCCACTATGACACCATGGAAAAGGAGGTGCTGCAGCTCTGATTGGATCTGGAGGCTGAGAAGCACAAGAGTGACCGCCTCGAGAAGGAGAAGAATATCTTGGGAGGTAAATTTCAACACTCGACTGTTCGCTGAACTTTATGTTTCCTTTGATCCGAGTGAATCCACTTTAGTAGATGTTCGTAGCAAGAATGCATTACTTGTAAAGAGGATCATGACTTCTATTTCTTTAGAAACCATGAAGCAGGCTCTTGAGGACAAGGACAAGCAGTTGGCGCTGGCGCAGAAGGAGATCAAGAGCAAGACCAAGGCTGCCGAGGAGAAACTGGCTTCAGTCGGCAAACTCGAGGAGGAGATCAAGGCACTGAGGGCTGCCACTGAGATGGCTAAAAACGAGGCTTCCGAGCTCAAGAAGATCCAGGCTGAGTGGGAGACGAAGCACAACACCCGGGCGAGTGCCTTCGAGGAAGAGAAGAAGACGCTGAATGCTCAGATCTCGGAGCTTCTCGAGAAGAAGGCGGAACTGGAGCAGTACGTCCAAGATTTCGGCGAGGAGATGGGCAAAAAACTCGAAGGTAAGTCAGGTTACCGAGTGAATTTCGCTTGCTCCCGAACCTTCGATAACGCTGATTCCGAGTCGTTTTCCCCAAGAGAATTCTGTTACAACTTCGAGCTGGAAACCGACCGAATCGAGAAGGACTTGGACCCTTCGAGGCAGCTCCTCTGGGACAGTGCTGCTATGGCCATCCTTCGCTTGGAGAAACGTCTCGAGAGTGCTTCGAGGTATATCATCCGATTGCGGTCTGCCCTGGCCAAGATCGACCAAGAACTCTCGCCGGGTGAGGAACTTGAGAGTGACGTGGTGTCTATGATGACCCGACTGAAGGAGATCCTGAGCCGAGTGCAATGCTGGAAGAAATTTGCTGCCCGATGCGGAGCTAACATAACGCTTGCACTCGTCCGTGTCCACTGCAAGGATGTCAACAAGGAGAAGCTGAAGTCCTTGAAGGTCGCCAATACGAAGAAGCTCAAGTTTGAGGACTTCATGGAGACGTTCATCGAGGCCGCCACTCGGATTGCGGACGACATCGACCTCGACACCTTCGTCGACCCGGCCAGTCCTCCTGCTGAGGAGTGATTAGAAAACATTTAGGAGTTGATTTGCCTCGGGATGCCGAGTGGTTGGATGTAACCGTTAAACTTTGATGAGTCTTGGGCTCATGCACTATGCTTTTGCTAGGAGTACTCGAACGGATTAGAGTTTACTTGGATATTTGCATCTCTGCTCCATTTGCCGACACAGACCTTTTTGTTCTTTCTTAACTTAGGCGAAAGCTGGTTCGCGGCTAAGCCCCCGAGTGAAGAGGAAGCTCTTACTCGGGAATGTTTTTTAACTTAGGCGAATCTGGTTCACAGCTAAGACCCTGAGTGTAGAGGAAGCGCTCACTCGGAAATGTTTTTTAACTTAGGCGAATCTGGTTCGCAGCTAAGCCCCCGAGTGTAGAGGACGCTCTCACTCGGAAATGTTTTTTAACTTAGGCGAATCTGGTTTGCAGCTAAGCCCCCGAGTGTAGAGGAAGCTCTCGCTCAGAAATGTTTTTTAACTTAGGCGAATCTGGTTCGCTGCTAAGCCCCCGAGCGAAGAGGAAGCTCTCACTCGGAAATGTTTTTTTAACTTAGGCGAATCTGGTTCGCGGCTAAGCCCCCGAGCGAAGAGGAAGCTCTCACTCGGAAATGTTTTTTTAACTTAGGCGAATCTAGTTCGCAGCTAAGCCCTCGAGTGTAGAGGAAGCTCTCACTCAGAAATGTTTTTTAACTTAGGCGAATCTGGTTCACGGCTAAGCCCCGAGCGAAGAGGAAGCTCTCACTCAGAAATGTTTTTTTAACTTAGGCGAATCTGGTTCGCAGCTAAGCCCCCGAGTGTAGAGGAAGCTCTCGCTCAGAAATGTTTTTTAACTTAGGCGAATCTGGTTCGCAGCTAAGCCCCCGAGCGAAGACGAAGCTCTCACTCGGAAATGTTTTTTAATTTAGGTGAATCTGGTTCGCGGCTAAGCCCCAATGTGTAGAGGAAGCTCTCACTCGGAAATGTTTTTGAACTTAGGCGAATCTGGTTCGCAGCTAAACCCCCGAGTGTAGAGGAAGCTCTCACTCGGAAATGTTTTTTAACTTAGGCGAATCTGGTTCGCGGCTAAGCCCCCGAGCGAAGAGGAAGTTCTCACTCGGAAATGTTTTTTAACTTAGGCGAATCTAGTTCGCAGCTAAGCCCCCAAGCGAAGAGGAAGCTCTCACTCGGAAATGTTTTTTTAACTTAGGCGAATCTGGTTCGCGGCTAAGCCCCCGAGTGTAGAGGAAGCTCTCACTCGGAAATGTTTTTTAACTTAGGCGAATCTGGTTCGCAGCTAAGCCCCCGAGCGAAGAGGAAGCACTCACTCGGAAATGTTTTTTTAACTTAGGCGAATCTGGTTCGCGGCTAAGCCCCCGAGCGAAGAGGAAGCTCTCACTCGGAAATGTTTTTTTAACTTAGGCGAATCTGGTTCGCAGCTAAGCCCTCGAGTGTAGAGGAAGCTCTCACTCGGAAATGTTTTTTAACTTAGGCGAATCTGGTTCGCAGCTAAGCCGGTTCACCCGCTGGGGGTAAGTTAGTTTCCGAACGCTGTTAGTCACCGGAGTGAAAACATGGTGCTGGCCCAAATTAGATGAAATTACAGAAAAAGTAAGACTTTTATTCATCCAATTTCATTCGGAAGACTATTACAATAAGGAGAAATTTATTCTAGGTGAAGAATTTGTGGAGCAGATCCGCATTCCAAGCTCGGGGCTCTTCTGTGTCTTTGGCGAAGTTGTAGAGCCGATAAGCTCCGTTGTTTAGGACCTTCGATATCGTGAAGGGTCCTTGCCATGGAGGCGCCAGCTTGTGAGGCTTCTACTGATCCAGTCGAAGGACCAGATCTCCTTCTGGAAAGCGCGCCCTTTGACGTGTCTATCATGATAACGGCGCAGATCTTGCTGGTACGCAATCGACCTGATGAGCGCCAACTCACGCTCTTCCTCGAGGAGGTCGAGGCCATCCTGACGTGCTTCTTCAGCTTCTGCCTCCGAGGACAAATCCACTCGAGGGGAGTTATGCAGTAAGTCACTCGGCAAGACAGCCTCTGAGCCGTACACCATGAAGAAAGGGGTGCGGTTCATGGACCGATTCGGGGTCGTCCGCAAGCCCCAGAGGACCGACGGCAGCTCAGTGACCCAGGCTCCTGTGTCATGCTTCAGGTCGCACATGAGGCGTGGCTTTAGCCCTTGGAGTAACATCCCATTCGCTCGTTCTTCTTGCCCATTCGACTACGGGTGAGCCACGGAGGCGTAGTCGACCCGAGTGCCTTGGGAGTAGCAAAACTCGCGGAACTCGTCTGAGTCGAAGTTTGACTCGTTGTCCGTGATGATGTTGTGAGGAACTCCGAACCTAAAGATTTTCTCTTTGATGAACTTGACTGCTGTCGGTGAGTCCAACTTCTTAATAGGTTTTGCCTCGATCCACTTAGTAAACTTGTCCACTGCTACCAACAGATGGTTGAATCCGCTGGCTCCGGTCTGGAGTGGACCGACCATATCGAGTCCCTAGACGGCGAATGGCCATGTGAGCGGGATCGTCTTCAGAGCTGATGCTGGCTTGTGCGACTGGTTCGCGTAGAACTGACACCCGACACACTGGTCGACAATGTCACGAGCAGCCTCATTGGCTCTGGGCCAATAGAAACCTGCTCGGAATGCCTTAGCAACCAGTGTGCGAGAGGAAGCATGATGCCCACAGGTTCCAGAGTGAATCTCCTGTAAGATCTGCTGCCCTTCTTCTGGCGAAATGCAATGTTGAGTGACTCCAGAGGTACTCTTCTTGTAGAGCTGATCTCCCATGACGGTGAAGGCCTTCAACCGACGGACGATCTGCCGAGCCTCTACCTCATCCTCAGGGAGTTCCTGCCCGAGCAGGTATGCAAGGTACGGCTCGGTCCACTCGGGAGTGATAACTAGCACCTCGTGAACCAAATCGACTACTGCTGGAATGTCAACTTCAGCCAGATTGGAAGGTCCGACTGGCTGCGGGGGCTCCTCCACAAAAGGGACTTCCTTGATCGTGGGTGAGTGTAGGTGCTCTAGGAACACATTCTTTGGGACTGCTTTCCGAGTGGAGCCGATCTTGGCTAGGTCATCGGCTGCCTGATTTTTGAGTCGAGGGATGTGATGGAGCTCCAGTCCTTCAAATTTCTTCTCCAGCTTTCTAGCGGCATTGTAGTAGCCCGTCATAGTTGGGATTCGAATGTCCCACTCCTTCATCACTTGATTCACAACCAAATCTGAGTCACCATAAACCATCAGTCGGCGGATCCCCAGGGAGATTGCCATACGCAGTCCATGCAGAAGAGCTTCATACTCTGCCTCATTGTTTGAGGAATCAAAGTGAATCTGAAGTACGTAGCTGAGATGGTCGCCCCTGGGGGACACTAGGACCACTCCAGCTCCTGAGCCATTGAGCATCTTGGAACCGTCAAAGAACATAGTCCAATGCTCGGGGACACTCGGGGCCGACTGTTCCTGCTCAATCCACTTGGCTAGTAAATCCACTAGGGCTTGTGACTTGATAGCTTTCTTGGCCTCAAACCTGATATCCAATGGGAGGAGTTCGATGGCCCACTTGGCCACTCGACCTGTGGCGTCTCTGTTGTTAAGAATCTCCGACAGAGGAGCATCACTTATCACCGTGACCGAGTGCTCTTGAAAGTAATGGGCCACCTTCTTCGTAGTCAAATAGATCCCATAAACCAACTTCTGGTAGTGCGGGTACCTTTGTTTAGAGGGGGTCAGAACTTCAGAGATGTAATAAACTGGCCGCTGAATCTTGAAGGCTTTGCCTTGTTCCTCACATTCCACGGTGAGCACGGTGCTAACAACTTGGCTCGTGGCCGCGATGTACAAGAGCAAAGGCTCTTGGCTCCTCGGAGCAGCTAGCACCGGCTGGGTGGAAAGCAGGGTTTTAAGTTCATGGAACGCAGCCTGCGCTTCAGTCGTACACTCGAACCTTTCTGATTTCTTCATGAGTTGGTAGAGTGGCAAGGCCTTCTCACCGAGTCGTGAAATGAATCTGCTCAGGGTTGCCAGACAGCCCGTGAGTTTCTGTACGTCGTGCAAATGTTGCGGCTGCTTCATTCGGACAATTGCGCCGATCTTCTCGGGGTTGGCGTCGATCCCACGTTCGGAAACGAGGAACCCAAGCAATTTGCCGGCTGGCATCCCAAAGCTGCACTTGGCTGGATTGAGCTTGATCCCATAACGGCGCATGTTCGTGAAGGTCTCGGCGAGGTCTGCCAGGAGGTCGGAACCTTTCCTGGATTTGACCACGTTGTCGTCCATGTAGGCCTCCACGTTCTGACTGATCTGCTTCTACAAGCACTTCTGCACCATGCGCATGAAAGTCGCGCCTGTATTTTTCAGTCCAAATGGCATCATGATGTAACAAAAACACCCGAATAGGGTGATGAATGCAGTTTTTATTTCATCTGGACCGTACATTCGGATCTGGTGGTACCCGGAGTACGCATCTAGAAACGACAGACGCTTGCACCCCGCAGTAGAGTCTATTATCTGGTCTATGCGAGGGAGCGGGAAATGGTCCTTCGGGCAGGCCCGATTGATGTGCTTGAAGTCAATGCACATTCGGAGGGATTTATCCTTCTTGTTGACCAAAACGACATTGGCGAGCCACTCGGAGTGGTATATCTTGTGAATGAACTAGGTGGCTAAGAGCCGCGCGATCTCCTCGCCAATCGCCTTGCGCTTTTTGGTGGTAGAGCGTCGAAGGTGCTCTTTGACTGGCTTCATCTTCGGGTCGACACGGAGTCGGTGCTCAGCCAGTTCCCTGGGAACACCCGGCATGTCAGCAGGCTTCCATGCGAAGATGTCCCAGTTCTCACGGAGGAACTGGATGAGCTCTCCGTCCTATTTGCTGTCAAGCGTCGCGGAGATGTTGGTCGGGGCGACGTTCGGGTCTGTCGGATGGACGTGAACCTGCTTCGACTTGCTGGCCGAATGGAAAGCGGATTCCACAGTCGGCTTCTTGGACTTGAGCAGATCACTCGAATCGACCGCTTTTTTGTACTTGTCCAACTCTGCCACTGCCATCTGCTTGTCAGCGATTTGGGAGCCTTTCTGCAGGTATTCTTCAGCTATCTTACGGTTTCCCGCGACGGTAATCACACCTCTCGGTCCTGGCATCTTGAGTTTAAGATACACGTAGCATGGTCTGGCCATGAATCGTGCGTAGGCGGGCCTACCCAGGATGGCGCGATAGGCACTTCGGAAGTCCTCCACCTCGAAGGTCAACCTTTCCTTTCTGAAGTTCTTCTCTTCACCGAATACGACGTCGAGGGCGATTTGCCCGAGTGATTTCGCCTTTTTCCCAGGGATGACCCCGTGGAATTGCATGTTGCTTTTACTCAGTCGGGACATCGGAATGCCCATCGCCTCTAGAGTGTCAGCGTAGATGATGTTCAGCCCGCTGCCGCCGTCCATGAGGACTTTGCGCAGTCGGACTCCTCCAACGGCAGGATCGACCACCAGCGCCTACCACCCAGGGGTCGGTACGTGGGCTGGGTGATCCGACTGATCGAAGGTGACAGGGGTCTTGGCCCAGTCTAGGAGTTTAGTGACAGTCAGAACTACCATATTGACCTCTCGGTTTATCACCTTGTGGCGACTCTTGCTTTCAACATCAGCAAAGATCATCAGGACCTTCTCGACGTGGGGGTACCCAGAGGCGTCTTTGCCCCCATCGTCATCCTCGTCCTCATCTTTTCCCTCCGAGGGATCTTGCCGCATCTCTTGCTTGAGCAGTCGGCACTCCCGAGTGGTATGCTTCGGCAGAATCAGGTTGCCTATTTCATCCCTCTTCGTGTGAATCTGACAGGGCTGATCAACGATGTCATTTTTTGGGGCAGCTTTCTTCTTGTCGGCCCACTCCTTATTCTGCTTCGGCTGGCCTTTGCCTTTGCTTTGGCCGGCCAGGGCCGCGGCCTCAGCATTGCCGACTGCCTCGGCCTTGTGCTTCCGCTTCTTGTTTTTGTTGTTGTCCGACTGATTTGCATCTCCGGCTCGGCCTTTGCCGCTCCTTAGCCGGTCATCCTCTTCACCGTTGGCATACTGATTGGCTATCTCCATCGCATGACTGAGAGTCGGGATCTTAGTTCGGCCAAATTTCAGAGCCAGCTCTGGATACCTGATGCCGGCCTTGAAGGCACAAATCGCCTGGTGTTCGGTGACGTTCTCCACCGTGCTATGCAGGGTGGTCTACCGCTGGATGTACTCTCGGAGAGTCTCGTTGTGCTTCTGTACACAGTATTGCAGCTCTGATAATCCACCCGCCCGCTTGTACATGCCCTCAAAGGTCTTGATGAAGACTCGGGCCAGGTCGTCCCAGCAGTATATGCTGCCAGGCGTCAGCTGGTTGAGCCACGCGCTGGCTGACCCCTCGAGCATCAGCGGCAGATGTTTCATAGCCACGTTGTCGTTGCCTCCACCGATCTGGACCGCCACTCGGTAGTCCTCCGACCAAATCTCTGGCTTTGACTCGCCAGTGAACTTACTGATGCCCGTCGCCAATCTAAAATTGCTCAGGATGTCTGCAGCCCGAATGTATCGGCTGAAAGACTCGGGTCCAGAGGGTGCGGATCCACTCGGGACGTCGATGACTAGGACTTCTCTCAGGGCCCGCCCCCTATCGACCAGGTTCTAAGCGAGGACAGATCTCGCATTGAACCGGGGGTCCCGGAGGTCACCCGGACGGTACGAGCGGCTCGGCCTACGATCATCCCCAGCAAGACGCCTGTCATCATAGGGATGGCGCCCGTATGTGACGTTCCGCGGAAGGGGCATCCGGGTCCGATCGTAATCATCATGTCGCTGAGGGGAAATGATTCGGTCATGCCTCTGTTCTTCGTGCTGATCTCTCGAGGAGGACGTCATCCGGTGCCTCCCCGAGCCGAGTGGACTGTGGGCCGACTGAACGGTTTCGGCGTGCACTGATGTGCTATGGATGCGATCACGGGATTGTGACACCACCGCATTCTGTGACAAGGCTGTCTTCAGCAGGACCTGGATCTGGCGAATCCCCTCTCCGGCAGTGGAGCCGGAGGGCTGAATGGAATCAGCGATCCTAGTCGCCGCCGCCAAGTTTTGCAGTGGAGTGTTGAGAACCTGGTACTTCCTGGGTGGGTCATTCGGGAACAACAGGCATTTGTGCCGATTGGAACTGGGCTGCTGGCGAGCGCGATCATCCAGCTCCTTCTGCAGTCGATCCAGGCGGTCTCATTCGGCCAAGGTGGCCAAACGCACCGACTCCATGGCCAGGGCCTCGGGAGTCGTCCCTGTGATGGGAGTGTGCAGGGCCTGCTCATTCTTCCTACGAAGCTCGTCGCTTTACTCCCGAGTGAGAGCTTGGGGAACATAAGGCACGTGGCGGGGGGAGTGCTCATCTCCCAGGTTGTCGTTGTCGCACGAAGTGCCCACGTGTCCGTCACGGGGGTCTGAGTACCCCGGCGGACTGCGCGGCCCTGGGCCGGTCATGAGGACTTCGGCCGTGGACTCGACGCTCTCACACTCAGACCCCTCGGTGGAGTCGTCGTGGAATCCGTCAGAAAGGTCAAGGGCGGGCTCGTCAGGCTCGAGTGCCACCACATGCCCGGCTGCGGCCTGGATGGCCACAGCATGCTTGATCCAATGCTGGAGCCGTGAGCGCCCGGAGCTCTTGCGACGGCGACCAGCAGGAAGGAGAGGAACCACTCGGTAAGGGACCGATGGCTGGCGGAGGAGAACTCTGTACGAAGATGCGCGGAAGTGCGCCGCGCCACGGATGGGCAGCGACTCCACGTCGAGCGGGGCCTCCTGGAGCCACGCCGAGTCGTCGGCGATGAAGCTGAGCGCTCCGAACCGGATCTCGCCGCCGACCAACATGATGATGATGATGAAATTCCACCTGTGCTGTGAAATCGCTAGACGCGCAGCGCCACGGTTGGCACCAACTATCGGTGTTATGAGCCTGACAATGAGTACTAGGGGGTACGAAGGAGGGGCGGAGCCTAGCTACAGCGCAAGCGTAACACTCGGATTCTACGAGTTCAGGCCCCTCTCGGAGGAGGTAACAGCCCGCACAGGCTTTATACCGCGGGTAAATCTGCTTCGTGAGATCTCAGCCGCAGGTCCCTGGATCGGACGGCGCTCACAGCGGTCACGCGCGCAGGAGTAACAGGGCACGTGGCGGATTTCTGGGGCGAGGATTGAGGCGTCACGCCCCCACTTTCCCCATTAGCCGCGGCATAACCGCCTCCGCGCACGCACGCGTGATTTCGAATCCCAAAATTTCCGCGGTGAATCAACCCGATTAATTACGTCCACGCCTTTCCTAAAAAACACCCGTCGGCCCGACCGACCGCCCTCCGCAGGTCGCCGTGCACTCGGACACGTAAAACATCCGACTGGAGTCACCTCCAGGATTGCGATGGGATGAGCTCGGCGCCCCTCCGTGGGTTAACTTGGCCCTTCCACTAGGCTCCAAGGCGCGAGTCTCATAAACTTGGACTCAGAGTTGGCCCGCGCTGGCGTTCCCCTGGGATAAGGAGTGGCGTCTCTCTGGAGAGTCAGCCCACGCGCCGGCGTCGTCACTCGAGTTTCATGGCATGCCCTCACTCGGGCCTCAAGTCCATCTCTCCCGAGAGACACGCGAATGCCACTGAGTTTTGCCCAGCGATCAACACTGTTCGATCACTCAGAAACCTTTAGTCCAGAATCCGCCGCGGCTTCACTTAAGGATAGTTGTTTGAGAATGGGTGCCGAATCCCTCCAAAGCATTCGGGCCGATCCGAAAGCTCAACTCACTCATCCTGCGAAGCCTCGACCGATTCGGGGGCTAATGATGGGGTCACCTACCACTGGTAGGGTCACGGACCTGTCATCTAAGGCCCACCTAGGGTCCCACACCATCGTCGAGAGGTCCCTGAACCGCAGGCGCTTTCGGATGTGCACATCAAGGAATCGACTCGGATACTCGACATCCACTCGGACGTCTCTCCCCCAGTCGGCCCGCCTTCATCACTCGGACAAAGGATACGTAAGGACGGCGTAGGAGTAGCAATGGTCCGAGGGTGTTAAGTCAGGCTTCAAGTGCAGTCAAGACCACCGTTACCTGTAACTGCTGTAGTCATGGCAGTTATAACCTGTAACTGCCATAGTTATGATCATTTATACCCCTTGCAACGTGGGAGAGAAGAGGCCAAGGCGCACTCTATATAAGCTGCCCTCTTCCCCTTGAGCAGGGGTTCAACACTCTTTGTAATCACCTACCCCAAGAGAAAACACAAGCCTCCGGGCGACGAGACGTAGGGCTGTTACCTCCTCCGAGAGGGGCCTGAACTCATAGAATTCGAGTGTTACGCTTGCGCTGTAGCTAGGCTCCGCCCCTCCTTCGTACCCCCTAGTACTCATTGTCAGGCTCATAACAAAGATGCTCAAATGCGTTGGTTGCATGCAAAAATTTATGGTGAAATGACATTCGAGAAGCGCTAAAAAAATGGCCTTGAAAGAAACTTTGAAAAGGTCGGTATTGAGACCCATATTTTTTTTGTTAGCAGCTACTCTAATGTCATTTCACCATGAAACTTTGCACCCACTTAGTGCTCGAGCATCTGCGATGCTGAAAAATTTCAAATTTCAAATTTTGCTATTTTTTATGGATTTACTGCTCATCGGGAGTACATGAGCTTGGGCTTAGTTGTGTATTACCATTTCTCATTTGTTATCTATATGAAAGGCCAGTGCTCCTACCCTACTCTGAAAAAAAAACTTAGGGCATCTCTAACCGATTCTTCAAAATTTAGTTCCTCAAAAGCCTCCTTATCCTTAACTCCTTATATTTGAGGAGCTTAAAAAAATATGGCTCTTAGCCCAAATCTTAAATTTAACTCCTCAAACTTATTTTCACAAAGTTTTATTCAAACAAAGAATAAATGTAGTCCATTCAAACACACATTTCTATTCAAACAACAACGCATAACATAAAATTTAAACTACATTGGACACACTACTCGATTTAAAAAGAAATTAAAAAAAAACACCTAACTCCTCCTCTTTCATGAGTGTCTCCCAATCCACGTCGTAGTGGTCGCCGGACCCGGAGCCGGAGTCACCGGAGCAAAGGTCAATGACCTCGCCACCTGACGGCCCGACATCGTTGGTAGCCCCTTCTTGTACATCTAGAGCCACCGATGCTTCTTGGCGATGAGCTCCGGATGCATCAGGTGGAGCTCGGTTATGTATTCCTCACCAGCGCACGCCATCTCGAGCAGCTCAAAGGCCTCCCGGTTCTTCCACACCTCGCGGCGAGAGACCACTCGAGGGTCGATGTCTACGAACGCTAGGACCACGCGTCTGCCGAATGGGAAGTTCATCTTCTCATGGCCTTCATGTCGTATCCCTTCGCCGCAAGTTTCACCCACTCGAAGGAGCCAAGTCAGTACCGGTGGCCGGTGTCCCGGTCCTTTATTTCTAAAACCCTTGTCCCCAACGTCCGCTGCCGCACACCGTGGTACTTGCTCTTCGGCAGCGGCGGTGGCAGGTCGGTGAAGGAGTGGGAGGGGGCGCCGCCGTGGGCTCGAGTCGGCTACACGCCACGGCGTGGATCCACGGTTCGAATCGGCGGTAGAGACCTCCGACGGCTAGATCCCGCCATTTAGGGGTGGCGCGGGACGATTGGAAGCATCAGCGGGGGTGGTTGTGATGCGGGCGGGCCGACGGGTTCGGGGTGGGGGGTAGGAGTTGCGGGCTGGATATGGGTGGCGCCGGAGTGGATGCGGTCAAGCGGAAAGAGGTAGCCGCAGGGGACGGGATTTTTTTTTCTTCTGAGAAGTGACGTTAGTCGAGTAAATACAAGCGGCGGCCGACGAGAAGAGTAAAAGTTTTTAGGGGCTAAAGCCGATAAGGAATTGGCTAGGTCCGGTTTAACCCCCCAAAACCAAATTTTTACTTCTCTTAATTTCCTTAATTTCCTTCAAGACATGTGGGCATGCCATTGTAAAGCACAGAGCCAACGTAAAAGCTATAAATGTTTACATGTAAAAGAACTATATATTTTTTTGCGAGGAAAAAATTATATAATTTGCATGCTGTCAATACCAAAATATCAACTGAATATATTTATTTCGAAATGGAAAATTCATCCGATACAATGAATATTTAGAATATGGAGTGGAACAACTCAGAGCCTATTTTTTTCGCAAAAAAAGAAAAACTCAGAGCCTCTTTCCCAGCACAAATATTTCTATGGAAAATTTGAGAGCCTGTGGAAAACCGGAGCCTCGCAATCGCCTAGTGGCGAGGTCGATTAGATCGGGGCTTGTGGAAGCGTCCAACATAGAACCAGTGCAAATCCTTGTTCTTTCCATTTCGAACGAGACTTGTGATGCAAGGCGACTAATTTTTTTTTTTTTGACCCACTAAGAATACAAAACAATACTAGAATAATTATTGACGAACTAGCCCCTGCTGGGACCCTTGTTCAGCGGGTGCAAAGTAGGTACTCTTTCGGGAATCGGAGAAAGATCCCATCGTGGAGCGCCTATAAATACTTCCTAGCGTGGTGTTTGCGCATCCAATACTATTTCTTCCTCCTCACTCTCCCGCTACCGCTCACCTTCGATTCTTCTCAGAACCTTCCTGCAAGACTTTGTTTCTTCGTTTTCTACCGGCGCGGTTCTAATCTCCTCTGCGTCTAGAATTCCTAATCGTCTGGATCAAGTACGTTTCTAACTTTTTTAATCTCAGTTTTACGATTTTGGTATGTTCCGATCTCTGAAGAGGTTATATGTCCTCCCTCCCTGTGGGGTTAGGAGCAGCAAGGATTTGAATCTTTGATGTGAATCTTGTAGAAATCTCGCCGTTTTACACGCAGTTAATTGTATTCTTCCCCTTGGCTCTCCATGTCCATACTACTAGTGATTACGCAACCACGGAAGTACTCTTTAGAATTCCGTTGATCCTGATCTGTTTTTTCTAAGATGTGCATGCATGCCTTGGATGGCCATTAGATGGTAGTTGGGACTTGGGACTAACTTTGTCTATTGTTCCGCTAAATATCTGAACATTTGGAGCTTTGCTAAAGTTTACTAACTTTAGTTCATCGGTACAGTACAAATTGTTTGTTTTTTTTGTCTGCGAGCGTTTGGAGCTTTTCAGATATTTTCTTTTCTGTTCGTTTGCAATTATACGTACTCGATGACTCTGGAATGAACGGACCTCGGCAACAAGATAATTTTTTTTTTTACCATACACTAGTGGAAAACGGAGCTTTAGTCCCGGTTGGAAACGGCCTTTAGTCCCGGGTCACCATCCGGGACAACGAAATTGGGACTAAAGGCCCCTACCCTTTAGTCCCGATTGGCCACAACCCGGGACTAAAGTCCCTCCACGTGGCCGCGACCTAGCGCCGGGGGCTGGAGGACCTTTAGTCCCGGTTGGTGACACCAACCGGGACTAAGGCCCCTCCACGTGGCCGCGAGCTAGCGCCGGGGGCTGGAGGACCTTTAGTCCCGGTTGGTGAAACCAACCGGGACTAAGGATTTTGTGTTGGGGTTTAGGGTTTATGATTTATTTTTCCTTTTCATTTTGTGTTTTCCATTCAATTCTTTTTCATTTCAAATATATTTTACGCTACTACATACTGTACACGTTATGCATATATAATTAATATAATTTCTCGTACGACCATACATATATCATATAATTTCTCGTACGACTATATATATATATATATATATATATACAATTTGGTATATACAATTTCTCCTACAATTTGGAGATCATTACATGCAGGCATTAGCGGCAATGGTATTCTCCGCTTTCATATATGACCTCCTTAAGCAAAAATCCCGCAAATTCCTCTTGAATTGCTCGTATGCGGTTCTCTGATAGGAGCTTCTCCCGCATCTCTTCCATCTTTAAAGAAGGAGATCAATATGAAGATATTAGTTGTGTGTATATATATTAGATCATCATAAAAAAATTGTGAAGTATTTACGTACCCGAAGTTGTCTTACATCTCTGCGCCATTCGGTCGTCATGCGAATGTTCTCGCAAACGTAGTATGCACATAAATTAGTCCCCTGTTTCTGCCTCATGCACTTTGCGAGAATAGAATTCAATCAGATAATAATCAAGCATGATAATGGTATTGATACTAGAATTAAAGAGGTGCGCGGACCTAGCTAGTACTACTTAATTACCTTGGTTTGTCGCCATCGCAGCTCCCGTTTCCATTCACCGACAACATCATAGATGAACCGTTTCCAAACCCTGCCCGGCAAATAAAATGAATAAAGGAGTTATTAATTACTTGATATCAGGAAATGAACGAAAGAGGCCGATATAGTGCGATAATGATTGAAATTACCTGTCGAGCATCCAAACCACGCTGGTGTATTCTCGAGGGTCTTTACCAAGTGAGTCCAGGGTTTCAACAGTTCCAGCGTCAACTTTAATGATTAGCAGGATCCAGTGGAACCTGCGCACACGTTTATATAAGCAGGCATGCATAACTCATCAACTACACTTAACATCGGGTAAGCAAAATAGAATTTGTAGTACAAGACAGTAACACTCACTTGAAGTTGTAAGGAAATAGTATTTCTGTTTTGGTGTTGTGTGCCTTCATAAACCTTAGCAAGTTAGCCTCTGTGTCTTTGGGGTAGTCTTCTATCATTTTTTCATTAATGATATATGGGTCAACGAACTCAATGTCATAGATTCCCTCTATTTTGCATTCGAGAATCTTCATTCTGCATAATAGCGTACAAAAGAATATAGTGAGGATAATTACAGGCAATGAACGAGCTGAGCTAGAGACTTAGATTACAGAAAGAAATCACTTACAGACAATAGCAACTGACGATAGATTTGTCGAGTGCATCTTGATTGTATAACTGAAAAATTTCTGGAAACTCAATGCATAGGTCGTTTTTATAGAAGTAATGCTCTTCCTTGACTTTCACCATGAGCATCTCTCGCCCGTTCTTTACTTCTTTCATGTACCGCTCATGCAATCTTCGCATTTGTGTTGATAGATGCGGGACCTGCTCAGGTCTGACCAGAGTTTTCCCGGGGCATATTGCCATGCTACATCAGCCATGGGGACTTCCTCGGTGCCTAGGAGTTGATCAACACTGATACCAAACTCTCTAGCAGCGTCGGTTACCTTATCGGTAATCACCTTGAGCGGGGGGGGGGGGGGTCGATTTCATTGCCTGTTCTCCGAGCTAGGGAACTGTTTTCCCGTTTTTATTACTACTTGTACGTCTCGACTGCTGCATTTGTTCCTCATATGACTTCCTAATAGAGCGGTCATAGTCTGATGGCCTATTCTGCACATGTGCCGGGGGTCGCTCAAGAAGTTCCACAAAGTGCTTTCCGGTTTTCGTAGGTATTTTCTCCTTTGGCGGTGGGGGCGGTTTCGGTGCAAAATGGGACTTCACTTCGGACTCCACGACTGCTCTGGTTTCCTCATCAGTCATATTGTAAGCTAACTTCTTTTTGGCAGGAGGCTCGTCGTTGTCTTTATTCTTTCTAGCTTTCTTCCGCTTTTGGCCCTGCTGCTGGGACATAGGGGGTGGAGTCGGCTGACGCGGCGGAGATCGATATGGTGGACTCGCGCTGGGATCCCTCTCGTGGTGGGGTGGACTTAGAGGTGTATTGCTACTCGGAGGAGTCGGTGGCCTTGGCGCCGAGTTTGGAAACACGATGCATTCCTTTCTCCATACAATGACACCATGTATGACTTCTCCCAGTGTCTGCTCCCCTTCACCTCCAGGAATGTCAAGCTCTAGTGAGTCATATCCCGGCAGAACTTCATCCACCCCGACACGAGCATAGCCAGCTGGAATCGGATTGCCATGGATGGTGGCTTCAGGTGCATTCGGTAAAGCAAGGCCGACCGCCACCTTCATGGATATGTTCTTCATTTTCTGGTGTAGCTCACAATTTGTCCTCTCTTTGATATCATCCACGGGGTAGCGAGCCAGCAGTGCATCATCGGCCCGGACCCCCGTGGAACCCACGCTGCTTTTCCGCATAGATGGGACGGTACTATCCAATGCTGGATCTGCTTGCTCCTGCCGCGGAGATGCCCTTTGCTGGCTAATTTTGTCCATTTGCTCCTGCTGCCGCTTTAACATGCGTTCGAACTCCTCGTTCTTTGTTTCTATCATCTGAAGCCGGTCTGCATCCTGCTTCTTTTTTCTCTGACGGCTTTTATAAGTGTCGTTCCACTCCGAAAAACCCTGAACCCACGGAACAACGCCTTTGCCTCGTGTTCGTCCTCCGTGTTCAGGATTCTTGAGGGCGCGTGTAAGCTCGTCGTTCTCTCTCTCGGGCTGGAACAACCCCTTTCGAGCAGCTTCTATTGCTTCAAGTAAAGCGTCCGAGGCTGTTTTAAGATCTGCCTTTTCAATAATCTGCCCTGTCGCTGGGTCCAACTGTCCCCCATGCGCATAAAACCAATTCTTGGACCTCTCGGGCCAATCCACTGTAGCTGGAATGACCCCTTCAGCAAGCATCTTGGCCTCAGCTGCTTCCCACTTAGGCACGGCTCTCTTGTAGCCACCTGTCCCCAGAACATGGTGATACTCTTTTTTCGCAGCATTTATCTTATTTCTTCTCGACCTTTCCAGAGCTTCATCCGATTCCTTGTACTCCACAAATGCGTCCCAGTGATCTTTTATCTTCTCTAGTGCTCCAGTGAATTCTGGAGTCTTCTTTTTTGCCTTGATGTAGTCGTTGTATAATCTTTTCTTCCAGCTCTGGAATTGTGTGGCCATCTTCTTAAGAGCAAACTGCTTGACTTTCAACCGTTGGCCATCTGTGAGACCCTATGGTAGGTAGAAATGTGACATGAGCGTATTCCAAAGCAAATTTTTCGATCTTTCGTCGACATAACTAACTCCTCGATCTTCCTTTGGCTTATTCCATTCTCGAATGGTGATCGGGATGTTGTCCCTAACAATAACTCCACATTGATTTATAAATTTACGGGCATTCTGTTCAGGAGCAATCGGTTCGCCATCTTCTGTGACTTCATCGATGTTGAACTTTATGTCATCGCCCAACTTTTTGGCCCGGCCTCGTACCCTTCTAGGAGGTTGGCTCGATCCGGAGGGCTAAAAGAAGAAAGATTTGTTAATATATATATACAAATCAATTAATACATATAATGATCACCAGAGGCTTAATATATATATACCTCGCCGGACTTTGTTAATTGTCTAACATTTTCTTCGCCATCATTGTTTGTTTGCCCTTCGTCTCTTGGTTCTTGCTCAAGTCCCTCACCGGAGTCGTTCAGAAATTGTGAGCCGTCATCTTGTTCATGCTCTTGGTTTTGGGAGGAGCGTATGATGTCGAATATGTCCTCTTCATGGTATCTGCCGCTATCGTCCATAGCTTAACTAATCCAGAAGAAAGATAAAAGAATTTAGTATTTAAATTAGAATGCATTCAATAAGCAAAAACTGAATCATAGTATCGAGAAGAACAATATCGGAGATGCAATCAATACACAGCAATGCAACAATATGATGCATGATCATGACATGGAGATATGATGTGGTTTGAGCTTATGCAACTAACATAATTCAGGCAGTTTCAGACTTAGCAGATTTCATCAAGTGTAAATCAGCAACATCATATTGGCATGAAAACAAGCTTATAGCAGTCACCTCAGGGCATATCATGGCATGAACTAAATTCTACCAGCAAGATGACATGAAAATGTTCCACTCCATGCACAAAGTCTACTCATATGATGATTGCATAAAATCCCACAAAAATAACAAAATGGCAAGTTATGTAAAAAATGACATGCTCCAAAATATTAACTATGTTTTTATTAAGTAAAATTTTGACAGAAATTAAATTTGGAATTATATTAGGTCTCTTATATTAGGTCTCTTATTAATTTGGAATTTGGAAATTAAATTTGGAAATTTGCCCCTGGATTTTTATTTTGAATTGTTCTTTGGACTTTAAGCTTGGGGGAATATTTTCTTTTCTTCTCCCAAGTGAATCAAGGTTTTAAAAACCCTGTCAAAATCATACCATTTATCTTCTAGCCCAAACCCGATTTTTATTCCCTCTAAATATTCCTTCTTCTTTAAAAGGAATATCCATTTCTAACATAGGTTGTGAAGCAACCCCTAGTTCTGTTTTGTCTAAATTCCCCAAATTAATTCCATAAATACTTGGTATCATATCTTTCCACAATATCCAAAAACATTTCATAGTCCAGTAAAAAAATTCAGCAAAACAATTCAATTCAGTTTCTGGACAGAATGTAGTGTTGTGAAGGAACTACATTCAAACAATTTCTAAATGCGCTGAAATTTTACCAGTAGATACACCTTCCTAGATCGTTCACACACACCAAATTTCACCACCAAACTCCAAGCCGTTTGCTCCCAGAAAATTCCAAAAAATTCTATCCAGAACAGTGTTTCGATCACCACGATTGAACCAAGCCAAACCTAGCCATGTCAGTGACCCAGAGTATCTACTAGGGGGTAGGCCGGCACCCCAGACAAGGTTAGCCAGGCCGACGTGCCCCCGAACACCAACCCGCGTGGTGACCACGAGGATGGCATGCTGTCGCCATGCTCTGGCTGACGCGACGCGTCGGACAGGTTAAACCTAGCCGCCCCTCCGTGTTCACAGGTACCGATGATGTACCAGCCGTCCATGCAGCTGCCTCGAAGTCAGCCCCCTCGCCGAACACAGCCAACGGCCACCGCTTCGGTACAGTGCCGCACTGTGGCCGACCGCGTCCACGCGCGCCTTTGACCTCTAGCCTGCATCTCTATCCTCTTTGACTCTCTTCCATCGCGTCAATCCACCCCGCGATGACCAGCTCATCGCCACGACGGCGGGGACATGGACGGCGACAGATCAAGGGGTTAAAGGGGGGAAAACGCGGGAGAAGCTCACCGAGAGGACGTAGGCGAGCTGAGGAGGGTTGGGGACGGCCGGAGTAGCAAGATCTGGCGACGGACGACGGCGACCGTGGCGGAGAAGACCGGCGATGGCGGTGAAATCCGGCAGCCTGGCGGCGGCGTGGTTCTGTTCCTTCTCCCGGGCGGTGGCTGGCATCGGGACACCAGTTACATACCCGCGACCTTTAGTCCCGGCTCCAGCCACGAACCGGGACTAAAGACCAACCTTTTCGGCGGCCAAAATTCCGCGCGGGAGCTGAAACCTTTAGTCCCGGCTGGTGGTTGTGACCGGGACTAAAGGTGTCTTTCAATTAATTTTCATTTTGAAGAAATTATTTGACAGATTCAATTTTACAGATTGAAATTAATTCTTGTAAAATGCATAACAATTTGAAAACTAAACCAAATGAGTTGATTCAAATTTCTGTGGATTCATCTTGAAGATTTCTAACAACTAGTATCATTTTGACAGGAAGTTGCATAATTAATTTTGCACTTATTAATTAAATACAGTAATTGAAGACATTATTTGAAACTTTAAAAATTCATATCTTCAGTTCTGTTAAGCCAAATGGAGCAAATAAGATGTCAAATTGTTTGTCTTAACATAACCTACACATTCATATTTTGTTTGGACATAATTGCATTGATTAACTCCTCTATATAATTAAAATATTAAAAGGACAGGAATAATTCCTAATTTTGAAAATTCATAACTTAATAAATAAGATGTCAAATTGTTACAAAGATTCCAGAGTGGGACTCTCCAACTATAAGTCCGGAAACTCACTAGAGAGAAAGTGATGACGGTGTTACACCCAAAACACATATATACCCTAACTCTTACAAAGATTCCCTCCGGTTTGTCCGAAGTGGGACTTTCCAGCTATAAGTCTGGAAACTCACTAGAGAGAAAGTGATGACAGTGAAGCCGGTCACATCCCAGAGTGGGATCTTGGGGTATAAAACTTTTTCTTCGCGTATTTCCCTTGCTTATGATTGCGCCGTAACCATGGAGAATCTTCATCATTTAACAGGATGCTTGGGTCAGTGTTCACTGTGAAGGGAGGAATTTCATCAAACTTATTATAATCTTCTGACATGTCTGTCTTGTCCTCCACTCCCATGATGTTTCTTTTCACTGAAAGAACTATGTGGCGCTTTGGCTCATCGTATGATGTATTCGCTTCCTTATCTTTTCTTTTTCTCGGTTTGGTAGACATGTCCTTCACATAGAAAACCTGAGCCACATCATTGGCTAGGACTAATGGTTCGTCTGTGTACCCAAGATTGTTGAGATCCACTGTTGTCATTCCGTACTGCGGGTCTACCTTTACCCCGCCCCCTGTCAGATTGACTCATTTGCACCGAAACAAAGGGACCTTAAAAGAAGGTCCATAGTCAAGTTCCCATATCTCCTCTATGTAACCATAATATGTGTCCTTTTTCCTATTGTTGTTTGTTGCATCAAAGCGGACACCACTGTTTTGGTTGGTGCTCTTTTTATCTTGGGCAATCGTGTAAAATGTATTCCCATTTATCTCGTACCCTTGGAAAGTCAATATAGTCAAAGATGGTGACTTGGCCAACAAGTACAGCTGATCTCCAACAGTGGTGTTATTGATGAGATGTGTTTGCAACCAACCGCCGAAAGTCGCCATGTGTGTACGTTTAATCCAGGAGTCAGACTGCTCCGGGTTCTTGGAGCGTACAATATCCATGTGTTCCTCGATATACGGAGCCACCAAGGTAGAATTTTGTAGAACTATGTAGTGTGCTTGAGTGAAAGAATGCCCGTCCATACTTATTACTGCTTCCTTTCCTAGCGTGCCTTTTCCACTCAGTCTCCCCTCATGTCGCGATTGAGGAATACCAATCGGCTTAAGGTCAGGAATAAAGTCAACACAAAACTCAATAACCTCCTCTGTTCCATAGCCCTTGGAGATGCTTCCTTCTGGCCTAGCAAGGTTATGAACATATTTCTTTAAGACTCCCATGAACCTCTCAAAGGGGAACATATTGTGTAGAAATACAGGACCCAAAATGGTAATCTCTTCGACTAGGTGAACTAGGACGTGCGTCATAATATTGAAGAAGGATGGTGGGAACACCAACTCGAAACTGACAAGACATTGGACCAAATCATTCTGTAACCTTGGTAGGATTTCTAGATCGATTACCTTCTGAGAAATTGCATTGAGGAATGCACATAGCTTCACAATGGCTAATCGAACATTTTCCGGTAGAAGCCCCCTCAATGCAACCGGAAGTAATTGCGTCATAATCATGTGGCAGTCATGAGACTTTAGGTTTTGAAATTTTTCTCTGCCATATTTATTATTCCCTTTATATTCGACGAGAAACCAGACGGGACCTTCATACTGCTCAGGCATTCAAAAAAGATTTCCTTCTCTTCTTTGGTAAGAGCGTAGCTGGTAGGACCTTGATACTGCTTTGGATGCATGCCGTCTTTTTCGTTCATACGTTGCTGGTCCTCCCGTGCCTCCGGTGTATCTTTTGTCTTCCCATACACGCCTAAGAAGCCTAGCAGGTTCACGCAAAGATTCTTCGTCACGTGCATCACGTCGATTGCAGAGCGGACCTCTAGGACTTTCCAATAGGGTAGCTCCCAAAATATAGATTTCTTCTTACACATAGGTGCGTGTCCGTTAGCGTCATTCGGAACAGATTGTCCGCCAAGACCCTTTCCAAAGATTATTTTTAAATCCTTGACCATATCAAATATATCATCACTAGTACGGTGGCCAGGCTTCTTCCGGTGATCTGCCTCACCTTTGAAATGCTTGCCTTTCTTTCTTAAGGGATGCCTGATTGGAAGAAATCGACGATGTCCCGGGTACACATTCTTCTTACATTTATCCAAATATATACTTTCAGTCTCATCTAAACAGTGCGTGCATGCATTGTATCCCGTATTTGTCTGTCCTGAAAGGTTACTAAGAGCAGGCCAATCATTGATGGTTACAAACAGCAACGCTCGTAGGTCAAATTCCTCTTGTTTGTGCTCATCCCACACACGTACACCTTTTATATCCCACAACTGTAAAAGTTCGTCAACTAATGGCCTTAGGTACACATCAATGTCGTTGCCGGGTTGCTTAGGGCCTTGGATGAGCACTGACATCATAATGAACTTTCGCTTCATGCACAATCAAGGAGGAAGGTTATAGATACATAGAGTCACAGGCCATGTGCTATGACTGGAGCTCTGCTCCCCAAAAGGATTCATGCCATCAGTACTTAGACCAAACCATAAGTTCCTTGCGTCATCTGCAAAGCCCGGCCACTTTCTCTCGATTTTTCTCCACTGCGACCCATCAGCGGGTACTTTCAACATCGCGTCTTTCTTACGGTCTTCTTTGTGCCATCGCAACAACTTGGCATGCTCTTTGTTTTGGAACAAACGTTTCAATCGTGGTATTATAGGAGCATACCACATTACCTTGGCAGGAACCCTCTTCCTGGGGCGCTCGCCCTCAACATCACCAGGGTCATCGCAGCTGATCTTATAGCGCAATGCACCGCATACCGGGCATGCATTCAAATTCTCGTACTCCTCACCGCGGTAGAGGATGCAGTCATTAGGGCATGCATGTATCTTCTGCACCTCTAATCCTAGAGGGCAGACAACCTTCTTTGCTTCGTACGTACTGTCGGGCAATTCGTTATCCTTTGGAAGCGTCTTCTTTATCATTTTCAGCAACCTTTCAAATCCCTTGTCACATACATCATTCTCTGCCTTCCATTGCAGCAATTCCAGTGTGGTACCCAGCTTTTTCTTGTCATCTTCGCAATTTGGGTACAACAATTTTTTGTGATCCTCTAACATGCGCTCCAACTTCAACCTCTCCTTTTCACTTTCGCAGTTTCTCTTTGCATCACCAATGGCCCGACCAAGATCATCAGCGGGCTCATCCGATGCCTCTTCTTCAGCTTCCCCCATTGTAGTACCATCGCATTCAGGGAACCTAGGATAGTTGTCATCATCCTCTTCTTCTTCATTGCCTTCCATTATAACCCCTCTTTCTCCGTGCTTGGTCCAACAGTTATAGCCGGACATGAAACCGGACTGAAGCAGGTGGCTGTGAAGGATTTTTGAGGTAGAGTAATCCTTATTATTCTTACAGACACCACATGGACAACACATAAAACCATTCCGCTTGTTTGCCTCAGCCACACGCATAAAATTATGCAGGCCATTAATGAACTCGGGAGAGCGTCGGTCATCGTATATCCATTGCCGGCTCATCTTCATTACACAACATCGAAGTGACCAAATTAATACAAGTTCATCACATTAAAACCAAAATAGAGTAGTGACCAAATGTTATTACTGCAAAAATATATACATAAAGTTCATACATACTTCTCATAAAACAACATACAACTATCTAAAGCATTTAAATGCAACAACAAATGCGATCAAAATCGCAACTAAGGTAATAATTGATCCAACAGCATAATGATACCAAGCCTCTTTATTAATGGCATATTTTCTAGTCTTTCTAATCTTCAAGCGCATTGCATCCATCTTGATCTTGTGATCATCGACGACATCGGCAACATACAACTCCAATTTCATCTTCTCTTCTTCAATTCTTTTCAATTTTTCTTTCAAATAATTGTTTTCTTTTTCAACTAAATTTAACTTCTCGACAAGAGGGTCGGTTGCAATTTCCGGTTCACATACCTCCTAGATAAAAATATCTATGTCAACTTGATGGGCATAATTGTTATAAACACGAAATGAAACAAATAGTTATAAAAGATAATATACCACATCCGAATCATAAACCGGACGAGGGCCGACGGGGACGGATATCAAAACCATGGCACTATATATAACAAACAATCATACAAGTAAGAAAATTATAGAAGTAACTATCTAAATCATACAAATAAGATTTTTTTTTACAAAAAGGATAAGAACAAGAGGCTCACCAAGGTGGTGCCGGCGACGGGATGGCGCGGGCGATCGACGGCGGTGAGGACGGGGACGGGAAGGCACTAAGTAAACCGCACCTACACATATGCAAACTAAGAAGTTAATTTGAGCTCAAATTGCATATAAATCAAATAAACTCCCACATAATTACTCCCAAACTAAAACCCACAAATCACTATACTTATAGAGCATGAAACGAGCTAAACTAGCAATGAGAGATGAAAGTATGAAGTTGCTAACCTTTTAGAACCCTTGGATAGATGGGGTGCCTCCAATCTTGACAAATCTTGGCAAAAATGGAGGATGAACTCGAACTTGAAAGGAAACAGAGAGGAGAGAAAGCTTGGACTCGGGCTGGACGAAGCAGCTTTATATAGGGAAGACTTTAGTCCCGGTTGGTGATACCAACCGGGACTAAAGGTCTATCTTTAGTCCCGGTGGGTGATACCAACCGGGACTAAAGGGGCTCGCAGGGACCCCAGCCTGCCGCAACCCCTTTAGTCCCGGTTGGTATCACTAACCGGGACTAGAGGTCCCATTTGAATCGGGACTAATCCTGGCCGTGCCCCCGTCCGCTCCTAGCCGTTGGAACCGGGACTAATGCTCACATTAGTCCCGGGCCCAAACCCGGCCGGGACTAGTGCTCCGGACAAAAGGTCAACTTTCTACTAGTGATAGGTTCTAGAACGAATAGTTTTCCATTCTAGAACTGGGATGAAGTTTTCAAAGATCATGTTTCATGTCATGTAGCCCTCTCTGCCTTGATATGTTTGTTTAAGGACAAAGAGAAACACACATCTTGATAGTTCAGACCAAAAGATGAAAATAATCATAGTTCATAAGAAATCTTATCTATGCTAGAGTGCTAGTGCGTGCCCTTATTTTTCTTTTCTTTTGCTTTAAGAGAAAAGATTTTGCTTTCTGGATTCTTCTGGAAAGTAATAAATACCATTCATATGCCTACAAAGTAAAAACTAGAAAGTTTGCTCGTTCAAGTGTTTTTCTCTAAAAAAAATCTAAACTATTTACTTGTTACGTACCTAAATTTTCATGCTTTTCCTCCTTGTAGTATTGGGATTTCAGTACGAAGGAAAATATCTCCTCCACAGGAATGCCGGAAGATGCGCTTGAGTGCTAGAGGGCTACCTTGGTTGGGAACTGACAGTCTAGCTTTTGAAGATACTAAAGTACAAGAGTTGCTCCATGGGCATACACAGGATGATGCTATATGTGGCTGCTCAACCATCTACCATCTTGGTGGAGATTGTTGAAACAATTGATCATCTGTAGGCGTTGTCGACATCATTGAGTGCTCCTGATCAGTTCTCACCACCTCAAGTTACAACATCACTGCCTTTTGTGTACGTAAGAACCGGCCAAGATGGCAGAGAAGAAGGGAAATATCTTGATGGAGAGATATGAAATGGGAAAACTGCTGGGGCAAGGGAGCTTTGCTAAACTTTACTATGGTCGTAATCTCAAGACTTCACAGAGCGTTGCCATCAAGGTGATCGACAAAGAGAAGATCTTCAAGTGTGGGCTTATGGATCAAGTAAGGCGAGAGATATCTGTAATGAAGTTGGTAAAACATCCAAACATTGTCCTATTGTATGAGGTGATGGCCACAAAAACCAAGATATTTTTTGTGCTAGAGTATGTGAAGGGGGGCGAGCTGTTCAACAAGGTTCAACGAGGAAGGCTGAAAGAAGATGTTGCTCGCAAGTACTTCCAACAGCTCAATAGTGCAGTAGACTTCTGTCACAGCCGAGGCGTCTATCACCGTGATTTGAAGCCTGAAAATCTTCTTCTTGATGAGAACCGCAATTTAAAGATCTCTGACTTTGGTTTGAGTGCACTTGCTGAATGCAAGAGACAAGATGGGCTGCTTCACACAACTTGTGGTACTCCTGCGTTTGTTGCTCCAGAAATGATTAGTAAAAAAGGATATGATGGTGCAAAAGCTGACATCTGGGCTTGTGGAGTGATCTTGTATATATTGTTGGCTGGTTATCTCCCTTTTCAGGACAAGAATTTGATGGACATGTATAAGAAGATTTACAAATCAGAACTCAAATGGCCAAGCTGGTTTTCTTCAGATGCTCGGAGGCTTCTGAGACGTATTCTTGATCCAAACCCCGGTACACGGATCTCCTTTTCAGAGATCTTGGAAAATTCTTGGTTCAGGACTGGTCTTGACTCGGGACTAATTGGCTATAACACACCAACGGAGGGCATTGTTGCTGTTGACATGGATCTGACTTGTGATTCATTGAGTAGCTGTACAACCGAGACAATACAAGAAGCAACAGAGCTCACTATCTTGAATGCTTTTGACATCATTTCTCTTTCTTCTGGGTTTGATCTCTCTGGCCTGTTTGAGGATAAGTCCAACAAAGAGTCAAAATTCACATCTACCAACACAGCTGCAACAATCATCACAAAGCTTGAAGATATTGCAAAGCGCTTGCGGCTAAGACTCATGAAGAAAGATGGTGGGTTGTTGAAGATGCAGAGCTTGCAACCGGGAAGGAAAGGCGTAATGTCCATACATACCGAGATATTTCAGATTGCACCAAATTTTCATCTGGTGGAAATCAGGAAGACCAATGGTGATACTCTCGAGTATCAGAAGGTTAAACATGATATGAGACCGGCTTTGAAAGACATTGTTTGGGCTTGGCAAGGTGAGAAGCCCTAGTAATAGTGTAACAACTAAGTAAGCGTAGAAATTGCAAGAATGTGCAATGTTTACATGGTGGAATCAATAATGTACTTGTCTAATTTTTGAAGGTAGTTTAATGTTTTCACTGTCATGTTTTCATTATGAAATGCTACTTTTGTATTGACCATTCAATTGAAAACATGCCTATTTTAACTTTGGCACTTGCTACTATGGATTGGTGAATTTCCATCATTGGTGATTATTCTCAAGTGGAAACTAAAACAACTTCCCCTTTCCTCCCGGGTCGCTCTCGGGCGACTCCAGAGGACCCCCGCCGCCACCCCCAAGTCCACCTCCTCCACACCCACTTTCCCTCGCTGTCGTCGGTGGAGGCCGCCGGGTTAAGCCCCGCAGCGGACGGCGGCGGCGAGGACATGCCCTGTGGCCACAGAGTCCTCCCGAGATCCAAAATTCTGCTTCCTGCATCCTCCGGACCGGTGCCGCCAGTTGCCCGCCGGCCTACGCATACTGGCCTTCCATCCGTGGTTGCTGCACCATGCTGCTCGTCGCCGTTGATGGGAGTGGGTCCCGTGCTGCTGGCCAGATCCTGGCACGACGACTCCGACGGGCGCTCAACGACGCTCTCCCTGTCCCATGCTCGCGCGGGCTGGGTGAGCCTCAGGCCTGTCTTCGGTCGTCCACGGGTGCTACTCGGTGGTGGGTGCAGCCGCGTGCGCTGCGCCGCGAGCTGCCGCTGATCCAAGATCCGGGTGCCGCCATCTCCTCTCTGGTCGGCGTGCGCTGACCTTTCGACGGATGGTCACACTTGTCGCCGCCGTGGGGAGGCCCCGGATGCATCCGGTGTGGGCGTTGCGGCTAGGCCGGCTGTGGCGTCACGGACTGATCTACCTTGCTCAAGATTCAGCCATACCCCTAGGCTCACGGGTCTGGGCAGGGCTATCTCCGATCAAATGGCAGTCGGTGGTGATGTGCTCCATGGTCGGTGTTGGTCTGTGTGGTGACCACTCCGGCTTGCGGCGGTGGCCTCGCCGCGGTTATGGGGCCACCGAAATGTCTTTGCGAGGGTTCCTCTCTCCAGATCCGGTGGTTGCTTCAGCGGTGAGATGCAATTTATGGACAATGACTTGACGCAGAGGATATGGTTGTGGAGTAGTGGCGATTGGTTTTCTAGCCCAACGCATGCAGCTGCTAGGATTGCGGAAAAGTGGTGGCAACAACACAAGATTGACTTCGATGGTGGTGCTTCCCGAGTACCCGCTCTCGAGCTCCGGAGGGAAAACCTAGGCTTGGCCCGAGTTGGTTATACCTGGCAATGGTGATGTTTTTGCGTCGGTACCTTGCTGAAGGCATTGCTCGGATATTCTCAGACTAGTTCTTCAGGGTGAAAACCTTAGATTATGGCCTTTGGTGGCTGGATCCGGTGACGGCGACGCTCGAGCGACGCTCCCTTCTTAAAGGCGTTGCTGTCGAAGAATCTCGTTGCCCTTGTGGTGTTATGAGATGATTGGTGCGGATATGGTCATTCCTGTAGTTTGTCGATTGTAGATTTGATCGCCTCGGGTTTTTTTCTCTCACTTAGGCATAGCTTTGTTCTTATATGACTTTGCTATTTGCCGGTGTTTTTTTGCGTGTGTGCGTTGGTGTTGGCTGTGTGGATCCTAACTATGCAGAAGTCGGGTGTGTGCTTATTGTGTTTGTATCCACTTGATGCTTCATTTTGAGTAATAAAATCCACAATTTGTTGAAAAAAAAATCTCAAGTGGAAACTGCATTATGTACTCATGTTTGCATGAGTTTTTTTTTCTCTTTATATTCTTTAGGTCTGTATTTCTCTACTATCTATTATAGAGAAACATCATCCGACAAATAATATATGGATGGATTTTTGCTAACCTATACCATTTTTTTTTTGCGGGTAAACCTATACCGTTGATGCTACGTGAAGTATTGGTTTTGTGGAACCAAAATGATGCAAGCATTATTTCTGATCGTGCCGGGCCACTGATTTTATGCAAAGGTTGAAGGCTCCATCCGGCACCAGTGGTTCACAAAAGGATATGATGCCGAACAAGTGGACGATTATTCCCACTAGTATGACAGACAGGTTAGTTTCACCTTGAGGCTCCATCCAGCCGTCCAGGGTCATCAAATTTGGCGAGGCATGGAACACTCCAGAAACATCTAGATCAGAGATGACTGTCATGCACTTTGGACAGGCTGCAACAAGAGGCAAAGGCATGACGATAGCTGCTGCCCTGGCCCAGGATAGCTGCATCCAGCTGTTGACGCGGGCATGCTGCGTGCGTGCCTGCTCAAAGGAGTTCGCTCGCGAAGAACAGTTAGGCTGGGGTGGAGACCTGCCGTCGCCGAGACGGAAATATCTCGTGTGTTTGTTAATTCTGCACGTCATTGGCTGGCTGCTGGTGATAGGAAGTGGTGTGCAGTTCGATGGACTGGAGCAGCTTGCGTGCTGATGCTGCAGCCTTTGCTTTAACGCCATTCTGATTACAAATGGGTTGGGCTCTCTTTATTCCTTGTCCAACGCCATTCTGATTACAAAGGGCATCTTCAACGCCGACCCTTGAACCACACGCAACCGTTTGGACCGTGCGGTCCAGACGTATTTTGTCATTCAACGCGGTCATGTATCGGTCCGCCGACCGGTCCGGACGTGATTTTTCCCGCAAACTGGAAACAAACTGAGGAGGGAGGGGGGCTTTGCGGGCGTCCGGACCGCTGCCATGCCCACTTCTGACTACTCTAGCCCACCCAAAAAAACCTGCCGCCTGTCTCGCGTTTTCCATCGAACGAAAGTGCCGCTTCCCGCGCCGCATTCATGCCGACCCAGAGCATGCACCGGCCGACATTGATGCCGAGTGACGTAACCGGACAGGAGGGCGGTGCTGATGGACAATTAATGTGGATGACGCGTCCCGAGAAACCAACTCCGGACGTTGCGCCGCATTGAAGCGGCCCTGACTGGCCCTTCGCATGGTCTGGCCGCGGCTATTTAAGCCGTGCGCTGGCGATGCACACATCCACACTGCATCGTCTTCGAGCCCCTCCTCCTCCCCGAGCATCTCGAACTCCGATGATGCTGAAGTCCTGGTTCTCCGCTCCGGCAGGCAAAGGCGGCGACAGTTCTTCATCAGACGGATCATGGCGTTGCCACCCTCACTCGTCGGGCTCCTCGGCATCCACGACGGCTAGCTCCTCCGACAGGAGGAGATCGTCATCTCCTCCGACAACGAAGAGGACCAGGCGCTGCCGCGGGATCAGCAGCAGTCGCGCCTCCTCGCGGAGGCCGCTCTGATGGACAAGGAATTCGTCCGTCAGATGGAGCTCATGACGGAGCGATCGCTCCGTCAGATGGACCCGGAGCCAGCCTCGTCGCCGCATGCCGTCAAGGAGGAGCCGCCGTCCCCGTCGCGGTACCGCGTAAACCGGGAGCCGGCGTCCCCTCCCCGACGGATGAAGGAGGAGCCAGAGTCCCCCCCACCCCCCGCACGCAACCGCGACGGCGTCCAGATCGGATGTCGCGTCAAGGAGGGGCCGCCATCCGCGCCACGCAACCGCGACGTCCAGATCGAGTGCCGCGTGAAGGAGTCGACGCACAACCGCGGCATCCAGATCGGACACCGCGTCATGGACGAGCTGCCGCCGGCGATCACCAAGGTGCGAGGCCGCATCCCCCACTACCTCGGAGGTGGAAGTGGCGGTGGTCCCTCGGGCTCAAGGGCCGTTGTGTTCGAGGAGGAGCGGGCGGCGCGGCAACAGGCGCGCTACGAGCGGCGCAACGCCGCTCGCCGCTCCGCATTCGCCAAGTCGGATGCGGCGCCGGAATGGGTCAGCAACGACCAATACATCACCGCCGCCTGGGCCCTCGATCGCTCTGTCACCACTGCGGAGACGGCCGTGAAGCGCCGCCGCCGCCTTGACGGCGAGCTCACCAAGATCTGTGAGGAGTGGTTGCTTAGCGACTCTTCTGCAACCGCCGGCAGGGGCAAGGCCGCCGCCAGGGCTCCGCAGGCGTCGTCGGCATTGGCCGCGGCGTCACTCTGCACCGCATAGGAGGAAGCGGAGCGGCTTCTACGCGAGTGGCAGACAACGGCCGTACAAGGCTGGCGCGGCGGACCCGTGCCCTACCGGTGCTGGAGGGCCGACGACGACGATGATGACGATGCCACGGACGGCGATGGCGGTGCGGCTGAGCAAGGCGATCACGCGTACGAGGTGGTCGTGCGGTACGAGTTGTATGTTTTTTTAATTTTCAGTAAACGGCCGAAATATCGGTCGTTTATGTAAATTATGACCGAACTCGAATGAATTCCGTCGTGTTTGATTAAATTTCGTCCGGTTAGTTCAAAAAGTATTTAAAATGTATGCGACTAGCTTTGAATGACTGGCTCCCGCATCAGTGTCCGTGGACTGGTCCCCCGGTCTATAAATGGATACGGTGTCCGATTTGCGGGCCAGCATTGGAGATGCCCTAACTACAGGGGTGAGAGTGGAAATCCTATATTACGCTCATTGCGTCAAAGTGTCGGACACACACACTCGAGCCTCCGAGCGCAAGAATTTGGGCTGCGAGGCAGTCGGTTTTGGGTACCTTCTAAAAGGTTGTCTGAACCGATTTTGTTTCTTTTAACGGTTTTCTGACTTCTTTTGGGTTTTATTCGTTTTCTCTTTTACCGTTTCTTTTTTTCGTTTTCTCTTTTTACCATTTTTTCTGTTTTTTTCTTTTTAAAAAATAATTCATGTTTTTGAAAAATGTTTTTAATTTTCAAAAAAAATTCGGGTTTACAAATTTTGTTCATGAACCAAAAAATTTGAATTTCCAAAAATGCTCGTGCCTTTAAAATATTGTTCATGTTTTTGGAAAATGTTCCTGCTTTTTAAAATTTGCTAAAACTTTTAAAAGAAACTGTCTCTTCAAATTTTGTTCATATATTCGAATAATGTTCGCGCTTTCAGAAATTGATCAGAAGTTTAAAAAAATGTTCCTGTTTTTAATTTTGGATCATAAATTAAAAACAATTTAGGATTTCAAAAAAAAAAATGACAGATCCAGAAATGTTTGATTTTTCAAAATTTTGTTCGGAGTAAAACTGTTTAGTTTTCGAAAAACTGTTCGTGTTTCGAAAAAAATGTGTTTTTTCAAAAAATGTTTGGACTGTTCAATTTTTTTCGTGCTTTCAAAAATTGTTCACATTTGTCAAAGAATGTTTGGAATTCCAAATGTCGTTCACATGTTTCGAAAAATGTTTTGGAATTTTAAAATTTGCGACACATTTAAAAAAAATGTTTATTTTAATTTTGTAAATTATTTGCATTTTAAAAAAGTATTTTGCAAACCTGGCTCAAACGCTCGAGCTAACCGATACCCCTATACCCGGCCCTTCTGTGGGGGATATGGGGACTCCCGACGCTTCCGCCACGTCGGTTCCGACAAGCTAGACACATCTGAAATCCCCTCAAATTTGACTAGTCCACCACTTCAACCGCGCTCTTCCCGCGTACGTCCTTCATTTCCCACCTCCGCGCAGCTGCCCACCTACCTTGCTCACCATCCGGGACGCATGAAAGGATCGATATGGTTGACTAGAGGGGGGGGGGGTGAATAGGCAACTACCAATTTTTAGCTTTTCTTAACAAATTAGGGGTAGCAACAAAATAGGTTGTCTAGATGTGCAACTAGGTGAGCAACCTATATGATGCTAACAACAACAACACGAGCAAGCAAAGGTTACAACACAAGTAAAGCAAGCACAAAGTAAAGGTAAGAAGTAACCACAAGTGGAGCCGGTGAAGACGAGGATGTGTTACCGAAGTTCCTTCCCTTTGAGAGGAAGTACGTCTCCGTTGGAGCGGTGTGGAGGCACAATGCTCCCCAAGAAGCCACTAAGGCCACCGTATTCTCCTCACGCCCTCACACAATGCGAGATGCCATGATTCCACTAGTGGTGCCCTTGAAGGCGGCGACCGAACCTTTACAAACAAGGTTGGGGCAATCTCCACAACTTAATTGGAGGCTCCCAACACCACCACGGAGCTTCACCACAATGGAATGTGGCTCCGAGGTGACCTCAACCGTCTAGGGTGCTCAAACACCCAAGAGTAACAAGATCCGCAAGGGATTAGTGGGGGGAATCGAATTTCTCTTGGTGGAGGTGTAGATCTACGCCTTCTCAACCAATCCCCAAAGAATCAACAAGTTTGATTGGCTAGGGAGAGAGATCGGGCGAGTATGAGCTTTTGGAGCAACAATGGAGCTTAGGGAGGAAGAGGTAAGTCAACTTGGGGAAGATGACTCCCTTATATAGAGGGGGAAAGATCCAACCGTTATGCACCTTCTGCCCGTGCACAAGCGGTAGTACCGCTCTGATGAGCGGTACTTCCGCTGGCACGGTAGTTCTAGCAGTAGCGTACAACCGAGCACGTCAGGGAGGCGGTAGTGCCGCCGGAGCGGTACTACCGCTCCCACCAGCGGTACTACCGCTTGGTGTTGAGCAACTGGTAGAAGTAGCGGAAGTAGAGGAGGGCAGCGCGGTAGTGCCGCACAAAGCGGTACTACCGCTACTTACTGCCGCTCTACTACCGCCCGAAGGGCAGAGCAATCCAGAAGACAAAAATAAGCGGTACTCCCTGCGGTAGTGCAACAGCGGTAGTTCCGCAGGAGCGGTACTACCGCTCCGCAGGGCGGTACTTCCGCTTAGTACATAGAAGTCCAGAGAACCAGCGGTAGTGGAGTGGTGGTTAAGGGCCGTAGTACCGCTGGAGCGGTACTACCGCGCATAACTACCGCTCTACTACCGCTCAGTTACAGAACCCTAAGATAAGCGGAAGTCCTAGTAGCACTAAACTGCGGTAGTGCCGTTGGAGCGGTACTACCGTGCAGATGAGCGGTACTACCGCTTATGTGCTTCAAGAACGTTCAAGCACAAGGAAGGGCAAGCTCCAAAGTCGGGAAAGAAAGAGGGTGCAAGGAAAGTGTGTACGTGTTGATTCCACCCAAACCTTTCCGATGCGGACCCCCTCTTGATAGTACGGTGTTCGTACGACTCAAATCCACCGAAAAAGAAACGCAAGAAAAACACCGTCTTCATAATAGCTCCGAGGGGCACGAATCGTCTTGTGCCATATGGTCGATTATCTGAAATGCTCAATGCACACGATTAGTCCGCAAAAGTATTGTCATCAATCACCAAAACCACTAAGGGAGAAATATGCCCTAACAATCTCCCCCTTTTTGGTGGATTGATGACAACACGGGATTTGCACAAAGATAGAACAAGATAATATGCAAACCCAACAACTACAAAATATAGACGGGCTCCCCCTAGATGTGTGCACTAATTAAGTTTGCCTTTGGAATGCAAAGTACACACACTTGGATCCACACTCCCCCTATATTTTATAGACCGGCAACACTTGCATCAACTACATAAGAGAGATAAGCATGGATGCAAGGAAATAGCATGTGAGCATAAAGATAGGGCACAATATAAATATCATCTCACAAGCTAATAAGGTACTTGGCATAAAGATAAAGATGGGGTAGCATATGTCTCACACCATATGATAGGAAGCTTTCACACAGAAACTAAAGCAAACTGACGAGAAAGAGTTCACGAGAGAACGAAAACAACAACAAAGAAGACACACTCGTGACTCGGCAAATCCCGAAACTCTCTCCCCCTTTGGCGTCGAGACACCAAATGGGCAAAGAGTACTAAACAAGTCCAATGTGATGGAGAACTCCAGAACATCAGAACTCCTCATGCTCATCTGAGCCCTCGTGCTCCTCAGACTCCTCTGCTGCAGCGTCCTGATGCTCCACCTCTGAGTCAGACCACTTGCAGTGCTGTGAGATCCACTCCTCCTCATCTGTGACACGCTCCTCAGAGCCACTAGTGATCTCCTGACCCAGAGCCCTTATCATGGTCTTATGACGTGTGCGGGCAGCATTCTTGGCCACATGAGCTCTATACTTACCCTTGGCCTCAATGCAAAAGAGCTTCTTCATCTTTGACTTGAGCTTGGAAGCCCAAGAAGGGACCTTCTGAGAAGAAGGAACAAACTCATAGTCAGGCTCTGGCTCATCATCCGAGTCAGTGGGGGCAATCTCCTCATCAGGGGCAGCAGGTGCGGTCCCCCAGTTCTCCTTTTGACGCAAGCTCAGAACCCCATGAGAAACCATATGCTCAGTGGGAAGAGCCTCCCCTGGAAACTCAGCAGCCCAAGTCTTCTCAATCAATGTAAACAGATAAGGGCCATAGATGGGCACCTTCCGGTCGAGCACGGCAGAACGTAGCTCACGCCACATGATGTGGGAGATACACTACTAGAATCAGGGAATTTGCCGTCAGCCAATTCTTTGCCGTCTGCTAGCGGACGGCAAAGAATGTCTTTGCCGTCCGCTTACGTAAAACTGACGGTAAAGAACAGGCTGATGGCAAAGATATAGTTTACCGTCCGCCAGTTCTTTGCCGTCGGCCAGCAGACGGCAAAGGACCCAAAGGCAGACGGCAAAGAGACCAGCGGGGCCCCACTAGACCCTGGAGATGGTTATGTCAGACGGACGGGCTGGATGCCGTCCGCCTCATCTTTGCCGTCCGCCTGTTTCCTCTTTGCCGTCCGCCAGCTGACGGCAAAGAAGGATACCTAACTAACGGCCGTTCCCCCCGGCCCCACCCCTCTTTGCCGTCTGCTAGCCTACCTCTTTGCCGTCTGCTAGCAGACGACAAAGAAGTGACCTAACTAAAATCGACCGTTCCCCCGGCCCCACCCCCCTCTCTCTCTCCCCCACCTCACCCGCGCGCGCGCCGCCCCCCGGAGCCAGAGCCGCCGCCGGCCAGCCCCACCCCCCGAAGCCAGACCCGCCGCCGGCCAGCCAGCCCGCCCCGCCCCCCAGACCCAGGCCGCGACGGCCGCCCCGCCCCGCCCCGCCCCATCGCCGGAGCAAGGCCGCGCGGCCCCTGCGCCGCCCCGCCCCGCCCCGCCGCCGGAGCCACCCCTCACCGCCCCTCCCAGCGGCCTTCCTCCACCGGCCCCCTCCCCGCGGCCATCCTCCACCGGCCGACCTCGTCGGAGCCAAGCAAGGTGAGGTTCATTTTTTCTGTTTTTTTCTGTTTTTTCCTGTTTAGGTTTAGGTTTAGTGCTAGGTGTAGGTCAGTAATAGGTTTAGGATTAGGTTTAGGTTTAGATAATTAGAAGAGGAAGAAGAAAGATGAAAAAAAAGAATAAGTAGAAGAAGAGGAAAAAGGAAAAGAAGAAGAAGAAGAAGAAGGAGAAGAGGAGAAGAAGAAGAGGAAAAAGGAAAAGAAGGAAGAAGAAGAAGAAGAAGAAGAAGAGAATTAATTTATTGGCCTAGAAAATATTTAAATTATTGCCTATTTGGTGATTTCAAAAGGTTCTCTAGAGGGTTTGATGTACCATCTTGGTGTACATAATGGCATGATGTGAGAGCTGCCAATGTGATATCCATACTTCTATATTCTTTAGTTCGGTCTTAGTAATTTCAAAAATAGAATGTACAACAAAAACATATTGCGGTATTTAGTGGCGTAATCAAATCATAGCTACACTTAATCAGTTTCATATTATAGTGTGAATTGGTTTTCTCAAAAGTCAAATTTCATATACCATATCAAAATATATTTCGTGGTGTAATGGTAATGGTTTGGTATTGTAGATCTTGAATTTGTTTCTATAAACTTGGTCAATGTTTATAAAGTTTGAATTGCAAAAATCTAATATGCAATGTATTTCAGAAAAAATGGATAATTATTATTGTGGTTTGACATTTATTGAACAAAAAACTGTTTAAAAAAATAATATGCTTTCCAGTCCTCTATCTTCAACTTGCATCAAAATTCTTAAGTTTTAAAATTCTGCGTGCAAAACAGCTGATTCCTGTAGTGTTTAGGTAAAACAGCTGATTCCTGTAGTGTTTAGGTAATCAACCACATTCGTAATATCTTGAAAAGGAGTTTGTGCCTGTAATTGGAGTATCTTGTGAAATGTTTAGTTGGGTTCTCCTTGCCTTTCTCTGTATATAACCGATGGTGCAACACTAATTGTTCACAAATTCTGCAATATAGAATAAATATGCAGTATATTGAGAGTTTGATGAAACAGAAACCTTATTCACAAGAAATAGCAAGAGTAACATTGCAAATAAAAAATAGACAGGACAGAAAATCAAAAGCTTGTAGACATAAACACAAACAGTTGGTGCCCAGATTTTCATATCGGAAATGCCTTAGATTTATTTTTGCCTTAGATTGACAAGGAGCAGACCATTAGATTATTTAGTACTGCTTTCAGAAATAATATGTTACCTCCTATTTGAATCATGCTCATTGGTCACTACTCCAACACATGAATGCTCACAGCAAGACTAGAGCTAGCAACTTAGCTAGTACATGGCCATCAACCACACAAGCATCATGGACAACAAACCCAACTACTTTGACACATGGAGCAACCAAAACAGTGAGAATTTGAAGTAGAACAGTGTTTATATTAAAATGCAAATACAAAGTTCTTCTGAATTATAATGGATATAAAACATAACATAAAATAGAGAAGACCTAAAATAAACTAAACTAGTTCTTCTCTAGTTCTTCTTGTTCTTCTTGACCAAGACCTGCAGAGGAAAGAAGTTGATTATATTAAAATGTTGCATTCCCCTTTGGGAAATGCATTGATGTTGAGCTGGTGATTTAGGATGATGGGGAACTAGTCCCAAACCTCTTAAGTAGAAGTGTCCAAGAGAAATCCAAGAAGGCCAACTAGAAAGAACAGAGGAGATTGATCCAATAGAGATAAAACTGACAAATGTACAGTTCAGAGACCAATAGTACAGTAGATGGTCCAGTACCAAGGGAGAGTCCAGGAGCAACAGATCCAGTGCATATCAATAACATGTGCCAAGGAAATAGAGAATCCATTGGAGAATTTCATAGTCCACGAACTCACAAATAGTAGCACAGCCAAACAAAACACAACACCAGCTCATTTTGCAAAATCTTAATAAAAAGGGCACAACTGTCACAATAATCTGTAGCACACCTACTAATGATCTGCTATATGCAGAACACAAGCACACACTTGCACTTGGTATATTTTTGTACTAGATACACAAGCACATCACAACACTTAAGTAGATAATAGTTGGAGATAACTACATAAGTAAGTAAATATGTGCAACATATCATATAAACAGGGCATGACATATAATTGAACTTAACTGAACTTGAAGTTAACTGTCAGATCAATTACAGTTAACTGAAATGAGTAGAAAAGAGTTAAACATGAACATGTGATGGTAACTAGTAAGCTAGCAGTAGAAATTATTGTTCCAGTTGATCTGGACAATGATTTTGCACACTTACAAGTCCCCGACACCACCTAAGTCAACTACACCAAGCATATCAAGTAACAAGAGCAACTACTATAAACTGTACAAAGAATAACAATATAACTGTATGCAAAGCAAGGAATTAATTCCACAAACCATATCAAAGAACAGAAGAAACTATTTGGAACTTATAACTAATAAAAGTACTATAGCTTTATGCATATACATATTATTATTAGTTTGTATGCATCCCAACTTAAATTATATACATATTATTATTCATGTCAGTTATTCAATTTTTTTATGTTGTACTAATTTCGTTTACTCTTTGTCATGGTAGGTGTCGAAAGATGGTGGGCGCGGGTCCAAAGCCTCCCGCGGGTACTTCTTCAGCGGCGGCCCGCAGGAGGGGTACTTCCATTCCACCCGTACCTCTCCGGAGAGCGTTGTTAGACAGTATGGGGACACCGCCGGGCGCTTCTTCGTCAGCGTTGTTGCCCACCGGGAGAGGAGGTCGGGGAGGGAAGAAGAGAGGAGGTAGATCAGGACGCAGGGGCGGGAGAGGTACGCAGGCTGCTACGCCTTCCTCGCCGCCACCCCCAGCTAATTCACCCGAGCACATTACTGCTAGGGTGGACCTGTTTGAGGTGGAGGCTACGGGGACTCCGCACCACGAGCCTCGGGTCGACGGGCCTTCGGCCCACGAGACTCCGGACGCAGAGGCTTCGGCCCACGACACTCCGGACCCAGAGGCTTCGAACCACGACACTCCGGACGAGGCTACGTCCCGGGAGACGTCCGGATGGGGTACCTGGCCGGATCTGCGTGAGGGGCCGAGTGGCCATGCTGATGGTGGCGGGGATGATCCCTCTACTGATAGTGAGGGCGAGGTGGTTGAGGGGGCCACCGTGTACCAGCGTGGTGGTACACGGCTCCCGCCCGTGCCGGCGACCCGCGAGCTGCGGCCGGTGATTAGGCCTGATAGGGAGAAGTAAGTGCATTTACTCATTTTGTACCTTTTATCTTCAGGTTTCTTCAAATATCTAATGCGTTGGCCTTGTCATACTGCAGGGGTTGGGTACACGCCAGTGGAGGCCGCAGGCCCAACACCGTACTTGGTGTGCTTTGCCGGCAAAACTTCCCAGGGTTTGTCACGTTGCCTGGTGAGGGTCAGCTTGCAGAGCTAGAATTGAGTTGGGAGCACTACTTGGCTGCCCAGGCCCCGCCGGACCACATGATCGACGGTGTCTTGTGCCACACTATTGCCGAGATGGTGATCAGAAGCTTTTGGGTAATTTCTCCTTTGCACAATTAAAAATTAACAATAGCTAGTTATTTTACTAATCAGTGTTGTCTCGTTTGATTGCAGACCTTCTACATGTGTGAGGAGGGATACGAGGAGGAGGCGGCACATGTTATCGACCACGAGTGCAGGCGCCTACTACAAAACTTACGGCACGAGGCTCGGCCGCAGGCTGTTCGAGACTACTACGCCTCGCGTGGTATTAAGAAGGACAAGGCGTCGTGCCGGGCTAAGTTTCTGAAGAAGGATCAGTACATGAAGGTAATTAACTATTCTTAAGGCATTGTACTTAGTTTCCTTGATTTGATTCGTAGGCGTAGCGCTCAAATTTCTCTTTACTAACTTAGGTGCCCCCAAGATGGTGTGCGGATAAGATGGATTGTTGGGAGGCGTTTGTGGATGAGTGGTGCACAGGCCGCTGGCGAGCCGTCCACGACGATGCCAAGGACCGGCGTGCCCAAATGGTTGGTGTGCCACACCATCAAGGCAGCGCCAACTTATTTCAGTTCGGGCGGAACTGGGTATGTGGTTTGCTTCATGATTCATGCAATTCATTCTTGATGCTAGCTTGAGCCCTTTACTAATACTTTGTTCCTCTCTTTTAGGCGCGACACAATAAGACAGAGGTGCCAGAGGTTTACGACCTCTATGCCATGGCCCATACTGCCTCGTACAAGAAGGCCAAGGCATTCTCTGAGTCTGACCTCGATAATCCAGCGAACTTACCCAACATCTCCTCCCACCACAAGCTCGTGAGGTACAGAGATGAGGGGAAGGCGAGGAAAGGGGAGGACTTTAACCTGAGCCAGGAGCCCTTTGATCCAGAGCTGGTGATGATATCTGGTGGCGGGAGGCCCCATGGCTCGATAGCCATTGGAGATGGACTTATACGCTGTCCTAGCACTCTCCCACAGATCAAGGCGCGCCAAACGAGCTCCTGTCCTGAGATAAGGCCTCGTCCACGGCCAGTCGAGCTCGCCATCGAGGTTAGTTATACGGACTCAGATATCTTTCCTCCATTACATTGTGTGTGTGCCCATCCATGATTAAAATGCTAACGAGGAGTGGTGTTGCAGGCTGCTCTTCATAAAGAGAGAGAGACAACCCATGCGCTTCTGCAGGAGAGGGACCGGCTGGCAGCGGAGAGGGAACGGATGGCGGTGGAGAGGGAACGGATGGCGGAGGAGAAGATGGCTAGGTTGTTGGAGGAGGAGAGGGCACGGAATGATGCGTCTCACCGGGCCATGTACGAGCTCCTCGTGGTAAGTTTCTTATGCATATTAGCCAAATCATTAACGTAATATGTTTGTTTAATTACTAAAACCTATATGACTGACTCGTGAAAACCAAATGTGCAGTCTATGTGCGAGAAGACCGGTCAGACCCCTCCGCCGATGCCGGCCATTACTAGAGCGGGAACGGTGAGTTTCATTTGAATGGTCATTAGTTACAAGTCTTAACATTTGAGTGTCATCATGCTAACGAGACCTGCAAATGATCTTTGGTGCAGCATAACTCCGAAGCCGCATCGCACAACCCTTCTCCAGGTGAAAACGGCCCGCCGAACCCCGATGCTTGACCTCCGGTAAGTTTCCTAGGTTAGCACAAAATTGGCATACTTACATAGGTTAGCTCTAAAATGACACAAATAAGGAATAAGATGAAGAAAAACAAGGAAGAGGAGGAAAAGAAGGAATAGAAGAAGAAGAAGACTAGAAGAAGAAGAACTCTTCTTCTTCTTCTTCTTAGCTTATTTTTCCCAAAAAAGACATACTTATATAGTTAATTATCCTCCACAATGACATAATTAGCTTATTTAGTCCATTTATGATATAATTAGCTTATTCATTGCAAAAATGGCATAATAACCTTGGTTACCTCATAAATGTCAGATACTTAGCTTATTATCCTCCAAAATGACACAATAAGCTTAGTTAGGTCAAAAATGGCATAATTACCTAGGTTAGCTCTAAAATGACACAAACAAGCAATAAGAAGAAGAAAAACAAGAGGAAAAGAAAGAGAAGAAAAACTCTTCTTCTTCTTCTTCTTCTTCTAGTCTTCTTCTTCTTCTTCTAGTCTTCTTCTTCTAACTTTCTTATTTCACATTTTGCAGATTTGATTCACTTCACGGGAGCTTGCATTGATGGAGTGCTTATGTTTACTTTTTGTTTTGATTTTGTATCCATGAACAATGTGAAACTTGCTACCTATGGATGAAACTATTGTAATATGGTGAAACTTGCACATTTTGTTTTGGTATATCTGTTCGATGATCATATCCATATGGCAGGGATATAGTTTCTTATGTGTTGGATATCATATCCTGTGAAATATATATATATATATCATATTTTTGCTGTGAAAATGCTTGGATATAACAAAAAACGGAATAAAAAGGGGAAATACAGGCACTTTGCCGTCTGCCACCGACGGCAAAGGGCTCTTTGCCGTCTGCCACCGACGGCAAAGGTGACACGTGGCATGAACCTATGCAACCTGGAAGCACTGGGTCTGACCCATTTGGTCATTATGCCGTCCGCTGGCAGACGGCAAAGGAGACTGCTTCTTTGCCATCCGCTGGGGGACAGCAAAGCAAAAGAGAGGCAGACGGCAAAGAGAGGGGAAGAGTGACGATATGCCAGGGCCTGCTGACGTCTGGAAGCTGACGGCAAAGGGGAGGGCACCTTTGCCAGCAGCCGGCGGACGGCAAAGTCTCCCGTTAGCCACCTAACGTGGCTAACGTGTATTCTTTGCCTTCCACTTTATTTGCCGTCTACTTGGGTTGGAAAGCTGACGGCAAAGGTCGTTGTAGTCCGCTGTGCGTGAGCAGACGGCAAAGAAGGTCATTACCGTAGCATACAGTGCCGGAACTGTTTGCCGTCTGCGGCTGACGGCAAATACCTTTGCCGTCCGCTTTCTGGTCCTTTGCCGTCTGCGATGGCAGACGGCAAAATAGCTGATTTCTGTAGTGATATCCAAAGTAGATGTCTTGCCCTTCTCCTTGATGCAAAGCAAGAGAAGATCCACCAAGTAGGAGTGTACCTGATCCAGGTTCCCAATGCGAGGGCACAGAGTGTTGCGAAAGATACGGTGCATGATGTCCAAGAACGGAATGAGCTCCGTGCGAGTGATCCCCTTGAGAGAAGTCACAGACCTGGAGTAATGGATAAGCTTCGACTTGTGTGTAGGAGTGGTTTCCTTGTGAGGCCAGAGAGCAACGGGGTTATCTTCCCCCTCATCAGCAATGCCCAAACAGTCCATGAAGTTCTTCCAATCAACCTTCAATCTTCTCCCACCAGTCATCCATGACATAGATCTCTCCTCATTTGCATGAAAGTGAACAGTGGCATCGAATTGAGCCACTATCTCAGCATCGTAGTCCTTGTTGAATGAGATGAAAGGAATAAGGCCCCACTGGTGACAAAGAGCAAGAGCTTCTCCAAAATAAGCTAGGTCCTTCTCCATGTGAGTGATGTCGATAGACTTGACCGCAACATACAAGTTCTTCTTGGCCTTCAGAATATCCAAATAGATAAGAGATTGCTCCTTGGTCCAGAAGGGACGACCAACAAGAGCCTCGTCCTGAGGACGGCGGTACGGGTTGCGCACACGGAAAGCAACAAATTCCTTGGCAGTCATCTCATCTGGAGGAGTGCTCTTCTCCTTCTCCTTCTTCTTACTGACGGTTGTCTTCACATTCTGCTTTGGAGGGGCACTGGCACTGGCAGCTGCATCTTCTGAGGTGCGATAGCGCTTGGATCCACCGTGACGATCCGGGTTCTTACGGCGAGCCTGATGAGCGGAGCTACCATCACCTGGAACCCACAAACACAGAGCGAGGGAAAAGCAGGTGTAAAGCTATTGCATAAGCCAAGAGATAAAAAAAGAGAATAGAAGTAAGTGCAAAAATTCAGAAAACTAAATCACAGCGGTAGTACCGGGCACAAGAGCGGTAGTACCGCCGTAAGGTAAGCGGTAGTACTGCTCCAAGCGGTAGTACCGTCCGCGTCTCAGCGGTAGTACTGCCCACCCGACGGGAATACTTCCGCGGATGGATCCGGAAGTACCGGTGACGTAGAATAGCAAAATTTTGGCAAAGACTACTATACCCCTATCTTACTCATGCCTAGATTTAGCCAAAAACCTACGAATACCACATGCATTGGCTTAGAACCAAGATTCAAAAAATAGAACCGTAGGAGAGAAAAATGAGGGCAATACCGGTATCCATGGCAAGAGGAGAAGGTGGGGATCGATCCCAGCGGTCAGAAGTGGAGAAGACGGCACGGATTCGGAGGGCCGGAGCCAGCCTCCGGAGCAGTTCTTGGTCGCCTGAGAGAGAGAACATGAGAGGAGGGGAAGTGAATGGGCAAGGGAAGTTAGAACTCCCCGTGCCCACCACTTAACCCCCTTGCGGGTCCTCGAAGCGGTAGTACCGGTCACTCAAAGCGGTAGTACCGCCCCAGTGCTTCGACAGGAGGTCGGCACACTGCACTCAGCGGTAGTACCGTAGATCTGCGCGGTAGTACCGCTAGAGCGGTAGTACCGTGCCATCCAGCGGTAGTACCGCTTGCTACCAGAAGAACTGCTAGGGTCAAATTTGAAAGAGGGGCTTATGCAATTATAAGAGGTTTGAGGGAGGGAAGGCTTGGGTTGGAGACAAGGAAACACAGCAAATGGAAAGGAGTACTCCAAGGTCAAAAAGCAACTAAACCACAAGCACACATGGAGTAATCCAACACCCAAAAAGCCTAAGACACGAAAGCACAACTCAAACCAAACAAAGCAAAACCTCTCAAATAGAGGGCGGTGACCGAGGTCACCTATGTTTGAGTCAATTGGTATGGCACCGCGAAGATTTTAACCTTGGGCCCATGACCAAAACTCATCTTTGAAGCACAATTACCATCAAAAAAGGCTAATGTGAAAGACTTGATCAATTTATGCATAATGGGGGGAGGGAGAGTTCATTGAGAGAACAACACCCCCCCTATGTCCATGCCTACATCTAGAACAAGATAATCATGATGAGTGCGGTGGGGTGTGACGAGATTCAAGACACGTTGCTCGAATCAATGATATTTAGCTCATGCCTTAACTCGCGAAATCTTGCTTCATCCAATGGCTTCGTGAAAATATCTGCTAGTTGCTCTTGAGTTCCAACATGAATAATATCAATCTCTCCACGCTTGACGTGATCCCGAATGAAATGATGACGAATCTCAATGTGCTTCGTCTTGCTATGATGCACCGGATTATAGGAGATCTTGATTGCACTTTCATTGTCATAGAAAATAGGCACTTTCTCACAAGTGATACCGTAATCCTTTAAAGTTTGCCTCATCCATAGCAATTGTGCACAACAACTTGCGGCGGCTACATACTCGGCCTCGGTGGTGGAGAGAGACACACAATTTTGCTTCTTCGAAGACCAACTCACCAAAGAGCGACCAAGGAATTGGCACCCTCCGGAGGTTGACTTCCTATCCACACGGTCTCCCGCCCAATCCGAGTCCGAATATCCCATGAGATCAAAGCTTGCTCCTTTGGGGTACTGACGAGGATATGTACCTAGGGTAGGGTATTAGGCCTGTCTTACATACCCCACCTAAGGACACCACATTGGAGAACTACAAGACTACAAGAGAGATTCCGACTGAACTAGCCATGGCATATGAGTCACTCGACATATGTTCACTCGGAAGACCCCCCTACACTCGACAGTAAACCCTCACTCGGAGCGGTCGCCAATCACTCGACTGTAGAAGACCGGGAGTCTCCCCAGGGAGACCAACGGGCAGGCGTTACGCTCGCCGCCTTAACTGGCATTTATTGTATACGTTACCAGTAACGTCCCTCTTTACTCCCCACAATCAATCCCTTAGATGCCGGACGTTTATGAGGGGCAGCGCACTCTATATAAGCCACCCCTCCCCACTGGCACAAGGGTTCGCAATCCTTTGTAAACACAACACACGTATCACTCGACAGAGTAAGCTCCCCGGAGCACCTGAGACGTAGGGCTGTTATCACTTCCGAGTGAGGCCTGAACTCATACATCTGTGTGTACACCCTCGCCGTAGCTAGGACTCTGCCCTCTCCTTTCGTACCCCTACCATCTACTGTCAGACATGTTCCCACGACAGTTGGCGCCCACCGTGGGGCGGCGTCTAAGCGACTTCCGACGAGGTTGCAGTTTTTCATCTTCACCATGTCTCCCGATGGCAGTTTGATCCGGGGCTGCGAGATCCGTCTCGGTGCGTTCACCTTCATCGCCGACGACTCCGCATGGCTCCAGGAGGCCCCTCTCGACGTTGAGGCTCTCCCCGTCCGCGGGGCGACGCACTTCAGCGCGAGTTCATGCGGCGTTCTCCTTCGTCAGCCGTCGACTCCGTACATGTCCGCTCCAGCGTCATCCACTCTCCCCGCTGTTCGTCGCCGCAAGCGATCCGGTCGTTCGCGGCTCCAGCGATGGGTGAGGCACGTGGCGGCGCACCAGGCGTCGACTCCGCATATCGCGGCTATCGAGCCCGCCGAGCCACTTCATGGCGCGTTCGACTCGGCATCAGATTCATCCGAGCTCCCTTCCGAGTGCGAGAGCTGCGATCCTGCAGCAGAAGTTTTCATGGCGGGTTCTCATCAGAGCCCACCCGGCTATGGCCGTGGCGGCCATGAGCATGGCGGCCCGTCGAATGATCAGCAGCACAGGGATGAGGGGGTCCTCCAAACCCCCATCGTCGGCACGACTGCAGAAGCCCAGGCTCTGGAGGCTGCGCGTCTCGCCACCTTGGCAAAGCGCACTCGCCTCGAGGAGATGCAGAGGTCACTCGACGAGCGCACTCGACAGTGCCGCGAGCGTTAGTTGTTCCCTCCAGTCGACGACAATCGTCAGGTATACCATACTCCGATTCAGAATGTTGCAGCGGCGGCTAGGATTGCAGATTCTATACAACCGTCCGATTCAGAGGCCGGCAGAGGACTCGAGCAGATCCGAACCCTGCTTGGGGCGGCTCGACAGCAGAACTCCGCTGTCTCTCAGTCGCGCAACAGGATTCACAGCGAATCAGTTAGAGCAGACACAGTCCAATCGGCCCACAGTCCAGGATCACCTCAGCGTCGCGGAGGCAGAGATTACCGCAATGATCAGTACAGAGATCATAGGAGAGATCAGTTTGCTCCTCGGCATCACCGTGATGACCACCGTCGAGTGCCTACTCCTCCGCGGAGTGGTCCATACGTGCCCCGGCACTATGATGACAGGCGCCCGTACGGTGATGAGCGGGACCCTGGGTTTGACGCGAGATCCGTTCTCGTTCAGAACCGGGTCGACAGAGGCAGATACAACAGAGGTGGCTATGACAGAGATTTTCCGAGTGGCAGTGCTACAGCTGTTTCTGGTCCAGAGTGTTTCAGCAGAGCCATCCGATCTGCTGAGATCCCCCCCAACTTCAGGTTGGCGGCTGGGATTAGCAAATTCACTGGCGAGTCGAAGCCGGAAACATGGCTAGACGATTACCGAGTGGCTGTTCAGATCGGCGGAGGCAACGACAACGTGGCTATGAAGCATCTGCCCCTGATGTTGGATGGTCCGGCCCGGGCATGGCTTAATCAGTTGGCTCCTTCTAGCATCTATTGCTGGGAAGATCTTGCCCGAGTGTTCGTCAAGACCTTCGAAGGCACCTGCAAGCGCCCTGCCGGTTTGCTCGAGTTGCAGCACTGTGTCCAGAAGCCGAATGAGACCTTGAGGGATTACATTCAGCGGTGGACCACTCTTCATCACACGGTGGAAGGTGTTTCCGAGCACCAGGCTGTTTGCGCCTTCAAGGCCGGAGTTAGATACAGAGAGCTCTATTTGAAGTTTGGTCGGACAGGAGATATGTCCCTGAGCAAGATGATGGAGATTGCCACCCGATACGCCAACGGCGAGGAGGAGGATCGCCTCCGCAGTGGCAAGGGTAAAGCAGTCGACAGTAATCCCGGCGGCCGAAATTCCAGTCGGAAGCAAAAGCGTAAAGCTGACGGCTCTGTCCAGGCAGAAGTAGCCGCTCTGGCGGCGAAAGGGAAAGTGAAGCCAAAGGGGCAGTTTGTTCAGAAGAAGTCCAAGAACCAGTCGACAGATGTCCTGGATATGCCATGTCCCATTCACTCACGGAAGGATGAAGAAGGCAACTTGATCCTGTCAAAGCATACCACTCGACAGTGCCGATTGCTGATCCAAGGGTTCAAGGGAGAGCAGTCGAGTGACAAAGATCCTGAGAAAGAAGAGGACGAAGGTAAAGAAGACTTTCCTGAGATCAATGCCACATTGGTGATTTTTGCCGATGTAGAAAGCAAGAGTCGATTGAAGGTCATCAACAGGGAGGTCAACATGGCTGCCCCAGCTACCCCCGAGTACCTCAAGTGGTCCCAGACAGCTATCACCTTCGATCAGTCGGACCATCCCGTTCATGTCCCTACCCCAGGTCGACAGGCGCTGGTGGTGGATCCGGTGGTAGGAGGCACTCGTCTCCGCAAAGTTCTCATGGATGGAGGAAGTGGCCTGAATATTCTGTACGCTGATACCCTCAAAGGGATGGGCATTCCGATGACCAGGCTCAGCGAAAGCAATATGCAATTCCACGGGGTCATCCCTGGGAAGAAGGCCAAGTCACTCGGACAGATTGCGCTGGATGTGGTGTTCGGCACTGACAAGAACTTTCGCAAAGAGAAGCTGACATTTGAGGTTGTAGACTTCAAGAGTGCATATCATGCCATCCTTGGCCGTCCAGCGTATGCACGTTTCATGGCCCGCCCGTGTTACGTGTATCTCAAGCTGAAGATGCCCGGGCCCAAGGGTGTGATCACAGTCACAGGCAATCGACAGAGGGCTGAGGAGTGCCTCCAACAGGGCTCCAAGATCGCCGACATGCAGATGGCTGTAGTCGAGTTAGAAGAGTACAAGAAGACTGCTGATCCCGCTGATCTGTTGCGTTCCAAGAAGCCCACCACCGAGTCAGCTTTTTAGTCGGCAGGAGACTTGAAGCAAGTGCACATTCACCTGACAGATCCTACTGCTGCTCCGACCAACATCTCAACCACACTCGACAGCAAATAGGAAGCCGAGCTCATCCAGTTCCTCCGTGAGAACTGGGACATCTTTGCATGGAAGCCCGCTGACATGCCTGGTGTACCCAGGGGACTGGCTGAGCACCATTTGAGAGTTGATCCGAAGGCCAAGCCTGTAAAAGAACACTTACGCCGGTCGGCAACAGAGAAGCGGAAGGCAATCGGCGAGGAGGTGGCTCGACTCTTGGAGGCCAAGTTCATTCGCGAGGTCTACCACTCCGAGTGGCTTGCGAATGTCGTCATGGTCCCCAAGAAGGACAAGTCGCTCCGAATGTGTATAGACTTCAAGCATATCAATCGGGCCTGCCCGAAAGATCATTTCCCGCTCCCCCGCATCGACCAGATTGTAGACTCGACTGCGGGGTGCGAGCGTTTGTCTTTTCTCGATGCATACTCTGGCTATCATCAGATCCGTCTGTTTGGTCCAGATGAAATAAAAACGGCCTTCATCACCCCTTTCGGGTGTTTCTGTTACATCACCATGCCTTTTGGTCTGAAGAATGCTGGTGCTACTTTCATGCGCATGATTCAGAAGTGTCTCCTCGACCAGATCAGTCGGAATGTCGAGGCCTACATGGATGATATCGTAGTCAAGTCTCGCAAAGGTTCCGACCTGCTGACTGACTTGGCGGAAACATTCGCCAACTTAAGAAGATATGACCTCAAGCTGAATCCAACCAAGTGTACTTTTGGAGTTCCGGGTGGAAAGTTGCTCGGTTATCTCGTTTCCGAACAAGGAATCGACATCAACCCCGAGAAGATCGGTGCCATCGTCCGAATGAAACGCCCCGAGCATATTCACGATGTCCAGAAGCTTACTGGTTGCCTGGCAGCGCTGAGCAGATTCATTTCTCGTCTCGGAGAGAAGGCACTCCCTTTGTACTGACTGATGAAGAAATCCATTACGTTCGAGTGGAATTAGGCAGAAGCAGCGTTTGTCCAGCTCAAAGCCCTGCTCTCCACCCAGCCGGTGCTTGCCGCTCCACACAGCAAAGAACCCCTGCTCCTGTACATTGCAGCCACCAATCAGGTCGTCAGTACAGTTCTTACTATCGAGCGAGAAGAAGAGGGCAAGGCCTACAAAGTCCAGCGCCCAGTTTATTACATCTCTGAAGTGTTGACTCCTTCTAAGCAAAGGTACCCACATTACCAGAAGCTTGTCTATGGTATATATCTATCAATGAAGAAAGTGGCGCACTATTTTCAAGATCACTCAGTCTCAGTCGTCAGTGATGCACCTTTGAATGAAATCCTCAACAATCGAGACGCGACTGGTCGAGTGGCCAAATGGGCCATTGAACTTCTTTATTTTGATATCAAGTTTGAAGCGAAGAAAGCCATTAAATCTCAAGCACTTGCTGACTTCATGGCCGAGTGGATAGAACAGCAGCAGCCAGTCCGGATCCACTCGGAACACTGGACCATGTTCTTTGACGGCTCGAAGATGCTGAACGGTTCTGGTGCTGGTGTGGTATTGGTCTCTCTCAAGGGCGATAAACTCAGCTATGTCCTCCAGATTCACTTTGATTCCTCCAATAATGAAGCTGAGTACGAAGCACTCCTTTACGGGTTGCGTATGGCCATCTCGCTCGGCGTCCGTCGCCTGATGGTATACGGTGACTCGGATTTGGTGGTCAATCAAGTGATGAAGGAGTGGGATGTCAGAAACCCCGCCATGACCGGATATTGCAATGCAGTAAGAAAGCTTGAGAAGAAGTTTGAGGGTTTGGAACTCCATCACGTTCCCCGAGTGAAGAACCAGGCAGCTAACGAACTGGCAAAAATCGGTTCCACTCGGAAGCCTGTGCCCAGCAATGTGTTCCTGGAGCATTTGCACTCTCCTTCAGTACAAGAGGACCCCTTCACCGAAGAACCCCCGCAGCCTATAAGCGCCTCCAATCCGACTGAAGTTGATGTCCCAGCAGTCATAGATCTGGTCAGTGAGATTCTGGTGATAACTCCCGATTGGACGGTGCCCTACATCGCGTACATATTCAGGCGAGAACTTCAAGAAGACGAAGTTGAAGCTCGACAGATTGTCCGCAGATCCAAAGCTTTCACTGTTATGAATGGGCAGCTCTACAGAAAGAGCGTAACCGGCATGGCTCAGCGATGCATTTCTCCCGAAGAAGGTCGACTGATTCTGGAGGAAATTCACTCGGGAACTTGCGGCCATCATGCGTCCTCTCGGACGATTGTTGCCAAGGCCTACCGAGCTGGTTTCTTCTGGCCGCGCGCCAATGAGATGGCTAAGGATATTGTGCAGCACTGTGAAGGATGCCAATTCTATGCAAACTTGTTGCACAAGCTTGCGTCTGCCTTGAAGACCATTCCACTCGTCTGGCCGTTCGCTGTATGGGGATTGGATATGATCGGACCTCTCCGCACGGGCCAGAGTGGTTTCACGCACCTTCTGGTAGCAGTCAACAAGTTCACTAAATGGATTGAGGCCAAGCCTATCAGGAAGCTGAATTCTCGCACAGCCATCAAATTCATGAGGGAAATAATATTCAGATACGGAGTTCCCCATAGTATCATCACGGACAATGGTTCTAATTTTGATTCGGAAGAGTTCAGAGCCTTTTGCTCCTCACAAGGCACTCGGGTGGATTACGCATCCGTTACGCACCCCCAGTCAAACGGTCAGGCCGAGCGAGCAAATGGCCTTATCCTTCAAGGGTTGAAGCCTCGACTCATGCGCGAACTCGATCACACAGCTGGAGCTTGGGTTACAGAATTACCGTCTGTTCTGTGGGGCTTGAGGACAACTCCAAATCGGTCAACTGATCGCACTCCTTTCTTCATGGTGTATGGGGCTGAAGCTGTCCTGCCAAGTGATGTTCTTCACAATTCTCCTCGGGTGGACCTTTACTCGGAGGTTGAAGTTGAGCAAGCACGCCAGGATGCTGTGGATCTCCTTGAGGAAGAGCGGGAAATGGCTTTGATCCGGTCGACTGCATACCAGCAAGATCTGCGTCGCTTCCATGCAAGGCACGTCAGGAGTCGGACCTTCCACGAAGGTGACCTCGTGCTCCGAGTGGATCAGCAGCGGCCTCACAAGCTAGCCCCCGCGTGGGAAGGCCCTTTCATCGTCACCAAGGCGCTGAACAATGGAGCCTACCACCTCTTCAATCTCAAGAAGAACGCTGACGAGCCACGGGCCTGGAACGCGGATCTGCTTCATCGGTTCTACACCTGAAGATTGATCTATCTGATGTAATAAGAGTAAACTGTTTTGATTATCAAGGATACGACTCCTGCAGTCTTTTGTCGATTCCGATCGCATAATTCTGAGTTCAAGAATACTCCGAGTGCGAGCGATTTTCCACTCGGGAGGCTTAGCCGCGATTCCGCATCGCCTAAGTTTAAATCTACTCCGAGTGATGGGCGATCCTCACACTCGGGGGCTTAGCTGCGACTCCGTGTCGCCTAAGTTCAGAACCTCGTCGAGTGAATAGCTTCACTCAAAAGCTTAGCCGCGATTCCGCATCGCCTAAGTTTAAATCTACTCCGAGTGATGGGCGATCCTCACACTCTGGGGCTTAGCCGCGATTCCGCATCGCCTAAGTTTAAATCTACTCCGAGTGATGGGCGATCCTCACACTCGGGGGCTTAGCTGCGACTCCGTGTCGCCTAAGTTCAGAACCTCGTCGAGTGAATAGCTTCACTCGAAAGCTTAGCCGCGATTCCGCATCGCCTAAGTTTAAATCTACTCCGAGTGATGGGCGATTCTCACACTCTGGGGCTTAGCTGCGACTCCGTGTCGCCTAAGTTTAAAACGTTACTCCGAGTGATGAGCGATCCTCTCACTTGGGAGCTTGGCTACGAATCCGCTTCGCCCAAGTTAAAAACATACTCCGAGTGACGAGCGATCCTCTCACTCGGGGGCTTGGCTGCGAATCCGCTTCGCCCAAATTAAAAACATACTCCGAGTGACGAGCGATCCTCCCACTCGGGGGCTTGGCTGCGAATCCGCTTCGCCCAAGTTAAAACGCTACTCCGAGTGATGAGCGATCCTCACACTCGGGGGCTTAGCCGTGATTCCGCATCACCTAAGTTATAAACTACTCCGAGTGATGAGCGATCCTCACACTCGGGGGCTTAGCCGTGATTCCGCATCACCTAAGTTATAAACTACTCCGAGTGATGAGCGATCCTCACACTCGGGGGCTTAGCCGTGATTCCGCATCACCTAAGTTATAAACTACTCCGAGTGACGAGCAATCCTCTCAGTCGGAGGCTATCTGCGAACCAGTCTTCGCCTAAGTTCTGATACTCACTCCCGAATGACGAGCGGTCCTCTCACTCGGGGGGCTTAGCTGCGAGTCTGTCCTCGCCTAAGTCCAAAATCAATCAAACAAATTTAAGACCCCTGTCGATGTCGCCGCCACTCGACAGCGGTCTCGGGGAGTACACCCAGTGGGTGCACTCCGCGTGCCCCCACTGGACCAGAAACCACTCGACAAGACCTGATCTACTCGAGAGGAAATCAAGCAAAGGACTGAAAAACAAATTCAGATAAATCCAGAGTATTCAGCATGGATAAAAGTTGCCCATGCAAATGACGAAAGTACTCGGGCCCAAGACCCGAAAGAAGTTTTAACGATACACCACCACTCGGCATACCGAGGCAAATTAAAGTTTTTGATCACCAGCAAAGCTTTCTCAAGCTCCAGTGGGACTTGCAGGTTCGACGAAGGTGTCCAGGTCGATCCCGTCAGCGATCCGAGTGGCCGCTTCGATGAAGGTCTCCATGAAGTCCTGGAACTGGAGCTTCTTTGTGTTGGCCACCTGAAGTGCTTTCAGTTTGTCCTCCTTGACCTCCTTGCAATGGACCCTGACGAGTGAGAGCGCTATGTCGGCTCCGCAGCGTGCAGCAGATTTCTTCCATGCCTGCACTCGACCAGGGAGCTCGTCATGCCGAGTCATCATTGACTCGAGGTCATCCTGAAGTGAGTCTTCCGGCCACAGCTCCTTGTCGACCTTCTCCATTGCACCTCGCAGTCGAGCGACGTACTCCCGGACGCCTGCGACTCGAGCTTCAAGCCGGAACATGTTCATAGCCACAGCATCTCCGACAGGTGACTTGGAAGGGTCCAGATTGGGCTCGACCGCCTCGGTCTCCTTCTCGAAATCCTTGCAGAATTCTACATGAAGAAGATGGAAAGAATTAGTCATGATACTGTTCCCTGAAAATCAACGGAATTCACTCGACTGGATGAAGTTGGGATTAATGGAATTCACTCGACTGGAGAAAATTACCTTCAAGCAAAACATACATCTTCTGGGCGTAATCCCCCAGATAGGTCTCCAAGCCCTTTGCTCCCTTGGTTGCATGGTCAAGCCTTTTGCTCCAGTCAGCTCGCTCCTGCTTCAGCTTCGTGTTCTCTTCCTCAAGCTTGCTGGCCGCGGCGAGCTTCTTCTCGGTAGCTTCAGTCTTCTCCCTCGCCGTCTTCTGAGCATCGGCGAGTGATCTGTCTTTGTCCTCCAGCGCCTTCTTCATGATATCTAAAGCAATAGCATTGTTGAGTCGTGCTCGGAGTCGACGGTTTTCAGCACGCACGTCTGCTCGAGTGGAGTCACTCGGTTCAAAGATAGAAGAAACAAATAATGAAGTACTCGATCAACAAAGTTTACCTCCTGAAGCCTTCAGATCAGCTTGCGCACGCTCCAGGTCTCTCCTCGTCAGTTCCAAGTCGAGCTGAAGCTGAGTCTTCTCCTTCTCCAAGTCAGCATATCGAGTACCGAGCTCACAGGCCTTTTGAGATCAACGACAAAAACAATTCAGTGGATAGAAATATGGGCTTCGAGTCCAAGTTCTAAGACTCCCGCCGACTGCCCGCAGTCGACGGCAGTCTCGGGGACTACACCCAGTGGGTGCACTCAGCGTGCCCCCACCGGGACGGTATCCACTCGGAACGGTCCGCCCGATCCGAGTGACGGCCGAACAAAAAAAAAGAGATTGTCCACTCGACCAGGTCAGCCCTAGCCGAGTGCGTGACAAGCGATTACCAGTCGACAGACAGAAAACTCCCAGTGGGTGCAGAAGTCAAGTCATGGTAGACGGAAAACGACACAATCAAAAAGCGCACTTACAAGTGCACTTACTTCGACGTTCGCCCGAAGCGCTGAGCTAGCGTCGTAAGCCAGCTTGCTGGCCTCGTAAGCCTCCTTCGTACGCTGCATCATATGTTCGGCCTGCATCATCGCCTCCTTAGCAGCTCCTGTCTGGTCTTCTGGAACACGGTGCAGAGAGAAGATGGTCTGTGAAGGGAGCGGCGATGTAGTCGGAAGGACTGGCGCTTGCGAGGCTGGCGCTTGGTAGACAGGCGCTTGTGGCGGACTGGCGAGCTCCATGGCCATCTGGGTCGGTGCTGTAATCGGTACAGTCGGAGACGGGGCTGCGGGGTCGGTATCCATTGGCTCTGCATGTCACCAGTCGACATATCACATGACTGTCGAATGGTTTGAAAAGAATGTCAAATGACAATATGCCATACCTTGGCGAGAAGTAGCTGCGTCCGGCGTGTCCTTCTCCGCGCTTTCCTCTCCTCGCCCCGGCGATGTCACCGAGGTAGCGGCCCTGACGATCAAGATCCACTCGGTCAACAAAAATATGAAGCTCAGCAACAAGTTAAGCGAAGAGCAAGGATACTTACGTTGAAGCAATCGGCACGTCAACCTTGATTCTGGGGAGAGCCTTCCGGGGCTTGGTGGTGGTGACCTTGGGCTGCTTGGCAACCTTTTCAATCGGCTCTGGCGTCGACGTCCGACTGCGCTTGGAGCTCCTGGTGGTCGACCCCCCGGCCCGACCCCGGTCGAGTGTTGGGTCGTGACGCTGCTTGGAACGCCCTTCAGTACGCGGAGGAGACACGACTTCAACTTCATCGCTCCCCGACGAGTCGTCACCGTTGCCTTCGCTGTCCTCGGCGTAGCTGATGCTGTCACTGTCGCTCTCGCTCCCCGCTCCTTCAAGGTTCTGACCGCCATTCGGCACAGGTGAATACATGTTCGTGAGCTCCTGCAAAGATTCAAGTCAGTCAGCTGAAGACATATTCACTCGACAAGATACAAAAGCAATCGACAATGACATGACTCACCACATTCGGCGGATTTGCAGCTGAGAAAGGCGATACTCTTTTGGAACCCCGGGGGTTGTCTCGCGCACCAGTGATGCCGCGCAGCCAAAGCGTGATGGTTTCTCCTGAGACATCTTCCGGGTGGGTACGAGTGGTATCGTCGACTCCTGAGTAATGCCACATCGGATGGTCCCGCGCCTGGAGCGGCTGGATCCGTCGACCCAGGAACACCTCCAACAGATCCAAGCCGGTCACTCCATCTCGAATCAGATTCACAACACTGTTCATCAAGATCCCCACATTGGCCTTCTCTTCCTCGGCCACGGTCAGAGATGGGGGCGCAGTGGGTCGATCCAGCGTGAAGGGAGGAAGGCCAGTCGACATGTTTGGGGACGCGACGTCATGGCAGTAGAACCAGGTCGACTGCCAGCCCCGCACCGACTCCGGAAGGGTGAGCGCTGGGAAGGCACTCCCCGTCCTCTTCTGAAGACCCAAACCCCCGCATAGCTGGATGACGTTGGTTCTATTATCACTAGCGTGGGCCTTCTTTACCGACTGAGAACGGATGGTAAAGATGTGCTTGAACAGACCCCAGTGGGCGGGACAACCCAAGAAACATTCACACATCGTCACGAACGCGGCGAGATACGCAATTGCGTTGGGAGGAAAATGATGCAACTGAGCCCCGAAGAAATTCAGAAAACCGCGGAAGAAGGGATGCGGGGGCAGAGCAAAACCTCTCTCCAAATGGGTGGTCAGGAGGACCCGCTCGCCCTCGCGCGGCTCCGGCTCCGCTTCCGTCCCCGGCAACCTCCACGACCCGGCCGCAATCAGGCCGTCAGCGACGAGCTTCTCCACGTCCAAAGCTGTCACGGTTGACGGCAGGAAATCGCCCTGCATCCATCCGGGTGGCGCTGCGGCCCGGGCGCTCGAGGGTTTCTTCCCCTTCGTCGTCTTCTTGGGCGCCATTGTCGCGGCAGCGAGCGGATTCGATCTGAGCAGCGCGGCGGCGGAGCTGAAGAAGCGGAGGAGACGAGGGGAAAATGAGCGCACTGTCGCAAGTTCCCCTCCCCTCTCGTTTTTTATGTCCGTCAACCCGAGTCACTGACTCGTGGGCCCGCCAAATCCCTGTGTATCCCACTAACGGAGGAGCCGCGATATGTGGCGATAACGGTGGCGCGAGGATCGAGGAGCCGCTTCCCCGTCGGTTGCGTCATCCCTGCTCGGCGCGCGTTCCCCGAAATTTCGAATCCCGCGAAATCCGGGCCGGACAGAACGTCCTTTCACATCTGAAGATCCTGTTGACCATTCGGACTCGAACCTGCATCTGAATTCACTCGGAAGAGCTGACAAGCTGAATAGATCAAGGCAGAAGTTGGAAGGCCCAGTCGTCACAGGTATCGGAAAAATCTCGAAGCTCATTCGGAACGCTGAGTTCGGCAGAACCTGCACTGTCCCTTCTCCACTCGAGCCCTGATCCATTCGGGGGCTAATGACGAGGATATGTACCTAGGGTAGGGTATTAGGCCTGTCTTACATACCCCACCTAAGGACACCACATTGGAGAACTACAAGACTACAAGAGAGATTCCGACTGAACTAGCCATGGCATATGAGTCACTCGACATATGTTCACTCGGAAGACCCCCCCTACACTCGACAGTAAACCCTCACTCGGAGCGGTCGCCAATCACTCGACTGTAGAAGACCGGGAGTCTCCCCAGGGAGACCAACGGGCAGGCGTTACGCTCGCCGCCTTAACTGGCATTTATTGTATACGTTACCAGTAACGTCCCTCTTTACTCCCCACAATCAATCCCTTAGATGCCGGACGTTTATGAGGGGCAGCGCACTCTATATAAGCCTCCCCTCCCCACTGGCACAAGGGTTCGCAATCCTTTGTAAACACAACACACGTATCACTCGACAGAGTAAGCTCCCCGGAGCACCTGAGACATAGGGCTGTTATCACTTCCGAGTGAGGCCTGAACTCATACATCTGTGTGTACACCCTCGCCGTAGCTAGGACTCTGCCCTCTCCTTTCGTACCCCTACCATCTACTGTCAGACACGTTCCCACGACAGGTACCATAAGCCAAAGTTTGGGGTATGAGCCAAATATCGAAAGATTCGCTTGACCGCCACAAAGTGACTTTGCTTAGGCGCGGCTTGAAATCGTGCACACATTCCCACACTCAACATGATATCCGGCCTAGATGCACAAAGGTAAAGCCATGATCCAATCATAGAACGATATACCTTTTGATCCACTGCTTTACGATTGGGATCAATGTCGAGTTGGCACTTGGTAGGCATTGGAGTCTTGGCCGGTTTGACATCTTCTAGCTTGAATCTCTTGAGCATGTCTTGGGTATATTTGGCTTGGTTGATGAAGGTTCCTTCTCTTCTTTGCTTGACTTCGAACCCAAGAAAGAACTTCAACTCTCCCATCATAGACATCTCAAACTTCTCGGTCATGAGTGCGGCAAACTCATCATTGAAAGCTTTGTTAGGAGAACCAAAGATAATATCATAAACATATAGTTGGCATATGAACAAATCCCCTTTAACCCTCTTAGTAAAAAGAGTGGGATCGATTTTCCCAATTTCAAACCCACGGTCTCTCAACAACTCGGTAAGGTGCTCATACCACGCACGTGGGGCTTGTTTAAGGCCATAGAGTGCCTTATCGAGATTGTATACATGATTGGGGAACTTGGGATCCTCGAACCCCGGTGGTTGTTTGACATATACCAACTCATTAAGAGGACCATTAAGAAATGCACTCTTCACATCCATCTGTTGCAACTTAAAATCATGACGAGATGCATATGCAAGCAACATGCGAATAGATTCAAGACGAGCAACGGGAGCAAAGGTTTCACCGTAGTCGATACCCTCGACTTGGGAGTAGCCTTGTGCCACCAATCTTGCCTTGTTTCGAGTGACAACACCGTTCATATCTTGCTTGTTCTTGAAGATCCATTTAGTTCCAATGACATTATGATTCTCCGTTGGCCTTGGCACCAATGTCCACATTTTCTTGCGCTCGAAGTTGTTGAGTTCATCATGCATGGCTTCAAGCCAATCCGTGTCCTCGAGCGCTTCATGTACCTTTTGGGGTTCAACACAAGAAACAAACGCGTGATGGTCACAAAAGTTTGTTAATTGTCTACGAGTGGTTACCCCCCTTTTTAAGCTTCCATAGACATTCTCCAAGACATGTTGTTGATGCTTCAGTTTGGAAGCAATCTTGGCGGCACGACGCTCCAATAGTTCCTCCGAGGTCACTTGAGGAGGATCATCTTGAGCATCTTGAGCGTCATCTTGAACTTGCTCTTGATCTTGAGCTTGCTCAGTGTCATGATCTTGATCTTGGGCATCATTTGATGTATCACCATCATCTTGAGGTTGATCTTGCCCTTGATCTTGATCACTTGGTTGAGGGCCTTCGGTTTGTTCTTCGGAAGCGTGTGGGTCAATGGTTGGTGATGGCTCCACTTGCGTAGAGCATTGTCCTTCTCCTTCGGCTACAAGGGGTTCCTCAATGGGGAGTATTTGACCAATCCCCATTCTTCTTATGGCTTGGGGAGGAATTTCATCACCTACATCACAAAGACCACTTTGCTCCACTTGGGAGCCATTATTTTCATCAAACTCTACGTTATACGTCTCCTCAATGAGTCCGTTGGACTTGTTGAGGACACGGTAAGCATGAGAGTTTGTAGCATAACCAACAAATATGCCCTCTTGAGCTCTAGATTCGAATTTAGACAAACGTGTACCTTTCTTGAGAATGAAACACTTATATCCAAACACCCGGAAGTACTTGAGGTTGGGCTTGTTACCGGTAAGTATCTCATATGGAGTCTTGTTCAAGCCTTTGCAGAGGTAGAGCCGATTGGATGCATGACATGCGGTGTTGATGGCTTCAGCCCAAAAGTTGTACGAAGACTTGAATTCCGCAATCATGGTCCTTGCCGCATCCATCAACGTCTGGTTCTTCCTCTCCGCTACACCATTTTGTTGAGGGGTATATGGTGCGGAGTATTGATGCTTGATCCCCTCATCACTAAGGAACTCATCCAAGGTGTAGTTCTTGAACTCGGTGCCGTTGTCACTTCTAATCATCAATATCTTTGCCTCATGTTGACGTTGAGCTTCATTGGCAAAGTCGATGACGGTTTGTTGGGTCTCGCTCTTCCTCTTGAATAAATATACCCAAGTGTATCTTGAATAGTCATCCACAATCACCAAGCAATACTTTTTCCCCCAAGACAAAGGATGGAGGTCCAAAGAGATCCATGTGAAGGAGCTCCAAGGGCCTCTTCGAGTAGATGATAGTCGTGGGTCGGTGAGCCGTCTCATGTAGCTTTCCTTCGATAGAAGCACTGCAAGCACGATCTTTGGCAAAGCTCACATTTGTTAGTCCACGAACGTGATCCCCTTTGAGGAGACTTTGCAAAGATCTCATATTGACGTGGGCTAGTCGGCGATGCCAAAGCCACCCCACGTCAACTTTAGCCATTGGGCAAGTCGCGGTCTTAGTGAGTCGCTCTGAGAAGTTAACCACATAGAGACCGTTCTCGACATGCCCAACAAAAGCTACTTTAAGAGTCTTGCTCCACAAAAGGGCCACGGTATCAAGGTCAAAGAATGTGGCAAAGCCCGTAAGTGCAAGTTTACGAATGGAAAGTAAATTGTATGCAAGGGTCTCAACAAGCATGACTTACTCAATTGATAAATAATGAGAAATCACAACCTTGCCAAGACCCAATACCTTAGATGTTGAGGCATCACCGAATTGAACATGGGTGGGCATAGATGTGCTTGGTTGTACGTCCACCACCAAATGCTTGCTCCCGGTCATATGATTTGTTGCTCCACTATCAAGCAACCATGATCCTCCACCGGAAGCAAACTCCTACAAGAAATCAATGCTTGGTTTTAGGTACCCATTCTCGAATGGGTCCTTTGATGTTAGTAACAAGGGTCTTAGGAACCCAAACAGACCATTCAATGTACTCATAATAAGAACCAACAAATTTGGCAAAAACATGCCCATCACTAGCACGGCATAAAACATAAGAAGGGTTAAAGTCGCCGGCTTTGTTCGATGGAGTGGGATTGTCCTTCTTGACATTTCCACCCACCACCTTGTTCTTCATCTCCTTATGAGCACCCTCTCCCTTCTTGACTAATACCTCTTTGAGAGGGAGAGGTTTCTTGATCTTGTTGTTCTTCTTCATCTTTGACTTGGGCACAAACCCAAGTCCCTCATTTTCCACAACTTCCTTTTGATTGCTCAAAAGTTCGTTGAGGTTCTTCTCGCCTTGTATGCAAGTCACAAGGCCTTTCTCGATTTGTTCCTTCAACTTGGCATTCTCCTCCATAAGATGAATATGCTCACAACAAGGGTTAGTATCATGAGCATTATCAATTAGCACAAAAGGAGGGCAAGTGGCTATTTCCTTAGTGAGCTTTGCTTGGAGTTGATCATGAGACTCCTTGAGAGTAGCATGTGCACTTTTCAAGGCCTTGTGAGCCTTGTCAAGTAGCTCAAACTCCTCCTTGAGTCTAGCATGGCCAACCCCAAGCTCAACATTCTCGGATTTAAGCACACGAGCAAGAACTTGAGCATGATCATGATCTTTCTTTAGTTGAGAAAGGTCAACGTTTTGCGACTCCTCAAGAGCCGAACGAAAACCTCGCTCTTCCACAAGAGCGATGGAAAGATCCGCAATCTCATTGGCATAGTCACGACTATGGCCTTCCAAGTTAGTGATGTTCTCCTCGTGAGACTCAATGATATCATTGGCCTCACCAAGTTGTTCCAAGAGAGCAATGAAGCGCTTCTTGGTCTCACCGTTGAGCTTACCCAAGAACTTGTCAAACTCATTCTCATCCACCTTCACCTCCTCTTGATCATCCACACAATCCAACAAAGAAGGATTAGGAGAGATGGAAGATTTGATGTTGGAGGTTGAGTTTACCTTGTTGACGCCTCTTGCCATGAGACACTTGGGGATGACGTTCTCATTGGGGGCATCGAAGAGGGACACCGAGGTTGGAGAAGAGGTGGCAATGGCCACGGTGGCCGTTGCTAACACTTCACCATTTGTATCATCATCATCATCATCGGAGTTGTACTCTTCATGCGCCACCAAGCCCTTTGGAGGCACCTTCTTGTTGAAATTGTTCTTGTTGGGGAAGGACTTGGCCTTGTCTTTGCGGATGAGCTTGACACCATTGTCCTCCCTCTTCTCATACAGACAATCCATCACAAAGTGACTCATATTGCTACAATTGTAGAAAGTCCTTACTCGTTGCTTGCCCTTTGAGTTTTTCTTGGAGGAGTTGGGCCTTGTGTTTCTCTTGTTGCCCCAAAATTGCCTTGACGCAAGAGCCATGTGCTCGTGGTAAGCATATTTGGTGTCTTCGGGGCAACTCTCTTCTTCTTCTTCCGGAACACCCTTGGCCTTCAAAGCAAGGTTGGGTGAGGCTTTATTTGACCGTTGGACACGAGCTAGAGCATTGTCGGCGGTCTTGTTCATGATGTTCATGGCAATAAACTCATCCAACACTTCACTTGAAGACAAGGTGTGGAAGTCCGGTCTTTGACGAATCACGAAGGACATTGCCTTGTTGAATGGCATGATGGCCTTGAGAAACTTGCGCTTGATCCAATTATCATCCGTATCCTTGCTCCCATGATCTTGAAGAGCGACCGCAAGAGTTGTCAATCTTCGGTAGAGATCCCGAGGATCCTCATCTTCATTCATCACAAATTCATCGGCCTCATCAAGCACCACCTCAAAGTTGGACCGTTGAATGCTTGAGCTCCCCTTGTACAAAGATATAATGTGTTCCCAATAATCCTTTGCACGGGAGAAGGGGCGCAAGTGAGCTAGATCTTCGGGAGGCACTGCGTATTGGAGGATGAACAATGCGGAGTGATTGTATTGATTGCCCGCCTCTTCTCTTAGAGTGAGGTTGCTTGGATCATGTGGGTAGAAGCCTTGCTCAATGATTCTCCAAAGATTTGTTGAGCTGTGATTTAAATGAGACTTGATACGAAAAAGCCAATTAGCAAAATCACCCTTCACAAGCTTAGGAGGAGGACCAAGGTTGTTAATATGTGGTGTAGGGACCGGTCCTCCATAGACCGGGGGAGGGGGAACCGAGGCGTAGGTTCCCGTCCCATTCTTACCATGAGGGGAAGAGGTTTGAGTGCCTTTAGCCGCTTCCTTGCCGGAATTGGCCTCTGATACCGATGCGGTGGGATTAACCACAAGCAAAGGATCGGGAGTAGACTTCAACCCCTCAAGAAGTTCTTTAAGCATGGACTTGACCTCGGCCGTCATAGACATCTTAAGTGAAGCCATAGATTCATTTAAGTCGTCTCGGGTGACCGAGTTCAACTCCACGGCCTCGGGCACTTCCTCATCCCGATCCCCGTCGTCAACCATACTCTTCGGGTGGTGAAACCCTTAATAAAGAGACGAGGCTCTGATACCAATTGAAAGGATCGATATGGTTGACTAGAGGGGGGTGAATAGGCAACTACCAATTTTTAGCTTTTCTTAACAAATTAGGGGTAGCAACAAAATAGGTTATCTCGATGTGCAACTAGGTGAGCAACCTATATGATGCTAACAACAACAACAACAACAACAACAACAACAACAACAACAACAACAACAACAACAACAACAACAACAACAACAACAACACGAGCAAGCAAAGGATACAACACAAGTAAAGCAAGCACAAAGTAAAGGTAAGAAGTAACCACAAGTGGAGCCGGTGAAGACGAGGATGTGTTACCGAAGTTCCTTCCCTTTGAGAGGAAGTACGTCTCCGTTGGAGCGGTGTGGAGGCACAATGTTCCCCAAGAAGCCACTAAGGCCACCGTATTCTCCTCACGCCCTCACACAATGCGAGATGCCGTGATTCCACTAGTGGTGCCCTTGAAGGCGGCGACCGAACCTTTACAAACAAGGTTGGGGCAATCTCCACAACTTAATTGGAGGCTCACAACACCACCACGGAGCTTCACCACAATGGAATGTGGCTCCGAGGTGACCTCAACCGTCTAGGGTGCTCAAACACCCAAGAGTAACAAGATCCGCAAGGGATTAGTGGGAGGAATCGAATTTCTCTTGGTGGAGGTGTAGATCTATGCCTTCTCAACCAATCCCCAAAGAATCAACAAGTTTGATTGGCTAGGGAGAGAGATCGGGCGAGTATGAGCTTTTGGAGCAACAATGGAGCTTAGGGAGGAAGAGGTAAGTCAACTTGGGGAAGATGACTCCCTTACATAGAGGGGGAAAGATCCAACCATTATGCACCTTCTGCCCATGCACAAGCGGTAGTACCGCTCTGATGAGCGGTACTTCCGCTGGCACGGTAGTTCTAGCAGTAGCGTACAACCGAGCACGTCAGGGAGGCGGCAGTGCCGCCGGAGCAGTACAACCGCTCCCACCAGCGGTACTACCGCTTGGTGTTGAGCAACTAGTAGAAGTAGCGGAAGTAGAGGAGGGCAGCGCGGTAGTGCCGCACAGAGCAGTACTACTGCTACTTACTGCCGCTCTACTACCGCCCGAAGGGCAGAGCAATCCAGAAGACAAAAATAAGCGGTACTCCCTGCGGTAGTGCAACAACGGTAGTTCCGCTGGAGCGGTACTACCGCTCCGCAGGGCGGTACTTCCGCTTAGTACATAGAAGTCCAGAGAACCAGCGGTAGTGGAGTGGTGGTTAAGGGCCGTAGTACCGCTGGAGCGGTACTACCGTGCATAACTACCGCTCTACTACCGCTCAGTTACAGAACCCTAAGATAAGCGGAAGTCCTAGTAGCACTAAACTGCGGTACTACCGTGCAAATGAGCGGTACTAACACTTATGTGCTTCAAGAAGGCTCAAGCACAAGGAAGGGCAAGCTCCAAAGTCGGGAAAGAAAGAGGGTGCAAGGAAAGTGTGTATGTGTTGATTCCACCCAAACCTTTCCGATGCGGACCCCCTCTTGATAGTACGGTGTTCCTACGACTCAAATCCATAGAAAAAGAAACGCAAGAAAAACACCGTCTTCATAATAGCTCTGAGGGGCACGAATCGTCTTGTGCCATATGGTCGATTATCTGAACTGCTCAATGCACACGATTAGTCCGCAAAAGTATTGTCATCAATCACCAAAACCACTAAGGGAGAAATATGCCCTAACAACGCCGTCCTCGTCCATCGCCGCTCGTTTACAGAAGACAAGTGGCTTCGTGCCAATGGGTCGGCGCCGATGGTCGGCCCAGTTATGTGCGGAGCCTGTGCAAAGCCGCCCAGTTATGTGAGAAGCTTGTGCGTCACCGACTGATACGTCCATTTTGCATCATGTTTTCCTTCTGTCATTTGTAATGTTTTGGGTCAATATTTTACCTTATTATGCAAATCTAATGTCTTTTCTCTCTTATTATGCAAGATCTACATGAAGAGGGAAATTGCCGGCAGCTGGAATTCTGGACCTGAAAGGAGCTACAGCAGGGATAGCTATTCTCCGGAGCTTCAAATAACCTAAAAAATTATGGAGATTTATTTTGGAATTAATAAAAAATACTGAAAGAAGAAATATAGGGAGGGGCCCCACCGGTGAGCCACAAGCTCACGTGGCGTGCCCACCCGGGGCATGTCGTGTGAGCTTGTGGGCCCACCAGTAGGCCTCCGTTGCCCATCTTCTCTTATATGAAGCCATTTGCCCAAAAAAAAAATCAGAAGAAGACTTTCGGGATGAAGCGTCACCATCTCGAGGCGGAACCTGGGCAGGAGCACTTTTGCTCTCCGACGGAGCGATTCCGCCGGGGATACTTCCCTCCGGGAGATGGAAATTGAAGCCATCGACATCACCAACGTTCCTCTCATCGTGGGAGGACTCATCTCCATCAACATCTTCACCAGCACCATCTCATCTTAAACCCTAGATCATTTCTTGTATTCAATCTTTGTCTCAAAACCTCAGATTGGTACCTGTGGGTTGCTAGTAGTGTTGATTACATCTTGTAGTTGATGCTAGTTGGTTTACTTGGTGGAAGATTATATGTTCAGATCCTTAATCATATATTTGTCTCCTCTGATCTTGAACATGAATATGAATTGTGAGTAGTTCCGTTTGTTCTTGAGGACATGGGAGAAGTCTTGTTATAAGTAATCATGTGAAGTTGGTATCCGTTCAATATTTTGATAATATGTATGTTGTTCATCCTCTAGTGGTGTCGTGTAAACATCGACTACACGACACTTCACATATTTGGGCCTAGGGGAAGGCATTGTGGAGTAGTAAGTAGATGATGGGTTGCGAGAGTGACAGCAGCTTAAACCCTAGTTTATGCGCTATTCCGTAAGGGGCTGATTTGGGTCCATATGTTTCATGCTATGGTTAGATTTATATTAATTATTCTTTTGTAGTTGCGGATGCTTGTGAGAGGGGGTAATCATAAGTGGGTTGTTTGTTCAAGTAAGAACAACAGCCTAGCACTGGTCCACCCACATATCAAATTATCAAAGTAGTGAACGCGAATCAACTAAACATGATGAACGCAACTAGACAATAATTCCCATGTGTCCTCGAGAACGCTTTGCTTTTTATAAGAGAAACTTTCGGCTTGTCCTTTGCAATATAAGGATTGGGCCACCTTGCTGCACCTTGTTACTTTGGTTACTTGTTACTTGCTACAAATTATCTTGCTATAAAACCATCTGTTACTACTACTTTCAGCACTAGTAGAGAATACCTTGTTGAAAACCGATTATCATTTCCTTCTGCTCCTCGTTGGGTTCGACACTCTTACTTATCGAAAGGACTACGATTGATCCGCTATACTTGTGGGTCATCAAGACTCTTTTCTGGATCCGTTGCCGGGGAGCGAAGCGCCTTTGGTGAGTGGAATTTGGTAAGGAAACATTTTTATTACGTGCATAAATTTATCTTTGCTCGTCATTATGGAAGATAATCCTTTGAGGGGCTTGTTCGGGGTATCTTCACCTCGACCGGAAGTGGTAAGAGCCGCTCCTCGACCTACTGAACCTACTGAAAATATTTATTATGAGACTCCCTCCGGTATTTTGGGAAAACTGCTAGCTAATCCTTATGCAGGAGATGGAACAATACATCCTGATATGCACCTAATCTATATAGATGAAGTTTATGGATTGTTTAAGCTTGCAGGTTTATCCGAGGATGGAGTTAAGAAGAAAGTATTCCCTTTATTTTTGGTGGGAAAGTATTGTCATGGTATAGGCTATTGGATGAATCCAAAACATGGGACTGGAACCAACAGAAGCTGGAATTCCATCAGAAATTTTATCCTATGCACTTGGTTCATCGTGATCGGAATTCTATATATAATTTTTGGCCCCGTGAAGGAGAATGTATCGCTCAAGCTTGGGGGAGGCTTAAATATATTATGCATACATGCCCCAATCATGATCTCTCAAGAGAGATCATTATACAAACTTTTATGCTCGGCTTTCTCATGATAATAAAATAATGCTTGATTCTGCTTCTACTAGTTCTTTCATTAAAAGAAGTATTGAATTCAAATGGGATCCTATTGAGAGAATTAAACACAACTCTGAAGATTGGGAAATCGACAAAGGTAACGAGTCAGGTATAAATCTTGAATTTGATTGTGTTAAGTCTTTTATAGAAACGAATGTTTTTGATAAGCTTAGCACAAAATATGGGCATGATTCTGAGATAGTAGCTACATTTTGTGAATCATTTGCTACTCATGTTGATCTCCCCAAGGAGAGGTGGTTTAAATTTAATCCACCCATTGAAGAAATTTGTGAATAACCCGTTATTGTAAAAACTGAAATAATTGCTTATACTGCTAATCCAGTTGTGCCTGCCAGTTATATTGAAAAAATGTCTTTCCCTGTTAGGATTAAGGAGCATTCTACGGCTACAACTGTGGTTCATAAAACCAATGTTAAAGCACCTAAACCCTCTGAACAAATTAAAGTGGAACCTAAAATTGCAATGGTTAAAGATCTCTTGGTTGATAATATTGATGGGCATGTCATTTATTTCTGTAAGGAAGCTACCAGAATTGCCAAACAAGTTAACACTGAACAACATAAACTAGATAAGAGTAAGCCTGTTGTTGGCATGCCTGTTGTTTCTATTAGGATTGGAGATCATTGCTATCATGGTTTATGTGATATGGGTGCTAGTATAAGTGCTATTCCATTTTATTTATATCAAGAAGTTATGCTGATATTGCACCTGCTGAGATAGAAGATATTGATGTTACTATTAAGGTCGCAAACAGAGATACTATTTCACCGCTTGGGATTGTTAGAGATGTTGAAGTCTTGTGTGGTAAGATTAAATACCCTACTGGTTTCCTAGTACTTGGATCACCACAAGATGATTTTTGTCCTATTATATTTGGTAGACCTTTCTTGAGTACTGTTAATGCTGAAATTGATTGTGTTAAGGAAAAGGTCAATGTTAAGTTTGGTGATGTATCTCATGAGTTTAATTTCTCTAAGTTTGATAGACAGCCTCATGATAGAGAATTACCAATAAGGATGATATTATTGGTTTTGCTTCTAATGTTGTGCCTCCTACTAATCAGTTAGAACAATATCTGCTAGACCATGAAAATGATATGCATATGAATGAAAGAAATGAAATAGATGAAATATTCTTTAGGCAAGCGCCTATCCTTAAGCATAATCTGCATGTTGAAACTTTGGGAGACCCTCTTCCACCTAAGAGTGATCCTGTATTTGAATTCAAGAAACTTCTTGAAACACTGAAATATGCTTATCTGGATGAAAAGAAGATATATCCTGTTATTATCAATGCTAACCTTTCAGTGCATGAAGAAAAGAGGTTACTCAAAACTTTAAGGAAGCACCATGCTGCAATTGGATATACTCTCGATGATCTTAAGGGCATTAGCCCTACTATGTGTCAACACAAGATCAATATGGAGCCTGATGCTAAACCACTAGTCATCGATCATCAACACCGCTTGAATCCTAAAATGAAGGAACACTAGTGCAGAAAAGCCTAGCTATGGCGTGCCAAAAACGGCCTTGCTGGCGTGGACACACGACGCCACCAATATGGCGCCATTGTTAAGAAATAGTGGTGGCGTTGGCGACCACGTCAGCAGTATTTTAGATACCTATGGCGTTGGACATAGTTGCACGACGGCAGTATCATATGTGCCTACGGTGTTTGGCATTTTCCCTGCGCCATAAATATGGTGAAACGTTGGTGGCATTGCAATTCCTCCGCACGCCATTACTTAGTTTGTAACTATCGGGAAAACGCTGCCACGACACTGCAAAAATGGTGCCGTGGCAACGTTTTTTACGATCAAATATATGAGCAACGTTGGCATGCCAGAATAAGGAAACATGTAACATTAATTAAAACACATCCATGATAATTAAGATAGCTAGCTAGGGGAAAGTTTTGAAGTACGATAATACAGAACAACATGCAAGTTTGTAGCTGATCGAGTAGTGTACGGAACCACAACAACATAGCTAGCTCTCACTATCCTATTACATTAATATGTAATATGACGAGAATAAGGATCATTAATGTATTTCTTCGACGGATCAGCAAGCGACACCGTACCGTTAGCATCGTGACCCTGCTGATGAAGGCGAGCTTTTATCTCCTCTGGGCCGGTAGGCGCGCCGCCGTTGAAAACCCCGGCATGGTCGATGACATCCTTGTTGAGGATGGTAGCAAACTTGAGCTGGATGCGTCTGAACTCATCTCTACTATTTCCCGGGCTAATTTCCTCCACTTTCTTCCCCATGCGATGACGTCAGAGTTCTTTCTAAGGCGTTCTCCCTCCCGTATGTACTCCTCCATGTGGTGGACAACGTAGTAGCCATCTGAATCAGTGTTTTCCGGCTGCTGCATGCAACAGAAGTCAGTTTTGTGGCCGAAGCATACCGCTTTGAATTTGTCAAACTTGCGATATCCGTCTCTGATCACTCCTTCCCGGCAAGTATAATCGACGAGTGCTTCATCCAGAACCTTCTTGATGCCTCTGTAGTCTTTCTTCACTTTCCTCGTCGAATCCAAGAAATAAGTTTCGGCGAACTTCGGGGTAATAACGATGAGGACACAATGTTCTCTGTGTAAAAAGTAGAGGAAAATGAATTATCCTCAAGTTATAATGTATGTACGTGGAAGCAGAACGAGATTGTACAAAAGTATACTATCTACCGAATGACTTACTTCGGATAGTAGGGCACCAGAAGGCAATCTTTGTCCATGTGGGCAAGCATGAATTCTGTCAGATACTTCCTCATAGCTTTACGGCGATCAGGGAGATTGACGTTGGTCTCGTGCATCAGGTAGGGGTCCCCTACCGCGACATCCTTGTTGAGCTCACATTTGGCAATGTAGGCGGTATTGATCGACCATAGTCGTACTAAGGAAGAACCAAGCTTGTATAGGTGGAACATGTTGAAGATGTCTTCGAATGGCACATAGAACTTGTCCGCGGGGAAAATGTCGCACAAACCAATATTCGGTGGCACCATCACTGTGAAAACGGGGCGATGTCCACCTGCATGAGAAAATGCGTACTTCTCCCTACAAAGAATTGTGTCATGCAGAAGCCTCAATTCTGTCTGCAGAAGATCGCTAAGCTCCTTCGGAAGGATGGGTTCACCCGGGGAATGGTAAGTCCGCCATGCAACACGATGAACCACTTGTTTATTATTCTGAACTGGCTGGCTGGCGGCAGCTGTGCCCTTCTTACTATTACCTGGTCGCCTCCTCTTCTTGTGTGTTGATGCGTGCTTCAATGTCGGCAGTTGCTACGGCTGTGGCTGCGGCTGTGGCAGCTGTTGTGGCTGCAATTATTTTTTGTTTGATGGTTTGCTTGTTGGCTTTCCTTCTCTGCCGTTGCTGCTCGCGGTCGTGGACATAATGATGTTCCCATTTGGCTCCGCATCCGGCGCCGTTCACACGGCCACCCGCCGGTGGCTGTAACGGGTCCTTGCCGAGGGTCACGTTGATCGACCGGTTAAGAGGAGTGTTCCACCTGGCCATGGACCCTTGAGAGCTCTGAGGTTCCGCATGCTGCCTTTGCAGTTCTTCTTCCAGTCTTCTCGTTTGGTGATCCATGGAAAATTCCCCTTACTTATAATCATAATGGTACCGGCCCCTGACATAGTTATATTCGAGGGGGTCTTTGAATTGCTCGAAGTGATTTGGGATGCCCTTTGATGCAAGTATAGTGTCTTGCTTGTCCCACATGGGCTTCTTCCCAACAAAACCACGGCTTCCGAGGGTGTGGTTACTTAATGTCCTTGATTGCATGTCCTTCCCCCATGCTGACTGGCTCTGCACTACAGGGTTCTCCTGATTTTGCATCTTGAAAATGTTCCAGTCATCTTCACTAATGGTAGGCCACTTCTTCTTGATCTCGGAGAAATCTTCGCGAAGCTCTTTTCTTGGGGCTGATTTCCAAGAACTCAAATTCTTGGAGAACTTATGGATTGCATGGTTGTTTACCTGATTCTTTGGGTACGATAGGTTGTCGTACTCCTCAGGAAACTTGAATCTTGCGTGCACCCTTCTTATGAGGAGTTCTCGGAAATTATCTTTGCCAACATCCCTTATATTGGACTCGTAGATGGAGCAGACTTCTCGAAGGATGACACCTAGGGCGTTGCCGTAGTGAGCCTACGCCTTCCGCGGACTAACAGGCTCACCAGTGGAGTTAACTCGAGTGACCACAAGCCTGCCAGTGCCGATAGCATTTTGCCTCCTAGGTTTCTGCTGCTTCTTGCATTTTGGAGCATCATCCACCTCCACCTCCTCCTCATCCTCAATAGCATACTCATTCATATCATCTTCAGCAGTACTAGCGCCCTTATCAGGATTACTTTCATCACTAGGAATATCTTTGTAGCCACTGCCTCTTACATATCAGTCATCCGGATTTATCTCCACCTGCTGTAGATCGTCATCATAATCGGTGTTTCCCTGCGCGTCTGTAAATGCCGCTTCGTCGTTGCCCGAATGTGTCGAAGAAGATCCCACGTCGGACATCTACAAACAAATATAGGACATATACTTAATTCCTATACAAAATACAAAATTTCGACATGACCTTTGCTAAAAATAGGACATATTGGTTGCCAGAAATTTGACGAAACGGAAATTAATCAACGTTTTGCCAAAACATTGGCAACCCTATACAGTCCATGCAAACAATTCATCACCAACACAAAAATTCAACAACAACTCATCACATGCATCCATCTCAAAAATTAGAGAACAATTGTAACAAATATGTCGATGAACAATTAAATCTTCATGATTTCAACCATATTTCCTCAAATTCATTTCCAAAACGACACACAATGTTACAACTACAACTAATTTACTCTAAAATATAATTTTCTAGCAATTGTAACAAATACGTCTATGAACTTTAAAAAAAAAGAGGGGAGATCTCACTTACCGGCGGAATTGAGGTGTTCGCGCGTGGGCAGGGCGAATACGGTCGCTTTGCAACCGGCCGAAGCTGTCGGAGGTGAGGTCGAGGTTGTTGCCGGCGGCGCGACGGTGGGGGAGGGGGTAAAGCAGCGGCATGACCGTTGGGGGAGGGGGCGGGGGCGGCACGAGCGGTGGGGGAGGGGCCGAGGGCGACGCGAGCGGCCGCGTCATCAAGGAGCTTGACGGGGGCGTTGACGACACGAGATGCGGCGGCGTGTGACGACGAGGGTGGCGGCGGCGGCGTGAGAGAAGTGGAGTGTGTGTGAGCGCGAAACTTTGCCTCTGAACATTTCCCCCAAATCGGCTAAGACAAATGTGAAAATACGGTCGATACAAGTACTTGTTGAATAAATACATATATAAAATCAACTGCGGTGTCGTTTCTGAATTCTCTCGATGGAACTTTCTACCTCCAACAACGTGTTTCGGCTTCTTTTTGTACACTTTGTTTTGAGCTGGACTTTACCTTCTTCTTGATACACGCCAGATTGTTGGTCGTCATGGTCATCTAGATCATCTTCCGTCTTGGACAGGTCTTTATCGCTGTGTTCTTTCTGCCTTTTCTACAAAAGGTTTCTCACTGCTTCCTGAACCTCCGCTCGGCCTTCCTGTCCGTCCAGGTGATTTTCATGTTTGGCCTCGATGTTCTTCATGCCTCCTTCTGGCTCATCATCATGTGCCACCCCTTCGACTTCGGCATCCTCCTCGTCCTCACCATGCCTTGTCCACCGTGTGTAACCAGGCATGAAGCTATGTTTCAACAAGTGCATCTTCACACGACCAGTAGAAGGGTCAATCAAAACTTCATTTTTGCACTTCCTACATGGACATAATATCTCTGTTTCGCCTTTGCGATTCATATCTTCCAACGCCACCTGGAAGAACTCATTTATAGTTCGATCCATATATATATATATATATATATATATATAATAATCGTTCACTTCATAACAATTGCCTAACAAAAGGGTCAAAAATTATTTCAGCATAACTACCTTTTGCTAACAAATGGAAACCAAAAATTGGGCATATATATTAATTACCTAGATTTGATAGTCGTCGATAGATCAAATCGATCGAGGGCAGAGGACGGCCACGTATGATAATTAGTTAGGATCTGCGGAGAGACACAAGATTGACAAAATTTAGAAGAGATAATGTTCACAGCTTGAGCTGCAAGAGCTATATATAGAGCTGCAAATACTTATGGCGTGCAACCGCTTGGAACGCCAGCACAATATCAGTGAACTGATTGTGGACCCCACTACATATACTGGTGGCGTCGGATCTAATCTTACGCCACAAGAATAGTAAATACTACTGGCGTAGATATTTTTTCAACATTAGCAATATTCTCCGGATGGCGAGGATGTTGGGACCCACATACAAGTGGCGTATCATAAAATTACTACGCCAGCAATAAGCTCATAGCGATGGCGTACCAATTTAGCCAACGCCAACACTATTTGAAAAAATAGTGCTGGCGTTGATGGAAAATGGCACACCACCAACGAAAGTTGTGGCTAGTACTTTTTCCACTAGTGAAAGCAGGTATAATCTATCCTATAGCTGATAGTAGATGGGTAAGTCTAGTTCATTGTGTCCCTAAGAAAGGTGGGATCACTATTGTTCCTAATAATAAAAATGAACTTATCCCACAAAGAATTGTAACCGGATATAGGATGGTAATTTATTTTAGAAAAATAAATAAAACTACTAGAAAAGATCATTACCATTTGCCTTTCATTGATCAAATGTTAGATAGATTGTCCAAGCACACACACTTTTGCTTTCTAGATGGCTATTCTGGTTTTTGTCAAATACCTGTATCACAAGAAGATAAAGAGAAAACTATCTTTACTTGTCCCTTTCGAACTTATGCTTATAGACGTATGCCTTTTGGTTTATGTAATGCACCTGCTACCTTTCAAAGATGTATGACTGCTATATTCTCTGATTTCTGTGAGAAAATTGTTGAGGTATTCATGAATGATTTTTCCGTTTACGGAACTTCTTTTGATGACTACTTGAGCAATCTTGACAAAGTTTTGCAGAGATGTGAGGAGACTAACCTTTTCTTGAATTGGGAGAACTGCCACTTTATGGTGAATGAAGTTATAGTCCTTGGTCATAAAATTTCTAAAAGAGGTATTGAGGTAGATAAAGCTAAGGTTGATGCAATTGATAAAATGCCCTGTCCTATCAAAGGTACAAGAAGTTTCCTTGGTCATGCTGGTTTCTATAGAAGGTTTATTAAGGACTTCTCTAAAATCTCTAGGCCTCTTACTAATCTCCTACAAAAAGATGTTCCATTTGTTGTTGATGATGATTGTGTAGAAGCCTTTGAAATACTAAAAAAGGCCTTAATAACTGCACCTGTTGTTCAGCCACCTGATTGGAACCTACCCTTTGAAATCATGTGTGATGCTAGTGATTATGCTATTGGTGTTGTTCTGGGCCAGAGAGTTGATAAGAAATAAAATGTTATCCATTATTCTAGTAAGACCTTGGATAGAGCTCAAAGAAATTATGCTACTACTGAGAAAGAATTTTAAGCAGTTGTTTTCGCATGTGATAAGTTCATACCCTATATGTTGATTCTAAAGTTACTATTCACACTGATCATGCTGCTATTAAATATCTTATGGAAAATAAATATGCTAAACCTAGGTTGATTAGGTGGTTATTTTATTACAAGAGTTTGATTTGCATATTGTTGATAGGAAATGAGCTGAAAACCCCGTAGCAGATAATTTGTCTAGAATGGAAAATGTTCTTGATGACCCACTGCCTATTGATGATAGTTTTCCTGATGAGCAATTAGTTGTCATAAATGCTTCTACTTCTCGCAATAATCCTTGGTATGCAGACTACGCTAATTTCATTGTCGCTAAATATATACCACCTAATTACACATATCAACAAGAGAAAAAGTTCTTCTTTGATTTCAGACATTACTTTTGGGATGACCCACATCTATATAAAGAAGGAGTAGATGGTATTATTAGACGTTGTGTACCTGAGCATGAGCAGGAACAGATCATAAGGAAGTGTCACTCCGAGCCATACGGAGGGCACCACGCTGGAGATAGAACTGCGCACAAGGTATTACAATCTGATTTTTATTGGCCTACTCTCTTCAAGGATGCACGTAAGTTTGTTCTTTCTTGTGATGAATGTCAAATAATTGGTAATATTGGTAGACGTCAAGAAATGCCTATGAATGATTCACTTGTTATTGAACCTTTTCCTTCCTCTAATGGATATACTCATACTTTGGTTGCTGTTGATTATGTTACTGAGTGGGTAGAAGTTATTCCAACTAGTAGTGTTGATCACAACACCTCTATTAAAATTCTTAGGGAAGTTATTTTTCCGAGGTTTGGAGTCCCTAGATATTTAATGACTGATGGTGGTTCACATTTCATTCATGGTGCATTCCGCAAAATCTTAGCTAAATATGATGTAAACCATAGAATTTCATCACCTTGTCATCCTCAATCTAGTGGGAAGTTGAATTGAGCAATAGAGAAATAAAATTAATCTTACAAAAGACTGTAAATAGATTTAGAAAGAATTGGTCTAAGAAACTAGATGATGCATTATGGGCATATAGAACTGCTTATAAAAATCCTATGGGTATGTCCCCGTATAAAATGGTCTATGGGAAAGCATGCCATTTACCTCTGGAGTTGGAACATAAAGCTTATTGGGCAATTAAAGAACTTAATTACGATTTCAAGCTTGCCGGCAAAAAGAGGTAATTTGATATTTGTTCTCTGGATGAATGGAGAACGCAAGCTTATGAAAATGCTAAGTTATTTAAAGAGAAAGTTATAAGATGGCATGATAACAGAATTCAGAAATGAGAATTTAATGTGGGTGATAAGTTCTATTGAATAATTCTAGTTTTAGATTTCTTGCAGGCAAACTTCTCTCCAAATGGGAAGGTCCCTATGTCATCGAAGAGGTCTATTGTTCCGGAGCCATCAAGATCAACAACGCCGAAGGGACTAGTCCGAGGGTCGTTAATGGACAAAGAATTAAACATTATATTGCGGGTACCCCTGTTAACGTTGAAACCAATATTATTCAAGTAATTACTCCGGAGGAATATCTAAAGGAAACTTGCCGGAACACTCCAGAATTCTGAAAAAAGGAATAGGTATGTGATACGGTCACTAAACCGAGTTTAAAAATTCCATAAAAATACTTTTTGTTCGTTTTGGAATATATACAAAAGTAGGAAAATAAGAAACAGTCGGGAAAATGCACGAGGGGGCCACAAGCTCAGGTTGTGCGCCCTACCCCCTGGGGCGTGCCACCCAGGCTTGTGGGGCCCTGGTGAACCTTCCTGACTCCGTGTTCCTCCCGAAGACTTGTCCTGTAAGAGAAAAATTCATTGTATATATGTTTCGCTATTTTGACCTCCGTATTGCAAGTTTCTCCTCTGTTCTTTTTTCGGGCTACTTTCCTGGCAGATCTAGATCAGCATGTCTTCATCAGGCTCGCCCAAGGACAAGTTCTTCGTGAAGGTCATCAATCCCTACCTTCCGAAGGTGATGAAGCACCCTCAAACCATGGAGCTGCGTGAGGGGGTGCTTCACATCAGGGACGTCCAAGGACCCAAGAAGGAGGGAAGCGAGAAGGCGAGGCTCGATGCGATGGAGCAGGAAATCTTCAAGTGCCAAGGGATGCTGGAGCATGGACTCAGTGCCAACCACTCCATGATCATGGGACAGCAAAGAGATTGGGGAGACCATCCACAATCTCTATCTCCAGACGACGATCTCCAAGCACAAGTCTTTGACCTACAAAACCAAAATTGTGAGTATGAAGCCAGGTTTCAAAGGATGAGCCTAGCTGCTAATTTCAGGATGCCGGAGACCCGTATGTCTTTCTTTGATGGAGAGCCTATGCCTTGTAAGAAGGACGACAAGCCCACCACTTCATCACCACCATCACCGAAGAAGGAAACTTGAGTGCACGGGTATGGGCACCACCCTTGGCTTGTTCCAAGCTTCGGGGAGGTGCCCCGGTATCGTATCATCATCACTTTTTACCATTATCTATTTTAGTTCGATCCTTAGTTATTTCGTGATTTAGAAGAAGAAAAGTATTAGCATGAAGTAGTTTTCGAGTGCTCGTTTCATGATCGTTCTATCTACCTATGTAATCATGTGTGAGAGTTATATATAAAGAGTAGTTTGAGTTTTGTTACCTTTTGCTCCAATCTTGGCATGAAAATAAAAAAGGGGGGAAGCAAAAGATCATATGCTAATCTCATGGGGAGTAATGACTTCACATATAAGAAGTATAAATGATAAAGTTTATTGGAAGTTAGCAAACATAGCATTGGTCATTGATGCAATTCATGAAAGAATAATAAAGGAAGAGAGATTTCACATATAAATATACTATCTTGGACATCTTATATGATTGTGAGCCCCCATTAATTATTTCCAGGCTTGATCAAATAGTTGATGTTGGACAAGGAAGACAACGTGATGGGTTATGTTTGATTTTATCCACATAAAACTTATATTCTCATGGATCCTCTAACATGTGGTGCTTGCTTATAATCTTTTGCTAGCCAAAACTTCGTACTAAGTAGAGATACGCAACTCGGTGAAACCGAGATGTTCTTATCAGTGAGACCGATTCAGTGGGTTCTGCAGTACCATGTGCACTTCGGAGGGACCGGGCCACACTTCGGTGAAACCGAAACTGTATGACCAAGTCTCTGTTGTTGCCTCGGTGCTACCAAAAACTTCCACTCGGTAATTCCTCTCTCTATAAACATGTGGTCCTGATTATCGAGTTCGGTATTCGCTTGAGGACAAGCGAGGTCTAAGCTAGGGGGCGTTGATACGTCCATTTTGCATCATGTTTTCCTACTATTATTTATAATGTTTTGGGTCAATATTTCACCTTATTATGCAAATCTAATGCCTTTTCTCTCTTATTATGCATTTGCATGATCTACATGAAGAGGGAAATTGCCGGCAGCTGGAATTCTGGACCAAAAAGGAGCTACAATAGGAATAGCTATTCTTCGAAGCTCCAAATGACATGAAAACTTGAGGAGGTTTATTTGGGAATTAATAAAAAATACTGGAAGAAGAAATACAGGGAGGGCCCCACTGGTGAGCCACAAGCTCAGGTGGCGCGCCCCCGTAGGGCGCGCCATGTGAGCTTGTGGGCCCACCAGTAGGCCTCCGTGGCCCATCTTCTCCTATATGAAGCCATTTTCCCTAGAAAAAATCAGAAGAAGACTTTCGGGACGAAGCACCGCCGTCTCGAGGCAGAACCTGGGCAGGAGCACTTTTGCTCTCCGGCGGAGCGATTTCGCCGAGGATACTTCCATCCGGGAGGGGGAAGTTGAATCCATCGACATCACGAATGTTCCTCTCATCGTGGGAGGACTCATCTCCATCAACATCTTCACTAGCACCATCTCATCTCAAACCCTAGTTCATCTCTTGTATTCAATCTTTGTCTCAAAACCTCAGATTGGTACCTGTGGTTGCTAGTAGTGTTTATTACATCTTGTAGTTGATGCTAGTTGGTTTACTTGGTGGAAGATTATATGTTCAGATCCTTAATCATATATTTATCTCCTCTGATCTTGAACATGAATATGAATTGTGAGTAGTTCCGTTTGTTCTTGAGGACATGGGAGAAGTCTTGTTATAAGTAATCATGTGAAGTTGGTATTCGTTCAATATTTTCATAATATGTATGTTGTTCTTCCTCTAGTGGTGTCGTGTGAACGTCGACTACACGACACTTCACCATATTTGGGCCTAGGGGAAGGCATTGCGGAGTAGTAAGTAGATAATGGGTTGCGAGGGTGACAGAAGCTTAAACCCAAGTTTATGCGCTATTCCGTATGGGGCTGATTTGGGTCCATATGTTTCATGCTATGCTTAGATTTATCTTAATTCTTCTTTCATAGTTCTGGATGCTTGCGAGAGGGGGTAATCATAAGTGGGTTGTTTGTTCAAGTAAGAACAGCACCCTAGCACCGGTCCATCCAGATATCAAATTATCAAAGTAGTGAACGTGAATCAACTAAACATGATGAACGTGACTAGACAAGAATTCCCATGTGTCCTCGAGAACGCTTTGCTTATTATAAGAAAAACTTTCGGCTTGTCCTTTGCAATATAAGGATTGGGCCACCTTGCTGCACCTTGTTACTTTGGTTACTTGTTACTTGCTACGAATTATCTTGCTATAAAACCATCTGTTACTACTACTTTCAGCACTAGCAGAGAATACCTTGTTGAAAACCGCTTATCATTTCCTTCTGCTCCTCGTTGAGTTCGACACTCTTAGTTATCGAAAGGACTACGATTGATCCCCTATACTTGTGGGTCATCACCGACCAAGTTATGTGTGGAGCCTATGCGTCGCCTGTGCGGTGTCCTAGTGAGAGCATCTACAATGGAGCCCTCATATCTGCCCCAAATGCCCGAGCGGCCTGCTGGTCACTATCTGGATAGAAAACTGCCACCCAATTGAACCTGGCAAACCCGACCCAAACACTCGGGTTGACTAGTACACTTATACCCAGCCCATATCTGTGGAGGTCTGGAGGATATGGGGGCCCCCGACGCTTCCGCCACATTGGTTCCGACAAGCCAAACCCATCTGAAATCCTCTCAAAATTGAATAGTCCACCACTTCAACCACACTCCTCCCGCGTCCGTCCTCCATTCCCACATCCGTGCAAACCGCCCACCTCGCTCACCATCCGCGTCGCCGTCCTCGTCCATCGTCGGTGATATCGTCGCCGGGTACCCTGTCTGCAACTATCGGCATCGATGATGCCTCGACGAAATCAGCGGGGATCCCGACCATGGCGCTCAGTTGCAAGGCGGTGAACGTTGCCCGAAGGGAATGCCGCCGAAAGCAGCGCGAGCGTGAAGCGACGAGGAAGGTAGTAGCGGAGCGGCCGGTGATGACAACATGGACTATGGCGCGAGCGGTCTGGCAACACCGACACAATGCCATGGGGGGAAAACAAGGCGTCGACTGAGCCTGACTCCGTTCCGGCCTCCCAGTGGTTGGGTATCCCCGATAGCTTTCTGAAAGACTCCACCGCACGGACACGATGGCCGACTCGCCGCAACTCCAAAGACATTGGGCAATGCCAGCTCCGGGCATGCCCACATGTTATTTGACGAAATGCCCCAATTAGACCCGGTACAATCTTTGCCCCTATGTCATTTGCATTAGTTGATTCATTTGTTCCACATAACATTCGATCAAACTTGTAGGAGGATAGTTTAATTTTGATGCATATTGTAGGGCTAAATAATGCTAAACGTGATAAATTATGGCCAAGAGCCTTTGCAATTTGACATGGGGAATAGCAATTTGCCTACATTTGAAGTCGGGCAAACATCAAACACTAAAATGAAGAAGGTAGTGAAGCCAAGAGGTTCGACATTGACATAGTTTGAATATGTTTTGTTGGTTGAAATTTGGTCCGATGTGTAGAACCGACCAAAAAGGCGTCAAATATTGGGAAAAATTAATAAACATTATCATGAGCAAAAACACTATGTGACCCCACACCCAATCAATAGAGATCGTGAGGCATGGTCTCTCCAACATAGATGGTCCACCATCCAAGAGAATGTGAGCAAGTTTGTTGGTTTTCTCAAAGAAGTCGTTAGCCAGAACCAAAGCGGCATCGGAGTCCAAACCCATGCTACTTTGGCAACAACTTTGTACCATCAAGTCAAGAAGAAGCCATTCAATTTATCCCATTGTTGGATGAAATTAATGGGAAATCAAAGTGGCAAACCGTGCTCGAGGATATGGAAAGCGACACGAAAAAGATGAAGCAAAATGATGGGTCTAGCTACAATCAATCAATTGGATTGGATGACAAAGAAGAAGAAAATGGTGGGGCGGACATACAAGCCACCGTGCCAAAGAGGATCCGACAGGTGACAGGATCGCGCGTGATGACGCGGCAAGGAAAATGTCTACCACTTGGATGGTCATTTTTCCGCTAAGGAGGTGAAGAAGGAGGTGAGGTACAAGATCTTCATAAATATGCAAAGCTAGAAGATGGGGTACAACCGGGAGAGGTTGAACATGGAGATGGACAAAATAGAATTGGAGAGGCAAGAGAAGATTGCAAAATGGGAGTATGAAGAGACAACGCATTGGAAGAAATTGAGAGAGAGAGAGAGAGAGATAGAGAGAGGGAGAGAGAGAAAGAGGGTTGAGGCTTGCGAGAGAGACATAGGAGTCGAGGATCATGTAGCAGGACACTTGCCTCTTGTATGATGAAGCAAAGAAGTGGGTGATCAAGATGAAGAACATCACTGAAGCGTATGATTCATTCGTGTATCGCCTATCTATGTATGAATTATTGATTTTTTTTAGCACGTAATGAATTGTTGAATTGTCGATTATTTTGTATCGTCGAGTTTTTGAATTGGTGAGAAATTTATGTTATATGATGGACGTGTATGAATTTGCATGGATATGAGTGTTCACATATGGGAAGTGTGGTTGTACAGGAGGGCAAATGAGGACCCATCCGACGCTGTCCGCGGGTGCGTCCGCAGACATATAGGAGCTTGGAATAGCCACTTCCGGTTGTAGATGCTCTCACTAACCAGCGGGTACCCCTGCAAGGGGCTCCTAGCGGGCGCGCGGGGGTGCACTATATGGTGCACCCAGCCGCCGCCATGTGTTATGCGCTGGGCACATCCGTGGGAGCATTTTTTTTCCTTTTTTCTGCATGCATTTTTGGATATATTTTTTGTTTTGGGATTTCGCTTAGTTTTCTTATGTTTTCTCAAAAAAATAGTTTTAAATTTATTTTCCATTTTGTACATCACGATGAAGCAGGACTATGATTCTTGAAAAATGAAAAGTACGACCGTGCTTTTCAAAGACTGAAACGCATAGCTGTGCATCCCAAAAAGTGAGTTGTGCTTCACAGTGAAGCACAACTAAGACACAACAGTACAGCTGTGCTTCACGATGAATCATAGCATGTGCTTCCGCGTGATGTGCAATTGTGCTTTCGAAAAGTGAAAAAAGACACAAAATGTGCTTCTGGTTTTTCTCGGTTATTCATTTATTTTTTTCGGTTTTCGGTATTTTTTCCTCTGTTCAAGAATTTGTCTGATTAACCAGTTAACTTGCTGATTAATGCCTACTCATAGGGTCACCGAGTAGCTGATAAACTGATAAATCGTTCGATTAATTGATTAAATGGCCGATTAACTTGCCGATTAGCCTGTTAATCCCGTACTCGCCAGCCAACCGAACAACTACCAGTTAATGGTTTCCTCAACAATGATTTTTTCTGCTCTTGGTTTTGTAGAATTTTTTTTATCCAAACCTATTAATATGGGATCCAGTTTGAATGGTCTCGATGCAAGAAACACAACGATGAAGATGGTTTGCGATTCAAACGCACGGTTTGAAGAGATAAATCTTGTTGAAAATTAAATCTATGAAAAAATAACAAAATTAATAGCGATTTCGGGATAGCAATACGGTGTGTTACATTCATGTCAAAGAAAATTTAGTAACGTCGACGACGATTCGATCCTTCGGGAGCGTAGCCCAACAGATTTACACTATATTCCCTTAACCCCTCAGACGTAATGACTTCTTGTGCACTTGTATACATTACTACTTCTATTAATTAAATTAATTGAAGGAGAATACTGCAAGTGAATTCACCCACACATATATTTGACGGGGAAGCTTGTCGCAACCATGTAACTACTACGGTGCCAGCCGACAAGACAACCTTATTTCGTCTTAATTCGACAGCGAAATACAATCTCAAAAAAGCAACCCCGAAGAGGAAGGTTGAGAAAAGTGAGAGAGAGTTCCTCCCCTCCTCCTCCGCGCCACAGGCCACTCCGGCCGCGGCAGCCACCCCATCCTGCGCTGCCCGCAGCATGGGCATGCCTCCCTCTCCGCGCGCGGGCGCCGGCTCCGCACTGCGAGGCCGTTCCGGCTCCCCTCCCTTTGGGCCATCTGTTGTCCCGGTCTCTCTGGAGTGCTGCCCGTCTCCATCGCCAGATCCAGGCTCTACGCCACGGCTTCTGCTGCGCGGTGAATGCTCTTCGTCCGGCGACTCCGATGGTACGGCGGATCCAAGCGCGCCCCCTGCCCAGCGCATTAAATCCATCGTCGTCGTCCCATCCCCTGCGGTCAACCTTTCCTCTTCGGGGTTGGACGGTGGCTGGACAGAGGTTAGTTCCTGCAAGAGCCGGAGGCTCTCTCAAGATCCAGCGGGCTCTGGTGTTGTGCACGCGGTGCCCTCTTCGGACCGGCGCTAGAGCTTCAATGCGGCCGGTGGCCGCGAGGCCTTCTTAAGCCGCTTCCGCGGCCGCTGTTTTCGGTGCCTCAGCAAACACCACCGCCGGAAAGACTCCCGCGACCCCTTGCACTGCATCATCTGTGAGCTCACTGGTCATTTTGGTCGTGAGTGCCCACAGAATCCTCGCAATGGCCATGGCGGCCCTGCTTCCAGTAGGATCGGTCCTCTGCCACCTTGCGTCCCGGTCCACGACCGTCTTCGCTTCCCTACTCTGCCTCCCCCTCCGGCTGTGCATTCCTCTGCTTCCTCCATGGCAGAGCTTAGCTTGGTTGATCCGGCGCGCCGGCCCCGCTCCAGCCACAAGGTGGGCATATCCACCCTATCCATCGAGCAGAGCATCTTCTTCCTCCGCCACCACGCCGTCACGCTGCGCGTCATGGATGGCGTGTGCGCCACCTCGGCCATGGCCGTGGGCCGCGCCCTCGAGGCGCAACTTTGCGTCCCCCCCCCCACCACCTGTGGGTCACAGCGCACCACCCCCAAGACTTCCTCATCGTCTTCACTCAGCTCGCCCACCATGACAACGTGGTCCGTCGCGGCACTCTGCGCGTCGACGGCGCCAACTTCCTCATCGCGCCTTGGGATGAGAACGACCACGCAGGCCACGGCACGTTCTACCTGCATGTCCGCTGCATCATCGAGAACATGCCCATGCAGTACTGGTCGATCGAGGGCGCGGAGGAGGTCTTCGGCGACAAGGTTCGCGTCGATCGGCTAGACAGCCGCACGCTGGAGCACAGCCACACCAAAACCTTCGCCTGCTGGGTGTGGGTCTGGGACATGCCATTCATCCCCACCAGGCACACCTACTGGAAGCTTCCCCGTGGCGCCGGAAGGGTGGAGGAGATGGAGGGCTTCTCACCGCCGGACCGCAAGGTGCCATCGCCGCTGGGCGCGGCGCGTTTCGATCTGCTCATCCACGTGGATCGGGTGGAGGACAGGTCGCCGCGGTCGTCGCACTCCGCTCAGAGGGCCTACCCTCCTCGGACTCCGACAACGATGACGACAACCTGCTGCGCATCTACCCTGGCACCTGGACCATGCATGTGGAGGACGGTCAACGCGAGGAGTGATGTCTACTATGCAACTTTATTCTTGTAGACGTTGTTGGGCCTCCAAGTGCAGAGTTTTGTAGGACAGTAGCAAATTTCGCTCAAGTGGATGACCTAAGATTTATCAATCCGTGGGAGGCGTAGGTTGAAGATGGCCTCTCTCAAACAACCCTGCAATCGAATACAAGAAATCTCTTGTGTCCCCAACACACCCAATACAATGGTAAATTGTATAGGTGCACTAGTTCGGCGAAGAGATGGTGATACAAGTGTAGTATGGATAGTAGATATAGGTTTTTGTAATCTGAAAATATAAAAACAGCAAGGAAGCAAGTGATAAAACGGAGCACAAACGGTATTGCAATGCTTAGAAACAAGGCCTAGGGTTCATACTTTCACTAGTGCGATCTCTCAACAGTGCTAACATAATTGAATCATATAACCATCCCTCAACGTGCGATAAAGAATCACTCCAAAGTTCCTATTAGCGGAGAACATAAGATGAAATTGTTGTAGGGTACGAAACCACCTCAAAGTTATCTTTTCTGATCAATCTATTGAGCCATCCCTATAAGTGTCACAAACAACCCTAGAGTTCGTACTAAAATAACACCACATGATACGCATCAACCAACTCTAATGTCACCTAGATACTCCAATGTCACCACAAGTATCCGTGAGTTGATTATTCGATATGCACCAAACAACTTCAAATTCATAATATTCAATCCACACAAAGAACTTCAATGAGTACCCCAAAGTTTCTTATCGGAGAAAAGATAATGAAAACGTGCAACCAGCCCCTATGCCTAGATCACCCCAAGGTCATGGGAATCCGTGAGTTGATTACCAAAACATACATCAAGTGAATCAATAGAATACCCCATTGTCACCACGGGTATCCACATGCAAGACATACATCAAGTGTTCTCAAATATGAAATATTCAATCCGACAATAACGAAACCTCAAAGGGAAGACTCAATTCATCACAAGAAGATAGAGAGGAAAGAAACACCATATGATCCAACTACATTAACAAAGCTCGTGATACATCAAGATCGTGCCAAATCAAGAACACGAGAGAGAGAGAGAGAGAGAGAGAGAGAGAGAGAGAGATCAAACACATAGCTACTAGTACGTACCCTCAGCCCCGAGGGTGAACTACTCCCTCCTCGTCATGGAGACCATCGGGATGATGAAGATGGCCTCCGGTGATTATTCCCCCCTCCGGCAGGGTGCCGAAACAGGTCTCCAGATGGTATTTCTTCGGTACAGAGGCTTGTAGCGGCGGCGTCGAAGTTCTAGGTTTCTTTCTGGGGTTTTTGGTATTTATAAGAATTTTTGGCGTTGGTTTCACATCAAGGGGGCCCACGAGGGAGCGACAAGCCTGCTCCGCGCGCCCTGGGGGGGAGGGTGCCCCCCCAGGCTTGTCGCTTCCTCGTGAGGCTTTTGGTCCTTCCTCCAAGCTTCGGGGGTCTCTTTTGGTCCATAAAAAATCACCGTAAATTTTCAGCCCATTCCGAGAACTTTTATTTCTGCACAAAAAACAACACCACGGTAGTTCTGCTGAAAACAACGTCAGTCCGGGTTAGTTCCACTCAAATCATACCAAAACCATATAAAATTGTTGTAAACATGGCATGAATACTTCATAAATTATAGATACATTGGAGACGTATCAAGGAGCGGCACCGCCGGCAGCAGCGCGCCCCGGTGGCGGACACGGGCTGTCGCGGCATGCCCCTGGGTGGTCCGCGCCGCGACCATGACGGCGACGGAGGCGGCAGCAGGAGGACCTGGAAGGACGCGCTCCAAGGCAGGGGGCGTGGCTCGTCCGCGTCATCTGGTGCGGCCGGAGCTGCCAACAAGGGCCGACAGCGCAGCCGCTCGCCTTCGGCACACCGCTCCGGCAGCTCCAAGGGCCAACGGCGCCAAGGTGGCCGTCCGGCTTTGAAGGGGCATGCAAACAAGCAGAGGCCGGGCCCAAAGCATAGGCTGGAAAGCCAAGTCCACGTCCCGTCCCCTGCTGCGGCCGTCAACAACAATGCTCCGGATGACATCATTGAATTCTTCGACGCGGCTGCACATGCACTGCCTGCTCCGACGACGGGAGACGCTGCGGCTGCTTACCTGGAGGAGGAGATCGCGGCCGTGACAGCGGCACCACTGGACTTCCACGACATGGCAGACCTCCAAAGGGCCAGGCCGCTCCTGGGGAGCCGGACGTCTTTAGCCCGACACTGTCCGGTTCGTGCCACACCCTGGCACACTTCAGCTGCCAGACTCCGTCGAGCGCGGCCATGGTCGCAGTCCAGCTAGGCGCGGTGACCCAGCGAATCCAGCACCTGGAGATCGAAGAACCTGAAGCTGCACCGCATCGCCTCTTCCATGACAAGCGCAAGTCTACTCCGCCCAAGTCGCGCGCCATCTCCGTCCCTTCCCCACGTCAGAGTGCATAGCAGGCCGCCCAGAACTGCACGGTCCCCGTGGCCTAGTGGGGCACGCTGCGCCTCGTGCAAGGCCTCGGGCTGCTAGGCCCCAAGGAGAAGATGACGGCCAAAGCGGCAGAAGCACTGATCCGTAGGTTCGATGAGCCGCTCTCGAAGGAGGATATCAGCGTCATCGCCAAGCTCACCAGGATGAACAAGGACGCGCTTCGCGTCGCTGCTGGCCTCAACGGTCCAGAAGGTGTCGCCGAGGAGGCCGTGGTGTAGTGATGTTAGCACGCTCCATGTATGTTAGTAGTAGTCTCCGACAGTGGTTGGCTGTAGGCCGGCTTGAGTTAGGGCTTGTTTCTGCATGTATCAGTCATAGTCTGTGTCTAGGTTGGCGTCGTCGAATGTTGGGGCCTATTGGTGGTCGACGGCGCTCCCCGGCGAGTTCGGAGGTGTACTTGTTCGTTATTAGTTGGTGTAGTTGCCAGAGTTAATCTTTGTACCCAAATGAGTGACACCGTCTGCACTCCTCTGATCATGTGCTGGAATGTGCGCGGGTTGAACTTGCCGGCCAAGCGCGAAGCAATGCGCGAGGTTGCCGCTGCTCACCGTTTGGCCATCATGTGCTTGCAAGAGACCAAGCTAGAGGTCTGGTCACTGGAGCTGGTCCGTGACATCGGCGGCGCAACTCAGCTTGGCTGTGTGGTGCTCCCGGCGTTGGGAACTAGGGGTGGAGCCGCCATCCTCTAGAACAAGGACCTGGTTACAATTGACACCCACGCCGTCGGCCGTTTCGCCATCACGGTCAGAGTCACCTTAGCTAGTAGTCCGGCGACCTTCTGGCTCACCACCGTCTACGGCCCGACGGACGACGCAAAAAGACGAGTTCCTCGCTGAACTGGCTAGAACTGCCCCCCCCCCCTCTGCTACTTGTGAACTGCATTGGGATTTCCCCGAAGAGGAGAGGATGATGCAGTACAGTAGAGATACGAATTTCCCTCAGTTAAGAACCAAGATTATCAATCCAGTAGGAGAACCACACAGAACCTCGTTAGCAGCACCTACACACACAAAAGCAAACACTTGCACCCAACGCAAATAAGAGGGTTGTCAATCCCCTTAGCGGTCACTTGCAAGGATTAATTCTGATAGTGATAGATAGAAAATTAAATTGCAAAAGAAAATAAAAGTAAATAAATTGCAGCAAGGTATTTTTGGATTTTAATATATGATAAAAGTAGACCCGGGGGCCATAGTTTTCACTAGAGGCTTCTCTCTCGAACACATAGCATACGGTGGGTAAGCAAATTAGTGTTGGGCAATTGATAGAAAAGCGCATAGTTATGACGATATTCAAGGCAATGATCATATATATAGGCATCACATCCGAGACAAGTAGACCGACTCCTGCCTGCATCTAGTACTGTTGCTCCACCCATCGACCGCTATCCAGCATGCATCTAGGGTATTAAGTATAAAAGAGAGTAACGCCTTAAGCAAGATGACATAGTGTAGGCAAAGTAAACTCAAGCAATATGATTAAACTCCATCTTTTTATCCTTAATGGCAAAAATACAAATACGTGTCTTGTCCCCTACTTTGTCACTGGAATATAGAACACCGCAAGATTGAACCCATCACAAAGCACCTCTCCCATTGCAAGATAAATCAATCTAGTTGTCCAAACCAAACGGATAGATCGGAGAGAAATACAAAGCTATAACAATCATGCATAAAAGAGTTCAGAGAAGACTCAAATATTTCTCTTGAATAATCTGGTCATAAACGCACAATTCATCGGATCCCAACAAACACACCGCAAAAGAAGATTACATCGAATAGAACTCCAAGAACATCGAGGAGAACATGGTATTGAAGATCAAAGAGAGAGAAGAAGCCATCTAGCTACTAGCTATGAAACCGTAGGTCTGGGGTAAACTACTCACACATCATCGGAAGGGCAGCAAGGTTGATGTAGAAGCCCTCCGTGATCGATTCCCCCTCCGGCAGAGTACCGGAAAAGGCCTCCAGATGGGATCGCGGAAGAACAGAGGCTTGCGGCGGCGGAAAGGTTTTCTCTTCTGTCTTTCTGGTATGTGGGGAATATTTGGAAATTGGTAGCACTGGAACTAGGTCAAGAGGTGCCATGAGGGGCCCACAAGCCTGGGGGGCGCGCCTACCCCTCCTGGGCACGCCCTCCGGGCTTGTCGCTCCCTCGTGACTCTTCTGGTCTTCTCCCGAAACTTCTAGGGTCCCTTCTGGTCCAGAAAAAATTAATCCAAAGTTTTTTCTTTGTTTGGACTCCGTTTAATAATGATTTTCTGAAAAGGCAAAAACAGGCAAAAAACAACAACTGGCACTGGGCACTAGGTTAATAGGTTAGTCCCAAAAAAATGATATATAATTGCATATAATTGCATATAAAACATCCAAGATTGATACTATAATAGCATGAAACAATCAAAAATTATAGATACATTGGAGACGTATCAAGCATCCCCAAGCTTAATTGCTGCTCGTCCTCGAGTAGTTAAATGATAAAAATAGAATTTTTGATGTGGAATGCTACCTAACATGTTTAATCATGTAATTCTCTTTTACGGTATGAATATTAAGATCTGAATGATTCAAAGCAATGGTCTATAATTTGATATAAAGACATCAATACTCAGGCATACTAACAAACAATCATGCCTTTCAAAATAAAAATGCTAAAAAATTTATCCCTACAAAATCATACAATCCTGTCATGCTCCATCTTCTTAACATAAAGTATTTATCGTGCACAACCCCGGAGACAATCAAGCAATTGGTTCATACTTTTAACGTGCTTCAGCTTTTTCAACCCCCACGCAATACATGAGCGCAAGCCAAGGATATAGCACTATGGGTGGAATAGAATGATGATAGGGATTAATAAGGGGAAGTCAAAAAGAGAAGATGGTCTCAAATTGACGAGGCTAATAAACGGGCTATGGAGATGCCCATCATTTGATGTCAATGCGAGGAGTAGGGATTGCCATGCAACGAATGCACTAAGAGCTATAAGTGTATGAAAGCTCAAAATAAAAAGTAAGTGGGTGTGCATCCAACTTGCTTGCTCATGAAGACCTCGGGCATTTGAGGAAGCCCATCATCGGAATATACAAGTCAAGTTCTATAATGAAAAATTCCCACTAGTATATGAAAGTGACAACATAGGAGACTCTCTATATGAAAAACATGGTGCTACTTTGAAGCACAAGCATGGAAAAAGATAGTAACACTGCCCCTTCTCTCTTTTTCTCTCATTTTTTTCGCTGGGCTTTTTTTGGCCTTTTTTTTGAAGACTCCTCACTGGGACAATGCTCTAATAATGATGATCATCACACTTCTATTTACTTACAACTCAAAAATTACAACTCCATACTAGAACAAATATGACTCTATATGAATGCCTCTGGCAGTGTACCAGGATGTGCAATGATACTAGCGTAACATGTATGAAAATAATGAACGGTGGCTGAGCCACAAATACTATGCCAGCTATATGATCATGCAAAGCAATGTGACAATGATGATGTGTGTCATATGAAAAGAACGGTGGAAGTTGCATGGCAATATATCTCGGAATGGCTATGGAAATTCCATAATAGGTAGGTATGGTGGCTGTTTTGAGGAAGATATAAGGAGGCTTATGTGTGATAGAGTGTATCATATCACGGGGTTTGGATGCACCAGCGAAGTTTGCACCGACTCTCGATGTGAGAAAGGGCAATGCACGGTACCGAAGAGGCTAGCAAATTGCGGAAAGGTGAGAGTGCGTATAATCCATGGACTCACATTAGTCATAAAGAACTCACATACTTATTGCGAAAGTTTATTAGCCCTCGAAGCAAAGTACTACTACGCATGCCCCTAGGGGGGAGGTTGGTAGGAGTTAACCATCGCGCGCCCCCGACCACCACGCAAAGGAAGACAATCAAGAATAAATCATGCTCCAACTTCTTAGCATAACGACAGACCATACGTGCATGCTTCAGGAATCACAAACCTTAACACCAATATTCTTACTAAACCACAATTGTCTACTAGCACCTCCCACATATTACCATCTTAATATCACAAAACTATTGCAAGGAATCAAACTTATCATATCCCTCTTGAATACCTATCATATTAGGACCAAATTCATAACCCGTGCATATTACCATTGCTATTTATTAGACTCTCAAAAATATATAAGTGAAGTATGAGAGTGCAACTATTTCTTTAAAATATAACCACCGCCGTGCTCTAACAGATATAAGTGAAGCACTAGAGCAACTGCCTAGCTCAAAAGATATAAGTGAAGCACATAGAGTATTCTAACAAATCACGAATAATGTGTGTCCCTCTCAAAAAGGTGTGTTTAGAAAACATGATTGTGGCAAACTAAAAAGCAAACAAAAGCAAGCAAACTATAGCACAAGACGCTCCAAGTAAAACACATATCATGTGATGAATAAAAATATAGCTCCAAGTGATATACCGATAGATTGTAGACGAAAGAGGGGATGCCATCCGAGGCATCCCCAAGATTAGATGCTTGAGTCTTCCTTGAATATTACCTTGGGGTGACTTGGGCATCCCCAAGCTTAGGCTCTTGCCGCTCCTTATTCCTTTATCCATCGTAGTCTCACCCAAAACTTGAAAACTTCAGCACACAAAACTCAACAGAAACCTCGTGAGATCCGTTAGTATAACAAAGAAATCTTAAACTTTAGTTACTGTTGTAAATTGATTCATATTTAATATTGGCATAATGATACTGTACTCCTACTTCCCCATGGCTCATACCCCCCAATACGATCCATAGATTCATCAAAATAAGCAAACTATGCAACAAAAACAGAATCTGTCTAAAACAGAACAGTTTGTAAAGATCTATTTAAAATACATACTTATGTAACTCCAAAAATTCTTAAAACTTAGTACAACGTAAAAAATTTATATACCAACACTGTGTAAAAATTTCAGATTTTTATGACGTTTCATTACAGAACTAAAAATCAAATACTGGACGCAAAACTTTCTGTTTTCCAAACAACATCAATTATACAATCATCCAAATCATCCCAAAGGCATTACTTGGCACAAACACTAATTAAAAGATAAAAACACAATCATAACAGAGGCTAAAATTGTGTGAGACAAGAAAATAATTTTTTTCAATAAAAATAAATATTGGGTTGCCTCCCAACAAGCGCTAATGTTTTATGCCCCTAGCTAGGCATAATGCATAGTTTCAAGTATTGTCATCCTTCAAATTAATTCCATAGGCGGCCCTCATAATAGATTCATATGGTGGCTTAATTCTCTTTCTAGGGAAGTGTTCCATTCTTTTCTTTAATGGGAATTGAAATCTGATATTACCTTCTTTCATATCAATAATAGCACTGATGGTTCGTAGGAAAGGCCTACCAAGTATTATAGGGCAAGAAGGATTGCATTCAATATATAGCACAATAAAATCCATGGGTACATAATTCCTATTAGCAAGAATAAGCACATCATTTATTCTACCCAATGGTTTTTTAATAGTGGAATCCGCTAGATGTAAATTAAGGGAACAAGGATCCATATCGGTGAGACGTAGCACATCACACAAAGTTTTTGGTATAGTAGAGACGCTAGCACCTAGATCACATAAAGCATTGCATTCATAATCTTTGATTTTAAATTTGATAGTAGGTTCCCATTCATCATGTAATTTTCTAGGAATTGAAACTTCCAACTCAAGCTTTTCTTCATGAGCTTTTATCATAGCTTCTACAATATGTTTAGTGAAAGCTTTATTTCATTCATAGGCATTAGGTGAATTAATCATGGATTGCAACAAGGAAATACATTCAACTAAATAGCAATTATCATAATTAAATACCTTGTAATCCAAAGTAGTGGGTACATCACTATTTAAAGTTTTGACCTCTTCAAACCCACTTTTATCATTTTTATCATTAAGATCATCACCCTCCAAATAATTGGGATGCCTTCTAGCTAAAGTTGACTCATCTCCTATCCCTTTTTCATCAAGTTTTATATTACTAAATAGGGATTCAATAGGTGAGACACCAATCATTTTAACATCTTCATCATTACTACGATAGAAACCGGGTGGAATAGCTTTTTCTAGGAATTCTCGCTTAGCTCTCAACATAGCGGTTCTTTCTTTACTTTCATTAATGGAGACATAGATAGCTTTAATAGACTCATTTATGTCATGCTTGGGTGGCAAAGTTTTAATTTTGAGAGTTTCAACATCATGAGCAATTCTATCCATGTTCCTAGCCATGTCATCAACTTTATTCAATTTTTCTTCTACCATAGCATTGAAAATCTTTTGAGAATTAATAAATTCTTTAATATTAATTTCAAGATCAAAGGGTATCCTATTATTATTATATGAATTACCATAGGAATTACCATAATTATTAGAGGAATTTCCGGGAAACGGCCTAGGATTGAAATTACCCCTATAAGCATTGTTGTTGAAATTATTTCTGGAAACGAAATTCACATCAATAGCATCATTATTTTGCTCAATCAAAGTAGACAATGGCACATCATTAGTATCAATATGAGCACTTTTACTAGCAACCAATTTCATAAGAGCATCCATCTTATCACTCAAAGTTTTAATTTCTTCCACAGAATTTACCTTCTTACCAGTTGGAGTTCTTTCAGTGTGCCATTGAGAATAATTTGTTATAATATTATCAAGGAGTTTTGTAGCTTCTCCCAATGTAATTTCCATAAAAGTACCACCTACGGCAGAATCTATAAGATTTCTAGAAACAAAGTTTAGTTCCGCATAAATTTTTTGTATGATCATCCATAAGCTTAAACCATGAGTGGGGCAATTTCTTATCATTAATTTTATTCTCTCCCAAGATTGTGCACCATGTTCATGCTCAAGTTGCTTAAAATTCATAATTTGATTTCTTAGAGAAATAAAATTAGCGGGAGGAAAATACTTGGCAATAAAAGCATCCTTACACTTATTCCAAGAATCAATACTATTTCGAGGCAAGGATGAAAACCAAGTTTTAGCATGATCTCGTAGTGAGAACGGAAATAATTTCAATTTAACAATATCATTATCCACATCTTTCTTCTTTTGCATATCACAAAGTTCAATGAAAGTATTAAGATGGGATGCAGCATCTTCATTAGGACTACCAGAAAATTGTTCTTTCATAACAACATTAAGCAAACCAGCATTAATGTCACATGACTCCGCACTAGTGGCAGGAGGAGTAATTGGAGTACTAATAAAATCATTATTATTGGTATTGGAAAAGTCACACAATTTTGTGTTCTCTTGAGACATAGCGACGAAGCAAGCAAACTAGCAAACAAGCAAACAAAATATTTTTGTGTTTTTGTAAAATTGTTTTAGAAGTGGGGGAGATGAAAACGAGAGGCAAATGCAAATAAAAGGCAAATGAAAATAAGAGCAAGTAAATGATAATTTGTGCGAAGGTACTTGACAGGTTATGGTGATGTCTCCCCGGCAACGGCGCTAGAAATTCTTCCTGCTACTTGTGAACTGCGTTGGGATTTCCCCGAAGAGGAGAGGATGATGCAGTACAGTAGAGATAAGTATTTCCCTCAGTAAAGAACCAAGGTTATCAATCTAGTAGGAGAACCACACAGAACCTCGTTAGCAGCACCTACACACACAAAAGCAAACACTTGCACCCCAACGCAAATAAGAGAGTTGTCAATCCCCTTAGCGGTCACTTGCAAGGATTAATTTTGATAGTGATAGATAGAAAAGAAAATTGCAAAAGAAAATAAAGGTAAATAAATTGCAACAAAGTATTTTTGGATTTTAATATATGACGAAAGTACACCCGGGGGCCATAGTCTTCACTAGAGGCTTCTCTCTCGAACACATAGCATACGGTGGGTAAACAAATTACTGTTGGGTAATTGATAGAAAAGCGCATAGTTATGACGATATTCAAGGCAATGATCATGTATACATGCATCACGTCCGAGACAATTAGACCGACTCCTGCCTGCATCTACTACTATTACTCCACCCATCGACCGCTATCCAGCATGCATCTACGGTATTAAGTATAAAACAGAGCAACGCCTTAAGCAAGATGACATGATGTAGACAAAGTAAACTCAAGCAATATGATTAAACTCCATCTTTTTATCCTTAATGGCAACAATACAAATATGTGTCTTGTCTCCTACTTTGTCACTGGGATATAGAACACCGCAAGATTGAACCCATCACAAAGCACCTCTCCCATTGCAAGATAAATCAATCTAGTTGGTCAAACCAAACGGATAGATCGGACAGAAATACAAAGCTATAACAATCATGCATAAAAGAGTTTAGAGAAGACTCAAATATTTATCATGAATAATCTGATCATAAACCCACAATTCATCGGATCCCAACAAACACACCGCAAAAGAAGATTACATCGAATAGAACTCCAAGAACATCGAGGAGAACATGGTATTGAAGATCAAAGAGAGAGAAGAAGCCATCTAGCTACTAGCTATGGACCCGTAGGTCTGTGGTAAACTACTCACACATCATCGGAAGGGCAGCAAGGTTGATGGAGAAGCCCTCCGTGATCGATTCTCCCTCCGATAGAGTACCGGAAAAGGCCTCCAGATAGGATCACGGATGAACAGAGGCTTGCGGTGGTGAAAAGGTTTTCTCTTCTGTCTTTCTTGTATATGAGGAATATTTGGGAATTTATATCGCTGGAATTAGGTCAAGAGGTGCCACGAGGGGCCCACAAGCCTGGGGGCGCGCCTACCCCCCCTGGGAGCGCCCTTCGGGCTTGTCGCTCCGTCGTGACTCTTATGGTCTTCTCCCGAAGCTTCTAGGGTCCCTTCTGGTCCAGAAAAAATTAATCCAAAGTGTTTTCTTCGTTTGGACTCTATTTAATAATGATTTTCTGAAAGGGCAAAAACAGGCAAAAAACAGCAACTGGCACTGGGCACTAGGTTAATAGGTTAGTACCAAAAAATGATATATAATTGCACATAATTGCATATAAAACATCCAAGATTGATACTATAATAGCATGGAACAATAAAAAATTATAGATATGTTGGAGACGTATCAGCCTCCTCCGATCCCTGGTTGATCAACGGGGACTTCAACCTGATTTACGAGGCTAGGGACAAAAACAATCACAATCTAAATAGGCGGCTGATGGGCAGATTTAGGACTGCAATAGATGGGGCTGGGCTGTGGCAGATCAAGTGTAGCAACTTCAAGTTCACATGGAGCAGCGAGCGCGAAAACCCAACGCTTGCTAGTATAGACAAGTTCTTCTGCAACGTGCACTGGGAGGCTCTGTTTCCACATGCTCTGCTCCTGGTGGCGTCCACTACGAGCTCTGATCATTGTTCCCTCTTACTGGCTAACATGGCGGCACCTCGCCAATGACCTGTTTTCAAATTTGAATCATTCTGGCCACGCTTCCCGCGCTACATCGACACGATGACCGCGGCCTGGGCTCGTCCTGTGGCCGCCACTGGTGCCTTCTCCCGCCTCAATGTCAAGCTGGCTCAAACGGCCAAGGACCTTTGCATTTGGAGCAAGAGCCTTTTCGGTGACGCTAAGGTGCAGTTTTACATCGCTTGCGAGGTCATCTTGCGCCTCGACGTGGCCCAAGAGCACCGGTAGAGATCGATCTGCGAAAGGGGCTCAAGCTCAGATTGCTTGGCCTCGCGGCGATTGAGCGTTGCAGAAAAAGGCAGGCTTCGAGGCTGACATGGCTGCGCTCCGGTGATGCGTCGACCAAATTCTTCATGGCCAAGAGCTATTCAAGATGGCGTCGTAACTTCATACATGATCTTAACATCAATGGAGTTGTGGTAACTAAACACATAGAGAAGGGGGAGGCCATCCATAAGCACTTTGACGACATCCTAGGAACTAGTCAGCAGCGCGACACGATGATCAACTGGAACCATCTCCATCTACCGCAAATTCAAGGTGGAGGGCTTGATAACCCCTTCACCGAGGAGGAGGTTTTAGCGGCGATCAAGGCGTCTCCGGCTAAAAAATCACCTGGTCCGGATGGTGTCAGCGGGATTTTTTTTAGAACTTGCTGGCACATAATCAAGGAAGATGTCATGCAGGCCTTTCATCAGTTTTACAACCTCGCGGGGCAGAATTTCAACCTCCTCAACGATGCCCTCGTCGCCCTGCTTCCCAAGAAATATGGCGTGGACAGCATCAACGACTACAGGCCCATCAGCCTGATTCATTCTGTAGCCAAATTAATCTCCAAGGTGCTCTCCATCAGGCTTGCGTCGGTGGTGCAATCTATTATCTCGCCGGCCCAAACGGCGTTCCTCAAATCCAAGTGCCTGCACGATAGCTATATGTATGTTCAGAACTGCGTTCGAAGCCTGCATCGCAGAAAATCACCAGCGATCCTGCTCAAGTTAGACATCTCCAGGGCCTTCGATAATGTCTCCTGGGAATACCTTATGGAGCTCCTGACAGTCTTGGGTTTTAGCGCTCGGTAGCGGGACTGGATCACGCTCCTGCTCTCCACCTCCTCCTCGGCCTTCCTCCTCAACGGCGAGCCCGGCATCAAGATTGAGCATAGGAGAGATCTTAGACAGGGCGATCCTCTGTCCCAGCTCCTCTTCATTATCGCGATTGACCCCATACATCGCCTTGTGCAAGCGGCAGAGGACATGCTCATGATCTCTCTGGTGCACGGAAGGGAGGTGAAACTTAGGGTTAGCCTGTACGCCAATGACGTCGTCATCTTTGCAAATCCTGCGAAGGAGGAGATCGACTATCTATTAGGCATCATTGGTAGCTTTGGAGACTCCTCCGGGCTGCGCATTAACACCTCCAAGTCAATGGCAACGCCGATCCGCTGCGACGGCATTGATCTCTCCTCCGTGCTTCAGTCTTTTGGTGGCCCGATTACTAGCTTCCCCATTAGATACCTTGGTCTGCTGCTTACCACGGGACGGCCTCGTTTAATTCACCTGCAGTTCATCCTTGATCGCATTAGAGCTAGGCTAGATGGGTGGGAGGGGAGGATGCTTTCCATCGCCGTGTGTCCCATCCTAGTACGTTGTGTTCTGACCGCGCTACCGACATTCGCGCTTACTGTTCTTCGAGCCCCAAAGAAGCTTCTCAAGGAGGTAGACAAGGCCAGGTGCCGTTTCCTATGGGCCTAGGATCGGGCGCTTACCGGCGATAGCTGCAAGGTCAACTGGAGCCGGGTGTGCTCCTCGATCGATCACGGTGGCCTGGGCATCCTAGACCTGCAAAAATTCAGTCGTGCACTCCGCCTGCGCTGGTTGTGGCACACTTGGAGAAACCCCTCCCGGCCTTGGGTGGGAATGGAGCCGTCCTGTGACGCTTCCAATCATGCCCTCTTGAACGCGGCCACTACGGTGCACATCGGCAAAAGGAAGACGGTGAGTTTTTGGCACAGCTCCTAGCTGGGTGCGACGCCGCTGAAGAACTGCTTCCCTCTTCTGTTCAAACACTCGCGCAGAAAGAACAGATCGGTAGCGCAGGCCCTATCCAGCGGCAATTGGATCGCCGACTTGGCTCATGGCACTAACTCTCCCCTGCTTCACGACGCCCTCAACCTCCATAGATTGCTGTTGCGCAGTAACATGGTATTCCACGAGGACACTGAGGACCAAATCAGAGGGGATTTTGAAAGTTCTGGTGAATACAGTTCATGATCGGCCTATGCATTGTAGTTCCTGGGATCATCGAATGAGCAATTCAGAGAAGTGATCTCGACCTCCTGGTCGCCGGCAAAACTGAAGATCTTCGCCTGGCTCCTTCACCAGAACCGCTTGTGGTGCAATGATCGGCTCCAACGTAGAGGCTGGGAAAATAGCTACTTCTGCCAGCTCTGTCTCCGAAACCTAGAGAGCTCGGATCACCTGTTCTAGCAGTGTTGCTTCTCCAAGGCTGTTTGGGACAAGATGGCCACCTGGCAGGGTTGTTCATCGCTAAACCAATGTACCTGGACCTCTTGCACAAGCTCTCTGGAAAAGGTGAAGGCCATGGTGGCTGTCGTGCAGTCGGAGAGTAGAAAAGGGATCAAATCCATCGCCATGCTCGCCCCGTGGGAAATTTGGCAAGAACGAAACCGGTGCATCTTCGAAGGAAAGGTGGCAAGTGATCGGGGCGTGCTGCATGCGATCAGGCGTAACCTCGATCTTTGGCAGCAAGCAGGTGCTACATGCATTCAGAGACCCTTCGGGGATCCGCCTTGAGATTGTAGTCATGCGGATTTGCGCTTAGCGCATGTCTTTCATTCTTCTTTTTCTCTCCGTGATCTTCGGATCCCCACCTTTGTCACTTACCATCCGCTCTCTGCTTATGATCATTGAATATCAGCCAAGGCTGAATATTTTCAAAAAAATAATAATAATTGAAGAACGCCGATATAGAGCTGATGTTCCATCTCGGAGGAACCCCCAGCAAACAAATCATTTAATCTAGGAAGAACCCCCAGCTACCGAAATCACCCCTGAACAAACGCGCGGGAGCTATATCTCGCATTAAGCAAGACCGAAGGATCTCTCGCATCGAGCGCTATAGTAATGGGCTGGCCATTTAGCACTCGCGCGCGCGGGAAGAAAAAAGGGATCGTGCGGGGATTTGATCCCAAGACCTCCCCGCCCCACTATAGCGCATGTTGCCAATACGCCATCATCGAGTTAGTGTGATACTACTTGGGCGCGAACCACTTGAAGAGCGGGGTTTATTTCTTTTTCTTCTTCGGTTTTCTCCAACGTTTTTTTTTCGTTTTCTTTTTTTTTCTTTTCTCTTTTCTTCTTCTTATTTTTGTTTTCTCATTCTTTTTGCATTTGTTTCTTCGGTTTATTTTGTATTTTCTTTATTCGTTGGTTTATTTTTTTTCTTTTTCAATTTTCAATTTTTTGTTTTCTTTGTTTCTTTTGATTTTCATGCTATATTTCCTGTATATGTCAACAACATTTTTCTAATACACGTTTAACACTTTTTTAATATAAATTTAAATTTTTTTAATACATGATCAACATTTTTTTCTATACACATTTTTAACATTTCTCAAATGCCTGATTAATATTTTTCAAATACAAGATTAACATTTTGTGAATACATGATCAACATTTTTTCTATACATCCTTTTAAACTTTTTTAAATGCTTGATTAACATTTTTCAAATACAAGATTAACATTTTCTAATACATGATCAACATTTTTTCTATGCACATTTAACTTTTTTCCAATGCTTGATTAACATTTTTTTAATACAATATTAACACTTTTTTAACACATGGTCAACATTTTTCTAACACATTTAACATTTTTCAAATGTTTGATTAACATTTGTCAAATACTTGTTCAATTTTTTTTCAAATGCTTGGTTAACATCTTTATATACATGATCAAAAAAATTCATCATTTTTTAATACATGGTCAACATTTTTTCTATACACATTTAACATTTTTCGAATGTTTGATTAACATTTTTGAAATACTTGTTCAACATTATTTCAAATGCTTAAAATTGCCATGGTCTAAATAATTAAATCCCCATGCTAACTACAATAAAACTACAATGGTCTAATAAATAAATTTGCCATAGTCTTAATATTTACTTTGCCACGTCTCAAATAATGAAATTGCCAAGCTGCCAACAAACAAACAACCTTGGTCTAATTAATTAATAAAATTGCAATGGTCTAAATAATATAATTTTCATGCTACCTGTAATAAAATTGCACCAATTTATGAATTTTGTTTCTATAAAAAACATGGCAACTTTTGGTATTTTGTAAAAAATGGGCAAATGGGAAAAAAATGTGGATTTTGTTGTTGCAAAAGAAGATAGAAAATTTAGGGATTTGTCGTGTTCACATGGCAGAGATCTTGACGACCTTAGCCAGCAGATCGAGATTGGCGTCGTTGACCATCTACGCCAGAAGTGGTCACGTGGACCAGCTTCTCGATCGCTATGGCCACGGATACGTCTCCGACGTATCTACTTTTCCAAACACTTTTGCTCTTGTTTTGGACTCTAATTTGCATGATTTCAATGAAACTAACCCGGACTAACGATGTTTTCAGCAGAACTACCATGGTGTTGTTTTTTGTGCAGAAATAAAAGTCCTTGGAATTGGACAAAACTTTTTGGAGATTTTTTATGGAATAAATAAAAAATACTGGAGCCAAGATCCACTGGAGGGGGGCCACCTGCTGCCCACGAGGCACCAGGGCGCACAACCCCCCCCCCCCCTGGCGCGCCCTGGTGGCTTGTGGGGCCCACGTGGCTCCGCTGACCCTAATCTCAAGCCTATAAATTCACAATTCCAGAGAAAAAAATAAGAGAGAAAGTTTCATCGTGTTCTACGATACGGAGCCGCCGCCACCTCCTGTTCTTCATTGGGAGGCCAGATCTGGAGTCCGTTCGGGGCTCCGGAGAGGGGGATCTTCCGTCATCGTCATCATCAACCATCCTCCATCACCAATTTCATGATGCTCACCGCCGGGAGTGAGTAATTCCTTCGTAGGCTTGCTAGACGGTGATGGTTGGATGAGATTTATCATGTAATCGAGTTAGTTTTGTTAGGGCTTGATCCCTAGTATCCACTATGTTCTGAGATCGATGTTGCTATGACTTTGCTATGCTTAATGCTTGTCACTAGGGCCCGAGTGCCATGATTTCAGATCTGAACCCTTTATGTTTTCACCAATATATCTGTGTTCTTGATCCGATCTTGCAAGTTATATGCACCTGCTACGTGTTATGATCCGCATACCCCAAGGTGACAATAATTGGGATTCTTTCTGGTGATTACCGTAGTTTGAGGAGTTCATGTTTTCACTATGTGTTAATGCTTTGTTCTGGTTCTCTATTAAGAGGAGGCCTTAATATCCCTTAGTTTCCTTATGGACCCCACTGCCACGGGAGGGTAGGACAAACTATGTCATGCAAGTTCTTATCGCAAGCACGTATGACTATATACAGAATACATGCCTACATTACATTAATGAATTGGAGCTAGTTCTGTGTCGCCCTAGGTTATGACTGTTACATGATGAATGTTATCCAACATAATCACCGATGCAATGCCTACGAGCTTTTCACATATTGTTCCTTGCTAAGTTACTACTGTTGCTACTACCATCACAATTGCTACAAAACTATTGCTGCTACTGTTACTATTACTATTATTGCTATTGCTATCAAACTACCATACTACTGTGCTACTGATCACTCTGCTGCAGATATTTAGTCTCCAGGTGTGGTTGAATTGACAACTCAACTGCTAATACTTGCAAATATTCTTTGGCTCCCCTTGTGTCGAATCAATAAATTTGGGTTGAATACTCTACCCTCGAAAACTGTTGCGATCCCCTATACTTGTGGGTTATCAAGACCTTTTTCTGGCGCCGTTGCCGGGGAGCATAGCTTTATTTGCTGAGTCACTTGGGATTTATATCTGTTGATCACTATGAAGAATCTTAAGGATGATAGAACCAAGATCGTTCCCTCTAAGACGAGGAGAGGTAAGGAACTGCCATCTAGCTCTGCACTTGATTCACCTTCTGTTTTGAGTAAGCTTGCAACACCACCACCCGCTATTAATTCTGGTATGTCTTAAGTTATTGATGATGCTACTTCTGCTATGAATGATACTTATGATGATGCTAGTACTTTGCTTGATGATACTGTGCCACTTGGTGAATTTCTTGATGAACAACTTGCTAAAGCTAAAGAAATTGAGAATGCTAAAAATGTTGAAACTCTTAAGATTTATGATTCACCTATTATGCCTAGCTCTCCTACTAGAGTTGTATCACCTGATGAACATGTCTTTGATAGGGAGACGGCTAGAGCCATTCTTGCTTGTAATGATAGAGATGGGGTTATAAAATTGTTTGCTGAAATGAAAGAAAAATCTATGAGGGAGAGAATGAAATATGATCCTAAGTTTGCTACCTCTCCCATATTTGTTACTGATAAGGATTATGAATTCTCTGTTGATCCTGAGTTAATTACTTTGGTTGAATCTGATCCTTTTCATGGCTATGAAACTGAAACTGTTGTGGCACATCTTACTAAATTAAATGATATAGCCACCCTATTCGCTCATGAGGAAAAAATTCGCTATTACTATATTCTTAAGTTATTTCCTTTCTCCTTAAAGGGTGATGCTAAGATATGGTATAATACTCTTGCTCCTGGTTGTGTGCGTAGTCCCCAAGATATGATTTATTACTTCTCTGAAAAATATTTTCCTGCTCATAAGAAATAAGCTGCCTTACAGGAAATATTTAACTTTGTGCAAATTGAAGAAGAGAGTCTCCCTCAAGCTTGGGGGAGGCTTCTCCAATTACTTAATGCTTTGCCTGATCATCCTCTTAAGAAAAATGAAATACTTGATATCTTCTATAATGGATTAACCGATGCTTCTAGGGACTACCTAGATAGTTGTGCTGGTTGTGTTTTCAGGGAACGGACTATTGAACAAGCTGAGGAACTATTGAATAATATATTGAAGAATGATAATGATTGGACACTTCCTGAACCACCGCCTAAACCCACTCCGAAGAAGATGGGTATTTTATTTCTCAGTCCTGAAGATATGCAAGAAGCAAAGAAATGTATGAAGGAAAAAGGTATTAAAGCTGAAGATGTTAAGAATCTACCACCTATTGAAGAAATACATGGTCTTGACACACCGCCATAGGTAGTAGAGGTAAATTCCCTTATAAAGTTTGATGAAGCTGATATTCCTTATAACAAACCTCCTAGTCAATGCTTGTATGAATTTGACAATTACATTATTAAGCAAGATAATTTCAATGCTTATGTTATGAAACAATTGAAACAAAATGCCTACATGATTGATCGCTTGAGTGACTTGTTGTTTAGAATTGCTAATGATGTCAAAGGTGTAGGCAAACATGCATCTATGGTTCAAACCCAGTTAGGACAAGTTGCTAAATCTCAAAGTGAATTGCTCAATGAAATGAATAACAATATGAATGATCATGCTGTTAGAGTAATGACTAGAGGAGGTAGAATGACTCAGGAGCCACTTTATCCTGAAGGTCACCCTAAAAGAATTGAACAAGACTCTCAAAGAATAAATGTTGATGCACCTAGTCCATCTAAAAAGAAAAAGAAAAATAAAAATTATAGGACTTTGCACACTTCTAGTGAACCTGAGGTAGAAAAACCCTCTGAGGATAATAATTATGTTTCTATTTCCGATGCTGAAACACAATCTGGTAATGAACATTCACCTAATGATAATGATAATGATGATGCTCATGTGGATGCTCAACCAGATAATGATAAAGAACCTGATAATGATGTTGAAATAGAACTCGCTGTTGATCTTGATAACCCACCTTCTAAAAACAAACGTTATGATAAAGGAAACTTCGTTGCTAGAAAACATGGTAAAGAAAGAGAACCATGGATTCAAAAACCCATGCCCTTTCCTCCTAAACCATCTAAGAATAAGGATGAGGAAGAATTTGAACGCTTTGCTGAAATGCTTAGGCCAGTCTTTTTGCATACTCATTTGACTGATATTTTAAAGATGGCCCCATATGCTAAATACATGAAAGATATTGTCACTAATAAGAGAAAAATACCTGAAGCTGAAATTTCTACCATGCTTGCAAATTATTCTTTTAAGGACGGAGTACCTAAGAAACTAGGAGACCTATGAATACCAACTATACCATGCTCCATTAAAAGAAATTATGTCAAAACTGCTTTGTGTGATTTAGAAGCCGGTGTTAGTGTTATGCCCTTCTCTTTATATAAAAGACTTGATTTGAATAAACTCACTCCCACTGAAATATCATTGCAAATGGCTAACAAATCAACTGCCATTCCTATCGGTGTTTGTGAGGATGTGCCTGTTGTAGTTGCAAATGTTACTATCCTAACAGACTTTGTTATACTTGATATGCCCGAGGACGACAACATGTCGATTATCGTTGGTAGACCCTTTTTGAATACTGCAGGGGCTGTTATTGATTGCAAAAAAAGCAAGGTCACTTTTCATATCAATGGTAATGAACATACGGTGCACTTCCCGAAGAAACAATTTCAAGTAAACAGTATTCATGTTATTGAAAAGACTCCGACAATTACTATTGGAAGTTTTCATGTGACGCCCTCTGCTCGACCGTGCACTAATTATACACGCAAACGTGCACGCTCGAGATCAGAGACGCACAGGAAGATATCACAACACAACTCTAAACTCAAATTTAAACATAAAACTTCATATTACAAACCAGGGGTCACGAGGACCCGAATACATAAGTCATACACACAAATAATAGCTGGGTACAGACATAGTTAGTCAAGTTTGCCTTAAGAAGGCTAGCACAAACAACGACACTGATCGAAAAGGCGAAGGCCTCCTGCCTAGGGACTCCGAACTACTCCTGGTCGCTGGCTCAACCCAGTAGTATGTGCCTCCGGGGCTCTCCTGGTAGTAGTCTCCTGCGGTGGCGTATGGCTCCGGGACTCCATCGACTGGTTGCATCAAGCGGGTATGGGGAAAAGAAATAGCAAAGCAACCGTGAGTACTCATCCAAAGTACTCGCAAGACTGACATCAGAACTATACTAAATATGCAGCGGTATCAAAGGAATGGGCTATATCTTTGGACTAAACTGCAGAAATGCTGAAACAGAGGGGGAGGGGCCTAACCTATCGAAGACTAGCATCTTGAAGCAGTTCTTGCAGCAATAGAAGAGAGTAGAGCAAGATAATATATAATCAATCATATTGTAGTAAAGCCATGGGATCCTTCCTCGACTACCCTGCGAGAAAGTGATCCCGAGAGCAGTAGTAACAATTTGATATTGTGACAGTATCCATTTGTAGTTGTAGCAGATCAAGATACAACTCTGAGCGTCCTGTTACCGTGGACACAGCTATTCGAATAGATCACTTCCCTGCAGGGGTGCACTACCGTTACCCAACACGCTCGATCACATCTGGCCGGACACACTTGCTGGGTAATGCCCGGCCTCGGGTGATCGACACGACGCAGTCCTACCTAGGCTCAGCAGAGAGGTCAACACGTCGGTCTAAATCCTAAGCGCGAAGGGGTCTTGGGCCATCGCCCTTCACACTCCTGCACGTTGTGTGGGTGGTCGGGGCCCAGGCGCGACACTGAATATACCAGTGACGTAACCAGCCCACCCCAACAATCAGCCCGCATCTCTGAGCTGCAACGTCTGAAGAGCTTTCGGCTGATACTACGACGTAGAGGGTCCCATAAACATTATCCCACGTGGTGGTAGTGCGTATAGACACGTAGCCAACTCAGAGAAAATACCCAAATCCGTTAGGCGTATTTAGTAACTCGCAGAGACGAACAAGATTCCTGTCATTCCGACTTGGGTAACACACGACGCGCGGGTGCTCTTGGAGCCGACCCGTCTTTAATATTATTCTCTCGCGGGCACCCTTGGGGCCAGCCCGACTTTAATAGTTCGAAGTATTGCAATAGTAAACATTTCCGCCATCATCACCCAGAGTGATCGCGGCCCGATAACAAGCATGGCATACGGACAAGGCTGAAGGGCCACCGATGAATCAATAGCATAGCTAACTAAGCATCATGGGACAACAGGTAGGTATAAACAGCAGGCGACAAAATCAGGCTATGCATCAGAATAGGAGTTATCGGAATAACAACAGAAGCGATTCTAATGCAAGCATAAGGGAGAAGGAATTGGCGATATCTTATGATCAAGGGGGTTTTGCTTGCCTGGAAGCTCAGCTGAAGGGGTCTGGTCGTCGGCGACGTCGTCGTACACTGCAGTGGCGTCGGCAGTCTCGGGGGCTATCGGGAGAGAAGGAGGGGGAAGAAACAATAAATACGCGGCAACAATGCAACATGGATGCATGACATGCCTAAATGATATGCAGGGGTGATATAATGCATCTCAGATTATTTTAGATGATTTAGGGATTTATCTGGAATTATTTTACCAAGGTCATGCACTATTCATTTATTGGAAACAGGCAAAAAGTTCCATGTCCAGTACGTTAGAGGGGTGAGGCAGGCATGTGGATAGGTTATTCGGATTCTTCATATTTTTCTGATCATTTTTCATATATAAATTATTTTCATCCGAGTTACGGTTTATTTTATATGATTTTTCAAAGTTTTAAACATTTTCTGGAATTAATTTAATTATTAATTTCGAATTATCCAAAACAGTGTTAGATGACGTCACCAGAACGTCATGATGACGTCAGCAGTCAACTCTGGCTGACCAGAGTCAAACCTGACCAGTGGGTCCCACTGGTTAGTGAGACAGTGGCTAATTTGGATTAATTAAACTAATTACAGATTAAATTAGGGGGTGGGGCCCAGTAGTCAGTGACTAATTAGTACTAATTCAATTAATAGTTTAATTAACAATTTATTTATTTATAAAAATCATTTTAATTCGGCGGGACCCACATGTCAGTGGCCCACGGGTGCCCAGTCAGCAGTTGACTGGGTCAACCCAATCAACTGGGGGCCGTGGGGCCTGGGGTCAGTGGCACAAGGGCGGCCACGTCGGCGCCACGCTGGACGCCGGCCACCGGAGCACTCTGGCAAGCCCGAGCGCGGCGGCAAACTCCGGCGAGCCCGGATTTCCTCTGTGGTGCATCAAATCGGGCGCGGTTTGGCTCTCTGGAACGAGCAGTTCACGCCGCGTCCGATGGCGGGGGTCAAGGTGGCGGGGATGGCCAGAACAGGGCAGCGCGACGATGGCGGGCGGCGGCGGCTCTCGGGTCCGAACGGGATCGCGGTTGCGGGGCGAGTTCGGGCGCGCTAACTAGCTAGGCGGCGTCTACGCGTGCGGGCGAAGCTAACGGGCACGAGCCCGAGACCAAATGGCCACCGGAACGACGCCGGCGACGTGCTCCACGGCGAAGAGCTCGGGCATGTTGGGGATGGCCGCTACGGCTAGCTAACGGTGGCGAGAGGAGAGGGGAACAACGCGGGGCTCACAGGGATCCTGTAGAGGAGCAGCGCGGGCTCGGGGGAGGCGTGGAGTAGCCGGAATCGATGACGGCGTTTGTCGGAGCTGAGGAGGAAGAGGAGCTCGGGGAGGACGCGGTGGCGGATCCGAGCTTCAACCAGTCGGGGCAGTCGACGTAGTCGAGGACGGCGACGGCATAGGGCACGGCGGGGAGGCGAGGCGATGGCGGTGGCCGCGAGTTCTAGCGGCGGCCGATCATGGCGGCGTCGGGTGAGGAAGAAGAGAGCTAGGGAAGGGAAGATGTGGCGCTAGGGCTCGCCAAGGGGGTCCGTGGAGACGCTCTTATCCTCCACAGCGGGCGCGGCGTCGCGTTGTCGATCAGTGAGAGAGGAGGGGCCAGGGCGAGGCGCGCGCTCGGTGTTCGACAGCGGGCGCGGGGTGAGCAGTGCGGGAGGTGGGAGGTGACAGGCGGTGGGCTGGGCCGCGGTTGACTTAGGCCCAGCCGCTGCGGCCTTTTTCTTTTTCTTTCTTTCTTTTTCTGTTTTCTGTTTTTGGTTTCTATTTTGTATTTTCTTTTAGCTCTAATTCAATTTTGTAAAATATGAATCCTGCCCAAATAAATACAGTGAAATATTTAGCACTGTTATAAAAAGGTTTGGAGTCCATATGATTTCATTTGAATTTTAATAAAATGAAATGGGATTAAATAATGCTGTTTGGTACTGTTTTTGGATGGTAGAGCCATTTAGTGATTTTTAGTGATGTTGTTTTTCTTAACACGATCAGTTATGGATTATTTCCTATTTAATGAACATTTTAGTTTTCAAATTTGAACAACTTTTAAATTCACTTTATATTTGAATTTCAATTTGAATTGGAATTTGAAATGAGATATGATCCAGATGATGATTAAGCACTGTTAATCATGGTGACTTGGCATTATCAAAAGGGTGATCACTGTAGCTATTACATGGGGATGTTACATTTCAACTCCCTCTTCCTACTGTCAAAAAGAAATATGAAACTCTTATTATTGGGGAGGTACACATCCCCGTTGAGGTAACCTAGTGTTTTACGAAGGTTCTTCAGTTTCATGTTACTCGGAAATGGTTTGTTAATAAGACTTGATCAACCTTATTAATGGATTCTTTTTTAGAGGCATGAGGTCGATGAATTTAGTAAGCACAACCTTCTGTACCCACTTTTTGTTTTCTGTTATTTTTAGTTAAATGCAATAAAATGTCATGATTGTCTTGTTTTCTGAATTATCCGGCAATAAAAAAGTGCTCAAAATGATCTGAAATTTTTACATGAATTTTTATAGAATATTTAAGAATTTTTGGCACTGGAAACATACCAAGGGGATGCCCCAGGTGCCCACGAGGCACCAGGGCGCGCCAACCCCCCTGGCGCGCCCTGGTGGCTTGTGGGCCCCACAGGGACCCCCTCACTTATTCCTTTAGCCCACTTCGTCTCTTACCTCTAGCAAAAATTCCTGGTAGCCCTCTCTCTCATGTTCTTGCTCCCAAACCTGAGATTTTCGATCTCTTTGCTCGGAGCTCCGTTTCCGAAACTGTTTTGAGGGATTGCTCCTTGGTATGTGACTCCTCCATTGCTCCAATTAGTTTTTGCTCTAGTGGATTATATTTTGCATAATTAGCTGCTCTTGGTGCTACTGAAAATGAGCTTGCATGTTGAATTCTTTGAAGTCCTAAGTAGTTGGAATGCTTGATATGGCTTCTAGGCACTTGTATGAGTAGTTGCTATCAGTTTTGTAAAGTTTTGTTAACATCTTTTTCTGGGCCAAAATTTTTCAGAAATTTGTTCTTAGGAAAATGAATTTCTTCCGGAGAAGTTCTTCGAGGAGGAGGTCCTCTGAAGCATCGTCAAGTGAAATCTCAGCACACCAATCATATGAGGAACCAAGAGCAAGTTCGGTGAGAGGTGTCGAGGCAAAATCTTGTCGATGGCCTTGTGAGGAGTTCATGTTGGGTACAGGGATTAAGGAGGAATTCGAGCAATACATTCAGAACACTGAGCTTTCCGCCTTCGTCGCAGATAAGCCTCCGCAGCACTACAACCTCACTCATTCATTCACTCAACATTTTGCGTATCATACTCGTAATTCTAGAGTTTCGTTCCATCTCTATAATAAATCCTATAGTATGTCTCTAGAAGAATTCTGTGATGCATGCAAAATTCCATATTGGGGTTCGTTGGATGAACCACCAAAATCTAATTATGAATTGTTTCTTAATAGCCTTTGCAACGGCGAGGATAGGGGAGTTGCGCAGGCCAGAATAATTAGCATTCACTTTCCCGCTATTCGATATTTTGCACTTTTTAATGGTAAATGCATTGTTGGTAAGCAAGACTGCAGTGCGCTTTGCGCCCCTGATCTGAGTCTTATTCATACAGCTTTGACTGGTAGCAAGCGTTATAATCTTGGGGCTATTGTTGCACGTAGACTGCAGCGTAACGCGGGTAATGGTGATTTGTATGGAGGAATTTATGCCTCCCGCTTAGCTGCAAGGTTAGGGGTCTCACCCAATTTCAATGATCCCCTCTTACCTGATAAATATTTAAATTTCGAAGCAATGCAAGAACATAAGTTTTTAAAACGCGACGCACACGGATATGAATATAACTTGATATTCGATAAATATCGTTCTGTGTTTGTCGTTTTGCCTGCTCCTGCCCTCTTTGATTTTCAGAACAAACAGAGATATTCTCTATCAGAGAGCGAGGTGCACGAGTACAACACGGCAGTTGAGGCTGCCCATCTGGCTGAGGAGGCTGCTCAGAACGCCTCCACGAGCTACCACTTCGATTATTATCCTGGACAGCCATGGCAGTAGACCAAGCTAGGCAAAAGCCTAAGCTTGGGGGAGTACGTATTTCTCACCGACATTACATTCATTATCACACATTTCGTTCCAGTCATCGGTGTTCATCCTCTTTCATTGTATAATCCATGATTAGTTTTATTTTCTCGCTTTCTTCTTGTGTGTTTGAAAAACTTTAAGAATATCCAAAAACATTTCTCGCTTCTTTTCGGTTTTTCTTTCTAGTTTAATTAGTTTTATTATTAAAAGAAAACCCAAAAAGATTTCCCGTTTCTTCTTTTGCTTGTTGGGAGCTTTCCCGTGTAAATAGTTTTTCTCGTTTTTGTTTTGTCTTCTTTAATTTGTTTCCTTCAAGAAAAAAAAACTCCAAAAAAATTTCAGTATGTTTCTCTGAAATTCTTTTCTTTCGTTGAGTCATTGTGAGGAGAAGACCATGATGAGAATGTTGAGCGGCTCTCGTATGCATTATTATTGATCTAACAAAGAGCCCATACTACCTTGTCTTCTCCTTTGAATAAAATGTTTGGAGATTCCAGCTTAGTCCACGGCATTCTTGCACTATTATTATTTTCACATCATTTGGTCGTGCAAGTGAAATGCAATAATGACGATAATTTGATGAAGTGACTGTGGCAAGGAAAAGCGGGTATGAACTCAACTTGTTTTTGTTTTTGTAAATATGTTTAACTCAGTATCTATGATTCAGCATATTATGATTAAACATGTTTATGATGACAATTAGAGATTGTAGTTGCTCATGCCATGCTTAAGTAGCTAGGAGTGGATAATGATTTATCTTGGGTGTCAACATGCATTAAAATGATTGTGATGTAGTATGATGATATGGTATCCTCCTCTGAATGTTTCAAGTGGCTTGACTTGGCACATGTTCACGCATGTAGTTGATTCAAAACCAACATAGCCTCCAAGATATTTATGTTCATGGTGCTTATATCCTACTCATGCTAGTATTCAATGTTGATTATTCATAATGCATGATTATGACTGTTTTCGCTCTCTAGCTGGTCGCTTCTCAACCTATTTGCTAGCCTTCGCCTGTACTAAGCGGGAATACTGCTTGTGCATCAAAAACCTTAAACCAAAGTTATTCCAGATGAGTCCACTATATCTACCAATATGTGGTATTACTCTGCCGTTCTAAGTAAATTTCAATGTGCCAACTCTAAATATTCAAATGAACATCCATTTTGTGTGTCCGTACCGCTCATGGAGCGACAGGGGGCGGTCAAAATATTCCATGCTAAGCGGGTTATTCTCATGATGAGTATTTATTCACTTGTCCTTGCACGAGAGGGGCTGGTAATCGGGATGCCCAGTCCCATGATTAAAATTGCAAAATAATAAACAAACTCCCTCGGAAAGTTGTTGGTATGGAGGGCACCCGAGGATTTGGCTAGCCATGGCTTGTGATTGTTGGTGGAGGGGGAGTAAACTTTACTTTACCGCTTGGGAACCGCCGCTAATTTTTTTAGCATGGAAGATATTGAAAACTCTCGGTCGTGACGTTGACAGGAAAGGCATACCTCCCAAAATTATATTTATCTCTGATTTAAGCTTTGAGCTCTGGCACCTCTGCAAATCCCTGCTTCCCTCTGTGAAGGGCCAATCTATTTACTTTTATGTTATTTTACTTTTATTGTTGAGTCACCACCTTCTCGAACAAGCACCAGTCCTGAGAGCACTATTGCCATTCTCATGCATTGTGTATAGTTAATGTTGTGTGCATCATGACTGGATCTTTTCAACCATGAATTACAATGTTTAGTCGCTGCTTGAACTTTGGAGGTGCTCTGCATTTATGTTTTGCGGTCTCAGAAAGGGTTAGCGAGATACCATGTTCTCATATTATATCATGATTGTTTTGACAAAGTGTTGGCATTTGAGATGTTTTATTATTGCTCGTTAGTTGATTATGCCATTGATATGAGTGAATATAATTTCTAAGAGTTATCATTGCATGGTTAGTTATAATCTTTGCTGAAAACCTGGGTATTATTTAAGCATATATATAGATACAAGAACAAAAGAGTTCGTAAAAGTTTTTCTTTATCACTTTCAGTTTGTCAACTGAATTGCTTGAGGACAAGCAATGAGTTAAGCTTGGGGGAGTTGATACATCTCCATCGTATCTACTTTTCCAAACACTTTTGCTCTTGTTTTGGACACTAATTTGCATGATTTGAATGAAACTAATCTGGACTGACGCTGTTTTCAGCAGAACTACCATGGTGTTGTTTTTTGTGCAGAAATTAAAGTTCTTGGAATTGGACGAAACTTTTTGGAGATTTTTTATGGAATAAATAAAAAATACTGGAGCCAAGATCCACTGGAGGGGGGCCACCTGCTGCCCACGAGGCACCAGGGCGCGCCACCCCCCTGGCGCGCCCTGGTGGCTTGTGGGGACCACGTGGCTCCGCTGACCCTAATCTCAAGCCTATACATTCACAATTCCAGAGAAAAAAAATAAGAGAGGAAGTTTCATCGCGTTCTACGATACGGAGCCGCCGCCACCTCCTGTTCTTCATCGGGAGGCCAGATCTGGAGTCCGTTCGGGGCTCCGGAGAGGGGGATCTTCCGTCATCGTCATCATCAACCATCCTCCATCACCAATTTCATGATGCTCACCGCCGGGAGTGAGTAATTCCTTCGTAGTCTTGCTGGACGGTGATGGGTTGGATGAGATTTATCATGTAATCGAGTTAGTTTTGTTAGGGCTTGATCCCTAGTATCCACTATATTCTGAGATCGATGTTACTATGACTTTGCTATGCTTAATGCTTGTCACTAGGGCCCGAGTGCCATGATTTCAGATCTGAACCCTTTATGTTTTCACCAATATATTTGTGTTCTTGATCCGATCTTGCAAGTTATATGCACCTGCTATGTGTTATGATCCGCATACCCCAAGGTGACAATAATTGGGATTCTTTCCGGTGATTACCGTAGTTTGAGGAGTTCATGTATTCACTGTGTTAATGCTTTGTTCCGGTTCTCTATTAAAAGGAGACCTTAATATCCCTTAGTTTCCTTATGGACCCCGCTGCCACGGGAGGGTAGGACAAAATATGTCATGCAAGTTCTTATCGCAAGCACATATGACTATATACGGAATACATGCCTACATTACATTGATGAATTGGAGCTAGTTCTGTGTCGCCCTAGGTTATGACTGTTACATGATGAATGTTATCCAACATAATCACCGATCCAATGCCTACGAGCTTTTCACATATTGTTCCTTGCTAAGTTACTACTGTTGCTACTACCGTCACAATTGCTACAAAACTATTGTTGCTACTGTTACTATTACTATTATTGCTATTGCTATCAAACTACCATACTACTGTGCTACCGATCACTCTGCTGCAGATATTCAGTCTCCAGGTGTGGTTGAATTGACAACTCAACTGCTAATACTTGCAAATATTCTTTGGCTCCCCTTGTGTCGAATCAATAAATTTGGGTTGAATACTCTACCCTCGAAAACTGTTGCGATCCCCTATACTTGTGGGTTATCAGCCACCTGTGCGAAGCGGGAGGGCACAACCTGGAGGAATTTTGCCACTACCTTGTATTCTTCCCGGGTGTCGTTGTGGGCACGCGGGTTGGTTGTGATGCTGGAGAGACATAGTGCGGAGTATCAATCGTCTTGCCGTCGCGGAAGGAGATCCCCTCAGAATCACGACGCACCTGCTGCGCGTTCACTTGCGCACTCGGCTGGTTCCCATGCGCTGCATGGCCATGACGTCCCATGCAACCTTGGCATTCTCCTTCTCACCGACGACCACGAGCACATCCGGCGACAGACCAGGCAATATGGTGATCATTGGATTGCGCTCGCTGTGGTAGGAGGCGTTCACGGTGGCGAAGACCTCCCACTAGCCTTGGGACTAAAGATGCACCTTCATCAGCAGCGCCCATTCAGCGTAGTTGGTGTGGGTTACCTTAGCATTGGGAGGGCGCCATTGGAGATCGCTTGCTGCACCACCACTTCGACGCCTCGGCGGCAGGTCCTGCGGCGGCGGTGTCACCGAGCGATCCCTGGCTCCCGAAGCTTGCGAGATTGCTTTGATGCCACCTGTAGCCCCTCAAGAATGAAGATCAAGCTCACATAGACAAGTTTTGGCGCTGCGTAATACTTGCTGCTTTTCTCTTTTCCTTCCCTCTTATTCATAAGTAGATCGATCATGCACGCGTGCACACACAACCATGACAGCCTTCAAATTCGCCACAGATCGCACAGAGGACGTCTCGCAGCAATCACTAACCAAATCAGCTTTTTTTTAGGTTCTCTAACCAAATCAGCTAAGAAACTAATATAAAAAACTATCGTTGCCATGTCAGCAAAAACGGGCCAAAAAGGCCTGCCATGGCAGCAAAACTGGATGGCACCAAATGCACTTATTTACTGAAAAACAGCTAGATTATCTCAACATCAACTGTTCCTCAGATTGCAGCCAGATCACATGTAGTTCCATTTAGGTTTGCTTTGAACGGCTCAAATTCCATCAATACTGAAGGTTGTTGAAGATGGCCTTCATCCATGACAGTATTTGCAGGTTGCTCTTCTACAGATTCTGCCAGAAGAACTTCAGTCCCTTCGTCAGACTTCTCAGTTGTGGTTGTGGAACATATCTGAATTTCTTCATTCTGTATCTTCAGTTTAAGTCTGCTATGACTTTGTTTTTGCCAGAGCCTGATATGATTTCCATGGTTGACTCCAACCCCTTTAGCACATCTAGTGTTTCCGTTTCTTTGATGAATAACTCACTTTCTAGTTGTGCAGTCTCCTCTACACTGAGACCTTCTCCAATTGCTGAATATACATATTGTCAGTGGCAGTACTGGTCAGTGGAAAGGAAGGAAAGAATACTTGATCAGAACAAGCATTTTTATTAAGATTTAAACAACAGTCAAGACATAATAATATTAAAAAAAGTGCTGGAAAAATAAGGGCAATAATAAAATCAGATCTAGCATGACATACAGACTCTGAATCTGACATGGCAAACTGAGAACCGTAAAAGGAATCTGCTATGAAGGTGCGTTAAGATGACAATGGCAACACCAAGCTTAAAAGGAAGTACTTTGAAAACAGTGCAAAGTGTACACGCACAAGCAAAGATCAAAGGAATTTCATACTTGACGACCTCATATGGGGTTTAGTTAAGACCAAACGTCTGTCAAATGGCCATACACGAACAATTCAGAAAAGTAAATGAGTACGGTGACCTCATATGGACGTGGCAACCGGCGTGCATCGTAGCGCTAAACTCCCAATTTTAAATGAGATACTCATTGTTTTTTTTCTGAAGACGCATGAGATTTGCGTGTTGATTCATTAAGGTTGGGAGAACAGTACAAAGGGAGATTTACAAGGAGTTAAGCTCAACCGTCCACCACCACCCACACCCTAAGCTATTGCTCGCTGTGTTCTACCATCTGCCTATTCCTAGCCCAAACCTGTGAAGCATTCTTCCATGTTCGCCACTCCGCTACAATTTTTCCTACCACTTCCGACTCCATCGCTGAAACATTGTCAAAAGTTTTGCTATTGCGTTCCTTCCAAATAAAGAACATGACCAGATTAATAAGCGCATTCCTTTCCTTCCTTAGCTTGCCTGGGTTGGAACTGTGCACCATTTCCCACCATTCAACGATATTAGAGTCTACCAGAGGGGTAGGCAGTGCTAGGCCAAGGGCTTGAGCCACCGAGTGCCAGACCGTACGGGAGAAAGGGCATTGAACTAGTAGGGCATTGATGGACTCAGTTTGCTATGCACATAGCGTGCACGTCGGTTGGTGAGGTAGGCCCCTACTTTGCAACTTGTCCGCCGTCCAGCATCTGTTATGAATGACTAATCAGCCAAAGAATTTGAATCAATGAGGAGCCGACGAGCACCACAGCTCTCTGGCGCCCGACAGCTTGGTTCTTCCGGCAAAGAAAGCCTTGTACGCAGATCCGGCCGTGTAAGCACCAGTGTTTGTCCAGATCCACCGAAACCAATCCGGAGTGTCCGATAGAGGGTCACGGATTCCCTGGACCTTTTCCCATAACACAGAATTAGAAGATCATATCCAACGAGAATGCCCCTCTGAAGTGTCGAGTCCATTCATTCTGCTCCAATCCGTCACGAACCGAGAGCTGACGTTTACTCATAGGGATGGCACCAAAAAGGGCTGGCACTATGTCCTTTGGAGATGCATCATCTAGCCACCGATCGAACCAGAATAGGCCTCTGTCCCCATCGCCTAACGTGCAAACCGTGGACGCGTGGAATAACGCATCCGCCTCAAGAGAAATCAAGGATTATGCCCCTGCCAAGGTCTCAAGGTCGGTTCTTGCCATCCAAAGCCACCGTACTCGAAGGGCGGCATTGAGCGGTCTCAAATTGTGAATTCCAAGCCCTCCAAACTTAGTAGGCCGACAAATTATATCCCAAGCCACTTTGTAGTGGCCCGCTTTCGCCTCCTCCATACCTTTCCATAGAAAATCTCGGCAAATTTTTTCGATACTCTTGATGACCCAAGGTGGCAGATCAAATGCTAGCATGTGATAAATCTGATGTTGCGGTCAGCACAACCTTGATCATGATAGTTCTCCCTCCTTCGAATAAGAGGCCTCCCTTCCAAGTTGGCAAGTGATTAGCCACACATTCCACGAGCTTATGCAGGTCCTCCTTTACTAGGGCTCTCGTACGGAGAGGCAGTCCTAGGTAAGTGCATGGGAACGTGCCCAAAGGGCAGGGCAGGTCTGAGAGATCAATGTCGTTCCCGCATCGAATAGGAATGATTGAGCTCTAATTGAGATTAACTTGAAGGCTCGAGGCTTCTCCAAATAGGTCCAGCATGGTAGCCACGGTATGGAGATCCGATTTGATTGGTTGAACAAACATGACCATGTCGTCGGCGAAGAGAAAGCCTTTGGTTGATCCCATGAGCATATAGCGGTGATAGCAGCCCCGCTGATAAAAATCAAGGGGGATATGGAATCCTCTTGCCTCAGCCCCCTAGCATGCCAAATCTTGTCTGAGGGGCTCCCATTGACGAGCACTTGGGTAGAAGTAGAGGAGAGCGTGCATGCAATCCATCTTAACCATTTTGTTCTAAATCCTCTCTTCACAAGGACTTGGAAGTAGGAAGGGCCAAGCCACCGAGTCGAATGCCTTTGCCACATCGAGCTTGAGGAAAAGAGAGAGTATTTTCTTATGATGTAATGATTTGACCACTCTCTGAACCAGCGCGAAGTTGTCTTGAATGCATCTACCTCTTATGAATGTGCTCTAATTCCTAGAGATCAAATCCTCCATCCTTGGGGCCAATTTGTTCGCGAGAACCTTAACGATGATTTTTTTTTGAAATAACCTTAACGATGATTTTGGCCGAGCTATGAATGAGACTGGTCGGGTGAAAATCTGTAACATCCGTTGCATCATCCCGTTTAGGCAGCAGGGTGATGTAAGCTTGATTTATGAAGGAAAAGTTCCTGCTGTCACCTTTGCAGAATTGATCCACAGCCGCCTTGACACTATCCTTGATCACCAGCCAGCAACGTTGATAGAACATGATCATAAATCCGTCTGGACCCGGCGCCTTATCCCGAGGCAAAGACATAATAACATTCCAAATATCCTCCGCCGTTAGATCGGCCTCAAGCTCCTCCAGGTTCGCTACATGTAGATCCAGCGCATGCAGATCAATAGTCGACGACCTTGGAACCGGCGCACCTAGAACTCCACCGAAATGTTCAAAGGCCAAATTCTTCATACCCTGCTGATCAGAGCAACAGATATCACCACGACATCGTCTGAAAATGGAGTTCTTCTTTTTTCTCCTCACCGCTTGTCTATGAAAGAATGTTGTATTGGCATCCCCTTCATTGATAACTGTGATCCGTGATTTCTAGCGTGCGATGGTTCTCTGTAGGGAGTGCAGGCCAAGGAGTTTCTTCTTCAGGTCCGCGCGCAACCATCTCTCTTCTACAGAAAGGGTCCTCAAGTCCATTGCTATATCCAACTGTAAAATTATTTTCTTAGCGAGCAGAATTTGTTCTGCAATGTTCCCAATCCTCTTCGCACTCCACCTGCGCAGCGCGGTGGCCGTACGCTACAACTTGATGCTCAGAATTTTGAAGTTGTCATGTCCCGTCACCGGTTCTTGCCATGCTTCCTTCACTACGTCGTCAAATCCCGGCAACTTCGTCCAGAAGCTTTGAAAGTGGAAACACCAATGGGAGTGAAGCTCCACATTGGTGGACATGACAATGGGACAATGGTCTGACAAAGCCGTAAAATGCACCACCAGGAGGCTATGCGGGTGTGCATCTTCCCAATTGTTCGAGTGGAACCATCTGTCAATCTTGCATAGAGTGGGAAGGCGTCGCTCGTTACTCCACGTAAACCTGCGGCCAATCAGCGGTGTGTAACACCCCGATAATCATGCTACAATAATTCCAACCTAATGATGCCAAGTCACCATGTTTGCTAAGCCAAATTGCCACTCGATAAAAATAAAAGTCAAATTCAAATTCGAATCGCAAGTCAAAATATTACTTCTTCAAACAGTCAAACAAAAATGTACGTGATGTTTCAAATAACCCCCTAGTAATTATCATGTAAAAGCCAACTTTATTTGAATTACTAAAATGCCCTTAACCTATTTAAAACTATTCCAGCAGCATATTACTTGACCTTTTCAATTTCTAAAAATGTTTAAACATTTCCAATTGCCCTGAAACTTTTTGTGCCAGCCCAGAATGTTGCCTAGTATTTATGTGACCAATTTCTTGCATAGCAAAAATCATTTGGATTAAAAATAAATGCAAAATAGAAAAGAATAAAAGTAGCAGAGAAAATAGAAAAGAAAAAGGAAAAGCGGACACTGTTGGACTCGGCTTAAGTGATGCACAGTGCAGCCCAGCCCACCTGCGCTGTCGTCCCCTACCTCTATTCACCAGAGGCGCGGTGGACGCGCGCGCTGCGTCTGTGGCCGCGGATAGCCACACGTCGGCCATCCCACGTGTCCCCGCAATGTATAAGAACCCCCCTCGCCCCGCAGACGAACCCTAGCTCTTCCATTCCCCCCTCGCGCCGCTTTCTTCTTACTCCGCGCAAAGCCGAACCATCGTCGCCATGGCCACCGTCGTCCGCGCGCTCCTCGTCCTTCCCGCACCGGGAGGCCTTGTCCAGGAGGACCGCCATCATCCGCTGCTTCGCCTACAGGGACCAGATCGAGCCGGGCGCCTCTCCATCCACGGATCGCCGTCTTCTTCTTCCTTCAGCCACCGAGCTCCGCCGCGTCGATTTGCCGCCTCTGCTACTCGCCGCGGCCAGCGCCCACGGCCGCGCCGTGCTCCTCTGCTGGTGCGCCCTGGTGCGCAGTTCCCCCCTGTTAGGCTAACCCCTTGTTAAATAACCCCATCCTAGATGAGTCTATGACACTGGGCCCCACAACTAAATTAACTAGATAAATAAATCTGTTAAAATACTACTCAATGACATGTGACCCCACGTTGACCAGTCAACGCTGACCAGTCAACTGTTGACTGGGTTGCTGACTGGACCCCCTTGGCCCATTGTCAGCCTCTCTTGCTGGGTACAATAGTGGGTACACTTAGCAGTTTTCCTTTTTAATTCGAATTAATAATAAATCCCAAAATTCAATTAAACTTTGGAAAATCATATAAAATAATCCGTAACTCGGATAAAAATAATTTATATATGAAAAATGATCAGAAAAATAAGACGAATCTGGATACGCCATCCACATACCTACCACATGCCCCCAACATAGCAAACATGGAACCTTCCCCTCCGGATCGTCTGACCGATAAATGCCAGGAGCCGGGAAAATAATCTGTAGTGGCCCTACACCCTTGTCCGTGTTGCCATGCTTTTCAACCGGGTGACTCGATTAATGTGATCATTGTACAGAGACCGAACACACCACCAGTAACCCCTTAGTTGTACGACCCTGCAGAGCAACTATCGAGTGCCGAGGGTGATGCCTCGTCTCCCACTTCTGATGATATCTCTGTAGTGTAGCACATCGAGTGTGGTTTACCGAGGGTGATTCCTCGCTCACCACTCCCGATGGTGACTCTGTCGTGCAGCACCACAAGCGTGAACCCATCGAGGGTGATTCCTCCAAGTTCACCTTGACATTTTACCTCAGGTGTGAACCTACCGAGGGTGATTCCTCTAAGTTCACCTTGATGGTATGAACCCACAGTTACTTTAACTGTTACTACGGGACTGAAGGGACAGGTGGTACCACCCCGGTAGAGGTGGACCTGGGCTCCCGACAGTCTCTTGATAAGTCAGGTCAGCCCCAAGGGTACCCGCGAGAGTTATTGACGCCGCACGACCGGGCAGACAGAGACCACCTTGGAGAGAGGTGGGTTTGGTCCCTTGATGTAAGACCGCGAGACGGGGCGACAGGAGCACTGATCGTCTCCGCGAGCTACTAATACACTAACGAGTTTGGATATCTGATCTGAGTAGGCCTCTGGCCTTTTCGCACTAACCACCACGCGGGATAAATTATGGGCACTCGGCGTCGTACGATTCTCCCGAAAGCTCTTCAGATGTCACAGTTCAGATATGTGGGCTGATTGTTGGGGTGGACGGTAACCGCAGTCTTTGTATTAAAGAGGTGGGTCTGGTCCCCGGTCAGTCGCGCAACGCTCAGGAGTGCTTAGGACGATTGGCCCATGACACCTTCGCACTTCGGATGTAGACCGGTGATACGTCCATTTTGCATCATGTTTTCCGACTGTTATTTATAGTGTTTTTAATCAATTAACACTTTGTGGAGCAATTCTAATGCCTTTTCTCTCTTAATATGCAAGATTTACACAAGGAGGGAGATTGCCGGCAGCTGGAATTCTAGACCTGAAAAAGCTATGTCAAAGATACCTATTCTGCACATCTCCAAATGAGCTGAAATTTCATGGAGATTTATTTTGGAATAAATAAAAAATACTGGAAGCAAGAAGTACAAGAGAGTGCCACCTAGGTGCCCACGAGGCACCAGGGCGTGCCAGCCCCCCCCCCCAGGCGCGCCCTGGTGGCTCGTGGGGCCCCTGGCCAGCCTTCGGTCCCCATTTTCTGGTATATAAGCCCATGCGCCGCCGTCTCGAGGCGGAACTTGGGCAAGAGCACTTTTGCTCTCCGGCGAAGCGATTCTGCCGGGGATACTTCCCTCCGGGAGGGGGAAATCGGAGCCATCATCATCACCAACGATCCTCTCATCGTGGGAGGACCAATCTTCATCAACATCTTCAATAGCACCATCTCATCTCAAACCCTAGTTCATCTCCTGTATTCAATCTTTGTCTCAAAACCTCAGATTGGTACCTGTGGGTCGCTAGTAGTGTTGATTACATCTTGTAGTTGATGCTAGTTGGTTTATTTGGTGGAAGATTATATGTTCAGATCTAATATGCTATTCACTACCCCTCTGATCTTGGACATGAATATGATGTGTGAGTAGTTACTTTTGTTCTTGAGGACATGGGAGAAGTCTTGTCATAAGTAATCATGTGAATTTGGTATTCGTTCGATATTTTGATGATATGAATGTTGTTGATTCTCTTAGTGGTGTCATGTGAACGTCGACTACATGACACTTCACCATCTTTGGGCCTAAGGGAATGCATTGTGGAGTAGTAATTAGATGATGGGTTGCTAGAGTGACAGAAGCTTAAACCCTAGTTTATGCGCTATTCCGTAAGGGGCTGATTTGGATCCATATGTTTAATGTTATGGTTAGAGTTATTTTAATTCTTCTTTTGTAGTTGCGGATGCTTGCGAGAGGGGGTAATCATAAGTGGGAGGCTTGTTCAAGTAAGAACAGCACCCAAGCACCGGTCCACCCACATATCAAATTATCAAAGTAGCGAACGCGAATCAAACCAACATGATGAAAGTGACTAGATGAAATTCACATGTGTCCTCGAGAACGCTTTGCTTATTATAAGAGATCGCTCTGGCTTGTCCTTTGCTACAAAAAGGATTGGGCCACCTTGCTGCACTCTTTGTTACTATTGCTACTTGTCACTTGTTACAAATTATCTTGCTATCAAACTACTCGTTACCGATAATTTCAGTGCTTGCAGAAAATACCTTGCTGAAAACCGCTTGTCATTTCCTTCTGCTCCTCGTTGGGTTCGACACTCTTACTTATCGAAAGGACTATGATTGATCCCCTATACTTGTGGGTCATCAAGACTCTTTTCTGGTGCCGTTGCCGGGGAGTGAAGCGCCTTTGGTGAGTGGAATTTGGTAAGGAAACATTTATATTACGTGCTGAAATTTACTGTCACTTGTCACTATGGAAAGTAATCCTTGAGGGGTTTGTTCGGGGTATCTTCACCTCGACCGGAAGCACCAATAGTTGCTCCTCAACCTACTGCACCTACTGAAAATATTTATTATGAGATTCCTTCGGGTATGATAGAGAAACTGCTAGCTAATCCTTATGCAGGAGATGGAACGGTACATCCTGATATGCACTTGATCTATGTGGATGAAATTTGTGGATTGTTTAAGCTTGCAGGTTTATCCGGAGATGGAGTTAAGAAGAAAGTATTCCCTTTATCTTTGGAGGGAAAGGCATTGACATGGTATAGGCTATGTGATGATACTGATACATGGGACTGGAACCGATTGAAACTGGAATTCCACCAGAAATTTTATCCTATGCATTTGGTTCATCGTGATCGGAATTATATATATAATTTTTGGCCTCGTGAAGGAGAAAGCATCGCTCAAGCTTGGGGGAGGCTTAAGTACATGATGTACACGTGCCCCAATCATGATCTCTCAAGAGAAATTATCTTACAGAATTTTTATGCTCGGCTTTCTCATGATAATCAAACCATGCTCGATTCTTCTTTGACTGGCTCCTTTATGAAGAAAACTATTGAATTCAGATGGGATCTTCTGGAAAGAATTAAACGCAACTCTGAAGATTGGGAAATTGACAAAGGTAATGAGTCAGGTATAATACTTGAGTTTGATTGTGTTAAATCTTTTATGGATACCGATGCTTTTCGTAAGTTTAGCACTAAATATGGACTTGACTCTGAGATAGTAGCTTCCTTTTGTGAATCATTTGCTACACATGTTGATCTCCCTAAGGAGAAGTGGTTTAAATATCATCCCCCTGTTAAAGAAAAGATTGAGGAACCAGTTAGTGTTAAAGAAGAAACAATTGTTTACCATGTTGATCCAATTGTGCCTACTGCTTATATTGAGAAACCACCTTTTCCTGTTAGGATTAAGGAACATGCTAAAGTTTCAACTGTGGTTAACAAAAGTAATATTAGGGCACCTAGACCCTCTGAACAAATTAAGTTGAACCTAATGTTGCTATGGTTAAAGATCTCTTGGTCGATAATATAGATGGGCATGTTATTTACTTCTGTGATGAAGCAGCTAGAATTGCTAAACCTGATCCTAAATATAAAAACAGACCTGTAGTAGGCATGCATGTTGTCTCTGTTAAAATAGGAGATCATTGTTATCATGGCTTATGTGATTTGGGTGCTAGTGTGAGTGTTATTCCGTTTACCTTATATCAAGAAATTATTAATGATATTGCACTTATTGAAATAGAGGACATTGATGTTACTATTAAGCTTGCAAACAGAGACACCATTACACCGCTTGGGATTGTTAGAAATGTTGAAGTCTTGTGTGGAAAAATAAAATACCCTACTAATTTTCTAGTCCTTGGTTCTCCACAAGATAATTTTTGTCCCATTATATTTGGTAGACCTTTCTTGAACACTGTTAATGCCAAGATTGATTGCGCTAAAGAAACTGTTAGTGTTAATTTTGGTGGTATGTCTCATGAGTTTAATTTCTCCAAGTTTCGTAGACAACCTCATGATAAAGAATTGCCTAGTAAAGATGAAATTATTGGCCTTGCTTCTATTGCCGTACCTCCTACTGATCCGTTAGAACAATATTTGCTAGACCATGAAAACGATATGCATATGAATGAAAGAAATGAAATAGATAGGATGTTCTTTGATCAACCACCTATCCTTAAACACAATTTGCCTGTTGAAACTCTTGGAGGCCCTCCTCCACCTAAGGGTGACCCTGTATTTCAATTGAAGCAATTGTCTGATACATTGAAATATGCTTATCTTGATGAAAAGAAGATATATCCTGTTATTATTAGTGCTAACCTTTCAGAACATGAAGAAAAGAGATTACTGAAAACTCTGAGGAAGCACCGAGCTGCTATTGGATATATTCTTGATGATCTTAAGGGCATTAGTCCCACTCTATGCCAGCATAAAATTAATATGGAGCCTGATGCTAAACCAGTTGTCGACCACCAACGACGATTAAATCCTAAGATGAAAGAGGTGGTAAGAACCAAAATATTAAAGCTTCTGGAAGCAGGTATAATCTATCGCATAGCTGATAGTAGATGGGTAAGTCCCGTTCATTGTGTCCCTAAGAAAGGAGGTATTACCGTTGTTCCCAATGATAAAAATGAACTTATTCCGCAAAGAATTGTTACTGGTTATAGGATGGTAATTGATTTTAGAAAATTAAACAAAGCCACTAGAAAAGATCATTACCCCTTACCTTTTATTGATCAAATGTTAGAAAGATTGTCTAAGCATACACACTTTTGTTTTCTTGATGGATATTCTGGTTTTTCTCAAATACATGTTTCACAATCCGATCAAGAGAAAACCACCTTTACTTGTCCTTTTGGAACTTATGCTTATAGACGTATGCCTTTTGGTTTATGCAATGCACCTGCTACCTTTCAAAGATGTATGACTGCTATATTCTCTGACTTTTGTGAAAATATTGTTGAGGTTTTCATGGATGATTTTTCTGTTTACGGAACTTCTTTTGATGATTGCTTAAGCAACCTTGATCGAGTTTGCAGAGATGTGAAGAAACTAATCTTGTCTTGAATTGGGAGAAGTGCCACTTTATGGTGAATGAAGGTATTGTCTTGGGTCATAAAATTTCTGAAAGAGGTATTGAAGTTGATAAGGCTAAGGTTGATGCTATCGAGAAAATGCCATGTCCTAAAGATATTAATGGTATAAGAAGTTTCCTTGGTCATGCTGGTTTCTATAGGAGGTTTATTAAAGACTTCTCTAAAATTTCTAGGCCTCTTACCAATCTTTTGCAAAAAGATGTTCCATTTGTTTTTGATGATGATTGTGTAGAAGCCTTTGAAACACTTAAGAAAGCTTTAACCACTGCACCTATTGTTCAACCACCTAATTGGAACTTGCCTTTTGAAATTATGTGTGATGCTAGTGATTATGTTGTTGGTGCTGTTCTAGGACAGAGAGTTGCTAAGAAATTAAATGTTATCCATTATGCTAGTAAAACTCTAGACAGTGCCCAAAGAAATTATGCTACTACCGACAAAGAATTTCTAGCAGTTGTGTTTGCATGTGATAAATTCAGATCTTACATAGTTGATTCTAAAGTAACTGTTCACACCGATCATGCTGCTATTAAATACCTTATGGAAAAGAAAGATGCTAAACCTAGACTCATTAGGTGGGTTCTATTGCTACAAGAATTTGACTTGCATATTATTGATAGAAAGGGAGCTGAGAATCCTGTAGCAGATAATTTGTCTAGAATGGAAAATGTTCCTGATGACCCACTACCAATTAATGATGATTTTCCTGATGAACAATTAGCTGTCATAAATGCTTCTCGTAATACTCCTTGGTATATAGACTATGCTAATTATATTGTTGCTAAATTTATACCACCTAGTTTCACATACCAACAAAAGAAAAGGTTCTTCTATGATTTAAGACATTACTTCTGGGATGACCCACATCTTTATAAAGAAGGAGGAGACGGTATTATTAGATGTTGTATACCTGAGCATGAACAGGAACAAATCCTACGGAAGTGTCATTCCGAGGCTTACGGAGGACACCATGCGGGAGTCAGAACTGCACATAAGGTATTACAATCCGGTTTTTATTGGCCTACTCTTTTCAAGGATGCTCGTAAGTTTGTCTTATCTTGTGATGAATGTCAAAGAATTGGTAATGTTGGTAGACGTCAGGAAATGCCTATGAATTATTCACTTGCTATTGAACCATTTGATGTTTGGGGATTTGATTATATGGGACCTTTTCCTAAATCCAATGGGTATACTCATATTTTAGTTGTTGTTGATTACATTACAAAGTGGGTAGAAGCTATTCCAACTAGTAGTGCTGATCATAACACTTCTATTAAAATGCTTAAAGAAGTTATTTTCCTAAGGTTTGGAGTCCCTAGATATTTAATGACTGATGGTGGTTCACATTTTATCCATGGTGCATTCCGTAAACTGCTTGCTAAATATGATGTCAACCATAGAATTGCGTCTCCCTATCACCCTCAATCTAGTGGTCAAGTAGAATTGAGCAATAGAGAAATAAAATTAATTTTGCAAAAAATCGTCAATAGATCTAGAAAGAATTGGTCTAAGAAACTTGACGATGCATTATGGGCTTATAGAACTGTTTATAAAAATCCTATGGGTATGTCTCCTTATAAAATGGTTTATGGAAAAGCATGTCATTTACCTCTTGAGTTAGAACATAAAGCATATTGGGTAATTAAAGAACTCAATTATGATTTCAAACTTGCCGGTGAAAAGAGGTTATTTGATATTAGCTCATTAGATGAATGGAGAACCCAAGCTTATGAAAATGCCAAATTGTTTAAAGAAAAAGTTAAAAGATGGCATGATAGAAGAATTCAAAAACGGGAATTCAAAGTGGGTGAGCAAGTTCTATTGTACAATTCTCGTTTGAGATTCTTTGCAGGAAAACTTCTCTCTAAATAGGAAGGACCGTATATCATCGAAGAAGTTTATCGCTCCGGAGCCATCAAAATAAACAAGTCCGAAAGCACTATTCCAAGAGTGGTGAATGGGAAAAGAATTAAGCACTATATTTCAGGTACTCCCATTAATGTTGAAACTAATATTATTGAAACAATTACACCGGAGGAATACATAAGAGAGACCTTCCAGAACACTCCAGAACACTGAAAAGGAAGAGGTACGTGATACGGTAAGTAAACCGACTCCAAAAATTCCATAAAAATACTTTCTGTCAGTTTTGGAATATTAGAAAAAATACAAAAATAAGAAACAGCCGAGGGGACCCATGAGGTGCACACGAGGCACCAGGGCGCGCCACCCCCCCCCCCCCCCAGGCGCGCCCTGGTGGCTCGTGGGCCCTTCGTGAGCCTTCCCGACTCCGTTTTCTTCTGGAATACTTGTTTTGCAAGATAAAAATTCTTTATATATACTCCCGGATGTTTTGACCACCGTATCGCAGAAATCCCCTCTGTTCTTGTTTCATGCTATTTTTCTGACAGATCCGAAAGTATGTCGTCTCAAGATTCAGATGGAGAGAGCTTCGTATCAAACTATGTTTTGAATCCAAGGATCTATGGGGATATAGATCCCTATGGATGGTCCGCGGAGGAGGAGCGAGAAGCCAACATGAAGGGAACGGAAGACGTGAGCTCGGATGAAGAAGATGCCCCTCCACCTCAACTGGGAGATATGCATGTGGAGTTCAAGAAGTCGAGTCTCCCAAACACAGTAAACAAATCTAAGATCCAATTTATCCCTTTCCGTCTTCTGCAGGAAAACAAGAATGCATTATGTGAGAAGATAGTGGAGCTTGAGCAAGAAAGTAGCAAATTGAAGGAAGAAAACTATGTTCTGAAGCGGAAGCTGAAAAACAAGCCCACTACATCATCACCACCACCATCACCGAAGAAGGAAACTTGAGTACATGGGTATGGGCACTCCCCTTGGCTTGTGCCAAGCTTGGGGGAGGCGCCCCGATATCGTGTCACCATCACTTTTATTATCTTTACCTATTTTTAGTTCAATCCTTAGCTATTTCGTGATTTAGTTGAATAAAAGTTTAGCATGATCTATTTTCAAGTGCTAGTTTCGTGATCTATCTATCTATGTAATTGATTTGAGGGTTATATAATAAAGAGTAGTTTGAGTTTTTGCTTCTTTACTTTTATGTTTCAATCCTAGCAATGAAAATAATGAAAAAGATCATATGCTAATCCTATGGAAAGTAATGACATTACATAAAGAAAAGTATAAGTGGTAAAATTTATTGGAAGTTAACAAACATAGCATTGGTCAATGATGCAATTCATGAAAAGTTAATAGGGAAGAGAAGATTCACATGCAAATACACCATCTTGGACATCTTTTATGATTGTGAGCCCACATTAAGTATTTTATGTCAAATTGTTGACGTTGGACAAGGAAGACAACGTAATGAATTATGTTTGCTTATATTCACATAGAAGCTATATTGTCATAGATCCTCTAACATGTGGTGCTTGCACAATATCTTTGCTAGCCAAAAATCTGCACCAAGTAGAGATACTACTTTTGCATCCAAAACCCTTAAACCTAGTTTCATGTCATGAGAGTCCACTATATCTACCTATGGATTGAATAAGATCCTTCAAGTAAGTTGTCATCGGTGCAAAAAGCAATAAAAATTGCCTCTATATGTCTATGAACTTTTATTGTCAGGGAAAATAAGCTTTGTACGAACTTGTGATGGTAAAGAAATAAAAGCGACGGACTGCATAATAAAGGTTGCTATCACAAGGGGCAATATAAAGTGACGTTCCTTTGCATTAAGAGCTTGTGCATCCAATAACAAAAAGCGCATGACAACCTCTGCTTCCCTCTGCGAAGGGCCTATCTTTTACTTTTATGTATTTACTTTTTATGCAAGAGTCAATAGTGTTCTCCTCTATTCCTTTTTTATTTTTCTCTTTTGCAAGCATCATGTGGTGGGGAAAGATCTAGGCACATATATCCAGTTGGATATGAGTGATCATGAGTTATTATTGTTGACATCACCCTTGAGGTGAATAAGTTGGGAAGCAAAATTATAAGCCCCTATCTTTCTATGTGTCTGGCTGAAACCTTTTGCTCCATATATATGTTGTGAGTGTTAGCAATCATAGAAGACTATATGATGGTTGAGTATGTGGACTTGCTAAAAAGCTCCTACATGAGACCCTTCCTGAAAATATGATGAATTGCAATTGCATTGTTGACTGAGAACATAGTTAGTTAGTTTTCAAGAAATTGTATGCCTTATACTTCACTGTTGTGATGAACTGTTACTTGATCATGAGAAGTTTTATGATAATAAATATTGCTGTTATAATAATGATCATGATGCTACTATGTCCGTATTTTGTTTTTATCGACACCTCTCTCTCTAAACATGTGGACATGATTATCGATATCGGCTTTCGCTTGAGGACAAGCGAGGTCTAAGCTTGGGGGAGTTGATACGTCCATTTTGCATCATGTTTTCCTATTGTTATTTATAGTGTTTTTAATCAATATAACACTTTGTGGAGCAATTCTAATGCCTTTTCTCTCTTAATATGCAAGATTTACACAAGGAGGGAGATTGCCGGCAGCTGGAATTCTGGACCTGAAAAAGCTATGTCAAAGGTACCTATTCTGCACATCTCCAAATGAGCTAAAATTTCACGGAGATTTATTTTGGAATAAATAAAAAATATTGGAAGCAAGAAGTATCAGAGGGGGCCACCCAGGTGCCCACGAGGCACCATGGCGCGCCACCCCCCCAGGCGCGCCCTGGTGGCTCGTGGGGCCCCTGGCCAGCCTCTGGTCCCCATTTTCTGGTATATAAGCCCATTTTCCCTAGAAAAAATAAGAAGAAGACTTTTGGGATGGTGCGCCACTGTCTTGAGGCGGTACTTGGGCAGGAGCACTTTTGCTCTCCGGCGGAGCGATTCTACCGGGATACTTCCCTCCGGGAGGGGGAAATCGGAGCCATCATCATCACCAATGATCCTCTTATCGTGGGAGGACCAATCTTCATCAACATCTTCAATAGCACCATCTCATCTCAAACCCTAGTTCATCTCTTGTATTCAATCTTTGTCTCAAAACCTCAGATTGGTACCTGTGGGTCGCTAGTAGTGTTGATTACATGTTGTAGTTGATGCTAGTTGGTTTATTTGGTGGAAGATTATATGTTCAGATCTAATATGCTATTCAATACCCATCTGATCTTGCACATGAATATGATGTGCTTTTGTTCTTGAGGACATGGGAGAAGTATTGTCATAAGTAATCATGTGAATTTGGTATTCGTTCGATATTTTGATGATATGTATGTTGTTGATTCTCTTAGTGGTGTCATGTGGACGTCGACTACATGACACTTCACCATCTTTGGGCCTAAGGGAATGCATTGTGGAGTAGTAATTAGATGATGGGTTGCTAGAGTGACAAAAGCTTAAACCCTAGTTTATGCGCTATTCCGTAAGGGGCTGATTTGGATCCATATGTTTAATGCTATGGTTAAAGTTATCTTAATTCTTCTTTCGTAGTTGCGGATGCTTGCGAGAGGGGGTAATCATAAGTGGGAGGCTTGTTCAAGTAAGAACAGCACCCAAGCACCGGTCCAGCCACATATCAAATTATCAAAGTAGCGAACGCGAATCAAACCAACATGATGAAAGTGACTAGATGAAATTCCCATGTGTCCTCGAGAACGCTTTGCTTATTATAAGAGATCGTTCCGGCTTGTCCTTTGCTACAAAAAGGATTGGGCCACATTGCTGCACTCTTTGTTACTATTGCTACTTGTCACTTGTTACAAATTATCTTGCTATCAAACTACTCGTTACCGATAATTTCAGTGCTTGCAGAAAATACCTTGCTGAAAACTGCTTGTCATTTCCTTCTGCTCGTCGCTGGGTTCGACACTCTTACTTATCGAAAGGACTACGATTGATCCCCTATACTTTTGGGTCATCAACTGGCATGCTGGCCTCTCTGTTGAGCCTAGGTAGGACTATGGCGTTTCGATCAGCCGAGGCCGGGCAATCGAGCATGTTGGGTAAGTTGGTGCACCCATGCAGGGAAGTAAATCTATTCGAATAGCCGTGTCCACGGTAACAGTACGCTCGGAGTTGTATCGCGATCTACTACAACTAGAACTGGATACTTGTGATACTTAACTGATATGATGGCTCCGGGATCACTTTCTCGCAGGGAGTCAAGGAAGGATCTCTGGGCATGGCTAATATATACTTGTTACTATATGATATGTTATTCTGTTCTCTTCTGATGCTGCAAGATGCTAGTCTACGATAGGCTAGGCTTTACCCCTCTACTCTGGCATTCTGCAGTATAGTCCACAGATACAGTCCCTTCCCATTGATACTGATGCATACTTAGCATAGATCTGATGTAAGTCTTGCGAGTACTTTGGATGAGTACTCACGGTTGCTTTGTTACCTTTTTCCCCTCTACCCGGTTGCTGCGATCAGATGACGGAGTCCCGGAGACAGCTGATCCCGCCGATGACTACTACTACCCCAACGGAGCCTACTACTACATGGAGACCGATGACCAGGAGTAGTTAGGAGGCCCCAGGCAGGAGGCCTGCGCCTTTTTGATCTAGTTGTCGTTGTTTGGCTAGCCTTCTTAAGGCAAACTTGTCTATTTATGTCTGTACTCAGATATTCTTGCTTTCGCTGACTTATGTATTCGGATCCTCATGACCCTTGGTTTGTAATATAACTTCCTTATGTTTTAATTTGTGTCTAGAGTTGTGTTGTGATATCTTCCTGTGAGTCTCTGGTCTTAATCGTGCATGTTTGTGTGTATGATTAGTGCACGGGCGAGTCGGGGGCGTCACAAGTTGGTATCAGAGCCTATTGCCTGAAGGAAGCCCCTTTCCAACTCCTTGGCCGAAGTTGAGTCTAGTCTTTGAAAAAATATTTTACTAACATTGTTGTGTGGCTTACGGGCCCACGTCGCCAATGGTTGGAATTAGGATCTTTTATTCCGCTCCTTTACTCTGGGTTCCGATTTATCTTCTCTTCGGGCTAAAGATTTTGCTAACTCTAACTATAGGTTCTCGTAAAGACTTCAGTCCGGAGAGCCACTCATCACCGATCATCCCTTGATATATCAAGACATTCCGAAGCACTCTTTGATGTTTTCCCGAGACCTTTGTGCCCATCGCTTATGCAATTCCCTACCATCGATAAATCCTTATGGATATCTATGTACACTGGTCGTTCATATATTCATTCTCAATTGCTCTTGTTATTACAAGATGCCCTGAAATACTCTCCGACCTTCCGAGAATCCTATATGCCCTGTTGCTGTTGAAATTCCTTGTCGCATACTTACACTTGTGATCCAATCTAGGTGTTCGACAATCTTTGTTAAAATCCTCTGTGATTTTCATTATGATCCTATTGATTCAACATGTGATCGAATACTCGCAATCATCAATTGATCCCTGGATATTATCCCTCCGGCTCAGACATCATTTCGGATATGAGATGGTTCTTGCCCAATCAAGTTTTGATCGGTTGTGCCTCTATGTCTATTCAGCTTACTCATCTTTGATCAAAGCATCTGCTTATGATCCATCAATTTGGAAATCATAACTCCTTTGTATTTAAGCTTCGAATTGTTCAGATGTTTCTATAATCCGATGCCTTGCATTTTTTCTTCTTCTGGTTGAGTACCGATACTCACATCAGATCCTTTGTGGTCCGCCAGACCCTTTGGTGGATTATTATCCGACCGTTCCTGCATATTCTAAAAACCTTGTGAGTTCTTCTCTTGATACATAATGCCTTTGGTAAATTGTATCCTCTGCTTTTGTCAACCATGCTCTGCTATCGAGCTTGTGTTATTTACTCTTGAAGTTTGTGGTATATGTTCCTAAGATGCCCCGATGGGTTGAACCTATGCCTTCCCTAATCTGTGTACACCCGGAAGTATGCGGGTTATACTCTACTGGCGTTCTGTCAGATAAAATTTCAACACTACAACTTCTTTGAAAACGAGGAGTGAATGAAAGGTTATGCATTGAAGAAGTGGGAGTCGACCATGAACTTTGTGAGCATGCCCATGGGAACGATGTAGATCATCACAGAAGCTTCTTGTAAAATATTTAATCATTTGAATAATTCTCCCGGTATCATTAAATTTGATCCCTTGCAGTTATGGTTCCGACCATGCTGTCCTTATTCAATATATCTGAAAGGAATCCATCCCAGTACCTCGTCTATTTTTCGACAAGGTTAAAGTATCTGTTGTCGCAGGTCAATGACCCAGTTCAGCTTCTATTATGTTCTACCTTCGAGTATCACCCCTGGTATCTCAAGGATATCATGCCATTGCACTACATCTTATGAATTTTTGATGAAGTAATACCTTTCCCTGTCTTATTCATTCCACGGGTTCTGGGTTGTTGTCAACCGAGAACACCGATTCGTGAATCAAATCCGCACTGCAATTCAATACCCCTAGTAATTTGTTGCTGGGAAATTTAAACTCAATCTTGTCATTCCTAGACTACCGACTACATCCTTATCATGCTACCTTTGACCGTGCTACCTCGTCCTTCTTTGGTGCACGAATTCTTCAGACCGTGAGCAAGGCTTACGTCGAGTTTTCAACATCATTTTGTTGTCTTGAAAAGCAACTCCGATTCAGAGCTTGCATCTTATCTGTTGTTCCCATAACTTTCCACTTCGACATTCCCTTGCTTGATGCCATCGCTATTCGATTGCATCCTCTTGAAACCTCTCGACATAATGTGTCGTGATCATCGTCAACATTTTGGCTTCTTCCAAGTGTCAATTGAATTCATGGTGAGAAATACCATCCTTGCCCCTCAATGATTTGTGTTATCATCGACAACATCCTTGACTTCCTGCCAACAAAAACTTGGTCATGTTTTGGTTATACCTTAAGTTCCTTGCTATTCCTGAAATTGTTCCTTGTGTATTCTTGTGATCTTCAGACCCAACCCCTACTTGAAACGCCATATTATTGCTACCCCGAAGCATGACGGTGGTACTCCGAATATCAAAAGGAACATTGGAAGTGCAATGCTAAATGTTTCTTGATCAATTATCCAAACACCATTGTATGGGTAACATCATGAATTTCCTCGCCCCTTTATCTAAATGATTTTGTACTTGCTGTCCTGTCATGTATATCATGCTCTACTTTTCCTTGGGAAGGATATACACCTAATACTTGTGTATAATCATATTTTCCTTTCCATTCGTCTGTTTAATCTGATAATCACATTTTCCTTTCCATTGGTCTGTTTAACCTTTCTTGTATCTAACTTATCTGAGCAGTGATAATTCCCTGCTTATGTCAACACCCCCATGTACAACCCTGTGAAGTATAACCCTGTTACTATTGTTGTTGACGTTTCGGTAACCGTCGGTGGACGAGAACTATGCCTATTGGTCCGCCTCGTTTCAACGAGCAGGAAAATGGTTCTCTTCGTCCCCTGCCCTTGGTACCCGACGTTGTTGCCGACATAGCTGACAAGCTATCCTCTGACATGCCTTGTTATCATGACCGTGCAAGATGTCACCGCCCTTCCTACTGTTAATCCACACTAACCATCGTTCCACAGGGTCGAAATCTGACTCTCTTGTGCATCCCTGTTACCAAAGTTATTCCTTGCACTTGGCTTCGTAGGTAATTCACGAGCCACCTTCCTAGAGATGATCTATTCTGGTTTCAGATGCAATACTTATTCCCGTTGCTCTGAACCCCTTTCAGACTCTGTTTCAGGCATCGAACGATTCCCTACCTTCTTGAAAATTCTTATAACTTCTTATATATGTATCTTGCTCTCGATATATTTCATTTATTCAATTAAAGAGATACTTTCTGCCACATTCCCTGAGTTATCTGCCAGATAATCAACCTTGTAGTGGTCCGTTCTTCCGAATTTACCCCTTATCCTTTTCGTAAGTACAAAGAAGATCCTGAAGGAAGAATGACAACTTCGATATGACGCATGATGCAGAGAAAATTAAGACATCAACGCAATGGACTGACCTCTTTGAGAAGAGCAACCAAGACCGAGAAGACTCGTTAGAATTTCGTAACCAAATCTCCCCCCTTGCTATACCTCTTAAATCTCGGGACGAGATTTCTTTTAGTGGAGGAGATTTGTAACACCCCGATAATCATGCTACAGTAATTCCAACCTAATGATGCCAAGTCACCATGTTTGCTAAGCCAAATTGCCACTCGACAAAAATAAAAGTCAAATTCAAATTCGAATCGCAAGTCAAAATATTACTTCTTCAAACAGTCAAACAAAAATGTACGTGATGTTTCAAATAATCCGCTAGTAATTATCATGTAAAAGCCAACTTTATTTGAATTACTAAAATGCCCTTAACCTATTTAAAACTCTTCCAACAGCATATTACTTGACCTTTTCAATTTCTAAAAATGTTTAAACATTTCCAATTGCCCTGAAACTTTTTGTGCCAGCCCAGAATGTTGCCTAGTATTTATGTGACCAATTTCTTGCATAGCAAAAATCATTTGGATTAAAAACAAATGCAAAACAGAAAAGAATAAAAGTAGCAGAGAAAATAGAAAAGAAAAAGGAAAAGCAGACACTGTTGGACTGGGCTTAAGTGATGCACAGTGCAGCCCAGCCCACCTGCGCTGTCGTCCCCTACCTCTGTTCACCAGAGGCGCGGTGGACGCGCGCGTTGCGTCCGTGGCCGCGGATGGCCACGCGTCGGCCATCGCACGTGTCCCCGCATTGTATAAGAACACCCCCTCGCCCAGCAGACGAACCCTAGCTCTTCCATTCCCTACCTCGCGCCGCTTTCTTCTTACTCCGCGCAAAGCCGAACCACCATCGCCATGGCCACTGTCGTCCGCGCGCTCCTCGTCCTTCCCGCACCGGGAGGCCTTGTCCAGGAGGACCGCCATCATCCGCCGCTTCGCCTACACGGACCAGATTGAGACGGGCGCCTCTCCATCGACGGATCGCCGTCTTCTTCTTCCTTCGACCACCGAGCTCCGCCGCGTCGATTCGCCGCCTCTACTGCTCCTAACCTCTCGCCGGGCCGTCGTGTGCCTTCGCGGTGAGCTCCTCGTTCCGTTCCCCCCTTCCCCCCTGCGGACCCGTCGTTGTAGCGCCGCCCCACGTGCTTGGCTGCCATGGCAGGGAGCTTGGCTCCACTCGCCGCGAGCTCTTGCCCGCGCCCTACCTCTCCCCTGGCCGTGCCCGCCGCTGCTCCTGACCGCCCTCTAGGTGCCACCCCCACACGCTGCTGCTGCCTTCTGCTGCCGCTGCTGCATGCTACTGTAGCTGCCGCTGTTGCCCCGCTGCCGCCCCGCCGCTGCTCGCCGCTCGCCCGCGCCCTGCCGCTGCTCGCCGCGGCCCGCGCCCACGGCCGTGCCGTGCTCCTCTGCTAGTGTGCAGTCCCCCCTCCTGTTAGGCTAACCCCTTGTTAATTAACCCCATCCTAGATGAGTCTATGACACTGGACCCCACAACTAAATTAACTAGATAAATAAATCTGTTAAAATGCTAATCAATGACATGTGGCCCCACTTTGACCGCATTGACCAGTCAACGATGACTAGTCAACTGTTGACTGGGTTGCTGACTGGACCCCCTTGGCCCACTGTCAGCCTCTCTGGCTGGGTACAATAGTGGGTACACTTAGCAGTTTTCCTTTTTAATTCGAATTAATAATAAATCCAGAAATTCAATTAAACTTTGGAAAATCATATAAAACAATCCGTAACTCCGATGAAAATAATTTATATATGAAAAATGATCAGAAAAATAAGACAAATCTGGATACGCCATCCACATACCTACCACATGCCCCCAACATAGCAAACATGGAACCTTCCCCTCCGGGTCTTCTGACCGATAAATGCCTGGAGCCGGGAAAATATTTCCGGATATTTTCCCGCTCCGTCTATAACACTTAGCAGTGCATTAGATCACCCCTAGCATAGCCTACTGTCATGTCATGCAATGTGATGCATTTGTTTGCTTTGTATTTATTGTTTCTTCCCCCTCTTCTTCTCCGGTAGACCCCGAGACCGACGCTGACGCCACTGAGTACGACTATGCCGCAGACGTTCAGCCACTTGCAGCAGAGCTTCCAGGCAAGCAAAACCCCCTTGATCATTTCTATATCGCCCATTCTTTCTCTCCCATGCTTGCATTAGATTTTGCTACTGTATTCGATAGCTCCTATTCTGATGCATAGCCAGATTGTGTAACCTGTTGTTGATACTTTACCTGTTGTCCTATATGCTTAGTATAGGCTGGTTAGTGATCCATCAGTGGCCCTACACCCTTGTCCGTGTTGCCATGCTTTTCTACCGGGTGACTCGATCAATGTGATCGTTGTACGGAGACCGAACACACCACCAGTACCCCCTTAGTTGTACGACCCTGTAGAGCTACTATCGAGTGCCGAGGGTGATGCCTCGTATCCCACTTCCGATGATATCTCTGTAGTGTAGCACATCGGGTGTGGTTTACCGAGGGTGATTCCTTGCTCACCACTCCCGATGGTGACTCTGTCGTGCAGCACCTCAAGCGTGAACCCATCAAGGGTGATTCCTCCAAGTTCACCTTCACATTTTACCTCAGGTGTGAACCTACCGAGGGTGATTCCTCTGAGTTCACCTTGATGGTATGAACCCACAATTACTTTAACTGTTACTACGGGACTGAAGGGACATGTGGTACCACCCCCGGTAAAGGTGGACCTGGGCTCCCGACAGTCTCTTGATAAGTCGGGTCGGCCCCAAGGGTACCCGCGAGAGTTATTGACGCGGCACGACCGGGCAGGCAGAGACCACCCAGGAGAGAGGTGGGCTTGGTCCCTTGTCGTAAGACCGCGAGACGGGGCGATAGGAGCACTGATCGTCTCCGCGAGCTACTAATACACTAACAAGTTTGGATATCTGATCTGAGTAGGCCTCTGGCCTTTTCGCACTAACCAGCATGCGGGATAAGTTATGGGCACTCGGCGTAGTACGATTCTCCCGAAAGCTCTTCAGATGTCACAGTTCAGAGATGTGGGCTGATTGTTGGGGTGGACAGTCTTTGTATTAAAGAGGTGGGTCTGGTCCCCGGCCAGTCGCGCAATGCTCAAGAGTGCTTAGGACGATTGGCCCATGACCCCTTCGCACTTAGGATGTAGACCGGCGTGCTGGCTCTCTGTTGAGCCTAGGTAGGACTACGGCGTGTCGATCAGCCGAGGCTAGGCATAACCCAGAAAAGTGTGTCCGGCCAGAGTTAATCGAGCGTGTTGGGTAAGTTGGTGCACCCATGCAGGGAAATAAATCTATTCGAATAGCCGTGTCCACGGTAACAGGACGCTCGGAGTTGTATTCCGATCTACTACAACTAGAACTGGATACTTTTGATACTTAACTGATATGATGGCTCCGGGATCACTTTCTCGCAGGGAGTCGAGGAAGGATCTCTGGGCATGGCTAATATATACTTGTTACTATATGATATGTTATTCTGTTCTCTTCTAATGCTGCAAGATGCTAGTCTACGATAGGCTAGGCCTTACCCCTCTACTCTGGCATTCTGCAGTATAGTCCATAGATACAGTCCCTTCCCATTGATACTGATGCATACTTAGCATAGATCTGATATAAGTTTTGCGAGTACTTTGGATGAGTATTCACGGTTACTTTGCTACCTTTTTCCCCTCTACCCGGTTGCTGCGATCAGATGACGGAGTCCCGGAGACAGCTGATCCCGCCGATGACTACTACTACCCCGACGGAGCCTACTACTACGTGGAGACCGACGACCAGGAGTAATTAGGAGGCCCCATGCAGGAGGCCTGCGCCTTTTCGATCTAGTTGTCATTGTTTTGCTAGCCTTCTTAAGGCAAACTTGTCTAATTATGTCTGTACTCAGATATTGTTGCTTTTGCTGACTTATGTATTCGGGTCCTCATGACCCTTGGTTTGTAATATAACTTCCTTATGTTTTAATTTGTGTCTAGAGTTGTGTTGTGATATATTCCCGTGAGTCTCTGGTCTTGATCGTGCATGTTTGCGTGTATGATTAGTGCACGGTCGAGTCGGGGGTGTCACACGATGCCTCCAGCAGCTCCAAATCATCCACCACCCACCTAAACTTGGCCATAAGGGTCCGATTAACCCATCCGTTGCTTTTGTCTTCCGTGTCTAGAATGAGGATGAAATCCCCTGCCAGGCCCCATGGGCTAGTGCAATTGGCATGGACTGATCTGATCTCCTGAAGAAAGGCGTCGCGTAGCCCTTATTTCGTCTTCCGCGTCTAGAATGAGATACTCATTGTCATCGAACCCATCTTTGAAGGCATAAATTGGAATTCAATGGTACTCCCTCTATAAAGTAAACATAAGATCTTTAAGATCACTAAACTAGTGATCTAAAAGATCTTATATTAGTTTATAGAGGGAGTACTAGCTAATTAAAATATCTTGAGAACTATGTTGAAGGCTTGAAACCTGATCCAAGTAAGCTGTACATACGCGCACAGCTCCACGTCAAACAAGAAAATACCGCCCTTTGTAATTACCGTAAGAAGGAGCGGTACGATCGTTCTATGGAAGAGGAGTGTATATATTGATAATATGCATCTTTCTACTGCCTAATTAATGTGGCAAGTACATAGAACTAGCTGCGATATTAATTGAGGCAAAGCCGGTCTTGATAAAGTTGATCTCCTCCTCCATCCCCCTCGTCTCGCTGCCACTAGAGGATCTGTCGGCGAAGCCCACGCCGGCTTCGGGGAAAGTGGCCCCGAGGCTCTACACCTTGCTGGTGCCGCGCGACACTCCATCCCCACCGCCATCGAGGTTCATCGTGGCTGCTGCCTCTCCGGTCCTCTTGCGCTCTCTTTCTACGCGGTCCGGCACAACCTCCGCTGCTTTGTCGTCCTGGTCGGGGATCTCATGCTGCTATGCGGTGGCGCGGGCATCGGATCCGGCCTGACCGAGGCCGTGCTGGATGTGGTCTAGGAGGTGCTCCCAGCGGTACTGCTAGTGAGGGACAGGGCTGGTCGCTCCCTTTCTCGCTAGTGGTTGCATACGATCAAACGTCTCGCCAGGTGCTTGATTTGGGACGATTTCTTCTTCAGATTTGGTCGCGGTGTCACTGGCCGATGTCTCATACTAGTGAGGTTGCGAGATGCAGCCGAAAGGCTCCACTGTGGGTTTTTGCGGCTCTCACTCTAGCCAGTTTACCTTTGACAGTGCGATGGAATTTATGTATGATGTCTTGACGCAGAGAGTATGGTGGTGCGGCGGCTATGGTAGGATTTCTAGCTCAACGCATGTAGCTACAATGATCGCAGAAAACTGGTGGCGACAACATATGATTGACTTCAATTTGATGGTGCTTCTTGAGTATCCTGTCTTGAGCTACGGGATAAAAATCCTATATCTGACCCAAGCTAATTATACCCGTCAATGGTGATGTTTTTGTGTCGTGACCTTGTTGAAGGCCTTGCTCGGATATGCTCATACTTGTTCTTCAATGTGAAAACCTTGAATCTCGCCATTAGTGGTTGGCACCGGCAACGGCGGCGCTTGATCGTCGTTTCCTTTCTGAAGGCGTTGCTGTTGAAAAAGCTCGTCGTTCTTGTGGTGTAAAGAGATGGTTGATGTGGATATGATCGTCATTGTAGTTTGTCGATCGCTGTTTTGATTGCTTTGGGTTTTTCTTTTTTCATACTAAGGCATAGTTTGGTCTTGTGTGACTTTGCTATTCGCCGGCGTGTTTAGTTATGTGTGTGTTTGTGTTGGCTGTGTGAATCCTAATTATGCAGAGCTTGAGTGTATGTCATTGTGTTTATATCCACCTGATTTAAAATCCATCCTTTCTCGGAATAAAAAACTAGCTGCGACATAGTTGGTTTGTGGTAGATCACCTTCATTTCAAGCCCGGCCGGTTGCTGAGCAAATCAAGGCAGCAGATGGCGCGATTAGTTGCTAGCAGTCGACAGTCGTCATTAGGTAGTCGTCATGCATTAGCTAGAGAGACCATACCGATTAGTCAGTGCTCTTCTGTTAGCAAAGCCTCACCGCACTTCATCAAACGACCTATTAGTTTGACGCTCGTTGCTGCCCGTTTGCTTGCATTGATTCAGGGGTGTGATGGGTCCATCCTGCTCGACGACACGCCCTTCTTTACAGGCCAGAAGAACGCCGCGCCCAACGTGAACTCCGTTCGCGGCTTCGACGTGATCGATCGCATCAAGGACGCCGTCAACGCCGCGTGCAGGGGCAACGTGGTATCCTGCGCCGACGTCGTGGCCGTCGCAGCACGTGACTCTGTCGTGTCGTCGCGGTTCGCTTCCTCATCTCCAGTCCAGTATACTCATCAGGAGAAATTTATGCGCGTAACAATGGATGGAACCATTAATAACTGAAGTAGTAAGATATTGTTGCAGCTGGGAGGGCCGTCGTACGACGTGCTTCTGGGCCGGAGGGACGCGCGGGGGGCGAGCCAGGCGGCGGCGAACAACAGCATCCCGGCGCCGACCTTCAACCTTGACCACCTCGACTCCAACTTCGCCTCGCACGGCCTCACTGTGCAGGACCTGGTCGTGCTCTCCGGCGGCCACACGCTGGGCTTCTCCCGCTGCACCAACTTCCGTGACCGCCTGTACAACGAGACAGCCACATTGGACGCCTCCCTCGCCGCGCAGCTCAGGGGCCCCTGCCCGCTTGCCGGCGGCGATGATAACCTCGCGCCGCTTGACCCGACGCCAGCGAGGTTCGACGGCGGCTACTACGGCTCGTTGCTGCGCAGCAGGGGGCTGCTGCACTCGGACCAGCAGCTGTTCGCTGGCGGCCTCGGCCGGGTCGGCCCCACGGACGCGCTCGTTAGGTTCTATGGCGCCAACCCGGAGGCGTTCAGGAGGGACTTCGCGGAGGCCATGGTGAGGATGGGCGGCCTCAGCCCGCTTACCGGGAGCAGCGGCGAGATCCGCGCCAACTGCAGGAAGGTGAACTACTAGTATGCGCGCACAACAGGAGGTTTGAGTCAAATGCAGTGTGTTTCCTGAGACGGAACATAGTCAAACAGTGTTCATGTCTTTTTTAGTTGTGTGGCTTGCATTTAGTATTGTGGATTCTTGGGCTCGATCATTTTATTTGATTCCCTTTGTGGGGCTTTGTAAGTGGAAACAATGTTCCCGGTCGTATATACATTGTATTTCATCATGTACGTTATACTATTTTTTTTGAACTACTCCCTCTGTAACTAAATACAGTATAAGACATTTTTGCAGTTCACTATAGAGGTTGTACTATTTTTTTTGTCTTGCGGTGCCTCAGAGCCTCAGACACAGGTTGTAACTAAACATAGGTTGCATGCAAATCCTGTTTAAGGGCATCTCTAAAGCATCCGGACCGAGCTTCTCGACGCAGGTTGCCAACCAACGTTGTTCCGCATCGCCCGCGGACCAGTTCGGACGTCCGTTTTCCCGCAGACCGGAAGCAAATTAGGGAGGCTTTGCGGGAGTCCGGACCGCCGCCACGTAGGACATCGACACCCCCTATCCACCCAAAACTGTTAGAAGGGATAGAGAGGGATTGGTGGAATCGATGGATTGCTTTAGCCTCGTGGGCATATATATAGGAGTCCAATGACCAACTTGGGTAGAATAATATTCTACGCTATCCTATCTTTCCTAATAATCAATATACTCAACATCCCCCCGCAGTCACAATGGTAGCGACGCAGACGGTGAGACTGGAGAAGAATCCAAAGGTAAGCCGACAGACACCCCCCCCCCCCACAGTCGTAACGGTCGATGCATCGTGGAAGTCGTGGCTGGAGTGGAACCGACGAGGTTGCTCAAGCAAGGCGGTAGCCCTTTGTGTCGTTGTCGATGTAGCCGAGAGCATAGGGTGGTGTAACCATGGTCGAGGTAGCCGTGCGAGGGACGCCGTGGTCGATGTCGAGTCGGGGTGGCCGGTGTCGAGGTAGTCGCCGTGGACCGGGAAGAAGAGCGGCAGCGGCGGCCTAAGGAGGAGGCGGCGGCAGCTAGATCAGAAGCGCGGCGGCGGTGCTCGAAGTAGGCGAGGATGAACCCGACAGCGTGACGAAGACCGACGCGGACGGTGGCGTTCCCGTGCCGAGGGAGGGGGCACGGTGCATACCATGTAGAAGTCGACGCGTGGGGACGGCGCAGTGAACTGCGCGCCGCGGCGCTACGGCCTGAAGGGGCGACGCAGCGGCAGCGCGCGGGTCGGGGCGACGGCGGGGAAGACCTCAGGGCGGCGGCAGGGACCCGCGTGCCACGCTCGCTACAGCCTGATGGGGCGATGCAGCGGCAGCGCGAGGGTCGGTGCAGCCACGGGAACGGCCTGGAGCGGACGGCCTCGGGGTGGCGGCGGACCGCGGGCCGCGGCACTACGGCCCGAAGGGGCGACGTAGCGGCAGCGCGCGGGTCAGTGCAGCCGCGGGGAGAACCATGGGGCGGCGACAGGGACCGCGTGCCACGCTCGCTACGGCCTGATGGGGCGACGCAGCGGCAGCGCGAGGGTCGGTGCAACCACGGGGATGGCCTGGAGCGGACGGCCTCGGGGCGACGGTAGACCGCGGGCCGCGGCACTACGGTCCAAAGGGACGACGCAGCGGCAGCACGCAGGTCAATGCAGCCATGGGAAGAATCATGGGGCGGCGACGCTGCGGTCCGAAGGAACGACGCAGCGGCAGTCCATTGCTCAATCGGTGGAGAGGCGCGTATACTCGATGACGATCTTCACGTGTATGATTGATCAGACCAAACACATGTTGAACAAACATGCCGATCCGTATACACGCGTTTGTGCAATGAGAATCCATGTACAGGCATGCCACGAAGGCACGAACCAAGCATCAAGTGCAACCGGGGTCACCAACTGCCCGTCGGGCCACTGCCGCTGTGGCGCCCCCGACCCGATCGTGCGCCAATCATACACGCAAATGCACACGATCAAGCCTAGGGACTCACTTGAAGATATCACAACACAACTCTAAACACAAAATAAAAATAATACAAGCTTTATATTACAAGCCAGGGGCCTCGTGGGCTCGGATACATAAGCTCGATGTCATACAAACCATAGCGAAAGCGTTAGATACCTGAGTACAGATATGAAAGATAAAAAGATAAGCCCGAAGAAGACGGGACAAAACAATGACAACGATCGAGAAGGCACAGGCCTCCTGCCTGGGAGCCTCCTAACTACTCCTGGTCGGCTGGCTCAATCCAGTAGTACATGCCACCGGGACCCTCCTGGTAGTAAGCTCCTGCAGTGGCGTCTGGCTCCTGGGCTCCATCGTCTGATGTATCATCAAATGGGTATGGGGAAAAGAATAGCAGAGCAACCGTGAGTACTCATCCAAAGTACTCGCAAGACTGACATCAAAACTGTGCTAATTATGCATTGGTATCAAGTGGAGAGGCTGTATCTGTGGACTATATAGCAGCAAAACCAGAATAGAGAGAAAGGCCTAGCCTATCGAAGACTAGCATCTTCAGGGTCTTGCAGCATAAGAAGAGTACAGGTTATCATATTATTAAATAACAAGCATGTGGAAGCAAAGCCTAGAGATCCTTCCTTGACTCCCTGCGAGAAAGCGATCCCGAAGCTTATAATTATTTAACATGTATCCAGTTCAAGTAATAATAGATCGGGATACAACACTGAGCGTCCTGTTACCGTGGACACGGCTATTCGAATAGATAACTTCCCTGCAGGGGTGCACTACTGTTACCCAACACGCTCGATTAACTCTGGCCGGACACACTTTTATCGGGTCATGCCCGGCCTCGGGTAATCGACACGACGTAGTCCTACCTAGGCTCAGCAGAGAGGTCCCCGCCGGTCTACATCCTAAGTGCGAAGGGGTCATGGGCCATCGCCCTTTGCACTCCGGGTCGTTGTGCGCAGGGTTAGATCCAGGCACCACCTCTGTCATGGATGGCGCCGATCCTGCCGTGCCACAAGGCTGAACTGGACGTCTGACAAAGCTTTCGGCTGATACATACGGCGCCGAGGGTCCCATAACCATTATCCCACGTGGTGGTAGTGCGTATAGGGCCAACGACCCACTCAGATCAATACCCAAATCCGTCATCGCATTATTAGGAGCTCGCGGTGACGATCAGTACTCCTATCGTCCCGTCTCGAGGAAGTGCAACAAGGACCAGGCCCATCCCTCTCGAGGGCGGTCTCTGCCTGCCCGGTTGCGCCTCGTAACTATCTCGCGGGTACCCTCACAGTCAACCCGACTTCACAACTCTCGCGGGTACCCCTCGGGGTCGACCCAACTTTATTCAATAAATGTAGTAAACTCCCGGTAACTGTGTGTTCAGAACATCAAGGAGGAATCCGAGGAATCACCCTCGTTAGATTACTACCCGATGTACTCCGTCAAGGAGAACCAAGAGGAATCACCCTCGATGGTCCACACTTGAGGGGTTGCACGACAGAAGCTCCATCGAAGGTGGAGGAAGAGGAATCACCCTCGGTAGTCCACGCTCGATTAGCTATACTACAGAGGCATCATCGGGAGTGGGTGAAGAGGTATCACCCTCGTCACTCGAGGATAACTCTGTAGAGTCGAACAACTTAGGGGGTGTGCGGTGATGTGCTGGTCTCGGCCCGACGATCACTTCGATCGGGGCACTAGTAACTAAGCGGGGCAACTTAGAACAAAGGAGAGGGGCCACAGATGGAGTTCATCCAACCTATTCTAAGCATTTTAGGATATCGGGTAAAGTATCAACAAAGGTTACAATAAACAACAGGCTATGCAGCAGAATAGGAGAAATCATTTACAGTAGCAAAATCTAATGCAAGCATGGAGGAGAAGGAATGGGCGATATCGGAATGATCAAGGGGGTTTGCTTGCCTGGAAGCTCTGCTGAAGGGGGAAGAGGGATCGTCGGTGACGTAGTCGATCACAGGGACAGCATCGGTCTCGGAGTCTACTGGAGAGAAAAAAGGGGAAGAAACAGTAAATATAAGGCAAACAATTGCACATCGATGCTTGTCATGGCAGCACGCTATTGCGAGAGGTGCCCTAACGCAGTACTACACAAGTTAGTCGGAGCGGGAAACACTTGGAGGTGTTTTACCAGCTCCGGGCAATTACCGGACAAATGAACTGGAGGGGAAAGTTCCATGTTCATCATGTTAGAGAGGGCTGACAGGTATGTGGACAGCGTATTCGGGTTCGTCATATTTTTCTGATCGTTTTTCATATATATATTATTTTAATCCGAGTTACGGTTTATTTTATATGATTTTTCAAAGTTTTATTGATTTTCTGGAATTATTTATTTATTACTGATGACGTCATCATGACGTCACGGTGACGTCAGCAGTCAACAGGACCTGTTGACTGGTCAACCTGACAGGTGGGACCCACCTGTCAGTGTTTGTTTAGGTTAATTAGGGTTTAATTTAAATTAATTACATATTAATTAGGTTAACTAAATAATTAGTTTATTTAAACAGAGTTAATTAAGTTAATTAATAATTAGTTAATTAATTAATTAATTAATAATTATTTATTTAATTTAATTCTTTAATTCTTTTATTTATTTATTTTATTTTCTTTTTCGTTTTAACCGGGCGCTGGGCCCCACTGGTCAGCGAGTCAGGCCGGACATGTCCGCGGCGTGCCCGTTCGGGGGCCGGACATGTCCGGTGTTCGCGTGCGCGCGGGCACACAGGGGTGGCCGGACACGTCCGGGCAGCGCACGCGCGCAGCGGCTGCGGCAGCAGCTGCGGGCGCCGGCGACGAGCGCCAGCACCAGGAGCGGCAGGAGAGGCGCGGGCGGGAGCGGGGCTCCGGCGGGCGCGTGCGGGAGGCGGCAGCAGGCGGGGAGCGAGCGGGGCGCGGGTGCAACAGCGGCACTGCGAGGCGCCAGCAGGGGTGAGCGGGGCCGCGGCGAGCGGCTGCGGCATGGCGGCGAGGCGGGGCCAGGGCAGAGGAAGGCGAGGCCGCGGCAAGGCGGGCGGCGTGCGAGGCGGGTAGCGCGGGCGCGCGCGAGACGGTGCGGCGAGGCAGCGAGAGGGAGAGGCCGGGCCTCACCAACGTTGGAGGGAAGGGGGGGCGGCGAGGCGCGACGGAGCCGGCGAGTAAGAGGCGGGGAGGCGACGGGCGGCGACGGCGGCTTCGGGGACGCGCCGGCGACGGCGACGAGGAGGCGGCGTCGAGCGCGGACGAGAGGGAGAGGGGGAGTGGGGGAATCGGGGAGGGTTTGGGTTACGGGGTGGGAGCGAGAGGCCATATAGGCCAGAGAGGCGGGGTGGGCCGGCCTGGCTGGGCCGAGGCCCAGTTGGGTTTTCTGTTTGTTTCTGTTTCTATTTATTTACACTTTTATTATAGTTTTGTTAAATGTAAAACTATCTCCATAAATAGAGTTGCCAATTAACCCACTGCCACAAAAAGCTTTGGCACATTAATAAATAGTTTGTATTTGTTTATTATTCAAAAGGCATTTAAACAATTGTTTTAGCTGCTGTTTTAATTATTTTAGTGCATTTAACTACTTTATGAAAATGTGATTTATCCACCAAAATTATCTATAAATTATTTGCCACAATTAGAACATTTTATTTTTGACATTTGAAAACTTTTATTGTTTGTCTTTATTTTAAATTTGAATTTGAACTGGATTTGAATCAAAGTGAGACTAGCAACAGTAATTGTGATGACATGGCACCATTAACATGGATTACTGTAGCTCGATACATGGGGATGTTACAGCCGCGCCGGACACCAGCGCGCTGCAGGCAACGCACGCGTGCGGGACGCGACGCCCTCGGGCCAGCGCAAGCGTACGCGAGCGGCCGCCGCACTAGCACTGGCTGGTTGACAAAGATGAAGACGCCTGCGGAGTAGAGACGCGTCGTTGACGACGAACGGTGGTGGGCGACTCAAACCGATCTCTGATCGGAAAACCAAAAGAAAAGATAAAAAAACACCGATCAATCAATCGGCAAGAGAGAAAACCCCAATCAACGGATCGGGAAAAAGACTCTCTAGGGCAGCCGATCGACACGATCGGCGGACGAACCCTAGGTACGGGTGGCGCGGCCCCCGGTGGCGATCATGGAGATCGACCGCCCCGGGGGCGGCGCGATGCGGAAGCGGCGGCGGCGGCGGCTAGGGTTGTGGATCGAGGTTAGGCTGATACCATGTTAGAAGGGATAGAGAGGGATTGGTGGAATCGATGGATTGCTTTAGTCTCGTGGGCATATATATATATATAGGAGTACAATGACCAACTTGGAGTACAAGACAAGGTAGAATAATATTCTACGCTATCCTATCTTTCCTAATAATCAATATACTCAACAAAAACCCCGCCTGGATCCTCGTCTCCATCCTTTCTCTTTCTCTGCATTCGCTTCCTCCCTCGTCGATGCCGCCCCTCTACCACCCCGGCTGCCCGCCAAGCCCTTCTCGAATCACTCCGACCTCCACCGCTACACCCGGTTGCCACACCGCTTGTCCTCCACCGCCGGTCCACACCTCTCATCCGTCCGCCGCGCAGGTACCATCCGCCCATACGGGGTCAGCATGCCCGTCAAGTGTGTGGTGAAATGCCCGTACGATTTTTTTGTCCCTTCTTTGAAGCAATGGATTCGGATATGGAGTACATATACAAGCACTACATTGAGTCGTCCAACGAGGAGGACTATGCGGATGAAACATCGAGATGCGACGACGAGTGTGCAGAAGGGCATATTCTCCATTTCAAGGGATGGATCAAGGGTTATCGAGTGCTGAATCGGAATAGGGCACGGGGGCATTTGATGCTGATGGGCGAACATTTTGCCCCCGATACCCTATTCGCGAACAATTTTCACCAGCGCTTCCGGATGTGAAAAACTATCTTCGATTGACCGGTCCTACAATGACTACTTCATCTTGAAGAAGGATGTCGTAGCGAGGATTGGATTCTCAGGTTACCAAAAGTGCACGGCTGCATTGCGGATGCCTGCATATGGCATGGCCGCATATTTGTGGGATGAGTATCTCCGGATGTCTGAGAGCACATGCGGAGACGTCATTACTGGCGGAGTTACATGTAACCCTGCAGGGGCCATGGCCCCGCAGGTTTGGCAGTTTTGTGAAGAAATTTTTTATAGGGACATATAGATTGAAAAAATTACAAGTTTTGCCCCCTCAGAAATTGATATTTTCTCTTTTGCCCCCCCCAACCAATCTTGTGTAGCTCCGCCACTGGACGTCATGGTCAGATTTGCTACTGCAGTGGTTGAGGTGTTTGGACCTCAGTTCTTGAGAGAATGCCGCAGACACCGAGAGACTCTTGACAATGTCTGAAGCAAGAGGGTGGTCAGGTTTGCTCGAATCTCTTGATTACATGCACTGGAGATGGAAGAACTGTCCAAAAGTTCTACGAGGGCAATATCAAGGCCAAGTTAAGAAGCCCACCATCATTATTGAAGCAGTTGCATCATAGGAGCTCTGGATTTGCCACGCTTTCTTTGGCATGCCCGGGTCCTCACAATGACATCAATGTGCTGCAACAGTCTCAATTGTTTGCTAGGCTAACTGAAGGGCAAGCTCCTCCTAGCAACTATAGTGTCAATGTACATTAGTACAATATTTAGAAATATATCAAATATCGATGCAAAAGACTAAAGGTATAACTAAAGCAATAAAGTAACCTCATGCTCTACCGAAAAGTGTCATCCCGCTATTACTTGAATGAAAAATTGAATTATACTTCTCCAAGAAATCAATTAGAAGTGTTGATGTCGCCAATCCATTGAGTCTTTCTTGTCTCATGGTAGAATGCAAACACGATTTCAACAAGTTATGTCTAGAAAAACTAATGTCCATAATCATACTCCTATTTCTAGAATGCGTGATTTGTTTCTGTTTATGAACCAAACAAAAGTAATGTCAATAGCATTCAAACTTCATCAATTTTAGAGTTTATAAAAAAGATAGTAGAACAGAAAAAGATTGAACCTTGACTTATAGGCTTTTCAAGATATATGAATCAGCTCGGTAGCCTATCGCTGACTGTAGGGCACCGATTGCTGGCTTTCTGCTCGATGGATAGCGCGGCGGTGTCGGTCGGTACTTGCAATGTCTGTGCAATCCTGGCGTGCTGCGTGTTGCGTGCTGCATCCCGCCTGTCACATGCCGAACGGCCCTGTGACCTAGCAGTTCTGCCAAAGCGAGACAGGTCGCCCAGCTGCCCCGGATATTCCCGTATGGACCCCCTTCCCCCGCGCGCCCCCTTTTGGGCCGGATCATGCGCGGGGCACCGTGTTATTTCGTTTCGTATTCTTGCTTTTTCCTTTTCTATTGTTTCTTCTTTAAATAATTTGAGTTTTTTCAGAAAATTTCCAAATTTTAAAAAATTAATGGATTCAAAAAAATATTTGTGGTTTTAGAAAAATGTTCATGAAATATAAAAAATCAGAGTTTTGAAAAATAGTTCAGCAAATAAAAAAATCTTGATTTTCAAAATTATCCATGTATTCAAAAAATGTTCATGAATTTGAACAAAATGTTCGCGAATTCAGAAAATGTTCATGATTTTTTTAAATAAAGTTCAAAAAAATAGAAAAATGTTCATGAATTACAAAAAAAGTTCATCGATTCAAGAAAATTTCATGGATTTGAAAAATGTTCATACATTTCATAAATATTCGTTGAAACAAAAAAAATATTCGTGAATTTCAAAACGTGTTCGTCAACTCAAAAACTGTTTGCTGATACAAAAAAAAATGTTCACGAGTTTCAAAAAAATGTCCGTGAATTTATAATAAATGATCGTGAATTCAAAAATTATTCATGATTTTGAAAATGTTAACAAATTTGTAAAAAAAATGTTCATGAATTTGAAAGTTTTTCATGATTTGAAAAGATGTCCATGATTTAAAAAAAGTAAAAAATAACAGAAAAATGAAAAATAAAGAAAAGGAAAAAACCAAAAAGAAAACGAAAGAAAGAACGTAAATGAAAAAAAGCAGAAAACTGAAACTGAAAGGAAAAAAGAAAAGAAAGAGAAAACCGGAAAGAGCTAATGGGCCTGCCCAAAGTGTACGTACCCGTTAGGGGGGGGGGGGGGGGGGGGGTACGCACTCAGTCGCTAACTAGCAACCTATGCGCCAAATAGGATTCCCATGTGCTACCGTTTCGTCTTTCGATCAATAGAGTTTGGGACAATGTGTTGCCGGATGTCAGGCTTTCGGGGCGGCTGTCCATGAACAGGTCTAAGTTAAACTACGTGAAGAACCTTGTTTTTGCTAGTTACACATCTATGGGATTTAGTCCAGGAAAATTTAATATTAATATAATTGTGCATAAAATTATAGCTTGTATGAAATGCCCAAAATTTGTTGGATTGACCTTGTCGGGTTCATATACAAAAACTTAAATTTAATTTCACTGCAGTTTATGAATTTTTGGCACAAAATAAAAATAGCATTTTCAACTTTTGATTACCTCAACATTTTGTTAATTCAAATACCTAAGTTCCAGAATTCTTTTAGTATTAAATGGATTTATATGATTCTAAAGAGTGGTCTTTATCATACAATCACTAAATTTGTTCTCTTTTCGAACATAACCGTCCTTGCATCGTATTGTTTTCACTAATTTGCCTCTCACTGATTCTCTTTGGTATTAGTTGGTGTAGGGAAAAAACTAAGAGCTCGTGCATCAAAAAACATTGTATTAAATGGTGTTCATAACATGAATTAATATCACACGAAAGAAAACTCATAGTAGGATACTTTTTTCGATAAAGGGCGATTTTATTATCTCAAAATGTATCATCAAGCGGATACAAAGCATTATGAGTAACACCCGGGCTCTGCAAAACTAAGATGCACACAGCCAAATCCAAAAGTCTGACAAAAATTCATGAAATAAAAACCGATAAATCGGCAACAGTAGAATCCTATAGACCAACACTATGCCTATGTCGAAGGAGGATAGTAGGATAGTTATAAGCATATCAACATGAATGTGATGGAATTATATGGATGAGGGTTGGACCATCACTATCACTTTACTTTTTTTTTGCGGGAGAAATACTTGTATTACTCAATTACTATCACTTTACTTAAGCAGTTGTTCCGACCCTGCTTTTCCGTCTCGAGAGATCAGTACTGAATATCCTTTTGTAGTTACTTTGTACCGAATATTCAACATTTCATACAAGTACCCCACAAAACAAAAACATTTCATACAAGAGTTCCTCAGAAGCATTATAAGCAACCCATTAAGATTTCTACAGGAAATATGGGTTGGTAAATTTCTGCTGGTAAGCACAACCATACCATACGTGATATATATTCAACTCCCCGCAATAAAAAGAGAATAAATCCCTTCAAGAAATTCCAAGAAATGCGATATCTTATTGGACTCCGGTAAAGTTACCGACCCTGGAGGCCCATATTTGCAACTGCCGATGGCCCATGCATTCTTTCATTTGTTGTTGTATTGGAGAATCGGGGTCTTGGCCTTAATTCGCTCAGTTCACCTTGGCACAGTTTAGCCTAACCTGCCCCTGCGCGCCCGTGAGCACGCCTATGTTGCCCATATTCACCATGGCCGAGGAGAAGTCGGCGCTGAACTGCGCGGCGCTGGATGCGTAGGTGCGAACAAGAGCGTCGGTGGAGCCGCCGTTGAGGAGCTGCTGGTCGGAGTGGAGGAGGCCGCGCTGCGAGACCAGGTTGCCGTAGTAGGCGTTGTCGAAGGCGTTCGGGGTGGACACGTCGAGCGGTGCGAGGTTACCGTCGCCGCCGGACTGCGGGCAGTTACCCTGCAGCGACGCCGCGTACGCCGCGTTGATGTTGGTCTCACCGTAGATCCGGCTCCTGAAGTTGGTGCACGCCGCCTGCCCGATCGTGTGGGCTCCTGCATGCAGGCGTGCACAAGTGTACAACGTACACATATAAGTAGAGTGGCGTCAAGTGTATGGCGCGCGTACTACCGTACAACAGTACAAATCTGATGGAATGGTAAACCAGGGTCAACTCTACCTGGCAAATGGTTATGCAAATGAACAAAATGTTAGCAAAGGATCAGATCACTCTTTTTTTTTTTGAGAAAAGGCCACAGCCCGACATTAAATCAATGTCGCCCAAAACACCGAAAGATACAAAGTGTCAAACCAGCTTACGAACGACAATCGCCCACATGTTACTAAAGATTAGGACAACTAAAATAACTCATGGAGCATGCCTAAACGAGAAATCTATAATGAATGTACTAAAAGCAAGCTGAGCCATTCGCAAAGAAAAAAAAAAAAAACAAGCCGAGCCAAAGGAAACATTGAGGAGAAACGATCTGAAGAACCTGAGCTGTCAAGAAAGGAGTGGAACAAAGTATGAATACACCTCTGCACCATCAGTCTCTGTCACTAGAGGGGACCACCTATTCCCCACCGATGTGAGACTCCATCCTCATAGGCTGGAGCTCCCCTACAGCTCGAGCTGGTGAGTCGACATATGCCCCTTAGCTAGAGGAGCACACCTCACCTCACTTTCATAAGAAAACAACGAACTTATGCCCCCCCCCCACCCCAATCACATAACATGCGGATGTGCGGAGAACAATGGTCTTCGAAATGACGCCTTCATGAAGGAAATGACATCGAGGCACCGCCGCCCAAGATCCTGAAGGATCCAGGTTTTCATCCAAAGATCAAAGAGGACGAAGAGAGGCCACAACAGCCCCTTCACAATGGATATGACATCCATGGACATCGCCACTGCTAGCCCCGACATGAACTCTTTAGTTCTCACCTCACATCTTGACACAACTAGCCCACTGAGATGACCCCCACACCACTCTCGTTGTTCACCGCTCGCAAGCCACCATATCGCCCTCTTGCTCGTGCACACCGGCTAGTGCCTAAGCTGGTAGTCCTACCCACAAAACGTTTTGGCTCACACCATCCCAAGATGAACTCGCACCCAAACTTTACTCGCCGCCATGCCACAACAGAAGAGTGGCCTTCATAGCCACCATGAGGGAACCTAAACGCTGGCCAGGGGAAATCTTGTCTGGCTGAGCATGCATTGGAGCTCCCCTATAGAGATCTAGACCCAATATCATATGACCACCAGGTTGTGCGAGTAGGAGTGGCGAGGGCCGCCCTCAGATATAGATCCGGTAGTGTAGGGGCGTTAGAGGCGGACTTGAAGGGGCTCGTGGCTCCAACCCCGCACCGCAGCTTCAAGGCAGCCAAGAACCCATCCTTCACACGATGCCAGCCAGTCCCTACAAGACACATCGTTATTAAGGGATAGGAAAGCGCCACTAAGGGAGATCATCGTGCTCGCGCCAACTTGGTGCACCGACATGGCCACACCGGACCTTCGATACTTGATGAGAAGGCCTAGAGCTACCCTAGCTTGGAAAACGCGAGGAGGAATGCCCCAACGCCTCCATCTATCATGTGGGCTTTGTTACATGGTGACCATTAGTGGAAGCTAGGGAGGTGATTTCTTGGTGGCGGCTAGGGTTCTCAACTTGAGTCACCTGAGTACACAGGGGCACGAGTAACACATTTTTCAGATCACATATTAAAATAGTGATTCATGGTGCCACGACAGGAAGTTGACATTTAAAATTGCCAATTGGGAGAGGCACGAGCATTATTTGTCAAATGGCATGTAGGAAAAATATTTATTGTTTTGTATCAAAAACTACAATATAAAATAAGATAGGGATGTGGCATGTGTGAGACAATTCACATCATCGTATGACAAATGCCCTTTGTAGTACTCTTGCCCAAATTGGCTTAAATGTGGGGCATGTCCACATATACATAACACCACTTTCCATTTGGGGCTAGTACCACCAGCACCAAGATGGATTGATGCCCTCCCTCTCGTGATGGGAAAGACACTATTAGGAGAAGGAAATGCTCTAATTTTGTTCCTCATGAATTGTTCATGGGCCAAAATGGCTCCCTCTCGGACCAGCAGGGTTGGGCCGTTTAACCGCCCTCTGTGTCAAAACCCGTGAATCCCCCGAAAACATGTGTTATTGTGTTAAAATAATAAGGTCCACCCGGACCAATCGCTCATGTCTCAACCCAAACACTAAATTCCCCATCCAAGGTCCTTGCTTGAGGCCTAGGAGGGCCATAGGCGCGTTCAAGTTGCACGTGGACGGGGAAGATAGAGCAATAGTCGAGCGCGATCTTCTTGTTGGCATCTTCAACCACATAACTCTACGAGGCATGGTATTACACTCAACCCCTTCCTCGTTTTACGGTTGAAGTCCTCATCGGGATAATGCTAATCAACAGATGTGGAAGATAACACTTCGGTGCATGTCCAGTGTCGTCTGCCCTCAAGAGGCCCACAAGTACATGCGGCCCATGCAATTGACTTTCCTCTGATACAACATGTAACGCCATGGCCCAAATTTGGCCAAATGCACTGCCTACATGTGGGACAGGCCCACGTATACATGGCGCCCCTCATACACTTTGGACGTCACTTCCTTTATGCTGCCAAACTCTATGTAAACTCTCCTTGTGGAACTAATCCAACCACACAACTTCACCCCGGCCAATATGCACCTCCACGAACGGATTAGGATATTACACCGATACGTCTCCAACGTATATATAATTTTTGATTGTTCCATGCTATTACAGTATCAATCTTGGATGTTTTATATACAATTATATATCATTTTTTGGGACTAACCTATTAACCTAGTGCCCAGCGCCAGTTGCTGTTTTTCTGCTTGTTTTTGGCTTTTCAGAAAATCAATATCAAACGGAGTCCAAACGAAGAAAAAACTTTGGATTAATTTTTTCTGGACCAAGAGAGACCCTAAAAGGTTCGGGAGAAGACCGGAGGAGTCATGAGGGAGCGACAAGCTCGGGAGGTGCGCCCAGGGGGGGTAGGCGCGCCCCCCAGGCTTGTGGGCCCCTCGTGACACATCTTGACCTAATTCCGCCTCTATAAATTCTCAAATATTCCCAATATACCAGAGAAACACATGAAATAACTTTTCTGCTGCCGCAAGCTTCTGTTCTTCCACGATCCCATCTGGAGGCCTTTTCCGACACTCTGCCGGAGGGGAATCGATCACGGAGGACTTCTACATCAACCTTGCTGCCCTTCCGATGATGTGTGAGTAGTTTACCACAGACCTACGGGTCCATAGCTAGTAGCTAGATGGCTTCTTCTCTCTCTTTGATCTTCAATACCATGTTCTCCTTGATCTTCTTGGAGTTCTATCCGATGTAATCTTCTTTTGCGGTGCATTTGTTGGGATCCGATAAATTGTGGGTTTATGATCAGATTATTTATGAGAAATATTTGAGTCTTTTCTGAACTTATTTATGCATGATTGTTATAGCTTTGTATTTTTCTCCGATCTATCCGTTTGGTTTGACCAACTAGATTGATTTATCTTGCAATGGGAGAGGTGCTTTGTGATGGGTTCAATCTTGCGGTGCTCTATCCCAGTGACAAAGTAGGGGACAAGACACGTATTTGTATTGTTCCATTAAGGATAAAACGATGGTGTTTATTCATATTGCTTGAGTTTACTTTGTCTACATCATGTCATCTTGCTTAAAGCGTTACTCTGTTTTCATTAACTTAATACCCTAGATGCATGCTGGATAGCGGTCGATGGGTGGAGTAATAATAGTAGATGCAGGCAGGAGTCGGTCTACTTGTCTCGGACGTGATGCCTATATACATGATCATTGCCATGAATCCGTCATAACTATGCGCTTTTCTATCAATTGCCCAACAGTAGATTGTTTACCCACCGTATGCTATGTGTTCGAGAAAGAAGCCTCTAGTGAAAACTATGGCCCCCGGGTCATTTATCTATCATATATAAAATCCAAAAATATCTTGCTGCAATTTTATTTCCTTTATTTTGTTTTGCAATTTATTTATCTATCTATCACTATCAGAATTAATCCTTGCAAGTAACCGCCAAGGGGATTGACAACCCTCTTGTTCGCGTTGGGTGCACTTATTTGCTTTTGTGTGTGTAGGTGCTGCTAACGAGGTTATGTGTGGTTCTCATACTTGATTGATAACATTGGTTCTTAACTGAGGGAAATACTTATCTCTATTGTACTGCATCATCCTCTCCTCTTCGAGGAAATCCCAACGCAACTCACAAGTAGCAGGAAGAATTTTTTGCGCCGTTGCCGGGGAGACATCACCAAAACCTATCAAGTACCTTCGCATAAACTATCATCTACTTGCTCTTATTTTTATTTGCCATTTTATTTGTATTTGCCTCTCGTTTTCATCTCCCCCACTTCTCATAAAATTACAAAAACACAAAAATATTTTTGCTTGCTTGCTTGCTTTTATTGCCTTCAGGATAACACACCAAAAACAGAAAATGAAAGCAAAAATATAAGATGACTATGGATCCACTTAAAGTTTTCTACTTGGATCATCTTCGATCCATTTGTGCTCGTGCTGAAACCCCAACTAGTTTAGTTGAGGGAAAATCATTAGATGAGCATGCTCATTTTGTGCGTCACCGTTTGTCTCAAAAAGGGAGACTCTTATGGAATCAAATAAATTGTTTGCTATGCTATGCTTGGAATCTATGTGAAATTCATGATTTTACTTGTTGCTCTAAGAACCCTAAAAAACATCTTCCCTACCTATGTGAGTTTAATGATAATGAAATCTTATCTTCTTATGCCAAGGGTGTTTATAGCTACTATGATATCGAACAAATTGAAGAATTTGTTGCTTTCAAGGGTGCCTGTGAAGTTGCTTCTTTGATTGAAAAGTATGATGCTACTCTCTACAAATCTGAAAATCTTGCCATACTTAAATATTGCTATGAAAACTATGCTTCCAATACCTATGTTAGTGAATTCATTGGGAGAATGTCTACTGCTTTGGAAGAGAATAATGATATGCATAAATCTATAGATAATTATGATCCTGTTGATTCACTTGAAATATCCCTTTTTGATGAATTTGATGCTTGTGGCCATGATGCCAATATTAATTATGCTTATGGAGATGAACTTGCTATAGTTCCTTATGTTAAAAATGAAATCATTGCTATTGCACCCGCACTTGATAGCTCCTTGAATGAAAAGCATGGTTGCAATAATGCTATTATAAATTCTATTAATGTCAATTATGCTAATGATATGCAAAGCTACAAGCTTGGGGATGAGGATTTTGTTATGTCCACTACTTATTGTAATGATCATGATTGGGGTGATGCTTCTTATGATCTTAAAAATTTATTTAAGCCTCATGATGAATATGTTATGGATAATAATGTTTCCAATAATATTGAAAGTTTGTAAGAGTGTCAACTTTAGGTAATAATGATCCCACTACTTTGGAGAATTATCAATATCGTGAATTTTTTGATAAAAGTGGGTTTGGAGAGGTCATGACTTTAGGTTATGTTAATCCCACTATCTTGGAAGATTATAAGACTTTTATGCATTTGGATCATGAAGAGAACATTTTATATGATAGTTATATTGTTGAATTTGATTATGATCCTACATGTAATTATTATGAGAGAGGAAAATATGGTTATAGAAATTTTCATGTTACTAAATTACCTCTCGTTGTGTTGAGATTGTCAATGTTTTATTCTTCTTCCTTGCATATGCTAGATATTTTTTGTCTTGATAATTTGTTTGCTTATAAAATGCCTATGCATAGGAAGTATGTTAGACTTAAATGTGTTTTTCACATGCTACATGATGCTCTCTTTGTGCTTCAATTCTTGTTTTTCATGTGAGCATCAATAAAATCTCAAGCCTATCTTAATGGCTATAGAGAAAGAGCTTGTTGGGAGACAACCCAATAGTTATTAGTTTGTTCTGTTTTGTGTGTTTACACAATTATACCTACTGTTATGATTGTGTTTTTATCTTTTAATTAGTGTTTGTGCCATGTAATGCCTTTAGTATGATTTGGATGATAGTATAATTGATGCTGTTTGAAAACAGAAAGTTTTGCGCCCGGTGCAGGATTTTTGGTTCTGTACTGGAACGTCAGAAAAATCTGAAATTTTTACACAGTATTGGTATATGAATTTTTTACGTTGTCCTAATTTTTCAGAAGTTTTGGAGTTACAGAAGTATGACTTTTATTCAGATCTTTACAAACTGTTCTGTTTTAGACAGATTCTGTTTTTGTTGCATAGTTTGCTTATTTTGATGAATCTATGGATTGTATCGGGGGTATATGTCATGGAGAAGTTGGAGTACAGTAGCATTATGCCAATATTAAATATGAATCAATTTATAACAGTACCTAAAGTTTAAGATTTGTTTGTTATACTAACGGATCTCACGAGGTTTCTGTCGAGTTTTGTGTGCTGAAGTTTTCAAGTTTTGGGTGAGACCACGATGGATGAAGGAATAAGGAGCGACAAGACCCTAAGCTTCGGGATGCCCAAAGCACCTCAAGGTAATATTCAAGGAAGACCCAAGCGTCTAAGCTTGGGGATGCCCCGGATGGCATCCCCTCTTTCGTCTACAATCTATCGGTATATCACTTGGAGCTATATTTTTATTCATCACATGATATGTGTTTTACTTGGAGCATCTTATGCCATAGTTTTCTTTTCTTTGTTTGCTTTTTAGTTTGCCACAATCATATTTGCCGAACACACCTTTTGAGAGGGACACACATTTATCGTGATTTGTTAGAATACTCTATGTGCTTCACTTATATCTTTTGAGCTAGGCAGTTGCTCTAGTGCTTCACTTATATCTTTTAGAGCACGGTGGTGGTTATATTTTAAAGAAATAGTTGCAATCTCATGCTTCACTTATATATTTTTGAGAGTCTAATAAATAGTAATGGCAATTTGCACGGGTTATAAGATTGGTCCATAAAGGATAGGTATTCAAGAGGGATATAATAAAAACTTTCATGTAGATCACTGAATATCATAAATTTGATTCCTTGCAATAGTTTTGCGATATTAAGATGGTAATATGTGGGTGTACTAGTGAATGATTGTGGTTTAGTAAGAATATTGGAGTTAAGGTTTGTGATTCCCGAAGCATGCACGTATAGTCCTTAGTTGTGTGATGAAGTTGGAGCATAATTTATTATTGATTGTCTACCTTATGAGTGGCGGTCGGGGACAAGCGGTGGTCTTTTCCTGCCAATCTATCCACCTAGGGGCATGCGTAGTTGTACTTTGCTTCGAGGGCTAATAGACTTTTGCAATAAGTATGTGAGTTCTTTATGACTAATGTGAGTCCATGGATTATACGCACTCTCACCTTTCCGCAATTTGCTAGCCTCTTTGGTACCGTGCATTGCCCTTTCTCACCTCGAGAGTCGGTGCAAACTTCGCCGGTGCATCCAAACCCCGTGATATGATACGCTCTATCACACATAAGCCTCTTTATATCTTCCTCAAAACAACCACCATACCTACCTATTATGGCATTTCCATAGTCATTCCGAGATATATTGCCATGCAACTTCCACCATTCTTTTTATATGACACACACCATCATTGTCATATTGCTCCCTTGGTGGTTTTGGTAATTCATAACAACATATATCTCATTGAACTAATGTCCATTCAAGATTAAGATTTCAGGATGTTCAATGATTGGCATGGCATGGACTAGAGAAGTGGACCCCTCAAAATGCTAAGGACAAGAATTGGCAAAGATCAAGACTCTACATTTTTGGTTTAGTGATCCAAGATCACATTGAGTCCATAGGAAAGCCAATACTATTAAAAGGGGATGATGTGTTGCTTAATGGTCTTTTTGCTCAAGTGCTTAGTGACAGTATTCCTAAACCCTCAACCACTATCTCTATCCAAATATGTCCTAAACCCAAAGTCCAACTCGGCCCCACCGAAATTTCCAATCCGGCCCCACCGAGTTCATCCAAGACTTAGCCACTGCCAAACCCTAACAAATCGGATCCACCGAAATGGATCTCGGTCTCACCGAGATGGCCTTGCCAACTATCTGTAATCGTTTGCATTTACTTCGGTCTCACCGAGTTTGCAAATCGGTCTCACCGAGATGGCTTGCCAACTCTCTGTTGCCTTATTGCTTCACTTCGGTCCTACCGAGTTGATGCAATCGGTGCCACCGAGATGAGGATTGCCCTAAGCCATTGCACTTCGGTCCATCCGAGTTGTTCGTATCGGTCCCACCGAGATTCCTAAAGTTCATATCTTTTACACAGTTCGGTGCTACCGAGATTATCGTTTCGGTGCCACCGAGTTGGGTCAAAAGTGTGTAACGGTTGGATTTTGTGTGGAGGCTATATATACCCCTCCACCCCATCCTTCTCAGTAAGGAGAGCCATCAGAACGTGCCTACACTTCCACCATTCATTTTCTGAGAGAGAACCACCTACTCATGTGTTGAGATCAAGATATTCCATTCCTACCATTTGAACCTTGATCTCTAGCCTTTCCCAAGTTGCTTTCCACTCAAATCTCTTTTCCACCATAGCCAAATCTGTGAGGAGTGTTTGAGTGCTGGGAAGACTATCATTTGAAGCACAAGAGCAAGGAGTTCATCAACAACACACCGTCTATTACCTTTTGGAGAGTGGTGTCTCCTAGATTGGTTAGGTGTCGCTTGGGAGCCTCCAACCAGATGTGGAGTTGAACCAAGAAGTTTGTAAGGGCAAGGAGATCGCCTACTTCGTGAAGATCTACCCCGAGTGAGGCTAGTCCTTCGTGGACGTAAGCCATGGTGGAATAGGCAAGGTTGCTTCTTCGTGGACCCTTCGTGGGTGGAGCCCTCCGTGGACTCGCGCAGCCGTTACCCTTCGTGGGTTGAAGCCTCCATCAACGTGGACGTACGATAGCACCACCTATCGGAACCACACCAAAAACCACCGTGTCTTCATTGCGTTTGAAATCTCCTACCCCCTATCTACATACATATGCAATTGCTTATATTCCGCTGCTATACTCTTAGAATTGCATGTGTAGGGTGATGCTTGACATGTACTAGTGCTAAAATCTGCCCACAATTAAAATCTGGGAAAAGGTTAGGTTTTATTTGGTCAAGTAGTCTAATCACCCCCCCTCTAGACATACTTTCGATCCTACAGAAGGGGAAATGTTACTATCCTTTTCCACACTTGTGCTTCAGAGTAGCACCATGTTTTTCATATAGAGAGTCTCCTAAGTTGTCACTTTCATATACTAGTGGGAATTTTTCATTACAGAACTTGGCTTGTATATTCCGATGATGGGCTTCCTCAAATGCCCAAGGTCTTCATGAGCAAGCAAGTTGGATGCACACCCACTTAGTTTCAGTTTGAGTTTTCATACACTTATAGCTCTTAGTGCATCTGTTGCATGGCAATTCCTACTGCTCGCATTGATATCAATTGATGGACATCTCCATAGCCCGTTGATTAGCCGCGTCGATGCGAGACTATCTTCCTTTTTTGACTTCCCCTTATTAGTCCCTATCATCATATTTTATTCCACCCATAGTGCTATGTCCATGGCTCGCGCTCATGTATTGCGTGAGGGTTGAAAAAGCTAAAGCGCGTTAAAAAGTATGAACCAATTGCTCGGCTTGTCATCGGGGTAGTGCATGATTAATACTTTGTGTTAGGAAGACTAAGTATGACGGGCTATATGATTTTGTAGGGATATCATTCTTTAGCATTTTTATTTTAAAAGGCATGATTATTTGTTGGTATGCCTGAGTATTGATGTCTTCATATCAAATTATAGACTATTGCTTTGAATCATTCGTTTCTTAATATTCATACCGTAAAAGAAGAAAAATACATGATGAACAAGTTAGGTAGCATTCCACATCAAAAATTCTGTTTTTATCATTTACCTACTCGAGGACGAGCAGGAATTAAGCTTGGGGATGCTTGATACGTCTCCAACGTATCTATAATTTTTGATTGTTCCATGTTATTATAGTATCAATCTTGGATGTTTTATATGCAATTATATATCATTTTTTGGGACTAACCTATTAACCTAGTACCCAGCGTCAGTTGCTGTTTTTCTGCTTGTTTTTGGCTTTTCAGAAAATCAATATCAAACGGAGTCCAAACGAAGAAAAAACTTTGGATTAATTTTTTCTGGACAAAGAGAGACCCTAGAAGGTTCGGGAGAAGACCGGAGGAGTCACGAGGGAGCGACAAGCTCGGGAGGCGCGCCCAGGTGGGTAGGCGCGCCCCCAGGCTTGTGGGCCCCTCGTGGCACATCTTGACCTAATTCTGCCTTTATAAATTCTCAAATATTCCCAATATACCAGAGAGACACACAAAATAACTTTTCCGCCACCGCAACCTTCTGTTCTTCCACGATCCCATATGAAGGCCTTTTCCGGCACTCTGCCGGAGGGGGAATCGATCACGGAGGGCTTCTACATCAACCTTGCTGCCCTTCCGATGATGTGTGAGTAGTTTACCACAGATCTAAGTGTCCATAGCTAGTAGCTAGATGGCTTCTTCTCTCCCTTTGATCTTCAATACCATGTTCTCCTTGATCTTGTTGGATTTCTATCTGATGTAATCTTCTTTTGCGGTGCGTTTGTTGGGATCCGATGAATTATGGGTTTATGTTCAGATTATTTATGACAAATATTTGAGTCTTTTCTGAACTTATTTATGCATGATTGTTATAGCTTTGTATTTCTCTCCGATCTATCCGTTTGGTTTGGCCAACTAGATTGATTTATCTTGCAATGGGTGAGGTGCTTTGTGATGGGTTCAATCCTGCGGTGCTCTATCCCAGTGACAAAGTAGGGGACAAGACATGTATTTGTATTGTTGCCATTAAGGATAAAATGATGGGTTTTATACATATTTCTTGAGTTTACTTTGTCTTCATCATGTCATCTTGCTTAAAGCGTTACTCTGTTTTCATTAACTTAATACCCTAGATGCATGCTGGATAGCGGTCGACGGGTGGAGTAATAGTAGTAGATGCAGGCAGGAGTCGGTCTACTTGTCTCGGACGTGATACCAATATACATGATCATTGCCATGAAACCGTCATAACTATGCACTTTTCTATCAATTGCCCAACAATAGATTGTTTACCCACCGTATGCTATGTGTTCGAGAGAGAAGCCTCTAATGAAAACTACGGCCCCCGGGTCATTTATCTATCATATATAAAATCCAAAAATACCTTGCTGCAATTTTATTTCCTTTATTTTGTTTTGCAATTTATCTATCTATCTATCACTATCAGAATTAATCCTTGCAAGTAACCGCCAAGGGGATTGACAACCCTCTTGTTCGCGTTGGGTGCAAGTATTTACTTTTTGTGTGTGTAGGTGCTGCTAATGAGGTTCTGTGTGGTTCTCCTACTGTATTGATAACCTTGGTTCTTAACTGAGGGAAATACTTATCTCTAATGTACTGCATCATCCTCTCCTCTTCGAGGAAATCCCAACGCAACTCACAAGTAGCATACACCTCCACCCCGTTGCCTTCTTCAATTCCCGTCACTCTTTTAGTTTTCCCTCGGCACCTGTCCGCCTTGTTCCTACCGCTACCCCGTCCACCACCTTCTTCTCATTAATGGCATCTCCAACGCCGACCCTCAAACCACCCGCAACCGTCCGGACCGTGCGGTCCGAACGTGTTGTGCCATCCAATGCGGGCCTGTATCGGTCCGCTGAGTGGTCCGGACGCACTTTCTCCCGCAAAACGGAGACAAAGTTGGGGGGGGGGTGCCGGAGTCCTGACAGCAGCCACATAGGACTCTGACACCCCCGGCCCACTAAATCTCACCTTCTGGTCCTATTTTCTTCCAATCTGCCTCTTCTCCCCCCTTACTCTGCACCCGCACCCTCCTCCACCGACGCCGTTGTTGTACCTCTCCGGCCGGAACACAGGCATTATCGGACCTCCGCAACCAGCACCGACGTGCCCGCTCGCCTTTTACGATGGTGTCGTCCACCCAGTACCCGTCCGTAGGCAGTACACTCCGCCCCCCTATTGAATTCGTCCATGGCGGTCACCACGCCCGGTAGGTATTCGGTCAAATGCCATTGATATTATTTTCGAACACCTTGTCATTTTTTTAGAGTACAAAGGATGGCGGGGTACTCGACTATGGAGGATGAGTTGTTGTGTGATGCGTGGTTGGACGTATCCGTGGATTTCGTAGGCAGGAGTAGAGGGAGGCTGTTCTGGCAGCGCATGCATGATTCGTTTCACACGCGAAAGCACATTGCGCCCTATGACATGCACATCATCCATGATCGCAATGTGAGGTCGTTATCATATCGATGATACGCCATCCAGACCAGCGTTACCAAGTTTTGTGGCACGGTTAATATGTTGGAGGCAAGGTGGCCATTGCGCACGGCAGCCGCAGAGATCGTAAGTTTTGCTCCTTCTAGCTCAACTTGTTGATTGATTGATTGATTCATTCATTCAATGATGCTCTACACATTGTGTAGCCCATATGCGCTGTTGTGATGTACCACAGGACAGATGGACGGCCATTTACGTACATATACACTGTTTGATGAAGTTGAAGGGGCATTATGTGTGGGACGACATGATCCGTTCGTGAAAAACTAGTTGAACATCCGGTTAATCTCGTTGAATTTGAACTATTGATGTACTAGACTATATTTGCATGCTATGTATGAATGATTTGTGCTATTTTCTATCTGAACTTTGATGAAATCCGTCGTGTTTGCATGAATTTTGTTCGGTTAGTTCAAACAGGGATTAAAATGTTTGCGGACAACGTTGGATGACCGCCTCCCGCATCCGTATCCGCCGACTGTCCCTCTGTCTGCGGACAGATGCCGTAGCAAATTTGCGGGTCAGCGCCTGCGTGCTCCTCCCCGTGACCGTTTCAACCATGACATGTCTCTAAGCCCAGTGGAGAGTGGACCCCGACATTACACGCCAGGACATGAGTAAGCCCCCTCTCACCTGCACCCTCGCATGCAGTCGCCGGAATTCGCGAGTTAGCTTCCCCTTTGGGTGTGCCCTCTTTCTCTTTCTCTTTTCTTACCCTGCTTCGTTGTGCTTGTCCAACATGAGAGGCTGGAGGACATTCGCTCCATAAGATAGGAAGGCGAATGCTCATCCTTCGCTTTCCCATATTCATCTGATGTAGATGCCCTCGGCTGGTCCTCGTCACTTGTCGGTGTAACTATCAAGCTACTTGTCGTAGCTGTGGTCTTTTTGGTGTACGGTTGTTAGCATGCATGACAATTAGGCTACGTGGCAAATATTGACTAGACTAGACTTTTTTTTTAGGATCTTTTTTTTTTTTGAGGATCGACTAGACTAGACATGTTTGGGAGTATCTAATGGAGCATGTGGTATGTCCATCTTGAGTACACATCCTTTTCTCCCGCAAGAGAAAAAAAAACCAACGTTTCTATTTATCCCGAAAATAAACCAACTCACTCTACATGCAAATCAGCACAGCTCACGAATTATTGAGCGTAATGATTGCAGCAATTAATTACCTGACAGTGCAACCATGTCGGTTACGCTGAGCCCTTTCCTGGAGAAGTTGCCGACGAGATCAGCGAGGTCGGAGGTTGGCGGTGGGAGGTCCCTGTTTGCCTCCGAGAGGCTCGCGCTGGTGGAGTCCCTCCTCCCCAACGGAACCGTATACGACGCCCCTCCTAGCTGCGAGATAAAATCAATCCTTAATCAATCAGGAGTGTTTCGACCGGCCGGCTAGGCTAGCTTATATTTCGTACGGCGACGATGGAGTCCCGAGCGGCGACGGCGAGGATGTCGGCGCAGGAGACGGTCTGTGCGCAGACGGCCTCGACCTGCGCCTTGATCCCGTCGATGACGTCGAGCCCCCTGATGGAGTTGACGTTGGGGAACGCGGTCTGCTCTCCAGTGAAGTTGGCGGTGTCGGCAAGCAGCACCGACGCGTCGCATCCCTGTAACGCACCACATGCCGGCCAGCTTAGATCAACATGATATCAGTATGGATGCTACAAAACAGATGCACGTCACATTCACACCAGTATCGATCCCAGCCAGCTGCTAGTCATATACTGGTGTGGTGTGAACATGCATCAAATTGAGTAGCAGCAGCGGCAGCGGGTAACTAAGTTCGTATGCAGAAGTAATTACTAGTACATGCAAGACGTAACATCTGAAAGAGATTCTTTTTTTTGCGGGGGATCTGAAAGAGATTCGGAATCACTAAATAGCTAGGGTACTGGCAGAAGGTGCAATATCAGGTGCACGCATGGACGCGTAATGAGTGAGGGGAGAGGTGACTTGCTTGGACGAAGCAGTCGTGGAAGTGAAGCCTCAGCAGCGAGGCCCCCATGCGGGGCTCCTTGCTCACCGCCGCCGTCACGCCGCTCTTGATCGTCGCCAGCGCGCTCGGGCAGGATGCGTCGTAGAACGTTGCCGACAGCTGTGCCGACGCCGCCGCGGCCAGGCCAAGAAGCAGGACCGCCACGACAGGAACGCCGAAACCGCCCGAAAAAGCCATTTTCGTCCGATACACAGTGGGGATCAAACGCAGGAGCCTTGCATGCGTATATATAGCCAGCTCCGCTCCACTCTTGTGTTAGAGCATCTCGACACCTCAAATCGGCCTCAAACGCCTGTGCGGACGGACCGATCACTGATCAGTCAAAAAAAACCATTTCATCCGGGCGTCTCAAACCGATCTCAAATGCCTGGGTTGTCCGGCACCCTCATATCCAGTCCAAATGTAGGGCGGATATAGGACGGCCTGGGTGCGCCCGGGCGCATCCTCCATGTCAGCCCGGCCCACCACTAACCCCATAAATAACCTCAATCCGGAGCAAATCCTACCCTTCATTTCACTTCGCTCTGCTTCGTCGCTTCTCCTCCCTCTTCAATCGGATCCAATCCGACCTCTATCCATCATATCGAGCTCCGGCAGCCGCTCCGACGGCTCCAACGATGACTGGGACGTTTTCCTCCGCGAGGCGGCCGGTGATGAAGACGAGCTGGCCCTCCACATCGCGCTGCCGCGGTCGCGGGTGGACACGAGGGGCAGTTACGGATCTGCTCCGTCGCCTGTCGCCCGCCGGCTCCGCGCCTAAGCCGGAGCTGGCCCTTCACGCTCCGCGCGCAGCTCCACGCGGGTTAGCTCAATCCGTGCCGCCCCTCCGTCGACCACCTCCCCCGGCGGCAGCTGCTCCACAAGGGCAGCAGTGGGTTCTAGTGCCCGCTCCGCCGGCGCCACAAACGCGCCCGCCGGAATCCGAGGCGCGCGCCGCCCGCCGCGAGAGGCAGGCGACAAGGGAGATGTCGGTGTACTAAGACATGGGTGCCCTCGTACCCTGACTTGTGCACAGGCAGTTGTAGCCTTCCTGGCGGCAAGGGCTTAACGGAGGATAACTATGACTCAAGACTTAGAATAAACAAGACCGTGAAGAAGACCTCAAGGCAGGTCATCGAGAAGTACTATTCTCGTACTGAAGATCAAGATTGCCCTTGCCGGCAAGCTTCGTACCGGTAAGGTGAAGGCCAAGACTCTGGATGCCGGCAAGCAACGGCCCGGCAAGCTCGTTCTGTCCCGTTACCGGTCCACATCATCATCGGTTAGATAAGCACGCATGATAGGTGTCGAGCAGGCAGACAGTCAACGCAGCTGACCAAGGCACGTGTCAGCATGCCACGCCAGGATTAACTTTAATGACACCCGTCCCTGGGACGTGTCGAGATTACAGGAGGGCGCCAGGACCGGTGGTACATAACTTTTTACCCAAAGCCTCTCCACCCCGACATAGCACCTGACGGTGCATTTAATGCGCTTGTCTTACCCCGTCTGGAGATAGACGTGGTGACGGTGCAAGTTACTATTCATACTCTGTAATGACCATGTTAGCCTCTGTGGTAACCCCTTGGCCTATAAAAAGAGGCCCACGGCTACACTTAGAACGGTCGACTCTTAGCTCAACTACACGCTGTAGCTGCACTTCCCGCGCATCTTGCCGGCAAGCTGCGCTCTTTGTAACCTTTGAGCTCTCAAACAATCAAACCACCAGAACAGGAGTAGGGTTTTACGCTCACAACGGCCCAAACCTGGATAAATCGTTGCTTGTGCTCATATCTACTAGCCCTTCTCTTTGTAGTATTGTGATCCCACTTCCGAACCGCAAAGGGATCCTCTCGATCCCATAGATTGTTGTTTTCCCACGACATTTTTGGCGCGCCAGGCAGGGGGTCTCGTATTACGAATCAGTGTTCGTAGTTTGAGTACCGGCTCCATCACCTTCACCGATGGCGTCGAAGAAGAAGACCGGAGCCATGATGGCTCCCACCACCTCCAAGAGGCTTTCCCAGGTGTCCGTAGACGGCGCGGGAGGCGCAGTCGGCACGGGCGCTATGGTTGGGACGGCCGGCGCAGGAGGCGCCGACGGTGCGGGTGTCCAGCATCCCCACCATGCCGGCGAACCCAGCCACCACACCGGAGACGGCGCAGACGGCCAACTCCAACAACCCGCTGGTGAGCATGTTCATCCCAGTATTACAATTCGGACCGGTGTGAACCAGGACCTCGTCGTCGTGACGTCCAGGGACAGAGCGGCGACATCCAACAACGCTGCGGCGGGACGTGTGCAGCGACCATCGCAAGATGGGCGCGCCACGCTTCCCCGCGGCGCTGGCGGTCCTGGACGGCGTCAAGCAGGCCCTGAGCATCGTCCTCACGATGCTCAGGTTCCACCATCACCACGCCAACCCGTTGGTGAACATGCGCCGCGGCAGTAGCTACGCGACGAGCTCCCTCCTGGCCCAGTCAGGAGTTGAACGCTGTCCCGTTCTGTGTTTCCTGCCATGCCAACCACAGCGGCAGAGGCTATGGCGCGAGTTCAGATGGTTTTGAACTTCCCGCCAGCCCTAGACAAAATGGAAGAATGGAGGGCCACTATCCAAAGTCTCATCAGTTTTGCCGATCCCAGCAAGACGCAGGATGTGGACCCCTCCAGACGACCACCCACAGTGCCGGCAGGACCATCTGGTTGCCGTGCCGGGGACGGTGCACCAACGGTGCAATCGCCTCCACGCCAACAACCACCACGGCGGCAAGCTCGCCGATCGGATGACCAGGACACCATGTCCATGGCATCGTCATATCCGCGGGGCCGCCGAGACCAGCGCCAAGTGCTCCACGAACGATGCGAAGAGGACGCCCGTACGAGGATTGAGCGGCGCCGGGAAGCACGACATCTATCAGACGACCGTGCTGGGCCGGCAGCATACGTGCCAGCGCCAGGGTATCCTGTGTGCCTACCTTACGAGGTGGGCCACCCAGCGTTTACTCATGAGCTACAACAAGTTTGCTGGCCGTCCGCCCGCCCTTTCAAACCTGAGCTGCCCGACAAGTACAACAGCACGGTCAGTCCAGCAGAGTTCCTTGGCATCTACACCATCGCGGTGCAGGCTGCCGGGGGGCGCAACGACAAGCTTCTAGCCAACTACTTCCCGTTGGCGCCTTAGCCCAACGTCAGGTCGTGGTTGATGAACTTGCCGGAAGGCTCCATTTCTTCTTGGGCGGATCTATGCCATCAATTCGTGGGTGCCTACCAGGGTGGCCACAAGCTCCCTGGTCAGGAGAGCGATTTGCATGTGATCCCCGAGAGAGATGGCGAGACCCTCCGCAAGTACATACAGAGGTTCAGCCGTGTGCACCACAACATCCCCGATGTTCATCCCCCAGCTGTTTGCATCGCGTTCCACATGAATGTGCGCAACCGTAGAATGCAGTCTGAGATGAATGTCATGAAGGTCAGAACCATCAACGAGTTGTACGCCTTGGTGGACAAGTGTGCACGTGCTGAGGAAGGGAGGCGACTCCCGGGGGAAGATGCTGGCGCCGACGTCGATTCTGAAGACGACGACGCGGATGATGCATCGACCCCGCAGAAGAAGAGCCGGAAGCGCAATCAGAAGCGCAAAGGCAAGACAGTGATGGCAGTGGAGAGCCCCGGTGACGCCAACGCCGCCAAGAAGTCCAAGGAAGAAAGCCCTGACAAGGAGGTTGCCGGATGCGCTGACTGTCGGGAGGCTGCGGCGGGCGACAAGAGCGGCAGTACCGATGGGCCCTACTGCAAGATCCACCGCACCAAGGGCCACGACCTCCAGGAGTGCCAGCAAGTAGAGCAGCTTGCCGAGAAGTAGAAGCAAGAGTACGAGAAGCGCGACAAGGAGAAGGGCTAGGATGGTGCCGGTGGGTCCGGCAAGCAGAACCGTGATGGCCGAGGGGCCCGCCGCGGCAAGGCCAAGCAGCCGAAAGAAAAGGCTGCACAAGACCAAGATGATGGTGATGAGGACGAAGACGAGTCCGACAAGGAGTTTCAGAACGCAGTGGATGCCATGTGTGTTGACGGAGGCGCATCTTTGCACTCCTCGCACCAGCAACTGAAGCAGTGGATCTGCGAGGTGAATGCCGCGGAGCCCATGATGGGAGCGCAGAGGCCACTCAAGTGGTCGCACACGCCCCTCATCTTTGACACCGAGGATCACCCTGATCGCACCACTGCGGTCGGGTGTTTGCCATTGTTGGTTTCACCAACAATCCGCAACCTCAGGGTGACAAAGATGTTGGTTGACAGTGGGGCCGGCTTGAACTTGATCTCTCCCGACGTGATCAAGAGGCTGCAGATCCCTAACTAGGATCTTGAGGAAACCGGCACGTTCCAAGGGATCAGTTCAGGAAGGAACAAGCCGAAGGGCCAGATCACGCTGCCGGTCACATTCGGCAGCGACCTCAACTACAGGACGGAGAGGATCGTTTTCGACGTCGTCAAGATGCCCCTGCCCTACAATGGCATTCTAGGTTGTCCGGCGCTGGCCAAGTTCATGGCCGCGTCGCACTTCGCCTACAATGTCATCAAGATGCCAGGGCCGATGGGGGTCCTCACCATCAAGTCGAACCACAAGGACGCAATCATTTGCGCCGACAAGCTCTACCGGGAGGCACTGGCAGCATCTGCCGACAAGGCACCTGCTCCTGCCGGCCAAGCTCCCGAGGGAGGAAAGAAGAAGAAGAAGTCCGGCAAGACCCCTGATACGGACTCCGGGAAGCGCACTTTAGAGTGTAGCACGCCCGTCGAGGACATACCAGAGAGCTCTACCGGCAAGAGCAAGAAGTCCAAGGCCTCCGTGCCGGCGACCAAGCAAGTTTCTGCGAGAGAGGATGGAACGAGTGGCACTTTTTCTGTAAGTGCCACTCTCGATGACAAATAGGAAAGCGAGCTCGTTGCCTTCCTACGGGTGAATGTCGATGTGTTTGCTTGGCAAGCATCTGACATCCCCGGTGTTCCTAGGGAGGTAATTGAGCACCACCTTGCTGTCTGCCCTCATGCGAGACCCGTCAAGCAGAAGGTCAGGAAGCAAGCTCTGGAGCGGCAAGAGTTCATTACCGAGGAAATCAAGAAGTTGAAAGCAGCAGGTCTAGTCAGAGGAGTGCTACACCCTACGTGGTTAGCCAATCCAGTCGTAGTGCGCAAGGCGAATGGGAAGTAGAGGCTTTGTATAGACTTCACTGATATAAATAAAGCATGTCCAAAGGACCCTTTCCCTTTGCCGTGCATCGACCAGAATGTAGACTCCACTGCCGGCTGTGATTTACTCTCTTTCCTTGACGCCTATTCTGGTTATCATCAGATCTTTATGGCCAAGGAAGATGAGGATAAAACCGCATTCATCACTCCATGTGGCACATACTGCTTTTTGCGTATGCCTTTCGGATTGAAGAGTGCCGGGGCAACCTTTGCCAGAGCAGTTCAGATCGGTTTTGAGCCGCAGCTGCACAGAAATGTGGAAGCATACATGGATGATATTGTGGTCAAGACCATAGACAAGTCAACCTTGATCCAGGATTTGGAAGAGACGTTTGCGAACTTGTGCAAGCTCAACTTGAAGCTCAACCCCGAGAAGTGTGTGTTCGGTGTTCCGTCCGGCAAGCTTCTTGGGTTCTTTGTGTCTCGGAGAGGGATTGAAGCCAACCCCAACAAGATCAAAGCAATTGAGCAGATGGAAGCACCGAGACGTGTCAAGGATGTCAGGCGTCTTGCCGGCTGCGTTGCCACCCTCAGCAGGTTCATCTCCAAATTGGCAGAGTGCGCCCTGCCATTTTTCAAGATATTGAAAAAGGCAGGTCCAGTGAACTGGACTCCGGAAGCGGAGGCCGCGCTCCAAGATTTGAAGGAGTACTTCTCTTCTCCGCCAGTCCTAGTTGTGCCTAGGCTGCAAGAGACGTTGCTGCTATACTTAGCGGCAACGAATCAAGTGGTTAGTGCTGCACTTGTGGCTGAAAAAGAGGCAGATGAGGAGGAGGTAGCAGCCACAGTGACGGTGTCCTGGACTATGGGGTATTAACCTAGGCAGCCCATATTCTTCGGGCTGGGCTAGTAGGGCCCTCATTCTCCTCAAGGTGGACTCCGGAAGCCGTACGCTAGGGAAAAGATCAGGGCTACCTCTGCCGAAGACTTGACATATACTCCAAGACTTCTCCTGCCGCCTCCACGCCTAGATACCGACCTTGTAACCGTAGATACCCTACCTGGCGTGTATATAAGCCGGAGGGTTTAGCCCTTAGAGGGACCTCAACACAATCTCATTCACCTAGCCCTAGAACTAGAACATATCTTACGATCTCGAGGTAGATCAACTCTGTACTTGATACATCTCCATTGATATAAACAAGAGCAGGACGTAGGGTTTTACCTCCATCAAGAAGGCCCGAACCTGGGTAAACATCGTCTCTTTGTTCCTGTTACCATCTGTCCGAGATCCACAGCTCGGGACCCCCTACCCCGAGGTCTGCCGGTTTTTACACCGACACTGGTGCTTTCATTGGGAGTTCCACTGTGTGATCGCAAAGGATCGATGGCTCATCTGCAGATCAACTGCGGCAGTGGCTGTGGGGACGCCTACGTCCCCGGCCAGCTTTTTGTGTTCGGCAGCATGATCTTCTGCGCCGAATCGACAGGCCACCTGGCCACCGTTGAGAACTACACGCCCGATCAGATTGTTACCTTCGGAGGTCTGGAGTACACCGCGGACTCCCGCGGCGAGCTTGTCTTATCAGGCTGGACCCCCGGCCGGATTCCGGGTCTGGCAAACACCTGAGGTTCGACCTCGGAACGGATCTCCCTTGAAGACCACGAATCGTGCCCCCCAACACCGCCAGGGGCTACGGAGGAACTCCCCTCCCCCTCCTCGGATAACCCCGTCTCAGTGCCTGACTCCGACATAGATCAAAGTTCGGCCTTGGACACCAAATCGGGCTTAGAACCGATCCTGGTGGCGGATCTCAAATCCACCCCTCTTCCTTGTACGGCAGAAAACGCATCAGGCGTGCCACTACGAATCGACCCGGCCTACGGCCAGACCATGAGCCCTGAGGAGCTATCTCACCTCAATGAGATGCTTGACTGGATCCAGAGTTTGTCGATCTCGGACGGCAAGACCTCAGTTTATGATAAGATCGGACTTAAAGCCGACGATCGGGAAATTTACATCCCACCCACCACCCACCTAGTCGCCACTGTCGACGATTTAACCGATATGCTAGACTACGACGAGGCAACCGACATGGATGAGGATGTCGGCAGCCCTATGGACAACACCTTGCCGCCTACTAACACCGGCAGGTGGAATGCAACATCCACGTACGATCTGTACATGGTCAACACTCCCAACTCCCCTCCAAGGCGTAGGCGAAGACGCAGAAGGGGTGCTAACGGGGAGCCCAGCGGGAACAACCCTACCGCAGATACGGTGGCCAACGACGCGGAAGACCCAGGGGAGGACCTTCAAGCCTCCCCAGAATGCCACGTCGACCCTGAGGGCATCCCCAGGGACTCGGATCCCGACGACCTCTTTGAAGGGGCCGATGACAATTATATGCCGGAATCCGAGGAGGGCGTGAGCCTCGGCACCAAGGACTTCATAATCCCTGAAGACCCTGCTGAGCAAGAACGCTTTCGGTGGCGCCTAGTTGCTACTGCCCGTAGCATGAAACGCAAGCAGCAGCAGCTGCAGGCTAACGAGGATGCACTAAACGACAAGTGGGTCGAAATACTTTCGGCCGAGCAAGACCTCGAAGAACGGCGCCGCAGTGCGCGTAAATCTTATCCATGCAGACATTTACTGCGTGAATTTGATGATGAATTAACCGCTGAGGCACCTGATCGCCCCCCTCGAGGACGCGACAGGCCCGCGCGGGAGGATTTCCACACCCAACCAGCCCCACGCCATCATGGCAACGACCCTGTGGAGTATCTGGACCCTCAAGACATTCGACGTTGGATAGAGGCAAACCGGGCGCCACCCCGGTCCATTTATGGATCAAGAGGACGCGCTCCGGTCGGGTTGACGGCTACGATGTCTGGATGGACAAGAACGGCCACGCCCAAGATCAAACTTATACTCGGCTCCCTCCCTACGTCCGACATGATACCGCTCGGTTCCGAGGACCAGCCCACCCGATCTGTTTTACAGATAGGGTAATGGAACACCAGTTCGCCGATGGGTTCAAACCCATCAACATAGAATCTTACGATGGCACCACGGACCCGGCTGTATGGATTGAAGATTTTCTTCTCCGTATACACATGGCCAACGAAGATGACCTCCACGCCATCAAGTACTTGCCGCTCAAGCTAAAGGGGCCGGCGAGGCATTGGCTGAATAGCCTGCCGCCCCACTCCATTGGAAGATGGAAGGCTCTTAAAGACGCCTTCAGGGCGAATTTCCAAGGAACCTACGTCCGACCTCCGGACGCCGATGACCTCAGCCGTGTCACTCAGCAGCCCGGTGAATCAGCTCGGAAATTCTGGAACCGGTTTCTTACTAAAAAGAACCAGATCGTAGACAGCTCAGACACCAAGGCCATCGCTGCATTCAAAAACAACATCCGAGATGAGTGGCTCGCCCGCCAGCTCGGCCAGGACAAACCGAGGACCATGGCAGCCCTAACCTCACTCATGACCCGCTTTTGCGCGGGAGAGGATAGTTGGTTGGCCCGCAGCACTCACGATGGTGAGGCGGGGACCTCGGAGACTCGTGACGCCAACGGCAAGCCCAAGCGCAACAAAAATAAACACAGGCATAGAAACGGCGGAAGCGGCACAGAAGATGCAGCAGTCAATGCAGGCTTCACCGGACCTCGATCCGGACAGAAAAGAAAGCCCTTTAAAGGGAACAAGGATGGACCGAGCCAGCTCGACAAGATCCTGGATCGGCCGTGCCAAATCCATGGCACTCCGGACAAACCAGCAACCCACACCAACAGGAATTGTTGGGTCTTTAAGCAGGCTGGCAAGATAGCGACAGAGGGTCAAAATAAAACCCAAAATCACAGCGAAGACGAGGATGAACCTCGGCAGCCAAACAATGGAGGCCAAAAGAAGTTTCCTAATGAGGTAACAGAGGTAAACATGATTTACGTTACCCACATCCCTAAAAGGGAGAGGAAGCGCGTACTTCGGGACATCTACGCGTTAGAGCCTGTGGCCTTGAAGTACAATCCGTGGTCGGCTTACCCGATCACCTTCGACAAACACGACCATCCGACAAGCATCAGGCATGGCGGATCGGCCACACTCGTCTTGGACCCGATCGTCGACGGTTTTCATCTGACGCTCATCCTTATGGACGGAGGGAGCAGCCTCAACTTGATCTATGAGGACACAGTAAGGAAGATGGGGATTGACTCATCTCGGATTAAGCCTAGCAGCACCACCTTTAAAGGTGTAATACCAGGGGTCGAAGCTCGCTGCACCGGAACCGTGTCCCTGGAGGTAGTATTCGGATCACCCGAGACCTTCAGGAGCGAGGAGTTAATCTTCGATATCGTACCTTTTCGCAGCGGATACCATGCGCTCCTAGAGCGCACCGCATTCGCCCGCTTCAATGCGGTCCCGTATTACGCTTATCTCAAGCTCAAAATGCCAGGACCAAACGGTGTTATTACAGTCAATGGTAACACCGAACGCTCTCTCTGGACGGAGGAGCAGACCACGGCTTTCGCAGCCGAGGTGCAGGCTCCCGAGGAGGCATCCCGAGGTGGTAAACGCACCCCCAGCTCTTCAAAGCATGCGCGGGCCATGCTAGTTGACCTCGGACATGCACCTCCCCACCCTAAATAGGGGTACGCGCTCCTCGCGTGCTTCCCTCGGGAAGGGTACTACGTCCCCAGGGTGCACAACTTCGCACTAAAAATTCCCTGGGTCGCCGAGGAGCCAAAACAATGGAAACGTTGGGTCGGCTTGACCGAGCAGCGACGAAACCTCGGGCTTACATGTCGGCAGGGTTCTGTCAAAGAGCTAGCCAACACTAGCATGCCCATGTGGCTTTAACCACACAACTAGCAGCTGCAAACCTCTTCAAAGGGCTCGACCAACGAATGCATCAAGCGCATACTTGGCCAAAGTTGCATGCTATCAATATCAACCCCCGCTATCAACGAGGACGAGCTGGTCAACAGCATGGAGACGCAGACGTGCGGCAGGAAGCGGCCTGGGCTCATAGACCCGATGACAAGATCCGCCCTGTTTTCTTTTAGTTTCTCCTTCATTATCTTTACTCACATTGTATCTTGTTTAGTTCCCCTCATCAAAAGTTCGGCATGTAAAGCTTGGCCACATGAAATAAAGAAATCGTGCCCATAAAGGTCTTTAACGTATTTTCTTACAAGCACTACCCACGAACCATGATAGCATCTCTAGGGTACAATTGCTAAAGGGCCTTGACTTTACACCCTGAAACACAAGTCCAAAGTACTCGGCGTCTCGGATGTTGCATTATATGCATTAGTTTCGAACCTAGATTTTGGTCAATAGTTGGGTTGCCCGGCTCCTATGTGTACCCCTTACGTTCCCGACAAATTCGGCTGAGGGTGTAACGGGAGAACCACTGTGATAGTGCCGCCAGTTTAACTGGCAGAGCGCCTCAGTGGAGAAAGCCGAAAACTGACTATCTAGGTAAGCGCAAACTGGTTGGCCGTCCGAAGACCGCGTCAAGTGACGTGTCGTTAGAGATCACCTGTGTTAAACGAAGGGCTTCTTCCTCGAATTAGCCATGGTGGGCACGGGCATAGACCTCGGCTGACTAAGCCGACCACTTCACTCACCGAGGGCTCATCATCAGTCCCCACCGTCAAACTCCTATGACTAAGTGAAAGTTATAAAGCCACCGCAGTCTGATTGCCTAGTCCCTATGTGCACAGACCTCCTCCGGGAACCGAGACATCGGGTAAGGGTCATGATCACCTAAAAGGGGCACCCTTTGTATATTGTACAGGGGGGTTGAAGCCGACGACTGGCCACTTTCAGTTTAACACAGTCAAATAGGAGGAATATTAAAAACAAAGCAGAAACATATGAAGAGGAACATAAGCCACACTCATTAAATAACTGATAATTTTTAAAACATCCCATGCACTTCGGCATTCCGAAGTGCTACCTAAAAATACAACTTGTCCTTAGGACACACGGCCTCGGTAACACGGGCGCCCTCCTCTACCTCGGCAAAGAACTGCTCCGCGGTGCGCGCCTTCCCTTCAGGGGGCCCCGCAGCAACAACCTCCGCCTCAACCTTCCGAAAGTGCGTCTTCACGCAGGCATACGCCCGCCGCGCCCCTTCCAGACACGCGGATCGCTTCCAGCGGTTGACTTGCGGAATGGCCTCTTGCAGTCGCGCCAGGAGCCCGAAGAAGCTGGCTGGCAACACCTCTGTTAGCCACAAATTGACGCAGAGATCTTGGAGTGCTGGCCTCGCCATCCGGAGAAGTTCTGCTAGCTGCTTCATCCGATGATTGAGCAACTGCGGCTGCGATGACTCCTGGAACTGCCTCCAGAACGCCTTCTCCGCCTCATGGCCCTCCAGTTGGCCGAAATGAAGGCCGGCGTCCGCCGCACTCTTCGGGAGATCGGCGAAGACCTCTGCAGATCACCACAACTGGGTGAGCTCGACGAATCCTTTGCTGCCAAACGCATGTTGAAGTAAATATGGCTTACCCGCGGCTATCTACTCTACTTGTTGGAGCACCTCGCGGTTAGCTCGGGCCTTGGTCTGTAGCTCGGAGTGCGCAAGACCGAGCCTCTTGAGCTCTTCCTTTGCCTTCTTCTCCTCGGCCTGAAGGGCATCACGTGTTTCGAACACACCCTTCAGGGTCTCCTCGACCTCCACGACCCGCGCCTGGTATTTCCCCCTAGCCACCTTTTCGGTGGCTAGGTCCTTCTCCGCCTTGGCCGCAGCAGCTTTATGCTGCTCGACCTCCTGCCAAGCCTTCAAGAGCGCGGCCCTGAGCCTCTCAAGCTCGGCGATAGCCTCTGTAATTCAAACAGTTCGGCGTCAGCTTCTATCTCGCAAAATACATTTGCTTGAACTCACATCCAAAGAGGAAAAGCATCGGTCACTTACCTTGAGACTGCTCGACCTGCTTGTTCATCAGGACGAGATCCTTCTCGGACCGCTCGAGCTTCCGGCTCATCTCCACAATCTCCTCGGAGATGGAGCCTGGAGCCGAGGTTGAAACCTGCATAGACACTTTCTAATTAGCCCCATGATCAATTCATTGACACTTCGGACATACATTCTGTCTTCTCAGTCCTGGGGGCTACTCTTTCCTCTGCTCCTATACTTCGACCCCAACACCAGTTTTTCAAACTAGCCTTGGGCTCAGGGGCTACTCACTGGCTAGGCCGTCTAAACGCTAGGTAACGGATGTCTTCGGACAGTTACAAGGATCGATAAAGTAAATCTAAGCAGAGAAGGCCCTTTTTCGCGTAAAGACAGAAAGATTACCTCGAAGCTCGTGATGAGGCCCTTGAAGGCCTCACGCATTCCGGCCTTTGTGGACCTGAATCCCTGCAGTGCCGCGCCAATCAATGCGTGGTGCTCTTCCTTGAGGGAGGAGCCCGTCAAGGATGCCTCCATTTCTTCAGTAACCCTGCGCTAACCCGCCCTGGAGCGGGAGGCGGGGGTGGTAAGACCTCAGACCCCAGCACCTGGATGCTAGGTACGAGGGTCTCCAGCTGCGGCGGTGGAGCCGGAGTAGACTTCGGCTGGGCCACCGATTGGCCCAGCCCTTCCTGGATGACCTCGGGGACCCCGTCCCCTTGGCCTTGTGGGGCCGAGGTATCAACCTCGGCCATGACGACCAACTCCTCGGCCCCCGCCGTGTCAACCTGAGGGGTCGGAATCGATGTTGCCTCCCCCAGCCCTTCTTGAGCTAGGGGAGCGCGGTCCGGCGACCCACTGGTGGGCGGCAACCCGCTGGAGGAGTCTCTAAGGCGCGCCCTTGGCGGGCTGTGGAAAAATACTCATGTGAATTTAGTCCTACTGAAAGGACTTGATGTAAAATCAAACACAAAAAATGATTACGGACCTTCGAGGTGCCGGCCTCTTCCTCCCCATTGTTAGGGGATCATCTCCTGACTCGTCAGAGAGTATGGCCCTCTCCGACGTTGTGGCCTTGATGGCGGCCCTGGCCGGGGTCTTCTTCGACCTCTTTGGGCCCTCGGGCCACATCCCAGCCTCGGCGTCTTCCGACGCCGCCCTCTTCCCCTTTGGGGGAGGGTTCTCTTCTTCCTCATCCTCCGCCCCATCGCTCTCATGGGTGGAGGAGGCGTGGGTCTCCTCAGAACGGGTGACCGAGGTCTCCCGCTTTCGAAGACCCGCCCTGCCCTTCTGGGGCTTGGACCCTTTGGGGACCACCACATGCGGCTCCTCAGCTAGGAGCGCCGTAAGCAGGGGGATTTCTCCTCCTCTGGTAGAGGTGCTGGGCACATCATCTGCTGCATCTTGGCTGCCCAGTTCTGCAAATACGAAATGAGGCGATTCGTCAAAATCTGTCTCACTTAACAGGGGAAGAATAAGAACGTATATATCCAACACTCACCGGCGGGGCGTCATAGCCAACCTCGAAGCCGAGGTCCTCCCCCTCCTTAGGAATCTTGTCCTTGGGTAGCTTGAAGAGCCTCGCCCACATGCCGGCCAAGGAGGAGCGGAAGAAGTTGAGCACGGGCCCCGCATCCCCGAATTTATGCTCCCACATCGGGGAGGCCCGGAGTTGGAGTGGGAGGATGCGGCGATGGAGCATGACGTTGACCACTTCGGCTAATTGGAGGTCCCTCTTGGCGGACCACCACTTGATCTTCTGGATCAGGGCCTCCACCTCCTCGGGGTTCCCCCAGATGACGCCCTTCTCCCTCCAGGACTTAACCTTCCTTGGGGGCCCGACCGAAAAGGCTGGGACTTCGGTTTGGCCGGCGGCAAGCGGCTCAGTGATATAGAACCACTCACGCTGCCACTCCTTAACCGTCTCGATGAAGGTGCCTTTGAACCAGGCGGCACTCTGGTTCTAGCTGATCATGGCGCCTTCGCACTCTGCCAGGTCGGAGCCACTGGACTTCGGCTTGACGCCGAAGATCTTCAGCCACAGGCTGAAGTGCAGCTCAATGCGGAGGAAGGCCTTGCACACCGTGATGAAGGAAGTGAGGTGGAGAATGGAGTTCGGGGCCATGTGATGGAAGTCGAGCCCGTAGTAGAACATCACCCCGCGCACGAACGGGTGCAGCAGGAACCCTAAACCTTTGATGAGGTGAGGGACGAAGACTACCCGCTCCCCTGGGTTGGGAGCGGGCACTTGCTGGTTGGCATCAGGAGCACGGGCGGCGACATTGGCGGGGATATACCCTGCATTCCGCAGCTCCAGGATCGTGCCCTCCGTCACGGTGGAGCCCCCCAGTGCCCTTTGAGGGTGTCGGCCATGGCTGAATGGGGAAGCTCGGAGATGCAGAGGAGGAGGAAGGCGAGATTGGATCTGGGCGCTCAAGCTCGAGGAGGCAGAAGGCGAGGGAAATGGGAGTGTGATTACTAGCTCTATTAGCTTTTTACTCTTATAGGTTGCTGAAAGGCTAGGAGTCCCCTCGTCGCGCCAGTAAAAATGCCACTCCTCCCCGCAAAAGATGTCGTTGTACGCATGGGGAGAAACAAAATCTTGATGATATCCCTGAGAATACGGGCATGATCTCCACCTCTATGGGACGCATCAGTAAAAGGGCGGCCTCGAACCATGATTTGAGGTGGGCAGTAACTACCTGACCCGTCGTGGGTAGCGCCGTTTTGATAAAGTTGTCAGGCTATGAGGTACTGTTCACACCTAGGCGGCTAGCCTTCAAGGTTAAGTAAACTCGCGACCCCGGATGGGGAGGGAACTCGGCTGAACCTCATTTGCAAGACACCACTCCTCGGAGGGACGGTTAAGAGATCTTGAATTGCGAAAGGGAACTCATCTGTCGGGCCAAGGACTTCGGATCCGAAGTTACTTCCGTTGGAGAAATCGTCCTCGGCGTAGAAGACTAGTTCGGGGGCTACTTACGGTGTCCTGGACTAGGGGGTATTAACCTAGTTGGCCCATATTCTTCGGGTTGGGCTAGTAGGTCCCTCATTCTCCTCAAGGTGGACTCCGGAAGCCCTACCCTAGGGACAAGATCAGGGCTACCTCTGCCGAAGACTTGACGTATACTCCAAGACTTCTCCTGCCGCCTCCACGCCTAGATACCGACCTTGTAACCGTAGATACCCTACCTGGCGTGTATATAAGCTGGAGGGTTTAGCCCTTAGAGGGGACCTCAACACAATCTCATTCACCTAGCCCTAGAACTAGAACATATCTTACGATCTCGAGGTAGATCAACTCTGTACTTGATTCATCTCCATTGATATAAACAAGAGCAGGACGTAGGGTTTTACCTCCATCAAGAGGGCCCGAACCTGGCTAAACATCGTCTCTTTGTTCCTGTTACCATCTGTCCAAGATCCACAGCTCGGGACCCCCTACCCCGAGGTCTGCCGGTTTTTACACCGACATGCGGAGCCACGACCCGATGAGCCAGAATCTTCTCCGACAAGGTCAAGTGCCGACAAGCCAGAGATTGTGCAAGCCAGACAGCCAGATCAGCAAGGAGTGAAGAAGAAGATGGTGCAGCGCCCAGTCTACTTTGTCAGCTCCCTCCTGCAAGGGGCTAGGTCAAGGTACTCTGGTGTGCAGAAGTTGCTCTTTGGCCTTCTCATGGGTTCAAGGAAGTTGCGCCATTATTTTCAAGCACACCCAGTCACCGTCGTCACTCGCTTTCCGTTGCAATGCATCTTGAGAAATCCAGAGGCAACCGGCAGGATTGTGGAGTGGGCATTGGAGTTGTCAAGCTTTGATTTGAAGTTTGAGAGTACCTCAACAATTCAGAGCAGAGCCTTGGCGGAATTCATTGCAGAATGGACCCCAACGCCAGACGAAGAAGTTCCAGAGACCTCGCTCCCCGGCAAGGAAACTGTTGATGATTGGATCATGTACTTTGACGGTGCTTTCACGCTGAACGGCGCCGGTGCCGGCGTGCTGGTTATAGCATCCACCGGAGAGCACCTCAAGTACATGCTTTAGATGCACTTTCCCCGGGAGCAGGCCACCAACAACACTGCTGAGTACAAAGGATTGCTTGCCGGTCTGCGCATTGCAATCGACCTTGGTATTTGGAAGCTAATTATCAGGGGCGACTTGTAGTTAGTGGTGAGGCAAATCAACAAGGATTACCAGAGCCCTTTGATGGAGGCATACATTGATGAGGTGAGAAAGTTGGAAGAGCACTTTGACGGTCTGCAAGCAGAGCATGTTCCACGTGCCTAGAATTGGATTGCCGATGACCTGTCAAAGCTTGCCGCCCAAAAGATGCATGTGGAACCAGGAACTTTTGTGCTCCATCTGACTCAGCCATCCGTTACACCATCAAGGTTGGCGAAGAAGAGAAAGCAAGATGTTGGTGGTTACTTTCCGGCAGAGCTGCCGGCAGCCGCCAAGAAAGCAGATACCGCCAACAAGATACCCTTGGCCGGTGAGCCGCAGTTTCCGGCAAGCCAGATCCTTGCCGTCGAAGCAAGCGCTCCCGCAGAGGAAGAAATGCCTTTAGTCCTTGTCGTCGAGCCACAAGCTCCGGCATGGGCACAGTCAATTGTCCAGTTCCTTCAGACAGGAGATCTTCCCGATGAGCAAGAGGATGCAGAAAGAGTAGCCCGTCAATCAAGGATGTACAAGTTTGTTGACAACATTCTGTACAGAAAGAGACCAAATGGGGTGAAATTGAAATGTATCTGCCGAGAAGATGGACAGAGGCTGTTGGAAGAGATGCATGAAGGGATGTGTGGCTCTCACATTGGGTCACGCGCGCTTGTCGGCAAGGCGTTCTGTCAAGGATTCTACTGGCTGACAGCCCTTCAAGACGCCTTGGCGGTGGTCACCAGATGAGAAGCATGCCAGTTCCACTCCAAGGACATTCACCAGCCAGCTCAAGCCCTCCAAACCATCCCTCTCTCCTGGCCCTTCTCGGTCTGGGGGCTCGACATCGTCGGCCCCTTCCCCCGTGATACCAAGGGCTTTGAATTCTTGTACGTTGCAATCGACAAGTTTACAATGTGGCCTGAGGTGGAGCCAGTGAGGAAGGTGACGGCACAGTCACCCATCAAGTTCCTCAAAGGATTGGTTGCCCGTTTTGGTGTCCCCAACAGGATCATCACCGACAACGGCACCCAATTCACGAACCGCGCCTTCACATCATATTGCCAAGAACTTGGAAATAAGATTTGCTACGCGTCTGTTCCTCACCCAAGGAGCAATGGACAAGTAGAGAGGGCAAATGCAGAAGTGCTGCGTGGTCTCAAGATAAGAACTTTCGACAGGCTACACAAGTGTGGAAGGCGCTGGGTGGAAGAGCTGCCGGCGGTTCTTTGGTCGATCAGAACGACGCCAAGTCGAGCCACTGGCCAGACACCCTTCTCCCTTGTTTATGGTGCAGAAGCAGTGCTCCCCACAGAACTCAAATACGGGTCACCTCGAGTCTTGGCCTTCGATGAGGAGGATCAAGATGAGCTGCGGCAAGATGATGCCACGCTCCTTGAGGAAGATCGTTTCCGGGCTGCTGTCCGTGCTGCACGGTACCAGCAAGCTTTGCGCCGCTACCATAGCCGCAAAGTGAACGCCAGGAACCTTGAGGAAGGCGACCTTGTTCTTCGTCGGATTCAGTCCACGAAGGGTCAAAACAAGTTGACGCCGAAGTGGGAGGGCCCTTACCAGGTGGTACGAGTCACTAGGCCCGGCGCAGTCCACCTAGAGACCGAAGATGGCACTCCGGTGCTTAACTCATGGAATATTGAGCATCTTCACAAGTTTTACCCGTAAGGCGCAGTTGTCGGGCTACCCGGCAACCTATTTTGTACAAGTTTGCCGGAAGGGCATGTAAACCTTTGTACAGAGCCGGGCGCAGATCCCGTCACATAAATAAAGATAAGTGTTTCACAATTCTTCGTCCAAGTACATATTTGTTTATATGTTGCAGGCAGCCTTGTGTTACATTTTTCCCTTGCATAGGATGATTAACGAACCGTCAAGGTTCCAGCCTCCTCATTTCTCTTCTTTCTTTTTCTCAAAGGACATAAGGTTTCCTCGCGTACAAGTTTCCCGGGGGGAGTGATGGTATGGATACCAAATGACGTTCAAGATATCGTCCTACGGCAAGAAGCACAACAAAGAAAAAGCTAAGTTGCAAAACTTTAAAGTAAATTCTTTGTTGTAGTTGCAACTTCTCCTTGAACGGTTTTGGCCTTTGTATGAGAAACCTGCACGCTAAGGAACCTTGTCGTGATTAGCTACGCCCTTACTTTGTTTCGAGTCTGCTCAACAACTTAAGTGGTTACATTGTGATCGTCAAGTGTATCTTTGGCAGCAGCGGCACTCCCGGCAGGCTGCTAAGGACCTGTTCCTCAAGCGCTCGCGGCAAGAGTGTGCGCACCGGCAAGTTTCCGGCAAGCGTAGGGTACAAAAATCATGCAAAGACAGAATAAAACAAGAGAGATAGAATGCATACATTCATCCAAAGCACAAGTTATATTACATCAAAGCCAAGTGCAGTTCTAACTTAAGATAAATCTGTCTTTTACATGATCATGCGCTAGACAAAGTATAGCTACAAGATTAGTGGGTTTCTCCACCCTCTGTCCTGGGGATCTGGCCAACCCTATCGGCGATAGGCGTGACGAGTTCTTCGGCGACCCTGGTATCGGCTCCCTTCGGTAGATGGGTGAGGACCTTGGAAAGATCAATGCCTGGGTTCCGGTACACCACTTTGACGAGTACCTTGAAGAGGACATCCCGGCAGAGCTTGCGAGATTCGCTAGCAAGGTATGCAGCCCGAGCCCCGTGATGCTTCTCCAGCGCCTTGATCAAGCTTTCGAAGAAGATAGTGAGCCTGGTGCTGGCGGTGTCCCCTTCGGTGGTGGAGTAGTGGTATTCCGGCAAGCCCATGGCCTTCTCGTTTTTGAGGTCCTTCCAAAAAGCTTGTAGGCGCCCTTGAGCTCATTGAAAGTTCTAGCGGTGCTCGCGACCAAGGCGTTCTCATTTTTTAGGTCCTTCGTCAAGGTCTTCTCACGTTTTCTGGCTTCGTCAAGGGACTTCCCCAAGCCGGACAACTTCATCTTGTGATCTTCGATAGTACCGTTGGCCTTGGTGAGCTCTTGGCTCTTGGCGGACACCGAAGTCTGCAGCTCCGCCAAGGTGTGAGTTGCCTTCTGTGCCTCTTCTTTGAGCGCCAGGATCTCCTTGCCGTTGGCGGCGATATTTGCCTCGAGGGCTCGCACCTTGCCTTCCAGCTCGGTCTTGGCGACCTCTGCGGCTTTGGCAGCATCGACAGCCTCCTAGATCCTTTTGGCATGCTCTGTAGCTTGAACCTCGATGGCCTCCTTGTGCTTGCGCTCCAGCTCCTGAGTTTGCTGCGAGACGAGGGCCTAGATCTCATTATCCTTGCCGCGAAGTGTGGCGGCAAGCTCTGCTTCCCGAGTGGCAAGCTCTTCTTCATAAGCGTCAAGGCCAACCTTGTGCTCATTCAGGTTTGCCTCCTCTGCTGCTACCTTCTGCGCAGCCTCCTCTTGTGCCTTGTCGGCCTCGGCCTTCTCCAGAATAAATTCCTTCTGGGCCTTGGCAATCTGAGTATTACGTTCTTGAAGGTCTTGGAGACATTCCGTGTACCAGATCTGCGTTTCCTCCACGCGTTTCTTGAATTCGTCCTACGCCTTGTCAAGGACGGCTGCCCTGGAGTCCAAGCTCTCCGTGCGGCTGTGGTAGCATGCTTGGAGCTTCTGGAAGTTCTCTCCCATGGCCTTAAGAAGCTGCTGCTCTTTGGTCTCGTTGGTGTTGGCATGCCGCTCATCGACGACCTCGAGCCCGGCAGCAGCAATAACCTCACCGTCCAAGGTCTCTCCTTCAGTAGGCGCCCCGATGCTTGACGTCCCAGGAGGGTTGACAAACAGGTTGTCACCAGCCTTTAGGTATCTGCTCGAGAAGGGCTCCTTAGGTGTCGAGGGGTGATCATCAATGGCTGCCTTGCCGGTCAGGATCGCCCTCGTGGCCGAGTCAGCGCCTGGCGCTCCTGGGACAGAGATGTCTCCAGTGGCCTCGGCACTACTGTTGCCGCCCTCCTCAGCAGCGTCCTTGGCGGCCTCTTCGTGAGCTGCCTTGGCGGCCTCCTCGTCAGTCCCCACGACAGCCTCACCGACAGCAATGTTGCTGGCCTCATCGACGGCGTCCCTCACGATCTCCTCAATGGTGGAATCGATGTCCATTTTGTCAGAAGAAGGAAGATCTGAAAGGATGGAGAAGAGAGAAAATCAAGACTCAGGTCAAGTTCAAGAAAACAAAAAAGAAGATTAAGAGAGAAAGGTACTCAATGGCAGAAAGCTTACCGGGCTGAGACTGTTGAGGGAGAACAGTTTCCTCTCCGACAACCTCGCTTGTCGTCGCCTGGTTGCCGATGACCTCGGTTGCCGGCACGTCATCAGTGCGAACGGGCTCGTCTATGGAGGCCCTTGCCGGAGAGACGCTTGCCGGAGCAGCGGTTGACGAAGATGCCCCAGTTAGATTTGCCTCCAGGCGCTCCTCCTCGTGGTGTTCTTCTCCTGCTCCCGTGCCGATGTTAGTGGCAAATATTTCGACACCAGCGCTTGCCAAAGGAAATTGGATAGTGGCCTCACGCTGGGGGCTACGGTCTGGGCTGATATCCACGACCTCGTCGCCTGGCGCCGTGCTTATTGCCGGCTCGTCCTCTGCCGCGGTCCTCTTCCTCTTGGCCATCCTCTGTGCCAAGGTCTCCCTGTCGCTGTCAAGTCAAGGCAAGATGAGACAAGTCAGATTAGCACAAGCAAGGAATCAAGAGTTAACAAAGAAAATTGGAGATGCATACTCCTCCTCTTCCTCCTCATCGCTAAGGATGGAGAGATCATACAAACTCTCAGGCATGGTGCTGGAAGAGGGCGGTGGGGTAGAAGTCCTGGCCCGCTTAGTTGCCGCAGGCATAGTAGGACGAGATGACTCGCCCGCTCCGATGGCCGACGCGGCTGTACTCCTCGTAGAGGTACGCCGCATTCGCTGCTGTTGAGGGGCTTGGCGTTGAGTTCCTTGTCGTCTGGCAACCTTGCCAGTTACCTCCTCGCCGGTAACTTCCTCACCTGAGGGTACGCCACGGACTGGCTCTCTGGAGGCAGCTCTTAGAAGGACACGAGTTCTCCTTGCCGGAGCGGAAGGAGCGGGGGGCTCTTCGGATACTTGTTCTGCAATAGTCTCCCCGCCCCGTTCCCCGGCAGGTTCTTCCTGCTCTTCAGCAAGTTCCTCTGGCGTTTCCCTTGTTGTTCCCTCACCAGATTCCTCATCGACATTGGTTGCCACGGACCCAGAGCCGCCGACGCCTCCAGCCATTCTGGCCTCTACCGCCCTGTTGGCGATATGCTCCAGTTCTTCGGGTGTGGTGTCGCGGAAGAGATCTTTTTCCTCTCTGACGGGCCTTTCCACCAAAGTGTCGAACCACTCTTGCACCGCGTCTTCGGGCGGCTCCTGCCAAAGCACTTCAACGCCATGGGCATCGCAGGATGGCATCACCGCGATGACGGAGTCCTTGGCGGAGCTATTGCATAAAGGCACCACCCTTGCCGGCAGCTTGAAGTTGCCGCTGGGGCGGAAGAGGTGCTCGCAGAGGGCCCGGTGCTGCAGCACTGTCAGGTTGGCATGAAGTCCAGTCCGGACCCGCATGATATCTGCCGCGTTCTTGTAATCCCAGGCGGGCCTGCCCTTGTTCTGTAGAGGAGCAATGCGGCGGTGAAGGAAGTCAGCCCCCACCATTTCAGCGGTGAGGCCGGCAGCCTTGAGGCGGAGGATGCGTGTGGTGGCGATTGTGAGCTTCTCGTCATCAGCGGCAAAAGAGTTCCAATCCGTGCCGCGCTCCACCCTCACCGTCCTGGGATGGCAGAGCTCCGGAAAATCCTTTTCCTTGATCGAACACCATTCCCCGTGCCACTCGTTCCACTGCTGATAGGCCAGCCCCGGAAGGTAGGCGTTCTCATCCCTGGGGATCCAAGTGATGCAGCCGGAGAGAACATCTGCTTCGATGCGTGGGGTGAAGTAATGGCGGAAGAGAGCTACACTAGGCAATACTCCTATGAAGTTTTCGCACATATGTGCAAAAACAGCCATACAAGTCATGGCGTTGGTGGTGAAGTCCAGAAGGTGAAACACGTAAGTATACATCATTTCTACAAAGAACTCAGAGAAGGGAGGAACGAGCCCACAGTAAAAGTATACAGCGAAGAAGGGGTACTTGTCTGGTCCAGGCCTGATGGAGCCGGGAAGGACCTCTGGCGCGGTGTGGGCACTTGTTTCTTTCCCCCCACATGATCGAGTATCGACTCACCAAGTCGCTCTGATCCAGCACCGGCTCGAAGACGACGCTGTTTCTCTGCGCCGCTGCCAGTTCTTCCTCGGGATCGACCGCCTTCCCCGGCCTGTTTCGGTTCCTCTTGGGAGCCATAGTTGCGCTGGGGACGGCGAATGTGGAAGCAGGCGGGGGAGAGCTGCGCTGCACGGCGGAGGAAGCGGAAGGTGTGTTTTCTGCTCTGGCGCAAGTTAGAAGATGAAGACGGCAGCGATGGCGAGATTGGGAGAAAGGGGGTAAATGAGCAGCGCCCCTCGTGGATTCCTTTTTATGGGGAAGGCGCGGGGGCTGGCTCTTTACCGTCCTACATGGCTGCGCTTTTCAGGCGCACTACCTCCCCGCGCCCGTTCCATTCCACCTCTCCCACGCCCGCATTTAATGCTCGTAGTGGGGGGCATGGTAACAGAGAAGATTACGACAATTATCCTCTGCCACGCGTACCTGTGCACTGTTCGAGCCTAGCTCAACGACGCCTCGCATGCGCGTGTGGCCCAGGCCCAGGGGCTCCTGTCGGTGTACTAAGACATGGATGCCCTCGTACCCTGAATTGTGCACAGGCAGTTGTAGCCTTCCTGACAGCAAGGGCTTGACGGAGGATAACTATGACTCAAGACTTAGAATAAACAAGACCATGAAGAAGACCTCAAGGCAGGTCATCGAGAAGTACTATTCTCGTACTGAAGATCAAGATTGCCCTTGCCGGCAAGCTTCGTACCGGCAAGGTGAAGGCCAAGACTCTGGATGCCGGCAAGCAACGGCCCGGCAAGCTTTGCACCGGCAAGCTTGTTCTGTCCCGTTACCGCTCCACCTCATCATCGGTTAGATAAGCACGCATGATAGGTGTCGAGCAGGCAGGCAGTCAACGCAGCTAGCCAAGGCACGTGTCAGCATGCCACGCCAGGATTAACTTTAATGACACCCGTCCCTGGGACGTGTCGAGATTACAGGAGGGCGCCAGGACTGGTGGTACAGATCTTTTTACCCAAAGCTTCGCCTCCCCGACATAGCACCTGACGGTGCATTTAATGCGCTTGTCTTACCCCGTCTGGAGATAGACGTGGTGACGGTGCAAGTTACTCTTCATACTCGGTAATGACCATGTTAGCCTCTGTGGTAACCCTTTGGCCTATAAAAGGAGGCCCACGGCTACACTTAGAACGGTCGACTCTTAGCTCAACTACACACTGTAGCTGCACTTCCCGCGCACCTTGCCGGCAAGTTGCGCTCTTTCTAACCTTTGAGCTCTCATACAATCAAACCACCAGAACAGGAGTAGGGTTTTACGCTTACAGCGGCCCGAACCTGGATAAATCGTTGCTTGTGCTCATATCTACTAGCCCTGCTCTTTGTAGTATTGTGATCCCACTTCCGAACCACAAAGGGATCCTCTCGATCCCATAGATCGTCGTTTTCCCACGACAGGAGAGGGCGACCGCGTCGGCACTACTGGGAAAGGGCTTATAGGTGAACCCCAATTAGTGGCGGGCACGGCGGGGCACCCGCCATAGCTATTTTTGAAAGCAAGCAGTGGCGGGTGACACAATGCGACCGCCAGAGGTACTGGACTAGTAGTGGCGGGTGCCGTAAATTGCCCGCCACAAATAAGCACCGCTGAGCATGGCCACGTGATGAATGTGGTCAGTGGCGGGTGTATATAATTGCTCGCCACTACTCTGGAAGGCAACACTGGCGGGCGCACTATACTGCTCGCCATAGTTTAGTGGCATCGGAAAAAAAATTACATAGATATTATCTGTGGCGGGTAACTGCCAGCAACCGCCACAACTAAGTTAGCTATGTGGTCGTCCACAAATCAAATCGGCTTTGCCGCCACCACCCCAAAGTAGCAATGGCGGGCGATTTGGCGCGCCCGTCACACACGATGAACTCAATCAACTATCCACACGCGCACGCCCCCTCCCCTGGTCCACTTCACTCTCTCACTCTCACTCTCCCCATCTCGTCGCAGTCGGCTCATCCACGCTGCCACCGTCGCCGTCGGCCTCGGCGTCCGCTGCCACCGTCGCCATCCGCTGCCTCCGCACGTCGCCGTCCGCTGCCTCCATCACCCTCGCCGTCGGCCTCGGCGTCCGCAGCCGCCGTCGCCAGCCGTCCGCTGCCTTCATCACCCTCCGTCCGCTGCCTCTGTCACCGTCTGCTGCCTCCATCGCCCTCGCCGACGATCCACCCCATCGCCGTCCACTCGGTAATACATCGCCATCCCCGCCGTCCCCGCCTCTCTCTCCGGCCGGCTTTCCTCCTCGCCACCCGCGGCCGTGGTCGCCACGCACATGGACAGCCGCGGCAGCAGCCACGCACACGCACACGGACGTTTGACTAGGGTTAGGGTTAGGGTATATATTTCTCTTATTGTGTGTTCATAATCGTTAATGAGTTCAATTTATTCATACTAGAGTTCAATTATAGTTGTAGTTTCTAGTTCTATAGTTTTGAAGGCACAGATCAAAACAATTATAGTTGCAGCAGCCACATACGTAACCATCAACGAGGAAACCCAAATTGTTCATATTAGAGGTCAATTATATAGTCTCGCATATATATATTCTATTATTCTTTACATTATTTCTGTTCATACCGAGTTCAATAATATGTTGCAGTAGATGCCTTCAGTTAATTATAGGTATACATGCTATAAGTGCTAAAGTTTTGGCGAAGCGATGGATGAAATCAGTGGCGGAGCTATGTTGTAAGCTGCAGGTGCCATGGCCCCCCAGCTTTGGTATAATATGTTTGCCACACACAAAAAAGCTTTGGTATAATATGTGAAGGAAATTTTTTTGGGGGGAGAAAGATTAGGGAAAGTAGAGTCTTTTGGCCCCCCAAACATCCATATTTATGTTTGCCCCCCCCCCCCCAAAGATATTGCCTAGCTCCGCTAGTGGATGAGATGAAGTATCATTTTGCAGGGAACACCTCCGAGTGGCCTATGTTTTGCCGGAATGCTGATTCATTTCCGTCCTGGCAAATTTCAGGCGCTCGATATGTCCTCTTTTTAGCAAAGGTTATGCCGAAATTTCGGCATGACTTGTGGTAACTAGTATGATATTTAAACCGCATACTTGACAAAAATATACGTACATGTATCCTGACAAGCACTAGGTTAATTTACATATATTGCAATACAAATTAGCCACACAAAGTATGCATTTTGCAAACCTTGCGAATGCTTCAAGCTTTCGGTTGTTTGCGAACTTTGAGGTACTTGCAATCGTAACTACTGCTCCGACGTGCCTTCCACAGGAAATGTATGACGACGATCGCATCCCCGAGTGTGATTACTGCTCCGACGATAGCGGTATGTGTGATAGACCTCACCTGGAAAACGGTAGGCGCTTCACCCTCACGCTGAAGGAGTGCTTCGAATACGAGACGGTATGTAACGACGGCTAGTATGTAATTAAGCAAATGACTAGTGGTTTCTATTTTAACGTGTTATTTTCATTTTTTACAATTCGACTAGTGCATCCCCTGCTATGCAAGACCTTATGTCTTAGACAAGCTCGGTTTCGAAGATAGAGAGCGTATGGAGACGAAGAAAGCTCACCTCAAGACGAAACATGGTTTCACTTTTGAGGTTAAGCTCTACAATGGATTAAATGATTCCCATTTTGGTTGTTCAAATTGGAGAGCACTTTGCAAGTCCTACGGATTTGAGGAGGATATGAAAATAACATTCGATATTGGTGGTGAAGATGATCCTGAAGATAATATCGAAATTTGGGTGGATGTGGACATGATTCCAGTTCTACCTCTATGTGAGTTCATCAAACTAATTTGTTAAGTAATTTATATTGTTTACTTAAAAATAGTTGGTACTCATCTGTACTAAAGTTGTTTATTTTCAACTGACAGCTTATTTCTTTGCTCCAAGAAATACAAGGAAGGCAGTAGATAAGATGTACTACAGTTATGCCTCAGAACTAACTTGTGAAGAGAAAAAAATCTCTTGTCACATTTATTAATGATGTTGAGACTTTTAAGATCAATTATCAAATTGGCAACAATTATACTGGATAGGTGCCTCTAGTCCACGTGTTGAACCATGGTAACATCCGTGTGCATAGCATGGTAAGATTTAGTACTATTGTCTCACTAGTCTATCTTTCGCATACATTCTTCTTAAGCAAAACTACATTGCTAACTATATTACTATTATTTTCTTCAACAAAAGCTCCCATGGGATGTTTTGCCTGACCTGATGTTTATGGAAGGTAACATGCATATTGTTAGCTTACCACCAAGTCCGCCAGTGTCTTTCTCTAGTGCATACTCGATTTCTTCAACAGATGTACGCATCAACATCAAAGGATGGGCCAAAATAATGAACGCGCGCATACAACCAATTGGAGACAACATGGATGTGCGCAGGCCATGTATTGGAGACAGGTGGATCTCTATTCTCCATTGCGGAGATGGAGGGATTTACCTGTTTTATACAATTTTACCTAAGAGAGAGGAGTAGGTCATAGCTAGTACTTGTCATGTGCTAGAATGATGACGAGTTATTTACCTTGGATGATAACAATTATCTACTGTTGTTTAACTTATCATGTGTCATGGTTTTCTTTCTTATTCGATTTGAACATTAATTATCTTTGTGTGCAGTCTCCTCGCCCCAGGCTATGCAAAATTGTAAATCAATCATGATGTATGAATATATTATAATTCTTATATGATGTGTATGTATGTATGAACACATTGTATTACATGACCTATACTGTGATGTCACATATTCGTAGTATAGTCTGGGTATTTGTCTCAATTCCTTAAATTATTAGCAGTGGTGGGCATCAAGAAGAGCTCGCCACCGAGAGTGTGCGCCGTCAGCGCCGTTAGTGGTCATAACTAGTGGCGGGCCCTAGGGCATGCTCGCCACTGCTAGCTATGTACCACTGGTGGGCGAGCGCCCGTCACTGATGCCGTGTTAGCAGTGGCAGGAGGTCAGTGGCGGGCGCCCTTGAGAGCCTTGCTCGCCACTACTGGGTTTTTTGCGCCCGCCACTGCTAGGCATTCCTGCAGTAGTGCAAAGGCGATCGCGCGGTCTTCCCGCCGCCGCCACGGGATGTCGATGATGCCGGATGAGGAGGAGCGGCTCCTCGCATGAGTGTACCACCAGTCACTTACGACAGCGGAGACAGACGCTCGCCGGCTCCGGAGGAAGATTGCCAAGGCACTCCGGCTGGGCATTGAGTAGTCCGAGCGCGAGACGGCGGACGCGGCGGCGGGGCGGCAAGGATGGCCAAGATCAAGCGGAAGCAGGACCGCATCGTCCGAAGGTTGAAGGGCTACATCGTCATCTCCTCTTCCTCCTCCTCCTCCGACGGCTCTAATTCCGACGACCCACCTCCTGCTGAGGACGCCTACCTGGATGCCTATAGTAGCGCCGGCAACCGGAAGGGCAAAGGGTCAGCAAGAAGTGGTGAAGCTCAGCCTTTTCTCTGATTTAAATTTCTGTTTTTAGTAATCTAGCTTGAATTTGTCCGTCGGCTGAACTGTGGTGAACTTTTAGTGCGGTTTATGTAAATTATCTTTGTTTGTTGTTGGTTTTATATGTCTGTTTGCTTAAGCATTTGTATGTCCATTTGATCTACATAGTTTAGTTCTACGTTGCATGCTTTAGTATGATATAGGGTGCCGGATATGATGTACGTGGATGTGGACACAAAGATTTGAGGACTTCCCGGTCACTATCCGCGGACGCGCCCGCAGACGTATAGGGTGCCAGATTTGGCCGGTTATAGATACTCTTAGAGCATTAGAGTGGGAGCCCTCGCACACATCCAAGCGGCATGTTCGGCCGGTGTCTGGACAGAAAAATGCCACCCAACCGAACCTGGCAAATTCGGCCAAATGTCTGGGCTGACCAGCACCCCATATCCAGCTCATATGAGGGGCGGATACGGGACGCCAAGACGTGTCCGCCATGTTGGATTAATGCTAAATCTCTTGAAGACATCCCCGTCCTTACCCGACCTTCCCTCTTCCTCTCCTCTTTTTTGCCTCATCTGCACAGCCGCCACCATAGCTCTGCCATCGTTGCTCCACCGTCGTCCCCAACCACAACGCCACCACCGGAGGCCCCAACCCACAACGTTGCCATCCGTGTCACCATCGGAATGCAACTTCTCTGGACATCACCTCATGCTCTATGTGTTCGATGAAATGTCCAAACAGTTTGTTTTATTCTTTTGGTCATTTTTAGGTCATTGATGGATTCGTTGTCGAATGATGTGTATGGAAATACGGACCTTGAATAATTTATATACATAGGGTTCATCGATTCATCAGATTCAGATGGCGAAGATGCTGAAATGATGATGATGATGAGCACCCAGGTAGAATTGGAGGAGCAGGAGGAGCTTGTACGAAACTTCAAGGGTTCGATAAAGGGCATAAGAGTTGTTCCCCGAGATAGGATCGCTGGTGCAAGGCTTTTCTACGTCAACTAATTCAAATCGAACCCAACGTACTATGAAGAATTTTCCCGACGTCGCTTCCGGATGAGCAGTGATTTGTTCTTACGCGTAGTGAATGTCGTGGAGGAAGCTGATGACAACTTCAAGCTAAGAAAGGATTGTTGCGGGAAACTTTCTATCTCTTCTCTGCTGAAATGCACGAGTGAATGCTTGCTTATGGTAAGGACATAGATGCCATTTATACTGAAATCCGGACAGGAGAGACTACATGCCTGAACACCACATTGCAATTTGCACGCACCATGGTGAAGGTGTTTGGGCCAGAGTAGCTGAGGGAACCAACTATGAAGGACACAGAAAAATTATTGACAATTGGAGCATCAAGAAGATTTCCAAGTATGTTTTGTTCAGTTGATTGCATGCACTGGCAATGGAAAAACTGCCCCAAAGATTTGTATGGGCATTACCGAGATCACACCAAAGAGGTCACCATCATGATTGAAGTAGTGTCATCAAAGGACTTCTGAATTTGGCATGCTTTCTTTGACAACCTAGTTCTAACAATGACATCAATGTGCTCCAACGACCTCCTTTGTTCAAAAGACTTTGTGATGGGGAAGCTCTGCCGTGCAGCTACACCATCAACGGGCACAACTACAATATGGGGTACTACCTTATCGATGGTATCTATCCTCAATGAGCGGCGTTTCTCAGGACCATATCCAATCCTCGTTGTAGGAAATAATGTCTGTTTGCACAGGCGCAAGAAGGTGCTAGGAAGTATGTGTAGAGGGCATTCAGAGTGCACCAAGTTCGTTAGTATTGTTCGTGGAGCTGCAATGTGGGAACCGGAGACACTTTGGCAGCTCATGACATATTGTATAATATCTTGCAGAACATGATTGTCAAGGATGAGGGAAAAGGGGCAGGCCAGACACATGATTTTGAGAAGTACAGAGTTCAGATCCGACTCCCGAAACAAGAGGCGAAACATATTACCCAGTTTCTTAAGATGCACCGACAACTTCGAGATCAGGTGCACATGCAACTTCTCAATGATCTTGTGGAATATATGTAGATACATGTTGAAAATCACTGTACCATGTCGTTTATGTTTCAGTTATGCACTGTAAACAAATTTTATGTTTGGACTATGTATTTTTTTTGTAGAAATAAATTGTATTTGTGTGCGCTATTCATTGTTTGTGTGTGATGATCAACATGCATGTGTTTATATGGATTTGACATTCTGGAAGTAGGGGATGTGATTACAAATGATGACATTTAAGGGCCGGACCGGCGCTGTCTATGGATGCATCTGGGCACATTCGCGGACGTACATGACCTAGATATGCCCACTTTGGTTGTAGATGCTCTTACCGTACCAGGACGCGGATTAACTGAGCTCGAGTGAACAATAAAATCCAAAATAATTGAAAAAAATAAAAAAATCTGATTTTTTTGGCAAAATTTGACAAATGTTTTAAATGCTTGCAAAATTTCATCATAAAATGACATTCGTGGAAGTGATGGAAAACAAAACAAAACCAGCATTCTAAAAGCAACTTTTTTGGAGTATTATATATTTTGTGCCACGACTTCCATGAATGTGATTTCATGATGAAACTTTGCAAGCACTCAAAACATTGGTGAAAGTTTGTCAAAAAAATTAGTTATTTTTTTAATTTCCAAATTTTACTGTTCATCCGAGCTCGAGTTGAGAAGGACACTTTCGCTCTTACCAATACTACTATGCCTCAGCCTCGTGATAGAGCTAGCTGAGGCAACAAATCTCGGTGCCCCATGGGTTGTGTCCTGTCTCCTGTGTGGTAGCTAGCTGGTTAATCAACCTCCCGTGCTGCAATGCCTCTCTGGAGTTCTAGGTAGGAAGTGCTGCTTGCCGCACCCGGCAGCAGTGCTGCCGGGTATTGTCATATCCAATTCGGTAATACAGTCATTGAAGCATTGCAAATATAAAAAATAGCATAATGTAGTTGTGTTTATCAATCTAATATATCAAGTTTATATCATACACATTCAATACATAGCAATTGGTTCAGGAAACAACAAAAGGCTTCAGTCCAAAAGCAAGCTATATTGGTAGCAGCATTAGTAAGCTCAATCAGACACAGAAAATGGATCGGAAATCGAAGAGAGCATCAAAAGGCTCAACAGATTACATGGCAAGGGCCAGCTAACTATTTAAGAAACAGTCGCCAACAAATATATAGTTAAACAACATCCATACGGAGTAGAAATTACGTAGTCCTCGACTGCGCATTAGATAATGCCCTATTGCATCCTGTGAGGCATAATGACATTTTATCCAAGAAGGATCAAGCATGCAAGCATTATTGGTAAACATGGTAAACAAAAAAGTTCATATAGAGATGGTATTCCTTCAAGGAAGAGTTGTCATGATATGCAAGTAATAGACATGCAAAAACCGATCACTCAGGAGCAAGAGCCTATGCACCAGTTCACAACACATAAAAATGGTAGTAGATCCTAGGTTCTTGGAGAATATACACAAGAATAACGCTTCATGTCATGATAACTTGTAGTGCGACAATTCTACTTGCGGCGATTCATATACAATAATCCAACACCAAGAAAAAACATCCAACATCATTGCTCAAACCCAACATTTCATCCTCTCATTTCACAACTTAAATAAAAGATTGCACAAATAGTTCATAGTTGTACAAATCCAGCGTGAATAAATCATTCTTGTCTAATCCAACATTCACTGAACAGAAAAAGTAAAAAGGACATGGGAGAGATAGCACAGAGAGGCATCACCGACATTTGAGGCAAAGACAGAGGCCACAACTCCTTCAACATGGCCATGTACGCCCGCCTTTGAGCAATGTCATTCCCATCTACGTATCCTGGATGTTGGGGATGAGAAAGCAATTAGATGTGGACATTCAAAGGCATATCTACATGTGACATTGAAGTATGCAACACCAGATAAATAAAGTCCTCCCGAGCTCATTGTTCATATGTATCCATGTAATATAAATATCAAGCTAAAAGTTGACATTTGTTGCAACAGCCATAACTCAGATTTGACTGAGCAGAAGGCCTAATATGTGTAGCAATTTCTAAAACACAAAGTAAAGAGTACATTAATAATTAGCACATTTTGACAAAGAAGGAACCTACAATGATTGCTGCTGGGAAAGACATGAACAATCCTGATATACTACTAATAGATCTGGAAAAAATGCAATGCAGTCTAAAGAAGACAATGGATAGGCCAAGCTATTGACATCACATGCAACATTTATCTAATTGTTATTATTGTGTATGGGTAGTTGCTGACAGGAACTAACAAAATTTAGGAATAACAGGCAGTGCATATACATGAGTGATGGTCAAACATAACAGTTGCTAGCTCCACACAAACTCTAACCATCATCAATCCAAGCAACTACTCAAATAACAAAAATGAGGGGTCAGAGTATTTTCACCTAGGGTTGGACCATCAATATGGTTATGGTGATGCCGTCCACAACACAACCAGTTACTTGTATTAGGATAGAAACATGAGATGAAGGAGAACAGAACTTTATAAATGTGATTGTAAATAAGTCAGAACTAGCACCAACACCTAGAAACAGGAAAAAGTCAAAGAGGTCGCTGTATGTACAGAAGTTTTGGCAAGATAAAAGTTTCAGGCCTAAATATGCATCTCCCAATCCTTGATATTTTCTGGAAATCTTCATCTTACATTGATTAAATCATTAGATATTGCAGTACATGGTAAATGTTCACATCTGACATAATTTGACATAAGACAACCATGTAAGCATCATACTTAATAGCAGGAAATGGTGACATATTTGTTATAGACACTTAAGCGTAAAGCATTTGTATGAGAATAAATGAGCAAAGAAAACAATTGGAGTGCAATGCAGAGAAGTTAAGAATTGCAAGCATAAACAGAAGAGATACCTTCATCTTGAGACCCCTGACCTCGACCCTGCAGTGGACGATGTGGACGCCCCAGCCAGCCTTGAGATCCGACGCATAGTTGTGGCACACGACAGCATCCACTTTAGTAAAACTGTATGTAAGTAGGTTTTACACTAACTGCAACATAAGCAGAAATGGACAACACAATGCAGTGATTAAAGGTAAGCAAATTTTACAAAAAATACTTTGAGTAAAATCATGCCTACCATTTAGTACGTGCTCTCGGTCCATCTATAGTCTATTTAATTACTGCATGCTCGTTTCTTCTAAATGTGACCACATATATGTATCTTTGAGCACATGATATATCTATATCTTGGAGTCTGGGCTAACACATTTAATCCTAGGTAGGAATCCAGGTCACCTTTAAAATTAGGAAAAATAAAAGCAGAAACCACCAAGCTTTCTATGACATTTTTTCACTTGAGGCATCAAATGTTCTAGTAAGGAAGCGCGCCTTGGCGCGCGGTGCCTGGCTCAACATTTTGTCTCGTCGTTTGAACAAAGCATTTAATGATTGCTTAGGATGAATCATCCAAGTTCATATCAACATATGAGAGATCCAAATTAATGGTGATCTGCCATCTAAAAATGATTGATGTTTTATTTCTTAAAAAATTAAGAAATAAAACATACACATCACAACTTTCTTCTTGTATTGCTGGTATATTCTTAAATTCAACTCTAAACAATTGAGCATTCATCAATTATTCATCAAATGGCCAACATCGGGAGCAGTAGAAAAAACTCATCGTCAATGCCACAACATATACAACCTAAGAATAAGCCATACAAAAAAGGGAAGTTAATTGTTTTCAGATTCGTCTTTCTTGCTAATACTTCATTGCATGGCTTGAGCACCAACAACTTTCTCTCCATCTCCACCTTTACAGGTGAGTCTATAGGTTGTTTTCATTGTTGAAACAATATTATTCGACATAGGTTGTTGATATCAGAAAAGCTACTCCTAGTTCAAGCTAAAGAGAAAGATAACACATAATAGAAATTTTCTTCAAATCTTAAACTGGTAATTGGAAATACAGATACTAAAAGGACACCTAAAGCTAAAAGAGGGAACACAGAACAATCAATAGCTACACCAATGGTATCATAACCCGGTAATTGTTTGCCCAACAACCCATCCATAATAATGGAGACATGCTTCCCAGTAATAAAAGAAACTGGTCCGATAAAGAGAAAACATGTGCCGGTTGAGAAATATATGTAAGTTGTGATTTTGTTGATAAATATGTTACCAAATGAACCAACCCATCCTTCCATACAATGCTTCTTGTAAAAACACAAAACATCCTATTAACTGACACATGCTTGCACTAACTTGAATTCAACCGTCAAACAAATTAAAGGGGAAGGGATCAATTGTTTTCCATTTATAGACCCAGGTAGGAAATAACACCCAAGGTACGATCATCCAACGGACCAACACAATCACCACTTTGATCTTTTACAACCCTTCTCGGCCTAAAAAAGGTATCATGGTTCTAATGATGTCGTCATATAAGCTATGCACATTGTTTGTAGAGAATGCATATTAGTAAATAAAAAATAAATTTCAAGTAGAAAATATGATATTTGTCACTCCAAGCATCAAATTTTTATGCAAAAGATATAAAGGTCCAATGTCCAATACCAACTCACCTTTCTTTTTTTCAGAATCCTTTGATACACAATATAAGTTGCCGACCAAAATTTTTGAGCATGCACATCTGGCATAAACACCATATTCTAATCGACCTGCATGATGACACCTGTAAAATCTAAGATCACACGACAAGAACGATGGCATGCAGACTATCACCAATATGATACCTTCTAAAACATCACAGTAGGTTACTAAATGCAAGTAGAAAATGCAACACACACTGGACCAATATGTTGTTGGCTCGGTACGTTAGTATTTAGTGCTGGAGATAGTTGATTGGATTTAATTGTTTGTCCATCCACCACCTTTAACCAGAAAGTATAGACCCAAAAGTATTGCACTGAAACTCGAAGTCATATGAGATCAAGCAAGTTTGCAGTGCCAGCAACTGATGATTAAATGCAAAATAGTTTGATACACCAGGAAAGAAGCCAGAAGAAGGCAAGCAAATTTACTTTGATGGAAACCACAAAGAAATAGTATCCTGCAGAATCCAAAATAAAGACGATCACTATAAGAAATAAAGGAAAGATCAGTTATGCCATCGACGAAGAAGACTACAGAAGATGATCTTTGATGGAAACCACAAAGAAACAATATTTGCATGCTAAATGTTTAGATATAAGCAACATTGTCTAATAGAAAAATCAAGAAGCTACTGTTTGATCGGGACAAACAGAAGCATGTGCATGCCAAAAGCTAAATGCCTAAATTAAACCAAAACAAAACATTTCAGATGACAAAGCCTAATCCAGTGCGTCAAAGGATATGCCGAAACAAATGTTCACCAGCCAAGAACCATCATCATGTCACATTTGATTTAGAACAAAAAATGCTAATCCAGACACATAGGCAGGCAGGCATGTATCGAGATCGGCAACGGCAAGGCGCACGTAGAGGTCCTAGCCAAGGTTAGGGAACGGCGAGCCGCTGATCTTGGCGCTGGCGTACACCGTGCACGAGCAGTTCTGCCTGATTAAATGAGATCCATAAGTATCATTCAGAATAACAAAAATTTCAAAGGAAGGCAAAAGTTTTGCCACATATCTTTGACTATTGACCAAGAAGAATAGTAAGCAGTGTATATATGAACTTAAAAAATAGGACATTCTATAATGGAAATTGTTTGCCTCAAGTAGACCATGCCAAAAGATAAAGTTGTATTCTAGAACTGAAATTATTTGCATCCAGTTGATTATTTTGTGATGTTTTTTTGTTAGTGAGCTGGAACCTAAAAGTATATGACCAAATGACAAAGTAGAGTAGAGCTAGCAGAGACCTAAAAAGTCAGAAACTCTCTAGTCACAGCACTCACGGCTGGCTTAGCTTATCCATCAATGTACCAATTGAATTCACATGTCCAAACAACAGAGCATGATGTATGGTTGTTCAGGGCAGCCTGGGTTGACTGATCTAGTCATCCTTTCTTTTCGAAGCTAGGAATATGTATGAAGTTTAGTTAGTACCTTCCTTTGACGCAGTGTTGAGGTCGTCGCAGGGCTCCTACCCGTCGTAGCCACTCAACCCTATGTCCCAGAACTCGCTGTATTGGATACCGGCTGGTGCAGGAGTCACCCCAGCACAAAGTCAGGTCAGAAATCATCACATATATATCACTTTCATGCAGCTGAAAATTTTAAATATATATACAAAGGGCATATATGGAGCATAGGACCCTGATGGCCAGCGACTGAGCAACACGAAGGGGAGCACCATGGAAAGAAGACACGGGCATTTACATGAATACAGTAGAGATGATACATATGTAACCATTGTCATTTTCCAAACCTATCACTTCCTCATCTGATTATAATGGTAAAATCATATAATTATATTTCTCTACATTAGTAATCTAACACGAAGAAAATAAATAAGCAAGCATAATCATTTGTCTAAACCATCATTGCTCTTATAATTTTGTAGAAAAGGGTGAAGTTCAGTTCAGGAACAGAAATAGGAAAGATAATAAGAAAGAAATACTAAAATATAGGAATTTAACCGTTTGTCAAATCATGAGTTTTGCACATGCAGAGCTATCTCTTTGAGGTTGCTACTATCAAATCTCGATTTTCACACGAGTGAAACATGACATGGCTAAGCATTCAAAAGGAAATAACAAAAAAACATTAGGTGAAGAAAAATTAAAGTACCTGAAAGTGCAACCATTCCCCGGGTGGTTTTGGTAATCAATAACAACATATACATCATTGATCTATTTTTTATTGCTAGTATATTTCAGAGAAGATCAATGATTGGCATTGCAAGGATTAATGGATGTGGACCCTTCAAAATGCTAAGGACAAAGATTGGCAAAGCTTCAAGATTCTACATTTTTGGTTAAGTGATCCAAGATCACATTGAGTCCATAGGAAAAGCCAATACTATTAAAAGGGGATGAGGTTTTGGTTATGACTCAGTTGCTCAAATGCTTAGTGATATTGCTCCAAAACTCCCAAATATTTCTCCACTTCCATTCTATCCAAAACCCTAAAAGTTGATCTCGGTTCCACCGAAACATTCCTATCCGGACCCACCGAGACTGCTATACACTATGCCACATGCGAAACCCTAACTTATCGGTCTCTCCGAAATGGTTCTCGGTCCCACCGAGAAGGCTTGACCAACTTGATGTAACGTTGTTACTTCACTTCGGAAATTCCGAGATGAAATTTTCGGTCTCACCGAAACCTGGTCTTGCCCTAGCCATTGCACTTCGGTCTCACCGAGAAGGTTATATCGGTCCCACCGAAAAGCCTAACGTTCATGTCTTTTACACTAGTCGGTCTCACCGAGATTTTCATATCGGTGTCACCGAGTTGGGTCAAAGACTTGTAACAGTTGGATTTTAGGTGAAGGCTATATATACCCCTCCACTACCCTCTTACCAAGTAAGAGAGCCATCAGAACGTGCCTACATTTCCACCATACGATTTCTGAGAGAGAACCACCTACTCATGTGTTGAGATCAAGACATTCCAATCCAACCATTTGAAGCTTGATTTCTAGCCTTTCCCAAGTTGCTTTCCACTCAAATCTTTCTTCCACCAAATCCAAATCTGTGAGGAACTATTTGAGTGTTGGGAAGACTATCATTTGAAGCACAAGAGCAATGAGTTCATCATCAACACACCATCTATTACCTTTTAGAGAGTGGTGTCTCCTAGATTGGTTAGGTGTCACTTGGGAGCCTCCAAGATCATGTGGAGTTGAACCAAGGAGTTTGTAAGGGCAAGGAGATCGCCTACTTCATGAAGATCTACCCCGAGTGAGGCTAGTCCTTCGTGGATGAAAGCCATGGTGGAATAGGCAAGGTTGCTTCTTCGTGGACCCTTCGTCGGTGGAGCCCTCCGTGGACTCGCGCAACTGTTACCCTCCATGGGTTGAAGCCTCCATCAACGTGGACGTACGATAGCACCACCTATCGGAACCACGCCAAAAATCATCGTGTCTTCATTGCGTTTGAAATCTCCAATCCCCTCCTTTACTTACATGTGCAATGTTTTACTTTCCACTGCTACACTCTTAGAATTTCATGTGTAGGGTGTTACTTGACTTGGTATACTTGCTAAAATCTGCCCACAACTAAAATTGGGAAAAGGATAGATTTTTATTTGGTCAAGTAGTCTAATCACCCCCCTCTAGACATACTTTCGATCCTACAAGTGGTATCAGAGCATTGGTCTCCATTGCATTGGTTTCACAACCTAGGAGAGTATGGCGTCTAGTGAGGGTAACTATCACCGTAGAGGTCCGTATTTTGATGGTACAAACTTTGCTAGTTGGAAGCATAAGATGAAAATGCATATTCTTGGTCATAACCCCACTGTTTGGGTTGTTGTTCGTGTTGGCTTGCAAGGTGAATTCTTTGAGGATGGTAAGGAACCGGATAGTGAAGCAACCGCGGAAGAATTGAAGATGTTGCAATAGAATGCTCAAGCTTGTGACATTCTCTTCAACGGTTTGTGCCCCGAGGAGTTCAACAAGATCAGCCGCCTCGAGAATGCAAAGGAAATTTGGGATACTTTGGTTGATATGCACGAGGGTACCGAGTCCGTCAAGGAATCCAAGTTGGATGTGCTTCAAAGTCAACTTGACAAGTTCAAGATGAAGGATGGTGAAGGAGTCGCTGAAATGTACTCTAGGCTTGCTCTCATCACAAATGAGATTGCCGGCTTAGGAAGTGAAGAGATGACCGACAAATTCATCATCAATAAGATCCTTAGAGCTTTGGATGGAAAATACGATACCGTGTGCACATTGATCCAAATGATGCCAAATTACAAAGATCTCAAGCCCACGGAAGTCATTGGAAGGATTGTTGCTCATGAGATGTCACTCAAGGACAAAGAGGAGCTACATAACAAATCAAGTGGTGCTTACAAAGCCTCAACCGATGCTCCCACAACTTCAAGCGACAAGCTAGTATCCAATGAAGAGATAAGCCTAATGGTGAAAAGGTTCAACAAGTTTTACAAGAACAAAGGAAAAGAAAGAAGCTCAAGCTCAAGACACTATGAGAAAAGATCATCAAGCCGTGACCGAAATTGCTATAATTGTGGAAGACCTGGACACTATTCCAATGAGTGTATGGCACCTCATAAGAAAAGAGACGAATCACCAAGAGGAAGACATAGAAGAGATGAATCACCTCACAAAGAGAGAAGGAGTAGGGATGATCGTTATGAACGAAGGTCTTCTCGAAGAAGCAAGGATACGGAAAGGAAGGACAAGTCATCCAAGAGCTACACTAGAAGAAGACATCAAGCTCATGTTGGTGAGTGGATTCCCGGCTCCGACTCCGACAACCACTCCGAGAGAAGTTATCACTCCAACTCCGACTATAGTCAAGATGAAGGTGTTGTCGGACTTGCTCTCGTATCCTCCAACTCCTATGATCTATTTGATTCACCAAATAAAGGAATTGGAAGATGCTTCATGGAAAAAGGCCCCAAGGTATCACACCCCGAATACTTTGACTTCAATAGTGATGAGGATGATTTGCTTGGTGATGATGATTTACTTGTTGATAAGACTAGTAATGCGAGCTACAATGAAAATGCTAGTAATCATAGTCAAGAGGAAATGAATGACAATGCTATGAAGGAGATTGAGCGTCTAACTAAAGAACTAAACACTCTAAAGTTAGCTCATGAAACAACACAAGAGGATCATAGAGAGCTTTTAAGATCGCATGAGAAGCTACGCTTAGAGAAGCTAAATTTAGAGCAAGAGCATGAGTTTCTTAAAGCTATCAATGATGATCTTCGAAAGAAGAGTTCTTCATATCTTGCCAAATGTTTACTCTTGTCTACCTTCATGCCCCAAGTTAAATCTAAGCAAACTAGTAACAAGGGTAAAAAGGGTTCTACCTCTAGTAATAATAACAACAATGCTAAATCCAATGTTGTTACTTTTAGTAGTTCTATTGATTCCACTAAAGATTCTCTTAGCCAAGTTACACTTGAGCAAGAAAACGATTTATTGAAAGGAATTATAGAAAAGGTTGTCTACAAGAGCCTTGCCGGGAGTAAGCAATTTGAGGAAATTGTGCGCAAGCAAGGAAGGCATCGGAAGAACCAAGGTATTGGTTTTGAACGAAAGTTCAACGCCAATGGAGTTGAGTGGGAGGAAGATCAATACTCCAAGACGAAGTTTGTTCCTCAACAAGAGAAGTATGATCCCACTTCTTTCAAGGGGACACAAGCTCAAGATGATCTTCCATCTCAAGACCACAAGCTAAAAGGCAAGGACAAGCTTCAAGAAGAGATTGAGTCATTTGAAGGACCACCTCAAGCTTTGGTCAAGTGGGTTGCAAAGGCTTCATCAAGTTCTACTTCATCAAGTGCTACCATAACTCCAAGGATTCCCATCAAGTTGATGTGGGTCCCAAAGAAGAAGTACTAGAGAGTTCTTGAGGGTGACTCCGCCAACAAACCTCACTCACATTCTTTTATGGCAAGAACTTGTGCAACCAACTTCAACATCTTGCACTAGTTCATGGAGTCACAAACCCTCTTGTTGGTAAGGCAAGGGACAAGGTATTCAACGCATTCATGGACGTCATCATATGTGCACTTCACTCTATGTCTATGGATATCCTTGTATGTTCCTTGTGTGGGACTAACCCATGTAGGTATTAAAAGTGCAAAACTCCAAGGATTGCTCCCAACTCTTGATGGTCAACATCAACATTGAGCATCCACATCTACAACATCTACATGAAGTCATCATCGACAAAACCCAAGGTTAGTTCATCCCTCCTTGGGGAGATATCACATCTAGGGGGAGCTTTACTCTAAGACTTGAATCTAAGCAAATCTAATGGTGTGAACACATTAATGCTTTATGTAAAAGTGGTAACCCCACTTGTGGTTAAACGATGAGTATGACCTATGATCAAATGTTCTCTTTTGGCTCCTAAGTCAATATACTCATATATAGATGACAATGTCATCGCCCATTGCTTGATAGTTGCTAGAATTGGTTGTGCATGTTTAACACATATTTTATTTGCTATCTTATTGTGTGAGCATGATGATTTGCATATTTCTCATTCGAGGACATCCATTTGTAGTTTGATTGATTTGGTTTTATTTGACCAAATGGATGTACAAGAATGCCTAAGCACCCTCTCTAGCTATCTATCTCAACTCATCTAAATTCTTTCTTGCTATATCACAAAAACTTGAACAAGTCTCTATCAGGCCCTTCGGGTGAGGAGCACTTGGAGCCACCGATCCGCTTAGGGCTGACCTCCAAAACTTTCTAAGTGCCCTTTCGGACTGACCAAAACATAACCATTCGGTCTCACCGAAAACACTTGGACTGATCTGATTTTCAATCTCGGAGAAACCGATTTAGAATTCTCGGTCTCACCGAAGCGATGCGCTCACAGCAGTTATTCACTTCGGTGCCACCGATTGTTTTCACTCGGTCTCACAGACAGCACATGGGTATATATATGTCCGCGACTCGTACGTTGAAAATTTCTTCAATCGTGACGTTCCCGCACCCCATTGCTGCCGTCGCCTTGGTCTCCAGCGCGCCCTCGCCGCCGGATTCCATCGCCGTCAATGACATTCATCACCGCCGTTGCCGCCGTAGAGGATCTCCACCAAGTTAGGGTGAGATTCGAACCTCTAGTGCTTCAAATTTCTGATTCTATGCACTAGAGCTGTTGCGCCCGCAATTATCACAAGGATTGAAATTTCTATTCCAGCAAACTCCGTAGAGATTGATTTTGAACTTTAGGGTTAGGGTTGCTCAGATTTTATCTCGGATTGACCGAATTGAAAGACTCGGGCTCACCGATTTGGCCTTTGGCCATTGCACTCAGTACACATCGGTGCCGCCGAGATGTACTGGTCGGTGAAACCGAATCTATAGTTTCAGTAGAACCCTAGCGCTTCGGAGAGACCGGGACACACATCAGTCTGACCGAAACAGTGTGGCCAAGTCTCTGTTGCTGCTTTCGGTGCTACCGAGTACATCAAATCGGTGACTCTGAAATACCTTCTGTGAAAACCTAAAACTGAAGTTTGAACTCAAATTGTTTTCAAAATGTTGTGTTTTTGTGATGCTCATCTACTCCACTCTACCCCATCCACTTCACAGGTGCAGGTGTCAAGATGTCAGATGCTAGTGATAGCCAGAACATGTCAGAGCAAGAGGCTGAGCTGAGTGCAGGGTCAAGTCCTGAGGGAAGTTACTATGAGGGAGAAAGAAGCTCACACTGGTACAGCGAGCTGCTATACAAACGGTTTTTACCCCCTTTCCGCGACAGTGTTTAAACCGTCGCCTTGCCTGTGTGTGCGATAGGGGGGGTCCTTCCCACACGACCCAGAAACCATCAGTGATAGGGAGCACGCAAGCATACATTTCGCAGAACTAAGCGTATGCGATGCCCGATCTATCCCAGACGCGACTCGTCACACAACTGTTTGTGATCTATCGAATATCCCAAACGCTCCATCCTTGCTACTCGTGTGTGCTCGCATTACCATCGCACTCGGTATTTTGTGGTGAAACGTTTACGATGCGCGCCCCATCACAAACAGTTCACGATTGTGAAACGTGTAAGATAAGGAGACTATCACACACATTCACTTCTCCCGAACCGTATGCGATATATAATTAAGAAGATTAGTTAATCATCGTACGAGTGTCGGATGAGATTACGAAACGTCCGACTGTCGTACGTGTGTCGGACGGGATAACTACCGCACACGCTATTCTGTGGTGCAACGTTTACGATGCGTATGACATAAGAAATAGTTCATGGTTGTAAAGCGTGTACGATAAGACGACTATCACAAACATTTAGTTCGCTCGCACCGTTTGTGATATTGTCTGACATCACAATCGCTTTGCAAACGGCAACTGTGTGCATGGTCGCACACGTTTCCTCTCTGTGAACCGTGTCGGATTATGATGTATATCACACACGTTGTGCTATACAGACCGTGTGCACCGTAATGACCTGCAGAGCGTATTTTCACCCTAATTTAATCGCTGCTATTTAAAATTGTATCGAATTTGAATTTGAAAGTAGGCTATAACTTTATTCATATGCATCAGGTTCAACAACCAATGCACTATTAGATTCACAGGTACATATGTTCAAGAGTTACATCCAAAAAAACAAGAATTACATATGCACCAAATAAAGAATGATGAACCAAGGTTGTATACTTGTACTATTAAAGACGGTAAAGAAAGAGGCGAAAGACATTATGGTTGTTGAACAAGGTGAAGCGGAATGCCCATATTGTGCCCCCTTCTATGCAGAAGGCACGCACGACTCTAGTCCAACCCCTTGTGATGGCCGACCGCCCACCCTTCACTGTCTTCATGAGGACATCTCGATAGTCATTGTGTTCTGGTAGAAATACTTTAACCTTTGCATGCCCACCAATCATGTAGTTTGAGAGGTAATCTTGAGTAAACTGCTTTGGGAACCACTGCAAAGGAAAAGGATTCAGACATTGTCATCTAACACAACTCATTATGGGCAGTAAAAAGAAGGATGCAGAGTTCTTACTTACCATCCTGCAGTTCACTGTTGTCTTGGATAAAGTGTAAACAAATAGTTTAATTGCCATCTTTTGACCCATTTTACTAACAATCTTTATCAGTTTCCTCACTTGATGCTGGTTCATGAATATCTCATTGCCCCATACGCAAAAAGGGTTGAAGCGCGGATCTTTACCAATGACATATGTACCTAAAATCACCAAGTTAATATTAGAAGCTAAATAGAAATTGCACAATGATGTAGTACAACACTCCCTCCGTCCCATTATATAAGATCTTATTACATACAATATACTCACATATTGGATGAATTAACATCTTATATTATGGGGTGGAGGGAGTTTATTACATTGTCACCAATATCGGCCGATTAACTCCAGTTAACTGCTGCTGTGTTGTTGTTGCTGCTCTTCTATGTATATCTAGACATCATTAGAACATTAAGGTAACACTCTTCCTTGTTGCTATGTAGCCTAAGATTGCATATTTAGACATTCAGTACAATGCATGTTGTTATGTAGCCTCAGATATATTATATATGGCCCTAGTTAACCTACCGATAAATGGGTTACAGATATATTCAGTTAAATGTACGATTCACCGATTAATCCCTTATCAGTCCCCGGCCTATATGGTACCAGCTATCGATATCCTGAACAGTGAGTATATATAAGCCATGGGATGAAACTATCCTCGATGGAAAACAGCAGTCATTCCCAATATTGTCCTGTGTAAGTACATCGAAAGGCATGTTAAGCACAACAAGCTAAACATCAACCAAATATATCCATGGTAGACAACATAATCTCCAAATGACAGCTTCAGTGTGCAGGTTTAAGCACCCTAGTTAAGCAAAACAAGAAGTGGAAAGGTGTGTTAACTGCACAGTTCATACTTGCACATATAGAACATCACATTGTGAATAACTGAAATAAACAAGGCATACTACATACAACCAAAGATAGCAATAGAAACTGGACATATGCTAACTACAAACAACCGAACAACCAAAAACCGTAAAAAGAGGCATATGGTCGCTACAATAGGCTTCACAGCAAGCAAATATAGTCATTCATATTGGTATTGTTGAAACTGGTATTGATGAAATTGAACTGCAAAGTTCATACTTGCACATATAGAACATCACATTGTGAATAACTGAAATAAACAAGGCATACTACATACAACCAAAGATAGCAATTAAAACTGGACATATGCTAACTACAAACAACCGAACAACCAAAAACCGTTAAAAAGGCATATGGTCACTACAACAGGCTTAACAGCAAGCAAATATAGTCATTCATATTGGTATTGTTGAAACTGGTATTGATGAAATTGAACTGCAAAGTTCATACTTGCACATATAGAACACCACATTGTGAATAACTGAAATAAACAAGGCATACTATATACAACCAAAGATAGCAATTGAAACTGGACATATGCTAACTACAAACAACCGAACAACCAAAAACCGTTAAAAGAGGCATATGGTCGCTACAACAGGCTTAACAGCAAGCAAATATAGTCATTCGTATTGGTATTGTTGAAACTGGTATTGATGACATTGAACTGCAAAGTTCATACTTGCACATATAGAACATCACATTGTGAATAACTGAAATAAACAAGGCATACTACATACGATCAAAGATAGCAATTGAAACTGGACTTATGCTAACTACAAAAAACCGAACAACCAAAAACCGTTAAAAGAGACATATGGTCGCTACAACAGGCTTAACAACAAGCAAATATAGTCATTCATATTGGTATTGTTGAAACTGGTATTGATGAGATTGAACTGCAAAGTTCATACTTGCACATATAGAACATCACATTGTGAATAACTGAAATAAACAAGGCATACTACATACAACCAAAGATAGCAATTGAAACTGGACATATGCTAACTACAAACAACCGAACAACCAAAAACCGTTAAAAGAGGCATATGGTCGCTACAACAGGCTTAACAGCAAGCAAATATAGTCATTCATATTGGTATTGTTGAAACTGGTATTGATGAGGTGGAACTGCAAAGTTCATACTTGCACATATAGAACATCACATTGTGAATAACTGAAATAAACAAGGCATACTACATACAACCAAAGATAGCAATTGAAACTGAACATATGCTAACTACAAACAACCAAACAACCAAAAACCGTTAAAAGAGGCATATGGTCGCTACAACAGGCTTAACAGCAAGTCAATATAGTCATTCATATTGGTATTGTTCAAACCGGTATTGATGAGGTTGAACTGCAAAGTTCATACTTGCACATATAGAACATCACATTGTGAATAACTGAAATAAACAAGGCATACTACATACAACCAAAGAGAGCAACTGAAACTGGACATATGCTAACTACAAACAACCGAACAACCAAAAACCGTTAAAAGAGGCATATGGTCGCTACAACATGCTTAACAGCAAGCAAATATAGTCATTCATATTGGTATTGTTGAAACTGGTATTGATGAAATTGAACTGCAAAGTTCATACTTGCACATATAGAACATCACATTGTGAATAACTGAAATAAACAAGGCATACTACATACAACCAAAGATAGCAATTGAAACTGGACATATGCTAACTACAAACAACCGAACAACCAAAAACCGTTAAAAGAGGCATATGGTCGCTACAACAGGCTTAACAACAAGCAAATATAGTCATTCATATTGGTATTGTTGAAACTGGTATTGATGAAATTGAACTGCAAAGTTCATACTTGCACATATAGAATATCACATTGTGAATAACTGAAATAAACAAGGCATACTACATACAACCAAAGATAGCAATTGAAACTGGACATATGCTAACTACAAACAACCGAACAACCAAAAACCGTTAAAAGAGGCATATGGTCGCTACAACAGGCTTAACAGCAAGCAAATATAGTCATTCATATTGGTATTGTTGAAACTGGTATTGATGAGATTGAACTGCAAAGTTAATACTTGCACATATACCAAAGATAGCAATTGAAACTGGACATATGCTAACTACAAACAACCGAACAACCAAAAACCGTTAAAAGAGGCAAATGGTCGCTACAACAGGCTTAACAGCAAGCAAATATAGTCATTCATATTGGTATTGTTGAAACTGGTATTGATGAGATTGAACTGCTAAGTTCATACTTACACATATTGAACATCACTTTGTGAATAACTGAAATAAACAAGGCATACTACATACAACCAAAGATAGAAATTGAAACTGGACATATGCTAACTACAAACAACCGAACAACCAAAAAACCGTTAAAAGAGGCATATGGTTGCTACAACAGGCTTAACAACAAGCAAATATAGTCATTCATATTGGTATTGTTGAAACTGGTATTGATGAAATTGAACTGCAAAGTTCATACTTGCACATATAGAACATCACTTTGTGAATAACTGAAATAAACAAGGCATACTACAAACAACCAAAAACAAATCATGAAATTCCCCCTGTGAAGAGGCACGGCAAAACAAATCATGGGTTTCCTCACTTGTCAAAGATGGGCTCCTTCCCATTGGAAGAGCACGGACTTTGGGTGCGCTCCATGTTGTCGCAGATGGGCTCCTTCACCTTGGAAGAGCACGGCTATAGGGTGCCCTCCCTGTTGTCGCAGATGGGCTCTTTCCCCTTGGAAGAGCCGGAGAGGGTGCCCCCCTCATGGTCGTCGTCGATGAGGTATGACTTGGCAGCTGATGACCCCAAGCCAGTGTCGCAGAACGTGTCCTTCAGAAATAACAAAAGGGGCTCCATGGCTATGAAGGATGGGATATTGTTGACAATGAGCCAGAGGAGATCAGCGGCAGGGCCATCGAGGAGATCGACGGCGGTTGAACCCGAGGGGTTGGGGGTGGGCAACTTAACCTGTGACATAGCCCGCGTCAAGCCATCGCTGTCGACGACCTCGATGTCGTAGCCGGCGTCCGCGACATACCAGAATACTCTAGCCACTGATTGAAAGCCTCCGGCCAGTCATCGTCGTCAGCTTCGTCGGCGGCCACCACACCGACGTCGGGCGAAGAGGCCGCGATAAACCTCTTTTGGGCCATTCGCTCCTCGAGCTCCCCGGCAAGCGTAGCCGGGCTTAGGCTGCGACGCTCTGGAGTGGGGGAGGGGGTGGGGACGGGGATCTATGGGAAAGGGGGCGTTTCGCAGGCGTCATCTAAGAAACTCAGGGCGGCGAGGGTATGTTGATCGGTGGGTAACCTGCACGGGCAGACCGACAGAGGTTGACGATGGAGGCGGCGCGGCGGTGGCGGCGGAGGTGGCGGTGACCTAGCTAGGTTTCGAGCGAGGGATGAGGGGTGTGTGTGAAGTGTGAACGGAGGTTTTGGGGTGTGTGTGTGGAGGGGGGCCAAGGTGGTGTTTGAGGAAATGCCGCGGCTACTGAAAATTTTACTAGGCGGGAGTAAATTGCCGGGGCTACTGAAAATTTGGATCAAGGGGTTGAAGCAGAGCGGGAGTAACAAACATCGCACACGGTCCAAACATAATAATCGTGTGGTATCAAACAGAAAAACCCTCCAGGCGGGCAGATATTTTTTAGATTGCGAGGGATGTAGGTGGTAGTAAAATGCCGGGGCTACTAAAAATTTGGATCAAGGGATTGAAGCAGAGCGGGAGTAACAGACATCGCACACGGTCCAAACATAATAATCATGTGCTATCAAACATAAAAACCCTCCAGGGGAGCAAATATTTTAGAGATTGCGAGGGATGCAGGCGGGAGTAAAATGTCGGGGCTACTGAAAATTTGGATCAAGGGATTGAAGCAGAGCGGGAGTAACAGACATCGCACACGGTCGAAACATAATAATCGTGTGCTATCAAACAGAAAAACCCTCCAGGCGGGTAGATATTTTCGAGAGCGGGAGCAACGAACATCGCACACGGTCGAAACATAGTAATCGTGTGCTATCAAACAGAAAAACCCTCCAGGCGGGTAGATATTTTTGTGATTGGGAGGGAAGCCTCGTGGACCCCAATCTACTGTGCTGATGTGAGTGACAGGCGCACAGGGTTGGCACACGGGTAATCTGAGGGAACCGTGTCTGTTACATCCCCAATCGCATCCGTCTCGTCTGCTGTTTATAAATTTGGCAAAAAAAACGCGGGAAAGGGTCAGAACATGAACACACTTGCATGTGGACCAAATATATATATGAAAAGGGTAGTTTGATGTTCAAATACCCAATGCACAACTTTGATGTGGCACGTGTCTCACAAAGTGCCCATTATTGCTATAGTCCACCACACCCCCCCCCCCCCACTTCGTGTCGGCGGGAGGGGAATCCTAGCTATGAACGCATGCCCCCAAATAGCTAGGTCTGACATCTCACCCTACCATAACACAAAACCTATAGGAGTCCATCATATGGTCAACCCCCCCCCCCCCCCCCCTTCACTTCCGGTCAAAGGTGGACCGTGTGCGGGCCCACAAATGTGTGCTTGTGGCGCGAGATGGGTGAGACCACATACTAACCACATGCGGGTATATATATATATATATATATATATATATATATATATATATATATATATATATATATATATATATATATATATATGTATGTATGAAAAGGGTGTGTGGTGTGATATTTAAATACCCAATTCACAATTTTGATGTGGCACATGTGTGCCTCTCACAAATTAACCAGGCATCCCCGACCCCACGGAGTTTCAGGAAGTGCGGAGTAGTGCCCCCTCCCCCCCCCCCCCACACACACTTTGAGTCGGTGGGACGATAGGGCATCTCACCAAGACGTACTGTAACACGGACCAAGAAGAATCCTCCTTGGTCGTATAACCTCTCTCTCGTTGTTGGTCAAAGTGATGGACGTCCACGCGGCCCCACAAATGGGCTAGCTTGTCGATGATAACCACGCGAGGGAGTGCCCGAAGACAACCACTGCGTGCATGCAGCCCAAACTTATGTGTGGAAGTGTTGTGTGGTGTTTGAATACCCAATGCACAACTTTTGATGTGGCACTGTGCTTTGGAACCAGAAAGTCCCCACACGGAGCTAACGAGGGTTCACGACATGTATAGTATATATATATATATATATATATATATATACATATACATATATATACATATATATATATATACATATACATATATATATATATATATATATATATATATGTACGCATGTCACCCCACTTCGAGCCGGTGAGAGGGATTCATGCGTACGCTTGCATGCATGCGCTCAAACTTAGGTCTGGAATTAATCTCACCATGATCGACCTACGTACTATACGGTAACATGAACCAAAGAAGAAGAATCCACCCTGGTAACCTCTCTCCTTGTCGGTCGAAGTGATGGACGTCCACGCGGGCCCATGAATGCACACCATTGATGTGGCGCATGCGTCGAAAATTGCACAGTCCCCACACAGAGCGAGGTTCATGACGCGTAGTGTATATATATGCTCGCCCCCCCTCCCCCCACTTTGATTCGGTGGAAGGGATTCATGCGTACACATGCGCTCAAAGTATATTATGTAATCTCATATATAGCATGACCTATATCGTAAGACAAACCAAAAATTAATCACCTCCTAAGTCAAATTATAACCTCTCTCGCTGTCGGTCAAAAGTGATGGATCAAGCGGGCCCACTGATGGAAGCATCGCCGATAACCGTGTGAGTGAGTGCCAGAGGACACCGCCATCGCTTGCATGTGGCCCAAACATATGTATGGAGGTGTGTGTGGTTGTGATGTTTGAATACCTAATTAATGCACAACTTTGATGTGGCACCCGCCTCGGAAACCGTAAAGTCCCCACACGGAGCGAGGTTCTCGTGATGCGTAGTATATATATATATATATATATATATATATATATATATATATATATATATATATATATATATAGGGATTGACTATTCGTCACCCTCGGTGAGGAATAGTTATTCTTCACCCCCTTCTATTTTAACATCAATGCACCGTAATTTTACGTACCGTAAATTTTGTCTTATTTCAGACGTAAAAAGAGAACGTAAGAAAATATATAATCGCCGTAAAAAATATTTTATGTTACGTAAAATTACAAATGTAAAAACATAGTGTAAAATGTACATAAAATGCAATTTTTCTGGTCTTATGACCTATATTTTTTTTTCTTATGCTAAATTTTACGCAATGAATCAATATGAATGTAACTATTTGTATTTGAAATGTAATTTATTTATGAAATGATCGTAGCATTACCTCGGGTGAAGAATAACTTATTCTGCACCCTGTGTGATGAATAGACTTTCTATATATATATAGGGTGGGTCTATTCTCCTAACACCCTTAAGAGTCTTATTCTCCTAACACCTTGGCTTATTCTGCTAACACCCACCCACTTCTCCCTCGACCGAACAAAACTACCCACCGCCCAGCTTCTGCGCTACCACGACTCCCAAATCCGCCTCCACCTTCTTCCACCGAGGTGCCATGGCCGACCTCCCCGCCGGCGCTCCCGACCCCAAGCACCACCTCCCCCGCGCCTCCTTCCTCCCAGTGGCTGCCTCCTGACCCTGCGCCACCTCCCCATCCAGGCAAGCCACAACCCCTCACCGTCCGTCTTCCAACTCACCGACGCCGGCGAGCCACCGCCCTGCCCTGGCCGCCTTCCACCTCGCCGACCCACGGCGACCCACTGCCCGGCTGCGGCGAGCCACCTCCCTCGCCCAGGCGCCCCGACCAACCCCGCCCGGGGGCCGTGGCAGCCGGATCTGGTGTCGGTGGCTGCGCGCGGGAGGTTCAGTGGCGTTGCGTTACGCAGGGTGGACCGGATGGAGCAGGGAGAAGCAAGACTGTCGGCGCCGGCGACGTCGTACACGTCGGCCACCACCGCATCAGTACTCCGGCGACCGACGGATCTGAGGCCCCCTGCTCTCCCACGCCATCACCAACCGCTACCCGCACGACAACGCCTTCTCCATGGCCTCCTCTCCCGTTGGTGGCCGCGCTCGTCAAGCTGGCACACACGAGGCTCGCCTCGGAGCAGAGTCGCCGCTGGCCCCAACCTTGACAGCTTGATGCGCCGCACGAATTGGAGATCCAGTGAGCACCTTGACAAATGCATCCTCCGACGAGTGCCCACGGTGAGCAAATCTGGTGTTCATCCTTTTTTCTCTCTCTTGCTGCAGTACATTGCAACCTCCAGTGCAGCTCCGTCGTGTGCACGTTGACGCCTCCTGCATTTAACTGACGCCGGCGTGCATGATAGCCCCGTCTCTCTTTCACCTCTGCTCCTCTCCTGTTGTTCTTCACTGATGCAGTACAGGTCGCTCCCCGATGCAGGTCGTCTCGGTTGTCAGTGCAGTCCGCCGGCGCACAAAATTGTTTGTGCGGGCAAAAGCAGTTCGGCTGGCCCGAGCTCTCACCTCCTCCGTGCAGTGCACACCGGCCCCCTTCCCGCGGCACATTTCGTGGCCATTCGTGGTCCACCTGGTGAGCCTGATGCAGCTCGTTCCCCTTGCATCTTCGTTTTTGTGTAGTACTGTGAGTGTGTCTGTAGTCCACCGCCCCCCTCCTTTGCTTCAGCTCCCATGCAACCCTGATGCAGTTCATCGCAGCAACCCCCCGCAGCTCTCTCCTCCCCAATCTGCAGATCGCTAGCAACCCCCACCCCCCCTGCGGAGCTCCCCTCGACCTCCGGCATTTCTCTTCCCATGGTGTACCAGCATGTAGAAGAAAAAGGTGCCCGTGTCCAGTTATCACCGAGAAGTGCAGGTTGCTCACGTTGCAGGTTCAATTAGGGTGTCGGTGTAGTACACAGGACGTGAGAGGACAACGGGCGTCGAGTTTGCCACCCCGCGTCGAGCTGTGCAGTTTGGTGTGCTCTAAAAATTGCAGTGAAGTGTGTATGAACACAAATTAATACATATTTGCAGTCCAGTTTTGGAGTTTTTGTGTGCTTGGAAATTGCAGTGAAGTGCAGATTGACTGGGTTTCAGTTTTGACACACACGGCAGTGTGTGTCAGTGCAGTGTGTTCGGCTCTAGTTTTGGTTATTGAGTGTGTGTGTGTGTGTGTGTGTGTGCGAATTACAAAAGAAAGAGAGTGTGTGCGTTCGCGTGCAGTCCGCCTCCCCGAGCATGCCTGCAGTACGGGTTGCCACGGTGGTGTAGTCCACTCGCTTTGTCCCCGCGGTTCACTCGCCTGGTCTACACGCTTAAAAACTATAAGTATGAAAAAAGAAAAAGAAAAAGCCGCGCGGTTCATTTTCGGTAGCGTCGCAGGTCATTTTCAGTAGTGTTGCGGTTCACTAATGCCTACTGTGAAGTGCAAAAAAGTGTTAGGGAAATGACAAAAAAGTAATGTGGCTCACTTGACCGTTTGGTGCAGTGCGATTTTCCAACTAAGCAGTGCGGTCGGCCGTCTCATGCTGTTCATCTCGGATGTGCAGAAAAATGTTGTCTTGAATAAATTTGTTTGAACAAGAGAAAAAAAAGTAGTTCACTCCAATTTGTGTAGCAGCTCATTACCCTCTCTGTATGAAGTGCAATTTGTTTCAGTGTGTTTCAAAATTCAGTTGACTACATCAACATCTGCAGCGCGTTTGGTCCTCGGATGTGGTTCACTTTTGAGACTGATGTTGTTCACTTGCGCCCAACATGAAAGTGCGAAAAATATAGCAAAACAACAAGATAGTAATGCAGTTCACTTCGATATATATCGTGGTTCACTTGCCCTCGTCTCTGCGGTCCACTCTCGTTCATAAAAAATGTTGAAAAAAAAGACAACAAAAACTCGTCTGAGAAAATTTACGTCCGACAAAATAAATCGTGCAGATCGTTTGCCCGTCTGATGCAGTGCGGTTTTCAGTCTGAAGCAGTGCGTTCTTCTGTCCGATGCAGTACACAGGTTGATTTTGGTGTCGCAAAAAACAGAGTGTCCACATTTCGGTAAAATCAAAACTACTCTTAAACCGCAAGGAATTGGAGAGTGTGTTCTACATGAAAAAGTTGCGCCTCGTCGATATCTTTCCAATGGCGTATCATTTGAATCATTACGACAAACGGTTTGTAAAAATTCGTGAAAAAACGGCCACTGCCACTCATCGTCCGCCGCACCATTTTCAAAATTAATTTAAAACCTTAAGCAATCTCAAAAATATTGGTACATATGAAAGTTGCGCCTCGTTCATAGCATTCAAATGGCATATCACACACCTCGTTTCGACAAACGGTTAAGAAACTGGAGCGAAAACAGTAGCGAAAAATTGTAAAAATTTGAAAAACAGAATTCCGCGATTTAGTAAATTTGAAACTGATCTTAAACTGTAACGAATTAGAAAAAGGAATATATATGAAAACGTTGCGCCTCGACGATATCTTTCCAACGGCGTATCATTTGCTTCATTCCGACGAGCGGTTTAGAAAAAATCGCGAAAATACGCTCGCTGCCACTCGTCATGCGCCGCACCGTTTTCGAAACTGCTCTTAAACCGTGAGAAATCCCGAAAAAATTTCTACTTGGCGAAGTTGCGCCTAATCCATAGCTTTCCAACGGTATATTACACGCCTCGTTCCGACAAACGGTTTAAAAACTGGAGTGAAAACAGTACCGAAAAAACTACATGCAGTTTTTTGCGACGGGAAGTTCACTCGTCTCAGTAGTGCAGCACTCTTGCTTCAACAAATGACATGCAATTGCATTGAGCGTGCAGTTCGGAAGTGTGGGCAGAATAACTATTCTGCCAATATTGGCAGAATAGACGGGCTGTATATATATTCTGCCAATATTGGCAGAATAGTTATTCTGCCCACACTTCCGAACTGCACGCTCAACGCGAGGGCACTGCACTTTCTGAAACAAGCGCACTACAATACAGAGACTAGTGAATTTCTCGCCGAAAAAACTGCACGCGGTGTTTTTCGGTACTGTTTTTGATCCAGTTTTTAAACCGTTTGTCGGAACGAGGCGTGTAATACGCCGTTGGAAAGCTATGGATTAGGCGCAACTTCGCCATGTTGAAATTTTTTCGAGATTCCTCGCAGTTTAAGAGAAGTTTCGAAAACGGTGGGCGCCCAACGAGTGGCAGCGAGCGTATTTTCACGGTTTTTTCTAAACCGTTCGTCGGAATGAAGAAATTGATACGCCGTTGGAAAGATATCGTTGAGGCGCAACTTTTTCATATATATTACTTTCTCTAATTCCTTACGGTTTAAGAGCAGTTTCAAATTTTCTAAATCGCAGAATTCTGTTTTTTTATTTTTTGCAATTTTTCGGTACTTTTTTCGCTCCAATTTTTTAACCGTTTGTCGAAATGAGGCGTGTGATACGCCGTTGGAAAGCTATGGACGAGGCGCAACTTTCATATGTAGATATGTTTTTGAGATTCCTTACGGTTTTTAATTAATTTTGAAAATGGTGCGGCGGACGACGGGTGGCAGCGGACGTTTTTTCGTGAATTTTTACAAACCGCTGCTCGGAATGATTCAAATGAGACGCCGTTGGAAAGATATCGATGGGCGCAATTTTTTCATGTAGAGCACACTCTCTAATTTCTTACGGTTTAAGAGCAGTTTTGAAATTATCGAAATGCGGACACTCTGTTTTTCGCGACACCAAAATCGACGAGTGAACCGCATCGGACAGAAAACCGCACTGCTTCAGACTGAAGACCGCACTGCATCAGACGGGCAAACGAACTACATGTTTTCTTTTTTGTGAGACGTAAATTTTCCCACACGAAGAAGTGCAATGCGGTTCAGATCTGGCATAAGTAAACCGCAACACTATCGAGAAGTGAACTGCATCACTTTTTTGTCGTTTCGGTAACAATTTTCTGCTCTTCACATTTTGGGAGTAAGTGATCCGCGACACTACCAAAAGTGAACCGCGATACTACCGAAAGTGAACCGCATGAGTTCTTGTTGTATTTTTCCATACTTATTATTTTCATACTCAACGAGGGAAGTGAACCACATCAAAGAAAAAGTGAACCGCGATAGGAGTCTAAGTGAACCGTATCATTTTTTTTTGTCTTTTTTTATAACTTTTTATTGGCCTATGTGGACCACATGGTCAACGTTAGTGAACTACATCATTTTGTTTTCTTTTTTTTTACTTTTTAAAATGCATCAGGACTACATGGTGGAGACAAGAGAACTGCATTTTTTTCATTACGACAATAATGACTATGTTTTTTTTACAAAGTGAACCGCATAATACACACACAAAATCTGCAACCATAACCCAGCCGAACTACATCACTGGTCAAGCCGAACCTAGCCAACCATAACCCATGACGTTCAAAGGAAAATTCCACTGCACAACGAGCACTACCTCGAATCCCAGCCAAACTGCATCGGCGTGGAAACCGAACCGCAACTGCACCTTATTCTGGGTCCAACCCACCTCATCTGCGAACACAAGTGACTGCACCGCGTCAGTGAAGTGCACAAGGCTCGTCGTCATCCTCCTGGTTGTGCCAGCTCGTGAGCAGAAGCTATGATGCCCGGTTCAGTGATATGCAGTTCGGTTCAGAGGGAAAAAACTAACACTTGGTCACGGGATGGAGGCAAACCTGCAGTCAGGAGCAGAAGCTATGATGCAGAGATAGCAGCTAGCGACGGGCAAGCGGAGGCCACGAGCAATGGATCAAATAACCTCCTTGGCACACCACCACCTGCTGCTATGCTCCCGTAGCTAATGCCGCCACTGCGCCTCATGGGACTGGAAACCGAACTGCATATCGCCTGATGCCCGAACCGCAAGCCACGTGGCCGATGCACTGCATCTGGAGTACTGCATGCACGCGGAACGAACTGCACGCCCGCGTCGGCTGGGATTTCCACCGAGGGATGGCCGCCGTATTCACTGCAGTCCACCATGTGGGTGGTTGCTGTCGAGGAGGTGGCAACCGGAGGAAGCGGGTGGAGCGCCTGCCGGCGTAGCGCCTGCAATAGAGAAGATTAGGAGAGGTGGGAGAAGGGACCAGGGGGGACAGGGGCAGTGCTCACCTGAGGATCCCGCCGGCGGACGACCGATGGAGCTCGTTGGAGACCAAGCCGTTGCTGTCGTCATCGCCGGTTCCCCGTGAACTGCTCGGACATGACACGCCGACCCGCATCCCATGCTGTATTGGAGAAGACACCCACATCGAGATCTCGCCAGGACCCGACAACTCCACAGTGCCGCCATAGAGGATTGAGTTTGGGGGTCGCTGGCGACCCTCCCCTCCCCGTTCCTCCACCTCCTCCCTCCCATCCCGGGAAGGCTACATGTGGATCCGACCCTGGGCAGCCACGGGAGGATGGCGACAGGGGCGGATCCGGCGGCAGGCCGATGCGGAGGCAGGTGATCCGAGGAGGGAAGGTGTTTGGAGATGGTGCGGCGGCGCGGGGCGAGAGGTCGTGCGGCGGCGCGGGGTAGGAGCTGCGGCGGCGGCTGGGAGGGAGATGGTGCGGCGGTGGCTGGGAGGGGGAGGTGGTGCGTCGTGGTTTGTGGATTACGGGGAGAGAGACGGAGAAGAGGGGAGGGGGAGGAGGACAGGGAGGTGATTTTTTTTGCCGTGCAGTTCTGTCGGTTCTTTTGCGTGGTTAGTTTTCTAGCTACCGGTGCGGGTCGCAGGTGTTGGCAGAATAAGGCGGGGTGTTGGTAGAATAAGGTCTTAAGGGGGTTGGTAGAATAGACCCACCCTATTCTACCAACCCCCTTAAGACCTTATTCTAACAACACCTAACCTTATTCTGCCAACACTTCGGTACCCATCCTCCTGCACCGGACCGCACAAGAAACCAAAAAAACTGCAGCGCCCCACTTAACCCACCTTCTTCCCGAGTCAACCCCACTTCTGTCCCACGTTCCTCCCCTCCACCACCGGCACCACCAGGGCCCTGCGCCTCGGCCGCCCCTACAACCTACCGCCCCCACCGCCCCGCCCTATCCAACCACCTTCCTCTCCGTTGCCGGACCAGCGCCGCCATGCTGTCCCCGAATCCGAGCGACCGCCACCTACCTTGCCTGCTACACTCCGGTGCACAACGCCCTATCCGCCGCGCCCCGGGAACGCATCCGGCCACGCCCGACTATGGCGCTCCTCCGGCGACCACGTGGCTCGTCGGAGCTCGTCCCTAATAGCTCCGGCCGCAACTCCCTAGATCCCACCGCCGGGCGCTACCTCCACCAGGCTCCACCTCCACCAACCGCCTGGATCCAGGTCACCGTTGAGGCCACTCGCTTGGGGATCCAACCCCTCTTCTCCAACCAGATCGAGGCGTGGTTCGAGGTGCCCCGATGCGTCGCGCGTACCACCCCTCACTCAACCCCGACGGTGCCCCCTGCCTTCCCTTGGCTCTGTGCTACGTGTTCAGAGCAATTGGGCTGCCATGGAGATTCCGCGGCGCTCCCGCTCACCCTCATGGATTGGTCAGAAACCTCACCATCGGCCTCCTCTCTTCGTCCACCGATCCATCCAATGGTGTATCTCGTCAAGATCAGAGCACGGGGAGAAGCGACGGGGTGACCAAAAAGTGGACGCGGTGTGGCAGGGCACCGGGATCCCCTCATCGGTCTTGCGCAACAGTGAGAGAAGCGCAAGGGGGTGCGGTTCGGTTGCTCCACCCGTGAAGTTTGCCAGTGATTCGAGGGTGGTGCTCGCTATGCAGTGGAATTTTCTGCTGAAGTCGCGGGTGTGCAGTTCATTTGTGGCTGCTTCGATGTGAAGTGCGGGCGAGCGTGGCGTGTAGTGCAGCTCGCCCCGGCGTGTAGCTCACCCGAAGTGCGGGCACCCTCACCTGCAGCTCTCTCTTCCCACTCCTTGCTGTTTTCCTGCAGTTTAGAGGGAGTGCATCTCTGAACATAAAACTTGTACAGTTCGCCTGGGATTAGTTCAGTTGGTTGAGGAAGTACAGCGGTGCAGTTCGCCTAGCTTCCTCCTGACAAGCTCCGGTGTCATCCCATTCGTGGTGCTCCCTGCTGATGAACCCGCCGCCCTCCGTGCTGTATACTCTGATTCACTTCATTTTCTTTACTTTAATTCTGCTCTAGTTCACTTTGTTTGATCAAGATTGAAAAAAGCCAAACAATTGTGCCATAGTTAACATTTATTTGCTCTATGTTTTGCAGTGCGGATTGCATCGACAAGCAGTGCGTCACTATGTGAAGGAGAAAAAATGTAATTTTATTTGTTGTTCGTTTTGTTCTCAAACGCAGTTGTGAGAAAAAGAATTAGTACAAAAAAGTGCTTCTGCACCTTGCTTTTGCAGTTTGTCAGAGGCAGCTGTTCAGATTTGCGTTGGCTACGGCTCGGATGGGCAGCGTGAGCGGTTCCGTTCTTGTAGGCAGCACATCGCCAGCAAGCGTCCCCGTACCATTTTTTTAATCTGTCGTGCCATTTTTTTCTGCAGGTTATTTGCAGCTCGCTTGTGCTGCCCATGCAGTTCATTGAGAAACTCTTGGCGGTTCACTCTCACCAAAACTCTTGGCAGCTTTGCACGGCTCGACGAATGAAGCTCGTGTGAAAAAAATCATTAGCAGTACACTTGTAGCTCGGCGGTTAAGTTCACTTTTTGGTTGTTGTATTTGTCTACTGTCCGTGTCCGTCTCTATATTAACAAGGTTATTATTATCGAGGGGTTTGCAGTACATTGTTACAAAATATGTGTGGTTCACTTTATAAAAAATTTGTGGTGGTTGGTTCACTTTGTAAAAACAGAGAAAAGGAAATTCCCACGAGAGGTTCACTTCTTTTTCTAATGCACTTTGTTTCGTTTTTGGGACGATTGAAAAAAAAGGTTTCGAAGTTCATTAGCAAAATAATAATGCGGTTCACTTTCGAGAGTGTTACGGTTACTTTGGGTAGTGTTGCAGTTCATTTACACCCAATGTGAAGTGCAAAAAAATGATACGAAAAATGACAAAAAAACAAGTAACGCGGTTCACTTTTGATAGTGTTGCGGTTCACTTGCGGTAGTGTCGCGGTTCACTTTCTATAGTGTTGCGGTTCACTTACTCCCAAAAAGTGAAGTGCAAGAAAATTGTTACGGAAACGACAAAAAAAAGTAATGCGGTTCACTTACGCCCGATGTGAACCGCATTCCACTTCTTCGTGTGGGAAAATTTACGTCTCACAAAAAAGAAAACCATGCAGTTCATTTGCCCATCTGGTGCAGTGCGGCTTTCAGTCTGAAGCAGTGCGTTCTTCTGTCTGATGCAGTTCTCTCGTCGATTTTGGTGTCGCAAAAAACAGAGTGTCCGCATTTCGGTAATTTCAAAACTGCTCTTAAACCGTAAGGAATTAGAGAGGGTGTTCTACATGAAAAAGTTGCGTCTCGTCGATATCTTTCCAATGGCGTATCATTTGAATCATTCCTACCAGCGGTTTGTAAAAATTAAGCGAAAAACGGCCGCTGCCACCCGTCGTCCGCCGCACCATTTTCAAAATTAGTTTAAAACCGTAAAGAATCTCAAAATAATTTCTACATATGAAAGTTGCGCCTCATCCGTAGCTTTCCAACGGCATATCACTCGCCTCGTTTTGACAAACGGTTAAAAAACTGGAGTGAAAACAGTTCCGAAAAATTGCAAAAAATTGAAAAAACAGAATTCCGCGATTTAGTAAATTTAAAACTGCTCTTAAACCGTAAGGAATTAGAGAAAGTAATATATATGAAAAAGTTGCGCCTCGACGATATCTTTCCAACGGCGTATCATTTGCTTCATTCCGACAAGCGGTTTGCGAAAAAATGCGAAAATACGCTCGCTGCCACTCGTCGGGCGCCCACCGTTTTCGAAACTGCTCTTAAACCGCGAGGAATCTTGAAAAAATTTCAACATGGCAAAGTTGCGCATAATCCAGAGCTTTCCAACGGTATATTACACGCCTCGTTCCGACAAACGGTTTAAAAACTGGCTCAAAAACAATATCAAAAAACACCGCGTACAGTTTTTTTGACGGGAAGTTCACTCATCTCAGTACTGCAGTGCGCTTGCTTCAGAAAGTGCAGTGCCATCGCGTTGAGCGTGCAGTTCAGAAGTGTGGGCAGAATAACTATTCTGCCAATATTGGCCGAATATATCCTTTGGTCGTCAAATTAACCTCTCTCGTTGGGTCAAAGTGATGGATGACGACCCCGCGGGCCCACGGAGAGGGAAGCGTTTTGCATGCGAGTGAGTGTCCTATAGGGCACTCATTGCACCATCTGCATGTGGCCCAAAGAGGCCGGTGTTTGTGTGATGTTTGAATACGTACCCAATGCACACCTGCCTCGGAAACCGAAAAGTCCCCACACGGAGCGAGGTTTTCATGACGCGTAGTTATGTGATGGTCGTCCCCTAGCTCCCCCGGCCCTCTTCGACACGTCCTATATACTCGTACTGTAACTCAAACCAAAAAGAATCCTCCTTGTTGGTCAAATTAATTAACCTCTCTCTCGTTGGGTCAGATTGCTCGAGACGACCTCGTGGGCCCACGGATGGAAGCGTCACACGCGAGTGAGTGTCCTATAGGGCAACCACCGGTTGCATGTGCCCAAAGAGGTGTTGTGTGAATGTTTGAATAACCAATGCACAACTTTGATGTGTCACCTGCCTCGGAAACCGGAAAGTTCCCACACGGAGCGAGGTTCATGACGCGTAGTATATATGTTGCCCCACCTCTTCGACGCGTACTATATATATATATATATATATATATATATATATATATATATATATATATATATATATATATATATACTCCTACCGTACGTAACACAAACCAAAAAGGAACCATCTTTGTTGGTCAAAATAATTAACCTCTCCCTTGCTGTAGGTCAAAGTGATATGGTGGACGATGACCTCGCGGGCACACAGAGAGCGTCACACACGAGTGAGTGTCCTAGAACAACCACCGCGTGCATGTGGCCCAAATAGGTGTTGTGTGATGTTTGAATACCCAATGCACAACTTTGATGTGGCACATGCTCCGGAAACACACACAGAGACGTTCACGACGTGTATGGTCCCCCTCACTTTGAGCCGGTGGTGAGAGGGACTCATGTGTCCGCACGCGCTCGAACTTTGATCTGGAATCTCACCATGATCCACACCGTATACACAAGCCAAGATGAATCCACCTTTGGTCAAATGCCTCTCGATGTCGGTGAAAACTGATAACCTTCGCGGGCTAACGAATGGGCACATCGCTGATAACCGCACGAGGAGTGTCCGAGGACCACCAATAATAATGCATGCATGTGGCCCGAACATGTATGTATATATATATACATGGAAGGGCTGTGTAATGTTTTAAATAACCAATTCACGACTTTGATGTGGCATGCCTCACAAAATGGTCAATCCCACACGGAGGATCACGACTCGTAGTGTACTGCCGGACCCCCCCCCCCCCCCACCCACACACCACACCACCACCGCCACTTCGAGGCATGTCAAACTTTTTCTGCACTGAACATGTGACCAAAGGAGTGTCGTGTTAAATTTTGAAAAAAAAATCAGAGGTCATTCGGCCGTTTTTATACATTGATTGATTTCCTAGGGATTTAATGTGCAGAAATCAAAATTGAGCTACATGCACACGTGATAGTGCACCAAAATGGATTGGAAAATCATATGTGTGTCCCTGGGTGCATGTTTATTCCCTGTGAAATTTCAAACATTGAGAATCTTGATTTTTAAAATCCAGTAAATTCAAAACTTAGTTGAAATTCATGAAACTTATCGTGGTGTCATATGGACACCAATAGACTGTGATATTGTATTTATTTTTGTCAAAATTGAGACAAGTTTTGATATAATCTTCTTACAAATGGGAGATTATTAATAATTGGCAACCAATATCGCAAACAGATTATTTATTCGAACCGTGGGCATTAGACCAACAATGTACGTGCCATGCTTCGGTTAAGCAATAAAGCGGTAGAATTAATCATCAAAAAAGAAAAACAATATACGTGTCGCCACGCGTCCTGTGTGCCGTGCGAGCAGGCGTGAGTTGACGGGACGCGTGCTAGCAGTCTGCCATGCAGGCAGACCGGGAGGCGTGCAGGCAGGTGTGTGAATTGACGGGAGGCGTGTTCGCTGCGCAGTGTCACCGGGAGGCGTGCTATTAGCTGTGTGAAATGACGGTAGGCATGCCAGCAGTCCGCTGCGCAGGCTCATCGGGAGGCGAGCCAACACTTTGACCGGCGCCCGCCTCGCTCCCACTGCTCCATATTAATGGCGCGCCCGAGCTGCTAGTCGTAATAGGCCACCGCACCCCCCGTCCACAGTGGTCACCGCCGTCTGGAGTGTATGAGGATGCCGCCGAAGCGCACCATCGGAGAGAGTGGCGACGCCGGGGCTGGTGAAGCACCCACACAACGTGTGAAGCTGGGCACAGAGGTTGCCGTCGCCGCCGACGAGGTCTCGCGCGGGCAACAGCGTGACCTTGACATCGTCGCTACCGTCATGCCTCGCCAGCCGGAGCCGGAGGTCCACATCAAGTCCGGCAACGACTTCGACTCCGACGGAAAACCGGTTAGTCATCTATACCCATTTTTGTGGCAAATATATCATGTGTTTTCTCTGGTTACTCCTCCCCCCTCCCTCCCCCCTTCATTTTTTTGGAATAGAAATCCTGTGGTTATGTTCTCTCAGTCCATGAAATCAGAGTAAGATTCGTTAGAATCCGTGTAGTGTACTGTATTGATTGTTTGAATGGTATCCGTCTAGGGTTAGTGATTAATTGTTTGTTCTGTACAAATGATTTTTGCTAATAATCCGACAAGGGTTAGCGTTCGTGCTAATAATTCGTAGCCAGATATTGAGAATTGATTTTGAATGTCCTACATATATGTTTGTGCCATTTTTTTTGTTCTAGATCTTGAGAATTGATTTTGAATGTCCTACATATATGTTTGTGCCAATTTTTCCCCCCAGATTGGTTTGTACACTGATGAGGCTCCGGCCAGCGCCGCCGCCGGTTGTAGATCCTGCACCCGGCAGCGAGGGCAGAAGCGGCCACGGCCTCCCCTGGATCTGAGGAACTCGTAGAATATCGGGCGGACAGCATAAGCGATCTCCCGGACGCCATCCTTGGGGAGATCATCTCCCTTCTCCCCACCAAGGATGGCTGCCGCACACAGGTCCTCGCATCTCGGTGCCGCCCTCTGTGGCGCGCCGCGCCTCTTAATCTTGACTGTCGTCAGCTATCTGTCGTTCATGATTTTGAACTCCCAGGATCCATCATCTCCTCCCACCAGGGCTCCGTTCAACGCCTCTGCATCCCGGCATGCTGCCTGCTGCACATACCCTGCACGGTGGACGACTGGCTGACATCCCGTGAATTTGAAAAACTCCAGCAGCTTGAGTTCTACCATTACTATGAAAATAGCTTACCACCAACCGTTGTATCTGTGCCCTCACCACCGATGTCCATCTCATGGTTTTCCTCCTCTCTCCACACCGCCACCTTGGCCCGGTGCCATCCAGCAGACAATCTGGTACAAATGCTTCGACTCCCACTGCTAAAAAAACTTGCGCTTATGGTGGTTGATCTGTCCGAGGCCTCACTGCACAACATCATCCACTCCAGCTGCCCTGCCCTGGAGCGCTTGCTGCTTGTTTTTGGAGAAGAAATATGTATTCGTTATCTCCAAATAAAGTCGCCTCACCTTGTAAGCATTGGAATTTGTTTTAAAGGACAGGAGCTCATCATCGAAGATGCCCCTTCACTTCAAAGGTTGCTCCTTGATTATTGTTATGCACCTTCGCAAATAACCGTGGTCTCTGCGCCTAAACTGGAGACCTTGGGTGTAATTCGTGATCCGTTTAAAGGTTACAAGATGGTGTTTGGCTCCATAATTATTCAGGTACTGTATATTATCATCAACACTTTTGTAATCATAAGCTGCATTTTTCATTTGTGCGCATAAGTTTTATGTCATCTTGGAGTATACTTTTGGTACTAATTTTATGTTCTATGCTCAATGAAGAGTTTTTCCATGGATAGCCTATCAATGGTGCTGGATTCTGTCAAGACCTTACATATCAGTATGTGGTGTTTAGATCTGAATACGATTATTGACTTGCTGCGATGCTTTCCATGCCTGGAGAATTTGTATGTAGAGGTGATGATTTCACGCACATTGAAAGCCCATATATAATGTACTAGAATTAACCGTTCAGCTGTCGCTCTTTCGACATACTCTTTTTTTGGACATTAACTATTTTCAATCTTCATGTCTATTTAAGCAATAACACATGGACAAAAAGGTATAACCAATCGGTGGCGTAAGAAGCACAGGGAATTTCTCAGTTCTCATGACATTCGCTTGAGGACAATAACAATGGAAGGATATGCATCCAACCATGCAAACACTAGCTTTGTCACATTCTTCCTGTTGAATGCGAGGGTACTATTGTCCGTGAGGATTAAGTTTTTTAACAAAAAGTTTCTCACGGATGGACACGTTGAACAGCACAAAAAGAAGTTTCAGGTGGACAAAAGGGCTTCTGAACGTGCTCAGCTCTATTTACAACAACTTGTGATCATGTACCAGTAAATTTTCTGGCCCAGGATCTTGATTTTATGGATCAGACCGATCCATTTGACTGTGACTGCCGAAAACTTTGGTTGAGTTAGATGCTATTGCCATGTTCAATATGGGTTTTGTCTAAACCTGATGAACTGGTCCTTGTGCTTTTGTACCGTTTGTAAGCTGGAGTTAGATGTTGTTGCCCTTTTCAACTCGGCTGTAACTCATATTTTTTTTCAAACAGGGCCAATGGCTTGCCATTTCTTTAATTAAATGCCTAGAAATCATAAATGCATCCTTGGGTGAATGTTTAGGTCTCATTTCTTTAGTTGAATGCCTAGAAATCATAAATGCTATATGCAATAATTATGCATGTGGTTGCTCGCCGTTGAGGCGGCCGCGGCACGCTCTGCTCGCGTACCTTCGCGCGCTCTGCTCGACGTTGAGGCGGCCGCGGCGCGCTCTGCTCGCGTCCCTCCGCGCGCGCTCTTTCAGCGGTTGGGGCTGGCGCACGATCACATTTTGGGCGCCATATGCATGCGGTTGCGTCCGCGTGAGTCGCCACGATGCAGTTAATACGTGCGGCACGATGCAGTTACGTGCTGCAACAACTGCCATCCACACGCGCCGATACTCCAGGCCGTTCGGTCTCCCCATTTATTCCCACGGCCATTATAACCTTAGTCTCTTCAACCTTTCTATCGCGCCCCACAACACAACAAGCACACCCACGACGACACATAGTGAGAGAGGATATCCAGCGGCACTCCAATGGAGTACGGCGTGCATCGTGTGGACACCCACGTGAGGGAAAAGGAACTCACGGTGGTGTACAGCATTGACCCGACTGTGGTGGAGGACTCCATCAACACCATGGAGCAGTTGCTTGCTAAGGACGACAAGTACAAAGTGGTCGGCTTCGACCTCCATTACACCGGCGGTCGTCCCGGGGTTGATCATGCGGTTGCCGTCGCCCAGTTGTGCGTGGGCCATCACGTCCTCATCTACCACTACTCCCTGGCCACAAGGCCTTGCGAGCGTTTCGCCAGGTTTATCGACAGCCCCGACTACAGGTTCGCTACAGTGGACACCTTCAACGATCTAAAGGTGCTCGAGACTACGGGCTTGGCCTGCCAGAATCTTGTCGACATCCAAGGCCAGTATAGGGTCTGGGGCAGAAAGAAGAAGAAGGACTCCCTGGTTGACCTAGCCATGGCCATCATCGACCCCTACTATAGAGGCATGAAAGACGAGTGCAAAAAGAACAAGGATGCCTGGCATGAGGCCTGGGTGTGGAGACTGGATGAAGAACACGTCAAGTACGCGGCCAAGGACGCATACACAAGCTACGAGATGTACAGGAGGATCATTGACATGAGGGAGTGCCTCCTTCCTGTGGACGACGAGGGATCGAGGCACAAGTAGAGTAGTGGCGGTAGTGTCACAAGAAGTAGATGATTAGATGATCGTTTCTCCTAGTTTAGAATGCATGTAATTGTTTATTGAGGTGTGTGCGAATGTTTTGTATAGTCACCTATGTAATTGGATGTTTAATTTGGTTATATATGTTGTTCTTCTGTAGACTGAGCAAATCACATCGCCCATGGGCTAAACTAGGGAACCCGTCGGTGATGATTTCATCAATCGCTGACAATTGTATACTAGCAAGCGTTTGCCCATAACACACATGGGTTATTAGCAGGAATCGTTCGTGTTGTTATCCGTCTTCCCACACATTTCGGATTACTGACATGTTTGCCGCGTACCACACACATCTTGTTAAGTTGAATCGTTTCTGTTGTGCTGGGTAATCGCAAACAGTTCATCCGAGTGAACCGCATGCCGTATATCACACACACCTTGATCTGCCTGCCCATTTCTGTTGTGTTGCGTAATCACAAACAGTTCATCCGAGTGAACTGTATGCCGTGTATCGCACACACCACGAACTGGCTGCCCATTTCTGTTGTGTTGGGTAATCACAAACAGTTCATCCGAGTGAACTGTATGCCGCGTATCGCACACACCACTAACTGGCTGACCGTGTTTGTTGTTCTGGCTTATCGCAAACAGTTCGTATGGATCAACTGTATGCCACGTATCGCACACGCGTCCCTAATCTGAATCGTTTTTTATGTCTCCAGCATCGCAAATAGTTCTTCTTATTGGGGACGGTTTTTTTACGACACCGTTTGCGATTCATGTATCGCACACAGTTTGGTCGCGGGGTCTCTGATTCATGTGTCGCGTTAGCGGTCGCCTGCAGTAGTGTCACCAGAATTGCCAAAGGCAGCCACCAGGACAAGGAAGAAGAAAAATTCTGATGATGATGATGAGGATTTTGCTGCTGAGGAAGCTACCTCAAAGAAGAAGAAACCAGCTGTTGTAGCCAAGGAATATGGCACAAGGAAAGAGAGAGGAGTCACAAGGAAGGTTTTTGCATCCACAACTGCCAAGAGGAACATCTTGCCAGAGAATCCAGAAGGATCTAAACAGGCTCCTACTCAGTCAAAGCCTAAGACAGCAGGCAAGAAGAGAGAAAGAAAGTAGACCGCTCATGTGATCTTCAGGCCTACATCCATGAGAAGGGATGATGCAACAGATAAAGAAGAGAAGCTAAAAATCCACCTCCTCCCAAGCAGCAGAAGCTTATGGGAGATGCCATCAAGACAGCTGCTTCTTCCAAGGCCAAGCCTGCAGCAACAAAACCAAAGAGAACAACCAGAGATGTTCCAGCCAGTGAGAAGAACAAGGCCCCAGTGCCTGAGAGAGAAGAAGAGGAAGAGGAAGAAGCCCAAGTGCTTATGAAGCTAAGGCCCAAGTTGCCAGAACACAATGATGATCACCCAGTAGCTGAGAATATGAAGAAGAGAAAAGTTGCTGGTCTCAGAAAATGGAGGGAATCAGACCCCTATTCAGTCAGGAGGAGAACTGCAGTTGACTACAGATTCCACACCAAGGAGCAACAAGATTTCTATGAAACAGTGTTGCTTGACAAGAAGCCAATTGTCAGTGATATGAAATGGGTGGACTGGAAGTATATTGATGCAAATGAAGATCACTTCCCCCATGTTCATGAGGACTTCAGATCTATTGATCTTGATGAGTTCATTGGAAAGAAGTTAACTAGCTGGAATGATGAGATGATCATGCGGTTTTAGTCTATAGCTCATTTCTACCCCAATGGGAGGATTGTCTAGATGACAGAGGGTGTCAGGTATCAATCCAGTGTACAAGAGTGGGCCACATTGCTTGGTGTGCCAGAAGCTGAAGAAAATGACATTGATGTGTATGCTAAGTCCAAGATGGATCATAATTCCATGGCAAACCTGTACACAGAGATTCCAGAGAAGGAGAAGGAGAATCACAAGCTTGGTTCTGTATACTATCTGCTTGCAGGGCTTGCTACATCCAACACAATCTGAGGCATACCTTGATGCCCAAATCGGGAGATGAAAGGATGATCAGAGGACACTCCATCAATATGTTGCATCACATAGACCAACATAAGAGGATTAAAGTGATGGATCTCATAGTTGAAACTATCAAGAGGACAGCTGCTGATCAGAAAAGGTCTTGTGGATTTGCCCCTCATATCCATATGCTCATCAACTCCAAGGGTGCAAACAAGTCTTTTCAGCTGGATCGTAAACATTTGCCACTTCGCCCAGAATTTGAGGACAACACAGTTACTATGGATGCATCACATCCTACCTCAGCCGAAGCACAGGCTAGTGCAGAAGCTGCAAGAACTTCCAGGCCAAGTGTTCCACCTGCCCCAGTGCTGAAAACCAAGGATCAGATAACACATCTTCTACAAGCCACTCTGAGAACTGAGAAGAGTTTGGCTGGCATGGCTGCAAATCAGAAGAGACTTGAGAGGATTGTTGAGACAAAGTTTCATGACCCAGATGTTAAGGTCACAGAGATCCAGACAGTGGTTGAGACACTGAAGTCTCAAGTGGATGAAGTTAGGAAGGGCACCAGCAGTGATGATGAAGAGCATCAGGGCACAGGTCTTCCTCCGACAGCTCAGTTCCAGAGGATGCCCAGATCTGCTGCTCTGCCAGTCACTTCCAGAGTCACAGTATCTGCCCCTCTGCTACTGCCACAGTTCCACCTTCAGCACCTCCAGTATCAACACCTCTAGCTCCTCAGACATCCGCAGAGATCTTCGCAGATGCACTTATCTCCACTCCAACAACGTCTACGCACACCGGCACTGCAAGTCAGAAGACTTCATCACCAGGAGCTACCGGAGATCAAGCCTAGAGCGACTATTAACTCTATACTTATTTGAACTTTTTGGTACTTGTTGCCAAAGGGGGAGAATTTGTATAGATCATTAGGCTTCGAGAGAGAGAGAGAGAGAGCTTTGCTTTTGTTCGTTTGTCTTTTTGAGATTCTTGCTACTTGGTTTATTGCTTTGTTTGATGCTTGTATGAGATACTACATTATTGTGTGCTTGATCATACCATGCATTATTGTTATGCTTGCTTGGATATCCATTTGCATGCTCTTGTATGATCATTCACTTGTTTGGTTGGTGATGAGTGCTAATTGCTATGCAATCTTATCATTTTGAGCGCTCCACCAAGATGTATGCGACATGGAAGAGTGACCCACTATCCTAATCGATTGTGCATTTGCATTCAAACGCAAATTTTAAATAATGCACAAATTTAGGGGGAGCTCTTACTTATCACATACTTCTCAAAGTGACGATATATTTCATTGATCATATCATTTGTCGAAGTTATGATCTATATGTTGTCATGAATTACCAAAAAGGGGGAGATTGAAAGTGCAACCATTCCCCGGGTGGTTTTGGTAATCAATAACAACATATACATCATTGATCTAATTCTTATTGCTAGTATATTTCAGAGAAGATCAATGATTGGCAAAGCAAGGATTAATGGATGTGGACCCTTCAAAATGCTAAGGACAAAGATTGGCAAAGCTTCAAGATTCTACATTTTTGGTTAAGTGATCCAAGATCACATTGAGTCCATAGGAAAAGCCAATACTATTAAAAGGGGATGAGGTTTTGGTTATGACTCAGTTGCTCAAATGCTTAGTGATATTGCTCCAAAACTCCCAAATATTTCTCCACTTCCATTCTATCCAAAACCCTAAAAGTTGATCTCGGTTCCACCGAAACATTCCTATCCGGACCCACCGAGACTGCTATACACTATGCCACATGCCAAACCCTAACTTATCGGTCTCACCAAAATGGTTCTCGGTCCCACCGAGAAGGCTTGACCAACTTGCTGTAACGTTCTTACTTCACTTTGGAATTTCCGAGATGAAATTTTTGGTCTCACCGAAACCTGGTCTTGCCCTAGCCATTGCACCCTGGTCTCACCGAGAAGGTTATATCGGTCCCATCGAAAAGCCTAACGTTCATGTCTTTTACACTAGTCGGTCTCACCGAGATTTTCATATCGGTGTCACCGAGTTGGGTCAAAGACTTGTAACGGTTAGATTTTAGGTGAAGGCTATATATACCCCTCCACCACCCTCTTACCAAGTAAGAGAGCCATCAGAACATGCCTACATTTCCACCATACGATTTCTGAGAGAGAATCACCTACTCATGTGTTGAGATCAAGACATTCCATACCAACCATTTGAAGCTTGATTTCTAGCCTTTCCCAAGTTGCTTTCCACTCAAATCTTTCTTCCACCAAATCCAAATCAGTGAGGAACTGTTTGAGTGTTGGGGAGACTATCATTTGAAGCACAAGAGCAAGGAGTTCATCATCAACACAACATCTATTACCTTTTGGAGAGTGGTGTCTCCTAGATTGGTTAGGTGTCACTTGGGAGCCTCCAAGATCTTGTGGAGTTGAACAAAGGGGTTTGTAAGGGCAAGGAGATCGCCTACTTCGTGAAGATCTACCCCGAGTGAGGCTAGTCCTTCGTGCACGGAAGCCATGGTGGAAGAGGCAAGGTTGCTTCTTCGTGGACCCTTCGTAGGTGGAGCCCTCCGTGGACTCGCGCAACTGTTACCCTCCATGGGTTGAAGCCTCCATCAACGTGGACGTACGATAGCACCACCTATCGGAACCACGCCAAAAATCATCATGTCTTCATTGCGTTTGAAATCTCCAATCCCCTCCTTTACTTACATGTGCAATGTTTTACTTTCCGCTGCTACACTCTTAGAATTGCATGTGTAGGGTGTTACTTGACTTGGTATACTTGCTAAAATCTGCCCACAACTAAAATTGGGAAAATGATAGATTTTTATTTGGTCAAGTAGTCTAATCACCCCCCCCCCCCCTCTAGACATACTTTCGATCCTACAGTACCACTTGATCTATTTCTGCAGCAGCACACAATATAAGCGATGCTAGCTAGCTGCACAAATCCATGACCCACCTAATCATGTGTACGCAAGTGACAATTAATAGCAAGCCAAAGAAATGAAAAATTGTGTCTTTACCTGCAACACATAATCGATCAAACACATTTCCATTTCAGTAGTCTCCTAGCCAAAAGCAACACGAGCTGAGTAAAAGAAGGCAAAACAACACTGGAGAGGGACCAAATGATGCATCACATAGCAACGAAGCTGTAGGTTCCGGCAAGAGAGCCCTCCAAACTTGCTTGATTTCATATGACTTCCTGTTTCATCAGATTCTATTGACAACCAGTCACAACCTAGATGTGATTTTGACAACATTAATCAGAATGAATCATGGACCATGGATTCTGGAAATCACACCAAACAAACATTAATTGCCAAGAGAGAGGTAATACAACATTTTTTCGAAAGTATTTCCAGTTCGAGTGGAATAATACCAATATAAACTATCACAGGCAATGGTTAACAAGATGCATATAGACCTTAAACTTTTGTGCATCTTCCAAAAGTATATTCATTGACTGAGCTAGCCACATTTTGTGAATCTTGATAAGGACTCATGCATAAGTAAAAAGTGAAGAGGGGGAACTTACAAAAGGATCAACAATAACCTTCCCCTCTGCCATGAATGCCTTAACCATCGTCTCCAAGTTTCCTCTTAAGCAAATAGTCACAGATATGTACATCAAGCCTACACCACCAGAACCAGGATCAACCCAAAATCAAATGTGTTCCTTTTTAGATACCTGATTAGCATGGCTGGGAAGGATCTTGGGTATCTATGGTGGAGCGAATGTGTAATAAATGAATCCCATACTCTGTACTGGACAACACCTCTTTAACATTACCAAGCATACCTGCAAAGGGTGGATTTGCTGAGCATAGAACATTTCCATGATTTAAACTTGCAGATCACTAAATGATGACTTGCACATGACATCAACCATATTAAATCTAGCAATTATATCTTGCATAGCCAAGTCACGTGACCAGGTAATATATTGTACAGGTAAGTTATCCTTGATTGGAGGCTAAATGTCGGGGGGAAAGACCCAGCGAGCACACAATAGGGCATAAAATGGGATTAACCTTCCTGCTTGGAATCTTATCGAACAACTTGTAGGCATACACAAAAAGAATATGCATAGATTAAATCAGAGAAGAGGAGGGCAAGAAAGGGAGAGCAGGTTAATCAGCAGGAGGGGAGAAATTGGCAGGGGCGTGGAGGTGGAAACGTTGGGATGCAGAAGAAGAGCCCAGCTGATTGCCACGCTCGAAGCAGTGGGCGGGGACGGAGGTGGCAGGGCTGCTCCTTACTCTTCTCATCTTGCTCCTGTCTCCTTCCAAATCCCTCTCTCTATCTCCTGATGGGTACATGAGGCAGGGCCGGCCGACCGAGAGTACAGGGGAACGCAGGAGGAGTCGGGCGAGCTGGCAGCCATAGGGGAAGGGAGAAGAGGAACACGGGAGAGAGATGGACCTGTAGGTCACAATGACGAAAACCTTGAAAGCGCAGTCGGGTAGGTGGCAGCGGTGGCTCGTGCTCCTCCTAGCTACGTCTCCTCCGCTCTGCGGCGCCGGCGGACTGCGGCCGCATCTGGGTCAGATGCCGACAGAATGCGCGCCTGCCATTCTCTGTTGCACGCGTCACCGGCGCGGAGAAGGGACGCGGCACACCTTGACGCGCAGCATCCCGTCTTCCTCATGCTCCTCCCGCGGTGGCCGCCGGCCCCTGCTCACTGCTCATGTGAAGCCAACCTCGAGCCGATTCTGCGCTAGGGGCTAGAAACCCTAGTGCTATGCGCGTGCCGACTGAGGAGCAGCGGCTGCAGCGCTTCCCGGCGGGTGGCGGCGTGTGGAGAGGCGAGGAAGGGAGGAGAGAGCACGGGCTGAGAAGGGAGAGGGAGAGTGGCGGTTAGGGTTCAACCAATTGGTCGCTCTCCACGGCCTAACGCGTAGCTGAGCCATCCACAGGACGACACGCAAGGGACAGCACGTGAAATCCCGACACTACCCTCGGCGGCCCTCCAAATTTACAGGCGGTGGCACGCTACCCGCGCCGGTAAGAACCGGCACCGGTCACGCCTACCTCCACTGTCACTGACATCAGTGGCCCACTCCGACTGAGCCCGCCTGTAATAGAGAATGAGGGTGGTAGAACGGGGTAAAACTTCAGGCACTATTCATTGAGTGTCACATCAACTTGCATCCGACGGCCAAGATCGTTCCATCAAATAATCCGACGGCCAGAAGTCGTTTGGACACCCAATCGGGCGGTCCAGAATGCTAGTGTCCTGAGAAGGCTTCATTTCATGCCAGAATCTAACAATGGGATATGGAACTACGGATCATGCATAACGATTATGGAGCACAGCGCAGACTAGCTATCAATTGGTTGATTGTCAAGCAATCAACGTGGTTGTTTTTTTTTGCTCATGGAGAATAATGCAGTACTAGGTAGCTAGTACTCAAAGTAGTACGTACAGTTAACCGGCGCATGTGTTCGCTTGAAAATTTGTACAAACGGAATCCTATTTAACACAGACAGTGATCAGCTGACCACTGTGTTTCTTAGAATAACTCGTATATAATCACACATGTGTCATGTGCGTGTCTGGCTAAGTGCCAGCTGCTGGCTTGTTGGATTGATATGAACGTCTGAACATATGCAATAAAACGTCGATGCGTACACACAATAATTCAGCTTTGATCGATAGCTCAGCAGAAATGCATAATAAGTTAGGGAAATTTTATGATGCATTGCAATACACGAGAGCACATGTATTATATGGGTGATCCAACGGATCAGGCTAATTGGGTCGAATGATATCTTCGACCTAAAAATTATTTAAGTTTAATTGGCCCAATTCGGTCCAGGGGTATTATCGTCCTAAAATTTTGAATTAACTTAATTGCATTTACATAGCACTTAATTATAACTAAACGACATCGTGCGTGGTCATTTGAATTTAGGTTAGAGCGGTTCCTCGTCTCCATACGAGCCCTAGTCTCTGGCGAACACATCGCCCCCCTCGATCACCGCCGCGCGCACTCGCCGTGGCACTCCCTCCTCCTCCTCCCCCCCAACACACCCCATTACCCCCTCCCTCGCACGCGATCCCTCTCGGGTTATACGGCACCAGATCTTCCAAGGAGCCGCCTAATCCCCTCCTTCCCCGACGCGACACCCCCTTCCCCGATGCGACGCCAGATCATCCTCATCGCCGTCCATCAACTTTATCGCGCCGGATCTTCGCATCGACCTCTAATCTTGGCCAGTCCTTTCTGCATAGTACCCATAGGATCAGATTTGGTTAGGGTTTAGGATATGTGATATGAGAAAGTTGTGACTAGATTTCGATTGAAAGGAAGTGTAATTCGGATTTAGTTAGGACATATGTTGGACTTAGTTAGGGTTATGTGGCATGAGAAAGTTGTCAGCAGATTTGAATTCAAAGAAAGTGTAGTTTGGATTTAGTTATAACATATTTTGAATTTAGTTAGGAGATATTTTGGATTGAGTTTGGAGTTATTTTGGGTTCAGTTAGGAGATAGGGTGGATTTATCTGGGCGTTATTAGTCACAACATCTGAAGGATATGTGGACGATAGGAGTAATGAATTTAAACAAACTTGCATAGATGAAGAATTATGTGATATCCTTACAACATAGACAGAAGCAATCAAATATTTAGTTACAACAAGTAGAATTAATCAAATATTTTTGGATTTAGTTAGGAGATATTTGATCTATGAGGATATACTTACTTAGAGCTTTTGAAGGACTGAGTTAGGTACATGAATCCGAATTGAAAATAATTTAAATTATTTAAGCAGAGTAGTGCATAGTTATTTTGTATGATATCCATCCGTAATGTGGTCTATGTGTTTTCGTTGGCAGCATAATGACATGAATGATAAAGACAATGATGGAGAAAACATGGGTGATAAAGGTAAGGAAGGCAAAGACATGGATGATAAGGACAATGATGATGTAGGCATGGAAAACAAATGAATGTATGGTAAAGGCATGGATGATGTAGGCAAGGATGGCATAGACATGGATGGTAAAGACATGGATGATGTAGGCATGCAAGGCAAAGTAATGAAGGATAAAGGCATGGGTGGTACAGACATAGATATAGACCTGAATGAGTATATGGAATGCGTAGACATCATGAAGAAGACTTTCAGGAGTGAGGAAGAAGCCTACATGTTCTATCTAGACTATGCGAGAAGAAAAGGTTTTGGTGTTACAAACTAGAAAGGATGATCTGAAGTACATGGGTTCCAAACAAAATGCATACCGACGGACGTACAAGTGCTGCAAACAAGGATGGCGGACCGTTAAGCACTTTAAAAGAGCTGAAACAAAAAGAACACCGAGGGGTCTTTCTCGGTGTGGTGTCCTGCTCTTTTTCAGGTTGAGCTACAAGATAGCAATGGCCTCTGGTTCGTCAAGAATTTTGTGGACAAGCATAACCATCCGGTCGTCGCTCCTGACCTGACTCCCTACTTATTAACTCATCGTAGAATGACTGACGCGTAGAAGGTGGATGTCATCGAGTATGCTGTCGGTGGACTTCGAACAATTCAGATTATGAATGTAATGGAGAAGAATGCTGGAGGTCCAGACAGGCTTGGACTTATAGATCGGGGCCTATATAACCATGTTTCAATTCAGAAGAAGCGCAAGACAGAAGGCAGTGATGCTAGATATTTGCTCACCTATATGATAGCATAGAAAAAAGTAGACCCAAAATTCTTTTACAAATACACAACAGACAACGAAGGCCATTTGAGGAATATATTCTGGGCTGATTCACAATCTCGGATTGACTATGTTGCCTTTGGTGGTGTCATGGTGTAACAGGGTGATCATAGCAGCAACTTATGTTGGAAATATGCCCTAGAGGCAATAATAAATTGGTTAATATCATATTTCCTTGTTCATGATAAATGTTTATTATTCATGCTAGAATTGTATTGAACCGGAAACTTAAATACATGTGTGAATACATAAACAACACCGTGTCCCTAGTAGGTCTCTACTAGACTAGCTCGTTGATCAAAGATGGTTAAGGTTTCCTAACCATAGACATGAGTTGTCATTTGATAACGGGATCACATCATTAGGAGAATGATGTGATGGACAGACACAACCGTAAGCTTAGCATCAGATCGTATCACTTAGTTATTTGCTACAGCTTTCTTCGTGTCAAGTATTAGTTCCTCAGACCATGAGATCATGCCACTCCCGGACACCGGAGGAATACCTTGTGTGCTATCAAATGTCACTTCGTAACTGGGTGATCATAAAGGTGCTCTACAGGTATCTCCGAAGGTGTCTGTTGGGTTGCATGGATCGAGACTGGGATTTGTCACTCCGTGTGACGGAGAGATATCTCTGGGCCCTCTCGGTAATACAACATCACAAGAAGCTTCATGTGACTAATGAGTTTAGTCATGGGATCTTGTATTACAGAACAAGTAAAGAGACTTGCCGGTAACGAGATTGAACTAGGTATGGAGATACCGACGATCGAATCTCGGGCAAGTAACATATCGCCGGACAAAGGGAATTGCATACGGGATTAACTGAATCCTTGGCATCGTGGTTCCACCGATAAAGATCTTCGAGGAATATGTAGGAACCAATATGGCCATCCAGGTCCCGCTATTGGTTATTGGCTGGAGAGGTGTCTCGGTCATGACTATATGATTCCCGAACCCGTAGGGTCGCACGCTTAACATTCGATGACACTAGGGTAGTAATGAGATATTAACATTGGTGACCGAATGTTGTTTGGAGTCCCGGATGAGATCCTGGACGTCACGAGGATTTCTGGAATGGTCCGGAGGTAAATATTTATATATGGAAAGTTGTTGTCGGGCTTCCGGGAAAAATTCCGGTTTTTTCGGTATTGTACCGGGAAGTCACCAGAAGGTTCCAGAGGGTTCCGGAAGTCCTCGGAGGGTTCCACCACGTCCCATACAGTAGCATGGGCTGTAGGGGGGGCGCCCTGGCCTTATTGTGCCAGGCACACCAGCCCCTACAAGGCCCATGTGCCTAGGGGTGGAAAACCCTAAAGGGGAGGGCCCTCCACTTGGCTTGGAGGGCACTCCTCCCCTCCTTGGCCGCTACCCCCACCCTTGGAGGAGGGGCAAGGGCTGGCCATGCCCCCCCCCTATATAAATAGAGAGGAGGTGCAAGGGGCAGCCCATCCCTTGACCACGGCGACTGCCCTCTCCCTCTCCCTCCACTTCTCGTCAGTGTAGCGCTTGGCGAAGCCCTGCCGGAGTTCCACTGCCACCACCACCACCACGCCGTCGTGTTGGATCAGATCTCATCTACCTCTTCTCCCTCGCTTGCTGGATTAAGGAGGAGGAGACGTCACCGAGCCGTACGTGTGCTAAACTCGGAGGTGCCGCATGTGCGGTGCTTGGATCAGATTGGATCGTGACGTGAGTACGACTACGCCAACCACGATCTCTAGATCGTTAACGCTTTTGGTCTACAAGGGTATGTAGACTCACTCCCCTCTCGTAGCTATGCATCTCCTAGATTGATCTTGGGTGTTCGTAGATTTTTTTATTTATTTTCATGCTTCGTTCCCCATCAACTTACAGGTTCATCGGAAACATATGTCAAGGGACTAAATAGCTCGAGACTGGGATTTGCTCCTCTGATGATGGATAGGTATTCTTAGGGCCCTCTCGGTGTGACGGCATCCATCATCATCTAGCCAGACACCACATGACCCGTTCACGGGAATGCCGGAACACGATAACGAGAAAAGAGAACAAACCGGCAACGAGGAGACAGGCATAGTGATCATGTGTTTGGCTCACGGGATGCCAACATATCTCACCTCAGGTTTGTAAAGTATCTTGAGGCAAAAGTAATAACATACTGTAACCAAAGGTTCACTCGATAATCATTCGTGTGAGTATAGGGGTCAATATGGATGTCCACGGTTCCGCCATTGATGATCATTGAACTAAAAGTGTTTCGTTCATGTCTATATTTCACCAAACCTGCAGGGTCACACGCTTAAGGGTTTACGATCTGTTTAGTTCTATTGGAGTTAGGAATTTTAGAAAATATCGCCGAAAAAGTTTTGGTGAAAATAGAAATTGTTTTGAGAGAGAAGTGTTTTGGGGAAACCGGAAGCGTTTAAAAAAACCAGGTTAAACTGGAAAGGTGAAAAGTTTCGGAGGACCTAATAATAATATAGGAGGGCTCCGGTATTTACCAAGAACCCCCTCCCCCCAAAATTATTCTAGGCACCATGGTCTGCCCAAATAGGCTAAAGCCTATTAGGGGGCAGCCACATGGGCCAAGTGGCCCAATAAGGGTGGCGCCCCCCTTTTGCTTACCCCACAAGCTAAGAGGGTGGCTAGGAGTTGGAGAAGGACTCCTCCTCCTAGGCCGGTGTGCCAAGGTAGGGCGCCCCTATTGAGACACAAGTTGTCTCTCGTTCTAGGCGCCCCTCTAGCTCTCTCTCGTTCTCTAATTCTCTAGAAAAAGTAGAGAGACGCCGCAAGGCTAATTCTCCCTCTAGTTCTTGGGTGACGCTAAGCTTTGGATGGCGAAGGGCTGCCAGATCGTCGATCTTGTACGCGTGCAATCCGTAGAGAGATCATGCTTTTGATCTTCGTTCGAGGGACCGTTCGTGGGACGGTTTGAGGGACTTCAGGAGCGATCCGCACCAACTCTTCTTCCACTGCAACTCGAAGTTGGTAATGATCCGATCTAACTTGTATGCATCTTTATAGTGATCCTGGTTCTTGATTCGCAGGGCGGTTTTTTGCTACTATGATTCCCAACAGAGTGATACCTAAGAAAAATATGACTTGAGAAAATCCATCATGAACCCCTTCAATCCCCTCTTAATACTGTGGGATCTCCATAACTCAAGAATTACCCAAAAAACTATGCTTATTTGTCATTATCGCATCGTTCTTGAGTCAACATTTCGAAAGGTCCATGATCCACACACGTAGATGCGAAGGAGACTAACACATGTGGATATACTTAGCAAACATAATTAGTCCCCTATATGAATATTGTCATCAACATCAATACATTATTAAGGGCATGATTGCACTTTCAACCACCATCACCGATGAATCGAACCGCCGAGTCTACCTTGGGAGTAATTGTGTGACGCCCCCGACTCGACCGTGCACTAATCATACACGCAAATGCGCACGATCAAGCCCAGGGACTCACGGGAAGATATCACAACACAACTCTAGACACAAAATAAAATAATACAAGCTTTATATTACAAGCCAGTGGACTCGAGGGCTCGAATACATAAGCTTGAGTTACACAAGCGTCAACGGAAGCAACAATATCTGAGTACAGACATAATGTTAAACAAGTCTGCCTTAAGAAGGCTGAGCAAAACAACGACATCTGATCGAAAAGGCGCAGGCCTCCTGCCTGGGAGCCTCCCATTGTTGTCTACTACACAACTTATTCTTGTAGACTCGTGTTGGGCCTCCAAGCGCAGAGTTTTGTAGGACAGTAGCAATTTTCCCTCAAGTGGATGACCTAAGGTTTATCAATCCGTGGGAGGCGTAGGATGAAGATGGTCTCTCTCAAACAACCCTGCAATCAAATACAAGAAATCTCTTGTGTCCCCAACACACCCAATACAATGGTAAATTGTATAGGTGCGCTAGTTCGGAGAAGAGATGGTGATACAAGTGTAGTATGGATAGTAGATATAGGTTTTTGTAATCTGAAAATATAAAAACAGCAAGGTCACAAGTGATAAAATGGAGCACAAACAATATTGCAATGCTTAGAAACAAGGCCTAGGGTTCATACTTTCACTAGTGCAATCTCTCAACAATGCTAACATAATTGGATCATATAATCATCCCTCAACGTGCGATAAAGAATCACTCCCAAGTTCCTATTAGCGGAGAACATAAGATAGAAATTGTTTGTAGGGTACGAAACCACCTCAAAGTTATCCTTTCTGATCGATCTATTGAGCTATTCCTATAAGTGTCACAAATAGCCCTAGAGTTCGTACTAAAATAACACCATATGATACACATCAACCAACTCTAATGTCACCTACATACTCCAATGTCACCACAAGTATCCATGAGTTGATTATACGATATGCATCAAACAACTTCATAATCATAATATTCAATCCACACAAAGAACTCCAAGGAGCACCCCAAAGTTTCTATCGGAGAAAAGATAATGAAAACGTGCATCAACCCCTATGCATAGATTACCCCAATGTCACCACAGGAATCCGCGAGTTGAGTGCCAAAACATATATCAAGTGAATCAATATAATACCCCATTGTCACCACGGGTATTCATATGCAAGAAATACATCAAGTGTTCTCAAATCTGAAATATTCAATCCGACAATAATGAAACCTCAAAGGGAAAAGATTCGATTCATCACAACAAGGATAGAGAGGGAAGAAACACCATATGATCCAACTATATTAACAAAGCTCGCGATACATCAAGATCGTGCCATATGAAGAACACGAGAGAGAGAGGGATAAAACACATAGCTACTGGTACAAACCCTCAGCCCCGAGGGTGAACTACTCCCTCCTCGTCATGGAGACCGCCGGGTTGATGATTCCCCCCTCCGGCAGGGTGCCGGAAAAGGGCTCCAGATGGGATCTCCTTGGTACAGAGGCTTGCGGTGGCATAAAAACTCATCTAGGTTAACTTTCGGGGGTTTCTGAATATATAGGATTTTTCAGCGTTGGAATCACGCAAAGAGGTGCCACAGGGGGCCCACGAGGCACCAGGGCACGCCTGGGGGGGTGGCGCGTCCTGGTGGCTTGTGGGGCCCCTGTGGCTCTTCTGCTGCTTCCCCGAAGCTTCCTGGGTCTGTTTCCTTCTAGAAAAAACCGTCAAAAAGTTTCGCTGCATTTGGACTTCATTTGATATGGATTTCTGGAAAGCCAAAAACAAGCAGAAAACAACAACTGGCACTGGGCACTAGGTCAATATGTTAGTCCATAAAAATCATATAAAATCCATATAAAAGTGCACCAAAATCATACAAAACTATAATAAACATGGCATGAATACTTTATAAATTATAGATATGTTGGAGACGTATCAGCATCCCCAAGCTTAATTCCTGCTTGTCCTCGAGTAGGTAAATGATAAAAGAAATAATTTATGAAGTGTGAATGCTAGCATAGTGCATAAGTTTGATCAATGATAATTTCAATCACTTTTCCTAGCATCATAACAACAACTTTTTCTCATAAAACTCATCATGATAAAGTAGCAATCAATTCACATGTTATGGTTCAAACAATGCAACCTCTTGAAACTTAACAACCTATGTTCTTAGTCACCAAACAATTGCAATTCAACTTATCTTCAACAATGTCTAAGTAAGAGATCCACATACTCAATTATCATATAATCTTCTATGATTGCTAATACTCAAAGCATATTTTTAGAACAAATGGCATCCATCGAACACAGAGAAAGATAGGGGCTTAGTGTTTCACCTACCAACTTATTTATCATATAGATAATTGTCAACAATAATAATTCATGATCAAATATATTTGACTGGCCATATATGCCTGGATCTTTCCCCACCACATGATGCTTGCCAACTAGAGAATAATTGAGGTTGAAATGAGAATGAATACTTATTGACTCTTGCATAAAAGTAAATACATAAAAGTAAATGATAGGCCCTTCGCAGAGGGAAGCAGAGGTTGTCATGCGCTTTTTTATTTTTGGATGCACAAGCCCTTAATGCAAAGGAACGTCACGTTATATTGCCCCTTGTGATAGCAACCTTTATTATGCAGTCCGTCGCTTTTATTTCTTTACCATCACAAGTTTGTACAACGCTTATTTTCCCTTGCAATAAAAGATCATACATATTTTAGGAGCAATTTTATTGCTTTTTGCACCGATGACAACTTACTTGAAGGATCTTATTCAATCCATAGGTAGATATGGTGGACACTCATGGGAAGAAACTGGGTTTAAGGGTTTTTGGATGCACAAGTAGTATCTCTACTTAGTATGAATTTTTGGCTAGCAAAAGATCCTAAGCAAGCACCACATGTTGGAGGATCCATAACAATATAACTTCTATGCAAATATACCCAAACATAACTCATTACGTTGTCTTCCTTGTCCAACTTCAACTAATTTGCTCAAGTTTGAAAATAATTAATGGGTATTCACAATCATAAAAGATGTCCAAGATAATATATTTATATGTGAAAGTTCTCTTCCTTATACTAATCATTCATGAATTGCTTGTATGACCAATATTGTGATTGTCAAGCTTCAATAGATTTCACTTTCTAACCCAAATGTGAAACTACTACTAGACATGATACAAGCATATGAAGCAAATATAATTTCAACTTTATGATATTCAATTCTTTCACAATTTACTCATAGGATATAAGTGAAGCACAAGAGTAAATGACAAACTACTCCAAAAAGATATAAGTGAAGATCAAATGAGTAGTTAAGTAAATAGGTAGCTATGTGAGGACTCTCTCTCATTTAAAAATTTCAGATCTTATTATTTTATTCAAATAGCAAGAAAAACAAAATAAAATGACATTCCAAGAATAGCACATATCATGTGAAGAAGCAAAAACTTAGGCTCAACCAAAACTGACCGATAATTGTTGATGAAGAAAGGTGGGATGCCTACCGGGGCATCCCCAAGCTTAGATGCTTGAGACTTCTTGAAATATTAATTTGGGATGCCTTGGGCATCCCCAAGCTTGAGCTCTTGCGTCTCTTTAATTCCTCTCATATCATGACTTCTCCTAAATCTTAAAAACTTCATCCACACAAAACTCAACAAGAACTCGTGAGATAAGTTAGTATAAATCAACTCAAAACCTTAACATTTTCTACTATAGAAAATTACTAAAATTATAATTAAACATTGCATACTAAATGCCTCTGCATATTTAATACTCCTATCCATAAATAGAAACATTAAACAAGCAACATATGCAAACAATGCAACTATAACCGAAATCTGCCAAAACAGAACAGTCTGTAAAGGGTGAATAAGAATTCATACTTCCCTAACTCCAAAAATTCTGAAAAATTACCACGTGACATAGAACTCATGCATTCTTACTGTGTAAAAATTTCAGATTTTTATCATGTTCTGACAATTCACAAAAAATCAGGACATAACAGAAAACTTTCTGTTTTCAAACAGCAACACATAAACTGGCAAACTGAGTATGGCAAAGGCTATAATTGGTATTTTATTGAACTAAAAGATACAAAACATGATTATTGATATCAGCAAGCAAATATCAACAAAATAAAATGACGCTCCAAGCAAAACTCATATTATGTGACGAATAAAAATATAGCTCCAAGTGAGGTTACCGATAATGTTGAAGACGAAAGAGGGGATGCCTTCCGGGGCATCCCCAAGCTTAGTTGCTTGGGTATTCCTTGAATATTACATTGGGATGCCTTGGGCATCCCCAAGCTTAGGTTATTGCCACTCCTTATTCTCCTTATATCAATATCTCACCCAAAACTTGAAAACTTCAATCACACAAACTTAACGGAACTTCGTGAGATAGGTTAGTATGATAAAAATAAATCATCCACTTAGGTACTGTCAAGACAAGATTCATAATTGTTCTCACATAATTCCTACTGTAGTATATCATTTCCACAATTTATATCTCATAATATAAGCTATGGAAACACTAAAACAAGCAAACTATGCACCGAAAACAGAATCTGTCAAAAACAGAACAACGTGTAGTGAGCGATTTAAAACCCATACTTCTGTACCTCCAAAAATTCTTAAACATTAGGAAAACGTAAAAAATTTGTAACCCAATACTCTGTAAAAATTTCGGAATTTTCTCACGCTCCAGTACAGAATAGAAATTCCAGCACTGGACACCAAAGTTTCTGTTTTTGCACAGAATCAAGTCAACTATCAACCACACTATCCCGAATGTTTTACTTGGCACATTATTGAAATAAAACATATAAAACATGATTACCACAGTAGCTTAATCATGTGAACACAAAAAAACATAAGGTATAAGTATTGGGTTGTCTCCCAACAAGCGCTTTTCGTTAATGCCTTTTAGCTAGGCATGATGATTTCAATGATGCTCACATAAAAGTGAAGAATTGAAACATAATGAGAGCATCATGAAGCATATTACAAGCACATTTAAGTCTAACCCACTTCCTATGCATAGGGATTTTGTGAGCAAACAATTTATGGGAGCAAGAATCAACTAGCATAGGAAGGCAAAACAAGCATGACTTCAAAACTTTCAACACACAGATAGGAAACTTGATATTATTGAAATATGTAGAAGCATATATTCCTCTCTCAAAATAATTTTCAGTAGCATCATGAAGAAATTCAACAATATAGCTATCACATAAAGCATTCTTTTCATGATCCACAAGCATAGAATTTTTATTACTCTCCACATAAGCAAATTTCTTCTCATTCATAAAAGTGGGAGTATCACATGAAACTCGAATACTATAAATTGTTTCCACATTAAAAGAGTAATGTTCAGAAAAAGGGTAATCATAATTATGACAAGTTTTATAAATATAATCATCACTACTTTTTATAACATAAGTATCATCACAATAATCATCATAAGTAGGAGGCATGCAATCATCATAACAAATTTGATCATTCAAAGTAGGGGGACTAAAAAGATCATCTTCATTAAGCATAGCATCCCCAAGCTTATGGCTTTGCATATCACTAGCATCATGAATATTCAAAGAATTCATACTAGCAACATCGCAATCATGCTCATCATTCAAAGATTTAATACCAAACATTTTATTGAATTCCTCTTCTATCAATTGAGCACAATTTTCCACTCCATCATTTTCAAGAAAGACATTATAAAGACGGATAATATGAGGCAACCTCAATTCCATTTTTTTGTAGTTTTCTTTTATAAACCAAACTAGTGATAAAACAAGAAACTAAAAGATTCGATTGCAAGATCTAAAAATATACCTTCAAGCACTCACCTCCCCGGCAACGGCGCCAGAAAAGAGCTTGATGTCTACTACACAACTTATTCTTGTAGACTCGTGTTGGGCCTCCAAGCGCAAAGTTTTGTAGGACAGTAGCAATTTTCCCTCAAGTGGATGACCTAAGGTTTATCAATCCGTAGGAGGCGTAGGATGAAGATGGTCTCTCTCAAACAACCCTGCAATCAAATACAAGAAATCTCTTGTGTCCCCAACACACCCAATACAATGGTAAATTGTATAGGTGCACTAGTTCGGAGAAGAGATGGTGATACAAGTGTAGTATGGATAGTAGATATAGGTTTTTGTAATCTGAAAATATAAAAACAGCAAGGTAACAAGTGATAAAGCGGAGCACAACAGTATTGCAATGCTTAGAAACAAGGCCTAGGGTTCATACTTTCACTAGTGCAATCTCTCAACAATGCTAACATAATTGGATCATATAATCATCCCTCAACGTGCGATAAAGAATCACTCCCAAGTTCCTATTAGCGGAGAACATAAGATAGAAATTGTTTGTAGGGTACGAAACCACCTCAAAGTTATCCTTTCCGATCGATCTATTGAGCTATTCCTATAAGTGTCACAAACAGCCCTAGAGTTCGTACTAAAATAACACCATATGATACACATCAACCAACTCTAATGTCACCTAGATACTCCAATGTCACCACAAGTATCCGTGAGTTGATTATACGATATGCATCAAACAACTTCATAATCATAATATTCAATCCACACAAAGAACTCCAAGGATCACCCCAAAGTTTCTATCGGAGAAAAGATAATGAAAACGTGCATCAACCCCTATGCATAGATTACCCCAATGTCACCACGGGAATCCGCGAGTTGAGTGCCAAAACATATATCAAGTGAATCAATATAATACCCCATTGTCACCACGGGTATTCATATGCAAGACATACATCAAGTGTTCTCAAATCTGAAATATTCAATCCGATAATAATGAAACCTCAAAGGGAAAAGATTCGATTCATCACAACAAGGATAGAGAGGGAAGAAACACCATATGATCCAACTATATTAACAAAGCTCGCGATACATCAAGATCGTGCCATATCAAGAACACGAGAGAGAGGGATAAAACACATAGCTACTGGTACAAACCCTCAGCCCCGAGGGTGAACTACTCCCTCCTCGTCAAGGAGACCACCGGGATGATGAAGATGGCATCCGGTGATGATTCCCCCCTCCGGCAGGGTGCCGGAAAAGGCCTCCAGATGGGATCTCCTTGGTACAGAGGCTTGCGGCGGCGTAAAAACTCATCTAGGTTAACTTTCGGGGGTTTCTGCATATATAGGATTTTTCAGCGTTGGAATCACGCAAAGAGGTGCCACAGGGGGCCCACGAGGCACCAGGGCACGCCTGGGAGGGTGGCGTGCCCTGGTAGCTTGTGGGGCCCCTGTGGCTCTCCCGCTGCTTCCCCGAAGCTTCCTGGGTCTGTTTCCTTCCAGAAAAAATCGTCAAAAAGTATCGCTGCATTTGGACTTCATTTGATATGGATTTTCTGGAAAACCAAAAACAAGTAGAAAACAACAACTGGCACTGGGCACTAGGTCAATATGTTAGTCCATAAAAATCATATAAAATCTATATAAAAGTGCACCAAAATCATACAAAACTATAATAAACATGGCATGAATACTTCATAAATTATAGATACGTTGGAGACGTATCACCTATCTACTCCTAGTCGTCGGTCTCCACGTAGTAGTAAGCTTCACCAGTGGGGTAGTAGTAGTCGGTGGGATCAGCTGGCTCTGGGGCTCCGTCATCTGATCACAGCAATCGGGTATGGGGAAAAAGAGGTAGCAAAGCAACCGTGAGTACTCATCCAAAGTACTCGCAAGACTTACATAAGAACTATTCTATTTATGCATCGGTATCAAATGAAGGGGCTGTAACTGTGGACTAGACTGCAGAAATGCCAGAATAGGGAGAGGGCCTAGCCTATCGAAGACTAGCATCTTGCAGCGTCTTGCAGCATTAGAAGAGTGCAGATTAGCAGCATAACATAAAGTAATAAGTAGGTAGTAGCAAAGCCCAGAGATCCTTTCTCGACTCCCTGCGAGAAAGCGATCCCGGAGCTAACAATTAAAGTAACATGTATCCAGTTCAAGTTGTAGTAGATCGGGATACTACACTGAGCGTCCTGTTACCGTGGACACGGCTATTCGAATAGATAACTTCTCTGCAGGGGTGCACTACTGTTACCCAACACGCTCGATTAACTCTGGCTGGACACACTTTTCTCGGTCATGCCCGGCCTCGGCTGATCGACACGACGTAGTCCTACCTAGGCTCCGCAGAGAGGTCCCCGCCGGTCTACATCCTAAGCGCTCAGGGGTCTTGGGCCCATCACCCTTTGCACTCCGGGTCGTTGTGTGCAGGGGGATACCAGCACCACCTCTGCCTGGATGGCGCGATCCGGCCCGGCCACAATGCTGAACTGGACGTCTGACAGAGGTTTCGGCTGATACATACGGCGCCGAGGGCCCCATTAAACCATTATCCCGCGTGGTGGCAGTGCGTATAGGCCAGTGGCCAACTCAGATCAAATACCCAAATCCGTTAGTGTATTGGGAGCTCACGGAAACGAGCAGAGATCCACGATCATGTGACCCCGTCGCCCCATCTTGTGGACTTACGGCAAGGGCCAGGCCCAACCCTCTCCTGGGGCGGTCTACCTGCCCAGCCGCGCCACGTAATTATCTCGCAGGTACCCTCACGGTCAACCCGACTTCATATCTCTCGCGGGTACCCCTCGGGGTCGACCCGACTTCAACCGGGAACTGAAGTAAAATTAGGGTAACCGTGTGTCCATAACATCAAGGTGGAATCCGAGGAATCACCCTCGTTGGATTCCTACTCGATGTAACCGTCAAGGTGAACTCGGAGGAATCACCCTCGATGGGTTCACACTTGAGGGGTTGCACGACAAAGGCTTCTTCGGAGGTGGTGAAAGAGGAATCACCCTCGGTAACCCACAACTGACTAGCTACGCTACAGAGATATCATCAGGAGTGAGGTAGGAGGTATCACCCTCGGCACTCGATAGTAGCTCCGCAGAGTCGTACAACTAAGGGGGTGTGCGGTGCTGTGTCAGTCTCTGAACATCGATCACCTTGATCGGGGCACCAGTAACAAAGCGGGGCAACATGGACAAGGGTGAGGGGTCACTGATGGATCACTAACCAATCTATACTAAGCATTTAGGATAGCAGGTAAGGTATCAACAGCAGTTACAAAAACAGGCTATGCATCAGAATAGGAGCAATCGATTACAGTAGCAAATTCTAATGCAAGCATGGGAGAGAAGGAATAGGCGATATATGAATGCTCAAGGGGGTTTTGCTTGCCTGGAAGCTCTGCTGAAAAGAAAGAAGGGTCGTCGGTGACGTAGTCGATCACAGGGGCAACGTCGGTCTCGGAGTCTACCGGAGAGAAGAGGGGGAAGAAACAAATAAATACAAGCATACAAATGCAATCACTAAGCATGACATGGTTAAACGATATGCAGGGGTGATATAATGCCTCTCTAATCATTTTAGATGATTTAGGAATTTGTTTGAATTTATTTTACCGAAGTCATGCACTATTCATTTATCGAAAACGGGCTAAAAGTTCAATGTTCATCTACTTAGAGGACTCTAACATGAATACAAATTACATATTCGGATTCGTTGGATTTTTCTGATCATTTTTCATATATAAATTATTTTCATCCGAGTTACGGTTTATTTTATATGATTTTTCAAAGTTTTAATCATTTACTGGATTTTCTGGAATTAATTTAATTCGAAAATAATGACTAAATTGCTACGTGCACACACAAAGTGTACACAGCAGAGCAGAGCAGCGCAGAGGCTGACAGTGGGTCCCAGCTGCTGAGTCAGCGGGTCAACTGTTGACCAATTGACTGGTCAACAGGGTCAACAGGAGCCCACCTGTCATAGACTGGGGCCAGCCCAGTCAGCAGTTTGACTGGTCAACTGGGTCCAGTGGGACCCAGTAGTCAGTGACTGTTAGAGTTAACAAAGGGTTAGGTTAATTTAATTAAGTTAATTAGCAGGGGGCCCACAAGTCAGTGACTTAGTTCATTAACTGATTTAACTTAATTAGTCTAATTGCTACAGTACAAGGACCCGCGTGTCAGTGGGTGATTAGGCCGGGTTAGTGGCTAAACAGCCTGGCGAGTGGGCCCGGCCGGCGTTTCCGCGGTGGCGCGCCGGCAGCGAAGTTCCGGCGACCACAGACACGGCGGAGCGGCGCGGAAATCGCCGTCCGGCGACCAAATCGCACACGGCCGGGTGTGTTCGAAAGCACGAACAGAGCCGCGTCCAACGGTGCTAAGCGCGCGGGCTGAAACGGTCAGGAACGACGGCGGCGTCGACGGCAGGCGGCGGCCGGAGCACGGTGATCTCGGGTTAGCCGCTACGGTGCAGCTCGGGTCGAGCTGGTGGGGTCTGCGGCTTCCTAGGGAAGCGCTGAGCACATCTACGTGCTCAGGCGCGGCGTGCGGGTGGTCTAGCCACGGCGACGACATGGCTGGCGGCGAAGAGCGCTCGGTCGCATCGGAGAAGGGGGCCAGAGGCCATGCGCGACGTCACAGAGAGAGGGGAAGGGGCGGAGCTCACATTGTAGGCTCACGGAGGCCTCTCGGGGAAACGGGAGCGCAGGGGAGGAGCGAATCGGCCGCGGCGATCGGCGGTGGCCGAAGGAGGAAGACGGCGTCGATCCAGCGCTGCAGGGCTCCTCGACTCCAACGGATTGCACCAGTGGACGAGGAAGTCAACGGCAAGGCGGACTGACACGGTGAGGCCGCGAGGAGGGCACGGTGGCCGCGTGGTTACGGAGGGGCGACCATGGAGGCGCTCGGGAGGTGCGTGCGGGAGGAGGAAACGGCGTAGGGAGGGAGAGAGTGGGGCGTTAGGGTTAGCCACGGGCTCGAGGGCGATGCCCTTATCCTCCCCGAGGGCCTGTAGCGCCTCGCTGTCAAGCAGGCGAGAAGGGGGCCGTGCGCGGCGTGCGCGCGCGCGCTGACATGAGAGGAGAGAGAGGCGAGAGGTGGGAGACGGTGGTGGCGCTGGGCTGGGCCGCACTGTAGCGTAGAGGCTTAAGTGCACAGTGGCCCGTTTGTTTTATTCTTTTTCTTTTCTGTTTTATATTTTCTCCTTTGTTTTACATTTAGTTAGTGCATCAAACGATTTTTGTTGAATGTGAATCTTGTCTCATAAATACTAGGCACTATAATGGACTGGTACAAAAAGTTTGGGGCCAATTGGAATTGTTTAAACATTTTTAGAAATTTAAAAGGTCAAATTATTTACTGCTAGTCCACTGTTTTGGTTGCTAGGGTCAATTTGGGAATCCAAATAATGTTGGTTTTATTTTTATAATTGCTTTGGGATTATTTGCAATATTATGAACTATTTTGTTTAATTATCTGAAGAAGTAATTATTTGACTTGTATTTTGTATTTGAATTTGAGTTGGATTATTTCCTAGATGCAATTTATTTAGGATGATCATGATGACATGGCAATTTAATTAGCTTAATGATAGGGTTAAGATCTGGGGATGTTATAAATTGAGACCATCTCTCTCCCCGCCTAACAACCACAACGACAAGCCGGGACCGCGCCGCCTCCGCTCTTGTTGTCAACCTGGGAGTCAACATCCCAATCTGTGGTCAAAACCACCAATTATTTTTCAAAACCGTTCAAGGGGATGATTTATATGGTTTTAGAGACTTGAGAATAAAAATTATACCAGTTTGAGTTCAGGGGGTTATGACTCCCCCTCTAGTAGATTTCTATACTTTTAGTTCTGAATGTGCCAAATGGACCTAGTACTGATTAAGCTTTGCCGGTGACATTAAAAGCCTTTTAACTTCGAGCCCACTCTAATGCTAGGCCCAGTGACTACTATTCTCTCTCTCCGTTCACGAATCTAATCCGGCCTATTCTAAAAATAAATAAAAATAAAATCTAATCCGGCCATCTTTTCACGTTTGCTTGGACCTTCCGCCCGCCTCGCCCATGGCCGTCGCCGCCGCCGCCGCCACGACGTCGTCGTGGCTTCTCTGGAGACCCTTCTCTTCCACTATCCTCACACGGTGCACGAACCCTAGGCTCCTCCGTACCACCCTATGCTTCTCCCACTCTGCCTCCGCCCCCGCCCTCGGCGCCGCCTCTCTACAGCCAACCCCGCTTCCTTCTCCGCCTACAACCCGCTCCAGCGATGGAGGTGGCGGGATGAGGTGGGAGTCTACGCGGAAGAAGAGGGTCGTGCTCCGCGTCGGCTACGTCGGCAGCGAGTACCGAGGTTGGATGGGATGCCTTGCTCGTTGGTTTCTATCACTGTGATGCGGGCCGGGTCGGTCTTTGCTTGAGGCATTGATGCAGTGCATTGGTCTTTTTCTTCCAGGTCTTCAGAAGCAGCGAGATCTCAGCGCGGATTCAAGTAATCCCTTTTGTTTTGTTATTATAGCTTTGTTGATAATGTCAGCTGTTATTTATTTATTTATTTATTGCGATTTGATGCTTGAATTTCAAAAAATCATTGCGGGGAAGTACATGTGTTTCATGTTGGTTGCATCGAATTGTTATCACTCGTTCTCTCTATGGGAACTTGGGGCCTCTGCCTGGAATGTGACATATTCTTGCAATAAATAAAGTATGTTATTCCCATTAACATGAAATACTTTATACGTGGCGTTATGCTTTGTTCTGTGGCATTATGGCAAGTTGATATATGTGTTATTGGAAGTATATAACATGAATGCTATTTATGGGTGCACAAGTATAGTTATTCCACCAGGAACTTCTATATGTTATTTATAATCAGATGCCAAAAAGAGGGTGATTCTAAGTTGGCCCTTGTTTCTACGTCAAGTATCATCATAGAGGATTAGCGAATGCTGATTAAACTTTCGCGTCTTCTTCTGTAGCCATTGAGTCAGTTTTGGAATCTGCCATCTTCAAAGCAGGGGGGATTCTTGAGAGTAATTATGGAAAGTTGCAAAAAGTTGGTTGGGAAAGGAGCAGCCGAACTGATAAAGGGGTAGGACTTGACAGTTTAACTTCTTGGATTTCCTATAATTAAGTGAAAAAAATATGTGTATTTATGTTTTTGGCTAACAATGCTTTTATGCATGCTTAGTATGGACTAATTTCAGGTACATTCACTGGCTACAATGATCTCTCTTAAGATGGAAATCCCTGATCGAGCATGGGAGAAGGATCCTGATGGCATTGCTCTTGCGAACTTTATTAACTCGAATTTACCAGATAATATCAAAGTTTTCAGTATCTTGCTTGCTCAAAGGTAGCCGGGATGTTTCTGGTGTCCCATGATTAACATATTATGCATAAGTGTATTGATTGAGACTGTGGGGATGCTGCCGAGATCTTATCTCGGTGAACACATGGTGGATGTTTTGTCTTATCAGTTTTTCAGAAATGAAAATTCGGGGGGAACCCCTTAATTCGGAAACATATTATTGCATGAACAACAACATTTTTCAATGACATGGTCTGCATTTAATTGTAGGAGTTTTGATGTAAGGAGGGAATGCTTGTACCGGGAGTACTTCTATCTTCTGCCTGCTGAAATTATTGGAATTAAAAGCAGTTGTAGCTCTGGAGAAGTACAGGAGCACTTAATTGAATTCAATAACATACTGAAAGGTTTTGAGGTAAATTTCTGATTAAATATGTCTTTTGTATGCTGTGGACTTGTTTGTGCAGAAGAACAGGGTTTGTGAATACTTCGATGAATCATCTGATAACAAACATATTCTGAGGGAGACATATTGATATAACTGTATGATGTATAAGACTGAGACATAAGAGAGAAGATTACGCTAGGGATAATCAGATCTGACCTGTTAGTCCACTAAATATAATCTTAAATTTGATTTGTACCTTGTCATCTTCCTGAATTCTCTTTGTTACAGCCTATGAGAACAAACACTGACATGGAAAACACCTGAGCAGTGCAAATTAACCATGAAAGTTGGGATAATGGGGTGATAGCATAATTAAGCAGGTTCAGTAGCTTCGTTGTGGTCTAGTCTGTCCCTTTCTACCCACTTTACCATTGATGAATGGACTTCAGCGAACAGTTAAACAAGTTTGATGATCTGCCAGACAAAAGTTGAAGTTCAAGGCGACATTAATAAAGCTGAACAAGTGAGGACGTATTGTTCAATGTAATTTTCGCTTATACAGTTTCTAGAATTAATATAAATCTGTAAAAGACCTGCCCAATCGGGTCCAGGTGATATTTCCACATTCACATTTTCCCTCTTATCTTTCTAAGACAAATCATGAATATAACCCCAAGTGCAGATATTTCTATGGCTCATTGCTGGATAAATTTTTGCCATGCGAATGATTACCATTTTTATATATCACACTTAAGGCAGATGTGATCAGATAACAATTTTACTCATTCACTTTTCATTCAATTGTTTCTGCACAAGCTTCATTATACTATTCCTACTTGCAGGGAAACCACCCATTTCATAATTACACTGCTCGTGCGAAGTATAGAAAAGTTCTAGCTGGAGCACATCGAAGGGCCAAAGAAACAAGCAGAACAGCACATTCCATCCAGTCCGAAATGGTTGCGGACCAAAGCACTTCTGGAGATGGAACTACTTCCGATACAGATGAGGAATACTTAAACTTTCCATCAATACTTGATTCTAGTGCACCAGAAGACAATTGCAAGATGGATAATCCTGAACTTCCTGAGAGTCGTGTGCAAATTCAAGCTAGATGGCTCCATGAGCCTAATGACAATGATAGACTAAGTGCATCACACTTCAGAGATATCCTCACCTGCTCATGTGGAGAGTTGCAGAGTTCATCAGGAGTTCAATTTGTGGAACTGACGATATGTGGAGTATCTTTTATGCTACATCAGGTATGTAGAGTCTATGAAGAAACACTCATCAATGAAAGCTAAATTCACAAGACGATGTTAATGTTTTGACTTTTAGACTTCCTTTCTAGGCTTAGTTATTGTTCTGTGTTGTCAATGGAATGGTAATTGGTAATGCCAATTGCCCAATGCCCCTCTTCACTAACTAGCTCTCTCTAACTTGGATATGTGGTTACTAAACAGTAGTATTTGCGGGAAAACTCTTCTCTCTCTGGTCTCACTTCGAGTCCTTCTAGAAGTAAATAAAGGAAATGCTTATTCAACTACGGCATGGAGTAGAATTTATTGCTGATATACTAAACTAGCATGATGTTTGAGATGAATGTATGTCCTAACAATAAAAGTATTATGCATACAGATCTCTGACTTTTCAGTGATGTTGTTCCTTTTCTTGACCTCAGATACGGAAAATGGTTGGTACCGCGGTGGCAGTGAAGCGTGGATTACTACCGAAAGATATTATAGAACTTTCGCTTGCAAAGTTTTCTCGCATCGTTTTACCAATCGCCCCATCTGAAGTTCTGATCCTTAGAGATAACAGTTTCTGCACGAGGAACAAGCAAGGGAGTATTGTCCGGCCTGGCATCCAGTCAATTAATGAATCTGAAGAAATCAAGAAGGGTGTAATGGAATTCTACAAGGTGGCTCTTGTGCCTGAGCTAGCAAAATTCCTGGATGCATCCCTGCCTCCGTGGCAAGAATGGGTGGAGAACTTGGACCACTTCAGCAGCATACCAGATCCTCAGTTGGATGAAGTTAGGACAGCTTATAGAGCATGGAAAGACGATTACGACCGGGTAAAAATGGCTCGAAAGAATACTGGCAGTGGCTAATTTGTGTTTATCAAGCTGATCAGAAAGTGGATGAGGAACCAAACCACATACCCTTAAGTAATGTTTTTCTCAGGCAATCCTCCATACAGGAGCCATAATTTTTTGGGAGGCAATGTTAGGGTTGCCGTTTATCTAACACTGAGAGCCTGAGCCATTCATTGATCAGACTAGGAAAACCTGCAGACTGCAAGTGTTGAATTTTTGCTTCCTTTTCATCAAACTTGTTTAAGTATTGATGCAATATCAAGGATTTGATTTGATTTAGTTGAGTGCCTACTTTTATTCCCTCCTTACAAGTAGTATATAATTATTTTATTTGGCGATGAAAAGTAGGGCATTCATTAAGGAATCTGATAGTGCCCGAACGTCAGGTACGAGCACATGGCAAATCGAACGTTTTCGATGGCAAGTTTAGTGACGCGAGGATGGCAACTTTAGTTGGCAAGCATGACAACTTCGTGCTTCAGTTTATTTTTTGACAGTAAATTGCCGTGTGTGTCAACTAACTTGCCATCCTTGCGTCACTAGAATTGCCATCGAAAACGTTCGATTTGTCATTTGCTCGTACCTGACGTCAGGTACTTATCATTTCCGTTCATTAATCAGGCGCCCATTTTCACCGGCCATTGCCAATATGCAGTTTCCTTGGTTCTCTTTATTTCATATAACCAGTCACTTATACAGTACTCCCTCCATTCCACAGTGTATTCAGTGGTATAATTTTTACTCCCGCCGCAGTTAGTCTCGTTGGTTAAATTTATGGTCAAACTTAGATCTCGAGAAGCGCGGACGCACTACATTGTGAAATGGAATGGAGGGAGTAGTATCGTAGTCCTTTAGAAACATTATAATCTACATTTGGCCGTTGATTTCATCGGGACGGTAACCCTGATCCATGGCTGAAGCGAGCGTCACATCACGAGTCATGCATCCATCCCGCCCGGGGATGACCTGCTCAGAGTTTCAGTGCCCTGATTGTCGCCTCGTGAGCAACAGCACCCTGTATGTGTCCAAGGCTGGAACAGAGGCTACGGGCCAGGGGAGGTAGGATAGGGCGGACCCCGGCCCGAGCCCGAGCCCGACGACGACAACGGCGACGGCAGGGCCACACGTACATGGAGCCAGGCGCAAATCCCTCTCGTGAGGCGTAAGGGCGTGGGACTGGCTGCCGTCGTCAGTGCCAGTGCCAGTGCCGCGGACGGACAGACAGACAGGGGAACCCAACACAACACAAACACATGACATGACAAATGCGTGCCTGGAGGCGGCACTGATCGGTCTCTGGCTACGCTCTGGGCGCCGGAGCTGGAAACTGTTACGCTCACTCATGAAGGAAACGCATGGCTGGGCCTGGTGATACTGATGCAGGTCAGGGCGTCGCGTGAACCACACCCGTGTCACCTGTCACGGGTAGCCTAGTAGGAGTACGTACGTATTAGCCAACGCAGCAAGACAGCGGCCCTTGTGCTCCCTAAAGATATGGCACCACGTTACTTTCCCGCCTCGCGCCATCGGCCGACCTCACCCTCTGCCTATCGTGGCTTGGCTGCAACGCAACGCATGCAGGTGTGAGGGTGACCGCGAGTTAAATCAATCAGCATGTAGTATATGCATGCACGGGCCCGTCATAAGCAAGCCTTCTCTCATTCGCTGCTTTCCTCGGTTTCTGGAACCTCGCCTTTTGCCCTTCCTCTTTTATTCAAAAACTATCTTGAGGGTTGCACACTAGCTAGCACAACACCCACTGTTGCTTACTATTCTACTCCTACTTGTGAAGCCATTGGGCTCCCTCCATATTCGTCTGCTTTCAGTCACTACAGATTAGATTCGGAGCCTAGCTAGAGCTTTATTATCCATGCAACAACTGTTGTGCTCGTGCATGCATGCATCGTCAGGCCCTGATGCATGATCTCATCAGGTTCATGGATGGAGGTGGACATGTACATCCTGCATTTTTTTTGTTTGAGAAAGAGTACATATATGATACGTACGACACAAGGCTCCAACCGTTTAGCTCTTAGCTTCCAGACCTCACAGCACATGCATGTTCTACATGATCAAGGCCTTAATCATGCATGCGTGGTCGCCATGCATCCTGACTAACAACATTACTCGACCGAGAATATGCATCTCATCATTCATCGATCACCGGTAGACGAATAAGGAAGGAATGGTAGGGAGATATATGATAGAGAATTAATAGACCAGATTAACCAATATATGTTATTGAGATGCTTGACGGTCGAGGGCGAGGGCGAGGATCTGCTAGCTTGCGCGCTATGTTTGCTTGTTGCCGCCGCCGCCGCTCTGCGAGGAGCAGGCCCGCAGCACGGCCTGCTTCACGACGTGCTCATCCACGTTCTCCACCAGGTTCTGCACGTACGAGCATAGAGTGGAAATCATCATATGGCTTAGTACAGTAGCTAATTTGTTTTCGTCCGTTGGTCAGTACTCAGTAGTACTCCCTCCGTAAAGAAATATAAGAGCATTTAGATCATTAAAGTAGTGATCTAAACACTCTTATATTTCTTTACAGAGAGAATACGTAGTATTAGCTTTGTTTTTTTTTTGAGCAAACGTAGTATTAGCTTGTTACCTCCCCTCCAATGGCTTCTAGGCGGAAAGTGTCCGCGCAAGTGGCCGTGGCCTGGAGGACGCTGAGGCCCAGCTCGTCGAAGGCCTCGAGGATGGAAACCAGAAGCCCCGGGCAGCTCTTGTCTGACAACACATTGACAAGGAACGACCCGTGTCCTAGGGTTTCAACGTTCACCTGCGTATACCAGATCGATCGATTAAGTAACTGATAAATGCAGGGAGGGTTTTGGAAGCTTTATGCATGTGTGTAGGAGCGGTCCTACCCTACATATGTATGTATCTACTGTTTCAATCCAAATCTCCCTGCCTTGCCTTGTGTTAGCATGTGAAAAGGAAAAGAAGAAAAGCCACTACTCTCCTCTTTTACTAGCTAGTGAAGTATATATGCATGAAACAAATCAAGCATATATCTATGTGGGTGCCTTTATTTAGTTTGTGTGTCTGTGATGCTCATGCGTACCGTCGGGTAGGAGGTCTGTCTGCTGCGCGAGTCTTGCGCCGCGCAGGCGATCTCCTGATTCAGCATCACCACCTTCTGCTTCAGCTCCTTGATGTACTTGGAGGCGTCCATGATTATGGACGTGTTGCTCAGCTGCAGCCACGCAATATATCCATTTAATCAAGTCGCCCAGAAAGAATGAAAGAGCTTGCAGGCATGGTGAAGATCGCACTACCAGCTCGTAGGTGAAAAAGGCATATATGGAGATTGCACAACTGGAACGGAAATTGAGAAACTAAGGGGAGGGGATGGATCAATTACAGCATGGGAGTGGGTGAGAGAGCGAAGGAGTTGCAGCTTCTCCTGCAGAGCCGCCGCTTTCTTGCGCTCCCTCGACATCATCTCTCTCCGATCTCTCTCTCGCTATTTGCCACACACACCGCAGCACAATCTCCCAATAGAAGAGAGGCGAGAGAGAGAGACAGCAGAGAGGAAGAGAGAGCTTGTGGATGGGAGCAGCTTATGGCATAAGAGCATGGAACACCGAGAAAGAGGCGAGAAGGCCGGAGCTCGCTCTCCATATCTATATAGTGGTCTCCCCGGTGGCCACTCACGTGACCTTCCGCTTCCCATAGGAATTATTGTTGCTATCTTCTCAATTCTCTTGCTTAATACTCACTCCACTCGTAATATAACATGCTCTAACTTTTTGTTCACTCATTTCAGTCCGTATGTAGTTTATATTGAAATATCCAAAACATCTTATATTTGTGTACGAAGGGAATAATGTCGAAACAAGTAGCCCACCTGATCGATAGCCATGCTCTCATGTTTTCGTGTTCAGTCCCATTAAAATGCTAAAAGTTGAATATCACTTATTTCGTTCCTGAACTTTTAACAAGAAAGCGTGAAAAAAAAACATATAGACCTGTTTATTCTTTCGTGCCGGCATATAATAGTTGTTGGTAATTTTTCCTAGAAACTTGGTCAAACTTTGCATCGTTTGACTTCAGCCAAATGTTATATGCCTTCCTTTTGAGAATGGAGGGAGTACTATACTGTTGACACTACGAAGCGAGTACAAGTTAGAAGCCACCTGGATGACCGACGATATAGTACACACGGACTTTCATTGCGGGAAACGATGTTCTTAACATGAAGGTCTTGAATTCGAAGACAACCCTAATCCTTTTGGAAACGAATAATTTCCTATTTAGCCAATCTACATTTTTTGAATTTTCGCGTGGTGGGGGGAGGTTCCCCGCCTGAATTTTCATAAAAAGGCTAATCAGCCAGGTGCCCAATCTATATTTTTTATTTTCACTATCACTTCACGGGGAAAATCTGTATTTGCAATAGTCCAACTTCTATAGTCCGCTTCTAGAAGTTTGAAAAATGAGAGTATATGGAGGACCATGCATACTGGTGAGCACTGAGTTGATAAGAATGAGTTTCTATGGCAAAGAAACACTTGCCCTTCCAACATATCTAACGTTTCTCTAAGTGCCCCTCCACACATTTCCAGTGGTCACGTAAGAGCCTGTGATAATAAATCGGGATTCCCAAATACCATGGAGGTAACTAGCCTCAGCTCACAACTTAATAACTGAGTGTACTCGCTTCGTTTATGGTCGTCTTTACAACGTGTGAAGAATCGAGACCTGTTTACCGAGGTGTACACACACTTGGAGCACACCACGAGACATACTTTTACCCAACATGAATGGCAGCATGATCTTAGGATTGGCCCTCCTACAGTTTAGGCATCATGCAGTATCATGTTTTATTTGTATTTCGTCTTTATTCTTATTTTTTAGTTTGACTTTTGGTTTGGCTGTGTGCATCTTAGTTATGCAGAGACCGGGTGTAATGCTTAAACCTTTAAGTAATAAAGCACCCTTTAGAGCATCTACAGTCGGACTTGGCAAATCCGGCCCCTATACATCCGCGGATGCGCCCAGGCACGCCCGCGAGCGCATCCGTACGACCCCTCATATCTAGTGGCAGGCATCCACGTATCTCAAATCCGGACTCTCAAATACATGCAAATCCATGCACGTCCATCATACACGCCAATGTCGCACGTAAATAACAAATGTTGGTAGCGAAAATATATAATTCTTACATAAAATTTATTTTAATAAGTGGACAACTCAAACATTAGCTCTTTGGTTTTCATTGTGGGTCCACATATACTCCACAAGATCATTGAGTAGCTGCGCGTGCACCTGATGATCTCAAAGATTCTGATGCATCTACAGAAAGTTCAAGCTGATTTGCATCTTGATCTTTCGGGATTTAAACTTGTTCTCCAGGCGCTTCAAAATCATTGGTTTGGGCAACACCGTGACCCTCATCCTCGACAATCATATTGTGCAAAATAATACAACATGTCATCAGCTGCCACAAAGTTTCTGATTCCCACATCATTGCAGCTCCACGAACAATTCCCCAACGAGCTTGAAGCACTCCGAATGCCCTCTCCACATCCTTCCTAGCTGGTTCCTGCATTGATGTAAAGTGGCTTTGTTTGTTGCCGTTTGGTTCGGATATGGTCTTCACAAATGCCGCACACTAAGGATAGATGCCATCGGCAATATAGTATCCCATATTGTAGTCACGGTCGTTGACAGTGTAGTTTCACGGCGGCGATTCCCCTGAACACGGGAGATCGTTGAAGCACGTCGATGTCGTTATGAGAACCCGATATTCCAAAGAAAGCATGCCAAATCCATAAGTCATGTAATGCCACTGCTTCAAGTATGATGGTGGCCTCTTTGGTGTGACCTTGATACATTTCCCGCAAACCTTTGGGGCAGTTCTTCCATTGCCAATGCATGCAATCAATTGATCCGAGCATTCCTGAAAACCGTCTGGCCTCTCCAATAGCCAACAAATTTTCTGTGTCCTGCACATTTGGTTCTCTCAGATACTCTACTCAAAACATCTGCACCACGGCGCGGGCAAACCTGACAGTAATCTTCAGGCATGTGCTCTCTCCCATCCGGACCATCTCACCAACGACATCTGCAGCAGTACCAAGTGCAAGCATCCTCAGAGTAGCCGTGCATTTTTGCTTAGCACAGAAAGAAAGTTCGCCGCAACAATCCCTTGTGAGCTTGAAGTAGTCATCGTGTGCCTCCACTCCCTCCACAATGCGCAAAAACAATGGTTTCCGCATGCAAAAATGGCGACGAAATCATGGATCATCCGGGAAAATTGGGTTCGGAGCAAAGTACTCCCTGTGCAGTAGCTGTGCTCCGGAGACCCTATCCCGATTGATCACTCTTCTCCCTTTAATTGAGCCCTTGAAGTTGAGAATATGCTCCACCTATCGGTCCATTTTCTCTTGCATGCACATGAGCATGATCATGTCCACTTCTTCGTCCGAATCCAACGAATCGAAGAACTCATCTTGAATCATTTGATCAAGCTCCGTCGGTCCATCCTCCTTGTCCGACGAAGCATCGCAATTCATCGTTTTCCCTACAAATAAATCACAAAAAACCGGGTCGGACAATGTGTCGAACACAAAGAGCGCAAGGGGCAGCCCGAGAGTTGCCGGACGTGTCGCGGTGGCGTTCGGGCCGGCGACGACGTCCCCGGTGACGAGGACGGGAGAGAGGACAGTTGTGCCGGTGTTGGCAGCGCAGAGGCTCCGAACGGCTGCGAAGCTGCGAGACGTCCGTCGTGGAGGAGGAAGAAGAGAGGTGAGAGCAAATGGATCCGGTACGTTGAGGGGGTAGATTTGGTGCAATTTGTGGTGGGCTAGGGCTGTCGAGTCCAACGTGACGGACACGACCGGACGTCCTCATATCCGCCCCAGATTTGGGCTGGATATGAGGGGTGTCGGTCAGCCCGAACGTTTGAGGCCCGTTTGAGGAGCCCGTTTGGGTCGCTTTTTTGTGACCGGTCACTGAATGGGCCGTCCGTCCGGCATTTGAGTCGGGTTTTGGGACGCCCGGCTGTAGATGCTCTTATGGAAAAAACTGAGTATACTGAGACACCAAGCCTTCAAGGTCCAAATTAAGTAAGAACATACAGTCCTATCGCTACATATACTAGTACCAGCTTGTAGCATTATTTAGTCATCAGATCAGGCATGCATGCATGCACGGAAAACATTCTCATATGCATATGCGCAAGTTCGTACAAAAGGAATGGAAGTCCAGTGCATTATCCGTTGCTAGTTTATTATATACGGCCCTCGTGACCTTGGCGGCTGAATTTGCGTGGGCAGGGTTTTAGGGCATCTTAAGGGAATTCATCTGTTTGCCCAAAAATGGAAGTCATCTACTTCCTCTGTTTCATAATATAAAAACGTTTTTCAAGCTATGTTTGTTTGAAAAACGTTCTTATATTATGAGACGGAGGGAGTAGTATGGATCACCAATTGTTCGTGAATATGTTCGTACGTGTCCGTGGACAGCCCAACCATCCAAACGTGTTCATCAAATTCAGACCATGGGCTATGACCGACAGTGGGACAACACGAGAGGAAAAAGAGATTAACAGGAGGGCTATGGGGGCATGTGTGATCTAACTTTTTTTTTTTTTTTTTTTTGAAGTAAGATCACTAAAATATGCAGCAGGCCGCCTCGTTAAAAACCTTCCAGTCCCCTTAGGTACCCTGGTAAGGAAAAGAGTGCGTAAGAAACCTGCCACATTGAGAATTACACAGTGTTCTTACAATCATCAGTGACCAGTCCCGCCACACACGGAGGTACCGAGCCACAGAGAGACCCATTTGAGCCACGCTTCCCTAGTTGAGCCAAAGCATGTGCTACACTGTTACTAGACCTATCAACTTTTGTAATGCTCAGCTCTGGGTGTAGACGAAGAAGTTCCTTAATCTCCAGGTAAATACCCCATGAAGCCGATCGATCCATAGAGCAGGAATTAGCTGCGTTCACCACCCGGAGACAGTCAGCTTGTACAAGGCCTGGTTTCTGCATTTTGATTAGGTCCTTCAGTCCCTGCAGGCAAGCTGTCGCTTCTGCCTCTTCAGCACTAGGGCAGTAGGAGATCGTCCTCCAAGTAGCACTTAGGGCCTCTCCGCTGTGATTCCTGCAAATGATACCAATACCTCCTTTGTTGCTCACACAGTCCCAACCTGCATCAACATTTATCGCAATGGAACCTACAGGAGGCGCCTTCCACGGCACCCAGGTAGCTTCGGCTTCTGCAGGATGCTGGCTCGGGAAAATCGCCTGCTTCCCTGACCTTGTAACCTCCATCGTGTTGGCCTCCGCATACGACGACTCATATTTTTTTAGGAATTGCACCGAAGCCACAATGGAAGCCTTGCCATCGCCGTGAACCACATTATTTCTGTGGTGCCACACTCGCCAAAAAAGATAAAGAAGTTTAACTCTCGTCTCCTTTTCTGCATTTGCAATAAGCTGGAGGAACCATTCTTTTCCTGTCGTATAAAATTCCTTTTCCGGTGGAAGGCCCCAATGTTCTCTCATGCCATCCCGCAAGGCACGTGCCTGGGTGCACCATATTAGCGCATGTTGTGCGTCTTCGATACCCATACCACAAAGGGAGCAGGTCGGGTTAACAGTTGCAATTCTTCGCTGAACATTTGCTAGAACAGCCAAAGTGTTTGTCGCCGCCTTCCATGCGAAAATTCGAATTTTCTGCGGCACCGGGGTCTTCCAAATGCAATCCCAGATCGATCTATCTCCGAGAGGAGATGGGCTGGACTGTCCGGTTGCCAATTGATCGAGGGCAGGCTGTATACCCAGGCATGTGTGATCTAACTGACAGCCAGAACGAGAGGAAAAAGATATTAGTAGGACACATGATCAACTTCCCCTCCATCTACAAGAGGATGACCTTTCTTGTGTTGTCCCAAGTCAGCTAACGGGCCAACAGAGTCCGCCATCAGCTAACGGGCCAACAGAGTCCGCCGTGCCGCCACCGCCACCGACCACTGCGCCGCCGCTGCCCCCAACCACGGCCAGCTGCTGTCGGCCGCCGCTGGAGTTCGTCGTCGCGCCACCGCCAAAAACCATTTTTAGGACAAGTTTCTACTGGAACTGAGAAAAGATCTCATCCGACAATTATACAGGAAACTGTTGGAGATGCTCTTAGCTGTTAGCTGCATGCCCTCTGTGCATGCATTGCATCGATAAAATGCACGCACCACCCTGTCCTTGCAACTTGGAACTTGCCATGCCTGATCTGTCCATAGGCTCTCGACAGAAGACGCAGAGAGGATCGACGGGATAAGTTTTTCTTCTCCTTTTCTTTGTGGGAATGGCGACGACACAGAAGTTGATCAGGTAACCACCGCATCGCATCCAAGTGTGAGCCAGCCCATACGTAACGTATATGCATGCGACAACGCCTGAAGCTAGTAGTGAGCCAAACCATGGTGATGGTGCACTGCTGCTAGTCCCTCCTCAGCTTCAAAACCATCAATATCTATGCGTCGCGTACATGTAAAACGTTAAAGAATTAATGGAGCATATATGCGTGCGTGCATGTTTGGTCTGGTACGCAGCTGGCCTTGTGACGTCGTACGTGTGTGTGTGCACGAGAGGGGGTGTGGGCCGGAGAGGGTGAACGAATCTGCTCGTGAAGAGGGGCATTGGCATGCACCAAGGGCGTTGTTGCGGAGTGGGCTTGACAACAATGGTGGCAGGGGTGATGAGCTTGCGCGACAAAGGTATATCACGCGCGCGTTTCTGGAGCTAGGGCTTCATCTTCATCCACGTACTCAACTACCCACGGGTTTGATAATACTATAACCGTTTTTTTTGCGGGATAAAAATAATAATACTATAACCGTATATGCTAACAATTAATACCGGCTTAATTCTAAGCTAAATTAAAAAAAAGTAGGGTATGTTTGTGCCTAGCCTGTACATAAGAGCTTGTCTGCGAACATGAATAGTGCACAAATATGGGTGTGGCTACGTCTCGATAAGTCTCAGTCGACTGAGATTTAGCAAAGACTGCACAAATATATATACGTTAATGTTAATTTGTTCGTGTGGTGCATTATTTACATACACGCGTACACATACTTTTCCTTGAATAGTTATGGGCTATTTCGAGAGAATTCGATGTCTGGCTAGCTAGCTGGATTTTTTTGGCATTTCCGTAGAACAGCATGAGAGTTGAGCATAAGGAACTTGTTGGTTTTTGGAGGCGATGAGACGTGGTGCATGCAAGGCTCCAAAACAAACGCTTTCACGGGGTGGTGTTTTTCCGCCGAGCCTTGTCCGCAACCCACACGTGCCGATCCCTACAAATGCTTGCCAGAAACCAAAAATTATGTGCTGTACGTGTTCATGAGTTAGCACCAATTTGTTGTGTTGCGATGGGGGGACGCACGACAACCGATTCAACTAGTCTAATCAGCTCTATGTCTCTCTGGACAAAACTGAGCGGTAATGTTTGCACATTTTTGTTTTAGGAGAATTAATGGTTGACTCGTGTTATGCTTTATGCCATTTACTACTTCGCTGTAGACGACGATACTCTTATGGAAAGTCATCTTCTGCTCCCGAGCTCAATGAACAGTAAAATCCGACAAAAAATGAAAAACATTTCAAAAAATTCTAATTTTTTGGGTGCAAACATTGACAAAAGTTCTCAGCGCTTGCAAAATTTCATCAAAAGATGACATTCGTAAAAGTCGTGGCAAAAAAAAAAAAATCAGTACTCCAAATTGTTTTCGAAAATAACACTTTTGGAGCATCAATTTTGTTTTTTTTTCTACGACTTCCACGAATGTTATTTTGTGAGCACTGAGAACTTTTGTCAATGTTTGCACCCAAAAAAAATCATAAATTTTTGAACTTTTTTACGGATTTACAGTTCACCCGAGCTCATTTGAGCTCGGGCTCAGAAACACCACGTCCTACTCTTATTTCAATTTTGAACCGTCTTGACATTAATTAGCACGATCTTAAGTGTATCAGTCATGGTTAGTCAACTAGGGTGTGCACTGGAGCACACATATTCGCTCATAACCTTAACCCCTAAGGAGTGGTGCTATGATGATTGTTGAGTTGGAAGAGAGATTTTTTTTTTATTTGTCTCCTCTTAGGTATGATCAATCTCATAGCAAGAAAGAATATATTTTCCTTCATTGCATGAGATGTCTTCTTCTATCCATGTGCCAGAATCATGAGTTGGTTGCGAGATTTTATGGGTTTCAGCTCTAGCTAACCCCAACTTCTTGTTGTTGTTTGCATGAGAGGTCTTTGCTAGTCATACGTTTCCTACTTTAAATTTGACCGCTCTAAAATTCTAGGAGAATACAAACATTAATTATTAAAGATAACACTAAGGGATAGTCCATTGTATAACATGTGTTTTTTCTTATCTAAATGATTTTGAATGCATAAGAAAAGGTCATACTGACCACTGTACACGCCCTAACCTCGTGTCATTGTTTATCGATTTTTTGTAAAGTTTTTGAGAAGTTTGAATTGATTATCAAAATTTGGCAAAAAGTGCCAAAAATGATGTAAACTTTTGAATGGTTAGGCAAAATGATCTAAGAATTTCATGGAATACCGAGGAACCAAGATTTAATTACTATAAAGTTTTCAGGATTTATTTGAAAGTTAATTTTTTATCCTAACATGTCCCAAATTTGGATACGGAATTCAAAATTTTCAAAACAAACAGATGAGTCAGCTTGGCTCGGTTTCGAATTATTGGAGCCTAACCCAACGAACGGCTCATGCCCAAAATGAGCCGAGCTACTCCCATGTGGGCCCGTTTGTTCACCTCGACCAATTATTCCTCCTCTATCATGTCCCCCCCCCCCCCCCCCCCCCCCCCTCCTTCCCCACATTCCACCCTTGTGCCATGAGGATAAATTTGTCATTTGTCTATTACATGTTTACCTTTTGCATCTCGCGGTATTGTATTAAACAAACAAAATGACCAATAAAATGAATTTGAAGTATGTAAAAAAATGTAGTCGAGAAAAGTAAGAAAGAAGAAACTACTACTGCTTATCTTAATTAAGTGGTATATCTGGCATAATTGGCTAGTAAAGAAATTCATGTTTTATTAAATAGGAATCTGGAACAAGACATGATTTTTGAGGGTTTTATTATTACATAAACCACAGCTCTAGTCTCCTTTTTTTTTGGACAAAAATCCGAACCCGAGGGGATATGTAGTAAAAAAACTATAATCAAGTAGAATAGTAACACGCGGGGTATTATTACCTAATATAATAGTGTTAACAAATGCATAATGTGTGTGTGTGTGTGTGAGAGAGAGAGAGAGAGCGCAATCATCATCGCCTGCAATGCTCGTTAAGGCCAGCATATGTACAACTCGGAAAGTGACGGCCCATAGTTCACGCCATGATCAGTCGATGAATATCTACAGGTCGATCGGCCAGCTCATGACCACGTCGGCAGGGGCACGGGCTGCATATATGCCCTGGACTGAAGCTTAGTTAGCGCGCGGCTAATCGTTCCCCTTCCCCACGTCAATCCATCCATGCATACACTCGACCCACCGCGCGCACGCCCACAGTGCCTTATCGACGACGCTCGTGCGCGCGCGCGGCCCACCAGATCGTTGGAATCAAATTTCACTCCTAATTTCAGCCGACTAGCGATCGAGAGCTAGCCGGCAGCATGTCAGCTTCAGTCTTTCAGCTAGCCAGCTAGGTAGCTGCATATATATGCCGCACGAGGGGGGCCGCAGGTGCCGTTCCCGACGCGCGCGCCGGCCAGCCCGTGGCCGATGGAGGCATGGCAATGGCGTGGCGTGGGAGGCCAGGGCAGGGCCTTTGTCCCCATGCCACGTACGGGAGTGTCACGTAATGCTCCCCCTTTCCGTCGTACTGCGCCGGGAGCAGTCCACGGATCCTTCACATGCACACTCCCCGGTCTCGATCACTGCTACTCCGTTGGCTTCGGTCGAGGCTATGCGTTTACGGTTATACACCTGAGTCTCAAATGGATTAAGAATTTTAAGTGGGCTAACAACTATGGATAAGACATACACCTTGGCTAACAACTAGACCGACCTAATTTTGTTCACTACTCCCTACTTTAGTGATCTATAAACGCTAATAGTTTTTCCGCAATATTGAACAAATAGTAGTTTCCCTCTTGCAGCTTATAAAGCTCTCTACCGAATAGGTATATGGGGAAAAAATTGTATGCCGGGTGTTGGGTTGTTTGCCTAGTGTATTTTATCGGGCAATGGACAAACAAGCCCTTTGCCGAGTGCACCGTGCAAAAATTGAAACTCTACAAACAGGTGCTTTGCCGATTGCTGCATTAGTCAAACAAAAAACACTCGGCAAAAGCAAGGGCTTTGCCGAGTGTTTTTTATAAGACACTCAACGAACCATTAAAAAGCAATAAAATGCATGTGTTAATTCTATTTTCAAGGGTGAACTTTTGATTATTGAGTTTTTTTTTTTGTGTGTGTGTGTGTGGGGGGGGGGGGGGGGGGGGACCAAATATATGTAAGTACGTACATATGGATTTTTCCTGAATTTATAACTCATTTTTCATATAAATGTACTTGAAAAATTGAATATTATTCGGTAAATTGGTAGAAATGGAATTCATGTCTTAAAATTAGCAAATGGTTCCAGAAAAATGCCAAAATTTGGCATTAGTAACACAATGTAATATGCTCCATGTGGAAACATTTAAGGATAAAGGGCAGCCCGGTGCACGTAGCTCCCGCTTGAGCAGGGTCCAGAGAAGGGTCCGACCACTTTGGGTCTATAGTACGCAGCCTTTCCCTACATTTCTGCAAGAGGCTGTTTTCAGGACTCGAACCCGTGACCTCATGGTCACAAGGCAACAGCTTTACCGTTGTGCCAAGGCTCCCCTTCTTGAAACATTTAAGGATGTTATAGAAAAAATATTTGTTGCTATATTTAAGCAACAAAGCACATTTCTAGGCATTTAATGTATATAATTTAAATATGAACTGCAAATGCATGAAATGTTGACAAAAAAGGGTTAATAAATACTATTTATGTTCTTGAGCCTATGTTTAGGCCTTATACAGAAAAAAAGAGAAATTCCAAAACATCGGGAAGCCAAGACTCGACGCCGACCTTGGAGCTTATTGGTTCTTAATTCCGAGAAATGCAATCGAAGTTTGAAAAATATGAAACATGGCATGGTGTCATGATATGATTCATAGAGGCCGTGGTAAAATCTTGAGAAAGTTTCGCACGTACACTACTAATCGAAGCATCTCCTAGGAAGAATCGTGGTTTCGTGAGGAAACATGTCGGGTTTGAAAACAAAGTGTCAGTTACTTTGTCATTTCACCTTAAAACTTTTTATACACCCAACATACACCATCACATGTTCCACGTAAATTTAGGGTTTGTTTATTATACTTAAGCCATTAAATGCATTTCTAAGAATTTAACTTATATAATCTAAATTTGAATAAGTGGATGAAAAAGTTGCCGAAAATGGATTGATAAATCCTATTTGTGTTCCCGAGTCTATGTTTAGGGCATTTCCAACGCCGACCCTCAAACCGCCCGCATACGTCCGGACCACGAGGTCCGGACGTGTTCTGCCATCCAACGCGGGCTTGTATCGGTCTGCTTGCCGGTCTGGACGTGTTTTTTCCAACAAATTGGAGACAAAGTGGGGGGGGGGGGGGGGGTTGCTTTTGTGGGCGTCCGCATCGCTGCCACGCCCGCGTCTGACTGCCCTAGCCCACCAAAACCCCAACTCGCCCCTCCCGCTCTTTCCATCGAATGCCCGCGCCGCATTCATGTCGGCCCAGAGCATGCAGCGGCCGACATTGATTCTCGCGATTTGACTGGACGGGAGGGTGGCGCTGACAGACGTGACCTCTCGGGCATCACCGCTTCAATGCAGACGCCGCGTCCAGAGAAACAAACTCCGGCCGCTGCACCGCATTAAGTAGGCTGACCGCCCCTTCGCCTGGCCTAGCCGCGACTATTTAAGCCGTGCGCCGGCTACGCACAGAGCCGCACTCCCCCTCCCCGTCACCGTCCCCGAGCCCTTCTTCCTCTCCGAGCCCAGTGGCGATGCCGAAGTCCCGGTTCTCCGCGGCGGCCCTCCGCACCGCGCAACAGGAGGCGGAGTGGCTCCTCCGCAAGCGGCAGGCAGCCGCCGGACAAGGCTGTCATGGCCTCCGGCGCCGTTCCACCGCTGGAGGGACGACGATGACGAAGACGGTACGCACGGCGACGGTGGTGCGGCAAGGCAGGGCGGCCACGCGTACGAGGGTTTAGGCTTTTTTCTAGTTTTTTTAGTTAAACGGTCGAAATATCGACCTTTTTATGTAAATTATGACCGAACTTGAATGAAATCCACCGTGTTTGCATGAATTTCGTCCAGTTAGTTCAAACAGTGGTTGAAATATATGCGGGCAGCGTTGGATGGCCGGCTCCCACGTCCATGTCCGCGGCCTGGTCACCCCTGTCCGCGGACGGATGACGGAGCAAATTTATGGGTCAGCGTTGGAGATGCCCTTAGGCCTTATACAGGAAAACAAGAAGAATTCCAAACATTCGGCTGCCAAGACATGACTCCGAACATGGAGCTTATCATTTTTTAATTCTAGAAAATCCAAACAAAGTTTGAAAAACGTGAAACCTGCCATAGTGTCATGATATGATTCCTAGAGGCTGTGGTGAAAAATTAGAAGATTTTGAAAAACTTTTGACGCACATTGCTTTGAAACTTGAACATCTCCGATGAAGAATGTTGGTTCCGAGAGAAAAGGACTCAGGTTTAAAGGCGAAGGGTTAGTTGCTTCAACGTTTGAACTTGAAACTTTTTACACACTCAACATATTACCTCCGTCCTAAATTACTTGTCTTAGATTGGTCTAGATACGGATGTATCTAGACATGTTTTAGTGTTAGATACATTTGTGTATAGACAAATCTGAACGTGTCTAGATTCATAATCTAAGACAAGTAATTCGGGACGGAGGTAGTACATCATAACATGGTTCATGTCAAAATTTGGCATTCTTAGTGGTTTGTTTGCTATATTGAAGCCACTAAGTGCAGTTTTAGGCATTTAACATATATAATTCAAATATGAAGTACAAGTGCATTACAAGTTGACATATTGAGTTGCAACATTCTATTTATGTTTTTGAGTCTATGTTTAGGCCTTATCAAGAAAAGGAAATGAATTCCAAACATCAGGGTGCCAGGACTTGACCCGAACATGGAGGTTACTGTTTCTAAAAATAAAATAAAAATGTAAACGAGGTCTGAAAACATGAAACTTGGCATGGGGCCATTATATGGTCTCTTGTTTTTGTGGTAAAAAAATGAGAATGTTCCGCAAATGTTGTCACGTAGACCGCTTAGAAACTGAATCATCTTCAAGACATAATCGTGTCTCCAAGTTCTACGGCGATGGTTGAGAAGGTCACAAGCGTCTACCAAACGAGTTGTGACCTACTTTTGCAGATCGCACTCATTCGGAAGGTGCTGGATTTCTCTGGCCTCAATGCCTTAAAGAGACTTGTTGTGGTTGGGAGTGTGGCTGGCCCAACAATGGGTCCTTGAAGCACTAGAGTTGTCGTGGAGTAACTACTTCGAACCTAGCCGGTAACAAGAGGCCAATATGACATCCCGCTAGACGACTGTGGTCTTCAGAAGAGTAAGCGCAAGTTGGAATTTCTCTATCTACAGATGGTCTAGAGTTCCAAATTATTCACTATATCGATGGCTGCAGCAAAGATTACCCATGGGAGCTTGGTAAACGTCGTTGCCGTTGTTCTCCCCCAGGATAGCTCTTCCCGCAGTACGGTCGCTACCCGTGAGGTCTTCTACAACCGAGCCAGTCATGTACATTGGCAGCAATTATGGTCAATGGTGTATTGCAACTCCTACTCTCAGGCCTCGAGAGCTGCCTTATCATTGGCAAGGAAAGTTTGCTCGGCTTTGAAAGCTTTGCAAGTTGTTGATTGATACGTCTCCAACGTATCTATAATTTTTAATTATTTCATGCCATTATATTATCAATCTTGGATGCTTTATATGCATTTTTAAGCTATTTTATATCATTTTTTTGACTAACATATTAACCCAGTGCCCAGTGCCAGTTCCTGTTTTTTGCTTGTTTTTGGCTTTTCAGAAAATCAATACCAAACGAAGTCCAAACGGAATAAAACCTTTAAAATGTTTTTATGGACCAGAAGGGACCCTAGAAGGTTCGGGAGGAGGCCAGAAGAGCTACGGGAGAGCCACGAGCTCACAGGGCGCGCCCCCTGAGCTCGTGGGCCCCACACAACTCCGTTTGACCTAATTCCACCTCTATAAATTCCCAAATATTCCCAAACCAACAGAGAGCCACCCGAAATAACTTTTCCGCCGCCGCAAGCTTCTGTTCTTCCGTGATCCCATCTGGAGGCCTTTTTTGGTACTCTGCCGGAGGGGGAATCTTTTACGGAGGGCTTCTACATCAACCTTGCTGCCCTACCGATGATGTGTGAGTAGATCACTACAGACCTACGAGTCCATAGCTAGTAGCTAGATGGCTTCTTCTCTCTCTTTGATCTTCAATACCATGTTTTCCTCGATTTTCTTAGAGTTCTATCCGATCTAATCTTCTTTTGCGGTGTATTTGTTTGGATCCGATGAATTGTGAGTTTATGATCAGATTATTCATTGAAAGTAATTGAGTCTTTTCTGAACTTTGTTATGCATGATTATGATAGCTTTGTATTTCTCTCCGATCTATCCGTTTGGTTTAGCCAACTAGATTGATTTATCTTCAGTGGGAGAGGTGCTTTGTAGTGGGTTCAATCTTGTGGTGTCCTCACCCAGTGACAGAAGGGGTAGCGAGGCACGTATTGTATTGTTTCTACTAAGGATAAAACGATGGGGTTTATTCATATTGATTGAGTTTACTTTATCTACATCATGTCATCTTGCTTAAGGCATTACTCTGTTTGTCATGAACTTAATACCATAGATGCATGCTGGATAGCAGTCGATTGGTGGAGTAATAGTAGTAGATGCAGGCAGGAGTTGGTTTACTTGTCACGGGCGTGATGCCTATATATGTGATCATTGCCATGAATAGATCATAACTATGCGCTTTTCTATCAATTGCCCAACAGTAATTTGTTTACCCACCGTATGCTATGTGTTCGAGAGAGAAGCCTCTAGTGAAAACTATGCCCCCAGGTCTACTTTAATCATATTATAAAAACCAAAAATACCTTGCTGCAATTTATTTACTTTTATTTTGTTTTGCAATTTATCTGTCTACCTATACAAGATTTGATTCTTGCAAGTAACGAGTTCAAGGGGATTGACAACCCTCTTGCCCGTGTTGGGTGCAAGTATTTGCTTTTGTGTGTGCAGGTGCTCTTCACTAGGATTTGCGTGGTTCTCCTTTTGGTTCGATAAACCTTGGTTCTCACTGAGGGAAATACTTATCTTTACTGTACAGTTTCACCCTTCCTCTTCGGGGAAAATCTCCAACGCAGCTCACAAGTAGCATTGATTTATTGGTTTTATAGTCACCTTGGATTGAAGTGGTTAGCAGGTGTCTCTTTGTCATGATGGTGCCTTCATCCTCACTGGAAGCCCCTGTCTTGTTGGGCGCTACCATGAAGAATCCTTCGATGAGGTGATGTTCGCTGGTGGAACTACAATTTTTTTGGTGTCCTCAATGTCTTCTCCTAGTGCCTAGGAGGTGCTTAAGCGCCCTAGGCGTATCCTAGGCGGACTTATAATTTTGACTATCAGGTTGTATTGGGGATATTATATGTGTATTTATATCAATTTAGAGAATATAAGTGAGTAACTACCAGCTATTGCAATTGGAAGTTGACCAATTTGGTTTGTCGGTGGATTATGGCATGATCTCTCACTTGAGTGGACAATTTCTTGCCTGCCATGCCTAGGGTTCCACTTATGCCCTAGGCGAGGGGTTTGGTCATTGCCTAGCACCTAAGAGTGCCTAACCGCCTCCTAGGCATTGCCTTTTCCAATAGAGCTTCCTCCTCTGACTCATGATCGAAGAGGGCTAAGATCGAGTCAACCATGGTAACTAGCTGTGGAGCAGATGCGTTGCCGATGACAGAAGTCGATCGCAGGGTTGCTCGGGAGACGGTTCTGTAGACGTGCCGAGAGCAATGTCATAGAGGTGCATGGCACCGAGCTTGTCGGCGAGAGCTCCAAACGAGAAGGTACACCCTTTATCAAAGAAGATGCGGAGGCGAGGAGACCGACCGCGTCAGATGTGAAGTCCATGTAATCAAAGAGAAAGTTCTGCCCATGAACGATGTTGACGAAAAGTATGTCAGAAGGCATCTGAACGACACTTCCGACATGCGCAACCCCTACCTAGCAGGCCCACTGTCATGGTATCCTCCCGACAATACTCGTCTGAGAGTAGCGCAAACATCGGAGATTTAGATGGTTCACACGAGGAGATTTACACAATTTCAGGCCCTCGGATCGATGTAATACCAACTCCCTGCTTGTTTGTATTGATGATCTAGCCTCGTATGAGAATTAGGGTTTATATGTCCAAGGAGTCGATCCCAAGATCGTATAGGGGGTTTTACACCTCAGACGATGAGATACGCAGCAGAGTCCTTGTTTTACGCCTCAGAAAATATCGTAGAAACTATATTTGTGAGAAAATAGGGACGGGTGTTAAATTACCCGGTTGGAGAGAGGGGAGATCCTGTTTTTTTTTTTTTTTTTTTTTTTTTTTTTTAGAAAAGGAGGATTACCCCGGTCTTTGCATCTGAGAGAGGGGAGATCCAGTTGGCTGGGAAGTTGCGTACGTAGGAAAATGTGGTAGCTCTCCTCTCTCATTACATACACAATTTTCACATCCATCAACCCGGGACCTTTTCTATCTGTCATTGGTGACAGCAACATTCCACACACATTCATCTATTTTATTGGGCAGACATATCTCACATTCTCACATGCATGTTGGGGCAGGGAATATGTTGTTGAGCTGTAAACCCTTGGCACCACTCTAAATGAGATCATATAGCTATAGCCGCATACACCTTCATACCCTCACAGAACAGAACTTAAGATGTAATTATGTGGTTTCCAAACTTAATTCTTTTTGTTGAGCTAGAGCGAACGTGTCAGACCAGTTTGAACCTTGTTATCTTATTGCTAGCACTACCATTTTGATGCGATGAGAGAGAGAGAGAGAGAGAGAGAGAGAGAGAGAGAGAGCGAGAGAGAGAGAGAGATGTGGCAGGGAGTGACAGAGTTCTGTGGTAATGTTTGGCTGCATGGAATTTTGACAAACATCTCGTGAACTCGGACTCTGGTTGAGGATTTGTTTGTGTGCGTGCAACTACGCATAGATTGGCAAGTACCCACGTTAGCCCCATATGGGCTTAACTTGCATACTATGTCTGACCTTTTGTCTTGCTCCTCTTTCCGTGAAATTGACCTGCCCTGTTTTTCTTTCCGTTACATGAGTGAAAGTTGAGACCCTATCTCCACCCGGAAAAACAATAGTTAACACAAGGGAAAAAGCTTTGCATAAAAATAACAAGGGAAAAGCTAACCAAGGATCCATATGTGTGCCGGCAGCTCTCAAATAACCTGGCAACCACATTGAAAGGCAGGAATATTATTTATGTCTTTATCTTACATATGCTACATGATATTTGAATGAACCAATTCAGAAATAAATGTGAAATTAAAACAAATATTGCTGAAAAAGGTTAACTGGAACATGCATGATTCATACAGAGCCCATGTTCCCCCACTAATATATTTATCTCAACATGCAATTATATATGCCACATCATCATGCAATCATGCATAAAAAAAGACCCACCCCAACATGCAACCGTGCATGCAAAATGGCTCAATTTTTTAATTATTTTATGTTACTTATATTTAATAAATATACTTATAATTACAATGATCATATGTATTTTCATTTTAGTTCTTATAATATTAATCCAAATATTCATATTCATATTATAAAATATCACTGTAATATAGTGCAAGCAACTTCTGCAGCAATGCGCGGGCAATCATATTTAGTTACTGACATTTCACTAACTTATTTATGACGCTTATCCTTACTGGTCAGGGCTAGTGCTACAATAAGTACAAGCAACTGTTAGCAAAATTTATCATGCACACGCCGGTGATAGTGCCAAATGCAACTTGCAGAAAATTAAGAACACGTTCCGGGTCTGTCCAAATATAGCCACTTTGATCTAACATCTTTGTGTACTCGTCAAATGCAAACATAGTGAACTTTAATTGTCGTGTGTATATTCTATAATATGTTCGAACAGTGTGCACTTCTATCGTTTGAAGCTTGCTTGTTTATCATGGTTTAAAACAGGGGGTAAGAGGGAGCATGTTAAAATTTGCCTTTGAAGAAGCTAGATTTGCTTGTTTATCATCGATCGGTGTTGTGGCCTGCATATCCCACAATGTTGGAGAACAAGCTAGATAGCTAGGAAATCACTTCCAACATTTGTTGATAACTTTTATTAATCTCCAGAAAAGGTGGAGGATTCAAATTATCACACCTACACAGTTGCATCATGTGTGTAGGTGATCGCGTGATGTACATGCAGCCGGCGATCGTCCCTGCTAGGCTGGTAGCTGTCTCAAAGTGGTTATCGATCGCTTGGTTTAGAGCGAGTGTGTCTGTGTGTGTCGCTTAGTGACTTAGGTGCGTAGGACACTAGTCCAATTGATATTAGGCTTCTCCAGTGGCGGAGAAATATTCTAAGTGTCAATCAAATAACTGAGCCGTTGGATGAAAAATGGACGGCTGGATGACCGTCTTCTACCTCCCGACCATTTTCTCCCCATGATCGATCCAGCGGACATTCTCCACTTCCAGAACCGCCAGCCGGACCGTCTGCTCCCCCTCCTCCTGCCACCGTCGTGCCATCCCACTAAATCCCCTCACCTTCATGCTCTTCTCCTGCTCCGGCAGAGACCCCCCCTTCCCCTCGCACACGAACCGTCAGCCTCTGACTCCCGTCCACCTACGATGCCGCTGCCGTGTCGGCGATGGCTCCGGGTCATTCCTGCCCGGGTCCTCCTCGGAGTCCCCGTGCCTTGCTAACGCTCGTCGCAGCGCCGTCGTCTTCGGCCTCGGATCTTCGTCCAAATCAACTGATTCAGGCAATTGAGGATTAGCAAAACCAATTAAAAAAATGTAAAGAAAGTACAAAATAAGTTGGTCAGCCAGTTACCAACCTCTGAATAAACTTTTCTTTTGGATCTATGGGAAAGTACATACATTTAATGTTTGAACACCTTCCTACATCTGTGGAGACATGGATGGGTCCCCATGAAAATGTATGCTGCCATCGCAATATATAATTTCCATGTCAAAGTGGACTCTACTGAGAGCTTGCGTGTAGTTTCTAGCATCTACCTGTGTAATTATCTTTCCCTGGAACAGAATGACAGACCAGCTCCCCTGGTTTTAAATAGAAAGTTATCATATGGGTTGTATGTCGATCGACCTTAATAATTGAATTGTATGTATGCATGCATCTGCTAGCTAGTTGCTTATACAGTTATACTGACACAGATACATGCATATAGGCCATAGCTGTCTGGCTAATCATAAAGTCGTAACAGTATTTTGCCAACGCATTACCTGATACCTGTCTAAAGTAGAAACATGCCTCCGTTCTTTTCGCGCTATGTTTTGAAATATTGTTACGACGCTCGTGTATTTGCACGCACACGCAGGCGTGTACGTTCGATTCGGATCACATGCATGTAGGCTCGCCCGCTCTATGCAGGCATGCATGCATGCATGTGAGGACGTACATGCATGCACGAGCACGACAGCCCTCTAGGATTCTTGGGGTGGCGATTAGCAAACTAGCTACCAAAGCTCACGTGACGGCCGCGCGATGGAGCGACGTCGTACGACGTCTAGCGCGCTAGCGTTTTGGCAAGTACACTCACATGCGATTGGCAGAATGTACACTACTGATCAAAATGTCATTTTGAAGCGTGATCGCCCGAGTGATGTGCCTTGTTTTTTGATGTCTTGTGCCTTGTTTTTTGATATCTTTTTTTGAAAAAGAAAGCAGCCTCTCCGATTTCATTTAACTTACAACCCTAATAAAGATCTAAAACAGGGGAACCACACGGTGCATGCAACTGAGCAATTCGAGTCGCCAGCGGACCAGAATTCCCGCAGCTCCACAAAATGACAGCACGCAGTCAGACAGTGCAATGCTAGCCAAGAGGACAACTAGACCGACCCTATAGAATGAAGCAAATTCAACATGCTATGAGTATCTACAAGCCAGATCCTCGTAGCATGAATTAACAACCACCAGCATCAAGCCAGACAACAATTCGGACGTTGTCATAATGAAGTTTACTAAGCAGATATCATACATAGCTCGCAGCTAAATACTCCTAGAGAAACCAACAGCTGAAGTCTTGTAGAGCAGCATCACAACAGTAGGGGTAGTAGAGGATGCGAACACCACACCATCAGCCAGATATTGCAAGTCGCTCCCCCATTTTTAAAAAGTACGGAACTTCAATTCTGTTGGGTTATAGATCAGAGCAGCCATCTACATCCATCGTTTCCAAGTTTCCAAGCTTCAAGTAACCATTAGCTTTTGATAATGGCGACTCGGGGCCGGGGCCGGCGCCTAACGCAGGCGTTTAGGCCACCGCCGGCTTCGCCGCCGGAGACCGCCGCGACCCCGGAAAATAGCGGATCTCGCTTCTCGTGCCTCCGATCGGAATACGGTTCGTCCGACGACGAGAGCCACCCGGCACCCATTGGTGTTCAGATGGCGCTCGATGTTCTGGATCGTGGGGAAGAGGACGCGGAATGGACGCCGGTGGTGAACCGGAAGAGGAAGACTGAGGCCGAGATCGTCCAACAGTTCTGGACGGATGCGGGATTCCCAACCCGCGCGTCGCGTTTCTGGGAGAGGCAGTCACCCTCGTCGCCGGAGCATCTCCCTTCTCACGCAGGTATGAATGATCTGTCTTGCAGGGAACGGGAGATCCCCTCGTCGGATGAGACGGCGGTCCGGTCTCGGTCCTCGTCGCCACCAGGACCGGCGGCGGCTGAAGTCCCTGATCGGAGGCCGTCGTCCTCGCCGAATGGGCTGCGGGTGTCACGCGCCCCCCGCATGGGCAAGTGGAGAGGGCCCTTGCCGCCTCGTCGTTTCACTCCGCCGGCCGTCCTTGGGCAGTTCCTTGCCACGGCAAAGGTCACGTCCGGTCGTGGCCGCGATGGTCCCCCGGCACCGGCGATCCAATCAGGCTTCGAGGCAACATCGGAGGCAGTTACGGCGGCGACGACGGAGGCAGTTACGGAGGCAAGAAACCCGGAGTTTGATGCATCAACGACCAGGCCTGAACTGCATACAGTGCATGGATCGGGCCACGAGTTTTCCTGGGCCTGGTTACGTACACGTATGTGGGCTCTATGGAAGGGCTACTCTATTCAGCTGGCTTCGACCCCAAGCACCGACAGTTCGTCTCCTTCGACAGCGCCATCACCTCCGTCATCGCACCGTCCACCATCGACCTCTGCTGCCTCCAACTCGACAGCGACCTCATCGTCAACGGCCCCCCTGCCAGCGACGTCTTCTACTCCTGCTGCCGGCAAAGTCCGTTCCTTCGTGGCTGTTGCGGCGTCTCCGCCACGCCCAGTGGCGACCCCGCCCAGATCGGCGGGATTAACGGAGACGCGATCGGCGCCGATTCAAAATCCTGTTGAGTCAAGGGGTGGGCCCATATTGCATGACTTTACATGGGCCTATCTACGTCGGCGTATGAAGGCCTTGTGGTCGGGCTACCCAATGGCGCCTCGGCCGCGAGAGGAGACGAAGGATCGGACACACATACATGCAACTGGACGGATGCCAACCATGCAGTACGAGCTGATGGGTAATCCAAAGGACGTGCATGTCCAGCCATCTCACATGCATGCACTACGTCCGGTGCCATTCCAGCCGACCGAGCAGCTGGGCAACACCCAGCCATCCCACATGCATGCGCTCGGGCCGATGCCATTCCAGCCAACCGAGCAGCTGGGCAGCACGCAGGTTGCACCCGCCCAGCCGACAAACGTCCAGGTGGCGGACACAGCAGGTGGTCTGGAAGGTCCGGACCTGGGAGGCTGCGTCCCCGACCCGACCGTTCCTGTTCAGGAGATGGTGGAGCCGTGCAGAGCCGCTTCATCGTCGACGACGACGACCCCTTCTACACCGACCGCTACGACACCAACATTCATGTCTTCGACGGTTGCTGTTGGAGAGGCGATTTCTTCATCACCGTCATCCCCTCCGCCGGCAGCCACACACACGCAACAACCATCGTCCGAGGTAACGCCGGTCCCTAACACGCTTCTGAAGGCGGCCTCGCCGCTAGAGCCGGCGGTTGAGACTGTCGGGGAGGGGGTTGCTACTTCACCATCATCCCCTCCTTCGGCAGTACAGCCGGCGCCACGACCACATTTGGGGTTGAATCCTACACGCCGAAGTTGTCGGCATACGGTTGCCGAAGATGGTTCTACGGACACAGATGAGGACTCCTTGGCCAAGGCTATGCGGCGTAAAACAGCACACAACCTCGACAATCAAGGTATTACGTCGTCATCCAAATCCTTTTTAGCCTTTTCCAACACCGCCATCGTTTCTAAGCTGAATAATGTGGGTGTTAGTATTGGAAAGAATCAGAAGGAGATTTCTATTTCGACTAACGCTTTGAAACATTTGGAATATGACCGATTAAAAGTTACTCCACGTGTTTCTAGCAAGTCTTATGTCTCCCATACTGATGAGGAGGAGTTGCATGCCACATCAGATGGTCAGCTACTCTCTCATTTAGTAGGGGCGGTTTCGGACGTGGGTCTAGATGAACCCGGGCTTAGTTCATTGATTGAGCTTACAGCATCCGGACGTAAATCAAAGATCGCACGTTCGAAAAAAGATAGTAAGTCCCATAAGAGGGCAAAGTGTTCTAAATCTCCTATTGTTTCCTCATGAATGGAATGTTTTTTAATAGCAGAGGTCTTCGTGACTTGGCTAAACATTTATTCATTGCGGAATGTAATAGGGAATACAATTTAGATTTTTTGGCTATCTCTGAAACGGGGAGACGTGATTTCTCAGTAAGTCTGCTTAACCGTCTTTCTGGCGGGATAGACTTTACTTGGGTTTCACGACCGCCTAGAGGTCGTTCTGGGGGCATTTTACTTGGCGTAAATACAGGGACTATGGATGTTTTGGCTAGTTCGAATGGTGAGTTTCACGTTAAACTCCATATTCGCAACAAGGCCGACAACTTCACATGGACCCTCGTCGCCGTGTATGGGGCAGCCCAGGATGAGTTCAAGGCTGATTTTCTCCATGAATTGGTTAATCTGGCGAAAGATAATCCCTATCCCATTCTTATAGGTGGGGATTTCAACTTGCTTCGATTTCCAAATGAGAAAAGTCGTGGTAGGTTCGATAATCATTGGCCTTTCCTTTTCAATGCTGTCATCGACATTCTAGATTTGCGAGAGGTTTCTATGATTGGAAGACAATTCACATGGGCGAACAGTCTTCCGGAACCGACATATGAGAAACTAGATCGCGTTTTAATGGATACTGACTGGGAATCAAAATTTCCTATGGTTTCTATTCGTGCTCTACCTCGTATCGAGGCTATATCAGACCACGCACCCATTCTTCTAACTACTGGGTTGCCACGACCACAACATAGACGCAAGTTCAAGTTCGAACTTGGGTGGTTGCTTCGGGATGGCTTCCATGACATGGTCAAGGAGGTGTGGGAGAAACCGGTCGCCGGGCCTACCCCAATACACAGATGGAATAACAAAATGCGTGCCTTACGTAAATTCCTTGGTGGTTGGGCCATGCATACAGTGGGTATCCTCAAAAAAGAGAAGCTTCGTCTTTCGTCTATCATTGATGAATTAGAAGCTTTGGCAGAAGTTAGACCTCTATCTGAGCATGAAATCGAGATCAAGAATCATTCGAATGCACAGATAGCTAACATGCTGCGTGAAGAGGAACTCAAATGGTACCAACATTCTAACTCTCAATTTATCCTGAAAGGTGATTCGAATACTAGATATTTCCATGGAGTCGCCAATGGCAGACACCGGAAGAAAATTATTCATTCCCTACAACAGGATGAGGGCGTGATTGAGGGGCATGAGCAACTTAAATCATACATCACTAGTTATTATAAAAATCTGTTCGGAGCCCCAGAGGAAGGAAACTTCTCGATGGATGAGTCCCGAACAGATGACATCCCCCAGGTCTCTGATGAGGAAAACAGCCTTCTAATAGCCCCATACTCTGAGGAGGAAGTTAGAAAGGCGGTTTTCCTAATGGAGCATAACAAAGCCCCAGGTCCGGATGGTTTTCCCGCTGAGTTCTATCAGAACTTCTGGGAAGTCATCAAACCGGATCTACTACTTTTGTTTAGCGATCTACATGTTGGCCAATTAGAATTGTTTCGCTTAAACTTTGGTGAGATTATTTTATTACCTAAGGTTAATGAGGCAGAAAGGATACAACAGTATAGACCCATTTGCCTCCTTAATGTTAGTTTTAAAATATTCACGAAGGTTGCGACTATTAGGCTAAATTCTGTTGCTGAACATGTGGTTCGGCCTTCACAGACAGCTTTTATGCAAGGTAGACACATCCTAGATGGAGTTGTTATCCTTCATGAAATAGTCCATGAATTACACCGGAAAAAGTTGAATGGGGTGGTCCTCAAAATAGACTTTGAAAAGGCTTATGACAAGGTCAAGTGGCCCTTTCTCCAACAGACTCTCAGAATGAAAGGATTTTCTGCAGAGTGGTGTGCCATGATCCATAGCTTCGTTTCCGGAGGTAGTGTTGCCATTAAGGTCAATGATGATGTTGGACACTATTTCCAAACGAAGAAGGGATTGCGACAAGGTGACTCGGTATCGCCCATGCTATTCAATATAGTGGCGGATATGCTAGCGGCCATGATTGAGCGTGCCAAGGTTGATGGCCAAATTGATGGGGTAGTAAATCATCTAGTTGATGGTGGTCTCTCTATACTTCAATATGCCGATGATACGATTCTCTTCATGGATCATGACCTCGAGAAAGCGAGAAATCTGAAACTGATTTTATCAGCATTCGAGCAACTCTCGGGTCTTAAGATCAATTTTCATAAAAGTGAATTGTTTTGCTTTGGCGAGGCTCAAGACGAGGCCCACCTGTACGCTGAACTATTCGGATGCGGGTTGGGCCAGTTTTCGATCACATATTTGGGGATACCGATACATTATTGGAGACTCACAAATGCTGAATGGAAACACGTCGAGGAGAGACTACAAAAAAGGCTTAGCAGTTGGAAAGGTAAACTGTTGTCTCTGGGTGGAAGATTGGTCCTCATAAATTCAGTACTAAGTAATATGGTACTATATATGATTTCCTTCTTCCAGTTGCCGAAAGGAGTTTTACATAGATTGGATTACTTCCGATCAAGATTCTTTTGGCAAGGAGATAGCGAGAGAAAGAAATATCGACTGGCTAAATGGAGTGTGGTTTGCCGTCCCAAAGACCAAGGCGGGTTGGGCATTCATGACCTTGAGGTTAAGAATAGGGCCCTCCTTGGCAAATGGTTGTTTAAATTACTAACGGAAGATGGTATATGGCAAACCCTTCTAAGGAGGAAATATGTGGGTTCCAAGGCGGTATCCCAAGTATACTGGAAGCCTGGGGATTGCCACTTTTGGGCAGGTCTAATGGCCATGAAGAAATATTTCTTCTGCTATGGATCCTTCTCGATTAAGGACGGCTCGGAAATTAGATTCTGGGAGGACAAGTGGCTAGGAAATGCCACCCTCCGGGAACAATATCCGGCTCTATACAATATTGTGCGCCACAAGGGTGATACAATCGCCACGGTAATGGAATCATTTCCGCCAAATGTGACGTTCCGGAGAGATTTAATTGGACCCAGACTCCAATCGTGGAACATCCTGCTCCAACGGTTGTCCACGATGCAATTGTCACATGGGTCTGATGTATTTCGATGGAACCTCCATGGGAATGGGCAATTCTCTGTGGATTCTATGTATAGAGCATTAATCCAGTCTGATGTGCCAGTTGATAATAACAAGAAGATCTGGAAGATGAAGATACCTCTTAAGAATAAAATCTTTGCATGGTATCTTCGTCGCGGGGTCATTCTTACTAAAGATAACCTTATTAAGAGGAATTGGCATGGAAGTCCGCAATGTGTCTTTTGTCACCATGAGGAGACAATAAAACATTTATTCTTCCAATGCAAATTCGCTCGTTCTATATGGTCAGTCATCCAAATAGCTTCTGGCTTGTATCCTCCCTGTAGTGTTGCTAATGTATTTGGCAACTGGTTACATGGGATTGATCACAGGTTTAGAACTCTTCTCAGGGTGGGAGCGCTTGCCGTTATTTGGTCGCTTTGGCTATGTAGAAATGATAAGGTTTTCAACGATAAAAGTACTTCTCTGTTGCAGGTTATCTACAGATGTACCGGGACTCTTCGTTTATGGTCCTCTCTACAACGCGTGGAGAATCGAGACCTGTTTACGGAGGTGTGTACACGATTGGAGGCTACAGCGAGGGATACTTTTAACCAGCATGGGTGGCAGCATGATCTTAGGATTGGCCCCCCTTCGCTTTAGGCGTTATACGAACTCTACATGTTTCTTTGTATTCCGCCTTTTTATTTTTTCGTTTGTGTGTGAGGAACTTGTTTGGCTGTGTGCATCTTAGTTATGCAGAGGCCGGGTGTAATGCTTAAATCTTTTAAGTAATAAAGCGCCCCTTTTCAAAAAAATCAGCCATGATTCTGTTAGTCCGCATTCTCCAGCCATGCACCGTTTTGAAGACTTCACCTGCTATCACTTCGAACTTTTTTACTCTCCACCTTAGTGTTTCTTGACTTTCCAGATTTGTTTGCAAATAATTCCAATCATTAATCCATCTAGCATTCATATTAACAAGAACACAAGGATCAGAGATCTTGTTGTTATCAGAAACTATACTATTCCCCCATCTCCATACAGTCCAGAAAACTGAAGAGACCCCCGCCATCATAAGACGTTTCTCAGGTTTGTTGAATTTTGTAATCCATCCATTAAACAGAGCTGGGACAATGTCAGTAAAACCCAACAAATTGAAAGCACATTTCAAAATATTCGAAAGCATTCTAGTGATAGAGCACTGCATGAAGAGATGATCAATAGATTCATCTTTGCCACAAAAAGGACAATGTTTGCTACCATTCCAACCCCTCCTAAGCAAATTATCTTTAGTTAATATACTTTTCCTAAGCACTAGCCACAGCACACGCACTACATTCAAATCAGTGCTTCTCGCCCCCGTCGCTCCCGCGAGCGGCGGCTGGCGAGCTCCCCTTCTCCCCGCCCCCCAGTCCTCCTCCTCCCTCTCAACCCCTCACCGCCGCCAAAAGGCGCCGCCGGGCGAAGCCTGGCCCGCGTCGGCGGCAGCGGGGACTCCTTCCTTCCTCGCGCGGCGGTGGCAGCGCGGGTCGCCCCGGCTGGCAGGGGCGCTGTGCTGCAGGTGGGGCGCAGCGGCGGGACTGCGCGGGCCGACGCTGGTGGCGCGGTCTCACGTCGGGGCCGCAGTGGCTGCTCGGCGGCCGGCGCACGGGGCGACGGTGGCGCGCCAGATCTGGAGCGCTGGATTGGCGCGTCTCGCCGGCGTAGGCAAGCCGGGGCGGCGGCCCCGGGCAAGGTGGCGGCGCCGCTTCTCTTCTTCCCTCGCTGGGGGTCGTGCGGGGCGGTGCTGGGGACGGCCGCCGCGGATCTGGCGCGTGGATGCGGGATCCGTCGGTGGAGGTGCCCAGGCGAGTGGCTCCTGCGGCTGCGCGTCCGGCTGGTCGAGTTGCGGTGGTGGCGGCGTGCTGCAGCTCCTGGACGGCGGCGCGGGGGCGCCGCGTAGGTGGATGCGGTCGTGGGGGAGCGGTTCCTGGCCTCCGGGGCAGTGCGTGCTCTGCCAGCCCCGGCCGTGCGTGCGGCAGAGTGGTGGTCAGGGCTTATGCCGGGGGTCTATTCGTGGTTGCCGGAGTGCGGCTCCGGGTCAAGGTGGATGTGGTGTCGTGCCCTGGCCGTGTGGGCGGCAGTGGCATGGGCCGGTGGTGCTGCTGGTGAGGGCGGCGACTCCTTGGATCTGGCAAGGGCTATGGCACGGTGGACTGTCCTCGCGGCAGTCTGGTGACGGTGGTTCTCGCGGTGCTCTGGACGAAAGTTTTGCCCGACTTGGTCGGTGCCGGCGACGGCGGCGTTTTGTTGCGTCGTTTCCATCTTGATGGCGTCGTCGAGGAGTCCCGATCCACCTCCAACCAATGGGACCTCGTCTTCCGGGTGAAAACCCAGATCTAGTTTGCTGGATCGGATGGCGGCGGCGTTTTCTTGACGTCGCTTATCTTTCTTGGAGGCGCCATTTTTGGAGACGAGGTCCGGTTGGCGCTTGTGCCTTTTGTGTTTCTGGTGGGATGCCGAGGCAGTGGATGTCGGAGCGGCGGCTCCGGACGGTGGATGTACGCCGAGGCGGCGGCCTAGGATGGCCATGCAACGACGGCCCTATGGGGTAGGTCCGCTGCTTTGCTTGGCATGGGCGGCGACCTGGTGCTGCGGGGGTAGCGAGTTCGTCGGCTCGGTTGATGCGATCTGACGGGTCGGTCTGGCTGGAAGTCGGGGCGGCGGCCCCGGATGTTTGGCATAGCGTTCGTGGTCTGCGGACGGTCGTCTCGTGCAGCAAGGGCTACAAGGCGCCTGTGCCGTGCGGCGTTGTGGCTCGCGTGCGGGCGGGGGACGTCGGAGCGGTGGCTCCGGAGTTGGGTGTGTGTGTTTGTTGCGATTGTAGCCTTGGGTCGTGTGGTCGGCGAGGCTTCGTTGCTTGTGCGGTTTTCGGTCTGGTTTTCCTCATAAACTGGGCCACTCTGTTAGGTTTTTGATCCGGTTTCCCTTATAAACTGGATCAACTCTCTTCTTCTATAATGCAATGCCAGAGCTCCTGGCCCTCTGACGAGGTTCCGTCAAAAAAAAGCACTAGCCACATGACAGGTTAACCACTTAACCAGACCCCCGCGTCGCTCACACGTCGGCTGGAGGCCCCGCTCAATGGCCCCATCGTCGCCGCTGCCATCGGTCTCGACGCGATGGCGGTGGCCCCTTCCTCCGAAGGTTGCAGGTTCAGCTCGCGGTGGATGTGGATGGCTGCAGTACCCGCGCGGTGACTCATGGCCAGGCGTGACCTGAGGTGGCGGCCTCGATCGGTGGGGGCAGCTTCCTTCCGCTGGCGATGGACGTTCATCGGATTGGTCGGTCGGTCTTCCTTGGTTGCTTTTGCAGTGGGGTCCTGGTGGACAGCGGTCGTGACGTAAGGTGGTTCCCGGTACCCTTCTCATCAGATTTGAGGTGGACCATCCTAGCACACGGTTCTTCCCATCGGCTAGTCCAGATCTTCGGTGTCTGTGCTTGGAGGTGTTGATGGCTGGCCCGGTGGGTGCCGGGGCGGGAGCTTGTTTGGGGGAAACCTCTGGTCGATGGCGCTCCGGGTGTCATTCCCCTCCTTGGTGGCGACGGTGAGGTCAACTCCCCCCTACTCCCTCCTCCCTCTGTGCCTGGGTGAAAACCCTAGTTCCCCGTGATGGGCGGCGGCGGCGCCATGGCGTCGTCACCTCCTTGGAGGTGCCGTCTTGGGCATTGAGATGGAGAGTGTGCGCGGCGAGCGCGGATGGTTCCTGGTGCCAGAGGTGGTGCGGTGTGGCATCTACCGCGTCGGTGTCGGTGGGTCTCGGCGGTGTGGCGCAGCGGGGTCTTGTCTATGGACGTGTGTTGATGGAAGCGCACTGGGTGGTGGTGTTATCTGGCGTCGTGGTGGCTTCGATGGCAGTTGGGCTTGGCAAGGTCAATGTGTGGATCTCTCACGAAGTTGGGAGGATGGAAGATGGCGACGATGGATTGTGAAGCATGCACATGTGGTGCGCACTGAGGGTCCGCTAGACCGATTGGTGATATCGGCTCGCCATATGGCGGCTTGGTGAGGCCACCGGATTAGATGATGTGCGTTGGTGCGTGGCCAGGGCACATCATCAAGCTAGTAGGTGTAGCGACATAGATCCCTAAGAAGGTGGTTTTGGGTTGATCCATGTATTTCTTTTTGTCAAACTCTATTGAATAATTTAATAAAGATGGTTGTGTGCATCGGTCGATCTAGAGGTCGGGAGTTATCCTCCTTTTTGAAGAAAAAAAAACCAGCCACATAACTTAAATCCTAGGAGACATTTTTTCTTTCCATAGAAATTTATTGTTAGAATAATCAGAGACACATAGTCGATCATCCGAGGACCAATCAAACACACGAGCCATGACACCGAAATTTGTTAACGAGGTTTGCTACTTGTGTGCTGCGTTGTGATTTTCCCCCAAGAGGAGAGGAGATGCAGTATAATAGAGATAAATATTTCCCTCAGTGAGAACCAAGATTATCGAACCAGTAGGAGAATCACACAAAGCCTCGTGAACAGCACCTGCACACACAAAAGCAAATATTTGCACCCAACGCGGGCAAGAGGATCGTCAATCCCCTTGAACTCGTTACTTGCAAGGATTAAATCTTGTAGTGGTAGATAGATAAATTGCAAAAGAAAAGAAAAGAAATAAAATTACAGCAAGTATATTTAGGTTTTCTTTTTTATGTTTAAAGTAGACCCGGGGGTCATAGTTTTCACTAGAGGCTTCTCTCTCGAACACATAGCATACAGTGGGTAGACAAATTACTGTTGGACAATTGATAGAAAAGCGCATAGTTATGACGATATTCAAGGCAATGATCATGTATATAGGCATCACGTCTGAAACAAGTAGACCGACTCCTGCCTGCATCTACTGCTATTACTCCACCCATCGACCGCTATCTAGCATGCACCTTTTTAGAGAAAAGACGCAGCTGAGTCCGAGAAGGACTCGCACCTTGCCCGACTTTGAATTAACAAAGTCATCAACCGGCTAGGATACAACTGCAGCATACAACTGACAGGAGCAAATTGGAAGCGGAAAAATACAAAGGCACTAGAAAGCAACTAACAAGGCCTCAAACGCTTCGCACAGGAAGGATATACAAAGAAACTAAGAGCTGAAAACGTCGAGGTCCTCTTCCGCGGCTGAACCATAACATGTAGCATGCCGGCAATGGAGTAGAAATGAGTAAGCATCGACATGGCGTGCCAACACCAAACACTAAGGACCCCGGCGCAACCCAACCATCCAAATCCATCTCCGTAGGAGGCCACAACCTCCTCGCCTGGATCGCAAGGCGCCGCACCGTCGGAAGATCGGAAAGTTCCCAAGAACATGGATGAATGCCACTGGAGGATCACTTAGAGAGGGTTAGCGCACACCTGATGCGCCGTCTTGGCAATCCGAGAGCAAGCAGAGACCACGCTGCACACGGCGAGACCACGTCGGAGGAAAAGCACATGCTTGGACGAAGAAGAGCACACCAGCTGCTGCCGCCAACACTAACCCAATAGTGCCCACCACCGCAAAGCTCCCAAGGCAGCACCTTCAAGAAGGAAATGACGCAGAGCGCCGCCGCCACCCACCGCAGTTAGGGTTTTCACCCGGGAGGCTCTGGGTAGGGAAGAGGTGGAGAAGACTTGACCGACATCTCCATGAAGAACTACGGCACCCTCGGGCGTCGTCGTCGTCGCGGTGGACCGAAGCCGACCAGGTATTTCTCCCGGTCTGGATCCCCACCACCAGCTCCCACCGCAGCCCGGAGACAGACTAGCACACCAGCGCGGCCCAGATCCGGAGGGAAGGGAGCACACTGAGCATGGGAAGATGAGCAGCAAGCAGATCTAGCGCCGCTAGCCGCCAGGGCTGCATGCCAAGGCCCTAGTCCACCGAAAGCCCGCCATCCGCATGGCTAGGCCACCAGTACCATGCCTACCCCATCGCTCACCGCAGAGCAAATGGAGTCTCGCCGGAAGGGCCGCCGCCCCAAATCCAGAGAGCCACGCTCACCCGTCTTCAAAGAAACGAGCAGCTCGCGCGAAGCCGGCCGCTCCAGCCACAGCAACGAGCACCACTCCGAGGCCCCACCCTGGAACGACCTCCTTCTTGGACCCCATCACCATGATCAGGATCTGGCCGTTCCAAGCGAAGGGAGCGACCCACCGGACGGGGCAGTGATACGTCTCCAACGTATCTGTAATTTTTGATTGTTCTATGCTATTATAGTATCAATCTTGGATGTATTTATATGCAATTATATGCAATTATATATCATTTTTTGGGACTAACCTATTAACCTAGTGCCCAGTGCTAGTTGCTGTTTTCTGCTTGTTTTTGGCTTTTCAGAGAAACAGTACCAAATGAAGTCCAAATGCCACGAAACTTTTTGGAGATTTTTTTCTGGACAAAAGAACCCTTGGAAGCTTCGGGAGGAGGCCAGAAGCCTCACGAGGGCTTCACAAGGCAACAGGGCGCGCCCCAGGGGGGGCGCCGTGTTGCCTTGTGGGGCCCACGTGACTCCGTTTGACCTAATTCCGCTTCTACAAATTCACAAATATTGGAAAACCCCCAGAGAGCCAGAAGAAATAACCTTTCCGCCGCCGCAAGCCTCTGTTCTTCTGCGATCCCATCTGGAGGCCTTTTCCGGTACTCTGCCGGAGGGGGAATCGATCACGGAGGGCTTCTACATCAACCTTGCTTCCCTTCCGATGATGTGTGAGTAGTTTACCACAGACCTACGGGTCCATAGCTAGTAGCTAGATGGCTTCTTCTCTCTCTTTGATCTTCAATACAATGTTCTCCTTGATGTTCTTGGAGTTCTATCCGATGTAATCTTCTTTTGCGGTGTGTTTGTTGGGATCCGATGAATAGTGAGTTTATGATCAGATTATTCATGAGAAATATTTGAGTCTTCTCTAAACTCTTTTATGCATGATTGTTATAGCTTTGTATTTCCCTCCGATCTATCGATTTAGTTTGGCCTACTAGATTGATTTATCTTGCAATGGGAGAGGTGCTTTGTGATGGGTTCAATCTTGCGGTGCTCAATCCCAGTGACAGAAGGGGACATGACATGTATTTGTATTGTTGCCATTAAGGATAAAAAGATGGGGTTTATTCATATTGCTTGAATTTGCTTCTCTACATCATGTCATCTTGCTTAAGGCGTTACTCTGTTTTTAACTTAATACTCTAGATGCATGCTGGATAGCGGTCGATGAGTGGAGTAATAGTAGTAGATGCAAGCAGGAGTCGGTCTACTTGTCTCGGACGTGATGCCTATATACATGACCATTGCCATAAATCCGTCATAATTATTTGCTATTCTGTCAATTGCTCAACAGTAATTTGTTTACCCACCGTATGTTTCTATGCTCAAGAGAGAAGCCTCTAGTGAAAACTATGGCCCCCGGGTCTATCTTTATCATATAAAAAACCTAAAAATACCTTGCTGCAATTTATTTTATTTTATTTTAATTAGTAGTTTAGTTTATCTATTTACCTCGATAAGATTTAATCCTTGCAAGTAACCGCTAAGAGGATTGACAACCCTCTTATTTGCATTGGGTGCAAGTGTTTGCTCTTGTGTGTGCAGGTGCGCTTAACAAAATTTTGCTTGGTTCTCCTACTGGATTGATAACCTTGGTTCTTAACTGAGGGAAATACTTATCTCTACTGTACTGCATCATTCTCTCCTCTTCGGGGAAATACCAACACAGACTACAAGTAGCAGGAAGAATTTCTGGCGCCGTTGCCGGGGAGACATCATCAAAATTACCAAGTACTTTCGCACAAATTATCATTCACTTGCATTTACTTTATTTACCTTTTATTTACTTTTGCTTCTCGTTTTCATCTCCCCCACTTCTAATTTTTTTTTACAAAAACACAAAAATATTTTGTTTGCTTGTTTGCTAGTTTGTTTGCTTTGTCGCGATGTCTCAAAAAATAAAAAATTGTGTGACTTTTCCAATACTAATAATAATGATTTTATTAGTACTCCTATTGCTCCTCCCGCCACTAGTGCGGAGTCATGTGACATTAATGCTGCCTTGCTTAATCTTGTTATGAAAGAACAATTTTCTGGTAGTCCTAATGAAGATGATGCATCACATCTAAATATTTTTGTTTAACTTTGTGATATGCAAAATAAGAAAGATGTGGATAATGATATTGTAAAATTAAAATTATTTTCGTTCTCACTACGAGATCGTGCTAAAATTTGGTTCTCATCCTTGCCTAGAAATAATATTGATTCATGGGATAAGTGTAAGGATGCTTTCATTACCAAGTATTTTCCTCCCGCTAAGATTATTTCTTTAAGAAATCAAATTATGAATTTTAAGCAACTTGAGCATGAACATGTTGCACAATCTTGGGAGAGAATGAAATTAATGATAAGAAATTGCCCAACTGATGGCTTGAATTTATGGATGATCATACAAATTTTTTATGCGGGACTAAACTTTGTCTCTAGAAATTTGCTAGACTCTGCCGTAGGTGGTACTTTTATGGAAATTACATTGGGAGAAGCTACAAAACTTCTTGATAATATTATGGTAAATTATTCTCAATGGCACACTGAACGAACTCCAACTGGTAAGAAGGTAAATTCTGTTGAAGAAATTAATACTTTGAGTGATAAGATGGATCCTTTATTGAAATTGGTTGCTAGTAAAAATGCTTATATTGATCCTAATGATGTGCCATTTTATACCTTGATTAAGCAAAATAATGATGCCATTGATATGAATTTTGTCTCTAGAAATAATTTCAACAACAATGCTTATAGGGGTAATTTCAATGCTAGACCGTTTCCTGGAAATTCCTCTAATAATTATGGCAATCCTTATGGTAATTCTTATAATAATAATAGGATGCCCTCTGATCTTGAGTAATATTAAAGAATTTATTAGTTCGCAAAAGAATTTTAATGCTATGATAGAAGAAAAATTGAATAGAGTTGATGAATTGGCTAGGAACATGGATATAATTGCTCATGATGTGGAAAATCTCAAAACTAAAATTTTGCCATCCAATCATGATATAAATGAGTCTATTAAAGCTATCTATGTCTCCATTAATGAAAGTAAAGAAAGGATCGCTAGGTTGAGAGCTAAGCGAGAATTTCTAGAAAAAGTGATTCCACCCGGTTTCTATCGTAGTAATGATGAAGATATTAAAATGATTGGTGTTACTCCTATTGAATCATTATTTAGTAACATAAAACTTGATGAAAAAGGGACCGAATAAGAGTCAACTTTAGATAGAAGGAGTCCCACTTGCTTGGAGGGTGATAATCTTGATCGTAAAAATGAAAAAAGTGGGTTTGGAGAGGTCAAAACTTTAAATAGTAATGCACCCACTACTTTGGATTACAAGGACTTTAATTAAGATAGTTGTTCTTTAATTGAGTATATTTCCTTTTTGCAATCCATGATTAATTCACCAAATGCATATGAACAAAATAAAGCTTTCACTAAACACATTGTAGAAGCCATGATGAAAGCACATGAAGAAAAACTTGAGTTGGAAGTATCAATTCCTAGAAAATTACAAGATGAATGGGAACCTACTATTAAAGTAAAAATTAAATATTATGAATGTACTGCTCTTTGTGATCTTGGTGATAGCATTTCCACTATACCAAAGTCTTTGTGTGATGTGCTAGGTCTCACCAACATGGATCCTTGTTCCCTTAATTTGCATCTTGCGGATTCCACTATTAAAAAGCCATTGGGTAGAATAAATGATGTTCTTATTCTTGCAAATAGAAATTATGTGCCCGTGGACTTTATTGTTCTTGACATTGAATGCAATCCTTCTTGCCCCATAATACTTGGTAGGCCTTTTCTTCGAACTATTGGTGTTATTATTGATATGAAAGAAGGTAACATAAGATTTCAATTTCCACTAAAGAAAGGGATGGAACACTTCCCTAGAAAAAGAATTAAATCACCTTATGAATCCATTATGAGGGCCACTTATGGAATTAACTTGAAGGATGACAACACTTGAAACTACGCATTATGCCTAGCTAGGGGCATAAAACAATAGCGCTTGTTGAGAGGCAACCCAATGAATAAAATAAAATTTTGCTTTTACCTTCTGTTTTTGTGAGTTTGCATGATTATAGCTTCTGTTATGATTGTGCTTTTATGTTTTAATTAGTGTTTGTGCCAAGTAATGCCTTTCGGATGATGTTGATGATAGTATAATTGATGCTGTTTGGAAAACAGAAAGTTTTGCGTCCAGTGCTGGAATTTAATTCTGTACTGGAGCGTCAGAAAAATCTAAAGTTTTTACACAGTATTGGTATATGAATTTTTTACGTTGTCCTAATTTTTCAGAAATTTTGGAGTTACAGAAGTATGGCTTTTAAATAGATCTTTACAGACTGTTCTGTTTTAGACAGATTCTGTTTTTGTTGCATAGTTTGCTTATTTTGATGAATCTATGTATCGTATCGGGGGGTATGAGTCATGGAGAAGATGGCGTATAGTAGCATTATGCCAATATTAAATATGAATCAATTTACAATAGTACCTAAAGTTTAAGATTTGTTTGTTATACTAACGGATCTCACGAGGTTTCTGTTGAGTTTTGTGTGCTGAAGTTTTCATGTTTTGGGTGAGGCTACGATGGATAAAGGAATAAGGAGCGGCAAGAGCCTAAGCTTGGGGATGCCCAAGTCAACCCAAGGTAATATTCAAGGAAGACTCAAGCGTCTAAGCTTGGGGATGCCCCGGAAGGCATCCCCTCTTTCGTCTACAATCTATCGGTAACTCACTTGGAACTATATTTTTATTCATCACATGATATGTGTTTTACTTGGAGCTTCTTGTGAAATAGTTTGTTTGCTTTTGTTTGCTTTTTAGTTTGTCACAATCATGTTTGCTGAACACACCTTTTTGAGAGGGACACACATTATTCGTGATTTGTTAGAATACTCTATGTGCTTCACTTATATCTTTTGAGCTAGGCAGTTGCTCTAGTGCTTCACTTATATCTTTTAGAGCACGGCGGTGGTTATATTTTAAAGAAATAGTTGCACTCTCATGCTTCACTTATATCTTTTTGAGAGTCTCATGATAGCAATGGTAATATGCACGGGTTATGAATTTGGTCGTGAGATGATAGATATTCAAGAGGATATAGTAAAAACTTTCATGTAGATCACTGAATATGATAAATTTGATTCCTTGCAATAGTTTTGCGATATTAAGATGGTAATATGTGGGAGGTATTAGTAGATAATTGTGGTTTAGTAAGAATAATTGTGTTAAGGTTTGTGATTCCCGAAGCATGCACGTATGATCTGTCGTTATGCTAAGAAGTTGGAGCATGAATTATTATTGATTGTCTTCCTTTGTGTGGTGGTCGGGGGCGCGCGATGGTTAACTCTTACCAACCTCCCCGCTAGGAGCATGCGTAGTAGTACTTTGCTTCGAGGGCTAATAAACTTTCGCAATAAGTATGTGAGTTCTTTATGACTAATGTGAGTCCATGGATTATACGCACTCTCACCCTTCCACAATTTGCTAGCCTCTTCCGTACCATGCATTGCCCTTTCTCACATCGAGAGTTGGTGCAAACTTCGCCAGTGCATCCAAACCCCGTGATATGATACGCTCTATCACACATAAGCCTCCTTATATCTTCCTCAAAACAGCCACCATACCTACCTATCATGGCATTTCCATAGCCATTCCGAGATATATTGCAATGCAACTTCCACCGTTCCGTTTTTATGACATACATCATCATTGTCATATTGCTTTGCATGATCATATAGCTGACATAGTATTTGTGGCTCAGCCACCGTTCATCATTGTTATACATGTTACGCTAGCATCATTGCACATCCTGGTACACTGCCAGAGGCATTCATATAGAGTCATATCTTTGTTCTAGTATCGAGTTGTAATGTTGAGTTGTAAGTAAATAGAGGTGTGATGATCATCATTATTATTAGAGCATTGTCCCAGTGAGGTAAGAATGGTGGAGACTAATGAGTCCTCAAAAAAGTGGGGATGAGGTCCATGAGACCGTTCTAAATAAAAAAAAGAGGAAAAAAAGAGGAAAAAAAAGAAAGAAAGAAAAGAAAAAAGAAGAAGAGGCAAAAAAGAGCCATGAAAAAGAAAAAAAAGAAAAAAAATGAGAGAAAAAGAGAGAAGGGGCAATGTTACTATCCTTTTCCACACTTGTGCTTCAGAGTAGCACCATGTTTTTCATATAGAGAGTCTCCTATTTTGTCACTTTCGTATACTAGTGGGAATTTTTCATTATAGAACTTGGCTTGTATATTCCGATGATGGGCTTCCTCAAATGCCCGAGGTCTTCATGAGCAAGCAAGTTGGATGCACACCCACTTAGTTTTCATGTTGAGATTTCATACACTTATAGCTCTTAGTGCATCCGTTGCATGCCAATCCCTACTCCTCGCATTGACATCAATCGATGGGCATCTCCATAGCCCGTTGATTAGCCTCGTTGATGTAAGACTATCTTCTTATTTTTGACTTCTCCTATTTATCCCTACCACCATTACTCTATTCCACCCATAGTGCTATATCCATGGCTTGCGCTCATGTATTGAGTGGGAGTTGAAAAAGCTGAAGCACGTTAAAAAGTATGAACCAATTGCTTGGCTAAAACCGGGGTTGTGCATGATAAATACTTTGTGTGAAGAAGATGGAGCATGACAGGATTGTATGATTTTGTAGGGATAACGTTCTTTAGCATTTTTATTTTGAAAGATATGATTGTTTATTAGTATGCCTGAGTATTGATGTCTTTATATCAAATTATAGACTATTGCTTTGAATCATTTGGATCTTATTATTCATACCGTAAGAGAGAGAGAGAGATTACATGATGAAACATGATAAGTAGCATTCCACATCAAAAATTCTATTTTTATCATTTACCTACTCGAGGACGAGCAGGAATTAAGCTTGGGGATGCCTGATATGTCTCCAACATATCTATAATTTTTGATTGTTCCATGCTATTATAGTATCAATCTTGGATGTTTTTATATGCAATTATATATCATTTTTGGGGACTAACCTATTAACCTAGTGCCCAGTGCTAGTTGCTGTTTTCTGCTTGTTTTTGGCTTTTTAGAGAAACAGTACCAAATGAATTCCAAATGCCACAAAACTTTTTGGAGATTTTTTCTGGACAAAAGAACCCTTGGAAGCTTTGGGAGGAGGCCAAAAGCCTCACGAGGGCTTCACAAGGCAACATGGCGCGCCCCAGGGGGGGGCGCCGTATTGCCTTGTGGGGCCCACGTGACTCCGTTTGACCTAATTCCACTTCTATAAATTCACAAATATTGGGAAACCCCCAGAGAGCCAGAAGAAATAACCTTTCCGCCGCCGCAAGCCTCTGTTCTTCCGTGATCCCATCTGGAGGCCTTTTCCGGTACTCTGCCGGAGGGGGAATCGATCACGGAGGGCTTCTACATCAACCTTGTTGCCCTTCCGATGATGTGTGAGTAGTTTACCACAGACCTACAGGTCCATAGCTAGTAGCTAGATGGCTTCTTCTCTCTCTTTGATCTTCAATACAATGTTCTCCTTGATGTTCTTGGAGTTCTATCCGATGTAATCTTCTTTTGCGGTGTGTTTGTTGGGATCCGATGAATTGTGAGTTTATGATCAGATTATTTATGAGAAATATTTGAGTCTTCTCTGAACTCTTTTATGAATGATTGTTATAGCTTTGTATTTCTCTCCGATCTATCGGTTTAGTTTGGCCTACTAGATTGATTTATATTGCAATGGGAGAGGTGCTTTGTGATGGGTTCAATCTTGCGGTGCTCAATCCCAGTGACAGAAGGGGACATGACACGTATTTGTATTGTTGCCATTAAGGATAAAAAGATGGGGTTTATTCATATTACTTGAATTTGCTTCTCTACATCATGTCATCTTGCTTAAGGCGTTACTCTGTTTTTAACTTAATACTCTAGATGCATACTGGATAGCGGTTGATGAGTGGAGTAATAGTAGTAGATGCAGGCAGGAGTCGGTCTACTTGTCTCGGACGTGATGCCTATATACATGATCATTGCCATGAATCTGTCATAATTATTTGCTATTTTGTCAATTGCCCAACAGCAATTTGTTTACCCACCGTATATTTCTATGCTCAAGAGAGAAGCCTCTAGTGAAAACTATGGCCCCCAGGTCTATCTTTATCATATAAAAAACCTAAAAATACCTTGCTGCAATTTATTTACTTTTATTTTAATTGGTAGTTTAGTTTATCTATTTACCTCGATAAGATTTAATCCTTGCAAGTAACCGCTAAGAGGATTGACAACCCTCTTATTTGCGTTGGGTGCAAGTGTTTGCTCTTGTGTGCGTAGGTGCGCTTAACGGAATTTTGCTTGGTTCTCCTACTAGATTGATAACCTTGGTTCTTAACTGAGGGAAATACTTATCTCTACTGTACTGCATCATCCTCTCCTCTTCGGGGAAATACCAACGCAGACTACAAGTAGCAGGCAGCAACCAGCAACGACCACGCCTGCTCCCCAGGCCGGCCGGCGGCAGGAGGCAAGGCCCTAGCCCGTGGAGAGGCCACCTGGACGAGATCCAGCGGCGGCGACCTCCACGCAGCTCCGTGCCACCGAGGACAAAGCAGGCGAGCAGGGAGGAGGCCAACATGGGGAGGGAGGGAGGAGGAGGTGGAAGGAGTTCCGCTGCCACCGCGGGCCGACCGGAGGCCGCCAGTGACAGCGGCGAGGGGAGGCAGCAAGGGTGGCGGCGCTCGGGGGAAAACCTAATCGCCCCTGAGTCGCCTACGAGAGATGACGCGGGGGGGGGGGGGGGAGGTGCCTAGATTCTGCAATCAGTTTGTAACCCATCCAGCATGCATCTAGGGTATTAAGTTAATGAAAATGGAGTAACGCCTTAAGCAAGATGATATGATTTAGAAAAAGTAAACCCAATCAATATGAATAAACCCCGTCATTTTACTCTTAATGGCAACAATACAAATATGTGTCTTGTCCCCTACTTTGTCACTGGGATATAGAGCATCGCAAGATTGAACCCATTACAAAGCACCTCCCCCGCTGAAGATAAATCAATCTAGTTGGCCAAACCAAACGGATAGACCGGAGAGAAATACAAAGCTATAAAAATCATGCATAATAAAATTCAGAAAAGACTCAATTACTTCCCATGAATATTCCGATCATAAACCCACAATTCATCGGATCCCAACAAACACACCGCAAAAGAAGATTACATCGAATAGAACTCCAAGGAGATCGAGGAGAACATTGTATTGAAGATCAAAGAGAGAGAAGAAGCCATCTAGCTACTAGCTATGGACCTGTAGGTCTGTGGTGAACTACTCACACATCATCGGTAGGGCAGCAAGGTTGATGTAGAAGCCCTCCGTGATCGATTCCCCCTCCGGCAGGGTGCCGGAAAAGGCCTCCAGATGGGATCACGGAAGAACGGAAGCTTGCAGCGGCAGAAAAGTTATTTCATGGGGCTCTTTGTTGGTTTCCCAATATATGAGAATTTATAGAAGTGGAATTAGGTCAAAAGGAGCCACGTGGGGCCCACAAGGTAACAGGGCGCGACCACCCCCCTGGGCACGCCCTGTTGCCTTGTCGTCTCCTTGTAGGTCTTCTGGTCCTCCCCCGAAGCTTCTAGGGTCTCTTTTGTCTAGAAAAAAATCGTCAAAAAGCTTCGTAGCGTTTGGACTCCATTTGGTACTGATTTTCTGAAAAACCAAAAACAAGCAGAAAACAGCAACTGGCACTGGGCACTAGGTTAATAGGTTAGTTCCCAAAAATGATATGAAATGACATATAATTGCATATTAAACATCCAAGATTGATACTATAATAGCATGGAACAATCAAAAATTATAGATACGTTGGAGACGTATCAGCATCCCCTAGCTTAATTCTTGCTCGTCCTCGAGTAGGTAAATGATAAAAACATAATTTTTGATGTGGAATGCTACCTAACATGTTTATCATGTAATCTCTTTTTACGGTATAAATAGTGAGAAGCGATGAATTAACAAAATCAACATAATAATATCCATGAATATAAGAAGCATAATCATTAAACTTTCAAAATATATGATCCTTAACGAATGTTATTCCCCACTCATTTTATCATGTTAGTATGGCATGACTCCGCCTTCACTGCATAAATATAAATCATGAGCACCCCGGTGTTAAACCAGGCAATTGGATCGTACTTCTAACGTGCTTCAATATTTTCAACTTCACGCAATACATGAGCGTGAGCCATGGACATAACACAAGGTGGAATAGAATGCAGTGATAGGGATTAATAGGAGAAGTCAAAAAGGAAGAAAATCTCGCATCAACTTAGTGGATCAACGGACTATGGAGATGTCCATCAATCGATATCAATGCGAGGAGTAGGGATTGCCATGCAACGGATGCACTAAGAGCTAGAAGTGTATGAAAGCTCAAACTGAAACTAAGTGGGTGTGCATCCAACTTGCTTGCTCATGAAGACCTCGGGCATTTGAGGAAGCCCATCCTCGGAATATACAAGCCAAGTTCTATAATGAAAAATTCCCACTAGTATATGAAAGTGACAACTCAGGAGACTCTCTATATGAAAAAAAAACATGGTGCTACTCTGAAGCACAAGTGTGGAAAAAGGATAGTAACATTGCCCCTTCTCTCTTTTTCTCTCATTTTTTTGTTGGGCTCTTTTTTTGCCTCTTTTTTTTGTCCAGAGTCTCATCCCGACTTGTGGGGGAATCATAGTCTCCATCATCCTTTCCTCACCGGGACAATGCTCTAATAATGATGATCATCACACTTTTATTTACTTACAACTCGATATTACAACTCGATACTAGAACAATATGATTCTATATGAATGTCTCTGGCAGTGTACCAGGATGTGCAATGATCTAGCGTAACATGTATAAAAAATGATGAATGGTGGCTGAGCCACAAATACTATGTTAGCTATATGATCATTGTCGTGGGAAACGACTATCTATGGGACTGAATGGGTCCCTTTGCGATTCGGCTCAGGGGACGTGCATGTGACAAAAAGCAGGTTTTCAGTAAGTGCAAGAACACACGGGGGATTTATCCAGGTTCGGGCCGCTATGAGCGTAAAACCCTACTCCTGCTCTGTGGTTGATCGAATATGAACTCTGATTACAGGGAGCGCAGTTTTTCGGCAAGGTGCTCAGGAAAATGCAGCTACGGTGTGTAATTGAACTGGGTGTCGACCGGTCTACCTGTAGCCGTGGGCCTCCTTTTATAGGCCAAGGGGTTAGCACAATGGCTAATACCGTCATTACAGAGTGTGAACAGTGACTTGCACCGTCATCACGTTTATCCTCCAACGGGGCAAGACAAACACATTTAATGCACCGTAAGGTGCTACATCAGGGAGGCGAGGCCTTGGGCAAAAGATCTGTACCACCGGTCCTGGCGCCCTCCTGTAATCTCGACACGTCCCAGGGACGGGTGTCATTAAAGTTAATCTTGGTGTGGCGTGTTAACACGTGCCTTGGCTGGCTATGTTGACTGCCTGCCCGCTCGACACCTAGCCCACGAGCCTATCTGGTCGATGGTGAGGTGGAGCGGTAATGGGACAGAGCAAACCCGCTAGCACGGAGCTTGCCGGGCCTTGCTTGCCGGCAAGGGAGCTTGCCGGCAACCATAGCCTTGGTCTTCACCTTGCCGGGACGGAGCTTGCCGGCAAGGACAGCGTCGATCTTCAGTACGCGAATAGTACTTCTCGATGACCTGCCTTGAGGTCTTCTTCACGGTCTTGGTGTTGAGTCTTGAGTCGTAGTTATCCTCCGTCAAGGCCTTGCCGAAAGGGAGGCTACAACTGCCTGTGCACAAGTCTAGGTACGAGGGTACCCATGTCTTAGTACACCGACAGGAGCCCCTGGGCCTGGGCCACGCGCGCATACGAGGCGTCGTTGGGCTAGGCCCAAAGAGTGCACGGGCGGCGTGTGGCAGAGGATAACTGTCATAATCTTCTCTTTTACCGCACCCGCCCATGATGCGCATTAAATGCGGGCGTGGGAGAGGTGGAGCGGAACGGCGGCAGGAGGTGGAGCGTCTGAAAAGCGTAGCCACGTTGGACGAAAAAGAGCCAGCCCTCGCGCCTTCCCCATAAAAAGGAAAAACGTGGAGGGCGCTGCTCATTCCGCCTAACTTCTCGCATTTCCTTCCTCAATTTCCGCCATTAAGGGAGGCGAGGTGGCAGGGAGAGTAATCCCCCTAGGGCGCTATAAGAGAGGGTGGGGGGAGTGGCAATCTTCCCCACCCATCTTCTGCCTTTGCCATTTTCCTCCTCCAACCTTTCATTCGTCCTTGCTTTCCTTGAGGTCTACCGCTGCGATGGCGAGGGGTGGAGGTCGAGCCCGCGCATCTGCTTCCGCCTTGAGGGTCCCCTCTCGGGGCCGGACGCGTTCCTCGGTGGTTGTCGTCAGCGCCAGCCCTAGCGCCCACCGCAGAGCCGCCTCCCATGGCCGTGGAGGGGGTGGTTCCCGTGGACGAGGCGGGCATGGCGGAACGGCGGCCCTTCCCCCTCAGGCGGAAGCCCGCACGGCGGTGGCGGTGCAGGAGTCCCACACGGCGGTGGCAGCGCATGAGTTTGTTGTGGGGTTACGCCGCCGGCTTCGCAGTTGGCTCCGGCTCCCGGATCCCTTCGCGAGGGTGATGGAGAGCAGCAGGCCCTCGGGCCTGTGGCTATAGGTGGATGGTTGCTGCTGCCGGCTCTCTGTTCTTGACGCGGGGGTGGAAGTCGTTCGCCCGCTCCCGTGGTCTAGGCCAGGGCAGCTTCTCCAGTTTAGGTACGACGGAGCTGCCACACTCTTCGTGAAGTTCTTCGGGGTCTCCGGCGGCCACATCGAATGCTGCGCGGAAAGTGAGAGCAGCAGCGACACTGACTCCAGCGAGAGCGAGAGAGAGAGCGACGAAAGCTCCTCGCATATCAAGAGTGAAGGCGACGACTCTGACTAGGCGCATAGTATTGCCCCAGTCGAGCCTTGAAGATGAGCCGTGCTCCGCCTAGGCTCCTCCGTTTAGCTCCTGTATTAAAACCAGTGTAGCCCCGTGGGGGCATGGAAGATAACTTTTGTATCTAAATGTTTAGCAGTTGCTGTAGTTTGTACTTTAAATGGACGTATGCATGTTGTTCTCCCTATTCCATTCTGTCTTTGCATGATTTTCTGTACCCTACGCTTACCGGAGACTTGCCGGTGTGCACACCCTTACCACAAGTACCCGAGGAACAAGTCCTCAGCAGCTTGCCGGAGGTGCCACTGCTGGCAAAATCACGCTTGCCGATCACAATGCAGCTACTTAGGTTGCCGAGCGGACTCGAAGCAAAGTAAGAGCGCAGTCGATTATGGCAAGGTTCCTTAGCATGCAGGTTTCTCATACAAAGGCCAGAATCAGTCAAGGAGAGCCACAACTACAACAAAGAATTTATTTCAAAGTTTTGCAACTTAGCTCATTCCTTGCTGTACTTCTTGCCGTAAGGCGATATCTTGAACGTGTCCTTTGGTATCCATGACTGTCACTCTCCCCGGGAAGCTTGTATGCGAGGAATCCTTCATTCCTTTAGGAAAAATAAAGAAGAGAAAAGAGGAGATTGGAACCTTGACAGTTCGTTAACCACCTTATGCAAGGCAAAGACTGTAACACAAGACTACATGCAACACATAAATAAATATGCATTTGGACAAATAGTTGTGAAACACTTAGTTTTATTGTGCACGGGATCTGTGCCCGGCTTTGTACAAAGGTTTACATGCCTTGATGGCAAACTTGTACAAAATAGGTTGCCGGGCAGCCCGGCAACCGCGCCTTACGGGTAGAACTTACGAAGATGCTCAATATTCAATGAGTTAAGCACCGGAGTGCCATCTTCGATCTCTAGGCGGAATGCGCCGGGCCTAGAGACTCGTACTACCCGGTAAGGGCCCTCCCACTTCGGTGTCAACTTGTTTTTACCCTTCGTGGATTGAATCCGATGAAGAACAAGGTTGCCTTCCTCAAGGTTCCTGGCATTCACTTTGTGGCAATGGTAGCGGCGCAAAGCTTGCTGGTACCGTGTAGCACAGACAGCAGCCCGGAAATGATCTTCCTCAAGGAGCGTGGCATCGTCATGCCGCAGCTCATCTTGGTCCTCCTCATCGAAGGCCAAGACTCGAGGTGACCCGTATTTGAGTTCTGTGGGGAGTACCGCTTCTGCACCATACACAAGGGAGAAGGGTGTCTGGCCAGTGGCTCGATTTGGTGTCGTTCTGATTGACCAAAGAACCGCCGGCAATTCTTCCACCCAGCGCCTTCCACACTGGTGCAGCTTGTCGAAAGTCCTAGTCTTTAGACCACGCAACACTTCTGTATTTGCCCTCTCTACTTGCCCATTGCTTCTTGGATGAGCAACGGAAGCATAGCAAATCTTATTTCCAAGTTCCTGGCAATATGCTGTGAAGGCGCGGCTTGTGAATTAGGTGCCGTTGTCGGTAATGATCCTGTTGGGTACACCAAAATGGGCAACCAATCCTTTGAGGAACTTGATGGCTGACTGTGCTGTCACCTTTCTCACTAGCTCTACTTCAGGCCACTTTGTAAACTTGTCGATTGCAACGTACAAGAATTCAAAGCCCCCGGTAGCACGGGGGAAGGGGCCGACGATGTCGAGCCCCCAGACCGAGAAGGGCCAGGAAAGAGGGATGGTTTGGAGGGCTTGAGCTGGTTGGTGGATGTCCTTGGAGTGGAACTGGCATGCTTCGCACCTGATAACCACCGCCAAAGCGTCTTGAAGGGTTGTTGGCCAGTAGAATCCTTGACGGAACGCCTTGCCGACAAGTGTGCGTGACCCAATATGAGATCCACACACCCTTCATGTATCTCTTCCAACAGCCTTTGTCCATCTTCCTGGGAGATGCACTTCAATTTTACCTCGTTAGGTCCCTTCCTGTACAAGGTGTTGTCAATAAACTTATACATACTTGATTTACGGGCCACTCTTTCTGCATCTTCTTGCTCATTGAGAAGGTCTCCTGTCTGGAGGAATTGGACAATCGGTTGCGCCCATGCCAGAGCTTGTGGCTCGACGACAAGGACTAAAGGCATTTCTTCCTCTGTGGGAGCACTTGCCTCGACGGCAAGGATCTGGCTTGCTGGATGCTGCGGCTCACCGGCAAAGGGTGGCTTGTCAGTGGTATCTGCTTTCCTGGCGGCTACGGGTAGCTCTGCCGGAAAGTAACCATCAACATCTTGTTTTCTTTTCTTCGCCAGCTTCGATGGTGTAACGGATGGCTGAGTTAGTTGGAGCACAAAAGTTCCTAGTTCCACAGGCATCTTTTGGGCGGCAAGCTTTGACAGGTCGTCAGCAATCTCATTCCGGGCACGAGGAACGTGCTCTGCTTGCAGACCGTCAAAGTGCTCTTCCAACTTTCTCACTTCATCGACATATGCCTCCATCAAAGGGCTTTGGTAATCCTTGTTGACCTGCCTCACCACAAGCTGTGAGTCACCTCTGATAATCAGTTTCCGGATACCGAGGTCGATTGCAATGCGCAGACCGGCAAGCAAACCCTCATACTCAGTAGTGTTGTTGGTGGCCTGCTCCCTGGCGAAGTGCATCTAGACCACATACTTGAGGTGCTCTCTGGTGGGTGCGATAAGCAGCACACCAGCACCGGCGCCTTTCAGCGTGAAAGCACCATCAAAGTACATGACCCAATCGTCAACTGTTTCCTTGCCGGGGAGAGAGGTCTCTGGTTTTTCTTCATCTGGCATTGGAGTCCATTCCGCAATGAATTCCGCCAAGGCTCTACTCTGGATCGTCGAGGTGCTCTCAAATTTCAGATCAAAACATGATAACTCCAGCGCCCACTCCACAATCCTTCCGGTCACCTCTGGATTTCTCAAGATGCGTTGCAGCGGAAAGCGAGTGACAACGGTGACTGGGTGTGCTTGAAAATAATGGCGCAGCTTCCTTGAGCCCATGAGAAGGCCAAAAATCAACTTTTGCACACCAGAGTACCTTGACCTAGCCCCTTGCAGGAGGGAGCTGACAAAGTAGACTGGGCGCTGCACCATCTTCTTCTTCACGACTTGCTGATCTGACTGGCCGGCTTGCATAATCTCTGTCTTGTCAGCACCTGACCTTGCCAGAGAAGATTTCGGCTCGTCAAGTCGTGGCTCTGCGGTTGCTACCTCTTCCTCATCGGCCTCTCTTTCAACCACAAGTGCAGCACTAACCAGTTGATTCATTGCCGCTAAATATAGCAGCAACGTCTCTTGCGGCCTAGGCGCGACTAGGACTGGCGGAGAGGACAAGTACTCCTTCAAATCTTGGAGTGCGGCCTCCGCTTCCGGAGTCCAGTTTACTGGACCTACCTTTTTTAAAATCTTGAAAAATGGCAAGGCGCGCTCTGCTAATTTGGAGATGAACCTGCTGAGGGCGGCAACGCAGCCGACAAGGAGCCTGACATCCTTGACGCGTCTCGGTACTTCCATCTGCTCAATTGCTCTGATCTTGTCAGGGTTGGCTTCAATCCCCCTCTGAGACATGAAGAAACCAAGAAGCTTGCCGGATGGAACACCGAACACACACTTCTCGGGGTTGAGCTTCAAGTTAAGCTGGCGCAAGTTGGTAAAAGTTTCCTCGAGATCCTGGATCAATGTTGACTTGTCTCTGGTTTTGACCACAATGTCATCCATATAAGCTTCCACATTTCTGTGCAGCTGTGGCTCAAAACCAATCTGGACCGCTCTAGCAAAGGTCGCTCCGGCACTCTTCAGTCCGAAAGGCATACGCAAAAAGCAGTATGTGCCACATGGAGTGATGAATGCGGTCTTCTCCTCATCTTCCTTGGCCATAAAAATCTGATGATAACTAGAATAGGCATCAAGGAAAGAGAGTAGGTCACAGCCGGCAGTGGAGTCTACAATCTGGTCAATGCGCGGCAAAGGGAAAGGGTCCTTGGGACAGGCTTTATTTATATCGGTGAAGTCGATACAAAGCCTCCACTTCCCGTTCGCCTTGCGCACCACCATCGGATTGGCTAACCACGTAGGGTGTAGCACTCCTCTAACCAAGCCTGCTACTTCTAACTTCTTAATCTCCTCGGCAATTAACTCTTGCTGCTCCAAGGCTTGCTTCCTGATCTTCTGCTTGACGGGCCTCGCATGAGGGCAGACAGCAAGGTGGTGCTTAATTACCTCCCTAGGAACATCGGGGATGTCAGATGCTTGCCAAGCAAATACATCGACATTCGCCCGTAGGAAGGCAACGAGCTCGCTTTCCTGCTCATCGTCGAGAGTGGCACTTATAGAGAAAGTGCCACTCATCCCACCTTCTTTCGCAGAGACTCGCTTGGTCGCCGGCACGGAGGCCTTGCATCTCTTGCTCTTGCCGGTAGAGCTCTCTGGTACATCCTTGACAGGCATGCTGCACTCTGCAGTGCGCTTCCCGGAGTCCTTCCCAAAGGTCTTGCCGGTCTTCTTCTTCTTTCCTTCCCCGGGAGCTCTGGCGGCAGGGGCAAGCGCCTCGATGGCTGCTGCTGCTGCCGCCTCCCGGTAGAGCTTGTGGGCGCAGATGATTGCATCCTTGTGGTTTTACTTGATGGTGAGGACCCCCATCGGCCCAGGCATCTTGATGACATTGTACGCATAGTGCGACGCGGCCATAAACTTTGCCAGGGCTGGGCGGCCCAGAATCCCATTGTATGACAGCGGCATCTTGACGACGTCGAAGGTAATCTTCTCTGTTCGATAGTTGAGCTCGCCGTCGAACGTGACCGACAACGTGACTTGGCCCTTCGGCTTGTTCCTCCCCGGACTGATCCCTTGGAAACTGCCTGTTTCCTCAAGATCCTTGTCAGGGATCTGCAGCCTCTTGATCACATCTGGAGAGATCAAGTTCAAGCCAGCCCCACCGTCAACCAGCATCTTTGTCACCTTGAGGTTGCGAATTGTTGGTGAGACCAACAACGGCAAACACCCGACCGTAGTGGTGCGATCAGGGTGGTCCTCGGCGTCAAAGATGATGGGCGAGTGCGACCACTTGAGTGGCTTCTGTGCCTCCATCACCGGTTCTGCTGCATTGACTTCACGGATCCACTGCTTTAGTTGCCGGTGCGAGGAGTGCAAAGATGTGCCTCCGTCAACACACAGGGCATCCACCGCATTTTGGAACTCCTTGCTGGACCCGCCTTCGTCTTCATCACTATCATCCTCTTCTTGCTGGCCCTGAGCAGCCTTCTCTTTTGGCTGCTTGGCTTTGCCACGGTGCCCTCCGCGGCCACCATGGTCTTGCTTGCCGGACCCACCAGTACCATCTTGGGCCTTCTCCTTGTCACGCTTCTCGTACTCTTGCTTCTGCTTTTCGGCAAGTTGCTCCACTTGCCGGCATTGCTGGAGGTCGTGGCCCTTGGTGCGGTGGATCTTGCAGTACGGCCCGCCGATCTTGCCGGCCTTCTCACCCGCCGTGGCCTCCCGGCAAGCATCGCACCCAGCAACCTCCTTGCCGGGGATGTCTGCCTTCGGCTTCTTGGTGGTGTTGGTGTCGCCGTAGCTCTCGACGGCCAGTACAGTCTTGTTCTTGCGCTTTTTGTTACGCTTCCTGTTCTTCTTCTGTGGGGTTGATGCGTCGTTGTCCTCGGAATCGACGTCTGCAGCTGTATCTTCCCCGGGGAGTCACCTCCCTTCCTCAGCACGTGCACACCTATCCACCAAGGCATACAGATCGTTGATGGTCTTGACCTGCTCGACATTCATCTTTGACTGCATCTTGCGGTTGCGCACATTCGTGTGGAACGCGGCAACAACAGCTGCGGGATGGATATCGGGGATGTTGTGGTGCACACGACTGAACCGTTGTATGTACTTGCGGAGGTTCTCTCCATCCCTTTGGGGGATCACCTGCAAATCGCTGGGCTGACCCGGGAGCTTGTGGCCACCCTGGTAAGCACCAACGAAATGATGGCATAGATCCGCCCAAGAAGAGATGGAGCCCTCAGGCATTTTCATCAACCACGACCTGACGTTGGGCCGGAGCACCAACGGAAAGTAGTTGGCAAGCACTTTCTCGTCCTGTCCCCCGGCAACCTCCACCGCGATGGTGTAGATGCCAAGGAACTCGGCTGGGTTGAGCGTGCCGTCGTGCTTGTTGGGTAGCTCTGGCTTGAAGGCTCGGGTGGACGGCCAGCGAACTTGCCACAACTCACGAGTAAACGCTGGGCACCCCACATCGTAGGGCAAGTACCCAGCGGCTACCGGAGCGAGCACATTCACTGCCGGCTTGGCACGGTCGTCAGATTGACGACGTGCTTCCCGGCACCGCTCGATCTTCATGCGGGCGTCTTCGTCGCACCGCTCGCGGAGCACTTGGCGCTGATCTTGGCAGCACCGCGGATCTGACGAAGCCATGGATAGCACGTCATGGTCGTCTGACCGGCGGGCTGGCCGCTGCGTCGGTGGGGGATGCCGAGGCGACTGCACCGTTTGTGCGGCGTTTCCGGCAAGGTATTTGGATGGTCCCGCCAACATGGTGGGTGGTCGCCGCGAGGGCCCCACATCTTGTGTTTTGCCGAGATCGGCAAAACTGATGAGACTCTGAATGGTGGCTCTCCATTCGTCCATCTTGTCTGGGCTTGGCGGGAAGTTCAAAAGTATTTGAACCCACGCCATGGCCTCGACCGCCGTGGTCGGCATGGCTGGGAGCACAGAACGAGGCGTCGCTCGACTCCTGGCGGAGCCAGAAGGAGCTTCGTTACGTCCGTGCCACCGCGGCTCATGCTCGCCAACAGGCAGACATGACGGTGGCGGCGGCGCTCCATGAGCAATCGGAAGTTGCTGCACGGGGATCCCGCCTTGCGGTCGTCTGGAATCGCTAGCAACGTGGGGGAACGTGTCGTGCCCATCTTGCGATGGTCATGGCATACGCCTCCCCACGCCATTGTTGGACGTCGCCGCTACGTTCTGAGACATTACGGCGGCTGGGTTCTGGGTGGCAGCAGTATGAATTATATTACTATGATGACTGCGCTCACCAGAATGTCTCGGAGGTTGACCGGCTGCGACGTCGCCGGTCCTGTGGGTAGGCTCAGCATCGTGGCGGGGGTGCTGGGCACCCGCACCACCTGTGCCTCCTGCACCGCCCGTCCCAACTGTAGCGCCCGCGCCGGCTGCGCCGCCTACACCGCCTGCGGCCGCCTGGGAAGGTGGTTTGGACGTGGTAGGAACCTTCGTGGCTCCACTCCTTTTCTTCGGCGCCATCGATGAAGATGATGAAGTTGGTACTCACACTACCAAAGAACTGATTTGTGACACACACAGCCCCTGCCTGGGGCGCCAAAGATGTCGTGGGAAACGACTATCTATGGGACCGAACGGGTCCCTTTGCGATTCGGCTCAGGGGACGTGCATGGGACAAAGAGTAGGTTTTCAGTAAGTGCAAGAACACACGGGGGATTTATCCAGGTTCAGGCCGCTATGAGCATAAAACCCTACTCCTGCTCTGTGGTTGATCGAATATGAACTCTGGTTACAGGGAGCGCAGTTTTCCGGCAAGGTGCTTGGGAAAATGCAGCTACGGCGTGTAATTGAACTGGGTGTCGACCGTTCTACCTGTAGCCGTGGGCCTCCTTTTATAGGCCAAGGGGTTACCACAATGGCTAATACGGTCATTACAGAATGTGAACAGTGTCTTGCATCGTCATCACGTTTATCCTCCAACGGGGTAAGACAAACGCATTTAATGCACCGTAAGGTGCTACGTCGGGGAGGCGAGGCCTTGGGCAAAAGATCTGTACCACCGGTCCTGGCACCCTCCTGTAATCTCGACACGTCCCAGGGACGGGTGTCATTAAAGTTAATCTTGGCGTGGCGTGTTGACACGTGCCTTGGCTGGCTATGTTGACTGCCTGCCCGCTCGACACCTAGCCCACGAGCCTATCTGGTCGATGGTGAGGTGGAGCGGTAACGGGATAGAGCAAACCCGCTGGCACGGAGCTTGCCGGGCCTTGCTTGCCGGCAAGGGAGCTTGCCGGCAACCATAGCCTCGGTCCTCACCTTGCTGGGATGGAGCTTGCCGGCAAGGAGAACGTCGATCTTCAGTACGAGAATAGTACTTCTCGATGACCTGCCTTGAGGTCTTCTTCACAGTCTTGGTGTTGAGTCTTGAGTCGTAGTTATCCTCCGTCAAGCCCTTGCCGGAAGGGAGGCTACAACTGCCTGTGCATAAGTCTGGGTACGAGGGCACCCATGTCTTAGTACACCGACAATCATGCAAAGCAATATGACAATGAAGATGTGTGTCATATAAATGGAACGGTGGAAGTTGCATGGCAATATATCTCGGAATGGCTATGGAAATGCCATAATAGGTAGGTATGGTGGCTGTTTTGAGGAAGATATAAAGAGGCTTATGTGTGATAGAGCGTATCATATCACAGGGTTTGGATGCACCGGCGAAGTTTGCACCGACTCTCGATGTGAGAAAGGGCAATTCACGGTACCGGAGAGGCTAGCAAATTGCGGAAAGGTAAGAGTGCGTATAATCCATGGACACACATTACTCATAAAGAACTCACATACTTATTGCAAAGCCTATTATCCCTCGAAGCAAAGTACTACTCACATACCCCTAGGGAGGAGGTTGGTAGGAGTTAACCATCGCGCACCCCCGATTGTAACAGCACTCAAGGATTTCATTTCAGACCTAAGAATGCTCGGACCTCCCCACCATGCCATGACCAACACTTAGATGAGAAGTTAATAACACGATTTAATATAGATATTTCTACTAACTAATGATCATAAACCAATACCCTTTCATATTATGACATCAATATCATTAAACCATACGTTTCATATTTAGTGATCTACATGAAAGTTTTTATTATATCCCTCTTGAATACCAATACTTTATGGACTACTCTTATAACCCATGCAAATTGCCATTACTATTCATTAGACTCTCAAAAAGATTTAAGTGAAGCATGAGAGTGCAACTATTTCTTTAAAATATAACCACCGTCATGCTCTAAAAAATATACGTGAAGCACTAGAGCAACTGCCTAGCTCAAAAGATATAAGTGAAGCACATAGAGTATTCTAACAAATCACGATAAATGCATGTCCCTCTCAAAAAAGGTGTGTTCAGAAAAATATTATTGTGGCAAACTAAAAATCAAACAAAGAAAAGAAAACTATGGGACAAGACGCCCCAAGTAAAACTCATATCATGTGATGAATAAAAATATAGCTCCAAGTGATATCGATAGATTGTAGACGAAAGAGGGGATGCCATCCGGGGCATCCCCAAGCTTAGACGCTTGGGTCTTCCTTGAATATTACCTTGGGGTGGCTTGGGCATCCCCAAGCTTAGGGTCTTGCCGCTCCTTATTCCTTCATCCATCGTGATCTCACCCAAAACTTGAAAACTTCAGCACACAAAACTCAACAGAAACCTCGTGAGATCCGTTAGTATAACAAACAAATCTTAAACTTTAGGTACTGTTATAAATTGATTCATATTTAATTCTTGCATAATGCTACTGTACTCTAACTTCTCCATGACTTATACCCCCCGATATAATCCATAGCATCATTAAAATAAGCGAACTATGCAATAGAAAACATAATCTGTCTAAAACAGAACAGTCCGTAAAGATCTGAATAAAAGTCATACTTCTGTAACTAAAAAAATTCTGAAAAATTAGGACAACATAAAAAATTCATATACCAATACTGTGTAAAAATTTCAGATATTTCTGACATTCCAGTATAGAACTAAAAATCCAGAAATGGGTGCAAAACTTTCTGTTTTCAAACATCATCAATTATACTATCATCCAAATCATCCTAAAGGCATTACTTGGCACAAACACTAATTAAAAGATAAAAACACAATCATAATAGTAGCTATAATTGTGTAACACAAGTAAAATAAAAACTGTAAGAAAGATAAATATTGGGTTGCCTCCCAACAAGCGCTATTGTTTTATGCCCCTAGCTAGGCATAATGCATTGTTTCATGTATTATCATCCTTTGTTTCTGCCAATTTAGATGGGTTATTCTTAGTGATTGTCTCATCATTAGTTTTAACTCCTTGAGATACATGTTCATCAAAAGACTTTTCATAAATAATGGTGAACTCATCATTTATTAAAATTTTAGCATTTTCAAGACAACCTTCTTCAAAACCTTGTTGATTCCCTTTTACGATCCAAGAGTATTGATGATTAATACCATTGAACATTTGTTGAATTATATGTAAAGGGGGAACTTTCTTTTTAGCATTTTCCTCAAAAGCACGATGATCATGAGACATATATTTTCTCAAAAAATCTCTATCACATAGAATTTCATCTATCCTAAGACATTCATAACTCATGTTGTAAAAATCAAAGATTTCTCTAGCATCTCATACTATATAGTCAAATTCATTCATGAGAATAAGAGTGGTTATCTTCTTAGCCTTAGGATTGGTTATGACAGGTAGCTCATAGAACAATCTTTGCAAAGTGGGATGAGTATGCATGAATCTTCTTTCAAGTTTAATAATCAGTGCAGAAATAGCTTGGGCATAACTATTGGTTCTTTTAGGAATAGGAATATCATTGCAAACCAACGTTCCCGTACAAGCAAAGAATTCTTGAATAACACTTTTTCCTATGATATTCCCACTTCCTGTCACAAAGGTTTTAGTATCCAAATTTACGGAGGTTTCCAAATTAGAAGTCTTACGGTCCTCACTTTCACCCTTAGCGATACCAAATTCATACATGGTAGCAACTTCAAACAAAGCAAGCAAACGAGAAAATAAAAATATTTTTGTGTTTTTGTATTTTTTATGAGAAGTGGGGGAGATGAAAACGAGAGGCAAATGCAAATAAAAAGGCAAATAAAAAGTAGAGCAACTAGATGATAGTTTGTGCGAAGGTACTTGATAGGTTTTGATGATGTCTCCCCGGCAACAGCGCCAAAAATTGGCAAGTTGACGGGAGACTACTTTGACGTGACTTCTCCTCGGCAACGGCGCCAGAAATTCTTCCTGCTACTTGTGAGCTGCGTTGGGATTTTCCCCGAAGATGAGAGGAGATGCAGTACAGTAGAGATAAGTATTTCCCTCAGTGAGAACCAAGGTTATTGAACCAGTAGGAGAATCACACAAAGCCTCGTGAACAACACCTGCACACACAAAAGCAAATACTTGCACCCAACGCGGGCAAGAGGGTCATCAATCCCCTTGAACTCGCTACTTGCAAGGATTAAATCTTGTAGTGGTAGATAGATAAATTGCAAAATAAAATAAAAGAAATAAAATTGCAGCAAGTATATTTAGGTTTTGTTTTTATGTTTAAAGTAGACCCGGGGGCCATAGTTTTCACTAGAGGCTTCTCTCTCGAACACATAGCATACGGTGGGTAGACAAATTACTGTCGGGCAATTGATAGAAAAGCGCATAGTTATGACGATATTCAAGGCAATGATCATGTATATACATCACGTCCGAGACAAGTAGACCGACTCCTGCCTGCATCTACTACTATTACTCCACCTATCGACCGCTATCCAGCATGCATCTAGGGTATTAAGTTAATGAAAATGGAGTAACGCCTTAAGCAAGATGACATGATGTAGACAAAGTAAACCCAATCAATATGAATAAACCCCGTCGTTTTACCCTTATGGCAACAATACAAATACGTGTCTTGTCCCCTACTTTGTCACTAGGATATAGAGCACCGCAAGATTGAACCCATTACAAAGCACCTCTCCCGCTGAAGATAAATCAATCTAGTTGGCCAAACCAAACGGATAGATTGGAGAGAAATACAAAACTATAAAAATCATGCATAATAAAGTTCAAAAAAGACTCAATTACTTCTCATGAATATTCAGATCATAAACCCACAATTCATCGGATCCAAACAAACACACCGCAAAAGAAGATTACATCAAATAGAACTCCAAGGAGATCGAGGAGAACGTTGTATTGAAGATCAAAGAGAGAGAAGAAGCCATCTAGCTACTAGCTATGGACCCGTAGGTCTATGGTGAACTACTCACACATCATCGGTAGGGCAACAAGGTTGATGTAGAAGCCCTTCGTGATCGATTCCCCCTCCGGCAGGGTGCCAGAAAAGGCCTCCAGATGGGATCGCGGAAGAACAGAAGCTTGCGGCGGCGGAAAAGTTATTTCGTGGGGCTTTCTGTTGGTTTCCCAATATTTGGGAATTTACAGAAGTGGAATTAGGTCAAAAGGAGCCACGTGGGGCCCACAAGGTAATAGGGCGCTGCCACTCCCGCTGGGCGCGCCCTGTTGCCTTGTTGTCTCCTCGTAGGTCTTCTGGTCCTACCCTGAAGCTTCTAGGGTGTCTTTTGTCCAGAAAAAAATCGTCAAAAAGTTTCGTAACATTTGGACTTCGTTTGGTACTGATTTTCTGAAAAACCAAAAACAAGCAGAAAACAGCAACTTGCACTGGGCACTAGGTTAATATGTTAGTTCCCAAAAATGATATAAAATGACATATAATTGCATATAAAACATCCAAGATTGATACTATAATAGCATGGAACAATCAAAAATTATAGATAAAGGTTCACCGAACATCAGCTACATCCCCGGGGCATGACTACGGGCGCTCCTCCCTGTGACTCCGTCACAATACTGCACCTCGGCCACCCGGGCACCGGCACACGCCGCCGGCTCCCCTGCGTGCTTGTGCTATTATGTTGGCACAGGTTACATCTTGTATCTACCCTCACATTATATAGGAGGCCTAGGATACAAGTGCCCTATTAGAACACAACTCCTATCTTATCTGGACACAGTACAACTCAGAGTCCAACTGTAACCTACCTTATACAATATATTTGACACAATTCCAACAAACTCCACCTTGACAAATATTCTCCACCACCTTAAATTCGTCCATGCGTCAAACTTTCATTTACATTGGACTTGAGTTACGCTATGAGTACCACTGCTACTCTCAGACTCAATGTGACTCCACCTGCAAGTGAACTTAACATCCTCGCTCCTTCTTGACCGCCTGTCTAAAACTTGAAAGAATTTCACCATTGCTTCTAGTCATCCCGAGTCAAATTCAAAGTTGTCCCACCAAATGTCTGACCACTAGGGCCCTGGCCCGTCTCCATGTTCCGTGCTTACTGCACGCCTCGCCGCTATTATCGTGTGAGCCTCTGTTATCCCGGTTGAGAGTCTCAAGGGTCGCAAACCCACACCACACAACCCCCACTACAGAGTACCACCGATCATCACCAATCAATGACGAGTTCCATGTTTTCATCAGACCACTGGACTCCAGTCCGAACCACATGTCACTCGCTTTTCCTGCTAAAATAGGCTTCGACTCTCCGGGCACTTACGCCATAGCCCCTCCATTAGCACTAAGTGAAGTCTTCAGCAGACTCCGGCTACACCTTCAACATGACTCCAAGGTGGATGGTTAGTCCATCCTCACGCCTTGTCGACTTTAAGCTCCTATGTGCACCGTCTTGAATCAACCCCGCACCATAGTTTTGTCGAAGCCACATAAGCCCTTGGGCATGTGCCATGTGTTTCCACCCCCATAAGTCGGTCACCATCAGCATCACGCTCCTACATTGTCGTCGTTGATCCCACCACTATCTTCTGTTTTGACCGACATCCACGTCGATCCATCAGACTATCCAGGCCAACTGCCCTATGTGTCTGACCCAAGCCGAACTTTTCTGACTGCAACCATCTGCAACTCCTTATAGTCCTCATCGTCCATCTTAACTGACCTGACATCCCGCAACGCCTTCAAGCATCCCTGTTGTGCCACCAATTTTTTTCACCCTTGTCTGCCATAACCCAAAATTTACAGTTCCGTCAAACTTCTCCACCTCAAACCTGGTATCGGTTGGCGCCATGGTTCTTTGTACGGCTGACCCTATGAAAAATAACCGAGCAGTCTTCTGGTGATCCCCCAAGTAAATGAAGCGTATACTAGTAGCAAATTCAACAAATAATTGCTTTCGTCTTCACGTGTAGTGGCTCTCGCTCAACCCCTAATGCTAGCTTAGCTTTGTCAATGCCCTGGCTTTTCGATGTACTACTAGTAGTACTTTCCTGTATGTTGCGTTAATGTTGCACGCCTGCGGCCCCAGACACGAGGTGCGAGTTCGATGGTAGCCTCGCCTGAGGGAGCGCCATTCTGGGCTGGCCTAGCACGCGTGAAGCTACAGTCTCATTTTTTCTATAAAGAAAATCACGTTTTTTGTTTTTGTTTTTGCTTTCTTCTTTTGTCTATACTTCCAAATATTCTAAAAAAATATATTACAATCAACACTTTACATAAACATTTGAAAAAAATGTTAAACAAGCATTTGAAAAATGTTAAATGTGTATAGAGAAAATGTTTCTCATGTATACGAAAAATGTATAAAAAATACAATGTGTATGAAAGCAATTGATCATATATTTAAAAAATGTTAATCAAGCATTTGAAAAATATATTAAACAAGTATTTAAAAATGTAAATCAAGCATTTGAAAAATGTTAAATGTGTATAGGAAAAATGTTGACCATGTATTAAAAAACTGTTAATCTTGTAATTGAAATGTTAATCAAGCGTTTGACAATGTTTAAAATGTATAGAAAAAATGTTGAACACGTATTCCAAAAAAAATTAACTTGTATTTGAAAAAAGTTAATCATCAAATGTTTAAAATTTGTATAGAAAAAATGTTAACCATGTATTCTAAAAATGTTAAACTTGTATTTGAAAAATCTTAAGCATGTATTAGAAAAATATATTAGATAAATAATAAAATGTACAACATGTATAGCAAAAGTAGACATCAAGTTTTCAAAAAATGTTAATCCTGTATTTAAAAAATGTTAAACATGTACATAAAAAATGTTCCAAATGTATATGAAAAATGTTGAATGTGTACTGAAATAAGAAACCGATGAAAATCAAGAAAGAAACAAACTAAACCTAAGAAAAAAGAAAGGAAAGAAAAAAGGCAGTGACAACCAAGAAAGAAACAAGTAAAACCGAAGAAAAACTAAGAAAAAAAGAAAGAAAGAAAATCCTAGTGAAAACAAAGAAAAGAAGCAAAGAAAATTGTTGAAAAAACAAAGAAATAGAAAAATAAAAAAAGGGAAAAACCAGTGGAAAAATGGCTCTTTTCCCACAAGTAGGGCGCGCCTTCTATTCTAACACGAACCTGACAGTGGCGTAATGGCCAGTAGCTCTACCCACCGGTGAGGAGACCTCGGTTCGATCCCTACCTGGTCCCTTTTCATTACTGCGGTCGTAACATATCGCAGTAATGATCCCTACCTGGCTCCTTTCTTCTATATTTGTCTTGTTTTAAGGGTGCACTAATCGGCCGGCCCATTATTGCGGACGCTTCTGGCGAGAGCTTGTTTCAAGGTTGCACTAATGGGCTAGCTCATTACTGCGGACGCTTAAGGCGAGAGCTTCTTTCATATCGCTATAGCCGACCCGCACATTTATGCAGAGCCAGTGGAACACCACGGAAAAAGGTAGTCCAAGGTTCGAACTCTGGTCACCTCACTAGGAGTGACAGCTACTGCTAGCCATCCCAACAGCGCATGAGACATGCTGTTGTAACATATCGAGGCAACATGTACTAATTGCGGTGATAGCATTAACAAAGGAAAAAGAAAAAAAAACTTTTTTTCACGATGCAACATGAAATAAATGGCATTGTTTTTTCTTCTGTTTTTTCATGCCTTTTGTTTTTTTCTTACTTTTTATTTTCGTTTATACTTGTAACACCCTGGTTTTTGGCCCTTTTCTTTTCTTATGGATTTCTCTGGAATTTGATCTTGATTCCTTTTGAATTGGCTATATGGACTTAAAAGCTTGGGAGTAATTCTTCCTTTCCTTTCCCAATTGAATCATCATTCTCAAATCTTTCCCAAAGTCATTCCATTATATCCTAGCCCAACCATAATTTCCATTTCCAATTAGATGTTCCTTTTTGTATTAAAGGAATAGTCTTTTTGCCCTAGGTTGTGAAGCAACCTATGTTTCTGTCTTGTGAATAATTCCCACACAATTATCATAAATCCTTTGACCCATCTAGACCTTGGATATGTAAAAATATTCAAGATCCCATGCTCATGGTGAGCACATCATTCAATTCCTCTTTCTGGACCCATTTTGAGATTGTGAAGCAACTATATTTTATACTCCCTCTGTTCCTTTATATAAGGTGTATTTATTTTTTCAAAAGTCAAAGGAGTGTATGTTTGAACGAGTTTTTAGAAAAATATATCAATATCCACAATACAAAATCTATATCATCTAATCCATCATGACAAGTAGTTTCATATTTTATCTGTTAGGTATTACAGATGTTGTTATTTTATTCTATAATCTTGGTCAAACATTCAAATGGTTGACTTGCATGGAAACCAATACACCTTATATTCCGGAACGTAGGGAGTATTGCTTTATGATTCTTGAAATTAATCCAGGACCTAACTCTCCCTATATCCATTGAGCATGCCAAAATTCCCATCATCTTGCCAAGCCATTTTCTCTCAATAATTCCGTCAAGTTTTCTATCCAGTGGGTATCACTGTGAAGGAAGTACCAGTTGTGAGTACTCAATTGGTATGAAATTTTACCGCTGTCTCACTATGCCCACATCATCACTCTCTACCAAATTTTAGCTCAATCTATCATACCATGTGAGCACAGCTTCAAAGCCTAGTTTCTGGCCTAGTTTTGCAGTTGCAAAGCAACTATATTTAAAACTGGTCAAAACTCTTTAAAATTCCACCAGATCATAGTCCTTCCTACCCCACTAATCTGTGACAAAATTTCCCTCTCATTGATCAAGACATTTGACCCCAGCATCTAGTCAAATATTGCTGCCAGAAACTTCAGTTGATGCTACCCCTCAGCATAGGGCAGCTTATTCGAAGCAAGGCCTCAGAGCAGTTGCAGGATTAAGGGAATTCGCGGTGGACAACGTTTTCCAGGCCATCATGCCCTTGCCATGCCAAGACACGTGGTGACCTCGCTTCTGGCACGCCTGGGCTGCGCTCTGCTTGCTGTGGACGCGCTCTGTGTGTCGGTAAGCGTCGAGCTCGTTCCCTTTGTCCATCCCCGCACGTCCTCTGGTGCCATCCACCTCCCCCTTCATCCACCTGGCCCGCGTGACCTCTCTTCCCCCTCCAGAAACTCCCTCATTGGACCCAGCCGTCGCCGCACACGAGTGCACAATATCCTAGTGGCCGATAGTCCTTCTCCCCTCCCGCGTCTTCCCTTCCTGCATCGCTGCACCTCCACTATCCTCCATGCTCTCTCACGTCGCTCTCGATGGCCCCCGCAATGCCCAGCTTCGCCAGAGCTCCGGCAGGACCTCCACGGTAGATTTCTCCCGAGAGCATCCTCCTCCGCCTATTTAAGCCGTCCCCAGCCCCACCTCTCCTCACCACTCGTCCTCACCACCTCTCAATCGAAGTCAAGTGCCAAGAACCCAATCGAAGCAGCCTTCATTCCTCGTCTTCGGTGAGAGACCCGCTGCTCGGCCATCTCCACCCCGAGCTCGCTCCAGCTAAGCCCATCCAATAGGATCGAAAGTATGTCTAGACGGGGGGTGATTAGACTACTTATCCAAATAAAACTTATCCTTTTCCCAATTTTAGTTGTAGGCAAGTTTTAGCAATTCTACCAAGTCAAGTAACACCCTACACATGCAAGTCTAAGATTTGTGCAGCGGAAAGTAAAGACTTTGCATATGAATGTAAAGGAGGGGATAGGAGAAATCAAATGCAATGAAGACACGATGTTTTTGGCGTGGTTCCGATAGGTGGTGCTATCATACATCCACATTGATGGAGACTTCAACCCACGGAGGGTAACGACTGCGCGAGTCCACGGAGGGCTCCACCCACGAAGGGTCCACGAAGAAGCAACCTTGTCTATTCTACCATGGCTTACACCCACGAAGGACTAGCCTCACTCGGGTAGATCTTCACGAAGTAGGTGATCTCCTTGCCCTTACAAACTCCTTGGTTCAACTCCACATGATCTTGGAGGCTCCCAAGTGACACCTAACCAATCTAGGAGACACCACTCTCCAAAAGGTAATAAATGTTGTTGTTGATGATGAACTCCTTACTCATGTGCTTCAAAAGATAGTCTCCTCAACACTCAATCACTCTATCACAGATTTGGCTTGGGTAGGAGAAGGATTGGAGTGGAAAGCAACTTTGGGAGGCTAGAAATCAAGGTTCTCTCTCAGAAAATGAATGGTGGAAGTGTAGTTTTGTTCTGATGGCTCTCTCATGGAATGAGAGGGGGTGGCGGGGTATAAATAGCCAGCACCAAAAATCCAACCGTTACAAACTTTATTCACAACTCGATGGCACCGAAATGAAATCTCGGTGGAACCGAACAGTGCAAAAGATTCGAACGTTAGGATTTTTGGTGAGATCGATCGAATCCACTTGGACGGACTGATTTGCGATGACCTAAGCAAAACCTCATTTCGATAGTTCCGATCAATTCATCTCGGTGATTCCAAAATGGGATCGATGGGTTACAGAAACTTGGTCACTTCACTTCGGTGGGACCGAATGTCATCTCGGTTCTACCGAGTTTCTAGGGTTCTGCTGTGGCTCTGTCTAGGTTGAACTCGGTGGGTTCGGATGTGAAGGTTTCGGTGGGACCGAGTTTGATAGTTAGGGTTTGGACAGATTGGAAAGTGGGAAAGTGGTTGAGGGTTTTTGGAGCAATATCTTCAAGCACTTGAGCATTGAGCCATGATCAAAACCTCATCCCCTTTTAATAGTGTTGGCTTTCCTATGGACTCAATGTGATCTTGGATCACTTAACCAAAAGTGAAGAGTCTTGAAGCTTTTGCCAATATGTTTCCTTAGCATTTTGAGGGGTCCACATGCACATGTCCTTGCCATGCCACCATTGAACTTTCCTAAAATCTATCTTTGAGTAGGCATTAGTTCAATGACATATATGTTGTTATTAATTATCAAAACCACCCGGGGATTAGTTGCACTTTCAATCTCCCCCTTTCTGGTAATTGATGACAACATATAGATCAAAGCTTCGACAATGGATATAATTAATGAATAACATCGTCGCTTTGAGAAGTATGTGATAAGCAAGAGCTCCCCCTAAATTTGTGCATTATTTAAGATTTCCGTTTGAATGCAAATGCACAATCGATTAGGATCATGGGTCACTCTTCCATGTCACATACATCTTGGTGGAGCACACAAAAAGATATGAATGAAACATAATAAGCACTCATCACCAAGCAAACAAGTGATTGATCATAACAAGAATCATCTAGGTAAATTGAATAGCATGCATAGCATTCAAGTACGGTATGATCAAGCACATAAGCAACGTAGTCTCACACAAGTACCAATGAAAGTAACCAAAGTAGCATCAACACAAAGCCAAATGAAACAAAACGAAGCAAAAGCAAAAGACGCTCTCTCTCTCTTGAAGCCCTATGATCTATACATATTCTCCCCCTTTGGCAACAAGTTGCCAAAGAGGTCAAATAAAGTATAGAGCTAAGCGTCACTCTGGGCTCGATCTCCTGCAGTTCCTGGCAAAGAAGTCCTCTGACTTGCAGCTCCGGTGTGCGTCGATGGAGTGGAGATAAGCGCATCGACGAATGCTTCTGACAATGTCTGCTGAACTGGAGGGGTAGATACAACTGGAGCGACTGAAGGAGCAACTGTCGGGTGGTAGCTGGAGCAGATACTGTGGCTCTGGTGTCTCTGACTGGCACTGCTGCTGATCTTGGCATCTTCTGAAACTGAGTGGTCATTGGAAGACCGGTGCCAACATCCTCATCATCACTGCTGGAGCCCAACTTAGCATCATCCACCTCCTTCTTCAGACTATCAATTTTGGTCGCTAGCTCGGTGACCTTGACATCCAAGGCATGGAACTATGTTTCCATTATCCTCTCGAGGCTCTCTTGGTACTTCACAAGTTTGGCCAAACTCCCCTCGATCCGCTGAGAAGCATGGAGAAGATATATCATCTGATCAGCCTTTGTCTTCAGCAAGGGGGTTGTGGAAGAGCTAGGTCCTGTAGCAGCATCTGCCTCTGCCTGAGCTGCAGCTGAAGTGGGATGCCAGGCATCCATCATCACTGTGCAATCCTCTAGCTCTGGCTGAAGTGGCAGGTGCGAACGATAAAGTAGGTAAACTTTGCTACCAACTTTGGAGTTGATGAGCATCTGGATATGCGGTGCAAACCCACAAGATCATTTCTGATCCGCGGCAGTCCTCTTGATTGTTTCAACAATCAGATCCATCACCTTGAACCTGGTAAAGCCATCACAAGATGTAGCATGTTGATAGAACGGCCTCTGATCATCTTGTCATCTCCAGACTTAGGCATAAGAGTATGCCTCAATATGGTGTTAATAGTGGCTAGCCCTGGCAGCAGATGATAGACGGATCCCAGCTTGTGTGTCTTCACGTAGTCCTTGGGAATCGGTCTATACATGTCCTTCATGGAATTATGATCCATCTTTGCCTTGGCATACACATCAAAATCTTTCTCTTTAGCTTCTGGAGCATCAATCAACTAAGCCCATTCAGCAATACTGGACTTGTATCTCACTCCCTCAGACATCCATACTAGTTTTCCATTGGGATAGAAATGAGCGGTGGAGTAGAAATGCATGATCAACTCATCTGTCCATGCAGTCATCTTGGTTCCAATGAACTCATCAACACAAATATTTCTGAAGTTTTCATGCACATTGGTAAAGTTGTCTTCATTTGCATCAATAAACTTCCAGTCAACCCGTTTCATATCGCTAACTGCTGGGCTCTTGTCAAGGAGCACTGTCTCATAGAAGTCTTGTTGCTCCTTGGTGTGGAGTCGATAATCCACAGCAGTTCTCCTCCTGACAACATAAGGGTATGACTCTCTCCATTTCCTTAGTCCCTTGTCCTTTCTCTCCTTCATGTTTTCTACTATTGGGTGTGTGTCATCATGCTCTGGCAATCTGGGTCCTAATTTATTGAGCACTACGGCTTCCTAATCATATTCTTCTGTCCTCTCGGGCACTGGGCCCTAGTTCTTCTCAGCAGCTGAAATATTCCTGATGGTCTTGCCCTTGGGTTTGGTGACAGCAACAGCAGAGTTGGTCTTGGAAGTGGTGGCAGCCTTCTTGGGCATTGCATCCGCCATCAACTTCCTCTGCTTGGGAGGTGGTGCATCTGCAACTGGCTCCTCCTCACCTTCCTCCTCATGATCCTCTAGATCTTCATACATGGAAGTAGGTCCGCCAACAACATGCATTGTCCTCTTTCTCTCTCTCTTCTTCCCTGCCTTCTTTGCCATTGACTTGGGCTGGCTTGGGCCTGAACTGCCTGGATTCTCACTGGTGGGAGGTATGCCTCTCTTGGCAGTGATACGTCTCCAACGTATCTATAACTTTTGATTATTTCATGCTTTTATATTATCAATTTTGTATGCTTTATATGCAATTTTATATCATTTTTGGGAACTAACCTATTAACCTAGTGCCAAGTGCCAGTTTCTGTTTTTGCCTATTTTATTGTTTCACAGAAAAACCCTACCAAACGAAGTCCAAACACGATGAAACTTTACGATGATTTTTTATGGACCATAAGGGACCCTAGAAGCACCGGGAGGAGGCTAGAAGAGATACGAGAGGGCCACAAGCTCACATGGTGCGCCCCCAGGGAGGCGCACCACCTAAGCTTGTGGGCCCCTCATAGGCCTGTTTGACATAATTCCAACGCTATAAATTACCATAAATCCAGAAACCACCAGAGCGAGACCCGAAACAATTATTCTGCCACTGCAAGCCTCTGTTCTTCCGCGATCCCATCTGGAGGCCTCCGCCGGTACTCTGCCGGAGGGGGAATCGATCACGGAGGGGTTCTACATCAACCTTGCTGCCATTCCGATGATGTGTGAGTAGTTCCCACAGGACCTACAGGTCCATAGTTAGTAGCAAGATGGCTTTCTCTCACTCTCTCTCTTTGATCTTCAATACAATGTTCTCTTTGGAGATCGATTTGATGTAATCTTCTTTTGCGGTGTGTTTGTTGGGATCCGATGAACTGTGTGTTTATGATCAAATTATTCATTGAAAGTAATTGAGTCTTTTCTGAACTTTATTATGTGTGATTGTTATAGCTTTGTATTTCTCTCCGATCTATCCATTTGGTTTGGCCAACTAGATTGATTTATCTTCAGTGGGAGAGGTGCTTTGTGGTAGGTTCAATCTTGTGGTGTCCTCACCTTGTGAGAGAAGGGGCAGCGAGGCACGTATTGTATTGTTGCTACTAAGGGTAAAAAGACGGTGTTCAATCATATTGCTTGATTTTATTCTGTCTACTTTATGTCATCATGCTCCAAGCATTACTCTGTTTGTTATGTACTTAATACCTTAAGATGCCTGCTCGATAGCTATCGAGGGGTGGAGTAATAGTAGTAGATGCAGGCAAGAGTCGGTCTACTTGTCACAGACGTAATGCCTATGTACTGATCATGCCATGAATAACATCATAACTATACATTTTCCTATCAATTTCCCGACAGTAATTTGTTTACCCACCGTATGCTATGCTTATGAGAGAGATGCATCTAGTGAAAACTATGGGCCCCAGGTCCATCGAAATCATATTACTAAAACCCTAAAGTACTTGCGGCAATTTATTTCTTTTAATTCCGTTTGCAGTTTATAAACCTATCCCTATCAGATTTGATCCTTTCAATTAACGAGTACAAGGGGATTGACAACTCTCTTGCCCGCGTTGGGTGCAAGTATTTGCCTTGTGTGCACAGGTACTGTCGACCTTTGTTTGCGTGGTTGTCCTATTGGTTCGATAACCTTGGTTCTCTACTGAGGGAAATTAATACTTATCCACTACTATATTGCTTCACCCTTCCACTTTGGGGAAAATCCCAATGCAGCTCACAAGTAGCAGAAAGAATTTCTGGCGCCGTTGCTGGGGAGATATCATCAAACAAAGCAAGGTCTCTTTATACACATTATCATTTACTTGTTCTACTTCTTATTTGCTTTTATTAGTCTCGTTTAAAAATAAAAAATACAAAAAATATTTATCTTGTGTGCTTTATTTGCTCGTTGCATGGCTAGTTCTCCTCCTGAAGTTCCCTTTCCTCCGTACCTTGGGGAAGGTTCTGAGATCTTGAATTTTAAACAATTAAGTGATGAGTCCTTAAAAGAAGCTTGGGATAGACTTATAGAGATGCATGTTACAGCTAAGCCCAGCTGTCGTGTTAAATTATTACTCAAAAGCATTTATGTTGGATTATCTCTCCACACAGACATATCTTGGATTTAATATTTGAAGGAGATTTCCTTGGGAACAATGCTTTTGAAACTTATGAAAAGATAAGAGACTTATTAGGACAACCCAAGTTGGAAGCTAGTGATCCCACCATTCTAATGAGCTATCGTCAAACTGAATTAATTAAAGAAACTAAAGCTAGCATGGAGGCTCACCTTAAAGGGTTGTACAACCTTTCCACTAAAGGATGAGAACTAGCAAAGCCTATCAATAAGATGAACAGATATGACAAGCATAGACATCATACATACAAGCATGCATTGAACATAAACACAAGAAGCATGAAGATAAATGAGTAAACAGATGAATGGCTTCAGGAAATATCTTCAGACACAAACAAGCATGCAAAGGCTTCACAGTTCAAAACAGTAAGTAAGGAAGAGTAAGGATAGAACCAGGAGCTCGGGGAAGACAATGATTTGTTTGACCAGTTCCAACTGCTGTGACAGTTGTACGTCTGGTTAGGGAGGCTGAGATTGAACTCAGAAGACCACGTCTTCACCTTATTCCCCTTGAGCTAAGGTCACTTAGACCTCGCCCAATCACGCTGGTAAGTCTTCAAGGTAGACTCCCAAACCTTCACAGACTTCGTTCACCGGCAATCCACAATGACTCTTGGATGCTCAGAACATGACGCCTAACCGGCTGGAAGATCACAGTCTTCAAGTGTAACAAGCCTTCGGTTCACTCATAACAGAATGTCTTCAGTGATGCTCAATCACTTTGGCTCTGGGAGTTTGGGTTTTGTCCTCACAAGGATTCTCTCTCAAAGGCTTCGAGGTGGGTTGCTCTCAAACGACAAAAGCCGTGCACTTAACTCGGAGCAGCCACCAATTTATGGTGGTAGGGGGTGGCTATTTATAGCCAGGGGGCAACCCGACATGATATGTCCGAAATGACCTTGGGTCATAGGGAAGCTGACACATGTCTAACGGTCGGATCCCAACACACGCGGCAGCTTTACTTGGGCTCCAAGCAAAGCTGACTCAACCAACTCTGGAAGAGGTTTTCTCTCAATTTGTCTTCGCTCGAAGACATAGGATTTGGGTTGAGCATCACGTCAGTTTCTGACTTCGTTTACCTCGACCCCACTTAACAGTACGATGGTTCCTATGACTCAAGAAAGCACAAAATGAAACATCCAAAAGACTAAGTCTTCATGTTCCATTGGCTTCAAGTGAACGTCTTCAAGAGCCATTATCTTCAACACGAATGTCTTCGTGAACCACCATTGTCTTCAATGTCTTCATACATTTTTAGGGGTCATCTTCGATGGGTAAACCGAATCAATAGGGACTTCTACCTGTGTTCTCCTGTGAATCTCACAAACACATTAGTCCCACAACCAAATTTGTCTTCAATACTCCAAAACCAACAAGGGGTGGCACTAGATGCACTTACAATCTCCCCCTTTTTGGTGATTGATGACAAACTGGTTGAAGTTTCAACGGGGATAAAAATATGTGAAAGTTTAAGGAGCAAGGTGTATGGGTTCATGAATTTTGAGGAGTTCCCCCTGAATATGTGCATATAAGTAATTTGCTTTGAATGCAAATGCACATGGCAGGTTTTGCTTTATGGAGATCTCCCTCTATTCATGAAGTCACAACATGTGCATACACAAAATGTATTGAAGATAATGTAATGCACAATGGAATATGGGTGTCTGCAAATGACTTCATGCGCATAAGATCTAATTTAAATAGCGCACAACAAAATCAGCAGAGAATGTAGCAGACGTCCATCAGGACTTAAGTTTACAACTCAAAGACCAAATGTTTCAAAACGGAAGTTGCAAACTTAATCAAAAAATATCTCAAGCCCGACCCATTAAGCCCGCTTGAAGACTATTAACCCATATGCTTCTCCCCCTTTGGTTAACAAGTGACCAAAAAGGTGTGAAGACATAGGGTGTCTACACGTCCCGAGGAGGCGACGAAGATGTTGGGGCAGCCGGGTCGATGTTGGAGTTCGGTGGAGCAGATGGGCATGATGCAGCATCATGATGCAGTGAAGCCATGGCTGGAGAAGTGGCATCATCTTCTTCATCAACAATTCAAGCATGAATCTTGGGCGCAGAAGAAGAGTAATCGGAGTCTTCAAGAGAAGGCGTAGCACGCCACTTCTCAGATGATGGAGGCTTGGAGCCAAATTTGAAGCTCTCCTTGAAGCCATCGGCAACAAGGTCATCTTCGGAGCATAGTAGTGTGAGGCTCTTCCAAGCTCGACGATTGGCTTCATGTGCAACAAATGCATTCTTGGTGGAGAGGTTGCGCACTCTATTTAGATCAAACACGATGCTCTTCATTTGCCGTTTCAGCCAGTCATGATGCTTGTCTTGCTTCTGATGAAGAGAAACGAGAAGCTCTCTGTCTGTCATCACTTTGGCTCGTTTCTGAGGCCTTTGAGGTACTGTGCTGGTAGTGGCTTCAGTGTTGGCTTGTCTTGGTTGCCGAAACTGACCAGCAAGTTTAGTGGTAGAGGCAGAGGCCACATTTGGAAGATGAATGGCTTCCATATAAGCAGAGTGGCTGGCTTCAACAAGTCTTGGATCTTTCTCAGCCGAAGGATAAATAACTTCATGTGGAGCATCAACTTCAGGCAGAAAGCTATGATGAGTGCGACCAGAGGGTTCGTACTGAACCGTGGAACGAAACTTGATGAGGCGCATAATCCATGGTGCATAAAACTTGAGGCCAAACAGATCTATGCCAGAAGCAGCAAGCTGGCGAATGAAGAAGTCATGAGTGTTGAATCTGATGCCATTGACTACATAGTAGACCAATGTCTTCATGGTGCCTTCAAGCTTGGCTGAAGATGAATGCCCTTTGATTGGCCACAGAGTGTTGCAAAGAATGTGATATACGATTCTAGGCAAGTACTCAAGGTCATTTACGAAGAACTCCTTGGGATATTCAGCTTCGAATGGCAATGACTTCATCATGGTCAGCATTTCAGTCATATTGGGCTCTAGCTTCTGAAAGATGCTTTCCACTTCCTTCTCATAAGCAGCACAACCTGGATTATAGAAATCTCCAGGAGTGGGCAGTGTGGTGAGCTCGAGAAGATCTTCAGGTTTGGCTTCATGATGTACATCCCCAGTCATCCATTCAAGGGTCCAAGTCTTGGGGTCTCTGTTGAAGCCAGAAATGTGGAGGGTTGCATAAAATTGGAGTATAAGCTCCTCATTCCAGTGTTCCTTGTCCATGACAAAGGGCAACAGACCAACATCTCTGAAACATTTCATTGCTTGATCCAGACACGGGAGTCCAGACATGGCTTCAAGATCTAGACGCCTGTGAGGATGAATCCGCTCTTGGTTGTAGAGGACGCACATGTAATAACTGCGCTGATGATGAGTTCAAAACCTGTCTGACGATATGCGTGGCTTCCTGAATGGATTCTTGGAGCTGTCGAAGAATGTGTTCTCATTCCTGAAGCCAGCGACACTAAATGTGCAATCAGTGGATGGAGCGCTATGAAGCCTTGGCATTCTAGGCATAGGCTTCTGAATCTGAGGCCTGTTGTGGATGTTGAATTCATACTGAGAGCCATGCTGTTCAGGAGGAGTGAGGGTTGGCCATAAGACAGGGAGAAGCTCACCAGCTCGATTGTAGGCCAAAACTGTATTTGGCGTATTAGCTTCAGTCGAAGCAATGACTTCAGGAGCAGGAGCAGGAGCTTCATGAGAAATGACTTCAGGCACAAGGGCCTCAGTGGCAGCAGGAGCAGGAGTTTCAGACACCAGCTCATGAATAGGTTCATGTGTTGGAGACGGAATGTCTTTAGCTTGTTTGGCTTCAGGCTCAGAATGGGCTTCAGCCGACGCAACCATAACAGCGGTGGTACTTGGAGGAACAGCTGTTAGCACAACATCCTCTTGAGCAACAGAATCTTCCTGATTAACTTCCTCAGGAATACTGGTCATGGAGACTCTTGGGCCACGGCGAAGCCTTCGGAAAGATGGCGACGCCTTTGGATATGGAATGTCTTCTTCCATGGTTTCGGGTGTTCCTGGCAACTCATCTGCTGGTGCATCTTGAGGAGGAGGTGTGTGAGGAATCACCTCATCATGATCTATTGGCATCAGAGGATGGCCAATGCTGATGGGCTCACTGTTCTCATGAACAGGCGATGATACTGCATCTGGTGTCATTTGAGGAAGGACCACATCATCTTCATGTTGTACATTGGCATCAGTACCAATGTCTTCAGCTGCGGTGGTGTTAGCAGCTGTGATCTCTTTAGTAACTGGAACCTCTGTGGTAGCAGGTTCATGCACGATGACACGTCGGTCTGTGTTTTCTGAGGCAGGGGGAGCAACTGAGATCGGCGTCACAAGCAGTGGCTCTTGAGAAGCTGATGGAGCATTTTCTGCTTGTGCCCTGCGCGAAGCCTTTGAAGACTTCGTCTTCTGACACTTTTGAGACGGAGGAGCAGCAGAGGCATCAGATTGTTTGCGCTCGTGAGCTTCAACTTCAGTTTGCCGCGTCTTCGTCTTCTCAGAAGAAATTGAGGGGGGCAGATGGCTTCGAGCTAAGCATGGATGTTGGGAAGACAATCCTAGGCTCATCTTGCCTTGGGGCCTCAGCAGCTTGAGTTACTGGCTTCTTCTTTTTCTTGATCAGCTTGGGATCAATCGCAGGACGGCCAAGTGCTTTTCTCTTCAAGCCCTCATTGTGGGCTTGCACAGTCTTTTCGGCACAACGCTTGAGACGATCTCTTGCACCCTTGGCATCGTCACGATGCCTTTGAAATTCCTCTTTTAGTTCGGGCATCATCTTCTTGTAGCCTTGAACTACCTTGACGCTAAAATTTTCAACATGCTTTTTGAAGAGCTGCTTCTCATAAGCAATCTTGTTCTTCTGCTCAAGCACCTTCTGAACAACAGCAAGTTCTTGGTTGACAAAGCCTTGGAACGTGACGCTGATGTCAATGGGGAGCTGCAGATCATCAAGCGACAAAGACGGGCCGCGAAACCATTCGTCAATGAAGTTATTCAGAATGTCGTGGTCGAATAGTGGCAGGTTTTTGAAGATATCAGCCTCTTCCTACTTGTTTTTGATGAGAAGCTCAAGGGCATCATCATCAAACTCATCATCCGATAAATCAATTATAGCATCATCATCTCTCAGCGTGCTTGTTGGTTTGGGGCCTCGCCCAGCAGTTTTCTTTGTCTTCGGAGAGGTCCGAGACATATCTTCAGATTGCACACTGGATTCAGGAGGTGCAGTGGTCATTGGCTTCACTCTTGAAGCTTTTGGAGCAGCAGCAGACTTGGAAGACTGCCCCTCTTTAGCCTTGGAGCTCTTTGGCTTCCTATGTGTCTTTGGGGAGGCAGGAGCAATGTTTTCAGTTGGGGATTCTCCATGAGCAGCAGCGGCGGCAGCATGAAGAGCCTTTATATGCTCAACATATGCTTGAAGACTATCCCATGGCCCAGTCAGATTTGGATCTACTTGACGAGAGCCGTCGGGCCTTGGCTCAGCCGGACCAGGGTTGAAATCGATACCAAATTCCTTCTTGTTCTGCTCTGCAGAGCCCTTAGCAAACTGATAATTGGCTTCAAAGAGATCATCTTCACGACACCATCTTATACTGGATGGGTCAGCATCTTCAGGCATCACACCTCTCACCATGCATGGATAGAAGTTCTGGGCAATGGCGTCAGCCTTTGTCTTCAGAATAAGCTTCCAGTACACAATATCTGCCCATGGTGGCCTGACAGCATTCTTATCAGCATACTCTGGTGTAACAAAGTGGTAGGACAACCATTGCTCTGCCCAATATCTTCGGATCCACTGCACACGTGACTTGCGCTCACCATATGATTCATCAGGATCTGACTTGTATTGCTCATACAGTTCTAGAGGGAGGTCAAGAGCAGTATTAGCTCGCCTTTGCCTTCCTCCCTTCTTTGCAGATTTACCACTGGACATTGGCTTCAATGGGCTGAAAGGCTTCGCACAGCTGATCTGACAGGAACTGGCTTCAGGAGAATCGAGATGAAGCTGTAGGAAGTCTGCAAATGAATTCAGACTATGAGAACCAAGTGACTCCCCCACGGACATGTACCTGTGAAAGAATTAGAGATGCGAGGGAAGGAGGAGAGGTCATATGCTTTCTCAGAGGATCTTGAAGATAAATCAGTTTGAAGACAATGACCTCATAGTGCGAAGACATTCACTTACAGTGTTGGTTCCAGATTTGTACGAATCTGAAAATAGGTACAAGTGAGGAATCATACGAAGCATAGCATAAGTGAAAGTACTTGGCAAGTTATGAGATGTGTGGATGAAGATATAGATTTGAAGATGAAAGAACAACTTCTGAAGATATATGTAGAAATATTAGTTCAAACAAACGGTAAAAAGTAGTATTTTATTTACCGCACGATGAACAGCTCAACAAGAAGCGAAGGAGGCTGAGTAGTTCAATCTCCCACGCCCTAACTGTTGGGCTATGTGGTGCACCCCTGCAGGGAAGTTATCTATTCGAATAGCCGTGTCCACGGTAACAGGACGCTCAGTGTTGTATCCCGATCTACTACAACTTGAACTGAATACATGTTACTTTAACTGTAAGCTCCGGGATCGCTTTCTCGCAGGGAATCGAGGAAGGATCTCTGGGCTTTGCTTCTACATGCTTGTTACTTTATGTTATGCTACTAATCTGCACTCTTCTAATGCTGCAAGATGCTGAAGATGCTAGTCTTCGATAGGCTAGCCCCCCCCCCTATTCTGGCATTTCTGCAGTCTAGTCCACAGATACAGCCTCCCCTTTGATACCGATGCATCATTAGTATAGATCTGATGTAAGTCTTGCGAGTTCTTTGCATGAGTACTCACAGTTGCTTTGCTCCTCTTTTCCCCATACCCGATTGCTGCGATCAGATGACGGAGCCCCGGAGCTAGCTAATCCCGCCGACTACTACTACCCTACCGGTGGAGCCTACTACTACGTGGTGACTGATGACCAGGAGTAGATAGGAGGTTCCCAGGCAGGAGGCCTGCGCCTTTTTGATCATGTCGTTATTTTGCTCAGCCTTCTTAAGGCAAACTTGCTTAAATTTATGTCTATACTCAGATATTATGGTTGCTTCCGCTAACGCTTGATCGCGAGCTTATGTATTCGTGCCCTCGAGGCCCCTGGCTTGTAATATAAAGCTTGTATGACTTTTATTTGTGTTTAGAGTTGTGTTGTGATATCTTCAAGTGAGTCCTTAGGCTTGATCGTGTGCATTTGCGTGTATGATTAGTGCACGATTAAGTCGGGGGTGTCACACTAACTTGGTGGTGGAAGACGGCTACGACGGCGGCGGCGAGAAGATATCCGCGGCCGGCGTGAGTACGGTGTCGAAGAGGTCACGGCAGCTAATCGCTTCTTCTCCGGCGTCGATGGAAGCTAGCGACGGCGCTAGGGTTGTTTGGAGGCGATGGCGATAGATGTGAAGAACATTAATGGATGCAGGGCAAAGTATTTATAAGGAAGGATTTGGTCTACATGATAAGACATTCTTGCCCCTGGCGATACGCATTTGTTTGACGCGTGTCACGCATGTGCTATTATTACTGCCATGCCTGGACCCCACGACCAGCTGTTTTGGCGGGAGGTCGTTCCGGCTTCTAAGGTGGCCGGATAAAAAGGATAAGGATATGAAAAACATTTTAAATTTGGTCTCATAATCTTTGACTGACAAGGACACAGTGAAGACAATCGACACGTGTCAATTAGAATGCATATGAAGATTTAGAGAGACTGGAAGAGATAAGCATAGAGAGGTATGGGTCCGATCACATTCACTTAGTTTAGAAAACTCAGTTTGAAGACATAGCTATAAGTGAATGCTGTTGAGGACAAACTTATAGTATAGGCAATGAAGTTAAATAAAATGCGAAGATAAAAACATTTGTGAAGACAAACCAAATCAAGAAGATAATGCGAAAGATGTGACGCCAAATGAAAATCTTCAAGAAAAGTTTGGTGGTGGCATTACCCACCGTATAGGAAGTATTAGACCCAGACACGGCGCACCATTATCATGGCGCTCTGAAGTCAAATTCCATGTTAATATCTTCCCACTTAGAGTGTACATCTTCATGAGTTGAAGACATACGTTACTTTGTGTGTTGTACATCATAGTCATCAACGATGCATAAGCGTTAGGATGTGTGTCCATTCACTGGACATTCGAGGATTCTAAGATATTTAGCTCACACCACAACTTGCAAAACCTCTTATCATCCAAAGGCTTCGTGAAGATATCTGCCAGCTGTTCTTCAGTGTTGACGTGAATGATGTCAATGTCTTCCTTGAGCACATGATCACGAAGGAAATGATGCCTGATCTCAATATGCTTCGTCTTTGAGTGTTGGACAGGATTGTGTGAAATCTTGATGGTGCTCTCATTGTCACAGAATAGGGGTACTTTCTTCTTGTTGATGCCATAGTCCTTTAGAATTTGCTTCATCCAGAGAAGTTGACCACAGCAGGATCCAGCAGCAATGTATTCGGCTTCAGCAGTGGAAAGTGATACGCAGTTCTGCTTCTTTGAAGACCAACATACAAGTGAACGTCCAAGAAAGTGACAAGTGCCTGATGTGGATTTGCGATCCACCCTATCTCCAGCATAATCAGAATTGGAGAATCCAATCAAATCAAACTCTGAGCCCTTTGGATACCATAATCCTAGTGTTGGGGTGTGAGCTAAATATCGAAGTATTCGCTTCACCGCGAGGTGATGCGATTCCTTTGGTGCCGCTTGGAATCGGGCACACATGCAAACGCTAAGCATTATATCTGGCCTAGATGCACGTAAGTACAATAAAGAACCAATCATGGAGCGGTATACCTTTTGATTGAACTCTTGACCATTGTCGTCAGTACTCAGATGACCATTTGTTGGCATTGGCGTCTTATAGCCCTTGCAATCTTGCATTCCAAACTTCTTTAGGCAATCTTTGAGGTACTTCTCTTGTGATATAGCAGAATATCATGATGATTTGCATAAGCAAGAAGTATGCGGATGGCTTCAAGTCTAGCCACAGGAGCAAAGGTTTCATCAAAGTCAATTCCTTCCACTTGTGTGTAACCTTGAGCGACTAGACGAGCTTTGTTTCTGACAACTTGACCATATTCATCTTGCTTGTTGCGGTAGATCCATTTGGTTCCAATAATGTTGTGTTTGCGAGGGTCAGGATGCTTAACAAGTTCCCACACATTGTTGAGTTCAAATTGCTGAAGCTCTTCTTGCATAGCTTGAATCCATTCTGGTTCCATGAAAGCTTCAGTGACTTTGGTGGGTTCTGTGATAGAGACGAAAGCGAAGTGTCCACAAAATTTTGCTAGCTGTGTGGCTCTTGAGCGAGTGAGAGGACCAGGTGCATTGATGTTGTCAATTATCTTCTCGGTCTGAACTTCATTGGACACACGAGAATGTACAGGGCGAAGACTTTGCTGTTGCTGAGCATTGTCTTCAGGCTCAACGTTATCTTCAGGTTGATCATTGTCTTCACGCTGGACAGGAGCAGGAATCACAACCTCTTCATCTCCAAGTTCCTCAATGGGTATTATGTCACATGTGGCAGGTGCTCTCTTTGCGAGCCATTAGTCTCATCGAACCGCACATCTACAGTTTCAACCACTTTATGGTGAAAGAGGTTGAAGACTCTGTAGGTGTGCAAATCCTTTCCATAGCCAAGCATAAAACCCTCATGTGCTTTCGGTGCAAATTTGGAAGTGTGATGTGGATCTCGTATCCAACACCTAGCACCAAATACTTTGAAATAACTTACATTTGGCTTCTTACCAGTGATAAGTTCATAAGATGTCTTCTTAAGGAACTTGTGAAGATATACTCTGTTGATGATGTGGCATGCAGTATCCATGGCTTCAGGCCACCACTTGCGTGGTGTCTTGTATTCGTCAAGCATAGTGCGAGCCATCTCAATGAGAGTCCTGTTCTTGCGCTCCACGACGCCATTCTGCTGTGGAGTGTATGGAGCTGATAACTCATGAGTGATGCCAAGAATGTCAAGATAGGTGTCGAGCCCAGTGTTCTTGAACTCGGTGCCATTGTCACTCCTAATGTGCTTGATCTTGACACCATAGTTGGTCATGGCACGGTTGGCGAACCGCCTGAAGACATCCTGCACTTCATTCTTATACAGGATTATGTGCACCCAGGTATATCGAGAATAATCATCAACAATCACGAAACCATATAGATGTGCAGAAGTAGTAAGAGTGGAGTAATGAGTAGAGCCAAATAAGTACATGTGTAGCAGCTCGAAGGGACGAATGGTCGTCATGATTGTCTTCGAGGGGTGTTTCGCCCTAGTCATCTTCCCAGCTTCACAGGCTCCACATAGGTGATCCTTCTGGAACTTGACGCCCTCGATCCCAATGATATGCTTCTTCTTCACAAGGGTGTGCAAGTTCCTCATGCCAGCATGCCCTAGCCGTCGATGCCAAAGCCAGCATTCTGAAGCCTTTGCTAGAAGACATGTGGTAAGTTGTGGTCCTGTGGAGAAATCTACCATGTACAAGTCACCGCTTCGATAACCTTTGAAGACTTGAGTTTTGTCAGAAGCCATAACCACAAGACAGCGAAATTTGCCAAAGATGACAATCATATCAAGATCACAAAGCATTGAGACGAATATGAGGTTGAATCCAAGGGATTCGACAAGCATTACTTTATCCATGTGCGATCCTTTGAGATTGCAGCCCTACCTATACCCAATACCTTGCTTTTCCTAGTGTCAGTAAATGTAATGTGATTTTGTGTAGATGGACGAAGTGTAGAGTCCATGAGTAAGCTTCGGTCACCAGTCATATGGTTAGTGCAACCATTGTCCAGGATCCATTCAGTAGCTTTCGGAAGTGTACCCTACAGAGCAGTTAGTAGGATAGGCTTCACCAAAACAATTGTGAAGTACAAACATTTGACGATGAAAACTTTCAGAGAATGTAAGTTTCTTGTAGGATATAGTAGGATGATCATTAAGAAATCCATGGACGAAATAAATGGTAAGACCATTTGGACATTTTATTTTGCGTCCTACAAGATTTTTCAGGTACCCAGCTGTCGGTGTAAAAACCGGCAGACCTCGGGGTAGGGGGTCCCGAGCTGCGGATCTAGGATCGATGGTAACAGAGACAGTGGAGACAATGTTTTACCCAAGTTCGGGCCCTCTTAATGGAGGTAAAACCCTACGTCCTGCTTTTGTTATATTGATGAAGATGTATCGAGTACAGAGTTGATCTATCTCGAGATCGTAATATGAGTCTAACTTCTATGGCTAGGTAAGCAATGTTGCGTTGATGTCCCCCCTATGGGCTAAACCCTATGGCTTATATACACGCCAGGGAGGGTATCTAGGGTTACAATGTCGGTATCTAGGAATAAGGCGGCTGGACAAATCTTGAAGTGTACTGCAAGCCTTCGGCAGAGACAGCGTTGATCACGTCTCTCACGTGCAGCCTCCGGAGTCCATCTTGGTCACGCATGGGGGTACATCGGCCCAACCGAGGAGACGGGTCGGCCCGGTTAGCACCCCCTAATCCAGGACACCGTCAGTAGCCCCCGAAATAGTCTTCTACACCGAGGACGATGGTCGACAGATATCACTTTGGATCCGAAGTCTTTGGCTTGACAGACGAGTTCCACTTTACATTTCGGATTCTTTTTGACAGGGCATCGATATCCGTGGTCCAACCGAGCTGGTACCCTGCCCGAGGGGTGTAAGTATCTTAGCCTCAAAGGCTGGTCGTACAGGTATGAACAATCCAATCCTGCCTGACAACTTGAGCGGAGAGGCTCGCCCCATGATGGGTCGAGCAGTTACTGCCTCACCCCCAAATCGCGGTTCGAGGCAACTTGTTTACTGGCACGTCCCTTCGAAACAGAGATCATGCCCGCTTTCTTAGGGATATCATCAAGATTTTGTTTCCCCCTGTATGTTTCAACGGCATTTTTGATAGCGGCCGTGAATTTATTGGTGCAGCAGGGGGACTCTTGGCCTTTTACAGGTCTATAAGAACCAAAGGGAGAACAACGCAATGACGCACGCTCCTATTCCTTCCCTACTGCTACGCCGTCTAGCTCTAGTGCCCAGATCCAACCAGCACACCCGCCTTTTTTGCGAGCTCAGCTTCTCAACCAGCCATGGCTGACACCCTCAAGGGGCACTGGGGCAGCTCCACAGTGACAGCGGCGACTATCGCCTTGCTGCGTGACGCGGGGTATCTAGCCCCCACCATCGCTGCCCGCGCTCCAAAGGCCAACCAGCTGGTGCCCGCTCCCAACGCCGGGGAACGGGTGGTCTTCGTCCCCCACCTCATCCGAGGCCTGGGGTTCCCGCTGCACCCCTTCGTGCGCGGGGTAATGTACTATTACGAGTTAGATTTCCACCACCTGGCCCCTAACTCCGTTCTCCACCTCGCCGCTTTCAAAACGGTCTACGAGGCCTTCCTCCGCTATGAGCCGCACTTCGACTTATGGCTGAAGCACTTCGGGATCAAACCAAAGTCAAGTGGCTCGGAGCTCGCGGAGTGCGGAGGGGCCATGATCAGCAAGAACCAGGGAGCCACCTGGTTCAAGGGTACCTTCATCAAAACGGTGAAGGAGTGGCAGAGGAAGTGGTTCTACATCACCGAACCCCTCGCCGCCGGTCAAACCGAGGTCCCGGCCTTCTCAGCCGGGCCTCCCAGGAAGCTCAAGTCCTGGAAGGAGAAGGGCGTTGCTTGGGGGAAGCCGGAAGAGGTGGAGACCCTGATCGACAGGATCCTGTGGTGGTCCATGACGGGGAAGGCTGAGCTGGCCGATGTCATCAATGTCATGCTCAACCGCCGTATACTTCCCCTCCAGTTTCGGGCTAAACCGATGTGGGCACAAAAGCCCGAAGACATGGACACCATCAACACCTTCTTCCGCTCCACCTTGGCCACCATGTGGACAAAGCTCATGAAGCTGGCCAAGGATAAGATCCCCCAGGAGGGAGAGGACCGCGGCCTCGAGCACGTCTATGAAGCCCCCCCGGTAAGTGATTTTGCCCTCCAATCTCTGTGCTTTGTTAATTCTGTCGAGGATGAAAGTTTTTACTTGAATCGTTGCGTTTTGACATTTTGCAGAAATGGTCGGCCTGGGTAAAAGGGGTATGATGCCCAGCCCCACTGCCGGAGCAGCCCCCAACTCCCCTGCTCTCGGCGCTTCTGACCGAGGAGCCACATGTGGTGACCTCCAAAGGGACGAAGCCCTAGATAGGGAGGTCCAGTGCTCGGACCAGGGGGACCTCGGTCACCTGGTCAGAAGAGACCCACACCTCCGCCGCTCGAGACGACGGCGCCGAGGAGGGCGAGGAGGATATTCCCCCCCCCCCCCGAAGGGGAAGAGGTTGGCGATAGAAGACGCCGACGTGGTCATGCCGCCGAAGGGCTCAAAGAGGCCGAGGCGAGCCTCATCCGAGGCCGCCAACAAGTCATCGGAGAGGACCGAGCACTCCGGTGACTCAGAGGAAGACCCCCTCGCAATGGGGAGGAAGAAACCGGCACCTCGAGGGTAAACCCTTGTCTCTATCGTCTTTCCTTAAGTAGCTTTTTCCCGCAAGGGAGATCTTACAGCAGTAATTTTTCATATGCAGTCCGCCAAGGGTAAACCCCAGCGGTTCTTCAAGCGGGCTGCCATCAACTAGCGGGACTCCAGAGCCCGCTGCTTCCCCCTGTAGCCTGACGGTCTGGGGGAGGTGACGTCCATCTTGGCCCCCGAAGTCAACTTGACGGGGGCCGACGAGGCGGTGGTCGCGACCGAGGATGACACCTCGGCCCGACAAGATCTGGGGACGGGGCGCCCCGAGGTCATCAAGGAACCACTGGGCCCGTCGTTGGCCCAGCCGGAATCTACCTTGGCCCCACCACAACAGGCGGATGCCACTCGGGTGGAGACACCCGAGGTCATTCCGTCACCCCAGCCAACTGCCCAGGGACGGGCTGGCGTGGGGTGGACCAAGGAGGTGGAGGAGACCCTGAGGGGTTCTTCCATCAAGGAGGAGCACCGTGCCTTGATGGGCACGGCGCTGGAGAGCTGTCGGTCCGCAGGGGCCGTACTGCATGAGGTTTTTAAGAACCTCGTAGCAGGTTTCGAGGTACGATTTTTGCGCTTTCACGTTGTCTGTTTAAACTTTTTGTTTTTGTTAGTTTTGTCCGAAGACATAAGAGTATAGCCTTCTAAACGGCATAGTGAGTGAGTAGCCCCCGAGCCCGAAGTCGGTTTCAAGAAACCGGCATCGGGTTCGCTTGACGTAGTAGGAGCCGATAATTGATCGTAATTATTCCCTTTACAATAAGGATCCGTTTTGTTCCAGGTTGCGACCTCGACCCCGGACTCCGTCTCTGAAAAGATGGCGGAGATGAACCGGAAACTTGAGCAGTCTCAAGGTAAGCAAGTTGAAACTTGCCGTGCAGATTTACTATATATGTGTAATGTGTGGAAGGAAAACAACTAAAGGCGAACTGTGTTGGCAGCGGAGCTGGAGATGCTCAAGGCCGAGCTTGACAGAGATCGGAAAGAAGTGCGGCAGCAGGAGAATGCTGCCGCCGCGGCCGAGAAGGCCCGGGCTGCCGAGAAGGCGGCCGGAGAGAAGCACCAGGCACGGGTGCTAGAAGTAGAGGAGACCCTGAAGGGCGTGTTCGAAGCACGCGACAAACTTCAGGAGGAGGGGCAGCGGACGAAGGAGGAGCTCGAGAAGCTGCAACGCACCCATGCCGAGCTCAAGACCTCGGCCCGAGCGGATCGCGAGATGCTGGAGCAAATCGCCTCGGGTAAGAAATTTTTGCTGCAGTGTATGTTTGGCAGCAAAGGGTGTGTCGAGCTCACCCAATTATGGCGTTCCGCAGAGGTCTTCAAGGATCTACCGCAGAGCGCGGAGGATGCGGTGGCATACTTCGGCCAACTGGCGGGCCATGAGGCGGAGAAAGCCTTCTGGGGTCAATTCCCGGGGTCGCCGTCTGGGCAGCTGCTGAATCATCGAGTGAAGCAGCTGGTCGAGCTGTTCCGCATGACAAGGCCGGCTCTCTAGGACCTCTGCGTCGCTTTGTGGCCTGCCGAAGCCATGCCGAAGAGTCTCTTCGGCCTGGCGGCCCGTCTCCAAAATGCCGTGCCCTGCGTTGAGTGCTGGAAGAGGTCCGCATGCTTCGAAGGGGCGCAGAAGGCATACGCTTGCGTGAAGACTCACTTCCGCAAGGTTGACGTGGAGACGTGTGCCCCTGGCCCTCCTGCCGACAAGCCGCGGAGCACCGAGCAGTTCTTCGCCGAGGTTGAGGCGAGAGCTCGGGCAACCGAGGCCATGTGCCCCAAGGACACTCTGTATTTTTAGGAATGCCGGAGGGTATAATGTAAAGACTTTATCCCGTGTTTGAATGAAAATGGCTTGAGATTCCATATGTTTTTATTTGATAATTCAATTGTGCCTCCAATATGACTGTTCAAAATGAGAGTGGCCAGTCGTCGGCTTCAGCCCCAGTGTAGGTTATACAGAGGGTGATCCTTAAGGCATATCTGACCCTTGGCCGACGTCTCGGTACCCGGAGGCGGTCAATGATTTAAAGGAACTAGGCAATCGGACTATAGTGGCTTGACATCTTTCATTTAGTCGTAGGAGTTTGACTGTGGGGGCTGAGGACCAGCCCCCGGCGTAGGGAGTGTGCGGCCAAAACGGCCGAGGTCTAGGCCATGGCACACTTCGGCTAGAAATAAAAGCCCTTCGTTTGACACAGGTGATCTCTATCGTCACATCGCTTGACGCGGTCTCCGGATGGCAGACTAGTTTGCGCTTACCCAGATAGTCAGTTTTCGGCTTTCTCCACTGAGGCGCCATGCCAATTAACCTGGCGGCGCAATCGCAGTGGTTCTCCCATTACACCCTTAGCCGAATACATCGGGAACGTAAGGGGTACACATAGGAGCCGGGCAACCCAACTATTGACCGAAATCTAGGTTCGAAACTGATGCATATAAGGCCAAAAATCCGGGACGCCGAATACATCAGACTTTCCTATACAATTGCATCTCTTTTAAAAAAAAAAATACTTCATCGTCCCGGAGCTATACTGATAAAGAAATACGAGAAATACATTGAAAGGGCACGGTTTCTTTATATCATAGTGTCAATCATGTACAAGCCCAGTTGTGACGAGAGTAATCGAAAGAGTACAATGTGAATAGTAAGGAAGAAAGAGGAAAAAACAGGTCGGATAATTACTGACGGATTTAAAAGGATCCGGACCGAAGCTTGCCGCACGTCTGCATTTCCGAACTGTTGAACATATCGCTCTTGATTGATGACGGCTGATTTGTGAAGGCTGACGCCTGACCGGCCCTTTATACACTCTAAGTGCTTGATTGGCCGAGTTCCTCAAAGGGAGGTGTTTGCCGGAGTCGTTGTGTGGTTAAGGCCACAAGGATGTAGTGACGCTCGGCCACTTCTTTTACAGATGCCTGCCTGTGCAGGGGCTCTAAGCCTTGTCTTCACGTGGTTAATCCGCGCGTGACGCGTGGGTAGTTGTATTGGCTCCTCAGCGTCCCAGGGAATTTTGAGTGCGAAGTGGTGCACCCTGGGGACGTAGTGCCCGCAGATAGGGCACGCGAGGAGCCCGCATCCCTATTTTGGGTGCGGGGGTAGCTGGCCGAGGTCGACTTGTGTAGCCCGGGCTCGCTTCAAAGAGCGAGCGGTGCGTTTATCGCTGCGGGCTGCCTCCTCGGTCGCTTGGACCTCGGCTGCAAAAGCCGCGGTCTATTGCTCTGTCTGGAGTGAACGCTCGGTGTTACCATTGACCGTGATGACACCGTTGGGTCCTGGCATTTTGAGCTTGAGGTAGGCGTAATGGGGGACTGCGTTGAAGCGTGCAAAGGCCGTGCGTCCTAAGAGCGCATGGTATCCACTCCGGAAGGGTACAATGTCGAAGATTAACTCCTCGCTTATGAAGTTCTCGGGCGAACCGAAGACTGCCTTGAGGGTGACTGTTCCGGTACAATGGGCTTCGATGCCCGGAATGACACCTTTAAAGGTGGTAGAGCTCGACTTTATCCGATATGAGTCAATGCCCATCTTCCGAACCGTGTCTTCGTAGATGAGGTTAAGACTGCTTCCCCCGTTCATCAGATCCGCCATGTGAACCATGTGAGATGATAACCATCAACAATAGGATCCAGAACAGGCGCCGCAGATCCGCCATGCCTGATGCTGGTCGGATGATCGTGCTTGTCGAAGGTGATCGGGTAGGCCGACCATGGGTTATACTTCGGGGCGACTGGCTCCAACGCATATATGTCCCGAAGCACATGCTTTCTTTCCCGTTTAGGGATGTGGGTGACATAGATCATGTTGACCTCTATTACCTCGTTGGGAAATTTCTTTTGCCCTCCATTATTGGGCTGCCGAGGTTCATCCTCGTCGTCGCTGCGGTGTTGGGTTTTATTCTGACCCTCTGCCGCTATCTTGCCAGCTTGTTTGAAGACCCAGCAATTCCTATTAGTGTGTGTTGCTGGTTTTTCCTGAGTACCGTGAATTCCACATGGGCGGTCCAAGAGCCTGTCAAGCTGGCTAGGTCCGTCTTTGTTTCCCTTATAGGGTTTTCTTTTCTGCCCAGATTTAGGTCCGGCGAATCCGGCATTGACCGCGGCGTCTTTAGTGTCGCTTCCGCCGTTCTTATACCTGCGCTTATTTTTATTGCGCTTCGGTTTTCCATTGGCGTCGCGTGTTTCCGAGGTGCCTGCTTCGCCGTTATGAGTACTTCGGGCGAGCTAGCTATCCTCTCCCACGCAAAAGCGGGTCATCAAAGAGGTCAGGGCAGCCATAGTCCTCGGCTTATCCTGGCCGAGTTGTCGGGCTAGCCATTCATCCCGAATATTATTTTTGAAGGCGGCAATGGCCTCAGCATCGGAGCAGTCTATGATCTGGTTCTTCTTGGTGAGGAACATGTTCCAGAATTTCCAGGCTGATTCGCCTGGCTGCTAGGTAACACGGCTGAGGTCATCCGCGTCCGGAGGTCGGACATACATGCCCTGGAAGTTTGCCCGAAAAGCGTCTTCTAGGGCCTCCCAGCTGCCATTAGAGTGGGGAGGGAGGCCCCTTTAGCTTGAGCAGCAGATATTTGATGGCATGGAGGTCATCTTCATTGGCCATGTGTATGTGTAGGAGGAAATCCTCGATCCAGACTGCTGGGTCTGTGGTACCATCGTATGATTCGATGTTAATGGGTTTAAACCCTTCCGGGAACTGGTGCTCCATCACCCTGTCAGTAAAGCAGATTGGGTGAGCTGGACCTCGGGACCGAGGAGGATCTCGTCGGGTCTCGGGAGAGAGCCGTGAGTAAGCTTGATCGCGGGCACGGTCGTTCCTGTCCATCCAGGCATCGTAGCCGTTGGGCCCAGCGGGGGCGCGTCCCCTGGATCCATAGATGGACCGAGGGGGAGCCCTATTTTCTTCAATACGACGTCTAGCGTCGCGAGGATCCAGGTGGTCCACGGGGTCTTTACCATGACGGCGTGGAGGTGGCCTTTCACCACGGTCTTCTCGCCTTGGCCTGTCCCGGCCTCTAGGGGGCCGATCGCGGTCGTCAGCAAGCTCTTCATCAAATTCTGGTAGGAGGCGCCTGCGTGGGTAAGACTTCAGCGCGCTATGGCGTCGGTTTTCCATATCCTGCTTGGCGGAAAGCACTTCAACCCACTTGTCATTTAGCGCGTCGGTATTTTCCTGCAGCTGCTGCTGCTTGCGTTTTAGGCTCCGAGCCGTCGCGACGAGGCGTCGCCGGAAGCGTTCTTGTTCGAAGGGGTCCTCGGGGACGATGAAGTCCTCGGTACCGAGGCTGTCGTCCTCTTCGGACTCCGGCATGTAATTGTCGTCGGCCCCTTCGAAGAGGTCATCGGGATCGGAGTCCACAAGAGGTCGGTCTGGTGTGCCGTTCCTTACTGGGGAGGCTTGAATTCCTCTTCCAGGTTGTCGGCATCGCCGTCCTCCTCGTTGCCGTTATTGGCTATTGCGTCCTTGCCACTGGGTTCCCCATTATTGCCCCTTCGGCGCCGTCACCGGCGTCTTGGAGGGGATTTGGGGGTGTCCACCATATAGACATCATAGGTGGATGTGGCGGTCCACCTGCCCGTGTTGACCGAGGGCAAGGTGTTCTCGATGGGGCCGTCAGCGTCTTCCTCCATATCTGAGGGTTCGCCATAGTCCAATACGTCGGTTAAATCATCAATCGTAGCGACTAGGTGGGTGGTGGGTGGGATGTAAATTTCCCTATCGTCGGCTTTAAGTCCAATCTGATCGTAAACCGAAGTCTTGCCGTCCGAGATGGACATGCTCTGGATGCGGCAAAGCATCTCATCAAGGTGAGATAACTCTTCGGGATCCATGGATGCGTCGTAGGCAGGGCTGATTCAAAGTACATCCGGTGTGTGACCAGGCACGTCCTCGGAGCGAAGAGAGTCTGAACGTAATTCGGAGTTTTGATTCGAAGTCACCTCCGGCACCGCTTCGGGAGTGGGAGCCGGACCTCTCTCCGAACTAGCGGTCAAGGGGAGATCAGCCGGAGTGGCGGCGCCGGTAGTCTCAGAAGACGTCATGACAGAGTTCGGTTCCGGAGTCAAGCCTCCAGAACCGGCCGAGCATTCGATTAGGCCGGGCGTCCGTCCCGATAGGACGAGTTCGCCGCGGGAATCGGCAGTGTACTCGAGGCCACCGAAGGTTATGACCCGTCCAGGGGGGTAGTTCTCGACGGAAGTCAGATGTCCCGTCGAATCGGCACAAAACATCATGCTGCCGAAGACGAAGAGCTGTCCGGGGACGTAGACGTCCCCACAGCTGTTATCGTGATTGATCCGTAGGTGAGCCATCGACCCTTCCGGTGATCGCGCAGCGGAACTCTCAATGAAAGCACCAGTGTCGGTGTAAAAACCGGCAGACCTCGGGGTAGGGGGTCCCGAGCTGCGGATCTAGGATCGATGGTAACAGAGACAGTGGAGACGATGTTTTACCCAGGTTTGGGCCCTCTTAATGGAGGTAAAATCCTACGTCCTGCTTCTGTTATATTGATGAAGATGTATCGAGTACAGAATTGATCTACCTCGAGATCGTAATACGAGTCTAACTTCTATGGCTAAGTAAGCAATGTTGCGTTGATGTCCCCCCTACAGGCTAAACCCTATGGCTTATATACACGCCAGAGAGGGTATCTAGGGTTAGAATGTCGGTATCTAGGAATAAGGCGGCTGGACAAATCTTGAAGTGTACTGCAAGCCTTCGGCAGAGGCGGCGTTGATCACGTCTCCCACGTGCAGCCTCCAGAGTCCATCTTGGTCACGCATGGGGGTACATCGGCCCAACCGAGGAGACGGGTCAGCCCGGTTAGCACCCCCTAATCCAGGACACCGTCACCAGCATTGTCTTCAGAACCCAATGCTTTTTGGCTAGAGACCTGACCCTGCAAGAAAGAGATAAGTTCTTCTTAACCACCCACATCTGAAGGGGTGGCTTAGAAGCAATAAGTCTAAGTGCAGCATCTGAGAACTTTGGCTTTGAAGCCCTAGCAAATAGCTTCACAGGGGGGTTAGAGTACTCAAATGAATAAGCAGAGAAATTCTTTGATTTGTGAACATAATGGTTTGAGGAAAGTCTCTCATATTCATGAGTCTGATCATTGTAACCCTGCAAAACATTGGCGTTAGGGTGATCATACGAAGACCTTTGTTTGTATGAAGACTTTGGTCCATATGAAGCTTTTCGTCTGGGGTTTGTCTTCTTCCCTAGTGGTGTCATGATGACATTCACGGGAAGCCTTTCCAGAAGACTTTTGGGAACCCAGATCTTCTTCATAGGCGAGCCATTCCTACAGTTAGTTCCAATAAACCTAGCAAACACTTCACCATTATGATTTTTGAACAGTTTGTAGTTTGAGTCAAAGGACTCATCAATGATGATGGGGTTAGCACAGGTATAGCCAGATAATGTGGATGGGTCTACTGGAGGGCCTGTTGCAGCAACCCAAGTGGTTTTGGGATACTGCTCAGGCTTCCAATATGTACCATCAACATTTATGTTTCTCTCGAAACCAATACCCTCTTTCCTAGGGTTCCTGTTCAGGATTTGTTTCTTGAGGACATCACAAAGAGTCTGATTCCCTTTGAGACTCTTATACATGCCTGTCTCAAGCAATGTCTTCAACCTGGTATTCTCATCAGTAAGAGCAGTGGCTTCCTCAGATGAGGGGTTAGTGGCCACATCAACAGCTGAAGATATTGTACATTCAGAAACAGTGGAACATTCAGCAGTAGAATTAGCGTTATCACGCTCAAGGCACTTCAAGCAAGGTGGCACAAATTCATCCTGAGCAGTACTGATCTGTTGAGCGAGTAGTGAATCATTTTCAGTTCAAAGATCATCATGAGACGCTCTCAGTTTCTCAAGCTCTTGCTTCCTTTGAAGATATTCATAGGAGAGCTTCTCATGATCAGATGAGAGGGTATCTTGACGACTTAGAAGCTCGTCATACTTAACTTGAAGATTTTTTATGTCTTCAATTAAGAACTGACTTCGATTCATCTCCTCGTCCAACACATTCAGAGTCATCTTCACTTGAGGTTTCAAAGTAGGCAGCATGTGAAGTTACCTTAGCGCCTCTTGCCATGAAACAGTAGGCAGGAGCAGAGTCGTCGTCATCGTCCATAGTGTCGGTGACGTGACCATTGTCTTCAGTGCTGAAGATGGACTTGGCGACGAATGCTGAAGCCAAAGCCAGGCTCGCCACGCCTGAGCCTGACTCCTCCTCTGACTCCTCCACCACCTCCTCTGAAGCAGACTCCTCTTCTGAATCCATTTCCTTGCCGATGAATGCACGAGCTTTGCTGGATGAACTTCTTTTGTGTGATGAAGACTTTGATGAGGACTTTGATTGTTTCTTCTTCTTCTTTGATTCCTTCTCCCATTGAGGACAATCAGCAATGTAGTGACCTGATCTCTTGTATTTGTGGCAAGTTCTCTTCTTATAGTCACGAGTGGAAGCCACATCTTTCTTGGAATCATACTTTGAAGACTTTCCAAAGCGGTTCTTCTTGGTGAACTTCTGGAACTTCTTCACAAGCATTGCAAGCTCTCTGCCAATGTCTTCAACACCATCAGAACAACAGTCAGAGTCTTCAGATGAAGATATAGCCTTTGCTTTCAAAGCACCATAGCTGGGACCATAGATATCTCTCTTCTCAGATAGCTGGAACTCATGTGTATTGAGCCTCTCAAGTATATCGGCAGGATCCAATTGCTTGAAGTCAGGGTGTTCTTGAATCATCAGTGATAAGGTGTCAAATAAACTGTCAAGAGACCTCGGTAGCTTCTTCACAACTTCATGCTTGGTGATGTCACTGGCGCCCAGAGCATGAAGCTCATTGGTGATATCAGTGAGACGATCGAAGGTAAGCTGAACATTTTCATTCTCGAGTCTCTTGAAGCGGTTGAAGAGATTGCGAAGTACATCGATTCGGGAGTCTTGTTGAGATGAGACGCCCTCGTTGACCTTGGAAAGCCAGTCCCAGACTTACTTCGCAGTCTCCAATGCACTCACACATCCATACTGTCCTTTGGTTAGATGACCACAGATGATGTTCTTGGCGGTAGAGTCCAGTTGCGCGAACCTCTTCACATCAGCAGCGGTGATGCCTTCACCGACTTTGGGGACACCAGTCTTGACGACATACCAGAGGTCGTTGTCAATGGCTTCAAGATGCATTCGCATCTTATTCTTCCAGTAGGGATAGTCAGAGCCATCAAAGACGGGGCACGCAGCGGAAACCTTGATTATCCCTGCAGTCGACATAGCTAAAACTCCAGGTGGTTAAACCGAATCACACAGAACAAGGGAGCACCTTGCTCTGATACCAATTGAAAGTGCTAGTTATCGACTAGAGGGGGGTGAATAGGCGATTTTTATGAAAGGCTTCGAAAACAGGCAATGTCTTCAAAGTAAGCGGAAGCAGGATGAGAACTAGCAAAGCCTATCAATAAGATGAATAGATATGACAAGCATAGATATCATACATACAAGCATACATTGAACATAAACACAAGAAGCATGAAGATAAATGAGTAAACAGATGAATGGCTTCAGGGAATATCTTCAGACACAAACAAGCATGCAAAGGCTTCACAGTTCAAAATAGTAAGTAAGGAAGAGTAAGGATAGAACTAGGAGCTCGGGGAAGACAATGACTTGTTTGACCAGTTCCAACTGCTGTGACCTTATTCCCCTTGAGCTAAGGTCACTTAGACCTCGCCCAATCACTCAGGTAAGTCTTCAAGGTAGACTTCCAAACCTTCACAGACTTCGTTCACCAGCAACCAACAATGACTCTTGGATGCTCAGAACGTGACACCTAACTGGCTGGAAGATCACAGTCTTCAAGTGTAACAAGTCTTCGGTTCACTCAGAATAGAATGTCTTCAGTGATGCTCAATCAGTTTGGCTCTGGGTGTTTGGGTTTTGTCCTCGCAAGGATTCTCTCTCAAAGGCTTCGAGGTGGGTTGCTCTCAAACGACAAAAGCCGTGCACTTAACTCGGAGCAGCCACCAATTTATGCTGGTAGGGGGTGGCTATTTATAGCCAGGGGGCAACCCGACATGATATGTCCGAAATGACCTTGGGTCATAGGGAAGCTGACAAGTGTCTAACGGTCAGATCCCAACACACGCGGCAGCTTTACTTGGGCTCCAAGCAAAGCTAACTCAACCAACTCTGGAAGAGGTTTTCTCTCAATTTGTCTTCGCTCGAAGACATAGAATTTGGGTTGAGCATCACGTCAGTTTCTGACTTCGTTTACCTCGACCCCACTTAACAGTACGGTGGTTCCTATGACTCAAGAAAGCACAAAATGAAACATCCAAAAGACTAAGTCTTCACGTTCCATTGGCTTCAAGTCAACGTCTTCAAGAGCCATTATCTTCAACACGAATGTCTTCGTGAACCACCATTGTCTTCAATGTCTTCATACATTTTTAGGGGTCATCTTCGATGGGTAAACCGAATCAATAGGGACTTCTACCTGTGTTCTCCTGTGAATCTCACACACATTAGTCCCACAACCAAGTTTGTCCTTAATACTCCAAAACCAACAAGGGGTGGCACTAGATGCACTTACATCATCTTCTCCTTGGCTCACCCAACTCTTGGGTTTCATCTATGCAACCTATTCGCCATGACCTCTCTCTCAAAACCCTCTTCTCAATTTAATTCATGATGCAACTTTTCTGTCCCAAATAAATGTCCACCTTGTCTCATAATTCTCTATACCATGCTTTATGTCTCTCCTCCAAGTTTCATCCATTTTGGAGTTGTTTTGGTTGGGTTCAAAAATGGCACAAGCTTGAATTAAATTCAAACTTGTTTTATTTTTCTACCTCTAAAAATTGCGAGGGCAATTTATTCAAATTCTGCATAAAGCCAGGATCTCAGGGATATTTTTATCTCCTCCAGACCTTTTCCCAATATCCCTGTGCATTTCTCTTTGCTTTTTCTGTTTGCAGAAATTGGAAAGATAAGAGAGAGGCCTTACCTGGGCCTCTTCCCAGCTGAAGCCCACCTGGGCGCAGTGAGCAGCAGCGCCAGCCGCCAGCAGTCCAGCACCGGCACTCGCCCTCTCCTCCTCCTTTCCACGCTGGATCGCCTCTGGCCCACCAGCAGCCTCTCCCTCCTCTTCCTTTTGTTCCTCCTCACGTTCTTTTCCTCCTCACAGTAAAACGAGAGGCAGAAACACATGGCCACGAGGGCAACCACGGCTTCGCCTCCCCCTCCTATAAAGGTGCCACAAGGCCTCCCCTAGGGTTCCTCCTCGCCTCCTTCTTCCTCCTCCACGCCGCCGCCGCTCTAGAGAAGCTCCCCATGCCCTGCTCCTTCCTCAGTGCGCCATGGCCTTCCCGGGTCCAAGCTCGCCGCCGGCCTAGTAGCAGGTGCCGTTGGCCCGCCTCCTCACGTCCCCGAGCATCTACACGCCGCCCCGGTTCCATTCAGACGTCAAGCTACGCCCAAGGACACCGTCCACGACGCCATCTTCTTCCCCTTCTTCCTCTTCTTCACGGATTCAACAAGACCGGCAAGTTCCTCGACTCCCCGCCGTCTCCACGTCGTGTCCCCGGCCTCAACTTCATGTCCTAGGTAAAGGAGGTACTCCCTTATCACTCCCTGCCAAACCTCGTACCCTCTCTCTCACCGTGGTCCTCACTGTCGCCGTTCCAAGTTCGTGCTCCCGGTGCTCTGTGTGAACCACTTCGCACACCGGATGGGAAAATCTCAGATCTAGCCGTCCTCATGTCGTTTTCTTCGGCCAAAACATGTCCTAGGCCTAGCCCCATGTGAACCTCAGTGGTTTGCACCAAATCCATGCGCCTAGGAGGTCTAGGGATCAAATCCCGAAGCCCTCTACATTTCTGAATTTTTCTGTTAGTTAACTGAAAAACTGCTAAGTCTGAAAACTGTTATCATTTGCCCTGTTGTGATGAGGATTGTGACGGATCTATGGCTCCTTTGAGCACATGACCTAAACATGTTTTGAAAAGCTTTCTGCATACTACATCTACATGGCAATTGCATGAATTGATCTTCTTGTTAAGCCACTACTACATCTGCTAAAAGTAAGCAACTTACTGTTATCTGTGATGTGCTCTGTTTTTTAGAGAAACTTGTCATTTTGTCATTTTTGTGTGAATTAATGCAAGTGCCATATGAATAAACTTTCAACATATATTTGGAGAATTTTCATGTCTTCTAGTTGTTAGTATTTATTTCATGCCATGATATGCCATGATAAGAGTGCCACAAGCTTATAAAGATGCCTAGTCATTGTTGCAGTTTGCTGTCAACATTAAATTGCATTTTGTGAGCTTGGTTGTGATGAATCCATGCTTCCTATGAGTTTGTGACGACGTAATGAAATGATCTAGGCCATGTGTACTGTAGGTGCATGCCAATTTCTTGCATTTTAAAGTGGATTTGCCTACTGTACCAGCCATGTTAAAACTGTCCGTCAGTGTTGCTATCAGCTTTTGCTCTGTTATTTTCAGCTGTAACATTATCTTTGCATCTTGTTGTCTTCATTCCAATTAATCTGTGATGCTAATGAATTTGAACCTATGGAATGAATTGATGTGCATCTAGTATACTTCATCCACATGTCTTGTTTGAGCATATTGGAGTACTGTAGCTTGTTGTTTTGATGCTTGTAAGTTGCCATGTTGATGTTAATTACAGGTTGCATTGCATATTTGTTTTGCTCACCATTTGAGTTCTATGCATCCGTTCCTCGTGATATTTATATCGATTTCAAGCGAAATGTTCCATTATTTCCAGTGGCATACTTGGGTTGCCAAGATCTTGCCCATTTCCATATTTTCCTTCACCGTTCACTTCGTGTTACTATTTATATTGTCCCGGTAGCACCGTTGCTTCATTCATGTCATGCTCATTATTTCCCCATGTCACGCATCCATCATTTTGCTTGTCCATCTATGCCATCATTGTTTCTTTATTTTGGTGCTTGTTCTTTCTTATGGGTAGTACCGGGAGACGAGTCCGTGTTCGAGGATCCTGTTGAGAATGTTTACGAGGAGCAGAGTTACTATCCTACCGAAGAGACTTCAGGCAAGATGATCATTACCCTTGATAACACTATTATCTTTGCTTGCTAGTTGTCTCGTTGCTATCGCTATGTCACGCTTCCTACCACATACATGTCAGCCTCTCATATGCCATGATACAGCCTCTAACCACCCTACCCAGCAAACCGTTGTTTGGCTATGTTACCGTTTTGCTCAGCCCCTCTTGTAGTGTTTTAGTTGCAGGTGCTGTGCAGGTTGTTCCATGTTGGGACATGGATATGTTGGGATATCACAATATCTCTTATTTAATTTATGCATCTATATACTTGGTTGTGTGTGGAAGGCTCGGCCTTTTGCCTAGTGTTTTGTTCCACTCATGCCGTCCTAGTTTCCGTAATACCGGCGTTATGTTCCTTGATGAGCGCTTCTAACACATGTGGGGCATATGGGAACCCACCTGATCACTTGTTTTAGGATAAGACTTCTCCAGCAAGGCCCAACATTGGTTTTAACATTTGCCAACATGAACATAATAATTAATGCATAGAGGGTCGCCACCTCGGGGACTCTTTTAATTCCAACATAACTCGGGCCAGCGGCAAAACACAACCGTTGGTCCACCTACCTAGCAGTCGGTAGAGCCGCCTTGGGGCAACTCGAGGTATTTGGCTACAGTCCACTATGCATAGACGGATGATGCCCGTAGAAAGAGAGCGCGCGGCTCTAGACATGGATCTGGCTCACTGGGAGGTCTTCCTGGTTTAGTTTTGCCTGTTATGAGTGGCTTGTCCACCAGGATTCCTTATCGTAAGCATCATGTTATCATGCTGTGAGGATGTTCCATCGGATGCGTGTGGAAATTTATAATGGACTACTTGGAGCACCCCTGCAGGGTTATATGTTTCGGAAAGCTGTGCCCACGGTTATGTGGCAACTTGGAAATTTATAACCTCCGGTTGTAGAGAACTTGGCACTAAATCTAATTAAAATACATCAACCGTGTGCATAACCGTGATCATCTCTTTTCGAGGGAGTTCGAGAAGAGAACACGGTGGGGTCATGCTTGAACCGTAAGTAGGTGTTCAGGATCACTTCTTGATCATATTAAACTTGCGACCGTTATGCATAGTATGCTCATCTTGATTCTTGTACTCATATGTTAGCCACTTAAACATGCTTAGTGCTTGCTCCAACCTCAACACATTTATCCCTTCCATTCCTATCAGCTTAAATAGTTCTGTTACCTTGGGTGATGAGATTGCTGAGTCCCTGTGGCTCACAGATTACTATAAACACCAGTTGCAGGTACGCTTGAGACAGACACAGGTGAGCCCGAGATGCTCCATTGGGAGTACGACGATGAGCGTGGACATATGTACGTCACGATGCCAGATGATCCGTAGTGGGCCCTAGTCGGTTGATCTGGGGATGATAGCAGGGTGGTGTTTTCTTGTTTGATTTCGTCCGTAGTTGGACCCTGTCTTTCATTTGGATGATTGTATGATGATTATGATATATTATGTTGTAGCATGTGGCGAGTGTAAGCGTTTATCTAGTACACTCATCTGCTCATTCGGTTGTATGTACTTGAGAATCACCTTGCTATGCGATCCAATATGGAGTTCTGTCACGATCTCGACTTCATCACGAGATTGTGATAGAGCTTCATATTGGGCGTTACAAGTTGGTAATCAGAGCCATACCGACTATAGGAGCCCCTTGATTGATCGAACCGTTGACGAGTCTAGAAGAAAAACTATTTTGAGTCCTAGCTATATATCGGAGAGTAGGAATTCTTTTTATTCCTTATCCCCTTCGTCGCACTGGTGAGGAATTGTGGCGTAGGTGTTTTGATTCTACTACTCTTCTCACTCAAAATGTTTTAGGATCATGCGGGTATTTTTGGAATAGTTGCGATATCGGTGTGACGTGACTCTGTTCTTGGTGCCTCCTGTCTGCCTAGACATTGTTCCGGGGAGTTGAGCTCCAAGGGGTTCTTGTCACACTCGCTATCGTTTCAGTTCCTGAATACCAGAGGTCGCCGACATCGAAAAGACTCTTCTATCTTGTTTGTGGTGAGAGGATTTTGACGCCACCCAGTACTGGGGAGAGCGCTCAGATGTATTGCCACGGCTAGCATAGCGGATGTTCTTTCTGAAGGTCTGAGGTACATGAGTTTCCAAGATTTTGGTTATGTGTTGATGGAGGCGGTACATTTGGAGCGTAGAATTCTGCTAGGAGTTGTGTGATGATATTTTGCTCCTTGTACTCGTTGGACCGGATTGCATAACCGTAAATTTCGGGAGTTCCTAGGGGAATTCAAGTATCACCTAGGATATCTTTCTAACAGACACATGATACGATATGGGGTCTATCATATGTTTGTTTCCACCTTCGTTACCTTGTGCATTATTCTAACAATCTTTCCAAGTGGCTTCTCAATCTTTGGTGTATCATCTATCTTTCGGAATGCATTCGTACATTTTATGTTCGGATGCTAGCTTATAAACACAAATGTTGCAAATATCTATCCTATTGATTCAGCTTTCCAATGATCTCATTGAAGATTCTAACGGTTGTTTCCATCTTCAGGATGGCTCCCGCAACCCGTGGGAATCCGACCCGTGATGATGGGGAACAGTCAGACCCTCCACCTCCACCTCCTCCTCCACCTCCACCTCCGGAGGCATGGCAAGCTTTGATGGCAGCCACCAATGCTAATACTCAGATGCTGCTTCAGCTTATGCAAGGGTATCAGGCAAACCAGGGCAACCAAGCAAATCAAGGCCAGGGTTTTTTCAACAATCAACCTCAATATGCTACTCTCAACCAGTTTCTCAGCAACCAGCCCAAGTCCTTCAGTTCGTGCACTCAGCCTCTCGATGCTGACGATTGGTTAGTGGATATCAACAAACACTTCGAATGCAGCAATGTCAGACCTGAGGACTATGTCAAGTTCGCTTCTTTCCAGCTCAAGGATCAGGCAGCCGAGTGGTGGCAGCAGTACAAAGATTCAAGAGGTGGTCGAGTCATCAATTGGACCAACTTCTGTCGTGATTTCAGAGCACATCACATTCCTTCAAGTGTGTTTGAGGAGATGTGTGAGAAATTCAGAAACCTCAAGCAAGGAAGCATGAATGTCTACCAGTATAACACTGAGTTCCAGAATCTCGCTCGATATGCCAAGCGAGACATTCCAGATGACAAGAGCAAGATCTACCAGTTCAGGGGTGGTCTCAGAGAGGACCTACAGCTTGCTCTCATCCAAGTCGATCCGCCTGAGTTTGATCAGTTCTATAACATGGCTCTCAAGCAAGAATTAGCTCAGATCAAGTTTGATGCTTCTAAGAAGAGAATCAGAGATGTAGTTCACTCTTCTTCCTCGTCTCAAGTGGTTGCCAAGCAGCAAAAGTTCTGGTACCTCCTCCTCCTCAGTTTCGTCCTCAACATCAGCAGAAGCAGTTTGGTGGTCGTGGTTCTTCCCACCCGCCCAACCCAGTGTACCACCAGAGACCTCAGGCTCCCAGGACAGCCGTTCCTCCTCCTCGCTCGCTCTCGGGGGTTACTTGTAACAAGTGTGGTCAGAAAAGACACTATGCCAACAAGTGCACCAACCAGAAGCGCCTTCCACCTCCTCCTCCTGGCAGACCTCCAAGCAGTGCAATGCTCCGGCACAATCCCAAGACTGCAAGGGTGAACATGGTGAATTCAACTCAAGCAGAGGAGTCTTCTGATGTGATCATGGGTAATCTCTCAGTTAACTCCATTCCAGCTAAAGTTCTTTTTGATACTGGTGCATCGCATTGTTTCATGTCAAGACCATTTTTTGCCAAGCATGATTTCATAACTAAAGAGTTGCACAAGCCGATGTCGATTGTTTCTCCGGGAAAGATCATGAACTCTAGTATGGTGGTTCCAAATGTTGACATCAAGATGGGTAATTATTCTTTTCTGGCCGATCCGATGGTCCTTGGGAATTCCGATATTGATCTTATTCTCGGCATGAATTGGCTCTCCAAGCACAAGGCTTCTCTCGATTGTGCGGCCAAGGAAGTTCAATTGACTCATCCTTCTGAAGATGTTATTATCTTTGCTGCTCGTGATGATACCATCCGATTATTCTCCCTCAATGAGAAAGGCGAAATTAATGCAATATCTCAAATTCCAGTGGTATGTGAATATGAGGATGTTTTTCCAGAAGAGTTGCCAGGAATGCCTCCTCACCGGCCTGTTGAGTTTGTCATTGAGCCCGAGCCTGGCAAAGAACCTGTATGCAAACGCCCCTACAAGCTTGGGCCAGAAGAGCTGAAAGAATTGAGAAGACAGCTCGATGAACAATAGCGTCTAGGCTTGATCAGACCGAGTTCATCTCCTTGGGGTTGTGGAGTTCTCTTTGTCAAGAAGAAAGATGGCACGGAAAGACTTTACGTTGACTACCGCCCATTGAATAAGAAGACAATCAAGAACAAATATCCACTTCCCAATATCAATGAATTGTTCGAGCAACTCAAAGGCGCAAAGGTGTTCTCCAAGCTCGATCTTCGTATGGGATATCATCAAATCCAAATTCACGAAGAAGACATTCCGAAAACAGCTTCCAGGACAAGCTTTGGTTCATATGAATACACAGTGATGTCCTTCGGCCTTGCAAATGCACCTCCTACTTTCTCTTATGTGATAAACTATGAGTTCAATTCATACACCAACGAGTTCGTTCTTATCTATCTCGATGACATCCTTGTTTTCTCCAAGACTAAAGAGGATCATCCAAAGCATTTGCGCTTGGTACTTGATAAGCTCAGAGAGCATCAGTTCTATGCAAAGTTCTCTAAATGTGAATTCTGGCTTGATGAAGTTCTTTACCTCGGTCACATTATCTCTGCCAAGGGCATCTCAGTAAATCCTGAAAAGGTTGAAGCAATTGTCAACTGGCAGCCACCTCAAAATGTCAAGCAACTTCGAAGCTTTATCGGGCTTGCATGCTATTGCAGAAGATTTGTGGAAAACTTCTCCAAGATTGCTAAGCCTTTGTCTAATGTCCTCCAAAAGAATGTCAAATATGCTTGGACTCCTGAGTGTGATGTTGCGTTCAAGACACTCAAAGAGAAGCTCATTTCAGCTCTAGTTCTTACTCCTCCCGATGAATCCAAGCCCTACCAAGTGTTCTGTGATGCTTCTCTGCAAGGTCTCGGTGGATTTCTAATGCAAGAGAAGAAAGTGGTGGCTTATACTTCTCGGTAGTTGAAGCCGAATGAGAAGAACTACCCCACTCATGACTTGGAGTTGGCAGCCATCGTCCATGCCTTGATCACATGGAGACATCTTTTGTTGGGCAGCCAAGTGGAAGTTTTCACCAATCACAAGAGCCTCAAGTACATATTCACTCAGCCTAACCTTAATCTCCGTCAGACCCGATGGGTGGAGATGATTCAAGAGTACAACCCGAGCATTGAATACACTCCAGGCAAGGCTAGTGTTATCATGGATGCTTTGAGCAGAAAAGCGTATTACAACAGTCTTATTCTCAAGCCGTTCCAGCCTGATCTGTGTGAGGCTTTCAGAAAACTCAACCTCCAATTTATCCCGCAAGGATTTCTCGCCAACCTTCAGATCACTCCCACATTGGAGGATCAAATTTGCGAAGCTCAGCTCTTAGATGCCATGGTGAAGAAGGTGAAACACGACATTGCAAAGAGCATTCCCAAATATAAGTGCTATTGAGTTGATGACAAGGATACCTTGTTCTTTGAGGACAGGCTAGTTGTGCCAAAAGGTGATCTCAGGAAGGTCATAATGAATGAAGCACACAATTCTCTCTTGTCTATCCATCCAGGAAGCTCCAAAATGTACCATGATCTCAAGTCAACTTATTGGTGGACTCGTATGAAGCGTGAGATCGCTAAGTTCGTAAATGAGTGCGATGTTTGCCGCAGAGTGAAGGCGGAACACCAGCGTCCAGCAAGACTTCTTCAGCCTCTACCTATCCCCGAGTGGAAATTCGATCACATAGAGATTGACTTTGCCGCCGGCTTTCCCAAGTCCAAGAAAGGAAATGATGCCATCTTTGTGGTCATTGACAAGCTCACTAAAGTCGCTCACTTCCTCCCAGTCAAGGAATCGATCACAGCAGCTCAGCTGGCAGAGTTGTACACTTTCAGAGTGGTCTCCTTGCACGGTATTCCTCAGTTGATCACCTCAGACCGTGGAAGCATCTTCACTTCCAGGTTTTGGGATTCCTTCCAGCAGGCCATGGGCACAAAGATTCGTTTCAGCACTGCCTTTCACCCTCGGACTAGTGGCCAAGTCGAGAGAGTCAATCAAATCCTCGAGGATATGCTAAGAGCATGTGTCATCTCTTTTGGCATGAAGTGGGAAGATTGTCTCCTGTTTGTCGAGTTCTCCTAGAACAACAGTTTCCAAGCAAGCTCAGGCAAGGCCCCATTCGAGATTCTCTATGGCAGAAAGTGCCGTACTCCACTCAACTGGTCCGAAACCGGTGAACGCCAACTTCTTGGCAATGATATTATTTCTGAAGCTGAAGAGATGTGTCGTATCATCCGTGAGAATCTAAAAGCAGTGCAATCGCGCTAGAAGAGCTACTATGATAGTAAGCACCATGACTTGGCTTTCGAGATTGGAGACCATGTCTATCTCCGTGTTTCTCACATGAAAGGTGCTCAACGATTCAGTATCAAAGGAAAGCTTGCTCCAAGATACATGGGCCCTTTCAAGATAGTTGGCAAAAGAGGTGATCTAGCCTACCAACTCGAGCTACCTTCCAACTTCTCAAATGTGCACAATGTGTTTCACGTGTCACAACTTCGCAAGTGCTTCAAGACACCCGAGCGCACCATTGACTTCCAAGACATCGAACTCCAAGATGATTTGTCATACCGAGAGCATCCCATTGCCATTCTCGAAGAAACTGAGTGCAAGACTCGCAACAAGTCTATCAAGTTCCTGAAAGTGAAGTGGTCTCACCATTCCGACCGAGAAACCACATGGGAGCACGAGGACCACCTCCGTTCTGAATATCCGGAGTTCTTTCGTTCCTAGATCTCGGGACGAGATCCTTTCGTAGTAGGGGAGAGTTGTAACACCCCAGATGTAATCCTTCCATATTTGTATCCCTCAACCTTGCCATGTATGGGTTTTGTCATGTTGATCTTAATATATTGTTGCATTCTCTTGTTGTGTTTTTCATTCCTTCTCTCTTTGCATTTCATCTTCATATTATTTGTCATGTGCTTTGCATCATCATATTCATTTATGTTGCTCATGAGCATTGCACCCATTGTTATTGTTGTGTTCATCATGTAATGCATGATGGGTGTCATCATCTTCTCCTTGCCTCACCCAACTCTTGGGTTTCATCTATGCAATCTATTCACCATGACCTCTCTCTCAAAACCCTCTTCTTCTCAATTTAATTCATGATGCAACTTTGCTATCCCAAATAATTGTCCACCTTGTCTCATAATTCTCTATACCATGCCTTATGTCTCTCCTCCAAGTTTCATCCATTTTGGAGTTGTTTTGGTTGGGTTAAAAAATGGCACAAGTTTGAATTAAATTCAAACTTGTTTTATTTTTCTACCTCTAAAAATTGCCAGGACAATTTATTCAAATTCTGCATAAAGCCAGGATCTCGGGGATATTTTTATCTCCTCCAGACCTTTTCCTAATATCCCTGTGCATTTCTCTTTGCTTTTTCTGTTTGAAGAAATTGGAAAGAAAAGAGAGACGCCTTACCTGGGCCTCTTCCCAACTGAAGCCCACCTGGGTGCAGTGAGCAGCAGCGCCAGCCGCCAGCAGTCCGGCACCGGCGTTCGCCCTCTCCTCCTCCTTTCCACGCTGGATCGCCTCTGGCCCACCTACAGCCTCTCCCTCCTCTTCCTTTTCTTCCTCCTCTCGTTCTTTTCCTCCTCACAGTAAAACAAGAGGCAGAAGCACATGGCCACGAGGGCAACCATGGCTTCACCTCCCCCCTCCTATAAAGGTGCCCCAAGGCCTCCCCTAGGGTTCCTCCTCGCCTCCTTCTTCCTCCTTCACGCCGCCGCCGCTCCAGAGAAGCTCCCCACGCCCTGCTCCTTCCTCCGTGCGCCATGGCCGTCCCGGGTCCAAGTTCGCCGCCGGCCTAGTAGCAGGCGCCATTGGCCCGCCTCCTCACGTCCCCGAGCATCTACACGCCGCCCTGGTTCCATTCATACGCCAAGCCGTGCCCAAGGACGCCGTCCATGACACCATCTTCTTCACGGATTCAGCAAGACCATCAAGTTCCTCGACTCCCCGACGTCTCCACGTCGCGTCCCCGGCCTCAACTTCATGTCCTAGGTAAAGGAGGTACTCCCTTCTCCCTCCCTGCCAAACCTCGTACCCTCTCGCTCACCATGGTCCTCTCCGTCGTCGTTCCAAGTTCGTGCTCCCGGTGCTCTGCGTGAACCACTTCGTGCACCAGATGGGAAAATCTCAGATCTAGCCGTCCTCATGTCGTTTCCTTCGGCCAAAACATGTCCTAGGCCTAGCCCCATGTGAACCTCAGTGGTTTGCACCAAATCCATGCACCTAGGAGGTCTAGGGATCAAATCCCGAAGCCCTCTACATTTCTGAATTTTTCTGTGAGTTAACTGAAAAACTGCTACTCTGAAAACTGTTATCATTAGCTCCTGTTGTGATGAGGATTGTGACGGATCTATGGCTCCTTTGAGCACATGACTTAAACATGTTTTGAAAAGCTTTCTGCATACTACATCTACATGGCAATTGCATGAATTGATCTTCTTGTTAAGCCACTGCTACATCTGCTAAAAGTAAGCAACTTACTGTTATCTGTGATGTGCTCTGTTTTTCAGAGAAAATTGTCATTTTGTCATTTTTGTGTGAATTAATGCAAGTGCCATATGAATAAACTTTCAAAATGTATTTGGAGTATTTTCATGTCTTCTTGCTATTAGTATTTATTTCATGCCATGATATGTCATGATAAGAGTGCCACAAGCTTGTAAAAATGCCTAGTCATTGTAGCAGTTTGCTGTCAACATTAAATTGCATTTTGTGAGCTTGGTTGTGATGAATCCATGCTTCCTATGAGTTTGTGCCAACGTAATGAAATGATCTAGGCCATGTGTACTGTAGGCACATCCAAATTTCTTGCATTTTAAAGTGGATTTGCCTACTGTACCAGCCATGTTAAAACTGCCTGTCAGTGTTGCTGTCAGCTTTTGCTCTGTTATTCAGCTGTAACATTATTTTTGCATCTTGTTGTCTTCATTCCAATTAATCTGTGATGCTAATGAATTTGAACATATGGAATGAATTGCTGTGCATGTAGTATACTCATCCACATGTCTTGTTTGAGCATATTGGAGTACTGTAGCTTGTTGTTTTGATACTTGTAAGTTACCATGTTGCTGTTAATTACAGGTTTCATTGCATATTTGTTTTGCTCACCATTTGAGTTCTATGCATCCGTTCCTCGTGATCTTTATATCGATTTCAAGTGAAATCTTCCATTCTTTCCAGTGGCATACTTGGGTTGCCAAGATCTTGCCCATATCCATCTTTTCCTTCACCGTTCACTTCTCGTTACTATTTCTATCGGCCCGGTAGCACCGTTGCTTCATTCATGTCATGCTCATATTTTCCCCATGTCATGCATCCATCATTTTGCTTGTGCATATACGCCATTATTGTTTGTTTATTTCGGTGCTTGTTCTTTCTTATGGGTAGTACCGGGAGACGAGTCCGAATTCGAGGATCCTGTTGAGAACGTTTATGAGGAGCAGAGTTACTATCCTACCGAAGAGACTTCGGGAAAGATGATCATTACCCTTGATAACACTACTATCTTTGCTTGCTAGTTGTCTCGTTGCTATCGCTATGTCACGCTTCCTACCACATACATGTCAGCCTCTCATATGCCATGATACAGCGTCTAACCACCCTACCCAGCAAACCGTTGTTTGGCTATGTTACCGTTTTGCTCAGCCCCTCTTGTAGCGTTTTAGTTGCAGGTGTTGTGCAGGTTGTTCCATGTTGGGACATGGATATGTTGGAATATCACAATATCTCTTATTTAATTAATTCATCTATATACTTGGTTGTGTGTGGAAGGCTCGGCCTTTTGCCTAGTGTTTTGTTCCACTCATGACGCCTTAGTTTCCGTAATACCGGTGTTATGTTCCTTGATGAGCGCTTCTAACACATGTGGGGCATATGGGAACCCCCCTGATCACTTGTTTTAGGATAAGACTTCTCCAGCAAGGCCCAACATTGGTTTTAACATTTGCCAACATGAACCTAATAATTAATGCAAAGAGGGTCGCCACCTCGGGGACTCTTTTAATTCCAACATAACTCGGGCCAACGGCAAAACACAACCGTTGGTCCACCTACCTAGCAGTCGGCGGAGCCACCTTGGGGCAACTCGAGGTATTTGGCTACCGTCCACTATGCATAGACGGATGATGCCCGTAGATAGAGAGCGCGCGGCTCTAGACACGGATCTGGCTCACCGGGAGGTCTTGCTGGTTTAGTTTTGCCTGTTACGAGTGGCTTGTCCACCAGGATTCCTTATCGTCAGCATCGTGTTATCATGGTGTGAGGATGTTCCATCGGATGAGTGTGGAAATTTATAATGGACTACTTGGAGCACCCCTGCAGGGTTATATCTTTCGGAAAGCCGTGCCCTCGGTTATGTGGCGACTTGGAAATTTATAACCTCCGGTTGTAGAGAACTTGGCACTAAATCTAATTAAAATACATCAACCATGTGCATAACCGTGATCGTCTCTTTTTGAGGGAGTTCGGGAAGAGAACACGGTGGGGTCATGCTTGAACCGTAAGTAGGTGTTCAAGATCACTTCTTGATCATATTAAACTTGCGACCGTTATACGTAGTATGCTCATCTTGATTCTTGTACTCGTATGTTAGCCACTTAAACATGCTTAGTGCTTGCTGCAACCTCAACACATTTATCCCTTCCATTCCTATCGGCTTAAATAGTTCTGTTACCTTGGGTGATGAGATTGCTGAGTTCCTGTGGCTCACAGATTACTATAAACACCAGTTGCAGGTACGCTTGAGACAGACACAAGTGAGCCCGAGATACTCCATTGGGAGTACGACGATGAGCGTGGACGTATGTACGTCACGATGCCAGATGATCCGTAGTGGGCCCTAGTCGGTTGATCCGGGGATGATAGCAGGGTGGTGTTTTCTCGTTTGATTTCGTCCGTAGTCGGACCCTGTCTTTCATTTGGATGATTGTATGATGATTATGATATATTATGTTGTAGCATGTGGTGAGTGTAAGCCTTTATCTGGTACACTCATCTATTCATTCGGTTGTATGTATTTGAGAATCACCTTGCTATGCGATCCAAAATGGGGTTCTGTCACGATCTCGACTTCATCACGAGATTGTGATAGAGCTTCATATTGGGCGTTACATGTTGGCCCCTTAAAAATTGAGATGGAAGCCCTCAATGGAAAAATAGATCATTTGATTCACTTAATCAATGAAGGAAAAGAAAGTAAGTTGGGAAAGAGGAAGATTAATAATGGTACTGGACCAATTGGAAAAGAAATGGTTAGTCACACATCGAAAGACGATTATACTTGAAACTATGCATTATGCCTAGCTAAGGGCATTAAACAATAGCGTTTGTTGGGAGGAAACCCAATATTTATCCTTTTACTTTTATTTTATTTTTCTTGAGTCACATGCTTATTGCTACTGTAATGATTATGTTTTTACCTTTTAATTAGTGTTTGTGCCAAGTAATGCCTTTGGGATGATTTAGATGATAGTATAATTGATGTTGTTTGAAAACAGAAAGTTTTGCGCCCAGTTCTGGAATTTCTATTCTGTACTGGAATGTGATAAAATTCTGATTTTTTTACACAATATTGGGATACAAATTGTTTATGTATTCCTAATGTTTCAGATTTTTGGAGTTACAGAAGTATGACTTTAATTCACATCATTACATACTGTTCTCTTTTAGACAGCTTATGTTTTTAATTGCATATGTGCTTGTTTTGATGATGCTATTGGTTATATCGGGGGGTATAAGTCCTGGAGAAGTTAGAATACAGTAGATATTATGCAAGAACAATTATGAATCAATTTAGAACAGTACCTAAAGTGGATGATTGATTTATTTTACTAACAGATCTCACGAAGTTTCTGATGAGTTTTGTGTGCTGAAGTTTTCAAGTTTTGGGTGAGATCACAATGCATGAAGGGATAAGGAGAGGCAAGACCCTAATCTTGGGGATGCCCAAGGAACCCCAATGTAATATTCAAGGAAGACCCAAGCGTCTAAGCTTGGGGATGCCCCGGATGGCATCCCCTGTTTCGTCCATAATTCATCGGTATGCTACTTGGAGCTATATTTTTATTAATCACATGATATGAGTTTTACTTGGAGCGTCTTGTGCCATAGTTTTATTTTGTTTGCTTGTTAGTTTGCCACAATCATTCTTTGCTGGACACACCTTTTGAGAGAGACACACATTCATCATAATTTGTTAGAATACTGTATGTGCTTCGCTTCTATCTTTTGAGTTATGCAGTTGCTCATGTGCTTCACTTATATCTTTAGAGCACGGTGGTGGTTATATTTTAAAGAAATGAATTACTCTCATGCTTCACTTATATCTATTTGAGAATCTCTAAATAGGAAGTGGTAATTTGCATGGGTTATATGATTGGTCTAATAATGATAGGTATAGAAGAGTGGTATAATAAAAGCTTGCATATTGATCACTGAATATAATAAGCCTGATTCCTTGCAATAGTTTTGCGACATAAAGATCGTAATATGTGAATGTACTAGTTGATTATCATGGTCTAGTAGAAATATCGATGTTAAAGTTTGTGATTCCCAAAGCATGCACGTATAGTTTTAGTTTTGCGATGAAGTTGGAGCATGATTTATTATTGATTGTCTACTTTATGAGTGGCGGTCAGGGACGAGCGATGGTCTTTTCCTCCAAATCTATCCCCCTAGGGGTATCAAAAGTTATGCTTTGCTTCGAGGGCTAATAAACTTTTGCAATAAGTACCACTACTGCAGGATGCTACTAACGCGACACATGTTTCAGAGACACTTCTACCAAACTGTGTGCGATGCATGAATAGCAAACGGTATCGTAATAAAACCGTCACCAATAAGACGAACTGTGTGCGATGGCGGAGTCATCAAGCACGATTCAGATTAGAGTTCCGTGTGCGATACGTGGCATATAGTTGATCCATATGAACTGTTTGCGATGAGCCAGAACAACAGAAACGGTCAACCAGATCGAGGTGTGTGTGATATACGGCATACAATTCACTCGGATGAACTGTTTGCGATTAGCCAACACAACAGAAATGGTCAGCCAGATCAAGGTGTGTGTGTGTGTGATAGACGGCATACAATTCACTCGGATGAACTGTTTGCGATGAGCCAAAACAACAGAAATGGTTCAACTTAACAAGATGTGTGTGATACATGGCAAACAGGTCAGTAATCAGAAATGTGTGGGAAGACCGATAATAACACAGACGATTCCTGCTAATGAGCCGTGTGTGTTGTGGGCAAATACTTGTTGGTATACAATTTTATCGATTAATGAAATCATCACCAACGGGTTCCCTTGTTTAGCCCGTGGGCGATGTGATTTGCTTTGTCCGCACAACATCTATGCTCTGTCTACAGAAAAACAACATATATACTTATAGGGACATGATTGCATAACCAAATTAAACATCCAATTACGTTATATCCCAAATACCAGAAATATTGCAAGGTTCAAATTCCAGCATTACAAGGCCCAAATTCAAAGATTACAAGGTTCAAACTGTTCTACAAATCAAATTCATCTTCTTCAGAATCTGAGCCATGCACTATTTCTGCGAATGGATCTGTCACCGAGAAGTCATATCTCAGTTTGATAGTGACTTCCGAATAATCTGTCATTTGAAGTTCCAAACTGAAATTCAGCTTCTGCAGAGCCTTTTCCATTCAGTTGTAGACGCCTGCGCTGATCAGCAAACCATTCACTTCTGCGCACTAAATATAGGGCAAACCTCATTACCTTGAGCACACTTGCTCTTTGAACAAAGAACCTCGTGAATTTAATCTCTGGTCCGGTGCCTCGGTACTCGTTCAAAGTATTTTTTGTGAGATGAAGATCAAGGCATTCAATGGGATTGTTATATTGCGCCATATATTCCACTTTCGGGTCAGCTTTTATCTGCAAAAGAACACAACATATTAGTGCCTAGCTGCAGTTTTGAACACTTCGGGCCTCTTTGCTTTGCAGGATTTCTAAAATACACGAATAGAGTAACATGCCATCTTCAATCGTTCATGATTAACATCTCAAAAAAAATATGTATTGAAATCCTCCAAATTTCCTTTAGAAATCATACTACATTTGTCATTGTAATCATGGGTAAAAGTAACAACAAATTGAACTCCGTTGTGGTTAACAATTAACAGGAAAGGAGCATCACCTCGATGTATAGCTTCTCCATGCACGGAAAGCATCTAAGGAATCTAACAACTTCATCCAGATCGGGGCTGACAGAATGTAGTGCCAAGATCTTCACTGTGCGCAGAGACGGGGCCAAGCTTGTGGGGATCATTTTCTGGATGATAGCCGAACATAGATCAACAAAAAATAGAAAAAATGTGATGTCCAATAAGAAGAAGGAGAAGAGACTACTGCAGGAAGGTCCAAAGACGACACATGTATAGGAGACCATTTGACCAAACTGTGTGCGATGCATGAATCGCAAACGGTATACTAATAAAATCGTCACTAATAAAATGAACTATGTGTGATGGCTGATCCATCAAGCACGATTTAGATAAGAGTTACGTTTGCGAAACGTGGCATACAATTGATCCATACGAACTGTTTGCGATGAGCAAAAAAACACAAACGGTTACCCAGGTCAAGATGTGTGCGATAGACGGCATACAGGTCACTCGGATGAACTGTTTGCGATGAGCCAAAACAATACAAACGGTTAGCAAGATCAAGGTGCGTGCGATTGATAGCATACAGGACACTCGGATGAACTGTTTGCGATGAGCCAAAATAACACAAATGATTCGGCGTAACAAGATGTGTGTGATACCCGGCAAACAGGTCAGTAATTAGAATTGTGTGTGATGACCGATAATAACACAGACGATTCCTTCTAATAAGTTGTGTGTGTTGTTTGCAAACGCTTGCTGGTAAACAATTGTCTGTGATCCATGGAGTCATCACCGACGTGTTCCCTAGATTAATCGTATGCGATGTGATTTGCTCTGTCTGCACAACATCTATGTTCTGTCTACAGAACAACAACATATATACTTATAAGAACATGATTGCATAACCAAATTAAACATCCAATTACATAAGTGAGTACACATAACATTTGCACACACCTCAATAAACAATTACATGCATACTAAACTAGGAGAAACAATCATTAAATTATGTACTTGTTGTGACGCCTGCCGCCATTGCTCTGCTTGTGGCTCGATCCCTTGCCTGGGGCAGGATGAAGGCACTTCCTCATGTCAACGATTCGCCTGTACAACTCATAGCTTGTGTACGCGTCCTTGGGTGTCCATTGGAGCCGCTAGATATCCTCTCTGTATGTGTCGTCGTGGGTGTGCTTATTGTGTTGTGGGGCGTGATCGAAAGGTTGAAGAGATTAAGGTAAATGGCCGCGGGAATAAATGGGCGATGGACGACCTGGAATCTCGGCATGTCCGCATGGCAGTTTTTGCAGAGCGTAATTGCATCGTTGGACACGTAACTGCATCGTGGCACCGCGCCCGGCGCAACCGCATGCATATGGCACCCCGAACATACGTAATCGTGCGCCGGCCCCAACCGTTGGTAGCGTGCGTGGAGGGATGCGGGCAGAGCGCGTGGAGGGACGCGAGCAGAGCACGCCGCGGCCGCCTAAACCGCGAGCAACCACACACAAAGAGCAGTTGAACATGCAGGGAATGGCCCTCTACAAGCCGGATGGTGGTTGCGAGATGGCGGCGCCCTGGGAAATGACGCCGCATTTCACATCACACCGTGGGCGAACAATCGTTCGCGACGCTGCGTAGAGAACGGTCGTTTGCTAGGTAATTAAATCGTAAACGTTTTTTTATTATTAAGCGTATGTGTACGAGTGATACCTCCTTTTTATTGATCCGGTATTGGAACAAAAAAGTGTATCCCACACCTATTACCCCAGAGGGGACCCAGGATTGTCGAACCCATGAGAGGAAGATTCCCTTGAAGCGATGGCCTCTAGCAAGCTTTTGTCAAAGTGTCAAATCCAGCTTTTGACCGGATCAAGCAAGCAAATAGTAATTCAAACACTTATAAGAAAAAGAGGTACGGGTATGAGGTCTTAATGCTTACAACCATGTATTTGTGTTGGGACCAGATATGATCTTAATTTGTGTGCTGGAAGTCACCCATCGAGATGTGCTTGTTACGGGTCGAAGTGGGGGATGTGTCCAAATAACATCTTGACTGGCACGAGTCCTACATCAAGAATTAGTTTTCCTATCGCAGGCCCTATCCGTCGCGCAGGGTTGCCTCGATAATTAAGATAATGAAATCAGACAAGAGCTTTGGGCATTTAATGACAACACCTCATATATCCCCAAGGATATGATCCATGTTACCCCTACTGAACCTTACTGTCACCGGTGTTCGGTGTAACACTTCACGGTCTCCTTGCTCCTAGCCTCACCGGTGCTCGATCTCCATGATCCTGGGTACCTGCAGGGATGAAGATCACAGACAAGACAAGAGACATATACGGAACAATTTTATTTCACACATACGGGACGTTATTTCAAAGGCCTTCCATTGATCCCCACAACAAATACAGAGGGTTGCAATGCTCTTGCCTCAACCCATACCTTACCGGACTACTCACACATGGAGATCAAATCGCAAGAAGAAAACATTGAAGAACACATCTTGGATATAGATTGATTGCAAATATGTCTTACAATGGATGCCTTGTGCGATGCATGATTACAAGTATGAACTAGATGAGGAAGCACTATGGTCGTGATGGTGGCTATGGAGATGGAAATGGCGGCGGCTAGGGTTTGTGGATGAAGATGATGATGAAGGTGTTCTGGCTGGTGATAACGCTCTCCCCGTACTCCTTCTGTTGACATTTCGATGGGGTCCCCTTTATAAAAGTTGTACAGGTGGACGATCTGCCTCGGTTGCCACGCCATACGGGCGCTCATACGGGCACGTGTGCCCGTATGGAACGCCGTATTTTGTAATGATTTTGCAGAAATGTCTCCTGTTGATTCTTTCTTCCTCCATTCTCCTTCCTTTCCATTCCCACACGTGATTTCTTCCCCTTTTAGCCCATTTCCTGTGGAAACACATCAAAGAGAGGATTTGTGGAATCCCTTGCACTTATTAGCCATTAGTGATAATATCAGAGCAAATATCTCTTTTTAACTGAAATATCTCGGTTTAAACGAAGGTGAAATGAGTGTAAAAATATCACTCATCAACTCCCCCAAGCTTAAACTTGATCGTCCTCGAGCAACAAAAAGAGAAATCCGAATCATAAGGAACTCAGTTGTTTAAATCAAAATAACGAGAAGGTTTTGGTTCACTTACGATCGGTATGCCTAGATAGCCCTCCGCTTCTTGACCTTAAAACTTAGCATAGCTGTAGAGGTGGCATTGTTATAGTGCAAGTGTTAGTGAAGCAAAGATAATCAATACAAAGTTCTTGATCTACTAGATAAAACAACTTTGCAACACTCTATTCTATTTATTCTAGACAACACTTGCTTGTCGGGAATGCACGGAAGAGTTTTCTTTTGATAGAGCCATAAAAACATATGTTAGGGAGTGAAAAGCATGTAGAAAAATAAGATGCTCTAGTGCTCATCAGCACACCCACAATTATTTCCTCCTCAAGGCTCTTAAGCACATCATTTCAATCATTTTTTGCTGGAACTTTGGTTGTCATGTGAAGGGATTATGCCAAATAAGTGATCATGCATAGAAATTCGTTGTGGCTTAATGTTTGGGAACTATGGACCTTTGATGAATGTCTCTTTCGAGCTCTGTTGATCAGTCCCCTTTATTTACCACATACACACCCATTCAAGAGAGAGCCGAATAATATGCGTTTGTAGTGTTGCCACTACGTACGGTAACAAACTCATAGCCGAAATCCGAGCTATCGCTCTTGGTGGACCGTTCATTGGCTAGCGGAGTCCTCAGCATAACATCAAGAAAGGTGACGAAGCCACATTTACACACGCACACGTGCATAAAGTAGCAAGGCCATGGCACCAGCGAGAAGTTGAAGCACCATGTAAGTGATACAACACAGATTTTTGGCATAACCTCGTACACCCTTCAACTAAGTTCCTCTAGACAATTTAATCCACAAGTGCTATCAAGTCTATTAAAATTAACAACATGGGGTTGAGCATTTCAAACATCATTTCCACTACAATTTTTCTCAACTCCCAAGTGTTTGAAGACTTTCTCTTGTGCATGGTTATTATTATTTAAGATCATTTCATTAAAAACAGTCCCACGGCAAGTCTTGGTTTTCTAAACTAAACAGAACAAAGGCTACAAAACTATTTCAGCTACTAGAACAAAACCTTTGTCTTAATTATCAAGACTTACTCCCATTTTCACATATCACACATACTACTACTACATCTAGTCTAAGTATTTCAAGTGCAAAAGATGGGAGTCGTAAGACATACCTTCACGGTTGTGAATTTACACACTTCTCTTCCTTACTCTTGCATTCCTCGTTGTCCGGCGTAGATCAACTCCTCTGAAAACAAAATGTAAACGAACTCCAAAGGGAAAAATAAAGAGCAAAGCAAAGCTTATTCTATTTTTTTGGTTTTTGGGTTTTTGAAAACTAACTTGCAAATGAAAAATCACAAAGGCAAAAGCAAATAAAAGCAAAGTGTTGGAACAGACCAACACGAGTGTTTTGAAGCACCACGAGCTTAAGTACAACCTCATTACAATTTATTCAAATAATACCGCCACATCTTGATGTAGAATTGGTGATGACCTCCCCCAACCTTAGGCTTTTGCAAGCCCAAACCGGCGGGATCATTGTGGCGGTTGGTCAGGCGCCCATCCTTGGCTCCACTTAGAGAAGTTCATGTTCATGTAGGCGGACGTGCCTCGAAGAGACTCGGCGAGGTTGCTCATATCTTGGATAGAGTCCTGGAGGTTGTTGAGGTCCGTGTAGGTGGTGTAGCCTCCTTGTTGTGGCTGCTCTTGGGGCTGCTCCTCTTCTTCGTCGGCGGCGAGATCTTCTTCATGTACTTGTTCTGGTTCTGGGCCTTCTCGGTCAAACGATGCATCTCCTTCCTGCGCAACATAGAGCAATTGTCCATGTTCTATGGAAAAATGGTTAGGCATAGGAGTGGGCACCAAGTATGCCACTCCAGGAATTTTGATGCAATGACAGCCATTACGAACAACTACCATTCCAGCGCTAGTGAGAACACGAATATTAATAAGTGTGTTACCGATAATGGGGCGAAGGTGATTGTAGTTGAGACCAAGGGAGTTGGCCAACATGGTGATCACTCCTCCACACACGATATCCCCTTGTGCATGATTTTCCTGATGCGCGAGGTGTAGCAATAGTGTTGCCCCTAAGTTGGGCGAATAACCGACGTCAAGGTTCGCTGCTTTCCCGAGAACTAGCATGTTCTCATCATTCACCTTTTAAACTTCTCCTCGTGCCTGCAACGAATTAGTGATAACATAATAGAGATAAAGTATAGCAGGACTTTCAATGCAACTAGCTCTTGAGCCACTTGTGCTCATCAAATTGAAGTATTGCCTTGGGTGCGGGTCAGTGAAATCATAAACATATCTAAGATCATCATCATTGTTGGTGAAGCCAAAGTAGTTACACCACTTGTCTAGAGTGATGTTGAAGTCTTGGTCCAGGAGACGAAAAGTGATCCTCTCCTCCTCATCTGTATTTAGCACCAAACCAACATTGTGCGAGAGAGTGCTAAGAAACTCAAGCGTTAAGCATTCATATGTCTCACATCCCAGGTAAACAAAATGATGCATCCCGGCATTATGACAAAGCAAATTGAAATCGTTAATAATACCTAGCTTGGCGAGTGTGGTCGCGCAAGCCCATTTGGTTGCTTTCATCTTCCTTGTTCTGAGCTTTTGGAATTTCTACCTTGCTTCACGGTTGGTGAAGACGATCCCCTGGGTTAAAACTTGTTGTGGCAGTGCGGTGGATGAACTCGAAGCACTGCGTACGCGAGTGGACCTCCTCGTAAACATCTACAAAACAATTTTTTAGTCCAATACATTTAAACAATATTGATTCTACGGTAGTCACAACATCATACTCTAAAAACATCAACGAATCCAAGCCAAACACAAATTTGGATCAAAAATATGCATCTCCTAGTCATGGCAATGCTAGGCATGCAGAACATGGATTTGTGAAAAATAAATTGGGGATCGGAGGAGAAACATACCGTAGATCGATCACACGGAAGGATTTGTACTGAAATTGAGTGAGTAGAGAGATCGGGCGAAGTTTTGCTAGGGTTTGGAGAGGTTTGGAGGAAGAAGAAGAAGAAAAGAGAGAGATGGGGGTGATTTACCTTCTTCCTCGGGCTTATTGGAGCCGCCAGGGGTCGAAACGACCGCTCATACGGGCGCATGCACCCGTATGGAACGCCGTCTTTCATCCTGATGTCTTACCTGCGTCTGTTCATATATGAAACGACCACTGAAACGGGCGGCGGTGTCCATTTGAAACGCCATCTTTCGTCCTGATCATTTTCTTCTCCTGGTCGATGGTGTCATACGACCGCTCGAACGGGCATGTGCGCCCGTTTGGAATGCCGTCAAATACTCTGGTCTTTCTTCTCGTTTCTGTAGAGGTTTGGAACGACCGCCGAAACGAGCGCTTACGCTCGTTTGAAACGCCGTCTTTCACTCTGATTTCTCTGGTTGTTTTGCGTTGGAACCTCCAGCAGGCCATACGACTGCCACGGTCGTTTTAAAGGTCGTCTTTTGATCTGTTTCTTCTGAAACTTTTCTTTTTCTTTGTTCTCCCACGGGGTTAGTTCCAAGGCAATACATAGACATATTTCCAGGCATCCAACATCGATACAACATATTTTTCAATTTGCACATAGCAAAAGCCTTCATTAGATCAACTGTTCCAAACTTACTTCTTCATAGAGAACTTCAATCACTCTTTTATTGAAACAAAACTAAAAAATTTCTTGTCTACTTTATTCGCATGGGTTGCCTCCCACGAAGCGCTTGTTTTCGGTGGGTTAGCTCGACCATAGTGGTGATCAAGGTGGTGCAAACACACCGAGACCATAGCTTCGGGCATTCACGATGATGCCTTCTTCGGTGTAGGTCTTCATTTTCTTTTTCCTAGGGAAATGTCTCACAAAAGGATCTTTAGCTGGTATGTCAAATCTTACATTCCCCTCAAACACATTTATCACAGCTTTGATAGTCCTTAGAAAAGGTCTACCAAGAATTATAGGGGCAATTGGATCTTCAGGCATATCTACTATCACAAGATCAATCATGATAGGGCAATCATTAATTTGAACTATAACACCATGATTAATGCCTACTGCCCTAGTAAAAGTAGAATTACCCATATTCAATATAATCTCAGTAGTAGCATAAGGACCTAGATTGAGACTATCATAAACAGACTTAGGGATAGTGGAAACACTAGCCCCTAGATCACATAAGGCACCGAATTTATTCAATCCTATCTAAACCTCTATTGTAGTTTCAAAAGCATCTTCTTGTTTAGCTGGTAACTTACTGTAGAGGTTCTTCCTTTCATCATCAAGTTCACATACCTTGGCTGCAACTTATTCAACAAAGACATTATATGTTTCGTTATCAGTTACCTCCGGTAGTGGATACTTCATGGATATCATCTTTACAAAGTCAGCAATGGTGTAGTTGTACTCCGGCACATGGCTTGTGTCAAGTACTTCTGCCTTCCCTTCGTTGCTTCTCATAATTTTAACATCTTCAACCGGGTTAGGCTCCAGTTTACCTGCAAACTTGGCTAGAATTAATGTTTGGCTCTCTGCAATTTTAGCCATTTGTGCTTCCATATTCTTGGATCTTCCTTCAAGTATCTGCACATCATTTGTTAGTCCAACAACCTTACTGGTCAATTGACCAAGTAAGTTATCATGGTTCTTCAAGATATTCTTGAAGTTCTCATTTTGCTCAGTCTAACTAGCAATAAAACTTTTAAGAGTTTCTTCAAGAGTATTTCTATTGCTACCATTAGCTCCATTAAAATTGTTGGATGCTCCTCCATTACTAGGGTCAGGGAGTCTAGGAGCATAACCATTATTTGTCCAATTAGGATTGTAGCTATTACGAGCAATAAGATTCACATCACTTGTTTCTTCATTAGTGAAGGGATTCACGTTTACCTCTTCTTTACCTTTCATTACGGAGATAAGTCCATCAAGCTTAGTTGTCAACTCTGTGTTACTTTCTTCAATGGCATTCACCCTCCTGACGGTGGATCTTTCAACATGCCATTGGGCATGGTTCTCTTGCATATCATCCAGTAGTTTCTTGACATCTTCTATGGGTTTTCCCATGATTGTTCCTCCTACAGCTGTATCAAGCATAGTTTTTGACATGTGATTTAAACCATTATAAAACATATGAAGGATTAACCATTCCTCCATTCCATGATTGGGACAGTTCCTGTTTGTTGCATGTTTTTTGTTTCACAGAATATCCATATCAAACAAAGTCCAAATGCAATAAAATTTTACGGAGATTTATTTGGGAATATATGTGATTTTTGGGAAGAAGAATCAACGCAAGACGGTGTCCGAGGTGGCCACGAGGCACCAGGGCGCGCCTGGGGGGGGCAAACGCGCCCTGGTGGGTCGTGAGCACCTCGTAAGTCGGTTGACCCCCTTCTTTCTCCGAAAGATATATAATATCCGGAAGAAAATCATGTTAAAATTTCAGCCCAATCGGAGTTACGGATCTCCGGGAATTTAAGAAACAGTGAAAGGCCAGAAAACAGGAGCGCGAAACAGAAGAGAACAGAGAGAGAGATCCAATCTAGGATGGGCTCCTGCCCCTCCGCCGCCATGGCAGCCATGGACCAGTGGGGAAACTCTTCTCCCATCTAGGGGGGAGGCCAAGGAAGAATAAGAAGGAAGGGGGCTCTCTCCCCCTCTCTTCCGGTGGCGCCGGAGCGCCGCCGGGGGAAACATCGTGATGGCGATCTACACCAACAACTTCGCCGCCGTCAACACCAACTCTCTCCCCCTCTATGCAGCGGTGTAACCTCTCAATTCCCGCTGTAATTCTCTACTTAAACATGGTTCTTAATGCTACATATTATTATCCAATGATTTGTAGCCATCCTATGACGTTTGAGTAGATTCTTTTTGTCCTATGGGTTGATTGATGATCGTGATTGGTTTGAGTTGTATGTTTTATTTTGGTGCTGTCCTATGGTGCCCTCCGTGTCGCGCAAGCGTGAGGGATTCCCGCTGTAGGGTTTGCAATACGTTCATAATTCTCTTATAGTGGGCGGCTAGAGTGACAGAAGTTTACACCCGAGTAAGGGGGTTGTTGCGTATGGGAGTAAAGGGGACTTGATACTTAATGCTATGGTTGGGTTTTACCTTAATGATCTTTGCTAGTTGTGGATGCTTGCTAGATTTCCAATCATAAGTGCATATGATCCAAGTACGGAAAGTATGTTAGCTCATGCCTCTCCCTCATATAAAATTGCAATAATGATTACCGGTCTAGTTATCGATTGCCTATGGACAAATCATTCTCTTGTGTTACAAAAGCTTTGTACTAAACAACTAACTTTTATTATCTTGCAAATTACTCGTAGTTTTATTCTCGCAAAGTACTTCTAGTTTTATTCTTGCAAACTTATCCTATCATCTACAAAATAGTTTCATACTTGTTCTAGGTAAAGCGAACGTTAAGTGCGCGTAGAGTTGTATCGGTGGTCGATAGAACTTGAAGGGAATATTAATTCTACCTTTAGCTCCTCGTTGGGTTCGACACTCTTATTTATCGAAATAGCTACAATTGATCCCCTATACTTGTGGGTTATCAAGACCTTTTTCTGGCGCCGTTGCCGGGGGGCAATAGCGTGGGGTTGATATTCTCCTGTGTGCTTATTTGCTTTATAACTAAGTAGATTTTATTTTCTGTTCTTTATCTTTAGTTATGGATATGGAACACGAAATACCAAAAAAAATAGTTGTACTTGCTACTCATGGAGATGGGGAACCTCCTAAAACCCTCGATGCTCGTTATGTGGAAAACATTAAATACTACTTTGATAATCCTGATAAATCTCCATTCAACTTGATAATGGGATATACTTTGGATCAACGGGAATACTTTAGGGATTATCGTTTGTCTCAAAAAGGGAAACTCTTATGGGATCAAATTTATTTTTTGCATTGGTATGCTCAGAATTTATGCTTAAGATACGATTATACTTGTTGCTCTAAGATGAAGGCTCCACACCTTCCCTTTTCATGTAAATTTAATGATAATGAAACCTTGGCTTCTTATGCTAATGGTGTATATGATTACTATGATGTGGAACAAATAGAAGAATTTGTTGCTTTTAAGGGTGCTTATGAAATTGAATCTTTGTTTGAAAAGTATGAAAATTATGATGATGCTGTTTACAGATCTGAAAATTATGCTATACTAAAATATTGCTATGAGAATTATTAATACAATGCCTATATTGATCAATTTATTGAGAAAGTCTCCGCTGTCAAAGAAGAGACTAATATTTTGCAGGAATCTATTGAAGAAGAAATTGATGACACTGTGAGCTCATTAGATGAAAAAATTGAGGAGGAGAGCGAAGAACAAAAAGAGGAAGAGCGGATTGATCACCCGTTCCCACCTTCTGATGAGAGTAACTCTTTATCCCGTACATTGTTTAATTTCCTTCGTGTTTATCGAAGGATGAATGCTATGATAATTGCTATGATCCCTTGGATTCGTTTGAAATATCCCTTTTTGATGAAATTGATGCTTGCTATGCTTGTGGCCATGATGCCAATATGAATGATGCTTATGGAGATGAACTTTCTATAGTTCCTTATGTTAAACATGAACTTGTTGCTATTGCACCCACACATGATAGTCGTATTATCTTTTTGAATTCTCCCAACTACACTATATCAGAGAAGTTTGTGCTTATTAAGGATTATATTGATGGTTTGCGTTTTACCGTTGCACATGATGATTTTGATGAATATAATATGCATGTGCTTGCTGCTCCTACTTGCAATTATTATGAGAGAGGAACTACATCTCCGCCTCTCTATGTTTCCAATGCGATAAAATTGCAAGAAACTATTTATACTATGCATCGGCACTTACTTGATGTGCATGAATTGTTCTTTTATGACATGCCGATGCATAGGAAGAGAGTTAGACTTCGTCATTGCATGATATATGTTGCTTTGTGCTCACTACTAAAATACAAATCATTGTTAATTAAAATTGGCTTTGATATACCTTGGGATCCGGGTGGATCAATTACTTGAGCACTTTATGCCTAGCTTAATGGATTTAAAGAAAGCGCTGCCAGGGAGACAACCCGGAAGTTTTAGAGAGTCATTTATTTCTGTTGAGTGCTTTTATAAAGTTTAAAAATAAGAAAATATAGAGGGGAACCTAAAACTTTTCAAAAAGGAAAGTGAAAGTAAGAAAGACGAGCACCGTTGAAGTGGGGGAGCTCCTTGAACTTTGTTCATGCCCATGGAAACTTTGCAAATCTCGAATTACAGAAACTTTTCAACAAAAATAATTATCCCCTTGTACAAATCCATTGTATTATAAAAATAATACGCCAAGATTTGCCTTTAGGATGTTTAAATTGCTTGTTTGGTATGTGCAGTGCAAAAACATAAACTTTTGCTGTAGTGCGTGAATTTACATTTTTAACTGGAACATGCAAAAATTCTGAAATTTTTACACGGTACTTCTATGCAAATTATTTATTTTTTACTAATTTTTCAGAATTTTTGGAGTTACAGAAGTATATGTACCATCTGCATCTTTACACACTGCCCTGTTTTCAGAGATTGCTGTTATAGTTTCGTTATTTGCGCATGTTTGAAATCGTGTTGAGCCCCGTTGACTTGGGAGCCATAGAATTGTGATAGAAAATAGTGGGTAATGTTTGATTATAATTATACAATAATATTACGGCAGAACATGATGGGATTTGACGTTATATGTACTAACCCCGCTAATAAAAAGTTCGGTTAAGTTTTGTGTGGATGAAGTGTTCGAAGATCGAGGTGGTATCGATATGAGGAGAATAAGGAGAGGCAAGAGTTCAAGCTTGGGGATGCTGAAGGAACCCCAAGTAAATATTCAAGGAGACTCAAGCGTCTAAGCTTGGGGATGCCTCGGAAGGCATCTCATCTTTCTTCAACAAGTATCGGTATGTTTCGGTTTTTGTTTTGTACACATGATATGCGTAAATTCTTGGAGCGTCGTGTGCTTTTTATTTTTCTTTTAATAAATTCACCATCCTGATATGAGATAGTCCTTGGTTGATTTATAGAATGCTCTTTGCACTTCACTTATATCTTTTGAGTATGGCTTTATAGAATGCTTCATGTGCTTCACTTATATCATTTGAAGTTTGGATGCATGTTTCTCTTCATATAGAAAACCGTTATTTATAGAATGCGCTTTTGCTTCACTTATATTTATTAGAGCATGGTATTTTGTAGAAATAATTAAACTCTCTTGCTTCACTTATATCTATTTAGAGAGTCAACAGGAATTGGTCATTCACATGGTTAGTCAGAAAATCCTACATAAACCTTGTAGATCACTGAATATGATATGTTTGATTCCTTGCAATAGTTTTGCGATATAGAGATGGTAATATGTGGGAGGTACTAGTGAATGATTGTGGTTTAGTAAGAATATTGGTGTTAAGGTTTGTGATTCCCAAAGCATGCACGTATAGTCTCTCGTTATGCTAAGAAGTTGGAGCATGATTTATTATTGATTGTCTTACTTTGCGTGGAGGTCGGGGGCGCGCGATGGTTAACTCCTACCAACCTCCCTCCTAGGGGCATGCGTAGTAGTATTTTGCTTGGAGGGCTAATAAACTTTCGCAATAAGTATGTGAGTTCTTTATGACTAATGTGAGTCCATGGATTATACGCACTCTCACCCTTCCGCAATTTGCTAGCCTCTTCGGTACCATGCATTGCCCTTTCTCACATCGAGAGTTGGTGCAAACTTCGCCGGTGCATCCAAACCCTGTGATATGATACGCTCTATCACACATAAGCCTCCTTATATCTTCCTCAAAACAGCCACCATACCTACCTATTATGGCATTTCCATAGCCATTCCGAGATATATTGCCATGCAACTTCCATCATCATCATATACATGACTTGAGCATTCATTGTCATATTGCTTTGCATGATCGTAAGATAGCTAGCATGATATTTTAATGGCTTGTCGTTTTTTGATATCTTTGCTACGCTAGATCATTGCACATCCTGGTACACTGCCAGAGGCATTCATATAGAGTCATACTTTGTTCTAGTATCGAGTTATAATTTTTTTTGAGTTGTAAGTAAATAGAAGTGTGATGATCATCATTATTCATTATTAGAGCATTGTCCTAGTGAGGAAAGTATGATGGAGACTATGATTCCCCCACAAGTCGGGATGAGACTTTGGATAAAAAAAAAGTGAGGCCAAAAAGAGCCCAAGAAAAAAAAGAAAAAAAAGAAAAAAAAGAGAAAAAAAATGAAATGAGAGAAAAAGAGAGAAGGGGCAATGTTACTATCCTTTACCACACTTGTGCTTCAGAGTAACACCATGTTTTTCATATAGGGAGTCTCCTATGATTTCATTTTCATACACTAGTGGGAATTTTCACTATAGAACTTGGCTTGTATATTCCGATGATGGGCTTCCTCAATTGCCCGAGGTCTTGAGCAAGCAAGTTGGATGTACACCCACTTAGTTTTCAGTTTGAGCTTTCATACACTTATAGCTCTTAGTGCATATGTTGCATGGCAATCCCTACTCCTTGCATTGACATCAATTGGTGGGCATCTCCATAGCCCGTTGATTAGCCGCGTCAATGTGAGACTTTCTTCCTTTTTTGTCTTCTCCATATTAATCTCTACCACCGCATTCTATTCCACCCATAGTGCTATATCCATGGCTTGCGCTCATGTATCGCGTGGGGGTTGAAAAAGCTGAAGCGCGTTAAAAAGTATGAACCAATTGCTTGGCTGACACCGGGGTAGTACATGATAAATACTTTGTGTTAATAAGATGGAGCATGACAAGGCTATATGATTTTGTAGGGATAGCGTTCTTTAGCATTTTTATTCTGAAAGGCATGATTGTTTGTTGGGATGCCTAAGTATTGATGTCTTTATATCAAATTATAGACTATTACTTTGAATCACTCGTGTCTTAATATTCATGCCATGATTAGATTACATGATCAAGATTATGCTAGGTAGCATTCCACATCAAAAATTATCTTTTCTATCATTTACCTACTCGAGGACGAGTAGGAATTAAGCTTGGGGATGCTGATACATCTCCATTGTATCTATAATTTTTGATTGTTTCATGCCAATATTCTACAACTTTCACATATTTTTGGCAACATTTTATATTATTTTTGGGACTAACATATTGATCCAGTGCCCAGTGCCAGTTCCTGTTTGTTGCATGTTTTTTGTTTCACAGAATATCCATATCAAACAAAGTCCAAATGCAATAAAAATTTACGGAGATTTATTTTGGAATATATGTGATTTTTGGGAAGAAGAATCAACGCAATACGATGTCCGAGGTGGCCACGAGGCACCAGGGCGCGCCTGGGGGGGGGGGCAAACGCGCCCTGGTGGCTCGTGAGCACCTCGTAAGTCGGTTGACCCCTTCTTTCGCCGCAAGAAAGATAATATCCGGAAGAAAATCGTTTTAAAATTTCAGCCCAATCAAAGTTACGGATCTCCGGGAATTTAAGAAACGGTGAAAGGCCAGAAAACAGGAACGCGAAACAGAAGAGAACAGAGAGAGAGAGATCCAATCTAGGAGGGCTCCTGCCCCTCCGCCGCCATGGCAGCCATGGACCAGTGGGGAAACTCTCCTCCCATCTAGGGGGGAGGCCTAGGAAGAAGAAGAAGGAGGGGGCTCTCTCCCCCCCTCTTCCGGTGGCGCCGGAGCGCCGCCGGGGGAAACATCGTGACGGCGATCTACACCAACAACTTCGCCGCCGTCAACACCAACTCTCCCCCCCTCTATGCAGCGGTGTAACCTCTCAATTCCCGCTATAATTCTCTGCTTAAACATGGTGCTTAATGCTACATATTATTATCCAATGATTTGTGGCCATCCTATGATGTTTAGTAGATTCTTTTTGTCCTATGGGTTGATTGATGACCCTGATTGGTTTGAGTTGTATGTTTTATTTTGGTGTTGTCCTATGGTGCCCTCCGTGTCATGCAAGCATGAGTGATTCCCGTTGTAGGTTTTGCAATATGTTCATAATTCTCTTATAGTGGGCGGCTAGAGTGACAGAAGCTTACACCCGAGTAAGGGGGTTGTTGCGTATGGGAGTAAAGGGGACTTGATACTTAATGCTATGGTTGGGTTTTACCTTAATGATCTTTGGTAGTTGCGGATGCTTGCTAGAGTTCCACTCATAAGTGCATATGATCCAAGTACGGAAAGTATGTTAGCTCATGCATATCCCTCATATAAAATTGCAATAATGATTACCGGTCTAGTTATCGATTGCCTATGGACAAATCATTCTCTTGAGTTACAAAAGCTTTGTACTAAACAACTAACTTTTATTATCTTGCAAATTACTCGTAGTTTTATTCTCGCAAAGTACTTCTAGTTTTATTCTTGCAAACTTATCCTATCATCTACAAAATAGTTTCATACTTGTTCTAGGTAAAGCGAACGTTAAGTGCGCGTAGAGTTGTATCGGTCGTCGATAGAACTTGAAGGGAATATTTATTCTACCTTTAGCTCCTCGTTGGGTTTGACACTCTTATATATCGAAAAAGCTACAATTGATCCCCTATACTTGTGGGTTATCACAAGACTTGCAAAAAAATTAAACTTAAACTAGAAATAGAAAAAGTAAAAACAAAAACTGAAAATTAACTTTAACAAAAACTCTAAACAGAAAGACTAGGAATACTAAACTCCTCCCCGGCAACGGCGCCAGAAAAAGGGCTTGATACCTCCTTTTATTGATCTGGTATTGGAACAGAAAAGTGTATCCCGCACCTATTTCCCCAGAGGTGACCCTGGGTTATCGAACCCACGAGAGGAAGATTTCCTTGAAGCGATGGTCTCTAGCAAGCTTTTGTCAAAGTGTCAAATCCAGCTTTTGACCGGATCAAGCAAGCAAATAGTAATTCAAACACTTATAATAAAAAGAGGTACGAGTATGAGGTCTTAATGCTTACAACCATGTATTTGTGTTGAGACCATATATGATCTTAATTTGTGCGCTAGAAGTCACCCAATGAGATGTGCTTGTTACGGGTCAAAGTGGGGGATGTGTCCAAATAACATCTTGACCGCCATGAGTCCTGCATCAAGAATCAATTGTCCTACCGCAGGCTCTATCCATCACGCGGGGTTGCCTCGATAATTAAGGTAATAAAATCAGACAAGAGCTTTGGGCGTTTAATGACTACTCCTCATATATCCCCAAGGATATGATCCATGTTACCCCTACTGAACCTTACTGTCACCGGTGTTCGGTGTAACACTTCACGGTCTCCTTGCTCCTAGCCTCACCGGTGCTCAATCTCCATGATCCTGGGTACCTGCAGAGATGAAGATCACGGAGAAGACAAGAGAGATCTATGGAACAATTTTATTTCACACATACGGGACGTTATTGACGAAAAAGGGTTTCCCCCCGATTTATATTATAAAGCAAAGCACAAACAACCAACATCCAAGGTTTCAAGGTTCAAGTACAACAAGAAAAATAAAAGGCAAGTCCGTCTGGGGGCACAGCACAACAAACCCCAAACATAAATGAGACTAGCTAATCCGGCTCCGGAGGCGGAGGCGGGAGCGGTGGCGCAAAGGAGGAGGCGATGGATCGAAGAGCAGCGATGAAGGTGTTGATGTCGTCCCGGTGGCGCCGCTTGCTAAGCGGCCGCCAGAGCTGCAAGAAACCGCACATTTTGTAGATGGCGTCAGTAGTCCGTAGGGCGGTCACATGCTCAATCACAAGTTTGTTGCGCACATTCCATAGCATCCAAGCTAACGCACTAATGGAAACCCAAAGGGCCGGCCGCATCACGCTAGGAGAGTCAAGCACCTCGCGGAATAGGTCGGGGAGGTTATCATGGCACCAATTGCCCCCAACCGCCTCGCAGAAGCAACTCCACAAGAAAATAGTGGCCGGGCAGCGGAGGAAGATGTGGTTGGTGTCTTCCGGGATGTCACAGAGAGGGCAAGTCCCGTCACTCGGTCCATTACGCTAAAGCACCTCCGTACCGGAGGGAAGGCGGCCACGCACCCATTGCCAGAGGAAGATCCGAATCTTCAGTGGCACCTTAATCTCCCAAAGGAGATTCAACTCCTGAGGTCTAGGAGTGGCCACCAAGGCCTGGTATAAGGACCTGGTGGAAAAGCGCCCATTTGGCTCTAAGTGCCAGGACATGGCATCGGGTTCCAAGGAAGGAGAGTGTAAAGCAATGCATTCCAACAACTCCTCCCATTGGCCCTGTTCCTGGGGACCAAAAGTACGTCTGAATGTCACTCGTGAGAAATCAGCCAGGGCCGCACCAACTGTGAGCTGAGGAAGGGCACAGATAGTAAAGAGCAATTGGAACCGTTCGGCAAATGGCCTAGTGCCAGACCAACGGTCCAACCAGAAGAGCGTATTCGAGCCCGAGCCAATACTAATCGAGGAGCCTATTCGCAGGACTGGCAGCAACTAGATGATCGACTGCAAGAACTGGGAACCGCCAACCCTATGGGCGAAGGCAAGCGGCTGGCCCCGTAAGTATTTCCTGCGGATGATGTGGAGCCAGAGGCCTCCATCGCCGGTCTCAATACGCCATAGCCATTTAGACAGGAGGGCAATGTTCATTCTCTTAGATGAGATAACCCCAAGCCCTCCCTGGTCTTTAGGTTTGCAGATCTCAGACCACTTAACCATGTGGTATTTCTGCTTATTGCCCTTTCCAGACCAGAAGAACTAGGATTGGTATTTGGAAATTTCCTGATGAAGGGATTCATGAAGACTATAGAATCCCATTAGGAACATCAAAAGACTAATCATAGAGGAGTTGATAAGAACAACCCTCACAGCCTTCGAGAGCCACCAACCCTGCCAAGGCTCCACACGATGTTGGACCTTGGATACTGCCGGCCGGAGGTCTTTCTCCTGGATCCGAGAGTCACTAATCGGTAATCCGAGGTAGGACGTCGGGAAGGAGCCCAAACGGCAGTTGAGCCGGTTGGCAATGTGGAGAGCCTCCTCAGAAGAGTACCCTAAGATCATGACTTCACTCTTGGAGAAGTTAATGGTCAAGCCAGACATCTCCTGGAAGCAGAGCAGAAGGAACTTCAGGTGAGCAATATCCGCATCCGATCCTTCAACCATCAGGATCGTGTCGTCAGCGTACTGCAGATGGGTCAGGCCGCCCCCAGGAATGAGGTGGGGACAGATACCCCTAATATGCCCTGCTACCCTAGCCCGGTCTAGGATAGTAGCAAGGGCGTCAACCACTAGGTTGAAAGGAAAGGGGAGAGAGGGTCCCCTTGTCTAACGCCTTGTTCTGTAGGAAAATAAGGACCGACTGCCCCATTGATACTGATCGCCGTGCGGCCACTCGACACGAGTTGCTTGACACGTGCAATCCAATGGGGGTCAAAGCCGCGCCTCATCATAACTTCCCGGAGGAAGGACCAATGCACCGTATCATAGGCCTTGTGAAAGTCAATTTTGAAGAACACCGCTCGGTAGTGCCTTCTCTTGACTTCGTGGAGAACCTCATGAAAAATGAGGACCCCATCTAAGATGAACCGCCGCTTGGTGAAGGCCGATTGGTTAGGATGGTGCAGCCTAGGGGCAATCAGGGCCGCCCTAGTGACGTACCCTTTGGCAAGGATGCAGAAAATCACGTTGATAACCGTGATCGGGTCCCGGGGCAGAGGACGGATTCATGGCCTTGATAAAGGCCTCTACCTCGGCCTCCTCGAATGGGGCCAACAAGGCATCATTCTCCTGAGGAGAAACAAGCTGGTCCCCGCCCCAAAAGTCGTTAGCCAGGGCGATCCCACCTCTGGGGCACCCCGCGAACAGCGCCTTATAGAAGCCATCTACATGATTCCGGAGCTCGTCTGGGTCTTGGATCATGCGATCCCTGTCCCAAAGAAGGGGGATCATACATCGCCTATGGTGGCCATTCGCAATGGCCTGGAAATAGGCCGTATTGGCGTCACCGAAGAGGATCCAATTCATGGATCCTTGCTTCCTCCAATATTCCTCCTCCTTGGAGTAGATATCCATCAGCGTGTCCTCAAGGCTATACCGAAGCGCCCACTCGTCCGGGGAGAGGCCGGCACCATCAGCACGCAAGTCTAAAGCCTGGATCTCAGCCAGGATTGAACCCTTTTGGATCCGAAGATCCCTGCCTACATTCGCACCCCAACCCTTCATAAACTGTCTGGAACGCTTGGCGAGATGGTGCCATCCGTCCATCACAGACATAGCTCTGTGTGGCTCGGCTCTGGCCGCGTCCCAGTGCTCCTTCACCGCAGGGATGAAACCCTCCTGACGAAGCCAGAAAGTTTCAAACCGGAACCGAGGAGGAGGACGGGGGGCGCTCGTCAACCGAGGACAACAAGAGTGACGGGACGTTATTTCAAAGCCCTTCCATTGATCCCCACAACAAATACAGAGGGTTGCAAGGCTCTTGCCTCAACCCATACCTTACCGGACTACTCACACATGGAGATCAGATCGCGAGAAGAAAACATTGAAGAACACATCTTGGATATAGATTGATTCCAAATATGTCTTACAATGGATGCCTTGTGCGATGCACGATTACAAGTATGAACTAGATAAGGAAGTATTATGGTGGTGATGGTGGCTATGGAGATGGAAATGGCGGCGGCTAGGGTTTGTGGATGAAGATGATGATGAAGGTGTTCTGGCTGCTGATGACGCTCTCCCCGTGCTCCTTCTGTTGACATTTCGATGGGGTCCCCTTTATTAAAGTTGTACAGGTGGACGATCTGCCTCGGTTGCCATGCCATACGGGCGCTCATACGGGCACCTACGCCCGTATCGAACGCCGTCTTTTGTAATGATTTCGCAGAAATGTCTCCTGTTGATTCTTTCTTCCTCCATTCTCCTTCCTTTCCATTCCCACACATGATTTCTTCCCTTTTTAGCCCATTTCTCGTGGAAACACATCAAAGAGAGGATTTGTGGAATCCCTTGCACTTATTAGCCATTAGTGATAATATCGGAGCAAATATCTCTTTTTAAATGAAATATCTCGGTTTAAACAAAGGTGAAATGAGTGAAAAATATCACTCTTGAATGAGTCATTATTTCGTCCTCCTCTCGCACGTCTTGTCACCTCGTTGCCGCCGGAGGATTCGAGTTTAAGTTTGACCACTAAAAAGGCGTTTTGTTTGGCCATGCATCGGCTCGTAGAGGCGCCAATGAATCATCGGTGAGCCCGTTCCCGCGCAACCACGCAGATTCCTGCCCGCAACCACGCAAGCTTCCTGCCCGGCAAAGCGAAATCCCTCAAAACACCAATGCTTACTGGCCTGCTACATAAACCCTCACGGCTGGCGACTCCGCATCGCATTCTCCCCTCACTCCCCGTAGCTTATCTCGTCTGCTTCTCCCCCAATCGCCAATGGCACCGGTCCATCGTCGTCGCTCAGCCACTCCGCCAGAGGACAGCTTCAGCTGGGAGGCTGCACCGCGACGGCGACGCAGTCCCCGGCCGCATGTAGTGCGTGTGGCGGCTCTGTTGGGTGTGCGCACACCACCCACCACACGCTCCGCCACCACTGCCCGACGGCAGCTGTTGCTGACCGCTGTGGCCGCCACCCCACCGTCGGCCGCCGGGCCCATCACCCGCTCTGCCACCACGCCCCGAAGGCGGGAGATGGTGGCCACCGAAGGCCAGCCGCTCGGCATTTGCACCAGCGACCTTGCGCGCTACATCGACTTCCTGAGGGAGGACGAGGAGCGCCAGGTCGAGCACGCAACGAGGCTTACCGCCACCATGGCCGCAGCAAAAGCCGCCGCAGTGGCGTAGAATGTGGAGATCTACGAGGAGTCTCGCCGCTTCGAGCAGGATCGTCAGGAGCGGCAGAGGGCGTACGAGCTACGCGTCGCTCAAAGTGCAGCAGCGGCAGGCGCCGGATTCCACTCCTCCAGCTCGTCGGTAGGCTCCTCCTCCTCTCCCTCTTACTAAGCGCGCTCGGCTGAGGAGAGGTTGTTGGAAGTAGTACAAAACCCCTCCATAGTATTTAGGGGCTATTTTGTTCAGTTCATCTGACTATACATATGGTTGAACTGTACTACGTACTTAAAATTAGCTAGTATATATAGTTGAACTAGCTATTTCAGTACGTGCTTGGCAACAATTGGGGAAAAGTTTTTTCGGTTCAGCTGTCGAGTTGAACTGTTTGAATAAAGAACGACTGCTTAATCTATGAAAGAAATCTATGTTTAGTGAATTTCAGTTGCAAAATTAGACAGTACTAGTGATTTTCAGCTGCAAAATTTGACAAATGGCAGTGTTACAAGGTTGACGAATGGAAGTGTTACTAGATTGAAAAATGCCAATGTTTCCAATTTGACAAATGGCAATATAACCAATATGACAGATGCAAATCTAACCAAATTGTCTGTAGTAAGCACATGGGTCATCATACAAAATCGTTTGCGATGAGGCGATGCACAAATCCTTTGTGCCAAAATTTCCCTTGGTTTAGTGACGAAAGTTAACGACGAGATTTAGTATCCTTTCTTGCATTTTCATAACTCGTGAAATGGGAACCATAGATCATGCTTTGCATACAGGTATTAAATCTGGAATGTTTGCGATGAGTGTTTTATTCAGAGAAAAACATTGATGTTTTTTCGTTTGACACTAAGTTTGTACATTCATAGAAAAACAATCAGTTGATCAAACCATAGATTTCATTCAATCACACCATGACTTTACATTCATACGATCGAGATACAATATTAAACAAAAAAAACTAATTGCGGTGGCGGCGGCGTCCTGCACTGGAGTTGTCGTCCTCCGGGACGCCGTTGTTCAAGTCTTTAAGCCATCCCAGAATGGTCTGGACTTCCAAATCAAAGAGCCGGTCCTCGCGCGAACGACGGGTAGGGGTGGGGGAACGGCGACACGCGGCGCTGCGAGGAATTTAAAAACCAAGTTTCTCAATGTTCGTGGCCGAACCACGACGCCGAGATGTTTGCAATTCATTCTCATTTCTTGCACGGGACCTAAACATGCACCCAAGGACACATATATGATTTTTCAACCTATTTTGGTGCACTTGAGCATGTCCTTGTAGTTTAAATTTGAATTATGCACATTAAATGCCTAGAAAACTTAGTTAATGTATAAGAAATGCCAAACGAACCCTGAATAATTCCACATTTTAACACGACACTCTTATTGGTCTATGTTGCCTCTACAAAAAATTCAAGGCAAGAAGAGGCATCGAATGTCGTATCGCCCACAAAGGTGATACACGTTCCCTATCGGAACCACGAGGCTTCTTGTGAGAAGCTCCGGTTTGGAAGAAGCTTGTACCAAGACTTGTCCCAAATTGGATAAAAAAATTACCACGGCATATATGTGCCATGTCATGACACCATGCCAAGCTTCATGAATTTTAGGCGAGTTTTGGATTTATGGGAATTTAAAAACCAAGATTCTCAATGTCTGCAGCCGAGCCACGACGCCGAGATGTTTGAAATTCATTCCTATTTCTTGCATGGGACCTAAACATGCACCCAAGAACACATATATGATTTTTTAACCCATTTTGGTGCACTGGAGCATGTGCCTATAGTTCAAATTTGAGTTATGCACATTAAATGCGTATAAAACTCAATTAATGTATAAAAAAGGTCAAACGAACCTTGAATAATTCCATATTTTAGCACGACACTCCTATTGGTCTATCTTGCCTCTAGAAAAAAATTCAAGGTGAGAAGAGGCAGTGAATGCCGTTTCGCCCACAAAGGTGACACGTTCCCTATGGGAACCACGAGACTTCTTGTGAGAAGCTCCGGTTTGTAAGAAGCTTGTACCAAAACTTGTCCCAAATTGGACATTTTTTTACCACGGCATGTATGTGCCATGTCATGACAACATGCCAAGTTTCAGGAATTTCAGGCGAGTTTTGGATTTACGAGAATATAAAAATCAAGATTCTCAATGTCTGCGACCGAGCCACGACGCCGAGATGTTTGAAATTCATTCCCATTTCTTGCATGGGACCTAATCATGCACCCAAGGACATATATATGAATTTCAACCCATTTTGGTGCACTGGAGCATGTGCCTGTAGTTCAAATTTGAATTATGCACATTAAATGCCTAGAACACTCAATTAATGTATAAAAAAAGCCCAAATGAACCCTGAGTAAATCCATATTTTAGCAGAACACTCGTATTGGTCTATATTGCCTCTAGAAAAAAATCAAGGCGAGAAGAGGCAGCGAATGTCATTTCACCCACAAAGGTGGTGTTCCCTATCAAAGCCATGACGATTCTTGTGAGAAGCTCCGGTTTGTAAGACGCTTGTACCAAAACTTGTCCCAAATTGGACAAAAATATTACCACGGCATATATGTGCAATGTCATGACACCATGCCAAGTTTCATGAATTTCAGGCGAGTTTTGGATTTACGGAAATTTAAAAACCAAGATTCTCAATGTTTGTGGCCAACCCACGTCACCGAGATGTTTGAAATTCATTCCCATTTCTTGCATGGGATCTAAACATGCACCCAAGGACATATATATGATTTTTAACCTATTTTGGTGCACTGAAGCATGTGCTTGTAGTTCAAATTTGAATTATGCACATTAAATGCCTAGAAACTCAGTTAATGTATAAAAAAGATCAAACGAACACTGAATAATTCCATATTTTAACACGACACTCCTATAGTTGCATGTTCACTGCAGATAAATGTTCTCGCAATTCAAACGCCGTCCTTTGCCGATGTAATCCCATTTTGTCTTTCAAATCAAAATGAAAATCAAGTACATCAAAAGCAGTTTATTAGCACGAATCATGTGCGGTGCAGTATAAAATATCTTGGGGCACCCTCATATATGTGTTACGCCGAAAGCTTCGCCGGCTAGAGTCCACCGCCGGCGCGTCAACCAGACTTGCTCCCCAATCCCATTTTACTGTTCAATCGTCGCCGGTGAAAGATGGGGAACATGGATCCGCATCGTGAGGGCAACTTCGGCAGCCCACTCCGGCCCGAGCGCGGCCGCATCCGCCATGAGCACGCTCACAACCTCCATGAGCACGGCTGCAATCTCTGACAGGGCGACTGCAACAGCTGAAAGGGCAGCTGTTGTAGCTGAGATGGCGAAAGTAACATCCTCGACGGGGATAGCAAATGGGGAGAATGGCACAACAACTATCCGTTCCTTGTCGGTTGCCGTAGCCCTGATGGAGGCCGCCCACGCCCAGCTCATGTCGGTCACCGCACAAATCGCAGCGGCCTTCTCCGACACCGGTCGACAACCCACGTCCGAAGAGTTGGCAATCGCCGAGAGCGCTCGAGCAGTAGTCCGTTCGTCGGTGGCCTCCCTAGCCGAGATGGAGGCCGTCCACGCCCGGACCACGACTGCCAACGCCTGGCTCGTGGCGGCCTTTTCCAAAGAGATGGCGGGCATGGACGGCGAGATGCTTGCTGAGTATGTGGCGATGGATGCCATGGAGCCCCTTCCCCAGGAGGTCGTCAAGCGCGAGCTGGACATGGAAGAGGCGGCGGAGATCGACGAGCGCTAGGTGGAATATTAGTCTTTGTTTAGAGCGCTAGTCTTTGGTTAGGGTAATGTTTAGGTTAACCAGCTCTATTTAATTGCTGAAATTGCTCGATTAAGTAAGTGCGGGCTGTCTGCTGTAGGTTCTTTTGTGTACCCAAATTAGCAAGTGATGTTAAATTATGCAATGACGTGGATGACCACTGTAACCAGGGAAATTCGGACCAAAATTTGCATGTTCAAACTCATCACACACGGGGTAAGCTATAGGAATCGTTTGTGAAATTTAGATATCGCACACAGTGCTGAATAAGGGACCGTCTCCGATGACACTTTGCGCGCCAGTTTTTTGCTACACCGAGCGGAAATTTTCGGCAACCGCGGAAATATCTACCTCCCCCCTCCTCCCGACCAAAAGCCACATTTCCCCTATTTCCTCCTTCCTTTCCAAGTTCAAACCTTCACTGCTTGCTTGCAGCACCGCCTCCACGCCGGTGACGCTCCTTCCTACTGCTTGGCCTCGTCGATCTAGTCAGGTAATCCACACCCCCACCCCATCCTCCTCCTCCTTCTCCATCCCACATGCCCCGACCTCCGGTGCGACACCTTCCACCCAAATCACCGCCCCATCCTCCAAATAATCGCAGCCAAAAGCCATGGTGCACGCGGTATAGCCAGGAGCTCAAGGAGCATTTGGCAACGGAGAAGCAAATCGCGGCCGCATGCGTGGATGAAGTCGTGATGGTTGCCATGTGTGCCGACCCCCAGATCTTGGCGGAGCAACTCACCGTCGAGGCCACCGTCGACGCCTTGCGCGCGCACGCCGCCACGTGGTTGGCTGCTTTAAATGACAGTTCATGGTGTTTTCTCGAGGCCACCGCCGGTGCCTTCGACGAAGACTACAAGGTGTTTTCTCAGCATGCCCGTGCTTACCTCAACTCCAGAGCCAGTAGGTTGGTGCCTGGAGCAACTCAGGCGACTCACCACTACGAGGAGGGCCCCCACAATGTGGAGGCCTTGCCCTCTTCCAAGTTTAAGGAGCCCATCGTCTTCGATATCTCCAACGATGAGGAGTAGCTTGTTTTTAAGCTTAATATAAGGACCTATGTTCAGCTAGCTACGCCGGCTAAGCATGTTCGATTTACCTGTTGCATGTGTTGCTCCTACCTTTCCTTTAGAAATTCTAGTGAATTGTCCTATGTAATGTTACTATGCAATTTGATCTTGTAGTATATATCTTCTATATATTGTGCAATGTGGTGCTCAGTTAACTGTTTGGTTCATTTGTTGTGATGTTCAGTTAACTGTTTGGTTCAATTCTGCAATGTGATGTTCAATTCTTGTGGGTACAATTTTGTATTATTATGCATGTGAGAAATAAATCAAATTTGGTTGTACTAAATACATGAGAAACATATACAATTGCTATATTTCCAAGTTGCTAAGCATGCTTGGTTTGGTTAACTGTCTGATCTTCTAGTATGTTCTATTGTGCAATGTGGTGCTCAGTTAACTGTTTGGTTCATTTGTTGTGGTGTTCAGTTAACTATTTGGTTCAATTCTGCAATGTGATGTTCAATTGTTGTGGGTACAATTTTGTATTGTTATGCATGTGAGAAATAACTTGAATTTGGTTGTACTAAATACATGAGAAACATATACAATTGCTATATTTCCTAGCTCTTAAACATGCTTGGTTTGTATAACTGGCTTTTCCATGTGGCTCGAATTAATCTGTTGAATCTGCAATGTATTTACTTTTCATGAACATATTTCACTGATAGTATGTCAACTCTCACTTAACCTGATCAATAACTACCTTATAGGTGTTGCAGGGAAACAATGGGAGACACTGAGGTTTACTATTGAGGTTTGCACATGCATGGTCCTTTGGCTAATAGGACATTATTGTGCAATTGCATGAACCATTCTAATATTTAGGTTTTTAACAATTTGGTCTTGCACATGTAAGTCCTTCGGTCAGAGGTTTAGACCCACTGTTCGACCCATTTTGAATATGGGGAAATGAGATGTCCATGAATATCAGTCAAGTGAAGAAACTCAGAAAGATTGTTAGGATAAAGAAACTAGCGACGAAAAACAACAAGATCTTTGTCTGCATAATGAAGAAGACATCAGTCAACCACATGATGGTACTAACTCTTGTACCTTGTTTTTTTTTCCTTTGCGCCATTTCAAAATTTAGAGAAGATATTTATGCATATCTTTGTTTTCAGTACTTTCCAAAGCAGTTCATCGATGATTACCTCTCAAACCACCTGTATGGTCAAGAGGAGAGGAAGGTATTCATACAACACCCATGGTACAATATTGAAGTCTTCCTCAAGAGGACGAAGTATGGGCGGTTAATCGTCCACAGGCACTGGCCTAAAGTTGCAAGGACGTTAAACATCATTGAAGGCACAATATCCGCCTTCCGCTTCAGCAGTTTTCCAGATGAGATTCATCTGTCTATTTACCATCTATGATGATACTTTCCAAAGGTTTTAGATGTTGCATGTGAAACTTGGTGCTGTTGTGTAATGGCGTAGCTAGCTATATGCCTATATGGTGTAACTGAGTGCTGAAGCTATATGATGTTGTACTCCGATGTAATTCAATTATGAAATCCTGGTTGCCGTAATACGAATATGAAATATATTGTGTGTTTGATATGAAATGTCAATTTGATTACTAAATGGATTATCATTAATAGGCCAATTAGCCTGCTTATTGGGTTTTTCTATTGCAGATGATTTCTCAGACAACACCATGGGCGATGACCTCAAGCAACCCACAAAGTTTCTAGAAAGTAGGCGTGTTGGATCAATGAACAATCACACACGACTTCCACCTAACAACTGTTTGCGTTAGGCCACCTTGCACAAACGTTTCCACATAAAAAGTATGTGTGATGGACAGCCTATGCCATAAAGTTTCTTCTAGGCACCGTGCGTGATGTATTCAATAATGCAAACAATAAAATTATAAATATCGTCTGTGATGGCTACGCTATCACAGACGATGTGATGCGGAAAATTATGTGTGATGTACCATACGAACGGAAATGTTTATTTGGGATTCACTGTGTGGGATGCTGAAAACATCTTACACGATTTGTCCCATATAATTGTTTGCGATGGCTCACCCGATTGCACACGAGCCCTATTAGCCCCGCGTGTGTGACTGGAGGAGCTATCGCCGATGATTTTCTGAGCCGTGTGGGATGGACCCCCTATCGCCCACACAGGCAAGGCGACGGTTTAAAACTATGTCACGGAAAGGGGTAAAAAAAACTGTTTGCATAGGACCCGCCTGTACTAGTGCAACATTAGTCAATTATGAAATATTTAAACTTGAACTTAGCTTAATATTTTAAACTTAATTTGAATTCAGATAAAATGAACCCTAATCCAAATTCAAATTGAATTATAAGTCAAACCAGTTGATGAACCTAGATGAACTTATTTACTTAGTTGAACCTAATTCAAATTGTTTGAAATCAAACCAGACATGAAGTTTAAACCAAGCCTAGTGTGAAATCAACCTAGAACAAGACCGATAGTGAGCCTCAAATGAAACCTAGACAAGCCTAGTAGAGTTCAGAGCCAACAAAAGTCAACGTGAACTTGGTTATCCATTGTTCATAGACCTTGACTCCAGTTGCAAGATTCCTTTATTGAATCTGCCAACCACAACTTTGCATCACACACTTCTTATGTGACGAACCTTTTAATTTGAAACTTGCATGTGAACCCTTATGTCACATGTATTCCATTTAATAACCACTAGGGTTGGCGGCGATCGGAGAGCCGTTGGGTGCCGAAGATCAGTTTACGTCGCCTCCGAAACCACCTGGATCCATCATCAGGACTTTCTCCAGGTTGATGCCCATGGTGGCGTCTCATCGTCTATTGATGAAGCTATGGCGGGGCTCCTGCAGCTATCTTCATCGGGCTCTGTTTTCAAAAGTGAGAGGAGGCTTACGGAAGTGGAGCCATCGTATGAGATGTAGCCATCCCAGATGATTTATTTAGGGACGTGGTCGTCAATGAGTAGGCAGTTCATGCACACCATAGCGACGAGTTGTGATGCGAGGGCGCGCTCATGGGTTGTTGCTGAGTCGGCGCAACGTTCCAGCATTGTGGTCATGACCAAAGCTTCCACCGGGAGCATCGTTGATGAAGTATCGGCGTCTTCCGAGTCGGAGGCCGGCGCGTCCGGCGCGAGCTTCATGGAGGCCAGGTTTCCAGTCTGTTGGATTAGTGGGCGCATGGTCTGAGGTTTGCCGTAGCAACCGATGATGAAGGCGACTATCCTGAAGAAGATGGTATGAGCCGGGGCAAGAGGTGGGTTGATGTCGAGCCGTCCTTCTCCGTTCGCGGCGAAGGTGAAAAAACCAAAAGTGAGGCCCTGCCTTGTCGCGAGTTCGCTGAGGTTGGTGGAAGATCTGATCTGGAGTCATTCTCTAGCCAACACAGCCCATGCCGGGCGCGCCATCTAACGGTGTAGAAAACCTTCAGATCCCTTAGTAGGGTAGCGAGCGTAGCCAGAAGTACCAGAGTGGAGTTTGCACATGGGGTTTACCCAGGTTCGGACCCTCATGATGAGGTAATACCCTACGTCCTGCTTTGTTTTGTATTGATGTGGGAGCACCTCGTGGGAGGGGGTTACAAGTGGATGGTGAATATGAGTACCGAGAGTACTTTCTATGGAATAGATGGATATGAGCTACCCCTAGCCTTGACTTATAAAGGGGATGAGATATAGGGTTTACAGAGCTCCTAACCAACCTCATGCGTGAGGGCTCCTTGGCTTGCACACCAAGATGAACTGCTTGCTCTAAGCCAGGCACCTAGACTGCCTCCTGGAGTCGCTCTGCCTCCAGGACCCCTAAGACTAGAGGGCAACCCAATACCGTGCTTCCTGTCCGATGAGACACCCCCGGTGTATTGTACCATTGGCACCACCAAATATATGCAGCTCAACCGCCAGTACCGCAACCTGAAGCAGGGGCCTCTTTCCATTGTTGTGTACTCTCGACGCCTAGAGGTCCTCTCCGACGCCGCGCCGAGGCGCCTGTCATCGACCAGGACCTTGCCATGCAATTGCTGGATGGGTTCGACAAGAATTTTGAGATGATCCGCGTCGTCCTCGTCCACACCATTCCCGCCCCACCCTTCACGTCATTCTGTCCTGCCTCAATCTCGCCGAGGAGACTCTCAAGCGACATGCCGCCGATGATAGAGCCCCTGCTTGGGCCCTCAGTGGTGGAGGCTCTACTTAACAGGGTGATTGCTTAGGACCTGCTCCCCTATCCAGTCATGGTTCTAGACAGGACCCTCGCCACAGACAAGGTGGCCACGACCAATGCGGCAACGGCGATAACGCAGGCAACTAGCAAGGCTGAAATCAGGGCGAAGGCTTTGGTGATCATTTCCAAGAAGGCACTAGTGGTCGCGGTCATGGCCGCGAACGCGGCGGTCGTGATGACTCAAGGGGGCGCTGCTTCCCATAGCAACAACAACAATCGTTCATGGGCTACTTTGCCCCATAAAGCATGGCTCTGTCATCACCTCGCCCAGCCTCGATGAACTCCAATGCGGCGGGCGTCCTTGGCCACGCCCCGGAGCCCATGCGCAGGCCTACCACATGATGCCCACCTACACACCTTCGATGTCGTACCATCCAACTCCTCCATCTTGGTATAGTTGGCCATGCTCAACGCCGCCTATAGCAACTCTGGATACCGCAACGCCAATGTCGAGTGGTTTCTGGACACAGGCACTACATCACATGTCACTGGCAACTCAAGTAAACATGCCTCATTCCATTCTTTGTTAAAGCATTTTCCATCTTCCATTATTGTTGGCAATGTTCTCCATTTACACATTACTGTTGTTGGTTCTACCTCTCTCACTCCTCATCACTTTACACTTAACAATGTGCTAGTCTCTCCCTCTATAGTTAAGAATTTCACATCTGTACTCAATTCACTCGAGACAAATTAGTTTTCGTTGAATTTCCCCCTAATGGTTTCCTTGTGAAAGATCTGCAAACCAGGGCACCCGTCATGACCTCCACTAGCTACGGCGGCTTGTATACCCTCATCGGAACACATCATCAGGGAGCACCATTCTCTCCACCACGAAATCTTCCAAGCTGGAGCACTGAGGAGGCACCCGGACATTCTTATTTAGCCCACTTAGCTCGCAATTTTCTTCCTTATTGTAACAAACCAACATCTTCTATTTGTATGGCTTGCCAACTAGGACATCAACCCCGCCTAGCCTTTCCCACATCAACTAGCTTCACCGTTGCACCATTTTAACTCATCCGTTATGATTTTTGGACCTCCCCAGTTTTAAGATTCTCAGGATTTCAATACTATTTAATAATTTTGGATGATTACCCTCATTTTCTTGGTTGTTTCTTCTACAAAATCAATCGGATACCCCCTCACTTTGCAACGTTTCTTTCAATATATACTACTCATTTCCATTTTCATATTCAGTGCATGCCATGTGACAATGGGGGTGGGGGATTTATTAACACCACCCTGCGCTCTTACTTCTCTGCTAATGGTGTCTCTTACCGCTTCTTATGCCCATAAACATGTCCCCGGCAAGGTTGAACGCTTAATTAGAACCACCAATGACATTGTTCGCACCCTTCTTCTTCAAGCCAATCTCCCACCCCCGTTTTGGTTGGAAGCCCTCCATATCGCCACCCACTTATTAACTCGATGACCCTCTATCTCCATCAACCACATAACACCACATTTTCTCCTCCACGGCACTCACCCCTCATGCAATCATCTACGCGTGTTTGGTTGTCTTTGCTTTCCAAATTTGTACGCCAATTCACCCCATAAACTTGCACCTCGCTCTATTCATTGCATTTTTTCTGTGCTACCCGTTGGAACACAAAGGATACAAGTGTTTTGATCTATCTACTCGACGAGTCATCATTTTGCGCCATGTTATTTTAATGAAACAATTTTCCATATGCAGACAACACACCGCAGGCTTCACCATGCCCTTCCGCATCGAATATGATCCCCCTAGGATCCCGCACCCCTGCCACCTCTTACCAAATCCCACCCCGCCAGTCCACCTCGAGTTGTGCGTCCTCACCTAAATGCGACAACCCCACACCAACCATCGATCGCCATGCAGCCAGGTCCACCCATGGCTCCCCGTCATGCTCCACTGAATCCGCTTCTCACCCCATGTCACATGCACCTGCCTGTCCTGAGACTACCTCGACCACTTCCCATATACCCCCCCCCCCCCGCATCGCGTGCCTTATGTTTCTGACCAAGCTAGCTACCTAGTCAGCCCCTCCAATTCCGCACCCAACGAGCCTCCTTGGTTATCAGTTCTGCCTCTCCCGGCATGCCATATTTACCGCCTCGTGCACTGCCGATATGCCCACCCCAAAAGTCCCATAGAATGCACACACATTCCAAATCAGGTTTTTGCATGTCCAAAAGACTTTTTCTTGCCACACATTCTTCTTCCCCAATCCCCCAATTCCACCCACATACCAGTCAGCTCTAAAGGACCCCCATTGGCACCAAGCAATGTTGGGTGAATTTAATGCTTTAATGAACAATGCAACTGGTCTTTGGTTCCTAAGCCTAAAGGTGTAAATGTGCTCACGGGGAAGTGGATTTTTCGGCATAAATTCAACACGGGTGGTACCTTGACACGCTATAAGGCAAGACGGGTCGTTCACGGCTTCTCGCAACAAGATGGCATGGATTATGATCAAACCTTTAGTCCCATCGTCAAGCCGACCACTATCTGTGTTGTGTTGAGCATTTCTACTTCAAACTCTTGGCCTATACATCAATTGAAAGTCAAGGATGCCTTCTTGCATGGTCATCTCAATGAGACAGTATATTGCTCTCAACCGGTAGGTTTTGTAGATTCCTCCGAACCCGATCATGTTTGTCTTCCGTGTAGGTCCCTATATGGTTTGAAACAAGCACCCGCACTTGTTTTTTTCAGATTTCAAGCTTTCATATTGTTTTTAGGCTTTGTTGCATCAATGTGTGACTCGTCCATTTTTATTCTACATCACGGCTCCACCATTGCATACCTCCTCCTTTACTCTTATATAGGTTTTTAGGGGATCGGCTTGAGATGCTCTAAGTTGATCCAAAGATCCATGAGTATATACTCACACAGCCAGCAGCCTAGACCATCGTTGGGGGTTTGAAGCTATATCTTGACTCGGGTGTTCAAGATTAGCTATACGCTCTTCGATCAATTGATAAGATTTCAGAGGATGATAGCATTGTTCACCAAGGACAAACTTGTTTCTGCTTCCCCATATGCACCACATAATGGATGCTGATTGCAGCATTTTTACATTGAAAAAACCTGATGTAATAGTTTGAGCTTTAATACCACCGCAAAACAAGTTTGAGCTTTAATTATGCTTTATTTAGACGAAAACTGGAGGACAAAAATGAAAATTAAAAAAATTGCGCATCCAGGGAATCGAACCCTTGTCAGTACCGTGGGAGGGTACTATGATACCACTACACCAGATGCGCCAGATGTAGTTCATTCAAATTACAGTAGTAATATCCTTTTGCACTAGATAATCTTTAATATTGTCTACGTACATGACCGTGGAAATTAATGGTATTTAATGCTAGCTAGCTCATAGTAAAGTTGGGCTAGAAATTTTAGAGAACCATTGGGGTAGAATTTCAACTAGAATGCACCCATTTCTTTTCACTATGGTCCGTGGAGATCATAATCAGGAGCCAAACTTGTTTGGCATGCAGTTACGTGCGTATTGATGTGGATATGTTTTAGGTTTACACTGGTTGGTGCTTGACGGAGATTTGGTACTGACAGACAAGGGAGGGGATATGTGTGATGGAGTCATGGACCTGATAGGATCCAAATGTTAGGCCAGGTGCTTCTCGAAGGAAAAAAAAAATGCTTTTTAAACATAGCATAGGCGTTCCTTAAAAAAAACATAGCATAGAAGCATACGCTCACATGAGATTATCCAGCAGCAGAAAACCATATAAAGCTTTGTTTCACTTCTCAGTCACACACAACCACATACGCACGTCGACAGGAGAAGCAGAAAACCGTATGCAGGTCCCGTCATTGTCATTGTCACACGTTAAGCGCATCGTGCTGGTGGTTTTCACTTTCGATGTAATTTCATCGAAATTCCCGAAAATTCATTAATTTTGGTACATACTGAATTGTATTTCAATCAAAATATTTCAGCAGATGGTACAAACAAATTCAAATTATTTTTAAATCATTTGGAAAACATTTGGGTCAATCTCAATCAAATTCAATTCGAAATTTCAGTCCTTGACTAACTCAAAACTGAAATCATTGAATTTCAGTGGTTTCGGCTATGGCTGGAATATCTATAAAACTCAAATCCTAAACCACCGTTCTTCGATCAGCTAGTAGTCAATGTGAGTGCTCGGTGTCGACGGCACAAGCCAATTGCATATTCAATTGGGCGCACACTCGGTTTTGGCTTTACGGTTAAAAATTATGTGTCTAAGAGATTTACTTTAGCGGTACATTTTATGACTGTGGTGTTTTGGCTCTGTGGAGCATTTGCTCCTGTAATGAACAGTAAATTCAAAAAACAAATATTAGTGTCCAAAGCATGCATGACAATTTTCATGTGAAGTGGAAGAGTAGTGTTACGTCAGTGAAAAACCAAACTTAAGTGGGTGAGAAATTCTTAAATGTTGGTGTTCAACTTGTTTATTTTTCATGTATCGAAATACCGAGGATTTCCACCTAAACATCTGCAGATAACATTTAGACAAGAATATCTAAATGTCTATTTATTTATTACATTTGCAAAAAAAAAATGATGCACAGGAGCAAATGCTCCAAAGAGACGAATAGGATATCCGTACATTGTGTAGAAAAATGTCCATCGACTCAAAGGCCTTGAAGAAGCTCAAGTGAAGTGTCTCGAAGAAGAAGAAAATAAAATAAATAAAACGGCAAAACCTCAGCTCAAACGCTGACGTTTCGCTCTCTCATTCCTGCAGGTGAGACGCCGACGTGATCATCAATCACATATGTGTAGCTTTATTAAGTGTTATTATGTGATTCGGTCTAGCTTGACACGGTAAGACACCTAACAATTGATCAATCTACGTATGTGCTTTGGCTTTATAAGGACTAGTGGTTGGGGCCTGCCATTGCGGGCCTCCTGAGAGGAAGTTGGGGCGCTGCAGGTATGGACACGCCCCTTCCACCTTTTTGTTTGTACCACGGGGTGTTATTTTATCACACTCAAAGTACATGCATATTTAGTATTGGGACGTGCAAGTTCCTAGCTGGAACTTTAAGATAGAGCTGTGCAAACGCAACCCACTCAGAGAATATATTCTTAGAGTTACATGAACGATGATAGTGGTTCAAAAGCGATGGATGGCACATGGCAACGTCCAAAAGTAAAGGCATACTTCCTCGCGTCCTAAGGCAGACTTAAAATGTCTTACAGAGATAGAAATATACCCAGCCCCTACAGCATGACTGCGGCCGCCCTGCTTGCTTGCATGGTACCTCGTGCACTTGTCATATGTACGAAGATTAATTCAACTATAAACATGTAAGAACTCCCGATGTGGTTAGATATACGTAGAGAAGACTGTTGGCTTGAACAAAATAATTAATCTTAGATAAGATAAGACTGAACACACAATAACCTCTTGACCGATTTGAGAACATGAACTGACATGGATCGATTCAAGTAAGAGTTGGCTAAGTAGCAAACTGGCCGGGTTAATTTGGGAGGGATTCTCAGTTATTAATATGAAATAGAGAATATCAAGAAATTAAGATCAACCTTCTGAACAAGTTAAGGCAATATTTATGTTTGAGATACCTTGCTTCGTCGCCATGTCGGCTCTTGGCTCAGGAGGTGGTGGTAAATAATCCCCTAGCTAGTTAGACTCCAACACACAACCAGTAACTAATCCCCTAGCTAATTAGACTTTGACACACAACCATAGCAACCACATATGGTCTCTGATTACACAACCAAGTGCGTTTGTATGGCAGAAAGCAAGAAGTGTGATTCTGGCCATTTTCAACATCTCATGCATATTCTACTGGTATGAGCACAATATATCGCTCTCAGCATAACCAGATTCCATTGTTTATTTTATTTTTTGTAGGAATGATAAGAGTTATCCGTGTCCTTTACAAGATACTATCACTACAGCGAGCAAGTTTCTGTAGTCAAGACTGATCGTTGTCTAACAAACAGATCTACAAGTATGTTGACCAATTAAAATTATTATACAAAATGTTCATACATAGGCTGATCAAGTAAGAAAATCATATATATTAACCAGTTAAATATATGTGCTAAAGGCAAGGATGTGTTGTTAATATCATGACAAGAGGAAATCAAAACTAAATATTCCTCCCAGACGATGTTTTTGCAAGGAATTTAGGATAGTAGATCATCAAACATGGTTAATTTGGGGATGCAATTTGCATAGCATGCACTGTGGTGATAATGACTTCAGGTGATTATAACTGACACACTGACCTTCTTATCGAAATAGGTGGCGTCACAAGCTTCTTCCGAAATATTTGCCATAATGTACTTCATGGGGTCGAATTCCTGCACATAATTCAAACTCAAAAGCTTCAAGCCCAACTGACACAAGACGGCGACACCCACGTCTCGAAAAATGCAGCACCAACCTCCTCGTAGAACACCTCCTCGAGCTCATCCACAGCTGGCCCGTGCAGGTTGCTCCCGTGATCGAGACAAGGTCCTCTGAATTGGATGGAAGGTTGATCCTCTCGTGCGGTGGCAACCCGGCGATCGCACGTGCAACGGCCGCCACAGCAGCAGCTCGAGCTGGAACCTACAGGCGCACGGCACAATCAGATTACCGAGAAAGACAATGTAATGACTGCCTTATCTACATTCGGAGCGCTTACTCGGGTGGACGATAAAAAGTTATCATCAACCAAAAGCCCACTATTTGATTTGCGCTCATGGCCGCGAGTAAGCAAACACTTGAGAGCAAGCGAGCAACAACATACCACCGCTCACTCTTTTGCATCATTTCTTTTCTAGCATTTCCGGCTTCCACCACAACAAACGAGGTGAGCTCTCGATGAGCTGCAAAACACATCATCATGTAAGGATCTATTTTTTCCATGAGCTGCAAAACCTATCATCATGTACAAAGAAAGATAGGAGGAAACATTTGTCAATCAACATGACCTTACAATAAAAAAAGGGCATTCACACAAACATTTGCCAATACATCATTTATAGTACAACACAGTACCCATGGAAAAAGGCAACATCATTCTGGAAAGATGCAAAGCATAATATAGAACTTACAATATCAGACTGCTGGAGCTACTGTGCAAACTGCACAGTAGCATAATAACAATGTGTAAACTTGCATATTCGATAGGCAAAAAGAACTTCAGAAAAATACTATGTATATAATCACGGAAAGGAAACCATAAAATTGTTTGATTCTAGAGCATCCAACACAAGAGAACATAAAAACAAATAACTAAGTGGTCAGTTTATCTATTTCAAATATAGACTGGTAGGTGTTCCAGAATACAACATATACCTTTTGCTCCACAGGCAAATAACCAAGAGGGGTCATATTCTCCTATAATTGATTCCATAACATGAAGACATGATTAAATGGCAAATAAGTAATTGGAAGGGTGAGGGGAATCTCCATCGACATGCACCGAGTAAATTTCTTGGATTTGGTTGAATTCAACAATTTGCCATTTAGGTCATCCCAAGAATTTTAACACGCAGACATGCAGGATCTCCATCGACATGTACTTCGAGGCAACTAATGCTAACAGAATGTTCGGAGTAGCCACAGAAAATAGGTATTTATTTACTCTATTAAGTATTATCTAAAAGGGCACTAAGAATAATATTATACCTAAAATGTCGATAAGGGCAATCAGTTCACCAAAACCATGTGCCACATAGATGAGCTTCCAACCATCTGAAAGAGTTATCACCCTGTAAAAAGAAAGTGAAATTTATTAACAACTCCAAGACCCTTTTGATTTATGTGCATTAAATAAGAGACTCCCATTTGTTTTCCGCCTTTTCCATAATCATGTCTCATACCATAGGCATGTTCCTTGTCAAACTGAAAAGAAAATAACAGAGACACGTACTAACTAAATGATTTGATCACTGAAATCTATAAAGAAATAATTTCCTTGCTGCCATAATTAGGGGATCCTAAAAACTAAAACCATGTGAAATTAGTATAAGCCTGCTATAAGACCAATCGGTATAAGAATTGCCACTGTCTAACCTGATTAAAAAATTCATTTGCTTTTGAGACCATCATCCAAGTGCTAATATCCTCAGTTACAAAATGCTCTTTCAAGTTAAAATTGCTTTATTAACTATGGTGTGTTTATTCAGTGTTCAATTTAGCTACTTGATGCAAACGTAAAAACTGTGTAATACCTGATAATGCAAGGAGATTTTTCAGTATGATTCTTATATAGAACTGAATTGAGTAGTTCACTCCTCGGCGCCCTTGAGCATGTAACATTCTAATCTCTCTAAGCTTTAGTTTGGAAGGATCAGGGATAACAAAAACTGGTACCCACGCAGCTACAAAAGAAATATTGCATCTCTCATTTGAAGGCCACACACTGTAACGAGTCCCACTGCATATTTCAGAAGAGTTCAGAGAATTGTAAAAGTTGCGTTGGCATGGACTCTCTCAGGTTGCGCAGTTAGAACATACTCAATACTATGTGCTAAAAATGAAAATGCATAAAAATTGCTTGCTTAAATTGTTGGGACAAACCCGGATAGCTCTCTCTCTCTCGCACTCGCTCGGACGAAGGTGGAAGATGGAGACAATTTTTTTCCGGCGCACAAACGCCAAAGCCGCACGAACGGCGCCACGCCGCACGAATGACGCTTTCTTTTCCTTTCGAACACAAACTCGGCTTGGTGGCACATACCACACCGGAGGATCATACATGGGAGACTACACGCCCTGGAGACTAACTCCGCCTACCACTCCTCATGATGAGCGCACACACGCACCTGGAGACTACATCTCTACTCAGGCTCCCCTTCCTCTCTACACAGCACCACAACGGTTTAAATAGCAGTACAGAGGACTCATGTACGCACAAGCTGGACACCGTGCTTGGCCACTAACTAACTAACTGATTCCTAGCTACATGCATGCCCACGAACCAGTACTTGCGCAATCAACAACCATGCATGCACTAACAACCACGATGCATGCACTCCACGGGACGTGGCACGCAGGCTGTTGCCGCACGACCCGGCCACGAGTGCACAGCTCGCTCTTCAGTTTGTTGCCAGCTCCGCACGGACGACTCGAAGACTCCACTCACCACGGCCACGGACGCGGCCACACCGGCGTCCGGACTCGACCAACACGCACACATGCTGATCATCACCGTGGCGTGGCTTACTCCTAACACTTGCTTAAATGGTGTACACCAATGGTTCATTGACCTGCTACCATTGACATTGAAATAAAATGCTAGTATATCATGGAGTCAGACCTTATCATCATGAACTACTGGAAACAACACATTGCATGAACCGAACAATCCTGAAACCCTGAAATGGCTAGGGTCGGGGGGAGGAGCCCGAGGGAGCGCGCGGAGCGAACGAAGCTGAGCCGACGCGGGAGAGGTCCATGCCGCCGCCCTGGATCAGGAGCGGAGGTAGGAAGACGAGCGGCGAGGGACCCGACTCGAAGAGATCGCCGCTGCCCAAGAGGGGGGAGAGGTAGGGCAGGAGGAGGAGGCCGAGGGCGCGGTAGGCGGCGGCGCGTCGCCCCGCATCTCAGCGGCGCCCCCTCGGCGTGGAGCGGGACCATGGGAGGGAGAGGCAGTTCCCGAGGCTCTTTGCGATTTGTGAGGACCCGACCATTCTAGTTTCTGCGGCTGCTTTGGAGGAGGGATGGAACATTGCGTTCCGCCGCTCTTTCGGACTGGAGGAGGTACGGGAATGGTCCGACCTGAGGGAAGTAGTCCCTCTTCCTCTGTCCCAGGACCCTGACACTGTTTCTTGGAGTCTTTCCCCTTCGGGTGAATTCTCCGTTAGCTCGGCCTATCAGGCATTATGTCGTATGCCGGTTTTACAGTGGCTATCCCCACTGTGGAAGGCACCGTTGCCCTTGAAGATTAAGATTTTTGTATGGCAGCTTCTCCGAGACCGTCTTTCTTCGGGGACAGAGGTGCTGAAACGCCATGGCCCGGGCAATGGCCTTTGCCCTTTGTGCCATGTCCCGGAAACGGGAACGCACATTTTGTTTTCGTGCGTAGCAGCGCAGGCACTTTGGTGCTTTGTTCGTGAGGCTCTAGGGCCTGAGTGGGAGGCCCATGACCTTGCAGGGTTTCTGCAGGTTAGGGCCACCCAGGTTGGCCGTAAGCGCCGACTGTTCTGGCTCATCTTCGCGGCTATGATGTGGACTCTCTGGACTACTCGCAACAAGATGGTGATTGAGCGGGTGTTCCCGCGACGTGCCTCTGACTCGTTCTTCAAATTTCTTGCCTTCTTGCAGCACTGGCATCCGCTCGCTAGGCCGAGGGATTGTGATCGACTTCAGCTATTCCTGGACGCCCTGGTGTCTTCCGCGTGTCGGCTCTCCGACCGCTCGCCTGCTTCGTAGCTTGCCCCTGGTGGCTGTTTGTTTCTTCTGTCTTCATTTGGGCGTCCTTGTGCTGTGGCCCCAGCATTTTTCTTTTATAACTGTGCTTGAGTTGTGGTTGTATGGACATATGCTTTATCTATAAAGCGGGGCGAAAACCTGTTTCGGTGGAGGGAGAGGCAGTGGAGGAGGCGGCGTGTGGGAGAGAGGCGGAGACGAAGACTTGTGCGTGCGCTTGATGCGGACCTGCCTTTGAGTGGAAGGAACCGTGCTGCGTATTTGCTTCTATCTTTTTTCTCCTTGCCACTGTTCAAATCCAACGTGGACACAACAAGAGAGCGTCTTTCTCCCGCACCTTATTGTGTTTGATGGGATGTACTTCGTCCACATTCAATGGACTTCGATTAGTAGCAGTACTACTGATTAAGGGCCACTTTCTATTCAAAAGATTTTGATACAGAAAATTTAGATTTGGAACTGTAAGAAATTTTCTATGTGATTGGTTCCCTCAGTAGGATTGAATCTTATAGGGCAAAAAAAAATCCTAAGATTTTCTTTTGCAGTACACTTCGGATTGTGTCTATATTGGCTTAATCACTAAGGTTTCTTAGCATCAAGTGAGTCCTCATGGAAAATTCTTAAGAATTTGTGTGGACAGGGTTTCTTACTCATTTACTTTTCCTATTACTTTGATTTGAAAATCATGCAAACCTGATGAGCCCTTCATAGAAAATGTCCATTTCACTCATAGGTCTTGAAAATATTTTATTGTTTTTTTCCTGTGGTGTAATCAAATAAACTTTGGCAAACCTTTTTTTCTCGCAGGGAAAACCTTGGCAAACTTAATCACATATGAATTCAATGGACACTATATTGCAGTCATGCATCTTTCAGTTCATGTGTTTTTGGAATCCGACGAATCGAAGAGGGCCTTAGTCTTTTTATTAATTTTTATTTAAAAATGTTAGTACCTAACCCTACACCACCAGACCACCTTATCTCTTATCTATGACCATAAAGATTTTTGTTTTTTCTTACTTAATCTAATGAGGTCCCTCTGTAAACCAATGTAAGACGTATATTTGAACTGTAAAAAAAAACGTCTTATGTTAGTGTACAGAGGTTGTATTGTTTATTACAAGAGATTTTCAAGGTACACGATCTAGCTAATTTTTTTAAAATAATACACTTTTTTTATTAGATTTTAGAAATATTACGTTGTTTTTTTTAAAAATAATACAGCGTCGGCCACCTGGAAGCCAACTGGCTTCAGTCAGCCTAGGGGAAGCCGATTGACCTCCTATCGGCCTAGTGGAAGTCGACAGGCCTCTCGGCCGCTGGTGGTGGTTCCTGTCGGCTAACTGGTGGCCGACTGGAACCTGTCGGCCCACTGGTGGCCGACTTGATTTTTTTTTTCTAATCAGAATTAGCAATTTTATTTACTCTGACTGTATGTTCCCCTTAGTGAAATATTAATCCTCAAATTATTAACAAATAATAAAGCCTATAATGATCGAATGAAAATACCCCAAAATCCCGCCACATTTTCCCGCTTTCTAGTTCCCGCCATATATTTCCCGCTTTCTAGTTCCCGCCATATTTTCCCGCGTTTTAGTTCCCGCCATATAGTTCCCGCTTTCTAGTTCCCGCCATATTTTCCCGCTTTCTAGTTCCCGCCTATATCTCCCGCCATATTTCCCCGCTTCCGAGTTCCCGCCATATTTTTGTCTTCTCAACCTATAAAACACCCTCGGCAGTAAGGTGGGTAAGCAATCTATTGTAGTGTCGTAGTCTCGCGAAGATGTCCGGATATCCTTTTGATCGTAGTTTTCACCCTGGTATGTCCCGATGTCTTCTGCGTTTAGCCGCCAATTTCAGGGTTGACAACATATTAGTTCCGTGGGACGAACTCATCAGTAGTGACATGCTACTGAATGAGCTGGCTCACGCATTAAGTAGGTCCGGGTGGCCTTCCAGGACATTTGAGGAGATACGGAAAGAACTTCTCAGGTTGCATGGAAGATGGAAGAAGCAACAGCATCAGAGTGTAGCATTCCTAAAGGCTGCATCAGAAAATACTTATTTATGGACCCAAGAAAGCGAGGACGAAGACGATATCTTCATGCCGAGCACCAAGACAAGGAGTACTGCATCGTCGAAGGGCAAGAGTTCTGCATCGTCGAAGGGCAAGAGTTCTTCATCGTCGAAGGGCAAGAGTTCTGCATCGACGGAGGATGACGATGATGACTTCATGTAGTTTTTACGTTGTATGTTGTAAGTTCCGTCCTACCTACCGTTTAATTCAGATGTAGTTGTATCCAGTTGTTTGTACTGTCTTATTGTAGGAGAAGTATGTTCTATCTAAATATGATGTTGTAGTTGGCGCACGACGTTGGATAACAGAGTACTAAAACAGAGTAGGCATATGTAGGGGAACGCGACAGAAAACAAAAAAATTCGGTACAGCGAGCACGCCCAGGATCACTATGGAGACTGCATACAAGGTTTGATCTGATCCATACCGACTCGAAGCGCAGCGGAAGAAGAGTCGGAGTAGATCGTCGGTGCAGATCCCTGCAGCTAGGATTTACAACCTCCCAACCGCAAGGATGTACTCCCTCGCCGGACAGCCCTTCGGGAGGCGGTCGGACAGTCCCCCGGACGATGTCGCGGACAGCCCTACGGGAGGACCCTCGAAACTTGAACCGAAACTCGGACAGCCCTTCGGGAGGACACAAGAACAGCCCCTCGGGCAAAAGATCAGAACTATGACCTCTCTACGGGGTTGCACACATACGGTGTCAGCTATCCGGCAGGGCTTCGCCGTCCAGAACTAGTTCCTGCCGGAACCCAGACAGCCTTTCGGCTCTACGAAACTATTTCGCTGGGAGGGAGAGAGAAGCCAAACAAGTCAAATGGCATGTGTATGAGAGCAAGGATAATCTGATTTTGGATAGCCCTCTCCACCTCTATTTATAGGAGGAGCAAGGGGTAGAGGAAAGAGGTGAAAAAGACCAAAAGGACCTTCCTAGGATCTTTCCACCACATGCCACATAAGGGTGTGTAGAACATATCCACCATGAGGTGGAAGGACACCTCAAGGAGGGCCCCCCCATGCCATGGCCGAAATTGTGCAGCCCCTTTGGGGGGCTCCACCTCCCTTTCACACACCAAAAGTGGTTTTCTTCTAGAAGAAAAACCCCATTTGCAAATCAGCCCAAAAAGTGCTTTTCACTATTCACGAAGACATTTTTCTGCGTCCGTTAAAACCCAAATTATTTCTGTGTGCCTAGAATAATTCTAGCACCCACCAAAAAAAATTTGAACTCATTCCGAAACAATTTCAGAACAATGTTTCTTCAGCGAAAAGCAACCAAAGCGGTTCCGGCTGCTCCGGAACATTTCCGGTTTTTGTCCCGGAAAATTCCCAAAAGTTTCCAGAACACTTCTGGCATCCTCCAAGAATTTCCAGGCGTGTGCCAGAACCAATTTGACTTAATGGAATACCCTGAAACAACTTTTCAGTTTCACCGGAACTATTCCGGTGTTCTCTCCGGATAGTTTCCGTTTCGTCCGAAACTTTTTCGGTGATTTTCTCTCAGACTCCCCGTCTAGTATTCATCAGATAGATGACCCTTAAGCGTGTGACCCTATAGGTTCGGTGAAGTATAGACATGACCCGGAACTCTTTCCGGTCAATGATCAACATCGGAGCCGTGGACACCCATATTGACCCCTATACCCACACGAATGAATATTCGAGTGAACCTCCAGTTGCCGTGTGCTATTCCTGTTGCTTCACGATATATTACAAATACCCGAGGTGAGATTTATTGCATCCCCGTGGATCAACAACTTGTCCACTATGCAAGTTACCTCGTTTCCGGTTTTGTTCTCTTTACTCGTTTCCGTGTTCCGACATCCCAGTGATCAAATCACAATGTGTCTGGCCAGACGATGATGGATACCGTAACACCGAGAGGGCCCGAGAATATCTCTCCATCGTCGGAGGAGCAAATCCCAATCTTGAGCTATCTCGTTACTTGCCATACTTTTCCGTGAACCCGTAAGCCGCCGTAAGAGCCACCCATTTACGGATGATGTTTAACAAACCCCAAAGTTCACAAAGCAAGTACAAAGGAACTCGATACCCTCATGGTCTAAGGAATTATGCAAACATTAACTATCTCTGTGTTATTAACCATTAACTTGTGACGAATGAATCTCATAGCATAACATCAATTCGGGTCGATTCAACACAAGTGTTCTACTAACATTGTGCCCTCAAAATTGCTGGCGTTGACATGCCCATGATCAGGAAAACAGGATCATCATGCAATACTTGAGCCAGTCTTAGAGGCAAGACTAGGAATACATTTTACCGTTTATTATACCACACGTGCACATGAGTTTCCCTTCGAGCCTCGTGGTTATTATAGACTCGAGAATCATTGCAGTTATAGCATGGAACATAAACATTCATTACAAACTCGGAGATACAAAATAACTGTTATTGCTGCCTCTAGGCCATATCTCCTACAGACTCCCACTTGCACTAGAGTCATAATCCAGTTACATGGCTTCCCTAACACCAATGGCTGTCCGGTGCTGCTCATGCTTTTCTCGTGGTAGAGGCTTCGTCATCGGGTCTGACACGTTCAGATCCGTGTGAACTTTGCGTACTTTCACTAAACCCGCTTCGACATGATGTCGAATGAGTTTATATTTGCGTTCAATATGTCTTGTCTTATGGTGCGAACTTGGCTCCCTTGCTTGAGCCACAGCGCCACTATTATCACAATAGATCTCCACCGGGTCCAGAGCACTTGGAACCACACCAAGGTCTTCAAGAAATTGCTTGATCCATACCGCCTCCTTGGAGGCTTCTGAAGCAGCAACATATTCCGCCTCCGTCGTAGAATCCGCTACAGTCTTTTGTTTGGAACTTTTCCAATCAACTGCGCCGCCGTTCAATATGAAAACATAGCCTGATTGAGATTTGAAGTCATCTGGGTCAGTCATGAAGCCTGCATTAGTGTAACCATTTACAATGAGCTCTTCATCACCTCCGTACACAAGGAGTAAATCCTTGGTCCTTCTGAGGTACTTAAGAATACCCTTGACTGTGGCCCAGTGTTCCAATCCTGGATCACTTTGGTACCGGCTGCAAACACTTAGCGCATAGGAAACGTCCGGTCTTGTACATAGCATGGCATACATAATAGAACCAACTGCCGAGGCATATGGAACATCATTCATTTGTACTCGCTCATCGAGAGTCCGAGGACACTGATTCTTGCAAAGCATTGTGCCAGGTGACATGGGGAGTAGCCCTTTCTTGGAGTTCTCCATGTTGAACCTTTTCAACACCTTGTCAATGTACGTGCTTTGGCTAAGCGCTATTAGGCGTCTTGATCTATCTCTATAGATTCTAATGCCCAATACATATGCCGCTTCGCCTAAGTCTTTCATTGAAAAACTTTTCTTCAATGAGTCTTTTATTTCGTTAAGAAAATTCACGTCATTTCCAATCAATAATATGTCATCCACATACAAGATTAGAAATGCTTTTGCGCTCCCACTAAACTTCTTGTAAACACAAGATTCTTCGTCATTCCTGATGAAGCCAAACTGTTTGACCACTTCATCAAAATGAATGTTCCAGCTCCTTGACGCTTGCTTCAGACAATAAATGGTTTTCTGAAGTTTGCATACCTTTCCAGCATCCTTATGAACGACAAAACCTTCTGGCTGTATCATGTATACATCCTCTTTGAGGTTTCCATTTAGGAAAACCGTTTTGACGTCCATCTGCCATATTTCATAATCGAACTAAGCAGCAATTGCTAGTAATATCCGAATAGACCTAAGCATAGCTACGGGCGAGAAAGTCTCGTCGTAGTCCACTCCTGGAACTTGCATGAACCCTTTCGCGACAAGTCTAGCTTTGTGGATAGTAATGTTACCATCCGCATCCGTCTTTCTTTTGAAAATCCATTTACAACCAATGGGCTTTACGCCCTCTGGAAGTTCTTCCAAGTTCCAAACTTGGTTTTCGTACACGGATTCCATCTCGGATTTCATGGCCTTGTGCCATTCCTTTGAGCTGGGCCCCGCCATCGCTTCCTTGTAGTGCGCAGGTTCATCGTCTTCAAGAATGAAGATTTCGTTATGAAACCATTCAGGTGGCTGGATAGCCCTACCTGATCTGCGCGGTTCAGTTACAACATGGTCTGAAGTTTCCGCATCACATGCGACAACTTCCGGCTCGGTTGTAGGGATAATTAGCGGAATTTCTTCCGGTTCCTTAGCCATATCAACGGTTGCCGAAGATTCAATAATCTCATCAAGTTGTACTGTCCTCCCACTCACTTCTTTAGCGAGAAACTCTTTCTCGAGAAAGACTCCGTTTTTAGCGACAAACACTTTGCACTCGGAGGGTTGGTAGAAAGAATACCCAACTGTTTCCTTGGGATAACCTACAAAGTAACATTTGTCTGATCTAGGATCGAGTTTGCTTGGTTGTAAACGTTTTACATAAGCTTCACAACCCCAGATTTTGAGATGTGACAAATTGGGTTTCTTCCCATTCCATAACTCATATGGTGTCGTCTCAACAGACTTAGACGGTGCTCTGTTTAATGTGTGAGCTGCAATGAGTAGTGCGTGACCCCAAAAAGATATCGGTCGATCTGTAAGAGACATCATCTACCTTACCATGTCTAATAGGGTTCGGTTATGTCTTTCCGACACTCCGTTTCGCTGTGGAGTTCCAGGAGGCGTAAGCTGTGAAACGATTCCACGATCACTCAGATGTTGGCCAAACTCATGACTAAGGTATTCGCCCCCGCGATCAGACCACAAAAACTTAATATTTTTGTCACGATGATTTTCTACCTCATTCTGAAATTCTTTGAACTTTTCAAAGGTTTCCGACTTATGCTTCATTAAGTAGATATTGCCATACCGACTTAAATCATCAGTAAAAGTCACGAAGTAGAAATACCCACCTCGTGCGGCTGTGTTCATTGGACCACATACATCACTATGTATTATTTCCAATAATTCACCCGCCCGTTCAGGATGACCCGTGAACGGCGTCTTGGTCATTTTCCCCATCAAGCAAGCTTCACATGTGTCAAATGATTCAAAATCAAAGGACGGTAAAACTCCATCTTTATGGAGTCTTTGCATGCGTTTCTTTCCGATGTGGCCAAGGCGACAGTGCCACATGAAAGTGGTGGTGGTATCAGCCTTCTTAAGGCGTTTAGCATTCACGTTAAAGACATCATTTCCACATTCAAGATTTAGAATGAAAAGGCCGCCAACAATGGGTGCAAATCCATAAAACATATCCTTACAATAAAGTGAACAACCATTGTTCTCAGACTTGTACGAATACCTATCGTGTAGTAAACATGATCCGGAGATAATGTTTCTACACAACAGTGGAACAAAATAACATTTATTCAGTTCTAAGATAAATCCCGAAGGTAGACGTAGAGGCATAATGCCGACGGCTTGAGCGGCGATCCCAGCGCCGTTCCCGATGCGCATCACGACTTCATTCTTTGCTAGTTTGCGCACATTCTGAAGTCCCTGTATCGAGTTGCAAATGTGAGCAACCGATCCGGTATCAAATACCCAAGACTTAGAATTTTCGCTAGCAAGCAAAACGTCAATGACATTAACTTGTATAACAATTATACCTTTTCCGGTTTTCCCGGACTTCTTATCTTCCAGATACTTCTTGCAGTTTCCCTTCCAGTGTCATGTGCCCTTGCAGTAGAAGCACTCAGTTTCATTCTTGGCTCCGCCCTTAGAGTTGCTTTGGGAGCCGGTCTTACCGGTGCCCTTGCCCTTCTTTGGCTTGCCTTTCTTTTTGAAAATGGCGGTTTTATTCACAAGCAACACTTGCTTGCGATTTTTCCGCAGTCCTCCTTCCGTAGTTTTTAGCATGGCGAGCACCTCTTCAGGTGTCTTCTCCATCCCACTCATGTTGTAGTTCATGATAAAACCGTCGTAAGACGAGGGGAGTGAAGAAAGCAGCATGTCCATCATATGGTCAGGTGGAAGTGGAAACTCCAGGGTTTTAAGCCTTTCAGCATAGCCAATCATTTTGACTACGTGTTCGCCAACTGAACTACCCTCAGCCATCTTGCATTCCATCAAGGCTTTCATGACATCAAATCGTTCAGACCTTGCGGTTTCCTTGTACAGGGCATCCAAATCCCGGATCATATCGCGGGGTTTATGGAATTCAAAACGTTTTTGAAGCCCTACACTCATGCAAGCTAGCATGAGGCACTGCACTAAGTTATGATCATCATCCTTAGTGGCCCAGACATTTTGTTCCTCTTCCGGGGCATCAGCCGCCGGTTTGGCTGGAAGAGCATTTTCAAGCACATACATTTTCTTAGCGCTCCTGAGGACAATCCTCAGGTTACGGACCCAGTCCGCATAGTTGTTTCCAGTCGCAGCTAACTTCTCTTTCTCTAACATTGGGCCTAAGTTGAACGCGGTGTTGCGAGCCATTTGATCTACAACAGAAAACACAAGTTTCACTTAGACTTTGTTCATAATGATTTTGGCACTAGTGAATAAACAATTTTATTCTAAAGTGCGCTCCCACTCAAATCAATATCTCTCAAAATTGATTATGAGTGATTCAAAATCCACATTTAAATTTTAACGCCATTGATGTGGACATCACTGATGATGAGAATTTTAATCGGTAGGCAAACTTGCCGATCACATCTCTATGTGACTTTTGTTCATCTTTCGATGGGCGTGTTCCGAGCTTAGGACTATCCTGCCTGAACGTCAAAGACAACCAAGTGATCTTGCTGCGAGGTCTGACCTTACCTGCCTCATTCCTCTCAATTCGTTCGTACCCATGTGGACATGGCGCAACCCGAAAAGATACGAATTTCAGACGGTGCTACACTTGGGTGAACACTAACTACTTTGATATTTTTAAGTGAGAGATCACCCTAATAAAAAGCGACTACCGCGCAATCAAGAAGGGTGCATCATAAGGGATAAACATCTCAGGCAATTCATAATTAGCATGATATGGTATAGCCCCTTCTGACGGAGAAGTCAAGTATTTCTTCGTCTTTGGCATTTGCGTCGGAGTTCACCTTCGCGAAGATTGCCACCACCTTGTCGATGCACCAAATAATATTGCCATCTCTATAGCTAATAAAATAAGTGCATTACTTAAGGTTGACACGCAGGTCATTAAAGTGACAATCATATGGCTCCAGCCATCATGCCGAATCATGACACGCAGGTCATGTTAATAAATTTACATCATATAGTCATCTCATACATAATCGAATTAATATGAGCTTTGCTATACCACATCACATGCACTTCCTGCAAAACCAAGTTAGACGCCTCTAATTGGTTTATGCAAAAAATTATTTTACGTGGCTTCTAAGGTTTTGATTAAACCGCAGCTACCAACGTATTATCATCAGGTATGATTATTCAAGTCGCTAGATTAACATCGCGGGGTGTATGAAACAAGAGATAATTAAATCTCGAGCCTCATACTAAACTTCGTCATACGCATGACCCCCGTGCAGATCATATCTGCATTGCCCTTTCATCTGCGAATTTCATCTTTCTTTTGACTATGGCGGAACCCAAAGAACTGTTAGCACTTCGTTGATCAACCAGGATCGCGGATTGCCAGAACTTTGTGAAATTCCACCATGCTGTCTCGAGATCAGAAATACGCAAATTCTAGGGAAGCAACAAGAACATCGGGTAACAGATTTCATCTGTCACCCGCATAAATAATTTTCAGCAATAGATCTTATCTACTCCAAAATTATATTATGCAATACCCATACATCTCCATGTATTCTAGATCGTAACCTGCATCTACGCATAGCACAGTTCTGATACCACTGTAGGGGAACGCGACAGAAAACAAAAAAATTCGGTACAGCGAGCACGCCCAGGATCACTATGGAGACTGCATACAAGGTTTGATCTGATCCGTACCGACTCGAAGCGCAGCGGAAGAAGAGTCGGAGTAGATCGTCGGTGCAGATCCCTGCAGCTAGGATTTACAACCTCCCAACCGCAAGGATGTACTCCCTCGCCGGACAGCCCTTCGGGAGGCGGTCGGACAGTCCCCCGGACGATGTCGCGGACAGCCCTACGGGAGGACCCTCGAAACTTGAACCGAAACTCGGACAGCCCTTCGGGAGGACACAAGAACAGCCCCTCGGGCAAAAGATCAGAACTATGACCTCTCTACGGGGTTGCACACATACGGTGTCAGCTATCCGGCAGGGCTTCGCCGTCCAGAACTAGTTCCTGCCAGAACCCAGACAGCCTTTCGGCTCTACGAAACTATTTCGCTGGGAGGGAAAGAGAAGCCAGACAAGTCAAATGGCATGTGTATGAGAGCAAGGATGATCTGATTTTGGATAGCCCTCTCCACCTCTATTTATAGGAGGAGCAAGGGGTAGAGGAAAGAGGTGAAAAAGACCAAAAGGACCTTCCTAGGATCTTTCCACCACATGCCACATAAGGGTGTGTAGAACATATCCACCATGAGGTGGAAGGACACCTCAAGGAGGGCCCCCCCATGCCATGGCCGAAATTGTGCAGCCCCTTTGGGGGGCTCCACCTCCCTTTCACACACCAAAAGTGGTTTTCTTCTAGAAGAAAAACCCCATTTGCAAATCAGCCCAAAAAGTGCTTTTCACTATTCACGAAGACATTTTTCTGCGTCCGTTAAAACCCAAATTATTTCTGTGTGCCTAGAATAATTCTAGCACCCACCAAAACAATTTTGAACGCATTCCGAAACAATTTCGGAACAATGTTTCTTCAGCGAAAAGCAACCAAAGCGGTTCCGGCTGCTCCGGAACATTTCCGGTTTTTGTCCCGGAAAATTCCCAGAAGTTTCCAGAACACTTCTGACATCCTCCAAGAATTTCCAGGCGTGTGCCAGAACCAATTTGACTTAATGGAATACCCTGAAACAACTTTTCAGTTTCACCGGAACTATTCCGGTGTTCTCTCCGGAACGTTTCCGTTTCGTCCGAAACTTTTTCGGTGATTTTCTCTGAGACTCCCCGTCTAGTATTCAGCAGATAGATGGCCCTTAAGCGTGTGACCCTATAGGTTTGGTGAAGTATAGACATGACCCGGAACTCTTTCCGATCAATGATCAACATCGGAGCCGTGGACACACATATTGACCCATATACCCACACGAATGAATATTCGAGTGAACCTCCAGTTGCCGTGTGCTATTCCTGTTGCTTCACGAAATATTACAAATACCCGAGGTGAGATTTATTGCATCCCCATGGATCAACAACTTGTCCACTATGCAAGTTACCTCGTTTCCGGTTTTGTTCTCTTTACTCGTTTCCGTGTTCCGACATCCCAGTGATCAAATCACAATGTGTCTGGCCAGACGATGATGGATACCGTAACACCGAGAGGGCCCGAGAATATCTCTCCATCGTCGGAGGAGCAAATCCCAATCTTGAGCTATCTCGTTACTTGCCATACTTTTCCGTGAACCCGTAAGCCGCCGTAATAGCCACCCATTTACGGATGACGTTTAACAAACCCCAAAGTTCACGAAGCAAGTACGAAGGAACTCGATACCCTCATGGTCTAAGGAATTATGCAAACATTAACTATCTCTGTGTTATTAACCACTAACTTGTGACGAATGAATCTCATAGCATAACATCAATTCGGGTCGATTCAACACAAGTGTTCTACTAACATTGTGCCCTCAAAATTGCTGGCATTGACATGCCCATGATCAGGAAAACATGATCATCATGCAATACTTGAGCTAGTCTTAGAGGCAAGACTAGGAATACATTTTACCGTTTATTATACCACACGTGCACATGAGTTTCCCTCCGAGCCTCGTGGTTATTGTAGACTCGAGAATCATTGCAGTTATAGCATGGAACATAAACATTCATTACAAACTCGGAGATACAAAATAACTGTTATTATTGCCTCTAGGGCATATCTCCTACAGCATATGTCTCATACATAAGTACATAATCATTTGTCTCATACATAGAATAAGCATAAGTCTCATACATCAGTAGATGGTAATGTCTCTACTGATAGATAGAAGCGTCACTGACGACGTCTGCAATGGCGCTCAGGCTGTGCATCAGGCGTCGACCATCCCAACCTGTGGGGTGCCCTAATGTTACGAGGAGGAATCTCAGACTCGTCCTGGTCATACTGTGTATCCTGTGTGGGGCCTGGTGGAGGAGTCGAATACATGTTCATCCACTGGATGTGCTGCGACATGTGATCCTGTATGTTCTCCTTAGGATCTTGATCACTCCCCCACGTGGATCCGGATATAGACGCCTGATATCCATAGGCTCCTGCAGGAGGGAACGTTAAGTCATGAAGAAATAGGTCGCCTCAATTCATATTGAAAACAATAAATATGAAGAGACATACCAGCTGGCTGTGGCTGAAACACGAAGCTCGACGTGGGACCTTGCTGCTGTGGCTGTGGCTGAAACACGAAGCTCGACGTGGGACCACGGTGTTGTGGGTGCTGCCACGTCGAACTGCTGGGTTGGTCAGGAGGGGGCGGCCTGGTCGTCGGCATATGTGCTAGACGTGGACGTGGCTGATGTCGGTGCGTGGAAGGACGCGGCGGCTGCTGCTGCTGCTGTTGAACAACGTCGCTTCTCCGGGTGCACGTGATAGCCTCGTAGACAGCTCATATCTTGTTCTGCAGGTGTGTCACGAAGGGCTGGAGCACAGGCCGGTGTTGAAGAAGAGGTCCAGACGAGAGTGAACGTCCAAAGGTGGACACATCCTCGTAGAGTCCGAGTGTCAAGTCAGCCTGAAAATTGACAGGACGATTATCAAGTATGCACGGCAAAGTACGTGACAACTAGATGCATTACATAAAGAGTATATATCTTACCGCGTACTGCCTAGAGCCCGAAGTATCATAGCTCAGGTACATATCCGACGGACTAGGGTCAGGTATCTCATCTGGGTGAGAGTGATGAACGATGCGTAACCGTGTTCCGGTCATGTACCGCTGCAAGTAGCGATGGAATTCATCGAGATCAAAGTCGATATTCTCGTGCCACAGATGTGTGTTCGCAGTCTCCCATTCTGTAACGTACGGCTGAAGCCTAACTAGCCACTCAGCAGCTGTCCTGTGAATCCCCTTCCTCGTGGTCCTAAAATTGTGGAGTGTGTTCCAAAATTTACTAATGCTTCAAATGGACAATTGTGAAAGATAATGCAACATTGAATAAATAGACAGTACCTGTGGATGTGTCCTGGCACCGGGTTCTCTGTAGGGTGAGGGGCCTCTAACTGCTGAAGACCAAATTGCCACATAACCCTCTGCTGGGCCATCTCCTCAACGAAGACATCGAAGATGATCTTAGATTTCGTCATCTAGTAATCACGATCTCTTGTGCATAGCTTAGACATACCGCCGGGGTATCTCGCCTCTATGGCTGCTTGCGTGCAGGTGAGCAAAGAGGAGTCGATGGCGAGGCGTTTGCATCCTTCCGTCTTCTCAACCAGACGCGCGAAAGGTAAAAGGCCGGCCCATTTAAGTCTGCATGTCAAAACAATTCAGTTAGTGTGTCCCATTAATATACATGCTTGAAGGAAATAAATAAAGCATGTACCGGTCAACCCATTGCGGGTGTATCTTCCAATATTCCTTAGAAGTGCGAGTGACCAGGGGCTCGAGCTTCTTCGTAGAACATATCGCAGAACGATGCTTACTATCAATGTCCCGCTTAAGCAACCACATTTCTGCCATTCCTGCACATAAAAATTTCAAACATAGTTGCACACTAAATACAAATTTCGAACATAGTGGCACACTTAATACAAATTTCGAACATAGTGCCACACTTAATACAAATTTCGAACATAGTGCCACACTTAATACAAATTTAGAACATAGTGCCACACTTAATACAAATTTAGAACATAGTGCCACACTTAATACAAATTTAGAAAATAGTGCCACACTACATACAAATTTCGAACATAGTGCCACACTTAATACAAATTTCAACGCAGCCTAGCTTCTTCCTCTCCCTCTTACTCCTCTTCCTCCTCTCCCTCCTCTTCGTCCCTGGTTGCCTCGTCCACGCCCAGTGATGAAAGTGGGACAATTAGTGTCCCTATGGCCAAATTCATTGCATAAAATGCATTGCATAGTTGGGCCTCCCGCTTCAGATTCATCCATATCATTCCGGATGCGCCGACACTGTCGTCTACCTCTACTTGTACGCATATTCTCTGGGTCTAGAATGTAACGCCTTTCAGCAGGGTTAACGGTGTTGAAATTACCCATTGATCGAAATCCCAGCAACTCACCTGTCCAGGTATTGAGGACAGACTCTTTCAGATAAAATGGAGACACGAACGATATTGCGTCCATTCCTAGCTGCCCGCAAGTAGCAAGTACATGTGAGCAAGGTAGGTGAAGCCACTTCGGTTTGTTGCACGTGCACTCACACGTTGGCAGGCTTCATTTCCAATTTTCACTTCATGCGTCCTCAACTCATTTGCACATCCGAATTTGTTGTTAGCTAAGCAGACCTCAAACCTTCTTTCTTGATTACCGATGGTGACTACAGTGTGTGATCTAGCTTTTTCCATCTTTTGATGCATGTACTTCATGACTCTTTCATAGTAACGTGTGTTCGGGTTGTTCAAGATATGTTGCTCTGCTTTTTGACATCTATCTCTGAAATAATTCACGGTGCCATAGAGAATACCCTCAACGATGGCTGTAAGTGGTAATGCCCGGTTTCCTCTCAGGACAAAGTTGTATGTTTCTGCGAGGTTGGTAGTCATGACACCGTACCTTGCTCCATGTGTGTCATGCAGCAAAGACTACCTCTCCAGAGGCTCATGCTCTATCCACTGCTCGAAGGTTTTAATCGACCTCCCGAGCCTTCTCCTAGTACCAGGTGGGTCAAATCCTGGCAAGTCACATAGCCCAACAGGCTCCTCCTCCACGGCCGTTGTTCCTGTTGCTAACTGTGCAGCTCCTGCTTCAACATGTGCCCTCACCGCTGCATCTCTTACAGCATTCCTGTCCCTAACATGTCTATGCGTGCACACATTAAGTCTGTCACGTATCAAATTGTACTTCCATAGCTGGTTCTGCTTGCAGAGTTTTTTGAATAGATTCACCAGGCTCTTATTTCTGAACTGCGAGAAGAAATTAGCCCCCAGATGGCGCATGCACCAACGGCTCTGCAAGTCCTGCCATGGAGTTTGTTCCTCAGGGCCAGGGTTTGTTAGTGTCTTTATCGCACTGAGTATACCTGCATGCCTGTCATGAAGGATGCACACATTGGGCTTATCCTTGACAACTGATATTTTCAGTTGCCTGAAGAACCATGTCCAACTTTCAATGTTCTCACTCTCAACAAAAGCAAATGCCAGTGGGACTACTTGATTTTGGCCGTCTTGACCAATGGCTGTAAGGATCTGACCCTTGTACTTGCCAGTGAGAAAAGGGCCATCTACACATATCACCGTTCGGCAATGCCTGAAAGCTTCGATGCATACACCGAAAGAGAAGAACAGTCGATGCAGCACCCTCACAATTGGGAACTCTGGCATGAAGAGGTCTTGGATATCGACATAGGTGCCAGGATTCCGCTGTTGCAGTGTGTGGAGGAGCCGGACAACAGAGTCATATGCATCAAAATAAGAACCAAATCTCCTCTGAAGGGCCGTATGCTTAGCCCTCCAAGCCTTGCCATAAGAAATTCTGTAGTTGAACCTGACGAAGACTTTTGTCTGGATTGCCTTCACTTCCATCGCTTTGCTCTCCACTATCTCACTGTAAAACAACCTCGCAATAAGCGTGGATGAAAGGTTGGGATGATCTTGAGGGATGCAGGGAATAAGACAAGTGTGATGAACTAAGTCACTGATCACCCAAGTTGTGCCATACTTAGGGAGATAGCCGTGCACCCTGGCAGGACAACCTGCATTCTTGCATACCATTGTCAAGTATTTCTGACTGGACACCTCAGCTATGAAAACCCTTTGCGTGGACATTGCCCAATTTATTATTGCGTCCTTCAGAGCTTCTTTGTTGGGATACAGAGCACCCGTCGCAAAGTTGTTCTGGTGATATTGCCAGGCAGAATCATGCCCATCGTTCACGGTCATTGCAGATGAGAAGTCATGATTCCATGATGCAGGATTCGGGACCTCCTCTGCATTTTCTTCTTCATCCGACTCGTCAGAATCATCGGCATGACCACGGTCAATATCGGTGTCTTCTTCTTCCATCAGGTTCTGCATGTGCCCATCTACCTCGTCAGCGTCCGCCTCGCCACTATAAGCCTTGCCACTGTAATAACCATCGGCATTTCCTCCTACTACCTAACTACTCTGCCCTAGTTCATAACCATCATCTCCAGCATTTGACTGCATCCCTTCACTGCTCTGGCCAAGATCGTAGCCACCCTCGCCATCATGTGCAGTGACCTCCTTCACAACGGGAAGCACTAAGGCAACAGGATTGCATCCCCTGCGTTCACAACCTTGTAACCAGCGCAGCCACTGGGAGTCTCGCTCTATTGGCCTCAAATAATAGTAAATGATTGAACTTGACTGTGTCCACAATGCATGAACACCGACGGTGTGTGTTTCAGTATTAAGCCCTAAACTTGCTGTCACCCATTCTTTCAACTAACTGACTGACCATGTTCGAGGGGCGGTCACTGGCACCTCTATGTAATCAAATTCACTCAGATCAGCTCCCGTCTCAGTTGTTTGGATAGTACCAGAACCGTAGTAAAATACAAACTTCACTACATCAGACATCTCGGCCCACCTAAAAAAAAATTCAACAATGAAAGACAACTATTAAGCAGCATGACAAACTAAATATATTAGCACTCCTAAATAATTGACATGTACATATTTTACGGAATATTACTGAACCAACTACAAATATTCACACACCTAAAAATTTGAAATCTAAATATATTAAGGATATTACCCGAGCAACTACAAATATTTGACACAACTAAATATTACCGGAGCAACTAAATATTACCGGAGCAACTAAAAATATTCACACAACTAAATATTACCGGAGCAACTAAATATTACCGGAGCAACTAAAAATATTCACACAACTCAATATTTGACACAACTAAATATTACCGGAGCAACTAAATATTACCGGAGCAACTAAAAATATTCACACAACTAAATATTACCGGAGCAACTAAATATTACCGGAGCAACTAAAAATATTCACACAACTAAATATTTGATAACTAAATATATTACGGATACTACCGGAGCAAATAACAATATCCGCACACCTAATATATTTCACATCCAAACATACTACCGAATACTACCACCGGAGCAACTACGACGGGTAAAATGTATGTTGAATTTGATGGGGAACGTTGCATGGAAAACAAAAAAAAATATACGCACACGCAAGATCTATCCATGGAGATGCATAGCTACGAGAGGAGGAGTGTGTCTACGTACCCTCGTAGACCGTAAGCGGAAGCGTTAGAACAACGCGGTTGATGTCGTCGAACAACTTCACGACCCAACCGACCGAGCACCGAACGTACGGCACCTCCGCGTTCAGCACACGTTCAGCTCGGTGACGTCCTCGACTTCTTGATCCAGCAAGACGGCGAGGTAGTGGATGAGTTCCGGCAGCACGACGGCGTGGTGACGGTGATGGTGATGCTATCTCCGCAGGGCTTCACCCAAGCACTGCGAAAATATGACCGAGGGACGGAACTGTGGAGGGGGGCGCCGCACACGGCTAAGACAATGTTGTGTATCCTTTGGGGCGCCCCCTCTCCTCTATTTATATATGTGTAGGGGCTTGGAGTAGAAGGAATAGTTCCATGTGAACAGTAACCATGAATAGTACACACGTGGACTTGGACTCCAAAGTCCAATCCTATTCCTACTAGGACTCTCCCTTTTTTTTCCTTCCCTAGCTGCGTGGGCTTTTGAGGACTTGGTGCGCCTGGCCCAATAAGGCCAGGGCGCCTCCCCTTAGCCCATGCCAGCCCTTTGGGACGTGGTGGACCCACTTGTGGACTTCCGGACCCCTCCGGAATCCTCCGGAACCTTCTGGAAGCTTCCCGGTACAATACCGAAAAAACTGCACCTTTTTCCGGAACCCAAAATATGACTTCCCATATATAAATCTTTACCTCTCGACCATTCCGAGACTCCTCGTGACGTCCGGGATCTCATCCGGGACTCCGAACAATATTCGGTTACCAATTCACATAACTCATATAACACTATATCGTCAACGAACGTTAAGCGTGCGGACCCTACGGGTTCGGGAATGATGTAGACATGACTGAGACGCCTCTCCGGTCAATAACCAATAGCGGAACCTGGATGCTCATATTGGTTCCTACATATTCCACGAAGATCTTATCGGTCGAACCGCAATGACAACATACGTAATTCCCTTTGTCCGTCGGTATGTTACTTGCCCGAGATTCGATCGTCGGTATCTCCATACCTAGTTCAATCTCGTTACCGGCAAGTCTCTTTACTCGTTCCGTAATACATCATCCCGTAACTAACTCCTTAGTCACTTTGCTTGCAAGCTTCTTATGATGTGCATTACCGAGAGGGCCCAGAGATACCTCTCCGAAACACGGAGTGACAAATCCCAGTCTCGATCCATGCCAACTCAACGGACACCTTCGAAGATACCTGTAGAGCATCTTTATGATCACCCAGTTACGTTGTGACGTTTGATAGCACACAAGGTATTCCTTCGGTATCCGGGAGTTGCATGATCTCATGGTCTGAGGAACATGTATTTGACATTCAAGAAAGCAGTAGCAATAAACAGAACGATCATATGCTAAGCTAACGGATGGGTCTTGTCCATCACATCATTCTCCTAATGATGTGATCCCGTTATCAAATGACAACTCATGTCTATGGTTAGGAAACCTTAACCATCTTTGATCCACGAGCTAGTCTAGTAGAAGCTCACTAGGGACACGGTATTTGTTTATGTATTCACACATGTATTTAAGTTTCCTGTCAATACAATTCTAGCATGAATAATAAACCTTTATCATGAACAAGGAAATATAAAATAATAACAACATTATTATTTCCTCTAGGGCATATTTCCATCAGAATTATACCCTTGAAGCGTGCGAAGCAACAACGAACGGCGGACTTCAATCACCGGAACCGGAGCCGGAGACTCCACCACACCGCTGGAGCTTCACCTCCACCACCTCCACCACACTGCCCGAGCTTCACCACCGCCACCTCCACCTTCACCGCCACTACAACCTCCTCCAATGTGCTCAAAAAAAGCTCCAAAAAAATGCTCACCATGACCACCATGAGCTACCCCATCAGTAGATCGAGGTTTCCCTTGCCTTCCCCAACTATCTACAACGCATCCACAGTGGCAAATCGACAAAAAAATGGCTGATTTTGGTGTAAAAATGAGAGAGTTTTCGAGTGACAGAGAGAAGAAACGAAGAAGACAGAAGAAACAAGGAAGAGAAGGGAAGAGGAGGAAGAAAGGGGGGCTGCTGCGGGCTTCGCACCCTGTCGGCCTGCGGGTGGCCGACAGGGCTTGTCGGCTGGGCCCCAGCCACCGACAGCAGCTCACGGGCCGACTGGGAGGGGCGCGACGTGGCCTTGCCACTAATCGGCTTACACGTAGCCGAAAGGCCACTTGTCGGCCACCGATAGGCCGACGAGCCCCAGTCGGCCACCGGTAGGACGATAGGCTCCTGTCGGCCTGCAGTAAGCCGACGCTGTATTATTTAAAAAAAACGGCGTAATATTTCTAAAATTTAATAAAAAAAGTGTATTATTTAAAAAAAATTAGCCACGATCTATCTATGAAGTACGGTCTTGAATCAAAATCATTCGTTCTTAAGATCAAAAGTGAAGTATTATGCCATAAGACCCTACCAAAGTAAATATGAGACTGTGTTTAAATAAGCAACTTTACATGGTATTCACATCATGCTTAATTAAGAAATAGTACAATAAATTTTCTTGCAGATTGCAGCAGTAATTCCTTGACCAAAAAATAGACCATCTGATTAGGAAATTCATACTAGCGCGTCGACTGTCGGCTTCGTAGGGCCGCTTGGCGGCAGCCACTAGATGGGTTTTTTTTCAATTTCCCTTCCCTTTCTTTGGGCATGATTTTGCTGTTGTCCCAGCCGTTGCTATGAGTACGCTTTTGGATGTTGGTTGTATGGACCTTTGCTTTATCTATAAAGCGGGGCGAAAGCCTAAAAATTATTATTATCGCTAGATAGTTTACCCTACCATTTGTGTCGATAAAAGAAATGAGTGCGCAATAATTCCCTTCTAATACAATTTATGTTCAGAGTAGTATTACATGTTATTACCTAAACCAATCGAGAAAAAAAAAAAGCGCATAATAAACACATAGTTGTAGTTACATGAAATGCTTATTTGTCTGTTTATTTATTAAATGCATACACTAGCCAGTTCACTCAAAAGTCCGAACTAAAGGAGAAAAGTGAGCAATATATTTCGACGAGCTCCCTCATGTCTAGCCTCTTTAAGGCCTTTGACACGGGATTGATGTAGGCTGAAAGGTCTTGAACTTTGAGACCTCTTGGCTCTGGTATCATACTAAATTCATGGACTAGTAATTCACCTAGAACACTGAACTAATGGAGAAAGACGGATAGTATATGTCAACAATATTTTACCACTTAAGCTATTGTGCGTTAATAAGGAAGCTTCATGGTATGATATTGGCTTTGTTCATGTTTGTCTTCAGATAATTTTTGTGCTCACTCCATCCACTAAATGATCATATCCTATATCACTTTTCTTTTCTCATCGTTGTTTTGCAGAATGATATAATCTCATGCATAGAAGGTTAAAGATTAAATCGAATCGTACATGTAATGAATACATGTGGGATGAGGTATATATGAGTAAAGTTGTTCCGAATTAATTGAGTTAGGCTTGCCCCCAGTCAAATTTCCATAGAGAAATATCAACATTTGCAACATCAAATTAGTTTCATTAGATTTGTCATGAAATATATTTTCATAATATATGTATTTGATGTGGTATAGTATATTTTTTATAGACTTTGTTAAACCTAAAGATGTTTGACTCGGGACAAGACTAGAACTTCAATTAATTTGGAATGAACCTCTGGAATTTGTACAAAAATAAAAGTAAATAGGTTATTGCATATTTTATGATTCATAAATTGCCATGTTTTTTATGAAAAGTTAACATGTATGGAACTAATTTCCAATATATGTTTTCTTAAAATAAGAGCAACTTTTCCATTCGCGAAACTAGCTAGGTGCTAATTGCACTTCAAATCTTAGAAGGATAAGTAAGCCAATTCAATAATTTGTGGGTGAGGGGGGTGCAGTAAACCTTGTTTTGGCATTTGAAAGTCCATGCATGTTAGCCTCCTAAGAGCATCGTCTATAACAGATCCCCCAAAAGCATATTTCAGGAAAAATTCTGTTCTAAGGGATTAAACCCCAACTAGTAGATCCCCCAAACCAATAATGTAACACCCCAGAAGCGATACTATACAGATCTAGCACCTCTGTTAGCATCTGCGTAGTATCTATCCCAGGATGCCCACCAAACACAATGTATGTCAACATGCATGCTATGTGTGTGGAACGGTGGGTATCGTAACACAATTTTCTCAACTACAACAATATATACAAGGACTCTAATGAGTCAAACTTAACAAATGAATACATACAAGTCTATTACTACTAAGATACAAATCTTACAACGAAAGCCAAATATACCTTAGACAGGTAAAGTTTAACAAATACGTTAAGAAGGCTAGAGAAAGAAAATGACGTTCATATCCCTGCCCAGACCATTGTCTAGGATAGCCATGGCTAACGTCATCCTTCACCAAGAGATTACCTACTCCAAATGCTACTATCTGGTTTGCAACATCTTGAGCAAAAAGAGTAAATAAAGAAAAGTGAGTACCGAGTTGTACTCGCAAGACTTACATTAGCTCTATACTACATATGAACCGTTCTCAAAGGAAGGGGTATATGGTTTGAGTGCAAAAACACTAGCATCCTATAGAGACACGCTACAACTTGCATCTACAGAGATAAAGAAAGAGAGTGTATACAAGATCCATCTATGTTGTTTATACTAACCACCACATCAATACACTAGCTTGCATCACCCCCTCACATCACCCTCGAGCATGCAAACCCCAAGGCACTCACATGGTTGACAAGTTTTATTGATTATTGGTTGAAGTTGCTCTATGTTACTAACAAGTTTTATTGATGATTAGTTGAAGTTGTTCTCTGATCAATTGCAAAATCTCCAAGTCATCCATAAATGCGGACACGGCTATTCGAATAGATTTAAGCCTGCATGGGTGTACCAATTTACCCTAACACGTGCCTAACGCTCTTTAATGGCATCCATGGACACACTACTAACAATGTGTTGGCAAAGTGAGATAGACCATGACACTTCCCACACGCTCCAAACAAGTCCAATGAGCCACCCAACTAAGTTGTATAGTTATACCCGAATCGAGAGTCCGACTAAGTTCCCCGAAACAGACACAACTGTTGCGTGCATGCCTAAGGTCACTAGAGCCCAGCGGGATAACCACTTTGAAAACGTGTTGCACTTAAGTAAATATGAAATGCAACATTTCATATAACTGTCTCCTCCGTACCTACAATAACGTGAGTAATCATTGATGCATATGCCAAATGGGAAGTCCAAACTGTATGCCCCCGGACATGTATGAGGATTAGGTAGTAGGTCGCGAGAGAGGCTTATGTCACCACCCCCCCACACACACACACACACCAACGAGAGGATGAGTATGCACTAGTGCAGAAAAGCCTAACTATGGCGTGACAAAATTGGCCTTGTTGGTGTTGGGTGCCAACGCCGCCAATATGGTGCTAGTAATAAAATTTACTGGTGGCGTTGGAGCACACATCAGCAGTATTTTTGTGCTAATGGTGTGCCACGTGGCCAACGCCGGCACTAAGTATATGTTACCACTTATATGCCTTGTTGGCGCCATGCCACCAATTCGATGTTTCTGTTGGAAATATGCCCTAGAGGCAATAATAAAGATGTTACTATCATATTTCCTTGTTCATGATAAATGTTTATTATCCATGCTATAATTGTATTGACCGGAAACTTAAATTCATGTGTGGATACATAAGCGAATACAGTGTGCCTAGTGAGCCTCTACTAGACTAGCTCGTTGATTAAAGATGGTTCAGGTTTCCTAACCATAGACATGAGTTGTCATTTAATAACAGGATCACATCATTAGGAGAATGATGTGATGGACAGACCCAACCGTAAGCTTAGCATCTAATCGTGTCACTTAGTTTAATTGCTACAGTTTTCTTCATGTCAAGTATCTGTTCCTTAGACCATGAGATCATGCCACTCCCTAATACCGGAAGAATACTTTGTGGGTTATCAAACGTCACTTCGTAACTGGGTGATCATAAAGATGCTCTACAGGTATCTCAGAAAGTGTTTGTTGGGTTGCATGGATCAAGACTGGGATTTGTCTCTCCGTGTGACGGAGAGATATCTCTGGGCCCTCTCGGTAATACAACATCGTGAATAGCTTGCAAGCATGTGACTAATGAGTTTAGTCACGAGGATCTTGGATTACGGAATGAGTAAAGAGACTTGCAGGTAACGAGATTGAACTAGGTATGGTGATACCGACAATCGAATCTCGGGCAAGTAACATATCGCCGGACAAAGAGAATTGTATACGGGATTAACTGAATCCTCGACATCGTGGTTCAAACCGATAAAGATCTTCGTTGAATATGTGGGAGTCAATATGGGCATCCAGGTCCCGCTATTGATTATTGATCGGAGAGGTGTCTCGTTCATGTCTGCATGTTTTCGAACCCGTAGGGTCACACATTTAACGTTCGGTAACGCTAGGGTAGTATTGGGATATTAGTAATGGCAAGACCGAATATTGTTCAGAGTCCCGGATGGGATCTGCGACATCACGAGGAGCTCCGGAATGGTCCGGAGGTAAAGATTTACATATGGGAAGTCATGTTCAGGGTTCCAGAAAATGTTCGGGATTTTTCGGTATTGTGCCGGGAAGGTTCTAGAAGGTTCCGGAGTGGGGCCCACCTGCATGGGGGACCCACAAGGACGTGGGTAGTGGGGTGCGGCCCCACACACCTGGTCCAGGTGCACCAAGATCCCACCTAAAAGGAATAGGATCATATCCTGAAGGGATAAGATCAAGATTCCTAAAAAGGGGGGATCGCGATCGGTGGGGAAGGAAAGGACGGATTTCCTTACTCCCCCCCTTTGACCAACGACCCTAGAGGCTTTGGGAGCAAGCCACCCCCACATGCCTATATAAAGGGGGTAGGCGCAGGGGGCAGCACCTCTTCCATCCCTTGCCTAGCCGCCAGCCTCCCTCTCTCCCTCCACCTCCACGTTCCGTTAGCGCTTGGCGAAGCCCTGCCGACGTTCCGCTTCCATCACCACCACCGCCACGTCGTCGTGCTGGTTTAGATCCCATCTACCTCTTCTCCCTTGCTTGCTGGATCAAGAAGGAGGAGACGTCACTGAGCCGTACGTGTGCACATCTCGAAGGTGTCGTTCGTGCGGTGCTCGGATCGGATTGGATCGCGAAGGAGTATGACTACGCCAACCACGATCTCTAGATCGTTAATGCTTTCAGTCTACAAGGCTATGTAGACACTCCCCATCTAGTTGCTAGCATCTCCATAGAATAGATCTTGGTGATTCATAGGAAAACTTTTTGTTTTCCATGCAACGTTCCCCATCATTTTCGCTTATAAAAAATATGCAGCTACGTAATCGATCAACTAATTTAAGATATACTACTGCATCAACTAGTTCAACTTAACAAACTAGATAGGTACTACATCATCAACTTAACAAACTACATAGTAGTTAGTAGTTCAAGAACTAAACTAGTTCAACTTAACAAACTTTTTAACTTCACAAACTACATCATCCACTTAACAAACTAGATAGCCTGGGTGGTCGATCACACTTCCTAGTCAAGGATTGCCTTCATCTGTCGAATCTTGTACCTATTATTTTCTCCCTCTTTTTTTAAAATGAGCTTTCTCCATTTGAGCTCATATCTCTCGCCCTTGAGGAGCTTTTTCTCCTTCTTTAGCTAATCCCTCTCCTCGATCAGCTGATCCCTTTGCTCCTTCAACCTAATTAAGAGTCTTATCGAAGAGATCGGCCTTCTCGTCGATCAACTGATCCCTCTCCATCTTCAGTGCGGCATTCATCTGCTTCGGGGCCTCGATGGTACTTTCACGAGACTCTGGAAGCTAACAGTTGAGCATGTCCACATCATAAACCTTTTCCTCGACGGGTGTCGGAATCGGCGTATCCCTACCAATTCCAATGTTTGAAATCGTTAGATATGCATGTGTTTGCAATGATCATGGATGTGTTTGGAATCTTACATGGTTGCTGCTCGCGTCGCCTCCGTCGGCATACGCCACGAAGTTACAAGAAGACCGGTAGTGGCTGTTGAAGGTACTCATCAGCACCAACTACAAAATAATAACAAGTCAGCCATGACAACTACAACTAGGACCAATTGAACAATGACAACATATGACAATTGAACTATGACAACATATGACAGGGAATTAACCACACACAAATTAGATGCATTAAGTGTAGTATCTATTCATGTCATTAGATAAGTAACAGTAACCACACCCAATTGTAAAATAGCATGCTTTTCTTGCTTTTTTCTAAGAAAACTTGTTTCTACACATGGCAGTTTTACAAGTGAATATGACATAACGACATTTTTATTGTACATTTCATGGCAAATTCAATATACCATGGCATTTTTTACTCAATTCCCATGCTGTTTCATTGACAAAGATCAAGTGTAGTACCTATTCATTAGTCATATGAATCAAACCCAAAACACTAGTCAATTTTTTTGCGTATTATATCAAGTCTTCAAACCGAAGACAATTTCATAGTTGACACTAGTTATTAGAACTAGTGTATGAATGCCTAACATGACCTATCAACACTACTTATGCCTAGGATGAACTAGAGTATATGAATGCAACTAAAAGAATACATGACCTATCCACACTAGTTTGGGCACTATCAAAGCTTTGGCAAACAAAACAGAGCTGGCAAGCAAAATTATGAATGTTTACACAATAGTTTTGGACCTGTCAAATTAAGTTATGAAAGCTTTGGCACTGTCAAAGCTTACATTTTGACATTAGCTAGTTTCAGTTTGGCACATTCAAAGCTTACGCTTACATTTTGGCACTGTCAAAGTTTTCAGTTTGGCACATTCAAAGTTTACATTTTGGCACTATAAAAGTTTACATTTTGGCACTCTCAATGCTTTTTTCTAACCATTTTTTGGCACTATCAAAGCCCATTAATTGAAACTAGAATGAACCCTAGATAATCTTCTGTAGTGTCAAGATTCAAGCAAACAAATTGAGATGGAGATGCTCACCGAGGATTGGAGTCGATGTGCGTCGTCGCCCGCCTGCATCTCTGTCGCTGTCTCTTGCCATCGTCGCCGAAACCCTAACATTTGGGTTCAAATAAAAAGACTCAAAAAATGTCAGGCAATGGCAGCGAGAGGGAGGTGTAGATGTATGGCAGCGAGAAGGGGAGGGCTAGAAGAATACTAGAGCACAGGTGTAACACCTCTCTGTAATCAGCAACAGTGATCCATAATGATTATGCTAAGTCACTGTGATTTGCAATGCTTGATCATATTGGATTAATATCTCATTTCAAATTCCTCCACTGAATTCAATTCAAATTCAAAGTGAAATTTGAAGTTGCTCAAAAATTGCTGAAAATAGTTCATCATTTAGCAAATATTCCAAAACAAATATCTGTTCAGGAAAACAACATCACCTATTTGCTAAAATGAGCTATGGCATTTAAAACAGTGCAAAAAGGAGCATTTTAAATGCTATTCCATTTATGAAAAATTCAAATGGATTCAAATGCCCTCCAAACTTTTTGTGGCAGTGCAGTATATTGCATTGTATTTTTGTGGCCAATTCCCACATTTTTACAAAAGCATTTGGCAGCTCAAATTATTTGCAAAACTCTCTGTAAAAAGAAAAACAGAAAAGAAATAAGGAAAAAGGGAAAAGTTACTGTGGACTGGGCCTAAGTCCACAGTGCGGCCCAGCCCACGTCGCACCGTCTCCCTCCTCTCTCTCTCTCTGCGCGTGTCGGTGCGCCTGTGGACGCGCGCGCGCTCCGGCGAAACGCCGACACGGCGAGGGGATAAGGTCGACTCCCCTCGGCCTCGTCACCCTCCTCATCCACTCTCCCCCTCCTCTCTCGCTCTCTCTCGCCCGCGCGGGAGCTTCCCGGTACGCATCCGTCGCCGCTCGCCGTCGTTCCCGTGGACACTGGCCTCGCCGGGCCGCGCCACCGTGTCCAGCCGCTCCGCCATGCTCCGCTACGTCGACCACGCCGACGCACGCAAGCCGGGGAGCCCCACCGCACGGATCCGCGCCGTCTCCTTCCTCCTCGGGTCGCCGGCGAACTCCATCGATTCCGGCCGCCGTGCTGCGCTCCTAAGCTTCCAACGGCCACCGTGCGCCTCCCGGTGAGCTACTCCTCCTCCCCCCTCACTTCCCTGCCGTTCTACGTGCCCGTAGCCGCTGATCCCGTTGTGACCGTACCCGCCGCCGCCGCCATGCTCACCGCCGTGGCCTATGCTACCGCAGCTCGCTTCCGAGCTCGTAGGAGCCCAACGTCGTTGCCCGTTTGCTTTGCCGTGGACCGCATCGCCGATTCCGCCCGCACCCGAACTCTGGCGGCCGCTCGCGAGCTCGCCACCGTCGATACTGACCACGCCAGCCCATGCCACCACCGCAGTTCGATGCGGCTTCGTTCGCTCGTTCGAACGCGGGGTCGCACACGCCAAACGGCCGCCCGTAGCCGATTTCCGCCGCTATCCCGCACGCGCCGCCGCATTTCGACGTTGCCGGCGACGACCCACCGGCCACCGTCGACGTGGCACGCCTGGGGACACCCTGGGTCACTGCCAGTGGGCCCCAGGGGCCCGGTTGACCGAGTTGACTTGGTCAACTCTGCTGACTGGGCACCACTGTGCCACTGACAGGCGGGGCCCGCTCACTAATTAACATTTTTATAATTAAAATTAATTTGTTAAACTAATTAGACACTGACAGTAGGGCCCCACCGGCTAATTAACCCTAGTTTAGTTTAATTAATCTCTGTTTAGCCCACTTTGTATGACAAGTGGGACCCAGCTGTCAGGTTTGACCTGGACCGGCTGGGTTGACCACTGATGTCATCCTGATGTCATGCTGATGTCATAAATGTTTACTGCTCTAGATAATGTGAATTTAATAATTAAATTAATTCCAGAAAATTGTTTAAAATTTTGAAAAATCATAGAAAATAAACCGTAGCTCGGATCGAAAAGTTTTCTACATGAAAGTTGATCAGAAAAACGAGATGAACCCGAATATGCCCTCCGTGTAGCCGTCACATGCCTACAACACCGCAAACATGGAACCTTCCCCTTCGGATCAACTGTCCGAAAACTGCCTACGGCCGGGAAAATATCCCCAGATATTTTCCCGCTCCGCCTGCAACGTGTAGCATTGCATTAGGACACCCCCAGCACTGCATATTGCCATGCCATGCATCTGTGTTGCATTGTTTGCTTTTATTTATTGTTTCTTTCCCCTCTTCTCTCCGGTAGACCCCGAGGCCGACGCTGCCCCTGAGGACTGCTACTCCACCGACGACCCCTCTTTTGCCGCAGAGCTTCCAGGCAAGCAAACCCCTTTGAACATGCCTATATCACCTATTCTTTCTCCCTCCTGCTTGCATTAGAATTGCTACAGTTGTTGTCCCGATATTACCTATTCTGATGCATAGCCTATTTTTGTAACTGCTGTTGATACCATTCCTGTTATCCTATATGCTTAGTATAGGTTGGTTAGTAAACCATCTGTGGCCCCCATCCTTGTCCTAGTTGCCCCGCTTTGTTACCAGTGTCCCGATCGATGTGATCGACGGGCTGAGACCAGCACATCACCGCACACCCCCTAAGTTGTACGACTCTGTAGAGTTACTAATGAGTGCCGAGGGTGATACCTCTTATCTCACTCCTGATGTTGCCTCTGTAGTATAGCTAGTCGGTTGTGGTTACCGAGGGTGATTCCTATTTCACCACCTCCGATGAAGCTTCTGTCGTGCAACCCCACAAGTGTGAATGCCATCGAGGATGATTCCTCCGGGTTCACCTTGATGGATACATCAAGTGGGAATCCAACGAGGGTGATTCCTCGGATTCCTCCTTGATGTTATGGACACACGGACACTTTGCATTTACCCCCAGAAACTTGTGGAAGACGGGTCGACCCCGAGGGGTACCCGCGAGAGATGTGGAGTTGGGTTGACCGTGAGGGTACCCGCGAGATAATTACGTGGCACGGCCGGGCATTCCTGGCCTTTGCCGTAAGTCCACGAGACGGGGCGACGGGACCACAGATCATGGATCACTGATTGTCACCGCGAGCTCCCAACACACTAATGGGTTAGGATATGTGATCTGAGTAGGCCTCTGGCCTTTTCGCACTAACCACCACGCGGGAATAGTATGGGCACTCGGCGTCATAAGTATCAGCCGAAGTTCTTCAGACGTCAGCAGTTGAGCGGCACGCGCCCGGGTGGACCGCGAAAGCCTGCGTGTGTATACAGGGGCTAGGTCTGGTCCCGGCCGTCCTTGCAACGTGCAGGAGTGCAAAGGGCGATGGGCCCAAGACCCCTGAGCGCTTAGGGAGTAGACCGGCGTGCTGGCCTCTCTGTTGAGCCTAGGTAGGGCTACGACGTGTCGATCAGCCGAGGCCGGGCATGGACCGAGTAGGTGTGTCTGGCCAGAGTTAATCGAGCGTGTTGGGTAAGTTGGTGCACCCCTGCAGGGAAGTATATCTATTCGAATAGCCGTGTCCACGGTAACAGGACGCTCGGAAAGTATCCCGATCTACTACAACTAGAAGTGGATACGGTTGATGTTTAAATATGTTAGCTCCGGGATCGCTTTCTCGCAGGGAGTCGAGGAAGGATCTCTGGGCATGGCTACTATTATACATGCTGCTACTGCTATACTTATATACTAATCTACACTCTTCTAATGCTGCAAGATGCTGCAAGTTGCTAGTCTTCGATAGGCTAGGCCTTCCCCTCTATTCTGGCATTTCTGCAAGTTCAGTCCATAGATACAGCCCTTCTTTGATACCGATGCATGAATAGAATAGATCTGATGTAAGTCTTGCGAGCACTTTGGATGAGTACTCACGGTTGCTTTGCTTCCCTTTTCCCCCTTACCCGATTGCTGCGACCAGATGACGGAGCCCCGGAGCCAGCTACCCCTGTCGACGACTACTTCTACCCTACCGGTGGAGCCTACTACTACGTGGAGACCGACGACCAGGAGTAGATTAGGAGGCACCCAGGTAGGAGGCCTGCGCCTTTTCGATCAGATGTCATTGTTTTGCTCAGCCTTCTTAAGACAGACTTGTTTAACTTTATGTCTGTACTCAGATATCTGATGCTTCCGCTGATGCTTGTATGACTCGAGCTTATCTATTCGAGCCCTCGAGGCCCCTGGCTTGTAATATAAAGCTTGTATGACTTTTATTTGTGTTTAGACTTATGTTGTGATATCTTCCCGTGAGTCCTTAGGCTTGATCGTGTGCATTTGCGTCTATGATTAGTGCACGATTAAGTCGGGGGCGTCACAACAGGAGAACGCTGGAAATGGCTGAAATCACCGTCGGAAGAAGGGGGGTCGACGGAGTAGGCGGCGAGAACGAAAGGGGATCGAGAGAGAGAGGCGTCGAGTGGGGCGAGGGGGCCGTGCCTCCTAGGTTTTGACCCGGTCGCGTCTGATGCAATGTTGGGCTAGGCCCAATAGGCCCGCGTCACAAAAATAATTAAATCATCAAAAAATAAAAATAAAAGTCTCAAGATTATAAAAGATTCAAAATAAGAAAAAGACTCAAAATTATAAAAGATTCAAAATAATAAAAGTCTCAAAACTATAAAAGATTAAAAATTATAAAAGACTCAAAATAATGAAAAGACTCAAAACTATAAAAGACTCAAAATTATAAAATATTCAAAATAATAAAAGATGCAAAATAATAAAAGATTCAAGATAATAAAAAGACTCAAAATTATAAAAATTCAAAATAATAAAAGACTCAAAATTATAAAGGATTCAACATAATAAAAGAATTGGAGTTATAAAAGATTCAATAAAATAAAAAGACTCAAAATAACAAAAAGATTCAAAATTATAGAAGTTTCAAAATAATAAAAAGACTCAAAATAAGAAAAAAAGACTCAAAATTATAAAAGATTCAAAATAATAAAAAGACTCAAAATAATAAAAAGATTCAAAATAATAAAAAAGACTCAAAATTATTTTAGGTGTGCCAGGAATTAGCATGCCAGCACTAAACTAATTACCTACGGCGTCAACAGAAATACAATGCCAGCATTAGCTTGTGCCTGGTCAGTACAGATGGGCCCACCAATTTGTGTCGTGTTAGAAAAAAGCAACGCCAGCACTAACTATATAAAGGTGTCATACTAAATATGCCAATGTCATCACTATTTGGGAAAAAAAGTGGCCGCGTTTATTGGAAATGGTGCGTCACAAATTAAAGTTGTGGCGAGCCATTTCTCCACTAGTGACGTTCGGTCTTGGATCAAGATAACAAGAACTCAGGTCCTAGTATCGGCTCAAGTGGAACAAAACACCGATGCATAAAGCATGGCCTCCCACCATTTCTTGTGTTATAAATTAACATAATTATATCCATTGCACAAAATGAATGTATTAGAGTCAAGTTCAACTACCCATAAGCAGCAACAGATAGATACAACATTACTCAAGAAACAACCCTAACATACATACTATGACAAGAGGAGTAAGGCTAACATGGCAATAACACAAGCAGGTAACTAGGAATGGTAGGTAAAGGCAATATCACGGTTACAATAAACAGGTCATGCAGAGGATAGGTATAGAAAGACCACTACAACATCATTACACTAATGCAAGAATATGGGAGAAAGCAATATGATGTGTCTTAATGGGAAAGGAGATTTTTCTTGCCTGGAATCCATGCTTGGTACATTCTCAGATCCTAGAAGCAGAAACAATAGCAAAGCGCAGATGATGCATTTTACTACCACAGCAAAGATCCAACATGCTCATGATATGCAATACATGACATGGCATGGATGATGTACGAAATGCCTAGTTCATGCTAGCAACATATTAAGTGGAGTTTATTGCAATTAAGTTATATTTCTAATAACTCCACATTTTAATTAGGCTTTAATCTTGTAGCTAAACAACAATTTAAATATTAATAACATGGCATATGATGGTGATGAAAATAAGCTAAGGCAACTCTAAACATTTTAAATGGGTGGAAATGAATTATAAACTAGACAATAGCTCACACGTTGCCGCGAAATTAGATATACAGTTTCTAAATATTGTGTAGAAAACTAATTCAGTCCTTCAGTTTAAACTATGTGAGGAATTTTTGCATAAGCAAAAAAAATCTTAACATGAAAAGTTGTGTTTATCACAATTAAATGCAATTTCATTTAAACCCCACTCAGAGCACTAATGCATGTTGCATATGTAGAGGATTCTCATGCATACATCGGACGGTTGCTAGTGGATCGGGCTAGCAAATCTAACGGCCACAACAATTTTGATGATGTGGAAGCACGCATGTTGAAATAATTAGAAGTAGCGGGGATCACTCTCTTAGGTATATATATATAGGATAGCATTTCTATAATACTACTCCCTCCGTTTCTAAATATAAGTCCTTTTAGAGATTTCAATGCGGACTACATACGAATGTATATAGACATATTTTAGAGTGTACATTCACTCATTTTGCTCCGTATGTAGTCCATATTGGAATCTCTAAAAGGTCTTATATTTAGGAACGGAGGGAGTACATAGTAAAACAAAGACATTAATTATGGCTTAACTAAACATAATTTTAGAAGTGATTAACATGCATGATAATGGCATATTTAGATTCTGTACATTTTGCTAATCGATTTAATTTATATTTTCTGAAGTTAAAATTATTAATGATGATTTATTCAAATTAAATAATGCATCAACAAAATTTAATTAAATGCATGAATTGTAAATTGTTCAACATGAAAAGAAATTGCAAATTGTTCAACATGAAAAGAAATTATGGATTTGAAATCTACATAACTTTTTGATCAAAATGGACATAGCATTTGTATAACTATGAATTGAAATGAATTTTCTAGGGATTTTGTTAGCTTTATCTATTTTCTAGATTTTATTGAAATATATTAAATTGCCAAGATACTTTCTGGGTTTAAGGTGAGCACGAATGCAGCGGGAACATCAAGTGCAAGTTGTTGAAGATTACAGCGGTCATGCGAGTCCTTGCTTATTGATGCCCGACAGATGACATGACTATGTTTGCATTAGGGAAAACCTCATCCTCGATTGTGTGAGAGGAGTCTGAAAAGTTATGGTCGAGATCTCTGGACTGGAGTACTTGAGGGCTCCCAATGATGGAGATACCGAAAGGCTCATGGCAAAATGTGAAGAGAGTGGCTGGCCAACAATGCTTGGATTCGTTGACGGTATGCATTGGACATGAAAGAATTTTCCTATGGCATGACAAGGTCAGTATAGAGGGCATTGTCATGATCTAACCATCATTCTTGAGGTAGTTGCATCACATGATCTGTGAATTTGGCACTCATACTTCGTGATGCCTGACTCTCACAATGATCAGTGTCCTCCAACGATCTCCTCTATTTGCTAGGTTTCTTGCCGGTGACACTCCACCTTGCAACTATGTTGTCATTGGCCATGAGTACACCATGGGATACTACCTTGCCAATGGTATCTATCCTCCAGGGCCGCTTTTGTGAAGACAATCCAGCATTCTCAAGGATGTTTTGAGAGAGGTTTTTGTGCGCTTCAAAAACACTTTCGGCATATCATGACAAACATGTGTGATCTTGCACAACATGATCATCGAAGATGAGAGAGAGGACCCGAAGGGCTTGCGGCTACAATGATGTCCGGGTGGAGCCGAAACACCACCCTAATAGGATCCAAGCATTCCTCCAAGCACACTGAAGGAACAAGAACGAACAACCTCACAACCAACTTCAAGATCTTAGTGAGCACCACTCGCAACTTCATAACACTTTTATCATGTTTATTTGGATTCTTAGTTCATTTGGACCATATATTTGAATTTGAATGGTTAATTTTAAAACATTAAAGTCGATATCCATTTGAATCGTGTGTACTTGAATTCGCAAGTTCTGAATTAATAAGTTGTGATAAGTTTGAAAACATGTGGATGAATTGGCAAAAAAGGATTAAGCTTTGGGGGATATTCTAGATGAAGAAAAGTTCAATTCCCTAAAAGATGAGAGTTTTAGAGGATTGGGGGGGGGGGGGGGGGGATCAAACTTTTGAGTGTCCGCTACAGATGCTCTAGGAGGCAAAAACAATATTAGCCATTGGATCATTTGAAACTTTCATATGGACGTATGGTCCATATGAAAGTGAGAGTGTATTCAGTTTTCTACTACTACATCCCTTTAAACATTAAGGTATACTGTATTTTGTATAGAAAAAGTCAAACATTTGCACTTTGATCAAGACTATAGAAAAAAAACTCTACATCTACAATACAAAATAAACACATACGGACTGAAATGTGTGAACAAACAAACTAAAACATGTCTATATACATTCGATTTAGAAAAAGTTAAAACATCTTTTATATATGAACGGAGGGGGTACATTTGTGACAGGAGGCCAATTAACCTGCAAGTGAATCATCATGTTCGTTTCATGCGCTTAACTAAATCCAGGCAATCATAGCACTCAGCAAGTAGTAGACGGCTTTTATCATGTGGCAATTAGTTGACTGATTAAGCTTCTCCCTGTTTGTTTATTTTTGGCGAATGAGCTTATGCGTGATTCGTTGTGCTTTTTTCTCTCAATAAAATAAATTGGTTTCTTTTTTTATGGAAAAAAATAAATGGGTTTCGAGCTTGGTTTTACGGCGATAGTTTGGAAGTAATATTTGTTCGGAACGTTCTTTCAGTGCTGTCCACTCAGGGTTGCTCCACTTACCGTACAAAACGATGATGCGAACTGACGAGCTGATGGGTTAGCTGAAAGTTAGTGATGTCTGAGCAAAGCCTCAGGCTGGGGATCACGTCTAAACACAAATCGAAAGCTTAAACAAGGAAAGCTAATCAACTACTGCTAGGCAATCAGATAAGGACTAAGTGTGACTCCATTGTGGATCCAACTAGGAAGCATGCTCCCCACACACTACTCCTGAACAAATAATGCACACATGAGCCAATAATGTTACCTACTTTTTTTCCTCGAGGAGCATCTAATTGCTCAAGATGTTTATTTTCCAGAAGAGAGGCACCTAAAATAATGAGTGTATATAATTTATTTATTTTTAGAAAAGGAGGTTAAAACCCCTAGCCTCTGCATCAATCGATGCATACAGTCATCTTTATTAATTATTCAACAAAGGTCTGATAAGAACATACATCAAGCCACCCGAAGCCACCACTCACACCTACAATCTCGATAATGTGGAGTGCTCTCACTCCCCATATCTAAAACTGGTGTCGTTGCCAATGCATCCACATAACGTATCGGAACCTACAGCCGATGCAGCAAACCTAAAACGTACACCACATGCACACGTTTTAGAAGTCATCATCATCATCGAACCGCTGACCCATCTTCAGGAAAGAGATCCGCATCATCCTTGCCAGTTCGGCCATCCGTCGACACCACCACGGCGCCCAACGGCACCACCTCCCTGCGCGCAAACTGCTGAGCACGTCGCGGTCGCCGCCGGTACACCGCAGCACCATGCCGCCAAGTACCACCAACCGACGCAGCTTGAAGTCTCTGAAAGATCTGTTGTGCGTAGCACCTGCCGAACAGGCATGACACAGCGTAGCACCTGTCGGCCAGGCATGACTTGACATCTCCACCGAAGCTCCGTGCAAGACGAAGCCGCTTCACCTCCTGCCTCTGTCGTCCAGCGCTACTCCACAAACAATGCTCCCAAGAGAGAAACGACACCGCATTGCCGCCATCGTCCGATCTGGAAGACCAGATCCTAGGGTTTCCCCCGGAGCAGCACGAGTGGGTTGACAGTAGTTACACGACTATGCCTTCATCAAGGTAACGGCGCAGAACGCCGCCGTCGGCTCGGTTTTCACCGGCAACTATGTCTCCCCGGCTTGCAGCCGGGACTAGATGACGGAGCTCGAGATCCGACCACCCAGCCTTCAGGTCGACCACATCCGACGAAGAAGATGACCACCTCCGCCAAGTCCAGGGTCGCCGCCCCAGGCGTCCTCGTGATGACGGAGGAGAACCGATCTGGGGTGGCCCAGCCGCCGCCGGAATCCCATCGGGCCGCCGCCCAATCGTGCCAACTCCGCCTCCACTCCGGGCGCCCAGGGTCGCCGTCGCGTCTCGGCCAGAGATCCCCTCGCGGAGAGAGGAGGAGAGCCCGCCGTCCGCAGTCCGCCGGGCGAGCTTCGCTCGCCGGCCTCCTCCGGCGGCGGCGGGGACGCAGGGAGGGAGGGAGGGTCGGGAGCCGCCCCCCTGGAGGCGACGCGAGCGAGGCGTCTCCTAAATCATTTGATTAAGGAGAAAGTTACATGATTTGTTACAAAATCATGGCAATACGACACCGATACATGACATTTGGTGACATAGTTCAACCTAAGCCTACCTCTCTATAAGCCCTTAATGAAGCATATAATGCAAAGTTTAGTGCGTGTGTGTGATGAAGCTGCTTAGCTTTAGAAGGGACAACGCGTACACCAGATATGGTGTGCAACTTTATCAAGCTAGGCCAGATTGAATAAATACAGGCCAAAAGAAATCTGCGCAGTTGTCCAAACTTTCTTCAAATAATGTATAGCACTATGGCCTTTCTTTGATTGCAGCAGTACGCCGATCCGGAAAAAAGGGATCGGCGTACCGCGGCAAGTTTTGGTGGAAGGGTGTATTGGATGCGACGAAGATTGTGTGTCAGGTGTTTGGTGACTTGCAACAGCGACCTCGGTAAGCGGGGGCGGCAACAGTAGAGGGCTGCATTTTTGGTGATGCTCCTCGAGTACCGAGTCTCGATTCCCAGGGTGAAAACCCAAGGTCTGGCCTTTATTTGTTGTACCTGGTAATGGTCTTACTAAAGGCATTGTTTTTGGGTGAACTCCGACTTTCTCCAGGGTTAAAACCCAAAATTTTCGATCGGGCAACGACAACGCTTGTGCATTGTTTCGTTCTTCGAGGCGTTGCTTTTGGAGAACATTTTTTGTAATCCGGGTGTTGTCTTCGGTGGTGGTTAGAGTGCTGCTGATGCTAGTGACTGATCACCGTGGCGGGGTCTTTTTTCTTCTCTTCTTTTTATTTATTTTTTTGGCTGTGTGCATCCTTGATGTCTTTGGACATCTTGTTGATATAGAGGCCGACTGTAATTGGTATCTTCACGATATTAATATATTTCCTTTGTCGAAAATGTATAGCACTATCTATCATGCATAGAACTCGAATCAGCATATGAGCGTGACGCACATAGTACATGATTTTGTTAATTCATTTGCCCATGCCACTGGTTGTTCTTAATGCCTCGTCGCAATTAACACTACTTGCTTGATTGAGATCGCTAAGGTTTGTTCCCTAATCAATGTCACACCACATATATGTCTGAATCCAATCCATGGATTTGTTTAAGAGAAATGCTGCCGTGTATCTGACTACTACTTGCCCAACTGCTTGCATTTCAGCTACTTTCTTTAATATACGTAGACAGCGGAGATTCTGAACAGCAGGACTGCAGGAGGCACATCCATATCCTCGTAAGTACCAAGGCAGAAGAAGCACTCAATCGACACACATGGAACACGGGTTCAGTTCAACCCATGGTTCGTTTTGTAACCACTACTCCCTCGATTCAATCCATGGTTCGAGTATAAGATGTTCTAACTTTTTTTTCTGAATCAGATATACATTTTAGTGTGTTTGTTCATTCATTTCAGTCTATATGTAGTCGATGTTGAAATATTCAAAAACACCTTATATTTATGAGCGGAGGGAGTACGTTTGTATGAGTAGACGTGATTCGTGAAGCGATGTAAACTAGCGCGCTGGTTGCCGGGTTTCGATGGTCTCTTCCGTCGCCGGATTTGAACACGCCTAGCAATACGTAGCAGTTAAAAGCATGTCCAAATCAAATCAATCAAACAAACTGCAGTAACAATGTTTGTTTTAGGATGCATCGAAGAGGCAGATACAACAAACGTCATCGCTTGTATCCCTCGCTTCTGCTTTTCTTCTTCTTTCGTCTTTCCAACGGCACAATCTTACGGCACGTCTAGGTTCAATGAACCAGGCAGAATTCCGAGGCACTCACCACTCACACTCAGGTAGCACTAGTAGGTACAGTAAAGTTGCATTGGCTAAAACTAGACCACAACGTCTGGTACCGTTCATGCCTGTGAGCCCAACAACGCTGATCGCAAAAGGGAAACTGTCCAGATTCATGGGAACAGCAAGCAAGCTACTAACCGTAACCCCTTCTCTTCCTGGTGATGCGAAATAATAATAACCCAATCCCTGCAAACCAGCATCCATTTCGAGCACCCGCGTGTGAGATTGCCCAATAAACGCTCAAAAAGATTCATGGCCAATTAGCTGCCGGTAACTGCGCTCTTGCATTTTGGCAAGGGAGTCGCAGATTGATATTTCATTCCCAAAAGAGTAGCTTTTGCAGGTTATAAACCCCCCCTCCACACCCCGTCTCTCTCCTCAACCCTTCCTCCCTCTCCTACACTCGACTCAAGGGAAGTGAATCACATCGGGTGATCGCAACATATTGGATTATTCATTCCATTCAGGTGGGCAGTAGAGATGCTGGGGGCTAGGAGATCATTCTCTAGGCTCGCCGCGGCGGTTAGGACGCCGGTGGACGTGCCGAGAATGCCGGCGTTCGACCACGTGCCGCTGCCATACGACGGGCCGACCGCCGTCGAGATCGCCAGGAAGCGCGCCGAGTTCCTCAGCCCCTCCCTGTTCCATTTCTACTCCAAGCCCGTCAGTGTTCTTTCTCGATCGATCTCTCTGTTGGAAGGAACCATGTAGCATAGTAGTACGTAGAGTAAAGTTCTGTTGCAACTCTTGTGAACAATTAATGGCCCTTTGCAGCTCAACATTGTGGAGGGGAAGAAACAGTACCTCTACGACGAGCACGGGCGGCGCCACCTGGACGCGTTCGCTGGCATCGCCACGGTGTGCTGCGGCCACAGCCACCCCGACATCATCGACGCCATCACCGCGCAGGCCAACCGCCTGCAGCACTCCACCGTGCTCAAAGGCGTAGCCAGGTTGGGAGTACGTCCAGGGCCAACAGCCTAGCTATAGTACTAAATAGTGTCAAATAGTGTTTTGACTGCTACAGTGAACAAAGAGATGAGGCACCACGCCCCAGGCCATGGCCCTGGTAGCCTGGGGCCTGGCTACGCCACTGACCGTGCTCTACCTCAACCACGCCATCGCAGACTTCGCCGAGGCGCTGGCCGCCAAGATGCCCGGCGATCTCAAGGCACGCACGCACGCACTCACATAATAAATTGAACAAACTGCAGACGCATCACCACTATTTTTGCATTAATATTATTATTTGTCGCGTACAAAGTAACGTAACGTTGCGGGGTGCATGATGGATGATAGGTCGTCTTCTTCACCAACTCCGGCACGGAGGCCAACGAGCTCGCCATCATGATGGCAAGGCTGTACACCGGTTCCCACGATATCATATCTCTCCGGAACTCGTACCACGGCAACGCCTCCGGCACCATGGGTGCCACCGCACAGAAGAACTGGAAGTTCAATGTTGTTCAGGTACGTACGTAGTATGATCAAAAGAAGCGCGATGACAGTAGAATACAGTAGTGATCCTTGTTGCCCGGAACACTGAACCTTTTCTTTGATCGCTTGCTCAAGAGTGGCGTGCACCATGCCGTTAACCCGGACCCCTACAGAGGCGCCTTCGGCTCGGACGGCGAGAAGTACGCGCGAGACGTGAAGGAGATCATCGAGTTCGGCACCACGGGCCACGTCGCGGGCTTCATATCCGAAGCTATCCAGGTACGGGGAATTTGAGGATTTGCCCCATCTTTGCTTGCACTTTGAGGATTTGCCCCTCTTTTCATTGGCATTGATCTTTTGCCACTGCTTTCACAGAATTTTGATGATTTGCCCTTTTTGAACGGTTTGCAATATTTTCGGATTACACACAAAAGCTAATGACCAAAATACCCATGTGAACCAAACCTCCCGATCCCCATTCTCACGTTCGTTCTGCTCGTCTCCTTCACCGGCGGCTTGATGTGCTGTGCTTCTCCTCCGACGATCCCCAACCTGTCTCCTTCACCTCGAAGCCCACCACCACCTCCTCCTCGTCCTGCTGAGTAAATAGGCAATTTTTCGATTAATTTAATCCAGGAATAAATCACTAACATGACGCTGACAGTATTAATTTCGTACTGGTACCTAACCATGCAAGCTCGTACTACGCAAATAACAAATTCATCTACGCATACAGCAAGCAGGTAGGAAACAGTAATGAACAGGAGAGGGATAAACAAGGTATACCCTCCAGTAGGCCAGTTGGCCGCAGCAGCGGCGTTGGCGGCGGCGGCGTCCTCGGCCGCCTTCTTGTCAGCTTCGGCCTTCTCGGCAGCGGCACGGTCGGCGTCGGTGGACATGGCGATGCAGACGTAGAGGAAGTAGACGGACGGAACGGCAGCGAGCAGTCGCGTAGTCGCTCCCCAAAAACCTAATCGCCCCTCTCCCGCACAGGATCTAGAGAGGCGGGGTTTCGGAGGCCTGCTCTCCCGTCGACCGTGTACGCGGCGGACGGGATGGGATCACTGGCGGCAGCAGCAGCAATGGAACGGTGGACAGGGGCGGAGCGCGTGGAGGCAGATGCGATCTGTTCCGTGACGGCTAGGGTTGGCCAACGCCTCCAATATGTAGGCGCGGCCGGGCGGAGAGACGTGGGCTGGACCCACGTCCGAGTCGGTAACAGCCCACGATCTGACGTCTCAGATCGTGGCTTGTCTGTCAAGACTTCTCCGTTCCTGACCGGTAAAAATAAAGCGCATAGGTGTGAGCTCGGCTCGGCTCAATCCCGCAACCCGCGGCGCGGCGCGGCGCGGCGCGTCGTGGCGAGGCGAGGCGAGGCGTGGCGAGGCGGGCGGCGGAGGAGGAGTGCGCGAGGGCCTCTTCTCTTCTCATGCTCCAATAGCATGTGGAAGAGAATCCCTTATAAACCACTCCAACTCCCTCTCCACTAGCAAGGTGGTACTAAACTTCCCACCACCTCTCACACCCACATGGGCCTTAGGGATTTTCTGAAATTCTATATGGGCCTTAAGCCCATGGGCAGATTTCTACAATCCCCCACCAGATCCCGAAGGCCCATAGTGTTGTCCTTTGTTCCAAACACTGTTTTGATATACCAGTATTTCAGTGAAGACCGGTTAAGGTTGAACTTCACCTAGAGCAAGTAGCTACACTCCTTCACAACTGAACAATGGACTATGCCTTGAATTGTCAGTTTGGCGTAAATAAGTTTCACCACAGATCTTACTAGTACTGGACTGCCGAAGGCTGACCCCTCGGGTGGAGCATATTAGTCACACTCCTGGCCTATTCATGAGCTTTCTAGAGATCACCCCAATCTCATAGACTGTGACCAGCAGTCGGACTCATATAGGTGTGTTCCTCCAAAGATTGCTCTGTAGGACAGCATCTTGCTTATACACATAAGCCTTGGAACATATTAAGACAGTAGTCAACCTACCATACAGTTTCCGAGAGTATTGCATCTCCAACGGAGTGGGTTAGTAAAGTTACTCTCCTCAGTTCACCACTAACTTGTTTTCCCAGGTCCTACTTCACGGGATCTCCGATCACATAGGTTGGGTTACTACCATGGCAACTCATGTGGGTCTCATACCCATCTCCCTCGATGCACTATCTATCACAACACGTGATAGCCCTTTAGTAAAGGGATCTGCCAGATTCTTAGCCGTTTGGATATAATCCAACGCTATCACTCCGGAGTTTCTTAATTTTCTGACAGCTTTCAATCTCATTATTATGTGTTTGTTGGACTTCATGTTGTCCTTTGAACTCTTCACCTTGACAATAACTGTTTGATTGTCACAGTTCATAAGGATGGACGGAACCGGCTTCTCAACCACTGGCAAGTCCATCAAAAGATCTCGAAGCCATTCTGCTTCGCCACCAGATGTGTCTAATGCTGTTAATTCTGCTTCCATTGTTGATCTCGTTAAGATCGTTTGCTTGCAAGACTTCCAGGAAACAGCACCACCTCCAAGAGTAAACACATACCCTGTTGTGGCCTTCATCTCATCAGCATCAGAGATCCAATTTGCATCACTATACCCTTCAAGTACCGACGGGTATCCGGTATAGTGAAGTCCATGGTTCATAGTACCTTTCAGATAGCGCATGACTCTTTCAATAGCATGCCAATGTACATCACCCGGTTTGGAAACAAACCGGCTCAGTTTGCTCACAGCAAACGCGATGTCAGGCCTCGTTGCGCTCGCTAGATACATGAGTGAACCAATAATTTGAGAGTATCTCAATTGATCTTTAGGTATACCTTCGAACTTTCGAATCAGCACACTAGGATCATATGGTGTTTGAGATGGTTTGCAGTCCGAATATCCAAAGCGACTCAACACCTTCTCAACATAATGGGATTGCAGAAGTGTAATCCCACCCTCATCATCTCTCAAAAGCTTGATGTTCAAGATAACATCAGCCACTCCAAGGTCCTTCATCTCAAAGTTCTGAGATAAAAGGGACTTAACTTCCTCAATCACTTTGAGGCTAGTTCCAAATATCAGTATGTCATCAACATACAAGCACAGTATAACTCCTTCGCCCCCACCATAGCGATAGTATACACATGTGTCAGCTTCATTAACAAAGAAGCCAACAGATGTCAAAGTTTCATTAAATTTCTCATGCCATTGCTTAGGCGCTTGTTTCAGGCCATATAAAGATTTCAGCAACTTACACACCTTTCCTTCCTGACCATCTATTACAAAACCATCTGGCTGTTGCATATAAATTTCCTCGTCTAACTCTCCATTCAGGAAAGCCGTCTTGACGTCCATTTGATGGACGAGAAGACCATGCGAGGCCGCCAACGAGAGTAATACTCGAATGGTGGTCAGTCTGGCCACAGGTGAATAAGTGTCGAAGAAATCTTCTTCTTCTTTCTGGGCATAGCCCTTGGCCACAAGCCTAGCCTTGTACTTATCAATCGTACCGTCGGGCCTAAGCTTCTTCTTGAACACCCACTTACATCCCAATGGTTTGCAACCATAGGGACGCTCAGTAATCTCCCAAGTCCCGTTAGCCATGATGGAATCCATCTCGCTACGGACCGCATCCTTCCAGTAATCAGCTTCTGGAGATGCATATGCTTCTGAAATAGAAGTGGGAGTATCATCCACGAGGTACACAAGGAAATCATCACCAAAGGTCTTTACAGTCCTTTGTCTCTTCCCCCTACCAAGGGTTTCCTCGTCATCCTCCTCAGGATTTTCATCGTGTATTTGTTCATAATATTCCATCGGAATGGCAGGTTCAGGAGTCTCCTCAGATTCCTGTCTAGAAGTGCTTTGCATATCTCTCATAGGAAAAATGTCCTCAAAGAATGTAGCATCCTTAGACTCCATAATTGTACCGACCTTCTGGTCAGGTACCTCAGATTTCACTACTAGAAATCTATAGCCAACGCTATTCTTCGCGTAGCCCAAATTAACGCAGTCCATGGTCTTTGGTCCAAGCTTACGCTTTTTGGGAATCGGCACATTGACTTTCGCCAAACAACCCCAAGTACGTAAGTAGAAGAGCGTCGTCCTTCTCTTCGACCAATGCTCATATGGAGTGACCTCATTATCTTTTATCGGAACCTTATTCAGGACATGACACGAAGTCAATATAGCCTCCCCCCACCATGCCTTGGATAAACCCGATGTATCTAACATGGCGTTAACCAAATCAGTTAGAGTACGGTTTTTCCGCTCGGCAACCCCGTTCGACTGGGGCGAATAGGGAGGCGTCCTCTCATGAATAATACCGTGTTCCGCACAGAAAGAATCAAACTCATTTGAGAAGTACTCTCCACCACGGTCAGACCGGACTCGTTTAATTTTCTTTTCAAGTTGATTCTCAACTTCTGCCTTATAGATTTTAAAGTAGTGTAGAGCCTCGTCTTTAGTATTTAACAGATACACATAGCAATATCTAGTGGAATCATCTATCAATGTCATGAAGTATTTCTTTCCACCTTTAGTCAACACACCATTCATCTCACAGAGATCAGAATGTATGAGTTCTAATGGCGCCAAGTGTCTCTCCTCCGCAGCCTTATGAGGCTTGCGAGGTTGCTTAGCTTGCACACACGTAAGGCACTTAGAACCTTTGGCTAAAGTGAAACTCGGGATTAAATTCAGTTTTGCTAGCCGCGTCATAACACCAAAACTAATGTGACAAAGACGTGAATGCCAAACTTCTGATTCATTAACACTCGAATGAATATTGTTCACGACTTTATTACAAAAATCAGCGAGAGAAAGGCGGAACATTCCTTCGCATTCATAACCCTTTCCAACAAATAGTCCATATTTCGTAACAACTACTTTATTAGACTCGAAGACCAACTTAAACCCTTCTCTACATAGAAGGGAGCCACTAACGAGGTTCTTCTTGATGGCGGGGACATGCTGCACGTTCTTCAGCTGCACGATCCTTCCCGAAGTAAACTTCAGATCGACCGTGCCAACACCATGAACAGAAGCACTCGCGCCATTCCCCATCAATACGGACCCGTGACCTGTGGCCTGGTAAGAAGAAAACAATGAAATGTCAGCACACACATGAACACCTGCACCTGTGTCCACCCACCAATCGGTGGACTGACAAACTGAAAATACAGCAAATAAATTACCGTACCCAGATGCACCACTTTCATTGTTGCCCTCAATCATATTGGCAGACTTGGAGTCCTGCCCTGGCTTCTTGTACTTGTTTGGGCAGCTGCTAGCCCAATGTTCCTCCGAACCACAAGTAAAGCAGCCATCTCCCTTCTTGTTCTTCTTGAAGGTCTTCTTACCCTTCTTCTTAAAGTCGGTATTCTGTTGGACAGAATTCTTTCCCTTGGGCTTGTGGGAATTGAAGTTCTTCTGACGCACCATATTGGCCACAGAAGTTCCTTCGACCCCTTTTCCATGCGAGTCTTTTGCTCTCGAGTTCTGCTCAACACTCAGATGGCCGATGACATCCTCTACTGAGAATTCACGCCTCTGATGTTTCAGAGTGGTAGCAAAATTCCTCCAGGAATTAGGGAGCTTAGCGATTATACAGCCCGCGACAAATTTGCCCGGTAAATCGCACTTCAGAAGCTCGAGCTCCTTAGCGATGCATATTATCTCATGAGCCTGTTCCAATACAGAACGGTTCTCAACCATTTTGTAATCGTGGAACTGCTCTATAACATACATCTCGCTCCCAGCATCGGTGGCCCCGAATTTAGATTCGAGCGCCTCCCACAAGTCCTTGGCAACCCGCACATGTAAATATGCGTCAACCAACTTATCTCCGATCACGCTTAGAACTGCTCCGAGGAATACGACGGTGGCCTCCCTGAACGCCTTCTCCTGTTCAGGAGCAATCGTTCCCGTGGAAGGGACACCGGCGACCCAGAACACGTTCATAGCCGTGAGCCATAAGGTGGTTCTGGTCTGCCAACGCTTAAAGTACGTACCGGTAAACTTATCCGGTTTCAGTGCAGCAGCAAAACCACTAGCCGAAAAATTCCTACACAAATTAGGTTTTTGGATTGCTGAGTAAATAGGCAATTTTTCGATTAATTTAATCCAGGAATAAATCACTAACATGACGCTGACAGTATTAATTTCGTACTGGTACCTAACCATGCAAGCTCGTACTATGCAAATAACAGATTCATCTACGCATACAGCAAGCAAGTAGGAAACAGTAATGAACAGGAGAGGGATAAACAAGGTATACCCTCCAGTAGGCCAGTTGGCCGCAGCAGCGGCGTTGGCGGCGGCGGCGTCCTCGGCCGCCTTCTTGTCAGCTTCGGCCTTCTCGGCAGCGGCACGGTCGGCGTCGGTGGACATGGCGATGCAGACGTAGAGGAAGTAGACGGACGGAACGGCAGCGAGCAGTCGCGTAGTTGCTCCCCAAAAACCTAATCGCCCCTCTCCCGCACAGGATCTAGAGAGGCGGGGTTTCGGAGGCCTGCTCTCCCGTCGACCGTGTACGCGGCGGACGGGATGGGATCACCGGCGGCAGCAGCAGCAATGGAACGGTGGACAGGGGCGGAGCGCGTGGAGGCAGATGCGATCTGTTCCGTGACGGCTAGGGTTGGCCAACGCCTCCAATATGTAGGCGCGGCCGGGCGGAGAGACGTGGGTTGGACCCACGTCCGAGTCGGTAACAGCCCACGATCTGACGTCTCAGATCGTGGCTTGTCTGTCAAGACTTCTCCGTTCCTGACCGGTAAAAATAAAGCGCATAGGTGTGAGCTCGGCTCAATCCCGCAACCCGCGGCGCGTCGTGACGAGGCGAGGCGGGCGGCGGAGGAGGAGTGCGCGAGGGCCTCTTCTCTTCTCATGCTCCAATAGCATGTGGAAGAGAATCCCTTATAAACCACTCCAACTCCCTCTCCACTAGCAAGGTGGTACTAAACTTCCCACCACCTCTCACACCCACATGGGCCTTAGGGATTTTCTGAAATTCTATATGGGCCTTAAGCCCATGGGAAGATTTCTACACGTCCTCGTTCCTCTCCGGCTTCGTCCGCCACGACGCCACTGCCGCCCAACTCCCCAACCCCACCATGGCGCAGCCGCGTGCGCGCCGTCCCCGAGCTGCTATGCCGCTACCGTGCAGGTCTTCCATCGCAGCCGCAAGCGCGCCGTCCCCGAGCTGCACAGCCGTCGCCATGCAAGTCGTCCTGCGCAGCCGCGTGCACGCTGTCCCCGAGCCGAACCGTCTCCTTCAAACCGGAACCACGCAGCAGCGGGTGGGGGAGCGGGGTGGCGCAGCGGCGAAGAACAGGACGGGGAGCCGGCAGCGGAGCATCAGCCGGTGGGAGAGCATGGTGGTGCAGCGTTGAAGAAAGGGCGGGGAGAAGGGAGGCGCAGCTTGCCAGGTCGCAGCCGCCGTCGTCGTGCAGGTCGTCCTCAAAGGGAGAGGTCGTCGCCGCCGCCGCGTATATGTCAGGTGAGAGAGAGAATGGGACCGAATCGGTCTGCCTCTCGGCTAGGTCAGCTGGGGCATTTTGGACATTTCACGGTGGGCCCACCTTGTCAGGGGCAAATCATCAAAATTCTGTGAAAGCAGTGGCAAAAGATCGATGCCAATGAAAAGAGGGGCAAATCCTCAAAGTGCAAGCAAAGATGGGGCAAATCCTCAAATTCCCCTCCAGGTACGTACTACTCTGTCTGTCACTAAAACAGAGCAGAGCCTCCGCCCATGGGCGCGGCGGCAGTGGTAGTGCACATGACGTGAGCAGCAGAGTTGAGGTTTTCCCTTTGGCTTGCAGGGTGTTGGTGGGATCGTGGAGGTGGCGCCTGGCTACCTGCCCCTGGCCTACGACGCTGTGAGGAAGGCCGGCGGCCTCTGCATCGCCGACGAGGTCCAGGCGGGCTTCGCGCGCGTCGGCAGCCACTTCTGGGGGTTCGAGACCCATGGCGTGATCCCTGACATAGTCACCATGGCAAAGGTGCACGAAACAACTAGACGCGCGCGCACAGGGCATCGGCAACGGCATCCCTCTAGTTGTCACTTCTTTATTTTCCTTTTTCTTCTTCGCTGACCACTTGTTTGCAATTGGCACGCAGGGCATCGGCAACGGCATCCCTCTGGGCGCCGTGGTGACGACGCCGGAGATCGCGCAGGTCCTGACCAGGCGGTCCTACTTCAACACGTTCGGCGGCAACCCGATGTGCACGGCCGGTGGGCTCGCCGTCCTCAAGGTGCTCGACAAGGAGAGGCTCCAGGAGAACGCCTTCATCGTCGGCGCCTACCTCAAAGACCGCCTCCGTGGCCTCCAGGAGAAGCACCAAAGTTTGTGCATGCATCTTAATTACTCACCACCCGGCATCGTTCGAGACATTCAAAACGGTGGGTTGGCTTTAACTTTTTTGCTCTTGCAGTCATCGGCGACGTGAGGGGAACAGGCTTCATGCTTGGCGTCGAGCTTGTGACCGACCGGCAGCTCAAGACCCCGGCCAAAGACGAGATTTGCCAGGCCATGGAGCACATGAAAGGTACTAGTGCTTGGTTTGGAACAACTTTTGTGTGCATCTGAACTTCTGAACACCGAACACTGACTTGATGTTTTGGGGTGGGGCAGATTTGGGCGTGCTGGTCGGAAAGGGGGGGTTCTACGGCACGTGTTCAGAATCACTCCCCCTCTGTGCTTCACCAAGGAAGACGCTGGTAAGTTGTTCCATCCAGTTCGATTTCTGTGCTGTGTAATACAGTACTCACCAAGGAAGACGGAGGGGGTATTTGGGTACAAGTTGCACATAAAATTGATTGGATCCTTGTTTTTGGTGGTGATGAATGCAGATTTCTTCGTCGATGTGATGGACATGGCGCTGTCAAAGCTCTGAGCTTCCGAACGAGCACTTGCGATGGGGTCACTGCCCATGTCTAAGCAACTCAACTTTCAGCTGAGTTTGACGGAAGTAGCCGCAGTTTACTTCTGTTTACCTTACGTTGTGTAGTGAAGCAAACGAAATTTGGCCTGATGCAACTTGTATAAGACCTTTACTTGCCTTTGAAACTACAGAGATCCTGAACCGATCCAAATCAGCGCATACTGAATCTGGTCATCCGCTTCTGTGCTTGCACTTCTGCGTAACTAGGGGTGCAAGTCCAGTACAGCGTACTTTCATAATTGAATCAAAAGCGTTGATACATGAAAAATCTCACCTTGATCTTTATCTCCTTTATTTGTATGAATAGTATTCGACATTCATTTTGCTTTCTACCAGTGTCTATTCGTTAAACAAGGGCCCTAGAATCTGGCAGATTTCCATTCAAGGGCTCAAAACCCAAGAAACAATTGCAATTTTGGCATTATGTCTCTTTCATTTGTCTCCCCGGTTCATTTTGGAGGAGATAAAAGGTAAGGAACCAATTCAAGGTCCATTATTACTCCATTGTGTACCTCAGAAGGCCATTACAATACATCGATGAGGGCATCACGGTCCTTACATCTAGTTTGTCACCAAAATGGCCCTACTAGAACATTGAGTTGGTTACCCTTGATTCTGGATGCCAAATGGAGATATGCTCATGATGGCTGCCCTTATTTCCTCCAAAATGAATGAGATAGACAAATAAAAGGGATATATGGTGGAAATAATAGTAGCAAAGCGAGCGCACGTCAAACATTAGGTAAACGATCCCTACCGGCCGACCGGCCAGGCCTCGTGCCGGTTGCCTCCCCACACCCACCCATGCGACAGGATAACCACACCAGAACGTGACTCGTACATCTGGGCATGTCTACTCATACGCGCTCCACATGTGCAAGGCCCACGCAAAGCTCGCAAACCACTCTGCCATATCCCTTTCTGATCTTTCTCGCCCCCTCGTTTCCTTCTCTTCCACCAATGCACATAGCTTCTCCTCTCACGCCCTTCTTCTCCAGCTCTCCTTTTTCTACCCCTCCACCACCACCTTTTGGATCCAGCTCGTAGCAACGCCTCAACGAGGTTGGATGCCGCTGCAACCTTCCCCCCCCCCATCCGGCGTCTCTGTTCAGCGAAGAAGTACTCTGTGGCATGATGCAACCGATGGCGAGGGAAGCTACAACCTGCGCTGCGACCCTTCCGACGGCGGAGCTGCAACCGGCACACTTCGGAGCTTCAACCGCGTCGCCCGGATGCTGGAACCGCAATGGCCAGATGCTGAAACCGCGTTTGATGGTTGCTGCAACTCGCGAACACGGGAGCCCCCCACTTGTGACCACGACCAGTCACCAGCGGTATTGCTACCGTCATGACGAGATGCTGGAACCACGATAGCCGGATGTTGCAACCGCGGCCATAGAAGCTTCCAGCAGCAACCACGACAAGCGGGGTGTTGCAACCGCAATGATCAGATGTTGGAACCGGCACCCACCGATGCTACAACCAGCACACCCCAGAGTTGCACCCGTGGGCTGACAAAGCTGGAATCATGAACTAAAAGAGCTGGGAGGTTGTCTATGCGTTGGTGCATCCATGCTGGAACCGGCGATCATCGTTGCTAGAGCCAATCGACAGAGATGCTGCAAACGGGCATCGTGACAGTGCATCGATGCTACCACGTGCGCGTGGCGAGTCGACAACGCTGCTCGACTAGAGCTGCAACCTGCGGCGACAGGGCACAACACTACTTTGTTGCAACCATGCACGTTGATGGTCATGGCTGTCTTCGGTGGATGTTGCGACCGTCCATGGTGCCGCGAGGCCGTGGGATGGTGAGCGTGTGGTGCTGCGAATCTGCGATGGCAAAAGGCTACGACCGACGTGGCGCGATGTTGCGCCCGATGAGGCGAGAAGTTCCGACGACGACGACGACAAACTACATCGAGGGCAGCGAACTGCGACTTACAGCGAGGGCGGTGGTCGTGGAGGTTGTCAGGGGTGGCCAAACGGCAACCCCGCTCTGCGAGAGCAAATGGGAGTTGTGCGTGCATGAATCGCGTGTGAATTGGTTGGGAAAAAAGGGACCGAACAGTTGCGTTCGTCATGATCGAACGGACAAGCAAGTGACCAGTCAGGGCTGGCTCCAATCGACCGGCACCTAGCACTACCCCAAACATTATCCATAAAAAACAGGTTCAATTTTACAACCTCCTTGACATTTCTAGCGACACATGGGTACCTGCTACTCTCTGAAGAGTTGTTGGATTTCCTCGAAGAGGAAGGGTGATGTAGCGTAGCAGCAGATAGTATTTCCCTCAGTTAAGAACCAAGGTTTATCAAACCAGAAGGAGGCAGCACAGAAACAAGGTAAGCAGTACATGCACACACACACAAAGAAAATGCTTGCACCCAACAAAAGGCAAGGGGGTCATCACTCCCCTTGTTTCTTGCCAGTTGCAACTATTAAATATGGTAGTGATAGGTATAAAAATAAAATAAAACAAAGTAAATAAAAATAGCGAGGAAATTGTAGGAATCTTAGTAACAAAGGAGAATGGACCTGGGGGCATAGTTTCACTAGAGGCATCTCTCTCATAAGCATATTATCGGTGGGTAAACAAATTATTGTTGGGCAATTGACAGAATTGCGCATAGTTATGATTGTGATTCTTCATGGCATAATTCATATATAGGCATTACGTCCGTGACAAGTAGACCGTTAATCCAACTGCATCTACTACTATTACTCCACCCCAAGACCGCTATCCAGCATGCATCTCAAAGTATTAAGCTCATACGAACAGAGTAACACATTAAGAAAGATGACATAATGTAGACAAAGTGAGACCAAATAATATGACCCAACCCCATCGTTTTATCCTTAGTAGCAACAATACAATACGTGCCTTGCAACTCCTCCTTTCATAGAGTAAGGTCACCACAAGATTGAACCCACCACTACAAAAAAAAGACACATCCGTGACATTATGGCTCGAACGAAATTTTTTTCTGTCATGGTTGTGACACTTCTATGACAATAATTGTGACAAAAACACGTATCATCATAGATGTGGTGGGCTCCTACTTCTATGACAAAAAATTATGACAGAAAATGGGCTTTTCGTGCTGGGCGGGCCGGAGACGCACCCGCATGACATTCTTTGGGCCGTCCATGACGTAAAAAATCGTGGTAGAAGTGAGGGCAAGGAAAATTTCGGGGAGTTCCCGGTTACGGTCGGTGGTCGGGGCCGAGCGATGCAGTGTGGTTTGCGCCTTTCTCTCGTACGCGCGTGTGTGTGTGAGGCGTTCACTAACTGAACCCGAGCGAGGCGTTCGCTTACTGAACCCGAGCGAGGCGTTCGCTTACTGAACCCGAGCGAGGCGTTCGCTTACTGAACCCGAGCGATCGCACTAGCTACGTATTGAAGCCGATCGATCCCTTTGCTGCTAACTGAACCCGAACGATTCCTTCGCTGCTAAGTGAACCCGAGCGATTCCTTCGCTACAAACTGAAGCCGGTCGAGCCCCCGTACGTGCGAGACGTAGCCGGTTGGGTTGCCTCTCGATGAACAGTGCCCGTTGCTGCCGTGCGCGCGATACGTAGAACGAGTCGAGACGCATCGATCGAGCCCCTTGTGTGAGATGTGGTGAGTTGAACTAGCCGGTTGGTTGGCTGTGGATGAACAGTTACCATTGCTGCCACCCGCTCGTACGCCGCACCCCAGCCGGTGGGTTGGCTATGGATGAATAGTACCCTGGCCGTGTGAAGGTGGTTGGCGCTGGATGAACATGACCCCGAGTAGGCCGCCACACCCCAGCCGGTTGGGGGTGGATGAACAGGACCCCGTGGAGGCTGGATGAACAGTAGCCGGGGGAGGCTGGAGGAAGTCGACGGTGGATGAACAGTAGCTGGTGGAGGCTAGAGGGAGGTCGACCGTGGATGAATAGTAGCTCGTGGAGTCCCGTTTTGTGGTACGCCACACCCCTCTCGATGAACAGGACCCCCGTTTCGACCGTAGGCAGTTGGGAAGAAGTCTGTTTTCTCCGTTTTGCGGTACGCCAGAGCCCTCCCGATCAACAGGACCCCGTTTCGACCGTAGGCGCTCGAACAGAAGTCCGTTTCCTCCGTTTTGCGGTACGCCAGAACCCCAGCCGATGAACAGGACCCCGTTTCGACCGTAGGCGATCGAACAGAAGGGCGTTTCCTCCGTTTTGCGGTACGCCAGACCCCGAGTCGATGAACAGGACCCCGTTACAGCTGTTCCGTCCAAGTCGGTTGGCTCCCGATGAACAGGACGCGTTCTGACCCAGTCGCTTGGCTCCCAATGAACACGGCGCTGTTTCCTCCGTTCCGACCCAGCCGGTTGGCTGACGATGAATAGGAGGCCATTGCTGTCGTCCATGTACACGAGCCCTGGCCGTAGTTCGAGACCCCGCCCGTATGTACGTACGTGCCCGTATTTTTTGCCGTGTGGCTGTACGTACGTGTACACGATTTATACGGGGCTGCCTGAACTGCTACGTTGGGGGCTCTACTATGACACGTGCCGCTCCTTACACGCACACGGTTCATCATTGCAGAGAGACCGATCGACCAGTATGTACGTACACGTTCGCGATCAGACAGACAACGCTATGTACGCTTCGACCGGGTGGGTCCCAGCTGTCAGGGAGGATAAGGAGGCATTTCCTTGCATGCGAAGATATAGCTGCTGAGTCCCAGCTGTCAGGGGGGGGGGAATCATTTTTTTGCGCGTAATAAGGAGGCACTTCCTTGCGTGCGAAGATGTAGCTGGTGGGTCCAGCTGTCAGCCTCACCGTGTACAGTCCTCTTCCGATGGTTGTCGTTCATTGACCACGTTGACCACGCCGCGCCGAGAGCACCAAGGCGGTGGACGACGATGAGTCCTAGGAAGGGAACTACGCGGAGCCGGGGAAGACGCGGCAGTGAATGCCCATGCGGAGGGGAGTACGAGGATTGACTGGTTCGGCTGCGGTGTGAGGCTGCCGTCGCCGGAGAATAACAGGGGATGTGGGTGAGTAGAGGGAAGGTCTGGCCAGCGGTGGGAGTAGGGTGGGGCGGTGAGGCTTGCGCGGCAGCATAGCCGGCCACGGGAGGCAGGAGCCGGCGGTCCCGCCGAAGCTGATTTGGGTGGCTGGAGCAAGAAGATCAGAGATTGAAGAAGCAGCACGGACATTGGATTAACATACAACGGTCGCTGCTGCTAGAATCGTTTGTTGACTAAGTTGACAAAGCCCTGCGTACGCGTCAACTTAGTAGGCCGACAATTCAGCCTACAAATATGGTGGGTCCGCGTTGTCATGGGGAGGAATCATTTTTTCGCGTAATAAGGAGGCACTTCCTTCCATGCGAAGATATAGATGATGGGTCCCAGTTGTCAGGGGAGGAATCATTTTTTCGCGAAATAAGGAGGCACTTGCTTGCGTGCGAAGATGTAGCTAGTGGGTCCCGGATGTCAGTGGGACGAGTCTTTTTTTTGCGCGTAATAAGGAGGCACTTCCTTGCGTGAGAAGATGTAGCTAGTGGGCCCAAGCTGCCAGGGGGAGCAATCATTTTTCTTGCGCGTGATAAGGAGGCACTTCGTGGCATATGACCATGGACCTCGTGGGTCCCAGCTGTTAGCCTCTCCACATACAGTCCTTTCCGATGGCTGTCGTTCGTTGACCACGTTGACGACGCCGTCCGAGAACACCAAGGCAATGGACGGCAGCTAGGCTAAGGGTGGGAACGACCCGGAGCCTGCGCGGCAGCACAGCCAGCCACCGGTGAGTACAAGTATGACCTGGCCACCGGTGGGAGTAGGGTGGGGCGGCGAGGCCTGCGCGGCAGCACAACAAACCACAGGAGGCAGAAGCAGGCGTTCCCGTCGGCGATGGTTTTGGGCTTTTGGCGGCTGGAGCAACAAGATCATAGATTGAAGAAGCAGGATGGCCGTCGGATGTCAATCCAACGGCTACAGTTGTGAGAATAGTTTGTTGACTTTTCTTTTTGACCATTATAAATCGTTTTGTTGACTAAATGGACACGTCCTGCGCAGGCTTCATCCTCATGGGCCAACATTCTTTTTTTGAGAACTCCTCAGCGTGGGCCAACAAAGTAAGCTTTGAAGGCTTTCGTGGACATGCAGCCCATTTATTTAGTTTTTACAGCCCATTTGATTTTGTTTTCCAATACATCTATTTTCTGGTCTGGGTGAAAAAAAATACCTATTTACTATTTCTGAGAATTTACAACCCATTTGATTATTTGTTCGAATACACCTATTTACTGGGCTGGGTAAAAAAAATTGCGGACATGTAGCCCATTTATTATATCTGTTAGTTTACAATCCATTTGTTTTTTAGTAGAAATAGACCCGATTATTAAAAAAATTAGAAATAGACCCATTTTCTGGGATGGGTGAGAAAACAATGTTGGTCTGAACAGAGCATTTCCTATAAAAAATTAATTCTGAGCTAGGAATTTTATTGAAAAACTTTAAGTTGGGCGTGGCATTCTTGTATAAAAATAGAACTGAGTTGTGCATTTTTTTAATAAAAAAACATAGGCTGGGCTGCGCTTATTTTAGGTCAAAAGAAAACCTGGGCTGGCATGCGTCTTTCGGCCCAGTTGCATTGCTGATGTTCAACGAACAAGGCCTGTGTTGTACAGTACAACTTTACGTAGGTACTCCCACATTCAACGACGCCTGAAATGGCCCAAACAAGTCTTTTGTACATTTTTTTAACGTCACTGAACTCAAATTATAAGTTAAGAAAAAAGGTAGAGTCTAGTGAAACCTAATTAAAAGCTATCACGAGCGAAGAAATAATGCAGCGGGTCCCACTTGTTAGCGGGAGAGAGAGAGAGAGAAACTGATCGGTCGATGCTCGTGCATACATCTTTCAGCCATATCCATTGCTGATGCTCGGTACAAACTTATATAGTTGACACAATGATATATAACATCATAGCACGTTGAGCTTGCATACAAAAATTTCACGCGGGCGGTACAATAGGGGTGGAAGCAGTGGATCGCTACGGGTAGGGCTATCTTGAAACCAACAAACTCGTACATCACCGTTCATCGTCTTGATCAATGACGTGGAAATATCTTGAATGAAGTGCAAAGAAAACAGACAGACAAACACAATAAGTTCTGCTAGCACATTAAGTTGATGTATACCTGTGGGATCGAGGAGATAGGTCTAGAGGGGGGGGGGGGTGAATAGACACTTAACCGACCAAAGTTGCAGTTTTTAGTTTCTCTTGGAACTTGGGCAGATTTTGGCACAAGTTAAGATAACTCCAATACTTTCTACACATGCAAGTCTAGAAGTTGAGCAGTGGAAATAGTAAAGCATGGAAGTGTACGGAAAGTAAAGGGGTAGAGTATGGAAGATCAAACGCAATGAAGACACGGTGATTTTTGGCGTGGTTCCGATAGGTGGTGCTATCGTACGTCCACGTTGATAGATGCTTCAACCTACGAAGGGTAACGGCTGCGCGAGTCCACGGAGGGCTCCACCCACAAAGGGTCCACGAAGAAGCAACCTTGCCTATTCCACCATGGCTTACGTCCACGAAGGACTAGCCTCACTCGGGGTAGATCTTCACGAAGTAGGCGATCTCCTTGCCTTTACAAACTCCTTGGTTAAACTCCACATCATGTCGGAGGCTCCCAAGTGACACCTAACCAATCTAGGAGACACCACTCTTCAAAAGGTAATAGACGGTGTGTTGATGATGAACTCCTTGCTCTTGTGCTTCAAATGATAGTCTCCCCAACACTCAAACAACTCCTCACAGATTTGGCTATGGTGGAAGAAAGATTTGAGTGGAAAACAACTTGGGAAAGGCTAGAAATCAAGGTTTAAATGGTTGGATTGGAATGCCTTTATCTCAACACATGAGTAGGTGGTTCTCTCTCAGAAAATGTATGGTGGAAGTGTAGGCACGTTCTGATGGCTCTCTTCACTGAGGAAAAAGGGGTGGAGGGGTATAAATAGCCTCCACACAAAATCCAACCGTTACCCACTTTTGACCCAACACGGTGGCACCGATCAGAAATCTTGGTGGCACCGACCTGTGTAAAAGATATGAACGTTTGGAATATCAGTGGGACCGATTGGAACAACTCGGATGGACCGAAGTGTAATGGTTAGGGCAAACCTCGTCTCGGTGGCACTGATTGTGTCAACTCGGTGTGACCGAAGTGAAGCAATAAGGCAACAGAGGGTTGGCAAGCCATCTCGGTGAGACCGATTTGCAAATCGTGGTGGGACCGAAGTAATTGCAAACGATTACAGAGAGTTGGCAAGGCCATCTCGGTGGGACCGAGATCCATATCGGTGGATCCGATTTGTTAGGGTTTTGGCAGTGGCTAAGTCCAGATGAACTCGGTGGCTCTGGATAGAAAATTTCGGTGTGGCCGAGTTGAAATGTAGTATTTTGGACATATTTGGATGGAGAAAGTGGTTGAGGGTTTTGGAGCACTGTCACTAACCACTTGAGCAAAAAGGACCATTAAGCAACACCTCATCCCCTTTTAATAGTATTGGCTTTCCTATGGACTCAATGTGATCTTGGATCACTAAACCAAAAATGTAGAGTCTTGAGCTTTTGCCAATCCATGTCCTTAGCATTTTGAAGGGTCCACATCTCTAATCCTTGCCATGCCAATGTTGAACTTATCTGAAATGTACTAGATAAAAACATTAGTCCAACACCATGTATGTTGGCATAAATCACCAAAACCACCAAGGGAGCAAATGTGCTTTCAATCCCCCCCTTTTTGGTAATTGATGACAACATACATCAAAGCTTCAAATAAAGATGTAAATGAGAATGAACTAAAGCTTTGAAGAAAAGCATGTAACATGTATGAGCTCCCCCTAACGATGTGCATCTAGTAAATGATAGTAGCTCATGAAGAGTAGAAGCACAAAGTGAAAGACATACACATGTAACATGTATCTTGGCTATATGCATCAGAGCAACAGATATGATATTTAGGTATCCACATGTTCATGATTACCTTCTTGTAAACAATATGTGAAAAACAAGAAGTCATCATGCTCATGTGTGTGATGCATATACTTACCTCAAAGTTCTTGATCAAGTACCTGAAGAAATACACTTGAGAAAACAGGGTTAGATAACACAAGATAATTTCTTCAAGAAAAGACACAAGATCAATCAAGAGACAAAGATTGAGATGACATGTAGATGAAAGTATCACTAGGTGAATACTTCTTTGAAGTAGACATGTCCCCAAAAAGAAAGAAATAGTTGTCTCCCCTTAAGGAACTTCCTCTCCCCCTGAATCTGACATTGGATATTGGGAGCAGGTAGGGTGAGAACACTAAAGTGACCAAAGAACAAACTAATCATGTTTCTCCCCTCTTAGAAACATGTAACATTCTCTCCTCTTATAAGATGCATCTCTCTCTCCTTTTTTTACGAAGGAGAGCTTGTAATAAGCTTTGATGCATTCCTCTCTCCCCCTTTGACATCAATTTCCAAGAAGGGACTTCAAGGTTATTGGTCAAGTGAGTATGGTCCTTGAGAAACACATCTAGCCATGTAGTAGTTTCAGATGCAAGTAGAGGATAAGAATCGTTGAGTGGAGCTAGATCAGAAAAGAACAGAAAATATTTGACAGAAATCTCCTTAGAGCAGCAAAGTCGGTGACGCCGAGTTAATTCAACTCAGCTCACTAGGCAAAGGAATTTTCACAAAGATTTGCAATGAATTAACTGCGAGGCTAGCGATAAAGAAATACAGGAAAGAAAATAAAGAAACATCTAGATGAAGTTTTTTTTAAAGGGAACACTCTAGCAAGAAGAGAAGAATCAAAAGAAACACTGGAGAACTTCATCTAGAGGGGTCGGCGACTAGGTCACCTATGTTATAGTATATTGACTTAGGAGTCAAGTGAGAACACTTGATCATAGGTCATACTCATCGTTTAAGCTCAGAATGGGGTTGCCATTTTTCCTTTAAGCATTTCAATGTATTTACATCTTGTTGAGTTGCTTTGGCTCATGACTTTGAGTACAGCTTCTCTAAGATATGAGAACTTACATTGGGATTTGGTGGTGATGTCCGTCATGTAGTTGAACTTGAAGTGGATGCGCATGAGTTGAAGTTGGGAGCTATCCTATCATTTGTAGACCATCTTCCTACATGGGTTAGATTTGCAAGGAATAACATATATATACATATCCAAAATGACAAGAGTGAAGCATAACTCAAATGTTGTCAAAGGATATGTGATGTTGTCTTGTTCCTTGTTCCACCAAGGATTGTTGATACTTGGATTATACAAGATTGCTCGAGATAAGAGTGAGATGCAATCTTGTGACATGAAGCTTGTCCATGTACCTACAAAAGGTTAGATACAATACAAGGGAGCAAAAGTGTCCAAGATATAATATGATCATGGAAGTATCATGGATTAGTCAAGAATGCTCATGCCCTTGTATGCATCCACATGAACCTCTAGTACGTTTGAAGCATCAATGATGTTCAACTCACTCCTCAAGTGACAAAACACCTTTTCATCAAGAAGTTTTGTAAAGATATCCGCCAATTGCTTGTCGGTACGAACATGTTTAAGGTCAATGTCACCTTTCTCAACATGGTCTCGAATGAAATGATGACGAACCTCAATATGCTTAGTTCGAGAATGTTGCACGGGATTGTGTGCAATCTTAATAGCACTCTCATTGTCACATAGTAATGGTACATGTCTCACATGCACACCATAACCTTTAAGAGTTTGAGTCATCCATAGTAATTGAGCACAACATGATCCCGCGGCGATGTATTCCGCTTTGGCGGTAGATAGCGATACCGAGTTTTGTTTCTTGGAGGACCAAGACACAAGAGATCTACCAAGAAATTGACATGTACCCGAAGTGGATTTTCTATCAACCTTGTCTCCGGCATAATCCGAATCGGAATAGCCAACAAGATTAAAAGAAGATCCTTTGAGATACCATATGCCAAAGTTTGGTGTATGTAACAAGTATCTCACAATTATTTTCACCGCCTTAAGGTGACACTCTTTTGGTGCCGCTTGCTATCATGCACACATGCACACACTTAGCATAATGTCGGGACGGGAGGCACATAGATATAGCAATGAACCAATCATAGATCGATAAACCTTTTGATCAACCGGTTTGCCATCCTTGGTCAAGTCAAGATGTCCACTCGTGGGCATTGGAGTTTTCATACCTTTACTTTCTTGCATGTTGAACTTCTTGAATAAGTCCTTGGTATACTTTGTTTGAGAAACAAAAGTACCCTCCTTAGTTTGCTTGATTTGCAAACCAAGAAAGAATTTGAGTTCACACATCATAGACATCTCATACTTTTCCGACATCAACCTTCCAAATTTTCACTAAAAGAGGGGTTAGTAGATCCAAAGGTAATATCATCAACATAAATTTGGCATACAAATAATTCTCCATTAACCCTCTTAGTGAATAAAGTTGAATCAATTTTCCCAATTTCAAAACCTTTTTCAAGAAGAAACTTTGTCAAGCATTTGTACCAAGCTCTAGGGGCTTGGTTAAGACCATAAAGAGCTTTACGAAGTTTGTAAACATGATTAGGTTTCTTGGGATTAACGAAGCCGGGAGGTTGTTTAACATACACTTCCTCCTCAATTTCACCATTTAAGAAAGCACTTTTAATGTCCATTTGGTAAAGAGTGATATCACGGTGATTGGCATAAGTAAGTAAAATGCGAATGGACTCAAGTCTAGCAACGGGGGCATAGGTCTCACCATAGTCCATACCTTCGACTTGTGTATATCCTTGTGCTACGAGAGGAGCCTTGTTGCGTAGAACTTATCCATCTTCATCTTGCTTATTCCGAAACACCCATTTGGTTCCAATGATGTTTTGCTCATCTTTAGGCTCCTCAACCAATGTCCAAACTTGGTTCCTCTCAAAGTTGTGTAGCTCCTCGTGCATTGCATTCACCCAATCGGGGTCCTTGAGAGATTCTTCTACCTTCAAGGGTTCAACACTAGAGATGAATGAGTAATGCTCACAAAAGTTAGCTAAACGAGATTTAGAGCGAGTGATTCTCCCGGATTGGATATCTCCAAGTATTTGTTCGACGGGATAATTCTTGTCGATTCTTGCTCTAACTCGAGGTAGCTTTTGCTTGGGTTGTGGTGAGGCTTCCTCATCATCATCATCTTCTTCTTCTTCGTTGATGTTGTCGTTGTTCGCTTGTGGAGGTGGAGAAGGAGGTTGAGGTGGATCATCTTGTTGCACTTTCTCATTCCCATCGTCTTGACGTGTTCCACTTTTGGATGCCTCCATATCAACTTGTTGTTCACCTTTGTTAGGGCATTTCCCGCCTTAGGGTTTTGGTGATGATGACAATGCACCTTTGGACTAATCGTGCGCCCAAGTTTACTCAGGTACACCTTGTTTGGTGCAAGACAGTTAGGTATTCCCTCCGGACGGAAAAGATCGAAGACGGAGTTTCCGATGTATTTATTTCTTTGGTCGTAGGAAATCCGTACTATTAAGAGGGAATCCGCATCGGAAGGTACTGGGTGAATCAATGCACGTACACATTCTATTGCACCCACTATATATCCTTCCGTTCGAGGAGAGAGGTCCTCAAAGTCTTTCTGTGGCAGTGTTTTTAGTGCCGAGCGGTTGTACCGCTTGTGAAAGCGGTTGTACCGCTTAACCGGTTGTTCCGGCCCTGCATCGCTCCAATTTCGGAGTCCCTTCTGTAAGTGGAGCTGTGGTTGGGCGGTGGTGGCTCGGTAGTTCCCGGACGGCTTCGGCGAACCGGTACTACCGGTGTCTGGAGCGGTTGTACCGCTCCGGACTTTGCCACCACATGAACGCTGGACTGGCGGTTGTACCGGCACAACCACCGCCCAACCACCGCTATGGGGTGAAGCCCTTTTGTATGAGAGGCGGTTGTTGGGCGGTGGTGGAGCGGTAGTTCCTGGTTGGCTCCGGCCGACCGGTAATACCGGTGGCTCCACCGGTTGTACCGCTGGGGCACTTCTGCAGTGGGAACCCGTGAATACCGGTTGTACCGGTGGTTCAAGCGGTTGTACCGCTGCAGTGTAAAAAATGCTGTAACGGTTGGATTTGGGGGACACTATATAAGTAGGTGGTTCTTCCACGTACCTTTTCACCTCTTGCCTCTCTCTCTCCTCCATTGTTGCCCTTCAAGCTTTCTGGCCCGATCTCTCTCTCTAGCCACTCGAACTTGTCGATTTGCTAGGAATTGAAGGAGGAGACCTAGATCTACACTTCCACCAAAGGAAACTTGATTCCCCCATACTTTCTTGTGTGGATTTTGTTACTCTTGGGTGTTTGGGCACCCTAGACGGAAGAGGTCACCTCGGAGCCACATTCCATTGTGGTGAAGCTCCGTGGTGGTGTTGGGAGCCTCCAATTCAGTTGTGGAGAGAGCCTCAACCTTGTTTGTAAAGGTCCGGTTGCCGCCTTCAAGGGCACCACTAGTGGAATCATGGCATCTTGCATTGTGCGAGGGCGTGAGGAGAATACAGTGGCCCTAGTGGCTTCTTGGGGAGCATTGTGCCTCCACACCGCTCCAACGGAGACGTACTTCCCCCTAAAGGGAAGGAACTTCGGTAACACATCCTCGTCTTCATCGGCTCCACTTGTGGTTACTTCTTACCTTTACTTTGTGCAAGCTATTGTTGTGTTGTATCCTTTGCTTGCTTGTGTGGTTGTTGTTGTTAGCATCATATAGGTTGCTCACCTAGTTGCACATCTAGACAACCTATTTTGTTGCTAACCCTAATTTGTTAAGTAAAGCTAAAAATTGGTAGTTGCCTATTCACCCCCCCTCTAGTCAACCATATCGATCCTTTCAATTGGTATCAGAGCCTCATCTCTTTATTAAGGGTTTCACCACCCAAAGAGTATGGTTGACGACGGGGATCAGGATGAGGAAGTGCCCGAGGCCGTGGAGTTGAACTCGGTCACCCGAGACGACTTAAATGAAGCTATGGCTTCACTTAAGACGTCTATGACGGCCGAGGTCAAGTCCATGCTTAAAGAACTTCTTGAGGGGTTGAAGTCTACTTCCAATCCTTTGCTTGTGGTTAATCCCACCGCATCGGTGTCGGAGGCCAATTCCGGCAAGGAAGCGGCTAAAGGCACTCACACCTCTTCCCCTCATGGTAAGAATGGGACGGGAACCTACGCCTCGGTTCCCCCTCCCCCGGTCTATGGAGGACCGGTCCCTACACCGCATATTAACAACCTTGGTCCTCCTCCTAAGCTTGTGAAGGGTGATTTTGCTAATTGAGTTTTTCGTATCAAGTCTCATTTGCATCACAGCTCAACAAATCTTTGGAGAATCATTGAGCAAGGCTTCTACCCACATGATCCAAGCAACCTCACTCCAAGAGAAGAGGCGGACAATCAATACAATCACTCCGCATTGTTCATCCTCCAATCCGCAGTGCCTCCCGAAGATCTAGATCACTTGCGCCCCTTCTCCCGTGCAAAGGATTGTTGGGAACACATTATATCTGTGTACAAGGGAAGCTCAAGCATTCAACGGTCCAACTTTGAGGTGGTGCTTGATGAGGTCGATGAATTTGTGATGAATGAAGATGAGGATCCTCGGGATCTCTACCTAAGATTGAAAACTCTTGCGGTCACTCTTCAAGATCATGGGAGCAAGGATACGGATGATAATTGGATCAAGCGCAAGTTTCTCAAGGCCATCATGCCATTCAACAAGGCAATGTCCTCCGTGATCCGTCAAAGACCGTACTTCCACACCTTGTCTTCAAGTGAAGTGTTGGATGAATTTATTGCCATGAACATCATGAACAAGACCGCCAACAATGCTCTAGCTCGTGTCCAACAGTCAAAGAAAGCCTCACCCAACCTTGCCTTGAAGGCCAAGGGTATTCCAGAAGAAGAAGAAGAGGAAGAAGAAGAGAGTTGCCCCGAAGACACCAAATATGCTTACCACGAGCACATGGCTCTTGCGTCAAGGCAATTTTGGGGCAACAAGAGAAACACAAGGTCCAACTTCTCCAAGAACATCTCAAAGGGCAAGCAACGAGTAAGGACTTGCTACAATTGTGGCAATGTGAGTCACTTTGTGGCGGATTGTCCATATGAGAAGAGGGAGGACAATGGTGGCAAGCTCATCCGCAAAGACAAGGCCAAGTCCCTCTCAAACAAGAACAACTTCACCAAGAAGATACCTCAAAAGGGCTTGGTGGCGCAAGAAGAGTACATCTCTGATGATGATGATGAAGATACAAGTGGTGAAGGAATGGCAACGGCAACCGTGGCCATTGCCACCTCTTCCCCAACCAAGGTGTCTCTCTTCGGCGCCCCCAATGAAAACATCATTGCCAAGTGCCTCATGGCCAAAGGTATCAACAAGGTAACCTCCAACATCAAAACCACTACCACTACTACACCTTCATTGTTGGATTGTGTGGATGATAGTGAGATGGTCAAGGTTGATGAGAACGAGTTTGATAAGTTCTTGAGTAAGTTCAAAGGTGAGACCAAGAAGCACTTTGTTGCTCTCTTGGAACAACTTGGTGAGGCCAATGATATCATTGAGTCTCATGAGGAGAGCATCACTAACTTGGAAGGGCACATTCATGACTATGCCGATGAGATTGCGGATCTTTCAATCGCTCTTGAGGAAGAGCGAGGTCTTCGTTCGGCTCTTGCGGAGTCGCAAAATGTTGACCTTGCTCAACTAAAGAAAGATCATGATCATGCTCAAGTTCTTGCTCGTGTGCTTAAATCCGAGAATGTTGAGCTTGGGGTTGGCCATGCTAGACTCAAGGAGGAGTTTGAGCTACTTGACAAGGCCCACAAGGCCTTGAAAGGTGCACATGCCACTCTCAAGGAGTCTCATGATCAACTCCAAGCGAAGCTCACTAAGGAAATAGCCACTTGTCCTCCTTTTGTTTTAATTGATAATGCCAATGCTACTAACCCTTGTTGTGAGCATGAGCATCTTGTGGAGAAGAATGCCAAGTTGAAAGAGCAACTTGAGAGAGGCCTTGTGACTTGCATACAAGGTGAGAAGAACCTCAATGACCTTTTGAGCAATCAAAAGGAGGTTGTGGCAAAGGAAGGGCTTGGGTTTGCACCCAAGTCAAAGAAGAAGAAGAACAACAAGACAAAGAAACCTCTCCCTCTCAAAGAGGTATTTGTCAAGAAGGGAGAGGGTGCTCACAAGGAGAAGAAGAACAAGGTGGTGGGTGGAAATGTCAAGAAGGGCAATCCCACTCCATCGAACAAAGCCGGCGACTTTAACCCATCTTATGTCTTATGCCGTGCTAGTGATGGGCATGTTTATGCCAAATTTGTTGGTTCTTATTATGAGTACATTGAATGGTCTATTTGGGTTACTAAGACCCTTGTTACTAACATCAAAGGACCCATTCAAGAATGGGGACCTAAAACCAAGCATTGATCTCTTATAGGAGTTTGCTTCCGGTGGAGGATCATGGTTGCTCGATAGTGGAGCAACAAATCATATGACCGGGAGCAAGCATTTGGTGGTGGACGTGCAACCAGGCTCATCTATGCCCACCCATGTTCAATTCGGTGATGCCTCAACATCTATGGTATTGGGTCTTGGCAAGGATGTGATTTCTCATGATTTATCAATTGAGAAAGTCATGCTTGTTGAGACCCTTGCATACAATTTGCTTTCCGTTCGTCAGCTTGCACTTATGGGCTTTGCCACATTCTTTGATCTTGATACCGTGGCCCTTTTGTGGAGCAAGACTCTTAAAGTAGCTTTTGTTGGGCATGTCGAGAACGGTCTCTATGTGGTTAACTTCTCGGAGCGACCCACTAAGACCGCGACTTGCCTAATGGCTAAAGTTGATGTGGGGTGGCTTTGGCATCGCCGACTAGCCCATGTCAATATGAGATCTTTGCAAAGTCTCCTCAAAGGGGATCATGTTCGTGGACTAACAAATGTGAGCTTTGCCAAAGATCGTGCTTGCATCGAAGGAAAGCTACATGAGACGGCTCACCGACCCACGACTATCATCTACTCGAAGAGGCCCTTGGAGATCCTTCACATGGATCTCTTTGGACCTCCATCCTTTGATAGTCTTGGGGGAAGAAAGTATTGTTTGGTGATTGTGGATGACTATTCAAGATACACTTGGGTATATTTCTTCAAGAGGAAGAGCGAGACCCAACAAACCATCATCGACTTTGCCAATGAAGCTCAACGTCAACATGAGGCAAAGATATTGATGATTAGAAGTGACAACGGCACCGAGTTCAAGAACTACACTTTGGATGAGTTCCTTAGTGATGAGGGGATCAAGCATCAATATTCCGCACCATATACCCCTCAACAAAATGGTGTAGCGGAGAGGCAGAACTGGACGTTGATGGACACGGCAAGGACCATGATGGCGGAATTCAAGTCTCCGTACAACTTTTGGGCTGAAGCCATCAACACCGCATGTCATGCATCCAATCGGCTCTACCTTCGCAAAGGCTTGAACAAGACTCCTTATTAGATACTTACCGGTAACAAGCCCAACCTCAAGTACTTCCGGGTGTTCGGGTGTAAGTGTTTCATTCTCAAGAAAGGTACACATTTGTCTAAACTCGAATCTAGAGCTCAAGAGGTCATATTTGTTGGTTATGCTACAAACTCTCATGCTTACCATGTCCTCAACAAGTCCAACGGACTCATTGAGGAGACGTGTAACGTAGAGTTTGATGAAAATAGTGGCTCCCAAGTGGAGCAAAGTGGTCTTTGTGATGTAGGTGATGAAATTCCTCCCCAAGCCATAAGAAGAATGGGGATTGGTCAAATACTCCCCATTGAGGAACCCCTTGTGGCCGAAGGAGAAGAACAATGCTCTACGCAAGTGGAGCCATCACCAACCATTGACCCACACGCTTCCGAAGAACAAACCGAAGGCCCTCAACCAAGTGATCAAGATCAAGGGCAAGATCAACCTCAAGATGATGGTGATGCACCAAATGTTGCCCAAGATCAAGATCACGACACCGAGCAAGCTCAAGATCAAGGGCAAGCTCATGATCAAGAGCAAGCTCAAGATGACGCTCAAGATGTTCAAGATGATCCTCCTCAAGTGACCTCGGAGGAACTATTGGAGCGTCGTGCCGCCAAGATTGCCTCCAAACTCAAGCATCAACAACATGTCTTGGAGAATGTTTATGGAAGCCTAAAGAAGGGGGTAACCACTTGTAGACAATTGACAAACTTTTGTGAGCATCACGCGTTTGTTTCTTGTGTTGAACCCCAAAAGGTACATGAAGCGCTCGAGGACACGGATTGGCTTGAAGCCATGCATGATGAACTCAACAACTTCGAGCGCAACAAGGTGTGGACATTGGTGCCAAGGCCAACGGAGAATCATAATGTCATTGGAACCAAATGGATCTTCAAGAACAAGCAAGATACGAACGGTGTTGTCACTCGAAACAAGGCAAGATCGGTGCCACAAGGCTACTCCCAAGTCGAGGGTATCGACTACGGTGAAACCTTTGCTCCCGTTGCTCGTCTTGAATCTATTCGTATGTTGCTTGCATATGCTTCTCATCTTGATTTTAAGTTGCAACAGATGGATGTGAGGAGTGCATTTCTTAATGGTCCTCTTAATGAGTTGGTATATGTCAAACAACCCCCGGGGTTCGAGGATCCCAAGTTCCCCAATCATGTATACAAGCTCGATAAGGCACTCTATGGCCTTAAACAAGCCCCACGTGCATGGTATGAGCACCTTACCGAGTTGCTGCAAGATCGTGGGTTTGAAATTGGGATAATCGATCCCACTCTTTTTACTAAGAGGGTTAAAGGGGATTTGTTCATATGCCAACTATATGTTGATGATATTATCTTTGGTTCTCCTAACAAAGCTTTCAATGATGAGTTTGCTGCACTCATGACCGAGAAGTTTGAGATGTCTATGATGGGTGAGTTGAAGTTCTTTCTTGGGTTCGAAGTCAAACAAAGAAGAGAAGGAACCTTCATCAACCAAGCCAAATATACCCAAGACATGCTCAAGAGATTCAAGTTAGAAGACGTCAAACCGGCCAAGACTCCAATGCCTACCAAGTGCCAACTTGACATTGATCCCAATGGTAAAGCGGTGGATCAAAAGGTATATCGTTCTATGATTGGGTCCTTGCTTTACCTTTGTGCATCTAGGCCGAATATCATGTTGAGTGTGGGAATGTGTGCATGGTTTCAAGCCACGCCTAAGGAAAGTCACTTTGTGGCGGTCAAGCGAATCTTTCGATATTTGGCTCATACCCCAAACTTTGGCTTATGGTACCCCAAAGGAGCATGCTTTGTTCTCATGGGTTATTCGGACTCGGACTGGGCGGGAGACCGTGTTGATAGGAAGTCAACCTCCAGAGGGTGCCAATTCCTTGGTCGCTCTTTGGTGAGTTGGTCTTCGAAGAAGCAAAATTGTGTGTCTCTCTCCACCACCAAAGCCGAGTATGTAGCTGCCGCAAGTTGTTGTGCACAATTGCTATGGATGAGGCAAACTTTAAAGGATTACGGTGTCACTTGTGACAAAGTGCCTCTTTTCTGTGACAATGAAAGTGCAATTAAGATCTCCTACAATCCGGTGCAACATAGCAAGACGAAGCACATTGAGATTCGTCATCATTTCATCTGGGATCACGTCAAGCGTGGAGAGATTGATATTATTCATGTTGGAACTCAAGAGCAACTAGCGGATATTTTCATGAAGCCATTGGATGAAGCAAGATTTCGCGAGTTAAGGCATGAGCTAAATATCATTGATTCGAGCAACGTGTCTTGAATCTCGTCACATCCCACCGCATTCATCATGATTATATTGTTCTAGATGTAGGCATGGATTTAGGGGGAGTGTTGTTCTCTGAATGAACTCTCCCTCCCCCTATTATGCATAAATAGACTTAATCTTTCACATTAGCCATTGTTGATGGTACTAGTGCTTCAACGATGAGTTTTGGTCATGGGCCCAAGGTTAAAATCTTTGCGGTGCCATACCAATTGACTCAAACATAGGTGGCTTCGGCCACCGCCCCTCCTCTCTTTTGTGGAGGTTTGGTTCTCCTTTTGGATCTTATTTGCCTTGCTAGTTTTCTTTTTTTAGGTCCTAGGTATTTGTATCCTCCAAGTGTTGGCCTTTATCGTTTGCTTCTTGCACTCTTGGAGTTTACTTCACCATAATTCAGTGCCAAGTTTCCATCCCAAGCCTCCTCTACCCTTGAAACATTCTGCTCCAAATGTACACAAGTTGATATCTTGGCATGGGTGGCAGTAACCGAGCGGTACAACCGGTGGTCAGGGCGGTTCTACCGCCCTGCCATTTGGCTGTAGCGTCCCGGCGGTTCTACCGGTCAAACTTTAGCGGTTCTACCGCTTAGGTTCTGGCATGTGCTTCCGGCCGGTACTACCAGGCGGTTATGAGCGGTACTTCCACTGCCTGTCAGGCGACGAAAGTACCGCCCCTAACCACTGGTAGTACCATGGGGCGGTACAACCGCTCTTAGGAGCGGTACAACCGCTCCGCGGTCTGGGCGGGTATTTAAGGGCGCGGGCCGAAGGGGTTTCTTTTTTTCCCCTTCGTGCCCGTCCTCTTCCCCTGCCCCTGCCGCCGGTTGCTGCCCCCATTGCCCCGGAGTGCCCTCTGGTGCTTCGGATCCGTCGGTTCTTCATCAGATCCGCTCCGTGGAGTCCGTCTCCTCCCCAATCTCTTCCCATGGATGCCGGTAATGCCCCATTTTCTCTTGCTTTTGGTTTCAATCTTGGAATCCATCTATCTAGGGCATTACGTGTACTCCCGTGTTTTTGACTAAACTATCGGGTGGAAGAGATCATATTGTATTCCTCTATTGCTTGTAGATAGTTAGAAATCGAAACATTGCATCTAGATTCAGTTTTGATTTGTGCCTGTTCTCCTGTGTGTGTGGAACCGCTGTCGGCGGTACAACCGCTCGAATGGGCGGTACAACCGCCTGAGCGGTACTACCGCTAGGATGACTGGTACAACCGGCTTTACTGAACCTCTGTGCACTGTTTCTTCTTCTCTCTACTTACAGGTAATATATTCCTCTGATCTTGTGTACATTCCTCTCATCTGTGCTGGGTATCTTGTGTGCTTCCCGTGTGTGTGTGTGCAGGTGGCTCTGGTTCTCGCTCTGCTCCTCGCCAGAAGACCCGAAAGAGAGTCCGTAGAAGCAAGCGCCCTGATGACACTGTGGAAGAGCAGGAGGTGGTGATTCCCACCAAGCCCACCCGCCGTGAGAAGTCTGCCGCTGCCAAGCAACGTGTGGCCGTACCAATGCACAGGTGGAAACAATAGGATTGGGAGAAGTTCCGTTTGAAGAATCCCTATGAGGTTCCAGTTCATCCTCGTTGGTCCACACCTTAGTTCAGGAACGAGATGCAAGTGAGGATTGTGCATGAGATTTTTGAGCATAACAAGAACAGGTTCACCAAGCAGTGGACAATTGGCCTTGATCACTGGAGGAACAACCTGGAGTACTTTGGAGAGGCCTTAGCTCTGTGTGAGGAGTTTGACTTGGTCAAGCTCATGTCTATCAACTGTGACTTTGATGTGCAACTTATCCATAAGTTCTATGCCACCGTTCACTTCGACACCGATGATGCTCGTACTCTGTCCTTCATGTGCCGTGATGAGCTCTTTCAGGTGCCTTGGAGAGCCTTCTTCAATGCTCTAGGCTATGATGATACCGGTCTGACCGGGAATGGTGGCATCCGTCCTCACGACCATGCCACATCCATGAGCAAGGAGAAGCTTGCACCCCTGTACATCCGGGGACGTGGAGTCATTGGTGAGTCCAAGGATCTTGAAAAGGTATATGACATTATGCATCGTGTGTTCCGCAATGTGCTTCTGCCCAAGGTTGGGAATCAGGATGAGATTTATGGCTATCTGGTGGATCTGTTAGTGGCTATGAAGACCAAGGTGGTATCTGGTGCCACTTTTGATGTTTCCAAGTGGCTGTGGGAGGAGATGTACATCATGGTCATGCACCGCAAGGTACCCATATATGCTCCGTTTGTCATGTGCTTCCTGAACTCTGTATGGGAAGTCCGCAGGCCAGGAGAGCCTATTACATCTCCAGACAACCTCACTGTGCATGAGGTCAAGCAGTTGAGAAAGAAGAAACATGCTGAGCCTCGCTATCCTGCTGATGATCCCGAGGATCTTTTTGCCACCTCTAGTGATGAGGACTTTGAGCTGGAGGCTAGGGCCAAGCCCTCCTGGCTTGCTAAGCTCACAGCCAAGGTGAAGAAGACCTTTTGCTTGCAGACTCACATCCAGAAGAAGCTCTATGAGGCTCATGTGAATGAGAACAAGGCCAGACGCAGACAGATAGAGATGATGAGGCACCTCAACATGCAAGTGGACAGTGGATCTGAGAAGAGCATCACTCCAGAAGACAAGTGGATCTTTGAGAACATCACGTGGACTGGCGATGAGGCCTCTGGCCATCCTGTTACCAGAGGCCATCCTGCTACCTCTACCTCTACTACCGCCGCCGCGGATGATATCATGGATGAGGACGATCCGGAGGCATCTGATGGAGATGATCCAGAGGCATCTGATGGTGATGATCCAGAGGAGACCGAGGAGTCAGAGGAGGACTACTGAGATCTGGGGCGTTAGCATCGCTCTTTTCCTTTTTGGTGTCTTGATGCCAAAGGGGAGAGAGTTCTATTAGGTCTCGGGATTTGCATGGGTTTTATTTGCATTTGCTTTGGGTGTCAGTTGAACCTCTTTGTTTCGAGTTGGTTTGTGAACTTGTCGTGTGTGGAAACATTGTGCATGGTGTGAGACATGCGATCCCGATCTATCTATATTATGCTTTTATATCGTGTCTCGTATGGTTGTAGAGCGTGCTTATTATTGTTGCCCTTATCTATTGCTCTACTTCATGTTCCTGCAAATGCATGCTTTTTGTCTATTCATTTCATTTGCAGTCATTGGTTGGTCTATAAAATCAAGGGGGAGCATTGATCCTAATGTGAGCACTTTGCATTCCAAAAGCAAAATCAAAATAGTGCTCACATATAGGGGGAGCCCCGTCTATATTTTCTAGATCTCCGGTGCAAATCGTGTGGTTGTCATCATCCACCAAAAAGGGGGAGATTGTTAGGGCATTTCCCGCCTTAGGGTTTTGGTGATGATGACAATGCATCTTTGGACTAATTGTGCGCCCAAGTTTACTCAGGTACACCTTGTTTGGCGCAAGACAGTTAGGTATTCCCTCCGGACGGAAAAGATCGAAGACGGAGTTTCCGACGTGTTTATTTCTTTGGTCGTAGGAAATCCGTACTATTAAGAGGGAATCCGCATCGGAAGGTACTGGGTGAATCAATGCACGTACACATTCTATTGCACCCACTATATATCCTTCCATTCGAGGAGAGAGGTCCTCAAAGTCTTTCTGTGGTAGTGTTTTTAGTGCCGAGCGGTTGTACCGCTTGTGAAAGCGGTTGTACCGCTTGACCGGTTGTTCCGGCCCTGCACCGCTCTACTTCCGGAGTCCCTTCTGTAAGTGGAGCTCTGGTTGGGCGGTGGTGGCCCGGTAGTTCCCGGACGGCTTCGGCGAACTGGTACTACCGGTGTCTGGAGCGGTTGTACCGCTCCAGACTTAGCCACCACATGAACGCTGGACTGGCGGTTGTACCGGCACAACCACCACCCCAACCACCGCTATGGGGTGAACCCCTTCTGTATGAGAGGCGGTTGTTGGGCGGTGGTGGAGCGGTAGTTCCTGGTTGGCTCCGGCCGACCGGTACTACCGGTGGCTCCACCGGTTGTACCACTGGGGCACTTCTGAAGTGGGAACCCGTGAATACCGGTTGTACCGGTGGTTCAAGCGGTTGTACCGCTGCAGTGTAAAAAATGCTGTAACGGTTGGATTTGGGGGACACTATATAAGTAGGTGGTTCTTCCACCTATCTTTTCACCTCTTGCCTCTCTCTCTCCTCCATTGTTTCCCTTCAAACTTTCTTGCCCGATCTCTCTCTCTAGCCACTTGAAGTTGTCGATTTGCTAGGGATTGAAGGAGGAGACCTAGATCTACACTTCCACCAAAGGAAACTTGATTCCCCCATACTTTCTTGTGTGGATTTTGTTACTCTTGGGTGTTTGGGCACCCTAGACGGAAGAGGTCACCTCGGAGCCACATTCCATTGTGGTGAAGCTCCGTGGTGGTGTTGGGAGCCTCCAATTCAGTTGTGGAGAGAGCCTCAACCTTGTTTGTAAAGGTCCGGTTGCCGCCTTCAAGGGCACCACTAGTGGAATCACGGCATCTTGCATTGTGCGAGGGCGTGAGGAGAATACGGTGGCCCTAGTGGCTTCTTGGGGAGCATTGTGCCTCCACACCGCTCCAACGGAGAAGTACTTCCCCCTAAAAGGAAGGAACTTCGGTAACACATCCTCGTCTTCATCGGCTCCACTTGTGGTTACTTCTTACCTTTACTTTGTGCAAGCTATTGTTGTGTTGTATCCTTTGCTTGCTAGTGTGGTTGTTGTTGTTAGCATCCTATAGGTTGCTCACCTAGTTGCACATCTAGACAACCTATTTTGTTGCTAACCCTAATTTGTTAAGAAAAGCTAAAAATTGGTAGTTTCCTATTCACCCCCCCCCCCTCTAGTCAACCATATCGATCCTTTCAACATTGACGTGAAGTTGGGGCTTCCACTTGAATAGACGAGGTACTCTTCTTTACTTCCACGGGGAGAATCTTGCCAATGGACAAGTCTTGGATTGCTTCCGATGGTTCTTGATCTCCTACATCAATTGGAAATTGCTCGACTTGCGAGCCGTTAGTCTCATCAAACTTCACATCTACCGTCTCTTCAACTTTTCGAGTAAAGTTGTTGCAGACACGGTAAGTGTGAGAGTTCGATCCATAACCAAGTGGAAAACCTTCATGAGATTTAGGAGCAAACTTTGAACGATGATGCTTATCAAGAATGTAACATTTTGAGCCAAATACTCGAAAGTATCCAACTTGTGGTTTGTTACCGGTGAGCAGTTCATACGCCGTTTTACCAAGAAGCTTGTGAAGGTAGAGTCGATTTGTCCCATGACAAGCTGTTTCAACCGCTTCCGTCCAAAAGTGTTTTGGCGTCTTGTATTCATCAAGCATTGTTCTTGCCATCTCAATAAGAGTATGGTTCTTCCTCTCAACAACTCCATTTTGTTGAGGTGTGTACGTAGCCGAGAACTCATGTGAAATACCCTCCTCATCAAGAAAGGTGTCCACATTAGCGTTCTTGAACTCCGTTTCGTTGTCACTCCGAACCTTCTTGATCCTCACTTCAAATTGATTTTGGGCCTTTCTTGCGAAGTTCGTGAAGATCTTTTGTACCTGTGATTTGTCATCGAGAAAGAACACCCACGTAAATCTGGAAAAATCATCAACAATGACCAAACCGAAAGAGTTACCACCAAGACTCTTACATGAGTTGGGACCAAAAAGATCCATATGAAGTAGCTCGAGTGGTCTCCTCGTGGTCATAATGTTCTTCACAGGATGGCTTCCTCCAACTTGTTTTCCTGCTTGACAAGCACTACAAAGTTGATCCTTGTCAAATATAACATCTTTCACACCAAGGATATGATCTCCTTTAACAAGTTTATCAAGGTTATGCATGCCAACATGTCCAAGTCTCCTATGTCATAACCAACCTTTAGAAGATTTAGCAATTAAACATGTACGAGGTTGGGCTCTCTTAGTGAAATCAACAATATATAGATCACCTCTATGAATGCCGGTAAAGACCATATTATGATTATCTCGACGAAGCACTTGGCAATCTACTTCGGTAAATAGAACATTGAAACCAAAGTCGGCTAGTCTAGATATGAAAAGAAGATTGTAACCAAGAGATTCAACAAGCATAACATTTTGTATGGAGCTATCATTGGATATGGCCACCTTACCAAGGCCAAGTACCTTACCCTTGGAGTTGTCTCCAAAAGTCACATACTTGCGTGGACCAACATTTTCAGCAAGCTCACGAAACATGTCTCTATCTCCGGTCATGTGATCGGTACATCCACTATCAAGAATCCACTCTTTTTTGATGCGGAGCATCCTACGGACATCACCATGTCAAGAGTCCGTTTGGAAAGTGACACGTGCCACATCTATGTCACATACATAAAGGTGAATCATCTCCTTTACACGTGTTCACTTGACCCCTTCGAGGATGGTATACTACTTGACAATCCTTCCATGTGCATGCATAGGTTCTATCGGAGCTTCACACGTAGCGAGGACAAGTCCATGCGTAAGAGAACGACTACACCATCCAAGAAGGAAGCTTGGAAGCGGAGAAGGAACCGTCAAGAAGAAGGCGAGGTTCCACGTGCATCGACGGATGTCCACGAGAAGGCGACGAGCTGCGAAGCTTCTGGACACCCCGTGCGCACGGGCCCTTAGACCCCGTGCACACGGGACCCTGTGCCCATGGTACAAGCCCGTGCGCACGGGCTAAGTCGCCAGGTCTCTGGATACCCCGTGCGCACGGGGCCTCCTGCGTGTGCCTGTTGGGCTTTGCCTTGTATTCCCATTTCGCCCCTCCTTACCCTCTTAATTGCCTAGGACTATATATACTCCTCCTCCTCCTCCATTTAAGGTTAGCTAAGATTAGATCTAGACATTAGAGCTTAGCTCATGTATCTCCCCTTGTGGGAATCCTCTTGAGAGAGGCACACTCCATTGGAGTTCAAGACCTCCACTGGAGAAGATCCTTAGGGATATCAAGACCCCCTTGTGGGAAGGATCTATCTAGATCATCAAGACCTCATCTTCTCTTGGATTTGGGATGAACTTTACCATGTATCTTTCCCTTTGTTGTTCTTGTACCTTGTGGATCTTATGTGTTGCTAGTCTAGTGGATGTGTGATTGGACTTGTTCTTAAGTGTTTCTCTTATGATTTCCCCTCGTATTCTTCGTGCTCTACGTGTTCCTCTTCGTAGCCACCTCCAATTCGTGAACATTGGGACAAATCGGGGCACTTTGGCCCGTGCCCGACAACATCTTGATATCATGAGCCACGTTGACACGAATTTGGAGTCTCCCCGCTTCGTTTTCTAGCCTAATTTTGTTTGATTTCGTCCCAATTTGAAAATCCCCACCAAAAAGAGCCATACCAATTTTTTTGTGATTTGTTGTTCCTTGTGAGTTTTTGTTGATTTTGATCCGTGGATCTGGTGTTTAGCAAGTAGATCCATCTCCTATTGCGTCCCCATAGCCCAATTTTTCTTTTCCCCCTTCCAATTTGGAGTTGAAATCGCGAAATTTCTGCCACCCCCGTGTCCACGGACCCCAGACCCCGTGTGCACGGGCCCCCGCAAAGTTTCTGGACACCCTGTGTCCACGGGCTTGTACCGTGTGCACGGGGCCCCGTGTCCACGGGCCCTAGACCCCGTGCGCACGGCCCCCTTCAGGAACATCCAGCACTGCTTCACGTTTTCGGCCATATCTCCCACTTCCGAACTCCGATTTGGGTGTTCTTTGGCTCGTTGGAAAGCTAGCGACGTGCCCGAGCTGCTCATCTTGGTTTTACCACCATTTGACTCCATCAAATTTTGTGCATTTTTGTATCTTTTCATAGGCCCTCCGCCATAACTTCCGCACCACCACCATAAACTTCCGCAACCTAACCCATTTTGGTTTCCATTGCATTTGTGGTTGTTTGAGTTGTGATTTGAGTCTCCTAAGGTGTTTTGGCTACTTAGGGACGGTTACATCTTCATCACCACCGGCGACTTGTATCGTTACATCAACTACATCCACCACGACGTCCCGCATCGACGACGACCATCCATCCTTTGAGACCATCTTCAACCGGAAGCAAGGCCGGTTACCCCCGACTTTGTGAAAGGTTAAGTGTGACGAAGGTATCCATTCCATCATAAACTTTTCCTTCCTTGCCATTACATCTTGATAGCCCCACCATCTTTGCGAATACCTTCATACCTATTGAGACTAGCTATCCGAGTATTGCCGGGCTTCGCGAAAACTTGTGCACCTTAGTGATACGACATCATATTGTTGCATCATTTGATATATCTTGCTCCCGTGCATATCTTGCGATACTTATCTCATGTTTGTGGTTGAGGCTAATTAAGAATAGTGGAAAGGAAGAGAAGATCAAAAAAAGAAGAAGAAACGAAGCTTTGAAGCAAGGAAAAGAAAGATCAAAAGCTTATAAGCAAAAGAGTGTTGAGCATGACAAGAGATACTTGTGCATGAGGATACATGGAATAGGAAACGTTTCGCTTGCATACATATAGGTTGGTGCCAAGTGGTGAATCGTGCCCAAACGTGCAATCAAGCTAGCATCTCTCCTTGTGTTTGTGCAACACGAGCTTAGTCTTCGTTAGGCAATTTTGTATTGCTCATCCCTATAGTTGCACAAGCCCCATTATCCCACCGTGTGTGTTTCTTTATTTCCCTCCTCTATATTGTGATCACTTGCTTTGCATTTTGAGTCCTTTGGCTTGATTTCAACATTTACATATCTTGGACTTCAATTTACATGAATTTGTGCCACTTGTCCTAACCAAGCCACTCGTTAAGCTTTACTTTGTAGGTGTGAGTGAACAAGTCCGGTACCAATTCCACTATTCTTTCATTTCACATTGAGTGAAACGGGATACATTCTCAACTTTGGGAAAAGGTAGCTTGGTATTGTTTATCTCATTTCCTACTCACCTTTGCTCGAGTCTTGTGATGGATAGGCGAAGCACATCATCTCCGGTCTACAACAACGACGACGAGTTCGATGCCATGAAGAACTTCATCGACGCCAAGATGGACAAGTACATGGAGGAGTTCAAGATCCTCATCAACACCGGCAAGCGGTCTTCCTCATCTTCGAGAAGACGCTCAAGTGCAAAGGCTCCCGAGCTACCATATTCGGCAAGTACACAACGGCATCGACACCGACAAGACCATGAAGAGCAACCTTCTGGACGAAAGTTGGCTGCTCTGGCACCCCCGTGCACACGGGCCTGCGACCCCCGTGCACACGGGACCCCGTGCACACGGCCTCCTGCACCCCCGTGCGCACGGGCCCTACAGAACCGCGACATCGACCCCAAGGCTGCGGCTTCATCCACTACATTGGCATCTTCGCCAAGTGACTTCAAGGCATCTTCGCCTTTGGATGTACGGCATCTTCGCCTACTCCACGAGCTCAAGTCCGCGACTTACACGAGCTACTACGACCTCGACACCGACCACGAGCTTCCTTTCTATGGGACTCAAGACCCCAAGGAGTATCTCGAGTGGGAGCGCAAGATGGATGACTACCTCAAGCTACATCAAGTCCCCTCCAAAGATCAAGTGAAGTGCGCCACAAGGAACTTCCATGACTACGCGTCGACGTGGTGGCTTCACACACCTTCGAAGAGCTTCAACATGAGTTGGCCCAAGACGAAGAAAGTGATGCGACGAAAATTTGTGCCTTCCGCCTACACGGAACATCTGCTTCACCAATTGGAGAATACCATACAAGGATCCAAGTCCCTCGACGAGTACTTCATGGAGATGAAGAAAGCCTTGCGACGAGCCGGTGTGGACGACCCCATTTGGATGAAGTTCCACTTCACGATGGGATTGAACAACAACATCGCCAAGACTCTCTTCACCAACAACTATGAGTCCCTCGACGACATGTACATTGGTGCTCTCCAAGCGGACAAAGAACACATGAAGGCCAAGTCTACTCGACCCCGAGCACACTTCGCGACGACCACGCTCCAAGACGGCGAGCATGAGGCTAGTACCACCGAGATGTCCACGCCCGACGAGCTCCAAGACGATGCTTCCAAGTTCGACTTCACCGCCATACCTCTTTGTGGCATTGACGATGCCGAGTCTACCACGACTCTTTTTGAAGACGGCGCGGCGACGACTACGACTACGGAGCAACTCAAGGATCAAGATTTGGAGGCGAGCGACAAGGTGGCGAGCAAGGATGATGCTTCCATCTTTGGAGGCGAGAGTGATGATGTGCCATCTTCGGCCTTCATCCATGGCGACAGTGATGAGACGGTTGAGCATGGGATTTTCCCTTCGACCAAGGAGGCGTATGATGATGAGTTGAGCGACTTATGCCACCATCTTGAGAGTGAGAGTGACTTCACCACCAGCCCCATATATGATGAGATGCCCCAATTCCCATGTGAGGAGAGCCACCACTTGAGTGATTTGAGTGACTCCACCATATGTGACATTGAGTGCAACTATTTTGAGGGAGTGAGTGAGCCACCACATAGAGAGAGTGAGGTAGTTGATAGGGCATGTGAGGCCATTTTGATTTCTAACGACTTACCCTATACCTCTATTGTGTCTTCTCATTTGGTGCTAGGTCCTATATATGATGACGCGCCGATCCTTGACGACTTCGTCCTTCCTTTGGACAAGATGATGGCCATGGTGGACTATGATACACCCCCACATGGTTCCATCATGATGATGAAGATGACCACAATTTGGTCCTTGCCACCTCACCTACACCACATGAGTGGAATGAGAAAGGTAATATAGGTGAAGGTGATGCTCTTGTCCCACTAGTGGACATTCTTGACATTGATTGCTTGCATGATGTAGATCCTCCTATTGACACGCTTGATGTTTGTATGATTTCCCCATGCGATGATTTACCCATTTATGATGAGTATGATGATTGCCATGTGGAGTCTATTAGTTGTGATGCCATGTTACATAGGATATCTTGTGCTAATTCTCTTGGTCACATCATGTTTGCAACCCCTCTTAACTTGCCATATGCTATGAATGAGATCTCCCATATGTCATATTTGCAATCTCATCGTAGTGACTATGCATATACCATTAAAATGAACCCAATTTGCACATATGGCATAGATGACAAGCCCATGGTTATTGGCATTTGCTTTTCTTGTGATGATATTGATATGCTCCCTTTGCATCATTCCTCTCATATGCCATGCCATGACCACCTAGCTTCGGACATGCATTATTTACCATGTTGTCAATTTTCTCCATATTATGCGTCCGCTATTGCTCATGAGGCGACCCCCATAGTTTCCTCATACATGTTAGGAGATTTTGACCCATCATATGAATTGCATGATTTCCATGATTGTGTGCACCATATGCATCCCTTGAATGAAAATTCTTTTGATGTGCCAAACACTTGCTATAATTTGCATCCTAATCATGTCATACATAACAACTATTCTTTCATGATGGATGACATGTTTCTCTACCGTGCCTCAAATTTCTTTGAGCATTGCTTGTTTTGTGCGAACTCTCACGTGCACATACACATCATGATGGATGATGTGTACATTTACCACGCACAAACTTTGTTTCGTTTGTCCCCATGTTGTGTAGGCACACATGCTTCCTCGTCGACCTCGCAAGCGCAATAGTTGACGAAACGAGCTCTAGAGAGCAATGATGATTTGGGATCCCGCGGATTGTCATTCCCACTGCTCCCTTCGTGCAAAGACTTCGCGCATTTCTTCTACATGGCCCTCACATGGTTATGGGTTATTGTCCATTATATATCCTTTGCCCATATTGCCATGTTCACTATGCATGATATGCTCATTCCTATGCCTTTGCCATGCATTTGTGACCCATGCTTTGCATCTCACATGACACTTGATTCTACTATTTGTATGTGTGTTTGCATGCTTGGTGGAGATATCACTTGTTATTGCCATGTTTGCTATGTACCCCATGCCTATGATGATACTTTGATCTTGCCTTGTTTTCGTGCTTCCGATATGTCATGCGCATTTGTTATGCCTATTATTTGCTCACATGACATGATTGCCATGATTTCCTCTAGTGTGTTGCATCTTCGCTCCACTAGTTTGCACGATATGATTACTATGATTGCTTGCCTTGTTGCATCACCGATGATTCATACTTGCTCGTTTCATGCGGTTGATGGCATCCATTCACATGCTTTGCACATGATTCATATTGCTTCTTGTCGTATATCCACATATGTTGCCTCTCGCATGCTAGATGATTTGCCATGTATTGAGTGCAACAATGCTTTTAGTCTTGCTAATGAGATTGCCCCCATAGCTTTCTCCCATATATTTGGAGCTTTTGCCATCTTTCATGTGCAGCATGCTTGTCTTCCTTCTTTGCACCATATGCCTAGTGCCATAAATATAGCCATTGTTGCATCATATCATTCATGCACTTTTGCTTCTAATGGTTATGTGCAAGAGAAGAGAACCATCATGATGGATGATGTGTTTATCTACCATGCACATACGTTCTTTACTTTGTTTTGTGCATGTGTAGGATCGTTCGACCCCGTGTCAACTTCTACTTCACGTGAGTTGACCATTCGAGCTCTTGAGAGCGAGCCACTTTCGACCGACGTGCTTATACAACGCATTTTCTACCACTTCGGCATTGTGAAGGACGCACAAGAGCACACTTTTGAGGTGACATCCTTCTTGAGCATGGATATTGTGTATGATACTTCATGTGTTTCTTGCACTATGACACATTGCTCACATGCTAGAGATTTTGTTTTGACTTGTCATTGCCACATTGCCATGCCTCATGATATATATGCCTTGTGTGTTGCATCGAACATGATTATCCCATGCTATTCCCATGTGTTTGATTGCAACAATGTCATTTCTTCACATATGCCATGTCCCATTGATTGCTACATGCTTGACTTGCTTGCCTCACACATGATGAACACTTGCTTTTTCCATTGTGTTGAGTGCCACACTATCTTCACTACACCATGTGCACATTATGCTTGGTTTGTATTGCACTTGACCCATGTGTTTAGACACTTCATTTTAATTGGTGTTGTGAATGATTCCTATGCCTACCATAGACCTTTTGTTGAGCACCTTGTGCATGCTTGCTATGACATTGAGGTAGATGCTTGTTCATTTGTTACACATATTAGCATCTTTACCTCACCTTTGCATGATTGTTTCCATGATGACTTTGCATGTGCTCAATTGATATGCTTAAATGCCATGTCTCACTTCTTTGTCAAACCATATGCTATGCTTGATGACTACACTTGTTGGGTGAATCACCACTTGAATGTTTGGTTTTGCACTAACGCTAACCACATTTGTTTTTCCAAGTGTTTGTTGTCATTGCTCCTTTTGAAGGAACCACAAGACGGAGCGACATTAGAGAGTGCCCATTTCGAGCTTCAAGGTGATGAATGCTTGGTGATTGTCCACTCATACACGGCGAAGCCATCTCTTTCCATGGTGATTTGGTTTTTGATCCAAGGACGGATCTTTCCCAAGGGGGAGGGGATGATGCGGAGCATCCTACGGACATCACCATGTCAAGAGTCCGTTTGGCAAGTGACACGTGCCACATCTACGTCACATACATAAAGGTGAATCATCTCCTTTACACGTGTTCACTTGACCCCTTCGAGGATGGTATACTACTTGACAATCCTTCCGTGTGCATGCATAGGTTCTATCGGAGCTTCACACGTAGCGAGGACAAGTCCATGCGTAAGAGAACAACTACACCATCCAAGAAGGAAGCTTGTAAGCGGAGAAGGAACCGTCAAGAAGAAGGATAGGTTCCACGTGCATCGACGGATGTCCACGAGAAGGCGACGAGCTGCGAAGCTTTTGGACACCACGTGCGCACGGGCCCTTAGACCCCGTGCACATGGGACCCCGTGCCCACGGTACAAGCCCGTGCGCACGGGCTAAGTCGCCAGGTCTCTGGATACCCCGTGCGCATGGGCTCCACTTACCCCGTGCGCACGGGGCCTCCTGCGTGTGCCTGTTGGGCTTTGCCTTGTATTCCCATTTCGCCCCTCCTTACCCCCTTAATTGCCTAGGACTATATATACTCCTCCTCCTCCTCCATTTAAGGTTAGCTAAGATTAGATATAGACATTAGAGCTTAGCTCATGTATCTCCCCTTGTGGGAATCCTCTTGAGAGAGGCACACTCCATTGGAGTTCAAGACCTCCACTGGAGAAGATCCTTAGGGATATCAAGACCCCCTTGTGGGAAGGATCTATCTAGATCATCAAGACCTCATCTCCTCTTGGATTTGGGATGAACTTTACCATGTATCTTTCCCTTTGTTGTTCTTGTACCTTGTGGATCTTATGTGTTGCTAGTCTAGTGGATGTGTGATTGGACTTGTTCTTGAGTGTTTCTCTTGTGATTTCCCCTCGTATTCTTCGTGCTCTACGTGTTCCTCTTCGTAGCCACCTCCAATTCGGGAACATCGGGACAAATCGGGGCACTTTGGCCCGTGCCCTACAACACTTTTCCTCCGGCCATGTAATCTCGAAGATTTGCCATAAGACTAAGATTCCTCATGGTCTTCTCAAATTCCATGTCAAAATCTTCGTCCTCATCAAAATAGCCATGCTCAACATCATCATCGTCAACATGTATATTATCATCACCTAGGGCAATGAATTCATTAGTTTCATGATCATGACAATGTTCAAGTTTATGAATTTTAATAGCTTCCAAGATAATGTTACTAATAGTTCCAACATCTCCATTAGCACGCATAAGATCACGAAGCTCAAACAAGCAACAATCAAAGTTAGGATCATTAGGACTCATCTTGTGAAAATCAATAGTCTTATGAAGAATCTCATCAAGATTCTTTAAAGAGTAATCGGGATATCGCTTTTCCAAATCATGCCATAGAGTATAAGCACATCCAAAGTTTTGCATACAACGAAGCACAACTTTAGGTAATCCTCTAATGATAAGATTGACGGTTCTAAGATTACGAAGCATGTCAATTTCCTCTTCATGAGTAGGATGCAAGGGATCAATAGGGGGCACATAAGGATTATGAATATACTTGCTCAAGTTAAACTCATCAAAGATATCAAGCATCTCATTCTTCCAAACATTGTAATACTCCCCATGGAGAATAGGCACTCTACGTCTAAGACTCCCCAAAGTAGACACATCCATCTCCCTCCAATGGTGATTAAACCAAAGCTATGGAGACCAAAGCTCCGATACCAATTGTGGGATTGAGGAGATAGGTCTAGAGGGGGGGTGAATAGACACTTAACTGACCAAAGTTGCAGTTTTTATTTTGTCTTGGAACTTAGGCAGATTTTGGCACAAGTTAAGATAACTCCAATACTTTCTACACATGCAAGTCTAGAAGTTGAGCAGCGGAAATAGTAAAGCATGCAAGTGTACGGAAAGTAAAGGGGTAGAGTATGGAAGATCAAACGCAATGAAGACATGGTGATTTTTGGCGTGGTTCCGATAGGTGGTGCTATCGTACGTCCACGCTGATGGAGGCTTCAACCCACGAAGGGTAATGGCTGCGCGAGTCCACGGAGGGCTCCACCCACAAAGGGTCCACGAAGAAGCAACCTTGCCTATTCCACCATGGCTTACGTCCACGAAGGACTAGCCTCACTCGGGGTAGATCTTCACGAAGTAGGCGATCTCCTTGCGCTTACAAACTCCTTGGTTCAACTCCACATCATGTCGGAGGCTCCCAAGTGACACCTAACCAATCTAGGAGACACCACTCTCCAAAAGGTAATAGACGGTGTGTTGATGATGAAATCCTTGCTCTTGTGCTTCAAATGATAGTCTCCCCAACACTCAAACAACTCCTCACAGATTTGGCTATGGTGGAAGAAGGATTTGAGTGGAAAGCAACTTGGGAAAGGCTAGAAATCAAGGTTCAAATGGTTGGATTGGAATGTCTTGATCTCAACACATGAGTAGGTGGTTCTCTCTCAGAAAATGTATGGTGGAAGTGTAGGCACGTTCTGATGGCTCTCTTCACTGAGGAAGAAGGGGTGGAGGGGTATAAATAGCCTCCACACAAAATCTAACCGTTACACACTTTTGACCCAACTCGGTGGCACCGATCAGAAATCTCGGTGGCACCGACCTGTGTAAAAGATATGAACGTTAGGAATATCAGTGGGACCGATTGGAACAACTCGGATGGACCGAAGTGCAATGGTTCGGGCAAACCTCGTCTCGGTGGCACTGATTGCGTCAACTCGGTGGGACCGAAGTGAAGCAATAAGGCAACAGAGAGTTGGCAAGCCATCTCAGTGAGACCGATTTGCAAATCTTGGTGGGACCGAAGTAATTGCAAACGATTACAGAGAGTTGGCAAGGCCATCTCGGTGGGACCGAGATCCATATCGGTGGATCCGATTTGTTAGGGTTTTGGCAGTGGCTAAGTCCAGATGAACTCGGTGGCTCCGGATAGAAAATTTCGGTGGGGCCGAGTTGAAATGTAGTATTTTGGACATATTTGGATGGAGAAAGTGGTTGAGGGTTTTGGAGCACTGTCACTAAGCACTTGAGCAAAAGGGACCATTAAGCAACACCTCATCCCCTTTTAATAGTATTGGCTTTCCTATGGACTCAATGTGATCTTCGATCACTAAACCAAAAATGTAGAGTCTTGAGCTTTTGCCAATCCATGTCCTTAGCATTTTGAAGGGTCCACATCTCTAATCCTTGCCATGCCAATGTTAAACTTATCTGAAATGTACTAGATAAAAACATTAGTCCAACACCATGTATGTTGGCATAAATCACCAAAACCACCAAGGGAGCAAATGTGCTTTCAATCTCCCCCTTTTTGGTAATTGATGACAACATACATCAAAGCTTCAAATAAAGATGTAAATGAGAATGAACTAAAGCTTTGAAGAAAAGCATGTAACATGTATGAGCTCCCCCTAACGATGTGCATCTAGTAAATGATAGTAGCTCATGAAGAGTAGAAGCACAAAGTGAAAGACATACACATGTAACATGTATCTTGGCTATATGCATCAGAGCAACAGATATGATATTTAGGTATCCACATGTTCATGATTACCTTCTTGTAAACAATATGTGAAAAACAAGAAGTCATCATGCTCATGAGTGTGATGCATATACTTCTTTGAAGTAGACATGTCCCCAAAAAGAAAGAAATAGTTGTCACCCCTTAAGGAACTTCCTCGCCCCCTGAATCTGACATTGGATATTGGGAGCAGGTAGGGTGAGAACACTAAAGCGACCAAAGAACAAACTAATCATGTTTCTCCCCTCTTAGAAGCATGTAACATTCTCTCCTCTTATAAGATGCATCTCTCTCTCCTTTTTTACGAAGGAGAGCTTGTAATAAGCTTTGATGCATTCCTCTCTCCCCCTTTGACATCAATTTCCAAGAAGGGGCTTCAAGGTTATTGGTCAAGTGAGTATGGTCCTTGAGAAACACATCTAGCCATGTAGTAGTTTCAAATGCAAGTAGAGGATAAGAATCATTGAGTGGAGCTAGATCAGAAAAGAACAGAAAATATTTGACAAAAATCTCCTTAGAACAGCAAAGTCGGTGACGCCGAGTTGATTCAAGTCGGTGAAACCGAGTTAGGTGCAAAGGAACATTTTGTCAACTCAGCTCACTAGGCAAAGGAATTTTCACAAAGATTTGCAATGAATTAACTGCGAGGCTAGCGATAAAGAAACATAGGAAAGAAAATAAAGAAACATCTAGATGAAGTTTTTTTTAAAGGGAACACTCTAGCAAGAAGTGAAGAATCAAAAGAAACACTAGAGAACTTCATCTAGAGGGGTCGGCCACTAGGTCACCTATGTTATAGTATATTGACTTAGCATTCAAGTGAGAACACTTGATCATAGGTCATACTCATCGTTTAAGCTCAGAATGGGGTTGCCATTTTTCCTTTAAGCATTTCAATGTATTCACATCTTGTTGAGTTGCTTTGGCTCATGACTTTGAGTAAAGCTTCTCTAAGATATAAGAACTTACATTGGGATTTGGTGGTGAGGTCCGTCATGTAGTTGAACTTGAAGTGGATGCTCATGAGTTGAAGTTGGGAGCTATCCCATCATTTGTAGTTCATCTTCCTACATGGGTTAGATTTGCAAGGAACAACATATATATATATACATATCCAAAATGACAAGAGTGAAGCATAACTCAAATGTTGTCAAAGGATATGTGATGTTGTCTTGTTCCTTGTTCCACCAAGGATTGTTGATACTTGGATTATACAAGATTGCTCAAGATAAGAGTGAGATGCAATATTGTGACATGAAGCTTGTCCAAGTACCTACAAAAGGTTAGATACAATACAAGGGAGCAAAAGTGTCCAAGATATAATATGATCATGGAAGTATGATGGATTAGTCAAGAATGCTCATGCCCTTGTATGCATCCACATGAACCTCTAGTTCACGTTTGAAGCATCAATGATGTTCAACTCACTCCTCAACTGACAAAATACCTTTTCATCAAGAGGTTTGGTAAAGATATCCGCCAATTGCTTGTCAGTACAAACATGTTTAAGGTCAATGTCACCTTTCTCAACATGGTCTCGAATGAAATGATGACGAACCTCAATATGCTCAGTTCGAGAATATTGCACGGGATTGTGTGCAATCTTAATAGCACTCTCATTGTCACATAGTAATGGTACATGTCTCACATGCACACCATAATCTTTAAGAGTTTGAGTCATCCATAGTAATTGAGCACAACATGATCCCGCAGCGATGTATTCTTCTTCGGCGGTAGATAGCGATACCGAGTTTTGTTTCTTGGAGGACCAAGACACAAGAGATCTACCAAGAAATTGACATGTACCCGAAGTGGATTTTCTATCAACCTTGTCTCCAGCATAATCCGAATCGGAATAGCCAACAAGATTAAAAGAAGATCCTTTGGGATACCATATGCCAAAGTTTGGTGTATGTAACAAGTATCTCACAATTCTTTTCACCGCCTTAAGGTGACACTCTTTTGGTGCCGCTTGGTATCGTGCACACATGCACACACTTAGCATAATGTCGGGACGGGAGGCACATAGATATAGCAATGAACCAATCATAGATCGATAAACCTTTTGATCAACCGGTTTGCCATCCTTGGTCAAGTCAAGATGTCCACTCGTGGGCATTGGAGTTTTCATACCTTTACTTTCTTGCATGTTGAACTTCTTGAATAAGTCCTTGGTATACTTTGTTTGAGAAACAAAGGTACCCTCCTTAGTTTGCTTGATTTGCAAACCAAGAAAGAATTTGAGTTCACACATCATAGACATCTCATACTTTTCCGACATCAACCTTCCAAACTTTTCACTAAAAGAGGGGTTAGTAGATCCAAAGATAATACCATCAACATAAATTTGGCATACAAATAATTCTCCATTAACCCTCTTAGTGAATAAAGTTGAATCAATTTTCCCAATTTCAAAACCTTTTTCAATAAGAAACTTTGTCAAGCATTTGTACCAAGCTCTAGGGGCTTGTTTAAGACCATAAAGAGCTTTACGAAGTTTGTAAACATGATTAGGTTTCTTGGGATTAACGAAGCCGGGAGGTTGTTTAACATACACTTCCTCCTCAATTTCACCATTTAAGAAAGCACTTTTAATGTCCATTTGGTAAAGAGTGATATCATGGTGATTGGCATAAGCAAGTAAAATGTGAATGGACTCAAGTCTAGCAACGGGGGCATATGTCTCACCATAGTCCATACCTTCGACTTGTGTATATCCTTGTGCTACGAGACGAGCCTTGTTGCGTACAACTTATCCATCTTCATCTTGCTTATTCCGAAACACCCATTTGGTTCCAATGATGTTTTGCTCATCTTTAGGCTTCTCAACCAATGTACAAACTTGGTTCCTCTCAAAGTTGTGTAGCTCCTCGTGCATTGCATTCACCCAATCGGGGTCCTTGAGAGCTTCTTCTACCTTCAAGGGTTCAACACTAGAGATGAATGAGTAATGCTCACAAAAGTTAGCTAAACAGGATTTAGAGCGAGTGATTCTCCCGGATTGGATATCTCCAAGTATTTGTTCGACGGGATGATTCTTGTCGATTCTTGCTCTAACTCGAGGTAGCTTTTGCTTGGGTTGTGGTGCGTCTTCCTCATCATCATCATCATCTTCTTCTTCGTTGATGTTGTCGATGTTCGCTTGTGGAGGTGGAGAAGGAGGTTGAGGTGGATCATCTTGTTGCACTTTCTCATTCCCATCGTCTTGACGTGTTCCACTTTTGGATGCCTCCATATCAACTTGTTGTTAACCTTGACGTGAAGTTGGGGCTTCCACTTGAATAGACGAGGTACTCTCCTTTACTTCCACGGGGAGAATCTTGCCAATGGACAAGTCTTGGATTGCTTCCAATGGTTCTTGATCTCCTACATCAATTGGAAATTGCTCGACTTGCGAGCCGTTAGTCTCATAAAACTTCACATCTACCGTCTCTTCAACTTTTCGAGTAAAGTTGTTGTAGACACGGTAAGTGTGAGAGTTCGATCCGTAACCAAGTAGAAAACCTTCATGAGATTTAGGAGCAAACTTTGAACGACGATGCTTATCAAGAATGTAACATTTTGAGCCAAATACTCGAAAGTATCCAACTTGTGGTTTGTTACCGGTGAGCATTTCATACACCGTTTTACCAAGAAGCTTGTGAAGGTAGAGTCGATTTGTCGCATGACAAGCTGTTTCAACCACTTCCGCCCAAAAATGTTTTGGCGTCTTGTTTTCATCAAGCATTGTTCTTGCCATCTCAATAAGAGTACGGTTCTTCCTCTCAACAACTCCATTTTGTTGAGGTGTGTACGTAGCCGAGAACTCATGTGAAATACCCTCCTCATCAAGAAAGGTGTCCACATTGGCGTTCTTGAACTCCGTTCCGTTGTCACTCCGAACCTTCTTGATCCTCACTTCAAATTGATTTTGGGCCTTTCTTGCGAAGTTCTTGAAGATCTTTTGTACCTGCAATTTGTCATCGAGAAAGAACACCCACGTAAATCTAGAAAAATCATCAACAATGACCAAACCAAAAGAGTTACCACCAAGACTCTTATAGGAGTTGGGACCAAAAAAATCCATATGAAGTAGCTCGAGTGGTCTCCTAGTGCTCATAATGTTCTTCACGGGATGGCTTCCTCCAACTTGTTTTCCTGCTTGACAAGCACTACAAAGTCAATCCTTGTCAAATATAACATCTTTCACACCAAGGATATGATCTCCTTTAACAAGTTTATCAAGGTTATGCATGCCAACATGTCCAAGTCTCCTATGCCATAACCAACCTTTAGAAGATTTAGCAATTAAACATGTACGAGGTTGGGCTCTCTTAGTGAAATCAACAATATATAGATCACCTCTACGAATGCCGATAAAGACCATATTATGATTATCTCGACGAAGCACTTGGCAATCTACTTTGGTAAATAGAACATTGAAACCAAAGTCGGCTAGTCTAGATACGGAAAGAAGATTGTAACCAAGAGATTCAACAAGCATAACATTTTGTATGGAGCTATCATTGGATATGGCCACCTTACCAAGGCCAAGTACCTTACCCTTGGAGTTGTCTCCAAAAGTCACATACTTGCGTGGACCATCATTTTTAGCAAGCTCACGAAACATGTCTCTATCTCCGGTCATCTGATCGGTACATCCACTATCAAGAATCCACTCTTTTCCTCCGGGCATGTAATCTCGAAGATTTGCCATAAGACTAAGATTCCTCATGGTCTTCTCAAATTCCATGTCAAAATCTTCGTCCTCATCACAATAGCCATGCTCAACATCATCATCATCAACATGTATATGATCATCACCTAGGGCAATGAATTCATTAGTTTCATGATCATGAAAATGTTCAAGTTTATGAATTCTAATAGCTTCCATGATAATGTTACTAATAGTTCCAACATCTCCTTTAGCATGCATAAGACCACGAAGCTCAAACAGGCAACAATCAAAGTTAGGATCATTAGGACTCATCTTGTGAAAAGCAATGGTCTTATGAAGAATCTCATCAAGATTCTTTAAAAAGTAATCGGGATATCGCTTTTCCAAATCATGCCATAGAGTATAAGCACATCCAAAGTTTTGCATACAACGAAGCACAACTTTAGGTAATCCTCTAATGATAAGATTGACGGTTCTAAGATTACGAAGCATGTCAATTTCCTCTTCATGAGTTGGATGCAAGGGATCAATAGGGGCACACAAGGATTATGAATATACTTGCTAAAGTTAAACTCATCAAAGATATCAAGCATCTCATTTTTCCAAACATTGTAATACTCCCCATTGAGAATAGGCACTCTACGTCTAAGACTCCCCAAAGTAGACACATCCATCTCCCTCCAATGGTGATTAAACCAAAGCTCTGATACCAATTGTGGGATCGAGGAGATAGGTCTAGAGGGGGGTGAATAGACACTTAACTGACCAAAGTTGCAGTTTTTAGTTTCTCTTGGAACTTAGGTAGATTTTGGCACAAGTTAAGATAACTCCAATACTTTCTACACATGCAAGTCTAGAAGTTGAGCAGCGGAAATAGTAAAGCATGCAAGTGTACGGAAAGTAAAGGGGTAGAGTATGGAAGATTAAACACAATGAAGACACGGTGATTGTTGGCGTGGTTCCGATAGGTGGTGCTATCGTACGTCCACGTTGATGGAGGCTTCAACCCACGAAGGGTAACGGCTGCGCGAGTCCACGGAGGGCTCCACCCACAAAGGGTCCATGAAGAAGCAACCTTGCCTATTCCACCATGGCTTACGTCCACGAAGGACTAGCCTCACTCGGGGTAGATCTTCACGAAGTAGGCGATCTCCTTGCCCTTACAAACTCCTTGGTTCAACTCCACATCATGTCGGAGGCTCCCAAGTGACACCTAACCAATCTAGGAGACACCGCTCTCCAAAAGGTAATAGACGGTGTGTTGATGATGAACTCCTTGCTCTTGTGCTTCAAATGATAGTCTCCCCAACACTCAAATAACTCCTCACAGATTTGGCTATGGTGGAAGAAGGATTTGAGTGGAAAGCAACTAGGGAAAGGCTAGAAATCAAGGTTCAAATGGTTGGATTGGAATGTCTTGATCTCAACACATGAGTAGGTGGTTCTCTCTTAGAAAATGTATGGTGGAAGTGTAGGCACATTCTGATGGCTCTCTTCACTGAGGAAGAAGGGGTGGATGTTGGAAATATGCCCTAGAGGCAATAATAAATTGGTTATTATTATATTTCCTTGTTCATGATAATCGTTTATTATCCATGCTATAATTGTATTAATTGGAAACTTAAATACATGTGTGGGTACATAGACAACACTGTGTCCCTAGTAAGCCTCTAGTTAAACTAGCTCGTTGATCAAAATATGGTGAAGGTTTCCTAGCCATGGACATGAGATGTCATTTGATAACGGGATCACATCATTAGGAGAATGATGTGATGGACAAGACCCAAACTATAAACGTAGCATATGATCGTGTCAGTTTATTGCTATTGTTTTCTGCATGTCAAGTATCTGTTCCTATGACCATGAGATCATGCAACTCACTGACACCGGAGGAATACCTTGTGTGTATCAAACATCGCAATGTAACTGGGTGACTATAAAGATGCTCTACAGGTATCTCCGAGGGTGTCTGTTGGGTTGGCATGGATCAAGACTGGGATTTGTTATTCCGTATGACGGAGAGGTATCTCAGGGCCCACTCGGTAATACAACATCACAATGAGCCTTGCAAGCAATGTGACTAAAGTGTTAGCCACGAGATCTTGTATTACGGAACGAGTAAAGAGACTTGCCGGTAACGGGATTGAACTAGGTATAGAGATACCGACGATCGAATCTCGGGCAAGTAACATACCGAAGAACAAAGGGAACAGCATACGGGATTAACTGAATCCTTGATATAGAGGTTCGACCGATAAAGATATTCGTAGAATATGTAGGAGCCAATATGGGCATCCAGGTCCCGCTATTGGTTATTGATCGTAGAGGTGTCTCGGTCATGTCTACATAGTTCTCGAACCCGTGGGGTCTACACACTTAACGTTTGGTGACGGTTAGTATAGTTGAGTTATTGTGTTGGTGACCGAAGGTTGTTCGGAGTCCCGGATAAGATCCCGGACATGACGAGGGTCTCTGGAAGAGTCCGGAGGTAAAGATTGATATATGTGATAATAGTGTTTTGATCTCCGGAAGGGTTCCGGAATTCACCGGAAGGGGTTCCGGATGTTTACCGAAGTGTTCGGGTGCAGCAACACTTTATATAGGCCAAAGGGGTAAAGCCCATGAGGTATTGGAAAGTGCAAAAGGAAGTTTTGTTGCTGCCTTAAGCGGTACTACCGCTGGTAAGGCAGTACTACCGCGTAAGCGGTACTACCGCTCAAGCGGTACTACCGCTCGTGAGCGGTACTACCGCTTATACGCGGGACTGCTGGGATCCGAGTTGGACTCTTTCCCTGCGGGCCAAACCGACCTTGTGCGGGCAAAACCGACCTGGAGGAGGCTTTTACTCCAAGTTTAGACCCCAAGGCTCAACATATAAATAGAGGGGAAGGGCTAGCACACGGGACACATCAAGATTTCCCAAGCCGTGTGCCGGCAACCCTAACCCTCTAGTTCCTCCCGTCATAATCTCCGTAGTGCTTGGCGAAGCCCTGCAGAGATTGTTCCTCACCACCATCACCACGCCGTCGTGCTGCCGGAACTCGTCTACTACTTCATCATCGCTCGCTGGATCGAGGAGGTGAAGGCGTCATCAAGCCATACGTGTGTTGAACGCGGAGGTGCCGTCCGTTCGGCACTAGTTCGTGATCGGATCGAGGGATGACTTGCGATTTGGATCGCGGAAACGTTCGACTACAACAGCGTTTCTTAACGCTTCCGCTTAGCGATCTACAAGGGTATGTAGATTCACTCTCCCTCTCGTAGATGCTCATCACCATGGATAGATCTTGCGTGTGCGTAGGAAATTTTTTGTTTCCCATGCGACGTTCCCCAACAGTGGCATCAGAGCTAGGTCTATGCGTAGATGAGATCTCGAGTAGAACACAAACGAGTTGTGGGCGTGGGTGTATACATATTGCTTGCCGTTACTAGTTGATACTTGATTCGGCGGTATTGTGAGATGAAGCGGCCCGGACCAACATTACTCGTACGCTTACGAGAGACCGGTTCCTTCAACTGACATGTAACTTCGTTGCATAAAGATGGCTAGCGGGTGTCTGCCTCTCTCACTTTAGTTGAATCGATTTCAATGAAGAGGGTTCTTTTAGAAGATCAAAAAGCAATCACTACACCACGTTGTGGTTTTGCGTAGGTAAGAACGGTTCTTGCAAACCCGTAGCAGCCACGTAAAACATGCAACAACAATTAGAGGACGTCTAACTTGTTTTTGCAGGGTATGTTGTGATGTGATATGGCCAATTACATGATGAGATATATGTGATGTATGAGATGATCATGTGTTGTATAGAATATCACGACTTGCATGTCGATGAGTACGGCAACTGGCAGGAGCCATAGAGTTGTCTTTAATTATTTTCGCCGTTTTGCTTTACTTTATCGCTATGAGTTAGCAATAGTCGTGGAAGCAACAGTCGGCGCGACAACCTTATGGCGACACGTTGATGGAGATCAAGATGATGAAGATCATGGTGTCATGCCGGTGACGATGGAGATCATGCCGGTGCTTTGGACATGGAGATCAAAAGCACAAGTTCATGGCCATATCATGTCACTTATGATTTGCATGTGATGTTAATCCTTTTATGCATCTTATTTTGCTTAGGACGACGGTAGCATTATAAGGTGATCCCTCACTTAAATTTCAAGATAAATTGTGTTCTCCCCGGGTGCGCACCGTTGCGAAAGTTCGTCGTTTCGAGACACCACGTGATGATCAGGTGTGATAGACTCTACGTTCACATACAACGGGTGCAAGCCAGTGTTGCACATGCGGAACACTCGGGTTAAACTTGACGAGCCTAGCATGTACAGACATGGCCTCGGAACACAAGAGACCGAAAGGTCGAACATGAGTCATATAGTAGATATGATCAACATGAAGATGTTCACCATTGAAACCACCTCAACTCACGTGATGATCGGACTTGAGTTGGTGGATTTGGATCATGTTACACTCGAATGACCGGAGGGATGTCAATCTGAGTGGGAGTTTTAAGTAATATGATTAACTAAACTCATTATCTTGAACAATAGTCTAAGTTGTCTTTGCTATATTTATGTTGTAGATCATGGCTCGCGCAGTAGCACCCCTGAATTTTAATGCGTTCCTAGAGAAAGCTAAGTTGAAAGATGATGGAAGTAACTTTGTGGACTAGGCCCGTAATCTAAGGATTATCCTTACGGCTTCCCAGAAGGCTTATGTCCTTGATGCACCGCTTGGTGATCCACCCGCTCCAGTTGAGTCTCTAGACGTTGTGAACGCCTGGCAGGCTCGTTCTGAAGATTACTCAATAGTTCAATGTGCAATATTGTATGGCTTAGAACCGGGACTTCAAAGACGTTTTGAACGTCATGGAGCATATGAGATGTTCAAGGAGTTGAAGTTTATCTTTCAGAAGAATGCCCGGATCGAGAGGTATGAGATCTCCGATAAGTTCTATGCTTGCAAGATGGAGGAGAACGGGTCTATCAGTGATCACGTACTCAGAATGTCTGGGTACTCCACCCGTCTGGCTGAATTGGGGATGCCCCTTCCGCCAGAGGCTATCACTGACAGAGTTCTTCAATCATTGCCACCTAGCTACAAGAGCTTCGTGTTGAACTATAACATGCACGGGATGAACAAGTCAGTCACCGAGCTGTTTGCGATGCTGAAAGCCGCTGAGTCTGAAATTCAGAAGGAGCATCAAGTGTTGATGGTCAATAAAACCACTAGTTTCAAGAAAAATGGCAAGGGTAAGAAGGGTAACTCCAAGAAGAGTGGCAAAGCAGTTGCTCCTCCCGTGAAGAAACCCAAGGCTGGACCCAAACCAGAAACTGTGTGCTTTCATTGCAAGGGAACTGGACACTGGAAGCGGAACTGCCCCAAGTATTTGGCTGACAAGAAGGCGGCCAACAACAAACAAGGTATATATGATATACATGTTATTGATGTGTACCTTACCAACTCTCGTTGTAGTGCCTGGGTATTTGATACCGGTGCGGTTGCTCACATTTGCAACTCTAAACAGGAACTGCGGAATAGACGGAGGCTGGCAAAGGACGAAGTGACGATGCGCGTGGGAAATGGTTCCAAGGTTGATGTGATCACCGTCGGCACGCTCGCTCTTCGATTACCATCGGAATTAGTGATGAACCTAAATAAATGTTATTTGGTGCCTGCGTTAAGCATGAACATTATATCTGGATCTTGTTTATTGCGAGACGGTTACTCATTTAAATCAGAGAATAATGGTTGTTCTATTTATATGAGTAATATCTTTTATGATCATGCACCCGATGTGAGGGGTTTATTCTTATTGAATCTCGATAGTAATGATACACATGTTCATAACATTGATGCCAAAAGATGTAGAATTGATAATGATAATACCACTCTCTTGTGGCACTGCCGTTTAGGTCATATTGGCATAAAACGCATGAGGAAGCTCCATGCTGATGGACTTTTGGAGTCACTTGATTTTGAATCACTTGACACATGTGAGCCATGCCTCATGGGCAAGATGACTAAAACGCCGTTCTCTGGAACAATGGAACGGGCAAGTGACTTGTTGGAAATCATACATACTGATGTGTGCGGTCCGATGAGCATTGAGGCGCGCGGTGGTTATCGTTACTTTCTCACCTTCACTGATGACTTAAGTAGATATGGGTATATTTACTTAATAAAACACAAGTCTGAAACATTTGAAAAGTTCAAACAATTTCAGAGTGAAGTTGAGAATCATCGTAACAAGAAGATTAAATTCCTACGATCTGATCGAGGAGGAGAATATCTGAGTTATGAGTTTGGCAGTCACTTAAGACAATGTGGAATTGTTTCACAACTGACACCGCCTGGAACACCACAGCGTAATGGTGTGTCCGAACGTCGTAATCGAACCTTATTGGATATGGTGCGATCTATGCTGTCTCTTGCCGATTTGCCACTATCATTTTGGGGTTATGCATTAGAGACAGCTACATTCACTTTAAATAGGGCACCATCGAAATCCGTTGAGACAACGCCATATGAACTTTGGTTTGGCAAGAAGCCAAAACTGTCGTTTCTTAAAGTTTGGGGATGTGATGCTTATGTCAAAAAGCTTCAGCCTGAAAAGCTGGAACCCAAAGCGGAGAAATGCGTCTTCATAGGATACCCAAAAGAGACAGTTGGGTATACCTTCTACCTCAGATCCGAAGGCAAAGTGTTTGTCGCTAAAAACGGAACATTTCTTGAGAAAGAGTTTCTCTCGAATGAATTGAGTGGGAGGAAGATAGAACTTGATGAGGTTGTTGAACCTTTACTTCAACCTGAAAGTAGCGCAGCGCAGAAAGATGTTTCTATAGAGCCTACATCAGCTGAAGAGGAAGTTCATGATGATGATCATGAAGCTTTGGATCAAGTTGCTATCGAACCTCGTAGGTCGACAAGGACGCGTACTGCTCCTGAGTGGTACGGCAACCCTGTCTTAGAGGTCATGTTGTTGGACAACGATGAACCTACGAGCTATGGGGAAGCGATGATGAGCCCGGATTCCGAGAAGTGGTTAGAGGCCATGAAATCCAAGATGGGATCCATGTATGAAAACAAAGTGTGGACTTTGGAAGTATTACCTGAAGGGCGTAAGGCCATTCAGAACAAATGGATCTTTAAGAGGAAGACGGACGCGGACGGTAATGTCACCGTCTATAAAGCTCGACTTGTGGCAAAGGGTTTTTCACAAGTTCAAGGAGTTGACTACGATGAGACCTTCTCACCCGTAGCGATGCTTAAGTCCGTCAGAATCATGTTAGCAATAGCTGCCTTTTTCGATTATGAAATTTGGCAGATGGATGTCAAAACAGCGTTCCTTAACGGTTTCCTTAAGGAAGAGTTGTATATGATGCAACCAGAAGGTTTTGTCGATCCATAGAATGCTGACAAAGTTTGCAAACTCCAGCGATCCATTTATGGACTGGTGCAAGCATCTCGGAGTTGGAATCTTCGCTTTGATGAGGTGATCAAAGCGTTCGAGTTTGTACAAGTTTACGGAGAAGCTTGTATTTACAAGAAAGTGAGTGGGAGCTCTATAGCGTTTCTAATATTATATGTGGATGACATATTACTGATTGGAAACAATATAGAAATGTTGGAAAGCGTGAAGGAATATTTGAACAAGAGTTTTTCAATGAAGGACCTAGGAGAAGCTGCTTTCATATTAGGCATCAAGATCTATAGAGATAGATCAAGACGCTTAATAGGAGTTTCACAAAGCACATACCTTGACAAAGTTTTGAAGAAGTTCAAAATGGATCAGTCCAAGAAGGGGTTCTTGCCTGTTTTGCAAGGTGTGAAGTTGAGTAAGACTCAATGCCCAGTGACTGCAGAAGATAGAGAAAAGATGAGTGTCATCCCCTATGCTTCAGCCATAGGCTCTATCATGTACGCAATGCTATGCACAAGACCCGATGTCAGCCTTGCCATAAGTATGGCCGGAAGGTTTCAAAGTGATCCAGGAGTGGAACACTGGGCGGCGGTCAAGAATATCCTGAAGTACCTGAAAAGGACTAAGGACATGTTTCTCGTTTATGGAGGTGATCAAGAGCTCGTCGTAAAGGGTTACGTCGATGCAAGCTTTGACACTGATCCGGATGACTCTAAGTCACAAACCGGATACGTATTTATTCTTAACGGGGGTGCGGTTAGCTGGTGCAGTTCCAAGCAAAGCGTGGTAGCTGATTCTACATGCGAAGAGGAGTACATCGCTGCCTCGGAGGCGGCGAAGGAAGGTGTCTGGATGAAGGAGTTCATGACAGATCTTGGAGTAGTGCCTAGTGCGCTTAACCCAATGACTCTGTTTTGTGATAATACTGGTGCCATTGCTCTAGCCAAGGAACCAAGATTTCACAAGAGGACCAGGCACATAAAGCGACGTTTCAATTCCATCCGCGATTACATCAAGGAGGACGACATAAATATTTGCAAAGTACACACGGATCTGAATGTTGCAGATCCGATGACTAAACCTCTTCCAAGGGCTAAACATGAACAACACCAGAACTGCATGGGTGTTCGATTCATTACAATGTAAATCACATAGTGATGTGAACTAGATTATTGACTCTAGTGCAAGTGGGAGACTGTTGGAAATAAGCCCTAGAGGCAATAATAAATTGGTTATTATTATATTTCCTTGTTCATGATAATCGTTTATTATCCATGCTATAATTGTATTAATTGGAAACTTAAATACATGTGTGGGTACATAGACAACACTGTGTCCCTAGTAAGCCTCTAGTTAAACTAGCTCGTTGATCAAAAGATGGTGAAGGTTTCCTAGCCATGGACATGAGATGTCATTTGATAACGGGATCACATCATTAGGAGAATGATGTGATGGACAAGACCCAAACTATAAACGTAGCATATGATCGTGTCAGTTTATTGCTATTGTTTTCTGCATGTCAAGTATCTGTTCCTATGACCATGAGATCATGCAACTCACTGACACCGGAGGAATACCTTGTGTGTATCAAACGTCGCAACGTAACTGGGTGACTATAAAGATGCTCTACAGGTATCTCCGAGGGTGTCTGTTGAGTTGGCATGGATCAAGACTGGGATTTGTTACTCCGTATGACGGAGAGGTATCTCAGGGCCCACTCGGTAATACAACATCACAATGAGCCTTGCAAGCAATGTGACTAAAGTGTTAGCCACGAGATCTTGTATTACGGAACGAGTAAAGAGACTTGCCGGTAACGGGATTGAACTAGGTATAGAGATACCGACGATCGAATCTCGGGCAAGTAACATACCGAAGAACAAAGGGAACATCATACGGGATTAAGTGAATCCTTAACATAGAGGTTCGACCGATAAAGATCTTCGTAGAATATGTAGGAGCCAATATGGGCATCCAGGTCCCGCTATTGGTTATTGATCGTAGAGGTGTCTCGGTCATGTCTACATAGTTATCGAATCCGCAGGGTCTACACACTTAACGTTTGGTGACGGTTAGTATAGTTGAGTTATTGTGTTGGTGACCGAAGGTTGTTCGGAGTCCCGGATAAGATCCCGGACATGACGAGGGTCTCCGGAAGAGTCCGGAGGTAAAGATTGATATATGTGATAATAGTGTTTTGATCTCCGGAAGGGTTCCGGAATTCACCGGAAGGGGTTCCGGATGTTTACCGAAGTGTTCGGGTGCAGCAACACTTTATATATGCCAAAGGGGTAAAGCCCACGAGGTATTGGAAAGTGCAAAAGGAAGTTTTGCTGCTGCCTTAAGCGGTACTACCGCTGGTAAGGCAGTACTACCGCGTAAGCGGTACTACCGCTCAAGCGGTACTACCGCTAGTGAGCGGTACTACCGCTTGTACGCGGGACTGCTGGGATCCGAGTTGGACTCTTTCCCTGCAGGCCAAACCGACCTTGTGCGGGCAAAACCGACCTGGAGGAGGCTTTTACTCCAAGTTTAGACCCCAAGGCTCAACATATAAATAGAGGGGAAGGGCTAGCACACGGGACACATCAAGATTTCCCAAGCCGTGTGCCGGCAACCCTAACCCTCTAGTTCCTCCCATCATAATCTCCGTAGTGCTTGGCGAAGCCCTGCAGAGATTGTTCCTCACCACCATCACCACGCCGTCGTGCTGCCGGAACTCATCTACTACTTCATCATCGCTCGCTGGATCGAGGAGGTGAAGGCATCATCAAGCCGTACGTGTGTTGAACGCGGAGGTGCCGTCCGTTCGGCACTAGTTCGTGATCGGATCGAGGGACGACTTGCGATTTGGATCGCGGAAACGTTCGACTACATCAACTGGGTTTCTTAACGCTTCCGCTTAGCGATCTACAAGGGTATGTAGATTCACTCTCCCTCTCGTAGATGCTCATCACCATGGATAGATCTTGCGTGTGCGTAGGAAAATTTTTGTTTCCCATGCGACGTTCCCCAACAGTGGAGGGGTATAAATAGCCTCCACACAAAATCCAACCGTTACACACTTTTGACCCAACTCGGTGTCACCGATCAAAATCTCGGTGGCACTGACCTGTGTAAAAGATATGAACGTTAGGAATATCAGTGGGACCGATTGGAACAAATCGGATGGACCGAAGTGCAATGGTTAGGGCAAACCTCGTCTCGGTGGCACTGATTGCGTCAACTCGGTGGGACCGAAGTGAAGCAATAAGGCAACAGAGAGTTGGCAAGCCATCTCGGTGAGACCGATTTGCAAATCTTGGTGGGACCGAAGTAATTGCAAACGATTACAGACAGTTGGCAAGGCCATCTCGGTGGGACCGAGATCCATATCGGTGGATCCGATTTGTTAGGGTTTTGGCTGTGGCTAAGTCCAGATGAACTCGGTGGCTCCGGATAGGAAATTTCGGTGGGGCCGAGTTGGAATGTAGTATTTTGGACATATTTGGATGGAGAAAGTGGTTAAGGGTTTTGGAGCACTATCACTAAGCACTTGAGCAAAAAGGACCATTAAGCAACACCTCATCCCCTTTTAATAGTATTGGCTTTCCTATGGACTCAATGTGATCTTGGATCACTAAACCAAAAATGTAGAGTCTTTAGCTTTTGCCAATCCATGTCCTTAACATTTTGAAGGTCCACATCTCTAATCCTTGCCATGCCAATGTTGAACTTATCTGAAATGTACTAGATAAAAACATTAGTCCAACACCATGTATGTTGGCATAAATCACCAAAACCACCAAGGGAGCAAATGTGCTTTCAATACCCATTCCGAACAAAAATCAGGTATAAAAATAGAATAGGTCATAATGAAATGTATTGGCACATCAGAGCTTGACACCTATAGCTCGGATATAAGTAGTACTCTATCTAAGAAGATTCAGTTGTTACCTCAAATTAGAGCACATCCAGGCAGCCAGCCCGGCCTCTTCTCCCAAAGAAGTTGTGGCATCCGCCGCGCGATGGAGTAGGCCCTGTGCCATCCATCGTTCCGAGCAACACGGGGAAAGTCTGACATTGACTCATGTAATGGACGTCGTCGACGGACCCCACCACCAGCGGCGGTGGCAGGACTTCAATTGAAGGATTGACCACTTCTTCGACATGCACGAAGACTCGATACAGGTACATACGTAACATGGTCCGCGGCGGCCTTGGTGGCGACGAATAGTACAACCCCGGTTCCTGCATCGGTATCTCAACACCAATCACCTTCGGTATGGTGGACGGCTTCTTCATCCATGCCATAACCGTCAGAGCCCAGCTGTCTGGAGGAACAAACATACTTAAGAGCTCACCTCCTAGGTCATTGATAAGCTCATTCATGGACTCGCTGTTCCAAGCTCGTCGAGGCATGCCGTGGAAGGTAAGCTTTGTTAAAAACTCAAGCTCAGAGGGCACCGAGCCCCATCCTGGGTTCCACCAATCGAAGCTCACCAGCGCGCCATCGTAGAACAAACATCGGGAAGATTCAAACACACGACTGTAGTCGAAAGTTGTCCGGAACCTAACAAAAAAATCAGCCGGTGATGGATAGACTTCGACGAGCAAGTCACTTATTTGGATGCTATGCGCAAAGCCAAGAGCTTTGACCAGGTCGTCCGGCGAGACGGGAGGCCGGTCGCCGTAGATGGTTACCATCAGCACTTTGCCGGCAAACTGGTCATCAAGCGCTGCCGTGCCACTGTTGAGTGACAGCACGCAGCGCCCGAAGGCAGGACGGACCTCAAGATCTCCGGCTGGGAGATCCGCGTTGACCGGCGACATGATAGTCTTGAGTACAGGGAGTAGAGGAAGCAGATTTGGGGGAACTGGGGTAGGAATCGAGATTCCAGAGGTGGGGGAGGGGCGGGGAATTTGGGATGAAAAGGTAGCATGAATTTCGAATGCGCGCCAGTACGCTCTTGCCGCGCAACCGCACGAAAACACCGGTGGCGCCCACATGTCGGACTAATATTTCTTTTTTTTTAGCGCCCGCCATCAGAGTTCAAAATTGGCCTGTTTGGCATTGCGTTACTACTCGGCCCATATTCAATGATACCTCACATGGCCCAAACAAGTGTACATCACTAAAAAGTCACTGAGCTCAAATTATAACTTGAAAAAAGGATATATACACTGAACACTAGAGAATGGTGATGCCCCCATTTAGCACATCAGCAGTTTGAAACAAAAAACAGATCGAAACAACGATATATACAACACGCAAACACTGACTAGCATCTACTACTGACATAAACAGCAAGACATGAAAGTTCACAAGTCTTGCTAAACCACCAAAACGCAATATAGTAGTACCATGCATGGTTATGGTTATACTCATGTTATCTCGCAGTCGATTCTTCAGAGGAAACTAATATAGCCATGCATGTTATGTAGTCATGTTCTGTTCTCACAAATAAATTCTTCAGAGGAAACTAACACACCATGCATTGTTATATACTCATGTTCCGATAATTCTAGACGCACGGGCCAACTACGGAGGTTTTACGAGACCTGCTTTATAACTAATCTCACACCCCCCCTGATTTTCAGTTGGGGTGGGCCCTTCACCTGATTTCTACCCAATAAGAAAATCCCAGCTCAGCCTCTCCGTTGATTCCGTAAAAAGCAGCCCGTGCATGTAGCATTTCTCCTCATGTTCTGTGTGCAAAATTTTTGTGCGGATAATATTCCAGCCATTGATTGCTGAAGGGCGAATATAGGCATGTAGACATGGTAAGCATGACAAGATTTCACTACTTCCAAGTATAGAGTTTTCCATATGCACTTTTACTTCCCTACTAATGTATGGTTAGATTAAACCAACAGTGTTATGCATGTTTCTACATCATGAAAATGAGGAAACTAACATGGCTATTGATACACACTCATATTTAGTAGTATAAAGATTACTATAAAGTTAGGAGAATATCCATATCTTCCTAGCCGTTTGATTATTCAAGGGTACAAATTGGCTGTATAGGCATGGTCACAATCACATGATTTAACTACTTCCAAATATAGAGATTACCACTTGGACTTCCAAATCTCCCTATTTTATTTCCTGATTTACGGCATCTCTAATACATTGCCATAGTTCTACTCAAATTCTGCTGTAACAGGGATATGCCAATCATCACAAAAGTTCAAACAATTTAATGGCGTTATCATTAAAATCAGACGAAAACAACTTACACGAGGCCTCCCAGCAACATGTGGTGCCATCTGCATTGTCGATCCCGTAGATGATGCCATTGTGTTCAATAGCATCACAGAACTGTGGATCACCATTGATGCGGCTCTTCGAGGGGAGTAGTGTCCACCTACAGTCGGCACCGCCACAAAGATAGGCGACTCCATGGACGAACAAGGCAATTAGCTTGAAGTTTGTGTAATTCCCATATGCCATGGGCACTTGGCAGATTACAACCTTTAGCAAAACAAGGTCCATCCAGCTGACTTGGTAATCTACAGGAAGTGGGTCACGACGGCAAATCCCTATATGATCCAAGGGAGGAAGGATAATCTCATGGGAGGTGTGGACGTTCACGAGCACCCACTTCTTCTGGTATTCTCCGATGGCAGCCATCCAGTGAGAGTTCATGCCGACCCAGTACATACCTGACAAGAAGTTTTGGGTGATGGTGGTCGGATCGAAGTCGAGGGGCATGATGTGCGCCACTGTATCATGGTGAGCATAGTGGTGAGCACGCCATCCCGCAACATCAGATAGCAGCAAGTAGGGTGTCTTGAAAATCTCAGGCCTCGCTTCGACGATGGCCGCGTGCAGGTCCCTCGAGCATGCAGCTAGCCACACGGCGCTAGACATATCCATACGCGAACAACAGAGGTGGAGGATGTCCATGGGGAGATCTCTCCAGCCGCGGCTCATACGCATGCTGCGCGGTTCGGGTTCGGGCATGGTGGAATTTGGAAGGTGGGGTTTTTTGAGGCTTGATTTACGGGGGATAAGGCTCCCGGTGCTGGAGTGGCTAGCGAGTAGAATAGTGGTACTGGGGGAGGCGAGCGAGGCGAGAGGGTACGCGAGGGCACTGTGAGATGAAGAAGAGTGACCTCAGGATCTCCGGCGAGATGGAGATGGAGTGGTACTAGGGGAGAGGGAGACGAGGCGAGGCATGCATGCTATACAGTGGCGGTGACAGTGACTGCATAGGGTGAGGCTGACTTTGGTAACCCGAACATGCCGCCTGGACTAGGGTCACCTCGGGCGCAGGGTCTTGTCACTTCACTGTGAGGACCGGATGAATAATATTTTGACCAACAAGTACTACACCTGTACTACTACTAGTACTAGTAACATAGGAGTAGTAGTATATCGGAAAGAGGTAGTGCTAGCATGCCTCTCGGTTCACTTCATCCTCCAGGTAGCATCCATATTGCGAGCAGACCAAAATTCTCGTGCATGCGGAAGTGAGAAGAAGGCCTTTTTTTCTTTTTTGAGTATAACCGCATATTCCTTAACCAGAAAAGGTTACACACATATGTAGCACACACGCAGAATCATCGAGAAACCACCAGAAGAAGGCTTGGGATCTCAAACTCTGTGCCATGTTCTCTGATAACGCACATGAACTGTCTATTGTCCCCACCAAAAAAATGTCTCGGGAATTAGAGTAAAGTGTAACGGGAAATGCCAAACCGATACGTGTACGTGGAGTAGAACAACAGTATGGGAAGAAAAAACTGAAACAAAATGGTTAGCTCTGCGGGTATTCGAACGCAGAAGTTGTGTGTCGCATGCACGTGCCAATATCCATCCGAACCGGCACCTACTCGCATAGGCTTCTTCACCTCTCCTTCGTTTGCATTCAAACCCCACTGGATTCACACTGTTTTAACTTCTTCACATACCTCTGAAACCCCTTTAAATAATCATCTTCTTCCACTCTGTTTAACCACCATCTTCTTCCACTCTGTTTAGCCACCTCATCCTAATACTCCAAACCATAGCCCTCCGGTCTGGCGGTTCCAAATGGAGAAAGAGATCCGTATGCAGGTTTTTAGCATCAAACATGTGATCAACGAAGGCTCGTTGAGGATAGCCGCCACCGCCACCGACCACGCAAGGGTTGTTCGGGAGTGGATCAACAATGTATCCAACTCCCTCAAAAATGTGGAGATGAAGATCGTTGGTCTCGATGCAGAGTACACCACACGTGTCACTGGGGAGATTCAACGTGCCGTCGTCCTTCAGCTGTGCCTCGGAGATGATGTTTTGGTGTATCACATCATGCACGCGCCCTCCATACGAGGTGAGCTCCACGATTTCTTGTCTCGGGAGGACATATTCTTCTGTGGAGCAGCCATCGAATGGGACAAAAAAAAGCTGGCGCCGTACAACCTTGATGTGAAAAAGACCGCCGACCTACAATCCAAAATTCCTGTAGAGGGTTGTAACAAACAGACACCATCCTTATTCGACGTAGCAAATTATGTACTCGGGACAAAGCTTGACAAGGGCGATGAGACGCTGGAATTAAGGATGTCTGGATGGGAGATTTATCCATTGACCTATGAGCGGATAAAGTATGCAGCCCTCAATGCCCGTGTGAGTTTCGAGATAGCTGCAAGGTCGAAGGAGTTTGTAGCGAAGCCGTCCCCCACAGAAAATGAGAACAAGAAGAAGAAGAAGAAGAAGAAGAAGAAGAAGAAGAAGAAGAAGAAGAAGAAGAAGAAGAAGAAGAAGAAGAAGAAGAAGAACAAGAAGAAGAACAAGAACAAGAACAAGAACAAGAAGAAGAAGAAGAAGAAGAAGAAGAAGAAGAAGGGCACTATAGATGGATGAACTATTTCCTCTCTTGTTCCTAAAAAAATTCCTCTCTGTATATATGGACAGATGAACTATTTCGCTGGTGTGCATGTCTTTTGAACAAATGTAGTAGCGTAGGTCCGCTTGAATATGATGAGGTATTTATCCGCCTAGTTTTCTCTGCTACTCCTTGCAATGATCAGTATGCAATGCATGTGCCAGACGACATGACAGCTTGTCCATGGACGCTGAACTACGGCGACCATCATGTTTCCACCACTGCCACATGCGATTCCCACGACGCTGCTCGAACCCATGACACCACGTCCCCCGACATGCGCCTCACCCCCTCACGGCCCCACCACCCCTCCGCCGCGTGAGCCGAGAGCTGCACCCCACCGTGCTCATCTACCACACCTTTAAATTCTACCTAGATACAAGATTCTGAGCCATTTGATCGTGGATCGAGTGGCCAGCATCGGTAAGTGCGAGTTTTTTAGAAAACTCCCAAGCATTTTCGAAATGGCGCTTTAGTCCACATCCTGAGATGTTGTCCATTGGATCACAGATCTAATGGCCCTGGTGCGTCCATATCACGGTAGCATATAAGATGCGGTAGCACCAGATATTTTCCCACTCGTGCCAAACTCGAGATTTGTTTCTTATTTTTTTTCTAACATTTTGTAACGTGGCACGGCATCCGGTGCACCTAAGCCTCTAAAAAAATATTGGAGTGCACTCTAAAGATCTTTATATGCTCGAGAGCAACCGTGCATGTGGATAGTATCTTCTATTCCTAAATATCTATACAACGCATTATCTATTTTCTTTCCTAGCCATGTAACCATGCCACATAAGCTAGGCATGCATGCAATCCATAAATTGCAATATATTGCGTTACTCTCCAGCATGCAATGCTGCCACATCATCTATTCATGCCTGTTAGTCATAGGTTGTTTTTTGCATTAGTCTTAATCCTTCACATTTTGTTAGAAATGAGATTCTTTTTAAATAGTCGTATGATTAATCCAAATATTCATGTTCCATACAACTAACTCCAAAGGTCCGCCGGAGCCGAGGCATAGGACGTAGGACGGGCGCGCTGGTGGAGTTGTCGTAGGAGGAGGAGAGCTCGAAGGATAATCTTGCACGTCGGCCGCCACCTGCATATCGGCGTGGGACTCCTCGAGCGCCCACTAGAGCTCGCGCTCCTCCCTGGCACGACGGAGTCACGGGATTTTCCTGAACCGCGATGGCCACCATGCAGTACTCCTCGTCGCCGGGGGCACGGTGCTCGCGTCCCGACTCCTGGGGTACTGTCTGGAGCACGTGCTCATCCACCGCGTGAGCGGCGAGGATGCCATGCTTGCGGCCGTGCTATTGGAGAACACGCTCGTGCGCCTGAGTGGCGAGGATGCGATGTTCGCGGGCGTGCTGCCGGAGCACGTGCTCGTCCACGTCGAGAGCGCCGAGGATGCGATGCTCACGGGCATGCTGCTGGAGAACGCACTCGTCCACCTTGTGAGCGGCGAGGACGCAATGCACCTCCTCGTGACCGACCAGGGCGTGCTGCTGGAGCACGCGCTCCCCCTCGTGGCCGACGAGGGTGAGCCGCTGGATCACATTGTCCTCAGTGTGGCGCGTTGCCAGTGAGGGCGCGCTACTCGCGGCCGTCGAGGGCGTGCTCCACCTCGGCGAGGTCGGAGACTCCGTCGTCTTCCCAGGCCACGGCGCCGTCCACTTCGGCAACGGCGGCGTGCTCCGATGGGTGTTGTGTCCGTATGGGAGCTTGGAGCTACAGTACCAATGGGGGCGGGGGTTGACCTTTTCGTGGTTACACTTACACATCGTCTGACCGAGAAAAATAGAATCTAAAGTAGCACAATATGTTGGAACATGTCGGGGGCTGGCTAGTAGGAGTAGTACAATAAACATCACATGTACACGATATTTTGATAAGGGTTTTGATGTAATTTGTGTGAGTTGGGCCAGCGTGGATGTACGAGTAGTACTACATCCATATCATTAACATGCATGCACGCAACAAACATTTGTGTGGAAGATTTCACCCTATGTTCATATATTATGTTTGAGAGTGGATTCGCTTTTTGTAATTGGAGCTCAGTTTTCCAAGAGAGAATCAAGAGAAGTGTGGTCCTTTGCTTGATTCCAATTTAGACTATACATGTATTATTACGAGAGATAGCTAGATATAGAGAGAATATTTGTGTCACAAAGACAGGGGGGCGGAGGTGGCAGTGAGATCTAAAGAGAGAGGGGCATATGCGTGTTCGAAAGACCGTGTGTGTGTTGGGGAGAGGAGTGTCCGAAAGGGAGGAAGAGGGTGTGTGCGTGTGTGTGAGAGAAAGAGAGGGGGGGCATATGCGTGTTCGAAAGACTGATGTGTGTGTGTGCAAGAGAGAGAGGAGTGTCCCAGAGGGGGGAAGAGGGTGTGTGCGTGTGCGTGAGAGAAAGAGCGAGAGGGGGGCATATGCGTATTCGAAAGACTATGTGTGTGTCATAGAGAGAGGAGTGTCCGAAAGGGAGGAAGTGGGTGCAGGTGTGCGTGTGCGTGAGAGAAAGAGAGAGAGAGGGGCATATGCGTGTTCGAAAGACTGTGTGTGTGTGTGTGTGTGTCGGAGAGAGAGGGGTGTCCAAAAGGGAGGAAGAGGGTGTGTGCGTGTGCGTGAGAGAAAGAGAGAGTGAGGGGGGGTGCGTGTAATGTCAACCTGTTATAGGATATAAACATAGAAGGGATCTACAAGGTTACAGGGGCGGGGATATTGGGCGAGTGATAGTGTGTGTGCGATGAAGGGACACACAGACATCGTTTGTTTTCGTGTGTGAGAGCTAGATAGAGGTCGTCAGCATAGCTCACCGGGGGGGGGGGGTAGGGTTATGTGTGGGAGAGAAAGAGAGAGAGTAGAGATAGAGAGTATGTGTCACACGGAGACCTAACTACATAGATAGGGGCCGAGAGAAGGAGAAAATGGCGGTGTGCCTATTTTTTTGATGGGATGGGAGAGAGACCAATAGACATGGATCGTGTGGAGAGGTGTGTGTGTTCCAACAGAGAGAGAGAGAGGGGGGGAGGCGTGGACCTAGATACTGAGATGGGTGTTCATGTGTATGTTTCAGAGAAGGAATTGTCTAGCTGGTAACCATGTGATGGCAGCCCAATCCTTCGATGAGAGTGGGCATAACAATAGATTTGGTGGATTTTGATGTTGACGATCCAACTACATCGTACGTGATGATACGAATCGACAATTGCTAATTAAACCAATCTCCCATGGTCACTGATATTGCCGTATGCACGATCAACCTGAATAACGAGATCGAGTTCCAGCAAGAAACCGAAGAACCGACAAGAACTAAGATAATGCAATCTAAATTTCTAATATGAATTAATCAAGGATAATGGTGGGGTTCCTAATAGACGATCTGAACAAGGCATTAGTCATACACATCTCGCAGATGCAAATTGTAGCGAAGCTAAACAATGTCTAAACAAAAACGCGAGTTTTAATATAGAAAAAAGGTAGCTATATATCTATATCTATAAACTATAGTACTAGATTTTTTTATTTCTATATCTATATCTATGCTACTCCTTCCGTTTTTATTTACTTCGCATATAGCTTTGATTGTAGTCAAACTTTATAAACCTTGACCAAGTTTGCAGAAAACAATGTGAACATTTACAGTAACAAATTTACATGATGTGAAAATATATGCAATGATGAATCAAATGATATATATTTGGTTGTGTATATGTTAATATGTTTTTTCTTCAAACTTGATGAAAGTATACAAAGTTTGACTTTAGAGAAACCTAATATGCGGTATTATGTATTATATATTATATATTCATTATTTTTATGTAGTCAATGCATGCATTTGCACATATACGATATAAACCATTGATTGATGTTGATCCAATGGTCCAGGTGGCTGGGCTTCGGATCTACTATAACCTAATTGTACCCAGACACATTCTTCTCGACCCAACAGCGTGACAGTGTGATCGATCCACACAAGAAGCTCGCAATAAGACCTCCAGATGTGCCACGTGGCTTCATGGGTGCCCCCCACATCATATTATTCGTAATAGTACATTGACTGAGAAAAGAGAGAAATCACCCGAAACAATATCTTGCCCCAATTTTGTTCCTATGAAGCTGTGTCGTGCACGTACCGTAGTACTAGTACTCTAGTAGTATAACTTTGTATAGTAGTTGTTGTACAGTGGTAGTAGTACAAACTAGTACTGAGTGCTCCTACTCTATCGACACGACTCCCATCTGACACCAAATTTCTTGGCGTCCGTGCTACAACGCTCTTCCCCTCCTCGTTTCTTTCTTCCAATTCAAACTCAGCCGACGCATGGCAGGAGGGGTGGGGGTTTGCCGATAGTCTGTTTGCTCAACTACGGTCCCACATGACAGTGAAAATGCTAGGCAACACGCCTTCCCTAGCTATGCAGCTTGCCGGACCGACCGTGGAGTACTCCCGAGTCCCGACCGTGTGGGCGTGTGACTCGAACGCGGCAGACTTTTCATTTTAAAACTATATAGTACTATGAAAATACATTTCATGGTGCATCTGATCATATTGATTTCACATTGTGAATGTTGATATTTTTAATATAAAGTTAGTCAAACTTTACAAAGCTTGACTTTGACCAAACTTTATATGCAGACTAAAAAGAAACCGATGGAGTATAAATTGTAACATTATTATTTTTTGAAATATAAATTGTAACATTTGGTTCTGCTCCTTGGCGCGATCGATAGATAGAAATGATGATTGAAAATGCTAGGGCGGGGCTTTTCCCGCGCGGTAAGCGGGGGAGTTAGCCAGTTTGGCACATCGTCGGTTTCCTCACATGCGGTCCCACATGTTAGTGATACTATATGCCTAGCCAATGCGCGTTGACCGGCGGGCCGGAACGACAGTGTGGGATGCGACGCGAACGGGACAGGCTTGCTGTACGCGTTCCAGATTCTCGTTTTGAACTTGCGAACGGGACAGGCGTGAAGCACGAGTAGTTTTGAATTTACGAGTAGTTCGGTCGGTTGGGTCAAGCATCGTACGTAAATTATGAAGTTGGTGCAAAAGGTAAGCACAACGTCCATCCTGGTATGTTGGTCCCCTTTGTGCCATATTTTAACCATAGATTTAACTAACAAAAAATTAATGCATGTCACCAAAAAATATATCCTTGGATTCGTACTTGAACATAGTTTCCAATGATATTATTTTTGTGACATGCATTAACATATTGTTAGTTAAATTTAAAGTCAAAATTTGGCACAAACACACGAAGGTGACCAATAAACCAGGACGGAGGTACTACTAGTTACAGTGATGCATATAATTGACACCAAATGTGAGCAAAGGGATCACACATGTCTTTATTGACTGGAATGAGAATGCAATACAATAAGAATTAAGGCCACGACGACGCGATCGCAGTGGTGGTTACAGGAGGCAAGAAGAAAGACACATCCATCAACAACCTCCTCCTCCTCGACTCAGTGCGCCGGGCCACCGACCGGCGGCTGAGGAGCAGTGACTTTTGTGGCAAGGTCAAGGTGCTTCTGAACAAAGGCGTCCAAGGCTTCCAGCCGGTTGAGGAAGGACAATGTCGTAGCATCCTCACTGGCCTTGTAGAGGCCTATGTGCACGACTTGATCGTACACGTGGATGTGTAGGTCGATGAATGCTTGCAGGGCGAGGCGCCTCACGGCGAGCACGACCTCGAGGTGGACATTCTTCGTCGCGTCGGCAGGCAGTCGCAGGGCCACCAGTGCTTGAAAGAGGTTCTCACCATGGAGGCCGATTAGGGTTGTAGGCAACAAGGAGCCTTGGAGCGCGGGCTGGAGGAGTATGGCGATGTCGTCCGCGAGCTTCTTGATGACGGTGAACTTGTTGATGGTGTCGACGATCATCTTGTCCAACTGAGAGTCGTAGCTGGCATCGAAGCGGGCTATTAACCAGCCGGTCCAAAGCACCGGCGCGAGACGATCCACGGTATCGTGCAGCAGGCCGGCGTCTCGGATCATCTAGCATAGCCGCAGGCCGCTCGCGTGCATCGCCGCCATGTGTCTGGCTTCTGGTCACTTGGTTTGGGAATTGGAGTGACCACTGTTTCACTTAGTGTAGGTGCGTAGGTGCGTACAATCTGGTAGATGCATTGGAGTGGAGGGGCGCCTTTATATGAGTGCAAACTGCATCGCATTCACATCATGCTGCCTCCTTTCCGCTTCTCCCATTAATTACTTCCCTCAGCATGCTAATTGAAGGAGGATGCATCATTGGTCGTTCAACATTTAGGGAACTGCTACTCTCTCCCTTGTCTGCATTCAAACCGTATCGGGAACTATCCTGGTTTACTAGTTTACCCTCTGTTTCTCAAAAAAAAAGTACTACTCCCGAGGGCGCCGCCCGCTGCACGCCCGGCTGAACACGCCTCCTCGCCGCATTCAAATGCCTCCATTAAACCTGCGTGGAAGCTTAGAAACCTACTCCCACCACACGTCCGTTCATGAGCGGACCGGCATTAAATGCAACACCGGCCGAGCTCCTCCCATCCGCCCTCTATTTTAACTGAGGCCAGACGACGGGCAAGAATCACACCCATCCGCCGCTCCCCCATCTCCTCCTTCACCATTTTCTCCACTCTTCCGATGGCTTGTGAGGAGCAGTTCTCTGGCATACACTGCTTAGTTGATGTAAATGTAATGAAATCCGTCATGTTTATATGAAAATCCGGCATTTTTATATGAAATCTGTCATGTTTATATGAAATCCGGCCGTGTTTATATGAAATCCGGCCGTGTTTGCACGAATTTCGTCCGGTTGGTTCGAGTTGTTGTCAAAATGTATGCGGCTAGCATTGGATGTCGTTGTGTTCTCGAACGGATGCGGGAGGAAATTTGCTGGTTGCCGTTGGAGATGCCCTTATGCTGGAAATTATAGTCACATCAAATCCCTGTTAGTTAATTGCATGTATGATTCTGAAACAAAAAGTTAATTGCCTGTACAATACATGAACTTGCACGGTGGGTACAAATTCGTACAAAAAGTAAAAAAATGAAATAAATCAATCCTTAAAAACTTAAACTTGTATTCTAAGTACTCTCTGCTAAATCCACCTACGTTGCAAGGTGCCCGCTCTCGTTTTATCTGTGGGTTCCACTGTCAGTAAGGTAGAGAAAAGAAGTATATATAAAAACATATAAGAAACTAAAGTTTCCGACAGAATTCGAACTCAGGACAACGCGTTTCGATCATCGGGCGCTAACCACTCCACCTGATGTTCTTCCTCGAACAAGCAGGAGATATCTACCTTTTATATAGTTACTGTGATAATTGGTTTAAAGTGATATATTTTATGTCTGCCCCGAAGGATCTCGAATTCATTAATAACAAAGAAAAGAGTTGCTCGGTTAATTAATAGAAAACCATCACATGAGGCCCGTAAAAACAAAGCACAATGTGCGAGCTGGCTACACACACAAGAACGCACACATGTTGTCGAAGAGAAAAGCATCATCGAGGCTGCAATTCGGCGTCATCGTCATTGCACCTCTGCACGCGCGACTCCGGCCGCACCATCAACGACCACCGAGAAATCTACATATCTAAAGGGGCTACGGAGAGAAAGACGTATCGAGAATGTGTGTGCGAGGCACAGAGACACAACTAGCGAGAGTGTGTTTGTTTGAGAGAGAAGCCAATAGATAGATTAAGATCAAGATCGAGGTGTCACCCTGCTCCTGTCTTTCTTGGGAGGGGCGGGGGGTGGGAGAGCGAGAGAAAGGCGTATCGAGAGTGTACGTGTGCTAGGCACAGAGACACAACTAGTGAGTGTGTGTGTGTCTGAGAGAGAAGCGAGTAGATAGATTAAGATCAAGATCGAGGTGTCACCCTGGTCCTTCCAGTGTTGGGAGGGGGGAGGGTGCCAGAGACACTTAGAGAGAGAGAGAGAGTTTGTGTGTTACAGATCTATATTAGGGGATAGGTAGATAGCATGTGTGCGAGGCATGCATAACATCAGGGAGATAAACAAGCGTGTGTGCATGCAAATGCCCTAAATAAATGAAGAGAGAAACAATGTGTGTGTGTGTGTTCGTGTGTGTGTGTGTGTGTGTGTTTGTGTGTGTGTGTGTGTGTGTGTGCGTGTGTGTGTGTGTGTGTGTGAGCAAACTCTTCTCGAAATTGAAAAACAAAAGGTGCTCAACTAGTATCCCATTGTATGGATTCATATGGTTCCGGGGACTCGAGTTAACCTTAATTAGGGATATGTGTGCGAGACGTAGTTATACTTTGAGACAAGAGTGGCGGTGGGTGGGCGGAATTAAAGGGGTGGGAGTGTTTGACAGAGAGAGTGTGTGTGTTTTTGTGTGAGCGACTTGTAGGACGAGGTAGGAAGATGATTTCTAACCTTGACAGAGGGAGAGAAATAGACGGAGCGCGTGTGTGTGATTGAGATGCCCAGGGAGAAGGGAGATTTGTATGTGTGTGTGAGAGATTGCACAATTCATTCACGTATCACTATCTAACGGTCGAGGACGTGCCTCGCTTGAACATAATCAATATCTACTTCGTATCGTGGATGAAGATACAATATCGATTCAACGCTATAAAAATTGGACACTCACATATCGCATAAGTTATACTTTTTTTTCAAATAGCCTTTTTCAATCGTGCATGCCAAAGTTATAGTGATATTTCTTCAAACAACCAATGTAGTTATCATATACATGCACCATTGTTAATGTTGCATTCAAATCCATTAGTTTTGGATGATTTAAGGTTCTATTATGAAGTAATATACATAGTATTCATATATGAATTCAACGGGTTCTGCAATTTATGAAATGGATGCCATGTAATCATATGAGGTAACACTTTTAAGTAGCGGACTATAATATCCATTTCTTTTGCGCATCTATATTATCCATTTGTTATTGTACAATATAATTGAAATTAACACGATCAATGCATTGTGTTTAAAATAAGTAACCAATGGCACAAAATTACATATTTACACGAGAAATACATAGGCTGAGCGTTTGCTCCGTTTTTTATGAACGCGCCTCAGTTACACCCGTACGATCGGCCGCGCCCGCGCCAGAGTATCTTACAGCACGCCGTCCGTACTTCATCGGCGAATCTACCCCCTTCCCTCTCGAAACCATAGACTGCTCATCCACCGGCGTACCAGAGCCTATTCACTGTCGGCGTCGTCCACCTCGCCGGATCTGCTTCTGAGGCCGCATCTACCCCTCCCACCTCCCCTGGAAACAGTAGACTGCTCATCCACCACTATACCACAGCCCATTCAGTGCCGGCCTTGTCCACTACGCCGGATCTGCTTCGTCGGTGCTCTTGTCAACCGCAGCGCATCTGCAACGGCTCCTTCCTACACCACACCGGAGCCGCTTCATCCACACCCCCGGAGCCGCCTCACCGACGGCCCCATCGATGGCCTCAGATCCGCTTTGTCGAAACTATCCTCAACTCTACTGGAGCTGCTTCGCTGACACCATCATCAACCCAACCAGAGCCGCTTCGCCGACGCCCAAGTCCACGGCCTCGGATCTGCATCGTCCACACGACCCTCCACCCGACCGAAGCAGCTTCCCGATGCCCTCGTCCACGGCCGCAAATCCACATCATCGACACCATCCTCAACCCTACCACCGGAGTAGCTTCACCGACGCCCTTGTCCACGGCCGCATATCTGCATCATCGACACCATCCTCAACTGTACCACCGGAACAGCTTCACTGACGCCCTTGTCCACGGCCGCAGATCCGCATCGTCGACACCATCCTCAACTCTACCACCGGAGCAGCTTCACCGACGCCCTCGTCCACGGTCCTGGATCTCCTTACTGGACCCCGACAGCCACCGCGGCGTCATCACCCTTGACGTTTCTAACCTGGTTCTTACCGTCTGGCACGATGCCAAGCACCCGCCGCGACCTAGGTACTTGTCACCTTTAAACCCGGCCAGCATCACCTGCTAGATGTACTTCAAATATACTAACAGGTCGCTGTTACATGTTATGGAGCTGGCAAGAGCCACAAGGACGATGTTTCTTCTGGATCTAACACCTTGGCCAACCAAACTCTTCGACTAAAGCATTGCTATAATCTTGTAAGTGCGTCTCTCTCTTGTATTTTTGTGTTCCTGCCAGCGTGCTTTGCTAGCATTTTTGACCAGTAATCCCTTTGTGTAGCCAATGATTACCACTACTGGCTGCTAAATTAGAGATATAGACGTCATACATTACACAAAGTCATAGGTGGCATGAAGGAATGCCAGTGCACTAAATTAGGCTCCCTTAGAGTGCCTGCAAGTTTTCCAATACACAGAGTCATGGCTAGTTTATGCGACGCACACAATCATTAATTGGTGGTTTAACTATGTGCAAGGGATATGCAATGTATGATCATGTAGAGATGTCTCAAATTAGCTGTGTCAAGTTGCAGATGGGGCGCAGCAATGAAAAAGTACAAGATTTCTTAGTACAAGATGTATGGTGCATTTTCATGGAACATCGCAAAAAAATGAGGGGCGGCGGTGAGCCTATACAGCGTGGTATGGTAAGTCACTCCATTTCAATCATCGTGATGTTATTTGTTTGGCATTGCTGTTGGTCAGGGTTCTTAGGGCCAGTTATTTTGAGTTATACTATGAAAATAAGCTCCTGTGAATATAAGCTCGAGATAATAAGCCAACCAGTTCTTTTCATTGCCTGCTTTTTCAGCTTATCTGTTGTATGATCAGTGAAAAGTCTACTGCATTATATTTTGTCATTTTGCTACCCATATGAAAATAAATTTGACTTGCAAACATCACAAATTGAACCCATCGCAGTAATTAATATGATAGGAAAATAGACCATCATTATTTGTTGAAAATGCAAATACAAAGATATACCATCTACTTGGCACAATCTACTTTGGTCAATGTCTTCCAAACAGAGGATAATTGCCTAAATTTATATGATTAATCATTATCTATCAAAATTCCATTGTCCAAGTGGCTGGTTTTTATCATATAGCAGCACCACTTGAAAGCATCATATAGCAGCAGCAGCTCATAGCAATTCATCATATAGCAGCAGCAGCAGCAGCAGCTCATAACAATTCATCATATAGCAGCAGCAGCTCATAGCAATTCATCATATAGCAGCAGCAGTAGCAGCTCATAGCAATTCATCATATAGCGGCAGCAGCAGCTCATAGCAATTCATCATATAGCAGCAGCAGCAGCAGCTCACAGCAATTCATCATATAGCAGCAGCAGCAGCTCATAGCAATTCATCATATAGCAGATCAGAATGAAAATTTGGCAAAAAATCAGGGGAGATCCTCACCTTGTTGGATGAGCTCATCCCGCAACAGCACCTCATGGCCACGGCCTAGGAGGAGGGGAGGGGGAACGAGGGGCCATCTACCGGAGTGGGGCGTCGGCCGTAGTTGGGCGGCAGCTGCCGGATTGTAGCATTGGACGGACCATAGCAGAGCAGCTGCTGGGGACCAGCAGAGTGAGGGGCAGCCCCAGAGGGAGGAGCTGCCGGGGAGATGGAGCCTACCCGCAGGCCATCGAGCCTCGCTGGAGAGAGCATCGTCGAGGAGCAGGGCAGATGGGACCGATGATGGCGGCTCGCAGGAGGAACTCTAGCGCTGCAGGTAGGGGATCGAGGCAGAGGGAAAGGGGAGAGGAGATGCGGGCGGGCAGGGGAATGAATGCTTGCATATTAATTTTTACTTGGGGGTCGGGTGTGACGCGGGCCTGAGCAGTGGCATTTTCAGTGTAATATGGGCAAACAACAGAGTCATTTCGCTATACCCATTGTTTTTAAGGCATCCCTAAGGCGTCGCCTAGGCGACGCTTAGGCGTCAGGGCGCCCTGCAAGCTTGAAGCATCCAGCTTGCCTTATGTACCTGCGTAAGGCGTCCGCCTTAAGCTTTAGAGCGTTCGAGGCGTCTGCTTAGGTGTCCAGGTTGTTGCCTTAGTCCATTTTGAATGCCTTAGCTTGCCAGGCAGGCAGGGGAGCTGTTTTAGGTTGGAAACAAAGTTTTGGCGGGAAACAGAAAGGTTGTTGGCGCCAATAGGTAAGAGGGGGGAGAGAGAGAGAAACAGCCCCCAATCCACACACTCATCCCCCTCCTCTCTAGTGGCTCCTCTCCAGCAGATCTGCTTCCTCCTCTATAGCAGATCCCTTCCGGCAGCTCCTCCCCCTCCTCCTCTCCAATGGCCCCTCCTCCTCTCCAGCAGCTCCTCGTTCTCATCCTGTCCAGCAGCTCCTCCTCCCAGATAAAGTGCAAAGAGGATGGATGCTATATGGGCTCTACAACCAGCAGCAACTACAAGGTGTGTATGCCAATATGCCTAGTTGCCTAGCAAGCAAATTCTACTCTATTCTGCTACTTAGAACTCTCTAAGGCGTCTGCCTTGCCATATGCCTTATCACTTAGGCAGTGAGGCGCCCCCCAACGCCTTGCCTCGCCTTACTGCCTTAAAAACATTGGCTATACCCCTTCAATTTTAAGTGAGCTTCTATGCGAAGCAACCCCCCCCCCCAAGCTTTTTCTCATTGTGAAGGAATGGGTGGTGGAAATAAGTTCAGCCCAAGCCCATAACTCAAAAACGAGTTCTTTAGAGCTTTTATGGCTTATTTTGACAATAAGCTCTCAAAAGGTGGAAAAGAACTGGTCCTTAACCTGCAATTCAATTGTGCGTGCAATGATGAATCACTCCTGCCTGCTATAGAGTAGATTTAGGCATCATACATGGCATAACCTAATACATGTGCATCTCATTATAGAATCTGAAATATGCAATGTTTATGCTAGTTCGTACGTTGCACATGATGTTTAAATGCCTCCTAAATCTAGTCAGTCAAGTGATGGTCTTTAAGCCTCCTTATATGCTTGTTTTCTTGATATGTAATTCAGTGTTGTGCAAGATTTGCTCACACATGTGTTCAATTGCTTGTTTGTATCAGCCAGCCATACTAGAACTGTTTGCTTTGATTACTTGCTGTTCATGACCTAACGGAGCTTTTCAATGATTTAAACACTAATAGCTGCTGTAGTGGGGGCTTGTATAACTCATAGGTGACATAAAGATTTGCCTGTACACTAAACTAGGCTCCGCAAGAGTACGTGGAGGTCCAGTTCACGAAGGTACGCCTAGTTTATACATAGCGCACACATAGTAAATGCTCATTTGAGTGTGTGCTAGAGATGTGGCATGTTTCACTATGTGGTGTCGTTTTGTTATAAACTCATGCTTTAGTGTTGCCCAGAGACTGGAAAGTATGCATATTTATCTTCCATGTAAGGAGACATGTAACTAGTTTGTGTCACCTTGCAAAGGGGGTGCAACGAAGCAAAGATTCGGGATTTCCAAGTACAAGATGTTAGGAAGGAGGCTTTCAAGAGAAGGAGGAGCAGCACTGAGCCTGTACAACCAGTTATGGTAAGTCACTGTATTACAATTACCAGGACATCCTATTTGTCTGACATTGTGCTTGCGTAGGGTTCTTCACCTGTAACCCAGTCATTGGGCCATTGATTAATACTCCCTCCGCTCACTATTATACGATAAGATGTTCTAACTTTTTCCTAAATCAGATCTATGTAAACACATTTTAATGTGTCTGTTCACTCATTTCAGTACGGATGTAGTCTACATTTAAATATCTAAAACATCTTATATTAGTGAACAGAGTGAGAAACTCCTTCCTGTTATGGTAGAGTTCTCGATGTCATAAATGTCATAACCAAACGCATGTTCACATCATTAGCCTCCCTATCATTACTAGGATCTTGAGTACATACTAGTCGAGATACTTCATAGGGGGGAAACGATGTTACATTACTTGTTCCATTATATAGAAGATACATCAGTTGATTCAAATGTAGCCAAGCCAAGGATGTTATTGAGGCGTGCATGTATGCATGCTGCCAACACAACAGTTCAATTGCTTGTTTGCTTCAGGCAAAATTGCTCTTTTCAATTGCTTTATTTGTCCTCAGTTAATTAGATGCCCAAACAATGTTGCCTCATGTAGGGTACTTGTATAACTATTAGTTGACATAATTAAATGCCTTACCATTTCATTACTCTGGCGAAGTGTGCCTGAAGCTTTGAAGTCCATTAACCAACTATTACTGCATGAGGCTCACAATCTAGTTTATACGAGGCTAATGATTGCATAGTTTTGCTTGCTGTAGTAGGTTTGTATGAATCCCTCTGCAGTTCATTATGCTCCTTAAGACTCTTTTGAAACATGGCACACAATGTTTCAGCTAGTTAATACGAGCTACACAATGGCTAACTGCTTGCTTACTTATACGCAAGATATATCTAATGTCCAGTAGTTGCGCGTGGTTCAAATTTGTAACCTGTCTGTGTTTTGGATTTGGCCCCAACAACATGCTCCTTTGGTGAGCTAAGAGAGATTTCTGTATATGGCCTGCACAGACTGCCATCTTTATACTTTTTAAAATATCACCTACTTATGCTTCATGACGTGTGCATTATTGTTAGTCCTGTTTTGCCATGTACAAGATAGTCTGTCTTGCTCGCTTCACTATTGTAACTATATTTTTGCTGTAGTCATGTGTACTTACAGAAACATTCCAGGATAAACTGACATCAACACAAAGCTCTCAGAGCAATGCGGCATGGCCGTTACCAAATGATTATGGATTGGAATTGGAATGTGCTGATGTTCTAGAGCATCAACTAGAGGCGGCAAGACAGCGTGCAAATGAGTCTCAAGATTTAATCAACATGTTGAGATTGGAGGTGCAGACAAAAGATGCAACAGTCAAAAAAATGAAACAAGAGACTGAGGAAACCACAAAGAAAGTGGAGATTTTGCAGTCTAAAATTTGTGCTATCTGAATCCGGCCAATTCTATTTTCTGAAGAGATTATAGTTTAAATGGTAGGTTGTGTTGATGCACGTCCATGATGTATGAGCTGTATGTGCCCCGTGTATGTAATTTGCTGTTTGTTTACGCTTTATTATCACTGTTGGTGAACTATGATGCCGTGTGGATGTAATATGCTGTAATTTCTTTATTGTATAGTGTAGGATTATTCTTCGTTTCTATGCCTTAAATCTCTTTATTGTATAGTGTAGGTTTTTTTTAGGGGATTGTAGAGTAGGATAGTTCTATGTTGTTATATATGCTATCGTAGAAATGGCATCCAATAGGCCCAATCTACGTGGGCCCATAATTGCTCGGATGTTCCAATCTACGAGGCCCGTTACAATCATGGGCCGTCGCGTGGCAGAAATGGATTTGGGGCTCGAATGTGGGCCCATCGTAACGTGGGCTCTTACCAGGCCGTTAGTAGGCCGAACGCTAGATAGGCCCTCTATAATGGAAACAAGCCCACGGGCCACTAGCAGGCCGAAATGATCGTCAGTTGAGTCTTGGCCCATTTCCTTGACGGGCCATTAACATGCCGAAAGCCAATCGGGCTAAGTTGGCCCATATACAGAACGGGCCTTTAACAGGCCGAAAGTCATGTCGGGATGGAATTGGGCCATGGAAAACATGGGCCGCTAAGAGGCCGAAAGTCAGGTCAGAATGTAAATGGCCCAACTACAGTGTGGGCCATTACCAGGCCGAAAGATACACCAGGCTGTAAGCTGGCCCAAATCGCTAATGGACCGCTAAAAGGCCGAAATACGTACCGCCTGGAATTTGGCCCATGCCTATAATGGGCCTCTAACGGGCCGAAAGACGTACAACCTGGAAATTGGCCCATCTCTATAATGGGCCTCTAACAGGCCGAAAGAACCTCGGCCAACAAATGAGCCCAAAGACATAGCGGGCTGTTAACGGACTGGAACAGACGATGGGCCGCAATGGTGTCAAATCGTTAACGGGCATTGACGGGCCGAATTGGCAGATCTCGTATGGGCCGTTTTTTTAAATGGGCCAGACGAAAGTAGGCCGTAAATGGGCCGGCCCGCTTATTTTGACTGGGCCGGCCTTTTAACCTAAATGGGCCACTGTTGGGCTGTGCCATGTGTCGACGTATCATAGGCGTCTCTCCTCCAATGAATGGATGACATCTGTCGCAACGGAGAGCTGACACGTGGATCCGCCGGCGAATGAGAAATTTACATGAGGAAAATCGCCATTGGTCAGGGCTGCTAACGGGTTATCGGATCCAAACCCGCACTCGATAGCTTAACGGCGACACGTTACGGTGGATGCCACGTGTCGGTTACCCTTGACGAAAACACTTCCATGACGGGACATTTATCGTCATGGAAGTGGACACTTCCGTGATGATAATTTCAGTATTGTCATGGAACACTTCTACGACAGCACTTGTATGACTATCTTGATTCTGTCATAAAATGGTCATGGATGTACATGCATGATAGAAAACTTGACCTACTGTGACAAAGACGTATCATCACGGAAGTGTTTGTTTTTTGTAGTGCACTACTATGCACCACTCCCTCTGAAGATCTACTCATCCAATTAGCCAAAGAAGACTCATAGATCGGAAAGCATACATAGCTGTAAAATTACACAGCAAAAAAATCTCAAAAGACTCAGATAGTTTCAATGAATAATCTGATCATAAACCCACAATTCATAGGATCCCAACAAACACACCACTGAAATTACATCGAATAGTCTCAGATGAGATCATTGTATTGAAGATCAAGAGAGAGAGAGAGAGAGAGAGAAGCCATCGAGCTACTACTATGGACCCGTAGGTCCTGAAGGAACTACTCACACATCATCATGGAGGCAGCAAGGTTGATGAAGATAGCCTCCCCACCGGCAGAGTACCAGAAAAGGCCTACAGATGGGATCGCAGAAGAACAGAGGCTTGCGGAGGTGATAAAATTGTTTCGGGTCTCACTTCGGGGTTTTTGGAATATTAGGGAATTTATAGTCTAGAGATTAGGGTTAACATAGGCTTAGGGGGCCCACAAGTGCTGATGGCGCCCCCCAGGGCACGCCCGTTGAGCTTGTGGGTCCCACGTAGATCATCTGGTCTCTTCCCGAAGCTTCTAGGGTCTCTCATGTTTCAGAAAAAATCACCTCATCAACCCTTCTTCATCAACTGCTGCTGCTGTTACAATCATCACAAACTGCTTCTGTTACTGTTCCTGTTACTATTGCTACTGTTACAGAAACTATCAAAACTATCAAACTACTATGCTACTAAACACTTTGCTACAGAGATATTATATCCCAGGTGTGGTTGAATTGACAACTCAACTGCTGAGGCTCATAAATATTCTTTGGCTCCCCTTGTGTCAAATCAACAAATTTGGGTGAAATACTACCCTCGAAGACAGTCGCGATCCCCTATACTTGTGGGTTATCAAGACCTTTTTCTGGCGCCGTTGCCGGGTAGCATAGCTCTATTTATTGAGTTCACTTGGGATTTTACACTATGAAGAATCTGAAAGATGCTAAGACTAAGATCGTACCCTCTAAGATGAGGGGAGGTAAGGAACTACCATCTAGCTCTGCACTTGATTCACCTTCTGTTTTAAGTAGGCTTGCGACACCACCACCTGTTATTCATTCTGATATGTCACAAGTAATAGATGATACTACTTCTGCTATAAATGAAACTTGTGATGATGCTAGTACTCTGCTTGATAATACTGTGCCACTAGGTGAATTTCTTGATGAACAAATTGCTAAAGCTAAAGAAATTGAGAATGCTGAGACTGCTGAAAATTATGATTCACCTATTATGCCTAGCTCTCCTAGTAGAGTTGAAATGCCTAAGATACCCGATGGTTATGTTATGGATGGGGAGATAGCTAGAGAATTTCTTGCTTGTAATGATAGAGATGATGTTAAGAAATTACTAAGTAAGCTGAAAGAAAAAGCTATGATAGAGAGAATGAAATATGATCCTAAGTTTGCTACTTGTCCTATCTTTGTTACCAATAAGGATTATGAATTCTTTGTTGATCCTGAGTTCATTACTTTGGTAGAATCTGATCCTTTTCATGGTTATGAAACTGAAACTGTTGTGGCACACCTTACCAAATTGAATGATTTAGCCACCCTATTTGCTCATGGGAAGAAAATTCATTACTACTATATTCTTAAGTTGTTTTCTTTCTCATTAAAGGGTGATGCTAAGAAATGGTTTAATACTCTTGCTCCTGGTTGTGTGCGTTGTCCCCAGGATATGATATATTACTTCTCTGAAAAATATTTTCCTGATCATAAGAAACAAGCTGCCTTACAGGAAATATTTAACTTTGTGCAATCTGAAGAAGAGAATCTCCCTCAAGCTTGGGGGAGGCTTCTCCATTTACTTAATGCTTTGCCTGATCATCCTCTTAAGAAAAATGAAATACTTGATATCTTTTATAATGGACTAACCAATGCTTCTAGGGACTACCTAGATAGTTGTGCTGGTTGTGTTTTTAGGGAACGAACTATTGGACAGGCTGAAGAACTATTGAATAATATGTTAAAGAATGCCGATGATTGGACACTTCCTGAACCACCACCTAAACCAATGATGAGTGATATTTTTACACTCATTTCAACCTTGTTTAAATCAAGATATTTCATTAAAAGAGAGATATTCACTCCGATATTGCCACTTATGACTAATGAATGCAAAGGATTCCACAAATCCTCTCTTTGATATTTTTCCACAGGAAATGGGCTAAAAAGGGAAGAAATCATGTGGGACAAAGGAAAGGAAGGAAAATGGAGAAGAAATAAGTCACCACGAGGCGACAGAAGGCAACCAGGGTCAAAGACGGCGTTCCATGCGACCACACGTGCTCGCATGAGCGGTCGTTTGGCGTGGAAACCGAGGCAGGTTGTCCACCTGAACAACTTTTATAAAGGGGACCCCGTCGAAATGTCAACAGAACAGCGTCGAGCACAGCCAGAACCTCTTCATCATCATCTTCATCCACAAACCCTACCGCTGCCATTTTCATCTACATAGCCATCTCCACCACCATAGTGCTCTCTCATCTAGTTCATACTTGTAATCGTGCATCGCACAAGGCATCCATTGTAAGACATATTGCAATCAATCAATCCCAAGATGTGGTCTTCAATGTTTTCTTCTCGCGATCTGATCTCCATGTGTGAGTAGTTCGGTAAGGTATGGGATGAGGCATGAGCCTTGAAACCCCAGGTATTTGGTGAAGGGATCAATGGAAGCCTTTGACATAACGTCTCGTATGTGTGAAATAAAATTGTTTCGTGAAGTGTCTCTTGTCTTATCTGCGATCTTCATCCCTGCAGGTGCCCAGGATCATGGAGGTTGAGCGCCGGTGAGGCTAGGAGCAAGGGGACCGTGAAGTGTTATACCGAACACCGGTGATAGTAAGGTTTAGTAGGGTAACATGGATCATAACCTTGGGGATTCATGAGGTGTAGTCATTAAACACCCAATGCTTTTGTCTGATATTATTGTCTTAATTATTGGGGCAACCCCGCGAGACGGATAGGGCCTTCGGTAGGACAACTGATTCTTGATGCAGGACTCATGCCGGTCAAGATGTTATTTGGACACATCCCCCATTCCGATATGAAGCAAGCACCTCTTCATGCGTGACTTCCCGAGCACAAACTAATATCATTTTTTATCCCAACACCAATACATGGTTGTAAGCATTAAGACCTCATCCCCGTACATTCTTTTTATTATAAGTGTTTGAATCACAATTTGCTTGATGATCCGGTCAAAAGCTAGATTTGACACTTTGGCAAAAGCTTGCTAGAGACCATTGCTTCAAGGGAATCTTCCTCTCATGGGTTCGATACCTAGGGTCACCTCTGGGGAAATAGGTGCGGGATACCCTTTCTTGTTCCAATACCGGATCAATAAAAAGGAGATATCAAGCCATTTTTCTGGCGCCGTTGCCGGGGAGGAGTTTAGTATTCCTAGTCTTTGTGTTTAGAGTTTTTGTTAAAGTTAATTTTCAGTTTTTGTTTTACTTTTTAGTTTAAGTTTTATTTTGTTGCAAGTCTTTTAGTTGAAAATACCAAAAAGTTACTATGGCTCGTAATCTTGGGAGTTTTGCTACTCCTAGCAACAATTTCATGTGTGAACCAATAGCACAACCTGATGTTGCAGCTGCAGAATATGAGATCAAACCGAACCTAGTTTCCATGGTTCAACAGGACCAATTTGGAGGCTCTGCTTCTGAAGATGCAGGTATGCATTTACATAATTTCACTGAATTGTGCAACATGAAACGCATAAAGGATTATGACCCAGATGCTCTTAAACTTCGCTTATTTCCTTTCTCTTTGAGAGGAAAATCTAAGGAATGGCTTTTAGCTTTGTCGAAAGGCAGTATTACTTCTTGGGCTGCTTGTTGCAGTAAGTTTTTATCTAAGTTTTGTCCACCTGCAAAAATTATGCAATTATGTTATCAGATTACAGGTTTCAAGCAAGAGGAACACGAGCCACTAGCACTTGTGTGGGATAGAATGAAAGAAGCTATAAGAAACTGCCCCAATCATGGAATGGAGGAGTGGTTAATCCTTCATATGTTTTATAATGGCTTGAATCACATGTCAAAAACTATGCTTGATACAGCTGCAGGAGGAACAATCATGGGAAAGCCCATAGAAGATGTCAAGAGGATACTAGATGATATGCAAGAGAACCATGCCCAATGGCATGTTGAGAGAACCACCACCAAGAAGGTGAATGTCATAGAAGAAAATAGCTCAGAGTTGACAACCAAGCTAGAAGAACTTATCTCTTTGATGAAAGGTAAAGAAGAGGTAAATGTCAATGCCATCACTAATGAAGATACTAGTGATGTGAATTTTATTGCTCGTAATAGCTATAATCCCAATTGGAAAAATAATGGATATGCTCCTAAACTTCCTTATCCTAATAATGGAGGAGCATCCAATAATTTTAATGGAGCTAATGGTAGCAATAGAAATACTCTTGAAGAAACTCTTAAAAGTTTTATTGCTAGCCAGACTGAGCAGAATGAAAACTTCAAGAATATCTTGAAGAATCATGATAACTTACTTGGTCAATTGACCGGTAAGGTTGTTGGACTAACAAATGATGTGCAGATACTTGAAGCCAGATCAAAGAATATGGAGGCACAAGTGGCAAAGATAGCAGAGAGCCAAACCTTGATTTTGGCCAAGTTTGCAGGTAAACCGGAGCCTAACCCGGTTGAAGAAGTTAAAATGGTGAGAAGCAACGAAGAGAAAGCTGAGGTACTTGACATAAGCCATGTGCCAGAGTACAATTATACCATTGCAGATTTTGTCAAGATGATATCCATGAAGTATCCACTACCGAAGGTAACTAACGATGAGGCATATAATGTCTTTGTTGAACAAGTTGCAGCCAAGGTACGTGAACTTGATGATGAAAGAAAAAAGTTATTCGGTAAGTTACCAGCTAAGCAAGAAGATACTTTTGAACCTACTATAGAGATGGATATAGGACTTAATAAGTTTAGTGCTTTATGTGATCCAGGGGAAAGTGTTTCCACTATCCCCAAATCTGTTTATGATAGTCTCAATCTTGGTCCTTATCCTAATACTGAGATTATATTGAATATGTCTAACTCTACTTTTACTCGGGCAGTAGGCATTAAGCATGGAGTTATAGTTCAAATTAATGATTGCCCTGTCATGATTGATCTTGTTATAGTAGATATGCCTGAAGATCCAATTGCTCCTATAATTCTTGGTATACCTTTTCTAAGGACCATCAAAGCTATGATAAATGTGTTTGAGGGAAATGTTCATTTTGATTTACCATCTAAAGATCCCTTTATAAGTCATTTCCCCAGGAAAAAGAAATTGAATACCTACACAGGAGGTGGCATCATTTTGAATGCCAGAAGCTATGGTCTCGGTGTTCTAGCACCACCTTGATCACCACTACGGTCGAGCTATCCGACCAAAAACAAGCGCTTCGTGGGAGGCAACCCACGCGAATAAAGTAGACAAGAAAGTTTTTATTTTTGTTTTTAATAAAAGAGTGATTGAAGTTCCATATGAAGAAGTGAGTTTGGAAGAGTTGTTCTAACGAAGGCCTAGCCTTGTGCAAGATGATTTATAAGCTAGATTGATGTTTGGATTCCTGGAAATATGTTTATGTATTGTCTTGGAACTAACCCCGCAGGAGAACAAAGAAAAAGAAAAGTTTCGAAAGAAACAGATCAAAAGACGGCGTTCAAAACGACCGCCAGCGGTCGCATGACCTGCTTGAGGTTCCAGCGCAAAACAACCAGAGGCAGCAGGAGGAAAGATGGTGTTTCAAACGGGCAAGAGCGCCCGTTCGAGCGGTCGTTTGATTCTTTTGCAGAAAACGAAAAAAATTCCAGAGCGTTTGACGGCGTTCCAAACGGGCGCATGCGCCCGTTTGAGCGTTCCTTTGACATCTTCGACCAGAAGCACAAAAAGAACAGAATGAACGACGGCGTTCAAAACGAACAAAGGCGTCCGTTTCAGCAGTCGTCTCATCTGCACGCAGGCAAAGGTGAGTTAAACCTGGTTGAAGACGGCGTTCCATACGGGCACTCACGCCCGTATGAGCGGTCGTTTTGCGTGCCGGCGGCTCCAATAAGCCCGAGGAAGGAGGTATTTCACCCCCATCTCTCTCTTTTCTTCTTCTTCTTCCTCCAAACCTCTCCAAACCCTAGCAAAACTTCGCCCGATCTCTTTACTCGTTCGTTTTCAGTTCGAACCCTTCCATGTGATCGATCTACGGTACGTTTCTCCTCCGATCCCCAATTTATTTTTTGCTAATCCACATTCTACATGCCTAGCATTGCCATGTCTAGGATATGCATATTTTTGATTCAAACTTGAGTTTGGCATGGATTTGTTGATGTTTTTAGAGTAGTAAGATGTTGTGAGTACCGTAGGATCATTATTGTTTCATTGTATTGGACTGAAAAACTGTTTTATAGATGTTTACACGAATGTCTTCTCGCATACGTGGTGGTTCGAGTTCATCCACCGCACAACCGCAACAAGTTTTCACTCAGGGGATCGTCTTCACCGACCGTGGAGCAAGGAAGAAGTTCCAGAAGCTCACTACAAGGAAGATAAAAGCAACCAAATGGGCTTGTGCAGATACTCTCGCCAAGCTAGGTATCACTCATGATTTTAATTTGCTTTGTCATAATGCCGGGTTGCATCATTTTGTTTATCAGGGATGTGAGACTTATGAATGATTGACGCTTGAGTTTCTTAGTACTCTCTCACACAATGTTGGTTTAATGCCAAATGCATATGAGGAGGAGAGGATCACTTTCCGTCTCCTTGATCAAGACTTTAACATCACTTTTGTTGAGTGGTGTAACTACTTTGGCTTCCCCAACAATGATGATGATATTAGATATGTTTATGATTTCACTGACCCGCACCCAAGGCAATCCTTTTATCGGATGAGTCACCATGGCTCTAAGCAAAGAGCAAGTTGCATTGAAAGTCCTGATATACGTTATTTCTACTATGTTATCACTAACTCATTGCAGGCACGAGGAGAAGTTTCTAAGGTGAATGATGAGAACATGCTAGTTCTTGGGAAAGTAGCAAACCTGGACATCGGTTATTCGCCCAACCTAGGGGCAATACTTTTGCTACACCTCGCGCATCAAGCAAATCATGCACAAGGAGATATCGTGTGTGGAGGAGTGATCACCATGTTGGCCAACTCCCTTGGCCTTAACTACAATCATCCCCACCCCATTGTCGATAAGACCCTTGTTAACATTCGTGTTCTTACTAGCGCTGGTATGGTAGTAGTTCGTAATGGCTGTCATTGTATCAAAATTCCTGGAGTGGCGTACTTGTTACCCACACCTATGCCTAACCATTTCTCAATCGAGAATGGACAATTGCATTATGTTGCACAGGAAGGAGATGCAACTTTTGACCAAGAAGGGCCAGAACTTGAACAAGTAGATGAAGAAGAACTCACCACCGACGAAGAGGAGGAGCAGCCCCAGCAAGACTACACCACCTACGCGGACCTCAACAACCTCCAGGGCTCTATCCATGATATGAGCAACCTCGCATCGTCCCTGAGAGGCACGGCCGCCAACATGAACATGGACTTCTCCAACTGGAGGTAGGAGTGGTCTCCTGACCAACCGCCACAATGATCTCGCTGGTTTGGGCTTGCAAGAGCCTAAGCTTGGGGGAGGTTATCACCACTTCTACATCAAGATGTGGCGGTATTCAAAACACTCGTGTTGGTTTGTTCCAACACTTTGCTTTTTATTTTCTGCCTTTGCGATTTTCTAGTTGCAAGTTAGTTTTCAAAAACCCAAAAAATAGAATAAGCTTTGCTTTGCTCTTGTTCTTTATTTAGCCACTTGGAGTTCGTTTGCATTTTGTTTTCAGAGGAGTTGATCTATGCCAGGACAACGAGGAATGCAAGAGTAAGGAAGAGAAGTATGTAAATTCGCAACCGTGAAGGTATGTCCTATGACCCCCGTCTTTTGCACTTGGATACTTAGAGTAGATGTAGTAGTTGTATGTGTGATATGTGTAGATGGGAGTAAGTCTTGATAGTTGATACAAAGGTTTTGCTCTAGCTAGTAGCTAAAATAATTTTGTAGCCTTTGTTTTCTTTAGTTTAGACAACTAAGACTTGCCGTGGGACAGTTTTTGAATGAAATGTTATTAACCAAGTATAACTTTGCACAAGAGAAAGTCTCTCAAGACTTGGGAGTTGAGGAATTGTAGTGGAAGTGATGTTTAACATGCTCAACCCCATGTTGTTAATTTTAATAGACTTGATAGCAGTTGTGGATTAAATTTTCTAGAGGAACTTAGTTGAAAGGTGGGTGATATTATGCCAAAAATCTATGTTGTATATCTCAACATGGTGTTACAGCCTCCGGCTGGTGCCATGGCCTTTGCTATTATATACGCGTTTACGTGTGTAAATGTGGCTTTGTCACCCTTCTTGATGTTATGCTAAGGACTCCGCTCTCCAATGAACGATCCACCAAGAGCGACAGCTCGGATTTTGGCTATGAGTTTGTTACCGTACGTAGTGGCAACACTACAAACGAATATTATTCGGCTTTCTCTTGAGTAGGTGTGTATGTGGTAAATAAAGGGGACTGATCAAAAGAGCTCGAAATAGACATTATTGCTAAAGGTCCATAGTTCCCAAACATTAAGCCACAGCGAAAACCTATGCATGATCACTTATTTGGCATAATCTCCTTCACGTGATAATCAAAGTTCTAGCAAACAATGATTGAAACAAAGTGTTTAAGAGCTTAGAGGAGGAGACAATTGTGGGTGTGCTCATGAGCACTTGAGCATCATATTTTACAACATGCTTTCTACCCCCTAACTTATGTTTTCATGGCTCTATCTAAAGAAACTCTTCTGTGCATTCCCGGCAAGCAAGTGTTGTTTAGATTAAATGAAATGAAGTGTTGCAAAGTTGTTTTATCTAGTAGATCAGAAACTTTGTGTTGATTATCTTTGCTTCACTAACACTAGCACTATAACCATACCCCCGCTATATCTATGATAACTTTTCAGGTCAAGAAGCGGAGGGCTATCTAGGCATACCGATCGTAAGTGAACCAAAACCTTCTCGTTATTTCGGTATAAACAACTGAGTTCCTTATGCTTCGGATTTCTCTCTATGTTGCTCGAGGACGATCAAGTTTAAGCTTGGGGGAGTTGATGAGTGACATTTTTACACTCATTTCAACCTTGTTTAAACCGAAATATTTCATTAAAAGAGAGATATTCACTCCAATATTAACACTTATGACTAATGAATGCAAAGGATTCCACAAATCCTCTCTTTGATATTTTTCCACAGGAAATGGGCTAAAAAGGGAAGAAATCACGTGGGATAAAGGAAAGGAAGGAAAATGGAGAAGAAATAAGTCACCACGAGGCGCCAGAAGGCAACCAGGGTCAAAGATGGCGTTCCATGCGACCGCACGCGCTCGCATAAGCGGTCATTTGGCGTGGAAACCGAGGCAGGTCGTCCACCTGAACAACTTTTATAAAGGGGACCCCGTCGAAATGTCAACAGAACAGCGTCGAGCATAGCCAGAACCTCTTCATCATCATCTTCATCCACAAACCCTAGCCGCCGCCATTTTCATCTCCATAGCCATCTCCACCACCATAGTGCTCTCTCATCTAGTTCATACTTGTAATCGTGCATCGCACAAGGCATCCATTGTAACACATATTGCAATCAATCAATCCCAAGATGTGTTCTTCAATGTTTTATTCTCGCGATCTGATCTCCATATGTGAGTAGTTCGGTAAGGTATGGGGTGAGGCATGAGCCTTGCAACCCCAGGTATTTGGTGAAGGGATAAATGGAAGCCTTTGACATAACTTCTCGTATGTGTGAAATAAAATTGTTTCATGAAGTGTCTCCTGTCTTGTCCACGATCTTCATCCCTGCAGGTACCCAGGATCATGGAGGTTGAGCACCAGTGAGGCTAGGAGCAAGGGGACCGTGAAGTGTTATACCAAACACTGGTGACAGTAAGGTTTAGTAGGGTAACATGGATCATAACGTCGGGGATTCATGAGGTGTATTCATTAAACACCCAATGCTTTTGTCTGATATTATTATCTTAATTATCGGGGCAACCCTGCGAGATGGATAGGGCCTTCGGTAGGACAACTGATTCTTGATGCAGGACTCGTGCCAGTCAAGAGGTTATTTGGACACATCCCCCACTCTGATACGAAGCAAGCACCTCTTGATGGGTGACTTCCCGAGCACAAACTAATATCATTTTTGATCCCAACACCAATACATGGTTGTAAGCATTAAGACCTCATCCCCGTACCTTCTTTTTAATATAAGTGTTTGAATCACAATTTGCTTGCTGATCCGGTCAAAAAGCTGGATTTGACACTTTGGCAAAAGCTTGCTAGAGACCATTGCTTCAAGGGAATCTTCCTCTCGTGGGTTCGATACCCAGGGTCACCTGTGGGGAAATAGGTGTGGGATACCCTTTCTTGTTCCAATACCAGATCAATAAAAAGGAGATATCAACCAACTCCGAATAAGAGAGGTATTCTATTCCTCAGTCCAGAAGATATGCAAGAAGCTAAGAAATCTATGAAAGAAAAAGGTATTAAATCTGAAGATGTTAAGAATTTACCACCTATTGAAGAAATACATGGACTCGATATCCCGACACAGGTAGTAAAGGTAAATTCTCTTTATAGATTCGATGAAGGTGATATTCCTTACAATAAATCTGCTAGTCAATGCCTGGATGAATTTGATAATTACATTGTTAAGCAAGAGAATTTTAATATGTATGTTAGCAATCAATTGAAACGAAATTCTATTATGATTGATCGCTTGAGTGACTTGATGTTTAGGATTGCTAATGATGTTAAAGGTTTAAGTAAACATTCATCTATGGTTCATACTCAGTTAGAACAAGTTTCTGAGTTACAAAATGATTTGCTTAATGAAATGAATAATATAATGAATGATCGTGCTGTTAGAGTTGTGACTAGAGGAGGTAGAATGACTCGGGACCCTCTATATCCTGAAGGTCATCCTAAAAGAATTGAGCAAGATTCTCAGAGAATTAATGTTGACGCACCTAGTTCACCTAAGAAGAAAAAGAAAAAGAAAAATGATAAAACTTTGCATGGTTCTAGTGAACCCGTGATAGAAAAACCTTCTGAGAATCATAATGATGTTTCTATTTCTGATGCTGACACACAATCTGGTAATGAACATCCACCTAGTATTAATAATAATGATGATGTTCATGATGATGCTCAACCAGACAATGATAAAGAACCTGATAATGATGTAGAGATAGAACCTGCTGTTGATCTTGATAACCCACCTCCTAAGAATAAAAGATATGATAAAAGAGATTTCATTACTAGAAAACATGGTAAAGAAAGAGAACCATGGGTTCAAAAACCCATGCCTTTTCCTAGTAAACCTCCAAAAAATAAGGATGAGGAGGATTTTGAACGCTTTGTTGAAATGCTTAGACCTGTCTTCTTGCGAACACGTTTGATGGATATTTTGAAAATGCCTCCATATGCTAAATACATGAAAGATATTGTCACCAATAAAAGGAAGATACCTGAAGCTGAAATTTCCACTATGCTTGCAAATTGTTCTTTTAAGGGTGGAGCACCTAAGAAGCTAGGAGATCCAGGAATGCCTACTATACCATGCTCCATTAAAAGAAGTTATGTCAAAACTGCTTTATGTGATTTAGGAGCCGGTGTCAGTGTTATGCCTTTCTCTTTATATAGAAGACTTGATTTGAATAAGTTGACACCTACTGAAATATCTTTGCAAATGGTTGATAAATCAACTGCTACACCTATTGGAATTTGTGAGGATGTTCCAGTTGTAGTTGCAAATGTTACTATCTTGACAAACTTTGTTATTCTTGATATGCCCAAGGACGACAGCATGTCGATTATCCTTGGTAAACCCTTTTTTAATACTGCAGGGGCTGTTATTGATTGCAACAAAAGCAAGGTTACTTTTCATGTCAATGTTAATGAACATACGGTATACTTCTTGAAGAAACAAAGTTTGGTGAATAGTATCAACTCCATTGAAAAAATTGCAACAATCACTATTGGAGGTTTTGAATTTCCTCTTCCGACCATCAAAAAGAAATATGAAACCCTTATTGTTGGGGAAATGTATATCCCCGTTGAGGTAACTTAGTGTTATACGAATATTCTTCGGTTTCATGTTACTCGAAAGTAGTTTGTTAATAAGACTTGATCAACCTTATTAATGGATTCTTTTTTAGGGGCATGTGGTCGATGAATTTAGTAAGCACAACCTACTGTACCTTCTATTTACTCTATGTTATTTAAAGTTTAATAAAGTAGAATGCCATGATTATCCTATTTTCTGAATTATCCGTGCAATAAAAAATGTCCCGAAAATAAAAGTTCTCGGAATGACCTGAAAAATTAGTTTTTTTCCACAATATTTAAGAATTTTTGGCACTGAACACACCCCAGGGGGGTGCACCTGTGAGCCACGAGCTCACAAGGCGCGCCCACCCCCCTAGGCGCGCCTAGTGAGCTCGTGGGTCCCACAGGGGCCCCCTCACTTAATGCACCAGCCCACTACCTTCTTCCACCTCCAGAAAAAAATAATCAAACTTGCCTCCTAGCCCGTGTTCTTGCTCATTTTCGTGCAATTTTTGATCTCCTTGCTCGGAGCTCCGTTTCTGAAACTGTTTTGAGGAATCGCTCCTTGGTATGTGACTCCTCCGATGGTCCAATTAATTTTTGTTCTAGTGTTTTATGTTTTGCAAATTTTGCTACTGTTGGTGACCATATATATGAGCTTGCATGTTGAATTTGTATGGTTCAAAGTAGTTTTGATGCATGATATAGCCTCTAGACACTTGTGGGAATAGTTGCTATCGATTTTGTTGAGTTTTGTTCACTTTTATTTTGGGGACTAAAAATTTCAGAAATTTTTCAGAGGAAAAGAAAATGTTTAAGAGGATGTTGAGGGGTTCTTCAAGCCAGAAGTCCGATGAAACTACGAAGGAGAAGCCCAAGTACAACCTTCCTCGTGCGGCCGAGGTGCGGCCATGCGAATGGCCATGCAACACATTCTTGAGGGATGCGGGCATTCATGATGATTTCTATTATTTGGCAAACAATGCCGGCCTCACCCCGTTCCTCGAAGATAAGTGTGATCAATACCTCTTGCTCACCAATACTTTTGTGCAAAATTTCTACTTTGATGCTAGGAGGGAAACACCCACCGTATCATTTCACCTCTATGATATCCCTCAAGAAATGACACTTGATGCATTTTTCCAAGTATGCAAAATTCCTAATGAGGGCAGCCCTCTAGAGCCATGTCCTAGAGATGTTAGAGATTTTATATTTGACATGACTGTGGGGGAGACGAGAGGAGTTTCTGATGCTAGAGTTGCTAGTTTACACTTTCATGTTTTGCATTATTACTCATTATTTGTTGGGAGGTGTATAACTGGTAGGTGGGAGAGTGGAACGCTTAGTTCACCTGATTTTACTATTTTACGTCATGCTCTTTATGGTGATATAACTTTTAGTTTGGGAGCTATTGTTGCTTGACGGTTACACACTAACCGTTCAAAGGGCGTTATTTATGGTGGTATTTATGCTTCCCGCTTCGCTAGACATTTCGGGATTCCTATTAGACGCGAGGAGGATGAGCTTTTGCCCACGAAATACCTTGATTATGATAGCATGGTTGGGCATAATTTTATTAACTCTGGCGAGATTCAATTTTGATATAACTTGGTGTTTAGTCAGGGTACTCGTGAGGTTATTACTTTGCCTGCGTCGTGTTTGTTCGATCTTTCTAGGGGTAGGTACACTATTATGCCTGAGAACATCTATGCCTATTGGGGATTGACACCGCCCCCAGTACCTGAGCCAGAGCCAGCCCCAGAGCCTATTTATCAGTGGGAGCCTCAGGAGCCTCAGTATTACCCTACAGCTGATTATTTCCAGTCGTGGCCCTAGACCAAGTTAGGCCAAAAGCCAAAGCTTGGGGGGAGTACATATTTCTCACCGACATTACATTCATGTACCACACATTCATTCCAGTTGTCGGTGTTCATCCTCTTTCATTATATATCCATGTTAGTTTTATTTTCGCTTTCTTCTTGCGTGTTTGAAAAACTTGGAAAACCCAAAAATATTTCTCGCTTCTTTTTGGTTTTTCTTTCTCGTTTAGTTAGTTCGTAGTAGTAAAAGGAAACCCAAAAAGATTTCTCATTTCTTCTTTTGTTTGTTGGGAGTTCTCCCGTGTAAATAGTTTTTCTCGCTTTTCATTTTTCCTTCGTTAGTTTGCTTTCTTCAGAAAAACTAAAAAACTCCAAAAACATTTCAGTGTGTTTCTCTGAAATTCTTTTCTTTTAAGTTGAGTCATCGTATGGAGAAGACTATGCTAGAATTGTTTAGTGGCTCTTGTATGCTTTATTGTTGATCTAATGAAGAGCCAATATTACCTTGTCTTCTCCTTTGAATAAAATGTTTGCAAATTCCAGCTTAGTCCATGGCACACTTGCACAATTATTATTTTCATATCATTCGGTCATGCAAGTGAAAGGCAATAATGATGATGATTTGATGAAGTGATTGCGTTGAAGGAAAGCTGGTATGAACTCTTCTTGTTTTTGTTTTTGTAAATATGTTTAACTCGGTCGATCTAGATTCAGCATGTTATGAGTAAACATATTTGTGATGACAATTAGAGATTATAGTTGCTCATGCCATGCTTAAATAGCTAGGAGTGGATAATGATTTATCTTGTATGTCAACATGCATTAAAATGGTTGTGATGTAGTATGTTAGTATGGTATCCTCCTCTGAATGATTCGAGTGGCTTGACTTGGCACATGTTCACATATGTAGTTGAATCAAAACCAACACAACCTTCATGATATTTATGCTCAGAGTGTTTATATCCTACTCATGCTCGTATCCAATGTTAATTATTCGCAATGCATGATTATGACCGTTGTCGCTCTCTCTAGTTGGTCGCTTCTCAATCTATTTGCTAGCCTTCGCCTGTACTAAGCGGGAATACTGCTTGTGCATCCAAAATCCTTGAACCCAAAGTTGTTCCAGATGAGTCCACCATATCTACCTATATGCGGTATTACACTGCTGTTCCAAGTAAATTTGCATGTGCCACCTCTAATCATTCAAATAAACATCTCTTTTGTGTGCCCGTACCGCTCATGGAGCGATGGGGCTGTCGATATCTTCCATGCTAAGTGGGTTACTCTCATGATGGTGTTTATTCACTTGTCATTGCATGAGAGAGGCTGATAATTGGGATGCCCAGTCCTGTAATTTGAAAATAAAGAAAAATATAATAAAACAAACTCCCCCGAAAGGTTGATTGTTTGGAGGGCACCCGTGAATTCAGCTAGCCATGGCTTGTGTTTGTATGGTTGAGGGGGAGTAAACTTTACCTTTCTGCTTGGGAACCGCCTATAATGCGTTTAGCATGGAAGATATCAAAATCCTTTGTCATGACGTTGACAAGAAAAGCACACTCTCAAAATGAATTCATCTCCGTTTTAAGCGTCGAGCTCTGGCACCTCTGCAAATCTCTGCTTCCCTCTGCGAAGGGCCTTTCTATTTACTTTCATGTTATTTACTTTCATTGTTGAGTCATCACCTTCTTATTCAAGCACCAACTTTGAGAGCGCTATTTTCATTCTTAGTTTAACATGCATTGAGTCTAGTTAATGTTGGATGTGACCATGACTGGATCTCTTCTACCCTGAATTACAATGTTTAGTCGTTGCTTGAACTTCAAAGGTGCTCTGCATTTATGTTTTGCAGTCTCAGAAAGGGCTAGCGAGATACAATATTATCATATTATATCATGATTGTTTTGACAAAGTGTTGGCATCCGATGTATCTTATTTTTGCCCGCTAGTTGGTTATCACTACTGCAGGCGACTGCTAACATGACACATGAATCAGAGACCCCTCGACCAAACTGTGTGCGATGCATGAATCGCAAACGGTATTGTAATAAAACCGTCACCAATAAGATGAACTGTGTGCGATGGCAGAGACATCAAGCACGATTCAGATTAGAGCTGCGTGTGTGATATGTGGCATACAGTTGATCCATCCGAATTATTTGTGATGAGCCAGAACAACGGAAACGGCCAGCCAGATCAATGTGTGTGCGATATACGGCATACAGTTCACTCGGATGAACTGTTTGCGATTACCCAACACAATAGAAACGGTCAGCCATATCAAGGTGTGTGCGATAGACGGCATACAGTTCACTCGGATGAACTTTTGCCATTACCCAACACAACAGAAACGGTTCAACTTAACAAGATGTGTGTGATACACGGCAAATAGGTCAGTAATGAGAAATGTGTGCGAAGACCGATAACAACACAGACGATTCTTGCTAATAAGCTGTGTGTATTGTGGGCAAACGCTTGCTGGTATACAATTGTCAGTGATTGATGAAATCATCACCGACGGGTTCCCTAGTTTAGCCCATGAGCAATGTGATTTACTCTGTCCGCACAACATCTATGCTCTGTCTACACAACAACAACATATATACTTATAAGAACATGATTGCATAACCAAATTAAACATCCAATTATATAAGTGACTACACACACCAAAGTAAACAATTACATGCATACTAAACTAGGAGAAACGATTGTCTAATCATCTACTTCTTGTTGTGACGACGTTTGCCATTGCTCTGCTTCCGGCTAGATCCCTAGCCGTTTTGGGGAAGGAGGCACTTCCTCATGTCAACGATCTGCCTGTACATCTCGTAGCTCGTGTACGCCTCCTTGGCCGCATACACGACGTGAGCTTCGTCGAGTTTCTCCATCCAGGTCGAGTGCCAGGCACGCTTGTCCTTGTTGCAGGAATCCTTCATGTATCTGTAGTAGGGGTCGATGATGGCCTCGGCGAGGTGAACCAGTAAGTCCTTCTCATGCTTCTTGCTGCCCAAGATCTTGTATTGGCCCTGGATGTCAACAAGATTCTGGCAGGCGATGCTCGAATTCTTGAGCACCTTTACATCGTTGGTGATGTCCATCGTAGCGAACATGTAGTGGGGGTTGTTGACAAACCTGGCGAAACGCTCACAAGGCCTTGTGGCCAGGCAGTAGTGGTAGACGAGGACGTGATTGCGCACGCACATCTGGGCTACGGCGACCTTGCGATGAGACCCGGCACGAGCGCGGGTGTACTCGAGGTCGAACCCGACCACCTTGTACTTCTTCGCAGCAAGCAACAGCTCCATAGTGTGGATGGAGTTCTCCACATAGATCGGGTTGTTGGTATACACCACCGAGAGCTCTGTGAACCTTCTGTGGGTGTCCACTACGGCATGCATGGTGAACTACCGCTGGGAGCGCCATTGGAGCCGTGCAGGATACCCTCTCTGTATTTGTCGTCGTGGGTGTGCTTCTTGCAATACTGGGGCGCGATCGAAAGGTTGAAGAGACACAAGGGTTAAATGGTTGCTGTAATAAATGGGGGTCGGACGGCCTGTAATCGTCACGTCTTGTCATCGTGTTCCTAGCGAAGGATTCCAGTGCATGCTTGAGCACCCCACACGCGTTTCGTTTGACCACGCGTGGGCTCGAAGAGGCGCCAAGTTTACTCGTGGGTGATGAGGTCAAAGTTACACAGACAGGTAATGATGGACACTCGAGTGCGATAATTCTGGGCACACAGTTGAAGAAACCAACTGTGTACAATAATGTCAAAGACCGTTGTCGAGTCCGCAATATAGATCGTTTGCGATGAGATCGACAGGGGAAACACATGAGAGAATGGTAAATAAAATCAAGTCCATTAAGGTCCAGATATTAATCATCCATTGCATATTAAGGTCAAAATAGTACTACCAATATACGAGTCTCATATACGATGCCATTTCAACGATTGTACCACAAAAGCCCTAAATATTACAAGGTTCAAATTCAGAGTTAGAAGGCTCAAATTCGAAGATTACAAGGTTCAAACTGATATTAGAAATGAAATTCAGCTCATGCAGCTGCAGACACCCGCGCTGATCAGCTGAACATGGACATATGAGAGGTTCAAACTGATATTACAACTTGTAACACCCGTTTCAAAACCTCAACATTTCTGCAAAGGGATCAGCCACTGACAAGTCATGTATGGGCTTGACATAATGACTTCCGATTACTCTGTCAACTGAACTTCCAAAATGAAATTCATCTTCTACAGAGCCTTTTCCATTCAGTTTTGCGAAGCAAATGTAGGGCAAACCTCATTACCTTTAGCACCCTTGCTCTCACAACAAAGAACCTGGTGAATATAATCTCCGGTAAGGTCCCTCGGTAGGAGTTCAAAGTAATTTCTAAGATATGCAGATCAAGGCATTCGATGTGATTGTTATATTGTATCACATTAACCACTACCGGGCCTAATCTTATCTGCAAAAGAAGAGAACGTATTAGTGCCTACATGCAGTTTTGAACACTACTACAGGCCTCTTTGATTTGTAGGATTTCTAAAATACAAGAATACAGTGACATGCCATCTTCGATCCTACATGATTAACATGGGCATTTGATTACAATCTAGAAAAACGTCGGCTTCTTCCCAAGAGGTTGGAGTGGATGGAAATTTCCCTACGAGAACTAGTACAGATGAATCCAAAGGAGAAATGCATATGTATTGTAACCTTATGAATCAAACAACCACTATAGGGAAAAAACATCTATGTACTGAAATACTCCAAAATTCCTTCAGAAATCGTAGTACATTTGTCATTGTAAACTTGGGAAAAGGTACCAAAAAATTGAACTCCCTTATGGTTAACATTTAACAGGAAAGGAGCATCACCTCGATATATAGCTTCTCCAGGCACGGAAAGCATCTCAGGAAACTGACAACTTCGTCTAGGTTGGGGCCGATAGATTCTAGTGCGAAGACCTTCACTGTGCGCAGATACGGGGTCAAGCTTGTCGGGTTCATTTTCTGGATGACAGACGAACATACATCTTCAAAATTAGAAAAATGTCAATTTCAAGAAGGAGAAGAAGAAGGCGACTGTTGTACCTGAACGGGTGTGGATCCAATAACAAGTTCGAAGAATTTAACAGACGAGTAGCCCACCACTGTCAATTTTGGCGCAGAAATGGCACTGATTCTTGTTGGACCTTGTTGATCAACTACAAGTAATCTCTCAAGTAAAGGTGTGTCCTCAATGACCATACTGTGATACACCTTATGTGATCTCTTGTTATAGCACCAGCAACACACATAAATTGTCCGGAGAGTCATGGAGGTGATGTGGAAGCTACTCAACCCATTGATCGCCTGAAGACGAAGGTACTCAAGTGCAGTACAGCCGTGGAGCAGGCGCTCCATGTCATCCTTGGGGATGCAGACGGCGACGAGCTCGAGGTGCTTCAGTCGAGGGAGAAGAAGAGCGGGCACGTCATTAATCAGGGGCAAATGGCAGTTCATGAACCTGGCGAGCCGCAGCGTGGGCGCAAGGCGGAGCGCGGATGGTGGCAGCAAGCGCATATGTCCATCATTAAAACTGAGCTCCTCGAGGTGATCTAGGGCGGGGGATCAGAACCACTCGTCAAGCTTGGCTTGGTCCTTGCCGTTGGAACGGAACTTGCCCGTGATAAGGCCTCTGACTGGGCCAAGGTGCCTGCCGAGGATCTGGGACAATGCGTCCAAGCTTTTGCGATAGCCATGGCAGAGCTTGTGGATGTCGATGAGGTCGAGAGGGGTGGAGTGCCATAGGGGGCGCCACCGCCGGGAAAGGACGGTTGTCCGCGCACCATATTTTATTGGGAGGAGGGAGATGATGGCGATCAACATATCAACAGGGAGGCTACTGATGAAGTCTAGGCCCGTCGGAGTCGCTTGCGGTTCTTGCTCGACCCACCTCCGCTTGTTGGCAGCCTCATCCTCTACCTCCGGAGTCTCCTCGGCAGCGACGCTATCTGATAGGAGTGGAGGAGTGGGAGGATAGGGAATATTTAGTTAGAACAGGGCAGAAGAAAAGTGTATTTGTAACTAGAAATTACTAGGTAGGAACAGACTTAACAGAGTCAGAAAATGAAATCCCAATTGGTTGCTTAAATACTACACAATTACTTTGATACTGCTAGGTAAGTCAACATGCAGATACTTGAAAAAGAACACTTACTTCGAACAAAGTCTGGACGGATGATATCGTCGGGGAAGTTAGCATATATCATATGACTAGGCTCTTTTAGGTGCAGTGCAATTTTAGTGCCAGCTTTCAATACATAAAACTTAGAAATTTATATCCAAAGGCCCGCGCCAAAATAGGAGTGACCATGTTCATCAAGTTTTACAGAAGCAATGATTGTAAATCCATGGTTTGTGTTCAATATGACATTCCTGGAGTCTTCAGTTATGTAAAGGCCAAGATTGTGTACTACACTTGCTGTTGCAAAGCAAGGGATGTACTGCAGGAAATGATAAGATTGTTAAAGAATAGGGTAACATGCAAATATGGGAGTAATTGAAAGAACAGTACACAGTAGTTGAAATCAAAGGACACAAATTTATAATTAAACAGATAGTGTAACCATGATGTCATGCAAATATGAGAGTAATCGAAAGAACATTACAGCATTAATTTGCCTAATATAGAAAGAAGAAAAATCCCCTTTAACGTATATGCTGCATGTGGCACCTTTTATCCAAATGTAGCAATATATAGTATATGTTCAGAAAAGTAGGCCATGCCAACCGAGGTAGGGTGAGATTGAACATACCGTGCGCTTCCTGAAGTCATCTGGTATGGTGAGATGGAACTCCTCGGCTGTCTGGCCGAGGCCTGATGTCTCCTTGCACTGTACACTCTATGAATGAAAGAAAACCCTCGAATTAGCTAGAACAAAAATGAATTCATGGCGATTTCGGTCAGGTGATTAAAAGGGGCAGACGGACTGGGATAAGAGATGAGCGGATATTTCAGTAAATTAGTTACCTGGTTCTCCATGAGAAAAACCTCTAATACCATAGATTCCCCAATCGGGCGGAACTGGGTCGATGGCGAGCAGCGTCGAGAAAGTCGGTGGCGATAGGCGGCGGCAAGCGGCAGTGGCAAAAATGCGGTGGGGTTTGCTGGCAGCCGGCGGTGGCGACATGCGTCGAGCTAAGTGGTTGCCGCGGCGATAGGCGATGACATGCAGAGTCGCGGAGGAGTGCAGGTGCGACTGGCGACGGGGGGGTGGCGGGCGGGGGTGAGGGTTTTGTAATGTGGGGGTGGTGAGGGTTTTCTTTTTTCCTTTTTGAATTGGGTGGTGAGGGTTTTCTGTCCCAGAATGCGTTTCGGAGGCAACGGTTTGGTAGACCCAACTGTGTGTGTTAACATCACTCCGGTGAGGGCGATACGGACTACCGTTCAATCTGTATACATCCTACGGTGCAGACATGCGATCTGTGGGGATGCGTTCCGGCCAATCAGAACACACATGCCGTGGCACAATAAAAGTCATTGCACACGGTTCCAAGGTCCACATTTCCTTCGTCGGTTAACCCTAAAAAATTTACCCATGCTAAAAATTCACCCTAATATGCACCGTACGTGTTCAAATTTTTTGCCAACTCTCCACACGTAGCTGTGCGTGTTTTGGGCAAACGGTTGCTAGTCTAAAATTGTGTGGGAAGACCGAAAGTAACACAGACGATTCGCGCTAATAAGTTGTGTGTGCTGTGAGCAATCATAGGTTGGTCAAAGAGAAGCATAAAATTCCATCAACCAAACTGATTGCATACTCATCCATCATCTAGATATAATTAAGCATAGATATAAACATACTCAGGCATAGATAATAAGAGTACTCAAGCATAGCTCAACCATAGTTCCACCGATAATAATAACCATACTCAAGCCTAGATATAATTAATACGCACACACTAGATAGCTAGGGTACTTCTGAACATAACCATAGTTCAAAGGGTCTCCAGGCCTGCACGAAGGTGAAGCTTCTCCAGGTACTCAGCGTAAGCGGCGTGCGCCACCCTGCGAGAATACTTCTGCTTGAAGGTGCCAACGGCTCTTCCTCTTGCATGCGCCAGAACACTTTCAAACGCATCATGAAGGATTTGGTTGTAGAACGGGCATCCAAAGCCCCCATTCCAGGTGCTAACACGCCTGTTATGCTCTCCAGCATAAAGCTCCCTGAGCTTTTGCTTCTTGAAATTCCACTAGCTATCTTCATCCTCGCTGTCGACATAGTCATATAGCACCTATACATATTGTAGAAAATGTGGCGTCAGTATATTTTATAATGCGAATTTGGCAGGCAGAGTTTATGAAACATAGTATATCATGTGACAGCGTGAACCCTAAATCATCAAGTGATCTTGATGAAAGAAATGCATAAATTGAGAGCACACAACTTAGTGCAACAAGATTAAGAGGCTGGTTGGTTTGCTACCAACATTTGGCAAAATCAAAAGTTGCCAACATTTTTTAGATTGGCAATGAAAATTGGTATATGCAACCAATCTCTAGCCAACATTTGGCAGTTGCCAAAATTAGGCATGCCAACTTTTGGCATCAGACCAATTTACATGTCATGAAGTAGGATTAGGATTTGATGGCTATTATTCTAGACAGATCCAAAGATTTTGGTTTGGTTTTTTTAGCACAATCATCTATGTACATTAAAAATCATTTGTAGGACATATATGTAGGACATTAAAAATCAATTCTCAAGATCTGGCTACGAAATATTAGTAGAAACACTAACCCTAGTCGGATTAATAGAAAAAATCATTTGTACAGAACAAACAATTAATCACTAACCCTAGACGTGTTATTAGCAAGATTTTGGTTCGATTATTTTAGCACAATCATCTATGTTCAAACCAATCTAGAAAAAAAATTGGCACAAACATATATGTAGGACATTAAAAATCAATTCTCAAGATCTGGCTATGAAATATTAGCAGAAACACTAACCCTAGTCGGATTAATAGCAAAAGTCATTTGTACGGAACTAACAATTAATCACTAACCCTAGACGGAGGATTATATTTGCAAAGAACATATAACCATAGGATTTATATTCCAAATAGGGGGAGGCAGGACTAACAAGAGAAAGCCTAGGATTAAATTTGCCAAAAAAATGGGTATAGATGACTAACCGGTTCTCCATCGTCATCGGAGTCGTCGCCGGAGTGGTCGTCGGAGTCATCGCCGGAGTGGTCGTCGAGGTCGCTGTGGACCTCCGGCTCTGGCTGGGGAAGCAAGATGGCGGCGCCGACTTCAAGGCCGCGCTGCCGCCCGCGCGAGACCTTGTCCGCGACGACGGCAACCTCTGTGCCCGGCTTCACGCGGTGCTGTGCTTCACTAGCCCTGACATCTCCACTCCCTCCCATGGTGTGCTTCGTCGGCATCCTGATACACTTCAGACGGCGGTGACGACTGAGAACGGCGTCAAGGATGCAGGCGGAGAGAGAGGATTGTGTGTGTAGCCAGAATGGGGGGTGCGGCCGCCTATTATAACCAGCGGCTAGGGCGCGCCATTAATATGGAGCAGTGGGAGCAAGGCGGGCGCCAGTCAAAGGGCTGGCTCGCCTCCCGGCGAGCCTGCGCAGCGGACTTCTCACATGCCTACCGTCATTTCACACAGCTACTCGCGCGTCTCCTGATGACACTGCTCAGCGAACACGCCTCCCGTCAATTCACACACCTTCTCGCACGCCTCCTGGTCTACCTGCGCGGTGGACTGCTCGCATGCGTCCCGTCAACTCACGCCTGCTCGCACGGCATGCGGGATGCGTGGCGGCACGTATATTGTTTTTCTTTTTTGAGGATTAATTCTGCCGCTTTATTAATTAACCGAAGCATGGCCCGTGCATTGTTAGCCTAACACCCACAGTTTGAATAAATAAACCGTTTGCGATATTGTGTTCCAATTATTAATAATCTCTCACTTGCAAGAAACTTATATCAAAACTTGTCTCAAATTTGACCAAAAAAACAATATCACAGTCTATTGGTGTCATATCGTGACACCATGACAAGTTTCATGAATTTCAACCAAGTCTTGGAATTACTGGAATTTAAAAATCAAGATTCTCAATGTTTGAAATTTCTTGCCATTTCTTGCATGGGGACTAAACATGCACCCAAGGACACGAATATGATTTTCCAATCCATTTTGGTGCACTATCACGTGTGCATGTAGTTCAAATTTGATATTTACACATTAAATCCCTAGGAAATCAATCAATGTATAAAAACGTCTGAATGATCTCTGAAGTTTTTTCGAATTTTAACATGACACTCCTTTGGTCACATGTTCACTACAGAAAAAGTTTGACATGCCTCGAAGTGGCGGTGGTGGTGCGACGGGTGGGGGGGGGGTCCGGCACACTATGCGTCGTGAGCCTCCATGTGGGATTGACCGGTTTGTGAGGCAGGTGCCACATAAAAGTCGTGAATTGGATATTTAAACATTACACAACCCTTTCATACATATGTTTGGGCCACATGCATGCAGTGGTGGTCCTCGGACACTCCCTCGTGCGGTTATCAGTGATGCGCCCATTTGTTAGCCCGCGCAAGTTATCACTTTGACCGACAGCGAGAGGCATTTGACCAAAGGTGGATTCATCTTGGCATGTGTTACGGTGTAGATCATGGTGAGATTCCAAACCAAAGTTCGAGTGCGTGCGTACACACGAATCCATCCCACCGGCTCGAAGTGAGGGGAACTACGCGTCGTGAACCTCCGTGTGGGGCATTTCCAGTTTGCGGAGCAGGTGCCACATCAAAGTTGTGCATTGGGTATTGAAACATCACACAACACCTCTTTGGGCCACATGCAGGCGGTGGTTGTCCTATAGCTATCTCGCGCGGTTTATCGGCGATGCTTCCAGCCGTGGGCCCATGAGGTCCATCACTTTGACCTACAGCGAGAGAGGTTAATTTGACCAAGGAGGATTCTTTTTGGTTTGTGTTACGGTAGGAGTATATATATAGCACGCGTAGAAGAGGGGGCATCATATACTACGTGTAGTGAACCTCGCTCCGTGTGGGACTTTACGGTTTCCAAGGCAGGTGCCACATCAAAGTTGTGCATATTGGGTTTTCAAACATCACACAACACCTCCAATACATATATTTGGCCCACACATGCAAGCGGTGGTTGTCCTCTGGCACTCACTCATGCGGTTATCGGTGATGCTTCCATCTGTGTGCATGCTTGGTCCATCACTTTGACCGACAGCAAGAGAGGTTAATTTGACATAGGAGAGGACTAAATTTTGGTTTCTCTTGCGTATAGGTCATGCTAAGATTACATATATAGTATAGTTTGAGCGCATGTGTACGCATGAATCCCTCCAGATGGATCGAAGTGGGGGGAGCACATGAAGTGGGGGGGACTTTACGGTTTGTGAGGCAGGTGACACATGTGCATTGGGTACATTCAAACATCACGCAACACCTCCATACATATGTTTGGGACATATGCATGCAGGCGATGGTTGTCTTCGGACACTATCCCTCGTGTGGTTATCGGCGGCAAGCCCATATTCATGGGCCCGTGTGGACGTCCATCACTTCAACCAACGATGAGAGAGGTTACCAAGGTGGATTAATTCTTCTTGGTTCGTTTTATGGTAGGTCATGGTGAGATTCCAGACCAAAGTTTGAGCGCATGCATACGTACGCATAAATCCCTCTCACCGGCTCAAAGTGGGACCGGGGGACCGGCATACTACGCGTCGTGAACCCTCGCTCCGTGTGGGGACTTTTCGGTTCCAAAGCAGGCGCCACATAAAAGTTGTGGGTATATATATGATTCATACACGAGACAACACTTCCATACATATGTTATCCCACATGCATGTGGTGGTTGTCTTCGAACATTCCCTCGCGTGCTATCGGCGGCAAGCCCATTCATGGGCCCGCATGGACGTCCATCACTTAGACCGACAATGGGAGAGGTTACCAAGGTGGATTCTTCTTGGTTCGTGTTATGGTAGGCTCGAGGTGGGGGGAGCGACATACTGCGCGTCGTGAACCCTCGCACCGTGTGGGGACTTTCTGGTTCCAAAGCACGGTGCCACATCAAAGTTGTGCATTGGGTATTCAAACACCACACAACACTTCCATACATATGTTTGGGCCACATGCAGGCGGTGGTTGTCTTCGGGCACTCCCTCATGTGGTTATCGGCGGCAAGCCCATCTGTGGGGCCACGTGGACGTCCATCACTTCGACCGATAACGAGAGAGATTACCAAGGTGGATTCTTCTCGGTCCGTGTTACAGTAGGTCTTGGTGAGATGCCCTCCCACCGACTCGAAGTGTGTGGGGGGCACTACTCCATACGTCCTGAACCTCCGTGGGGTCGGGGATGTCCGGATTGCAAGGCGCATGTGCCACATCAAAGTTGTGAAATGGGTATTTAAATATCACACCACCCTTTTCATACATATAGTTGTGCCACTGGCAGGTGGTTCATGGTCTCACACATCCCGCGCGCACAAGCTCATTTGTGGGCCCGCACGATCCACCTTGTTGACCGGAAGCGAGAGGGGGGTTGACCATGATGGATTCCTATAGGTTTTGTGTTACGGTGGGGTGAGATGCCAGACCTAGCTATTTGGGGGCATGCTTTCATAGCTATGATTCCCCTCCTGCCGACACGACGTGGGGGCCGGACAAGCAATACTGTGCGCTTTGTGAGACAGGTGACACATCAAAGTTGTGCATTGGATATTTGAACATCAAACCACCCTTTTCATACATATATTTGGTCCACATGCAGGTGTGTTTGTGTTCTGACCCTTTCCCGCATTTTTTTTGCCAAATTTATAAACGCAACAGACACGGTTCCCTCAAAGTACCCGTGTGCCACGCCCGTGCCCCTGTCACATCAGCATAGTCGATTGGGCTCCATGAGGCTTCCCTCGCAATCTCAAAAATATCTACCCGCCCGGAGGGTTTTTCTGTTTGATAGCACACAATTATTATGTTTGGGCCGTGTGCGATGTTTGTTGCTCCCGCTCCGCTTCAATCCCTTCATCCAAATTTTCAGTAGCCCCGGCATTTTACTCCCGCCTCCATCCCTCGCAATCCCAAAAATATCTACCCGCCTGGAGGGTTTTTCTGTCTGATAGCACACAATTATCATGTTTGGGCCGTGTGCGATGTTTGTTGCTCCCGCTCCGCTTAAAAATATCTACCCGCCTGGAGGGTTTTTCTGTTTGATAGCACACGATTATTATGTTTGGGCCATGTGCGATGTTTGTTGCTCCCACTCCGCTTCAATCCCTTCATCCAAATTTTCAGTAGCCCCAGCATTTTATTCCCGCCTAGTAAATTTTCACTAACCGCGACATTTCCTCAAACACCACCTTGGCCCCCCCTCCACACGCACACCCCAGCCAAAACCTCCGCTCACACACACACCACCCCTCCCTCGCTCGAAACCCTAGCTAGCCCGCCGTCGCCGCTGCCTCGCCTCAACCGTCAACCTCAGGTCTGTCCGTGTAGGTTACCCACCGATCTCCATGCCCTCGCCGCCCTGAGTTTCTTAGATGACTCCTGCGAAACACCCCCTTTCCCACAGATCCCCACCCCCCTCTCCCAATCCAGAGCGTTGCAACCTAAGCCCGGCTACGCTTCGCAGGGAGCTCGAGGAGCGAATGGCCAAAAAGAGTTTTATCACGGCCTCTTCGCTCGACGATGGTGAGGTGGTCGCCGAGGCCGTCGAGGAAGCTAACGATGATGACTCGCTGGAGGCTTTCCATCATGGTGTCGCGTATATCAGCATCTCATGGATGTCGGCTATGACATCGAGGTCGTCGACAGAGGCGGCTTGACGCGGGCTATGTCACAGGTTAAGTGGCCCACCCCCAACCCCTCGGGTTCAACCGTCGTCGATCTCACCATGGCCCCGCCGCTAATCTCCTATACCTCACTATCAAGAATTTGCCATCCTTCATCGCCATCGAGCCCCTTTTGTCATATCTGAAGGACACGTTCTGCGCCGCTGGCTTGGGATCCTCAACTGCCAAGTCAGACCTCATCGACGGTGACCACGAGGAGGGCACCCTCTCCGTCTCTTCCAAGGGGAAAGAGCCCATCTGCGACATTAGGGAGGGCACCCTGCAGCCGTGCTCTTCCAAGGGGAAGGAGCCCATCTGCGACAACAGGGAGCGCACCCAGAGTCCGTGCTCTTCCAATTGGTAGGAGCCCATCTGTGACAAGTGAGGAAACCCATGATTTGTTTTGCCATGCCTCTTCCAAGGGGGAAACATCATATGATCGCGCTCGTAGCTTTTGCCATGCTATGTTTTAACCATGCCGTGTTTCAATTGCTATATTTGGTTGTTTGTATTATGCCTTGTTTATTTCAGTTTTTCACAATGTGATGTTCTATATGTGCAAGAATGTGCTGTGCAATTCAATTTTATCAACACTAGTTTCAACGGCCAAAATTGGTTCCTATTGAAGCTGTGGTAGTTAACACGCCCCATGTTTATTTCAGTTTTCTCACAATGTGATGTGCAATCATACAATTTGATGTTTAAGCACAAGCTTAGTTCTATGCAATTTCAACAATACCACTATGAGTGACTATATTTGGTTGATGTTAAACCTGTTGTAGTGAGCATATGCATTGTTTAATGGTTTTTGATTGTTAGGTTGTTTGTACTGAGCATATGTCCAGTTTCAATTGCTATATTTGGTTGTTTGTAGTATGCCTTGTTTATTTCAGTTATTCACAATGTGATGTTCTATAAGTGCAAGAATGTATTGTGTAGTTCAATTTCATCAACACCAGTTACATCGGCCAAAATTGGTTCCTATTAAAGCTGGTATAGTTAACACGCCCCCTGTTTATTTTAGTTTTGTCAAAATGTGATGTGCAATAATACAATTTGATGTTTAAGCACAAGCTTAGTTCTATGCAATTTCAACAATACCACTATTAGTGACTATATTTGGTTGTTGTTAAGCCTGTTGTAGTGAGCATATGCCTTGTTTAACGTTTTTGGTTGTTTATACTGAGCATATGTCCAATTTCAATTGCTATATTTGGTTGTTTGTAGTATGCCTTGTTTATTTCAGTTATTCACAATGTGATGCTCTATATGTGCAAGTATTGACCGCGCAGTACAATTTCATCAATACCACTTCAACGACCATATTTGTTTCCTGTTAAGCCTGGTGTAGGTAATACGCCCCCTGTTTTTTCACATTGTGGTGTTCAATTATACAATTTGATGTTTAAGCACAAGCTATGTTCTATGCAATTTCAATAATACCACTATGAATGACTATATTTGGTTGCTGTTAAGCCTGTTGTGGCGAGCATATGCCTCTTTTAACAGTTTGTGGTTGTTCGGTTGTTTGTAGTTAGCATATGTCCAGTTTCAATTGCTATAGTTGGCTGTTCGTAGTATGCCTTGTTTATTTCAGTTATTCACAATGTGATTTTCTATATGTGCAAGTATGAACTGTGCAGTTCAATTTCATCATTACCAGTTTCAATGGCCATATTTGGTTCCTGTTTAGCCTGGTTTAGTTAACACACCCGTTGTTTATTTCAGTCTTTTTGCAACGTGATGTTCAATTGTACAATTTGATGTTTAAGCACAAGCTACGATCTATGCAATTTCTACAATACCACTATGCATGACTATATTTGGTTGCTGTTAAGCCTGTTGTAGTTAACACCCCTTTCAATTTTTATTTTACAATAACTAGTGTGCATAAACCTGCACAATACCAGTTTGAATGACTATATTTGGTTGTTGTTAATTGTTAGGCCTGTTGCAGTTAACACACCTTTCCACTTGTTTGCTTAACTAGCGTGCTTATACCTGCACACTGAAGCTATCATTTGGAGATTATGTTGTCTACCATGGATATATTTGGTTGATGTTTAGCCTGCTGTGCTTAACATGCCTTTCGATGTACTTACACAGGACAATATTGGGAACGACTGTTGTTGTCCATCGAGGTTAGTTTCATCCCATGGCTTATATATACTCCCTCCGCCCCATAATATAAGATGTTAATTCATCCAATATGTGAGTATATATTGGATGTAATAAGATCTTATATAAAGGGACGGAGGGAGAATTGTACTACATCATTGTGCATTTACAGTTTAGCTTCTAATATTGACTTGGTGCTTGTAGGTACATATGTCATTTGTAAAGATCCGCGCTTCGACCCTTTTTGCGTATGGGGCAATGAGATATTCATGAGCCAGCATCAAGTGAGGAAACTGATAAAGATTGTTAGTAAAATGGGTCAAAAGATGGCAATTAAACTATTTGTTTACACTTTATCCAAGACAACAGTGAACTGCAGGATGGTAAGTAAGAACTCTGCGGACTTCTTTTTACTGCCCATAATGAGTTGTGTTAGATGACAATGTCTGAATCTTTTTCCTTTGCAGTGGTTCCCAAAGCAGTTTACTCAAGATTACCTCTCAAACTACATGATTGGTGGGCATGCAAAGGTTAAAGTATTTGTACCACTACAATGACTATCTAGAAGTCCTCATGAAGACAGTGAAGGATGGGCGGTCGGCCATCACAAGGGGTTGGACTAGAGTCGTGCGTGCCTTTGGCATGGAGGAGGGCACAATATGGGCATTCCGCTTCACCTTGTTCGGCAACCAAAATGTCTTTCGCCTCTTTCTTTACCGTCTTTAATACAAGTATACAACCCTAGTTCATCATTCTTTATTTGGTGCTTATGGAATTCTTTTTTTTATGTAATTCTTGAACATATGTACCTGTGAATCGAATAATGCATTGGTTGTTGAACCTGATGGATATGAATAAAGTTATTGCCTACTTTCAAATTCAAATTCAAATTCGGTACAATTTTAAATTGCAGCGATTAAATTAGGGTGAAAATACGCTCTGCAGGTCATTATGCGGTCTGTAAAGCACAACGTGTGTGATATACCTCATAATCCGACACGTTTCATAGAGAGAAAACATGTGCGACCATGCACACAATTGCCGTTTGCAAAGCGTGTGTGATGTCAGACAATATCACAAACGGTGCGAGCAAACCAAATGTTTGTGATAGTCACCTTATCGTACACGCTTTACAATCATCAACTATTTCTGATGTCGTACGCATTGTAAATGTTGCACCACAGAATAGTGTGTGCGATAGTTATCCCGTCCGACACTCGTATGACAGTCGGACGTTTCGTAAACTCATCCGACATACATACGATGATTAACTTATCTTCTTAATTATATAATCGCATACGGTTTGGGAAAAGTGAATGTGTGTGATAGTCTCCTTGTCATACACGTTTTACAATCGTGAACTGTTTGTGATGGGGCGCGCATCATAAACGTTGCACCACAGAATACCGGGTGCGATGGTAATGCGAGCACACACGAGTAGCAAGGATGGAGCATTTGGGATATTCGGTAGATCACAAACAGTTGTGTGATGACTCGTGTTTGGGAAAGATGTGGGCATCGCATACGCTTAGTTTTGCGAAACGTATGCTTGCATGCTCCCTATCACCGACGGTTTCTGGGTCGTGTGGGAAGGACCCCCCCCCTATCGCACACACAGGCAAGGCGACGGTTTAAAACTTTGTCGCGGAAAGGGGGTGAAAACTGTTTGTATAGCAGGTCGCTGCACCAGTGTATGTTATTGTCATGAGTAAATGTGAGACCTAAGTGTTATCATTCATATGGTTAGTTCATGATCTTTGCTGAAAACTTGAACACTAGTTAAGCATATATACAGCAACAAGAACAAAAGAGTTTGTAAAAGTTTCTCTTTGTCACTTTCAGTTTATCAACTGAATTGCTTGAGGACAAGCAATGAGTTAAGCTTTGGGGAGTTGATACGTCCCAAACGTATCTACTTTTCCAAACACTTTTGCTCTTGTTTTGGACTCTAATTTGCATGATTTGAATGAAACTAACCTGGACTGATGCTGTTTTCAGCAGAACTACCATGGTGTTGTTTTTGTGCAGAAATAAAAGTTCTCGGATTGGGCTGAAAATTTACAGAGAATATTTCTAGAATATATAAAAAATATTGGCCAAGAGATCTGCTGGAGGGGGGCCACCCAGGAGCCACGAGCTCAGGGGGGGCGCCCACCCCCCAGGGCGCGCCCTGTGAGCTCATGGGCCGCACAGGCCTCCGTAAACGACATCTGACGAAGGGTTCAAGAGGCGGCCCAGCCGTGGGCGCCTCCAAGCAAGACACCTCGCGAGGGCCAGGCCTCGCAAGGACCCTCTCCACAAGGGGAGGCTCAACCGAAGACCACCTCCTGCGGCAGGCAGCCTCGCGAGGCCTCCCTCGTGAGGCGGCCTCCCATGAGGCCCTCTGTGTGGGGGAGCCGCGCGGCCCTGGCAGCGTGGCTGCGTGCCTACCACGTGGGTGAGGCGCCTGTACAAGACGACAACGGCCGAGGCCGTGCCAGCAGGCGCGGTCGGGGAAAGATTTCCTCTTTGGTGCTAAAGGAGCAGTGGCAGCTGCCTCTCCCAAAGCTTACCACTTCGGTGCAAGAAGACCACGGTGACACAGCGCGCTAGGGCAGATGTCATCGGCGAGCCCACCAGCGCGTCATGGACGGCGTCTTTTCCAGGCGAAGACTGCTTTTGTCAAGATAGGACTGAGCGCCTGTCCCCCTTTGAATTGCCGTTGTGTGGCGACCCTTCCCGCCAATATTTTCGGGGAAGAGGACCAAGGCAGCTATATAAGGGGCGGTGCTGCTTCCGTAGCGGGGGGCGATTCCACCTCCTTCTACCTTGTAACTACAAAGCATTATCTCCACAGCAATCACAGACTAGCAGGAGTAGGGTTTTACACTGCTTGGTGGCCCAAACCTGGGTAGCTCCTTGTGTCCCTGCCATGCCTCACGTGTGTGTGTGTGTTCCCGTCATGCTCCGCTCGCCGTAGCCTCGCCAAGGTCACCGTCCGGTAGACAGGTAGTGAAGCGGGCCCCCAGTGTTCGAACCAGGGCTTTGGGAGATCCCCCTCTTCGACATTTGGCTCGCCAGGTAGGGGGCCAGTCTTCGCGCCTTCAACCTCGACATCGACATGGCCGACGCGCGACATGAGCGCACCCTGCGCAGGGCTGGAAGGGTCCTCACGGAGCCCGTCGCCAACGGCAACTACCACAGGCGTGCTGGTGTCGCCACCGAGCCCACGGCAAGGGAGGAGCAAGCTTCTTCCCTCCACCCATCCATGCAGCCGCCTGCCCGCACCGCCACCGCATCTTCGCTCGCCCGTCACGACGCGCCAGCCCCGCAAGCTGCTCTGCTCATAGCGCGCGAACTGCTGCGCTACCGCCCCACCGAGGCCGGGTACGATGCCTGGCTCGCGCGCATCACCGAGCTCGTCAACGCCGCCGGAGACGCCCCGGTGCCTTCCTATCCCCTGCCTCCTTCGTCGCCGCACAGTGGGCAGGCCGGACACGGTGCGCCTCCTCCACCTCCTCCGACCGATGATGGTGTGGGACAGCGCCGCGCTGCGCGCTTGCCAGAGTCGTCCCACGGTGCATCCTCGCCACACCACGCCGATGCGAGCTGCCAAATCGTCCGGTGCGCGGCGCCAAACGCATGCATGATCCTCGAGTAGCAGCGCAACTGCCAGAACCGCACCATCCAGGACGTCGCGGCGGCCGGGCGTCAGAACCGCGCCGCTCTCGCCAGTGGCGTAGCCACCTACAGCGGGGGCTGCCTTGCCTTCACTCGCGAGCTACACCGCGTGGTGTGGCCTGTGAAGTTCAAGCCAGAACTGCCTCCTCGCTACGACGGCACCCCCAACCCCGTGGAGTTCCTGCATCTCTACACCGTGGGCATCCAGGCTGCAAGCGGTGACGACAAGGTCATGGTGAATTGGTTCCCCATGGCCCTCAAGGACGCCGCACGCTAATGGCTGATGAGCCTCTCCGAGGCCTCCATCTCCTCGTGGTCCGAACTATGCCGGTAGTTCGTCACCAACTTCAAGGGCACCTATGAGCGCCCCCTCATGCTCAACGACCTGTGCCCCGTGCGCCAGTGCCCTGGCGAGACCCTCCGCAAGTACATCCAGCGCTTCAGCCAGGTGCACAACAAGATCCCGCGTGCTTTCGATGCCGCGATCATCTCCGCATTCTCCTCCAGCGTCACGGACGTCAGGATGCTCAAGAAGCTCTCCATCAACTATGAGCTCGACACCGTGGTCGCATTGTTCGACCTCCTCGACAAGTGCGTCAAGGCTGAAGAGGGCCGCCTCTTCGCCCACAACGACCCTGACGCGGTGCCAGACGCCGCCAAGACCAAGGGCAAAGACGCCAAGCGCAAGGGCCCTGCCATGCTCGCGGCGGAGACTGAGCAGAAGCGCGGACGCGACCGCGACGAGGCTAAGAAGGATGGTCGCCCCTTCTGCACCTACCACAACATGCACTCCCACAGCACCGAGGACTGCCACGAGCTCAAGCTGCTTCGCGACGACCACCAGGGCAGGCGCGGCGACCGCAACGAGCGTGGCGTGAGCCGCGGAGGCGGCCGCAGCGGCAATCGCTGGGGAGACCGCAACAACAACTACCGGCAGGGCTGACAGAACCAGCCGCGGCAGGCTGACCCTCATGCCAACGCCGCCCCGCCGCGCCCCGGCAGGAACGACGGCAATCTCCCTGACGAGAATGCTGGGGGCTATCAGGAGCCTTGCGAGGTGGCATGCATCCTTGGCGGGTCCCAGGCCCCCTCATACAACCGCCACTTCAAGCAGTTCTCCCGCGAGGTGAACGCGGCCCTCCTGGGGGTCGAGGCCTCCCGGCCCCTCAAGTGGTCACAGTACCCAATCTCCTTCGACTCCAACGACCACCCCAAGTCCACGAGGTCCGTGGGCACCATTCCCTTGCTGTGCATGCCCACCATCAACAATGTCACCGTCACCAAGACGCTCATCGATGGTGGTGCGGGCCTCAACGTGCTCTCCATAGAGACCCTCGAGAAGCTTCAAGTGCCCTACGAGCGCCTGATGCCGATGAGGCCCTTCACAGGTGTGACCGATGGCTCCACCTTGCCTCTAGGGCAAGTGTGCCTTCCCGTCATCTTCGGCACCCGCAAGAACTACCGCACCGAGCTCATCGACTTCAACGTGGCACACATCGGCCTACCCTACAATGCCATCTTGGGCTACCCCGCGCTCGCCAAGTTCATGGCAGTGACCGACCACGCCTACAACACCATCAAGATGCCGGGATGCAGCGACACCATCACCATCCGCTGTGACGAGAAGGATGCGGTACGCTCCCTCGAGCACGCCTACAAGACCGCCGCCACCGCTCACCCTACCGACGAAGACGACGTCGGGCCTGCCGAGCCCGCACCCGCGAAGAAGAAGCAGCTGTTCTCTCAGGCACGCACCAAGACGAAGAAGGTGTCGCTGGATGGCAGTGGCTCCGGGCCCGCCATCACCATCGGCAATGGCCTCTCTCCCAAATAGGAAGGCGCGCTCGTCGCCTTCCTCCGGGAAAATGCTGATGTGTTCGCATGGATAGCATCAGATATGTCCGGTGTGCCGAGGGAGGTGATCGAGCACCACTTAGCGGTGTGCCCCAACGCATGCCCCGTGAAGCAAAAGGCACAGCGTCAGTTGCCCGAGAAGCAAGAGTTCATCGTTTGAGAAGTTGAGAAGCTTCAGGAGGTAGGAGTCATCTGCGAGGTACGCCACCACGAATGGGTCGCCAACCCTGTCGTGGTCCCCAAGCACAGCGGCGAGGGGAGGATGTGCGTCGACTTCACCAGCCTCAACAAGGCCTGCCCCAAGGACCCTTACCCGCTGCCACAGATCGACCAGATCGTGGATTCCACCACTGGGTGCGAGTTGCTGTGTTTTCTGGACGCCTTCTCAGTCTACCACCAGATCAAGATGACAAAGGAAGACGAAGAGAGGACGGCCTTCATCACCCCCTACAGAGTGTACTGTTACATCTGCATGCTTTTCGGCCTGACGAGCGCGGGAGCCACCTTCCAGAGGCTGATGCGCATCGCCCTGGGGCCCCAGATAGGAAGGAACGCAGAGGCCTACGTCGACGACATCGTCGTGAAGAGTTGCAAATCATGCTCCCTCATCGCGGACCTCAAAGAAACCTTCGTGAAGGATTGAAAGTATGTCTAGAGGGGGGGTGATTAGACTACTTGACCAAATAAAAACCTATCATTTTCCCAATTTTAGTTGTGGGCAGATTTTAGCAAGTACACCAAGTCAAGTATCACCCTACACATGCAATTCTAAGAGTGTAGCAACGGAAAGTAAAACATTGCACATGTAAGTAAAGGAGGGGTTTGGAGATTTCAAACGCAATGAAGACACGATGATTTTTGGCATGGTTCCAATAGGTGGTGCTATCGTACGTCCACGTTGATGGAGGCTTCAACCCACGGAGGGTAACGGTTGAGCGAGTCCACGGAGGGCTCCACCCACGAAGGGTCCACAAAGAAGCAACCTTGCCTAGTCCACCATGGCTTCCGTCCACGAAGGACTAGCCTCACTCAGGGTAGATCTTCATGAAGTAGGCGATCTCCTTGCCCTTACAAACTCCTTGGTTCAACTCCACATGATCTTGGAGGCTCCCAAGTGACACCTAACCAATCTAGGAGACACCACTTTCCAAAAGGTAATAAATGGTGTGTTGATGATGAACTCCTTGCTCTTGTGCTTCAAATGATAGTCTCCTCAACACTCAATCTCTCTCACACAGATTTGGCTTGGGTACGAGAAGGATTGGAGTGGAAAGCAACTTGAAGAGGCTAGAAATCAAGGTTCAAATGGTTGGATTGGAATCTCTTGATCTCAACACATGAGTAGGTGGTTCTCTCTCAGAAAATGTATGGTGGAAGTATAGGCACGTTCTGATGGCTCTCGCATAGAGTAGGTGGTGGTGGAGGGGTATATATAGGCAGCACCAAAAATCCAACCGTTACAAGTACTTTACCCAACTCGGTGACACCGACATGAAATCTCAGTGAGACCGACTAGTGTAAAAGACTTGACCGTTAGGCTTTTCGGTGAGGCCGAACGAAACATCTCGGTGAGACCGAAGTGCAATGGCTAGGGCAAGACCATGTTTTAGTAGTTCCAAAAATTTCATCTCGGAAATTCTGAAGTGAAGTGACATCGTTACAGCAACTTGGTCAGGCCGTCTCGGTGAGACCGAGAACCATTTCAGTCCGAAGTGTTAGGGTTTGGCATGTGGCATTGTATATAGCAATCTCGGTGGGTCCGAATGGGAGTGTTTCGGTGGGACCGAGATCAACTTTAGGGTTTTGGATAGGAATGAAGTGAAGAAGTGTTTGAGGGTTTTGGAGCAATATCACTAAGCACTTGAGCAATTGAGTCATGACCAAAACCTCACCCCCTTTTAATAGTATTGGCTTTTCCTATGGACTCAATGTGATCTTGGATCACTTAACCAAAAATGTAGAGTCTTGAAGCTTTGTCAATCTTTGTCCTTAGCATTTTGAGGGGTTCACATTCACTAGTCCATGCCATGCCAATCATTGATCTTTTCTGAATCTATTATCAATGAGCATTAGATCGATGACATATATCTTGTATTAATTACCAAAACCACCCGGGGATTAGTTGCACTTTCAATCTCCCCCTTTTTGGTGATTGATGACAACATATAGATCAAAGCTTCGACAAAAGATATAAATAATGAAATACATCGTCGCTTTGAGAAGTATGTGATAAGTAAGAGCTCCCCCTAAATTTGTGCATTATTTAAAATTTGCATTTGAATGCAAATGCACAATCGATTAGGATCATGGGTCACTCTTCCATGTCACATACATCTTGGTGGAGCGCACAAAATGATAAGATTACAATGTAATAAGCACTCATCGCCAAACAACCAAGTGAATGATCATACAAAGAGCATATAAGTAGATATCCAATTAAACATAGCATCAAAGTACGGTATGATCAAGCACACAATAACATAGTCTTAAACGAGCATCAAGCAAAAGTAACTCAAGGTAGCACGAAACTCTCAAAGAAATCAAGCAAAACACTCTCTCTCGAAGCTAAATGATCTATACAAATTCTCCCCCTTTGGCAACAAGTACCAAAAAGATCAAATAAGTATAGAGCTAAACGTCGCTCTAGGCTTGATCTCTGGCAGCTCCTGGTGATGAAATCCTCCGACTTGCAACGTCGGTGTGCGTAGACGTCATCAGAGTGGATAGAAGCGCATCTACAAAGATCTCAGCTGAAGTCTGTGCAGCTGGTGGAGTAGATACTGGAGGAACTGAAGGTGTGACAGCTGGAGCAGCAGCAGGAGCAGAGACTGTGGCTCTGGAAGTGACTGGCACAACTGCTGATCTGGGCATAGTCTAAAACCGAGTAGTCGTGGGAAGACCTATGCCCAGATGATCCTCATCATCACTGCTGGTGCCCTTCCTGACTTCATCCACCTGTGACTTCAAGGTCTCAACAATAGTATGTATCTCAGTGACCTTAATGTCAAGATCATGAAATTTAGTCTCAACAATCCTCTCAAGACTCTTCTAATTTTCTGCGAGGTTGGCCAAACTCCGCTCAATCCTCTGAGTAGCTCGAAGAAGATATACCATCTGGTCAGACTTTGTTTTCAATTGTGGAGCAGTGGAGGCACTTGGCTCAGTAGCCCTTGTTGCTTCAGCTTCTGCTTGTGCTGCAGCTGAGGTAGGATGGGTAGGGTCCATCGTCACTGTGTTGTCCTCAAACTCAGGCTGTAGCGGCAGATGTTCACGATCCAGCAGAAAGGTCTTGTTTGCACCCTTCGAGTTAATGAGCAACTGAATATGCGGGGCAAAACCACAAGATCTCTTCTGATCAGCAGCAGCTCTCTTCACGTTCTCCACAATGAGATCCATCACCTTGAATTTCTCATGTTGGTCAATATGATGCAGCATGTTGATGGAGTGACCACAAATCATCTTCTCATTGCCCGACTTGGGCATCAAAGTATGCCTCATGATGATGTTGGAGGTGGCTAGACCTGCCAACAAGTGATAAACTGAGCCAAGCTTATGAGAATCCTTGTACTTCTCAGGAATCTCAGTGTACAAGTTAGCCATGGTATTGTGGTCCATCTTTAGCTTAGCATAGACATCAATGTCGTCCTCTTCAGCCTCAGGCACACCTAACAAAGTGGCCCACTCAAGCACGCTAGACTGGTACCTGACTCTTTTGGTCATCCAAACTATCCTTCCATTGGGATAGAAGTGAGCTGTCGAGTAAAATTGCATGATCATCTCATCATTCCATGCAGTCAGCTTCTTCCCAATGAACTCATCAACACCAATTGTCCTAAAATCCTCATGAACGTGGGGGAAGTTATCTTCATTTGCATCAATGTATTTCCAATCCACCCATCTCATGTCACTGACTACAGGCTTCTTGTCAAGAAGCACTATCTGATAGAAGTCTTGCTGCTCCTTGGTGTGAAAACGGTAATCAACAGCAGTTCTCCTTCTCGCGGAGTAAGGATCTGACTCTCTCCATTTTCTCAGTCCCTTGTCCTTTCTTTCTTTCATGTTCTCTGCTATGGGATGTGTGTCATCATGCTCAGGCAATCTAGGTCTCAACTTCCTTAGCACTGGGGCAGCATCATCATCATCTTTTCTCTCAGGCACTGGGGCCTTGTTCTTCTCTGCAGCTGGTACATCACTGGTAGTCCTCTTGGGCTTGACAGCAGCAGGTTTGGCCTTGGAAGAAGTAGCACCCTTCATAGCATCACCCATGAGTTTTTGTTGTTGAAAGAACATGTGCTGCCCCCATGTTTGGTTTTGGTAATTGATGACAATCTCTATGGACTAATGGCTGCCTTGAGTTATAGTTGAAGGGTTTATCCATAGGCTTTGCTTGTAGACCATTTGTTGGTCTCAAGGTGATTTGAAGAAGAATATGTGTTGACCAAGGTGCTATTCAAGGATTTATCCAAAGATTGGTCATGTGAGTGTTGAGCCTATTGCAAGCATGTCTTGAAGAAGAAGATTGTGTGAACATTCATGTTTACCTTCAAGACATCATCCTAATGAAGAGAGTTGGAAAGATTCAAGGTTGATCAAGACTAAATATGAAGAGTGATTCAAGTTGATCAACACACAAAGCGTAGAAGATGTACCGAGTGGGATCAAGTGATCTCACGGTATGGTAAGTATTGTCCATTACGCTTTGTGTACTAACCCATGTTCTATGCGAGAGTTCTATGTGGGGTTAGTATGTTTCCATGGGCTTGCGTCAAGAGGAAGATCTCATTCAACCCATGGAGGATGACATCAAGTGGTGATCGTCATCAAGATTGCGGTGTGCAAGTTCAAGTGGAGCATCACGAAGAGATCACTGCTTGAAGCTTGCCGTCCATTGTGGTGACAATGGACTTGTGAAGATGTGCCGAAGAGCGGCTCACCCATAGTGGAGTATGGGGGAGCAATCAACTAGTATTCATCGAGCCGGCGCAATCAAGAAAGGTGGTCCAACTTGAGGAGGTCAAGATCGTCATCATCTAGCTCAAGTGGACTGTGCGCAAGGCAAAGGTTTGCCCTTGATAGGTTTTCTATTTTACCGGTCTCATGGTAGTAGTTGGGAGACCGGGTTATAGGATCGATAGCCGTTCTATCAAGGGGGGCTCTCAAGTGAGTAGCTTTATCGTATCATTCGTAGAGAGATCAAACCATTGCATCCTTGCATCATCTTTCTTGGTTCTTGTTTGATGTTTCTCTTTGTGAGTTTTTGAGCTTATGGTCATCTTCATGACAAGCTCGAGTTCATCGAAAGCGGAGTTCATATTTGCATCCTCTATGATGTTTTCGATGTTGGAGTTTATGCCGGTTCTTCATTCATAGAGGTTTCTCATCTCTATATGTTAGGCATATCTCCCCTGCCACTTCTTATTATAACCAGTCGATGTTGGATAGTGCTTGTCGTTATCTATCCAACAAGCTTGAGTTTGCTCAATTCGGAGCTCATTTGCAGAAGTTATGGCAGTTTCAGTCTCTGGGCAGTTTTCTTGTCACCCAAGTGGTAGTACCGCTCGGTACCACGGTAGTACCGCTGTGGTCTACCGCAGCGAGTACCGCTTGTGGGATTTTCTTCTGTTGCCTAATTTATTTGTGCGGTAGTGGCACGGTAGTAGCACGGTAGTACCGCTTGGGCGGTACTTCCGGTTTCTACTACCGCTGCTAGTTCCGCTTGGGAAATTCCTTCTGTGCACGTCTCTGTTGCCGATATTTGTTAAACGGAAGTAGTGCGGTAGTAGAGTGGTAGTACCGCTTAGTGCGGTACTTCCGCCCTCCACTACCGCTGCTACTACCACTTGTGTTTCGAAGAGTGTGCAAGCTTCTGTTGCTCTATTCTCCTTAGCGGTAGTAGAGCGGATGTAGGGCGGTAGTACCGCTTGCGGCGGTAGTACCGCTCCAGTACCGCTCCACTACCTCGTTTCTGAGCTATTCTGCGAACCTTTGCGGTAGTACCACTTGTGGGTGCAGTAGTACCGCTTCGTGCGGCACTACCGCGCTCATGTGCTTGCTGTACTCACTGGCTTCGGCTGGTAGTACCGCTCTAAGCGGTAGTACCGCTCCTTGGAGCGGTAGTACCGCTTGAGTGCGTCCAGCACAGGTAACGGTTCGATTTGGTGGGGGCTATAAAAGGGGTCTTCTTCCCCAACGGTTTTCTTATCCTTTGAGCTCGTTTTTGCCCCCCATTGCTGATCTTCTTGAGCTTGCTAACTCTCAATCCCTCCAATGATTCTTGCTCCTTCTTGAGGGAAAAGAGAGAGGAGATCTAGATCCACATTTCCACCAATCACTTTCTCCTCTAAGTGAGGGGAACCCCTTGGATCTAGATCTTGGAGTTCTTGGTGTTCTCCTTGTTCTTCCTCTCATATTCCTCCATAGCTTTTGTTGCTTTGGTGGGATTTGGGAGTGAGGGACTTGACCACTTCGTGTGTTCTTGCCATTGCATTAGTTGCATCGGTTTGAGTTCTCCACGGTGATACGTGGAAGTGAGAAGTTGAGAAGCTTATTACTCTTGGGTGTTTGAGCACCCTAGAGCTTGTTCCTCTTGGGTGCCTTGGCGCCCTAGATGGCTTGGTGGTGCCTCGGAGCTCAATCATTGTGGTGTAAAGCTCCGGGCAAGCGTCGGGGTCTCCAATTAGGTTGTGGAGATCGCCTCGAGCAATTTTTCGGGTACCTGTGACCGCCCCCAAGGGTTGCCAAAGTGTACGGGTTCGGTGACCGCCCTCAAGGGTTGCCATTTGTACGGGTTCGGTGACCGCCCTCAAGGGTCCCTTAGTGGAATCACGGCACCTTGCATTGTGCGAGGGCGTGAGGAGAATACGGTGGCCCTAGTGGCATTGTTGGGGAGCATTGTGCCTCCACACCGCTCTAACGGAGATTAGCATCCGCAAGGGTGTGAACTTCGGGATACATCGTCGTCTCCGCGTGCCTCGGTTATCTCTTACCCGAGCCCTTTACTTATGCACTTTACTTTGTGATAGCCATATTGTTTCTAGTTATATATCTTGCTATCACTTAGTTGTTTATCTTGCTTAGCATAAGTTGTTGGTGCACATAGGTGAGCCTAGTCGATTTAGGTTTTGTGCTTGACAAATTAAACGCTAGTTTTATTCCGCATTTGTTCAAGCCTAAACCGTAATTATTTTAAAGCGCCTATTCACCCCCCCCCCCTCTAGGCGACATCCATGATCTTTCAGTTGTTTAGGAGGAGGTGGATTTGCAGCTTGTTCTTCCTCATCTGTTGCATCATCTCTTCTCATTGAAGTGGGTTTGAATACCACTTGAGCTGTAATTTTCCTTTCCCTCTTCTTGCCTGTTTTCAGAGACTTGCTAGGTACTTGCTGAGATCCTTTTGGATTCTCTGAGGAAATGCCCCTCTTGGCAGCAGTAGATGAAGAGATCTTTCTAGTGACTCCTCTCTCCTTTTTAGTACCTGCATACTCTTTCTGGACAGTAGTTTTCTTCTTGGAGGTGACCTCTTCTATCTGGAAATCCTCATCCTCATCATCTGAATTCTTCCTCTTCCTAGTCCTTGTGGCAGCCTTGGGTAGACTTGGAGAGCTCCGCTCTCCCTCAAGATAGCTCTCTTCGGGACTAGTGCCTGCTTCCAAGTCAACACTTGGCTCAACTGACATGTTCTGGCTATCACTGTTATCTGACATGCTGACTCTAACCCTGAGAATAGATTAGGTGAGGCAGAGTAGATGAGTATCACAAAATGCAGCCAATTTTTGAAAAAAATTGAATCCAAACTTCAGTTTGAGGCTTTCACAGAAGGTATTTCGGAATTACCGATTTGATAATCTCGGTAGCACCGAAAGCAGCAGCAGAGACTTGGCCACACGGTTTCGGTCAGAACGATGTGTGTCCCGGTCTCTCCGAAGTGCTAGGGTTCTACTGAGATTTTAATTTCGGTTTCACCGATCAGTACATCTCGAGGGCACCAAAGTGTACTTAGTGTAGTGGCCAGCGGCCAAATCAGTGAATCCGATCCTTTCAATTCGGTCAATCTGAGATAAATTTTGCGAAACCCTAACCCTAAAGTTTAAAATCAATCTAACGCTAGGAATTTCAGTGGATAAGGAATTTCAATCCGTGGCAAGATCTAGGCGAACCATCCATGCATTGAATCGGAAATTAGAACACGGACGGGGTCGAATCTCACCCTAACTTGGTCGAGATCCTCTACGGCGGCAACGGCGGAGAGGAATGCCGTTGACGGCGATGGAATCTAGCGGCGAGGGCGCACTGGAGACGAAGGTGATGATCCGGAGACCAGGGCGACGGCAGCAACGGGGGTGCGGGAGCATAACGTTTGAAGAAATTTTCAACGTACGGGCCGCAGACATATATATACCCGTGTGTTGTCGGTAGAACCGATCGAAATGAATCGGTCTCACCGAGACGCATAACTGCCAAAGACAGCGAGCTTCGGTGAAGCTGAGTTTTTCAGGTCGGTTGCACCGAGATGGAAGTAAGGATCAGTCTAAGTGCTTTCGGTGGAGCCGAATTTGAGTGTGTTGGTTCGACCGAAAAGGCACTTAGAGGGTTTTGGAAGTCATCCCTAATCAGATCGGTGGCTCCGAGTGCTCCTCACCCGGAGGGTCCGAAAATGAGCTTGTTCAAATTTTGTGATATAGCATGAATAGAATTTGAGACAAGATGAGATAGATAGCTAGAGAAGGTTCTTAGGCATTCTTGTACATCCACTTGGCCAAATAAACCAAATCAATCAAAACAACAAATGGATGTCCTCGAATGGGAAATATGCACATCAACATGTTCACACAATAAGATAGCAAATGAAATATGTGTCAAACATGCACAACCAATTCTAGCAGCTATCAAGCAATGGGCGATGACATTGTCATCGATATATGAGTATATTGACATAGGACCCAATTGAGAACATTTGATCATAGGTCATACTCATCGTTTAAGCACAAGTGGGGTTACCACTTTTACATAAAGCATTAATGTGTTCACATCATTAGAGTTGCTTTGACTCAAGTCTTAGAGTAAAGCCCCCCCTAGATGTGATATCCCCCCAAAGAGGGATGAACTAACCTTGGGTTTTGTCGATGATGACTTCATGTAGATGTTGTAGATGTGGATGCTCAATGTTGATGTAGACCATCAAGAGTTGGGAGCAATCCTTGGAGTTTTGCACTTTCAATACCTACATGGGTTAGTCCCACAAGGAACATACAAAGATATCCATAGACATAGAGTGAAATGTACACATTATGATGATGTCCATGAATGCATTGAATACCTTGTCCCTTGACTTACCAACAAGAGGGTTTGTGACTCCATGAACTAGTGCAAGATGTTGAAGTTGGTTGCACAAGTCTTGCTATAAATGAATGTGAGTGAAGTTTGTTGGCGGAGTCTGCTACTTGTAGTCTGCGTTGGTGTAGGATCGAAAGTATGTCTAGAGGGGGGGTGATTAGACTACTTGACCAAATAAAAACCTAACCTTTTCCCAATTTTAGTTGTAGGCAGATTTTAGCAAGTATACAAGTCAAGAATCACCCTACACATGCAATTCTAAGAGTGTGGAAGCGGAAAGTAACAATTGCACATGTAAGTAAAGGAGGGGATCGGAGATTTCAAACGCAATGAAGACACGATGATTTTTGGCGTGGTTCCGATAGGTGGTGCTATCGTACGTCCACGTTGATGGAGACTTCAACCCACGGAGGGTAATGGTTGCGCGAGTCCACGGAGGGCTCCACCCACAAAGGGTCCACGAAGAAGCAACTTTGCCTATTCCACCATGGCTTACGTCCACGAAGGACTAGCCTCACTCGGGGTAGATCTTCACGAAGTAGGCGATCTCCTTGCCCTTACAAACTCCTTGGCTCAACTCCACATCATGTCGGAGGCTCCCAAGTGACACCTAACCAATCTAGGAGACACCACTCTCCAAAAGGTAATAGACGGTGTGTTGATAATGAACTCCTTGCTCTTGTGCTTCAAATGATAGTCTCCCCAACACTCAAACAACTCCTCACAGATTTGGCTATGGTGGAAGAAGGATTTGAGTGGAAAGCAACTTGGGAAAGGCTAGAAATCAAGGTTCAAATGGTTGGATTGGAATGTCTTGATCTCAACACATGAGTAGGTGGTTTTGTTTCAGAAAATGTATGATGAAAGTGTAGGCACGTTCTGATGGCTCTCCTTTCTTAGGAAGGAAGGGTGGAGGGGTATATATAGCCTCCACACAAAATCCAACCGTTACACACTTTTGACCCAACTCGGTGGCACCGATCAGAAATCTCGGTAGCACCGAACTGTGTAAAAGATATGAACGTTAGGAATCTCGGTGGGACAAAACAACTCGGATGGACCGATGTGCAATGGTTAGGGCAAACCTCGTCTCGGTGACACCGATTGCATCAACTCGGTGGGACCGAAGTGAAGCAATAAGGCAAAAAAGAGTTGGCAAGCCATCTCGGTGAGACCGATTTGCAAATCTTGGTGGGACCGAAGTAATTGCAAACGATTACAGAGAGTTGGCAAGGCCATCTTGGTGGGACCGAGATCCATATCGGTGGATCCAATTTGTTAGGGTTTTGGCAGTGGCTAAGTCCAGATGAACTCGGTGGCTCCGGATAGGAAATTTCGGTGGGGCCGAATTGGAATGTAGGTTTTGGACATATTTGGATGGAGAAAGTGGTTGAGGGTTTTACAGCACCGTCACTAAGCATTCGGGCAAAAAGACCATTAAGCAACACCTCATCCCCTTTTAATAGTATTGGCTTTCCTATGGACTCAATGTGATCTTGGATCACTTAACAAAAAATGTAGAGTCTTGAGCTTTTGCCAATCCATGTCCTTAGCATTTTGAGGGGTCCATATCTCTAGTCCTTGCCATGACAATCATTGAACATCCTGAAATATTTATCTTGAATGGACATTAGTTCAATGAGATATATGTTGTTACAAATTACCAAAACCACCAAGGGAGCAAATGTGCTTTCAGTTGGTATTTCCCCGAAGAGGAGAGGATGATGCAGTACAGTAGAGATAAGTATTTCCCTTAGTTAAGAACCAAGGTTATCAATCCAGTAGGAGAACCAAGCAAAATTCCGTTAAGTGCACCTGCACACACAAGAGCAAACACTTGCACCCAACGCAAATAAGAGGGTTGTCAATCCTCTTAGCGGTTATTTGCAAGGATTAAATCTTATCGAGGTAAATAGATAAACTAAAATACTAATTAAAATAAAAGTAAATAAATTGCAGCAAGGAATTTTTAGGTTTTTTATATGATAAAGATAGACCCGGGGGCCATAGTTTTCACTAGAGGCTTCTCTCTCGAGCACAGAAACATACGGTGGGTAAACAAATTACTGTAGGGCAATTGATAGAAAAGCAAATAATTATGACGGATTCATGGAAATGATCATGTATATAGGCATCACGTCCGAGAAAAGCAGACCGACTCCAACCTGTATCTACTACTATTACTCCACTCATCGACCGCTATCCAGCATGCATCTAGAGTATTAAGTTAATAAAAACAGAGTAACGCCTTAAGCAAGATGACATGATGTAGAGAAGCAAATTCAAGCAATATGAATAAACCCCATCTTTTTATCCTTAATGGCAACAATACAAATACGTGTCATGTCCCCTTCTGTCACTGGGATTGAGCACCGCAAGATTGAACCCATCACAAAGCACCTCTCCCATTGCAAGATAAATCAATCTAGTAGGCCAAACCAAATCGATAGATCGGAGAGAAATACAAAGCTATAACAATCATGCATAAAAGAGTTTAGAGAAGACTCAAATATTTCTCATGAATAATCTGATCATAAACTCACAATTCATCGGATCCCAACAAACACACCGCAAAAGAAGATTACATCGGATAGAACTCCAAGAACATCAAGGAGAACATTGTATTGAAGATCAAAGAGAGAGAAGATGCCATATAGCTACTACCTATGGACCCGTAGGTCTGTGGTAAACTACTCACACATCATCGGAAGGGTAGCAAGGTTGATGTAGAAGCCCTCCGTGATCGATTCCCCCTCCGGCAGAGTACCGGAAAAGGCCTCCAGATGGGATCGCGGAAGAACAGAGGCTTGCGGTGGTGGAAGGGTTTTCTCTTCTGGCTCTATGATGGTTTCCCAATATTTGTGAATTTATAGAAGTGGAATTAGGTCAAACGGAGTCACGTGGGCCCCACATGGCAACAAGGCGCGTCCCCCCGGGGTGCGCCCTGTTGCCTTGTGAAGCCTCCATGAGGTTTCTAGCCTCCTCCCGAAGCTTCCAAGGTTTCTTTTGTCCAGAAAAAAATCTCCAAAAAGTTTCGTGGCATTTGGACTTCATTTGGTACTGTTTCTCTGAAAAGCCAAAAACAAGCACAAAACAGCAACTAGCACCGGGCACTAGGTTAATAGGTTAGTCCCAAAAAATGATATATAATTTCATATAATTGCATATAAAAACATCCAAGATTGATACTATAATAGCATGGAACAATAAAAAATTATAGATACGTTGGAGACGTATCAAGCATCCCCAAGCTTAATTCCTGCTCGTCCTCGAGTAGGTAAATGATAAAAACAGAATTTTTGATGTGGAATGTGTAATACCCCCAGTGTCATGCCACAGTGACCTCACACTAATGATGCCAAGTCATCATCATTAAATCCTAAGAAATGCAATTAAGAAATAATTTAACTCAAATTCAAAATTCAAATAACAAGTGAATTTAGAAAAACTTCAAACTTGTAAACAAAATAGTTCATAATGATGCAAATAATCCCAAAGCAATTATAAAAATAAAATCAACATTAATTGGATTTCAAAATTTACCCTAACATCCAAAAACAGTACCCAAAACAGCATTATTAAATCCATTTTCATTTTGAAAAATTCAAATAAATACATCTAACTCCCAAACTTTTTGTGGCAGTGCTAAATAATGCATAGTATTTATGTGGCAAGTCCCGCATTTTACAAAAATCAATTGCTATTTGATTTAAATGCAAAACAGAAAGGAAAAATAGAAGTAGAAAAACAAAATGGGAAAATGGAAAAACCCTCACTGTGCACTCTAGCCCACTTGCTACAGTGCAGGCCCAGCCCACCCATACCTCTCCTTCTACCTCCTGCCTCCGTGTTGGCCGCCCAGCGTGCGCACGCCATGGCCCCCCTCGCGCACGCACGACAGCGCGCGGCCGCAGCCCCGTGGTCGCCTGTAAGGACCCCCCGCAACCCCCTGAACCCTAGCGCCTCCTCCCTTCCCCTCTTTCTCGCTCTCCCTCCTGTTAGGGAGCACACCCGAACGCGTCCATGGCCGCGCCCCGTCGTTAACACGGCCACCGGCCACCCCGAGCCACGCCGAGCTTTCCATCGGCTCCGCCATCATCGTCTTCGTCGTATACGCCCTCGGGTTCGAGCAGGGACACCGCCAAGCCGTCGCCATCGTCGATCTCCCCCGACTGGATCGCCGCGGTCTGCCGCTCGACTCGCTCCCCTCCGACGAGCCCCGGCCTCCCCGAGCAGCTCCTCGTCACTGCGGTGAGCTGCTACGCCGTATGCGTTTCTTCCCCCTCCCTCTGGTCCTCTCTAGTGTCGTTTTCGAGCAACGCCGCCCGCCGTCGCCTGGACACGTCGCCGGCATCACTTCGGTGACCAAACGGCCACGCCTTGCAGCTCGTTAGCTTTGCCGCGAGCCGTAGGCCATCCCTAGCCCTTTCGTTTGACCGCACGAGCGTTGTGGCCACGGACCCGTGCTTATCCGAGCTCCGGTCGCCGCCCAGGCCGCTGCCGTGCTCGACGCCGGCCACCACAGCGCCAACGGCCACCACCGCTGGATGCGCGCGGACGCCAGGGTCCCGTAGCACCTCTCCGCGCGCCGATCCATGGCCAGATGGCCGTTTTCGACGCCCGCAACCCTCGCTGGTGCTCGCTGGAGGTGCGCCGCCGTGCGCCGGCGTGTTAACTCCGGTGGGTCCCGCACGTCAGGTCGTTAACAGCTAACCCCCGCCCTAACAGACGCTGACGAGTGGGCCCGCTACTATAGCGGCTTAATTAAGCCAACTAGCGGTGTTAATTAGTATACTCACTAACATCTGGGCCCCACCCCGCTAATTAGCTAATTAGATTAGTTTAAAACCCTGTTAAACTAACAGAGGTTGACCACTGGGTCCCACTGGGCCCAGTTGACCTGTCAACTGCTGACTGGGCTGGCCCCAGTCAATGACAGGTGGGACCCACTGGTCCTATTGACCAGTCAACGGTCATAGTTGACTGCTGACTAGGCAGTCAACTGGGACCCACCTGTCAGCCTAATAAGCACTTTGCTGGGTACACTTCTGTGTACCCATAGCAATTAATATTTAAATGTTTTTCAAATTAAATAAATCAAGCAATTCCACAAAATTATTAAAACTTTGAAAAATCATATAAAATAAACCGTAACTCGGATGAAAATAATTTATATATGAAAAATGATCAGAAAAATGAGACAAATCCGAATATGTCATCTGCATACATGATAGAATCCTCTAAGTAGGTGAACCTGTAACTTTAGGCCTGTTTCTGGTAGATGAATAGTGCATGACATCAGATAAATAATTCCAAATAAATTTCTAAAACATCTAAAATATTTAGAGATGCAATATATCACCCCTGCATATCATTTAGGCATGTCGTGCATCTGTGTTGCATCTGTGTGCTTTATATTTACTGTTTCTTCCCACTCTTCTCTCTGGTAGACTCCGAGACCGACGTTGCTCCCGAGTACGACTACGACCACGACGTCCAGCCACTTGTAGCAGAGCTTCTAAGCAAGCAAACCCCCTTGATCATTCCTGTATCACCTATTCCTTCTTCCCCGTGCTTGCATTAGAATTTGCTACCATATTTGATTGTTCCTATTCTAATGCATAGTCTGATTTTGTAACTGCTGTTGATACCTTACCTGCTATCCTAAATGCTTAGTATAGGCTGGTTAGTGATCCATCAATGGCCCCACACCCTTGTCCATGTTGCCATGCTTTACCACCGGTGACTCGATCAGTGTGATCGATATACAGAGACCGAACACAGCACCGCACACCCCCTTAGTTGTACCACTCTGCAGAGCTACTATCGAGTGCCGAGGGTGATACCTCCTACCTCACTCCTGATGATATCTCTGTAGCGTAGCTAGTCGGTTGTGGGTTACCGAGGGTGATCCCTCTTTCACCACCTCCGAAGAAGCCTCTGTCGTGCAACCCCTCAAGTGTGAACCCATCGAGGGTGATTCCTCCGAGTTCACCTTGACGGATACATCGAGAGAGAATCCATCGAGGGTGATTCCTCGGATTCCCTTGATGTTATGGACACACGGTTACCCTACTTTTACTTCAGTCCCCTGTTGAAGTCGGGTCGACCCCGAGGGATACCCGCGAGAGATGTGAAGTGAGGTTGACCATGAGGGTACCCGCGAGATAATTACGTGGCACGGCCGGCAGGTAGACCGTCCCATGAGAGGGTTGGGCCTAGCCCTTGCCGTAAGTCCACGAGACGGGGCGACGGGGTCACATGATCGTGGATCTCTGCTCATTTCCGCGAGCTCCCAATACACTAACGGATTTGGGTATTTGATCTAAGTTGGCCACTGGCCTATACGCACTACCACCACGCGGGATAATGGTTTAATGGGGCCCTCGGCGCCGTATGTATCAGCCAAAAGCTCTGTCAAATGTCCAGTTCAGCATTGTGGCACGGTTAGATCGTGCCATCCAGGAGAGGGTGGCGCTGGTATCCACCCTGCACACAACGACCCGGAGTGCAAAGGGCGATGGGCCCAAGACCCCTGAGCACTTAGGATGTCGACCGGAGGGGACCTCTCTGCGGAGCCTAGGTAGGACTACGTCGTGTCGATCAGCCGAGGTCGGGCATGACCGAGAAAAGTGTGTCGGCCAGAGTTAATCGAGCGTGTTGGGTAACAGTAGTGCACCCCTGCAGGGAAGTTATCTATTCGAATAATCGTGTCCACGGGAACAGGACGCTCAGTGTTGTATCCTGATCTACTACAACTTGTACTGGATACATGTTACTTTAATTAATATGTTAGCTCTGGGATCGCTTTCTCGCAGGGAGTCGAGGAAGGATCTCTGGGCATGACTACTATTATACTTGATGCTACTACTATATTTATGTACTAATCTACACTCTTCTAATGCTGCAAGACGCTGAAGATGCTAGTCTTCGATAGGCTAGGCGTTCCCCTCTATTCTGGCACTTCTGCAGTCTAGTCCACAGATACAGCCCCTCGTTTGATACCGATGCATAAATAGAATAGTTCTGATGTAAGTCTTGCGAGTACTTTGGATGAGTACTCACGGTTGCTTTGCTTCCTCTTTTCCCCCATACCCGATTGATTGCGATCAGGTGACGGAGCCCCGGAGCCAGCTGATCCCGCCGACCACTACTACCCCACCGGTGGAGCTTACTACTACGTGGAGACCGACGGCCAGGAGTAGATTAGGAGGTTCCCAGGCAGGAGGCCTGCGCCTTTTAGATCTAGTGTCGTTGTTTTGCTCAGCCTTCCTAAGGCATCCTTGTCTAATTATGTCTGTACTCAGATACTAATGCTTTCACTGACTCTTGTGTAACTCGAGCTTATGTATTCGAGCCCTCGAGGCCCCTGGCTTGTAATATAAAGCTTGTATTATTTTATTTTGTGTCTAGAGTTGTGTTGTGATATCTTCCCATGAGTCCTTGGGCTTGATCGTGCTCATTTGCGTGTATGATTAGTGCATGGTCGGGCCGGGGGCGTCACAAGCTGGTATCAGAGCCGACTTCCTGTAGGAACCCCTTTCCAACTCCTTGGCTGAAGTTGAGTCTAGTCTTTGAAAAACGATTTTTCTAACATGGCTCTGTGGGTTACGGGCCCACGTCGCCAATGGGTGGTATTAGGATCTTTTATTCCTCTTCCTTACTCTGGGACTCTGATCTCTCTTCTATTCGGGTTAAATTTTTTGCTAACTCTAACATTAGGTTCTCGTGCTCACATTCACCCGGAGAGCTGGATTGTCTGCAATTATTCCTTTCCATTGGCTATTTAATCTGATCATCACATTTTACTTTCCATTGGTCTATTTAACCTTTCTTGTAATCTAGTTTTTATCTAAACAGTAATGATTCCCTACTTATGCAAACTCATCGGTGTACCACTCTGTCGATAACACCATGTTACTATTGTTGTTGGCATTTAGGTAACCGACGGTGGATGAGAACTTTGCCTATTGTTCCACCTCGTCTTAACGAGCGGGAAAATTGTTCTCTTTGTCCCTCGCCCTTGGTACCGACGTTGTTGCCAAATAGCTGACAAACTATCCTCTGCGTGCCTTACTATCATGGCCGTGCAAGATGTCACCGCCCTTCCTACTTTTAACCCACACTAACCACAGTTCCACAGGATCGAAACCTGACTCTCATGTACATCCTTGATCCTGAAGATACCCCTTACCCCACCTCTTAAATCTCGGGACGAGATTTCTTGTAGTGGAGGAGATTTGTAACAACCCTAGTGTCATGCCACAGTGACCTCACACTAATGATGCCAAGTCATCATCATTAAATCCTAAGAAATGCAATTAAGAAATAATTTAACTCAAATTCAAAATTCAAATAACAAGTGAATTTAGAAAAACTTCAAACTTGTAAACAAAATAGTTCATAATGTTGCAAATAGTCGCAAAGCAATTATAAAAATAAAATCAACATTAATTGGATTTCAAAATTTACCCTAACATCCAAAAACAGTACCCAAAACAGCATTATTAAATCCATTTTCATTTTGAAAAATTCAAATAAATACATCTAACTCCCAAACTTTTTGTGGCAGTGCTAAATAATGCATAGTATTTATGTGGCAAGTCCCACATTTAACAAAAATCAATTGCTATATGATTTAAATGCAAAACAGAAAGGAAAAATAGAAGCAGAAAAACAAAAAGGGAAAATGGAAAAACCCTCACTGTGCACACTAGCCCACTTGCTACAGTGCAGGCCCAGCCCACCCACACCTCTCCTTCTACCTCCTCCCTCCGTGTCGGCCGCCCAGCGTGCGCACGCCATGGCCCCCCTCGTGCACGCACGACAGCGCGCAGCCGCAGCCCCGTGGTCGCCTGTAAGGACTCCTCCCGCGACCCCCTGAACCCTAGCGCCTCCCCCCTTGCCCTCTCTCTCGCTCTCCCTCCCATTCGGGAGCACACCCGAACGCGCCCATGGCCGCGCCCCGTCGTTGACACGGCCACCGGCCACCTAGAGCCACGCTGAGCTGTCCATCGGCTCCGCCATCATCGTCTTCGTCGTATACGCCCTCGGGTTCGAGCAGGGACGCCGCCAAGCCATCGCCATTGTCGATCTCCCCCGACTGGATCGCTGCTGTCCGCCGCTTGACTCGCTCCCCTTCGACGAGCCCCGGCCTCCCCGAGCAGCTCCTCGTCACCGCGGTGAGCTGCTACGCCGTATGCGTTTCTTCCCCCTCCCTCTGGTCCTCTCTACTATCATTTTCGAGCAGCGTCGCCCGCCGCCGCCTGGACATGTCGCCGGCGTCACTTCGGTGACCAAACGGCCACGCCTTGCAGCTCGTTAGCTTCGCCGCGAGCCGTAGGCCATCCCTAGCCCTTTCGTTTGACCGCGCGAACGCTGTGGCCACGGACCCGTGCTTATCCGAGCTCCGATCGCCGCCCAGGCCACTGCCATGCTCGACGCCGGCCACCGCAGCGCCAACGGCCACCACCGCTGGATGCGCGCGGACGCCATGGTCCCGTAGCACCTCTCCGCGCGCCGATCCGTGGCCAGACGGCCGTTTCCGATGCCCGCAACCCTCGCTGGTGCTCGCCGGAGGTGCGCCGCCGTGCGCCGGCGTGTTAACTCCGGTGGGTCCCGCACGTCAGGTCGTTAACAGCTAAGCCCCGCCCTAACAGATGCTGACGAGCGGGCCCGCTACTATAGCAGCTTAATTAAGCTAACTAGCGGTGTTAATTAGTATACTCACTGACATCTGGGTCCCACCCCGCAAATTAGCTAATTAGATTAGTTTAAAACCCTGTTAAACTAACAGAGACTGACCACTGGGTCCCACTGGGCCCAATTGACCAGTCAACTGCTGACTAGGCTGGTCCCAGCCATTGACAGGTGGGACCCACTGGTCCTGTTGACCAGTCAACGGTCATAGTTGACTGCTGAATGGGCGATCAACTGGGAGCCACCTGTCAGCCTAATAAGCACTTTGCTGGGTACACTTCTGTGTACCCATAGCAATTAATATTTAAATGTTTTTCGAATTAAATAAATCAGGAAATTCCAGAAAATTATTAAAACTTTGAAACATCATATAAAATAAACCGTAACTCGGATGAAAATAATTTATATATGAAAAATGATCAGAAAAATGAGACAAATCCGAATATGTCATCTGCATACATGATAGAATCCTCTAAGTAGGTGAACCTATAACTTTAGGCCTGTTTCTGGCAGATGAATAGTGCATGACCTCAGATAAATAATTCCAAATAAATTCCTAAAACATCTAAAATATTTAGAGATGCAATATATCACCCCTGCATATCATTTAGGCATGTCGTGCATCTGTGTTACATCTGTGTTGCATCTGTGTGCTTTATATTTACTATTTCTTCCCCCTCTTCTCTCCGGTAGACTCCAAGACCGATGCTGCTCCCGAGTACGACTACGACCACGACGTCCAGCCACTTGCAGCAGAGCTTCCAGGCAAGCAAACCCCCTTGATCATTCCTGTATCACCTATTCCTTCTTCCCCGTGCTTGCATTAGAATTTGCTACCATATTTGATTGTTCCTATTCTGATGCATAGTCTGATTTTGTAACTGCTGTTGATACCTTACCTGCTATCCTAAATGCATAGTATAGGCTGGTTAGTGATCCATCAATGGCCCCACACCCTTGTCCATGTTGCCATGCTTTACCACCGGTGACTCGATCAGTGTGATCGATATACAGAGACCGAACACAGCACCGCACACCCCCTTAGTTGTACGACTTTGCAGAGCTACTATCGAGTGCCGAGGGTGATACCTCCTACCTCACTCCTGATGATATCTCTGTAGCGTAGCTAGTCGGTTGTGGGTTACCGAGGGTGATCCCTCTTTCACCACCTCCGAAGAAGCCTCTGTCGTGCAACCCCTCAAGTGTGAACCCATCGAGGGTGATTCCTCCGAGTTCACCTTGACGGATACATCGAGAGAGGATCCATCGAGGGTGATTCCTAGGATTCCCTTGATGTTATGGACACACGGTTACCCTACTTTTACTTCAGTCCCCTGTTGAAGTCGGGTCGACCCCGAGGGGTACCCGCGAGAGATGTGAAGTCGGGTTGACCGTGAGGGTACCCACGAGATAATTACATGGCACGGCCGGGCAGGTAGACCGCCCGAGGAGAGGGTTGGCCCTGGCCCTTGCCATAAGTCCACGAGACAGGGCGACGGGGTCACATGATCATGGATCTCTGCTCGTTTCCGCGAGCTACCAATACACTAACGGATTTGGGTATTTGATCTGAGTTGGCCACTGGCCTATACGCACTACCACCACGCGGGATAATGGTTTAATGGGGCCCTCGGCGCCGTATGTATCAGCCGAAAGCTCTGTCAGATGTCCAGTTCAGCATTGTGGCACGGTCGGATCGTGCCATCCAGGAGAGGGTGGCGCTAGTATCCACCCTGCACACAACGACCCGGAGTGCAAAGGGCGATGGGCCCAAGACCCCTGAGCACTTAGGATGTAGACCGGCGGGGACCTCTCTGCGGAGCCTAGGTAGGACTACGTCGTGTCGATCAGCCGAGGCCGGGCATGACCGAGAAAAGTGTGTCCGGCCAGAGTTAATCGAGCGTGTTGGGTAACAATAGTGCACCCCTGCAAGGAAGTTATCTATTCGAATAGCCGTGCCCACGGTAACAGGACGCTTAGTGTTGTATCCCGATCTACTACAACTTGAACTGGATACATGTTACTTTAATTAATATGTTAGCTCCGGGATCGCTTTCTCGCAGGGAGTCGAGGAAGGATCTCTGGGCATGACTACTATTATACCTGATGCTACTACTATATTTATGTACTAATATACACTCTTCTAATGCTGCAAGACGCTGAAGATGCTAGTCTTCGATAGGCTAGGCCTTCCCCTCTATTCTGGCACTTCTGCAGTCTAGTCCACAGATACAGCCCCTCGTTTGATACCGATGCATAAATAGAATAGTTCTGATGTAAGTCTTGCGAGTACTTTGGATGAGTACTCACGGTTGCTTTGCTTCCTCTTTTCCCCCATACCCGATTGATTGCCATCAGATGACTGAGCCCCGGAGCCAGCTGATCCCGCCGACTACTACTACCCCACCGGTGGAGCTTACTACTACGTGGAGACCGACGGCCAGGAGTAGATTAGGAGGTTCCCAGGCAGGAGGCCTGTGCCTTTTCGATCTAGTGTCGTTGTTTTGCTCAGCCTTCTTAAGGCATCCTTGTCTAATTATGTCTGTACTCAGATACTAATGCTTTCACTGACTCTTGTGAAACTCGAGCTTATGTATTCGAGCCCTCGAGGCACCTGGCTTGTAATATAAAGCTTGTATTATTTTATTTTGTGTCTAGAGTTGGGTTGTGATATCTTCCCGTGAGTCCCTGGGCTTGATCGTGCTCATTTGCGTGTATGATTAGTGCACGGTCGGGCCGGGGGAGTCACAAGCTGGTATCAGAGCCGACTGCCTGTAGGAACCCCTTTCCAACTCCTTGGCCGAAGTTGAGTCTAGTCTTTGAAAAACGATTTTTCTAACATGGCTCTGTGGGTTACGGGCCCACGTCGCCAATGGGTGGTATTAGGATCTTTTATTCCTCTTCCTTACTCTGGGACTCTGATCTCTCTTCTATTCGGGTTAAATTTTTTGCTAACTCTAACATTAGGTTCTCGTGCTCACATTCACCCGGAGAGCTGGATTGTCTGCAATTATTCCTTTCCATTGGTCTATTTAATCTGATCATCACATTTTCCTTTCCATTGGTCTGTTTAACCTTTCTTGTAATCTTGCTTTTATCTAAACAGTAATGATTCCCTACTTATGCAAACACCTCGGTGTACCACTCTGTCGGTAAGACCATGTTACTATTGCTATTGGCATTTAGGTAACCGACGGTGGATGAGAACTTTGCCTATTGTTCTACCTCATCTTAACAAGCGGGAAAATTGTTCTCTTCGTCCCTCGCCCTTGGTACCGACGTTGTTGCCAACATAGCTGACAAACTATCCTCTGACGTGCCTTACTATCATGGCCGTGCAAGATGTCACCGCCCTTCCTACTTTTAACCCACACTAACCACAGTTCCACAGGATCGAAACCTGACTCTCCTGTACATCCTTGATCCCGAAGATACCCCTTAACCCACCTCTTAAATCTCGGGACGAGATTTCTTGTAATGGAGGAGATCTGTAACACCCCTAGTGTCATGCCACAGTGACCTCACACTAATGATGCCAAGTCATCATCATTAAATCCTAAGAAATGCAATTAAGAAATAATTTAACTCAAATTCAAAATTCAAATAACAAGTGAATTTAGACAAACTTCAAACTTGTAAACAAAATAGTTCATAATGTTGCAAATAATCCCAAAGCAATTATAAAAATAAAATCAACATTAATTGGATTTAAAAATTTACCCTAACATCCAAAAACAGTACCCAAAACAGCATTATTAAATCCATTTTCATTTTGAAAAAATTCAAATAAATACATCTAACAACCAAACTTTTTGTGGCAGTGCTAAATAATGCATGGTATTTATGTGGCAAGTCCCACATTTAACAAAAATCAATTGGTATTTGATTTAAATGCAAAACAGAAAGGAAAAATAGAAGCAGAAAAACAAAAAGGGAAAATGGAAAAACCCTCACTATGCACTCTAGCCCACTTGCTACAGTGCCGGCCCAGCCCACCCACACCTCTCCTTCTACCTCCTGCCTCCGTGTCGGCCGCCCAGCGTGCGCACGCCATGGCCCCCCTCGCGCACGCACGACAGCGAGCGGCCGTAGTCCCGTGGTCTCTTGTAAGGACCCCTCCCGCGACCCCCTGAACCCTAGCGCCTCCCCCCTTGCCCTCTCTCTCGCTCTCCCTCCCGTTCGGGAGCACACCCGAATGCGTCCATGGCCGCGCCCCGTCGTTGACACGGCCACCGGCCACCCCGAGCCACGCCGAGCTGTCCATCAGCTCCGCCATCATCGTCTTCATCGTATACGCCCTCGGGTTCGAGCAGGGACGCCACCAAGCCGTCGCCATCGTCGATCTCCCCCGACTGGATCGCCGCGGTCCGCCGCTCGACTCGCTCCCCTCCGACGAGCCCCGGCCTCCCCGAGCAGCTCCTCATCACCGCGGTGAGCTGCTACACCGTATGCATTTCTTCCCCCTCCCTCTGGTCCTCTCTTGTGTCGTTTTCGAGCAGCGCCGCCCGCCGCCGCCTGGACACGTCGCCGGCGTCACTTCGGTGACCAAACGGCCACGCCTTGCAGCTCGTTAGCTTCGCCGCGAGCCGTAGGCCATCCCTAGCCCTTTCGTTTGACCGCGCGAGCGCTGTGGCCACAGACCCGTGCTCAGCCGAGCTCCAGTCGCCGCCCAGGCCGCTGCCGTGCTCGACGCCGGCCACCACAGCGCCTACAGCCACCACCGCTGGATGCGCGCGAACGCCAGGGTCGTGTAGCACCTCTCCGCGCGCCGATCCGTGGCCAGACGGCCGTTTCCGACGCCCGCAACCATCGCTGGTGCTCGCCGGAGGTGTGCCGCCGTGCGCCGACGTGTTAACTCCGGTGGGTCCCGCACGTCAGGTCGTTAACAGCTAACCCCTGCCCTAACAGACGCTGACGAGTGGGCCCGCTACTATAGCGGCTTAATTAAGCTAACTAGCGGTGTTAATTAGTATACTCACTGACATCTGGGCCCCACCCCGCTAATTAGCTAATTAGATTAGTTTAAAACCCTGTTAAACTAACATAGACTGACCACTGGATCCCACTGGGCCCAGTTGACCAGTCAACTGCTGACTGGGCTGGCCCCAGTCAATGACAGGTGGGACCCACTAGTCTTGTTGACCAGTCAACGGTCACAGTTGACTGCTGACTGGCAGTCAACTGGGACCCATCTGTCAGCCTAATAAGCACTTTGCTGGGTACACTTCTGTGTACCCATAGCAATTAATATTTAAATGTTTTTCGAATTAAGTAAATCAGGAAATTCCAGAAAATTAGTAAAACTTTGAAAAATCATATAAAATAAACCGTAACTCGGATGAAAATAATTTATATATGAAAAATGATCAGAAAAATGAGACAAATCCGAATATGTCATCTGCATACATGATAGAATCCTCTAAGTAGGTGAAACTGTAACTTTAGGCCTGTTTCTGGCAGATGAATAGTGCATGACCTCAGATAAATAATTCCAAATAAATTCCTAAAACATCTAAAATATTTAGAGATGCAATATATCACCCCTGTATATCATTTAGGCATGTCGTGCATCTGTGTTGCATCTGTGTGCTTTATATTTATTGTTTCTTCCCCCTCTTCTCTCCGGTAGACTCCGAGACCGACGCTGCTCCCGAGTACGACTACGACCACGACGTCCAGCCACTTGCAGCAGAGCTTCCAGGCAAGCAAACCCCCTTGATCATTCCTATATCACCTATTCCTTCTTCCCCGTGCTTGCATTAGAATTTGCTATCGTATTTGATTGTTCCTATTCTGATGCACAGTCTGATTTTGTAACTGTTGTTGATACCTTAACTGCTATCCTAAATGCTTAGTATAGGCTGGTTAGTGATCCATCAATGGCCCCACACCCTTGTCCATGTTGCCAGGCTTTACCACCGGTGACTCGATCAGTGTGATCGATATACAGAGACCGAACACAGCACCGCACACCCCCTTAGTTGTACGACTCTACAGAGCTACTATCGAGTGCCGAGGGTGATACCTCCTACCTCACTCCTGATGATATCTCTGTAGCGTAGCTAGTCGGTTGTGAGTTACCGAGGGTGATCCCTCTTTCACCACCTCCGAAGAAGCCTCTGTCGTGCAACCCCTCAAGTATGAACCCATCGAGGGTGATTCCTCCGAGTTCACCTTGACGGATACATCGAGAGAGAATCCATCGAGGGTGATTCCTCGGATTCCCTTGATGTTATGGACACACGGTTACCCTACTTTTACTTCAGTCCCCTGTTGAAGTCGGGTCGACCCCGAGGGGTACCCGCGAGAGATGTGAAGTCGGGTTGACCGTGAGGGTACCCGCGAGATAATTACGTGGCACGGCCGGGCAGGTAGACCGCCCCAGGGGAGGGTTGGCCCTGGCCCTTGCCGTAAGTCCATGAGACGGGGCGACGGGGTCACATGATCATGGATCTCTGCTCGTTTCTGCGAGCTCCCAATACACTAACGGATTTGGGTATTTGATCTGAGTTGGCCACTGGCCTATACGCACTACCACCACGCGGGATAATGGTTTAATGGGGCACTCGGCACCGTATGTATCAGCCAAAAGCTCTGTCAATTGTCCAGTTCAGCATTGTGGCACGGTCGGATCGTGACATCCAGGAGAGGGGTGGCGCTGGTATCCACCCTGCACACAACGACCCGGAGTGCAAAGGGAGATGGGCCCAAGACCCCTGAGCACTTAGGATGTAGACCGGCGGGGACCTCTCTGCGGAGCCTAGGTAGGACTACGTCGTGTCGATCAGCCGAGGCCTGGCATGACCGAGAAAAGTGTGTCCGGACAGAGTTAATCGAGCATGTTGGGTAACAGTAGTGCACCCCTGCAGGGAAGTTATCTATTTGAATAGCCGTGTCCACGGTAACAGGACGCTCAGTGTTGTATCCCGATCTACTACAACTTGAACTGGATACATGTTACTTTAATTAATATGTTAGCTCCGGGATCGCTTTCTCGCAGGGAGTCGAGGAAGGATCTCTGGGCATGACTACTATTATACCAGATGCTACTACTATATTTATGTACAAATCTACACTCTTCTAATGCTGCAAGACGCTGAAGATGCTAGTCTTCGATAGGCTAGGCCTTCCCCTCTATTCTGGCACTTCTGCAGTCTAGTCCACAGATACAGCCCCTCGTTTGATACCGATGCATAAATAGAATAGTTCTGATGTAAGTCTTGCGAGTACTTTGGATGAGTACTCACGGTTGCTTTGCTTCCTCTTTTCCCCCATACCCGATTGATTGCGATCAGATGACGGAGCCCCGGAGCCAGCTGATCCCGCCGACTACTACTACCCCACCAGTGGAGCTTACTACTACGTGGAGACCGACGGCCAGGAGTAGATTAGGAGGCTCCCAGGTAGGAGGCCTGCGCCTTTTCGATCTAGTGTCGTTGTTTTGCTCAGCCTTCTTAAGGCATCCTTGTCTAATTATGTCTGTACTCAGATACTAATGCTTTCACTGACTCTTGTGTAACTCGAGCTTATGTATTCGAGCCCTCGAGGCCCCTGGCTTGTAATATAAAGCTTGTATTATTTTATTTTGTGTCTAGAGTTGTGTTGTGATATCTTCTCGTGAGTCCCTGGGCTTGATCGTGCTCATTTGCGTGTATGATTAGAGCACGGTCGGGCCGGGGGCGTCAAAGAATGCTACCTATCATGTTTCATCGTGTAATCTTTCTCTATCGGTATGAATAATAAGATCCAAATGATTCAAAGCAATAGTCTATAATTTGATATAAAGGCATCAATACACAGGCATACTAATAAACAATCATGTCTTTCAAAATAAAAATGCTAAAGAACGTTATCCCTACAAAATCATACAATCCTGTTGATACGTCTCCAACGTATCTATAATTTTTTATTGTTCCATGCTGTTATATTATCAATCTTGGCTGTTTTTATATGCATTTACAGCAATTATATATCATTTTTGGAGACTAACCTATTAACTTAGTGCCCAGTGCCAGTTGTTGTTTTCTGCCTGTTTTTTGTTTTACAGAAAATCAATACCAAACGAAGTCCAAATGCCACGAAACTTTTTGGAGATTTTTTTCTGGACAATACCAACACTCGAAGCTTTGGGAGAAGACCAGATGCCAGAGGAGGTGGCCACGAGCCACCAGGGCGCGCCTGGAGGGGGCAGGCGCGCCCTGGTGCCTCGTGGGCCCACCCCGGCTCCGTTTGACCTAATTCCACCACTATAAATTTCCAAAAATCAGAAACCCTCAGGGGAGTCCACGAAATACTTTTTCCGCCGCTGCAAGCTTCTGTTCTCGAGAGATCCCATCTGGAGGCCTTTTTCGGCACTCCGCCGGAGGGGGAATCAATCACGGAGGGGCTCTACATCAACCTTGCTGCCCTTCCGATGATGCGTGAGTAGTTTACCACAGACCTTCGGGTCCATAGTTAGTAGCTAGATGTCTTCTTCTCTCTTTTTGATCTTGAATACAATGTTCTCCTCGATGTTCTTGGAGTTCTATCCGTTGTAATCACTTTTTGCGGTGTGTTTGTTGGGATCCGATGAATTGTGAGTTTATGATCAGATTATCCATGAATATTATTTGAGTCTTCTCTGATCTCTTTTATGCATGATTATTATAGCTTCGTATTTCTTCTCCGATCTATTGATTTGGTTTGGCCAACTAGATTGATTTATCTTGCCATGGGAAGAGGTGCTTTGTAATGGGTTCGATCTTGCGGTGCTCAATCCCAGTGACAGAAAGGGACATGACACGTATGTATCATTGCTATTAAGGGTAAAAAGATGGGGTTTATTCATGTGTGAGTTTACTTTGTCTACATCATGTCATCTTGCTTAAGGCGTTACTCTGTTCTTTATGGACTTAATACACTAGATGCATGCTGGATAGCGGTCGATGTGTGGAGTAATAGTAGTAGATGCAGGCAGGAGTCGGTCTACTTGTCTTGGACGTGATGCCTATATAAATGATCATTGCCTTGGATATCGTCATGATTATTTGCTTTTCTATCAATTGCCCAACAGTAATTTGTCTACCCACCGTATGCTATTTTCTTGAGAGAAGCCTCTAGTGAAAAGTATGGCCCCCGGGTCTATCTAAATCATATACTAAAACCCTAAAAATACTTGCTGCACTTTTTCTTTATTTATTTTATTTTGTATTTTTGTTTCAATCTATCTATCTATCACATACAATTTAATCTTGCAACTTACAGCCGAGGGATTGACAACCCCTCGTTTGCGTTGGGTGCAAGGATTTGTTGTTTGTGTGCAGGTACTGCTAATGAGGTGTTGCGTGATTCTTCTACTAGATTGATAACCTTGGTTTCATAACTGAGGGAAATACTTACCTCTACTATGCTACATCATCCCTTCCTCTTCGAGGAAAATACCAACGCAAGCTACAAGTAGCAGGAAGAATTTCTGGCGCCGTTGCCGAGGAGACATCATCAACATCTATCAAGTACCTTTGCATAAACTCTCATCTCCATGCATTTATTTTATTTGCCTCTCATTTTCATCTCCCCCACTTCTAAAAAAGTTTTTACAAAAATACAAAAATATTTTCCGTTTGCCTTTTTTCTTGTTTGCTTGTTTGCTTGCTTGAAGATTGTTATCATGAGTGATTTTGGCATGGCAGAAACTGATGATGGTAGAACCCCAAAAATTGGAAGTTCTACCAATCTTGATGCTAAAACTTTTGTGTTGGGACATGGTAATGTTATAGGAAAAAGCGTCATCCAAGAATTCTTTAATTGCATTGGGACCTTGGCTTGTGATGATGCTCCTATACTTAAAGAAACTAAGAATTATGCCGATGCTATTTCCGCACTTATTCTTAAACTTGAAAGAAGATTTATTCGCACCCATCCTACTTTGCAAAGATTGTTTTATGAGATACCGGTTATAAAAGATCCTAGAGCTAAGAAAATAGCCACTCTTGTTCTCATGAATGAATTTGATCACATAGTGTGGGAAGCTAGGGAGATCTTTGATTTTTATGGTATGAACCGTGAAAAACCGGTAATAGATGAGATCCTTTATAATAATGATTACTTGTTAAGATATTTGTTCCGCAATGACAACATCTTTGATGAGAATATTAAAAAAGAAGTTCCTCCCTTGAATGTAATCCAACAAGTTTTCAATAGTGTTAATAGGCAATACTCTTGGATTGTAGCCGGTAATCAAGAGGGATTTACAGATGGACAACTTGCTAATGCTAAAATTTCTATGGATGATGTGTTTCATATTACCTTTGAAAAACCCTCTGATAAAAGTGCATCTTTGGATAGGAAGAAGAAAGATGACAATACTTGAAACTATGCATTATGCCTAGCTAGGGGCATAAAACAATAGCGCTTGTTGGGAGGCAACCCAATGAATAAAATAAATTTTTATCTTTTGTTTCTGTTATGGTGTGTTTTCACATTTATGCTACTGTTATGATTGAGTTTTTATGTTTTTAATTAGTGTTTGTGCCAAGTAAAACCTTTAGGATGATTTGGAAGATAGTATAATTGATGCTGTTTGGAAAATAGAAAGTTTTGCGTCCAGTGCTGGAATTTTGGTTCTGTACTGGAGCGTCAGAAAAATCTGAAATTTTTACAAAGTATTGTTATATGAATTGGCCACGTTTTCCTAATTTTTCAGAATTTTTAGAGTTACAGAAGTATAGCTTTTAAATAGATTGCTACAGACTGTTCTGTTTTTGACAGATTCTGTTTTTGATGCTTTGCTTGCTTGTTTTGATGAAACTATGGATTGTATCGGGGGGTATAAGACATGGAGAAGTTAGAATACAGTAGGTATAATTCAAAAATAAATTATGAATGGGTTTGCAACAGTACTTAAATTGGTGATTTATTTTGTTATACTAACGGATCTCACGAAGGTTTTGTTGAGTTTTGTGTGATTGAAGTTTTCAAGTTTTGGGTGAGATCACGATGGATGAAGGAATAAGGAGTGGCAAGAGCCTAAGCTTGGGGATGCCCGAGGCACCCCAAGGTAATATTCAAGGAATACTCAAGCGTCTAAGCTTGGGGATGCCCCGGAAGGCATCCCCTCTTTCTTCTACCAACCATCGGTAATTTTACTTGGAGCTATATTTTTATTCGTCACATGATATGTGTTTTGCTTGGAGCGTCATGTATTATATGAGTCTTTCTTTGTTTGATTTTTAGTTTGTCACAATCATCCTTGCTGGACACACCAATTTGAGAGAGCCACACGTTCATCATAATTTGCTAGAATACTCTATGTGCTTCACTTAAATTTTTTGAGCTATGCAGTTGCTCTAGTGCTTCACTTAAATCTTTTTGAGCACGGCGGTGGCTATATTTTGAAGAAATAAACTCTCATGCTTCACTTATATTATTTTGAGAGTTGATAAGATTAAAATTTTGAAGAAATAAACTCTCATGCTTCACTTATATTATTTTGAGAGTTGATAAGATTAAAATTTTGAAGAAATATTTGCACTCTCATGCTTCACTTATATCTTTTTCAGAGTTGATAATAGTAACGGTAATTTGCACAAGATATGAATTTGGTCCCAAAGTGATGAATATTCAAGAGGGATATAATAAAAACTTTCATATAGATCATTGGATACGATAAGTGTGATTCCTTGCAATAGTTTTGCGATATGGAGATGATGATATGTGAGTCATGTTAGTGAGTAATTGTGATTTAGTAAGAATATTCGTGTTAAGGTTTGTGATTCCCTATGCATGCACGTTAAGTCAATAGTTATGCAAAGAAATTATATCCTACTTATGGTGCATTATTCGGTGTTAGTTATGTTCAATGCATGTTTATGACCGTTTTCGCTTTTTGGTTGGTTGCTTCTCAATCTATTTGCTAGCCTTCATTTGTACTAAGCGGAAATACTGCTTGTGCATCCAAACTCCTTAAACCCAAGTTGTGCCAAATGAGTCCACTATATCTACCTATATGCGGTATTTCCATGCCGTTCCAAGTAAATGTGCGTGTGCCAACTATAATTTTCAAAATAATTTTTCCGTTTTGTGTGCCCGTACCGCTCATGAAGCGGCAGGGGGTGGCCAATATTTTCCATGCTAGGTGTGTTATTCTCACGATGAGTATTTATTCACTTGTCATTGCATGAGAGAGTGGCTGGTAATAGGGATGCCCAGTCCCACAATGAAATCAAAACTTAATAACAACAAAATTCCTTGGAAAGTGATGGTATGGAGGGCACCCGTGGATACAGCTAGCCATGGATTGTGAAAGAATGGTGGAAAGGAAATAAACTTTACTTTCTGTTTGGGAACCGCCTACGATGTGTCTAGCATGGAAGATATTGGGAATTCTCGGTCGTTTTCGTTGACAGGAAAAGCATGCCTCTCAAAAAAAATTATCTCTCTAATTTAAGCTTTGAGCTCTGGCACATTAGCAAATCTCTGCTTCCCTCTGCGAAGGGCCTATCTATTTACTTTTATGCAATTTTTATTTTTATTTTGAGTCTCCATCTTCTCTTATAAAGCACCAACTAGAGAGCACTATTGTCATACTTGTGCATTGTGTGTAGCTAATATTTGAGTGTGTTTCATGAATGGATCAATGATTGAGCATAATGGTCTAGGGAAAACTTTCTTTAGCGTTGATATTTTGAAAGACATGGTAGCTTGTTAGCATTCTTGAGTATTTATATCTTCATGTCAAATTATAGACTATTGCTTTGAATCATTCAAGTCCAAATGTCCATGCTACAAAGAAAAGAATATGTGATGAATATGATAGGCAGCATTCCACATCAAAAAATCTGTTTTTATCATTTACCTACTCGAGGACGAGCAGGAATTAAGCTTGGGGATGCTGATACGTCTCCAACGTATCTATATTTTTTTATTGTTCCATGCTGTTATATTATCAATCTTGGATGTTTTATATGCATTTACAGCAATTATATATCATTTTTGGAGACTAACCTATTAACTTAGTGCCCAGTGCCAGTTGCTGTTTTCTGCCTGTTTTTTGTTTTACAGAAAATCAATACCAAACGAAGTCCAAATGCCACGAAACTTTTTGGAGATTTTTTTCTGGACAATACCAACACTAGAAGCTTCGGGACAAGACCAGACGCCAGAGGAGGTGGCCACGAGCCACCAGGGCGCGCCTGGGGGGGCAGGCGGGCCCTGGTGCCTCGTGGGCACACCCAACTCCGTTTGACCTAATTCCACCACTATAAATTCCCAAAAAATCAGAAACCCTCAGGGGAGTCCACGAAATACTTTTTCCGCCACCGCAAGCTTCTGTTCTCGAGAGATCCCATCTGGAGGCCTTTTTCGGCACTCCACCGGAGGGGGAATAGATCACGGAGGGGCTCTACATCAACCTTGCTGCCCTTCCGATGATGCGTGAGTAGTTTACCACAGACCTTCGGGTCCATAGTTAGTAACTAGATGTCCTATTCTCTCTTTTTGATCTTCAATACAATGTTCTCCTCGATGTTCTTGGAGTTTTATCCGATGTAATCACTTTTTGCGGTGTGTTTGTTGGGATCCGATGAATTGTGAGTTTATGATCAGATTATCCATGAATATTATTTGAGTCTTCTTTGATCTCTTTTATGCATGATTATTATAGCTTTGTATTTCTTCTCCGATCTATTGATTTGGTTTGGCCAACTAGATTGATTTATCTTGCCATGGGAAGAGGTGCTTTGTAATGGGTTCGATCTTGCGGTGCTCAATCCCAGTGACAGAAAGGGACATGACACGTATGTATCGGTTCTATTAAGGGTAAAAAGATGGGGTTTATTCATGTGTGAGTTTACTTTGTCTACCTCATGTCATCTTGCTTAAGGCGTTACTCCGTTCTTTATGGACTTAATACACTAGATGCATGTTGGATAGCGGTCGATGTGTGGAGTAATAGTAGTAGATGCAGGCAGGAGTCGGTCTACTTGTCTCGGACGTGATGCCTATATACATTATCATTGCCTTGGATATCGTCATGATTATTTGCTTTTCTATCAATTGCCCAACAGTAATTTGTCTACCCACCGTATGCTATTTTCTTGAGAGAAGCATCTAGTGAAAACTATGACCCCCGGGTCTATCTAAATCATATACTAAAACCCTAAAAATACTTGCTGCTCTTTTTTATTTATTTATTTTATTTTGTATTTTTGTTTCAATCTATCTATCTATCACATACAATTTAATCTTGCAACTTACCGCCGAGGGATTGACAACCCCTCGTTTGCGTTGGGTGCAAGGATTTGTTGTTTGTGTGCAGGTACTGCTAACGAGGTGTTGCGTGATTCTCCTACTGGATTGATAACCTTGGTTTCATAACTGAGGGAAATACTTACCTCTACTGTGCTGCATCATCCCTTCCTCTTCGGGGAAAATACCAACGCAAGCTACAAGTAGCACCTGTCATGCTCCATCTTCTTAACACAAAATATTTATCATGCACAACCCCGGTTTTAGCCAAGCAATTGGTTCATACTTTTTAACGCGCTTCAGCTTTTTCAACCTTCACGCAATACACGAGCGCAAGCCATGGATATAGCACTATAGGTGGAATAGAGTATGGTGGTAGAGATAAATAGGAGAAGTCAAAAATAAGAAGATAGTCTCACATCGACGAGGCTAATCAACGGGCTATGGAGATGCCCATCAATTGATGTCAATGCGAGGAGTAGGGATTGCCATGCAACGGATGCACTAAGAGCTATAAGTGTATGAAAGCTCAACATGAAAACTAAGTGGGTGTGCATCCAACTTGCTTGCTCATGAAGACCTCGGGCATTTGAGGAAGCCCGTCATCGGAATATACAAGCCAAGTTCTATAATGAAAAATTCCCACTAGTATATGAAAGTGACAAAATAGGAGACTTTCTATATGAACAACATGGTGCTACTCTGAATCACAAGTGTGGAAAAGGATAGTAACATTGCCCCTTCTCTCTTTTTCCCTCATTTTTTTCATGGCTCTTTTTCGCCTCTTTTTATTTATTTATTTATTTATTTAGAACGGTCTCATGGACCTCATCCCCACTTTTTCGAGGACTCATTACTCTCCACCATTCTTACCTCACTGGGACAATGCTCTAATAATGATGATCATCACACCTCTATTTACTTACAACTCAACATTACAACTCGATAATAGAACAAAAATATGACTCTATATGGATGCCTCTGGCAGTGTACCAGGATGTGCAATGATGCTAGCGTAAAATGTATAAAAATGATGAACGGTGGCTGAGCCACAAATACTATGTCAGCTATATGATCATGCAAAGCAATATGACAATGATGATGTATGTCATAAAGACGGAACGGTGGAAGTTGCATGGCAATATATCTCGGAATGGCTATGGAAATGCCATGATAGGTAGGTATGGTGGCTGTTTTGAGGAAGATAAAAGGAGGCTTATGTGTGATAGAGCGTATCATATCACGGGGTTTGGATGCACCGGTGAAGTTTGCACCAACTCTCGATGTGAGAAAGGGCAATGCACGGTACCGAAGAGGCTAGCAAATTGCGGAAGGGTGAGAGTGCGTATAGTCCATGGACTCACATTAGTCATAAAGAACTCACATACTTATTGCGAAAGTTTATTAGACCTCGAAGCAAAGTACTACTACACATGCCCCTAGGCGGTAGGTTGGTAGGAGTTAACCATCGCGCGCCCCCGACTGCCACACAAAGGAAGACAATCAATAATAAATCATGCTCCAACTTCTTAGCATAACGACAGATCATACGTGCATGCTTCGGGAATCACAAACCTTAACACAATTATTCTTACTAAACCACAATTATCTACTAATACCTCCCACATATTACCATCTTAATATCGCAAAACTATTGCAAGGAATCAAATTTATCATATTCAGTGATCTACATGAAAGTTTTTATTATATCCCTCTTGAATACCTATCATATCAGGACCAAATTCATAACCCATGCATATTACCATTGCTATCATGAGACTCTCAAAAAGATATAAGTGAAGCATGAGAGTGCAACTATTTCTTTAAAATATAATCACCGCCGTGCTCTAAATGATATAAGTGAAGCACTAGAGCAACTGCCTAGCTCAAAAGATATAAGTGAAGCACATAGAGTATTCTAACAAATCACGAATAATGTGTGTCCCTCTCAAAAAGGTGTGTTCAGCAAAGATGATTTTGACAAACTAAAAAGCAAACAAAAGCAAACAAACTATATCACAAGACGCTCCAAGTAAAACACATATCATGTGATGAATAAAAATATAGCTCCAAGTGAGTTACCTATAGATTGTAGACGAAAGAGGGGATGCCTTCTGGGGAATCCCCAAGCTTAGACGCTTGAGTATTCCTTGAATATTACCTTGGGGTGCCTTGGGCATCCCCAAGCTTAGGCTCTTGCCGCTCCTTATTCCTTTATCCATTGTAGTCTCACCCAAAACTTGAAAACTTCAGCACACAAAACTCAACAGAAACCTCGTGAGATCCGTTAGTATAACAAACAAATCTTAAACTTTAGGTACTGTTGTAAATTTATTCATATTTAATATTGGCATAATTCTACTGTACTCCAACTTCTCCATGACTCATACCCCCCGATACGATCCATAGATTCATCAAAATAAGCAAACTATGCAACAAAAACAGAATCTGTCTAAAACAGAACAGTCTGTAAAGATCTATTTAAAAGCCATACTTATGCAACTCCAAAAATTCTGAAAACTCAGCAAAACGTAAATAATTCATATACCAATACTGTGTAAAAATTTCAGATTTTTTTGACGCTCCAGTACAGAAATAAAATTCCAGCACTGGACGCAAAACTTTCTGTTTTCCAAACAGCATCAATTATACTATCATCAACATCATCCCAAAGGCATTACTTGGCACAAACACTAATTAAAACATAAAAACACAATCATAACAGAATATATAATCATGCAAACACACAAAAACAGTAGGTAAAAGCAAAATTTTATTTTATTCATTGGGTTGCCTCCCAACAAGCTCTTTCATTATAGCCATTAAGATAGGCTTGAGATTTCAATGATGCTCTCATGAAAGATAAGAATTGAAACACAAAGAGAGCATCATGTAACATGTAAAAAACACATTTAAGTCTAACATACTTACTATGCATAGGCATTTTATAGGAAAACAAATTATCAAGACAAGCAATATCTAGCATATGTAAATAGGAAGAATGGATCCTTAATAATTTTAGCACAAAGAGAGGTAATTTAGTGACATGAAAGTTTTTACAACCATATTTTCCTCTCTCATAATAATTACATGTAGGATCATAATCAAATTCAACAATATAGCTTTCATATACAATTTTATTTTCATGATCCACATGCATAAAAGTTTTATAATCTTCCAAGATAGTGGGATTAACATCAACTAAAGTCATGACCTCTCCAAACCCACTTTTGTCAAAAATTTCATAAGATTGAACACTCTCCGAATATGTGGGATTATTTTTACCTAATGATGACACTCTTCCAAACCCTCTTTCAATATTATTGCAAACATTATTATCAATATCATATTCATCATGAGGCTTAAATAAATTTTCAAGATCAAAAGAAGCATTATCACCCCAATCATGATCATTGCAATAAGTAGTGGACATAACAAAATTATCATCCCCGAGCTTGTAGTTTTGCATATTATTAGCACAATTCACCTTAATAGAATTTATAGTAACATCCTTGCAATCATGATTTTCAATCAAGGAGCTATCATGAATCACTTTATAAATTTCTTCTTCTAACACTTCATCACAATTTTCAGATTCATGATTTTCAAGCAAAACTTCATAGAGAAAATCAAGAGCAATCAAATCACTAGCAATTGGTTCATTATAATTGGATCTTTTGAAAAGATTAGCAAGTGGATGAGGATCCATAGTGATCTTAAATTTTTGTTTTACTTTCTGTTATTGAGTGTTGTCATGGCAATAAAAGCAAGCAAGCAAATAAAAAAAAATTGTGTTTTCGTAAAAAAAATTAGAATTGGGGGAGATGAAAACGAGAGGCAAATGCAAATAAAAGGCAACTAAAGTAAATGCAAGTGAATGATAATTTGTGCGAAGGTACTTGGTAATTTTGATGATGTCTCCCCGGCAACGGCGCCAGAAATCCTTCCTGCTACTTGTAGTCTGCGTTGGTATTTCCCCGAAGAGGAGAAGATGATGCAATACAGTAGAGATAAGTATTTTCCTCAGTTAAGAACCAAGGTTATCAATCCAGTAGGAGAACCAAGCAAAATTCCGTTAAGCGCACCTGCACACACAAGAGCAAACACTTGCACCCAACGCAAATAAGAGGGTTGTCAATCCTCTTAGCGGTTATTTGCAAGGATTAAATCTTATCGAGGTAAATAGATAAACTAAAATACTAATTAAAATAAAAGTAAATAAATTGCAGCAAGGTATTTTTAGGTTTTTTATATGATAAAGATAGACCCGGGGGCCATAGTTTTCACTAGAGGCTTCTCTCTCGAGCACAGAAACATACGGTGGGTAAACAAATTACTGTTGGGCAATTGATAGAAAAGCAAATAATTATGACAGATTCATGGCAATGATCATGTATATAGGCATCACGTCCAAGACAAGTACACCGACTCCTGCCTGCATCTACTACTATTACTCCACTCATCGACCGCTATCCAGCATGAATCTAGAGTATTAAGTTAATAAAAACAGAGTAACGCCTTAAGCAAGATGACATGATGTAGAGAAGCAAATTCAAGCAATATGAATAAACCCCATCTTTTTATCCTTAATGGAAACAATAAAAATACGTGTCATGTCCCCTTCTGTCACTGGGATTGAGCACCGCAAGATTGAACCCATCACAAAGCACCTCTCCCATTGCAAGATAAATCAATCTAGTAGGCCAAACCAAATCGATAGATCGGAGAGAAATACAAAGCTATAACAATCATGCATAAAAGAGTTCAGAGAAGACTCAAATATTTCTCATGAATAATCTGATAATAAACTCACAATTCATCGGATCCCAACAAACACACCGCAAAAGAAGATTACATCGGATAGAACTCCAAGAACATCAAGGAGAACATTGTATTGAAGATCAAAGAGAGAGAAGAAGCCATCTAGCTACTAGCTATGGACCCATAGGTCTGTGGTAAACTACTCACACATCATCGGAAGGGTAGCAAGGTTGATGTAGAAGCCCTCCGTGATTGATTCCCCCTCTGGCAGAGTACCGAAAAAGGCCTCCAGATGGGATCACGGAAGAACAGAGGCTTGCGGCAGCGGAAAGGTTTTCTCTTCTGGCTCTCTGATGGTTTCCCAATATTTGTTAATTTATAGAAGTGGAACACGGCGTGCACGTGGGCCCCACAAGGCAACACGGCGTGCCCCCCCTGGTGCGCGCCCTGTTGCCTTGTGAAGCCTCCGTGAGGCTTCTGGCCTCCTCCCGAAGCTTCCAAGGTTTCTTTTGTCCAGAAAAAAATCTCCAAAAAGTTTCGTGGCATTTGGACTTCATTTGGTACTGTTTCTCTGAAAAGCCAAAAACAAGCAGAAAACAGCAACTGGCACTGGGCACTAGGTTAATAGGTTAGTCCCAAAAAATGATATATAATTGCATATAATTGCATATTAAACCATCCAAGATTGATACTATAATAGCATGGAACAATCAAAAATTATAGATACATTGGAGACGTATCAGAGTCACCCTCAAGAACTCTCTAGTTCCTCTTCTTTGGGACCCACATCAACTTGATGGGAATCCTTGGAGTTGTAGTAGCACTTGATGAAGTAGAACCTGATGAGACCTTAGGAACCCACTTGACCAAAGCTTGAGGTGGTCCTTCAAATGAGTCAATCTCTTCTTGAAGCTTGTCCTTGCCTTTTAGCTTGTGGTCTTGAGGTGGAAGATCATCTTGAGCTTGTGTCCCCTTGAAAGAAGTAGGATCATACTTCTCTTGTTGAGGAACAAACTTCATCTTGGGGTATTGATCTTCCTTCCACTCAACTCCATTGGCATTGAACTTTCATTCAAAACCAATACCTTGGTTCTTCCGCTGCCTTCCTTGCTTGCGCACAATTTCCTCAAATTGCTTACTCCCGGCAAGGCTCTTGTAGACACCCTTTTCTATAATTCCTTTCAATAAATCGTTTTCTTGCTCAAGTGTAACTTGGCTAAGAGAATCATTAGTGGAATCAATAGAACTACTAGAAGCAACAACATTGGATTTAGCATGGTTATTGTTACTACTAAAGGTAGAACCCTTTTTACCCTTGTTACTAGTTTGCTTAGATTTAACTTGTGGCATAAAGGTAGACAAGAGTAAACGTTTGGCAAGATATGAAGAACTCTTCTTTCGAAGATCGTCATTGATAGCTTTTAGAAACTCATGCTCTTGCTCTAAATTTAGCTTCTTGAAGCGTAGCTTCTCATGAGATCTTAGAAGCTCTCTATGATCCTCTTGAGTTGTTTCATGAGCTAACTTAAGAGTATTTAGTTCTTTAGTTAGACGCTCAATCTCCTTCATAGCATTGTCATTCGTTTCCTCTTGACTATCATGATTACTAGCATTTTCATTATAGCTCACATCACTAGCCTTATCAACAAGTAAATCATCATCACCAAGCAAATCATCCTCATCACTATTAAAGTCAAAGTATTCGGGGTGTGATACCTTGGGGCCTTTTGCCATGAAGCATCTTCCAATTCCTTCATTTGGTGAATCAAATAGATCATTGGAGTTGGAGGATACGACAGCAAGTCCGGCAACACCTTCATCTTGACTATAGTCGGAGTCGGAGTGATAGCTTCTCTCGGAGTGGTTGTCGGAGTCGGAGCCGGAAATTCATTCACCAACATGAGCTTGATGTCTTCTTCTAGTGTAGCTCTTGGATGACTTGTCCTTCCTTTCTGAATCCTTGCTTCTCCGAGAACATCTTCGTTCATAACGATTATCTCTACTCCTTCTCTCCTTGTGAGGTGATTCATCTCTTCTATGTCTTCCTCTTGGTGATTCGTCTCTTTTCTTGTGAGGTGTCGTACACTCATTGGAATAGTGTTCGGGTCTTCCACAATTATAGCAATTTCGGTCACGACTTGATGATCTTCTATCATAGTGCCTTGAGCTAGAGCTTCTCTCTTTTTCTTTGTTCTTGTAAAACTTGTTGAACCTTTTCACCATTAGTCCTATCCCTTCACTGGATACTAGCTTGTCGCTTGAAGCTGTGGGAGCATCGGTTGAGGATTTGTAAGCACCACTTGATTTGTTGTGTAGCTCCTCCTTGTCCTTGAGTGACATCTCATGAGCAACAATCCTTCCAATGACTTTCGTGGGCTTGAGATCTTTGTAATTTGGCATCATTTGGATCAATGTGCACACGGTATCATATTTTCCATCCAAGGCTCTAAGAATCTTCTTCATGATGAATTTGTCGGTCATCTCTTTACTTCCAAAGCCGGCAATCTCATTTGTGATGAGAGCAAGCCTAGAGTACATTTCGGCGACTCCTTCACCATCCTTCATTTTGAACTTGTCAAGTTGACTTTGAAGTACATCCAACTTGGATTCCTTGACGGACTCGGTACCCTCGTGCATATCAACCAAAGTATCCCAAATTTCCTTTGCATTCTTGAGGCGGCTGATCTTGTTGAACTCCTCGGGGCACAAACCGTTGAAGAGAATGTCACAAGCTTGAGCATTGTATTGCAACATCTTCAATTCTTCCGTGGTTGCTTCACGATCCGGTTCCTTACCATCCTCAAAGAATTCACCTTGCAAGCCAACACGAACAACAGCCCAAATGGTGGGGTTATGACCAAGAATATGCATTTTCATCTTATGCTTCCAACTAGCAAAGTTTGTACCATCAAAATATGGACCTCTACAGTGATAATTACCCTCACTAGATGCCATACTCTCCTAGGTTGTGAAACCAATGCAATGGAGACCAAAGCTCTGATACCACTTGACCAAATAAAAATCTATCATTTTCCCAATTTTAGTTGTGGGCAGATTTTAGCAAGTACACCAAGTCAAGTATCACCCTACACAAGCAATTCTAAGAGTGTAGCAGCGGAAAGTAAAACATTGCACATGTAAGTAAAGGAGGGGTTTGGAGATTTCAAATGCAATGAAGACACGATGATTTTTGGCGTGGTTCCGATAGGTGGTGCTATCGTACGTCCACGTTGATGGAGGCTTCAACCCACGGAGGGTAACGGTTGCGCGAGTCCACGGAGGGCTCCACCCACGAAGGGTCCACGAAGAAGAAACCTTGCCTATTCCACCATGGCTTCTGTCCACGAAGGACTAGCCTCATTCGGGGTAGATCTTCACGAAGTAGGCGATCTCCTTGCCCTTACAAACTCCTTGGTTCAACTCCACATGATCTTGGAGGCTCCCAAGTGACACCTAACCAATCTAGGAGACACCACTCTCCAAATGGTAATAAATGGTGTGTTGATGATGAACTCCTTGCTCTTGTGCTTCAAATGATAGTCTCCTCAACACTCAATCTCTCTCTCACAGATTTGGCTTGGGTAGGAGAAGGATTGAAGTGGAAAGCAACTTGAAGAGGCTAGAAATCAAGGTTCAAATGGTTGGATTGGAATCTCTTGATCTCAACACATGAGTAGGTGGTTCTCTCTCAGAAAATGTATGGTGGAAGTATAGTCACGTTCTGATGGCTCCCTCATATAGTAGGTGGTGGTGGAGGGGTATATATAGGCAGCACCAAAAATCCAACCGTTACAAGTACTTTACCCAACTTGGTGACACCGACATGAAATCTCGGTGAGACCGACTAGTGTAAAAGACTTGACTATTAGGCTTTTCGGTGAGACCGAACGAAACATCTTGGTGAGACCGAAGTGCAATGGCTAGGGCAAGACCATGTTTCGGTAGTTCCGAAAATTTCATCTTAGAAATTCCGAAGTGAAGTGACATCGTTACAGCAACTTGGTCAGGCCATCTCGGTGAGACCAAGAACCATTTCGGTTACACCGAAGTGTTAGGGTTTGGCATGTGGCATTGTATATAGCAATCTCGGTGGGTCCGGATGGGAGTGTTTCGGTGGGACCGAGATCAACTTTAGGGTTTTGGATAGGAATGAACTGGAGAAGTGTTTGAGGGTTTTGGAGCAATATCACTAAGCACTTGAGCAATTGAGTCATGACCAAAACCTCATCCCCTTTTAATAGTATTGGCTTTTCCTATGGACTCAATGTGATCTTGGATCACTTAACCAAAAATGTAGAGTCTTGAAGCTTTGCCAATCTTTGTCCTTAGCATTTTGAGGGGTCCACATTCACTAGTCCATGCCATGCCAATCATTGATCTTTTCTGAAATCTATTATCAATGAGCATTAGATCAATGACATATATGTTGTATTAATTACCAAAACCACCCAGGGATTAGTTGCACTTTCACTTCGCCAACCTACGCAAGGTCAACCTCAAGCTCAACCCCGCCAAGTGTGTCTTCGGGGTCCCTTCAGGCAAGCTGCTCGGCTTCCCGGTCTCCCACCGCGGCATCGAAGCCAACCCCGAAAAGGTTAAGGCCATTGAGGAGATGCAGCCTCCCCAGAACTTCAAGGAAATGCAGAACTTGGCGGGACGCATGGCCGTGCTCGGGCGTTTCATCTCCAAGCTTGGCAAAAGAGCCCTGCCGTTCTTCAAGCTCATGAAGCGATCGGGCCCCTTCAAGTGGACTCTTGAGGCTGATGCGGCCTTCGAGGACCTCAAGAGGTACCTGACGAACCCTTCCATCATGGTTGCCCTGCGCCCCAGCGAGCCCTTGCTCCTGTACTTGGCAGCCGCCCCCCAGACGGCTAGCGCGGCCCTTGTGGTGGAGCGGGAGGAGCAAACCCGCATCAAGAAGAGGCCTGCCGCGCCTGCGCCTGCCGAGGCCGCGCCTGCCCTGCCAAGGTCACGCCTGCGCTCGCCGAGGCCGCACCTATGCCTGCCGAGGGTCCTCCTCAGGAGGCCCCAGGCAAGCTGCCTGACGAGCCTTTCCAGGAACAAGCCGCTACTCCTACGACTACGCGCCTCGTCGAGCACCCCATCTACTTCGTCAGCACGGTGCTGCGGGACGCGCGCGAGCGGTATCCCATGCAGCAGAAGCTTCTCTTCGCACTCCTCATCGCCTCCAGGAAACTGCGCCACTACTTCCAGGGTCACCCCATCAAGGTGGTCACGTCTTATCCACTAGAGCAGGTCCTGCACATCCCCAACGCCACTGGCCGCGTTGCCGAATGGAACATCGAGCTGCAGTCCTTGGAGCTGGAATTCCTCACCACAAGGACGGTCAAGGGCGCAGCCTTGGCGGATGAGGGTGTCCCGGACTAGGGGGTACTCGGGCTGCCGGCCTATCTCTCGTAGGCCGGGCTGGTGGGCCACTCTCTACTTGTCGATGGAAGGCCGGATTGTGGGCGACCCCGTGTATTAGAAGGAAACCTCCGAAGACTTGGCGTCTCCTCCAAGGAATAATTAGCGTGGCCGGCATGTTTATCCCCTGATGATAACCGACTATATGTAACCCTAGGACCCTCTGGTGTCTATATAAACCAGAGGGTTTAGTCTGTAGAGGATCATCATATCCATTGCCTAGGGTTTAGCCCATCCGATCTCGAGGTAGATCAACTCTGTAACCTTCGTACAAACACATCAATACAATCTAGCAGGACGTAGGGTATTACCTCTTCGAGAGGGCCCGAACCTGGGTAAATCGATGTCTCTACGTTCCCTGTTACCCATTGATTCCTAGACCTACAGTTCGGATCCCCTACCCGAGATCTGCCGGTTTTGGTACCGACATTGGTGCTTTCATTGAGAGTTCCGCCATGGGTCATCAAGGATCAATGGCTCGCCTAGTCATCAGCAACAGCGCTAGCCGCAGGGACGCTTTCGTTCCCGGCCAGCTCTTCGCGTTCGGTAGCGTCATGCTACACGCCGATCCGGCCGGTCACCTTGGCCGGGTCAACAGCTTCACCCCCGACCAGGAGATCAGGTTCGGAAACTTAGAGTTCGTCGCCGACTCCCGGGGAGATCTTATCCTCACGGGGTCCTCAGCCTCGCCTGAAGGACCCACAAATCCTGAAGCACCGACTTCAAGTACGGCCAACCCCACTACCGAGACGGCCGCCGCGGCGGATCCAGCCTTGAGCCCGGACCTAATCTCCGCGCTGGGGTGCCGAAGCTCAGCCCCAGCCGAACATGACTACGGGGCGAATTCAGACGCCCCCGTCACGGCCATATTGCGGGTTGACCCCGCAAACTGCCAGAGCCTGGAGCCGACGGATCTCTCGTTATTAAATGGGATACTAGATCGGATCCAGGCCCTTGGAATCACCGATGGCCAGTCCTCGGTCTACGATCAGATCGGGCTTAAACCCGACGACAGGGAAATTCATGCCCCTGCCACCACTCACTTGGTCGCCACTATCCAAGGCCCCACGGAGGGCTCACCCCTTCCCTCAGAGCCGGAAGCGCATGAGGTGCAAGCTTCCGACCAGCAGGCTTCATCCTCCAGCTCGGCAGCCGAACTCCGTTCTGGAGAGGGTTTAGGGCCGAAGTCTGGTTCGGCACGCAATTCCGGATCCACGCACCCGCGCCTGGCCAATTATCCAGAGCTCGGCGCATTGGATTCCATGTCAATCCAGGACGCGACCGCCAAAACTCCGGACTCACACTCCGCTGGGATCAAAAATTTTACCCCGCCCACCCCCCACGTTGAGTACTGTCCAGATAACTCAGGACGGTCCGACATATGGGACCTAATGTACGTAAAGCAGCAGCCCGGAGAGATAGTTCGGCACTTCTGGGCCAGATTCCTTATCGTCAAAAACAAGATGACGGACGGCTGCAACAAGGACATTCTGGAGATCTTCCGACAGAACTGCCGAGACGAGGGCATCTTAAACGCCCTCGCCCGCCGCCACATCCAAAATTTCTCTGATTTATCGGATTTGGTGTCCAAATACTACGCCATGGAGTATGCTTGGCAGGCTCAGCTCGAGCAAACGGAGTCAATCCGTACAGAGGAACCAAATCGAGCTCGGGCAAAACGTGCACACCCTCGCCGGACACCCCAATACGAGCCATCCGAGAAAAGATGAAACCCCCGACAAGATCCAGAATGGTCCTTGATGAACTGCTGGATAAACCATGCCCCATACACTCCGTCCTCCACAACACAAACCCAACCCACAGCCTTCGAGCTTGCTGGGTGGTCAGGCAAGTCGCCAAGAGCGGCGAAGTCATCCTCGGAGGCCCGTACTCAAATAAAAGTCCAGCAATGCCCTTTGATGATGACGCCGAAGTCTTAACAATCTACGAGACGTATTCCTCAAAGAATCAAAGGAAGAGAGCCCTTCGAGAGCTTGCTCAAATTCACCATGTGGCAGAGACAGACTCATGGATAAACACACCCATCACTTTCAGTGAACAAGACCAGCCGAGGTCCCGCCCTACTCGAGCTGCTGCCGCCCTTGTCCTTGATCCCATAGTGGATGGATTCTGACTCCAAAAGGTGTTAATGGACGGCGGTAGCGGGCTAAACCTCATTTACGAGGACACCTTGGACAAAATGCAGTTTGACACATCTCGCATCGAGCAAAGTCACACCACCTTTCGGGGGATCATCCCCAGAAAGGAGGCGTGTTCTAGTGGCCGAGTAGCTCTTGATGTGGTCTTCGGAACTGCCGAGAACTACCGATCTGAAAAACTGCTTTTCCACATCGTGCCCTTCCGCAGTGGCTACCATGCCTTATTAGGGCGCGATGCCTTCGCACGATTCCATGCAGTCCCACATTACGGGTACATGAAGCTTAAAATGCCAGGGCCAAACGGCATGATCACAATAATAAGTGATCCGGACAGAGCTCTTCGGGCCAAGAACAAAATAGCATCCCTCGCCCTCGAAGCGTTGTCCGAAGCCCTCGCAGCTGAAGAACTGGCCGCGCTCCGCTCAACGGTGGATAAGGACGACGTAATCCTCGACAAAAGGCCCAAATCCACGTCCTTCAAACCAGCGGATGAAATAGTCAAATTCCAAGTGCACCCAACAGATCCCAACAAGACGGCGTCCATTGGAGCTCAGCTGGACCCCGCGGTCGATGAAGAGCTGCGCAAATTCTTGCGTGCAAACTGGGATATCTTCGCTTGGCACCCGTCAGACATGCCAGGGATCTCGCGTAGATTAGCCGAGCACAGCTTGAACATCATTAAGGGTTTCAAGCCAGTCAAACAGACTCTGCGTCAGTTTTCCGAACCCAAGCGTCAGGCTATAGGCGAGGAACTGGCAAAGTTGCTCAAAGCCGGATTCATCCGGGACATCAAACATCCAGAGTGGTTGGCCAATCTGGTCATGGTACCAAAGAAGGATAAGTCCTGGCGGTTGTGTGTCGATTTCAAGGATTTAAACAAGGCCTGCCCCAAGGATCATTTCCCCTTGCCCCGCATAGACCAGATCATAGACGCCACCGCCGGGCATGACTCACTGTGTTTCCTCGACGCTTACTCCAGATACCATCAAATTAAAATGAAGGAGTCCGACCAAGCAGCCCCTGCATTCATCACCCCTTCTGGGCCATTCTGTTTCAACACAATGCCCTTCGGATTAAAGAACGCAGGGGCTACATACCAGCGCATGATTCAAACATGTTTGGAAAAACAAATCGGCAAAACAGTCGAAGCATATGTGGACGATGTGGTTATCAAAACCAAACACGTCAGCCAGCTGGTGGATGATCTCCGGCAAACCTTTGATAGTCTTCGGACTTTCGATATACGGCTCAATCCGGAAAAGTGCATCTTCGGAGTCCCGGCCGGTAAGCTGCTCGGATTCATCGTTTCCCATAGAGTAATAGAAGCCAACCCAGCGAAAATACGGGCACTGTCCGAGCTGGCTATCCCCACTGAGCTCAAACACGTCCAGAAACTTGCCGGCACTATTGCAGCCCTAAGCCGCTTCATCTCACGCCTCGGAGAAAAAGCCTTACCGCTATATAAATTGCTCAAACAGACAAAGAACTTCGAATGGACCAGTGAAGCGGTGGCAGCACTCGAAGAAATAAAAACTCTACTGGCCAGCAACCCGATCTTGACAGCACCCAGCCCGGGCGAGCCAATGCTACTATATATCTCGGCCACAAATCAGGTGGTCAGCGCGGTTCTCGTCGTCGAACGAGAGGCAGACGGTCACAAGCTCCAGGTGCAGAAACCTGTGTACTACGTATCTGAAGTGCTCACCCCGTGTAAAACGAGGTACCCGCATTATCAGAAGATCGTCTACGCAGTTTTCATAGCATCCCAAAAGCTCCGCCATTACTTCCAGGAATGCTCGGTTACGGTGGCATCCAAAGTACCACTGAATGACATAATCAACAATCGAGATGCCACCGGCCGCATAGCCAAATGGGCTATAGAACTCCTCCCCTTCGAAATCATATATAGACCACGCCGAGCTATTAAATCTCAGGTTTTGGTTGATTTTGTTGCGGAATGGACGGAAGCTGAACTCCCTAGGGAGTACTGTACATACTCGCATTGGACGATGTACTTCGACGGCTCCAAAATGCTCGCCGGGCTGGGGACTGGAGTGGTCCTCACATCCCCCACTGGCGACAATATTCGGTACATACTCCAGATCATGTACACCGACTCCAACAACGCAGCCGAATACGAGGCTCTGCTACATGGACTTCGGATTGCGGTGTCAATGGGCATACAGCGGCTCGAGGTACGGGGAGATTCTAATCTCGCCATCTCTCAAGTCAACGGCGAATTCGACGCAAAGGACCCAAAAATGACAGCATACCGCAACGCCGTCCTAAAAATCTCCGCCCGCTTCGAAGGACTGGAATTTCACCATATACCTAGAGACAGCAACCAAGCTGCCGATATCCTTGCTCGAATGGGCGCCAAGCGTGACCGTGTCCCTGAGAACACCTTTTTAGAACGACTCTTCAAGCCGTCCGTAGTGTGGCAGGAGGATGCCCAGGACTCGGAATCCAATACCTCAGGAGAGCTCGTCCCTCCGCCTATCGAACCAGACGAAGGAATTATCGGGGGCTCGGCAATTGAAATGACATCTTCGGCTCACGAAGTCATGGTGGTAATCGCACCATGGACCGAGCCCTTCCTCGCCTACCTCCTCCGCCAAGAATTACCGGTTGACCAGACTGAGGCAAGGCGTATCATTCGACGATCTAAAGCCTATAAAGTCCACGAGGGAGAACTATATAAGAAAAGCACTACTGGCGCCCTCCAGAGATGTATATCCGAAGAGGAGGGAAGGCAGCTCCTGGCCGAGATTCACGCTGGCATGGGCGGTCACCACGCGGCAGCTCGGGCCTTGGTCAACAAGGCTTTCCGAGCAGGGTTCTTCTGGCCCACTGCCCGAACAGACGCCCAAACATTGGTCCAACATTGAGTTGGATGCCAGCTCTTCGCCAATCAGAGCCATATGCCCCCCATGGCCCTTCGGACGATACCGATTACTTGGCCTTTCGCGGTCTGGGGGCTGGACATGGTCGGACCACTTAAAGGGGGGACCAAGAAAAAGAAATATCTACTCGTCATGGTAGATAAATTTACTAAATGGATTGAGGCAAAACCGGTAACTTCAGCCAAGTCTAAGCCGGTCATCGATTTTATATCCGGTGTCGTACACCGTTACGGTGTCCCCCATAGCATAATAACGGACAACGGATCCAATTTTACCGCCCAGGAAGTCAAAGACTGGTGCGCTAATTTAGGCATTAAGGTCGACTACGCATCGGTGTATCACCCATAGTCTAACGGACAGGTCGAGAGAGCTAATGGACTGATCTTGAGCGGCATCAAGCCCCGTTTGGTCCGATCTTTAAAAGAATCCGACTGCCATTGGGTCGAGGAGCTTGACTCCGTATTGTGGGGCCTACGCACCACTCCTAATCGATCCACGGGCTACACACCATTCTTCATGGTGTATGGGGCAGAAGCCGTCCTCCCCAGCGACCTTATTCATGACGCCCCTCGGGGGCGTATGTCTGAAGAAAAGGAGGCCGAGCTGGATCGGCAAGATGACCTGGACGCCCTGGAGGGCGAGCGCGACATAGCTCAGGCTCGTTCTGCTTTTTATCAGCAGCAGGCCAGACGTTATCAGAGCAGGGAAGTATGGGCGAAGGCCTACAGCGTCGGCGATCTAGTCCTGCGCCTCCCGGAGAAGCAGAAGCATAAGTTGTCGCCCAAATGGGAGGGGCCCTTCATAATCGATCAAGTACTCGCAGGCGGAGCATATCGTCTCCGCGACCCAAAGGACGACCGCCTCGAACCAAACCCATGGAACGCTGCTCGGCTACGACGTTTCTACGGCTAACTCCGCGACCTCACCTTGTTCGGTTTATCCTTCTAGGATTTATATTTTTCTAGTCAATAGTCTCTCCCGGGTTGTGTTCGGATATGCCGAATTACGTTAAGTTTTTCTTCGGCAAACATCTTTGAATGTACCACACGCTGTTACCTGGGGGCTTCTTTTACGGAGCCCATCATATTTTATTTATGCAATCATCCGTCTTTTCGAATTTTGCAACCTTCCCGCATCGTTTTAAAGCCACTATATGCATCAATTTGACTTAAGATTTTGCCAAGCTGGGTTGCCTCGCTCCTGTGTTTACCCCCTACGTTCCCGATTGTTCGGCTAGGGAGTAAAGGGAGCACCTCTGTGATTGTTACGTCCAGCTTTCCCGGGTATGTACCTCAGACGGGTGAAGCCAAAAGCTAGCGTTCTTAAGAACACAGTTGGTCGTCCACGGGGGAAGTGAAAATAATTGGTACCTATCGCCAAGTTTCCGGGGTATTTTCCCGAAGTAACCATCCCCGTCTACTTCGGGTATTCGGTTATCCATCCACGGCTAACGTGGTAACCCGACGAAAGGGACCCATCGTGGAACTATTTTCGTCAGAAGATGTTTCTTACGTTACACAGTAATATAACATAACTCCCCGAGCACGTTTTTGTCTGTTTGCACCACATGGCCGGATTGCCTCGTTCTCTGAAGTGTTTCCGGTGTTTTTGGATCACACAGTAGGAAACACTCTTCGGCTCCTGGCCGAGGAGGCGGAAGCCGATGGCTGGTTAAGACAACGTTCTACGCACGGTTTGGAGACTCCTTGATGTAAAGTACATAGATACATAGAATCAACCTGTTAATCTTGATCAAGACCATCTATTATGGTCTCCAGAGCACAATCTGCTTGGGACAGCCGAGCTGCAGGCATAACCTGGTCATATACCAGATGCACGGGCACTTCCTGCCCATCTAGCCCTACTGGCCCAACCCTAGCTAAATGCTCTGGTTCCAGCTTGGTGAAGCGGGTCTTGATCATCGCCCAAGCTTCCCGTGCTCCTTCACGACAAGATGACGTCTTCCATAGCTCAAAGCGGCGCCGAGCTCCTTTGAATCGATTTGTGAGCTCGGCCATCCCTTCCGAAGCCACTTTGCCAGGCCACGGTGCTTTGAACATGCTCTTCATGGCTTTCCGGGCCCGCTCATGTACGGCGGATAGCTCCTTCAGGAGGTCCCGCCCGAATGAGCCGGCCTCCTCTTCGGGACGTCCGGTCAGCAGAACTACAACGATACGTGGCATTGTTCATATTGCTGCCTAACCCGTGCAGTCTATGAACTGAAGAATCAGATTGCACTTACCGAACATGCCCGCTTTCAGTCTCTGGTTCTCCTCTTGGGACAGGGTCAGCTGAGCTTTCAAACTTTTGATTTCTTGAGCCTGTTGTTCGCCTTCCGCCTTAAGCTTATCCCTCTCCTCATAACTTCAGGAAAGCACCCGGTAGCCAGCCTCTTGCTGTGACTCCACATACCTTTGAGCTTCTCTAGCAATATCCAGATCCTTCCACAGCTGATTTATCGACTCGGCTGCTATGGAATCATCTTTCATTAGCAGAGGTGTTCCATCAAATTTTTAAACAACTTTTGAGTTCGGCACTTACCATGTGCCTCTCTGGTGAATTTCTTCACACCCTCTAGCTCGGCTTTCACAGACTCTAACTCTGTTCGCGCCAGCTTGAGGTCTTCGGACAGCTTTTTGTTTTGCTCCCGAACAGTCTGCACAATAGCATGGCATTAAAAATATCAGACCCTTAATTTGGTTGTCCCGCCCAAATCAAGGCTCGGGGGCTACTGGGTTAGATACTAGTTGTCAAAACAAATACCATACCTGCACATTAGTAGACATGAGCTTTACGGCCCCTTCAAGTGCCGTTCGAGCAGCGCCAAGGTACGCGTCTACCGAACTAAGGGCATTAAACTCCTGATCCAAAAATGCGGAGTGCCGAAGTGACGCCTTACGCCGCCGATGATTCATCACACTTTCAACCTCAGAGTTAGTGACCGAGACGCCACCTGAGTCCTCGGGATGTTGGTCCTCGGCAGGGACTCCCGGAGTAACTCCGGCTACAGCTAGCGACCTCGGGTTTGAGTCACCCCTCGGCGCTTCTTCAACATCCCCAGCCGAGGGTGGTTCCACATATCGTCTACAGGACACCGTGGAGAAAATTATTAACATATTCGGTGGATGTCGAAGATAGAGGCTATGACGGTACGGCGGATGCGTTACCTCTTCGGGCGGGGCGCAGATGATGTAGCTCCCGTTGGGGCCGCGCGTCTGGTCACCCCACGACTACTCGTTGCTGGGGCCGCTGGTGCCGCTCTTGCGGCTGTTCAGCGCGACGTGCGGCGGCCCTTGGGAGTAGGTGTCAGTGTATTCGGGGCAGCAGCGGCTGAGTGTTTCTTTCAAGAGGAAGCCCGTTGGCCACTTACAGCGGAGGAGGGAAGCGCCCCGGGATGATCGGCCAAAAGGGCCACCTTAGAACCATCGAGGCTCTCCTGGTAGAAGACCCCCACCTTGAAATTAATCGATGTTTCAGGGTCATCATGGAACCCAGGATCATCGTCATGAGACTAATTCTCCGGTTGAGGAGCAGGGCAGCTCACTGTCTCGATCCAGCGCCTCCAGTTCTGTTCGGACAGGATAGGAATCTGGTTAAGAAAAATTTGGGATGTCGTCCGAACTATAAAACGTGGTCGGACTCACCATTTCAATGGGTTTGTAGCTCGAGAAGCCTTCCTTGGGCTTTAACCGAGCAAATTCCTGCTCCTCTCCCTTGAAGAGATCGGCCAGTATGGCTGCCATCGCCGCCTGGTCGGCAGGTCCCATCCGTGTGTACCGGGTTGCATCATCTTCCCCGTTGTATCACCAAAGCGGGTGTATTCTCTGTTGGAGAGGTTGGACGCACCGAGCAATGGCTGCGGCCATCACGTCAATAACGGTTAGCCCTTTGTGGGCTAGCCACCTCACTTGAGCGGCCAGCCGAGTTACTTCGGCGCTTTCCTCTTGAGAAGGACTCTTCGGGCGCCAGTTGAACCGCTTCTTCGGAGGGACCAATGAGAATTCGGGCAGCCCCCTCCGGACTGGATCAAATAGGGGGACGTCTTCGATATAAAACCATTCCGAAGTCCACTCTTCGGCATCTTTCTTTGGAGTTCCTACGGGGTATCCGGTTCCGGCGATACGCCATACTTCGGCCCCGCCGACCTCGTAGATTGTCCCTCCTCGGGTGCGGGGGACGAGGCAGAAGAACTTCCTCCACAACTCGAAGTGGGCCTCGCAGCCCAGGAACATCTCGCAGAGAGCGACGAAGCCCGATATATGAAGAATCGACCCTAGGGTAAGGTGGTGGAGTTGAATCCCGTAAAACTCTAGTAGACCTCTCAAGAAAGGATGAATGGGGAAACCCATCCCTCGCAAGAGGAAGGGCACAAAGCACACCCTTTCCTCCCCATGGGGGGAAGGAAAGTTCTCTGCGAGGGCCTCCCCGTCTGCGGAAGTTAATCCGGGACGGGTGGATGCGAGATCTGAAGCAGGGAGATATCCCTGCGTCTCGAGCCTACGTAAACGCATGAGGGATACGGAGCAGCTCGCCCAATCACCTTGACGGGGGCCGTGAGGGCGTGAGGAAGAGCCTGGGACGCTCGCCATTGTTTACTGGTCGCGACCTCGCGAGGACGTGAGGAAGAATGGCAGGGGGTGGAGAGTGTCAACCTCCGCACCCTTGGCCTATTAAAAGGGCATTGACTCCCCCCGAAAGAGGGGCATTTTTGTAAAAACCCATCGGGCCACTCGCATTCCGTGGGTGCGCAGAAATCGAGGGTCGTCATTTGATTCTGGGCGAAGAAAAGCGGTATGACGGGCCCCACGGGGCCTCGCCAATCGGAGTATTCTTCGGCAACTGAGCTATTGGTGGCCGAACTATTGTTAAACCAAATACAGGTAAAGAGAGGAACTCGCCACCCAAGCCGAAGACTATTGAAGCATGAAGCTGCCGAAGACTGTTAACCTCGGCATTGGAGGCTAGTTCGGGGGCTACTGAGGGTGTCCCGGACTAGGGGGTACTCGGGCTGCCGGCCTATCTCTCGTAGGCCGGGCAGGTGGGCCGCTCTCTACTTGTCGATGGAAGGCCGGATTGTGGGCGACCCCGTGTATCAGAAGGAAACCTCCGAAGACTTGGCGTCTCCTCCAAGGAATAATTGGTGTGGCCGGCATGTTTATCCCCTGATGATAACCAACTATATGTAACCCTAGGACCCTCTGGTGTCTATATAAACCAGAGGGTTTAGTCTGTAGAGGATCATCATATCCATTGCCTAGGGTTTAGCCCATCCGATCTCGAGGTAGATCAACTCTGTAAGCTTCGTACAAACACATCAATACAATCTAGTAGGACGTAGGGTATTACCTCTTCGAGAGGGCCCGAACCTGGGTAAATCGTTATCTCTATGTTCCCTGTTACCCATTGATTCCTAGACCTACAGTTCGGATCCCCTACCCGAGATCTGCCGGTTTTGGTACCGAGAGCGGATTTCATGGCGGAGTGGACGGATCCGCACAAGGAGGAGCCTCGCAAGGAAGAATCCCTCCTATCCGGGAAGGACGCCCCTGGTGGCTGGACCATGCACTTCGACGGCGCGTTCTCCCGGCAGGGCGCAGGGGTTGGCGTCGTGCTCACCTCGCCAGCGGGAGACAAGCTCTCCTACGTCGTACAACTCTACTTCAAGCATGATGACAAGGTCTTCAACAACATCGCCGAATACGAGGGCCTCATCGCCGGGCTCAAGGCCGCCTTCGCTCTTGGCATCAAGCGCATCCTCATCAAGGGAGACTCACAGCTCCTCATCAACTTCTCCAACAAGAGCTACAAGCCCAAGGACGAGCACATGGCCGCCTATCTAGAGGAGGTGCGCAGGCTTGAGAAGCGCTTCCTCGGCATGGAACTCCAGCATGTCCCTCGCGGTGGCAACAAGGAAGCAGACGACATCGCCAAGCATGCTTCTCGCCGCGAGCCTCAGAGCCCTGGCGTCTTCGAGGAAAGGCTCCTAAAGCCGTCAGCTGCACCACCCGCCGTCAGCACCATGGCACCCCATGAAGAACTCCCACCCGTACCCTCCACAGGCGCACCGGACTGCGGCCCACCTTCAGGCACTCGCCTGTTGTTGGCGCTGGAGCCGCAGGCCGAAAGCTGGGTCACGGAGCTTAAAGCTTACCTGGAGAATGGCACCCTCCTGAAGGACGACATAGAAGCAGAGCGCGTGGCCCGCCAGGCCAGGCCGTGCTGCCTGAGGGATGGCAATCTCTACCGCAAATGCCCCAATGGAGTTGTGCTACGATGCATCTCTGTAGAGCAAGGGTGCGAGCTGCTCACCGATATACATGGTCGAGACTGTGGCCACCACTCCTCATCGCGCACTCTCGTCAGCATGGTGTTCCGCAGCGGCTTCTACTGGCCCACAGCGCTGCAAGACGCCACTGAACTGGTCCAGTCATGCGAGGCCTGCTAGTTCCACGCCAAGCAGATCCACCAGCCGGTGCAAGGGCTCTAGACCATTCCCCTCTCGTGGCCCTTTGCGGTATGGGGGTTGGACATCCTGGGCCCCTTTTCCCGCGCAGCCGACGGCTACCGCTACCTCTACGTCGCCATCGACAAGTTCACCAAGTAGGCGGAAGTAGAGCATGTTCGCTCCATCCCGGCAGGATCGGCCGTCAAGTTCATCAAGGGCCTGGTGTGTCGCTTTGGCGTTCCCAACCGCATCATCACCGATAACGGCTCGCAGTTCACCAGTGGCCTCTTCAAGACATACTGCGCCAACCTTGGCACGCAGATCTGCTACGCCTTTGTGGCGCACCCGCGAAGCAACGGCCAGGCCGAGCGTGCTAACGCTGAGGTCCTCAAGGGCCTCAAGACAAGAAGCTTCAAGAAAAAGCTCATAGCCTGCGGCAAAGGCTGGCTCGACGAGCTCCAGTCCGTGCTATGGTCGATCCGCACAACAGTGACCAAGCCTACCGGTGAAACGCCCTTCTTCCTCGTCTACGGGGCAGAAGCGGTCCTCCCTACCGAGCTCAAGCATGGGTCCCCGCGGGTCCTGGCCTTCAACGTGGTCCACCAGGATGGCCCGCGGGAAGCTGATCTGCTCCTCCTCGAGGAAGCACGTCGCCGGGCAGCCATCCGCGCCGCCCGGTATCAGCAGGCGCTGCGTCGCTACCACAGCCACAACATACACCCCCGCACCCTTGAAGCTGGCGATCTTGTCCTGTGAAGGATCCTCTCCAGGGAAGGACTCCACAAGCTCTCACCTATGTGGGAAGGCCCGTTCAGGGTCGTACACATTTCCCGGCCTGGCGCGGCATGGCTGGAGACGGAGGAGGGTGTCCTGGTGCCAAACCCATGGAACATCCAACACCTCTGCAAGTTCTACCCGTGACCTCACGGGCACGAACGAAGTGGAGCTGTACATGCTCCGGAGCCTCTCTTTTTGCATCGCAACGAGGCCGCGAGAGCTCCCGCCCACAACCCAGTGGGGCCCCATGCTCAGACATGGCGGATTGTTTACTTGAGGGCGCCGCCTGGCCACTACATCCTCAAGCTGCTCCGTGCGCATCACGGCAGCATTATCTTTTGGGCCATTTGCATTTCTATCCCTAACTTGAACCACCCACTCATATTTGCCCCTAATTTCGAAGCCTGCTCAAATTTGCCCCTCTGCCGTTATGTGCACATATAGAAATGCCATTCTGTGCCGTTACCGTCCGGTCAAAGGGCTTTGACCATCCTGAAAAAATAGCAAAAAAATCTAAAATTTTGTGGGATCGAAGATACTCATGTGCGCAAGGTGCGTGCAAATTTTCGTGCTGTTTGGGCATTCCAGGAGCTCGTGGCGAACAAAAACAGTAAATCTGTACACTTATGAACAGTAAATTTGAAATAAAATAGTAAGAAAATTCAAAAAAATATGAAAATTTTTGGCATCAAAGAGGCTTGGGTGCACAAGGTGCTCGCAAGTTTTTGTGATCAAATGACATGCGAGGAGCTCTAGCAAAAGAAAAACAAAATAGTCATTTTTTCCAAAGTTTTTTCTCGAGCCAAATTTTGTTTTTTTCTCCACGAGCTCCTACAATGTCCAAACACGACAAAATTTTGCACGCACCTTGCGGACCTGAGCCTCTTTGATGCCAAAAATTTTCATATTTTTTTGAATTTTCTTGCTATTTTTTTGAATTTACTGTTCACAGGCGTATATATTTACTGTTTTTCCTTCGCCACGAGCTCCTGGAATGTCCAAACAGCACGAAAATTTGCACGCACCTTGCGAACCTGAGTATCTTTGATCCCACAAAATTTTAGATTTTTTAGATTTTTTTTGCTATTTTTTTCAGGATGGTCAAAGCCCTTTGACCGGCTTTGACTGGATGGTAACGGCACAGAAGGGCATTTCTATAAGTGCATATAACGGCAGAGGGGCAAATTTGAGCAGACTTCAAAATTAGGGGCAAATATGAGTAGTGGGTTCGAGTTAGGGGCACAAATGTATAAAACCCTTATCTTTTTGGTTGTCTAATGAGACCCTTTCATGCAACAGTAAAGTTTTATTTCCTAAAGTATCATGCGTGCTTGGTAAACACTTTGTTTCAGCAGTTGTGCACGCTCGCGATTTCCCTCCTGCGTATCACGCGAGCGGGGGCTGGACACGGTGCCTGCGCTTGGGTCAGTGCCAGCAGCGCTGCTAAACCGAAGTGATTGAGCTCTGGCTCGCAGGCTTGCTCCCGCGCACGCCACCTCACCAAGGTCCTCGCGTGACACCCACGAGCGAACTGGCGAACGCGCGCTGCTACATTACTTGCGAAACTCATTGGCGTATCGCTGTCACGGGTACAGGGCACGGGAGGCCTCACGAGCGCTGCCTCACAAAGCAACCCGCGGTGCATCGTCTTCTCAAGAAGCCCACAGGAAGCCTCACAAGTGCTGCCTCGTGAGGCAGCCTGCGGCGCCTGTCTCCGCCAAGTGCCAGCGGGACGCCTCACGAGCGCGCGCCTCGCGAGGCGCACCCCGCAGGCTGCGGCACGCCAAGACTCACACTCCATGAAAAAGCTAAGTCCAAGCGCCTCGCGAGCCCCCCTCAGTGCCTCGTGAGCCCTCCTCAGCGCCTCTCGAACTCTCTTTTCTTCGTGATCTCGCTGAGCGCCATTGGTTTTTCCTTTGCACAAGCCGCTTGCACATCAAAGGGGGGCTCCTTGAGCATCATGCCTCGGGAGCCCTTACCGCCTCACGGAGCCCTACACCCTCTAGCCTTGTTAGGCACGCGTCCTAACATACCAACGACGGTCGTAGCACGCTCGGGGGCTGGATCCTAGTGACGTAGAGCGCGAAGGCATGTAAAAAGGAGAGACAGGCCTCACGAGGGAGCAGAAAATTGTAGCAAACATTTAAAGACTTCGCATGATTACAAAAATATTGTTTTCACGCCCCCACGAGGCTACACCTATTCGAGTACAGGATAAAAAGAAGAAAGGGGCCTAGGCAGATCAGGCGCTGTCACCGCCATCATCATCGTCGTTGCCGCCGTCGCCACCCTCGCCGGAGCTCTCGCTGCCGTGCGAAAACTTCAGGACCAAGGCTTCCACGTGGTCCCGCACCTCCTTCTAGAGCCTATCGCGAAGCTCCGCTGGGACGGGGCTCATCACCCTGTCGAAGTCGAAGTTAGCGTCAGCGCGGAAGAGGTTGCTGAAGACGTGCGTCACCGCCTTTCTCAGGAGGTCGCGGCATTCGTCCACGATGATGGCGTCCATCCTCGCGGCTCCATCCTCCATCCTCTCCACAAGCTTGGTGAAGAAGCTCAGGTAGCCAGCGTCGTCGTCCTCGAGGGGGTCCTCAAGCCTCTCGCTGGAGAAGCTGGCAATGGCAGTGCGGGCACGCCGTGCGAGGGCATGGAACATCTTCGCGTGCCTATGCTGCAACCCCCGCGCTCGAGCCGCATCCTCCTTGGCCTTCTCGACGACGTCCGAGACGCCACCCACCTGCGCCTGAAGGGACGCCAGCTCCCCTTCGGTGTCCGCCTTAGCCGCTAGCGCCTGCTGCCGAGCAGCCACCGCCTCATTCAGCCGCTTCTTGAGGCGGGAGATCTCCGCCTGGAGCTCATCCCGCTTCTTGGTGAAGCGGTCCTCCTGAAGCTTCAGCTTCTGGCTATAGTCCTTGGCAAGCGCCGCGCGCTCGTTCTTCGACTTCACCTCGGCGTCCGCCTAGATTATCTTCTCCTTCTCCGTGAGCTGGGCGTTGGCCTTGGTGAGGCGCTCATTATAGGAGGCTTGGCCGCCACCTCGTGGTCCAGCGTCGCTAGGCGCTCACGCTCAGCCTCCTGCTCGGTAGCGGTCCTCGCGAGCTCTCGCTTCCGGATCTCAGCGTCCCCCTCACGGGCCGCAAGAGCCTCCTCGCGCTTGGCGAGTTCCTCCTCGCGGGAGGCAAGTTGCCCTTCGCGGGCTGCGGCAGTGTCCTCCCGCGCTTGGAGCCCTTGCTCCCTGGAGGTGGCCTGTTCCAGAAGGGCCTTCTCATGGGCCTCCGCTTCTTCGCGCCGCCTGTCGGCCTCCTCGGCGTCCCTGACGGCTCCCTTGAAGAGCTCTTTGGCATCCCTGGCAGCTTTCTCACGCTGCTCCCGCGCGGCGGCCTCCATCAGGCGACCTAGCTTGACGGCCACGTCGAGCTGGCGCCACCCCTCCGCGAGGCGCAGGCGCTCGTCGGCAAGGCGCGCCTCCTCCGCCTATAGGTCCTCCTCGAGCGCATCGAGGGCCGCCCTGGCGCTCCGCAGGGCTCCGCGCTTCAGCAGAGCGCTGTAGCTCACTAGCTGCAAGGCCCAGCCAGTGCGTGGCTCCGCGCCGCCGTCCACCGTCATGGCTCATGAGGGCCCGGGGTCGGACCTCCCCCCAGGCTCCTTGTCCTCGACCCTCGCGGTGGCCGCGTCCTCTGTCGAGCGCTGGGGGCTCTTCGCGGCCTCCTCTTTGGCCTGTTGTGCCGGCACACACCGCGGGCTCGTCGCGGCCCTCCTCAGGATCTTGGCGCGCAGGCGAGAGCTGGGGGCTCGCCGTAGCCCCCTCGTCGGCGTTGGCCTCCCTGGCGGACGTGGAGTGCTGCGGAGGGTCTGGCTCTTCGGCCCCATCCATCGTTGTGTCGCCTCCCGCACCAGGCGCCTGTGGCAGCACGTCCCCACCTCCGGAAGCTTCCTCCCGAGGCTCGCTCCTCCCAGCTGAGGGAGGCAAGTCCTCGCGTGGCTTGGGGGAAGCCGCGTGTTCCTCTTCCGTTGCCATGCACCCTGTCTCAACCTTAGGGTGGCGGACGGCCTCCTCGCGCCCCTCGGAGCCTGCAGGGGGCGCGCGGGCTTCCTCGGTCCGCGCCACCCGCGAGGGCATAGTGGGCGTCATGGCTACCCCCGAGCCGAGGGCCTTCTTCTGAGGAGGAGGAGGCTCCCTGTGTAGCAAGAGGACTCAGCCCGGATCTCGGGAGGTGGAAGACGAAAATGAAACAAGGAGCAAAACGCGAAGACTTACTCGTTGGTAGGAACCCAGCGTCTCTTCCTCAGCTTTGGCAGAGGGCGGTTGCCACTGCCACTCCCATGAGGCTCGCTCGAGCCCCCTCCAGAGGGCTCGGCGCGAGGCTTGCCGAGATCTTCTCCTGCCGGGCCGGTGCGGGTATCCTCCGCGCGGGGCTCGGCAGCATCTTCACAGGTGTCCCCTCCGCCCCCCGTGCTCGTGGGCCGGGAGGGTGCGACCACAAACCAGTCAATGTCGTCATCGTCACTGGCATTAACCAGCAGCTGGCGGCGGCTTGGCGGGGGCGCTCCTCCACCGCTCTCCTCTACCGCATTTTATTGAATTATTCTTCTATCAATTGAGCACAATTTTCCTTTCCATCATTTTCACGAAAGACATTATAAAGATGAATAATATGAGTCAACCTCAATTCCATTTTTTTGTAGTTTTCTTTTATAAGCCAAACTAGTGATAAACAAGAAACTAAAAGATTCGATTGCAAGATCTAAAGATATACCTTCAAGCACTCACCTCCCCGGCAACGGTGCCAGAAAAGAGCTTGATGTCTACTACACAACTTATTCTTGTAGACTCGTGTTGGGCCTCCAAGCGCAGAGTTTTGTAGGACAGTAGCAATTTTCCCTCAAGTGGATGACCTAATGTTTATCAATCCGTGGGAGGCGTAGGTTGAAGATGGTATCTCTCAAACAACCCTGCAACCAAATACAAGAAATCTCTTGTGTCCCCAACACACCCAATACAATGGTAAATTGTATAGGTGCACTAGTTCGGCGAAGAGATGGTGATAAAAGTGTAGTATGGATAGTAGATATAGGTTTTTGTAATCTGAAAATATATAAACAGCAATGTAGCAAGTAACAAAAGTGAGCACAAACGGTATTGCAATGCTTAAAAACAAGGCCTAGGGTTCATACTTTCGCTAGTGCAATCTCTCAACAATGCTAATATAATTGGATCATATAACCATCCCCCAACGTGCGATAAAGAATCACTCCCAAGTTCCTATTAGCGGAGAACATAAGATAGAAATTGTTTGTAGGGTACGAAACCACCTCAAAGTTATCCTTTCCGATCGATCTATTGAGCCATTCCTATAAGTGTCACAAATAGCCTTAGAGTTCGTACTAAAATAACACCATATGATACACATCAACCAACTCTAATGTTACCTAGATACTCCAATGTCACCACAAGTATCCGTGAGTTGATTATACGATATGCATCAAACAACTTCATAATCATAATATTCAATCCACACAAAGAACTCCAAGGAGCATCCCAAAGTTTCTATCGGAGAAAAGATAATGAAAACGTGCATCAACCCCTATGCATAGATTACCCCAATGTCACCTCGGGAATCCGCGAGTTGAGTGCCAAAACATATATCAACTGAATCAATATAATACCCCATTGTCACCACGGGTATTCATATGCAAGACATACATCAAGTGTTCTCAAATCTGAATATTCAATCCGACAATAACGAAACCTCAAAGGGAAAAGATTCGATTCATCACAACAAAGATAGAGAGGGAAGAAACACCATATGATCCAACTATATTAACAAAGCTCGCGATACATCAAGATCGTGCCAAATCAAGAACACGAGAGAGAGAGAGGTCAAACACATAGCTACTGGTACAAACCCTCAGCCCCGAGGGTGAACTACTCCCTCCTCGTCATGGAGACCGCAGGGATGATGAAGATGGCCTCCGGTGATGATTCCCCCCCTCCGGCAGGATGCCGGAAAAGGGCTGTAGATGAGATCGCGGAGGTACAGAGGCTTGCGGCGGCGGAGTCGAAGTTCTAGGGTTATTTCTGGGGGTTTCACTATTTATAGGATTTTTCAGCGTTGGAATCAGGTCAGACGGAGCCACGTGGGCCCCATGAGGTACCAGGGCGCGCCTGGGAGGGGGGCGCCCTGGTGCCTCGTGGGCACTAGGTGGCCCCCCTCCAGTGGGTCTTGGTTCCAGTATTTTTTATTTGTTCCATAAAAAATCTCCAAAAAGTTTCATCCAATTCCAAGAACTTTTATTTCTGCACAAAAAACAACACCATGGCAATTCTGCTGAAAACAGCGTCAGTCCAGGTTAGTTCTAATCAAATCATACCAAAACCATATAGAATTGTTATAAACATGGCATGAATACTTCATAAATTATAGATACGTTGGAGACGTATCAGCGGCCACCCGAGCCGGGCACCACCAAGAGGGGGTTCTTGCGAGGCCCCTCGAGGCCTTCGGGAACCAACCCCCACTCGTCGAACCGCGGCATCACCGCGATGGTCGCGGCCCTATCGTGGTAGCGGTACAGAGGGTACGCGCCTTCGGGCAGGTTCTCCATGTTCTCGGCGTACAAGATCTTCATGATCTCGATCACCGTCTCCCCGTCAAGGCTGTCGGCGCTTAGCCTCATCGGGTCCTCGTTGCCGGCATAATCCCACACCGGGCGCGAGCGCTTTTAGAGAGGAGCAATGCGCCGGCGCACGAACTCCTTGGCGACCATCACCCCCATGAGCTTTGCGTCCTTCAGGGCCCTCATCCTTTCCACGAGCGGCGCCAGCCTCTCGTCGGTGAGCTTGGCGTGCTCCCATCCAGAGCTCTTCACGGCAGGAGTGGCCAGGGCCAGAAGAAGGGGGCTGAACTGGCCCACATCCATGTAGACCCAGCGCGCCCTGAAGCCCTCCACCTTCTTCGTTATCTTCATGGGGATGATGTGCGGCGCCATCCCGTCGACGATGCGAAACGAGGCGCACCCCGAGCGCTGGTTCGCCGCGGTCAGCCACAGGCTGTAGAAGGTCCGGAAGAAAGCCACCGAGAGCATCACGCCCAAGAAGCCCTCGCAGAGATAGGCGAAGATGGCGAGGAGGAGGATGGAGTTGGGTTGAAGATGAATTGCGTGGATTTGGTAATGGGCGAGGATGGAGCAGAAGAAGTCGGAGAAGGGCGGCACCAAGCCGGCGAAGATGGTGTGGACGAAGAAAGGGAAGGTTGTGGCCTCCAGTTCGCGGGCCCGTCGCGAGCCGGGCCAGATCCGTGTGGCCTTCCACTCGTTGTGGTCACAAGCCACCATGGGGCGAACCTTGTCCAGTCCCTCCTCATTGAGGATGATGGACCTCGGTAGGGTCGGCTCCAACTCTGCCGCTGTCGGCTCCTTGTTCTTCTTGGCGGCGGGAGCCATGGTCGCGGAGGAAGCTTGGGAGCAGGAGGAGGAGATCGCAAGTGGCGGAGTGCGAGGGAGGCAATGATGGTGCCCGCGCCCCGCGCGGGTCAGTTTTATGGCAGGCCGGGCAGTTACCAAGGAGTCTTGGCAGAAGTGGGGGCGCCTACGTCCTGTCGTGCTGCCACGCGTCCCTACCTGGGCCCGACAGTCTACTTAGGCCCCGCGCCATTTCGTTCCCAACTGGTGGATACGTGCGCGTCGCGGGCCCGGGGGCTACTATCGGCCCAGTGGGAACCAGGGTACCACGGGCCATCTGCCTACGGCCCAGGAAGCGACATTCGACGAACGGTTCAAGAGGCGGCCCAGCCGTGGGCGCTGCGAAGCAAGACACCTCGCGAGGGCCAGGCCTTGCGAGGACCCTCTCCACAAGGGGAGGCTCAACCGAAGACCACCTCGTGCGACAGGCAGCCTCGCGAGGCCTCTCTCATGAGGCGGCCTCCCGCGAGGCCCTCCGCGCGGGGGAGCCGCGCGGCCCTGGCTGCGTGGCTGCGTGCCTACCACGTGAGTGACGCGCCTGCGCAAGACGACAACGGCCGAGGCCGTGCCAGCAGGCGCGGTCGGGGAAAGATTTCCTCTTTGGTGCTAAAGGAGCAGTGGTAGCTGCCTCCCCCAAAGCAAGTCCCAAAGCTTACCACTTCGGTGCAAGAAGACCACGGTGACACAGTGCGCCAGGGCAGATGTCATCGGCGAGCCCACCAGCGCGTCATGGACGGCGTCTTTTCCAGGCGAAGACTGCTTTTGTCAGGATAGGACTGAGCGTCTGTCCCCCTTTGAATTGTCATTGTGTGGCGACCCTTCCCGCCAATATTTTCGGGGAAGAGGACCAAGGCAGCTATATAAGGGGCAGTGCTGCTTCCGTAGCGGGGGGACGATTCCACCTCCTTCTACCTTGTAACACCAGAGCACTATCTCCACAGCAATCACAGACAAGCAGGAGTAGGGTTTTACATCGCTTGGTGGCCCGAACCTGGGTAGCTCCTTGTGTTCCTGTCGTGCCTCGCGTGTGAGTGTTCCCGTCGTGCTCCGCTCACCGTAGCCTCGCCAAGGTCATTGTCCGGTAGACAGGTAGCGAAGCAGGCCCCCAGTGTTCGAACCAGGGCGTTGGGAGATCCCAGTGTTCGAACTAGGGCCTGAGTGCCATGATTTCATATCTGAACCCTCTATGTTTTCATGAATATATTTGAGTTCTTGATCCTATCTGCTAGTTATATGCACTTGTTATTGTTCTGATCCGTAGACCCCAAAGTGACAATAGTTGGGATACTCTCTGGGGATGACTATAATTCGAGGAGTTCATGTATTCACCATGTGTTAATGCTTTGTCCCGGTTCTCTATTAAAAGGAGACCTTAATATCCCTTAGTTTCCTTATGGACCCCACTGCCACGGGAGGGTAGGACAAAAGATGTCATGCAAGTTCTTATTATAAGCACGTATGACTATATACGGAACACATGCCTACATTACATTGATGAATTGGAGCTATTTTGTATCACTCTAGGTTGTGACTGTTACATGATGAATGTCATCCAACATAAATATCCATCGCTGATCCAATTCCTACGCTTTTCTCATATTGATCTTTGCTAAGTTACTACTACTGCTGCTGTTACAATCATCACAAACTGCTTCTGTTACTGTTCCTGTTACTATTGCTACTGTTACTGAAATTATCAAAATTATCAAACTACTATGCTACTAAACACTTTGCTGCAGAGATATTATATCTCAGGTGTGGTTGAATTGACAACTCAACTGCTAAGACTCATAAATATTTTTTGGCCCCCCTTGTGTTGAATCAGCAAATTTTGGTGAAATTCTACCCTCGAAGACTGTTGCAATCCCCTATACTTGTGGGTTATCAGCCGCCGCCAGGGCTCCGAAGGCAACGTCGGCAGTGGCCGCGGCAGCACTCCGCACCGTGCAGCAGGAGGCGGAGCGGCTCCTCCCGGAGCGGTGCTACTTGTAGTCTGCGTTGGTATTTCCCCGAAGAGGAGAGGATGATGCAGTACAGTAGAGATAAGTATTTCCCTCAGCTAAGAACCAAGGTTATCAATCTAGTAGGAGAACCAAGCAAAATTCCGTTAAGCGCACCTGCACACACAAGAGCAAACACTTGCACCCAACGCAAATAAGAGGGTTGTCAATCCTCTTAGCGGTTACTTGCAAGGATTAAATCTCATCGAGGTAAATAGATAAACTAAACTACTAACTAAAATAAAAGTAAATAAATTGCAGCAAGGTATTTTTAGGTTTTTAATATGATAAAGATAGACCCGGGGGCCATAGTTTTCACTAGAGGCTTCTCTCTAGAGCGCAGAAACATACGGTGGGTAAACAAATTACTGTTGGGCAATTGACAGAATAGCAAATAATTATGACGGATTCATGGCAATGATCATGTATATAGGCATCACGTCCGAGACAAGTAGACCGACTCCTGCCTACATCTACTACTATTACTCCACTCATCGACCGCTATCCAGCATGCATCTAGAGTATTAAGTTAATAAAAACAGAGTAATGCCTTAAGCAAGATGACATGATGTAGAGAAGCAAATTCAAGCAATATGAATAAACCCCATCTTTTTATCCTTAATGGCAATAATACAAATACGTGTCATGTCCCCTTCTGTCACTGGGATTGAGCACCGCAAGATTGAATCCAACACAAAGCACCTCTCCCATTGCAAGATAAATCAATCTAGTAGGCCAAACTAAATCGATAGATCGGAGAGAAATACAAAGCTATAACAATCATGCATCATAGAGTTCAGAGAAGACTCAAATATTTCTCATGAATAATCTGATCATAAACTCACAATTCATCGGATCCCAACAAATACACCGCAAAAGAAGATTACATCGGATAGAACTCCAAGAACATCAAGGAGAACATTGTATTGAAGATCAAAGAGAGAGAAGAAGCCATCTAGCTACTAGCTATGGACCCATAGGTCTGTGGTAAACTACTCACACATCATCGGAAGGGCAGTAAGGTTGATGTAGAAGCCCTCCGTGATCGATTCCCCCTCCGGCAGAGTACCGGAAAAGGCCTCCAGATGGGATCACGGAAGAACAGAGGCTTGCGGCGGCGTAAAGGTTATTTCTTCTGGCTCTCTGTGGGTTTCCCAATATTTGTGAATTTATAGAAGTGGAATTAGGTCAAACGGAGTCACGTGGGCCCCACAAGGAAACACATCGCGCCCCCCTGGGGCGTGCCCTGTTGCCTTGTGAAGCTCTCGTGAGGCTTCTGGCCTCCTCCCGAAGCTTCCAAGGGTTCTTTTGTCCAGAAAAAAATCTCCAAATTTTTTTGTGGCATTTGGACTTCATTTGGTACTGTTTCTCTGAAAAGCCAAAAACAAGCAGAAAACAACAATTGGCACTGGGCACTAGGTTAATAGGTTAGTCCCAAAAAATGATATATAATTGCATATAATTGCATATAAAAACATCCAAGATTGATACTATAATAGCATGGAACAATTAAAAATTATAGATACGTTGGAGACGTATCAAGCATCCCCAAGCTTAATTCCTGCTCGTCCTCGAGTAGGTAAATGATAAAAACAGAATTTTTGATGTGGAATGCTACCTATCATGTTTCATCATGTAATATCTCTCTTACGGTATGAATAATAAGATCCAACCGATTCAAAGCAATAGTCTATAATTTGATATAAAGACATCAATACTCATGCATACTAATAAACAATCATGTCTTTCAAAATAAAAATGCTAAAGAACGTTATCCCTACGAAATCATACAATCCTGTCATGCTCCATCTTCTTCACATAAAGTATTTATCATGCACTATCCCGGTTTTAGCCAAGCAATTGGTTCATACTTTTTAACGCGCTTCAGCTTTTTCGACTCCCACGCAATACATGAGCGCAAGCCATGGATATAGCACTATGGGTGGAATAGAGTAATGGTGGTAGGGATAAATAAGAGAAGTCAAAAATGGAGAAAGTCTCACATCGACGAGGCTAATCAACGGGCTATGGAGATGCCCATCAATTGATGTCAATGCGAGGAGTAGGGATTGCCATGCAACGGATGCACTAAGAGCTATAAGTGTATGAAAGCTCATCATGAAAACTAAGTGGGTGTGCATCCAACTTGCTTGCTCATGAATACCTCGGACATTTGAGGAAGCCCATCATCGGAATATACAAGCCAAGTTCTATAATGAAAAATTCTCACTAGTATATGAAAGTGACAAAATAGGAGACTCTCTATATGAAAAACATGGTGCTACTTTGAAGCACAAGTGTGGAAAAGGATAGTAACATTGCCCCTTCTCTCTTTTTCTCTCATTTATTTTTTTTCTTTCTTTTTTTTCTTTTTTCTTTTCTTTTCATGGCTCTTTTTCGCCTCTTTTTTTATCTTTTTTTAAATTTTTTTTAGAACGATCTCATGGACCTCATCCCCACTTTTTCGAGGACTCATTAGTCTCCATCATTCTTACCTCACTGGGACAATGCTCTAATAATGATGATCAGCACACCTCTATTTACTTACAACTCAACATTACAACTCAATACCAGAACAAAAATATGACTCTATATGAATGCCTCTGGCAGTGTACCAGGATGTGCAATGATGCTAGCGTAACATGTATAAAAATGATGAACGGTGGCTGAGCCACAAATACTATGTCAGCTATATGATCATGCAAAGCAATATGACAATGATGATGTATGTCATAAAAACGGAACGGTGGAAGTTGCATGGCAATATATCTCGGAATGGCTATGGAAATGCCATGATAGGTAGGTATGGTGGCTGTTTTGAGGAAGATAAAAGGAGGCTTATGTGTGATAGAACGTATCATATCACGGGGTTTGGATGCACCGGTGAAGTTTGCACCAACTCTCGATGTGAGAAAGGGCAATGCACGGTACCGAAGAGGCTAGCAAATTGCGGAAGGGTGAGAGTGCGTATAGTCCATGGACTCACATTAGTCATAAAGAATTCACATACTTATTGCGAAAGTTTATTAGCCCTCGAAGCAAAGTACTACTACACATGCCCCTAGGCGGTAGGTTGGTAGGAGTTAACCATCGTGCGCCCCCGACTGCCACACAAAGGAAGACAATCAATAATAATTCATGCTCCAACTTCTTAGCATAACGACAGACCATATGTGCATGCTTCGGGAATCACAAACCTTAACACAATTATTCTTACTAAACCACAATTATCTACTAATACCTCCCACATATTACCATCTTAATATCGCAAAACTATTGCAAGGAATCAAATTTATCATATTCAATGATCTACATGAAAGTTTTTATTATATCCCTCTTGAATACCTATCATATCAGGACCAAATTCATAACCCATGCATATTACCATTGCTGTCATGAGACTCTCAAAAAGATATAAGTGAAGCATGAGAGTGCAACTATTTCTTTAAAATATAACCACCGCCGTGCTCTAAAAGATATAAGTGAAGCACTAGAGCAACTGCGCTCAAAAGATATAAGTGAAGCACATAGAGTATTCTAACAAATCACAAATAATGTGTGTCCCTCTCAAAAAGGTGTGTTCAGCAAAGATGATTGTGACAAACTAAAAATCAAACAAAAGCAAACAAACTATTTCACAAGACGCTCCAAGTAAAACACATATCATGTGATGAATAAAAATATAGCTCCAAGTGAGTTACCGATAGATTGTAGACGAAAGAGGGGATGCCATCCGGGGCATCCCCAAGCTTAGACGCTTGAGTCTTCCTTGAATATTATCTTGGGGTGCCTTGGGCATCCCCAAGCTTAGGCTCTTGCCGTTCCTTATTCCTTTATCCATCGTAGTCTCACCCGAAACTTGAAAACTTCAGCACACAAAACTCAACAGAAACCTCGTGAGATCCGTTTGTATAACAAACAAATCTTAAACTTTAGGTACTGTTGTAAATTGATTCATATTTAATATTGGCATAATGCTGTTGTACTCCAACTTCTCCATGACTCATACCCCCCGATACGATCCATAGATTCATCAAAATAAGCAAACTATGCAACAAAAATAGAATCTGTCTAAAACAGAACAGTCTGTAAAGATCTATTTAAAATCCATACTTCTGTAACTCCAAAAATTCTGAAAACTTAGGACAACTTAAACAATTCATATATCAATGCTGTGTAAAAATTTCAGATTTTTCTGATGCTCCAGTATAGAACTAAAATTCTAGCACTGGACGCAAAACTTTCTATTTTCCAAACAGCATCAATTATACTATCATCAACATCATCCCAAAGGAATTACTTGGCACAAACACTAATTAAAACACAAAAACATAATCATAACAGAAGCTATAATCATGCTAACTCACAAAAATAGAATAAAAATTTATTGGGTTGTCTCCCAACAAGCTCTTTATTTATAGTCATTAAGATAGGCTTGAGATTTCAATGATGCTCACATGAAAGATAGTAATTGAAACACGAAGAGAGCATCATGTAGCATGCGACAAACACATTTAAGTCTAACCCTTTTCCTATGCATAGGCATTTTATAAGAAAACAAATTATTAAGCCAAGCAATTTCTAGCATATGCAAATAGGAAGGATGAAGCATTAATACTTTCAACATAACGAGAAGTAATTTAGTAACATGAAGATTTCTATAACCATATTTTCCTCTCTCATAATAATTACATGTAGGATCATAATCAAACTCAACAATATAGCTATCATAAACAATATTCTCTCTATGATCCACATGCATAAAAAATTTATAATCTTTCAAGATAGTGGGATTAACATCAAATAAAGTCATGACCTCGCCAAACCCACTTTTATCAAAAATTTCATAAGATTGATAATTCTCCAAAGTAGTGGGATCATTATTACCTAAAGTTGACGCTCTTCCAAACCCACTTTTAATAGTGTTGCAAATTTTATTATCAATAACATATTCATCATGAGGCTTAAATAAACTTTCAAGATCATAAGAAGCATCATCACCCCAATCATGATCATTGCAATAAGTAGTGCACATAACAAAAATTTCATCCCCAAGCTTGTAGCTTTCCATATCATTAGCACAATTGACATTAATAGAATTTATAATAACATCATTGCAATCAGGCTTTTCATTCAAGGAGCTATCAAGTATGGGGGCTATAACAATAATTTCATTTTTAACATAAGGAACTATAGCAAGTTCATCTCTATAAGCATCATTAATATTGACATCATGGCCATAAGAATAGCAAGCATCACATTCATCAAGAGGGGATATTTCAATCGAATCAACGGAATCACAATTATCTAAGGATTCATGCATATCATTATTCTCTTCCAAAGCAGCAGACATTCTCCCAATGAATTCACTAACATAGGCATTAGGAGCATAGTTTTCATAACAATATTTAAGTATGTCAAAATTTTCAGATTTGTAGAGAGTAATATCATACTTTTCAATCAAAGAAGCAACTTCATAAGCACCCTTAAAAGCAACAAATTCTTCAATTTGTTCGATATCATAGTAACTATAAACATCCTTGGCATAAAAAGATAAGATTTCATTATCATTAAACTCACATAGATAGGGAAGGTATTTTTTAGGGTTCTTAGAGCAACAAGTAAAATCATAAATTTCACATAAATTTCAAGCATAGCATAGCAAACAATTTATTTGATTTTATAAGAGTCTCCCTTTTTGAGACAAACGGTGACGTACAAAATGAGCATGCTCATCTAATGATTTTCCCTCAACTAAACTAGTTGGGGTTTCAGCACGAGCACAAATGGATCGAAGATGATCCAAGTAGAAAACTTTAAGGTGATCCATATTATCTTAAATTTTTGTTTTACCTTCTGTTCTTGTGTGTTTGACATGAAGGCAATAAAAGCAAGCAAGCAAGCAAACAAGCAAACAAAATATTTTTGTGTTTTTATAAAAAAAAATAGAAGTGGGGGAGATGAAAACGAGAGGCAAATGCAAATAAAAAGTAAATAAAGTAAATGCAAGTGAATGATAATTTGTGCGAAGGTACTTGGTAATTTTGATGATGTCTCCCCGGCAACGGCGCCAGAAATTCTTCCTGCTACTTGTAGTCTGCGTTGGTATTTTCCCGAAGAGGAGAGGATGATGCAGTACAGTAGAGATAAGTATTTCCCTCAGTTAAGAACCAAGATTATCAATCCAGTAGGAGAATCAAGCAAAATTCCGTTAAGCGCACCTGCACACACAAGAGCAAACACTTGCACCCAACGCAAATAAGAGGGTTGTCAATCCTCTTAGCGGTTACTTGCAAGGATTAAATCTTATCGAGGTAAATAGATAAACTAAACTACTAACTAAAATAAAAGTAAATAAATTGCAGCAAGGTATTTTTAGGTTTTTAATATGATAAAGATAGACCCGGGGCCCATAGTTTTCACTAGAGGCTTCTCTCTCGAGCGCAGAAACATACGATGGGTAAACAAATTACTGTTGGGCAATTGACAGAATAGCAAATAATTATGACAGATTCATGGCAATGATCATGTATATAGGCATCACGTCCGAGATAAGTAGACCGACTCCTGCCTGCATCTACTACTATTACTCCACTCATCGACCGCTATCCAGCATGCATGTAGAGTATTAAATTAAAAACAGAGTAACGCCTTAAGCAAGATGACATGATGTAGAGAAGGAAATTCAAGCAATATGAATAAACCCCATCTTTTTATCCTTAATGGCAACAATACAAATACGTGTCATATCCCCTTCTGTCACTGGGATTGAGCACCGCAAGATTGAACCCATCACAAAGCACCTCTCCCATTGCAAGATAAATCAATCTAGTAGGCCAAACTAAACCGATAGATCGGAGAGAAATACAAAGCTATAACAATCATGCATAATAGAGTTCAGAGAAGACTCAAATATTTCTCATGAATAATCTGATCATAAACTCACAATTCATCGGATCCCAACAAACACACCGCAAAAAAAGATTACATCGGATAGAACTCCAAAAACATCAAGGAGAACATTGTATTGAAGATCAAAGAGAGAGAAGAACCCATCTAGCTACTAGCTATGGACCCGTAGGTCTGTGGTAAACTACTCACACATCATCGGAAGGGCAGCAAGGTTGATGTAGAAGCCCTCCGTGATCGATTCCCCCTCCGGCAGAGTACCGGAAAAGGCCTCCAGATGGGATCGCGGAAGAAAAGAGGCTTGCGGCGGCGTAAAGGTTATTTCTTCTGGCTCTCTGTGGGTTTCCCAACATTTGTGAATTTATAGAAATGGAATTAGGTCAAACGGAGTCACGTGGGCCCCACAAGGCAACACGGCGCGCCCTGTTGCCTTGTGAAGCTCTCGTGAGGCTTCTGGCCTCCTTCCGAAGCTTTCAAGGGTTATTTTGTTCAGAAAAAAATCTTTAAAAAGTTTCGTGCCATTTGGACTTCATTTGGTACTGTTTCTCTGAAAAGCCAAAAACAAGCAGAAAACAACAACTGGCACTGGGCACTAGGTTAATAGGTTAGTCCCAAAAAATGATATATAATTGCATATAAAAACATTCAAGATTGATACTATAATAGTATGGAACAATAAAAAATTATAGATACGTTGGAGACGTATCAAGCGGCAGGCAGTCGCCGGACAAGGCTGCCGCGGCCCTCCGACGCCGTTCCGCCGCTGGAGGGACCACGACGACGACGACGGCACGGACGACAACAGTGGTGCGACAGGGCAGGGTGGCTACGCGTACGAGGTGGTCGTCCGGTATAGGGTTTATGTTTTTTTTCCCTAGTTTTTTGTTAAACGGTCGAAATATCAACCATTTTATGTAAATTATAACCGAAATTAAATGAATTCCGCCGTGTTTGCACAAATTTCATCCGATTAGTTTAAATAGTAGTTGAAATATACGCGGACAACTTTGTACGGTCCGCGGACAGAGGACGAAGAGAATCCCTCAGCGAGCAAAGCCGGTTTCATAACCAACTTCTCCACCAAGGCAAATTTGGCAACAACCCCGCACCACCCGATGCAGAACGCACGTGCGAGATCAGTCCATCAAACCCCATTCCTTCCACTCCTCCCTCCCTTCCCCGGTTCCCCATCCCGTTCACCAGCCGCCGCTAGGCTCTACGCGACGCAAAAACTTACGAGAGGGCCCCGAGATGGCGATGGTTCTGCGGCGCCTCGCGGGCGCATCAGTCTCCCCGTCGGCGGCTGCACTGCTGCTCCGGCCGGCGCTGACCCGCCCGATCTCCACCGGCTTCCGTGAGGAGCGCGACACGTTCGGCCCCATCCGCGTGCCCAACGACAAGTACGTGGTTGTCCTCTTGATTTTCTAGGAGCTCGTGTCATTGATCCGTGGGATTCGTAGCGCCTACAAGTTCCCGTGTTTTGGCTTTTGATCTGTTCGTGTTACGGATGGCGTGGTTGATCTGGATGTGTCTGCTGTCGTGGTTTTTTGGTAGGTTGTGGGGTGCGCAGACACAGAGATCGCTGCAAAATTTCGACATTGGCGGCGAGCGCGAGCGGATGCCTGTGCCTATCATCCGCGCCTTTGGCGTGCTAAAAAAGTGCGCCGCTAAGGTATATGATCGAGTCTTTTCTCTAATGCCTGCGTGTCTGTGGCTGGAGGGTTAGATGCATTTGGTTGCGTCCTTGTCCTCGAGGAGCATCGCTAGCTTATTGTAGATCGATTTTTTCACTATGTTATGAATGAAAAGGTGCACGCCTAATTTTGTTTTCTGTAAATAATTATGTAGCCGGCATTTTACTGTAGGAGACCGCTGTCTAGATCCTTGGCTGAAAGCGAACTAGACTAGTTCCGTGACAACTTAATATGTTGTTTCACCGAGTACATGACAACGAATTATTGCCTTTTATTTTTTTTTATTACTGCCACTTTTCAGTTTACTTAATTTTGTGCGACGGTTAATTGAACACCATATAGGTAAATGTTTAGCATGTTATTAGAAATAAACAGATTGCAATGTTGATAAATTTTTAGATACAGTATTTTATTTAGTGTGCAGATAGAAGATTCCAAGTAATTCAACGTCTCGTCTAGGTAGTTTGTAGGATGCTTAACTTAAATATCATGTATGCCTGGAGGCCTTACTACTTGATCATTTTACTTTCAAGGTGAATATGGAGTATGGCCTTGATCCAACAATTGGGAAGGCAATAATGCAGGCGGCTGAGGAGGTTGCAGAGGGAAAGTTGGATGATCACTTTCCGCTTGTTATCTGGCAAACTGGCAGTGGCACACAAAGCAACATGAATGCCAATGAGGTTTATGTCCTACACATGCAGATTCTTTGGTGTAATATCTTTTCGGTTAATATTTAATAATCTAATTACTAATTGTATGGGTTTGCAATCTCTTCCGAATGTGAATAGTCTAGTGTTCTAATCTGTTCTCTATTTATATGAAAATAAAACTCGTTAATACGTTGAGCTGATTCTCATGTGAAGATGCTGTGGGCTCAGTTTGGTGTTAATATGCTGTGCCATTATCATTTATGATCTGTTTCTTCAGGTAATTGCAAATAGGGCAGCTGAGATACTTGGACATAAGCGTGGTGACAAGTTTGTACACCCTAATGACCATGTGAACAGGTCACAGTCCTCAAATGATACATTTCCCACTGTAAGTATTCACTACTTTCTTATCTTCATTTTGCCGTATTTCTCTGCAGAGATTTATGAGTTGTGTTGATGATGCTTTCAGGTTATGCACATAGCAGCAGCTGTAGAGATCAATTCAAGGTTTATCCCAAGTCTGGAGCAGTTGCATAAGTCACTTCATTCAAAGGTAGAAATTCTCCTCTTTCGTTTTGCGAGAATATTAGCTATTTTGCTTGTTTTGTGCCTTTTATATTGTTATTATGCCTATCTTTTCACTGATGGACTTGGTTCCATTTTGTACCAGCCCCTAAATCATAATTAACTTCAAGAGTCTCATGTAATTTCATCTCAGTTGTTTTGCTGTGGATTTGGGCTTGTTTCTAATGAATTCAGCTTGAGGAGAAATATATATATAAAGGGTGTGCCCAGTGCCAAAAGCTCTGGGGTCTGGGGAAAAGATTTTGTAGCAGCTAGATAAATGCATTAGTAATTTTAGTATATCTAGGTTTCCGTCGGCTGGCCCAACCTTGGATGCTTTTGTTACTTCTTGAGTAGACGTTGTGGCTGCATTATAGCCGCAGCTTTACTCCATACAAGCGCAGAAGCGTTGTAGTGGCCTACTGTCTTCTCTTTGTTCAAATTCTGAATAAGGCTCTAATGGGGTTTCGACAGTCATGCATCATTTCAGAGAAGGTACTATATGCTAATGGTTATAGCTAATAGGCACTAGGCAGCTCTTCAAAAATTTCACGCTGCAATTTCAGGAACTTAAGACTTAACTTTTGCTTATTATCTCGTTCCTTAGCACCTTGATGTCACCCTAATGTCCTTGGTTTTTTTTATCAATTCCAGGCCTGGTATTATCTAACTCTAATCTATTCTTTGTGTTAATCTGTGGGTTGACCTTTTCCTTTCTGTATATGACTGATAACAATAATGTATGGTTGAAACGAATATCTGTTGTCAATTTGTCACTCGAGATATAATCTTGTTACATTCAGATCTCAGCATGTGATACATATTTTTTCTTCTGTGTTGAAAATGAATTGCTAATTGTAATACATAAGCAGGTGTAAATTATATGTTTAAGATTGAACAATGAACAGTTCACTTGCTTCCAGATTATTAGTGAATGTGGCAACAAAAACTATGGAACACATGTTTTGATCATTCATGTGATCAAGCATTTCGTGTGCTTTATGATAGTCCCTGTTCTGGTTTGCTCTTTGGATGGCTTGTTACTGTAGTTGGTATCAGTAGCTAGATGTCATATCGTTTGGTTGTTCTTATAGCGTATAACTAATATGTTGTCCTGATAAATTTGCTAACTTGGTGCCACAGTCTGATGAGTTTAAAGACATTATTAAAATTGGGCGTACACATACCCAAGATGCCACCCCACTGACTCTTGGTCAAGAGTTCAGTGGTTATGCTACACAAGTAGGAATTCTCCCCACATATATTATTGCCTTATTGATCACTATGCACTTTACATTATACATTATTAGTGAGCCTTATCGATTGTATTGCACTCTCTTTGCAGGTGAAATATGGAAGTGACCGAATTGCATGTACCTTACCAAGGATGTATCAGGTACTGTACTAATGTTCTTTCATTTGTCAAATGGCAGGCGGAAATGAGTATCTACTGATCATATTTCCTTGGTATGCAGCTTGCTCAAGGTGGGACTGCAGTTGGCACTGGCTTGAACACGAAGAAAGGGTAAATTACAATTATTTTGTTTTCGATAAATTGTTACATCCTTCAAGGATAAAAAGCGCTAGGAATTAATTGTGCATTTTGCCACTGCCTAGCGCCTACCTTGCCTAAGCGTATGCCTAGGCACACCTAGCATGATTAAGCGCTAGGCATTCTGTTGTTGCCTAGCGCCCGGGCACGCTTAAGTGTGTGCCTAGGTGCATGTTTTTTCTTCACTGGTTACATTGATACAACGACAACAACAACAGTAGCCTTTTGCCCCAACTCCCAAGCAAGTTGGGGTAGGCTAGATATGAAACCTAACAGAAACATATGTAAACCAAAGAAGTAAACGATGCATAAAAGAGTAAACTAAGGTTCCACCACATGGATTGCTGATCTCCATGCAGTCCTATCAAGAGCCAAACCTTCATGCACATTCCAATCCTTCAAGTCCCTCTTTATCGCCTCCTCCCAAGTCAGCTTTGGCTGCTCCCTGCCCCTCTTAGTATTTTCGCTACCCTTTAGGATTCCACTATTAACTGGTGCTTCTTGAGGCCTTCGTTGGATATGCCCAAACAACCTTAGTTGGTGTTGGACAAGCTTCTCTTCAATCGGTGCCACTCCTCCCTTTCACGTATTACCTCGTTTATAATTCAGTCCTCTCTTGTATGGACACATCCACAGTAGCATGCGCATCTCTGTGACACTCATTTGTTGGATGTGTTGTCTTTTAGTGGGCCAACATTCTGCTCCATATAGCATCGCAGGTCTAGTTGCTGCCCTATAGAACTTACCTTTAGCTTTTGTGGGACGTTGTGACAAAGGATGCCAGATGCTTGGCGCCACTTCATCCACCCTGCTTTGACCCAGTGGCTAATATAATCGATACCACCATTACTTTGCAGCATTGATCCCAAGTATCGGAACGTGTGTCTCTTGGGCACTATTTGTCCTTCTAGACTAACCTCTGCCTCCTCATACCCAGCACCACTAATGTCACGCCTCATATACTTGGTCTTAGTCTTACTAAGTCTAAACCCCTTGGATTCCAAAGTCTGTCTCCATTACTGGTTACATTGATATTCTTTTTTTCAAATCTTTTGTCTTCTCTGAATTATCTCCCTTTTCATGTGTCATGTGTGGAGAGAATCCATGTAACCCTCAATCCAGGGTGTTATGGCCATAATAATCCAGGTGAAGCAAACTGTAGTTTTGTAGTAGTTCAGCTTCAGCTGCTCTCAAATGCCAGGCTAACCTCTGCTGTGAAACCATCTATGTGGTCTTTTGGTCTTAGCTGATGAGGTATGAAGATGTTCAAAACAAGTGCTACCCAATTTATAAAGATTATCGATTATATATGGTTAACTATAAGTCCATGACTGTATTTGTTTCTTTATTAACATCGACTTTTATACAGGCTATTCGTTCCTTGCATTTTATAAGCTCTTTGTGCATGCTATTTCTTCTATTTGGTTAAAACTTCATCTCTTGCAGATTTGATGGCAAAATTGCAGCTGCTGTGGCTGAGGAAACAGAACTACCTTTCGTGACAGCAGAGAACAAGTTTGAAGCTTTGGTTAGTGGTTATGTGCACACTTAACCTTAAATTGTCAATAGGGTTGGTTGGTTGAAGGTTCCATGTAAATTCATTTGAGATGACTTTTGGAATTGAATTGTTTGTCATATGTTCCCATGATATATTTGCGCAAAAGAACGTCATTTTAAGTAAAGCACAGAAACATGGATTGGAGCATTTGTCAGCAAACGTTGATTTGTTGAAAATCCCTAGTAGTTTATCAACCCAGGGCAATTAAGAAACCATTTAGGCTAAGTTGCTAATTGTTTACCTTGCTCTCTGTAATAGCAAATTCCTCCCTTTCCCTGCTTTGATTGTGCTATTGAACTACGATTTTCTATTGCTTTGCTCCCGCCTCCTCTCACCTCCCAACTCCTTTTCACTGTTGATCTTATTTCATGCTTATGTGCTAATCTCATCATTTTTTGCGTAATAGGCAGCACATGATGCTTTTGTTGAGAGCAGTGGTGCTGTGAACACAATTTCTGCATCTCTTATGAAGATAGCAAATGACATACGCTTGCTGGGAAGGTCACTATAGTTTTCTGTCATCTTTTTTGATAATATATTTTTCTAACATTTTGAGGAGCCGCACTTAACATTTCCAATATGATCACAGTGGCCCTCGTTGTGGACTTGGTGAACTTATCCTACCAGAAAATGAGCCTGGGAGCAGCATTATGCCTGTAAGCAGTATATCACTCTGTTAATTTAGTTGTTTCAGCATGTTAGTCGATTACAGCTTTCTTGTCTCCTCTGGTATGTAACTGCTTCTTTCTTTCTTTCAGGGAAAGGTTAATCCTACCCAGTGTGAGGCTCTGACCATGGTTTGCGCTCAGGTATGCTACTTGTACCTTATTTTTCCATTTAAATATATCTTTCTAGTCTGATTGATTTCCTGCAATTTGCTCTATGCTTTTGATGGACAAGTGCTGCTTATCTAAAATACCGTTTATTTCCCAACAGTTGTTAAATATTTTTCCATAGTGTATGACTATAATAGTAGGTTCTATCGATCTTTATCATAGATCCGTTTTCAGCTTATGTTTTACATAATTCCTTATTTGCTCTGTCTAGCTGTATTAGTTAGGTGTGCAGTAAGACATTTTGAGGCATGGGCAACCCTTAGGTTTTTGTACAACACATGGTTATTTGTAGAAGATAATGTTTAAGGGCTTTTCTTATACAGAACAGAAGGCTGATGGAACGTGCTATAATAATATCCTTCATTTGTAGTTTTGTCATGAGTCCCTATTTAGATGCTCAGGTTTATTGGTCAAATGTTTAATTTTAAGCAGCGTAGAAGCTATTGTGCAAACTGTTGAAGTGTAAATGTGGATTGCTAGCCCTTTCCATCAGTCGGACTTTTGGTTGCGTTGGCTAGTGCATGAAGCTTAACACAAACAAGATCTCTCTGATTCCTGATTGGATCAGTGTCTAAACCACAATATGCACTATCACCCTTCCGTTTGCATCATCCTTGCTAAAAATATAGGCATATAGCACACATTTGGTGGTATATAAGGAATTCCCTTGGGTCGCTGTTCATGTGAATATTCAATATGGTAATCAACTCTTGTTTGGATTTGTGATATTGCAGGTTATGGGTAATCATGTCGGTGTTACAATAGGTGGTTCAAATGGGCATTTTGAACTGAACGTTTACAAGCCAATGATTGCTGCTGGATTGCTTCGAGTATGATCTCTGTTCTCATGCGTTACACACTATTCTTATTTAATGGATGGAGTGAACTGTCCTCTGAATAACCACACTAAACCATCTTATAAATCTGCATACCTCTTGTTACTGTGACTTGCCAAATTTAACCCCATTTCTCTGTTATTGCTTGCATGCTATAATTTGGTTGACACGCCATCCCTTTTTTCCAACAGTCATTGAGATTATTAGGGGATGCATCTGTGTCCTTTGAGAAAAACTGTGTCAGGGGAATAGAAGCAAACCATAAGAGAATTTCACAATTGTTGCACGAGGTAACTATGTTGATTTGTTTTTAGTTTGATTGCTGCACCATCCTTTTTATCGAGTTCAGATCATTATATTAATTCATTTATTTCTCTGTTATTTTGCACAGTCGTTGATGCTGGTGACATCGTTGAACCCCGTAAGTAAAATGCATTATTTACATTTCTTAACTTAATTCTTGCTGTACAACCTGTGAGAATTCATGTTTAATTCTCCAATGAATACAGAAAATTGGCTATGACAATGCTGCAGCCGTTGCTAAGAAAGCTCACAAAGAAGGAACAACACTGAAGGTGATTATTGCATCTGTTTGATTTGCTTTGGTCTCTGTAGTGCATATACTTTAAGACTAGCTTCCAAGGTCATGTGCATAACATACCTTTCATATCTCGGCTGGAATTTTAACAGCGGATTATATGGCGTAAAATCTCATGATCATGTTATTTGGATTGGAAGTCTAAATTTCATTACATTACCTACTGTTGGGCTCTTTGGTCTCCTGTTTTAATATGATTAGTTATTATACAGTGTATCATAATGTAATTCTACTGCCTGCTGACGCTGTGTGCTTAAAATCATGGTACAACTTCTGGATTATATTTAGAATTTATTATTAATCCTTGGTTCCTTCACTTTTTTTGTTACCAGGAAGCTGCTTTAAGCCTGGGAGTTTTGACGGAAAAGGAATTCCATGAACTCGTTGTTCCAGAGAAAATGATTGGCCCTTCTGATTAAAACCATCCAGTTAGTTATACTTCTCATCGAAGTGTTCAGGTTACCACTTCGTGGTTCCTTAGCCCATCCGTAAATAAGGCAAGCCAGATTTAACATCTTCATTTCCTCGCCCCACTGGGAGAGTTAATTTTGCACAACTAATGGTGCCGGAAAAAAACAAATTTTTTTCCTGTTAATCGTACAGGAAGTGTGTTTTGATTTATTGGAACCTTATTGGAATAGTTTTTTTTTCTTGGATATTATCAGCACGCCAACTTTTACCCAACGTGGTGAATGTTCATGTAATAAGTGCTACGTATATTGTAATCATGTTCTTGAAAAATAATTTGCATTCATCTTGAGGACAAATGAGTTACGTTGTTGATAAGATGGTAAGGCGACTAAGGTGAGCACCAACCGTCTTGCTGCCTAAGCGACGCCTAAATTGCGTAAGGCGGGTGCCTAAAGCGCGGCCGTATAAACAATGATGAGTTCAGTTTCTTATTCCTCTTCGTGTGTTGTACTCATAACACATTGGAGAGGGGCGTTTTGGCATCCGGGAGCATATGCTTCTGGTTTTTAAAATGTGTTTTAAACGTATTTAGAAATGTAACAAAATTCTTACAACAAATTTTGCGTATACATCTTGTCGTTCTACGTGCTCGCAAAGTTGTTTCTTGAAAAATTGACAACTTTTGTGTCCCTTGTGAAAAAGACAAAATTCTTTTTGTTCGGAACTTTTTGACATTTCGAAATGTTTTTTCCGATGGCAGGAGCATATGCTCCCATGTGCCAAAGTGAATTTCTGGTTATTTCTTTCTTTTTGGCGAAGTATTGGATACATACATGCGGAGTGGAATACTAGCATGGATGAAAGTTGAGGATGACCAACTCTTTACAAACCTCAAGTACTAGCCTGGTCTGGAGAATTATTTAGAAGTTGCGCGTGCCTACGAAGATCAAAGTGCATGTGTGGACAGCTTTGCTTCGCGCTATACCATGCCGTGGAGTTTTGGCAAATAGACACATGATCACAAGTTCACAATGTTCGATGTGTACCAATGATTGCGAGAGTATAATGCACGCCTTCTTCCAGTGCCAGCTAGCGAAGGAAGTTTGGCGCATTCTCGGGCTGGGTGAACTAATAAACAATGTGTGCACTTTTGAAAGAGAAAGGAGTTCTATGCTGGGCGATCTATTCTTAGCTCCGGGCACTGCTGCACCGTTACTTTCGGATTTGAACAGAAATAACTTTATTACAACAGCGGTGTGGTATGTGTGGTAGGGATGCCGTCAGCTGACTCGTGGCGAGTAGCTTCTTGAGCTAACCAGATCGGCCCAAGCAATATAAATGTAAGCAAAAAATTCTCAAGAGCAAAGAAGAAGGGTGGTGGTCGTATTCAGCATCATGGATGGGTAAAACCATTAGAAGAGTGTGTTAAATTAAATGTGGATGTCGCGTTTGATTCAGACAGTGGATCAGGAGGATCCAGAGCAATTCTTCGCGACCCAAATGACGCTTTCCTGGTTGCCTCATGTAGTCACATACTGTTTGTGGAAGATGCAGAAACATCGGAGGCCAGAGGACTTCGAGATGGCCTCATTTTGGCAGGTAACATCGGATGCCACAATCTTGTGGTTGAAGCTGACTGCATGGGAGTCATTGAGGTGATGCACAGTGGCGGAAACTCCCTCGGTTTGGCAGCAACAATTTTTGAGGAATGTACTACCTTTTTATGTCATAATTTCAACTCAGTTAAGTTTAATCATTGCCCTAGGGAAGCCAATATCGAGGCAGATGTACTAGCTAGCAAAGTGTGTTGGGAAGCGTAGTAGAAAACAAAAAAAATCGCCCTACAATCATGATCCCAGGAACACTCTGAAGATGCATAAGAGGTTTAGATCGAATCATTACCAACTTCGAGTTGCAGCGAAAGAAGAGTTGGTGTAGATCGTAGATGAAGTCCCTCGAACCGATGACCGAAAGCACAGCCTCTCTACGGATTGCAGGCATACAAGCTTCACGATTTGGCAGCGCTTCGCCATTCAAAGCTAATCGTCGCCAGAGAATTAGAGGGAGAAGAAGAGAACCGCACATGACTTCTCTATTATGAGGATTAGAGAGAATTAGGTCTAGCTCTAATCTAGATCAGCTCTAAATTAGAACTAGAACTAGAGAACTAGAGGAGGTTCCAAAACTTGTGTGTCTCTTGGGGGGCAAATCCTCTATATATAGGTGTAGGGGAGAGAGGGCAGGCGACTTGGGGAAGGATCCTCCCCTTTGTGCGCCCCGGGAGAGGGAGTCCTTCTCCCAATCCTATTCGCCCCCTCTAGCTTGTCATACAAGCTACGGGGCGCCTTTTAGTATTTTCTTTAGCCCGTTGATATTAAATATATTCTAAAAGCCTCCTAATCAATATTAGAACCTTTTATCATTTATTTTACATCTCCAGAAATATTTTCCACCTATATATCAATTCCCAGCATTACTCGGTAAACCCCGAAACTCTTCCGGTAACCCCGAAACGCTTTTGGTTTTTCTCGAAACTATTTCTTATGTTCCCGAAACTATTCCGAGAATATTTTCTCATAACTCTCACTCCACTAACACTCAACAAATCGTGATTCCCTTAAGCGCGTGACCCTGTAGATTTGGTAAAACATAGACATGAACGAAACTCCCTTTCGTTCAATGATCAATAGCGGAACTGTGGACATCCATATTGATCCCTATGAATACACGAATGATATTCGAGTGAACCTTTGCTTATCATGTGCTATTCCCTTTGCTTCGTGATACTTTACAAACCCGAGGTGAGATATATCGGTATTCTCTTGAGTCATTCTCATGCTCATTATACCGGTCTCCTCGTTACCGGTTTTGTTCTTCTTTCTCGTTGACATGTTCCGGCATCCCTGTGACCTAGTCACCTGTGTCTGGCCAGACGATGATGGATGTCGTCACACCGAGAGGGCCCTAAGAATATCTCTCCATCGTCGAAGGAGCAAATCTCACTCTTGAGCTACTAGCCCCTTGTTGAAAAGACCACGATGTCGCCTAGAGGGGGGTGAATAGGCATTTTAAAATCTTTTACGGATTTGGTTATATCCTAATGCGGAAATAAACTAAGCGGATACTTTTCAAGCACAAATCCTAAATATACTACGCTCACTAAGTGCACCAACAACTTAGGATAAACAAGATGAGAACAACGAGGATATGAGTAAGCACAAGTAAGTCACACAAACTTACTCAATGTATATCACCAGATATGGAAATGAATAATACACACAACCACAAGTAAGCAATACAAGCTTACACAAATTGTATCACAATATATGGAATTGAATGATACAAGCAAACTCAAGTAAGCACTACAAGCTTACACAAGTTATGTCACAAGATATATCAATAGTAGCAAGTATGAATTGCGAATATAAAGTGTAAGCCTAAATAATCTCTTCAAGGGGATGTCCAACGCAATATAATGATGACAACAAGATATAGTGAATGCACGGTCAAGTGACCAAAGTAAACCACAAGTAGGGAGTTAGGGTTAGGGATAACCGAAGTCACAGAGACGAGGATGTATCCCGATGTTCACTTCCTTGGAGGGAAGCTAGTCACCGTTAGAGAGGTGGATGTTACCACGAAGGCACACCAACGCCACGAAGGCTCACCCTATTCTCCTTGAGAAATCACCACGAAGGCGATTCCCAACCATTAGTGGTAGACCTTGAGGCGGCCTCCAAACCTTCACAAACTTTCCGGGGGACAAATCACAAGTTGATTCCTCACCGGAGCACTCCTACCGCCTAGGAGTCTCCAACCTCCAAGAGTAACAAGATCAAGGGAGAAATGCTCAAGACTTGCTCAAATCACGAATTCCTTTGGTCAAGAGAGGGAGAGGGAATGGATCTATCACTTGATTGGAAAATCTCTCAAGAACTCTCATGAATCTCTCCGGGATCTAAGATTTGGTGTAGGAGAAGTGAGAGGGAGCCACTTGTGTTCTTGGGGCGATTTTGGATGAAGTGGTCAACCCCTCCACGAAGTGGTGAGGGGGTATATATAGTGTGGCAAGAAAACTAGCCGTTTTAGTGTAAGTGACAGCGCCGGGCCGGACATCTGGGCAATGGCCGGACATCCGGCGGCTGAGAATTACACACACACGTATGTGAAAAACAGAGGCCAGAGTACAGGGCCCGGACATCTGGCCAAGGCCCGGACATCTGGCCAAACTTGAGGCCCCGGACATCCGGCCAAGTGCTGGACATCCGGCGGGCACATCCAACATTTCGACATAGTTTCTGGACATCGACGGCCGGATATCCGGGAGGATCCCGGACATCCAGGGCGTCCCGGGAGCCCGGACATCCGGCCAAGTCCCGGATATCCGGCCAATAAAAACAGCAGGAACCCCAAAACTAAAACATGCATAACTTTCAAATCCGGACTCCGATTTTGATGATCTTGGGCTCGTTTTGAAGCTATGGAAAAAGCCCAGGTCCTCACATAGAGAACCACCCAAGATCAACCAAAATGGAGGATGCAAATTATGCAAAGCTTTTATCATGTATTTGGGTAACCTATTTGGCTTTGGATTTTCTTTGATAGATGTATAGGCATATTGTATTTGTACTGGATAGGAATGAAATATGCCTATGTTGGAATATGATGTGAGGAAGTAGAAATAGAAGATGTTGACTTGAGCAAATCTATCACTAACCCCTTTGATCCCCTCTTAATAGTGCGGGATCCCTATAACTCAAGAATCATAAAAGAACTATACTAGATAGCTTCCGGAAACTCATTCTTGAGCATATATCCTTTTCGATGGTCATCGATCCTCACAACTAAAGCCAAAGGAACTAATACCTTTGACTAAAGCATTCCATTTGAGCTTGGTGTTGACGTTTATGCTTGGCTCAAGTCAGAACGATGATCTTGATCATTACACTTGGTGAAGACTTCAAATAGCTCCCCCATAAGCCATGTGGGGAGCATTGCATTGTATTCATCTTCATACGTTCGTCATGTGATCATCCACAAGCTTCAAGCATGTAATCCTTCAGGATGGCTATCTTGAACTTGCCCTTGTCAACCATGATCATCAACTCTTGATGTCATCCTCTCATGGGCACTTGAAATCTTTCTCTTGATGTAAGTCCATGAGAATCACCTAACCCTCATAGATATAGAAAACACATAGAATGGGTTAGTACACAAAGCGCAATTGACAAATTCTTACCATACCACAAGATCCCATGTGGTACATGATTTGCGCTTGTGTGTTGACCATCTTTGAATTCAATCTTCGATCTTCATCTTGGTCAACAATTATCTTTGCTCCATGAATAATCTTGATGCACAACTATATGTATATGGCATTCATTCCGAATCCATTCAATCTCCTTCTTGCATCACCCATGGAACAAACCTTTCTATATAACTTGATGTCATTGTTTCTTCATAGGAATTGTCATTCATTATCAAGTCTCAATGCATATATTTATGTTGATGGAATTCATCCAGTATTCTTCATGCATTGCAAATGGAACTTTCCTTCAAATGTATATCTCAATGCAAACGTTAGTCCATTAGGATTGTCATTTAATTACCAAAACCATACATGGGGACTACATGTACTTGCACTTGTCACACTTTCTAATGAACTTGAAAGTTGTCGTTATGATCACCGTGTTACAGATGACATTGGAGCAACCCCAAAGTCCATCGTTCGGTATGAAGTGGCTACAATACTCTCATGGTCTAAGGAAGTAAAGCATACGCTAACTCTCCATATTATATCAATAGACTTGTGACGATTACATCTCAAAGTATAACAAACAAGTTGGGTCAATTCAATATGATCATTCTAATAACATCATACTCTCAATGTTGTTTTGGAATTATCGTTACACTTAACAAAATACCCAAGATCCGAAAAATATGATCACCATACAACACTTGAGCTAGTCCTAGAGGCAAGACTAGGAATCAAGTTTTACCGTTTATCATTCCACACGTGCTTATGAGTTACTTCGAATCACACATTCCAGAATCATAGTAGTTATAGCGTAGAATATAAACTCTTAATTATAAACGTGGAAATAAATAATACAATATTATTGCCTCTAGTGCATATTTCCAACAATGTGGAGGTCTCGCAAACCATTGAATGGAATTATGCGCCCCCACATTTTCTAGTTGGTGCTTTGTCAAATGATGTATCAATTTTTTCACATGAAATATAAACCGTCATGATGGCACTTCCTCATAAAAAGTATCGGGTGAAAATAACAACTAATGCAAACTTGGAATGTGGGCCATTAGATCAACCAGGAACGGCACCGATCATACGCGAGATCATAACCAGCCACTTAAATGCGATTTTGCATAATCCCCACTCTTGAGGAAATGGCATTTGGTTGTCTTTATCTCAAAAATTCACTTTGGCACATGGAAGCATATGCTCCTGCCATCGGAAAAAACATTTTAAAATGTCAAAAAGCTCCGAACAAAAATTTGACGCGCACATCTTGATATTCTATGTGTGCATATCAAGTTTTGCAGAAAATTGATATTTTTTGCGGCTTGTGTAAAAGGACAAAAAATGTCTCGTGAAAAGTCCTTTTTAACACTGAATTTCGTCTTTTTCACATGCGACACAAAAAATTGCCCTTTTTTGAGAAACAACTTTGTGAGCACGTAGAATGTCGAGATGTACGCGTGAAATTTGTTGTCAGAATTTTTTGACATTTTAAAACACATTTTAAAAACCAGGAGCATATGCCAAAACGCCCCTTTCCGAATACCTTTTTTTGAGGCAAAAAAGAATGAAAAAACTCAAACTCATTGCATGTCATCGGACCAGCTACACGCTTCTGCGATATGGGCCAGCAAACCGAGGTAGCAAAGTGAAGGCCCAGGAAGGCGCAACGAAACCCTAAGCTACCGAGCTATAAAAGCCGCCCGCGCCGCCCCTCGCGCAAACCCTTGCACCCCCTGCGCCTGCACCACAGCCACACACCACAGGTAGGGGAGGGAGAGAAGAGGAAGCCGAGAGCCGGCGGAGGAGATGGTTTCGCTGAAGCTGCAGAAGCGGCTCGCCTCGAGCGTGCTCAAGTGCGGCAAGGGCAAGGTCTGGCTCGACCCCAATGAGGTCAACGAGATCTCCATGGCCAACTCTCGTGAGAACCCCATTCCTTCCCCCTACCTCGTCTTATGTGTGTATCGTGTCCCAGGTTGCCATGTGGTGCGTGGTACCTTCAGATCTGATGTTTTGGTGCTGATCTATGCGATATGGCTGTTCTAAAATTATTCCCATGTCAATTCTACGGGCAAGTTTTCTTGTTATGTTAGCAGTACGAGTTTGATGGCTGGTGACCGGTGGCTTAGTTGTGGTGATGATGTGTAGCATCGGGTTGGAGCCGTTTGGAATGTCTTCGATTAATTAGGTTCGAACCATGGATGCTTTTGCGGTGTGCAACATTAGACCTATATGAACACGTGCATTAGTTTTTAATATTTTTGAGAATGGTGAAATCCGTAGTATTTAGCCTATACATGGTCTCGTCTCTTGTAGTGGAGATCCACCCTGTTGTTTGGTTTGCATCGTATTGGGGATTCGTGGTCGCCAGGTCTCATGCATAGATGATTATTGTGAATTGAACGGCAAGTTTGTTTGAAACAATGTTCATCTGCTCTAGGTTGTACTTTACAGAAAGCACTGTTCACATTTTCTGTTAGGTTGAACTTTACTCAGACACACCCGCTTCTCTTAATTCGAAATAAGATGCTTTTTTGGTTGTTACCCTTTAGTGGGTATTATATGAATTTCAGTGTTTAAATAATTTGATTCACCAAACCAATTGAAGTACTGTGCATTCTATGGTTATATATATGTTCCTTATCCTGAATAGTGTTGCTAAGCTGTTTTCTGTATGTGAGCAAGACGCATGACAGTTATGTAATGTTGTATGCAGGCCAGAACATTCGTAAGTTGGTGAAGGATGGGTTCATCATCAAGAAGCCCCAAAAGATCCACTCAAGGTCCCGTGCACGTAGAGCCCATGAGGCAAAACAGAAGGGCCGTCATTCTGGATATGGTATAATGAACATCATTTGTACTGTAGTATATCATTGCTTATAATCAGTATAATGAACATCATTTGTACTGTAGTATGTCCTTGCTTATAAACTGCATATTTATCTTTGTTGTTTTTTAGGTAAGCGCAGGGGTACCAGGGAGGCTAGGCTTCCCACCAAGATTCTGTGGATGAGGAGGATGCGTGTGCTCAGGCGCCTGCTCCGCAAGTACCGTGAAGCAAAGAAGATCGACAAGCACATGTACCATGACATGTACTTGAAGGTCAAGGGTAACATGTTCAAGAACAAGCGTGTGCTTATGGAAAGCATTCACAAGTCAAAGGCCGAGAAGGCAAGAGAGAAGACGCTCTCTGACCAGTTTGAGGCTAAGCGTGCCAAGAGCAAGGCAAGCCGTGAAAGAAAGATTGCCAGGAGGGAGGAGAGGCTTGCTCAGGTCTGATGATGTTCTATGGTTCAAATTTTTGTTTCTTTCTTGCCATATAACTGATGAATTCTTCAGATTTTTTAACATTATGTTATATGTGGAAACAGGGCCCAAGGGACCACTCCGCACCCGCAGCAGCTCCTGCTCAACCTGCAGCGTAAGCATTCCTTTTGTTTTTGATCCGTTTTTACCCCAAGGAATTTTCTTGTTTAGCTCCTCTGATCTTTTCTTTCTTTGTAATGTTGCAGGGCACCAAAGAAGGCAAAGAAGTGAAGATCTGACGTTTAAGCGTTCTGTTTACTGGGTGAAATCAGTTTGGTCTTAGCTAAGTTTTGAAGTATGAACCGTTTTGTTCAGTATTTAAGTATCTTTATATCCCAGATACCCTGGATACTATGTTTCATGCTACTGGATGTAGTATTAGATGCTTATGCAAAGTTCCTTCTGAAATGTTGCTGCTTAATGCTGATCTCTCTTGCCTTACGTTTATATCCAAGTGGTTTTGGTATGTGGTAGCTTGGTGTATCATTTGCCACAAGGGCAGAATTTCAGCTGACTGCGATGAGCCTGCCGATTTGGATGTGTCTGGCTGCTATCTAGTTTGCTAGATCGCTTGCTATTATTCATTACCCCCTTTTTTCCAAAATGCACTTGTCTAGGTAGAGTAACCAGGATTACAAATAATATATGTTTCCGTTTTATATATGTTGATATCCATTTATGGCGGATTTAGAATTCTTGTAGACTGGAGGTCGCTGTTAGTGCAAAAACATTTCTAATCGTCTATGCTACCTTCAAATAACTAAATATTTGATCCCTTACTTAACCAATTCAAATAAATATGACTAAATATTTGCTCTCTTTAACCAAAATTGTAACATCGTTTGGTACTCTCGGTGGCAACCTTAAAAGTAAGCTTTTCGACCCTCAGAACGTAACCAAGTTTTGGTATAAATAGAGCTAGGCTCCCCATTCATGGCGCACCGGCCATTGCCATTCGCCAGCCACTCACATCCGCCACCCATTCCCCTCTTCTGCTAGTTGCCCATTCCCCTCTTCTGCTAGTTGAATGGCGTTGCTCAGCTCGCCTTCATTCTCACGGCCTCCCTAATTCTGAGCACAATCACCCCCTAGTGCGATACCACGGTCCACCATTGCCATGGTGTGACGCTTTAGACTTAGAGTGGGAGAGGTGGAGGTGAGGAAGATGACATTGAGGTCCCCATCGTCGGGTTTTAGGTGGCTGATGCGGGCGCGGCGCAGTAGGACGTGACAGTCGACAGGGGCAACAACACCCGTCTTCTCTCATGGGAGGAGGTGGAGCACCTCTCATGGACCGTAGCTCGTCGCTAGAATTGGTACCGTCGACAACGACTACAAGGCGACGTCGCACATTCGCCCGTCGCAAATGGCCACAAGTCCGTCGGCTCTTGTACTCCCTTCGTAAAGAAATAAGAGCGTTTAGATCACTGAGTAGTGATCTAAACGCTCTTATATTTCTTTACAGAGGGAGTATCTTGGAGATTAAAAGCTAGTGAAAGTAAGGGGAGGGCTACAGATGCAGAAATGTTCTTTTGTTGTATCTGGATCCTGACCGTAGAATCTGTTGTTATATTGTCTCGTAAAGTCTTATTGTCTCTCTGACGCCAAGTACTTTTTCTTGAAATATTTGTAATTTGTGATTAATAACCCGTTGTGAAATTATAGATGATCTCATTTAAGATCAAACAATTCCATTGAAGTATGTGTTCGCATTACTATGTCAGGATTTTTATTTGAGGTGAGGTCAGGAATATTAGTAATACCTAATTCTTGCAATTGCGCAAGATACCTATTCTATCATGCTGATGTTCGGCTGCTAGACAGCTCAAATAATACTCAGAGCACACTGTGATATATTCTGCATTTTTAATGGAAATCTAGCCAAACATCTATATTTTTATATCTATATATACCAGTATAAAAGGACCCAAAGGGGCAGATCCGGCCATTGAATCAGGTCAATCCAACAAGTAGACTGCTTCAATGGTGAGCGCTCAACATGTTTAGCGTGCAATTAATATCATACCAAATATAGCACACATAATTAAGACGCAAATAATATCATATCAAATATATGCATGCAATTAATATACTACCTAATATTAATGTGCATTGCGTGTAAGAATTTACTACTGAAAGGGAAAAAAGAATTGCGAACCAACCTGTGGTTGGATGGTTAGAGGGACCGTGGTATCCCCAGCCCACCAGGGTTCAAATCCTGGTGCTCGCATTTATTCCTGGAATTATTTCAGGATTTTCGGCGATGCGCATTCAGTGGGAGGAGACGTTCCCGTCGACGACGAGGTGCCTACGGTGACTTCGTAAATTTCAAGATGATATGCCGGCTCAGTCTCTCGAATGTGCTCATAGAGGTAGGGTGTGCGTGTGTGCGTTCATAGGGGTGAGTGTATGCGCGTGTATATGAGCGCTTGCGTCTGTACTGTGTTCAAAAAAAGAAAGGGAAAAAAGAATCGCTATCTGCGTGCCGTTCAGAAGAGATAAAAAGACCGCTATCTGTGTGCCGGCCTTGTGGGGACTGTGAAGCGTGTGATAGTATATATTTTTCATTTCGAGGGAAAAAATGTCCTTGTCGCGATCGATCCATTTATTTTGTTTAGGCAAGGCGTACAATGTGCATTAGAAAATAACCAGAAGGAAGATATATAACTAGGAATGCCTTCAAATCTACTACTCCCTCCGTTCCTAAATATAAGTCTTTTTAGAGATTTCAATACGGACTACATACGGATATATATAGACATATTTTAGAGTGTAGATTCATTCATTTTGCTCCGTATGTAGTTCATATTGAAATCTCTAAAAAGACTTATATTTAGGAACGGAGGGAGCAGAGGTTAATCGCACTGTAGCGAAAAAATCGAAGTCAGTTGTTATCCCTTTTTTGTTGACGTAAAAAAAAAGAAGCTATTATCCCTTTTTGAACTCAGAGATTTTCACCTCGTACGGAGGACCAGGATGACCGCGCAATGTTGCTATGCAATTTCGTCGTCAGTAGCCTGGACCAGGAAACACAGATAGATTGGAGACGTCAAGTTTCGTGTCAGAACAATTTCAGTTTCGGTAGGCGACAATCTCCGACCTGCAGTTGCGATGCCACGGTACAGACGGATCAAGCTCCTCGGCGCCGGCACGGCACGAGTGAAGCAGCTGCAACTGGTCCTACAATTTGCCGGCTATCGGCGGCTTTTAAATAAGCATGCTAGAGTATCGTCGTTTCGGTGACGGCGATGCGCATGTCCATTCCATTGTCGCAACCTCCTTCGCCACTCAATAAATGTTCGTTGCTGTCATACATGTCGTGCCAAACCAACCCATAACTAAGCGCCCCCCGACTCCGTGCTTCCTGCAGCAGTCTCCGTTGATAAAGCAAGCCATTGATGGCCAGGCGATGGCTCACGTCGGACACGAGCGCGGCCCCTCCGCCACAGCATTCGGGCTGGGACGTGAACCGCTCGGCCGTGAAGGTCGCCATCGTCGGCAACGTGGTCGTCGTGCTGCTCTTCTTCGTCGCCATCGTCTGGCGCCTCTTCTTCTCGGGGAGAGCTCAAGAAGGCGCCGCGGCTCCCGGCGGCGGTGGGGCGGTCATTGCGCCCTCCTCCGGGGAGAGCTCGCCGTGCGCGTCGCCTCGGGCTAAAGGGCTCAGGAAGGAGGACCTCATGTCGCTGCCGGTGTACGTCCACCGCGCGTTGGCGGACGACGGCGCCGGCGGCGGCAAGGTGGAGTGCGCGGTGTGCATCTGCGAGCTCAGAGACGGCGACACCGGCCGGCGACTGCCGAGGTGCGGGCACAGCTTCCACGCCGAGTGTGTCGACAGGTGGTTCCGCTCGCACGCTACGTGTCCACTCTGCCGCGCTGTTGTGGCCGACGGCGGCTGATCCGGTGAGGTCCACTGGTCGACCCTGATCTGTGACCGATAAGCACAAGTGATTTTCTTGTTCATGTTAACCTTTTGATGAAACCAATGTCGTTCGCTATACTACTTCCCTATTGACGTGTATCCACAAGCACATGTTCGACATTCAGGGTGCAGATTCTCAAAAAGAAAGAAAGACATTCAGGGTTCCCATCCCAACACATGAACTCCCAACACATGAAGGGCCAGTTCTTTTCGCTTAAGATTTTGCAGAATTTGATTCTCACAGAATCTGTCTTTCAGCTTTTTCTGATAGCAGATTGTGGTATCAGTTCTCTTGTCACTGAAACTGTTTGCTATACCACTTCTCGATGTGTGCGATGTCAACCATGCGATCGCCCCTCTCGTCTGCTCGGCCCTCATTGAAACAAGACTTGCAGAAGCAGTAGTCGTTGGATGACGTACCTGGTATGATATGATCCAAATTCAACTATAATGATAAAGGCTAACTTCTGACGAGCGAGCGGAGCGTGGCCCGTCTGCGGTGACGAGCGAGCGGAGCGTGGCCCGTCTGCGGTAGGCTTGGGCCGAAGCGGAGCGTAGCAATATAGTGAAGACCTAGGTATTGACCTAGGTCACCTGTATTATATATATCTTTTGGAAGCCGCCGCACGAGATAAGTTGATCAGTTGTAAATTCCTGTCGTTTGTAACCTCCCCCGATATAGTGAAGATTTGTTGGCTGACACCCGTGGTTTTTCCTCCTTCGTCTTGGAGAAGTTTTCCACGTTAAAATCGCGTGTCTCCTGTGTTTGATTTCGTTCTTCGTTGCTTCGATTGCCTGTCGTATCTCTAACATGTCCCCCAAATTCACTCACATAATGCAGCACAATATATTCTCATACTATAGGTAGACCTGAAACGCATTACCTGGTAATCAATCTTAAGCTTTCCAGTCGTAGCCATAGCACGTCGAGTTACAATTTCTTCAGCCAAAATGTCGGGGAGATGACCCCCGGGTAGGCAACGGGGCCCAAAGCCCTTTTCAAAACATCGGGGTAGTCCGGGCCCCTCAAATCCGGCTGGCCGTCCGGCCGGTTTCCCGACGCGTGCCGGCTGGGCGCGGTCCCGCGCCGGCTCCGGCTGGCCGCTAGCCGGCTGGCGACGGGTCAGCGTCCGTCCCATCCCTCCGTACGACAAGACGACTCTCCATGACGGGAGAGCGTGGCTACAGCGCCGCAAACTCCGGAAGAGCGTGGCTACAGTGCCGCCAACCCCGCTGACCCGGGCGACCGACGTCAGCGCGGCGAGCCACTGTAGCCCCACGATGCCAACCACTCCGTGACGCACGAGGCGACGGGCGACAGTGCCGGGCAGCCGGCGGCCCCCACTGCCGGCTCCAGATGCCGACAGCCTGGTCCCGCCCACGTGTAGATTTACCCATGTAACCCTAAGGGGTCGGGCTATAAGACCCCCCAGGAGGCCTCCATGCAGAGGGCCACTTCCCCTTGCTCTACAGATCACACACACACACACCCACACTCACAAGGAGAGGTAGAATGGAGGTCTAGCACCTTCTTCCTCCTCCGCCCAAACATCTCCAGGAGCAACCTTGTAGCCCTTGTGCTCACCACTCTACATTCGGCAGGACTAGGGGTGTTACCTCTCCGGAGGGCCCCAAACCTGGGTACGCCTTGTGTCTCGCGCACGCATGTGCCAACCTCGCTTCTAGAGCCCACCGGCGTTCTCACGCAGCCCCCCACTTTTAGCCATCTCATGGCATCTGCCGTGATTTCACCACGACAGTTGGCGCCCACCATGGGGCTGCTCGCGGCGTCGGCCGGAGTCAAGTTCTGGACGAGGCCCTTCACCAGCTCCGGCAAGCGCATTGCACACGCCTTGGTCCGCGCGCCTTGCGCGGCCAACCCGGCCGGCTGCGACACAGCGCCAGGTGCGGACGCCGCCTGCCCCGCAGGCTGCTCCGTCGTCCCCTTCGGCGCGCTGCGTGTCTTCGTCGCGCTCATTCCCGACGAGTACCCTAGCGAGGTACACAGCTTCACCGACTCGCCCGTCCCTGTTAGCTGCGTCGTCTCCGACGACGTCACGGATCTCTGCGCCCGCGTGGAGGTGCTGAACACTGGCACCAACTCCGGCTCCTCGCACAGCAAGGAGAAGGCCGCCGCGGCCGCTGCTGCCGCGGCTGTGGCCCAAACCAGCCGGGTCGACCCGCTTCACGCGACGATCCAGTGCCTGCACGCCCCCATCACGCACGACGCCGACCCGACGGCTTAGCTCAACAAGGACCGTCAGCAACTGCTGGATGAGGCCACGGCGCTCGCGACAACACGGCGCCGGCTGGAGTCCGCCCAGCGGGAGTATGACAGCGTCCACGGCTTCACACCGGCCGCCGCTGGGCCCAGCCGGGTCGCGGAGGTGCGGGTCCGCGGAGGCGCCATCGGCCGTGCGCTAGGCGCAGGCCGGCCCATCTACAACACCCCCGTCAAGAACATGCTCGTAGCGCAGGCGGCCATGGCGGATCTCAAGTTCTTGGAGGGCGAGGAGCTCCTGCAGCAGCAGCGCGTCCGCGACCTCATCACCGCGGCGAACGAGCAGCAGAAGCGTTTCGATCCGGTCCAGCCCGCCGCCTCCGCCTCGGGGAACACCGCGGACCCGGAGAGGGTCCTTCGGGACACGCAGCAGGCATCTTTGCCGCACGCTAGCGCCAGCCGCTCTGGCCGGCGCCGGGCAAGCCGGAGCCGGCACAATCGCGCCACGACGGCCGGGGACGGCATCGCCGACGAGACGGCTGGAAACGGCCGGGTTCAGCAGCCGGAGCGCCCTCCGCCGCCGCCTCGGCGGCCCCAGCCGGCTTCCGCCGGCGTAGTTCCGCGCGGCCCCGTCGCTGACCGGCTGGGCCCCCGCGAGCCCTACGATGACAACGATGCCCGCCATCGCATCGACCGGCTGGCGCGGTCCACGGCCCTCGAGGAGGAGAGCTCCGTTGGTCCCGCCTGTTTCGGGCCACGCATCCGCGAGGAGCCCTTTCCCAAAGGGTTCACGCTGGCCCGCGACACCCCCAAGTACAGTGGCGTCACCAAGCCAGAAGACTGGCTGGTCGACTACACCACAGCTGTGGGCATAGCCGGCGGCAACAGGCACGTGGCGGTCCGCTACATCCCCCTCCTGCTGCTCGGCTCGGCCCGGACATGGCTTAACAGCCTGAAAGCCGGCAGCGTGAACTCCGGGCTGGACTTCGAGGAGTCGTTCGTGCGCAACTTCACCAGCACCTACAAGCGTCCGGGTCGGCCTCGCCAACTCTCCATGTGCGTTCAGGGCCTGGACGAGCCCCTCCTCGACTTCCTCACACGGTGGATGGAGCTGCACAACTCCTGCGAGGGGTTCCACGAGGTGCAGGCCATCTAGTACTTCGTCGACGGGTGCCGAGACGGCACCCTGCTCAAGCACCAGCTGATGTGCGACAAGCCGGACACCCTAGCGGCGCTCATGGCCACGGCCGACTCCGCGATGCGCGTGAAGGTCCCGGTCGACGCGACCGGCAAGCCGGTCCCGGTCCAGCCCGCCAACCCTCGGCCGGCTGGCGAGAACAACCAGCGCCGGCAAGACAACAACAACAACAACAACAAGCGGAAGGGCGAGCAGCCGCCTCCCCGCTACGACAACCGGCAAGTCGCCGCTGTGGAGGAAGAGCAGCCGACCGAGCAAGGTGGCAACAAGCGCCAGCGCACTGGCAAGATGGCCTGGCAGCCCAAGCTCACCTTCGAGCAGATGCTCGACGCCCCCTGCAAGCACCACAGCGGCGCGAAGCCGTCTACGCACACGCTCCGGAACTGCAGCATCACCCAGCGCCTAATGCGAGGTGACCTCCCGCCTCTGCCACCCGGCCCCGGCCCGCAGCTTCTGCCGCCTCCCCCGCCACCTCCGGCAGCCGGCGCCCACACCAACAATGCGTTCCGACACCAGGACGCGGCCTACATCGTCTTCACCAGCGAGGGCGATGACAAGCACATCAAGCGCAAGTACCAGCACGAGGTGAACGCCGTCCCCCGGTCCCCCGGTACATGCACTGGTCCGACCGTCCCATCAGCTGGACCCGGGAGGACCACCCGACCGTGATGCCCACGCCGGGTGGCTACGCGCTCGTCCTTGACCCCACCTTCGTCGCTGAGAAGCGCACCTACCGCTTTTTGCGGGTGCTGATCGATGGCGGCAGCAGCATCAACATCCTCTACCGCAACACCATGATCAAGCTCGGCATCGAGGAGAGCCAGCTGGAGCCTACCCGGACGGTGTTCCACGGCATCGTGCCGGGTGCCTCTTGCTCCCCCATCGGCAGGGTCCGGCTGGACGTGCTGTTCGGCACCAGCGACCACTTCCGCCGCGAGCCGATCTGGTTTGAGGTAGTCGACCTGGCTAGCCCCTACCACGCGCTTTTGGGCCGGCCCGCCCTAGCCAAGTTCATGGCGGTCCCCCACTACGCCTACCTCAAGATGAAGCTGCCGGGCCCCAAGGGCATCATCACCATCACCGGCGACTACAAGAAGTCCCTGGAGTGTGCCAAAGCCGGCTCGAAGCTGGCCGAGTCGCTGGTCATCGCCGAGGAGAGGCGCCAGCTTGACCGGCTTGTGGCGCTGGCTGGCGAGCAGCCGGCCATGCCGACTCAGCTCAAGCAGCCGGCCAATGAGGCGTCCTTCAAGCCGGCCAAGGACACGAAGAAGGTTTCGCTCGACCCGTCCAACCCCAACTCCAGCGAGTACGTTGTCATGGGCATCGGCCTCGACAGCAAATAGGAAGGCGAGCTCGTCGACTTCCTCCATGAGAATCGGGATATCTTCGCATGGTCCCCTAAAGACATGCCGGGTGTTCCGAGGAAGTTCGCCGAGCACAAACTCCATGTCCGGCTGGATGCCATGCCGGTCCGGCAGCCGCTACGCTGCTTTTCCGAGGAGAAGCGAAGAACCATTGGTGAGGAGATCGCCCGACTACTTGCTGCCGGCTTCATCATGGAAGTGTTTCACCCCGAGTGGCTGGCCAACCCAGTCCTCATCTTGAAGAAGAACGGTACTTGGCGCATGTGTATCGACTACACGAGCCTGAACAAGGCATGCCCCAAGGACCCGTTTTCCCTACCCCGGATCGACCAAGTCATCGACTCCACCGCCGGCTGTGAGCTTCTGTCCTTCCTGGACGCCTACTCCGGCTACCACCAGATCAAGCTGGACCCGGTGGATGCCCTCAAGACGTCCTTTATCACCCCCTTCAGGGCGTATTGCTACATCACCATGTCGTTCGGCCTGAAGAACGCCGTCGCCACCTTCCAGCGCTGCATGCAAAAGTGCCTCTTGCCGCTGATCGGCAGGAACGTGCACGTCTACATCGACGACATCGTGGTGAAGACCAAGCAGCACCTCACCCTCCTCGAGGACCTCAAGGAGACATTCACCAATCTGCGCCAGTTCCAGATCAAGCTCAACCCGGAGAAATGCGTCTTCGGCGTGCCGGCTGGCCAACTCCTTGGGTTCCTCATCTCGGAGCACGGCATTGAGGCCAACCCGGAGAAGATCAAGGCGATCGAGCGCATGCGCAAGCCGGCCCGGCTGCGCGATGTCCAGAAGTTCACCGGCTGCTTGGCCTCTCTTAGCCGGTTCGTCAGCCGGCTGGGGGAGAGGGCCCTGTCCCTGTATCAGCTGATGAAGAAGATGATGCCGTTCGAGTGGTCCGACCAGGCGGACAAAGCTTTCCGCGACCTCAAGCGCATGCTCTCCACCGCACCCGTCTTGGCCGCGCCGGCTGAGAAGGAGCCGCTCCTGATGTACATCGCGGCAACCACCCGTGTGGTCAGCGTGGTGCTGGTGGTGGAGCGCCGTGAGGAGGGCAAGGCGCAGCCGGTCTAGCGCCCTGTGTACTACCTGAGCGAGGTGCTCTCCCTCTCCAAGCAGAACTACCCTCACTACCAGAAGATGTGCTATGGCGTGTACTTGGCCGCCAAGAAGCTGAAGCAGTACTTCCAGGAGCACGTCATCACCATGGTGAGCACGGCTCCCCTCGGCGAGATCATGGGCAGCCGGGACGCCTCCGGCCGGGTCGCCAAGTGGGCCATCGAGCTAGCCGGCCACACCATCCTTTACGAGCCTCGCACGGCCATCAAGTCGCAGGCGTTGGCCGGCTTCCTCGTCGATTGGGCGGAGACCCAATACTTGTCGCCGGCTCCCGACTCGACGCACTGGCGCATGCACTTCGACGGCTCGAAGATGGTCACCGGCTTGGGAGCCGGCATCGTGCTCTCCTCCCCCAAGGGCGACCGGCTGCGATACGTGCTCCAGATCCACTTCGCCGCCTCCAACAACGTCGCCGAGTACGAAGCCCTTGTCCACGGTCTCCGGCTGGCCAGGGAAATCAGCATCCGGCGCATCCTCTGCTACGGCGACTCCGACCTGGTGGTCCAGCAGGTCTCTTGTAACATCCCCAGATTTAGTCATGTCATTAACCCAAGTAATGTGCCATGTCATCATGATCATCTTCATTAGATTGCATTTAGGAATTAATCCAACATCCAAATTCAAATTTAAATTGCAAGTGAAATTAAAAGTTGATCAAATCTGAGAACTAAATAGTTCATAATTTTGCAAATATTCACTAAGTAATTTTCAAGTTGAAACCAACTTCATTTGACTCACATATAAATTTCTAGGAAATTAACAAGTGGTCCAACAGCAAATAAAATGTCCTTTTCAAAATAAATAAATACTTAAACATTTCCAAATTACCTAAAACTTTTTGTGCAGCCCCAGAGTGTTGAGTATAAATTATGTGACAAGTTCCATAAGCAACAAAAATCATTTGGTGATCCAACTAAATACAAATCAGTAGCTAAAACAGAAAACAGAGAGAGAAAAAGAATAAAAGGAAAAAACCGTACTGTGCACTTAAGGCCCAGCACCCCACAATGCACTCGGCCCAATCCAGCGCTACAGCGTTGTCTTTCTCCCGTGTCAGCACCTCCATGGTCGATCCCCTCCCTCTTCGACGGATGCACGACACGGCTGCCCTTCCGATGCCTGGATGGACTACATAGCCACGCCGTCGCCCACCAGGACGAACCCTAATCCCCATTCTCCCCCTCGTCCACTCTCTGTTCGATTTAGAACTCGCCCGAGCCGTGCTCGCCATGTCGTCGTCGATGCCGCGGCCACCGTGCTCCCCGCGCCGCGAGAAGACGTCCAGGAGAACCGCCGTGGTCCACTTCGTCCATCCCGAGCACCGAATCGAGCCGGGGCGGCCCGTGCGCTCGCCATCGAGCTCGTCTTCGTCGCGTACGTCGTCATCGTCCGTCGTCGATTACCGCCGTTCCGGTCCACCCCGACCCTCCCCGAGCACGCCAATGGACTCGCAGTGAGCTTCTGCCCTGGATCCCTCCTTCCTCCGCTTCGATTCGGTCGCCGTTAGCCGTCCCCGAGCTTGCCGTGGCCATGCGCGTCTGCTGCTCTGTTGTTTGCTGCCGCTGCTGCTGTTGTGCCGTTGCGCTGCTTGCTCTGCTGCTCCTGCTGCCGCGCTGCTGTTCCATGCTGCCGCTGCTTAGTGCTGCTCGCGGTTGCTGCTGCTCCTAGCCACTGCTGCCGCTAGCTGCTAGTGCTTGCTGCTGCTCGCCTGCAGCTGCTGCCGCGGCTAGCTGCTGTGCTGCTGCTTGCGGTTGCTGCTGCTACCTGCTGCTGCTACCACTTGATGCCGCTGCTTGCTGCCGCTGATGCTCCGCTGCTGCCGCGCTGTGCCGCCGCCGCTGCTCGCTGCTGCTCCTCCTAGTTGCTGCTACGCTGGCCATGGCCGAGCATGTGTCTGTGTGCATCGTGCGTGTGTTGTGTGTGTGTGTGGCGTGGGTGTGTGTGGCCGGTGTGCCACTGCACGTGGACCGGCCCTTGTTAATTAGGCTAGGTTTAATTAGTACTAGATTTAGTTAGTGTTAATTTAGTGCTAGATTAGTCTATTAGAAAATGACATGTGGCCCCCTATGTTAATTTAACCCCCCATTTTAATTTAACCATCAATTAAATTGTGTGCCAACGACATGTGGGCCCTTTGACCCTGTTGACCAGTCAACATTGACTGGGTCAACTGTTGACTATGCACTGTTGACTTTGACCCTGGCCCCACTTGTCATACACCGAGGCTGGCACTGCACTAGGTGACAAAAGTATTTATTGTTTTTAATTCGAAATAATAATAAAACAAGAAATTCAAAAAATGATTAAAACTTTGAAAATTAATAGAAAATAACCGTAAGTCGGATGAAAATAATTTATATATGAAAAATGATCAGAAAAATGAGACGAATCCGAATACGCTACTCACATACCTGTCAGCCCTTTCTAACATGATGAACATGGAACTTTCCCCTCCGGATCGTCTGACCGATAATCACCCGGAGCTGGGGAAACACTCCCGGATATTTTCCCGCTCCGACCAAAATACCTAGCACTGCATTAGAACACCCCTAGCACTGCATATTACCATGTCATGCATTTGTGTTGCATTGTTTGCCGTGTATTTATTGTTTCTCCCCCCTCCTTCTCTCCTGATAGACCCCGAGACTGCCGACGACACTGTTGAGTACGACTACGTCGTCGACGACCAGACCCCTTCAGCTGAGCTTCCAGGCAAGCAAAACCCCCTTGATCATCAGATATCGCCCATTCCTTCTCTCTTATGCTTGCATTAGTATTACTTCTGATGTTGCTCCGATGGCTCCTATGCTGATGCATAGCCTGATTTCGTCGCCTACTGTTGACACCTACCTGTTGTCCTATGATGCTTAGTTCGCTATGCTGTTGCTCCATCTGTAGCCTTTCACTTGTCCGTATGCCATGCTTATTATCGGGCCGTGATCACTCTAGGTGATGATCACGGAAATGTTTACTTATTGCAATACTTTAAACTGTTAAAGTCGGGCTGGCCCCAAGGGTGCCCGCGAGAGAATAATATTAAAGACGGGTCGGCTCCAAGAGCACCCGCGAGCCGTGTGTTATCAAGTCGGAGCGACAGGAACCCTGTTCGTCTCTGCGAGTTACTAAATACGCCTAACGGATTTGGGTATTTGATCTGAGTAGGCCGCTGGCCTTATACGCACTACCACCACGTGGGATAATGGTTATGGGATCCTCTGCGTCGTATGTATCAGCCGAAAGCTCTTCAGATGTCACAGCTCAGAGATGCGGGCTGGTTGTTGGGGTGGGCTGGTTACGTCACTTGTGTATACAGTGTCGCGCCTGGGCCCCGACCACCCACGCAACGTGCAGGAGTGCAAAGGGTGATTGCCCAAGACCCCTTCGCACTTAGGATTTAGACCAGCATGCTGACCTCTCTACTGAGCCTAGGTAGGACTGCGTCGTGTCGATTACCCGAGGCCGGGCATTACCCAGCAAGTATGTCCGGCCAGATGTGATCGAGCGTGTTGGGTAACAGTAGTGCACCCCTGCAGGGAAGTTATCTATTCGAATAGCCGTGTCCACGGTAACAGGACGCTTGGAGTTGTATCCTGATCTGCTACAACTACAAATGGATACTGATACAATGATAAACTGTTACTACTGCTCTCGGGATCACTTTCTCGCGGGGTAGTCGAGGAAGGATCTCAGGGCATTACTAAAATATAACTGCTATAATATGTTACTATACTCTACTCTCTTCTGATGCTGCAAGATTGCCTCAAGATGCTAGTCTTCGATAGGCTAGGCCTTTCCCCCTCTGTTCTGGCATTTCTGCAGTTTAGTCCAAAGATATAGCCCCATTCCTTTGATACTGATGCATACTTAGCATAGTTCTGATGTCAGTCTTGCGAGTACTTTGGATGAGTACTCACGGTTGCTTTGCTACTTCTTTTTCCCCATACCCGGTTGCTGCGATCAGACGATGGAGCCCAGGAGCAGGGGATTCCCGGAGGCTACTACTACGTTGAGCCCGCCGACCAGGAGTAGTTCGGAGGCCCTAGGCAGGAGGCCTTCGCCTTTTCGATCAGTGTCGCTGTTTGTGCTAGCCTTCTTAAGGCAAACTTGACTAACTACGTCTGTACCCAGATATTATTTGTGTGTATGACTTATGTATTCGGGTTCTCGTGAGCCCTGGTTTGTAATATGAAGATTTATGTTTGAATTTGAGTTTAGAGTTATGTTGTGATATCTTCCCGTGAGTCTCTGATCTCGAGCGTGCACGTTTGCGTGTATGATTAGTGCACGATCGAGCAGAGGGCGTCACATCTCTAGCGAATGGGACGCCAGGGACACCAACATGGCCAGCTACCGCAACCTGGTCCAGCAGATGACCGACGGCTGCGAGTTCCTCCACGTCCCTCGAAACGAGAACGAGGTGGAAGACACACTTGCCAAGATCGGCTCCTCCCGGTAGGCCATCCCAGCCGGCGTCTCCCTCGAGCACCTGCGCAAGCCCTCCATCAAGCCGTCTCCCGACTCGGAGTCCATCTTCGTCCTGGCCGACCAAACGGCTCCTGCCTCCGGCTCGGGGGTTGCCGGCTTCGGCTCGGGGACTGCCATTCCGGTCCCGGGGGCTGCCATCTCCGACCCAGCCCCGGGGGCTGCCGGCTCCGGCTCGGGGACTGCCGCCTCAGTCCTGGGGGCTGCCGGCTCCGGCCCGCCGCCTCCCGACCCGGCCGGCCCTGTGTAAGAAGTCGTCTTCATGGTGGTGGAAGCACCGTCTTGGGCACAACCGATCCTTACTTTCTTGGTGAGCGGCGAAGTCCCTGCGAACGAGGTTGAAGCCCAGCAAGTGCAGCGCCGGGCCTCTGCCTACAACATCATCAACAACGAGCTCGTCAAGCAAAGCACAACCGGCGTTTTCCAGCGCTGCGTCGAGACGGCCATGGGCCTCGAGATCCTACGCGACATCCACCAGGGCGAGTGCGGGCATCACGCTGCCTGCCGGTCCCTGGTGGCCAAAGCCTTCCGCCACGGCTTCTACTGGCCGACTGCACTGAAGACGCAGAGCAGCTGGTCCTCAAGTGCAAAGGTTGCTAGCACTTCAACGCCCAAAGCCACCAGCCGACCGCGGCTCTCCAGAAGATCCCCATCACGTGGCCCTTTGCTGTCTGGGGCCTCGATATGGTGGGACCGTTCAAGACCGCTCGAGGCGGCATGACGCACCTGTTGGTGGCAGTCGACAAGTTCACCAAGTGGATCGAGGCATGGCTGATCAAGAAGCTCGACGGTCCCACAGCCGTCAAGTTCATCAAAGACACCGCTGTCCGCTACGGCGTCCCCAACAACATCATCACCGACAATGGCACCAACTTCGCCAAAGGGGCCCTGGCTCGTTACTGCTCTGCCTCCGGCATCTGGCATGACCTGGCCTCCGTTGCGCACCCCCAGTCGAACGGCCAGGTGGAGCGGGCAAATGGCCTCATCCTAGCCGGCATCAAGCCGCGACTCGTCGAGCCACTCGTGCGCTCACCCGACAGCTGGATCGACGAGCTGCCGGCCGTCCTATGGAGTCTCCGGACCATGCCCAACCGGTCAACCGGCTTCACCCCTTTCTTCCTCGTCTACGGGGCCGAGGCGGTCATCCCCACGGACCTTGAGTTCGACTCGCCTCGGGTCACCCTGTACATAGAGGCGGAAGCAAAGGCGGCTCGCGAAGACGGCGTCGACCTACTCGAGGAGGCACGCCTGCTAACCCTCAGCCGGTCGGCCATCTACCAGCAAAACCTACACCACTACCACAACAAGAAAATCAAGCCCCTCGCCTTTCGCGAGGGCGACCTCGTGCTCCGGCTGGTCCAGCGGACAGCTGGCCAGCACAAGCTGTCCTCCCCATGGGAGGGCCCCTTCATCATTAGCAAGGCCTTGCGCAACAACGCGTACTACCTCATCGACGCGTGGAAGGCAAACAAACGCAAGAGAGACGCCTCCGGCGAGGAGACGGAACGCCCATGGAACGCGGAACTCCTCCGTTCATTTTATAGTTGAACCATGTATGTATGTATCGCTACCCCTTTTGGAAGTAATGAAAGCAGCAGGTCCCCCGAACGACACTCGGGGGCTACCTTTTCATCTCTATCGAGCTTTACTTTCTCTTGCGTACTTTATCGCATTTCGCCTCCCTCCCGCCGGGTCAGCACGTCCGGCTCAGGGGCTCGCCGGCTAGCCCGCGCCCTGCTCTTCCGCAGCCGTCCCAATAGCATGCGCACCGCCTAAGCCCCCTCTCTGCCAGAAGCCACAGACCGGTTCCCGGCTGTCCGGTTGGCAAGAGCCAAAGGCCGAAAGCACCCTCAAGCGAAAGGCGGCTAAGGACGAACGTCCGGCTCAGTCAACCCGACCCTCTCCTTCACTCATCGCCGCACAGACCGGCTGCGCCCCAGCCGGATTCGCCGCCTGCAGCCAGCCGGCCCAGTGGGTGTTGTAACACCCTGGTTTTTGCCCTCTTTATCTTATTGGGATTTATTGAATATTTAATTTGCATTTGGTTTTTCTGTCAATTCTTTTGGACTTGCCACTTGGAAATTATTTTTGATTTTCTTCCAAGTGGGTTCTATCATCCTTAAACCCTCCCTAGACCTCATCCCTCTCACCATAATGCCATGGGATAATTTTCTTTAATGGCATTATATTCATTTTCTTCCTGAAACTGATTGTTTTCTCAATAAGCTATAAATCAACCCTCATTTTTATTGCTCAGAAAATTCTCAGAAAATTCCCAAATATTCTTTGATCATGCCTCACCTCCCCATGCAAAAATATGCCATGGTCATTTGGAAATTTTCAGCTAGGGAAAATATTTTTGCTTCTGGTCAGAATTGGCACTTTGTGAAGCAAGTGTATTTTTCCTTGATCTGTTGGAGCTGAAATTTTTACCACATGACTACCTTCCTAGGAGATGCTTAACCCCCAAGTTTCAACCTTTAGCTCTGAGCCGTTTGCTCCCAGCATTCGTCCCAAGTTTCTGTCCAGAAACATTGCAGCTTGCTCCAGTCCCATCCAGTGAGCTAGATGGCAAACCAAGCGCACATTGTGGCACCGCGTTGAAGGGACTACACCCCAGACACGGTCTAGCATCGCCTAAAGCACCGCGTGTGCCAGTGCACGCGGTGACTACGTGTGTGCATGGGGTTTGGCTGGCAGTCGCCGCGCTCTGGGCGTCGGGACCCTCTGCCGCCCGTTCATCCTCCTCTCGCCACCGCAGCGTGCCCCCACTCCTCAGAAGCCTCCCACACCTCCACCTGGCCTCGCCTTGTTCCTCCCCGACACCGGCAGGTAGCACGCCGGAAGCGGCCGAGGCGCTACCGGGCGGAACAGTGCGCGCGCATGCGTCGCCTGCCCCACTTAGTGCGCCGCACTGTGGCCGCGTGCATGCACCACGTCGCTGAGCTCCTCTACTTCCTCTCCACGACTCGCCCGAGCTCCTTTCCCTCCCAGTGCGCCGGCAGCTACTCTCCGGCGGAGTCTAGTGCACGGCCACCCCTCCACCTATAAATAGAACCCTCCCCGAGCCATTCCAACCATCACAAACTACTTCCCTGGCCACAAATCGAGTTCCTAGCTAGTGCGGCAAGGCCGGGAGGGCCTCCAGCCGCCGATCCTCGCCGGAGTTGGCCACGGATCCACCTCGGCCGTCCACTCGCTCCGGTCATCCCCGTCTTCGTTCACTGCTTCCGTCGAGCTCGTGGTGGTCTCCTGAGTACGCTGGTGCCGTTGGTTCGTCGGATCATCACCGGAATCGCCGTATCCAACGAGCTCCGCCGCCACCGTCTCTGGAGAAGAAGCCCGAGCCGCCGTCTGTCCACCCCCGCCGTCACTTCGGGTACGCCCGTGCTCGTCTCGATGCGCTGGATCCACCCCCTCCTCTCCGGCGGTTGCCGTGGTCTCCTCGCCGGAGAACCACCGGCGACAGAGCCGCCGTGCTCTGTTTCCCTCTCTCTCCCCCATTTAACCCTGACAGTGGACCCCACCTGTCAGCCTCTCTGCCCCGTCCGAAACGTTTTCTAAGTGGAAGCGTATTCTGAAAATACGTCTTCGACGTGGCCGTTTCTGGAAATTCATTTAAATCCATTTAAATGCAAAATTTGACCAGAACTTTGACCAGCTCTAGATTCTATTCTATAAGTCCAAATGAATTGATTCTTTTTGCATTAGTTTTGTCTTGAGCTAAAGTTTCTGTATGCCAAAATTGAGAATTTTCCTTGCTGATGGGAATTTCTGGTGCATTAAAATGCTTTGTGACATTTTCTTTTTGCATTTAAATTATTTTCACAAGATCCTAGTTGTGTTGGAGAAGACCAGGAGTATTGTGACACTCCTCTGAACCAAGGCAAGCCACAACATTCATATGCAAGGATGACATTTCAATGACAATGGTTTATTTGAATTAAAATCATTAAACGCCTCACTATTAAAATGATTTGCTATATACAACTTGTTACATTCTAGTTGTTACATGTCATATTGTTATTATGCAGTAAGTAATTTGTCATCTTGTTATTTTGTGCAGTAGAGATCATGTCGTATACTCTCAAGGTAGCATGATGCATTCATTATTCATTTTCATATTATCATGACCTGTGCACGTCATTGCATCCTATGGCTCGGATCACATTCTTTCAAGTTAAACCTGATGTTAATCCAACTTGAACAACTGTTGATCGAGTCATGGTGCCACCGAATCGAGCTCACCAGTGCAACCACACTTGCCTGGATGGGGAGGCCCTAATTCGGTCTATTGTCATGCCTCTCGCCGGTGCCTCCAACTAGGGAAGGTTGTGCACTTGCGCTACCCTGGCCCGGTAGGCAGTCATAACCTTGTGTGCCCGAGTTTTACGGTACCGATGTCCCCGTTTGGGACGACTTTGTTTTGTTTGGCCACGACGGTGGCAACCACGAGGTGGCAGGATGTCACGAGTTGACATCGGGGCCACCCATGACATAGCCCAAAGGGGAGTTTGTCGGAGTGGCCGGGAGAGTGTCATGCAATAGATTTGTTTTGTCGGAATGTCGTTGGTCCACCCGAATGGGAGCACGAGGCCATGAGTTCCGTGGTGTGGGTACAGTGTACTAACCTCTGTAGAGTGTATAATCTATCGATAGAGAAATAAATAACCTGCACACTTAATACCCCTACAATGGCACATGCAGAAGTTGGTGATCGTGTGAGGATCACTATGGTAAGAGGTTGACAGTGGTTACGAGGTAACCCTGAGAAGGTAAGTTGGTCCAAGGGACCACAGCAACAATCCACCTCCACATCATGATTTATAGCATCATATTCATGTTCATGCATTAAACTTGTTAAATGCCTTGTTATTGTTTGTCGCATTTGCTTTGTTTGTTGTGAGCTTGCGAATACATTCAAAGTACTCACCTGGCTTATCATGCCAGATGCAGGAGAAGCCGTGCAAGAGTACGTTGCAGTCTAGGCCGTGTCCCAGCAGTGTCCCTGTGGAGTGGAGTTCCACTATATCGTCGTTCCGCTGCCGCGTAGTAGTTTCCTTTATCGTCGAGGCCCCTGAGATGTCTACTAAATAATGTACATAAGTGCAGCCGCATCGTGTGTGCCGCTTGGCCTCGCTTATCTTGTAATATCTGAACCTATGTATCCGCTAGAGATCAATAAAGCGGTTATTTTCTGTACCAAGTTGTTGTGTGTTGCCAGAAGACTTGATCTCTGGGCTGGCAATGCAAGGTAAACCGGTTGCTCTGAGCCGGGGTGCCACAACGCTTGGTATCAGAGCCACGCTGACTGTAGGACGCCCTAGATAGCCGACGCGTTAGAAAACAGTAGTTTTTACTCTTTATTGTGATTTGAGTATGCCTCTGCACTTGGGTGTTGCATTGCATGCATACAGTTTACTTTTGATGCTGATCAACTAATATTGTGAGTGTAGATGGCACCAGTTCCATATCCGTATCAGCCTGAGCCAGCACCTTCCACCTTTCCGCATCTGCTTCGCAACGTGTGGCGCTGACTCTACCCCGACGGTGACGACCCTATGTACCAGGTGTATCGAGAGCAGCTTGCAGACGGTGTGTACGAGTATCACGCGGAGGTCATCATGCACAACAACACCTTGGTGGGCACCTACAACCGCTCCTCCAAGGGTGGGATAACTTCTATACCTGACCAGGCAATCTAGTTTGCAGTGTTCGAAGCTCTCACTGACTTGCGCTACAACGAGATTCAGATGCAGACACACCCGGGTTTCTACTTCTATCCGTCCATGTTTGACACTGGACAAATCCGTTTCCCTTATATTGATCCGGAGTGTGACCGGTCGGCCAGCCACTTGTCTCGTTACATAACGGCTGGATATCTTCTGATCGTCAGCTTAGCCCAGGAGCTGAACCGCACTCGAGACGCGCTAGCTGCCGCTCGATCTGCATTTGCTCCACCTTCACTTGCTCATACACCGCTCGTTCCTCCAGTTACTTTACCTCCACCTACACCCGTGACTCCCGCACCTTCTCAGAGTAACTCGGATACCTCGACGGTGACTCCTCATGAGTCCCCAGCCCAGTGGGCTATACTTCTCGCTACTCTAGCTGCTCCTATGCTGCGGAGCCACCCTCCACCCGACTCTGAGGGAGAGCCATCCCGTCAGCGTCGTCGTGTTTCCTTTGCCCCGGAGGTTTCCGTTAGTATCATCAGTTCCGATTCGGAGTCCGATACCGAGGAGACACCAGCAGGACCGTCAGAGTGCCAGTGCACTGCCGTCACGAGTAGACGAGGATGATGTGGTATTTGGGTGTATGCAAGTAGTAGTACTATCCATGTTGTCGTCTTGCTTTGTATGTTGGATGAGGTTATGTATAATTATGTTCTCTTCTTTTATTCGCAATGGTTTTTCCTTGCTTTCTTTTTGGGGTTTGTTGCTTCACCTCCTCATTTTTTCCCCTTTATGGATGTTGCTCATCTCGATGCTTCGTATTGGGAAACATATATAGGATGACAAGGTGTGGCGGCAGCTGTCATGGTGGCGACGATACCCCCATTCGTCGATCCGCCAGGCAAGCAGGACATTCCCCAGAACCATATCAGCCACCCCCTTCTCCACCTCAAGCACCCACAACAGAGAAAATTATGCGAATGTTTGAGGAGAAGAGAAACCAAGATCTGATGGAATTCCTGAGAAGCATGCAGACTATGGTTGTGCAGAATAATCATAATGGCAACTATTCTAAATTGTTAGATTTTCAGAGGACCAAACCACCAAGCTTCAGTCAAGCAGTAGATCCGATGGAAGCCGATGACTGGCTGAGGACCATTGAAAAGAAGCTAGAGATTGCTCGCACTGAAGATGCTGATAAGGTCCCCTTCGCCACTAATTACCTGGAAGGACCAGCTGCTATATGGTGGGACAATACTAAAATTATGTGGCCTGCTGAAGATGAGATTACTTGGGATAAATTCAAAGATAAATTCCACAAGTATCATATTCCCGCTGGTATCATGACGGTCAAGCAGCGAGAATTCCTCGCCCTTACTCAAGGGAACTCGACTGTAAGTGAGTATTTAAACAAGTTCAATCACTTGGCCCGTTATTCCACACATGATATAGCCACCGAAGAACGGAAGATAGATCGGTTCCTCGGAGGGCTCAACCATACCCTCCGATGTGCACTCAGTATGCTGGATTTCCCCGACTTCCAAACTTTGGTGAACAAGGCACTCATTGCTGAAAGGGAACACAAGCTTGTTAATGATCATAAGCCTGCATATGAAGACCGCAAACGCAAGTTTGAACCCAAGAAGGAAGGCCAAGTTTTTTAGAAGGTTCGTACCTGGCAGCAACCATAGTTCGAGTTTAAGCCAACGTGGCAGCAGGGGAACACCAAGACTGAAAATCAGTTTAAGACTGTGGTTACAAAACCAGTAAAGGAAGACTGTCAGCGTAACAATGCATGTTACTCATGTGGAAAAACTGGGCATTACGCTAGGCAGTGTCCCAAGAACGGAAAGTCGCCAACCAACGTGAAGCCTCAAGTCAATTATGTGGGACAATTCCCCAACCGGAAGTATATTCAAGGGCAGGTTCATCATATCTTCGCCGAAGAAGCTTCTGAAGCTCCCGATGTGGTCATTTGTACGTTCCCTGTTAATAACATACCTACAACAATTTTATTTGATTCCGGGGCTTCCCATTCTTTTATTTCGCGGAGTTTTGTTGCCCAGCATCAACTTTCCTATACTCTTTTGGACAAAGTTATGGTGGTACAATCCCCTGGAGCCATGCTCAGGACAAATATTGTATGCCGAGGATTGGAAATATCAATCAATGGAATTATCTTCCCTGCATCGCTGATATCCATTGAATCTCCAAAATTGGATGTTATTTTGGGGATGGATTGGTTGACAAAACACCAGGTCTGCATCAACTGCGCAACAAGAGAAGTCACGTTAATAAATCCCTTGGGCCAGCCAGCTCGGTTCTTTGCCGGTAGAACCATGCCAAAGAAGGGGATGGTTTATGCAGCAATTGCTACAGATATGAATTTAATTCCAGTGGTCTGTGAATTCCCAGATGTGTTTTCAGAAGAATTGCCAGGCATGCCACCCGATCGAGAGCTTGAATTTTCAATTGAGCTTGTGCCCGGGACAGCACCGATTTACAAGAAATATTATCGAATGCCTTCATCCGAATTAGTGGAGCTGAAGAAGCAATTGGATGAGATGCTTCCAAAAGGATATATTCGCCCCAGCTCATCTCCTTGGGGTGCACCTGCCATATTTGTGGGCAAGAAGGATGGTAGTCTCCGGATGTGTGTTGACTACCGTGCTCTCAATGATGTCACCATCAAGAATAAATACCCGCTTCCCAGGATAGATGATTTGTTCGATCAACTTAGTGGAGCTCAAGTGTTCTCCAAGATTGATTTGCGAACCGGGTATCACCAGCTAAAAATCAAAAAAGAAGATATCCCCAAGACCGCGTTCACTACACGATATGGGTTGTAAGAGTATACTGTCATGTCATTTGGACTGACCAACGCTCCTGCATTCTTCATGCACATGATGAACAAGGTGTTCATGGACTTTTTGGACAAGTTTGTGGTAGTATTCATTGATGATATCCTTATATATTCCAAAAGTGAATAAGAGCACAAACAACATCTCCGAGCAGTATTAGAGCGATTACGAGCTCATCAACTCTATGCCAAGTTCAGAAAATGTGAATTTTGGCTTAAGGAAGTGGGATTCCTTGGGCATACTCTTTCCGCTCAAGGAGTGGCCATGGACCAAAGCAAAGTCACCGAAGTCTTGAATTGGAAAACACCTATTTCTATGACAGAAATCAGAAGTTTCTTGGGTCTGGCAAGCTATTATCGTCGCTTCATTGAAGGTTTCTCAAAGATTGCCAAGCCAATGAAGGAATTGCTTAAGAAGAATCAGAAGTTCATTTGGAAAAAAGCATGTGAGAACAGTTTCAATGAGCTGAAGACTCGGTTGACCACCGCTTCAGTGTTGACTCTACCAGACATCTACCGGAGCTTCGATATCTATTGCGACGCATCCAGGTGTGGCATTGGGTGTGTGCTTATGCAATATGGAAAGGTCGTAGCCTATGCATCGAGACAGCTACGACCGCATGAGGAGAACTACCCGACACATGACTTGGAAATGGCAGCTGTGGTACATGCCCTAAAAATATGGAGACATTACATCATTGGGAAGAGATGTCAAATCTTCACCGACCACAAGAGTCTCAAGTATATATTCACCCAACCGGGCTTAAATCTCCGGCAAAGAATATAGCTTGAATTGGTCAAGAACTATGACCTTGGTATCAACTACCACCCAGGAAAAGCTAATGTAGTCGCCGATGCTCTTAGTCGCAAACCGGCCACAGCAAACTCACTAATCGAGTCTTTGCACCCAGCACTTCGAGAAGAAATAGCTCAGCTCAATATGACCATTTATGATGCAACATGCGCGGTTACCTTGGAAGTCACCCCTACTCTGGAAGATGAGATTCGTAAGGCCCAACCGGGTGACCCAATGTTACTCAAGGTAATGGCCCAAGTACGAGAAGGGAAGGCACAAGATTTTAACATCGATGATCAAGGTACCCTCCGATTTCGGAATCGAGTCTGTGTACCTGACCTTGGGGAATTAAAGCAGTAGATTCTGAAGGAAGCTCATGAGTCCGCATATTCTATTCATCCCGGAGGCACTAAAATGTATCAAGATTTGAAGCAAACATTCTGGTGGGAAGGTATGAAGAAAGATATCGCCTATTACGTCGCCTGTTGCGATATATGCAACAAGGTGAAGGCTGAGCATCAGAAACCCGCCGGTTTACTTCAACCCTTACCAGTCCCACAATGGAAATGGGATGATATCTGCATGGACTTTATCGTGGGATTGCCAAAGATGCCACATGGAAACAACGCTATACGGGTTGTGGTCGACATGCTTACAAAGGTGGCTCACTTTATTCCAATAAGGACAACCTACCGTGCAGACCAACTCGCTCAACTTTACATATCCAGGATTGTCAGTCTGCATGGAGTACCCAGGACTATCACTTCAGACCGAGGATCTTTGTTTACCTCGGCGTTCTGGCTACGTCTCCACCAAGCCCTGGGAACCACTTTGAAACATAGCCCCGCTTATCATCCCCAGACAGATGGACAGGCAGAACGGGTTAATCAAATCTTGGAAGACATGCTTCGGGCATGCGCTCTTGCTCATGGACCCAAATGGGAGGACAGCCTGCCGTACACCGAGTCTTCCTACAACAACGGCTATCAAACCAGCCTCAAGATGTCACCCTTTGAGGCTCTATACAGACATAAATGTCGCACTCCGCTGAACTGGTCACGGACGGGAGACAGCCAAATCTTTGGGACTGATTTGATGATGGAAGCAGAAAAGCAAGTTAAAGAAATTTGAGACCGATTGCAAGTAGTGAAATCTCGTCAAAAGAGCTACTATGACTCAAAGCATATGCAGATCAGTTTTGAACCAGGTGAATATGCATATCTCCGAGTTACCCCCATGAAAGGAGTTAAAAGGTTCCATACTCGGGGAAAGCTCGCACCAAGATACATCGGTCCGTTTCCAGTCATGACCAGAGTTGGCAAAGTGGCTTATCAGTTAGAAATACCTCCAGAGCTATCCATGATGTTTTTCACGTGTCTCAGCTACGGAAATGTATTGCACCACCCGCAAAACAGACGGATATGGCAGAACTAGAGCTCGCCAAAGATTTAACATATGAGGAGAAACCCTTGAGAATCTTGGATGAGATGGACAGAGTCACCCGCAGCAAAGCTATAAAGTTCTACGAGGTCCAATGGGAGCATCACACCGAGGATGAGGCCACCTGGGAAAGAGAGGATTTCTTAAGGACTGCATACCCATATTTGTTTCCTGAGCAACCGAATCTCGAGGATGAGATTCATCCTAAGGGGGGGGGAGGTTTGTAACACCCTGGTCTTTGCCCTCTTTATCTTATTGGGATTTATTGAATATTTAATTTGCATTTGGTTTTTCTGTCAATTCTTTTGGACTTGCCACTTGGAAATTATTTTTGATTTTCTTCCAAGTGGGTTCTATCATCCTTAAACCCTCCCTAGACCTCATCCCTCTCACCATAATGCCATGGGATAATTTTCTTTAATGGCATTATATTCATTTTCTTCCTGAAAATGACTGTTTTCTCAATAAGCTATAAAGCAACCCTCATTTTTATTGCTCAGAAAATTTCCAAATATTCTTTGGATCATGCCTCACCTCCCCATGCAAAAATATGCCATGATCATTTGGAAATTTTTAGCTAGGGAAAATATTTTTGCTTCTGGTCAGAATTGGCACTTTGTGAAGCAAGTGTATTTTTCCTTGATCTGTTGGAGCTGAAATTTTTACCACATGACTACCTTCCTAAGAGATGGTTAGCCCCCAAGTTTCAACCTTTAGCTCTGAGCCGTTTGCTCCCAGCATTCGTCCCAAGTTTCTGTCCAGAAACATTGCAGCTTGCTCCAGTCCCATCCAGTGAGCTAGGTGGCAAACCAAGCGCACATTGCGGCACCGCGTTGAAGGGACTACACCCTAGACATGGTCTGGCATCTCCTAAAGCACCATGTGTGCCAATGCACGCGGTGACTACGTGTGTGCACGAGGTTTGGCTAGCAGTCGCTGCGCTCTGGGCGTCGGGACCCTCTGCCGCCGCCCGTTCATCCTCCTCTCGCCACCGCAGCGTGCCCCCACTCCTTAGAAGCCTCCCGCACCTCCATCTGGCCTCGCCCTGTTCCTCCCCAACGCCGGCAGGCAGCACGCCGGAAGCGGCCGAGGCGCTACCGGGCGGAACAGTGCGCGCGCATGGGTCGCCTGCCCCACTTTGTGCGCCGCACTGTGGCCGCGTGCATGCATCGCGTCGCTGAGATCCTCTACTTCCTCTCCATGACTCACTCGAGCTCCTCTCCCTCCTAGTGCGCCGGCAACTCCTCTCCGGTGGAGTCCAGTGCACGGCCACCCCTCCACCTATAAATAGAACCCTCCCCAAGCCATTCCAACCATCGCAAACTACTTCCCTGGCCACAAATCGAGTTCCTAGCTAGTGCGGCAAGGCCGGGAGGGCCTCCAGCCGCCGATCCTCGCCGGAGTTGGCCGCGAATCCACCTCGGCCGTCCACTCGCTCCGGTCATCCCCATCTTCGTTCACTGCTTCCGCCGAGCTCGTTGTGGTCTCCTGAGTACGCCGGTGCCGTTGGTTCGTCGGATCATCGCCGGAATCGCCGTATCCAACGAGCTCCGCCGCAACCGTCTCTGGAGAAGAAGCCCGAGCCGCCGCCCGTCCACCCCCGCCAACACTTCGGGTACGCCCGTGCTCGTCTCGATGCACTGGATCCATCCCCCTCCTCTCCGGCGGTCGCCGTGGTCTCCTCGCCGGAGAACCACCGGCGACAGAGCTGCCGTGCTCTGTTTCCCTCTCTCTCCAATTTAACCCTGACAACGGACCCCACCTGTCAGCCTCTTTGCCCCGCCCGGAACGTTTTCTAAGTGGAAGCGTATTCTGAAAATACGTCTTCGACGTGGCCTTTTCTGGAAATTCATTTAAATCCATTTAAATGCAAATTTTGACCAGAACTTTGACCAGCTCTAGATTCTATTCTATAAGTCCAAATGAATTGATTCTTTTTGCATTAGTTTTGTCTTGAGCTAAAGTTTCTGTATGCCAAAATTGAGAATTTTCCTTGCTGTTGAGAACTTCTGGTGCATTAAAATGCTTTATGTAACATTTTCTTTTTGCATTTAAATTATTTTCAGAAGATCCTAGTTGTGTTGGAGAAGACCAAGAGTATTGTGACACTCCTCTGAACCAAGGCAAGCCACAACATTCATATGCAAGGATGACATTTCAATGACAATGGTTTATTTGAATTAAAATCATTAAATGCCTCACTATTAAAATGATTTGCTATATACAACTTGTTGCATTCTAGTTGTTACATGTCATATTGTTATTATGCAGTAATAAATATGTCATCTTGTTATTTTGTGCAGTAGAGATCTTGTCGTATACTCTCATGGTAGCATGATGCATTCGTTATTCATTTTCATATTATCATGACCTGTGCACGTCATTGCATCCTATGGCTCGGATCACATTCTTTCAAGTTAAACCTGATGTTAATCCAACTTGAACAACTGTTGATCGAGTCATGGTGCCACCGAATCGAGCTCACCAGTGCAACCACACTTGCCTGGATGGGGAGGCCCTAATTCGGTCTATTGTCATGCCTCTCGCCGGTGCCTCCAACTAGGGAAGGTTGTGCACTTGCGCTACCCTGGCCCGGTAGGCAGTCATAACCTTGTGTCCCCGAGTTTTACGGTACCGATGTCCCCGTGTGGGACGACTTTGTTTTGTTTGGCCACGACGGTGGCAACCACGAGGTGGCAGGATGTCACGAGTTGACATCGGGGCCACCCATGACATAGCCCAAATGGGAGTTTGTTGGAGTGGCCGGGAGAGTGTCATGCAATAGATTGGTTATGTTGGAATGTCGTTGGTCCACCCGAATGGGAGCACGAGGCCATGAGTTCCGTGGTGTGGGTACAGTGTACTAACCTCTGCAGAGTGTATAATCTATCGATAGCCGCGTCCTCGGTCATGGACACAGTTCATAGTAGGTCACACCGTGGGTCAACAGAAATAAATAACCTGCACACTTAATACCCCTACAATGGCACATGCAGAAGTTGGTGATCGTGTGAGGATCACTATGGTAAGAGGTTGACAGTGGTTACGAGGTAACCCTGAGATGGTAAGTTGGTCCAAGGGACCACGGCAACAATCCACCTCCACATCATGATTTATAGTATCATGTTCATGTTCATGCATTAAACTTGTTAAATGCCTTGTTATTGTTTGTCGCATTTGCTTTGTTTGATGTGAGCTTGCGAGTACATTCAAAGTACTCACCTGGCTTATCATGCCAGATGCAGGAGAAGCCGTGCAAGAGTACGTTGCGGTCTAGGCCGTGTCCCAGCAGTGTCCCTGTGGAGTGGAGTTCCGCTACATCATCGTTCTGCTGTCGCGTAGTAGTTTCCTTTATCATCGAGGCCCCTGAGATGTCTACCAAATAATGTACATAAGTGCAGCCGCACCGTGTGTGCCGCTTGGCCTCGCTTATCTTGTAATATCTGAACCTATGTATCCGCTAGAGATCAATAAAGCGGTTATTTTCTGTACCAAGTTGTTGTGTGTTGCCAGAAGACTTGATCTCTAGGCTGGCAATGCAAGGTAAACCGGTTGCTCTGAGTCGGGGTGCCACAGGTGTTTCGCTCGCGCTCAAGTCCTAAAAGCCTAAGTACTGTACGCTTCCTTTCGAATCCGACTCCCCGTCCTAGCTACAGACTGGCTCCCGGCTGTCCGGTTGGCGGGGAGGAAGACGAGAGGGGAGGAGAATAGGAAAAACGACCTAAGGAAACAAGCAAAGGCGAACCGCCAAACGGCAGAAACACGCATAGATGGAAACATACATGCATATATACATAAAAAGACCCACGGCCAGGAGTTCATTACATAAACATACACCCCAGTGGGTGGACTTGCCAACTAACAAGAGTTCCAAGTTCAAAAACAAAAGAACAGGAAAGATAAAAGCCTATGCGGCGGCCGCGGCGGCGTCGCTCTGTGCCGGATCCTCCGTGGCGGCGGTGTCGTCCAGTTTGGCGGTATCGTCATCCGCCCCGGCTTCCGTCTCGGCCGAGCTGCCCTCCGGGTCCTTGAGCGCCAGGCCGAAGTCGTCGGCGGGAAGCTCCGTGCCGTCTGGCACCCGCTCCGGCATGAACTCCTCGTGGGGGGTGAACGACATGATGTCGCTGGCCCGCACGGCAATCGGCATCGCCCGCTCCACCAAGTCCGCCTCCGCCCCGGCCCTCCGCGCGCGCAGCTGTTCTAAGCGGATGCTCAGATACCAAGACAGCATGAAGCTGAGCGCCATCTCTGCCCCGGCCCGGGCCGCGGAGGCCCTCCACGCGCCAAGCTGCGCCGCACCGGCTTCCAGCCACCGCGCCAGCCGGCTTACGGTGGTTGGCACCACCACATTCGGCCAGAGAGCGCCCACCATCGACAAACCGGCTTCGAAGAGTCGGTTCATGTCACGCTCCGCTGTCTCCAGGCGGGCCTTGGCGGCAACGGTGATCTCCGCCACCGTCCAGGCGGCGTACTCCTCGATGTCGGCCCCCTCTGCCCTCTGCTCCTGCCGACGGGCGTTCACGGCCACCTCGGCCGGCACTTGGGTCACAGGAAAGACCCCTGGCGAAGAAAGGGAGAAGATCGGTCAGAGAGCCAAGAACCCGGCCGGAATCAGAAAGACAGAGAAACGGACAAAGCACTTACGGGTGAGGAGCTCGTCGATGTACAACGCTTCCTGCAACATCTCCCGCCCCCTCGCCGCCCATGCACTGGCGCTGCGGTCGCGGTCCGCCTTGAGCTGGGCGACCTCCTCGGCGGCCTTCTTCGCTTGCTCGTCCTTCTGCCCCACCGCCTGGCGGTGCTCCTCCGCGAGCCGGTCCAACTCGGCCTTGTGGGCAGCTGCCACCTCGTCCCTCTCCCGGGCTGACCGGGCCGCCTCCTCCTGCAGCCGGTCGCGCTTCGCGGCCGCCTGGTCACGGAGTCGGCCGGCCTCGGCCAGCTGGCGCCGGAGCTCCTGCACCTCGGCCGGGTCGACGGCGGCGGCTGTGCAGCCGGATCAGGGTCCCGGTCAGAAACCGGACAAGAAACGAAAAAGAAGACGAAGCATGAAGCAAGAAGATTCGACCCAGCTGCTGCGCAGCCGGCCCGAATCTCGGGGGCTACACCCAGTGGGTGCGCTGGCACGCCCCCACTGGAAAAACGCAAGAAACACAAAGACACACCTTTAGCCTGGCGAAGCTCCTCCTCCTTAGCCGCCAGTTGGGTCCTCACCGAGCAGAACCGGCCCAGGAGGCTGTTGTACGCTGCCACCCGCATGTCATAGACGGACTGCAAGGAAGAGAATTAGAACAATACGCCTGAGAAGGCCCGACCTGCCTGCTGCGCAGCCGGCCCGGGCCTCGGGGGCTACACCCAGTGGGTGCGCTGACGCGCCCCCACTGGAGAGCAACCAAGCCGGTCAGAAAGAAAAAAGGATGCAACCGCGAAATAGCGCAAAGAATGGTCAGACTCACCGCGACGGTCCGCTCCAGCTGTTGCAGCCGGGTGTTCTCCGCCTGAGCGAAGCTTTGCCACTGGCCGCGGTGGTCGGCGAACTGCAGCCGTAGGGCGTCCACCGTCGCGTCCAGCTCGCTTCGGGGGGCGCTGCTCGTCGCCTCGCTGGTGCTCGCCGCCCAGTTTTGCTGCGGCCGGGCCGAGCACCCGGCGCTGGTCTCGCTCCCCGGGCCAATTTATGCCAACATACATGTTGTTGGACTAATGCCTCTATCTAGTGAATTTCAGACAAGTTCAACAATGGCGCGGCAAGGACGAGAGGATGTGGAACCCCTTCAAGATGCTAAGGACATGGATTGGCACAATATCAAGACTCTACATTTTTGGTTTAGTGATCCAAGATCACATTGAGTCCAGAGGAAAGCCAATACTATTAAAAGGGGATGAGGTGTTGCTTAATGGTCTTTTTGCTCAAGTGCTTAGTGACAGTACTCCAAAACCCTCAGCCACTTTCTCAATCCAAATATGTCCAAAACCTACATTCCAACTCGGCCCCACCAAAATTCTCTATCCGGAGCCACCGAGTTCATCTGGACTTAGCCACAGCCAAAACCCTAACAAATCGGATCCACCGATATGGATCTCGGTCTCACCGAGATGGCCTTGCCAACTCTCTGTAATCATTTGCACTTACTTTGGTCTCACCGAGTTTTGCAAATCGGTCTCACCGAGATAGCTTTCCAACTCTCTGTTGCCTTATTGCTTCACTTCGGTCCTACCGAGTTGATGCAATCGGTGCCACCGAGACGAGGTTTGCCCTAACCATTGCACATCGGTCCATCCGAGTTGTTCCAGTCGGTCCCACCGAGATTCCTAACGTTCATATCTTTTACACAGTTCGGTGCCACCGAGATTTCTGATCGGTGCCACCGAGTTCGGTCAAAAGTGTGTAACGGTTGGATTTTGTGTGGAGGCTATATATACCCCTCCACCACTTCTTACTCAGTAAGGAGAGCCATCAGAACGTGCCTACACTTCCACCATACATTTTCTGAGAGAGAACCACCTACTCATGTCTTGAGATCAAGAGATTCCATTCCAACCATTTGAACCTTGATTTCTAGCCTTTCCCAAGTTGCTTTCCACTCAAATCCTTCTTCCACCATAGCCAAATCTGTGAGGAGTTGTTTGAGTGTTGGGGAGACTATCATTTAAAGCACAAGAGCAAGGAGTTCATCAACAACACACCGTCTATTACCTTTTGAAGAGTGGTGTCTCCTAGATTGGTTAGGTGTCACTTGGGAGCCTCCAACATGATGTGGAGTTGAACCAAGGAGTTTGTAAGGGCAAGGAGATCGCCTACTTCGTGAAGATCTACCCCGAGTGAGGCTAGTCCTTCGTGGACGTAAGCCATGGTGGAATAGGCAAGGTTGCTTCTTCGTGGACCCTTTGTGGGTGGAGCCCTCCATGGACTCGCGCAGCCGTTACCCTCCGTGGGTTGAAGTCTCCATCAACGTGGACGTACGATAGCACCACCTATTGGAACCACGCCAAAAACCACCGTGTCTTCATTGCGTTTGATCTTCCATACTCTATCCCTTTACTTTCCGTACTCTTGCATGCTTTACTAATTCCTCTGCTCAATCTCTAGATATGCATGTGTAGAAAGTATTGGAGTGATCTTAACTTGTGCCAAAATCTGCCTAAGTTCCAAGAGAAACTAAAAACTGCAACTTTGGTTGGTTAAGTGTCTATTCACCCCCCTCTAGACCTATCTCCTCGATCCCATAGCTTCATACATCTAGCTTCCAAATATAAGGGAGCAAGTGAGACCTTATTTAAAGTAGCACATTCTGGAAGCAAAAAGGGAGGAAGAGAAAGGGGCCTGGGAAATGGAAAGGTAAAGATAGAGCAATTAAGCTACAAGATAGCTCCCTAAAAACGGAGAGCTAAACAACAGAACGAAAAAAAAACATATGAGAGAACAAGATCATTTACTTCAATGGTGGTAAATTCAGGATTATGACGAGTAGAGATGGCTTTATTTCGGAATATTCTCCCAATCTCATAAACTTTCTCGAGCCCTCCAAACCGCATTTCAATTATCATAGCGCCTAAGGGGAAGGTGCTATGATGTGTTGGCTAGCGTCTAACCCACATGCGCTACTGTAAGACTTGGTGTTTGCCCGTTGCCGAGGCTAGAGAGCAACATATAGCATACGAGGGCTGGGGCGAGCTGAAAATTCTCTAAGTCAGAGTGTAGCGCCTAAGGTAAAGGCGTTATGCTCCATAGCATAGCGCCTAGACGAAAGGCTTCACACAACCAGGGGTGGGCCCCGACCTGACCGCGCCCCGCCACGTTGTCAGGGAGTGTAGCGCCTGTCAGAACGGCGCTACCCCGTGTAGCATAGCGCCTACGTGTTGGGCGCTACCCGAAAGGTTTAGCTAGGTGAAATTGTTTCGCGGACAATTCATTCTGTGAATTTGTTTGGCCTTTGGGTTAGTTTTGTCCATTTTGCCGTGAGATGGAAGGTAAACAGAGAGTGTACAGTTTTTTCTTTTTTTGAGAAGCAGAGGCCGTGCAGTAAACAAAGAGCGTACAGAGTGCTAGTACTTGTGTTGGGCCAAGAGAAAAGCGGCCCAGTACACAGAAAGGAGGAGAGAGATAGGGAAAAAGAGAGGAAGGAGAGTCGAATGCGGCCAGCTGAGCCGACTATGTTGTGCCTGCGTGAAGGGTAGCAATGGGCTGCGCTGCTGGGCTTTGCTTGGTTGCCTACTGTGCAGCCCAAACGCACAGTAAAAAGTGGTAGCTAATTATAAACAGTAGCTATACGCCTTTGTCTCAAAAAAAAGTAGATATATGTCTATATCTGGCGGTTTCTATAGAGCGCCCCTATTTCTCGCTATCTGCGAGAGCGAGGGAAATGCTCGCTGAAGGGGAGGGCGAATTGGGCCGGCCCAGGCGCGAGAGAGGCCACAGCCTCGTTTTCCTTTTCTTTTTTTACGTTTTCTGATTTTGTTTTTTTGCTTTATTTTTGTACTTTTGTTTATAATTTAAAATATTATATATATATATATATATATATATATATATATATATATATATATATATATATATATATATATATATATATATGACAAGTTTTTGCTATCACCAGTGGTAGTTACCACCACTTGAGTTTTCTATATTGTATGTAGTATCTATCAAATCGGAGAGTATATACGCGTAGTATGTAGTATATAAGGATGTTTAGATAGTACATATACTACTTTTTAGGTAGTATGTATCATATTTTGAGTATGTTCTTTTTTACGTATAAATATGTATCTATTGCACAAATATAATATAAACTAGGGGCAAACTTGCAATTTTTTCATGTAACTCACTTTAGAGTATCTTATATATAGTATATGAACATACTCAAAATGATAAAGTAGTATATATACTACCACATGGTAGTATATGAGACATGTGGGGTAACTACCGTCGGGTGGTAGGATGAATTTTTCCTACCAATATATATATATATATATATATATATATATATATATATATATATATATATATATATATATATATATATATATCCCGTCTATTCTGCCAATATTGGCAGAATAGTTATTCTGCCAACACTTCAGAACTGCACGCTCAACGCGAGGACACTGCACTTTCTAAGACAAGCGCACTGCAGTACTGAGACGAGTGAACTTCTCGTCGAAAAAACTGTACGCGATGTTTTTCGGTACTGTTTTTGATCCAGTTTTTAAACCGTTTGTCAGAATGAGGCGTGTAATATACCGTTGGAAAGCTATGGATTAGGCGCAACTTCGCCATGTTGAATTTTTTTCAAGATTCCTCACGGTTTAGGAGCAGTTTTTTCACAAACCGCTTGTCGGAATGAAACAAATGATACGCCGTTGGAAAGATATCGTCGGGGCGCAAATTTTTTATATATATTACTTTCTCTAGTTCCTTACAGTTTAAGAGCAGTTTCAAAATTACTCAAACACGGAAATTCTGTTTTTCAAAAAAATTCAATTTTTCGATACTGTTTTCGCTCCAGTTTTTTAACCGTTTGTCGAAACGAGGCGTGTGATACAACGTTGGAAAGCTACGGACGAGGCGCAACTTTCATATGTAGAAATTATTTTGAGATTCCTTACGGTTTAAAATTAATTTTGAAAGTGGTGCGGCGGACGACGAGTGGCAGCGGCCGTTTTTTCGCGAATTTTTACAAACCGCTGGTCGGAATGATTCAAATGATACGCCGTTGGAAAGATATCGACGAGGCGCAACTTTTTCATGTAGAACACTCTCTCTAATTCCTTACGGATTAAAAGTAGTTTTGATTTTAACGAAATGTGGACACTGTTTTTCGCGACAACAAAATCGACGAGTGGACTGCATCGGACAGAAAACCGCACTGCTTTAAACTGAAAACAGCACTGCATCAGACGGGCAAGTGGACTGCATGATTTCTTTTGTCAGACGTAATTTTTCCCAGTCGAGTAAGTGGACCGCGCTTCACATCGGGCATAAGTGAACCACAAACACTATCGAGAAGTGAATCACTTTTTTTTGTCATTTATGTAACAATTTTTTTGCACTTCACATTGGGCGTAAGTGAACCGCGACAATATCGAAAGTGAACCGCGACACTACCAAAAGTGAACCGCATGAGTTTTTGTTGTTCTTTTTTCTAATTTTGTTTTATGAACAAGGGTGGACCGCAGAGACGAGGGCAAGTGAACCGCGACATATATCTAAGTGAACCGCATTACTATTTTTGTTCTTTCGCTAACATTTTCGGACTTTCACGTTGGGCAAAGTGAATAACATCACTCTCGAAAGTGAACCACGTCCGAAGACCAAGCGCACCGCAGGTGTTGATGCAGTCGACTGGGTTTTGAAACACACAAAACAGAGTGCACTTTTCGTATGCAAAATAAATGCGGCTCTGGGACACTGAGGCAGGGAAGCGAACATCATTTTTTTCTCTTTGCATTGCATACACATAGAATTAGGGATACATTAAAAAAATGCATTAAAATACATAGAATTAGGCAGGCGAACTGCACCCATGGTCCGGCCGAACCGCATGCCCGCTCTAACCAAACTCGATGTCAGAATACTATGTTTCAATTTGCAGCTCTCCTGTGGTACTGTATTAATTGTTTAAATTCAGTCAAACAACACGGAACCGGTGAACATCACCATAAGTTCGATTGGAGCTCATTTACTACTTTTTTGTCTCTTAAAATGTTTCAGATTATATTCAGAAGCACATGACTTGTTTTTCTTCAGATGGATCAATCTTCTAAGCAAGAGTTCTATAAACATGACATTCAGAAGACCATGCTGTGCTGCAACGCAACTACCTTGGTAGCATTTCCTCCTGTAGATTTTTCTTGCCCCAACAGAACTTCGTTAGCAGATTTCTTCTTCTGCTACAAAGGCAAAGAACTTGATAAGGCTTGGTACACAAGAGTTCCTTTAAATAAAAAAATAGTTGTTTGGTGCTTAGTCAACTAGAGAGTAGACTGTCAGTCTAGAACTTGTTTCCATTTGTTAGCACCATCATGTTATATACGTTCAAATGTTAAAGATATTGATGCATCATGGGGCTCGTTCAGTGGTGCCTAACTGTCTATAGATGAAACAAACCATTATGAGTTAGAATTCCAATTCCTACATCCAACACTTACCTGAAGAGGAGGCGGACTGCGCTTCGACCACCGGTGACACACACGCCACGGACTGCACACACACACACGTCGTACTGCAAGGACGCGCCGCGGACTGCAGAGGAGGCTCCCTGTCCAAACTGCACGACCAGGGTACTGCAAAAAAAAATGCAACGAACTGGATAATCACAATGGCAGTGGAGCTCGTGCTCGGATTAAGTGATTAACCACACGTAGAGGAGCAATGAACTGCACGTGGCGCGGCGCCGAGCTGCACAGGGGAAAAGGCAATGGAGGTCAGCAGGATGAGGTAAGGGTACTGCAAACCCGCCGCCGCCCGGAATCACACACGGTAGAGCTGCCGAACTGCAAATACAGGGAGACTGCTTTTTGTCACCGTGCTCTTGCCGCCGTTGTTGGTTGCACTGCACTAACTCACACCGTGGACCGCATGTATCAGGCGAACTACACGGCAACAAAAACTGCACTGGATGATGGCCTGGCAGCCTGCCCACCGTCGGCTGGTGAGTTGTGGCAGTGGCTCGTGAGCTGCATCCAGCGAACCGCACGAGGGCGGGTGGTGCACTGCTCGAAGGGATCAAAGATGCACTGCAATGGCGCCGGTGGCCGCAGCTGGTGGCACCGGCGGAAGCAGGAGAGCTACGGATTCTGTTCCCTCCGTGGGGTGGCCGCGGCTCTCTTCGGATCCAGGAACGGCCGCAGTCCAGGGCGGAGCCGGGGCGATGAGGGAGGAATGGGAGAGGGCGTTGACCAGGTCGGGGAACAGCAGATGGGTACCGAAACTCGCCGGATCCGACGCGGGGGAGGGGGGTTGCAGCGCCGGCGGCCTGATCTGGCACGAGGGAGGACCGGTGGCGCTCGGAGGTGGCCGCGCTTGTGCAGAGGAGCATGTCCGCGGGAGAAGGTGGGAGGGAGTGGGCCGGCGATGGAGGGAAGGGGAACGAGGGCCATGCTGCTGCCGAGGCGGCGGTGGTGGAACGCGGTGGCCTCGACCTGGAGCGGCGGCGCGCAGAGGAAGACAGTGGCGATGGGAGAGCTGTGCATCGGGAATCACTGGGGAGCGCGCGGGTTGGATCCGTCGCCGGCGAGCACGGGGGAGGGAGTTGGTCGTGGGCTAGGGCGGCGCCGGCCGTGGAAGGTGGAGGGGAGGTGGAAGGAGGTGGCGGGGAAGGAAGAAGGTTGGGAGGAGGGGGTCGGACGCGTGGGGTTGCGGCCACCGCGTTCGTGGGGAGGGGGTGCGGCCGTGGGGAAGAAGGTGGGGGAGCGGGAGTTCGGGCGCGTGGGGTTGCGGGGGTTCGGGAGGGAAGAAGCCAAGGAGGTGGGGGTCGGGGAAACGGGATGAAGGTGGGGTGTTGGCAGAATAAGCTTTTAGATGGTAGAATAAGTATATATATATATATATATATATATATATATATATATATATATATATATATATATATATTACAAAAAACACTCTACAAAAAACATTTGAAACATGTTGAACAAGTATTTGAAAACTGTTGAACAAGTATTTGAAAAATGTTTAACAAGTATTTGAAAAAATGTTGATCATGCATATAAAAATGTTAATCAACATTCGAAATAAAAATGTTGAACAAATATTTTAAAAATGTTGAACAAGTATTTCGAAAAATGTTGATCATGTATATAAAAAATGTTAATCAAGCATTTGAAAAAAAATGTTGAACAAGTATTTGAACAAATGTTGAATAAGTATTAAAAAATGTTGAACGAGTATTTGAAAAATGTTGAGCAAGTATTTGAAAATGTTGAATAAGCGTTCGGACAATATTGAACGTGTATACAAAATTTTTTGATCACTTATTAAAAAAATGTTTTTGACATATACGAAAATGTAGAGTGAAAACGAAAACAAACATAAGAAAAAACAAAATGAAAACAAAAAATGGAGAAGAAAAAAGAAAACCAAAAAAATGGAGAAGAAAAAAGAAAATGCAAAAAAGAATGAAAAGTAATGACAGAAAGACGGAGAAGAAAAAAGAAAAGAAAAGAAAAAAGGAAAAAATCTCGAAGAAAACGGCTAGAGTAGCCTCAAGTAGGTGGCGCCCCTTGTTCCTACCACAATAGTATGTTGGGCAGAGAGGCTAGTGCAGCGCGCGTTCAACTTGAAGACCAGGGATCGAACCCCCCCTTCTTGCATTTTCTTTTTACAAATATATGCGCATGTAAATGGGACGGCCCAATACGACGCGAGAGGAGAAAAAGCTTCAGCGAGAGCTGGTGCTTGTCTTGCTTAAGGCGATAAATAGTCGCCGCGGTTTCTATATGGCGCGTAGGTCACCGCGAAGCGACTTGGCGCGTACCCCCCACGCCCCATTGCGTATAAGTGGGCCAGCCCAGGTAGTTCACGTTCGGTTTTGGGAAGGTTCTAGAACCGGGTTTCCCCCCCCAGTTTTTCTCCTTTTTCAATTTTGTTTTTATGTTTTTTGCTTTTGTCATTTCGTTCTTTCGTTTTAGTTTCTTTTCTTTTTCGATTTTTAGTTTCTTCTTTATTTTCGTTTATTCTTCTTGGTTTTTCTTTTTTCTGGTTTTCGTGAACATTTTTTTTGTTCACTCAATTCAAAAAATGTTCATGAAATTCAAAATTTGTTCATCATATTCAAAAAAATTCACCATAATTTTAAAAAATGTTCATCAAATTCAAAAAATATTCATCCAGTTTTCGAAAAGTTCATCTGATTTTTCAAAAAAGTGTTCTTGAATTGAGAATTTGTTCATCAAGTTCAAAGAATGAAAAAGGTTCAACTAATCCAAAAAAATTTCATCGTATTCAAAGTTTGTTCACCGTAATTTTTAAAAATGTTCCTCAAATTCAAAAAATGTGCACCATTTTTCAAAAATTTCGTCCGATTATATCAGAAAATGTTCTTGAATTGAGAATTTGTTCATCAAGTTCAAAATTTCTTCATCTGATAAAAATATGTTCATCAATATCCAAATTCACGAACATTTTTTGAAATCATGAACATATTTTCAAATTCATGAACATTATTATAATTAAAGGACATTTTTTTGAATTATTTAAAAAAGAAAAAAAAAGAAAAAAATAAAACAAAAAAACAGTGGGGCTCCCCGCTGCCGCTCATGGGCCGGCCCAAAATGGGCGTGTGGGAGCAGCGGTGGGTGCGCGCGCGTCCGCTCCCTGGCACGTGCTGCGCCATATAGGAGCTCCCGCTATATCTATTCAAACAAATACTAAATGAATTTAAAAAAGCACCAGAAATTACAGTAAATATTTCTATCAATTTAGGGAATAGTGAACTTTTCCCAGCCCAATTATGTGATAAAATACATATACCATTTTTATAAATGTTGCCTAAAATAAACTTACGGTTATAAATAATTCCCAAAATATTTTTGCACTCCAAATAAAATATCCAAATTGTTTTTAAACATTTACCAACTCATTTATATCGAAGGAGTCAAATTACCTCCTCTCTTTCAATTTAATTTTTGAGTTGACATTGTTTTTAAGAATAAAATCCAATAAGATCCAACATGAATATTTGGGAAAGTTTGGAAATATGCCCTTGAGGCAATAATAAATTGGTTATTATCATATTTCCTTGTTCATGATAAATGTTTATTATTCATGCTAGAATTGTATTGACCGGAAACTTGAATACATGTGTGGATACATAAACAACACCGTGTCCCTAGTGAGCCTCTACTAGACTAGCTCGTTGATCAGAGATGGTTAAGGTTTCCTAACCATAGAAATGAGTTGTCATTTGATAACGGGATCACATCATTAGGAGAATGATGTGATGGAAAAGACCCAACCGTAAGCTTAGCATATGATTGTATCACTTTAGTTTATTGCTACAGCTTTCTTCATGTCAAGTATGTATTCCTAAGACCATAAGATCATGCAACTCCCGGATACCGGAGGAATACCTTGTGTGCTATCAAACGTCACTTCGTAACTGGGTGATCATAAAGATGCTCTACAGGTATCTCCGAAGGTGTCTGTTGGGTTGGCATGGATCGAGATTGGGATTTGTCACTCCGTATGACGGAGAGATATCTCTGGGCCATCTCGGTAATACAACATCATAAAGAGCTTGCAAGCAATGTGGCTAATGAGTTAGTCACGGGATCTTGTATTATGGAACGAGTAAAGAGACTTTCCGGTAACGAGATTGAACTAGGTATGGACATACCGACGATCGAATCTCGGGCAAGTAACATATTGCTGGACAAAGGGAATTGCATACGGGATTAACTGAATCCTAGACATCGTGGTTCAACCGATAAAAGATCTTCGTGGAATATGTAGGAACCAATATGTGCATCCAGGTTCCGCTATTGGTTATTGACCGGAGAGGTGTCTCGGTCATGTCTACATGATTTTCGAACCCGTAGGGTCCGCACGCTTAACGTTCGATGACGCTAGAGTAATATTAGGATATGTATGTTGGTGACCGAATGTTGTTCAGAGTCCCGGATGAGATCCCAGACGTCATGAGGAGCTCCGGAATGGTCCGGAGGTAAGATTTATATATAGAAAAGTCTTATTCGGGTTCCGGAAAGGTTCGGGAGTCCACCGACAGTGTACCGGGGGCACCGAAGGGTTTCGGGGGACCAACAGTGGGTCCCACCACTCCCGGAGGCTAGCATGGGCTAAAGGGAGGCGCCCTGGCCTACATGGGCCAGGCGCACCAGCCCCCCAAGGGCCCATGTGGCTAGGGGAGAGGAAACCCTAAGGGGCAAGGCACCTTGGAGGTGCCTTGGGGAGGGTGGACTCCTCCACCTTGGGCCGTCGCCCCTCCCTTGGAGGAGGGGCTAGGGCCGGCGCCCCCTCCCCTTGCTCCTATATATAGTGGAGGGGAGGGAGGGCAGCCGCACCTCAAGCCTTGGCGCAACCCCTCCCTCTCCCGTTATTCCGTTTGCTCCTCCGCTAGTATATTCGGCAGCGCTCGGCGAAGCCGTGCCGGCACCACTCCACCACCATCGCTGCCACGCCGTCGTGCTGCCGGCGATCCCATCTACTTCTCCGTCCTTGCTTGCTGGATCAAGAAGGCAGAGACATCATCGAGCCGCACGTGTGCTGAACGCGGAGGTGCCGTCCGTTCGGTACTTGATCGGATTGGATCACGATTGGATCGTGACGAGTGCGACTACATCAATCGCGTAATATATGCTTCCGCTTTCAGTCTATGAGGGTACGTAGACACACTCCCCTCTTGTTGCTATGCATCTCCTAGATTAGATCTTGGGTGTTCGTAGGAATTTTTTTGATTTTCATGCAACGTTCCCCATCAGTGGCATCATGAGCTAGGTCTATGCGTAGATGTGTTTGCACGAGTAGAACACAAAGAAGTTGTGGGCGTTGATGTTCAGTTTGCTTACTTTCTTTGCTATTTTGGATTCGGCGGTATTGTGGGATGAAGCGGCCCGGACCAACTTTACTTGTCCATGTACAAGAGATTGGTTCCACCGACATACATGCAACTTATATTGCATAAAGTGGCTGGCGGGTGTCTGTCTCTCCTTGTCTAGTTGAATCTGATTTGGCGAGGGCGGTCCTTGTAGAAGGTTAAATGGCAACTTGTATATCGTCGTTGTGGTTTTGCGTAGATAAGAATGGTTCTTATAGTTTGCCCTAGCAACCACATAAAAATTGCAACAACAAAGTAGAGGACGTCTAATTTGTTTTTGCAGGGCATGTTGTGATGTGGTATGACCATAACGTGATGTGATATATGTTGATGTATGAGATGATCATGTTTTGTAATAGGTTCACGACTTGCATGTCGATGAGTACGGCAACCGGCAGGAGCCATAGGGTTGTCTTTAATTTAATTTAATGCCATGTAATTGCTTTACTTTATCGCTATGAGTTAGCAATAGTCGCGGAAGCAATAGTTGGCAGCGACAACCACATGACAACACGATGATGGAGATCATGGTGTCATGCCGGTGACTATGGAGATCATGCCGGTGCTTTGGAGATGGAGATCAAAAGCACGAGATGATAATGGCCATATCATGTCACATATATTGATTGCATGTGATGTTTATCCTTTTTATGCATCTTATTTTGCTTAGGACAATGGTAGCATTATAAGATGATCCCTTCACTTAATTTCAAGATAAAAGTGTTCTCCCTAAGTATGCACCATTGCGAAAGTTCGTCGTTTCGAAGCACCTCGTGATGATCGAGTGTGATAGACTCTACGTTCGCATACAACGGGTGTAAGCCAGTTTTACACATGCAGAATACTTGGGTTAAACTTGACGAGCCTAGCGTGTACAGACATGGCCTCGAAACACAGAGGACCGAAAGGTCAAACATGAGTCATATAGTAGATATGATCAACATGGAGATGTTCACCATTGATGACTGCCCCATCTCACGTGATGATCGGACATGGGTTAGTTGATTTGGATCATGTAACACTTAGACAACTTGAGGGATGTTGATTTAAGTGGGAGTTCTTTAGTAATTTGATTAACAGAATCAATTATCATGAACTTAGTCTAAATTGTCTTTGCAAATTACTGTTGTAGATCAATGGCTCACGCTGTAGCTCCCCTGAATTTTAATGCGTTCCTAGAGAAAGCTAAGTTGAAAGATGATGGAAGCAACTATGCGGACTGGGTCCGTAATTTGAGGATTATCCTCACTGCTACACAGAAAGTATATGTCCTTGATGCACCGCTTGGTGATGCACCCCTTCAAGCGTCACCTGCAGATGTTATGAACGTCTGGTAGACACGTTCTGATGACTACTCGATAGTTCAGTGCGCCATGCTTTACGGCCTAGAACCGGGGCTCCAAAGACGTTTTGAGCACCACGGAGCATATGAGATGTTCCAGGAGCTGAAATTAGTATTTCAGGCTCACGCCCGGGTCGAGTGGTATGAAGCCTCTGGCAAGTTCTTTAGCTACAAGATGGAGGAGAACGGCTCCGTTAGTGAGCACGTACTCAAGATGTCTGGGTACTTCAACCGATTGAATCAGTTAGGAGTTAATCTTCCGAATGAAGTAGCGATCGACAGAGTTCTCCAGCTATTGCCACTAAGCTACAAAGGCTTCGTGATGAACTATAATATGCAAGGGATGGAAAAGACGATCCCTGAGCTCTTTGCAATGCTTAACGCCGCGGAGATAGAAATCAAGAAAGAACAACAAGTGTTGATGGTCAATAAGACCACCAGTTTCAAGAAGAAAGGCAAGGGAAAGAAAGGGGAACTTCAAGAAGAATGGCAAGCCAGTTGCCACTCCGTGAAGAAACCCAATGCTGAACCCAAACCTGAGACTGAGTGCTTCTATTGCAAGGGGAATGGTCACTGGAAGCGGAACTGCCTCATGTACTTGGAAGATAAGAAGGCTGGCAATGTCAACAAAGGTATATTTGATATACATGTTATTGATGTGTACCTTACTAGTGCTCATAGTAGCGCCTGGGTATTTGATACTGGTTCAGTTGCTAATATTTGTAACTCGAAACAGGAGCTGCGGAATAAACGAAGACTAGCTAAGGACGAGGTGAAGATGCGTGTCAGAAATGGTTCCAAGGTTGATGTGATCACCGTCGGCACACTCCCTCTACGTTTACCTTCGGGATTAGTTTTAAACCTGAATAATTGTTATTTGGTGCCTGCGTTAAGCATGAACATTATATCTGGATCTTGTTTATTGCGAGATGGTTATTCATTTAACTCAGAGAATAATGGTTGTTCTATTTATATGAATAATATCTTTTATGGTCATGCACCCTTGTTGAATGTTTTATTCTTGTTGAATCTCGACCGTAGTGATACACATGTTCATAATATTGATGCCAAAAGATGCAAAGTTAATGATGATAGTACCACATACTTGTGGCACTGCCGCTTAGTTCATATTGGTGTAAAGCGCATGAAGAAACTCCATGCTAATGGACTTTCGGAATCTCTTGATTATGAATCATTTGAGACATTTGAACCATGCCTCATGGGCAAGATGACTAAAACCCCGTTTTCCGGAACAATGGAGCGGGCAAGTGACTTGTTGGAAATAATACATACCGATGTATGCGGTCCGATGAGTGTTGAGGCGCGCGGTGGATATCGTTATTTCCTGACCTTCACAGATGATTTAAGTAGATATGGGTATATTTACTTAATGAAGCACAAGTCTAAAACTTTGGAAAAGTTCAAACAGTTCCAGAGTGAAGTGGAGAATCATCGTAACAAGAAGATAAAATTCTTACGATCTGATCGTGGAGGAGAATATTTGAGTTACGAGTTTGGTATGCATTTAAGACAATGTGGAATTGTTTCACAGCTCACGCCACCTGGAACAACACAGCGTAATGGTGTGTCCGAATGTCGTAATCGTACTCTATTGGATATGGTGCGTTCTATGATGTCTCTTACCGATTTGCCACTATCATTTTGGGGTTATGCATTAGAGACAACCGCATTCACTTTAAACAGGGCACCGTCTAAATCCGTGGAGACGACACCGTATGAGTTATGGTTTGGCAAGAAACCTAAGCTGTCGTTTCTTAAAGTTTGAGGATGAGACGGTTATGTCAAGAGGCTTCAGCCTGATAAGCTCGAACCCAAAGCGGAGAAGTGTGTCTTCATTGGATACCCTAAAGAGACCATTGGGTATACCTTCTATCACAGATCCGAAGGCAAGATCTTTGTTGCCAAGAATGGGTCCTTCCTAGAAAAGGAGTTTCTCTCAAAAGAAGTGAGTGGGAGGAAAATAGAACTTGATGAGGTAATTGTACCTTCTCTCGAATTGGAAAATAGCACATCACAGAAAGAAGTTCCCGTGATGTCTACACCAGCCGGAGAGGAAGCTAAGACGATGATCATGAAACTTCAAATCAAGTTACTACTAAACTTCGTACGACCAGGGTACGTTCCGCACCAGAGTGGTATGGTAATCCCGTCCTGGAAGTCATGTTGTTAGACAACGGCGAACCTACGAACTATGAAGAAGCAATGATGAGCCCAGATTCCAACAAATGGCTTGAGGCCATGAAATCCGAGATAGGATCCATGTATGAGAACAAAGTATGGACTTTTGTGGACTTGCCCGATGACCGGCAGGCCATTGAGAATAAATGGATCTTTAAGAAGAAGACAAACGCTGATGGTAATGTCACCGTCTATAAAGCTCGACTTGTCGCAAAGGGTTTCCGACAAGTTCAAGGGGTTGACTACGATGAGACCTTCTCACCCGTAGCGATGCTTAAGTCTTTTAGAATTATGTTAGCAATTGCCGCATTTTATGATTATAAAATCTGGCAGATGGACGTCAAAACAACATTCCTTAACGGGTTTCTTAAGGAAGAGTTGTATATGATGCAACCGGAAGGTTTTGTCGATCCTAAGGATGCTAACAAAGTATGCAAGCTCCAGCGATCCATTTATGGACTGGTGCAAGCATCTCGGAGTTGGAATATACGCTTTGATGAGGTGATCAAAGCTTTTGGTTTTATACAAACTTACGGAAAAGCTTGTATTTACAAGAAAGTGAGTGGGGGCTCTGTAGCATTTCAAATATTATATGTGGATGACATATTGTTGATTGAAAATGATATAGAATTTCTGGAAAGAATAAAAGGTTATTTGAACAAGAGTTTTTCAATGAAAGACCTGGGTGAAGCTGCTTACATATTGGGCATTAAAATCTATAGAGATAGATCAAGACGCCTAATAGGACTTTCACAAAGCACATACCTTGACAAGATTTTGAAGAAGTTCAAAATGGACCAGTCAAAGAAAGGGTTCTTGCCTGTGTTGCAAGGTGTGAAGTTGAGATAGACTCAAAGCCCGACCACGGCAGAAGAAAGAGAAAGGATGAAAGTCACCCTCTATGCCTCAGCCATAGGCTCTATAATGTATGCCATGCTATGTACCAGACCTGATGTGTGCCTTGCCATAAGTCTGGCAGGGAGGTACCAAAGTGATCCAAGTGTAGATCACTTGACAACGGTCAAGAATATCCTTAAGTACTTGAAGAGGACTAAGGACATGTTTCTCATTTATGGAGGTGACGAAGAGCTCGTCGTAAAGGGTTACGTCGATACTAGCTTCGACACAGATCCGGATGACTCTACCTCTCAAACCGGATATGTATTTATATTGAATGGTGGAGCAGTCAGTTGGTGCAGTTCCAAGCAAAGCGTCGTACCGGGATCTACATGTGAAGCGGAATATATAGCTGCTTCGGAAGCAGCGCAAGAAGGAGTCTGGATGAAGGAGTTCATATCCGATAGGCGTAATACCTAGTGCATTGGATCCAATGACTATCTTTTGTGACAACACTGGTGCTATTGCCATTGCCAAGGAGCCCAGGTTTCACAAGAAGACCAAGCACATCAAACGCCGCTTCAACTCCATCCGTGATTACATCAAGAAGGGAGACATAGAACTTTGCAAAGTACATACGGATCTGAATGTGGCAGACCCGTTGACTAAACCTCTTCCACGAGCAAAACATGATCAACACCAGGACTCCATGGGTGTTAGATTCATTACGATGTAAACTAGATTATTGACTCTAGTGCAAGTGGGAGACTGTTGGAAATATGCCCTAGAGGCAATAATAAATTGGTTATTATCATATTTCCTTGTTCACGATAAATGTTTATTATTCATGCTAGAATTGTATTGACCGAAAACTTAAATACATGTGTGGATACATAAACAACACCGTGTCCCTAGTGAGCCTCTACTAGACTAGCTCGTTGATCAAAGATGGTTAAGGTTTCCTAACCATAGACATGAGTTGTCATTTGATAACGGGATCACATCATTAGGAGAATGATGTGATGGACAAGACCCAACCGTAAGCTTATCATATGATCGTATCACTTTAGTTTATTGCTACAGCTTTCTTCATGTCAAGTATGTATTCCTAAGACCATGAGATCATGCAACTCCCGGATACCGAAGGAATACCTTGTGTGCTATCAAACGTCAATTCGTAACTGGGTGATCATAAAGGTGCTCTACAGGTATCTCCAAAGGTGTCTGTTGGGTTGGCATGGATCGAGACTGGGATTTGTCACTCCGTATGATGGAGAGATATCTCTGGGCCCTCTCGGTAATACAACATCGTAAAGAGCTTGTAAGCAATGTGGCTAATGAGTTAGTCATGGGATCTTGTATTACGGAACGAGTAAATAGACTTGCCGGTAACGAGATTGAACTAGGTATGGAGATACCGACGATCGAATCTCGGGCAAGTAACATATTGCTGGACAAAGGGAATTTCATACGGGATTAACTAAATCCTCGACATCGTGGTTCAACCAATAAAAGATCTTCGTGGAATATGTAGGAACCAATATGGGCATCCAGGTTCCGCTATTGGTTATTGACCGGAGAGGTGTCTCGGTCATGTCTACATGATTCTCGAACCCGTAGGGTCCGCACGCTTAACGTTCGATGACGCTAGAGTAATATTGAGATATGTATGTTGGTGACCGAATGTTGTTCGGAGTCTCGAATGAGATCCCGGACATCACGAGGAGCTCCGGAATGGTCCGGAGGTAAAGATTTATATATAGGAAAGTCTTATTCGGGTTCTAGAAAGGTTCGGGGGTCCACCGGCAGTGTACCGGGGGCACCGAAGGGTTCCGGGGGGACCACCAGTGGATCGCACCACTCCCGGAGGCTAGCATGGGCTGAGGGGAGGCGCCCTGGCCTACATGGGCCAGGCGCACCAGCCTCCCAAGGGCCCATGCGGCTAGGGGAGTGGAAACCCTAAGGGGCAAGGCACCTAGGAGGTGCCTTGGGGAGGGTGGACTCCTCCCCCTAGGGCCGCCGCCCCCTCCCTTGGAGGAGGGGCTAGGGCTGGCGCCCCCTCCCCCTTGCTCCTATATATAGTGGAGGGGAGGGAGGGCAGCCGCACCTCAAGCCTTGGCGCATCCCCTCCCTCTCCCGTTACTCCGTTTCCTCCTCCGCTAGTAGTTTCGGCAGCGCTCGGCGAAGCCCTGCCGGCACCACTCCACCACCATCGCCGCCACGCCGTCGTGCTGCCGGCGATCCCATCTACTTCTCCGTCCTTGCTTGCTGGATCAAGAAGGCGGAGACGTCATCGAGCCGCACGTGTGCTGAACGCGGAGGTGCCGTCCGTTCTGTACTTGATCGGATTGGATCACGATTGGATCGTGACGAGTACGACTACATCAACTGCGTAATATACGCTTCCGCTTTCGGTCTATGAGGGTACGTAGACACACTCCCCTCTCATTGCTATTCATCTCCTAGATTAGATCTTGGGTGTTCGTAGGAATTTTTTTGATTTTCATGCAACGTTCCCCATCACCTTTTATTCCCTGTCAACTAATATTCATTTAATCTCCAAAATTTTAAATCCTAGTCAAAACTATCTAGGCTCAAATAACACATGCAAGTTCTAATTAATTGTATTTAAATAATTAACATTCCAAAATTTAGAATTTTGGGATGTTACAATATATTGTATGATGATTGTTCTGATGGCCCCTAGTTGATAAGGTTATGCGGACACGTATCCTTTGACTAATATATGATTCAGTTGATGACCGTGTGTCACAAGTCATGGGCAAATAGAGATGCTAGCCTGATAGTACGGACTTGCGGATGAAAATCATGGCCATGCTTGAGTGATCAGATTCGAAAATCATGGCCGTGCTACATGGGTTAACTCTTAACCTGGTTCGGGAAGCCATAACACAATTTCGAGAAGAGAGCTCGAGCTACCAACAAGGGTGACAAGTAATCACCTTGAGCTCGACAACATATGTCGTGAGACAAAAGGAATGTTGCATATGACACATTCTCAAGGTTCGTCAATATGAATTTGCGCACACATTGGAGTTGAAATGTTCTGCTAGGAGGCACTACCAACTATCGGCTCAAGTCATGTCTATGTGTACGTGAACCTATAGGGTCGCGCGCTTAAAGGGCAAGAGCCCATTCGGATTTGATCCAGGTGGAAATTGGGTGTGGAGTCCTAATGGGCCTCAGGTGTTGAGCCCATCCCAGATGTCTATATAAGTGAAGGAGAGATAACTTGGAAAGGGTTCGACCCATCTCACGACCTAGCCGCCGCCACTGCCACGTCCACGTTGTGCTCTCAGACCTAGCAGTCCGCCGCCCAACGTTCCTCCTTGCACGCACAGATACCTTGGGGGCGTCATACCTTTGACACTTGCACGAATTGTTCGAGGGAACTGCGAGGATCTGTCTAGGGACCCGCGAGTAGGAGACAGGAACACGCATAGCCAACTCTACTTCCATTGTCGTGATTGTGCATTTAGTGGTGAAACCTGTGATCTATCTCCACAACAAGTTTCTGGGGCGCGTGGTAGTTCGCGTGGTAGTTTTTGTTTTGTTTTTCACTAGTGTAGCGTACTGTGTGGCCCAACAATTGCACCCCCTCTAAAATGCAAATAACTTATGTTATAACATTAATGATCAAACAACTTAGTTTATTTTAGGACTATTGGTATGATTCATAATGACATTTATACCAAGTTTTACTAATTGTAGTGTATTCACAAAAATTGTATCACCTTATTGAAGTTATGTTGTTCATGCGTTTTGTATGTGAACCATGACACCCAAAGTGCTGATTTTATAGGTCGGCCACTGATCACACCCCCGGTTCAAAGCTGAAACCAAGGAAACTTTAGCCGGGAAAACTTTGACTAACAAAATAGGCAAATGTACTCGGCCGATGCACACCTTTGACCAAAAGTTTAGGGTTTGAAATGAAAGTTCACTAAAAACTTGCATTCAACCGTTAGTTTCTGGTTCATACTCGCAATTTAACAGTTAGATAACAAATGCAAGTTTCACTCTATTCACACTATCCTTTCGCGTTAGTTTTTTTTTCTTTTCAGAATCACCTTTCGCGTTAGGTATGGGAAGCCCTGCGCATCTAGTTAGCACTTACAAAGCTTAAAAATCCCTAATTTTAGCCTCTTTTTTCCGTTCAATTCCTTCAACGCTTCACCGTACTGACTCAAATCTTCATTACCAGATCATGCATGGCAATTAGCATTTGTCATGAAAGTTCGTGAAAGAATGATTTTGTTGGAAAAATCAATGTCGACGTCAGGATCAATTTCCTTTAGTTACGTTCTTTATCCTACTGTTTTTTCTTTGCCAAATTGCCCGAAACTTATTCTATTTTTATTGCAAACTAAAACATAGAATAGTCACTATTCCTTATAATAAATATACTTAATTACTACTATATATCTTATGAATCTAAGATATTTTTGACTAGATAAAAGTGTGTCAGTTTCCTTTGCTTCATGTATTTGTATTAAAAAAATAGTAATTGTGAATTCCGTACCAACGTACAACCTGTCCAGATGAATTTAATTTATTGATGCCTTTCTTTCCCCTTTCACAAGGCGATTAGGGCAAAGTCTTTCTCCCATCGATCTCTGCTGGCGAGCCTGTGGATTCAGTTCCCCTCCACCCGCCGCTCCGACGGCCAGTGGTGGGGAGGGGAATCCTGGTGCCTCGACTCTGACTAGTAGATAGGTTAGGGTTTTAGCTCTCGCAGAGGCATCCTCAGATGGATGGAGACGCGTCATCTTCGAGTCTTGTTTCGGACTTCGATCCTCCTCAAGTTCGTCCGTCAGGACCGATCAGACGAAGCTTCGGTGTAGATTCCTGCCATCTCCTCGTGATGACGAGGTTAAGGTTACTCATCGTGCGTAGTTAGATTAGACATAGTTATTTCTCATCTAGGTGAGAACTAGGCACATCCTTTTTCCTAAACATGCAATGCTTTCATATCAACAAACCATGCATGTCCGCACGTCATTAATCTACAACCCCACTAACTTATTTTTTTCATGTATACAACCCTTTCACATCAACAATTCATGCGTGGCTGCCAAATCATTTGACATCACATCATAATTAATTCTCACAATTATTCATGTCATCAACCTAATTATCCTACCATCCCGCGGCAACCCAGGGTTCTAGTTCCATTAGTTCTTGGGGAACAAGGATGAATATTTACAATTGCAGACCAAATTTGATGCTCAAAGCGTTGATCTCCAAAATCATGTAAATATCTAAAAACACACACATATGGATATTTGTTTTTGAAAATATACACACATATGGATATGATCATGGTTAGTACTACCTCTGTATTAAAATATTAGACGGTTTTGCTGTTCAATTTAAACTGTAAAAACATCTTATATTTTGGAATAGAGGGAGTATTATAATAACTCCCATTCATAAGAAGGACTCGAGGTCGCAATCTCCTACTTTTGCGGCAGATCGGAACGTGGACGACAAGCCGCCTAGCTACAAGTATCTAGAATTGTTTTACTTTTGATCACCCTGCACATATTTTCTCCTCGTCGCGTAGCAGCAGCATGTGGCGAATATACCCCGTGTGCACTCTAGTCACGTAACCCGGGCCAAAGATAACATATTTTAGGACACGGACTGCCTACGGGGTAGCTAGTTAGGCGCAAAATATAGGAAAACTCTTTCTTTAAGCCGACTGATCTTTGCATGGTTTAAGCCTCGTCCCGAGCCATCCGATGAAGTCAATCGTGCGGTACTCGCTTCTCAGGCGCGTGGCTTCACCGGCCTCTAAAACAGGCCACGTTTACCCATGGGCCCGCCAGTCGCCCGAACCTTATCTTTTTCGGTTTTGCTAGAACTCATCTAGATGAGAAATAGTTTGGTCTCATTCACTTTTATAGTCATTGGATGTGACTATAAGATGTGTGTGTGCTGATGTGGGTTGTAGTACTATTTTGTATCTGTTTTTGTTTCAAAGTGAATGAGACCAAACTATTTCTCATCTAGATGAGTTCTAGGCACTCCCTATCTTTTTTTGACGCAGGCATGTGAGCCGCTCGTCATCTCTTTTCTTCCGCACAAATTGCGATCCCCATTTTCTTCTCTAACTTATTACTGGTATTCTCCGGCATGAGCGCTGCTGCAAGTGCATGGGCTGCGACGACTGCTTCCCATCCCGTCCAGCAGCCCCGTTGTAGCATCCGCGGTCGCCACCACGTGCTGCGTCGCAGCATCCGTGGTCGCTGCCACGCGCTGCATCACGGCATCCGCCAATGCCGCCTCGTGCTGTCGCTGCCGTCCAGTGTGTCGCAGCATTCGTTGTCGCCACCAAGAGCTGCATCGCAACATCCGTCGGTGTTGCAATTAAGCATTGCCAAGGTGCCGGTGCTCTGATGAAGCATCGTCGGGTCCGCCGGTGTTTGGATGTCGCATCCCGGTGTTGCAATGAAGCATCACCGGTGCAGCGATGAAGCATTCATTGGACCGCCGGAACATCACCGACGCTGCAATGGAGCATCACCGGCACTGCGATGGGGCATCGTCAGGTCACCGGGGCATCCCCAATGCCGTGATGGAGCATTCGTCAGACCATCGGAATATTGACGACGCTGCAAGGGAGCATCACGGGTGCTATGATGGAGCATCGTCGGGTCGCCGGGACATCGGCGGTGCCGTAATGGAGCATTCGTCGGACCGCCGGAACATCGACGATGCTGCAAGGGAGCATCACCGGTGCTATGATGGAGCATCGTCGGGTCGCCGGGATATCGCTGGTGTCGTGATGGAGCATTCGTCGGACCGCCGGAACATCGACGGCGCTGCAAGGGAGCATCACCGGTGCTACGATGGAGCATCATTGGGCCATCGAAACATCGCGGAGCTGCAACAGAGCATCGTCGAGCCGTCGGAGCATCGCCGGCGCTGCGATGGAGCATAGCCGGGTAGCCTGTGCATCGACGGTGCAGAATGGAGCATCAATGGTGGTTGAAAAGTTGTTCACAGTAGGAGCGTTGCTGTAACACCAGAACTCGTCGGCGCTGCCGCCATGGCCGAGGTATGGCATGCTTGCCGGCCGTTTTGCTGGTTGGTGACCGGCGATGATGTGGCTGCTGCCACATGCTCTAAGCCGGCTAGCTGCTGCTCTCGCTAGAGTGACGCGCGTGTGGTGATGTTGCGTTGGTGGCTGGAGGCTGAGAGGAGCCATGTGCAAGTTGTGATGGAAGTCATGCGTGGTCCAGCCATCAGCGAATCCAGCGGCTTGAATCATCCCGTATTGGCGCAAATCAACGACGGGCAAGGCGGCTTATTTTCCCGCGGCATCATCCGGATGACGCGTAGCAGACGCCCAAAATATATCATCTTATATTGTCGCACACAGCGTCGAGCAGACACAGTTCACTAGTCTTCCGCTCTTCGCCATTGATCTCTCTCCACATCGCTGAGAAGACACAAAGACACCAGGACCGGGTATACACACATACGGGCAGCGCTGAATATGTCGAGCTCTGAGATGGAGTCCTCTTCGCTGAGCAGCGAAACAGGTTCCGCGCGTACGCGGTGCTCGTGTCGTTCGGCGTGGCGGCCGTCCTCGCGGTGTGCTTCTGGCGCCTGTACAAGCTCACCGTGTCCGCGCGCCCACAGGACATGCTGCCCGTCTCCTCCTCCTCCGGCTCCGGTGGCGGCAAGGTGGCGGTGGCGCTGAGGCAGAGAAATATCGCGTTGCTGCCGGTATTCGTTCACGGCGGCGCGGCGGACGTGGAGTGCGCGGTGTGCCTCGCGGAAATGACGGACGGTGAGAAGGGCCGGCTCCTGCCCGGGTGTAGACACCGGTTCCACGTCGAGTGCATCGACCGGTGGTTCCGGACCAACTCCACGTGCCCGCTCTGCCGGGTTGCGGCCTTCGGCGAGCCGAGCGCTGTGGAGGGGCACAAGAGTGTTCGGTGGCTCGACCGCCGGTGGTTGTGCTGCAAGGTTGAGCCTGGAGTGTGGTCGTATTTTCAATCTTTTTATTTCTTTTTGGGATGGTTTGTGTTGTCCATAAAAATGTTCATTTTTGTTTAACTTGTCGGAAGAAATGGTAAAAAAATTTGAGTTGAAAGAAGTACAAGGGGTGGGGAAGCATCAAAGAACACGTAGACAAACTCGCGTGACCGTGGATGCTTGAGTAGAGGGCTGGAAGAAAACAAAAAGCTAACCCTGGGGATAAGCATTGTGAGCCCTTTTGCGCCGGCTCTGGGGGGGGGGGGGGGGGGGGGGGGGGGACGAAACCATATTTATTGCAATACTAAGGGAGCATGGTTTGATATTACAATACTCTTGCGACGCAAGGCGACAATACTCGTGCGGCTACAATATAAACATTATTTATCGAACATCTCGAGCCTCGATCTAGTAGTACCAAAAGGGTATAACACGTCGGAATAGCGTGACGACGGTGGGGCTCCAATCCAAAGAGACACTGTTGGAACACATCCTAGTTCGCGTACTCGGGTTACTCAGGCACGACATCACCTGCATCTGGCATGATAATCCAGATGAGTACCTAAATGTACTTGCAAGCTCACAACAACCAAAAGCAAGCAAGAATATGGCAATTTAACATGATTCAAATTAAAGTATTAAAGGAAATAAATAACGGTAGAATGGTTATAGCTGGCTCGTTTAACGTCTCATGGACCGATTCCCGGCATCATCCTCGACCACCCGGTTCATTCACATGATCACCCCATGATCATCTCAATTTGCCCGTCAGGGTATTAGTTAAACCATTAGGTGTATGTCCTTCTTTCATGGTATTGACCAAATAGTGTGACTTAGTACGAACGGTGTCCCATACCGAGGACTCGGCTATTCAAATGTACTTTTACATTTCGCAGAGGTTGTACACTTTTCCCACACTATGGACAACAGTCCAACAAACCCTGTCTATAGCATGGCCCTCTTACCGTACCACCGACATCCCGCAGGCTAGTCCTGGGAGAGAGAAACTGGGTCCCTGCCACTCCATGGCACAACTCATCCACTACGAGATGCAAACAACTTTCCCTGTGCACAATCTTACCAACCCAGGCTCTCGTAGCCGAACGACAATCCCTGGGCCAAGGAGATACTGACCGTCCAACCATCCCTCTTTGGTGATACACATAAGAGACATAACTATAACCCAGGCTAGGGTCTTCCCACAAAGGTAAATGTCATTGCACGAAAAAGCTCGGTTCATTGGCACTATGACTCAATCAACCATGAAGGATTTAATTTAACAAGTTTTATTTTGTTACAACTAATCCTCCATATAATTCAGTGGTGTCAAGACCAAATCATAGCAATTCTAATTACCTAAATAACCTAACAAATAATATGATCACTTCCATATTATTACCAAGTAAGTAGGTGAGCATCTATTTACACTACTTAACATGCTCATTAAAGATTGTTACGATTCATCCAATTCCCTTGCAAGTATCTAACAGTACTATAACCACAATTCCAACCAAAGGTATAATTAAGCCAGTTTGCAAAAATAATTCTAACATTTAATAAACAAGTGCAAGTTTAACCAATGGCCTTGCCATGCCATCAACTAAATGGAGGTGGTGGTTTGTCTTGCTCAAATGGAGTGTCAAAGTACTCCTGGTCTTCACCTCCTGAATTATTTCCCTCTGGAAATAATTTTAAACAACAAATATAAATATCACATAAATCCAAAAACTCTGCCCAGAAATTCTAGATAGGCCACAAAATACAAGATTATACCAGTGGATAAAGGAGTTCAAAAGAAAAATAGTGCAAAAAAATCAACTCATTTGGACTTAAAATTTAGGAGTTATTATTGGTCAAAGTTGTCTCAATAGATAATTAAAATAACTTTTATAAATGATTTACTATAATTCCCAGAAGTGGCCACATCGAAGACGTAAAGTGGAAGTGTATTTCCACTTATGTACCGCTTTGGGCGAGTGCTGTGTCACTGACGGTGGGGCCCATCCATTGGTTTTAAGGAGAGAGAGAGTGAGAGGAGACATGGGCACGACGGCTCAATGGCGCCCATTCTCTGGCTTGGAGGACGCATCGATGCTCGGAGATGGGTGGAGAGTACGGGGGCGTCGACGGCGGTCCTCCATGTACCCGTGGCTTGGTGGGAGGTGGTCGGACGATGTCGGGAGCTTCGTCTCCGACGGTGGTGCCCTATGATGCTCATCGGAATCGAGAAATCTGGCACGGGATCGAAGGGTCGGTCATGGCCTCGTCACCGAAAGGGAGAGGGGAGCCTAGGGGCGGTGGTGGTTGGGCTGGGGTGGAGCATACGAGGCTGGCGGTGATGGAGCTCGAGCGGCGAAGCCACGACTCGATCGGAGGCAGGAGGCCCTCCTGGCCTTGCCTTGGTGGCCTGCCAGTCGATATGGAAATGGAGAGGAGTGGTGTGACACGAGAGGGAGCGGGGTGATGGATTTTATAGCCGAGTCAACGATGTCGTGGCTGCAAGCTGCCATGAAGAAGCCCGTTGGTGAGCTGGTGCTACTCCGGTGCTACTCAGCCGTGGGGAGGGCCGTGGGGGGGGGGGTCCGTGGGAGGGGTCGAGTGCGTCGCGGAGGAAGACGATGACCTGGGTTCACGGGCGGCATAGCGCCGTGCTCTCGGGTGCACCTTGGTGGCCTCGAGGTGGGGGACAACGCAAAGAAGAAGGGTAGGGGTGCGTGTGGGCGTCTATGGGAGCTGGGCACGCTGGGGAAGGCTAGCAAGGAACTACCGGTGTGTAGAGCACGTGGTTTGGCATGCCAGACCCGTGGTCACCAAGCCAACTGGTGCCCGGGGCCGCGTCTGGCTTCCAAACCTTGTCCCATACGTTAGGTGGCTACTATAGGGTATCCAGGGGCCAATGATCGGGGGGATGTGGATTGGATCAAACGTGTAAGTCCAGATATCACACTGACATCAACCTGTTTGTGCAGAGCTATGAAGAAATGGTGAGTTGTATGGATCTGGTCTTTTGTGTGTATGGTATAGGTACTAGGGTGAGTCTCTAGGCCAAGTTTCATCTTGTTTGGATAAGGATCTGAGGTACTTGTTGTAGAAGCCAAAATTTTGGGCGGAAACTTAGTTTGGATGGTTTCCTTACCGGGGGAAACTTTCTGAAAGTGGCTAGGGTATTTCTAGGGTTTAAATGATCTATAGAAATTATGGGAATCGTCTGAGGATTTTTGGGATGGCAAAAGTAAAGGTTGCTTCACAACCTATGCTCTTGAGGGGATATTCTTTTATACAAAAAGAATATAAGAGAAAAAGAAATTTATGGATAGGCTTGGACAGAAGTGTTAGGGTTTTGGTGAGCTTTTGGAAAGCTTGGGTTCACTTGGGAAAAAGAAAAGGAACCATATTGCCAAGTTCTAAGTCCAAAGAGCCATTCAAATAAAGAGCCAAGGTAAACTCCACATGATCCAAGGACTTTTCAAAGAAAGAAAAAGGGCCAAAATTCAGGGTGTTACAACAGTGAATCAGCTTCCGAGGTCTAATGGGACATGACACAGTCGTGGTGAGGGAGACCTCGCCGCGCTAGTCAGTCGGTGGTCCAGCATCTGTCCTAGATGGCAAGCCAGACGAAGACCTTGATACGAAGGGGTGCCCAAGTAGGTCAAGTGAGCCGCTTGGAGGGGAGTTGATGGAGCCATGGAATAGAGCAAGGTAGCACAACTTCGCATAGTACTGAATGGAGTCCATCCATCACCAACAGAGCTCTTCCAGCTCGTCGAAGGGGATGAAGGATCGTAACATTGCCAGAGCTCAAAGCACTACACCAAGGAGGCAGGGCCGAGTGCACCATGGATGTCACGAACCCAGTCACGCAATGGGACACCTTTCTGGACCTTGCGATAGTGATCGTCACTACTTTGGCACCAGGGCATAGGCGAGGGGCGAAGTCTGAGACTGACTATCGGTCAATTCAATGGTCCGTCAACAAATGGCCAGGAAGCACTATTATGCAGGGTCCAAGATGTTGATGCCCGAATTATACTAGTTGACCCAATGCGACCATGGCGCAAAGGCAAACTGAAACAAAGAAGTTGAGCAAAAATATGAAACAGTCTTTAACGAATGCAAATTGAAAATTAAGCGAATTATTAGAAAGAAGTTAGCAACGGATTATCTGGAAGTACAATGTTAACCTATGAGATGACAGACTACAACATGATGTTTAGTTTTGCTTGTCCATTGAAAATAACATAGTCAAATGCAATCTAGAAGTAAAGCGGGGTATATGGAATATGTTTCATTCATTTATCGAATGACAATTTGCAATGGCAAACACACGTCAAAGATCCAGGCAACGACACCTCCTATTGGACCTATAAATTCATGCAGGCACATGTGTTGTACAATTTCATCTATAGTTCATTCAGACACAGTCGCGCATGCGTTGTACAATTTCATCCATAGTTCATTTAGACAAAGTCCATTCATGCATAAAGGGCGTCTTTACCCCCCTGCATGACCGTCATACACATAGCATACCACATTAATAAGCATATGATTACCACATTATCAAACATTAACCATAAGCACATTAGAAATGACACACAAACATAGACACACTCACTGTCATAACAACATTACATAACTGGACGCATGGCCACACTACTATTTAGGCATAGTAGTCCAGGGTTCACAAACTAACGAACAAGAATCACAACTCTTTGATCATGGCCATCGCTGGGTCATGCTCACCGCATTTGACTACCACCTTAGTGCTAGAAAGGTCAAAGATGACCACCCTAAAGCTAACTTGAGTGAGGACCCTGAAGATGAGGAAGTACATGATTTGCAGCCCGTGAGCTGCTATGAAGCCATCCCACCCTCAATCAATGTAAAGCTTCTCATTGACATCCCGGAGGTCGACCCTCCATTCGAAGACAGTGGTTGCCTCAAAGCCATTGATGACCCACAAGTATAGGGGATCAATCGTAGTCCTTTTGATAAGTTAGAGTGTCGAACCCAACGAGGAGCAGAAGGAAATGAAAAGCGGTTTTCAGCAAGGTATTCTCTGCAAGTACTGAAAGTAGTGGTAACGGATAGTTTTGATAGCAAGGTAATTCGTAACAAGTAACAAGTGATAATTGTAACAAGGTGCAGCAAGGTGGCCCAATCCTTTTTATAGCAAAGGACAAGACGGAATGGTATCTTCTATAAAGCAAAGAGTTCTCGAGGACACATGGGAATTCTCATCTAGTCACTTTCATCATGTTTGTTTGATTCGCGTTCGCTACTTTGATAATTTGATATGTGGGTGGACCGGTGCTTGGGTGTTGTTCTTACTTGAACAAGCCTCCCACTTATGATTACCCCCTCTCGCAAGCATCCGCAACTACGAAAAAAGAATTAAGATAAATCTGACCATAGCATGAAACATATGGATCCAAATCAGCCTCTTACGGAATAACGCATAAACTAGGGTTTAAGCTTCTGTCACTCTAGCAACCCATCATCTAATTACTACTCCACAATGCCTTCTCTTAGGCCCAAAGATGGTGAAGTGTCATGTAGTCGACGTTCACACGACACCACTAAAGGAAGCAACAACATACATATCATCAAAATATCGAACGAATACCAAATTCACATAATTACTTATGACAAGACTTCTCCCATGTCCTCAAGAACAAAAGTAACTACTCACAAATCATATTCATGTTCAAGATCAGAGGGGTATTGAATATCATTAAGGATCTGAACATATAATCTTCCACCAAATAAACCAACTAGCATCAACTACGAGATGTAATCAACACTACTAGCAACCCACAGGTACCAATCTGAGGTTTTGAGACAAAGATTGAATACAAGAGATGAACTAGGGTTTGAGATGAGATGGTGCTGGTGAAGATTGGTCCTCCCACGATGAGAGGATCATTGGTGATGTCGATGGCTTCGATTTCCCCCTCCCGGAGGGAAGTATCCCCGGCGGAATCGCTCTGCCGGAGAGCAAAATTGCTCCTGCCCAGGTTCTGCCTCGAGACGGCGGCGCTTCGTCCCGAAAGTCTTCTTCTGATTTTTTCTAAGGCAAATAGCATCTTATAGGAGAAGATGGGCCCCGGAGGCCTGCCAGGGGTCCCATAAGCTCGGGGGGCGCGCCCCCCAGGCTTGTGGCTTCCTGGTGGGTCCCCCTCTGGTATTTCTTTCGCCAATATTTTTCATATATTACAAAACAATTCTCCATAAATTTTCAGGTCATTTGGAGATGTGCAGAATAGCTATCTCTGTTGTAGCCCTTTCCGGTCCAGAATTCCAGCTGCCGGCAATCTCCCTCTTCATGTAAAACCTGCAAAATAAGAGAGAAAAGGCATAAGAATTGTATAATAAAGTGAAATAATGAACCAAAACATAATAAATATCAGTAGGGAAACATGATGCAAAATGGACGCATCAACTCCCCCAAGCTTAGACCTCGCTTGTCCTCAAGCGAAAAACCGAAATCGATAATCATGACCACATGTTTAGAGAGAGAGGTGTCGATAAAACAAAATATAGACATGAAAGCATCATGATCTTTATTATAACATCAATATATCATCATAAAACTTCTCATGAAAAAGTGACAATTCATCCACAAGACAAAGTATGAACCATAAACCAAATTTAAAAATAACAAACTATGATCTCAGTCACTGAAGCAATTGCAATTCATCATATTATCAGAAAGAGTCTATGTAAGAGCTTTGTTTAGCAAGTTCACATACTCAACTATCATTTAGTCTTCTATGATTGCTGACACTCACATCATACTTATGGAGCAAAAGTTTCAGTCGGACACATAGAAAGATAGGGGCTTATGATTTCGCCTCCCAACGTATTTACCTGAAGGGTAATGTTAACAATAATAACTCATGACCACCTACATCCAACTGGATATATATATCCCTGGATCAATCCCCACCACATGATGCTTGCCAAGAGTGAAAATAAAAACAGAATAGAGGAGAATACTATTGACTCTTGCATGAAATTAAATACATAAAAGTAAAAGATAGGCCCTTCACAGAGGGAAGCAGAGGTTGTCATGCACTTTTTATTTTTGGATGTGCAAGCTCTTAATGTAGAGAAACGTCACTTTATATTGCCCGTTGTGATAGCAACCTTTATTATGCAGTCTGTCGCTTTTATTTCTTCTCCATCACAAGATCGTACAAAGCTTATTTTCCCTTACAATAAAAGATCATACATATTTAGGAGCAATTTTTATTGCTTTTGCACCGATGAAAACTTACTTGAAGGATCTTATTCTATCCATAGGTAGATATGGTGGACTCTCATGACATGAAACTGGGTTCAAGGGTTTTTGGATGCACGAGTAGTATCTCTACATAGTACAGAATTTTAGCTAGCAAAAGATAGGGGCAAGCACCACATGTTAGAGGATCGACAACAATATAGCTTCTATGTGAATATAAGCAAACATAACTCATTACGTTGTCTTCCTTGTCCAACGTCAACTATTTGACATAAAATATTTAATGGGGGCTCACAATCACAAAAGATGTCCAAGATAGTATATTTATATGTGAGACCTCTCTTCCTTTATTACTTTTTTCATGAATTGCAACAATGACCAATGCTATGTTTGTCAACTTCCAACAAGTTTTATCAATTATACTTCTTTTATGTGAAGTCATCACTCCCCATGGGATTAGCATATGATCTCTCTTTTCTTCATTCTCTTTTATTTTATTTCTAAGACTGGATCAACAAAAGTAAAACAACTCAACTACTCTTTATTATATAACTCTCACACTCGATTACATAGATAGATAGATAACAAAGCAAGCACTAAAGACTAAATCATACTAAAACTTTATTCTTCTAAATCACGAAATAACTAAGGATCGAACTAAGATAGATAATTATGATAAAAGTGATGGTGATACGATACCGGGGCACCTCCCCCAAGCTTGGCACAAGCCATGGGTGGTTCCCATAACCGTGTGCTCAAGTCTCCTTCCTCGGTGATGGTGGTGATGAAGAGGTAGGCTTGTCCTCCCTCTTCCAAGGCATAGGCTCTCCATCATAAAAGGATGAACGTGTTTCCGGAGTCCTGAAATTTGCAGCTAAACTCATACCTTTGAACTTGGCCTCATACTCAAAATTTTGGTTTTGTAAATCATAGATCTGGGCCTGAAGATGATCCATTCGGTCATTGAGCTTGAAGATGACATCCCCAATATCCTTGCTGTCCACCTTGTGCTCACGGATGAATTCCGTGATCATGGAGTGGTTAGCATTGAGTCCGCGCTCTACCATCCCTTGGCACTTGAAGATCTCTTGTTCCACCGCTTCCAGCCTGGCCTTCTCGCTCCCGGTCTTCTTGGGCCCTTGAACATCTCGGATGTGACACTACTGTAGGAAGGTCCTAATGCGACACATCAATCAGAGACCCCGCGACCAAACTGTGTGCGATGCATTAATCGCAAACGGTGTCGTACTACAACCGTCGCCAATAAGACGAACTATTTGCGATGCCGAAGACATAAAAAACGATTCAGATTAGAGACGCGTGTGCGATACGTGGCATACAGTTGATCCATACGAACTGTTTGCGATAAGACAGAACAACAAACACGATTCAGATTAGAGAAGCGTGTGCGATACGTGGCATATAGTTGATCCATACGAACTGTTTGTGATAAGACAGAACAACAAACACGGTCAGCCAAATCGAGGTGTGTGCGATACATGGCATACAGTTCACTCGGATGAACTGTTTGCTATTACCCAACACAACAGAAATAGTTAGGCAGATCAAGGTGTGTGCGATATACAGCATGCGGTTCGCTCGGATGAACTATTTCCGATTACCCAACACAACAGAAATGGTCAGCTAGATCAAGGAGTCTGCAATATACGGGCACACATTCTAATTAAAAGAATTGTGCGCGATGGGAATAACAAGCGCACACGGTTGATGGAACAAGTTGTGTGTTGACATCGCCGATTGTGGTGCACACGCCACGTACGCATCCGAGAACGCTTGCCCACGTTAATTACACCATCCGGGAATCGTGCCGCACTTCGAAACCGGAACCATCAAATAATTTTGAGCTTCTTTCCTGTCACATTCCAAATTACTCCGATTCACACCGATATGTAATTGCAAACCTGTTCACACTGATGAAAACCTAAACGTTTTCCCACTTAGCAGCTTATTACTAGGTTATAAATACCACCTACTCAAAAATGACTGCACATTCCTCCTCAATTCCTCATCAACAAACAAACAAGTCTTCGTTCTTTCTTGCGTCTGCCATGGCCCGTGGGAGGAGTTCTTGGTCGAGAAATGACCATGGAGCGGCAAGCGAAGCAGCAGAGATGTCCCGCCTCGCCGCGATATAAGCCGAGAGGTCCCGCCGCGCCGCCGAAGCAACACAGAGGTCCCGCCACACCGCCGAAGCAGCACTGAGGTCCCACCATGCCGCCGAAGCAGTAGAGTGGTCCGGCCGCACCGCGGAAGCGGCACAGATGTCCCGCCGCGCCGTGGAAGCAGCAGAGAGGTCCTGCCGCATCGCGGCGGCCTGGATGGATCTATCGCGGGCACTCGAGGGCTCTCACAGGCGCATGCGAGCTATGCTCAATAAGCTGATGGACGATGACATCCCCTGCTGGGCGAAGCTGCAGAAGGAGAGCTATGCCGCGTTGGATAAGTCCACCGGCGTCATCCGGGGACTACGGGGTGATAAGGTGAGGCTTCGCACTGAGCGCGACCTGCTGAGGGCGAAGATCACCGGCAGGGCGAAGCAGCACGAGGAGACAACTGCCGTGTTGGAGAAGACGGCCGTCATGGTCAGGAAACTTATGGACGAGAATGCTAATCTCCGCATCGAGCGTGACATGCTCCTGGAGAAATCCGTGGATGCTCGCAAGCGGCGGATTGAGGACGTGAAGGAGATCAAGGTGGACGAAATGACGAAGATGGCGTAGTAGATCGAGGTGAAGTAGAGAGCAGCGACCCAGATCATTGTCTGTGTCTTCCTTCTTTTGCCCTTGTGTCTTTCGGGCGTTGCCGCATGTGGCATCTTTAATTATCTTCCTGAATATGTAAGAGAATTATTATTATCCATTGCCATCGTCTTCATATATATCTGTCTTGCTAAGTCTCAGTCGATGCTATGTCCGTGAGATCTTACATCAAGATCCGTGCAAAATTTTCTTTTCATATTTTCTTTTCTCTCTCTTAAATCTCAGTCGACTGAGGCCTAGCCACGCCATAAAAAATGGGGCTCGGGCGCCATTAATGGAGAAGTTGGGAGCGAGGTGGGCGGCGGATGGAGGTCAAAGGGCTCGCCTCCCGGTGAACCTGCGCAGCGGTCTGCTCCACGCCTCCCGTCTACTCAAATAGCTACCCCGCACGTCGCCTCCTAGCCAATAAAAATGGGGATGCGTGGCGGCACGTAAATGGTTAGTACAACGCCCACGGTTTGAATAGCACTTGTGTTTCCGATTGTAACGTGGCAGCACTTTGTTCCAAAATGACTTTGTTGATTGTTAATCTGTGCGCCTTCCAAAAATCGGACAAAATTTTTACCACAGCATGTTGGTGCCATGTCAAGGCAACATGCCAAGTTTCATGATTTTCAGGCAAGTTTTGGATTTACAGGAATTTAAAAACCAAGTTTGTCAATGTTTTCGGCCAAGGCACGACGCCCAAATGTTTGAAATTCATTCCCACATCTTGCATGGGACCTAAACATTCACCCAAGGACACATATACGATTTTTCTACCCATTTTGGTGCACTGGAGCATGTGCCTGTAGTTCAAATTTGAATTATGCACATTAAATGCCTAGAAAACTCAATTAATGTATAAAAAATGCCAAATGAACCCGGAATAATTCCAAATTGTAGCACGACACTCCTCTTGGTCTTTGTTGCCTCTGTAAAAAAAATCAAGGCAGGAAGAGGCAGCGTATGTCATTTCGCCCACAAAGGTGACACATCCCCCCTATCGGAACCATGAGCCTTCTTGAGAGAAGCTCCAGTTTGTAAGAAGCTTATACCAAAACTTGTCCCAAATCGAACAAAAATTTTACCACGGCATGTTGGTGCCATGTCAAGACACCATGCCAAGTTCCGTGATTTTTAGGCAATTTTTGGATTTACAGGAATTTAAAAACCAAGTTTCTCAATGTTTTCGGCCGAGCCATGACGCCCAGATGTTTGAAATTCTTTCCCATTTCTTGTATGGGACCTAAACATTCACCCAAGGACACATATACAATTTTTCAACCCATTTTGGTGCACTGGAGCATGTGCATGTAGTTCAAATTTGAATTATGCACATTAAATGCCTAGAAACTCAATAAATATATAAAAAAGGCCAAACGAACCCGGAATAATTCCAAATTTTAGCACGACACTCCTATTGGTCTTTGTTGCCTCTGTAAAAAAAATCAAGGCACGAAGAGGCAGCGTATGTTGTTTCGCTCACAAAGGTGACACATCCACTATCGGAACCATGAGCCTTCCTGAGAGAAGCTCCGGTTTGTAAGAAGCTTATACCAAAACTTGTCTCAAATCGAACAATTTTTTTACCACAGCGTGTTGGTGCCATGTCAAGACACCATGCCAAGTTCCGTGATTTTTAGGCAATTTTTGGATTTATTGGAATTTAAAAACCAAGTTTCTCAATGTTTTCGGCCGAGCCACGACGCCCAGATGTTTGAAATTCACTCCCATTTCTTGTATGGGATCTAACATTCAACCAAGGACACATATACAATTTTTCAACCCATTTTAGTGCACGGGAGCATGTGCCTGTAGTTCAAATTTGAATTATGCACATTAAATGCCTAGAAAACTCAATTAAACAGCGACCTTTCCTGCCGTAACCCCATTTTGTCTTTCAAATCAAAATAAAAAAAATCAATTACACCACAAACAGTTTGTTAGCAACAATCATGTGCGATGCAGTATAAAATATCTTGGGGCTCCCTCATGTATGGCTTACGCAGGAAGGTTCGTCGGCTACAGTCCACCGGCCGCGCGTCAACCACACTTGCGCGCCAGTTTTTTGCTGCACCGTTCATAAATTTTCGGCAACCGCGGAAATATCTAGGTCCCCGCCCCCTCCCCCCACCAAAAGCCACATTTCCACTGTTTCCTCCTTCCTTTCCAAGTTTAAACCTTCACTGCTTGCTTTGCAGCGCCGCTTCCTCGCCGGCGGCGCTCCTTCCCGCTGCGCGGCCTCGTCCATATAGTCAGGTAATCCACACCCCACCCCCATCCTCCTCCTCCTTCTCCATCCCACAAGCCTCGATCGCCAGCGCGACATCTTCCACCCAAATCACTGCCCCATCCTCCAAATAAGCGCCACCCATAGCCATGGTTCACACATTATAGCCAGGAGCTCCAGGAGCATCTGGCACCGGTGAAGCAAATCGCGGCCGCACGCGCGGATGAGGTCGCGATGGCTGCCATGCGTGCCGACCGCCAGATCTTGTAGGAGCACCTCGCCGTCGAGGCCACCGTCGACCCCTCGCGTGTGGACGCCGCCACGCGGTTGGCTACTTTAAATGATAGTTCGTGGTGTTTTCTAAAGGCTGCCTCCGGTGCCTTCTAGTGAATTGTCCTCTGTTATGTTAATATGCAATCTGATCTTCTGAAATGTGATGTTCAGTTAATAGTTTGGTTCATTTGTTGTGATGTTCAGTTAACTGTTTGGTTCAATTCTGAAATGTGATTTTCAATTCCTGTGGGTACAATTTTTTTATTGTTATACATGTGAGGAATAAAATTGAATTTGGATGTACTCTATACATGAGAAACATACACAAATGCTATATTTCCTAGTAGTTTTTAAGCACGCTAGGCTTGGTTTGTTGGGGAACGTTGCATGGAAAACAAAAATTTTCTACGCACACCCAAGATCTATCCATGGAGATGCATAGCTACGAGAGGGGGAGTGTGTCTACGTACCCTCGTAGACCGTAAGCGGAAGCGTTAGAACAACGCGGTTGATGTCGTCAAACAACTTCATGATCCAACCGACCGAGCACCGAACGTACGACACCTTCGCGTTCAGCACACGTTCAGCTCGGTGACGTCCTCGACTTCTTGATCCAGCAAGACGGTGAGGTAGTGGATGAGTTCCGGCAGCACGACGGCGTGGTGACGGTGATGGTGATGCTATCTCCGCAGGGCTTCGCCTAAGCACTGCGAAAATATGACCGAGGGACGGAACTGTGGAGGGGGGCGCCGCACACAGCTAAGACAATGTTGTGTCCTTTGGGGCGCCCCCTCTCCTCTATTTATATATGTGTAGGGGCTTGGAGTAGAAGGAATAGTGCCACGTGAACAGTAACCATGAATAGTACACACGTGGACTTGGACTCCAAAGTCCAATCCTATTCCTACTAGGACTCTCCCTTTTTTCCTTCCCTAGCTACGTGGGCTTTTGAGGACTTGGTGCGCCTGACCCAATAAGGCCAGGGCGACTTGGGACGTGGTGGACCCACTTGTGGACTTCCGGACTCCTCCGAAATCCTCCGGAACCTTCTGGAAGCTTCCCTATACAATACCGAAAAAACTGCACCTTTTTCCGGAACCCAAAATATGACTTCCCATATATAAATCTTTACCTCTCGACCATTCCGAGACTCCTCGTGACGTCCGGGATCTCATCCGGGACTCCGAACAATATTCTGTTACCAATTCACATAACTCATATAACACTATATCGTCAACGAACGTTAAGCGTGCGGACCCTACGGGTTCGGGAATGATGTAGACATGACTGAGACGCCTCTCCGGTCAATAACCAATAGCGGAACCTGGATGCTCATATTGGTTCCTACATATTCCACGAAGATCTTATCGGTCGAACCGCAATGACAACATACGTAATTCCCTTTGTCCGTCGGTATGTTACTTGCCCGAGATTCGATCGTCGGTATCTCCATACCAAGTTCAATCTCGTTACCGGCAAGTCTCTTTACTCGTTCCGTAATACATCATCCCGTAACTAACTCCTTAGTCACTTTGCTTGCAAGCTTCTTATGATGTGCATTACCGAGAGGGCCCAGAGATACCTCTCCGAAACACGGAGTGACAAATCCCAGTCTAGATCCATGCCAACTCAACGGACACCTTCGGAGATACCTGTAGAGCATCTTTATGATCACCCAGTTACGTTGTGATGTTTGATAGCACACAAGGTATTCCTCCGGTATCCGAGAGTTGCATGATCTCATGGTCTGAGGAACATGTATTTGACATTCAAGAAAGCAGTAGCAATAAATAGAACGATCATATGCTAAGCTAACGGATGGGTCTTGTCCATCACATCATTCTCCTAATGATGTGATCCCGTTATCAAATGACAACTCATGTCTATGGTTAGGAAACCTTAACCATCTTTGATCAATGAGCTAGTCTAGTTGAGGCTCACTAGGGACACGGTATTTGTTTATGTATTCACACATGTATTTAAGTTTCCGGTCAATACAATTCTAGCATGAATAATAAACCTTTATCATGAACAAGGAAATATAAAATAATAACAACTTTATTATTGCCTCTAGGGCATATTTCCATTAGTCTCCCACTTGCACTAGAGTCAATAATCTAGATTACATAGTAATGAATCTAACACCCATGGAGTCTTGGTGCTGATCATGTTTTGCTCGTGGAAGAGGCTTAGTCAACGGGTCTGCCACATTCAGATCCGTGTGTACTTTGCAAATTTCTATGTCTCCATCCTTGACATATTCACGAATGGAGTTGAAGCGTCTCTTGATGTGTTTGGTCTTCTTGTGAAACCTGGGCTCCTTGGCTATGGCAATTGCTCCAGTGTTGTCAGAAAAGATTGTCATTGGACCCGATGCACTAGGTATTACACCTAGATCGGATATGAACTCCTTCATCCAGACTCCTTCATGTGCTGCTTCCGAAGCAGCTATGTATTCCGCTTCACACGTAGATCCGGCCACGACGCTCTGCTTGGAACTGCACCAACTGACAGCTCCACCATTTAATATAAATACGTATCCGGTTTGTGACTTAGAGTCATCCGGATCAGTGTCGAAGCTTGCATCGACGTAACCCTTTACGACGAGCTCTTCGTCACCTCCATAAACGAGAAACATGTCCTAGGTCCTTTTCAGGTACTTCAGGATATTCTTGACCGCTGTCCAGTGATCCACTCCTGGATTACTCTGGTACCTCCCTGCCAAACTTATGGCAAGGCACACATCAGGTCTGGTACACAGCATGGCATACATAATAGAACCTATGGCTGAGGCATAGGGAATGACTTTCATTTTCTCTATATCTTCTGCCGTGGTCGGGCATTGAGTCTGACTCAACTTCACACCTTGCAAGACAGCCAAGAACCCTTTCTTTGACTGATCCATTTTGAACTTCTTCAAAACTTTGTAAAGGTATGTGCTTTGTGAAAGTCCTATCAAGCGTCTTGATCTATCCCTATAGATCTTGATGCCCAATATATAAGCAGCTTCACCGAGGTCTTTCATTGAAAAATTCTTATTCAAGTATCCCTTTATGCCATCCAGAAATTCTATATTATTTCCAATCAACAATATGTCATCCACATATAATATTAGAAATGCTACAGAGCTCCCACTCACTTTCTTGTAAATACAGGCTTCACCGTAAGTCTGTACAAAACCATATGCTTTGATCACCTCATCAAAGCGTATATTCCAACTCCGAGATGCTTGCACCAGTCCATAGATGGATCGCTGGAGCTTGCACACTTTGTTAGCACCCTTAGGATCGACAAAACCTTCTGGTTGCATCATATACAACTCTTCTTTGAGAAAACCATTAAGGAATGCAGTTTTGACATCCATTTGCCAGATTTCATAATCATAAAATGCGGCAATTGCTAACATGATTCGGACAGACTTAAGCATCGCTACGGGTGAGAAAGTTTCATCGTAGTCAACCCCTTGAACTTGTCGAAAACCTTTCGCGACAAGTCGAGCTTTGTAGACAGTGATATTACCATCAGCATCTGTCTTCCTCTTAAAAATCCATTTATTCTCAATGGCTTGCCGATCATCGGGCAAGTCCACCAAAGTCCACACTTTGTTCTCATACATGGATCCTATCTCAGATTTCATGGCCTCAAGCCATTTGTCGGAATCCAGGCTTATCATAGCTTCTTCATAGTTCGTAGGTTCGCTGTTGTCTAACAACATAACTTCCAGAACAGGATTACCGTACCACTCTGGTGCGGAATGTACTCTGGTCGACCTACGAAGTTCAGTAGTAACTTGATCTGAAGTTTCATGATCTTTATCATTATCTTCCTCTCTTATTGGTGTAGGCATCATAGGAACGGTTTTCTCTGATGAGCTACTTTCCAATTCGAGAGAAGGTACAATTACCTCATCAAGTTCTACTTTCCTCCCACTCACTTCTTTCGAGAGAAACTCCTTCTCTAGAAAGGACCCATTCTTGGCAACAAAGACCTTGCCTTCGGATCTGTGGTAGAAGGTGTACCCAATTGTTTCTTTAGGGTATCCTATGAAGACGCACTTCTCCGCTTTGGGTTCGAGCTTATCAGGTTGAAGCTTTTTCACATAAGCATCGCATCCCCAAACTTTAAGAAACGACAGCTTAGGTTTCTTGCCAAACCATAGTTCATATGGTGTCGTCTCAACGGATTTAGACGGTGCCCTATTTAACGTGAATGCAGCTGTCTCTAATGCATAACCCCAAAACGATAGTGGCAAATCGGTAAGAGACATCATAGAACGCACCATATCCAATAAAGTACGGTTACGACGTTCGGACACACCATTACGCTGTGGTGTTCCAGGTGGCGTGAGTTGTGAAACAATTCCACATTTTCTTAAATGAAGACCAAACTCGTAACTCAAATATTCGCCTCCGCGATCAGATCGTAGAAACTCTATTTTCTTGTTACGATGATTCTCTACTTCACACTGAAATTCTTTGAACTTTTCAAATGTTTCAGACTTGTCTTTCATCAAGTAGATATACCCATATCTACTCAAATCATCTATGAAGGTTAGAAAATAACGATACCCGCCGCGTGCTTCAACATTCATTGGACCGCATACATCGGTATGTATTATTTCCAACAAATCAGTAGCTCGCTCCATTGTTCCGGAGAACGGAGTTTTAGTCATCTTGCCCATGAGGCATGGTTCGCAAGTATCAAATGATTCATAATCAAGAGATTCCAAAAGTCCATCCGCATGGAGTTTCTTCATGCGCTTTACACCAATATGACCTAAACGACAGTGCCACAAGTATGTTGCACTATCATTATCAACTTTGCATCTTTTGGCATCAATATTTTGAATATGTGTATCACTACGATCGAGATTCAACAAGAATAGACCATTCACAAAAGGTGCGTGACCATAAAAGATGTTACTCGTATAAATAGAACAACCATTATTCTCTGACCTAAATGAATAACCGTCTCGCAATAAACAAGATCCAGATATAATGTTCATGCTCAACACTGGCACCAAATAACAATTATTGAGGTCTAAAACTAATCCCGAAGGTAGATGTAGAGGTAGCGTGCCGACGGCGATCACATCAACCTTGGAACCATTCCTGACGCGCATTGTTACCTCATCCTTAGACAATCTTCGCCTATTCCGTAGCTCCTGTTTCGAGTTACAAATATGAGCAACCGAACCAGTATCAAATACCCAGGCGCTACTGCGAGCATTAGTGAGGAACACATCAATAACATGTATATCAAATATACCTTTGCTCACTTTGCCATCCTTCTTATCCGCCAAATACTTGGGGCAATTCCGCTTCCAGTGACCAGTCCCTTTGCAGTAGAAGCACTCTGTTTCAGGCCTGGGTCCAGCTTTGGGTTTCTTCGTGGGAGCGGCAACTTGCTTGCCGTTCTTCTTGAAGTTCCCCTTCTTTCCCTTGCCCTTTTTCTTGAAACTAGTGGTTTTGTCAACCATCAACACTTGATTCTCCTTCTTGATTTCTACCTCCGCTGATTTCAGCATCGCGAAGAGCTCGGGAATTGTCTTCTCCATCCCTTGCATATTATAGTTCATCACGAAGCCTTTATCGCTTGGTGGCAGTGACTGAAGAACTTTGTCAATAACACTCTCAACCGGAAGATCAATTCCCAGCTGAGTCAAGTGGTTGTGGTACCCAGACATTCTGAGTATGTGTTCACTGACAGAACTGTTCTCCTCCATCTTACAGCTAAAAGAACTTGTTGGAGACTTCATATCTCTCAACCCGGGCATTAGCTTGAAATATCAATTTCAGCTCTTGGAACATCTCATATGCTCCGTGGCGTTCAAAACGCTTTTGCAGTCCCGGTTCTAAGCCGTAGAGCATGGCACACTGAACTATCGAGTAGTCATCAGATCGAGCCTGCCAGGCGTTCACAACGTCTGCAGCAGCTCCTACAGCAGGTCCATCACCTAGCGGTGCATCAAGGACATAATTCTTCTGTGCAGCAATGAGGATAATCCTCAAGTTACGGACCCAGTCCATGTAGTTGCTACCATCATCTTTCAACTTAGCTTTCTCTAGGAACGCATTAAAATTCAACGGAACAGTAGCACGTGCCATTTATCTACAACATAGATATGCAAAGAAACTATCAAGACTAAGTTCATGATAAATTAAGTTCAATTAATCAAATTACTAATGAACTCCCACTTAAATTAACATCCCTTAAGTTAACTAAGTGATACATGATCCAAATCAACTAGCCCATGTCCGATCATCACGTGAGATGGGATAGTCATCAATGGTGAACATCTCCATGTTGATCATATCTACTATATGACTCATGTTCGACCTTTCGGTCTCTAGTGTTCCGAGACCATGTCTGTACATGCTAGGCTCGTCAAGTTTAACCCAAGTATTCTGCTTGTGTAAAACTGGCTTACACCCGTTGTATGTGAACGTAGAATCTATCACACCCGATCATCACGAGGTGCTTCGAAACGACGAACTTTAGCAACGGTGCATACTCAGGGAGAACACTTTTATCTTGAAATTTAGTGAAGGGATCATCTTATAATGCTACCGCCGTTCTAAGCAAAATAAGATGCATAAAGGATAAACATCACATGCAATCAAAATATGTGACATGATATGGCCATCATCTTGTGCTTTTGATCTCCATCTCCAAAGCATCGTCATGATCTCCATCGTCACCGGCTCGACCCCTTGATCTCCATCGTTGCGTCGTGGTCGTCTCACCAAGTATTGCTTCTACAACTATTGCTAATGCATAGCGATAAAGTAAAGCAATTACATGGCGCTTGCATTTCATACAATAAAGAGACAACCATAAGGCTCCTGCCGGTTGCCGATAAATTACAAAACATGATCATCTCATACAATAACGTATATCACATCATGTCTTGACCATATCACATCACAGCATACCCTGCAAAAACAAGTTAGACGTCCTCTACTTTGTTGTTGCAAGTTTTACGTGGCTGCTACGGGCTTCTAGCAAGAACCGTTCTTACCTACGGCACAAAACCACAACGGTGATTTATCAAGTTTGCTGTTTTAACCTTCAACAAGGACTGGCCGCAGTCAAATTCGATTCAACTAAAGTAGGAGAAACAGACACCCGCCAGCCACCTTTATGCAAAACAAGTTGCATGTCTATCGGTGGAACCGGTCTCATGTACATGGACATGTAAGGTTGGTCCGGGCCGCTTCATCTTACAATACCGCCGAATCAAAATAAAACATTGGTGGTAAGCAGTATGACGATCACCGCCCACAACTCTTTGTGTTATACTCGTGCATATCATCTAAGCATAGACCTGGCTCATGATGCCACTGTTGGGGAACGTTGCATGGAAAACAAAAAAAATTCTATGCACACGCAAGATCTATCCATGGAGATGCATAGCTACGAGAGGGGGAGTGTGTCTACGTACCCTCGTAGACCATAAGCGGAAGCATTAGAACAACGCGGTTGATGTCGTCGAACAACTTCACGATCCAACCGACCGAGCACCGAACGTACGGCACCTCCGCGTTCAGCACACGTTCAGCTCGGTGACGTCCTCGACTTCTTGATCCAGCAAGATGGCGAGGTAGTGGATGAGTTCCGGCAGCACGACGGCGTGGTAACGGTGATGGTGATGTTATCTCCGCAGGGCTTCGCCCAAGCACTGCGAAAAAATGACCGAGGGACGGAACTGTGGAGGGGGGCGCCGCACACGGCTAAGACAATGTTGTGTCCTTTGGGGCGCCCCCTCTCCTCTATTTATATTTGTGTAGGGGCTTGGAGTAGAAGGAATAGTGCCACGTGAACAGTAACCGTGAATAGTACACACGTGGACTTGGACTCCAAAGTCCAATCCTATTCCTACTAGGACTCTCCCTTTTTTCCTTCCCTAGCTGCGTGGGATTTTGAGGACTTGGTGCGCCTGGCCCAATAAGGCCAGGGTGCCTCCCCTTAGCCCATGCCAGCCCTTGGGATGTGGTGGACCCACTTGTGGACTTCCGGACTCCTCCGGAATCCTCCGGAACCTTCTGGAAGCTTCCCGGTACAATACCGAAAAAACTGCACCTTTTTCCGGAACCCAAAATATGACTTCCCATATATAAATATTTACCTCTCGACCATTCCGAGACTCCTCGTGACGTCCGGGATCTCATCCGGGACTCCGAACAATATTCGGTTACCAATTCACTTAACTCATATAACACTATATCGTCAACGAACGTTAAGCGTGCGGACCCTACGGGTTCGGGAATGATGTAGACATGACTGAGACGCCTCTCCGGTCAATAACCAATAGCGGAACCTGGATGCTCATATTGGTTCCTACATATTCCACGAAGATCTTATCGGTCAAACCGCAATGACAACATATGTAATTCCCTTTGTCCGTCGGTAAGTTACTTGCCCGAATTCGATCGTCGGTATCTCCATACCTAGTTCAATCTTGTTACTGGCAAGTCTCTTTACTCGTTCCGTAATACATCATCCCGTAACTAACTCCTTAGTCACTTTGCTTGCAAGCTTCTTATGATGTGCATTACCGAGAGGGCCCAGAGATACCTCTCCGAAACACAGAGTGACAAATCCCAGTCTCGATCCATGCCAACTCAACGGACACCTTCGGAGATACCTGTAGAGCATCTTTATGATCACCCAGTTGCGTTGTGACGTTTGATAGCACACAAGGTATTCCTCCGGTATCCGGGAGTTGCATGATCTCATGGTCTGAGGAACATGTATTTGACATTCAAGAAAGCAGTAGCAATAAACAGAACGATCATATGCTAAGCTAACGGATGGGTCTTGTCCATCACATCAGTCTCCTAATGATGTGATCCCGTTATCAAATGAAAACTCATGTCTATGGTTAGGAAACCTTAACCATCTTTGATCAACGAGCTAGTCTAGTAGAGGCTCACTAGGGACACGGTATTTGTTTATGTATTCACACATGTATTTAAGTTTCCGGTCAATACAATTCTAGCATGAATAATAAACCTTTATCATGAACAAGGAAATATAAAATAATAACAACTTTATTATTGCCTCTAGGGCATATTTCCATCAGGAGTAGCGAGGCACGTATTTGTATTGTTGCCATTAAGGGTAAAACGATGGGGTTTAATCATATTGCTTGGTTTTATTCTGTCTGCATCATGTCATCATACTTCATGCATTACTCTGTTTGTTATGAACTTAATACGTAGAGAGGAAAGCATAGAAGCGCTCTTGAAGTGGAGTAATAGTAGTAGATGCAGAATCATTTCAGTTCACTTGTCACGGATGTGATGCCTATATACATGATCATTGCCATGAATAAAATCATAACTATGCGCTTTTCTATCAATTACCCAACAGTAATTTGTCTACCCACCGTATGCTATGTTTCAAGAGAGAAGACTCTAGTGAAAACTATGTCCCCCGGGTCTACTTTTATCATATTGCTAAAACTAAAAATATGTTGCTGAAATTTTACTCTTTTTATTTTACTTTTCAATTTATATATCTATCTCTACCAGATTTAATCCTTGCAAGTAACGAGTTCAAGGGGATTGACAACCCTCTTGCCCGCGTTGGGTGCAAGTATTTGCTCTTGTGTGTGTAGGTACTGCTTGCTAGGAATTTGCGTGGTTCTCCTATTGGATCAATAACCTTGGTTCTCATTGATGGAAATACCATCTGCTACTATATTGCTTCTTCCTTCCTCTTCGGGGAAAATCCCACACAGCTCACAACTAGCAAAAAGAATTTCTGGCGCCGTTGCTGGGGAGACATCATCAAATACATAAAGGTCCCTACATTCATAATATCATTTACTTGTTCTACTTTTTATTTGCTTTTTACTTGCTTTATTAGTCTCATTAAAAAAATAAAAAATACAAAAAATTATTTATCCTGTGTGCTTATGTTGACATGTGCCTCCTATGTGGTTGCATCTTCGCTTGCTAAAATATGAATCACCTTAAAGTTTTCTACTTGGATCATCTTCGATCCATTTGTGCTCGTGCTGAGAACCCAACTAGGTTAGTTGAGGGAAGATCATTAGATGAGCACGCTTATTTTGTGTGTCACCATTTGTCTCAAAAAGGGAGACTCTTATGGGATCAAATAAATTGTTTGCTATGCTATGCTTGGAATCTATGCGAAATATATGACTTTACTTGTTGCTCTAGAAAGGACCTTAAAAGACACATTCCCTACCAATGTGAGTTTAATGATAATGAAATCTTATCTTCTTATGCAAAGGGTGTTTATAGTTGCTATGATATTGAACAAATTGAAGAATTTGTTGCTTTTAAGGGTGCCTATGAAGTTGCTTCTTTGATTGAAAAGTATGATGCTACTCTCTACAAATCTGAAAATTTTGCCGTACTTAAATATTGCTATGAAAACTATGCTCCTAATGCCCATGTTAACGAATTTATTGGGAGAATGTCTGCTGCTTTGGAAGAGAATAATAATAATATGCAGGAAGTTATAGATAATTATGATCCCGTTGATTCATTTGAAATATCCCTTTTTGATGAACTTCATGCTTGCTATGCTTATGGCCATGACGCCAATATTTATGATGCTTATGGAGATGAACCTGCTATAGTTCCTTATGTTAAAAAACAAATTATTGCTATTGCACCCATACTTGATAGTCCTATTATCTTTTTGAATTCTCCCAACAACACTATATCGGAGAAGTTTGCACTTATTAAGGATTATATTGATGGGTTGCGTTTTACCATTATACATGATGATTTTGTTATGCCTAATACTTATTATAATGATCATGATTGGGGTGACGATCATAATACTATTGAAAGTCGGTTTGGAAGAGCGTCAACTTTAGGTAAAAATAATCCCACATATTTGGAGAGTGTTCAATCTTATGATTTTTTTTATCAAAGTGGGTTTGGAGAGGTCAAGACTTTAGTTGATGTTAATCCCACTATCTTGGAAGATTAGAAAACTTTTATGCATGTTAATCATGAAGATAATATTTTATATGATAGATATATTGTTGAATTTGATTATGATCCTACATGTAATTATTATGAGAGAGGCAAATATGGTTATGGAAATCTTCATGTTACTAAATTACCTCTCTTTGTGTTGAAATTATTAAAGCTTCAGTCTTCCTATTTGCATATGCTAGATATTGCTTGTCTTGATAATTTGTTTTCCTACAAAATGCCTATGCATAGGAAGAGGGTTAGACTTAAATGTGTTTGTTACATGATATATGATGCTCTCTTTGTGTTTCAATTATTATCTTTCATGTGAGCATCAATAAAATCTCAAGCCTATCTTAATGGCTATAAAGAAAGAGCTTGTTGGGAGGCAACCCAATAGTTATCTTAATTTTTTTCTTTTTATTTCTGTTTGTGTGATAACATGCTTATTGCTACTATAATGATTGTGTTTTTATCTTTTAATTAGTGTTTGTGCCAAGTAAAGCCTTTGGGATGATTTAGATGATAGTATAATTGATGTTGTGTAAAAACAGAAAGTTTTGTGCCCAATTCTGGAATTTATATTCTGTACTGGAACGTGATAAAATTCTGAAATTTTTTACACAACATTGGAATACAAATTGTTTACGTTGTCCTAATATTTCAGAATGTTTGGAGTTACAGAAGTATGATTTTAATTCAGATCTTTACAGACTGTTCTATTTTAGACAAATTCTGTTTTTATTGCATAGTGTGCTTATTTTAATGATGCTATAGATTATATCGGGGGGTATAAGTCATGGAGAAGTTAGAATACAGTAGGTATTATGCAAGAATAATTTTGAATGAGTTTAAAACAGTACCTAAAGTTTATGATTTGTCTATTATACTAACGGATCTCACGAGGTTTCTGTTGAGTTTTGTGTGTTGAAGTTTTCAAGTTTTGGGTGAGATCACGATGGATGAAGATTAAGGAGTGGCAAGACCCTAAGCTTGGGGATGCCCAATGCACCCCAAGGTAATATTCAAGGAAGACCCAAGCTTCTAAGCTTGGGGATGCCCCGGATGGCATCCTCTCTTTCGTCTACAATCCATCGGTATGTTACTTGGAGCTATATTTTTAATCATCACATGATATGAGTTTTTACTTGGAGCGTCTTGTGCCATAGTTTTCTTTTGCTTGTTTGCTTTTTAGTTTGCCACAATCATTGTTTGTTGGACACACCTTTTGAGAGAGGCACACATTTATCGTGATTTGTTAGAATACTCTATATGCTTCAATTATATCTTTTGAGCTAGGCAGTTGCTCTTGTGCTTCACTTATATTTGTTAGAGCATGGCGGTGGTTATATTTTATAGAAATAATTGCACTCTCATGCTCCAGTTAATTTTTTTAGAGTCTTAAATAGGAAGTGGTAATATGCACGAGTTATGAGACTAGTCCGAAAAGGATAGGTATGCAAGAGTGGTATAATAAAAACTTTCATGTAGATCACTAAATATGAAACGTATGTTTTAATTATATTGATGTCTTAATATGAAAGGGTATTGGTTCATGACCATTGGTTAGTAGAATTATCGATTTGAAAGATTGTTTTTAACTACTCATTTATGTGTCCGACATGGCATGGTGGGGAGGTTTGAGCATTTTTATGTCTGATTGAAATCCTTGAGTGCTGTCATAATCGGGGGTGCGCGATGGTTAACTCCTACCAACCTCCTCCCTAGGGGCATGCGAGTAGTATTTTGCTTCGAGGGCTAATAAAATTTTCACAATAAGTATATGAGTTCTTTATGACTAATGTGAGTTCATGGACAATTACGCACTCTCACCTTTCCTCAATTTGCTAGCCTCTTCGGTACCGTGCATAGCCCTTTCTCACACTACTAGGAAAATGCTTATACGTAGAACTTTACCAGTAGCGCCTATTTGAGCCCCCACGCTACTGGTAAGTACCAGTAGCGCTTGGTACAAAACACGCTACTGGTATAACTTAGCAGCAGCGTTGGTTTTGCTCGGACGCACTACTGGTAAGTGTGCCAGTACCACACCCCAGGTCAAGATATATTAGCAGCGTGGGCGATCTACCCAGCGCTACTGTTAAAGCATTATCTGTAGCGCCTGGTCTACAAAGTGCGCTACTGCTATTTCTTCTACGTGTAAACTTGTGGGTCCATTTAGCAGTAGCGTGTTTTGCAACCAGCGCTATAGCTAGTGCAGATACCAGTAGCGCGCGTTGGGTGACAGCGCTACTGCTATGGTCGCCAGCCAAAATATCTGTCACCTTCCCCCCCCTCTTCTCCCTCCCCATTCCTTTCTCCCCCTCCTCTTGCACTTGCTTGTTGGTTCTTCCTCCTCCCCCTCTCTTCTTTGCCCCTCCACCCCTCCATTAATGCCCTCCCTCCTCCCTCTCTCTTTCTTTGCCCCTCCACCACCTCTCCATTAATTAATGGCCTCCCTCCTCCATCTCTCTTTCTTTGCCCATCCACCCATCTCCACTAGCTCTCTCTCTCTCTCTCTCCCTAGTTAAACTATATGTAGGTACCTCACTATCTAGAGCTACTAGCTAATTTAGAAGGTGCTCGATATCCCTCTCGACACACAGGTGAGCAAAAAAAGAGTTGTGCAAGAATGGAAATATGTGTGTGTGCGATTAGGACCGAAACTATGCGCGATATGAATATACCGAATTGTGTGTGGCATGTGAGTGACATGAGTTGCCTATGTTTTACCGAAATGTCAATTCAATTCCGTTTCGGCGAATTTCGGACAAACTCAATATGTCCTATGTTTAGGGAAGGTCATGTCGAATTTTTGTATGAATTTGATCCATGCATGCGTACGTGGTTATAATTCTTTTGCTCCGCGCATGCAGGTGATCATGAAGGTCAATGGAAAGATGGTGGAAAGATACTGGCAATCCGCGGTGGACGACATGTATGAAAAAAGACTGAAGGATGTTTTATGTCCGTGTCGAAAATGCAAAGGAGGAGTCAGGCTCGACCCCTTTAAGGGTGGTAAATTCAAGGCGCACCTGCTCATGCATGGTTTCATGGATGGCCATGCTCGGTGGATAAGTGAAGATGATGATGATGAGGACGTCGACGGGGCAGGAAATAACAACATGGAGCCAGACGAAGAGATGACCGATTATGGGCCCGAAGAAGAGGGCCTTAGAAATGGTGATGGCGAAGAGGCAGTACAAGGCAGAGAATACGCGGACACGCCGCAGCCTTCGTCGCTACTAAGTTCAGCCATGCGGGACCCGCATGTTTGAGACCTACTTCTCAAGGAGACGACTAGCGACAGAGCTGCTTCTAGAGAGGAGGCCAAACTGGCGCAACTGGAGGTAGACTCGATGACTCCATTGTATGATGGTTGCGATCCCGAGGTGACCCGCTTAAGTTTCACGCTAGAACTTCTAAAGACGAAGGCAAAAAACAAATGGACGGATGCAAGCCTGGATGAGCTTCTGAAGTATCTAAAGAAGGTTCTTCCCGCGGGAAGCCTGTGTCCTACTAGTGTCGAGGAGGGAAAGAAAATCGTGTGCCCTCTTGATCTGCCACACATTAGATATCACACATGCATCAACTATTGCATCATATATCGAAACGAGCACGCAGAAAAAACCATCTGTCCAAAGTGCAATGCTTCAAGATATAAGAAGGCCGGAAAGAAAGCTCCACAGAAATTTGTATGGTACTTTCTGATCACTCCGCGTCTGCAGCGGTATTTCGTAGATCCTAAGGAAGCAAAGCTTATGCGCTGGCACGCGGAGAGGGTGAAGCCAGATGACGGAGATGATCCGAAGATGAGACACCTCGCAGATGCTAGCCAGTGGAGAGCATTAAACGCTGAATTTAAATTTTTCACAGATGATGCAAGGAACATCGTGCTTGGCACTAGTACTGATGGCATGAATCCGTTTGGCAACCAGAACACCAATCATAGCACATGGCCCGTGTTTGTATGGATGTACAACCTCCCCCCCTAGAAGTGCATGAAGGAAAAATACATACACATGACTATGCTTATTCAAGGGCCGAGACAACCGGGAAATGATATAAATCTATATCTCGGGTTACTGAAAGAGGAACTACAGACCTTATGGACAACGCCGGCCAAGACATGGGACGCAAGCAAAGGATAGTATTTCTACATGAGAGCCGCGCTGATCACGACGGTGCAGGACTATCTCGGTTACGGCTATATCTCCGGCCAGGTGTGCCACGGATATTGCGGATGCACCAGGTGCATGGATGATACAACTTCTGAGCAGCTATCGAAAGATGGCGGGTCTTCGGAAATTGTGTACATGGGGCATCGAAGATGGCTCGAGAAGGATGACCCGTGGAGAAAGCGTGGAGATCTATTCAATGGTAAGGCTGAGCATCGAGGTCCTCCACGTAAGCGTAGTGGTGCCAAAATATATGAGTTATTGAAGAACCGGTAAGAGTGCCCCTCGTCGGGAAAGACGAAGAAAAAGGCGCCGGAGCCGCTGCTGAAGGTATGGAAGACGAGGTCTGTTTTCTGGGACTTAGAGTACTGGCCCAAACTCGACACGCCTCATAGCCTTGATCAAATGCATATCACGAAGAATATCCTTGAGAGCTTGCTTGGAACATTGATGAACATGCCGGAGAAGACCAAGGATGGGCCGAAGGCAAGAAAATACTTGGAATTTTTGAATATCAGGAAAGATCTCCAAATGCCCGGTAAAAAGTCGTCGGAGGAGACGGAGACGGAAGATAGGGGGAAAAGTAAACAAGAAGGAAGAACAATATTGCCCCCCCTCTTGCTTCACCTTACATACGAAGGAGGTCGATCAATTGTTCAAGTGCCTTGCCGGAATCAAAGTTAGTTCCGGATACTGTGGGAAGATTAGCAGATATCTGGACACCAAGAAAAAAAAGGTTCAGTGGGATGAACTCTCACGACTGTCACGTGATGATGACGCAGCTACTCCCGGTTGCACTTAGAGGGATTATGGACACACACGTCCGTGAGACACTTATTGACCTATGCCACATTTTTGATGTTATCTCTCGAAAGTCGATCAGTGTCAAGCAACTCCATAGGCTACATGAAGAGATCGTTGTCATACTAAATGAATAACCGTCTCGCAATAAACAAGATCCAGATATAATGTTCATGCTCAACGCTGGCACCAAATAACAATTATGGAGGTCTAAAACTAATCCCGAAGGTAGATGTAGAGGTAGCGTGCCGACGGCGATCACATCAACCTTGGAACCATTCCCGACGCGCATCGTCACCTCGTCCTTAGCCAATCTCCGCTTATTCCGTAGCTCCTGTTTCGAGTTACAAATATGAGCAACCGAACCAGTATCAAATACCCAGGCGCTACTGCGAGCATTAGTGAGGAACACATCAATAACATGTATATCAAATATAACTTTGCTCACTTTGCCATCCTTCTTATCCGCCAAATACTTGGGGCAGTTCCGCTTCCAGTGACCAGTCCCTTTGCAGTAGAAGCACTCTGTTTCAGGCCTGGGTCCAGCTTTGGGTTTCTTCGTGAGAGCGGCAACTTGCTTGCCGTTCTTCTTGAAGTTCCCCTTCTTTCCCTTGCCCTTTTTCTTGAAATTAGTGGTTTTGTTAACCATCAACACTTGATGCTCCTTCTTGATTTCTACCTCCGCTGATTTCAGCATCGCGAAGAGCTCGAGAATTGTCTTCTCCATCCCTTGCATATTATAGTTCATCACGAAGCCTTTATAGCTTGGTGGCAGTGACTGAAGAACTCTGTCAATAACTCTCTCAACCGGAAGATCAATTCCCAGCTGAGTCAAGTGGTTGTGGTACCCAGACATTCTGAGTTTGTGTTCACTGACAGAACTGTTCTCCTCCATCTTACAGCTAAAGAACTTGTTGGAGACTTCATATCTCTCAACCCGGGCATTAGCTTGAAATATCAATTTCAGCTCTTGGAACATCTCATATGCTTCGTGGCGTTCAAAATGCTTTTGCAGTCCCGGTTCTAAGCCATAGAGCATGGCACACTGAACTATCGAGTAGTCATCAGATCGAGCCTGCCAGGCGTTCACAACGTCTGCAGCAGGTCCATCACCTAGCGGTGCATCAAGGACATAATTCTTCTGTGCAGCAATGAGGATAATCCTCAAGTTACGGACCCAGTCCGTGTAGTTGCTACCATCATCTTTCAACTTAGCTTTCTCTAGGAACGCATTAAAATTCAACGGAAAAGTAGCACGGGCCATTTATCTATAACATAGATATGCAAAGAAACTATCAAGACTAAGTTCATGATAAATTAAGTTCAATTAATCAAATTACTAATGAACTCCCACTTAAATTAACATCCCTCAAGTTAACTAAGTGATACATGATCCAAATCAACTAGCCCATGTCCGATCATCACGTGAGATGGGATAGTCATCAATGGTGAACATCTCCATGTTGATCATATCTACTATATGACTCATGTTCGACCTTTCGGTCTCCAGTGTTCCGAGACCATGTCTGTACATGCTAGGCTCGTCAAGTTTAACCCAAGTATTCTGCTTGTGTAAAACTGGCTTACACCCGTTGTATGTGAACGTAGAATCTATCACACCCGATCATCACGAGGTGCTTCGAAACGACGAACTTTAGCAACGGTGCATACTCGGGGAGAACACTTTTATCTTGAAATTTAGTCAAGGGATCATCTTATAATGCTACCGCCGTTCCAAGCAAAATAAGATGCATAAAGGATAAACATCACATGCAATCAAAATATGTGACATGATATGGCCATCATCTTGTGCTTTTGATCTCCATCTCCAAAGCATCGTCATGATCTCCATCGTCACCGGCTCGACGCCTTGATCTCCATCATTGCGTCGTGGTCGTCTCGCCAACTATTGCTTCTATAACTATTGCTAACGCATAGCGATAAAGTAAAGCAATTACATGGCGCTTGCATTTCATACAATAAAGAGACAACCATAAGGCTCCTGTCGGTTGCCGATAAATTACAAAACATGATCATCTCATACAATAACGTATATCACATCATGTCTTGACCATATCACATCACATCATACCCTGCAAAAACAAGTTATACAACCTCTACTTTGTTGTTGCAAGTTTTACGTGGCTGCTACGGGCCTCTAGCAAGAACCGTTCTTACCTACGGCACAAAACCACAATGGTGATTTATCAAGTTTGCTGTTTTAACCTTCAACAAGGACCGGCCGCAGTCAAATTTGAATCAACTAAAGTAGGAGAAACAGACACCCGCCAGCCACCTTTATGCAAAACAAGTTGCATGTCTATCGGTGGAACCGGTCTCATGTACGTGGACATGTAAGGTTGGTCCGGGCCGCTTCATCTTACAATACCGCCGAATCAAAATAAGACGTTTGGTGGTAAGCAGTATGACGATCACTGTCCTTTGTCCGGTGATATGTTACTTGCCCGAGATTCGATCGTCGGTATCTCCATACCTAGTTCAATCTCATTGCCGGCAAGTCTCTTTACTCGTTCCGTAATAAAAGATTCCATGACTAACCCATTAGTCACATGCTTGCAAGCTTCTTGTGACGTTGTATTACCGAGAGGGCCCAGAGATATCTCTCCGTCATATGGAGTGACAAATCCCAGTCTCGATCCATGCAACCCAACAGACACCTTCGGAGATACCTGTAGAGCATCTTTACGATCACCCTATTATGAAGTGACGATTGATAGCACACAAGGCATTCCTCTGGTATCCGAGAGTGACATGACCTCATGGTCTAAGGAACAGATACTTGACATGAAGAAAGCTGTAGCAAATAACTAAACGATCTGATGCTAAGCTTACGGTTGGGTCTTGTCCATCACATCATTCTCCTAATGATGTGATCCCATTATCAAATGACAACTCATGTCTATGGTTAGGAAACCTTAACCATCTTTGATCAACGAGCGAGTCTAGTAGAGGCTCACTAGGGACACAGTGTTGTTTATGTATCCACACATGTATTTAAGTTTCCGGTCAATACAATTCTAGCATGAATAATAAACATTTATCATGAACAAGGAAATATGATAATAACCAATTTATTATTGCCTCTACGGCATATTTACAACAGTCTCCCACTTGCACTAGAGTCAATAATATAGTTTACATTGTAATGAATCTAACACCCATGCAGTCTTGGTGCTGATCATGTTTTGCTCGCGGAAGAGGTTTAGTCAACGGGTCTACCACATTCAGATCCGCATGTACTTTGCAAAGTTCTATGTCTCCCTCCTTGAAGTAATTACGGATGGAGTTGAAGCGGCGTTTGATGTGATTGGTCTTCTTGTGAAACCTGGGCTCCTTGGCAATGGCAATAGCTCCAGTGTTGTCACAAAAGATAGTCATTGGATCCGATGCACTAGGTATTACTCCTAGATCGGATATGAACTCCTTCATCCTGACTCCTTCTTACGCTGCTTTCGAAGCAGCTATATACTCCGCTTCACATGTAGATCCCGCTACGAAGCTTTGCTTGGAACTTCACCAACTGACTGCTCCACCATTCAATATATATACGTATCCGGTTTGAGACTTAGAGTCATCCGGATCTGTGTCGAAGCTAGCCTCGACGTAACCCTTTATGACGAGCTCTTCGTCACCTCCATAAACGAGAAACATGTCCTTGGTCCTCTTCAGGTACTTAAGGATATTCTTGACTGCTGTCCAGTGATCTACTCCTGGATCACTTTGGTACCTCCCTGCCAAACTTATGGCAAGGCACACATCAGGTCCAGTACACAGCATGGCATGCATTATAGAGCCTATGGCTGAAGCATAGGGGATGACTTTCATCCTTTCTCTTTCTTCTGCCGTGGTCGGGCTTTGAGTCTTACTCAACTTCACACCTTACAACACAGGCAAGAACCCTTTCTTTGACTGGTCCATTTTGAACTTCTTCAAAATCTTGTCAAGGCATGTGCTTTGTGAAAGTCCTATTAGGCATCTTGATCCATCTCTATAGATTTTAATGCCAAATATGTAAGAAGCTTCACCCAGGTCTTTCATTGAAAAACTCTTGTTCAAATAACCTTTTATGCTTTCCAAAAATTCTATATCATTTCCAGTCAACAATATGTCATCCTCATACAATATTAGAAATGCTACAGAGCTCCCACTCACTTTCTTGTAAATACAAGCTTCTCCATAAGTTTGTATAAAACCAAAATCTTTGATCACCTCATCAAAGCGTATATTCCAACTCCGAGATGCTTGCACCAGTCCATAGATGGATCATTGGAGCTTGCATACTTTGTTAGCACCTTTAGGATCGACAAAACCTTCCGGTTACAACTCTTCCTTAAGAAACCCGTTAAGGAACACTGTTTTGACGTCCATCTGCCAGATCTCATAATCATAAAATGCAGCAATTGCTAACATAATTCTAACAGACTTAAGCATCGCTATGGGTGAGAAAGTCTCATCGTAGTCAACCCCTTGAATTTGTTGGAAACCCTTTGCGACAAGTCAAGCTTTATAGACGGTGACATTACCATCAGTGTATGTCTTCTTCTTAAAGATCCATTTATTCTCAATGGCCTGCCGGTCATCGGGCAAGTCCACCAAAGTCCATACTTTGTTCTCATACAAGGATCCTATCTCGGATTTCATGGCCTCAAGCCATTTGTCAGAATCCGGGCTTATCATTGCTTCTTCATAGTTCGTAGGTTCGCCGTTGTCTAACAACATGACTTCCAGGACGGGATTACTTACCACTCTGGTGCCGAACGTACCCTGGCCGACCTACGAAGTTCAGTAGTAACTTGATCCGAAGTTTCATGATCATCATCATTAGCTTCCTCTCCGGCTGGTGTAGACATCACGGGAACTTTTTCTGTGATGTGCTATCTTCCAATTCGAGAGAAAATACAATTACCTCATCAAGTTCTACTTTCCTCCCACTCACTTCTTTCGAGAGAAACTCCTTCTCTAGAAAGGACCCATTCTTGGCAACAAAGATTTTGCCCTCGGATCTGTGATAGAAGGTATACCCAATAGTCTCTTTAGGATATCCTATGAAGATGCACTTCTCCGCTTTGGGTTCGAGCTTATCAGGCTGAAGCCTCTTGACATAAGCGTCGCATCCCCAAACTTTAAGAAACGACAGTTTAGGTTTCTTGCCAAACCATAACTCATACGGTGTCGTCTCAACGGATTTAGACGATGCCCTGTTTAAAGTGAATGCGGCTGTTTCTAATGCATAACCCCAAAACGATAGTGGCAAATCGGTAAGAGACATCATAGAACATACCATATCCAATAGAGTATGATTACGACGTTCGGACACACCATTACACTGTGGTGTTCCAGGTGGCGTGAGCTGTGAAACAATTCCACATTGTCTTAAATGCATACCAAACTCGTATCTCAAATATTCACCTCCACGATCATATCGTAGAAATTTAATTTTCTTATTACGATGATTCTCTACTTCACTCTGAAACTCCTTGAACTTTTCAAATGTTTCAGACTTGTGTTTCATTAAGTAAATATACCCATATCTACTCAAATCACCTGTGAAGGTAAGAAAATAACGATATCCACCACGTGCTTCAACACTCATCGGACCGCATACATCGGTATGTATTATTTCCAACAAGTCACTTGCTCGCTCCATTGATCCGGAAAACGGGGTTTTAGTCATCTTGCCCATGAGGCATGGTTCACATGTCTCAAATGATTCATAATCAAGAGATTCCAAAAGTCCATCAGCATGGAGTTTCTTCATGCGCTTTACACCAATATGACCTAAGCGGCAGTGCCACAAGTATGTGGTACTATCATCATTAACTTTGCATCTTTTGGCATCGATATTATGAATATGTGTATCACTACGATCGAGATTCAATAGAAATAAACCATTCACAAGGGTGCATGACCATAAAAGATATTATTCATATAAATAGAACAACCATTATTCTTTGACTTAAATGAATAACCGTCTCGCAATAAACAAGATCCAGATATAATGTTCATGCTTAACGCAGGCACCAAATAAAAACTATTCGGGTTCAAAACTAATCCCGAAGGTAAACGTAGAGGGAGCGTGCCGACGGTGATCACATCAACCTTGGAACCATTTCCGACGCGCATCGTCACCTCATCCTTAGCTAGTCTTCGTTTATTCCGCAGCTCCTGTTTCGAGTTACAAATATTAGCAACCGAACCAGTATCAAATACCCAGGCGCTACTACAAGCACTAGTATGGTACACATCAATAATATGTATGTCAAATATACCTTTGTTGACGTTGCCAGCCTTCTTATCTGCCAAGTACTTGGGGCAGTTCCGCTTCCAGTGACCATTCCCCTTGCAATAGAAGCATCCAGTCTCAGGTTTGGGTCCAGCCTTGGGTTTCTTCACGGGAGCGGCAACTGGCTTGCCATTCTTCTTGAAGTTCCCTTTCTTTCCCTTGCCTTTCTTCTTGAAACTGGTGGTCTTGTTGACCATCAACACTTGATGTTCTTTCTTGATTTCTACCTCCGTGGCTTTAAGCATCGCTAAGAGCTCAGGAATTGTCTTTTCCATCCCTTGCATGTTATAGTTCATCACAAAGCTCTTGTAGCTTGGTGGCAGTGACTGGAGAACTCTGTCAATCGCTACTTCATCCGGAAGATTAACTCCCAACTAATTCAAGCGGTTGAAGTACCTAGACATCTTGAGTACGTGCTCACTAATGGAGCCGTTCTCCTCCATCTTGCAGCTAAAGAACTTGCCAGAGGTTTCATACCTCTCGACCCGGGCGTGAGCCTGAAGTACCAATTTCAGCTCTTGGAACATCTCATATGCTCCGTGGTGCTCAAAACGTCATTGGAGTCCCGGTTCTAAGCCGTAAAGCATGGCGCACTGAACTATCGAGTAGTCATCAGAACGTGCCTGCTAGACGTTCATAACATCTGTAGGTGACGCTTGAGGGGGTGCATCATCAAGCGGTGCATCAAGGACATATACTTTATCTCCATCTCCAAAGCACCGGCATGATCACCATCGTCACCGGTGTGACACCATGATCTCCATCATCGTGCCATCATGTGGTTGTCTTCGCCAACTATTGCTTCTACGACTATTTCTAACTCATAGCAATAAAGTAAAGCAATTACATGGCGTTTAATCATTGACACGCAGGTCATACAATAAATTAAAGACAACCCTATGGCTCCTGCCGGTTGCCGTACTCATTGACATGCAAGTCATGAACCTATTACAAAACATGATCATCTCATACATCAACATATATCACATCACGTTCTGGCCATACCACATCACAACATGCCCTGAAAAAACAAGTTAGACGTCCTCTACTTTGTTGTTGCAAATTTTACGTGGCTGCTATGGGCAACTAGCAAGAACCATTCTTACCTATGCCAAGCCACAATGGTGATATACAAGTTGCCTTTTAACCTTCTACAAGGACCGCCCTTGTCAAATCAGATTCAACTAAAGTGGGAGAGACAGACACCCGCAAAGCCACTTTTATGCAATACAAGTTGCATGTGAGTCAGTGGAACCAGTCTCTTGTGCGAGGACAAGTAAGGTTGGTCCGAGCCGCTTCATCCCACAATACCGCCGAATCCAAATAAGACAAAGGAAGTAAGCAATTTGAACATCAACGCACACAACTTCCTTGTGTTCTACTCGTGCATATACATCTATGCATAGACCTAGCTCATCATGCCACTGATGGGGAACGAAGCATGAAAATCCAAAAAATTCCTACGAACACCCAAGATCTAATCTAGGAGATGCATAGCAACGAGAGGGGAGTGTGTCTACATACCCTTGTAGACCGAAAGCGGAAGCGTATAAAACGCGGTTGATGTAGTCGTACTCTTCGCGATCCAATCATTATCCAGTCGATCTAGCGCCGAACGGACGACACCTCCGAGTTTAGCACACGTGCAGCTCGGTGACGTCTCCTCCTCCTTGATCCAGCAAGTGAAGGGGGAGAAGTAGATGGGATCACAACCAGCACGACGGCGTGGTGGTGATGATGGTGGTGGAGTGCCGGCAGGGCTTCTCCAAGATATACCGGGACGAGGAGGTGGTAGAGAGGGGGAGGGGGTATGCCAGGAGAGGGGTGCGGATGCCCTCCCACACCCCCACTATATATAGGGGCAAGGGGAGGGGGCTCCGGCCCTAGCCCCTCCTCCAAGGGAGGGGGCGGCGGCCTAGGGGGGTGCCTTGCCCCCCAAGGCAAGTGGGGTGCCCCTCCCCACTAGGGTTTCCCCCCTCTAGCCGCATGGACCTGTTGGGGCTGGTGCACCTGGCCCATGCAGGCCAGAGCGCCCCCCTTACAGCCCATGTGGGTCCCTGGGGCAGGTAGACCCCTCCGGTGGACCCCCGGAACCCCTTCGGTGCCTCCGGTATACTGCCGGCATGCCCCCGAACTATTCCGGTAGCCAAAATAGGACTTCCCATATATAAATCTTTACCTCCGGACCATTCCGGAACTCCTCGTGATGTCCGAGATCTCATCCGAGACTCCGAACAACCTTCGGTCACCAATACAATTATTCCAATACTACTCTAGCGTCAACGAATGTTAAGCGTGCGACCCTACGGGTTCGAGAATCATGTAGACATGACCGAGACACCTCTCCGGTCAATAACCAATAGTGGGACCTGGATGCCCATATTGGTTCCTACATATTCTCTGAAGATCTTCATCGATTGAACCACGATGTCAAGGATTCAGTTAATCCCATATGCAATTCCCTTTGTCCGGCGATATGTTACTTGCCCGAGATTCGATCGTCGGTATCTCCATACCTAGTTCAATCTCGTTGCCGGCAAGTCTCTTTACTCGTTCCGTAATACAAGATCCTGTGACTAACCCATTAGTCACATGCTTGCAAGCTTCGTGTGATGTTGTATTACCGAGAGGGCCCAGAGATATCTCTCCGTCATACGGAGTGACAAATCCCAGTCTCGATCCATGCAACCCAACAGACACCTTCGGAGATACCTGTAGAGCATCTTTATGATCACCCTATTACGAAGTGACGTTTGATAGCACACAAGTCATTCCTCTGGTATCAGGGAGTGACATGACCTTATGGTCTAAGGAACAGATACTTGACATGAAGAAAGCTGTAGCAAATAACTAAACGATCTGATGCTAAGCTTACGGTTGGGTCTTGTCCATCACATCATTCTCCTAATGATGTGATCCCGTTATCAAATGACAACTCATGTCTATGGTTAGGAAACCTTAACCATCTTTGATCAACGAGCTAGTCTAGTAGAGGCTCACTAGGGACACGGTGTTGTTTATGTATCCACACATGTATTTAAGTTTCCGGTCAGTACAATTCTAGCATGAATAATAAACATTTATCATGAACAAGGAAATATGATAATAACCAATTTATTATTGCCTCTAGGGCATATTTCCAACACAAAATTGCTCCTGCCCCGGTTCCGCCTCGAGACAGCGGCGCTTCGTCCTGAAAGTCTTCTTCTGATTTTTTCTAGGGCAAATATCATCTTATAGGAGAAGATGGGCCCCGGAGGCCTGCCAGGGGCCCCACAAGCTCGGGGGGCGCGCCCAGGGGGTAGGGCGCCCCCCCAGGCTTGTGGCTTCCTGGTGGGGCCCCCTCTGGTATTTCTTCCGCCAATATTTTTTATATATTCCAAAACAATTCTCCGTAAATTTCTAGGTCATTTGGAGATGTGCAGAATAGCTATCTCTGCTGTAGCCCTTTCCGGTCCAGAATTCCAGCTGCCGGCAATCTCCCTCTTCATGTAAAACTTGCAAAATAAGAGAGAAAAGACATAAGAATTGTATCATAAAGTGAAATAATGACCCAAAATATAATAAATATCAGTAGGAAAACATGATGCAAAATGGACGTATCAGCCATCTCCTCTTGGATGACACTCATGTGCGTCCGGAAAGTATCGGTGATTCGAATAGATTCCAACTCAGGTGCTAGAACCATGTTGCAAAAGTGGGTTGGACCTTCGTTCTCATGGATATGGGATAGCGAGGTTGTGGAGTTGCAAGTCCATGACCGGGAGCTCGAGAGAGAAGCAACAGAGGATTCTGGATGGATAACGAAGCGGTGGTGTTGACTCACAGAAGGATAGGGATGTGCTGGCTGGATTAGGATATTTCCAGAGAAAGGTGGGACCATAAGAGAACAACAATGTTTCAATTCACGTGCGATCCGACGGCTGCGCACGGAGACGATGCATCGATTGAAACGGTCGGTGGATTGTGAGTGTTTTTCTTCGTCGGCACTCACCAGGCTAATAACGGTCCGCACGTCGACCGCTTCCGCTACCGTCAGTTTAATTTTTTGATTACGCGATGCACATCGACTACTATTGTTGGAAACATGCCCTAGAGGCAATAATAAATTGGTTATTATTATATTTCCTTGTTCATGATAATCGTTTATTATCCATGCTATAATTGTATTGATTGGAAACTCAAATACATGTGTGGGTACATAGACAACACTGTGTCCCTAGTAAGCCTCTAGTTAACTAGCTCGTTGATCAAAGATGGTTAAGGTTTCCTAGCCATAGACATGAGATGTCATTTGATAACGGGATCACATCATTAGGAGAATGATGTGATGGACAAGACCTAAACTATAAACGTAGCATGTGATCGTGTCAGTTTATTGCTATTGTTTTCTGCATGTCAAGTATCTGTTCCTATGACCATGAGATCATACAACTCCCTGACATCGGAGGAGTACCTTGTGTGTATCAAACGTCGCAAACGTAACTGGGTGACTATAAAGGTGCTCTACAGGTATCTCCGAGGGTGTCTGTTGGGTTGGCATGGATCAAGACTGGGATTTGTTACTCCGTGTGACGGAGAGGTATCTCAGGGCCCACTCGGTAATACAACATCACAATGAGCCTTGCAAGCAATGTGACTAAAGTGTTAGCCACGGGATCTTGTATTACGGAACGAGTAAAGAGACTTGCCAGTAACGAGATTGAACTAGGTATAGAGATACCGACGATCGAATCTTGGGCAAGTAACATACCGAAGAACAAAGGGAACAGCAAACAGGATTAACTGAATCCTTGACATAGAGGTTCGACCGATAAAGATCTTCGTAGAATATGTAGGAGCCAATATGGGCATCCAGGTCCTGCTATTGGTTATTGATCGTAGAGGTGTCTCGGTCATGTCTACATAGTTCTCGAACCCGCAGGGTCTACACACTTAACGTTTGGTGACGATTAGTATAGTTGAGTTATTGTGTTGGTGACCGAAGGTTGTTCGGAGTCCCGGATAAGATCCAGGACATGACAAGGGTCTCCGGAAGAGTCCGGAGGTAAAGATTAATATATGTGATAATAGTGTTTTGATCTCCGGAAAGGTTCCGGAATTCACCGGAAGGGGTTCCGGGTGTTTACCGAAGTGTTCGGGTGCAGCAACACTTTATATGAGCCAAAGGGGTAAAGCCCATGAGGTATTGGAAAGTGCAAAAGGAAGTTTTGCTACTGCCTTAAGCGGTACTACCGCTGGTAAAGGCAGTACTACCGCGTAAGCGGTACTACCGCTTGTTGGAAGCGGTACTACCGCCCAAGCGGTACTACCGCTTGTGTGAAGCGGTACTACCGCTCAAGCGGTACTACCGCTCGTGAGCGGTACTACCGCTTGTGCGCGGTACTGCAGGGATCCGAGTTGGACTCTTTCCCTGCGGGCCAAACCGACCTTGTGCGGGCAAAACCGACCTGGAGGAGGCTTTTACTCCAAGTTTAGACCCCAAGGCTCAACATATAAATAGAGGGGCAGGGCTAGCACACGGGACACATTAAGATTTCCCAAACCGTGTGTCGGCAACCCTAACCCTCTAGTTCTCCCGTCATAATCTCCGTAGTGCTTGGCGAAGCCCTGCAGAGATTGTTCCTCACCACCATCACCACGCCGTCGTGCTGCCGGAACTCATCTACTACTTCATCATCGCTCGCTGGATCGAGGAGGTGAAGGCGTCATCAAGCCGTACGTGTGTTGAACGCGGAGGTGTCGTCCGTTCGGCACTAGTTCGTGATCGGATCGAGGGACGACTTGCGATTTGGATCGCGGAGACGTTCGACTACATCAACCGCGTTTCTTAACGCTTCCGCTTAGCGATCTACAAGGGTATGTAGATTCACTCTCCCTCTCGTAGATGCTCATCACCATGGATAGATCTTGTGTGTGCGTAGGAAAATTTTTGTTTCCCATGCAACGTTCCCCAACAGTGTCATCTGAGCTAGGTCTATGCGTAGATGAGATCTCGAGTAGAACACAAACGAGTTGTGGGCGTGGGTGTATACATATTGCTTGCCGTTACTAGTTGATACTTGATTCGGCGGTATTGTGAGATGAAGCGGCCCGGACCGACATTACGCGTACGCTTACGCGAGACAGGTTCCTTCAACTGACATGTAACTTCGTTGCATAAAGATGGCTAGCGGGTGTCTGTCTCTCTCACTTTAGTTGAATCGATTTCAATGAAGAGGGTTCTTTTAGAAGATCAAAAAGCAATCACTACACCACGTTGTGGTTTTGCGTAGGTAAGAACGGTTCTTGCAAACCCGTAGCAGCCACGTAAAACTTGCAACAACAATTAGAGGACGTCTAACTTGTTTTTGCAGGGTATGTTGTGATGTGATATGGCCAATTACATGATGAGATATATGTGATGTATGAGATGATCATGTGTTGTATAGAATATCACGACTTGCATGTCGATGAGTACGGCAACTGGTAGGAGCCATAGAGTTGTCTTTAATTATTTTCGCCGTTTTTGCTTTACTTTATCGCTATGAGTTAGCTATAGTCGTGGAAGCAACAGTCGGCGTGACAACCACATGGCGACACGTTGATGGAGATCAAGATGATGGAGATCATGGTGTCATGCCGGTGACGATGGAGATCATGCCGGTGCTTTGGAGATGGAGATCAAAAGCACAAGTTCATGGCCATATCATGTCACTTATGATTTGCATGTGATGTTAATCCTTTTATGCATCTTATTTTGCTTAGGATGACGGTAGCATTATAAGGTGATCCCTCACTTAAATTTCAAGATAAAATTGTGTTCTCCCCGAGTGTGCACCGTTGCGAAAGTTTGTCGTTTCGAGACACGCCGTGATGATCGGGTGTGATAGACTCTACGTTCACATACAACGGGTGTAAGCCATGTTGCACGTGCGGAACACTCGGGTTAAACTTGAAGAGCCTAGCATGTACAGACATGGCCTCGGAACACAAGAGACCGAAAGGTCGAACATGAGTCATATAGTAGATATGATCAACATGAAGATGTTCACCATTGAAACCACCTCAACTCACGTGCTGATCGGACTTGAGTTGGTAGATTTGGATCATGTTACACTCAAATGATCGGAGGGATGTCAATTTGAGTGGGAGTTTTTAAGTAATATGATTAACTAAACTCATTATCTAGAACAATAGTCTAAGTTGTCTTTGCTATATTTATGTTGTAGATCATGGCTCGCGCAGTAGCACCCCTGAATTTTAATGCGTTCCTAGAGAAAGCTAAGTTGAAAGATGATGGAAGTAACTTTGTGGACTGGGCCCGTAATCTAAGGATTATCCTTACGGCTTCCCAGAAGGCTTATGTCCTTGATGCACCGCTTGGTGATCCACCCGCTCCAGTTGAGTCTCTAGACGTTGTGAACGCCTGGCAGGCTCGTTCTGAAGATTACTCAATAGTTCAATGTGCAATATTGTATGGCTTAGAACCGGGACTTCAAAGACGTTTTGAACGTCATGGAGCATATGAGATGTTCCAGGAGTTGAAGTTTATCTTTCAGAAGAATGCCCGGATCGAGAGATATGAGATCTCCGATAAGTTCTATGCTTGCAAGATGGAGGAGAACGGGTCTATCAGTGATCACGTACTCAGAATGTCTGGGTACTCCACCCGTCTGGCAGAATTGGGGATGCCCCTTCCACCAGAGGCTATCACTGACAGAGTTCTTCAATCATTGCCACCTAGCTACAAGAGCTTCGTGTTGAACTATAACATGCACGGGATGAACAAGTCAGTCGCCGAGCTGTTTGCGATGCTGAAAGCCGCTGAGTCTGAAATTCAGAAGGAGCATCAAGTGTTGATGGTCAATAAAACCACTAGTTTCAAGAAAAATGGCAAGGGTAAGAAGGGTAACTCCAAGAAGAGTGGCAAAGCAGTTGCTCCTCTCGTGAAGAAACCCAAGGCTGGACCCAAACCAGAAACTGAGTGCTTTCATTGCAAGGGAACTGGACACTGGAAGCGGAACTGCCAGAAGTATTTGGCTGACAAGAAGGCGGCCAACAACAAACAAGGTATATATGATATACATGTTATTGATGTGTACCTTACCAACTCTCGTTGTAGTGCCTGGGTATTTGATACCGGTGCGGTTGCTCATATTTGCAACTCAAAACAGGAACTGCGGAATAGACGGAGGCTGGCAAAGGATGAAGTGACGATGCGCGTGGGAAATGGTTCCAAGGTTGATGTGATCGCCGTCGGCACGCTCGCTCTTCGATTACCATCGGGATTAGTGATGAACCTGAATAATTGTTATTTAGTGCCTGCGTTAAGCATGAACATTATATCTGGATCTTGTTTATTGCGAGACGGTTACTCATTTAAATCAGAGAATAATGGTTGTTCTATTTATATGAGTAATATCTTTTATGGTCATGCACCCAATGTGAGGGGTTTATTCTTATTGAATCTCGATAGTAATGATACACATGTTCATAACATTGATGCCAAAAGATGTAGAATTGATAATGATAATACCACTTTCTTGTGGCACTGCCGTTTAGGTCATATTGGCGTAAAACGCATGAGGAAGCTCCATGCTGATGGACTTTTGGAGTCACTTGATTTTGAATCACTTGACACATGTGAGCCATGCCTCATGGGCAAGATGACTAAAACGCCGTTCTCTGGAACAATGGAACGGGCAAGTGACTTATTGGAAATCATACATACTGATGTGTGCGGTCCGATGAGTATTGAGGCGCGCGGTGGTTATCATTACTTTCTCACCTTCACTGATGACTTAAGTAGATATGGGTATATTTACTTAATGAAACACAAGTCTGAAACATTTGAAAAGTTCAAACAATTTCAGAGTGAAGTTGAGAATCATCGTAACAAGAAGATTAAATTCCCACGATCTGATCGAGGAGGAGAATATCTGAGTTATGAGTTTGGCAGTCACTTAAGACAGTGTGGAATTGTTTCACAATTGACACCGCCTGGAACACCACAGCGTAATGGTGTGTCCGAACGTCGTAATCGAACCTTATTGGATATGGTGCGATCTATGATGTCTCTTGCCGATTTGCCACTATCGTTTTGGGGTTATGCATTAGAGACAGCTGCATTCACTTTAAATAGGGCACCATCGAAATCCGTTGAGACGACGCCATATGAACTTTGGTTTGGCAAGAAGCCAAAGCTGTCGTTTCTTAAAGTTTGGGGATGTGATGCTTATGTCAAAAAGCTTCAGCCTGAAAAGCTGGAACCCAAAGCGGAAAAATGCGTCTTCATAGGATACCCAAAAGAGACAGTTGGGTATACCTTCTACCTCAGATCCGAAGGCAAAGTGTTTGTCGCTAAAAACGGAACATTTCTTGAGAAAGAGTTTCTCTTGAAAGAATTGAGTGGGAGGAAGATAGAACTTGATGAGGTTGTTGAACCTTTACTTCAACCTAAAAGTAGCGCAGCGCAGAAAGATGTTTCTGTAGAGCCTACATCAGCTGAAGAGGAAGTTAATGATGATGATCATGAAGCTTTGGATCAAGTTGCTATCGAACCTCGTAGGTCGACAAGGACGCGTAATGCTCCTGAGTGGTACGGCAACCCTGTCTTAGAGGTCATGTTGTTGGACAACGATGAACCTACGAGCTATGGAGAAGCGATGATGGGCCCGGATTCCGAGAAGTGGTTAGAGGCCATGAAATCCGAGATGGGATCCATGTATGAAAACAAAGTATGGACTTTGGAAGTATTACCTGAAGGGCGTAAGGCCATTCAGAACAAATGGATCTTTAAGAGGAAGACGGACGAGGACGGTAATGTCACCGTCTATAAAGCTCGACTTGTGGCAAATAGTTTTTCACAAGTTCAAGGAGTTGACTACGATGAGACCTTCTCACCCGTAGCGATGCTTAAGTCCGTCAGAATCATGTTAGTAATAGCTGCCTTTTTCGATTATGAAATTTGGCAGATGGATGTCAAAACAGCGTTCCTTAACGGTTTCCTTAAGGAAGAGTTGTATATGATGCAACCAGAAGGTTTTGTCGATCCAGAGAATGCTAACAAAGTTTGCAAACTCCAGCGATCCATTTATGGACTGGTGCAAGCATCTCGGAGTTGGAATCTTCGCTTTGATGAGGTGATCAAAGCGTTCGAGTTTATACAAGTTTACGGAGAAGCTTGTATTTACAAGAAAGTGAGTGGGAGCTCTATAGCGTTTCTAATATTATATGTGGATGACATATTACTGATTGGAAACAATATAGAAATGTTGGAAAGCGTGAAGGAATATTTGAACAAGAGTTTTTCAATGAAGGACCTAGGAGAAGCTGCTTTCATATTAGGCATCAAGATCTATAGAGATAGATCGAGACGTTTAATAGGACTTTCACAAAGCACATACCTTGATAAGATTTTGAAGAAGTTCAAAATGGATCAGTCCAAGAAGGGGTTCTTGCCTGTGTTGCAAGGTGTGAAGTTGAGTAAGACTCAATGCCCAGTGACTGCAGAAGATAGAGAAAAGATGAGTGCCCTCCCCTATGCTTCAGCCATAGGCTCTATCATGTATGCAATGCTGTGCACAAGACCCGATGTCAGCCTTGCCATAAGTATGGTCGGAAGGTTTCAAAGTGATCCAGGAATGGAACACTGGACGGCGGTCAAGAATATCCTGAAGTACCTGAAAAGGACTAAGGACATGTTTCTCGTTTATGGAGGTGATCAAGAGCTCGTCGTAAAGGGTTACGTCGATGCAAGCTTTGACACTGATCCGGATGACTCTAAGTCGCAAACCGGATACGTATTTATTCTTAACGGGGGTGCGGTTAGCTGGTGCAGTTCCAAGCAAAGCGTGGTAGCTGATTCTACATGCGAAGCGGAGTACATCGCTGCCTCGGAGGCGGCGAAGGAAGGTGTCTGGATGAAGGAGTTCATGACAGATCTTGGAGTAGTGCCGAGTGCGCTTAACCCAATGACTCTGTTTTGTGATAATACTGGTGCCATTGCTCTAGCCAAGGAACCAAGATTTGACAAGAGGACCAGGCACATAAAGCGACATTTCAATTCCATCCGCGATTACATCAAGGAGGACGACATAAATATTTGCAAAGTACACACGGATCTGAATGTTGCAGATCCGATGACTAAACCTCTTCCAAGGGCTAAACATGAACAACACCAGAACTGCATGGGTGTTCGATTCATTACAATGTAAATCACATAGTGATGTGAACTAGATTATTGACTCTAGTGCAAGTGGGAGACTGTTGGAAATATGCCCTAGAGGCAATAATAAATTGGTTATTATTATATTTCCTTGTTCATGATAATCGTTTATTATCCATGCTATAATTGTATTGATTGGAAACTCAAATACATGTGTGGGTACATAGACAACACTGTGTCCCTAGTAAGCCTCTAGTTAACTAGCCCGTTGATCAAAGATGGTTAAGGTTTCCTAGCCATAGACATGAGATGTCATTTGATAATGGGATCACATCATTAGGAGAATGATGTGATAGACAAGACCCAAACTATAAATGTAGCATGTGATCGTGTCAGTTTATTGCTATTGTTTTCTGCATGTCAAGTATCTGTTCCTATGACCATGAGATCATACAACTCCCTGACATCGGAGGAGTACCTTGTGTGTATCAAACGTCGCAACGTAACTGGGTGACTATAAAGGTGCTCTACAGGTATCTCCGAGGGTGTCTGTTGGGTTGGCATGGATCAAGACTGGGATTTGTTACTCCGTGTGACGGAGAGGTATCTCAGGGCCCACTCGGTAATACAACATCACAATGAGCCTTGCAAGCAATGTGACTAAAGTGTTAGCCACGGGATCTTGTATTACGGAACGAGTAAAGAGACTTGCCAGTAACGAGATTGAACTAGGTATAGAGATACCGACGATCGAATCTCGGGCAAGTAACATACCGAAGAACAAAGGGAACAGCATACGGGATTAACTGAATCCTTGACATAGAGGTTCGACCGATAAAGATCTTCGTAGAATATGTAGGAGCCAATATGGGCATCCAGGTCCCGCTATTGGTTATTGATCGTAGAGGTGTCTCGGTCATGTCTACATAGTTCTCGAACCCGCAGGGTCTACACACTTAACGTTTGGTGACGATTAGTATAGTTGAGTTATTGTGTTGGTGACCGAAGGTTGTTCGGAGTCCCGGATAAGATCCAGGACATGACGAGGGTCTCCGGAAGAGTCCGGAGGTAAAGATTAATATATGTGATAATAGTGTTTTGATCTCCGGAAAGGTTCCGGAATTCACCGGAAGGGGTTCCGGGTGTTTACCGAAGTGTTCGGGTGCAGCAACACTTTATATGAGCCAAAGGGGTAAAGCCCATGAGGTATTGGAAAGTGCAAAAGGAAGTTTTGCTACTGCCTTAAGCGGTACTACCGCTGGTAAAGGCAGTACTACCGCGTAAGCGGTACTACCGCTTGTTGGAAGCGGTACTACCGCCCAAGCGATACTACCGCTTGTGTGAAGCGGTACTACCGCTCAAGCGGTACTACCGCTCGTGAGCGGTACTACCGCTTGTGCGCGGTACTGCAGGGATCCGAGTTGGACTCTTTCCCTGCGGGCCAAACCGACCTTGTGCGGGCAAAACCGACCTGGAGGAGGCTTTTACTCCAAGTTTAGACCCCAAGGCTCAACATATAAATAGAGGGGCAGGGCTAGCACACGGGACACATTAAGATTTCCCAAACCGTGTGTCGGCAACCCTAACCCTCTAGTTCTCCCGTCATAATCTCCGTAGTGCTTGGCGAAGCCCTGCAGAGATTGTTCCTCACCACCATCACCACGCCGTCGTGCTGCCGGAACTCATCTACTACTTCATCATCGCTCGCTGGATCGAGGAGGTGAAGGCGTCATCAAGCCGTACGTGTGTTGAACGCGTAGGTGCCGTCCGTTCGGCACTAGTTCGTGATCGGATCGAGGGACGACTTGCGATTTGGATCGCGGAGACGTTCGACTACATCAACCGCGTTTCTTAACGCTTCCGCTTAGCGATCTACAAGGGTATGTAGATTCACTCTCCCTCTCGTAGATGCTCATCACCATGGATAGATCTTGTGTGTGCGTAGGAAAATTTTTGTTTCCCATGCAACGTTCCCCAACAACTATTATATGCACAAGCTTTTCAACGTGGCCCGTGTTGTGCTCGGCAACTTTTCTGTGCTGCAAACCCTCTCCTTCAACTGTGTGCCACGTGCCCATGTTGGACCCGCACAACCACTCTCCCATTCTTATCTCGAACGAAGATAGCACAACCACATCTTTCCCCCTGAGCCTCGCCTCCTACCTCTAGTTCCCTCCCATGGTTGTGCCTCCCCCAAGCATGTACCTTAATTGTCTGTTGCGCGTAAGAAGAGAGAGCGTCCATGGTCGAATCTAGCTGCTGCAAAGACTGTTGCCTGCTGTGATGTCGGAGAAAGGGTGAAGCTGCGACCATGGACACCGGCCTACTACGCGCCCGAGGAGGCGAAGTTGTGACCATGGCCGGATCTCGTTGCTGCAAACCGGTGGTCCTGTTGCAAGCCCGGGGCACTTGCATTGTCGAGGATGTTGTGACGACAATGCCGACGATGTTGCGCGGCAGTGCTACGGTTGCAACATCGGCTGTGTTGCATTGATTGGTGCTATGGCAAACGCGGCGCTCTTGCAATGGCAGCCACGGTAGCGGATCTCACGGTGGCCGATGGTGCCACGCTCGGCGCAACTCTATGCTGGACGAGCAGCAGAGGGGATTTTTGTTGCGGTCGCGACACATACCAAGTTGCAAACACGAGAGAACTTTTTGGAAGAGCACAACACGGCTGATGTTGCAAACCGCGGAGCGCAACACCAATCATGTTGCAAACAGTTGGGCTCTATCTCTAAGGCTGCCGGTAGTGGGAGTGTCATAGCTACTATCATACATGTCAACTAGACAATTTTGAGGAGGTGACATAGAATTAAATGAAGAACACGAGGGTTGAGTATCATATCATGATACCGTATAATAATAAATACCACACTACTATATGTTTTGCATGACAATAAATAAGGTCATTTAAGATACTAACCTATGATACTATCCATTACGAGGGTAGTATCATATGTATGATACTGCCCACTACGGGCAGCCTAAGGCAACCAAGGCTAATCAGATCCATACATCATTCGGCCAACACATAGCTCCGTCCTTTTAGTGTATTCTACAAGCTATTTTTGCTGAGACTTCAAATGTGGCATTCATTTTAAATATCGAAAGACATAAATTAATGTTGTACAAGGTATTTGTCTAAGACTTCAAACCTGGCATATCATATATACGGTTCGAGTCCACTCTAGCGAATGGAATCTATGTATGCAATTGTTGGCTTGAGTGGACTAACCAACATTATTGGAATTAAAAAGTATATCTATTGTACTAAAATTGGTAGAGCCGCATAATTAACTCCCCATGATTAGATTCTTAAATACAGCATTAACTAAACTCACATTAATTAAGGCCTCTCCCAGTAGTACATGAAATAGTGCATGAAAAGACCCGTCAACTAAACTCTTTAATGCACAGATGTTTAGATTTTTTTAGTTAAGCTTTCTTCATTTAATTATTTAATTATTTAACAACTAAACTCCTTAATGCATAGGTGTTTTGCATAGGTCCGCGCATTTGACATCATTTCTTTCTGGGTCATCAAGTGCTCTCTCTCCTCCTTAATTGCTTACATAATCTTTTCGCTTATGTGGCATCTAAGCACATGTACAATGTGAAGCACCGGAAAGGACCTAATAATATTCGTTTGTCAGGATTTAGCGTAAACGTAAACGATCAACATTAATCTCTTACATAAGCGATCTTGATGGCTCAATTCAAGTCTTTTATGCGCTATACCTGCAAATGTGAGGTCACTGTGGCAACATGACTTGGTCTTGCTAATGGCTAGGCATGCACTATATTCATAATCGGTTAATCTAGACCGCTGGTTCAAACCAAGGGGGAGAAATTCAGCAAAAGAACAATGATCAAGTACTCGGCTAGCATAATAAATGAGAAGTTCATGAAAATTCATAAGGGCACGTAGGTGCAGGAGCGCGCACTTGCCCAACCCTGCCCGGCCGCCCGATTGCCTCACGATCCGCAAAGTGGTTGGATACCGCATGAGGGCACAGTAAATTTTAAGTTTTAATTTTTGAAGCTTACGATTTTGAGTTTGAAATTTACGATTTTGCATCTGAAATTTACGATTTTGTCAGTCGCTCATATCAAGTTTCAGAGCTGAAACTTCAATCATACGATTTTGTCGGTCGCTCGTACTAAGTTTCAAAAGTTGAAACTTACAAAATTTTAAAGACTCGTCAAAATGTATTACAAATGGATCTCATTTGAAAGTCCTCATCATGAGAAACACGAATATGAAAATAGAAACTCAATTCGAACTTTTCTTTTAAAAGATATGAAAGATTGACAATTAAAAGACAAAAGAGAAAGCACACGCAAGGGGCTGAGTGTCCATGCACCTACGTGCCACAAATCCTCTCCGGAGAAGTTCAATGTCATAGAAGAACTCGAGGTCCCACTTGCTCCTTCTTTTGTTGCCAACCAGAACGTGGACGACAAGCCGCCTACCTACATGATCGAGTCTAGACTTGTTCTGTTCCTGCTTGCATACATTTGCTTCTCGTCGCATAACCGCAGCATGTGGCGAATATGCGTCGCATAACCGTAGCCCGAACCCAAGATAACATATTCTAGGACAATTGAGCACGGGCAGTTAGGGGCAAAATGCCATCTTATATATCATGCACAATCGCACATCGTCGAGCAGACACAAACACATACTACTTCCCATTGCTCCTTCCTCCAAATAACCACGCACTGTACGTATAGATAGGCCGACATGTCGAGCTCCGAGATGGAGGACTCCTCGCTGAGCAGCGACATCAGGTACTATGCGTACGCGGTTTTCGCGTCGTTCGGCGTGGCGGCCGTCCTCGTGGTGTGCTTCTGGCAGCTGTACAAACTCACCGTGTCCGCGCGCCCGCAGGACATGCTGCCCGTCTCTTCCTCCACCGGCACAGCGGCGGCGCTGAGGCTGAGGGACATCTCGGCGCTCCCCGTGTTCGTGCACGGCGGCAATGGCGACGGCGCCCCTGTGGGCGTGGAGTGCGCAGTGTGCCTCGCGGAGATGACGGATGGCGAGAGGGGCCGGCTCTTGCCGCGGTGCGGACACCGGTTCCACGTCGAGTGCATCGACCGGTGGTTCCGGTCCAACTCCACATGCCCGCTCTGCCGCGTTGCGGTCTTCGGCGAGCCCCGCGCGCTCGAGGCGCACAAGGGTGCCTCCTTGTCTGTGCCCGTGGTTGTGTTGCAAGGTTGAATGCGTGCTTGTGTTCTCAATCCTTTTTTCCTTCTCCTTTTGTGATTGCCTCTGCTGTTCATGAAACTGTTCGTTTTGTTCAATTTGTAAAAGGAAATGTCATATTCTGTCCCAAAGACATGTTTAGCTCACGCTCTTTTACATTCTTTTATTTTGGGACGTAAAAGATCATGGCCGCCTGCCTCTCTGATTTAATTAAAGACCATTCCCTGGAATTTATTGGCCTTCAAGAGACTATGAAAAAAGATTTCACTCCTAAAATGCTTAGAAGGATTGATCCTTTTGACAGCTTTGATTGGGACTGGATCCCTTCAAGTGGCAAATCGGGTGGAATTATTTGTGGGGTCAAGAAAGACAGTTTCAATGTAGTAATTTGCAACAAAGGCAAATATATCCTGCAGCTCAACCTGTTAGATATTAAATCTAAGAAATCTTGGGGTCTCCTGGTAGTCTACGGTTCTGCCCATGAAAACCTCAAAGAAGAATTCCTTGGGGAACTAGCAACCTTCTGTGGAAGGATGACCATCCCGTATATTGTTGGAGGGGATTTCAATATCCTTCGACATGTGGGGGAGAAAAACAAGAAAATGCTTCATTTGAAGTCCTCGGATATGTTCAACTCTGTGATAAATGTCCTAGGACTCCGTGAGTTATTCATTAGTGGGGGTAAATTCACCTGGACCAATAATCAATCTCACCCAACCTTGGAAAAATTAGATCGTATCTTGATGTCCGATGATTGGGAGAACATGTTTCCTATGGCTTCGGCGAGGAAACTAGTTAGAGAACTCTCTGATCACAATCCTTTGCTGGTCTCCTTAGATGGGGAGATGAGAGATACCCCTAAACCTCGAGAATTTCGGTTAGACCTTTCCTGGCTCAAGGATGAGGAGTTTCTCCGGAAGGTGGACCAAATCTGGAGCAGGAATGTTAAGGCCACGGATCCTATTGATATTCTTAATATCAAACTGAAGAGGGTTAAAACATATTTCAAAGGGTGGGGATCGAATAAATTTGGTCATGACAAAAAAAGAAAAGAAGAACTCCGCATGGAGCTTTCCATGTTGGAGGAGCTTGAAGAAGAGGGCCCTCTTACCCCTGAATTATATGACAGGAAAGTTGATGTTAATGTTGAACTTCATGAGCTTCTGATTGCGGAGGAGATTTTCTGGTTGCAACAATCCCATGAGCGCTGGCTGGTCAAGGGAGACCGTAATACTGAATATTTTCACAAGATAGCTAATGGTCGCAAAAGAAAAAACACGATTCATTCCCTGAAATGTGGGGACGTGGAGATTGAGGGTACTGATAACCTCATATTTCATGCCACAACTTATTATAAAGAATTGTTTGGGCCTGCCCCTGGTAACCTCTTTAAAATGGATCCTGATACTTGGACTGAAGATGAGAAACTTAATAATGAGGACAATGCAGAATTAACTAGGGAGTTTACTGAAGCCGAGGTGAAAGAAGCTTTATTTGATATGGAGGCCAATAGAGCCCCTGGCCCTGATAATATTCCTGCTGAGTTTTATCAGAGTTGCTGGGAGACTGTTAAAGATGACATTATGCGCCTTTTTGTCTATTTCCATAAGGGAAAGCTTGATATTCAGCGCCTCAATTATGGAATCATCACCCTGTTGCCTAAAGTGTCGGGAGCTGATCGTATTCAACAGTTCCGTCCTATTTGTCTTCTTAGATGCCCTTATAAGTTACCAAAGTCCTAGATCGCCGTGTAGGCAAGTATGCTAATAAATTGATCAGTCCCGCTAAAAATGCTTTTGTGAAAGGGCGCAATATCATGGATGGTATCCTAGCACTGCATGAGCTCCTTAATTACACTCATGTTAAGAATTGGGTTGGGGTCGTGCTTAAGCTCGATTTCGAAAAAGCATACGACAAAGTAAACTGGGATTTCTTATTAGAGTGTCATAAGATGAGGGGTTTTGGGGACACCTGGTGTGGTTGGATGAGGAATATCCTATACAATGGTACTGTTAGAATAAAGATGAATAATTGTGTGGGACCCTATTTTCAAAGTTCAAAAGGGGTGCGTCAGGGTGATTCTATATCCCCTTTCCTATTCAACCTTGCGGCGGAATGTTTATCCAAAATGATCAGTAATGCTCAAAATAATGGGCTCCTGGTGGGTTTGGCACCAGACCTAATTCCTCACGGTGTTGCAGTTTTGCAATATGCGGATGATACTATCATCTGCCTCGATCATGACCTAGAGAAAGCTCGCAACCTTAAGTTGCTTCTTTACATTTTTGAAATGATGTCTGGTCTGAAAGTAAACTTTCAGAAAAGTGAAATCCTTACGGTTGGGGGAGATGACTCCATTAATCAGGCATATGCCGATCTTTTTAACTGCGAGGTGGGCAAGTTTCCCTTAAAATACTTAGGTATGCCTGTGAGTCCTGTGGCATTAAAGACTGTGGATTGGGACTTCCTTGATGGGAAATATCTCAGAAAATTTGATGCCTGGGTCGGGAATGCGGCATCAATGGGTGGTAGACATACTCTTCTAACCTCTGTTGTGACTCAGCTATCCATGTACCACATGTCGATGTGGCTGATGAATAAAACCTTCATTGAAAAGCTGGACAAACATAGGAGGAGATTCTTTTGGCAAGGGTGCAATAAAAAAAGGAGATATCATCTTATTAGATGGAACAAAATTTGTAGAGCGAAAAATAAAGGTGGCCTGGGGATTAAAGATCTACGCAGGCAGAACATTAGCCTTATGGTGAAATGGTGGTGGAAATTAGAGACACAAAAAGGGATCTGGCAAAATATTGTCAAGGCCAGGTATCTTGCCAGCCAGACAGTCGCTACGGTTAAACCCAAATTCTCAGACTCCCCCTGCTGGAAAGCTTTACTTAAGGTAAAAGACCTTTACATGATTGGGAGAAAGATTAAGCTAGGATCTGGGAACCTGGTCAGGTTGTGGAAAGACCCAATGGAGGGACAACCTCCCTTATGTGAGCAATTTCCTAGTCTATTTGAAATTTGCAACGATCAGGACTGCACCGTTGGTAAATGGCCTGAAATCTCACTTTCCTCCTTTTTCCAAAGAAGGCTGAATCCCGAGCTGTCTGACCAGTGGAATAAAATGTGCTATCTTGTGAATAATCTGCCACAAAAAGCTGAAGAGGATCAGGTGTTCTGGGGGCTTCATAAGTCTGGGAATTTCACTACCAAATCTATGTACAAATGGCTGGAAAGACCTCTAAGCGGGTGCCATTTCAAATGGATTTGGAAAGCCAAACTTCCCCTTAAGATTCAAATTTTTCTCTGGCAGATGTTTCAGGATGCAATCCTGACCCGTGATGTTATGAAACAGAGGAAATGGCCTGGTAATCCAGCTTGTTCGTTTTGTACATCTCGGGAAACTGTCCGTCACCTGATGTTCACGTGCCCTGTGGCGCGGGTGGTGTGGAGATCTATTGGAGTGGCGCTGGGCACTGAGCTTTGCCCGAATAATCAATGGCAGTATTACGCTTGGTGTCATGCTTTTATCCCTGATGAAGAAAAAATTTATACTGTGGGACTAGCAGCGGTAACCTGGGCTATTTGGCTGGCTAGAAACCGAGCTACTTTTGAAAAAAAGATGATCAAATCTCCTTTTGAGATTGTGTTTACAGCATGCTCTTTCTTACTATATTGGGCAGGTCTTCAAAATGGACAGGATATGAAGAAGATGAAGAGCGGGACGCAGATGATCCGGGACGGTACCATGATGATGATGAAGCTCTGTGATGCTACAAAGAAGACGGTGGAGGGGGCCTGAAGATAAACCCAATGGCGTCGGCGGCAAGTCCTGGGTAGTCCTGCCGCAGTTTGGGCGCCGCTCCCCCTTTCGTTGTTAGCTGGATATCTGCTCTGGTTATGGTGGTTGACAAACATATGCTTTTGTCTGTTCGATTTGAGACGTTCTATAGGTTAGATGGATTTTGGTGTCATCAGGTTTTAGTCCCATAGTGGCTGTTTCGATGTCGAGCAGTTGCGGTGGGTTTCCTGATGATGCGTCGAACTTGCTTTCTCCCTTTCCCTTCTCCTGTCTGTTCTGAACTGATGTATTTCCGTTCTAAGTAATGGAAAGGGGCTAAGCCCGGTTCGAAAAAAAAAAAAGCACCCAGGTCAGAACCTTTTTCTTTTCTTTTTTCCTTAACCAGTTCAAATGCCTTGAGAAGCGTCTTTGCATCGGCGAGAGGTCGACAACCATGTGTGGTACCATCATCGCGATGGGGTGCTCGAAAGATCAACAACCATGAGAAAAGTGCATTTTCTGGTTATTGAGCCCTCGAGGCCTGAGCCCGCGCCGCGCCTCCCCTAAACCCGCACGGGAAGCCGCTTCGGCGCCGGCGGCCACCGCCCATCCCGCCGTCTCCACCCGGTGGCGGCGGCCACTCCCATGGCCTCGCAGCTCCAGCCTCCAACTTTGGCTCCTTCCGCTCCGCTTCTTACTGCCCTCCCCGGCCGCAGCTCAGATCTATCATAGTGTCGGTGGTTGACTTTGCCCTGGGGCCGCTCCATGCCTCTGGCCCGGTGGCGCGCCGCGGTGTTGATGTCGTATGGCAGGAGCAGAGGAACTGTCGTGACCCTCATCCTAGGCCTCGGCCCCATCCTCACGAGCGGGCGCGGCGCGCGGCTGGCCTTCCCATCTCGCGTGCTCCAGCCACCAGGATGCCGGCGGTCCATATCGGGTGCCGCTACAATTGTGGCAAGCCAAAACACATCTCCAGGAAGTGGACAATTCAGACCAACTGTGTCTGGTGCGGTGGCACCGGTCACCACTCGCGGGTGTGCAAGTGACCTCGGAGCCCCTCCTGCAAGATCAAATGCCTCAGTACCACTAGCTCTCCCCATTCCGTCGGCAGGTCCTTTGCCCTATGTTGGACCGGCGGCGACGGTTGTTGCTTCCCTGCCACCACCTCCACATGGTCCTCCTACGACGGGAGCGGTGTGCTTCGACCGCTCATGTGCTCGGGTTGTTGGGAAGGGCTCGCCTGCCAGCTCCAACGGTCCTTCCTTCAGCGTGCCTTTCGACTTCGTGTCGTCCTCCCGTGCGGCGCCATCTATGGACGAGGTAGTTCCCATCACTAGTTGTTTCTTGGAGTCCTCACCGGAGATGCTGCGGATGGAGGTGGAGCTGTTCAAGGTGGTGGTGGTCACGATGCTTGGTACCCGGCCGTATGTGGACCTCGCCTCTGCGGCAAGGGCTATTCACCGGCAATATGGCATCAACCCTTCTCACGTGTCAATTCGTGCCTTTTCTCTCGAGGACTTCCTAGTGCTATGCTCGGGCCTGTCGACCAGGAATAGGCTTGTCAATGGTGGTCGCACCTTCAGGCCCTGCTTCATGATTTAGCTCCGCCGTTGGATACAACAAGCTCATGCCACCGACGTCTCCCTCCCGTTCCTGGTTCCGCTAGACTTAGTGGGCGTGCATGCACATGCATGGTGCCAGCACACTGCGGACGTGGTCCTGGATAGCTATAGCTTCATCGTGGATGTCTCCGAGCCTACTCTCCAGTAGAACGACGTGTCGTTATTCCGTGTGTGGCTATGCACGGATGCTCCAGATCACATCCCAGCCCGCCAGATGTCGTTCACCGAAGAGCAGGCACAGCCGGCACGACCTCGTGTCTGACATCACGCCCCCTGTTGGTGGTCACCACTCCCAAGACTGTGTTACCCCCATTGACATTCTATGAGTGGCGGATCCTATTGTGGCGCCATCTACCGGTGACCGCTCTCCATCACCGTCACCATCGCTGTAGCCACCTTCTCAGGGATCTCCCTCCCATGGGGCTGGTAACAACAATGACCATCATGGCGGCTGGGTTGGTCCTTCTGTGAGATCCTCACCTTCGACGGCCGATGCCTCCGATGTTACTTCCGGTGCCGGTGGGTGTTAGGTGGCGACACTTTCTGACGAAGCTACCGCCAGTTCCACGCACGATATTCGAATTCTTGTGGTTGGTGGGGGCTAACTGCCACCGGTGGACGGGCTGGCACTTTCCACGGTGGGGGCCAACTAGTCTAGCTCAACCCGGGTGGACGGGCTGCAGCCTATCACCTCCCCACACGTGTCCCATCTGCAGTCGTAGTGTAGCATGACAGTGTGGCACCCGGCTCACAGGAACCGGAACACCCCGTATTTCAGTCCAGAGATTAAGTCTTCTGAAACATGGCACTGCTTGGCATAGAACAAATCAGCTCTTTATTATAAATAGTTGGTGTACAAGGGTTTGAAATGTTACAAAGGGTTACATTGGCAACACTTCGCCTGCTAAGGTAGCTCTATGCTAGCAGCGAAACAACCTATAGTAGCGAAACAACGACGACGGTGATGGACTCCACTCCGCAGGGACTCTGGCTGGGACACGTCCTAGCTCGTAACTCGGAACCCTCGGGCTATACCAATTGGCGATCATTACCAAGATCATTACCAAGATTACCAACGGCATTCCACCCAGTGGTTACCATACTATACCAAGACGAGTTCTTCCATCATTAACTAGTCATTCCATCATCGGTGTTGATCAGACAGTGTGACTTAGTGCGAACTGTGTCCAATACCATGGACACGGTTATTCGAATAAATTCTTACACTCTGCAGAGGTTACGCACTTTACCCACACCATGGATCTTCTTCCAACGAAACTTTCCTAACCTGTGACTCCTCTATCGTACCACCGACAATCATTCCCCTTCCGGGTCATGCCCTGGGTGGCCCCTGTGTCACTTCTGACACCTGCCACTGTCGTGGCCAACTAAACTGTCCCAAACGGGGACCTGAGCTCAATAACCAAACCGGGCTCACAAGGTTACCGCCGCCTACCTGATCAGGGTAGCCCGTGCGCATAACCTTCCCTCTTTGGTGGTACCAATAAAAGAGCACGAGGTTAGACCAAGTCAAGGCCGTCCCATATCGGCAGATGTGGCTGCACTGGAAAGCTCGGTTCAGTGGCACTTGATCAACAATGAAGGAATTTATCCCCGAGTGACTGTTCCGTCATAACTGATACTCCGATATCACAGTGATTCAAGTTATAACAATACCAAACTAGTAATTCAAGGAGCAACATGAATAAGCTACTGCTACCAATGTCATAGTTAGAATGCCAGACGAGATCACGAAGTAATCATAGATGGTAATCTCCTAATCTCATAGCATCATGGCATCATTAAACTTGCAAACTGCTAGTTACTAATAATCCAATCAACATGACAGTAGCATACTCAAGAATTTCGCCAAGTGTTGCGTGAATAGTCCAATTATGAATAATTCAAATTTTAGCATGAATATTTATTTAAAACCATGGCATTGCATTACAGTCATGCAAATGAAAGTTGTGGCTTGTCTGGCACCAAAGGAGTGTGGGAGTACTCCTGGTCTTCACCAAATATTCAAATCACTCTGAAAAACCATTTTTGAAAACATTTGTAAATATCACATAGAGCATTTTCCCCTGTCCAAAAATTCTAGACAGCAGAGAAAAATACCAAAATTTTCCAGTAAATAAAGGAGCTCACAAGAAAATTACTGCAAAAAGAATGAACTCATTTGGACTTATGCTTTAAAAGATATAGCTGGTCAAAGTTTGGTCAAAATTCTGGTTTAAAATGAATGTAAACAAAAATTCTGGACAGAAACTTGGGGGAATTTTGCGAAGAAAATGGCTTAACAAAATGATGTGAATTTTGGCATGCTCAAAGAATATAGTGATATTTGAGTCCTGGATTAATTTCAGAATTTATGAAGCAATATAAAATATAGTTGCTTCACAAACTGAAATTGTGACCAGAAACAAAGATTGGATGGTGTGCTCACCATGAGCATGGAATCTTGAATATTTTCACATATCCAGGGTTCACATGGTCCAAAGAATTTATGAGGATTTTCTTAGAATTTTAGGGAAGACAGAAACATAGGTTGCTTCACAACCTAGAGCACAAAGGGCTATTCCTTTAATAGGAAAAGGAATATTAAATTGGAATAAAAATTGAAATTGGGCAAGAATAGAAATGACATGAGTTTGGAGAAGTTTTTGGAAGCTTGAGTCACTTGGGAAAGGAAAGTAAGAGTATTCCCAAGTTTTAAGTCCATAGAGCCATTCAAATCCAAACCAAATTCCAATTAAAATTCAAATGGGTTTTTGAAAAGAAGAGTTGGAAAAAACCAGGGTGTCACAAACCTACCCCTTTAGAATAAATCTCGTCGTCGAGATTTGGTTGCTCAGGGAACAAGTATGCTTATGCTGACTTAAGGAAACCGGTTCCAACTCGGGTATCCTTTTCCTTTATAACTTGTTCCCACCGAATTTCATATGATCTGACTGCCTTGCTCTGGGGTGGTTGGATTCACCGTACCCACATTCTGACAGGTCTTTCCTCATGTGGTCATTATTATGTTGACTCCAATTCTGTCATATCTGCTGGCTCATCTGGTATGTTATCATGACCGGAATATGTCATCTTTTGATAAGTCCGGAAGTGGTTTTCCGATTGACACGTCATTCTTTCACCGATAGTATTCCATGGAGTTGTGAACCAATTCCTCGATGGACACGAAACCCCTTTTACTCCTTGTATTGGGTTACCCGAGTAGGTACATGTCCTCCGGATTCAAGACAATGCTGGGAGTCATATCTACTATCTTGGTAGCTTCTGACTGCTTAGGGAGTCTGGATCATCCGGCCGACTTCTTTGTCTCAAGTCCGTACTGGCGATTTGACTGTCACCTGTCATGACCAGTATAAAGCGATAATACTTATAGCAATAGCTTCTAGAGACTTGACTGACAACGGTTCTGGCGGAAGGATCTTGTTCATGATAGGGTACCACATGTGAGAGCACATAATCCGAGACTATTGTTTAGCATTTTGAGTACTCATTCTGTCAATACATCCATAAGCTGTGTGATGCTTTAACCCGGTTGCTGGAGTCAACCTGCTGAGCTGGCCAAGAAATCTTTGATTTGACATGACAGACTTGGACATTTGCTACTAACAATTCCGAGCATATGCAGTTGGACAAGAGAGTCACATTGATAGGAGATCCCTGTATTGTCGGTCTTGCTCCTTCATTATTTTTGCCTAAACCCTTTGCCGGAAAACTTGGCCATATATATCCTTAATTCTTTGTATGACCATAGGTGCTGTCAGGTGCAATATTCCGGCAACAACTTGTAAATGGCAAGTTTTCTATTTCCCCAAGCTCTAACTGTAGGGTAATGATCATCCGAACCCTTGTATGAAATTGGCAAATAAATCAGTAGCCACCAGAACGGTCTTTACAACTCAGATCTGGGGCATTACTGAGATAGCTCAACCATGGCTCAAGACGGCTGAAAAGCAGCTCAGAGCATGAGTCCATGTTGATAAGAAGAATGTAGCAGCTCCCTAAGACGGCCGAAGAACAGCTCAGAACATGGGGTCACTGTTACAAAAAAAACTCAACAGCTGCACGAGACGGCCGAAGGCAGCTTAGAACTCATGACAGTTGTTGAAGAGAGAAATATAAAGTCGGCATCCACCCCGGACGGGCGGAAGCAGCTCAGAACACAGGAGTGGTGCCGTCACCAAAGAAAAGTAGGCAAGGGTTCATCAGGATCATATACCAGGTTCACGGGTACTTGCATAGGGCTCGCTGTTGTGGTCCATCATGCAAGATAGTGACAGAGGTTAATGATATTACTTTGTCAGTTGGAGGAAACTGGCCTTGATATCCACTGCCAAAATTGTTGTTCCAAATTATCTTACTTCATAGCTTGTCGGTCCTTGCAACACACTGAGGTGTATACTGTTCTTCTTCCTCTTGCATGACTTATGTAGGTGTTGGATTCTCACCTTCCTTCGGTAGACTGATACGTCTCCAACGTATCTATAATTTATGAAGTATTCATGCCATGTTTATTATAGTTTTGCATGATTTTGGTGCACTTTTATATGACTTTTATATGATTTTTATGGACTAACATATTGATCTAGTGCCCAGTGCTAGTTGCTGTTTTCTGCTTGTTTTTGGTTCTCTAGAAAATCCATATCAAATGAAGTCCAAATATAGCGAAACTTTTTGACGATTTTTTCTGGAAGGAAACAGACCCAGGAAGCTTCGGAGAAGCAGCAGAAGAGCCACAGGGGTCCCACGAGCCACCTGGGCACGCCTGCCCCCCCAGGCGCGCCCTGGTTCCTCGTGGGCCCCATGTGGCACCTCTTTGCGTGATTCCAACGCTGAAAAATCATATATATTCAGAAACCCCCGAAAGTTAACCTAGATGAGTTTTTACGCCGCCGCAAGCCTCTGTACCTCCACGATCTAATCTACAGCCCTTTTCCGTCACCCTGCCGGAGGGGGGAATCATCACCGGAGGCCATCTTCATCATTTCGACGGTCTCCATGACGAGAAGGGAGTAGTTCACCCTCGGGGCTGAGGGTTTGTACCAGTAGCTATGTGTTTGATCTCTCTCTCTCGTGTTCTTGATTTGGCATGATCTTGATGTATCGCGAGCTTTGTTAATATAGTTGGATCATATGGTGTTTCTTCCCTCTCTATCCTTGTTGTGATGAATCGAATCTTTTCCCTTTGAGGTTTCGTTATTGTTGGATTGAATATTTCAGATTTGAGAACACTTGATGTATGTCTTGCATATGAATACCCATGGTGACAATGGGGTATTATATTGATTCACTTGATATATGTTTTAGCACTCAACTCACGGATTCCCGTGGTGACATTGGGGTAATCTATGCATAGGGGTTGATGCACGGTTTCATTATCTTTTCTCTGATAGAAACTTTGGGGTGCTCCTTGGAGTTCTTTGTGTGGATTGAATATTATGATTATGAAGTTGTTTGATGCATATCGTATAATCAACTCATGGATACTTGTGGTGACATTGGAGTATCTAGGTGACATTAGAGTTGGTTGATGTGTATCATATGGTATTATTTTAGTACGAACTCTATGGCTGTTTGTGACACTTATAGGAATAGCTCAATAGATCGATCGGAAAAGATAACTTTGAGGTGGTTTCGTACCCAACAAACAATTTCTATCTTATGTTCTCCGCTAATAGGAACTTGGGAGTGATTTTTTATCGCACGTTGAGGGATGGTTATGTGATCCAATTATATTAGCATTGTTGAGAGATTGCACTAGCGAAAGTATGAACCCTAGGCCTTGTTTCTAAGCATTGCAATACCGTTTATGCTCACTTTTGTTACTTGCTACCTTGCTGTTTTTTATTGTTCACACTACAAAAACCTATATCTACTATCCATACTACACTTGTATCACCATCTCTTCGCCGAACTAGTGCACCTATACAATTTACCATTGTATTGGGTGTGTTGGGGACACAAGAGACTCTTTGTTATTTGTTTGTAGGGTTGTTTGAGAGAGACCATCTTCATCCTACGCCTCCCACGGATTGATAAACCTTAGGTCATCCTCTTGAGGGAAAATTGCTACTGTCCTACAAACCTCTGCGCTTGAAAGCCCAACACGAGTCTACAAGAACAAGTTGTGTAGTAGACATCAAGCTTTTTTCTGGCGCCGTTGCCGGGGAGGTGAGTGCTTGAAGGTATATCTTTAGATCTTGCAATCGAATCTTTTAGTTTCTTGTTTTGTCACTAGTTTGGTTTGTAAAAGAAAACTACAAAAAATGGAATTGAGGTTGCCTCATATTAGTCGTCTTTATAATGTCTTTCTTGAAAATGATGGAGCGGAAAATTGTGCTCAATTGATAGAAGAGGAATTCAATAAAATGTTTGGTATTAAATCTTTGAATGATGAGCATGATTGCAATGTTGCTAGTATGAATTCTTTGAATATCCATGATGCTAGTGATATGCAAAGCCATAAGTTTGGGGATGCTATGTTTGATGAAGATGAAATTTTTATTCCCCCTACTTTTGATGAGCAAATTTATTATGATGACATGTATGCTATAAAGAATAATGATAACCATGAAACTTTCCATCATGATTTTAATTTTCAATTGGATTATGCCAATCAAGTATCTCATGATAGTTATTTTGTTGAGTTTGCTCCCACTATTATGAATAAGAATAAATTTGCTTATGTGGAGAGTAATAAAATTTCTATGCTTGTGGATCATGAAAAGAATGCTTTATGTAATAGTTACATTGTTGAATTTCTTCATGATGCTACTTAAAATTAGTATGAGAGAGGATCATATGCTTGTAGGTGTCGCAATAATATCAAGTTTCCTCTCTATGTGTTGAAAGTTTTGAAGTTATGCTTGTTTTGCCTTCCTATGCTAGTTGATTCTTGCTCCCATAAATTGTTTGCTCACAAAATCCCTATGCATAGGAAGTGGGTTAGGCTTAAATGTGCTAGTCATATGCTTCATGATGCTCTCTTTGTGTTTCAATTCTTTACTTTTATGTGAGCATCATTGAAATCATCATGCCTAGCTAAAAAGGCATTAATGAAAAAGTGCTAGTTGGGAGACAACCCTATATTTATACCTACTGTTTTTGCGTGTTCACATGATTAAGCTACTGTATTAATCATGTTTTATATGTTTTCTTTCAATAATGTGCCAAGTAAAGCCTTTGGGATAGTGTGGATGCTTGTTGACTTGATTTTGTGCAAAAAACAGAAACTTTTGCGTCCAGTGCTGGAATTTCTATTCTGAACTGGAATGTGAGAAAATTCTAATTTTTTTACACAGTATTGGGTTAAAAAAATTTACGTTGTCCTAATTTTTCAGAATTTTTGGATGTACAGAAGTATGGTTTTTAAATCGGGTACTACATGCTATTCTGTTTTTGACAGATTCTGTTTTCGATGCATAGTTTGCTTGTTTTAGTGTTTCCATAGCTTATATTGAGTAATATAAATTGTGGAAATGATAGACTACAGTATTAATTATGTGATAACAATTATGAATCTTGTCTTTATAGTACCTAAGTGGATAATTTATTTTTATCATACTAACCTATCTCACGAAGTTCCGTTAAGTTTTGTGTGATTGAAGTTTTCAAGTTTTGGGTGAGATATCGATATGAGGAGAATAAGGAGCGGCAAGACCCTAAGCTTGGGGATGCCCAAGGCACCCCAAGGTAATATTCAAGGAAGACCCAAGCAACTAAGCTTGGGGATGCCCCGGAAGGCATCCCCTCTTTCGTCTTCAACATTATCGGTAACCTCACTTGTAGCTATATTTTTATTCGTCACATGATATGTCTTTTGCTTGGAGCGTCATTTTATTTTATTGATATTTGCTTGCTATTATCAATAATCATGTTTTGTATCTTTTAGTTCAATAAAATGCCAATTATAGCCTTTACCACGCCCAGTTTGCAAGTTCATGTGTTGCTGTTTAAAAAACAGAAAGTTTTCTGTTATGTCCGGAATATTCCTGAATATTCAGAACATGATAAAAATCTGAAATTTTTACACAGTAAGCATGCATTAGTTCTCTATCACTTGGTAATTTTTCAGAATTTTTGGAGTTAGGTAATTATGGATTCTTATTCCCCTTTTACAGACTGTTCTGTTTTGGCAAATTGATGTTATAGTTGCATTGTTTGCATATGTTTGCGTGTTTAATGTTTCTATTTGTGAGTACGAGTATTAAATATGAAGAGGCATTTAGTATGCAATGTTTAATTATAATTTTTGTGATTTGCTACAGTAGAGAATGTTAGGGTTTTGAGTTGATTTATACTAACTTATTTCACGAGTTCTTGTTGAGTTTTGTGTGGATGAAGTTTTTTAGATTTAGGAGAAGCCATGATATGAGAGTAATTAAGGAGACACAAGAGCTCAAGCTTGGGGATGCCCAAGGCATCCCAATATAATATTTCAAGAAGTCTCAAGCATCTAAGCTTGGGGATGCCCCTGTAGGCATCCCACCTTTCTTCATCAACAATTATCGGTTAGTCTTGGTTGAGCCTAAGTTTTTGCTTCTTCACATGAGATGTGCTATTCTTGGAATGTCATTTTATTTTGTTTTCTTTGCTGTTTGAATAAAATACTTGAGATCTGAAATTTTTAAATGAGAGAGAGTCCTCACATAGCTACCTATTTACTTAACTACTCATTTGGTCTTCACTTATATCTTTTTGGAGTAGTTTGTCATTTACTCTTGTTCTTCACTTATATCCTATGAGTAAATTGTTGAAATGAATTGAATATCATAAAGTTGAAATTTATATGCTTCATATGCTTGTCCCATGGGGAGTAGTGACTTCACATACAAGAAGTATAAGTGGAAAATTTTATTGAAAGTTAACAAACATAGCATTGGTCACTTGAACAATTCATGAAAGAATTTTGAAGGAAGAGAAATTTCACATATAAATATACTATCTTGGACATCTTCTATGATTGTGAGCCCCCATTAATTATTTTCAAGCTTGATCAAGTAGTTGACGTTGGACAAGGAAGACAACGTAATGAGTTATGTTTGTTTATATTCACTACTGTCCTACAAAACTCTGTGCTTGGAGGCCCAACATGAGTCTACAAGAATAAGTTGTGTAGTAGACATCACTCGCTGGAATGCGGGCTCGCGTAGTCTCGATCTCCCCCACCGGCGATGTCATGAAGTACATACTCCAATTATGTATACCGACTCAAACAATGCTGCAGAGTACGAAGCACTGTTGCACAGTCTTCGGATGGCGGTCTTCATGGGGATCCAACATCTAGAAGTCTGAGGTGATTCCAACCTTGCCATCTCTCAGATCAACGGATATTTTGACGCCAAGGATCCAAAGGTGACGGCTTACTGGAACGCAGTCATGAGCATCTCGGCTCGATTCAAAGGGTTGGAGTTTCACCACGTCCATGTGACAGTAATTAGACTGCTGACACATTGGCCAGGTTGGGCGCACGGCGGGAGCCGGTACCTGAGAGCACCTTCGTCGAGCGGCTGTTCAAGCCATCCTTCAAGTGGTAAAGCGAGCCCGAACCGCACAAACAAGCTGAAGGGTCCACACCCGAGCTGGTCATACCAACAGCCATAGAGCCAGACGATGGCATAATCGGGGGCTCAGAGCTAGAAGTAACTTCCTCGGCACATGAGGCCATGGCGGTCATCGCTTCATGGACAGAGCCTATTCTGGCTTACCTGGTAAGGAAGGAACTGCCAGAGGACCAGACAGAGGCATGCCGGAGAGTCCGATGAGGGGTCGCATACGCCGTCCAAGAATGAGAACTCTACAAACACAGCGTTACTAGAGTATTCTAGCACTGTATTTCTCCCGAGGTGGGACGACAACTCCTACAGGAGATCCAAGATGGCACCTGTGGCCAGTCAGGTGTCCCACGGGACCTTGGTAAGCAAGGCTTACTAGACAGGCTTTTACTGGCCTACAGCAAAAGCCAACACAGTTGAGTTAGTCACCAAATGTGTCGGGTGCCAACTCTTCACCAAGGCAAGCCACTTACCAGCTACAACATTGAAAATAATCCCAATAACCTGGCCATTCGCGGTCTGGGGGGTGGACATGGTTGGACCACACCGAAAAGGGAAAATCGGCAACAAGTACATGCTCGTCATGATCGACAAATTCACCATGTGGATTGAAGCAAAGCCGGTTGCCATGGCAGAGGCCGAGCCAGTCATTAATTATCTCTCTAGTGCGGTCCACAGTTACGGCGTAGCTCACAGTATTATCACGGACAATGGATCCAATTTCATGGTCAACACAGTCCAAACATGGTGTGCTAAGCACAACATCAAACTTGACTTCACTTCCGTCTATCACTCACAGAAAAATAGGCAGGTTGAACGGGCTAACGAATTGGTACTAGCTGGCATGAGCATCCATAGCTTGTTGGGAGTTCACCTCAATGCCCTAAGAGAGTAGGGCGAATATGTAATTCTTTCGTCGTCTTATACTCGCATAAGTTTGAAAGAAAGTCGTGTTTGCCACCCCTTCCTTGAGCCATACGATACGAGACTCATGTCGTGCAATAGTACACTGAAGGGAGGCCAAACCAAGAACTTTCTTATTCAGTTGGCACCGCAACCAATGTTTAGCGCCCATCCACACATGGGAATCCATGGCAACATTCATCAATCAAATGACCTCATTAGCCATCATGATCTGCTCGCAAACATTGTCAAGCCCGCGCTGGCTCCACCTAGATATGCATTGGCAGTAGCTTTCAGGCCAAAGAATAGATTCAAGAAGGGATTCCGTTGTAGCATGGTCGAGAGCCACCTTGCCGCCATTGCCTCCTGAAACCCAGCAATTTGGGGCAAATAGGACTGAAAATGAAACCTCGATTTGCGATGGAAGGTGATGTTGGTAGACATAAGCAGGGGCTAGATGGCGATGTGGAAATGGCCTGAACTAGATGACTATAGTGCGCTCCGTCCCACTCCACCGATGCAAACCACCGAACATTTTTTCCAAAGTCAGTGACCTCCTCTCGTTACTCCACATATGCCTATGACCTACCAGTTTTGACCCCTTGAGATCCAAATCATTGAGGAGCCTTCTGAACCGCCCCATCATCCTCCGATTCATGTTCAGAAGCCTCCATGATCAGGTTAAAGTCACCTGTGACAGCCCACAAACCCGGGTAGGCAGCACACACATCCCTAAGCTCATGTAGGAAAGGCACCTTCAAGGATTTCGCAGTAGGTCTTTAGACCACCACGAGGAACCAATCCGGCGCATCGGAGAACACGTCCACTCTCGTGGCACCTACCCTGACAAGCACAGATTGTCATGCAATAATGATTCATCCAACTGTGTTGTTGGCGGTAATTGTGATTAAAGCGTCATATTTGTGACCCAAGATCTTGGAAATAGTGAACTGATCAACCACTGCCAATTTAGACTCAATAAGACAAACCACAGAGGCGTTAGCCTCATCCACCCTTGAAAAATGGCAGCAACATGGCTCGGGCTATTTAGGCCACATACATTCCACACAAGCACGTTATGATTAGAGCATTCCATTGAGGCAAGGCGGTCTAGAAAGACAGCATAGTCAGCACCATGACCGAGAATGGCTCAAGGCTGAACAACTTGGTCAGGGCATCTATGCTAGCAAGCGGTAGTTGTTCCCTGAACATATTGGCATACTGAGCTAAGCAATCCACTGATGGACCCTCATCCATATGGCAGTAACAAAGCCTAGCAATTAGAACATGCTGAGCCCTCTTAATGTAGGATGTCGGGACGCCTATGGAGTAATGAGCCAAACAAGCGCTTCTACAGAGATGGTCCTCAGGCATGACCACACTCACACGCACCCACGTTGTATCGATGGAAGGGGGGAAATGGATCTACAATGTGCGCCCTAATTTGCTGCAGCACACCTACCAGCTGAGGATTTTTGCCATGATGAGATGCCGACTCCATAGGGGAACTTGGCGAAACAGGAGCATATCGTATCACACTATCCAGCACAGTCGTGGGCAGAGATAGGTCCACCGAGAAAACAGAAGCTAGGGAAGATGGATCCTCAGCGGCGATAGGTGATTAGTGCATCGATATGAGCAAAAATCGATCTGTGCCTGTTGTGGTGGGCGAACAAGGACATGAGAGCTAACCCATCAGAAGCAAGCCCTCGTCAATGTTGCATGGCTCAGCGCGAGCTCCGCCTATCGATGAGGAACACACATCTACTGGGGAAGGCTGCATGGGATGGGGTCCACCACTACATCCTCCCCATCCTCTGAGAATCTAATCATGTCCACAGAAGGCAGCAGTTGAGTGGTAGACAACAGGGGAACATGAGAAGCAGTGACTAGCGGATCCTGAGCCCCCTTGCCCATTATGGCCCCCACTAGAATCTTGGTTGTCCACCCGCCAGCAAGGTTGGAATACAAAAGTAGGGGACTAGCCAACCATCAGCCGATCCTCCAGATATTCTACACCAACCTGAAGCTCGTAGCTGGCATCCGATGTAGAGTCCTGGATTGATGCGATCCGTCCAAGTGAAAAGCCACCTACTGTCTGTGACACCCTGGTTTTTTCCAACTTTTCTTTTCAAAAACCCATTTGAATTTTAATTGGAATTTGGTTTGGATTTGAGTGGCTCTATGGACTTAAAACTTGGGAATACTCTTACTTTCCTTTCCCAAGTGACTCAAGATTCCAAAAACTTCTCCAAAGTCATGTCATTTCTATTCTTGCCCAATTTCAATTTTTATTCCAATTTAATATTCCTTTTCCTATTAAAGGAATAGCCCTTTGTGCTCTAGGTTGTGAAGCAACCTATGTTTCTGTCTTCTCTAAAATTCTAAGAAAATCCTCATAAATTCTTTGGACCATGTGAACCCTGGATATGTGAAAATATTCAAGATTCCATGCTCATGGTGAGCACACCATCCAATCTTTGCTTCTGGTCACAATTTCAGTTTGTGAAGCAACTATATTTTATATTGCTTCATAAATTCTGAAATTAATCTAGGACTCAAATATCACTATATTATTTGAGCATGCCAAAATTCAGATCATTTTGTCAGGCCATTTTCTCCACAAAATTCCCCCAAGTTTCTGTCCAATAGGGAGCATTGTGAAGGAAGTACCATTTATACTTACCCAAATGGTATGAAATTTTTATAGCATCTTGCCACCACCAAATAACCTACAAATACCAAATTTCAGCTCAAGGCGCCAATCCATGTGAGTGCATCATCCTCAGCAAGTTTTTGGACCAGAATATGGTTTGTACATGAACAATGTTCAAAACTTTGCAACAATTCCTAAAATTTCTCTAGCATGTAGTCCTTCCAACCTAGAACACCCTAGACAAATCAGTTGGCTCAATTCACAGCTCATTTCTTCTCTGGAATCCTCCCAAGTTTCTATCCAGAAACTGTTTTGGGCTGTTTCTGCGCAGGCTGTCCAAGCTAACCCCAAACAGAGGTCTAGGGTACCTATTTGAGCTCAGATCGGCACACTAGACAAAGTTTGACAGGCTTGCGTGGCCTCCAGGCACCGGTGGCCATGGTGATCACGAGGCCAGCAAGGGCAAAGTTGCGCTCTGCGCGCCCAGGTGCTTCGGACGCGACCACTCCGGCCAGCCCCTGCCGCCCCTCCTTGTCCGTTGGTGCCGGCATCGTCCCAGCTGCACACGTGCCCCCTCCAAAACCCTCTCCCACCTCCGGCAAGGATCTCCGCCGCTCACGGTCAAGTTCACCCACGGGCCGAACAGTGCGCCGCGGTCGCCGCCGTTGTCCGCACGCCCTTAATAGCTCCGGACATGTCCCGTCGTCCTCTGCGAGCTCACGTCCCCTCCTTACGTGCTCCTTAGGCCAGCGCGACGGCCAGCTCACCCCGGAGCTTGTCCGCATCTCCTCAGCGCCGATCGGCTCGGGTGCCTCTCGTCCGGCTATAAAAGCCGCTGCCCGGTCTCTCCTCGCCTCACCACTCCACTTCCCCCCCTCCCAATCTTCTCCAGAGCGCCCAGTCGAGGGCCGGGAGCTCGTCTCCCTCTGATCCGGCCAAAGCTCTGCCGCCCGATCCACCTCCTTCACCAGCTAGCTCCAACCCACTCCAGCCTCACCTGAGCCCACCATCGAGTCCAACAAGCCTCCCTGGTCCTTCCTGACCCTTCCCCTAGCCGAGGTGCTACCGGAATCACTATTTCCGACGACCACCGAAGCTAGCCACCGCCGGAGAAGAAGGGGGCGACGCCGTCCGGCCACCTCCCGTCGAGCTGCGGGTACGTGCAGCCCCGTCTTCGAGCGCTCGATCCATCCCCGCCGTCTCCCGACCTCGCCGCCGTCCCTACGCCGGAGAACCACCGCCAGTGAGCCATCTCGCCTCTGTTCTCTCTCTCCCTCTTTTAAATATGATAGGGTGGCCCCATCTGTCATAGGCTCGCGCGCGCCCGAACCATTTTTTTAAGTGAAGGCACATTCTGTGAGTACGCCATTGATACGTCTCCAACGTATCTATAATTTTTGATTGTTCCATGCTATTATAGTATCAATCTTGGATGTTTTATATACACTTACAAGCAATTATATATCATTTTTTGGGACTAACCTATTAACTTAGTGCCCAGTGCCAGTTGCTGTTTTTTGCCTGTTTTTGGTTTTTCAGAATATCAGTACCAAACGAAGTCCAAATGCCACGAAACTTTTTGGAGATTTTTTTCTGGACATAAGAGACCCTGGAAGCTTCAGGAGGGGACGAGAAGATGGAGCATTGGCCCACGAGGCACCAGGGCGCGCCCTGGGGGTTGGGGCGTGCCCTGGTGGCTCGTGGGGCCCACGTGGCTCCGTTTGACCTAACTCCGCCTCTATAAATTCTCTAAAATCGGGAAACCAATAGAGGAGTCCACGAAATACTTTTTCCGCCGCCGCAAGTTCCTGTTCTCGAGAGATCCCATCTGGAGGCCTTTTCCGGCACTCTGCCGAAGGGGGATTCGACCACAGAGGGGCTCTACATCAACCTTGCTGACCTTCCGATGATGCGTGAGTAGTTTACCACAGACCTTCGGGTCCATAGTTAGTAGCTAGATGGCTTCTTCTCTCTATTTGATCTTCAATACAATGTTCTCCTCGATGTTCTTGGAGTTCTATCCGATGTAATCACTTTTTGCGGTGTGTTGGTTGGGATCCGATGAATTGTGAGTTTATGATCAGATTATCCATGAATATTATTTGAGTTTTCTCTGAACTCTTTTATGCATGATTGTTATAGCTTCATATTTCTCTCCGATCTATTGATTTGGTTTGACCAACTAGATTGATTTATCTTGCAATGGGAGAGGTGCTTTGTAATGGGTTTGATCTTGCGGTGCTCAATCCAAGTGACAGTAGGTGACATGACACGTATTGTATCATTGCTATTAAGGATAAAAAGATGGGGTTTATTCATGCGTGAGTTTACTTTGTCTACATCATGTCATCTTGCTTAAGGAGTTACTCCATTCTTTATGAACTTAATACTCTAGATGCATGCTGGATAGCGGTCGATGGGTGGAGTAATAGTAGTAGATGCAGGCAGGAGTCGGTCTACTTGTCTTGGATGTGATGCATATATACATGATCATTGCCTTGGATATCATCATGATTATTTGCTTTTCTATCAATTGCCCAACAGTAATTTGTTTACCCACCGTATGCTATTTTCAAGAGAGAAGCCTCTAGTGAAAACTATGGCCCCTGGGTCTACCTTTATCATATATTAAAAATCCTAAAAATACCTTTCTGCAATTTTACTTTATTTATTTTATTTTGTATTTTTATTCGATCTATCTATCTATCACCATACAATTTAATCTTGCAATTAACCGCCAAGGAATTGACAACCCCTTGTTTGCGTTGGGTGCAAGGATTTGTTATTTTGTGTGCAGGTGCTTCTAACGAGTTGTTGCGTGATTCTCCTACTGGATTGATAACCTTGGTTTCATAACTGAGGCAAATACTTATCTCTACTGTATTGCATCATCCCCTCCTCTTCGGGGAAATCCCAACGCAGCTCACAAGTAGCAGGAAGAATTTCTGGCGCCGTTGCCGGTGAGACATCATCAACATCTATCAAGTACCTATACATAAACTTTCATCTCCTTGCATTTACTTTATTTGCCTTTGCCTCTTGTTTTCATCTCCCCCACTACTAATTTTTTTTAGAAAAATACAAAATATTTTCCGTTTGCCTTTTTGCTTGTTTGGTTCACCTTGTTATCATGACTAGCACTCCTTTGTCTCCAGATTTTGAAGTGCTTTACTTCAAACAGAAACAAGGAGAAAATCTTAAGGATGCTTGGTATAGGTTATTGGAATCCTACCGTGTTTTCTCTATAAAAGGGGATGTAAAACTTTTGCTTCGCAATTTCTATATAGGTTTAACCATGCATCATAGACAACTTTTGGATTTTGCCGCAAAAGGGAATTTTATTGAGAGTGAGGCTAATACTGCCTATGAAATAATAGAGGGTATATTGGGGACTCCACCAACACAAAATGGTTTTGCTTTTACTCAAGAGGGGGCTCAAATACTAGACAAATTGGGTGACATGAAGAAAAATTTGGTTGAGTTGCAAAAGTCTAACGAACCACTCAAAAATATTAGTGGAAACCTCAATCGCATGAACACTTTGATTACTCTATGCAATAAGCGAATGGATATTCTAGACCTTAAAATGGCCTCATTTCCTGAGAATAATGGGAAGCGTAAAGAACCTCCTGGGTTTGCGAAAACTCCTACAAAGATTACTAAAACCAAAGATGACAATACTTGAAACTATGCATTATGCCTAGCTAGGGGCATAAAACAATAGCGCTTGTTGGGAGGCAACCCAATGAATAAATTAATTTTTTGCTTTTACTTTCTGTTTTTTTGTGTGCACACAATTATGCTACTGTTATGATTGTGTTTTTTATGTTTTAATTAGTGTTTGTGCCAAGTAAAGCCTTTGGGATGATTTGGATGATAGTTGCTTTGATCCTGTGCAAAAACAAAAACTTTTGCGTCCAGTGCTGAAATTTTGTTTTTTTACTGGAACATGATAAAATTCTGAATTTTTTATACATGATTAATATACAAATTTCCCACGTTTTCCTAATTTTTCAGAATTGTTGGAGTTACAGAAGTATAGTCAATATTCAGATTGCTACAGACTGTTCTGTTTTTGACAGATTCTGTTTTTGATGCATTGTTTTGCTTGTTTTGATGAAACTATGGATTGTATCGGGGGGTATAAGGCATGGAAAAGTTAGAATACAGTAGGTATAATGCAAAAATAAAATATGAATGGGTTTGCAACAGTACTTAAAGTAGTGATTTGCTTTATTATACTAACGGATCTCAAGAAGGTTTTGTTGAGTTTTGTGTGATTGAAGTTTTGAAGTTTTGGGTGAGATCACGATAGATGAAGGAATAAGGAGTGGCAAGAGCCTAAGCTTGGGGATGCCTGAGGCACCCCAAGGTAATATTCAAGGACTCCCAAGCAACTAAGCTTGGGGATGCCCCGGAAGGCATCCCCTCTTTCTTCTACCAACTATCGGTAATTTTACTTGGAGCTATATTTTTATTCGTCACATATCATGAGTTTTGCTTGGAGCGTCGTGTATTATATGAGTCTTTGCTTTGTTTCCTTTTTAGTTTGTAACAATCATCTTTGCTGGACACACTTATTTGAGAGAGCCACACGTTTATCATGATTTGTTAGAATACTCTATGTGCTTCACTTATATCTTTTGAGCTAGGCAGTTGCTCTAGTGCTTCACTTAAATCTTTTTGAGCATAGCAGTGACTATATTTTGAAGAAATATTTTCACTCTCATGCTTCACTTATATTATTTTGAGAGTTGATAAGATTAAATTTTAAAGAAATGTTTGCACTCTCATGCTTCACTTATATCTTTTTGAGAGTTGATAATAGTAATGGTAATTTGCACAAGATATGAATTTGGTCCCAAAGTGATGAATATTCAAGAGGGATATAATAAAAACTTTCATATAGATCATTGGATATGATAAGTTTGATTCCTGGCAATAGTTTTGCGATATGGAGATGATAATATGTGAGTCATGTTAGTGAGTAATTGTGATTTAGTAAGAATATTGGTGTTAAGGTTTGTGATTCCCTATGCATGCACATAAAGTCAATAGTTATGCAACGAAATTATATCCTACTTATGGTGCATTATTCAGTGTTAGTTATGTTCAATGCATGTTTATGACCGTTTTCGCTTTTTGGTTGGTCGCTTCTCAATCTATTTGCTAGCCTTCATTTGTACTAAGCGGGAATGCTGCTTGTGCACCCAACTCCTTAAACCCAAAGTTGTGCCAAATGAGTCCACCATACCTACCTATATACGGTATTTCCATGCCGTTCCAAGTAAATTTGCATGTGCCAACTTGAATTTTTCAAAATAATTTTCCGTTTTATCTGCCCGTACCGCTCATGAAGCGGCAGGGGGTGGCCAATATTTTCCATGCTAGGTGTGTTATTCTCACGATGAGTGTTTATTCACATGTCATTGCACGAGAAAGTGGCAAGGTAATAGGGATGCCCAGTCCCGAAATGAAAAAAAATATGATGATAATAATAAATTATTTGGAAAGTGTTGGTATGGAAGGAACCCGTGAATACGGCTAGCCATGGATTGTGAAAGAATGGTGGAAAGGAAATAAACTTTATTTTCTGTTTGGGAACCGCCTATAATGTGTCTAGCATGGAAGATATTGAGAATTCTCGGTCGTTTTCGTTGACAGGAAAAGCATGCCTCTCAAATTAATTTTATCTCTCTAATTTAAGCCTTGAGATCTGGCACCTCTGCAAATCTCTGCTTCCCTCTGTGAAGGGCCTATCTATTTACTTTTATGCAATTTTTATTTTTATTTTGAGTCTCCATCTTCTCTTATAAAGCACCAACCAGAGAGCACTATTGTCATACTTATGCATTGAGTGTAGCTAATATTGAGGGTGTTTCATGAATGGATCAATGATTGAGCAAAATGGGCCAGGGATAACTTTCTTTAGCGTTGATATTTTGAAAGACATGGTTGCTTGTTAGTATGCTTGAGTATTTATGTCTTCATGTCAAACTATAGACTATGGCTTTGAATCATTCAAGTCCAAATGTCCATGCTACAAAAGAAAAGAGTATATGATGAATATGATAGGTAGCATTCCACATCAAAAATTCTGTTTTTATCATTTACCTACTCGAGGACGAGCAGGAATTAAGCTTGGGGATGCTTGATACGTCTCCAACGTATCTATAATTTTTGATTATTCCATGCTATTATAGTATCAATCTTGGATGTTTTATATACACTTACAAGCAATTATATATCATTTTTTGGGACTAACCTATTAACTTAGTGCCCAGTGCCAGTTGCTGTTTTTTGCCTGTTTTTGGTTTTTCAGAATATCAGTACCAAACGAAGTCCAAATGCCATGAAACTTTTTGGAGATTTTTTCTGGACATAAGAGACCCTGGAAGCTTTGGGATGGGACGAGAAGATGGAGCAGTGGCCCACGAGACACCAGGGCGTGCCCTGGGGGGTGGGGCGCGCCCTGGTGGCTCGTGGGGCCCATGTGACTCCATTTGACCTAACTCCGCCTCTATAAATTCTCTAAAATCGGGAAACCAATAGAGGAGTCCACGAAATACTTTTTCCGCCACCGCAAGTTCCTGTTCTCGAGAGATCCCATCTGGAGGCCTTTTCCGGCACTCTGCCGGAGGGGGATTCGACCACGGAGGGGCTCTACATCAACCTTGCTGCCCTTCCGATGATGCGTGAGTAGTTTACCACAGACCTTCGGGTCCATAGTTAGTAGCTAGATGGCTTCTTCTCTCTATTTGATCTTCAATACAATGTTTTCCTCGATGTTCTTGGAGTTCTATCCGATGTAATCACTTTTTGCGGTGTGTTTGTTAGGATCCGATGAATTGTGAGTTTATGATCAGATTATCCATGAATATTATTTGAGTTTTCTCTGAACTCTTTTACGCATGATTGTTATATCTTCGTATTTCTCTCCGATCTATTGATTTGGTTTGGCTAACTAGATTGATTTATCTTGCAATGGGAGAGGTTCTTTGTAATGGGTTCGATCTTGCGGTGCTCAATCCCAGTGACAGTAGGGGACATGACACGTATTGTATCATTGCTATTAAGGATAAAAAGATGGGGTTTATTCATGCGTGAGTTTACTTTGTCTACATCATGTCATCTTGCTTAAGGTGTTACTCCGTTCTTTATGAACATAATACTCTAGATGCATGCTGGATAGCGGTCGATGGGTGGAGTAATAGTAGTAGATGCAGGCAGGAGTCGGTCTACTTGTCTCGGACGTGATGCCTATATACATGATCATTGCCTTGGATATCGTCATGATTATTTGTTTTTCTATCAATTGCCCAACAGTAATTTGTCCCACCGTATGCTATTTTCAAGAGAGAAGCCTGTAGTGAAAACTATGGCCCCCGGGTCTACCTTTATCATATATTAAAAATCCTAAAAATACCTTGCTGCAATTTTACTTTATTTATTTTATTTTGTATTTTTGTTCGATCTATCTATATATCACCATACAATTTAATCTTGCAATTAACCGCCAAGGGATTGACAACCCCTTGTTTGCGTTGGGTGCAAGGATTTGTTATTTTGTGTACACGTGTTGCTAACGAGTTGTTGCGTGATTCTCCTACTGGATTGATAACCTTGGCTTCATAACTGAGGGAAATACTTATCTCTACTGTACTGCATCATCCCCTCCTCTTCGGGGAAATCCCAACGCAGCTCACAAGTAGCAGCCATCGACGTGGCCCTCTCTGGAAATTCCAGAATTTCTGTTTACATTCATTTTAAACCAGAATTTTGACCAAACTTTGACCAGCTATATCTTTTAAACCATAAGTCCAAATGAGTTCATTCTTTTTGCAGTAATTTTCTTGTGAGCTCCTTTATTTACTCTAAAATTTAGTATTTTTCTCTGCTGTCTAGAATTTCTGGACAGGGGAAAATGCTCTATGTGATATTTACAAATGTTTTCAAAAATGATTTTTCAGAGTGATTTGAATATTTGGTGAAGACCAGGAGTACTCCCACACTCCTTTGGTGCCAGGCAAGCCATAACTTTCATTTGCATGACTGCAATGCAATGCCATGGTTTTAAATAAATATTCATGCTAAAATTTGAATTATTCATAATTGGACTATTCACGCAACACTTGGAGAAATTCTTGAGTATGCTACTGTCATGTTGATTGGATTATTAGTAACTAGCAGTTTGCATGTTTAATGATGCCATGATGCTATGAGATTAGGAGATTACCATCTATGATTACTTTGTGATCCCGTCTGGCATTCTAACTATGACATTGGTAGTAGTAGCTTATTCATGTTGCTCCTTGAATTACTAGTTGGGTATTGTTATAACTTGAATCACTGTGATATCGGAGTATCAGTTATGACGGAACAGTCACTCGGGGATAAATTCCTTCATTGTTGATCAAGTACCACTGAACTGAGCTTTCCAGTGCAGCCACATCTGCCGATATGGGATGGCCTTGACTTGGTCTAACCTCGTGCTCTTTTATTGGTACCACCAAAGAGGGAAGGTTATGCGCACGGGCGACCCTGATCAGGTAGGCGACGGTAACCTTGTGAGCCCTGTTTTGTTATTGAGCTCAGGTCCCCGTTTGGGACAGTTTAGTTAGCCACGATGGTGGCAAGTTTCAGAAGTGACACAGGGGCCACCCAGGGCATGACCCGGAAGGGGAATGATTGTCGGTGGTACGATAGAGGAGTCACAGGTTAGGCAAGTTTCGTTGGATGAAGATCCATGGTGTGGGTAAAGTGCGCGACCTCTGCAGAGTGTAAGAATCTATTCGAATAGCCACGTCCATGGTATTGGATACAGTTCGCACTAAGTCACACTGTCTGATCAACACCGATGATGGAATGACTGGTTAATGATGGAAGAACTCGTCTTGGTATAGTATGGTAACCACTGGGCGGAATGCCGTTGGTAATCTTGGTAATGATCTCAGTAATGATCGCCAATTGGTATTGAGACGATCACGAGTTGGTCGCAAGAGTAGGTGGTTCGACTGGATAGCCAAGAGTAAGGCAGTCTCTGTGACCTTAACAATGGTGACCATTGCAGACCGTTGGAGATAACATGTTTATTATTTTCTTCCACCCTTTTAATAACAATTGATCACGATTGCTATGATGTTGCTCTGCCTTGATGCTTTTGTTTGTTGTGAGCTTGCGAGTACATTCAAAGTACTCACCTGGCGTGTCATGCCAGTTTGCAGGTACTGTCATGTTTGCATAGCTCGAGGGTTCCGAGTTACGAGCTAGGACGTGTCCCAGCCAGAGTCCCTGCGGAGTGGAGTCCATCACCGTCGTCGTTGTTCCGCTACTACAGGTTGTTCCGCTGCTAGCATAGAGCTACCTTAGCAGGCGAAGTGTTGCCAATGTAACCCTTTGTAACATTCCAAACCCTTGTACACCAACTATTTGTAATAAAGAGCTGATTTGTTCTATGCCAAGCAGTGCCGTATTCAAGAAGACTTGATCTTTGGGCTGGAATACGGGGTGTTCCGGTTCCTCTGAGCCGGGGTGCCACACGGTTTGGTATCAGAGCAGGTCTGGCTATAGGACACCCTAGCTAACTCAGACGTTAGAAAGCCGCTAGTCTAGAGCCCAGCTTAATTGTGTGATGCATTTGAATTGCTGCATTTGGTTGTTGCATTTGTTTGTCGCATAGCATGCATATAGATTTGGCTCACTAACCAGTTGATTTTGTAGATGGCATCCGTTCCGATTGACTATGACTCAGCCCCTGCACCACTCAGTTTCGCATCCCTGCTTGGTGATGTTTGGCGTCTTCTCTATCCTAGTGGAGAGATGCCAAGGTACCAAGTGTTCCAGATCCCGCTTGCAGGACTGGTGCTTGAGTATTGTGCCAATGTCCTCCTGTCAGTTGCCCTACCCATGGGGAAGCGCACCTATAGTCTCCCTGGTGGGTATGCCTCTACACCAGAACGTGCCATCCAGCTTGCCGTTCTGGCAGGCCTTACTGTTCTTTGTCATCAGGAAAGCACGATGCAAGAGAATCGTGCCTTCCACTACTATCCCACTATGGCCACTACTCCCAGGCGGGTTAGATTTCCTCCTGTTCGCTCAGATGACGATGCAGCTGTAGCATATATGTCCCGTTACATGATCGCAGAGTATGTCCTCATCACTGAACTGGTCAGAGATGCAACCCGTGCCCGAAGAGTGCTTGGCATGGCTTTAGCTTCGTCAACCTCTCCACCATCTCCTTCGCTCTCCAGTAACCCGCCACCTGATCATAGTACCTAAGCACCTGCGAGGTTCATGTCGCATAAGTTGTGGTAGCACCGAATGTTGTAAATTGCCTGGAGTAGCAATAAATTGTGTTTTTTTTATAAGTTTGGTGCATTTCCTTGAGCAGTTTTCATTTGCCTTTTCATTTGGCTCCTCGGTGTCACATTACTTTCCCTATGGAAGTTGCTCATCAACCGCCATCAGACTCAAAAGATCAATGAGGATTTCAAATACTTGGAAGCCAGCTGAACATTATGAAATTATCTGTTGGCTGTCTTGTATTGGGAATATCGGGTTTGAATGCAAATGATACCCTGAATTGGCTATCAGCATCAAGTCTGCCTCAGTATGTAACCATTATAATAGTAAGGAACCAGCAGGAAGATAATTGGGTGCAAGACCAACCAGGTTAAAGGTATGGATCATATATGAAGTCTGGTTCCGCTTGAGTAAAATCAGAAATATGTTATGCCCCGGAAGAAAACAAGAATGTTCCATGTATCCCGTACCCAGCAAGAAGGAGAGCCAGACAAATTCTTCCCGTACAAGTAATCAACCACAAGAGTTGTGAATGTATATATAGCAGCATAGCACAGAGAGAAACTTCTGGTGTAAGCAACCCAGTCTTCCTCCGCACGCTACCGGAAAAGCTTACGATGCAAGGCTCCTCAAATCTTCCTCAGTAAGATATGTGGATAGCTTCTAGCATAAGACACTCTGTCTTCTTCGGTAAGCTACCTTAGAAAGCTTCCGACATAAGGCACCGAATCTTCCCCGGTAAGCAACCAGGAGGAGAAGCTTTTGAAGTACGGTACCCAGTCTTCCTCAACACGCTATCCCAGCAAAAGCTTCGAACATAAGCTACCCGGTCTTCTTCAGCACGATACTCTCGATGGCTTCCAACACAAGCTATCCAATTTTCGTCAATACAGCACTACAAACAGTGGGCAACGTTGGTACAAGCAATTACACAGTGCGTTGGCGGTGCACCTCGAGAGTCAAGCCCACAACCGTTTGGTCAGAAACCCGAGCTAGTCAGGACACAAGTGTTTGCCTCGAGAATAAGATGTTCAGCTACCCATACTTCCATATATATTGTGAGCATGCTGCCCAGGTTATGCAAGTCACGCATACGAGGAGAAACTATGTTCAAGCAGGTCTATGATGTCTACTACACAACTTGTTCTTGTAGACTCGTGTTGGGCCTCCAAGCGCAGAGGTTTGTAGGACAGTAGCAATTTCCCCTCAAGTGGGTGACCTAAGGTTTATCAATTCATGGGAGGCGTAGGATGAAGATGGTCTCTCTCAAACAACCCTGCAACCAAATAACAAAGAATCTCTTGTGTCCCCAACACACCCAATACAATGGTAAATTGTATAGGTGCACTAGTTCGGCGAAGAGATGGTGATACAAGTGTAGTATGGATAGTAGATATAGGTTTTTGTAGTGCGAACAATAAAAAAACAGCAAGGTAGCAAGTAACAAAAGTGAGCATAAACGGTATTGCAATGCTTAGAAACAAGGCATAGGGTTCATACTTTCGCTAGTGCAATCTCTCAACAATGCTAATATAAGTGGATCATATAACAATCCCTCAATGTGCGATAAAGAATCACTCCCAAGTTCCTATTAGCGGAGAACATAAGATAGAAATTGTTTGTTGGGTACGAAACCACCTCAAAGTTATCTTTTCCGATCGATCTATTGAGCTATTCCTATAAGTGTCACAATCAGCCATAGAGTTCGTACTAAAATAACACCATATGATACACATCAACCAACTCTAATGTCACCTAGATACTCCAATGTCACCACAATTATCCATGAGTTGATTATACGATATGCATCAAACAACTTCATAATCATAATATTCAACCACACAAAGAACTCCAAGGAGCACCCCAAAGTTTCTATCGGAGAAAAGATAATGAAAACGTGCATCAACCCCTATGCATAGATTACCCCAATGTCACCACGGGAATCCGCGAGTTGAGTGCCAAAACATATATCAAGTGAATCAATATAATACCCCATTGTCACCACGGGTATTCATATGCAAGACACACATCAAGTGTTCTCAAATCTGAAATATTCAATCCAACAATAACGAAACCTCAAAGGGAAAAGATTCGATTCATCACAACAAGGATAGAGAGGGAAGAAACACCATATGATCCAACTATATTAACAAAGCTCGCGATACATCAAGATCATGCCAAATCAAGAACACGAGAGAGAGAGAGAGATCAAACACATAGCTACTGGTACAAACCCTCAGCCCCGAGGGTGAACTACTCCCTCCTCGTCATGGAGACCGTCGGGATGATGAAGATGGCCTCCGGTGATGATTCCCCCCTCCGGCAGGGTGCTGGAAAAGGGCTGTAGATTAGATCGTGGAGGTACAGAGGCTTGCGGCGGCGTAAAAACTCATATAGGTTAACTTTCGGGGGGTTCTAAATATATGTGATTTTTCAGCGTTGGAATCACGCAAAGAAGTGCCACAGGGGGCCCATGAGGCACCAGGGCGCGCCTGGAGGGGGCAGGCGCACCCAGGTGGCTCGTGGGGCCCCTGTGGCTCTTCTGCTGCTCCACCGAAGCTTCCTAGGTCCGTTTCCTTCTAGAAAAAATCGTCAAAAAGTTTCGCTGCATTTGGACTTCATTTGATATGGATTTTCTGGAAAACCAAAAACAAGCAGAAAACAGCAACTGGCACTGGGCACTAGGTCAATATGTTAGTCCATAAAAATCATATAAAAGTCATATAAAAGTGCTCCAAAATCATACAAAACTATAATAAACATGGCATGAATACTTCATAAATTATAGATACATTGGAGACGTATCAGCATCCCCAAGCTTAATTTCTGCTCGTCCTCGAGTAGGTAAATGATAAAAGAAATAATTTATGAAGTGTGAATGCTAGCATAGTGCATAAGTTTGATCAATGATAATTTCAATCACTAATTCTAGCATCAATATATATCATAATCAGTAGCTCATCTCATAAAACTTCTCATGATCAAGTAGCAAGCTATTCACATGTTCAAAGTATAGGCCATAAACTTTCATGAAAACTAACAAACTATGTTCTCAGTCATCAAACAATTGCAATTCATCTTATTTTCAGGAAGGGTCTATGTAAGAGCTTTGATCTAGCAAATTCCACATACTCAACCATCATTTAGTCTTCCATGATTGCTGACACTCAAAGCATATTTTTAGAACAAACCGTTTCAGTCAAACACGTAGGAAGATAGGGGCTTAATGTTTTGCCTCCCAACTTATTTATCTCATGAATAATGTCAACAATAATAACTCATGATCACCTATATTGAACTGGATATATGTGCCTGGATCATTCCCTACCACATAATGCTTGCCAACTAAAGAATAAATAGAGCGGAATAGGGATGAACATTAATGCCTCTTGCATAAAAGTAAATACAGAAAAGTAAATACAGAAAAGTAAAAGATTGGCCCTTCGCAGAGAGAAGCAGAGGTTGTCATGCGCTTTTTGTTGTTGGATGCACAAGCCCTTAATGCAAAGGAACATTACGTTATATTGCCCCTTGTGATAGCAACCTTTATTATGCAGTCCGTCGCTTCTATTTCTTTACTATCACAAGTTCGTACAACGCTTATTTTCCTTTGCAATAAAAGATCATACATATTTTAGGAGCAATTTTTATTGCTATTTGCACCGATGACAACTTACTTGAAGGATCTTATTCAATCCATAGGTAGATATAGTGGACTCTCATGGCAAGAAATTGGGTTTAAGGGTTTTTGGATGCACAAGTAGTATCTCTACTTAGTACGAATCTTTGGCTAGCAAAAGATCCTAAGCAAGCACCACATGTTAGAGGATCCATGACAATATAACTTCTATGTGCAATTTTCCCTCAAGTGGATGACCTAAGGTTTATCAATCCGTGGGAGGCGTAGGATGAAGATAGTCTCTCTCAAACAACCCTGCAACCAAATAACAAAGAGTCTCTTGTGTCCCCAACACACCCAATACAATGGTAAATTGTATAGGTGCACTAGTTCGGCGAAGAGATAGTGATACAAGTGTAGTATGGATAGTAGATATAGGTTTTTGTAGTGCGAACAATAAAAAACAGCAAGGTAGCAAGTAACAAAAGTGAGCACAAATGGTATTGCAATGCTTAGAAACAAGGCCTAGGGTTCATACTTTCGCTAGTGCAATCTCTCAACAATGCTAACATAATTGGATCATATAACAATCCCTCAACGTGTGACAAAGAATCACTCCAAAGTTCCCATTAGAGGAGAACATAAGATAGAAATTGTTGTAGGGTACGAAACCACCTCAAAGTTATCTTTTCCGATCAATCTATTGAGCCATCCCTATAAGTGTCACGAACAGCCCTAGAGTTCGTACTAAAATAACACCATATGATACGCATCAACCAACTCTAATGTCACCTAGATACTCCAATGTCACCACAAGTATCCGTGAGTTGATTATTCGATATGCATCAAACAACTTCATAACATAATATTCAATCCACACAAAGAACTTCAAAGAGTGCCCCAAGATTTCTACCGGAGAAAGTAGGACGAAAACGTGCATCAACCTCTACGCATAGATTACCCCAATGTCACCTCGGGAATCCACGAGTTGAGTGCCAAAACATACATCGAGTGAATCAATATAATACCTCATTGTCACCACAGGTATTCATATGCAAGACATACATCAAGTGTTCTCAAATCCATAAAAGTATTCAATCCGATAATAGTGAAACCTCAAAGGTAAAAACTCAATTCATCACAATGAGATAGATAGGGGAAAAACACCATATGATCCAACACATAGCTACTAGTACATACCCTCAGCCCCGAGGGTGAACTACTCCCTCCTCGTCATGGAGACCGCCGGGATGATGAAGATGGCCTCCGGTGATGATTCCCCCCCTCTAGCAGGGTGCCGGAAAAGGGCTCCAGATGGGATCTCCTTGGTACAGAGGCTTGCGGCGGCGTAAAAACTCATCTAGGTTAACTTTCGGGGGTTTCTGAATCTATATGATTTTTCAGCGTTGGAATCACGCGAAGAGGGGCCACAAGGGGCCCACGAGGCACCAGGGCGCGCCTAGGGGGGGGGGGGCAGGCGCGCCCAGGTGGCTCGTGGGGCCCGTGTGGCTCTTCTGCTGCTCCTCCGAAGCTTCCTGGGTCTGTTTCCTTCCAGAAAAAATCGTCAAAAAGTTTCGCTGCATTTGGACTTCGTTTGATATGGATTTTTTTGGAAAACCAAAAACAAGCAGAAGACAACAACTGGAACTGGGCACTAGGTCAATATGTTAGTCCATGAAAATCATATAAAATCCATATAAAAGTGCACCAAAATCATACAAAACTATAATAAACATGGCATGAATACTTCATAAATTATAGATACGTTGGAGACGTATTAGCATCCCCAAGCTTAATTCCTGCTCGCCCTCGAGTAGGTAAATGATAAAAGAAATAATTTATGAAGTGTGAATGCTAGCATAGTGCATAAGTTTGATCAATAATAATTGCAATCACTTTTCCTAGCATCATAACAACAACTCTTTCTCATAAAACTCATCATGATAAAGTAGCAATCAATTCACATGTTATGGTTCAAACAATGCAATCTCTTGAAACTTAACAACCTATGTTCTTAGTCACCAAACAAGTGCAATTCAACTTAATTTCAACAAAGTCTAAGTAAGAGCTCCACATACTCAATTATCATATAGTCTTCTATGATTCCTAGTACTCAAAGCATATTTTTAGAACAAATGGCATCCATCGAACACAGAGAAAGATAGGGGCTTAGTGTTTTGCCTCCCAACTTATTTATCATAGATATAATTGTCAACAATAATAATTCATGATCAAATATATTTGACTGGCCATATGTGCCTGGATCTTTCCCCACCACATGATGCTTACCAACTAGAGAATAATTGAGGTTGAAATGAGAAGTAATACTATTGACTCTTGCATAAAAGTAAATACATAAAAGTAAAAGATAGGCCCTTCGCAAAGGGAAGCAGAGGTTGTCATGCGCTTTTTATTTTTGGATGCACAAGCCCTTAATGCAAAGGAACGTCACATTATATTGCCCCTTGTGATAGCAACCTTTATTATGCAGTCCGTCGCTTTTATTTCTTTACCATCACAAGTTCATACAACGCTTATTTTCCCTTGCAATAAAAGATCATACATATTTTAGGAGCAATTTTTATTGCTTTTTGCACCGATGACAACTTACTTGAAGGATCTTATTCAATCCATAGGTAGGTATGGTGGACACTCATGGCAAGAAACTGGGTTTAAGGGTTTTTGGATGCACAAGTAGTATCTCTACTTAGTACGAATATTTGGCTAGCAAAAGATCCTAAGCAAGCACCACATGTTGGAGGATCCATAACAATATAACTTCTATGCAAATATACCCAAACATAACTCATTACGTTGTCTTCCTTGTCCAACTTCAACTAATTTGCTCAAGTTTGAAAATAATTAATGGGTATTCACAATCATAAAAGATGTCCAAGATAATATATTTATATGTGAAAGTTCTCTTCCTTATACTAATCATTCATGAATTGCTTGTATGACCAATATTGTGATTGTCAAGCTTCAATAGATTTCACTTTCTAACCCAAATGTGAAACTACTACTAGACATGATACAAACATATGAAGCACATATAATTTCAACTTTATGATATTCAATTCTTTCACAATTTACTCATAGGATATAAGTGAAGCACAAGAGTAAATGACAAACTACTCCAAAAAGATATAAGTGAAGATCAAATGAGTAGTTAAGTAAATAGGTAGCTATGTGAGGACTCTCTCTCATTTAAAAATTTCAGATCTTATTATTTTATTCAAACAGCAAGAAAAACAAAATAAAATGACATTCCAAGAATAGCACATATCATGTGAAGAAGCAAAAACTTAGGCTCATCCAAAACTGACCGATAATTGTTGATGAAGAAAGGTGGGATGCCTACCGGGGCATCCCCAAGCTTAGATGCTTGAGACTTATTGAAATATTAATTTGGGATGCCTTGGGCATTCCCAAGCTTGAGCACTTGTGTCTCCTTAATTCCTCTCATATCATGGCTTCTCCTAAATCTTTTAAAAACTTCATCCACACAAAACTCAACAAGAACTCGTGAGATAAGTTAGTATAAATCAACTCAAAACCTTAACATTCTCTACTGTACCAAATCACTAAAATTATAATTTAACATTGCATACTAAATGCCTCTGCATATTTAATACTCCTATCCACAAATAGAAACATTAAACAAGCAACATATGCAAACAATGCAACTATAACCAAAATCTGCCAAAACAGAACAGTCTGTAAAGGGGGATTTAAAATTCATACTTCCCTTACTCCAAAAATTCTGAAAAATTACCACATGACAGAGAACTCATGCATGCTTACTGTTTAAAAATGTCAGATTTTTATCATGTTCTGACTATTCAGGAATATTCTGGACATAACAGAAAACTTTCTGTTTTCAAACAACAACACATAAACTTGTAAACTGAGCATGGTAAAGGCTATAATTGGCATTTTATTGAACTAAAAGATACAAAACATGGTTATTGATAACACAAAGAACATATCAACAGACGAAAATGACGCTCCAAGCAAAACTCATATTATGTGACGAATAAAAATATAGCTCCAAGTGAGGTTACCGATAGTGTTGAAGACGAAAGAGGGGATGCCTTCCGGGGCATCCCCAAGCTTAGACGCTTGAGTCTTCCTTGAATATTACCCTAGGGTGCCTTGGGCATCCCCAAGATTAGGGTCTCGCTGCTCCTTATTCTCCTCATATCGATATCTCACCCAAAACTTGAAAACTTCAATCACACAAAACTTAACGGAACTTGTGAGATAGGTTAGTATGATAAAAATAAATCATCCACTTAGGTACTGTCAAGACAAGATTCATAATTGTTCTCACATAATGCCTACTGTATTCTATCATTTCCACAATTTATATTACTCAATATAAGCTATGGAAACACTAAAACAAGCAAACTATGCACCGAAAACAGAATCTGTCAAAAACAGAACAGCGTGTAGTGAGAGATTTAAAAACCATACTTATGTACCTCCTAAAATTCTGAAAAATTAGTAAAAAGTAAAAAGTTTGTAACCCAATTCTCTGTAAAAATTTCAGAATTTTCTCACGCTCCAGTACAGAACAGAAATTCCAGCACTGGACGCAAAAGTTTCTGTTTTTGCATAGAATCGAATCAACAAGTATCCACACTATTCCAAAGGCTTTACTTGGCACATTATTGAAAGAAAACATATAAAACATGATTAATACAGTAGCTTAATAATGTGAACACACAAAAACAGTAGGGGTAAATGTTGGGTTGTCTCCCAACAAGCGCTTTTCTTTAATGCCTTTTAGCTAGGCATGATGATTTCAATGATGCTCGCATAAAAGTAAAGAATTGAAACACAAAGAGAGCATCATGAATCATATGACAATCACATTTATGCCTAACCCACTTCCTATTCATAGGGATTTTGTGAGAAAATAGTTTACGGGAGCAAGAATCAACTAGCATAGGAAGGCAAAACAATCATAACTTCAAAACTTTCAACATATAGAGAGGAAACATGATATTATTGCAACACCTACAAGCATATGATGCTCTCTCATAATAATTTTCAATAGCATCATGAGAAAATTCAACAATATAACTTTCACATAAATCATTCTTTTCATGATCCACAAGCATAGTATTTTTATTACTCACCACATAAGCAAATTTATTCTCCTTCATAATAGTGGGAGCAAACTCAACAAAATAACTATCATGTGATACTTGATTGACATAATCCAATTGAAAATAAAAATGATGACAAGTTTCATGGTTATCATTATTCTTTATAGAATACATGTCATCACAATAATCATCATAGATAGCAACTTTTTTATCATAGTCAATTGAAACCTCTTCCAAAATAGTGGATTCATCACTAAATAAAGTTACGACCTCTCCAAATCCACTTTCATCAATATAATCATCATAAATAGGAGGCATGCAATCATCATAACAAATTTGATCATTCAAAGTAGGGGGACTAAAAAGATCATCTTCATTAAGCATAGCATCCCCAAGCTTGGGACAAACATTAATTGCAGCAAATAAATTCTCAAACATGTCATTCTCATCAAACATTGCTTCCCCAAGCTTGTGGCTTGGCGTATCATTAGCATAATCACTATTATCATCAATAGTATGAATAGCACCAATAGTATAACAATTATTATCATCACAATTTTCTAAGTTGGTGCCAAAAAGATTTTCAAGATTATAAGAAGTATCACTATTTTCCCAATCATAATCATCATAATGAGTAATAGGCATAATAAAACCATCCTCAATAGTTCCTTCGGACATTGTACCATAAGACAAAGAAGCAATATCATCATCAAGTATATCATCTTCCACAATTATTTTTGATTCACTCTCATGAGGCATAACAATAATAGGAGCAACATTATTTGGGAGGGATACCTTTTTACCTCTACTCTTTCTTCTTTTCTTCTTCTTCACCACATCATGTGTGGGTTTATTTAATTCTTCCGATCTTTTTATTGAAGAGATTGGTTGAATAGGAAGCTCCTCCTCGTCACCTATTTCATCATGAGAGACAATAGGAGGGAAAGTGGAAATCTTTACCCTTTCATTAGTGTTCCTTTTATATTCTATTGGTTTTCCCGTCTATCTATAGTTGGCAATATAAGCATTCTCATTGCAATTTACCATACAAAACATATAGATTTCCTTTAGATTAGTTTCAATGTTGTATGTGAGAATGAATACTTCAAACCAACTATTTTTATGTGTCAATTCTTCACACCCCAAAAATAGATAAAGCTCACTATATAGTTCAGGGGCGGTCAAGTCATTACAATATTTAGCCATGATTCGATCATGAAAGAGTATGCATTGGAAATTAAGGTGACCAACTTTATTGCAAAGTTCACAAGTAATAGGATAAAGAGAACATAATTTTGTAGCAAATTCATCTATCAGTTTGAGCAAAAAATTGGTTCTATCATGTTTATGCTTCTTACAAAATCTATCATCCCTATAAGGCATGTCTTCACAAACTTTATGCACTCCACAAAAATTGACATGCTTATAAGAAACATTTTTGTCATGACTAGTGCAATCATCATTAGTATTTTGGATATTCATAGAATTCATACTAACAACATTGCAAACATGCTCATCATTAAAAGATTTTATGCCAACCATTTTATTGAATTCTTCTTCTATCAATTGAGCACAATTTTCTTATCCATCATTTTCTAGAAAGACATTATAAAGACGAATAATATGAGGCAACCTCAATTCCATTTTTTTGTAGTTTTATTTTTATAAAACCAAACTAGTGATAAAATAAGAAATTAAAAGATTCGATTGCAAAATCTAAAGATATACCTTCAAGCACTCACCTCCCCGGCAACGGCGCCAGAAAAGAGCTTGATGTCTACAACACAACTTATTCTTGTAGACTCGTGTTGGGCCTGGAAGCGCAGAGTTTTGTAGGACAGTAGCAATTTTCCCTCAAGTGGATGACCTAAGGTTTATCAATCCGTTGGAGGCGTAGGATGAAGATAGTCTCTCTCAAACAACCCTGCAACCAAATAACAATGAGTCTCTTGTGTCCCCAACACACCCAATACAATGGTAAATTGTATAGGTGCACTAGTTCGGCGAAGAGATGGTGATACAAGTGTAGTATGGATAGTAGATATAGGTTTTTGTAGTGCGAACAATAAAAAACAGCAAGGTAGCAAGTAACAAAAGTGAGCACAAATGGTATTTCAATGCTTAGAAACAAGGCCTAGGGTTCATACTTTCACTAGTGCAATCTCTCAACAATGCTAACATAATTGGATCATATAACAATACCTCAACGTGCGACAAAGAATCACTCCAAAGTTCCTATTAGCGGAGAACATAAGATAGAAATTGTTGTAGGGTACGAAACCACCTCAAAGTTATCTTTTCTGATCAATCTATTGAGCCATCCCTATAAGTGTCATGAACAACCCTAGAGTTCGTACTAAAATAACACCATATGATACGCATCAACCAACTCTAATGTCACCTAGATACTCCAATGTCACCACAAGTATCCGTGAGTTGATTATTCGATATGCATCAAACAACTTCAGATCATAATATTCAATCCACACAAAGAACTTCAAAGAGTGCCCCAAGATTTCTACCGGAGAAAGTAGGACAAAAACGTGCATCAACCCCTACGCATAGATTACCCCAATGTCACCTTGGGAATCCGCGAGTTGAGTGCCAAAACATACATCGAGTGAATCAATATAATACTTTGTTGTCACCACGGGTATTCATATGCAAGACATACATCCAGTGTTCTCAAATCCATAAAAGTATTCAATCCGATAATATTGAAACCTCAAAGGTAAAAACTCAATTCATCACAACGAGATAGAGAGGGGAAAAACACCATATGATCACACTATATTAACAAAGCTCGCGGTACATCAAGATCGTGCCAAATCAAGAACACGAGAGAGAGAGATCAAACACATAGCTACTAGTACATACCCTCAGCCCCGAGGGTGAACTACTCCCTCCTCGTCATGGAGACCACCGGGATGATGAAGATGGCCTCCGGTGATGATCCCCCCCCTCCGGCAGGGTGCCGGAAAAGGGCTCCAGATGGGATCTCCTTGGTACAGAGGCTTGCGGCGGCGTAAAAACTCATCTAGGTTAACTTTCGGGGATTTCTGAATATATATGATTTTCAGCGTTGGAATCACGCAAAGAGGGGCCACAGGGGGCCCATGAGGCACCAGGGCGCGCCTGGGGGGGGGGGGGGGGGGGCAGGCGCGCCCAGGTGGCTCGTGGGGCCCCTGTGGCTCTTCTGCTGCTCCTCCAAAGCTTCCTGGGTCTGTTTCCTTCCAGAAAAAATCGTCAAAAAGTTTCGCTGCATTTGGACTTCGTTTGATATGGATTTTCTGGAAAACCAAAAACAAGCAGAAAACAACAACTGGCACTGGGCACTAGGTCAATATGTTAGTCCATGAAAATCATATAAAATCCATATAAAAGTGCACAAAAATCATACAAAACTATAATAAACATGGCATGAATACTTCATAAATTATAGATACGTTGGAGACGTATCAGCGAGCACTTTCGATCCGTCAAAGTACATCATCCAATTTGTGTAAACTACGTGTTCCCTGGGGAGTTCGGCCTCTGTCAACTCGGAAACAAAATCATCCAACACCTCTGATTTTATGGCCCGACGTGGGCGATACTAGATCTCGAAAGGCAGGAGTTCAATGGCCCACTTTGCAATCCGGCTAGTAGCGTATTGGTTGTTGATAATGTCATTTAATGGTAGTTCAGAGGCCACGGTTATCGAGCATTATTAAAAATAGTGTTGAAGTTTTCGTGAAGCCATAAAGATTGCATATGCTATCCTATGGTAGTGCGGGTACCTCGTTTTACACGGGGTCAACACCTCGGAAAGATAGTACACTGGCCTTTGTACTTTAAGTAAGTGGCCGTCCATTTTGTGCTCTACTACTAGTACTGCGCTAACCACTTGGCTCGTTGCCGAGATGTAGAGCAGTATCGGCTCGCTGGGATGTGGTGTGGCTAGAATGGGGTTTATGGCCAGGAGCGTTTTGATTGCTTTAAGAGCTGCGCCAGCTTCGGGCGCCCATTTAAAGCCCCCAGTCTGCTTTAGTAGCTAGTACAATGGTAGCGCCTTCTCGCCGAGCTATGAGATGAACCAGCTTAGAGAGACAATGCAACCGGTAAGTCATTGGATATATTTTAGTTTTTCGGGTTCCTTAAGCCTTGCAAATGCTTTGATCTTGTCGGCATTTGCCTCGATGCCACGGTATGAGACGATGAATCCAAGGAGCTTTCCGGATGGTACGCCGAAGACACATTTTTCTGGGTTGAGCTTAATGTTATATGCGCGGAGGTTTTTGAATGTCTTGCGCAGGTCATCAATCAGGGCATCAGCATGTCGGATCTTGACAACCACATCGTCCCCGTATGCCTCGGCAGTAGTACCAATCTGTGTGGCCGCAGACATGTGTAGATCATCCGTTGTTATGTGGCGCCAGCGGTTTTGAGCCCAAGGGCATGTCAATGAAATAGAAAGGACCATATGGAGTGATGAACGCGGTTGCCTCTTGGTTGGATTCCTTCATCTTGATCTAGTGGTACCCTGAGTATGCGTCGAAAAAGCATAGGGCATTGTGCCAGCCAGTAGCATCCCGATTATTGATAATGTCGTTTAATGGTACTTCAGAGGCCACGGTTATCGAGCATTCTTAAAAATAGTGTCGAAGTTTTCGTGAAGCCATAATTTGTTCCATGTTGGGACATGGATGTCATGGGATATCACAATATCTTGCTTATTTAATTAATGCATCTATACACTTGGTAAAGGGTGGAAGGCTCGGCCTCGTGTTTTGTTCCACTCTTGCCGCCCTAGTTTTCGTGATACCGGTGTTATGTCCCTTGATGAGCGCTCCTATTTTGATGTTATTTCACTTTATGATGCCATCCTAATGCCTTTTCTCTCTTATTTTGCAAGTTTCACATGAAGAGGGAGATCGCCGGTAGTTGGAATTCTGTACCTGAAAATGCTACTGCAGAGATAGATATTCTCCACAACTCCAAATGACCTGAAAATTTACGAAGAATTATTTTGGAATATATAAAAAATGTTGGCGGAAGAAATACCAGAAGGGGGCCACCAGAGAGCCACAAGCTCACGGGGCGCCGCCCCCCAGGGCGCGCCTACTGAGCTCGTGGGCCCTCCAGCATCCCTCTGGGGCCCATCTTCCCCTATATGATGCCATTTTCCCTAGAAAAAATTAGAAGAAGACTTTCGCGATGAAGCGATGATACGTCCATTTTGCATCATGTTTTCCTATTGTTATTTATTATGTTTTGGGTCATTATTTCACTTTATGATACAATTCCTATGCCTTTTCTCACTTATTTTGCAAGTTTCACATGAAGAGGGAGATTGCCGGCAGCTGGAATTCTGGACCGGAAAGGGCTACAACAGAGATAGCTATTCTACACATCTCCAAATGACCTGAAAATTTACGGAGAATTGTTTTGGAATATATAAAAAATATTGGCACAAGAAATACCAGCGGGGGACCCACTAGGTAGCCACAAGCCTGGGGGCACGCCCTACCCCCTGGGCACGCTCCCCGAGCTTGTGGGGCCCCTGGCAGGCCTCCGGCTCCCATATTTTGCTATATAAGGCCATTTGCCCAAGAAAAAAGAAGACTTTCGGGACGAAGCGCCACCGCCACGAGGTGGAACCTGGGCAGGAGCAATTTTGCTCTCCGGCGGAGCAATTCCGCCGGGGATACTTCCCTCCGGGAGGAGGAAATCGAAGCCGTTGACATCACCAACGATCCTCTCATCATGGGAGGGCCAATCTACATCAACAGCTTCACGAGGACCATCTCATCTCAAACCCTAGTTCATCTCTTGTATTCAATCTTTGTCTCAAAACCTCATATTGGTACCTGTGGGTTGCTAGTAGTGTTGATTACATCTTGTAGTTGATGCTAGTTGGTTTATTTGGTGGAAGATTATATGTTCAGATCCTTAATGATATTCAATACCCCTCTGATCTTGAACATGAATATGATTTGTGAGTAGTTACATTTGTTCTTGAGGACATGGGAGAAGTCTTGTCATAAGTAATCATGTGAATTTGGTATTCGTTCGATATTTTGATGATATGTATGTTGTTGCTTCCTTTAGTGGTGTCGTGTGAACGTCGACTACATGACACTTCACCATACTTGAGCCTAAGGGAAGGCATTGTGGAGTAATAAGTAGATGATGGGTTGCTAGAGTGACAGAAGCTTAAACCCTAGTTTATGCATTATTCCGTAAGGGACTGATTTGGATCCATATGTTTCATGCTATGGTTAGATTTATCTTAATTCTTATTTCGTAGTTGCGGATGCTTGAGAGAGGGGGCAATCATAAGTGGGAGGCTCGTTCAAGTAAGAACAATACCCAAGCACCGGTTCACCCACATACCAAATTATCAAAGTAGCGAATGTGAATCAACTAAATATGATGAAAGTGACTAGATGAGAATTCCCATGTGTCCTCGAGAACGCTTTGCTTTATATAAGAGATCATTCCGGCTTGTCCTTTACTACAAAAAGGATTGGGCCACCTTGCTGCACTTTATTATACTTGTTACTTGCTACTCATTACGAATTATCTTGCTACAAAACTATCAGTTACTACTACTTTCAGTGCTTGCAGAAAACACCTTGCTGAAAACCGCTTATCATTTCCTTCTGCTCCTCGTTGGGTTGGACACTCTTACTTATCGAAAGGACTATGATTGATCCCCTATACTTGTGGGTCATCAAGACTCTTTTCTGGTGCCATTGCCGAGGAGTGAAGCGCCTTTGGTAAGTGGAAATTGGTAAGGAAACACTTTTATTACGTGCTGAAATTTACTGTCACTTGTCACTATGGAAAGTAATCCTTTGAGTGGTTTGTTCGGGGTATCTTTAACTTGAACGGAAGCATTAGGAGTTGCCCCTCAACCTACTGAACCTACTGAAAATATTTATTATGAAATTCCTTCGGGTATGATAGAGAAACTGCTTGCTAATCCTTATGCAGGAGATGGAAAGGTACATCCTGATATGCACTTGATATATATAGATGAAATTTGTGGATTGTTTAAGCTTGCAGGTTTATCACAGGATGGAGTTAAGAAGAAGGTATTCCCTTTATCTTTGGAGGGAAAGGCATTGACATGGTATAGGCTATTGGATGATACTGGAACATGGGATTGGAACCGGTTGAAGCAGGAATTTCACCAGAAGTTTTATCCTATGCATTTGGTTCATCGTGATCGGAATTATATATATATAATTTTTGGCCTCGTGAAGGATAAAGTATCGCTCAAGCTTGGGGGAGGCTTAAGTATATGTTGCACGCATGCCCCAATCATGAGCTCTCAAGAGAAATAATTATACAAAACTTTTATGCTCGACTTTCTCATAATGATCAATCCATGCTCGATACTTCTTCTATTGGTTCCTTAATGAAGTGGACTATTGAATTCAAATGGGATCTTCTGGAAAGAATTAAACACAACTCTGAAGATTGGGAAATCGGCAAAGGTAAAGAGTCAGGTATAAATCTTAAGTTTGATTGTGTTAAATTTTTTATGGAAACTGATGCTTTTCATAAGTTTAGTACTAAATATGGACTTGACTCTGAGATAGTAGCCACTTTTTGTGAATCCTTTGCTGCTCATGTTGATCTCCCTAAGGAGAAATGGTTTAAATTTCATCCACCTATTGAATTAAATGAAGAGTCTGTTAGTGTTAAAGAAGAAACAATTGTTTACAATGTTGATCCAGTTGTGCCTACTGCTTATATTGAGAAACCTCCTTTTCCTGTTAGGATAAAATAACATGCTAAAGCTATGACTGTGGTTAATAAAAGTAATATTAGAACAACTAGACCTTCTGAACAAATTAAAGTTGAACCTAATATTTCAATGGTCAAAGATCTTTTGGTTGATAATATTGATGGACATGTCATATATTTCTGTGATGAAGCAACTAGAATTGCTAAGCCAGACACTAAACATAAAAACAAACCTGTAATTGGCATGCCTGTTATTTCTGTTAAATTTGGAGATCATTGCTATCATGGTTTATGTGATATTGGTGCTAGTGTGAGTGCTATTCCATTTACTCTTTATCAAGAAGTCATGAATGATATTGCACCTGTTGAGATTGAAGATATTGATGTCACTATTAAGCTTGCAAACAGAGATACTATTTCATCACTTGGGATTGTTAGAGATGTTGAAGTCTTGTGTGGTAAAATCAAATACCCTACTGATTTTCTTGTTCTTGGATCACCACAAGATGATTTTTGTCCCATTATATTTGGTAGACCTTTCTTGAATAAAGTTAATGCTAAGATTGATTGCAATAAAGAAACTGTCAGTCTTAATTTTGGTGATGTGTCTCATGAATTTAGTTTCTCTAAGTTTCGTAGACAACCTCATGATAAAGAATTACCTAATAAGGATGAAATTATTGGTCTTGCTTCTATAGCTGTGCCTCCTACTGATCCCTTAGAACAATATTTGCTAGAACATGAAAATGATATGCATATGCATGAAAGAAATGAAATAGATGAGCTATTCTTTAAACAAGCACCTATCGTTAAACATAATTTGCCTGTTGAAACTCTTGGAGATTGATAACCCACAAGTATAGGGGATCAATTGTAGCTTTTTCGATAAATAAGAGTGTCGAACCCAACGAGGAGCTAAAGGTAGAATTAATATTCCCTTCAAGTTCTATCGACCACCGATACAACTCTACGCACACTTAACGTTCGCTTTACCTAGAACAAATATGAAACTAGAAGTACTTTGTAGGTAATGCTAGAACTACTTCGCACAAATAAAACTAGGAGTACTTAGTGAGAATAAAACTACGAGTAATTTGCAAGATAATAAAAGTTAGTTGTTTAGTAGAAAGCTTTTGTAACACAAGAGAAAGATTTTGTCCCTAGGTAATCGATAACTAGGCCGGTAATCATTATTCCAATTTTATATGAGGGAGAGGCAGTTGCTAACATACTTTCCGTACTTGGATCATATGCACTTATGATTGGAACTCTAGCAAGCATCCGCAACTACCAAAGATCATTAAGGTAAAACCCAACCATAGCATTAAGTAACAAGTCCTCTTTACTCCCATACGCAACAATCCCCTATTGCAAACCCTACATCGGGAATCCCTCACGCTTGCGCGACACGAAGGGCACCATAGGACAGCACCAAAATAAAACATACAACTCAAACCAATCACGATCATCAATCAACCCATAGGACAAAAAGAATCTACTCAAACATCATAGGATGGCCACAAATCATTGGATAATAATATGTAGCATTAAGCACCATGTTCAAGTAGAGATTACAGCGGGGAGTAGAGGTGTTACACTGCTGCATAGAGGGGGAGAGAATTGGTGTTGACGGCGGCGAAGTTGTTGGTGTAGATCGCCGTCACGATGATTGCCCCGGCGGCGTTCCGGCGCCACCGGGAGAGAGGGGGAGAGAGCCCCCCTCCTTCTTCTTCCTTGGTCTCCCCCCTAGATGGGAGGAGAGTTTCCCCTGTGGTCCATGGCCGCCATGGCTCCCGGAGGGGAGGAGCCCCTCTGAGATTGGATCTCTCTCTCTGTTTCTCTTCTGTTTTGCGTCCCTCTTTTTCTGGCCTTTCAGCGTTTCTTAAATATCTGGAGATCCGTAACTCCGATTGCGCTAAAATTTTAACACGATTTTTTTCTCAATATAAGCTTCCTTGCGGCCGAAGAAGAGCCCCAACCGACTTACGGTGTGCCCACGAGGCACCACCACGCGGCCAGGGCGGCGCCAAGGTGGCTTGTGGAGGCTGTGGGCCTCCGTTTGCGTTGATTCCACCTCCCAAAAATCACATATATTCCAAAATAATTCTTCGTAAAATTTTATTGCATTTGGACTTCGTTTGATATGGATTTTCTTTGAAACAAAAAACAAGCAGAAAACAGGAACTGGCACTGGGCACTGGATCAATATGTTAGTCCCAAAAATAATATAAAATGTTGCCAAAAGTATGTGGAAATTGTAGGATATTGGCATGAAACAATCAAAAATTATAGATACGATGGAGATGTATCAGCATCCCCAAGCTTAATTCCTACTCGTCCTCGAGTAGGTAAATGATAAAAAGATAATTTTTGATGTGGAATGCTACCTAGGATAATCTTGATCATATAATCTAATCATGGCATGAATATTAAGACACGAGTGATTCAAAGCAATAGTCTATAATTTGTTATAAAGACATCAATACTCAGGCATCCCAACAAACAATCATGCCTTTCAGAATAAAAATGCTAAAGTACGTTATCCCTACAAAATCATATGATCCTGTCATGCTCCATCTTCTTAACACAAAATATTTATCATGAACAACCCCGGTTTTAGCCAAGCAATTGGTTCATACTTTTTAATGCGCTTTAGCTTTTTCAACCCCCAGGCAATACATGAGCGCGAGCCATGGACATAGCACTATGGGTGGAATAGAATGCGGTGGTAGGGATCAATAAGGATAAGTCAAACAGGGAGAAAGTCTCGCATCAACTAGGCAGATCAACGGGCTATGGAGATGCCTATCAATCGATATCAATGCGACGAGTAGGAATTGCCATGCAACGGATGCACTAAGAGCTATAAGTGTATGAAAGCTCAAAATAAAAACTAAGTGGGTGTGCACCCAACTTGCTTGCTCATGAAGACCTCGGGCATTTGAGGAAGCCCATCATCGGAATATACAAGCCAAGTTTCATAATGAAAAATTCCCACAAGTATATGAAAGTGTCAACTCTGGAGACTCTCTATATGAAGAACTTGGTGCTACTCTGAAGCATAAGTGTGGTAAAAGAATAGTAACATTGCCCCTTCTCTCTTTTTCTCTCATATTTTTTTTGTTTTCATTTTTTTCTCTTTTTTTCCTTTTTTTGTTGGGCTCTTTTTGGCCTCTTTTTTATTTTTATTTTTTTAGAACAGTCTCATGGACCTCATTCCCACTTTTTCGAGGACTCATTAGTCTCCACCATTCTTTCCTCGCTGGGACAATGCTCTAATAATGATGATCATCACACTTTTATTTACTTACAACTCGATATTACAACTTGATAAAGATGACTCTATATGAATGCCTCTGGCAGTGTACCAGGATGTGTAATGATCTAGCGTAGCAAAGATATCAAAAAATGGACAAGCCATGAAAATATCATGCTAGCTATCTTACGATCATGCAAAGCAATATGACAATGAATGCTCAAGTCATGTATATGATGATGATGGAAGTTGCATGGCAATATATCTCGGAATGGCTATGGAAATGCCATGATAGGTAGGTATGGTGGCTGTTTTGAGGAAGATATAAGGAGGCTTATGTGTGATAGAGCGTATCATATCATGGGGTTTGGATGCACCGGCGAAGTTTGCACTGACTCTCGAGATGAGAAAGGGCAATGCACGGTACCGAAGAGGCTAGCAAATTGCGGAAAGGTGAGAGTGCGTATAATTCGTGGACTCGCATTAGTCATAAAGAACTCACATACTTATTGCGAAAGTCTATTAGCCCTCGAAGCAAAGTACTACTACGCATGCCCCTAGGGGGGAGGTTGGTAGGAGTTAACCATCGCGCGCCCCCGACCGCCACAAAAAGGAAGACAATCAAGAATGAATCATGCTCCAACTTCTTAGCATAACGACAGACCATACGTGCATGCTTCGGGAATCACAAACCTTAACACCAATATTCTTACTAAACCACAATTATTCACTAGTACCTCCCACATATCACCATCTTAATATCGCAAAACTATTGCAAGGAATCAAACATATCATATTCAGTGATCTACAAGTTTTATGTAGGATTTTATGACTAACCATGTGAATGACCAATTCCTGTTGACTCTCTAAATAGGTATAAGTGAGCATGATTTTAATTCTTTCTACAAAAGACTACACTCTAACAACTATAAGTGAAGCAAAAGAGCATTCTACAAATAACGGTTTTCTATATGTAGAGAAACAGGTATCCAAACTTCAAATGATATAAGTGAAGCACATGAAGCATTCTATAAAGCCATACTCAAAAGATATAAGTGAAGTGCAAAGAGCATTCTATAAATCAACCAAGGACTATCTCATACCAGCATGGTGCATCACTAAAAGAAAAATAAAAAGCACACGACGCTCCAAGAATTTACGCATATCATGTGAACAAAACAAAAACCGAAACATACCGATACTTGTTGAAGAAAGATGGGATGCCTTCCGGGGCATCCCCAAGCTTAGACGCTTGAGTCTCCTTGAATATTTACTTGGGGTGCCTTGGGCATCCCCAATCTTGAACTCTTGCCTCTCCTTATTCTCCTCATATCGATACCACCTCGATCTTCGAACACTTCATCCACACAAAACTTAACCGAACTTTTTATTAGCGAGGTTAGTACATATAACATCAAATCCCATCATGTCCTGTCGTAACATTATTGTATAATTATAATCAAACATTACCCACTATATGCTATCACAATTCTATGGCTCCCAAGTCAACGGGTCTCAACAAGATTTCAAACATACGCAAATAACTAAACTATAACAGCAATCTGTGAAAACAGGACAGTCTGTAAAGATGCAGATGGTACATATACTTATGTTACTCAAAAAATTCTGAAAAATTAGGACAAAATAAACAATTTTCATAGCAGTACTGTGTAAAAATTTCAGAATTTTTTAATGTTCCAGTAAAAAATTGCAAATTCACGCACTACAGCAAAAGTTTCTGTTTTTGCACCACACACACCAAACAAGCAATTTAAACATCCTAAAGGTAAATCTTGGCACATTATTTTTATAATACAATGGATTTGTACAAGGTGATAATTATTTTTGTTGAAAATTTTCTGTAATTCAAGATTCACAAAGTTTCCATGGGCATGAACAAAGTTCAAGGCATGCTCCCGCTTCCACGGTGCTTGTCTTTCTCACTTTCACTTTTCTTTTTGTAAAGTTTTAAGTTCCCCTCTATATTTTTTTTGTTTTTAAACTTTTTTAAAAGCACACAACAGAAATAAATTGACTCTCTAAAACTTTCGGGTTGTCTCCCTGGCAACGCTTTCTTTAAAGTCATTAAGCTCGGCATAAAGTGCTCAAGTAATTGATCCACCCGGATCCCAAGGTAATCAAAGCCAATTTTAATTAACAATGATTTGTAATTTAGTAGTGAGCACAAAGTAATATATATCATGTAACAACGAAGTCTAACTCTCTTCCTATGCATCGGCATGTCATAAAAGAACAATTCATGCACACATAATAAAGGCCGATACATAGCATAAGCAGTTTCTTGCAATTTTATCATATTGGAAACATAGAGAGGCGGAGATGTAGTTCCTCTCTCATAATAATTGCAAGTAGGAGCAGCAAGCACATGCATATTATATTCATCAAAATTATCATGTGCAATAGTAAAACACAACCCATCAATGTATTCCTTAATAAGCGCAAACTTCTCTGATATATAGTGTAGTTGGGAGAATTCAAAAATATAATAGGACTATCATGTGTAGGTGCAACAACAACAATTTCATGTTTAACATAAGGAACTATAGCAAGTTCATCTCCATAAGCATCATTCAAATTGGCATCATGGCCACAAGCATAGCAAGCATCAATTTCATCAAAAAGGGATATTTCAAACGAATCCAAGGGATCATAGCAATCATCATAGCATTCATCCTTCGGTAAGCACGAAGGGAAATTAAACAATGTATGAGTTGAAGAGTTACTCTCATTAGAAGGTGGGCACGGGTAGCTAATCCGCTCTTCCTCCCTTTGTTCTTCGCTCTCCTCCTCATCTTTTTCATCTAATGAGCTCACAGTTTCATCAATTTCTTCTTCCATAGATTCCTGCAAAACATTAGTCTCTTCTTGGACAGCGGAGGTGTCCTCAATATATTCTTTAACATAAGCATTAGAAGCATAGTTTTCATAGCAATATTTAAGTATGGCAAAATTTTCCGATTTGTAAAGAGTAGCATCACACTTTTCAATCAAAGAAGCAATTTCATAAGCACCCTTAAAAGCAACAAATTCTTCTATTTGTTCAATATCATAGTAACTATAAACACCCTTGGCATAAGAAGATAAGATTCCATTATCCTTAAACTCACATTGGTACTGAAGGTGTCTTTTAGGGTTTTCAGAACAACAAGTAAAATCATGTATTTCACATAAATTCCAAGCATAGCAATTCAAAGTATTAATAGATGCCATAAGAGTTTCCCTTTTTGAGACAAGCGGTGTCGCACAAAATAAGCATGCTCATCTAATGATTTTCCCTCAACTAAGCTAGTTGGGTTTTCAGCACGAGCACAAAGGGATCGAAGATGATCCAAGTAGAAAGCTTCAGCAGTATGATAGATTTTCGGTGGTTCTTCAACCATTGGTTTAGCAAGTACAACTAATTTTTTGGTATTTTAAGTTTCCTACCCATAACTAAAGATAGAAAACAAGAGCACAAAATAAAAACTACTTAGTGATAAAGCAAACAAGCACACACAAGAATATCCACCCCACGCTATTGCTCCCCGGCAACGGCGCCAGAAAAAGGTCTTGATAACCTACAAGTATAGGGGATCAATTGTAGCTTTTTCGATAAATAAGAGTGTCGAACCCAACGAGGAGCAAAAGGTAGAATTAATATTCCCTTCAAGTTCTATCGACCACCGATACAACTCTACGCACACTTAACGTTCGCTTTACCTAGAACAAATATGAAACTAGAAGTACTTTGTAGGTAACGCTAGAACTACTTCGCACGAATAAAACTAGGAGTACTTAGCTAGAATAAAACTACGAGTAATTTGCAAGATAATAAAAGTTAGTTGTTTAGTAGAAAGCTTTTGTAACACAAGAGAAAGATTTTGTCCCTAGGTAATCGATAACTAGACCGGTAATCATTATTGCAATTTTATATGAGGGAGAGGCATGAGCTAACATACTTTCCGTACTTGGATCATATGCACTTATGATTGGAACTCTAGCAAGCATCCGCAACTACCAAAGATCATTAAGGTAAAACCCAACCATAGCATTAAGTAACAAGTCCTCTTTACTCCCATATGCAACAACCCCCTTACTCGGGTGTAAGCTTCTGTCACTCTAGCCGCCCACTATAAGAGAATTATGAACGTATTGCAAACCCTACAGCGGGAATCCCTCACGCTTGCGTGACATGGAGGGCACCATAGGACAACACCAAAATAAAACATACAACTCAAACCAATCACGATCATCAATCAACCCATAGGACAAAAAGAATCTACTCAAACATCATAGGATGGCAACAAATCATTGGATAATAATATGTAGCATTAAGCACCATGTTCAAGTAGAGATTACAGTGGGGAGAAGAGGTGTTACACCGCTGCATAGAGGGGGAGAGAGTTGGTGTTGACGGCGGAGAAGTCGTTGGTGTAGATCCGTAACTCCGATTGCGTTGAAATTTTAACACGATTTTTTTCTCGATATAAGCTTCCTTGCGGCCGAAGAAGAGTCCCAACCGACTTACGGTGTGCCCACGAGGCACCACCATGCGGCCAGGGGGGCCGCGCAAAGGTGGCTTGTGGAGGCTGTGGGCCTCCGTTTGCGTTGATTCCACCTCCCAAAAATCACATATATTCCAAAATAATTCTCCGTAAAATTTTATTGCATTTGGACTTCGTTTGATATGGATTTTCTGTTAAACAAAAAGCAAGCAGAAAACAGAAACTGACACTGGGCACTGGATCAATATGTTAGTCCCAAAAATAATATAAAATGTTGCCAAAAGTATGTGGAAATTAAAGGATATTGGCATGAAATAATAAAAAATTATAGATACGATGGAGACGTATCAGAGATCCTCTTCCACCTAAGAGTGATCCTGTGTTTGAATTAAAGAAACTGCCTGATACACTTAAATATGCTTATCTTGATGAAAAGAAGATATATCCTGTTATTATCAGTGCTAACCTTTCAGAGCATGAAGAAAAGAGATTACTTAAAACTCTAAGGAAGCACCGTGCTGCTATTGGATATACTCTTGATGATCTTAAGGGTATTAGTCCCACTCTATGTTAGCACAAGATTAATATGGAGCCTGATGCTAAGCCAGTCGTTCATCATCAAAGAAGATTAAATCCTAAAATTAAGGATGTGGTAAGAACTGAAATATTATAGCTTCTGGAGGCAGGTATAATTTATCCTATAGCTGATAGTAGATGGGTAAGTCATGTTCATTGTGTTCCTAAGAAAGGAGGTACTACCGTTGTTCCTATTGATAAAAATGAACTTATCCCACAAAGAATTGTAACTGGTTATAGGATGGTAATTGATTTCAGGAAATTAAATAAAGCTACTAGGAAAGATCATTACCCCTTGCCTTTTATTGATCAAATGTTAGAAAGGTTGTCTAAGCACACACACTTTTGCTTCCTAGATGGATATTCTCTTTTTTCTCAAATACCTGTATCACAAGAAGATCAAGAGAAAACTACTTTTACTTGTCCTTTTGGAACTTATGCTTATAGACGTATGCCTTTTGGTCTATGTAATGCACCTGCTACTTTTCAAAGATGTATGACTGCTATATTCTCTGACTTTTGTGAAAAGATTGTTGAGGTATTCATGGATGATTTTTCCGTTTACGGAACCTCTTTTGATGACTGTTTAAGCAACCTTGATCGAGTTCTGTAGAGATGCGAAGAACCTAATCTTGTCTTGAATGGGGAAAAATGCCTCTTTATGGTGAACAAAGGTATAGTCCTTGGGCATAAAATTTCTGAAAGATGTATTGAGGTAGATAAAGCTAAAGTTGATGCAATTGAGAAAATGCCATGTCCTAAAGATATGAAAGGTATAAGAAGTTTACTTGGTCATGCTGGTTTCTATAGAAGGTTTATAAAAGACTTCTCTAAAATTTCTAGACCTCTTACTAATCTCTTGCAAAAATATGTGCCATTTGTTTTTGATGATGATTGTGTAGAAGCCTTTGAAATACTTAAGAAAGCATTAATTTCTGCACCTATTGTTCAACCACCTGATTGGAATTTACCCTTTGAAATTGTGTGTGATGCTAGTGATTATGCTGTTGGTGCTGTTCTAGGAAAAATAGTCGATAAGAAATTAAATGTTATTCACTATGCTAGTAAAACTCTAGACAGTGCTCAAAGAAACTATACTACTACTGAGAAAGAATTTTTAGCAGTTGTATTTGCATGTGATAAATTCAGATCCTATATTGTTGATTCTAAGGTAACTATTCATTCCAATCATGCTGCTATTAAATAGCTTATGGAAAAGAAGGATGCTAAACCTAGACTTATTAGGTGGGTTCTTTTGCTACAAGAATTTGATTTGCATATTGTTGATAGAAAGGGAGCTGAGAATCCCGTAGCTGATAATTTGTCTAGAATGGAAAATGTTCTTGATGACCCACTGCCTATTGATGATAGTTTTACTGCTGAACAATTAGCTATTATAAATGGTTCTCATAATACTCCTTGGTATGCAGACTATTCTAATTATATCGTTGCTAAATATATACCACCTAGTTTTACATACCAACAAAAGAAAAAAATCTTCTTTGATTTAAGACATTACTTTTGGGATGACCCACATTTATATAAAGAAGGAGTGGATGGTATTATTACGCATTGTGTACCTGAGCATGAATAGGAACAAATCCTACGGAAGTGTCACTCCGAGGCATACAGAGGACACCATGCGGGAGACAGAACTGCACATAAGGTATTACAATCTGGTTTTTATTGGCCTACTCTTTTCAAAGATGCACGTAAGTTTGTCCTCTCTTGTGATGAATGTCAAAGAATTGGTAATGTTGGTAGACGACAGGAAATGCCTATGAATTATTCACTTGTTATTGAACCATTTGATGTTTGGGGTTTTGATTACATGGGACCTTTTCCTTCCTCTAATGGGTATACTCATATCTTAGTTGCTGTTGATTACGTTACTAAGTGGGTAGAAGCTATTCCAACTAGTAGTGCCGATCATAACACTTCTATTAAAATGCTTAAAGAAGTTATATTTCCAAGGTTTGGAGTCCCTAGATATTTGATGACTGACGGTGGTTCACATTTTATTCATGGTGCTTTCCGTAAACTTCTTGCTAAATATGATGTTAATCATAGAATTGCATCACCTTATCATCCTCAGTCCAGTGGTCAAGTTGAACTGACTAATAGAGAAATAAAACTAATCTTGCAAAAGACCGTTAATAGATCCAGAAAGAATTGGTCTAAGAAACTTGATGATGCATTATGGGCTTATAGAACTGCTTATAAAAATCCTATGGGTATGTCTCCATATAAAATGGTTTATGGAAAAGCATGTCATTTACCTCTTGAATTAGAACATAAGGCATATTGGGCAACTAAAGAACTTAATTATGATTTCAAACATGCTGGTGAGAAGAGGTTATTTGATATTAGCTCTCTAGATGAATGGAGAACACAAGCTTATGAAAATGCCAAGTTGTTTAAAGAAAAAGTTAAAAGATGGCATGATAAAAGAATTCAAAAACTGGAATTCAAAGTAGGTGATCATGTTCTATTATACAATTCTCGTTTAAGATTCTTTGCAGGAAAACTTCTCTCTAAATGGGAAGGACCGTACATCATCGAAGAAGTTTATCGCTTCGGAGCTATCAAGATAAACAACTCCGAAGGCACTAATCCGAGAGTGTGGTTAATGGGCAAAGAATTAAACATTACATCTCAGGTACGCCTATTAATGTTGAAACTAATATTATTCAAACAATGACACCTGAGGAGCACATAGAAGAAACCTTCCAGAACGCTCCAGAACCCTGAAAAGGAGTAGGTATGTGGTACGGTAAGTAAACCGACTCCAAAAATTCCATAAAAGTACTTTCTGTTCGTTTTGGAATATATAAAAAATTAGAAAAATAATAAACGGTCTGAAAAGTGCACGAGGGAGCGACAAGCCTGGGGGGGCGTGCCTACCGAGCTTGTGGCTCCCCCGTGGACTTTCCTGACTCTATTTTTCTTCCATATTACTTGTATTGCACGAAAAAATTCATTATATATACTCTCGGATGTTTTGACCACCGTATCGCAAGTTTCTCCTCTGTTCTTGTTTCGTGCTGTTTTCTGTCAGATTTTCGAGGCCAGGCATCATGTCTTCCTCTTCCTCCAACAACGTGGGAGGCAACGCTTGGTTGCTGCAGATGGAACTCAAGAGAGAGGAGGAAGAAGAAGTTACCATGGAGTAAGATGAAGGAGATTCGCTGGAGGTCCACCTTCCGTCTTCCGAGATGGGTACCCTTGTCGGCATCTCCACAACTCCCAATCCCCATCAAGCCATGAGAAGCACAATAAGCCATGGGAGTCCAGAGGTACAAGAAGGCCTTCCCCCTAGGAGGCCCTTACACAGGTTACATCGGAACAATTTTCATAACTAGGTTCACAATTATGGATTCGAGAATACTCCTCGCATGCACATACCTTCCAATTGGGATATCTCTCGTCCAAGTGAAAGTGATGCAGGGAAGAAAGCATGGGGGCCAGAGAATAAAATTTTTATGGCCGAAGTCCAGAAGAATGCGGAGATGATCTAGCATGTACTCCGGGAAATTCAGAGCCAAAGGGAGATCATAATTGATGTAATAAAAAGCAAGCCTACTTCCTCATCATCACCATCATCACCGAAGAAGGAGACTTGAGTACACGGGTATGGTGTAACACCCCCTTGTAATATGCTACAGTGATCATCTTCTAATCATGCCAAGTCATCTTCATTTGTAGTGCTAAATTATCATTTGTTCATATCTCATTTCAAATTCCACTTTAAACAAAAATTCAAAATGCAAGTCAAAATAAAAGTTGATCAAATTTTAAAACAAAATAGTTCATAATATGGCAAATAATACCAAAGCAATTATAAAAATAAAATCAACATTATTTGAATTCCCAATTTGACCCAAACAACCAAAAACAGTGACTTTAACAGCCACATTAATTCATTTCCAATTAAGCAAAATTCAAATGAAAATATTCAACTACCAAGCTTTTTGTGGCAGTGGGTAATATTGCATAATAATTATAGGGACAAGTCTCACATTTTACAAAAGTCAAATGGTATGGGTTTTAAATAGAAAACAGAGGAGAACTAAAAAACAGAAAAAAAAGGAAAAAGAAAAGTGATAAAAGAACTACTGTGCACTTGGCCCAGCAGTGCACAGTGCCTTGCGGCCCGGCCCACCTGCGTCATCTCCCTCCTCCGTCGCCGTGTCGACTGCGCGCGCACGCTCGCCACGGATGGCCACCTGTCGAGCATCCGCCGGCGCTCGGGCGTGGATGAGGACGCCCCCGGCGCCCTAGGGTTCTCCCGAGTCCACTCCCTCCCGCACTTCTCTTCCTCTCCCTCTGGATACGCCTCCGCGGGCTCATCCGAGCGGGCTCGTCGCCGACGCCTCATCGTAGGCGTGGCCACCGGCCCCCATTCGTCAAGCCGTCGCGTCCCCAAGCTTCCCCTGCTTCGTCTACGTCGCATGCTAGTGCCAGATCGAGCCGGGCGACTCCACGTCGAGCGGATCGACCGCTTCTTCTTCCTCTGCCCCGCCGGATTTCGTCGCCACTTCACCGTCCTCTGTTGCCCCTAAGCTTCCACCAAGCCGTCGTGTGCTCCTCTGGTGAGCTGCTCGACCTTTCCCTGCGCTAGCGCCGTCCCTCTCGCCCTCTAGCCGCCGCTGCCATTGGAGCCCGAAGCTCCCGCCGCTCGAGCGATCGCCGCCGTCGCTACCGTTGCTATCATGGCCACCTGAGCACATGGACGTGCTCAGGGCACTCGTCTGGAGCGGCCAGTGCCCACCGTTCGCTCGTGTCCGAGCCGTAGCTAGGATTTCGTCGAGCTCTAGTGCGCGCCACCGTCTGCCGCCATTGCTTTGGCTAGCTCCGGCCTCCCCTGCTACTTTCACCGCCGCAGATCGACGCGCGGTTCTGCCCGCATTCTATCCTGCCCGGCCGCACGTCAAATGGACGCCGGAGCGCCGTTTCCGAGCGTCACCGCCGTCTCGGGTGGTCGCCACCGGCGCGCCACTGCGTTTGAACGCCGGTGTGACGTGGCCAGGTGGGCCCCCCGTGTCAGGGGGTTAATTAGCCCCTAATGACCCTATGACAGGTGGGGCCCTCCACTGTAGCTAATGACAACAATTAAAATAACCTAAATACTAACTAAGACACTGACACCGGGCCCCACACTCACTAATTATCTGATTAGATTAGTTTAATTTTGTTAACTGCTAACTGTGGCTGACAACTGGGTCCCACTGGACCCAGTTGACCCAGTCAACCTGCTGACTGGGCACCACCTGTCTATGACAGGTGGGACCCACTGGTCCCGTTGACCAGTCAACGCTGACCAGTCGGCTGCTGACTGGGCAGTTGACTGGCCCCACCTGTCAGTCTCAGCAGCACATCTGCGGGTACACTTATGTTTACCCATAGCATTTTATTCTTTTATTTTCAATATTAAATAAATTCTAGAAAATCATTTAAAACTTTGAAAAATCATAGAAAATAAACCGTAACTCGGATGAAAATAATTTATATATGAAAAATGATCAAAAAAATCCAACGAATCCGAATATGTCATCTGCACTCTTGTTAGAACCCTCTAAGTAGATGAACATGGAACTTTTTGCCTGTTTCCGATAAATGAATTGTCCATGACTTTGGTAAAATAATTCCAAATAAATTTCTAAAACATCTAAAATATTTAGAGATGCAATATATCACCCCTGCACATCATTTAGGCATGTCATGCATAGTGATTGCATTTGAATGCTTGTATTTATCTGTTTCCTCCCCCTCTTCTCTCCGGTAGACCCGAGACCGACGTGGCCCCTGGGTACGACTACGTCACCGACGACACTTCTTCCTTTTCAGCAGAGCTTCCAGGCAAGCAAACCCCCTTGATCATTCCTATATCACCTATTCCTTCTTCCCCGTGCTTGCATTAGAATTTGCTACCGTATTTGATTGCTCCTATTCTGATGCATAGCCTAATTTTGTAACCTGCTGTTGATACTTTACCTGTTGTCCTAAGTGCTTAGTATAGGCTGGTTAGTGATCCATCAAAGGCCCCACACCCTTGTCCGAGTTGCCCTGCTTTACTGCCAAAAGACTCGATCAGTGTGATCGATGTTTAGAGGCCGAACACAGCACCACACACCCCTCAGTTGTACGACTCTACAGAGCTACTATCGAGTGCCGAGGGTGATACCTCCTATCTCACTCCTGATGTTATCTCTGTAGCATAGCTAGTCGGATGTGGGATATCGAGGGTGATTCCTCTTTCACCACCGCCGATGATGCCTCTGTCGAGCAACCCCTCAAATGTGAACCAATCGAGGGTGATTTCTCCTTGTTCACCTTGACGGTTACATCGAGTGGGAATCCATCGAGGGTGATTCCTCGGATTCCCCGTGATGTTATGGACACACGGGTACTTTGAATTCACATCAGTCCTTTGGGAAGTCGGGTTGGCCATGAGGGCACCCGTGAGAGATTATTATGGCGGAACGTCAGGGCAGGTGGAGACCACCTAGGAGAGAGGTGGACCTGGTCCCTGGTCGTTGGACCGCGGGTTACCAAGTCGGTGCGACAGGGTGTCGGAGTGAGCCTTGAGCTCTGTTCGTGTCCGCGAGTTACTAATAATACGCTTAACGGATTTGGGTATTTGATCTCAGTTGGCCACTGGCCTATACGCACTACCACCACGCGGGATAATGGTTTAATGGGGCCCTCAGCGCCGTATGTATCAGCCGAAAGCTCTGTCAGACGTCCAGTTCAGCATTGTGGCACGGTCGGATCGTGCCATCCAAGAGAGGGATGGCGCTGGTATTCACCCTGCACACAACGACCCGGAGTGCAAAGGGCGATGGGCCCAAGACCCCTGAGCACTTAGGACGTAGACCGGCGGGGACCTCTCTGCTGAGCCTAGGTAGGATTACGTCGTGTCGATCAGCTGAGGCCGGGCATGACCGAGAAAAGTGTGTCCGGCCAGAGTTAATCGAGCATGTCGGGTAACAGTAGTGCACCCTTGTAGGGAAGTTATCTATTCGAATAGCCGTGTCCACGGTAAGAGGACGCTCAGTGTTGTATCCCGATCTACTACAACTTGAACTGGATACTTGTTACTTTAATTAATATGTTAGCTCCGAGATCGCTTTATCGCAGGGAGTCGAGGAAGGATCTCTGGGCTTTGCTACTACATGCTTGTTGCCCTATTATATGATACTAATCTGCACTCTTCTAATGCTGCAAGACGCTGAAGATGCTAGTCTTCGATAGGCTAGGCCCTCTCTCTATTCTGGCATTTCTGCAGTCTAGTCCACAGATACAGCCTCCCCTTTGATACCGATGCATAATTAGTATAGATCTGATGTAAGTCTTGTGAGTACTTTGGATGAGTACTCACGGTTGCTTTGCTTCCCCTTTTTCCCCATACCTGATTGCTGCGACCAGATGACGGAGCCCCGGGGCCAGCTGATCCCGCCGATGACTACGACTACCCCGACGGAGCCTACTACTACGTGGAGACCGACGACCAGGAGTAGTTTAGGAGGCTCCCAGGCAGGAGGCCTGCGCCTTTTCGATCTAGTTGTCGTTGTTTTGCTCAGCCTTCTTAAGGCAACCTTTGTCTAATTATGTCTGTACTCAGATACTGATGCTTCCGCTGACTCTTGTGTAACTCGAGCTTATGTATTCGAGCCCTCGAGGCCCCTGGATTGTAATATAAAGCTTGGATTGTTTTTTTTTGTGTGTCTAGAGTTGTGTTGTGATATCTTCTCGTGAGTCCCTGGGCTTGATCATGCGCATTTGCGTGTATGATTAGTGCACGGTTGGGTCGGGGGCGTCACAAGTTGGTATCAGAGCCGACTGCCTGTAGGAATCCCCTTTCAGCTCCTTGGCCGAAGTTGAGTCTAGTCTCCAAAAACTGTTTTACTAACATGGTTGTGTGGCTTACGGGCCCACGTCGCCAATGGATGGGATTAGGATCTTTTATTCCTCTTCTTTACTCTGGGACTCTGATCTCTCTCCCTTTCGGGTTAAAGGTTTTACTAACTCTAACTCTAGGTTCTCGTAATCACATCCATCCGGAGATTTGAATTAACCCTTCTTTGAATGGTGAGCCAGGTTCTGCTTCACATTATTCACGGACCACTGGATCCTTTTATCGAGGACACCCTGCGTTGTCACCTGCAGATTCCTCGCTCCAGTAGTTTTCTCCGACGTGATGTAGCCTTTGCTATGTCTCGTTGTTGTATCTCTCCACCACGTGCCTGCGTGCCGCCTAGTTGTCTAGCTGCGTGTGTTCCGAACACCTTCTGCCGTTTGTAACCGACTCTGCGCATGGATCTGTATGTCTTTAATGACTACTGATATGTATCTAATGCCCTTCTTGTTCATTGATCATGTTGCATCATGAATGACGTCTTACACTTGCAGTTGTTCTTGCTAAAATGCCCTTGTTGATTTGGCAGGATGGCTGACGATCCTCCACCTCCACCCTATATTGCCGCAATGATGCAACAGTTTGAGCTGAATCGTCAGTTTATGATTGGGGTAATGGCTCAATTTCCAAACCAGAATACTCATCAACCGCCTGCCCCAATAACACGGCAAGAATTCGTGCGCCTCAACCCGTCCAGCTTCCGCAACTCGCCTGATCCAATGGATGCTGATGACTGGCTCCATGACATCGCCTTTCAGATGGAGTCAGCTAATGTTGCCCCTGACAGTTACGTCACCTTTGCGACATATCATTTGAGGGGTTCAGCTGCTCAATGGTGGGAAAGCCACAGGCGTATGCTGCCTGCTGGAACTGTAACCACTTGGCAAGAATTTCAGTCAGCCTTCCGTGCACAGCACATTCTTCAAGGTCTGATGGACCAGAAGAAGAAGGAATTCCGCAAACTCACACAGGGCAAGATGACTATTGATGAATATCAGAGGAAATTTCTCGAATTATCCTGCTATGTTGAAGATGACGTCTGCACAGACGCACGCAAGCAGGAGAAATTCCGTGAAGGACTGCGTTCTGATATAAAGCTCGCACTTGTTGCCCATGATTGCACAGACTTTGCAACGCTTGTTAGCCAAGCTTTCCGAGCTGAAACCGGTCTGACTGAGTACCAAGAGTCGCTCAAGCGTACTCGTGATGTTGGCTCATCCTCAGGACAGCCTGCTCAGAAATGTCGAGTCTGGATCCCGCACAATGTTTTTCACCGACCTGCTCCAACACCAAGGCCGTCTTATGTTGCACCTCGTTTGCCTCCGCCGCTGAGACAGCTAAAGATTCAGGGTGGACAGCTCAATGCTATGGCTCCCCATAATGATGGTTTATGCCGCAAGTGTGGACATCCAGGACACATTACTATCAACTGTCGCCAGGATCAGCCTCAGGATGCACCACGTCCTCCTGTTGGTCGGAAGAAGAGCAGTAAAAACCATCATCTCAGAAGCTGTAAGGCCAGGCCGTCTGCTGTGAGCCATGGTCAAGTCCCCCATGTCAATATTGAAGAAGCTCGTGAGGCCCCAAAAATCTACCCTTCGCGTTAATTCAGTGCCAGCCTCGGTTCTTTTGATTCAGGAGCATCGCATGCCTTTGTGTCCCAACAGTTTGCTTAGTTACATGAGTTGGACATGGAAAAATTACCCACACCTTTAGCGGTTCAATCTCCGGGATCCAAGTGGCAAACCACAATGATAAGCCCTCGCAATCAAATCGAAATTGGAGGTCTACTTTTTCTGGCTTCTCTCACTGTGCTCGGACCTTCCAACATAGACATCATTCTTGGTATGGAATGGTTGGCAGCCTATAATGCTTTGATCAACTGTGCCGCCAAGACAGTCCAGCTCACACACCCTTCTGGCCAGGTGATTAACTACTCAGCCCAGATAATCCAGAATGCCGAGAGCCAGATATATGCTCTGAATGCACTGAATGCTTCACCTCTTGAAGGAATAGAGAACGTTCCAGTTGTTCGTGACTTTCAAGATGTCTTTCCAGAGGAAGTCCCAGGAGTACCACCTGCCAGAGCTGTCGAATTCGTCATCGACTTGAAACCAGGCACTACTCCTATTACCAAGCGCCCATACAAGATGCCACCTCATGAACTCCTTGAACTTAAGGAGGAGATTGACAAGTCACTTCGTAAGGGCTTTATTTGCCCCAGTTCTTTTGCTTGGGGAGCACCTTCTCTCTTTGTCAAGAAGAAGGATCGAACGAATCGGTTGGTTCAAGATTACCGACCTATCAACCAGGCAACAATTCAGAACAAGTATCCGCTTCCCAGAATCAATGATTTGTATGATCAACTTGCTGGTTCCTCAGTATTCTCTAAACTTGATTTGAGGCTAGGATACCACCAGATCAGAGTTCGTGAAGAAAACATTCCGAAGACAACCTTCGTTACTCGATATGGATCTTACGAGTACACCATCATGTCTTTCGGCTTAACCAATGCTCCAGCAACCTTCTCTCGACTGATGAACTACATCTTCATGGATTACCTCGACAAATTTGTCATGGTTTATCTGGATGATATCCTTGTATATTCGAAGAATGAAGAAGAAAATGCCGAACATCTTCGGCCTGTACTGGAGAAGCTGCGTGAACATCAACTGTATGCCAAGTATTCCAAGTGTGAATTCTGGTTATCTGAAGTGACATATCTCGGCCACGTGATTTCCAAAGATGGCATTGCTGTTAACCCAGAACGAGTTCAGGCTATTCTTGAATGGACTCCCCCGAAGAATGTCAAGCAAGTCAGAAGTTTTCTCGGACTCGCCAGCTATTGCCGCCGTTTTATCGAGAACTTCTCTAAGATTGCCAAGCCTCTGACTGGTCTGCTTCACAAAAGGTGTTAAGTTTGAGTGGAGAGAAAAATGTCAGGAAAGTTTTCAGACACTCAAAGACAAGTTGACATCTGCCCTAGTGCTTGCTCCTCCAGATTCTCGCAAGGACTTCGTGATTTATTGTGACGTATCCCGTCAAGGATTAGGCTGTGTCCTAATGCAAGAGCGCAAGGTGATTGCTTATGGCTCTCGACAATTGCGTTCTCATGAAGAGAACTATCCAACACATGATCTCGAACTGGCAGCAGTTATTTATGCATTGAAGTTATGGCGACATTACCTACTTGGTAATCATTGCGAGATCTACATGGATCATCAAAGTTTGAAGTACTTGTTCACTTAGCCATCTCTGAACCTCCGTCAGCAAAGATGGATGGAGGCCATCACAGACTATGACTTGGGTATTTCTTATACCCCTGGCAAGGCTAACATAATGGCTGATGCCTTGAGCCGCAAATCCTACTGCTGTGAACTTGAGGTTCAGCTACAGCAACCACTCCTGTATGAAGAGCTTCGAAAGCTGAACCTCGAGATAGTTCCTCAAGGATATCTAAATACCTTGGTTGTTGAACCAGATCTCAAGCACAACATCAAGACAAGGCAGAACTATGATTCCGAAGTCGAGAAGATCAAGAGCTATCTCTCCAAAGGAAATTCATCATTCTTCACTATTGATGATGATGGTGCCTTGTTCTTCAAACGCCGTTTAGTGGTCCCCAGAAAGCAAAATCTGGACTCGCGCTCGGATGTCATGAAAGAAGCACATGACACCCCTTTGTCTATCCATTCGGGTAGTACCAAGATGTACCAAGACATTCGTCAGCGGTACTGGTGGCCTGATATGAAGCGAAACATTGCTCGTTATGTTGCTGAGTGTGACGTTTGCCGTCGCATCAAAGCAGAACATCAAAGACCTGCTGGAACTCTGCAACCACTTGCTATTCCCGAATGGAAATGGGACAAAGTTGAAATGGATTTCATTACTGGATTTCCCAGGTCACAGAAGGGTCATGATGCTATTCTTGTCGTCAAAGACCGATTCTCAAAGGTTGCTCATTTTCTGCCAGTCAAGGAGACAATCACTGCTAGTCAGTTAGCAAACCTGTATGTTTCCAGAATTGTGTCACTCCACGGTGTTCCGTTGGAGATCAGTTCAGACCGTGGCAGCCTCTTTACCTCAAGGTTCTGGAAAAGTTTCCAAGAAGCTATGGGAACTCATCTGTCCTTTAGCACCGCTTTTAACCCCCAGTCCCAGGGTCAAGTTGAATGAGTCAACCAAGTGCTAGAAGATATGCTTCGCGCATGTGTCATCTCCTTTGGCAAGAAATGGGAGGAATCTCTCCCGTATGCTGAATTCTCTTACAACAATAGCTATCAAGCTAGTCTGAAGATGGCACCATTTGAAGTTCTTTATGGACGTAAGTGCCGAACTCCTCTGAATTGGTCAGAAACTGGGGAACGGCCACTCTTTGGTCCGGACATTATCCAACACGCTGAAGAGCAAGTCTGTATTGTTCGTGAACATCTGAAGACTGCTCAGTCTCGTCAGAAGAGCAATTATGACCGTAAACACAAGGTAATGGTCTATCAACCTGGCGAACAGGCTTACCTTCATGTCACTCCAATGAAGGGCACTCACCATTTCGGAATCAAGGGCAAGTTAGCTCCTCGCTACATTGGCCCATTCTGTATTCTCGCCAGACATGGAGAAGTGGCATATCAGTTGGAACTACTGTCGAACCTTTCTCAAGTTCACGATGTCTTCCATGTGTCACAACTCCGCCGCTGCTTCAAGGATCCAATCCGAGCAGTGGATCATGAAGTGCTTGAATTGCAGGATGACCTGTCTTATAAGGAACATCCGATCCGTATTCTTGATCAAGCTGAACGTCGAACTCGTCAGAAGGCAATCAAGTTCCTAAAAGTCCAATGGTCGAATCATTCTGAATATGAGGCCACTTGGGAACGCGAGGATCGTCTTCGTGACGAATACCCCGAACTTTTCCCTTCTACCTCCTGAATTCTCGGGATGAGAATTTCTTTTAGAGGAGGAGAATTGTAACACCCCCTTGTAATATGCTACAGTGTTCATCTTCTAATCATGCCAAGTCATCTTCATTTGCAGTGCTAAATTATCATTTGTTCATATCTCATTTCAAATTCCACTTTAAACAAAAATTCAAAATGCAAGTCAAAATAAAAGTTGATCAAATTTTAAAACAAAATAGTTCATAATATTGCAAATAATCCCAAAGAAATTATAAAAATAAAATCAACATTATTTGAATTCCCAATTTGACCCTAACAAACAAAAACAGTGACTTTAACAGCCACTTTAATTCATTTCCAATTAAGCAAAATTCAAATGAAAATATTCAACTACCAAGCTTTTTGTGGCAGTGGGAAATATTGCATAATAATTATAGGGACAAGTCTCACATTTTACAAAATTCAAATGGTATGGGTTTTAAATAGAAAAAAGAGGAGAAATAAAGAAACAGAAAAAAGGAAAAAGAAAAGTGATAAAAGAACTACCGTGCACTTGGCCCAGCAGTGCACAGTGCCTCGCGGCCCGGCCCACCTGCGTCGTCTCCCTCCTCCGTTGCCGTGTCGACTGTGCGCGCACGCTCGCCACGGATGGCCACCTGTCGAGCATCCGCCGGCGCTCGGGCGTGGATGAGGACACCCCCGGCGCCCTAGGGTTCTCCCGAGTCCACTCCCTCCCGCACTTATCTCCCTCTCCCTCTGGATACGCCTCCGTGGGCTCATCCGAGCGGGCTCGTCGCCGATGCCTCATCGTAGGCATGGCCACCGGCCCTCATTCGTCAAGTCGTCGTGTCCCCGAGCTTCCCCTGCTTCGTCTACGTCGCCTGCGAGTGCCAGATCGAGCCGGGCGACTCCACGTCGAGCGGATCGACCGCTTCTTCTTCCTCTGCCCCGCCGGATTTCATCGCCGCTTCACCGTCCTCTGCTGCCCCTAAGCTTCCACTGAGCCATTGTGTGCTCCTCTCGTGAGCTGCTCGACCTTTCCCTGCGCTAGCGCCGTCCCTCTCGCCCTCTAGCCGCCGCTGCCATTGGAGCCCGAAGCTCCCGCCGCTCGAGCCGTCGCCGCCATCGCTACCATTGCTATCATGGCCACCAGAGCACATGGACGTGCTCAGGGCACTCCTCTGGAGCGTCCAGTGCCCACCGTTCGCTCGCGTTCGAGCCGTAGCTAGGATTTCATCGAGCTCCAGTGCGCGCCGCCGTCTGCCGCCATTGCTCCGGCTAGCTCCGGCCTCCCCTGCTACTTCCACCGCCGCAGATGAACGCGCGGTTCTGCCCTTGTTCGATCCCGCCCGGCCGCGCGTCAAATGGATGTCAGAGCGCCATTTCCGAGCGTCACCGCCGTCTCGGGTGGTCGCCGGTGGCGCGCCACCGCGTTTGAACGCCGGTGTGACGTGGCCAGGTGGGTCCCCCGTGTCAGGGGGTTAATTAGCCCCTAATGACCCTATGACAGGTGGGGCCCTCCACTGTAGCTAATTACAACAATTAAAATAACCTAAATACTAACTAAGACACTGACACCAGGCCCCACACCCACCAATTATCTAATTAGATTAGTTTAATTCTATTAACTGCTAACTGTGGCTGACAATTGGGTCCCACTGGACCCAGTTGACCCAGTCAACCTGCTGACTGGGCACCACCAGTCTATGACAGATGGGACCCACTGGTCCTGTTGACCAGTCAACGATGACCTGTCAGCTGCTGACTGGGCAGTTGACTGGCCCCACCTGTCAGTCTCAGCAGCACATCTGTGGGTACACTTTTGTGTACCCATAGCATTTTATTCTTTTATTTTCGAAATTAAATAAATTCCCGAAAATCATTTAAAACTTTGAAAAATCATAGAAAATAAACCGTAACTCGGATGAAAATAATTTATATATGAAAAATGATCAAAAAAAATCCAACGAATCCGAATATGTCATTTGCACTCTTGTTAGAACCCTCTAAGTAGATGAACATGGAACTTTTTGCATGTTTCCGATAAATGAATAGTGCATGACTTTGGTAACATAATTCCAAATACATTTCTAAAACATCTAAAATATTTAGAGATGCAATATATCACCCCTGCACATCATTTAGGCATGTCATGCATAGTGATTGTATTTGAATGCTTGTATTTATCTGTTTCCTCCCCCTCTTCTCTCCGGTAGACCCGAGACCGACGTGGCCCCTGGGTGCGACTACGTCACCTATGACACTTCTTCCTTTTCAGCAGAGCTTCCAGGCAAGCAAACCCCCTTGATCATTCCTATATCACCTATTCCTTCTTCCCCGTGCTTGCATTAGAATTTGCTACCGTATTTGATTGCTCCTATTCTGATGCATAGCCTGATTTTGTAACCTGCTATTGATACTTTACCTATTGTCCTAAATGCTTAGTATAGGCTGGTTAGTGATCCATCAAAGGCCCCACACCCTTGTCCGAGTTGCCCTGCTTTACTACCAAAAGACTCGATAAGTGTGATCGATGTTCAGAGGCCGAACACAGCACCGCACACCCCTCAGTTGTACGACTCTGCAGAGCTACTATCGAGTGCCGAGGGTGATACCTCCTATCTCACTCCTGATGTTATCTCTGTAGCATAGCTAGTCGGATGTGGGATATCGAGGGTGATTCCTCTTTCACCACCGCCGATGATGCCTCTGTCGAGCAACCTCTCAAATGTGAACCAATCGAGGGTGATTCCTCCTTGTTCACCTTGACGGTTACATCAAGTGGGAATCCATCGAGGGTGATTCCTCGGATTCCCCACGATGTTATGGACACACGGGTACTTTGAATTCACATCAGTCCTTTGGGAAGTCGGGTTGGCCATGAGGGCACCCGCGAGAGATTATTATGGCGGAACGTCAGGGCAGGTGGAGACCACCTAGGAGAGAGGTGGGCCTGGTCCCTGGTCGTTGGACCGCGGGTTACCAAGTCGGTGCGACAGGGTGTCGGGGGTGAGCCTTGAGCCCTGTTCGTGTCCGCGAGTTACTAATAATACGCTTAACGAATTTGGGTATTTGATCTGAGTTGGCCACTGGCCTATACACACTACCACCACGCGGGATAATGGTTTAATGGGGCCCTCGGCGCCGTATGTATCAGCCGAAAGCTCTGTCAGACGCCCAGTTCAGCATTGTGGCACGGTCGGATCGTGCCATCCAGGAGAGGGATGGCGCTGGTATTCACCCTGCACACAACGACCCGGAGTGCAAAGGGCGATGGGCCCAAGACCCCTAAGCATTTAGGACGTAGACCGGCGGGGACCTCTCTACTGAGCCTAGGTAGGACTATGTCGTGTCGATCAGCCAAGGCCGGGCATGACCGAGAAAAGTGTGTCCGGCCAGAGTTAATCGGGCGTGTTGGGTAACAGTAGTGCACCCTTGTAGGGAAGTTATCTATTCAAATAGCCGTGTCCACGGTAAGAGGACGCTCAGTGTTGTATCCCGATCTACTACAACTTGAACTGGATACTTGTTACTTTAATTAATATGTTAGCTCCGGGATCGCTTTCTCGCAGGGAGTCGAGGAAGGATCTCTGGGCTTTGCTACTACATGCTTGTTGCCCTATTATATGATACTAATCCGCACTCTTCTAATGCTGCAAGACGCTGAAGATGCTAGTCTTCGATAGGCTAGGCCCTCTCCCTATTCTGGCATTTCTGCAGTCTAGTCCACAGATATAGCCTCCCCTTTGATACCGATGCAAAATTAGTATAGATCTGATGTAAGTCTTGCGTGTACTTTGGATGAGTACTCATGGTTGCTTTGCTTCCCCTTTTTCCCCATACCCGATTGCTGCGACCAGATGACGGAGCCCCGGAGCCAGCTGATCCCGCCGATGACTACGACTACCCCGACGGAGCCTACTACTACGTGGAGACCGATGACCAGGAGTAGTTTAGGAGGCTCCCAGGCAGGAGGCCTGCGCATTTTCGATCTAGTTGTCGTTGTTTTGCTCAGCCTTCTTAAGGCAACCTTTGTCTAATTATGTCTGTACTCAGATATTGATGCTTCCGCTGACTCTTGTGTAACTCGAGCTTATGTATTCGAGCCCTCGAGGCCCCTAGCTTGTAATATAAAGCTTGTATTGTTTTTCTGTGTGTCTAGAGTTGTGTTGTGATATCTTCCCGTGAGTCCCTAGGCGTGATCGTGCGCATTTGCATGTATGATTAGTGCACGGTCGGGCCGGGGGCGTCACATATGGGCACAACCCTTGGCTTGTGCCAAGCTTGGGGGAGGTGCCCCGGTATCGTCTCACCATCACTTTTATTATAATTATCTATCTTAGTTCGATCCTTAGTTATTTCGTAATTTAGAAGAATAAAGTTTTAGTATGATTTAGTTTCGAGTGTTTGCTTTGTGATCTATCTATCTATGTAATCGAGTGTGAGAGTTATATAATAAAGAGTATTTTGGGTTGAGTAGTTTTACTTTTGTTGATCCAATCCAAGAAATAAAATAAAGAGAATAAAGAAAAGAGAGATCATATGCTAATCCCGTGGGGCGTGATGACTTCATATAAAGAAGTATAATTGATAAAACTTCTTAGAAGTTGACAAACATAGCATTGGTCATTGTTGCAGTTCATGAAAAAGTAATAAAGGAAGAGAGGTCTCACATATAAATATACTATCTTGGACATCTTTTATGATTGTGAGCCCCCATTAAATATTCTATGTCAAATAGTTGACGTTGGACAAGGAAGACAACGTAATGAGTTATGTTTGCTTATATTCACATAGAAGCTATATTGTTGTGGATCCTCTAACATGTGGTGCTTGCCCCCTATCTTTTGCTAGCCAAAATTCTATACTAAGTAGAGATACTACTTGTGCATCCAAAAACCCTTGAACCAGTTTCATGTCATGAGAGTCCACCATATCTACCTATGGATTGAATAAGATCTTTCAACTAAGTTGTCATCGGTGCAAAAGCAATAAAAATTGCTCTTAAATATGTATGATCTTTTATTGTAAGGGAAAATAAGCTTTGTACGAACTTGTGATGGTGAAGAAATAAAAGCGACAGACTGCATAATAAAGGTTGCTATCACAAGGGGCAATATAAAGTGACATTCCTTTACATTAAGAGCTTGCACATCCAAAAATAAAAAGCGCATGACAACCTCTGCTTCCCTCTGCGAAGGGCCTATCTTTTACTTTCTGTATTTACTTTTATGCAAGAGTCAATAGTATTCTCCTCTATTCTATTTTTATTTTCTCTCTTGGCAGGCATCATGTGGTGGGGAAAGATCCAGGCATATATATCCAGTTGGATGTAGGTGATCATGAGTTATTATTGTTGACATTACCCTTGACGTAAATAAGTTGGGAGTCGAAACTATAAGCCCCTATATTTCTATGTGTCTGACTGAAACTTTTGGTCCATAAGTATGCTGTGAGTGTCAGCAATCGTAGAAGACTAAATGATAGTTGAGTATGTGGACTTGCTAAAAAAAGCTCTTACATAGACTCTTTCTAATAATATGATGAATTACAATTGCTTCAGTGACCGAGATCATAGTTTGTTAGTTTTCAATACGGTTTATGGTTCATACTTTATCTTGTGAATGAATTGTCACTTATTCATGAGAAGTTTTATGATGATATTTTGCTATTATAATAATGATCATGATGCTTTCATGTCCGTATTTTGTTTTATCGACACCTCTATCTCTAAACATGTGGTCATGATTATCGATTTCGGTTTTCGCTTGAGGACAAGCGAGGTCTTGGCTTGGGGGAGTTGATACGGCCATTTTGCATCATGTTTTCCTATTGTTATTTATTATGTTTTGGGTCATTATTTCACTTTATGATACAATTCTTATGCCCTTTCTCTCTTATTTTGCAAGTTTCACATGAAGAGGGAGATTGCCGGCAGCTGGAATTCTGGACCGGAAAGGGCTACAGCAGAGATAGCTATTCTGAACATCTCCAAATGACCTAAAAATTTACGAAGAATTGTTTTGGAATATATAAAAAATATTGGCGGAAGAAATACCAAAGGGGACCTACCAGGAAGCCACAAGCCTGGGGGCGCGCCCTACCCCCTGGGCGCGCCCCCCGAGCTTGTGGGGCCCCTGGCAGGCCTCCGGCTCCCATCTTCTGCTATATAAGGCCATTTGCCCTTGAAAAAAATAGAAGACTTTCGGGACTAAGCGCCGCCGCCACGAGGCGGAACCTGGGCAGGAGCAAGTTTGCTCTCCGACTGAATGATTCCGCTGGGGATATGATGACCCACAAGTATAGGGGATCAATCGTAGTCCTTTCGATAAGTAAGAGTGTCGAACCCAACGAGGAGCAAAAGGAAATGACAAGCGGTTTTCAGTAAGGTATTCTCTGCAAGCACTGAAAATAGCGGTAACAGATTGCTTTGATAGCAAGATAATTCGTAACAAGTAAAAAGTATAATAAAGTGCTGCAAGGTGGCCCAATCCTTTTTATAGCAAAGGACAAGCCGGAACGAACTCATATAATACGCAGAGCATTCTCAAGGACACATGGGAATTTCATCTAGTCACTTTCATCATGTTTGTTTGATTCGCGTTCGCTACTTTGATAATTTGATATGTGGGTGGACCGGTGCTTGGGTGCTGTTCTTACTTGAACAAACCTCCCACTTATGATTACCCCCTCTCGCAAGCATCCGCAACTACGAAAGAAGAATTAAGATAAATCTAACCATAGCATGAAACATGTGGATCCAAATCAGCCCCTTACGGAATAGCGCATAAACTAGGGTTTAAGCTTCTGTCACTCTAGCAACCCATCATCTAATTACTACTCCACAATGCCTTCCCTTTGGCCCAAAGATGGTGAAGTGTCATGTAGTCGACATTCACACGACACCACTAAAGGAAGCACAACATACATGTCATCAAAATATCAAACGAATACTAAATTCACATGATTACTTATGACAAGACTTCTCCCATGTCCTCAAGAACAAAAGTAACTACTCACAAATCATATTCATGTTCAAGATCAGAGGGGTATTGAATAGCATTAAGGATCTGAACATATAATCTTCCACCAAATAAACCAACTAGCATCAACTACAAGATATAATCAACACTACTAGCAACCCACAGGTACCAATCTGAGGTTTTGAGACAAAGATTGAATTCAAGAGATGAACTAGGGTTTGAGATGAGATAGTGCTGGTGAAGATGTTGATGAAGATTGGTCCTCCCATGATGAGAGGATCGTTGGTGATGTCGATGGCTTCGATTTCCCCTCCTGGAGGGAAGTTTCCCTGGTGGAATCGCTCCGCCAGAGAGCAAAATAACTCCTGCCCAGGTTCCGCCTCGAGACGGCGGCGCTTCGTCCCGAAAGTATGCTCCTTATTTTTTCTAGGGCAAATGGCTTCATATAGCAGAAGGAGGGGGCCGGAGGCCTGCCAGGGGCCCCACAAGCTTGGGGGGCGCTCCCAGTGGGTAGGGCGTGCCCCCAAGGCTTGTGGCTGCCTGGTGGGTCCCCTCCTGTTGATTCTTTCGCTAGTATTTTTTATATATTCCAAAATAATTCTCCGTAAATTTTCAGGTCATTTGGAGTTGTGCAGAATAGCTATCTCTGTTTCACCCCTTTCAGGTCCAGAATTCCTACTGCCGGCATTCTCCCTCTTCATGTGAATCTTCCAAAATAAGAGAGAAAAGGCATAAGAATTGTACCATAAAGTGAAATAATGATCAAAAACATAATAATTATTTGTAGGAAATCATGATGCAAATTGGACGTATCAACTCCCCCAAGCTTAGACCTCGCTTGTCCTCAAGCGAAAGCCGAAACCGATAATCATGACCACAAGTTTAGAGAGAGAGGCATCGATAAACATAAAATACGGACATGCATCATCATGATCTTTATTATAACAGCAATATATCATCATAAAACTTCTCATGAAAAAGTGACAATTCATCCACAAGTTAAAGTATGAACTATAAACCAAATTGAAAACTAACAAACTATGATCTCAGTCACTGAAGCAATTGCAATGCATCATATTATCAGAAAGATTCTATGTAAGAGCTTTGTTTAGAAAGTTCACATACTCAACTATCATTTAGTCTTCTATGATTGCTGACACTCACGACATACTTATGGAGCAAAAGTTTCAGTCGGACACATAGAAAGATAGGGCTTATAATTTCGCCTCCCAACTTATTTACCTCAAGGGTAATGTTAACAATAATAACTCAGGATCACCTACATCCAACTGTATATATATGCCTGGATCAATCCCCACCACATGATGCTTGCCAAGAGAGAAAATAAAAATGGAATAAAGGAGAATACTATTGACTCTTGAATGAAAGTAAATACATAAAGTAAAAGATAGGCCCTTCGCAGAGGGAAGCAGAGGTTGTCATGCGCTTTTTGTTTTTTGGATGTGCAAGCTCTTAATGTAAAGGAACGCCACTTTATATTGCCCCTTGTGATAGCGACCTTTATTATGAAGTCTGTCGCTTTTATTGCTCCACCATCACAAGATCGTACAAAGCTTATTTTCCCTTACAATAAAAGTTCATACATGTTTTGGAGCAATTTTTATTGCTTTGCACCGATGACAACTTACTTGAAGGATCTTATTCAATCCATAGGTAGATATAGTGGACTCTCATGGCATGAAACTGGGTTTAAGGGTTTTTGGATGCACAAGTAGTATCTCTACTTAGTACAGAATTTTGGCTAGCAAAAGATAGGGGGCAAGCACCACATGTTAGAGGATCCAAAACAATATAACTTCTATGTGAATATAAGCAAACATAACTCATTACATTGTCTTCCTTGTCCAACGTCGACTAATTGACATAGAATATTTAATGGGGGCTCACAATCATAAAAGATGTCCAAGATAGTGTGTTTATATGTGAGACCTCTCTTCCTTTATTACTTTTTCATGAATTGCAACAATGACCAATGCTATGTTTGTCAACTTCCAACAAGTTTTATCAATTATACTTCTTTTATGTGAAGTCACCACTCCCCATGGGATTAGCATATGATCTTATTTTCTTTCTTTATTTATTTCTAAGATTGGATCAACAAAAGCAAAACACTCAACTCAACTACTCTTTATTATATAACTTTCACACACGATTACATAGATAGATCACAAAGCAAGCACTTGAAACTAAATCATACTAAAACTTTATTCTTCTAAATCACGAAATAACAAAGGATCGAACTAAGATAGATAATGATGATAAAAAGTGATGGTGATACGATACCGAGGCACGTCCCCCAAGCTTGGCACAAGCCAAGGGTGGTGCCCATACCCATGTACTCAAATCTCCTTCTTTGGTGAGGGTGGTGATGATGTGGTAGGCTTGTCATTCAGCTTCAGCAAGTACTCCAAATTTCCATTGATCCTCCGAAGAGCACGATTATGCTCCTCTAACACAATAACCTCACGAGTAAGTGACGTATTCTGAGCATAGATTGCTTCAACAACCCTTAATGCATTAATTTCAGATAAAGAAAGGTTATGCTGAAGAGTTTGCAATATATCGCCCTTTTCTGTAGTTTCCTTCCTGTGCATGGCTTGATCTTCTTCTCCTTGAATCCGGTCCTCCACGACCTTTCCCGGTTCCTCATCCATAGCAATATCCTCTTCTCCGGACGACCACTCATAATATACTTCGCTGAAGGGGCGTTTGCCGGGTGAAGGTTGAACAATCTGGTGCTTGGTGCGGAGCTTTCGGGGAGCCATAGTGATCTAGATCTGTTAGAAAAACAGCCCGGAACAAGAATAGAGGAGAAACTTGCGATGCGGTGGTCAAAACACCCATGAGTATATATAATGAATTTTTCCCATGCAGAACAAGTAATATGGAAGAAAAGCATAGTCGGGAAAGTCCACGAGGGTGCCACAAGCCCGGTAGGAGTGCCCTGGGGGGTAGGGCGCGCCCCCCAGGCTTGTTGCCTCCTCGTGCACTTTTCGGACTGTTTATTATTTTCCTAATTTTATATATATTCCAAAACAGACAGAAAGTACTTTTATGGAAGTTTTGGAGTCGGTTTACTTACCGTACCACATACCTACTCCTTTTCAGGATTTTGGAGCGTTCCGGAAGGTTTCTTCTATGTGCTCTTCCGGTGTCATTGTTTGAGTAATATTGGTTTCAACATTAATGGGCGTACCTGAGATATAATGTTTAATTCTTTGCCCATTAACCACTCTCGGATTATTGCCTTCAGAGTTGTTTATTTTGATGGCTCCGGAGCGATAAACTTCTTCGATGATATACGTCCCTTCCCATTTAGAGAGAAGCTTTCCTGTAAAAAATCTTAAACGAGAATTGTATAATAGAACATGATCACCTACTTTGAATTCCCGTTTTTGAATTCTCTTGTCATGCCATCTTTTAACCTTTTCTTTAAACAACTTGGCATTTTCATAAGCTTGGGTTCTTCATTCATCTAAAAAACTAATATCAAATAACCTCTTTTCACCGTAAAGTTTAAAATCATAGTTAAGTTCTTTAATTGCCCAATATGCTTTATGTTCTAACTCAAGAGGTAAATGACATGCTTTTCCATAAACCATTTTATATTGAGACATACCCATAGGATTTTTATATGCAGTTCTGTAAGCCCATAGTGCATCATCCAGTTTCTTAGACCAATTCTTTCTAGATCTATTAACAGTCTTTTGCAAAATTAATTTTATTTCTCTATTAGTTAATTCAACTTGACCACTAGACTGAGGATGATAAGGAGATGCAATTCTATGATTAACATCATATTTAGCAAGCAATTTACGGAAAGCGCCATGAATAAAGTGTGAACCACCATCAGTCATTAAATATCTAGGGACTCCAAACCTCGGGAATATAACTTCTTTAAGCATTTTAATAGAAGTGTTATGATTAGCACTACTAGTTGGAATAGATTCTACCCACTTAGTAACGTAATCAACAGCAACTAAAATATGAGTATACCCATTGGATTTAGGAAAAGGTCCCATGTAATAGAAACCCCAAACGTTAAATGGTTCAATAACAAGTGAATAATTCATAGGCATTTCCTGACGTCTACCAACATTACCAATTCTTTGACATTCATCACAAGAAAGGACAAACTTACGTGCATCTTTGAAAAGAGTAGGCCAATAAAAACCAGTTGTAATACATTGTGTGCAGTTCTGTCTCCCGCATGGCGTCCTCCATATGCCTTGGAGTGACAGTTACGTAGGATTTGTTCATGTTCATGCTCAGGTACACAACGTCTAATAATACCATCTACTCCTTCTTTATATAAGTGTGGGTCATCCCAAAAGTAATGTCTTAAATCAAAGAAGAACTTTTTCTTTTGTTGGTATGTGAAACTAGGTGGTATATATTTAGCAACAATGTAATTAGCATAGTCTGCATACCAAGGAGTATTACGAGAAGCATTTATGACAGCTAATTATTCATCAGGGAAATCATCATTAATAGGAAGTGGGTCATCAAGAACATTTTCCATTCTAGGCAAATTATCAGCTACGGGATTCTCAGCTCCCTTTCTATCAACTATATGCAAATCAAATTCTTGTAGCAAAAGAACCCACCTAATAAGTCTAGGTTTAGCATCTTTCTTTTCCATAAGGTATTTAATAGCAGCATGATCAGTGTGAATAGTAACTTTGGAATCAACAATGTAAGATCTGAATTTATCACATGCAAACACAACTGCTAGAAATTCATTTTCAGTAGTAGCATAATTTCTTTGAGCACTGTCTAGAGTTTTACTAGCATAATGAATAACATTCAATTTCTTATCAACTCTTTGTCCTAGAACAGCACCAATAGCATAATCACTAGTATCACACATAATTTCAAAGGGTAGGTTCCAATCAGGTGGTTGAACAATAGGTGCAGAAATTAAGGCTTTCTTAAGTATTTCAAAGGCTTCTACACAATCATCGTCAAAAACAAATGGAACATCTTTTTGCAAGAGATTAGTAAGAGGCCTAGAAATTTTAGAGAAGTCTTTTATAAACCTTCTATAGAAACCAGCATGACCGAGGAAACTTCTTATACCTTTGATATCTTTAGGACATGGCATTTTCTCAATAGCATCAACTTTAGCTTTATCAACTTCAATACCTCTTTCAAAAAATTTATGCCCAAGGACTATACCTTCATTCACCATGAAGTGGCACTTCTCCCAATTCAAGACAAGATTAGTTTCTTCACATCTCTGCAAATCTCGATCAAGGTTGTTCAAGCAATCATCAAAAGAAGTTCCGTAAACGGAGAAATCATCCATGAAAACCTCACCAATCTTTTCACAAAAGTCAGAGAATATAGCAGTCATGCATATTTGAAAGGTAGCAGGTGCATTACATAAACCAAAAGGCATACGACGATAAGCATACTCATACTCTAGGCCCGAAGGGTTCGAATTTTCTGGGTTTTTTGGACTTTTTTTTACGCCCTACGATTTAATGACACGTGTCTTCTGAAAAAATAGGTTAGAAAATTAAAATAGGTGGACAGATTCGTTCTTGATTTGCCCTCCTAAAATATATTATCTTCAAAACAGGTGAGTTAAAATATATTATCTTCAAAACAGGTGAGTTAAAATATATTATCTTCAAAACAGATGAGTTCATCCTCGATTTGTCCTCCTAATATATATTATGGTAGCAAATTCATTTTTGATTTGTTCTTCAAAAATATATTATCTTCAAAACAGATGAGCAAGACGTGTTTGCCTATGGTTCTCCTTCCTTCATTTTGGATATAAGCGTGGCTTCCCATCCTACCAAAAAAAAAGGCCACCGTGGCATCAGCTGGTTGTTTGCCTCTACATGCAGCATGCATGTGGCCACGTTGGCTCCATGGTGAGCAATAAAAAAAGTCAGCGTGCCATGCATGTGGCCACGTCGACATGTTTTTTTCTTTTTGGTTTGCTGTTAACTCTTCTAGACTTCTCTGGGGTGTCGTTTCCTTCTTTCCCTTTTCCACTCCTTGCTATAAATAGGTGTGTTGTGCATGGGCGTCTTTGCTCCTGGTGGTGTGTTCATTCCTTTGTTTTAGCTTCTACTATGGTCCGTGCAACTCCGGGATCTTCTCCGGTTCGTGCGTCCGATGGACGATCGTCTGCAGAAGCTTTCTCAGGCTGTGCCGGGTCTGCTTCTGGTGAGTTTTTTTTCCAAGTTTGCTATCATTTTCTTGATTGTTTGGTTTTACTATTTTTTACGTTATTTGTTTTCTTGCGCTTAGTTTTGACCTCTGGTGAGGCCCATCGGTGGCGGCTGGAAATTCGGCGTGCAAACGGCCTATAGATTCATCATCTTGTGAGTGTTTGCTTGGTTGGTGTTGTTGTTGGTTTGATCTCCTTTTAGTTCAGATTGGTTTTAAGTTTTATGATTTTTGAAGCTGATTTGTTGGGGCGTGCTGCTGAGAGGAATGTTTGGCCTATATCGTTTTAGTTCTGATTGGTTTTAATTTTTATTATTTTTGCAGCTGATTTGTTGGGGCGTGCTGTTGAGAGGAATGTTCGCCCTACATTTAGTGGATTTATTGACCCTTACCTTGCTTCTGTTAGGGAGCTCATTGACTAAATTTTGAAAGTTGAATATTATTTGCAACTGTTTTGCACTTTACTACTTCTTCTTTCAGTTAGCCAGTTAGATTTGAAGCTCTCTTTGTGTGATTTGGTTTTATCATTCTCTTATAGATCAAAAGAGGCCAAACTTGAGTGGACTCATGCAAAGACAGTGCCCTCTGCTGCCACTAAGGTCTGTTCGAAATAAATTAGTGAAAATTCCATGACCATGCTTTTGCAAGAATCCAATGGGTTTATCTTACCTGGGGACATCGAGAAAGAAAGAGAAACCAGCACCCTTGTCATGTGTGCAAGTGGAAGAAGACACTAAGTAGCTGCTTATCAGCTTATGTGCCTGAGTGCCTCGGCTTATCTTACAGGTGTGACTTGGATGTTTCCACGAGAGAGCTAGAAACAAAGCAAAAATAGTAAGCTCTTACAAGAGAGGAGACTATGCAACTACATGCTTTAATTTGACTTCCTATCATACTGATTAGATAAAAAGAATGTGCTTTTTAGCAACCCGTCCAATCTTCTATGTTGGGAGGATTATTTAGGAACACATAAAGTTCAGGGGAAGCTAAGTAGGTCGTACATATCCATATTTCAGACTATGACTGTCAAAATAAACTGACCGCACTTGATTGTGCAGTAAAATAATGTACTATGGTGTGCATTCATAAAATAATGTTTTGTGATGCATATTGATTTTTCTTAAAAATTGATTAGCAGTTGACTGGACTAGAGATTTGAAGTGGAATCCTTCAGGCATGCATATATGGATACATTTGTGTGTCTCTGTTGATGTAGCTTACCTTGACAGAGGAGGAAAGAGCATGGCGGCCATCTTTGTGAGGCTCACATGGAGAAATTCTTGACGAGGCACACAACCGTAGGCCAGGCTGACATGTTGTGGGAATTGCAGTTAGCAGAGAAAGGGGGATTAGATGGATGGAGATGTAGCAGTCGGGTGAGTAGGTACCTGCACGTATTGTCGATTAGTTTGGCTAGCATATCGACGACGACCTTGGTGACGCAGGAGAGGAGAGAATCAATCGACGCGACCAACCTGCAAGATATGAATCGTGTGAACGGTGAACCTCATCGCGACTTGCCGCGCCTAGCTAGCTCTGACCGCCATCTATCCCCAATGGTGAGCATGTCGGAGCTCTCACTACTGCCATGCCCTGCCCCACCGCTTCCACTTCTCCTCTGCCTTTGGCAGCCTCGCTTCCTCCTACTCTTCCGAGCTCCTCACCTCCTCTGTCAGATTCTTCCTTTCCAAGGTACCCCCTGCTTCGAGTGGAATCGATTCCTCACCGACGCGTGCTGCATACGCGAGGAGCCGGCGGAGGAGCTACCTTGCCGATGCATGCTGCACAGGCGAGGAGTACTTGATTCCTGCTGCTAGCGGAGAGGAGATGGAGGAGCCACAGTGAGGTGGCGTCGAGCCGGCGACGCGAGCAACAAATGTGCTAGGGAGATGGGGGGAATGGTGGAGGTGGGGAATGAGCAGGGAGATTCGAGAAAGCTATCATGCGAGAGAGTGGATGTCACTCCGCACCACCGTTGTTGTCCAAGTGCAACTAGCCAAACACACGCGTGAGCAGAGACGGGCAACCAGGATTGTGTCGTGCGGGGGAGCATTTGACCGAACGTACACTTCATTATTGCGTTGTCCTTCTTTTATTCAAGATCAACACTAGAAGTTGCTGCAAGTATCCCTGACTCAAAATTACTTCGTACACCTTCTTCTATTTTACCAGATTTAGCGATTGTTATCTATAGGATGATGATGCTTATTATCATGTTTTACTTAAAATTACTTTACTTGTCATCCCACTTACTTTATCCAGTAATTTGTAGATGTATTATTGTAGACATGGGTTAGAGAAAGCAAAAGATTATAGTCCTTTTATGTTTACTTACAACTGCACTGATGAAATATATGAGTTGTTAGTTCGAATGAAGTTGAGTGTAAAAAAATGTGGGAAGAAAAGAAATGTATACATTTATCAATAGGAGAGATTGAGTAAGTTTTTTTCCAAAGTTTAGTTTGATCCACATTTTTGTATGGTTTAAAATTCACTATACTAAATGGCTAATTCTTCCAAGCTTCAGCAAAAATAGGAAGATTATTCAACATTCTTAAGCAACGGTCTTGGATGATCTACGAGCATGGTGTATTGTCTCTAATTTCTGACTATTTCTACATGTAAAAGTTTATGCAAAATACAAAAACCAACACATCTAGAACCTATCATCAAAGCGCGGCGTGCCGCCGTGCACTACCCGCTAGTAAGTTCCAAAAGGACAAGTAAAGGTGGTTTTCTCTTGATCTTCAGGTGAAACAGGTATTTGAGAGAAACCAGAATAACCATCTAGGAAGCAAAAGTGCGTATGCTTAGATAATCTTTCTAACATTTGATCAATAAAAGGCAAGGGGTAATGATCTTTCCTAGTAGCTTTATTTAATTTCCTGATATCAATTAGCATCCTATAACCAGTTACAATTCTTTGTGGGATAAGTTCATTTTTATCATTAGGAACAACGGTAATACCTCCTTTCTTAGGAACACAATGGACAGGACATACCTATCTACTATGAACTATGAGATAAATTATACCTACCTCCAGAAGCTTTAATATTTCAGTTCTTACCACATCCTTCATTTTAGGATTCAACCTTCTTTGATGATCAACCACTAGTTTAGCGTCTGGCTCCATATGAATTTTATGCTGACATAAAGTGGGACTAATGCCCTTAAGATCATCAAGAGTATATCCAATAGCAGCACGGTGCTTCTTTAGAGTTTTAAGTAGTCTCTTTTCTTCATGCTCTGAAAGGTTAGCACTAATAATAACAGGATATATCTTCTTATCATCAAGATAAGCATATTTAAGTGTATCAGGTAATTGATTTAATTCAAACACAGGATCACCCTTGGGTGGAGGTGGATCTCTCAAGGTTTCAAAAGGCAGATTATGTTTAAGAATAGGTGCTTGTTTAAAGAACAACTCATCTATTTCATTTCTCTCATTCATATTCATATCATTCTCATGGTCTAGCAAATATTGTTCTAAAGGATCAGTAGGAGGCACAACAATAGAAGCAAGACTAATAATTTCATCTTTACTAGGTAATTCTTTATCATGATATTGTTTACTAAACTTAGAGAAATTAAATTCATGAGATATATGACCAAACTTAACTCTAACCTTCTCTTTAACACAATCAATTTCAGTATTAACGGTATTCAAGAAAGGTCTACCAAATATAATGGGACAAAAATTATCTTGTTGTGAACCAAGCACAAGGAAATCAGTAGGGTATTTGATTTTACCACACAAGACTTCAACATCTCTAACAATCCCAAGTGGTGTGATAGTATCTCTGTTTGCAAGCTTAATAGTGTGGCACCACGGCTCAGAGGACCGGTTTACCCTGTGTTCCCAACCCAGAGATCATGTCTTCTGGAAACACACAACAAGTTGGACCAGAACAGAACTGATCTTTATTGATATGGTACAAGTACAAGCTTGGATGTTACATAGGATAGTGAGGCCAGGAGCAATACTCATGCTATGACAGTATCTACATTATTTATGGAACATCTCAAGGGCCTCAATACTAGTGGCTAATACTATGGCGTAGCGGAACATCGGGTGAGACACTCCATCCCATAGGGACACTGCCGGGACACGACCTAGTTAGCGTAGCCCGAACCATCGGGATCTCCATCCTCGGCTTCTCCTGCATCTGGCATGATACGCCAGGTGAGTACTTGTAATGTACTCACAAGCTCACGGCAACCAAAATAGTGCAGCAATCAATACCATGGCAGTGGCTAGGTTAAATGCTTAGGAAATAGGCATGCTTAAAAATGCTCAACTTATTGTTGTGAATAATCAACTTACTCTCCTCCGGGTTCACATCATGACCCCCGGAACACTCGTGATCCACAGATCACGTCTGCGCTTAAGACGAGTTCTTCCATCATTATTACTGTTGACCACACAGTATGACCTAGTGCGGAATGTGTCCAATACCATGGACGCGGCTATTCGAATAGATTCTTACACTCTGCAGAGGTTGCGCACTTTACCCACACCATGGACATTCGTCCAACGAAACTTGCCTAACCCGTGACTCCTCTATCGTACCACCGACAATCATTCCCTTTCCGGCCATGCCCTGGGTGGCCCCTGTGTCACTCCTGACACCTGCCACCGTCGTGGCCAAACTAAACTGTCCCAAACGGGGACGGCGGCAAATAACTCAACGTGGGCTGACAAGGTTATCGTCGCCTACCTGATCAGGGTAGCACGCACGCATAACCTTCCCTCTTTGGTGGTACCGGTAAAAGAGCACGAGGTCAGACCAAGTCAAGGCCATCCCATTCCGGCAGATGTGGCTGTACAGGTAAGTCCGGGTCGGTGGCACTTGATCAACCAACAAAGTGACATTCATCATGTAAAATTGTTTGTCATATTAGCTATGTTGAATAAATGAACTACACGATAGGGTTTATGCAAGCAATATGAATTATGGCATATTTATATTGAATTAAATGCAAAATAATTTATCATAAAGCCCATACTATTGCAATGCCTGATGAAATGGATGATGTGGCTTGCCTTGCTCAAGTGGGGTGCTAGCAAACTCCTGGTCTTCAACACCAAAGTAATTTCCCTCTGAAAATATTTTTAAATAGCAAAAGGAAATGTGACATAAAGCATTTCTGTTAACCAGAAATTCTGTACATGTTGGAAAAATACCAACTTTTACCAAAACATAAAGGGGCTCAAGACAAAACCATTGCAAAAAGAATCAATTGATTTGGACTTGTGGTTTAAAAACTAGAGCTGGTCAAAGTTTGGTCAAAATTCTAGATTAAAATGAATTTAAACAGAAAATGGAAAATCCCTGGGAGGGCCACATCGAAGGCGTAAAATGCCAGGGTGCCTGCACTTAGAAAACGGTTCGGGCGCGAGCTGGGCCGCTGACAGGAGGGGCCCTCGGGCAGGTTTAAAAGGAGGGAGAGAGGGAACAGGGCGCCGCGGCTCTGCCGGCAGTGGTTCTCTGGCGAGGAGGCCTCGGCGGTGGCCGGAGATGGGCTGAATGGAACGAGGGGACGACGGCGAGTCGGCACGTACCCGGTTTGCGGTGAGGGGTGGTCGGACGGCATCGCTTTCTTTCTCCCAAGCGGCGGGATGCTACGGTGATCACCGGAGCTGGCGATTCCGGCAGCACCTCAGCTAGGGAAGAGGTAAGGGAGGACCAGGGAAGTGCCCTGAGCTCGCGGGTGAGGTCGGATGGGGCTGGGGTGGGGTGGAACTAGCTGGAGCAGAGTGGGGGTCGGGCGGGGGAGCTGCGGCCGGAGCTGAGGGAGACGAGCTCCCGGCTCTCGACGGAGCGATCTGGAGTCAATTGGGAGGGGGAGAAGCCGCGATGGCCTTGCTGGCGGAGCAAGGACGGCGAGCTCGCCGTCGCGGAGCGAGCAAGGTGACGGAGGAGATCAGAGAGTTAAATGCGACGCGATAGCACAGGGAGGGGAAGAGGCCAGCCAGCGCGGCCACAGCGACAGCACGGGCGCCACAGTGGCGGCGTTCGGTGGTGGCCGGCGAGAGCGCCATGGGCGAGGGGGAGGGTTCTGGAGGGTCCAGGTGGACGGCGGCGATGATGTCTGCACGACTGGACAAGGTACGGCGACGCGGTCGTCATGTTCCGACGAGACCCATGCCTGGCGGCGTCCAGAGCGCGCGTTTCGCAGTGCTGGCCACGTGGTCACCACGTGCACAGGTGCACGCGGTGCAAGCTGGCCTGCCTAACCATGTCTGATACGTCGACCCTAGGTCCTGTAGTCTCCCCGTGCCACTGGTTTGACTAGATACACCCTGAGCTGAAGGGTAGCATCAAAAACAGTTTCTAGATGGCATCTTGAGGAGGTTCCAGAGAAGAAATGATCTGGGTACTGAGCCAAAAGAGGTGTCTGGGGTATTCTAGGTTGGAAGGACTACAAGCTGGAGAGATTTGAGCAACTTTCAACAAGTTTTGAACATGGTTCATGTGTAAACCATATTCTGGTCCAGAAACTTGTTGAGGAAGATGCACTCACATGGATTGGCTCCTTGAGGTGAAATTTGGTAATTGGAGGTTATTTGGTGGTGCCAAGATGCCATAAAAATTTCAGGGCAAATGGACACTTCTAGCTGGTACTTCCTTCACAGAGGGTTGAAATGTCCAGAAGCTTGTCAGACTATGTTTGCTGAAAAATTGCACTGGACTAGGAGATATTTTTGGATAGTGTGGAAAGATATGGCTCCTAGTATCTCAGGGATTAATTTGGGAATTTTTTGAGTTATGGAATTATAGGTTGCTTAACAAAGACCAATTCTGTCCAGAAAGTAAAAGTAATTTTCTGGGCAAAATTTTGTACTGCACAATGAAATATTCTTGGGTATTGTGGGAGTAGATGATGTCAAGAAGGTGTGGTATTAATTTGGAATTTTTCTGATCAGCAGAGCTATAGGTTGCTTCACAGCCCATAGTGAAAATAAGCATTTCTCAATGGAAAAATGAATTATTTTGGAGGAATAATAATTAGAGTTTAGGTGAGAGGGTGTGGGACAAGATGTTAGCAAGGTGTTGAGGGTGTTGGATCATTTCGAAAGAAACTCAAAGAGCCCTCAAGTCTAATAGTCAATGAAATAGCTTGAAATTCACTCAAAAAGCCAATAAAACCAAAAAATTATTTGCAAAGAAAAAGTGGCCAAAACCAGGGTGTCACAAACCTACCCCCCTTAGGATGAATCTCGTCCTTGAGATTTGGTTGCTCAGGGAACAAATACGGATATGCTGATCTCAGAAAATCCTCTCTTTCCCAGGTGGCCTCTTCTTCGGTATGGTGATCCCACAGCACCTTGTAAAACCTGATCACTTTACTCCTAGTGGTTCTTTCCATCTCATCCAAGATCCTAACAGGCTTTTCCTCATAGGTCAGATCCATGGTCAGCTCTAGTTCACTCATATCTGCCTATTTGATCGGAGGTGCAATGCACTTTCTCAGCTGTGATATGTGAAAGACATCATGGACGTCGGACAATTGTGGCGGTAGCTCCAACTGATAGGCTACTCTGCCTCTTCTAGCAATCACTGGAAAGGGACCGATATATCTGGGTGCAAGTTTTCCTCTAGTATGAAACCTTTTTACTCCTTTCATGGGAGTTACTCGGAGGTACGCACATTCTCCGGGTTCAAAAGTTACTTCCCAGTGTTTTGGGTCAACGTAACTCTTTTGACGGGATTTGGCTGCTCCCAAGCGATCCTAAATTTCTTTAACTTGTTTCTCTGCCTCGAGCATCAAATCCGTGCCAAAGATACGGCTGTCTCCCGTCTGTGACCAATTTAAAGGGGTGCGGCATTTACGCCCATACAATGCTTCAAACGGTGACATTTTGAGACTTGCCTGATAACTGTTGTAGTAAGAAAATTCCGCATAGGGTAGGCTATCCTCCCACTTGGGTCCATAAGTGAGGGCACAAGACCGAAGCATATCCTCCAATACTTGGTTCACTCGTTCGGTTTGCCCGGCCGTTTGTGGGTGATATGCCGTGCTATGCTTTAACACGGTTCTCAGAGCCTGGTGCAAACGTAGCCAGAATGCTGAAGTGAACAAGAATCCTCTATCCGATGTGATGGACTTAGGTACTCCATGAAGGCTGACAATCAGGGACATATAGAGCTGCGCAAGCTGGTCAGCCCAGAAAGTGGTCTTTACATGAATAAAGTGAGCCACTTTGGTTAGTATATCCACGACAACCCAGATGGCATCGTGGCCTCTCGTTGGCTTGGGTAGCCCAACAATAAAGTCCATGCATATGTCATCCCATTTCCACTGGGAACCTGTAAAGGCTGCAGTAACCCAGCTGGTTTCTGGTGTTCGGCTTTAACCTTGTTGCATATATCACAACATACGACGTAGTAGGCAATGTCTCTTCGCATTCCTGGCCACCAAAAGGTTTCCTTTAGGTCCTGGTACATTTTTGTTCCTCCCGGATGAATGGATTATGCGGATTCATGCACCTCTCGGAATATCTATTACCTCAGATTTTCTTGGTCAGGTACACATATTCGGTTACCAAACCATACTATTCCATGATCGTCAACACGGAAGAACTTGGCCTTTCCTTGTTGTATGTTCTCCTTGATCTCCTGTACGCTCTTGTCTGCTTTCTGAGCTTCCTTAATTTCCTCCATAAGTGTTGATGTGATTTCCAATATATCCTGGTTAATCGGGCCGCAAAGTACCAAGTTAAGCTTGGCAAATTCTTCTTGTAACCTGGGATGGATACCTTTGGTTATTGCATTCACGGTGCCCGGTTTCCTACTGAGGGCATCTGTGACCACATTGGCTTTTCCCGGATGGTAATTGATCCCGAGGTCATAGTCCTTGACCAGCTCAAGCCATCTTCTCTGCCTGAGGTTGAGATCGGGTTGAGCCCAACAATAAAAGGAATTTTCTGGGAAAAATTTTGTACTGCACAATGAAATATTCCTTGGTATTGTGGGAGTAGATGATGTCAAGAAGGTGTGGTATTAATTTGGAATTTTTCTGATCAGTAGAGCTATAGGTTGCTTCACAACCCATAGTGAAAATAAGCATTTCTCAAGGGAAAAATGAATTATTTTGGAGGAATAAAAATTAGAGTTTAGGTCAGAGGGCGTGGGACAAGATGTTGGCAAGGTGTTGAGGGTGTTGGATCATTTAGAAAGAGACTCAAAGAACCCTCAAGTCCAAAAGTCAATGAAATAGCTTGAAATTCACTCAAAAACCAAATAAAACCAGAAAATTATTTGCAAAGAAAAAGTGGCCAAAACCAGGGTGTCACAAATAGTAACATCAATATCTTCAATCTCAACAGGTGCAATATCATTCATAACTTCTTGATATAAAGAAAATGGAATAGCACTCACACAAGCACCCATATCACATAAACCATGATAGCAATGATCTCCAATCTTAACAGAAACAACATGCATGCCAACTACGGGCTTGTTCTTATCTAGCATATCTCGTTCATTTCTAACAGGTTTAGCAATTCTAGCAGCCTCACCACAGAAGTAAATAACATGCCCATCAATATCATCAACCAAAAGATCTTTGACTTGCAATATTAGGTTCAACCTTAATTTTTTCAGAAGGTCTAGGTGTTCTTATATTACTTTTATTAACCACAGTTGAAGCTTTGGCATGTTCCTTAATCCTAACAGGGAAAGGAGGTTTCTCAATATAAGCAGTAGGCACAACTGGATCAACATTGTAAACAATTGTTTCTTCTTTAACACTAACAGGTTTATCATTCAATTCGATAGGTGGATGATATTTAAACCATTTCTCCTTAGGGAGATCAACATCAGCAGCAAAAGATTCACAAAAGGTAGCTACTATCTCAGAGTCAAGTCCATATTTAGTACTAAACTTATGAAAAGCATCAGTTTCCATAAAAGATTTAACACAATCAAACTCAAGATTTATACCTGACTCATTACCTTTGTCGATTTCCCAATCTTTAGAGTTACGTTTAATTCTTTCCAAAAGATCCCATCTGAATTCAATAGTTCTCTTCATAAAGGAACCAGTAGAAGAAGTATCGAGCATGGATTGATCATTATGAGAAAGCCGAGATAAAAGTTTTGAATAATTATTTCTCTTGAGAGATCATGATTGGGGCATGTATGCAACATAGACTTAAGCCTCCCCCAATCTTGAGCGATACTTTCTCCTTCACGAGGCCAAAAATTATATATATAATTCCGATCACGATGAACCAAATGCATAGGATAAAATTTCTGGTGAAATTCCAGCTTCAACCAGTTCCAATCCCATGTTTCAGTATCATCACATAGCCTATACCATGTCAATGCCTTTCCCTCCAAAGATAAAGGGAATACTTTCTTCTTAACTCCATCTCCGAATAGACCTGCAAGCTTAAACAATCCACAAATTGCATCCACATATATCAAGTGCATATCAGGATGCACCGTTCCATCTCCTGCATAAGGATTAGCTAGCAGTTTCTCTACCATACCCGAAGGAATTTCATAATAAATATTTTCAGTAGGTTTAGTAGGTTGAGGAGCAAATCTAAATGCTTCCAGTCGAGGTGAAGATACCCCAAACAAGCCCCTCAAAGGATTACTTTCCATAGTGACAAGTGACAGTAAATTTCAGCACGTAATATAAATGTTTCCTTACCAAATTCCACTCACCAAAGGCGCTTCACTCCCTGGCAACGACGCCAGAAAAGAGTCTTGATGACTCACAAGTATAGGGGATCAATCTTAGTCCTTTCGATAAGTAAGAGTGTCGAACTCAATGAGGAGCAGAAGGAAATGACAAGCGGTTTTCAGCAAGGTATTCTCTGCAATCACTGAAAATAGCGGTAACAGATAGTTTTGATAGCAAGATAATTCGTAACAAGTAACAAGTAACAAGTAACAAGTATAATAAAGTGCAGCAAGGTGGCCCAATCCTTTTTATAGCAAAGGACAAGCTGGAACGAACTCGTATAATAAGCAAAGCATTCTCGGGGACACATGGGAATTTCATCTAGTCACTTTCATCATGTTTGTTTGATTCGCGTTTGCTACTTTGATAATTTGATATGTGGGTGGACCGGTGCTTGGGTTCTGTTCTTACTTGAACAAACCTCCCACTTATGATTACCCCCTCTCGCAAGCATCCGCAAGTACGAAAGAAGAATTATGATAAATCTAACCATAGCATGAAACATGTGGATCTAAATCAGCCCCTTACGGAATAGCGCATAAACTAGGGTTTAAGCTTCTGTCACTCTAGCAACCCATCATCTAATTACTACTCCACAATGCCTTCCCTTAGTCCCAAAGATGGTGAAGTGTCATGTAGTCGACGTTCACGCGACACCACTAAAGGAAGCACAACATACATGTCATCAAAATATCGAACGAACACCAAATTCACATGATTACTTATGACAAGACATCTCCCATGTCCTCAAGAACAAAAGTAACTACTCACAAATCATATTCATGTTCAAGATCAGAGGGGTATTGAATAGCATTAAGGATCTGAACATATAATCTTCCACCAAATAAACCACTAGCATCAACTACAAGATGTAATCAACACTACTAGCAACCCACATGTACCAATCTGAGGTTTTGAGACAAAGATTGAATACAAGAAATGAACTAGGGTTTGAGATGAGATGGTGCTAGTGAATATGTTGATGAAGATTGGTCCTCCCACGATGAGAGGATCATTGGTGATGTCGATGGCTTCGATTTCCCCCTGCCGGAGGGAAGTTTCCTCGGCGGAATCGCTCCACCGGAGAGCAAAATAGCTCCTGCCCAGGTTCCGCCTCGAGGCGGCGGTGCTTCGTCCCAAAAGTCTTCTCCTTATTTTTTTAGGGCAAATGGCTTCATATAGCAGAAGGAGGGGGCGGAGGCCTGCCAGGGGCCCCACAAGCTTGGGGGGCGCACCCAGGTGGTAGGGCGCGCCCCCCAGGCTTGTGGCTCCCTGGTGGGTCCCCTCCTATCGATTCTTTCGCCAATATTTTTTATATATTCTGAAATAATTCTCCGTAAATTTTCAGGTCATTTGGAGTTGTGCAGAATAGCTATCTCCGTTTCACCCCTTTCAGGTCCAGAATTCCAGCTGCCGGCATTCTCCCTCTTCATGTGAATCTTGCAAAATAAGAGAGAAAAGGCATAAGAATTGTACCATAAAGTGAAATAATGATCAAAAACAATATAATTATTTGTAGGAAATCATGATGCAAATTGGACGTATCAGGGTACTTCCCTCCGGGAGGGGGAAATCGAAGCCATCGACATCACCAACGATCCTCTCATCGTGGGAGGGCCAATCTTCGTCAACTTCTTCACCAACACCATCTCATCTCAAACCCTAGTTCATCTCTTGTATTCAATCTTTGTCTCAAAACCTCAGATTGGTACCTGTGGGTTGCTAGTAGTGTTGATTACATCTTGTAGTTGATGCTAGTTGGTTTATTTGGTGGAAGATTGTATGTTTAGATCCTTAATGATATTCAATACCCCTCTGATCTTGAAAATGAATATGATTTTTGAGTAGTTACTTTTGTTCTTGAGGACATGGGAGAAATCTTGTCATATGTAATCATGTGAATTTGTATTCGTTCGATATTTTGATGATATGTGTGTTGTTGCTTCCTTTAGTGGTGTCGTGTGAACGTCGACTACATGACACTTCACCATACTTGGCCCTAAGAGAAGGCATTGTGGAGTAATAAGTAGATGATGGGTTGCTAGAGTGACAGAAGCTTAAACCCTAGTTTATGCGTTATTCCGTAAGGGCTGATTTGGATCCATATGTTTCATGCTATGGTTAAATTTATCTTAATTCTTCTTTCGTAGTAGCGGATGCTTGCGAGAGGGGGTAATCATAAGTGGGAGGCTTGTTCAAGTAAGAACAGCACCCAAGCACCAGTCCACCCACATATCAAATTATCAAAGTGGCGAACATGAATCAACTAAACATGATGAAAGTGACAAAATGAGAATTCCCATGTGTCCTCGAGAACACTTTGCTTTATATAAGAGATTAATCTGGCTAGTCCTTTGCTACAAAAAGGATTAGGCGACATTGCTGCACTTTATTATACTTGTTACTTGCTACTCGTTACGAATTATCTTGCTACAAAACTATCAGTTACTACTACTTTCAGTGCTTGCAGAAAACACCTTGCTGAAAACTGTAGGGGAACGCAGCAGAAAACAAAAATTTTCCGCACTACGAACATGCCCAGGACCACTATGGAGATGCATACAGGGTTTGATCTGATCGTTACCGACTCGTAGCGCAGCGGAAGTAGAGTCGATGTAGATCATCGGTGCAGATCCCTGCAGCTAGGATTAACAACCTCCCAACCGCGAGGATGTACTCCCTCGTCTGCCCCTCGGACAGTCCCTCCGACAGCCCATCGGGAGGCGGTCGGACAGTCCCCCGGACGGTGTCACGGACAGCCCTTCGGGAGGCACTCACAGAAACTCGGACGGTCACTTGGACAACCCTTCGAGACGCACTCTCGAACAGCCCCTCGGGCAAAAAGATCGAACCTACGACCTCTCTATGGGGTTGCACACATACAGTGTCATCTATCCGGCAGGGCTTCGCCATCCAGAACTAGTTCCCACCGGAACCCAGACAGCCTTTCGGCTCTACGAAACTCTTTTCGTGGGAGCGAGAGAAGAAGCCAGATCATTGCATGGCATTGTGTGAGAGAGTTGGAGTGAGTGTGGAGAGCTCCTCTCCACCTCTATTTATAGGAAAAACCAAGGGGTAGGGTGACACTTTGAATTACCAAAATGCCCATGAAAGGTGTCCTTCACAAGGGCATAAATGGGAAGCCTCCAAATATTGTTGCCTGCATCACCATGCCTGCATCACCCCCTAATAGTATTTCCACTATTTTACAATAGTGTTACCACTATATACATATAGTGTTTCCACTATTTATATATAGTGTTTCCACTATTCAAAATAGTGTTTCCACTATTCATGGAAACATTTTACCGCGCCCTTTTAATCCGAATATATTTCTGTAGGTCCAGAACATTTTCAGTACCCCTTAAAATAATTCTGGACGCGTTCTGAAACATTTCTGGATCAATGATTTTCATCAGCGAAAAGCTACCACGGCGATTCCGGCAGCTCCGGAACATTTCCGGTTTTTCTCTCCGGAAAAATCCCAGAAGTTCCCAGAACAATTCTGGCACCCTCCAAGAATTTCCAGGCATGTGCCGAAACCAATTTGACCCAATGGTAAACTTCGAAACAACTTTTCGGTTTTACCGAAACTATTCCGGTGTTCTCTCCGGAACTCTTCCGTTGTCTCCGAAACTTTTCCGGTGACTTTCTCTCAGACCCCCTGTCTAGTATTCAGCAGATAGATGACCCTTAAGTGTGTGACCCTATAGGTTTGGTGAAGTATAGACATGACCCGAACACTTTCAGATCAATGATCAACATCGGAGCCGTGGACACCCATATTGACCCCTATACCCGCACGAATAAATATTTGAGTGAACCTCCAGTTGCCGTGTGCTATTCCTGTTGCTTCGCGATATGTTACAAACACCCGAGGTGAGATTTATCGGCATCCCCATCGATCAACAACTTGTCCACTATGCCAGTTACCTCGTTACCGGTTTTGTTCTCTTTTCTCGTTCTTATGTTCCGGCATCCCTGTGAACAAATCACAATGTGTCTGGCTAGACGATTATGGATACCGTAACACCGAGAGGGCCCAAAGGATATCTCTCCATCGTCGGAGGAGCAAATCCCAATCTTGAGCTATCAAGTCCCTTGACATACTTTTCCATGAACCCGTAAGCCGCCGTAATAGCCACCCATTTACGGATGACGTTTAACAAACCCCAAAGTTCATGAAGCAAGCATGAAGAAACTCGATACTCTCGTGGTCTAAGGAATTATGCAAACGTTAACTTTCTCTGTGTTATTAACCATTAACTTGTGACGAATGTATCTCATAGCATAACATCAATCGGGTCGATTCAACACAAGTGTTCTCCTAGCATTGTGCCCTCAAAGTTGCCGACATAGTCATGCCCATGATCAGGAAAACAGAACCATCATGCAACACTTGAGCTAGTCTTAGAGGCCAGACTAGGAATACATTTTACCGTTTATTATTCCACACATGCATATGAGTCTTCCTTCGAGCCTCGTGGTTATTGTAGACTCGAGAACCATAGCAGTTATAGCACGGAATATAAACTTAATTACGAACATGGGGATAAATAATAACATTTATTATTGCCTCTAGGGCATATCTCCTACAGACTCCCACTTGCAGTAGAGTCAATAATCTAGTCAATGCTAAAACACTTTACACCTATGGCATACCGGTGTAAAATATGCTTCGCTTGTGGTATAGCCTGATGTCCAACGGATCTGACAACTTCAGTTCTGTGTGTATCTTTGCATCTCCTCGCATTTTCATGCTTTCACAAAATTCATATTTTGTGTGGACTTGGCTTTGTATATATGTGAATCACCGGTCAAACCTTGATTCCTCAGACTGAGCTATGAAGCAACTATCTACAATAGTGTCCCATTGACCAAAGCCATCTTGGAACCATACTAAGTTCATGAATGAACTATATGAGTCAACATCTTCTTTGTCACTTCCAAAGCGTCAACATACTTAGCCTTTGTTATAGAAATCGCCACAGTAACTTGTTTGGAACAATTTCCAACTACCGTGCCACCATATCGTGTTTTACACAAAACCCTTAACTTAAATCGAAAATCGCATGGAGCATTGATGAAGACTGTATCGATGTAATTACTTACAACGAGCACTTCAAAATCTCTACTTGCGAGAAAACATGTCATCAGTGCTACTTTAGTACTCCACGACATTTTACACTGTTGTCCCATGATCAGAACTTTGATCACTTTGGTATCTATACTCGCAACAGCTTGAGAGTATCGGACATATCTGGTTGTTTTACATACCATGGAATACATGATTAATCCAAGCACAAGAGTGTGTGGAATCTCCATCATGTATTTCGCTCATCAGTGTTTTGGGACACCGAGTCTTGCAAAAACTCTTTCCATGTGACTTCAGCAAGCATCACTCCTTGGTGTTTTAATGCTAAACTATTTTAGCATCTTGTCAATATGTATTTTTGGCTTAGCCTACTAGGCAATTTTATCACCATAGATAATTATGCCTAATGTCAAGGCTACCTAGCCCAAGCACTTCATCGAAAAACTATTTTCAATGAAGTCCTAATTCGTGTCAAGAAATTTATATTATTTCCAATCAACAATGTGTCAAGCACACAAGGTTTTCAGAAATATTATTATGCTCCCACTTACTTTCTTGTAACCACAAGCATCTTTGTTATCCATTGATGAAATCAAACTCCTTTGACTATTTCATCAAAAACAAAGATTCCAACTCCATTTTGCTCTCTTCTATCCATTGCTGGAACTCTGAAGTTTGCATACTCACTAGCATCCTCTGGATAGACAAAATACCTTGGACTGTATCACATACAAGTCCTAGTTTGTATTTTCATTTCATGGAAATCCTTTTGGCATCCATGTTTCATATCTCATGTTTGAAATATGTATTAATTGCTAGTTTAACCCAAACCGATTTTAAGCATCGCTACGGTGAGACAACCTCATCGTAGTCAACTCCTTGAACTTGTTATTGCAACAAGTCGAGCTTTATGGATAAAACATTTTGTCCACATCAGTTTTATAGTTCCATTAATGTTCGTTAGACTCTAAGTCTTCCGAAGGGTTTATCAAGATATAATCTTGAATCATTTATATGGAAACTATCTCAGATTATATTGGCTTTTAGCCAATTCCAGAGTCAGGGCCCATCATCGCTTCCTTGATTATCGTAGGTATACTGTTGTGCAACAACAATATCTCGTATGCGCACCTGAGAGGTTTGCATGAGTTTTGCCTATGTGGTTTAGCTGCAAGTTCGACCGAAGTCCATACATTTTATTGTAGAGAATTTCGTATCAGTCGTAGTAGGAAACTCTGGAATTACTTCCAAGGTTTCTTTCCTTTGACCTGATGATGAAGATAATGTTATCTTGTCGAGTTGCACTGTCCTCCCACTCACCTTTTTGCAAGAAACATTTTCTTCAAAATCACACCGTTCTTTGTGGCAAACATTTTTGCCTCAGTACGGTGAGGGAGGAATACCCAATAAATTAGGATAACCTACAAAGTAGCACTTGTCTGATTTGGAATAGGTTTGTAAATATTTTACACAAGCCCCATATTCCAAATGTTAAGAAAAAGACATAACATGGTTGGGGTTACCATACCATGGCATCATTTCAACAGATCTGATGGCGCTCTTTTCAGTGTAAAAGCCGCAGTCACTAAAGCATTATTTTAAAAGCGATAATGGCAAATTGATTTATGTCATCTTTTATCTCACCATGTCATAAATGGTTTGAATACATCTTCACAGACATTCCACTCACAGTGGTGTTCCGGGAGGTGTAAGTTATGAAACTCTTGTCACAACTCATCAGACATTCGCTAAACTTCTAACTCAAATATTCCTTTCCGCAATCAAATTGCGGAAACATAATTTTCTTGTTACAATAATTTCTACTTCATTTTGAAAACCTTTCGAATGATTTCAAAAGATCCAGACTTATGTCTCATCAAGTAAATATCCATATATCTACTTGAGTCATTTTTGAAGATAGACAAATCCACTGCTAGCAATAACCCTTTTTGGACTACACACATCATAATGTATGATCACCAATAAGTTCGTTGCTCGTTCCTTATGGCCTGTGAACGGTATTTCGGTCACTTCACTTTTCGGACGAAAGTTGCAAGTGTCAGATGATTCATAATCAAATGACTTCAAAATCCATCATTATGGAATTTCTCCATGCGGGTTTCTCCAATGTGACCAAATGCAGTGCCACACATATGTGGTATTCTTTTAGTCTTGCGACATTTAGCATCAGTGTTATGGATGTATCATATTACCATCAATATTCATAACACACATCCCATCCTTGATGGAAGCATGGCCCTTTATGTTATTCATAATACTGAACAACAATTGTTCTTTTATGAACAACCCTTTTGCAACAAACATTATGCATTGGGCTAGAGTGTGTAAAACTCTAAAATGAATTATGAAAGTAAACACAGAGGTAATATATTATTATCAATATTCATAACATACATCTCATTCATAATGAAAGTATGGCCCTTATGTTATTCATAACACCGAACATTAAAAGTTCTCTTATGAACAACCTTCTTGCAAGATTCCTTATGCAATGGGCTAGAGTGTATAAAACTCCAAAAATGAATTATGAAAAATAAATACATAGGTAATACACCGATGGAAAGTTTAGTAACATTTACTATGTTCCCAGCGCGTATCTAAACCTCACTCCGGCATGTCTTTTAGGCCGTAGTAGTTCTTGCATCGAGTTGCAACAGAATGCAATCGAGCGGGTATCTCCGTGATCAACTCACAATACCCAAGAATCAGTGATTAACAAGTTTAATCATAATTCCCAAGAATTATATCTTTGACCAGCCTTCTATACATCAATAACTTGTATGACATTCATACATGAGCTGGATATTCCAGTCTTCATTCTTTTTGCCTTTATACTTCTAACAGTTTATCTTTTAGTATTTCTCCTACTCTCAGAAGAAGCACCCAACTTTAAGAGTGGCGTTATCCCTGGACTTCCTGGGCGTGTAAGTTTTACCAACACCCTTTGGACACTTCCTTTCTCTTTAAGTTGTTGTTTTATTCACCTTCATTACATTATAGGCGTTCTTCTGGATCCCTCTCTTAACAGTCAAATGCATAGTAAACACTTTACTAATAATTTGCAAAACAAACATTGCTTTGGATATCCCATATCTTCTAGCCTTTGTTTGTATCTGAAACTAATTTTTAGTTCCATGAATATCACATAGCTATCCCAAACTTTTGAAGTTCAGTTCTCATGGAAGCAAACATATTGCACTTGACCGTAACGGAATTCTAGCTTTTGGATCGAAGGACGAGAGTCACAACATCCATAGCATTAGCGGGAGAATACTGAAAGCATGCGATAGGACAAAGTCCTTCTCGGCACTCTTGCGGACAATCCTCACATTACGTTACCAACCGTAAAGTTTTAACCAGATATTTAACAACTATTCAATTTTAATAGGTCATTAAAGTGACAATCATATGGCTCCAGCTATCATGCCGAATCATGACACACAGGTCATGTTAATTTTACATCATATAGTAATCTCATACATAATCAAATTAATATGAGCACTGCTATACCACATCACATGCACATCCTGCAAAACCAAGTTAGACGCCTCTAATCGGTTTATGCAAAATTTTATTTTATGTGGCTTCTAAGGTTTCGAAACAAACCGAAGCTACCAACGTCCATCATCAAGTATGATTATTCAAATCGCTATATTAACTTTGCGGGGTGTATGAAACACGAGATAATAAAATCTCGAGCCCCATACTGAACTTCGTCATACGCATGATCCCCGTGCAGATCATATCTACATTGCCCTTTCGTCTGCGAAATTTCATCTTTCTTTTAACTATGGTGGAATTCAATGAACTGTTAGCACTTCGTTGATCAATCAGGATCGCAGATTGCCAGAACTTTGAAACTCCACCATGCTGTTATCAACATCAGAAATACGCAAATTTCAGGGAAGCAACAAGAACATTAGGTAACAGATTTCATCTGCTGCCCGCACAAATAATTTTGAGTAATAGAAGTCATCTACTACAAATTATATTGTGTAACACCCATACATCTCTATGTATTCTAGATCGTAACCTGCATTTACGCATAGCATGCCTCATGATGCCACTGTAGGGGAACGTAGCAGAAAACAAAAAAATTCCGCACTACGAACATGCCCAGGACCACTATGGAGATGCATACAGGGTTTGATCTGATCGTTACCGACTCGTAGCGCAGCGGAAGTAGAGTCGATGTAGATCGTCGGTGCAGATCCCCGCAGCTAGGATTAACAACCTCCCAACCGCGAGGATGTACTCCCTCGTCTGTCCCTTGGACAGTCCCTCGGACAGCCCTTCGGGAGGCGGTCGGACAGTCCCCTGGACGGTGTCATGGACAGCCCTGCGGGAGGCACTAACAGAAACTCGGACGGTCACTCGGACAGCCCTTCGGGAGGCACTCTCAAACAGCCCCTCGGGCAAAAAGATCGAACCTACGACCTCTCTACGGGGTTGCACACATACGGTGTCATCTATCCGGCAGGGCTTCGCCGTCCAGAACTAGTTCCCACCGGAACCCAGACAGCCTTTCGGCTCTACGAAACTCTTTTCGTGGGAGGGAGAGAAGAAGCCAGATCATTGCATGGCATTGTGTGAGAGAGTTGGAGTGAGTGTGGAGAGCTCATCTCCACCTCTATTTATAGGAAAAACCAAGGGGTAGGGTGACACTTTGAATTACCAAAATGCCCATGAAAGGTGTCCTTCACAAGGGCATAAATGGGAAGCCTTCAAATAGTGTTGCCTGCATCACCATGCCTGCATCACCCCCTAATAGTATTTCCACTATTTACAATAGTGTTTCCACTATTTATATATAGTGTTTCCACTATTCAAAATAGTGTTTCCACTCTGCATGAAATATTTTACCGCGCCCTTTTAATCCGAAAATATTTCTGTAGGTCCAGAACATTTCCAGTACCCCTTAAAATAATTCTGGATGCGTTCCAAAACATTTCTGGATCAATGATTTTCATCAGCGAAAAGCTACCACATCGATTCCGGCAGCTCCGGAACATTTCCGGTTTTTCTCTTCGAAAAAATCCCAGAAGTTCCCAGAACAATTCTGGCACCCTCCAAGAATTTCCAGGCGTGTGCCGAAACCAATATGACCCAAAGGTATACTCCGAAACAAGTTTTCGGTTTTACCGAAACTATTCCGGTGTTCTCTCCGGAACTCTTCCGTTGTCTTCGAAACTTTTTCGGTGACTTTCTCTCAGACTCCCTGTCTAGTATTCAGCAGATAGATGACCCTTAAGTGTGTGACCCTATAGGTTCGGTGAAGTATAGACATGACCGGAACACTTTCTGATCAATGATCAACATCGGAGCCGTGGACACCCAAATTGACCCCTATACCCACACGAATAAATATTCGAGTGAACCTCCAGTTGCCGTGTGCTATTCCTGTTGCTTTGCGATATGTTACAAACACCCGAGGTGAGATTTATCGGCATCCCCGTGGATCAACAACTTGTCCACTATGCCAGTTACCTCATTACCGGTTTTGTTCTCTTTTCTCGTTCCTGTGTTCCGGCATCCCTGTGATCAAATCACAATGTGTCTGGCCAGACGATGGTGGATACCGTAACACCGAGAGGGCCCAAAGAATATCTCTCCATCGTCGGAGGAGCAAATCCCAATCTTGAGCTATCAAGTCCCTTGACATACTTTTCCATGAACCCGTAAGCCGCCGTAATAGCCACCCATTTACGGATGACATTTAACAAACCCCAAAGTTCATGAAGCAAGCATGAAGAAACTCGGTACTCTCATGGTCTAAGGAATTATGCAAACGTTAACTTTCTCTATGTTATTAACCATTAACTTGTGATGAATGTATCTCATAGCATAACATCAATCGGGTTGATTCAACACAAGTGTTCTCCTAACATTGTGCCCTCAAAGTTGCCGGCATAGTCATGCCCATGATCAGGAAAACAGAACCATCATGCAACACTTGAGCTAGTCTTAGAGGCCAGACTAGGAATACATTTTACCGTTTATTATTCCACACATGCATATGAGTCTTCCTTCGAGCCTCGTGGTTATTGTAGACTCGAGAACCATAGCAGTTATAGCACGAAATATAAACTTAATTACGAACATGGGGATAAATAATAACATTTATTATTGCCTCTAGGGCATATCTCCTACAAAAACCGGTTATCATTTCCTTCTGCTCCTTGTTGGGTTCGACACTCTTACTTATCGAAAGGACTACGATTGATCCCCTATACTTGTGGGTCATCAAGCGCTGCCGTCTTGAGGCGGAACCAGGGCAGGAGCACTTTTGCTCTCTGGCAGAGCGATTCCGCCGGTGATACTTCCCGCTAGGAGGGGAAAATCAAAGCCATCGACATCACCAACGATCCTCTCATCATGGGAGGACCAATCTTCATCAACATCTTCACCAACACCATCTCCTCTCAAACCCTAGTTCATCTCTTGTATTCAATCTTTGTCCCAAAACCTCAGATTGGTACCTGTGGGTTGCTAGTAGTGTTGATTACATCTCGTTGTTGATGCTAGTTGGTTTATTTGGTGGAAGATTATATGTTCAGATCCTCAAGCATATTCAATACACCTCTGATCTTGAACATGAATACGATTTGTGAGTAGTTACTTTTGTTCTTGAGGACATGGGAGAAGTCTTGTTATAAGTAATCATGTGAAGTTGGTATTCGTTCGATATTTTGATGATATGTATGTTGTTCTTCCTTTAGTGGTGTCATGTGAACGTCGACTACATGACACTTAACCATACTTGGGCCTAAGGGAAGGCATTGGGGAGTAATAAGTAGATGATGGGTTGTGAGAGTGACAGAAGCTTAAACCCTAGTTTATGCATTATTCTGTAAGGGACTGATCTGGATCCATATGTTTCAGGCTATGGTTAGATTTATCTTAATTCTTCTTTCATAGTTGCGGATGCTTGCGAGAGAGGGTAATCATAAGAGGGTTGCTTGTTCAAGTAAGAACATCACCCTAGCACCGGTCCACCCACATATCAAATTATCAAAGTAGCGAACACGAATTAACTAAACATGATGAACGTGACTAGACGACAATTCCCATGTGTCCTCGAGAACGCTTTGCTTATTATAAGAGAACGTTCCGGCTTGTCCTTTGCTATAAAAAGGATTGGGCCACCTTGCTGCACCTTTATTATTATTGTCACTTGTTACTTGGTACGAATTACCTTGCTACGAAACTATCTGTTACCGCTACTTTCTATACTTGCAGAGAATACCTTGCTGAAAACCGCTTATCATTTCCTTCTGCTCCTTGTTGGGTTCGACACTCTTACTTATCTAAAGGACTACGATTGATCCCCTATACTTGTGGGTCATCAAGACTCTTTTCTGGCGCCGTTGCCGGGGAGTGAAGCACCTTTGGTAAGTGGAATTTGGTAAGGAAACATTTTTATTACGTGCTAAAATTTACTATCACTTGTCACTATGGAAAATAATCCTTTGAGGGGTTTGTTCAGGGTATCTTCACCTCGACCGGAAGCAATAAGAGTTTCCCCTCAACCCACTAAACCTACTGAAAATATTTATTATGAAATTTCTTCGGGTATGCTAGAGAAACTGCTAGCTAATCCTTATGCAGGAGATGGAATAGTACGTCCTGATATGCACTTGATCTATATAGATGAAATTGGTGGATTGTTTAAGCTTGCAGGTTTATCCGAGGATGGAGTCAAGAAGAAAGTATTCCCTTTATCTTTGGGGGGGGGAAGGCATTGACATGGTTGCTACTTGTGAACTGCGTTGGGATTTCCCCGAAGAGGAGAGGATGATGCAGTACAGTAGAGATAAGTATTTCCCTCAGTTAAGAACCAAGGTTATCAATCCAGTAGGAGAACCACACAGAACCTCATTAGCAGCACCTACACACACAAAAGCAAATACTTGCACCCAACGCAAACAAGAGGGTTGTCAATCCCCTTGGCGGTTACTTGCAAGGATTAATTCTGATAGTGATAGATAGAAAAGTAAATTGCAAAATAAAAGAAAGGTTATAAAATTGCAACAAGGTATTTTTTGGATTTTAATATATCACTACAGGAATCAGCTGATTTGCCGTCTGCCATGGCAAACGGCAAAGGACCAGAAAGCTGACGGCAAAGGGCTTTGCCGTCAGCCGCAGACGGCAAACATGGCCGGCACTGTAAGTTACGGTAAAGAGCTTCTTTGCCGTCTGTTTTCAAACAGCGGACGGCAAAGACATTTGCCGTCAGTTTTCCTGGGAAAGCAGATGGCAAAGAAAGTTGACGGCAAAGGGTAGACGTTAGCCACGTTAGGTGTCTAACGGGAGGCTTTGCCGTCTGCCGACTGACGGCAAATGTGCCCTCCACTTTGCCGTCTGCTTCATGACGTCATCAGACCCGTCACCCTCCCCGCTCTTTGCCGTCTGCCGCTGCCACCACTTTGTCGTCTGCTTCATGACGTCATCAGACCCGTCACCCTCCCCGCTCTTTGCCGTCTGCCGCTGCCACCTCTTTGCCGTCTGCCACAGACGGCAAACCACACCATCCTTTGCCGTCTGCCACAGACACTACTGGAATCAACTTCTTTGCCATCTGCCAGCTCTTTGCCGTCTGCTGGCAGATGGCAAACAGGTTGTTTGCCGTCTGCTTTGGCAAAGCAGACGGCAAAGATCTGGCTGATGGCAAAGAGGGTCTTTGCCAGCAGACGGCAAAGACCAAAGTGGGCCCCACGGGGCACGGCACTGGCTAGGTCAAGCTCTTTGCCATCTGCCACTTCTTTGCCGTCTGCTGGCAGACGGCAAAGAACTCTTTGCCGTCTGCCAGCAAACGGCAAAGAGGTGAGGGTGGGGCCCACAATGTCACGGCGGGGGCGGGCTAACGGTCGCCGTCTTTGCCGTCTGCTGGCAGACGGCAAAGAAATGAACTTAACTTTCGGCCCCGCGTCCCGCGCCTCTCTCTCTCTCTCTCACATCTCTCTCTCCCTCTCTCTCTCAGCGCCGCCGCCCCGCCCTCCCGCCGCCGCACCCTCCCCGCAGCCCTCCTCCACCACCGCCCCCTCCCTGCGGCCCTTCTCCACCACCGCCGGAGCCAGGCCGCGGCGCCGCCCGCCCCCTCCCCGCGGCCCTCCTCCACCACCTCGGCCCCGTCGCCCCCGCCGCCCCCTGCCCCGCCGCTCCGCCGCGTCGGGTCGCCGGCGAGCAGGCACCCCGACGACCCAGCTTCGCCCCTCCCCCTCCGCCGCCCCGCGCCGCCGCCTCGACCCCCCTCCGGTGAGCTCCACCCTCCCCCCCTTTTTATGTTTTTTTTCTGTTTTTATTAGTTCATATTAGTTAGTTTATATTAGTTAGTTCTTAGTTCATATTAGTTACTATATATTAGGTAGAGAAAACTTAGAGGGAAAAAAGAAGAAGAAGAAGAAGAAGAAAAGAGGAGAGGAGGAGAAGAAGAAGAGGAAAAAAGGAAAGGAAGAAGAAGAAGAGGAGGAGGAGGAGAAGAAAAAAGAAGAAGAGGAAGAAGAAGAAGAAAAAAGAGGAGAGGAGGAGAAGAAGAAGAGGAAAAAGGAAAGGAGGAAGAAGAAGAAGAAGAAGAAGGAACAAAAAGGAAGAAAATGAAGAAAAGGAAGAAGAGGAAGAAGAAGAAAAGAAAAAAAGAGGAAAAACCCCGACCCTGATCCCGACCCCGACCCGACACCCCGACCCCGACACGGCACCCCGACCCCGACCCCGACCCGACCCCGACCCCGACCCCGACCCCGACACGGCACCCCGACCCCGACACGGCACCCCGACCCCGACCCGACACCCTGACCCCGACACGGCACCCCGACCCCGACACCCCGACACCCCTGACACCCCGACACCACGACACCCAGACACGACACCCCCGACACCCCGACCCCGACACGACACCCCGACACCCCGACCCCGACACGACACCCCGACACCACGACACCACGACACCCCGACCCGACACCCCGACCCCGACCCGACACCCCGACCCCGACACGGCACCCCGACCGCGACACCCCGACCCCGACACGGCACCCCGACCCCGACACCCCGACACCCCTGACACCCCGACACCCAGACACGACACCCCCGACACCCCGACACCCCGACCCCGACACGACACCCCGACCTCGACACGACACCCCGACACCCTGACACGACACCCCCGACCCCGGACACCTCTTCGGCCTCCTGTTGACCGAAAGGGTGCTCTTCGGCCTTCCAGAGGCCGACGGGGTCATATATGTGTGAATTATGAGTTAGGTCATATAATTTCCGATTTTGTTATGAAAAACATCATATATATTTGTGTTGATCGGGTGGATTTAAATGTGCAGTTGTTTCGTCGCTGCGAGGGTTTGGTGTTCGACGACCTCCCCGTGCATTCGACGAGCTCCGCCCCTGCGTTCGTGGGTGAGCACAAATGACATCTCCTCCTCCCCCTTCATTTGCTCTGTTCCGGTCTTCGTGCCGATGAAACTTGCTAGCTGTAGGTAGATTGAATCATCAGTATGCGTGACGACTATGCGTCTCCCGTTCGAAAGGGTTACATCTATAAATATGCATGCATTTGCATATTTATAACCGTGATTCTTTCGAATTGTCCAACGTTATCCATGGAGAGCCCGAGTATGTGTAGATTGGGTTCGTTTTCCCATATGCTCTGCTCCGGACCGATGCAGAATTTCGCTAGTGCCTCCCTGTTGTTCTCCGGGTACACATCCTCTCTGCTTATTGCCGAGACGTGTATCAGGAGAACAGCGGGGAGGTGCTGCCGAAATTTTGCGTCGGATCCGGAGCAGAGCATGGGAAAACGAACCCAATCTACACATACTCGGGTGGGATTAGGACCTATCTTTACCTACTAGCGTCTAGGTTGCATGGACGTAATAAAACTGACAAACTCTATTAACTGATGAATATGGTTTGCTGAATTATGTATATATTTCTTGTGTGTTTAGTAGGTAGGCAAGATGAGTGATCGTGCTTGGATGTACACCGGTCACCCTAGTCAGAAAGAAATGACCATTGAATGGTTAACAAAAACCAAGGGGTTTCTGAGCGCCGCATTTGCAAATGGCCAGGAAATAACCTGGTGCCCCTGTGTCCGGTGCAACAACCATAAAAAGTGGACACGAGATGAAATGGGTAAACACTTGCAGAAGTGGGGTTTTACGGCTGATTATACGGTGTGGAGATTTCATGGTGAGTCTGCCCAACGTGCCAGAGCTGAGGTGGTTCGTCGTCGCACCGACGAGCATGGTACCGGGATCGAAGACATGGTGCAAGACTTTGATGATGCTCGGGATTCGGACGATGAGATGGAGGAATCTGCAAAGGCCTTCTATGAAATGTTGGAGTCTTCAAAACGTCCTCTCCACGAGCACACTGAGCTTTGTCAGCTAGATGCCATCGCGCAAGTAATGGCTCTCAAGGCTCAGTTCAACCTGGGCAGAGAATGCTACGACGCGATGATGACGATATTTGGACGCTTTCTACCCAAAGGCCATGTATTGCCAGCAAACCTGTACCAGTCGGACAAAATCCTACGTGCGCTTAAGATGCCCTATGAGAAGATAGATGCCTGTGAGAATGGATGTGCCTTATTTAGGCTTGAGTATGCGGGCTTCAACTATTGTCCCATTTGCAAGTCTTCCAGGTATGTTGTGGTAGACAACGGTATGGGTGAGAAGAGTCAGACCAAAATCCCAGTTAATGTTCTTCGGTATATGCCAATCATACCAAGACTTCAACGTCTTTTCATGGTCGAAGAGACGGCCAGACAGATGACGTGGCATAAATTGGGCAAAAGAACCGAACTAGATGCAGATGGGAATCCGATGTTGGGACACACTTCAGACGCTTTTGCGTGGAAGCACTTCGATGCTTTACATAAGGACAAAGCGGCAGATCCAAGGCATCCTCGAGTCGCCATCAGCACGGATGGGTTCCAAGTGTTTGGTATGACGGCAACCCAATACAGTTGCTGGCCTGTATTTGTCATTCCACTCAATCTCCCCCCGGAGAGATTATGAAAAGAAAGAACATTTTCTTGAAGTTGATAATTCCAGGGCCCAACTATCCGGGGAAGAATATGAATGTGTACATGCAGCCGCTTAAGGATGAATTGCAAGAAGCTTGGGATAATGGGATCAAGACATATGACGCCGCTACAAAACAAAACTTCAAAATGCATGTGTGGTACATGTACTCGACGCATGACTTGCCGGCGGATGCGCTATTCGTTGGCTGGTGTGTGCATGGAAGGTTCCCGTGCCCCACATGCAAGGCAGCTCTTCAGTTCCGTTGGCTGCAGGCGGGTCGCAAGTATTCTTGCTTCGACTTGCATAGACAGTTCCTGGATCCTGGCCATAAGTTCAGAAAAGACAAGAAAAATTTCATGAAAGGTAGAGTTGTCAAAAACTCTGCACCACCTGCATTGACAGGCCAACAGGCCCAGGATCAGTTAAACGCTCTCGAGCCTAATCCAGAGCGTCCAGGATATTTCAAAGGGTATAATTCGGAACACGCCTGGACTCACAAGATATGCTTATGGGATCTGCCTTACTTTAAAGACCTCATTTGCCCACACAACATCGACGTGATGCACACTGAAAAGAATATCGCCGAGGCCCTTTTTGGTACATTGTTCGGCATAGAGGGGAAGTCAAAGGATAACCCTAAGGCTAGAGTCGATCAAGAGGCTCTATGCGATAGACCGTTACAAAACATGCGACAACCGAAAGGAAAGAAGAACTGGAGGAAGCCAAAGGCATGGTTCAATCTTGGAAGGCCAGCTATGAGGGAAATGATCTTGTGGGTGAAAATGCAGTTGATGTTCCCCGATGGGTATGCAACGAATCTAAAGAGGGGAGCGAGTCTTGACAAATTGAAAATATTTGGTATGAAGAGTCATGATTGGCACATATGGCTTGAGTGGGTAATGCCGGTGATGTTGCGTGGCTTTATCCCTGAGGATGAATGGCTAGTACTGGCAGAGCTGAGCTATTTCTTCCGTGCTCTTTGTGCGAAAGAACTATCGCCTGACGTGCTAGACGAACTGGAAGAGTTGGCGCCGGAGTTGATCTGCAAGTTAGAAAAGATCTTTCCACCGGGATTCTTTAATCCAATGCAGTATTTGATTTTGCATCTCCCGACCGAGGCAAGATTGGTTGGGGGCCCGTGCAAAATCGTTGGTGCTTCGCAACTGAGAGGATGCAGAAGACGCTTCGAGCAAAATGTGAAAATAAACGTAGAATTAAAGCATCGATGGCCGAGGCATTCATTACTGAGGAGGCCGCAAACTTCGTGACAGCACACTACAAAGCCAAGAATCGTCATTTGCATAATCCGAAGCCTCGGTACAATGATGGCGACCATGAAAAAGGTCGATCCAACCTCAGCCTATTCAAAGGGAACCTCGCACCAGCCGGTGCTTCGAAAGCAATACCGTTGGATGTCGAAGAATGGCGGACCATTTCGTTGTATATCTTCAACAACCTAACAGAAGTGCGGCCGTACATCGAGTAAGTTCTCGGTACATTGTTTCGCAACTTCTAATTCCTTTGAAATGCTCTTATTCCCGGATATGTGATACAGTCGATACGTCGCCAAATTCTCGGATGGAGCGGTGATCCAAAAGGATTCCATCGAAGAGTATGAGCTTCTGGCAAAGCATGGAGGAGGCTATCCCGGTTTCATCTCTTAGTTCAAACAAACAGTAATTTCGATTAGACCATTTCATTTCTTCGTCTAGTTTGCGGCTAATGCAACAATCCTTTCGTATTAAACTTGTAGGCTAATGCAGAGTCTATGGACTCCGAATTGAGACAAGTCGCAAATGGTTTTGACTATAAGGTCCGTTCATTTGACAAATACGACATCAACGGGTATCGCTTTCGTACTTTTGGCAAAGAGCTATCTATGGCCGACCGAAAGTTTACAAATTGTTGTGTCTCCGCTGTCGGCGAAGGAGGGGTCGAGTATTATGGAAGAGTTGAAGCAATTTATGAACTTACATTCTTTGGTGAAAACCCACCAAACGTCGTAATCTTCAAATGTTATTGGTTCCAGCCAAAGGAGACTAGAAGGACTCATGAACATATAGGGCTAGTGGAAATCAAACAAAGCACCCATTTAGATGTTCCCGATGTCTATATTACGGCTCAACAGGCGACCCAAGTTTTCTATCTACCGTGGGCCTGCCAAACTGATCCAAATCTGAATGGTTGGGATGTCGTTTATGATGTGCCGCCACATTTTAGACCACCTCTCCTCAATGAAGATGATTATGACCCTCACATTAACCCAGACACATATGAAGGAGAATTCTTCCAAGAAACACGTGTTTCCAAAAAACGTTTCAAGAACCGCTCTACTTCACCCCAGAACATTGAGGTAGACAGCGACAGTGAATCTGACTTCACCCCTGAGCCGGAACAAGATGAGATGGAAGAAGAAGAGGTTACTGCTGCGGATGACCTGTCAATGCTTGACCGATTACATAAAGGAGGCCTTCCACATGTTGATGCATTTATTGATGATGCTGATGAGCATGTCATTACTGATAGTGATGATGATTCCGCATTTATTGATCCCGGAGCATATATAGACGATGAAGATTAATATTAGTAATGTCAGGTATTCAATTATTATTATGTACATATATATTATTAATTAGTTCATGTTATTAGGTATTCAACAAAATGACATTGACTTAGCTTATTTTCCTCTAAAATGACATAATAACCTTACTTAGCTCCAAACTGACATACTTTACCTAGGATAGCTATAAAATGACCTATACTTAGCATTTTTCCTCCTAAATGACTTAATATGCTTAGTTAGCTAAAAAATGGCATAACTACCTAGGATAGCTCCAAAATGACCTATACTTAGCTTCTTTAGTTCATTTATGACATACTTAGCATACTTAGGTAAAAAATGGCATGATAATCTTGGTTTAGCTCCAAAATGACATTGACTTAGCTTATTTTCCTCCAAAATGACAAAATAACCTTACCTACCTCCAAAATGACCGATTTTAACTAGGATAGCTCTAAAATGACCTACACTTGCCATTTTCTTGTATGATTGTATGATTTATATAGTTACTTGTATAATTTTCTTACTTTGTATGATTGTTTCTTATACATAGTGCCATGATCTTGAAATCCGTCCCCGTTGGCCCTCGCCCGCTTTATGATTCGGATGTGGTAAATTCTCTTTTATAACTATTTGTTGCATTTCGCATTTATGACAATTATGGCCATCAAGTTGACATAGAGATATTTTAATCTAGGAGGTATGTGAACCGGAATTTGCAACCGACCCTCTTGTCGAGAAGTTAAATTTAGTTGAAAAAGAAAATGAGTATTTGAAAGAAAAAATTAAAAGAATTGAAAAAGAGAAGATGACATTGGAGTTGTATGTTGCCGATGTCGTCGATGATCACAAGATGAAGATGAATGCAATGCGCTTGAAGATGGATGCAATGCGCTTGAAGATTAAGAAGATTAGAAAATATGCCATTGATAATGAGGCTTGGTATCATTATGCTGTTGGATCAATTGTTACCTTAGTTGCGATCTTCATCGCATTTGTTGTGATGAGGGTACGTTTTCTCTATACTTAGCTTATTTTCCTCCTAAATGGCATAATTACCTAAGTTAGATAAAAAATGAGCTATACTTACGTAAGTTTGCTCAAAAATGGCATCATCCTCGAAAATGACATAATAACCTTATTAAGCTCCAAAATGACCTATTTACCTAGCTTAGCTCTAAAATGACCTACACTTAGCATTTTTTCCTAGCTTAGCTAAAAAATGGCATTTTTACCTACCTTAGTTAGAAGAAGAAGAAGATAAAGAAGAGGAGAGGAGAAAAAGAAAGAGAAGAAAAATTCTTCTTCTTCTTCTTCTTCTTCTTCTTCTTCTTCTGGTCTTCTTCTTCTTCTTCTTCTTCTTCTTCTAGCTAGTCTTCTTCTTCTAGTCTTCTTCTTCTTCTTCTAACTTTCTTCTTTCCCAATTTGCAGATTTGCTTTCGATGAGGAAGCTTGCGTTGATGGAGTCTACTCTTCTTCTTGTGCTTCCTTTTTGTTTTGATTTTGTAGGATGAACAATGTGAAACTTGCTACCTATATATGTATGTATGGATGAAACTATATGGACCTTTTGCTTAATTGTTGGATATGTTGGACTTTTCATTTGGTGTATATATGTGTTGGATGATCATATCCATATGGCAGGGATATGTTGGCTATATGTACTTGTTGAAATATTTTGAAATGAATATATATATATATATATCTGTGAAATTGATTGAATTTAAGAAAAAAAAAACAGTGGCAATATAGCCACTTTGCCGTCTGCTAGCAGACGGCAAAGAGGTTTGCCGTCAGCTAGCAGACGGCACAGAGGCCACGTGGCAGCAGCCTGTGCAACCTGGGCTGTCCTATTTGGCCTCTTTGCCGTCTGCTGGCAGACGGCGAAGACCTTTGCTTCTTTGCCGTCTACTGGCAGACGGCAAAGAGCCTGCGCTGGCCCAGCTGACGCCTGACGTCAGCTGACGTCAGCTGCAGCTCTTTGGCGTCTGCTGGCAGACGGCAAAGAGCGCCGTTAGCCCCCTAACGGGGCTGGCACCTTTTGTCTGCCGTCCAGGGTCTTTGCCATCTGCCGGCAGACGGCAAAGAGCTTTGCTTCGTTGCCGTCTGCCAGCAGACGGCAAAGGGGCCTTTGCCGTTAGCTGTTCGCCCGGACTGTTGGCCGTCTGCTGGCAGACGGCAAAGGATTTGCCGTCCGCCAGGAATGCCTTTGCCGTCTGGTATGGCAGACGGCAAAGAAGCCGATTCCAGTAGTGAGACGGCAAAGTGACCAAATGGGTCAACCCCCAGTGCTCCCAGGTTGCACAGGTTGCTGCCACGTGTCCACTTTGCCGTCTGCGGCAGACGGCAAAGAGCCCTTTGCCGTCGGTGGCAGACGGCAAAGAGCCTGCATTGCCTCTTTTTATTCTGTTTTTACTTATATCCAAGCATTTTCACAGCAAATATATGATATATATATATATATTTCACAGGGCAAGTTTCACAGCAAACATATGAGATATCCAACACATAAGTTTCATCCATACATACATAGCAAGTTCCACATACATAGTTCCATCCATACATATTACAATAGTTTCATCCATATAGCAAGTTCCACATTGTTCAAAGGTACAAAATCAAAACAGAAAGTAAAAAAGAAGCACTCCATCAATGCAAGCTTCCGTGAAGTGAATGAAATCTGCAAAATGGGAAATAAGAAAGTTAGAAGAAGAAGACTAGAAGAAGAAGAAGACTAGAAGAAGAAGAAGAAGAATAAGAAGAATAAGAAAGTAAAAAGAATCACTCCATCAATGCGAGCTTACCAAGGTTATCATGTCATTTATGAGCTAAGTAAGCTAAGTAGATGACATTTATGACCTTAGCAAGGTTATCATGCCATTTATTAGCTAAGTAAGCTACTTATGTCATAAATGAACTAAATAAGCTAAGTATAGGTCATTATTGAGCTAACCTAGGTAATTATGCTATTTTTGAGTTAACTAAGCTTATTATGCCATTTTTGACATAAGTAAGCTAAGTATAGGTCATTATTGAGCTAACCTAGGTAACTAAGCATATTAGAGCTAACTTAGGTCATTTTGGAGCTAACTTAGGTAAAATGGATCATTTTGGAGCTAAGTAAGCTTATTATGTCATTTTGGACGAAAATAAGCTAAGTATATGACATTTATGAGGTTACCAAAGTTGTTATGCCATTTTTGACCTAAGTAAGCTAATTATGCCATTTTTGACATAAGTAAGCTAAGTATATGTCATTATTGAGCAAACCTAGGTAACTAAGCATATTAGAGCTAACTTAGCATATTAGAGCTAACTTAGGTCATTTTAGAGCTAACTTAGGTAAAATGGATCATTTTGGAGCTAAGTAAGCTTATTATGTCATTTGGAGGAAAATAAGCTAAGTTTAGGTCATTATGGTAAGCATATTGGAGGAAATAAAGCTAAGTCTAGGTCATTATGGTAAGCATATTGGAGGAAATAAAGCTAAGTCTAGGTCATTATGCATTTGTTAAGCAAAACACTAGAGAAAACTTACCGTCATCACGTAGCTGAAGCACCGGGGGTGCTCGTGCCGGTAGCACCTGGAGAAGGATCGTGCGATGCTTGTCTGGAGTTACGCTGCACCAAAGATCATTTGCAATGTCTCGTTAGCATGATGACACTCAAATGTTAAGACTAGTAACTAATGACCATTCAAATGAAACTCACTGTGGTCCCCGGAGCAATGACTGGCATCGGCGGAGGGGTCTGACTGGTCTTCTCGCACACAGATTGCACATTTGGTTTTGACGAGTCAGTCATATTAGTTAGTAATGAAACGAACATTAAGTGCATGATTTGGCTAATATGCAGAAGAAACTTACCACGAGGAGCTCGTACATGGCCCGGTTCGCCATGTCATTCGGTGCCCTCTCCTCCTCCAACATCCTAGCCGTCCTCTCCTCCAACTCCCGCTCCTTCTCCGCCGCCTGCCGGTCCCTCTCCTGCAGAAGCGCCTGGGTTTTCTCTCTCTCTTTCTGAATCGTGCCTCAGTCGGGAGATGCAAAATCAAATGCTACATTGGATTAAAGAAGCCCGGTGGGAAGATCTTCTCTAACTTGCAGATCAACTTCGGCGCCAACTCTTCCATTTCATCTAGCAAGCCAGGCGATAGTTCTTTCGCACAAAGAACACAGAAGAAATAGCTCAGCTCTGCCAGTACTAGCCATTCATCCTCAGGGATAAAGCCACACAACATCACCGGCATTACCCGCTCAAGCCATATGTGCCAATCATGACTCTTGAGACCAAATATTTTCAATTTTTCAAGACTCGCTCCCCTCTTTAGATTCGCTGCATACCCATCGGGGAACATCAACTCCTTTTTCACCCACAGGATAATTTCCCTCATATCTGGCCTTCCAAGATTGAACCATGCCTTTGGCTTCGTCCAGTTCTGCTTTCCTTTCGGTTGTCGCATGTTTTGTAACGGTCTATCACATAGAGCCTCCTGATCGACTCTAGCCTTAGGATTATCCTTTGACTTCCCCTCTATGCCGAACAATGTACCAAAGAGGGCCTCGGTGACATTCTTTTCAGTGTGCATCACGTCGATGTTGTGTGGGCAAAGGTGGTCTGTGAAGTAAGGCAGATCCCACAAGCATGTCTTGTGAGTCCAGGCGTGTTCCGAATTATACCCCTTGAAATACCGTGGACGCTCTGGATCCGGCTCGAGAGCGTTTAACTGATCCAGGGTCTGTTGGCCTGTCAACGCAGGTGGTGCAGAGTTTTTGACAACTCTACCTTTGATGAATTTCTTCTTGTCTTTTCTGAACTTATGGCGAGGATCTAGGAACTGTCTATGCAAGTCGAAGCAAGAATACTTGCGACCCGCATCCAGCCAACGAAACTCAAGAGCTGCCTTGCATGTGGGGCACGGGAACCTTCCATGCACACACCAGCCAACGAATAGCGCATACGCCAGCAAGTCATGCATCGAGTACATGTACCACACATGCATTAGGAAGTTTTTTTTGTAGCGGCGTCGTATGTCTTGATCCCATTATCCCAAGCTTCTTGCAATTCATCCTTAAGCGGCTGCATGTACACATTCATACTCTTCCCCGGATAGTTGGGCCCCGGAATTATCAACGTTAGGAAAATGTTCTTTCTTTGCATAATCTGTCCGGGGGGGAGATTGAGTGGAATGACAAATACAGGCCAACAACTGTATTGGGCTGCCATCATACCAAACACATTGAACCCATCCGTGCTGATGGCGACTCGAGGATGCCTTGGATCTGCCGCTTTATCATGATGTATTGCATCGAAGTGCTTCCACGCAAAAGCGTCCGATGTGTGTACCAACATCTGATTCCCATCTGCATCTAGTTCGCTTCTTTTGCCCAATTTGTGCCATGTCATCTGTCTGGCCGTCTCTTCGACCATGAAAAGACGTTGAAGTCTTGGTATGATTGGCATGTACCGAAGAACATTAACTGGGATTTTAGTCTGACTCTTCTCACCCATACCGTTGTCTACCGCAACATACCTGGAAGACTTGCAAATGGGACAATAGTTCAAGTCCGCATACTCAAGCCTAAATAAGGCACATCCATTCTCACAGGCATCTATCTTCTCATAGAGCATCTTAAGTACACGGAGGATTTTGTCCGACTAGTACAGGTTGCAGGCATTACATGGCCTTTGGGTAGAAAGCGTCCAAATAGTGTCATCATCGCGTCGTAGCATTCTCTGCCCAAGTTGAATTGAGCCTTCAGAGCCATTACTTGTGCGATGGCATCCAGCTGACAAAGCTCAGTGTGCTCGTGGAGAGGACGTTTTGAAGACTCCAACATATCATTGAAGGGCTTTGCAGATTCCTCCATCTCATCGTCCGAATCCCGAGCATCATCAAAGTCTTCCACCATGTCTTCGATCCCGGTACCATGCTCGTCGATGCGACGATGGCCCACCTCAGCTCTGGCACGTTGGGCAGACTCACCATGAAATGTCCAGACCGTATAAGCAGGCGTAAAACCCCACTTCTGCAGGTGTTTACTCATTTCAAGCTCTGTCCTCTTATTATAGTTGTCGCACCGGACACAGGGGCACCAGGTTTTTCTCTGGCCATTTGCAAATGCGGCTCTCACAAACCCCTTGGTTTTTGTTAACCATTCAATGGTCATTTCTTTCTGACTAGTGTGACCGGTGTACATCCACGCACGATCACTCATCTTGCCTAGCTACTGGACACACAAGAAATATATACATAATTCAGCAAACCATATTCATCTGTTAATCGAGTTTGTCAGTTTTATTACGTCCATGCAACCTAGATGCTAATAGGTAAAGATAGGTCCTAATCCCACCCGAGTATGTGTAGATTGGGTTCGTTTTCCCATGCTCTGCTCCGAATCTGGCGCAAAATTTCGGCAGCACCTCCCCGCTGTTCTCCTGATACACGTCTCGGCAATAAGCAGAGAGGATGTGTACCCAGAGAACAACAGGGAGGCACTGACGAAATTCAGCATCGGATCTGGAGCAGAGCATATGGGAAAACGAACCCAATCTACACATACTCGGGCTGTCCATGGATAACGTTGGACAATTCGAAAGAATCACGATTATAAATATGCAAATGCATGCATATTTATAGATATAACCCTTTCGAACGGGAGACGCATAGTGGTCACGCATACTGATGATTGAAGACACCTAAAGCTAGCAAGTTTCATTGGCACGAAGACCGGAACAGAGCAAATGAAGGGGGGAGGAGGAGATGTCATTTGTGCTCACCCACGAGCGCAGGGGCGGAGCTCGTCGAACGCACAGGGAGGTCGTCGAACACCAGACCCTCGCAGCGACGAAACAACTGCAAATTTAAATCCACCCAATCAACACAAATATATATGATATTTTTCATAACAAAATCAGAAAATATATGACCAAACTGATAATTCACAAATATATGACAGGGTGTCGGGTCGGGGTGTCGGGGTGTCGGGTTGACTTTCATTCCGTCGATGCTCCCTTCAACAACTCTCACCTCTCAAGTGGTGGTATATATGTATGGTGGGGCACTCCTTGCCTGTTAATTTCGACCGTCGGTGACGGTCGTTACTCCCATCCCTTGCTGCGTTACCAAGGTCTCATAGCAAGTGATGAGGAGTAATGACCACCTACGACAACAACCGGTGTCTTTCCTCTTATAACATCTTTCATCTCTCAATGTTATTTCGACCGTCGGTAACGGTCGGTCTTTTCGTCCTCCCCCTGCTTTACCAAGGTCTCAGAGGGGGAGGACGAGAAAGACCGACCACCTACGAGCAGCCGGTATCCTTCCTTCAAGAGCATCTCATCTCTCACTCTCATCTCTTTCAAAAGGAAGCACCATCAGAATGAAAGTCAACACACTACATACCAAATTAATAGCGATGCATACTTATGGGCCCTAAACCCTACTCTACAAGACAATATTTTACCATAGCATGCAACAACAGCAAATCAGCAGCATCAGCAAGCAGCAACACCACAATAGCAACAGCAGCAAGCAATTAAAGTAAGCACTAGCTATAGCACCAGCAGCAAGCAGCAGTACTATAGCACCAGCAGCAAACATGCAACAACAGTCAAGCACTACCACCAACTATTCAGTGAACTAGCAACAACAGCAAAGCAATAACAGCATATATGCAATAACAACAAGCAGTAGCCTCAAGCACCAGCAGCACCAGAGTAGGAGGAGCTCACCAGCCAACACAGTAGGTTTTGTAGAATATTGAGAATTATAGATAATTACATTGATCTCTTATCCACATTAGCTTACAAAATACATTTCTAACATTAATTATATAAGCTACTGCCTCTGTAAACAAAACTAGATGACATTTTAGTCTAGTGACAATGTTATTGCTTGCTCTTCTCTACAATGTCATCTGCCACAATGTCATCTAGTTTTTTTTTTGCGGGAACACATTGTCACTAAGTATTTTAAGACATTGTAATTATCTATAACATTGTCTACAGAAGAGCAAAGCAATAACATTATCTATAACATTGTAATTATCTAGTTTTTTTCTGTTCTTGCTCTTCTTGTTCTTCCTTTCCTTTTTCCTCTTCTTCTTCTCCTCCTCTCCTCTTTTTTCTTTTTCTTCTTCTTCTTCTTCTTCTTCTTCTTCTTCTTTTTTCTCTCCTCCTCCTCTTCTTCTTCTTCTTCCTTTCCTTTTTCCTCTTCTTCTTCTCCTCCTCTCCTCTTTTTTTCTTCTTCATCTTCTTCTTTTTTCTTCTCATCCTCCTCCTCTTCTTTTTCTTCTTCTTCTTCTAATATTGACTAACCTAAAATATGACTAACCTAAAATCTTGTAACATCCCTAGCACTAACCTAGTTCTTTTCCTAGTTCCTTTGTAACATCCCTAGCACTAACCTAACAGTACTAACTAAAAACAGAGAATTAAAAAAACAAAGAAATAAAAAAAACAGAGAAATAAAAAGAAAACCTCACCAGACGGCGAGGGCGGCGGGCAGGGGCGGCGGGGCGCTGGGGCGGCATGGCGGCAGGCCGGGGCGGCGGGACCTCGGGGCGGTGGGGCGCCGGGGCGGCCGCAGCGATGGGCGGGGGCGGCCGCAGCGACGGGCGGGGGCGGCCACAGCGACGGGCGGGGGCGACGGGCCGGCTGGCCGGGGCGGTGGGGCGGCTGGCCCGGCGGGCGACGGGGGTCAGGGGCGGCGGGGGCGGTGGTGGTCGGGGGCGGTAGCCGGGTGCGGCGGGGGTCAGTGGGAGAGAGAGAGGGGGAGAGAGAGAAGAGAGAGAGGGAAGTGGGAGGTGGGGCGGGCCGGCCGTTACCTAACCGTTAGGGTATTTCGTTTTGCCGTCTGCTAGCAGACGGCAAAGAGGTGGGGGGTGGGCCGTTACAGCGCTGGCCTCCACTGGACCCCACCCACTTCTTTGCCGTCTGCTAGCAGACGGCAAAGAAGTGGCTGATGGCAAATATGATCTTTGCCATCAGCCAGTTCTTTGCCGTCTGTTTTTTGAAAGCGGACGGCAAAGACCTCCTTTGCCGTCTGCTAGCAGACGGCAAAGAAGTGGCTGATGGCAAATCCTCTGATTCCGGTAGTGTATGATAAAAGTAGACCCGGGGGCCAGAGTTTTCACTAGAGGCTTCTCTCTCGAACACATAGCATACGGTGGGTAAACAAATTACTTTTGGGCAATTGATAGAAAAGCGCATAGTTATGACGATATTCAAGGCAATGATCATGTATATAGGCATCACGTCCGAGACAAGTAGACCGACTCCTGCCTGCATCTACTACTATTACTCCACCCATCGACCGCTATCCAGCATGCATCTAGGGTATTAAGTTAATGAAAACAGAGTAACGCCTTAAGCAAGATGACATGATGTAGACAAAGTAAACTCAAGCAATATGATTAAACCCCATCTTTTTATCCTTAATGGCAACAATACAAATACGTGTCTTGTCCCTTTTTGTCACTGGAATATAGAACACCGCAAGATTGAACCCATCACAAAGCACCTCTCCCATTGCAAGATAAATCAATCTAGTTGGCCAAACCAAACGGATAGATCGGAGAGAAATACAAAGTTATAACAATCATGCATAAATAAGTTTAGAAAAGACTCAAATGTTTCTCATGAATAATCTGATCATAAACCCACAATTCATCGGATCCCAACAAACACACCGCAAAAGATGATTACATCGAATAGAACTCCAAGGAGATCGAGGAGAACATTGTATTGAAGATCAAAGAGAGAGAGAAGAAGCCATCTAGCTACTAGCTATGGACCCGTAGGTCTGTGGTAAACTACTCACACATCATCGGAAGGGCAGCAAGGTTGATGTAGAAGCCCTCCGTAATCGATTCCCCCACCGGCAGATTACCGGAGAAGGCCTCCAGATGGGATCGCGGAAGAACAGAGGCTTGCGGCGGCGGAAAAGATTTTCTAGGTTGCTCTTCGGTATATGAGGAATATTTGAGAATTTATGGCGGCGGAATTAGGTCAAGAGGTGCCATGAGGGGCCCACAAGGTTGGGGGGCGCACCCTCCGAGCTTGTCGCTCCCTCGTGGCTCTTCTGGTCTTCTCCCGAACCTTCGAGGGTCCCTTCTGGTCCAGAAAAAATTAATCCAAAGTTTTTTCTCTATTTGGACTCCGTTTGATATTGATTTTCTGAAAAGCCAAAAACAGGCAAAAAACAGCAACTGGCACTGGGCACTAGGCTAATAGGTTAGTCCCAAAAAATGATATATAATTGCATATAAAACATCCAAGATTGATACTATAATAGCAGGGAACAATCAAAAATTATTGATACGTTGGAGACGTATCAAGCATCCCCAAGCTTAATTCATGCTCGTCCTCGAGTAGGTAAATGATAAAAACAGAATTTTTGATGTGGAATGCTACCTAACATGTTCATCATGTAATCTTTTCTTTTACGGTACAAATATTAAGAACCTAGTGATTCAAAGCGATAGTCTATAATTTGATATAAAGACATCAATACTCAGGCATACCAACAAACAATCATGCCTTTCAAAATAAAAATGCTAAAGAACGCTATCCCTACAAAATCATATAACCCGTCGTGCTTAATCTTCCTAACACAAAGTATTAATCATGCACTACCCCGATGTCAGCCAAGCAATTGGTTCATACTTTTTAACGCGCTTCAGCTTTTTCAACCCTCACGCAATACATGAGCGCGAGCCATGGACATAGCACTATGGGTGGAATAGAATGATGATAGAGATTAATAAGGGGAAGTCAAAAAGGAAGATAGTCTCACATCGACGTGGCTAATCAATGGGCTATGGAGATGCCCATCAATTGATGTCAATGCGAGGAGTAGGGATTGCCATGCAACGGATGCACTAAGAGCTATAAGTGTATGAAAGCTCAAAATAAAACGAACTGGGTGTGCATCCAACTTGCTTGCTCATGAAGACCTCGAGCATTTGAGGAAGCCCATCATCAGAATATACAAGCCAATTTCTATAATGAAAAATTCCCACTAGTATATGAAAGTGACAACATAGGAGACTCTCTATATGAAAAACATGGTGGTACTCTGAAGCACAAGTGTGGAAAAGGATAGTAACATTGCCCCTTCTCTCTTTTTCTATCATTTTCTTGTTGGGCTCTTTTTGGCCTCTTTTTTTTCTTTTTCTTTTTTTGTTCGGAGCCTCATCCCGACTTGTGGGGGAATCACAGTCTACATCATTCTTTCCTCACTGGGACAATGCTCTAATAATGATGATCATCACACTTTTATTTACTTACAACTTGATACTAGAACAAATATGGCTCTATATGAATGCCTCTGGCGGTGTACCAGGATGTGCAATGATAATAGCGTAACATGTATGAAAATGATGAATGGTGGCTGAGCCACGAATACTATGTCAGCTATATGATCATGCAAAGAAATATGACAATGATGATGTGTGTCATATAAAAAGAACGGTGGAAGTTGCATGGCAATATATCTCGGAATGGCTATGGAAATGCCATAATAGGTAGGTATGGTGGCTGTTTTGAGGAAGATATAAAGAGGCTTATGTGTGATAGAGCGTATCATATCACGGGGTTTGGATGCACCGGCGAAGTTTGCACCGACTCTCGAGGTGAGAAAGGGCAATGCATGGTACAGAAGAAGCTAGCAAATGCTAAAGGGTGAGAGTGCGTATAATCCATGGACTCACATTAGTCATAAAGAACTCACATACTTATTGCAAAAGTCTATTAGCCCTCGAAGCAAAGTACTACTACGCATGCCCCTAGGGGGGAGGTTGGTAGGAGTTAACCATTGTGCGCCCCCGACCTCCACGCAAAGGTAGACAATCAATAATAAATCATGCTCCAACTTCATCACACTAAGGACTATACGTGCATGCTTTGGGAATCACAAACCTTAACACCAATATTCTTACTAAACCACAATCATTCACTAGTACCTCCCACATATTACCATCTTAATATCGCAAAAATATTGCAAGGAATCAAACTTATCATATTCAGTGATCTACATGAAAGTTTTTATTATATCCCTCTTGAATACCTATCATATTAGGACCAAATTCATAACCCGTGCATATTACCATTGCTAATTATTAGACTCTCAAAAAGATATAAGTGAAGCATGAGAGTGCTACTATTTCTTTAAAATATAACCACCGTCGTGCTCTAAAAGATATAAGTGAAGCACGAGAGCAACTGCCTAGCTCAAAAGATATAAGTTAAGCACATAGAGTATTCTAACGAATAATGTGTGTCCCTCTCAAAAAGGTGTGTTCAGCAAAGATGATTGCGGCAAACTAAAATGCAAACAAAAGCAAGCAAGCTATAACACAAGACGCTCCAAGGAAAACACATATCATGTGATGAATAAAAATATAGCTCCAAGTGATATACCGATAGATTGTAGACGAAAGAGGGGATGCCATCCGGGGGATCCCCAAGATTAGACGCTTGGGTCTTCCTTGAATATTACCTTGGGGTGCCTTGGGAATCCCCAAGCTTAGGGTCCTGCCGCTCCTTATTCCTTCATCCATCGTGGTCTCACCCAAAACTTGAAAACTTCAGCACACAAAACTCAACAGAAACCTCGTGAGATCCGTTAGTATAACAAATAAATCTTAAACTTTAGGTACTGTTGTAAATTGATTCATATTTAATATTGGCATAATGCTACTGTACTCCAACTTCCCCATGGCTCATACCCCCCCGATACGATCCATAGATTCATCAAAATAAGCAAACTATGCAACAAAAACAGAATCTGTCTAAAACAGAACAGTCTGTAAAGATCTATTTAAAAGCCATACCTATGTAACTTCAAAAATTCTGAAACATTAGGAAAACGTAAACAATTCATACACCGATACTTTGTAAAAAATTCAGAATTTTATCATGCTCCAGTACAGAACCAAAAATCCAGCACTGGACTCAAAACTTTCTGTTTTCAAACAGCATCAATCATACTATCATCCAAATCATCCCAAAGGCATTACTTGGCACAAACACTAATTAAAAGATAAAAAACACAATCACAACAGAATATATAATTGTGTAAACTCACAAAACATAAATAAAAAGCAAAAATTTAAGATACATATTGGGTTGCCTCCGAACAAGCGCTATTGTTTTATGCCCCTAGCTAGGCATAATGCATTGTTTCAAGTATTATCATCCTTCAAATTAATTCCATAGGTGGCCCTCAGAATAGATTCATATGGTGGCTTAATTCTCTTTCTAGGGAAGTGTTTCATCCCTTTCTTTAATGGAAATTGAAATCTTATATTACCTTCTTTCATATCAATAATAGCACCTATGATTTGTAGGAAAGGCCTACCAAGTATTATAGGACAAGACAGATTACATTCTATATCAAGCACAATAAAATCCACGGGTACATAATTTCTATTTGTAAGAATAAGCACATCATTTATTATACCCAATGGTTTTTTAATAGTGGAATCCGCTAGATGCAAATTAAGGGAACAAGGATCCATATCGGTGAGACCTAGCACGTCACATAAAGATTTTGGTATAGTAGAGACGCTAGCACCTAGATCACACCAAGCATTACATTCATAATCTTTAATTTTAACTTTAATAGTAGGTTCCCATTCATCATGTAATTTTCTAGGTATTGAAACATCTAACTCAAGCTTTTCTTCAAGAGCTTTTATCATAGCTTCTACCATATGTTTAGTAAAAGCTTTATTTTGTTCATAGGCATTAGGTGGATTAATCATGGATTGCAACAAGGAAATACATTCAACTAAAGAGCAACTATCATAATTAAAGTCCTTGTAATCCAAAGTAGTGGGCACATCACTATTTAAAGTTTTGACCTCTCCAAACCTACTTTTAACATTTTTATCAATAATATCATCATCCTCCAAATAATTGGGACGCCTTCTAGCTAAAGTTGACTCATCTCCAGTCTCTTTTTCATCAAGTTTTATATTAGTAAATAGAGATTCAATAGGTGAGACACCAATCATTTTAATATCTTCATCATTACTCAAATATGACTCGGGTTTAGCAGCCATCTTATTTACTTGAGTGGTTTGTTTATCCGAAATCTTCCCTAATAAATTTTCAGTACGAGCAAGTTGAGACTGAAGATTGGATACTTCTAGATTGACATCTTCAAGTTGCTTATTAATGGTATTTAATAAGATAGAATGTTCCTTAAGCTCCTCGGAAAAGAATTTATTATGCTCATATTGCGAAGACATAAAACTCTTAGTGACATTTTCGATTTCAGATAACCTTTTGTTATAGAAACTATCGCAAAATTCCTCTAGAGACATAATGACAAAGCAAGCAAACTAGCAAACAAGCAAACGAAAATATTTTTGTGTTTTTGTAAAATTGTTTTAGAAGTGGGGGAGATGAAAATGAGAGGCAAATGCAAATGAAAAGGCAAATGAAAATAAGAGCAAGTATATGATAGTTTATGCGAAGGTACTTGATAGGTTTTGGTGATGTCTCCCCGGCAACGGCGCCAGAAATTCTTCCTGCTACTTGTGAACTGCGTTGGGATTTCCCCAAAGAGGAGAGGATGATGCAGTACAGTAGAGATAAGTATTTCCCTCAGTTAAGAATCAAGGTTATCAATCCAGTAGGAGAACCACACAGAACCTCATTAGCAGCACCTACACACACAAAATGTGGCACCCCGGCTCAGAGGACCGGTTTACCTAGTGTTTCCAACCCAGAGATCATGTCTTCTGGAAACACACAACAACTTGGCACAGAACTGAACTGAACTTTATTGAAATATCTCGAGTACAAGCTCATAATTTACATCGATAGCGAGGCCAAAAGCACTACACGTGCTATGACAGTATCTACATTATTTATGGAACATAGCAGGGCCTCGATACTACTGGGTAGAACTACGGCGTAGCGGAACATAGCGTGGAAACTCCATCCACAGGGACACTGCTGTGGACACGGCCTAGTTAGCATAGCACGAACCTTCGGGACCTCCGTCCTCGGCTTCTCCTGCATCTAGCATGATACGCCAGGTGAGTACTTGGAATGTACTCGCAAGCTCATGGCAACCAAAACAATGAGTAAAACAATAGCATGGCAATGATTATATTAAGTGTTTAGGTGCTTACTATTGCCAACTTACTCTCTTCTGGGTTGACCCACAACCCTCAGAATGCTCATAATCCACTGAGCACTTCCAAACATAGGACAAGTTCTTCCATCATTATTATCAGTATTACGGTTGATCATCCCGTGGCCTAGTACGGACTGTCCAATACCGTGGACGCGGCTATTCGAATAGATTCTTACACTCTGCAGAGGTTGCGCACTTTACCCACACTATGGAGCTCCTGGCCTCGTGCTCCCATTCGGGTGGACCGGTGCTGCTCCAACGAAACCTGCCTGACCCGTGACTCCCTTATCGTACCACCGACAATCATACCCTCCCAGGGTCATGTCCTGGGTGGCCCCTGTGTCACCCCGTGACACCTGCCACCGTCGTGGCCACTAACTATCCCAAACGGGGACGCCGGCAAAATAACTCAACTGGGCTCACAGGATTATCGCCGTCTACCTGATCAGGGCAGCACGCACGCATAACCCTCCCTTGTGTGGTGGTACCGATAAAAGAGCACAAAGCCAGACCAAGTCAAGGCCGTCCCATACCGGCAAATGTGGCTGCACGGATAAGTCCGGATAGGTGACACTAGATCAACCAATTAGGTTTAGTGTTGACAAGCATTTATCGAGCATGGATTTTAATCAAGGTTAGCTTAAAATGGCCGTAGCTAGACATCCAAATGATTCACTATGAATTATCACATATTAAAATAATGCACATAATTCAATTAAATAACCAATCACTATTGAAATGCTTCATGCAATGGATGACATGGCTTGCCTTGCTCTGTTGGGTTGTCCACAAACTCCTGGGCTTCAAATCCAAAAGAATTTCCTTCTAAAAATATTTTAAAAGTGCAAAGGAAAATGTCACATATTACTGTTCTGTTCACCAGAAATTCTGTGAGCAAGGGAAAAATACCAAAATGTTCCAGAAAATAGAGGAGATCAAGACAAACCCAGAGCAAAAAGAATCAATTGATTTGGAGTTATGGATAAAAAGTTATGGGTGGTCAAAGTTCCTGGTCAAATCAGAAAATCAGAAAATCCATAGGGGGCCACGTCGAAGGCGTACTTTGCCCGGGCGCCTCCACTTACCGCTTCGGCGTGCCACTGACGAATGGGCCCCGCTGTCAGATTTAAACGGGGAAGGGAGAGAACAGAGAGATGCGGGGTTCCGGCGATGGTCGCCGGCGACACAGATGGCGGCGAGGTCCGGCGACTACGGGAATGGATCGAGCTCATCGAGACGAACACGCACGTACCCGTGGCTTGGCGAGAGATGGCCGGATGGTGTCGTCCCCTTCCTCTCCGGCGACTGCGGGTTTCGAGTGTCGTCGGAGATGGAGATTCCGGGGAGGTTCCGGTCGGGAAAGAGCTCGAGCGTGGTCAGGGGAGTGCGGTGAGCTCACGCGTGCAGTCGGTTGAAGCTGGGAGGAAGCGAATCGGCGAGGAGGCAGAGCTTGGGTGGCGGCGGTGCTCCAGCGAGATGCGAGGCCAGAGGGCCTCTCGGCCTTGGCTCGGTGCTCGGGGAGGCAATTGAGAGGTGAAGTAGTGGGGTGACGTGCGGAGAGAGGCCGGGGAGGCCTTTATATAGGGGGAAGGAGGAGCTTCTGTAGCGGCGGAGCTCGGGTCATGTCGCCGGCGTCGGGACGTTGCGCTGGCTGGCGCGGAGTGGGCAACGGGATGGGAAAGGGCAGAGGAGTAATGGCGGGCAGTGGCTGGTAGCGGGGGAAGAAGACGAGCGGCAGAGCCACTGTGGCCGCACGGGCGCCACAGTGCCCGCGCGCGTGGCGGCTGGCGAGGGCGATTCCGGAGAGGGGAGGCTTCGGGAGAGGGGTACGTGGACGGTATCGACGACGTCGGCACACCTAGACACCGAGTGGCAGCGCGGGACGGCCGGAATCACCACACCCGACGCTGGCGAGGTGCAGAGCGCGCATACTGGCATGCCAGTGCCGTGCTCACCACGGGCATTGGCACTTGGAGGGCACGCAAGTCCGGCGCTTCTTGTCCAACACGTCGACCCTTGACCCCTTAGTCTCTTTATGCCACTGGTTCGACTAGATTCATTCTGATGCGAAGTATAGCTTCAGCTACAGTTTCTGACAGAAAACTTGAGAGGGATCTAGAGGAGAGGTGAGCTGGAGATGGAGCCAGAGGAGATGTCTGGGATGATCTATCTTGGAAGGACTCCAGGCTGGCAGAGTTTGAGGAAATTTCATCAAAGTTTGAAGGTAGCTCCTGTACAAGTGTGGTTACTGGAACAGAAGCTAGATGAGCTTGTAGCACTCATTTGGCTTATCTGCTGAAGCTGAATTTTGGTGTGGGATGGTTATTTGGTGGATAGAAGATGCCATAAAAATTTCAGCTCATTTGGAAACCTCTAGCTGGTACTTCCTTTACAGAGGTTCCAATTGAACAGAAACTTGGCAGAATATTGCTGGTGAAAATTTGTACTGGACAAGATGATATTTTTGGATATTGTGGCAAGATAGGTTCCCTAGTATCTCAGGGAATTATTTGGGAATTTTCTGAGTAGGGAAAATATGAGTTGCTTCACAAATGGCCAGTACTGTCCAGAGAGCAAATGGAGTTTTCTGGACAAAATTGTGTACTGGACCATGAAATGTTTTTGGAGATTGTGGGAGTAGATGATGACAAGAAGGCGTGGTATTAATTTGGGATTTTTCTGATCACCAGAACTATAGGTTGCTTCATAACCCATAGTGATGACAGATTTTCCCAAAGGAAGAAAATGGATATTTGGGAAATATGAAGAATTGGAAATTGATCCAGAAGGTGAGTGAAAAGATTTTGGCAAGATGGTGAGGGCTTTGGATCACTGAGAGAAATTCATAAGTCCAAAGTCAACTGAAAAGATTCAAACACCATCCAAATTGCAAATAAAGCCAGAAAGTTTTGGAAAGAAAAAGTTGCCAAAAACCAGGGTGTCACAAACCTAACCCCTTAGAATGAATCTCGTCCTCGAGATTCGGTTGCTCAGTGAACAAGTGTGGATATGCTGATCTCAGAAAATCCTCTCTTTCCCAGGTAGCCTCTTCCTCAGTATGGTGATCCCACAACACCTTGTAAAACCTAATTGTCTTACTCCTGGTAGTTCTTTCCATCTCACCCAATATTCTAACAGGTCTTTCCTCGTAGGTCAAGTCTTTGGTCAACTCTAGCTCACTCATATCTGCCTGTTTGATTGGGGGTGCAATGCACTTTCTCAACTGTGATATGTGGAAAACATCGTGAACGTCGGACAACTCCGGTGGTAATTCCAACTGATATGCCACTCTGCCTCTTCTAGCCATTACTGGAAAGGGTCTGATATATCTTGGTGCAAGATTTCTCCGGGTATGAAACCTCTTTATCCCTTTCATGGGGGTAACTCGGAGATAGGCATATTCTCTGGGCTCAAAAGTTACTTCCCGATGCTTCGGGGCATAGTAGCTCTTTTGTCGGGACTTGGCTGCTCGAAGACGCTCCTGGATATCTTTGACTTGTTTCTCAGCCTCGAGCATCAAATCCGTGCCAAAGATACGGCTATCTCCTGTCTGAGACCAATTTAAAGGAGTGCGGCATTTCCGTCCATACAGGGCTTCGAATGGTGACATCTTGAGACTTGACTGATAGCTGTTATTGTAGGAGAATTCTGCATAGGGTAGACTATCCTCCCATTTGGATCCGTAGGTGAGGGCACAGGACCGCAGCATATCTTCCAATATCTGATTCACACGTTCTGTCTGCCTGTCTGTCTGTGGATGATATGCCGTGCTATGCTTTAGCACAGTTCCCAGGGCTTGGTGCAGTCGCAGCCAGAATGCTGAAGTGAATAAGGAGCCTCTATCTGATGTGATAAACTTGGGTACTCCATGAAGGCTGACTATCCGGGACATGTAGAGCTGTGCAAGCTGGTAAGCGTTGAAAGTGGTCTTTACCGGAAGGAAGTGAGCCACTTTCGTAAGTATGTCTACGATGACCCAGATAGCATCATGGCCTCTGGTTGACTTAGGTAGTCCAACAATGAAGTCCATGCATATGTCATCCCATTTCCACTGGGGAACTGGTAAAGGTTGCAGTAGCCCAGTGGGTTTCTGGTGTTTGGCCTTGACTCTGTTGTAGATGTCACAACAGGCGACATAGTATGCTCATGAAATAGGCTGTAGCCCAGTGGGTTTCGCATTTACTGAATTTGGCATACAAGCGAAGGGTCCTTAGTCTTGCCAGGACAGTACGGAGATGTTGCGTGTGCTCCTCTTCATCTTTGGAGTAGATAAGAATGTCGTCGATGAAGACCATCACAAATTTGTCCATGAAGACTTTATTCATCATGCTCATGAAATAGGCTGGAGCATTTGTCAGCCCAAATGACATGACCGTAAATTCATACAGGCCATATCTTGTAGTGAAGGCTGTCTTGGGGATATCCTCTTTTCTGATTTTTAACTGATGATACCCCGTTCGAAGGTCAACTTTGGAAAATACCCGGGCTCCGTTCAACTGGTCGAACAAATCATCAATGTGGGGGAGCAGATATTTGTTTTTGATAGTGACCTCATTCAGCTGGCGGTAGTCCACGCTCATTCGCAGGCTGCCATCCTTCTTCTTGACAAACAGCACGGGTGATCCCCAAGGTGATGTGCTTGGATGAATATATCCTTTTTGCAGTAATTCATCCAACTGTTTCTTCAATTCCACCAGCTCTGGTGATGAGGACATGACTACCTTGGATACGACCAAAAATATTGCATACATGCATATTTGTGAGGTGATTTCTTATAAGAGTTATGCAATAATTTATTTATGTTATCCGGAACAAAAATACTTCACCTATTTTTATGTTATGCCTAAATGCAGGATGGACGAACACTTGTATGAACCACGTGTGATGACAAAAGAAGAGGAAATGGTTGGGTGCTATTCAAGAGGTCCTCTCATGTCAAAGGAAACAATTAGGTGCTATTCAACAAGTTCTCTCACGTCACTTTTTGGCCAAGAGAAGATAGAGTCCAAGTCTCTCACGTTCTGGACTCAGATTCGGACTGCACAGACATACCTGTACCAAAACGGCAATAACTTTTTCATCCGGACTCCGAATTGGGTGATTCTTTTTTTGCTGAAAAGTAGATTTTATCTGCTTTCCGTAACAATTGGAATCACCTTCAAATTAGTCCGTCGCGTGGAGATATTGATGAAAGAATATGACATTGCATCAGAATCCGAATCAAACTACAAGTCCAAAGGTGTTGCATCACCTCCACTTGGGCCCATAGGCCTTGTACGACCTAGGGTTAGTTTTAGGCTGCGTTGAGACGTTCTCCCACCTCCTTGGCCGCCACCCCTTGCTCCTATATAAGTAGATCAATCTAGTAGCTTTTCCTTTGGGTTTTGTTTAGTTAAAAGTTAGCCATTGCAACTTCGTGTACTTCGTTTGTGTCCAACGACCAGACCAAGAGCGCTTTCGGAACCCCACCATTATCAATACTTCATCTATATTCGCAATATTCAGATTGCATTATCATATTCTTGCTTGTTCTTCGATTGCTTGCAGGAATAGACTTTCGTGGTCAGGTTGATCGTGCTCCGGCATGGTCAATAACCTCTTGGAGATTGGTTTAGCGATTGCTAAGGCGCAACGTCATGCACGTTCGAAGTCGGATCGTCAAAGTCGTCTCCACCAAATCGATAGTTATCATCTCATCGAAAGATCGGGACCCTCGCCTCTATTAAGTGGTATCAGTTTTCAGGTTGCTCGGTGAGAATTTCCCGTTATCCCTAGATTAGATTTATTTTTCTTACCTATTACCCAAGAAAAAGCCATACAAAAAAAGTTAGATCTATTCATCCTTTGTCCAAGCCAGTCTGAGCCTTTGCAATTTTCTTTTCAGTGCTTGCATAGTTGAATTATCGGTTGCATCGTCGTGTCGAGTTGCTAGTCTTAGCATCTAGTGCCTTAGAGTTTCGAGTTCTGTCCACAGATTGTCACGCCACCGCCGCACCATCTTCATCGCTGCTGCCATATACCACCAGCACACAGCTGTCATCCCTTCCGTTGTTGCCCACATCAATTTCCACCGCCTGTTTCGGTCATTGTCATTATCATACTTGAGGTCGTTCACATCTACGCTTGATCCAATCTGCATCTTATCTGATTTTGTTGGAAAAAAAAAGTGAGAGAGAAAAAAAAAGTGAGAGAGAGAGAGAAAAAAAAAAGAAGACAAAAAAAAAGTCAGTGAAAAAAAAAGAGAAGAGAAAAAAAAAACAAATTTCGGATCTATCTAGACTCAATCTCGTATCTGAATTCGGATTGAAATCTGTTTTGCGCAGTGTTCAGTAAAACAGGCGTATCTTTCTCATACGAACTCTGTTTTGGCTCCACTAGTATTCAAATTCGAGCTATCGACGAGCCGCATCTGAATAGTTCATCAAGCTAGTTCATTATTGTCACCTCCAAATCGGCTTCTAAATAGGACTTTTTGCCCTCCGAAGGTCGTGAACACAGTTTGTCATTATTTTCCAGGTTCGTTTCTGAATTATTTGACTCCTCATACGAACTCGGAATTGAGTGATTCTTTTTGCATACGAAAGCTTGAGTCAGTAGCATTCTTGAGAAAAAATATCAGAAATTTGACATATTATCTTTCATAGGAAAATTGTAGAGAGAGTTTCGGTATATCCTGCTTGGCGGTCATTTATCATCATTGTCTTTACTGCCATTGTGATCTTCACTTATATCTTGCTGTCCAGAGCTAATTCCTATCATCCGTTGCTGCTATTTGTCCTACGCCGTGACTTCATTAGTGTTCTAGGCTCGCGTCTCTAGTACGGTCTAGCCTAGGACCAGCACAGTACCGTCGTTGAGCGTTTATTCAACATTGCATCTCTGAATTGATTATTGCTAATCTTTTGCTACCATATATTAAGCCTTCCAAGCTCCATATATTTCTACACCGTGTATGCATACGTTCACCTGGTAATCGCTTTACTCAATCTTCGGAGATATTGACACCATCGGTTGCCGGTCACCACCTGCTGCATGGTAAGAATTTGTAAGACATTGATATTTGCTTTACTGTGAGCGTCTTACCACCACATCCCAGTAGTTCATAGGAACAATATTCTTGGATTTTATTTCTTGTTTCTACTAATCATGACAGGATCCAGAGTTGTCAGTTTGTGGGCTTCGTCAATCGTGGGAGACGTGCCACCACCTAAGCAAATACCACAACCGTCACGAGAAGTGCAAAGACATTCCAATACACATGATCAGGTTAATGTTTCTATACCACCATTTAATGGCCGTTTTAGACCTGCTTTATATATTGAATGGGAGTTTGAAATAAATGATATATTTGCTTCTCATAATTTTGCTGAACATAAAAAAGTTAAGGTCGCGATTGATTCATTCACTGGTTATGCTTCAGTTTGGTGGAGTGAATATTGTCGTTTACACCCTGATTATATACATATTACTTGGGATGATTTAAAACTTGCCATGAGACACACATTCGTTCCTACTTATTACCCTCGTGACATGATTAACAAGTTCGAAAATTTAAAACAAGGTAGTGACACCGTAACGAAATATTATGACGATTTACAAACGACCTTGTTGCATTCCTCATTAGAAGAAAGTGAAGAAGATTTTATGGATAGATTTTGGGGAGGATTAAACCATGATATTCAGGAGATACTAATTCATGAAAAGTGTTATTCTATGCATCGTTTGTTTTGTCTTGCTTGCAAAGCTGAACAGGTAATAAAACAACGTGTTGCCCACAAGGAGAACGAGCGCAAGGTGCACATTTCAAGAGTTGATACGGTTGTTCCTTCAACTACTAGGCATAGTATGACAACCACATCAATTGTTGTGAGGGCTACATCACCTTCACCATGTGACACGTCACCACCTAGAGTGCCTACATCATGTGAGTTGATCATAAGAGGTAATGACAAAGGTACTGATCTTCCACCTCCACATGAGTATGATGAATGCCTTGTCAATTCCAATGTACCATGTGATGAGCTACCCATTACTTTGATCACACCACCTATTTTAGAGGAATATGTTCATGATTTAACTTTGCCATGTGATCAAATATCAACAATTTTGAGTGCACCTATTGAATTAACTGTTGATGAGAAAGAACCATGTGAATCAAGAAATAAATCAAATTTGGATCAAATATGTTTGAAAATAATTTTGCCATTGTTTAATCATTTTGATATGACCTCCAATTTTGGTGATGATTCTGTGCCAAATGACATGTTGCATATTTGCTTATTTAAGCATGTTGTAGCATCAAAATTTGGAATAATTCAAGTTTATTTACCAATGTTGGGATGGTTTAATGATGAACATTGTCAATCTTTTGATATGAATAAGGACTTCACTTATATATGCAAACCGTGTTGCAATATTTTAATGCCTTCTACTTCTTGTGATAATATTTTGGCTTTATATTTCATGACATTAGAAGTGTGCTCTTGTATAAATGTGTCACATGTGCCACAACTGAGATCCAGCAAAATAGATGACATATACATATACAACATGTACACCTTGTCTCTTTTGTTAGTCATATTTCAGACTAAGCAACGCCGAGGACGGCTTTGTTTCAAGAAAGGGAGGATGATGAGGACATGACTACCTTGGATACGACCAAAAATATTGCATACATGCATATTTGTGAGGTGATTTCTTATAAGTGTTATGCAATAATTTATTTATGTTATCCGGAACAAAAATACTTCACCTATTTTTATGTTATGCCTAAATGCAGGATGGACGAACACTTGTATGAACCACGTGTGATGACAAAAGAACAGGAAATGGTTGGGTGCTATTCAAGAGGTCCTCTCATGTCAAAGGAAACAATTAGGTGCTATTCAACAAGTTCTCTCACGTCACTTTTTGGCCAAGAGAAGATAGAGTCCAAGTCTCTCACGTTCTGGACTCAGATTCGAACTGCACAGACATACCTGTACCAAAACGGCAATAACTTTTTCATCCGGACTCCGAATTGGGTGATTCTTTTTTTGCTAAAAAGTAGATTTTATCTGCTTTCCGTACCAATTGGAATCACCTTCAAATTCGTCCGTAGCGTGGAGATATTGACGAAACAATATGACGTTGCACCAGAATCCGAATCAAACTACAAGTCCAAAGGTGTTGCATCACCTCCACTTGGGCCCATAGGCCTTGTACGACCTAGGATTAGTTTTAGGCTGCCTTGGGACGTCCTCCCACCTCCTTGGCCGCCACCCCTTGCTTTTCCTTTGGGTTTTGTTTAGTTAAAAGTTAGCCATTGCAACTTCGTGTACTTCGTTTGTGTCCAACGACCAGACCAAGACCGCTTTCGGAACCCCACCATTATCAATACTTCATCTATATTCGCAATATTCAGATTGCATTATCATATTCTTGCTTGTTCTTCGATTGCTTGCAGGAATAGACCTTCGTGGTCAGGTTGATCGTGCTCCGGCGTGGTCAATAACCTCTTGGAGATTGGTTTAGCGATTGCTAAGGCGCAACGTCGTGCACGTTCGAAGTCGGATCGTCAAAGTCGTCTCCACCAAATCGATAGTTATCATCTCATCGAAAGATCGGGACCCTCGCCTCTATCATCTGGGGAAGGCATGCAGTAGTACTTCTTGTAGATTGGAGCTGTCCCGGGAACAATGTCAATAGCAAACTCTAGTTTCCGATCAGGTGGCATTCCCGGTAATTCTTCTGGGAATACGTCCAGAAATTCACTGACTACTGGAATCAGACTTATATCTGTAGCTGTGGCTTTGAATGCCATTCCTTTCTTTGACATCATTCTGCTAGCAGTGAATTGCACTGTTTGGCCTGCCGGGTTAACCAGTGTCACCTTCCTGGTGGCACAATTGATACACACCTGATGTGGTACCAACCAATCCATCCCCAATATTATATCCAGTCCAGGGGACTCAATGGCAACAAGAGTAGCTGGAAACTTAACTTCGTGTATCAAGATTTCCAGATTCTTGTATATTATATTTGTTCTGAGCATGGAGCCAGGGGATTGCACCACCATGATTTTGTCGAAAATAGATGGAGAAAATTTGTGCAAGGTGGCAAAACTCCGCGAAATAAACGAATGAGAAGCCCCAGAATCAAATAAAATTATTGCGGGTATGTTGTTAACAGAAAACATACCAAGGACCACATCAGGTGCTTCGCGGGCTTCCTCAGCGGAGATATGATGGACTTGGCCGCGATAGAAGTTCGGGTTGGGGCGGCGTCCAACACTGTTGACTTGTGGCTTGAAGTCGGATGGTGGCTTCCCATTTCTTGCGGGGCACTGCTTGTAGTAATGCCCGCTCTGGCCGCAAGTAAAGCATGTGTTGTTGCGACGGCAATCCTCCATCACTGGCTGTTTGCCGAAGGTCTTGTCCTGGCTGACAGGCTTATTGTTGTTGTTGCCATTGTTCCAGGCAGGCTTGTATTCAGACGGCCCTGGTTGCCAAATGTGTGGCTTCTGCGCAAACTGCTCACGGTTGTCCTTCTTGGGTTCAAACTTCCGCTTGCGATCGTCATATCCTGACTTATGCTCTCGTTCGGCTATGAAAGCCTTGTTTACCAAAGTCTGGAAGTCAGGAAAATCAAGCATACAGAGCTGACAACGGAGGGTATGATTGAGCCCTCCTAGGAATCGGTCAATCTTCCTTTCTTCTGTGGACACGTCGTGGGTAGAGTACCGTGCCAGATTATTAAATATGTTCAGATACTCACCCACTGACATATTCCCTTGAGTAAGGGCCAAGAATTCCCTCTGCTTCACCTTCATTATGCCAGTAGGAATATGATACTTGCGGAATACCTCTTTGAATTTTTCCCAAGAAATATCTTCTCCAGAAGGCCACATTATTTTTGTATTGTCCCACCATATAGCTGCCGGTCCCTCCAGGTAGAGTGTAACAAAAGGAACCTTGTCTGACTCATCACAGCGGGCTATGTCCAGTTTCTTTTCCATAGTCCTTAGCCAGTCATCAGCTTCCATGGGATCCACAGCCTGACCAAAACTGGGTGGCTTGGTACGCTGAAAATCAGACAACTTAGTGTGTGTCCCATTATTGTTATTCTGACCCACCATAGTCTGCATACTTTTCAGAAATTCCATGAGATCTTGATTTCTTTTCTCCTCAAACATTCTCATAATCTGATCAGCGGTTGGTGCCTGTGGTGGTGGAGGTGGTAAATCTTCTGGTGGCTATCCTGCTTGTCTGGCGGATCGACGAACGGGAGTTCCATCGCCGCCTTGATTACTACACCTCTTCATCCTAAATTTTTTCCCATTACAAAATACCGAATCGATGAGCAACATCCATAAGGGAAAAGCATGGCAGTGTGAGACCAGAAAGAAAGCCAAATAAAAGAGAGAAAATAAAGCGAACAACATAATTATACAAGGCAACCCAACATCATACATGACAAGCTAGTAGGGGGATAATCATGACTAGACTGCTCATACGGCAGTTGATATATGCAAGGATGCTATGATGCATGCACTGAAACTCAAGCCTCCACTCTAGTGACACCGGTGGCATGAACACTGGTAGACTGAAGACTCCTCGTCGTCTAACCCTGTCTCAGAATCTGAGCTGATGATGTGGACCTCGGCCTCCGGATCAAAGGAAACACGGCGACGCTGACGGGAAGGTTCCCCTTCCGAGGGAGAAGGAGCACGACGCCGCAGCATCGGAGCAGCTGGAGTAGCTAGGAGTGAGGCCCACTCCGCCGGGGTCTCACGTCGGCTACCAGACGAAAAGCCTGGCGGTCCGAACGAGCTAGAAGGAGTCTCAGAAGGTGGAACGGGTGGAGTGTACACGGGTGAAAACGGAGGTGGAGGAGGAGACTGTGCTGCCGCAACAGCTGCAAGTGCCCCTCGGGCATGAGTCAGCTCCTCAGCTAGTGAAGTGATCATACGGTAACTGGCGTTCAGATAATAGGATAAAACACCAGTAGCACGATCACTCGCCGGTTCAACAGGTGCGAAAAGGACTCACCCTGTCGCAGGCGACAGGGTGGGGTAGTGAAAGAAACCTGGATGAGTCTCCATCTCGACCTCGTGGAAGCGCAAGTCAATAAGAGCCTCCATTGCAGCAAACTGGATTGCCAACTCCGGAGTAGAAGCAGTTCCGCCATTGGAAGAACGGGAGTAGCTGCCAATATCTGAACTCGCAGTAAGAAAGGCTTCCGCGAGATACTCGTATACTGAACCAGCAAGCTTCTCTGGGAACACCTGATACACTGGGTCTTCACCGTTGGGATACAGCCGAAGCCAGACACTACGGAGCAGTACTGGAAAAGTGAACGGTGTCGGCTCATGGTTGTAGTGGTACAGAACTGGTGCCATCTACACTCATCAAACCAGCGGCTCTGATTAGCACAATAAAAGCTATATGCATGCCATGCAATGCAGCAATCAGATGCAACAAGCAAGACACACCAAGACTCTAAACTAATCGCGGTTCTAGCGCAGGGTTAGCTAGGGGTGTCCTACAGTCAGTGCGGCTCTGATACCAAGCATTGTGGCACCCCGGCTCAGAGGACCAGTTTACCCAGTGTTTCCAACCCAGAGATCATGTCTTCTGGAAACACACAACAACTTGGCACAGAACTGAACTGAACTTTATTGAAATATCTCGAGTACAAGCTCATAATTTACATCGATAGCGAGGCCAAAAGCACTACACGTGCTATGACAGTATCTACATTATTTATGGAACATAGCAGGGCCTCGATACTACTGGGTAGAACTACGGCGTAGCGGAACATAGCGCGGAAAGTCCATCCACAGGGACACTGCTGTGGACACGGCCTAGTTAGCGTAGCACGAACCTTCGGGACCTCCGTCCTCGGCTTCTCCTGCATCTGGCATGATACGCCAGGTGAGTACTTGGAATGTACTCGCAAGCTCATGGCAACCAAAACAATGCAGCAAACAATAGCATGGCAATGATTATATTAAGTGTTTAGGTGCTTACTGTTGCCAACTTACTCTCTTCTGGGTTGACCCACAACCCTCGGAATGCTCATAATCCACTGAGCACTTCCGAACATAGGACAAGTTCTTCCATCATTATTATCAGTATTACGGTTGATCATCCCGTGGCCTAGTACGGACTGTCCAATACCGTGGACGCGGCTATTCGAATAGATTCTTACACTCTGCAGAGGTTGCGCACTTTACCCACACTATGGAGCTCCTGGCCTCGTGCTCCCATTCGGGTGGACCGGTGCTGCTCCAACGAAACCTGCCTGACCCGTGACTCCCCTATCGTACCACCGACAATCATACCCTCCCAGGGTCATGTCCTGGGTGGCCCCTGTGTCACCCCGTGACACCTGCCACCGTCGTGGCCACTAACTGTCCCAAACGGGGACGCCGGCAAAATAACTCAACTGGGCTCACAGGATTATCGTCGTCTACCTGATCAGGGCAGCACGCACGCATAACCCTCCCTAGTGTGGTGGTACCGATAAAAGAGCACAAAGCCAGACCAAGTCAAGGCCGTCCCATACCAGCAAATGTGGCTACACGGATAAGTCCGGATAGGTGACACTAGATCAACCAATTAGGTTTAGTGTTGACAAGCATTTATCGAGCATGGATTTTAATCAAGGTTAGCTTAACATGGCCGTAGCTAGACATCCAAATAATTCACTATGAATTATCACATATTAAAATAATGCACATAATTCAATTAAATAACCAATCACTATTGAAATGCTTCATGCAATGGATAACATGGCTTGCCTTGCTCTGTTGGGTTGTCCACAAACTCCTGGGCTTCAAATCCAAAAGAATTTCCTTCTGAAAATATTTTAAAAGTGCAAAGGAAAATGTCACATATTACTGTTCTGTTCACCAAAAATTCTGTGAGCAAGGGGAAAATACCAAATTTTTCCAGAAAATAGAGGAGATCAAGACAAACCCAGAGCAAAAAGAATCAATTGATTTGGACTTATGGATAAAAAGTTATGGATGGTCAAAGTTCCTGGTCAAATCTGAAAATCAGAAAATCCACAAGGGGCCACGTCGAAGGCGTACATTGCCCGGGCGCCTCCACTTACCGCTTCAGCGTGCCACTGACGAATGGGCCCCGCTGTCAGATTTAAACGGGGAAGGGAGAGAACAGAGAGATGCGGTGCTCCGGCGATGGTCGCCGGCGACACAGACGGCGGCGAGGTCCGGCGACTACGGGAATGGATCGAGCTCATCGAGACGAACACGCACGTACCCGTAGCTTGGCGAGAGATGGCCGGACGGCGTCGTCTCTTGCCTCTCCGGCGGCGGCGGGTTTCGGGTGTCGTCGGAGATGGAGATTCCGGCGAGGCTCCGGTCGGGAAAGAGCTCGAGCGTGGTCAGGGGAGTGCGGTGAGCTCAAGCGTGCAGTCGGTTGAAGCTGGGAGGAAGCGAATCGGCAAGGAGGCAGAGCTCAGGTGGCGGCGGTGCTTCGGTGACATGCGAGGCCAGAGGACCTCTCGGCCTTGGCTCGGTGCTCGGGGAGGCGATTGAGAGGTGGAGGAGTGGGGTGAGGTGTGGAGAGAGGCCGGGGAGGCCTTATATAGGGGGGTGGAGGAGCTTCTAGAGCGGCGGAGCTCGGGTCATGTCGCCGGCGTCGGGACGTTGCGCTGGGTGGCGCGGAGCGGGCGACGGGATGGGAGAGAGCAGAGGAGTAATGGCGGGCAGTGGCTGGTAGCGGGGGAAGAAGACGAGCGGCAGAGCCACTGTGGCCGTACGGGCGCCACAGTGCCCGCGCGCGTGGCGGCCGGCGAGGGCGATTCCGGCGAGGGGAGGCTTCGGGAGAGGGGTACATGGACGGTATCGACGACGTCGGCACACCATGACACCGAGTGGCAGCGCGGGACGGCCGAAATGACCACACCCAACGCTGGCGAGGTGGGGAGCGCGCGTACTAGCATGCCAGTGCCGTGCTCACCACGGGCATTGGCACTTGGAGGGCACGCAAGTCCGGTGCTTCTTGTCCAACACGTCGACCCTTGACCCCTTAGTCTCTCTATGCCACTGGTTCAACTAGATTCATTCTGATGCGAAGTGTAGCTTCAGCTACAGTTTCTGACAAAAACTTGAGAGGGATCTAGAGGAGAGGTGAGCTGGAGATGGAGCCAGAGGAGATGTCTGGGATGATCTATCTTGGAAGGACTCCAGGCTGGTAGAGTTTGAGGAAATTTCATCAAAGTTTGAAGGTAGCTCCTGTACAAGTGTGGTTACTGGAACAGAAGCTAGATGAGCTTGTAGCACTCATCTGGCTGATCTGCTGAAGCTGAATTTTGGTGTAGGATGGTTATTTGGTGGATAGAAGATGCCATAAAAATTTCAGCTCATTTGGAAACCTCTAGCTCGTACTTCCTTTACAGAGGTTCCAATTGAACAGAAACTTGGCAGAATATTGCTGGTGAAAATTTGTACTGGACAAGATGATATTTTTGGATATTGTGGCAAGATAGGTTCCCTAGTATCTTAGGGAATTATTTGGGAATTTTCTGAGTTGGGAAAATATGAGTTGCTTCATAAATGGCCAGTACTGTCCAGAGAGCAAATGGAGTTTTCTGGACAAAATTTTGTACTGGACCAGGAAATGTTTTTGTAGATTGTGGGAGTAGATGATGACAATAAGGTGTGGTATTAATTTGGGATTTTTCTGATCACCAGAACTATAGGTTGCTTCATAACCCATAGTGATGATAGATTTTCCTAAAGGAAGAAAATGGATATTTGGGAAAGATGAAGAATTGGAAATTGATCCAGAAGGTGAGTGACAAGATTTTGGCAAGATGGTGAGGGCTTTGGATCACTGAGAGAAATTCATAAGTCCAAAGTCAACTGAAAAGATTCAAAAACCATCCAAATTGCAAATAAAGCCAGAAAGTTTTGGAAAGAAAAAGTTGCCAAAAACCAGGATGTCACACAAAAGCAAATACTTGCACCCAACGCAAACAAGAGGGTTGTGAATCCCCTTGGCAGTTACTTGCAAGGATTAATTCTGATAATGATAGATAGAAAAGTAAATTGCAAAATAAAGGAAAGGAAATAAAATTGCAGCAAGGTATTTTTGGATTTTAATATATGATAAAAGTAGACCCGGGGGCCATAGTTTTCACTAGAGGCTTCTCTCTTGAACACATAGCAAATGGTGGGTAAAAAATTACTGTTGGGCAATTGATAGAAAAGCGCATAGTTATGACGATATTCAAGGCAATGATCATGTATATAGGCATCATGTCCGAGACAAGTAGACCGACTCCAGCCTGCATCTACTACTATTACTCCACCCATCGACCGCTATCCAGCATGCATCTAGGGTATTAAGTTAATGAAAATAGAGTAACACGTTAAGCAAGATGACATGATGTAGACAAAGTAAACTCAAGCAATATGATTAAACCCCATCTTTTTATCCTTAATGGCAACAATACAAATACGTGTCTTGTCCCTTTCTGTCACTAGGATATAGAACACCGGAAGATTGAACCCATCACAAAGCACCTCTCCCATTGCAAGATAAATCAATCTAGTTGGCCAAACCAAACCGATAGATCAAAGAGAAATACAAAGCTATAACAATCATGCATAAATAAGTTCAGAAAAGACTCAAATATTTCTCATGAATAATCTGATCATAAACCCACAATTCATTGGATCCCAACAAACACACAGCAAAAGAAGATTACATCGAATAGAACTCCAAGGAGATCGAGGAGAACATTTTATTGAAGATCAAAGAGAGAGAAGAAGCCATCTAGCTACTAGCTATGGACCCGTAGGTCTGTGGTAAACTACTCACACATCATCGGAAGGGCAGCAAGGTTGATGTAGAAGCCCTCCGTGATCGATTCCCCCTCCGACAGATTACTGGAGAAGGCCTCCAAATGGGATCGCAGAAGAACAGAGGCTTGCGGCGGCGGAAAAGATTTTCTAGGTTGCTCTTCGGTATATGAGGAATATTTGAGAATTTATAGCGGCAGAATTAGGTAAAGAGGTGCCATGAGGGGCCCACAAGCCTAGGGGGGCACACCTACCCCCCTGGGGCGCGCCCTCCGAGCTTGTCGCTCCCTCGTGGCTCTTCTGGTCTTCTCCCGAACCACCGAGGGTCCCTTCAGGTCTAGAAAAAATTAATCCAAAGTTTTTTCTTCGTTTGGACTCTGTTTGATATTGATTTTCTGAAAAGCCAAAAACAGGCAAAGAACAGCAACTAGCACTGGGCACTAGGTTAAAAGGTTAGTCCCAAAAAATGATATATAATTGCATATAATTGCATATAAAACATCCAATATTGATACTATAATAGCATGGAACAATCAAAAATTATAGATACGTTGGAAATGTATCAATGGTACAGGCTATTGGATGATACTTGAACATGGGATTGGAACCGGTTGAAGCTGGAATTTCCCCAGAAATTTTATCCTATGCATTTGGTTCATCATGATCAGAATTATATGTAGCGACCCGACATGAAAACGGTCAAGTCTCTGTGTAACTGTACCATCCCAAGATCATGCTGGCACACACAGTACATCGATGAAAATATCAAAGTTCAATCACACCTGATTTATTACATCGAATATCATATAGAGTCTTTATTACATCAGAATAAATTTGGCCGAAGGCCAACTCATGAGATAAACTACTGCGGAAGCGTAGACGAAAAGCGAGTTCATCCGACTCCAAAGGGCAATCACCGAGCGTAGATCGTAGCCTCACTCATGGTCGGAATAAACCTCTGCAACATGAGACGTTGCAGCCGTGTAGGTCAGCATTTTGAATATGCCGGCTAGTCATAGAGAGAAAACAATAATAAAATGCTATCACTATATGCAATTTTGGCTGTGGGGCTCTAAGTTTAAGTTTTTGCGAAAAAGCAATTTTTTCCCTACAACAAAAGGACTTGCTTGCAATTACTACAAAATATTTGTTGTTAATGAGATGGTTCCGCCAACCAGTGTCTCATACCCGAAATCATTATTAACCCAACAATTAATTAATTATCTTGGTGTTGAGAGCTCCGAATAAGTCCGATTCCAGAGGCTCAGATGTCCGTAACCGGGGACACGGCTAATCGATTAGATTTCCACTCTGCAGAGTCTTGTGCACTTTACCCGCAAGAATCGTTCCCTCCTTTATGTCCTCGCACTGCATGATGTTTGAAGACGGGATGAACGAAACATGGTCTTCCGTAGAGTTCCTCTGGGCCACTGCCGGTGCCCATCCATTTCCTACCATTCTTCTACATCTGCTGGCACCGTCCGTCCAGAGTCATGCCTAGGGTCGACCAAGCCAGAGCCCATAGTGACTTGTGGCTGCACAGGTATGCTTCTGGTCAAGGTATATCCATCCGTCTCTTCATGGCTGGGTGAAGCTTTCCGCAAGATGTCATGGCGCTTCTCCATGCATCCCTGGGTCAACCACTGGGTACTCCAGGGTGCCCTTCCATCCGTCCTCCACCCAGTAGTGAATTGAAGTCCGCAAAAATAACTACAACGTTCCCGGGCATTGGTAACATGGGGATTTGGGTTCAACCTACCACATGATACTACTCAAGAACATGACTCAAATTCACCTACTTGCATGCATGGTGGGGAGGATAACAACTAATGCAATAAAATCATAGGTAATAAAATACATGATCAAATGACTTGCCTTGGTGACGATCTTCAAACTCTAGTGACTCGTAATAGCAAGCCTCGCACTCCGGATAATCTATCAAAACAAACATTCACAACATAAGCAATTCATCATACAACTTAACACTATAACAGCAAGTAAACTAATATCAAAACAAACAATAAATCACACACAAAGAAAACCAAAAACAAAACCAAAGAAAACTCCAAAACTCAATGCAAAATCTCCTACAAGTAAAATAAGCTACAAAATAAGTTTTCTGCCACTAATAAATTTTAACAGAAACAAAAATAAAGTTTTTACTAAATAACAGAAAGAAAAATAACAAAGAAATTTTATGCAAAAAGAATCACATTAAAATCATTTATAAAACTCCTATGATGCTCAAAACAAGTTTTCTAGTAGGATAAAAGAAATAAAATACAAAAAAAAATATTTTTACTACAAATAAAATAGCTACCGATAACTTAACAGAAACTAAAAAGAATACGTCAAAAAGAACTAAAGAAAATGATTTAAAACAATTAAAAATTAAAAGAAATAGCACAAAACCTATAAAACGCTAAAACAGTACCGTTTTCATTAAAACCTAATTTTATATAATCCTAAAATTCACCAAGTTAATCCTACTGATAGACGAGTTCACAAAGAACCAGTAACAAAAAGAATCACTTTAAAACGCTAAAAATCCTAGGAGATATGAGTTTTCTAAGATTAAAACTATTCTGTTTTTAAAACAGAAACGAAAATTAAATAAAAGAAAAACGCTACCGATTGGCTATGGCTACGTGGCATGCTGTCATTGGGCTAGGGAGGTGTGCGACAGAAAGTATACGGCGCTCGGCCGAGATCTAAGAAAACCGTGCACGTGCATTTGATTAAAAGAAAACTGGCCGGGCCGGTTCGATCTAAACCGAACTAAAACCAATCTTAAAATAAAATAAAAAACCTAACCATTTTCCTGTTCTAATCTAGGCCATAAAGCGACGATCTAACGGTGGGGAAGGCCGGCGGCTTACAGCGGGAGGTCGACGGCGAGAGGCGGCTCGGGCGACGGTGGCCGGGGTTGAAGATGGGCGCGGGCCCCACTTGTCAGCGGCGCGGGGAGAGGGCGAGGTGGTCGGGCGACCGAGGCATAGCGGGCGCGGGCGAGGCAGGCCGTGGTGGTGGTGGGCTGCGTCGGCCGGCTGGGCCCGCTGGCCTGGCGGTTAGCGCCGGCCTGGCGCTGGCTAAAAGTTTTTTTAACAGAGAGAGAAAAATAAATACTAGAAAATAAAATATAATATTATATATACTTATTATATATCAAAAAGATCAGAAAATTAAATCCTAAAGGATGAACTATTTTTCAGGGGCAAAATAAAAACTTTAATAAAATCCTTTTTCTGAAAATTCCAAATAAAACCATATTTGAATTCAATTTCTTTTGGCATTATTTTCTTCTGACTTTTGGGGTGTCATGTTACCACCTCTCATACTTTTTGATCAAGGTATCTGTCAGGAATTTTTGAAATGGAATTCAAATGCCAGTTTGAAGTGAATTCAAATTCAAACAGAAACTCAAATGCCTCTGAAATTTCAATTGCCACCACAATTCAAACAAAATGCAATAGATGCTTAGCTATAATTGTAAAACATTCCAAATTGAAAATTTGGGATGTTACAAACCTACCCACCTTAAGATGAATCATGGGCGCCGGCAGTGGCCTAGAGGAACTCTACGGAAGACCATGTTTCGTTCGTCCCGTCTTCAAACATCATGTAGTGCGAGGACATAAAGGAGGGAACGATTCTTGCGGGTAAAGTGCACAAGACTCTGCAGAGTGGAAATCTAATCGATTAGCCGTGTCCCCGGTTACGGACATCTGAGCCTCTGGAATCGGACTTATTCGGAACTCTCAACACCAAGATAATTAATTAATTGTTGGGTTAATAATGATTTCGGGTATGAGACACTGGTTGTCGGAACCATCTCATTAACAACAAATATTTTGTAGTAATTGCAAGCAAGTCCTTTTGTTGTAGGGAAAAATTTGCTTTTTCGCAAAAACTTAAACTTAGAGCCCCAAAACCAAAATTGCATATAGTGATAGCATTTTATTATTGTTTTCTCTCTGTGACTTGCCGGCATATACAAAATGCTGACCTACACGGCTGCAATGTCTCATGTTGCAGAGGTTTATTTTGACCAGGAGTGAGGCTACGATCTACGCTCAGTGATTGCCCTTTGGAGTCGGATGGACTCGCTTTTCGTCTACGCTTCCGCAGTAGTTTATCTCATGAGTTGGCCTTCGGCCAAATTTATTCTGATGTAATAAAGACTCTATATGAGATTCGATGTAATAAATCAGGTGTGATTGAACTTTGATATTTTCATCGATGTACTGTGTGTGCCAGCATGATCTTGGGATGGTACAGTTACACAGAGACTTGACCGTTTTCGGGCCGGATCGCTACATTATATATATAATTTTTGGCCTCGTCAACGAGAAAGTATCGCTCAAGCTTGGGGGAGGCTTAAATATATGATGCACACATGCCCCAATCATGAGCTCTCAAGAGAAATAATTATACAAAAAATTTAGGCTCGGCTTTCTCATAATGATCAATCCATGCTCGATACTTCTTCTACTTGTTCCTTTATGAATAAAACTATTGAATTCAAATGGGATCTTCTGGAGAGAATTAAACATAACTCTGAAGATCGGGAAATCAACAAAGTTAAAGAGTCAGGTATAAATCTTAAGTTTGATTGTGTTAAATATTTTATGGAAACCGATGCTTTTCTTAAGTTTAGTACTAAATATGGACTTGACTCTGAGATAGTGGCTACCTTTTGTGAATCATTTGCTGCTCATGTTGATCTCCCTAAGGAGAAGTGGTTTAAATTTCATCCACCTATTGAAGAAAAGTGTGAGGAACTTGTTAGAGTTAAAGATGAAACAATCATTAATAATGATGACCCAGTTGTGCCCACTGGTTCTATTGAGAAACCTCCTTTCCCTGTTTGGATTAAGGAACATGCTAAAGCTTCAACTGTGGTTAATAAGAGTAATATTAAAACACTTAAACCTTCTGAACAAATTATGGTGGAACCTAATGTTGCAATGATTAAAGATCTTTTGGTTGATAATATTGATGGACATGTCATATATTTCTATGAGGAAGCAACTAGGATTGCTAAACACGATAGATCCGATAAAAACAAACCTGTTGTTGGCATGCCTGTTGTTTCTGTTAAAATTGGAGTTCATTGTTATCATGGTTTATGTTATATGGGTGCTAGTGTAAGTGCTATTCCATTTTCTCTTTATCAAGAAGTCATGAATGATATTGCACCTGTTGGGATAGAAGATATTGATGTTACTATTAAGCTTGCAAACAGAGATACTATTTCACCACTTGGGATTGTTAGAGATGTTGAAGTATTGTGTGGTAAGATTAAATACCCTACCGATTTTCTAGTTCTTGGATCACCACAAGATGATTTTTGTCCCATTATATTTGGTAGACCCTTCTTGAATACAGTTAATGCTATGATTGATTGTACTAGGGAAACGGTCAGTGTTAATTTTGGTGATGTATCGCATGAATTTAATTTCTCTAAGTTTCGTAGACAACCTCATGATAAAGAATTGCCTAATAAAGATGAAATTATTGGTCTTGCTTCTATTGTTGTTCTTCCTACCCATCCTTTACAAAAATATCTGCTAGACCATGAGAATGACATGCATATGAATGAAACAAATGAAATAGATGAAATATTCTTTAGACAAGTACCTATCCTTAAACATAATTTGCCTGTTGAAACCTTGGGGGATCCTCTCCCACCTAAGAGTGACCTTGTGTTTGAATTAAAGAAACTGCCTAATACACTGAAATACGCTTATCTTGATGAAAAGAAGATATATCCTGTTATTATCAATGCTAACCTTTCAGAGCATGAAGACGAGAGATTACTTAAAACTCTGAGGAAGCACCATGCTGCTATTGGATATAATCTTGATGATCTTAAGGAGACTAGTCCCACTTTATGCCAGCACAAGATTAATATGGAGCCTGATGCTAAACCTGTCGTTGATCATCAACGACGTTTTAATCCTAAGATGAAGGATCTGGTAAGAACCAAAATATTAAAGCTTCTGGAGGTAGGTATAATTTATCCTATAGCTGATAGTAGATGGGTAAGTCATGTTCATTGTGTTCCTAAGAAAGGAGGCATTACTGTTGGTCCTAATGATAAAAATGGACTTATCCCACAAAGAATTGTAACTGGTTATAGGATGGTAATTGATTTCAGGAAATTAAATAGAGCTACTAGGAAAGATCATTACCCCTGTCTTTTATTGATCAAATGTTAGAAAGATTATCTAAGCATACACACTTTTGCTTCCTAGTTGGATATTCCGGTTTTTCTCAAATACCCGTATCAAAAGAAGATCAAGAGAAAACCACTTTTACTTGTCCTTTTGGAACTTATGCTTACATACGTATGCCTTTTGGATTATGTAATGCACCTGCTACCTTTCAAAGATGTATGACTGCTATATTCTCTGATTTTTGTGAAAAAATTGTGGAGGTATTCATGGATGATTTCTCTGTTTACGGAACCTATTTTCATGATTGCTTAAGCAACCTTGACCGAGTTTTGCAAAGATGTGAGGAGACTAATCTTGTCTTCAACTGGGAGAAGTGCCACTTTATGGTGAATGAAGGTATAGTCCTTGGGTATAAAATTTCTGAAAGAGGTATTGAGGTAGATAAAGTTAAAGTTGATGCAATTGAGAAAATGCCATGTCCTAAAGATATCAAAGGTATAAGAAGTTTCCTTGGTCATGCTGGTTTCTATAGAAGATTCATAAAAGGCTTCTCTAAGATTTCTAGGCCTCTTACTAATCTTTTGCAAAAATATGTTCCATTTGTTTTTGATGATGATTGCGTAGAAGCCTTTGAAATACTTAAGAAGGCCTTAATTTCTGCACTCATTGTTCAACCACCTGATTGGAACCTACCTTTTGAAATTATATGTGATGCTAGTGATTATGCTATTGGTGCTATTCTAGGTCAAAGAGTTGATAAGAAATTGAATGTTATTCATTATGCTAGCAAGACCTTGGATAGTGCCCAGAGAAATTATGCTACTACTAAGAAAGAATTTTTCAGTAGTGTTTGCATGTGATAAATTCAGACTTTACATTGTTGATTCTAAATTTACCATTCACACTGATCATGCTACTATTAAATATCTTATGGAAAAGAAAGATGCTAAACCTAGGCTGATTAGGTGGGTTCTTTTACTTCAAGAGTTTGATTTTCATATTGTTGATACAAAGGGAGCTGAAAACCCTGTAGCTGATAATTTTTCTAGGATGGAAAATGTTCTTGATGACCCACTGCCTATTGATGATGGTTTTCCTGATGAGCAATTAACTGTTATAAATGCTTCTACTTCTCGTAATAATCCTTGGTATGCAGACTACGCTAATTACTTTTGGGATGACCCACACCTATATAAAGAATGAGTAGATGGTGTTATTAGACGTTGTGTACCTGAGCATGAACAGGAACAAATCGTTTGGAAGTGTCATTCCGAGGCATACGGAGGCAACCATGCGGGAGACAGAACAACACATAATTAAGGTACCACAGTCTGGTTTTTATTGGCCTACTCTCTTCAAGGATGCACGTAAGTTTGTCCTTTCTTGTGATGAATGTCAAAGAATTGGTAATATTGGTAGACGTCAGGAAATGCCTATGAACTATTCACTTGTTATTGATGTAGGAGATATGCCTTAGAGGCAATAATAAATGTTATTGATTATCTCCCTGTTCATAATTAGGTTTATGTTCCATGCTATAACTGCTATGGTTCTCGAGTCTGCAATAACCACGAGGCTCGGAGGAAGACACATATGCACGTGTGGAATAATAAACGGTAAAATGTATTCCTAGTCTGGCCTCTAAGACTAGCTCAAGTGTTGCATGATGGTTCTGTTTTCCTGATCATGGGCATGTCTATGCCGGCAACTTTGAGGGCACAATGTTAGTAGAACACTTGTGTTGAATCGACCCGATTGATGTTATGCTATGAGATTCATTCGTCATAAGTTAATGGTTAATAACACAGAGAAGTTAATGTTTGCATAATTCCTTAGACCATGAGAGTGTCGAGTTTCTTCATGCTTGCTTCATGAACTTTGGGGTTTGTTAAACGTCATCCGTAAATGGGTGGCTATTACGGCGGCTTACGGGTTCATGGAAAAGTATGTTAAGTAACTTGATAGCTCAAGATTGGGATTTGCTCCTCCGACAATGGAGAGATATCTCTGGGCCCTCTCGGTGTTACGGTATCCATCATCGTCTGGCCAGACACAAGTGTGATTTGATCACAGGGATACCGGAACACAGAAACGAGAAAAGAGAACAAAAACCGGCAACGAGGTAACTGGCATTGTGGACAAATGTTGATCCATGAGGATGCCGATGTTTCTCACCTTGGGTATTTGTAACATATCGCGAAGCAACAGGAATAGCACACGGCAACTGGAGGTTCACTCGAATATTCATTCGTGTGGGTATAGGGGTCAATATGGGTGTCCACGGCTCCGATGTTGATAATTGATCGGAAAGAGTTCCGGTCATGTCTATACTTCACCGAACCTATAGGGTCACACGCTTAAGGGTCATCTATCTACTGAATACTAGACGGGGAGTCTGAGAGAAAATCACCGAAAAAGTTTCGGACGAAACGGAAACGTTCCGGAGAGAACACCGGAATAGTTCCGGTGAAACTGAAAAGTTGTTTCAGGGTATTCCATTAAGTCAAATTGGTTCTGGCACACGCCTGGAAATTCTTGGAGGATGCCAGAAGTGTTCTGGAAACTTCTGGGAATTTTCCGGGACAAAAACCGAAAATGTTCCGGAGCAGCCGGAACCGTTTTGGTTGCTTTTCGCTAAAGAAACATTGTTCCGAAATTGTTTTGGAATGCTTTCAAAATTGTTTTGGTGGGTGCTAGAATTATTCTGGGCACACAAAAATAATTTGGGTTTTAACGGACGCAGAAAAATGTCTTCGTGAATAGTGAAAAGCACTTTTTGGGCTGATTTGCAAATGGGGTTTTTCTTCTAGAAGAAAACCACTTTTGGTGTGTGAAAGGGAGGTGGAGCTCCCCAAGGGGGCTGCAAATTTCGGCCATGGCATGGGGGGGCCGTCCTTGAGGTGTCCTTCCACCTCATGGTGGATATCTTCTACACACCCTTATGTGGCATGTGGTGGAAAGATCCTAGGAAGGTCCTTTTGGTCTTTCCTCTACCCCTTGCTCCTCCTATAAATAGAGGTGGAGAGAGCTCTCCAAAATCAGCTCATGCTTGCTCTCATACACATGCCATTGACTTGTCTGGCTTCTCTCTCCCTCCCAGCGAAATAGTTTCGTAGAGCCGAAAGGCTGTCTGGGTTCCGGTGGGAACTAGTTCTGGACGGCGAAGCCCTGCCGGATAGATGACACCGTATGTGTGCAACTCTGTAGAGAGATCGTAGTTTCGGTCTTAGTTCGAGAGTGCCTCCCGAAGGGCTGTCCAAGTGATCGTCTTAGTTTCGAGGGTCCTCCCGAAGGGCTGTCCGAGTGACCGTTCGAGTTTCGAAGGTCCTCCCGAAGGGCTGTCCGCGACACCGTCCGAGGGACTGTCCAACCGCCTCCCGAAGGGCTGTCCGAGGGGCAGATGTGGGAGTACATCCTCGCGGTTGGGAGGTTGTAAATCCTATCTGCGGGGATCTGCACCGCCGATCGTCATCAACTCTACTTCCGCTGAGCTACGAGTCGGTAACGAAACAGATCAAACCTTGTATGTAGTCTCCATAGTGATCCTGGGCTGGTGCGTAGGTCAGAAATTTTTGTTTTCTGCTGCGTTCCCCTACAGTGGTATCAGAGCCGTGCTATGCGTAGATGCAGGTTGCGATCTAGAATACATAGAGATGTATGGGTATTGCACAATATAATTAGGTAGTAGATGAGTTCTATTACTGAAAATTATTTGTGCGGGTAGCAGATGAAATCTGTTACCCGATGTTCTTGTTGCTTCCCTAGAATTTGCATATTTCTGATCTTGATAATAGTATGGTGGAGTTTCAATGTTCTGGCAATCCGCGATCCTGATTGATCAACGAAGTGCTAACAGTTCATTGAATTCCACCGTAGTTAAAAAGAAAGATGAAATTTCGCAGACAAAAGGGCAATGCAGATATGATCTGCACGGGGGTCACACGTATGACGAAATTTAGTATGGGGCTCGAGATTTTATTATCTCGTGTTTCATACTCCCCACAATGTTAATCTAGCGACTTGGATTATCATGCTTGATGATGGACGTTGGTAGCTTCGGTTTGTTTCGAAACCTTAGTAGCCACGTAAAATAAAATTTTGCATGAACCGATTAGAGGCGTCTAACTTGGTTTTGCAGGATGGTTTGCATGTGCATGTGATGTGGTATAGCAGTGCTCATTATAATTTGATTATGTATGAGATGACTATATAATGTAAATTGATTAACATGACCTGCGTGTCATGATTCGGCATGATGGCTGGAGCCATATGATTGTCACTTTAATGACCTGCGTGTCAACCTTCAGTAATGCACTTATTTTATTAGCTATAGAGATAGCAATATTATCTGGTGCATCGACAAGGTGGTGGCAATCTTCGCGAAGGTGAACACCAACGCGAATGCCGAAGACGAAGAAATGAAAGACTTCTCCGTCAGAAAGGGCTATACCATATCATGCTATTATGAATTGCCTGAGATGTTTATCCCTTATGATGCACCCTTCTTGATTGCGCGGTAGTCGCTTTTTATTAGGGTGATCTCTCACAAAAATATCAAGTGGTTAGTGTTCTCCCAAGTGTAGCACCGTCACGGCACCTAACTTCTCGGAGTGCGCCGTGTCACACGGGTACAAACGATTAGGGAAGTGTGAGGCGGGTGAGTTGAGACCTCGCAGCAACATCACTTGGTTGTCTTGATGTTCAGGCATGACCGTCATGAGCTCGGAACACGCGCATCAAAAGATGAACAAGAATCACATAGAGATGTGATTGGCAAGTTGGCCTACCGGTTGAGATTTTCGTCATCAGTGGTGTTATACCAATGGCGAACAATTGAAATGGGGGTCTTGTATCACTCACAATCAATTATGAGAGATATTGATTTGAGTGGGAGCGCACTGTAGAATTAATTCTTTTAATTCTCAGTGCAATTAATTATGAACACTGTCTGAGTGTTATTTGCATAATAGTTGTAGAATAATGGCTCGCGTTTCCACCTTCCCAATTAAAATTGAATAGCTGTTAAATATCTGGTTAAAACTTTACGGTTGGTAACGTAATGAGAGGATTGTCCTCTAGAGTGCCGAGAAGGACTTGTCCTATCGCATGCTTTCGGTATTCTCCCGCTAATGCTATGGATCATGTGACTCTCGTCCATCGATCCAAAAGCTAGAATTCCGTTTCAGTCAAGTGCAATATGTTTGCTTCCATGAGACCCGAACTTCGAAAGTTTGGATAGTTATGTGATATTCATGGAATCTGAAAATCATTTTCAGAGACAGACAAAGGCTAAAAGATATGAGATATCCAAAGCAATGTTTGTTTGCAAACTATTAGTAAAAGGAGTTTACTATGCATTAGACTGATAAGAGAGGGATCCAGAAGAACGCCTGTCATATGATGATGGTGAATAAAACAAACAACTTAAAGAGAAAGGAAGTGTCCGAAGGGTGTTAGTGAAACTTTCACGCCTAGGAAGTCCGGGGCTGTCGCCACTCTTAAGTTGGGTGCTTCTTCTGAGAGTAGGAGAAATACTGAAAGTTAAACTATTAGAAGTATAAAGGCAAAAGGAAAGAAGACTGGAATATCCAGCTCATGTATGAATGTCATACAGGTTTTTGATGTATAGAAGGCTGGTCAAAGATATAGTTCTTGGGAATTATGGTTAAACATGTTAATCACTAATTCTTGGGTATTGTGAGTTAATCACAAAGATACCCGCTCGATTGCATTCTGTTGCAACTCGATGTAAGAACTACTATGGCCTGAAAGACTAGCCAGGAATGAGGTTTAGATACACGCAGGGAACATAGTAAATGTTACTATGCCTTCCATAGGTGTATTCCCTATGTATTTACTTTCATAAATCATTTTAGAGTTTTACACACCCTAGCCCATTGCATAAAGTATCTTGCAAGAAGGTTGTTCATAAGAGAACTTTTAATGTTCGGAGTTATGAATAACAAAAGGGCCATACTTTCATTATGAATGAGAAGTATGTTATGAATATTGATAATAATACATTACCTCTGTATTTACTTTCATAATTCATTTAGAGTTTCATACACTCTAGCCCTTTGCATAAGGTATCTTGCAAGGAGGTTATTCATAAGAGAACTTTTGATGTTCGGTGTTATGAATAACATGAAGGGCCATGCTTCCATCCAGGATGGGATGTATGTTATGAATATTGATGGTAATATGATACATCCATAACACTGACGCTAAATGTCGCAAGACTAAAATAATACCACATATGTGTGGCACTGCATTTGGTCACATTGGAGAAACCCGCATGGAAAATTCCATTATGATGGATTTTAAAGTCATTTGATTTTGAATCATCTGACACTTGCAACTTTCCTCCGAAAAGTGAAGTGACTGAAATACCGTTCACAGGCCATAAGGAACGAGCAACAAACTTATTGGTGATCATACATTTTGATGTGTGTAGTTCAATAAATGTTGTTGCAAGTAGTGGATTTATCTATCTTCAGAAATGACTCAAGTAGATATATTGATATTTACTTGATGAGACGTAAGTCTGGATCTTTTGAATTCATTCATAAGGTTTTCAAAAATGAAGTAGAAGTTCTTGTAACAAGAAAATTATGTTTCTACAATTCGATTGCAGAAAGGAATATTTGAGTTACAAGTTTAGCGTATGTCTGATGAGTTGTGAAAGGGGTTTCATAACTTGCACCTCCCGGAGCACCACTGCAAGTGGAGAGTCCGTGTAGATGTAATCGAACCATTCATGACATGGTAAGATCAAAGATGACATAAATAAATTTGCCATTATCCCTTTTAAAGTGATGCTTTAGAGACTGTGGCTTTTACACTGAAAAGAGCTCCATCGGGTCTGTTGAAATGACGCCATGGTATGGTACGCCCAAACATATTATATCTTTTCTTAACATTTGGAATATGGGGCTTGTGTAAAAGGTTACAAACCTATTCCAAATCAGACAAGTGCTACTTTGTAGGTTATCCCAAGTCATTGGGTATTTCCCCACCACAATACCGAGGCAAATAGGTTTGCCACAAAGAACGGTATGCTTTTTTGAAGAAAATGGTTTTTTCAAAAAGGTGAGTGGGAGAACAGTGCAACTCAACGAGATAAACAGTATCATCGTCATCAGATCAAAGGAAAGAGACCTTGGAAGTAATTCCGGAGTTTCCTACTGCGACTGATACGGAAGTCTCTACAATAAAATGTATGGACTTCGGTCGAACTTGCAGCTGAACCACGTAGGCAAAGCTCGTGCAAACCTATCAGGTGCGCAAACGAGATATTGTTGTTAGACAACAGTATACCTACGATTCACAAGGAAGCGTTGATGGGCCCTGACTCCGGAATTGGCTAAATGCCAATACAATCCGAGATAGTTTCCATATAAGTGATTCAAGATTAAGATCTTGATACACCTTTCGGAAGACTTAGAGTCTAACGAATATTTATGGAACTAAAAACTGATACGGATAAAATGTTTTATCCATAAAGCTCAACTTGTTGCAATAACAAGTTCAAGGAGTTGACTACGATGAGATTGTCTCACCGTAGCGATGCTTAAAGTCGGTTCGGGTTGAACTAGCAATTAATACATATTTCAATCATGAGATATGAAACATGGATGACAAAAGGATTTCCATGTGATGGAAATGAAACCTAGGACTTGTATGTGATACAGTCCAAAGTAATTTGTCGATCCAGAGGATGCTAGTAAGTATGCAAACTTCAGAGTTCCAGCGATGGACAGAAGAGAGCAAAGTGGAGTTGGAATCTTCGTTTTTGATGGAATGGTCAAAAGGGTTTTGACTTCATCAAATGGGTATCGAAGATGCTTGTGATTCAAGAAAGTAAGTGGGAGCATAATAATATTTCTAAAAACCTTGTGTACTTGACACATTGTTAATTGGAAATAAATTTCTTGACACGAATTAGGACTTCATTTGAAAATAGTTTTTCCGATGAAGTGCTTAGGCTAAATAGCCTCAATATTAGGCATGATGATCTATGGAGATAGATTTACCTAATGGGGCTAAGCAATGAATACATATTGACAAGATGCTAAAACTTTTTAGCATTTAAAACGCCAAGGAGTGATTCTTGCCGAAGTCACATGGAAAGAGTTTTTGCAAGACTCGGTGTCCCAAAACACTGATGAGTAAAATACATGATGGAGATTCCACACACTCTTGTGTTTGGATTAATCATGTATTCCATGGTATGTAAAACAACCAAATATGTCCGATACTCCAAAAGTTGTTGCGAGTATGGATACCAAAGTGATCAAAGTACTGATCATAGGACAACAGTGAAAGATGTCATTGAGTACTAGAGTAGTAGTGATGACATGTTTTCTCGCAAGCAGAGATTATGAAGTGCTTGTTGTAAGTAATTACATCGATACAGTCTTCATCAATGCTCCATGCGATTTTCGATTTAAGTTAAGGGTTTTGTGTAATACACAATATGATGGCACGGTAGTTGGAAATTGTTCCAAACAAGATACTGTGGCGAATTCTATAACAAAGGCTAAGTATGTTGACGCTTAAGAAGCGACAAATAAGTTGTTGAATCATATAGTTCATTCATGAACTTAGTATGGTTCCAAGATGGCTTTGGAATGTGGGACACTATTGCAGATAGTTGCTCCATAGCTCAGTCTGAGGAATCAGGTTTCGACCAATGATTCACACATATGCAAAGCCAAGTCCACACAAAATATGAATTTTGTGAAAGCGTGAAAACGCGAGGATATGCAAAGTTACACATGGAGCTGAAGTCGTCAGATCCGTTGGACATCAGGCTATACCACATGCGAAGCATTTTTTACACTAGTATGCCATAGGTGTAAAGTGCATTAGCATTGACTAGATATTGACTCTAGTGCAAGTGGGAGTCTGTAGGAGATATGCCCTAGAGGCAATAATAAATGTTATTGATTATCTCCCTGTTCATAATTAGGTTTATGTTCCATGCTATAACTGCTATGGTTCTCGAGTCTGCAATAACCACGAGGCTCGGAGGAAGACTCATATGCACGTGTGGAATAATAAACGGTAAAATGTATTCCTAGTCTGGCCTCTAGGACTAGCTCAAGTGTTGCATGATGGTTCTGTTTTACTGATCATGGGCATGTCTATGCCGGCAACTTTGAGGGCACAATGTTAGTAGAACGCTTGTGTTGAATCGACCCGATTGATGTTGTGCTATGAGATTCATTCGTCATAAGTTAATGGTTAATAACACAGAGAAGTTAATGTTTGCATAATTCCTTAGACCATGAGAGTGTCGAGTTTCTTCATGCTTGCTTCATGAACTTTGGGGTTTGTTAAACGTCATCCGTAAATGGGTGGCTATTACGGCGGCTTACGGGTTCATGGAAAAGTATGTTAAGTAACTTGATAGCTCAAGATTGGGATTTGCTCCTCCGACGATGGAGAGATATCTCTGGGCCCTCTCGGTGTTACGGTATCCATCACCGTCTGGCCAGACACAAGTGTGATTTGATCACAGGGATACCGGAACACAGAAACGAGAAAAGAGAACAAAAACCGGCAATGAGGTAACTGGCATTGTGGACAAATGTTGATCCATGAGGATGCCGATGTTTCTCACCTTGGGTATTTGTAACATATCGCGAAGCAACAGGAATAGCACACGACAACTGGAGGTTCACTCGAATATTCATTCGTGTGGGTATAGGGGTCAATATGGGTGTCCACGGCTCCGATGTTGATAATTGATCGGAAAGAGTTCCGGTCATGTCTATACTTCACCGAACCTATAGGGTCACACGCTTAAGGGTCATCTATCTACTGAATACTAGACGGGGAGTCTGAGAGAAATCACCGAAAAAGTTTCGGACGAAACGGAAACGTTCCGGAGAGAACACCGGAATAGTTCCGGTGAAACTGAAAAGTTGTTTCAGGGTATTCCATTAAGTCAAATTGGTTCTGGCACACGCCTGGAAATTCTTGGAGGATGCCAGAAGTGTTCTGGAAACTTCTGGGAATTTTCCGGGACAAAAACCGGAAATGTTCCGGAGCAGCCGGAACCGTTTTGGTTGCTTTTCGCTGAAGAAACATTGTTCCGAAATTGTTTCGGAATGCGTTCAAAATTGTTTTGGTAGGTGCTAGAATTATTCTAGGCACACAGAAATAATTTGGGTTTTAACGGACGCAGAAAAATGTCTTCGTGAATAGTGAAAAGCACTTTTTGGGCTGATTTGCAAATGGGGTTTTTCTTCTAGAAGAAAACCACTTTTGGTGTGTGAAAGGGAGGTGGAGCTCCCCAAGGGGGCTGCCAATTTCGGCCATGGCATGGGGGGCCCCTCCTTGAGGTGTCCTTCCACCTCATGGTGGATATCTTCTACACACCCTTATGTGGCATGTGGTGGAAAGATCCTAGGAAGGTCCTTTTGGTCTTTCCTCTACCCCTTGCTCCTCCTATAAATAGAGGTGGAGAGAGCTCTCCAAAATTAGCTCATGCTTGCTCTCATACACATGCCATTGACTTGTCTGGCTTCTCTCTCCCTCCCAGCGAAATAGTTTCGTAGAGCCGAAAGGCTGTCTGGGTTCCGGTGGGAACTAGTTCTGGACGGCGAAGCCCTGCCGGATAGATGACACCGTATGTGTGCAACTCTCTAGAGAGATCGTAGTTTCGGTCTTAGTTCGAGAGTGCCTCCCGAAGGGCTGTCCAAGTGATCGTCTTAGTTTCGAGGGTCCTCCCGAAGGGCTGTCCGAGTGACCGTTCGAGTTTCGAAGGTCCTCCCGAAGGGCTGTCCGCGACACCGTCCGAGGGACTGTCCGACCGCCTCCCGAAGGGCTGTCCGAGGGGCAGATGTGGGAGTACATCCTCGCGGTTGGGAGGTTGTAAATCCTAGCTGCGGGGATCTGCACCGCCGATTGTCAGCGACTCTACTTCCGCTGCGCTACGAGTCGGTAACGAAACAGATCAAACCTTGTATGCAGTCTCCATAGTGATCCTGGGCTGGTGCGTAGGTCAGAAATTTTTGTTTTCTGCTGCGTTCCCCTACAATTGAACCATTTGATGTATGGGGCTTTGATCAATGGGGCCTTTTCCTAAATCTAATGGATACACTCATATTTTAGTTGCTGCTGATTATGTTACTAAGTGGGTAGAAGCTATTCCAACTAGTAGTGCTGATCACAACACATCTATTAAAATGCTTAAATAAGTTATCTTTCCTAGGTTTTGAGTCCCTAAATATTTAATGACTGATGGTGGTTCACATTTTATTCATGGTGCATTTTGTAAACTTCTAGCTAAATATGACGTCAAGCATAGAATATCATCACCTTATCATCCTCGGTCTAGCAGTCAAGTTGAATTGAGCAATAGGGAAATAAAAATAATTCTGCAAAAGACTGTCAATAGATCCAGAAAGAATTGGTCTAAGAAACTTGATGATGCATTATGGGCTTATAGAATTGCTTATAAAAATCATATGGGTATGTCTCCATATAAAATGGTTGATGGAAAAGCATGTCATCTACCTCTTGAGTTAGAACATAAAGCTTATTGGGCAATTAAAGAACTTAATTATGATTTCAAACTTGCTGGTGAAAAGAGGTTATTTGATATTATTTCTCTAGATGAATGGAGGACACAAGCTTATGAAAATGCCAAGTTGTTTAAAGAAAAAGTTAAAAGATGGCATGACAAAAGAATCCAAAAACAGGAATTTAAAGTAGGTGATCAAGTTCTATTTTACAATTCTCGTTTCAGATTCTTTGCAGGAAAACTTCTCTCTAAATGGGAAGGACCATATATCGCCGAAGAAGTCTATCGCTCCGGAGCTATCAAGATTAACAATGCCGAAGGCACTAATCTGAGAGTGGTTAATGGGCAAAGAATTAAACATTATATATCATGTATGCCCATTAATATGGAAACGAATATTATTCAAACCATGACACCGGAGGAACACATAAAAGAGACCTTCCGGAACGCCCTAGAACCCTGAAAAGGAGTAGGTATGTGATACGGTAAGTAAACAAACTCCAAAAGTTCCATAAAAGTACTTTTTGTTCGTTTTAGAATATATAAAAATTTAGAAAAATAATAAACAATCAGGAAAGTACACGAGGGAGCGACGAGCTCAGGGGGGTCGCCCTACCCCTCAGGGCACGCCGTGTGAGCTTGTGACTCCCCCATGGACTTTCCCGACTCCGTTTTCTCCCAGATTACTTGTCCTGCACGGGAAAAATTCATTATATATACTTTCGGATGTTTTGACCACCGTATCGCAAGTTTCCCCTCTGTTCTTGTTGTGGGCTGTTTTCTGTCAGATTTTCAAGGCCAGGCACCATGTCTTCTTCCTCCTCCAACAACGTGGGAGACGATGTGTAACATCCCAAAATTCTAAATTTTGGAATGTTATATGAATTAAATATATAGGATTGATTGTTTGATTGATTGTTTAAAAGTGAGTGAAATTTGAAACTTTTTGAAAGTTTAATGAGAGGGAATAAAAGGACTTTCCCAAAACTTCCACTTTGCATTTTGATCCCTCGGAATTCAAATTCATTACATCATCAAACCCTAGAGTGAAGATGATATGTCTTCTTCCATTTAAAAGAAATGAAAAGGGAATTGAAAATGATTTGAATTTCATTTGAAATATTTTAAATACATAAACTTTATGCAACTCAATGAGAAGATAAAATGACTTCTTCATATTGAAGAAAGAGAGTTGGAAGTTTCAAGAAACATTTTTGAAATCTACCTTGGAGCTTTCTGAAACCCTTTTGAATTTGAATTCTTTTCAAAAGTGGCATTTGAATTATATTCAAAAATCTTTGACAAAAATACTTTGATCAAAAAGTATGAGAGGAGGTGACATGACCCTTCAAAAAGTCAGAAGAAATAATGCCATAATATTTGAAAGTCAAATTTGGATTATTTGAATTTTCAAAAAAATGATTTTTATAAAATATTTTATTTTTCCTCTGTAGAATAGTTCATCTTTGAGGATTTATTCTCCTGATCATTTTTATATATAATATGTATATATTTTATTTTTGTTTTATTTTTATTTTCTGTCTTTTTCATTCTGTTATTTTCAAAATGGAAAAAAAAATGTGTGCACGCACAGCCCACGCAGGCCCAGCCTTCCTCACGTCGTCTCCAACCTCTAGTGCACGAGCAGTAGTGCACGCACGCCGCCCACCCCGCGCCCCACCCCTTCCTTCCTTCCCCTTGCCCAAAAATCCCACTGAATGGATTCCCCTCCTTCCTCTGCACCTCCTCTCCGCAATAAAGAGGCCATTAATGCCCCAGATTTTGCTCGCCGGAGATCCGGCCTTGCCATTTTTTTTTTTCGCCATGGACGCACGCACCTGGACACCCCCTCGCCCTATAAATACCTCCCTCGTGTTTCCCTCTCTCCCCTCGCCCAAAGCCCTCTCCTATGGGAGCTTATACCCCTCCCTATCCCGCATAATTGCTCGTCGGATTTCGTAAACTCCGGCGGCTTCTCCACCGCCGCCCGAGGCTCAGTTGGTCCTTCCTCGGCTCTCCTGAGGTTTCCGCGACTCCCTCTTACCCGTCCCGTGCTCTCCTTCCTCCGGGTGTCACCGCATCATCGGATCCGAGCTCATCTTCCCCAACTCCGGCGACTCCCGGTGAGCTACAGGAAAATCCCGAAATTCTTCTTTTCAGAAAAATAGCAATCTTAAAAAATTCATATCTCCTGTTCTACTGATCCAAATGGAGTGATTCCAATTGCTACGGCTTCATAAAATTGTGCAATTTCTGTAGATCCAAAAGTTTTTCATGTTTGAAGTTTTTAAGTTTAAATTTGAACAGCTTTACTTTAAACACTATATTGCGTATAGCTTTTATTTAAAAATAGGTTTTTGATTGATTGTTTTTTATCCTAGTCACTAGTTGAATTGTTTTGCAGTAGGATTAATTTGGGTATTTTTAGAATAATTTAAATTAGGCTTTTAATTAAAACAGTACTGTTTTGCTTATATAGTTGTTTTAGTCATTAATTTGTTGTATTTAATTATTTCTAATTAATTATTTTTGTAGATTTTAACATGTTGTAGAATATTTCTGTTATAAAACAGTAGGAAATTATTTAGAATTAAATAAAATTTGTTTTGCTACTGTTTAGGATTAAAACATGAATAGCTATTAACTAGTGATATAAATAGTTATTAATTTGGATTCTTTTGCTATTAAAATAATGTAGTAAATTAGTTTCTGTTAATTCATTAGGATTATATTTTCTTTGCTTTAGATTAGTTATTTAGATTATTTTAGTGATGTTTTATGGTATAAACTGCTTAGCCCTAATTATAGTTAATAGAATTAGTTTTGTTATATTAAAAAGTAATTCTTTTTGCCACTTTAATATAATTAACTTTTGTTTCTGTTGTTTAACAATATTTTAGTTTTTGTAATTTATTAATATTGTTTTAGTTATTTTCTTGGTGTTAGGAATTGCGTATGTCATAACTAGAGTTTTATAATAGCTTTTAAAGTAATTTCTGTTGCTAGTAAATTGTTTAGTAAAATAATTGCTGTTAAATTATTAAATTATTAGTTTCTTTACTGTTAATTATTTGTTTAGGGTACATTAGTGTTGTTGTGGTTAAATTGTGTGAGTTGACTTTTCCCTAGCCTTGCTTTTGAGTTTTCCTTTAGTTTTATTTGGATTTTCTTTGGTTTTTCCTTTGTGAGTCTTATTTGTGGTTTCTTTATTTTTGATTGTTAGAGTGATTATTTATGTGTATGCAATTGTGTGAATTATAATATATTTCCTCGGAGAGTGACGAATAGTTCTATCAAGTTTTCTGAGAGCGATATAATCTTCATCAACTATTACCAGGCAAGTTCACTTTGACCATCTTTTTATACCTATGTTTTATTTGCATTTAGTGTCACCCTTTTCAACATCCCTCCAGTAGTGATATTGAATCTTGTAGTTGGGTATAAGCATGAGGTAGGAACCCACACCATTGTTACTAAGCCCCGGGAACGTTGTTTATGTTATACCACGCTATAGTAGACGGGGATTGGTACGAGTGTTCGTGAGTGGTGTGAGATGGAGGACTCTACGTCAAAGACGACAACTTCAAGACTGATGACGACAACTTCAAGATGGCAACTTCAAGGCCTGCATCTACAAGACCTCAAGACTTCAAGACTCGAGACAAGAATTCAATATACCTCTGGGTGGAGGATGGACTGACGGGCACCCTGGGGAATCCAGTGGTTGACCCCGGGATTCATGGGGAAGCGCCATGACATCTTGCGGAAAGCTTCACCCAGGCTCAAAGAGACGGAAGAATACTTCATGCCCGGAAGCTTACCTGTGCAGCCACAAGTCAATTTGGGCTCTGGCTTGGTTGACCTTAGTTGGGACTCTGGCTGGGACGGTGCTAGCAGATGTACTCGACGATAGGATTGGATGGGCACCGGACGGTGGTCAGGGGAACTCTTCGGAAGATCATGTTTCGATCGTCCTGTTCTCAAACACTCTGAAGTGCGAGGACTCAAATGGACGGATCGATTCTTGTGGGTAAAGTGCACAACACTCTGCAGAGTTAAAACCTAATCGATTAGCCGTGTCCCCGGTTACAGACAACTTGAGCCTCTGGATTTGGATCTATCTCTGAACTCGCAACACTGGACTGATAACTAAATGTGGGAAACTTATTATACTTATGGGTTATGAAACATCGGTTGGCGGAACCATGTCATAGTAGATAACTCTGTAGTGAAAACTCCTGATTATTCCTTTATTGTAGGGAAAATAAAAGCAGCTTTTACGCAAACAAAACTCAGAGACAAAGTCACAAAGCCATATTGCATATAGAATAGTTTCATCATCTGTTTTTCTTATTGTGATCTTGTCGGTACATTCAATGTACTGACCTACACGGCTGCAACGTATCATGTTGCAGGATTTTTCTATGACGAGTGAGTTTCGTTGTAGGGTTACGGTCTACACTCAACCTGCCTATGGCGTTGATGGGACTCCACACCCGTTTGTTTGTTTCCGCTGAGACTTATGAGGTATATATATCAGTATTATGTTATTTATACATGTGATTGCACTTTGATATATACATTGATGTACTGTGTGTGCCAGCATACTGATCCAGGGATGGCACAGATACACAGAGGCTTGACCGTTTGACGTCGGGTCGCTACACGATGCTTGGTTGCTGCAGATGGAACTCGAGAGAGAGGAAGCCGAGGAGGTCACCATGGAAGAAGAGGAGGGAGTTTCGATGGAAGTCCACCCTCCGGCTTCGGAGAGAGGCACCCTAGCTGGTATCTCCACTGCTCCAAACCCACATCAAGCATTTTCTTTTCAAAATCTTTCTAGCTTTAGTTGCAATTTGGATGGTTTTCAGTTGACTTTGGACTTATGAATCTCTCTCAGTGATCCCAAGCCCTCATCATCTTGTCAAAATATTGTCACACACCTTCTGGATCAATTTCCAATTGTCCATCTTTCTCAAATATTCATTTCCTTCCTTTGGGAAAATCTGTCATCACTATGGGTTATAAAGCAACCTATAGTTCTGATGATCAGAAAAATCCCAAATTAATACCACACCTTCTTGTCATCATCTACTCCCACAATCTTCAAAAACATCTCATGGTCCAGTATAAAACTTTGTCCAGAAAACTCCATTTATCTTCTGGACAGTACTGGCCATTTGTGAAGCAACTCATATTTTCCCAACTCAGAAAACTCTCAGAAAATTCCTTGAGATATTAGGAAACCTATCTTGCCACAATATCCAAAAATATCATCTTGTCCAGTACAAATTTTCAGCAGCAATATTCTGCCGAGTTTCTGCTCATTTTGAACCTCTGCAAAGGAAGTACCATCTAGAGGTATCCAATTGAGCTGAAATTTTTATGACAGCATCTATCCACCAAATAACCCTCCCACACCAATTTTCAGCTCTAGCAGATCAAACAGATGAGTGCCACAAGCTCATCTTGTTTCTGATCCAGTAACAGCAGTTGTACATGAACCCTATTCAAACTTTCATGAAATTTTCTCAAACTTGGCCAGCCTGGAGTCCTTCCAAAGTAGATCATCCCAGACATCTCCATTGGCTCCATCTCCAGCTCACCTCTCCTCCAGATCCCTCTCAAAGTTTCTGTCAGAATTTGTAGCTGAAGCTACCCTTCGTATCAGAGTGAACCTAGCCAAACCAAGAGCATAGAAGGACTAAATGACCAAGGGAGAACACGCTAGACATGGTGTGCTGGACTTGCGCGGCCTCCAGATGCCGGACACCGTGGTGAGCACGGTACTGGCATGCCAGTACGCGTGCTCTGCATCTCACCTGCGTCTGTCGAGGTCGTTCCAATGGCCTCGCACTGCCATTTCGTGTCCAGAGGTGCCGACATCATTGCTGCCGTCCACGTACCTCACTCCCGACCCTTCCCGTCGCCGGAATCATCCCCGGCGGCCGCCACCGCATCCGGGCACTGTGCCGCCCGTGCGGGCACAGTGGCTCTACTGCGTCTTCTTCTTCCGCTAGCATCCACCGCCCGCATTAACTCCCCTGCCCTCTCCTATCCCGTCGCCCGCGTCGAGCCAGCCATCGCGGCGTCCTGGTGCCGGCGACGTGGCCCGAGCCCCGCCCGCTCCAGCGACTTCGTCCCCGCCTATAAAAGGCCATGGCCATCCCTCCCAGCTCTTCATCGACCTCCACCACCTCCCAATTGAGCCCCCGAGCACCAAGCCACGGCCGAGAGGCCCTCTGGCCTTGAATCTCGCCAGCGATCCACCGCCACCCGAGCTCCACCACCTTGCCGTCCCACTCCACCCCAGCCTCCACTGACCTCACCCGCGAGCTCCACTCACTCTTCTGACCTCGCCCAAGCTCTTCCCTGGCCGAGACTCTGGCGGAAACACCGTCTCCGACGACACCCGAGAAGCGCCACCACCGGAGAGGAAAGGGACGACGTCGTCTGGCCGACTCTCGTCACGCTGCGGGTACGTGCGTGTTCGCCTCGGTGAGCTCGTCCCATCCCTGCTCTCTCCCGACCTCGCCGTCGACTGCAGCGCCGGCGACCATCGCCGGAGAGCCGCAGCTCTCTGTTCTCTCGCTCTCCCCGTTTAAATCTGACAGCGGGACCCGCTCGTCAGCGACTCGCCCGCGCGCGCCGAAGCGGTAAGTGGAGGCGCCCTGGCAAAGTACGCCTTCGCCGTGGCCCTCTGCTGTTTTTTCTAATTTCTGTTTTTAATCCAGTTTTGACCAGAAACTTTGACCGTCCATAACTTTTTATCCATAAGTCCAAATCAATTGATTCTTTTTTGCTCTGGGTTTGTCTTGAGCTCCTCTATTTCCTGGTAAATTTTGGTATTTTTCCCATGCTCACAGAATTTCTGGTGAACAGAACAGTAATATGTGATATTTTCCTTTGCTTTTTTAAAATATTTTCAGAAGGAAATCCTTTTGGCTTTGAAGCCCAGGAGTTTGTGGACAACCCAACAGAGCAAGGCAAGCCATTTCATCCATTGCATGAAGCATTTCAATAGTGTTGGTTATTTAATTGAATTATATGCATTATTTTTAACATGTGAAATTTATAGTAAATTATTTGGATGCCTAGCTACTGCCATGTTAAGTTATTCAAGATAAATATCCACGCTTGTTAAATACTTGCTAAAACTAAACCTAATTGGTTGATCAAGTGCCACCTATCCGGACTTATCCGTGCAGCCACATTTGCCGGTATGGGACGGCCTTGACTTGGTCTGGCTTCGTGCTCTTTTATCGATGCCACCATACTAGGGAGGGTTAGGCATGCGTGCTGCCCTGATCAGGTAGATGACGATAATCCTGCGAGCCCAGTTGAGTTTTTTGCCGGCGTACCCGTTTGGGACAGTTAGTTGGCCACGACGGTGGCAGGTGTCACGGGGTGACACAGGGGCCACCCAGGACATGACCCTGGGAGGGTATGATTGTCGGTGGTACGATAGAGGAGTCACGGGTTAGGCAGGTTTCGTTGGAGCAGCCCCGGTCCACCCGAATGGGAGCAGGAGGCCAGGAGCTCCATAGTGTGGGTAAAGTGCGCAACCTCTGCAGAGTGTATGAATCTATTCGAATAGCCGCGTCCACGGTATTGGACAGTCCGTACTAGGCCACTGATTGGTCAACCACAATAATGATAATAATGATGGAAGAACTTGTCCTATGTTCGGAAGTGCTCAGTGGATTATGAGCATTCCGAGGGTTGTGGGACAACCCAGAAGAGAGTAAGTTGATGTTCGATAACAGTGAGTAAGCAACTTAAGCACTTAATATGATCATTTCCATGCTATTGTTTGCTGCATTGTTTTGGTTGCCGTGAGCTTGCGAGTACATTCCACGTACTCACCTGGCGTATCATGCCAGATGCAGGAGAAGCCGAGGACGGAGATCCCGATGGTTCGTGCTACGCTAACTAGGCCGTGTCCCCAGCAGTGTCCCTGTGGATGGAGTTTTCCGCGCTATGTTCCGCTACGCCATAGTTCTACCCAGTAGTATTGAGGCCCTGCTATGTTTCATAAATAATGTAGATATTGTCTTAGCACCTGATGTGCTTCTGGCCTCGCTATCGATGTAAATTATGAGCTTGTACTCGAGATATATCAATAAAGTTCAGTTCTGTTCTATTCCAAGTTGTTGTGTGTTTCCAGAAGACATGATCTCTGGGTTGGAAACACTGGGTAAACCTGTCCTCTGAGCCGGGGTGCCACACGCTTGGTATCAGAGACGCGCTGACTGTAGGACACCCTAGTTAACGCTGCGCTAGAGCCGCGAGTAGTTTAGAGTCTTGGGTCGTGTCTTGCTTGTTGCATCTGATTGCTGCATGGCATGCATATAGTTTTTATTGTGCTAACCGCTGGTTTGATGAGTGTAGATGGCACCAGTTCCGTACCACTACAACCATGAGCTGGCACCGTTCACTTTTCCAGTACTGCTTCGTAATGTCTGGCTTCGGCTGTATCCCAACGGTGAAGACCCAGTATATTAGGTGTTCCGAGAGAAGCTTGCTGGTTCAGTGTACGAGTATCACGCGGAAGCCTTTCTTACTGCGAGTTCAGATATTGGTAGCTACTCCCGTTCTTCCAAGGGCGGAACTGCTTCTACTCCGGAGTTGGCGATCCAGTTTGCTGTGATGGAGGCTCTCACTGATTTGCGCTTCCACGAGGTCGAGATGCAGACTCATCTAGGTTTCTTTCACTACCCCACCCTGTCGCCTGCGACAGGGCGAGTCCTTTTCGCACCTGTTGACCCGGCGAGTGATCGTGCTACTGGTGTTTTATCTCGTTATCTGAACGCCAGTTACCGTATGATCACTTCACTAGCTGAGGAGCTGACTCATGCCCGAGGGGCACTCGCAGCTGTTGCGGCAGCACAGTCTCCTCCTCCACCTCCGTTTTCACCTGTGTATACTCCACCGGTTCCACCTTCTGAGACTCCTTCTAGCTAGTTCGGACCGCCAGGCTTTTCGTCTGGTAGCCGACGTGAGACCCCGGCAGAGTGGTCCTCACTCCTAGCTACTCCAGCTGCTCCGATGCTGTGGCGTCGTGCTCCTTCTCCTTCAGAGGGAGAACCTTCCTGTTAGCATTGTCGTGTTACCTTTGATCCGGAGGCTGAGATCCATGTCATCAGCTCAGATTCCAAGACAGGATCAGACGACGAGGAGTCTTCAGTTTGCCAGTGTCAGTGCCACCCGCGCTACTAGAGTGGAGGCTTGAGTTTCAGTGCATGCATCATAGCATCCCTGCATATGTCAACTGCCGTGTGAGCAGTCTAGTCATGATAATCCCACTACTAGCTTGTCATGTATGATGTTGGGTTGCCTTGTATAATTATGTTGTTTTCTTTAATTTCTCTTTTTATTTGGTTTCTTTTCTGGTGTCACACTGTCATGCTTTCCCTTATTGATGTTTAGGATGAAGAGGGGTAGTAATCAAGGCGGTGATGGAACTCCCGTTCGTCGATCCGCCAGACAAGCAGGACAGTCACCAGAAGATTTACCACCTCCGCCACCACAGACACCTACCACTGATCAGATTATGAGAATGTTTGAAGAGAAAAGAAATCAAGATCTCATGGAATTTTTGAAAAGTATGCAGACTATGGTGGGTCAGAATAACAATAATGGCACACACTCTAAGTTGTCTGATTTTCAGCGTACCAAGCCACCCAGTTTTTGTCAGGCTGTGGATCCTATGGAAGCTGATGACTGGCTGAGGACCATGGAAAATAAGTTGGACATAGCCCGCTGTGATGAGTCAGACAAGGTTCCTTTGGTTACTCACTACCTGGAGGGACCAGCAGCTATATGGTGGGATAATACAAAAATAATGTGGCCTTCTGGAGAAGATATTTCTTGGGAGAAGTTCAAAGAGGTATTCCGCAAGTATCATATTCCTACCGGCATAATGAAGGTGAAGCAGAGGGAATTCTTGGCCCTTACTCAAGGGAATATGTCAGTGGGGGAGTATCTGAACAAGTTTAATAATCTGGCACGGTACTCTACCCATGACGTGTCCACCGAAGAAAGGAAGATAGACCGATTCCTAGGAGAGCTGAATCATACCCTCCGTTGTCAGCTCTGTATGCTTGACTTCCCTGACTTCCAGACTTTGGTGAACAAGGCCTTCATAGCTGAATGAGAGCATAAGTCAGGATATGATGATCGCAAGCGGAAGTTTGAACCCAAGAAGGACAACCGTGAGCAGTTTGCGCAGAAGCCACGCATTTGGCAACCAGGGCCGCCTGAATACAAGCCGGCCTGGAACAATGGCAACAACAACAATAAGGCAGTCAGCCAGGACAAGACCTTCGGCAAACAGCCAGTGATGGAGGATTGCCGTCGCAACAACACATGCTTTACTTGTGGCCAGAGCGGGCATTACTCCAAGCAGTGCCCCACAAGAAATGGGAAGCCATCATCCGACTACAAGCCACAAGTCAACAATGTTGGACGCCGCCCCAATACGAACTTCAATCGTGGCCAAGTCCATCATATCTCCGCTGAGGAAGCCCTCGAAGCACCAGATGTGGTCCTTGGTATGTTTTCTGTTAACAACATACCTACAATAATTTTATTTGATTCTTGGGCTTCTCATTCGTTAATTTCGCGGAGTTTTGCCACCTTGCACAAATTTTCTCCTTCTCTTTTGGAAAAATCATGGTGGTACAATCCCCTGGCTCCATGCTCAGAACAAATGTGATATACAAGGATCTGGAAATTTTGATACATGGCGTCAAGTTTCCAGCTACTCTCGTTACCATTGAATCCCCTGGACTGGATATAATATTGGGAATGGATTGGTTGGTACCACATCAGGTGTGTATCAACTGTGCCACCAGGAAGGTGACACTGGTCAACCCGGCAGGCCAAACAGTGCAATTCACTGCTAGCAGAATGATGTCAAAGAAAGGAATGGCATTCAAAGCCACAGCTACAGACATAAGTCTGATTCCAGTAGTCAGTGAATTTCCGGACGTATTTCCGGAAGAATTACCCAGAATGCCACCAGACCGGGAACTAGAGTTCACTATTGAGAAAGGGTACATTCGTCCAAGCACTTCACCTTGGGGATCACCAGTGCTGTTTGTTAAGAAGAAGGATGGAAGCCTACGAATGTGCGTGGACTACCGCCAACTGAATGAGGTCACCATCAAAAATAAATATCCGCTTCCCCGCATTGATGATCTGTTTGACCAGTTGAACGGGGCCCGGGTATTCTCCAAGATTGACCTTCGAACGGGGTATCATCAGTTAAAAATCAGAAAAGAGGATATTCCCAAGATAGCCTTCACTACAAGATATGGCATGTATGAATTTACATTCATGTCATTTGGGCTGACAAATGCTCCACCCTATTTCATAAGCATGATGAATAAGGTCTTCATGGACTTTTTGGACAAATTTGTGGTAGTCTTCATTGATGATATTCTTATCTATTCAAAAGATGAAGAGGAGCACACGCAACATCTCTGTACTGTCCTGGAAAGACTAAGGACCCATCGCTTGTATGCCAAATTCAGTAAATGCGAATTTTGGCTAAGAGAGGTGGGATTTCTGGGACATGTTCTGTCAGAATAGGGTGTGGCCGCCGACCCCAGCAAAGAGACTGCTGTATTAAACAGGAGGACCCCAGCCACAGTAACTGAAGTCCGCAGCTTTCTGGGATTGGCAGGCTACTACCATCGCTTCATTGAAGGCTTCTCAAAAATAGCCAAGCCATTGACAGAATTGCTGAAAAAGAACCACAAATTTGCCTGGATAGAAGAATGTGACCGCAGTTTCATGGAATTAAATACGAGGCTAACTACCGCCCCTGTCTTAGTTCTTCCAGATATCCACAAGAGCTTTGATATATATTGCGATGCTTCCAGGCGTGGAATTGGCTGCGTTCTAATGCAAGAAGGAAAGGCTGTAGCATATGCATCCAGACAGCTACGACCTCATGAAGAGAACTATCCCACTCATGATTTGGAATTGGCAGCCATGATTCATGCATTAAAAATTTGGAGGCACTATCTCATTGGGCAGCGATGTGAAATATACACAGACCATAAGAGTCTCAAGTATATTTTCACTCAACCCAACCTTAATCTCAGGCAAAGAAGATGGCTTGAATTGGTCAAGGACTATGACATTGGCATAAATTATCACCCGGGGAAAGCCAATGTGGTCGTAGATGCTGTCAGCAGAAAACAAGGCACCATGAATGCAATAATGGAAGGTATCCATCCAAGGCTACAAGAAGAGCTTGCCAAGCTGAATATGGTGCTATGCGGCCCAATTAGCCCGGATACCTTGGAAATTACTACGACACTTATGGAAGAAATTAAGGCAGCTCAGAAATCAGATGAAAGCATACAAGAGATCAAGGAGCGCATTCCGCAAGGAAAGGCCAAGTCCTTCCATATTGATGATCAAGCTACCCTATGGTTTGAAAACCGAATATGTGTGCCTGATCAAGACAGCGTGAGACAGCAAATACTCAGAGAGGCACATGAATCCGCATACTCTATCCATCCAGGAGGAACAAAAATGTACCAGGACTTGCGAGAATATTTTTGGTGGCCAGGAATGCAAAGGGACATTGCATATTATGTCGCCTGTTGTGACATCTGCAACAGAGTCAAGGCGGAACACCAGAAACCCGCTGGGCTACTGCAACCTTTACCAGTTCCCCAGTGGAAATGGGATGACATATGCATGGACTTCATTGTTGGACTACCCAAGTCAACAAGAGGCCATGATGCTATCTAGGTCATCGTGGATATACTTACGAAAGTGGCTCACTTCATTCCGGTAAATACCACTTTCAACGCTTACCAGCTTGCACAGCTCTACATGTCCTGGATAGTCAGCCTTCACGGAGTACCCAAGTCTATCACATCAGATAGAGGTTCCTTGTTCACTTCAGCATTCTGGCTGCGATTGCATCAAGCCCTGGGAACCGTACTAAAGCATAGTACGGCATATCATCCACAAACAGATGGACAGACCGAACGCGTGAACCAGATATTGGAAGATATGCTTCGGTCCTGTGCTCTCACTTATGGACCCAAATGAGAGGATAGTCTACCCTATGCAGAATTCTCTTATAATAACAGTTATCAGTCGAGTCTCAAGATGTCACCATTCGAAGCCCTGTATGGACGGAAATGCCGCACTCCTTTAAATTGGTCTCAGACAGGAGACAACCGTATCTTCGGCACGGATCTGATGCTCGAGGCTGAGAAGCAAGTCAAGGATATTCAGGAACGTCTTCGAGCAGCCAAGTCCCGTCAAAAGAGTTATTATGATCCGAAGCATCGAGAAGTAACTTTTGAGCCCGGAGAATATGCCTATCTCCGAGTTACCCCCATGAAAGGAATAAAGAGGTTTCACACTCGAGGAAAGCTTGCACCGAGATATATCGGTCCCTTTCCAGTAATTGCTAGAAGAGGTAGAGTGGCATATCAGCTAGAGTTACCACCGGAGTTGTCTGACGTTCACGACGTCTTTCACATATCAAAGCTAAGAAAGTGCATTGCACCCCCGATCAAGCAGGCAGATATGAGTGAGCTAGAGTTGACTAAGGATTTGACCTACGAGGAAAGACCTGTCAGAATTTTGGATGAGATGGAAAGAACTACCAGGAGCAAGACAATTAAATTTTACAAGGTGTTGTGGGACCATCATACCGAGGAAGAGGCTACCTGGGAAAGAGAGGATTTTCTGAGATCAGCATATCCACACTTGTTCCCTGAGCAACCAAATCCCGAGGACGAGATTCATTCTAAGGGGGTAGGTTTGTGACACCCTGGTTTTTGGCAACTTTTTCTTTTCAAAATCTTTCTGGCTTTAGTTGCAATTTGGATGGTTTTCAGTTGACTTTGGACTTATGAATCTCTCTCAGTGATCCCAAGCCCTCATCATCTTCTCAAAATCTTGTCACACACCTTCTGGATCAATTTCAAATTCTCCATCTTTCTCAAATATTCATTTCCTTCCTTTGGAAAAATCTTTTATCACTATGGGTTATAAAGCAACCTATAGTTCTGATGATCAGAAAAATCCCAAATTAATACCACACCTTCTTGTCATCATCTACTCCCACAATCTTCAAAAACATCTCATGGTCCAGTATAAAACTTTGTCCAGAAAACTCCATTTATCTTCTGGACAGTACTGGCCATTTGTGAAGCAACTCATATTTTCCCAACTCAGAAAACTCTCAGAAAATTCCCTGAGATATTAGGGAACCTATCTTGCCACAGTATCCAAAAATATCATCTTGTCCAGTACAAATTTTCAGCAGCAATATTCTACCAAGTTTCTGCTCATTTTGAACCTCTGCAAAGGAAGTACCATCTAGAGGTATCCAATTGAGCTGAAATTTTTATGACAGCATCTATACACCAAATAACCCTCCCACACCAATTTTCAGCTCTAGCAGATCAAACAGATGAGTGCTACAAGCTCATCTTGTTTCTGTTCCAGTAACAACAGTTGTACATGAACCCTATTCAAACTTTGATGAAATTTTCTCAAACTTGGCCAGCCTAGAGTCCTTCCAAAGTAGATCATCCCAGACATCTCCATTGGCTCCATCTCCAGCTTACCTCTCCTCCAGATCCCTCTCAAAGCTTCTGTCAGAAACTATAGTTGAAGCTACCCTTCGTATCAGAGTGAATCTAGCCAAACCAAGAGCACAGAGGGACTAAATGGCCAAGGGAGAACACGCTAGACATGGTGCGCTGGACTTGCGCGGCCTCCAGATGCCGGACACCAAGGTGAGCACGGTACTGGCATGCCAGTACGTGTGCTCTGCATCTCGCCTGCGTCTGTCGAGGTCGTTCCAGTGGCCTCGCGCTGCCATTTCGTGTCCAGAGGTGCCGACATCATTGTTGCCGTCCACGTACCTCACTCCCGACCCTTCCCTTTGCCGGAATCATCCCCGGCGGCCGCCACCGCATCCGGGCACTGTGCCGTCCGTGCGGGCACAGTGGCTCTGCTGCGTCTTCTTCTTCCGCTAGCATCCACCGCCCGCATTAACTCCCCTGCCCTCTCCTATCCCGTCGCCCACGTCGAGCCAGCCATCGCGGCGTCCTGGCGCCGGCGACCTGGCCCGAGCCCCGCCCGCTCCAGAGACTTCGTCCCCGCCTATAAACGGCCATGGCCGGCCCTCCCAACTCTTCATCGACCTCCACCACCTCCCAATTGAGCCCCCGAGCACCGAGCCACGGCCGAGAGGCCCTCTGGCCACGAATCTCGCCGGCGATCCACCGCCACCCGAGCTCCACCACCTTGCCGTCCCACTCCACCCCAGCCTCCACTGACCTCACCCGCGAGCTCCACTCACTCTTCTGACCTCGCCCAAGCTCTTCCCTGGCCGAGACTCTGGCGGAAACGCCATCTCCGACGACACCCGAGAAGCGCCGCCGCCGGAGAGGAAAGGGACGACGTCGTCCGGCCGACTCTCATCACGCTGCGGGTACGTGCGTGTTCGCCTCGTTGAGCTCGTCCCATCCCTGCTCTCTCCCGACCTCGCCGTCGACTGCAGCGCCGGCGACCATCGCCGGAGAGCCGCAGCTCTCTGTTCTCTCTCTCTCCCCGTTTAAATCTGACAGCGGGGCCCGCTCGTCAGCAACTCGCCCGCGCGCGCCGAAGCGGTAAGTGGAGGCGCCCTGGCAAAGTACGCCTTCGACGTGGCCCTCTACTGTTTTTTCTAATTTCTGTTTTTAATCCAGTTTTGACCAGAAACTTTGACCGTCAATAACTTTTTATCCATAAGTCCAAATCAATTGATTCTTTTTTCTCTGGGTTTGTCTTGAGCACCTCTATTTGCTGGTAATTTTGGTATTGTTCCCATGTTCACAGAATTTCTGGTGAACAGAACAGTAATATGTGATATTTTCCTTTGCTTTTTTAAAATATTTTCAGAAGGAAATCCTTTTGGCTTTGAAGCCCAGGAGTTTGTGGACAACCCAACAGAGCAAGGCAAGCCATTTCATCCATTGCATGAAGCATTTCAATAGTGTTGGTTATTTAATTGAATTATATGCATTATTTTTAACATGTGAAATTTATAGTAAATTATTTGGATGCCTAGCTACTGCCATGTTATGTTATTCAAGGTAAATATCCACGCTTGTTAGATACTTGCTAAAACTAAACCTAATTGGTTGATCAAGTGCCACCTATCCGGACTTATCCGTGCAGCCACATTTGCCGGTATGGGACGGCCTTGCCTTGGTCTGGCTTTGTGCTCTTTTATCGATACCACCACACTAGGGAGGGTTTGGCGTGCGTGCTGCCCTGATCAGGTAGACGACGATAATCCTGTGAGCCCAGTTGAGTTATTTTTCCGGTGTCCCCGTTTGGGACAGTTAGTTGGCCACGACGGTGGCAGGTGTCACGGGGTGACACAGGGGCCACCCAGGACATGACCCTAGGAGGGTATGATTGTCGGTGGTACGATAGAGGAGTCACGGGTCAGGCAGGTTTCGTTGGAGCAACCCCGGTCCACCCGAATGGGAGCAGGAGGCCAGGAGCTCCATAGTGTGGGTAAAGTGCGCAACCTCTGCAGAGTGTATGAATCTATTCGAATAGCCGCGTCCATGGTATTGGACAGTCCGTACTAGGCCACTGATTGGTCAACCACAATAATGATAATAATGATGGAAGAACTTGTCTTATGTTCGGAAGTGCTCAGTGGATTATGAGCGTTCCAAGGGTTGTGGGACAACCCAGAAGAGAGTAAGTTGATGTTCGATAACAGTGAGTAAGCAACTTAAGCACTTAATATGATCATTGCCATGCTATTGTTTGCTGCATTGTTTTGGTTGCCGTGAGCTTGCGAGTACATTCCAAGTACTCACCTGGCGTATCATGCCAGATGCAGGAGAAGCCGAGGACGGAGGTCCCGATGGTTCGTGCTATGCTAACTAGGCCGTGTCCCCAGCAGTGTCCCTGTGGATGGAGTTTTCCACGCTATGTTCCGCTACGCCGTAGTTCTACCCAGTAGTATCGAGGCCCTGCTATGTTTCATAAATAATGTAGATATTGTATTAGCACCTGATGTGCTTCTGGCCTCGCTATCGATGTAAATTATGAGCTTGTACTCGAGATATATCAATAAAGTTTAGTTCAGTTCTGTTCCAAGTTGTTGTGTGTTTCCAGAAGACGTGATCTCTGGGTTGGAAACACTGTGTAAAGCGGTCTTCTGAGCAGGGGTGCCACATAATCGATAAAATTTGTTGGAAGTTAACAAACATAGCATTGGTCATTGATGCAATTCATGAAAAGATAATAAAGAAAGAGAGGTCTCACATATAAATATACTATCTTGGACATCTTTTATGATTGGTCAAATAGTTGACGTTGGACAAGGAAGACAACGTAATGGGTTATGCTTGCTTATATTCACATAGAAGTTATATTGGCATGGATCCTCTAACATGTGGTGCTTGCTCATAATCTTTTGCTAGCCAAAAATTCATACTAAGTAGAGATACTACTTGTGCATCCAAAAACTCTTGAACTCAGTTTCTTGCCATGAGAGTCCACCATATCTACCTATGGATTGAATAAGATCCTTCAAGTTGTCATCGGTGCATAAAGAAATAAAAATTCCTCCTAAATATGTATGATCTTTTATTGTAACGGAAAATAAGCTTTGTACGAACTTGTAATGGTAAAGATATAAAAGCGACGGACTGCATAATAAAGTTTTCTATCACAAGGGGTAATATAAAGTGACGTTCCTTTTCATTAAGAGTTTGCACATCCTAAAATAAAAGGCACATGACAACCTCTGCTTCCCTCTGTGAAGGGCCTATCTTTTACTTTCGGTATTTACGTTTATGCAAGAATCGATAATGTTCATCCCTATCCCGTTCTTATTTATGCTCCACTTGGCAAGCATCATGTGGTAGGGAAAGATCCAGGCACATATATCCAGTTGGATGTAGGTAATCATGAGTTATTATTGTTGACATTATCTTTGAGATAAATTAGTTGGGAGGTGAAAACTATAAACCCCCATCTTCCTATGTGTTTGACTGAAACTTTTGCTCCATAAATATACCGTGAGTGTTAGCAATCATGGAAGATTAAATGATAGTTGAGTATGAACTTGCTAAGCAAAGCTCTTACATAGACTCTTTCTAAAAATATGATAAACTGCAATTGTTTCAATGACCGAGACCATAGTTTGTTAGTTTCCAATGAAGTTTATGGTTCATACTTTAGCTTGTGAAGGAATCGTTACTTGATCATGAGAAGTTTTATAATGATATATTGCTGCTATGATAATGTTCATGATGCTTTCATGCCCGTATTTTTTTTATCGACGCCTCTCTCTCTAAACATGTGGTCATGATTATCGATTTCGGCTTTCGCTTGAGGACAAGCGAGGTCTAAGCTTGGGGGAGTTGATACGTCCATTTTGCATCATGTTTTCCTACTGTTATTTATTATGTTTTGGGTCATTATTTCACTTTATGATGCCATCCTAATGCCTTTTCTCTCTTATTTTGCAAGTTTCACATGAAAGGGGAGATCGCCGGCAGCTAGAATTCTGGACCTAAAAAGGCTACAGCAGAGATAGATATTCTCCACAACTCCAAATGACCTGAAAATGTATGGAGAATTATTTTGGAATACATATAAAATATTGGCAGAAGAAATACCAGAAGGAGGCCACCAGAGAGCCACGAGCTCAGGGGGCACCCCCCTATGGCGCGCCTACTGAGCTCGTGGGCCCTCCAGCATCCCTCTGGGGCCCATCTTCCCCTATATGATGCCATTTGCCCTAGAAAAAATCAGAAGAAGACATTCAGGATGAAGCACCGCCGTCTCGAGGCGGAACCTGGGAAGGAGCACTTTTGCTCTCCGGCGGAGCGATTCCGCCGGGGATACTTCCCTCCGAGAGGGGGAAATCGAAGCCATCGACATCACCAACAATCCTCTCATCATGGGAGGACCAATCTTCATCAACATCTTCACTAGCACCATCTCCTCTCAAACCCTAGTTCATCTCTTGTATTCAATCTTTGTCCCAAAACCTCAGATTGGTACGTGTGGGTTGCTTGTAGTGTTGATTACATCTCATAGTTGATGCTGGTTGGTTTATTTGGTGAAAGGTTATATGTTCAGATCCTCAAGCATATTCAATACACCTCTGATCTTGACATGAATATAATTTGTGAGTAGTTACTTTTGTTCTTGAGGACATGGGAGAAGTCTTGTTATAATTAATCATGTGAAGTTGGTATTCGTTCGATATTTTGATGATATGTATGTTGTTCTTCCTTTAGTGGTGTCATGTGAACGTCGACTACATGACACTTCACCATACTTGGGCCTAAGGGAAGGCATTGGGGAGTAATAAGTAGATGATGGGCTGCGAGAGTGACAGAAGCTTAAACCCTAGTTTATGCGTTACTCCGTAAGGGGCTGATCTGGATCCATATGTTTCATGCTATGGTTAGATTTATCTTAATTCTTCTTTTGTAGTTGCATATGCTTGCGAGAGGGGGTAATCATAAGAGGGTTGCTTGTTCAAGTAAGAACATATCAAATTATCAAAGTAGCGAACGTGAATTAACTAAACATGATGAAAGTGACTAGACGACAATTCACATGTGTCCTCGAGAACGCTTTGCTTATTATAAGAGAATGTCTGGCTTGTCCTATGCTAAAAAGGATTGGGCCACCTTGTTGCACCTTAATTATTATTGTCACTTGTTACTTGTTACGAATTACCTTGCTATGAAACTATCCGTTACCGCTATTTTAAGTACTTGCAGAGAATACCATGCTGAAAACCGCTTATCATTTCCTTCTGCTCATCGTTGGGTTCGACACTCTTACTTATCGAAAGGACTACGATTGATCCCCTATACTTGTGGGTCATCAGCAAACTAGATTGATCTATCTTTAGTGGGAGAGGTGTTTTGTAATGGGTTCAATCTTGCGGTGTCCTCTCCTCGTGACGGAAGGAGTTGTTGGGGAACGTTGAATGGAAAACAAAAAAATTTCTACGCACACGCAAGATCTATCCATGGAGATGCATAGCTACGAGAGGGGGAGTGTGTCTACGTACCCTCGTAGACCGTAAGCAGAAGCATTAGAACAACGCGGTTGATGTCGTTGAACAACTTCACGATCTAACCGACCGAGCACCGAACGTACGGCACCTCCGCGTTCAGCACATGTTCAGCTCGGTGACGTCCTCGACTTCTTGATCCAGCAAGATGGCGAGGTAGTGGATGAGTTCCGGCAGCATGACGGCATGGTAACGGTGATGGTGATGTTATCTCCGCAGGGCTTCGCCCAAGCACTGCGAAAATATGACCGAGGGACGAAACTGTGGATGGGGGCGCCGCACACGGCTAAGAAAATGTTGTGTCCTTTGGGGCGCCCCCTCTCCTCTATTTATATATGTGTAGGGGCTTGGGGTAGAAGGAATAGTGCCACGTGAACAGTAACCGTGAATAGTACACACGTGGACTTGGACTCCAAAGTCCAATCCTATTCCTACTAGGACTCTCCCTTTTTTCCTTCCCTAGCTGCGTGGGCTTTTGAGGACTTGGTGCGCCTGGCCCAATAAGGCCAGGGTGCCTCCCCTTAGCCCATGCCAGCCCTTGGGACGTGGTGGAGCCACTTGTGGACTTCCGGACTCCTCCGGAATCCTCCGGAACCTTCTGGAAGCTTCCCGGTACAATACCGAAAAAACTGCACCTTTTTCCAGAACCCAAAATATGACTTCCCATATATAAATCTTTACCTCTCAACCATTCCGAGACTCCTCATGACGTCCGGGATCTCATCCGGGACTCGGAACAATATTCGGTTACCAATTCACATAACTCATATAACACTATATCGTCAAAGAACGTTAAGCGTGCGGACCCTACGGGTTCGGGAATGATGTAGACATGACTGAGATGCCTCTCCGGTCAATAACCAATAGCGGAACCTGGATGCTCATATTGGTTCCTACATATTCCACGAAGATCTTATCGGTCGAACCGCAATGACAACATATGTAATTCCCTTTTTCCGTCGGTATGTTACTTGCCCGAGATTCGATCGTCGGTATCTCCATACCTAGTTCAATCTCGTTACCGGCAAGTCTCTTTACTCGTTCCGTAATACATCATCCCGTAACTAAATCCTTAGTCACTTTGCTTGCAAGCTTCTTATGATGTGCATTACCGAGAGGGCCCAGAGATACCTCTCCGAAACACGGAGTGACAAATCCCAGTCTCGATCCATGCCAACTCAACGGACACCTTCGGAGATACCTGTAGAGCATCTTTATGATCACCCAGTTACGTTGTGACGTTTGATAGCACACAAGGTATTCCTCCGGTATCCGGGAGTTGCATGATCTCATGGTCTGAGGAACATGTATTTGACATTCAAGAAAGCAGTAGCAATAAACAGAACGATCATATGCTAAGCTAACGGATGGGTCTTGTCCATCACATCATTCTCCTAATGATGTGATCCCGTTATCAAATGACAACTCATGTCTATGGTTAGGAAACCTTAACCATCTTTGATCAACGAGCTAGTCTAGTAGAGGCTCACTAGGGACACGGTATTTGTTTATGTATTCACACATGTATTTAAGTTTCCGGTCAATACAATTCTAGCATGAATAATAAACCTTTATCATGAACAAGGAAATATAAAATAATAACAACTTTATTATTGCCTCTAGGGCATATTTCCATCAGTCTCCCACTTGCACTAGAGTCAATAATCTAGATTACATATTAATGAATCTAACACCCATGGAGTCATGGTGCTGATCATGTTTTGTTCGTGGAAGAGGCTTAGTCAACGGGTCTGCCACATTCAGGTCCACGTGTACTTTGCAAATTTCTATGTCTCCATCCTAGATATATTCACGAATGGAGTTGAAGCGTCTCTTGATGTGTTTGGTCTTCTTGTGAAACCTGGGCTCCTTGGCTATGGCAATTGCTCTAGTGTTGTCACAAAATATTGTCATTGGACCCGATGCACTAGGTATTCCACCTAGATCGGATATGAACTCCTTCATGTGCTGCTTCCGAAGCAGCTATGTATTCCGCTTCACACGTAGATCCCGCCACGACGCTCTGTTTGGAACTGCACCAACTGACAGCTCCACCATTTAATATAAATACGTATCCGGTTTGTGACTTAGAGTCATCCGGATCAGTGTCGAAGCTTGCATCGACGTAACCCTTTACGACGAGCTCTTCGTCACCTCCATAAACGAGAAACATGTCATTGGTCCTTTTCAGGTACTTCGGGATATTCTTGACCGCTGTCCAGTGATCCACTCCTGGATTACTCTGGTACCTCCCTGCCAAACTTATGGCAAGGCACACATCAGGTCTGGTACACATCTTGGCATACATAATAGAACCTATGGCTGAGGCATAGGGAATGACTTTCATTTTCTCTATATCTTCTGTCGTGGTCGGGCATTGAGTCTAACTCAACTTCACACCTTGCAAGACATGCAAGAACCCTTTCTTTGACTGATCCATTTTGAACTTCTTCAAAACTTTGTCAAGGTATGTGCTTTGTGAAAGTCCTATCAAGCGTCTTGATCTATCCCTATAGATCTTGATGCCCAATATATAAGCAGCTTCACCGAGGTCTTTCATTGAAAAATTATTATTCAAGTATCCCTTTATGCCATCCAGAAATTCTATATCATTTCCAATCAACAATATGTCATCCACATATAATATTAGAAATGCTACAGAGCTCCCACTCACTTTCTTGTAAATACAGGCTTTACCGTAAGTCTGTACAAAACCATATGCTTTGATCACCTCATCAAAGCGTATATTCCAACTCCGAGATGCTTGCACCAGTCCATAGATGGATCGCTAGAGCTTGCACACTTTGTTAGCACCCTTAGGATCGACAAAACCTTCTGGTTGCATCATATACAACTCTTCTTTGAGAAAACCATTAAGGAATGCAGTTTTGACATCCATTTGCCAGATTTCATAATCATAAAATGCGGCAATTGCTAACACGATTCGGACAGACTTAAGCATCGCTACGGGTGAGAAAGTCTCATCGTAGTCAACCCCTTGAACTTGTCGAAAACCTTTCGCGACAAGTCGAGCTTTGTAGAATGTGATATTACCATCAGCATCTGTCTTCCTCTTAAAAATCCATTTATTCTCAATGGCTTGCCGATCATCGGGCAAGTCCACCAAAGTCCACACTTTGTTCTCATACATGGATCCTATCTCAGATTTCATGGCCTCAAGCCATTTGTCGGAATCCGGGCTTATCATAGCTTCTTCATAGTTCGTAGGTTGGCTGTTGTCTAACAACATAACTTCCAGAACAGGATTACCGTACCACTCTGGTGCGGAACGTACTCTGGTCGACCTACGAAGTTCAGTAGTAACTTGATCTGAAGTTTCATGATCTTTATCATTATCTTCCTCTCTTATTGGTGTAGGCATCACGGGAACTGTTTTCTCTGATGAGCTACTTTCCAATTCGAGAGAAGGTACAATTACCTCATCAAGTTCAACTTTCCTCCCACTCACTTCTTTCGAGAGAAACTCCTTCTCTAGAAAGGACCCATTCTTGGTAACAAAGACCTTGCCTTCGGATCTGTGGTAGAAGGTGTACCCAATTGTTTCTTTAGGGTATCCTATGAAGACGCACTTCTCCACTTTGGGTTCGAGCTTATCAGGTTGAAGCTTTTTCACATAAGCATCGCATCCCCAAACTTTAAGAAACGACAACTTAAGTTTCTTGCCAAACCATAGTTCATATGGTGTCGTCTCAACGGATTTAGACGGTGCCCTATTTAACGTGAATGTAGCTGTCTCTAATGCATAACCCCAAAACGATAGTGGCAAATCAGTAAGAGACATCATAGAACGCACCATATCCAATAAAGTATGGTTAAGACGTTCGGACACACCATTACGCTGTGGTGTTCCAGGTGGTGTGAGTTGTGAAACAATTCCACATTTTCTTAAATGAAGGCCAAACTCGTAACTCAAATATTCGCCTCCGCGATCAGATCGTAGAAACTTTATTTTCTTGTTACGATGATTCTCTACTTCACTCTACAATTCTTTGAACTTTTCAAATGTTTCAGACTTGTGTTTCATCAAGTAGATATACCCATATCTACTCAAATCATCTGTGAAGGTTAGAAAATAACGATACCCGCCGCGTGCTTCAACATTCATCGGACCGCATACATCGGTATGTATTATTTCCAACAAATCAGTAGCTCGCTCCATTGTTCCGGAGAACGAAGTTTTAGTCATCTTGCCCATGAGGCATGGTTCGCAAGTATCAAATGATTCATAATCAAGAGATTCCAAAAGTCCATCCGCATGGAGTTTCTTCATGCGCTTTACACCAATATGACCTAAACGGCAGTGCCACAAGTATGTTGCACTATCATTATCAACTTTGCATCTTTTGGCATCAATATTATGAATATGTGTATCACTACGATCGAGATTCAACAAGAATAGACCATTCACAAAAGGTGCATGACCATAAAAGATGTTACTCGTATAAATAGAACAACCATTATTCTCTGACTTAAATGAATAACCGTCTCGCAATAAACAAGATCCAGATATAATGTTCATGCTCAACGCTGGCACCAAATAACAATTATTGAGGTCTAAAACTAATCCCGAAGGTAGATGTAGAGGTAGCGTGCCGACGGCGATCACATCAACCTTGGAACCATTCCTGACGCGCATCGTTACCTCATCCTTAGACAATCTTCGCTTATTCCGTAGCTCCTGTTTCGAGTTACAAATATGAGCAACCGAACCAGTATCAAATACCCAGGCGCTACTGCGAGCATTAGTGAGGAACACATCAATAACATGTATATCAAATATACCTTTGCTCACTTTGCCATCCTTCTTATCCGCCAAATACTTGGGGCAGTTCCGCTTCCAGTGACCAGTCCCTTTGCAGTAGAAGCACTCTGTTTCAGGCCTGGGTCCAGCTTTGGGTTTCTTCGTGGGAGCGGCAACTTGCTTGCCGTTCTTCTTGAAGTTCCCCTTCTTTCCCTTGCCCTTTTTCTTGAAACTAGTGGTTTTGTTAACCATCAACACTTGATTCTCCTTCTTGATTTCCACCTCCGCTGATTTCAGCATCGCGAAGAGCTCGGGAATTGTCTTCTCCATCCCTTGCATATTATAGTTCATCACGAAGCCTTTATCGCTTGGTGGCAGTGACTAAAGAACTTTGTCAATAACACTCTCAACCGGAAGATCAATTCCCAGCTGAGTCAAGTGGTTGTGGTACCCAGACATTCTGAGTATGTGTTCACTGACAGAACTGTTCTCCTCCATCTTACAGCTAAAAGAACTTGTTGGAGACTTCATATCTCTCAACCCGGGCATTAGCTTGAAATATCAATTTCAGCTCTTGGAACATCTCATATGCTCCGTGGCGTTCAAAACGCTTTTGCAGTCCCGGTTCTAAGCCGTAGAGCATGGCACACTAAACTATCGAGTAGTCATCATATCGAGCCTGCCAGGCGTTCACAACGTCTGCAGCAGCTCCTGCAGCAGGTCCATCACCTAGCGGTGCATCAAGGACATAATTCTTCTGTGCAGCAATGAGGATAATCCTCAAGTTACGGACCCAGTCCATGTAGTTGCTACCATCATCTTTCAACTTAGCTTTCTCTAGGAACGCATTAAAATTCAACGGAACAGTAGCACATGCCATTTATCTACAACATAGATATGCAAAGAAACTATCAAGACTAAGTTCATGATAAATTAAGTTCAATTAATCAAATTACTAATGAACTCCCACTTAAATTAACATCCCTTAAGTTAACTAAGTGATACATGATCCAAATCAACTAGCCCATGTCCGATCATCACGTGAGATGGGATAGTCATCAATGGTGAACATCTCCATGTTGATCATATCTACTATATGACTCATGTTCGACCTTTCGGTCTCTAGTGTTCCGAGACCATGTCTGTACATGCTAGGCTCGTCAAGTTTAACCCAAGTATTCTGCTTGTGTAAAACTGGCTTACACCCGTTGTATGTGAACGTAGAATCTATCACACCCGATCATCACGAGGTGCTTCGAAACGACGAACTTTAGCAACGGTGCATACTCAGGGAGAACACTTTTATCTTGAAATTTAGTGAAGGGATCATCTTATAATGCTACCGCCGTTCTAAGCAAAATAAGATGCATAAAGGATAAACATCACATGCAATCAAAATATGTGACATGATATGGCCATCATCTTGTGCTTTTGATTTCCATCTCCAAAGCATCGTCATGATCTCCATCGTCACCGGCTCGACACCTTGATCTCCATCGTTGCGTCGTGGTCGTCTCGCCAACTATTGCTTCTACAACTATTGCTAACGCATAGCGATAAAGTAAAGCAATTACATGGCGCTTGCATTTCATACAATAAAGAGACAACCATAAGGCTCCTGCCGGTTGCCGATAAATTACAAAACATGATCATCTCATACAATAACGTATATCACATCATGTCTTGACCATATCACATCACAGCATACCTTGCAAAAACAAGTTAGACGTCCTCTACTTTGTTGTTGCAAGTTTTACGTGGCTGCTACGGGCTTCTAGCAAGAACTGTTCTTACCTACGGCACAAAACCACAACGGTGATTTATCAAGTTTGCTGTTTTAACCTTCAACAAGGACCGGCCGCAGTCAAATTCGATTCAACTAAAGTAGGAGAAACAGACACCCGCCAGCCACCTTTATGCAAAACAAGTTGCATGTCTGTCGGTGGAACCGGTCTCATGTACATGGACATGTAAGGTTGGTCCGGGCCGCTTCATCTTACAATACCGCCGAATCAAAATAAGACATTGGTGGTAAGCAGTATGACGATCACCGCCCACAACTCTTTGTGTTCTACTCGTGCATATCATCTAAGCATAGACCTGGCTCATGATGCCACTGTTGGGGAACGTTGCATGGAAAACAAAAAAAATTATACGCACACGCAAGATCTATCCATGGAGATGCATAGCTATGAGAGGGGGAGTGTGTCTACGTACCCTCGTAGACCGTAAGCGGAAGCATTAGAACAACGCGGTTGATGTCGTCGAACAACTTCACGATCCAACCGACCGAGCACCGAACGTACGGCACCTCCGCGTTCAGCACACGTTCAGCTCGGTGACGTCGTCGACTTCTTGATCCAGCAAGATGGCGAGGTAGTGGATGAGTTCCGGCAGCATGACGGCGTGGTAACGGTGATGGTGATGTTATCTCCGCAGGGCTTCGCCCAAGCACTGCGAAAATATGACCGAGGGACGGAACTGTGGAGGGGGGCGCCGCACACGGCTAAGACAATGTTGTGTCCTTTGGGGCGCCCCCTCTCCTCTATTTATATATGTGTAGGGGCTTGGAGTAGAAGGAATAGTGCCACGTGAACAGTAACCATGAATAGTACACACGTGGACTTGGACTCCAAAGTCCAATCCTATTCCTACTAGGACTCTCCCTTTTTTCCTTCCCTAGCTGCGTGGGATTTTGAGGACTTGGTGCGCCTGGCCCAATAAGGCCAGGGTGCCTCCCCTTAGCCCATGCCAGCCCTTGGGATGTGGTGGACCCACTTGTGGACTTCCGGACTCCTCCGGAATCCTCCGGAACCTTCTGGAAGCTTCCCGGTACAATACCGAAAAAACTGCACCTTTTTCCGGAACCCAAAATATGACTTCCCACATATAAATCTTTACCTCTCGACCATTCCGAGACTCCTCGTGACGTCCGGGATCTCATCCGGGACTCCGAACAATATTCGGTTACCAATTCACTTAACTCATATAACACTATATCGTCAACGAACGTTAAGCGTGCGGACCCTACGGGTTCGGGAATGATGTAGACATGACTGAGACGCCTCTCCGGTCAATAACCAATAGCGGAACCTGGATGCTCATATTGGTTCCTACATATTCCACAAAGATCTTATCGGTCAAACCGCAATGACAACATATGTAATTCCCTTTGTCCGTCGGTAAGTTACTTGCCCGAATTTGATCGTCGGTATCTCCATACCTAGTTCAATCTCGTTACCGGCAAGTCTCTTTACTCGTTCCGTAATACATCATCCCGTAACTAACTCCTTAGTCACTTTGCTTGCAAGCTTCTTATGATGTGCATTACCGAGAGGGCCCAGAGATACCTCTCCGAAACACGGAGTGGCAAATCCCAGTCTCGATCCATGCCAACTCAACGGACACCTTCGGAGATACCTGTAGAGCATCTTTATGATCACCCAGTTACGTTGTGACGTTTGATAGCACACAAGGTATTCCTCCGGTATCCGGGAGTTGCATGATCTCATGGTCTGAGGAACATGTATTTGACATTCAAGAAAGCAGTAGCAATAAACAGAACGATCATATGCTAAGCTAACGGATGGGTCTTGTCCATCACATCATTCTCCTAATGATGTGATCCCGTTATCAAATGAAAACTCATGTCTATGGTTAGGAAACCTTAACCATCTTTGATCAACGAGCTAGTCTAGTAGAGGCTCACTAGGGACACGGTATTTGTTTATGTATTCACACATGTATTTAAGTTTCCGGTCAATACAATTCTAGCATGAATAATAAACCTTTATCATGAACAAGGAAATATAAAATAATAACAACTTTATTATTGCCTCTAGGGCATATTTCCATCAGGAGTAGCGAGGCACGTATTTGTATTGTTGCCATTATGGGTAAAACGATGGGGTTTAGTCATATTGCTTGGTTTTATTCTGTCTACATCATGTCATCATACTTCATGCATTACTCTGTTTGTTATGAACTTAATACGTAGAGAGGAAAGCATAGAAGCGCTCTTGAAGTGGAGTAATAGTAGTAGATGCAGAATCATTTCAGTCCACTTGTCACGGATGTGATGCCTATATACATGATCATTGCCATGAATAAAATCATAACTATGCGCTTTTCTATCAATTACCCAACAGTAATTTGTCTACCCACCGTATGCTATGTTTCAAGAGAGAAGCCTCTAGTGAAAACTATGTCCCCCGGGTCTACTTTTATCATATTGCTAAAACTAAAAATATGTTGCTGAAATTTTACTCTTTTTATTTTACTTTTCAATTTATATATCTATCTCTACCAGATTTAATCCTTGCAAGTAACGAGTTCAAGGGGATTGACAACCCTCTTGCCCGCGTTGGGTGCAAGTATTTGCTCTTGTGTGTGTAGGTACTGCTTAATAGGAATTTGCGTGGTTCTCCTATTGGATCAATAACCTTGGTTCTCATTGATGGAAATACCAACTGCTACTATATTGCTTCTTCCTTCCTCTTCGGGGAAAATCCCACACAGCTCACAACTAGCAAAAAGAATTTCTGGCGCCGTTGCTGGGGAGACATCATCAAATACATAAAGGTCCCTACATTCATAATATCATTTACTTGTTCTACTTTTTATTTGCTTTTTACTTGCTTTATTAGTCTCATTAAAAAAAATAAAAAATCCAAAAAATATTTATCCTGTGTGCTTATGTTGACATGTGCCTCCTATGTGGTTGCATCTTCGCTTGCTAAAATATGAATCACCTTAAAGTTTTCTACTTGGATCATCTTCGATCCATTTGTGCTCGTGCTGAGAACCCAACTAGCTTAGTTGAGGGAAGATCATTAGATGAGCACGCTTATTTTGTGTGTCACCATTTGTCTCAAAAAGGGAGACTCTTATGGGATCAAATAAATTGTTTGCTATGCTATGCTTGGAATCTATGCGAAATATATGACTTTACTTGTTGCTCTAGAAAGGACCTTAAAAAACACATTCCCTACCAATGTGAGTTTAATGATAATGAAATCTTATCTTCTTATGCAAAGGGTGTTTATAGTTGCTATGATATTGAACAAATTGAAGAATTTGTTGCTTTTAAGGGTGCCTATGAAGTTGCTTCTTTGATTGAATAGTATGATGCTACTCTCTACAAATCTGAAAATTTTGCCGTACTTAAATATTGCTATGAAAACTATGCTCCTAATGCCTATGTTAACGAATTTATTGGTAGAATGTCTGCTGCTTTGGAAGAGAATAATAATAATATGCAAGAAGTTGTAGATAATTATGATCCCGTTGATTCATTTGAAATATCCCTTTTTGATGAACTTCATGCTTGCTATGCTTATGGCCATGACGCCAATATTTATGATGCTTATGGAGATGAACCTGCTATAGTTCCTTATGTTAAAAAACAAATTATTGCTATTGCACCCATACTTGATAGTCCTATTATCTTTTTGAATTCTCCCAACAACACTATATCGGAGAAGTTTGCACTTATTAAGGATTATATTGATGGGTTGCGTTTTACCATTATACATGATGATTTTGTTATGCCTAATACTTATTATAATGATCATGATTGGGGTGACGATCATAATACTATTGAAAGTCGGTTTGGAAGAGCGTCAACTTTAGGTAAAAATAATCCCACATATTTGGAGAGTGTTCAATCTTATGAATTTTTTTATCAAAGTGGGTTTGGAGAGGTCAAGACTTTAGTTGATGTTAATCCCACTATCTTGGAAGATTAGAAAACTTTTATGCATGTTGATCATGAAGATAATATTTTATATGATAGATATATTGTTGAATTTGATTATGATCCTACATGTAATTATTATGAGAGAGGCAAATATGGTTATGGAAATCTTCATGTTACTAAATTACCTCTCTTTGTGTTGAAATTATTAAAGCTTCAGTCTTCCTATTTGCATATGCTAGATATTGCTTGTCTTGATAATTTGTTTTCCTACAAAATGCCTATGCATAGGAAGAGGGTTAGACTTAAATGTGTTTGTTACATGATATATGATGCTCTCTTTGTGTTTCAATTATTATCTTTCATGTGAGCATCAATAAAATCTCAAGCCTATCTTAATGGCTATAAAGAAAGAGCTTGTTGGGAGGCAACCCAATAGTTATCTTAATTTTTTTTCTGTTTATTTCTGTTTGTGTGATAACATGCTTATTTCTACTATAATGATTGTGTTTTTATCTTTTAATTAGTGTTTGTGCCAAGTAAAGCCTTTGGGATGATTTAGATGATAGTATAATTGATGTTGTGTAAAAACAGAAAGTTTTGTGCCCAATTCTGGAATTTATATTCTGTACTGGAACGTGATAAAATTCTGAATTTTTTTACACAACATTGGAATACAAATTGTTTACGTTGTCCTAATATTTCAGAATGTTTGGAGTTACAGAAGTATGATTTTAATTCAGATCTTTACAGACTGTTCTATTTTAGACAAATTCTATTTTTATTGCATAGTGTGCTTATTTTAATGATGCTATAGATTATATCGGGGGGTATAAGTCATGGAGAAGTTAGAATACAGTAGGTATTATGCAAGAATAATTTTGAATGAGTTTAAAACAGTACCTAAAGTTTATGATTTGTCTATTATACTAACGGATCTCACGAGGTTTCTGTTGAGTTTTGTGTGTTGAAGTTTTCAAGTTTTGGGTGAGATCACGATGGATGAAGATTAAGGAGCGGCAAGACCCTAAGCTTGGGGATGCCCAATGCACCCCAAGGTAATATTCAAGGAAGACCCAAGCTTCTAAGCTTGGGGATGCCCCGGATGGCATCCTCTCTTTCGTCTACAATCCATCGGTATGTTACTTGGAGCTATATTTTTAATCATCACATGATATGAGTTTTTACTTGGAGCGTCTTGTGCCATAGTTTTCTTTTGCTTGTTTGCTTTTTAGTTTGCCACAATCATTGTTTGTTGGACACACCTTTTGAGAGAGGCACACATTTATCGTGATTTGTTAGAATACTCTATATGCTTCAATTATATCTTTTGAGCTAGGCAGTTGCTCTTGTGCTTCACTTATATTTGTTAGAGCATGGCGGTGGTTATATTTTATAGAAATAATTGCACTCTCATGCTCCAGTTAAATTTTTTTTAGAGTCTTAAATAGGAAGTGGTAATGTGCACGAGTTATGAGACTAGTCCGAAAAGGATAGGTATGCAAGAGTGGTATAATAAAAACTTTCATGTAGATCACTAAATATGAAACGTATGTTTTAATTATATTGATGTCTTAATATGAAAGGGTATTGGTTCATGACCATTGGTTAGTAGAATTATCGATTTGAAATATTGTTTTTAACTACTCATTTATGTGTCCGACATGGCATGGTGGGGAGGTTTGAGCATTTTTATGTCTGATTGAAATCCTTGAGTGCTGTCATAATCGGGGGTGCGCGATGGTTAACTCCTACCAACCTCCTCCCTAGGGGCATGCGAGTAGTACTTTGCTTCGAGGGCTAATAAAATTTTCACAATAAGTATATGAGTTCTTTATGACTAATGTGAGTTCATGGACAATTACGCACTCTCACCTTTCCTCAATTTGCTAGCCTCTTCGGTACCGTGCATAGCCCTTTCTCACACTACTAGGAAAATGCTTATACGTAGAACTTTACCAGTAGCGCCTATTTGAGCCCCCACGCTACTGGTAAGTACCAGTAGCGCTTGGTACAAAACACGCTACTGGTATAACTTAGCAGCAGCGTTGGTTTTGCTCGGACGCACTACTGGTAAGTGTGCCAGTACCACACCCCAGGTCAAGATATATTAGCAGCGTGGGCGATCTACCCAGCGCTACTGTTAAAGCATTATCTGTAGCGCCTGGTCTACAAAGTGCGCTACTACTATTTCTTCTACGTGTAAACTTGTGGGTCCATTTAGCAGTAGCGTGTTTTGCAACCAGCGCTATAGCTAGTGCAGATACCAGTAGCGCGCGTTGGGTGACAGCGCTACTGCTATGGTCGCCAGCCAAAATATCTGTCACCTTCCCCCCCCTCTTCTCCCTCCCCCTTCCTTTCTCCCCCTCCTCTTGCACTTGCTTGTTGGTTCTTCCTCCTCCCCCTCTCTTCTTTGCCCCTCCACCCCTCCATTAATGCCCTCCCTCCTCCCTCTCTCTTTCTTTGCCCCTCCACCACCTCTCCATTAATTAATGGCCTCCCTCCTCCATCTCTCTTTCTTTGCCCATCCACCCATCTCCACTAGCTCTCTCTCTCTCTCCCTAGTTACAACTATATGTAGGTACCTCACTATCTAGAGCTACTAGCTAATTTAGAAGGTGCTCGATATCCCTCTCGACACATAGGTGAGAAAAAAAAGAGTTGTGCAAGAATGGAAATATGTGTGTGTGCGATTAGGACCGAAACTATGCGCGATATGAATATACCGAATTGTGTGTGGCATGTGAGTGACATGAGTTGCCTATGTTTTACCGAAATATCAATTCAATTCCGTTTCGGCGAATTTCGGACAAACTCAATATGTCCTATGTTTAGGGAAGGTCATGTTGAATTTTTGTATGAATTTGATCCATGCATGCGTACGTGGTTATAATTCTTTTGCTCCGCGCATGCAGGTGATCATGAAGGTCAATGGAAGGATGGTGGAAAGATACTGGCAATCCGCGGTGGACGACATGTATGAAAAAAGACTGAAGGATGTTTTATGTCCATGTCGAAAATGCAAAGGAGGAGTCAGGCTCGACCCCTTTAAGGGTGGTAAATTCAAGGCGCACCTGCTCATGCATGGTTTCATGGATGGCCATGCTCGGTGGATAAGTGAAGATGATGATGATGAGGACGTCGACGGGGCAGGAAATAACAACATGGGGCCAGACGAAGAGATGACCGATTATGGGCCCGAAGAAGAGGGCCTTAGAAATGGTGATGGCGAAGAGGCAGTACAAGGCAGAGAAGACGCGGACACGCCGCAGCCTTCGTCGCTACTAAGTTCAGCCATGCGGGACCCGCATGTTCGAGACCTACTTCGCAAGGAGACGACTAGCGACAGAGCTGCTTCTAGAGAGGAGGCCAAACTGGCGCAACTGGAGGTAGACTCGATGACTCCATTGTATGATGGTTGCGATCCCGAGGTGACCCGCTTGAGTTTCACGCTAGAACTTCTAAAGACGAAGGCAAAAAACAAATGGACGGATGCAAGCCTGGATGAGCTTCTGAAGTATCTAAAGAAGGTTCTTCCCGCGGGAAGCCTGTGTCCTACTAGTGTCGAGGAGGGAAAGAAAATCGTGTGCCCTCTTGATCTGCCACACATTAGATATCACACATGCATCAACTATTGCATCATATATCGAAACGAGCACGCGGAAAAAACCATCTGTCCAAAGTGCAATGCTTCACGATATAAGAAGGCCGGAAAGAAAGCTCCACAGAAATTTGTATGGTACTTTCTGATCACTCCGCGTCTGCAGCGGTATTTCATAGATCCTAAGGAAGCAAAGCTTATGCGCTAGCACGCGGAGAGGGTGAAGCCAGATGACGTAGATGATCCGAAGCTGAGACACCTCGCAGATGCTAGCCAGTGGAGAGCATTAAACGCTGAATTTAAATTTTTCACAGATGATGCAAGGAACATCGTGCTTGGCACTAGTACTGATGGCATGAATCCGTTTGGCAACCAGAACACCAATCATAGCACATGGCCCGTGTTTGTATGGATGTACAACCTCCCCCCTGGAAGTGCATGAAGGAAAAATACATACACATGACTATGCTTATTCAAGGGCCGAGACAACCGGGAAATGATATAAATCTATATCTCGGGTTACTGAAAGAGGAGCTACAGACCTTATGGACAACGCCGGCCAAGACATGGGACGCAAGCAAAGGAGAGTATTTCTACATGAGAGCCGCGCTGATCACGACGGTGCAGGACTATCTCGGTTACGGCTATATCTCCGGCCAGGTGTGCCACGGATATTGCGGATGCACCAGGTGCATGGATGATACAACTTCTCAGCAGCTATCGAAAGATGGCGGGTCTTCGGAAATTGTGTACATGGGGCATCGAAGATGGCTCGAGAAGGATGACCCGTGGAGAAAGCGTGGAGATCTATTCAATGGTAAGGCTGAGCATCGAGGTCCTCCACGTAAGCGTAGCGGTGCCAAAATATATGAGTTATTGAAGAACTGGTAAGAGTGCCCCTCGTCGGGAAAGACGAAGAAAAAGGCGCCGGAGCCGCTGCTGAAGGTATGGAAGACGAGGTCTGTTTTCTGGGACTTAGAGTACTGGCCTAAACTCGACACGCCTCATAGCCTTGATCAAATGCATATCACGAAGAATATCCTTGAGAGCTTGCTTGGAACATTGATGAACATGCCGGAGAAGACCAAGGATGGGCCAAAGGCAAGAAAATACTTGGAATTTTTGAATATCAGGAAAGATCTCCAAATGCCCGGTAAAAAGTCGTCGGAGGAGACGGAGACGGAAGATAGGGGGAAAAGTAAACAAGAAGGAAGAACAATATTGCCCCCCCCCCTCTTGCTTCACCTTACATCCAAAGGAGGTCGATCAATTGTTCAAGTGCCTTGCCGGAATCAAAGTTAGTTCCGGATACTGTGGGAAGATTAGCAGATATCTGGACACCAAGAAAAAAAGGTTCAGCGGGATGAACTCTCACGACTGTCACGTGATGATGACGCAACTACTCCCGGTTGCACTTAGAGGGATTATGGACACACACGTCCGTGAGACGCTTACTGACCTATGCCACTTTTTTGATGTTATCTCTCGAAAGTCGATCAGTGTCAAGCAACTCCATAGGCTACAGGAAGAGATCGTTGTCATACTAAATGAGCTAGAGATTTACTTCCCGCCGGCGTTCTTTGATGTCATGGTGCATCTATGTGTCCACATCGTGGACGACATCATCGACCTAGGGCCGACATTCCTGCACAGCATGATGCCATTCGAGAGGATGAATGGGGTCATCAAAGGATTCATTTGTAACATGTCCCGTCCGGATGGAAGCATAGCCCAGGGATATCTGACCAAAGAGTGCATCTCTTTCTGCGAGACTTATCTAGGCACCGAAGACCCTGTTGTTCGTTTGCCCGTCAGCAAGCACTATGGAAGGCTCGAAGGCGAAGGTCACACCAATGGTCGGAGGGATGTGAATGTGTTCTGCTCGGGCCGACAAAACGACTTTGACAGGGCAAAATTAGTAGTGCTACAACACCTAGATGTGCTAGAAGATTTCGTGACACTGCACAAAGAGAACATCGCAAAGAACTACCGTGACCGTGGGGTGCACAGGACGGATGCTGAAGTTATTAGAGAGCACAACTCCACTTTCTTGCGTTGGTTCAAATGAGGAGACTCGATTTTACGTTCGTCCGCCTGTATGCGCTGTACATGAACTACATCGTCAGGAGAGAGCAAATCACTGGTCTTGCGGTCGCGGACCCATACTACATGCATGAGGGCTTCTTGTCAATCAACGAAGCCAACCGTCAATATGCGAGGGAGTACATCGAAGAATTCTTGGTCATCAATAAGGACAAAGAAAAGATTCTCCTACCTTATCATCCCGGGTAAGTCATCCGCGGATAGCCACTATAACACATACATCCTTTCGTGCATTTCAATAATTACTTTGCACGCATGGAGGCTAACTTGATCGTGTATTTTGCGCAGCGGGGGGGGGGGGGGCGTGCCATTCTCATCATTCTTTACCCGCGTTTCTCCCACGCTCTATATTTGGACCCATCGAAGAACATAGAGAAGAAAGATTACACACACATAAAGTATGTTCTGGACAGAGCTCTCATGGGCTTCAGCATGCGGGGTGGCTACATCCAAGTCAAAAAAACAAGTAAGGCCGGGCTGTGTTTCGGCCATAAGACTGACTTCTGTTGCCTCCAGCGACCGGCAACAAGTGAGAATGATGGATTCTACGTCATCCATCTAATGATGGAGTACAGAAGGGATGTGCAATCACTTTGCATGACATCTTCATCCGGCGATGCCCATATCCGGAGATGGGCCGAAGCCTTTGGAACCGTGCCGGATAATCAACTTCGAAATGATTTCTACCGGATCCAGCAGGAAATTGCGTCCATCATCATGAAAGACGTCCTCGAAGAGAATGGGATGTTCTACAACGGCCCAATATCACGAGCTGACGTCCGAACCCGCATAGCCCTACAGCGTCAGGACATGACGCCTTTCACTAAGCTTGGGTGCATCCTCCCGGATATGGCCGGATGGGAAGAGTGCACTGCTTGAAGACAATGTGTCTCTTTAGTTAGTTGTTACTTTCTGTACGACGAAACTTTTGAATGTCTCTGTACGATGAAACTATTAGATGTAAATGGTGCTGCGCTAGTTAATTAGTTTCGGTACGATGAATTTCGTTAACTATGTTTACTATACGTTGCTTCTATTTCATAACTGTTTCTCTCCACAGGCCGACGTATGTTACGCTGCATATTATATATCGTTGAATTCGCTTGATGATATATGTGCATCTCTGACAGGTATATAGATCAACGATGGCGAGGAAGTGGTATGCCGTGTATGTAGGGCATGTTCCGGGTGTGTACGATGAGTGGCCGGAGTGTCAGGCCCAAGTGTACCGCTTCCCGGGCGGAAGCCAGAAAGGGTTTGATAGTAGAATTGAAGCCGAAGCTAGTTACTTGAGATTCATAGCGCAACAGAGGATTCAGAACCGGCGCCGCAAAAACTACTACATAATCCCGCTTTTTCTCATCGTGATCGCTCTTCTCTCGTATGTCATAGTTTAGGTAGATAATGAAACATGTGTGTGCGGTGACAATGTAAGAGACATGTGATAATTAACTTGTATCGCTATTTCGAGATGATGATGAGATCGACATCATTTGTGTTCGATAATGATGATATGATGAGACTATGTTGTACCACTTTGATAATGATGATGAGACATTCCTTTTTTCATATAGTTTCAATGTATGTGTATGTTGTAATTGTATAAAACCTGTAAAAATACAAATATAGCAGAATAAAAAAAAGAAAAAACTAGCAGCAGCGAGGGGCTTTAGAGTACTAGCAGCGCTGCCTTACCAGTAGCGTGGTTCCCAGGGATGCGCTACAGAACATTAACAGTAGCGATGGCTAGAGGCGCGCTACTAGTAGGTGTAAGTAGCAGTAGCGCTGGGTAAGAACCGCGCTACTGCTAAAATTTAGCTGTAGCGTCGTAGCAGTAGCGCGGGCACCCGCGCTACTGCTAGCCCAAAAACCAGCGCTACTAGTAGGCTTTTTCCTAGTAGTGTCACCTCGAGAGTTGGTGCAAACTTCGCCGGTGCATCCAAACCCCGTGATATGATATGCTCTATCACACATAAGCATCGTTATATCTTCCTCAAAACAGCCACCATACCTACCCATTATGGCATTTCCATAGCCATTCCGAGATATATTGCCATGCAACTTCCAGCGTTCCGTCTTATGACATGTGTGTTCATCATCATATTGTTTTGCATGATCATATAGAGCTGACATGATATTTGTGGCAAAGCCACCGTTCATCATTGTTATACATGTTACGCTAGATCATTGCACATCCTGGTACACTGCCAGAGGCATTCATATAGAGTCATCTTGTATTAGTTTTATCGAGTTGTAATATCGAGTTGGAAGTAAATAAAGTGTGATGATCATCATTATTAGAGCATTGTCCCAGTGAGGAAAATAATGATGGAGACTGATGAGTCCTCCAAAATGCGGGGATGAGGTCCATGAGATTGTTCTAAAAAATGAGAGAAAAAGAGAGAAGGGGCAATGCTACTATCCTTTTACCACACTTGTGCTTCAGAGTAGCACCATGTTCTTCATATAGAGAGTCTCCTGGGTTATCACTTTCATATACTAGTGGAAATTTTTCATTATAGAACTTGGCTTGTATATTCCGATGATGGGCTTCCTCAAATGCCCGAGGTCTTCATGAGCAAGAAAGTTGGATGCACACCCAATTGGTTTCATGTTGAGCTTTCATACACTTATAGCTCTAGTGCATCCATTGCATGGCAATCCCTACTCCTCGCATTGATTTCAATTGATGGACCTCTCCATTGCCTATTGATCCGCCGAGTTGATGCGAGCCTTTCTTCCTTTTTGACTTCTCCTATATATCTCTACCATCGCATTATATTCCACCCATAGTGCTAATGTCCATGTCTCACGCTCATCTATTGAGTGGAGATGAAAATGTTGAAGCGTGTTAAAAAGTATGATCCAATTGCCTGGTTTGACACCGGGGTGCTCATGATTTATATTTATGCGATGAAGGCGGAGTCATGCCATGCTTACATAATTCAATGAGTAGGGATAACATTCATTGAGCATCGTATATTTTGAAAAGGTAATGATTATGTTCTTGTATTCATGGATATTATTATGCTGATATGAATTACTTCATTGTTTCTCAATATTTACACCGTAAGAGAGATTACATGATAAACATGCTAGGTAGCATTCAACATAAAAAATTCTGTTTTTATCATTTACCTACTCGAGGACGAGCAGGAATTAAGTTTGGGGATGCTGATACGTCTCCAACGTATCTATAATATTTGATTGTTTCATGTTATTACATTATCAATCTTGGATGCTTTCTATGCATTTTTATATCTTTTTGGGAACTAACCTATTAACTCAGTGGCCAGTGCCAGTTGCTGTTTTTTTGCTTGTTTTTGGCTTTTCAGAAAATCAGTACCAAACGAAGTCCAAACACGATGAAACTTTACGGCGATTTTTTCTGGACCAGAAGGGACCCTAGAACATTCGGGAGGAGACCAGAAGATCTACGGGAGAGCCACGAGCTCACACGGCGCGCCCCCAGGGGGGCACCACCTGAGCTCATGGGTCCCACGTAGCTCCATTTGACCTAATTCCAGCACTATAAATTCCCATAAATCCTCAAACCAATAGAGAGCCACTCGAAATAACTTTTTCGCCGCCGCAAGTCTCTGTTCTTCCGCGATCCCATTTGGAGGCCTTTTCCGGTACTCTGCTGGAGGGGGAATCAATCACGGAGGGCTTCTACATCAACCTCGCCCCCCTTCCGGTGATGTGTGAGTAGTTCACCACAGACATACGAGTCCATAGCTAGTAGCTAGATGGCTTCTTCTCTCTCTTTGATCTTCAATACAATGTTCACCATGATCTCCGTGGAGTTCTATTCGATGTAATCTTCTTTTGCGGTGCGTTTGTTGGGATCCAATGAATTGTGGGTTTATGATCAGATTATTCATTGAAAGTAATTGAGTCTTTTTTGAACTTTATTATGCATGATTATTATAGCTTTGTATTTCTCTCCGATCTTTCCGTTTGGTTTGGCCAACTAGATTGATTTATCTTCAGTGGGAGAGGTGTTTGTATTTGTATTGTTGCCATTAATGGTAAAATGACGGGGTTTAATCGTATTGCTTGGTTTTATTCTGTCTACATCATGTCATCATACTTCATGCATTACTCTGTTTGTTATGAACTTAATATGTAGAGAGGCAAGCGTAGAAGCGCTCTCGAAGTGGAGTAATAGTAGTAGATGCAGAATCGTTTTGGTCTACTTGTCACAGACGTGATGCCTATATACATGATCATTGCCATGAATAACATCATAACTATGCACTTTTCTATCAATTGCCCAACAGTAATTTGTCTACCCACCGTATGCTATGTTTCAAGAGAGAAGACTCTAGTGAAAACTATGGCCCCCGGGTCTACTTTTATCATATTGCTAAAACTAAAAATACCTTGCTGAAATTTTACTCTTTTTATTTTACTTTTCAATTTATATATCTATCACTACCAGATTTAATCCTTGCAAGTAACGAGTTCAAGGGGATTGACAACCCTCTTGCCCACGTTGGGTGAAAGTATTTGCTCTTGTGTGTGCAGGTACTGCTTACTAGGAATTTGCGTGCTTCTCCTATTGGTTCGATAACCTTGGTTCTCACTGAGGGAAATACTATCCGCTACTATATTGCTTCACCCTTCCTCTTCGGGGAAAATCCCAACGCAGCTCACAAGTAGCACGTCCCCGGGGCAGTACTCGCTGTGGGGGCCGTGTCCTTTGGTGTGCTCGGATCTGGTCTGGCTGTCGTGCGATCACGTTGGGGCATGCCATGCGTGTGTAATAATATGAACTCACTTCTCGAGGCTTGGTACCAGCCCTATGGTCGGATTATCATCGAACACGGGCGCTGCTTTGTGTACTCGTTGGCGTAACCATCATTGATTGACTCTTCGATGTTGGCGATGAGATGGGTTGCGGGTGGGCTAAAAAATCCGACCTCCGCCAGTTACTCCTGGACCCAATCTGGCGTCTAGTCATCAGAGTTCATGATTCCCTGGACTTGATCTGACATCTTATCTGGAAGAACTTCCTCATGCCCCTCTAGGGCCCGACCAAACATCGGGTCTAGGGAAAACTTCATCGGGATCTGATCTGTCATGGATCCGGGTTTTTGGCTTTTGGCCACATCCGATGACTAGGCCTCGAAGGGAGTCAGTGGATCTTGATTCATGGTGGATCTGATGAGTGACCTTCGCACTTGTTTTGAGATCTATCTGATATCGGCGTTGGGACGAGCACCTCATACTGTTCCTTCATCTAGTCTGACACCCAGCTCGTGAAAGCCTGCTTGCCGCGAAAATCCACGCTATTCTCCAGGCTGCTGAATCTGTAGATTCGAACTGGGGCAGATGTTTAGACCTAACCAAGATGGCCGGCTGAATCTACAAAAAAGGCGATGTTGCCAATACAAAGATCTGGCCCGACGTGAAAGTCACACCATCGCTGACTTGCTCTCCGATCTTGATCTCCATTGAATCGCTGCGACTACGTAGTGGAACCTACATGGGCCACCAATGATGGAGTCGAATCCGGCAGATCTCAGGTAGGGTCCCGAGCTAGTAGTCTTGACACAATGATAACAGGGGCATGGGTTTTTACCCAGGTTTGGGCTCTCCTTAGAGATAAAACCCTACGTCCTAATAAAAATCTGCTAAATGGGGTAATTATTGTCAAATATATCAAAGTAAAGGGTAAATACTGGAATTCAATCTATTTCTGCTAGAGTTGTGAAGGTTGTCTAGGGTTCACGACCCCTTCAAGAAGGAAAATAAGAAAGAGTGGCTTTTTCTCGAAGATTATTTCATAACCCTCTATCATTTTGATGATCTTGTGACATCATATTTGAGTTGGGGAAAGTTTCACTATTAAGAGGGAATGTGGATGGCAAAGTTACATGTTTAGTGTTAATCCTTAGTAACTACCATAATCCCCCCCCCAAAGACCTAAGTTGAAAGCCTGAGCATGTTATATGGGTCTAATTTCCTGTTTTTTTGGTGTTGGAGTGTCTGAGGTTGCAAGCTTTGACGATCCGACCACTACCTGCAGCTGCTCTGTCACGGGGTCGGATGGTCTGAGGTGAAGCTCAAAAATCCAAGGTATGGAGATGAGTTGGTGTTGGTTGGGGCCAGAAGTCCCAACCGAACAGTCTGGCATTTTCTGGGGCTTCTCAATTACCGACTCAGACTATCCAAGTTGGGGATTCACACCATCTGGGCACCTGATTTCATAAGAATTTTGAACATGGTTGATCAGGTTGACTCCCTCAGAACAGTTGGCCTAGCCTACTTTCTCCTCTACAGCGAAAGGTAGAACTTTGGGAATTCATTAAGATCTACACCCCTACCCCATTTAAGAAATTATTAAGGACTATGAGAGATATTGGTGAGGGGATTTTGAGCGAAGCTAACCCAAGTTGAGATGGAAGCATTTACCCCTCCTTTGACCAAAAGGTCTGAGCAAGTCTCCAACGGTCGCTTGATCTTGTTATTCAGGAACACCAGTAAGCTTGCAAGTTGTGGTTGCCTTGGAGTTTGTCAAAGTGGAGTACAACTCAAGTCCGATCCCTTTGCTACTGAGCTCAGGCTTGGTTGGCCCAGGATCAAGGAGCAGAATGCGAGACTTATTGTTGCGATTTGCTTTGTTGGGACATCACCTCTCCAATGGGTACTAGCTTCCCTCCAAGGACGTGAACTTTAGGATACGTCTTCATCTATGTGTCCTTTGGTTATATTTTTATTATTTGTTCTTAAAATAATTTATGCCTCCATTGGATTACTGGAATTTTGTAGGAGTTCTAAAGGATATGACTTTTTAGGAAAAATTCCTTTGCAACCTTTTGGTTTGTAGGAATGGATGCCTACTCCAATGTAAGATAGGAACCAATCCTTCACATTATAAGGAAAAAAACATTAGCCTAAACCCAATGAAAAATTCATATCCTATGAATCAAATGGCATCTCTTTTCCTACAGAAATAGTATACATGTCATCTCACTTCCTACATTTTTCCTATCCCTGTAATATTCCTATCATATGAACCAAAGGAGGCCTTAGCTTGCTTTTCATATAGGGTGTATCTGTTAGTTACATTCTAGAGAACTTGTAATTCCTTAGTCCCTAAAATCAACCAATAAAATATTAAAATTTCCAGTTGTACATTTACCCCCCCCCCCCCCCCCACACACACACAATAGTCGACAAATTTGATTTTTCAGTTACAGGCCTCTCTTCCCATTCTATATTTGATAAGGGGAATCCTCGAGTGGCCTTTGCACCCTTGGTGAGCTTTCCATGATAAATTGTTGGCCTTTTCTTCTCTAGAGGCTACCTCGGAAACAAGGTTGGAAGGAGGGGTGGGTTTATTTGTTATACAAGTTTGCTTGTAGACTTATAAGCTAGCTCTTAGGATGAGGTTTTCAAGGTTGTATGTTGTTTCATTTGATGCAATGGCGATGGTGGTGGCTCCCGCAATAAAGCTTTATCCAACTTCTGTTCCACCATAGAGATGTCTTTGGTGTCAATCAGTTAAAATCAAGGTGGTTTTCTTTATACAGATTTAGGGCTTGATATAGAGCATCCTTGGTTTGGAGAAGCAAAGATACTGGTAAACCAGCCCTTTCAATGCCACTATTTTATTAAACAACATTTTCAATGCTAAAACACTTCAAAATTAGCAAAACAAGAATCAAATACATATATACTGGAAATATAATTGCATAGCCAACCAATCATTAGTTAACTATTGGGGTTGTGAGAATATTGACTAGCCAAATTCTGGCATTAAACAAAGTTGTCCCTTAATGCTTCCTATGGTGTCCTCCTCTAGTCTTGTGGTGACGTTACATAAGACTTATTTCAGACACACTAAAAATGTCATATAAGTGAAATTCAATTTTTTTGTGGGTCTACATACTTGTATAGTGCGTCCAATGTCTGACATCAAGGATTTTTGGATCCAAGATTTGTTTAGTACACCTTGGAAGAAAATACAAGCTCGCTTTCTCGGCAAGGTCATCTCCTACCAGAAGAATATTCCACCTCATTCGGAGACACAATGCATGGAACAAGGAGTTTGATCCTTTGTGGACTGTAGGTACAACCAATTCTGCAAGCCACCCAGTCTGTCGTTGGTTTCTGTCAAATATGAATTCAGATGTCGATAGCATAAAGAATTGCACAGAAAATTTTTCTGAAAGATAACTTGCACTTATCGGATTCAAATGCAAATTCAATAGTGACAAGGCAGATATGAATACAAATAAAAAATTTAGGGGGACTTTAGATTCAAAATTTATAAATAGTTTGCATTCTCCAATAAATCGGATAACCATAGCCATTTACCGCACCTACCTATCATATATTCATCGTTCATTTGGAACTTAAACTTTTTAAAAGAAGTCCTATATCTATCTCATTTAGGACCTTCCTGGGTAAACCTAGTCCGAAGTTCCATGTCATTGTTTTTCATTTTCTTTGAAACGGGCGAAAGAAAAGGCTTATCTCATTGATTAAGAAAAATAGTGTCCATATAATTAGCGAAAAAGTTGGATGAAACAAATAAACAACCTGAATCATCTGTAGTAGAACATAACAAGAAATTTGATTTGAACTGATACAAATTGTTTGTTATTTTATTCATGAAAGGGCCCAACGCCATATATTAAGTATCATAGGTCATTACAAACGCACCCTTATAAAAATAAAATAAAATTTAAATCCAGGTGTCTCCTCGGTGGAGCAAACTTTTTTAAACCAATGAGCTGGTAGAAGCAGCGGCCGAGAAGTCATTGATGTAGACCAGGAGACACCGACGACTGCGATCTGCGAAGAAAATCACTGCCCTGAAGAAGAAAATGTCGATAAGGGCATGTAAAACTTTGAAGACCACCAAAGCCGGTCAAATCTAGATGGATCCACTTGAAACCTAAACCGATTAGATCCAAAAAGATCTGCCGGAAACACGGCTCCATACGCCCTTCACCGGCAGTAAGCACACCAACGGGGAAGGGATAGGGCGGGGAGAACATTATTCGTACACTAGGGCAACATTGTTGCCTAATGATGCCTGCAAGCCAAACAGGGTAGTGTAGTACTTTCGCAGAAGTATCCCAATGAGTAATCATCCCAATGAAGAGTGAGGAGAGTATTTATAATAGCGCTTCTGTCACACACAAGGTGTCACAGTTCTTATGTTAAGTAACTGCTTGAGCTTCTGCAAATATTGTTACTGTCCTAGCAAACGGGTAAACCAGAGTAATGAGGATAAAATGTTTAAAGTAATGAAGGTAAAACTTGTATAAGTAAATAACATGAACAAAAATAAAGGTTGTGTTTCCTGCAATGGAGAGATTAGGCGCAGAGAGAATTCAGTTCATGGTAAGAATCAATGTTTTTATGGCGTCGCTATCTCGTCGCTATAGCGACGATATAAAGGTGTGGCGCGGTCCGAGGGTGTAGCGTCCAGCCTCACAATTTTTTTGGTCTGTGGCGTCCGCCATATACGTGTGGCGTCCATATCTCATTCATATGATGCAATTTTGCTCTCCATATCCGAAACAAGACGCCATGGGCGACTAGGAGAGCTGGCGCGCACAGGAACCAGCATCGAGCGGCGGGAGAAATTGGCGTGCGTGGGAGAAAGCAGCCGCGGCAGGAAGGAAAAAGGGGAATCGGGGGAAAAGATCTCTGCAGGCAGAGAGAGAGAGAGAGAGAGAGAGAGGGAGGGAGAGAAAGACAGAGAGAGGGAGAGAGCGGCCATGGCAGGGTGAGTACCTCGAGTCCTCGACCTTGTCCTCTCCGGCGACTAGGCAACAAGCTCCAGCATCCGCCGCACCACCTGGTCTCCACCCCTGCCATGATCCCCTCCTCCCGCCACCCCCCTTTCCCCTCCTCCCGCCACCCCCTTTTCCTCTCCTCCCGCCAGCCTCCTTTCCCCTCCAGATCCAGCTGCAGGGCAGCGGCTCGGCTCCAATCGGCACCACCGTGGGTCTGCTACATGCATCAGCTGGTACCTCCCTGGCTCCCCCCTCTCCTTCTCCTTGCTCTTCCTCCCCATGCGTGTGCTCTGTTTCTTCCTCTCTATTCTGAATAAGTGAATAAGTGTTATGTGATGCCTGACGCCTGCTGCTATATGTAGTGTTGTAACTTGGAAGCTTGTAGTGTAGAGTGTAGACTGCTGCTAATGCTATTGTAAATTGCTAGTAGCTGCTGCTTTGATTAATTTATTCCATGATTCCATGCTACTCTTTGCTCAATGCTGAATTTGTAATTGCCATGCCCATGTGCAATGATTATAATATGCTAAGCTCACTGCTCTATACTGAATTGGTACATACATTCTAATTATTTTAGTATCTCCTAATGCTCCATGTCCCTGTTATAAAGTAATCACTGCTTTTAGTGACTTGGTGCTTGTTTTTAAGTGCAGGCCGACACAATGGCAGATGCAACTGTTGGTGATGCCGGTGGTGAGGCTGAGATGGATCCGATGCTTGATCCTACATGGAAGCCACTCAAGTCAAATGATCCAGGTTGGAAGTATGGATATTGGACTTATCCTCCTGGTCGAGACGCTGTCACATGTAATCTTTGTAAAAGGAAGTTGACTGGAGGTATAACAAGGTTGAAAGAGCATCTTGCGGGTGCTTATGGTGATGCTTTCATATGTCTCAAGACAACAACCCCAATCAGGATTGAGTTGGAACAAGCTTTGCAAAAAGGGAGAAGGGCGAAGAGGCCAATGTTCAATGATGATGGGGGTGGAGAGCAAGAGGTGGTGGAGGTAGCTACTTAAGTTACAGCTATAGCTACAACCTGCCCAAAACCAAGTTCTGGGACAGCCAATAAAAGGACTAAAACTACTGTCCAGCTTGTTGTTGCAGCCCGAGGCAATGGAAAGGAGACCAACAACAACCAAAACACCATTGTTTCCATGCTCCGAAAGAAGCCAGCGGATGTTGTAGATGAAAGGCACTCCGGTTGTTTGCAAAACACCATGGAGTCTAGCACAAAGACCAAAGCAGATAGAGATGTTGTGGGTAAAGAATGGGCTTTGTGGTTCGCTGAGGCAAAAATACCATTCAATGCTGCAAGCTTAAGGCAGTTTGAGATTGCAATTGAGACATCTTGTCAATATGGGTCTGGCTGTAAGCCTCCTACCCCATATGAGTTGAGTGGGGCATTGCTTGATGCTCTTGTTGTGGACACACGTGCTTTGAGGAAGCAGCATGAGGAAGCTTGGAAGCAATATGGTTGCACACTCATGTCAAATGGATGGACTGATAGGAGAGGGCGTCACTTGATAAACTTCCTCGTCAACAGTCCGGAAGGGATTTACTTCATTGAATCCATTGACGCATCAAGAGTCACACATAATGCAGATTTGATAGCTGATTTGCTAGAGTAGAAGATTGAGGAAATAGGAAAAGGAAATGTGATTCAAGTTGTGACTGATAATGGTGCTAACTATAAGAGGGCAGGTGGTATCCTAATGGAGAGGCATCCAACCCTTTATTGGAGTCCTTGTGCAGCTCATTGCTTGGATCTTATGCTGGAAGATATAGGAAAGTTGAAGCCCTTTAAATCTTGCATTGCACGTGCTAGGCGTGTCACCACATTTATTTACAGGCATGGGAAGATTCTTGCTACAATGAGGGATGTTGCAAAGGCGGATCTTGTGAGAGCCGGAGCCACTCGCTTTGCCACAGCTTTCCTTACTTTGAAGAGCTTGCATAAACACAAGGCTGCCTTGAGAACTCTATTTGTTAGTACAAATTGGTTGGTGAAATCAAAGAAGTTGGCTACCTCAAAGGCTGGGATGGATGTGCATGATACGGTGCTTTCCACGGAGTTTTGGAATACAGTACAAGATTGCCTTAGAGCTTCAGCATCACTTCTCACGGTACTAAGGGTGGTTGATGGTGATGTAAAGCCTGCCATGCAGGAGGTTTTTGCACTAATGGCTTTTGCAAAAGTGAAGATCAAGGAAGGTTTTTGTACTGACAACAAGCAAAGTTTGCTAAAAAAGATATTGACCATTGTTGAGAAGCGTTGGGTGAAACAAATGGACCATCTATTGTATGGGGCTGCTCTCTTTCTTAACCAAGGGAAGTTTTATCCCATTATGAAGAGAGGAGATGATGAACTACTTGGGGATCTGAGGGGCTGTTTTAATGATGTGCTTGGAAAATGATTGAAGATGAAGAGATTCGAAACAAGATTGATCAACAAGCTGTTCTTTATGAGAACCAAAGGGGCCCCTTTAGTAATGTCATGGCGATGCAAAATATTGGGACAAAGAACCCTCGTAAGTGTTCTAAATTTCAGCAACTAAATTTCTGCAATTTAATTCCAACAAATACATTCTTCAGCAATTAAATTACAACAACTTAATATATGCATGTTTTTGACATTTAGTTGATTGGTGGATGTCATATGGTGGCCGGACAATTGATCTACAAAGGTTTGCAAAGCGCATTGTTAGTCTTTGTGCATCATCTTCCGGGTGTGAGCGCAATTGGAGTGTCTTTGAGGGGGTGAGCTGACTTCTTGTTGCCCATATGTGCTGATTTGATTTCAATTTCAGCAAGCTATTTTATTGTTGATTGTTTGATTGCTATTTGTAGATCCGTACAAAGAAAAGGAACAGGCTACAACACAAAAAGTTGAATGATTGTGCATTTGTTTCATACAATCAACAAATGGCAAGTAGGTTCCAAAAGAGGCGTGAGAATGTGGGTAAAAGAGACTATGATCCTCTTCTCATTGAAGATTTCGATTGGAACAATGAATGGGTTGACCCTACGGTGGAACTACCTCAAGGTGCTCGTGGTCTTGTGCACGATCTGACATGGGACAATATTGATGTAGCTATTGGTGCATCCCAAGCGCTTCAAGGTCGTAACTTTCCTAGGGCTGCTCATACCCAACAAGGTAGAGATTCTTCATCAAGTGTGGGAGAGGAGCAAGTTGAAGATGTAGAGGAAGTGGAGGAGGAGTTCAGTATTGATGATCATGATTTGTCAAGTGAGGATGAAGAAGATGCGACCAATGCTGCAAATGGTGATGGCGAGAACATGGGTGCCAATGAAGATTGTGACTTCGACGATGACTATTAAGGATTTGGGAGTTGAGCGATGAGAGAGTCGGTCTTTTGTTAAATTTGCTGTGTGAACCTAAGTTATGCCATTAGACTTTAAGATTATGGTTATGGACTCCAATTGTTGTTAAGCTATGTAATATTATTGGGTTGTTTTGGTAGCTTTGTTTCTTCTGTCTTCTCAATCCTCATATTTAATTCTCAGTTTTAGAATGTTTGTTGTTGTTCTGTTGTGGAATATGGACTTACTTTTCAGTGTTTAATGCAGACTGTTTTGGAGAAAAGAAGAGAGAAGAGCAAGTGGGAATGCAATCTGTACTACTTGGGCAACCACCAGGTATGCATGTAGTCATGTACAACTCATTTGGTGCTTCAGCTTGTTGTCATACATATTACAGCAAGACTATGAAGTTGTGATTTAATTTGCTATCATTCGTCATAAGGTTGTGTCTATGATGTCGCCACGTCATACGCCATAAGCGTTATAATGTTATGAAGGGGGTCGGTCGCCATAAAACGCGTTACACCATAAAAACATTGGTAAGAATATATCAGGGTGTGCCAGTGCGACGATAATACCAGTTACCTTTTATTATACTCATAGTATTTGATATGTGTGTTCTGTAGGCGGATCACCCTAAGGTTATGAAACTCCTCCACACGGGATTATATTTCATTCTATGGTCCTGCTTCTCCGTTGCCACAGAGTGGTCGTTTTCACAATTAAGGTCCTTGGACCGGAACCAAGCATTAGGTTTAATGGATCACCGTTATCTCATATTGTCTTCGGTCCTCATAGATATCTCCACCTGTCATGTCAGAGGTCACAGATTTCCTAAACAACATGTGTTACCTGTGTAGGTCTTGATATCATGCTGCCTGGGCCCTTAAATTAGACAACACTCATCGAGTTTACCACAGCATAACAACGTACTAGACAGATCATACTACTACAAATACAAATGACGACATATAGAATAGGCACATATGAATCTTACCACTCACCTACATCTCCCACGCCTATAGGGAATTACTCACGCATCATAAGAGGGGAATCAATCACAATGGAGATAAAACACATGAAAACCATATCGATAATACCGTGAAGATCCACAATAAGATGACATGGATGATTCAAATAGTCTTGATCTCCAGATGAGATCGAATAGAGTTACAATCGTTCTTGCAAATTGGAATTCCTCTTACAATAATGAAGGGGGTGATGATGATGATGGGGATGAAAAGACCAAAACTAAGAAGATCTCCGAAGGTTCTTCGGACCTCTTCCTCTTCTGTTTTGGAGGTTGTCGCGGCGGCTAGGGTTCTCTCCCCCTCTGGGTGCCTTCACGAAAGTGTCTTGTATTGACGCTGTGGAGCTGTTGGCACTCCATACGACCGCTCATACGAGCGCTTGCGGTCATATGGAACACCGTCTTTTGGTCTGCTGCACCTGGTGGCTTGGGTCTCTTCATGGAAGTTGCTCTAATTGACTTGATTTGTTGTAATCCTCCTTGGTTTCCTTCCAAATATGATATTTCCTGCCAAACATTAGAGAAATGGATTTTCTTCTCTTTCGAGGGATTAGCGTTAGGAATATCTGAAGAGTGATAGAAATCCGATGAAAACCAAGCAAGAATAACTAGAAAAACATCACTCGAGCCATCACCTAACTGCCCCAGACCGAACACGTAGACTCCCTAAAGAAAACGAGAACAAAAATCATTCATGCCGCTGCACGCCAAGTCCGAGATTGATGTCGAGCTCGCCGTCGTCCAGGACCATGCACCAACACGCTCTTCTCCGATGACCTAGCCAGGCCAGACCTTCATTGAATATCGCCACGTTGCAACACCAACGCCGCCGTCATGCGTGCCAGAGACCGCAACTCGCCTACACATCCCCGTCACTGACCCACAACAGTCCACCTAACCCTCCATACCAGGTCGCCATGATCATCAGCCTCCTCGCCGCCGTCAGGGTCACACGGGCTTTCCCTGGCAGCGGCGAGAGGGGAAGGGGATGGAGTGGTGCACCCGCCTCCACCTCTCTATCGATGGAAACGTTTCATGAAAGATGGTGTCAAATTGGTTGTTCTTCTTTGACATTTAGGGCAACTGATATAATTAAAAACCTCATAATAATGCACTACAAAAGACAAAGAACTTTGGTCAGAAGAAACCCCTAACATTAAGAATCGTTCCAAGGACGATGGAGCCACTACATAAGTACAGGAAAAATCTCACGGGTGTCACGATATCTTTCATATCGACTTCTGAAAGACTATAATTTAGAAAATATTGGTCAGCTGCCGAAGCCAATAGGCCACGTGGGATAAAACATTCAAGAGCTAGCTGGAGCTAAACAACTCAGCATGGTCGTACACTTGTATTAGTGCCACTACTTGTCAGCTGTCATTTGTCAGACCGTCCTAACTAATCAGCGTTTCAGGGCAATATATTAGTAGGACGCAAGAATTATTAAGCAAAGTCATCGACTGCCGAATCTTGACAATATATAATCGCAAAATAAAAAAGGATCTTGACAATATATTAGGAGTTGTTTAGCTTCAGATTCTTTCGAGAGTGGAAGGATTCCAACCCAACGGCATGGCACTAGTAGTAGGCCGAAATTCATGGACGCAACCATCTACCTTCACCAGAGAACACTTCTCTCCTCCAATCGAAGCCAAAGAACGGGTCGACCAAGTGTTAGGATTAAAGAGGTGATGGGCATAAATTAAGGTTTTACCCAAAGAGTTAGTGAACCACATTACCATAAATATACGTAAGACACCATTCCTTGTCGTCGGAGAGTTAGCTGGGTTGCATCTCTGCTGGGTGCCGGCTAAGCTTAGTCTCCTCCAGTGCAGTAACTACCACACAGGACAGGAGAGATGGAGGGCGGTGGCATTTCTCCTGTCTCCTCGCCGTCGCAAGCCACGGGCGGGCAGGTCAGCAGCCGCGCTTCGTCGGCCGTCGCGGCCGCCAGCGTCGCCCTCATCCTGCTCTACCTTTTTTGGCGGTTCGTACGGCAGGGCAAGAAAGACGCGCCGAGGAACGACGGCATCTGCGCCGCCACCTCGTCCGCTCCACCGTCGTCACCTTCCTGCCCGTCGCAGGTGGCTGGCGGAACGAGCGACGCAGAGCGCGGCGAGAAGGAGATGACGCAGCTCCCGGTATTCGTGCACGTGGCCACGGAGAAGGCGGAGTGTGCGGTGTGCCTGGTGGAGTTTGGGCTCGGCGAGATCGGGCGGCTCGTGCCGGGCTGCGGCCACGGGTTCCACACGGCGTGCATCGAGACGTGGTTCCGAGTGAGGTCGACATGTCCGCTCTGCCGCGCGGCGGTGGTACAAGAGCGGATCGCCGTTGATCAATCTCCACGTGGCGCCTGGTAACTCGTTGCATAATGAAAATGTTGTACTCCAGTACAGATAACTCGTCAATTTCAAGATGATATATCGGCTCAGTCTTTCGGACGTGCTTATAGGGATAGGGTATGCGTGTGTGTTCATAGAGATGAGTGTATGCGCGTATATACGAGCGTCTGCGTTTGTATTGTGTTCTAAAAAATAAAACAATTGTTTGGTCCTGCACTCATGAATCTGGTTGTGTTTATGTTTTTTTTTTGGAGAATTGGTTGTGTTTATGTAAAGGAGAAAACAAGCATATATTTAGTCCATTATAGCGCATGCCAATGTTGGCCCAAATCTGTTTCGAAAAATAAATGTTGGCCCAAATCATTACTTTTGAGTTGAGAATTGATTTTAGTAAAATGTTACTTGCTCTAGAGGATGAAAATTGTTTTAACTCTGTTAAAGGTTCAGAAAAAAATGGTCTCCCAATGCCTGCTTGAGATTGTATGCGTGCTACGGCTCGCCAGAGTTGCTGATGTCGGTGGAATCCTTCAGGTGTGCACGCGCGGCTTGCTTTCGGGCGCTATTGGGCGTGCAAAAGGGCCAGAAGACGTGCACGGGTGCGATGAACAAGATGGACAAAGGGACGGCGTCGGGTTCGTGCTCACCTCGCCGGAATCAATATTCGGGCGGCGGCACAACTCGGGTATCGTCGAACTCGGGCGTAGAGGACGTGCCAGTCTTGCGGGGGTTGTCTAGGAGGTGTGCATGGGTGCGGTACGTTCGATGGTGGAGGTGGCATGGCAAACGGCGGCGTGTGTCACCGGAATTTTGGCCAGCGGTGGCTCGGTCAGAAACGGTGGCGGTGGGGTCGATTAGCGGCAGCCTGGTGGCGAGATGGAGTGTGAGTTGGGGGTGAAATAAGCGGGGGCTCGTGGGGTTTAATTAGGACAGGCCGGTGTGAGCTATCATGGATGGGGTCATGGAGTTTGTGCATGCGTGCTCGTGGTCATGTGCGTGCTCGCGGTCATGTGTGAGATCGTGAGCGCGGGTCTCTCACGGGAGGTTGAAGAAGCATCTGACAGACGAGGCCCGCCTAGTGTGACATCCCAGCTTAACAGGAATGACGGACTACTCATATCAATAAGGTGCACCTTCTTTTCCGGGAGCCTATCCGAAACGAACATCAAAGTTAAGCGTGTTTGGCTAGAAGCAATTTGAGGATGGGTGACCGACTCGGAACTTCATCCCGGGGGCGCATGGGTGAGGACAAAGTGCACAGAAAAGACTAGTGTTGGATTATGGGACCAGTCTAGCTAGTTCCAAGGCGCAACAGCAAGGAACCAGTGGGTGAACCGTTGAGTTTGGCCGGGAGGTTACACCTGGCAGCGGCAGAGCGCGTGCGAGAGAGGTCTGGTGGCCGTTGGATCTAGGAGATATGACGGCTGGTGTTATTTCATGGCGTACCGCTTCGAGCGGCTTAAGTGGGCCGGTGGGCTAGGCTGCGCAGGCGCTAGGCTAGCCGGCACGCTTGTTGGTCGTCTGCCGGCTAGCCTTCTCTTTTTTTCTATTTCCTTGTTCCTTTTTTAAATTTCAATTTGATTTAAAGACCAAACTAGCTCCAAATTCATTTATAAAAATAACAGAGGTTCAAATTTATATTTAGAACTTGTGGAAAATGATTTCCTACCAAAATAAAATTTGCACCCTTTTTGAAATATTTCCCTTTTGATTTGTGGCCTTTTTGAAATATTCACTCGAATCAACTTTGCAAAATTAACACAGGCTCAAAATATTGTCTGGGACTTAAGAAAATACTTTTTAGCCCAAACTAAATATTTGAATTATCACCCCATTTTGGGATATTAATTTACTCCCTGAATTCTTTTAGGGTTCAATTTAATTCCCACTTATCTTTGTGGTTCAAAAGATATTTGGGGTTTATGGAAATTATTTTCCAACCCAAAATACTTAACAGAAGGTCACAAACATTTTGTGAACTTAGTTTTGGTTTTATAATAATCCCTAAATGACAATTTAGGGTTCTGAATAATTTCAAATTTTTATTTGAGCCACAGTTTCACTCAAATCAAAGAGCTCCTAATCAAAACTAGCTATGATCAATCAACCACAAGCAAATTTGAAAATTTTGAATTGGCCCTAATTATTATTTGAACATTCTAAATTTTGGAAAAATTTGGGATGTGACAACATGCAGCCTATCCACATCATCAAGTAAGCCGCACATGTAAAAACGCTTATCCACTAATTCTTCATGTGCATAAAGCCTGCCACGTCATCGTTTTCATTTTTGTTTTTTAGTCAATAACTAAATCTCGTATTTTTGAGTTAACTCCAATTGTCTATTATCTCTTTGCTTACCCCATGATTGGGCTCATCTTCTCACATATCCTTTTTTCCCTCGATAACTTCGTCCTAGGCAGATGCCCCTCTCCCTCCCAATGCCTCATCTCCCCTACAACATCGTTCTTAATCTCCCCTCTATTTATTCCCCTCTTCCTCTTCACCTTCTCAATGAAGGTACCCCTCACCCCCCCCCCCCCAACAGCGCCTCCCATCTTCTCTATAGATTACTAACTGTAGTACTCACCCGCATATAGATTCCACTCTCCCTCTTCATCTTCTTCATCAAATCCCATCCCGAGCAACCGAATTAATGGAGTTGGTTTGTTCCTATTGCCTCCAGAGTTTTTTTGACCGCTAAAACCCATCATCTGTTGGTGCCGCGCGTGACGGTGCCCTGGACTTGGGGTTACCAACCTATGAGACCCACAGTCCATGGGCCGAGCTTACGGCTTACCGATCTCCACAAGGAAGGACTGCAGAAGCTATGGACTCTATCGTGATCAAGACGGACACTACCAAAGACTTGGTGTATACTTCAAGGACAGCTCCAATCGTTGGCATGTTGATTCCTAGTTGGTAACCGACCATGTGTAACCCTAGATACCCCTGGTGCCTATATAAGTCAGAGGGTTTAGTCCGTAGAGGCATAATCACAATTACAAGCCTTAGGGTTAGAACACAATCATACGATCTCGAGGTAGATCATCATGTACTCGATACTCCATCACAGCAATATAATCAAAGCAGGACATAGGGGTTTACCTCTTCGAGAGGGCCCGAACCTGGGTAAACATCGTCTCCCTTGTCTCCTGTTACGCATTGACCCAAGATCCATAGCTCGGGACCCCCTACCCGAGATCAACCGGTTTTATTACCGACATTGGTGGCCTATACAGGTCCCGCTGTGTGGTCAAAAAGGATCGATGGCTCGTCTGCATATCAACGGTGACATCGGCTGCGGTGACATCTTTGGCCCCGGCCAGCTTTTTGCGTTTGGCAGCGTCGTGCTTCACGCTAACCCGACCGGCCATCTCGACCGTGTCGAAAGTTTCATCCCGGACCAAGTCATCACGTTCGGGAGTTTGGAGTACACTACTGATTCTCGTGGCGATCTCGCCCTCTCTGGCCGGAGGCATGCTACTTGTGAGCTGCGTTGGGATTTTTCCCGAAGAGGAAGGGTGAAGCAATATAGTAGCGGATAGTATTTCCCTCAATGAGAACCAAGCTTATCGAACCAATAGGAGAACCAAGCAAATCCTAGTCAAGTAGTACCTACACACACAAGAGCAAATACTTGCACTCAACGCGGGCAAGAGGGTTGTCAATCCCATTGAACTCGTTACTTTCAAGGATCAAATCTGATAGTGATAGATATATAAATTAAAAAGTAAATAAAAAGTAAAATAATTGTAGCAAGGTAAATTAGGGTTTTCTAATATAATTAAAGTAGACCCGGGGGCTTCTCACTCGAAACATAGCATACGGTGGGTAAACAAATTACTGTTTGGGAATTGATAGAAAAGCGCATAGTTATGATGTTATTCATGGCAATGATCATGTATATAGGCATCACGTCTGTGACAAGTAGACCGACTCATGCCTACATCTACTACTATTACTCCACCAATCGGCCGCTATCCAGCATGCATATATGGTATTAAGTTCATGACAAACAGAGTAACGCCTTAAGCAAGATGACATGATGTAGACAGAATAAACTCAAGCAATATGAATAAACCCCGTCGTTTTACCCTTAATGGCAACAATACAAATACGTGCCTCATTACCCCTACTGTCACTGGGTGAGGACACCGCAAGATTGAACCCATCACAAAGCACCTTTCCCACTGAAGATAAATCAATCTAGTTGGCCAAACCAAACGGATAGATCAGAGAGAAATACAAAGATATAACAATCATGCATAATAAAGTTCAGAAAAGACTTAATTACTATCAATGAATAATCTGATCATAAACTCATAATTCATCGTATCCCAACAAACACACAGCAAAAGAAGATTACATCGGATAGAACTCCATGGAGATCATGGAGAACTTTGTAAAAGAGAGAGAAGAAGCCATCTAGCTACTAGCTATGGACCCGTAGGTCTGTGGTAAACTACTCACACATCATCGGAAGGGCAGCAAGGTTGATGTAGAAGCCCTCCGTGATCAATTCCCCCTCCGGCAGATCACCGGAAAATGCCTCCAGATGGGATCGCGAAAAGTTATTTTGGATGGATCTCTATTGGTTTTGGGATTTATGGTAATTTATTGAAGTGGAATTAGGTCAAACGGAGCTGCGTGGGACCCACGAGCTCAGATGGCGCCCCCCAGGGGCACGTCAGGTGAGCTCGTGGCTCTCCCGTAGGGCTTCTGGCCTCCTCTCGAACCTTCTAGGGTCCCTTCTGGTCCAGAAAAAATCATTGTAAAGTTTTATTCCATTTGGACTTCGTTTGGTACTGATTTCCTAAAAAACCAAAAATAGGCAAAAAATAGCAAGTGGCACTGGGCACTGAGTTAATAGGTTAGTTCCCAAAAATGATTTAAAATTGCATATAAAGCATATAAAGTATCCAAAATTGATAATATAATCGCATGAAACTATCAAAAATTATAGATACGTTGGAGACGTATCAGCATCCCCAAGCTTAATTCCTGCTCGTCCTCAAGTAGGTAAATGATAAAAACATAATTTTTGATGTTGAATGCTACCTAGCATGTTTATCATGTAATCTCTCTTATGGTGTAAATATTGAGAAACGATGAAGTAATTGATATCAACATAATAATATCCATGAATACAAGAACATAATCATTAAGTTTTCAAAATATACGATGCTCAACGAATGTTATCCCTACTCATTGAATTATGTAAGCATGGCATGGCTCCGCCTTCACCGCATAAATATAAATCATGAGCACCCCGGTGTCAAACCAGGCAATTGTATCATACTTTTTAACGCGCTTCATCATTTTCAACTCCACTCAATACATGAGCGTGAGAAATGGACATTAACACTATAGGTGGAATAGAATGTGGGGGTAGAGATATGTAGGAGAAGTCAAAAAGGAAGAAAGGCTCGCATCAACTCGGTGGATCAATAGGTAATGGAGAAGCCCATCAATCAATTTCAATGCGAGGAGTAGGGATTGCCATGCAACGGATGCACTAAGAGCTATAAGTGTATGAAAGTTCAACGGAAACTAAGTAGGTGTGCATCCAACTTGCTTGCTCATGAAGACCTCGGGCATTTGAGGAAGCCCATCATCAGAATATACAAGCCAAGTTTTATAATAAAAAATTCTCACTAGTATATGAAAGTGATAACTCAGGAGACTCTCTATATGAAGAACATGGTGCTACTTTGAAGCACAAGTGTGGTAAAAGGATAGTAGCATTGTCCCTTCTCTCTTTTTCTCTCATTTTTTTAAGAACAATCTCATGGACCTCATCCCCTCATTTTGGAGGACTCGGAGGCCTCCATCATTCTTTTCCTCACTGGGACAATGCTCTAATAATGATGATCATCACACTTTTATTTACTTACAACTTGATATTGATGCAAGATGAATCTATATGAATGCCTCTGGCAGTGTACCAGGATGTGCAATGATCTAGCATAACATGTATAATAATGATGAATGGTGGCTTTGCCACAAATATCATGTCAGCTGTATATGATCATGCAAAGCAATATGATGATGAACACACATGTCATAAGACAGAACAGTGGAAGTTGCATGGCAATATATCTCGGAATGGCTATGGAAATGCCATGATAGGTAGGTACAGTGGCTGTTTTGAGGAAGATATAAGGAGGCTTATGTGTGATAGAGCGTATCATATCACGGGGTTTGGATACACCGGTGAAGTTTGCACCAACTATCAAGGTGAGAAAGGGCAATGCACGGTACCGAAGAGGCTAGCAAATTGCGCAAAGGTGAGAGTGTGTAATTGTCCATGAACTCACATTAGTCATAAGAACTCATATACTTATCGTGAAATTTTGATTAGCCCTCGAAGCAAAGTACGACTAGCATGCCCCTAGGGTGGAGGTTGGTATGAGTTAACCATTGCGCACCCCCGATTATGACAACACACAAGGATTTCAATCAGACATAAAAATGCTCAAACATCCCCAGCATGCCATAACGGACACTTAAATGAGTAGTGCATAACAAGCTTTAATATCGATATTTCTACTAATCAATGATCATGAACTAATACCCTTTCATATTACGACATTAATATAATTAAAACATACATTTCATATTTAGTGATCTACATGATAGTTTTTATTATACCACTCTTGAATACCTAACCTTTTTGGTCTAATATCATAACTTGTGCACATTACCACTTCCTATTTAAGACTCTCAAAAATATTTAATGAAGCATGCGAGTGCAATCATATCTATAAAATATAACCACCATCGTGCTCTAACAAGTATAAGTGAAGCACAAGAGCAACTGCCTAGCTCAAAAGATATAAGTGAAGCATATAGAGTATTCTAACAAATCACGATAAATGTGTGTCCCTCTCAAAAGTTGTGTCCAGCAAACAATGATTATGGCAAACTAAAAGTAAAACAAAACTATAGCACAAGACGCTCCAAGTTAAACTCATATCATGTGATGAATAAAAATATAGCTCCAACTAAGTTACCGATAGATTGTAGACCAAAGAGGGGATGCCATCCGGGGCATCCCCAAGCTTAGACGCTTGGGCCTTACTTGAATATTACCTTGGGGTGCCTTGGGCATCCCCAAGCTTAGGGTCTTGCCGCTCCTTATTCCTTCATCCATCGTGATCTCACCCAAAACTTGAAAACTTCAGCACACAAAACTCAACAGAAACTTCGTGAGATCCGTTAGCATAATAAATCAATCAACCACTTTAGGTACTGTTATAAATTCATTCATAATTGTTCTTGAATAATACCTACTGTATTCTAATTTCTCCATGACTTATATCCCCCGATATAATCCATAGTTTCATTAAAAACAAGCACACTATGCAATAAAAATAGAATCTGTCTAAAACAGAACAGTATGCAATGACATAATATTTATCCATACTTCTTTAACTGAAACAATTCTAAAAAATCAGTAAAACGTAAAAAATTTGTACCCCAATACTTTGTAAAAATTTCAGATTTTTCTGATTTTCCAGTAATAAATTAAAAATCAAATACTGGGCGCAAAACTTTCTTTTTTCAAACAACATCAATTATACTATCATTTAAATCATCCCAAAGGCATTACTTGGCACAAACACTAATTAAAAGATAAAAACATAATCATTACAGTAGCAATAATTATGTCACTCAAGAAAATAAAAAATGCAATAAAGATAAATATTGGGTTGCCTCCCAACAAGCGCTATTGTTTTATGCCCCTAGCTAGGCATAATGCATTCTTTCAAGTATTGTCATCCTTCAAATTAATTCCATAGGTAGCTCTCATAATGGATTCATATGGTCGTTTAATCCTCTTCCTTGGGAAGTGTTCCATCCCTTTCTTTAGCGCAAATTGGAACCTTATATTTCCTTCTTTCATGTCAATAATAGCACCTATGGTTCGTAGGAAAGGCCTACCAAGTATTATAGGACAAGACGGATTGCATTCAATATCAAGCACAATGAAATCCACGGGCACATAATTTCTATTTTCCATTCTAAGAACATCATTAATTCTACCCAATGGTTTCTTAATAGTTGAATCCACTAAATGCAAGTTAAGGGAACATTCATCCATATCGGTGAGACCTAGCAGGTCACATAAAGATTTTGGTATAGTAGAGACGCTAGCACCTAGATCACACAAAGCATTACATTCATAATCTTTAATTTTAACCTTAATAGTAGGTTCCCATTCATCATGCAATTTCTTGGTATAGATATTTCCAATTCTAGATTTTATTCATGAGCTTTAATCATTGCTTGTACGATATGTTTTGTAAAAGCTTTATTTTGTTCGTAAGCATTAGGTGAGTTTATCATGGATTGCAACAAGGAAATACATTCAATCAAAGAGCAATTATCATAATTAAAGTCGTTGTAATCCAAAGTAGTGGGCACATTGCTATTTAAAGTCTTAACCTCTTCAAACCCACTTTTATTGTTTTTATCTTTAAGATCATCACCCCCGAACAATTGGGATGCCTTCTAGCTAAAGTTGACTCATCTTCAGTCCCCTTTTTATCAAGTTTTATATTACTAAACAAAGATTCAATAGGTGTGATACGTCCAATTTGCATCATGATTTCCTACAAATAATTATTATGTTTTTGATCATTATTTCACTTTATGGTACAATTCTTATGCCTTTTCTCTCTTATTTTGCAAGATTCACATGAAGAGGGAGAATGCCGGCAGCTAGAATTCTGGACCTGGAAGGGGTGAAATAGAGATAGCTATTCTGCACAACTCCAAATGACCTGAAAATTTACGGAGAATTATTTTGGAATATATAGAAAATACTGGCGAAAGAATCAACAGGAGGGGACCCACCAGGCAGCCACAAGCCTAGGGGGCGCCCTACCCCCTGGGCGCGCCCCCAAGCTTGTGGGGCCCCTGGCAGGCCTCCGGCCCCCTCCTTCTGCTATATGAAGCCATTTGCGCTAGCAAAAAATAAGAAGACTTTCGGGACGAAGCGCCGCCTTATCGAGGCGGAACCTGGGCAGGAGCTATTTTGCTCTCCGGTGGAGCGATTCCGCCGGGGAAACTTCCCTCCGGGAGGGGGAAATCAAAGGCATCGACATCACCAACGATCCTCTCATCGTGGGAGGACCAATCTTCATCAACATCTTCACTGACACCATGTCATCTCAAACCCTAGTTCATCTCTTGTATTCAATCTTTGTCTCAAAACCTCATATTGGTAACTATGGGTTGCTAGTAGTGTTGATTACATCCTGTAGTTGATGCTAGTTGGTTTATTTGGTGGAAGATTATATGTTCAGATCCTTAATGCTATTCAATACCCCTCTGATCTTGAACATGAATATGATTTGTGAGTAGTTACTTTTGTTCTTGAGGACATGGGAGATATCTTGTCATAAGTAATCATGTGAATTTGGTATTCGTTCGATATTTTGATGACATGTATGTTGTGCTTCCTTTAGTGGTGTCATGTGAACGTCGACTACATGACACTTCACCATCTTTGGGCCTAAGGGAAGGCATTGTGGAGTAGTAATTAGATGATGGGTTGCTAGAGTGACTGAAGCTTAAACCCTAGTTTATGCGCTATTTCGTAAGGGGCTGATGTGGATCCACATGTTTCATGCTATGGTTAGATTTATCTTAATTCTTCTTTGGTAGTTGCGGATGCTTGCGAGAGGGGGTAATCATAAGTGGGAGGTTTGTTTAAGTAAGTATAGCACCCAAGCACCGGTCCACCCACATATCAAATTATCAAAGTAGCGAACGCGAATCAAACAAACATGATGAAAGTGACTAGATGAAATTCCCATGTGTCCTCGAGAATGCTTTGCTTATTATATGAGTTCGTTCCGGCTTGTCCTTTGCTATAAAAAGGATTGGGCCACCTTGCTGCACTTTATTATACTTGTTACTTGTTACGAATTATCTTTCTATCAAAACTATCTGTTACCGCTATTTTAAGTACTTGCAGAGAATACATTGCTGAAAAACCGCTTGTCATTTCCTTCTGCTCCTCATTGGGTTTGACACTCTTACTTATCGAAAGGACTACGATTGATCCCCTATACTTGTGGGTCATCAAGACTCTTTTTTGGCGCCATTGCCGGGGAGTGAAGCGCCTTTGGTGAGTGGAATTTGGTAAGGAAACATTTATATTACGTGCTGAAATTTACTGTCACTTGTCACTATGGAAAGTAATCCTTTGAGGGGTTTGTTCGGGGTATCTTCACCTCGACCGGAAGCATTGAGAGTTATTCCTCAACCTACTGAACCTACTGAAAATATTTACTATGAAATTCCTTCGGGTATGGTAGAGAAACTGCTAGCTAATCCTTATGCAGGAGATGGAACGGTGCACCCTAATATTCACTTGATATATGTAGATGAAATTTGTGGATTGTTTAAGCTTGCAAGTCTATCCAAAGATGGAGTTAAGAAGAAAGTATTCCCTTTATCTTTAGAGGGAAAGGCATTGACATGGTATAGGCTATGTGATGATACTGAAACATGGGATTGGAACCGGTTGAAGCTGGAATTTCACCAGAAATTTTATCCTATGCATTTGGTTCATCGTGATCGGAATTATATATATAACTTTTGGCCTCGTGAAGGAGAAAGTATCGCTCAAGCTTGGGGGAGGCTTAAGTCTATGTTGCATACATGCCCCAATCATGAGCTCTCAAGAGAAATAATTATTCAAAACTTTTATGCTCGGCTTTCTCATAATGATTAATCCATGCTCGATACTTCTTCTACCGGTTCCTTTATGAAGAGAACTATTGAATTCAGATGGGATTGCTGCTGGAAAGAATTAAACGTAACTCTGAAGATTGGGAAATCGACAAAGGTAATGAGTCAGGTATAAATCTTGAGTTTGATTGTGTTAAATCTTTTATGGAAACTGATGCTTTTCATAAGTTTAGTACTAAATATGGACTTGACTCTGAGAAAGTAGCTACCTTTTGTGAATGTTTTGTTGCTCATATTGATCTCCCTAAGGAGAAATGGTTTAAATATCATCCACCTATTGAATTAAAGGAAGAACCCGTTATTGTTAAAGAAGAAACAATTATTTACAATGTTGATCCAGTTGTGCCTACTGCTTATATTGAGAAACCTCCTTTCCCTGTTAGGATTAAGGAACATGCTAAAGCTTCAATTGTGGTTAATAAAAGTAATATAAGAACACCTAGACCTTCTGAACAAATTAAGGCTGAACCGAATATTTCAATGGTCAAAGATCTTTTGGTTGATGATATTGATGGGCATGTTATTTACTTCTGTGATGAGGCTGCTAGAATTGCTAAACCTGTTAGAAATGAACGAGATATGCTAGATAAGAACAAGCCCGTAGTTGGCATGCCTGTTGTTTCTGTTAAGATTGGAGATCATTGCTATCATGGTTTATGTGATATGGGTGCTAGTGTGAGTGCTATTCCATTTTCTTTTTATCAAGAAGTCATGAATGATATTGCACCTGTTGAGATTGAAGATATTGATGTTACTATTAAGCTTGCAAATAGAGATACTATCACACCACTTGGGATTTTTAGAGATGTTGAAGTCTTGTGTGGTAAAATCAAATACCCTACTGATCTCCTAGTACTTGGTTAACAACAAGATAATTTTTGTCCCATTATATTTGGTAGACCTTTCTTAAATACCGTTAATGCTGAAATTGATTGTGTTAAAGAGAAGGTTAGAGTTAAGTTTGGTGATATATCTCATGAATTTAATTTCTCTAAGTTTAGTAGACAATATCATGATAAAAAATTACCTAGTAAAGATGAAATTATTAGTCTTGCTTCTATTGCTGTGCCTCCTACTGATCCTTTAGAACAATATTTGCTAGTCCATAAGAATGATATGAATATGAATGAAAGAAATGGAATAGATGAGTTGTTCTTTAAACAAGCACCTATCCTTAAACATAATCTGCCTATTGAAACCTTGGGAGATCCACCTCCACCCAAGGGTGATCATGTGTTTGAATTAAAGCAATTACCTGATACACTTAAATATGCTTATCATGATGAAAATAAGATATATCATGTTATTATTAGTGCTAACCTTTCAGAGCATGAAGAAAAGAGACTACTTAAAACTCTGAAGAAGCACTGTGCTGCTATTGGATATACTCTTGATGATTTTAAGGGCATTAGTCCCACCTTATTTCAACATAAAATTCATGTGGAGCCAGACGCTAAACCAGTGGTTGATCATCAAAGAAGGTTGAATCCTAAAATGAAGGATGTGGTAAGAACTGAAATATTAAAGCTTCTGGAGGCAGGTATAATTTATCCCATAGCTGATAGTAGATGGGTAAGTCCTGTCCATTGTGTTCCTAAGAAAGGAGGTATTACCGTTGTTCCTAATGATAAAAATGAACTTATCCCACAAAGAATTGTAACTGTTTATAGGATGGTAATTGATTTCAGGAAATTAAATAAAGCTACTAGGAAAGATCATTACCCCTTGCCTTTTATTGATCAAATGTTACAAAGATTATCTAAGCATACACACTTTTGCTTCCTAGATGGTTATTCTGGTTTCTCTCAAATACCTGTTTCACCTGAAGATCAAGAGAAAACCACCTTTACTTGTCCTTTTGCAACTTATGCTTATCGTCGTATGCCTTTTGGTTTATGTAATGCACCTGCTACCTTTCAAAGATGTATGACTGCTATATTCTTTGACTTTTGTGAAAAGATTGTTGAGGTTTTCATGGATGATTTCTCCGTCTACGGAACTTCTTTTGATGATTGCTTGAGCAACCTTGATCGAGTTTTGCAGAGATGTGAAGAAACTAATCTTGTCTTGAATTGGGAGAAGTGCCATTTTATGGTGAATGAAGGTATAGTCATTGGGCATAAAATTTCTGAAAGAGGTATTGAAGTTGATAAAGCTAAAGTTGATGCTATTGAGAAAATGCCATGTCCTAAAGATATCAAAGGTATAAGAAGCTTCCTCGGTCATGCTGGTTTCTATAGAAGGTTTATAAAAGACTTCTCGAAAATTTCTAGGCCTCTTACTAATCTCTTGCAAAAAGATGTTCCATTTGTTTTCGATGATGATTGTGTAGAAGCCTTCGAAATACTTAAGAAAGCCTTAATTTCTGCAGCTATTGTTCAACCACCTGATTGGAACCTACCCTTTCAAATTATGTGTGATGCTAGTGATTATGCTGTTGGTGTTGTTCTAGGACAAAGAGTTGATAAGAAATTGAATGTTATTCATTATGCTAGTAAAACTCTAGACAGTGCTCAAAGAAATTATGCTACTACTGAAAAAGAATTTCTAGCAGTTGTGTTTGCATGTGATAAATTCAGATCTTACATTGTTGATTCCAAAGTTACTGTTCACACTGATCATGTTGCTATTAAATACCTTATGGAAAATAAAGATGCTAAACCTAGACTTATTAGGTGGGTTCTTTTGCTACAAGAATTTGATTTGCATATAGTTGATAGAAAGGGAGCTAAGAATCCCGTAGCTGATAATTTGTCTAGAATGGAAAATGTTCTTGATGATCCACTTCCTATTAATGATGATTTCCCTCATGAACAATTAACTGTCATAATGCTTCTCGTAATACTCCTTGGTATGCAGACTATGCTAATTACATTGTTGCTAAATATATACCACCTAGTTTCACATACCAACAAAAGAAAAGGTTCTTCTTTGATTTAAGACATTACTTTTGGGATGACCCACACTTATATAAATAAGGAGTAGATGGTATTATTAGACGTTGTGTACCTGACATGAACAGGAACAAATCCTACGTAACTGTCACTCCGAGGCATATGGAGGACACCATGCGGGAGACAGAACTGCACACAAGGTATTACAATCTGGTTTTTATTGGCCTACTCTTTTCAAAGATGCACGTAAGTTTGTCCTCTTTTGTGATGAATGTCAAAGAATTGATAATGTTGGTAGACGTCAGGAAATGCCTATGAATTATTCACTTGTTATTGAACCATTTGACGTTTGGGGTTTCGATTATATGGGACCTTTTCCTAAATCCAATGGGTATACTCATATTTTAGTTGTTGTTGATTATGTTACTAAGTGGGTAGAAGCTATTCCAACTAGTAGTGCTGATCATAACACTTCTATTAAAATGCTTAAAGAAGTTATATTCCCGAGGTTTGGAGTCCCTAGATATTTAATGAATGATGGTGGTTCACACTTTGTTCATGGTGCTTTCCGTAAATTGCTTGTTAAATACGATGTTAATCATAGAATTGCATCTCCTAATCATCCTTAGTCTAGTGGTCAAGTTGAATTAACTAATAGAGAAATAAAATTAATTTTGCAAAAGACTGTTAATAGATCTAGAAAGAATTGGTCTAAGAAACTGGATGATGCACTATGGGCTTACAGATTTGCTTATAAAAATCCTATGGGTATGTCTCCATATAAAATGGTTTATGGAAAAGCATGTCATTTACCTCTTGAGTTAGAACATAAAGCATATTGGGCAATTAAAGAACTTAACTATGATTTTAAACTAGCCGATGAAAAGAGGTTATTTGATATTAGTTTTTTAGATGAATGGAGAACCCAAGCTTATGAAAATGCCAAGTTGTTTAAAGAAAAGGTTAAAAGATGGCATGATAAGAGAATTCAAAGTAGGTGATCATGTTCTAATATACAATTCTCGTTTAAGATTTTTTGCAGGAAAGCTTCTCTCTAAATGGGAAGGACCGTATATCATCGAAGAAGTTTATCGCTCCGGAGCCATCAAAACAAACAACTCCGAAGGCAATAATCCGGGAGTGGTTAATGGGCAAAGAATTAAACATTATATCTCAGGTACGCCCATTAATGTTGAAACCAATATTATTCAAACAATGACACCGGAAGAGCATATAGAAGAAACCTACCGGAACGTTCCAGAATCCTGAAAAGGAGTAGGTATGTGGTATGGTAAGTAAACCGACTCCAAAACTTCCATAAAAGTACTTTCTGTCCGTTTTGGAATGTATAAAAAATTAGGAAAATAATAAACAGTCCGAAAAGTGCACGAGGAGGCGACAAGCCTGGGGGGCGCGCCCTACCCCCCACAGCGCGCCTACTAGGCTTGTGGTGCCCACGTGGACTTTTCCGACTCCGTTTTTCTTCCATATTACTTGTTCTGCACGGGAAAAATTCATTATATATACTCACGGGTGTTTTGACCACCGCATCGCAAGTTTCTCATCTATTCTTGTTTCGGGCTGTTTTGCTGACAGATCTAGATCGCCATGGCATCTCCAAGCTTGTCCAAGGACAAGTTCTACGAGAAGGTCATCAACCCGTACCTACCGGAGGTGATGAAGCACCCTCGAGCCATTGAGATGCGTGAGGGGGTGCTCCACATCTGGGACGTTCAAGGACCTAAGAAGACCGGGAGCGAGAAGGCCAGGCTAGAAGCGGTTGAACATGAGATCTTCAAGTGCCAGGGGATGGTGGAGCACAGACTTTGTGCGAACCACTCCATGATCGTGGAGTTCATCCGTGAGCACAAGGTGGACGGCAAGAATATTGGGGACGTCATCTTCAAGCTCAATGACCGGATTGATTATCTTCAGGCCCAAATATATGATCTACAAAACCAAATTTTTGAGTATGAGGCCAAGTTAAAAGGTACGAGTTTAGCTGCAAATTTCATGACTCTGGAAACACGTTCATCCATCTATGATGGAGAACCTATGCCTTGGAAGACAGAGGACAAGCCTACCACTTCATCACCACCATCACCAAAGAAGGAGATTTGAGTACATGGGTATGGGCACCACCCTTGGCTTTTGCCAAGCTTGGGGGAGGTGCCCCGGTATCCTATCATCATCACTTTTTATCATCATTATCTATCTTAGTTCGATCCTTAGTTATTTCGTGATTTAGAAGAATAAAGTTTTAGTATGATTTAGTTTCGAGTGCTTGCTTTGTGATCAATCTATCTATGTAATCGTGTGTGAAAGTTATATAATAAAGAGTAGTTGAGTTGAGTGTTTTGCTTTTGTTGATCCAATCTTAGAAATAAATAAAGAATAAAAAGTAAGATCATATGCTAATCCCATGGGGAGTGATGACTTCACATAAAAGAAGTATAATTGATGAAACTTGTTGGAAGTTGACAAACATAGCATTGGTCATTGTTGCAATTCATGAAAAAGTAATAAAGGAAGAGAGGTCTCACATATAAATACACTATCTTGGACATCTTTTATGATTGTGAGCCCCCATTAAATATTCTATGTCAGTTAGTCGACGTTGGACAAGGAAGACAACGTAATGAGTTATGTTTGCTTATATTCACATAGAAGTTATATTGTTTTGGGTCCTCTAACATGTGATGCTTGCCCCCTATCTTTTGCTAGCCAAAATTATGTACTAAGTAGAGATACTACTTGTGCATCCAAAAACCCTTAAACCCAGTTTCATGCCATGAGAGTCCACTATATCTACCTATGGATTTAATAAGATCCTTCAAGTAAGTTGTCATCGGTGCAAAGCAATAAAAATTGCTCCTAAACATGTATGAACTTTTATTGTAAGGGAAAATAAGCTTTGTACGATCTTGTGATGGTGGAGCAATAAAAGCGACAGACTGCATAATAAAGGTCGCTATCACAAGGGGCAATATAAAGTGGCGTTCCTTTACATTAAGAGCTTGCACATCCAAAAACAAAAAGTGCATGACAACCTCTGCTTCCCTCTGTAAAGGGCCTATCTTTTACTTTATGTATTTACTTTCATGCAAGAGTCAATAGTATTCTACTCTATTCCATTTTTATTTTCTCTCTTGGCAAGCATCACGTGGTGGGGATTGATCCAGGCATATATATCTAGTTGGATGTAGGTGATCATGAGTTATTATTGTTGACATTACCCTTGAGGTAAATACATTGGGAGGCGAAATTATAAGCCCCTATCTTTCTATGTGTCCGACTGAAACTTTTGCTCCATAAGTATGTCGTGAGTGTCAGCAATCATAGAAGACTAAATGATAGTTGAGTATGTGAACTTGCTAAACAAAGCTCTTACATAGACTCTTTCTGATAATATGATGAATTGCAATTGCTTTAGTGACTGAGATCATAGTTTGTTAGTTTTCAATTTGGTTTATGGTTCATACTTTAACTTGTGGATGAATTGTCACTTTTTCATGAGAAGTTTTATGATGATATATTGCTGTTATAATAAAGATCATGATGCTCCATGTCCGTATTTTATTTTTATCGATGCCTCTCTTTCTAAACATGTGGTCATGATTATCGATTTCAGCTTTCGCTTGAGGACAAGCGAGGTATAAGCTTGGGGTAGTTGATACGTCCAATTTGCATCATGATTTCCTACAAATAATTATTATGTTTTTGATCATTATTTCACTTTATGGTACAATTCTTATGCCTTTTCTCTCTTATTTTGCAAGATTCACATGAAGAGGGAGAATGCCGGCAGCTGGAATTCTGGACCTGAAAGGGGTGAAACAGAGATAGCTATTATGCACAACTCCAAATGACCTGAAAATTTACGGAGAATTATTTTGGAATATATAAAAAATACTGGCGAAAGAATCAACAGGAGGGGACCCACCATGTAGCCACAAGCCTGGGGGCGCGCCCTACCCCCCTAGGCACGCCCCCAAGCTTGTGGGGTCCCTGGCAGGCCTCCGGCCCCCTCCTTCTGCTATATGAAGCCATTTGCGCTAGAAAAAAAATAAGAAGAAGACTTTATGGATGAAGCACCGCTGTCTCGAGGCGGAACCTGGGCAGGAGCTATTTTGCTCTCCGCGGAGCGATTCCGCCGGGGAAACTTCCCTCCGGGATGGGAAAATCGAATCCATCGACATCACCAACGATCCTCTCATCGTGGGAGGACCAATCTTCATCAACATCTTCACCAGCACCATCTCATCTCAAATCCTAGTTCATCTCTTGTATTCAATCTTTGTCTCAAAACCTCAGATTGGTACATGTGGGTTGCTAGTAGTGTTGATTACATCTTGTAGTTGATGCTAGTTGGTTTATTTGGTGGAAGATTATATGTTCAGATCCTTAATGCTATTCAATACCCCTCTGATCTTGAACATGAATATGATTTGTGAGTAGTTACTTTTGTTCTTGAGGATATGGGGGAAGTCTTGTCATAAGTAATCATGTGAATTTGGTATTCGTTCGATATTTTGATGACATGTATGTTGTGCTTCCTTTAGTGGTGTCGTGTGAACGTCGACTACATGACACTTCACCATCTTTGGGCCTAAGGGAAGGCATTGTGGAGTAGTAATTAGATGATGGGTTGCTAGAGTGACAGAAGCTTAAACTCTAGTTTATGCGCTATTCCGTAAGGGGCTGATTTGGATCCACATGTTTCATGCTATGGTTAGATTTATCTTAATTCTTCTTTCGTAGTTGCGGATGCTTGCGAGAGGGGGTAATCATAAGTGGGAGGTTTGTTCAAGTAAGAACAGCACCCAAGCACCGGTCCACCCACATATCAAGTTATCAAAGTAGCGAACGCGAATTAAACAAACATGATGAATGTGACTAGATGAAATTCTCATGTGTCCTCGAGAACGCTTTGCTTATTATACGAGTTCGTTCCGGCTTGTCCTTTGCTATAAAAAGGATTGGGCCACCTTGCTGCACTTTATTATACTTGTTACTTGTTACTTGTTACGAATTTCTTGCTATCAAAACTATCTGTTACCGCTATTTTTAGTACTTGCAGAGAATACCTTGCTGAAAACCGCTTGTCATTTCCTTCTGCTGCTCGTTGGGTTTGACACTCTTACTTATCAAAAGGACTATGATTGATCCGCTATACTTTTGGGTCATCAAGGTGTCACACCAATCATTTTAATATCTTCATCATGATTATGATAAAAACCGGGTGGAATCGCTTTTGCTAAGAATTCACGCTTAGCTCTAATCCTCGTGATTCTTTCTTTACTTTCATTCATGGTGAGTTGGATAGACTTTAAGGTTTTAGTAGCATCCATTTTATGTGGCATAATTTTAATTTTAAGAGTTTCCACATCATGAGCAATTCTATCCATGTTTCTAGCCATATCATCAACTTTATGTAGTTTTTCTTCTACCATGGCATTGAAAATCTTTTGAGAACTAATAAATTCTTTAATGTTGTTATCAAGTTCAGTAGGTATCCTATTATTATTATATGAATTACCATAGGAGTTACCATAATTATTAGAGGAATTACCGGGATTCGGTCTAGGATTGAAATTCCCTCTATAAGCATGGTTGTTGAAATTATTTCTAGCGACAAAATTCACATCAATAGCATCATTATTTTGCTCAATCAAGGTAGATAGTGGCACATCATTAGGATCAACATGAGCATTCTTACTATTAAGCATATTCATAACAGCATCCATTTTATCACTCAAAGTAGAAACTTCTTCAACAGAGTTTACCTTCTTACCAGTTGGAGATTATTCGGTGTGCCATTGAGATTAATTTGTCATCATATTATCGAGAAGCTTTGTTGCCTCTCCGAATGTAATTTCCACAAAGGTACCACCTGCATCATAGTCTAGAAGATTTCTTGACACAAAGTTTAGTCGCGCATAAATTTTTTGTATTATCATCCATAAGTTTAATCCATGAGTGGGACAATTTTTAATCATCAATTTCATTCTCTCCAAAGATTGTGCAACATTTTCTTGCTCAAGTTGCTTAAAGTTCATGATTTGATTTCTAAGTGAAATAATCTTAGCGGGAGGAAAATACTTGGCAATAAAGGCATCCTTACATTTATCCCAAAAATCAGTAATATTGCAAGGTAAGGATGAAAACCAAGTTTTAGCACGATCTCTTAGTGAGAAAGGAAATAATTTCAACTTAACAATATCATTATCCACATCTTTGTTCTTTTGCATATCACATAATTCAATGAAGGTATTAAGATGGGATGCAGCATCTTCATTAGGGTTTCCAGCAAATTGATCTTTCATAATAAGATTTAGCAATGCAACATTAATATCATATGACTCCGCACTAGTGGCGGGAGGAGAAATTGGACTACTAATAAAATCATTATTATTAGTATTAGCCCCGAAGAGGAAGGGTGAAGCAATATAGTAGCGGATAGTATTTCCCTCACAGAGAACCAAGGTTATCGAACCAATAGGAGAACCAAGCAAATCCTAGTCAAGCAGTACGTACACACGCAAGAGCAAATACTTGCACCCAACGCGAGCAAGAGGGTTGTCAATCCCCTTGAACTCGTTACTTGCAAGGATCAATTCTGATAGTGACAGATATATAAATTTAAAAGTAAATAAAAAGTAAAATAATTGCAGCAAGGTAAATTAGGGTTTTCTAATATAATTAAAGTAGACCCGGTGGCCATAGTTTTCACTAGAGGCTTCTCTCTCAAAACATAGCATATGGTGGGTAAACAAATTACTGTTGAGCAATTGATAGAAAAGCGCATAGTTATGATGTTATTCATGGCAATGATCATGTATATAGGCATCACGTCCGTGACAAGTAGACCGAATTCTTCTTGCATGTACTACTATTACTCCACCAATCAACCGCTATCCAACATGCATCTATGGTATTAAGTTCATGACAAACAGAGTAACGCTTTAAGCAAGATGACATGATGTAGACAGAATAAACTCAAGCAATATGAATAAACCCTACCGTTTTACCCTTAATGGAAACAATACAAATACGTGCCTCGCTACCCCTACTGTCACGGGGTGAGGACACCGCAAGGTTGAACCCATCACAAATCACCTCTCCCACTGAAGATAAATCAATCTAGTTGGCCAAACCAAATGGATAGATCGGAGAGAAATACAAAGCTATAACAATCCTGCATAATAAAGTTCAGAAAAGACTCAATTACTTTCAATGAATAATCTGATCATAAAACCACAATTCATCGGATCCCAATAAAACACACCGCAAAAGAAGATTACATCGGATAGAACTCCATGGAGATCATGGAGAACTTTGTATTGAAGATCAAAGAGACAGAAGAAGCCATCTAGCTACTAGCTATGGACCCGTAGGTCTGTGGTAAACTACTCACACATCATCGGAAGGGCAGCAAGGTTGATGTAGAAGCCCTCCATGATCGATTCCCCTTCCGGCAGATCACCGGAAAAGGCCTCCAGATGGGATCGCGGAAGAACAGAAGCTTGCGGCGGCGGAAAAGTTATTTTGGGTGGCTCTCTATTGGTTTTGGGATTTATGGGAATTTATAGAAGTGGAATTAGGTCAAACGGAGCTGCGTGGGACCCATGAGCTAAGGTGCCCCCCCAGGGGCGCGCCAGGTGAGCTCGTGGCTCTCCCGTAGGGCTTCTGGCCTCCTCCCGAACCTTCTAGGGTCCCTTCTGGTCCAGAAAAAATCATCGTAAAGTTTTATTCCGTTTGGACTTCGTTTGGTACCGATTTCCTAAAAAAACAAAAATAGGCAAAAAACAGCAACTGGCACTCGACACTGAGTTAATAGATTAGTTCCCAAAAATAATATAAAATTGCATATAAAGTATCCAAGATTGATAATATAATAGCATGAAACAATCAATAATTATAGATACGTTGGAGACGTATCAAGGCTGGATCGACTTGAGAACCCCTCGAGCACCGCGGCCTCGACCCCGGAGCCGATCTCTGATCCAAGGCTCGGGCCAGATCATGCATTGGACCCAACCTTAAGTACGGATCCGATCTTCATCCTATCAGATCTTGACCTTGAGTCAAATCGTACTCTGGAATCGGCCTTGAGCTTGGATCCGGTCACTTCATCGGCCGACCAGGAGTTAGCCCTGGATGGCCAATGCTCTGAGGTTGCGTCAAGCGACCCACCGAGCATATTGAAAATCAGCCCGGCCTACAGTCAAGTAATGGACCCGGTGGATCTCTCAAACTTGAAAAAGATGCTAGATCGGATTTAGAATCTCGCGATCTTGTCCCCTATCTACGATCGAATCAGATGTAAAGCCGACAACAGAGAAATATACGTCCCTCCCACCACCCACCTAGTCGCTACGATAGAAGATTTAACCGACATATTGAACTACGCCTCCGAAGAGGCGACTGACATGGATGAAGATGTCGACGACGCATCTTGAGTGGCTTCGCCCATGGCGATATCCCATATCGGCAACCGGGCCGCAACCTCTACCTATGATGTCTACATGGTAGACACCCCTAAGGAAGATGGGAACGAGAAAAAAGATCCTCCCAAGTGCCGACGTTCTCGGAAGCGATCCAAGGGTACATGTAGGGGCAAGGAAAGCCACACCAATAATACGGACGCCACTGATGGTGGTGCTACTCCGGACGACGTCGAGGACCAGGGCAACGGTGCCAACACCACGCAGTTTAATGGCCCTACAGGGATACCCGAGTATGAGAACCCCAAAGACCCCAAAGATCTAGAAGATAGTAACTATCTCCCTGAGTCCGAGGTGGAGGTCAGCCTCGGACCCGAGGAGTTCATCGTCCCCGAGGACCCATATGAGCAAATAATGTTTCACCAGCAGCTGGTGCCCGAAGCATGAAAAAACAGCAGAAGCAGCTTCAAGCTGATCAAAACACGTTGAACGATAAGTGGGTAGAGGTCCTCGCAGCTGAACAAGATTTGGAGGTTCGGCGCATAAGCCAAGTCAAATCATACCCACAACGGTACTTACTTCCTGCATTCGATGATGAAGTCGCTGAAAATGTGCCACTCAAGCACGATCAATCCGATTTACCTAACCGACCTCCCCGAGGGTGGGACAGGCCAACTGGAGGGAACAAAAATCCTCCCACAATACCTCGCTGTGAAGTCAAGGAACCAGTTCAACCGGTTGAGCCTTACGATTTGCGAAGGAAATTAAACGCAAATCCTGCCCCAACGAGATCCATATACGGCTCGAGGGGGCACGCTCCCGCTGGACCAGCCGGCTATGAAGCCTGGCTCAATAGGAACGCAAGGGCTCGGGAGCGTACACATGCTCGGACGACTATGGATGTCCGGCATGACATGGCTCAGTTTCGAGGGCCCGTGCACCCAATATGTTTTACAGACGAGGTCATGGAACACCAATTCCCGGAGGGGTTTAAACCCGTAAACATTGAACAATATGATGGAACCACTGACCCGGCAGTGTGGATTGAGGAATTCCTTCTCCACATCCATATGGCTCGAGGGGATGATCTCCACGCCATCAAATACCTACCACTGAAACTTAAAGGACTGCTACTTGTGAGCTGCGTTGGGATTTTCCTCGAAGAGGAAGGGTGAAGCAATATAGTAGCGGATAAGTATTTCCCTCAGTAGAGAACCAAGGTTATTGAACCAATAGGAGAACCACGCAAACACTCCTTAGTAGTACCTGCACACACAAGAGCAAATACTTACACCCAACGCGGGCAAGAGGGTTGTCAATCCCCTTGAACTCGTTAATTGCAAGGTTCAAATCTGATAGTGGTAGATAGATAAGTTGCAAAGTAAATAAAAAGTAAATAAATTGCAGCAAGGTATTTTTGGTTTTAGTAATATGATTAAAGTAAACCCGGGGGCCATAGTTTTCACTAGAGGCATCTCTCTCATAAGAATAGCATACGGTGGGTAGACAAATTACTGTTGGGCAATTGATAGAAAAGCGCATAGTTATGACGTTATTCATGGCATGATCATGTATATAGGCATTACGTCTGTGACAAGTAGACCGAAATGATTCTGCACCTAATACTATTACTCCACCAATCGACCACTATCCAGTATGCATCTATGGTATTAAGTTCATGACAAACAGAGTAATGCGTTAAGCAAGATGATATAATGTAGATAGAATAAATCCAATCAGTATGATTAGACCCCATCATTTTCTCCTTAGTAGAAACAATACAATATGTGCCTCGCTGCCCCTGCTGTCACTGTGTGAGGACACCTCAAAATTGAACCCACTACTATGCACCACTTCTACTGAAGATCGATAGATCAACTTGGCCAAAGAAAACCCAAAGATTGGAAAGCATTACATATCTATAACAATCATACATAATAAAGTTCAGAAAAGACTCAATTACTTTCAATGAATAATCTGATCATAAACCCACAATTCATCGGATCCTAACGAACACACCGCAAAAGAAGATTACATCGAATCAATCTCCGAAGAGAACATTGTATTGAAGATCAAAGAGAGAGAGAAAGCCATCTAGCTAATCACTATGGACCCGTAGGTCTGTGGTGAACTACTCATACATCATCGAAAGGGCAGCAAGATTGATGTAGAAGCCCTCCGTGACCGATTCCCCCTCCGGCAGATTATCGGAAAAGGCCTCCAGATGGGATCACGGAAGAACAAAGACTTGCGGTGGCAGAAAAATTGTTTCAGGTGGCTCTCAGGGGGTTTTGGAATATTTGGGAATTTATAGCACTGGAATTAAGTCAGATGGAGCCACGAGGGGCCCACAAGGCATCAGAGCGCGCCTACCCCGCAGGCGCGCCCTGTTGCCTTGTCATCTCCTCGTAGGTCTTCTGGTCCTCCTCAAAGCTTCTAGGGTCTCTTATGTCCAGAAAAAAATCATCAAAAAGTTTCGTAGCGTTTGGACTCTGTTTGGTACAGATTTTCTGTAAAACCAAAAACAAGCACAAAACAGCTACTAGCACTAGGCACTGAGTTAATAGGTTAGTCCCCAAAAATGATATAAAATTGCTTATAAAGTATCTAAGAATGATAATATAATAGCATGAAACAATAAAAAAATTATAGATACGTCGGAGACGTATCAAGGACCGACAAGGCATTGGCTCAACAGCTTGCCCGAGTGCTCTATCGGAAGCTGGGAGGAACTCGAGGATGCCTTTAGGGCGAACTTCCAGCGTATGTATGTTCGGGACCCAGACTCCGACTACCTTAGCCATATCATCCAGCAGCCCGACGAGTCCGCCAGGAAGTTCTGGAATCGGTTCTTAACTAAAAAGAACCAAATAGTCGATTGTCCTGACGCAGAGGCGATCGCAGCTTTCCGGCATAGTATCCGTGATGAATGGCTGGCGCGACAGCTCGAACAGGATAAACGTTGAACCATGGCTGCCTTACCTCTTTGATGACCCGATTTTGCATGGGCGAAGACAGCTGGTTGGCTCGCAGCAGTCATGGCAATGAGGCCGGCACCTCGGAGGTGCGTGACGGTAACGGCAAGCCTAAACACAACAAGAATAACAAGTGCAGGCACAAAAATAGTGGCAGCGATGCCGATGACGCGGCCGTCAACATTGGATTTAGCAATCCGAGGGCCAGCCAGAAAAAGAAACCCTTTAAAGGGAATAGGGACGGTCCTACCGCACTTGACAAAATTCTTGACAAGCCTTGCCAGATTCATGGCATTTCAGACAAACCTGCTAATCACACTAACCGGAACTGCTGGGTCTTCACGTAGGTGGGAAAGATAACTGTCGAAGGTCAAGGCAAGAGCCAGTCTCGTAGCGAGGACGAGGATGAACCTCATAGGCCCAATAATGGAGGCCAGAAGCAGTTTCCGTCCGACGTAAAGGACATGAACATGATCTACGTCACTCACATCCCCAAAAAGGAGAGGAAGCATGCGCTCTGGGACGTCTATGCCTTAGAGCCTGTAGCACCGAAGTACAACCCGTGGTCGGCTTGTCCGATCACCTTCGACCGACGAGACCATCCGACCAGTATCCATCATGGAGGTGTGGCGGCTCTGGTCCTCGACCCCATCATCGATGGGTTTCACCTAACACGGGTCCTCATGGACGGGGGCAGCAGCCTGAACCTAATCTATGCTGACACGATCAGGAAGATGGGCATCGATCCATCAAGGATTAAGCCCAGCAACACCACTTTCAAGGGTGTCATACCATGTGTCGAGGCACAATGCTCCGGAACAATAACGCTAGAGGTAGTCTTAGGCTCGCCCGAGAACTTCTGAAGGGAAGACTTGATCTTCGATATCGTTCCTTTTCGCAGTGGTTATCACGCGCTCTTGGGGCGAACCGCATTTGCATGATTCAAAGTCGTCCTGCATTACGCCTATCTGAAGCTCAAAATGCCAGGACCAAAGGGTGTTATCACAGTCAATGGTAACACCGAACGCTCTCTTCGTACAGAAGAGCAAACCATGGCTTTCGCAGCCGAGGAGGCCTCTAGGACCATCGCCGATTTGAACGCGCAGGGCTCTTAGCGTACCAGAGGTGTTCCATCACCCTCCCGGCAGCCGCAATGTAACCCCAAATAGGGGTACGCACTCCACGATTCTCCATTCTTAGCTGAGGATTATGTACCTCGGGTACATAACTTTGCACTTAAAATTCCATGGGGAACCGTGGAGCATAAAAACAAGGGTACACTGTTCGGCTTAACCGAGCAGTGGCCAAGCTATGACCTGGGTGTTTTCCACGGCACTGTCAAAGGCCGATCAGGAAATTCACAGCAATAGCGTTAAGATGTCACTTCACGGCTACCTGGTATCACCTCTTTAAAGGATCCGCCACTGGGATGCACTACTATGCACGGCAGGCGGCAGGGTAGCACGCATCATACATGATCCTTGGAATTGACAAGGAGCAGCTGGTAAACAATGTGGAGGCGTAGACGTGCGGCATGGCAAAATCTAGGACGCTAAATCTCAACAACGGATGCCCTGTGTAAACCTCCCCCCTCTTCTATTTTTATGTATCTTTTAAAAGTTTCTTCTATAGCTCGGCTTGTACGGTTTGACCTTATACAATAAAATGAAAGGAATGACCTTTTCACGGTCACTATAGATTCATCTATGAAAACATATTTTCTTTCCTGCTAACGAGCCAAAGACAACTCTTGTGATACATCAGTTCTCGGCCGGGGGCTCGGATTCAATCCCTGCCCACTATTCTAGTGCTCATATTAAAGTGCTCGACGTCTCGGATATTGCTTTATATGCATCAGTTTTGAATCATGTCTTTGGTCAATAGTTGGGTTGCCTTGCTCCAGTGCTTACCCCTTACGTTTCTGCATCGTTCGGCTAACGGCGTAAAGGGAGAACCACTACAATTGTACTTCCAGCTCGATTGGTTAAGTACCTCAGTGGAGAAAGCCAAAAACTGACTGTCATGAAAAGCGTAAACTGGTCTATGATCCGATGACTGTGTAAAACAAAAAATTGATGGAGGTTGCCTGTGTTAAACGAAGGGTTCTTGTCAAACGAACCAAGGTGTTAAACGGTTGGACCTCGACACGACCGAAACACCAGGGGCTAGTCACTTGCTCCCACAGTCAAGCTCCTATGACTAAGTGAAAGTTATAAAACCTCATAGTCTGATTGCTTAGTTTCGGCTAACACAAATCGCCTCTCGGCACCGAGACATCGGCTAAGGATTAATGTGTTATGCAAACACCCCGGGTAGTTTTCTACAAGGGGGCGGAAGCCGACTACTAGTCACTTTCAGTATTAAACGGTCGCACAGGAGTCAAAATAGAAACATAAGACAAAAAGATCTTTGCACACAAAATTAAAACTTGACTTATTTACATCATCAAGCCTCGGCATACCGAGGAGGCATCTACTCTAGAATGACATTTTTACTGCACCGAGCCTCTGTTATCTGGGCACCCTCCATCACCTCAGGGAAGTACTTCTCGGGGGTGCGGTTCTTCCCTTTCGGAGGCCCCGCAACCATAACATCGGCCTTGACCCCTGGGTAATGTGTCTTCATAGACCAATATGCCAGCCGAGCACCTTCCAGGCAGGCGGAGTGCTTCTAGAGCTGGACTTGAGGAATGGCGTTTTGGAGCCGCTCAACCAGTCTGAAGTAGCTGCTCGGCAGTGGATCCGCCGGCCACAGGTTGATGCAGAGGTCCTCCATAGCTGTTTTCGCCATGTGGTGCAGCTCCATCCACTGTTTCATTTGGTCGTTAAGGAGCGGCGGATGCGAGGGCACCTAGAACTGTGCCCAGGATGCTTTCTGCTCGGCTTCGCCTTCACGGGAGCCGTAGTATTGGCAGGCGTCCGCCACACTCCTCGGCAGGTCCATGAAGGCGCCTGCAGAATGCCAGATTTGCGTCAGCTGGGCGAACCTGATATCGCCAAAGACGCATGATACGTCTCCAACGTATCTGTAATTTTTGATTGTTCTATGCTATTATAGTATCAATCTTGGATATTTTATATGCAATTATATGCCATTATGTATCATTTTTTGGGACTAACCTATTAACTCAGTGCCCAGTGCCAGTAGCTGTTTTTTGCTTGTTTTTGCCTTTTCAGAAAATCATTATCAAAAAGTGTCCAAACGAGCAAAAAACTTTTGATTAATTTTTTCTGGACCAGAAGAGACGTAGGAAGCTTCGGGAGAAGACCAGAAGAGCCACGAGGAGGCGGCAAGCCTGGAGGGCGCGCCCAGGGGATGGTCGCGCCCCCAGGCTTGTGGGCCCCTTGTGGCACCTCTTGACCTAATTCCTTCGCTATAAATTCACAAATATTCTCAAACCAATAGAGAGATAGAAGAGAAAACCTTTCCGCTGCCGCAAGCCTCTGTTCATCCGCGATCCCATCTGGAGACCTTTTCCGGTACTCTGCCGGAGGGGGAATCGATCACGGAGGGCTTCTACATCAACCTTGATGTGTGAGTAGTTTACCACAGACCTACGGATCCATAGCTAGTATCTAGATGGCTTCTTCTCTCTCTTTGATCTTCAATACCATGTTCTCCTCGATGTTCTTGGAGTTCTATCCGATGTAATCTTCTTTTGCGGTGTGTTTGTTGGGATCTGTTGAATTGTGAGTTTATGATCAGATTATTCATGAGAAATATTTGAGTCTTCTCTAAAATCTTTTATGCATGATTGTTATAGCTTTGTATTTCTCTCTGATCTATCGATTTGGTTTGGCCTACTAGATTGATTTATCTTGCAATGGGAGAGGTGCTTTGTGATGGGTTCAATCTTGCGGTGCTCAATCCAAGTGACAGAAGGGGACATGACACATATTTGTATTGTTGCCATTAAGGATAAAAAGATGGGGTTTAATCATATTGCTTGAGTTTTTTGTCTACATCATGTCATCTTGCTTAAGGCGTTACTCTGTTTCATACTTAATACCCTAGATGCATGCTGGATAGCGGTCGATGGGTGGAGTAATAGTAGTAGATGCAGGCAGTAGTCGGTCTACTTGTGTTGGATGTGATGCCAATATACATGATCATTGCCATGAATCTGTCATAATTATTTGCTTTTCTATCAATTGCCCAACAGTAATTTGTTTACCCACCGTATGCTATGTGTTCGAGAGAGAAGCCTCTAGTGAAAACTATGGCCCCCGGTCTACTTTGTCATATATTAAAAACCTAAAAATACCTTGCTGCAATTTATTTACTTTTATATTTATTAGTATTTTAGTTTATCTATTTACCTCGATAAGATGTAATCTTTGCAAATAACCGCTAAGAGGATTGACAACCCTCTTATTTTGCTTTGGGTGCAAGTGTTTGCTCTTGTGTGTGCAGGTGCGCTTAACGGAATTTTGCTTGGTTCTCCTACTGGATTGATAACCTTGGTTCTTAACTGAGGGAAATACTTATCTCTACTATACTGCATCATCCTCTCCTCTTCGGGGAAATACCAACGCAGACTACAAGTAGCAGGAACAATTTCTGAAGCCGTTGCCGGGGAGACATCATCAAAATTACCAAGTACCTTCGCACAAACTATCATTCACTTGCATTTACTTTATTTTCCTTTTTATTTGCATTTGCCTCTCATTTTCATCTCCCCCACTTCTAATTTTTTTTACAAAAAAACACAAAAATATTTTTATTTGCTTGTTTGCTAATTTGCTTGCTTTGTCGCGATGTCTCAAGAAAATATAAAATTGTGTGACTTTTCCAATACTAAAAATAATGATTTTATTAGTACTCATATTGCTCCTCCCGCCACTAGTGCGGAGTCGTGTGACATTAATGCTGCCTTGCTTAATCTTGTTATGAAAGAACAATTTTCTGGTAGTCCTAATGAAGATGCCGCATCCCATCTAAATACTTTCGTTGAACTTTGTTGTATGCAAAAGAAGAAAGATGTGGATAATGATATTGTCAAATTGAAATTATTTCCGTTCTCACTACGAGATCATGCTAAAACTTGGTTTTCATCCTTGCCTAGAAATAGTATTGATTCTTGGGATAAGTGTAAGGATGCTTTTATTACCAAGTATTTTCCTCCCGCTATGATTATTTCTTTAAGAAATCAAATTATGAATTTTAAGCAACTTGAGCATGAACATGTTGCACAATCTTGGGAGAGAATGAAATTAATGATAAGAAATTGCCCAACTCATGGTTTGAATTTATGGATGATCATACAAAAAAATTATGCGGGACTAAACTTTGTCTCTAGAAATTTGCTAGACTCTGCCGCATGTGGTACTTTTATGGAAATTACATTGGGAGAAGCAACAAAACTTCTTGATAATATTATCGAAAATTATTCTCAATGGCACACTGAACGAACTCCAACTGGTAAGAAGGTAAATTCTGTTGAAGAAATTAATACTTTGAGTGATAAGATGGATGCTCTATTGAAATTGGTTGCTAGCAAAAATGCCCATATTGATCCCAATGATGTGCCATTGTCTACTTTGATTGAGCAAAATAATGATGCTATTGATGTGAATTTTGTCTCTAGAAATAATTTCAACAACAATGCGTATAGGGGTAATTTCAACCCTAGACCGTTTCCTGGAAATTCCTCTAATAATTATGGCAATCCTTATGGTAATTCTTATAATAATAATAATAATAATAATAATAATAGGATGCCCTCTGATCTTGAAAGTAATATTAAAGAATTTATTAATTCTCAAAAGAATTTCAATGCTATGATAGAAGAAAAATTGAATAGAGTTGATAAATTGGCTAGGAACATGGATAGAATTGCTCATTGACGCTGTCCTGGATTACGGGGTGCTAACCGGGCTGACTCGGTTCCTCGGATGGGCCGATGTGCCCCCGTACGTGATCAAGATGGACTCCGGAAGCCGCGCATGGGAGACGTGATCAAGGCTGCCTCTACCGAAGACTTGTAGTACACTTCAAGATTACTCCAGCCTCCTTACTCCAAGATACCGACCTTGTAACCCTAGATACCCTCCCTGGCGTGTATATAAGCCATAGGGTTTAGCCCGTAGGGGACATAACAAAAACGCAACATCGAACACCTAGCTTTAGGAGTTAGACACATATTACGATCTCGAGGTAGATCAACTCTGTACTCGATACATCTCCATTAATATAAACAGAAGCAGGACGTAGGGTTTTACCTCCATCAAGAGGGCCCGAACCTGGGTAAAACATCGTCTCCATTTGTCTCTGTTACCATCGATCCGAGATCCGCAGCTCGGGACCCCCTACCCCGAGGTCTGCCGGTTTTTACACCGACACTGGTGCTTTCATTGAGAGTTCTGCTGCACGATCACCAGAAGGATAAATGGCTCATCTATGAATCAATCGCGGTAATTGCTGTGGGGACGTCTACACCCCCGGACAGCTTTTCGTCTTCGACATCATGATGTTCTGCGCCGATTCGACGGGACACCTGACTTCCGTCGAGAACTACGCTCCAGGACAGGTCATAACCTTCGGTGGCCTTGAGTACACTGCCGATTCCCACGGTGAACTCGTCTTGTCGGGATTGACGCCGGGCCTGATCGAGAGCTCGGCCGGTTCTGGAGGCTCGATTCTGGAACCAAACTCTGTCATGACATCTTTTGAGATCACTGACACCGCCACACCGGCTGGTCCCTCCCCGACTCCTAGTACGGAGAGAGATCCGGCTCCCACTGCCGAAGCAGTGCCGATACCAGAGATGATTTCGAATCAAAACTCCGGATTACATTCAGATCCCCTTCGCTCCGAAGACGCGCCTGATCACACGCAGGATGTACTTCGAATCAGCCCTGCCTATGGCGCATCCATGGATCCCGAAGAGTTATCTCATCTTGATGAGATGCTTTGCCGCATCCAGAGCATGTCCATCTCGGACGGAAAGACTTCGGTTTATGATCAGATCGGACTTAAAGCCGACAATAGGGAAATTTACATCCCACCCACCACCCACCTAGTCGCCACGATCGATGATTTAACCGACGTGTTGGACTACGGCGAACCCTCAGATATGGATGAGGACGCCGACGACCCCATCGAGGACACCTTGCCCTCGGTCAACACGGGCAAGTGGACCGCCACATCCACTTACGATGTCTATATGGTGGACACCCCCAAATCCCCTCCCAGACGCCGGCGCCGGCGCCGAAGGGGTAATAATGGGGAACCCAGTGGCAATGACGCAACAGCCAATAACGGCAATGAGGTGGACGGCGACGCCGATAACCTTGAGGAGGACATTCAAGCATCCCCAGAAAGGAACGGCACACCAGACCGACCTCTTGTGGACTCTGATCCCGATGACCTCTTTGAAGGAGCCGACGACAATTACATGCCGGAGTCCGAGGAGGACGACAGCCTCGGTACCGAGGACTTCATCGTCCCTGAGGACCCCTTCGAACAAGAACGCTTCCGACGACGCCTTGTCGCGATGGCCCGGAGCTTAAAACGCAAGCAGCAGCAGCTGCAGGATAATACCGACACACTGAATGATAAGTGGGTTGAAGTGCTCTCCACCGAGCAGGATATGGAGAACCGATGCCATAGTGCGCCGAAGTCTTACCCACGCAGGTGCCTCTTACCAGAATTTGATGAAGAGCTCGCTGACGACCTCGATCGGCCCCCTAGAGGCCGGGACAGGCCAAGACGAGAAGACCATGGTGAAAGGCCACCTCCACGCCGTCATGGTAAAGACCCCGTGGACTACCTAGATCCTCACGACACTAGACGTCGTATTGAAGAAAATAGAGCACCCCCTCGGTCCATGTACGGATCAAGGGGACGTGCCCCCGCTGGGCCCAATGGCTACTATGCCTGGATGGATAGGAATGGCCGTGCCCGAGATCAAGCTTACTCATGGCTCTCTCCTGAAACCCGACGAGATCCTCCTCGGTCCCGAGGTCCAGCTCACCCTATCTGCTTTACAGACAAGGTGATGGAGCATCAATTTCCTGAAGGGTTTAAACCCATTAACATCGAATCATACGATGGCACCACCGACCCGGCAGTTTGGATCGAGGATTTTCTCCTACATATACACATGGCCAACGGAGATGATCTCCATGCCATCAAATATCTGCCGCTCAAGTTAAAGGGGCCAGCAAGACACTGGCTTAATAGCCTCCCTCCTCACTCTATTGGCAGCTGGGAAGCCCTAGAAGACGCTTTTCGAGCAAACTTCCAGGGCACGTATGTCCGACCTCCGGACGCTGACGACCTCAGCCGTGTTACCCAGCAGCCTGGCGAATCAGCCTGGAAATTCTGGAACAGGTTCCTCACCAAGAAGAACCAGATCATAGACTGCTCCGAAGCCGAGGCCATCGCCGCATTCAAAAATAATATTCGAGATGAATGGCTAGCTCGACAGCTCGGCCAGGATAAGCCGATGACTATGGCTTCCCTGACCTCTCTGATGACCCGCTTTTGCGCGGGAGAGGATAGCTGGCTCGCCCGAAGTACTCATAACGGCGAGGCGGGCACCTCGGAAACCCGCGACGCCAATGGAAAACCAAAGCGCAATAAAAATAAGCGCAGGTATAAAAACGGCGGAAGCGACACTGAAGACGCCGCAGTCAATGCTGAATTCGCCAGACCTAAATCCGGGCAGAAAAGAAAACCCTATAAGGGGAACAAAGATGGACCTAGCCAGCTTGACAGGCTCCTGGACCGCCCATGTGGGATTCATGGTACTCAGGAAAAACCAGCAACACACACTAATAGGAATTGCTGGGTCTTCAAACAAGCTGGCAAGGTAGCGGCAGAGGGTCAGAATAAAACCCAACACCGCAGCGACGACGAGGATGAACCTCGGCAGCCCAATAATGGAGGGCAAAAGAAATTTCCCAACAAGGTAACAGAGGTCAATATGATCTAAGTCACCCACATCCCTAAACAGGAGAGAAAACGTGTGCTTCGGGACATATATGCGTTGGAGCCAGTCGCCCCGAAGTATAACCCATGGTCGGCTTACCCGATCACTTTCAACAAGCACGATCAGCCGACCAACGTCAGGCATGGCGGATCTGCGGCGCTCGTTCTGGACCCTATTGTTGATGGTTATCATCTAACACGCGTCCTGATGGACGGGGGGAGCAGTCTTAACCTCATCTATGAGGACACTGTTCGGAAGATGGGCATTGACTCATCACGGATAAAGCCGAGCTCTACCACCTTTAAAGGTGTCATTCCGGGCGTCGAGGCCCGTTGTACCGGGACAGTCACCCTCGAGGTAGTCTTCGGTTCGCCCGAGAACTTCAGAAGCGAGGAGTTAATCTTCGACATCGTACCCTTCCGGAGTGGATACCACGCCCTCCTAGGGCGCACATCGTTTGCACGCTTCAACGCAGTCCCGCATTACGCCTACCTCAAGCTCAAAATTCCGGGACCTAACGGTGTAATCACAGTCAATGGTAATACCGAACGTTCACTCCGGACAGAGGAACAGACCGCGGCTTTTGCAGCCGGTGGTCCAAGCGTCCGAGGAGGCAACCCGTAGCGATAAACGCGCCGCTCGCTCTTTGAAGCGAGCTCAGGCTGCACAACTCAACCTCGGCCAGCTACACCCGCACCCGAAATAGGGATGTGGGCTCCTCGCATGCCCCAGCTGCGGGCACTACGTGCCCCGTGTGCACAACTTCACACTCAAAATTCCCTGGGATGCTGAGGAGCCAATACAACTACCCATGTGTCACGCGCAGATTAACCACGTGAAGACAAGGCTTAGAGCCCCTACATAGGCAGGTATCTGTAAAAGAAGTAGCCAAGCATCACTACGTCTCTGTGGCCTTAACCACAGAACGACTCCGGCCAACACCGCCCTTCGAGGAACTCGGTCAATCAAACACTTAGAGTGTATAAAGGGCCAGTCAGGCATCGACCTTCGCAAAACACTTCGTCATCATTCGGGACGATCTGGTCAACAGTTCGGAAACGCAGACGTGCGGTAGGCTTCGGTACGGATCCTTTAAAATCCGTCAGTAATTATCCGACCTGTTTTTTCCTTCTTCCCTCCTTACTATTTACGTTGTACTCTTTCAATTACTCTCGTCACAACTGGGCACGTACATGATTGATATTATGCAATAAAGAAACTATGCTCTTTGAAGGTCTCTATTGTATTTCTTTATCAGCATAGCTCGAAGACGATGAAGTTCTCTAGAAAAGATGCAATTGTATAATAAAGTCCGATGTATTCAGCGTCTCGGATTTTGCCTTATATGCATCGGTTTCGAACCTAGATTTTGGTCAATAGTTGGGTTGCCCGGCTCCTATGTGTACCCCTTACGTTTCCGATAAATTCGGCTAAGGGCGTAACGGGAGAACCACTGCGATTGCGCCGGCAGGTCAATTGGCGTGGCGCCTCAGTGGAGAAAGCCGAAAACTGACTATCTAGGTGTGCGTAAACTGGTCCGCCATCCGGAGACCGCGTCCAGCGATGTGATCATAGAGATCACCCGTGTTAAACGAAGGGCTTTTATTTTTTAAGCCGAAGTGTGCCATGGCCTAGACCTCGGCCAATTAGGCTGAACACTTCCCGCACTGGGGGTTGGTCATCACCCCCACAGTCAAACTCATATGACTAAGTGACAGAAATCAAGCCACTATAGTCCGATTGCCTCATTCCTCTAAGACATCGACCGCCCATGGGTACCGAGACGTCGGCTAAGGGTCAAGTATGGCTTAGGGAACACCCTTTGTATGACCTACACTGGGGCTGAAGCCGACGACTGGCCACTCTCATTTTAAAAAGTCATATCGGAGGAATAATCGAATTATTAAATACACACATTTGGAATTTCAAGCCATTTTCATTTACCAAACGATAAAGTTTTTACATCATACACTTCGGCATTCCGGACTACCTAAAACAACAAGGTGTTCTTAGGACACATGGCCTCGGTAGCCCGAGCTCCTGCCTCTACCTCGGTGAAGAACTGCTCGGCGGTCCGCGGCTTGTCGGCAGGCGGGCCAGCAGCACAAGTCTCCGCATCAACTTTGCGGAAGTGTGTCTTCACGCAAGCATATGCCCTCCGAGCCCCTTCGAAGCACGCGGACCTCTTCCAGCGGTTCACGCAGGGTACGACATCTCGGAGACGAGCTGTCAGGCCGAAGAGGCTCCTCGGCATGGCTTCGGCCGGCCACAGAGCGACGCAGAGGTCCTGGAGCGCTGGCCTTGTCATGCGGAATAGCTCGACCAGCTGCTTCACTCGATGATTCAGCAGCTGCGCCGACGGCGACCCCGGGAATTGACCCCAGAAGGCTTTCTCCACCTCATGACCCGCCAGTTGGCCGAAGTAGGCCACCGCATCCTCCGCGCTCTGCGGGAGATCCTCGAAGACCTTTGCGGAACGCCATAATTGGGTGAGCTCGGCACACCCGTTACTGCCAAACGTACACTGCAGCAAAAATTTCTTACCCGAGGCGATTTGCTCCACTTGCTGGAGCACCTCGCGATCCGCTCGGGCCGAGGTCTTGAGCTCGGAGTGGGCATGCTGCAGCTTCTCGAGCTCCTCCTTCGTCCGCTGCCCCTCCTCCTAAAGTTTGTCGCGCGCTTCGAACGCGCCCTTCAGGGTCTCCTCGACCTCTAGCACCCTTGCCTGGTGCTTCTCTCCGGCCGCCTTCTCGGCGGCCCGCGCCTTCTCGGCTGCGGCAACAGCAGCCTTCTGCTATCGCACTTCCTTCCGAGCCCTTTCAAACTCGGCCTTGAGCGTCTCCAGCTTCGCTGTTAACATATTTAAGTCTTAGTTGTTTCCTTTAAACATCCGACATACCATGCAAGTTTAACCTTGCTTACCTTGAGATCGCTCGAGTCTCTGGTTTACCTCCGCCATCTCTTCGGCGACGGAGTCCGGAACCAAGGTCGACACCTGGAAAGGTACAGATACTTTTTAGAAAGTCAACGGTCTAGGCCATCAACATGCCCTAGGACAGCTACTTCGAGTAGCGCCTTGGGGGCTACTGCACAGGCTCCTATGTTCTCAAGCGACCCCGATGACGGTTTCTCGAAACCGACCTCGGGCTCGGGGGCTACTCAATTATTACGCCGTTTAGCAGGCTACACTTTTATGTCCTCGGACAAAATTCATACAAACAACGCAAACCGAATGCGCAGAAGACGTACCTCGAAACCTGCTACGAGGTTCTTGAAAACCTCGTGCAGGCCGGCCTCTGCAGACCGGTAGCCATCTAGCGCCGTGCCTATCAAGGCACGGTGCTCCTCCTTGAGGGAGCAGCCCTTTAGGGCCTCCTCTACCTCCTCGGGCCACCCCGCGCCGGTCCGTCCTCGGACAGCAGGCTGGGGTGGAGGAATGACCTCAGATAGATCCACCCGAGGAGCCACCATTTGTGGAGGCGGTGCCGAGGTAGACTCCGGCTGGGCCGATGTCTGGCCCAGCCCTTCTTCGATGACCTCGGGGCGCTTCGTCCCCGGGTCTTGTTGGGTCGAGGTTTCGACCTCGCCCATGACCACCGCCTCGTCGGCCCCCGCCGTGTTGACCTCGGGGGCCAGGGTGGATGTTGCCTCCCCCAGACCGACTTGCATCGGGGGAGAAGCAGCGGGCTCTGGAGTCCCGCTGGCGGACGGCAGCCCGCTCGAGGAGCCGCTGGGGATCACCTTCGGCGGACTGTGTATGAAAAGTTGCTTCTGTAAAATTTCCCTTGATGAAACAATGACTCAAACGAGGAAGACAAGGACAAGGGCTTACCCTCGAGGTACCGGCTTCTTCCTCCCCGTTGCGAGGGGGTCTTCCTTTGAGTCACCGGAGAGCTCGGCTCTCTCCGATGACTTGTTGGCAGCCTCAGATGAGGCTCGCCTCGACCTCTTTTTGCCCTTGGGCGGCATGGCCACGTCGGCATCTTCTAACATCGACCTCTTCCCCTTCGGGGAGGGGGGGGGGGAATCTCCTCCTCGTCCTCCTCGGCGTCGCCGTCTTGAGCGGCGGAGGTGTGTGTCTCTTCTGACCGGGTGACCGAGGTCCCCCGGGTCCGAGCACTAGACTTCCCCGTCTGGGACTTCGTCCCTTTGGAGGCCACCACGTGTGGCTCCTCGGTCAGAAGTGCCGAGAGCAGGGGAGTTGGGGGTTTTTCCGGCAGAGGGGCGGGGCATCGTACCCCTTTTACCCAAGCCGACCAATTCTGTAAAATGTCAAAACATGACGGCTCAGATACAAACTTTACTCCTCGGAGCAATGAGAAAAGAATGAAAATTGAAGAACGGAACCACTCACCGGGGGGGCCTCGTAGCCGTGCTCGAGGCCGCTGTCCTCTCCCTCCACTGGAATCTTGTCCTTGGCCAGCTTCATGAGCTTTGTCCACATAGTGGCCAAGGTGGAGCGGAAGAAGGTGTTGATGGTGTCCATGTCCTCGGGCTTCTGCGCCCACATGGGGGTGGCCCGAAGTTGGAGAGGAAGGATGCGGCGGCTGAGCATGACGTTGATGACATCGGCCAGCTCAGTCTTCCCTGTGGTGGTCCACCACACGATCCTCTCGACCAAGGTCTCTACCTCTTCGGCCTTCCCCCAGGCGACGCCCTTTTCCTTCCAAGATTTGAGTTTCTTGGGAGGCCCGGCTGAGAAGGCCGGGACCTCGGTTCGACCATCGGCAAGGGGTTCGGTGATGTAGAACCACTCCTTTTGCCATTCCTTCACCGTTTCGATGAAGGTGCCTTTGAACTAAGTGGCCCCCTGGTTCTTGCTGATCATGGCCCCTCCGCACTCCGCGAGTTCGGAGCCACTTGACTTCGGTTTGATCCCGAAGAGCTTCAGCCATAGGCCGAAGTGTGGCTCACAACGGAAGAAGGCCTCGCAAACTGTTATGAAGGCAGCGAGGTGGAGAATGGAGTTGGGGGCTAGGTGATGGAAATCTAACCCGTAGTAAAACATGATCCCGCACACGAAAGGGTGCAGCGGAAACCCCATGCCTCGGATGAGGTGGGGGACAAAGACCACCCGCTCCCCGGCGTTGGGAGCGGGTACCAGCTCATCGGCCGCTAGAGCACGGGCGGTGATGGTATGGGCTAGGTACCCCGCGTCGCGTAGCTCAGCGATGGTCACCGCCATCACGGTGGAGCCACCCCAGTGCCCCTTAAGGGTATCGGCCATGGCTGGTGAGGGAGTTAAGCTCGCGAAAGAGGAAAGCGTGTATGCTGGATCTGAGCACTAGAGCTAGACGAAGCAGCTGCGAGGGAGGAATGGGAGCGTAGGCTGTCGCGCTGTTCTCCCCTTTTCTTTTATAAAGCCTGTGAAAGGCCAAGAGCCCCCTTTGCTGCGCCGATAAATTCGTGATTACTGTAAAAAATGCCATTGATACATATGGGGGGAAACAAAATCTTGATGATATCCCTAAGAAAGTGGACACGATCTCTGTTTCGAAGGGACGTGCCAGTAAACGAGCTGCCTCAAACCGCGATTTGAGGATGGGGGAGTAACTGCTTGACCCATCATGGGGTGAGCCTCTCCGTTAAAGTTGTCAGGCATTGGATTGTTCATACCTGTATGACCAGTCTTCGAGACTAAGATATCCACACCCCTCGGGCAGGGTACTAGTTCGGTTGGACCTCGGATGTCGATGCTCTATTAAAGAGAATCCGAAATGTAAAGGGGGAACTCGTCTGTCAAGCCAAAGACTCCGGATCCGAAGTAATATCTGTCGACCATCGTCCTCGGCGTAGAAAGACCAGTTCGGGGGCTACTGACGGTGTCCTGGATTAGGGGGTGCTAACCGGGCTGACTCGGTTCCTCAGATGGGCCGATGTGCCCCCGTACGTGATCAAGATGGACTCCGGAAGCCGCGCATGGGAGACGTGATCAAGGCTGCCTCTACCGAAGACTTGTAGTACACTTCAAGATTACTCCAGCCTCCTTACTCCAAGATACCGACCTTGTAACCCTAGATACCCTCCCTGGCGTGTATATAAGCCATAGGGTTTAGCCCATAGGGGACATAACAAAAACGCAACATCGAACACCTAGCTTTAGGAGTTAGACACATATTACGATCTCGAGGTAGATCAACTCTGTACTCGATACATCTCCATTAATATAAACAGAAGCAGGACGTAGGGTTTTACCTCCATCAAGAGGGCCCGAACCTGGGTAAAACATCGTCTCCCTTTGTCTCTGTTACCATCGATCCGTGATCCGCAGCTCGGGACCCCCTACCCCGAGGTCTGCCGGTTTTTACACCGACACTCATGATGTGGAAAATCTCAAAACTAAAATCTTGCCACCCAAGCATGATATAAATGAGTCTATTAAAGCTATCTATGTCTCCATTAATGAAAGTAAAGAAAGAACCGCTAGGTTGAGAGCTAAGCAAGAATTTTTAGAAAAAGCGATTCCACCCGGTTTCTATCATAGTTATGATGAAGATATTAAAATGATTGGTGTCACTCCTATTGAATCGCTATTTAGTAACATAAAACTTGATGAAAAAGGGACTAGAGGAGTCAACTTTAGATAGAAGGAGTCCCACTTGCTTGGAGGGTGATAATCTTGATCATAAAATTGAAAAAGTGGGTTTGGAGAGGTCAAAACTTTAAATAGTAATGCACCCACTACTTTGGATTACAAGGACTTTAATTATGATAGTTGTTCTTTGATTGAGTGTATTTCCTTGTTGCAATCCATGATTAATTCATCAAATGCATATGAACAAAATAAAGCTTTCACTAAACATATTGTAGAAGCCATGATGAAAGCACATGAAGAAAAGCTTGAGTTAGAAGTATCAATTCCTAGAAAATTACAAGATGAATGGGAACCTACTATTAAAGTCAAAATTAAATATTATGAGTGTAATGCCCTTTGTGATCTTGGTGCTAGCATTTTCACTATACCAAAGTCTTTGTGTGATGTGCTAGGTCTCACCGACATGGATCCTTGTTCCCTTAATTTGCATCTTGCGGATTCCACTATTAAAAAGCCATTGGGTAGAATAAATGATGTGCTTATTCTTGCAAATAGAAATTATGTGCCCGTTAACTTTAATGTTCTTGACATTGAATTCAATCCTTCTTAGCCCATAATACTTGGTAGGCCTTTTCTTCGAACAATTGGTGCTATTATTGATATGAAAGAAGGTAATATAAGATTTCAATTTCCACTAAAGAAAGGGATGGAACACTTCCCTAGAAATATAATTAAAGCACCTTATGAATCCATTATGAGGCCACTTATGGAATTAACTCCAAGGATGACAACATTTGAAACTATGCATTATGTCTAGCTAGGGGCATAAAACAATAGCGCTTGTTGGGAGGCAACCCAATGAATAAAATAATTTTTTTCTTTTACCTTCTGTTTTTGAGTGTTTGAACAATTATATCTTCTGTTATGATTGTATTTTTATGTTTTAATTACTGTTTGTGCCAAGTAATGCCTTTGGGATGATTTGGAAGATAGTATGATAGATGTTGTTGGAAAACAGAAACTTTTGCGTCCAGTGCTGGAATTTTGTTTTTTTCCCGAAGTATCAGAACCTTCTGAATGTTTTACACAGTATTTATATATTAATTTCCCACGTTGTCCTAATTTTTCAGAATTTTTGGAGTTACAGAAGTATGACGATAATTCAGATCTTTACAGACTGTTCTGTTTTAGACAGATTCTGTTTTTGTTGCATAGTTTGCTTATTTTGATGAATCTATGGATCGTATCGGGGTGTATGAGTCATGGAGAAGTTGGAGTACAGTAGCATTATGCCAATATTAAATATGAATCAATTTACAACAGTACCTAAAGTTTAAGATTTGTTTGTTATACTAACGGATCTCACGAAGTTTCTGTTGAGTTTTGTGTGCTGAAGTTTTCAAGTTTTGGGTGAGACTACGATGGATAAAGGAATAAGGAGCGGCAAGAGCCTAAGCTTGGGGATGCCTAAGGCACCCCAAGGTAATATTCAAGGAATACTCAAGTGTCTAAGCTTGGGGATGCCCCGGAAGGCATCCCCTCTTTCGTCTACAATCTATCGGTAACTCACTTGGAGCTATATTTTTATTCATCACATGATATGTGTTTTACTGGGAGCGTCTTGTGATATAGTTTGTTTGCTTTTGTTTTCTTTTTAGTTTGTCACAATCATCTTTGCTTAACACACCTTTTTGAGAGGGACACACATTATTCATGATTTGTTAGAATACTCTATGTGCTTCACTTATATCTTTTGAGATAGGCAGTTGCTCTAGTGCTTCACTTATATCTTTTAGAGCACGGCGGTGGTTTTATTTTAAAGAAATAGTTTCACTCTCATGCTTCACTTATATATTTTTGAGAGTCTCATGATAGCAATGGTAATATGCACGGGTTATGAATTTGGTCCTGATATGATATGTATACAAGAGGGATATAATAAAAACTTTCATGTAGATCACTGAATATGATAAGTTTGATTCCTTGCAATAGTTTTGTGATATTAAGATGGTAATAAGTAGATAATTGTGGTTTAGTAAGAATATTGGTGTTAAGGTTTGTGATTCTCGAAGCATGCACGTATGATATGTCATTATGCTAAGAAGTTGGAGCATGATTTATTGTTGATTGTCTACCTTATGAGTGGCGGTCGGGGACGAGCGATGGACCTTGTCCTACCAATCTATCCCTCTAGGGGCATGCATAGCAGTACTTTGCTTCGAGGGCTAATAAACTTTCGCAATAAGTATGTGAGTTCTTTATGACTAATGTGAGTCCATGGATTATACGCACTCTCACCCTTCCGCAATTTGCTAGCCTCTTCGGTACCGTGCATTGCCCTTTCTCACATCGAGAATTGGTGCAAACTTCGCTGGTGCATCCAAACCCCATGATATGATACGCTCTATCACACATAAGCCTCCTTATATCTTCCTCAAAACAGCCACCATACCTACCTATCATGACATTTCCATAGCCATTCCGAGATATATTGCCATGCAACTTCCCCCGTTCCATTTTTATGACACACATCATCATTGTCATATTGCTTTGCATGATCATATAGCTGACATAGTATTTGTGGCTCAGCCACCGTTCATCATTTTTATACATGTTACGCTAGCATCATTGCACATCCTGGTACACTGCCAGAGGCATTCATATAGAGTCATATTTTGTTCTAGTATCGAGTTGTAATGTTGAGTTGTAAGTAAATAGAAGTGTGATGATCATCATAATTAGAGTGGGAATTTTTCATTATAGAACTTGGCTTGTATATTTCGATGACGGGCTTCCTCAAAATGCCCGAGGTCTTCATGAGCAAGCAAGTTGGATGCACACCAACTTAGTTTTCATGTTGAGCTTCATATACTTATAGCTCTTAGTGCATCCGTTGCATGGCAATCCCTACTCCTCGCATTGACATCAATTGATGGGCATCTCCATAGGCCGTTGATTAGCCTCGTTGATGTGAGACTATCTTCTTATTTTTGACTTCTCCTATTTATCTCTACCACCACACTCTATTCCACCCATAGTGCTATATCCATGGCTTGCGCTCATGTATTGAGTGGGAGTTGAAAAAGCTGAAGCGCGTTAAAAAGTATGAACCAATTGCTCGGCTTGTCATCGGGGTAGTGCATGATAAATACTTTGTGTTAAGAAGATGGAGCATGACAGGATTGTATGATTTTGTAGGGATAACGTTCTTTAGCATTTTTATTTTGAAAGACATGATTGTTTATTAGTATGCCTGAGTATTGATGTCTTTATATCAAATTATAGACTATTGCTTTCAATCATTCGGATCTTATTATTCATACCGTAAGAGAAAGATTACATGATGAAACATGATAGGCAGCATTCCACATCAAAAATTCTGTTTTTATCATTTACCTACTCGAGGACGAGCAGGAATTAAGCTTGGGGATGCTTGATACGTCTCCAACGTATCTATAATTTTTGATTGTTCCATGCTATTATAGTATCAATCTTGGATGTTTTGTATGCAATTATATGCCATTATATATCATTTTTGGGGACTAACCTATTAACTCAGTGCCCAGTGCCAGTTGCTGTTTTTTTGCTTGTTTTTGCCTTTTCAGAAAATCATTATAAAAAAGTGTCCAAACGAGAAACAAAACTTTGGATTAATTTTTTCTGGACCAGAAGAGACCCAGGAAGCTTCGGGAGAAGACCAGAAGAGCCACGAGGAGGCGGCAAGCCTGGAGGGCGCGCCCCAGGGGGGTGGCCGCGCCCCCCACGCTTGTGGCCCCCTCATGGCACCTCTTGACCTAATTCATTCGCTATAAATTCACAAATATTCCCAAACCAACAAAGAGACAAAAGAGAAAACCTTTCTGCAGCCGCAAGCCTCTGTTCTTCTGCGATCCCTTCTGGAGGCCTTTTCCGGTACTCTGCCGGAGGGGGAATTGATCACGGAGGGCTTCTACACCAACCTTGCTGCCCTTCCGATGATGTGTGAGTAGTTTACCATAGACCTACGGGTCCATAGATAGTAGCTAGATGGCTTCTTCTCTCTCTTTGATCTTCAATACCATGTTCTCCTCGATGTTCTTGGAGTTCTATCCAATGTAATCTTCTTTTGCGGTGTGGGATCCGATGAATTGTGAGTTTATGATCAGATTATTCATGAGAAATATTTGAGTCTTCTCTAAACTCTTTTATGCATGATTGTTATAGCTTTGTATTTCTCTCCGATCTATCGATTTGTTTTGGCCTACTAGATTGATTTATCTTGCAATGGGAGAGGTGCTTTGTGATGGGTTCAATCTTGCGGTGCTCAATCCCAGTGACAGAAGGGGACATGACACAAATTTGTATTGTTGCCATTAAGGATAAAAAGATGGGGTTTAATCATATTTCTTGAGTTTACTTTGTCTACATAATGTCATCTTGCTTAAGGCATTACTCTGTTTCATACTTAATACCCTAGATGCATGCTGGATAGCGGTCGATGGGTGGAGTAATAGTAGTAGATGCAGGCAGGAGTCGGTCTACTTGTCTCGGACGTGATGCCTATATACATGATCATTGCCATGAATCCGTCATAATTATTTGCTTTTCTATCAATTGCCCAACAGTAATTTGTTTACCCATCGTATGCTATGTGTTCGAGAGAGAAGCCTCTAGTGAAAACTATGGCCCCCAGTCTACTTTATCATATATTAAAAACCTAAAAATACCTTGCTGAAATTTATTTACTTCTATTTTTATTAGTATTTTAGTTTATCTATTTACCTCGATAAGATTTAATCCTTGCAAATAACCGCTAAGAGGATTGACAACCCTCTTATTTTGTGTTGGGTGCAAGTGTTTGCTCTTGTGTGTGTAGGTGCGCTTAACGGAATTTTGCTTGGTTCTCCTACTAGATTGATAACCTTGGTTCTTAACTGAGGGAAATACTTATCTCTACTATACTGCATCATCCTCTCCTCTTCGGGAAAATACCAATGCAGACTACAAGTAGCAACGCAGCGCAATAAGTACGGCTTATCGAAGGCTATCTGCTTCACCTGTTGAAGCTCCTCGCGGTTCGCCCTCACCTGGGTCTGGACCTCCTTACAAGCCAAGCTCAGCTTTTCGAGCTCGGCGGCCTTGTTCTTCTGGTCGTCCTGAAGGGCGTCGCGTTGTGTGAACAAACCCTTCAGGTCTTCTTCGACCTCGATCACCCGGGCCTGGTCCTTGCCTCGGGCAGCCTTCTCTTCGGCTAGCTCTGAGCTAACCTTCTAAGATGTAGCCTTATGTTGTTCGGCTTCTTGCCGAGCTTTTTTAAGCTCGGCTTGGAGGGTTTCTACCTCCGGTGCGGCAGCTGGAAAACAATAAACACCTTTGTGATAAAAATGCTTCTATTTAAGCAATATTGACTACAGGGTGCCAGTCTCTCTCTCACCTTGCGAGTTATCCATCTTCTTTTTGAGCAGATCGATATCCTTCTCGGAGAGCGCGAGCTTGTGGTTTAGCTCCTCCAATTCCCTCGAGATGGACACCGAAGTAAAGGCCGAGGCCTAAAATTAAGTTATTAGTCACCGAATGCGATATCGATCCTCTGATCGGCTTTGTTAAATCCAATCAGAGTCTCGGGGGCTACTGCATATTTACTTTTTTCTGCCGGTTAAGCTATAATCAGACGACTCCCAAGTTAGTTTATTAAAACTAACTTAGGGCTTGGGGGCTACTGTCACTACGCTCTTAAGCATACTTTCGAAGTTTTTCTTCCGATAGAACTAAGTTTTTGGAAAAATTTCCCATATTGGTCTGTTAAGGGCTACTGGGTATATGGGGTGCTCACTAAAAGCCCTGGAATCATAAAAATGGAAAAGTTATGTTTTCTGTACCTCGGAACCTTTGAAAAGGCTTTTGAAGGCCTCCTTCATTCCGGTCTCCATAGACCGAAAGTGATGGAATGCCGCGCCAAGTAGGGCACGGTGTTCGGGAAGTATGGAAGAGCTCGTCACAGCTGCCTCCATCTCTTCTTGCCACCCCGCGGGAACCTGTCCTAGAACAGGCGGGGATGGGGGGACTACCTCGGCTCCTCCCCCCATAGAGGCAGGAATGGTCGCCTCCGGTTGTCGCGGTGGCTCAGGGGCGACCGAGACCAAGGACTCGGGGCGGACTAGCTCCCTCTCTTCTTCAACCAAAGTGGTTCATTCCCCTTGGTCCTCGGCGACCGAGGTTTGAGCCTCGGTCATAGGAACACCAGTGCTGCCTTCCGCGTTGGACGCGGGAGGAGCCGGGTGTGATGACACCTCCATTTGCTCGCCTCGAGTAGGGAAGGGGGACGCCCATGCGCCTGTGCCGCTTTTGGCCATATCAGCCGGTGGGAGCTCATCCTCTGATCCTCTGTCGTCGAGGAAGACGCGCTGCGAACTATGCAAACAGACGGCATGTCGTAAAATTAAAAAAGCATTAATAATGAAATGCCATGTAAAGCACATTAACTAAAGATACCTTGTCGGCTGCGGCTTTTCCCTGCGCGGCTGAGGTAGCGAGTCCTCGGAGGACTCGGAAAGCGTGACCTTGGTGGGGGCAGAGGTCTGGCCGAGCTAGTCCGAGGAGGCTTTCCGGAGCCTTCTTCGAGTTTGGGGAGGGTCATCCTCCTCGACGCCCTCGGACGCCACTCTTTTCCTCTTCGGGGAAGAGGCCTCCTCTTCCCCCTCGTCCTCCTTCTCCTCCTCCTCGTGGATGGAGGAGGCGTGGGTGTCCTCGGATCTGGCATCCGAGGGACCTTGGATGCGCAAGCCCTCCCACTTCCTCTTCGGCTCCTTCTTCTCCTTGACCGAAACCTCGTATGGTTTCTCGGCCAAGCAAGCTTCGAGCTGAGGAGTCTGGGGTTCCTCGGGCAATGGCGCTGGGCACTTCATTTTCTCCGCCCTGGTACGCTAGCCCTGATCATGAGAAAAAGAGCTCAATTACTGTGCTGAAAAGTTGAAAGGTGTGGAAGGGATAAAAAGCAGCGCAAGTAAACTATTTTACCTCAGATTGACCATGAGCGGCATCAAGGCCGCAGTCTTCTCCCACCTTGGGGAATTTATTCTTGGACAGCTTGAAGAGCGCCATCCAAATGCCGTCAAGGTTAGTGCAGAAGAACTTCTACATGGGTGCTTCGTCCTCTGGCTTGTAAAGCCACATCGGATTGGCCCGAAGTTGGAGGGGAGATTGCGGCGATGAAGCATGACTTGGACCACATCCACCAGCTTCACGCCTTTCCCGATCATCGATTTGATCCTATTTTGGAGCGATTCCACCTCGGTCGGGTTCCCCCAATCGAGGCCCTTCTTTGTCCAGGAGACGAGTCTCTTCGGAGGATCGGCTGTGAAGGAGGGACCTTCGCCTGGTCTCCGACAGGCAGCTCGATGATATAAAACCACTCCCGCTACCACACTTTGATTGTCTCCACAAAGGTGCCTTCCGGCTAGATCACCTTAGGCAGCTTGCTTACCATGGCCCCGCCGCAGTCCGCTAGCTGGGCGCGGCTGCTCTTCGGCTTGATGCTGAAAATCTTCAGCCATAAGCCGATGTGCGACTCAATGCGGAGGAAGGCCTCACAAACGGTGATAAAGGCCGCGATGTGAAGAATTGAGTTTGGGGCTAGATGGTGGAAATCTAGCCTGTAGTAAAACATGAGCCCCCTCACGAAGGGGTGGAGGGGAAACCCCAAGCCTCAGATGAGGTGGGGGACGAAGACTACACACTCCCCTGGATTTGGGGCTGGAATGGGGCTGCCCGGCTCTGGAGCACGACAGTTGGCTCCGGCGGGTATGTAGCCCGTGGCTCGGAGCTCGCTAATGGTGCCCTCCATGACATTGGAGGACACCTACTTGCCCTTCAACTCGGCGTCAGCCATGGTAGGGGAGTGCGAGCGAGGGAGAGCTTGGAAGCTTGGAAATGGATCTAGGGCGCTGGAGCTCTAAAGACTATGGGCAAGGGCGCAAGAGATGGAAGCGTGGCGGATAATAGGATTCCCACCCTTTGTTTTTCATAGGTCAGTAAAAGGCCAAGAGTCCCCTTACTGCGCCATGTGAATCGCCACGTTCCACCCTCACGTACCGTTATACGCGCATTAGATGAAGCGATTTGTTGATGATATTCCCTAAAAAATGGAGCATGATCTCTGCGTTAATGAGACATGCCAACGAGGAGGCTGCCTCGGGCCGTGATTTGGTTCACGATGATTGGCTCGGTTACCCTCATGGGTGGTGACGGTTCGATAAAAGCTGTCAGGAGAAGACCACTGTTCACACCTAGGTGGTGATCCTTTGAGGCTAAGCTATCTCAAACCTTCGGATACCGAAGTGTGATCCTTAAAGCATATGGTCGGTGGGCTATTCCGTTAAGGAAAAACCCGAAGATTTGCTATGGATAAAGATCTTAGATCTAAGTAAAAACTGAACTGATAAAGGAAGAACTCGGCTGTCAAGCCAAATACATTGGTCTGAGGATGGAATTTCCGTCCTCGGCTACGGAGACAAGTTCAGGGGCTACTGATGGTATCCTGGGCTAGGGGGTACCAACCTATGAGACCCACAGTCCATGGGCTGAGCTTACGGCCCACCGATCTCCACAAGGAAGGACTCCAGAAGCTATGGACTCTGGCGTGATCAAGATAGACACTACCAAAGTCTTGGTGTATACTTCAAGGACAACTCCAATTGTCGGCGTGTTCATTCCTAGTTGGTAACCGACCATGTGTAACCCTAGATACCCCAGATGCCTATATAAGTTAGAGGGTTTAGTCCGTAGAGGCATAATCGCAATTACAAGCCTTAGGGTTAGAACACAATCATACGATCTCGAGGTAGATCATACTATACTCGATACTCCATCACATCAATATAATCAAAGCAGGACATAGGGTTTTACCTCTTCGAGAGGGCCCGAACCTGGGTAAACATCATCTCCCTTGTCTCCTGTTACCCATTGACCCAAGATCCACAGCTCGGGACCCCCTACCCGATATTAGCCGGTTTTAGCACTAACAGCGCATGGCCGCCAGGCACGTCTGCGGCCCTCGCTATCATTCGCAAATCATTTCAATCCCCTCTCCATATTAGGTTCCTCCTGATTCCTCCATTCCTATTCTTCCTCTTCTCATTTGTTCTTCACGGTTAAATTATTATCCTGCACCATTATTCAGTTCAACTGTTAATCCTATCTCTTTCTCTCTCTCTCTCTCTCTCTCTCTCTCTCTCTCTCTCATAAAATCATGACCCTATACATCTAACTAATTCATTTTATATTTTTGCTTTGCAGAATTGGGGGTTGTAATTCAACCGGTAAGTTCAATTTATTACTTTATGGAGTGGTAAGCATTGTATTTCTTGAGTTGGCTGACAGTCAATCTTTCCCTTTACTAACTGAACATGTATTCTTTTTTAATGTCTATTTATAGTATCACTTCCTTTCAGGTCTTAAACTCACTTTATGGTATAGAAACTGCACAACTTTTTGCTGCATGTGTTTTACATCTTCTGTTTTATGATTATTCTCTTTTAGTTAGGATATGCAATGATCCGAAGAGTGTTCTGTTCTTACCATTCAACCGGTAAGTTCAATTTATTACTTTATGGAGTGGTAAGCATTGTATTTCTTGAGTTAGCTTACAGTCAATCTTTCCCTTTACTGACTGAATATGTATTCTTTTTAATGTCTATTTATAGTATCACTTCCTTTTAGGTCTTAAACTCACTTTATGGTATAGAAACTGCACAGCTTTTTGCTGCATGTGTTTTACATCTTCCGTTTTACGGTTATTCTCTTTTAGTTAGGTTATGCAATGATCCGAAGAGTGTTCTGTTCTTACCATTCATATGGAATATACCAGTTCATATCCAGTTGTGCAATTGGTTAAGTTTTGCACAATTTACGTCATGGTTGCATACCTATGATTCTTGCGGATGCATATGAGAAAATGTACCATGTAGGCAAAATTGATAATATTCTAATCTCTTACTTAAAATTGGTGCCCTCATACAACAACCCTCATCCCTCAGGGAAGTATATGCCATTGTCTGTCACACTTCAAAACAGTAGATGTGTGGAGGGTGTACTTAGGTATGATTTATCATTAACCTTAAGATTTTGTTAACATATGTCACAAAGTATTAATCTCATGTTTTATTTTTTAATAATTTCCTGTCAAATAGATTTGTGTTTGCGCATTTGAGAAGTAATTTTGAGCTTCTGTGTACTATGTTCTTTGTCTAGTTTTTGTATGGTTCAAAGTGGAATGTCTTCTTTGGATACGTTGGAGGTTATTTTGTTGAAATGATATAATTAAATTTGATTATGTTTTTCTTTCATTTCTTTTGTTACACATTACTAAATAATTGGATAGGGAACACTTTAGATTTTTACTTGCAAGTTGTCTAGAAATTGGCCCAGTGGTTGTTCTCTCTATTACAATTCATCTTGAACTTTATTATGACATTTTACATTGTGAACTTTATTATGAAATTGGCCCAATGGCTGAATGGTCAACTAAAATTCATTCATTTTGTTTGATGTTATTGCACTAAAACAAACAAGATTTTACTTTCTACTTCCATTTTTCTCTCCTAGCATATCAATATGGATCGACTGAACAAATTATGACATACTGTGGCAACAAAAAATTTGATATCTCGCAGCAACACGCGGGGTATCGTCTAGTTATCTCTATGGATAAGTACAAATCCAAGGAAGAATTTCATGTCATGCATAAATGATCTCATACCATGTCAAGCAATAAACTTTGTTGAGCATTCATTACTTGTTTAAGTTGAACTTGTATCATATCACAATGTTTAATAATACCTTTAGCATCATTAGTAGTCTTTTCAAGATTAACATGCAAATATCTAATGATAGTAGCATTATTTTCTAATTGCCTTTGCATGCTCTTGTCAAAATGGTGTTACTTAACAAGGAATTTATCAATTTCTTCTAAGCATTGATCAAGAGGCTTACTATACGGACTAACATCACCTTCATAAAGTTTATAAAGAGAATGTACCTCTATCATAGTACTAGGAGTAATATTCTCACATAACTCTTCAACAGGAGGCAACCTTTTAACATCTTTAGCTTCAATACCCTTTTTCCTTGGCATATTCTTGGCTTTTTCAATATCTTCTGGACTTAAGGAAAGAATACCTCTCTTATTTGGAATAGGTGTTAGTTGACTCCCAGGAATAGTCCAGTCATTATAATTCTTCAGAATATTTCCCAATAATTCTTTGGCATCTTCCAATGTCCTTTCCTTGAAAATATTTTCTGCACAAGTATCTAGGTATGTCCCAGACTCAGAGGTTAAAGCATTGTAAAACATGTCAAGTATTTCATGTTCCTTTGTAGGATGATTAGGGCTAGCCCTTTGAAATTCACAAAACTTCCTCCAAGCTTGAGAAGCGAATCTCTTCCTCAAGTTGAGTGAAGTTATAAATATCATGTAAGGTAGCTTGTCGCATATGCATAGGGAAATATTTTTCAAAGAGCAGATTAGTCAACATACATGGACTCGTAATGCATTCAGGCCTGAAGTTGTTGCACCAAGTTTTAGCATTACCTTTTAACGAGAAAGGAAACAACTTAAGTACATAATAATCCTGAGCTAAGTCTTCTTTAGTGAATAAGGAAGCAACTGATTTAAGTTTCAAGAGATGGTCAACAACTTCTTCATCCTTACTACCATGGAAAGCATCAGATTCAACCAGAATAATTATTTCAGGATCAATAGAGAAATCATAAGCACCATCTTTGATGTATATCAGAGAAGTGCCAAATTCATCATCAGAGAAAAGAGAGTGCTTTAGAGCTTTTTTCTGAAATAATACAATCATACCATCTATCCCAACTTCAAAATCATAAGCCATGAATTCTCTAGAGAATTCTTCATCAACTACAATAGGTGTGGTAGGTAGACAAGGAAATATCTTTTAGTAGGTGTAATAGGTGGTGTTTCAAGATTTTCAACATTCTCAAGTTCTTTAGATTATAGCAATTTGAGCATCTAAAAGATCTGCAAGTGGAACAATATTATCAAGCATAGCAGAAGTATCACCATAAATTTCATCAGAAGCAGAAGCATAATCTACTACATGTGACATAGCAGAGTGTGGAACATGTGTATGTGGTGGTGGTGTCACCAGTTGATTTAAACAGTAAGTGAATCAAGAGTAACACTATTACGTAAGTTTGTACTTTTTCTTGTCTTAGATGGGATGATCTTCGGTTTAGCATCCTTAGCCTTACACATGGCGGATAATAAATCCAGCAGACAAGTAAACTCCAAGTGAACTTATAAATATAAATAGAGCTATACTCCCCAGCAACGACATCAAAAAATAGTCTTGCTAATCCACAAGTGTAGGGGGTCACAACAGTCTTCGAGATAAGTATCACAGCCCAAATTTATTTATTCGACACAAGGGGAGCCAAAGAACATTTTTAGGCCTTAGCAGTTGAGTTGTCAATTCAACCACACCTAGAAATAAATACTTGCTCAAAAGAATTTATTAGTAGCAAAAGCGATTTAGTGATTGTGGTTGGATTGCAGTGATATATATATATATATATATATATATATATATATATATATATATATATATATATATATATAGAGAGAGAGAGAGAGAGAGAGAGAGAGTAGCACTATTCTAATCCCAGAATTAGAATAGTTATTCTGATCCCAGCCACCCTATATAGGGCCCGACACAGATCCTCCCGAACCTCGGGCCGACCAGGTGCCAGACCAGGTCCCGAAAATTCAGGCACCCGATCCCGATTCCACCTCGTCCCACAATCCACCTCGCCGCCGGATCGTACCCCACCTCCGCCACCGGATCCGACCCCGTCCGCCGCCGGAATCTCCTCTCCTCTCCCCTCCACCCGTCGTATCCCCACCGTCGCCCCCTCCCACCGTGGCCACCTCCGACAGACGGCGCGGGCGAGCGAGCGACGGCGGACGCCGGCGCGAGGGAGCCCGCGGCGGCTGGAGGCGGCGAAGCCGCCGGAGTTTCTGCGGGCGCCATGGACAGCCGGAGGCCTCCTCCTTCCCTCCTGACGTCCTACCTACAGCTCAGCAAAGCTAAAGACGGCGAAGGTGCCAGGTACGGCGAACGGCGCGGCCAAGGGAGCAAGGTTGGCCGCATGTCAGCGGTGGAGCCTTCTGATCTAGCGGCGGAGCCTTCTGATCTAGCATGGCCACAGGTACCTGAACTTCCTGCCTCTTCCTGCATACTCCTTCAACCATATTATACCTGAACGTCTTGCTGCAAGCAGATGAACTTCGCGTCATCTGCAAGCCATGGAATGCCATGGGATTCCTCTCAAAACTCTCCGGCGAATTGCTCTCAAGGTGGCCTATCTACTGCTGGAAAAAGGCTGGCCGAACTTCTAGCCAAGGTATGGTTGAACTTCATGCTGTTGTTTTTCTGTTATTTTCTTTCCGGCATGTGAAGTTCTGCTAGTGTGTGAGCCTCAGTCCAGGCTGCAAAATAAAAATATCTGCCTGCCTACATATGTAAAAAAATGTGGGAGGGGAAACACCATGTGAAGTTCAACTAGTAAATGAGCCAGAGTTCAGGTTGGTATGTATCTGATTGTGTGCAAAAAAGGAAAATAAAACAAACATGTGAAAATACCATAAAACTGAACTGCAGACATGAAACAAACATGAAACAAGCAGTTCAGGTTGTTATAAAGTTGTAAGTTCAACCATGCAATCACATGAAGGTTAGGTTTAACTGTAGACAGGAGTATAGCTGTAAATCTTGTTCAAATATCATTTAGCCTTCCCCCTTTGCAAACCAGAAGTTCAGACTGTGAAGAATGCTCAGTTCAGCTACAGAAAAGCTGTGACTCTTTCCCTTGCAATTTTTTTTATTATAACAACACTTTTATGGGAAGTTCAGACTGTGAAGAATGCTCAATTCAGCTACACCAGTATAGGCAGATGTGACTTGTGCTAACACATTTTTTTCATGCCAGCAGTATGAGAGACGCAGAAAGAAGGTTAGAACTTCCCAGCAGCAAGTATACAACCCTAAGCCTATACGCGTTGTGCCGCCCCCTGAATGGGTCACACCTCAAACACACCATCAACATTCCGAATCTGCTCCACACCAAAATTGGGTGACACCCGAAAACCTAGCAAACTTCCAAGATGCTGGGTCACACCCTGATCCGCACCATTTTGCGCCTCCACCTAATTGGGTGACGCCAGAAATCCCCCGCGGATTCTTTGTATCCACCAGCAGACTTCCAAGCACACCGATGGAGGAGGGTGTTAGCTCAGGTTCTGCGTATAACTCTGGAGGTTATCCTGGTGTGGCTCGTCAGTGTGAAAGAGCAGCAAGTAAACCAAATGCCAGGACAATTCCAACAGTAACACACTCACGGAGGAAAGTGCTCTGCACACTACCGCCGAGGGATGCTGGTGCTACTGCTACAACTCATGATCGTACGGGACATGATGTTGATGGATTGCTTCACAGAACAAAAGACCAAACAAAAACCAGGATTGCCATACCTCCACAACCACCACAAGCCAAAAGGACACAAACAAGAGAGAGGCCATCTTCAACCCTCCTACCTCCTCGTGATCCACTCCTGCACCCTGCTATGGTAACTCCGCCCTGCCCCATCCCAGAGGGCCAGCAGCAGACTCTGGTGGAGTTGCAAATATACACACACGTAAGTGTACAAAATTTAAGTACTTATATATGCATCTGTTCTGATCTGCCATTTTTCTGCACCAGCAGGATAACATATTTATAAACTGCATTTTAACATACCGTTTGATTTTTTTCTTTTTCTGCAGATGCCGGATCTCCCAGATTATCTAATACCAAGACTAAAGATGCCATTCGAGAATGTAGACAAAGCCTGGGAATTTTACAACCGATACGCCAGGCACGCTGGTTTTGGCATCAGGAAGACGGGGGGAAATGATAATCACAAGTACTTTGTTTGCGTGTTCCAAGGGAAACACAATCCTACTGTTTCAGAAGCGGATAGGAAGCGAAACAAAACATCGCAGAGGACAGGCTGCAATGCAAGAATGAGGGTGAAGATGCAAGAGGATAACACATGTGTGGTGGTGGACATTGAATACAATCATAATCACCACCTCATCCAAACTGCTGACATGCTGGTATTCTTGCACTCACACAAGAATTATGACCCCACTATTTTGGAGTACGTAAAGATCTTGCAGTACCATGATGTCAAACATACAACAATTATGTCCATGCTATCAGAAAATGAAGATGGAAGCTACTTCCTGAGCATGACCGGACGAGACCTACTAAACCAGTAAGTATTGAAAAATGCACATACTGCAATGTACATAGCATCCTAAGTCACCACCCTTGCTAGCAAAATAACAAATGCATGTTTGTATATATTTTGCAGGAAAGCTATGAATGCAAGGAAAGATGACTTGGATGATGTATTTAAACTTGTATCTTTATTTAAAGACATGAAGGCAATCAATGATGAGTTCTTCTATGACATACAAGTAGACAGCGACAATGCAATAAAAAACATTTTCTGGTCCAATGCAAGCTGTCGAGGAGCATATCAAGATTTTGGCGATTGCGTAACATTCGACACAACTTACAAGACTAACAGATTTCATATTCCTCTGGGAGTGTTTGTTGGAACAAACCACCATTTGCAGTCAACGATATTTGCTGTTGCCCTGATCAGAGACGAAGATGCAAAATCATTCAAGTGGCTCTTCGATACATTTGTACGGTGCATGAACAACAAACACCCAACTTGCATTCTCACAGGTAAATTCAAAAAAACACTACAAGTTTCTTCATCTTTTTAGTTCTGGGTGTATATTGGGTATATTGGTTGAAATTGAAAAGAAAGTAAACCATGCAGTTCAAACACTGGTAGCACAGAAGTCTAACAACAGTACAAGAAGCAAAAATATATGTGACATGATTAAATAAATATAGTGCTGACTGTGAAGTTCAAATACAGGAATCATAGAAGTTCAACAACACTACAATATGAAAAATATATGTGACATGTTTAGAAAAATATAGTTCTGGCTGTGAAGTTCAAGCACTGGTAGCACAGAAGTTCAACAACACTGCAATAAGAAAAATATATGTCACATGATTAGATAGACCTACTGCTGGCTGTGAAGTTCAAGTAATTGTATCACAGAAGTTCACCATTCAGTGCAAGAAGCAATTTACATTTTACATGATTAGATAGATCAATGAAGTTCAATAAAAACTGCATATCCTGATTTTTTATTCATGCAGACCAGTGCCCGTCAATGGCAAAAGCTATATCACAAGCATTCCCAAATACCGTCCACAAGCTATGCCGTTGGCACATCATCTAGAAGTTCAAGGAATACCTCGCGTTGCTGTACAAAAAGTATCCAACATTCAAAGAGGAGTTCACATCTATCTTAGACTGGCCGCTAATGCCAACAGAGTTTGAAGCTGCCTGGGCTGAACTCGTGCAGAAGTACAACCTGCAGAACGACCCGATGATGATGCAGCTGTGGAGTGATAGGAAAATGTGGATATCAGCATATTACAAGAACATTTTCTGTGCTAGAATGACTTTGACACAACGAAGTGAGAGCATGAATCACGTGCTCAAGAGAGGGTTTGTCAAGGGGACACAGAACTTACACAAGTTTGCTAGGCGGGTAAATGCTTGCATACAAACTCGGCTGCAGAAGGAGAACGAGCAACTGATGGCCAGCATGGTATTAAGACAAAAAACACCCTCTTATTCAGATACTTCAAGATGTGCACTTGCTATATAAATAAAAATCGATCACTCTGCTCGACTAATCTCTTACTTTTGACATATGCAGAACAATCCAGAGACAAAAACAAAATACGGCTATGAGGAAGACATGGCTATCAAGTACACGAGAGCCGTATACAGCGAGATGAGGGATAGGATGAGAAAGAGCACGCTATTCCGTGCAAAGAAAACAGCAGAGAAAAATAAGTACCTTGTGTACTACCATAATAGAGGGAACCATGAGGAAAAAGTGTTTGCCTGGTCAAAGCATGAATTCCAGGTTGTAGCTGACCCAGAGAATAAAATATATGAGTGTGAATGCAAGCTTTGGACCCACACAGGTGAGCACAAAAATGAAATAAATAAATAAATAGCTCAACTACTACTATGATATCACTATATGGTAACTCATTGCTGGCTCACAAACAATGAATTCTGCATTTATCTCACTGCAGGTCTATTCTGCCTTCACATCATGAACATTCTGGACTACCTGAGGGCTGACGAGTTTCCGGACAAATATATCCTGAAACGGTACACCAAGACTGCTAAATCGCACCCCACATTTGATACAAGGGACTACAACACAATAGCGTTGGATGGCAGCTCTAAAATCTCCAAGCAAGACATCCTGCTGCAGCTAAATTTGACGGTTAACAAGAAAGCAATGAGATGTGACCAACAATACGACAGAGCCTTCTATGTTCTCAAGAGGCTCGTAGAAGAACTTGACGCCATACATTCAGCAAATCAAACAGATATTGACGAAAGAATGGCTGAAGAGGATGCTGAAATAGCTGATGATCTTGCTTATTATGAAGCTGAAATGCTCCAAACCGCTGCTCAAGCCATGCAATGTCAGGAGGGTGCAGCTCATTCAATGCAGCAGCATAACCAACAACAGCAGCAGCAAGGGATGATGAAACCGCCGTTGTACTCTGAAACAAAGGGTAGGAAGAAACAATCTGCAGCAAAGAAAAGTGAACAAAGAGCTCAAATAAAGGCACCACCTGCAGATAGAGTGGTCAAGCTGGATGAGAATGGAGTGCCACTTGGACAAAGGCAATGCAGTGTATGCAAACTGGTTGCAGGACACAACAAACTGACTTGTCCAACACTTCTAGAAAGAAATGATGCCGAGGAGGTCAAGCAACCCAAAGTTCAAAAACAGCAACCCAAAGTCCAAAAACAAAACAAGGGACCACACCCAGAGAAAGCTAGCAGCAGGCTTTGTAGCATATGCAAGGAATATGCTCCACACAATGCACGAACATGTCCGAAGCGCGGAGAAGAAGCTGAAAAGAGAAGTCAAAAGCCAGAAAAGAAACAGAAAGCAAAACCTAGAGCCAGCATCAAGAAAGTGGTGGAAGATGAAGATGAGCAAGACTTTGAAGACGAGGACGAGGAAGAAGAAGATGAAGACATCATCGAAGAAGAGGAAGACGAAGAGGAAGACGAAGAGGAAGATGAAGAGGAAGAGGAATAGGTACATGTCAAACATAAACCACAAGCAGCAAAGCCTAGGAGGAGCGCAAGGCTGATGAACAATTAGACTAGGTCGATTAAACAAAGCAAACTTATGTCATGTCAGTATCTATTATGTTATTCCACTATTGAACAATATGTTTGGAGAAGTTCAAAGTAAGCACACTGTTGAAGTTTCAAAGTAATTATACTGTAGAAGTTCAAGTAAGCTTACTGTAGAAATTCTGGTATAATATGAGAGGAGGTGCTGGTGCTGTATTTCATAAAACAGCAAGCAGGAATAAAAAATAAACCATGAAGTTCAACTAAGCTTACTGTAGAAGTTCTGGTATAATATGAGAGGAGGTGCTGGTGCTGTATTACAAAAAAGAGCAAGCAGGAATAAAGAATAAACTATGAAGTTCAAGTAAGCTTACTGTAGAAGTTCTGGCGCAATAATCGAATAATCGGTGTAGCAAAAATATGCTTGACAAATAAGTATTGCTGTATAAACTAAGTTAGTAACCCAAAGGCGACGCGTGCAGTTATGAAGTTCTATTTGGATACCTAGAGAAGTTCACCTAGAATGCCGACAAGATAAAGAAACATAAAAGAGTGTATGAGAATATTTTTACACGAAGTTCTAGTTGAAAACTATTCGCAGTTCAAGAATTACAAAAAAAAGGACATATAGCTTCTATGCAAAAGGCTACATTTTGAATGAGTTGAAAAATAATAAATACATTTTACAACACAAAAAATCTCTCCATCTTAAACCAACAGTTCAGCCAGATCTCAAGCAGAAGTTCAAGTGCATATGGTTGCGCAAAACAAAACAACACTGGATTCTGTGGACAAAAAACTCTCTCCACATTAAACCAGCAGTTCAGCCAGAAACACAGGCATAAGTTCAAGTTCATATGTTGGGGCAAAGAAACCACACTGGATTACCGAAACCATGCAATACATTGAAATTCACAAACCAAACATACTTGATTCCAGATACGTTTGTCCTCAATAACATAAAAACAGTGCTGCAGCTATAGATACACAAATTACTAAACCATTCTTACACAGCTCATGCAACTAAATCGTTCCAATCATTATCAAACCAAATCTTTACGAAATCAAATCTACACTAAACCAATGTTCCTACGCGCAGAATTCACGGGCCCAAGGACTGGATCTCAGCTGGAAGCTCTCCACGCACAATTTCATTCTTCTCGCAGAAGACTAGAGTGTGCATGTACTCGGCCTTCCAGTCATCTACAGCAGCCTGTAAACAAAAGAATGAAGAATCAAAAAAAGAGTAAAGGATAAAAGTAAGAACACAAACAAAAGCACAGCAAGAGCGTGTCGGCAAAAACAAAATAAAACATGAAAAGATCATGAGACAAGAAAAAGGGGAAAACATACTTCCACATCACCAAAATCTTCGACAAGCTCATCGCCATCATATATAGAGCAGAACTTCACGCAGAAGAAACCACACTCATTATTCCCTTGCTTTGGAACTTCAACAAAAGTCGGCCTCTTTGCAATAGTCGGCCAGTTTGGCTGCTTGCTCGCTTTGTACTCAGCCTTGCCGTGCACCTCCTCCAGCAACCCAACGAATCTCTTGAACTGCCAGACATGACAAATATGATAAAATCAAAAACATCTTAAACAACTAGCTAAGTTCAGGTACATAAATTGACACTTGCATAAAATCCAACTAAAAGATATCAGAAGTTCAACTGTCAAAAGATAATCAGTTCAAGCATACAACTTTGAAGCAGTATTACCAACCATAGATAAAAATGGTTGTCAAAGGAAGGCAGAATAAAATTCAGGACAAAAAAGCCTATGATGGGAGGTTCAGACTAAGAAAACTCACGATATTTGCGCAGTCTCCGTGGAAACTTGTTCGTGAAAGTCCCTTATTAGAGTAAGGAAGTGAATCAAGGATGTCAATGCTCCCACGATATCTATTCAGCACATACACACTGTAGTGTGCTACATTATTAATGGGCTTGAACAATGGCATAAAAACCTGCCAAGATTGAAAAAATGGTGAACACAAACTATAAACCATTAGTAATGAACAACTGAGATGAACAAAAACTTCTTGAAAAACTCAGCAAAAGGATATACATAATTAAAAAGCAAGAGTTTTGAAAACCTAACCAGCTTTGCATTAAGAAGGTCTTCTTCCTCACGAACAAACATTCGGAACATTCCAGCCGATTTTTTTGCATCGAATTTTGGAATTGATGCACTGAAAAAATCATACTCCAGGCAGTACTGCATCACAAACACACCATCAAAAAAATTAAGAACTCAAAAATCACGACAAATAAAAACACCTCACAATACCACTTAACCAAAACTAGCGCAAAATAGGGAGATAGGGTTACAAAAACAAAAACATGTATGAAGTAGGGACTCAAAACAACCCTGTCAGCACAACAGAAGATCTCAGAGGTCTCCTACTTATCCTTCCACTGGTTTATGAGAAAGTCCATTACGTCTCCTTCCATCTGCTGCCCTTCACCAAAAAGAGTATGAAGGACACGTCTAGTGAGGTCAATCACATTGCCAGGGAGAGTAAACATGCAGTAGGTTGTCCTGCAGAATAAAAGGTTGGGAAAATATTTGAAGCGCAACTACAAGAGAAAGAGAAGAGAAAGAAAATGAAGAGAAGTTCAGATACTATCACAACAGAAGTTCACATAAGAGCATGTCAGGGAGCAAACAGAAGAAGAAAACTCACTCAAAGTACTTCTTTAGACCATCTTCACTAAGCACAAACTCTTTCAACCTCCGGGCCTCAGATAGGTGAGGGTAACTGTATTTCTTTAGGGGACGGACAACAGAACGCCACTTCATAGGCAATCTTGCTGCTCTCTTTAAGGAAGTTATGTTTCCAGACTCAAGTGCCGGATTCCTCCTGGTGATGACAGCATTCTTCCCACCTCTCCCAACAACAGTAGCATCAGCAGATTTACCCTTCCTCATGCCAGCAATCTTCTCGAAATCATCATCCGATGAAATCTCTTCAGCTTGGACTGCATCCACCTTCCCAGTGCAAGGGGTCTTTGGAGCGGCACTCCCTGGGGCTTTAGACACTCCAATACCGACAGGCTGCTTGCCCACCTTGGAAGGAACAAGAGTTCGAGCACTCTCATCATGTTTTGGACTTGTACTCATCGATTCCTCCTTAGGCTGGTATTCCTGTGTCCCGAGGAATGCGTAATGGTAGTCGGTCAAGTCCAACTGCTCCACTGTCATAAAAAAAAGACCATTAAAAAAACAAAAGTTCAGGTACAACACAATGTACAGTCCAACAAATATAGATGACATGATTACTACTCAAGTTCAGCTACCAAAAATAAAGATCTTCAGCTCAAAAGAATGTGTTGCATTTAAAAACTAATGAAGTTCAGGTACAACCCAAGGCACAGTTCTAGATAAACTGATGACATGAAAACCATTCAAGTTCAGCTACCAAAACATAAGAATGTATAATCTCTGAAGTTCATGTACAATAAAAGCTGCAGTCCAAGGAAGTAATGACAGGAAAAACTACTAAAACAAAATATACAAGCAAATAAAAGACAATGAATCAGGTCACAAATTAGCAAAAGAGAGATAAAAAGTAGCAAAAAACTCTAAGTTTCAAGACTTATGTGTATAGTAGCCAAACAGATCCTTGAAATCTGTTTCAAACAAGTTAGAAGAAGCAATTGAGTACAACCATGTCTTCCTGATATCCAAGATATTCTCATGAGAATAGTGTTGGGGAACGTTGCATGGGAAACAAAAATTTTCCTACGCACACACAAGATCTATCCATGGTGATGAGCATCTACGAGAGGGAGAGTGAATCTACATACCCTTGTAGATCGCTAAGCGGAAGCGTTTAATAAAAGCGGTTGATGTAGTCGAACGTCTTCGCGATCCAAATCGCCGAGCGTCCCGCGATCCAATCACGATCCTTCCGATCTAGTGCCGAACGGACGGCACCTCCGCGTTCAACACACGTACGGCTTGATGACGCCTTCACCTCCTCGATCCAGCGAGCGATGGTGAAGTAGTGGTTGAGTTCCAGCAGCACGACGGTGTGGTGATGGTGGTGAGGAACAATCTCTGCAGGGCTTCGCCAAGCACTACGGAGATTATGACGGAGGAACTAGAGGGCTAGGGTTGCCGGCACACGGCTTGGGAAATCCTGATGTGTCCCGTGTGCTAGCCCTGCCCCTCTATTTATATGTTGAGCCTTGGGGTCTAAACTTGGAGTAAAAGCCTCCTCCAGGTCGGTTTTGCCCGCACAAGGTCGGTTTGGCCCGCAGGGAAAGAGTCCAACTCGGATCCCTGCCGAACCGTGCACAGCCGCGCACAAGCGGTAGTACCGCTTCACACAAGCGGTAGTACCGCTTGGGCGGTAGTACCGCTTCACACAAGCGGTAGTACCGCTCGGGCGGTAGTACCGCTTCACCAAGCGGTAGTACCGCTTACGCGGCAGCAAAACTACCTTTTGCACTTTCCAATACCTTGTGGGCTTTATCCCTTTGGCCCATATAAAGTGTTGCTGCACCCGAACACTTCGGCAAACATCCGGAACCCATTCCGGTGAACTCTGGAACTCTTCCGGAGATCGAAACACTATTATCACATATATCAATCTTTACCTCCGGACTCTTCCGGAGATCCTCGTCATGTCCGGGATCTTATCCGGGACTCCGAACAACTTTCGGTCACCAACATAATAACTCAATTATACTAATCGTCACCAAACGTTAAGTGTGTAGACCCTGCGGGTTCGAGAACTATGTAGACATGACCGAGACACCTCTACGGCCAATAACCAATAGCGGGACCTGGATGCCCATATTGGCTCCTACATATTCTACGAAGATCTTTATCGGTCGAACCTCTATGTCAAGGATTCAGTTAATCCCGTATGCTGTTCCCTTTGTTCTTCGGTATGTTACTTGCCCGAGATTCGATCGTCGGTATCACTATACCTAGTTCAATCTCGTTACCGGCAAGTCTCTTTACTCGTTCCGTAATACAAGATCTCGTGGCTAACACTTTAGTCACATTGCTTGCAAGGCTCATTGTGATGTTGTATTACCGAGTGGGCCCTGAGATACCTCTCCGTCATACGGAGTAACAAATCCCAGTCTTGATCCATGCCAACCCAACAGACACCCTCGGAGATACCTGTAGAGCACCTTTATAGTCACCCAGTTACGTTGCGACGTTTGATACACACAAGGTATTCCTCCGGTGTTAGTGAGTTGCATGATCTCATGGTCAAAGGAACAGATACTTGACATGCAGAAAACAATAGCAATAAACTGACACGATCAAATGCTACGTTTACAGTTTGGGTCTTGTCCATCACATCATTCTCCTAATGATGTGATCCCGTTATCAAATGACATCTCATGTCCATGGCTAGGAAACCTTAACCATCTTTGATCAACAAGCTAGTCAACTAGAGGCTTACTAGGGACACAGTGTTGTCTATGTACCCACACATGTATTTGAGTTTCCAATCAATACAATTATAGCATGGATAATAAACGATTATCATGAACAAGGAAATATAATAATAACCAATTTATTATTGCCTCTAGGGCATATTTCCAACAGTCTCCCACTTGCACTAGAGTCAATAATCTAGTTCACATCACTATGTGATTTACATTGTAATGAATCGAACACCCATGCAGTTCTGGTGTTGTTCATGTTTAGCCCTTGGAAGAGGTTTAGTCATCGGATCTGCAACATTCAGATCCGTGTGTACTTTGCAAATATTTATGTCGTCCTCCTTGATGTAATCGCGGATGGAATTGAAACGTCGTTTTATGTGTCTGGTCCTCTTGTGAAATCTTGGTTCCTTGGCTAGAGCAATGGCACCAGTGTTATCACAAAACAGAGTCATTGGGTTAAGCGCACTAGGCACTACTCCAAGATCTGTCATGAACTCCTTCATCCAGACACCTTCCTTCGCCGCCTCCGAGGCAGCGATGTACTCCGCTTCGCATGTAGAATCTGCTACCACGCTTTGCTTGGAACTGCACCAGCTAACCGCACCCCCATTAAGAATAAATACGTATCCGGTTTGCGACTTAGAGTCATCCGGATCAGTGTCAAAGCTTGCATCGACGTAACCCTTTACGACGAGCTCTTGATCACCTCCATAAACGAGAAACATGTCCTTAGTCCTTTTCAGGTACTTCAGGATATTCTTGACCGCCGTCCAGTGTTCCATTCCTGGATCACTTTGAAACCTTCCGACCATACTTATGGCAAGGCTGACATCGGGTCTTGTGCACAGCATTGCATACATAATAGAGCCTATGGCTGAAGCATAGGGGATGACACTCATCTTTTCTCTATCTTCTGCAGTCACTGGGCATTGAGTCTTACTCAACTTCACACCTTGCAATACAGGCAAGAACCCCTTCTTGGACTGATCCATTTTGAACTTCTTCAAAACTTTGTCAAGGTATGTGCTTTGTGAAAGTCCTATTAAGCGTCTCGATCTATCTCTATAGATCTTGATGCCTAATATGAAAGCAGCTTCTCCTAGGTCCTTCATTGAAAAACTCTTGTTCAAATATTCCTTTACGCTTTCCAGCATTTCTATATTGTTTCCAATCAGCAATATGTCATCCACATATAATATTAGAAACGCTATAGAGCTCCCACTCACTTTCTTGTAAATACAAGCTTCTCCGTAAACTTGTATAAACTCGAACGCTTTGATCACCTCATCAAAACGAAGATTCCAACTCCGAGATGCTTGCACCAGTCCATAAATGGATCGCTGGAGTTTGCAAACTTTGTCAGCATTCTCTGGATCGACAAAACCTTCTGGTTGCATCATATACAACTCTTCCTTAAGGAAACCGTTAAGGAACGCTGTTTTGACATCCATCTGCCAAATTTCATAATCGAAAAAGGCAGCTATTGCTAACATGATTCTGACGGACTTAAGCATCGCTACGGGTGAGAAGGTCTCATCGTAGTCAACTCCTTGAACTTGTGAAAAACCCTTTGCCACAAGTCGAGCTTTATAGACGGTGACATTACCGTCCGCGTCCGTCTTCCTCTTAAAGATCCATTTGTTCTGAATGGCCTTACGCCCTTCAGGTAATACTTCCAAAGTCCATACTTTGTTTTCATACATGGATCCCATCTCGGATTTCATGGCCTCTAACCACTTCTCGGAATCCGGGCCCATCATCGCTTCTCCATAGCTCGTAGGTTCATCGTTGTTTAACAACATGACCTCTAAGACAGGGTTGCCGTACCACTCAGGAGCAGTACGCGTCCTTGTCGACCTACGAGGTTCGATAGCAACTTGATCCAAAGCTTCATGATCATCATCATTAACTTCCTCTTCAGCTAATGTAGGCTCCACAGAAACAATTTTCTGCGCTGCGCTACTCTCAGGTTGAAGTAAAGGTTCAACAACCTCATCAAGTTCTATCTTCCTCCCACTCAATTCTTTCGAGAGAAACTCTTTCTCAAGAAATGTTCCGTTTTTAGCGACAAACACTTTGCCCTCGGATCTGAGGTAGAAGGTATACCCAACTGTCTCTTTTGGGTATCCTATGAAGGCGCATTTCTCCGCTTTGGGTTCCAGCTTTTCAGGCTGAAGCTTTTTGACATAAGCATCACATCCCCAAACTTTAAGAAACGACAGCTTTGGCTTCTTGCCAAACCAAAGTTCATATGGCGTCGTCTCAACGGATTTCGATGGTGCCCTATTTAAAGTGAATGCAGCTGTCTCTAATGCATAACCCCAAAACGATAGTGGCAAATCAGCAAGAGACATCATAGATCGCACCATATCCAATAAGGTACGATTACGACGTTCGGACACACCATTACGCTGTGGTGTTCCAGGCGGTGTCAGTTGTGAAACAATTCCACATTGTCTTAAGTGACTGCCAAACTCATAACTCAGATATTCTCCTCCTCGATCAGATCGTAGGAATTTAATCTTCTTGTTACGATGATTCTCAACTTCACTCTGAAATTGTTTGAACTTTTCAAATGTTTCAGACTTGTGTTTCATTAAGTAAATATACCCATATCTACTTAAGTCATCAGTGAAGGTGAGAAAGTAACGATAACCACCGCGCGCCTCAATGCTCATCGGACCGCACACATCAGTATGTATGATTTCCAATAAGTCACTTGCCCGTTCCATTGTTCCAGAGAACGGCGTTTTAGTCATCTTGCCCATGAGGCATGGCTCACATGTGTCAAGTGATTCAAAATCAAGTGACTCCAAAAGTCCATCAGCATGGAGCTTCCTCATGCGTTTTACGCCAATATGACCTAAACGGCAGTGCCACAAGAAAGTGGTATTATCATTATCAATTCTACATCTTTTGGCATCAATGTTATGAACATGTGTATTATTACTATCGAGATTCAATAAGAATAAACCCCTCACATTGGGTGCATGACCATAAAAGATATTACTCATATAAATAGAACAACCATTATTCTCTGATTTAAATGAGTAACCGTCTCGCAATAAACAAGATCCAGATATAATGTTCATGCTTAACGCAGGCACCAAATAACACTTATTTAGGTTCATCACTAATCCCGACGGTAATCGAAGAGCGAGCGTGCCGACGGCGATCACATCAACCTTGGAACCATTTCCCACGCGCATCGTCACTTCGTCCTTTGCCAGCCTCCGTCTATTCCGCAGTTCCTGTTTTGAGTTGCAAATATGAGCAACCGCACCGGTATCAAATACCCAGGCACTACAACGAGAGTTGGTAAGGTACACATCAATAACATGTATATCATATATACCTTGTTTGTTGTTGGCCGCCTTCTTGTCAGCCAAATACTTGGGGCAGTTCCGCTTCCAGTGTCCAGTTCCCTTGCAATGAAAACACTCAGTTTCTGGTTTGGGTCCAGCCTTGGGTTTCTTCACGAGAGGAGCAACTGCTTTGCCACTCTTCTTAGAGTTACCCTTCTTACCCTTGCCATTTTTCTTGAAACTAGTGGTTTTATTGACCATCAACACTTGATGCTCCTTCTGAATTTCAGACTCAGCGGCTTTCAGCATCGCAAACAGCTCGGCGACTGACTTGTTCATCCCGTGCATGTTATAGTTCAACACGAAGCTCTTGTAGCTAGGTGGCAATGATTGAAGAACTCTGTCAGTGATAGCCTCTGGCGGAAGGGGCATCCCTAACTCAGCCAGACGGGTGGAGTACCCAGACATTCTGAGCACGTGATCACTGATAGACCCGTTCTCCTCCATCTTGCAAGCATAGAACTTATCGGAGATCTCATATCTCTCGATCCGGGCATTCTTCTGAAAGATAAACTTCAACTCCTGGAACATCTCATATGCTCCATGACGTTCAAAACGTCTTTGAAGTCCCGGTTCTAAGCCATACAACATTGCACATTGAACTATTGAGTAATCATCAGAACGAGCCTGCCAGGCGTTCACAACGTCTAGAGACTCAACTGGAGCGGGTGGATCACCAAGCGGTGCATCAAGGACATAAGCCTTCTGGGAAGCCGTAAGGATAATCCTTAGATTACGGGCCCAGTCCACAAAGTTACTTCCATCATCTTTCAACTTAGCTTTCTCTAGGAACGCATTAAAATTCAGGGGTGCTACTGCGCGAGCCATGATCTACAACATAAATATAGCAAAGACAACTTAGACTATTGTTCTAGATAATGAGTTTAGTTAATCATATTACTTAAAAACTCCCACTCAAATTGACATCCCTCCGATCATTCGAGTGTAACATGATCCAAATCCACCAACTCAAGTCCGATCATCACGTGAGTTGAGGTGGTTTCAATGGTGAACATCTTCATGTTGATCATATCTACTATATGACTCATGTTCGACCTTTCGGTCTCTTGTGTTCCGAGGCCATGTCTGTACATGCTAGGCTCGTCAAGTTTAACCCGAGTGTTCCGCACGTGTAACATGGCTTGCACCCGTTGTATGCGAACGTAGAGTCTATCACACCCGATCATCACGGCGTGTCTCGAAACGACGAACTTTCGCAACGGTGCACACTTGGGGAGAACACAATTTATCTTGAAATTTAAGTGAGGGATCACCTTATAATGCTACCGTCGTCCTAAGCAAAATAAGATGCATAAAAGGATTAACATCACATGCAAATCATAAGTGACATGATATGGCCATGAACTTGTGCTTTTGATCTCCATCTCCAAAGCACCGGCATGATCTCCATCGTCACCGGCATGACACCATGATCTCCATCATCTTGATCTCCATCAACGTGTTGCCATAAGGTTGTCGCGCCGACTGTTGCTTCCACGACTATAGCTAACGTTTAGCGATAAAGTAAAGCATTACATAGCGCTTAATGATTGACACGCAGGTCATACAATAATTAAAGACAACTCTATGGCTCCTGCCAGTTGCCGTACTCATCGACATGCAAGTCGTGATATTCTATACAAAACATGATCATCTCATACATCACATATATCTCATCATGTAATTGGCCATATCACAGCACAACATACCCTGCAAAAACAAGTTAGACGTCCTCTAATTGTTGTTGCAAATTTTACGTGGCTGCTACGGGTTTGCAAGAACCGTTCTTACCTACGCAAAACCACAACGTGGTGTAGTGATTGCTTTTTGATCTTCTAAAAGAACCCTCTTCATTGAACCGATTCAACTAAAGTGAGAGAGACAGACACCCGCCAGTCACCTTTATGCAACAAGTGCACGCAGCGGTAAAACCAGTCTCGCGTAAGCGTACGCGTAATGTCGGTCCGGGCCGCTTCATCTCACAATACCGCTGAATCAAGTATCAACTAGTAACGGCAAGCAATATGTATACACCCACGCCCACAACTCGTTTGTGTTCTACTCGAGATCTCATCTACGCATAGACCTAGCTCATGATGCCACTGTTGGGGAACGTTGCATGGGAAACAAAAATTTTCCTACGCACACACAAGATCTATCCATGGTGATGAGCATCTACGAGAGGGAGAGTGAATCTACATACCCTTGTAGATCGCTAAGCGGAAGCGTTTAATAAACGCGGTTGATGTAGTCGAATGTCTTCGCGATCCAAATCGCCGAGCGTCCCGCGATCCAATCACGATCCTTCCGATCTAGTGCCGAACGGACGGCACCTCCGCGTTCAACACACGTACGGCTTGATGACGCCTTCACCTCCTCGATCCAGCGAGCGATGGTGAAGTAGTGGTTGAGTTCCAGCAGCACGACGGTGTGGTGATGGTGGTGAGGAACAATCTCTGCAGGGCTTCGCCAAGCACTACGGAGATTATGACGGAGGAACTAGAGGGCTAGGGTTGCCGGCACACGGCTTGGGAAATCCTGATGTGTCCCGTGTGCTAGCCCTGCCCCTCTATTTATATGTTGAGCCTTGGGGTCTAAACTTGGAGTAAAAGCCTCCTCCAGGTCGGTTTTGCCCGCACAAGGTCGGTTTGGCCCGCAGGGAAAGAGTCCAACTCGGATCCCTGCCGAACCGTGCACAGCCGCGCACAAGCGGTAGTACCGCTTCACACAAGCGGTAGTACCGCTTGGGCGGTAGTACCGCTTCACACAAGCGGTAGTACCGCTCGGGCGGTAGTACCGCTTCACCAAGCGGTAGTACCGCTTACGCGGCAGCAAAACTACCTTTTGCACTTTCCAATACCTTGTGGGCTTTATCCCTTTGGCCCATATAAAGTGTTGCTGCACCCGAACACTTCGGCAAACATCCGGAACCCATTCCGGTGAACTCTGGAACTCTTCCGGAGATCGAAACACTATTATCACATATATCAATCTTTACCTCCGGACTCTTCCGGAGATCCTCGTCATGTCCGGGATCTTATCCGGGACTCCGAACAACTTTCGGTCACCAACATAATAACTCAATTATACTAATCGTCACCAAACGTTAAGTGTGTAGACCCTGCGGGTTCGAGAACTATGTAGACATGACCGAGACACCTCTACGGCCAATAACCAATAGCGGGACCTGGATGCCCATATTGGCTCCTACATATTCTACGAAGATCTTTATCGGTCGAACCTCTATGTCAAGGATTCAGTTAATCCCGTATGCTGTTCCCTTTGTTCTTCGGTATGTTACTTGCCCGAGATTCGATCGTCGGTATCACTATACCTAGTTCAATCTCGTTATCGGCAAGTCTCTTTACTCGTTCCGTAATACAAGATCTCGTGGCTAACACTTTAGTCACATTGCTTGCAAGGCTCATTGTGATGTTGTATTACCGAGTGGGCCCTGAGATACCTCTCCGTCATACGGAGTAACAAATCCCAGTCTTGATCCATGCCAACCCAACAGACACCCTCGGAGATACCTGTAGAGCACCTTTATAGTCACCCAGTTACGTTGCGACGTTTGATACACACAAGGTATTCCTCCGGTGTTAGTGAGTTGCATGATCTCATGGTCAAAGGAACAGATACTTGACATGCAGAAAACAATAGCAATAAACTGACACGATCAAATGCTACGTTTACAGTTTGGGTCTTGTCCATCACATCATTCTCCTAATGATGTGATCCCGTTATCAAATGACATCTCATGTCCATGGCTAGGAAACCTTAACCATCTTTGATCAACAAGCTAGTCAACTAGAGGCTTACTAGGGACACAGTGTTGTCTATGTACCCACACATGTATTTGAGTTTCCAATCAATACAATTATAGCATGGATAATAAACGATTATCATGAACAAGGAAATATAATAATAACCAATTTATTATTGCCTCTAGGGCATATTTCCAACAAATAGTTCGCAAGAACCCCATTATGAAACGAATTAACATTCGTAAGCATGAAGAATCCACAGTCGATAGTGCCACCAAACAAAAGAACAGTGTGAAAACAAACAAAGCCAAAGCATAACAAGACGTTGCAGCTTACGTACTCCTACAAATGAACAAAAGTAATAGAGAGAAAGTGGAACTCATACTTGTTATTTTGTTGGGGGACATCAATCCAATCCAAAGGGAAGTGGTCAATAGAAACTGGACTGAAGGGTGTCTTCCTGTCATTGCTAGCATCACTCCAAAGCTTCTTGATGTTATCAGTCATCTGCCGAAAGAGGCGCACCGCACATTCATCACTTGGTCCATAGTAGGAGTCGAGAAGCTGAAACCTTTCAGCCTTCAAGTCAAGAAATATAGAAACCCAATGACCAACACCACCCATGTGAGCAGGAATTTCAGGTGGGTCAAAAGTAGGGAAAATAACCTGACGCAAGATAAACACACAATCATTAAAACTGATATTAATATCAAGAGCACAAAATAAAACAATAAAAACAGAGAGGATCACAGTGGAAACAAATATAGAGACAAGTACAAAATATTGCTTACACAATCATGCGCATCCATGCTATCTGGACCAGTCACATTGAAATACTTCCTCACACGGGAATCAAATTGCCCTCTGTAAATCTTGTCCTAAGATAATGCAGATAACAGCAAAATAACACATAAGGGGCAACAAAAAGAGGTACATATGAAATACAATGAGACCGACAAGTTTAAACTAATTTCGTAAAGAACAACAGAAAGGAAAATACTATAGGATTGACTTACACAAACCCAATACGGCAGGATGAGCTTGTCTGACCCCTGGTATTTGGCACGTAGACAATACAGGGCAACCTCGGCAACAGAAGATCGAAGCATTCCGCGAGAAGAAAAAGACGATGCGACATCTTCAACAGTAGCTTCACACTCATTGTTTCGGAACATAACCTTTGATCTAAAACAGAAAACAATGGCATTATATTCTATGTGTGCTTTAATAACAACTAGAGAGTACAAACAAAAGGAAGTCAAGAAGTTCAGCATTAGAAAGTCAAGAAGTTCAGTTACATAACCACAGGCAGTACATAAGTTAGATGCACATAAATTATGACCGACTGGAATCACCTCTTAGAACGATCATTCTTAAGCCTAGTTACACGGAAATAAAAGTCATCAACCTTCTTTCCGACGACAGCAAGTTCACTATCTGCTCAGCAAAAGAATAGAAAATAAGAGCAAGATACAAAACATACACATATATAAACGATTTCCGGTATGGGAAAAGCAATACAACACATAGACACAAGTGTTCCCTGAAAAATAAGGGATTGCCATGCACACAACCAACAAAAATCAGATTCAAACACATAGATCATGACAGGTGCTACAAACTACACAAACACATCTCAGCTGCTACACCAAAAGAGAACCCACAGGATTAAAAACATCACAACCCATGCAGTACACACCTTCCCCCCACATAAAAACAACTGCACTTCAGTTTATTTACAATCACATGACAAAGGACAAACCAGAAGTTCAACTTGTACCACACAGACAGTACATAGGGATATCAAACAGGCAAACCAAAAACAAAAGGGATGGGGATGGGGAAAGAAGAGAGAAGCATGCTCCTCTCTTTATGGATTCTTGCCTAAACTAGTAGCAGCACTGGAAAGATCATCCTCCTTTCCCAAACTATCACTTTCAGTTTCTGAATCATCGCCATCTCCAGTAGACATTGCAATATCCTCTTCAAGTACACCAGTAGCAGCTGGAGAATCTGAAACAACAAAAACTGTTGGTTGTGCTGCAGTAGGAGGAGCTGGAGAATCAGCATCAACAACCACTGATGGCTCGGCTGCAGGAGACTTCGCCGGCCCTGCATGAGCACTACCAGTCTCAACAGCAGCCTCGATAGAATCTTTCTCAGAAATGCTAGCTCCAGCTGACTTGCCCTGCTCAGCATCAGAAACCCCGTCACCAATGGACGACTGAGGTTCAGTTCGATCCAGCCCATCGGAGCAGCCAATGCCTGATACATCCTTGTTTGCAAGCTTCTCTGAAGCAACACTAACATCGTCATTCTGCAGCAAGAACAAAACTCAATAAAAAATGGGCACACAACAAGAAAACCATGAAGTAAAAGAAAGAAGGAAACAAATGGACAAGTAAGATACTACCTTAGAAACATTGCCATGAACCCCAGCCACAAAGAAATCACTTGCAGGAGAAGATTCATGCAGAGGAACAGTTGCACTTTCAGGTAAAGTAATATCGTCTCTAGCACCTTCACCAACAGCCTACAAAAATCATACAAAAACATAAATAAAAAAAGACTAGAAGACAATGTAGAAAAATGCGTAAATAGAAGTTCAGATTCACTAAATAAAGAAGGTCAGCTATTTACCACTGACATATCAAGGAAGAAGTTCAGATAGTGTAAATAAAGAAGGTCAGCTTTGACCACAAAAATATCATGGAAGTTCAGATTCACTAAATAAAGAAGGTCAGCTATACATATCAAGGAAGAAGATCAGATACTGTAAACAAAGAAGGTCAGCTTTGACCACAAAATATATCAAGGAAGTGCAGATTCAGTAAATAAAGAAGGTCACCTATTTACCACTAACATATCTAACAAGAAGTTCAGATAGTGTAAACAAAGAAGGCCAGCCATGAACACTAACACTCAACAAGAAGTTCAGATACTGTAAATAAAGAAGGTCAGCTTTGACCACAAACATATCATGGAAGTTCATATTCACTAAACAAAGAAGGTCAGCTATACATATCAAGGAAGAAGTTCAGATACTGTAAACAAAGAAGGTCAGCTATGAACACTAATACTGATAAAAAAGAAGTTCAGAGACATGAAAACAAGAAGGTCACCTATTAAAAAGCACTAAAAACAAGAAAACAAACCTCTCCAGCACGCTCCTCATTGCCTTTGTCACGACCCAAATCAACAGAATCATGCCTTTCGATCTGTCTGATAACAACACTAGCCTCATCTTCAAAAGGCTTGCAACGAGCATCCTGCATTTCCTTGAACAGTCCAAAGCTAGTCCGGAGGTGGACCGTGCTCTGACAAAGCTCAGCAAGAATTTTAGCTTCAATTGACAAAGCCTCCTTCGAAGACTCCGCATCAAAACCATGACTGGGAGGAAGAATCTCGTCGACACGACTAAGACGCTCAACAATTGTCGGAACACAGGCAATCTCCCCACAAACAGTGTCCAGAAGACCATCAATCCTACCAAGGGAAACACTGGCAGCATCATAGAAACCCTTAGCAGACTCAGAAGAAATGCCAGCTGCAACATTCACATGGGCAGAAGAACCTCCAGGATCTACAGGTGGAGCACCAGTGTTGACATCCTGGGAGCATTCAATTCTTGGGGCAGCTTCGCTCCCAATACCGGTGGCACGAGGCATAGTAAGAACAGGATGTTCGATATGCCTAAAGAACACAACCTCAGCCTGTGTCTTCCACTACACGCAAATAAAAGTCAACGTGTCAAAAAATAATGAAGGGACATGAAACAATAGTTAAGACAATATCAGAAGTTTAAGTTAAACTATACAGGAAAGAATGATGCATAATAAGACTCACAGGCAGTTTCCCAAACACCCAGTTGGCTGGGTCATCATCACCCTTCTTAACCAAGTCAGCTGCAGCAATCTCAGATAGCTTGGCCTGGTCCATGAAATTGATGCGAGGAGTTCTCAAATCAACAACAGGCTTCTTGCCAAGGATAAGGCAGTCCAGATACATAAGAAGCGGCGCAATGCCACAGCCTGTAACAGCTTTTCCCCTGCTAGTCCCTTCTTGATACCTAATTACAGCCCTTCGAAGATCATCAACAAGCAACTGGCAATAGTCCATATTTGCCATATCTTCATAAACAAGATTCTCAGCCATTGCTGCCTCCCTGGAAAGCCGTGTAGACGTACCAGGAATAACAACCTTCATGAAAAGAATCAGGTAAAACACATGCAGAGCCAAATCATCTTTCTTGTCATCCTTCACAAGATCCTCGAGGATCTTCCGCAGATCCTTTGTCTTGATATCATCACTCCTCTTATAGCCAAGTTTGGCCTTCAGCCTCATAACTGCGTCATCGAATCCATCCTCTGAGGGCCTAGGAGGGGTACGATCACCTTGAGGGAAACCAAAAAGATGGTGAACAGCATCACTTGTAATACGCAAATTCTTATTTGCCTCGCCCATGTCTAGAATCATAGTTGAAGGGTCAATCTTGGTGTAGATGTGGCCCATCAAGGGACGAGAAATGTTCGAATCAATCTTCCAATCAAACACAACACCAAAACCATGCTTGACAACCTTCTCCTTGTGCCTAGGCTGTAGCAATTTTGCGCACACCTTCACCTCTTTCAGTGAGCAGCGAACAGTCTTGTTAAAATGTTTCGCATCATCTTCTCCTTCAACAGCTCCTTCCACTGCTTTGCTTCCTCTTTTCCTTCTCACAGGCCTCTTCACTAGCTCATACTGCAAAAAATGCAATAGAAGAAAACATGGCAGAACAATGTGTTAATGAAAATAAACCAGAAGTTCAGCAATGTTGAACAAGGAAGAACTACTTAAACAAATAGAGCATGTAAAAAAAAGTATAGTAATGTATATACCAGTAGTTCAACAATGCAGAACAAGGCAGTTCAATCATGTATATCCAGAAGTTCAGCTCTTTTTCCATGTTAACAATAATATACCAGAAGTTCAACAATGTAAAACAAGGCAGTACAACCATGTATAACCAGAAGTTCAACAGTTTTTTCATGTTAACAATAATATACCAGAAGTTTAACAATGTAAAACAAGGCAGTGCAACCAAGTATAACCAGAAGTTCACCAATGCAGAACAAGGCAGTTCAAGCATGTATAACTAGAAGTTCAACTGTTTCCCATGTTAACAATAATATACCAGAAATTCAACAATGTAGGACAAGGCAATACTACATACACAAATGTAAAGCATGCAGACAAAACAACTAAAGAAAAATAAAAATATTAACATAAGGAACAAAAAACAACAATAAAATATAACAGATTCATACCTGATCAGCACCTTCATCATCAGCATCCTCACCATCAGCGTCGAAATCAACATCATCCTGGCCATCTGCATTAACACGAGAACGCTTCTTGCAACCCTTGTTAACCTTTGCCGGCCCACCCTTGTGCTTAACGCCACATTTCTTGCCCTTCCCAGATACACCAGCACCAAGCGGAGACGGTGTAGGCTTCGCACAGCCAAGAACACGAGGACTACGACGTGGGGTAACACCAGCAGCTTGACCACTAATTTCAGGAAGTTCAACTACACTTGGGCTTGCAACCTTAGAAACACGTGGGCTCCTCCGAGGAGTAACTTGACCAACGAGATGCCGCTTCACTACGGTCGGCTTGAATTTCTTCTTCACAGGAACAACCATGTTATCATTGGCACACGCCACGCCTTCTTCAGCACCAGACACATGCCCAAGCATGGGCTCAGCAACATCACCAGATTCAGAAACATTAGAACCTTTCTCTAGGTGGGTCGCCTTCTTTCTCTCGAAGGCTTCTAGCTTTTCCCTCTTGCGTTCATCCTTTAGAAGAAGCTGTGGAGGCACATCATCAGCTTGTGTGACAGGTTCAGTGCCATCAACGGATTGGGACTGCGTCTCTGACAACTGAAGAGAGCACAAAGGCTCCTCAATGGGATTGCAATCTTCAGCTGATGGAGCCACCTGCTCAGCCTCAGCAGTCTTCTCAGCACCACCCAAGTCAGATAGAACTGACAACTGAAGAGAGCACAAAGGCTCCTGAATGGGCTCGCAATCTTCAACTAATGGAGCCCCCTGCTCAGTCTCAGCAGTGTTATCTGCCCCACCCAAGTCAGATAGAACATCGTTGACGGTATTAACAGCTTCCTCCTCTCTGGATGCATCTGCAAAAGCAACACAAAAACAAAACAAAAGGAAAAGAGTCAGGAACAAATACAAAGCACACGATAAGAACAAGTTCAAAAACATGGCTATAGAATTAAAAAAAGAAAAGGAGTTGAACATACTAGGTGAAGCAAGAGCTGCAGAAGCAAGATCTGTGAGGTTTAAATTTTCCTCAAGACTGCAAGCAACCTCAGCAATTACACTCAAAGGGACAACAGGTGATTTAGCTGCACCAGATTTTGGAACATCAGCATTAACTTCTGAAGCTCCATCTTGATCACAGGCAGTTTTTTCAGAATTATTAAAATCATCACCAACTACAAAAAGTTTAAAAAGGCAGCTGGGTTTTAATCAAACACAGAAAATGGCCTTAGATATGAAAACACAGAGCCTAAGATACATACAAAAAATAAAACAATGTAGACCAAAAGGCAGTACTACATAAACAAGATGGAGCATGAGATAAACAATACATAACAATGAATATCCAGAAGTTCAACAATACCTAACAAAGCAGTAAAACAATGCACAAACAGAAGTTCAACTAAATTTCATGATAAATACATAAATAAAACCAGAAGTTCAACTTTGTGACCCAGGGCAGTACTACATAAAAAAGATGGAGCATGAGCAAAACAATCTATGTCACTCAATAGCCACAAGTTCAGCAATGTATAACAATGTACAACCACAAAGCCAAACTACTTTTCATTACCATGAAAATGATAAACACAAATACAAAGATATACACTAAACATAAAACATTGGGAAGTCCAAACACACTTGATGGGATAGTTCATTGGTAATTCCATCAAAAATCCACTAAGGCACACTCTGCTAACTTCAACTAAGAGTAAAATGCATAGACATCAACTATGTAAGAAGTTCATACTGTCAAACATGGGCAGTTCAACATGAAAACCAAGTGAAGATCAGGGAAGACATATAAAAGAAAACTCCTATTTATAAGACAACATGCATATACATATACATACCTGAAGAAGGTCCTGAAGCCATCACAACACCACTCCCTGATGTAAGATAGTCCAATCCCTAGATCCACCTACAAATACAAACACAAAAAACAGGGAAAAAATACATCTTATTAGCAAGTAGAAAATCAAACCACAGTTCAAAAGCAACTAAATCAAACCCTAGAATATAACAACTAAATCGCAGCAACAACTATGAAGATGAACAGCAGCACATCAAGGCAAGCACAGCAACAAACAGTACTCAGAAACTTATTAGTATGTCACAGACGCAAACTAGACTGCCAAATCAATAAGAGGAAAGGATGAAGCTACATCAGATCCAGCAGCAACCACCACACCACACCCTACTTACATACATCTCACAGGTAAAAATACCCACGGGGAAATGGAATCCACACAAGACTAAAGCCTAAAATAGCACACAGACACGAAATCGAAGCATCTACCCACCACCTGCAGAAGAACCCTACCTACCCTTGCATCCAACCATCAGAAGAAAGGGGGGAGGCGGATGCGAGAGCGCACAGAAGAAACAGACAGCACGCGCTAGATCTGGCGAATCCTAAGAGCGAATGTTGGGGGGAGGCAGCATTTGTACCTCTCCAGACGACGCTGATTCACGAATCCGCGGCAGTTCTTCCACCCCACGACGCCACGCGCAACTTCAAACCGCAGAGACGGTTGCCGGCTTCGCTTCAAACCAGAAGAGAGCGGCCCGATGGAGGGAGAGCGGGGCGTGGGGCAGAAATAGGAGCGGGGTGTGCGCGCCGGTTAGTCCACCCACGAGCGCAGGAGAATGCGGCGACGAAATCGGGGGAAGTTTGAGGAAGAGAGCGGGAGACAGAGAGGGAGAAGAGCGAGCGAGAGGGGGGGGGTTTCTGACAAGGTGGGCGAGTGGCGGGGGAAGCTTTCTGACAGATGGTGGAGAAGCAGCGGATAATTACACACTAACCCATCCACTACAAAATAAATGCATCTATTCAAATATAAATGCACCATTTCAACACCACTACAATAAAAATGCAGAATTTCAACACTCAATAAATAAAAATAAGAACAGAATATAGAAGATGCATGCAAGTAATAAGAAAAGATTAAAAAACAATCAGTACAAGTAAAAACACAAAAACACAAAAAAATAAATGTTGGCAACCCTTAGAAACCAAAAACAGAAGAAAAACAGAAGTTCAAATACACTAACAAAGGAAGTCCAAACATAAATTAATACAACCTCAGCTTAACAAAGGAGAAGTTCAAATACACAAACAAAGGAAGTCCATCTATAACTAAATACACAACTTAGAAACAAAGGAGAAGTTCAAATTCACCGACACGCTAAGTCCAATTTTCAATATAAAGCAAATTATATAACGGACTCGCCTCCGCATGCGACGACGCGGCACGCCGCGTCGTCCCCTGCTCAGGCTCGTTCCTGCCTCGGCCTCACCGGGGGGTCCCCGCGGACTCGCATCCGCTCGCCGCGGGGCCACCCGGCTAGGCCCCGCGCTAACGCGGCACTGCGCGCTTGGTTGACAGGCGCAATGCGGTTATTCTATTTCCACCCCCCCACGCACGCACCCCAGAGCCACACCCCTAAGATAGATAGTGGGGTCACGGATGTGATGGACTCGCCTCCGCATGCGACGACGCGGCACGCCGCGTCGTTGCCTGCTCTGACTCGTTCCTGTCTCGGCCTCACCGGGGGAGGGGAGGAGGGTCCCTCCCCCCTCCCCCCCGGCTCGGCCTCGCGCTAACGCGGCAGTGCGCACTTGGTTGATAGGTGCAATGCGGTTATTCTGTTTCCACCCCCCACGCACACACCCTAGAGCCACACCCCTAAGATAGATAGTGGCGTCACGGATGTGACGGACTCGCCTCCGCATGCGACGACGCGGCACGCCGCGTCGTCGCCTGCTCCAGCTCATTCCTGTCTCTGCCTTGCCGGGGGAGGGGAGGGGGGTCCCGACCAGGGACCCCCCTCCCCCCCGGCTCGGCCTCGCGCTAACGCGGCAGTGCGCGCTTGGTTGACAGGCGCAATGCGGTTATTCTGTTTCCACCCCCCACGCACGCACCCCAGATCCACACCCCTAAGATAGATACTGGGGTCACGGATGTGACGGACTCGCCTCCGCATGCGACGACGCGGCACACCGCGTCGTCGCCTGCTCCGGCTCGTTCCTGTCTCGGCCTCGCCGGGGGAGGGGAGGGGGGTCCCTCCCCCCTCCCCCCCGGCACGGCCTCGCGCTAACGCGGCAGTGCGCGCTTGGTTGACAGGCGCAATGCGGTTATTCTATTTCCACCCCCCACGCACGCATCCCAGAACCACACCCCTAAGATAGATAGTGGGGTCACGGATGTGACGGACTCGCCTCCGCATGCGACGATTCGGCATGCCGCGTCGTCGCCTGCTCCGGTTCGTTCCTGTCTCGGCCTCGCCGGGGGAGGGGAGGGGGGTCCCGACCCCCCTCCCCCTCGCTCGGCCCCGCGCTAACGCGACAGTGCGCGCTTGGTTGACATGCGTAATGCGGTTATTCTGTTTCCACCCCCACGCATGCACCCCAAAGACACACCCCTAAGATAGATAGTGGGGTCACGGATGTGACAGACTCGCCTCCTCATGCGACGACGCGGCACGCCGCGTCATCGCCCGCTCCGGCTCGTTCCTGTCTCGGCCTCGCCGGGGGAGGGGAGGGGGGTCCCGACCCCCCCATCCCCCCCCCCCGGCTCGGCCTCGTGCTAACGCGGCAGTGCTCACTTGGTTGACAGGCGCAATGCGGTTTTCAATGATTTAAATATTTAAATCCAAAAAAAATTAATCAATATTTAAATAAAAAGTTCAAATTGTAAAGACTCAGAAGTTCGGGGTTTTGAAAAAACCTCAGATGAACATGTCAAAAACAATCAATTTATACTGGAGCAAAATCTAGTAAGTTCAGGTTACATACCTACTGAAGTTCTACTACTGTTCGAAGTATGAAAACATGTTAGAAAAAATAAAAAGTATGCGTGCATACATGGGCCAATTCCATGGTTGCTCACGGGACAAATGTCAAAAAATCAAAACCAATTCAAGAATGAAAATTACAAAAAAAGCAAACAAAGAAATATAGATCACAATGCTGCATTACCTTGCAATGTGGAAAACCAGAAGTTCAACCATGAATAACAAAGAAGTCCAGCTTCTACTACAGACCGTGGATGATCCAAAAACTATCCCCGAACGAATTCGTTCGAAGCATAAAATCATCTACGTCAGCTTAAAACACGACCGCCAATATTTCAAATGCTTTGCCAAATCCCTTCCTACAACAACAACGACGCGCTACCAATTTGTCCAAACGAAAAACCACCCGTGCAACCAGTGGCGGACCCAGAAATTGAGGTTTGCCGGGGCGACGGATGACGATGGAGCTTCATTGAACTGCACCGATGGTCGCTAGGCACGGAAGATACCCCGCTCCATCGCCGGAGAGCCGGGGCAGCCGCCCCAGCTCGCCCCAATGGTGGATCCGCCACTGCGTGCAACCGCCGCGGGCGGAGCAAGATCCAATCGCCCGAATTCAAAGTGTATGGACCCTCCCGACTGAAATTAACGACGCAGGAATGCTTCAATTTCACTAAAATACGCAAATCCGCCGGCAATCATCTCAGGAAAATGACAAATCGACGAAATCAGAGGAAACCACTCCCGCGGGCGAAGAACACAACCCGAAATCAAATCCGTTAGAAATAACAACAAATTGTCCATGAAACTCATACCTAAACCTAATTCACATCGTGTTAGAGGTTTGAGAACAACCAGTGCATGCATTAAACTTGTAACAGACACAAGTTCATCACGTCCCAAGAGCACATCCGCCAAGGAGCCAGATTCCTAAACAAAACGACCATTTAGATGCTACAAAGTGTGTCCGGATTACACTTACATCACAAAGAACACGACGCACCAGAAAAAATCGCGCGGGAAGCCACGGTTGCGAAGATAGCACGAAGGTCGGGTTCTTACAGAGGGCAGTTCAGGTCGAACAACTCAGGAAGTTCAACCAAGGATCAGAATATTATTCTGATCCCGTGATCAAAATAGTGTTTAGGTGTGTGTGTGTATATATATATATATATATATATATATATATATATATATACACATACATACATACATACATCCCAGCTATTCTGCAACCCATTTCTGAATAAGCTATTCAGGAACCGTTCCTAACTCTCGGATATACAGGACATAACTGCCAGATGACGTAAAACAAAACTGCTTGTCGTCGCTATTTTTCCAGTCATTAATTCTACCTGTCTCGTGCGTTCTCGTAGTCGAAACTAGTATGAATCGGTATGGCCTAGTGCTAATTTGATTTCCGCACAAAAGTAGCGCACGTACGCGTTTTTGGAGCGCGTTTTTCGTGTGTTGGATCATTGAGCAGGTCTCAAATACGTTCGTTGGATGAAGTCGCAATCGAGCACGGCAATGCATCGGGATTGGATGTTGGGCGCGATAATTTTTGGTCATTTTCTCAGAAATTCTATGCATTTTGGTTATTTTCAGCGGCTATCTTCACAAAATCCGGTCGTTTCCTCGGTGGCGGTTCTGGTGTTCTTCGACCGTAGCCGTGGAGGTAGCGGTGGTTGAAATCTATTTGTTTATGTTTTGTTTTAATGTTATAGTTTGGTTAGCGGACGGTTGCATCACTTATCTTCTGTTATGAGCGGCGCTCAATTCGGTTGTTTGTAATCGAATTTGATGGAATATGGTTGGTGGCGGAAGTGGTTGCTCCTCGGTGCGTACCCGCGGGAGGTTATCCTTGGTCAAAATTTCTTTCGTATATGGTTCGTTTGTAATGTAGTTTGGTTGTTTGCATACTTAATTGGATGGGGGTAGTTTGCATTAAACATCTTTTTGATTTCTCACGCATTTTTACAAGCGGAGGTTTTAGGCGGAAAGAAAACAGAGTCAACCGGGCGGGTGGAAGGAGCTAACCCACTCTGAACAGAAAGCTAACTGCTACTCTATAAGAGTGTTTGCAATCTGCCAAGCAACTCATGAGGGACACATTGTCAATCCGGGGGGAGGGGTTCCCCCCAACGCCTCCTCCCCCCCACCAACATTTTCTATATAAATAGTTTTGATTTTCTATTTTTTTGTACAATACGCAAGGCAACTGATTTGTATAATTTTTGTTTTGACTGTTGTGTTATGGTGAGCTAACTGCAAGGGGTGTACTTGTTAACTTCTGATAGCGGGACGCCAGGGTAGTTACTGTTTTTGGTAGGGTTGGGGTAAGAATGATATATATTTTTAGTATTGAGTCAACTGTTGGGTAAATTGGAGTTAACTGGATGGTATGTGGGGCAACTTCCCTTTTTCTCTATATTGTTTGAGTATAAGCTGTTGGTTATTTTCTAGAAGCTAACTGCAAGTGATTCAGCAGGTTAATTTTTTGTAATTCGATATGATGAATAGCAACTGTTGGTTGAGTTTAAGCTAACTGCATCATTTTTTATGCCCGTGCAACTGTTTTTTTGAGTTGTGAAAGTAACCATTTTTCTGTTAAGATAAGGTGCACGGATGCATCAAGTTAACTGCTTCCTAGGATTAAGCTAATGGCTGTAGTTACAGCATGCTAACTGCATAGACAACCACATGTTTTTTGAGGTAATAAACCATGAGCATAGGGATGTTAACTGTTACATGTTTTTTTGGGGGGTGAGGGGGGGTTGGGCCCCCCCCCAACATTTTCTATATAATTGTATTTGGTTTTCTATTTTTTTTATACAATACGCAAGGCATCTGTTTTTGTATAAGATTTGTTTTGACTGTTGTGTTATGGTGAGCTAACTGCAAGGGGTGTACTTGTTAACTTCTGATAGCGGACGCCAGGGTAGTTACTATTTTTGGTAGGGTTGGGGTAAGGATGATATAACTTTTTAGTATTGAGTCAACTGTTGGGTAAATTGGAGTTAACTGGATGGTATGTGGGGCAACTTCCCTTTTTCTCGATATTGTTTGAGTATAAGCTGTTGGTTATTTTCTAGAAGCTAACTGCAAGTGATTCAGCAGGTTAATTTTTTGTAATTCGATATGATGAATAGCAACTGTTGGTTGAGTTTAAGCTAACTGCATCATTTTTATGCCCGTGCAACCGTTTTTTGAGTTGTGAAAGTAACCATTTTTCTGTTAAGATAAGGTGCACGCACGCATCAAGTTAACTGCTTCCTAGGATTAAGCTAACGGTTGTAGTTACAGCATGCTAACTGCATAGACAACCACATGTTTTTTGAGGTAATAAACCATGAGCATATGGATGTTAACTGTTACATGTTTTTTGGGGTGGGGGGGAGGGGAGGTTGGGGGGGACCCCCCCCCCAACATTTTCTATATAAATTGTATTTGGTTTTCTATTTTTTTTATACAATACGCAAGGCATCTGTTTTTGTATAAGATTTTTTTTCTATAAGGTTAACTTTGTAACTCGAATACGATGAGTAGCAACTGTTGGTTGAGTTGAAGCTAACTGCATTTTTATTTACGCCTGTGGAAGTGTTGCTCCGATGGGCAGTTTACATAATTTATTTTTTCTTTTAAGCTAATATGCTCGCACCCATCAAGTTAACTGCTATCTAGGAGGAAGCTAACCGGTGTAGTTACAGCATGCTAACTGCATAGTCAACCACACATGTTTGAGCTAACAAAGCACGAACATTTGGATGTTAACTGTTATTTGTATCAGGTTGGTAACTGCCCATCATTTTTTTCTATATATAATGGTGTGTGCTTTTTTTATTTATATAATATAGAAGGCATCTGATTTTTCTTTTTTTTGCGCAAACTGATGATGTACGATTTTTTATTTTAACTTCAGCAGCATTGTTGTGTACGGCTGAGCTAACTGCGAGGGCGGTGGACAGTTTTTTTTTGGCTTTTTTTTAGTGAAGTTGAAGTGGTAACTGTTCATGAGTTAACTGTATCGTTTATACGGGCTACTGGGCTTATATGGGCTTTTTTCCTAGATGCGTCATTTTTCGTTTATTATTTGTCTGCCCGTTACCACCGGCCGTCTTCTATGGCCTCTCTGTCTTAACTGCTCTGTTTGCGGCCCTCTGTCTTTATTTCTCTCGCTAAAACTCTTTTTTTTTTGCCCTAGCGCACACGCTGCGGCGCCGTCACCAACGATCCCTTCTAACCCTAACCAACCGGCCGTCGGGCGGCGGTATTCGTCGGAAGCAGGAGACGGCGTGTTTTTGTTCTGCATCGCATGGCGGAAGTCGTCTTCATCCCCGTCGTTGGAGCCGCTAGGGGATCTCGCGTGTTCTTCAGGTACTTTTATTAGGGTTTTCGGCGCGGGAGGGAGCCATTTGTTTTTTTTGTGTGGCGTGCGAGTGGCTTTGCGGGTGTGTAATGGTCTTGTTTCCCCGAATTTTCCTGGGGTACAGTGGCTGCGGGCAATTGATTTTGTTTTGTTTAATTTCCAATTTTTTCAATTTTCTGTTTAAGCTTCATGTTTTCAGTCATAAGTTTCTATATAAGTTGCGGTCGTTTTCTGTATGCAGGTAGAGGCGGCGGGGTGTGTGAGGTGTTTGTTTTTCTCGGAATGAGTTCAGTTGGAAGGGTTGCTGGTTGTGGAAATGGTTAGTCATCATATATTAGTTAATTACAGATAACTTCAGAAATGGAAGCAGTTAACTGCCTTGTTAGTGTTTCTCTGTGTTTGTTCATCACCAATTTTTTTTGTTAACTTTTCCGATCCGTGTCTTAATATGCGAGTAGGAGTTGATGCTGCTGCGGCAGCTTTGGCCAAGGTGTCACTAGTTAATGGCGAACGCAGTGGTGGGAATGCAGGTCAGGGGGGTGGTATGGTGGATAGCAAGGCAAATGCTAGTGGAATAAATGAGTCGCGCAAAGTTGATGGTGTCATATGCTCTCCTCATAGCGATGCTAACACTGTTGAAGGTTTTTGTGGAAATTTGTTCGAATTCATTTAATTTCCTAATTTTTTAGTTGTTGTTTTGAGTTTTTGTATTTTTATCTTTTTACCTAACTGTTTTTTGTGTGCCTTTTTGCTCTGGAACGTGCAGGTATTTCGTCGCCAGATGTTAACAATTTCATCATGCAGTCTTGCCGTGACATCAATGCCGAGCATGTTGCGCCTGATTCGCCTCTGCCGCGCAACATGACTGCGCCTTCCAATGTTGAACCATGTAGAGCTTCCGGAGGAGACAACATTTCGTGCAGCCCGACACCAGTGTGGTGCGATACGCAATCGCAGTCAGTCATGGGCAATGAGATTGTTACACAGGATTATATGGTCTCACAGCAGTTGAGGGATGAGGAGATAAGGCAGCTAGGGAAGCGGAATTTTTTTTTAGAGAAAGTTGATGCTCATGAGAGGAAGAAGCGGTTGAGACTTCCCAAAGGTCCAGTCGATACCTTAAATGTCACCAGCAACGCACATGTTTCGGATGCAGGAGCTGGAGTCCGTGCCTAGTTTGGCACATCACGGGATATTGCTGCTAGTCTGAATGTAACTGCAAATGTGGGTTCGGTGAGTGAAGGCGGCCCTGAAGTATCTTCTAGCCACGGGAAGCGCGGGGTTGTTGTTGCAAAGGTTAAGCATGGACATCGTGGCACCCATCCCGCCAGTGGCGTAACCAGTAAGATTGCTGTTCCATCTCCGCGTCGGAGTCCACGCATTGCCAGTGGTCCAGTGGTTGATCGTGTCTATCCGAGTGTTAAGCTTGGTGGAAAGCGTGCTTCTTTCGAGGGTTCAGATGCTGGAGGTGATTGTGGAGGGCCTTCTGTTGATGGCAATGGGCTCGACGGGAATAATGTACGTGTGCTACTTTTTGTCCGTATGTTGTATTCCTTTTTTTTGTTTTTGGTAGGTAACTGACGTGTTGTGTGGATGCTAACTGCCTTCTTTTTTCCTGTTTTTTCTCGGTAGGTTGTTGCTAGGAAGCGTCGGTCTAAGGTTGATGGGACTGTACCAAAGAAGAAGGTGGCAAAGTCTGCGGTGTCAAATGCTGGTGCTTGTGATAGGATCAACGTCACTGTTCGCTGTTCTTTGGGAGAGGTTTCTGAGGCGGCTGCTCTGCTTGAGACACGACATAAAGACATTGTTCGTAAGGCTGGTTTCGGTTGTGTATTTGACTGGGTCTTGAAGGGCAATGTGTCGCGATTTCCGATGTGTCACTTGATGAAGAAGATTGACACGGCGACGATGCGTATTGACTGTGGCCCTAATAAAGTTCTTGTAGTTAGCAGAGAAGCCGTGCATCAGGCTTTTGGGTTCCCCATGGGCGATGACACAGCTCCCAGGCTAGCTGATAGTGGCCATGACGAGTCAATGGCTAGATTTAAGACAGAGTTGGGTTTCAGCAAAGCTTCTGTGGTTGACACGAAAGACTTGAGGAATGTCTTGAAGTAGCTTGTAGTCGATGAGTCAAAGGACGCACTTGCTGTAAAGGTTTTTTTTGCTATCCTTTTTTTCCAAGATGATATGCCCAGGTCCTGCTGTCCGTGTAGGCAGGGAGGCGGCAATGCTAGATGGTATTGTTTTTTAAGATATGGCAATGATGGATTTTTGCCAGTTAGTAGTGGATGAGTTGAAGCGTGTAGCTATCAGATGGCAAGATCCAAATATCATACAAGCTGGTCCAGAAGGTTGTGGAGTAGTGCTAGTCCTTATGTATCTTGATTGTTGCCTATCGAAGGCTGTGTCTGTGATGCATGTGCAGACTCCGCGTGCAAATTTCCTGACAGAGAAGGTGCTGAATTCAATTTTCTTGAAAGACATTGTAAAGAAGGGTGGGAAAGATTTGGACGGCTATGTCTTCGGAAAACTTGGGGTGAGTTTTTCAACTTACACGTGTTCTTTTCTCTCTTAAAGTATTTTCGTGCGACTTAAATGGCTTATATGTGTTTGTAAGTGTTTTTTTGTGAGTCTTCTTAAGTGTAGAAAGTTTAGCCAACTTCACGTATTATGTGGAGCTAACTGCTATCTTTTTAAAATGTTTTTTTGTTGGAAGGTAACATTTATTTACTCCCTTGTTTTTTTTATGTATGGACCTAACTGCTTTGGTAGAGTTTTACAGAGAGTTAACTGCCTCAAGCCATGTTCTTAACTTTGTGTAGCTAACTATTTTTTTGTGTGTGGTGTTTTTGTGTAATTGATGCATTATTTTCACATTTTTTTAACGCAAAGTACTAACCATTTTTGTTTTTTGTTTTTTTATATGTGCTCAGTGGAAATCCCGTAACCAGATTGCATATTGCCAGCAAGTTTCCCTTGAGCGAACTCGTGATTGCGCCTTTCCTGATGTGCCTGTCCCTATCAGTACCTGCGCTCCAAAACAGCATGCACAGGATGAGGCTGGCTGTAGCCAGATTGCAGATGTAGCCTTTAAACTACAAAAATCCAATAATGCCATGGAAGATGATGATGTCTTTGCGAAGATTGATGGCTTCTTACGGAAGGTGAATGAGTTGGCTGCTGAAGTTCCCACGACGTCTGATCGGTTGGGCTGCATTGCTGGCTTTTTCCCTGAAGGTCATGGACCAAGGGAAGATGCAATGAAGGAGGCTACAGAGCGCGATTTTGCTATCATTGGTAGTCTCCGAAGCGCGACAGCATACATTCGCAGCGCTTTTAATGATTTGAAGAAGAAAAAAGATGCCATATGCAAAAGCTTTGAAAATGATGCTCGTGTTATTGTGAGTCAGATTAGCAAGCAGAAGAACGACGCGTCCGCCCCTGTGCGTGGTGATGATGATACCGGGTAACGGGGTGAGGAGGTGAGGTGATCTTTTTCTGTTTTTTTCTCTTCCCTATTTTACGCATGGTGATTAACTGTGTTGTACGAGATAGCTAACTGCCGAATCCGAGATAGCTAACTGCTGACCTTATACCCATCAACATCACGCGTGCATGCTTTTTTCAGGTTGTTGTTAATGCGTCGGATGATGATGAAGATGAGAAGCAAGAGCCCCCTGCTGAATCTCCTCCGCATGATTTTAGTGACGACGATGTCATTAATGATGACCGTTTGGGCGGTGATTCTGACGAGGGTTGCAAGGGTGTTGATGACAGTGTTGATTTTACGGAGGGAGTTTCTGCACCAGACCAGCCCGCAGCCCAAGGTGAATGCGACAAATCTAATGAGACAGATCTTGTGCAGCAAGTCCACGCTGGTAGTGTTGACATTTCCAAAGGCAAGCAAGTTGAGTTTGATTGCCAAGGCGCCGTGTCAGTTACGATTGAAGGTGGTTCAGAAGTTAAAGATCACGCTTCAAATGAATCAAGCCGTTTTGTCGCTGACAAAGTTGATTGTGGTTCAGGATTGCCTGAAGCTAGACAGGCGCCTGGAGGTGCTTGTGCGAGTGTGTTTGTCATGGATGGCGTTGCTGACAGTGCTTCCATGGGAGGTGATGCAGTCAATCTCGCAACAGGCTGTGAAGGAAAACAAGCGCTGAGGGATCCACCTATGTCTGATAGCATTGGAGCCGAAGGTGACGATTTTTCTATTCCAGTGCGCGAAGTGCATGTTGTTGACGAAGCACGTGCATCCAACAAGGACGCCAAGCATGCTGTTATTTCTAAATTTCTGAAGGATGCTGCAGTTGTGGACACCTACTCAGGTGGTGATGCTCATGCTAGTGCAGTAGGCCCCGAAGTTGCAGGTGGTTCAAATGCGTCTCATGTGCTAGATAAATCAAATGTTGACGGTGTTGCTTTGGATCCTAAACTTGGTGAACCAACTGTTGCCATAACTTGTGAGGAGGGCGTCACAGTTGCGTCTGGTCCATCAGTAACTGCAGCACCTGCATGCCCCGTTACACCTGTTGTTGCAACTTGTCCTCAGGCTGTTGTAGTTAATGTTGCAGCTCAGTCCGCTGAAGCAACTGATGTTGCAACGCGCGAGAAGCATGTTGCAGTTGAGAAATTGCCACCGGCAGTTACAGCAACTGGAGTCGCAGTTAGTGAGAATGATGTTGTAGTTGAGTCCATCCGACCGGTAGTCGCAGCATCTGCTCCTGCGAGACTTTCTGGGAATCCCGTTGAAGTTTCCGAGGGGTTAGCTGCGAAGTTGAAAGATATAATTGCAAAAGCTGCGATGCGTGGTAATTATAGTGCTAAGCCCCAGCCTGAAGTTGAACCCAACGTTGACGAAGTTGGAGCTGACGGCGCTTTCGAGGAGACAGAGAGTGATAACTTGGGAGTGTCATTAAATGAGATAGGTAGGGTTTTTTTAGCTGCTTCTGGCGTATGGGTTTTTTGCTTTTATTAACTGTTCAGTATCATTATGCTAACTGCCGACCTTTTTCGCCCTTTGTTATAGATTCATCTCAAACAGTCTCCAGTTTTACGCAAACCCCGGCCACACCGGAAGCAATGCAACGCATGAAAGACTTATACTTTGCTGTTCTGAGGTTAAGGAAGGACAAGAATAAAAAGTATGTATCCACATCCATGTGTTTCGTCCTCCCCCCATTTCTGATTTGTTGCCAACAATTTTTTTCCTTGGTAAAATATTTCGTGTTGTTTTTTCAATACCAGGGATGAGGTGCTGTTTGAGAATGATTTTTGCAAAGCAACTATCGAGCAGGTTGCTGAGTCTTTCAGAGTTGGTGGCATGCTGAACACTGCGGTTGCGGCTGTAGGAATTTTCCTTCTTCATTCCAAATACAAGAATTATTCTAAGATGGTGGCTCCATTCCATATTTTGGTTAGGTCTTATATACATTATTCTAGTTTTCACGTTTTTTTTTCTTCTCTTTTTCACGAGTTTTATAGTTAACAGAGCCGCTTCTTCATTTTACAGCAATCTATCTGGAGGGGGTCCTTTGATAATAGGCACTTGGTCAGATTTTTTTTCTGCATATGCCGACGAGCCACTGGATAAGAAAGACATTGTACTCTTTGGTGTCTTTGACTCTCCAGCTACCAGGGAAGGTGTGGGGCACTATTGTGTTGTTGCGTTAAACATTAAGCATCATTGTTTTGAGCTGCTTGACTCTTGGCACCTCCCCGGTAGTGAGAGTGGCATAAGGGTCATAAACAGGATGGCAAAGAACATTAAGCAGCTCTGGAGGAATGGCTCGTCTGAGCGCAAGAAGAAGAAGTTGGATCCGGCAAACATTGACCATTTCCGTTTGCACCACGCTGTTGTGCCCCAGCAGGAAAACCCGTAATACATCTTTTGCTTCTTTTTTTTGTGTAGCTTGTGTTTATCTATTTAAATCTAACTGTTGATTAGTATTTTCGTTTTTATTCTTTTTGCTCTTTGTTTTTTAACTTTGTGGCATCTGCTCAAACGAATTAAACCTAACTGCCATATTTTTGTGTTATATATATGCTCATTTTTTTCCATGTCTGTAAATTAGGTCTGTGTGAACTGAACTGGACAAGTGTTATAAGTTAACTGAACATCTTAGGTAATTCTTGTATCTTTATATCTTTTGTGCATCGTGTAACCATGCGGAGGCATTAAGCTAACTTCATACATGTGTTTTTATATCCGTGGTCATCATATATTCATAATCGCCTGTTATTTTTGAACTATTTTTTCATGGATGTTTTTAAGCTAACTGTCACATAACATATCATATAGCAGGTAACTGCACAGATGAATTGAACTAACTTGCAAATCCTGATTTTTTCCGTGTGTATGCTGATATAGTTTTATAACTTTTTGATACAGCACCGACTGCGGGTTTTTCATGAATGAACTGCTAGAGACATATGATGGTGAGAGTTATGCTGCGTTTTCTCAAAAAGATATCTATATGGTCAGGGTTCAAACCCTGTACAGGTGGATTACTTGTGGGGTTTTTGACATTAATATTCGTGAGGTGCTGGGTTATTCTGGAGGTATTACCCTTTCTTTTTGTTCGCTTTTGTTGGTTTGTATATGTTTTCTTTTTTTAGTGGCCGTCCTATTTTATTCTCAGCACATGGCCCCTTTCTATATTTTTTGTCCCCGCGCTCACCCGCCTCCCCCGTGCGCCTTTTTTTTGTGGTTTTTGTGTTGCAGATCTAGGGCTAGACGAGCCTAATTTTAGTTTGTTCGAGAGCCAATGTGAGACGCCAGAAATTCAGGTAATATCGGATGATGACATATTGAAGTCAGTTGAAGCTGTTAAAGTAAAGAAGGGCGGTGTGCATTCAAAATCTAAGGGGGTGACCCGTGCTGCCCCGAAGGCTATGGATCGTGGTGTGGAGAGTGACTATGATTCTTTTATGCCTCCGGCACCTAAAAAGGGTTTGCTGCCCAGAGCTGCTAGTCCTGTTAAAGTGACAGTGAAATCACCTCTTGTTCTGAGTGATGATGATGATTTCGTTTTGCGTGGCAAGAGAGCAGTGTTCACCAGGAGCAAATCAGTGGAGGCGCCATTGGTAGTGTCTAATAAAAGGCCAGTTACTCTGTCAACTAGGCTGAGAATGTCTGTGCCTGCGCTCAAGCCGTTCAAGTTTCCATTCGTGGTTGTTGCAAAACAAATTTTGGACCTAATACTTAGCAAGGAGTTTCTCGACAAGTATCCACAGTGAGTCCAATGTTTTATTTTCAAAATGTATGTGGTCTTTCTTTTTTATTCATATACGTTTGGTGCTACTTCATGCATCCTTTTCTATTTGTTTTTGTCCCCACAGGGTCCCTCTGTTTAAGTGCACTCCTCCAACTGGCGATGAATTTATAGTTGATGCTAAATATCTGGTTACCTGCTTTGGTCCTGCTGGCTACATTGATACTGAGTTGATCGATCTTGTGATCAGCTATTGGAAGGGGAGCCCTGAGTACAATCATGTGTATAAATCCGGAGATAGGGTGTTGCTCAGTCCTTATGTGATAAATGTACGATGATTTATTATGAAGCATTCTTTTTGTTTTTCTTTGTTCATTTGCCGGCTTAGCCCCCGCACCCCGCCCTGCCCCCTCCCCGATCATCCTAAATGCTCATCTTTGTGTTTGTTATTTTTTTTCTAGTATCTTCTGGAAATTGATCCGTACCATCGGCCAGTTGATGAAGATGGGCAGGAGGTCCCGAGGCCGCCCTTCAATGTTAAACTTGCTGCTCAGAAGTTCAAGTTATACATAAAAGAGAACCTGCTCGCTGCAAACCTGGTTAGTGCATGTCGTTTTTTCGCCAAGTTACTTTTTTCGTAGTGTGGTCATCTAAACTGCTGAGACACATGTAGCTAACTTCTTTAGGTTCTTTGTCGTCTGATTCGCATGTTAACAGATCATGCTCCCATATTGGAATCGGAATCACTTCACACTGTACACTATGAACAAGTATCGCGAGTCCCTGGACATCCATGACTCGTGGAGATACACTGGGCGTAACCTTTCAAGGAATAGATTCCATGGAGAACGTGTCGAAATCGTATGTGGTCCTTTTTCACTTTTTTTCCTTTTTTTTTGCTTCACATGCGTGATGTGTTTTAAAGTTTTCGCAAGTCTCACATTTTTTTGTTTTGCACAGATGTCCAGGTTGACGTTGTTGATGAAGGAGGTGTATGGCGAAGCTGCATACAACTCTTCAAGGCAGCCCAGTTGGGAACATCTGGCAGAGAGATGTAGCTTTGCAAAAATGCCCGAGCAAGGGGTTAATGAATGCGGCTTTTACATGTTAAAAGTTGCTTATCTGTATGATGGCACCAAGCTAGTAGAGGAAGTGGAGAAGCGCTATGTAATTTTTGCTGGATCATTTCTTTTTTTTTAATTAACTTTTTTCCATGTTTGTTTTGATTTCCATTCTTGTTTGTCAGTTATAGTAAAATGCTAACTGACACAACAATCTTGTTTTTATGCAGCCACAGTCTGCCTACTGGAAGGCCGAGTGCCTTTTTATGTTCCTTTTCACCCTAATAACGAGGTTCGGCGCGACCAGTGGCTGGGGGAGATGGCTGACATTGCTAAGTTGTTGGAAGCGGGATCGCAGGACAGTGGTACAAGCAGATGATTTTGTAGATGTGTTTTAGGAATGTTTTCTCAGTTTTATCTACTGTTTTTTGTATTTGTAGCAGTTCCTTAACCTTTAATGGATGAATCACTTTTGAAGAACTACCCATCTATTAATATAGGGCGTTTGTTTTTTTTATTTTCCACTTGTACGATAAACTTTTTCATTTTTCTGGAAGCATGCTAACTGCATCTTTATGCCCGTGCAAGTCTTGCTCCGATGGGCAGTTTACATAATTTAATTTTTTCATTAAGCTAATATGCACGTATGCATCAAGTTAACTGCTATTGAGGAGGCCGCTAACAGCTGTAGTTACAGCATGCTAACTGCGTAGACAAAAAAGCAATCACATAGTGAAGTTAACTGCACTGTCTCAAGATGGTAACTTCATGTTAGCGGGACGACAGGAAGTTATTGTTTTTTGGTAGGGTTGGGGTAAGAGTGATATAACTTTAGTATTGTGTTTAAATGTTGGGTAAAACGGAGTTAACTGCATGGTATATGGGGCAACTTCCCTTTCTCAATTTTTTGTTTGAGTATAAGTTGTTGGTTATTTTTTCTCGAGCAAACTGCAAGTGATTCATCAGGTTAACTTTTTGTAATTCAATATGATGAATAGTAACTGTTGGTTGAGTTCAAGCTAACTGCATCATTTATGCCCGTGCAACGGTTTTGAGTTGTGAAAGTAACCATTTTTCTATTTAAAACAAGGTGCACGCATGCTTCAAGTTAACTGCTACCTAGGAGGAAGCTAACGGCTGTACTTACAGCATGCTAACTGCATAGACAACCACATGTTTTTGAGGTAAAAAACCACGAGCATATGGATGTTAACTGTTAATGTACCAGGATGCTAACTTCCCGCCGTGGAGCTATTGGGACCCCCCCCCCAAACATTTTGTCTATATAAATAGTGTTTGCTTTTTTTTCTTTACAATACGCAAGGCATCTGTTTTTTGTATAAGATTTAGTTTTTTGACTGCCGGGTGATGGTGAGCTAACCGCAAGGGGGCACGTGTTTTTCGTCGAGTAGAGATGGAATGGGAGTAACTGGTCCGTAAGGTTGAGTTAACTGAAGGGTTGAGGGAGGTTTGCGCTTTTTTTAATGCATATACAAGGTATCCGATTGGAGAAGATTTGAGCTATGTTGTAGGGGGGGGTAAGTATGAGTTTTCTGCAAGTGATTCATTGGGTTAACTGCACCGTGTCAAGAAGGTAACTTCATGTCGTGGAGGAAGTTAACTGCACATCAGAGCACATTTTTTCCCCTTTCTACTAAATGTTTTTTCGGCAAGTTAGCTGCTAGTCGGGAGGAAGTCGTTTTGTAGGGGAGGGGGAGGGGGTCGGGGGGCACCATGTGTCGCACTCGTCGTCGCACTCCAATTTTGGAGTTGTGAAAGTAACCATTATTTCCTATTAAGACAAAGTGCACGAATGCATGAATTTAACTGCTATCTAAGAGGAAGCTAATGCATGTAGTTACAGCATGCTAACTGCATAGACAACCACATGTTTTTGAGGTAACAAACCACGAGCATATGGATGTTAACTGTTAATGTACTAGGATGCTAACTGCCCGCCGTGGAGCAAGTTAACTGCACCTCAAAGCAGATTATTTTTTTAATCGCTGAGTGATATCTTTTTATACTCGTATATCATAGTCTAAGATAACTGCATAATTAACATATCAAACTTGTTGTTTCAGCGTTGGCATTTTGTTGCATAGGAAACTGAATGAGGAGCAAACCAGAAACATAAGCAAACTAAAGTAGTACTGAAAGCAGAAGCAACCTAATTTTATATATTCCACTGAAGCAAAAGGACAAAGGAACTAAGTAGTACATTCTCCTATATGCTAACTGCTCGAGCGACTGCAGTTAGCTACTGATGCTGCCATTCCCACTTCAGCAGTTCATCCTCCCGCGTTTTGCGGCCTGGCGAGTGATCCTAGAGGACTGTGTAGCATCCTCCTCAGGTGTATACGGGAGGAGGCACTCCCGCATTGCCGAGATGCACCTGTACATGTCGTAACTGGCGAAGGCGTCGATCGCTACGTAGGCGATGCGCTCGAGCGTTAGCTTCTCCTCCCACCTGGAGTGCAGCCATGCCTTCTTCTTCGCTGTCATCGTCTTCTTCAAGTTCTCGTAAGAAGGACAGATGATGGCCTTGGCGAGGTCTTCGAGGGAATCTTTTTGCCAGGGCTTCTTGTCGGAGCCCGCCACCCTGTACTGCTTCTGGATGTCGATGAGGTTGGCCACCTTCAAGCCGGTGTTTGCAAGCACTTTCTTGTCGTTGGTGGTGTCGATGGTGGCGAAGGTGTACTGCTTGTCGCCGAGGAACTGCTGGAGCTTGTCGCGGGTGCCGCTCGCCCTGCAGTGGTGGTAGAGGAGGACGTTGTCGCGGACGCAGAGCTGCAAGACGGCGACGTACTGCGTCCCGTGGCGAGGCTGGGTGAACTCGACATCCAGGCCGATTACCCTGTAGCGGTCTTGCGCGGAGAAGCGCTCGAGGTCGTTGATGTAGTTGGCTGCCTTCGCCGGGTCGTCGGTGTACTTGACGAAGAGCTTCCTCTCCAGGTGGGCCTTAACGATGTAGTCGTCACCGTTCTGGTCACCGACCTGCACCGCCACACGACCTGCCATGGGTGACTAGGCGATCTTTTCGCTCTGCGCCGGAGTGGTGGAAGGGGGAGCGGGGAGGTGGAAGGTGATTTTTCTAGGGAATTTTTGAAAGTGGGGAGAGGGCTTTTTATAGCGTGTTCGAGAGATGGAAGAGTCAGTTAGCATTCCCAGTACCCACGACTAGCATTCCCGTACCCAACCGGCATCCCCACGCCGCGTTTAATGGCGCGTTCCTTGAGACTTTTGAGTTTTCACATTGGTGGAAGAGGGGAACGGGCGCTTAGTGTAGCGAGCCAATCGGGAGCAGCTCCTTTACAACTGACGGGCGCGTGTACCACAACTGCTCCTTTTCCCCAATTTTCAGAAATAAAGAATGGATAGCTCTGCACATTCGTTTTCAAATCATATATCAATGTCAGCATTGTTTCAAGTTGTCATGCAACCTTTTCTTTTTTTAGCAAAACTGAAGTCAATTGAGTCACGAAGGTTTTAACTATATGCATGCACTTTATGCTAACTGCACGTTTTTTTTCAGAAGCAATCGTCGCGTGACTCTGTCCATGGCTAACCGTATCAATGCACTCATGCTAACTACACATTTTTGTTTTTTGTTTTGACTGAATGACAGTTAACTACATTATTTTACGGGAGATAACTGAAGTTTTTTTTTACGTTTAGTTTTATGCATGCTAACCGTAGCATGCATGATAACTGAAGCTTGTAAGGTTATTTGAAGGAATTTATCATCGCGAGGATATGTACATGCTAACCGCAGCAACACACTCATGCTAACTGGACCTTTTAAAAAAAAATCATGCAGAAAAAGGAGAGGGGAGGGGGAAGCTAATTGCATAATTCTGAAAATGTAACAGAGGGGAATAGTTTGTACATGCATAAAATAACATGTTTTTGCAAAATATATAGGGGGGTGTAACCAGCATCACGTAAGTTGAATGTCCATTTAAAAAAAATATTTTTTACAAGTGCACTTTTCTTTGTTTCACATGTGTATATATTTTTTCTTTTTCAGTTTTTGAGCATGCTGCTCCGTCTGGTTGGCTCCTGACCTCCTTTTGCTCCCGCAAACTTCCGAGACCTTGTATTGTGCTTTTTCTTACTTGCCCGGTCCTGTCCCTGGTGAACAATCTGCTCTGTCATTTCCAGAATCTCATTGCCTATTCTGACTACGTCGCACGTACGAGTGTTATGCCCTTCGACCTTGTTGCATTTTTTGCATCTTTTCTTGAAGATCTTGCCTTGCACAACATCTTTGCTGCGGCGCATCCTCTTTGGTGAAGGCTCAGCGTCTTCGTCGCTATCACTTGTTTCATTACCGTCGTCACTCATTTTTTCGCTGTCGCTGATAGCTTCCTCCTTCATACTTGCTTTTGACAGCAGTTTCTTGATAGTTGCGGCCACTTTGGAATTGTCCACATGCCCATATGTTTTCTCATGTGCTTGCAGTAGCTTTTGCTCCAGCTGCCTTTTCACGCAAGTTCTTTTGTTATGCCCACTAATCATATTGCAATTGCTGCAAATTCTGCTCCCTAGTGGCATGCCATCTTTTCCAATAACTAGCTCTGGCCTAGCAGGTTTTGAACTGCTTTTCACACTGATTTCAGTTGGCTTTTGTTCTTGTTTCATGGTTGCACTCAGTTTGTTTCTACCTTTTGTTTTGCACACTGGGGGTGGGTGTATTTTGTCGCGATCACCATCCATATTTAACTTCTCAATCACTGCATCATTTTGTTTAGCCATATCAGGGGCAACTTCATTTTTCAGCTACAGGTGCTTGTTTGCTGCCCGTTGACTCCATGTCATCACCGTTCAGAGCATCCAGCTCTGGTTGCACCTGTTTCAGGCATGTCACCAGCCTGTTGTAAGCTGCATCCGTCTTTACCCCCTTCTGCATAGTCTTCAGTGACTCGTTCAGCAGCATTGTGCGACGATATTGAATTAGTGTACCATCTGCAGTTGTACTCTTGTAGTCTCTGCGGTTGAATGCCGAGTCACTGTTTGCATCCCTTGTGTACCGTTGCAGTATATACCGATCTGGTATTCTAGCTACTCGGAGGTGTTCCAGCAGCGCAATTATGTGATGGCAGAATAGTCCTAACAGAATTGACAGCATTTTTTTGTGAGTTGATCTTTTTTTTATTGCCAAGAAAGAAGGTATGCATCATGAGTAGTTTTTTTTTCGTTACCTGTGTGATCAAAGAGTTTGCACTCGCATTCGTATTCGCCATTTGTTTCATCAGCAACCACCTGGAATTCGTGCCTTGACCATGCGAATTCTTTCTCCTGGTTGTAGTGGTGTACGTAGTACTTTGTTGGATGCTCAATAGACTGTTTGATTCGGAAGGTGCCGCTTTCAAAGAGTCTTTCGCGGAATAAGTTGTAGACAGCGCGTGTGTACACGTCCATCAGCTGTTTCTCAAAAAGGTACCTAGTCTGAGGGTTCCTGACTCCCTGGAACATGGAACAAGCATTGTCGTTAGGCGACCCTTTTTTGTTCTCCTATGTAGTACCATTTTTTCAAATGCATATGCATAAACAAGTTAGCGGTACATTTTGCAACATATAAATGATAGAGTTATGAATTAACTGTCCGAAGGCCCTATTTTTATTTTTAAGTACAGCTGCAGGAGCTAGTGAAAGATAACTGTTGCAAGGTTTTTAAGCAAGTAGGGTTTCGATAGTTGCCTTTAATTTTTTTTTATTCTCTAATATGCATGTACTTACATTGTAGGAGTTGCTCTTACCGTTGAAGCTATTGTCTCGGCAACCTCAAGCTGGTGCCTCTTCTGTATGCATTCATTGACCTGTCTAGCAAATATGTGAAGCACTTGTGTTTCTTTCACGAAACCTTTTTTCAGGACATGATTCATGCTTTCGCTTATCTGTGTTGACGTCATTCTGGCGCAGAATATTTCCTTCCAGTATGCAGATATCCATGTTGTTCTCTCTTCCCATAGGCCCAACAGGATGCTGTCATTTTGTAAGTTGTATTTGTCCATGAGGTTGTGCCATGCTGCTTCAAACTCTGCTGGCATCAGTGGATGGTTAAGGACTGCTGCGAGGTCTTCCTTAAATGTGTCATGTTCTGAGTATAATTTTGACAGATGATCTTTTATTTTTTTTCATAATGTGCCATCTACAGAGGCGGTGATGAGTTCTGAGGAAGACCTTAGGTATAGCTACTTTCATGGCAGGGCATTGATCTGCAAAACAATGTTTTTGTCATTTATTGGGTTGTTTTTGTTATTAAAAAAGTAGTAGGCGAAATAAAGGAGAAAGTGTTAGGGGGCTGGAGGCGCTGAAGGCAATACCTGTTAGTATGCATGTCGGGTCTTTTCTCATACACCGTTTAAAAGCATTAAAAATCCATTCGAATGAGTCGCTACTCTCATTCCCCACCAAGGCAACTCCAAAAATTGTAGATTGAAGATGATTATTCACACCGACGAAAACCCCCAAAGGCAGGTGATACTTGTTCATTTTGTATGTGGTGTCAAACGTGACGCAGTCACCGAAATCTGCGTATGCAGCCTGGCAGCTAGCATTGGACCAGAATATATTTCTGATAATTTTCTTACCATCTTCATCAGTTCCAACATCTATATCAAAGAAGAAATTCTCATTCTCAGTCTTCATCTCCTCAAAGAATGCAAACAATTTCTCCACATCATCTTGTGAATCAGTCCTCGCAAATTCTGCTTTCCTGCGAAAATGATCGAACTTTTTTTGCTTACTCCCCCTGAGATAACTGCATCATGATTGTATAGGTAACTGCAAAGAACGAACACAAGACAACATAAGTGATACTTACATGTTAAGCACGTCCTTGTTTGTAAATGGCAATTTGTCGCGCTCACCAGATAACCAAGAAAGGAGACCCATGATATTCACATGCTTAACATTGGTCTTATGCAGGTCTTTTATGTATTCTTTCACTGTTGGATCTATTGTCTTGTGTGAATGCAGGAAGACGAGCGCGGACGGGCTGATGAGGAGCCTGTGGTTGTGCTCAATGACAATGTCTTTGACAACACAAGTCCCGTCGTCTCTTTCTTTCAAGCGCATCATTGTCTTGCAACCAATTCTCTTAGTTACTTTGTCGCGCTGACGATCTGCATCATGAACAGAGGATATGTATTTGCCAGAGTGTATGCAATATAAGTAGCGTCTCTTCTTATCTCTCTGTCCTTTCCTTATCCCGAAACCAACATGTTTGGCGTAGTCATTAAAAAAATTGAATGCATCGTCATATGAATTGAATTCCTGTCCTAGAACTGGAATTAGTCGAGCAGGTATGTCTGGTCTCTGAAAAAAATGGAAATAAAAACCATAAATGATATTTTTGCTTTCACATCAGCAGCTTTTGTAAAAAGAAAAAAAACAGTGGAAAATAAAGATGTGTGATCGTGTAAACTTACGTGCGTGTATGATCGGAGCTCTGCTGGTGTTTGCAAGTGTCCATGCTGTATTGGACACGGTGGTGTGACGATTGGCACATGGAGAAGTGGATCCCGCGGTGGTAGTAGTCGTGATGAGGTCGGTCTGTTGCTGCGTTTCCTCACGGGATGTTTGCTCCATAACGGGTTCTGTGAGGAGACTGATTTGCGCAGAACCTTTGTTGCTGAAGTTGATTTACTGAAAGAGAACTGTGGATGCCCAGTTTTGGTGTTGGCACTGTCTTCATCTTTCGTTGGCGGAACACCACGCGTCGTCGAGTGTTCTGCTTGCGCGTGTGGTGCATTTTGCGCATGTTCTCGTGTTTTTGGTTTGAGAACATAGACAGGCTCGTAGTCTTGGTCGTAGGTTTGTTGATCAACAATTTTAGTCCAGCTTTCAATGTAGTCAATGTCCATGCCATCAGCATGCGTGTCATCAGCAGCTCCATTTTCTCCCTGGATTAAGAAAACATTTTTTTTGTTCTCGTTAAAATACTAGTTATTTAACCGACAGTTTTCTGGATAAGTGCACTAGTTTTATGTCCACCCATTTTTGTCTTTACCTCACTCGTCTCTATGACTGGTTCCAGCATGCTTGTATGGTGTCGTCGTTTATGCCTAGCAGCGCGCACCATAGGTTCATGATGCAGTATACTGCTCTCATCACCTGTTGTTGACGGTGGTGGATATCTTGTAGTTTGTCGTACCTCTGGCTTCAAGACATACACTTGTTCATTTTTTTCTGGGGAACTCGGGGTGTCGATCTGAACAGTCCAGCAGGTAATCTCATCGCCGTCCTTGTTACTAGCATTTCTTTGTTCGAGGTTTTCTTCCACAGTTGATATGTTCATCTGTAAGTGGACAACATAAAAAGATACAGTTAACTGCCGGCACACCCAATGCTAACTGAGCATGGTCAAATAGTAAATTAACATTCAACTTTTTTGTTAGATACCACAGAATTAGTTGAACAGTTAACCGCTGGCACTCCCAATCCTAACTGAGCATGTGCAAAAAACAATTTTCAGCACCCAATTTTTTTTTATAGCACGGGAAAACAGGGGGGGAACAGTGAACTGCATGAATTAGTACTAGTATATAGAAGATCATTTTGGGCAGTTATGTTTTTAACACCCAGCCTGGTCGAATCATTGAGCAGTTATGCTTAGAGAAGGCAGCAGTTATGTTCAGGGAAGTTAGCAGTTATGTTCATAGATGAAGCAAAAGAAAGCACCTCAGTTGAATTGGAGAGAGGAGGTCGCCGTCGTCCAACAGCTCCAGATTGCGTGTGAAAAGCGCCGATTATGTTCATTTGCGACAGAGGCACCTTCCTCTTGGCTCCCGGAGCTTCAGAGCGGATGATTGAGACGTTTTTTAGGCGAGATAGTCGGGATGCTAACGGAATCGTACGAAATCCATCTGTTGATTTCGTCGGCTTCATCCTCGACGAGCGGCCAGCAGTTGCGGCAGTCTTCTCGCTTGATTCCATAGCACGAGGCGGACATAAGCTACAGATTAACCGGGGCGAAACTGGTTGCCGCTGCCGCCTCGCACTCCCTCGCTCCGGCTACCGCCGTCGCTCGCTCGCGCGAGGTGGGGAGTAGCTATAGGTTAACCGGGGCGAAATTGGTCGCCGCTGCCGCCGCGCACTCCCTCGCTCCGGCTGCCGCCGTCGCTCGCTCGCGCGAGGCGGGGAGATGCTACAGGTTAACCGGGGGGAAAGCCGCCACCTCCGTCGCCCGCTCCCTCGCTCCGGCTGCCGCCGTCGCTCGCTTGCGGGCGCCGTCTCCTACGGTGGTAGGTTGGGTGGTGGGTGGATCGAGATCCGACAACGATTGTTGATTTGTAGCTTCCTAATGCCGGGGGTTCCTAAATAAGCTTATTTAGGAACTCTAGAGGGGGGTTTCTAAATAGTCCCGCCCTATATATATAGGGTGGGTCTATTCTACCAACCCCCTTAAGACCTTATTCTACCAACATTTGGGCTTATTCTGCCAACACCTCCCACCCACCCGGTAGCTACAAACTAACCCACTCCCACCTTATCCTCCCGTCCCCCACCCACTCCTCTCTTTCTCTCGCCCCGTGCTCCACCACCACACAACCTCAACCTCCCAACCCGCCACCTCCTGCGCCGCCGCACCACCTCCCCGCGCGCTGCCGCACCACCTCCCTCCCGCGCGCTGCCACACCACCTCCCGCCCACGCGCCGCCGCACTGCTGCAGGCGCCTCGCGCGGCTGCCGACGCAGATCCAGGCGTGCCTCCCCACCGCCCCAGGCTCCCTGCCCCGATTGCTGGCGTGAATCCGGGCGCGCCGTTCCCAGGCGCCTCGCGCGGCTGCCGACGTGGATCTGGGCGCGTCGCCCCCGGATACCCCCGTCGTGCGCCGCCCCGCCTACAAGCCTCGCCGACCCTCCTGCCTTCTCCTCCGACGCTGACCCCTTCTCCCGCTAGCCCGGCTACCTCCAGCATCATCCCGGCGACGACCCGGCTCCCCCACACCCCCCACCGCCCTTGTCTGACGCGTTCGACGCCTCTGGCGGATCGGCAGCTCATCGAGGAAGACGCCGACGGCGCGAATCCTTGGTGGCTTGGGGAGGCTTGCAACGCGGGGATCCGGCACGACGGGGTCGTCTTGTACAACATCCAGCCAGCAGGAGTCAGCAGTCCCATGACTTTTTTTGTGTCAAAATTTTTGTTTTGCTTGCAGTGCGGTTCGTCATACAGTGCAGTTTGGTTTCTGAAAAATGATGAACCTGATGCTGCCCGGCCACTCCGCGCCGTCCCCCTCCACGGATCTGGTGGGATACACCGTCACCTCTTCTCCGGCGAACGCAGCTCCGGCAAGAGGCTGCCACACAATGTCAAAACTGGTCCGCCGAATCCGTTGACCATGCAGTGCTCGGTGCACACCTTGCAGGTCGCTCGACGCATCTGTGCAGTTCGGAAAAATGCATTTTGTTTGGGATCCCATGGTGATGAAGGTCAATGGCAGGGACGACCCCCCGTGCAGTTTAGAAAAGGGCTTTTTTCCTTCTTCATTTTTGGATTTTGGATGGGCTGCTCGGGCATGCAGAATGTGTAGCTCGCCATCCTGTGACGGCACATGTGCAGTTCGCCAACGAGGGCCCATGCGGTTCGCATGTGGATGACTCATACGTGCAGTTTCGGATTTTTTGTGTTCAGATTTGTGCTTACTTTGTGTAGGGTGGTTCGCTTGGGTCTTCGTTGCAGTACAACTGGGTGGCGTTGATATGTAATTATATATCTGGTTGTGGTTCATTTATTCTGTTCATGTAGTCCACTATATTTCAGTTTGGTTCAGAAAAGGTTCGCTCCACTGTACTATACTATGTAGTTCTTTTTCATGCTATATACTTCAAGAAAAAAATATGGTGTGATTCATTTTGTGGGGGGTTGGTGGTTCACTTTGTAAAGAAAGAGAAAAAAATTCCATCAGAGGTTCACTTATTTTTCTAATGCACTTTGTTTTGTTTGTGGGACGACTAAAAAAAGATACGAAGTTCACTAGCAAAAAATAATGCGGTTCACCTTCGAGAGAGTTGTGGTTCACTTTCGGTAGTGTCGCGGTTCACTTTAGGTAGTGTTGCAGTTCACTTACTCCAAAAAATGTGAAGTGCAGAAAATTGTTACGAAAACGAGAAAACAAGTAATGCGGTTCACTTCTCGATAGTGTTGCGGTTCACTTACGCCCGAATTGAACCGTAGTCCACTTCCTCGCTTGGGAAAATTTACGTCTGACAAAAAGAAATCTTGAAGTTCACTTGCCTATCTGATGCAGTGCGGTTTCCAGTCTGAAGCAGTGCGGTTTTCTGTCCGATGCGGTTCACTCGTCGATTTTGGTGTCGCGAAAAACAAAGTGTCCGCATTTCGATAAAATCAAAACTGCTCTTAAACCGTAAGGAATTGGAGAGAGTATTCTACATGAAAAAGTTGCGCCTCGTCGATATCTTTCCAACGGCGTATCATTTGAACCATTCTGACCAGCGGTTTGTAAAAATTCGCAAAAAAACGGCCGCTGCCACTCGTCGTCCGCCGCACCATTTTCAAAATTACTTTAAAACCGTAAGGAATCTCAAAATAATTTTTACATATGAAAGTTGCACCTCGTCCGTAGCTTTCCAACGGCATATCACACGCCTCGTTTCGACAAACGGTTAAAAACGGGAATGAAAACAGTACCGAAAAATTGAAAAAAATTGAAAAACAAAATTCCGCGATTTAGTAAATTTGAAACTGCTCTTAAACCGTAAGGAATTAGAGAAAGTAATATAAATGAAAAAGTTGTGACTCGACGATATCTTTCCAACGGCGTATCATTTGGTTCATTCCGACGAGCGGTTTAGAAAAAAACGTGAAAATACGCTCGCTGCCACTCGTTGTGCGCCCACCGTTTTCGAAACTGCTCTTAAACCGTGAGGAATCTCGAAAAAATTTCAACATGGAGAAGTTGTGCCTAATCAATAGCTTTCCAACGGTATATTACATGCCTCGTTCCGACAAACGGTTTAAAAACTGGAGCGAAAACACTACCGAAAAAGTCGCGTACAGTTTTTTCGACGAGAAGTTCACTTGTCTCAGTACTGCAGTGCGCTTGCTTCAGAAAATGCAGTGCCCTCGCGTTGAGCGTGCAGTTCGGAAGTGTGGGCAGAATAACTATTCTGCCAATATTGGCATAATAGACGGGCTATATATATATATATATATATATATATATATATATATATATATATATATATATATATATATATATATATATATAGAGAGAGAGAGAGAGAGAGAGAGAGAAACACTATTCTGATCCTAGGATCAGAATAATATTCAGATCACAGCGCGCCCTATATAGAGCGCGATCAGATGTTTCCGAACTCGTCGAAACGGTAGCGAAAAAAGAAAGAAAAAACCCACCCTCCCCGATCCCATCGCCAGCAACTTCCTACCCCGTCCCAGATCCCTCCCACCCCGCGCGACCTTCCCGGCCCCCTGTAGCCGCCGTGGCCGGCCACCTTCTCCCACCGCTCCGGCCACACGCCACCTTCTCCCACTGCCGCGGCCACCCGCCGGCTTCTCCTGCCAGCGCAACCATCTTCTTCCCAGATGACGGCGCGCCGCCGCCCCATCCCACCATCCCCGCGCGACTCCGCCGCCCCACCCCCGCCCCACCCAGCCATCCACGCGCGCCGCCGCCATTCCCCGAGCGATGTCGCCGCCCCACCCCGCAATCCCCTGATCGACGCCGGTGACGAGGCGACTCCGGTGGATCTCCGGGGACTGGTGACCGTCTCGCTACCGCCGGTTTGACCTCCCCAAAAAAAATTCTCCCTCGAGCGGCGTTCTTGCCGCATCCACCGGAGTTGAGCTGGAGCGTCTCGGTGGACGACGAGCATGAAGCTACAGCCACCGGCCTCCTATCGCAGCAAGCGACCGCCACGACCGTCCTCCACCTTCCGCTGTAGCCTTCCTCCCCGACCGCCTCCACCACATGCTGGCCTTCGTCTACCTCTGGCTCCGCTGCCGCCCAAGGCCGCGCGCGTGATGGCGGCCCATGTATTTTACTATCCCGGTCACCCACACGCTGATGAGTGATGCCCCGATCCAGCTCCTCCATCCTACAGCCACGGCAAGACCAAAAGAAAGACGTATAGATTCTATCAAGCTACAAGTTCAGACTTCTCATTTTTCTGAACAATTCAGATTTCTGCACCTACACATGCGTCCAGTAAAGTTCACTTGTGCGAGAGATGCGCCCAGTTCAGTTGCAAACCGTCCTCTGATTTCTACTCCGAAGTGAGGATGCGAACGGTTCAGTGGCAAGCCGTCCAGTTCAGGAACGACATGAGTATTCAGATTTCTGAAACAACATGAAGCAGTTCAGTTGCAAACGACATGAAGTAGACCGTCGTGTGTTTGTACCACACGAGATGCTGCTTGACACAAACTGCTTCCTCATGTCCGCGTGCTGCCGACTGGCGGTTGTGTCAAGCAACATCTTGTGCTCGCTAGCGCGAGAGGTACCGCCACAGCAACCACTGATCTGGACTCGGTTGCACCCGCTGATGATGCACAGTAGCAGTAGTTCGTGGCCGCGGTTGTACGTGCTCCACACTGGCAATGGTTTGCGGTCTGAGTTGTATGGGAATAACATGTTTCATTGTGTTCATCAGAGTGCAACGGCTTTATTTTGGTTTGCTGGATGGATGATGGATAATGAACAAACACGCTTTACTTTAGCTCATCAATGCTATTTGATTCAAGAAAAGAGAAAAGGTTCCAGTGCTGTTTGATACCGATCATCTACATGAAGTTGTTTATTCTTGTGCCAGGCGAAAAAGTTTATGTAAAAAAAAGAGTTCACTTAATAAAAAGTGTTTCATTAAAGAAAATGTACTGGAAGTTCAATTACTAGCAATGGAGAAAATTCAAACACTTTGTGTTACATAGTGCGCATCAAGCCGAGAAAAACATGGGAAAGTTCATACACAGAAATACCGAAAGTTCACAAAATCGAGAAAAACATTAATGTGCAGCAGAAGCCATGCCTACGATGCACCAGAAAATATGGTTGGTTTTTAAAATTCATTTTGTACTGAAAATGATCGTTGGAGACATTAAGTATTTGTCCTGTTGTTGCTCACTACACTTATTTTGAGGGAGTTGATGTGCAGCAGACACCATCGGTGGAGTTCCACACGAAAAACATTGGTGGATGCACATTTAAAGAAAAAACGAGAAAGTTTCATCGAGAAATAAAGCTAGCAAAAAAGGAAGAAGTTCAAATTAAAAATTAAAACCAAGAAATTCAAACTAAATTAACAAACCAAGAAACTCAACGATTGTCGCAGACGACCGCCTTCTGCTACTACCACCGACCGATGCTCGCTGCACAACGCGCCGACGAGCCCCTGCACCCATGTTGCCATCTCCAAAAATGGATACAGAGAATGCACTGTTTGTCTTGTACAGTGCTCAAATTTTTATTTGTGAAGGTCAAGATGTTGTGTTCAAGAAGGTCAAGTGTGTTATGTGTATCTCAGCAAGTTCAAATAATTTAAACATGCAAGGAAAAACATGGGAGATTTGTGATATTTTTAGAACTTGAAGTGACAAACAAATTTAAAAGAGCACAAACAAAATTTAAGTCTAGAAAATTCACTTCAAAACATTCACAAGAAAAATAATGTTCTCTTTGTTCTCGAACGCAAAAACAAAATTTAATAAAAGGGGGAATACAGTTTACGCATTTTCTAAAAGAACCAAGAAATTCAAATTAAACTAACAGAGTAGTTCGATCTTAATAAAAAAATTAGTTTTTTTTCGTTTCTACAAATAAAACCAAGAAGTTCAAATAAAAATAAAGGAGTAGTTTAATCTTAATAAAAATAACAGATTTTTTCTGTTTCTAATAATAAAACCAAGAAGCTCACATTAAAAAAAACTTATCATTTTGGTGTTAAAAAATTCAAATTTTCCCTGTTCTAAAAAAACCTAGCAATTTCAAAAAGTTTATAAAACAAAATTTCCCTTTTTTAAAAAAGACCTAGAAATTCAAATTTAAATAACTGAGCGGTTCTATGTTTATTGCATAACTAGAACTTTTCCCATTACTATGAAAAAACCTATATTTTCTGAATGTCAGCCTGGAGGATCATATGTGCTTCTATGGGAAAATGTGTGCGTGCGTGCGTGCTGGCGTTTGTGTGTGCGCTGGAAAGTCGGGAAGGTGAAACTAAAAATATAGTGCAGTTTAAAATGTTTTTTAAAAAACAAAATTTTCCCGTTTCTAAAAAACCTAGAAGTTCAAATTAAAATAACGGAGCGGTTCAGTGTTTATAAGAAAACTTGGATTTTTTCAGTTCCTAAAGAATAAAAACCAAGAAGTTAAAATTAAGATGACACGGAAGTTCGATGGTTATATACCATGAAGAAAAACAAAGCTTCAACTATAAAAGTGTTAACTTGAGAAGTTCAAATTTGATAAAATAGCGAGTTCGAAGAAAATGTTATCGCTGTACAAAAAAATAACCCTGAGAAGGTCAAATTAAAATAACATTTTTTTCATGGTTTTAAATAACCCTGAGAAGGTCAAATTAAAATAACAGAGCAGTTCAAAAATAGTTTATAAAAAACAGATTTTCTCCGTTTCTAGGAAAAACCTAGAAGTTCAAATTTATAAAATGAAGTGGTTCAATGCTTATTTACAAAAAAAAAAAAAAGAATTCCTTGTTACCAAATAATAAAGCCAAGAAGTTCACTTTAAAAAAAGGAGGGTCCGATGTATACAAAAAAAAATCAGATTCTTCTCGTTTCTCGAAAAAGTAAAGTATGAAGTTCAATTTGAAAAAGTAAAGTATAAAGGATTTTCACCGTTTCTAAGTAAAAAACTCTCGAAGTTCAAATTAAAATAATGGAGAGGTTCGATGTTTATTAAAAACTAGGTTTCTTCCCATTACTAAAAAAAACAAGAAGTCCAAATTTAAAGAATGGTGAAGATCGGTGTGAATAAAATACTCAGATTTTTTCTTCTTACTAAAGAATAAAATGAAGAAGTTCAAATTTAAATAAACAACTAAAAAATTTAAATAAAATATGAAAAGTGCGATATTACATTGCATTAGAAAATAGAAGTTTACAAAAACTTATGAGGATGTTGATATTTTAAAAATCTGGAAGTTGAATAAAAATTGACCAAGAAGTTCGAATTAAAAAGAGACATTTTAAAAATAATTTATAAAAAAAATTACTTTACACGTTCTAAAAAAACTAGAAGTTCAAATTAAAATAACGGTGTGGTTCAATGTTTATAAAAAAAGATTTTCCCGTTAATAACAAATAAAACTAAGAAGTTCAAATTTAAAAAATGGTGAAGTTCGATGTTTATAAAAAATAAAAAAATGTGGATGTCAAATTAAGAAGGTCAAATTGAAATAGCAGAGCAGTTCAGATATTTCTAAAAAAGGATTTCCCCATTACTAAAGAATAAAACTAAGAAGTTCAAATTTCAAAACCTTTGCAGTTCAAATTAAAATAGCAGAGCAATTCGAAGTTTATACAAAAACTGATTTATCCCATGCCTAAAGAGTAAAAGCCAAGAAGTTCAATTTTTTAAACGAGAGCAGTTCGAACATTAGAACAAAAATTGGATTTATCAATTTTCTTAGAAAAAACAAGAAGTTCAAATTTCAAAAATGGAGCGGTTTGATTTTTATAAAAAAAACAAGAAGTTCAAATTACAAAAATGGAGTAGTTCGGGGAATACAAAAAAACTCAAAATGTTTTTGGTTCTAGGCAAAATAAACATATGAAGTTCAAAGAATACAAGCAAGAAGTTCAAATTAAAATAGCAGAGAAGTTCGATGCAAAACAAAACTCAAATTCATCCTATTTCTAGGCAAAATACAAATATGAAGTTCTATTTTTTTTAAAAGTTGTCGGAAGTTTACTTAAAAATCATGTTTTTCTTTTCTAAGAAATAAACCAAGAAGTCCAAATTAAAAAAATAGAGAAGTTCAAATTAAAATAACAGAGAAGTTCGAAGTTTATTAAAATAAAAAACAACTCTTTATTCAAAATAAAAATGTGAAGTTCAAATTAGAATAGCAGGGAAGTTCGAAGTTCATAAACACCTCGGATTTTTTCTCGTTACTGAGGAATAAACTGAACAAGTTCAAATTAAAATAAAAGGAACAACTAAAAAAAGTTTAAAAGGAATTTTCCAATTTTTTAGAAAACTTGAAGTTCAAAATAAAATAACGAAGTGGTTCGATGTTTATTAAAAAATCTAGGATTTTACCAATACGAATGGGTGAGGAATCACGAGCAAAAAATACGTGACAGAAGTTCAAAGTGAAAACAACGAGCAGTTCAACTACTACACGGAATGCGTTTCGGAAGAGAATAAAAGAATAAAAAGTAAAAGCCTGAAAGGGTTGTTGCAGGAAGTTCATGTTCTTGTCCCTGCACGGTTCAAAATTTCTAGGGCGAGACATCCGTCGTTCATTTACATGTTGAAAGGACCACGATGCCGCCTAGAGGGGGGGTGAATAGGCGTTTTAAAATCTTTTACGGATTTGGCTATATCCTAATACGGAAATATACTAAGCGGATACTTTTCAAGCACAAATCCTAAATATACTAGGCTCACTAAGTGCACCAACAACTTAGGATAAACAAGATGAGAACAACGAGGATATGAGTAAGCACAAGTAAGTTACACAAACTTACTCAATGTATTTCACAAAGTATGGAAATGAACAATACACACAACCACAAGTAAGCAATACAAGCTTACACAAATTGTATCACAATATATGGAATTGAATGAATCAAGCTAGCAATTCACACTAAGCACAAGATATATCAATAGTAGCAAGTATGAATTGCGGAATATAAAGTGAAGGCCTAAATAATCTCTACAAGGGAATAGCCAACACAATATAATGAGGACAACAAGATATAGTGAATGCACGGTCAAGTGACCAAAGTAAACCACAAGTAAGGAGATAGGGTTAGGGATAACCGAAGTCACGGAGACGATGATGTATCCCGATGTTCACTTCTTTGGAGGGAAGCTAGTCACCGTTGGAGGGATGGGTGTTACCACGAAGGCACACCAACACCACGAAGGCTCACCCTATTCTCCTTGAGATATCACCACGAAGGCGATTCCCAACCACTAGTGGTAGACCTTGAGGCGGCCTCCAAACCTTCACAAACTTTCCGGGGGACAAATCACAAGTTGATTCCTCACCGGAGCACTCCTACCGCCTAGGAGTCTCCAACCTCCAAGAGTAACAAGACCAAGGGGGAAATGCTCAAGACTTGCTCAAATCACAAATTGCTTTGGTCAAAAGAGAGAGGAGGAGTGGATGTATGCTTGGATGAAATATCTCTCAAGAACTCTCACAAATCTCTCCGGTATCTTTGATTTGGTGTAGGAGAAAGGAGAGGGAGCCACTTGGGTTTTCTTGGGTTCCTATGGATGAAGAGTTCAACAAATGAACCCTAGGTCCATGGGATAGTTTTCCCCCAAATGTATTGGAGTTTTTAGGCTTGGGGGAGGAGGAGTGAGCTCTCAAGAATGGGGAAATATTGGATGAGGAACCCTAGCTCGTTGGGGAAGAAGGGTACCTTATATAGTGCCCCCACCAAATCTTCCCGTTATGCACAGAAAAACGCAGCCCGGAACTTCCGGGCATGCCCGGAACTTCCGAGCTCCCTTTGGAGAATATCAGCGCAACACTCTGGAAAGCCCGGATCTTACCCCGGAACATACCCCGGAACTTCCGGACCCCGGAACCTCCGGGCATGCCGGAACTTCCGGACCCCGGAACCTGTGGGAAGCCCGGAACTTCCGGACCCCGGAACTTCCGGGCAGCCCGGAACTTCCGGCCCTCCAGATAGTAAAACATGCATAACTTTTTCATACGAACTCCGATTTTGATGATCTTGGGCTCGTTTTGAAGCTATGGAAAAATCCCAGGTCCTCACATAGAGAACCACCCAAGAACAACCAAATGTAGGATGCCAAATATGCAAAGGTTTTATCATATATTTTGGAAACCTATTTGGCTTTGGATTTTCTTTGGTGTATAGGATAGGAGTGGAATTGTGTAGAGAGGATGTTGACTTGAGAAAATCTATCACGAACCCCTTTGATCCCCTCTTAATAGTGCAGGATCCCTATAACTCAAGAATCATAAAAGAGCTACACTACATAGCTATCGAGAATCCATTCTTGAGTGTATGTGTTCCTTCGGTGGTCATCACTCCACAACACTAACGTCGAAGGAACTAATACCTTTGACTCGAGCCTTTAACTTGAGCTTGATGTTGATGTTTCTTCTTGGCTCAAGTTGAAGGCAAGACATTGGTGAAGTCTTCAAGTAGCTCCCCCATACACAATGTGGGAAGCTTTGCTTTGTATTCATCTTCACGTGTCCATCACATGATCATCTGCAAGCTTCAAGCATGTAATTCTTCAGAATGCCTATCTTGAACTTGCCCTTGTAAACCATGATCATCATCACTTGATGTCATCCTCTCATGGACACTTGAAATCTTTCTATTGATGTAAGTCCATGAGAATCATCTAACCCATACAGACATAGAAAACACATAGAATGGGTTAGTACACAAAGCGCAATTGACAAATTCTTACCATACCACAAGATCTCATGTGGCACATGATTTGCGCTTGTGTGTTAACCATCTTTGAATTCAATCTTCGTTCTTCATCTTGGTCAACATTTATCTTTGCTCCATGATTAATCGTGATGCACAACTATATGTATATGGCATTCATTCCGAATCCATTCAATATCCTTCTTGCATCACCCATGGAACAAACCTTCCTATATAACTTGATATCATTGTTTCTTCATAGGAATTGTCATTCATTATCAAGTCTCAATGCATATATTTATGTTGACGGAATTTATCCATCAATTCATCCAATATTCTTCATGCATTGCAAATGGAACTTTCCTTCAAATGTATATCTCAATGCAAACATTAGTCCATTAGGATTGTCATTTAATTACCAAAACCACACATGTGGACTACATGTACTTTCAATCTCCCCCATTTTGGTAATTGATGACAATCTCAACAAGAGGGTTTGTATAATGAATTTTAAACAAGCATGCAATTTATCCAAGGATAAATTGTATACTTGCAATGGTTGTACTAGCATCAAGACACTACACAAGCATTTGATGATAGTACACCCATAGTATATAGAGCAAACTCCCCCACAATATATGCATGTATGAATGAACTTTGAATGTCATTGCATATATTGGTTGTCATAAACTAGGAGAAGATTTCTCTATATACAATACTCATCCATGCAACAACAATATATAACTAGGGTAGATATGCATGAGTGACAACAAACACTACAAAAATACTTATCTTAAACCCTCTAAACTTCTCCCCCATTGGCAACAAATGCCAAAATGGACGGAAAAATCTAGAAGACCAATATAGTATGAGTTCCTCCTTAATGTGTGCATATCGCGAAAATGTGAGTGAAATCAAATGCACATATTCAATGATGAAAATTTTGAGGAGATCAACCCGTATTTAGGATCTATAGAATGCAACAAGATAGTATGATATGAAAATAAGATTAGACATGGGAGGAAAACATTCAAAAGATCCAAAGAACATATTTTGGACAAGATAAAATAGGAATATCCAATGTGATCATCATGTCAAATATGGGTCCAAAATACATCCAAAACACATGGGTGCGCAAGGATATATGCAATGCATACAAGCACTCACTTTCAACCTCTTTCCGAAACCACCAAAGAGTCAAAAAGAACCAAACCAAGTGGCCGGCAAGGAATAAATGATACCACAGAAGCATATGAACTTTCTTGTGTATAAAAGGTTCTAAGTGGCCAATAGTCAGCATGATATGCATCCACAAAGAAACTCGCATACACAAAATAGTTGCAATAGATAAGAACATGATATCCACAGGTGAATCCACAATTATACAACTTTGAGCCTAGAATAAGAGCAAGGCACATGGCACAAAGCACATGGCACAAATTGATCTCATTTGCATAACACAAAGTGAAGCAAGCAATCAAAAGATCCGACGAGCCAAAAGGATAAAGGAATATTATGATTTGGGCAAAGGAGTGTTCTAAGGAAAATAGAGAAGCTCCCCATGATTCGTGCACTATTTAGAATTTTTGTATTTGGATACAAGTGCACAAAATAGGATCATTACTCCCCCAAAATCAATAGGAACACAAAACAATTGCAAGTAAGCATAGATAAGAAAAGAAGCCTAGCATTTGCAACAAACATATGGTTGAGCAACATGTAAATGAGGCAACTTAAGAACAGGCTCAACCAAAATGATGTGTGTGAGTCACGTCAGAGCACTTAAGAAGACTAATATAAGGATGAGAATTAAGCATCAACATAGTCTTGAGTAAATGAGATACAAGGTGCAAGACATGTCCTTCCCACACACACGAAGTTAAGAAGGTCACACACACATGAAGCAAATGGGTTCACAAGCTCACTAATATGCAAATTAAAAATCAAGGCTTGAGACAACCCATGGTGAAGATAGGAAATAATAGGCTTGTCAAGACAAGCACGAGGACAACAATCTTCACCAACCATTAGTGCACTAAGATGCAAAGAGGTAAGACACGCACTCATACAACAAATGCTTCCACGGAGCCACCAAAGATATAAAACGAGAATGAAACGGTGGACATGAAAGAATAGGGATATCAACTGGAGATGTAACTTCTCGCACGTGTATAAGATTCTAGGTAGAAGACAATCATGATGATATATATTCACAAAGAAGGATGTACACATGCAATAGTTACAAAAGGAAAGAATAAGATATCCAAACGGGAGTCATAAAATATACGAATGAGATCTTTGCTTGAAAGCATAGCACATGGCTTAATATTATCTTATTGTATATTAATGAACTCCAAACACACAATCATCAAAGACATCACAACTAGCAACAAGAGATCATTGTTGGGATGTTTTGAGAATGGAAACAAGTAACACAAGAACGAGTCAAGAAATTCATGCCATGATGCAACCTACACAAGGTTGAATGCAAGAAATGTATGCATGAAGTAGATACTTGTTACCGAGATAGCATTGGAATGATGTAGTAGATAATGGTTCATTGATCATCCTAGCTTGACTCCAATAAGCACATGGTGACAACACCTTTCTTGTGAGTGAGCCAAGCATCCAATGCATCTCCAGTTGTTCCTGGAACAACAACACACAAAAAATGGTACCCAAACTCATTGGGACCAAAGAGTTAGAGAACCAACAATACATAGGACAAACTCCACTTAACTATGTGCATATAGATATGACTTTGAATATCATGCACATATTAACCATTAAGGACATGATGGAGTTCCCTTTATATATTGGATCATTTAAGCAATGCATAAAGATATACATATATTAACATGCATGTACAAGCCAATCAAGATCTAAGGGGATACAACTTGGACAAAAGATCGCATACATCATGAATACTTCCAATATCATCACAAATCATTGAAATCTACCAAATTGCATCAATGAGACAAATAAACACATGATAGCACACAAAGTTCAACATATGAACTTAAGCAAAACCAATGAGCATAAAAGATATGCATTCCACACATTCTTATAGGGAAAATCTCACTCAAATGGGTATAATATATTGCAAGCAATGAGATAACACACTCCCATGAAAGCAAGATCATGCACTTCTCCTTTGCTTGTCAAAAGATCAAGAGCATTGGTTGGCTAAGGAGGGAGATCTCCAAGAAATTGAGTTCTAAAAATGGAGGAGAGAGAAATGGAGTCGTCAAGTTCTTCGTGGGGAAGAAGAAGACTATTTATAGGTGGGGATTGAATCCAACCGTTGGGGGCAGTTTTCTGCGTAGCCCGGAAGTTCCGGCGGGAGGCGGAAGTTCCGGCCTCCGGACGTTCCGGGCTAGGTTCCGTCCAGGTTCCGGGCTACATAGAGAGTTTGCACGTCTTTGGGTACCCTAGGAGCTGTCCGGACCCGCCCCGGAACTTCTGGTACCCGGAAGTTCCGGCCTACACAGAAACTTCAACTAAGGCATTTGGGCACTTCTCTCCTCCGAAATAATCATACATAGCAATAATTGGCATGACTCAAAACAATGATTTCCCAGATAAGATCTTTAAGATAATCCATGGGTAACATCGCACTAGAAATCCTTACTCAAACAAATCCAAAGGATAAATAGCAAAAAAATGTTTATGCAATTAGGGACGTGTTGAGCATAGCAAGCCACAAAGATATAAGGTAATCTCAAATATGAATTCGAAGTGGCAATCCTCAGTTGTTCACATTTACAAGGATTGTGATATGCACAAAGCACATCACTCCCCCATAATGTGATTATTCATATATTATCAACAAGAGGCAAGTGAAATCCATCCAAAGATAATCAATGGAAGAGAATTTGAATTCCAAACGAACTTGACATACCACATAGTAACTAGATAATCTTGCACAATAAATACTAGGTGGTATCCCATATATATACACATTTTAGGTTTGTGATGTGCGTAGAGCATAACACTCCCCCATAATGTGATGATCCATTAATATCTCAAAAGAGCCCAATAAGATGCAATGAAGGCTCGAGACTACATACACAAATATATGACGTGCATTCCAACCTACACATGCTAGATAACACAAATCAAGCATATTAGGAGGCACAACATATACAAACACATGCTAGGTACAAAACCTAAACATGCATGGGGCTAGTAACTTTCAATGTAGACAATATAAATACAAGTTACCGCCACGAGGGTCATTGGAATGAAAAATATGATGATAATTCACTTGACTTGGTTTGAACCATAATGAATGGTGAGAATCATTTTTCTTCATGAACTAGCCAAGTTTCCAATGCCCTCCACACACCTATTGATCACGTTTGAGCTTGATGGTCCCCAACCAAGTTGGGTCCTAAGAAGTTAGTCACAATAGGTTTGGCAACCCAAATGGTCTTATCTACTTTCAAACCACTTTGGGCACCAACAAACTTGGCAAACACATTGCCATAAATATCCTTCCTTAGCGAATAATGATTATTGACCATATGAGGCTTAGAGATGTTACCGTTGGGACATGATGAAGATATGTGTCCCTTCTCACGACAAATATAGCAACATGTGCTCCCCTTTCTCTTCTTCTTTACTTTCTCAACTTGGGGAGCAATAACATGGTTCATCATGGATAGTGGTCGTTCTTCAACTTGAGATTGAGCTTGAGGCCGCTTCCCATGTAGCTTCTCTTTATAAGCCCTTTTCTTCAATGGACAAGATCTCACATGATGTCCAATATTTTGCACTTAAAGCAAGAAATGTTGGACTTATTCTTGGCCTGGTCTTGTCCCCTTTTCTTGTTCTTGGACTTCTTCTTGTTGGAGTGAAAACTATGTCCATCATCGCACTTTTCCAAGTCTTTCTTCAAACTAGTGACTTAGGCCTTGAGCTCATTAATTTCCTCTACATGGTTAGTTTTAACACTAGAAACAAGAGGATTAGTGGAAGTAGAAACTTCATGGTTAGAGCAATAAGACAAGGTGAGCAATTCATCATGAGATGTACCAATATCATGTAGAGAGGAATTGCAAGGACTAGCACATGGCAATAAGGTATTTCGAGTAGAAGATGTGCTAATATCCACATGAGACTCACACGATTTTACCTTGGTGACCATAGCCTCATGAGCTAACTTTAGCCCATCATGGGAGATTAGAAGATCCTCATAAGTGCCCGAGAGCTTTTCATGACTTTCTTCCAACTTCCCATAATTGCTAGTTAGCAAATCAAGTTGAGTCCTCAGCTCAACATTCTCCTTCAAAATTGACACTTCACATGAAATCGAGTTAGTAGCACAAGCATCATTATCAATATGAGAGGAGCAAGTAGCAATTAGAGACTTCTCATGAGTTGATTGAAGCTCCTCATGAGACTTAGAGAGTTTGATGAGCTCTCCCTTGACATCATTGCATTCAAGGAGAAGGAGCTCAAAATCCTCTTTAAGTTTACCATGAGTAATTTCAATTTCTCCTTTTGAAGATCTTAAGTCTCTAAACGTTTGATGAGCCTTAGCAAGTTCATGTTCAAGTTGTTCACTTTTAGCTTGCTCATTAAGAAATAAATCATTACGTTTTTCAAAGCAAGCAAGAACATCTTGGAACCTCTTATAAGTGTTATTTTTAGCTCTATGAAGAGTTTTCCCAATCTCATAGAGATTTTGAGTCAAGTCATCATCATCATCATCATCCTCATTACAACTATCATCATTATCACTAAGAGAAGATGATACCTCGTGATTACCTCTTGCCATGAGGCACATGTGAACAAAGGGGGTTGATGATGATTCTTTTGGAGAAGAGGGTTCTTCATCAATCAAGTGTGCCTCATCCTCCTTGATTTCCTCTACATGGTTAGTCATACAACAACTAGAGGAAAGCAAGGCATTTTGATCATGGCAACACGGAAGAGCAAGCGTATCATCACAGACATTTGTCAAGGAATTCTTAGGTGATATGCATGGACTATCAACACAATAATTTATACTATTTGTGGTGCTAGATATGCTCAAGTCCATAGAAGATACATCACTAGTATCTACATAAGCAAGATCATCAATGATGAGCTTAACACCATCATCACAAGATATTTCTTCACTCACCATGTCATTACCTTGTGGTATGCCACATGTTGGTGAAGTGGAAGATGTTGAAGTATGCAAGTAATCGGAGGTGGAAGCAATAGAGAGCTCTTCATGATTTAAAAATGTGGAGAACTCCTCCATTAACTCCCCGCAAATAATATTGTCTTCATCAAGATTGGACCCACCATATATATCTTCAAGTTTGGTCCAAGCCTCATGAGCTGACTTGCAAGTCGAGATTTCCTTAAAAACTTCAACGGTTATAGTTTGATGAATGGCAAGAGAAGTATCACAATCAAGATACATATCCTCAAAAGATGGAGAAGGACCATCCTTTGCACTAGAAATTCCTACAAGAACAATTCGCAAAGCATTTTGATCCATGGCCCGAAAGCGACAAAGCATGCGAATTCTCCACAAGTGATAATTTGTGCCATCAACATCAAAGGTGTTATTGTGCACTAAATCACTAGTCGACATCGATACTCTCTAGGCGGTAAGGCCTAATAAGGAGAGACCTAGCTTTGATACCAATTGAAAGGACCACGATGCCGCCTAGAGGGGGGGGTGAATAGGAGTTTTAAAATCTTTTACGGATTTGGCTATATCCTAATGCGGAAATATACTAAGCGGATACTTTTCAAGCACAAATCCTAAATATACTAGGCTCACTAAGTGCACCAACAACTTAGGATAAACAAGATGAGAACAACGAGGATATGAGTAAGCACAAGTAAGTTACACAAACTTACTCAATGTATTTCACAAAGTATGGAAATGAACAATACACACAACCACAAGTAAGCAATACAAGCTTACACAAATTGTATCACAATATATGGAATTGAATGATACAAGCTAGCAATTCACACTAAGCACAAGATATATCAATAGTAGCAAGTATGAATTGCGGAATATAAAGTGAAGGCCTAAATAATCTCTACAAGGGAATAGCCAACACAATATAATGAGGACAACAAGATATAGTGAATGCACGGTCAAGTGACCAAAGTAAACCACAAGTAAGGAGATAGGGTTAGGGATAACCGAAGTCACGGAGACGATGATGTATCCCGATGTTCACTTCCTTGGAGGGAAGCTAGTCACCGTTGGAGGGATGGGTGTTACCACGAAGGCACACCAACACCACGAAGTCTCACCCTATTCTCCTTGAGATATCACCACGAAGGCGATTCCGAACCACTAGTGGTAGACCTTGAGGCGGCCTCCAAACCTTCACAAACTTTCCGGGGGACAAATCACAAGTTGATTCCTCACCGGAGCACTCCTACCGCCTAGGAGTCTCCAACCTCCAAGAGTAACAAGACCAAGGGGGAAATGCTCAAGACTTGCTCAAATCACAAATTGCTTTGGTCAAAAGAGAGAGGAGGAGTGGATGTATGCTTGGATGAAATCTCTCTCAAGAACTCTCACAAATCTCTCCGGTATCTTTGATTTGGTGTAGGAGAAAGGAGAGGGAGCCACTTGGGTTTTCTTGGGTTCCTATGGATGAAGAGTTCAACAAATAAACCCTAGGTCCATGGGATAGTTTTCCCCCAAATGTATTGGAGTTTTTAGGCTTGGGGGAGGAGGAGTGAGCTCTCAAGAATGGGGAAATATTGGATGAGGAACCCTAGCTCGTTGGGGAAGAAGGGTGCCTTATATAGTGCCCCCACCAAATCTTCCCGTTATGCACAGAAAAACGCAGCCCGGAACTTCCGGGCATGCCCGGAACTTCCGGGCTCCCTTTGGAGAATATCAGCGCAACACTCTGGAAAGCCCGGATCTTACCCCGGAACATACCCCGGAACTTCCGGACCCCGGAACCTCCGGGCATCCCGGAACTTCCGGACCCCGGAACCTGTGGGAAGCCCGGAACTTCCGGACCCCGGAACTTCCGGGCAGCCCGGAACTTCCGGCCCTCCAGATAGTAAAACATGCATAACTTTTTCATACGAACTCTGATTTTGATGATCTTGGGCTCGTTTTGAAGCTATGGAAAAATCCCAGGTCCTCACATAGAGAACCACCCAAGAACAACCAAAATGGAGGATGCCAAATATGCAAAGGTTTTATCATATATTTGGGAAACCTATTTGGCTTTGGATTTTCTTTGGTGTATAGGATAGGAGTGGAATTGTGTAGAGAGGATGTTGACTTGAGAAAATCTATCACGAACCCCTTTGATCCCCTCTTAATAGTGCAGGATCCCTATAACTCAAGAATCATAAAAGAGCTACACTACATAGCTATCGAGAATCCATTCTTGAGTGTATGTGTTCCTTCGGTGGTCATCACTCCACAACACTAACGTCGAAGGAACTAATACCTTTGACTCGAGCCTTTAACTTGAGCTTGATGTTGATGTTTATTCTTGGCTCAAGTTGAAGGCAAGACATTGGTGAAGTCTTCAAGTAGCTCCCCCATACACAATGTGGGAAGCTTTGCTTTGTATTCATCTTCACGTGTCCATCACATGATCATCTGCAAGCTTCAAGCATGTAATTCTTCAGAATGCCTATCTTGAACTTGCCCTTGTAAACCATGATCATCATCACTTGATGTCATCCTCTCATGGACACTTGAAATCTTTCTATTGATGTAAGTCCATGAGAATCATCTAACCCATACAGACATAGAAAACACATAGAATGGGTTAGTACACAAAGCGCAATTGACAAATTCTTACCATACCACAAGATCTCATGTGGCACATGATTTGCGCTTGTGTGTTAACCATCTTTGAATTCAATCTTCGTTCTTCATCTTGGTCAACATTTATCTTTGCTCCATGATTAATCGTGATGCACAACTATATGTATATGGCATTCATTCCGAATCCATTCAATATCCTTCTTGCATCACCCATGGAACAAAACTTCCTATATAACTTGATATCATTGTTTCTTCATAGGAATTGTCATTCATTATCAAGTCTCAATGCATATATTTATGTTGACGGAATTCATCCATCAATTCATCCAATATTCTTCATGCATTGCAAATGGAACTTTCCTTCAAATGTATATCTCAATGCAAACATTAGTCCATTAGGATTGTCATTTAATTACCAAAACCACACATGGGGACTACATGTACTTTCACATGTTCAAAAAAAAGGCAAAAAAACATCGTTGTTTTCGCTATTTTTAAAACTGCTCGCAAACGTCAATGAATTTGTAACAACTATTTTCAAGAAAAAGTTGCTCCTATTCATAAGCTTTTCAACGGTATATTATATGCTACATTCCGATAAAAGGTTTAAAAGTTTCATGTTTACCGTTAAAAACACGTTTTTACGTATTCAAAAAAAACTTTCAAACTGATGCGAGTATGAAAAAAATGATCAATACGGGAAAGTTGCGTGTTTTCAACAGCTTTCCATCGGTATATCATTTGCTCAATTCCGGTAAGTGGTTGGGGAGTTACGGGCAAAAAACAGCACGTGAAAGACAGAGTGAAGTTCAAACAGAACTGCCCCAGAAGTTCAACCTCTTCACGCAGTGCATTTTCGGAGACTCTATTTTCGCGATGAAGGCAGAACGCATGATCTCGCCATTTTCAAAATTACTTAAAAATGGCTAGGAATCAAAGAAAATTTTCTATATGAAAAAGTTTCGCATTTTTCATAGCTATCCAGGGGTATATTATTTGCCCCATTCCGACAAAGTTTGCGAAAATTACGGCCAAACATTTTTTAGCCATTTTCAAAATTGACTTAAAACCATAATGAATTGGGAGAAAATTATATACAAAAAAGTTTCGCATTTGTTCAGGCTTTCCAACGCCATATCATTTGCTGCATTCCTACAAACCATTTAGAGAAAAACCCGAAAATACGAACTCGGAGGAGCTTCGACCGTTTACTAAATTACTTTTAAACCATTCAAAATTAGAAAAAACTTTCTATATAAAAAAGAAGCGCATTTTCATAAGCTTTCCAACGCCATATCGTTTGCATCAATCCGACTTGCCGTTTTCAAATTACGCTAAAAAAGAGCTCGGTTGTTTGGTTTGAGAAATTCCGCCATTTTTCAAATTGCTCTTTAACCGTAGGGAATTTGGGAAAAATTTATATATGTGGGATGAGCGGATTTGCAGCAGATTTCCAACGCCATATTATTTGCCTCATTCCGATAAACAGTTTAGAAATGAGCTCAAAAATACGATTCATGTTTTTTTGTATGAAGAAAAACGGTTTGTAAAACTGCTCTTTATCCGTGTAGATTTTGACAAAAATTTAACTTAGGTTGTGATCCATGTGTTGATAGCTTTCCAACGGTATATCGCAAGACCCATTTGGACAATGTTCGCGGAAGTTCAACCTCTCCTTGGGTGAAGTTCAACTACTACTACTACGACGGGTCGGGTAGTTATCAGAATATTATTCCGATCCCATGATCAGAATAGTGTTTATATATAGTTATTCTGCTAACACTTCCGAACTGCACGATCAACGCAAGTGCACGTCATTGTTGAAGCAAGAGCACCGCAGTACTGAGGCGAGTGAACTTCTCGTCGAAAAAAACTGCACGCAGTTTTTTCGGTACTGTTTTGCTCCAGTTTTTAAACCGTTTGTCGGAACGAGGAGTGTAATATACCGTTGGAAAGCTATGGATTAGGCACAACTTCGCCATGTATAAATTTTTTCGAGATTCCTCACGGTTTAAGAGCAGTTTCGAAAACGGTGCGGCGCACGACGAGTGGCAGCGAGCGTATTTTCATGATTTTTTCTAAACCGCTTGTCGGAATGAAGCAAATGATACGCCGTTGGAAAGATATCTTCGAGGCGCAACTTTTTCATATATTTTTCTTTCTCTAATTCGTTACGGTTCGAGAGCAGTTTCAAATTTACTAAATCGCGGAATTCTGTTTTTCAAATTTTTTGCAATTTTTTGGTACTGTTTTCGCTCCAGTTTTTTAACCGTTTGTCGAAACGAGGCGTGTGATACGCCGTTGGAAAGCTATGGATGAGGCGCAACTTTCATATGTAGAAATTGTTTTGAGATTCCTTACGGTTTTAAATTAATTTTGAAAATGGTGCGGCGGACGACGAGTGGCAGCGGCCGTTTTTTCGTGAATTTTTACAAACCACTTGTCGGAATGATTCAAATGATACGCCATTGGAAAGATATCGACGTGACACAACTTTTTTATCTAGAACACTCTCTCTAATTCCTTACGGTTTAAGAGCAGTTTTGAAATTACCGAAATACGAGCACTCTGTTTTTCGCGACGCCAAAATCGACGTGTGTACTACATCAGACAGAAGAACGCACTGCTTTAGACTGAAAACCGCACTGCATCGGACGGGCAAGCGAACTGCATGGTTTCTTTTGATGAAACATAAATCTTTCCAGACGAGGAAGTGGACCGCGCTTCACATCGGTCTTAAGTGAACCGCAACACTATCGAGAAGTGAACCGCATTACTTTTTTTTGTCGTTTCCGTAACAATTTTCTACACTTCACATTTTGGGAGTAAGTGAACCGTAGACACTACCGAAAGTGAACCGCGACACTACCGAAAGTGGACCGCAAGAGCTGAGCGAGTGAACTACATCTAATAAGAAGCGAGCTTCTTCGAGATGTTTTTGTTTCTGTTTACCGAGTGAGGCACAAAGGAGTTTTATAACGAACCGCATGAAAGAACAGAGTGAGCTTCAAAAATTATTCTTTTTTGTCTTATCTCACTTTTTCTTTATTAATGAGATCGAATTTTGCAAAGACAAGACGAATGAACTACATCAAAATTTTGTCAAACAAGGAAGTGAACTAGCGACTGAAAGGGACTGCTTGAGATGACTAAGCAAACTGCATGTTTTCTTTTATTTAAATGGTTGTTTTCACAAATGCTCTGTACTGCACATGCTGAGAGCAATACAATTTTTTCCTATCTTTTTTTCCCAGTAAAGTGAACTACTTCATTTTGCCAATGTGAACATCACTGATTCTCTCAACAATTAGAAAAACATGTCCCCGTTTTCTTTCCAAACATCACTTATAAACAATAATATAAAATAAACTGAACTACTGGCAAATTGCACGGTTTGATGTCGGACTGCACAAGAGTTGCTAGTGTACTGCACGCCGTGCACACCCGTTCAATGCTGTCTTGTGGTCGTTGCACTGCACTAACTCATACCGCTGACCGCATGTATCCAGGCAAACTGCACTACAAACAAAATCTGCACTGGAAGATGGACTGGGCAGGCTGCCCGCCTGTCGCCGGCCACCCAAATGAGGAGGCGTTGCTACTAAACTGCTTGCTACCTCGCCGTGCACCAAACTGCAAGCGCGCTGCCACTAAACTGCTCGCTACCTCGGCTGACGAACTAGACGCCTGCGTTGCGAATGGAACTGCTGCTCTCTACTGGACAGAGGAGTTTGCCGGCGAGGTACAACCGAGAGCGGACTGCAGCACCGTGCCGGGTGGACTGCGCACAAGGGTGAGCTGCATTGCACTGCACGGGTGCGGCCCAGTGAATGGCATGCGGCCGGCGAACCTCACGTTGTGGAACGGCGAACTTCACGATGCCTCAGGCTAGAGCTCCACTTCAGCTCGCTGTAGTACGACCACCAGCGGGAAGGAACACCACCACCGGGATTTAGAACATCTCTGGCGGCATATCCTAGATGCAAAAACAGATTTCTGATACACGGTGAACTACATAACAAAAATCAGTGAACTTAAACAAAAACTAAAAGAACTGCAGCAGTTGATTGCACATCCAAATCCAAAAAGAAAAGCAAAATGCCTTCTCTGAACTGCAGTAGCCCGCGGCCAGCTCGCGCTGGGGGTGTGCTGCGTGCACTCACGCACTGGACTACACGGCGCCGAGGGGTGTGCTGCGTGCACCCACGCACTAGACTGCACGCCGCCGCCCGGGGGGGCGCTGATGATCTTGGATCCAAGCAGATCGCAGGGCATGCGGGGCTGAGATGCAGATCTGGCGGAGGGCCAGCGCAGGAGAACAGTGCCATAGCGGGAGGGGCTGAGGGGGAGTGGCGCCACTGGAAGGCGAACGCTAGCCGGCGCGGCGGCCCTCACCGACGAAGTGGCACGCTGACTTGCACGGATCTCGCCGGAACGTGCGGCGGTGGTGTCGCCGGGGCCTGTAGGGCTCGGATCCATCTACGGGGAGGGCCGCCCGGCATGGGGAGGCATGGGCGCACCAGCCGATAACTGAGGAAAGCGAGGGGCCATCAGGCGATTCGCGGCGCGCGGTGGCAGTTGGCCCGCAGTGGCGCGGCGCGCGGCTGCAGTTGGCCAGCCAGGGTCGCGGCGCGCGGCGGCAGTTGGCCGGCCCGGGGCGTGGCGCGCTGTGGCAGTTGGCCGGCCCGAGGGCGGCGCGGATGGGGTCGAGGTTGGTCGTGGGGTGGTGAGGAAGGAGTGGCGGGTGGGTTGGTGGATCGGGCCGCGGGGTGTTAGCCGGGAGGAAGGTGGAGGGGACCGGGGGAGGAAGAAGGTGGAGAGGAGAGAGTGCGGTCGTGGGAAGAGGTGGGTGGGGTGGGCCGGTGGGAAGAGGTGCGACTCGGGTGGGTTCAGTGGGCTAGACGGGGTGTTAGCAGAATAAGAGAAAGTGTTAGGAGAATAAAAGTCTTAAGGGTGTTATGAGAATAGACCCACCCTATATATATATATATATATATATATATATATATATATATATATATAGGCAAAATACATCCTACTACCGGGTGTAGTTACACCCATATCTCATATACTACCATGTGGTAGTATATATACTACTTTATTATTTTTAGTATGTTCATATACTATATGTAAGATACTTCAAAACGAGTTATGTGAAAAAATTGCATGTAAGCCCATGTTTTTATCATATTTGTGAAATACGTACATATTTGTACGTAAAAAGGAGTATGCTCAAAATATGGTACATACTACCTACAAAATAGTATATATATACTACCCAAACATTCTTACATACTACATACTACACGTATGTACTCTCCAATATAATAGATACTACCTACAACGTACGAAACCAAAGTGGGAGTAACTACACCCGGTAGTAGAGAAAATTTGTCCTATATATATATATATATATAGGGTCACGCTATTCGTCACCCTGAGTGAGGAATTCTTATTCCTCACCCCAACCCATCTCCCACGGCCAGATTTGAAAACGTGAGAAAGAAAAGCATGCGGGGTAAAATTACAGCCGAGCATCTCAGTTCCGTAAAGCAAAAAGGGAGCACCGTAATATTACCTCCTTCATTGCAATAATTTACTACATGCATGTGTGCAGACTATATGGTGCATCAAAGTGGCAGTATAGAAATCAAATGATGTTGTCATAATCTTACGGAATGAGTTGTGAGGCGAGGAACTAATCTGGGGCATCTTGCTGTAATCTTACGACAATGATTTCCTGATAATTTTTTATACAAGGCCGCGTTCCTATATTCCTGGTATTTCACGTTAGATCTATTAGTATTTCTATTGGACTGAGTACACCGGGTCTAGCAATAATGAAAATTGGTAATTGATTTAACAAACATATGCCATCACTATCTCAGTTTTCTAGGAAGCATTTTCAGTAAACATAAGAAACACAGGCCACTAATTCATTCTGAACACAAGGCATTTTTGGTACCTACGGAATAACAGAGTTGTCTAATAAATACATCCAAGTAGTTGGTCCGGGAAATATATCGTAACAAAATCCATCCTTACAGTTACAAATAAAATTCGTCCGGACACAATTTAATACCACTTAGCACTAAGTAACCAACAGCATGAAACATTCAGAAATCAGTATTATAAAACTGAGTGCTGCCAAACTTGAAAACTGAGTACAACCAAACTTGAAAACTGAGTACGGCCGAACTTGATCTTCAATTAGCTTAATTTGCAGGTGACCGGAGATTTCCCATCAACTTCATTTGTTCACCAATCTCTCCAGGACTAGAGACGAAAACATTCATATCCTTGGGCTGGAAGCAATTGTACTGTAGCCTTTAGATTCACTTTTCTTCTCACCAAAACCTGAGTTTTGCTACTGGTTATTTGTAAAAGAAGGTCTGAACTTTCAATTTAACAATACTTATACCCACCATAAATACAAAGATGCTACTCTCTATTCCTCATACATTAGTCGTTAGCCACTTGAAAAGATACCTGAAAAACATAATATTTTTCAGTTCTCAGAAGTACAACAAACGTGTAGAGGCAACCAATAGACAAGCACACATAACACATTTTTTGTTGTTTAGCAAGATCAGTCCGCTGAAAGGTTTAAATTTTGATCTATTCCGAGGTATGATCGGCCTCGATGGCAGTAGTTTTCCTAACACAAAAACTAACAAAACATTATACTCTTTATTACCAATTCAGTGGCATTGCACAATCATATCATGGTTACTTAGGCTTGGATGATTCATGCTTCTTGGGGTGGGATTCTTCATTGCTCGCAGTGTGCAGCATATTTTCACATTTTATTGTGTTTTACCCTTTCTGATTTCCTTCTTTCTACAAACGAGCAGATTCACAATGATAGGATGACCATCCTAATACAGTAGCAGCTTTCCAGCCCCATTCTAAGTAAAAATGGACGGATATGTTATTTTTAGTAAGCCGTAAAACAATAGAAATCATGTACCTCTAAAGACGTGGCCATATGAGCAACCTCATTATCCCCATTGATAGGCATGACAGACTCAGATGGACTTCCCTGTGAAAAAAAAAGAATCAGATGGACTTGAAGTGTTCTCCTGAAACAAATATAACAAGTGTTTAGCGATAACTAGCACAAGAGAAGGATGATCATACTGATAAAAATCGTAGAAGATAAACCTAACCTTTGGGGAATAAATGCAGCTTCTCTCAATGTTTTGTTTTCATTTTCTTTCTTCGATCGGTTGTCTGACTTCTCTCGTCATTTCTTTTCTGGCTTCTCTTATGAAAATTTGCCTTGGCGGCTGAAATCTGATGATATAATTTTTTTTTTGAAACAAATAACCCCAGATGAAAACTGTAACACAGCCTTAAGTAAAAAAACGTTCACCAGATTCAGACGGAATAAATTAGGTTTGAGCTCTCATGCCACACCAGGCTACAACATAAACAGAAACAACACTGAAAATCTGTAATTTATCAGCTCCTTCCAATGCATTAAAATAGCTAGTAGGCAACATACAAAATGGATTGAAGAACACAAAACTATTTTCCAACGAATATGTGTTGAAGTATTGCAGAAATTAAACTCCCAGGGCTCAAACACAAAACTGGATTCTGCCTCACAGGTTTATTGTATCAGGTTAGCAGTTGAGACAGACCCTTTCCATCCGGTGAAAATCAAATGGACACTATGATTTCGGAAACAATGATTCGCTTGAACCCAAAAGAAAACAAACTAACTACATAATAAAGTAGTAACCTACTCCAAAAGGAAACAAGACCAGTAGTAAAAGAATTAAGTGCGTACTCTTCTTGCCATTTGCAATAACAGGCTGCATTTTGCTTTTCAGAATACTATCATGCAAATCAGATTCTGATTAACCTCCTTCAAATTTCTTTCAGTTAAGTTGGCTAATTTATTTACCTAAGATGAGCTCTTGCAACTAAGTTCAACTAAATTGGATCATTTCACAGTTCAACTAAATCGGACATTTGTGTTCTTTAGCAAGACTAGCTAATCGAAAGGTTTAAATTTTGATCTGTTCAGATTATGACCGGCCCCGATGGCAGTGGCTCGAGTAACTCAAAAACTAATAAAACATTATACTCCCTATCATCAAGCCAGTGACATTGTGCATTAAGATCACAGCTACTTGGGCTTGACTGCTTTGTGCTTCTTTTGGGGGCATGATTCTTTGCGCCGAGGCTTGCTTTTTTCACATTTTGTTGTACTTTACCCTTTCTGAGTTCCTTATGTGCCTTCTGCAATAGATCATATTCACAATGAAGGGATAACCATTGTGATGCAGTAGCAGGCCAGCAGCATCCCAACTCCATCTAAAGTTAAAATGGCCAAGCATGGTATTTTTCAGTACTAGGTGACAGTCCAGTTCGTTCAAAATGGTGGAGCTCCAAGGAATAAAAGAAGGAACAGTTTATATATAACAGAGTAGGAACAGGGCCATCGCCTTTGGCTGAATCTAAGAAGATACTGTACCGTTTTTCCTCCTTCGCAGCCTTGAGCTCCTCCTCTTTCTCTCCACCATCCACATGGCCTTCTTCTCCTCCTACAGCATGATATGCACCTCCTTGAATTGATCCCACCGCCAAGCGCCGGTCTCCACCATCAACCTATATCACCCCTTCAGTATGCAAGATCCTCTCTTCTGTTTCTTTACCTTTCTTTGTCTTCTTTCACTTCTTTTGCCTCGCTCCCAAAAACCAAGAACCCTAACCCTAGAAATTCAGAAATTCGTGCAGGAGGAGGAAGAGGAGGGAGATCTTACCGGCGAGAAGAAAACCAACGGTGGAGAGCGACACCAGAGGAGGCCATTGTCGCCGCCGAGCTCGCATCGGATCGTTGCACTGCCTACAGCGCCTCCTGGTCACTACTCACTACCGCATGAGAGAGGCAAAGGGGAGTACTTCGCGCGCGATAGAGGGGAGTAGCCCTCGCCTCCGGTTGGTCCCTCCGGTGCCGCCGCCGTCGCCGCCTCTGCAATCACCAGAAGAGAGGGGTCGGCAGAGAGGAACGCCTGTCCGAGCCAGTGAAAACCACTCGAACCTAATTGGAAAGGTTCATGTACGGGGTGGGCTAGCTCCTAGCGAACAACCAAAGCCCAACCGTTTCCATCGACGTAATTTTACAGTGGGCAAACGTAATCTTACATCGGTTATTAAGCCGGACCATCTCTCGGTCAATCGACTCGGGTGAGGAATTACTTATTCCTCACCCAGGGTTATTAATAGAGTTTCTATATATATATATATATATATATATATATATATATATATATATATATATAACAAAATTCAGTAATACTCAACCGTTGCCAAGTACAAATTAACGTAATGAGAGCAATAATGATTAAAAGTGTAGGCATGAGGATGGATAATGGATGTTGCATGGGTAGAATCAATTATGTAATAGCGGTAACATATGGTACATGAGCTAGTTTCAATTCATCAATTATATGTAGGCATTTATTCCTATGTAGTTGTACGTTCTTACAATAAGAACTTACACAACATCTTTTTGTTGGAAATATGCCCTAGAGGCAATAATAAATTGGTTATTATTATATTTCCTTGTTCATGATAATCGTTTATTATCCATGCTATAATTGTATTGATTAGAAACTCAAATACATGTGTGGGTACATAGACAACACTGTGTCCCTAGTAAGCCTCTAGTTAACTAGCTCGTTGATCAAAAGATGGTGAAGGTTTCCTAGCCATGAACATGAGATGTCATTTGATAACAGGATCACATCATTAGGAGAATGATGTGATGGACAAGACACAAACTATAAACGTAGCATATGATCGTGTCAGTTTATTGCTATTGTTTTCTGCATGTCAAGTATCTGTTCCTATGACCATGAGATCATGCAACTCACTGACACCGGAGGAATACCTTGTGTGTATCAAACGTCGCAACGTAACTGGGTGACTATAAAGATGCTCTACAGGTATCTCCGAGGGTGTCTGTTGGGTTGGCATGGATCAAGACTGGGATTTGTTACTCCATGTAACGGAGAGGTATCTCAGGGCCCACTCGGTAATACAACATCACAATGAGCCTTGCAAGCAATGTGACTAAAGTGTTAGCCACGAGATCTTGTATTACGGACCGAGTAAAGAGACTTGCCGATAATGAGATTGAACTAGGTATAGAGATACCGACGATCGAATCTCGGGCAAGTAACATACCGAAGAACAAAGGGAACAGCATACGGGATTAACTGAATCCTTGACATAGAGGTTCGACCGATATAGATCTTCGTAGAATATGTAGGAACCAATATGGGCATCCAGGTCCCGCTATTGGTTATTGACCGTAGAGGTGTCTCGGTCATGTCTACATAGTTCTCGAACCCGCAGGGTCTACACACTTAACGTTTGGTGACGATTAGTATAGTTGAGTTATTGTGTTGGTGACCGAAGGTTGTTCGGAGTCACGGATAAAATCCCGGACATGACGAGGATCTCCGGAAGAGTCCGGAGGTAAAGATTGATATATGTGATAATAGTGTTTTGATCTCCGGAAGGGTTCCGGATGTTTACCGAAGTGTTCGGGTGCAGCAACACTTTATATGGGCCAAAGGGGTAAAGCCCACGAGGTATTGGAAAGTGCAAAAGGAAGTTTTGCTGCTGCCTTAAGCGGTACTATCGCTGGTAAGGCAGTACTACCGCGTAAGCGGTACTACCGCTTGTGTGAAGCGGTACTACCGCTCATGAGCGGTACTACCGCTTGTACGCGGTACTGCTGGAATCCGAGTGGGACTCTTTCCGTGCGGGCCAAACCGACCTTGTGCGGGCAAAACCGACCTTGTGGAGGCTTTCTCTCCAAGTTTAGACCCCAGGGCTCAACATATAAATAGAGGGGCAGGGCTAGCACACAACATACATCAAGATTTCCCAAGCCGTGTGTCGGCAACCCTAACCCTCTAGTTCCTCCCGTCATAATCTCCGTAGTGCTTGGCGAAGCCCTGCAGAGATTGTTCCTCACCACCATCACCACACTGTCGTGCTGCCGGAACTCATCCACTACTTCACCATCGCTCGCTGGATCGAGGAGGTGAAGGCGTCATCAAGCCGTACGTGTGTTGAACGCGGAGGTGCCGTCCGTTCGGCGCTAGATCGTGTTTGGATCGAGGGACGACTTGCGATTTGGATCGCGAAGACGTTCGACTACATCAACCGCGTTTCTTAACGCTTCCGCTTAGCGATGTACAAGGGTATGTAGATTCACTCTCCCTCTCGTAGATGCTCATCACCATGGATAGATCTTGCGTGTGCATAGGAAATTTTTTGTTTCCCATGCGATGTTCCCCAACAGTGGTATCAGAGCTAGGTCTATGTGTAGATGAGATCTCGAGTAGAACACAAAGGAGTTTGTGGACGTTGATATTCTGATTGCTTCCTCCCTTGGTCTTTTCTTGTTTCGGCGGTATTGTGGGATGAAGCGTCTCGGACCAACATTACTCGTACGCTTACGAGAGACCGGTTCCATCAACTGACATGTAACTTCGTTGCATAAAGATGGCTGGCGGGTGTCTGTCTCTCCTACTTTAGTCGGATCGGATTTGACAAAGACGGTCCTTGAGAAGGTTGAAAAGCAATTTTTGTATCACCGTTGTGGTTTTTGCGTAGGTAAGAATTGTTCTTGCTAGATACCCGTAGCAGCCACGTAAAACTTGCAACAACAATTAGAGGACGTCTAACTTGTTTTTGCAGGGTATGTTGTGATGTGATATGGCCAATTTCATGATGAGATATATGTGATGTATGAGATGATCATGTGTTGTATAGAATATCACGACTTGCATGTCGATGAGTACGACAACTGGCAGGAGCCATAGAGTTGTCTTTAATTATTTTCACCGTTTTGCTTTACTTTATCGCTTTGAGTTAGCAATAGTCGTGGAAGCAACAGTCGGCGCGACAACCTCATGGCGACATGTTGATGGCGATCAAGATGATCGAGATCATGGTGTCATGCCGGTGACGATGGAGATCATGCCGATGCTTTGGAGATGGAGATCAAAAGCACAAGTTCATGGCCATATCATGTCACTTATGATTTGCATGTGATGTTAATCCTTTTATGCATCTTATTTTGCTTAGGACGACGGTAGCATTATAAGGTGATCCCTCACTTAAATTTCAAGATAAAATTGTGTTCTCCCCGAGTGTGCACCGTTGCGAAAGTTCGTCGTTTCGAGACACCACGTGATGATCGGGTGTGATAGACTCTACGTTCGCATACAACGGGTGCAAGCCAGTGTTGCACGTGCGGAACACTCGGGTTAAACTTGACGAGCCTAGCATGTACAGACATGGCCTCGGAACACAAGAGACCGAAAGGTCGAACATGAGTCATATAGTAGATATGATCAACATGAAGATGTTCACCATTGAAACCACCTCAACTCACGTGATGATCGGACTTGAGTTGGTGGATTTGGATCATGTGACACTCGAATGACCGGAGGGATGTCAATTTGAGTGGGAGTTTTTTAAGTAATATGATTAACTAAACTCATTATCTTGAATAATAGTCTAAGTTGTCTTTGCTATATTTATGTTGTAGATCATGGCTCGCGCAGTGGCACCCCTGAATTTTAATGCGTTCCTAGAGAAAGCTAAGTTGAAAGATGATGAAAGTAACTTTGTGGACTGGGCCCGTAATCTAAGGATTATCCTTACGGCTTCCCAGAAGGCTTATGTCCTTGATGCACCGCTTGGTGATCCACCCGCTCCAGTTGAGTCTCTAGACGTTGTGAACGCCTGGCAGGCTCGCTCTGATGATTACTCAATAGTTCAATGTGCAATTTTGTATGGCTTAGAACCGGGACTTCAAAGACGTTTTGAACGTCATGGAGCATATGAGATGTTCCAGGAGTTGAGGTTTATCTTTCAGAAGAATGCCCGGATCGAGAGGTATGAGACCTCCGATAAGTTCTATACTTGCAAGATGGAGGAGAACGGGTCTGTTAGTGATCACATACTCAGAATGTCTGGGTACTCCACCCGTCTGGCTGAATTAGGGATGCCCCTTCCGCCAAAGGCTATCACTGACAGAGTTCTTCAATCATTGCCACCTAGCTACAAGAGCTTCGTGTTGAACTATAACATGCACGGGATGAACAAGTCAGTCGCCGAGCTGTTTGCGATGCTGAAAGTCGCTGAGTCTGAAATTCAGAAGGAGCATCAAGTGTTGATGGTCAATAAAACCACTAGTTTCAAGAAAAATGGCAAGGGTAAGAAGGGTAACTCCAAGAAGAGTGGCAAAGCAGTTGCTCCTCCCGTGAAGAAATCCAAGGCTGGACCCAAACCAGAAACTGTGTGCTTTCATTGCAAGGGAACTGGACACTGGAAGCGGAACTGCCCCAAGTATTTGGCTGACAAGAAGGCGGCCAACAACAAACAAGGTATATATGATATACATATTATTGATGTGTACCTTACCAACTCTCGTTGTAGTGCCTGGGTATTTGATACCAGTGCGGTTGCTCACATTTGCAACTCTAAACAGGAACTGCGGAATAGACGGAGGCTGGCAAAGGATGAAGTGACGATGCGCGTGGGAAATGGTTCCAAGGTTGATGTGATCGCCGTCGGCACGCTCGCTCTTCGATTACCATCGGGATTAGTGATGAACCTGAATAATTGTTATTTAGTGCCTGCGTTAAGCATGAACATTATATCTGGATCTTGTTTATTGCGAGACGGATACTCATTTAAATCAGAGAATAATGGTTGTTCTATTTATATGAGTAATATCTTTTATGGTCATGCACCCGAAGTGAGGGGTTTATTCTTATTTAATCTCGATAGTAATGATACACATGTTCATAACATTGATGCCAAAAGATGTAGAATTGATAATGATAATACCACTTTCTTGTGGCACTGCCATTTAGGTCATATTGGCGTAAAACGCATGAGGAAGCTCCATGCTGATGGACTTTTGGAGTCACTTGATTTTGAATCACTTAACACATGCGAGCCATGCCTCATGGGCAAGATGACTAAAACGCCGTTCTCTGGAACAATGGAACGGGCAAGTGACTTGTTGGAAATCATACATACTGATGTGTGCGGTCCGATGAGCATTGAGGCGCGCGATGGTTATCGTTACTTTCTCACCTTCACTGATGACTTAAGTAGATATGGGTATATTTACTTAATGAAACACAAGTCTGAAACGTTTGAAAAGTTCAAACAATTTCAGAGTGAAGTTGAGAATCATCGTAACAAGAAGATTAAATTCCTACGATCTGATCGAGGAGGAGAGTATCTGAGTTATGAGTTTGGCAGTCACTTAAGACAGTGTGGAATTGTTTCACAATTAACACCGCCTGGAACACCACAGCGTAATGGTGTGTCCGAACGTCGTAATAGAACCTTATTAGATATGGTGCGATCTATGATGTCTCTTGCTGATTTGCCACTATCGTTTTGGGGTTATGCATTAGAGACAGCTGCATTCACTTTAAATAGGGCACCATCGAAATCCGTTGAGACGACGCCATATGAACTTTGGTTTGGCAAGAAGCCAAAGCTGTCGTTTCTTAAAGTTTGGGGATGTGATGCTTATGTCAAAAAGCTTCAGCCTGAAAAGCTGGAACCCAAAGCGGAGAAATGCGTCTTCATAGGATACCCAAAAGAGACAGTTGGGTATACCTTCTACCTCAGATCCGAAAGCAAAGTGTTTGTCGCTAAAAACGGAACATTTCTTGAGAAAGAGTTTCTCTCGAAAGAATTGAGTGGGAGGAAGATAGAACTTGATGAGGTTGTTGAACCTTTACTTCAACCTGAGAGTAGCGCAGCGCAGAAAGATGTTTCTGTAGAGCCTACATCAGCTGAAGAGGAAGTTGATGATGATCATAAAGCTTCGGATCAAGTTGCTATCGAACCTCGTAGGTCGACAAGGACGCGTACTGCTCCTGAGTGGTACGGCAACCCTGTCTTAGAGGTCATGTTGTTGGACAACGATGAACCTACGAGCTATGGAGAAGCGATGATGGGCCCGGATTCCAAGAAGTGGTTAGAGGCCATGAAATCCGAGATGGGATCCATGTATGAAAACAAAGTGTGGACTTTGGAAGTATTACCTGAAGGGCGTAAGGCCATTCAGAACAAATGGATCTTTAAGAGGAAGACGGACGCGGACGGTAATGTCACCGTCTATAAAGCTCGACTTGTGGCAAAGGGTTTTTCACAAGTTCAAGGAGTTGACTACGATGAGACCTTCTCACCCGTAGCGATGCTTAAGTCCGTCAGAATCATGTTAGCAATAGCTGCCTTTTTCGATTATGAAATTTGGCAGATGGATGTCAAAACAGCATTCCTTAACGGTTTCCTTAAGGAAGAGTTGTATATGATGCAACCAGAAGGTTTTGTCGATCCAGAGAATGCTGACAAAGTTTGCAAACTCCAGCGATCCATTTATGGACTGGTGCAAGCATCTCGGAGTTGGAATCTTCGCTTTGATGAGGTGATCAAAGCATTCGAGTTTATACAAGTTTACGGAGAAGCTTGTATTTACAAGAAAGTGAGTGGGAGCTCTATAGCGTTTCTAATATTATATGTGGATGACATATTACTGATTGGAAACAATATAGAAATGTTGGAAAGCGTGAAGGAATATTTGAACAAGAGTTTTTCAATGAAGGACCTAGGAGAAGCTGCTTTCATATTAGGCATCAAGATCTATAGAGATAGATCAAGACGTTTAATAGGACTTTCACAAAACACATACCTTGATAAGATTTTGAAGAAGTTCAAAATGGATCAATCCAAGAAGGGGTTCTTGCCTGTTTTGCAAGGTGTGAAGTTGAGTAAGACTCAATGCCCAGTGACTGCAGAAGATAGAGAAAAGATGAGTGTCATCCCCTATGCTTCAGCCATAGGCTCTATCATGTATGCAATGCTGTGCACAAGACCCGATGTCAGCCTTGCCATAAGTATGGTCGGAAGGTTTCAAAGTGATCCAGGAATGGAACACTGGACGGCGGTCAAGAATATCCTGAAGTACATGAAAAGGACTAAGGACATGTTTCTCGTTTATGGAGGTGATCAAGAGCTCGTCGTAAAGGGTTACGTCGATGCAAGCTTTGACACTGATCCGGATGACTCTAAGTCGCAAACCGGATACGTATTTATTCTTAATGGGGGTGCGGTTAGCTGGTGCAGTTCCAAGCAAAGCGTGGTAGCTGATTCTACATGCGAAGCGGAGTACATCGCTGCCTCGGAGGCGGCGAAGGAAGGTGTCTGTATGAAGGAGTTCATGACAGATCTTGGAGTAGTGCCTAGTGCGCTTAACCCAATGACTCTGTTTTGTGATAATACTGGTGCCATTGCTCTAGCCAAGGAACCAAGATTTCACAAGAGGACCAGACACATAAAGCGACGTTTCAATTCCATCCGCGATTACATCAAGGAGGACGACATAAATATTTGCAAAGTACACACGGATCTGAATGTTGCACATCCGATGACTAAACCTCTTCCAAGGGCTAAACATGAACAACACCAGAACTGCATGGGTGTTCGATTCATTACAATGTAAATCACATAGTGATGTGAACTAGATTATTGACTCTAGTGCAAGTGGGAGACTGTTGGAAATATGCCCTAGAGGCAATAATAAATTGGTTATTATTATATTTCCTTGTTCATGATAATCGTTTATTATCCATGCTATAATTGTATTGATTAGAAACTCAAATACATGTGTGGGTACATAGACAACACTGTGTCCCTAGTAAGCCTCTAGTTAACTAGCTCGTTGATCAAAAGATGGTGAAGGTTTCCTAGCCATGAACATGAGATGTCATTTGATAACGGGATCACATCATTAGGAGAATGATGTGATGGACAAGACCCAAACTATAAACGTAGCATATGATCGTGTCAGTTTATTGCTATTGTTTTCTGCATGTCAAGTATCTGTTCCTATGACCATGAAATCATGCAACTCACTGACACCGGAGGAATACCTTGTGTGTATCAAACGTCGCAACGTAACTGGGTGACTATAAAGATGCTCTACAGGTATCTCCGAGGGTGTCTGTTGGGTTGGCATGGATCAAGACTGGGATTTGTTACTCCATGTAACGGAGAGGTATCTCAGGGCCCACTCGGTAATACAACATCACAATGAGCCTTGCAAGCAATGTGACTAAAGTGTTAGCCACGAGATCTTGTATTACGGACCGAGTAAAGAGACTTGCCGATAACGAGATTGAACTAGGTATAGAGATACCGACGATCGAATCTCGGGCAAGTAACATACCGAAGAACAAAGGGAACAGCATACGGGATTAACTGAATCCTTGACATAGAGGTTCGGCCGATATAGATCTTCGTAGAATATGTAGGAACCAATATGGGCATCCAGGTCCCGCTATTGGTTATTGACCGTAGAGGTGTCTCGGTCATGTCTACATAGTTCTCGAACCCGCGGGGTCTACACACTTAACGTTTGGTGACGATTAGTATAGTTGATTTATTGTGTTGGTGACCGAAGGTTGTTCGGAGTCACGGATAAAATCCCGGACATGACGAGGATCTCCGGAAGAGTCCGGAGGTAAAGATTGATATATGTGATAATAGTGTTTTGATCTCCGGAAGGGTTCCGGAATTCACCGGAAGGGGTTCCGGATGTTTACCGAAGTGTTCGGGTGCAGCAACACTTTATATGGGCCAAAGGGGTAAAGCCCACGAGGTATTGGAAAGTGCAAAAGGAAGTTTTGCTGCTGCCTTAAGCGGTACTATCGCTGGTAAGGCAGTACTACCGCGTAAGCGGTACTACCGCTTGTGTGAAGCGGTACTACCGCTTGTACGCGGTACTGCTGGAATCCGAGTGGGACTCTTTCCGTGCGGGCCAAACCGACCTTGTGCGGGCAAAACCGACCTTGTGGAGGCTTTCTCTCCAAGTTTAGACCCCGGGGCTCAACATATAAATAGAGGGGCAGGGCTAGCACACGACATACATCAAGATTTCCCAAGCCGTGTGTCGGCAACCCTAACCCTCTAGTTCCTCCCGTCATAATCTCCGTAGTGCTTGGCGAAGCCCTGCAGAGATTGTTCCTCACCACCATCACCACGCTGTCGTGCTGCCGGAACTCATCCACTACTTCACCATCGCTCGCTGGATCGAGGAGGTGAAGGCGTCATCAAGCCGTACGTGTGTTGAACGCGGAGGTGCCATCCGTTCGGCGCTAGATCGTGTTTGGATCGAGGGACGACTTGCGATTTGGATCGCGAAGACGTTCGACTACATCAACCGCGTTTCTTAACGCTTCCGCTTAGCGATGTACAAGGGTATGTAGATTCACTCTCCCTCTCGTAGATGCTCATCACCATGGATAGATCTTGCGTGTGCGTAGGAAATTTTTTGTTTCCCATGCGACGTTCCCCAACACTTTTGTCCTACCCTCCCATTTCAGCGGGATCCTAATGAAAATTAAGGGTAATTAAGGCACTCATTTTATAAAGTATCAGATCCAAGCACTAACACTTAATGAATACATGTAATCCTCACCCATTCCCTTTGGTCTGTGATTATTGACACTTGAAGGTCTCCGGTTCAGAACAATAACGGGTGCATAGACGTGCAAATATGATCCAAAACACATGTGTATTCATGAAAACATAAACGGATCAGATCTGAAATCATGACACTCGGGCCCTAGTGTCAAGCAATAAGCATAGCGAAGTCATAGCAACATCATTCTCAGAACATAATGGATACTATGCATCAAACCCTAACAAATCCGGCATCTATTACATAAGGGATCTCATCCAATTCTCATCCACCCTATGTGCCTACAGAGAAATTACTCACACATGAGTGGAGAGATCATGACGATGATGGTGTGGACGTGATTGGTGATGACGACGGCAAAGAACCCCCCTCCCTCTCTCCGAAGGCCGGATCAACCTCTAGACAGCCCGGGAGAAGAACAAAGGTGGCAGAGGCTCCGTCGGGCAGAAAAATCCGATAAATTCCTTCAAGGGTTTTCGGGAAGAAGTGATTTATAGGCCAAAGGGCATTGGGAGGCAATGCCCTAGGGGCCACACGGACCCAAGCTCCTACCCAGGGGGCGCGTGCCTACGCCGTGTGGTGGCCCTGAGCACCCCCCCCCCCTCCTCCGGCCTATTTTCTGCCTCTGAGGCTTAGAATTCCCGGCTTGAGGAAGGTGCCCATGTCATCAGTAAAAACAAATGTGGGATGCTGCAACGCGGTTGGCGAGATCAACGAGTGTGTGTTAGATGTGGTGGCATGCCACAACGAGTAGTGCAACCCATCCATCACCATCACGAAGAATAAGGGTGAGAAGGGACCCCCTTGCCAAAGCCCACGACGATTGTAGATGACCTCGCTGGTAACTCCATTGACCAAGTCCCTAGTGGAGGAGGAAACGATGATCCCGGTAATCCATGCAATCCACTTGCAACCAAAGCCTAGCTTTGTCGAGATCTTCGGAAGGAAGGTCCAACCACCTTGTCAAATGCCTTGGTAATGTCAAGCTTGAACATTAACTCCGCCCTGGAGGCACTGTGCAACTTCCTAGCCGTGCCATGCACAAGCATGAAGTTGTCATGCCCTCAAGGCACTGTGCAACTTCCTAGCCGTGCCATGCAAGTACGAAGTTGTCATGCAAACACTCTGCGGACGCACCTGATGCTTCAAAGATTTGTTCCAACAGTATTTTCTTAATCCCTATCTCATACTGCATACAGCAAGAACATAGGAGATTTCTTTCTGCAGTATTTTCTTAATTGCTATCTCATATAGACAAACACCATAAACATAGGGATTCGACGTCTGTGACGACTTCGTAAATCTCAAAATGATGTGCACGATGTGCCGGCTCAGTCTTTCAGAGGTGCTCATAGAGAAGAATTGCTATCTCATATAGACAAACACCAGAAACATAGGGATTCACTGAGGCGTATGTGACAGACTTCGTAAAATCTTAAAATGATGTGCCAGCTCAATCTCTCGGAGATGCTCATAAAGATAGTGTGTGTGCGTGCGTTCATAGGGATAAGTGTATGTATGAGCGTCTGCTAAAAAAAAGGTTGTGTAGAGAGGTATTACCTCGCGTACAGAGCAGATTCCACGTGAGATAGCGGGCAAGTGACTTCTGTCTTAGCAGAAGCTTTAAAAATACAAAGGCAAAATACAATTTGCCAACAGGGTATCAATCACTCATGTACATAACGAGCACACTCAAACCCCAGTTCAGCACTCGCAATGTAAAAAGTAAAAAAGGCGAGTTCACCGATCGCTGGACAAATAAGTAGATGACTTTTGCTAATGGTCGTCAGCTGCATCTTATTTCCTTTCTCCTTCCTCCGATGACATGAAGTTTCTCTTCTCCCAGACACGAGCACACAATAGTTTAGCAGGGGACGTGTATTGGAGACGGAACAGTTAGTGCGCCTCATCTACTGCAAGCGGCACACTCTTCACCTGCATGAACAAAAGAGACGCCGATCAGAAGAGCATCTTCTCCAAACAAGTATGATTCTCTGTTCTCCGTCATCGATACGAAAGAGAAGAACATCTCGAGAAGAGAAGAGAATAGAGAAGTGTGATTTCCACTATGCAAGTCTAATATTGTCTAGTGGTCATGTTTCAAACACAATTCATCTAGAAACTGTGGTATTGCTGTGAGCAACTAGCGCCGAGGCTGAAAGGCTACTGCGTACCAGTTCGCGGAGCTTCAATATGTAGAACATCTCGAGGTAACGCCTAGTCTCTCGCCTCTCAAGCTTCGAAACGTACTTCCAAAAGCCATAAACCCCAGCCAGTGTCATCAACCTCTCGGAGTAAATCTTCCAAGTATACCTAGACACCAAGGAGAAAACAAATATCACACAAGCAACCATGAAAAAACTGCCCAAAACAGGATTGGCTGGTACTAACTTCTCGTAAATGCGCTGAAGGCCTCTGTCAGATATCTTAACCCAATGATTAGGGTCCTGTTTGCATTGTTCAAAGAAGTCAGCCATCAATGTGGCAGCCTGATCAGGATGGTAAGGATCAATGTGGAACCCAGAGATCCCGTGCTCTATAATCTCGGCAGGCCCTCCATGTAGTGTTGCAAAAGTAGGGAGTCCACAGGTCATGGCTTCCACAACAGTGAGACCGAATGCTTCATACAAAGCTGGCTGTAGCAAGATAAGTTTATATAGTCAGTATGTAAGCCACTTGGTAGGAATAGGACCCACAAAACTTTTGCCTCTAGAACCACAAGTTACAACTTTACAACCATACCTGCACAAAGGCACCATGAGTATCAGCAATGTAGCGATACATCTCACCGTTGCGAGCCCTGTTCGTCTGGGCAGAGATCCAACGGAACTGCCCAAACAAGTTATATGTCTTAATAAGTTCATGCATCTTCTCTATCTCTGCGATCTCTTCTCTGTCCTTTGATTTCTTGACATCGTTGTAGCCAGCGACCACAACAAGGTTTACCAGCGACCTTAGCTTAGCGTTTTTACTATAAGCTTCGACTAGTCCTGTCATGTTTTTAACCCGGTCAAGTCTTGCCATGGAGAAGAGAATTGGTTTTGATCGATCATCCAGATGTCCACTGCAAAGAACAGTAATCATCATCAGAAAGAGGCACCTGTCAACACTATTTGCAGGACCATGCCAGTAATATCACCAAAATTGTGCAGAAAGACATCATCCCATCATTTCATGGTAATGATAAGTGGAATCTACAAGATGTGCAACCATATAATCACTCGAACTACTATTGTGAACGACATCCAACAAGATAGCAGAGAGCTCTCACATGTGTTCATCGTTTTGCTCTGGGTCATAAATCAAGCTCTCAATTGAACCATGAAGGGCAGTGAGCCGCTTGTCCTTTTCAGTGAATGGAAAATATATAGACATATCTGCTCCAGGAGATACTATGTTGAACTTTGGATCAAAAACATCAATCCCATGTACAACGCGGTACAGGCCAGGAAGAGTAAAAGCAGTATGGCTCTCGTACTGTCCAACTGTGTTTTTGCTGCATACCATGGAAATGTAAGAATTTAGTATGAGTGTCTTGTCAATAATACCGATGTACGATCGGAACCAATGCAAGATACTTGAAATGCAACAAGTCTACAAGTTACCCTGGTATTAAACAATTAATGCAACAAGTCTACATGTTACCCTTGAAATGCAACCAACATGAAACAGAAGAGAAAAATAAGGGTCTGGTCAACAAGGCAGAATAGAAGAGACCTTCCAGCGATTTCTTGGTACGTGCTGGTGATTATGAAATCAGCATTGTTCATAGCAATTATATCAGCAGTAAACTGACAAGAGAAATGATACTTCTCATCGAACTTCTTCCAGTATATGTCTGAATCTGGATATTTGGTCTTTTCCAGTGCATGAGCAATATTGCACTGCAAAGAATATTCTGATATGATCAGTAAAGAAAAAAGTTTGAAACCTCAACCATAATTTAATAAGTCATACCTGAGTAATTCCCATCTTATAAGATAGCAATGATGCCACAAGATTTCCATCACTGTAGTTCCCAATTATGAAATCTGGGGTACCCTGTAATTCTGCAGCAATTTCACCAGCTGCATCCTGTATAAAAGAAACATTATATTGCCGCCATTTTGTCACAGAAATAAAAATACCCAATTCTACAATAATAGCAAGTGTCAAATGAGACTGAACACAAATTCATACGCAGAGGAAGTGTTCGTGTAGAAATTATAACGAGGGAATTTGTCCTTAAAAGTTGTGGTCCTTTTTACATAAGCAACTCTGCACCTTACCGTAGTTGTGTCATGCCGAATAAAATATGGCATCATTCCAAACCATACAGATGCAATGTCTTCCTCTTGGGACTCTTTCAGGAAATAAGATAACAGTTCATGGCCACCTCAGGAATCGCTACAAGGGAAGAAGCATCACTGATACTTACCTCGGCAAATTTCTCCAGATAGGGCCACACGTCAAATCTTGAAATCCATTTCCTGAGTACTCCATTTTCATTTCTAAAGGGGACACGCAATATGAAAGTGTGTTCCGTTCCACTTATTCTCTCAAGCCGCTGATTACATGATGTCCCTTTTGAATCTGGTATTAGTCGAGTAACCTAAACCACATAACAGAAACAAAATTAGCAGTGCTTCTCTGTAAGCAAGAGTCAGTAGAAAGTACGTCCAAACTATGCCATATATATACCACATAATAGAAACACATGCTGATTTTTGTCAAACGTTCTGATAGGTAATTAACAGTGATCTGATGGCTTCATTCGCTGATTTCCGACAGGGGACACTGCCTATGTTTCCGCTGGATCATTATCCTCTTGCCACAGAAACAAGATGAAGTACAAATTCAGTAACGTCACCCTATTTTCCTCTTAAATGCCAGTTTAAAATATCCACCAAAGTGGACACAAATGGCTTCATTGCCATAGTCCATAATGTAATCCGACCAACCAACACGATGATCCTACCAGGCCGACACATCCAAGAGGGGGTGGTGGCCTTGCATGAAACAACTCACGAGCTTCATCAGAAAGGGGTATTCCTGAAGGTGGATTTTGGGAAGGCATATCATACTCAAATGGCCTTTTCTTGAACAGACCTTCCGCATGAAGGATTCCGCACCTCTCAGGTGCGGATGAATTGCTCAGTTCATTCACGGTGGGAGTGTTGGTATTAAAGTCAATGATGACATTGACCATTAGCCCCAGAGCAGAAAGGGTATGAGGCAAGGAAATCCTATGTCTCCGATTTCTTTTTTAATACTGCTGCTGATATGCTTGCCATCCTCATAGCACTGGCTAAGGAGGACGGCCAGGTTGGCAGGCTCATCCCAAACTTGGTAGATAGCGGGGTGTCCATTTTTGGGTATATGGACCGTACTACTATCTTTCATGGAACATGATATGGAAAAAAAGATCAATATGGAAGTCATTCTATGTATGTTTGTGTAATTGTCTAGCTTAAAAGCTAACTTCCATACGAGTGAACTTTCTTTTTTTTGCTTTGGTCAAGCCAAAGTCAAGGATCAATATAAACAATTGTTTGGTTGCGAAGCAGGGTCCTTCTTCTTCCGATATCTTGGCATACCCATTCATTATCGCAAGCTCTTGAATAGGGAATGGAGGTGAGTTTAGGATCGATTAGCGGAAAAAAAATCAGTTGTTGGAAAGGCAAGCTTCTATCCTACATTGGACAACTTTTTCTGGTCAGTACTGTATTCAAGAGTTTAGCAATTGTTTATGGAACCTTTACTGAGTTGGCCAAACGAGTGCCGAGAAGAATGGGTTATTGCAAATCCATATTTCTTTTTGCGAAGTGATGAGCATAAACGATAAAGGTTCTCCGCGCTGCTGGCATGGACGACACAGCAAGCACTGGCGTGTGGTGATGTGGTCTGATGCGATTTGCCACCGCCTGCCACTTGTGAGAACGGTCAGCCAGAGCGTCTTGAATTAGGATTTTGACAATGTCATCGACCTTGCTCCTCTGCAAAGTGGAGGCGACGAACACATTAAGACTTCGATTTGGTGGTGCTTCTCGAGTACCTGGTCTCGAACTCCGAACTCCAGGGTGAAAACCCTAGGTGCAACCCTAGTAGGTTGTACCTGACGATGATGGTGTTTTTGCACCGTACCTTGCTGAAGGCAATGCTTGGAGTTTGCTCAAGCTTGATCTTCAGGGTGAAAACTCACAATCCTTCCATTGGTGACTAGATCCGGCGACAACAGGCGATGTCGGCACTTATGCATCGTTTCCTTCCGGGAGGCGTTGCTGTCGAAGAACCTTTATCGTATTCCTTGTGTTTTCATGAGATGGTTGGTACAGATGGTGATTTCCGTATTGCGTCGATCGCTTCGTTTTTTTTTTTCTCCGCCTACTCATAGCTTGACTTTGTTATTTTCAGGCGCAATACTTTGTGTGTGTGCACGCGCGTTGGTGTTGACTCTGTGCACCATAGTCGTGCAAAGACCGTGCATGTGCTCAACTGCTCATTGTGTTTTGTATCCCCCTTGATACCACATTATGAGTCAACAAAAACACCCTTTTATCAAAAAAAAAAAAAAGTGGAGTACTATTGGAGACTGCAATACCAATGGATTGCTGGTAGTGGACCAAGGAAAAAAGAAGTGCTTGCTAAACAATGGTTCTTTAAATTATTAATGTTGATGGGGTGTGGGAAGAATTACTAAACAACAAATACATGTACTCCAAAAGGCTTACGCAAGATGCAATGAACCTACGGGCTCTTTTTTCTCGGAAGGCCATATGCCGATATGAGGGTCAAAGAGTTCCTCAACACACGGTTCTGGGAAGTCTCTTGACTACGGGATAGCCCTCTCAGTGAGAAATATCCAATAATGTACAATTTGTTCAAAGAAAACATGTTTCAGTTGCGGATGTCATGGCCGTAGTGCCGCTAAATATTTGTATTTGGCGGACAGTAACTGGTGGCATTCCTGGCCCCATCTAGTTCAGCGTTTAATGTTCATCAATTTAACTATGGAATCAAATGTTCTCCGATAGAAGATACATGCCTCCTAGTCTTTTGTGGCAAAATCTATGTGCCAATACGGTAAATGAGAAACATCACTTGTAGAAAATTTATATGGAAACTCATTGTTCCCCTGAAAATCAAGATACTGTTTTGGTACGCATGCAGAGGTGTCATTTTAACAAAGGACAACCTAGTAAAACGCAATTGGAACGGCAGCACGAAGTGTTGCTATTGCAGTAAGGGTATCACAATTCAGCGCTTATTATTCGTCAAATGCTGTTCTGCATGACTTCTGTGGAGGATGGTGTTTCTGGCTTTTAATCACCCCCGCCTACTAGTATTCCTGAACATGTTTGGGAAATGGTTACGTGAGGTTATTAGACAACTTAAAGGTCAAATTCAGGTAAAGTGTGTGCTTTATGTTGGCCAATATGGAATTGTCGTATTTGTTTTTAACAAAAGAAATAAGTTTCTGATTTCCTGCAGGTTATTCATATGGCCACTCATCGGATCCGTACGTGGTGGTCACTTAAGCGTGGGAAAGTGCAGACTTCTCTGAAGTCTGGGTGCAGCCACTTAAAGATGTAAACACGAGGTATGTTCAACCAATTTGGATGGCGGTCTAGCGATAGGATGCATAAGTCTGACATGTAAACTCCATTGCAGTTGCTCTGGTCTTTAAAGAAAATTGTTATGCTTTTTGTATGGATTGATACTTTGCAATAACATGGCTGCGTGAATCAATCGATGCAGAGGCCCCGGTGCTCCCTCCTTTTTCAAAAAAGGTTACCATATACAAGAGCATGATATAATATAATGAGACAACGCAATAAAGCAACCGGAGAATGTACCCAATGAAAATGATTTTAAATGGACAACAAAAATGAGAAGAGAAGAAAATTGAACTTACAATGAGAATTTTAGGGGTAACATCAAGGCCTTGTTTCTTTAACCTAAGAACCATTTCATTCTCCAAAGCACGAACTTGGTCCAATATATAAACAATCTGAGTACAGCAAAGAAAGGAAAAGATGATGTATCAAAGGGATGAGAAAATAGCACATTAAAGCTGGGACGAGCTATATATCAATGGGCATGTCATTATTTGGTACCTGCCCTCCAGTATCTGGCATGCCCAACACATTAGCTTGGCCAAAGTATCCATGAGGAGAAACTATCACAACATTAAAGATCATTGGGATTCTCCCCAAGAATGTCTCTAGTGTAGATGGATCTGGTGCTTGAAGAATATCCAGAAGGAGATGTATCATCTCTAAGACATGTTCAGCTGTATCACCCCAACCTTTCTCCAAGCCCCATTCTTGAAATCTGCAGGTTACGGAAAAAACATCACGTGTTAAAGCTACATTATTCTTGCCTGATGTGATTTATTCAAAAGTTGCACTTCGTAAATCACGAAATAACCTCAGACATACATTATGCAGCAATTACCAGTGACCGGTAAATTTGCGGATGCAAGACCTAGTCGAAGGAATTTCAACAAGACTTAACATACTTTTTTACCACAAGAGCTACTCCCTCCATTTATGTATATAAGGCCACTTCAAATTTTTATGTTTAACTTTGACCATTATTTTTACCAACAAAAAGTGAATTATACGCCACAAAAAGTATGTCATTCAATGCAAATTTTAAGGAACTTTCTGATGATATATTTTTGATGACATATAACCCATATTTTGTTGACCAAAATTATAAGTCAAAGTTTGACATGAAAAACAAAGTGGCCTTGTATACGGAAATGGAGGGAGTATTAAATGTCTGTATGGAAGACTTAAGGAGCTGGAGTTCAACTTGAGCTTATATGTTCCAACAAAAGGTTAGAATTAGAGAGGGCATCTCTTAGAAATGCTCGAAGCCTCAAAGAATCAAATCCCAGAACTGAATTTGGTTACATAGGACTAACTGTAATAAAATTCGTGGTTTGTAGTCTCCCCCGCATATTTCTGCATATATTGAGTGGCTAGACAAACAATAATCAGTGGATGACAGTACTGAGATGTATACCATCAGCGCCAGGGTGACTGCCGCTTACTCAAACGGTCAGATTGGTTTTAACTTCTTGAGAAGTGTTCATTTTTTGCTAAATTTTCTCACAAGGGTCAGAACTGTCCATTTTCACTATTAGAAATGCTCCGAGCCTCCAACGGTCAAACAACAGTAGTGCTTCTCCAAACAAAACAAAAAACTATAAAAACTGAAATGCAAAAATGACTCTGAGCAATATCGGGTTTATGCAAAAATAAAATGAAATAAATGAGGCAGCACAATGTGATAGGGTAAACTAACTTATTAGCAAATTGTGAGTATGGTGTTTCAGCTGGGAGCTTTGACAGGTGCTCCTCAGCTTTGGTCAGGACAGACTGAAGCCTTCCCACGCTCTGTATCCTGTCATTTAGCATCATCACCTGCAGAGCACACATGCAAAGCTTCCCAAATCAACAACAGACATACAAATGAAGCACAAGTTTCTCGCAAAGATTTCATCCGCGGTAGCAAAACTTACATGCCCCTTGTGCCGGTGCTCGCGAAGGAAATCAAGCAGGGGCTCCAGGCAATCCCTGTTGCGGAACAAAATCGAAGACAGGTGCCTGTTGAGAAACTGCACGCCATTTCCAATCGACGATGACCGACTCGGACGTGGGATTAAGGCAGTGAATGGCTCAAAGTCAAGCTCCAGCACGTAGGGGTCGTTGTGCCTGCCAGGTCATCAGGTTATTATGGTGATAAAAAGTGAAACAATGCCACCTTTTTCGATAAAGGGTGGATTTTATTACTCAAAATGAAGCATCAAGAAGATACAACTAGAGTGAGCACACATCCGACCTCTGCATAGTTAGGATGCACACAGCCAACACCAACGCACACACACACACACAAAACGCTGGCAAATAGCAAAGTCATATAAAACCAAAGCTATGCCTAAGCGAGAGAAAAAAAAAACCAACAATGCCACCTGTGACAATTTAGCTGGTTTTAGTTAATATCATCACTCTGCAAGAGTCGAACCACAGCTCCTGCAGTCCAGCACAGAGCCGTACTGATTCTGAAAGCTACTAAGTTGTCAATCTCTTAACATGACCTCAGCCGTGCACAGATAGCTAATCAAACGATGACCAATTCGAACTATGGTTCCGTGATGGCGGCCTCTCAAAGCCCAACATTAACCGCTCAAATTATCTCCCAAACACCCCTCCCACTAAAAAATTGACCATAGTAGAGGCAAAAGGAGCAAACGCTGGAGGTGAGATGGCAGGAAGGAACAGGAGGGTGGAGGGAGCAACACGGACAGGGATCGGGTGACATGCCTCTTGGCAGTCACGCCGTAACATGCGGCAACCCATCCAGCGCTCATTCAACATCCAACGGCCATCAGCGACCAAAGTGAAAAACGCCAACACTTGGCAGTTTTTTTTGCATGAAGACGCCCACACTAGTAGTTCTCGGTACACTGCGCGGCGTCTGCGCCCACGCCCACACTACTTCCGCATGCGTATGTATAGGTTGAGAATACGTCCGCATGCGGCAAATACGTCGAATATCCACCCATGCCTACATATGTATACAGCGAGTCATGGATTAATTCTTGATGCACTGCCATGGACTAGTCTATTTTTGAATCAAGATCATTTTTCACTTCTCTAATGGGTAGCTAATGGCTTGATGGATCGATGCATGCTTGATCTGGCTGATATATGCATGTGTGTGCGCTTGATCTGGCTACAAAATTTATATGTATTCTAAACACTTATGAATTGTAATGACAAGTGTTTCTAAGAGCATGTAAAGCAGGGCTCCCAAACCCTCCATATACGCCCGGGCGGACGGCCCGATCACTGACCGGTCAAAGAAAACTCGACCCAGACAGACGCGCCTCACACCGGCCCCAAATGCCCGGGGTGACCGGCATCCCTCGTATCCAGCCCAAAATCTAGGGCGGATATGGGAAGGCCTGGGCGCGCCCGGCGTGTCGGATCCGGCCCATGCTGGCCCACTCCACTCCACTCCGCTCCGTCCCCAAGCTCCCTTCCGATGATCTCCGACACTCCTCAGCATGGGGGGCAGCGGATCTGACTCCGACCACTTCGGATCCGTCGACTGGGTTGTCGTCGCATGCGGGATGGAGGAGGCTATGGCTGTCCGCATTACCCTCCGCCGCTCCCGGGAGGAGCGCCGGTCAGCCCGAATCGGTGCAACGGGTGCTCGGATTCGTTGGGGCTGGAGGCTCGCAGTCCGTCTCCGGTCTGCCGGCGTATGTGAGAAGATCCGGCTTGATTCATATTGCCTTTTTGAGCGCTACTTCCGCGAGAAAGACGGCAAAGGCGTCGGGTAGGACAAGGGCAAGGGCGGATGTTTGAGGGGTAGATTTGGTGTATTCGGTTGTTGCTCTAAAATTTCCAGTTTTTAGTTCTTTCAGTCTACTTGTGTCCACTTGTTCCTACCCGCAAAAAAAAAGTTTAGTTGTTCCTATTAAAACTTATTTTTAAGTACTACTAGTACTTCTTTAAAAAAAATCTGCAATGTGGATAGCGGAGAGCACTTAGTGCATGGCTGTTGACTTTTGTTGACTGTATAGAGAACTAGTACTAGTGTGGGCATCGGGTGTCTCCATGCAATGGTCACTGATGGCCGCTGGATGTTGAATGAGCGCTGGATGGGTGGCCGCATGTTACGGCGTGACTGCCCAGAGGCATGTCACCTGATCCCTGTCCGAGCAACACATACTGGCCGTCGACGAGCTCTTCCTTGAAGCGGAGATACTCCGACACGCTGAGCTGTTCGACGTTGAGCTCGTGCACGTTGACCCGGACGTACTCCCAAACCCCCGGCCGCGGCCGCACCGCGATGGCCACGAATGGCGGCAGCACGATCGCCTCCTGCTCGAAAAGTACACGCACACGAGAGGAGGCATAAATATTCAGGAACACACGCGCGCGCACGAAGCAGCCAGTGTTGCGATGTGACGGCTCACCTGGGAGGAGCGCAGGACGTCGAGGAAGGGGCCCTCGGCGAAGGCGCTGCCGCTGGAGACCTGGACCTCGTCGAGCGTGTCGAGGATGCGGTGCGGCTGCAGGATCCCCTTCCCCTTGCTCACGTACCTACGGCCGCCAACGGACCAAAGCAGGGGCAAAAAATCGTCAGCAGAGGCATACGAGCGAACAATTGGGCGGGGTGGCTGATCGGCGACTCACTTGGAGAGGAGGGCGACGAGCTCGTTGCGGTGGGCGTGGAGGGTGTCCTCGACGCGCTCGCGAATGCTCGGGGTGCGGTCAAGCTTCGGGGCGGCCATGGCTGCCTGCTGTGCTGCTGACTCGTGTCAGTGTGCTGTGCTCCCGTCCCGCGACGTTGCGAGCGCTGGTGAGGAAGGCGAAAGCCGAGTTGCCCAACCTTATAAGATGAGATGCAGCGCCTTGCTGACGCGTGGTGGAGAGCGTTTGGACGTTAGCGAAAACAATTATACAATGTACAACTACGTAAAACATTCTTGTGGTGTATTCATACGTAAGTATACGGCGATTTCGTTCATTTTAAGCTCTGAAGTATACGGTGAGTGTATGTGATGGCTCAGTCTCTCGAAGGTACTCATAGGGCCATGGTGTGCGTGCGTGCGTTTATAGGAGTAAATGTATGTGTGTATGTATGAGCTTCTGCATCTGTACTATGTTAAAAAAAAATATGTGGTTGGGTTGTTAGAAAGGTATTGATGCCTTAACGCTTTGGTGTCTGAAAAATATTCCCTCCGTCCTAAAACAAGTGTCTCAATTTTGTACTAATTTTAGTATAAATTTATTTTAACAAAAAATTATATTAAAGTTGAGACAATTATTTTGAGACGGAGGGAGTACGGATTATCTTTTTTTTTTTTTGCGGGGATCTTTTTATTATTAAGTATAGGAGGCAATGTTTTCATCTATTATGATGTGTTTTTTTCTGAAAGAATCTATTATGATGTGTTTGTGGTGACTTGATCGCTCTTTAGAGTTTTCTTTTCTTTTGGTGATTTTGTTCGTGGCTGCATTTAGCTAGTCATTTTTCGTAAATAGTAAAGCATAGGTCCAGATATCCGTGACCTAGCGTGGCTAAGTGGCTTCCAAAAAAAAAGGAGAATGCAATTCTCCAATGAACACCTTTTTTGCGGTTTTTTTTTTTTTTTTTTTTTTGCGGGTGAACACTTGCATGACTTCTGGAATGAATATACCCGTACCAGTTCGTGCGTGTCACTGCACGGACAGAAGGTGGCCTTGAGCATTGCCAACTGGAGAACGGTACCTCGAAAGCACACCTTTAATATTACCGGCGCTAATGACGACACTTAACTTCAAGCTAACCGCTGGGCTCCTCGTGTTTGGGCAAGCAAGCTACCGAAACCACCAGATAGTTCCACGATGCTTTACGAATCTCTCTCTCTCCCCCACTGCGAAAAGCTGCTTTTATTTTGCAGGCATTTTTGCTTTGCCTTTCTTGACAGGAGCACGACGAGTGGCCGACTGGATTGTTCTTCTCACATCTCGCGGCCACGTGGTGTGGCAGTCGGCCGGACCGGTGGCACAACCTGTTTTGACTTGGACGGTAGTACAGTGCGACACATCACACTAGAATACATGTGACGAGCTTGGGAGCTCACGCTCAGATTTGGGACATCACGCACGGGCAGGGCACGTTGCATTCGCAAATCAGCTTTTTATTATTATTTTGAGCAACAGATCTACAGACTTTATAGAGTTTGGGCGGGCTAGCTTCCTCTTGTTTTTCCTCTTTTAGGCATCTTACCGCCTGCGAAATGGACACCGTCACCACTACTTTCTGGACAGATTAAGGTTTACTAAGCTAAATAAACTTCATCTTTGCGGTGATCCATTCGTGCAATAACCATTTCATCTCCATAAGGCACACGTTATGCAGCTCTTTTATTTTCTACTCCCCCGATTTAAAATAAGTGTCGTAATTTTGAACCGGGGTAATTCAAAACTGCGAAACTTATTATTGATCGAAGGTAGTACCATCTTTAGAGGGAAGAAAGACAAGCTTTCTTATCTCTTCACCTACAGTTTATGAACAAATTTCTACATTTGCGATTCATGTCAATGAGAAAAGGTTTGGTACTATTGTTGCATTGAAGAAACATTAAATCATATCTATCTTATCCTAACTTCCTAACACCTTTTGCAAGATCACCATTATCCCAATCCATACTTTTGGGAGGGGCAACCTCGCGGCGGCGATGGCCGTGCCTCCTCCTCGGCGCGTCGGCTGCCGGCTATGCCTCCTCCTCCCCCTCAGGGTGTGTATTAGGCCTTTTCGGTGTGATTCGGTTTGGTTTATACGGATTTTATACTTCGGTTTATATGGTTTTATACATAGATACGGTTCGGTTTCGGTAGTAACCATTTACTTTCGGTTCGGTTTCGGTAATAACCAAAGTTTTTGAGCCAACACATAACTTTTCCACGTGTAAATACATGATATATATCATGATGAGAAAAACAATTAGAAAACGATAAAGAAGGGACATTAGATAAGTAGTCAGGCTAATCACGTAAACTGAAGCACTAAATGCCCCTTGTCCCCCTCGTGTCGCCCCCGCGGGCAACCCAGGGGGGAACCCTAGCCGCCGTCCTCTCGGCCCTCCTCCGCCTCCACCTTTCCTCGCCGCCGTCCGCAACGTCGCTGGGCAAAGCTTGGCCGGCTGGGCGGCGGCGGGGCATCTCTCCCCCTTGTCCGTCGCGGTTGGCGCGGGGCAGCCAGATCGGGCGGGGCGCCGGGCTAGCGTGGGGTCGGGCAGCCAGATCGTGCGCGGCGCGGCGGCGGCGGCGGCCTGCTCGCGGCGTGGTGACGGCTGCGTGGTGGGCAAGATCGGTGGTCGCGGGCGCTGCCGGGTTCAGATCGGATCCAATTCTGGGTCTTGGGCTTGAACGCCGTCGGCCGCCGCGGGGTGGTGGTGGTCGTCGCTGACCACGCCGGATCGCTGGATTCGGCGCCTGGAGATCTACGATGGATTCCTCTCGATCCCCCTTCATGGTGGGTTGAGCCCCATGGCTCTCTCATCTCTGCAGGTTGCGGTTTGTGGTCCATTGCCGGATCCGGAGCCGATGGAGGTTTGGTGGTATAGGATGGGGACTGGAGGAAACTTTGATCGGCTTGTTCGGTCCGGCATCAGCGACGTCTCCTGACGCTTTACCCTCCGTGGAGGCGATGTCGAGGTCTCTCCTATCCACCTCCGAACCCCTCTCGGACGAAAGTCCAAAATTCAGTCTGGATTGGGCGGCGGCGGCGTCCTTCGCGTCGTACCCTCCATGGAGGCGCCGTCTTGGGAGGTTCTGCTGTTCAGCGGAGAGATGCTGTGGGTGATGGACTCCGCGTAGCTCCAGCAGCGGCGACGGTGTGGAGGTTGCCAGGAGGTGCGGCGTTGTATCTACCACGTCGATGACGACGAGTATTGGCGGCATGGTGCAGCTGGATATCGACGACTGATGCGGCTGGATGGACGAGCGCAGGGCGGTGGCGCTGTCTGGCGCCATGGTGGCGTCGACGGCAGGCTTGGCAAGGTCTATGCGTCAGTCCCTGCTCTGGAGATGGATCAGTAGAAGACGGCGGCGGCAGCCTCGGTGAGTACGCCAGACCGGTGTGTGACCCAGTCCCGGTATGTGGCTGGGATGGGGCACCCGGCATTAGATGTTAGGTTTTGGTGCGATGTCTGTTTGGTATTAGGCTCGGACATTCGGCACCCCTGCATCAAGGGGATAGGAGTAGCGACAGGTGTTGTCAAGATGGCGGATCCGGGCTTACTGATGTATTACTTTGTAAAGTCTTTGTGAATAATTAATAAAGTGGCTGCATGCATCGTCCAGATGCAGAGGCCGGGGTACATCCTCCTTTTCAAAAAAAAAAATGGGTCATAAAGTATTGTACTATAGCAACCCATTACGCTTTTGAACCCATAAACTATAGCAACCCAAATGGTTTTCGGTTTCTAACCAAAAAAACCGAAATGCAAATGGTTTTTAGATTTCAAAACTAAAACCGAAACCGAAACCTGAAAAAACCAAAAATTCGATTCGGTTTGGTTTTTTTGGTTTTGCACACCCCGACCTTCCCCCTCCTCCTCACCCCTGCTGCTGGCGGCAACCACCGGTGAATTCAGCGTGTACACGACAGGTGGGTGCTCGCACAGGGATACACCACACCCTGCACCGTCCGGCAGCGGTCGACGACTTCGATGCGAGCTCTCGCGCGAGGTTGTGTGACCGGGTGGACCGCACGACGTCGGAGGCGCACCGCATCCTATCGCCCCCGCCAACGGTCGATGGCTCCGGTGCGGCCACCATCGGCGCTCGTGTAGGGTTGCGTGAACTGAGAATCACATCAGCGCGGAGGCATGCCGCATCTCTCCCTCGCTGGAATATCTCCTTGTCCTCCCCATCACGGGCCAGCGCAGATCTGATATCGATCCAGAAGCGGCGACATGGTGGCGGCGAGGTCACTCAGAGGTGGCGCGGATGAGTCGCCGGATCGGAGATCGACCTTGGCGGCGCCCATGGGTGGTGTCGGATCGGGGCTGCAGTGAGCATCCCTTCATGCTGGGGTGGTGGCCCTGGGCTAAAGGACCTGTGTTCGGGTGGAGCCGAGCTCCCTCGGCGTTCGGCGGTGATAACCCCTTCGTGTTAGGGTGGTGGCCCTGAGCAGAAGGATGGTGGCGCAAAGGTGCCCGATCGACGCTGCACGGTGGCTGTGAGTGGTTGGTCTGGTGGTGGAGGATGTTGCAGCGGCAGCGGTGGCGGCCATGTGCGCAACATATCTAACGCTCGGTGGCGGCACAAACACATCAAGCACGGCGGCATCCGCCTCGACGAAGGACTCTAGGGCAAAGGTCTTGGGATTGTGGTGGATGCTGCAGATCGGTTCACGTTAGTGTGAAGTGACATCGGCTAGTTCAGCACCACGATGTGGCTGGCCTCCTGGCGGGCATGGTGATGGTTTTTGGTTGGCATGCATCCCATCTATCTCTTAGTGCCTCTCTGGTCTAGTGTGGAGAACTGGTAGGCGTGACTATGTGAAGATCCGTTGCCAAGATGGTGTCTGGAACACACTTCATGTCCGGGATGAAAACGCTTGTTCTGGCCTTTGCTTGTTGGTCTCTGCAGCGGCGAACTTGTGAAGTCATCTTGTTGAAGACGTTATCTACATGACGGCGGCGGCGCGAGGGTGTTTATCCCTTGTTGAAGGTGTTGATGCGAAGAAGTCGACATAGTCGGTGGTGTTACTTTCAAATCTTGTAATGGTTCTGTCGTAGTTGTTTTTGTTATGTACTTCAGTTGTTGATAACATTAGCTTTGCTAACTTGCATCAATTTTAATAAAAATGATTGTGTGCATCAATTTTAATAAAAATGGTTGTGTGCATCAATTGATGCAGAGCCCGGGGTTTCAACCTCCTTTTCGGGAAAAAAATGCCATTCCCCGCTAACAAATAAAAGGTAACAAATGGTTGTGAGATTCAACATCTCATTGTTCTTCCAAAGAAGGAAAATTAACCGAGTTAGTTGTAATTATATCATGTTGTCGAGATGAGCAAGTATAAATTGCATTACACATCCTCAGAACTCAATCGACAATGCTAAGATAGACATTTGAACATTGAAACTCTACATTTCAGTTGGGGTCTAGAATAATTATGAGATTATTTTTGCACTTTATAAACTCTAAATATTCATATATACAATATGTCAAAACTGTATCACGCGTTAATAAAATAGTAACAAACTCAAGGATGCACGAAGAAAAAAAAATCTTTTGTGTGAACACTAACTCCAACTATGTTGGTTCTTAGAATTTAGGGTGCGGAACAATTTAGTGGTCCACGCCGGTAGGATCCCACTCCCACGTGGACGGATATTGCAACATAATTTATTTATTTCTTGTTAGTGCTCGTTTGTTCCATAGAAAACTAAAACGTAGAGAAAATGTGTTACTACCTCCTTTCCGGTTTAAAAGGCTTGCGTGTATCTCTAGGTTGACAAATACACCAACGTAATACAAATTATATATCACAAAAAATATATCATTAGAAACTTCAAATCGTCTATACTTTCTAATGGTATAGTTTTTAGACTATAAAACTCATCTTATGTTGGTCAAATTATAGATCTAGGGATACGCGCAAGCCTTCACTACAAAAGAAAGACACATCTGTGATATTATGGCCCGAACGAAAACTTTTTCTATCATGGTTGTGACACTCCTATGACAATAATTGTGACAAAAATACGTATCATCATAGATGTGGTGGGCTCCTACTTCTATGACAAAAAATTATGACAGAAAATGGCTTTTTCGTCCTGGGCGGGCCGGAGACGCACCCGCATGACATTCTTTGGGCCGTCCATGACGTAAAAAATCGTGATAGAAGTGAGGGCGAGGAAATTTTCGGGGAGTTCCCGGATACGGTGGGTGGTCGGGGCCGAGCGATGTAGTGTGGTTTGCGCGTTTCTCTCGCATGCACGCTTGTGTGCGAGGCGCTCGCTAACAGAAACCGAGCGAGACGTACGTTCGCTTACTGAACTCGAGCGATCGATCGCCCTCGCACTACGTACTGAACACGAGTGATCGATCCCTCGCACTACGTACTGAACCCGATCGATCCCTTCGCTACTAACTGAAGCCGATCGATCCCTTCGCTGCTAACTGAACCCGAGCGATTCCTTCGCTGCTAACTGAACCCGAGCGATTCCTTCGCTGCTAACTGAACCCGAGCAATCGATCACTGCTACTGCTTACTGAAGTCGATCGATTGATGCGTTGCATCGAGCCCCCGTGCGAGACATAGCCGGTTGGGTTTGCCTCTCGATGAACAGTGCCCGTCGCTGCCGCGCGCGCGATACACGTAGACACGAGTCGAGACGCATCGATCGAGCCGGTTGGTTGGCTGTGGATGAACAGTTCCCGCTGCTGCCGCCCGCTCGTACGCCCCACCCCAGCCGGTGGGGGTTGGATGAACAGGACCCCGTGGTAGTAGGCGGTTGCCGCGCGCTGGATGAACATGACCCCGAGGAGGCCGCCACACCCCAGCCGGTTGGGGGTGGATGAACAGGACCCCGTGGAGGCTGGATGAACAGTAGCAGGTGGAGGCTGGAGGAAGTCGACGGTGGATGAACAGTAGCCCGTGGAGTCTCGTTTTGCGGTACGCCACACCCCTCCCGATGAACAGGACCCCGTTTCGACCGTAGGCGCTCGAAGAGAAGTCTGTTTCCTCCGTTTTGCGGTACGCCACACCCCTACCGATCAACAGGACCCCGTTTCAACCGTAGGCGCTCGAAGAGAAGTCTGTTTCCTCCATTTTGCGGTACGCCACACCCCTCCCGATCAACAGGACCCCGTTTCGACCGTAGGCGGTTGAACAAAAGTTCGTTTCCTCCGTTTTGCGGTACGCCACACCCCTCCCGATGAACAGGACTCCGTTTCGACCGTAGGCGGTCGAACAGAAGGCCGTTTCCTCCGTTTTGCGGTACGCCAGACACCCAGCCGGTGGGGGTCAATGAACAGCACCCCGTTTCGGCTGTTCCGTCCAAACCGGTTGGCTCCCGATGAACAAGACGCATTCCGACCCAGTCGGTTGCCTCTCGATGAACACGACATTGTTTCTCCGTTCCGACCCAGCCGGTTGGCTACCGATGAACAGGAGGCCGTTGCTGCCGTACGTTGACTCTCCATGTACACGAGCCCTGGCCGTACGTATGTGCGTGAGTACGCGTTCGAGACCCTGCCCGTATGTACGTATGTGGCCGTATTTTTTGCAGCGTGGCTGTACGTACGTGTACTCGATTTAGACGGGACTGCCTGAACTGCTACGTATGGGGCTCTACTATGACACGTGCCGCTCCTTACACGGCCACGGTTCATGAGACCGATCGACCAGTATGTACGTACACGTTCGCGACCAGACAGACAACGCTACGTACGCTTCGACCGGGTGCGTCCCAACTGTCAGGGGGGATACGGAGGCACTTTCTTGCGTGCAAAGATATAGCAGGTGGGTCCCAGCTATCAGGGGGAGGAATCATTTTCTTTGTGCGTAATAAGGAGGCACTTCCTTGCGTGCGAAGATGTAGCTGGTGGGTCCAGCTGTCAACCTCACCGCGTACAGTCCTCTTCCGATGGCTGTCGTTCATTGACCACGTTGACTATACCGCGCCGAGAGCACCAAGGCGGTGGACGACGGCGAGGCCTAGGAAGGGAACAACGCGGAGCCGGGGAAGACGCGGCAGTGGATGACCACGCGGAGGGGAGTACGAGGGCTGACTGGTTCGGCTGCGGTGTGAGGCTGCCGCCGTAGGAGAATAACAGGGGATGTGGGTGAGTAGAGGGAAGGCCTGGCCAGCGGTGGGAGTAGGGTGGGGCGGTCAGGCCTGCGTGGCAGCACAGCTAGCCACGAGAGGCAGGAGCAGGCGGTCCCGCCGGCACTGGTTTGGGCGGCTGGAGCAAGAAGATCAGAGATTGAAGAAGCAACACGGCCGTGGGATTAACATCCAACGGTCACTACTGCTAGAATCGTTTGTTGACTAAGTTGACAAAGCCCTGCGTACGCGTCAACTTAGTAGGCCCACAAGTCAGCCGCCAAATCTGGTGGGTCCCAGTTGTCATGGGGAGAAACATTTTTTCCGCGTAATAATGAGGCACTTCCTTCCGTGCGAAGATATATCTGGTGGGTCCCAGCTGTCAGGGGAAGGAATCATTTTTTCACGTAATAAGGAGGCACTTGCTTGCGTGCGGCCATGGACCATGTGGGTCCCTACTGTCAGCCTCTCCATGTACATCCCTCTTCCGATGGCTGTCGTTTGTTGACCACGTTGGCCACGCCGTGCCGAGAGCACCAACGCGGTGGACGACGGTGAGGCCCAGGAAGGGAACGACCCAGAGCCGGCGAAGCAACAGCAGTGGATGCCCACGCTGTGGGGAGTACGGGGGTTGACTGGTTCGGCTGCGGTGTGAGGCCTGTGTCGCCGGAGAATAACAGGAGGTGTGGGTGAGTAGAGGGATGGCCTGGCCAGCGGTGGGAGTAGGAGGGGGCTGTGAGGCAGCACAGACGGCCACGGGAGGCGGGAGCAGGCGGTCTCGCCGGCGCTGGTTTGGGTGGCTGGAGCAAGAAGATCAGAGATTGAAGAAGCGGCACGGCCGTTGGATGTTATCCAACGGTTACTGTCGCTAGAATCGTTTGTTGACTAAGTTCACAAAGCCCTGCGTACGCGTCAACATAGTAGGCCCACAAGTCAGCCTCCAAATCTGTGGCAAACAACATACATCCCATTTGCCATTTTTTAAATAATTTACAGCCCATTTGCTAATTCTTAAGGATTTTTTTGAAGCCCATGTTCTTTTTGTTAACATTACAACCCATATTCTGGCCACGGTTAAAAAATTCAACGATTTTTTGCATATTTCGGTGGGGTCCGAACTGTTTTTAATCCCAAAATTTTGAGTCAGATTCAAACTAATTTGAAAAATAAATTTATATTAATTTAAAATCCAACAAAAAATTTCCCGCGAAAACATCAATGAAATTTAAAATATCAAAATCCTAAAAAAGGTAATTTGAAACTAATTGCCGGTTTGCTGTGTTGTTTTTAAAATTTATAGCCCATTTCTTACTACTTATAGCCCATTTTCTGGGCAAGCCCCAAATACATCCCTCCTTGTCTTGAAAGATTTGCAGCCCAGCAGGGCTGAGAAAAGCAAGTAAGCCTCGGTTGGGTATTCTACAAAAAAAAAAGAATTGGGCTAGCCATTTTCAGAAAGAGGAAAAAAACAACTGGGCTGGTCATGTGGTAAACAGAAAATAAAAGCCTGGGCTAGATGGGCTACAGTCCCCGCACAGCCTAGTTGATACCATGCTCCGTCTCAAAAACAAAAAAACAACTGCACGAGCTGCTGGGTCCCTGGTGTCAGCCGCTCGTTGGGCAATTCTCTCACTTATTAACTATGTTGACAATGGCGTGGGATCCAGATGCCAAACCATTAGGAGGAAGCATTTTTTTTGGCTTGTAATAAGGAGGCACTTGCTTGCGTACTACCATGACCCACGTGGGTCCCTACTGCCATCCTCTCCATGTACAGTCATCTCCCGATTCCTCTCGGTTGTTGACCATGTTGACAACGCCAGACGACGGCGCCGCGGCGAGCGAACCAAGGTGGAGGACGACAGCGAGGCCTCGGACGGGAACGAACAAGAGCCGTGGAAGATGCGGCAGTGTAGTCGTAGACTCGCAGGCAGAGGGGAGTACGAGGGTTGACTGGTTTGGGTGCGGGTGCGGGTTGGGGCTGGCGTCGCCGGAGAATAACAGGACGTGTGGAGGAGTGGAGGGATGGACTGGCCAACATTTGAGGGTACGGTGGGGCGGCAATGCGTGGATGGAGGCGTAGCCAGCCGTGGGAGGCGGGAGCAGGCGGGACCGATGGCGTGGTTTCGTTTAGGTGTCTGGAGGAAGAAGACAAGAGATAGAAGAAACACGACAGATGTTGGATGTCAATCCAATGGCTGGCAGGCAGAATCGTTTGTTGACTAAGTCGACACCACCTTGGATAGGCTTTTTCCGTGTGGGTCCCAAATGTCAGAATCCAATTTTTTTTTGAGGTGAGTCAGAATCCAAATCTGTCACGACGATGCAGCATTTCTTATTAGGAATTACAGCCCATTTGGTGTGCTAACTCAAAATAAGTTTGTGGCTGCTGGCGGGCGCTAAGCACTTGGGTTCTGTAATGCACAATGAGCTCAAGGAGCCGGCGAGAGTGATGTTATTTCCCTCGATTGGGATTTGTTACAATATTTATCTCTTAATTAAAGAAATGGCAAGCCATTTGCCTTGTTTCAAAGAAAATATGACATCCACAGCCGAGTTGAAAAGGGCAACAACATCTAACTCCAGCTTACAAACTGTACAAAAGCACGAGGGTTAATTGTTCATCAGGTTTAGGCAAAACCCAGATTGAAAAGGGCAACAACATCTAACTGCGGCAGTGTTTTTGGCAGTCACGATCAAATGGATCGGTTAGATCCATAAAATGAACATCCCGGGTCCTAAAATTTAATGGAATATGACCACAAGATGATGTAAAAAGAAGACTGGCACGTTCAGAAGCCCATTTGTCCACCTGAAACTCCTTTTTTGCTCTTCGACATATCCATCTGTCAAAACTTCGTTGTTAATAAATTTAAGCCTGATGGATAATAGTGCCCTCGCATTCAGCAGGAAGAATGTGACAAATCTAGTGTTTGCATGGGTGGCTACATATCCTTCCAGCGTTATTGTCTTCAAACGAATGTCATGAGAACTGAGAAAATCCCGGTGCTTACGATGCCATCGATTGGTTATACCTTTTGTACCCCGTCCTGCTGCCTAAATAGACATGAAGATTGAAAACAGTTAAGGTCTAAAAAAGAGTATGTCGAAAGAGCAACAACTGAACGGTTAATTCTTGCACACTATATATGGGCTTCCAATGTGCGTGAAATCATCACCTTTATATACAACTTCTCCAGACATGGAAAGCATCGCAACAAGCCAATAATTTGGTTCAGATCAAAAGTATTCATACTGATATTTAAGATCTTGATAGAATCCAGCACCACTGATAGGCTATCCATGGACAAACTCTTCATTGAGCATAGAACATAATATTAGTACAAAAAGTGTACTCCAAGATGATATAAAACTTATGCGCACCAATGAAATATGCAGCTTATTATTGCAAAAGTGTAGATGATAATATATAGTACCTAGATAATTGTGGAGTCAAACACCATCTTGAAATGATCACAGAGATCATGAATTACACCCAAGGTCTCCAGTTTAGGCGCAGAGACGTCAGTTATTTGCGAAGGTGAATAACAAGAATCAAGGATCAACCTTTGAAGTGAAGGGGTATCTTCGATGATGAGCTCCCCTACGTTAAAAGAAATTCCAATTCTTACAAGGTTAGGCGACTTTATTCGGAGACAACCGATTTTAACTGTCAAAAGAAGCACTAAGCACTCCAGGGCAGGGCAACTGGATTGGATGATGCTGTGCAGTGAGGCCTCCGATATACGAACCACCACAAGTGAAAGTTTTTTGAGAAGTGGGAGTCAAAGCTTTTGTACCAGATTGTCTGGTAGTTTGCACAGGGCAAAGGTGGTGGTGTGGAGAGAGGAGGAAAACCACGAGATGGACATCGGTGCTGAGGGCACAAGTACATGGTGTTCGGAAATGTGGTATGTGATTTATGTGGGAATAGTACAACTCAAGCAGCTGGAGTTTTTCGAATTCAGGGGATTTCAGCCAGGCGTCCACCATGCAGGGCATGCACAGGTAGCATGCCGGGATGCAGAGGCGTTGAACAGAGCCCTGGTGGGAGGAGATGATGGCTCCAGGGAGTTCAAAATCATTGAACAGAGATAGGCCACGACAGTCGAGATTAAGAGGCACAGCGCGCCATAGAGGGCGCCACCGAGATGCAAGGACTTGGGTGCGGCAGCAATCCTTGGTGGGTTGAAGCGAGATGATCTCCCCAAGGATGGCTTCCGGGAGATCGCTGATGCGGTCCGACCGACATTCTTTGGGTTCCTCAGATCTAGGGGGGAGGCTCGCCGCTTCTCCCCGTGCTGCCGGGTGCGGGAACTACAACTGGCATTGCCACTGGCGGGAGCCTCATCTTCTTAACGATGGGGCCAGCCAACTCCATTCTCCTTGCGGGCGCCGTGTGGAGCTCACGGGTTTGAGTAGAGTAGCGAAAGACGACTCTAGTTAAGGGGGGTTGGGGTTTTCTGTAGGAGTAAGGAAGAAGGGGAGTAGGGGTTTTCTGTAGGAGTGAGGAAGAAGGGGAGTGGGGGTTTTCTGTAGGAGTGAGGTGAGGAAGAAGGGGAGCGGGGGTTTTCTGTAGGAGCGAGCTACAGTGAAGTGGGAGCGAGGAGGAAGAAGGGTTTTTTTTGGGAGCGCCCCTCTTCAAGTAATATGGGCTTTTACTACAAAAATATGGGCTTTAAGATGGACCGGCTCTTGTACTGGTCGGTCTTAACACTAGAGACAGCCCATTAGAGACACTCTCCAGATCTCCAGCTTATGGCCCATTGGCAAAAAAAAATAGACGCACTCCAGTTTATGGCTCCTGCTCGGTAACCTTTTTCAACTTGAAAAAAACTTATGGCTCCTCCTCGGGCCCGCTTGGCATCCACCAAATTAGAGAGTGCGGTAGCATGCAAACACTCACACTGGTCGAAGTGCGGCACAAATGAGGCGTCAAATAACAGGCCCACAATATAGATTCTAAAGGTTCACACGCTAGTCAACATTCACATTAAACTAAGCTTCACAAGATACAGTATGCATACTAGCTAACATTCACAAGCACATAAGTTCAGCATGTTTATGTATCTCAATGCTTCACCAGACTATAACCAAGACGAAGCTGTGAGAAGGTGTAGAAATCAAGAAAAACAATCAATGCTTCTCTGAGCAAAGGGCCTCCCTACGCATTAATTTCCTGGGCATGCTTCTTTCTTCTCAATGTTGAGTGCACTTTGAGCATGTTGGCAACTCCACAGCTAGCTCGCTGACTCATCTTGCAATTGACGCTGACACATTGCAGCAAACAGAGGAGGCAATAGAGATCACTCAACATCAGACCATTTTGTGCAGTTCCACTGAAATCATCTTCGTTGTCCTGAATGTGAAAAGATAGGAAAACAATAGCTGTACTTAAACGGTGTTGCAAAACAGTAGCACATATCAATAGCTCGGCATGACAAAACACGATCATCTAGATGAAGGGGTACTGACCTGCGTGAGGAAGATTATCCATAATTCTATAAGTGGTTAGTTGATTTCCACCTTGGGGTCTCCTCTCATGCCATGGAGGAAATTTGATCCAATCGATCAGTGCAATTCCTTCCGTCTGGCTGTAGAAAATTTGCCCGACTCAACCCAATATCTTTTTTGTGAAGTTCCACTAAAATTATGCACCGCTGTTTGCACAACCCCTACTCACCGGCCATGCCATCTATGACTCGGTCTCTTTTATCTTGCGTTGACGGGGCGGCTACAGTGCTTGTTCGCTCCTCCACACATGACATGCTCGTTCCACACTGCTATCAGCAAGTCAACGTACGAATAAGCTTATTTCATCTTGCGTTGGTCATTCTACCTAGTTACGAATGTAGGAATACCTCGAGCACCGTGAGGTTAGCTGACAGCAGGTAGATGCAGCCATCTAATTTTGTGCGGTTCTACTAAAATTGTGGTTTGTGCTTCTGTTTGCACAAATAGAAACCACATGGAGATAGACAACCCTGTTTCCAGAAATATGTGACAGGGTTATTTAAGCAGTGTCTTTTTTTGCTGTAGCATATGATTAACAACAGCATCTCATATGTTATCAATGGCATTACATTGACAGTATGAAAAAGTGCCATTAACTAAGAAGTGCCATCACATCAGATCAACACGGGCACTAGATTAACGGGGGCTTAGATTAACATGCATAACAATTGCATTATAACTCTGTGATGACAGTAGCACATGATCAGTAGCTACATGCATGGTTAATAGGAACGATGTTCTAACAAAGGGTGATACGGAAAGGAGAAATACATCGTCGTGTCAACCAAATGTGCAATTAAATTTGTGCAATTCCACTGAGCTGAAGCTATGTTACCGACATGAGATTTAAGTGTAACACCCCAAAACACTCTTCATGGGAAATAAAGCAAGACAGAAGCATTTCATAAAATGGTGGTGGCATTGCTTCAGTTTATCAATGGCAATAGATTGACAGCAGCATTACTTAAGAGTGACATCACATTAACAGTGGCATTGTTTCATTTTACCAGATATTAGATTAACAGCTGCAGTAAGGGCATAGGGACAGGTGAGGCACAAGCATGTTTTACCTCCACCGAGGCATAAAGTGGTGAGGCAGAGGTGGTTGCCGAGAGCGGCAAACATGCAAGCAGAATGTCTGGATTTGTGCCATTTTTGTTCTCGTGATCTCGTCAGTGACCTTTTGCTGCGTGATCACAGGAAATCTAGCCGTGCTCATTCTCAGTTGCGTTGTCCACCCAACACCCCCTCACTTTCTTTCCTTTTTCGACCAAGAGACCGGTCAGACCAGAATCTTACTACTAGTACTTCCCCCCACCCTTCGCCCCCACCCCACTTTATTGCCCTTTTCAACAAAGAGATCGGTTCGTTAACCAGTCTTTGCTACCCCGCCCACCCCCCAAAAAAATCCACATTCAACCAGGCCATCTATTTATCTTCATGTAGTACCTTTTTTCCTCTAATAGTAAAAATTTAGGTGGTGTTCGAGTGTTCGACAAGCCGACGGGGCTATCTAGATACATGGGGAGCTTTGGACTGAAGAATATCCACATGCAGGATGCAGCGACGTGGGGAGCAAACCAAACTTGAAGGAAAAAAAAAGGATGCAGCGACGTGGGGAGCTGGGCCATTAGAAGAAGGCCGGTTCTACAATAAGTTATACCTCCGGTCGGTGGGATGTGGCGAGGCAGGCGGCGGGATCTACCAACACGACGGCAGCAAGCAAGGGTGCGGAGGACCACCCACGCTGGCGCCAGGTCAGAGAAGACGGTGCGCGTCGGCTTCCTCCCTCGCCAACGGCGACCGCGTCAACGTTGCACCTCGTACCCTACCCAGCGAAAGGGATCCGGCCGGATCTGTGACCACCCGTGAGAAGAGAGAGAGAGAGAGACAGAGAGAGTGGACACCGCCGTCTTGTTTAGATCTGGAGAAGGTGAGAGAGTGAGAATAAGAGAGCAACCCTAGCAAGCAAGTCCCGAAGCTCCAGCCTACATATATAGTGGAGTAATTTTTTTTCCTCTCCGTAGCAATCATTTTAAATTGAATACGCGCGGAGCCATCTTTTCATTTAATGTACCAATAAAAAACTTGATCAATAACCGCGCCACCGCGTTCAGGTCGCACTTTGTATGGCTCACATGTGGTCCCAGACCCTACATTAACTGGACAACTAGATGGGTCAAATTATCATAGCTGCCTCTTCGTGTGCAAATGCGCTCCACCGTGTACCCGCGCGTGTGCGTGAGGGAACGAGTGCGTGCATGCGCCTCTTCTCTTCGTGTGTGTGCGTGTGTGTGTGTGTGTGTCTCTCTCAGAGACAAGGAGACACTGACCTAGACAGAGATGGTGTGTACAAAAAGTCGCGAGTGTGTGTGTGTGTGCGCGCGCGCGTGTGCGTGAGAGCGGACACGGATGCGGGAGGACGCCATCCAACCGTAGCCGCATACATTTTGACAACAGTTCGAACCAACTAGACAAAATTCATGCAAACACGGCCGGATTTCATATAAACATGATGGATTTCATTACATTTACATCAACTAAGAGGTGCTAGTCCGGCTCTAAAGGTATAATTAATACCTAATCTAAATGGTCGCTGGCAGCTCCTTTTGTCTTCCTCATGTCCGGCAGCCCGATCACCGGACTGCCGGGAGCCCCGGAGGTATATGCTTCAGCGCAAAGGGCGGCTCGCTTCCCCACCGCTCATCGGAGTGGAACCCCCGGCTAATGCTTCAGCCGGAGGGGAAGGGGGCGTCTCTGCTTCCGTGGAGCCATGCGGGGTCGACGATGGTCTGCGCTGAAGAAGAACCATGCAAGACACCGGCTGTGTACGCCGGTGTTGCCTCGGCGGTGGCCTTCATGGGATACAAGCGGCAGCGGCCTCCCGTGTTCTACTTCTCCTCGATGATGGCGGCGGGCGCGGACGTGCTGGCTGCCACCTCATCCACATCCGCGCAGCCGACTTCTTTCTCTACCTGCATGGCGTGGCTACGCGCGCGTCGACGGCAGATGGCGCAGTCGCAGGCACTAGAGGCATGGTACGACGCGGCGTCGTCAACGGCAGTGATGATGCCCGTGCCGCCGTGCGGGCGTGGAGCAACTCGCCAGTCCTCCTCGAGCTGGCCTGGAGCGGCGAGTTGCTGAACCACGCGCTGTCTTGGGGTGGCAACTGGCTCCGTCGGGCTAGGCGAGGGAGGTGGAGCAGCGAGCTGCCTTGCTCCTAACCGCCGGGCTAGGCGGGCCACCCAGCCGGCTTTTATGACGGAGAACTGCTCTTCCTACTCGTCGGATGCCATCGAAAGAGTGGAGAAAATGGTGGAAGGAGGAGCTTGGCTGGCGTTGCGTTTAATGCCGGCCCGCTCCTGAACGGACGTGTGGATGTAGTAGCTTTCTCGGCTTCCACGTGGGTTTAATGGAGGCGTTTGAATGCGGCGAGGAGGCGCATTCAGCCGGGCATGCAGCGGGTGGTGCCCTCGGCTGGCGCGCCGCTTCAATGGAGGACACGACCTCTCACTCTCACTGCGTCCGCCCTGAGCCGCCTTCAATTTGGAGTGGCGCACTCTACAGCGGCGTGAATGCGGGCAGCTGGTGCCGGGCAGGAAGCGCGCGCGGGAGGGGGAGGGGTTTTTGGTGGGCCAGGGCGGTCAGAACCTCAGAAGCGGGCTTGGGATCAGTCTGGACTCCTGATTTATGCCGCTTCAGCTAGGATGAGTCTCCATCGTGTGGAACCACACTAGAAAGCTGTGACCATGGTTCCCGTTACCCGCCGCTATGGATCGTGCCTTCTATGAAGAACGCATGGGACTGGAACCAGGTGGTGTACATGGAGTCCATCGATAATGTTTAAGTGGAGTAGTCGTGCACAAAATTATGGGAGCGCTGTTAATCTATGTAGAGTAGTCGTGCACAAATTTAATATAGGAATGGGGTATGAACTTGTGTGGCATGTTGGCATTTGTCCCTTAGAACTTACTAGTAAATGTGTACGTGCTACTTGTGTGGCTATTGCACGGGCTCTGACATGCTTTGTGAGATTACTAAAAGGTGGCACAGCTTTGGCTATAGCTGACCTTGCGCTTGGCTCTTCGCCTCTTCCGGAAGTCGAACAATGATGATGGTACTAGTACTGTATATAGTTCTGGTAATCTGACACCGCATGAATAGCTGCACATCCACCGCGTAGTAAGCGAAAGCTTCTCCTCGTCCCGCGAACCACCGTGCGCGTGTGGGCGAGGGAGAGGACGTAGTAAGCAAGCTTCTCCTCGTTCTGTGAGTTGACGGGACACATCAAAGTAGTACTAGTAGTCTCCAAAAAGGGCCGACCATGTCCATGGCTACCATCCCGTGCTCCGTCATTGTACTTGCACGATTCACGTGCCATTGAAGAAAAAAATTGTGTATGTGCCATTGAAGAAAAAAAAACTTTATTTATAAATAACGCGCCACCACGTCATGGTTGAACTTTGATTCGTTCACGCATGGTTCCCGACCCTCCACTTAAGTGAACAACTACTACACGCGTCAAATTATCACGTGAGCTACCTCTTCGCACAGAAATGAGCTCCACCGTGTACCCGCGCGTTTGTGTTAGGGAATGAGGCAAAGAGTACGTGTGTCGGTGCGTGCACCTCTTCTCTTCGTGCACGTACTCCTTTTTTTGCGGGTGATTCATGCACGTACTCCACCTACGTTGGTGACCGTTGGTGAGTCTCACTTACACTACATATCTCCATTTTCTTGCATGACATGTGGACCTGGATGCTGGATGTCCCACGTGTTGGCAAAAGGAAGAAGACCGATTTCCGACGATCGAGAAGGAGCCAGGAACCGCGTGGTGGAGTACTAGACCGGAGGAGTCCGAAACACGGCAGCCCAGTGTAGCACTTGTGCAGCGACGTGCTATACAAACGGTTTTTACCCCCTTTCCGCGACAGAGTTTTAAACCGTCGCCTTGCCTGTGTGTGCGATAGGGGGGGGGGTCCTTCCCACACGACCTAGAAACCGTCGGTGATAGGGAGCACGCAAGCATACATTTCACAGAACTAAGCGTATGCGATGCCCGCATCTTTGCCAAACGCTCCGTCCTTGCTACTCGTGTGTGCTCGCATTACCATCGCACTCGGTATTCTATGGTGCAACGTTTACGATGCTCGCCCCATCACAAACAGTTCACGATTGTAAAACGTGTATGATAAGGAGACTATCACACACATTCACTTTTCCCAAACCGTATGCGATTATATAATTAAGAAGATAAGTTAATCATCGTACGTATGTCAAATGAGTTTATGAAACGTCCGACTGTCGTACGAGTGTCGGACGGGATAACTATCGCACACGCTATTATGTGGTGCAACGTTTACGATGCGTACGACATCAGAAACAGTTGATGATTGTAAAGCGTGTACGATAAGGCGACTATCACAAACATTTGGTTTGCTCGCACCATTTGTGATATTGTCTGACATCACACACGCTTTGCAAACGGCAATTGTGTGCATGGTCGCACACGTTTTCTCTCTATGAAACGTGTCGGATTATGAGGTATATCACACACGTTGTGCTTTACAGACCGTGTGCGGCGTAATGACCCGCAGAGCGTATTTTCACCCTAATTTAATCGCTGTAATTTAAAATTGTACCGAATTTGAATTTGAATTTGAAAGTAGGAAATAACTTTATTCATATCCATCAGGTTCAACAACCAATGCATTATTCGATTCACAGGTACATATGTTCAAGAATTACATAAAAAAAGAATTACATAAGCACCAAATAAAGAATGATAAACCAGGGTTGTATATTTGTATTAAAGACGGTAAAGAAAGAGGCGAAAGACATTATGGTTGCCGAACAAGGTGAAGCGGAATGCCCATATTGTGCCCTCCTCCATGCGGAAGGCACGCACGACTCTAGTCCAACCCCTTGTGATGGCCGACCGCCCATCCTTCACTGTCTTCATGAGGACTTCTACATAGTCATTATAGTCTGGTACAAATACTTTAACCTTTGCATGCCCACCAATCATGTAGTTTGAGAGTTAATCTTGAGTAAACTGCTTTGGGAACCACTTCAAAGGAAAAAGAGCCATAAATTGTCATCTAACACAACTCATTATGGGCAGTGAAAAGAAGCCTACAGAGTTCTTACTTACCATCCTACAGTTCATTGTTGTCTTGGATAAAGTGTAAACAAATAGTTTAATTGCCATCTTTTGACCCATTTTACTAACAATCTTTATCAGTTTCCTCACTTGATGCTGGTTCATGAATATCTCATTGCCCCATACGCAAAAAGGGTCGAAGCGCGAATCTCTACCAATGACATATGTACCTACAAGCACCAAGTCAATATTAGAAGCTAAACTGCAATTGCACAATGATGTAGTACAATTCTCCCTCAGTCCCATTATATAAGATCTTATTACATCCAATATACTCACATATTGGATAAATTAACATCTTATATTATGGGGCGAGGGAGTATATATAAGCCATGGGATGAAACTAACCTCGATGGACAATAACAGTCGTTCCCAACATTGTCCTATGTAAGTACATCAAAAGGCATGTTAAGCACAGCAGGCTAAACATCAACCAAATATATCCATGGTAGACAACGTAATCTTCAAATGATAGCTTCAGTGTGCAGGTATAAGCACGCTAGTTAAGCAGACAAGTAGAAAGGTGTGTTAACTGCAACAGGCCTAACAATTAACAACAACCAAATATAGTCATTCAAACTGGTATTGTGCAGGTTTATGCACACTAGTTATTGTAAAATAAAAATGAAAAGGGGTGTTAACTACAACAGGCTTAACATCAACCAAATTGTACTGCGCGGTCAATACTTGCACATATAGAGCATCACATTGTGAATAACTGAAATAAACAAGGCATTCTACAAACAACCTAATATAGCAATTGAAACTGGACATATGCTCAGTACAAACAACCAAAAACCGTTAAACAAGGCATATGCTCACTACAATAGGCTTAACAGCAACCAAATATAGTCACTAATAGTGGTATTGTTGAAATTGCATAGAACTAAGCTTGTGCTTAAACATCAAATTGTATGATTGCACATCACATTTTGAGAAAACTGCAATAAACAGGGGGCGTGTTAACTACACCAGCTTTAACAGGAACCAATTTTGGCCGTTGTAACTTGTGTTTATGAAATTGAACTGCACAGTACATTCTTGCACATATAGAACATCACATTGTGAATAACTGACATAAACAAGGCATACTACAAACAACCAAATATAGCAATTGAAACTGGACATATGCTGAGTACAAACAACCTAACAACCAAAAACCATTAAACAATGCATATGCTCACTACAACAGGCTTAACAGCAACCAAATATAGTCACTCATAGTGGTATTGTTGAAATTGCATAGAGCTAAGCTTGTGCTTAAGAATCAAATTTTATGATTGCACATCACATTTTGAGAAAACCGAAATAAACAGGGGGCGTGTTAAGTACACCAGCTTTAACAGCAACCAATTTTGGCTGTTGAAACTGGTGTCGATAAAAATTGAACTGCATAGTACATTCTCGCACATATAGAACATCACATTGTGAATAACTGAAATAAACAAGGCATACTACAAAAAACAAAATTTAGCAATTGAATATGGACATATGCTCAGTACAAACAACCTAACAACCAAAAACAATTAAACAATGCATATGCTCACTACAACAGGCTTAACAACAACCAAATATAGTCATCATAGTGGTATTGTTGAAATTGCATAGATCTAAGCTTGTGCTTAAACATCAAATTGTATGATTGCACATCACATTTTGAGAAAACTAAAATAAATAGGGGGCGTGTTAACTACACCAGCTTTAACAGCAACCAATTTTTGCCGTTGTAACTAGTGTTGATGAAATTGAACTGCACAGTACATTCTTGCACATATAGGACATCACATTGTGAATAACTGAAATAACACAAGGCATACTGCAAATAACCAAGTATAGCAATTGAAACTGGACATATGTTGAGTACAAACAACCTAACAACCAAAAACCATTAAACAATGCATATGCTCACTACAACAGGCTTAACAGCAACCAAATATAGTCACTCATAGTGGTTTTGTTGAAATTGCATAGAACTAAGCTTGTGCTTAAACATCAAATTGTATGATTGCACATCACATTTTGAGAAAACTGAAATAAACAGGGGGCGTGTTAACTACACCAGCTTTAACAACAACCAATTTTGGCCGTTGAAACTGGTGTTGATAAAATTGAACTGCACAGTACATTCTTGCACATATAGAACATCACATTGTGAATAACTGAAATAAACAAGGCATACTACAAACAACCAAATTTAGCAATTGAAACTGGACATATGCTCAGTACAAACAATCTAACAACCAAAAACCATTACACAATGCATATGCTCACTACAACAGGCTTAACAACAACCAAATATAGTCATCATAGTGGTATTGTTGAAATTGTATAGATCTAAGCTTGTGCTTAAACATCAAATTGTATGATTGCACATCACATTTTGAGAAAACTGAAATAAACAGGGGGCGTGTTAACTACACCAGCTTTAACAGCAACCAATTTTGGCCGTTGTAACTAGTGTTGATGAAATTGAACTGCACAGTACATTCTTGCACATATAGGACATCACAGTGTGAATAACTGAAATAAACAAGGCATACTGCAAATAACCAAATATAGCAATTGAAACTGGACATATGCTGAGTACAAACAACCTAACAACCAAAAACCATTAAACAATGCATATGCTCACTACAACAGGCTTAACAGCAACCAAATATAGTCACTCATAGTGGTATTGTTGAAATTGCATAGAACTAAGCTTGTGCTTAAACATCAAATTGTATGATTGCACATCACATTTTGAGAAAACTGAAATAAACAGGGGGCGTGTTAACTACACCAGCTTTAACAGCAACCAATTTTGGCCGTTGAAACTGGTGTTGATAAAATTGAACTGCACAGTACATTCTTGCACATATAGAACATCACATTGTGAATAACTGAAATAAACAAGGTATACTACAAACAACCAAATTTAGCAATTGAAACTGGACATATGCTGAGTACAAACAACCTAACAACCAAAAACCATTAAACAATGCATATGCTCACTACAATAAGCTTAACAACAACCAAATATAGTCACTCATAGTGGTATTGTTGAAATTGCATAGAACTAAGCTTTTGCTTAAACATCAAATTTTATGATTGCACATCACATTGTGAGAAAACTGAAATAAACATAGAGCGTGTTAACTACACCAGCTTCAACAGGAACCAATTTTGGCCGTTGAAACTGGTGTTGATAAATTTGAACTTCACAGTATGTTCTTGCACATATAGAACATCACATTGTGAATAACTGAAATAAACAAGGCATACTACGAACAACCAAATATAGCAATTGAAACACAACATGGTTAAAACATAGCATGGCAAAAGCTACGAGCGCGATCATATGATGTTTCCCCCTTGGAAAAGGCCCGGCAAATCAAATCATGGGTTTCCTCTTGTCACAGATGGGCTCCTACCGATTGGAAGAGCACGGACTCTGGGTGCACTCCCTGTTGTCGTAGATGGGCTCCTTCCCCTTGGAAGAGCACAGCTGCAGGGTGCCCTCCCTGATGTCGCAGATGGGCTCTTTCTCGTTGGAAGATCCGGAGAGGGTGCCCTCCTCGTGGTCGCCTTCGATGAGGTCTGACTTGGCAGTTGAGGATCCCAAGCCAGCGACGCTGAACGTGTCCTTCAGATATGACAAAAGGGGCTCGATGGCGATGAAGGATGGCAAATTCTTGACAGCGAGACTTAGGAGATCAGCGGCGGGGCCAAGGGTGAGATCGACGGTGGTTGAACCCGAGGGGTTGGGGGTGGGCTACTTAACCTGTGACATAGCCCGCGTCAAGCCGTCTCTATCGACGACCTCGATGTCGTACCCAGCATCCATGAGATGTCGATATACGTGACACTGCTGATGGAAAGCCTCCGACGATTCATTGTCGTCAGCTTCCTCGGCGGCCTCGGTGGCCACCTCGCCATCGTCGGGCGAAGATGCCGCGATAAACCTCTTTTTGGCCATTCGCTCCTCGAGCTCCCCGGGAAGCGTAGCCGGGCTTAGGTTGCGACACTCTGGATTGGGGGAGGGGCATGGGAATCTGTGGGAAAGGGGGTGTTTTGCAGGCATCATCTAAGCAACTCAGGGCGCCGAGGGCATGGAGATCGGTGGGTAACCTACATGGGTAGACCGGCAGAGGTTGACGGTCGAGGCGAGGTGGAGGTGGTGGCAGGCTAGCTAGGGTTTCGAGCGAGGGAGGGGTGGTGTGTGTGTGAGCGGAGGTTTTGGCTGGGGTGTGTGTGTGAAGGTGGGGCCAAGGTAGTGTTTGAGGAAATGCCGCGGTTAGTGAAAATTTACTAGGCGGGAGTAAAATGCCGGGGCTACTGAAAATTTGGATGAAGGGATTGAAGCGGAGCGGGAGCAACAAACACCTCACATGGCCCAAACATAATAATCGTGTGCTATCAAACAGAAAAACCCTCCAGGCCGGTAGATATTTTTAAGTGGAGCGGGAGCAGCAAACATTGCACACGGCCCAAACATGATAATCGTGTGCTATCAGACAGAAAAACCCTCCAGGCGGGTAGATATTTTTGAGATTGCGAGGGATGCAGGCGGGAGTAAAATTTCAGGGCTACTAAAAATTTGGATGAAGGGATTGAAGCGGAGTGGGAGCAACAAACATCGCACACGGCCCAAACGTAATAATCGTGTGCTATCAAATAGAAAAACCCTCCACGTGGGTAGATATTTTGAGATTGCGAGGGAAGCCTCGTGGAGCCCAATTGACTGTGCTGATGTGACAGGGGCACGGGCTTGGCACACGGGTACTCTGAGGGAACCGTGTCTGTTGCGTCTATAAATTTGGCAAAAAAATGCGGGAAAGGGCCAGAACAAAAACACACATGCATGTGGACCAAATATATGCATGAAAAGGGGGGGTTTGATGTTCAAATATCCAATGCACAACTTTGATGTGGCACCTGTCTCACAAAGCGCACAGTTATGCTCGTCCGGCCCCCACTTCGTGTCGGCAGGAGGGGAATCATAGCTATGAAAGCATGCCCCCAAATAGCTAGGACTGGCATCTCACCCTACCGTAACACGAAACCTATAGGAATCCATCATGGTCAACCCCCACCCCCCTCTCTCTTTCGATCAACAAGGTGGACCATGTGGGCCCACAAATGTGCTTGTGCGCAGGGGATGGGTGAGACTACGAACCACCTGCCGGTGGGAATGTATGAAAAGGGTGGTGTGATATTTAAATACCCATTTCACAACTTTGACGTGGCACATGCGCCTCGCAATCCTGACATCCCCGACCCCACGGAGGTTCAGGACGTACGGAGTAGTGCCCCCCCCCACACATACTTCGAGTCAGTGGGAGCGCATCTCACCAAGACCTACTATAACACGGACCGAGAAGAATCCACCTTGGTAAACTCTCTCATTGTCGGTCGAAGTGATGGACGTCCGCGTGGCCCCACAGATGGGCTTGCCGCCGATAACGACATGAGGGAGTGCCTGAAGACAACCACTGCCTGCATGTGGCCCAAACATATGTATGGATGTGTTGTGTGGTGTTTGAATACCCAGTGCACAACTTTGATGTGGCACCGTGCTTTGGAACCGAAAGTCCCCACACGGTGCGAGGGTTCACGACGCGCAGTATGTTGCTCCCCCCACCTCGAGCCTACCGTAACACGACCAAGAAGAATCCACCTTAATTATTGGTAACCTCTCTCGTTGTCGTTCGAAGTGATGGGCGTCCATGCGGGCCGATGAATGGGCTTGCCGCCGATAGCACGCGAGGGAATGTTCGAAGACAACCACCACATGCATGTGGGATAACATACGTATATGGAAGTGTTGTCTCGTGTATGAATCATATATATATACCCACAACTTTGATGTGGCGCCTGCTTTGGAACCGAAAAGTCCCCAAACGGAGCGAGGGTTCACGACGCGTAGTATGCCGGTCCCCCGGCCCCACTTCGAGCCGGTGAGAGGGATTTATGCGTACGTACGCGTGCGCTCAAACTTTGGTCTGGAATCTCACCATGACCTACCATAAAACGAACCAAGAAGAATTAACCCACCTTGGTAACCTCTCTCATCGTCGGTCGAAGTGATGGACGTCCACGCAGGCCCATGAATATGGGCTTTCCGCCGATAACCACGCGAGGGATAGTGTCCGAAGACAACCATCGCCTACATGCATGTGTCCCAAACATATGTATGGAGGTGTTGTTGTGTGATGTTTGAGTGTACCCAATGCACAATGTTAATGTGTCACCTGCCTCACATGCCGTAAAGTCCCCAAACGGAGCGAGGTCCATGACGCATCACGTGCTGCCCCCCCCACTTCGATCTGTTGTGAGGGATTCATGCGTACACATGCGCTCAAACTATACTATAAATGTAATCTTAGCATGACCTATACACAAGAGAAACCAAAATTTAGTCCCCTCCTATGTCAAATATATATTAACCTCTCTTGCTGTCGGTCAAAGTGATGGACCAAGCGCGCACACACATGGAAGCATCGCCGATAACCGCGTGAGTGAATGCCAGAGGACAACCACCGCTTGCATGTGTGGGCCAAACATATGTATTGGAGGTGTGTTGTGTGATGTTTGAAAACCCAATATGCACAACTTTGATGTGGCGCCTGCCTCGGAAACCGTAAAGTCCCACACGGAGCGAGGTTCACAACACGTAGTATATGATGCCCCCTCTTCTACGCGTGCTATATATATACTCCTACCATAACACAAACCAAAAATAATCCTCCTTGGTCAAATTAACCTCTCTCGCTGTAGGTCAAAGTGATGGACCTCACAGGCCCACGGATGGAAGCATCGCCGATAAACCGCGCTAGATAGCTATAGGACAACCACCGCCTGCATGTGGCCCAAAGAGGTGTTGTGTGATGTTTCAATACCCAATGCACAACTTTGATGTGGCACCTGCTTCGCTAACTAGAAACGCGCCACACGGAGGTTCACGACGCGTAGTTCCCTCACTTCGAGCCGGCGGGATGGATTCGTGCGTACGCACGCACTCGAACTTTGGTCTGGAATCTCACCATGATCTACACCGTAACACAGGCCAAGATGAATCCACCTTTGGTCAAATGCCTCTCGCTGTCGGTCAAAGTGATAACCTGCGCGGGCTAACGAATGGGCGCATCGCTGATAACCACACGAGGGAGTGTCCGAGGACCACCACTGCATGCATGCATGTGGCCCAAACATATGTATGAAAGGGTTGTGTAATGTTTAAATACCCAATTCAGGACTTTTATGTGGCACCTGCCTCACAAACCGGTCAATCCCACATGGAGCCTCATGACGCGTAGTGTGCCGGACCCCCCCACCACCGCCACTTCGAGGCATGCATGTCAAACTTTTTCTGCAGTGAACATGTGACCAAAGGAGTGTCGTGTTAAAATTTGAAAAAACTTCAGAGATCATTCAGACGTTTTTATACATTGATTGATTTCCTAGGGATTTAATGTGTAAATATCAAATTTAAACTACATGCACACGCGATAGTGCACCAAAATGGATTGGAAAATCATATGCGTGTCCTTGGGTGCATGTTTAGTCCCCATGCAAGAAATGGCAAGAAATTACAAACGTTGAGAATCTTGATTTTTAAATTCTAGTAATTCCAACACTTAGTTGAAATTCATGAAACTTGTCGTGGTGCCATGATATGACACCAATAGACTTTGATATTTTTTTGGTCAAATTCGAGACAAGTTTTGATATAAGTTTCTTGCAAGTGGGAGATTATTAATAATTGGAACACAATATGTCGGTGTACTAAAGTTTGGGTCTTTTAGTACCCCATACTTGTGCACGGACGGTTGTAGCCATACTAGCGGCAAGACCTGCCGGAGGACAGCTGGAAACAAATACAAGATTATCAAGAAGGCGTTCAAGCCAATGATCAGAAGACAGAAGACCGAAGGCTGGGTTCTTGGCAAGATCTTGCCGGGAAAGCTCACGAAGACCCGGCAAGGACTCGCACCCGGCAAGATCCCGCCGCCCTGCCACCGCTCCAGCGCAGCAAACAGCCTGTCGTTTAGGGTTTGTCCTCCTGGGTGCGTGTCATGGCATTCGCGGCGGATGGGGTTAAGCGGTGCTGATGGGACGGGCTCTTTTTCCGTCCCCAAGAAAGTAAGGGACACCTAAACGGAGCATTTAATGCGTTTTGTCCTAAGTCGTCAGTGATAAGCATGTAAAGACTGTAGCAACTTTACACCTCTTGTACTTGCTGTTCGCCACTGTTGGTGACCCCTTTGTCATATAAAAGGAGTCCCAAGGCGAAGCTACAGGGAGGGAGGATCTTTCTGGCCCAGTTGCATGCGTAGCCGCCCTTCTTGCGTACTGTTCACCAAGAAGCGCTCCGTGTACCTGAGCTTAAACACCCACAATAAACCAAAGCAGGAGTAGGGTTTTACGCTACTCAGCGGCCCGAACCTGGGTAAAAAATCCCCGCGTTGATCGTTGGATCCGCTCTTTGTGTACATCTTCTCCCTAGCCAAACCGTAAAACGGATCCACGCGATCCCATAGGTGTCGTACGCCGACATCTTTGGCGCGCCAGGTAGGGGGAGAGATTGCGCAAACCCGATCTAGCGGTCAGCGCGCCAGTTTTTGATCACTTTCGTCGCCATGGCTCCCAAGAAGAAGGGCGCTACGGCGGTTGATCCATCCGCGTCCGACCCGCCCGTACCCACACAGATGGGTGACGGCGTGGGCGCTGGTGGAGGTCTTGAGCCTCCACGACGTTCTGGCGATCAGAGCCAGGCGAGCGGCGTCGTTCACAACAGCGACAACAACCCGCATACTGTCAGGTCTAAGGACGGAGCCGTGCTACCTACGGGTGGCGCAGCGAACTCCAAGGACGGGACGGCGCCTTCCAAGACACCCACGCCGGCACATGCGCTGCGGCCTTCTCAGGTCGTGCGCGACGGGCAGCGCCGCGACGTTGGTGGTTCAAGGCGCCCTCATGGAAAAACCCCTGCGCATCACTCCCAAGATGCACGGGGCCAGTATGCACGCCAACACGCCGGTGGAAGCAGGGCGCGATCGCAAGACCGTGATGGAGCTCCTTCTAACACGGTTAGGAGTCAGAGCACCTCACGTTCTTCGCACCTTTCACCACCGCCTACACCGGCAGACGCGTTGGCACGAGCTCAGCTGCTCCTAGATTTCCCTCCCGCTACGGAGAAGCTAGAAGAATGGAGATCTGCTATTCAGAGCCTCATCGGCTTGGCTAATGATGACAGGCCGCAGCAGGCGGGGCCTTCACGGCGGCAGTCCATTGAGCCGGTGCGTGCTAATGGCGAAAAGACCGAAGGCGGTATGACTACGATGCGCTCCCCTCTGCTACGACAACAGCAGTCGCTAACTCGGTGGATTGACACCTGTGATGACGATTCCACGGCGTCGTCTGATCCGCGGGTTCGCCGCGATCAACGTCAAGTTCTTCGGGAACGGAACAAAGAAGACGCTCGAACTACCATCGAGCGGCGGCGGGAAGCGCGCCGTCAATCCGACAGGCGCGCGGGACCCACTATGGACGAGCATGCGCCGGGGTATTCTGGTAACTTGCCTTACGAGGTGGGTTGTCCAGCGTTTACTCGTGAGCTGCGGCAGGTCCAGTGGCCCAATTCCCGAACTTTCAAGCCGGAGGTGCCGGAGAAATACGACGGCAAGACCCACCCGTCAGAGTTCCTGAGCATCTACATCATTGCGGTGCAGGCTGCCGGGGCTCGAGACGACAAGATACTCGCCAACTACTTCCCATTGGTGCTTAAGCCCAACGTCAGGTCGTGGTTGATGCATTTGCCGGAGAATTCCATTTCCTCCTGGGCTGATTTGTGTCATGAGTTTGTTGGCGCCTTTACTGGAGGCCACCAGGCTCCTGGTCAGGAAAGCGATTTACATCTCATCCCCCAGAAAGAGGGCGAAACCTTGCGCAAGTACATACAGAGATTCAGCCGTATACAACACAACATCCCAGACGTTCATCCTGCCACAATTATCAGCGCGTTTCATCAGAATGTGCGCAACCGCAAGATGCGGGAAGAGTTGGCAATGAGCAAGGTCAGGGATGTCGCCGAGCTCTATGCTCTGGCCGACAAATGTGCTCGGGCCGAGGAGGGGAGGAGATTCCCCGGTGAGGATGCTGGCGCATAAATCGACTCTGAAGGCGAAGACGCCACCACCTCGACGAAGAAAGGCCGACGGCGTAACAAGAAGCGCATGGGCAAGGCCGTGCTTGCCGTCGAGGGATCCGGCAACACCAGCACCGCCAAGAAGATCAAGGCTGATGGCCCCGGCAAGGAGGTTGCCAGGTGTGCCTCATGTCAGGCCTTGGTGGCTGCCGACAAGCCGGAGGGCTCCGACAAGCAGTACTGCATGATCCATCGCACCAAGGGTCACGATCTCCAAAACTGCCGGCAAGTTGAGCAGCTTGTCGAGAAGCAGAAAGCTGAGTATGAGAGGCGAGACAAGGAGAAGGCCCAGGATGGTGCTGAGAGGTCTGGCAAGAAACGCGGTGGTCGAGGAGGTCGCCGCGGCAAGGCCAAGCAACAAAAGGAGAGGCCCGCTCGAGGCCGCGACAAGGAACAGGGGGGTGACAATGATGACGAAGAGGGCGACGAGTCCAGCGAGCACAAGTTCCAGAAAGCTACAGAAGCCATGTGCGTTGACGGAGGCGTCTCGTTGCATTCCTCTCACCGCCGACTCAAACAGTGGGCGCGCGAGATTAATGCGACAGAGCCGTCGGTCGATGCCCGAAAACCATTGAAATGGTCCAACACGCCTATCATTTTTGACGCCGAGGATCACCCTGATCGCACAACTGCGGTCGGGTGTTTGCCAATGTTGGTTTCACCAATGATCCGCAACCTCAAGGTGACAAAGATGTTAGTTGACGGTGGGGCCAGTTTGTACTTGATCTCACCTGATGTGATCAAGAAATTGCAAATCCCTGACGAAGATCTCGAGGAAACGGGCACGTTCCAAGGGATCAACCCAGGAAGGAGCCAGCCGAAGGGCAAGATCACACTACCAGTAACATTTGGTAGTTAGCTGAACTACAGAACAGAAAATATCGTCTTCGACGTCGCCAAGATTCCATTGCCATATAATGGGATTCTTGGTCGTCCGGCGCTGGCCAAGTTCATGGCGGCATCACACTACGCCTATAATACATTGAAGATGCCCGGGCCGATGAGCGTCATTACTATCAACTCTGACAAGAAGGATGCGCTTATCTGCACCGACCAACTCTACCGGAAGGCAGTCGCAGCACCTGCCGCCAAGGCACTTGCTCCTGCCGCCGAAGCTCCCGGGGGGAAGAAGACCGGCAAGACCTCTAGCACACACTCCGGCAAGCTCACCTCCTCGGAGTGCTGCGCTCCCGTTGAGGATGTGCCGGAGAGCTCCACCGGCAAGAGCAAGAAATCCAAGGCAGCTCCACCAGCAACTAAGAAGGTGCCCGTCAAGGAGGATGGTACGGGAGGAACTTTCACCGTGAGTTCCACCCTCGATGACAAATAGGAAAGCGCGCTCATTGCCTTCCTGCGGGCGAATGTCGATGTGTTTGCATGGCAACCATCTGATATCCCCGGTGTTCCCAGGGAGGTAATCGAGCACCACCTTGCTGTCTGTCCTTATGCACGGCCCGTCAAGCAGAAAGTTAGGAAGCAAGCTTTGGAGCGGCAAGAATTTATTGCCGAAGAAATCATGAAGCTGGAAGCGGCAGGTTTGGTTAGAGGAGTGCTCCATCCAACATGGTTGGCCAATCCAGTTGTAGTGCGCAAGGCGAATGGAAAATGGAGGTTGTGTATCGACTATACAGATATCAATAAAGCCTGTCCAAAAGATCCTTTTCCCTTGCCGCGCATCGACCAGATTGTGGACTCCACTGGCGGCTGCGATCTGCTGTCGTTTCTTGACGCTTATTCAGGGTATCATCAGATTTTCATGTCAAAGGAAGACGAAGAGAAAACCGCATTTATCACCCCATGTGGCACGTATTGCTTCATACGCATGCCTTTCGGGTTGAAAAGTGCTGGTTCAACGTTTGCAAGAGCGGTCCAGATCGGTTTTGAGCCCCAGCTACATAGAAATATGGAAGCTTATATGGATGACATAGTGGTAAAAACCAAGGACAAGGCAACGCTCATACGAGATTTAGAAGAGACATTTGCAAATCTGCGCAGGATCAATCTGAAGCTCAATCTTGAGAAGTGTGTGTTTGGCGTTCCATCCGGCAACCTTCTCGGGTTGTTTGTGTCTCAACGTGGAATCGAAGCAAATCCCGACAAGATCAAGGCAATTGAGCAGATTGAAGCACCAAGACATGTCAAAGATGTGCATCGACTTGCCGGCTGCGTTGCTGCTCTGAGCAGGTTCATCTCCAAATCTGCTGAGCGCGCCCTGCCTTTTTTCAAAATCTTGAAGAAGGCGGGTCCAATGAAATGGACCCCGGAAGCGGAGGCAGCACTGCAGGACTTGAATAGGTACCTCTCCTCTCCGCCAACACTAGTCGCGCCTAAACCACAAGAGCCGTTGCTGCTATATCTAGCGGCGACGAATCAAGTGGTTAGTGTTGCATTAGTGGCGTAGAGAGAAGTCGACGAAGAAGCAGCGGCAGCGACAAGCCCATCAAGCGACAAGCCGGGATTCTCCCCGGCAGAGTCTGGTGCCGACAAGGCAGGATCTGCGCAATCAAATGAAGCAACACAGAAGAAGAAGATGGTGCAGCGCCCAGTCTATTTTGTCAGCTCCCTGTTGCAGGGGGCTAGGTCAAGATATTCTGGCGTGCAGAAGTTGCTCTTCGGCCTCCTTATGGCCTCGAGGAAGCTGCGCCATTATTTCCAGGCACATGAAATCAACGTCGTCACTCGCTTCCCATTGCAGCGGATTTTGCGGAATCCAGATGCGACCGGCAGAATTGTAGAGTGGGCGTTGGAACTGTCAAGCTTTGGTCTCAAATTTGAAAGCACTTCAACTATTCAGAGAAGAGCCTTGGCGGAATTCATTGCAGAATGGACGCCGACGCCAGACGAAGAAATTCAAGAGACAACTATTCCCGGCAAGCAAACAAATCGAGAATGGATTATGTACTTTGACGGGGCTTTCTCGCTGCAAGGCGCCGGTGCTGGCGTGCTGCTTGTCACACCCACCGGAGAGCACCTCAAGTACGTAATTCAGATGCACTTTCCCTGGGAGAGATCAACAAACAACACTGCAGAATATGAAGGGCTGCTTGCCGGTCTCAGGATCGCGGCGGACCTTGGAATTAAGAAGCTCATCGTTAGAGGTGACTCACAGCTTGTCGTTAGGCAAGTTAACAAAGACTATCAGAGCCCGTTGATGGAAGCATATGTAGATGAAGTGAGAAAGTTGGAGGAGCGTTTTTACGGGTTGGAAACAGAGCATGTTCCTCGTGCAGAGAACAATATTGCCGATGACCTGTCAAAACGTGCTGCCCTCAAGTTACCTGTGGAACCAGGAACTTTTGTGCTCCGCTTAACTCAGCCATCCGTAACACCATCGACGAGGCAAGACAAAAGAAGGAAGTTGAGTTCCGGCCAGTACTTTCCTGCAGAGCTTCCAGAAGCCGCCGGCAAGGAAGTTGCCGGGAACGACGCCAAGCTTGCCGGGGAACCACAGGCTCCGGCAGGGCCTCAAGCCCTTGCCGTAGAGACAAACGCTCCCACGGCCGAAGATATGCCTTTGGTCCTTGTTGTCGAGCCACAGGCTCCAACATGGGCACATCACATCGTCCAGTTCCTTCAAACAGGAGAACTCCCTGAGGAACAGGAAGAAGCGGAGAAAGTAGCCCGTCGGTCTAGTATTTACCAGTTCGTGGACAATGTCCTGTACAGAAAGAGACCGAACGGTGTGAAATTGAAGTGTATTCCTCGGGAGGATGGACTGGAACTGTTGGCAGAGATACATGGAGGCATATGTGGCTCCCACATAGGCTCAAGAGCTCTTGTCGGCAAGGCATTCCGGCAAGGTTTCTTCTGGCCCACTGCTCTCCAAGATGCAACTGCACTAGTAACCAAGTGTGAAGCGTGCCAGTTCCATTCAAAGCAATTGCATCAGCCAGCTCAAGCTCTTCAGACAATCCCTCTTTCCTGGCCATTTTCGGTCTGGGGGCTCGACATATTGGGCCCTTTTCCCCGCGCTGCCGGGGGCTTCGAATACTTGTACGTTGCTATCGACAAGTTCACGAAGTGGCCGGAAGTGGAAGCAATGAGAAAGGTGACAGCACAATCAGCCGTCAAGTTCTTCAAGGGACTAGTGTGCCGTTTTGGTGTGCCAAACAGGATCATCACCGACAATGGAACGCAGTTCATGAGCCGCACCTTCATGCAGTACGTCCAAGACCTTGGCGGCAAAATCTGTTTTGCTTCTGTTGCTCACCCGAGGAGCAACGGCCAAGCGGAGAGGGCAAATGCTGAAGTGTTGCGAGGTCTCAGGACAAGGACTTTCGACAAGCTGCGCAAGTGCGGAAGACGTTGGATTGATGAGCTGCCGGTGGTTCTTTGGTCAATCAGAACGACACCAAATCGAGCTACTGGCCAGACACCCTTCTCCCTAGTCTACGGGCAGAAGCAGTTCTCCCCACAAAACTCATATACGGGTCACCTCGAGTGCTCGCTTATGATGAGCTTGAGCAAGAGCAGCTGCGCCAAGATGACGCCACGCTCCTTGAGGAAGATCGTCTTCGGGCTGCTGTGCGAGCTGCACGCTACCAGCAAGCCTTGCGCCGCTATCATAGCCGCAAGGTTCATGCCCGAAGCCTTGAGGAAGGCGACCTTGTTCTTTGGCGCGTTCAGTCGGCCAAGAATTCTAACAAGTTGACGCCGAAGTGGGAAGGCCCTTATCGGGTAGTACGAGTCACCAGGCCCGACGCAGTCCGCCTGGAGACCGAAGATGGCATTCCAGTGAGCAATTCCTGGAATATCCACCTTTTGTACAAGTTTTGCCGGCAAGGCATATGATCCTTTGTACAAAGCCAGGCGCAGACCCTATGCATAGTTGAATAAACTTAAGCGTTTTACAATTCTTGTCGATTTTCATGTCAATCTATATGCATGCTTGTCTGAGATATTGTATTACACCTGCTTCCGGTAAGCATTAATGAACCGCCAAGGTTCCATATCTCTATTTTCTCTTCTTTCTTTTTCTCAAAGGACAGAAGGATTCCTCGCGTGCAAGTTTGCCGGGGGGGAATGATGGTATGGACACCAACAGGCGACGTTCAAGTCGACATATTGCGATAAGGAGTACAGCAACGAAAAGCTAAGTTGCAAAACTTTTAAGCAAAATTTTATTGTAGACTTATTTTCCTTGAACGATTTCGGCTTTTGTATGGAAAACCTGCACGCGAAGGAACCTTGTCGTGATTGGTTGCGCCCTTACTTTGTTTCGAGTCCGGTCAATAGCTTAAGTGGCTGCACTGAAAACGTCAAGGTATCTTGTCGGCAGCGACACCTCCAGCAGGCTGCTAAGGATCCGTTCCTCAAAGCGCTCGCGGCAAGGGTGCGCGCACCGGCAAGTTCCCAATAAGCATAGGGCATGGACCATACAGAAAGAAATCAGACAAGGGAAATAGCATGCATTCATCCAAAACATAGCAAGTTATATTACATTGACGGTCGCCGCGATTCTAACTTAAGATAAAATTGTCTTTGGCATGGAATGGTGGCGACAAAATGAAGCAAAGCGGCTAGTCCCTGCGCTGGCCTTCGACCCTCTTGACTTGGCTCACTCTGTCAACGATGGGCGCGACAAGCTTTTCGAGTGCCTTGAGGTCTACATCCTCCGGCAAGCTAGCAAGAACGTTGGTAAGGTTGATGCCAGGGTTCTTATGCACCACTTTGACGAGCACCTTGAGGAGGACGGCCCGACAGAGTTTGCGGGATTCGTTGGCCAGATGGGTTTCTCGATTAGACTGGAGCAGCTTGAGGGCGTCAACGATGCTCTCGAAGAACATGGTCAGCCTGGCGTTCGAAGACACCCTATCGTCAGAAGAGTAGTTGAAGTTTTGCAGGCCCATGGTGGACAGTTCTGTAGCAAGCCTTTCCGCGACGTCGACAAGGCGCTCAGTCCAGATCTTCACACCTTTCTCAAAGTCATTATAAGTGGCGGCGGCGCTGTTGAGCAGGCTCTTCTCATTCTGGAGGTCTTTGATCAAAGCCCTCTTGCGAGCCTTGCTGTTCTCAAGGGACTCCTCCAGCGTTGTCAGCTTCAGTTTCAGATCAGCGATGGATTCATTGGCTGAGATGAGCTCTTTGGTCTTGTCGGACATAGCGGTTTGCATCTCCGCCAGGCTGTAGAGATTCTTCTCTCTGTCGTCTTTGAGCATCGAGATCTCCTTGCCATGGCCCTCAAGGTCCGCTTCTAGCCTCTTCACTTTATCGTCCAGCTCATTCTTGGCGGCCTCTGCTGCTTCGGCGGCATCGACGGCTTCCTTTAACTTGCCGGCATGGTTTATGGCCAGAGCTTCGAGTGTTTCCTTGTGTCTCTGCTCCAGCTCCTGGGTTCGCCGCGCGACAAGCTTCTCGATCTCTTCATCCTTGCTGCGGAGCTTGGCGGCAAGCGCCTCCTCGCGAGCGGCAAGGTCTTCTTCATAAGCATCGAGCCCGACGCGGCATTCCGTTAAGCGAGCTTCCTCTGCAGCAGCCTGCTATGCAGCCTCCTCCTGTGCCTTCTAGGCGTCGGACTGCTTTAAGAGGAACTCATTCCAACTCTGATTCAGTTGCTCCCGGCCAGCCATCAGCTCCTGGAAAGCCTCGGCGTACCAGACTTGTGTCTCTTCGACGCGCTTCTGGAAATCTGCCTCCGCTGCTTCAACAACTGCCGCCCTGGAGTCCAACTTCTCCTTTCGGGTGCGGTGGAGCACTTGGAGCTTTTGAAAGTTGTCGCTCATGGCTTGGAGGAGCTGTTCTTCTCTGGACCCGCTGCTGCTGGCGCGTGGCTCATCGATGATCTTAAGTCCAGCAGTGGCGACGACGTCTTCATCAAAAAATTCCCCTTCGGTTGGCACCCCAGTGCTTGCCGTCCCTGGTATGCTGACGAACAGGTTGTCGCCAACCTTAAGGTATCTGCTTGACAGGGGGCATCGGATGTTGACGGTTGATCCTCGACAACCGCCTCGCCGGCAACTGGGGGCTCCGCGACCGGTGTAGCGCCAGGCGCTCCTGTGGCAGGAATGCCATCAGTATGGTCGCCGGTCTCCTTCCCGGCCCCCTCAGCAGACCCCTTGGTGGTTTCTTCCTGTGCGGCCTTGGCGGCCTCGTCAGCTGCGACTCTGTCGGCCTCGACTGCAGCGTCCTTGGCGGTCTCTTCGATGACAATATGAACATCCATTTGTTCCATCGAAGGAAGATCTGAAGACCAAGAAAGGAAACAAGATGAGACCGAGGTTGAAGTTCAAGAAGACAAAAATAAATAAAGAATGATAAGTGCACCAAGGCAAACGATTTACCTGTGTCGAGCTGTTGAGAGGTGGTTTCTCCTTTCCCGGCAACATGGGTTGCCGATGTAGGATTGCCAGTGCCCGTGCTTGCCGGCTCCTCTTCAACGCGGATGGGCTCGCCAATGGAAGCCCTTGCCGAAGGTTCATCTCTGGGCGGCGTGGTTGACGGAGGCGGCACGTCAGGGACGGCCTCCAATGGCTCTCTTTGTTCCCGTTCTTCTCCTACAAGCCCGGTGATGTCAATAGTGAAGATATTCACCCCAACACTCGCCAGCGGAAAATGAGTAGAGGGCTCACGCTGCGGGCTGAGTTGGGGGCTGCGTCGAGGGTTGGGCTCCGGGCTGATGACGATGGGCTCCGGCGCACCTGCGGTGCTTGCCGAAGGCTCATCACCCGTTGAAGTCTTCGCCTTCTTCGCCATCCTTTGCGCCAATGTTTCCGTATCCCTATGGGGACAGGCCAAAGCAAAACAAATGAGTTAAGCAAAACCAGGAATTCAGAAGTTGAAAGATGCGGCAAGGACCCTTACTCTTGTTTTTCCGGACTAAAAGCGGAAATGTCAAAGTCAACCTCCGCTGCAGTGTCCGTGCGAGGGGGTGGAGAAGGGGTCCTGGGACGCTTGGCTGCGGCAGAACCAGTAGGTTGATATGATCCTGCTGCTCCAGCTGTTGGTGCCGTCATATGAGACGCCCCCGCCGCTCCAGTTGTTGCCGCGGTCGTGCGTCTCGTACGTCGCACGGGTTGCTGTTGGGCTCCTTGCCGCTGCGCAGCCTTGCCGGCCGTCCCCTTGCCGGGAACCTCACCACTCGAGGAAGGCTGATGTCTTGGGACGCCAGAGACGGCTTTCCAAAGAACATGTTTCTTCTTCTCTGGAGCTGGGGGCTCCTCGTGCAGCTGTTCCTCGGTTGTGTCTTCGACAGAAGAGCTCCCGGCAACCACGCCACTCTGCTCCCCGGCAACTTCACCTTGCTCGGCAAGGGTCTCCTCTGACATTATTTCTTCTTCACTGGCTTCGTCTTCCGCGAAGCCAAAGCTGCCGGCCTCCGCGGCTAGATTCACCTCTTCCGCCCTGCTGGCGATGTAAGCCACTTCGTCATCAGTGGTGGGGCAGATAAGGGTTGGCTCTTCCCGGATGGTTTTCTCCGACAAGTTGTCAAAGAACTCCTGTGCGCGCTCTGAGGATGGCTCGTCCCAAGTTCCGTCAAGGCCGTGAGCATTACACACCGGCAACATGGCGATGATTGAGTTCAAAGCAGAGTTGTTGCACAGGGGAATTACGCCAGCTGGCAACTTATATTTCCCGTCAGGCCTGAACATTTTGTGGCAGAGAGTTGTGTGCTGCAAGACTATCAAGTTGTTGTTCAGACCAGGGCGCAGCCTCATGATATCTGCTGCATTCTTGAATTCCCAGGCTGGTCTCCCTTTGTTCTGCGGAGGGGCGATGCGGTGGCGGAGGAAATCAGCGCCAATCATTTCTATTGTGAGCCCGACAACCCTGAGACGGTGGATCCTGGTAATTGCGATTGCGAGCTTCTCATCCTGAGGATCGAGGCTGCTCCAGTCCTTGCCGCGAACCACTTTTGTTTGTCGGGGCGAACAAAACGGCTGAGGATCTTTCTCCTTAATCCAGCACCACTCGGCCCGCCATTCATCCCACTTCTTACGGTAGAGACCGTCTGGGTATATATCTTTATTCCACGCCCTTGGAATCCAGGTGATAGAACCAGAAAGGGCGTCTCCCGTTTTGATACGGGGAATGAAGTAGTGGCGAAAGAGGGCTGTGCTGGGAACTACTCCGGCAAAATTTTCACAGAGATGGGCAAAGACTGACATGCATGTCACAGCATTCGGCATAAAATCCAAGATATGGAAGCCGTATGTGTACATGATGTCGATGAAGAAATCAGAAAACGGAGGGCAGAGCCCGCAGTAAAAGTAAGCGACAAAGAAGGGGAATTTATCTGGACCGCCCTTGACGGAAGCTGGGAGCACGCGAGTAGCAGGGTGAGCCCTCGTCTCCTTCCCCCACATACACATGTACCGCTCGACCAGGGCGCGCATGTCAAGCGTCGGGGCGAAGATGACGTGTTCCTTCCGCATCTCCACCAGATCGATCTTCTCCATCTCTGCATCTGAGTCGACGGCTTTCGCCGCTTTGCCCTTGCTTGCTTTGGGCGGCATGACGATTGTGGAAGCGGAGGCCGAGGATGATGAGGGCGTGGAGGTGGCGAATGGATGGGGGAGGCTCTGTTTCAAGCTCGAGGAAGAAGGCGACGGCGGTTTCCAGATTGGAAAAGATGAGAGGTAAATGAGCAGCACCTCTGCGGATTCCCTTTTATGGGGAAGGCGCGGGGCTGCCTCTTTACTAAACCAATGTGAATGCGCTTTTACGAGCGCATTGCTACTGCGGCCATTCCGCGCACGTATCCCATGTACCGCATTTAATGCGCGTCGTGGGGGAGCGCGGTAAATAAGAAGATTACGACAGTTAACTCCTGCCACGCGTACCCGTGCACTGTTTGGGCCTAGCCCAACAACGCCTCGCACCCGTGTATGGCCTAGGCCCGGGGGCTCCTGTCGGTGTACTAAAGTTTGGGTCTTTTAGTACCCCATACTTGTGCATGGACGGTTGTAGCCATACCAGCGACAAGACCTGCCGGAGGACAGCTGGAAACAAATACAAGATTATCAAGAAGGCGTTCAAGCCAATGATCAGAAGACAGAAGACCGAAGGCTGGGTTCCCGGCAAGATCTTGCCGGGAAAGCTCACGAAGACCCGGCAAGGACTCGCACCCGGCAAGATCCCGCCGCCCTGCCACCGCTCCAGCGCAGCTAATAGCCTGTCGTTTAGGGTTTGTCCTCCTGGGTGTGTGTCATGGCATTCGCGGCGGATGGGGTTAAGCGGTGCTGATGGGACGGGCTCTTTTTCCGTCCCCAAGAAAGTAAGGGAACCTAAATAGAGCATTTAATGCGTTTTGTCCTAAGTCGTCAGTGATAAGCATGTAAACACTGTAGCAACTTTACACCTCTTGTACTTGTTGTTCGCCACTGTTGGTGACCCCTTTGTCATATAAAAGGAGGCCCAAGGTGAAGCTACAGGGAGGGAGGAGCTTTCTGGCCCAGTTGCATGCGTAGCTGCCCTTCTTGCGTACTGTTCACCAAGAAGCGCTCCGTGTACCTGAGCTTAAACACCCACAATAAACCAAAGCAGGAGTAGGGTTTTACGCTACTCAGCGGCCCGAACCTGGGTAAAAAATCCCCGCGTTGATCGTTGGATCCGCTCTTTGTGTACATCTTCACCCTAGCTGAACCGTAAAAGGGATCCACGCGATCCCATAGGTGTCGTACGCCGACACAATATCACAAACGGTTTATTTATTTGAACCGTGGGCGTTAGGCTAACAATGCACGGGCCATGCTTTGGTTAATTAATAAAGCGGTAGAATTAATCCTCAAAAAAGAAAAACAACAAACATGCTGCCACGCATCCCGCGTGCCGTGCGAGCAGGTGTGAGTTGACGGGACGCATCCGAGCAGTCCGTCGCGCAGGCAGACCGGGAGGTGTGCAAGCGGGTGTGTGAATCACTGAATTGACGGGAGGCGTGTTCGCTGTGCAGTGTCATTGGGAGACGTGCGAGCAGCTGTGTGAAATGACGTTAGGCATGCGAGAAGTCCGCTGCGCAGGCTCGCCGGGAGGCGAGCCTTTGACTGCCGCCCGCCTCGCTCCCACTGCTCCATATTAATGGGGCGCCCTAGCCGCTTATTATAATAGGCAGCCGCATCCCCCATTCTGGCTACACACACAATCCTCTCTCTCCGCCTACATCCTCGATGCCGTTCTCAGTCATCACCGCTGTCTGAAGTGTATCAGGATGCCTACGAAGCGCACCATGGGAGGGAGTGGGGATGCCAGGGCTGGTGAAGCACATCACCGCGTGAAGCCGGGCACAGAGGTTGCCGTCGCCGCGGACGAGGTCTCGCGCGGGCAGTAGCGCGGCCTTGAAGTCGGTGCCGCCGTCATGCTTCCCCAGCCGGAGCCGGAGGTCCACAGCGACCCCGATGACCACTCCGGTGACGACTTCGACGACCACTCCGGCGACGACTCTGACGACGACGGAGAACCGGTTAGTCATCTATACCCATTCTTTGGAAAATTTAATCCTAGGTTTTCTCTTGTTAGTCCCGCCTCCCCCTGTTTGGAATATAAATCCTATGGTTATATGTTCTCTGCATATATAATCCTCCGTCTAGGGTTAGTGATTAATTGTTAGTTTCGTACAAATGATTTTTGCTATTAATCCGACTAGAGTTAGTGTTTCTGCTAATATTTCGTAGCCAGGTCTTGAGAATTGATTTTTAATGTCCTACATATATGTTTGTGCCAATTTTTTTTCTAGATTGGTTTGAACATAGATGATTGTGCTAAAAAAATCGAACCAAAATCTTGCTAATAACATGTCCAGGGTTAGTGATTAATTGTTTGTTCTGTACAAATGATTTTTGCTATTAATCCGACTAGGGTTAGTGTTTCTGCTAATATTTCGTAGCCAGATCTTGAGAATTGATTTTTAATGTCCTACATATATGTCCTACAAATGATTTTGAATGTAGATAGATGATTGTGCTAAAAAAACCGAACCAAAATCTTTGGATCTGTCTAGAATAATAGCCATCAAATCCTAATCCTACTTTACGGCATGTAAATTGGTTTGATGCCAAAAGTTGGCATGCCTAATTTTGGCAACTACCAAATGTTGGCTAGAGATTGGTTGCATATACCAATTTTCATTGCCAATCTCAGAAATGTTGGCAACTTTTGATTTTGCCAAATGTTGGTAGCAAACCAACCAGCCTCTTAATTTTGTTGCACTAAGTTGTGTGCTCTCAATTTATGCATGCCGAATTCGTATTATACTATGTTTAATAAACTCTGCCTGCCGAATTCGCTTTCTAAAATATACTAATGCCACATTTTCTACTATATGTATAGGTTCTATCTGACTGTCGACAGCGAGGATGAAGATAGCCAGAAGAAGTTCAAGAAGCAAAAGCTCGGGGAGCTTTATGCTGGAGAGCATAACAGATGTGTTAGGACCTAGAATGGGGGCTTTGGATGCCCGTTCTGCAACCAAATCCTTCATGACGCATTTGAAAGTGTTCTGGCGCATGCAAGAGGAAGAGCCATTGCCTCCTTCAAGCAGAGGTATTCTCGCAGGGTTGCGCACGCCGCGTACGCTGAGTACCTGGAGAAGCTTCACCTTCGTGCAGGCCGGGAGACCCGTTGAACTATGGTTATGTTCAGAAGTACCCTAGCTATCTAGTGTGTGCATATTAATTATATCTAGGCTTGAGTATGCTTATTATTATCGATGGAACTATGGTTGAGCTATGCTTGAGTACACTTATTATCTATGCCTGAGTATGTTTATATCTATGCTTAATTATATCTAGATGTGGGATGAGTATGCAATCAGTTTGGTTGATGGAATTTTATGCTTCTCTTAGACCAACCTATGATTGCCCACAGCACACACAGCTTATTAGCGCGAATCGTCAGTGTTACTTTCGGTCTTCCCACACAATTTTATACTAGCAACCGTTTGCCCAAAACACGCACAACTTCGTGTGGAGAGTTGGCAAAAAATTTGAACACGTACGGTGCATATTAGGGTGAATGTTTAGTGTGGGTAAAAATTTCAGTGTCAACCGACGAAGGAAATGTGGACCTTGGAACCGTCTGCGATGACTTTTATTGTGCCGTGGCACATGTGTTCTGATTGGCCAGAACACATCCCCATGGATCGCACGTCTGCACCATAGGATGTACACAGATCGAACGGCAGTCCATATCACCCTCACACCGGAGTGATGTTAACACACACGGTTGGGTCTACCAAACCGTTGCCTCCGAAACGCATTCTGGGACAGAAAACCCTCACCACCCAATTCAAAAAGGAAAAAAGAAAACCCTCAGCATCCCCACGTCACAAAACCCTCACCCCCGCCCGCGACCCCCTGTCCCCAGTCGCACCTGCACTCCTTCGCGACTCTGCATGTCACCGCCTATTGCCGCGGCAACCACTTAGCTCGACACATGTTGCCGCCGACGGCTGCTGGCAAACCCCACCGCATGTCACCACTGCCGCTTGCCGCCGCCTATCGCCACTGACGTTCTCGACGATGCTCGCCGTCGACCCAGCTCCGCCCGATTAGGGAATCTGCCGTATTGGAGGTTTTCCTCATGGAGAACCAGGTAACTAATTTACTGAAATATTCGCTCATCTCTTATCTCAGTCCGTCTGCCCCTTTTAATCACCCAGCCGAAATCGCCGTAAATTCATTTTTCTTCTAGCTGATTCGAGGGTTTTCTTTCATTCATAGAGTGTACAGTGCAAGGAGACATCAGGCCTATGCGGCCTCGACCAGATAGCCGAGGAGTTCCATCTTACCGTACCAGATGACTTCAGGAAGCGCACAGTATGTTCAATCTCACCCTACCTCGGTTGGCATGGCCTACTTTTCTGAATATATACCATATATTGCTACATTTGGATAAAAGGTGCGACATGCAGCATATACATCAAAGGGGATTTTTCTTCTTTCTATATTAGGTAAATTAATACCGTAATGTTCTTTCGATTACTCTCATATTTGCATGACATCATGGTTACACTATCTTTTTAATTATAAATTTGTGTCCTTTGATTTCAACTATTGTGTACTGTTCTTTCAATTACTCCCATATTTGCATGTTACCCTATTCTTTAACAATTTTATCATTTCCTGCAGTACATCCCTTGCTTTGCAACAGCAACTGTAGTACACAATCTTGGCCTTTACATAACTGAAGACTCTAGGAATGTCATATTGAACACAAACCATGGATTTACAATCGTTGCTTCTGTAAAACTTGATGAACATGGTCACTCCTATTTTGGCGCGGGCCTTTGGACAAAAATTTCTAAGTTTTATGTATTGAAAGCTGGCACTAAAATTGCACTGCACCTAAAAGAGCCTGGTCATATGATATATGATAACTTCCCCGACGATATCATCCGTCCAGACTTTGTTCGAAGTAAGTGTTCTTTTTCAAGTATCTGCATGTTGACTTACCTAGCAATATCAAAGTAATTGTGTAGTATTTAAGCAACCAATTGGGATTCCATTTTCTGACTCTGTTAAGTCTGTTCCTACCTAGTAACTAGTAGAATGCCCGTGCATTGCTACGGGCTTTAAACAAAATTACTTGTTGCAAATGTTTTTACTTTTTTACTGGTTCCATGTGTTAACATATTGCATGTATAGAAAAGATAGCTAGTAATAGACCAAAAATAATTGATATCCACAATGTATTTCAATAAGAAAATGTAGACAACATATACATAGAAAGACTTATCAGATCTGATGCACAAAATAAAGTAAGTGGTACAGAAATATGATAGCACCTGGATGCCTTTTTATGCTTAAGATCAACCATCTCACCAAGCTTGTCCATTGTTATTATCCATTAATTAAAGATAACACATTGAGGATTTTGACCCCTTCAAACAAATGTTCCAATGCACTACTCCTTTCATCTGAAATTAGTTGTTGCTGAAATGGATGTAGTTAGCATTATTTCAGTGCTAGATAAATCCGTTTGAGCGACAACTGATTCCGGACGGAGGGAGTACAACCAGAAACTTGATTGCAATATGCAATTTCCTCACAAAGTATTACATATGAAATTAGGGACTTGGAACCATGGCAACACAAAATATTTCAACCTTTTTGCATATACTATTCATAGCTCACAAGATTTTGGACAAACCTGATCTACTTTTCTTGGCTCAAAAGGATTTAGGCCCCTCCAGCTGGGCTCAACTTCTAGGATATTTCTTCTTTGAAGGCCAGGGAAACAGTCATCCGATATGATCATTGGCGATCATCGATGATACTTATAGTCATGCGTTGCTACGGGTTACAATGCATATAAATAAATCAAATAAGTGGTTAATGTCGTCTTCAACATCGAAGCTCATTTCTTCCTCATACGTGCGGGCGTGTTCGGACATCAAACAGGCGTCCTACGGGTTTGCGAAATCCAACCGTCTGGACAGTCTGGACTCCCCAAAATCCGCCCTGATCCGCTCCCCCGTGTTCGTGCCGATCCGCCACCGCCAACAAGGGGGCGAGGCGTGCGCCGCTTGTGATGCCCCATGAGTCAAGAAGGCAGATTTGATGTCTCCGGAGCCATTGCCACCGTGTTTGTTAATAACTCTTGAAGCAACCAACCAGTGCATTTACCCTTCTACTCTAACCAAAAATATATATGACTTGATAAAATAAATATGAATCACTCACTCATGCAATTTGCTGCAAAACGATCTCTGGTGAAATGCAATTTGCCATATTTTCTAAAGTAGGGAAACAATTCCGCTCAGACAGCCGTAACTAAATAGACCAGCCCCAACCCCCATCCCTCTCACTCTGAACCCTCACTCTTATCACAAAATTCACTAACTCATGTTCGACGTGAGCCAGTGATAAACATGCATGAGCCACAGTGGCAGCCCAGCCGGCCAGGGACAAGGGCGGCAACTGCCTTCCTATCTTAGTGCTACGGGACATGATAAACATGCTTGAGGACAATGTGGTTTTCAGCCATCTCTTATTTACCAGGATCAACATGCTATTTTTGATTTTCTTGCCACCACATCGATAGAAGTTAATCTCTATACCCCCCCCCACAGTTTCTCGGCCCTATGCTATCGTCAACATTGGCAGCAACGATTGACTAAACCACCCCCATAAACAACTTACTACATGTGCTCACTCCAAAACTAATTAAGTAGCAATTATATGTATTACAATAATATTTTAAAGTGAGTGATTAAAAATTCATCACAATACAAATTCATTTCTAGTAAAGTAACTTGTAACTCAAGATAAAAAAATCAAATGATTCTTACATAATTCATGGGGTTTAAAACTGACAGTAACATCGATTATTTTATATCCTTTTTTAAGGAATTATTTTCTGTCCTAATGGCAGGGGAAGGATAAAATATACACATAAGATTTCTCTTTACCAGTTTACCTTGAATACCTTGATCAAAGAAGCAAATAAATTCACCCTGGTTATTAGTGTGAGAACTCCATCAATCAGATGCAAATCGGACTTCTGGTGGCTCCATTGACGAAATGAGGCAAGGGATGTCAATTCTGGTGACTATATTTTGCAGTCAATGCGGTCGCCTGAATTATATTTTCCACCATAAAGGTGTGTGTGTGTGTGTGTGTGTGTGCAGAGTTTAATAAATACGGCAAGATGCTAACTCTTTTTGGCTTTCGATAGAGAAGCAAACCTGTATGATGTAAATATGAAAATCGTAGCCTGTTTGCCTACTTGAAGACCATGCACCAACGGGTTATAATTTGCTTGCTCTTGCCTCCCCAGTCATGCATGGAATGAAAGCATCCCACTCCCTTTTATGTGGCCGGGGAAATAACCAAAGATATGTCTCAATTACTTCAGAGATAAAACACATGTTTGATCTGATAGAAAATCAACGTTGGCACACTAAGCACTATAACATAAATGCAGAGTATGTCAATTGTGAAGTTTTAAGCTTGATGGTCCTGCACGTCTGTAAAAGGCGAGCTAGGTTGGGTTCAGTAACCTTCATCAACTGACTGACTTGGATGGCACGCTACACTGGCCGTCGAGAGCAACACTGACGGACTACAACACCCACTTCATTGATCCACAATCAGCTAATCAACACATTTCTCATGGAAAAACTACTTACAAGCAACACTGCACTCATTATCGGGAATTTGTCTCATACCAAATGTCAAGGATAAACACCAAATTTCAGCAAGGATCTAGTCTTTTTTTAGCAAAAGAGGGGTTTTCCCTCTGATTTCATATAAAGAAATCAAGATCCAGTACAGAACAAGTGCAGTAGTAGGCAGCCACCAAGGAGTGAAATCTCACTCAAACCCGATCTAGACTCCAAACACCAATACCAAATGTCAAGGATAAACACCAAATTTCAGCAAGGACCTAGTAGATTGGAAAAAAATAGATTCTTTTGCAATTCATAAAGCACACATCGAAGGAAGCATTCCACAGCGATGAGCCAATTTGAACACCAATTCATGTGCTTATGGAGATAACAATTTTAATCACACAAGTGCATCATCTGGTATACATCGGGCCTCCTGATAGCCCTCCTAAGCCTCCTCTCCGCCTTTTTTTATCTTGACCTATCATACCACTCCTTCTCAAGCTCGCCCAACCATAAGCAGCCACCAAATAACAGAACAAAAAAATTCAAGTAAGATATATTGAACTAACAGGAATTAAAGGAGTTGACCCATCGGTACAGACTACAGTGTACTGCATCAATTATTTTTTCCACAGTATTTTCAAGAACAAGCCTACCAAATTATTTGAGTGAGGTCTAATCGAATATCTGAATTAGAAAATGTACTCTGTACATATAACTATTCATTCAGGTGTATGATTTGATGGCATCAAAGAAGACAAGGCAACAATAAATGGCCTCGTCTTTGGCTCTGCATTGTTGTACAATAGGCTCCATTAAAGTTATGCTCAATCCTTGGATCTACGTCCAGCTCCACTAACATCGCAATGTCACTCTGTTGTTAAGATCTGAAACAATAAACAACTCAATCAAGGCCTAACACTTGGCTATGGAATTATAACCTACTTTTCTCGTTGTTTGTACATGAAAATAACATTATCGGTGCAGCTACAACTATGAAATGCAGAATGAAGAATGAAGGAGAAAAAGAATCAAACATGTCCCTGTTGAGTGAAAAATCTGATGTATATCAAGCTTACAACATATACATCATAAACAAAAATTTAAAGGCAAACACTCCTCCATGCTGCCCTGCTAGGCTCCTCCTTGTGCACTAACACCGTAGGGGGAGGGGGGCAGACCCTCAACACATGGACAAGTGGGGGCACTGTTATAGTGCAAACATAGTCGGACAACAAGTGGAACACACCTACCTTCGATAGTATGGCAGATGACAAATAAAGAGCACCCCATCTGTATAAAGACAACAGACATGAACTTCCATGAAACGGTTTGCTTGATAATCATCACAAATCACACATAGAACAATTGCATAAACCATTGAAGATCTACCTAGTCTCAGAATCATTCCGATTCTTGCAAGACAAACTATCATGCAATTTAGTTACTGTGTTAATTTGTGAGGCCCTACTCTTTTTCTGTCTTGAAAATATTTTAAAGCTTCATGTTTTTTCTCTCTGATTGCAAGGAAAGATGATGCTACATTGGATGCAGACATAAGAAGATGCAAATTATGCTCAAAGCAAGTATATTTTCTTAGTGGTTTTTTCAGTAGAAAATAAAATGTAAAAACTAAAGATAAAATAGAGAGATTTTTGCTCATCTTAATCACCTCAATCTTCTTGGGACAAACACACCTCAATCTTGTTGAGCTAAGCAAAGGCCTTGTCCTGCTACTCCGCCTCCCAACCGTTGACGACAACCACCTCCCTCTTGATCCCATCACTGATCTTCTCGACCTCCGCCATCCGCCATCTTCTTCACCACCACCTCCTTCTTCAGCTGCTTCGCCTCCACCGGTGGTGACAGGCCCATGAGAACAACCTCTAGGTCCAGTTGCGTTGCCCTGCCGTCGCCGCCGCTCTTGCTGGCTAGCGTGGCGATGTAAATATACAACACTGATTAGTATGGACATCACATTAATCAATGAGAGTATATCTATATGTAAATCATATGCACTGGGAAATAGCGGAGTATGTTTACATTCAGTAGAAAGGCTTGTAAGATTATGATCCATGTATCAGTAGTTCTAGAACATGTGAATTACTTCTTCTCAAGTAAAATGAACAATCATCCATCAATCTGCGTTTAGACATGAACCGGGAACACTAAACTCGTATAATCTTGTCTGTACAAATCCATAGAAAAGAACTACAATACGATAGAAAAAAAATGAAACAGAAAAGAGTGGACAAACTGACAAGATCATGGCATAGAAACCAAATCCCTAATTTTGAAGAGTGAAAAGATATTTGTTCTACCTAGGAATCTTGGCAATGGGTTAGCACGACAATCCTAGGCTTGGCGTCACGGCGCGATGCACAGGGCAACACTTCCAACAGGTGAAGTTCTTAACTTTGCACGTACATATATATGCAGATCAAGAACACGGAGAATGAGGACCCGATCGACAGGAAGAAGGAAAGGTGGGGAGATGAATGGGATTACCTGTTGGTCCAAATCACCGACGGCGTCCCGCCCTCTTCTGCTCAACAACATGACGAAGAGTGGAAGGCGTGATCCCCGTCGTCGTGGTGGTGCACTTCCTCGCAGGCGGCAGCATCATACAATTTTTCCGCACCAGCGATGGCTGTGATGCTCGTCGCCCCGTGTGGCACGTAAATGTTAGAGTGGGGACTGAGGGAAAGTTTGATCTGGCGGCCACGGGAATTACGACGACACTTGGCGTTGGCGGCGGCGCGTGTAGATTCCACGACTGGCTTTGGCGGCGTTGCATCAAAACTTGGAGGATCGACGTGACGACAATGATTGTTGGGAGGTTGAGGATCGAGGGAGAGGGAGGCGCCATCGGTGGCGGCCATCTAGGTTTCGCTCGTGTGAGGGGGAGGTGAGAGAGAGAAGGGCTCCCGACTAAAGGATGTAAAAAAATGTAATAAGAAAATAACCATGGTGAAGAGAAAACCAGTGGGAAGGGAGGAAAATCGGTGATGGGCACGCGATCGACGGGGGAGGAGCGATACGTGTAGGGAGAAAAATATGGTTTCTTTTCACCGTGTTGGCACATCAAGGGAAGAAAAGATTGTGTCTCAATTTTTGTAGGAGAGATATACGTGTGTTAACTGTAACTATGGTAGGAGGGGATTACCTACCGATTTTTTCTGTTGTATAAGGAAAGGGGGGACCACCAACATAAGGAATAAAATCGTACATGAGGTGGGAGGTGGGACGGAAAATAACCGGACAAAATAAAACTGGGGTACGAGGCTACTAACTCCCCTTTAGGAGTAAACCTAAGGGGTAGACGGTGGTGGGAGGAGAGTCGGAAAAAAGCCAGACGAAGGTGGGAGGTCGGACAAAAAAAAACCGTGGAACGGAGACTACCAACTCCCCCTTTAGGAGTAGAGACTTCTAGTTACCAATACACTTTTCTTCTGCCCTGTTATAACTAAATATTCCTTATCCTCCCACTCCTCCACTCCTATCAGATTGCGTCACCGCCGAGGAGACTCCGGAGGTGGAGGACGAGGATGCCAACAAGCGGAGGCGGGTCGAGCAAGAACCGCAAGCGACTTCGGCGGGCCTAGACTTCATCAACAGCCTCCTCGATGATATGTTGATCGTCATCATCTCCCTCCTCCCAATCAAATATGGCGCGCGGACAACCGTCCTTTCCCGGCAGTGGCGCCCCCTATGGCACTCCACCCCTCTCGACCTCATCGACGTCCACAAGCTCTGCCATGGCTATCACAAAAGCTTGGACGCATTGTCCCAGATCCTCGGCAGGCACCTTGGCCCAATCAGAGGCCTTATCACGGGCAAGTTCCGTTCCAACGGCAAGGACCGAGCCAAGCTTAACGAGTGGTTCCGATTCCCCGCCCTAGATCACCTTGAGGAGCTCAGTTGTAATGATGGACATATGCACTTGCTGCCACCGTCCGCGCTCCGCCTTGCGTCCACGCTGCGGCTCGCCAGGTTCATGAACTGCCATTTGCCCCTGATTAATGACGCGCCCGCTCTTTTTCTCCCTCAACTGAAGCACCTTGAGATCGTCGCCGTCTGCATCCCCAAGGATGACATGGAGCGCCTGCTCCATGGCTGTACTGCACTCGAGTACCTTCATCTTTAGGCGATCAATGGGTTGAGTAGCTTCCACATCACCTCCATGACTCTCCGGACAATTTATGTGTGTTGCTGGTGCTGCAACAAGAGATCACATAAGGTGTATCACAGTATGGTCATTGAGGACACACCTTTACTTGAGAGATTACTTGTGGTTGATCAACAAGGTCCAAAAAGAATCGGTGTCATTTCTGCGCTGAAATTGACAGTGGTGGGCTACCCGTCTGTTAAATTCTCCGAACTTGTTATTGGATCCACACCTGTTCAGGTACAACAGTCGCCTTCTTCTTCTCCTTCTTGAAATTGACATTTTTTCTAATTTTGAAGTTGTATGTTCGTCTGTCATCCAGAAAATGAACCCGACAAGCTTGCCCCCATATCTGCGCATAGTGAAGGTCTTCACACTAGAATCTATCGGCCCCAACCTGGACGAAGTTGTCACTTTCCTGAGATGCTTTCCATGCCTGGAGAAGCTATATATCGAGGTGATGCTCCTTTCCTATTAAATGTTAACCATAAGGGAGTTCAATTTTTTGGTACCTTTTCCCAAGTTTACAATGACGAATGTACTACGATTTTTGAAGGAATTTTGGAGTATTTCAGTACATAGATGTTTTTTTCCTTATAGTGGTTGCTTGATTCATAAGGTTACAATCCATATGCATTTCTCCTTTGGATTCATCTGTACTACTTCTCATAGGGAAATTTCCATCCACTCCAACCTCTTGGGAAGAAGCCTACGTTTTTCTAGATTGTAATCAAATGCCCATGTTAATCATGTAGGATCGAAGATGGCATGTCACTCTATTCGTGTATTTTAGAAATCCTGCAAATCAAAGAGGCATGTAGTAGTGTTCAAAACTGCATGTAGGCACTAATACGTTCTCTTCTTTTGAAGATAAGATTAGGCCCGGTAGTGGATAATGTGATACAATATAACAATCACATCGAATGCCTTGATCTGCATCTCTTAGAAATTACTTTGAACTCCTACCGAAGGTCCTTACCAGAGATTATATTCGCCAGGCTCTTTGTTGTGAGAGCAAGGGTGCTAAAGGTAATGAGGTTGGCCCTACATTTGCTTCGCAAAACTGAATGGTTTGCTGATCAGCACCGGCGGCTAGGGTAGAATGGAAAAGGCTCTGCAGAAGCTGAATTTCATTTTGGAAGTTCAGTTGACAGAGTAATCGGAAGTCATTATGTCAAGCCCATACATGACTTGTCAGTGGCTGATCCCTTTGCAGAAATGTTGAGGTTTCGAAACGGGTGTTACAAGTTGTAATATCAGTTTGAACCTCTCATATGTCCATGTTCAGCTGATCAGCGCGGGCGTCTGCAGCTGCATGAGCTGAATTTCATTTCTAATATCAGTTTGAACCTTGTAATCTTTGAATTTGAGCCTTCTAACTTTGGAATTTGAACCTTGTAATATTTCGGGCTTTTGTGGTACAATCGTTGAAATGGCATCGTATATGAGACTCATATATTGGTAGTACTATTTTGACCTTAATATGCAATGGACGATTAATATCTGGACCTCAATGGACTTGATTTTATTTACCATTCTTGAATGTGTTTCCCCTGTCGATCTCATCGCAAACGATCTATATTGCGGACTCGAGAGCGATCTTCGACATTATTGTACACAGTTGGTTTCTTCAACCGTGTGCCCAGAATTATCACACTCGAGTGTCCATCATTACCCGTCTGTGTAACTTTGACCTCATCACCCACGGGTAAACTTGGCGCCTCTTCGAGCCCACGCGTGGTCAAACAAAACGCGTGTGGGGTGCTCAAGCATGCACTAGAATCCTCTGCTAGGATTGCGGTGACAAGACGTGACGATTACAGGCCGTCCGGCCCCCATTTATTACAGTGTCCATTTAACCCTTGTGTCTCTTCAACCTTTCGATCGCGCCCCAATATTGCAAGAAGCACACCCACGACCACAAATACTGAGAGGGTATCCTGCGCGGCTCCAATGGCGCTCCCAGCGGCTGCCGACGACGAGCGGCAGTTCACCATGCATGCCATAGTGGAGCTCTCGGTGGTGTACACCAACAACCCGATCTGGGTGGAGAACTCCATCCACACTATGGAGCCGTTGCTTTCTGCGGAGAAGTACAAGGTGGTCGGGTTCGACCTCGAGTAAACCCGCGCTCGTGCCGGGTCTCGTCACAAGGTCACCGTCGCCCAGATGTGCGTGCGCAATCATGTCCTCATCTACCACTACTGCCTGGCCACAAGGCCTTGAGAGCGTTTCACCAAGTTTGTCAACAGCCCCCGCTACATGTTCGCTACGGTGGACATCACCAACGATGTAAAGGTGCTCAAGAATTCGGGCATCGCCTGCCAGAATCTTGTCGACATCCAGGGCCAATACAAGATCTTGGGCAGCAAGAAGCATGAGAAGGACTCACTGGTTCACCTCACCGAGGCCATCATCGACCCCTACTATAGAGACATGAAGGATTCCTACTACAAGGACAAGCGTGCCTGGCACTCGGCCTGGATGGAGAAACTCGACGAAGCTCACGTTGTGTGCGCGGCCAAGGAGGCGTACACAAGCTATGAGATGTACATGCGGATCGTTGACATGAGGAAGTGCCTCCTTCTTCCCCAAAACGGCCAGGGATCCAGCCGGAAGCAGAGCAATGGCAAGCATCGTTACAACAAGAAGTAGATGATTAGATGATCATTTCTCCTAGTTTAGTATGCATGTAATTGTTTACTTTGGTGTGTGTAGTCACCTATGTAATTGGATGTTTAATTTGGTTATGCTATCATGTTCTTATAACTATATATGTTGTTGTTGTGTAGACAGAGCATACATGTTGTGCGGACAGAGCAAATCACATCGCCCACAGGCTAAACTAGGGAACCCGTCGGTGATGATTTCATCAATCACTGACAATTGTATACCGGCAACCATTTGCCCACAACACACACGACTAATTAGCAGGAATCATCTGTGTTGTTATCAGTCTTCCCACACATTTCTGATTACTGACCTGTTTGCCGCGTATCACACACATCTTGTTAAGTTGAACCGTTTATGTTGTTTTGGCTCATCACACATAGTTCATCCGAGTGAACTGTATGCCATGTATCACACACACCTTGATCTGTCTAACCGTTTCTGTTGTGTTGGGTAATCACAAACACTTCATCCGAGTGAACTGTATGCCGTGTATCGCACACACCTCGAACTTGCTGCCCGTTTCTGTTGTTCTGGCTCATCTCAAACAGTTCGTATGGATCAACTGTATGCCACGTATCGCACACGCGTCTCTAATCTGAATTGTGCTTGATGTCTCCGCCATTGCACACAGTTCGACTTATTGGTGACAGTTTTATTACGATACCGTTTGCGATTTATGCATCGCACACAGTTTGGTCGGGGGGTCTCTGATTCATGTGTCGCATTAGCAGTCGCCTGCGGTAGTGTAGTTACATCATACATGGCCCACCTCACGCTATCACCATATTCTCGGCCTCCGTGCGACACCTAGCTCTAGTAATCCACCAGCCCGTATCGCTTCTAGCTCCTCTTCTCACTCAAAGTGCGGCGAGCTGGCGATTTTGCAGTCAATTGAGGTTGGTTTGCTCTCACTCCCTCCCACGTGTTAGTGATGTGCCAAGAGCATTCTAAAAAATGATATGCCAAGAGGAAGCGCTTTGACCGATGGACCAAACGCGACAGGCGTGCCGTGAGTGAGTCAAGTTTCTCGTTTTGAACTTGTTTGGTGTAGTAGTAACACTTTTTTTTGATGGTGTAACACTTGGTTTGGCACCTTCATAGATTGACGCAAATCCCCGCTAAAAAGGTGCTTCACTTTCTACTAATCCCGTCAATCGTCCTGCTACAGTATATCACTCACATCTGGTTTATAGAGCTTAATCTCGAAATTTTTGTATTACTATACCATTTTGTCAGTCTCAATTTTACTGGTCACATTCACATGTTTAGATTTCAAAGCGCATTAAATTGTTGCGTGCAAGGATTAACAGAAAACTAAACAATGCATGTAAATGTTCTTGGTCATTGTACTCCTCATGCATGCATGTGTTGATACGTACTACTCCAAATACTCACCATCTAGTTGTTCATTGGTTGGTTTCGATATTTGAATTGAGCCCCATAAACCCATACACTTGATGTTATGTTGCTATCGTCCAATATTCATGTGTGGTGGTTTCTAGAATAAAAAGGAGGTACTTACTGTGAGAAAGGTGAAATGATGGTTGCTTCGTCCGAGCAACTTACTGTGGGAATATTGGAGTACGAGCGGATTCAACGAATAGTGAAATGATGGTTGCTTCATCCAAGCAACTTACTGTGGCAAAGGTGGGGCTCTGTGATTTGACTGCTCATTAGTCATTATTACTACGGCGCAATGACCGGGGCGAACCACCCCTGCGGTTGTGCACTCAATATTGGTGCATGGCACGTGGACCCGGATGCTGGATGTCCCACATGTCGGCGAAAGGAAGTTCAATGGTTTCTGGCATTGTTATCAAGCTTTCAGGATTTGTTTATATGTCACATAATTTTCCAGCATAATAAATTATACTGTAATGCTATGAAGCTTTCAACTTTGGTTTCTTGTGTCCACTTGCCTCCAAGCTTGTCTCGTTACAACATTCCATCAAATACAAAGAAAACTAACATGGATGCTAATGCATCACAATGATTCACAGATCAGCCCCAATATTTACATCACAACTGAAGACAAAGTTGTGAGAAGGTCTACAAATAAAGAAAAAATAAAATTGATCGATGCTGTCCATAGGCATGGTTCCATTTCCTGGCCACGGTGTTCATTGGTCGGCAGCTAGTTTCACGCAGCTCTATCGAACTGAACAAGACATGTTAGCCAAGAAAAAAGTCTATGGAGGACATGGACCATCCTATCATTTTGTGCAGTTCCACTAAAATCGAGCTGAGCATCCCTGTTTGCAAAGATATTGAATATGCGTTATTACAATAATAGTGACACTAGTTGATGAAACATACATACACAAATAGAAGCCGATCACCTTTGCAATCTCTCGTAAAACTAACTACTTGTTGGAGAAGATTAGGCTCAGAGATGGATGAGGAGGATAGCACAACCAATCTCCCTTTGTGCAGTCCCACTGAAATGTAGAAACGTTGCCCATGTGACATTTTAGTGGAACTGCACAAAACACTCTTAAGAAAAAAGTGATTTGTGCAGTTCACCAAAAGGTCGTAATAGCAACGAGGTGAAATGGATAGCCCTGTTTGCAAAAAGAGGTAGAAAGGAAACAATTACTGGTCAATAACAGTTGATGACACATACGCCGACAAAAAGAAGCATATTCATTGTCTTAAGGGGAAGATAGCAGCACAGTGGTTTCTCTCAAACGGTGTGAGGATGAGATTGCAAAATGGGAAGTACGCCGGCCGAGCTACGTTTTAGGCAAAGAACTAGAGAAGATCCACATGCAGGATTTTCCACATGCAGCGACGTGGGAAGTTGGGCAGTGGAGCAAGGCCGGTTCTAGAGGAAGCTATACCTGAGGGTCGTTGTTATGTAACTAGGAGGGCGGCGAAGGGCGGGATCTGCTGCGGCAGCGAGTAAGGGGCGAAGGCCCTACCGCGCTGGAGCTTGGTCGGAGAGAATGGCGGGTACCGCAGATCATGACACGCTGGTAGTGAGTTTCCTGCCTCGACGCTGGCGACCGGAGCAACGCTGCACATCCTCCCTTTCCGCCGGCGGACGGGTTCTGGCCGGATCAGTGACCAGCGGTGAGAGAGATTGGCCACCGCTGTCTTGTGTGAGAAAGTGTGAAGAGATGAACCCCAGCAAGCAAGCATTGAGGCTCCTGCCTATATTTTATAGTATAGTGGAGCGGTGTTCTTTTTTCTCTCGATAACAATCATTTTATATTCTATACGTGCCATTGAGTAATAAACTTTATTTAAAAATAACGCGCAAACGCGTCAAGTCGCACATTGTTTCGTTCACGCGTGGTACACGACCCTCCATCAAGTGAACAGCCGCTACACGCGTCAAATTATCACGTGGGCTGCCTTTTCATACAGAAATGAGCTCCATCGTGTACCCGCGTGGGTGTGGTTGGGAACGAGACGTGAGTACGTGCGTGGTGCGTGCACCTCTTCTCTTCGTGCACGTACCCCACCTACATGGGGGTGTGTGAGAGAGATACAAACCTAGAGAGAGATGGTGAGTGTGTTCATGAGTGTTTTTTTTGGGGGGTGATTTCGTGAGTGTATTTGTGTGCGTGAGAGATAGACAGGGAATATATCATATATAGAGGGGCGATCCACGAGAAGAGAGGGGAGGGATCATCGGCGTGAGATATCGATAGAATCGAAGAGTGGGATGAAGGTGTATGGGTGCGAGGTCTATAAAGAGAGCCAGCGAAATTGCGTGTGCACACGTCAAAGATATAGGGTGGCTGGCCTACTTCAAGGTTAGAGGGGAGAGGTGCAGTTTGTGTGTGGCAGGGAGACCTAACTAGAGTGTTCGACTATCGGTATGCATGTGTGGGGGGGGGGGCAGAGACCTAAGTAGAGAGGTAGATCGACTGGTATATGTGTGGAGAAGGAGAGACCTAGCTATGTATTGAGGGAGATTGATTGGCATCCATACATATGTGTAGGAGAGGAATAAGGTTGGGAGAGATATAGAGCTAGAGTGCCAGAGAGGTGGTGGTGGAGTTGCTTCTCGGAGATGGTGGGACAGGCCTACTAGACAAACGGAGGGTACGACTGCAATATCAATAAGAGAGGGGATGCCTGTCTGTGTGTGCGTGTGCGTGTGAGAGATGAGTCGGGAGGCATGCATGGATGATGATGGGGGGTGATATGTTTGTGGTAAGCATACCTAACTAGATAGGTAGATCAATCATCGTGTGTCGGAGATAGGGAGAGACATATCTAGTGAGGTAGATCTATCGGTGCGTGGGGAAAAAGAGTTATAGTCGACCTAGCTAGCTATATGTACAGAGGGAGATCGATCGGTATACATGCATGTGTTAGAATCAAATAAGGCCCGGAGAGACGGATAGAGAGAGATGGATGCGGCTAGGAGGTGCTGCGAGAGGCTTACTATATAGAAAGGGGGATGAGTGTGCGAGTGCGTGATAGATGAAAAGAGGGGCGAGAGTGTGCATGTGTGTGGGACCATATGAGAGATAGGGGGGCATGGACGGTGAGAGCAGAAGAGGGAAAGTGTGTGTATGTGGTAGGCAGACCTGGCTAGAGAGGTATATAGATCGATGTGTGCCGGAAAGGAGCTGAGGAGACCTACAAAGACCGTGGGAGAATGACCTAAAGAAAAACAACGAATGTGCGCGATGGAGAGAATGCTGAGGGAGGGGGAGGGACGAGGAGGACGTGTGCATGCACGAGAGAAAGTTAGTGCTAGCTACAAAGAGAAGAGGATTGCGTGGGTGTAAAAGACTAACAAAGATCATAATTCATTAAAAAGTGGATTCAGATATTTGAATAAGATATCATAGTGTTTTAAACCCATGCATGCATGAATTAATTGTGATACGCATGGTGTAGTTATGAAAATGTTATATATATATATATATATATATATATATATATATATATATATATATATATATATATATATATATATATATATATATCGAACAATCTCACATTTATTTGAATTTGTGATAATGTGTGGCTTTTGCAGCTCACATCTAAATACTTGTAGGCGTAGGGGGCGGGGCACTATATATTATGTGATAAACACATTATACATATGAAACATGGTTTAGATTATGAAGATCTAGCTAGAGCTTGAAATGTACTATTATTTGAAATCAGCATAAAGTGGATTCAAAAATTTGAATTCGAGTTCATATAGTACACATAGTTCATATCTAACTTGACAGTAATCATGTGGTGTGTTGTGAAGATAATATACAAATGATGGTTTAACTTGACAACAATCATGATTATCGATTCTTATTGAAATAGTGAAACAAATTCAAATTTAGTTCATATTGCAGCGGTAGTATATACATTTGGAATGCACTAAAATGTTCATTTGAGTAGGTTACATGCATTATACACCTAGCAAAATATTTTAATGGAACATAACATGGATTCAAAGTTTTGAATGACATTTGTTGTAATTCATACAGTAAAACGGGACAAGGCCCTCTCTTGTGTGGTGTGAATTGATTTATTATTTTTTTGTCTTTTTGGTTGAGGGAAGTGTGAATTGATATGGTACCGTACACGTTAGCCTTGTCCCGAAATTTCAACCAGCGCCTTGTTATGCCGAAATTTCAAGATATCTCGTTGTCTCTTTGTGCTCTGAAAACTCCCTCCTTTTCAACCCGCGCCTTGCTATCCCGAAATTACAATGCGCGCGAAAACTCCCTCCTCCTGCAAAATCCCCATTCTACCCCTGAGCGGAAAGAGCCGCTAGTTCAAATTGGTGGGGGTACTTTTGTAACTTACCTACATTTCAGACAAGCGCGTCCCTAAGTCATGGTTTTCCCCTCCCATCCCCTGCTTTTCCCCATTAAAAAACCAAGGCCGCCAAAACCTCTCTCCACCAGCCGCAAAACCCCGCCCTCCTCCGTCCGCCCCCACCACCGCCCAGCCGGAACCTCTTCCCTGATGACGTCGTCCACTGCAACAGCTCGACGTCCCTCATCCACCGCATCGGATGAGGATCCGTCGTCGATCTCGTCATCCTGCTGGTTCAGCCACCCCGTCCTCCACCTCCAAGGAGCTGCTTCGACGATTGCCTCGTCTATCGTGGCTGCTCCATTCCCACAACGCCGCCTTAACCTGCCCCATCGGAACCGCAGCATCCTCACCGACTCGTCGAATGAAGCCGAGGCCTACTCGGCACCACCAAAGAGGTTGTACACTCATCGCATCTTCTCCTTCACTCGACCTAACGGTGCCGCCGATGCTCGATCCTGCTCTGCCATGGAGCGGCTCCCTCGCCGCCGGCGACATCCTCCACGGCGGCTCTCCCCCATTATGAGGCTCCCTCGGTGGCAGCGTCCATACCAGCCGGAGCTGCTACTGCTGCTCCAGCTCTCGCTCGCGCTGCTGCTCTACTCTTGCTATCGCTCATGCTACTGCTCTGCTCTTGCTCTCGCTCGCGCTGCTGATGCTGGTACATGGGCTGCTGCAGCTACACGAGTTGCTGCTCTGGCTCTCGTTCGCGCTGCTGCTCCGGCTGCTATCTGCCAGTGCATTCAATGTCAAGCGGCTGCTAATTTAGATCACTGCTTCTCTGCTACTAGTGCTCGAGCGGCCTAAACTACCAGTGAAGTGCTTCTCTGCTACTAGTGCATTCAGTTTCGATAGTAACAGTCAGTTTCGACAGTAAAATTCAGTTTCGACAGTTAAGTTCAGAGTCAACAGTTTTTACATCATCTGTTGGAGTTGGGTGTTTTTTGGTGAAGTAAATTTTACAACTAGCACTTTTTGGTGATGTATTTTACATCATCTGCTGGAGATGGTATTAGAATCCCACTTCAGATTAACGATGTCCGTCTTGTACTGCTTCAGCCTCGACGTCCTACAGCTCGCCGGAGCTGCTCCAATGACAGAACCATCCATCACAACAAAGCAGTACCCTCGACACCGTCTACAGACGCCTCAGATCTTCTTCCCCAGCTCCGACAGCCACCTCCGCCGCAACATCTTCAATGACCAACCCAATGATGCTGAGGTCCACACAGCTACGCCAAAGAGGTTGTACACTTGTCGCATCACTTTTTACTCTACATTCATGTCGATCCCTTAGGGCTATTTTGGTTCAAAGGAAAAAGTGAAGGAAAAACATAGCAATAGGAAATTTTCCTATGGTACTCTACTATTCAATTATTCATGCATTTGGTTGAAAGGAATGGAGCAAAACAAAACTGAAGGATTTTTTCCTTTCGTGTCTGTTTCAAAGGAAAAACACAGAAATTTTAACATCCACCTAGACCTACTTATCAAAATCCTATGCATGAAAAAATGACTAAGTGCATTAGTGGCATAATAACATTCTAACTGTACACATTTTCAGGTGGTTTGACTTTAATTTGGCCATGTTTTTTTGCATTCATGTGCTCTTCCAATTCCTATGAACCGAACACCCTAGTTGAAAGAAATCATGTGTTTACAAATGCTCTATTTTTCACGTGCATTCCTATCCTATTTCGGTGTTTTTCCTATCCCTGCGTTTTTAGAATCCTACAAGCCAAAGGAGTCCTTACAGAATTACTTCAGTTAGAGATAGGTGTCGAAGAAAACTTTGCGTGGTTTGTCCTGCTCCTGCCGCACCTTCTTCCACCTCACCTCAGCTGCTCCATCGACAGAAGCGTCCACCATACCAGACATCGTGACTCCTTACCGTCTTTCGCTGCCTCAGATCTCCTTCCCCGCCGTCGGCAGCCACCACAACTGCATCACCATCATCGACTCAGCAGATGAATCTGAGGAGTACACGGGTCCGCAAGAGAGGTCGCACTCTTTTATTTCTGCTTACTTTATGCATTGCTTAATATTACCTGCTAGTTTATCATCATGTTCATCTCTTAGACTCCAAGTCAGGTCCAAATTAATGTTCAAACTTGACTTTTAAAATGCTTGTGGGGCACATATCGAGGCAGCAATGAATAATATCTCTATCTACTATCTGGTTCATCTAGGGTATCTACTATGTCGTTCATCTTGGATGGGAAACAAACAGTAAAGCAGCCATCATCTGTCTTTTAATTAAATTAACCTATCATTTGCCTGCTATCATTATTTTTGGATCTATCCACTGGTTGTTACCATCACTCCAGATTTTTGCATGCTCTCCTTATATAATCTCACTATATTTTTTTGGTATGCATGTCAGTTATTGTACACAGTCATGCTGAACATGTAGAGAAAAAGAGAAGAGTCTTGCGCAGCAATACAATGTCATGCAGACATCGCTCCATGTGGGTGCAATGGCAACCCCACCCGCCCTCCTCCAGATTGTAATCCAGAGGAAGATTGTTGTTCAGAGGTGGATTCAGAGGGAGCTGACCACTCCTATTTACCCTCCGAGGTGTTTGCTCTAACTTGGCATGATGATGTTGGTTTTATCATGCATATGGTGCCTTGCTTTGCTTACTTTCAACATCATATATGTCATCTGCTTAGTTTAGACATGTTCTGTAATGCCACCTGTTTAGTTTTATATCATATATGTGAATTATGCAATGCTATCTTTTTTAGCCACCCATAATATGTGTGAAATATGCAATGCCATCTTGTTTAGCCAGGCATCATATATTTGAATTATATCTTGCCATTCCTTTTTTTCATTACATTTCCATTTGTCGACAATGTTTGTACATTCAACTACTCTTCCTGTGAATCAGCCATTTGAGTGGGTGATGAAAAAATCTGGAGTGAAAACAAGGTCTTCAGATCAGAAAGTACTACATGTCGAAGCAGATCTCTTGCTGGGTCCAGATAGCTCCTTAGAGGAGGATTCAGAGACAAATGACCAGTCCTATCCCCCCCCCCCCCCGAGGTGTATGCTCTAACTTGGCAGGGTTATACTACTCGTATCATGCATATGGTGTCTTGCATTGCATAGTTTAGACATCATATACACAATATTCGACACCATCTGCTTAGTTTAGACATCATATATGTGAATGCCATCTGCTTAGTATATAAATCACATATGTGAATTATATCATGCCATCCTATTTACTTAGATAACATGTATGTGAATTATGTCATGCAAACCTGTTTACTAAAGACATCATATAGTTATCTCATGCCATCCTTTTTAGTTAGTCATCATATCTTTGAATTATGTCATGCTATACAGTTTAGATAGATATCATATATGTGAAATTATGTCATGCTATCCTGTTTAGTTAAACAACATATATTTGAACTATTTCATGCCCTCTTTTTTCCTCACTATCTATTGCATCTGTCTCTCATACAAGGTATGTACATTCAACTACTTTTCTTGTTTATCAGCCATTTGAATTGGAGGGGGTGATGGCAGTATCTAGCGGAGTAAAAACACGGTCTTCAAATAAAACGGTGCTACCTATCGATGGAGATAGCACCCCGGTTGTACTTGCACAAGAACCAGCCCTACCACACATAACTCAGACTCTCGCAAATTGTACCCCTACTCCGATAGACAGAGAACTAGCTTCACCCAATCTAACCCCAACCCCAGCAGATAGTAACCTAGTTCCAGTTGACACAACACCATCTCCACCACAGAGCTCCCAAACAAGAGTAGTTAGTACGGCAGCTCCGGTGCCCAAAGCGCCAGGACTACCACGGCGAACCACACAACTCCACTAGTTAGTACACCTATTGCTGTGGACGAAGCACAACCAGTCATCCGTAGTTTAGCATCCATCGCATTTGATATTGTTAGTACACCTATGTGCGTATCTTCCCATCATGGAAATATTATACTGAAGATGAAGGAAAAAGCCAGTTGCAAGTGTTCCTCTAGGAGTTATGTGTAAGTATTCATGGCAATTACTTTGCTTTGTCCCATACTTTCTACCTCCCTGTTGGTTATAACACAGCAAATGTTCCCATTTTTCTGTGTAGAGAATGACCGATTTGGAAACTCAGGATGAGGTAACCTGTGCTATCTTCAAGAATGCTTTGTGGCAATATCAGAATTACCTGAAGAAAACGTACTTCACTAGCAAGGAAACTCATCAAATTCCCTTACTTTCTCCGGAGACACATTTACGGGACAATGACTGAGAACGCCTTGTTCTGTATTGGTCCAGACCCAAGAATCTGGTAGGGCCTATGAGATCATATTTCATTTTGAAGTACTATATGCATGCGTCTTACTGTACTCTCTTCTTGTAGAACAAGTTCTTAAACCTGAATAACAATAGTTCTCAGGTAAGATTCCATAGCTATGGTGCATACTGCTTTGCTCTTGTATCGCTGTATTTACTCATACCAACTAATTTTTAAATTGAAGGATCCAATCGAAACTCCAATGACACAACAGGTATGTTTAAACATGTTTCTTTAACTGGTTTACCCTTCTAAATTGCTCTATGTTGATTTCAATTTCAATTGTGTAGACAGTTCTCTTCTCATATCATGCACATTACTAGCATCAAAACAGAGCCAATAGTGTTGTTAGTTGTACATGTATACCCATGGTACCCATCTGAAATCTGGTGGTGCCGTGTAGTTTCCCACACTTATGTTCTTTCAATGCTACTTTGTCTTGAACTGATATGATTTCAACTGTGTCTCTATTTTAATTTGGCAAGACAATGCAGTGACCATAGCACATAGATATATGTTTGTTTGATGCTTTTATAATGAACTACTTTGCAATAGAAGACTTGATAGTTTAATCCTGTCCACCTTACTACTGAACTGGTTCACCAAAATGAGTTTCATATACTACATGCTAAACCTGTTATGTGTCTGCTTGTTTCTTCTTTTAGAATGCTGACAGAATATTGGAGAAGAGTACCAAATTAAGCAATGGTAAAGGAAGTAATGCAGATAAGGTTGAAGATAGTGAGACAACCTTGTTGGTCTCCCACAAAGCTGATAATACAGATAAGGAAAACTATCTTGAAGATAGTGAGACAACCCCAAAGTCCTGTCTTGATGTAGCGTTCGAGTTACTGGCCACTACCCACTACAAAAAAAAGACACATCCGTGACATTATGGCCCGAACGAAAACTTTTTCTGTCATGGTTGTGACACTTCTATGACAATAATTGTGACAAAAACACGTATCATCATAGATGTGGTGGGCTCCTACTTCTATGACAAAAAATTATGACAAAAAATGGGCTTTTCATCCTGGGCGGGCCGGAGACTGATAACCCACAAGTATAGGGGATCGCAACAGTTTTCGAGGGTAGAGTATTCAACCCAAATTTATTGATTCGAGACAAGGGGAGCCAAATAATATTTGCAAGTATTAGCAATTGAGTTGTCAATTCAACCACACCTGGAGACTAAATATCTGCAGCAGAGTGATCAGTAGCACAGTAGTATGATAGTTTGATAGTAGTAGCAATAATAGTAGCGGTAACAGTAGCAGTAACAGTAATAGCAATTGTGATAGCAGTAGCAACAGTAGTAACTTAGCAAGAACAATATGTGAAAAACTCATAGGCATTGGATCGGTGATTTACGTTGGATAACATTCATCATGTAACAGTCATAACCTAGGGCGACACAGAACTAGCTCCAATTCATCAATGTAATGTAGGCATGTATTCCGTATATAGTCATACGTGCTTGCGATAAGAACTTGCATGACATCTTTTGTCCTACTCTCCCGTGGCAGCGGGGTCCATAAGGAAACTAAGGGATATTAAGGCCTCCTTTTAATAGAGAACCGGAACAAAGCATTAACACATAGTGAATACATGAACTCCTCAAACTACGGCAATCACCGGAAAGAATCCCAATTATTGTCACCTTGGGGTATGCGGATCATAACACGTAGCAGGTGCAAACAACTTGCAAGATCGGATCAAGAACACAAATATATTCATGAAAACATAAAGGGTTCAGATCTGAAATCATGGCACTCGGGCCCTAGTGACAAGCATTAAGCATAGCAAAGTCATATCAACATCAATCTCAGAACATAGTGGATACTTGGGATCAAGCCCTAACAAAACTAACTCGATTACATGATAAATCTCATCCAACTCATCACCGTCCAGCAAGCCTACGAAGGAATTACTCACTCCCGGCGGTGAGCATCATGAAATTGGTGATGAAGGATGGTTGATGATGACGATGCCGGAAGATCCCCCTCTCCGGAGCCCCAAACGGACTCCAGATCTGGCCTCCCGATGAAGAACAGGAGGTGGCGGTGGCTCCGTATCGTGAAACGCAATAAAACTTCCTCCCTTATTTTTTTCTCTGGAATTGCGAATTTATAGCGTTGGAATTAGGTTAGACAGCCGCCTGTGGGCCCCACGAGGTACCAGGGCACACCTAGGGGGGAGGTGGCGCACCCTGGTGCCTCGTGGGCACTGGGTGGCCCCCCTTCTGTTGATTCTTGCGCCAATAATTTTTATATATTCCATAAAAATTCTCCAAAAAGTTTCATCCAAATCCAAGAACTTTGATTTCTGCACAAAAACAACACCATGGCAATTATGCTGAAAACAGCGTTAGTCCGGGTTAGTTTCATTCAAATCATGCAAATTAGAGTCCAAAACAAGAGCAAAAGTGTTTGGAAAAGTAGATACAACGGAGACGTATCAACTCCCCCAAGCTTAACTCATTGCTTGTCCTCAAGCAATTCAGTTGACAAACTGAAAGTGATAAAGAAAAACTTTTACAAACTCTTTTGTTCTTGTATCTATATATATGCTTAAGTAGTGTCCAAGTTTTCAACAAAGATTACAACTAACCATGCAAATGATAACTCTTAGAAATTATATTCACTCATATCAATGGCATAATCAACTAGCGAGCAATAATAAGATATCTCAAATGCCAACACTTTGTCAAAACAATCATGATATAATATGACAACATGGTATCTCGCTAGCCCTTTCTGACACCGCAAAACATAAATGCAGAGCACCTCCAAAGTTCAAGCAGCGACTAAACATTGTAATTCATGGTAGAAGAGATCCAGTCATGATGCACACAACATTAACTATACACAATGCATGAGAATGACAATAGTGCTCTCAAGTCTGGTGCTTGTTTGAGAAGGTGATGACTCAACAATAAAAGTAAAATAACATAAAAGTAAATAGATAGGCCCTTCACAGAGGGAAGCATGGATTTGCAGAGGTGCCAGAGCTCGAAGCTTAAATCAGAGATAAATAAAATTTTGGGAGGTATGCCTTTCCTGTCAACGTCACGACCGAGAGTTTTCAATATCTTCCATGCTAAACACATTAGCGGCGGTTCCCAAGCGGTAAAGTAAAGTTTACTCCCCCTCCACCAGCAATAACAAGCCATGGCTAGCCGAATCTTCGGGTGCCCTCCATACCAACAACTTTCCGGGGGAGTTTGTTTTATTATTTTGCAATTTTGATAGTGGGACTGGGCATCCCGATTACCAGCCCCTCTCATGCAAGGACAAGTGAGTAAACACTCATCATGAGAATAACCCGCTTAGCATGGAAGATACTGACCGCCCCCTGTCGCTCCATGAGCGGTACAGGCACACAAAACAGATGTTCATTTGAATATTTAGAGGTGGCACATGCAAATTTACTTAGAACGGCAGAATAATACCGCATATAGGTAGATATAGTGGACTCATCTGGAATAACTTTGGTTTAAGGATTTTGATGCACAAGCAGTATTCCCGCTTAGTACAGGCGAAGGCTAGCAAATAGGTTGAGAAGCGACCAACTAGAGAGTGAAAACGGTCATAACCATGCATTATGAATAATCAGCATTGAATACTAGCATGAGTAGGTTATAAGCACCATGAACATAAATATCGTGGAGGCTAAGTTGGTTTTGAATCAACTACATGCATGAACATGTGCCAAGTCAAGACTCGAAGCATTCAGAGGAGGATACCATATCATCATACTACATCACAATCATTTTAATGCACGTTGACACCCAAGATAAATCATTATCCACTCCTAGCTACTTAAGCATGGCATGAGCAACTATAATCTCTAATTGTCATCATAAACATTTTTAATCATAATATGCTGAATCATGGATACTGAGTTAAACATATTTACAAAAACAAAGAACAAGTTGAGTTCATACCCGCTTTTCCCTACCACAGTCACTTCATCAAATCATCGTCATTATTGCCTTTCACTTGCACGACCGAATGATATGAAAATAAAAATAGTGCAAGTGTGCCATGGACTAAGCTGGAATCTGCAAGCATTTTATTCAAAGGAGAAGACAAGGTAATATGGGCTCTTTGTTAGATAAACCATAATGCATATGAGAGCCACTCAACATTTTCATCGTGGTCTTCCCCTTACAATGACTCATGAAAAGAAAAGAATTTCAGAGAAACACACTGAAATATTTTTGGAGTTTTTAGTTTTTCTAAAGAAAACAAAATAAAGAAGAAAACAAAAAACGAGAAAAACTATTTACACGAGAAAGCTCCCAACAAGTAAAAGAAGAAACGGGAAATCTTTTTGGGTTTTCTTTTAGTACTACTACTAATTAAGCTAGAAGGAAAAACCGAAAAGAAATGAGAAATATTTTGAGATTTTCTCAAAGTTTTTCAAAAACACAAGAAGAAAGCAAGAAAAATAAAATTAACATGGATTATACAATGAAAAAGTATGAACACCGACAACTGAAATGAAATGTCTGATCATGAATAAAATGTCGGTGGGAAATACGTACTCCCCCAAGCTTAGGCTTTTGGCCTAGCTTGGTCATCACCATCCCTAGTCTGGGTAATAATCGAAGTGGTAGCTCGTAGAGGCGTTCTGAGCCACCTCCTCAGCCAGATGGGCAGCCTCGACCGCCGTCTTGTACTCGTGCACCTTGCTCTCCAATAAATAATATCTCTGTTTGTTCTGAAAATCAAAGAGGGCAGGAGCAGGCAAAACAACATACACATGTCGAGATTTATTAAAAACTAAGTTATATTCATATCCCTATGCATTGCGTTTTAAAAACTTATGTTCTCGCATTATTTCGAAATTTAAATATTTGTAGGGTAAGAGGGGATCATTGGAATTGGGCGAGACCCCTAACCTTGCAGCTACGCGGGAGGCATAAATTCCTCCATACAAATCACCATTACCCGCGTTACGCTGCAGCCTACGTGTGACAATAGCCCCAAGATTATAATACTTGCTACCAGTCAAAGCTGTATGGATAAGACTCAAATCAGGGGCGCAAAGCGTACTGCAGTCTTGCTTACCAACAATGCATTTAACATTAAAGAGTGCAAAATATCGGATAGCAGGAAAGTGGATGCTAACTATTCTGGCCTACGTGACTCCTCTATCCTCACCGTTGCAAAGGCTATTAAGAAATGACTCATAATCAGATTTTTGTGGCTCATCTAACGAACCCCAATATGGAATTTTGCATGCATCACAGAATTCTTCTAGAGACATACTATAGGATTTGTTATAGAGGTGAAATAAAACTCTAGAAGTGTGTGGGTGATATTCAAAGTGTTGAGTGAATGAATGAGTGAGGTAGTAATGCTGTGGTGGCTTATCTACGATGAAGGCAGAGAGCTCAGTGTTGTGAATGTATTGGTCAAATTCTTCCTTGATGCCTGCACCTAGCATGAACTCGTTGCAAGGCCATCGACATGATTTTACTTCGGCACCCCGCACCGAACTTGCCCTTGGTTCCTCATATGATTGGCGTGCTGAGCTTTCACTTGATGACGCTTCAGAGGACCTCCTCCTCGAAGAACTCCTCCGGAAGATATTCTTTTTCCTAAGAATGAATTTTTGAAAAAAACATTGTCACAAAATGATATCAATAAAACTTCACAACATTGATAGCATCTACTCATATGGATGCCTAGAGGCTATATCAAGCATTCAAACTACTTGGAAGTCAAAGAATTCAACATGCAAGCTCATTTTCAGTAGCACCAAGAGTAGCTAATTATGCAAAATATAATCCACTAGAACAAAAACTAATTGGAGCAATGGAGGAGTCACATACCAAGGAGCAATCTCCCGAAACAGTTTCGGAAACGGAGCTCCGAGCAAAGAGATCAAAAATTTCAGGTTTGTGAGCAAGAACACGAGAGAGAGAGAGAGAGCTACCAGGAATTTTTTCTAGAGGTAAGAGATGAAGTGGGCTGAAGGGATAAGTGAGGGGGATCCCTATGGGGCCCACGAGCCACCTGGGCGCGCCAGGGGGGGTGGCGCGCCCTGGTGCCTCGTGGGCACCTGGGGCACCCCCTTGGTATGTTTCCAGTGCCAAAAATTCTTAAATATTATATAAAAATTCATATCAAAATTTTATTGCATTCTGAGCATTTTCATTTCTGGACCATTTTTTATTGCACGGATAAATCAGGAAACAGGATAATCATGGCATTTTATTTTATTTAACTAAAAATAACAGAAAACAAAAAGTGGGTACAGAAGGTTGTGCTTACTAAATTCATCGACCACATGCCCCTCAAAAATAATCCATTAATAAGGTTGATCAAGTCTTATTAACAAACCACTTCTGAGTGACATGAAACCGAAGAATTTTCGTATAACACTAAGTTACCTCAACGGGGATATGCATCTCCCCAATAATAAGAGTTTCATATTTCTTTTTAACAGTAGGAAGAGGGAGTTTAAAACTTCCAATAGTAATTGTTGGAGTCTTTCTAATAACACGAATACCATTTACTTGCAATTGTTTCTTCGGAAAGTGCACCGTATGTTCATTACCATTGATGTGAAAAGTGACCTTGCTTTTGTTGCAATCAATAACAGCCCCTGCAGTATTCAAAAAGGGTCTACCAAGGATAATCGACATGTTGTCGTCCTCGGGCATATCAAGTATAACAAAGTCTGTTAGGATGGTAACATTTGCAACTACAACGGGCACATCCTCACAAACACTGATAGGTATGGCAGTTGATTTGTCGGCCATTTGCAATGATATTTCAGTGGGAGTGAGTTTATTCAAATCAAGTCTTTTATATAAAGAGAAAGGCATAACACTAACACCGGCTCCTAAATCACACAAAGCAGTTTTGACATAATTTCTTTTAATGGAGCATGGTATAGTTGGTATTCCTGGATCTCCTAGTTTCTTAGGTACTCCATCCTTAAAAGAATAATTTGCAAGCATGGTGGAAATTTCAGCTTCAGGTATCTTTCTTTTATTTGTGACAATGTCTTTCATGTATTTAGCATAAGGAGGCATCTTTATAATATCAGTCAAACGAGCACGCAAAAATACTGGCCTAAGCATTTCAGCAAAGCGTTCAAATTCTTCCTCATCCTTTTTCTTAGATGGTTTAGGAGGAAAGGGCATGGGTTTTTGAACCCATCGTTCTCTTTCTTTACCATGTTTTCTAGCAACAAAATCTCTTTTATCATAACGTTTATTTTTAGAAGGTGGGTTATCAAGATCAACATCAGGTTCTATTTCAACATCATTATCAAGTTCTTTATCCTTATCTGGTTGGGTATCCACATGAACATCATCATTATTATTATCATCAGGTGAATGTTCATTACCAGATTGTGTTTCAGCATCGGAAATAGAAACATCATTACTACCCTCCAAGGGTTTTTCTACCTCGGGTTCACTAGAAGTATGCAAAGTCCTATCATTTTTCTTTTTCTTTTTCTTTTTCTTTTTAGATGGACTAGGTGCATCAACATTAATTCTTTGAGAGTCTTGTTCAATTCTTTTAGGGTGACCTTCAGGATAAAGTGGCTCCTGAGTCATTCTACCTCCTCTAGTCATTACTCTAACAACATGATCATTCATATTGTTATTCATTTCATTGAGCAATTCACTTTGAGATTTAGCAACTTGTTCTAATTGAGTTTGAACCATAGATGCATGTTTACTTACACCTTTGACATCATTAGCAATTCTAAATAACAAGTCACTCAAGCGATCAATCATGTAGGCATTTTGTTTCAATTGTTTCATAACATTTGCATTGAAATGATCTTGCTTAATAATATAATTGTCAAATTCATACAAGCATTGACTAGGAAGTTTGTTATAAGGAATATCACTTTCATCAAACTTTATAAGAGAATTTACCTCTACTACATGTGTCGGTTTGTCAAGACCATGTATCTCTTTAATAGGTGGCAAATTCTTAACATCTTCAGCTTTAATACCTTTTTCCTTCTGGCATTTCTTTGCTTCTTGCATATCTTCAGGACTGAGATATAAAATACCCCTCTTCTTTGGAGTGGGTTTAGATGGTGGTTCAGGAAGTGTCCAATCATTATCATTCTTCAATATATTATTCAATAATTCCTCAGCTTGTTCAATACTCCATTCCCTGAAAACACAACTCACACAACTATCTAGGTAGTCCCTAGAAGCATTGGTTAGTCCATTATAGAAGATATCAAGTATTTCATTCTTCTTAAGAGGATGATCAGGCAAAGCATTAAGTAATTGGAGAAGCCTCCCCCAAGCTTGAGGGAGATTCTCTTCTTTAATTTGCACAAAGTTAAATGTTTCCTGTAGAGCAGCTTGTTTCTTATGAGCAGGAAAATATTTTTCAGAGAAGTGATAAATCATATCCTGGGGACTACGCACACAACCAGGAGCAAGAGTATTATACCATTCCTTAGCATCACCCTTTAATGAGAAAGGAAATAATTTAAGAATATAGTAATAGCGAATTTTTTCCTCGTGAGCAAATAGGGTGGCTATATCATTTAATTTAGTGAGATGTGCCACAACAGTTTCAGTTTCATAACCATGAAAAGGATCAGATTCAATCAAAGTGATTATCTCAGGATCGACAGAGAATTCATAATCCTTATCAGTAACAAATATAGGAGAGGTTGCAAACTTAGGATCATATTTCATTCTCTCCCTCATAGATTTTTCTTTCATTTCAGCAAGCAGTTTTATAACTTCATCTCTATCATTACAAGCAAGAATGGCTCTATCCGTCTCCCTATCAAAGCAATGTTCATCAGGTGTTTCAACTCTAGTAGGAGAGCTAGGCATAATAGGTGAATCATAATTCACAAGAGTTTCAGCATTTTCAATTTCTTTAGCTTTAGCAAGTTGTTCACTAAGAAATTCACCAAGTGGCACAGCATTATCAAGCATAGTACTAGCATCATCATGAGTATCATTCATAGCAGAAGTGGTATCATTGATAACTTGCGACATATCAGAATTAATAGCATGTGGTGGTGTTGCAAGTTTACTCAAAATAGAAGGTGAATCAAGTGCAGAGCTAGATGGCAGTTCCTTACCTCCCCTCGTCTTAGAGGGAACGATCTTGGTCTTAGCGTCTTTTAGATTCTTCATAGTGATCAACAGATATAAATCCCAAGTGACTCCACAAATATAGCTATGCTCCCCGGCAACGGTGCCAGAAAAAGGTCTTGATAACCCACAAGTATAGGGGATCGCAACAGTTTTCGAGGCTAGAGTATTCAACCCAAATTTATTGATTCGACACAAGGGGAGCCAAAGAATATTTGCAAGTATTAGTAGTTGAGTTGTCAATTCAACCACACCTAGAGACTAAATATCTGCAGCAGAGTGATCAGTAGCACAGTAGTATGATAGTTTGATAGTACTAGCAATAATAGTAGTGGTAACAGTAACAGTAATAGCAATTGTGACAGTAGTAGCAACAGTAGTAACTTAGCAAGAACAATATGTGAAAAACTCATAGGCATTGGATCGGTGATTTACGTTGGATAACATTCATCATGTAACAGTCATAACCTAGGGCGACACAGAACTAGCTCCAATTCATCAATGTAATGTAGGCATGTATTCCGTATATAGTCATACGTGCTTGCGATAAGAACTTGCATGACATCTTTTGTCCTACCCTCCCGTGGCAGCGGGGTCCATAAGGAAACTAAGGGATATTAAGGCCTCCTTTTAATAGAGAACCGGAACAAAGCATTAACACATAGTGAATACATGAACTCCTCAAACTACGGCAATCACCGGAAAGAATCCCAATTATTGTCACCTTGGGGTATGCGGATCATAACACGTAGCAGGTGCATACAACTTGCAAGATCGGATCAAGAACACAAATATATTCATGAAAACATAAAGGGTTCAGATCTGAAATCATGGCACTCGGGCCCTAGTGACAAGCATTAAGCATAGCAAAGTCATATCAACATCAATCTCAGAACATAGTGGATACTAGGGATCAAGCCCTAGCAAAACTAACTCGATTACATGATAAATCTCATCCAACTCATCACCGTCCAGCTAGCCTACGAAGGAATTACTCACTCCCGGCGGTGAGCATCATGAAATTGGTGATGAAGGATGGTTGATGATGACGATGCCGGAAGATCCCCCTCTCCGGAGCCCCAAACGGACTCCAGATCTGGCCTCCCGATGAAGAACAGGAGGTGGCAGTGGCTCCGTATCGTGAAACGCAATAAAACTTCCTCCCTTATTTTTTCTCTGGAATTGTGAATTTATAGCGTTGGAATTAGGTCAGACGGCCGCATGTGGGCCCCACGAGGTACCAAGGCGCGCCTGGGGGGGGTGGCGCGCCCTGGTGCCTCGTGGGCACTGGGTGGCCCCCCTTCTGTTGATTCTTGCGCCAATAATTTTTATATATTCCATAAAAATTCTCCAAAAAGTTTCATCCAAATCCAAGAACTTTGATTTCTGCACAAAAACAACACCATGGCAATTATGCTGAAAACAGAGTCAGTCCGGGTTAGTTTCATTCAAATCATGCAAATTAGAGTCCAAAACAAGAGCAAAAGTGTTCGGAAAAGTAGATACGACGGAGACGTATCAGAGACGCACCCGCATGGCATTCTTTGGGCCTTCCATGACGTAAAAAATCGTGGTAGAAGTGAGGGCGAGGAAATTTTCGGGGAATTCCCGGTTACGGTGGGTGGTCGGGGCCGAGCGATGCAGTGTGGTTTGCGCATTTCTCTCGTACGCGCGCGTGTGTGCGAGGCGTTCGCTAACTGAACCGGAGCGAGGCGTTCGCTTACTGAACCCGAGGGATCGCATTAGCTACGTACTGAAGCCGATCGATCCCTTCACTGCTAAGTGAACCCAAGCGATTCCTTCGCAGCTAACTGAACCCGGGCGATTCCTTCGCTGCTAACTGAAGCCGGTCGAGCCCCCCGTACGTGCGAGGCATAGCCGGCTGGGTTGCCTCTCGATGAACAGTGCCCGTTGCTGCCGCGCGCACGATACACGTAGACGCGAGTCGAGACGCATCGATCGAGCCGGTTGGTTGGTTGTGGAAGAACAGTTCCCGTTGCTGCCGTCCACTCGTACGCCCCACCCCAGCCGGTGGGTTGGCTATGGATGAACAGTACCCTGGCCATGTGAAGGTGGTTGGCGCTGGATGAACAGGACCCCTAGGAGGCCAGTCGGTTGGGGGTGGATGAACAGGACCCCATGGAGGCTGGATGAACAGTAGCCGGTGGTGGCTGGAGGAAGTCGACGGTGGATGAACAGTAGCTGGTGGAGGCTGGAGGGAGGTCGACCGTGGATGAACAGTAGCCGGTGGAGGCTGGAGGGAAGTCGACGGTGGATGAACAGTAGCTGGTGTATGCTGGAGGGAGGTCGACCGTGGATGAACAGTAGCCCGTGGAGTCCCGTTTTGCGGTACACCACACCCCTCCCAATGAACAGGACCCCCGTTTCGACCGTAGGCAGTTGGGGAGAAGTCTGTTTTCTCCGTTTTGCGGTACGCCAGAGCCCTCCCGATCAACAGGACCCCGTTTCGACCGTAGGCGCTCGAACAGAAGTCCGTTTCCTCCGTTTTGCGGTACGCCAGACCCCCAGCCAATAAACAGGACCCCGTTTCGACCATAGACGGTCGAACAGAAGGCCGTTTCCTCCGTTTTGTGGTATGCCAGACCCCGAGTCGATGAACAGGACCCCGTTTCGGCTGTTCCGTCCAAGCCGGTTGGCTCCCGATGAACAGGACGCGTTTCGACCCAGTCGCTTGGCTCCCGATGAACACGACGCTGTTTCCTCCGTTCCGACCCAGCCGGTTGGCTACCGATGAACAGGAGGCCGTTGCTGCCATTCATTGCCTCTCTCTCCATGTACACGAGCCCTGGCCGTACGTATGCGCGAGTACGCGTTCGAGACCCCGCCTGTATATATACGTACGTGGCCGTATTTTTTGCTGTGTGGCTATACGTACGTGTACACGATTTAAACGGGGCTGCCTGAACTACTATGTCGGGGGCTCTACTACAACACGTGCCGCTCCTTACACGCCCATGGTTCATCATTGCAGAGAGACTGATCGACCAGTATGTACGTACACGTTCGCGACCAGACAGACAACGCTATGTACGCTTCGACCGGGTGGGTCCCAGCTATAAGGGAGGATAAGGAGGCACTTCCTAGTGTGCGAATGGTGGGTCCCAGCTGTTAGGTGGAGGAATCATTTTTTTGCGTGTAATAAGGAGGCACTTCCTTTCGTGCGAAGATGTAGCTGGTGGGTCCACCTGTCAGCCTCACCGCGTACAGTCCTCTTTCGATGGTTGTCGTTCATTGACCAGGTTGACTACGCCGTGCCGAGAGCACCAAGGCGGTAGACGACGGTGAGGCCTAGGAAGGGAATGACGCGGAGCCGGGGAAGATGCGGTAGTGGACGCCCACGTGGAGGGGAGTACGAGGGTTGACTGGTTCGGCTGCGGTGTGAGGCTGCCGTCGCCGGAGAATAACAGGGGATGTGGGTGAGTAGAGGGAAGGCCTGGCCAGAGGTGGGAGTAGGGTGGGGCGGTGAGGGCTGCGTGGCATCACAGCCGGGCACGGGAGGCTGGAGTAGGCAGTCCCGCCGGCACTAGTTTGGGCGACTGGAGCAAGAAGATCAGAGATTGAAGAAGCAGCACGGCTGTTGGATGAACATCCAATGGTCACTGCTGCTAGAATCATTTGTTGACTAAGTTGACAAAGCCCTACGTATGCGTCAACTTAGTAGGCCCACAAGTCAGCCTCAAAATCTGGTGGGTCCTAGTTGTCATGGGGAGGAATCATTTATTTTTCGCGTAATAAGGAGGTACTTCCTTCCGTGCGAAGATGTAGCTTGTGGGTCCCGGATGCCAGGGGGAGGAGTCATTTTTTTTGCGCGTAATAAGGAGGCACTTCCTTGCGTGTGAAGATGTAGCTGGTGGGTCCAAGCTGTCAGGGGGAGGAATCATTATTCTTGCGCGTGATAAGGAGGCGACCATGGACCATGTGGGTCCCAGCTCTGAGCCTCTGCACGTACAGTCCTCTTCCGATGGGTGTCATTCGTTCACCGCGTTGACGACGCCGTGCCGAGAGCACCAAGGCGGTGGACGACGACTAGGCTAAGGGTGGGAACAACCCAGAGCCGGGGAAGACTCGGCAGTGGATGCCCACGGGGAGGGGAGTACGAGGGTTGACTGGTTCGGCTGCGGTGTGAGGCTGCCGTCGCCGGAGAACAACAGAAGGTGTGGGTGAGTAGAGGGATGGACTGGCCAGCGGTGGGAATAGGGTGGGGCGGTGAGTCCTTCGCGGTAGCACAGCCATCCATCGGAGTCGGGAGCAGGCGGTCCCGTCGGCGCTGGTTTCGGCGGCTGGAGCAAGAGATCAGAGATTGAAGAAGCACAGCGGCCGTTGGATTAACATCGAACGGTCATGCTGGTAGAATCGATTGTTCACTAAGTTGACAAAGCCTTGCGTACCCGTCAACTTCGTAGGCCCACAAGTCAGCCTCCAAATGTGTGGTAGACAGCATACAACCCATTTGCTATTTTTGTGAATAATTTACAGCCCATCTGCTAATTCTTAAGGAATTTATTACAGCCCATTTTTGGACCAGTACCACAGTCAATAAATTCAACGAAATTTCACATACTTCGGTGTAGTCCGAACTATTTTAATCCTGAAACTTCGCATTAGTTTCAAACTAATTTAAAAATAAATAAATTAAATAAAATAAAATCCAATGATCTTTAAAATCTCAAAATCCGAAGAAAAAAGCCTAAATTTGAAACTAATTGCCAGTTTGCTGTGTTTTTTTATATTTACAACCTTTTTCTTATTAATTATTTCAAACAATTTTTTGGGCAAGCCGAATGCATGCCTCCTTGTCTAGATTTGCAGCCCAGCAATTCGCAAAAAGCAATTGCAGCCCAGCACGGTCCCGCCAGCGCGGGAGGAAGAGGACAAGAGATTGAAGAAGCATGTTGGCCGTTTGATTTACATCCAACGCCTCGGCTATCAGAATCGTTTTGTTGACCAAGTTGACAACGCCTTGCGTGGGATTCACCCTCGTGGGCCCACAATGTGAGTTTCCTATTCTGTGCCTGACATTCAGCCCATTTCACATTTTTTAGAATTTACAGCCCATTTGCTAAAAAAATCGAAATACACCCATTTGCTGGGTTGGGTGAAAAAATAATGTTGCGGGCATGCTGCAACCAATAAATTTTTTTTCTTAGAACTTACAGCCCATTTGCTTCTTTTCTAAATACACACATTTGCTGGGCTGGCTGGACAAAGCAATGATATAAAAAAAGAGCAATGATATAAAAAAAACTGGGGTCGGCATTCGTTTGGACAAGAGATTTTCTTTAATGATTTACAGGATGGCTGAAAAAATAATGTTGCAGTCTGCAATCGATTAACCTTTTTAGTAGAATTTAAAGCCCAATTGTTTTTTTTTGAAATACACCAATTTCTTGGCTGGATTAAAAAATAATGTTGCGGACAAGCCCCATTTAAAATTTTCGGTTAATTTACAGTCATTACCTTTTTTTAGAAATACACACATTTGCTTATCTGGGTTAAATAGTAATGTTGGTCTGGCCAGGGCATTATTATAAAATATAAGACATTTTTTAGGCTATTTTAGCCTACCAAAACATCCTATATTTTTATACGGAGGGAGTAGAAAATAAGAACTTAGCTATGCGTTTTTTCTTAAAAAAAGGTAACTCCGCGTCCCACAGCCCATTCGAGAACTGCTGGATCCTGGTGTCAGCATGTCGTGGGCTGCGCATATAATAGGCTAGGCAGGCCAAAGCCCAGTTATAAAACAATCTTTGGTGACTGCCTCTCCTTATTTAATTCACTCGTTTATTTACTACGTTGATGAGTTTCTCAAAAAAAAATTACTACGTTGATGACAACCTGGTGGGTCCGGGATGACAGTATTTTACTGGAGGTGAGACTCTTATTTTTTGCTTTTACTATTTATATTTCTGCTAGCAAAACATTTGTTTCGCGTCAGTCGCCGGCCGCAGGGTGGCGGGAGCATGCGTTCCGGCCGTCGCTGGTTTGGGAGGCTGGAGGAAGAAGAAGACGGGAGATAGAAGATGTAAGAGAAAACGCACGCCAGCTGTTCGATATGAATCAAACCATTAGCAGAAAGAAAACACCCTTTTGACAGTTGATTCATTCAGACGAACAGTAGTAGTACTAATTAATTTGCTTCCACCACAACTACATTTTTAGAAGCTGAAGCTGAACCAGACACTAGCCACGGCCAGCGCCAGCTGCACAGCCCCGGCCAGCGCCACCCCCGCGGCCACGACATCCGACATCACCACGGCCGCGGTCACCGCCACCACCATGGCCACCACCAGCGCCACCCCCACGGCCGCGACCTCCGCCACTGCCACGGCCACCGCCGTGGTACATTGCGTGGAATCAGGAAAAGTTGGAGCGGAGGGCGTGGAAATAAGCTTCGGCGGCATGAGCGTCCAAGGCAAGCCATTCGTCCACGGCGGGTGCGGGGGCCCCAAACAGCTGCTCCGCCTCCGCCTTCTTCTGGGCAACTAAGCCCAGGTCCATCTCATCCCATAATAGATCCAGAGGATTCGCGGGATGCTCATCCTCCTCCTCTCCAAAATTGAACGCGAGTGGGTGCTCCTCTGGTTGCGCCATTGACGAGGGAGTGCTGGTGGGTTGGAGATGGGAATGGGAGGCGCCAGAGAAAGGATTTGGGGGATAGAGGGTACGACAGCGGCGTCTTATAGGCTGCCGCGGGCGCCATTAAGGAGGAGGTAAGAGCGGCGGCGGGCGGTCAAAGGGCGCGTCTCCCGGTGAGAAAAGCTGCTGCCGCCGGCTCACATGCCTCCCGGATGCACATGGATGACGCGTCACAGTCTCCGTAATTGGAGAGATTAATGACATGCAGCCATTGCCGGTGGTGCATTTGATGCCGCGCTTCTTAAATCCCCCGGCAGCGCGAGGGCCGAGGGGGAAGAAGATGAAACTTCCATCACGTGCTGGTGGTTGGGGTATGGAGCGAGCTGGATTTAAGAGGGGGTGGGGAGCACGGCGTGAGGCAGTGCCGTCGGCCCCTGGGCGGCAGCAGGCAGTCCAGCCGCGCTGGTTTGGGCGGCGGGACAACTAGCAGAGGGAAGACTGAAGAAGAACGTTAGACGCGAATTTGTTTTTCAGTGGCTCTCGACGGGGTATTTTTTTAGCTTGCCTCTCCATGATACAACTTGTTATTATATCCTCCCAGTCCATGGTGGACCAGCAGCCCATTTGCTGGGCGGCCCAATCTACAGAAAACAACACTTGGCAAAGCCCAAAAACAATGCAGTATTGTGTTTTTTTAGAGGCCGAAAACAAGATGGCCGGGGCTGAACGGGGCGGTTCAACCGGGTACGGGGTACCGGATGTCAGTCTGAAATATGCTGGGTACCCTGTGTGTTCGAGCGTGAGAATGCGATGGGTCATTCGTGTAGGATACAGTCGATCTGATCCCATGTAGTGTTCATGTGTTAGCAGGCTATCAGTGCTTGTAAAGACTGAGCAAAAGATAAATAATAGTTGATGCGCCCTTGCAACCTTAACAAGCAGGTGCCATTCTTCTCGGGATGATGGTGTGCCATGTGACACTCACACGTCACAAGCCCACAACATACAAGTTAACACACCAAGTACAACAGAAAAGGTAAACATTCAGATCAAACTTAGGTTCACAGGATATGTTCTCCTCAAAAGATTCACATATACACAAGTTCAGCACATTTATGCATCAGAATGATTGAGAGATCACAAGCCAATATTCATAGCCAACATTCACAATCAACAAAAAAGATTCACGTATACAAGTTAAGCATGTTTATGCATCCAAATGATTGAGAGATCACAACCAATATCCTCCATCGACACACTTTAATTACCTGGGGTGCAGACTGGTTAAGTGGTGTTCACTCGGTGGTACGTCTTACTAAAATTAGTGCTTGTCTGAGCAAACTTTCGAGTACATAAGAGGCAGCACAGATCATCTGAACTTTGCTTGTAGGTTATCCTCATGATGGTGGCCTCGATGCCGCGAGAGGTTTGAGCATCTTGGGCACTACTTTCATCCAACTAGTTTACTGGCTCATGTTGGTCCTGTAGCTCACCAAAATTCTACTGTGCAGACAAGGAGGCGGTGGACAAAATGAACCACCAAAAGTTTTTTTGCAGTTGAACTGAAATGGAGCATCCCTAGGGTGCAGACTGGTTAAGTGGTGTTCACTCTGGCACTTCTTCTTGTCAACATCGATGCTTGTCTGTGTGAACTTTGGAGTACATAGGAGCCAGCATAAGTATCTAACCATCTGATCATTTTGTGCAGTTCTGCTGAAATCGGCAACGTAACGCTTTGCTTGTAGGGTCTTTCCATTATCTTAATGGCTAAAGGAGGCAGTGAAGGCAATGAACCATCCACTGTGATTGCCATGCTTATTATCTACTCGTGGATTAGATTAATCGAAAGGGTGACAATATTTCCAGCAGTCGAGCATCCCTGTTTGCACAGATATTGAGAAAGTGAGATTTACTATAATAGCGGCACTAGTTCATTAATGGCTAAAGATAGCAACATAGTAGCCTTGCTTAAAGGGTGGTATTAGTTTATTTTATCAGTGGCATAGGCTCATCACACAAAGAATTGGCGTGTACATAAGTTGCATTAGATTAACATGCAAAACTAAAGCACTTTCTCATGACAGTAGCAAAAAGTAGCACAATACCAAATTACCAATAGATATGACAAAGAACAATAATTAGGACGAAGGCTGTAGGCCGGTACCAACCTGTGTGAGGAAGCTTATCAACTAGTACTTCCTTTGACTGGAAGCAGAGAAAAGCGACTGACAGGAAAGTAAGGAGGCAGTTGAGGCAATGAACCACCCAAAGTCTTTGTGCAGTTCCACTACTGTTGGCACATATATAGAGAAAGTGAGATTACTGTAATAGTGGCACTGGTTGATGAAACATACACTAACAAATAGAAGCATCCTCATTATCTTAATGGGTAAAGATAGCAACATAGTGGCCTTGCTTAAAGAGAGGTATTAGTTTATTTTATCAGTGTCAATTAGCTCAACACGCAAAATATAGCCATGTATCATCGGTTGCAAAGATTTAACGTGCAAAGATAAAAGACTTTCTCATGACAATAGCAAGCACCACTGGTACAGCGAGCTGCTATACAAACGGTTTTTAACCCCTTTTCGCGACACAGTTTGAAACCGTCGCCTTGCCTGTGTGTGCGATAGGGGGGGTCTTCCCACACGACCCAGAAACCGTCCGCGATAGGGAGCACGCAAGCATACGTTTCACAGAACTAAGCGTATGCGATGCCCGCACCTTTCCCAAACGCTCCGTCCTTGCTACTCGTTTGTGCTCACATTACCATCGCACTCGGTATTCTGTGCTGCAATGTTTGCGATGCTCACCCCATCACAAATAGTTCACAATTTTACACCGTATGCGAAGCTTGAATATCCCACACATTTGTATGTACATAAATGTTTGAGATGTATAAAATGTCCCAAACGATTCATCCGTATTACCCGTGTCGGATGAAGGCCTATCGCACACGTTCTTCTATGAGCAAACATTTACGATGCACACGACATCATAAACAGTTCATAATTTCCTAGCGTGTGAGATAAGGTCACTTTCACAAACATTTATTAAGAAGGAACTGTGTGCGTTCTTGTTGTTAATCTCACACGTTTTTTCTTGTCTGATCGTGTGTGCAGTAGAGTTTCATCGCACACGTACTGATCCGAGAAACGTGTCTGATCTTGGCATTTATCACAAACATTTTGCTTTCGCAAACCGTGTGCAGTGTAATGGCCTGCAGATCATAATTTATCCCTAATTTAATCCCTGCATTTAAAATTCACAGAATTTGAAATTGAAACAGATTTTCAATATGAAAGTAGGCAATCACTTATTTCACATCGAAAAATGTTTATTACAAATACAAGTTCAAGGACGAATGAATAATTCAATGCACAGGTACATGTACTGAAGAACTACAGAAACAGCAAGGAAAGAATGATGAACCACAGTTGTACTAAAGACTGTAAAGAGAGAGGTGGAAGACATTATGGTTGCTGGAGAAGGTGAAGCGGAATGCCCATATTGTGCCCTCCTCCATGCCTAATGCGCGCACGACTCTAGGCCAACCCCTTGTGATGGCCGCCCGCCCATCCTTCACTGTCTTCATTAGCACTTCTCGATGCTCATTGTAGTCTCGATAAAATACTTTAACCTTCATTGCATGTCCACCAATCATGTACTTTGTGAGGTAATCTTGAGTAAACTGCTTTGGGAACCACCGCAAACGAAAAAGATTCAGACATTGTTGTCTAACAACTCATTATGGGCAGTAAAAAGAGAAGGCTACAGAGTTTGTAGTTACCATCCTACAGCTCACTATTGTGTTGGATAGAGTGTAGACAAATAATTTAATTGCCATCGGTCGTATCTTTTTGCTAATAATTCTTATCAGTTTCCTCACTTGATGCTCGTTCATGAATATCTCATTGCCCCATACGCAAAAAGGGTCGAGGCATGGATCTTTGCCTAGGACATATGTACCTACAAGCAACAAGTCTATATTGGAAGCTAAAAAGTGTCCAGCCGTGGATTTGTATGTAGTACATTATGGAACAGAGGTAGTATAAGCCGAGGGATGAAACTAACCTCGGTGGAAAATGCTGGCCACTCCCGTTGTTGTCCTGCGTAAGTACATGGAAAGGCGTGATAAGTACTACAGGCTTAACATCAACCAAATATAGCCATGGTAAATAACAACATCTCAAAATGACAGCTTGAATGTGTTGGTTTCAGCATGATGTTAAAGCAGATAAAAAATGGAAGGGAATGTTAACTACAACAGGCTTAACAGGGACCAAATATTTTAATTCAAACTGGTACTGTTGAAAATTAATAGAACATAGCTCATGCTTAAACATCACACTGCATAAATATGTAAAACTGAAATAAAGGGCATGTGTTAACTTCACCAGGCATAACAGGAACCAAATATAGCCGTTCAAACTGGTATTGATGAAATCGAATTGCACAGTTCATACTTGAACATAATAAACATCACATTGTGAATAACTGAAATAAACAAGGCATATATGCTCACTATAACAACCTAATATAGCCATTGAAAACTGGACAGAGGCTCACTGCAACCAACCTAACAAGCAAATACAGATAAACAAGGCACCTGCTTGAAAACTGGACAAAGGCTCACTTCAACCAACCTAGCTAACAAGCAAATACAGATAAACAAGGCATCTACTTGAAAACTGAACAAAGGCTCACTGCATCCAACCTAACAAGCAAATACAGATAAACAAGGCATCTGCGTGAAAACTAGACAAATGCTCACTGCAACCAACCTAACAACCAAATACAGATAAACAAGGCATCTGCTTGAAAACTGGACAAATGCTCACTGCAACCAACCTAACAACCAAATACAGATAAACAAGGCATCTTCTTGAAAACTGGACAAATGCTCACTGCAACCAACCTAACAACCAAATACAGATAAACAAGGCATCTACTCACTATAAACAACCAAATATAGCCATTCGTGAAACTGAAGTGGACAATTCATACTTAAACATCAGATAGCCATATTGAACATTACATTTTAGCATAACTGAAATAATTAAACACGACACAGTTAAAACATCGCATGGCAAAAGCTACTACAGCAATGGGTACGAGTTGGCTAGCTAGAAAAAGTAAGATTTGCTTATAGGATATTGCCTCACTTGTCATGGACGAGATCCTTCCACTTGGAAGAGCACAGACCCAGGGTGCGATCCCTGATGTCGTAGATGGGTTGTCTCACCTTGGAAGAGCCATAGTGGGTGCCCTTCTCGTGGTCGTGGTCGATGAGATCTGACTTGGCAGCTGAGGATCCCAAGCCACCGCCATAGAACGTGTCCTTCAGAAATGACATAATGGGCTCGATGGCGTACAAGGATCGCAAATCCTTGACCGCGAGGTGGAGGAGATAAGCAACGGGGCCTTCGAAGAGATCGACGGTGGTTGAACCAGAGGCGTTGGGGATGGACCACTTAACCTATGACATGGCCCGCGTTAAGCCTTCGCTGTCGACGAGCTTGATGTCGTAGATGGCTGTCCTGAGATTCAGTAATACGCGAGCCCGCTGACGTGAAGCCTTCGCCATGGCGACGTAGTCAACGTCCTCACCGGCTTCCGTGGTGAGGTGTTCCTCCGAGATCGACAGGTTGGCACGAACGGCGGCCACCCCGACATCGTCCGGAGGAGAGGCCATGATAGACCTCCTTTTGGTCGTACGCTCCTCGGGCTCCCCGGGATATGTGGTCGGGCTTAGGCTGCGACTGTCTGGAGTAGGGGATGGGGATCTGGGGGAAGGGACACCGCAGGCCTCATCTAAAAACTAAGGGCGGCGAGGGTATGGGAATCGGTGGGTAACCTGAACTTATCTAAGCTAGGAGGCACGAGCAGACCGGCAGGGGTTGGCGGCGGCGACGGTGGCGGCGAGCTAGGGTTCGAGCGGGGGGGAGGTGTAGAGTGTGGAGGGGGGACAGGGTTAGGCCGGGTGGTGTTTGAGGACATGCCGCGGCTACTGAAATTTTTAGTAATGGTGGGTGGAGATGGTGGTGGACGAGGGAGGGCGACGGTTCAAATGCCTCGGCTACTGGAATCTTACTATGAGGTCGGTGGTGGAGGTGTAAGGGCGACGGTTGAAATACCGCGGCAACTAAAATTTGGGTAAAGGAAATGAAGCGGGGCGGGAGCAACCAGATCGCACACGGTCCAAACATAATAATTGTGTATGATAATAAGGAAAAGCCGTGGAACCACAATTTTTGCAACGCTCAAGGCGGGTAGCTTTTTTTGAGATTTCTAGCTAGCTGGTTTATCGCACACGGTTCGTCCTAATTTTCAGACGCATACGTTTTTTTGAGATCAACTTTGATGCGCGGGCCCACGGGTAGGCGCGTCGTCAAAGATCGGGTGAGAGGGGCCAGAAGACAACAACCACATGGAAGTGGCCAAATATATGTAGGAATAAAGGGTGTGATGTTTAAATACACAATGCACAACTTTGATGTGCATCTCCCTCACAAACCGGAAAGCCCCCTTGGATATCTATAATGATGGGTTAAGGTCGTAGCTAGGTGCCTGCCCCACCCCCACTTCGTGTCGGCGGGAAATATTAGGTGATACCGATGTTTAGGTGATACCATGATACGGTCTTCTGGTAGCCATTGGATCTCAGATACGGTGGCCACTGGGAGCTCTAGAACATTTTGCAAAAAAGTCATTCAAAAGTCTTAAAATTGCGTGCAGATACAAGAGCTAATCAGATACCGTCGGATCTGAGATCCAACGGCCCAGAAGTCAGTAGCATGGTATCACCCAAACCATAGTATCACCTGAAACTTTCCCGTACTCATACTTTGGTCGGACATGCATGCATGACCTACCATAAGACGGACCAAGTGAATATATCATGGCCAAGCAACCACTGTTGTTGTCGGTCAAAAAGGGATATAATAGACCACTCGGGCCCATAGATTGGACCATCACCGTAACCTGCATGGGGCCCAAATTGATGTATGTTGGAAGGGTGATGTGTTTTAAATACCCATTAATGTACAATTTTGATGTGGTGCCTACCTCACAAAATGGATATAACCCCCATGAAAGGTAGGTAGTAATTAAGGACGACGTCGATGTATGTAGGGTGTCAATCCAACCCACCATTTCGAGCGCATGGGAGGGAATCCTGAGAATGCATGAGCTCGAACTTTTTGCTCGGACATGTCACCATGACCAGTGGTAACACGAACCAGGAGGAATCCATTCATGGCCAAACCCCCTCGTTGTCGGCCAAAGGGATGATATATATAGACTGGGCCCACAGATAGGCGTGTCGTTGAAAACCGCACATGGGAGACGGGGTCGATCAGAAGATCCTATACGTGCCTTGCATGCGGCCCAAATATATGTATATATGGGTGGTGGTGTGTGATGTGTTCAAATCCCTAATGCACAACTTCGATGGGGCACTAGCTGCATTACAAACCGAACACCGTACCCCGAGGAAGCCATGTTACGTATGATGTCGGTTCCCCAACTTCGAGCCGGCGGGAGGGAATCGAACAAATGTTCCCCAACTAAATTTGGTCTGACATGTCGTGACCTATACCAAGAGGAAACCATCATGGTCAAACCCTTCTCGTACGTTGACAGGTCACTACAGACAAATTTTCAAAGCAAGTACATTGTGGGTCAAAGGATAGAACATGCGGGCCCACAGATCTCAAACGTGGTGGGTCAAAGGATAGAATGTGGCGGGCCCACAGATCAATCTTGATCATTCTCCGGTTTTTCAAAACAACAAATAACAAAAAACATCATTCTCCAAATTTTGAAAACAAGTACATTGTGGGTCAAAGGATAGAACGTGCGGCCCACAGATCTCGAACGTTGTGTGTCAAAGGATAGAACGTGGTGGGCCCACAGATCAATCTTGATCATTCTATGATTTTTCAAAACAACAAATGACAAAAAAAACATCATTCTCCAAATTTTGAAAACAAGTATCTCAAGATTTATTTAATCGACATGACAGGTCACTACAGACACATTTAGATGCTAAATGTCTATAATGGCCGTATCATGGTGCTTAAATGAAGCTTGAGATATAGCAACTTCCCACCCGGTCACCCATCCTTAGACTGCTCCAGCCCTAAGCTCGCTTAACTTGTGCATTCTATTCGACTAGGCTAGTGGATGAGAAGCTGTCCCTTGCTGATAAGAGTTGCCTCCTCGCGTTTAAGGCATTTACCGATAGTCACCGTGTGGGACCTAGTCCTTACTATCACACACGTTTGTGCTTTTAGAAACTGTCTGCAATCTTTACATACCGGACCACTTCCATTCAAATTTACATTATTTTTTAACTACTTAAAACCACTAGCCGGAAGAAGCAAAAGCTTTGCCTTTTCATTAATTAAGAACAAGATAGTTGCCCAGTTAATTGCGGAAAACCAGGCTAAATCCGATACAAACAGGGCCTAAACCTACGGGAACTCTTGGCTGAGCATGAATTGGTACAGGCCTTCGTCCACGCATCTGATACGCTCGCGGAACTACTGTACCGCAATATCGATCTCCGCCCTGGATATTTCATTGGCGACGGTCGATTCCAAGCAGCGACGAGTATTTTGCTCTGCTTCGTCGTTGGCGGCACCTGGGGGGCCGAGGAGGTCGAAGAGCCAATTGACCAGCCCGTTGGCGTCGTGGCGGCGGATTCTGGCAGTGTGAACTTCGTCCGGCGCAATTATGGCGCTAACGGCGTCTTCCCATTCCTGGCGGGGAATCGGGATGCTTACAGGCCCTGGAAACGGCCTCTCGAGTGGTTGAGTCAATAGGATGCTGACATGGCTCCGCTCAGATAGTGCGGCGCACCGCACCTGATGCGTGGCGGCGTTCTCCCGCTCTTGCGCGGCAGCGCTTTGCCACTCTTGCTCCGCTCCGCTCCATGGGCGGCGATGAACACATGTGTAGACATTAGCCCGCTCAAGCACTGGGGTGCGATGATACCGCTCACGCTTGGCGGCGCATGGCCGTTCTGGCTCTCCGGCCTGCTCTAGCTCGTTCTCCTCGACGAGGAGGTTGATGACGGCGGCGGCGCTTCACCGGAATGGCATGCTTGGAATGGTATACTGCGGTATGGCCGGTGTGTCGCCGCCTAGCCCTCTTTGCCCACTAACACTGGAAGCGGGAAACCGATGGGGGGAGTGGCAGGAAACCAATTTGGGAGGAGTGGCGGGAAACCGAATTGGGGAGTGGCGGGAAACTGTAGCGTGTTTGCATATATAACACCATTAATATGGAAAACTTGGGAAAGAAGGAAGCGCGAGCTAGCACGATGCGTGCACACAGTTCTTACCCATGGGTGCCAGACGGTTGAACAGAACTGCTTTAAATTATTCAGGGTTCGTTTGGCATTTTTATACATTATAATAGAGTTTTCTAGGCATTTAATGTGCAAAATTCAAATTTGAACTACAAATACATGCTCCAGTGCACCAAAATGGGTTCAAAAATCATATATGTGTCCTTGGGTGCATGTTTAGGTCACATGCAAGGAATGGGGATGAATTACAAATATCTCGGCGTCTTGGCTCGGCCTCAAACATTGAGAAGCATGGTTTTTAAATCCCCATAAATCCAAAACTCACCTGAAATTCATGAAACTTTACATGGTGTCATGACATGGCACATATATGCCATGGTAAAAAAAACTAACCAATTTGGGGCAAGTTTTGGTACAAGACTCTTACAAACCGGAGCTTCTCGCAAGAAACCTTCGATAGGGAACGTGTCACCCTTGTGGGCGAAATGACAATCGCTGCCTCTTCTCGCCTTGTATTTTTTTTCTACAGGCAGCATAGACCAATAGAAGATTTGTGCTGAAATATGGAATTATTCAGGGTTCGTTTGGCCTTTTTATACATTAATTGAGTTTTCTAGGCATTTTAATGTCCATAATTCAAATTTGAACTACAAGCACGTGATCCAGTGCACCAAAATGGCTTCAAAAACCATACATGTGTCCTTGGGTGCATGTTTGGGTCCCATGCAAGAAATGGGTATGAATTACAAACATCTCGGTGTACTGGCTTGGCCTCAAACATTGAGAATATCGGTTTTTAAATCCCGGTAAATCCAAAACTCACCCGAAATTCATGAAACTTGGCATCGTGTCATGACATGGCACATATATGCCATGGTAAAAAAAATTGTCCAATTTGGGGCAAGTTTTGGTACACGCCTCTTACAAACCGGAGCTTCTAGCAAAAAGCCTCGTGGTTCCGATAGGGAACGTGTCACCCATGTGGGCGAAACGACAATGCTGCCTCTCCTCGCCTTGTATTTTTCTTCTATAGGCAACATAGACCAACAGGAGATTCGCGCCGAGATATTGAATTATTTAGGGTTCGTTTGGCCTTTTTATACATATATTAATTGAGTTTTCTAGGCACATAATTCAAATTTGAACTACAAGCACATGCTCCAGTGCACCAAAATGGCTTCAAAAACCATACATGTGTCCTTGGGTGTATGTTTAGGTCACATGCAAGATATGGGGATGAATTACAAACATCTCGGCGTACAGGCTCGGCCTCAAACATTGAGAATCTCGGTTTTTAAATCCCCGTATATCAAAAACTCACCCAAAAATCATGAAACTTGGCATCGTGTCATGACATGTCACATATATAACATGGTAAATTTTTTGTCCAATTTGGGGCAAGTTTTGGTACAAGCCTCTTACAAACCGGAGCTTCCAGCAAGAAGCCTCGTGGTTCCGATAGGGAACGTGTCACCCTTGTGGGCGAAACGACAATTGTCACTGCCTCTTCTCGCCATGCATTTTTTCTACAGGAAACGTAGACCAACAGGAGATTCGCGTTGAAATATGGAATTATTCAGGGTTCGTTTGGCCTTTTTATACATTAATTGAGTTTTTAGGCATTTAATCCCCATATTTCAAATTTGAATTACAAGCACATGCTCTAGTGCACCAAAATGGTTTCAAATAACATACATGTGTCCTTGGGTGCATGTTTAGGTCCCATGCAAGAAATGGGGATGAATTACAAACATCTCGGCATCCTGGCTCGGCTTCAAACATTGAGAATCTCGGTTTTTAAATCCCCGTAATTCCAAAACTCACCCGAAATTCATGAAACTTGGCATAGTGTCATTATATGGCACATATATGCCGTGGTAAAAAAATTGTCCAATTTGAGACAAGGCGCACACATTAATAGCCAACGTAGGCATTTTGGAACAAATAGATGACACGTTAATATCGCAAACGGTTGTGTTGTCTGAACCGTGGGCGTTCCACTAACCATTTACATGCGGCCACGGGTCCCTCTTTTTATTGGAGAGTACTACCTCGGTCCTGGTTTATTGGTCCTCTTTGTATTTTGTGCAAAAAATTGACCATACTAGGTGGCGTGCATGCAGCTGTTTGATTAGACGGGTCGAGTGCGAGAAGTCCGCCGCGCAGGCTTGATGGGACACGTGCGAGCAGTCCACCACGCACGCTCGACGGGACCCGTGCAAGCTGTCTGCCGTGCAGGCTCACCGGGAAGCGAGCTCTTTGACCTCCACCCACTGCCTTGCTCCCAACTTCTCCATTAATGGCGGCCGAGCAGGCTCATCGGGAAGCGAGCTCTTTAACCTCCAGCCGCCTCTTCGCTCCCAACTTCTCCATTAATGGCGGCCAAGCTGCTGTTTAACATGCGGTTAATGCACCTGGACGGAAGGTGTTAGCTTGTGATCCCATGGCCCCGCTCAACGATAGCTAGCATTGTTTTGTTCGTGCCTCGCTGAGAACGTGAATTTTAGCCTGTTTTCGACTCGTATACATGTACCTACGAGGTTACGAACAAAATAATACGACGACAAATTGACAATGGCAACGGATAATAATTGTCTTACATATCCTAGATAATTTCCAATTTAAAATGCCACATGCGGCAACGCCCGAAAGAACAGGGGTAAGAGAAGAAGAAAAAAAAGAGGAAGAAGGAAGTCGCTGCTCTCTACTTCTCGATGGATCGCTTGGCAAAGAGTTCTTCCAGCTCCTTCTTCACATCCTCATGACTTTGCTTGACTGCAGCCACGGATTCCTCCACCTGCAGCTCACGCTCGATGCGGAGCTTCTTAAAGTCATCCCCAAGTTCATGGATGACGGCTGTCAGCGTCATCCACGAGGCTACGCTCTTCTCATACAGCTCCCTCCAGCTGGCGGCCTCCTCCTTCTGCTTGTCGAGCTTCGCATTATCACCCATGAGTTTCACGACGAGGCCGGTCGCCTTATCAACCGAGGCATCGCTAATCTCGAGCAGCTTCTCCAAGCTGGCGAGCAGCTCCTACTGGTTAATTAGGCCAGCGAGAATGTCGTCATCGCAGGCTAAGGACTTCAGCCCTGCCAGCTCATCGAGTTCACCGACGCGGCGAGAGCGCTTGTGAGAGCCCTCGCCTGCCCGTGAGAGCTCGTTTGAGGGCTCCGCGGCACGGCAGGACATCTCTGCTGCGGCTGCCGCGTTGCGGCGGGACCTCTCTAGTGCTTCCGTGGCCTTGGTCTTTGCTCCCTGATTATATGTCGACCTAGAAATCCTCCTACCGGCTGCGTCGCGGCGGCCTAGATGGATCTATTGCGGGCACTCGAGGGCTCTCGCAGGCACATGCGCGCTATGCTCAATAAGCTGATGGACGATGACATCCCCCGCTGGGTGAAGCTGTAGGAGGAGAGCTATGCCGCGTTGGATAAGTCGGCCGGTGTCATCCGTGGACTAAGGGGTGACAAGGTGAGGCTCCACACCGAGCGTGACCTGATGAGGGCAAAGATCGCCGGCAGGGCGAAGCAGCATGAGGAGACAACTGCCGTGTTGAAGAAGACAGCCGTCATGGTCAGGAAACTTATGGACGAGAATGCTAAGCTCCGCATGGAGCATGAAATGCTCCTGGAGGGATCTGTAGATGCTCGCAAGCGACGTATTGAGGACGTGAAAGAGATCAAGGTGGACGAAATGACGAAGATGGCAGAGTAGATCGAGGTGAAGTAGAGAGCAGCGACCCAGATCGTTGTCTGCGTCTTCCTTATTTTGCCCTTGTGTCTTTCGGGCGTTGCCGCATGTGGCATCTTTAATTATCTTCCTGAATATGTAAGACAATTATTATTATCCATTGCCATCGTTGTCATATATATCAGTCTTGCTAAGTCTCAGTCGATGCTATGTCCGTGAGATCTTACATCAAGATCCGTGCAAAATAATCTTTTCAGATTTTCTTTTCTCTCTCTTAAATCTCAGTCGACTGAGGCCTAGCCACGCCATTAAAATAGGGGCTCGGGCGCCATTAATGAAGAAGTTGGGAGCAAGGTGGGCGGCGGATGGAGGTCAAAGGGCTTGCCTCCCGGTGAGCCTGCGCAGCGGTCTGCTCCACGCCTCCCGTCTACTCAAATAGCTACTCCCTCCGTCCAGGTGCGTAGAGCGGTCTGCATGCCTCGTTCGACCCACTCTCCATGCCCAGCATTTTAAATCCCATAGTAAATAATTCTGCTTACATGCCTCGATACACGTCTCCCTCTAGTCCCTAGGTTGTGCATGCACCTTGTACTGCATGCTGATTTGCTACCCATCACCTAAATTTATGAAGGGTGGGCGTGAGAAGTGGGTGGTAACCAAAAATGCTGCACTCACGGGCCTTTACGGGGCTAATACGGGCATCTTCCAACTAATCAAACTAGACCCCCCTGATTTTCAGGGGGGTGGGCCCCTTCCCACCCCCTAAATCCAATCCTAATCCTCCACGTTTGCTACTCCGTAAAGTCTGTAAAAGTCCTCCCCGTGAGTCTAGCATTGCTCGGTGGTAACTACATGAGAAGGATTAGTAATTAATCGGCTCAATTGACGAGATTTTTTAGCACGGATTACGTTAGTTATCACGGCCAATCTTCACATGCCTAAATCATAGTGCAGCGCCTTAGGTGCCCTATGCACGGAGGGAGTACCCCGCACGGCGCCTCCTAGCCAATAAAAATGGGGACGCATGGCGGCACGTAAATGGTTAGTACAACGCCCACGGTTTGAATAACACTTGTGTTTCTGATTATAACGTGGCAGCTCTTTGTTCCAAAATGACTTTGTTGGTTGTTAATCTATGCGCCTTCAAAAAATCGGACAAATTTTTTGCCACAACATGTTGGTGCCATGTGAAGGCAACATGCCAAGTTTCATGATTTTCAGGCAAGTTTTGGATTTACAGGAATTTAAAAACCAAGTTTGTCAATGTTTTTGGCCGAGCCACAACGCCCAGATGTTTGAAATTCATTCCCATTTCTTGTATGGGACCTAAACATTCACCCAAGTACACATATACGATTTTTCAACCCATTTTGGTGCCCTGGAGCATGTGCATGTAGTTCAAATTTGAATTATGCACATTGCCTAGGAAACTCAATAAATGTATAAAAAAGGCCAAACAAACCCGGAATAATTCCAAATTTTAGCATGACACTCCTATTGGTCTTTGTTGCCTCTGTAAAAAAATCAACGCAGGAAGAGGCAGCGTATGTCGTTTCGCCCACAAAGGTGACACATCCCCTATCGGAACCATGAGCCTTATTGAGAGAAGCTCCGTTTTGTAAGAAGCTTATACCAAAACTTGTCCCAAATCGAACAAATTTTTTACCACATCATGTTGGTGCCATGTGAAGACATCATGCCAAGTTCCGTGATTTTTAGGCAATTTTTGGATTTACAGGAATTTAAAAACCAAGTTTCTCAATGTTTTCGGCCGAGCCACGACGCCCAGATGTTTGAAATTCATTCCCATTTCTTGTATGGGACCTAAACATTCACCCAAGGACACATATACGATTTTTCAACCCATTTTGGTGCACTGGAGCATGTGCATGTTGTTCAAATTTGAATTATGCACATTAAATGCCTAGAAACTCAATTAATGTGTAAAAAAGGCCAAATGAACCTAGAATAATTCCAAATTTTAGCACGACACTCCTATTGGTCTTTGTTGCCTCTGTAAACAAAATCAAGGTAGGAAGAGGCAGCGTATGTCGTTTCGCCCACAAAGGTGACACATCCGCTGTTGGAACCATGAGCCTTGTTGAGAGAAGCTCCGGTTTGTAAGAAGCTTATACCAAAACTTGTCCCAAATCGAACAAAAAATTTACCACAACATGTTGGTGCCATGTCAAGACACCATGCCAAGTTCCGTGATTTTTAGGCAATTTTTGGATTTATAGGAATTTAAAAACCAAGTTTCTCAATGTTTTCGGCCGAGCCACGACGCCCAGAGTGTTTGAAGTTAACTCTCATTTATTGTATGGGACCGAAACATTCACCCAAGGACACATATACGATTTTTCAACCCATTTTTGTGCACTGGAGCATGTGCCTGTAGTTCAAATTTGAATTATGCACATTAAATGCCTAGAAAACTCAATTAATGTAAAAAAAATGCCAAACGAACGAGGAATAATTCCAAATTTTAGCACGACACTCCTATAGTTGCATGTTCACTTCAGATAAATCTTCTAGCAATTCAAACAATGACCTTTCCTGCCGTAACCCCATTTTGTCTTTCAAATCAAAATGGAAAAATCAAGTACACCACAAATAGTTTGTTAACAAGAATCGTGTGCGATGTAGTATAAAATATCTTGGGGCTCCCTCATGTATGGCTTAAGCCGGAAGGTTCGTCGGCTACAGTCCACCGGCCGTGCGTCAACCACACTTGCGCGCCAGTTATTCGCTGCACCGTTCGTAAAATGTCAGCAACCGCAGAAATATCTAGGTCCCCGCCCCCTCCCCCCCCCCCCCACAAAAAGCCACAAAGGTGACACATTCCCTATCGGAACCATGAGCATTCTTGAGAGAAGCTCCGGTTTGTAAGAAGCTTATACCAAAACTTGTTCCAAATCGAACAAAATTTTGACCATAGCATGTTGGTGCCATATCAAGATACCATGCCAAGTTCCGTGATTCTTAGGCAATTTTTCGATTTACAGGAATTTAAAAACCAAGTTTCACAATGTTTTCAGCCGAGCCACGACGCCCAGATGTTTGATATTCATTCCCATATCTTGTATGGGACCTAAACATTCACCAAGGACACATATACGATTTTTTAACCCATTTTGGTGCACTAGAGCATGTGCATGTATTTCAAATTTGTATTATGCACATTAAATGCCTAGAAACTCAATTAATGTATAAAAAGGCAAAACGAACCCGGAATAATTCCAAATTTTAGCAGGACACTCCTATTGGTCTATGTTGCCTATGTAAAAAAAATCAAGGCAGGAAGAGGTAGCGTATGTCGTTTTGCCCACAAAGGTGACACGTTCCGTATCGGAACCATGAGCCTTCTTGAGAGAAGCTCCGGTTTGTAAGAAGCTTGTACCAAAACTTGTCCTAAATCGAACAAAATTTTTACCACAACATGTTGGTCCAATCTCAAGACACCATGCCAAGTTCCGTGATGTTTAGGAAATTTTTGGATTTATGTGAAATTAGAAACCAATTTTCTCAATGTTTCGGCCGAGTCACGACGCCTAGATGTTTGAAATTCACTCCAATTTCTTGAATGGGACCCAAACATTCACCTAAGGACACATATACGATTTTTCAACCCATTTTGGTGCACTGGAGCATGTGCCTGTAGTTCAAATTTGAATCATGCACATTAAATGCCTAGAAAACTCAATTAATGTATAAAAAAGGCCAAACGAACCCAGAATAATTCCAAATTTTAGCACGACACTCCTATAGTTGCATGTTCACTGCCGATAAATGTTTTAGCAATTCAGACACCGACCTTTCCTGTCGTAACCCCATTTTGTCTTTCAAATCAAAATGAAAAAATCAAGTACACCACAAACAGTTCATTAGCAAGAATCGTGTGCGAAGCAATATAAAATATCTTGGATCCTGCCCGGAAAAAAAAGAATACAAAATGGATTCGAATTAAGTTGGCACTGTAAACGTGAAACTTACTTTCTCCTAAAATTTGAACGAAGCGGCAAAACACCCAGTCCCTCCTCGGCCGTAATCGCCCGAAAAGAAATTTTGGGAGATGGAAATTTTCCATTATTGCCCATCCCTGGCACGCAAAGCCTATCAGCTCGATTTCTATAGGCTTCGAGCTTTGTAATTTTAGTCAAACGTGACATAACCGCCTCTCACCCCGATTCATACATGGTGGGCGCCAAAACACAGTCTCTCCACGGCTGAAATCGCCTCTCACCCCGATTCATACACGGTGGGCGCCAACAGTGGGCGCCAAAACAAACTCTCCTCGGCCGAAATCGATCTCGGCAAATATTCGACGTATGCGAGATTACTGTCCTATCCCCAACCGACCAATATTGCTCTGATGTCTGAAATTTTAAACGGGGGCTAAGTTTTTAACTTTCCCCGCATTTGAGACAAGCGCGTCCCAAAGACATGGTTCCCCCTACCTCTCTCCCTCCAGTTCCCCATTCGTACTCCGTGGGTGCCAAAACACCCTCTCCACCCCAGCCTCCTCCGTCTGCCACCCCATCCACCGCCGTCCTCCTCCACCATGCCGGAGCTGATACCCCGACGCCGTCGTCCATTACAAGAGATCGACGTCTCTCATCCATGGCTCCGGACCAGGATCCTTGCATCGCGTCCTCTCGCTTCATCTGCGTCGCCGTCCACCTTGCCAGGGCCGCTGCTATGACCGTCTCGTCCATCGCGCCGGGACATATCCCCCGCCGCCACCGTCTGCCCTCCCAGGTCTGCTTCCACGCCGCCGACAGCCATCGCTACCGCAGCACCCTTGACGTCTCATCAGATGCTTACACGGCGCCACACAAGAGGCGGTACTCTTTCGTATCTACTCAAGTTATTTATCTCAGAAAGAAAATAGATCGCCACTGCTTTACTGTGATTTCTTGTCCATCTCTTAGAATCTTACTTGTTAGTTGAAAGGAAACATTGGTTGGCAAGTAGCCTTTGTACGGTTTGCACCTTCAGATCCGCCATGGCACGCTCAACACTATACTCGCAATGCTTATGGTTTTCCCCTTTTATATTCCACATTAGCTAAATGACAGTCGACTGAATTTCAAATTGGGGTCAGTCGATTTTTGAGAGTTTGCCGGAGTTCGCCATAGGGAAGGAAGGATAAGGAAGGGGCTCGCCGGGGGGCTACCCCATTATCTATCTTAGGGTTTCGGGTGGGCGCGGTGGTGGGGGCGGTTCAAGGGAGGGCGGGCGGCGAGCCGGTCACGGGAGCACTGCCGGCCGGGGGGGCGGGGGCCGGTGGTTCGGGCGGCGGCCCGTGCGGTGGTCTGTTGGGGAAGAAGAAGAGGTGAGGAAGAAGAAGGGTTAGAAGACATATGATCTTTATCCAACCGCCTAAAATGGTCGACTGACCCAAATGATGAAAGTCAGGCGACTTGCATGTAGCCATTCCCTTTATATTCAGTACCATCATCATAGGTGCTTCGTGACGTGCTAGCACTGCTCCTCGACCCATCAAACTAAACAACATGCCACTCATAATTCCAAACTTAGTTGTTCAAATACGAATCAGATATGATGCTAATATTACTAAAACAGAGACCATTCAATTGGTCAGCTAATGTTCCTTCTTTTGTTCGATAAGCACATGCGCCACATATAGAGAGACAACAGGGAGTTGCATTCTTTATGTGCTCTAGTTCATCATGGGTATGCAACGAACATTTTATTATCCAAAATCTGCTTGCTCTTCTTTATCATGTTCCTCTTCTGTTCTTCTTTAATAAGTATAGTAGTACAGTATGTTCCTCGTAGTGAAGAGGAGCAGGGACATTTGCAGTATACAGGTCTATTCGGTCGCTTGTGATGGATGCTTTCAACTCTTCTTCTTGGTCTGCCATAATATCCAAGAAATGATGGGAGCTGTGTCGCCTTTGAGAGTTAGACTGATAGTAACAGTACTGCGCCTTTAGTTGAAGCGAGCTGGTATCCGAAGCCTTTCTAGCCTTACCGGCAATACTAGCCCATATTTTCCAGCAAGTTCCACTTTCCTGATTTTACTCGTGATACTTAGGGTTTTCCCATTATATATACAGTATGATCTGCATAGGTGCTTTGTGTGGTACTAGCAACAGTCCACCCTAGAAGCTAAACAACACAGCAATCATAATTCCAAAGCTTAGTTGTTCAAATACGAATGTGATATGATACTGATATTAGTTAACAGACACACATTTAATTGGTCAGCTAGTGCTCCCACTTGAGTTTCCAAATGCATGTGGCCACATGTAGAGAGACACCAGGGAATAGCATTTCTTTGGGCGCTTTGATTCATCATGGGTGGGCAACCAACATTGTATAGAAAGAAGCGGAATCTCCATAATATGCTTCCTCTTCTATTCCTTAACATGTTCCTCTTTTGTTCTTCTTTAATAAGTACAGTATGTTCCTTGTCAGGAAGGGGATCAGTGACATCTGTAGTCGACAGGTCTATTGGGCCGCTTCTGCTAGATGCTTTCAGCACTTCGAGTTGGTCTGCCATAATATCCATGAAATGTTGGTAGGGTTTCGATTAGTAGCGGCAATATAACCGCATGTTTTCCAGCCAGTTCCACTTTCCCAATTTATTTATGATGCTTATGGTGTCCCCCTTTTATCTACACTGTGATCTGCCTAGTGCCTTTGTGTCGTACTAGAAGCACTCCATCCTTCAAGCTAAACTACATGCCACTCATATTTCCAAAGCTTACATTTAATTGGTCAGCTAATGTTAGTACGTGAGTTTTGAAATGCATGTGCGCCACATATAGAGACATGAGGGGATACTATTTCTCTATGCGCTCGTGTTATCATGGTTTGGCAATAAACTTTCTATACTATATATTTTGAAACCTATCATCTGCCCACTATCCTTAACTCTAGAGCTCCCAATAGGGAGCCTATTTTTTTTGTAGTTGTGCCAGATTATATTAATGTACGCACCAAATTACAGAACACATGGGCTCTCTCATCAGAATCCAGTGATAGCACACAAGGGTTTACAGGGAGCCCCTATTATATTAGTACATCCTCTGCATTACACAGATAATCTCACTACTATTTATGTTTTATGCTTCTCAGATAGTGAACATAATCACAATGAATATGAGAATGCGCACACCAGAAGAATATTGCGGAACAGTGCAATGGCTAACAAACTTGGCATCAAGGGATTGAGTTCCATTCTAGATGCAATGAAACCCACACGCTCCCCACCTACCGATTCGTGTTCAGAATATGATCCTAATGACTATTCTGAGCTCAAGGAGTCAAAGGAAGATGGCCTATCCTGTTCAGCCAACAAGGTGTCTGAGTTCTAATTTGGCAAGGTTTTATTGCTTGCACGTATCTTGCATAAGGTGTCTTGCATTTCTTCTACTTCGTTGCACCGCCATCTGCTTAGTTTACTCATCATATATGTGAAGATGCCATGCCCATCCATTATCAATACCTATTCCATTTGTCATCATACCATGTTTTTCCATTCAAATGTTGTTCTTGTGTATCAGACATCCAAAAGGAAGAGGGTGACCGCAGAACCTGAAGGAGTAAAAGCAAAGTCCTTGAAAAAGGTTGTGGTACTAGAGAAATCAGATAGCACCCCACTTATATTGGCGATAGAATCAGCGCCACAAAACCTAGGATATCGCAACTATGCTGCTCACTGCTTTGCTCTTGTTACCACCTGTTGTCCTGTATCCCTATACTTACATTCATACCTGGTTGATTATGTGACATCAGTGTGCATTATAGCTTGCTTATCCACTGTTCGCTCCAAATTATCAGATCTATATTAATGCTTACATTAATGTAGAATAAACCCAATGCTTATGAAGAAGTTTAGCTCTGCATTGTTCTTCTAAGTATCTGTTGTCCTTTATCACTGTACTTATATTGTCAGCTAGTTGTTCGTGTACCATCACTTTGCAGCTTATTTTCCTTGCCCTCGATTTTGTACACATCAGATCTATATTTACTCTTACTAAAATGTTGAATAAAACCAATGCTACTGAAGAAGTTTAGCTCTGCATTGCTCTTGTCAGTACCTTTTGCCTGTATGCTGTACTTACATTTATAGCTAGTTCATGATGTAGCATCACTCTGCATCTTAGCTTAAATAATCTCCATTTGTTCCTATATTATCACATCTATATTTACTCTTAACAAAATGTAGAATAAAGACAATGCTTATGAAGAAGACTCTTTGGTAAACTTCTTGAATTGCCCCCCCCCCATCAACATGGAAAAGGGCTTTATAGAGCCGGTCTTCACTACTAATGTAATTTTGTCCTTCTCGAGCCTTCAAACTTTGTTGTGTATATTTGGATAGCTATTTCTGTTACTGCTGTTTATTTTTGTCGTTTGCATCAAATTGCATGTTTAAAGTTTATTACGAAGAAGTTCATAAACATAAGTTTGTCCTTCTCAATTTCAGTTTTTAGTTGCACAACCTAGTTCCTTATTCATACCATGTAAATTAAACTAAACATAGCAAGTGATCTTCTTTAGAACTACATGTATGCTTGTGTTCTTGATCTGTAATCCAGTGGTGTGGTGAAACTACCAACTCCAGCACAATGTCATATCCTGCCATGTGTTAACTATGAACAATGCCATATTATGTTAATGTTATTTAAATCGTCTCTTTATTTACCAATCTGAGATGGGATAAATTGACAGTACACTCACCATTGATGCTTATACGTTCTTTAGCACTGCATGTATGCTTGTGTTCTTGATCTGTAATCTAGTGGTGTGGTTAAGCTAGCCACTCCTGCACAATGCCATTTCCTACCATGTCTTATTATGTTAATGCTATTTTAAACCGTGTCTCTTTATTTGCAACTAATAAATGGGATGAATTGATAGCACTGATGCTTATACGTGCAAAACCTGTTATCTCTCTGCTTGTTTCTCTTTTAGGGTGATATCACTGACGCTAGGAAGAATTGCCGCAATGATAGTGAGACGAACCCATTGCTTGTCCCTCTAACATATATTGCAGGGAAGAAGGCAACACATCTTGGGGATAGCGATACAACCCCAAAGTCATGTCTTGATGTAGTGTCGAAGTTACTCGATAATAGCAGTGACACAAGCTCGATGAAGTCGCCGCCTGAATCTGTTCGACTTCTTTAGTCTCAAGTTCAAGCAGAAAGACATGCTTTAGCTCAACTCATACTGGAACTCCAATCTCTATCGAAGATTAACCAAAAGTACAGGACGTCTATTGATGCTATGCAGCTAGAGTTGGAGGATATAAGCATCAAACAAGCATAGTCTCATTAGCTTGCTCAGCTGCTTGCGCTGCAGCTGCCGTGCAGGCCTAACCTTTCTTAACTGTGTTGAAGAGCTGTTGGTTCTGTATGTTTTGTCAGCGCGTTTATTTGCACTGGTGGCGACCTTTGATGCCCAGTGTATGTAATCCGCTGTCTGGTTGCGCTTTATTATCTCTGGTGGTGAACTTTGATGCCCAGTCGATGTAATATCCCGTTATTTCATTATTGTATAGTCTAGGTTTATTCGTAGTCACTATGCTGTAATTTATTTACTTTTTTCAGAAGAATTTATTCACTGTACATGCTATCGTCCCTAGGCCGTAAGCTTCGACAGAGATCAATGGGCCAAAACGTTATTGGTCCGTCAGTGCTATATATAAAAAAATTAGACTACGCAAATGGGCCGGCCCGCAACTCTATATATGGGTCCAAACATGGGCCCATTATCATCTCAGGCCGTTAGTAGGCCTGAACATAAACCGGGCCCAAGTAGTTTCGGGCCTTTAAAAGGCCAAGTAAACCGCGTGCCTTAGTTGGGCCAGAAAATACCAAGGGCTTTTAACAGGCTGAAAATTAGATCAGGCCTGAATTGTGCCGAATAATTCATGGGCCGACAGCAGGCCTAAATATACCTCGGCCCATGATTGGCCCAATTATATGACAGTCCGCTCACAGGCTAAAATTTATCCCGGGTCATGGTTAGCCCAATAAGATGATGGGCTGTCAGCAGGCCGGGTGTAAAGCGGGCCATAATTAGGCCCAATTATTTCATGGGCCCTTAACAGGCCGATAGTCAGAGTGGGCTTAAATTTATCCACGAAGACCACGGGCCGTTAAGAGGACGAAAGTCACTTGTACCAGAAATGGGCCCAAATGCTGCACGGGCCATTAAGAGGCCGAAAGTAAATTGTACCAGAAATGGGCTGAAATGCGTCACGGGCCGTTAAGAGGCCGACAGTCACTTGTACCAGAAATGGGCCCAAATGCCGAACGGGCCGTTAAATGGCCAAAAGTGAAACCGGGCTGAAAACGGCCCAATTGCGTGAAGGGCCTCTAACAGGCCCAAACTATCATCGGGACGAACTCGGTCAAAGAGTTCAACAGGCCTTTAACAGGCCGTAATACAAACCGAGCCTTAGATGGGCCCAAAACACAGTGCACTATTAATGGGCCATATCTGATATGGGCCATAATTTGGCCCAAAACATGGCAGGCTGTTAACGGGCCGGTCCACTAGTATCTAACAAAATCTTGTGAGCCTTTGGCTGGGCTGACCCGTTTAACCTGAATGGGCCACTATTGGGCCATGCCATGTGTCAACGTATCATAGGCGTCTCTCGTCCAATGAATGATGACATATGTCGCAACGCCGAGCTGACACGTGGTTCCTTGGGCCAATGAGAATTTTACACGTGGAAAATCCCCATTGGTCAGGGCTGTTAAATGGGTTATCGGATCCAAACCGGAACCCGATAGCTTAACGGCGACCCGTTACGGTGGATGCCATGTGTCGGTCACCCTTGACGTAAACACTTCCATGACGCGACATTTATCGTCATGGAAGTGGACACTTCCGTGATGATAATTTCAGTATTGTCATGGAACACTTCTACGACAGCACAGGTATGACTATCTTGATTCTGTCATAAAATTGTCACGGATGTACATGCATGACAGAAAACTTGACCTACTGTGACAAAGACGTATCATCACGGAAGTGTTTTTTTTGTAGTGACTGCTAGCACAAGCTCTTCAAACTTGCTGTCTGAATCAGTTCGGTCTCTTGAGTCTCAACTACAAGCTGAAAGACATCGATCAGCTGTGCTGCGACAAGAAGCCGAAGGACTGAGGAAGTCCCTAGAGAATTCAGATGCATACTTTCTGGTGTAACAGCAAGCGTTGGAGGATTTTAGAGATAAATAAGAGAAAGCTAATAAGCTTGCTAAGCTTATTGTCAGCATGGTGGATACCCAGGATACCGTTTCTTGAGCTCTTCTAAAGTTGTTTCAGATAAATACTACCCCGCCCATGTCGTCCCGCTTGCATTCTCATCTACATTCTCTCCTCGCTCGCCCCCCTCTCTCTCACAAAACTCTGCCATGGCGCCGACGATCTGCCCACCCATCAAGGAGGAGGCGCCGCCCAGCGAGGACATCCAGGCGCAGAGCAGCGACGAGGAGGACCCCTACACGCCACCAGACAAGGTTGCGTCGGAACCCCCAACTTTGGAGTGGTTTTGGGGCCAGTACAATCTTTGTCTGTGGAAAGCGCTGCCGCCGGCTGAGAAAGCCAGGCAAGTGGCATTCAAGTAGGAGATGGCGGAGGAGCGCGCCAGGTACCAGGTGGCCTGTGAAGCCCGTGAGGCCGCGTGGGAAAAGGAGAAACTGGAGCTTTGGTGGCGGGCACGTCGACGTGCGGACGAGGTGTACGAAGACGGCCGGTACTTCGCCAGGAAGGCCAGAGGCGCTAGGCACCTCATCGCTGCGTGGAGGTGGGCCGATAAGCTCCAGCATGCTACCGATGAGGATCTCCGATGGGCGCCCAACGAAATGGCAAGATCGTTCACGCGCGTCCGCCAGCAAGAGGCAGATCGGCACGTCAAGCGCTGCGAGGCGGAGGAAGCAGAGAACTCCCTCCGCGTTGGGAAGCCGCCGCGCACCAGGGAGCTGCTAGCGAGGGGCTGCCGGAATACTAGCCGCATAAGGAGGGATTATTAGTTTTAGTATTGTTCGTTTACAATTTTATGCATTGTACTTAGTAGTTAAGTATGGTATCCCAATTAAGTATCATCACGTATTGTTCATTTTTTGTACTAATTTCTATCTAACTGTTTACCATCCACATGTACAAAATGGAAAACATACACATTGAAACAGAACAATATATAAGAACAAAAAACGGAGTACACACATTGAAACAGAGCAATAAATAGAGCAATATTATGATTGTTGGGAATACATAGCGATCAACGTCGAAACGACTCAACAAAATAAAACACGTCCATGACCACCACCCCTGCCTACGGTAGCTCTTGCCTCTGCCTGAACTCGTGCAGGCGTTCGTCCAAGCGGTTGACACGCTCGTCGTACATCTGGAGCGTGATCTCGAGCTCCAAGTTGGCTATTTCATCGGAGATCACCAGCTCGAGGATGCGACGGCGATGTTCCTCTATTGCGCCTATGTGGACACCTGGGCCAAGGAGGCGCTCGAGCCTAGCGACCAGCGCGTTGGCATCGAGCGGGCCGCGGACAAGGTGAACGGCGCAACCCATGCGAACGGCGCGGTCGGCGTCCGGTGCAAGCACGGCGCGGCCGGCCTCTGGTGCTAGTACGGCGCAGACAGCCTCTGCCCACTCCAGGCGAGGAAAGGGGCTACTAACGGGTCGTGTAGCCAGCTACAACGCCCTATCGACAGCAGGTAAGCACCGATGGAATCGCTCTTGCTGTGCGGCACGCCGAGCCTCTCGCTCTGCGGTGGTCCATCGGTCTCGTTGTGCGACGAGCCATAGCCTATCGGCGTGGACGCGCCTATCTTGCCCTGCGGGGCACCACCGATCATGTTGTGCGTCGAGCTGCAGCCTCTCAGCGCTGAGTTGCCTTTCTTGATCCGCGGCGCTGAAGCGCCGTCCGCCAAGGGTTTGCTCAACCCTGGCGATGACGCGCAGCACGGCGTTGTCCATCGCGTTGCCGGGGACGCCCTTGGCCTCGACGGGCCGTGCTTCGGTGGGTTGGCATGCTTGGAAAAGGTAGCTAGAGGAGCTATAGGGTACGCTTGTGCCTCGGTGTGTCGCACCCCGCCTAGGCTTATGCGCAATCGCTGGGTGGCGGCGAGAAACTGACGGGGAAATGGCGGGAAATGGTGGTGTGTTCATAAAACGCCATCAATTAATGGAAACTTAGCATAGAAGGAAGCGCGATCTAGCACGACGCGTGCGCGCACATTGCTTGCCCACGGGTGTGATCCATATATCTCGTTTGCCCAATAGAGCACACTATTCACAAAAAAAAATTGTTCTGTACATAGAGAGCGTAGATGTTGTGCAGACTGAGCAAATCACATCGCACACAGATTAAACTACGGAACCCGTCAGTGATGATTTCATCAATCGCTGACAATTGTTTACCAACAAGCATTTGCCTACAACACAAACGACTTATTTGGAGCAATCATCTGTGTTATTATCGGTCTTCCCACACATTTCTGATTACTGACCTGTTTGCCGCGTATCAAAAATATCTTCTTAAGTTGAACCGTTTCTGTTGTGTTGGGTAATCACAAATAGTTCATCCTAGTGAACTGTATGCCATGTATCGCACACACCATATAGTGTCTGACCGTTTCTGTTGTGTTGGGTAATCACAAACAGTTCATCCGAGTGGACTGTATGTCGTGTATCGCACACACCTCGAACTGGCTGCCCGTTTCTGTCGTTCTGGCTTATCGCAAACAGTTCGTACGGATCAACTGTATGCCATGTATCACACACACGTCTCTAATCTGAATCGTGCTTGATGTCTCCGCCATCGCAAATAGTTCATCTTATTGGCGACGGTTTTATTACGACACCATTTGCGATTCATGCATCGCACATAGTTTGGTCGCGGGGTCTCTGATTCATGTGCCGCGTTAGCGGTCGCCTGTAGAAGTGTCGGCATCTACAGAGAACACATGCGAAATTCAGAAAAGGGGGATAAGCATAAAGCTAACAACTTGGTAGCAAGCTATCTAGACATGTCATGTAATAATTTGGAAAATGTACGGCTAATTTGTTTATTTTGTGTGACTCGGGCGCCCACGATCTGTAAATCGACAATAACTAATTGGAACAAATACAGCTTATATGTACTAGTTAGGAAGGTAGATAATGAACATATATACGCTCTCCGTTATTTTATAGCCAATTTGGGAACATACAAAACCAAATAGGAAGAGGGATCACAAGGAAATGTGCCTCGCAGCGACGGAGAGCAGTAACTGACAGGTTTTTGTGCAAACCCAGCAGGAGAGGCGAGGGTTACTGTATCGATATGCTCGAGGGCGGCTGGTGAGCAAACGAAGACGGCGAGGCATGGGCAGCCGCGTGTTGGGAACGGCAGTGAAGGTAGGGTTGACGCCGAAGAGCGGGCACACGGCAGGGTTGAGCACGCCGGCGCCGGAAAGGGTTCTGGTGTGGATCTGGGGGAGGGGGAGCTGGCGATTGAGTTTTGATAGAATATGAGGACTATTGAGTGAAATGGGGGCGGGCGGTGGGGGGGTGTTGGCGGCTTCGGTGAAAAAAGGGCGCCGGTCGCGACACGGAAAGGCCTATGCAAATGGAAGCCTCTACGAGCCCGTGTGCACAAACAACATAATTTCGTTTGAAATGAAGACGTGGTAATTTTGAAATGAAGACATGAGTTCAACGTTTCGCCTCGAATTTTTTCCACGGTACGCAATCACCATCATACCCTAGGTTTGATTTTCTGGCGCATTTCAGGTCTCGTTTGCTACATTTAAGCCAATTTTGCATTTACCATCCATTTAGTGCAAATAAATCAAAACCCTACTGCAACTACATGTGGGTGTTAGCAAAGAAGGTGTAAAAATCATTTCTGTGTCACTTTGCTAGTTTTAATTCATTGTCCAAGAAACGGGAAAAAAATTCAAACATTTCGGCCGCGAGATGCGGCCACCGCCGTAGGGCTTGTTGGTAATTTAATTACAGGAAATGTGGATGGACTTCGGAAATCACGTAAATTGGTGTGTCACCGTGGCGCGATCTCAAGACCGAGTGGAAATTTTTTGGTAAAGTTTGGCACAAGTCATGATGATCGCTCCTTGCAAACCGGAGCATCTCACAAGAAGGATCATAGTTCCCAATAAGAGACGTGGCAATTCAGACTCCAATCATCGGTTACTTCATCGTTTCGCCTAAAAAAATTCCATGGTGCGCAATCACCATTACACCCCAGTATTGATTTTCTGGTGCATTTCGGGTCTCGTTTGCTATATTTAAGCCATTTTTTGCATTTATCGTGCATTTTGTGCATATAAATCAAATCCCAACCGCAACTACATGTGGGTGTTGGCACAACAGGTCTACAAAATCATTTGTGTGTCGCTTTGCATGTTTTCATTCGTTGTCCAAGGAATGGGAAGAATTTTCAAACATTTCGGATGCGAGATGCGGTCACCGGCGTAGGTCTTGTTGGTATTTTAATTACAGGAAATGCAGATGGAGTCCGAAAATCACAAAAATTGGTGTGTCACCATGGCGTGCTCTCAGGACCACGTGGAAAAAATTTGGTAAATTTTGGCACAAGTTTGGATGATCGCTCCTTGGAAACCAGAGCATCTCACAAGAAGGATCATAGTTTCCAAAAGGAGAGGTTGCAATTCAAACTCCAGTTGCTGCTGACTCCATCGTTTCGCCTCGAATTTTTTTCCACAGTACGCAATCACTATTATACCCTAGGTTTGATTTTCAGGCGCATTTCGGGGCTCCTTTGCTATATTCAAGCCATATTTTTGCATTTACTGGGCATTTAGTGCATATAAATCAAATCCCAACTGCAACTGCATGTGGTGATGAAAGGGATGAGGATTGTCGTTCGATCAGAGTGCATCCAACGGCGCAGACGTATGATCCGTGGGGTTTGGGTTCTGGCCAATCAGAACGCATGACTCACATCGTGCGCAGTAGGGGTCATCGGTCACGGTTTGGTAGGCAGGTGGCTTTCATGAATGAACCGTGTGCTATTGGAAAACATTTACATCAAGGAGCAGCATAATTTCTTTTGAAATGAAGACATGGTAATTTTGAAATGATGACGTGAGTTCAACGTTTTGCCTCGATTTTTTTTTCAGGGTACGCAATCACCATCATACCCTAGGTTTGATTTTCTGGCGCATTTCAGGTCTCGTTTGCTACATTTAAGCCTTTTTTGCATTTACCATGCATTTAGTGCATATAAATCAAAACCCTACTGCAACTACATGTGGGTGTTAGCAAAGAAGGTGTAAAAATCATTTCTATGTCGCTTTGCTAGTTTTCATTCATTGTCTAAGAAACGGGAAGAATTTTCAAACATTTGGCTGCGAGAAGCGGCCACCGGCATAGGGCTTGTTGGTAATTTAATTACAGGAAATGTGGATGGACTTCAAAAATCATGAAAATCGGTGTGTCACCGTGGTGTGATCTCAAGACCCTGTGGAATTTGGTAAAGTTTGGCACAAGTTACGATGATCGCTCCTTGCAAACTGGAGCATCTCACAAGAAGGATCATAGTTCCCAATAGGAGACGTGACAATTCGGACTCCAATCGTCGGTGACTTCATCGTTTCGCCTCAAAAAAAAATCCATGGTACACAATCACCATTACACCCCAGTATTGATTTTCTGGCGCATTTCGGGTCTCGTTTGCTATATTTAAGCCATTTTTTGCATTTACCATGCATTTTGTGCATATAAATCAAATCCCAACCGCAACTACATGTGGGTGTTGGCAAAGCAGGTCTACAAAATCATTTGTGTGTCGCTTTGCGTGTTTTCATTCATTGTCCAGGGAATGGGAAGAATTTTCAAACATTTTGGATGCGAGATGCGGCCACCGGCATAGGTCTTGTTGGTATTTTAATTACAGGAAATGCAGACGGAGTCCGAAAATCACGAAAATTGGTGTGTCACCATGGCATGCTCTCAAGACCCTGTGGAATTTTTTTGGTAATTTTGGCACAAGTTTGGATGATCGCTCCTTGGAAACGGAGCATCTCACAAGAAGGATCATAGTTTCCAAAAGGAGAGGTTGCAATTCGAACTCCAGTTGCTGGTGACTTCATTGTTTCGCCTCGAATTTTTTTCCACAGTACGCAATCACTATTATACCCTAGGTTTGATTTTTTGGCACATTTCGGGGCTCCTTTGCTATATTCAAGCCATTTTTTTGCATTTACCGGGCATTTAGTTCATATAAATCAAATCCCAACTGCAACTGCATGTGGTGATGAAAGGGATGAGGATTGCCGTTCGATCTGGGTGCATCCAACAGTGCAGACGTACGATCCGTGGGGTTTGGATTCTGGCCAATCAGAACGCACGACTCACATCATGCGCAGTAGGGGTCATCGGCCACGGTTTGGTAGGCAGACGGCTTTCGTGAATGAACCATGTGCTATTGGAAAACATTTACATCAAGGAGCAGCATAATTTCTTTTGAAATGAAGACGTGGTAATTTTGAAATGACGATGTGAGTTCAACGTTTCGCCTCAATTTTTTTCCAGGGTATGCAATCACCATCATACCCTAGGTTTGATTTTCTGGCACATTTCAGGTCTTGTTTGCTACATTTAAGCCATTTTTTGCATTTACCATGCATTTAGTGCATATAAATCAAAACCCTACTGCAACTACATGTGGGTGTTAGCAAAGAAGGTGTAAAAATCATTTCTATGTTGCTTTGCTAGTTTTCATTCATTGTCCGAGAAATAGGAAGAATTTTCAAAAATTTTGGCCGCGAGATGCAGCCACCGGCGTAGGGCTTGTTGGTAATTTAATTACAGGAAACGCGGATGGACTTCGAAAATCACGAAAATCGGTGTGTCACCGTGGCGCGATCTCAAGACCCAGTGGAAAAAAATTGGTGAAGTTTGGCACAAGTTACGATGATCGCTCCTTGCGAACCGGAGCATCTCACAAGAAGGATCATAGTTCCCAATAGGAGACGTGACAATTCGGACTCCAATCATCGGTGACTTCACCGTTTCGCCTCAAAAAAAAATCCACGATACACAATCACCATTACACCCCAGTATTGATTTTCTAGCGCATTTCGGGTCTCGTTTGCTATATTTAAGCCATTTTTTGCATTTACCATGCATTTCGTGCATATAAATCAAATCCAAACCACAGCTACATGTGGGTGTTGGCAAAGCAGGTCTACAAAATCATTTCTGTGTCACTTTGCGTGTTTTCATTCATTGTCCAAGGAATGGGAAGAATTTTCAAACATTTCGGATGCGAGATGCAGCCACCGGCATAGATCTTGTTGGTATTTTAATTACAGGAAATCCTGATGGAGTCCGAAAATCGGTGTGTCACCATGGCGTGCTCTCAAGACCCCGTGGAAATTTTTTGTTAAAGTTTGGCACAAGTTTGGATGATTGCTCCTTAGAAACCAGAGCATCTCACAAGAAGGATCATAGTTTCCAAAAGGAGACGTTGCAATTCGAACTCCAGTTGCTGGTGACTTCATCGTTTCGCCTCAAATTTTTTTCCACAGTACACAATCACTATTATACCCTAGGTTTGATTTTCTAGCGCATTTTGGGGCTCCTTTGCTATATTCAAGCCATTTTTTTGCATTTACCGGGCATTTAGTGCATATAAATCAAATCCCAACTGTAACTGCATGTGGTGATGAAAGGGACGAGGATTGCCATTCGATCTGGGTGCATCCAATGGTGCAGACGTACGATCCGTGGGGTTTGGGTTCTGGCCAATCAGAATGCATAACTCACATCGCGCAGTAGGGGTCATCGACCACGGTTTGGTAGGCACACGGATTTCGTGAATGAACTGTGTGCTATTTGCAAACCAGATTGCATATGTTATGTTCATACATATTGGAGTGAGATCAATTGAGTGTGCTAGCTCTAGGGTATATAATCATAAATAGTTCAAACTCATTGCCTGTGCTGACAACATATCAAGGAAACATATTAATCGTTCTTAGATCAACAGAAGGCCGGGCTTAACTCACAATTCAGTACATGCGACAGTTCTAATTGAACGAATTAAGTTGTAGAATAGACATAATAAATAGTGTTACGTATTAATTCCCATGTACATGGGAGAACTGGGATCAATAATTGACCCCGAATGAACTTAGGATTTCTGATGATTTTAAGCCTCTCTTTATGTTTGGTGCGTGATCCCTTGGCTAGCAACTCGGCAAATTCATTGTACTCGTCCTCATCAGCAACACCCTCGACACCCAGTACCCTCCTCTTCCCACGCATCACTACATGGCAGTTCTTATGCAAGCGGTCTTTCACATAGAAAATCTGGGTTGCATCGCTGGCAAGAATGAATGGGTCCTTATGATATGCCATCTTTGTCATGTTAACACAGGTCTTCCTGTATTCATCAACCTTTACCTGACTAAGAGGGACCCATTTGCACCTGAATAATGCCACCTTAACTTCCACATAGTTAAGCTCCCAAATCTCTTCGATGGTTCCATAGTATACCCTTTTATTAGCTTCATCTACAGTCATGCATTCTATTCGAATAGAGCTGTTCTGATATGAGGTCTTCTTATCATGTTCCTCAGTGTAGAACGTGTAGCCATTTATGTCATACGCTTGCTACCTCAATACCATGGGTGATGGCTTTTGTGCCAACCATGTTGCAATGTCATCCATAGATCCGCATGACAAACGATCCTTCAGCCATCTGACATAGTCCCTATTGTGCGCCTTCATCACGACATCTAATGGATGCACCATGGGTAAGAAGCTTCTTCGTATCTCCGCCAAGTGTTCTTCAGCATAAGCGTCGAGAACTGGGCTATTAAGCAGTACCACCAAATGGGCTTGATCGGTCTCATCTCTGGGTGCAGCATGTGGCGCGCCAACAAGGACCGACTTACCAGCCAGCCTTCCCTTATGGCGAGAGAGGGGCAAACCTATAGGTCTTTGTTTCATGTATTCGGTGCAAAACTCAACCACCTCATCCGCGGTATAACCTTTTAGGATGCTTGCCTCTGGATGGCATCAATTCCAACAATAGCGCTTCAATATTCCCATGTACTGCTCGAAGGGATACATGTTGCGAAGAAACACAGGACCACAGTACTTTATCTCGTCGACAAGGTGCACAGTGAGATGGACCATGACATCAAAGGATGACGGTGGGAAAAACATCTCTAGGTTGGACAATACCCTCTTGGATATAATCCAGCTCTTCACGATCTACCACTTTCTGCCATAGTTTGTTGAAGAAATCACAGAGATCAATGAGTGTGTTTCTTATGTCTGCGTCCATCAAATTCCTGATGGCCACCGGGAGGATTTGTGTCAACATTACGTGGCAATCATGTGACTTCATGTGTGCCAACTTCATTTTACCTGAGCTCACATCCACGAGACTTTTGATGTTTGCGGAGTAGGAAGAGGGTGTCTTAATTGACAACAAATAATCATAGAATTCTTTTGCTTCTTTTGGAGTGAAAATGTAACTCTGGCGAACATGGAGGAATTTGTCATCATCTTCTGCTTCATTCATGCGTTTTGGTCGATCACCAAGCATATCGAGTCGTGCACCGTCACCATCCTTTGTTTTACCTTTAATCTTGAGCATAGTACCAAGGATGCTTTCACATACATTCTTCTCCACGTGCATGACATCGATGCAGTGACGCGCACATAGAATCTCCAAGTAAGGTAATTCCCAGAACACTGATTTCTTCTTAAACACCTGCAACTTGGGTGTTTGTTTCGACGATGAACCGTGTCCCTTGCCAAGCACAACTTCAATTTGTTTAGCCATGCTGTGGACCTCCTTCCCAGAATAAGGTCTTGGGCCCAAACCTACCTCTGCCGTACCATCAAATTAAGCTTTCATCTTTCGGTATGGGTGATCTTTTCGTAAGAACCTACGATGACGCAAATACACAGTTTTGTACGAGTTGGGAAGAAATCTACTTGCTGTCCTATCCATGCATGTGACACATCCTACATCTCCCCTTGTTTTCTGCCCCAACGTGTTGCTTAATGCCGGCATATCTTGAATGGTGTGTAGCAGCAACGCATGTAGATCGAAAAACTCCTCTTTGTAAGCATCATAACATTTTACACCAGGCTCTTTTTCCCACAATGTTAGTAGTTCTTCTACCAGTAGCTGAAAGTAAATGTCGATGTCATTTCCAGGTTGCTTCGGGCCTTGGATAATCATTGACATCATGATGTATTTTTTCTTCATACACAACCAAGGAGCAAGGTTATATATGCACAGAAGCACCGGCCATGTGATGTGTTTGGTGCTCATATCGCCAAATGGATTCATCCCGTCAGTACACTCCCCGAGCCATATACTTCTAGGAACCTTGGCAAAGTCTTCATACTTTTCCTCGATTAACTCCCACTAAGCCCCATCTTTCGGGTGCCTCAAATATTTATCCGCAATTCGCTCATCATGATGCCACCGCAACCTCTTTGCCTCTCTAGGGTTTGCAAACAAAACGCTTCAACCTTGGAATTAAATGCAAGTACCAAACAACCTTGAACGGGATTCCTGTCTTGTCCTTTGCTCTCCTGCGCTTGTATCGTGGATGCTTGCATATGCGACATGCATGCAAATCTTTGTACTCACCGTGGTACAACATACAATCATTCACACAAGCATGTATCTTCTGGACTTCAAATTCCAATGGGCAAACAACTTTCTTCGCTTCGTTCATGCTTTTGGGGAGCACATTATCTTCTGGAAGAATGTCTTTGAAAAGACCTAACAACTCTGTGAAGCCCTTGTTTGATAGACCTTTTTTGCTTTAAATCTGAGAAGCACCAGTGTGGCACTCAACTTGGAATATTTCTTTTTGCAACCTGGATACAAATCTTTCTTGGAGTCCGCATCAATGGTTGGAAGATCCTTGTGCCCAACCATATCTTTATTTGGGCCCTGGAAATCTGCAATCATAGCAGCAAAATTTGGCATACTATCAAGGTCGTCGTCTTCGTCGCCGTCTTGGTTTTCGAGTGGGGTTTTTCGCTTGTCTCTGTTCCATTGGTAGCTTGATGTCTGAGCCCCGAGGTTAGATTCAACATCCATGTGACTCTGATCGGGGTTTGGCATCTCGCCGCCCTGGTTACCTTCATCCATGACCGGCTCGTCATCGTGTCTAGTCCAACGTGTATATCCATCCATGAATCCCCGCTTGACTAAGTGGAACTCGACGTCTGTAACTTTATGTGACTCTGTATTGGTACAATCCCTGCATGGACACATGATGTAATAGTCATTACAGACTCTCTTCTTTGTCCTTTCAGCAAAAGTGATGAACTCTATCACGCCACTCGCAAACTTTGAGCTTCTCCGATCCTTCATCCATTCAGATTGTTCCATCTGTACCACACGACGGGTAATTCAAAAAAGCATTAATAAATGGATTAATTGATGCCCAAAGATGCGTGCATAAATCACAAGATTTTATTTTCATAATTTATAGAGGGCGCTCCATATTGTTATCCAGCCGTGCGATGACACAAATTAATGACCAGTCAATTTACACGCAGAGTACAGTATACTACCCTTATGAATTGAATACCTTAATTAAGCCACTCAACGAAAAGAATACCTTAATTAATTAGCCGCGGGGTGACCTCCACCCAGCAGACAGAGAAGCGCGATGCCGCAGCACGCCGAGATAGCAAGGTCGAGGAGCAAAGCTTAGTCGGACATCCGCCTAAAGTTCGAGCTCCACTATCCCGCCTTCAACCAAGAGGGATGTGCTCCAATCACGCCGCCGCCGACCTCGAGGATTGAGCTCCTCCTATCTCCCGCCGCCGACCTAGGATTGACCTCCTATCACGCCGCCACCACCGACCGACCGAGGATTGACCTCTTATCCGGTAGCCGCTGCCTCGGCCGCCGCCCCAATCTCTATCTGCAGAGCGACTGCTTTTATTTTTTTGACGGGTATCCGCAGAGCGGCTGTTTACAGTATTAACTCCATTATTGCATCCCCATATGTATCGGGTAGTACATCACATACGGTTATGTCACGGGAACCGTGTCTCACGCACGTTGTCTTCTCACACGGTTTGGTGTGGAAATCGTGTGTGAAGTTGTAATATCGAACACAAACTATATGTACAAACCGTGTGCCGTATACAACAAAGTGCGATAAGTAGTTCCCGACCGTTATCAGCTCCCCACAGCTTCCCCATTTCCCCCAAATCCCTAGATAGCCCCCAAATTCCCTTGCGTGGCGCTGACGTTGGGGGAATGCAGACGAGTGGTGCTGATGGTTTTGGTGCGGTTGCTCCAGCTCGTATCATCGCTCTCGGCAACGCGATGGGCGGCGCCACCACGACATCGGTCACCGCCGAGCGCTTGCCTAAGGTCATCAGAAGGCCGGTGTACTACGGATCTGAATCATCTTGTCAGGTTCCAATCAATCCCGATCTTTTTTAGCATGTCCAAAGTAGCTCCCTGCTCAATACGTCCTGAATGACCCCCGCTCCCCCACCCAGGAAAGCGATCAACCGCCGGATCCGGAGTATGACTCCAGACTCCCGCAACATGAGTTCGACTCTGAGTTTTGCGCCACCTAGAAGTACCAAAAGCTGAGTTGCGCGCATGGACACACTCCTGCTTGACGTGTATGCATGGAGGGATTTGACATTGGCAGACGGTTTCTAAGTTGCCCCTTAGAGGTTAGTGCTAAGTTCATCATTTAAGTTGAGTTAATGCCCCCTCCCATCCTGAATATTTAACATTGGCATGGATATGAGGCTTGTGCCTTTGTTAACTGGTTGGATGATGAATGGCATGGCAGGGCTTGGAGTGTTATCACCAAGCTCGCAGAAGATAACGTAAAGCTGAAGAAGAAACTGACTGATCTAGAGTGTACAATCACTACGATGAAGCAAGAAAGACTCAATCACGGGCAACAGATGAAAGCAAGAGACAAGAAGGAACTAGCATGTGTAGTTGTAGTTGTCGCATTAGCCATCTTCTATGTGCTGTTTGCAATGATGATTAGGGGTTTTGTTTGATTATTACAGGCTACATCAATAAGCAAAGCTCATCTATTGCTTGACAGCTGTCCTATGAAAACTGCTTGTTTCACATTTGGATGCTCTAGCCTGTGTGTGTAATTATCACATTGAGAACTGTGCAACCGCGGGAATTTGGAGTGACTGGGTACTAATAATTGCGGTTGATTATATCAGGATTCTAACCACCTGCCAAGGCTCCAATATAACCCGTCAATCCCCCGCTTCAATTGCCATTCCTCTTTTCTTCATACCCTGCTTCAGTCTCCACCATCTTCATCGTCCCGGCCGGCCGCGCTACACACTTACACACACTCTGCAATCTCGCTTTCTCTCGCTTTGTATATGTACCGCAGCCATGTCGAGCGACAGCGAGGACGACAGTTCTGCCAGCAGTCTGGCGCCCGATGATAAGTCAACCTCGGAATCATCCCGCTCGTCTTCCATGAGTCCGACGTCGAGCCCTGACCTCGATTTTATCCGAATCATGGAAGGAACGTCGCCGCCCGAGTCGTTGGACGACGACCAGATGGACGAGGAGCCGTCGGAGGACGAAGAAGACGACGACGATGAGGAGGAGGAGGAATGTTCGAACGAGGAGGACGATGACGAGGACATCAACGACGATGACAACGGCGGCGGTGATGAAAAGCCAACGGTCAGCGGCAAGAAGCGTCCTCGCGAAGACGATGTCGCAGGGGCATCCAACAACAACAACAAGAATAAGAAGGACTAAATTAAGCAGACTATATATCTCTGTTGCCGTTCGCTCATATTAATTCATTATCTCTGTGTCCCCTGTCAATCTCATCACAGACGGTTAGCAATACATATTTGACAGAGATCTTTTACATTATCGCCCACAGTTGGTTTCTTGAATTGTGTGCCCTGTCAAGCACACAATTCACAACAAAAAATCGCATGCACTGTCTATAATTATCGCACACAATTCTGATTACCAACCTGGTTGCTGGATATCACACACATCTTGTTATGCCGAATCATTTATGTTCTTCTGGATCATCGCAAATAGTTCATCCGAGTGAACTGTATGCCGTATATCGCACACACACCTCGATTTGGCTGACCGTTTTTGTTGTTTTGGCTCATCGCAAACAGTTTGTATGGATCAATTGTATGCCACGTATCACACACGCAGCTCTAATCTGAATTGTGCTTGATGTCTCCGCCATCGCACACAGTTCGTCTTATTGGTGATGGTTTTATTACGATACCGTTTGTGATTCATGCATCGCACACAGTTTGGTCGAGGGGTCTCTATTTCATGTGTTGCGTTAGCAGTCGCCCGCAGTAGTGGATCAAGGTTTTCCAGCAATCTGAGGCAAAATTGCAATCCCAGAGTGTCGGTGCTAAATCCGGTATATCACGAGGTAGGGGTCCTAATCTAGGCGTCTTGGAGCGATGGTAACATGGACACAGGATTTTACCTAGGTTCGGGCTCTCTCGAAGAGATAATACCCTATGTCCTGCTTTTGATTGTATTGATATGGGGTATAGTACAGAGTACATGTATCTACCATGAGATTGTTGTTGTGAATATCCGATCATTTATTGACTAGCCTAGCCTCCGTTTATATAAGGCACCGGAGGCCTAAGGTTTAGAAGAGTCCTCGTCTTGTGCGCCAAGTCTCGTGGAATCTTCCGTGTATGCGTCATGGGCCTCTCCAAATGGCCCGTTAATGAACCGCCATGGGGCGTCCTCGGCCCGGCCCTCCTGGCCGGGAGGCGACATGGTGAGTACCCCCTAATCCAGGACACCAACAGTAGCCCCATGAACCGGTCTTCAAGTTGGGGACGCTCCTCGGTTCTTCTGAATTGTTCTTCATGTTCGCTCGTCGGTCTTGAAAGCTGGTTCAACAAATCTTCTTATCTCCGATCTCGAGGATCGTTGAGGTGTATCCAAAGAGTTCACATATCGGGCATCCGAGGAGCCCCTTTAAGTTCTCGACCTTTATCAATGCCTCATTATTTTTATGCCACACCTCAGGTTCAAAGTTTTTCCCATGCGGCGGTGTCCTCTTGTAGTTGAGCTCCAACGTCGGACTGCATCCGAGGTGTCATATATTACCTCGGCCTTGAAAAAGTTGAAGGAGTTTAGCCGAGCTTCATGCCAAAAAAGTCCTCTATGGAGCCAGCCACTCACATCCGAGCTTTATGCCGGACTACTTCCGAGGTGGTGCACCACCTCGGCCTTGGGCTTATTTTTTGCGGATTTTTTTTATTGGTGCAATTTATTCTCTGCCGAGATGTATAAGTGTAGCCCTCAAGGTGCGTGCCGACCTAAAATCTGAGATGCACCTGAAGGATAACATAAACTGCTGGTCCTAGTAGACCCTAAGACTCAGGTCAATTCGCGAAATCGACCTGAGGATGAAGTCCTAGCTCGACAACATACTTAGGAACAAAAACATGGTGCACAATAGCTCCCGAGACTCAGGTTGGGTGCGCCCGACCAACCCGAGGATCATAATCTTCTCAGAAACTGTATTGCATATTAAATTTTCTGTATTGGATCGTCAATGCAGTAGCCCCTGAGACTTGGGTTTGGGCAACATGGCCGACCCTAGGATCGTATCTCCTCGGGAACTTGTTCATTTGGCATTTGAGTGTCACCATCACCGAGGTGCATCTCGGCAGGGAAGATGCTGAACTGCGGGTCAGAAAAGATTTCCCGAGCAAAACCATCACACAGGACACTTCGATCAAGGTGATGTCCCGCCTCATGAAAAAAAACATAAAATAAGTTAAATGTGTCATAAGCTCAGAAAACCAAAAAACTTTCATAAAAACTTTACGTATACTTTAAATCAAGTTTCTTGGTGCCAACCGAAATTGGTCATAAAATTAATTTGTGCTTCCGTCGTGCTTTAACATGATACGTCCGATCTCCAGACTTCAAGTTGGTCAGCCTTCGGCTTCAACCTCCTTTCCCGAAGGCGGAGTGCTTCTCAAGCCAGTTTAGCGAACTAAACTTGAGCGTCTTTAGAGAGAAACCATGCTATCCGACTATTGACCAAACACTAGCGTCGGAAAAAGGATGTCGGAGTCTAGGATCTGCGTCCAAGAAACTTCTCCAAGAACTTAGGATTCGAACTCTGGGGGACTTGGCTTGGCAACCTACGACACGACGGTGACTACGGCGGGGACACGGCGGGCTCGTTGCTCTCACCGGACATGAAAGGGACGCGCGAGCTACCCAGGTTCGGGCCACCGTGCGGTGTAATACCCTACTCCTGCTTGTGTTGGATTGCTCTGTGTTGGAGAGCTCGGGCTCCAGATACAAGAGGTGTGGGGGAGAAAATGAGTTGATCCCCTTAGATGGAAGCAGCCCTGCCCCTTTTGTAGAGCCTTGGTCCTCTTCCCCGAAAATATGAGCAGGAAAGGGTTGCCACAGAGCGGCAATTCAAAAGGGGGACAAGAGCGCAGGCTTATCCTGACTAAAGGCGGTCTTCTCCTGCTAAAGCAGCTCCTTATGACGCGTTGGTGGGCTTGGCGATGACCTCCATCCTGGCGCGCTGATCCGTCCCGATCTTCTATCACCAAAGAGGAAAGCCTTTGGGACTTGCTTTGGGGAAGGCAGACGCTGCTGCTCCCTTATCACCAGAATGGAAGCTGGGCTTGGTCGCGCCCGGTTGTCCTTATCCTAACAGCGGGACGTCACCCATGTGCAGGGCGCGGAGAACCGCGACTGGCGCCGTACGACTAGCTTTGTGAGAAGGCCTCGCGAGGGGAGCCCTCGCGAGGGAACCTGGTGCCTGGCGGCCTCGGCAGGGCCTGGCCTGGCGGGGAGGGGCCTCGCGAGGCTCGCCCCTCGAGAGGCGGCTTCCTCCGGAGCGGCTGAGGCAAGGCCACTCTCGCTGCTCAAGCGTCCTCCTCCGGGCCAGAGGCAGACGGGCCGTGGTACCCTGGTTCCCACTGGGCTGACAGTAGCCCCCAGGCCCGCGGCGCGCACGTTTCGTCTGTTAGGGACGTAACGACGCGGGGCCCATCGAGCTGCGGGGCCCAGAGGTGACGCGTGGCGGCTTCCGCGGGGTGGGTCACCCCCACTCCCCATGATGCCTCGGTAACCGCTGTCTTGGCGATAAAGCCTGCCCGCGGCGGGGCGCAGGCATGTCATTGCTCCTCGTCCCCATCTTGCCCTTCGTCTCCCGCAAGCAGCTTCTCCGTTGCTCCTCCCCCAACTTCCAATCTCTCCGCCACCATGGCCCCTGGCAGGAAAGGGAAGAAGAAAACCGCCGAGCCGGGGTCGTCGGTCCCCCCGGGGCCGGGGCCCGCGCTACTGAAATCTGTGATCCTCAACGAGGAGGGTCTAGACAAGGTGCGGCCGATGACGGCCAGCGCCCACAACGGGAACGGGGCGACGAAGATCTGGCCGGCGTCGTGCCCCGCGACGCAGCGAGGGGGTACGACCTTCCCATTCTTCCTCCACTCCATCTTCGCCGGGCTAGTGCCTCCCTTCTCCGACTTCTTCAACGCCATGCTCAGCCACTACCAGGTTCATGCGCTGCACCTGCATCCGAGCTCGGTCCTTCTTCTCTCCGTCTTCGCCTACCTCTGCGAGGCCTTTCTGGGGGTGCTGCCATCCGTGGCCTTCCTCCGAAAATTTTTCCACCTCCAACTGACCGAGGCGGACCAGCGCTCGGGCTGCGCTTCATTCCGGATGGTCGCGGGCATGCGCGCGCACATCATCGACATGCGGCTCCCCGAGGAGGTGGAAGGCTTCAGGGAGCGCTGGGTCTACATGGACGCGCGCCAGTACAGCCCCCTGCTCGAAATCCCGGAGGGGCCAGCGATGCTGAGCTCCGGGTGGGGGCCCGCCGAGCTGACCGAGGCCGTGCTGGGGCCCTTCATGGCGAGGATGCGAGTGCTCCAAGCCGGCGGGCTCACCGCGAGCATGGTCGTCAAGGAGTTCGTGCGCAAGCGCATTGCCCCCCTCCAGAGGCGCCTTCGCCCGGTATGGACCCACTCAGGCCTGGGGGACCCCATGAGGCTGAGCCCCGATCGCCTTGCCCCGGAGGTGGTGGAGGGGCTGGTGAACGTTCTCCTTACCGCGGCGACGTCGTTCCCGCCGCCAAGCACGGCTCCAATTTACTGCTTTGGAAATCGGGAGGACGTGCGGGCCGGCATGCCACTGTTTGATCAGTGGGGGCTTGTGCCCCCGGGTCATGTGGGACCCCGCGACAATCCGGTCCAGGTGTTGCCGCTTCCCAGAGGCGAAGGCGACACCGAGGCGGCGGTCGCGGCGGACGCCCGGAGCGAGGCGGCAGCGACGCCGGGGGGCCCCGAGACGAGCCCCAGCGGTCTGCGCCCCCGATGGAGGAAGCCCTTGGCGCGGAGAACCCCACGGCTGGCGGGGCGATCCCGCCCCCCGAAGCCTCGGGAGGGGGCCTAGACGGGCCCCATGGCGGGGCCTCAGGAAGGGGCCCCAAAGAGTCCCGAGGGGGCGGAAGAAGCAGCCGCCCTGGAGGGAAGCTGAGGAAGCGGCGATGGGTACCCACAGACGAGTAAGTCCCCCTGCCTCGCGCGTTCCTTATGCCCACCGCCTCATCTTGCATGGCTCGGCTTGATCCCTAGTTATGCAGTAGGGGCTCCCTGCCGAAGAAGAAGAAGGAGGATGCCCAGGACGAGGATGCCGGGGAGCCTGCCGGGGCTCAGCGGGAGTTGGGGGCGGTTGGCGCACCGGCGCCCCCAACGGTCCCCGTGAAGCGTGACGGAGTTGTGGAGGAGGGGCCTGCGGGATTTGCCCAGCCTCCCGAGGAGGCCTTCCCCCCTACCGGAGAAAGGGTGCCTCCGGAAGGGGCCCGCCCCGAGGGGGAGGCGGGCGCCAACGCGGCGGCCACCGCAAGCCTCGAGCGATCTCCAGGGCGCCACGAGCCGGAGGCGGCCGCGCCCAGTCCCACCCGCGCGGCCGAGCGACCGGCAGGGGCAGATGCCGAGGCGGAGGTCGAGGAGGATCCTGGCCACCTGGAGGGGAATGAGGCCCCCTCAGACGGAGGCCTGGGCGGATCCGATGATGCAGCAGCCCCCGAGCCCCCAGAGCCACGGGGGGCGGAGACGGAAAGGCCAGACGCGCCCGGGACCCTGGCCCTGGTGAGCCGCAGCATCCTATCGCAGATCGGGACTCTCCGCCATGGCCGGTCAGCCCTCAGCTCCCTAGAGGCTAAGCTCGTGGCCGAGGAGGAGAACCTCCGCCTGGAGCAGGGGCGCGTCGCGGCTCGCGAGGCCCGGCTAGCCTCCCGCGAGGAGGCGGTTACCCGGCGCGAGAGCATGGCGGCGGTCCTGGAGATGGACATGGAGATCCGGGAGCGCGAACTCCTGCTGACCACCATCGAGCAGTAGAGGGAGTGAGAGCGCCTGGAGCATCTGGACCGTATCGTGGCGGCCAGCGAGGCCACCTACCAAGAACGCCTCACGAAAGCCAACACCACGCTTGAAGAAAGAGCTGTGAGGTACAGGGCCGAGATCGACAAGCGGGGCCAGGAGGAGGTCGCGCGGAAGGCGAAGGCCCTAGCAGACACTTACTCCAACAACCTGAAGAAGCAGGAGGACCGCTTCACGAAGAGGCGCGGTGAACTCGACGCCGAAATTGCCAAACTTAAGCTGCAGCTTGTGGCGTCAGAAGCCGAGAGGCGGAGCGCGGTGGAGCTCCACACCATGACTCGCCGTGAGCTGGAAGACCTCCAGGCTCAGGTGGGCGAGGTTAGCGACGAGGCGCAGCGGGCCTACGACGAGGCCACCCGAGGGCGCGGGGAGCAGCTCCAGTGCTCCAAGATGTTTCGCCAGGGTGGAGGATCCCCTGGAGACCGACGACGCCAGCTACCTGGCCTTCTTCACAAGGCTCGTGAAGCGGCTGGAGGCGAGCTCCGCCCGGTGGGACGAGATCCGCGACGCTGAGTGCCGTGACCTCCTGCACCAGGCGTCGACCCGCGTCTTCAGCAACCTGCTGCGTGTTGATGGCACCTTCAACTTCGACCAGGTGCTGTCTCCGATTCCCGAGGAGCTCCAAGGCAAGCTTCCGAGGGCGGTGGAGGACCATGTGGCGAGCCTGCTAGAGCGCTTCGCGCCCGTCGGGGAAGGGTCCGGCGACGACGGCAATCCAGTAGTCGACGACGCCGACGGTGGCTCCGCTGCTTGAGGCCCTGCGCTCACCTTCATGTAACAGAGTGGATGCAGCCCCGAGGGGGCGTGAAGACATTTGTATGGCACTTTTTGTTGTTAAGTACTTAATGATCCGCGTGTACTCGTTTTCCTCCCGAGGTCTTTATTTCCCCTTTACATTGCCTTTGTGCCCTATGTTGCTGGGACCCAGCCCCCGAGGCAGGCTACACCGTCGCTGGGGTGCCCAGAGCGTGTGCTCGGCAAGGCCAGAGGGTGTAGGGCTCTTAGGGCTAGTAGGAGTCCCTGAGGCGCGATGCTTAGGGTCCCCCCTTGACGCGCAGGCGGCTCATGCCGAGGAAATCAGGATGCCGCGAGAGAGAAACGAGAGGGAAAAAGACCCGAGGGGTGCTTTAGACTTAGCTCCTTTGAGGTGTGCGGCTTGGGGCGAGTCCTTCGCAAGGCACGGCTCGTGAGGCGCAGTCCTTCGTGAGGCCCTCCATCCATAGGACCCGCCGCGAGGCCTCCCGAGGGGGGATCCTGAGGCCTTCGTACCCTGCACCAGGAAAACTGCCAAGTTTTTGCAAATAGTGCAGCGGGGCGCGCTCGTCGAAGTCGCCTGTGGGTGTTACGCGAGGAGACAAGAGCACCAAGGACCTGGTGAGGTGACGTGCACGGGAGCAGGCCCGCGAGCCAGAGCTCAGTCACTTGGGTTTTTCAGTGCTGCTGGGACTGACCCGAGCACAGACACTGTGCCCAGCCCCCGCTCACATGACACGCACGGGCGAGTCCATGAGCGCGCGCCCTGCAGCGGCAAGCACACAGGGTTTTGAAGGAAATAAGCTTTACTGATGCATGAAGCAAGTTCATTACATAACAGAAAGATACATGCTGCCGTGTTTGACACGGGTCAGCTTGAGGATGTGACGGCCGAGGGCCCCTCAAGTAGGCCGCCAGCGCGGAGCATGGGGCATCCGCCAGCGCTGAGCATGGGGCTTCCACGAGAGTGGGAAGGAGCTCTCACATGCCGAAGGCAGCGTGGGTAGAGAGAGCCCCGGAGCGTGTACAGCTCCATGTCGCTCGTATCCATGGAGCACGGATAGAACTTACGGTGATGGCGGGCGTTCCATGTGTTTGGTACCGGAACACCCGCCTCCGTCATGAGTGGGGCCACGGTGGGCCGGTGGGCAAGTGTTAACCACCTCTGTAGTCCTTGCGATGTGGGGCTCCAGGGTCATGCGCATCAGCCTCGCAAAGGTGGCCGCGGCACCCTCCAGGCTGAACGGCATACGCATGAGCCAGGGCGAGCCTGCGGCGATGCGCGGTGGAGGTAAGGGGCCTGCGGGGCAAGCCTGGTTGAGGGCGATGAAGTCGACGCACATGCGCACGCTATCGCGCGGCCTAGCGACGGGGGTGTGGCTGGCGATCCTCCTGGGGTGGGCGGCTTCACGGGCGATTCCAGCATCCTGGGGCTTGTTGACCTCTTGGGTGATGACTTCCTGCTTCTTGGGCGCTTGACGATATTCCTCACGCCTGACGGGCCACGCGCTCGGGCACGCGGCTGAGTGGTGCTCGATCACCTCCCTCGGCAGGCTGGGCGCGCCTGATGCTGTCCAAGCCAACGCATCAGGGCACGCCCAAAGGAAGGTGACGAGCGCGCCTTCCTATTTGGGGGAGGGCCCGCCGCCAGCGGCGAGGGAGGGGCCTGCTTCGCCCCCATCCAGCGATGCCTTCTTGGACTCGACCCGCTCCTGAGGGAGCAGGGGCTTCTTCTTCACGGGCGCTTCCTCGGCAGGCCCAGGCGCGTCCTCATCGGCCGGATACACGACGGAGGCAGTTTTGTAGGCGTGCTCGAGGGTTTGCAACGCATCCTTCTCGTCGCAGCGGATGGTGAGGGTACCGCGGCAGCCGGGCATTTTGACGAGGCCGTAGGCATGGTGGGTTGCGGTCATGAACTTGGTGAGCGCCGGGTAGCCCAAGATGGCATTGTAAGGCAGGCCGATGTGAGCCACATCGAAGACGATGAACTCCGTACGGTAGTTCTTGCGGGTGCCGAAGGTTACGGGAAGGAGCACCTGCCCCAGGGGGGCCGTGGAGCCGTCGGTGACGCTCAAGAAGGGCCTGGTGGGCATCAGGCGCTCGTAGGGCACTTGGAGCATCTCGAAGGTCTCGATGGAGATCACGTTGAGGCCGGCGCCTCCGTCGACGAGGGTCTTGGTGACGGCGATGTTGCTGATGGTGGGAGTGCACAGCAGGGGGACGGCGCCCACGCCCTTCGTGGACTTGGGGTGGTCGCTGGCGTCGAAGGCGTGGGGAACTCGGACCACTTGAGGCGGCCGGTGGAATCGAGTGACGGGAGGGCCGCGTTCACCTCCCGAGAGAACTGCTTGAAGTGGCGGTTGGATGGAGGGGCCTGGGCCCCGCCGAGGATGCAGGCCACCCTGCGGGGCTCTTGGTAGCCCCCAGCGTTCTCAGCGGGAGGGGAGTCGTTGGCGCGCACTGGGGCGGCGTTGGCCTGATGGTCAGCCTGCCGCGGCTGGTTCTGCCAGCCCTGACGGTTGTTGTCGCCAACGCTGTTGCTGTGGTTGTCGCCCCAGCGGCCGCCTCCGCTACCGCCACCGCGGCGCTCGGTGCGGCCCTCGCGATGCAGCTTGAGCTTGTGGCAGTCTTCCGTGTTGTGGGAGTTCATGTTGTGGTAGGCGCAGAAAGGGCGGGCGTCCTTCTTGGCCTCGCCGCGGTCGCGGCGTCGGAGGTCTTCGGGATCTTGTGGCACACCTGGCTGAAGCGCTGGATGAACTTGCGAAGGGGCTCGCCAGGGCGCTGGCGCACGTTTCGCAGGTCGTTGATCGTGAGGGCGCGGTCGCTCGTGCCCTTGAAGTTGGCGACGAACTGCTTGCACAGGTCCTCCCACGAAGAGATGGACGCCTCGGGGAGGTTCATGAGCCACGAGCGCGCAGTGTCCTTGAGGGCCATGGGGAACCAGTTCGCCATGACCCGATCGTCCCCCCTCGCGGCCTGGATGCTGATGGTGTAGAGCAGGAGGAACTCTGTGGGGTTGGCACTGCCGTCATAGCGCTGAGGGAGCTCTGGCTTGAACTTGTCGGGCCACACCACGCGGCGTAGCTCGGGGGCGAGGCCCAGGTAGCCCCCGTTGGTGACGGCTCCACCGTTGAGGGTTGCGCGGTTCTGGCGCCCAGCCATGGCGACGTCGTGGAGAACGCAGTCCTGGCGGTCGCGCGCCCTCTTGAGGCCCACGCACGCGTCCTGGGGCGCGCGGTTGACGATATGGCAGCTGTTGCCATCGCCGCCTGGCACGAGCGAGCCGCGAGACGGCTCCGGGGCGCGCGTGGCGGGGCGGCGCTCGGCCACGTTGCGGTCCGGAGGAGGAGGAGGAGGAGTGCCGCGTCCGGCCTGGTCGGCGCAGGAGGGCGGTGCAGGCGGGGAGCGGGAGGGCGCCTGGCCATCGCGCGCGGCGTTGACGAGCTCGGTGATGCGCCCCAGCCAGGCGTCGTAGGGATCAATGTAAGGGAAGCGGATCTGTCCTGACTCATACATGGACGGATAGAAGTAGAAACCTGGGTGAGTCTGCATCTGAATCTCGTTATAGCGCAAGTCAGTGAGAGCCTCGAATGCTGCAAACTGGACCGCCTGGTCGGGTGCAGAAGCCGTCTCGCCCTTGGTGGAGCGAGTGTAAGTGCCCACCACGGTACTGTTGTGCATGATGACCTCCGCATGATACTCGTAAACACCATCAGCGAGCTGTTCTCGGTACACCTGGTATATGGGGTCATCGCCATCGGGGTAGAGTCGGCGCCATACGTTGGTAAGCAGATGCGGAAAGGTGGAAGGTGCCGGCTCAGGCTGGTACGGATAAGGGACTGGTGCCATCTACACTCACAACATTAGCTGGTCAGCATTAACAGTAAGCTATATGCATGCAATGCAACACCCAAGTGCAGAATCAAGTCCCAAACCACTACCGAGGCTAAAACTATCATTTTCTAACTCGTCGGCTTTCTAGGGCGTCCTACAGTGAGCGCGGCTCTGATACCAAGCGTTGTGGCACCCCGGCTCAGAGCAACCGGTTTACCTTGCATTGCCAGCCCAGAGATCAAGTCTTCTGGCAATACACAACAACTTGGTATAGAAAACAACCGCTTTATTGATCTCTTAGCGGGAACATAGGTTTACATTTTACATGATGAGCGAGGCCAAGCGGCACACACGGTGCGGTTGCACTTATGTACATTATTTAGTAGACATGGCAGGGGCCTCGATGATAAGGGAACTACTACGCGGCAGCGGAACGACGGGGTAGTGGAACTCCATTCCACAGGGACACTGCTGGGACACGGCCTAGAGCGCGACATACTGCTCGACATCCACACCATGCACGGCTTCTCCTGCATCTGGCATGATAAGCCAGGTGAGTACTTTGAATGTACTCGCAAGCTCACAGCAAACAAAACAAGTGCGACAAACAATAACAAGGCATTTAACAGATTTAATTCATGAGCATGATACTACTCAACATGAGAGGTGCATGAAACACTGCCATGGTCCCTGGGACCAACTTACCATTTCGGGGTTACCACGTAACCACCGTTCATATCTCACCAACGTGATCCTCACTAGATCACATTCATACCTTTCACAGTGATCCTCACTCGATCACTATTTCTGCATGCGCCATCTTGTGAATCTTAGTGTGCAAGTTAATTATATCTGTTGACCCACGGTGTGACCTACTACGAACTGTGTCCATATCCGAGGACGCGGCTATCGATAGATTATACACCCTGCAGAGGTTAGTACACTGTACCCACACCACGGAACTCATGGCCTCGTGGTCCCATTCGGGTGGACCAACGACATTCCGACAAAACCAATCTATTGCATGACACTCTCCCGGCCACTCCGACAAACTCCCCTTTGGGCTATGTCCTGGGTGACCCTGATGTCAACATGTGACATCCGCCACCTCTGTGGCTGCCACCGTCATGGCCAAACATCAACATTGTCCCAAACGGGGACCTTGGTACCATCAAAACTCGGGTCCTCAAGGTTGTGACTGCCTACCAGGCCAGGGTAGTGCCAGAGCACAACCTTCCCTTGTAGGAGGTACCGGCGAGAGGCATGACAATACACTGCATTAGGGCCTCCCCATCCAGGCAAGTGTGGTTGCACTGGTGAGCTTGATTCGGTGTCACCATGACCCGATCAACAGCATGTTCAAGTTGGATTAAGATCAAGTTTAACTTGAAATGAAAATGATTCGAGCCATAGTGTGCGAATGGATGCACGGGTCACGATTATGAATGATGAATGCATCATACTACCATATGTGCATATGACATGATTCCTACTGCCTACAATAACAAGTAAGCATGTAACCTACTGTATAATATCAAAATTACAGAACAAAATCTATGCAATAAAAGTTATATAGCAAGGTATTTTAAATAGTGAATATTTGATGAATTAAATTCAATTAAACCAAAGTCATTGCAATGCCATCCTTATATATGAATGTTGTGGCTTGCCTTGGTTCAGAGAAGTGTCACAATACACATGGCCTTCTCCAACACAACTAGGTTCTTCTGAAATTAAATTAAATGCAAAAAGAAAATGTCACATAACACTGTTTACTGCACCAGAAATTCTTAACAGCAAGAAAAAAATCTGAAATAAGGCATACAGAAACTTTGGAATTTTACAAACCAGTAGCAAAAAGAACCAATTCAATTAGACTTATAGATTAAAAGTTATAGCTAGTCAAAGTTGGATTGGATCTGGTCAAAATTTGAATTTATACGAAAATCCAGAAGCGGCCACATCGAAGACGTATTCAGCGAAAACGCCTCCACTTATACCGCTTTGGGCGGCCGAGTGGGAGGTTGACGTGTGGGTCCCGCTGTCAGGATTAACCAGAGGAGAGGGAGGGAACAGAGAGAGCGGCGCTTTCGCCGGCGATACTCCGGCGAGGAGTCCACGGCGGCTGCCGGAGTTGGTCGGGATGGATTCAGGGCAGTACGGCGAGCACGTACGTACCCGAAATGACGGCGGGGGTGGACGGACGGCGTCGGAATCTTCCTCTCCAGAGACGGCGGCAGCAGAGCTGATCGGACTCGGCGATTCCGGCGACAATCCGGCGAGCTCTTGGCACCGTCGTGTTCAGGAGGTTACTACGGTCTCGAGGGTGGCAGTGGCTGGAGCTGGGGTGGGCTAGGATGAGTGCACGATGGAGGTGGATCCACGGCTGTCTCCGGCGATCAACGGCGGCGAGAGGCCCACCCGGCCTTGCCGCGCTCGAGGGGGAGTGTTTTGTGGCCAAGTGAGGTGGGAGCGGTGCTCAAAACGAGTCGGGGAAGCTACTATTTATAGGCGGAGCTCGCCCGCTCTCGGGTGTCCGTCGGAGTTGAGCTGCAGAGGAGGAGAGGGGAGGATAAGCACGGGCAGCGGCGTGGGGAGGAGTAGAGGAGCACAGGGCGACGCGGTGCACGCGTGCGGCCACAGTGGCGCGCACTACGCACGGAATGCGGGCACGCGGGCTCACTGTTCCGCCGCTTAGCTCTCGGCCTCTTCCGGCGAGCAGCTTGTCGGCGTCGGGGAGGAACATGGAGAGGGTTGGGTGGCGCAAGGGAGATGGCTGCGGCGCTGGGGACGGTGATGTGTCGCGGGGAGGGCGGATGGACGGTGGCCGATCGGACCCGACGGGCAGAGCACAGAGAGCGCGTGCATTGCACCCTGCCCGCACGCGGTCACCGCGTGCACTGGGACGCAGGGGGCTTTCGGCGCTGCCACACCATGTCCTAGGTGTTGTCCCTTCGATGCTGTTCCTAGAAATGCGCTTGCCTTGCCATCTGGTGCCTTGGAGGTGACTGGAGCTAGAGAGAAAATTTCTGGACAGAAACTTGCTCCAACCACTGGAGACAAATGGCTAGGAGATTTGAGCTGAAATTAGGCGTTTAAGCATCACTCAGGAGGGTAGTCAAGTGGTAAAAATTTCAGCTTAAAAGGATCAAGGAAAAATATACTTGCTTCACAAAGTGCTCTTTCTGACCAGAAGCAAAAACATTTTCCTAGGCTGAAATTTTCCAAATGACCAGGGGGTATTTTTGCATAGGGAGGTGAGGCATGACCCAAAGAATATTTGGGAATTTTCTTGGAATTTTCTGAGCAATAAAAATAGGGGTTGCTTCATAGCTATATGAGCAAATGGGCATTTTCAGAGAGAAAAAGAGTATAATGCCATTAAATAAAAAATACCCAATGGCATTATAATGAGATGGATGAGGTCTAGGGAGGGTTTATGGATGAAAGAGCCCACTTGGAAGAAAATCAAAAAAGAAATTCAAGTGGTAAGTCCAAAAGAAATGACAGAAAACCTCAAATGCAAATTCCAAATATTCAATAAAACCAAATAAAAGAAAAAGACAAAATCCAGGGTGTTACAAACCTCCCCCCCCCTTAGGATGAATCTCGTCCTCGAGATTTGGTTGCTCAGGAAACAAATATGGGTATGCAGTCCTTAAGTAATCCGCTCTTTCCCAGGTGGCCTCGTCCTCAGTGTGGTGCTCCCATTGGACCTTGTAAAACTTTATAGTTTTGCTGCGGGTGACTCTGTCCATCTCTTCCAAGATTCTCAAGGGTCTCTCCTCGTAGGTTAAATCCTTGGCAAGCTCTAGTTCTGCCATATCTGTCTGTTTTGCAGGTGGTGCGATGCATTTTCGTAGCTGAGACACGTGGAACACATCATGAACCTCGGATAGCTCGGGAGGCAATTCTAACTGATAGGCCACTTTGCCCACTCTGGTCATAACTGGAAACGGACCGATGTATCTTGGTGCAAGTTTTCCCCGAGTATGAAACCGTTTGACTCCTTTCATGGGGGTAACTCGGAGATATGCATATTCACCTGGTTCGAAGTTGATCTGCCTGTGCTTTGAGTCATAGTAACTCTTGTGACGAGATTTTGCCACTTGCAGTCTGTCTCGAATTTCTTTGACTTGTTTTTCTGCTTCCATCATCAAATCAGTCCCGAAGATTCGGCTGTCTCCTGTCTGAGACCAGTTCAGCGGGGTACGACACTTCCGTCCATATAGGGCCTCAAAAGGTGACATCATGAGGCTAGTCTGGTAGCCGTTGTTGTAAGAAAACTTAGCGTACGGCAGGCTATCTTCCCATTTGGGTCCGTGAGCAAGAGCGCACACCCGAAGCATGTCTTCCAAGATTTGATTTACCCGTTCTGTCTGCCCATCTGTCTGAGGGTGATAAGCGGTGTTGTGCTTCAAGGCGGTTCCCAAGGCTTGGTGTAGACGTGCCTAGAATGCTGAGGTAAACAAAGATCCTCGGTCTGAAGTGATAGTCCTTGGTACCCCATGCAGACTGATAATCCTGGATACGTAGAGTTGATGGTCTGCATGGTAGGTTGTCCTTATTGGAATAAAGTGGGCCACCTTGGTGAGCATGTCGACCACGACCCATATGGCATTGTTGCCTCGTGGTGTCCTTGGTAATCCCACGATAAAGTCCATGCAAATATCGTCCCATTTCCATTGTGGAACGGGTAAGGGTTGAAGTAGATCGGCTGGTTTCTGGTGTTCAGCCTTCACCTTGTTGCATATATCACAACAGGCGATGTAGTAGGCGATATCTTTCTTCATGCCTTCCCACCAGAATGTTTGCTTTAAGTCTTGATACATTTTAGTGCCTCCAGGATGAATAGAGTATGCGGACTCATGAGCTTCCTTCAGAATCTTCTGCTTTAATTCTCCGAGGTTCGGTACACAGACTCGATCCCGAAAGCGCAGTGTGCCTTTGTCGTCAATGTTGAAGTCTGACATCTTCCCTTCTCGTACTTGGGCCATTATCTTTAGTAACATAGGGTCACTAGGTTGAACCTTTCAAATTTCGTCTTCCAGGGTAGGGGTTACTTCCAAGGTAACCGAGCAAATTGCATCACACAAGATCATATTGAGCTGAGCTATTTCTTCTTGAAGTGTTGGGTGCAGGCGCTTGATTAATGAGTTTGTGGTAGCCGGTTTGCGACTGAGGGCATCGGCGACCACATTTGCTTTTCCTGGGTGGTAGTTGATACCCAGGTCATAGTCTTTGACCAACTCAAGCCATCTTCTTTGTCGGAGATTCAAGTCTGGTTGCGTGAATATATACTTGAGACTTTTGTGGTCGGTGTAGATTTGGCATCGCTTTCCGATGATGTAATGCCTCCAAATCTTTAAGGCGTGAACCACAGCTGCCATTTCTAAGTCATGGGTAGGATAATTCTCCTCATGGGGTCGGAGCTGTCTTGATGCATAGGCCACGACCTTTCCATCTTGCATAAGTACACACCCAATGCCACGCCTGGATGCGTCGCAATAGATGTCGAAGCTCCGGTAGATATCTGGTAGAGTCAACACTGGAGCGGTGGTTAACCGGGTCTTCAACTCATTGAAACCGTCTTCACATGCTTCCGTCCATATAAACTTCTGATTCTTCTTGAGTAGTTCAGTCATTGGCTTGGCAATTTTTGAGAAGCCTTCAATGAAGCGACGGTAATAACCTGCTAGACCCAAGAAACTCCTGATTTCTGTTACTGAAACAGGTGTCCTCCATTTCAGGACTTCCGTGACTTTGCTTTGGTCCACTGCCACTCCTTGAGCGGAAAGAGTATGCCCAAGGAATCCCACTCCCTTAAGCCAAAATTCGCATTTACTGAACTTGGCGTAGAGTTGATGAGCGCGTAATCATTCCAACACTGCGCGGAGATGCTGCTTGTGCTCTTCTTCACTTTTGGAATATATGAGGATGTCATCAATGAACACCACTACAAACATGTCCAAGAAGTCCATGAACACCTTGTTCATCATGTGCATGAAGAATGCAGGAGCGTTGGTCAGCCCAAATGACATGACTGTATACTCGTACAGCCCATATCGTGTAGTGAATGCTATCTTGGGAACATCTTCTTTCTTGATTTTTAGCTGGTGATACCCGGTGCGCAAATCAATCTTGGAGAACACTTGAGCTCCACTGAGTTGATCGAACAAATCATCGATCCTGGGCAGCGGGTATTTATTCTTGATTGTGACATCATTGAGAGCACGGTAGTCAACACACATTCGGAGACTGCCATCTTTCTTGCCTACAAATATTGCAGGTGCACCCCAAGGAGATGAACTGGGGCGAATATATCCCTTTTGGAGCATCTCATCTATTTGTTTCTTCAACTCCACTAGTTCAGACGAAGGCATTCGATAATATTTCTTGTAAATTGGTGCTGTTCCGGGCACAAGCTCGATTGAAAACTCAAGCTCTCGATCAGGTGGCATGCCTGGCAACTCATCTGGAAACACGTCTGGGAATTCACAGACCACGGGGACTAGGTTCATCTCAGTAGCAATGGCAGCATAAACCATCCCTTTCTTTGTTATGGCTCGACCAGCATAGAATCGAGCAGACTGACCCGAGGGATTTATTAGCGTGACTTCTCTTGTTGCGCAGTTGATGCAGACCTGATGTCTTGTCAGCCAATCCATCCCCAAAATAATATCCAAGGTGGGAGACTCAATGGATACCAGTGATGCGGGGAAGATGACACCATTGATTGATATTTTCAGTCCTCGGCACACAATATTCGTCCTGAGCCTGGATCCGGGGGATTGTACCACCATAACTTTGTCCAAAAGAGTATAGGAAAGGCGATGTTGTGCGACAAAACTCCGCGAAATAAAAGAATGGGAAGCCCCGGAATCGAATAAAATGGTTGCAGGTATGTCATTAACAGGAAACATACCAATGACCACATCGGGAACTTCAGAGGCTTCTTCGGCGGAGATGTGATGAACTTGCCCTTGAATATACCTCCGTTTGGGGAATTGTCCCACATAGTTGACTTGAGGCTTCAGGTTGGCTGTTGGCTTGCCGTTCTTGGGGCACTGCCTAGCGTAATGCCCAGTCTGTCCACATGTGTAACAGGCATTGTTACGCTGACAGTCTTCCTTGTTGGGTTTGGCGACCACAGTCTTGATTTGGCTTTCATTCTTGATGTTCCCCTGCTGCCAGGTTGGCTTAAACTCGAACTGAGGTTGCTGCCAAGTACGAACCTTCTGAAAAACTTGCCCTTCCTTCTTGGGTTCAAACTTGCGTTTGCGGTCTTCATAGGCAGTCTTATGATCATTAACCAGTTTGTGTTCCCTTTCGGCAATGAGCGCCTTGTTCACCAAAGTTTGAAAATCGGGGAAATCCAGCATGCTGAGTGCACATCGGAGGGTAAGGTTGAGTCCTCCGAGGAACCGATCTATCTTCCGTTTTTCAGTGGCCACATCATGGGTGGAGTAACGGGCCAAATGATTGAACTTGTTTAAATATTCACTTACAGTCGAGGTACCTTGTGTAAGAGTGAGAAATTCTCGCTGCTTGACCTTCATGATGCCGGCAGGAATATGGTACTTGCGGAATTTATCTTTGAATTTATCCCAAGTAATCTCGTCTTCAGCGGGCCACATCACTTTGGCATTGTCCCACCATATAGCAGCTGGTCCTTCTAGATAATGAGTGGCGAAGGGCACCTTGTCAGCATCTTCAGTGCGAGCAATTTCCAACTTCTTCTCAATGGTCCTCAACCAATCATCGGCTTCCATCGGGTCCACTGCTTGACTGAAACTTGGCGGTTTGGTCCTCTGAAAGTCTGACAGCTTGGAGTGATTACCATTGTGATTATTCTGCCCAACCACAGTTTGCATGCTTCTCAGGAATTCCATCAGGTCTTGGTTCCTCTTCTCTTCAAACATCCGCATAATCTGTTCTGTTGTGGGTGCTTGAGGTGGAGGAGTTGGTGGCTGATACGGTTCTGGAGAATGTCCTGCTTGCCTGGCGGATCGACGAACTGGAGTATCATCGCCACCATAACAGTTACTGCCACACCTTGTCATCCTATATATGTTTCCCAATACAAAGCATCAAGATGAGCAACATCCATTAGGGGAAAACAAGGAAAATAGGGAGGTGAAGCAACAAACCCGGAAGAGAAATTGAGAAAAGCCAAAGCGAATAGCAGAAAGCAACATAATTATACAATACATCATCCAGGATACATAACAGGGCAACAGCATGGATAGTACTACTACATGCATACAACCAAACACCACATCATCCTCGTCTACATGCGACGACAGGGATCGCACTGGCACACTGACGGTCCTGCTGGTGTCTCCTCGGTGTCGGACTTTGAATCGGAACTGATAACGGATACATCCGGGGCAAAGGAAACACGACGACGCCGACGGGAAGACTCTCCCTCGGGGTCTGGAGCAGGGTGGCTCCGCAGCATCGGAGCGGCTGGGGTAGCGAGAAGCATAGCCCACTGGGCTGGGGACTCATGAGGAGTCACTACCGAAATGCCTGAGCTACTCTGAGAAGGGGTGGGGACCACTGGAGTGGGTGGAGGTAAAGTAACTGGAGGAACAAGTGATGTGTGGATAAGCAGAGGTGGAGCGAAGGCAGATCGAGCGGCCGCTAGCTCGCTTCGAACGCGGTTCAGCTCCTGGACTAGGCTGACGATCAGAAAGTATCCCGCCGTTATGTAGCGAGACAGGTGACTGGCTGACCGGTCACACTCCGGATCAATGTAAGGGAAGCGGATCTGTCCTGACTCATACAAGGACGGATAGAAGTAGAAACTTCGGTGAGTCTGCATCTGAATCTCGTTATAGCGCAAGTCAGTGAGAGCCTCGAATGGTGCAAACTGGACCGCCTGGTCGGGTGCAGAAGCCGTCCCGCCCTTGGTGGAGCGAGTGTAAGTGCCCACCACGGTACTGTTGTGCATGATGACCTCCGCATGATACTCGTAAACGCCATCAGCGAGCTGCTCTCGGTACACCTGGTATATGGGGTCATCGCCATCGGGGTAGAGTCGGCGCCATACATTGGTTAACAGATGCGGAAAGGTGAAAGGTGCCGGCTCAGGCTGGTACGGATAAGGGACTGGTGCCATCTACACTCACAACATTAGCTGGTCAGCATTAACAGTAAGCTATATGCATGCAATGCAACACCCAAGTGCAGAATCAAGTCCCAAACCACTACCGAGGCTAAAACTACCGTTTTCTAACGCGTCGGCTTTCTAGGGCGTCCTACAGTGAGCGCGGCTCTGATACCAAGCGTTGTGGCACCCCGGCTCAGAGCAACTGGTTTACCTTGCATTGCTAGCCCAGAGATCAAGTCTTCTGGCAATACACAACAACTTGGTACAGAAAACAACCGCTTTATTGATCTCTTAGCGGGAACATAGGTTTACATTTTACATGATGAGCGAGGCCAAGCGGCACACACGGTGTGGCTGCACTTATGTACATTATTTAGTAGACATGGCAGGGGCCTTGATGATAAGGGAACTACTACGCGGCAGCGGAACGACGGGGTAGTGGAACTCCATTCCACAGGGACACTGCTGGGACACGGCCTAGAGCGCGACATACTGCTCGACATCCACACCATGCACGGCTTCTCCTGCATCTGGCATGATAAGCCAGGTGAGTACTTTGAATGTACTCGCAAGCTCACAGCAAACAAAACAAGTGCGACAAACAATAACAAGGCATTTAACAGATTTAATGCATGAGCATGATACTACTCAACATGAGAGGTGCATGAAACACTACCATGGTCCCTGGGACCAACTTACCATTTCGGGGTTACCACGTAACCACCGTTCATATCTCACCAACGTGATCCTCACTAGATCACATTCATACCTTTCACAGTGATCCTCACTCGATCACTATTTCTGCATGCGCCATCTTGTGAATCTTAGTGTGCAAGTTAATTATATCTGTTGACCCACGGTGTGACCTACTACGAACTGTGTCCATATCCGAGGACGCGGCTATCGATAGATTATACACCCTGCAGAGGTTAGTGCACTGTACCCACACCACGGAACTCATGGCCTCGTGCTCCCATTCGGGTGGACAAACGACATTCCGACAAAACCAATCTATTGCATGACACTCTCCCGGCCACTCCGACAAACTCCCCTTTGGGCTATGTCCTGGGTGACCCGGATGTCAACATGTGACATCCGCCACCTCTATGGCTGCCACCGTCGTGGCCAAACATCAACATTGTCCCAAACGGGGACCTTGGTACCATCAAAACTCGGGTCCTCAAGGTTGTGACTGCCTACCGGGCCAGGGTAGCGCCAGAGCACAACCTTCCCTCGTAGGAGGTACCGGCGAGAGGCATGACAATACACTGCATTATGGCCTCCCCATCCAGGCAAGTGTGGTTGCACTGGTGAGCTCGATTCGGTGGCACCATGACCCGATCAACAGCATGTTCAAGTTGGATTAAGATCAAGTTTAACTTGAAATGAAAATGATTCGAGCCATAGTGTGCGAATGGATGCACGGGTCACGATTATGAATGATGAACGCATCATACTACCATATGTGCATATGACATGATTCCTACAGCCTACAATAACAAGTAAGCATGTAACCTACTATATAATATCAAAATTACAGAACAAAATCTATGCAATAAAAGTTATATAGCAAGTTATTTTAAATAGTGAATATTTGATGAATTAAATTCAATTAAACCAAAGTCATTGCAATGCCATCCTTGTATATGAATGTTGTGGCTTGCCTTGGTTCAGAGAAGTGTCACAATACTCCTGGCCTTCTCCAACACAACTAGGTTCTTCTGAAATTAAATTAAATGCAAAAAGAAAATGTCACATAACACTGTTTACTGCACCAGAAATTCTTAACAGCAAGAAAAAAAATCTGAAATAAGGCATACGAAAACTTTGGAATTTTACAAACTAGTAGCAAAAAGAATCAATTCAATTGGACTTATAGATTAAAAGTTATAGCTAGTCAAAGTTGGATTGGATCTGGTCAAAATTTGAATTTAAACGAAAATCCAGAAGCGGCCACGTCGAAGACGTATTCAGCGAATACGCCTCCACTTATACCACTTCGGGCGGCCGAGTGGGAGGCTGACGTGTGGGTGCCGCTGTCAGGATTAACCAGAGGAGAGGGAGGGAACAGAGAGAGCGGCGCTTTCGCCGGTGATACTCCGGCGAGGAGTCCACGGCGGCTGCCGGAGTTGGTCGGGATGGATTCAGGGCAGTACGGCGAGCACGTACGTACCCGAAATGACGGCGGGGGTGGACGGACGGCGTCGGAATCTTCCTCTCCAGAGACGGCGGCGGCGGAGCTGATCGGACTCGGCGATTCCGGCGACAATCCGGCGAGCTCTTGGCACCGTCGTGTTCAGGAGGTTACTACGGTCTCGAGGGTGGCAGTGGCTGGAGCTGGGGTGGGCTAGGATGAGTGCACGATGGAGGTGGATCCGCGGCTGTCTCCGGCGATCAACGGCGGCGAGAGGCCCACCCGGCCTTGCCGCGCTCGAGGGGGAGTGTTTTGTGGCCAAGTGAGGTGGGAGCGGTGCTCAAAACGAGTCGGGGAAGCTACTATTTATAGGCGGAGCTCGCCCGCTCTCGGGTGTCCGCCGGAGTTGAGCTGCAGAGGAGGAGAGGGGAGGATAAGCACGGGCAGCGGCGTGGGGAGGAGCAGAGGAGCACAGGGCGACGCGGTGCACGCGTGCGGCCACAGTGGCGCGCACTACGCACGGAATGCGGGCACGCGGGCTCACTGTTCCGCCGCTTAGCTCTCGGCCTCTTCTGGCGAGCAGCTTGCCGGCGTCGGGGAGGAACATGGAGAGGGTTGGGTAGCGCAAGGGAGACGGATGCGGCGCTCGGGCACGGTGAGGTGTCGTGGGGAGGGCGGATGGACGGTGGCCGATCGGACCCGACGGGCAGAGCACAGAGAGCGCGTGCATTGCACCCTGCCCGCACGCGGTCACCGCGTGCACTGGCACGCAGGGGGCTTTCGGCGCTGCCACACCATGTCCTAGGTGTTGTCCCTTCGATGCTGTGCCTAGAAATGCGCTTGCCTTGCCATCTGGTGCCTTGGAGGTGACTGGAGCTAGAGAGAAAATTTCTGGACAGAAACTTGCTCCAACCACTAGGGACAAATGGCTAGGAGATTTGAGCTGAAATTAGGCGTTTAAGCATCACTCAGGAGGGTAGTCAAGTGGTAAAAATTTCAGCTTAAAAGGATCAAGGAAAAATATACTTGCTTCACAAAGTGCTCTTTCTGACCAGAAGCAAAAACATTTTCCTAGGCTGAAATTTTCCAAATGACCAGGGGGTATTTTTGCATAGGGAGGTGAGGCATGACCCAAAGAATATTTGGGAATTTTCTTGGAATTTTCTGAGCAATAAAAATAGGGGTTGCTTCATAGCTATATGAGCAAATGGGCATTTTCAGAGAGAAAAAGAGTATAATGCCATTAAATAAAAAATACCCAATGGCATTATAATGAGATGGATGAGGTCTAGGGAGGGTTTATGGATGAAAGAGCCCACTTGGAAGAAAATCAAAAATAAATTCAAGTGGTAAGTCCAAAAGAAATGACAGAAAACCTCAAATGCAAATTCCAAATATTCAATAAAACCAAATAAAAGAAAAAGACAAAATCCAGGGTGTTACAGGACGTCACCCATGTGCAGGGCGCGGAGAACCGCGGCTGGCGCCGTATGACTTGCTTTGTGAGAAGGCCTCGCGAGGGGAGCCCCCGCGAGGGAACCTAGTGCCTGGCGGCCTCGGCAGGGCCTGGCCTGGCGGGGAGGGGCCTCGCGAGGCTCGCCCCTCGCGAGGCGGCTTCCTCCGGAGCAGCTGAGGCAAGGCCACTCTCGCGGCCCAAGCGTCCTCCTCCAGGCCAGAGGCAGATGGGCCGTGGTACCCTGGTTCCCACTGGGCCGACAAAGGAGTAGTAGAAAAAGACTTTGCAACGACTCGGACGAAAATATTTATTATAAAACGATGCATATAAATTTAAGCGCCACCAGTTAGGTTGGTTAAAGGAAGTTGTTTTTAACAAACAAAGTTTTTAACAAACAGATTTTTTGTTTACCAAAAATATAATGCTTGGTTGAGCCGAACAACAAAATTAAAATTTAAAAAAATTGAGCATGAAAGCGACTTAGCTAGTTAATTTGCTTGGTGTTGATGACACGGTCCGAGCTTGCGGCTGGACGAAGACGTAGTCCTCGGCCTGGCTGAGGTTCCAGCCCCCAAGCCCGTCCCGAGGTGACCGAGCGAGGAGCTCGGTTTGACGAAGTAGCGATGCAGCACGGTCGATGTGATGAGGCAAAGCCCCCGGTCCAGATGTCGTGACGAAGCTGGTCGGCGGGGTGATGATGAAGCCCCTGGAGTATGTCGATGAAGCGATGGAGAAGTCCCCGGTCTAGCCAAGGTGACGGAGCAGGTTGGTAAGGTGACGTGAGAGCCCCCATGCTAGCCGAGGTGTCGAAGCAGGTCCGTGTGGTGGTTATTGGCTTGAAGAAGCGACGGTGCAGTGATGCCGACGCAGGTCGGGATTTGTGACGCGGTTGATGCCGGCTTGATGAAGTGACCGCGCGGCGATGCCGGCATGCCCGACCGTGCAATCCGTTGGGCGACGGTGTAGTTTTGGCGATGATTTGGCCTTCGCGATGCCGAACACTAGGCTGGTTCGCCGAGGTGATGATCCAAGATGGTTGTCGTCGGCTCGATGGAGCGACACCACAGTCGATGCTGGCGCAGGTCGGTATCCGTAACAACGTAGTCGGGCTGGTTTGACGCCGGCACGACGGTGAAGATCGCCTCAAAAAAGGTTCAAAATTCGTGGGCAAGTATTCCGGAAATAAAATACAATGCTTTAGAAAAAAATTACTTCAAAAAGGATGTCCGATAACCTGCTCATAAAAAAGATGAACTCGGGTCGGATTCGTTTTAAAAAGGACGTCCGATAAAACAGATCCAAAATTTGTTGCACTCCTCAGACGGTTGGCGGAGTTTTAACGGTCGGATAGAGCTGAAATATTGTGGGGTTATCGATATGAGAATTCCGCAGCAGATCAACGGCGGGATCTTCCAAAAGACGTCTGAGCTGGTTGCTGGACTCCTCGCCCCAACCTCGTCTAGATTCCCGTCCAGATCCAACATGGCTTCGGTATGTCAGCGATTGCCGGAGATTACTCCATCGGAATACGACGAAATTTTACAGGGTCATTGTAGACTCAATTCCACACAAGTCTACCAAAGGATTTGTCAAAACGACGCTCGAAAAGGCGGGGACGGCAAACACGAATTTGTTGTCCAAAAAAATCTACACGGTCGCCCAAGGGCAATGTCGACGTTGAGCCCCCGAGCTCCATGGATGATTCTCCCATGATCTTGATAGATATCGGAGTTAAAGTTGATGAGGGCACCCATCCGATCTTGATGATCCGACGCGGAGCATTGTCCTCGGTCCAGCCAAGTTGACCAGTCGAGCCGGTGGCGAAGATGCTGACATCGACAATGAAGCTTGGTTCCGGCGCATAGATCGCGCCGGAGCCGATCTGAATTCCCATCGCAGCATGGCGACTACCAGCAGGGAACTGTATGGGCCACCAATGTCGGTGCTAAATCCGGCATATCTCGAGGTAGGGGTCCTAATCTAGGCGTCTTGAAGCGATGGTAACATGGACATAGGATTTTACCCAGGTTCGGGCTCTCTTGAAGAGATAATACCCTACGTCATGCTTTTGATTGTATTGATATGTGGTATAATACAGAGTACATGTATCTACCACGAGATTGCTGTAGTGAATATCCGATCATCTTTTGACTAGCATAGCCTCTGTTTATATAATGCATTGGAGGCCTAGGGTTTAGAAGAGTCCTCGTCTTATGCGGCAAGTCTCGTGGAATCTTCCTTGTATGCGTCATGGGCCTTTCCAAGTGGCCCGCTAATGAACTACCATGGGGTGTCCTCGGCCCGGCCCTCCTGGCCGGGAGGCGACATGGTGAGTACCCTCTAATCCAGGACACCAACACAGAGCAAATGCATAAGTGTTTCTTCAGCCTTTTCATTACGATTTGGGCAGTAGAGATCATCTAGTAGCATTCCTTTTCTTTTTAGCAAAGCCCCTGTATTTACCCTTAAACGTGCCACCAACCAGACGAAGATTTTATGTTTAAGTCTGCTTGAACTACTCCAGATCATATTGAATATAGGGTGGCTTTGATTATCTCCCATCAGAGATTTGTACATGCTCATTGAAGAATAATGTCCACTTTTCCCATTACATATCCATTTATCATTCTCCTCAGGATTCAGTTGTGGGAGGATATCTTGTAGTTGTGTCAATTATTCATAAGCTATATGAGAGAGTGGCAGATGAAAGTGATCAGTATATCAGATAGAGCACTGAAATGCTGAATGAAGATTGTGTCATCTTTTGTATAGGAGTGAAGTTTTGGGAATATTTGTTGCAATGTGTCCTTCCATAACATTATGGTCATTCCAGAGCTGACAGAACATGAACTGACTTGCTTGAACATCTACTATACTCCTATAAAAACACGAGAGGGGGCAGATTCAAATAATCAGAACCATTCATATAGAAGATCTAAAGGCCCAAAACCTTTCAATGTTTAACACAAACAAGCCACTAATCCACCCATCCCACCCATCGACCACTAATCCACCCATCCCACCCCATCGATCACTAATCCTCCTCCTAAAAACAACTGCCCGCATGACGCACCCCGACCTTCGCTGCTCCTCCTCTAATGCCTCACGGACACAGCTGCGGGCCGCCGCTGCCGATCATCCTCTGCTGTCCCACGAACGCGACCGCGGACCGCCGCCTCCCGCCGATCCTCCACTTGGCTGCCGCGCGTAGATCCTCCACTCCGTCGGTGCCCCCTCCCCCATGGATCCCGCCGCCGCCCTGCCTCCTCGGAGGAGGCCGTCAACGTAGGCCCCACCGCCAGCCCTCACCTTCCGCCCCGCCCCCGTGCTCCCGCCGCCACGGGTGCTCGTGAGGATCTCCGCGGCCCGTGATTTCCCCCTTCCTGTTCCTAGGATTTCAACGCCTGATTTGGTTCGTTTGGTGGTGCCGGTGTTCGCTTTGTGCGCAGGCGGGGAAGGTTCTCATGGTAGGGGCTGGAGGCATCAGGTGCGAGCTCCTCAAGACCCTCGCCCTCTCAGGCTTCAGTGACATCCACATCGTAAGTTTGTTGTTATCTACTACATGGCCCCTTGCTTCCGCGCCCTTTGTTGGCACCGTGCCTAGGTTTAGTTTGAATCTAGCTTTGCACATTAGCTGTTGTCCGCAGCACCGCAGTGGATGGCCGGTACGCCTCTGTGTCGGCAGCGGGATCTGTGATGGTGTTAGCGTTGACTTGAAGCTGAAAAATAGATGCATAAACTGCTTGGGCCGCTACTCTATCGAAGGTTTTCCTCTAGGCTGCACTTACCTGCATCTACGCTTGCTTGATTGTATTGAATTTAGGGCGCCGGTACTGCCTTCTTAGATTGTGCATTAGGAATTTCATAACAAACCTTTGTTTGGCTTTGACAAAATGGCACACCCTTGTTGTCACTGACTTGTGGTGTCAGGGGCCACCTGCCAATGTCACAAAGTGTGTCATTTGTGTCAAAGTTACAAACAAAGGTGTGTTGTTTTGCTAAAAATTTCATTATGCATAGCATAGGGCGAGCCCAGTTGGCTCATGTTTTGTGCACTGTGACGAAAGGTGATATTCTTCACAGTAGTTCCTTGAGGTTGATGTACCTTGTACGCAAAATAATTTTAAAATAGACAGGGAGTCATCCTTGTTCAGGCAAACCAGATCTACACAATCAATTTGCTTGACACCCTTCTGAATGTTCCATCTTGTTGCTTTTCTTATGCAGATTGACTTGGACACTTGTGTTCAGCAATCTGAACAGACAGTTTTTATTTTGGAAGAGTCATGTCGGACAGTCAAAAGCCCATGTAAGTATATTTTCTACATGAACATATGGTGGTTCTAGTTATCTTGTGGACTTTTTCATAATCGATGCCTGCTTATGATATTTCCACCATTGATTTTGTCAGGTTGCTTGGGTTGCTATTCTGAAATTTAGGCCAAAAATCTATATAAATCACACCATGCAAATGTTAAGGATGCCCAGTTCAACGTAGATTTTTCAAGCAATTTAATGTAGTTTTGAATGGCCTTGATAGCTTGGATGCTAGACGACATGTGAATCGCCTCTGCCTTGCTGCTGAAGTTCCTTTGGTTGAAAGTGGGACCACTGGGTTTCTCGGACAGGTGAGGTGACCAAATATCATGGTTTTTGTCTCTATATGTTTGCATCTCCCTTGTCACTAATGCCCGTGGGTGTTTTTAAGCTTGTCTTTTGTATTTTGCTCGTAGTACTCCTGTTACAAGGTGGCCAGTGTGCTAACCGTTGGTGGTCCCTTTTCATTTTGTTAGTAAGATAGCAGAAATATTTACCCTAGGTGTACAACCTTGCAGTTGAGATGGCCATTGTGTACACTCTGATAACATGAGAGAGATGGCATTTCTATGGTTAAATGTTAGTGCCTAAACTGATTTGTGTAGCTTCTGAACGCCAACCAGGCACCAATTGAATCCTTCCGTTGCAAGTTGATGAGCCCTTAATATGAGAGAGAGGACATTTCTATGGTTAAATGACAGGGCCTAAATTTAATGACCTTGGTTTGGTGTTTCTCATAGTTTCCTTTTTTCAGATTAATGCCAATTCTTAAAAAAATCAGCAAATGTTTGTATAAAGAATTCAGAAAGTACAAGAAAGGTATTACCTTCATTACTTTATGCAAGTTCTATTTTTTAGTCCTGTATTGAATTCTCTAATCTTATGCAATCTGTGATACTTCCCATTCAGATTACAAATATTTGGCAGCTCGCATCCAGCGTGCCCCTAGACGCACATTCCATTTCTTCAATCTGTGGATGTCTGTCAAGTTAGAAATTACTTCCTTTCCCCAACAAGATCGTGGATGGTACAATGCGGTGGTTGCTGGTTTGTTTCTCTTCCTGGCGACTTCTTTTATTTTACTCATTATAATTTATAAGTCATAATTCTGGATGACTTCCTTTGTTATACTAATGTGAGTGCTACCTTCAATTTCGTTGAGTTATTGCATGGAACTCCCGATGCTATACACTCCCTCCTTCCCAAAATATAAGGCGCGGTTGACTTTTTCTGGTCTTCGATTCACAACTTTGAATATTATTTTCACTTATATTATGCCTACACAAATAAAAAAATTGCAAGAAAAATACGATGATACCATTTATAAATGCTAGAATCATATATTTTTTTGTATTACTATGCAGAGTTGTGCATTAAAGATCGTGCAAAGTCTAGCGTGCCTTATATTTGGGAAGGAGGGAGTATGAATAAGGAAATTTAAAAAGTGAAGGAGCATCATTATAATTTTTTTGCTGCTTCCGTCACATGCTTATCTTTGATGACAAGCTCTTTATTACACAATTTAGTCTCTCACGGATGTCTCTTACATGGGTGATTTGACTTTATATTCGGGCTATGTCTCTATTTTTATTAGCAACAACAAATGAAGCCTGACAGTTGCTCGAGGATGCTTCTGCTGTAGAGACATAGTGGGGGACATTTAAGATGTATAGCTCATATAGGAGAGTCGAGAAATTTGCAAAACCTAAAGTTATATTTTCTACTGTAACCGGAACTATTCCACAACAACACACTAATTATAATGAGCAGCGCAACAAATGCTACTACTTTATTTTTCCAGTTTTTTGTTTGGAATCAAATTTGGTACCGGCACTGCTAATTATAACGAGCAACACAACAATTTCTAAAACTTCATTTATATTCTGTGCTTTGTAGGATGGCTTCAGTCAGATGATGACATAAAATTATTGTATCTTGTTTTTTGGGAGGTTTCGATGTTTGAACGTTACTGTTTCTTGTCAATGAAGATTAGCCTTTTCTTTACGCGAACATTACAATTTGTTCAAGTTGGATGCAAGCTGTGTCCTGGCTTTGGTGGTAGTGCCCAAAACCTGTAGATTTTCTATCATTCTATTTACATGAACTTAGTTTTCATATATGTCTTCCCCTGTCCGTTTTTAACATTCAGCTAACTTGGCTATCTATTTGCTTGGTTGTAGATGGGAGACTTGCCTATTGGTTTATATAAATGATAGGCTTTCCTATTTGGTAGAAAGGAGTGTGGGCCTTGATTACAAATCTTCATGTAGGACATCCTGAATCATCCTTTTCACTCATGTTTCATCTGGCAAGATCTTTCTTTGCATGGTTACACCTTGATAAACTGTGCACCAACTCACATGACAATAAATTGAATTCAAATCTTTGTTGGGCAGAAATGGTTCACTTATTTAACCAACTATCATGCACCCATTATTCTGCTATGTCCATATGCATTTATGTTTTCTTTAGGCTTGGAACTTTATACATGATGAAAATTGATGTTGGCCAAAGTTAGGGTTGCTAACTAGGCACATCTTATTTCAATCAGTATCTATAGTTTCAGCTCATTAGCTTATGAAAGTACCTTGGAAAGTATGGTACCATGTCATATAATGAATGTAATCTTGGTTGTTTTTTTGTTGTTGTCATTTTCTTACATGTCTTTCCTCTTTAGTGATTTACTGCAAAAGTATTATTGATCTCCTATGTTGACTGTCGACAACTGAGCAATTTAAATGCCTTTTCAGTGATGAATCTGGATGAAGAGGAAGGAGAGAACATAATCTCGGTGAAGATATTTCAATGAGACAAGATAGTGTTGTACAATTGAATTTTTTTCAGTAGAGCAATAGAAAATTGTATTGCTTGGTTTTTTATATTCCTTTTCCAATTTATTTTTTACGCATTATTGGCTTGGAATAGATGATATCTCACAATCCAGTTTGAATTACTCAAATAATCATAACATGGTTGGGCACGGTTGTCCAGTACGTTATCGTATGCCAACCATCGTTTGCATAGTAATTACGTTCTCCATATTTATTTTCTGCTCATAGTCTGTTCTATGAGCAATAAGACCATATGCCCTCCATGGATCTAATCCTGGGTATTACTTTTCATTGTTACCATCGTTTGCATAGTAATTCAGCATAATGTAGGATTAGATTTTTTGCTTACCAGAGTTGTTCTGCTTGTGCTGGAAGAACCATGATAGTGTCATTTGCATATTGGATGACAGGGAAATGAGGGCAAGCCTGGCTGACTATAGGAGCCTGAATGAGATGATGTGCCATGGCTTCATTTAGAACAGACTGGAGCAAATCAGCTGCAAGCACAAAAAGAACTGAGGAAAGGGGGTCTCCTTGCCTGGCCCCTCTTCTACAATGAAATACTTTTCTAGGAACTCCATTTAATAACACTGATGATGTGCCAGAGGTGACTATCATGTGCATCCATTGTAACCACTTGTGACCAAATCCTCTGGCTTGCAGTATTTTCATGATTGTGCCATGCTCAATTAGGTCAAAGGCCTTTTCAAAGTCTATCTTGAGAAAAATGGTGGACCTTTTAGAATGATGGCATTGATGAAGATATTCAAAAGCCCAATCTTGTATAGTTGGGATGAACAATCTTCAAGATCACAGATTAGAGTTTGTTGGCAAGTAATTTTGTAATGATTTTAATAGTACAATTAAGCAGGAAAATTGGCCTAAAGTCGTTAGGAATTAGGGGGCATCTTTTTTGGGAATGAGAGTGATAAATGAGGCATTGATGCTTTGAAGATTGATGGTTCCCTCATAGAAATCTTGTATCAACTTATAAAAGTCTTGTGAAATGATGTCCCATCAGTGCTAGATAAATGCTCCATTAAATCCATCAGACCTAGGAGCCTTGTCAGAAGGCATATTCTTGACTACCTCATAAATTTCCTTTTTGGTGAAGGGGGTTTCAAGCTCATTCAAGTTATCCAGTCTTTGAATTAGAGAAGTAAGATTTAGTAGATCACTCCAACCTATCTTTAAATGCTCTCCAAAGAAGATCTTCCTTGGCATGATGCTCAGTATGCTCATTGACTTGTTCATCTTGCGGCATGGAAATGAAGCTGTGCCTCTACTTGATGGTAGCCTTGGCCTGGAAGAATTTAGATTTTTCATCCCCAAATTTGACCCACCTTATTGTGGCTCTTTGTCTCCAGTAAATTCTTTGATAAGAGAGGATTTTGAGCAGGTGTTCCTTGATAATTTCCCTCCCATTACTTTGAATTGTTGTCAAATCTCTAAATTCTTCAATCATATCCCACATTCCTATGACCTCATTAGCAGCCTTAATTATTGCACTGAGATTTGAGAGCTTTTTTGCCCAAATTTTCAATCCTTTTCTCAATCTCTTAAATTTAGCAGTTATGATCTTGGCACTGTCATGTTCTTGAATGGGCTGGGACCAGATGTTCTGAACTACCTCTTTAAAGTCCCGATGTTCCAGCCAAGAAAATTCAAATCTGAATAGCTGGGCTTTAGGGATGCATGTTCCAACAGAAACCACATAGGGGGTGTGATCAGAAATAGGTTCGGAGAGGGGCTGCATGATACGTCCATTTTGCATCATGTTTTCCTACTGTTATTTATTATGTTTTTGATCATTATTTCACTTTATGATACAATTCTTATGCCTTTTCTCTCTTATTTTGCAAGTTTTACATGAAGAGGGAGATTGCCGACAGCTGGAATTCTGGACCGAAAAGGGGTGAAACAGAGATAGCTATTCTTCACACCTCCAAATGACCTGAAAATTTATGGAGAATTGTTTTGGAATATATAAAAAATATTGGCTGAAGAGATCAGAGGGGGGCCCACCAGGAAGCGACAAGCCTGGGGGGCGCGCCCTACCCCCCCGGGCGCGCCCCCCGAGCTTGTGGCGCCCTTGGCAGGCCTCCAGGGCCCATCTTCTCCTATATGAAGCTATTTGCCCTAGAAATTTTTTTTCAAAAGAAGACTTTCTGGACGAAGCGCCACCGTCTCGAGGCGGAACCTGGGCAGGAGCTATTTTGCTCTCCGGCGGAGCGATTCCGTCGGGGATACTTCCCTCCGGGGGGGGGGGGGGGGGGGCGAAATCGAAGCCATCGACATCACCAACGATCCTCTCATCATGGGAGGACCAATCTTCATCAACATCTTCACCAGCACCATCTCATCTCAAACCCTAGTTCATCTCTTGTATTCAATCTTTGTCTCAAAACCTCAGATTGGTACTTGTGGGTTGCTAGTAGTGTTGATTACATCTCGTAGTTGATGCTAGTTGGTTTATTTGTTGGAAGATTATATGTTTAGATCCTTAATGCTATTCAATACCCCTCTGATCTTGAACATGAATATGATGTGTGAGTAATTACTTTTGTTCTTGAGGACATGGGAGAAGTCTTGTCATAAGTAATCATGTGAATTTGGTATTCGTTCGATATTTTGATGATATGTATGTTGTTGCTTCCTTTAGTGGTGTCGTGTGAATGTCGACTACATGACACTTCACCATCTTTGGGCCTAAGGGAAGGCATTGTGGAGTAGTAATTAGATGACGGGTTGCTAGAGTGACAGAAGCTTAAACCCTAGTTTATGTGTTATTCCATAAGGGGCTGATTTGGATCCATATGTTTCATGCTATGGTTAGATTTATCTTAATTATACTTTCATAGTTGCGGATGCTTGCGAGAGGGGGTAATCATAAGTGGGAGGCTTGTTCAAGTAAGAACAGCACCCAAGCACCGGTCCACCGACATATCAAATTATCAAACTAGCGAACGCGAATCAACTAAACGTGATGAAAGTGACTAGATGAGAATTCCCATGTGTCCTCGAGAACTATTTGCTTTATATAAGAGATTGTTCCGGCTTGTCCTTTGCTACAAAAAGGATTGGGCCACCTTGCTGCACTTTGTTACTATTGTTACTTGTTACGAATTATCTTGCTATCAAAACTATTTGTTACCGTTACTTTCAGTACTTCCAGAGAATACCTTGCTGAAAACCACTTGTCATTTCCTTCTGCTCCTCGTCGGGTTCGACACTCTTACTTATCGAAAGGACTACGATTGATCCCCTATACTTGTGGGTCATCACTGCACTAGGGTGTTAGGTAAATTATGTGACCAACATTCTGAAGTGAAAACCCAATCTAGTTTTTCAAGCAGAGGAGAGTCTTGCATATTACTCCAAGTGTAGTTTCTGACCTTTAGAGGTATTTCAAACAATGCCAAAATGCTAATGGCTTCATTGAATTCCATCTTGTGATTAAAGTCCCCAGTGCCAGTGTTTCTGTTATGAGGATATCTAATATAATTGAAGTCCCCCATTATCATCCAATTAGTGTCATATGAAATTTGGATGTTTTGAAACCAGTCAATAAAGGTAGCTCTGCCTTCAGAATCACAAGGCCCATATATATATTAGTAAGGATCCAAGTTTCTCATGTATGGGTGGATGTGAATCTGATAGAGATTGAGAAATGATTTTTAAACAAACACTCCCCTTGAAATAGACTGTCATTACAGGAAATTAACAAACCACCCGAGCCCCCCACAAATGGAGAGAAATCAAATTTATTAAATCTCCTTGGATAGAAACTTTTCATGTAATTCTTTTCAAAATGTTCATTTTTTTTGTTTCCTGGGGGCAAAAGATAGAGCAGTGGGATTCTTCTATTTTGTTTGAAAGAGCAAGCCACTTGTTACTAGAATTTATTCCTCTAATGTTCCAATTCAGTATCTTCCAGGATTTATGCATTGGTAGACTAATATTTGAAAGTGAGCCACATCAACATTCACCTCAAATAAAGATAAAGCACACATGAGTAGTAAAGCAAACATCCATACTGACATACATGTCCCACTGCAAATAACAATAGTCTACGTCATCTTAGGTTTATTATTAAAAAGTCCACAAGAGTAACTACTAGAGAAGCTCTCCAAATCTTTTGCTGTCTTCTGAGTGCACTGCAGGTGTGCTCTTGCTTTCCATCCATCAGCATCTATTGGGCCTTCTTAGAGACTTGCTTCCCCCCTTAGAAGCTTTCCTCTTGTGCAGCAGCTCCTTAGTGGTGTCCTTGAGGTCAACCTTGCAATAAGAGGTGTTTAGATTCTTGAACACTTTGCTGTTATAAAGAGGGGGTTTGGCATGCCATGCCATGCAACTATTATCTTGACAAGATTTTTTTCTTAACCCATTATTATGCTGCTGCAGTCTAAGACTTCTCCTTACCTCAGATTCCACAATTGGTGCTCTGCTCTTTTTTTGCCCTTTAGGTGAAGAGCACTAGTTGATGAGGCCATTTGGGAAAATTCAGGTTCCATAGCAGTGCCGCTTCCCTGTGGAGTGGAGAAAGGTTGTTCCAACTCCTTTTGGTTTTGATCCCGTATGAAGAGAGGATCCACAGAGACAGGGCATGCATTAGGAACATAGAAATCAACACCTTCTTTATAGTTGGAGCAATCTCTGATAATTTGCCACATTGGAGATTTTAAGAAACTTTTCACCCAATGAAATTTGTCAATGGTAAGGAGAGTAGCTGGAATAACTATAACCCAATCTAGGGGCACCTAAAAAACTTCATAGGAACCAATCTTGGTTGCAAAATGCTTCTTCCATGCAGAGAAGTCTTCATGATTTTTTGACCCTACATCAGAGTCAGTGGAAAGAGAATCATTGTCAGAAGATCCCAGTAAGTATTTTCCTTTAATTTCAAATCCTGGTGGAACAGAGCTAGCAGAAGAATCAGGTAATTGCATTTCTGGCATACCAACAGACTTAGGGAGAAGAGGCTTTATTTGTTTCCTCAATAATTGCATTTCTGGCATACCAATCATTGTCAGAAGTGACTTTATTTGTTTCCTCAATAATTTCAATCTTCTCATCAATAGAGGTGCTATAATCTTTATCTTTCTCCACTGCTAGAGCTGGGATAGGTGGATCAATTAACTGCAGAAGAGGCTCCATATCTTTCTGAAGCATGTCAGTGTCTGTCAGATCAAAACTCAGTTGTCCAATTCCTTGTCCATAGCTTCGATGTCAATAACAAAGAGAGCTTTGCAAGCAGACAAATGTTGCACTAAGTGCTGAATTGCATCAATGGATGGAGAGGATCTTGTTGAAACTTGGTTTGGAGGGATTGGGCCAATATCAAACTCATGCCTCGCCTCTTGTGTAGCTGCAGCATTAACAATATTAGTGTTAACAACAGGGAAAAAAAAATCCAAAGCCTGCTGTTGTTCCACTGAAGAGGCTGGGGCCTGGAAAGAGTGCATCTGAATTGGCTGGCCCCATTAGTATAAGAAGTTGGTGGGCTTTAATTGGGCAAGAAGGAGGTTAAGATTTGGTAGCCCATTGGAAACCTCCTGGGCCTGCACCACCACATTCAAATTATCATTTCCCTCCACAGGGACCGGAGGTCCATCAATGGTGTGTTCACTGTCAGTCAAAATTGTTGGAACCCAAAGATATAGTTAATTCACTGTTAATGTCCATATCAGGCAGTATAGGTGGGTCCAGTGGCTGCATCAAATTTGCAAGTTCAATGAAGTCTCCCTCATGAATCTCTTGATCAATCTCATATTCATTTGTAGGCATTGCCCAGTGTCCCTAACCAGGCAGGTGTGCATCTTCCTCCTCATCCTCCTCATTATCTTCCATTATCTGGTCCACATTGTTTCCTGCAAGCTGTTGTGTCAGACCTCCTTGTGCAAAATGATTGTTCATCTCATCCTGTGCTTGATGTTGCCGAATGGGGCCTAGGAAACAGTTAAGCTGATTTTGGTGGAAATGTGGGTTATTAGGGAGTGGATGAGGTTTACCATCAACCGGGATGGGTTCTCATCAGGTGGGCCACCCCCAACAATTCATGCTGCATAATAACCACTGGAATAGTCCATGATTCAAAGCTTAGGTCTTTAGATTCCCCTACTACAATGCTAGAAGGTACATTCCTCAGTTTCTCCACTATGATTTTTATAACAAGTGTGGCCTTGGTGCTCCTTGCTCTGTCCCATAACAACAGCTTATTGATACATCTCCAACGTATCTATAATTTTTTTATTGTTTCATGCTATTATATTACCAATCTTATATGCTTTATACATCATTTTATATCATTTTTGGGAACTAACCTATTAACCCAGTGCCAAGTGACAGTTGTTGTTTTCTGCTTGTTTTTGGTTCTACAGAAAATCCCTACCAAACGGAGTCCAAACGCTATGAAACTTTTTGACGATTTTTTCTGGACCAGGAGGGACCCTAGAAGCTTCAGGGGAGGACCAAAAGCAAGACTAGGAGACGACAAGGCAACATGGTGCTCCCAGGGGGATAGGTGCGCCCTGATGCCTTATGGGCCCCGCGTGGCTCCTTCTGACCTACTTCCAGCGCTATAAATTCCCAAATATTCTAAAACCCCCAGAGCGAGACCTGCAACAATTATTCCGCCATCGCAAGCCTCTGTTCTTCCGCGATCCCATCTGGAGGCCTCCGCCGGTACTCTTCCGGAGGGGGAATCGATCATGGAGGGGTTCTTCATCAACCTTGCTGCTCTTCCGATGATGTGTGAGTAGTTCCCACAGGACCTATGGGTCCATAGCGATTAGCTAGATGGCTCTCTCTCTCTTTGATCTTCAATACAATGTTCTCTTCGAAGATCGATTCGATGTAATCTTCTTTTGTGGTGTGTTTGTTGGGATCCGATCAATTGTGGGTTTATGATCAGATAATTCATTGAAAGTAATTGAGTCTTTGCTGAACTTTATAGCTTTGTATTTCTCTCCGATCTATCCATTTGGTTTGGCCAACTAGATTGATTTATCATCAGTGGGAGAGGTGCTTTGTAGTAGGTTCAATCTTGCGGTGTCCTCACTCTGTGACAGGAGAAGTAGCGAGGCACGTATTTGTATTGTTGCTACTAAGGGTAAAACGAAGGGGTTTAATCATATTGCTTGGTTTTATTCTGTCTACATTATGTCATCACGCTCCAAGCATTACTTTGTTTGTTATGAACTTAATACCTTAAGATGCATGTTGGATAGCGGTCGAGGGGTGGAGTAATAGTAGTAGATGCAGGCAGGAGTCGGTCTACTTGTCACGGACGTAATGCGTATGTACTGATCATGCCATGAATAACGTCATAACTATACACTTTTCTATCAATTTCCCAACGTAATTTGTTTACCCACCGTATGCTATGGTTATGAGAGAGATGCCTCTAGTGAATACTGTGGCCCCTGGGTCCATCTAAATCATATTACTAAAATTCTAATTTACTTGGTGCAATTTCTTTCTTTTTAATTCCATCTGCAATTTATAAACCTACCACTATCAGAATTGATCCTTGCAATTAACGAGTACAACGGGATTGACAACGCTCTTGCCCGCATTGGGTGCAAGTATTTTCTTTGTGTGTGTGCAGGTACTATCGAACTTTGTTTGCGTGGTTCTCCTATTGGTTCGATAACCTTGGTTCTCTACTGTGGGAAATACTTATCCGCTACTATATTGCTTCACCCTTCCTCTTCGGGGAAAATCCCAACGCAGCTCACAAGTAGTAGAAAGAATTTCTGGCGCTGTTGCCGGGGAGATTTCATCAAACAAAGTGTGGTACCTACACACACACACACCCTATTTGCTTGCAATAATCATGTGACTCAATAAAATAAAAATAAAGACATATGGATCCTCATCCACTTGCTAATCTTTTTCAAACTTGCTGCATATTGTAAACCAATAGCTACTAATGAAAAAGTGATAAAAGAAAATGCTATTGGGATACATTTATTGAATGAAAAACGTGATTGCAATGTTGTTAGTATAAATTCTATGAATGTAAATTGTGCAAATGATCATGATTGGGGTGATTATCATGATGTTTCTTGTGATCTTGAGAATTCTGAGCCTCAAAATGAGTCTATTATCGATGATAAAATTTGCAATACTATTAAAAGTGGGTTTGGAGAGGTCATGACTTGCATGCATGTGGATCATGGAGAGAATATTTTATATGATAGCTATATTATTGAATTTGATTATGATCCTACATGTAATTATTTTGAGAGAGGGAATTATAGTAATGAAAATTTCCATGTTACCAAATTGCCTCTCGTTATGTTGAATTGTCAATGTTTTATTCTTCTTCCTTGCATATGCTAAATATTTGTTGTCTTTATAATTTGTTTTCTTATAAAATGCCTATTCATAGGAAGTATGTTAGACTTAAATGTGTTTGTCACATGTTTTATGATGCTCTCTTTGTGCTTCAATTCTTGTCTTTTATGTGAGCATCATTAATATCCCAAGCCTGCCTTAATGGCTATAAAGAAAGTGCTTGCTGGGAGACAACCCAATAGTTTCTGTTTTTGTGTGATGACATGACTATTGCTACTCAATGATTCTGTTTTTATCTTTTAATTAGTGTTTGTGCCAAGTAATGCCTTTGGGATGATTTGAATGATAGTATAATTGATGATGTCTGAAAACAGAAAGTTTTGCGCCCAGTATTTGATTTTACATTTCTTACTGGAATGTCAGAAAAATCTGAAGTTTTTACAAAGTATTGGCATACAAAATTTTTACGCTGTCCAAAATTTTCAGAATTTTTGGAGTTACGGAAGTAAGGATAAATATTCTGTCATTATGTACTGTTCTGTTTTAGGCAGATTCTGTTTTTATTGCATAGTGTGCTTGTTTTGATGATGCTATGGATTATATCGGGGGGTATAAGTCATGGAGAAATTAGAATACAGTAGATATTATGCAAGAACAATTATGAATCAATTTATAACAGTACCTAAAGTGGATGAATGATTTATTATACTAACGGATCTCACGAAGTTTCTGTTGAGTTTTGTGTGCTGAAGTTTTCAAGTTTTGGGTGAGACCACGATGGATGAAGGAATAAGGAGCGGGAAGACCCTAAGCTTGGGTATGCCCAAGGCACCCCAAGGTAATATTCAAGGAAGACCCAAGCGCTAAGCTTGGGGATTCCCCGGATATCATCCCCTCTTTCGTCCACAATTCATCGGTATGTTACTTGGAGCTATATTTTTATTCATCACATGATATGAGTTTTACTTGGAGCGTATTGTGCCATATTTTTATTTTGTTTGCTTGTTAGTTTGCCACAATCATTGTTTGCTGGACACACCTTTTGAGAGAGACACACATTCATCATAATTTATTAGAATACTCTATGTGCTTCACTTATATCTTTTGAGCTAGGCAGTTGCTCATGTGCTTCACTTATATCCTTAGAGCACCGCGGTAGGTTATATTTTAAAGAAATGAATTGCCCTTATGCTTCACTTATATCTATTTGAGAGTCTTTAAATAGGATGTGGTAATTTGCACGGGTTATGTGATTGTTCTAAAAATGATAGGTATACAAGAGTGGTATAATAAAAACTTTCATGTGAGATCGTTGAATATGAAGCGTGTGATTTGATTATATTGATGTAGTAATATGTAAGGGTATTAGTTCATGATCATTGGTTAGTAAAGATATCGATATTAAATCTTGTTATGTATTACTCATTTAAGTGTCCGTCATGGCATGGCGGGGAAGTTGGAGCATTTTTATTCCTCTATGAAATACTTTGTGTTGTTCGAATCGTGGGCGCGCGATGGTTAACTCCTACCAACCACCTCCCTAGGGGCATGCGAGTAGTACTTTGCTTCGAGGGCTAATAAATCTTTCACAATAAGTATATGAGTTCTTTATGACTAAGGTGAGTTCATGGACTAATACGACACTCCCACCTATCCACATATTGCCAGCCTCTTCGGTACCGTGCATTGCCCTTTTCTCACCTCGAGAGTCAGTGCAAACTTCGCCGGTGCATCCAAATCCCGTGATACGATACGCTCTATCATACATAAGCCTCATTATATACTTCCTCAAAACAGACACCATACCTACCTATCATGGCATTTCCATAGCCATTCCGAGATATATTACCATGCAACTTCCACGGTTACTTGTTACATGACTTGTGTGTTCATCGTCATATTGCTTTTCATGATCACATAGAGCTGGCATGATATTTCTGACAAAGCCACCATTCATCATTGTTATACATGTTACGCTAGGTCATTGCACATCCTGGTACACTACCAGAGGCATTCATATAGAGTCATATTGTTTCAATTTATCGAGTTGTAAGTAAATAAAAGTGTGATGATCATCATTATTAGAGCATTGTCCTAGTGAGGTAAAGAATGATGGAGACTGATGAGTCCTCCAAAAAGTGGGGATGAGGTTCATGATATTGTTCTAAAACTAAAGAGAAAAAGAGAGAAGGGGCAATGCTACTATCCTTTTACCGCACTTGTGCTTCAAAGTAGCACCATGTTCTTCATATAGAGAGTCTCCTTGATTCGTGACTTTCATATACTAGTGGGAATTTTTGCATTATAGAACTTGGCTTGTATATTCTGATGACGGGCTTCCTCAAATGCCCGAGGTCTTCATGAGCAAGCAAGTTGGGTGCACACCCACTTAGTTTCAGTTGAGAGCTTTCATAAACTTATAGCTCTAGTGCATCCATTGCATGGCAATCCCTACTCCTCGCATTGATATCGATTGAAAGGGCTCTCCATTGCCTAACGATCCGCCGAGTTGATGTGAGATGTTCTTCACTTTTGTCTTCCCTTATAAAACCCTACCAACATATTCTATGCCACCCATAGTGCTAAGTCCATGTCTCACGCTCATATATTGAGTAAAGTTGAAAATGCTGAAGCGCGTGAAAAAGTATGATACAATTGCTTGATTTGACATCGGGGTGCTCATGATTTGTACTTATGTTAGGAAGACGGAGTCATGCCATGCTTACATAATTCAATGAGTAGGGATGACATTCGTTAAGCATCGTATATTTTGAAGAGTAATGATTGTTTACTAGTATTCATGGATATTATTATGTTGATATCAATTACTTCGTCGTTTCTCAATATTCAAACGGTAAAAAGATTACATGATAAACATGCTAGGTAGCATTCAATATCAAAAATTCTGTTTTTATCATTTACCTACTCGAGGACAAGCAGGAATTAAGCTTGGGGATGCTGATACATCTCCACTGTATCTATAATTTTTTATTGTTTCATGCTATTATATTACCAATCTTATACACTTTATACATCATTTTATATCATTTTTGGGAACTAACCTATTAACCCAGTGCCAAGTGCCAGTTGCTGTTTTCTGCTTGTTTTTAGTTTTACAGAAAATCCCAACCAAATGGAGTCCAGATGCTATGAAACTTTTTGACGATCTTTTCTGGACCAGGAGGGACCCTAGAAGCTTCGGGGGAGGACCAGAAGCCAGAAAAGGAGACGACAAGGCAACAGGGCGCGCCCATGGGGGGTAGGCGCGCCTTGATGTCTTATGGGCCCCACGTGGCTCCTTCTGACCTAATTTCAGCGCTATAAATTCCCAAATATTCCAAAACACCCAGAGCGAGACCTGAAACAATTATTCCACTGCCGCAAGCCTTTGTTCTTCCATGATACCATTTGAAGGCCTCCGCCGGTACTCTGCCGGAGGGGGAATCAATCACGGAGGGGTTCTTCATCAACCTTGCTGCCCTTCTGATGATGTGTGAGTAGTTCCCACAAGACCTACGGGTCCATAGCTAGTAGCTAGATGGCTCTCTCTCTCTCCCTCTCTCTGATCTTCAATACAATGTTCTCTTCGGAGATCGATTCGATGTAATCTTCTTTTGCGGTGTGTTTGTTGGGATCCGATTAATTGTGGATTTATGATCAGATTATTCATTGAAAGTAATTGAGTCTTTGCTGAATTTTATTATGTGTGATTGTTATAGCTTTGTATTTCTCTCCGGTCTATCCGTTTTATTTGGCCAACTAGATTGATTTATCATCAGTGGGAGAGGTGCTTTGTAGTAGGTTCAGTCTTGCGGTGTCCTCACTCTGTGATAGGAGGAGTAGCGAGGCACGTATTTGTATTGTTGCCACTAAGGGTAAAACGATGGGGTTTAATCATATTGCTTGGTTTTGTCCTGTCTACATTATGTCATCATGCTCCAAGCATTACTCTGTTTGTTATGAACTTAATACCTTAAGATGCATGCTGGATAGCGGTCGAGGGGTGGAGTAATAGTAGTAGATGCATGCATGAGTCGGTCTAATTGTCACGGACGTAATGCCTATTGTCGGTGTACCAAGACATGGGTGCTTTAGTACCCTGACTTGTGCACAGGCAGTTGTGGCCTTCCTGACGGCAAGGCTTGCCGGAGGACTACTATATACAAGACTCAAGACTTGATTTATAAGACCATGAAGATGACCTCCAGGCAGGTCATTGAGAAGTACTAGTTTAGTACTGAAGACCAAGACTTTGGTTGCCGGCAAGCTACTTGTCGGCAAGCGAAGACCCGACAAGCTCCGTGCCGGCAAGTTCCCACCACCTGTCCACCGCTCCACCTCAGCGACCCGCCAATCGCCTGTCAAATAGGTGTCGAGCAGGCAGGCTATTTGGTGAGCTCTGTCTGGGCACGTGTCAGCTCACCGCCAGAGATACAACTTTAATGACACCCGTCCAGGAGGCCTGTCAAAATAATAAGAGGTCACTGAGCGAACAACACAGAAGGAGAGACGACCCTTGCCGGCAAGCCTCACCAACGTGACACCTCACGGCGCATTTAATGCATTTGTCCTAACCCGTCAGAGTTAGGTATTTGGCACTGTAGCCACTATTTACCTTGTGTAAAGACTATTTTGCCACTATGGTGACCCCTTTCTCTATAAAAGGAGGCCCATGGCTACCTTTACAAAGGTCGACACTTTGCTCAATTACACGCGTAGCCGCACTTCCCGCGCACTCTTGTAACTTGAGTTCATACACATCCAATATAATCAAAGCAGGAGTAGGGTTTTACACCTCACGGTGGCCCGAACCTGGGTAAAACACTTGTGTTGATTGCTGAGTCTGCCCTTTGTGCTTGCGCATCCCCATAGTCGAACCGCAAGTGGATCTTATCGATCCCATAGATCGTCATACGCACGAGATCTTTAGCGCGCCAGGTAGGGGGTTCGCTTGCGCGAATCTGGTTCAGTAGTCCGTGCGCTAGCTTTCTTCATCATCACCTTCGATGGCACCCAAGAAGAAGGGCGCGGCCGCAGCAGCTCCTTCCATGTCCAAGCTGCCATCCCAAGTGCTCGCGGGTAGCATAGCCAGCGTCGACGGCACAGGCGGAGCGGGCGACGGCGGTGGAGCTAGTTAGCTTCCCCACCTGACGGTGTCCTAGACTAGGAGGTACTAACCTAGTCGGCCCATATTCCTCGGGCCGGACAAGTGGGCTCTCATTCTTGTCAAGATGGACCCCGGGAGATACACGCAGGAGAAGAGATCAAGACTGCATCTACCGAAGACTTGGCGCATACTCCAAGACTCCTCCTGCCGCCTCCACGCCTAGATACCGACCTTGTAACCCTAGATACCCTACCCAGCGTGTATATAAGCCAAGGGGTTTAGCCCTTAGAGGGGACCTCAACACAATCTCATTCACCTAGCCTTAGGACTAGATCATATGATCTCGAGGTAGATCAACTCTGTACTTGATACTTCTCCATCAATATAAACAAGAGCAGGACGTAGGCTTTTACCTCCATCAAGAGGGCCCGAACCTGGGTAAACATCGTCTCCCTATTCCTGTTACCATCTGTCCGAGACCCACAGCTCGGGACCCCCTACCCCGAGGTCTGCCAGTTTTTACACCGACACTGGTGCTTTCATTGAGAGTTTTGCTATGGGATCAAAAAAGGATCGATGGGATCATCGGCTCACAATTCCAATCTCGCGGGCATGGTTCCCGCACCTGAAGCTTCTATCACAGAAGCACCCTTCCTTCTCCGCGGATCAGGAGTAATCCATGACTCCTCCCTGGCTCTGGCCGAACCCCCTTTGAAGGGCGAAGGGCCGAAGTATTTCTTGGAAAGCGATTCAGCTGGCGACCAGCCGGACACGGCGAATGGACCTGATCTTCAAATCAATTTGGCCGGTCCGACGACCGTAGGCATGTCACGGGATGAAGATACCAGGACTTCGGGCCCACGGTCCATAAAGATCGAAAATCACCCACCCACCTCCCACATCGAGTACTGCCCTGGTTACACGGGGCCTCCAGATGTCTGGGATCTAGCCTACGTGCAACAACTCCCCGACGAATCGATCAGACAGTTCTGGGCCAGGTTCTTGTCGGTCAAGAACAAGATTCCAAACTACCAGGACTCAGATATAATAACGGCCTTTCAACATGGATGCAAAGATAAAGGCGTTTCGAACGCCCTCGCCCGCCGCTGTGTACAAAACCTCTCGGAGTTGTCAGACCTGGTGTCCAGGTTCTGCACCATCGAAGATGCTTGGATTGCCAAGAAGAGCACAAATTCGATCTGTGACAACAAATTAAAATGAGAAAGACCCGCACCTCGATGCGCAGACCGCGCGGGGACCGTGCCGACCAAGCAACCTCGGAAAAAGAAGAAATCTTCGGTCCTCCCCGGGATCACCCTTGATGGTCTCCTGGATAAACCATGTCTAATACATGCTATTTTGCTTAATTCTTACCCAACTCACAACCTTCGCGACTGCTGGGTAGTGAGGCAAGTGGAAAAAAGAGGACCCGCCCTCCTTATGGGCACCCCCAGTTACACAGAAGAATCCTCGGACAAGGGCGAGGTCATGATGATCTACGAGACCTTTACGTCCAACAACCAGCGCAAGCGGGCCCTGTGAGAAATCAACTCCATCTGTCAGGTACCAACTCGGGGCGCGTGGATAAACACGCCCATCACCTTTGATCATAAAGATTAGCCGAGGTCAACCCCGAACAGGTGTCCCGCCGCCCTGGTCCTTGACCCAATCGTGGGCAGCTGCCGTCTCCAAAAAGTACTAATGGACGGGGGCAGCAGCTTAAATTTGATATACGCAGACACTCTGGACAGAATGCAAATCAATAAATCGCGCATCGAACAGAGTAGCACCACCTTCAAAGGCATCATACCTGGGCGAGAGGCACGTTGTAGTGGAAAGATAACCTTGGATGTAGTCTTCGGAACCCCTGATAATTACTGATCCAAAGAAATTACGTTCCACATCGCCCCCTTTAGGAGCGGATATCACACCCTCCTGGGACGAGACGCCTTCTCCAAATTTCAAGTAGTACCACACTACAACTATATGAAACTCAAAATGCCGGGCCCGAACGGGATAATCACCGCCTCGAGCGACCCCGACAGAGCACTGAAAGCCGAGAACAAAACAGCGTCACTCGCCCTCGAATCTCTGTCCAAAGCCCTCGCGGCCGAGGAACTGAGCACATTACGAGCCGAAGTCGACCGAGATGATGTCATCCTCAGCAAACGGCCAAAGTCCACCTCCTTCAAGCCGGCCGATGAAATAGTCAAATTCCAAGTACACCCCACAAACCCAGCTAAAACAGCGTCCATAGGGGCGAACCTCGATCCACAGATTGACGAGGCTCTACATAGTTTCCTTAGGGAGAATTGGGATATATTCGCCTGGCACCCTTTGGACATGCCAGGGATACCCCGCAGGCTTGCGGAACACAGCCTAAACATATTGAAAGGCTACAAACCCGTCAAGCAAACACTTCGGCGCTTCTCTGAACCCAAGCGTCAAGCAATGGGCGAAGAACTGGCCAAATTATTGGAAGCCGGATTCATCCGAGACATAAAACACCCCGATTGGCTTGCCAATTTGGTCATGGTACCAAAAAAGGATAGGTCCTGGCGCCTGTGCGTCGATTTCAAAGACCTCAATAAAGCATGCCCCAAGGACCCTTTCCCCTTACCACGAATTGACCAAATTGTAGACGCCACAGCCGGGAACGATTCGCTGTGCTTCTTGGATGCCTACTCAGGATATCATCAAATCAAGATGAAAGAATCTGACCAGGCAGCAACAACATTCATCACACCTTACGAGCCGTTTTGCTTCAATACGATGCCCTTCGGATTAAAGAACGCCGGCGCCACATAGCAGTGCATGATTCAATCATGCTTGGAGAAACACACCGGGAAGACCGTTGAAGCCTACGTCGACGATGTGGTTGTCAAAACCAAACACGTCAGGCAATTGGTAGACAATCTCCGTGACACATTCGCTAGCTTACGGGGGTATCAAATTAAGCTCAACCCCGAGAAATGTGTCTTCGGAGTACCAGCCGGCAAACTCCTCGGCTTCATCGTGTCTAGCCGAGGTATCGAAGCCAATCCGGCAAAAATAAAAGCCTTGGACCGCTTAGAGGTACCAACAGAGCTCAAACATGTACAAAAGCTGGCAGGATGCGTGGCGGCACTGAGTTGCTTCATATCAAGACTCGAGGAGAAAGCCTTACCTTTGTATAGACTATTAAAATAGACAAAGACCTTCAAATGGAGTGAGGAGGCCGCGGCGGCTCTGGAAGGCATTAAAGCTCTCCTTGCAACCAATCCTATCTTGGCAGTGCCAAGCATATGTGAGCCAATGATATTATACATCTCGGCCACAAACCAGGTGGTCAGCGCAGTACTCGTGGTCAAACAAGACATGGAAGGTCACAAGTTCCGGGTACAAAGGCCCGTTTACTACGTCTTCGAGGTCCTAACCCCGTGCAAGACACGCTATCCCCACTATCAAAAGATAGCCTACGCCGTCTTCATGGCGTCCCGAAAACTTTGGCACTACTTTCAAGAATGCTCTGTAACCATGGCATCCGACGTCCCATTAAGCGACATAATCAACAATAGGGATGCAATGAGGCGCATAGCCAAATGGGCCATAGAGCTCCTACCATTTGAAATAACTTACCGACCGCGCCGGGCTATTAAATCTCAGGTGTTGGCCGACTTTGTGGTTGAATGGACGGAGGCCGAGCTCCCTCGAGATTACAACACTTATTCGCATTGGACCATGCATTTAGATGGTTCCAAAATGCTTGCTGGCCTAGGGGCTAGCGTAGTGCTTACTTCTCCCAGGTATGTATTGCAAATTATGTATACCGACTCCAATAACGCGGCAGAATACGAAGCCCTATTACATGGACTCCGGATAGCAGTTTCCATGGGGGTCCAACGTCTTGAGGTCTGAGGTGATTCCAACCTCGCCATATCACAAGTTAACGGCAAATTCGACGCCAAGGACCCAAAGTGGAAAGCCTACCAGAATGCCGTCGTACAAATCTCGGCCAAGTTTGAGGGGCTTGAATTTCATCATATACCTCGAGATAGCAACCAGGCCGCAGATATACTAGCCCGAATGGGCGCTAAGCGGGAAAAAGTCCTGGAAAATACCTTTCTCGAACGGCTCTTTAAGTTGTCCGTAGTCTAGCAAGACGACAAGGGCACGTCGGACTTAAACGACATCGAACAACCCTCATCGCCCGAAGACGACGACGGGCCAGATATAGTGGGCAGCTCAGTTGTCCAGATAACAGCTTCTGCACACGAAATTATGGCAGTTATTGCACCATGGACCAAGTTGCTCCTCGCATACCTGCTCCATAAAGAGCTCCCCGAGGACCAAACCGATGCATGTCGGATCGTAAGGCAATCTAAAGCCTATAAGGTTCATGAGGGAGAACTCTATAAAATAAGCACCACGGGCGTCCTCCAGCGATGTATTTCCGAAGAGGAAGGACGATTATTACTCTAGGAGGTCCACTCCGGTATGATCGGACATCACGTCGCTGCTCGGACCTTGATCAACAAGGCCTTCCGAGCTAGTTTTTACTGGCCAACCGCGGGCGTCGATGCCTCTGCGTTAGTACAGCGCTGCCCCGGCTGCCAGGTATTTGCCAAACAAAGCCACATGCCCCCCGCGGCTCTCCGCACAATCCCTATAACTTGGCCTTTCGCGGTTTGGGGGCTAGATATGGTCGGCCCACTCAAGGGCGGGTCAAGAAAAAATAAATACCTACTTGGCATGGTGGACAAGTTTACTAAGTGGATCGAAGCAAAACCCGTAACTTCGGCCGGTGTAGTCCACATACTCGAATTCATCTCGGGGGTAGTACACCGCTATGGTATCCCCCATAGTCTCATAACAGACAATGGGACAAGCTTCATGGCCAAACAAGTGAAAGCATGGTGCGCAAAAATGGGCATCAAGCTCGACTACGCATCCGTATATCACCCGCAGTCAAACGGGCAGATAGAACACGCCAATGGACTAATCCTTAGTGGAATCAGGCCTAGGCTAGTTTGCTCCCTCAAGGAGGCCGACTGCAAATGGGTAGAGGAACTTGACTCCGTTTTATGGGGTCTGCGCACCACACCAAACAGATCCACAGGGTATACTCCATTTTTCATGGTGTACGGCGCCGAGGCAGTGCTCCCCTGCGACATCATACACGATGCACCTCGAGTACGCATGTATGAAGAGCGGGAGGCCGAGTTTGATCGGCAGGATGCCTTGGACGCCTTAGAAGAGGAACACAATGTCGCTCGGGCACGATCTGCCATTTACCAGCAACAAGCTCGCCGCTACCACAGTAGGGAGGTTCGCGCAAAGGACTTCAACAAAGGAGACCTCGTCATGCGGCTTCATCCGGAGAAGCAGACGCATAAGCTCTCCCCTAAGTGGGACGGGCCATTCATCATTGACCAGGTCCTCACCGGAGGCGCGTACCGAATTCGAGACCCAGAGGACGGGCGTCTAGAACCTAACCCCTGGAACGCGGCACTACTCCGACGTTTCTATGGTTGAAACTCCGAGAACTACTCACCTTTGTACATACACCACCCTACTTTTCTTTTTCTCTTCTTTCCTTTTTCTCTCTTAAGAGATTTCGGAGGCATCCCCTGAAGGGCCCCGAGGAACAAAATAAATACTGCATGTTCTTTTCAAAACACGCATCATTCCACCTCTTACATACTATTGTATTTCAAGCCATAATATGCATCGATTTGACTTAAGATTTGGCCAAGCTGGGTTGCCCGGCTCCTGTGCTTGCCCCTTACATTCCGAATCATTCGCTAAGAGGCAAAGGGAGCACCGCTGTGATTGTTACTCCCGGGTCATCTGGTGCAGTACCTCAGATGGACAAAGCCGAAAGCTAGCACTCTTAAACGTACAAATCGGTCGGCCATGACATAGAAATAAAGTGGAGGGGGTCTCTCAAACCCTGACTAGGGGCTTCACCTCTGAGGTCACCCGTCTTTGAACTTATGTGTTCGACACAGCTACCAGAGGAAAGGAACTGTTGGAAGAACTATTTTCCTCGGAAGATGTTTCTTACGTCAAAAAGTAATATAACATAACTCTCCGCCTCACTCTCGTCGCTCACACCACATAGCCAGATTGCCTCGTCTCCTGAAGCATCTGTTCCATTCACTTTGGTCAGTAGTAAGCAGACACTCCTCGGTCACTGATCGAGGAGGTAGAAGCCGATGGTTGGTTGACAGAGTTTAGATGCGCAGATTGAATAATGACGTAAAGTACTTTGATACATAGAGTCATACATTATCATTTCATTGCACACGGTCTAACCCATCTATTAAGACGTCTAGGGCGTAGTCCTTTTGCGACGACCGAGCAGCAGGCATGACATTCTCGTATACGAGACTAGTGGGTATTTCCTCCCCGTCTGGCCCCATTGGCTCTACCTCGGCCAGGTGCGCCGTATCAACCTCCGTATACCGGGTCTTGACCATGGCCCAGGCCTCCCTCGCCCCTTCCCGGCAAGCAGACACCTTCCACGCCTGGATCCAACGCCGAGCTCGCCGCATATGTTCAGCTAGGATGGCCATGTCTTTAGGAACATGCTCCACTTTGGGCCATAACGCCTTGAAAACTTCCTTCATTGATTTACATGCACTTTCGTGCACCTCGGCTAGCTGGGTTGCCATGTCTTTGGGAACCGGACCTCGGTCATCAAGGGGTCGGCCGGACAGCGAAGCTGGCAAAAAGCATGTATTAGCCTGCTAAACATCTCGGCTAAGCCCCCAAACTCAAGTAACGATTCTTGAAATAAAAACTTGCCAAAAATCGTCTCATCGGTTCAACGATTCTTGGCCTCGGCGACAGCCAGCTGAGCTTTTAAGCTCTTGATCTCGTCAGCTTGTCGGGCGTTTTCAACCCTTAGCGCATTAACGCCATCCACCCATTGGGTCACCACATGTTGATTGGCCTGGCGCTGTGACTCCTTATAAAGCAAATCCTCGCGAGCCTGCTTGAGATCTCTTTCAGGATGACCTAGGGCTTCCGCTGCTACATCGGATTACGCTGTCAGGAGACCTCGGTAACTAAAATTATTATCTACAAGACAAAGCACTTACCGTGCGCCTCTTGAGTGAACTTTTTCACCTGTTCCACCTCGACCAAGGTAGTCTCCAACCTCCCCTTTGTCTGGGAAAGGGCCTCGGATAGCTGATCATTCCTCGCCCGAGCACTCTATAAAAAAAAACTTCTTCAGGTTAAAATCAAGCCTCACTACGGGCATTATTGCCCATATCAAGCCTTAGGGGCTACTACCATGGTGGGCAGTATTGACAAACAGAGACATAAGAAATCTTCGAGATAAAATGAGCTCGGGTTGGACCTTACCCGCAACCCTTGCGACAAAACATCTAATGATTGATCAAATACCGCGCGGGTCGCCCCGAGGTATGCGTCCATCGAGCTGAGAGCATTGAACTCCTGATCTGAGAAGGCTAGACTCCTCAGGGAGGTCTTTTGTCGCCGATAATTCGCGGCACATTGGATCTCGCAAGGAGTAGCCGAGCCGGTCTCTGAGTCCTCGGGCTGGGGAACTTCTGGAGTGACTCCCGAAGAAGGACGTGCTTCTGCTTCCCTGTTTGAAGCCGCCGTCCCTTCGGCCCTCGCACTCGCTGCCATGGAGGAAGGAAAAGACTGCCTGTGAATGATCAAAGGGGTCAGAACCCGAGATGGCATCTCTGCAACATACAGTAATCACAGTCACCTGATAAATGAAGGAGCACTTTCGCTTGCCTCCATGACCTCGGCCTGTGCTTCTTCCGCTTCTTGCGGGCGGTTCCCTTGAGGAGCCGTCTCTCCGCGCGAGCATTTTGAATGCCGTCCCTTCGGAGGAGAAGTCAAGCGACCATGGGCTTGGGGACAAGGGGCTCGCTTTCGAGTAGAGGAAGAGGGCGTTACTGATGAAGCTGGCCTCGTCCCCGGCGCGTCCGGGGTGACGGCTACCTTGGAACCGTCAAGGCACTCCATATAAAATTTCCTCCCCTCATAGATGAGGGCCAGATCCTCGTCCTCGTGAAAGAGGGGATCTTCCGCTTGTTGGTGCGTTTCCGGCTCGGGCGCCGGGCTGTTTAGAGCCTCCACCCAACGCCACCATCTCTGTCTGAAACCAATAAAAAGATCGGTCAAATGGATTGGCTATTGAAACACAACTCGGGTAGGCAAAATAAAGCGGGAGGACTCACTATGTCGGCCGGATTGTAGTAGGACAGCTCGTCCCGGAATTGTCGTCGGGCAAAGTCCTCCGCCGTTCCTTGGTAAATACCGGCCATCACTGTCCCGAAGGCCTATTGGTCAAAGAAACTTTGCCGAATGGATCGAGAGCAGTCTTTGGTTCCGTTGTATGCACACAACGGGTCGCAGCCGGAGTGGTTGGACTCTTCGGTCTATTGCCGTGGCCATTACGTCTATTATGGTAAGGCCCGTCCTTACCAGTTGCTTCACCTTGGCGGCTAGCTCGGTCACCTCAGCACCGTCTTCTTGGGCCATACCCTATGGCCTCCAGCTATATCGCCTCTTCGGGGGCTCCGAAGAGAAAGGGGGAAGCCCTGGCTGAACTGGGTCTGGGAGGGGGACGTCATCTATATAGAACCACTCTGTTGGCCAGACGTCGGTATCCTCCCAAGGTGTGCCCGACGGGTATTTAGTCCCGACTTCGGCCGCTCCAACCTCGTGAAGCCTTTCGGTGGAGGAACAAGGCACTACACAGAAATACCTCCTCCAGAGTCTGAAGTGCGCTTCACACCCAAGATGCATCTCGCATAGGGCGACGTACCCCGCAATGTGCAAAATCGAGTTGGGGGTAAGGTGGTGGAGCTGCAGCCCATAAAACTCTAGCAGGCCTCGGAGGAAAGGGTGAATTGGAAATCCTAAACCATGCAGCAGGAAGGAAACAAAGCATACCCATTCATCCTTTTGAGGGGAAGGGAAATTCTTTGCGTGTACCTGCCCGTTGATGGATGTTAAACCCGGGCAGGTCGCTGTTAGATCTGAATCTGGCAGGTATCCTTGTCTAGCCAGGCGCTCCAGTTGGAGGCGCGAGACGGCGCAACTGCCCCAATCACCCCTGATAGGGCCATGAGGGCACCTCGAAGAACCTGCGTTGCTCGCCATGGGAAACCCTCAAGGTTGGACTTGGGAGGAAGGGGAGCGCTTGTGCAGTTTGCTTGGAAAGAGGAGTGGGGGTTTGTGATAAATCCGCACGCCTGACTCATGGATAAAAAGGGCGGGAGACCGACGCTTCGATGTTTCACCATAAGTTGACCCGATTCCCCGTAAGACACAGTTCTCAATGATCAGAAAGCTGAGGCCATGCATGGCGGAGCTGGGCCCACTCGGCGGGATTATCAATCTTTTCGAGGACTGCTTGAAGCTATACTGGGAGATCATGCACGGAACTTGCCTGCCGAGCCAAGGACTCCGGAACCGAAGTCCAAGAGTGTCGTCCTCGGTGTCGGAGACCAGTTCAGGGGCTAGTGACAGTGTCCTAGACTAGGGGGTACTAACCTAGTCGGCCCATATTCCTTGGGCTGGACAAGTGGGCTCTCATTCTTGTCAATATGGACTCTGGGAGATACACTCAAGAGAAGAGATCAAGACTGCATCTACCGAAGACTTGGTGCGTACTCCAAGACTCCTCCTGCCACCTCCACGCCTAGATACTGACCTTGTAACCCTAGATACACTACCTGGCATGTATATAAGCCAAGGGGTTTAGCCCTTATAGGGGACCTCAACACAATCTTATTCACCTAGCCCTTGGACTAGATCATGCGATCTCGAGGTAGATCAACTCTGTACTTGATACTTCTCCATCAATATAAACAAGAGTAGGACGTAGGGTTTTACCTCCATCAAGAGGGCCCGAACCTGGGTAAACATCGTCTCCCTATTCCTGTTACCATCTGTCCGAGATCCATAGCTCGGGACCCCCTACCCCGAGGTCTGCCGGTTTTTACACCGACACCACCGCGATGGTGATCCGAACCATCACACTGGAGATGGCAGAGGCGGCCATCATCAGCGACGTTCCGGTGAACACAGTCACCTGAGCAACACCGTCCAAACCGGTGCAAGCCAGGACACAGCTGCTGCGACGTCTAAGGACGAAGCGGTGGTGTCCAAGAACGCCATGACAGGACGTACACCACGACCATCGCAAGATGGGCACGACACGCTCGCTCACGACGCTGGCGGTTCCGGATGACAACACAGCAACAACAACGCCGAGCATCGTCTTCCAGATGCTCCGGCTCCACCACCACCGTGTCAGCCCGTTGCTGGACATGAGCCACGGCAGCAAGTTCGCGATGGCGCTCTTGTTGGCTCTGCCAGGAGTAGAGCGACGTCCCATTCTTCGCTCCCAGCCATGCCAGCCACAACATCAGAGGCCTTGGCGCGAGCGTAGATGCTGTTGAACTTCCCGCCGGCACCTGAGAAGATGGATGAGTGGAGGGCCACTATCCAAAGCCTCATCGGTTTCGTCGGGTCATGCAAGACGCAGCTGGCGGGACCATCACAGCGTCCACAGATGCGCCAGTAGCTCCAGCTGGTGGCCGTGCCGGAGATGCTGCGCTGACGGTGCAGTCACCTCCGCGGCAACAACTACGACAGCAGGGGCAAGATCGCCGATCCGATGATCCCGACGAGATGCCAATGGCATCTTCGGATCCGCGAGGCCACCAAGACCAACGCCAAGTGTTGCGTGACAGGCGGGTGGAGGACGCCCGCACCGCCATTGAACAGCGTCAGGAAGCGCGTCGTCAATCTGACACGCGCAATGACCCAGTCATTGATGAGCCTGCGCCAGGAGTTGGCGGGTACTTGCCTTATGAGGTTGGGTGCCCGGCCTTCACCCGTTAGCTGTGGCAAGTCCGCCGGCCATCTTCCCGGGCCTTCAAACCAGAGCTGCCGGAAAAATACGATGGCAAGCTCAACCCGGCAGAGTTCTTGGGCTTCTACACGATTGCCGTTCAAGCTGCTGGAGGGCGAGACGAGAAAGATCCTCGCAAATTACTTTCTGTTGGCGCTCAAGCCCAACGTGAGATCATGGTTGATGAACCTGCCGAAGGGCTCCATTTCCTCGTGGTACGATCTGTGCAACGAGTTTATTGGTGCATATGCAACGAGTTTATTGGTGCATACACCGGAGGCCACAAACTTCCTGGTCAGCCCAGTGACTAGCATGTGATCCCGCAAAGAGACGGAGAGCCCATTCACAAATACATTCAGAGATTCAGCCGCGTGCACCACAATATTCCAGATATTCATCCCGCAGCTATCATTGCCGCATTCCACACGAATGTGCGCAATCGCAGAATGCAAGCAGAGATGAACATAGACCAGGTCAAGACCATCAACGACCTATACGCCTTGGCGGATAAGTATGCACGTGCTGAGGAGGGGAGGAGACTTCCCGGGGAAGATGCTGGTGTCGACTCTGAAGACGACGATGCATCGACCCCGAAGAAGAAGGGCCGAAAGCACAACAGGAAGCGCAAAGGCAAAGCAGTGATGGCCGTCGAGGGCTCCGATGACGCCAACACAAGAAGCCCAAGACTGAAAATGCCAGCAAGGATACTGCTGTATGCACCTGTGGTCAGGAAGCCACAGCGGGCGACCAGACCGGCAAGACCGATGGGCCATACTGCAAGATCCACCGCACCAAGGGGCATGACCTCCATGAGTGCCGGCAAGTCAAGCAACTTGCCGAGAAGCAGAAAGCTGAATACGAGAACCGCGACAAGGAGAAGGGCCAAGAAGGTGCTGGCGGGTCCGGCAAGAAGGGTCGTGGTGGCCGTGGAGGCCGCCGTGGCAAGGCCAAGCAGTAGAAGGAGAAGCCTGCTCGAGGCAGTGACAAGGAGGAAGATGAAGATGATGACGAGGACGAAGAGGAGTCCAGTGAACAAGAGTTCCAAAAGGCAACTAAAGCCATGTGCATTGATGGAGGTGCATCTTCGCACTCCTCTCACCGCGAACTCAAGCAGTGGGTGTGTGAGATCAATGCGGCAGAGCCGACAATAGAAGCTTAGAAGCCACTCAAGTGGTCACACACGCCCATCATCTTTGATGCCGAGGACCACCCTGATCGCACAACTACGGTCGGGTGTTTGCCATTGTTGGTTTCGCCAACAATTCGCAACCTCAAGGTCCCAAAGATGTTGGTTGACGGTGGGGTCGGCTTGAACTTGATCTCGCCAGACGTGATCAAAAGGCTATAGATTCTCGATGAAGATCTCAAGCAAATGGGCACGTTTCAAGGGATCAATCCGGGAAGGAGCCAACCCAAGGGGAAGATCACTTTGTCGGTGACGTTTGGCAGTGAGCTGAACTACAGGACGGAGAAGATTATCTTCGACGTCGTCAAAATTCCATTGCCTTACAATGGGATTCTTGGTCGCCCAGCCTTGGCGATGTTTATGGCGGCATCCCACTACGCTTATAACACACTCAAGATGCCAGGGCCGATGAGTGTCATCACCATTCACTCTGACAAGAAGGATGCAGTCATCTGCACCGATAAGCTCTACCGGGAAGCAGTCGCAGCGTCTGCCGCCAAGGCACCTGCTCCTGTCGGCAAGGCCCCTAGGGGGAAGAAAGACAAGAAGACCAGCAAGACCTCTTATAAGGACTCCAGGAAGCGCGCCTCTTCGGAGTGTTGCGCACCCGTTGAGGACATACCGGAGAGCTCTACCAGCAAGAACAAGAAGTCCAGGGCAGCTCCACCAGCAACCAAGAAGGTGTCTGCAAAAGAGGACGGCACGGGCGGCACTTTCTCCATAAGTGCCACTGTTGGTGACAAATAGGAAAACGCGCTCGTTGCCTTCCTGTGGGCGAATGTCGATGTGTTTGCATGGAAACCATCTGACACATCCCCAGTGTTCCCAGGGAGGTAATTGAGCACCACCTTGCCGTTTGTCTTCATGCGCGGCTCGTCAAGCAGAAGGTCAGGAAGCAAGCTCTGGAGCGGCAACAGTTTATTGCCGAAGAAATCAAGAAGCTAGAAGCGGCAGGCCTGGTTAGAGGAGTACTCCATCCAACATGGTTGGACAATCTAGTTGTAGTGCGCAAAGCAAATGGGAAATGGAGGCTTTTTATCGATTACAATGATATCAATAAAGCTTGCCCAAAAGATCCTTTCCCTTTGCCACGGATCGACCAGATTGTGAACTCCACTGCCGGCTGTGATTTACTCTCTTTTCTTAATTCCTACTCTGGTTACCATCAGATTTTCATGGCCAAGGAAGATGAGGAGAAAACCGCATTCATCACTCCATGTGGCACATACTGCTTTGTACGTATGCCTTTCGGATTGAAGAGTGCTGGTTCAACATTTGCAAGAGCAGTCTAGATTGGTTTTGAGCCCCAGCTGCACAGAAATGTGGAAGCTTATATGGATGATATAGTGGTCAAAGCCAAGGACAAATCAACCGTCATTCAAGATTTAGAAGAAACATTTACAAATCTGCGCAATATCAACTTGAAGCTCAACCCTGAGAAGTGTGTATTTGGTGTTCCATCTGGCAAGCTTCTCGGGTTCTTTGTATCTCAACGAGGAATTGAAGCCAATCCCGACAAGATCAAAGCCATTGAGCAGATAGAAGCACCCAAGCGCGTCAAGATGTGCGATGTCTTGCCGGCTGCGTAGCTGCACTAAGCAGGTTCATCTCCAAGTCTGTTGAGCGTGCCTTGCCGTTTTTCAAAATTTTGAAAAAGGCAGGACCAACGAAATGGACTCCGGAAGCGGAGGTCGCGCTTCAAGATTTGAAGAAGTACCTCTCCTCTCCGCCAACACTAGTTGCGCCTAGACCACAAGAGCCGTTGATGCTATACTTGGCGGCGACAAATCAAGTGGTTAGTGCTGCATTAGTGGCAGAGAGAGAAGCTGACGAAGAAGAAGCAGCAGCTACAGAGCCGTCAAGCGACAAGCCGGAATCTTCTCCGACATGGTCTGGTGCCGACAAGTCAGAATCAGCGCAAGCAAATGAAGCAAATCAGCAAGTGGCGTCGAAGAAGAAAATGGTGCAGCACCCAGTTTACTTTGTTAGTTCCCTTCCGCAGGGGGCTAGATCAAGGTATTCTGGTGTGTAGAAATTGCTTTTTGGCCTTCTCATGGCCTCGAGGAAGCTGCGCCATTACTTCCAAGCGCAACAGATCACTATCGTCACTCGCTTTCCGTTGTAGCGTATCTTGAGAAATCCAGATGCCACCGGCAGGATAGTGGAGTGGGCGTTGGAATTGTCAAGCTTTGGACTCAAGTTTGAAAGTACATCAGCTGTTCAAAGCAGAGCTTTGGTGGAGTTCATTGCAGAATGGACGCCAACGCAAGACGAAGAGATTCAAGAGACCTCTCTCCCCGACAAAGAAACAACTCAAGAATGGATCATGTATTTTGACGGTGCCTTCTCGCTGCAAGGCGCCGGTGCCGGAGTGCTGCTTATCACACCCACCGGAGAGCACCTCAAGTATGTGGTACAGTTGCACTTTCCCAGGGAGAAAGCTACCAACAACACTGCTGAGTACGAAGGGCTGCTTGCCGGTCTCAGGATCGCAGTGGACCTTGGGATCAGAAAGTTGATCGTCAGAGGTGACTCGTAGCTTGTTGTGAAGCAGGTCAACAAAGACTACCAGAGCCCATTGATGGAAGCTTATGTGGATGAAGTGAGAAAATTGGAAGAGCACTTTGACAGATTACACACAGAGCACATTCCTCGTGTGAAAAATAGCATTGCTGACGATCTGTCAAAGCGTGCCGCCCAAAAGCTTCCTGTGGAACCAGGGACTTTTGTGCTCCATTTGACTCAGCCATCTGTTACACCATCAATGCGGCCAAGCAAAAGAAGAAAGTTGAACACCGGTGAGTACTTTCCGGCAGAGCTCCTAGAAGCCGCCGACAAGGAAGCTGCCGGAGACAACACTAAACTTGCCGGTGAGCAGCAGCCTCCAGCAAGACCTCAGGTCCTTACCGTCGAGACAGGTGCTCCCGCAGCTAAAGAGATGCCTTTAGTCCTTGTCGTCGAGCCACAAGCTCTGGAATGGGCACACCAGATCATTCATTTCCTTCAAACAGCAGAACTTCCCGAAGAGCAAGAAGAAGCTGAAAAAGTAGCCCGTCAGTCAAGTATGTACCAGTTTGTTGACAACATTCTGCACAGAAAGAGACCAAATGGGGTGAAATTGAAGTGCATTTGCCGGGAAGATGGACTGAACCTGTTGGCGGAGATACATGGAGGCATATGTGGCTCTCACATAGGATCAAGGGACCTTGTCGGCAAAGCTTTCCGGCAAGGCTTCTATTGGCTCACTGCCCTCCAGGATGCAACTGCACTAGTAACCAAGTGTGAAGCGTGCCAGTTCCATTCCAAGAATACACATTAGCCAGCTCAAGCCCTTCAAACAATCCCTCTCTCCTGTCCCTTCTCGGTCTAGGGGCTTGATACGTCCATTTTGCATCATGTTTTACTACCGTTATTTATAGTGTTTTTAATCAATATAACACTTTGTGGAGCAATTCTAATGCCTTTTCTCTCTTAATATGCAAGATTTACACAAGGAGGGAGATTGCCGGCAGCTGGAATTCCGGACCTGAAAAAGCTATGTCAGAGATACCTATTCTGCACATCTCCAAATGAGCTGAAATTTCACGGAGATTTATTTTGGAATAAATAAAAAATACTGGAAGAAAGAAGTACCAGAGGGGGCCACCCAGGTGCCCACGAGGCACCAAGGCGCGCCACCCCCCCCCCCAGGCGCGCCCTGGTGGCTCGTGGGGCCCCTGGCCAGCCTCCGGTGCCCATTTTCTGGTATATAAGCCCATTTGCCCTAGAAAAAATAAGGAGAAGACTTTTGGGATGGGGCGCCGCCGTCTCGAGGCGGAACTTGGGCAGGAGCACTTTTGCTCTCCGGCGAAGCGATTCCGCCGGGGATACTTCCCTCCGGGAGGGGGAAATCGAAGCCATCGGCATCACCAACGACCCTCTCATCGTGGGAGGACCAATCTTCATCAACATCTTCAATAGCACCATCTCATCTCAAACCCTAGTTCATCTCTTGTATTCAATCTTTGTCTCAAAACCTCAGATTGGTACCTGTGGGTTGCTAGTAGTGTTGATTACATCTTGTAGTTGATGCTAGTTGGTTTATTTGGTGGAAGATTATATGTTCAGATCCATTATGCTATTTAATATCCCTCTGATCTTGGACATGAATATGATTTGTGAGTAGTTACTTTTGTTCTTGAGGACATGGGAGAAGCCTTGTCATAAGTAATCATGTGAATTTGGTATTCGTTCGATATTTTGATGATATGTATGTTGTTGATTCTCTTAGTGGTGTCATGTGAACGTCGACTACATGACACTTCACCATCTTTGGGACTAAGGGAATGCATTGTGGAGTAGTAATTAGATGATGGGTTGCTAGAGTGACAGAAGCTTAAACCCTAGCTTATGCCCTATTCCGTAAGGGGCTGATTTGGATCCATATGTTTAATGCTATGGTTAGATTTATCTTAATTCTTCTTTCGTAGTTGCGGATGCTTGCGAGAGGGGTTAATCATAAGTGGTAGGTTTGTTCAAGTAAGAACAGCACCCAAGCACCGGTCAACCCACATATCAAATTACCAAAGTAGCGAACGCGAATGCAACAAACATGATGAAAGTGACTAGATGAAATTCCCATGTGTCCTCGAGAACGCTTTGCTTATTATAAGAGATCGTTCCGGCTTGTCCTTTGCTACAAAAAGGATTGGGCCACCTTGCTGCACTTTTTGTTACTATTGCTACTTGTCACTTGTTAGAAATTATCTTGCTATCAAACTACTCGTTACCGATAATTTCAGTGCTTGCAGAAAATACCTTGCTGAAAACCGCTTGTCATTTCCTTCTGCTCCTCGTTGGGTTCGACACTCTTACTTATCGAAAGGACTATGATTGATCCCCTATACTTGTGGGTCATCAAGACTCTTTTCTGGCGCCGTTGCTGGGGAGTGAAGCGCCTTTGGTGAGTGGAATTTGGTAAGGAAACATTTATATTACGTGCTGAAATTTACTATCACTTGTCACTATGGAAAGTAATCCTTTGAGGGGTTTGTTCGGGGTATCTTCACCTCAACCGGAAGCACAAAGTGTTGCTCCTCAACCTACTGCACCTACTGAAAATATTTATTATGATATTCCTTCGGGTATGATAGAGAAACTGCTATCTAATCCTTATGCAGGAGATGGAACAATACATCCTGATATGCACTTGATCTATGTGGATGAAATTTGTGGATTGTTTAAGCTTATAGGTTTATCCGGCGATGGAGTTAAGAGGAAAGTATTCCCTTTATCTTTGGAGGGAAAGGCATTGACATGGTATAGGCTATGTGATGATACTGATACATGGGTCTGGAACCGATTGAAACTGGAATTCCACTAGAAACTTTATCCTATGCATTTGGTTCATCGTGATCGGAATTATATATATAATTTTTGGCCTCGTGAAGGAGAAAGCATCGCTCAAGCTTGGGGGAGGCTTAAGTACATGATGTACACATGCCCCAATCATGAGCTCTCAAGAGAAATTATCTTACAGAATTTTTATGATCGGCTTTCTCATGATGAGCAAACCATGCTCGATTCTTCTTCGACTGGTTCCTTTATGAAGAAAACTATTGAATTCAGATGGGATCTTCTGGAAAGAATTAAATGCAACTCTGAAGATTGGGAACTCGACAAAGGTAATGAGTCAGGTATAATACTTGAGTTCGATTGTGTTAAATCTTTTATGGATACCGATGCTTTTCATAAGTTTAGCACTAAATATGGACTTGACTCTGAGATAGTAGCTTCCTTTTGTGAATCATTTGCTACTCAAGTTGATCTCCCTAAGGAGAAGTGGTTTAAATATCATCCCCGTGTTAAAGAAAAGATTGAGGAACCCGTTAGTGTTAAAGAAGAAACAATTGTTTATCATGTTGATCCAGTTGTGCCTACTGCTTATATTGAGAAACCACCGTTTCCTGTTAGTATTAAGGAACATGCTAAAGTTTCAACTGTGGTTAACAAAAGTAATATTAGAGCACCTAGACCCTCTGAACAAATTAAGGTTGAACCTAATGTTGCTATGGTTAAAGATCTCTTGGTCGATAATATAGATGGGCATGTTATTTACTTCTGTGACGAAGCAGCTAGAATTGCTAAACCAGACCCTAAAGATAAAAACAGACCCGTTGTAGGCATGCCTGTTGTCTCTGTTAAAATAGGAGATCATTGTTATCATGGCTTATGTGATTTGGGTGCTAGTGTGAGTGCTATTCCGTTTACGTTATATCAAGATATTATGAATGATATTGCACCTATTGTAATAGAGGACATTGATGTTACTATTAAGCTTGCAAATAGAGATACCATTACACCGCTTGTGATCGTTAGAGATGTTGAAGTCTTGTGTGGAAAAATAAAATACCCTACTGATTTTCTAGTCCTCGGTTCTCCACAAGATGATTTTTGTCCCATTATATTTGGTAGACCTTTCTTGAACACTGTTAATGCCAAGATTGATTGCGCTAAAGAAACTGTTGGTGTTAATTTTGGTGGTATGTCTCATGAGTTTAATTTCTCCAAGTTTCGTAGACAACCTCATGATAAAGAATTGCCTAGTAAAGATGAAATTATTGGTCTTGATTCTATTGCCGTACCTCCTATTGATCCGTTACATCAATATTTACTAGACCATGAAAATGATATGCATATGAATGAAAGAAATGAAATAGATAGGATGTTCTTTGATCAACCAACATTGAAATATGCTTATCTTTATGAAAAGAAGATATATCCTCTTATTATTAGTGCTAACCTTTCAGAGCATGAAGAAAAGAGATTACTAAAAACTCTGAGGAAGCACCGAGCTGCTATTGGATATACTCTTGATGATCTTAAGGGCATTAGTCCCACTCTATGTCAGCACAAAATTAATATGGAGCCTGATGCTAAACCAGTTGTCGATCACCAACAACGATTAAAACCTAAAATGAAGGAGGTGGTAAGAACTGAAATATTAAAGCTCCTGGAAGTAGGTATAATCTATTCGCATAGCTGATAGTAGATGGGTAAGTCCCGTTCATTGTGTCCCTAAGAAAGGAGGTATTACTGTTGTTCCTAATGATAAAAATGAACTCATTCCACAAAGAATTGTAACCGGTTATAGGATGGTAATCGATTTTAGAAAATTAAACAAAGCCACTAGAAAAGATCATTACCCCTTACCTTTTATTGATCAAATGTTAGAAAGATTGTCTAAGCATACACACTTTTGCTTTCTTGATGGATATTCTGGTTTCTCTCAAATACCTGTATCACAAGCCGACCAAGAGAAAACCACCTTTACTTGTCCTTTTGGAACTTATGCTTATCGTCATATGCCTTTTGGTTTATGCAATGCACCTGCTACCTTTCAAAGATGTATGACTGCTATATTCTCTGACTTTTGTGAAAAGATTGTTGAAGTTTTCATGGATGATTTCTCCATTTATGAAACTTCTTTTGATGATTGCTTAAGCAACCTTGATCGAATTTTATAGAGATGCAAAGAAAATAATCTTGTCTTGAATTGGGAGAAGTGCCACTTTATGGTGAATGAAGGTATATTCCTTGGGCATAAAATTTCTGAAAGAGGTATTGAAGTTGATAAAGCTAAGGTTGATGCTATTGAGAAAATGCCATGTCCTAAAGATATTAAAGGTATAAGAAGTTTCCTTGGTCATGCTGGTTTCTATAGGAGATTTATTAAAGACTTCTCTAAAATTTCTAGACCTCTTACCAATCTCTTGCAAAAAGATGTTCCATTTGTTTTTGATGATGATTGTGTAGAAGCCTTTGAAACACTTAAGAAAGCCTTAACCACTGCGCCTATTGTTCAACCACCTGATTGGAACTTGCCTTTTGATATTATGTGTGATGCTAGTGATTATGCTGTTGGTGCTGTTCTAGGACAGAGAGTTGATTACAAATTAAATGTTATCCATTATGCTAGTAAAACTCTAGACAGTGCCCAAAGAAATTATGCTACTACCGAGAAAGAATTTCTAGCAGTTGTGTTTGCATGTGATAAATTCAGATCTTACATAGTTGATTCTAAAGTAACTGTTCATACCGATCATGCTGCAATTAAATATCTTATGGAAAAGAAAGATGCTAAACCTAGACTCATTAGGTGTGTTTTATTGCTACAAGAATTTGACTTGCATATTATTGATAGAAAGGGAGCTGAGAATCCCGTAGCAGACAATTTGTCTAGAATGGAAAATGTTCTTGATGACCCACTTCCTATTAATGATGATTTTCTTGATGAACAATTAGCTGTCATAAATGCTTCTCGTAACACTCCTTGGTATGCAGACTATGCTAATTATATTGTTGCTAAATTTATACCACCTAGTTTCACATACCAACAAAATAAAAAGTTCTTCTTTGATTTAAGACATTACTTCTGGGATGACCCACATCTTTATAAAGAAGGAGTAGATGGTATTATTAGACGTTGTATACCTGAGCATGAACAGGAACAAATCCTACGGAAGTGTCATTCCGAGGCTTACGGAGGACACCATGTGGGAGACAGAACTGCACATAAGGTATTACAATCTGGTTTTTATTGGCCTACTCTTTTCAAGGATGCTCGTAAGTTTGTCTTATCTTGTGATGAATGTCAAAGAATTGGTAATATTGGTAGATGCTAGGAAATGCCTATGAATTATTCACTTGTTATTGAACCATTTGATGTTTGGGGATTCGATTACATGGGACCTTTTCCTAAATCCAATGGGTATACTCATATTTTAGTTGCTGTTGATTACGTTACTAAGTGGGTAGAAGCTATTCCAACTAGTAGTGCTGATCATAACACTTCTTTTAAAATGCTTAAAGAAGTTATTTTCCCAAGGTTCGGAGTCCCTAGATATTTAATGACTGATGGTGGTTCACATTTTATTCATGGTGCATCCCGTAAACTACTTGCTAAATATGATGTCAACCATAGAATTGCATCTCCCTATCACCCTCAATCTAGTGGTCAAGTTGAATTGAGCAATAGAGAAATAAAATTAATTTTGCAAAAAACTGTCAATAGGGCCAGAAAGAATTGGTCTATGAAACTTGATGATGCATTATGGGCCTATAGAACTGCTTATAAAAATCCTATGGGTATGTCTCCTTATAAAATGGTCTATGGAAAAGCATGTCATTTACCTCTTGAGTTAGAACATAAAGCATATTGGGCAATTAAAGAACTCAATTATGATTTTAAACTTGCCGGTGAAAAGAGGTTATTTGATATTAGCTCATTAGATGAATGGAGAACCCAAGCTTATGAAAATGCCAAATTGTTTAAAGAAAAAGTTAAAAGATGGCATGATAAAAGAATTCAAAAACGGGGATTCAAAGTGGGCGAATATGTTCTATTGTACAATTCTCATTTGAGATTCTTTGCAGGAAAACTTCTCTCTAAATGGGAAGGACCGTATACCATCGAAGAAGTTTATCGCTCCGGAGCCATCAAAATAAACAACTCTGAAGGCACTAATCCAAGAGTGGTGAATGTGCAAAGAATTAAGCACTATATTTCAGGTACTCCCATTAATGTTGAAACTAATATTATTGAAACAATGACACCAGAGGAATACATAAGAGAGACCTTCTAGAACACTCCAGAACCCTGAAAAGGAAGAGGTACGTGATACGGTAAGTAAACCGACTCCAAAAATTCCGTAAAAATATTTTCTGTCAGTTTTGGAATATTAGAAAAAATACAAAAATAAGAAATAGCCGAGGGGATGCACGAGGTGCACATGAGGCACCAGGGCGCGCCACCCCCCCAGGCGTGCCCTGGTGGCTCGTGGGCCCCTCGTGAGCCTTCCCGACTCCATTTTCTTCTAGATTACTTGTTTTGCAAGATAAAAATTCTTTATATATACTCCTGGACGTTTTGAACACCGTATCGTAAAAATCTCTTCTGTTCTTGTTTCGTGCTATTTTTCTGACAGATCTACATCGCTATGGCTCCACCAAGCTCTTCCAAGGACAAGTTCTACGAGAAGGTCATCAACACCTACCTATCGGAGGTGATGAAACACCCTCAAGCCATCGAGATGCGTGAGGGGGTGCTTCACATCCGGGATGTTCAAGGACCCAAGAAGACCGGGAGCATGGAGGCCAAGCTCAAAGCGGTGGAGCAGGAGATCTTCAAGTGCCAAGGGATGGTAGAATGTGGACTCAGCGCCAACCACTCCATGATCACAGAACTCACCGGCGATCACAAGGTGGATGGCCAATCGATGGGGGACATCATCTTCAAGCTCAATGAATGAATCGACTATCTCCAAGGCCAAATCTATGATCTTCAAAACCAAAATTTTGAGTAAGAGGCAAGATTCAAAGGTATGAGTTTAGCTGCAAGTTTCAGGACTTCGGAGACTCGTTCATCTTTTTATGATGGGGAACCTATGCCATGGAAGCCAGAGGACAAGCCCACCACTTCATCATCACCACCATCACCGAAGAAAGAAACTTGAGAACATGGGTATGGGCGCTCCCCTTGGCTTGTGCCAAGCTTGGGGGAGGTGCCCCGGTATCGTATCACCATCCCTTTATTATCTTTACCTATTTTTAGTTCGATCCTTAGTTATTTCGTGATCTAGTTGAATAAAAGTTTAGTATGATCTATTTTCGAGTGTTAGTTTCCCGATCTATCTATCTATGTAATTGAGTTGAGAGTTATATAATAAAGAGTAGTTTGAGTTTTGCTTCTTTACTTTTATGTTTCAATCCTAGCAATGAAAATAATGAAAAAGATCATATGCTAATCTTATGGAAAGTAATGACATTACATAAAGAAAAGTATAAGTGGTAAAATTTATTGGAAGTTAACAAGCATAGCATTGGTCAATGATGCAATTCATGAAAAAATTAATAAGGGAAGAGAAGATTCACATGCAAATACACTATCTTAGACATCTTTTATGATTGTGAGCCCCCATTAAGTATTTTATGTCAAATTGTTGACGTTGGACAAGGAAAACAACGTAATGAATTATGTTTGCTTATATTCACATAGAAGCTATATTGTCATGGATCTTCCAACATGTGGTGCTTGCCCAATATCTTTGCTAGCCAAAAATCCACACCAAGTAGAGATACTACTTGTGCATCCAAAACCCTTAAACTCAGTTTCATGTCATGAGAGTCCACTATATCTACCTATGGATTGAATAAGTGTCGGGGGGATAACCCCCGTGTAGGGTCATCGACGCCTACTGTTTTGAAAAAACAACGGGGTCGTCAGCACCCCTCAACCCGGCCGAGCGCGGCGATAAAGCTCAACCCGGCCCACTCGCAGGCCGGCCCGAAGCCCCTCGACCCGGTCCGCTCTTCAGCCGGCCCGGAGCTCCGGCCCGGCAGGAGTGGCGAAGGGGCTCATTCCGGCCCGCTCGCCAGCTGGCCTGAAGACCCTCGACTCGGCCCGGCGAGACAAAGACGCCCGATCCGCGGCACCGACAACGGCGCCCAGGCCGGCATCCGACTCTAGCCGTCCAAGTGACGAGACGCCCCCCCACGATGGAGCCAGCGCGGCTACAATACTCGCCGCCCCGAAATCCAGGCAGGCATGGCTACAGGAAGCCCGGATATCGTGGCCCGGGGTCGGTGGCGACAACCCGGCGGAACGCTGTAGCAGCACAGTGCCCGCCGCCCCGTGACACTGGCGAAGACATGCTGCAGTACCGGGCGGTCGACGGGACATGCAGCCGGCGGGCCCCGTTGTCCAGCCTGAGACGATGACTGCAGGGTCCCATGCCCGGTAGATGACCATTGTAACCCTGGGGAGCCGGCCTATAAGACCCCCAGGGAGCCCTTCAGGAAAGGGGATTCGGCTCCTGACCCCTACGCGAAGCACTCCACCATTAGACCCGGAGAAGAGAGCTAGGCCTCCTTCCTCCTCCCAGAAAACAGCCCAAGGAGCACGCCATTGTAAACGGTCTAGCGATCATCTAGTCGAGTTTGCAGGACTAGGGGTGTTACCTCCCCCGGAGGGCCCCGAACCTGGATACATTGTGTGCCATCCACCGCTTGTCCCCATTCTCGCCTCCAATACCCACCGACGTCCTCCGGCCCCAACCACGTTCGATTAGCCTACCCATGGCATCTGCCGTGAGAATACCTCGACAGTTGGCGCCCACCGTGGGGCCGTCCGCGGCGTCGGCCGAAGTTTCGTTCTGGACGAGACCCTTCACTCCCATCGGCGAGCACATCACGCATGGTTTGATCGGCCCATTCGGCGTGGTCGAGCGTGCCGACCCAGACGCAACGAACGGCGCCGCCCTCCTCGCCGGTGGCTCGGTCATTCCCTTCGGCGAGTTGCGCGTCGTTGTCGCGCTTGTTCTGGCCGGGTTCCCTGGCGAAGTGCTCGTCGTGCCCGGTCCGCTGCCGCCCGGCGGCGACGGCGCTCCCCGTTCCCGGATGGAGCCACTCGTCGTCACCTTCGGTCGCCTGCGAGTACCCGGCGAGGACGCGCGTGCCCTCTCCGCCCCCAGCACCGACCCGGCCTTCACCGCTGCCGAGTTCGACGCGTCGCGCCGAACATTGCTCGCCGAAGCCATTGGACTCGCGGCCGCCCAACACCGGCTCGAGATGGCGCAGCGAGAATTCGACGCCGTCCGTGCTCCGGCGCCGGCATCGGGCCCGGCGGGTTCCCAGCTTTACATCGACCCCCTCCGCTCGGACGCATCATACGTCGTCTTCACCAGCGAGGCGACCGACAGGCGCAGTCAGGTCAGGCGGTCCCGCGAGGTGAATGCCACCGCCCCTCCCCTTCCCCAGTTCATGCATTGGTCTGAGAAACCGGTCAGTTGGGGCCAGGAGGATCACCCGGCAACGATGCCCCCGCCGGGAGACCACGCCCTCGTTGTCGACTCCACCTTCGTGACCGAGAGGCATGCCTGCTACTTCTTGCGGGTGCTCATCGATGGCGGCAGCGGCATCAACATCCTCTACCGCAGCACCATGGCTAGACTTGGCCTGAAGAAGAAACATTTGCAGCCCAGCCGAACAACTTTCCACGGTGTCGTGCCGGGGCTCTCCTGCTCTCCCCTCGGCAAGATCCGGCTGGACGTGCTCTTCGGCGACCTGTGCAATTTCCGTCGTGAGCCGATTTGGTTCGAGGTGGTCGATCTGAGCGGTCCTTACCACGCACTCCTGGGTCGGCCCGCGTTGGCCAAGTTTATGGCGACTCCCCATCACGCCTACCTCAAGCTCAAGATGCCGGGTCCGGGAGGTGCCATCACCGTAACCGGCGACCACGAAAAATCCGTCAAATGTGCGGAGGCGGCCTCCCGGTTGGCCGAGTCCCAGGTCGTGGCGGAGGCGAAGCGCCAGCTCGACCGACTCATGGCCGTAACCAACGAGCAGCCGGCCATGCCGGCCCTTCCCCCATCCATGAAGCCGGACATTGAAGCATCCTTCCTACCGTCCAAGGACACCAAGCAGATTCCTCTGGACCCGGCCAATCCATCCCAATGCGTCACCATCAGCACTCGGCTCAGCAGCGAGCAAGAGGGCGAGCTCATTGACTTCCTCTCTGAAAACCGGGACGTCTTCACATGGTCCCCCAAGGACATGCCTGGAGTCCCGAGGAAGTTCGCCGAGCACAAGCTACACGTCCGGCCGGATGCCAAGCCGGTCAAACAGCCGCTCCGCCGCTTTTCTGAGGAGAAGCGGCGGACCATCGGAGAGGAGATCGCCCGGCTGCTGGCGGCCGGCTTCATCGTGGAGGTTTTCCACCCGGAGTGGCTGGCGAACCCGGTCCTCGTCCTGATGAAAAACGGCAAGTGGCGCATGTGCATCGACTACACTAGCCTGAACAAGGCATGCCCCAAGGACCCTTTTGCCTTGCCACAGATCGACCGGGTGATCGACTCCACAACTGGCTGCGAGCTGCTCTCGTTCCTGGATGCCTACTCCGGCTACCACCAGATCAAGCTGGACCCGGCTGACCAGCTCAAAACTTCCTTCATTATGACCTTTGGAGCTTACTGCTACGTCACCATGTCGTTTGGCCTGAAGAACGCCGGCGCAACGTTCCAGCGCTGCATGCAGAAGTGCCTCCTGCCCCAGATCGGCAGGAATGTCCACGTGTATGTAGACGATATCGTGGTCAAGACCAAGAGGTACCTCACCCTGTTAGCCGACCTCACGGAGACGTTCGCCAACCTGCGCACGTACCAGATCAAGCTCAACCCGGAGAAGTGCGTGTTCGGCGTCCCAGCCGGGCAGCTCCTCGGTTTCCTCGTATCCGAGCGCATAATCGAGGCCAACCCAGAGAAGATCAAGGCCATCGAGCGCATGCGCAGGCCGACTCGGCTGCGCGACATGCAGAAGTTCACCGGCTGCTTGGCATCCCTCAGCTGTTTCCTCAGCTGGCTGGGGGAAAGAGCCTTACCCCTATATCAGTTGATGAAGAAGGCGACCCCGTTCGAATGGAACGGACAGGCGGACGAGGCCTTCCGCGACCTCAAACGCAAGCTCTCCACCGCCCCCATCTTGGCCGCGCCGGCTGAGAAGGAGCCGCTCCTGTTATACATCGCGGCCACTACCCGGGTAGTGAGCGTGGTCATGGTGGTGGAGCGGTCGGAGGCCGACAAGCCACTGCCGGTTCAGTGTCCGGTGTACTGCCTCAGCGAGGTCTTGTCTGCCTCCAAGCAGAACTACCCCCACTATCAAAAGATGTGCTATGTCGTGTACTTCGCGGCGAAGAAGCTGAAGCCATACTTCCAGGAGCATCTCATCACCGTGGTGAGCACGGCCCCCCTCTCGGAGATCATCGGCCGCCGGGACGCCACCGGCCGGGTGGCGAAGTGGGCCATCGAGCTAGCCGCGTACACGATCCACTACGAGCTCCGCACGGCCATCAAGTCGCAAGCCTTGGCAGACTTCCTAGTCGATTGGGCAGAGACCCAATATTTGCCGCCGGCACCCGACTGAACGCATTGGCACATGCACTTCGACGGGTCAAAGATGCTCGCCGGCTTGGGAGCCGGCATCGTGCTCTCCTCCCCGAAGAACGACCGGCTGCGGTACGTGCTCTAGATCCACTTCGCCGCCTCCAACAACGTCGCCGAGTACGAAGCCCTCATCCACGGCCTCCGGTTGGTCAGAGAGCTCGGCATCCGGCGCATCCTCTGCTATGGTGATTCCGACATGGTGATCCAGCAGGTCTCAGGCGAATGGGACGCCAGGGATGCCAACATGGCCAGTTACCGCAAACTGGTCCAACAGCTGTCCGGCAGCTTCGACGGCTGCGAGTTCCTCCATATCCCCCAGACCAAGAACGAGGCGGCAGACGCTCTAGCCATGATTGGCTCCAGCCGGCTGGCCATCCCAGCCGGCGTTTCCCTGGAGTACCTGCACAAGCCCTCCATCAGGCCGTCCCCGAATTCGGAGTCCATCTTCATCCCGGCCGACCCGGCTTCGGACCCGGGGACTGCCGTTCAGGGCTCGGGGACTGCCGTATATAGATTGGACCCGGGAGCCGCCGGCCCCGGCCCGGAGGCCACCGGCCCTGGCCCAGAGGCCGCCGCTATGACTGCGGAAGCTGCCGGCTCCAGTCCGCTGCCTCCTCAGCCGGCCGCCCCCGAGCCGGAAGCTGTCACGACGGTAGTGACTCCTTCCTGGGCACGGCCAATCCTCGCCTATCTGATGAACGACGTGCTTCCCAGCAATGAGGTCTCGGCCCGGCAGGTGCAACGCCGGGCCTCCGCCTACTCAATCGTCAACAATGAGCTCGTCAAACGCAGCACGACCGACGTCTTCCAGCGCTGCGTCGAGTCGGCCAAAGGCCTCGAGATCCTGCGAGATATTCACCAGGGCGAGCGCGGGCATCACGCCGCCTCGAGGTCTCTGGTGGCCAAGGCTTTCCGCCACAGTTTTTACTGGCCCTCGGCTCTGAAGGACGTGGAGAAATTGGTCCTCGAATGCAAGGGCTGCCAGCACTTCAGCAGCCGGAGCCACCAACCGGTCGCGGCTCTCCGGACCATTCCCATCACATGGCCCTTTGCTGTCTGGGGTCTCGACATGGTGGGACCCTTCAAGACCGCCCGGGGCGGCGTGATGCACCTGCTGGTAGCGGTCGACAAGTTCACTAAGTGGATCGAGGCAAGGCTGATAAAGAAGCTGGACGGCCCTACGGCCGTCAAGTTCATCAAAGACATCGCGGTCCGCTACGGCGTTCCCAACAGCATCATCACCGACAACGGCACCAATTTCGCCAAGGGCGCGCTGGCACGCTACTGCTCCATCTCCGGCATCTGGCTAGACTTGTCCTCCATCGCGCATCCCCATTCGAATGGCCAGGCGAAGCGAGCGAACGGCCTCATCCTGGCCGGCATCAAGCCCCGGCTCGTCGAGCCACTTGTACGCTCACCCGGCAGCTGGATCGACGAGCTGCCAGCAGTTTTGTGGAGCCTGCGCACCACGCCGAACCGGTCGACCGGCTTCATGCCTTTCTTCCTTGTTTACGGGGCCGAGGCGGTCATCCCTACGGACATCGAGTTCGACTCGCCTCGGGTCACCTTGTTCACGGAAGCGGATGCAAAGGAGGCGCGCGAGGACGCGGTCGACCTACTCGAAGAGGCGCGCCTGCTGGCTTTGAGCCGATCGGCGATCTACCAGCAGGGTCTGCGCCGCTACCACAACAAGAAGATAAAGCCCCTCGCGTTCCATGAAGGCGACTTGGTGCTCCGACTGATCCAACGGACAGCCGGCCAGCACAAGCTATCGTCCCCATGGGAGGGCCCCTTCATCGTCAGCAAGGCCCTGCACAACAACGCGTACTACCTCATCGATGCGCAGAAGACGAACAAATGTAAGAGAGACACCTCTGGCGAAGAGACAGAACGCCCCTGGAACGCGGAGCTCCTCCGTCCATTTTACAGTTAAGCCTGTATACGCATGTACCGCTACCTTTTGGAGCTAATGAAATCGGCAGGTCCCCCGAACGACACTCGGGGGCTGCCTCTTGTTTCTATCAAATCTTCAACCGCTCGCGCATATCGCCGCGTTTCGCGCCCCCACCCCGCCGGGTCGGCATGCCCGGCTTGGGGGCCCGGGGGACTCACCAGCTAGACCACGCCTCGTCCCTCATAGCCACCCAACCTACGTGAGCAACACCTGAACCCCCTCTTCGCCGCTCGCCCCAGTGCGGAACCCGGCTGTCCGGCCGGCAGGAGTCGAGGGCCAAAGGTGCTTTCACACGGAGGGAATGGCTAAGTGTGGGCGCCCGGCTCGGTCGACCCGGTCACCCACTTACACTTAACACCGCCAGCAGGCTGCGCTTCGGCCGGCTCCGCCTGACCGTTACCACCTGGCGTAGCGAGTGGTTTGCCGGCACATCCTAAAAACCCAAGTATTGTGCGTCCCCCTATGAGGCCGGCTCCTCGACCCAGCTACAGGCCGGATCCCGACTGTGCGGCTGGCGGGGAGAAGGCTCAAAGGGGGGAGGCACAGGAAAAGGGTTGAAGGAAGAAGCAGAGGCGAGCCGCCAACCGACAAGTAGTTACGCGCAAGCGAACATACACGTATCAAAAGGCCCACGGCCAGGAGTTCATTACATAAATGCACACACCCAGTGGGTGGACCTACTATCTAACCGTGAAGGTGCAGGAAAAAGGAAAAAAATATATACGGATAAAGGCCGCCCCCCTAGGCTTCGGGCCGATCAGCGGACGCGGCCGGCTCCGGTCTTGTGGAGTCAGCGTCGTCCTCTCCACCGGCCAACTGCTCTGAGTCGCCACCATCGCTGGAGCCGGTCTCTTCCTCCTCATCCTCCTCGCCGTTAAGGGCGAGCCAAAGGGTATCTTCCGGCAGCTCCGTCCCATCCTCCGCGTGATCCTGGACGAATTCGTCAAGATCGACATAGGAGGCAAGGGCGCTGGCGCGGTAAGCAATGGCTTCTGTAGATGGCGTCAGGTCCGCCTCGGCTCACCGGGTGGCCAGCTGCACCATCTCCTTGCCGGGATACCACGCCTTGACGAAGCCCAGCGCCATCTGGGCGCCGGCCCGGGTGGCGAAAGCTTTCCACGCCTCCAGGCGTTCGGGCGCCGCCTCCAGCCACCAGAGAATCCGAAGGGTGGTCTCGGGCATGACGGCTCCGGGCCAAAGGGCCGCTGCCAACCTCAGTCCAGCTCCCCGGAGCCAGCTAATGTAGCGCCCGAGCTGCAGCACCTGGACGTTGGCGGCAAGAATGATCTCCCGCACGTCCCAGGCGGCATCTTCCTGGACGACGTGCCCTTGGCGTCTCCAATACCGGTGGTGCTCCTCCACGGCCGCTTCGGCGGCATTCTGTAGGTCCGGGAAGTTCGCTAAAGACAGCAGAAGTAGCGATCAGGTGCCCGCCCCAAGAACTGAGGGCAGTAAAGTGGCCGTAATGATGGCAAAAGCTTACCAGCGAAGAGCCCCTCCAGCCGTCGCATCTCCCGCTGCAGCTGCTCTTCCTTGACCGCCCATTCCGCCGTCTGCACCTCCTCCACAGCCTCCAGGTCGCGGCACGTATCCACCTGCTTCTGGAGCTCCGAGAGATGCTCGGCCTCCCGCCTCTCCTTCTCGGCCCGCAGCAGGGCGCACGCGTCCGCGACCCGACGACGCTGGAGCTCGCCTTCATGGAACTGCCACTCGGCCTCGTCCAGCTGGTTCTGCAGGGATGCGGCGTGAGCTGCTGCGGCCCAGAAGCAACTTTCAGAAACCGGCGAAAAGGCGATTCTAAGGATCAAAAAGATTTGACCCGGCTCATACCCCTGGCTTGGTGCAGCTTCGCCTCCCGAGTTCGGAGGAGGTCCTGGAGCGTTTCGTTACGGGCCTGCAGTCGGCTCCACATCTCCTCCCGCTGGTCGCTCCCGGCCTGCAGGAGAGCGACAAGGGTTCAGGCAAAGAACTTCAGAAGAGACTCGACCCGGCTGCATGGCAGCCGGCCCGAGTCTCGGGGACTACACCTAGTGGGTGCGCTGGCGCGCCCCCACTGACCAGAGAACGAAAGCACGAAAACAAAAAACACACCGCGATGGACCGTTCCACCTGACGGAGCTGGCCCATGAGTTCCTCCGCCCGCCGGCAGCACTCGGCGAGCGCCGACGCCTCCGAGCCTGCTAGAGGTCCCGCGTCCTCTAGGGGTGTATCACCAGCGACCCCTCCGGCAGCCGGCCGGTCCCGCCGCGGCTAGAGGATAGATGCGTCTTCCCCCCGTAGCTCGGGGTCACGACAATCGGAGATCCGCGCCTCCGGCCCTCGGAGCGCCAAGGCCTGGGAGCTCCCCGATGCGGCCTCCGGGCCGAGCGGCGATTTCCCTCCGCCCAGCGCCGGCCGGTCGTCCGCGACCAGAACGCTCCCAACGGGCTCCTTCGGCACCGTGTCTGCCGACTCATCCGCCCCAGCCGGCGTCTCAGTCGCGGCATCCCTTTGCGCCTCGGCATGAGCGTCCACCTACGCCCTCCCCGCGGCGTCCTCTCCGCGGGTCTTTTCTCTCCCGCCCGCACCGCGGGTCCCAGCCCGGTAGCCGGCCGCTTCCCGTGTGGCCGCGCCTCCTCCGACTGTTTGCCCACCCGGCGAAGTCGTTTCCGGGGCAGGAGGGCGAGGGAGATCTGCGCGGGCGGCTGCTCGGCTTCGTCCTCGCCGGCGTTCTCCTCCGCGTCTCCCTCCGACGGCTCCCCGCCCAGCGGGCTCACGACGGTGCCACCTCTGTCGACGGCCTCGAGATCCTCCTCCTCCTCCTCCTCGGAGGCATCGCGGTCTGGTGCCAAGGTGGTTCGGGAGCCCATTTCCGTGATATCCTGCCGACCCAAATGGAGCTGCAGCCGGCCTCGCACATCAGAATGGAGAAGGGAAGCGGGACTTGCGAAGAAAAGAGATAGGGCTCAAGAGCTCACCACGGGCGGGGGGCGTCCCGGCTGTACGGCTCCATGCCAAAGCTCCACCCTTTCCCGGCGAGCCCGGCCGCGGAGATGTTGTTGACCCGGCGAGCGACGTCAGCCGGTGTCAGCTCCTTCGACGACATCCGACAGGGATCATGACGGCCTCTCATGTCACAGATTCGGTGCGGCCGCTCCTGCAGGGGCAGCACCCGGTGGCAGATGAAGGCCGCAATAAAGTCAGAGGCTCGGAGCCCCTCGCCGCCCAGCATCTCCGCCAGCTGGCTGCAGAGGGTCGTGATCTCCGCGGGCGGCTGCCGGGGATAGTGCTTCCAGTTCAGCTGGTCGGTTGGCGGGTTGTCGACAAAGGGCGGTAGATTGACGCGGTCGATCGCCAGGTCGGTGTTCTTCACGTAAAAGAACGACCTGTGCCACTTCTTGGCCGATTCGACGACCGGTAGCTTGGGCCACATGCCGGACGGGCGGTGGCAAATCACTACCGCTCCGCAGATGGCCATGCCGCCTTTCTCCGCCATCTGCGCTTTGAAGAAGAACATCCGGCCCCACAAGTTGACACCTGGCCAGACGCCGAGGTAGCCCTCGCAGCACGTCGCGAACGCGGCGAGCTGGAGAACGGCGTTGGCACCAAGGTGGTGCGGTTGCAGGCCGAAGAAGTCCAGGAAGCTTCGGAAGAACGGGCTCGCCGAAAGGCCGAAACCGCGGGCGAAATGTGCCAGGAAGACAACGACCTCGCCGTCGCGCGGCGCCGGGACCTCCTCCGGTCCGGGCGCGCGCGCCCCCACCACGTCCGCCGACGGCAGCCTTCGCGTGCGGCGGAGGTACTTAATGTCATCCTCGGTGAGTTCGGACCCCTCCTAGGATCCGGCGAGGAGCGCCATTGACGGGCTCGGCAAGACAGAACGGGAGCGGCGATGTAGCGGCAACAGAGCTGCGACAAAGTTGCGCGCCGCGGTCGACCTGTCGGACGGAGCGGCGGTGGCGTGCGCGCGGATACAGGCGCAGAGAGAGAGAGAGAGAGAGAGAGAGAGAGAGAGAGAGAGAGGAAGAAGCAGCAGCAGCAGCGGGGCGGGGCGAGGAGCGCCTATGCCTCGGCCCCTCCCCTCCCCCCTCATTTAAATCCCGCGGGGACGTGGGGGAAGTGGGATCATTTGCGCCCATGTTCCCCCACCCCTTCCGCGGTGTGAGGGCGCATTAAAATGCCTCGAGAAGCGCAACCGTCTAGAGCCGCCGCAGAAGATCCGACGCGCGTGCACCAAGCACGTGGCCCGATGGGCCCGCCCCGCGGTGATGTCCCGTCGCTTGTGTGGCCTGGCAGTCCCAGGCCCGGCCGCGGTGCCACGTGGCGAGCTCCCAACGGGCGGCGGGCACGATTTTTCATACCAGAAGCCGGATCGACGGGCCCTTCCCCTGCCTTCGCCACCCAGGCCGGATGCGTGGGAACCCAGACTCTCCTTCAGTGATCAGGCCGGATCCCCCGTGCCTCAAGGGGGTAAGCTGCCGAGGCCCCCGGACGGCGGCAGGTGGCCCCGCCAGCTTCGGGGATTACTGTCGGGGGGATAACCCCCGAGTAGGGTCATCGACGCCTACCGTTTTGAAAAAATAGCGGGGTGGTCAGCACCCCTCAACCCAGCCGAGCGTGGCGATAAAGCTCAACCCGGCCCACTCGCAGGCTGGCCCGAAGCCCCTCGACCTGGTCCGCTCTTCAGCCGGCCCGGAGCTCCGGTCCGGCAGGAGTGGCGAAGGGGCTCATTCCGGCCCGCTCGCCAGCCGGCCTGAAGACCCTCGACTCGGCCCGGCGAGACGAAGAAGCCCGATCCGGCGGCACCGACAGCGGCGCCCAGGCCGGCATCCGACTCTAGCCGGCCAAGTGATGAGACGGCCCCCACGACGGAGCCAGCGCGGCTACAATACTCGCCGCCCCGAAATCCAGGCAGGCGTGGCTACAGGAAGCCCGGATATCATGGCCCGGGGTCGGCGGCGACAACCCAGCGGAACGCTATAGCAGCATAGTGCCCGCCGCCCCGTGACACCGGCAAAGACATGCTGCAGTACCGGGCGGTCGGCGGGGCCCGCAGCCGGCGGGCCCCGCTGTCCAGCCTGAGACGATGACTGCAGGGTCCCACGCCCGGTAGATGACCATTGTAACCATGGGGAGCCGGCCTATACGACCCCGAGGGAACCCTTCAGGAAAGGGGATTCGGCTCCTGACCCCTACGCGAAGCACTCCACCATTAGACCCGGAGAAGAGAGCTAGGCCTCCTTCCTCCTCCCAGAAAACAGCCCAAGGAGCACGCCATTGTAACCGGTCAAGCGATCATCTAGTCAAGTTTGCAGGACTAGGGGTGTTACCTCCCCCGGAGGGCACCGAACCTGGGTACATCGTGTGTCATCCACCGCTTGTCCCCATTCTCGCCTTCGGAACCCTCCGACGTCCTCCGGCCCCAACCACGTTCGATTAGCCTACCCATGGCATCTGTCGTGACAATACCACGACAAAAAGATCCTTCAAGTAAGTTGTCATCGGTGCAAAAAGCAATAAAAATTGCCTCTAAATGTGTATGAACACTATTGTAAGGGAAAATAAGCATTGTACGAACTTGTGATGGTAAAGAAATAAAAGCGACGGACTGCATAATAAAGGTTGCTATCACAAGAGGCAATATAAAGTGACATTCCTTTGCATTAAGAGCTTGTGCATCCAACAACAAAAAGCGCATGACAACCTCTGCTTCCCTCTGCAAAGGGCCTATCTTTTACTTTTATGTAAGAGTCAATAGTGTTCTCCTCTATTCCTTTTTATTTTTCTCTTTTGCAAGCATCATGTGGTGGGGAAGATCTAGGCACATATATCCAGTTGGATATGAGTGATCATGAGTTATTATTGTTGACATTACCCTTGAGGTGAATAAGTTGGGAGTCGAAATTATAAGCCCCTATCTTTCTATGTGTCTGGCTGAAACTTTTTGCTCCATATATATGTTGTGAGTGTTAGCAATCATAGAAGACTAAATGATGGTTGAGTATCTGGACTTGCTAAAAAGCTCCTACATGAGACCCTTCCTAAAAATATGATGAATTGCAATTGCATTATTGACTGAGAACATAGTTTGTTAGTTTTCAAGAAAGTTTATGCCTTATACTTCATTATTGTGATGAATTGTTACTTGCTCATGAGAAGTTTTATGATAATGAATATTGTTGTTATAATAATGATCATGATGCTACTATGTCCGTATTTTGTTTTTATCGACACCTCTCTCTATAAACATGTGGACATGATTATCGATATCGGCTTTCGCTTGAGGACAAGCAAGGTCTAAGCTTGGGGGAGTTGATATGTCCATTTTGCATCATGTTTTACTAGTGTTATTTGTAGTGTTTTTAATCAATATAACACTTTGTGGAGCAATTCTAATGCCTTTTCTCTCTTAATATGCAAGATTTACACAAGGAGGGAGATTGCCGGCAGCTGGAATTCTAGACCTGAAAAAGCTATGTCAGAGATACCTATTCTGCACATCTCCAAATGAGCTGAAATTTCACGGAGATTTATTTTGGAATAAATAAAAAATACTGGAAGAAAGAAGTTCCAGAGGGGGCCACCCAGGTGCCCACGAGGCACCAGGGCGCCCCCCCAGGCGCGCCCTGGTGGCTCGTGGGGCCCCTGGCCAGCTTCCGGTGCCCATTTTCTGGTATATAAGCCCATTTGCCCTAGAAAAAATAAGGAGAAGACTTTTGGGACGGGGCGTCGCCATCTCGAGGCGGAACTTGGGCAGGGGCACTTTTGCTCTCCGGCAGAGCGATTCCGCCAGGGATATTTCCCTCCGGGAGGGGGAAATCGAAGCCATCGGCATCACCAACGATCCTCTCATCGTGGGAGGACCAATCTTCATCAACATCTTCAACAGCACCATCTCATCTCAAACCCTAGTTCATCTCTTGTATTCAATCTTTGTCTCAAAACCTCAGATTGGTACGTGTGGGTTGCTAGTAGTGTTGATTACATCTTGTAGTTGATGCTAGTTGGTTTATTTGGTGGAAGATTATATGTTCAGATCCATTATGCTATTTAATATCCCTCTGATCTTGGACATGAATATGATTTGCGAGTAGTTACTTTTGTTCTTGAGGACATGGGAGAAGTCTTGTCATAAGTAATCATGTGAATTTGGTATTCGTTCAATATTTTGATGATATGTATGTTGTTGATTCTCTTAGTGGTGTCATGTGAACGTCGACGACATGACACTTCACCATCTTTGGGCCTAAGGGAATGCATTGTGGAGTAGTAATTAGATGATGGGTTGCTAGAGTGACAGAAGCTTAAACCCTAGCTTATGCGCTATTCCGTAAGGGGCTGATTTGGATCCATATGTTTAATGCTATGGTTAGATTTATCTTAATTCTTCTTTCGTAGTTGCAGATGCTTGCGAAAGGGGTTAATCATAAGTGGGAGGTTTGTTCAAGTAAGAACAACACCCAGGCACCGGTCCACCCACATATCAAATTATCAAAGTAGCGAACTCGAATCCAACAAACATGATGAAAGTGACTAGATGAAATTCCCATGTGTCCTCGAGAACGCTTTGCTTATTATAAGAGATCGTTTCGTCTTGTCCTTTGCTACAAAAAGGATTGGGCCACCTTGCTGCACTTTTTGTTACTATTGCTACTTGTCACTTGTTACAAATTATCTTGCTATCAAACTACTCGTTACCGATAATTTCAGTGCTTGCAGAAAATACCTTGCTGAAAACCGCTTGTCACTTCTTTCTGCTCCTCGTTGGGCTCGACACTCTTAGTTATCGAAAGGACTATGATTGATCCCCTATACTTGTGGGTCATAAGGGCTCGATATCTTGGGCCCTTTTCCCCATGCTACCGAGGGCTTTGAGTTCTTGTACGTCACAATCGACAAGTTCACAAAGTGGCCTGAGGTAGAGCTATTGAAGAAGGTGACAACACAGTCAGCCGTCAAGTTCTTCAAAGGATTAGTTTGCCGCTTTGGTGTTCCTAATAGGATCATCACCGAGAACGGCACACAGTTCACGAGCCGCACCTTCATGCAGTACATCCAAGACCTTGGAAGCAAGATCTGTTTTGCGTCTGTTGCTCACCCGAGAAGCAATGGCCAAGTGGAGAGGGCAAACGCTGAACTGCTGCGTGGCCTCAAGACAAGAACTTTCAATAAGCTGCACAAGTGCGAAAGGCGCTGGATTGATGAGTTGCCGGCGGTTCTTTGGTCACTCAGGACGACACCAAATCGAGCCACCGGCCAGACACCCTTCTCCCTAGTCTATGGTGGAGAGGCGGTGCTCCCCACGGAACTCATGTACGGGTCACCTCGAGGGCTTGCTTATGATGAAGTTGAGCAATGGCAGCTGCGGCAAGATGATGCCACGCTCGTCGAGGAAGATCTTCTTCGGGCTGCTGTGCGAGCTGCATGCTACACCAGCAAGCTTTGCGCCGCTACCATAGCCTCAAAGTTCACGCCCGGAGCCTTGAGGAAGGTGACCTGGTTCTTCGACGGATCTAGTCCGCGAAGGGATCAAACAAGTTGACGCCGAAGTGGGAAGGCCCTTATCGTGTAGTGTGAGTCACCAGACCTGACGCAGTCCATCTGGAGACCGAAGATGGCACTCCAGTGTAGAACTCATGGAATATTGAGCATCTTCGCAAGTTCTACCCGAGAGGAGCGGTTGCCGGGCCTCCCAACAACCCCTTTTGTACAAGTTTGTCGCCAAGACATGTAATACAAAGCCAGGCGTAGACCCTGTGCATAAGTGAAATAAAGCTAAGTGTTTCACAACTCTTTGTCAAAGTACATATTTATTCGTGTATATTGGATGTGATGTTGTGTTACATTTTGCCTTGTGTGAAATGCTTAACGAACCATCAAGGTTTCTAACCTCCTCTTTTCTCTTCTTTCTTTTTCTCAACGGACAAAAGGGTTCCTCGCGTGCATGTTTCCCCGAGGGAGTGATGGTGTGGATACCACCAAGTGATGTTCAAGTGATCATTTTATGACAAGAAGTACGGCAAAGAAAAAGTTAAGTTGAAAAACTTTGAAACAAATTCTTTGTTGTAGTTGCAATTTCTCCTTGAATGATTTTGGCTTTGTATGAGAAACCTACACGCTAAGGAACCTTGTCGTGATCAGCTGCGCTCTTACTTTGTTTTGAGTCCGCTCAACAACTTAAGTAGCTGCATTGTGACCGTCAAGCGTAACCTTGCCGGCACCGGCACTCCAGCAGGCTGCTAAGGACCCGTTCCTCAAGTGCTCACGGCAAGAGTGCGCACACCGGCAAGTTTTTCGGCAAGTGTAGGGTACAAAAATCATGCAAAGACAGAATGAAACAAGGGGAATAGCATACATCTATTCGTTAGCACGAGATATAGTACATCGAAAACTAAATGCAGTTCTAATTTAAGATAAACTTGTCTTTTGCATGGACTGCACTTGCGACAAGATGGTACAGGGAGAAACTAATGCCTGTGCTGGCCCTCTGTCCTAGGGATCTGGCCAACCCTGTCGGCGATGGGTGCAACAAGCTCTTCGGCGGCCTTGGTGTCGGCTCCCTTCGGCGGGCTAGTGAACGCTTTGGAGATATTAATGCCTGGGTTCTGGTACACCACTTTGACGAGCACCTTGAAGAGGACATCCCGGCAAAGATTGCGGGATTCGCTGGCAAGATGTGTAGCTCGAGTCTTGTGGTGCTTCTCCAGCGCCTTGATAAGACTTTCGAAGAATAAAGTGAGCCTAGCGCTGGCGGTCTCCCTTTCGTTGGTGGAGAAGCGGTATTCCGGCAAACCCATGGCAGATAACTGTGCAGTGAGGTTCTCCGCAGCAACCACAAGACGGTCGGTCCAAAGTTGGTAGGTGCCTTTGAGCTCGTTGAAGGAATTTGTGGCGCTCTCAAGCAAGGCCTTCTCGTTCTGGAGGTCCTTCATCGAGATTCTCTCACGCTCCTTGGCACCATCAAGAGACTTTTCCAATGTGGTCAGCTTTAGCTTGTGATCTTCAATGATGTCTTTGGCCTTGGTGAGTTCTTGGGTTCTTGGCGGATATTGAGGTTTGCAGCTCCGCCAAGGTGTGAGTTGTCTTCTCTTTGTCTGCTTTGAGCGCCAAGACTTCCTTGTTGTTGGCGGCAAGATCTGCTTCAAGCTTTCGCACCTTGCCCTCTAGCTCATTCTTGGCGGCCTCTGCAGCTTTGGCAACATTAATGGCTTCCTTGATCTTGCTGGCGTGATCTGCAGCCTAAGCTTCGATCGCCTCCTTGTGCTTTCGTTCCAGCTCTTGCGTCTGCTGTGCAAGAAGAGCTTGAATTTCATCATCCTTACTGCGAAGTTTAGCGGCAAGTGCTCCTTCACGAGCAGCAAGTTCTTCCTCATGAGCGTCAAGGCCAGTCTTGCGCTCATTCAACTTCGCCTCGGCTGCTGCTATCCTCTATGCAGCTTCCTCTTGTGCCTTGTTGGCTTCAGCCTTTTCCAAGATGAACTTCTCCTTGGCGATGGAAAGTTGGGTGTGGCATTCGTGGAGATCTTGGAGGCACTCTGAATACCAGATTTGTGTCTCCTCCACATGCTTCTGAAACTCTTCTTCTGCCTTACCAAGGATGGCTGCTCTAGAGTCCAAACTCTCCGTTTGGCTGTGGTAATACACTTGAAGCTTCTGGAAGTTTCCACTCATGGCCTTACCTGTTGCTCTTTAGATTCATTGCTGTTGACGCACGGCGCATCAACAACTTCGAGCCCGGCAGCAGTGATGACCTCACCATCAAAAGCTTCTCCTCCAGTGGGCGTTCCAATGCTTGACGTCCCAGGGATGCTGACGAATAGATTCTCGCCAATCTTCAGATATCTGCCTGAGGGAGGCGCTTCAGATATCGAAGGGTGATCATCAGCAGCCGCCTTGCCGGTAATGATCGCCCTCATGGCCGAGTCAGCGCTTGGCGCTCCTGAGACAGAAATGTCATCAGTGGCCTCGACACTCTTGTTGCCGCCCTCCTCAGCAATATTCTTAGCGACCTCTTTGTGGGCGGCTTTGGCGGCTTCTTCATCAGCAACCCTGACAGCTTCGTCAGTGCCAATCTTGCTGGCTTCGTCAACAGCGTCGTTTGCAATCCCCTCAATGGTAATATCAATATCCATTTCATCGGTTGGGGGTGGATCTGAAAGGGTGGAGAAGAGAGAAATCGAACTCAAGATCAAGTTCAAGAAAACAAAAAAAGATTAGAGAAGAAACGTGCTTGACGGCAGAAGACTTACCGGACTGGGTTTGAGGAAGAGGAATAGTTTCTTCTCCGACAACCCCGGTTGTCGTCGCCTGGTTGCCGGCAGCTCCAATTGTCGGCACTTCATCAGTGCAGGCAGGCTCGTCGGTGGAGGTCCTTGCCGGAGAGTTAGTTGCCGGGGCAGTGGTTGATGGAGGCGTTACAATTGGATCTGCCTCCGGGCGTTCCTCTTTGGGGCGTTCTTCCCCTGCTCCCTTGCCGATGTCAGAGATGACTATTTCAACACCAACACTTGCCAAAGGAAAGTGAGTAATGGCCTCACGCTGGGGGCTGCTCTGGGGGAGGACTGATAGCCACGACGTCATCATCTGGCGCTGTGCTTGTCGTCGGTTCATCCTCTGCTGTGGTCCTCACCCTTTTTGCCATCCTTTGCGCCAAGGTTTCCTCATCGCTATTAAATCAAATCAAGACGGAGCAAATCAGATTAACAAGAACTAGAGATCAAGAATTAATGAAAGCAGTTCAAGACACATACTCTTCTTCCTCCTCCTTGTCGCTAAGGATAGAGAGGTCATATATGCCCTCGGGTCCAGTGCTGGAGGCAGGAGGTGGAGTAGGAGTTCTGGCCCACTTAGTTGCCGCGGGCGCAGCAGGTTGAGAAGACCCAGCTACTTCGGCAGCTAGTGCAGCTGGCCGCTTCGTAGAGGTGCGCTGCACTTGCCGCTATTGTGAAGCTTGGTGTCAAGATCCTTGCCGCCCGGTAGCCTTAGCGGCCGCTCCCTTGTCGACTACCTCATCACCCGAAGATGGAGGATGAACTAGCTCTCTGGAGATGGGTTTCCAGAGGACACGAGGTTTCCTTGCCGGAACAGGAGGAACAGGGGGCTCCCTACGCACTTGCTCTTCAGTGGTTTCTTCGCCCTGTTCCCCGACAGGCTCTTCCTGTTCTCTGACAGGTTCTTCTGGTGGCTCGTCTATTGGTTCATCCTCAGCTTCTTCGTCAACATCAGCTACCGTGGATCCAGAGCCGCTAGCGCCTTCACCTTTCTTGCTTCCGTTGCTCTGCTGGCAATATGTGCTAGCTCCTTGTCAGTGGTGTCGCGGGCGAGGTCCTTCTCCTCCCTGACGGTCCTCTCCACCAGTGTATCAAACGATACACTCACCGCATCTTCGGGCAGTTCTTGCCAAGTTCCTTCGATACCGTGGGCATTGTAAACTGGCATCATTGCAATGATGGCATCCCTGGCGGAGTTGTTGCACAAGGGCACTACATTTGCCGGCAGCTTGAACTTGCTGGTGATGCAGAAGAGCTGGTGACAGAGAACTGTATGTTGCAGTACTGTTAGGTCGGCGTGAAGCCCGGTCCGCACTCGCATGATGTCGGCTGCGTTCTTGTAATCCCAGGCGGGTCTTCCTTTATTCTAAAGGGGAGCAATGCGGCGGCGAAGAAAATTAGCCCCCACCATTTCAATGGTGAGGCCAGCAGCCTTAAGGCGGAGGATGCGAGTTGTGGCGATTGTGAGCTTCTTGTTATTTGCATCATAGTAGCTCTAGTCCTTGCCGCGCTCCACCTTTGTCGTTCTGGGTTTGCAGAAATCAAGGAAATTATCATCCTTAATCCAGCACCATTCTACACGCCATTCATTCCACTTCAAGTGAAGTTACCCGTGAAGATAGACTTCCTCGGCGCCGGGCCTGGGAATCCAAGTGATACCGCCGGAAAGGGCATCTGCTTCAATGCGTGGGATGAAGTAGTGGCGGAATAGAGCTACATTGGGCACTACTCCAACAAAGTTCTCGCACATGTGTGCAAAGACAGACATACATGTCATGGCATTTGGTGTGAAGTCTAAGAGGCGGAACCCGTATGTGTACATGATCTCAGAGAAGAAATCAGAGAAAGGGGGGGCAAGCCCGCAATAAAAGTATGCGGTGAAGAAGGGATATTTGTCCTTGCCAGATTTGACGGAGCCGGGAAGAACGTGTGGCGTGGAGTGAGCTGCCGTCTCCTTCCCCCCACATGATCGAGTACCGCTCCACCAAGTCGTTCTGCTTTAGCACCGGCGTGAAGACGACGTTGTTTCTCCACAGCACCGCCATTTCCTCCTTCCTCGCCTCTGCTTCTAGGTCGACTACCTTCTCTGGCTTATCTTGGCCCTTCTTGGGTACCATGATTGCTTTGAGGGAGGGCGGATTTGGAAGCAAGCAGGGGCGCAGCGTGGCGGCGGAAGAAGATGTGCTCTGTTCTTGCGCGAGGATGAAGACGAAGCAAATTGCTAGATTGGAGAAGAAGGGGGTAAATGAGCAGCGCCCCTCACGGTTTCTCTTTTATGGGGAAGGCGCGGGGGGTGGCTCTTTACTGTCCTATGTGACCGCGCTTTTCACGCGCACTACCCCTGGCAGCCATTTTAATCCACCTGTCCCATGTCTGCATTTAATGCGTGTCGTGGGAGGCGTGGTAAAAGAGAAGATTATAGCAGTTATCCTCTGCCACGCGTGCCTGTGCACTGTTTGGGCCTAGCCCAACGATGCCTTAGTACCCTGACTTGTGCATAGGCAGTTGTGGCCTTCCCGATGGCTGGGCTTGCCGGAGGACTACTATATACACGACTCAAGACATGATTTGCAAGACCATGAAGAAGACCTCCAGGCAGGTCATTGAGAAGTACTAGTTTAGTACTGAAGACCAAGACTTTGGTTGCCGGCAAGCGAAGACCCAACAAGCTCCGTGCCGGCAAGTTCTCACCACCTGTCCACTGCTCCACCTCAGCGACACGCCAGTCGCCTATCAAATAGGTGTCGAGCAGGCAGGTTGTTTGGTGAGCTCTGTCTGGGCACGTGGCAGCTCACCATCAGAGATACAACTTTAATGACACCCGTCCAGGAGGCGTGTCAAGATAATAAGAGGTAGCTGGGCGAACGGCATAGAAGGAGAGACGACCCTTGCCGGCAAGCCTCACCAATGTAACACCTCACGGCGCATTTAATGCATTTGTCCTAACCCATCAGAATTAGGTATGTGGCACTGTAGCCACTATTTACCTTGTGTAAATACTGTTTTGCCACTGTGGTGACCCTTTTCTCTATAAAAGGAGGCCCATGGCTACCTTTTTAAAGGTCGACACTTTGCTCAATTACACGCATAGCCGCACTTCCCGCGCACTCTTCCCGGCAAGCTGCGCTCCTTATAACTTGAGTTCATACACATCCAATATAATCAAAGTAGGAGTAGAGTTTTACACCTCACAGTGGCCCGAACCTGGGTAAAACACTTGTGTTGATTGCTGAATCTGCTCTTTGAGCTTGCGCATCCCCATAGTCGAACCGCAAAGGGATCTTCTCGATCCCATAGATCGTCGTACGCATGACACCTATGTACTGATCATGCCATGAATAACGTCATAACTATGCGTTTTTCTGTCAATTGCCCAACAGTAATTTGTTTACCCACTGTACTATGCTTATGAGAGAGATGCCTCTAGTGAAAACTATGGCCCCCGGGTCCATCTAAATCATATTACTAAAACCCTAATTTACTTGCTGTAATTTATTTATTTTTAGTTCTATTTGCAATTTATAAACCTATCACTATCAGAATTGATCCTTGCAATTAATGAGTAAAAGGGGATTGACAACCCTCTTGCCCGCGTTGGGTGCAAGTATTTTGTTTGTGTGTGTGCGGGTACTGTCAACCTTTGTTTGCGTGGTTCTCCTATTGGTTCGATAACCTTGGTTCTCTACTGTGGGAAATACTTATCCGCTACTATATTGCTTCACCCTTCCTCTTCGGGGAAAATCCCAACGCAGCTCACAAGTAGCACTTACCAAAACTCCTAACTACATTGGCCAGTTCATGGATGTCTCTTTTATCAAAAGTAAATCCTACTAACAGAGCCAATATATCTCTATCAAGTGCTAGGTTTCTCCAATTTAAGCCTTGATTGTGCCTCTGAAAAATTACATGCACGGACACGTGCTAGTCTCCCTTCAACTTGGATCGCATGATGGTTAGGTGGAAGGAACGGTGTTGGATTGAAAGGAAAGTTTGACATGGAGGGGGGATTGGGCTGCACCGCAGTGATAGTCCAGGGAGGCGGAGGTGGTGGCGGGAGCACCCTAGTCGTCAGAGGAGGCGGAGGTGGAGGAAGCAACAATGAACTGCGCTCTACAGCGTTTGGTGAGGGAGTAATGGGGTTTCTCTGATTTTCCTCAGTGTCATGGCCATCATTTCGAGGAGGCGTTGTAAACTTGGTGTTAATTCGGGCTACTACAGAGGGAACAATATCTATGGTAATCAGTTAATTTGACACAGCGAGTGGACGGAAGGTGGAACGGCAGTCCCTGATGATATGGCCCCATTTCTTACATCGCCTGTATCTGATGCGGTTTGTACACGCGGGTCACTCAAGGCCTGGCAGAAGATATCGAACACAAAAAACCTTGGGCCTATCCACCGACGTGGTAACCGGCCCAATATTAGAATCCAGGCATGAATGGCCCAATTAAGAGAATTTTGAAAATCCTCATTTTGCGCCTCATAATTTCTGCCATTATTGGGGAATTGAAATCTGTCAAACACCGTGGAAACCACTACAGTGGATCGATCTGTGTGGATCCTTGGATTTGCTGAGGATCTAGCAGGATTTGAATTTGTTTGTTGAAAGAATCTGTTGGAACGAACTGCGCTGGCATATGAATTTGATTTCCTTTGACGAGAAACCATGGTCCAACCATAATCCCTCTATGGATCAGCAATGTGCCTATGCTTGGCACCTGAGGGACCCCAAAGCAAGTCCCAAATTGAACTCAAGAATAGGGATGTTACCAACATTGTAGGTAGCAAAACCCACATCCATGGAGGAGACTAAAAATTTGAAAAGCTTGTCTTGCAAATAGAAGACCTTGAAGAGTGAAGCATGTCCCTGATGGCTCTACATTTTAAGCATTTTTAGAGTTCATTTGCTGCATGTTCTCTTCATATATTATGTCCCATTGAACCAAATAGTTGTCCATTATGCATGATTACCGGTTTTTACACTTATCCTTGTGAGCATTACACATTTAGTACTTTATTTGGTTTTTATTAGTTTTGTTTGTTTTCTTGTGTCTATAGGTGTTTTGGAGCAACCTAGGACCAAGGATGGGCAAAAAGTCACTACAAAATCTGCTCTATTAAGTGACCAAAAACCCTGGTAACGGAACAGGAAACGTCGCCTAAAATCATTTTCTCTGATGGTCCACCGCCACGAGGTGTTTTCCTCCCAGGGCAGCGACCTCGACAACTTTGCAGACGTTCCGGGCTGATTTTTGGTGACGTATTCGACCGTCATTAGGCATGTGCATATTCCGCGATGAGTCTTAGTGTCATAGTAAATGTTGGTGGGTCCTTTTTTGTAAATGTAAATAGAAAAATAACAAGTAATTATTTTTCAGCCGACTCATTTAGCGGGATCTCTTTTCATAATAGCGGGAACTTGGAATTGGGATCGTCTGGTTCCCTCCTAACAAAGGGAATTGGGAACGTCGGCATAGGGCCCTCCTCTCATACCACACCACAGGCAAGTTGAGAGGCCGGCACGGCGAGGTGAACGCGGCTGCAACGGTACAGCGAGGCCACGCGCCAGGGAGAAGTCACGCGCGACTGCGGTAGTGTGAAACAGGGGCGATTTCAGGTGAGATCTGTTTATTGAAAAACATCGTAGAAAACTTAGGTGCATTCTATTTACTTTTCATGCTGTACATGCAATGGATCGTAGATGGATTACTCATGGAACGAAAACTGACGACACCATACATGGCTGGCGTGAATCAGTTTATGGAATTTGAGCTTGCTCACAACAACGGGGCCGAAGATATGTTGTGCCCATGCAAAGATTTTCGTAATGGGATCCGCCAAACTGTTGATGTTGTAAGATGTCACATAAATGTCACTGGCATGCTCATGACCTATATGAGGTGGATCTATCATGGGGAATCAAGGGACATCGGTGGAAGCATTTGTACTGCCAATGATGATGGTTATGAATCTGACGACTCTGATGATTTTGAGCCATACAATAAATCTACGTATGATATGCTGGGAGCTCTCGTGGATGACATGGGCAGAATAGCTGGAAATAAAGAAGATGCATCTGCTGGGTTGGACATTTTTAAAAAGCTCAATGAAGAAGCGATGAAACCACTTCACGAGGGATGCCGCACTATGACACGGATGGCATTAATTATGAGGGTCCTTCATATCAAAACATATACCCGTATGACCAACAGGACATCCAATATGCTTTTTCAGCTGTTGAGTCTTACTTTGCCTGATGTGGACTTTCCGAAATCTTACGCTGATGCTAAGAGAGCTCTTTCTGATCTTGGTCTTGGATATCAGAAAATTCATGTATGCAAGTATGACTGCATTTTGTATTGGGGAGACTATGCCAATAGTACTCACTATCCCCACTGTGGTACATCAAGGTGGAGACAAGTCGATGGGAAGAAAAAGGTTCCTCACAAGAACCTTTGATACTTTCTGATAATCCCATGGTTACAAAGATTTTTTTCTTTGAGGGAAATATCAGAGAACAGTCGGTGGCACAAGGAAAAAAGGGTTCAAGAGGCTATTGTAACGAGGCACCCCGCTGATGGCGATGCATGGAAGGACTTCGACCGAATATATGGAGACTTTGCTGAAGATGCCCATATCTTGAGGTTAGGATTTGCAACTAATGGATTCAATTCCTTTGGACACATGTCGGGGGTATGACCCCCGGGTAGGCAAGCGAACCCGGAGCCCCTTTTCAAAAACGCCGGGGCAGCCCGTGCCCCTCCCCGCCAGCTGGCCGGCCGGCCGGCTTCCCAACGCGAGCTGGCTAGGCCCGACCCCAAGCCGGGTCCGGATGTCCACTAGCCGGCTGACGATGGGTCAGCGGCCGTCCCATCGCTCCCAACGACAAGACAACCCTCCACGACGGGAGAGCGTGGCTACAGTACAATCCGTCTCGGGAAGGCGCGGCGGCAGAGCTGCCAACCTTGCTGACCGGGACGGCTAGCGTCAACACCAGCACGCCACTGCAGTCCCCACGACGCCAACCACTCTGTGAGGCACCAGGCGACGGGCCACAGTGCCGAGCAGCCGGTGGGCCCCGCAGCCGGCGGGGCCCAACAGCCGGCAGGCCCCATGGCCGGCTCTAGACGCCGACATCCGGGTCCCGCAGTGTGCGATTTTACCTATGTAACCCTGGGGGGTCGGGCTATAAGACCCCCCAGGAGGCCTCCATGCAGGGGGGTTCGCTCTCTCTCAGTCGTCTTCTTCTTCGTTCAGCTCAGCTCAGTAGCAACACTCACACACACAGGAGAGGCTGAATGGAGAACTAGCTCCTTCTCCCTCCTCCACCCAAACAGCTCGAGGAGCACCACTGTAACCTTTGAGCCTATCATCCTATTCGGCAGGACTAGGGGTGTTACCTCCCCGGAGGGCCCCAAACCTGGGTACGCCTTGTGTCTCTCGCACGCGTGTGCCAACCTCGCTTCCGGAACCCACTGGTGTCCTCACGCAGCCCCCCACTTTTAGCCATCTCATGGCATCTGCCGCGATTTCACCACGACAGTTGGCGCCCACCGTGAGGCTGCTCGCGGCGTCGACCGGAGTCAAGTTCAGGACGAGGCCCTTCACCAGCTCCGGCGGGCGCATCATGCACGGTTTGGTCCGCGCGCCTCGCATGGCCGACCCGGCCGGCTGCGACGCTGCGCCGGGCGCAGATGCCGCCTTCCCCACATGCTGCCTCATTGTCCCTTTCGGCGCGCTGCGCGTCTTCGTCGCGCTCATCCCCGACGAGTACCCTAGCGAGGTACACAGCTTCGCCGACTCCCCCGTCCCTGTTGGCTGCGCCGTCTCCGACGACGTCGCGGCCCTCTGCGCCCGCATGGAGGTGCTGACCATCGGCGCTAGCTCCGACTCCTCGTGCAGCAAGGAGAAGGCCGCCGCGGCTACCGCTGCCGCGGCTGCGGCCCCGCCTCGCCGAGTCGACCCGCTCTGCGAGACGATCCAGAGCCTGCAAGCCCCCATCACGCCCGACGCCGACACGGCGGCCGCAGTGGCTCAGCTCAATGAGGACCGTCAGCATCTGCTGGTCGAGGCCACGGAGCTCGCGGCAACGCGGCGCCGGCTGGAGTCCGCCCAGCGAGAGTACGACAGCGTCCACGGTTTCACACCGGCCGCCGCTGAGCCCAGCCGGGTCGCGGAAGTGCGGATCCGTGGGGGCGCGATCGGCCGTGCGCTAGGCGCAGGCCGGCCCGTCGACGACACCCCCGTCAAGAACATGCGTGCGGCGCAGGCGGCCATGGCGGATCTCGAGTTCCTGGAGGGCGAGGAGCTGCTGTAGCAGCAGCAGCAGCGCATCCGCGACCTCATCACCGCGGCGAACGAGCAGCAGAAGCGTTTCGACCCGGCCCTGCCATCCGCCTCCGCCTCAGGCAAAACCGGGAACCCGGAGAGGGCCCTTCGGGACATGCAGCAGGCGTCTTCCCCTGTCGGTAGCGCCAGCCGCTCTGGCCGGCGCCGGGCAAGCCGGAGTCGGCACAACCGCGTCACGATGGCTGGTGACGGCATTGCCGACGAGACTGCCGGCAACGACCGGGTTCAGCAGCCGGAAGTCCCTCCCCCGCCGCCTCGACGGCCTCGGCCGGCTTCCGCTGGCGCGGTGCCACGCGGCCCCGTCGCAAGCCGGCTGGGCCCCCGCGAGCCCTACGATGAAACCGACGTCCGCCACCGCATCGACCGGCTGGCGCGGTCCACGCTTCTCAAGGAGGAGAGCTCCGTTGGCCCCGCGTGTTTCGGACCCCGCATCCGCGAAGAGCCCTTCCCCAAAGGGTTCACGCTGGTCCGCGACACCCCCAAGTACAGCGGCATCACCAAGCCGGAAGACAGGCTGACTGACTACACCACGGCTGTCGGCATAGCCGGTGGCAACAGGCGCGTGGCGGTCCGCTATATCCCCCTCATGCTGCTCGGCTCGGCTCGGACATGGTTTAACAGCCTGAGAGCCGGGAGCGTCAACTCCTAGTTGGACTTCAAGGATGCATTCGTACGCAACATTACCAGCACGTACAAGCATCTGGGTCGGCCTCGCCAGCTCTCCATGTGCGTTCAAGGCCCGGGCGAGCCTCTTCGCGACTTTCTCACGCGGTGGACCGAGCTGCGCAACTCCTGCGAAGGGGTCCACGAAGTGCAAGCCGTCCAGTACTTCATCAACGGGTGCCGAGACGGCACCCTGCTCAAGCACCTCCTGATGTGTGATGAGCCGGACACCCTGGCGGAACTCATGGCGGTGGCGGACAAGTACGCCACGGACGACTCCGCGATGCGCGTAAAAATCACCGTCGACGCAGACGGCAAGCCGGTCCCGGTCCAGCCTGCCACCCCAAAGCTGGCTGGTGAAACCAACCAGCGCCGGCAAGACAACAACAACAACAAGCGGAAGGCCGAGCAGCCGGCTCCTCGCTACAGCAACCAGCAAGTGGCCGCCGTGGCGGAGGAGCAGCCGGCCGAGCAAGGCGGCGTTAAACGCCAGCGCACCAGCAAGACGGCCTGGCAGCCCAAATTCTCCTTCGAGCAGATGCTGGACGCCCCCTGCAAGCACCACAGTGGCGCGAAGCCGTCCACTCACACGCTCCAGAACTGCAGCATCACGCAGCGCCTGATGCGTGGCGATTTCCCACCACCATCGCCCGGTCCAGACCCACAGCTCCCGCCGCCTCCCTCGCCACCTCCGGCAGCCGGCGCCCTCGCCAGCAACCCCTACCCTCAGTAGGACGCGGCCTACGTCGTCTTCACCAGCGAAGGCGACGACAAGCACAGCAAGCGCAAGTACCAGCACGAGGTGAATGCCGTCGTCCCCCCGGTCCCCCAGTACATGCACTGGTCCGACCGTCCCGTCAGCTGGACCCGGGAGGACCACCCGGCCGTGATGCCCACGCCGGATGGCTACGTGCTTGTCCTCGACCCCACTTTCGTCGCTGAGAAGCACACCTGCCACTTCTCACGGGTGCTGATCGATGGCGGCAGCAGCATCAACATCCTCTACCGCGACACCATGGTCAAGCTCGACATCGAGGAGAGCCAGCTGCATCCCACCCAGATGGTGTTCCACGGCATCGTGCCGGGCGCCTCGTGCTCGCCCATCATCCGGGTGCGGCTGGACGTGCTGTTCGGCACCAGCGCCCACTTCCGTCGCGAGCCGATCTGGTTCGAGGTGGTCAATCTCGCTAGCCCCTACCACGCGCTTTTGGGCCGGCCCGCCATGGCCAAATTCATGGCGGTCCCCCACTACGCATACCTCAAGATGAAGCTGCCAGGTCCCAAGGCCATCATCACCATCACCGGCGACTACAAGAAGTCCCTGGAGTGCACCAAAGCCGGATCTAAGCTGGCCGAGTCGCTTGTCATCGCCGAGGAGAGTCGCCAGCTCGACCGTCTTGTCGCGCTGGTTGGTGAGTAGCCGGTCATGCCGGCTCAGCTCAAGCAGCCGGCCGATGAGGGATCCTTCAAGCCGGCCAAGGGCACAAGGAAGCTTTCGCTCGACCCGTCCAACCCCAACTCCAGCGAGTACGTCGTCGTGGGCTCCGGCCTCGACAGCAAAAAGGAAGGCGAGCTCGTCGACTTCCTCCGTGAGAATCGGGATATCTTCGCATGGTCCCCTAAAGACATGCCGGGTGTTCCGAGGAAGTTCGCCGAGCACAAACTCCACGTCCGGCCAGACGGCAAGCCGGTCTGGCAGCCGCTACGCCGCTTCTCCGAGGAGAAGCGAAGAACTATTGGCGAAGAGATCGCCCGGCTGCTCAAAGCCGGGTTAATCATGGAAGTATTCCACCCCGAGTGGCTGGCCAACCCGGTCCTCGTCCTGAAGAAGAACGGCACTTGGCGCATGTGTATTGACTACACCAGCCTGAACAAGGCCTGCCCCAAGGACCCGTTTGCCCTACCCCGGATCGACCAAGTCATCGACTCCACCGCTGGCTGCGAGCTCCTGTCCTTCCTGGACGCGTACTCCGGCTACCACCAAATCAAGCTGGACCCGGCGGATGCCCTCAAGACGTCCTTCATCACCCCCTTCGGAGCGTATTGCTACATCACCATGTCGTTCGGCTTGAAGAACGCCGGTGCCACCTTCCAGCGCTGCATGCAAAAATGCCTCCTGCCTCAGATCGGCCGGAATGTGCACGTCTACGTCGACGACATCGTGGTGAAGACCAAGCAGCACCTCACCCTCCTCGAGGATCTCAGGGAGACGTTTGCCAATCGGCGCCAATTCTAGATCAGCTCAACCCGGAGAAATGCGTTTTCGGCGTACCAGCCGGCCAACTCCTTGGTTTCCTCGTCTCGGAGCGTGGCATTGAGGCCAATCCGGAGAAGATCAAGGCCATCGACCGCATGCGCAAGCCGGCTTGGCTGCGCGATGTCCAGAAGTTCACCGGCTGCTTGGCCCCTCTCAGCCGGTTCGTCAGCCGGCTAGGAGAGAGGGCCCTGCCCCTATATCAGCTGATGAAGAAGACGACGCCGTTCGAGTGGTCCGACCAAGTGGACGAAGCTTTCCGCGACCTCAAGCGCATGCTCTCCACCATGCCCGTCTTGGCCGCGCCGGCTGAGAAGGAGCCGCTTCTGATGTACATCGCGGCAACCACCCGCATGGTCAGCGTGGTGCTGGTGGTAGAGCGCCCCGAGGAAGGCAAGGCATAGCCGGTCCAGTGCCCTGTGTACTACCTGAGGGAGGTGCTCTCCACCTCCAAGCAGAACTACCCCTACTACCAGAAGATGTGCTACGGCGTGTACTTGGCCGCCAAGAAGCTCAAGCAGTACTTCCAGGAGCACGCCATCACCGTGGTAAGCACGACCCCCATCGGCGAGATCATGGGATGCCGGGACGCCTCTGGCCGGATCACCAAATGGGCCATCGAGCTAGCCGGCCACACCATCCTCTACGAGCCTCGCAGCGCCATCAAGTCGCAGGCGTTGGCCGATTTCCTCGTCGATTGGGCGGAGACCCAGTACTTGCCGCCGGCTCCCGACTCAACGCACTAGCGCATGCACTTTGACGGCTCGAAGATGGCCTCCGACTTGGGAGCCGGCATCTTGCTCTCCTCCCCCAAGGGTGACCGGCTGCGCTACGTGCTTCAAATCCACTTCGCCGCTTCCAATAACATCGCCGAGTACGAAGCCATCGTCCACGGCCTCCGGCTGGCCAAAGAAATCGGCATCCGGCGCATCCTCTGCTTCGGCGACTCCGACCTGGTGGTCCAGCAAGTCTCCGGCGAGTGGGACGCCAGGGATTCCAACATGGCCAGCTACCGCAACCTGGTCCAGCAGATGACCGGCAGCTTCGACGACTGCGAGTTCCTTCACGTCCCCCGAAACGAGAACGAGGCGGCGGACACTCTAGCCAAGCTTGGCTCTAGCCGGCGAGCGATCCCGACCGGCGTCTCCCTCGAGCACCTGCGCAAGCCGTCCATCAAGCCGTCTCCGGATTCGGTGTCCATCTTCGTCCCAGCCGACCCAACAGTCCCTCCCTCCGTCTCGGGGACTGTCGGCTGCGGCTTGGGGACCGCCATCCCAGCCCCGGGGGCTGCCGTCTTGGACCCAACCCCGGGGGCTGCCGCCTCCGGCTCGGGGACTGCCAGCGCCATCTCGGGGGCTGCCATCCCAATCCCAGGCGCTGCCATCCCAGCCCCGGGGGCTGCCGGCTCCAGCTCGCCGCCTCCCGACCCGGCCGAACCCGCGCAAGTGGCCGTCCTCACAGTGCTGGAGGCGCCGTCTTGGGCTCAACTGATCCTCGCTTTCTTGGCAAGCGGCGAGTTCCCGGCGAACGAGGTCGAGGCTCGGCAGGTGCAGCGCCGGGCCTCCGCCTACAGCATCATCAACCGCGAGCTCATCAAGCGCAGCACAACCGGCATCTTCCAGCGATGCGTCGAGATGGCCAGGGGTCTCGAGATCTTGCTCGACATCCACCAGGGCGAGTGCGGGCACCACGCGCGCCTCCCGGTCTCTGGTGGCCAAAGCATTCCGCCACGGCTTCTACTGGCCAACTGCGCTGAAGGACGCCGAGGCGCTGGTCCTCAAGTGCAAGGGCTGCTAGCACTTCAAGGCCCATAGCCACCAGCCGGCTACGGCACTCCAAACCATCCCCATCGCGTGGCCCTTTACCGTCTGGGGCCTCGACATGGTGGGACCCTTCAAAACCGCTCGGGGCGGCATGACACACCTTCTGGTGGCCGTCGACAAGTTCACCAAGTGGATCGAGGGAAGGCCGATCAGGAAACTTGACGGCCCCATAGCCGTCAAGTTCATTAAAGACATCGCTGTCTGCTACGGCGTCCCCAACAGCATCATCACCGACAACGGCACCAACTTCGCCAAAGGCGCGCTGGCGCGCTACTGCTCCGTCTCTGGCTTCCGGCTTGACTTGGCCTCCATCGCACACCCTCAGTCCAACGGCCAGGCGGAGTGGGCAAACGGCCTCATCTTGGCCGGCATCAAGCCGCGACTCGTCGAGCCGCTCGTGCGATCACCCGGCAGCTGGATCGACGAGCTGCCGGACGTCCTATGGAGCCTCTGGACCATCCCCAACCGCTCAACCGGCTTCACCCCATTCTTCCTTGTCTATGGGGCCGAGGCAGTCATCCCCACGGATCTCGAGTTTGACTCGCCTCGGGTCACCCTATACACGGAGGTGGAAGCCGAAGCAGCACGCGAAGATGGCATCGACCTGCTAGAGGAGGCACGCCTGCTGGCCCTGAGCCGGTCAGCCATCTACCAGCAGAACCTATGCCACTACAACAGCAAGAAGATCAAGCCCCTCGCTTTCCGCGAGGGCGACCTCGTGCTCTGGCTAATCCAGCGAACAGCCGGCCAGCACAAGCTATCCTCCCCATGGGAGGGCCCCTTCGTCATCAGCAAGGCCCTGCGCAACAACGCGTACTACCTCATCGACGCGCAAAAGCAAAACAAGCGCAAGAGAGACGCCTCCGGTGAAGAGACGGAACGCCCCTGGAACGCGGAGCTCCTCCGTCCGTTTTACAGTTGAACCATGCATGTATGTATCACTACCCATTTTGGAAGTTAATGAAAGCAGCAGGTCCCCCGAACGACACTCGGGGGCTACCTTTTCATCTCTATCGAGTTCTTGCGCACTTTTACCGTGTTCGCCTCCCTCCTGCTGGGTCGGCACGGCCGGCTCGGTGGCTCAGGGGCTCGCCGGCTAGCCCGCGCCGCGTTGTCCTCAATCCGGCCAGCAATGTGCGCACCGCCGAGGCCCTCTCTCTGCCATAAGCCATAGACCGGCTCCCGGCTGTTCAAGGCTGGCAAGAGCCAAAGGCCGCAAGCGTCCTCACGCGAAAAATGGCTAAGTACGAACGTCCGGCTCGGCCAACCCGGTTTTTTCTCCTCTTTCACTCTCCGCCGCACAGACCGGCTGCGCTCCAGCCGGCTTCGCCGCCTGCAGCCAGCTGGCCCAGTGCGTGTTTCGCTTGCGCTCAAATCCTAAGGCCTAAGTACTAATCGCTCTCTTCCGAGTCTGGCTCCCCGTCCCAGCTACAGACCGGCTCCCGGCTGTCCGGCTGGCGGGGAGGAGGACGAAAGGGGGAGTGAACAGGAAAATGGCTAAGGGAAAAGAACAAAAGCGAAATCGCCAGACGGCAGGCACAAGCATACAAGAGACAAACATGCATCAATATATACAGCAAGGCCCGCAGCCAGTTCATTACAATTAACTCACACCCCCCAGTGGGTGGACCACCTGCCGGCTAACAAAAGTTTCAAGTTTAAAAAGGAAGAGATACAAGGAAACAAAAACGCCCTAGGCGGCAGCATCGTCGGCATCACCCCGCGCCAGATCCCCCGAGGTGGCGGTGTCGTCCATGTCGCCGGCGTCGCCATCCGCGCCGGCTCCCGTCTCGGCCGAGCTACCCTCCGGGTCCTCGAGCGCCAGACCGAAGTTGTCCACCGGAAGCTCCGCACCATCCGGCGCCCGCTCCAGCACGAACTCGTCGTGCAGGGTCAACGACGAGATGTCGCTGGCCCGCACGGCAATCCGCCTCCGCCTCGGCCCTTCGCGCTTGCAGCCGGTCTAGGCGGATGCCTGGATACCAGGACACCACAAGCCCAAGCGCCATCTCCGCACCGGCTCGGGCTGCTGAGGCCCTCCACGCGCTGAGACGCGCCGCGCCGGCTTTGAGCCAACGCGCCAGCCGGCTCACGCTGCTCGGCGCCACCGCACCCGGCCAGAGGGCGGCCACCATCGACAAACCGGCTTCGAAAAGCCGGTCCATCTCACGCTCCACCGCCTCCAAGCGAGCCTTGGCGGCCACGGTGATCTCTCCCACAGACCAGGTGGCATACTCCTTGATGGCGGCCCCCGCTGCCGCATGCTCCTGCCGGTGGGCGTTCACCGCCGCCTCGGCCGACCCTTGGGTCTCAGGGAAGAACCCTGGAAAAGAAGGGGAAAAAGATTGACCAAGACGCCAAAGGGCGGAAAACAGAAAGAAGCAAAAGACACAAGTAAAAGACGCTTACGCGTGAGGAGCTCGTCGATGTAGAGCGCCTCCTGCAGCGCCTCCCGCTCCCTCGCCACCAGCGCGTTGGCACTACGGTCACGGTCCGCCTTGAGCTGGGCGACCTCCTCGGCGGCCTTCTTCGCCTTCTCCTCCTGCCGTGCTGCCGCTTGACGACGCTCCTCGGTGAGCCGGTCTAGCTCGGCCTTGTGGGCGGCGGCCGCCTCGTCCCTCTCCCGGACTACCCGGGCCGCCTCCTCCTGCAGCCGGTCGCGCTCCGCGGTTGCCTGGTCACGGAACTGGCCGGCTTCCGCCAGCTGGCGCCGGAGCGCCTCCATCTCCGCCGGGTCAACGGCGGCAGCTGCGCATCCGGATCCGGATTCTGGTCAGAAGCCGGACGAAAAAGCGAAACAAGATGCAAAAGAAGATCCGACCCGGCTGCTGCGCAACCGGCCCGGATCTCGGGGGCTACACCCAGTGGGAGCGTTGGCGCGCCCCCACAGGAGGAATTAAAGAAAAAAAGTTCAAAAAATACCTCTGGCCTGGCGAAGCTCCCCCTCCTTGGCCGCCAGCTGGTCCCTGGCCGCGCGGTACCGGCCCAGGAGGCGGTTGTACGCCGCCACCCGCTGGTCGTAGATGGACTGCAAGGAAGGAAAAGTCAGCATCCGGACGACTGAGAAGGCCCGACCCGCCTGCTGCGCAGCCGGCCCGGGCCTCGGGGGCTACACCCAGTGGGTGCGCTGATGCGCCCCCACTGGAAAGCGACCAAGCCGGTCAAGAAGAGCAAAAAAGAAACAAGAAGCAAGAAAGCACGAAGGGCAGGCGAACTTACCGCAAAGGTCTGCTCCAGCTGTTGCAGTCGGCTGCTCTTCGCCTGGGCGAAGCTCTGCCACTGGCTGTGGTGGTTGGCAATCTGCAGCCGCAGGGAGTCCACCACCGTGTCCAGTTTGCTCCGGGTGGCGCCGCTTGTCGCCTCGCTGAAGCTCGCCGCCCAGGTCCGCTGCGGCTGAACCGCGGACCCGGCGCTGGTCCCGCTGCTGGCCGGCCTCAGTTCGAGGCTGCGCCCCGTGGCTCCGCCGTCACCAGGGCGCGAGAGCTCCCTAGTGCAGTCTCCGTCCTTGGGGGCAGCGCTCCTCCTCCGCCCGGCGCGGCCTTCGGCTCGCGGTCCCCTCCGCTTCCGGCCCCGTCGGCCGGGTCTGTAAGTGCATCAAGTGCCCCCTTAGTGGTTTTGGAGTATTGAAGAGAAATAGGTTGAGGAAGTAATGTGTTTGTGAGTATACACAGGAGACAGAGTCCCTGAAGATTTGGTTTAACACATGGAAGACGACCCCTAAAAATAGATTTCTTCAAGTGAAGAATTTGATGAAGAAATTGGTACGACCTTTGAAGAAATTGATGTGAAGCCTTTGAAGCTTGAAGACTTTGGTTTTCGTAGTTTCTTTTCTTCTTTTTTGAGTCATAGGAAAAACCATACTGTTAAAGGGTGTCTAGGTGAAACATATTTCACATTTCCAAAGTGATGCTCAAACTTATTGAAACCCATACACAAGCCGCTTCGAGTGAAGCTTTGGAAATCTCCAGTACAGCTGACGCATTTGCTAGCGACAGTGACAAAGTTCATCTGGTCGCTGACGAATTTGGTCATCCTGAGGAGTTAGGAGTTCGCCAGTGCGAGCTGCCTACCGTGAGGAAATTGAGTGGCCTGACGAAATTGAGAGTACAATTTTCTGACCGTTGCTGCGCCGAGTGCCAGCTGTCGAGTGGATCCTTATCCTGACAACGGTCGAATCAGACAAGGGCATTTATGACATTTTATGTCGGGTTGCCCCCTGGCTATAAATAGCCGCCCGCCCAACCACTTGTTGGTTGGCTGCTCCGAGAGAACTTGACACTTGTCATTTGAGAGCAACCCATCCTCTGATGACTTTGTGAAAAACCCAAGTGAGGAAAAACCCAACCAAAGCCTAAGTGATTGAGCATCACTGAAGATATTGATCCGTGTGATCCGATGCTTGTTACCTTTGAGGACTGTCATTCCTCCAGACGGTTAGGCGTCATGTTCTGAGCACCCAAGAGTAATTGTGGCGTGCCGGTGAAGAAGTTTGTGAAGGTTTTGGAAGTCTACCTTGAAGACTTACCACGAGTGATTGGGCGAGGTCTAAGTGACCTTAGCTCAAGAGGAATACGGTGAGGACTAAGTGTTCTCTGAGTTGCGACTCAGCCGCCTCAACCAGACATACAGTTGATGCAGCAACTGGAACTGGTCTACCAAATTCCATTGTCTTCACCGAGCCAACCTGGTTTCAAATTCCTCACCCTCCCTTACTTTATTCCGCTGCTGAAGAATTTGTGATCTATCCTCTGACGAATTTGAACTGAAGTATTTGATCATGCTATCGTTTATTTGCTCAGTTCATATTCTTCATGCGTGTATGATTGTATGATTGCATGTTCTTCACCCTTATATATTCTGTTCGCATGTACTCTGATTTTGTGATGACTTAGTTTCCCTTGCGTTTCTATTTCTTCATTCTGATCTTCGTCAAATTCATCAGAGTTTGACGAATTTCTAATAATCTCCCATTCACCCCCCTCTGGGAGATAACCTGCGCTTTCAATTGGTATCAAAGCAAGGTGCTCCCTTGTTCTGTGTGATTTTGGTTTAACCACCTGGAGTTTTAGTTCTGTCGACCGCAGGTATGATCAAGGTCTCCGCTGCGTGCCCCATCTTCGATGGCACATACTATCCCTACTGGAAGAACAAGATGCGAATGCATCTTGAGGCTATTGACAATGATCTCTGGTTCATCGTTGAGAACGGCGTCCCCACCATTTCACCAAGTATCAATGCTGCTGATGTGAAGAGATTCAAGCAACTGGACTCTCAAGCGAAGAACATCATTTGTGGTCATCTCAACAAAGGACAGTATGGCAGAGTGAGTGCACTGGAAACCTTGAAGCCTATCTGGGACCGGCTTTCAAAAGTGAATGAGGGTGTTCCCACTCAACGTGACTCCCGAGTTGATGTTCTGCGCAATCTCTTCAATCGCTTCAAAAGACTCGACAATGAAAATGTGTAGCAAACCTTCGAACGCCTCACTGATATTTCCAATGAGCTTCAAGCTCTTGGTGCTGCTGACATCACCGATCATGAGGTGGTGATGAAATTGCTGAGGTCTCTGGACAGTTCCTTCGACACTTTGGCCCTGATGATTCAAGAGCGGCCAGATTACAAGTCACTGGATCCTGCTGACATTCTTAAGAGGTTCAACACACATGAATTTCAGCAAGCAGAGAAGAGAGACATGTATGGACCCAGCTATGGTCGCCCCCGCGCTCTGAAGGCTAAAGCAAAAGCCAAGGCAATTTCTTCATCTGAAGAAGAAGAAGAGGAATATGGGAGTAGTTCTGACGGTGCTGAGGAAATTGGCAGAGAGCTGGCTATGCTGGTGAAGAAGTTCCAGAAGTTTTCCAAGAAGAACAGATTTGGAAAATCTTCAAAGTATGACTCGAAGAACACTGGAGAAGCGTATGCTCGAGACTACAATAAAAGAACCTATCACAAATGCAAGAAGCCATGCCACTACATCGCCGACTGCCCTCTTTGGCAAAAGAAGAAGAAGAAGAGCAGGGATGATGATGAATCTGATGGGAAGAAAAAGAAGTCCTCAAAGTCTTCATCAAAGTTCTCAAAGTCTTCATCAAAGTCCTCATCTCACAAGAAATCTAGTTCTAGCAAAGCTCGTGCACTCCTTGGGAAGGAAATGGATTCTGAAGAAGAATCTGATGATCAGCAAGCTGAGGAATCTGAGGAGGAGTCAGACACTGGTGTGGCAAGCCTTGCACTCGCTACTGAGTACGTCAGCAAGTCCATCTTCAACACTGAGGATAATGGTATCTCCACCAACAATGATGACTGTGCTGTTGACTACACTCCCACCTATTGCTTCATGGCTCGAGGCGCAAAGGTAACCTCACGAGAAGCTTACTTTGAAACCTCCAGTGATGATGACTCTGAGTGTGAATCTAAACCAAGCTATAAGAAACTTGCTAAAATTGCAACTGAACAACAACATGCCATGGAAAAGATTCAAAAACTGCTAGACAAAAGCGATGACCTGTTGGACGAGGAAATGGATCGTAGTCAAGCCTTGTCTGAGGATCTCAGAAGGCTTAAGTCTCAATATGACGAACTTGAAAGTTGTCATGTGTCCCTCTCAGCTGAACATGAGAAGTTGTCCTATGAATTTCTTCAAAGGAAGCAAGATATCGAGAAGCTGAGAGCGTCTCATGATGATCTTCAAAAAGAAAATGATTCACTCCTCGCTTAACAGATCAGTACCGCTCAGGAAGAATTTGTTGCACCATGCTTAAAATGCCTTGAACGTGATAATGCTAATTCTTCAGCTGAATGTTCAAATGCTTCTGTGCTTGCAATTGCTTCAACTGCTACGGTGGCCACTAACCCCTCATCTGAGGAAGCCACCGGTGATACTGATGAAAATGCAGGGCTAAAGGAATTATATGTCACTGGCATGTACAAAAGCCTCAAAGGGCATCAAACCCTGTGTGACGTGCTCAAAAAGCAAATTTTTCACAGGAACCCTAGGAAAGAGGGTATTGCCTTTGAGAGAAATCTCAACACTGATGGTTCGTATTGGAAGCCTGAGCAGTATCCCAAAACCACATGGGTTGCTGCAAAGGGACCTCCAGTAGACCCATCCACTTTATCTGGCTATACTTGTGATTCTACATATTCTTCAGATGAGTCATTTGACTCCAATTATAAACTATTCAAGAATCGGAATGGTGAGGTCTTTGTCAGATTCATTGGTACTAACTGCAGGAATGGTCCACCTGTGAAGAAAATCTGGGTTCCTAAAAGCCTTCTGGAAAATCTTCAGGTGAATGTCATCATGACACCACCAATGAAGAAGAAACTTCCTAGGGAAAATTCTTCACAGGGATCAAAGTCGTCAAATGGACGCAGACCCACTTATGGTCGCACTAATGCCTCTGCTTCGCAGGGAAACAGACAACGAGTTGATGAATATGAGCATTATTCTTCGAACCACTATGTTCACAAATCATCGAAGAATTTCTCTGCCTATTCATTCAATTAGTATAACACTCCTGTGAAGAGAAATGCATATTCTTCAATGCCTAAGTTCTCCATCAATGCACTTCGTCACATTGCTTCTCAGCCACCCATTCAGATGTGGGTGGTTAAGAAGAAGAACTAATCTCTTCTGCAGGGTCAGGTCTTCAGGCAACTAAATGTCTGATGAATTTGCTGAAGACCTGACAAAATGCCTGTTGGGATGCAGGCTAATCATGCTGGAATGAATGCTTCACTTCACACATCCCTTATGTTGCTTTATATTATTCATTGATGAAATTGTCTGACGAAATTGATCATCATCATATTCTTCGCTTTGAAGCATATGAATTTGTAAGTCAGACTAATGCTTCTACAGGATGATACACCTTCAGCCACTGAATGGGTCTTGGACAGTGGCTACACGAATCATATGACTAGAGATAGGAATCTCCTCACTGATGCTCCCCTTACTCCGTCTCATCTGAAGCATATCACTTACGCTGACAAAGGAAAAAGCAAGGTATTGGGTCTAGGTAAGGTTGCTATTTCAAAGGATCGACACATGGAAAAGGTGATGCTTGTCGAGTCCCTTGGATTCAACCTCATGTCCGTCTCAATGCTTTGTGATCTTGATATGATTGCCATCTTTGGCAAATATAGATGCATTGTGCTGTTGGAATCTGACAAATCCAAAGTCTTCGAAGGCTTTAGGAGAGGTGACTTGTATATTGTAGATTTCTCTACAGGTCCTCAGCCTGCAACATGTCTAATGGCAAAAGCTTTGGAATGCTGGCTATGGCATCGGCGACTTGGACATGCTGGAATGAGGAATTTGAGCACTCATGTCAAGAAGAAGCATATCATTGGCATCGAGGGTGTCAAATTCGTCAAGGATCACCTCTGTGGTGCTTGTGAGTCTGGAAAGATGACCAGAGCCAAGCACCAGGCGAAGACAATCATGACCTCTACTCATCCTTTTGAATTACTTCACATGGATTTGTTTGGTCCCACACATTATGCCACACTAACCAATGCAGCATCTCTCTACGGATTCGTCATTGTTGATGACTACTCTCGCTACACCTGGGTGCACATCATTACCTACAAGACTGGAGTTCAGAATGTCTTCAGGCGATTCTCCAATAGGGCCATGACGAATTATGGTATCAAGATCAAGCATATCAGGAGTGACAATGGCACTGAGTTCAAGAACACAGGCCTCGATGATTATCTTGATGAACTTGGTATTACTCATGAGCTCTCTGCTCCCTACACTCCACAGCAGAATGGAGTCGTGGAGCGCAAGAACAGAACCCTCATCGAGATGGCGCGCACTATGCTTGATGAATACAAGTCTCCTCATCACTTCTGGCCTGAAGCAATTGACACTGCATGCCACATCATCAACCGGAAGAATATCAGATGTCTATGATGGGGGAGTTGAAATTCTTCCTCGGGCTTCAAATTCGTCAACAACAAAATGGCATCTTTATATCTTAGGAGAAATACCTCAGAGACTGCCTGAAGAAATTCAGAATGCAAGACTGCAAAGGCCTCAAGATACCAATGCCAACAAATGGCCAACTCAACACTGACGAAAATGGTAAAGATTTCAATCAGAAGCTATATCGCTCCATCATTGGTTCGCTGCTTTACCTATGTGCATCTAGGCCAGATATTATGCTTAGCACTTGCATGTGTGCCCGCTTTCAAGCATCACCGAAGGAATCACACCACCAGGCTGTGAAACGAATTCTTCGATATTTGGCTGACACCCCAACGCTTGGATTATGGTATCCCAAGGGCTCATCACTTGATCTTGCTGGATATTCCGATTCTGATTATGCTGATGATCGAGTGGATCGCAAGTCAACATCAGGCACATGCCATTTCCTCGGACGATCTCTTGTATGTTGGTCCTCGAAGAAGCAGAACTGTGTTTCACTTTCTACTGCCGAGGCTGAGTACATTGCTGCTGGCGCCTGCTGCTCTGAGTTACTATGGATGAAGCAAACCCTCAAGGACTATGGCGTCAACGTGAAGAAAGTGCCACTCTTGTACGACAATGAGAGCGCCATCAAGATCGCCCACAACCCAGTGCAACACTCAAGGACGAAGCATATTGAGATTCGTCACCATTTTCTTCGTGATCATGTGCTGAAGGGAGACATCGTCATCGACCACGTGGAGACTGAAGACCAGCTTGCAGATATCTTCACAAAGCCCTTGGATGAAAGAAGGTTTTGCATGTTGCGGTGTGAGCTAAACATCTTAGAATCTTCGAATGTCCTTTGAAAAGGACACACATCCTAACGCTTATACATTCTTGATGACTTTGATGCACAACACATGAAGTAACGTTTTTCTTCAATCAATGAAGACTAACCCTCTAAGTGTGAAGAAATTAATGAAGAACTTGATTCTTAGAACCCTACGACAATTGTACGCGGTGTCTGAAATCATCATAGTTCTTATACGGTGGGTAACGCCACCACCTCTTTTTGACATTCTTCAAATTTGAGTTTTTCGTCATTTGCAATTTCGTCAAACTTTTCAAATTCGTCATTTGAGGTTATTCTTCCCTGCGTTTGGTTCTATATATATATATATTATTATTTTTTTGAGTTTTTCATGTCCTCAACAGCATCCACATATAGCTAAATTCTTCAATCGTGTTTTTCGTCATCTATGTGGATGTGATCGGACCCGCTCCCCTCTGTGATAAACTCAACCCACTCTGTTCACAAATTCTTCATATGCATTCTACTTGACACTGTTCAAAGTCTTCACTATGTTCTTGACAGCTGAAGAATTTGCGAACACATTTTGAAAATATTCTAATCAATTTTTGGCGGTTGCCACAGTAACTTCATCCCGCGCTTCGCACGTGAGGATAGAGATGAAAATGCATGTGTGACGCGTGTCACTCAGATGCGAATCGCCAGGGGCTTATCCGTCCAAAATCTTCGGGCCGCTCGGTTTTTACCGCGCCTATATAAAGGCTTGACCCCGTCAACCTCAACTCCTTTCACTCTCGCCCCTGTCGCTCTCAAACCCTAGCGCCGCCGCTGGATCTCATCGTCGTCAGAGAGGAAGAGCTTCACTGCCTCGACTTCTTCGCCGTCGTACTCGTGCCGGCCGCAGATTTCTTCACCTCCGCCGCCGCCGTAGACGTCTTTTGTCGCCAAGCTAGGGCACGGAAGATCTGAACTGACGATTTCCATCGCCTTGTCATCCAGCTCGTCGAGTTCATCCTTGGGGTAAATAAAAGTTATTTTTACCGCCCCAGTTTGATCTTTTTACTGCCACAAAATCTTCAAGTGATGTTTTTACCACTTTTCCAATTCTTCAGCACTTCCTTCTGGCCAGTCTTGAGTATTTGCATCTAAGTCACACTTAACAACAAGATTCCTCAATTGTGCAATTGCTTCAATTTGTACAACTCAGGAATCTTTGTCAAGAATACTTAGTGAAATGCGTCAAGACGATAAGGGTCAATTTCTTCACCTGGTTTATCTTGAAAAATCTCTGAGAACGCATGTGACTCTTCCCTATTTCCTCGCAACTGTATTCTATTCATAGGTACAATGTCTGCAGACGAATCACTAGGTTCTCATCAAATTAATTCATTTCCAGCATTGCTTGAGGAAAATCTTCAAACATCTTCAGTGTCCTCAAAAGTTCAAAAACCTCAGCTAAAGAAAATGACTGATGGGAAAAGACCTCAGAAGGGAAGCAAGCGGAAAGAGGAACATACCGCCTTTGAGATTCCTGACGATCTGTATGATGGATATTGCACTCCTGATGAGGAAACACATGGAAAGGAAACAAAGGAGCAGCGCAAAACGCGCATGCAAAAGATCAAGAGGTACTGGACATACCAGTGGAGGGATTACAATTTCGTCACCTCCAAGTACATGAAGGACTTTGCTGTGAAGCCTCCGTGCAATAGGACACCACTTGCTAAAGGCCAAACTGCTCATCCGACTAGCATCCGTAGGGGTGAAGAATTCCCCAAAGAATGGGCAAAGCAACAGGCTAAATTGCAGAAACAGGCCAAAAAGGCTGTTGATGAATTCAACAAAGCCACAAAGGCCTCAGCTGAAGCTGGTGCTAGTGGCAGTGCAAGTGCTCCGAAGAAAGCCATGCACAAGAAGCCTGCCAGCAAACCAAAGCCGTCAGTCCCAAAGGCTTCAGCACCTAAGATCTCAAAATCTTTAGTGCCTCCTCTTGCTACAAGTTCTTCAGTGGCAGCAGCAAAATCTTCAACACCAGTCATGCTCGCATCTTGCCATCGCACCGAGGGCTTTCCAACAGCCCCAATTGCTGCATCAAGTGCCTCAGCCTGTGGGCAACCATCGTCTTCACTGCCCAAGCTGAAGAAAAAGGTCACAACTGGCCGTGGAACTAGGCCAAGTCCCAAGAGCAAGGCCGTCGTGCCTCAGGCTGACGAACAAAGGCTGGCTGACGAAGATGAACTTGCTGAGTTCCTCAGACGAATGCAAGAGCAAGCAGCAGTTGCTAAGAATTCTTCAGTCCCTATGCTGCTGGACCCCAAGAAGTTTCTAGACTTCATTGACATCTGGTGCACCAAGCCAGACACGCCCCTTGACGAATTGAATCTGCCTCCTGGTCCGAGTCATGTGTTATCCGCTTTCATTTTGAATGAGAAGCATAAAATTGCTCAGGCGAAACTGGTGAGGAAACAACAGCTGCAGAAAGAGAAAGAGCTGCGGAAGAACATGCTTTCCATTTCCCCTCAGCAGCTTGTAGCTTTACAGACTGAGATTCAACAGCTGTCTGAGGAATTTGAAAGACAGTCGAGTCACTGCTGTGGTGTGCGCGACAGATTCATCACTGCAACCAACCAGGTTGTTGAAGACCACAACAAGTGCGAAGCCGCCAAGTTTGGTACTGTGCCACCCACAAGTTCTTCAGCTTCACCACCACCTGCTCCGGCTAGTGAGACTGCGCCCTTATCTCCGCCAGAACCAGCCAGGGCGACTGCATCAGTCGTTCCAGAAGAAACTGAACCAACAAACTCCTCAGCAGCAGTACCACCAGCGTCCTCATCTGTAAGGCATATCACACTTCCTTCTGCATCAAAAGTGAAGAAAACCAAAACTGCTAAGAAGGAAGCAAAGAAGAGAAAAGCTTCAGCTCCTCCTGCCAACACTGCACTAGTGAAGAAAGTGAAGACGGCACCATTGTCTTCAGAAGATCCGATTGATGCCATACCGCTCTCATCAGCGCCCCCTACTCCTGCCACTGCAAATCTTCAACTTGTTCCATATGGGGTGGAATATGAAATTTCTCAGGCTGTTGTAGATGTCACTGAAACCCACTCTGCTGCTACCACAGAGCAAGTGGATGAAGAGATTGAAGTCGAAGATGATGCTTCGCTTCACCAAGTTGTGTCACGGAAGCCCTCACAGGTTCCGCTGACTGAAGAAAATGACACTGCTTTGTCTGCAAGCAGTGAAGCAACTGAAGAGGATGTGGATATAGATGGTGCTACAACCCCACCGATCGTTGATGACTTTTGGGAAGCTTTCCATCCAAACTCGCCCCTCACCACACCTCTGTCACAAGTGCCCCAGTCACCCGCCGTCACTGAAGAAATTCATACGGGCTCTGAGGAGAAACAACCATCACCCCTCCAGAGCATTCCTGAAGAAATACCAGCTGCAGCAGCTGATGAAACTGCTCAAGATGAGCCCACTATTGACATCGTAAATACATCTCCTCGTGCAGACTCAATTCCTTCAGCAGACACAGATACAGTTCCTACCGCCACTGCTGAGGAAATTGCTAAGTCTCTTGCTGTGACCGATCCCAATGATTCCACTGGGTCCCCGCGACCAGTGTTTGTTGTTCGCAAGAAGATGCATAACCTTCAGCCAGTGCCAGTGATGCCCAAGATTGGCAGAACCCTCAGGCGGCCTCAGTTCGACAACGCCAAATTCTTCGAAGAGAAGAATTTCTTCATAGGCGAGTCCCCTTATGACTCAGCCAAGATCAGGCGCCTGCGATTCTGGACAAGGACGCAGATGAATTTTTATGCATCGCTACTGTTTGACAAGAAGAAAGTATTTCCTCATCGCCATATTCCTCACGTGGATATGGAGTCTCTACCGTGCTTTCGGCCAGTCCTGGTTGTTCTTCACGATGCAGGATTATTTAGCTTCTGCTCTGACGTGTGCGATTGGAATGAAGAACTCATTCTTCAGTTCTACGCCACTGTGCATTTTTCTGGAGAGGCTGAAGACATTGCAACATGGGCACTGGAATGGATGAGTGAAGATACTCACTATAAAGCACCAATTGAAGAACTTCTTCGTGCTCTCCCAGTTGATCCGCCCCAAGATGACGCAAAAAGAATATATGAAGAACCTGAGCTGCCTGACCACCTGATGCAAGTGCTGATGAAGCCAATGGCTGAAGGAGATGCTCCTAGGACAACATTCCTCGTGAAGGACTTGCTCTATGTGCCAAAGACTGTTTTTCGCATTCTGTCCAAAACCCTCAGTCCAATTAAGGGTCACAACTCGAACACTGAAGAAGTTGTGGGAATTATGAAGAACTTGTTGTTCCACACAATTCATGGCACTCCCATCAACATTCATGACTTCTTTCTGAGGACTTTGGTCATAGTGGCACAGTCGCCTTTTGATCTCAAGCCATATGCTCCGTGGATCATGAGATTCATCAGATCCCGATCTGCTATTCACTACAAGGCTGACCGTTAGAATCACTTGACCTATTTGCCTGAAGTAGAAGTTCTTCAGAACACCATCTCCACAGTACCTGGCAAGGGCAAGACACCCATAGATGAAGGCTTACGTCCTCTGGATGGACATTTTCTTTAACCAATCTCCAGCTCCAATGGTGATGAATCTGCTAGCCAGGATACAGCAGCAAAAGCTTCAAGGCCAACTACTTCACCAGAAGCACCACGCGTCATGATGGACCGTGAGCTGCTTATAAGCCTTCACCAGAAAGTGGACAGGAATCACAGATGGGTTAAGCGTCAGTTTGCTACAGTTCAAGCCAACATGACTGTGACGCATAACTCAGTCCGCAAAAACCGCTACTATCTTCATGAGATATTTGACAGATTATGGGCCATCCTTTCGCATCTCAAGACCGATGAAGAACTTGCTGATTTGGACTTCCAGATGAACTTTGACTAGGCAGAACAGCCAAGGAAGAAGTACAAGAAAGTCCAAGTTCCTCCACTTATGCCAAGCTTAGAGTCTTCATCCCGCACCACTGATGAAAATGAAGCTATTGAAGATTATGCGACTGGTCCATCTGCTTCACGCGACCCCGACACCGCTGGCGCTCCCTAGTCTTCACCGCGATGTTTTTCTTCAGGGGCGTTAGTCCTCGCCTTGTCTCCTTTTGGTCATCTGATGACAAAGGGGGAGAAGTGTGAGTTAGTCTTCAAGCGGGTCGATATATGGGCTGTTTTTTTGCTTAAGTTGCAACTCTTGGACTTTGCCGGATTTGCTCTTTGATGAGTTGTAACTTAAATACAGTTGGTCGTCTGACACTTTTGCTACATTTATGATGCGTGCTCTGATCCTAATATATATGTTCGTTATGCATGCACAATTTCTTTAGACACCAATTTTCATCATGCATTCATATTCTTCAAATATCTTATGATCATGCATGATTGGATTCCAAGATATAGGGGGAGATCTCCACAATTTCAACCTGTCATGTGCAGTTGTAATCCAAAGCAAATTCCTTATATGCACATCTTCAGGGGGAGTTCCTCAATATCTTGTAACCAATTTCTTCAAACTCTGTACTTACACTTCAATTATCTTTACTCCCGTTGAAAGCCTAACCAATTTGTCATCAATCACCAAAAAAGGAGATTGTAAGTGCATCAAGTGCCCCCTTAGTGGTTTTGGAGTTTTGAAGACAAATAGGTTGAGGAACTAATGTGTTTGTGAGTATACACAGGAGACAGAGTCCTTGAAGATTTGGTTTAACACATGGAAGACGACCCCTAAAAATAGATTTCTTCAAGTGAAGAATTTGATGATGAAATTGGTACGGCCTTTGAAGAAATTGATGTGAAGACTTTGAAGCTTGAAGACTTTGGTTTTCGTAGTTTCTTTTCTTCTTTTTTGAGTCATAGGAAAAACCATACTGTTAAAGGGGGTCTAGGTGAAACACATTTCACATTTCCAAAGTGATGCTCAAACTTACTAAAACCCATACACAAGCCGCTTCGAGTGAAGCCTTTGGAAATATCCAGTACAGCTGACGCATTTGCTAGCGACAATGACGAAGTTCATCTGGTCACTGACGAATTTGGTCATGCTGAGGAGTTAGGAGTTCACCAGTGCAAGCTGCCTACCGTGAGGAAATTGAGTGCCCTGACGAAATTGAGAGTACAATTTTCTGACCGTTGCTGCGCCGAGTGCCAGCTGTCGAGTGGATCCTTATCCTGACAACGGTCGAATCAGACAAGAGCATTTATGTCATTTTATGTCGGGTTGCCCCCTGGCTATAAATAGCCGCCCCCAACCACTTGTTGGTTGGCTGCTCCGAGAGAACTTGACACTTGTCATTTGAGAGCAACCCATCCTCTGACGACTTTGTGAAAAACCCAAGTGAGGAAAAACCCAACCAGAGCCTAAGTGATTGAGCATCACTGAAGAGATTGATCTGTGTGATCCGACACTTGTTACCTTTGAGGACTGTCATTCCTCCAGACGGTTAGGCGTCATGTTCTGAGCACCCAAGAGTAATTGTGGTGTGCCGGTGAACAAGTCTGTGAAGGTTTTGGAAGTCTACCTTGAAGACTTACCACGAGTGATTGGGCGAGGTCTAAGTGACCTTAGCTCAAGAGGAATATGGTGAGGACTAAGTGTTCTCTGAGTTACGACTCAGCCGCCTCAACCAGACGTACAGTTGATGCAGCAACTGGAACTGGTCTACCAAATTCCATTGTCTTCACCGAGCCAACCTGGTTTCAAATTCCTCACCCTCCCTTACTTTATTCCGCTGCTGAAGAATTTGTGATCTATCCTCTGACGAATTTGAACTGAAGTATTTGATCATGCTATCGTTTATTTTCTCAGTTCATGTTCTTCATGCGTGTTGATTGTATGATTGCATGTTCTTCACCCTTATATATTATGTTCACATGTACTCTGATTCTGTGATGACTTAGTTTCCCTTGCGTTTCTATTTCTTCACTCTGATCTTCGTCAAATTCATCAGAGTTTGACGAATTTCTAATAATCTCCCATTCACCCCCCTCTGGGAGATAACCTGCGCTTTCAGGGTCGACAGCCGGCGGCACCTCCTGGTCGGCTGTCGGGTCGGCCTCCGGCTCGTGGTCGCTGGATTCGCCGCAACCGGCTGCTTCCTCGGCGGCCGCGCGGGCATCCGCCTCCGCCTGGAGGGCCGGGTAGTCTACCGCTTTGGAGCGATGCTCCGCAACCGGCGACGGCGGTGGCGACGACGCCGTCCACTCCGGCCACGCGGCCTCCTCCGCGGCCCGCCGCCGCCTCGCCACGAACTCAGCTATGGCGTCGCCCCATGCCTTGGCTGACGCCGCGGCCATCTCCTTCTCGGCCTCGGCCTGGGCCCTCCAGGCGCCCCGCTCGGCGTCCTCTAGGGTGGAGCCAGATTGGCAGGCCGCGAACACCTCTTCGGTGGTCTCCGCCACCTCGCGCTCCTTCGCGCCGCTCCGGCCCCGCCGCCGGTCGGACTCCTCCGCAGCTGCCTCTGCCGCGGCTGCCTCCGCCAGCTCGAGGGCGCTCCTGGATAGTGCGCAAGGCAGATGAAGAAGAAGAAAAGAGAAGAGAACAACAGCAGCAGCGGCAGATAAGGCAACAACTCAACCGCAAAAGGAAACTTACCCTATGGCCACGGGAACCGATCGCGTTGGGCCCGCCGACGGCGCGCCTTCTTGGCAGACCTCTTCAGGGCGCCCGTCTGCGCCGCAGCAGGGCGCTTCGCGGCCGGCCGCGCCTCGACCGGCTGCTTCCCGTGCGGCCGGCTTGAGCCCACCGGCTCCCCGGTCGCCCTCCTCTGCCGCCCCCTGGGGGCGGCCCCATCGCCCGCCTCCGCGTCCTGGGGAGCTGCATCGCCCATCTCGTCCTCGTCATCTTCGTCGTCATCCGGCCACTCGCGCAAAACATCCGGGATCAGAGACTTACCGGCTTGAGCGGAGCCGCCGGCTTCCGCGTCCGCGAGGCGCTCCTCGCCGCCTTCGGCTCCCGCGTTGCCGGCCTCCTCGTCCTTCGGGTCCGATTCATCCCGGTCCGGCTGCAGAACCATGGGACTCGGGCCGTCATTCACCAGCTGGCTCGAAAAGCGCTGCAGCCGGCCCAGGGCATCAGGGCGCATGAGGAGGGTAGACGTCGCGAAGAACAAGGACCAGAGACTCACCGCTGGCACCGGGTCATCCCGGCTGTACGGCTCCTTGCCAAACCGCCACTCCTTCACCTTGAGCCCGACGGCGGAGACGTCGTTGACGCGCACAGCGATCTCCTCCGGCGTCAGCTCCTTTGTCGACAGCTAGCAGGGGTCGCACCGGCTGCTCATATCGCATATCCGGTGCGACCGCCGCTGCAGCGGCAAAACCCGGTGGCTGATGATGGCGGCGATGAGGTCCACGGCGGTGAGCCCCTCACGGTCCGACATCTCCTTGACCCGGCGGCAGATTCCCAAGATCTTCGCGGACGGGCTCTTCGGGTTGTGCCCCCAGTTTAGCTTCTCGGCCGGGTGCACGTCGACGAAGGGAGGGAGGTTGATGCGGTCATTGGTCGGGTCCGCGTTGTTCACGTAGAAGAAGGACTTCTGCCACTTTTTGGCGGAGTCCTCGAGCAGCAGCTTCGGGAAGGGGCCCGCCGTCTGGGTAACCGGCACGGCCGCCCCGCACTCGGACATGACGCCGGCGGATGCTCCTTGCTGCTTGAGGTAGAACATCCGGCACCACAACTCCACGTACGGGAGGATGCCGACGTAGCCCTCGCACAGTGTTGTGAAGCCAACGAGCTGCAGAATGGCGTTCAGCCCTAGATGGTGCAGCTGGAGACCGAAGTAAGGGAGGAAGCGCCTGAAGAAGACGCTCGCGGGAAGCCCGAGCCCGCGGAGGAAGTGGGTGTAGAACACCACCACTTCGCCACTCCGCAGCGCTGGCGCCATCTCCTCGCCGGGCACGCGCGCCTCCACCTCCGCCACCGGCGGCAGCCACCGCGTGCGGCGAAGGTAGTCGATGTCGTCGTCGGTGACAACCGACCCCTCCCAAGAACCTTTCGGTGGCGCCATTGGGAAGAGCGGGAGAAGCGCGTGCGAAGGAGAAAGGAAGCGGCGGTGGTGGAGCGAAGGCAGAACGGCCGCGTAAGGGTCGCAGCACGGTGCGGTGGCAGCTCTCGCGGGCAATGGCGCGCGGGCGACGGCGTACGGCGGCGGTGTGCGCAAGAAGGAAGATGGGGAGGCAGAGGCGAAGCAACGGGCGGGGGCAAAGGAGCGAATGCCTCGGCCTCTCCCCCTCCCTTCCCTTTTAAAGACCATGTGGAACGTGGGGGAGTGGGATTGTTTGCGCCCACAATCCCCACTCCCCCGCAATGCGCGGGCGCGTTAAGGACATGCCTTAACTGTCCCGAGAATTCCAACAGGCGCGTGCGGCCGCAGTAAATCCCGCGCGCGGGCCGAGGCCACGGCCTGGTGGGACCCAGCCCGCCGCGACGTCCCGTCGTGCGTGTGGCCTGGCAGGCCTCTTCGGCCGCTGGGCTGCACGTGACGGGGTTTCGTCTGGCTACTGGCGCGCTCCCCCGTATCGGCTGGACCAGCCGGCCGAACCGTTCGGACCCCGGCGCAATCCAGTACCTCAACCCGGCTCCCGGCAGCCAGCGAACGGCGACCTCAAGCCGACACTTCCTCGCCACGCAGCCGCGCTCCTTCGGGGAGGGGATAAGCTGCAAAGCCTCCCCCGCCTGGAGCCGGCGAGCCTTTACAGCTTCGGGGACTACTGTCGGGGGTATGACCCCTAGGTAGGCAAGCGAACCCGGAGCCCCTTTTCAAAAACGTCAGGGCAGCCCGTGCTCCTCCCCGCCGGCTGGCCGGCCGGCCGGCTTCCCAACGCGAGCCGGCTAGGCCCGGCCCCGGGCCGGGTCCGGATGTCCGCTAGCCGGCTAACGACGGGTCAGCGGCCGTTCCATCGCTCCCAACGACAAGACAACCCTCCACGATGCGAGAGCGTGGCTACAGTACAATCCGTCTCGGGAAGGCGCAGCGGCAGAGCTGCCAACCCTGCTGACCGGGATGGCCAGCGTTAGCACCAGCGCGCCACTGCAGTCCCCACAACGCCAACCACTCCGTGACGCACCAGGCGACGGGCCAGAGTGCCGAGCAGCCGGCGGGCCCCACGGCCGGCTCCAGACGCCGACATCCGGGTCCCGCAGTGTGCGATTTTACCTATGTAACCCTAGGGGGTCGGGCTATAAGACCCCCCAGGAGGCCTCCATGCAGGGGGTTCGCTCTCTCTCAGTCGTCTTCTTCTTCGTTCAGCTCAGCTCAGTAGCAACACTCACACACACAGGAGAGGCCGAATGGAGAACTAGCTCCTTCTCCCTCCTCCACCCAAACAGCTCCAGGAGCACCATTGTAACCTTTCAGCCTATCATCCCATTCGGCAGGACTAGGGGTGTTACCTCCCCGGAGGGCCCCGAACCTGGGTACGCCTTGTGTCTCTCGCACGCGTGTGCCAACCTCGCTTCCGGAACCCACCGGCGTCCTCACGCAGCCCCCCACTTTCAGCCATCTCAGGGCATCTGCCGCGATTTCACCACGACAACACATGAGCAGTGCATAGAGCATGTGGCCTGTTTTTGTCATTCCATACAACTTCCCACCCTGGATGTGCATGGACCAATCCAATTTCATGATGGCATTGCTGAGTTCTGGAAAATACTCACCAGGAAAGGATTTTCATGTATTTATGCAGCCACTGATAGCAGATATGCGGAAGATGTGGGCTGGTGTGAAAACAATATATGTATGCACGACAAAACCATTCAATTTGCGTGCGATGCTTATTTGGTCCATTCATGATTATCCTGCATGTGGCACTACCTCAGGTCAGAGCACAAAGGGTTATTACACATGTGTGCATTACGATGAGAATCCTTTCTTTGAGAAACTGAAAAATAAAATTAGATACATTAACCATCATCGATTCCTTCCTACCCATCATTGTTTTAGAAGACAGAGAAAACCGTTTACTAACAAGAAAGAGCATAGGGATCCACCAAGGAAATTCACAAGCAAAGAAGTTGATCAGTACTTACAGCGTGCTAAGGATAATTTCAAACCAGGAAAGTACCCTGGTAATGCAAGTAGAAAGAGAAAGCACACGGGTAATAATCCCACATGGTACCTGAGGGTGAGCTTACATGATTTGCCATACAGGAAGGATCTTTTGTTACCTCACAACCTGGATGTTATGCACATTGAGAAGAACATATGTGAGAGTATCATTGGTACACTCCTTGAACTTGATGGTAAGAACAAGGATACCATCAGCGCAAGATTGGATTTACAGCATCTGATAATGTGGGAAATGCATTGGTTACAAGAAGATAAGAAGAAGAAGAAGGGTGATGTCTACTACGCAACTTTATTCTTGTAGACTCTGTTGGGACTCCAAGCGCAGAGTTTTGTAGGACAGCAGCAAATTTCCCTCAAGTGGATGACCTAAGGTTTATCAATCCGTGGGAGGCGTAGGATGAAGATGATCTCTCTCAAACAACCCTGCAATCAAATACAAGAAATCTCTTGTGTTCCCAACATACCCAATACAATGGAAATTGTATAGGTGCACTAGTTCGCCGAAGAGATGGTGATACAAGTGTAGTATGGAGAGTAGATATAGGTTTTTGTAATCTGAAATAATAAAAACAGTAAAGTAGCAAGTAACAAAAGTGAGCACAGACGATATTGCAATGCTTAGAAACAAGGCCTAGGGTTCATACTTTCAATAGTGCAATCTCTCAACAGTGCTAACATAATTGAATCATATAACAATCCCTCAACGTGCGATACAGAATCACTCCAAAGTTCCTATTAGCGGAGAACATAAGAAGAAATTGTTGTAGGGTACGAAACCACCTCAAAGTTATCCTTTCCGATCAATTTATTGAGCCATCCCTATAACTGTCACAAACAGCCCTAGAGTTCGTACTAAAATAACACCATATGATACACATCAACCAACTCTAATGTCACCTAATACTTCAATGTCACCACAAGTATCTGTGAATTGATTATTCGATATGCATCAAACAACTTCAGATTCATAATATTCAATCCACACAAAGAACTTCAAAGAGTACCCCAAAGTTTCTATCGGAGAAAATAAGATGAAAACGTGTACCAACCCATATGCCTAGATTACCCCAAGGTCACGGGAATCCGCAAGTTGATTACCAAAACATATATCAAGTGACTCGATAGAATACCCCATTGTCACCACGGGGACCCACATGCAAGACATACATCAAGTGTTCTCAAATCCGAAATATTCAATCCGACAATAACGAAACCTCAAAGGGAAAGACTCAATTCATCACTAGAAGATAGAGAGGGAAGAAACACCATATGATCCAGCTATATTAACAAAGCTCGCGGTACATCAAGATCGTGCCAAATCAAGAACACGAGAGAGAGAGAGATCAAACACATAGCTACTAGTACATACCCTCAGCCCCGAGGGTGAACTACTCCATCCTCGTCATGGAGACCGCCGGGATGATGAAGATGGCCTCCGGTGATGATTTCCCCCTCCGGCAGGGTGCCGAAAAGGCCTCCACATGGGATCTCTTCGGAATAGAGGCTTGTGGTGGCGGAGTCGAAGTTCTAGGTTTATTTCTTGGGGTTTCTCTATTTATAGGAATTTTCAGCGTTGGAATCACACGAAAAGGAGTTACGAAGGGCCCACAAGGTATCACGGCGCCACCCCCCGGGTCGCACCATGTTGCCTTGTCACCTCCTCGTGGCTCTTCTGGTCCTCCCATGAAACTTCAGGGGTCTCTTTTGTTCCAAAAAAACCGTCAAAATTTTTGGGGTCAATCCAAGAACTTTTATTTCTGCACAAAAAACAACACCACGGTAGTTCTGCTGAAAACAGCGTCAGTCCGGGTTAGTTCTATTCAAATCATACCAAAACCATATAAAATTGTTATAAACATGGCATGAATACTTCATAAATTATAGATACATTGGAGACGTATCAGCATCCCCAAGCTTAATTCCTGCTCGTCCTCGTGTAGGTAAATGATAAAAGAAATAATTTATGAAGTGTGAATGCTAACATAGTGCATAAGCTTGATAAATGATAATTGCAATCACTTTTTCTAGCATCACTATATATCATAAACAGTAGGTCATCTCATAAAACTTCTCATGATCAAGTAGCAAGCTATTCACATGTTAAAGTATAGACCATCAACTTTCTTGAAAACTAACAAACTATGTTTTCAGTCATCAAACAATTACAATTCATCTTATTTTCAGGAAGGGTCTATGTAAGAGCTTTGTTTTAGCAAATTCCACATACTCAACTATCATTTAGTCTTCCATGATTGTTGACACTCAAAGCATATTTTTAGAACAAACCGTTTCAGTCAAACACATAGGAAGGTAGGGGCTTAATGTTTCGCCTCCCAACTTATTTATCTCAGGGATAATGTCAACAATAATAACTCATGATCACCTATATTCAACTGGATATATGTGCTTGGATCATTCCCTACCACATGATGCTTGCCCACTAAAGCGGAATAGGGATGAACATTACTGACTCTTGGATAAAAGTAAATACAGAAAAGTAAAAGATAGGCCCTTCAGAGAGGGAAGCAGAGGTTGTCATGCGCTTTTTATTTTTGGATGTGCAAGCTCTTAATGGAAAGGAACGTCACTTTATATTGCCCCTTGTGATAGCAACCTTTATTATGCAGTCTGTCACTTTTATTTCTTCACCATCACAAGTTCGTACAAAGCTTATTTTCCCTTGCAATAAAAGATCATACATATTTAGGAGCAATTTTTATTGCTTTTTGCACCGATGACAATTTACTTGAAGGATCTTATTCAATCGATAGGTAGATATGGTGGACTCTCATGACAAGAAACTGGGTTTAAGGGTTTTTGGATGCACAAGTAGTATCTCTACTTAGTACGAATTTTTGCCTAGCAAAAGATCCTAAGCAAGCACCACATGTTAGAGGATCCATGACAATATAACTTCTATGTGAATATAAACAAACATAACTCATTACATTGTCTTCCTTGTCCAACATCAACTACTTGATCAAGTTTGAAAATAATTAATGGGGGCTCACAATCATAGAAGATGTCCATGATAGTATATTTATATGTGAAATCTCTCTTCCTTCAATATTCTTTCATGAATTGTTCAAGTGACCAATGCTATGTTTGCTAACTTTCAATAAATTTTACCACTTATACTTCTTATATGTGAAGTCAATACTCCCCATGGGACAAGCATATGAAGCACGTATAATTTCAAATTTATGATATTCAATTCATTTAATAATTTACTCTTGGGATATAAATGAAGCACGAGAGCAAATGACAAACTACTCCAAAAGGTATAAGTGAAGAACAAAGAGTAGTTAAGTGAATGTGTAGCTATGTGAAGACTCTCTCTCAATAAAGATTTCAGATCCAAGCATTTTATTCAAACAAACAAAATAAAAGAAAAGGACACTCAAAGAATAGCACATATCATGTGAACAAGTAAAAACTTAGGCTAACCGATAGGTGTTGATGAAGAAATGTGGGATGCCTACCGGGGCATCCCCAAGCTTAGTTGCTTGAGATTTCTTGGAATGTTATCTTGGGGAGCCTTGGGAATCCCCAAGCTTGAGCTCTTGTGTCTCCTTAATTCCTCTCATATCATGGCTTCTCCTAAATCTTAAAAACTTCATCCACACAAAACTCAACAAGAACTCATGAGATAAGTTAGTATAAATCAACTCAAAACCTTAACATTATCTACTGTAGAAAATCATTAAAATTATAATTAAACATTGGATACTAAATGCCTCTACATATTTAATACTCCTATCCACAAATAGAAACATTAAATAGGCAAACATATGCAAACAATCCAACTATAACAGCAATCTGTCAAAATAGAACAGTCTGTAAAGGGGGAATAAAAATTCATAGTTCCCTAACTCAAAAAGTTCTGAAAAATTACCACGTGATAGAGAACTCATTCATGCTTACTTTGTAAAAAATTCAGATTTTTATCATGTTCTGACAATTCACATAAATTCTGGACATAACAGAAAACTTTCTGTTTTTAAACAGCAACACATAAACTTGCAAACTGATCATGGTAAAGGATATACTTGAAATTTTATTGAACTAAAAGATACAAAACATGATTGTTGATAACATCAAGAAAATCTCAACAAAATAAAATGACCTCCAAGCAAAACTCATATTATGTGACGAATACAAATATAGTTCCGAGTGAGGTTACCGATAGTGTTGAAGACGAAAGAGGGGATGCCTTCCGGGGCATCCCCAAGCTTAGACGCTTGAGTATTCCTTGAATATTACCTTGGGGTGCCTTGGGCATCCCCAAGCTTAGGGTCTTGCCACTCCTTATTCTCCTCATATCGTTGTCTCACCCAAAACTTGAAAACTTCAATCACATAAAACTTAATGGAACTCCGTGAGATAGGTTAGTATGAAAATAAATCATTCACTTTGGTACTGTAAAGACAAGATTCATAATTGTTCTCACATAATACCTACTGTATTCTATCATTTCCAAAATTTATATTACTCAATATAAGCTATGGAAACACTAAAACAAGCAAACTATGCAATAAAAACAGAATCTGTCAAAAACATAACAGCATGTAGTGAGCGAATTAAAAAGCGTACTTCTGTAACTCCAAAAATTCTTAAAAATTAGGAAAACTTAAAAAATTTGTAACCCAATACTGTGTAAAAATTTCAGAATCACGCTCTAGTACAGCATAGAAATTCCAGCACTGGACGCAAAAGTTTATGTTTTTGCACAGAATCAAATCAACAAGCATCCACACTATCCCAAAGGCTTTACTTGGCACATTATTGAAAGAAAACATAAAAAAAAAACATGATTACTACAGTATCTTAATCATGTGGACACATAAAAACAGTAGATACAAATATTGGGTTGTCTCCCAACAAGCGCTTTTCTTTAATGCCTTTTAGCTAGGCATGATGATTTCAATGATGCTCACATAAAAGTAAAGAATTGAAACATACAAGAGAGCATCATGGATCACATGGCAAGAACGATTAAGTCTAAAACACTTCCTATGCATAGGGATTTTGCGAGTAAACAATTTATGGGAGCAAGAATCAACTAGCATAGGAAGGCAAAACAAGTATAACTTCAAAACTTTCAACACATAGAGAGGAAACTTGATATTATTGCAACATCTACAAGCATATGTTCCTCTCTCATAATAATTTTCAGTAGCATCATGAATGAATTCAATAATATAACTAACACATAAAGCATTCTTTTCACGATCACAAGCATAGAATTTTTACTACTCTCCACATTAGCAAATTTCTTCTCATCAATAATAGTCGGAGCAAATTCAATGAAATAACTATCGTGTGATACTTGATTGGCATAATCCAATTGAAAATTAAAATCATGATGAAAAGTTTCATAGTTATCATTATTCCTATAGCATACATGTCATCACAATAATCATCATAGATAGCAACTTTGTTGTCATAATCAATTGAAACCGCTTCCAAAATAGTGGAATCATCACTAAATAAAGTTATGACCTCTCCAAATCCACTTTTATCATTATTCCAATAAGATTCAACACCCTCCAAAATAGTTGAATCATTAGTACCTAGAGTTGACACTCTTCCAAACCCACTTTCATCAATATAATCATCATAAATAGGAGGCATGCAATCATCATAATAAATTTGCTCATCAAAAGTAGGGGGACTAAAAAGATCATATTCATCAAACATAGCATCCCTAAGCATATGGCTTTGCATATCATTAGAATCATGGATATTCAAAGAATTCATACTAACAACATTGCAATCATGCTTATCATTCAAGGAACTCACATTAAACATTTTGTTAAATTCTTCTTCTACAATCTTAGCACAATTTTCCGATCCATCATTTTCCACAAAGACATTATAGAGATAAAGCATTTGAGGCAACCTCAATTCCATTTTTTTTGTAGTTTTCTTTTATAAACCAAACTAGTGACAAAACAAGAAACTAAAAGATTCAATTACAAGATCTAAAGATATACCTTCAAGCACTCACCTCCCCGGCAACAGCGCCGCAAAAGAGCTTGATGTCTACTATGCAACTTTATTCTTGTAGACTCTGTTGGCCTCCAAGCGTAGAGTTTTGTAGGACAGCAGCAAATTTCTCTCAAGTGGATGACCTAAGGTTTATCAATCCATGGGAGGCATAGGATGAAAATGATCTCTCTCAAAAAACCCTGCAATCAAATACAGGAAATCTCTTGTGTCCCCAACACACCCAATACAATGGTAAATTGTATAGGTGCACTAGTTCGGAGAAGAGATGGTGATACAAGTGTAGTATGGATAGTAGACATAGGTTTTTGTAATCTGAAATAAGAAAAACAGCAAACTAGCAAGTATCAAAAGTGAGCACAAACGGTATTGCAATGCTTAGAAACAAGGCCTAGGGTTCATACTTTTACTAGTGCAATCTCTCAACTATGCTAACATAACTAAATCATATATCAATCCCTCAACGTGCAATAAAGAATCACTCCAAAGTTCCTATTAGCGGAGAACATAAGAATAAATTGTTGTAGGGTATGAAACCACCTCAAAGTTATCCTTTCCGATCAATCTATTTTGAGCCATCCCTATAAGTGTCAGAAATAGCCCTAGAGTTCGTACTAAAATAACACCATATGATACTAATCAACCAACTCTAATGTCACCAAGATGCTCCAATGTCACCACAAGTATCCGTGAGTTGATTATTCGATATGCATCAAACAACTTCAGATTCATAATATTCAATCCACACAAAGAACTTCAAAGAGTACCCCAAAGTTTCTATCGGAGAAAAGAAGATGAAAACGTGTACCAACCCATATGCCTAGATTACCCGAAGGTCACGGGAATCCGCAAATTGATTACCAAAACATACATCAAGTGACTCGATAGAATACCCCATTGTCACCACGGGTATCCACTTGCAATACATACATCAAGTGTTCTCAAATCCGAAATATTCAATCCTACAATAACGAAACCTCAAAGGGAAAGACTCAATTCATCACAAGAAGATAGAGAGGGAAGAAACACCATATGATCCAACTATATTAACAAAGCTCACGATACATCAAGATCGTGCCAAATCAAGAACACGAGAGAGAGACAGAGATCAAACACATAGCTACTAGTACATACCCTCAGCCCCGAGGGTGAACTACTCCCTCCTCGTCATGGAGACCGCCGGGATGATGAAGATGGCCTCCGGTGATGATTTCCCCCTCCGGCAGGGTGCCGAAAAAGGCCTCCACATGGGATCTCTTCGGAACAGAGGCTTGCGGCGGTAGAGTCGAAGTTCCAGGTTTATTTCTGGGGGTTTCTCTATTTATAGGAATTTTCAGCGTTGGAATCACTTGAAAAGGAGTTACGAAGGGCCCACAAGGTATCACGGCGCCACCCCCCGGGTCGCGCCGTGTTGCCTTGTCACCTCCTCGTGGCTCTTCTGGTCCTCCCACAAAGCTTCGGGGGTCTCTTTTGGTCCAAGAAAAAGGTCAAAATTTTTGCGGTCCATCCAAGAACTTTTATTTCTGCACAAAAAACAACACCACGGTAGTTCTGCTGAAAACAACGTCAGTCCGGGTTAGTTCTATTCAAATCATACCAAAACCATATAAAATTGTTATAAACATGGCATGACTACTTCACAAATTATAGATACGTTGGAGACGTATCAAAGGTTTCTTACAAAAAGTATCCCGCACCATGAACATTTAGGGTTTAGGGTTACCATGAACACTTATTAAGGAAGAAAAAATAAAGTTGTGCAAGTTTCCGGCTAATGTCAAATCCCAGATGGTCACGCTGCAAACCTGGCAACATATGTGGATGTTCTGACTGGTAAATTACACGGTCTAAAGACGCATGATTACCACATACTCCTGCAAACTATCTTACCTGCTGGTCTTAGAGGCATTGTCCCCAAGGAGATGTATGAGGCTATCGCTGAACTAGGAAGATTTTTTAAGGAGTTGTGTGCCAAGACATTAAGAATCGACATTGTGAAGCAATTGAGACTTGACATTCCTAAAATTCTTTGCAAGCTTGAGAAGATCTTCCCACCTGCTTTCGTCGATGTAATGGTGCACCTAGCTGTACATCTTCCGGTTGAGGCACTACTAAGGGGACCTATCCAATATGGTTGGATGTTTCAAGTTGAGAGAAGGCTTGGGTACCTCAAGTCAACTATGCGAAACAAAGCAAGGCCCGAAGGTTCAATTGCGGAGGCCTATATCAGTGATGAGTGCTTGAATTTTTGCTCCAGGTATTTGAAAGATGACACAGAAACCACATTTAACAAGGCAGATAGGAACATGCATAAGAGTGATAAGAAGGATAAAAAAGCAGGAATCTAGGAGAGGAGGCCTAGGTATGTTTTTAGATGGTGGTGTTGTTGGCATTGGGGCGGCCCATAAGAAAACATGCTCGGATGAATGGGGCAAAATGCATAGATATATACTTGACAGCTGTCCAGAAGTAGAAATGTACATGGAATAAGTTTCAATCACCTAACTAACTCGTACTACAATGTTGCGGACTATATTTTAACTAAGTTCATGACTAGTTTACTTCTTTTCCACAAGGTTCACAAGGAAGAATTAAAGAAAAGGGGTGTGCGAAACTTTGAGCAGAAGCACAATGATGAGTTCATTGACTGGTTTGAAGATCATGTAAGGAAATTAAGAAATGCGCATAAAGATTTGTCACTGCTATCAAAAGGGCCAGACAAGAGTGTATGTGCATGGGGTGCCTGCACTATCAATGGTGTTAGGTTCCGTACCGTGGATTCTGAAAAGGATCGAAGGACTCAAAATTCGGGCATCATGATGATGATAGGTGTTGAAAACTCTAAAGAAGAGAGGGAACTATACGGGGTGTTGAAGCAAGTTCTTCAGGTCAATTACGGAGACAAATTAGTATTTTTGTTTAGATGTGATTGGTTTGACCTCGATGGCCAAAAAAAGAAAAGCATGAAGATGAAGTCTGATGGTTTTTTTTGAAGCGTGAATACTTCCGCATTCTAGTACCAGGAAGCTCCATTCATGCTGGCGTTCCAAGCTAGCACATGTATTTACTTGGGGGACACAATGCTTTGTGACCCATGGAAGGTGGTTGTGCCTATTGGGTCCAGAGGCACATATGATGTTCCAGAAAGTTTTCATTGTGAACAGGACGCGAATGTACAAGCCTATAAAGATGCCGCCCATTCTTCACCACATCATTTTGCTGTGGATGTTGAGGATGAAGTGGAGGATCATGATGCTACCAGAAATGTTGAGGTTGAATTGGAGGAAGATGATGCTCTCCAAAATCTTGACCATGAAAGAGATGAAGCATTAGGGGTTTCAGTTCCTGCTAGTGTCGTGGAAGAAATTCGGCATAAATATGAGGAGGGTAATGAAGACTTCAACATGAGTGAGGATGAACTAGTTGATGAGGAGGAAATAGATCTAGATGAGATGGACAGTGATCTTGATTAAAAGCTGTGTTACTAGCATGTTGCTTGGCTTGTTGAAGATGCTGCTGTAATGTCGTATTAGGGGAGACTGGTGTTGAATATCGCAGACATTTGTTGAATTTGCGATCATATATTTATGAAAGTGCTTTAAACTATTTCTGAAATGTATCCATTTTATTTCCAAAAGGGTTTATAAAAGTTTAGAAAGTAATCAGATCATTTTATATAATTCACCCGATGAACAACTACAGGACAACATACATAAGTACACATCCACCTATGACTGACAGTGCAGCTAAATCTGTTCTATCCCTGCTCTTAATGGCAAGCTATCTACTTGTCCTTCTCCGTATGTGATTTCTGTAGGATCAAAATTTCATCAGTGTGCTTGTGGATGACAGTCTTCAATCTCCCCTTCCGTTCTTCGTCGATCCACATAAAATATCCACACGTGTCATACCCTAGTACATCAAAAAATGGAGTTAAATCGTGGATGTAACTGATGAACACATCACATAGAACACAATTTTGTTTTATTTCGAACCTCTTCTGGGCAGACCAGAAACCTACGCCCGAAATCAAATCCATCCATGCAGACTCTATGGACTGGGCTACACTAGTGCCCACATGTCTCTTTCTTCTGTATGCTGCTGAACTGAGGACTTTGCTCGGACATCGGAATACTACAATTTAACATAGGGAGGATTTCACCGTCATGTTCACAGATACTTATACGTTCAGTGAACAAATAACGCACCTGTTTCATGCGGGAAATGGGTGGCGGGTTGACTAACCTATGTAGGGTTTTTCATTCTGAACAACAGCTCCGACGTGATCTTCCATTCACCAGGCAAGTCACCGCCGCCTCCGCCCGTGATGCTGCCATCGCCGCCGCCACCTATGATGTTGTCCCTGCTATCGGCAACGCGATGAGGATTGCTTGTCGCCCCCGTCGATCCTGCAACCCGGTGACCCTCCTTCTTGCCTCCGTGCGCGAACATCTGTTACACCTTGACGGCTAGGGTTTCGCTCGGGGCAAAATGGTGAACAGAGAAGATAAAGATTTGACAAGGTATTATGCGAAGGTACCGCTTTTAAAGGCCGACAAGTACATTAATTGACTTAAGAGTACGATACCAAAAATGTTCAGAACATTGGAACACACAACTGTCAGCATAAATCGGACAAGTTCAGCAGAATTTAAAGTACACAAATCATAAAACTGATCAATTCAAAATATTTCCGATGCTGCGCCTTCTCCAGTTTGCGTTGCATCATCTGTGTCTTCTTGATGTTTGCATGAATGGCCCACATCTCTTTTGCTTCGATGTGATCGTGCTCGATGAGGTGGATCCGTTTCCATATGTTTAAGCGTGCATACGCTTCCATGCACGCGTACGTGATTTGTTCATCACAGAGCTCCTCAGCCCAGTGTTAGTGATGGTCCGTATTGAACAGGTTCTTCTTCTCGCGGTAGAATTCATCAATGATTAATCCGGCGACTTCCCCGAGCGAATCCAAATGCTTGTCTGCGTCATCGGGAACATCCCATTTGGCCTGGATGTCCTTGTAATTTGTGACCCTTATGCCCAAGGGCCACAATAGTTGTATGTCACGCTGATACGTGTCCGACGTATCTATAATTTTTTATTGTTTCATGCCATTATCCTACTATTTCCATTTACTTTTGGCAACAATTTATATGATTTCTTGGACTAACATATTGATCTAGTGCCCAGTGCCAGTTCCTGTTTTTGCATGTTTTTGTGTTTCGCAGAAAATCCATATCAAACGAAGTCCAAATGCGATAATTTTTTTTGGAGAATTTTTATGGAATATATGGGTTTTTTTGTTTCAAGAATCAACAGAAGGGGGGGGGGGACCACAGGCCCCACAAGCTCAAGGGGCGTGTCCCCACCCTGGGGCACGCCAGGTGAGCTTGTGGCTCCCTCGAAGGCCAGTTGGGGGTGTCCTTCGGACGCAAGGAAGCATATATCCGGAAAAAATCATGTTAAAATTTCAGCCCAATTGGAGTTATGGATCTCCGGATATTTAAGGAACGGTGTTCTGCCAGAAAACAGGGACGCAAAACAGAGAAGAAAATAGAGAGAGATATCCAATCTAGGGGGGCTCCCGCCCCTCGTGGGCCATGGCGGCCAAGGACTAGAGGGGGAATCCTTCTCCCATCTAGGGGGAAGGCCAAGCAAGAAGAAGAAGGAGGGGGGCTCTCTCCCCCTCTCTACCGGTGGCGCCGGAGCACCGCTAGGGGAACCATCATGACGGTGATCTACATCAACAACTTCGCCGCCGTCAACACCAACTTTCTCCCCCTCTATGCAACGGTGTAACTTCTCTCTCTTCCCGTTGTAATCTCTAATTAACCATGGTGCTTTATGCCACATATTATTATCCAATGATGTGTTGCCATCCTATGATGTTTGAGTAGATTTATTTTGTCATATGGGTTGATTGATGATGATCTTGATTGGTTTGAGTTGTATGTTTTATTTTGGTGCTTTCCTATGGTGCCCTCCGTGCCGCGCACACATGTGTGATTCCCACTATAGGGTGTTGCAATATGTTCATAATTTGCTTACTGTCAGGGTTGCGTCAGTGACAGAAACACAAACTTGGGTAAGCCGGTTGTTGCGTATGGGATTAAAGAGGACTTTACACTTAAAGCTATGGTTGGATTTTACCTTAATGATCTTAGTAGTTACGGATGCTTGCTAGAGTTCCAATCATAAGTGCATGTGATCCTAGTACGGAAAGTATGTTAGCTCATGCCTCTCCCTCATATAAAATTGCAATAATGAGTACCGATCTAGATATCAATTGCCTAGGGACAAATCTTTCTTATTGTTCTCCAAAAAATCTCTAATAAACAATTAACTTTTATTATCTCGCAAAGTACTCCTAGTTTTATTATTGTGCTAGGTAAAGCAAACGTTAGTGTGCGTAGAGTTGTATCGGTGGTCGATAGAACTTGAAGAGAATATAAATTCTACCTTTAGCTCCTCGTTGGGTTCGACACTCTTTCTTATCAAAAAAGGCTACAAATGATCCCCTATACTTGTGGGTTATCAAGACCTTTTTCTGGCTCCGTTGCCAGGGAGCAATAGCGTGGATGAATATTCTTGTGTGCGCTTGTTGGCTTTATCTCTAAGTAGATTTTATTTTCTGTTGTTGTTTTCTATCTTTAGTTATGAGTAGGAAATGTAAAATGTCAAAAAACTTAGTTGTACTTGCTAACCCAATGCGTGAGGAACCACCTATAACCCGTACTGCTAAAGCTTTCTACTTGGATCATCTTCGATCCATTTATGCTCGTGCTGAAAACCCAACTAGCTTAGTTGAGGGAAAATCAATAGATGAGCATGCTTATTTTGTGCGTCACCGCTTGTCTCAAAAAGGGAAACACTTATGGGATCAAATATCTCGTTTGGAATGCTATGCTTGGAATTTAAGTTATATACATGATTTTACTTGTTGCTCTAGAAAGGACCCTAAAAACACCTTCCCTACCAATGTGAGTTTAATGACAATGAAATTTTATCTTCTTATGGCAAAGGTGTTTATAATTACTATGATATTGAACAAATTGAAGAATTTGTTGCTTTTAACGGTGCCTATGAAATTGATTCTTTGATTGAAAAGTATGATGCTACTCTTTACAAATCCGAAAAGTTTGCCATACTTAAATATTGCTATGAAAACTATGCTTCTAATGTTTATGTTAAAGAATTTATTGAGGGAATACCTACTACCCTAGAAGACACTAATATTTTGTAGGCTCCTATGGAAGAAGAAATTGATGAAACTGTGAGCTCATTAGATGAAAAATATGAGGAGGGGAGCGAAGAACAGAAGGAGGAAGAGCAGATTAGCTACCCGTTCCCACCTTCTAATGAGAGTAACTCTTTATCTAGGACATTGTTTAATTTCCCTTCATGCTTACCGAAGGATGATTGCTATGATCCCTTGGATACCTTGATGCTTTGATACCTTTTTGATACCTTGATGCTTGCTATGCTTATGGCCATGATGCCCATATGAATTGTGCTTATGGAGATGAACATGCTATAGTTCCTTATGTCAAAATGAAATTGTTGTTGTTGCACCCACACATGATAGTCCTATTATCTTTTTGAATTCTCCCAACTACACTATATCGGAGAAGTTTGCACTTATTAAGGATTATATTGATGGGTTGCGTTTTACCATTACACATGATGATTTTAATGGTTATAATATGCATGTGCTTTCTGCTCCTACTTGCAATTATTATGAGAGAGGAACCACATCTCCACCTCTCTATGTTTCCAATGCGATAAAATTGCAAGAAACTGCTTATCCTATGTATTGGCCTTTACTTTGTGTGCATGAATTGTTCTCTTATGACATGCCGATGCATAGGAAGAGAGTTAAACTACGTTGTTCTATGATATATGTTGCTTTGTGCTCACTACTAAACTATAAATCATTGTTAATTAAAATTGGCTTTGATATACCTTGGGATCCGGGTGGATCAATTACTTCAGCACTTTATGCCTAGCTTAATGACTTTAAAGAAAGCGTTGCCTGGGAGATAACCCGGAAGTTTTAGAGAGTCATTTTCTTCTGTTGGGTGCTTTTAAAATATCAAAAACAAAAAAAATATAGAGGGGAACCTAAAACTTTTTCAAAAAGAAAAGTAAAAGTGAGAAAGACGAGCACCGTTGAAGTGGGGGACGTCCTTGAACTTTGTTCATGCCCATGGAGTGAATCTTGAATTACAGAAAATTTTCAACAAAAATAATTATCCCCTTGTAAAAATCCATTGTATTATAAAAATAATGTACCAAGATTTACCTTTAGGGTGTTTAAATTGCTTGTTTGGTATGTGCTGTGCAGAAACAAAAACTTTTGCTGTGGTGTTTGAATTTACATATTTTCCTGGAACATGCAAAAATTCTGAAATTTTTACACAGTATTGCTATACAATTTTTTTTTACATCCTAATGTTCATAATTTTTGGAGTTACAGAAGTATATGTTTCATCTGCATCTTTACAGACTGTCCTGTTTTCATAGATTGCTGTTATAGTTTCTTTACGTGCTTATGTTTGCAATTTTGCCAAGCCCCGTTGATGTGGGAGGATTAGAATTGTGTTAGTATACAGTAGGTAATGTTTGATTATAATTATACGATATTGTTGTAGCAAGACATGATGGGATTTGATGTTATATATACTAACCCATCTAACAAAAGTTCGGTTAAGTTTTGTGTGGATGAAGGGTTTGAAGACCGGCGAGACATCGATATGAGAAGAATAAGGAGAGACAAGAATTCAATCTTGGGGATGCCCAAGGCACCCCAAGTAAATATTCAAGGAGACTCAAGCATCTAAGCTTGGGATGCCCCGGAAGGTATCCCATCTTACTTCCTCGACAATTATCGGTATGTCACAGTTTTTGTTTTGTTCACATGATATGCCTAAGTTCTTGGAGCGTCGTGTGATTTTTATTTTTATTTTAGTGATGCACCATGCTGGTATTGGATAGTCCTTGGTTGATTTATAGAATGCTCTTTGCACTTCACTTATATCTTTTGAGTATGGCTTTATAGAATGCTTCGTGTACTTCAATTTTATCTTTTGAAGTTTGGATGCTCATTTCTCTACAATTGGGAACACCGTTATTTGTAGAATGCTCTTTGGCTTCACTTATATTTGTTAGAGCTTGGACGAGTCTTTTGTAGAAAGAAGTAAACTCTCATGCTCTTTTTATATCTATTTAGAGAGTTGACAGGAATTGGTTATTCACATGGTTAGTCATAAAAACCTGCATAAAACTTGTAGTTCATTGAACATGATAAGTTTGATTCCTTGCAATAGTTTTGCGATATTAAGATGGTAATATATGGGTGTACTAGTAGATAATCTTGGTTTAGTAAAAATATCGATATTAAAGTTTGTGATTCCCGAAGCATGCACGTATAGCCTATAGTTTTGCAATGAAGTTGCAGCATAATTTATCATTGATTGAAATCCTTTGTGTTGTTCGGATCGGGAGTGCGCGATGGTTAACTCCTCCCAACCACCCCCCCTAGGGGCATGCGAGTAGTACTTTGCTTCGAGGGCTTCTAGACTTTCACAATAAGTATATGAGTTCTTTATGACTAATGTGAGTTTGTGGACTATAAGCACTTCCACCTATCCATAATTTGCTAGCCTCTTCGGTATCGTGCATTGCCCGTTCTCACCTCGAGACTTGGTGCAAACCTCGCCGGTGCATCCTAACCCCATGATATGATATGCACTGTCACACATAAGCCTCATTATATCCATCCTCAAAACAGCCACCATACCTACCTATTATGGCATTCCCATAGCCATTCCGAGATATATTGCCATGCAACTTCCACCATTACTATTCACATGTCTTGACCATTCATTGTCATTTTGCTTTGCATGATCATATAGAGCTGGGATGATATTTGTGGCTCAGCCATCATTCATCGTTGTTATACATGTTACGCTAGATCATTGCATATCCTGGTACACCGCCAGAGGCATTCATATGTAGTCATCTTTTTCAGTTTATCGAGTTGTAAGTAAATAAAAGTGTGATGATCATCATTATTAGAGCATTGCCCCAGTGAGGAAAAGAATGGTGGAGACATATTAGTCCTCGAAAAAGTGGGGGTGAGGTCCATGAGACTGTTCTAAAAAGAAGGGGAGGCCAAAAAGAGCCCATAGAAGAAAAAAAGAAAAAAAAGAAGAGATAACAAAAAAATGAGAGAAAAAGAGAGAAGCGGCATGCTACTATCCTTTTATCACATTTGTGCTTCTGAGTAGCACCATGTACTTCATATAGAGAGTTTTCATATACTTCATGACTATGCTACTGGGATCTTTACATTATAGAACTTGGCTTGTATATTCCGATGACGAGCTTCCTCAAATGCTTGAGGTCTTCATGAGCAAGCAAGTTGGATGCACACCCACTTAGTTGCATTAGGAGAGCTTTCATACACTTATAGCTCTAGTGCATCCGTTGCATGGCAATCTCTACTCCTCGCATTAACATCGATTGTAAGGCCTCTCCATTGCTTAACAATCAGCCGCATTGATGTGAGACTTTCTTATACATTTGCCTTCCCTTATAAACCTCAATCATCATTCTCTTTGCCATCCAATGTGGTAAGTCCATGGCTCACGCTCATGTATTGAGTGTAGTTGAAAAAGCTGAAATGAGAAAAGGTATGATTCAATTGCTTGGTTTGGCACTGGGGTGCTCATGATTTATACTTTATGCTACGAAGACTAAGCATGCTAAGCTATATGATTTTGTAGGAATAACATTCTTTAGCATTCTTTATTTTGAAGAGCATGATTGTTTGTTAGTATGCCTGAGTATTGAGGTATTTATATCAAATGATAGACTACTGCCCTGAATCATTTGTATCGCAATATTCATGACATGATTATATTATTCAATCAAGATTGTGCAAGGTATCATTCCACATCAAAAATTATCTTTGTTCTATCATTTACCTACTCGAGGATGAGCAGGAATTAAGCTTGGGGATGCTGATACGTCTCTGATGTATCTATAATTTTTTATTGTTTCATGCCATTATCCTACTATTTCCACATACTTTTGGCAACAATTTATATGATTTCTTGGACTAACATATTGATCTAGTGCCCAGTGCCAGTTCCTGTTTTTTTTGCATGTTTTTTTATTTTGCGAAAAATCCATATCAGACGAAGTCCAAACGCGATAAAATTTTACGGAGAATTTTTATGGAATATATGGGATTTGTTGGCGTAAGATTCAACAGAAGGGCGGGGGCATAGGCCCCACAAGCTCAAGGGGCAAGCCTGGTGATCTTTTGGCTCCCTCGAAGGTCGGTTGGGGGTGTCCTTTGGCCGCAAGGAAGCTTATATCCGGAAAAAAATCTTGTTAAAATTTCAGCCCGATCGGAGTTAGGGATCTCCAGATATTTAAGAAACGGCATTCTGCTAGAAAACATGGATGCAAAGAAGAGAAGAAAATAGAGAGAGGGAGAGAGAGAGAGAGAGAGAGAGAGAGAGATCCAATCTAGGGGCGCTCCCGCCCCTCGGGGGCCATGGCGGCCAAGGACTAGAGGGGGAATCCTTCTCCCATCTAGGGGGAAGGCCAAGCAAGTAGAAGAAGAAGAAGGAGGGGGGCTCTCTCCCCCTCTCTTCCGGTGGCACTGGAGCGCCGCCGAGGGAACCATCATGACGGGAATCTACATCAACAACTTTTCCATCATCAACACCAACTTTCTCCCCTCTATGCAGTGGTGTAACCTCTCTCTTCCCGATGTAATCTCTACTTAACCATGGTGCTTTATGCCACATATTATTATCCAATGATGTGTTGCCATCCTATGTTGTTTGAGTAGATTTCTTTTGTCCTATGGGTTGATTGATGATCTTGATTGGTTTGAGTTATATGTTTTTTTGTTGCTGTCCTATGGTGCCCTCCGTGTCGCGCACACGTGTGGGATTCCCGCTGTAGGGTTTTGCAATATGTTCATAATTTGCTTACTGTCAGGGTTGCCTGAGCAACAGAAACACAAACTCAGGTAAGCGGGTTATTGCATATGGGATTAAAGAGGACTTTACACTTAAAGCTATGGTTGGGTTTTACCTTGATGATCTTTAGTAGTTGCAGATGCTTGCTAGAGATCCAATCATAAGTGCATGTGATCCTAGTACGGGAAGTATGTTAGATCATGCCTTTCCCTCATATAAAATTGAAATAATGATTACCGATCTAGATATCAATTGCCTAGGGACAAATCTTTCTTATTATTCTCCAAAAACTCTCTACTAAACAATTAACTTTTATTATCTCGCAAAGTACTCCTAGTTTTATTCTTGTTCTAGGTAAAGCCAACGTTAGTGTGCGTAGAGTTGTATCAATGGTCGATAGAACTTGAAGAGAATATAAATTCTACCTTTAGCTCCTCGTTGGGTTCGACACTCTTACTTATCAAAAAGGACTACAAACGACCCCCTATACTTGTGGGTTATCACATGCCAGATGCAAAAACCTATGAATATGTACTGGTCCTTGTGGAGGAACTTCCGCAAGGATGTGCTAACCCTTGGCGACTGGCATACCTGGTAAAGGAGACAGCTAGAGCCATTGCAAATCTGGATGAGTGTTGCCTTCTGCTGTTTGACAGGAAACTGTCCCTTCTATGGCAAGGGAGTGTACTCCATGTCTATGCTGACGAAGACTAGTTCATGCGCTCGCATGTACTCCTCGGTCTGTTGTATCCACATGTCGACGACGCTGATCTCGTTGGTCTAGACGGTGCGGATGGTGCGGCCGCCATGGATTCCACACTGTGTTCCTAAGTGAACAGGGCTAGTAAGCACGGCATCACCATCCTGTCGCCACCAAGGCTACCGAAAGATCCAGTGCAATACATGGTGCTAGCAGTAGAGAGATGCAGAGAGAGATTGAGAGTGGAATGGGAAGGTGATGGAGAGGGGATTTGGCAGCCGCTTAAATTGTGCTGGGAGACTAGGAGGCCGTTGATGTCTACTACGCAACTTTATTCTTGTAGACTCTGTTGGGCCTCCATGCACAGAGTTTTGTAGGACAGCAACAAATTTCCCTCAAGTGGATGACCTAAGGTTTATCAATCCGTGGGAGGTGTAGGATGAAGATGGTCTCTCTCAAACAACCCTGCAATCAAATACAAGAAATCTCTTGTGTCCCCAACACACCCAATACAATGGTAAATTGTATAGGTGCACTAGTTCGGCGAAGAGATGGCGATACAAGTGTAGTATGGATAGTAGATATAGGTTTTTATAATCTGAAATAATAAAAACAGCAAGGTAGCAAGTAATAAAATGAGCACAAACGGTATTGCAATGCTTGGAAACAAGGCCTAGGGTTCATACTTTAACTAGAGCAATCTCTCAACAGTACTAACATAATTGAATTGTATAAAAATCCCTCAACATGCGGTGAAGAAATGCTCCAAAGTTTCCATTCCTATCAAAGAAAGTAGGATGAAATCGCTTAGGTAGTAAACCACCTCAAAGTTGTGTTTCCACTCAACCTATTGAACCACCCCCAAAGTGTCACGAATAGTTCTAGAGATCCTACTCCGACAACACCATATGATATGCATCAATCAACTCTAATGTCACCTAGATACCCCAATGTCACTACGGGTATTCGCGAGTGAGACATGCATAAAGTGATCTCAAATCCAAAATATTCAATTTGATAACAAAAGACACCTCAAAGAGCAAGATTCAATTCACCACAAAAGAGATAGAGGGGAAGAACACCATATGATCCAACTATATTAACAAAGCTCATGAACAGGGCTGCGGATGAGATCGCTTCGGAACTGAGGCATGCGATGGCGGAAAAACTCATCAAGGTTAACTTTCGAGGGTTTCTAGATTTATAGGAATTTTCAGCGTTGGATTCATGCCAGGGGGAGTCCCGAGGGTCCCACAAGCTCAGGTGGCGCGCCCCGGGGAGGCGCCCCTTGAGCTTGTGGGCCCCATGGGCACCTTCTGGTCCTTCCCCAAAGCTTCCTGGGTCTCTTCTTGTCCATAAAAAATCACCGTCAATTTTTATCGCGTTTGGACTTCCTTTGGTATGGTTTTTCTGCGAAACAAAGAAATAGGAAAAAACAGAAACTTGCACTCGGCACTAGATTAATATGTTAGTCCATAAAAATAATATAAAAGTGCACCAAAACCATGTAGAATTCTTGTAAATATAGCACGAGTACTTCATAAATTATAGATATGTTGGAGACGTATCAGCATCCCCAAGCTTAATTCCTACTCGTACTCGAGTAGGTAAATGATAAAAGAAATAATTTATGAAGTGTGAATGCTAGAATAGAACAGACCTTTGATCACATAGGTAATGTGATGTACGGCAAAACCCTAATCAGTGAGATTTGTCCCGATGTATACGAATTGGGGGTGGATTCGAGGAGGAACGTGAAGAACACGATGGGAAAACATGGAGAAATCAAAGGGGAAAACAATCTATTGGACAAGATTCACTTTAAGTACTCCTCAAATCACAAGCAATACAAGAGGTGCATCAAGATCCAAGAACAACAAGGGAAATAAAGATACAAGCTAGTTCATCCAAATCTCAAGGAGAGATGGGTCTTGAATCCATGGGTGGATCTTCCCTAAGAAGGGGTCTTGAATCCCTAAGGATCTTCTCCAATGGAGGTCTTAAACTCCAATGGAGTGTCTCTCTCTCAAGAGAATTCCCAGAAGGGGATACATGAGCTAAGCTCTATGATATGAGATATATTCTTAGCCATCCTAGAAATGAGGAGGGGGAGGTCTATTTATAGTACAAGCGACGAATGGGTAGGTGGGATAGATATACATGGGCCTCGGGCCTGACCTTGTGCGCAGACAGGCACCGGATGTCTGGCTGTCAGGTCTCTCGTGAGGCACTGAATGTCCGAGATGGGGCTGGATGTCCGGCCATTTTGTGGCCTCGCTTCTGGACTCTTCTGGCCGGATTTCCAGGTAATGTCCGGATGTCTAGGTGGTCGATGTGGCGCCGGATGTCCGGGCAGTCGCTGGATGTCCGGCCGCTGATGCTCTTCGGCCATACGTTGGTGCAGCTCCTTTTCGTCTGCACAGGCACCGGATGTCCGGCCTTGGCCCGGATGTCCGGCCGCTGTAGCTTCAACAGATTCATCTTCTTCTATCGTCACTTCCATGATTCCCTCACGGATGGTGTAGTCATTCTCTTGTGCTTGAACTCCTCCTCGTCATTTGTGAAGCTCCACCAATATCTATGCATGCATGATGGAGGGTCAAATAGTATACCATCCTCGAAGGGGTCAATTGGACACGTGTAAAGGAGATGATTCACCTTTATGTATGTGAAGTAGATGTCGCATGTGTCACTTGCCAAACGGACTCTTGACATGGTGATGTCCGTAGGATGCTATGCATCATCCCCTCCCCCTTGGAAAAGATCCGACCTCGAATCAAAAACCACATCACCATAGGAAAGAGATGGCATCGCCATGTCGAAGTGGACGATCACCAAGAACTCATCATATTCAAGCTCAAAATGGGCATTCTCCAATGTCGCACCGTCTTGTAATTCCTTCAAAAGGGGCAAGGACAACAAACACTTGGAAAAACCAATGTGGTTAGCATTATTGCAAAAACAAGCATTCAAGTGGTGATTCACCCAACAAGTGTACATCATGCATAGCGTATGGTGTGACAAAGGATCGTGGCATGGTAGTACATGTGAAATGAGCACAATCAAAGACACGATAACCAATGCTGAGAAGCAATATCAATCTATGTGGCCAAGCATGCGAATGAGAGGTAGTGAAGCAAATAGGCATGATAAGTGAACAAGCATCTACCTCAAGGTCATAGCAAGCATGCACAAGGTGCTCAACAAAAGGTCTATGGTAGGCAAAGGAATCATTCACAACACCAAATAAAATGAAATGTCCAATCATAAAGTGCATAGGGTGTAGTGAAAATAGTGTGGCACTCAACACAATGGAAAGAGCAATTGTTCATCATGTGTGAGGCAATCAAATAAATCATGTGACAATCAATGGGACATGGCATATGTGAAGAAAGGACATTGTTGCAAACAAACATATGATAGGAGCAAGTAATCCACAAGTTGGATGCAACACACAAGGCATATATGTCATTGCTACTTGTCATAGGCGTTGGGATTTCCCCAAAGGGGAAGTGTGAAGTAGTATAGTAGCAGAAAGTATTTCCCTCAGTTAAGAACCAAGGTTTATCGAACCAATAGGAGATCCACGCAAACGACCTTTAGTACTACCTACACACACAAAAGCAAATACTTGCACCCAACGCGGGCAAGAGGGTTGTCAATCCCCTTGTACTCGTTAATTGCAAGGATTAATTATGATAGTAGGAGATATATAAATTGCAAAACTAAATAAAAGAAAATAAATTGCAGCAAGGTATTTAGGGTTTTAGTAATATGATTTAGATGGACCCAGGGGCCATAGCTTTCACTAGAGGCATCTCTCTCAAGAACATAGCAACGGTGGGTACACAAATTACTGTTGGGCAATTGATAGAAAAGCGCATAGTTATGATGTTATTCATGGCATGATCAGTACATAGGCATTACGTCCGTGACAAGTAGGCCGACATCCATCTGCATCTACTACTATTACTCCACCCCTCGACCGCTATCCAGCATGCATCTTAAGGTATTAAGTTCATAACAAATAGAGTAATGCTTGAAGCATGATGACATAATGTAGACAGAATAAAACCAATCAATATAATCAAACCCCATCGTTTTATCCTTAGTAGAAACAATACAAATATGTGCCTCGCTACCCCTTCTGTCACGAGGTGAGGACACCGCAAGATTGAACCTAGCACAAAGCACCTCTCCCGCTAAAGATAAATCAATCTAGTTGGCCAAACTAAATGGATAGATCGGAAAGAAATACAAAGCTATAGCAATCACACATAAAAAAGTTGAGAAATAACTCAATTATGTTCAATGAACAATCTGATCAAAAACCCACAATTCATCGGATCCCAACAAACGCACCGCAAAAGATTACATCGTATCGATCTCCATAGAGAACATTGTATTTAAGATCAAAAAGAGAGAGAGAGAGCCATCTAGCTACTGCTATGGGCCCTTAGGTCCTATGGGCAACTACTCACACATCATCATGGAGGCATCAGGTTGATGAAGAAGGCCTCCGTGATCGATTCCCCCTCCGGCAGATTACCGGAAAAGGCCTCCAGATGGGATCTGTAAAACCCCTATGTAATGAGCTACAGTGATGCTCATGATTATGCTTAATCACTTTGCTTTGCTATGCTTGATCACTATGGATTCATATCTCATTTCAAATTCCACCACTGAAATCAAATTCAAATTGCAAGTGAAATTTGAAGTTGCACAAAAGTTGCTGCAAAATAGTTCATCATTTAGCAAATATTCCATAACAATTATTTGTTCAGGAAAACAACATCACTTATTTGCTTAAATGGGCTAGAGCAATTAAAACGGTGCCAAATCAGCATTTTTAAATGCTTTTCCATTTATGAAAAATTCAAACAAATTCAAATGCCTCCCAAACTTTTTGTGGCAGTGCCAAATAATGCAATGTAATTATGTGGCAAGTTTCACATTTTACAAAAATCATTTGCTGTCAAGAGAAAATTCAAAACAGAAAAGAATAAAAGAAACAGAAAAAGAAATAGAAAGAAAAGGAGAAAAGCCACTGGCACTGGGCCTTAGTGCACAGTGACAGGCCTAGCTGGCCCAGCCCACCTCCCACGCGGTCGTCGTCCTCCTCGCCCCCGTGTTAGCACGCCCGTGGCTGCGCGCGTTCTCGCCGGCCAAACGTCGACACAGCGACGCTATAGCGCCGCCGAGGGGATAAGAGGGAGCCCCCCAACCTCGTCGACGCCCTTATCCACTCCTCTCCCTCTCTCCGTCGCTCGCTCTCTCCTCTCCGCCATCACCCGAGCGCCGTCGTCGCCTTGGCCGCGCCATAGCCGTGACCACCGTCGACCCCGAGCCCTTCCGCCCTGTCCAGGAGCTCCGCCGGCCTCGACCTCGTCCTCTGCACCCACCAGCTGGAGCTGGGAGCCCCAGCATCGCCGCCATGCCCTCTTCTTCCTCCTCAGATCGCTGGCGCTTCTCCGACGAATGCCGTTGCTCTGCAGCTACTAAGCCTTCGCCGGGCCACCTTGTGCCTTCGCGGTGAGCTCTTGCCCAAAACCCCTCTCCCCGCGCTTCGATTAGCTGTCCCGTGGCTGCTACGGGCGAAGCTAAAGCTCTCCGCTACGCAACTCATCGCCGGTTGTGCTCCGGCGATCGTTTGGCCACTCCAGCGAGTCCTCTCACTTATCTGCAACCCGTAGAGCACCGCTAACTCCCCAGTTCGCTTGCTCGCGTGCTGCAGCCACAAGCCCGAGCTCGCCAGAGCTCCGGTCGCCGCCCCGCTCGTCGCCGTCATCGCTACAGGCCCTCCCAGCCTCTGCCACCGCCACCGTTCGACGCGGCGTCGAACACACGTTCGAACGCGGCGTCGAACACACGTTCGAACGCAACTAACCACGAGCAAAACGGTGCCCCGTAGCTCGTTTCCGACGAGGTCCCGAGCCGCGCCGCTGCATTTTTGGTCGCCGGCGGTGAGACGCCGGCGCCGCTGATGTGGCTCCACCTGGGGCCCACTCCGGGTCGCTGCCAGTGGGCCCAGGGGCCCCGTTGACCGCGTTGACCCAGTCAATATGCTAACTGGGCAACCCCAGTCACTGACAGGTGGGCCCCACGCGCTAATTAACTGTTAAGCTAAATAAAATTAAACTGTTAATTAATTGTGTCACTGACAGATGGGGTCCACCTGTTAATTAACCCTTTTTAGTTAATTTAAACATTGTTTAACTCCCTGTGTATGACATGTGGGGCCCTGGCACTGTTTAAATGGATAGGGCCGGCCCAGTTAGCTGCTGAGTCAGCAGCTGGGCTCACCAGTCAGCCTCTGCTGACTGGGCAGTTGACCCAGTCAACTGGCCCCACCTGTCAGTCTCACAGCCCTCTGTTGTGTACACTGTTCTGTGTGCACTTAGCAATTTCCCATTTAATTTTGAAATAATAATAATTCCAGAAAATTCCAGAAATTGATTAAAACTTTGAAAAATCATATAAAATAAACCGTAACTCGGATGAAAATAAATTATATATGAAAAATGGTCAGAAAAATAAGATGAATCCGAATATGCCATCCACATACCTGTCACATGCCTCTAACACTGCAAACATGGAACCTTCCCCTCCGGATCGTCTGTCCGATAATGGCCTAGAGCCGGGAAAATATTCCCAGATATTTTCCTGCTCCATCTGGAACATGTAGCCTTGCGTTAGGTCACCCCTAGCATAGCATATTGCCATGTCATGCATTGTGATGCATTTGTTTGCTTTGTATTTATTGTTTCTTCCCCCTCTTCTCTCCGGTAGACTCCGAGGCTGACGCTGCTCCCGAGTACGACTACGCCCCTGACGTCCAGCCCCTTTCAGCAGAGCTTCCAGGCAAGCAAACCCCCTTGATCATTTCTATATCGCCCATTCTTTCTCTCTCGTGCTTGCATTAGATTTTGCTACTGTGTTCGATAGCTCCTATTCTGATGCATAGCCTGTTTTTGTAACTACTGTTGATACCTTACCTGCTATCCTAAATGCTTAGTATAGGTTGGTTAGTGATCCATCAGTGGCCCCGCACCCTTGTCCGTGTTGCCATGCTTTGCTTCTGGATGTTTCGATCAACGTGATCGATGTCCAGAGACCGACACAGCACCGCACACCCCCTTAGTTGTACGACTCGGTAGAGCTACTATCAAGTGCCGAGGGTGATACCTCCTACCTCGCTCCTGATGATATCTCTGTAGCGTAGCCAGTCGGTTGTGGGCTACCGAGGGTGATTCCTCTTTCACCACCTCCGATGATGCCTCTGTCGTGCAACCCTTCAAGCGTGAACCCATCGAGTGTGATTCCTCTAAGTTCACCTTGACGGATACATCGAGTGGGAATCCATCGAGGGTGATTCCTTGGATTTCCCCCTTGGTGTTACGGACACACGGATACCCTGTATTTACCTCAGTCCCTTGTTGAAGTCGGGTCGACCCCGATGGGTACCCGCGAGAGATGTGAAGTCGGGTTGACCGTGAGGGTACCCGCGAGATAATTACGCAGCACGGCCGGGCAGGCAGACCGCCCCCAGAGAGGGATGGGCCTGACCCTTGACGTAAGTCCGCAAGATGGGGTGACGGGATCACTGATCTTCTCCGCGAGCTCTCAATACACTAACGGTTTGGATATGAGATCTGGGTAGGCCTCTGGCCTTTTTGCACTAACCACCACGCGGGATAAGTCATGTACACTCGGCGTCGTACGTTTCTTCCGAAAGCTCTGTCAGATGTCCAGTTTAGCATTGTGGCACGGTCGGATCGCGCCATCTAGGACAGAGGTGGCGCTGGTATTCACCCTGTGAACAACGACCCGGAGTGCAAAGGGCGATGGGCCCAAGACCCCTGAGTACTTAGGATGTAGACCGGCGGGGACCTCTCTATGGAGCCTTGGTAGGACTATGGCGTGTTGATCAGCCGAGGCCAGGCATGACCAAGAGAAGTGTGTCCAGCCAGAGTTAATCGAGCGTGTTGGGTAAGTTGGTGCACCCCTGCAGGGAAGTTATCTATTCGAATAGTCGTGTCCATGGTAACAGGACGCTCGGAGTTGTATCCCGATCAAGTACAACTTGAACTGGATACCTGTGATACTTAATTGATATTATGGCTCCGGGATCGCTTTCTCGCAGGGAGTCGAGAAAGGATCTCTGGGTGTTGCTAATATATACATATTATTATATGCTAATTTGTACTCTTCTAATGCTGTAAGACGCTGCAAGATGCTAGTCTTCGATAGGCTAAGCTTCCCCTCTATTCCGGCATTTCTGCAGTTTAGTCCACAGATACAGCCCCCTTCATTTGATACCGAGGCATAAATAGAATAGTTCTGATGTAAGTCTTGCGAGTACTTTGTATGAGTACTCACGGTTGCTTTGCTACCTTTTTTCCCCTACCCGATTGTTGCAATCAAATGACGGAGCCCCGGAGACAGCTGATCCCGCCGACGGCTACTACTACACCGACGGAGCCTACTACTACGTGGAGATCGCCGACCAGGAGTAGTTTTGGAGGCTCCCAGGCAGGAGGCCTGAGCCTTTTTGATCTAGTTGTCGTTGTTTTGCTCAGCCTTCTTAAGGCAAACTTGTCTAGTTATGTCTGTACTCAGATACGGATGCTTCCGCTCACTTTTGTATTCGAGCTTATGTATTCGAGCCCTCGAGGCCCCTGGCTTGTAAAATAAAGCTTGTATTATTTTATTTTGTGTATAGAGTTGTGTTGTGATATCTTCCCGTGAGTCTCTGATCTTGATCGTGCGCATTTGCATGTATGATTAGTGCATGATCGAGTCGGGGGCGTCACAGGATCATAGAAGAACAGAGGCTTGCGACAGCAGAATAATTGTTTCGGGTCTCGCTCTAGGGTTGTTGGAATATTTGGGAATTTATAGCGCTGGAATTAGGTCAGACGAAGCCATGAGGGGCCCACAAGACATCAGGGCGCCCCCCTGGGGGCGTGCCCTGTTGCCTTGCTATCTCCTTGTCTGGCTTCTGGTCCTTCCCCGAAGCTTCTAGGGTCCCTCATTGACCCGAAAAAATCATCAAAAAGTTGCGTCGCGTTTGGTCTTCGTTTGGTAGGGATTTTCTGTAAAACCAAAAACATGCAGAAAACAGCAACTGGCACTAGGCACTAGGTTAATAGGTTAGTTCACAAAAATGATATAAAATGGCATATAAAGTATACAAGATTGATAATATAATAGAATGAAACAATCAAAAATTATAGATACAATGGAGACGTATCAGCATCCCCAAGCTTAATTCCTGCTCGTCTCGAGTAGGTAAATGATAAAAACAGAATTTTTGATGTTGAATGCTACCTAACATGTCTTATCATGTAATTTCTTATAGTATGAATATAGAGAAATGATGAAGTAATTGATATCAACATAATCATATCCATGAATACTAGAAAACAATCATTACTTTTCAAAATATATGATTAACGAATGTTATCCCTACTCATTGAATTATGTAAGCATGGCATGACTCCTCTTCCTAACATAAGTACAAATCATGAGCACCCCGGTGCCAAACCAAGCAATTGCATCATACCTTTTATCACTTCAACATTTTCAACTTTACTCAATATATGAGCGTGAGACATGGACTTGGCACTATGGGTAGAATAGAATATGTTGGTAGAGGTTTATAAGGGAAGAAAAAAGTGAAGAAAGTCTCGCATCAACTCGGCGGATCATTAGGCAATGAAGAGTCCTTACAATCGATATGAATGCGAGGAGTTGGGATTTCCATGCAACAGATGCACTAGAGCTATAAGTGTATGAAAGCTCGCTACTGAAACTAAGTAGGTGTGCATCCAACTTGCTTGCTCATGAAGACCTGCATTTGAGGAAGCCCATCATCGGAATATACAAGCCAAGTTCTATAATGTAAAAATTCCCAATAGTATATGAAAGTGACAAATCCTGGAGACTCTCTATATGAAGAACATGGTGCAACTTTGAAGCACAAGTGTGGTAAAAGGATAGTAGCATTGCCCCTTTTTTAGAACAATATCATGAACCTCATCCCCACTTTTTCGAGGACTCATCAGTCTCCATCATTCTTTACCTCACTGGGACAATGCTCTAATAATGATGATCATCACACTTCTTTTTACTTACAACTCGATAAAATGAAATGATATGACTATATGAATGCCTCTGGCAGTGTACCAGGATGTGCAATGATCAAGTGTGACATGTATTACAATGATGAATGGTGGCTTTGCCACAATATCATGTCAGCTCTATGTGATCATGCAAAGCAATATGTTGATGAACACACAAGTCATGTGAATAGTAACCATGGAAGTTGCATGGCAATATATCTCGGAATGGCTATGGAAATGCCATGATAGGTAAGTATGGTGGCTGTTTTGAGGAAGGATATAATAAGTCTTATGTGTGATAGAGCGTATCATATCATGGGATTTGGATGCACCGGTGAAGTTTGCACCAATTCTCGAGGTGAAAATGGGCAACGCACGGTACCGGAGAGGCTAGCAATATATGGATAGGTGGGAGTACCGTATTAGTCCATGAACTGACATTAGTCATAAAGAACTCATATACTTATTGTGAAAGTTTTATTAGCCCTCGAAGCAAAGTACTACTCGCATACACCTAGGGAGTAGGTTGGTAGGAGTTAACCATTGCGCGCCTCCGATTCGAACAACACAAAGGATTTCAACGAGGAATAAATATGCTCCAACATCCCCATCATGCCATGACAGACACTTAAATGAGTAATACATAACAAGCTTTAATATCAATATTTTTACTAACCAATGATTATGAACTAATACTCTTTCATATTACTACATCAATATAATTAAATCACATGCTTCATATTCAGTGATCTACATGAAAGTTCGTATTATACCACTCTTGTATACCTATCATTCTTGGACTAGTCTTATAACCCGTGCTCATTGCCACTTCCTATTTAAGACTCTCAAAAAGATATAAGTGAAGCATGAGAGTGCAAATCACTTCTATAAAATATACCTATGGCCATGCTCTAAAGATATATAAGTGAAGCACATGAGCAATTGCCTAACTCAAAAGATATAAGTGAAGCACATAGAGCATTCTAATAAATTATGATGAACGTGTGTCTCTCTCAATAGGTGTGTCCATCAAACAATGATTGTGGCAAACTAACAAAAAAAATAAAACTATAGCATATGACGCTCCAAGAAAAACTCATATCATGTGATGAATAATAATATATAGCTCCAACTGATATTACCGATAGATTGTAGATGAAAGAGAGGATGCCATCCAGGGCATCCCCAAGCTTAGACGCTTGGGTCTTCCTTGAATATTACCTTGGGTGCCTTGGGCATCCCCAAGCTTAGGGTCTTGTCGCTTCTTATTCCTTCATCCATCATGATCTCACCCAAAACTTAAAAACTTCAGCACACAAAACTCAACAGAAACTTCGTGAGATCCGTTAGTATTATAAATCAATCATCCACTTTAGGTACTGTTATAAATAGATTCATAATTGCCCTTGTATAATACCTACTGTATTCTAACTTCTCCATGACTTATACCCCCCGATATAATCCATAGCATCATCAAAATAAGCACACTATGCAATAAAAACAGAATCTGTCTAAAACAGAACAATACGCAATGATAGAATATTTATCCATACTTCTGTAACTCCAAAAATTCTGAAAAATTAGGACAGCATAAAAAAATAAACAAAATACTGTGTAAAATTTTTAGATTTTCCGACGTTCCAGTACAGAATGTAAATTCCAGCACTGGGCGCGAAACTTTATGTTTTCGCACAGAATCAACTTTACTATCATTCAAATCATCCCAAAGGCTTTACTTGGCACAAACACTAATTAAAAGATAAAAGCACAATCATTACAGTAACAATAATCATGTGGACTCAAGAAAATAAAATGAAAGCAAAAAGATAACTATTGGGTTGCCTCCTCATACCTCCTTTTATTGATCCGGTATTGGAACAGAAAAGAGTATCCCACACCTATTTCCCCAGAGGTGACCCTGGTTTATCGAACCCACAAGAGGAAGATTCCCTTGAAGCGATGGTCTCTAGCAAGCTTTTGTCAAAGTGTCAAATCCAGCTTTTGACCGGATCAGCAAGCAAATAGTGATTCAAACACTTATAATAAAAAGAGGTACGAGTATGAGGTCTTATGCTTACAAACTTGTATTTGTGTTGGGATCAAATAAGATATTAGTTTGTGCACTGGAAGTCACCCATCGAGATGTGCTTGTTATAGATCGAAGTGGGGGATGTGTCCAAATAACATCTTGACCGACATGAGTCCTGCATCAAGAATCCGTTGTCCTACTGCAGGCCCTATCCGTCACGCAGGGTTGCCTCGATAATTAAGATAATGAAATCAGACAAGAGCTTTGGGCGTTCAATGACTACTCCTCATTTCTCCCCAAGGATATGATCCATGTTACCCTACTGAACCTTACTGTCACCGGTGTTCGGTATAATACTTCACTGTCTCCTTGCTCCTAGCCTCACCGGTGCTCGATCTCCATGATCCTGGGTACCTGCAGGGATGAAGATCGCGGACAAGACAAGAGACATCTACACAGAACAATTTTATTTCACACATACAAGATGTTATGTCAAAGTCTTCCATTAACCCCCTCAACAAATACCTCAGGTTGCAAGGCCTATGCCTCAACCCATACCTTACCGAACTAATCACACATGGAGATCAGATCGCGGGAAGAAAACATTGAAGAACACATCTTGAGATTGATTGATTGCAATATGTCTGACAATGGATGCCTTGTGCGATGCACGATTACAAGTATGAATGGGATGGAAGAGCACTATGATGGTGGGTGAGATGGCTATGGTGATGGAGATGGCGGCGGCTAGGGTTTGTGGATGATGATGATGATGAAGAGGTTCCGGCTTCTGTGCTTGTCCCTTTCCTCGCCCCCCTGTTGACATTTCGACGGGGTCCCTTTTATAAAAGTTGTTTAGGTGGACGATCTGCCTCGAAATCCACACCAAACGGGCGCTCATACGGGCACTGGAATGTCGTCTTTTGTGTTGTCTTTGCGCAGACGCTTCCTGTTGATTCCTTCTTCCTCCATTCTCCTTCCATTCCATTTCCACATGTGATTTCTTCCCTTTTTATCCCATTTCCTATGGAAACACATTAAAGAGAGTATTTGTGGAATCCCTTGCACTTTTTGGCCACTAGTGAAAATATCGGAGTGAATATCTCTTTTTAATTGAAATAACTCGATTTAAACAAAGGCGAAATGAGTGTCAAAATATCACTCATCAACTGTCCCAAGCCTAAACTTGATCGTCCTCGAGCAACATAAAGAGAAATCCAAATCATAAGGAACTCAGTTGTTTAAACCGAAATAACGAGAAGGTTTTGGTTCACTTACGATCGGTACACCTAGACAACCCTCCGCTTCTTGACCTGAAAACTTAGCATAGTTGTAGCGGTGGCATGGTTATAGTGCAAGTGTTAGTGAAGCAAAGATAATCAACACAAAGTTCTTGATCTACAAGATAAAACAACATTGGAACACTCTATTCTATTTATTCTAGACAACACTTGCTTGTCGGGAATGCACGGAAGATTTTTCTTTAGATAGAGCCAATAAAACATAGGTTAGGGAGTGAAAAGCATGTAGTAAAATGTAATGCTCAAATGCTCTTGAGGACACCCACAATCTTTTCCTCCTCAAGGCTCTCAAGAACTTTATTTCAATCATTGTTTGCTAGAACTTTGATTGTCATGTGAAGGGATTATGCCAACTAAGTGATCATGCATAGGTTTTCGTTGTGGCTTAATGTTTGGGAACTATGGACCTTTGATATATGTCTCTTTCGAGCTCTTTTGATCAGTCCCCTTTATTTACCACATACACACCATTTCAAGAGAAAGCTGAATAATATGCGTTTGTAGCGTTGCCACTACATATGGTAACAAACTCATAGCCGAAATCCGAGCTATCGCTCTTGGTGGATCATTCATTAGCCAGCGGAGTCCTCAGCACAACATCAAGAAAGGTGACAAAGCCACATTTACACATGTACATGTGCATAGAGTAGCGGGCCATGGCACCAGCAAGGAGCTAAAGCACCATGTAAAAGATACAACACGGATTTTTGGCATAATCTCCTTCACCCTTCAACTAAGTTCCTCTAGACAATTCAATCCACAAGTGCTATCAAGTCTATTAAAATTAACAACATGGGGATGAGCAATTCAAACATTACTTCCACTAAATTTTTCTCAACTCCCAAGTCTTGAAAGACTTTCTCTTGTGCATAGTTATTCTTAGTTAATATCATTTCTTTTAAAAACAGTCCCACGGCAAGTCTCGGTTGTCTAAACTAAACAGAACAAAGGCTGCAAAATTATTTCAGCTACTAGAACAAAACCTTTGTCTTAACTATCAAGACTTACTCCCATCCGCACATATCACACATACTACTCCTACATCTATTCTAAGTATTTCAAGTGCAGAAGACGGGGGTCGTAGGACATACCTTCACAGTTGCGAATTTACACACTTCTCTTCCTTACTCTTGCATTCCTCGTTGTCCGGCGTTGATCAACTCCTCTGAAAACAAAATGCAAACAAACTCCAAAGGACAAGATAAAGAACAAGAGCAAAGTGAAGCTTATTCTATTTTTTTGGTTTTTGGGATTTTTGAAAACTAACTTGCAACCGAAAAGATCGCAAAGGCAAAAGAAAAATAAAAAGCAAAAGCAAATAAAAGCAAAGTGTTGGAACAAACCAACACGAGTGTTTTGAAGCTCCTCGAGCTTAAGTACAACCTCATTACAAATTATTCAAATACCACCACATCTTGATGTAGAAGTGGTGATAACCTCCCCCAAGCTTAGGCTTTTACAAGCCCAAACCGGCGAGATTATTGCGGCGGTTGGTCAGGAGCCCATCCTTGGCTCCAGCTGGAGAAGTTCATGTTCATGTAGGCAGACGTGCCTCGAAGAGACTCGGCGAGGTTGCTCATATCTTGGATAGAGCCCTGGAGGCTATTGAGGTCCGCGTAGGTGGTGTAGACTTTTTGTGGCTGCTCTTGGGGCTGATCCTCTTCTTCGTCGGGCGCGAGTTCTTCTTCATCTAGTTGTTCTGGTTCTAGGCCTTCTTGGTCAAAAGCTGCATCTCCTTCATGTGCAACATAATGCAATTGTCCATGCTCGATGTAAAAACGGTTAGGCATAGGAGTAGGCAACAAGTGTGCCACTCCCGGAATTCTAATGCAATGACGGCCATTATGAACTACTACCATTCCAGCGCTAGTAAGAACACGAATATTAACAAGGGTGTTACCGACAATGGGGCGAAGGTGATTGTAGTTGAGACCAAGGGAGTTGGCCAACATGGTGATCACTCCTCCACACACGATATCTCCTTGTGCATGATTTGCTTGATGCGCTAGGTGTTGCAAAAGTATTGCCCCTAAGTTGGGCGAATATCCGACATCAAGGTTTGCTGCTTTCCCGAGAACTAGCATGTTCTCCTCATTCAACTAAGAAACTTCTCCTCATGCCTGCAACGAGTTAGTGATAACATAATAGAAATAACATATAGCAGGACTTTCAATGCAACTAGCTCTTGAGCCTAGTGTGCTCATCAAATTAAAAGGTTTGCCTCGGGTGCGGTTCAATGTAATCATAAACATGGCGGATGTCATCATCGTTGTTGGTGAAGCCAAAGTAATCGCACCACTCTTGAAAAGTGATGTTGAAATCTTGGTCTAGGAGACGGAAAGTGATCCTCTCCTCCTCATATGCATTGGGCATCAAACCAACATTATGCGAGATAGTACTAAGAAACTCAAGCATCATGCATTCATATGTCTCACATCTCTGATAAACAAAATGATGCAACCCAGCATTATGACAAAGCAAATTGAAATCATTAGTAATACCTAGCTTGGCGAGTGTTGTCGCACAAGCCCACTTGGTTGCTCTGATCTTCTTGAGCTTAGTTGCCTAATCTTTCTTCTTGCTTCACGGTCGGTGAAGACGATCCCCTGGGTGAAATCTTGTTGTGGCGGTGCGGTGGATGAACTCAAAGCACCGCGTACGCGAGAAGACCTCCGTGTAAACATCTACAAAACAATTTTTCTGTCCAATACATTTAAGCAATATTGATCCTACAGTAATCATAACGTCATACTCCTCTAAAAACATCAATGAATCCAAGTCAAACTCAAATTTGAATCAAAAATGTGCATCCTCTAGTCATGGCAATGCTAGGCATGTAGAACACGGATTCACGAAAAATAACTTGGGGATCGGAGGAGAATCATACCGTAGATCAATCACATGGAAGGATTTGAACTGAAATCGAACGAGTAGAGAGATAGGGCAAAGTTTTGCTAGGGTTTGGAGAGGTTTGGAGGAAGATGAAGAAGAAAAGAGAGAGATGGGGGAAATTTACCTTCTTCCTCGGGCTTATTGGGGCCTCCAGGATACGAAACGACCGCTCATACGGGCGCAAGCGCCCGCATGGAATGCCGTTGTTCTTCCTGAACACTTACCTGTGTTTGTCCTAGTATCATGCGACCGCTGAAATGGGTGGCGGCGTCCGTTTGAAATGCCGTCGTTCGCGCTGTTCTTTTCTTCTTCTAGTCGCTGGTGTCAAACGACCGCTCGGATGGGCTCATGCACCTGTTTGGAACACCGTCAAATGCTCTGGATTTTTTCTTCGTTTTCTGCAAAAGAGTCAAACGATCGCTCGAATAGGCACTCGTGCCCATTTGAAACACTGTCTTTTCTCCTGCTGCCTTTGGTTGTTTTGTACTGGAACCTCCGGCAGGTCATGCGACCGCTCATACGACCGCTCGCGGTCGTTTTGAACGCTGTCTTTTGATCTGTTTCTTTCGAAACCTTTCTTTTTCTTTGCTCTCCTGCGGGGTTAGTTCCAAGACAATACATAAACATATTTCCAGGCATCCAAACATTGATTCAACACATAATTCAACTTGCACATCGCAAAGCCTTCACTAGAACAACTCCTCCAAGCTTACTTCTTCGCATAGAACTTCAATCACTTCTTTTATTGAAACAAAAATAAAAAACTTAATTGTCTACTTGATTCGCGTGGGTTGCCTCCGACGAAGCGCTTGTTTTTGGTTGGTTAGCTCGACCGTAGCGGTGATCAAGGTGGTGCAAACACACCGAGACCGTAGCTTCTGGCATTCACAATGATGCCTTCTCCTGGGGAAATGTCTTACAAAAGGATCTTTAGCGGGTAAATCAAATCTAACATTCCCTTCACACACATTAATCACAGCTTTGATGGTCCTTAGAAAAGGTCTACCGAGAATTATAGGGGCAATTGGATCTTCAGGCATATCTACTATGACAAGATCAATCATGACAGGGCAATCATTATTTTGAACTATAACACCATGCTTAATGCCTACTGCCTGAGTAAAAGTAGAATTAGACAAATTCAAAATGATCTCGGTATTAGCATAAGGACCCATATTAAGACTGTCATAAACTGATTTGGGCATAGTGGATACACTTGCCCCTAAATCACTTAAAGCACTGAATTTACTCAATCCTATCTCAATTTCTATAGTAGGTTCAAAAGCATCCTCTTGCTTAGCTGGTAACTTACTATAGAGCTTTTTCCTTTCATCCTCAAGTTCACGTACCTTGGCTGCAACTTGTTCAACAAAAACATTATATGCTTCATTATTAGTTGCCTCTGGTAGTGGATACTTCATGGACATCATCTTCACAAAATCAGCAACGGTATAATTGTACTCTGGCACATGGCTTGTGTCAAGTACTTCAGCTTTCTATTCGTTGCTTCTCACCATTTTAACTTCTTCAACCAGGTTAGGCTCCGGTGTGGCACCCCGGCTCAGAGTCACCGGAGCACCCCGTATTCCAGCCTAGAGATCAAGTCTTCTAGAATACGGCACTGCTTGGCATAGAACAAATCAGCTCTTTATTACTAATAGTTGGAATACAAGGGTTACAAAGAGTTTACAAATGGTTACAAAGATGCAACTCCGGCTATGGGGCTCTATGCTAGTAGCGGCCCGACTTATAACAGCGGAACCACGACGACGAGGATGGGATCCATTCCGCAGGGACTCTGGCTGGGACACATCCTAGCTCGCAACTCGGAATCATCGGCTAAGCAAACATGTCTGCACCTGCAAACTGGCATGACATGCCAGGTGAGTACTTTGAATGTACTCGCAAGCTCACAACAAACACAAGCATCAAAACACAACAACATCATAGCAGGCACGATTATATCAGATTCTATGTTATTAAAAGGGTGGAAGAAAATAATAACATGCTCTTGCTAAACTGTCTACATCATCACTTTGGTTACCCCTACCGGGACAACTTTGCTCGTGGCCACTCGATTGAACCATCTACTCTAGTGACCTACTCATAGTCACCCAAAGAACATTCGACGATCATTATCGAGATCGCATACAGACAGCACCAGCGGTCTTTTGCCAAACGGTTGTCTTACCATGCTGAGACGAGTTCTTCTATCATTATAAAGTCATTCCCTCATTGGTGTTGATCAGACAGTGTGACTTAGTACGAACTATGTCCAATACCGTGGACGCGGCTATTCGAATAGATTCATACACTCTGCAGAGGTTGCGCACTTTACCCACACTATGGAGCTCCTGGTCCCGTACCTCAGTACACTTTCCTTCCAGGTGGACCGGTGCTGCTCAAACGAAACTTGCCTAACCCGTGACTCCTCCACCGTACCACCGACAATCATTCCCCGTCCGAGTCATGCCCTAGGTGGCCCCTATGTCACTTCTGACACCTGCCACCGTCGTGGCCAACAAACTGTCCCAAACGGGGACCTGAGCTCAATAACCAAACCGGGCTCACAAGGTTATCGTTGTCCACCTGATCAGGGCAGCACATACGCATAATCTCCCCTCTTTGGTGGTACCGATAAAAGAGCATGCGGTCAGACCAAGTTAAGGTCGTCCCATTCCGGCAGATGTGGCTGCACTGGAAAGCTCGGTTCAGTGGCACTTGATCAACCATGAAGTAATTTATCCCCAAGCATCTCCAGTCATTACTGACATTCTAGTATTATAGTAATCCAAGTTACAACAATAGCTGACTAGGAAATCCAATGAGCATTATGATTGCTACTACTACTACTGATCCCACATATGATGTGCCGGGCGGAATCACAAACTAATCATAGACGGTAATCTCACAGTCCGATAGCATCATGACAACCTCGAACTTGAAATCTACTAAAGACTATAATCTCACCACCAACATGACAGTAGCCTATCCAAGATTTCCATGAATTAAACCATTCACAAATAGTTCAAATTTAGCATTAAAATAATTATTTAAACCATGATATTGCAATGCAATTATGCAAATGAGAGTTGTGGTTTTCCTTGCACCAGGGAAGTGTGGAAATACTCCTGGTCTTCACCCACTAGTCAAAACCACTCTGAAAAATATTTTGAAAGCATTTTCAAATATCACATAAAGCATTTTCTTTTGACCAAAAATTCTAGGCAGCAGAGAAAAATACCAAAATTTTACAGTAACTAGAGGAGCTCATAAGAAAAATAATGCAAAAAGAATGAACTCATTTGGATTTATGGCTTAAAAGTTATTGATGGTCAAAGTTCAGTCAAATTTTCTGGAATTATTTGAATTTAACTGAAAAATCAGAAAACCCTGGAGCGGCCACGTCGAAGGCGTAGAGTGGAAATGCGCTTCCACTTACATACCGTTTCGGGCGCACCTAGAATCGTTGACATGCGGGACCCGCCTGTCATATTTAAAGGAGAGAGAGAGGGAACAGAAGGAGGGCGGCTCACCGGCGATGGCTGACCGATGAGGAGGCTGCGGTGGCGCCGGGAGATGGTCGGGATGGATCGGGTGCATACCCGTACCCGCAGCTCCCCGAATGGTGGCCGGACGGCATCGCCCCCTTCTCCTCAGGCAGCGACCAGCTACGGGTGTCGGCGGATCCGGTGATTTCCGGCGAGCTCTTGGGTAGGGGAGAGGCTGGGATGGATCAGTGGATCTCCACGAGCTCGACGGTGATCTCAGTGGGTGTTGGGGTGGGCGAAGATGAGCGGACAGAGCTGGGGTAGTGAGCACCTCACCGGAGATGGGGCAGGAGAGCTCTCCGGCTTGCTCCGGTACTGTTAGACGACGATTGGGAGAGGGAGAGGGCGATGGGTGAAGAGAGGGAGGGCTGGGATGCGGCTTTTATAGCCGGGCGGGGCTGCCTTGGCCGAATGCCGCCATGGATGCGCTGGCACGATGAGGACGGCGAGCTAGCTGCTGCGCTGGCCGTCACGGCGCGGGCTGGAGTGAACGTGAGCGCACAGAGGTGATGGGACGCGTGCGGAACTATTAAGAGCGTGTGGACAACGGCGGCGACTATGGCGCACTGTTCGGCCCGTGCGTGCACTTGGCCATGTGCGGCGGCGAGCTTCACCGGAGTTGGGAGAGTGTTCAGGAGTGGGTACGTGGATGGTGGCGACGACGTCGGCACACGGGGACAAGCAAGGGCGGCGTGAGGTGGCCGGAACGGTCGTGTCCGACGCGGTCGGCGTGCAGAGCATGACTTTGGCTCGGCCAGACATGTGGTCACCGCGTGCACTGGCGCACTCGGTGCGCTCTGGCCAGACCAGTCGTGTCTACGCGGTAGTCCCCTCAACATGAGGCCTCCCTGTGCCATTGGTTTGACAAGATATGGTCTGGACAGCTGGCTAGCTTCCAGACAAGTTTCTGGATAGAAACTTGAGTAGCAAGCTAGGGAGAAATGGCTAGGGTTTTGAGAGAGAGGATTTACCACCCTAAAATATATTAGGAGGGTGCCCATGCTGGAGAAAATTCAGACCTAATGGACAGGTTTTGGAGGTAGTTGCTTTACAACCCCATCTCAGGTCCAGAAACATTGCAGAGGATGTTGTACTCACATAGAGGGGTTCCTGGAGCTGAAACTTGGTATAGGTAGGTTATTTGGTGGTGCCAAGCTGCTATAAAAATTTCAGCCCATTTGGGTAAGTGTAAATGGTACTTCCTTCACTACACTTCCCACTGGGCAGAAACTTGGAGGAATTTTACAGAGAAAATGGCTGAATGAAATGAGCTAAAAATTGGTGGGGACTGATCATATGGTTAGGAGAATGTCCTGGATTAATTTCAGAATTTTAGAAGTAATATAAAATATAGTTGCCTCACAAACTGAAATTATGACCAGAAACCAAAATTGGATGCTGTGCTCACGATGAGGAGTGAATCTTGAATATTTTCACATATCCAAGGTTCACATGATCCAAAGGATTTATGAGAATTTTCTTGGAATTTTTGAGTGGACAGAAATATAGGTTGCTTCACAACCTAGAGCTCAAAGGGTTATTCCTTTAATGAAAAAGGAATATTAAATGGGAATAAAAATTGAAATTGGGCAGGAATAGAGATGACATGGCTTGGGAGAAGTTTTAGGAAGCTTGATTCACTTGGGAGAGAAAGTCAAAAGTATTCCCAAGTTTTAAGTCCATGGAGCCATTCGGAAACAGATCCAAGCCAAATTCCAACTAAAATTTTAAATGAAATTCAAAAAGAAAAGCTGGGAAAACCGGGGTGTCACAAACCTACCCCCCTTAGGATAAATCTCGTCCTCGAGATTTGGTTGCTCAGGGAACAGGTGTATGTAATCTTAAGGAAACCGGCTCCAACTTCGGTATCCTTCTCCGTGTATAATGTTCCCACTGCATTTCAGATAACCTGACTATCGTGACTGGGGTGGTTTGCTTCACCATACCCATACTCTGACAGATATTTCCTCACATGTTCATTGTTATGCTGACACCAATCCTGTCACATCTGTTGTTTCCCCCGAGATGTTATCAAGACTGGAATGTGTCTTCTTCTCATACGTCCGAGAGAGGTTCCCGATCGACACGTTATTCCTTCACTGATAGTATTCCATGAAGTTCTGAATCACGGCTTTCCATGGACACGAAACCTTCAGTCCTTGCATTGAGATACTTGATGCATGCTTCCCAGGTTTGAAGCAGTACTGAGAACCACAGCGTTTCTTTTGGAGGAGTCTGACTAGTTGCAGGGGGTCTGAACCTTTCGGGCTGACTTCTTTGTCCCGAATCCACACTTGCAACTCGGTTGCCACTTGCAACAGAATACCATATGTGAGAGCATCTCGAGTACTCATTTGTCGATATATCCGTACGCCGTGCGATACGTTAACGCGGTCGTTGGAGTCGCACTGCTGAGCTTGGTTAAGAAGTCTTTGATCTGATAGGCTTGAATATGTGCTGCTGACAACCTCGTGCATATGCAGTTGGACAAGAGGGTTACCGGGATATGAAACTCTTACTACCAGGGTGGCCCCCCTTGGATGTATCTTCATGGCGACCTATTCGGAATCAGGCTGTCTTGGGTATCCATGCCACTTTGTTCCCGTACTGTTGTTCTTGTTCTTTCACTACTGCCCTTCTTTCCGAGCCCTTTGCCAAAAGAGTTTGGCCTAGTACCTCCATAGGTGCTGTCACGTGCAACATCCTGACAAGCATACCTTATCCTTATCTTAGTGCAAACACCTTTCACCGGCAAATTTATCCCATCATGAACCTTAACCGTAGGGTAATGATTATCTGAACCCCTTGCATGAAATCATCGAATAGATCAGTAGCCACCAGAACGGTCTTTACAACTCAGATCTGGGACATGACTGAAATAACTCCATCATGGCTCAAGACGGCTGAAAAACAGCTCAGAGCATGGGACCATGTTGATAAGAAGAATGTAGTAGTTCCCTAAGACGGCCGAAAAAAACAGCTTAGAGCATGGGGTCACTATTACAAAAAGAAATTCAACAGCTGCCCGAGACGGCCGGAAAGCAGCTCAGAACCCGGAACAGTTGTTGAAAAGAGAAACATAAAGTTGGCATCCACCCCGGACGGCTGAAAGCAGCTCAGAACACAGGTGTGGTGCCGTTACCAAGAAAAACAAGCAAGGGTTTATCAGGATCACTACCAGGTTCTCCAATGTGAGAAGACTTGCCTGATCAACTATTGCTGAGACTGGCATCCCAAATTGCTTTTTCCTCATAGCTTTTCAGTCCTTGCAGCGTGCTGAGGTGTATATGGATTTTCTTTCTCCTGTATGACTTATGTAGTTGTCGGATCCTTACCTTCCTTTGGTAAACCTGCCTGAACATGGTTGCTCCTTGTATGGTGGCTTGCGTGACCTGAGCAACATGCCCACCATACATGGAAGTATGCATAGCTAAACATCTTATTCCCGGGGGCTTGACTCTTTCAATGCACTGCCATCGCACTGGATAATTGTGGGTACTACCATTGCCAGCTGTTTGGTGGTGTCGTACTAACGAAGGTTGAATAAATTGTGTGGGAAGCCATCGAGAGTATCGTGCTGAAGAAGACTAGGTAGCTTACGCTCGAAGCTTCTGCCGGGATAGCGTGCTGAGGAAGGCTGGGTAGCGTACCTCAGAAGCCTCCCTTCCTGGTTGCTTATGCGGGAAGACTCGGTGCCTTATACCGGAAGCTTTCTACGGTAGCTTACCGAAGAAGCCCGAATAGCTTATGCCGGAAGCTATCCACATATCGTACTGAGAAAGATCTGAGGAGCCTTGCACCGTAAGCTTCTCCATTAATGTGCGAAGGAAGACTGAGTTGCTTACACCCGAAATTTCTCTTTATGATATGCGGACCGGATGCCATGTATACCACCTCACAACTCCAGTTGTTGACTACTTGTACGGAAAGAATGTGCCTGACTCTCCTTCTTGCTGAGTACTGGGTGCATGGCACGTTCTTGTTTGCTTCCGGATATAATCTACTTCATATTCTACCCGAGCAGAACCAAACTTCATATCCGATCTATACCTTCGACCCGGTTGGTCTTGTACCCAAATTATCCTTTTGCTGGTTCCTCATGGTTGAAGTAGTTATACCTTGAGGCGGGCTTGATGCTGATAGCCAATCCAGGATGTTATTTGTATTCCAAACCACATATTCCCAATACCAGGCAATCCATTAATAATTTCATAAGGTTCAGCTGAGCTTCCAAGTATTTAAAATCCTCATTAACTCTTTGAATCTGTTGGGGGTTGATGATCAACTTCCATAGGGGAAAGTAAAGTGACACTGAGGAGCCAAATAAAAGGGCAAATAAGAACTGCTCAATAAAATGCACTAAGCTTACAAAAAAAACCACACTTTATTGCTACTCAAGGCAATTTACAACACTCATTACTACCACAACTCATGCAACATGAGCCTCGCAAGTGCTTAAGTACTAGGATCGGAAGACGGGTTACTGGAGAGCGAATGAGCTGGCAGAGAGGTTGACGGGGCCAAAGCCATACCAAGCGCTCTCCGGGCGCGAGTTGCATCTCGGGCCAGTTCAGCGATGAGGACGTATTCGGCAATCATGTAGTGAGACATGTATGCCACCGCTGGGTTGTCGTCCGAGCGAACAGGAGGAAACCTAACCCGTCTAGGAGTGACGGCCATGGTGGGATAGTAGTGAAAGGCACGATTCTCTTGCATCGCGCTTTCCCGGTGACGAAGAACAGTGAGGCCCGCCAGGGCGGCAAGTTGGATAGCACGAACTGGTGTAGAGGCATAACCACCATGGAGACTATAGGTGCGCTTCCCCAAAGGTAGGTCGACTGTCAGAATGACATTGGCATGGTACTCAAGCACCAGTCCTGCAAGCGGGGTCTGGAACACTTGGTACCTTGGCATCTCTCCATTGGGATAGAGGAGACGCCAAACATCACGAAGCAGTGGGGCAAAGCTGAGTGGTGCAGGGGCTGGGTCGTAGTTAGTCGGAACGGATGCCATCTACAAAATCAACCGGTTAGTGAACCAAATCTATATGCATGCTATGCAGCAAACAAATGCAACAACCGAATGCAGCAATGCAACACACAAGCAAGCTGGGCTCTAAACTACCGGTTTTCTAACGTTCGGGTTAGCTAGGGTGTCCTATAGCCAAACCTGGCTCTGATACCAAACCTTGTGGCACCCCGGCTCAGAGTCACCGGAGCAGCCCGTATTACAGCCTAGAGATCAAGTCTTCTGGCATACGGCACTGCTTGGCATAGAACAAATCAGCTCTTTATTACTAATAGTTGGAATAAAAGTGTTACAAAGAGTTTACAAAAGGTTACAAAGATGCTACTCCGGCTATGGGGCTCTATGCTAGCAGCGGCCCGACTTATAACAGCGGAACCACGACGACGAGGATGGGATCCACTCCGCAGGGATTCTGGCTGGGACACATCCTAGCTCGCAACTCGGAATCCTCGGCTAAGCAAACATGTCTGCACCTGCAAACTGGCATGACACGCAAGGTGAGTACTTTGAATGTACTCGCAAGCTCACAACAAACACAAGCATCAAAACACAACAACATCATAGCAGGCACGATTATATCAGATTCTATGTTATTAAAAGGGTGGAAGAAAATAATAACATGCTCTTGCTAAACTGTCTACATCATCACTTTGGTTACCCCTACCGGGACAACTTTGCTCGTGGCCACTCGATTGAACCATCTACTCTAGTGACCTACTCATAGTCACCCAAAGAACATTCGACGATCATTATCGAGATCGCATACAGACAGCACCAACGGTCTTTTGCCAAACGGTTGTCTTACCATGCTGAGACGAGTTCTTCTATCATTATAAAGTCATTCCCTCATTGGTGTTGATCAGACAGTGTGACTTAGTACGAACTATGTCCAATACCGTGGACGCGGCTATTCGAATAGATTCATACACTCTGCAGAGGTTGCGCACTTTACCCACACTATGGAGCTCCTGGTCCCGTACCTCAGTACACTTTCCTTCCAGGTGGACCGGTGCTGCTCAAACGAAACTTGCCTAACCCGTGACTCCTCCACCGTACCACCGACAATCATTCCCCGTCCGAGTCATGCCCTAGGTGGCCCCTATGTCACTTCTGACACCTGCCACCGTCGTGGCCAACAAACTGTCCCAAACGGGGACCTGAGCTCAATAACCAAACCGGGCTCACAAGTTTATCGTTGTCCACCTGATCAGGGCAGCACATACGCATAATCTCCCCTCTTTGGTGGTACCGATAAAAGAGCATGTGGTCAGACCAAGTTAAGGTCGTCCCATTCCGGCAGATGTGGCTGCACTGGAAAGCTCGGTTCAGTGGCACTTGATCAACCATGAAGTAATTTATCCCCAAGCATCTCCAGTCATTACTGACATTCCAGTATTATAGTAATCCAAGTTACAACAATAGCTGACTAGGAAATCCAATGAGCATTATGATTACTACTACTACTGATCCCACATATGATGTGCCGGGCGGAATCACAAACTAATCATAGACGGTAATCTCACAGTCCGATAGCATCATGACAACCTCGAACTTGAAATCTACTAAAGACTATAATCTCACCACCAACATGACAATAGCCTATCCAAGATTTCCATGAATTAAACCATTCACAAATAGTTCATATTTAGCATTAAAATAATTATTTAAACCATGATATTGCAATGCAATTATGCAAATGAGAGTTGTGGCTTGCCTTGCACCAAGGAAGTGTGGAAATACTCCTGGTCTTCACCCACTAGTCAAAACCACTCTGAAAAATATTTTTGAAAACATTTTCAAATATCACATAAAGCATTTTCCTTTGACCAGAAATTCTAGGCAGCAGAGAAAAATACCAAAATTTTACAGCAACTAGAGGAGCTCATAAGAAAAATAAGGCAAAAATAATGAACTCATTTGGACTTATGGTTTAAAAGTTATTGATGGTCAAAATTCAGCCAAATTTTCTGGAATTATTTGAATTTAACTAAAAAATCAGAAAACCCTGGAGCGGCCACGTCGAAGGCGTAGAGTGGAAATGTGCTTCCACTTACATACTGCTTCGGGGCCGCGTAGGGTCACTGACATGCGGGGTCCGCCTGTCATATTTAAAGGAGAGAGAGAGGGAACAGAAGGAGGGCGGCTCACCGGCGATGGCTGACCGGCGAGGAGGCTGCGGTGGCGTTGGGAGATGGTCAGGATGTATTGGGTGCTCGACAGCGAGCATGCCCGTACCCGCAGCTCCCCGAATGGTGGCCGGATGGCGTCACCCCCTTCTCCTCAGGCGGCGACCAGCTATGGGTGTCGGTGGATCCGGTGATTTCCGGCAAGCTCTTGGGCAGGGGAGAGGCTGGGATGGATCAGTGGATCTCCACGAGCTCGACGGTGATCTCAGTGGGTGTTGGGGTGTGCGGAGATGAGTGGACGGAGTTGGGGCAGTGCAGCGGAGCACCTCCCCGGAGATGGAGAAAGAGAGCCCTCCGGCTTGCTCCGGTACTGCGAGACGACGATTGGGAGAGGGAGAGGGCGATGGGTGAAGAGAGGGAGGGCTGGGATGCGGCTTTTATAGCCGGGCGGGGCTGCCGTGGCCGAATGCCGCCATGGATGCGCTGGCACGGCGAGGATGGCGAGCTGGCTGCTGCACTGGCCGTCGCGGCCCGGGCTGGAGTGAACGTGAGCGCGCAGAGGTGACAGGACACGTGCGGAACCATTAAGAGCGTGTGGACAACGGCGGCGACCGCAGCGCACTGTTCGGCCCGTGCGTGCACTTGGCTGTGTGCGGCGGCGAGCTTCGCCAGAGTTGGGAGAGAGTTCGGGAGTGGATACGTGGACGGTGGTGACGACGTCGGTACACGGGGACAAGCAAGGGCGGCGTGAGGTGGTCGGAACGGTCGTGTCCGACGCGGTCGGCGTGCAGAGCACGACTTTGGCTCGGCCAGACGCATGGTCACCACGTGCACTGGCGCACTCGGTGCGCTTTGGCTAGACCAGTCATGTCTACATGGTAGTCCCCTCAACATGAGGCCTCCCTGTGCCCTTGGTTTGACAAGATATGGTCTCGACAGCTGGCTAGCTTCCACACAAGTTTCTGGATAGAAACTTGAGCAGCAAGCTGGGGAGAAATGGCTAGGGTTTTGAGAGAGAGGATTTGCCACACTGAAATATATTAGGAGGGTGCCCATGCTGGAGAAAATTCAGACCAAATGGACAGGTTTTGGAGGTAGTTGCTTTACAACCCCATCTCAGGTCCAGAAACATTGCAGAGGATGTTGTACTCACATAGAGGGGCTCCTGGAGCTAAAACTTGGTATAGGTGGGTTATTTGGTGGTGCCAAGCTGCTATAAAAATTTCAGCCCATTTGGGTAAGTGTAAATGGTACTTCCTTCACAACACTTCCCACTGGGCAAAAACTTGGAGGAATTTTACAGAGAAAATGGCTGAATGAAATGAGTTAAAAATTGGTGGGGACTGATCATATGGGTAGGAGAATCTCCTGGATTCATTTCAGAATTTTTGAAGCAATATAAAATATAGTTGCCTCACAAACTGAAATTATGACCAGAAACCAAAATTGGATGATGTGCTCACCATGAGGAGTGAATCTTGAATATTTTCACATATCCAAGGTTCACATGATCCAAAGGATTTATGAGAATTTTCCTGGAATTTTTGAGTGGACAGAAATATAGGTTGCTTCACACCTAGAGCTCAAAGGGTTATTCCTTTAATGAAAAAGGAGTACTAAATGGGAATAAAAATTGAAATGGGGCAGGAATAGAGATGACATGGCTTGGGAGAAGTTTTAGGAAACTTGATTCACTTGGGAGAGAAAGTCAAAAATATTCCCAAGTTTTATGTCCATGGAGCCATTCGGAAACAGATCCAAGCCAAATTCCAACTAAAATTTTAAATGAAATTAAAAAAGAAAAGCTGGGAACACCAGGGTGTCACATCCGGTTTACCTACAAAATTAGCCAAAATTAGTGTCTGGATCTCTGCTATCTTAGCTACTTGTGCCTCCATATTCTTGGATCTTCCTTCAAGTACCTGCACATCATTTGTTAGTCCATAAACCTTACTGGTCTATTGACCAAGTAAGTTATCATGATTCTTCAAGATATTCTTGAAGTTATCATTCTGCTCAGTCTGACTAGCAATAAAACTTTTAAGGGTCTCTTCAAGAGTATTTCTATTGGTAGCATTAGCTCCATTAAAATTATTGGATGCTCCTCCATTATTAGGATAAGGAAGTCTAGGAGCATATCCATTATTTTTCCAATTAGGATTATAGCTATTACGAGCAATAAAATTCACATCACTAGTTTCTTCATTAGTGATGGCATTTACGTTTACCTCTTCTTTACCTTTTATCATGGAGATAAGCTCTTCAAGCTTGGTTGTCAGCTTCGTGTTACTTTCTTCCATGGAATTCACCGCTCTAGTGGTGGTTCTCTCAACATGCCATTGAGCATGGTTCTCTTGCATATCATCAAGTAGTTTCTTGACATCTTCTATGGGCTTTCCCATGATTGTTCCTCCTGCAGTTGTACCAAGTATAGTTTTTGACATATGATTCAAGCCATTATAAAACATATGAAAGATTAACCATTCCTCCATTCCATGATTGGGATAGTTTCTTATAGCTTCCTTCATCCTATCCCATGCAAGCACTAGTGGCTCATGTTCTTCCTGCTTGAAACCTGTAATCTGATAACGTAATTGCATAATTTTTGCAGGTGGGCAAAACTTAGATAAAAATTTACTGCAACAATATGCCCAAGAAGTGATACTGCCATTAGGTAGTGCAAGAAGCCATTCCTTAGCTTTTCCTCTCAAAGAGAAAGGAAATAGACGCAATTTTAGTGCATCGAGATCATAATCCTTTATGTGTGTCATGTTGCACAATTCAGTGAAATTGTGTAAGTGCATACCGGCATCCTCAGAAGCAGAGCCTCCAAATTGGTCCTGTTGAACCATGGAAACTAGGTTCGGTTTAATCTCATACTCAGCGGCTACTACCTCAGGTTGTTGCTGGGAGTAGCAAAACTCCCAAGATTACGAGCCATAGTAATCTTTTTGGTTTTTCTCAACTGACAAGACTTGCAACAAAAATTAAACTTAAACTAAAAACAGAGAAGTAAAAACAAAAACTGAAAATTAAATTTAACAAAAACTCTAAACACAGAGACTAGGAATACTAAACTCCTCCCTGGCGACGGCGCCAGAAAAAGGGCTTGATACCTCCTTTTATTGATCCGGTATTGGAACAGAAAAGAGTATCCCGCACCTATTTCCCCAGAGGTGACCCTGGGTTATCGAACCCACGAGAGGAAGATTCCCTTGAAGCGATGGTCTCTAGCAAGCTTTTGTCAAAGTGTCAAATCCAGCTTTTGACCGGACCAGCAAGCAAATAGTGATTCAAACACTTATAATAAAAAGAGGTACGAGTATGAGGTCTTATGCTTACAAACTTGTATTTGTGTTGGGATCAAATAAGATATTAGTTTGTGCACTGGAAGTCACCCATCGAGATGTGCTTGTTATAGATCGAAGTGGGGGATGTGTCCAAATAACATCTTGACCGACATGAGTCCTGCATCAAGAATCCGTTGTCCTACCGCAGGCCCTATCCGTCACGCAGGGTTGCCTCGATAATTAAGATAATGAAATCAGACAAGAGCTTTGGGCGTTCAATGACTACACCTCATTTCTCCCCAAGGATATGATCCATGTTACCATACTGAACCTTACTGGCACCAGTGTTCGGTATAACACTTCACGGTCTCCTTGCTCCTAGCCTCACCGGTGAAATGAGTGTAAAAGTATCGCTCATCACCTCCCAACAAGTGCTATTGTTTAATGCCCCTAGCTAGGCTAATGCATAGTTTCAAGTATTATCATCCTTGTTGTTCCTTTGAGCCAATTCATCACAAATCCTCCTCAAGAGTTCCTTTTTATCAATTTCCATTTTTTTGGTAGGTGAACTCAAATGATTAAAGGGACTACACATAATGATTTTAACATTCATAATCTCAAACTCTTGAGGGTTATGGTCAACTCCATTAAGATCTTTATATAAAACAGAGATTTCATCATCAATAGGATCCCTACAAGTATTCTCAAACCAATCCTCACTAAATTCTTCCTTAATCCCCTTAAAAATCCATCCAAATTTATCGTAAGTATTATTAAAGAGTCTTTGGATTAAATCTAGTTGTGGAACTTTCATCCTAATATTCTCTACAAAAGCGTGGTAATCTTTAGATTCCATCCTATGCATTGCATCTTGATCATGGAGAATTTCTTCTATTGGAGGATTTCAAAATCCACTTTATAAAAGGAAAACATATCTCTAGCTTCTTTAATTACGTAATCAAGTTCATTCATAGGAATAATGGTGGCTAGTTTTTTAGCTCTAGGGTCATGGATATTAGGAAGCTCAAAGAACATTCTCTGTAAGACGGGATGAATATGCAAAAATTACCTTTCTAATTTAACCACAAGCATAGCAATAGCATCCCCATCACTATTTGTTCTTTTAAGAATAGACTCATCAATTAACGGGATGACTCCCGTGCAAGTAAACAATTCTTGGATAACACCTTTGCCAATAATATTTCCACTCCCAACATGATAAGTTTTAGTTTTCCAATTAAAGGGAGGTTCATTATCATGAGGTTCATTATTAAGATCAAATAATTCAGGCCTTTCCTCATAAGACTCGCTAGGACTATCTTCACTAGCACTTTCAACGATAGCTTTCTCAAACTTAGACATGATAGCACACAAGATATATTTTTGGTATTTTTTATTTTTTAATGCAGTCTAATGAAGGAAAATAAAAGCAAGTAAAAAGTATAACAAGTAAATGATAATGTGTATGAAGGGGCCTTGAGTTGTTTGATGAAGTCTCCTCGGCAACGGCGCCAGAAATTCTTTTGCTACTTGTGATAGGCATTGGGATTTCCCCGAAGAGGAAGGGTGAAGTAGTATGGTAGCAGATAGTATTTCCCTCAGTTAAGAACCATGGTTTATCGAACCAATAGGAGATCCACGCAAATGACCTTTTAGCAGTACCTGCACACACATAAACAAATACTTGCACCCAACGCGGGCAAGAGGGATGTCAATCCCCTTGTACTTGTTAATTGCAAGGATTAATTCTGATAGTGGTAGATATATAAATTGCAAAACAAAATAAAAGTAAATAAATTACAGCAAGGTTTTTAGGGTTTTAGTAATATGATTTAGATGGACCTGGGGGGCATATCTTTCACTAGAGGCATCACTCTCAAGAACATAGCAACGGTGGGTAAACAAATCACTGTTGGGAAACTGATAGAAAAGCGCATAGTTATGATGTTATTCATGGCATGATCATGTACATAGGCATTACGTCTGTGACAAGTAGACCGACATCTATCTGCATCTACTACTATTACTCCACTTCGAGAGCGTTTCTATGCTTGCCTCTCTAGGTATTAAGTTCATAACAAACAGAGTAATGCTTTAAGTATGATGACATAATGTAGACAAAATAAGATCAAGCAATATGATCAAACCCCATCGTTTTATCCTTAGTAGCAACAATACAAATACATGCCTCACTACCCCTTCTGTCACGAGGTGAGGACACCGCAAGATTGAACCTACCACAAAGCACCTCTCCCGCTGAAGATAAATCAATCTAGTTGGCCAAACTAAACGGATAGATCGGAGAGAAATACAAAGCTATAACAATCACACATAGTAAAGTTCAAAAATAACTCAATGACTTTCAATGAACAATCTGATCATAAACCCACAATTCATTGGATCCCAACAAACACACCGCAAAATATTACATCATATCGATATCCGAAGAGAACATTGTATTGAAGATCAAAAGGAGAGAGAGATCCATCTAGCTACTGCTATGGACCCTTAGGTCCAGTGGGGAACTACTCACACATCATCATGGAGGCAGCAAGGACGATAAAGAAGGCCTCTGTGAATGATTCCCCCTCTGGCAGATTACAGAAAAATGCCTCCAGATGGGATCGTGGAAGAACAAAGGTTTGCTGCAATGGAATAATTGTTTCGGGTCTCACTCTGGGGTTTTTGGACTACTTGGGTATTTATAGCGCTAGAATTAGGTGAGATGGAGCCACGAGGGGCCCACAAGCCATCAGGGCACGCCCCCTGGGATGCTCCTTGTTGCCTTGCCATCTCCTCGTCTGGCTTCTTGTCCTTCCTCGAAGGTTCTAGGGTCCCTCCTTGTCCAGAAAAAATCGTCAAAAGTTTCGTCGCATTTAGACTTCGTTTGGTAGGGATTTTCTGTAAAACCAAAAACATGCAGAAAACAACAACTAGCACTAGGCACTAGGTTAATAGGTTAGTTCCCAAAATTGATATAAAATGGCATATAAAGTATACAAGATTGATAATATAATAGCATGAAACAATCAAAAATTATAGATACTTTGGAGACGTATCATGCCCCGTGCGCCCACCTTACCCCAACCCTCCCCAAATACCCACTATTGGAGGAAGGTCCTAAGACGAAACATGTATAGGAGACCATTCGACCAAACTATGTGCGATGCATGAATCGCAAACGGTATGGTAATAAAACCGTCACCAATAAAATGAACTATGTGCGATGGCTGATCCATCAAGCACGATTCAGATAAGAGTTGCGTGTGCGAAGCGTGGCATATAGTTGATCCATACGAACTGTTTGCGACGAGCAAAAAAAACACAAACAGTTACCCAGGTCAAGATGTGTGCGATAGATGGCATAGAGTTCACTCGGATGAAATGTTTGCGATGAGCCAAAACAACACAAACGGTTAGACAGATCGAGGTGTATGCGATAGACGGCATACAAGTCACTTGGATGAACTGTTTGCAATGAGCCAAAATAACACAAATGATTCAGCATACCCAAATGTGTGTGATACTGGGCAAACAAGTCAGTCATTAGAATTGTGTGCGATGACCGACAATAACACAGACGATTCCTGCTAATAAGTTGTGTGTGTTGTTGGCAAACGCTTGCTGGTAAACAATTGTCTGTGATCCATGAAATCATCACCAACCTGTTCCCTAGTGACGGTGTCCTGGACTAGGGGGTACTAACCTAGTCGGCCCATATTCCTTGGGCTGGGCCAGTGGGCTCTCATCCTTGTCAAGATGGACTCCGGAAGATACACGCAGGAGAAGAGATCAAGGCCACGTCTACCGAAGACTTGGTGCGCACTCCAAGACTCCTCATGTCGCCTCCACGCCTAGATACCGACCTTGTAACCCTAGATACTCTACCCGGCATGTATATAAGCCGAAGGGTTTAGCCCTTAGGGGGGACCACAACACAATCTCATTCACCTAGCCTTAGGACTAGATCATACGATCTCGAGGTAGATCAACTCTGTACTGGATACATCTCCATCAATATAAACAAGAGCAGGACGTAGAGTTTTACCTCCAACAAGAGGGCCCGAACCTGGGTAAACATCGTCTCCCTGTTCCTGTTACCATCTGTCTGAGACCCACAGCTTGAGACCCCCTACCCCGAGGTCTGCCGGTTTTTACACCAAAACTGGTGCTTTCATTGAGAGTTCTACTGTGTGATCAACTGCGGCAATGGCTGTGGGGACGCCTACGTCCCCGGCCAGCTTTTCGTGTTCGGCAGCATGATCTTCTGCGCCGACTCGACAGGCCACCTGGCCACCGTCGAGAACTACGCTCCCGATCAGATCGTTACCTTCGAAGGCCTAGAGTACACCACGGACTCCCGCGGCGAGCTTGTCTTATCAGGTTGGACCCCCGGCCGGATTCTGGGTCTGGCAAACACCAGAGGTTCGACCTCGGAATGTATCTCCTCTGAAGACCACGAACCGTGCACCCCGACACCGCCGGGGGCTATGGAGGAATTTCCCTCCCCCTCCTCGGATAACCCTGCTGCAGTGCCTGACTCCGACGTGGATCAGAGTTCGGCCTGGGACACCAAATCGGGCTTAGAACCGATCTCGGTGGCGGATCTTGAATCGACCCCGCTTCCTTGTATGGCAGAAGATGCATTAAGTGTGGCACTACGAGTCGATCCGGCTTATGGCCAGACCATGAACCCGGAGGAGTTATCTCACCTTAATGAGATGCTTGACCGGATCCAGAGTTTGTTAATCTCGAACGCCTAGGTTTATGATAAGATTGGACTTAAAGCCGACGATCGGGAAATTTACATCCCACCCACCACCCATCTAGTCGCCACTATCGACAATTTAACCGATATGCTAGACTACGACGAGGCAACCGACATGGATGAAGATGTCGGCAGCCCTATGGAAAACACCTTGCCGCCTACTAATACCGGCAAGTGGACAGTGACATCTACCTACGATGTGTACATGGTCAACACTCCCAACTCCCCCCAAGTCATAGGCGAAGACGCAGAAGGGGTGCTAATGGGGAGCCTAGCGGGAACAACCTTATCGCCGACACAGCGGCCAGCGACATCGAAGATCCAAGGGAGGACCCTCAAGCCTCCCCAGAACACAACGTCGACCCCGAAGGCATCCCTAGGGACTCGGATCCCAATGACCTTTTTGAAGGTGCCAATGACAATTACATGCCGGAATCCGAGGAGGACGTAAGCCTCGGCACCGAGGACTTCATAGTCCCCGAAGACCCTGCTGAGCAAGAACGCTTTCGGCGGCGCCTAGTTGCCACCGCCCGAAGCATGAAGCGCAAGCAGCAGTAGTTGTAGGCCAACGAGGATGCGCTAAACGACAAGTGGGTCAAAATACTTTCGGCTGAGCAAGTCCTCGAAGAACGGCGTCGCAGTGCGCCTAAATCTTATCCACACAGGCGTTTACTACCTGAATTCGATGATGAACTAACCGCTGAGGCACCTAACCGCCCCCCTCGAGGGCGCGACAGGCCCACGCGGGAGGATTTCCACACCCAACCAGCCCCATGCCATCATGGCAAGGACCTGATGGATTATCTTGACCCGCAAGACACTCGACGTCGGATAGAGGCAAACCGGGCGCCACCCCGTTCCATTTATGGATCAAGAGGAGGCGCTCCGGCCGAGCAAGACGGCTACGACGCCTGGGTGGACAGGAACGTCCGCGCCCGAGATCAAACTCATACTCGGTTCTCTCCCGATGCCCGGTACGACACCGCTCGGTTCCGAGGACAAGCCCACCCGACCTGTTTTACAGACAGGGTAATGGAACACCAGTTCCCCGATGGGTTTAAACCCATCAACATAGAATTTTACGATGGCACCACGGATCCAGCTGTATGGATTGAAGACTTTCTTCTCCATATACACATGGCCAATGGAGATGACCTCCACGCCATCAAGTACTTGCCGCTCAAGCGAAAGGGGACGGTGAGGCACTGGCTGAATAGCCTGCCGCCCCACTCCATTGGAAGCTGGGAGGCTCTTTAAGACGCCTTTAGGGCAAATTTCCAAGGAACCTACGTCCGACCTCCGGACGCCGATGACCTCAGCCGTGTCACTCAGCAGCCCGGCGAATCAGCTCAGAAATTCTGGAATCAGTTTCTTACTAAAAAGAACCAAATCATAGACTGCTCAGACGCCGAGGCCATCGCTGCATTCAAAAACAACATCCGAGATGAGTGGCTCGTCCGCCAACTCGGCCAGGACAAACCGAGGACCATGGCAGCCCTCACCTCGCTCATGACCCACTTTTGCGCGGGAGAGGAAAAATGGCTGGCCCGCAGCACTGACGATGGTGAGGCGGGGACCTCAGAGACTTGCGATGCCAACGGCAAGCCTAAGCGCAACAAAAATAAGCGCATGCATAGAAACTACGAAAGCGACATAGAAGACGCATCAGTTAATGCAGACTTCACCGGACCTCGATCCGGACAGAAAAGAAAGCACATTAAAGGGAACAAGGATGGACCGAGCCAGCTCGAAAAGATCCTGGATCGATCGTGCCAAATTCATGGCACTCAAGACAAACCAGCAACCCACACCAACAGGAATTGTTGGGTCTTTAAGCAGGCAGGCAAGATAGTGACAAAGGGTCAAAATAAAACCCAAAATCGCAGCGAAGACGAGGATGAACCTCGGCGGCCAAACAATGGAGGCCAGAAGAAGTTTCCTAATGAGGTAACAGAGGTAAACATGATCTACGTTACCCACATCCCTAAAAGGGAGAGGAAACGCGTACTTTGGGACATCTACGCATTAGAGCCTGTGGCCTCGAAGTACAATCCATGGTTGGCTTACCCGATCACATTTGACAAACACGACCATCTGACAAGCATCAGGCATGGTGGATCGGCCGCCCTCGTCCTGGACCCGATCGTTGACGGTTTTCACCTGACGCGCATCCTTATGGACGGGGGGAGCAGCCTGAACTTGATCTACGAGGACACGGTAAGGAAGATGGGGATTGATTCATGTTGGATTAAGCCTAGCAGCACCACCTTTAAAGGTGTAATACCAGGGGTCGAGGCTCGCTGCACCGGAACCGTGTCCCTGGAGGTAGTATTTGGATCACCCGAGAACTTCAGGAGCGAGGAGTTAATCTTCGACATCGTACCTTTTCGCAGCGGATACCATGTGCTCCTTGGACGCACCGCATTCGCCCGCTTTAATGCAGTCCCGCATTACGCTTATCTTAAGCTCAAAATGCCTGGACCCAACGGTGTTATTACAGTAAATGGTAACACCGAACGCTCTCTCCGGATGGAGGAGCAGACCACGTCTTTCGTAGCCGAGGTGCAAGCATCCGAGGAGGCAGCCCGCGGCGGTAAACGCAGCCCTAGCTCTTCGAAGCGTACGCGGGCTACGCTAGTTGACCTCGGACATGTACATCCCCTCCCTAAATAGGGGTACGGGCTCCTCACGCGCTTTCCTTGGAGGGGGCACTATGTCCCCAGGGTGCACAACTTCGCACTAAGAATTCCCTGGGTCGCCGAGGAGCCAAGACAATGGAAACGTCGGGTCGGCTAGACCAAGCAGCGATGAAACCTCGGGCTCGCATGTCGGCAGGGTTCAATCAAAGAGCTAGCCAACACTAGCATGCCCATGTGGCTTTAACCACACAACTAACAGCTACATACCTCTTCGAAGGGATCGATCAGCGAACGCATCAAGCGCATACTTGGCCGAAGCTGCATACTACCAATATCAACCCCCGCTATCAACGAGGATGAGCTGGTCCACAACACGGAGATGCAGAAATGCGGCAGGAAGCGGCCTGGGCTCATAAACCCGATGACAAGATCCGCCTCATTGTATCTTTACTCGCATTGTATCTTGCTTAGTTCCTTTCATCAAAAGTTTGGCATGTAAAGCTTGGCTACTTGAAATAAAGAAATCGTGCCCATAAAGGTCTTTAAATGAATTTTCTTACAAACACTGCCCACGAACTATGAGAACATCTCTAAGGTACAATTTCTAAAGGGCCTCGATTTTACACCCTGAAACACAAGTCCGAAGTATTCGGCGTCTCGGATGTTGCATTATATGCATCCGTTTCAAACCTAGATTTTGGTCAATAGTTGGGTTGCCCGGCTCCTATGTGTACCCCTTACGTTCCTGACAAATTCGGCTAAGGGTGTAATGGGAGAACCACTGCGATAGTGCCGCTAGTTTAACTGGCAGAGCGCCTCAGTGGAGAAAGCCGAAGACTAACTATCTAGGTAAGCGAAAATTGGTCGGCCATCCGAAGACCGCGTCAAGCGACATGTCGTTAGAGATCACCCGTATTAAATGAAGGGCTTGTTCCTTGAATTGGTCGAAGTGGGCATGGCCATAGACCTCGCCTGACCAAGCCGACCACTTCACTCACTGGGGGCTCGTCATCGGTCCCCACCGTCAAACTCCTATGACTAAGTGAAAGTTATAAAGCCACCATAGTCTGATTGCCAAGTCCCTACGTGTGCATACCTCCTTCGGGAACCGAGACGTCGGCTAAAGGTCATGAATGCCTAAAAGGGGCACCCTTCGTATATTGTACAAAGGGGTCGAAGCCGACGACTGGCCACTTTCAGTTTAACACGGTAAAACAGGAGGAATATTAAAAACAAAAACATAAACACATGAGAGGAACTTAAGCCATACTCATTAAAACAAATGATAATTTTTGTACATCACACACACTTTGGCATTTCGAAGTGCTGCCTAAAAATACAATTTGTCCTTAGGTCACATGGCCTTGGTAACACGGGCGCCCTCCTCCACTTCGGCAAAAAACTGCTCCACGGTGCGCGCCTTCCCTTCAGGGGGGGCCACAGCAACACCCTTCGCCTCAACCTTCCGGAAGTGCATTTTCACGGAGGCATACGCCCGCCGCGCTCCTTCCAGACACGTGGATCGGTTCCAGCGGTTGACTTGCGGGACGGCTTCTTGCAGTCGCACTAGGAGCCCGAAGAAGCTGGCTGGCAACACCTCCGTGGGCCACAAATTGACGCAGAGGTCTTGGAGCACTGGCCTCGCCATCCGAAGAAGTTCTGCTAGCTGCTTCATCCGATGATTGAGCAACTGCGGCTGCGGCGACCCCTGGAACTGACTCTAGAATGCCTTCTCCACCTCATGGCCCTCCAATTGGCCGAAATGGATGCCGGCATCCGCCGCACACTTCGGGAGATCGGCGAAGACCTCTGTGGATCGCCACAGCTGGGTGAGCTCGACGAACCCTTTGCTGCCAAATACACATTGAAGTAAATATGGCTTACCCGCGGCTACCCGCTCCACTTGCTGGATCACCTGGTGATCGGCCCGGCCCCAGGTCTGAAGCTCGGCATGAGACAGGCGTAGCTTTCGCAGCTCCTCGCTCGTCTCTTTCTCCTTTTTCTCTAGGGAATCATGTTCGAGATACACACCCTTGAGAGTCTCCTCGACCTCCAGGACCCGCGCCTGGTCTTTCCCCCTAGCCACCTTTTCGGCGGCTAGGTCCTTTTCTGCTTTGGCCGCAACAGCTTTTTGTTGCTCGACCTCCTGCCGAGCTTTCAAGAGCTCAGCCTTGAGCCCCTCAAGCTCGGCCAACGCCGTTGTCATTAAACCAGTTCGGCATCAGTTTTTCAAACAACACATTATCCTTGTTCAAAATTAATTTCAAAAACAAACATGTCGCATCGGTCGCTTACCTTGAGACTGCTCGACCAGCTTGTTCATCAGGTCGAGGTCCTTTTTGGACCTCTCGAGCTTCCGGCTCATCTCCGCAATCTCCTCGGAGGCGGAGCCCGGAGCCGAGGTAGAAACCTGCATAAACACTTTCTAATAAGCCCCATGATCAATTCATTGACACTTCGGACGCACATCCTGCCTTATCAGTCCGGGGGGCTACTATTTCCTCTGCACCTATATTTTGACCCCAACACCAGTTTTTCAAACTGGCCCTGGGCTCGGGGGCTACTCACTGGCTTGGCCAACTAAATGCTAGGTAACGGATGTCTTCGGACAGTTGCAAGGATCAAATAAAGTAAATCTAAGCAGAAAAGACCCTCTTTCATGTAAAGACAGAAAGATTACCTTGAAGCTCGTAATCAGGCCCTTGAAGGCCTCACGCATTCCGACCTCTGTGGACCGGAATCGTAGCAACGTCGTGCCGATTAGCGCACGGTGCTCTTCCTTGAGGGAGGAGCCCATCAAGGCTGCCTCCATCTCTTCAGTCCACCCCACGCTAGCCCGCCCTGGAGCGGGAGGTGAGGGTGGAAAGACCTCGGGTCCCAACACCTGGGTGCTGGGCACGTGGGTCTCCGGCTCCGGCGGTGGAGCCAGAGCAGATTTCGGCTGGGCCGCCGGTTGGCCCAGCCCTTCTTGGACGACCTCGGGGACCTCGTCCCCTTGGCCATGTGGGGCCGAGGTATCAACCTCGGCCATGACGACCGCCTCTTCGACCCCTGTTGCGTCAACCTGAGGGGCCGGAGTCGATGTCACCTCACCCTGCCCTTCTGGAGCCGGGGCAGCACGGTCCGGCGTCCCGCTGGTGGGCGGCAACCCGCTGGAGGAGTCGCTAAGGCATGCCCTAGGCCGGCTGTGGAAAAACATTCATGTGGCATTAGTCATGCCGAAAAGACTTAATGTAAAGCTAAATACAAAGGACAGCGGCGTACCTTCGAGGCGTCGGCTTCTTCGTCCCCAACGCGAGGGGGTCATCTTCAGACTCGTCGGAGAGCACGTTCTTCTCCGACGGCTGGGGCTTGTCGGCCACCCCGGTCGAGGTTTCTTTCAACCTCTTTTGGCCTATAGGCTGGGCTCCGGCCTCGGCGTCTTCCGACGCCGCCCTCTTCCCCTTTGGGGGGAAGGTTCTCCTCATCCTCCCCCCATGGCTTTTGTGGGTGGAGGAGGCGTGGGTCTCCTCGGACCGGGTGACCGAGGTCACCCACCTCCGAAGACCTGTCCTGCCCTTCTGGGGCTTCGGTGCCCTGGGGATCACCACGTGTGGCTCCTCGGTGAGGAGCGCAGTAAGCGGAGGGGACCTCTCCCTCTCTGGAAGAGGTGCCGGGCACAGCATCTGCTGCACCTTGTTCACCTAGTTCTGCAAACACGGAATGGGTTGATTCGTCAAAGCCTGTCCCACTTAGCAGGAGAAGAATATGAATGTGTATATTGAACACTTACCGGTGTGGTGGTGTAGCCGACCTCGAAGCCGAGGTCCCTCCCATCCTCAGGGATCTTGTCCTTGGGCAGCTTAAAGAGCCACGTCCACATCCCGGCCAGGGAGGAGCGGAAGAAGTTGAGGATGGGCCCTGCATCCCCGGATTTGTGCTCCCACAACGGGGTGGCCCGGAGTTGGAGCGGGAGGATGCGGCGATGGAGCATGACGTTGACCACGTCGGGCAGTTGGAGTTTCTTCTTGAGGGACCACCACTGGATCTTCTTGATCAGTGTCTCCACCTCCTCTGGGTTTCCCCAGATGACGCCCTTCTCCTTCCAGGACTTGAGCTTCCTTGGAGGCCCAGCCAAAAAGGCTGGGACCTCGGTCTGGCCAGCGGCAAGTGGCTCAGTGATATAGAACCACTCGTGCTGCCATTCCTTGACGGTCTTGATGAAGGTGCCCTGGAACCAGTCGGCGCCTTGGTTCTTGCTGACCATGGCGCCTCCACACTCCGCCAGATCGGAGCCGCTGGACTTCGGCTTAACGCCGAAGATCTTCAGCCATAGACCGAAGTGCGGCTCGATGCGGACGAAGGCCTCGCACACCGTGATGAAGGAGGCGAGGTGGAGAATGGAGTTCGGGGCCATGTGGTGGAAGTCAAGCCTGTAATAGAACGTCACCCCGTGCACGAATGGGTGCAGCGGAACCCTAAGCCTCTGATGAGGTGAGGGATGAAGACTACCCGCTCCCCTAGATTGGGAGCGGGCACCTGCTGGTCGGCGTCTGGAGCCCGGGCGGCGGCATTGGCGGGGATGTACCCCGTGTTACGCACCTCTAGGATGGTACTCTCCGTCACGGTGGAGCCCCCGCCCTTTGAGGGTGTCGGCCATGGCTGGGTGGGAAAGCACGGATGCGCAGAGGTGGGAAGGTGCGATATTGGATCTGGGCGCTGGAGCTCGAGGAGGCAGAAGGCAGGGGGAAGCGGAGCGTAGCTACTGGCTCTGTTAGCTTTTTACTCTTATAGGCTGCTGAAAGGCCAAGAGTCCCCCTCGCCGCGCCGATAAAAACGCCACCCTCCCCCACCAAAGATGCCGTTATACGCATGGGGAGAAAAAAATCTTGATGATATCCCTGAGAAAATGGGCACGATCTCCATCTCGATGGGACATGCCAGTAAAAGGGCAGCCTCATACCGTGATTTGAGATAGGCAGTAACTGCCTGACCCATCGTGGGTAGCGCCGCTTCGATAAAGTTGTCAGGCTATGGGGAACAGTTCACACCTAGGTGGCTAGCCTTCAAGGTTAAGTAAACTCACGACCCCGGATGGGGAGAGTACTCAACTGAACCTTGTTTAAAAGACACCACTCCTTGGAAGGGTGGCTAAGAGATCCAGAATTTCGAAGGGGAACTCGTCTGTCAAGCCAAGGACTTCAGATCTGAAGTTACCTACGTTGAAGAGACCGTCCTCGGCATAGAAGACAAGTTAGGGGGCTACTGATGGTGTCCTGGACTAGGGGGTATTAACCTAGTCAGCCCATATTCCTCGTGCTAGGCCAGTGGGCTCTCATCCTTGTCAAGATGGACTCCGGAAGATACACGCAGGAGAAGAGATCAAGGCTACGTCTACCAAAGACTTGGTGCGCACTCCAAGACTCCTCATGTCGCCTCCACGCCTAGATACCGACCTTGTAACCCTAGATACCCTACCCGGCCTGTATATAAGTCGAAGGGTTTAGCCCTTAGGCGGGACCTCAGCACAATCTCATTCACCTAGCCTTAGGACTAGATCATACGATCTCGAGGTAGATCAACTCTATATTGGATACATCTGCATCAATATAAACAAGAGCAGGATGTAGGGTTTTACCTCCATCAAGAGGGCCCGAACTTTGGTGAACATCGTCTCCCTGTTCCTGTTACCATCTATCCGAGATCCATAGCTCGGGACCCCCTACCCCGAGGTCTGCCGGTTTTTACACCGACACCTAGTTTAATTGTATGCGATGTGATTTGCTCTGTCTGCGCAACATCTGTGCTCTGTATATAGAACAAAAACATAGATACTTATAAGCACATGATTGCATAACCAAATTAAACATCCAATTACATAAGTGACAACACATAACATTTGCACACACCTCAATAAACAATTACATGCATACTAAACTAGGAGAAACGATTATCAAATCATCTACTTCTTGTGACGCTTGCTGCCAATACTCTGCTTGTGGCTCAATCCCTCGCCTGGGGCAGGACTAAGGCACTTCCTCATGTCAACGATCCTCCTATACATTTCGTAGCTTGTGTACGCGTCCTTGGCCGCGTAGTTCACATGTTCTTCATCCAATCTTTGCACTCAGGCCTTGTGCCAGGCAGCCTTGTTCTTGTCGCACTCATCCATCATGTCTTTGTAGTAGGGTTCGATGATGGCCATGGCGAGGTCAGCCAGGGAGTCCTTCTGCTTCTTGCTGCCCCAGACCCTGTACTGGCCTTGGATGTTGACAAGCTTCTGGCAGGCCAAGCCCGAAGTCTTGGGCACCTTTAGATCATTCATGGTGTCCACCATAGCGAACCTGTAGTCAGGGCTGTTGATAAACCTGGTGAAACTCTCGCAAGGCCTTGTGGCCAGGCAGTAGTGGAAGACGAGGACGTGATGGTGCATGCACAACTGGGCGACGGCAACCTTCTGATCATACCCGGCACGACCGCCGGTGTACTCGAGGTCGAAGCCGACCACTTTGTACTTGTCATCCTTAGCAAGCAACTACTCCATAGTGTTGACGGAGTTCTCCACCACGACCGGGTTGTTGGTGTACGCCACCGAGAGGTCCGTCTTCTTGATGTGGGTGTCCACTACAGGATAAAATTCGAACTGTAGCTTGTTATCGTCGGTCGCTGGGAGTGCCATTGGAGCCGCCATTGGAGCGCCACTAGATATCCTCTCTAAAAGTGTCGTCATGGGTGTGCTTATTGTGTTGTGGGGCACGTGAGGTTAAGGTAAATGGCCACGGGAATAAATGGGGGACAGACGGCCTCGAATTTTGGCACGTCCGCATGGCGTTTTTTGCAGTGGGTAACTGCACCGTGGCGCCGCGCCTGGCGCAACTGCATGCATATGGCACCCCAAACGTACATGATCGTGCGCCGGCCCCAACTGCTAGTACCGCATGTAGAGGAACGCATGCAGAGCATGCGGTGGGATGCGAGCAGAGCGCGCGTGGAGGGTTGCGAGCAGAGCGCGTTGCGGCCTCCTCAACCGCGAGCAACCACACGCATAGAGCAGTTGAACACGTGGGGAATGGTTGTCTACAAGCCGGCCGGCAGTTGCGAGCCGACGGCGTCTAGGGGAACGATGTCGCGTTTCACATCACACCATGGGTGAACAATCGTTCGCGATGCTGCGTAGAGAATGGTCGTTTGCTAGGTAATTAATTCGTAAATGTTTTTTAAATTATTAACCATATGTGCACGAGCCACCACACGCTCCGCCACAGCTGCTCGATGGCAGTTGTTGCCGGCCGCCGTGGCCTCCACCCCACCGTCGGCCGCTGTGGCCGCCACCCCACCGTCGATTGCCGGGCCCATCACCCGCTCCGCCACCGCAGCCCAAAGGCGGGAGATGGCGGCTGCCGAAGGCCAGCCACTCGGCATTTGCGTCAGCAACATTGCGCGCTACATCGACTTCCGGGGGTAGAAGAAGGAGCACCAGGTCACGCACGCAATGAGGCTTACCACTGCCGTGGCCACAGCAGAAGTCGCCGCAGTGGCGCGGAATGCGGAGATCTACGAGAAGTCCCGCCACTTCGAGCGGGATCGTCAGGAGCGGCAGAGGGTGTACGAGTTGCGCGTCGCTAAAGGTGCAGCAGCGACAGGCGCCGGATTCCACTCCTCCAGCTCATCGGTAGCTACGCTCCTCCTCCTCTGCCTCTTACTGAGCGGGCTCGGCAGAGGAGAGGCTGCTGGAAGTAGTACAAAGCCCCTCCATAGTAGTATTTAGGGGCTATTTTGTTCAGTACATCTGACTATAGATATGGTTGAACTGTACTACGTACTTAAAATTAGCTAGTATATATAGTTGAACTAGCTATTTCAGTACGTGGTTGGCAACAATTGGGGAACAGTTTGTTCAGTTCAGCTATCGAGTTGAACTATTTGTATAAAGAACAATTGCTTAATCTATGAATGAAATCAATGTTTAGTGGATTTCAGTTAAATTAGACAGTACTGGTGATTTTTAGATGCAAAATTTGACAAATGGAAGTGTTACAAGGTTGACAAATGGCAATGTTACTAGATTGACAAATGCCAATGTTTCCAATTTGACAAATGACAATATACCCAATATGACAGATGCAAATCTTACCAAATTGTCTGTAGTAAGCACACGTGTCATCATACAAAATCGTTTGCGATGAAGCGATGCACAAATCCTTCACGCCAAATTTTCCCTTGGCTTAGCGGCGAAGGAACCATATCTCTTGCTTTGCATACTGGTATTCAATCTGAAATGTTTGCGATGATTGTTTTATTCAGATAAAAACATTGATGTTTGTTTATTATTTACTTTGATAAGTCTGTACATTCAGAGAAAAACAGTCAGTTGATCAAACCATAGATTTCATTCAGTCACACTGTGACTTTACTTTCATACGACTGATATACAATATTAAACAAAAAAAACTAATTGCGGCGGCGGTGGTGTCCTACGCCAGCATTGTCATCCTCCGGGACGCTGTTATTCAAGTCTTCAAACCAGCCCAGAATGGTCTGGACTTCCAAATCAAAGAGTCGGTCCTCGCGCGAACAACGGGCGGGGGGCGGGGGGACGATGACTTGCAGCGCTGTGAGGAAGCGGTAGAGGGCAGCTTCCCATGCTGCTGAGGGGGGCGCGGCGGGTGCAGCAGCGTGCACGGGCCCGGGCACGGCGGATGCAAGGGTGCGCACGAGCACAGGCGCGGGCGCTGGCGCTGGCACATACACGAGCTCGCGCAGGTCCGCGAGGACCTCGCTGATGTCAGCGGCTTCCAGCGCTGCGATGGTGCTCGGCGACCAGCCTGTCAGTGCCACGGGGATGGTCGCTGATGGGAGCTAGGCGAGCGCGGGGGCAGCATCCGCTGCGGCCAGCTCGTCCAGGGCCATGTTCATGAGGTCCCATTCCTCCTTATGTTCTATCTCCTCCGACTCGGGGTTGACTTCACCAAACCGGAAGACTAGTGGCATATGATCCTTGTGTGCCATGGCGTAGGTGGAGCTCTAGATGATAGAAGGTGGGTGAGAGGGGAATGGGAAGCGAAGAGAGAGGATTGTGAGTGAGCGGGCAGTAAGGCCGCCTATTAAACAGCGGCTCGGGCACCAATAATGGAGAAGTTGGGAGTGAGGCTGGCGGCGATGGAGGTCAAAGGGCTCGCTTCCCGGTGAGCCTGCACAGCAGACTGCTGATACGTCTCCAACGTATCTATAATTTTTGATTGTTTCATGCTATTATACTATTAATCTTGTATGCTTTATATGCAATTTTATATCATTTTTGGGAACTAACCTATTAACCTAGTGCCCAGTGCCAGTTTCTGTTTTTGCCTATTTTATTGTTTCACAGAAAAACCATACCAAACAAATTCCAAACACGATGAAACTTTATGGTGATTTTTTCCAGGCCAGAAGGGACCCTAGAAGCTTCGGGGGGAGGCTAGAAGACCTACGAGAGGGCCACAAGCTCACACGGTGTGCCCCCAGGGGGGATGCGCCACCTGGGCTTGTGGGCCCCTCGTAGCTCAGTTTGACCTAATTCCAGCGCTATAAATTCCCTAAAATCCAGAAACCCCCAGAGCCAGACCCGAAACAATTATTCTGCCGCCGCAAGCCTCTTTAGTTCCGCGATCCCATCTGGAGGCCTCCGCCGGTACTCTTCCGGAGGGGGAATTGATCACGGAGGGCTACTACATCAACATTGCTGCACCTCCGATGATGTGTGAGTAGTTCCCATAGGACCTACGGGTCCATATTGATTAGCTAGATGGCTTTCTCTCTCTCTTTGATCTTCAATACAACGTTCTCCCCGGAGTTCCATTCGATGTAATATTCTTTTGCGGTGTGTTTGTTGGGATTCGATGAACTGTGGGTTTATGATCAGATTATTCATTGAAAGTAATTGAGTTATATTCTGAACTTTATTATGTGTGATTATTATAGCTATGTAATGCTTTCCGATCAATGAGTTTTCTTTGGCCAAGTTGATGATTAAATCTTGAGTGGAAGTGGTGCATAGTAGTAGGTTCAATCTTGCGGTGTCCTCACTCTTGATAGGAGGAGTAGCAAGGCACGTATTTGTATTGTTGAGACTAAGGGTAAAACAACGGGGTTCGATCATATTGATTGGTCTTACTTTGTCTACATTATGACATCATGCTTCAAGCATTACTCTGTTTGTTATGAACTTAATACCACGAGATGCATGCTGGATAGCGGTCGAAGGGTGGAGTAATAGTAGTAGATGCAGATGGATGTCAGTCTACTTGTCACGGACGTAATGCCTATGTACTGATCATGCCATGAATAACATCATAACTATGCGATTTTCTATCAATTGCCCAACAGTAATTTGTTTACCCACCGTATGTTATGTTCTTGAGAGAGATGCCTCTAGTGAAAACTATGGCCCCTGGGTCCATTCACCATATTTACTAAAACCCAAAAAAGCCCGCTGCAATTTATTTCTTTTTATTTACTTTTGCAATTTATATATCTATCACTATCAGAATTAGTCCTTGCAATTAACGAGTACAAGGTGATTGACAACCCTCTTGCCCGCGTTGGGTGCAAGTATTTTGTTTGTGTGTGTGTAGGTACTGTCGACCTTTGTTCGCGTGAATCTCCTATTGGTTCGATAACCTTAGTTCTCTACTGAGGGAAATACTATCCGCTACTATATTTCTTCACCCTTCCTCTTCGGGGAAAATCCCAATGTAGCTCACAAGTAGCAACTGCTTGCATGCCTCCCGGTGAGCCTGCACAGCGGACTGCTCGCACGCCTCCCGTTTACTCAAACAGCTGCCTGCACGGCACCTCCTAGCCAACAAAAAGTGGGACACATGGCGGCATGTAAATGGTCAGTAGAACGCCCATGATTTAAAATAATACGACCGTTTGCGATGATAACATGACAGTTATTTGTTCCAAAATGGCTTTGTTGGCTGTTAATGTGTGTGCCTTATCTCAAATTGGACACGAAAAATACCACAACATATTTGTGCTATATCATGACACCATGCCCAATTTCATGAATTTCGTGTAAGTTTTGGATTTACTAGAATTTAAACCAATATTCTCAATGTTGGCTCTAGAAGAAAAAAAATCAAAAAACTTGTCTCAAATTGGAAAACAAAACCCTAGAATGCCTATATGTGCCATGTCATGGCACCATGCCAAGTTTCATGAATTTCTGATGAGTTTTGGATTTACAGTAATTTATAAACCAAGTTCCTCAATGTTTGCAGCCGAGCCACGATGCCGAAATGTTTGAAATTCATTCCCATTTCTTGCGTGGGACCTAAACATGCACCCAAGGACACAAATATGATTTTTCAACCCATTTTGGTGCACTGGACCATGTGCTTGTAGTTCAAATTTGAATCATGCACATTAAATGCCTAGAAAACTCAATTAATGTATAAAAAAGGCCAGACGAACCCTGAATAATTCCAAATTTTAACACAACACTCCTATTGGTCTATGTTGCCTCTACAAAAAAATACAAGGCGACAAGAGCCATCAAATGTTGTATCACCCACAAAGGTGACACACGATCCCTATCGGAACCACAAGGCTTCTTGTGAGAAACTTCGGTTTGTAAGAAGTTTGTACCAAAACTTGTCCCAAATTGGACAAAAAATTTACCATGGCATATATGTGCCATGTCATGACACCATGCCAAGTTTCATGAATTTTAGGCGAGATTTGGATTTACGGGACTTTAAAACCCAATATTCTCAATGTCTGTGGCGGAGCCACGATGCCGAGATGTTTGAAATTCATTCCCATTTCTTGCATGGGAACTAAACATGCACCCAAGGACACATATATGGTTTTTCAACCCATTTTGGTGCACTGGAGCATAGGCATGTAGTTCAAATTTGAATTATGCACATTAAATGCCTAAAAAACTCAATTAATGTATAAAAAGGCCAAACGAACCCTGAATAATTCCATATTTTAGCACGACACTCCTATTGGTCTATGTTGCCTCTAGAAAAAAATCAAGGCAAGAAGAGGCAGCGAATGTCGTTTTGCCCACAAAGGTGACACGCTCTCTATCAGAACCACGAGACTTCTTGTGAGAAGCTCCGGTTTGTAAGAAGCTTGTACCAAAACTTGTCCCAAGTTGGAAAAAAAATTACCACGACATAATGTGCCATGTCAAGACACCACGCCAAATTTCATGAATTCCAGGTGAGTTTTGGATTTACGGGAATTTAAAAACCAATATTCTCAATGATTGCGGCCGAGCCACGACGTCGAGATGTTTGAAATTCATTCCCATTTCTTGCATGGGACCTAAACATGCACCCAAGGACACATATATGATTTTTCAACCCATTTTGGTGCACTGGGGGATGTGCATGCTGTTCAAATTTGAATTATGCACATTAAATGCCCAGAAACTCAATTAATGTATAAAAAAGGCCAAACGAACTCTGAATAAATCCATATTTTAGCACGACACTCCTATTGGTCTATGTTTCATGTAGACAAAAATCAAGGCGAGAAGAGGCAACGAATGTCATTTTGCCCACAAAGGTGACACGTTCCCTATCGAAACCACGAGACTTCTTGTGAGAAGCTTCGTTTGTAAGAAGCTTGTACCAAAACTTGTCCCAAATTGGACAAAAACTTTACCATGACATATAAGTGCCATGTCAAGACACCATGCCAAGTTTCATGAATTTTAGATGAGTTTTGGATTTACGGGAATTTAAAAACCAATATTCTCAATGTTTGCGGCCGAGCCATGATGCCAAGATGTTTAAAATTCATTCCCATTTCTTGCATGGAACCTAAACATGCACCAAGGACACATATATGATTTTTCAACCCATTTTGGTGCACTGGAGCATGTGCTTGTAGTTCAAATTTGAATTATGCACATTAAATGCCTAGAAAACTCAAGTAATGTATAACAAAGGTCAAACGAACCCTGAATAATTCCATGTTTTAACACGACATTCTTATAGTTGCATGTTCACGGTAGATAAATATTCTAGCAATTCACACACCGTCCTTTGCTGATGTAACCCCATTTTGTCTTTCAAATCAAAATGAAAATCATGTACATCACAAACAGTTTATTAGCATGAATGGTGTGTGATGTAGTATAAAATATCTTGGGGCACCCTCATATATGGCTTACGCCGGAAGCTTTGTCAGCTACAGTCCACCGCCGGCGCATCAACCACACTTGCTCCACAATCCCATTTTCCTGTTCAATCGTCGGCGGTGAAAGATGGGGATGTGGATCCGCGTCGAGAGGGCAACTTCGGCGGCCCACTCCAGCCCGAGCACGGCCGCATCTGCCATGAGCGCGCTCACAACCTCCCATGAATGCGGCCGCAATCTTTGACAGGGCGGCTGCAGCAGCCGAAAGGGCAGCTGCTGCAGCTGAGATGACGGCAACAACATCTGCGATAGGAATAGCAAATGGAGAGAACGGCACAACAGCTGTCCATTCCTCGGCGGCCGCCGTAGCCCTGATGGAGGCCACCCACACCCAAGTCGAGGCCGCCCATGCCCAGCTCATGTCGGTCACAGCACAAATCGCAGTGGCCTTCTCCGACACCGGTCGACTACCCACGTCCGAAGAGTTGGCAATCATCGAGAGTGCTCGAGCAGCCGTCCGTTCGTCGGTGGGCTCCCTAGCTGAGATGGAGGTTGTCCCTGCCCGGACCATGGCCGCCCACGCCCAGCTCGTGGCGGCCTTTTCCAAAGAGATCGCGGACGTGGACGGCGAAATGCTTGCCGAGTATGTGGTGATGGATGCCATGGAGCCCCTTCCCCAGGAGGTCGTCGAGCGCGAGGTGGACATGGAGGAGGTAGTGGAGATCGACGAGCGCGAGGCAAAATATTAGTCTTTATTTAGAGTGCTAGTCTGTTAGAGTAATGTTTAGGTCAACCAGCTTTGTTTAATTGCTAAAATTGCTCGATTAAGTAAGTGCGGGTTGTGTGCTATAGGCTCTTTTGTGTACCCAAATTAGCAAGTGATGTTAAATTATGCAATGACGTGGATGACCACTGTAACCAGGGAAATTCAGACCAAAATTTGCATGTTCAAACTCATCACACACAGGATAAGCTATAGGAATCGTTTGTGATGTTCAGATATCGCACACAGTGCTGAATAAGGGACCGTGTCCGATGACACTTTGTGCGCTAGTTTTTTGCTGCACTGAGCGAAAAATTTCGGCAACCACGGAAATATCTACCTCCCCCCTCCTCCTGACCAAAAGCCACATTTCCCATGTTTTCTCCTTCCTTTCCAAGTTCAAACCTTCACTGCTTGCTGCTACTTGTGAGCTGCGTTGGGATTTTCCCCGAAGAGGAGAGGAGATGCAGTACAGTAGAGATAAGTATTTCCCTCAGTAAGAACCAAGGTTATCGAACCAGTAGGAGAATCACGCAAAGCCTCGTGAACAGCACCTTCACAAACAAAAGCAAGTACTTGCACCCAACGCGGGCAAGAGGGTCGTCACTCCCCTTGAACTCGTTACTTGCAAGGATTAAATCTTGTAGTGGTAGATAGCTAAATTGCAAAACAAAATAAAAGTAAATAAATTGCAGCAAGTATATTTTAGTTTTCTTTTTATATTTAAGATACACCCGGGGGCCATAGTTTTCACTAGAGGATTCTCTCTCGAACACATAGCATACGGTGGGTAAACAAATTACTGTTGGGCAATTGACAGAAAAGCGCATAGTTATGATGATATTCAAGGCAATGATCATGTATATAGGCATCACGTCCGAGATAAGTAGACCGACTCCTGCCTGCATCTACTACTATTACTCCACCCATCGACCTCTATCCAGCATGCATTTAGGGTATTAAGTTAATAAAAATAGAGTAACGCCTTAAGCAAGATGACATGATGTAGACAAAGTAAACTCAACTAATATGAATAAACCCCATCATTTTACCCTTAATGGCAACAATAAAATACGTGTCTTGTCCCTTTCTATCACTAGGATATAGAGCACCGCAAGATTGAACCCATTACAAAGCACCTCTCCCGCTGAAGATAAATCAATCTAGTTGGCCAAACCAAACGGATAGATCGGAGAGAAATACAAAGCTATAACAATCACGCATAATAAAGTTCAGAAAAGACTCAATTACTTCTCATGAATATTCAGATCATGAACCCATAATTCATCGGATCCCAACAAACACACCGCAAAAGAAGATTACATCGAATAGAACTCCAAAGAGATTGAGGAGACACTACAAGAAATATGTCAACTTGTGACCTTCTCTTAGTGACCGTGAGTGAATTGGTTGTAAATCTATGACCATTTAGAACCAATTGGTCATAAGCTGTTTGGGAGGGTCCAAACCCTAAACCATAATGACCATTTTGGTCAGAAAGGTCGTAATTGCCTTACACGAAATGGTCATGAAGCAGACAACAGTGGTCGACGGCATGATTTCTAGCTGATTACGACCAATCTAGATGGTCATGACCTTGTAAATTGTGGTGCATTGCTATGACTAGGCGCCACCAGAACAATTTTTCCTATGTGTCATGTCCATGTGTCAATTTTTGCCTATGTATCATGTCCATGTGTGAATTTTCGCTTACGTGTCTGGATAGTACTAGGTTTGAATCTACCCTGACGGATGGGACCAACGCATTGACCTGTTGACCAGGAACTCCAACTACACCGGACCCACCACCTACATGACACGTAGGCCCCACCAAACTGACTAGTGGGACCCACCACCTACCTGACACGTTGACCCCACCAAGCTGACATTCGGGTCCCACCACTGACCTGACAATTAAGACCCACTAAACTGACAGGTCCACTGTCTAACAAGCGGGACCCACATGCCTTCAATGAAACCAGACAAAAAGAAAAGATATGTTGGCGCGGGTAGGATTCGAACCTGCGCCACGAGCTAGTACGGCGGAGTGCCTTACCACCACGCCACAACGGAACTAGTGATAGCCTTCCACACTCGCTGTTCTTATAGGATATATATTCGTTTCCTGGGCTTGGGCCGAATTCGTACGAGGCCTCGCCTTCTCTCCTTATTTCTTTTCCTTTATTAACTATGCGGTCCGGCGAGTGGGCCAATGGACCATAGCCAATTAGAAGGTGTTTTTAGGTAGAAAATGTGTGCTTTTTTTCCTATTTTTATTTTTTCTCCTTTAAAATAGTTTGTGATTTCAAAAAAGTTCTAGTTTTTTTTAAAAAGTGATTTTTGGAAAAATGTTCCTAAAATCATAAAATCTTTCTGTATTAAAAATGTTCATTATTTTGAAAAAAATGTTCGCGTATTGTAATAATGTTCGTGAATTTTTAAAAAAAAGTAGTGAATTCAAAAAATGTTCATCATTTTTTCTTTAAATATTCACAAAAAAATGATCATGAATTTCAAAAATTGTCATCATCTCCAAGTTTATTATTTTTCTGGAAAACTAGGTCACATATAATGACACATTGCGAAGGTTTTCAATTTTTTTGATTTTTTTTAATTTCTTATGCCCGTTTCAAATTGCGGTCAAAACGGCGGGCATGACCGTTCGTAGTTAGGGGTTGAATCTTGCAAAAAAATTGAAGTATCTCTGATTAAATAGATACTTATGTACCTAGAAGTGATTTTTTGAAAAAATAAAGAAAAAAGTATGAGGCAGTTGTAGTTCAAATTTGACCCGCTTCCTGCTGAATCGGCGGAAATCTGTCTTTTTCATGAGAGGTGGATCAAAAGCTTTTGAGACCAAACCATTTGGTCAATTGTACATTAAATATGGCCTAGTATCTTAGAAAATTGATTTGGTCTAATTTTGCAACAACTATTTGCTAGGTTCTTCACAAAAAAATTCATTTTGGGCACTCGAAAAATGGAAAATGAAAATTTCGTGCAAAGAAAATGAAAACTTCCTTAGGCAACATTGTTTGTCATTCCAAAATGAAAACTTGTGCAAAATATGATATCATTTGAACAAACTATGCCATGAATGTTGCCATAACATTGGCCATTTGCCTTGAAAGCCATGGAACTTCATACATGATAGCTCATTTCTGAGAACACTTTTTTAAGACATTTGCCGTAGTCCAAGTTTGTTATTTTTTCTGGAAACTAGGTCACATATAATGACACAATGCGAAGGTTTTTAATTTTTTCAATTTTTTTTGAATTTCTTATGCCCGTTTCAAAATGCGGTCAAAACGACGGGCATGACCGTTCGTAGCTAGGGGTTGAATCTTGCAAAACTTTTGGAGTTTCTATGATTAAATAGATACTTATGTACCTAGAAATGATTTTTGGAAAAAATAAAGAGCAAACTATGAGGCAGCTATAGTTCAAATTTGACCCGCTTCCTACTGAATCGGCGGAAATTTGTCTTTTTCACGAGAGGTGGATTAAAAGCTTTTGACACCCAACCATTTGGTCAATTGCACACTAAATATGGCCTAATATTTCAGAAAATTTATTTGGTCCAATTTTACAACAAATATTTGCTAGGTTCTTCACAAAAAAAATCCATTTTGGGCACTCAAAAAATGGAAAATGAATTTTTCGTGCAAAGAAAGTGAAAACTTCCTTAGGGAACATTGTTTGTCATTCCAATATGCACCCTTGTGCACAATAAGAGATCATTTGAACAAACTATGCCATGAATGTTGCCATAACATTGGCCATTTGCCTTGAAAGACATGGATCTTCATACATGATAGCTCGTTTCTGAGAACACTTTTTTAAGACATTTGTCGTAGTCCAAGTTTGTTATTTTTCCTGGAAACTAGGTCACATATAATGACACAATGCAAAGGTTTTCAATTTTTTTGATTTTTGTTTTGAATTTCTTATGCCCATTTCAAAATGCGGTCAAAACGACGGCCATGACCGTTCGTAGCTAGGGGTTGAATCTTGCAAAACTTTTGGCGTTTCTCTGATTAAATAGATACTTATGTACCTAGAATTGATTTTTGGAAAAAATAAATAGCAAACTATGAGGCAGCCGTAGTTCAAATTTGACCCGCTTCCTACTGAATCGGTGGAAATTTGTCTTTTTCTCGAGAGGTGGATCAAAACTTTTGACACCTAACCATTTGGTCAATTGTACATTAAATTGTTGGGGAACGTTGCATGGGAAACAAAAATTTTCCTACGCACACATAAGATCTATCCATGGTGATGAGCATCTACGAGAGGGAGAGTGAATCTACATACCCTTGTAGATCGCTAAGCGGAAGCGTTAATAAACGCGGTTGATGTAGTCGAACGTCTTCGCGATCCAAATCGCCGAGCGTCCCGCGATCCAATCACGATCCTTCCGATCTAGTGCCGAACGGACGGCACCTCCGCGTTCAACACACGTACGGCTTGATGACGCCTTCACCTCCTCGATCCAGCGAGCGATGGTGAAGTAGTGGTTGAGTTCCAGCAGCACGACGGCGTGGTGATGGTGGTGAGGAACAATCTCTGCAGGGCTTCGCCAAGCGCTACGGAGATTATGACGGAGGAACTAGAGGGCTAGGGTTGCCGGCACACGGCTTGGGGAATCCTGATGTGTCCCGTGTGCTAGCCCTGCCCCTCTATTTATATGTTGAGCCTTGGGGTCTAAACTTGGAGTAAAAGCCTCCTCCGGGTCGGTTTTGCCCGCACAAGGTCGGTTTGGCCCGCAGGGAAAGAGTCCAACTCGGATCCCTGCCGAACCGTGCACAGCCGCGCACAAGCGGTAGTACCGCTTCACACAAGCGGTAGTACCGCTTGGGCGGTAGTACCGCTTCACACAAGCGGTAGTACCGCTCCGGCGGTAGTACCGCTTCACCAAGCGGTAGTACCGCTTACGCGGCAGCAAAACTACTTTTGCACTTTCCAATACCTTGTGGGCTTTATCCCTTTGGCTCATATAAAGTGTTGCTGCACCCGAACACTTCGGTAAACATCCGGAACCCCTTCCGGTGAATTCCGGAACCCTTCCAGAGATCAAAACACTATTATCACATATATCAATCTTTACCTCCGGACTATTCCGGAGATCCTCGTCATGTCCGGGATCTTATCCGGGACTCCGAACAACTTTCGGTCACCAACATAATAACTCAATTATACTAATCGTCACCAAACGTTAAGTGTGTAGACCCTGCGGGTTCGAGAACTATGTAGACATGACCGAGACACCTCTACGGCCAATAACCAATAGCGGGACCTGGATGCCCATATTGGCTCCTACATATTCTACGAAGATCTTTATCGGTCGAACCTCTATGTCAAGGATTCAGTTAATCCCGTATGTTGTTCCCTTTGTTCTTCGGTATGTTACTTGCCCGAGATTCGATCGTCGGTATCACTATACCTAGTTCAATCTCGTTACCGGCAAGTCTCTTTACTCGTTCCGTAATACAAGATCTCGTGGCTAACACTTTAGTCACATTGCTTGCAAGGCTCATTGTGATGTTGTATTACCGAGTGGGCCCTGAGATACCTCTCCGTCATACGGAGTAACAAATCCCAGTCTTGATCCATGCCAACCCAACAGACACCCTCGGAGATACCTGTAGAGCACCTTTATAGTCACCCAGTTACGTTGCGACGTTTGATACACACAAGGTATTCCTCCGGTGTTAGTGAGTTGCATGATCTCATGGTCAAAGGAACAGATACTTGACATGCAGAAAACAATAGCAATAAACTGACACGATCAAATGCTACGTTTACAGTTTGGGTCTTGTCCATCACATCATTCTCCTAATGATGTGATCCCGTTATCAAATGACATCTCATGTCAATGGCTAGGAAACCTTAACCATCTTTGATCAACGAGCTAGTCAACTAGAGGCTTACTAGGGACACAGTGTTGTCTATGTACCCACACATGTATTTGAGTTTCCAATCAATACAATTATAGCATGGATAATAAACGATTATCATGAACAAGGAAATATAATAATAACCAATTTATTATTGCCTCTAGGGCATATTTCCAACAGTCTCCCACTTGCACTAGAGTCAATAATCTAGTTCACATCACTATGTGATTTACATTGTAATGAATCGAACACCCATGCAGTTCTGGTGTTGTTCATGTTTAGCCCTTGGAAGAGGTTTAGTCATCGGATCTGCAACATTTAGATCCGTGTGTACTTTGCAAATATTTATGTCGTCCTCCTTGATGTAATCGCGGATGGAATTGAAACGTCGCTTTATGTGTCTGGTCCTCTTGTGAAATCTTGGTTCCTTGGCTAGAGCAATGGCACCAGTATTATCACAAAACAGAGTCATTGGGTTAAGCGCACTAGGCACTACTCCAAGATCTGTCATGAACTCCTTCATCCAGACACCTTCCTTCGCCGCCTCCGAGGCAGCGATGTACTCCGCTTCGCATGTAGAATCTGCTACCACGCTTTGCTTGGAACTGCACCAGCTAACCGCACCCCCATTAAGAATAAATACGTATCCGGTTTGCGACTTAGAGTCATCCGGATCAGTGTCAAAGCTTGCATCGACGTAACCCTTTACGACGAGCTCTTGATCACCTCCATAAACGAGAAACATGTCCTTAGTCCTTTTCAGGTATTTCAGGATATTCTTGACCGCCGTCCAGTGTTCCATTCCTGGATCACTTTGAAACCTTCCGACCATACTTATGGCAAGGCTGACATCGGGTCTTGTGCACAGCATTGCATACATGATAGAGCCTATGGCTGAAGCATAGGGGATGACACTCATCTTTTCTCTATCTTCTGCAGTCACTGGGCATTGAGTCTTACTCAACTTCACACCTTGCAAAACAGGCAAGAACCCCTTCTTGGACTGATCCATTTTGAACTTCTTCAAAATCTTATCAAGGTATGTGCTTTGTGAAAGTCCTATTAAGCGTCTTGATCTATCTCTATAGATCTTGATGCCTAATATGAAAGCAGCTTCTCCTAGGTCCTTCATTGAAAAACTCTTGTTCAAATATTCCTTTACGCTTTCCAGCATTTCTATATTGTTTCCAATCAGCAATATGTCATCCACATATAATATTAGAAACGCTATAGAGCTCCCACTCACTTTCTTGTAAATACAAGCTTCTCCGTAAACTTGTATAAACTCGAACGCTTTGATCACCTCATCAAAACGAAGATTCCAACTCCGAGATGCTTGCACCAGTCCATAAATGGATCGCTGGAGTTTGCAAACTTTGTCAGCATTCTCTGGATCGACAAAACCTTCTGGTTGCATCATATACAACTCTTCCTTAAGGTAACCGTTAAGGAACGCTGTTTTGACATCCATCTGCCAAATTTCATAATCGAAAAAGGCAGCTATTGCTAACATGATTCTGACGGACTTAAGCATCGCTACGGGTGAGAAGGTCTCATCGTAGTCAACTCCTTGAACTTGTGAAAAACCCTTTGCCACAAGTCGAGCTTTATAGACGGTGACATTACCGTCCGCGTCCGTCTTCCTCTTAAAGATCCATTTGTTCTGAATGGCCTTACGCCCTTCAGGTAATACTTCCAAAGTCCATACTTTGTTTTCATACATGGATCCCATCTCGGATTTCATGGCCTCTAACCACTTCTTGGAATCCGGGCTCATCATCGCTTCTCCATAGCTCGTAGGTTCATCGTTGTTTAACAACATGACCTCTAAGACAGGGTTGCCGTACCACTCAGGAGCAGTACGCGTCCTTGTCGACCTACGAGGTTCGATAGCAACTTGATCCAAAGCTTCATGATCATCATCATTAACTTCCTCTTCAGCTAATGTAGGCTCCACAGAAACAACTTTCTGCGCTGCGCTACTCTCAGGTTGAAGTAAAGGTTCAACAACCTCATCAAGTTCTATCTTCCTCCCACTCAATTCTTTCGAGAGAAACTCTTTCTCATGAAATGTTCCGTTTTTAGCGACAAACACTTTGCCCTCGGATCTGAGGTAGAAGGTATACCCAATTGTCTCTTTTGGGTATCCTATGAAGACGCATTTCTCCGCTTTGGGTTCCAGCTTTTCAGGCTGAAGCTTTTTGACATAAGCATCACATCCCCAAACTTTAAGAAACGACAGTTTCGGCTTCTTGCCAAACCAAAGTTCATATGGCGTCGTCTCAACGGATTTCGATGGTGCCCTATTTAAAGTGAATGCAGCTGTCTCTAATGCATAACCCCAAAACGATAGTGGCAAATCGGCAAGAGACATCATAGATCGCACCATATCTAATAAGGTTCGATTACGACGTTCGGACACACCATTACGCTGTGGTGTTCCAGGCGGTGTCAATTGTGAAACAATTCCACACTGTCTTAAGTGACTGCCAAACTCATAACTCAGATATTCTCCTCCTCGATCAGATCGTAGGAATTTAATCTTCTTGTTACGATGATTCTCAACTTCACTCTGAAATTGTTTGAACTTTTCAAATGTTTCAGACTTGTGTTTCATTAAGTAAATATACCCATATCTACTTAAGTCATCAGTGAAGGTGAGAAAATAACGATAACCACCGCGCGCCTCAATACTCATCGGACCGCACACATCAGTATGTATGATTTCCAATAAGTCACTTGCCCGTTCCATTGTTCCAGAGAACGGCGTTTTAGTCATCTTGCCCATGAGGCATGGCTCACATGTGTCAAGTGATTCAAAATCAAGTGACTCCAAAAGTCCATCAGCATGGAGCTTCTTCATGCGTTTTACGCCAATATGACCTAAACGGCAGTGCCACAAGAAAGTGGTATTATCATTATCAATTCTACATCTTTTGGCATCAATGTTATGAACATGTGTATCATTACTATCGAGATTCAATAAGAATAAACCCCTTACATTGGGTGCATGACCATAAAAGATATTACTCATATAAATAGAACAACCATTATTCTCTGATTTAAATGAGTAACCGTCTCGCAATAAACAAGATCCAGATATAATGTTCATGCTTAACGCAGGCACCAAATAACACTTATTTAGGTTCATCACTAATCCCGACGGTAATCGAAGAGCGAGCGTGCCGACGGTGATCACATCAACCTTGGAACCATTTCCCACGCGCATCGTCACTTCGTCCTTTGCCAGCCTCCGTCTATTCCGCAGTTCCTGTTTTGAGTTGCAAATATGAGCAACCGCACCGGTATCAAAAACCCAGGCACTACAACGAGAGTTGGTAAGGTACACATCAATAACATGTATATCATATATACCTTGTTTGTTGTTGGCCGCCTTCTTGTCAGCCAAATACTTGGGGCAATTCCGCTTCCAGTGTCCAGTTCCCTTGCAATGAAAACACACAGTTTCTGGTTTGGGTCCAGCCTTGGGTTTCTTCACGAGAGGAGCAACTGCTTTGCCACTCTTCTTGGAGTTACCCTTCTTACCCTTGCCATTTTTCTTGAAACTAGTGGTTTTATTGACCATCAACACTTGATGCTCCTTCTGAATTTCAGACTCAGCGATTTTCAGCATCGCAAACAGCTCGGCGACTGACTTGTTCATCCCGTGCATGTTATAGTTCAACACGAAGCTCTTGTAGCTAGGTGGCAATGATTGAAGAACTCTGTCAGTGATAGCCTCTGGCGGAAGGGGCATCCCTAACTCAGCCAGACGGGTGGAGTACCCAGACATTCTGAGCACGTGATCACTGATAGACCCGTTCTCCTCCATCTTGCAAGCATAGAATTTGTCGGAGATCTCATATCTCTCGATCCGGGCATTCTTCTGAAAGATAAACTTCAACTCCTGGAACATCTCATATGCTCCATGACGTTCAAAACGTCTTTGAAGTCCCGGTTCTAAGCCATACAACATTGCACATTGAACTATTGAGTAATCATCAGAACGAGCCTGCCAGGCGTTCACAACGTCTAGAGACTCAACTGGAGCGGGTGGATCACCAAGCGGTGCATCAAGGACATAAGCCTTCTGGGAAGCCGTAAGGATAATCCTTAGATTACGGGCCCAGTCCACAAAGTTACTTCCATCATCTTTCAACTTAGCTTTCTCTAGGAACGCATTAAAATTCAGGGGTGCTACTGCGCGAGCCATGATCTACAACATGAATATTGCAAAGACAACTTAGACTATTGTTCTTTAGATAATGAGTTTAGTTAATCATATTACTTAAAAACTCCCACTCAAATTGACATCCCTCCGATCATTCGAGTGTAACATGATCCAAATCCACCAACTCAAGTCCGATCATCACGTGAGTTGAGGTGGTTTCAATGGTGAACATCTTCATGTTGATCATATCTACTATATGACTCATGTTCGACCTTTCGGTCTCTTGTGTTCCGAGGCCATGTCTGTACATGCTAGGCTCGTCAAGTTTAACCCGAGTGTTCCGCACGTGTAACATGGCTTACACCCGTTGTATGCGAACGTAGAGTCTATCACACCCGATCGTCACGGCGTGTCTCGAAACGACGAACTTTCGCAACGGTGCACACTTGGGGAGAACACAATTTTATCTTGAAATTTAAGTGAGGGATCACCTTATAATGCTACCGTCGTCCTAAGCAAAATAAGATGCATAAAAGGATTAACATCACATGCAAATCATAAGTGACATGATATGGCCATGAACTTGTGCTTTTGATCTCCATCTCCAAAGCACCGGCATGATCTCCATCGTCACCGGCATGACACCATGATCTCCATCATCTTGATCTCCATCAACGTGTCGCCATAAGGTTGTCGCGCCGACTGTTGCTTCCACGACTATTGCTAACGTTTAGCGATAAAGTAAAGCATTACATAGCGCTTAATGATTGACACGCAGGTCATACAATAATTAAAGACAACTCTATGGCTCCTGCCAGTTGCCGTACTCATCGACATGCAAGTCGTGATATTCTATACAAAACATGATCATCTCATACATCACATATATCTCATCATGTAATTGGCCATATCACATCACAACATACCCTGCAAAAACAAGTTAGACGTCCTCTAATTGTTGTTGCAAATTTTACGTGGCTGCTACGGGTTTGCAAGAACCGTTCTTACCTACGCAAAACCACAACGTGGTGTAGTGATTGCTTTTTGATCTTCTAAAAGAACCCTCTTCATTGAACCGATTCAACTAAAATGAGAGAGACAGACACCCGCCAGTCACCTTTATGCAACAAGTGCACGCAGCGGTAAAACCAGTCTCGCGTAAGCGTACGCGTAATGTCGGTCCGGGCCGCTTCATCTCACAATGCCGCTGAATCAAGTATCAACTAGTAACGGCAAGCAATATGTATACACCCACGCCCACAACTCGTTTGTGTTCTACTCGAGATCTCATCTACGCATAGACCTAGCTCTGATACCACTGTTGGGGAACGTTGCATGGGAAACAAAAATTTTCCTACGCACACATAAGATCTATCCATGGTGATGAGCATCTACGAGAGGGAGAGTGAATCTACATACCCTTGTAGATCGCTAAGCGGAAGCGTTAATAAACGCGGTTGATGTAGTCGAACGTCTTCGCGATCCAAATCGCCGAGCGTCCCGCGATCCAATCACGATCCTTCCGATCTAGTGCCGAACGGACGGCACGTCCGCGTTCAACACACGTACGGCTTGATGACGCCTTCACCTCCTCGATCCAGCGAGCGATGGTGAAGTAGTGGTTGAGTTCCAGCAGCACGACGGCGTGGTGATGGTGGTGAGGAACAATCTCTGCAGGGCTTCGCCAAGCGCTACGGAGATTATGACGGAGGAACTAGAGGGCTAGGGTTGCCGGCACACGGCTTGGGGAATCCTGATGTGTCCCGTGTGCTAGCCCTGCCCCTCTATTTATATGTTGAGCCTTGGGGTCTAAACTTGGAGTAAAAGCCTCCTCCGGGTCGGTTTTGCCCGCACAAGGTCGGTTTGGCCCGCAGGGAAAGAGTCCAACTCGGATCCCTGCCGAACCGTGCACAGCCGCGCACAAGCGGTAGTACCGCTTGGGCGGTAGTACCGCTTCACACAAGCGGTAGTACCGCTCCGGCGGTAGTACCGCTTCACCAAGCGGTAGTACCGCTTACGCGGCAACAAAACTACTTTTGCACTTTCCAATACCTTGTGGGCTTTATCCCTTTGGCTCATATAAAGTGTTGCTGCACCCGAACACTTCGGTAAACATCCGGAACCCCTTCCGGTGAATTCCGGAACCCTTCCAGAGATCAAAACACTATTATCACATATATCAATCTTTACCTCCGGACTATTCCGGAGATCCTCGTCATGTCCGGGATCTTATCCGGGACTCCGAACAACTTTCGGTCACCAACATAATAACTCAATTATACTAATCGTCACCAAACGTTAAGTGTGTAGACCCTGCGGGTTCGAGAACTATGTAGACATGACCGAGACACCTCTACGGCCAATAACCAATAGCGGGACCTGGATGCCCATATTGGCTCCTACATATTCTACGAAGATCTTTATCGGTCGAACCTCTATGTCAAGGATTCAGTTAATCCCGTATGCTGTTCCCTTTGTTCTTCGGTATGTTACTTGCCCGAGATTCGATCGTCGGTATCACTATACCTAGTTCAATCTCGTTACCGGCAAGTCTCTTTACTCGTTCCGTAATACAAGATCTCGTGGCTAACACTTTAGTCACATTGCTTGCAAGGCTCATTGTGATGTTGTATTACCGAGTGGGCCCTGAGATACCTCTCCGTCATACGGAGTAACAAATCCCAGTCTTGATCCATGCCAACCCAACAGACACCCTCGGAGATACCTGTAGAGCACCTTTATAGTCACCCAGTTACGTTGCGACGTTTGATACACACAAGGTATTCCTCCGGTGTTAGTGAGTTGCATGATCTCATGGTCAAAGGAACAGATACTTGACATGCAGAAAACAATAGCAATAAACTGACACGATCAAATGCTACGTTTACAGTTTGGGTCTTGTCCATCACATCATTCTCCTAATGATGTGATCCCGTTATCAAATGACATCTCATGTCAATGGCTAGGAAACCTTAACCATCTTTGATCAACGAGCTAGTCAACTAGAGGCTTACTAGGGACACAGTGTTGTCTATGTACCCACACATGTATTTGAGTTTCCAATCAATACAATTATAGCATGGATAATAAACGATTATCATGAACAAGGAAATATAATAATAACCAATTTATTATTGCCTCTAGGGCATATTTCCAACATAAATATGGTATAATATTTTAGAAAATTGATGTGGTCCAATTTTGCAACAAATATTTGGTAGGTCCTTCACAAAAAAACTCATTTTGGGCACCTCTAGTTCAAATTTGACCCGGTTCCTACTGAATCGACAGGATTTTGTCAATTTGACGAGAGGTGGATCAAAAGCTTTTGAGTGGCAACAATTTGGTCAGCTGTACAAAAATGTGGTCTAATATTTTAAAAAAATGGTGCGGTACAATTTTGCAACAAATATTTGGTAGGTTATTCACAAAAAAACCCATTTTTGGCACTTGAAAATGGAAAATGCTTTTTTTGTGCAAAGAAAATGAAAACTCCCTTTCGGCACTTGTAAAAAAATGAAGTGGTGCCAATTTGCAACAAATATTTGGTTGGTTATAAATAAAAATCATTGGCACTCAAAAATAGAAAATAATTTTTTGCTAAATAAATTCATTGGTCTTAACGTTATCACGACCAATTTAGATGGTCATAACGTCGTACGCGTGTACTGCGTTCTGATTGGTTCATTGGCATCTCACGCGGATCATCCATCAAACACCGTCGAATGGCTCCGGATCCAACGGCAGCCCTCACCGCCTCACCCTCTCACCCCACGTAGCCCCGCACTCCTCCCTCTCGTCCCCTTCTCTCCCACGCACCCACAGCCGCCGCCCCCAAACCTCTCCCTCCCTCAGATCTCAATCCGCTGCCACCCACCGCCGACCTTGTGCCCCGCCCCTTTCCTCCACCGCCGACCTCCTCCCCCTCCCACTTCTGTGCCCCTACCCCCACCACTGCCGTCCTCTCCCTCACCTTTCCTTCTCTCCCTAACCTAACCTAGGCCTAGATCTAGATCCAGATCAGTCAGGCGGCGGCCGCATCGGTTCTTCCTGCTGAATCGGCGGCAATCGGGGGCTCCCAGCGCACCACCGTGAACCCCTCCCTCCGCTCCATCCTCCCCTCGGACCAGATCCGGCGGGTGCATCCTACAGCGGCCACACGCCACCCTCCGATGGCGAGGCTCCTCTGGTCATAAACCGCCAAAATATGGACGGATCCGCGGTGTGGCAGCGAGGGCCTCCCTCCTCCAACCTCCATCGACGGCCATGGCAAGGTGAGCTCTCTCATTCCTGGATCCAAACCCCCTCCTTCATTCTCTCTCTGATTCCCACGTTTCCCCCTTGGTTCGATTCGATTTGATCTGGGGCTATAGGCGGCCTCCACAGACGAGGACAGGAGAGGAGGACGACCAGAACCCCATGCCCTTGACGCCAAGTGCTCCTCAAGGTCCCAGCACAAGGACAAGCAGTGGCAGCAGCATCTTCTTCCATTCCCAGCACAAGGACAAGCAGCGGCAGCAGCAGATGCATCCATGGAGAGGAGGAGGACGACGCCCAACGGCAATAGCTCAAGGTGCACCCCCTCCCCCCCTCTCTGTTTGATTCCATCTAGGAGCTTGGCATTGGAGAACCCATGGGTATCATACTTCGTACTTGATTGATGGCATGCTACCTTTACAGTTTTAGTATCTTGCTAGGTTCTGGAATCTTGAGATAGTTCACTTGTTGGTTTTTGAACTAGATCAAATCACCCAGGAGGTCCACCTACGTGCAAAGCTAGCTTGTGAAGCTAGCAGACACATAGGTGGTTTGATGAATAGTATTGGCCCAATACAATGTGTGTCCAGCAGCGTAGCATAGACGTATGTACGAGCTAGCTAGATCATCCCTCGGCGGATCTCTTCGCGGCGACTAGCGTAATGACAACGAAAGAACTGATTGATGTATTGCCACAAGCACGTCTTTAAGATTTTATTGCTTTTGATCTAGAGTTCAAAAACCTACATCACTCTAAGTTTGTTAGCACATGCATTATTAGATGCCATATTGGCTGGAGTGTTGGTGGCATTGTGAGATATGCAAATTCTACAACTGACAAGGAGTGGGTATGCGATATTGCTGTTAACTAGATACACTGGTCATTTATTGCTACCTGATGAGTGCTTTCTTTGTAATATTTCACCTTGGCATGCATATGCTTATTCGGTTTGAACTCTGCAAGACATAAATTTTTATTGTCCAGACATGAGCGAGCATATTTGTGCTCATAGCTGTACTTAGATGTTTGGTTGATTGGTGAGTTGGCTAAGCTTGGAGCTAAGGATTATTTGATTGGGGTTTCTCCTCATCCACTAGTAGTTGTCATAATGTGCTGAATATTTTTGAATTTTGTGGCAGCTGGGATATTGAATTGTACTTAGTTATGTGATTTACTCATGTTCGTGCTACTTGTTAAGTGATTATGTTTATGTTCTTGATACTAGTAGGATGGTCAATACATGCTTGTTCTGTAACTTTAGATCTTTTCCGGAACTCTTGGTCCTTCATATCTAAAGTTTGCATGTACTATAGAAGCTCAACTTTATGCTAATACCTGCATGTGTAACATTTTGCATGGCATACTTCTAAATGGACAAGTACCTCTGGCGTCCAGTGTCAACGATGATGCGGACCAGATGTTCAACTGCAGACCCATCCAGTTCATCGACGCAAAGTCAGGTATGTACTCGTCTTGTTGAACAGATAGGGGCCTGATGCTTGATGCATGTATCATGTGACACACACATTAGTAAATCTGAATTAACTTTGACATAGTTACTCTGTTACACCTATATAGATGTCAAGATGAATAGCTAGTGACTATTTAGTTCCATCATGCAGCTGGTAGATTCATAGGTACTAATGATTGAATATGAGTATTATTCATTATACTCAAATGGAACTTTTATCTCCTGTAACTCTGAATGATCGTTTTTAAACCTTGTCGTGTATGTGAAACATTCCATGCTTATTTGCTGCTAAGTTTGTCATATATGCCAATTCAATTCCCAATTTTGATAAATAGGCCTATTCCAGATAAGTAGAATGTTCTTGTTCAAATAATAATAAGTAGAATGATAAAATACTGGTGTATCTTTAGTTTTTATTTTAAAAGTACTCGTGTAACATTTCTTCTATCAGTGACATACTTTTTGTTCTCTTTTGAATGCCCAGATGTTTTGCATCAGCCTGTCATTGCTAAGGAAGAATCAGTACTTGAAGAAGAAATCTTTCCATTAGGCAGATTACATGTTTTCTCGCTTTGAAGTACTAGATAGGCTAGTTCTATTTTTTTGCTATTCTAGAGTATTTCAAGAATAGCTGAATGCTTGAATACGACATGTTGTAGGTTGCTTGCACCTGTATGAAATACGGATGTGATGGAAATTTGTAGAATGTGTTTTCTGAGATATTTTTGTAACACTCAGCTAATTGGTCGTAACCTGATTCATATTGTTATTCAAACTGGTTTGAAAACATTCATTAAATGGGCTGGAGTTGGACCTTAAAGAGGCCAAGGCCCAAATTATATTGGAAAAATATTTCGGGTAGAAAAATAAAACAAAAAGAATTGAATGTGGAAAGGCCGCCCAGGAAAGAAAAAGCCTGGAAAACATTGGGCTGGACTCGTTTGGTAAAACATAATTTGGCAGAAAAAAAGATAAAAGGCCAAATTGTTGGGCTTGGCGCATGTAGCTGACCAAAATTAAAAGGGAAAAATAAATTAAATGGGCTGTACTATTGGGTTCGGCCCATAGAGACGGCTGAACTGGACCGGGCTGATTCTAATCCACGACTAATTCATTTGGTCGCAATTTTGCCATGTCAGCTTGCCACGTTGGATCTGACGTGGTCTGGGCAGGCTGCCAGTGACCAAAACAATTGGTCGTAAAATCTACGACCTATTATTTTGGTCGTAACCTTCTACGACCATTTCATAAAAAAGGTCATTAAGTTTCATTAAAGACGGTCAGCTTTTGACCAACTCTTTTTGGTCACAAAAAGGTCATAAATGGAAAACAATGACCATTCAGTGACCAATATTGATGGTCGCAAGTTCGCATATTCCTTGTAGTGAGAACATTGTATTGAAGATCAAAGAGAGAGAAGAAGCCATCTAGCTACTAGCTATGGACCTGTAGGTCTGTGGTGAACTACTGACGCATCATCGGTAGGGCAACAAGGTTGATGTAGAAGCCCTCCGTGATCGATTCCCCCTCCGGCAGAGTACCGAAAAAGGCCTCCAGATGGGATCACGGAAGAACAGAAGCATGTGGCGGCGGAAAAGTTATTTTGGGTGGCTCTTTGTTGGTTTCCCAATATTTGAGAATTTATAGAAGTTGAATTAGGTCAGACGGAGCCACGTGGGGCCCACAAGGTAACAGGGCGTGCCTACCCTCCCCCCAGGGTGCGCCCTATTGCCTTGCCGTCTGGTCTCCTCCCGAAGCTTCTAGGGTCTCTTATGTCTAGAAAAAAATCGTCAAAAAGTTTCGTAGCGTTTGGACTCCGTTTGGTACTGATTTTCTGGAAAACCAAAAACAAGCAGAAAAGAACAACTGGCACTAGGTACTGGGTTAATAGGTTAGTTCCCAAAAATGATATAAAATAGCATATAATTGCATATAAAACATCCAAGATTGATAATATAATAGCATGGAACAATAAAAAATTATAGATATGTTGGAGACGTATCAGCATCCCCAAGCTTAATTCCTGCTCGTCCTCGAGTAGGTAAATGATAAAAATAGAATTTTTGATGTGGAATGCTACCTAACATGTTTATCATGATCTCTTTACGGTATAAATATTGAGAAACAATGAATTAACAACATCAACATAATAATATCCATGAATATAAGAAGCATAATCATTAAACTTTCAAAATATACGATCCTTAACGAATGTTATTCCCCACTCATTTTATCATGTTAGCATGGCATGACTCCACCTTCACTGCATAAATATAAATCATGAGCACCCCGGTGTTAAACCAGGAAATTGGATCGTACTTCTAACGCGTTTCAACATTTTCAACTTCACGCAATACATGAGCGTGAGCCATGGGCATAGCACTATAGGTGGAATAGAATGTGGTGATAGGGATCAATAGGAGAAGTCAAAAAGGAAGAAAGTCTCGCATCAACTAGGCGGATCAATGGACTATGGAGATGTCCATCAATCGATATAATGCGAGGAGTAGGGATTGCCATGCAACGGATGCACTAAGAGCTATAAGTATATGAAAGCTCAACTGAAACTAAGTGGGTGTGCATCCAACTTGCTTGCTCATGAAGACCTCGGGCATTTGAGGAAGCCCGTCATCGGAATATACAAGCCAAGTTCTATAACGAAAAATTCCCCACTAGTATATGAAAGTGACAAAATAGGAGACTCTATATGAAGAACATGGTGCTACTCTGAAGCACAAGTGTGGAAAACGATAGTAACATTGCCCCTTCTCTCTTTTTCTCTTTTTTTGTTGGGCTCTTTTTGGCCTCTTTTCTTTTCTCTTTTTTTTCGTCTGGAGTCTCATCCCAACTTGTGGGGGGATCATAGTCTCCATCATCCTTTCCTCACTGGGACAATGCTCTAATAATGATGATCATCACACTTTTATTTACTTACAACTCCATGAAAACTATACAGAATGACTCGATATGAATGCCTCTGGCAGTGTACCAGGATGTGCTATGATCTAGCGTAACATGTATGAAAAAATGATGAACGGTGGCTGATCCACAAATACTATGTCAGCTACACGATCATGCAAAGCAATATGACAATGAACACAAGTCATATGACGAAACGGTGGAAGTTGCATGGCAATATATCTCGGAATGGCTATGGAAATGCCATAATAGGTAGGTATGGTGGTTGTTTTGTGGAAGATATAAGGAGGCTTATGTGTGATAGACTGTATCATATCACGGGGTTTGGATGCACCGGCGAAGTTTGCACCAACTCTCAAGGTGAGATCGGGCAATGCACGGTACCGAAGAGGCTAGCAAATTGCGGAAGGGCGAGAGTGAGTATAATCCATGGACTCACATTAGTCATAAAGAACTCACGTACTTATTGCAAAGCCTATTAGCCCTCGACGCAAAGTACTACTCGCATGCCCCTAGGGAGGAGGTTGGTAGGAGTTAACCATCGTGCACCCCCGATTATAACAGCACTCAAGGATTTCATTTCAGACCTAAGAATGCTCAGACCTCCCCACCATGCCATGACCAACACTTAGATGAGAAGTTAATAACAAGCTTTAATACCGATATTTCTACTAACCAATGATCATGAACCAATATCCATTCATATTACGACATCAATATCATTAAACCACACATTTTATATTTAGTGATCTACATGAAAGTTTTTATTATATCCATCTAGAATACCTATCCCTTATGGACTAGTCTTATAACCCGTGTAAATTGCCATTACTATTTATTGGACTCTCAAAAAGATTTAAGTGAAGCATGAGAGTGCAACTATTTCTTTAAAATATAACCACCGCCGTGCTCTAAAAGATATAAGTGAAGCACTAGAGCAACTGCCTAGCTCAAAAGATATAAGTGAAGCACATAGAGTATTCTAACAAATCACGAACAAATGCATGTCCCTCTCAAAAGGTGTGTCCAGAAAAAGATGATTGTGGCAAACTAAAAAGCAAACAAAGAAAAGAAAACTATGGCACAAGATGTTCCAAGTAAAACTCATATCATGTGATGAATAAAAATATACCTCCAAGTAAGTTACCGATAGATTGTAGACGAAAGAGGGGATGCCATCCGGGGCATCCCCAAGCTTAGACGCTTGGGTCTTCCTTGAATATTACCTTGGGGTGCCTTGGGCATCCCCAAGCTTAGGGTCTTGCCGCTCCTTATTCCTTCATCCATCATGATCTCACCCAAAACTTCAAAACTCCAGCACACAAAACTCAATAGAAACTTCAAGAGATTCGTTAGTAAAATAAATCAATCACCCACTTTAGGTACTGTTATAAACTCATTCATAATTGTTCTTGCATAATACCTACTGTATTCTAACTCTTCCATGACTTATACCCCCCGATATAATCCATAGTTTCATTAAAACAACCACACTATGCAATAAAAACATAATTTGTCTAAAACAGAAGAGTACGTAATGACAAAATATTATCTACACTTATCTAGCTCCAAAAAATCTGAAAAATTAGGACAACGTAAAAAATGTGTATCCCAATACTGTGTAAAAATTTCAGATTTTCTTACATTCCAGTACAAAACTAAAAATGAAATACTGGGCGCAAAACTTTCTATTTTCAAATAGCATCAATTATAGTATCATCCAAATCATCCCGAAGGCATTACTTGGCACAAACACTAATTAAAACATAAAAACACAATCGTAATAGTAGCTCAAATTGTGTGACACAAGAAAAATAAAAATTGCAATAAAGATAAATATTGGGCTGCCTCCCAACAAGCGCTATAGTTTTACGCCCCTAGCTAGGCGTAAGGCATTGTTTCAAGTATTATCATCCTTCAAATTAATTCCATAGGTGGCCCTCATAATTGATTCATATGGTGGTTTAATTCTCTTCCTAAGGAAGTTTTTCATCCCTTTCTTTAATGGAGATTGGAATCTTATATTCCCTTCTTTTATATCAATAATAGCACCTATGGTTCGTAGGAAAGGCCTACCAAGTATTATAGGACAAGACGGATTGCAATCAATATCAAGCACAATGAAATTAGTGGGTACATAATTTATATTAGAAAGAATAAGCACATCATTTATTCTACCCAAAGGTTTCTTAATAGTTGAATCCACTAAGTGCAAGTTAAGGGAACATTCATCCATATCGGTGAGGCCTAGCACATCACATAAAGATTTGGGTATAGTGGAAACGCTAGCACCTAGATCATGTAAAGCATTACATTCATAATCTTTAATTTTTTACTTTAATAGTAGGTTCCCATTCATCATGCAATTTTCTAGGTATTGAAACCTCCAACTCTAGCTTTTCTTCATGAGCTTTTATCATAGCTTCTACAATGTGTTTATAAGCATTGGGTGAATTTATCATGGATTGCAACAAAGAAATACATTCAACTAAAGAGCAACTATCATAATAAAGTCCTTGTAATCCAAAGTAGTGGGCACATCACTATTTAAAGTCTTAACCTCTCCAAACCCACTTTTATCATTTTTATCATTAAAATCATCACCCTCCGAACAATTGGGACACCTTCTAGCTAAAGTTTACTCATCTCCAGTACCTTTTTCACCAAGTTTTATGTTACTAAATAAAGATTCAATAGGTGAGACACCAATCATTTTAATATCTTCATCATGATTACGATAAAAACCGGGTGGAATAGCTTTTTCTAAGAATTCTTGCTTAGCTCTCAACCTAGCGGTTCTCTCTTTACTTTCACTAATGGAGACATGGATAGATTTAATATACTCATTAATATCATGCCTGGGTTGCAAAGTTTTAATTTTAAGAGTTTCCACATCATGAGCAATCCTATCCATGTTCCTAGACATTTCATCAACTTTATTCAGTTTTTCTTTTACCATAGCATTAAAGATCTTTTGAGAACTAATAAATTCTTTAATATTGTTCTCAAGATCAGTAGGTATCCTATTATTATATGAATTACCATAGGAATTACCATAATTATTAGAGGAATTTCTAGGAAATGGTCTAGGATTAAAATATCCTCTATAAGCATTATTGTTGAAATTATTTCTAGAGACAAAATTCACATCAATAGCATCATTATTTTGCTCAATCAAAGTATACAATGGCACATCAATAAGATTAACATGAGTACTTTTACTAGCAAGCATTTTCATAATAGCATCCATTTTATCACCCAAAGTAGAGACTTCTGCGACAGAGCTTACCTTCTTACCAGTTGGAGCTCTTTTGGTATGCCATTGAGAATAATTTGTCATAATATTATCAAGGAGTTTTGTAGCTTCTCCCAATGTAATTTCCGTAAAAGTACCACCTGCAGCAGAGTCTAGAAGATTTCTAGATACAAAGTTTAGTCCTGCATAGAATTTTTGTATAATCATCCATAAGCTTAAACCATGAGTGGGACAATTTCTAATCATTAATTTCATTCTCTCCCATGCTTGTGCAACATGTTCTTGATCAATTTGCTTAAAATTCATTATTTGATTTCTAAGAGAAATAATCTTAGCGGGAGGAAAATACTTGGCAATAAAAGCATCCTTACACTTATCCCATGAATCAATACTATTGCGAGGCAAGGATGAAATCCTAGTTTTAGCACGATCCCTTAGCGAGAACGGAAATAATTTCAACTTAATAATATCATTATCCACATCTTTTTTTTTGCATATCACATAATTCAACAAAAGTATTAAGATGGGAAGCTGCATCCTCATTAGGAGGTCCAAAAAATTGTTCTTTCATAACAAGATTTAGCAAAGCAGCATTAATATCATATGACTCTGCACTAGTGGCGGGAGGAGCAATTGGAGTACTAATAAAATAATTATTATTAGTATTTGAAAAATCACACAACTTGGTGGTTTCTTGAGACATAGCGACAAAGCAAGCAAACGAGCAAACAAAAATATTTCTGTGTTTTCATATTTTTATGAGAAGTTGGGGACATGAAAACGAGAGGCAAAGTCAAATAAAAAGGAAAATAAAAAGTAGAGCAAGTAGATGATAGTGTGCGTAAAGGTACTTCACAGGTTTTGATGATGTCTCCCAGGCAACCGCACCAGAAATTCTTCCTGCTACTTGTGAGCTGCATTGGGATTTTCCCCGAAGAGGAGAGGAGATGAAGTATAGTAGAGATAAGTATTTCCCTCAATGAGAACCAAGGTTATCAAACCAGTAGGATAATCATGCAAAGCCTCGTGAACAACACATGCACACACAAAAGCAAATACTTGCACCCAACGCGGGCAAGAGGGTCGTCACTCCCCTTGAACTTGTTACTTGCAAGGATTAAATCTTGTAGTGGTAGACAGATAAATTGCAAAACAAAATAAAAGTAAATAAATTGCAGCAAGTATATTTTAGTTTTCTTTTTATATTTAAGATAGACCCGGGGGCCATAGTTTTCACTAGAAGCTTCTCGAACACATAGAAAACGGCGGGTAAACAAATTACTATTGGGCAATTGATAGAAAAGCGCATAGTTATGATGATATTCAAGGCAATGATCATGTATATAGGCATCACGTCCGAGACAAGTAGACCGACTCCTGCCTGCATCTACTACTATTACTCCACCCATCGACCGCTATCCAGCATGCATCTATGGTACTAAGTTAATAAAAACTGAGTAATGCCTTAAGCAAGATGACATGATGTAGACAAAGTAAACTCAACTAATATGAATAAACCCTATTGTTTTACCCTTAATGGCAACAATACAAATATGTGTCTTGTCCCTTTCTGTCACTGGGATATAGAGCACCGAAAGATTGAACCCATTACAAAGCACCTCTCCTGCTGAAGATAAATCAATCTAGTTGGCCAAACCAAATAGATAGATCGGAGAGAAATACAAAGCTATAACAATCACGCATAATAAAGTTCAGAAAAGACTCAATTACTTCTCATGAATATTCAGATCATAAACCCACAATTCATTGGATCCCAATAAACACACCGCAAAAGAAGATTTCATCAAATAGAACTCCAAAGAGATCGAGGAGAACATTGTATTGAAGATAAAAGAGAGAGAAGAAGACATCTAGCTAGTAGCTATGGACCCGTATGTCTGTGGTAAACTACCCACGCATCATCGGTAGGGCAGCAAGGTTGATGTAGAAGCCCTTCGTGATCGATTTGCCCTCCCGCAGAGTACCGGAAAAGGCCTCCAGATGGGATCGCAGAAGAACAGAAGCTTGCGGCTACAGAAAAGTTATTTCGGGTGGCTCTCTATTGGTTTCCCAATATTTGAGAATTTATAGAAGTGGAATTAGGTCAGATGGAGCCACGTGGGGCCCACAAGGTAACAGGGCGCGCCCTGTTGCCTTGCTATCTCCTCGTTTGTCGTCTGGTCTCCTCCCGAAGCTTCTAGGGTTTCCTATGTCCAGAAAAAAATGTCAAAAAGTTTCATAGCGTTTGGTACTGATTTTCTGGAAAACCAAAAATAAGCAGAAAACAACAACTCACACTAGGTACTGGGTTAATAGGTTAGATCCCAAAAATGATATAAAATAGCATATCATTGCATATAAAACATCCAAGATTGATAATATAATAGCATGGAACAATAAAAAATTATAGATATGTTGGAGACGTATCACTTGCTTGCAGCGCCGCCTCCTCGCCGGCGACGCTCCTTCCTTCTGCTCGGCCTCATCGATCTAGTCAGGTAATCCACACCCACGCCCATCCTCCTCCTCCTTCTCCATCCCACATGCCCCGACCATCAGCACGACACCGTCCACCCAAATCACCGCTCCATCCTCCAAATAAGCGCCGCCCAAAGCCATGGTGCACGCAGTATAGCCAGGAGGTCAAGGAGCATTTGGCAGCGAGAAGCAAATCGCGGCTACACTCGCGGATGAGGTCGCGATGGCTACCATGCGTGCCAACCCCTGGATCTTGGAGGAGCACCTAGCCGTCAAGGCCACCGTCGACGCCTCGCACGCGGATGCCACCACACGGTTGGCTGCTCTAAATGACAGTTCGTGGTGTTTTCTCGAGGCCACCGCCAGTGCCTTCGACGAAGACTACGAGGTGTTTTCTCAGCGTGCCTGTGCTTACCACAACTCCAGAGCCAGCAGGTTGGTTCCCGGAGTGGCTCAGGCGACTTACAACTACGATTGGGCACCCACAATGTGGAGGCCTCGCCCTCTTCCAAGCTTAAGGAGCCCATCATCATCGATATCTCCGATGATGAGGAGTAGCTTGTTTTTTTAGCTTACTATAAGGACCTATGTTCAGCTAGCTACGCCGGTTAAGCATGTTCGGTTTACCTGTTGCATGTGCTGCTCCTGCCTTTCCTTTAAAAATTCTAGTGAATTGTCCTATGTAATGTTACCATGCAATCTGATCTTCTAGTATATACGTTCTATATATTGTGCAATGTGGTGCTCAGTTAACTGTTTGGTTCATTTGTTGTGATGTTCAGTTAACTGTTTGGTTCAATTCTGCAATGTGATGTTCAATTCTTGTGGGTACAATTTTGTATTGTTATGCATGTGAGAAATAAATCGAATTTGGCTGTACTAAATACATGAGAAACATATAAAATTGCTATATTGCCAAGTTGTTAAGCATGCTTGGTTTGGTTAACTGTCTGATCTTCTAGTATGTTCTATTGTGCAATGTGGTGCTCAGTTAACTGTTTGGTTCATTTGTTGTGGTGTTCAGTTAACTGTTTGGTTCAAATCTGCAATGTGATGTTCAATATTTGTGGGTACAATTTTGTATTGTTATGCATGTGAGAAATAAATTGAATTTGGTTGTGCTAAATACATGAGAAACATATACAATTGCTATATTTCCTAGCCTCTTAAGCATGCTTGGTTTGGATAACTGGCTTTTCCATGTGGCTCAAATTAATCTGTTGGATCTGCAATGTGTTTATTTTTCATCAATATATTTTACTGATAGTATGCCAACTCTCACTTAACCTGATCAACAACTACCTTATATGTGTTGCAGGGAAACAATGGAAGACACTGAGGTTTACCATCAAGGTTTGCACATGCATGGTCCTTTGGTTAATAGCACATTATTGTGCAATTGCACGAACCATTCTAATATTTAGGTTTTTAACAATTTGGTCTTGCACATGTAGGTCCTGCTGTCAGAGGTTTAGACCCTCTGTTTGACTCATTTTGCATATGAGAAAATGAGATGTCCATGAATATCAGTGTAGTCAATAAATTCAGAAAGATTGTTAGGATAAAGAAACTACCGATGAAAAACAACAAGATCTTTGTCTACACAATGAAGAAGACATCAGTCAACTACAGGATGGTACTAACTCTTGTACCTTGTTTTTTTTTCTTTGTGCCATTTCAAAATTTAGAGAAGATATTTATGCATATCTTCATTTCAAGTCCTTTCCAAAGCAGTTCACCGATGATTACCTCTCAAACCACCTGTATGGTCAAGAGGCAAGGAAGGCATTCATACAACACCCGCGGTACAATATTGAAGTCTTCCTCAAGAGGACAAAGGATGGACGGTCAATCATCCACAGGCACTGGCCTAAAGTTGCAAGTACCTTCAACATCATTGAAGGCTCAATATTCGCCTTTCGCTTCAGCAGTTTTCCAGATGAGATTCATTTGTCTATTTACCGTCTATGATGCTACTTTCCAAAGGTTTTAGATGTTGCATGTGAAACTTGGTGCTGTTGTATAATGGGGTAGCTAGCTATATGCCTATATGGTGTAACTGAGTGCTGAAGCTATATGATGTTGTACTCTGATGTAATTCAATTATGAAATCCTGGTTGCCGTAATACGAATATGAAATATATTGTGTGTTTGATATGAAATATCTATTTAATTACTAAATGGATTATAAATAATAGGCCAATTAGCCTGCTTATTGTGTTTTTGTATTGCAGACGGTTTCTCAGACAACACCATGGGCGATGACCTCAAACAACCCACATAGTATCTAGAAAGTAGGCGTGTTGGATCAATGAACAATCACGTACGTCTTTCGCCTGACAACTGTTTGCGTTAGGCCACCTTGCACAAACGTTTCCACATAAAAAGTGTGTGTGATGGACAACCTGTGCCAAACAGTTTCTTCTAGGCACTGTGCGTGATGCACTCAATAACGCAAACGATAAAATTATAAATATCATCTGTGATGGCAATGCTATCACAGATGATGTGATGCAAAAAATTGTGCGTGATGTACATACGAACGGAAACGTTTGTTTGGGATTCAATGTGTGGGATGCTAAGAACATCTCACACGATTTGTCTCGTATAATTGTTTGCGATGGCTCACCCTATCGCACACAAGTTCTTTTTGCCCTGCGTGTGTGATCGGAGGAGCTATCGCCGACGATTTTTGAGTAGTGTGGGATGGACCCCCTATCGCCGACACAGGAAAGGTGACGGTTTAAAACTATGTCATGGAAAGGGGGTAAAACCATTTGTATAGGACCCGCCTGCACTAGTGACCGCCTCTTTTTTCCACAGCAACCACATCCCCTTTCAATAAAACCAGCCGTCTCCTCTCTCCCTCTCTCTCTCTCTCTCTCTCTCTTCGCCTCCAGATCCATCCCCCTCCTCGCCGGTGGTTCTCGCTAGCTATGGCCACAAATCGTTCGTTAAGGGAGGCAATCCCGACGGACGGCGTTCGGCTCCGCCCCATTGGCTATGATGGTAAAAGTACCCCAAGATCTCATCCTAATCGACGTGTTCTCTCTGCGGTGTTGTTTTTTAATTACTCCCTTGGATCCACATTAGTTGTCTCTCAAATGGATGATCTAGCGGTCAAATATGTCCAGATGCATCCGTTGGAGCAACAAATAATATGGATCGATCGGAGGAAGTACAAGAATAAAGAACTTTGGGTTCTTATTCAGGTTAGGGTTCTTATTGTGCCCCCGGGTTAACACTGCATGTCATTCTAGCTATGGTTCATTGGTCAGCAAATCATTGAGGTAATATTTGAGTATATTTTCTTCTAATTAAGTTGGTATGTTTTCTCAAGATGCTTTTGGGATCTTATGCGGGTTAGGGTTAGGGTTCTTATTGTGCCCCTGGGTTAACATTGCAAGTCATTCTAGCTAGGGTTCGTTGGTCATCAGATCATTGATGTAATCTTTAAGTATATCTTCTTCTAATTAAGTCAGTATATTTTCTCAAGATGCTTTTGGTCTCAACTAATCCATGTTGACAATATACCGATTGCTAGTTCATTTGCTGAATCGTAGAACATGTACATGCTGAACCCCCCTAAATAACGCCTCTTGTTTCATCAAAAGTTACGTCCCCTTCAAGAAACAAGACGTCGTGTCCTAACTCTCAATTATTCCCATGGTACCGCATCCAATTTGCACGTGTGTTTACATTGGCGCATCTAGTTAGTTTTCCATGTGAAAATTATTGATGTTTTTACAAGATATAAAATTCAGGGTTTTTATTCGGGTTAAGACTGCCGGTGAATCTAGATAGGGTTCTTATTGCTAGTTCATTACCTTTATCTAAGAGTAATTACACACATGTTTCCTCATTTTGGCACCAATATTTAAAATTCTCGTCATCTCGTTTTGCACCTACTGTCAACTACTGATCATCATTACGTAACAGATGTTGACACGTCACCAATGGAGTGGGAGAAGCATACAGACTGAATGAAGAGGAAGAACCTGTATCGACAGGAAAAGCATCTCGACTTACGAGCTTGGTATTCCCGTCATATGACAGATTACCCATCTTTGTCAGTTCTACGAGCTCGTGGTCCTTCACATAAAGATGCAGATCCGGCCACGACTAAAGATGCACAAGTGAGTGTTATTGGAAACTCTTCATCTATGGTTAGAATATGTATACTTTCTCATACATGTGTCACGGAATGTAAATTATGCACTACAATCTAATGTCTTCAACTACATTATGGCAGGAATATTATCATCATCAACTGGAAGCACTGACTAAGGGTTTACATGTGCTGCTTCAAGAGTTCAAACAACTCATGTCTCTTACTGCATATGTCTTACCTAACTCTTTTCTGTAAACACTTCTTTACTTATGACCTTTGTTCACCCTACCACTGTATATTGCGGCAGATGCATCTACAGCTTTTGGGATTCTCCCTTATGCTGTAACCTGTACATATTTTCTCTGTAGGGAAAGTTAGGATTCTCAAATGATGACCTTACTGCAAGTCTTTTGGCCCCAGAAACAACAATCTAAACAAGTCATTAGTGCCCTGGTAGTGCAGCAGGAAGAACCAGAAGCAGTCGAGCACGGCCTGACAAACCAGCATGACAAACTAGATGCTATGAAGAAGGCCCTGGCATGGCAGCAGCTAGAACTTGAAGCTATCAAGAAGGCCCTGGCAGAGCAGTAGCAAGAACGTGAAGCTCTGAAGCATCTCTTGCCAGATGCGCGGCATCAACTTGAATCTGTCAACATTAGCCTTCTAGAGCAGCAAAAAGTACTTGAAGGTGTCAAGAATGCTCTGCCTAAGCAACATGATGACATTGAGAATCTGAAATTGGGCATGTTAGATCAGCACAACCGTATTCGATATATCAACACTGGCCTCCAAGAGCTGGAAGGAAAACTTGCAGTCATCAAGAATGCGAAGGAAGAGAAAACTATGGCTATCGAAAAGAGGCTTGGCGAACTTGATGTCTTGGTTAGTTACATCGTCAGGGTTGCGGTGCCAGCACGTCAAGAAACTGAGTCATCTATCTAATTTTATATTGCGGCTCTGTACCATGGTTGGTTATTGTAATGTATCAGACAGTCAGTTTGACAATTGTCAAGTTTGCACTTTAATAAAAGCAGCGAGAGCTCAATCTGCATTCAAATTCAAATTGTGCACAAATTCATATTAAAATTGTATATTACAATTTTGTATCAAATATTCCTGCCAATTTAGCGATATAATAAAAATTGACCGCGCCTAAATATTGTGACGGTTATGCACGCCATCAAAAGCGTATGGTCCCACATGTAAGAAGCCACGTCACCCACGTATGGACCCGCTTGCCAGCATCCACGTCAACACTACAATGGGCGCACATGTCAGAATCATTGACTGGTCAAACGACACATCATCACAGAAAAAACAATGCCTGGTCCCACATGTAAGCAGCCACGTCAGCATCTTCTAGGCCCATATGTCAGCAGCGTTGACCTCTCAAAACTGACGCCTGACTTATTACTGACGGGATCGTCGGTGATAAAACCCATGACGAACCCACATGGAAGCAGCCACGTCAGCATCTGCTGGCCCCACTTGTCAGAATCTTTGACTGGTCAAACCCGCGGACCGATCACTTGATGGATTATCGTCACCAAAAACGATCTTAGGTGACAAATTGTCCTATCATAGGTGACATTCTGGGCCGTCACCAAAAACGGCCATCAGTGACATTTTTGGGTTCGTCACCTAAGATACGATCTTGCGTGATGGAGGAAGTGGTACCATCAAGATTCTATTTATTATGACGGCACTTCGGTGACGGTGGGGGTGACGGCCGGAAAACGTCACCAGTACATTTTTCGTGACAAAAACGATTTTACATGACACAAGTGAAACATCACAAAATAGAGAAAATTTTGTAGTGGTTCCAAGTCTATATGAAGAGCCCATATCCCCTACTTTGCCATCCTCCCAAAAATATTTGCAAGACAACGCAAGGCTAGACAATCAACGTAGTTGTGTAGATGATGAGCGCATCTCCCTTACTCCACCATCACAGGTTGTTAGGGCATATTTCTCTCTAATGGTTTTGGTGATTGATGACAATGCATTTTGCAGACTAACCGTGTGCAATGAGCATTTCAGATATTCGAATATGTGGCGCAAGATAGTTTTAATTCCCCTCGGTGAAAGAAAGAGCGAAGACGGTTTTTCCGGCGTTTCTTTTCGGTGGACTTGAGTCGTAGGAAATTCGTACTATTAAGAGGGGGTCCGCTTTGGAAAGGTGTGGGTGGAATCATCACGTACACATACTCGTTTGCACCCACTAACCCTTTCTGCAACATGGAGGTGTCCACTATTTTGTGCTTGGGCAAGTTGTCAGCACCCAAGCGGTAGTACCGCTATGGTCCATGGTAGTACCGCTTAGCGATACTTCCGCAGACCAGTACCGCATCCACTACCGCTTGGGAGTAGCCTTCTGTAGGCCTACCCTTAATTAATGGCAGTAGCATGGTGGAAGAACAGTAGTACCGCTCGCACGGTACTTCCATGTTCTACTGTCACTGCTACTACCGCCTATTTTGGGGCTGCTGTTGCCCTTTCAGCATATATGGTACAAGGGAGGCTATAAACCGTAGTACCGCTCCATGCAGTACTTACGCTCTGGCGCCACCTCTATACCATGGTTAAACTTTGCTGCGTGACCCAAAGCGGTAGTACCACTAAAGGGTGGGCGGTAGTACCACTCCTGCACTGAACGTGCTCACTAGCCACAGTTGGAACTGCTGCTTGAAGTGGTAGTACCGCTCCTGCACTGAACGTGCTCACTAGCCACAGTTGGAACTGCTGCTTGAAGTGGTAGTACCGCTCCTAGGAGCAGTAGTACCGCTTTACTATGGGTTGGGCAGAAAATGGTTGGATTTGTGTTCCACTATATAAAGGGGGTCTTCTTCCCCAAGAAGACCCACCTCTTAGCCCCTTGCTCCATTGTTTCCCCAAGAAGACATCAAAACTTTTTGATATTCTAGGGTTTGTAGGAGAGGGCCTCGATCTACACTTCCACCAAGAGAAATTTGATTCCCCCCACTAATCCCTTGTGGATCTTGTTACTCTTGGATGTTTGGGCACCCTAGACGGAAGAGGTCACCTCGGAGCCACAATCCATTGTGGTGAAGCTTCGTGGTGGTGTTGGGAGCCTCCAATTAAGTTGTCGAGAGAGCCCCAACCTTTTTTGTAAAGGTTTGTCGCCGCCTTCAAGGGCACCACTAGTGGAATCACGGCATCTTGCATTGTGCGAGGGCGTGAAGAGAATATGGTGGCCCTAGTGGCTTCTTGGGAGCATTGTGCCTCCACACCCTCCAACGGAGACGTACCTCCCCCTAAAGGGAGGGAACTTCGGTAACACATCCTCGTCTCCATCGACTCCACTTGTGGTTATTTCTATCCTTTACTTTGTGCAAGCTATATTGTGTTTGTGTCTTTTGCTTGCTTGTGTTGCTCTTGTTGTGCTCATCATATAGGTTGTCCACCTAGTTGCATCTCTAGACATCCTATTTTGTTGTTAACCCTAATTTGTTAAAAGGAGCTAAAAATTGGTAGTTGCCTATTCACCCCCCCTCTAGTCAACCATATTGATCCTTTCAATTGGTATCAGAGCCTCGTCTCTTTATTAAGGGCTTCACCACCGTAAGAGTATGGTTGACAAAGGGGATATGGTTGGGGACAACCCTGCGGCCGTGAACTCGACCATGGTCACCCGAGATGCCTTAAACGAGGCTATGGCCACGCTTAAGACATCCATAACAGACGAGGTCAAGTCCATGTTAAAAGAATTCCTTGAGGGCATAAAACCTTCCACTGATCCCGTGGTAGTAGTTAATCCTACTTCCGTGGAAACGGATGCCGACTCCGGCAAGGAGAAGGCTAATAGCTTAAAGCCTAGCTCTTCTCAAGGAGAGAATGGGCAAGGCACCCATGCCGCAGTTTCCCCTCTCCTGGTATACGGTGGACCGGTCCCCTCACCTCATATTAACTCTCATGGGCCTGCACCCAAGCTTGATTTAACTAACTTTCACTGGTACAACGAGCTGCTATACAAATGGTTTTTAACCCCTTTCCGTGACGCAGTTTTAAACCGTCGCCTTGCCTGTGTGTGCGATAGGGGGGTCCTTCCCACACGACCCAGAAACCGCCGGGGATAGGTCCTCCGGTCACACACACGGGGCAAAAAGAGCTCGTGTGCGATCGGGCGAGCCATCGTAGACAATTATACTGGCCCAAGCGTTTCTGTTCGTATGTTCATCCCACACAGTGAATCTCAGAAAAACGTTTCCGTTCATATGTACATCACACACAATTTTTATGTGGAAACGTTTGTGCAAGGTGGCCTAACGCAAACATTTGTCGGGCGGAAGGCGTGTGTGATTGTTCATTGATCCAACACGGCTACTTTCTAGAAACTGTGTGCGTTGTTTGAGGTCATCACCCACGGTGTTGTCTGAGAAACCGTCTGCAATTTATAAAACCCAATAAGCAGGCTAATTGGCCTATTATTGATAATGCATTTAGTAATCAAATTGACATTTCATATCAAACACACCATATGTTTCATAGCTGTATTACAGCAACCAGGATTTCATAGCTGAATTACATCAGAGTACAACATCACATAGCTTCAGCACTCAGTTACACCATATAGGCATATAGCTAGCTACGCAATTACACAACAGCACAAAGTTTCACATGCAACATCTAAAACCTTTGGAAAGTAGCATCATATACGGTATATAGAGAGATGAATCTCATCTGGAAAACTGCTGAATCTGAAGGCGAATATTGAGCCTTCAATGATGTTGAATGTCCTTGCAACTTTACGCCAGTGGCTGCGGATGATTGCCCGCCCAACCTTCGTCCTCTTGAGGGAGACTTCAATATTGTAGCATGGGTGTTGAATGAGTACCTTCCTTGCCTATTGACCATGCAGGTGGTTTGAGAGGTAATCATCGGTGAACTGCTTTGGAAAGGATTGAAAACAAAGATATGCATACATATCTGTTCTAAATTTTGAAATGGCGCATAGGAAAAAACACAAGGTAAAAGAGTTAGTACCATCCTATAGTTGACTGATGTCTTCTTCATTGTGCAAACAAAGATCTTGTTGTTATTCAACGCTAGTTTCTTTATCCTAACAATCTTTCTGAGTTTCTTGACTTGACTGATATTCATGTCCATCTCATTTCCCCATATGCAAAATGGATCGAACAATGGGTCTAAACCTCTGACAGCAGGACCTACATGTGCAAGACCAAATTGTTAAAAACCAAAATATTAGAATGGTTCTTGCAATTGCACAATAATGTGCTATTAGCCAAATCCTTTCTTTTCCTCTGGCTACTAAGATGTTTCAGTTCGCCAGGTTGTCTCTTGCCTGCTCATGGATTCAGCAGGCATTTCAAAAGGTTGACCTATTTGGGAATCTCCGGATCTGTGCTTATTTTCAACTCCCCGAAGCATTTCGTCGCTTGCTACACCCTTCCTCGTCTCTGGGTTCCATCCTTTCTCCTGCATTTTCGTGCACATAAGCATAGCTCCAACCACTTTTCATGCTTAGCAAATGCTGTAATGAGGGTGCTGAATGTATACGGATCTGGCACAAGATCAATTCTGGCACAATGAATTTACGAATTATTTTACACAATGAATTTACAAGCAGATGAAAATCAATAGGATATCTATATCAATAAGGTTCCTATGGTTTAAGAAAGTACAGCTGAAATCAAGTCTTAGGCTTAGGTCACTGATTAGCCCGCGGTGCATTCAGATTACGGTATGGATCAAAGGAACCCTTTGCACAGCTATACCCTAATAGACTATCAAACTCATCTATTTATTTGACAAGATAGTAAAGCAAACAATGGAGCTTTACATGGAATGTTTGACCGGTATATGTAAAATGTAGGGCTCTCAAAAGAGAATGTATATCAACTTAGTTTTTCAGAAGACAACTAGAACTTCGCAGCTGCCGTATAGTTGATTGTTCTGAGTTCCCACCTGTTTCGTTCTCATCTGAAGAGTAGGTCAGTTTCACGAATGCAAGGATTTCCTACTACTCTCACGTGCAAACCTCGATGGTAAACCTCAGTGCCTCCCATTGTTTCCCTGCGACACATATAAGGCAGATATTGATCAGTTTAAGTGAGAGTTGTCATACTATCAGTAGAATATATTAATGAAAACTTTTACCCACAACAAATGAACATCACACTGCAGAATTGTACCAAAAAGTTAACTAGACACCACAACAAATGAAGCAAGTAGTTAACTGAGAACCACATTGCAGAATAGAACATATACTAGAAGATCATAAAGCTAACCAAGCCTAGGGTGCTTAAGAACTACTAGGAAATATAGCATTTGTGTATGTTTCTCATGTATAGAGTACATCCAAATTCGATTTTATTCCTCACACGCATAACAATAAAAAAATTGTACCCATAGGAATTGAAAATCACATTTCAGAATTGAACCAAACAGTTAACTGAACATCACCACAAATGAACCAAACAGTTAACTGAACATCACATTTCAGAAGATCAGATTGCATATTAACATAACATAGGAGAATTCACTAGAAGGCACCGGAGGCGGCCTTTAGAAAACACCATGAACTGTCGTTTAAAGCAGCCAACCGCATGGCGGCGTCCGTGCGCGAGGGGTCGATGGTGGCCTCGATGGCGAGGTGCTGCTCCAAGATCTGGCGGTCGGCACGCATGGCAGCCATCGTGACCTCATCCGCGCGTCTGGCCACGATTTGCTTCACCGGTGCCAGATGCTCCTTGAGCTCCTGGCTATAATGCGTGAACCATCGCTATGGGCGGCACTTATTTGGAGGATGGGGCAGTGATTTGGGTGGAAGATGTCGCGCCGGCGATCGAGGCTTGTGGGATGGAGAAGGAGGAGGAGGATGGGGCTGGGGTGTGGATTACCTGACTCTATGGACGAGGCCGCACAGCGGGAAGGAGCGCCGCTGGCAAGGAGGCGGCGCTGCAAAGCAAGCAGTGAAGGTTTGAACTTGGAAAGGAAGGAGGAAACAGTGGAAATGTGGCTTTTGGTGGGGGGGGAGGGGGCGGGGACCTAGATATTTCCGCGGTTGCCGAAAATTTACGAACGGTGCAGCGAAAAACTGGCGCGCAAGTGTGGTTGATGCGCGGCCGGTGGACTGTAGCCGATGAACCTTCCTGCGTAAGACATACATGAGGGAGCCCCAAGATATTTTATACTGCATCGCACACGATTGTTGCTAACAAACTGTTTGTGGTGTAATTAATTTTTTTTTGATTTGAAAGACAAAATGGGGTTACGGCAGGAAAGGTCGCTGTTTGAATTGCTAGAACATTTATCTGCAGTGAACATGCAACTATAGGAGTGTCGTGCTAAAATTTGGAATTATTCTGGGTTCGTTTGGCATTTTTTATATATTAATTGAGTTTCTAGGCATTTAGTGTGCATAATTCAAATTTGAACTACAGGCACATGCTCCAGTGCACTAAAATGGGTTGAAAAATCGTATATGTGTCCTTGGTTGAATGTTTAGGTCCCATACAAGAAATAGGAGTGAATTTCAAACATCTGGGCATCGTGGCTCGGCCGAAAACATTGAGAAACATGGTTTTTAAATTCTAGTAAATCCAAAAATTTCCTAAAAATCACGGAACTTGGCATGGTATCTTGACATGGCACCAACACGCTGTGGTAAATTTTTTGTTCGATTTGAGACAAGTTTTGGTATAAGCTTCTTACAAACCGGAGCTTCTCTCAAGAAGGTTCATGGTTCCGATAGGGGATGTGTCACCTTTGTGGGCGAAACGACATACACTGCCTCTTCCTGCCTTGATTTTTTTACAGAGGCAACAAAGACCAATAGGAGTGTCGTGCTAAAATTTAGAATTATTCCGGGTTCGTTTGGCCTTTTTTATACATTTATTGAGTTTCTAGGCATTTAATGTGCATAATTCAAATTTGAACTACATGCACATGCTACAGTGCACCAAAATGAGTTTAAAATCATATATGTGTCCTTGGGTGAATGTTTAGGTCCCATACAAGAAATGGGAATGAATTTCAAACATCTGGGCGTCGTGGCTCGGCCGAAAACATTGAGAAACTTGGTTTTTAAATTCCTGTAAATCCAAAAATTGCCTAAAAATCACGGAACTTGGCATGGTGTCTTGACATGGCACCAACATGCTGTGGTAAATTTTTTGTTTGATTTGGGACAAGTTTTGGTATAAGCTTCTTACTAACCGGAGGTTCTCTCAAGAAGGCTCATGGTTCCAATAAGGGGGATGTGTCACCTTTCTGGGCGAAACGACATAAGCTGCCTCTTCCTGCCTTGATTTTTTACAGAGGCAACAAAGACCAATAGGAGTGTCGTGCTAAAATTTGGAATTATTCCGGATTCGTTTGGCATTTTTTGTACATTAATTGAGTTTTCTAGGCATTTAATGTGCATAATTCAAATTTGAACTACAGGCACATGCTCCAGTGCACCAAAATGGGTTGAAAAATCGTATTTGTGTCCTTGGGTGAATGTTTAGGTCCCATGTAAGAAATGGGAATGAATTTCAAACATCTGGGCATCGTGGCTCAGCCGAAAACATTGAAAAACTTGGTTTTTAAATTCCTGTAAATCCAAAACTTGCCTGAAAATCATGAAACTTGGCATGTTGCCTTGACATGGCACCAACATGCTGTGGTAATAATTTTGTCCGATTTTTTGAAGGCGCACAGATTAACAACCAACAAAGTCATTTTGGAACAAATAGCTGCCACGTTACAATCGGAAACACAAGTGCTATTAAAACCGTGGGCGTTGTACTAACCATTTACGTGCCGCCACGCGTCCCCATTTTTATTGGCTAGGAGGCGACGTGCGGGGTAGCTATTTGAGTAGACGGGAGGCGTGGACTAGATCGCTGCGCAGGCTCACCGGGAGGCGAGCCCTTTGACCTCCATCCGCCGCCCACCTCGCTCCCAACTTCTCCATTAATGGCGCCCGAGCCCAAGTTTTAATGGCGTGGCTAGGCCTCAGTCGACTGAGATTTAAGAGAGAGAAAAGAAAATCTAAAAAGAAAATTTTGCACGGATCTTGATGTAAGATCTCACGGACATAGCATCGACTGAGACTTAGCAAGACTGATATATATGAAGACGATGGCAATGGATAATAATAATTGTCTTACATATTCAGGAAGATAATTAAAGATGCCACATGTGGCAACGCCCGAAAGACACAAGGGTAAAAGAAGGAAGACACAGACAATGATCTGGGTCGCTGCTCTCTACTTCACCTCGATCTACTATGCCATCTTCGTCATTTCGTCCACCTTGATCTCCTTCACGTCCTCAATCTGTCGCTTGCGAGCATCCACGGATTTCTCCAGGAGCATGTCACGCTCGATGCGGAGATTAGCATTCTCGTCCATAAGTTTCCTGACCATGACGGCCATCTTCTCCAACACGGCAGCTGTCTCCTCGTGCTGCTTCGCCCTGCCGGCGATCTTCTCCCTCAGCAGGTCGCGCTCGGTGTGGAGCCTTACCTTGTCACCCCGTAGTCCCCGGATGACGCCGGTGGACTTATCAAACGCGGCATAGCTCTCCTACTGCAGCTTCGCCCAGCGGGGGATGTCATCATCCATCAGCTTATTGAGCATAGCACGCATGCGCCTATGAGAGCCCTCGAGTGCCCGCGATAGATCCATCCAGGCCGCCGCGACGCGGCAGGACCTCTCTGCTGCTTCCGCGGCTCGGCGGGACATCTGTGCCGCTTCTGCGGTGCAGCCGGACCACTCTGCTGCTTCGGCGGCGTGGCGGGACCTCAGTACTGCTTCGGCGGTGCAGCGGGATCTCCGTGCTGCTTCGGCGGCGCGGCGGGACCTCTCGGCTGATATCGCGGCCAGGCGAGACATCTCTGCTGCTTCGCTCGCCGCTCCGTGGTCATTTCTCAACCAAGAACTCCTCCCACGGGCCCTGGCAGATGCAAGGAAGGACGAAGACTTGTTCGTTTGTTGATGAGGAATTGAAGAGGAATGTGCAGTCATTTTCGAGTAGGTGGTATTTATAACCTAGTAATAAGCTGCTAAGTGGGAAAACGTTTAGGTTTTCATCGGTGTGAACAGGTTTGCACTTACATATCGGTGTGAATCGGAGTAATTTGGAATGTGACGGGAAAGAAGCTCAAAATTATTTGACGGTTCCGGTTTCGAAGTGCGGCACGATTCCCGGATGGTGTAATTAATGTGGGCAAGCGTTCTCGGATGCGTACGTGGCGTGTGCACCGCAATCGGCGATGTCAGCACACGACTTGTTCCATCAACCGTGTGCGCTTATTATTACCATCGCACATAATTATTTTAATTAGAATGTGTGCCCGTATATCGCAGACTCCTTGATCTGGCTGACCGTTTCGGTTGTGTTGGGTAATCGCAAATAGTTCATCCGAGCGAACCGCATGCCATATATCGCACACACCTTGATCTGCCTGCCTGTTTCTGTTGTGTTGGGTAATAGCAAATAGTTCATCGAGTGAACTGTATGCCATGTATCACACACACCTCCATTTGGCTGACCGTGTTTGTTGTTCTGTCTTATCGCAAACAGTTCGTATGGATCAACTGTATGCCACGTATCGCACACACGTCTCTAATCTGAATCGTGTTTGTTGTTCTGTCTTATTACAAACAGTTCGTATGGATCAACTGTATGCCACGTATCACACATGCGTCTCTAATCTGAATTGTTTTTGATGTCTCCAGCATTGCAAACAGTTCGTCTTATTGGGGACGGTTTTAGTACGACACCGTTTGCGATTAATGCATCGCACACAGTTTGGTCGCAGGGTCTCTGATTGATGTGTCGCGTTAGGACCATCCTGCAGTAGTGTTTCCTAATTGGGTTTTTCGTATCAAGTCTCATTTGAATCACAACTCAACACAACTTTGGAGGGTTATTGAGCAAGGCTTCTACCCTCATGATCCAAGCAACATGACCCCAAGAGAAGAAGTGGACAATCAACTCAATCACTCTGCCTTGTTCATTCTTCAAGCCGCAATGCCTCCCGAAGAGGTTACCCACTTGCACCCGTTCACTCTTGCCAAAGATGCATGGGAGCACATCAAATCCTTGTACAAAGGAAGGTAAAGCATTCAACGCTCCAACTTCAAGGTCATATTTGATGAGGCCGCTGAGTTTGTGATGAATGAAGATGAAGATCCTTGTGAGCTTTACCGAAGATTTACTACTCTTGCGGTCTCACTCCGAGACCATGGGAGTAAGGACACATATGACAATTGGATCAAGTGCAAGTTTCTCAAGGACATCATGCCATTCAACAAGAGCATGTCCTCCATGATCCATCAAAGACCGGACTTCAACACCTTGTCTTCAAGTGATGTGTTGGATGAGTTTATTGCAATGAACATCTTGAACAAGACCGCCGACAACGCACTAGCTCATGTTCAACAGTCAAAGAATCCCAACCTTGCTTTGAAGGCCAAGGTGATTCCAGAAGAGGCAGAAGAGGATGAAGAAGAGTGTTGCCCCAAAGACACCAAATATGCTTACCACGAGCACATGGCTCTTGCGTCAAGGCAATTTTGGGGCAACAAGAGAAACTCCAAGCCCAACTACTCCAAGAACAACTCGAGTGGCTCCAAGGGCAAGAGTCAACGTCTGAGGACTTGCTACAATTGTGGCAATGTGAGTCACTTCGTCATGGATTGTCCCTATGAGAAGAGGGAAGACAATGGATGCAAGCTCATCCGCAAGGACAAGGCTAAGTCTTTCCCTAGCAAGAACAACTTCACGAAGAAGGTGCCTCAAAAGGGTTTGGTGGTGCACGAAGAGTACAACTCCGATGATGATGATGACGATGCTAGTGGTCAAGGAATCACAACAGCCTCTGTTGCCATTGCCACATCTACCCCAACCTCGGTGTCTCTCTTCAACTCCCCCAACGAGAACCTCATCGCCACTCCCAAGTGCCTCATGGCAAAGGCCACCAACAAGGTAACCTCCAACATCAAAACTTCTATCTCTACTAATCCATCCTTGATGGATTGTGTGGATGAAAGTGAGGAGGTAAAGGTGGATGAGAACGAGTTTGACAACTTCTTGGGTAAGCTCAAAGGTGAGACCAAGAAGCACTTTGTTGCTCTCTTGGAACAACTAGGTGAGGCCAATGATATGATTGAATCTTGATAACCCACAAGTATAGGGGATCAATTGTAGCCTTTCGCGATAAGTAAGAGTGTCAAACCCAACGAGGAGCTAAAGGTATAATTAATATTCCCTTCAAGTTCTATCGACCACCGATACAACTCTACGCACACTTAATGTTCGCTTTACCTAGAACAAGAATAAAACTACTTTGTAGGTGTAAGGATAAGTTTGCAAGAATAAAACTAGGAGAACTTAGCGGGAATAAAGCTAGGAGTACTTTGCAAGATAATAAAAGTTAGTTTGTTTTACTAGAGAGCTTTCTGTAACACAAAGAGAAAGATTGTCCATAGTGATGGTGTCCTGGACTAGGGGGTACTAACCTAGTCGGCCCATATTCCACGGGCTGGGCCAGTGGGCTCTCATCCTTGTCAAGATGGACTCTGGAAGATACACACAGGAGAAGAGATCAAGGCTACGTCTACCGAAGACTTGGTGCGCACTCCAAGACTCCTCCTATCGCCTCCACGCCTAGATACCGACCTTGTAACCCTAGATACCCTACCCGGCGTGTATATAAGCCGAAGGGTTTAGCCCTTAGGGGGGACCTCAACACAATCTCATTCACCTAGCCTTAGGACTAGATCATACAATCTCGAGGAAGATCAACTCTGTACTGGATACATCTCCATCAATATAAACAAGAGCAGGACGTAGGGTTTTACCTCCATCAAGAGGGCCCGAACCTAGGTAAACATCGTCTCCATGTTCCTGTTACCATCTGTCCGAGATCCACAGCTCGGGACCCCCTACCCCGAGGTCTGCCAGTTTTTACATCGACACTGGTGCTTTCATTGAGAGTTCCGCTATGTGATCGCGAAAGATCGATGGCTCATTTGTAGATCAACTGCGGCAATGGCTTTGGGGACGCCTATGTCCCCGGCCAGCTTTTCATGTTCGGCAGCATGATCTTCTGTGCCGACTCGACAGGCCACCTGGCCACCGTCGAGAACTACGCTCCCGATCAGATCGTTACCTTCGGAGGCCTGGAGTACACCATGGACTCCCGCGGCTAGCTTGTCTTATCAGGCTGGACCCCCGGCCGTATTCCGGGTCTGGCAAACACCAGAGGTTTGACCTCGGAGCGGATCTCCTCTAAAGACCACGAATCGTGCCCCCCGACACCGCCGGGGCTGCAGAGGAATTTCCCTCCCCCTCCTCGGATAACCCTGCTGCAGTGCCTGACTCCGACGTGGATCAGAGTTTGGCCTGGGACACCAAATCGGGCTTAGAACCGATCCCGGCAGCGGATCTTGAATCCACCCCGCTTCCTTGTACGGCAGAAGACGCATTAAGTGTGGCACTACGAGTCGATCCAGCTTATGGCAGACCATGAACTCGGAGGAGTTATCTCACCTTAATGAGATGCTTGACCGGATCCAGAGTTTGTCAATCACGAACGCCTTGGTTTATGATAAGATCGGACTTAAAGCCGACGATCGGGAAATTTACATCCCACTCACCACCCATCTAGTCACCACTATCGATGATTTAACCGATATGCTAGACTATGATGAGGCAACCGACATGGATGAAGATGTCGGCAGCCCTATGGAAAACACCTTGCCGCCTACTAACACCGGCAGGTGGACAGCGACATCTACGTATGATGTGTACATGGTCAACACTCCCAACTACCCCCAAGGTGCAGGCGAAGATGCAGAAGGGGTGCTAACGGGGAGCCCAGCGGGAACAACCTTACCACCGACACAGCGGCCAACGACACGGAAGATCCAAGGGAGGACCCTCAAGCCTCCCCAGAACACAACATCGACCCCGAAGGCATCCCCAGGGACTCGGATCCCGACGACCTTTTTGAAGGGGCCGATGACAATTACATGCCGGAATCCGAGGAGGATGTAAGCCTCGGCACCGAGGACTTCATAGTCCCCGAAGACCCTGCTGAGCAAGAACGCTTTCGGCGGCGCCTAGTTGCCACCGCCCGAAGCATGAAGCGCAAGCAGCAGCAGCTGCAGGCCAACGAGGATGCGCTAAACGACAAGTGGGTCAAAATACTTTTGGCCGAGCAAGACCTCGAAGAACGGCATCGCAGTGCACCTAAATCTTATCCACGCAGGCGTTTACTGCCTAAATTCGATGATGAACTAACCGCTGAGGCACCTGACCGCCCCCCTCGAGGGCGCGACAGGCCCGCACGGGAGGATTTCCACACCCAACCAGCCCCATGTCGTCATGGCAAGGACCCTGTGGATTAGCTTGACCCTCAAGACGCTAGACATTGGATAGAGGCAAACCGGGCGCCACCCCGGTCTATTTATGGATCAAGAGGACGCGCTCCGGCCGAGCATGACGGCTACGATGCCTGGATGGACAGGAACGACCGCGCCCGAGATCAAACTCATACTCGGTTCTCTCCCGATGCCCGGTACGACACCGCTCGGTTCCGAGGACCAGCCCATCCGATCTGTTTTACAGACAGGGTAATGGAACACCAGTTCCCCGATGGGTTTAAAACCATCAACATAGAATCTTACGATGGCACCACGGACCCAGCTGTATGGATTGAAGACTTTCTTCTCCATATACACATGGCCAATGGAGATGACCTCCATGCCATCAAGTACTTGCCGCTCAAGCTAAAGGGGCCGGCGAGGCACTGGCTAAATAGCCTGCCGCCCCACTCCATTGGAAGCTGGGAGGCTCTTGAAGACACCTTTAGGGCAAATTTCCAAGGAACCTACATCCGACCTCCGAACGCTGATGACCTCAGCCGTGTCACTCAGGAGCCCGGTGAATCAGCTCGCAAATTCTAGAATCGGTTTCTTAAAAAGAAACAGATCATAGACTGCTCAGATGCCAAGGCCATCGCTGCATTCAAAAACAACATCCGAGATGAGTGGCTCGCCCGCCAGCTCGGCCAGGACAAACCATGGACCATGGCAGCCCTCACCTCACTCATGACACGCTTTTGCACGGGAGAGGACAGTTGGCTGGCCCGCAGCACTCACGATGGTGAGGCGGGGACCTCGGAGACTCGCGACGCCAACGGCAAGCCTAAGCGCAACAAAAATAAGCGCAGCTTAGAAACGACGGAAGCGACATAGAAGACGCAGCAGTCAATGCAGGCTTCACCGGACCTCGATCCGGACAAAACAGAAAGCCCATTAAAGGGAACAAGGATGGACCGAGCCAGCTCGACAAGATCCTGGATCGACCGTGCCAAATTCATGGCACTCAAGACAAACCAGCAACCCACACCAACAGGAATTGCTGGGTCTTTAAGCAGGCAGGCAAGATAGCGACAGAGGGTCAAAATAAAACCCAAAATCGCAGCGAAGATGAGGATGAACCTTGGCGGCTAAACAATGGAGGCCAGAAGAAGTTTCCTAATGAGGTAACAGAGGTAAACATGATCTATGTTACCCACATCCCTAAAAGGGAGAGGAAACAAGTACTTCGGGACATCTACGCGTTAGAGCCTATGGCCCCGAAGTACAATCCGTGGTCGGCTTACCCGATCACATTCGACAAACACGACCATCCGACAAGCATCAGGCATGGCGGATCGGCCACCCTCGTCCTGGACCCGATCGTTGACGGTTTTCACCTGACGCGCGTCCTTATGGACGAGGGGAGCAGCCTCAACTTGATCTACAAGGACACGGTAAGGAAGATGGGGATTGACTCATCTCAGATTAAGCCTAGCAGCACCACCTTTAAAGGTGTAATACCAGGGGTCGAGGCTCGCTGCACCGGAACCGTGTCCCTGGAGGTAGTATTCGGATCACCCAAGAACTTTAGGAGCGAGGAGTTAATCTTCGACATCGTACCTTTTCGCAGCGGATACCATGCGCTCCTAGGACGCACCGCATTTGCCCGCTTTAAGGCAGTCCCACATTACGCTTATCTTAAGCTCAAAATGTCGGGACCCAACGGTGTTATTACAGTAAATGGTAACACCGAACGCTCTCTCCGGACGGAGGAGCAGACCGAGGCTTTGGTAGCCGAGGTGCAGGCATCCGTCGAGGCAGCCCGCGGCGGTAAACGCATCCCCGGCTCTTCGAAGTGTACGCGGGCTATGCCAGTTGACCTCGGACATGTACCTCCCCTCCCTAAATAGGGGTACGGGCTCCTCGCGCGCTTCCCTTGGAGGGGGCACTATGTCCCCAGGGTGCACAACTTCGCACTAAAAATTCCCTGGGTCGCCGTGGAGCCAAGACAATGGAAACGCCGGGTCGGCTAGACCTAGTAGCGATGAAACCTCGGGCTCGCATGTCGGCAGGGTTCTATCAAAGAGCTAGCAAACACTAGCGTGCCCATGTGGCTTTAACCACACAACTAACAGTTGCAGACCTCTTCAAAGGGATCGACCAGCGAACGCATCAAGCGCATACTTGGCCGAAGCTGCATACTACCAATATCAACCCCCGCTATCAACAAGGATGAGCTGGTCCATAGCACGGAGACGCAGACGTGCGGCAGGAAGCGGCCTGGGCTCATAAACCCGATGACAAGATCCACCTTGTTTTCTTTTAAGTTTCTCCCTCATTATCTTTACTCGCATTGTATCTTGCTTAGTTCCTTTCATCAAAAGTTTAACATGTAAAGCTTGGCTACTTGAAATAAACAAATCGTGCCCATAAAGGTCTTTAAATGAATTTTCTAACAAACACTGCCCATGAACTATGAGAACATCTCTAAGGTACAATTGCTAAAGGACCTCGATTTTACACCCTGAAACACAAGTCCGAAGTATTCGGCATCTCGGATGTTGCATTATATGCATCAGTTTTGAATTTAGATTTTGGTCAATAGTTGGGTTGCCTGGCTCCTATGTGTACCCCTAACATTCCCGACAAATTCGGCAAAGGGTGTAACGGGAGAACCACTGCGATAGTGCCGCTAGTTTAATTGGCAGAGCGCCTCAGTGGAGAAAGCCGAAGACTGACTATCTAGGTAAGCAAAAACTGGTCGGCCATCCGAAGACCGCGTCAAGCGACGTGTCGTTAGAGATCACCCGTATTAAACGAAGGGCTTCTTTCTCGAATTGGCCGAAGTGGGCATGGGCATAGACCTCGGCTGACCAAGCCGACCACTTCACTCACTGGGGGCTCGTCATCGGTCCCCACCGTTAAACTCCTATGACTAAGTGAAAGTTATAAAGCCACCATAGTCCGATTGCCTAGTCCCTACATGCGCAGACCTCCTTCGTCAACCGAGACGTGGGCTAAAGGTCATGAACGCCTAAAAGGGGCACCCTTCGTATATTATACAAAGAGGTCAAAACCAACGACTGGCCACTTTCAGTTTAACACGGCCAAACAGGAGGAATATTAAAAACAAAAACATAAATACATGAGAGGAACTTAAGCCATACTCATTAAAACAATTGATAATTTTTGTACATCACACGCACTTCGGCATTCCGAAGTGCTGTCTAAAAATACAATTTGTCCTTAGGACACATGGCCTCGGTAACACGGGCGCCCTCCTCCACTTTGGCAAAAAATGCTCCGCGGTGCGCGCCTTCCCTTCAGGGGGGCCCACAACAACAACCTTCGCCTCAACCTTTCGGAAGTGCATTTTCACGCAGGCATACGCCCGCCGCGCTCCTTCCAGACACGCGGATCGCTTCCAGCGTTTGACTTGCGGGACAGCTTCTTGCAGTCGCACTAGGAGCCCGAAGAAGCTAGCTGGCAACACCTCCATGGGCCACAAATTGACGCAGAGGTCTTGGAGCGCCGGCCTCGCCATCCGAAGAAGTTCCGCTTGCTGCTTCATCTGATGAATGCACTCTTCGGGAGATCGGCGAAGACCTCTGCAGATCGCCACAACTGCGTGAGCTCGACGAACCCTTTGCTACCAAATACATATTGAAGTAAATATGGCTTACCCGCGGCTACCCGCTCCACTTGCTGGATCACCTGGTGATCGGCCCGGCCCCGGGTCTGGAGCTCAGCATGAGACAGACGTAGCTTTCGCAGCTCCTCACCCGTCTCTTTCTCCTTTTTCTCAAGGGAATCGCATTCGAGATACATGCCCTTGAGAGTCTCCTCGACCTCCAGGACCCGCGCCTGGTCTTTCCCCCTAGCCACCTTTTTGGTGGCTAGGTCCTTTTCTGCTTTGGCCGCAGCAGTTTTCTGCTGCTCGACCTCCTGCCGAGCTTTCAAGAGCTTGGCCTTGAGCCCCTCAAGCTCGGCCAACGCCGCTGTCATTAAACCAGTTCAGCATAAGTTTTTCAAACAACACGTTATCCTTGTTCAAAATTAATTTCAAAAACAAACACGTCGCATCGGTCGCTTACCTTGAGACTGCTTGACCTGCTTGTTCATCAAGTCGAGGTCCTTTTCGGACCTCTCGAGCTTCCGGCTCATCTCCGCAATCTCCTCGAAGGCGGAGCCCGAAGCCGAGGTAGAAACCTGCATAAACACTTTCTAATAAGCCCCATGATCAATTCATTGACACTTCGGACGCACATCCTGCCTTATCAGTCCTGGGGGCTACTATTTCCTCTGCACCTATATTTTGACCCCAACACCAGTTTTTCAAACTGGCCCTGGGCTCGGGGGCTACTCACTGGCTTGGCCATCTAAATTCTAGGTAATGGATGTCTTCGGATAGTTGCATGGATCAAATAAAGTAAATCTAAGCAGAAAAGACCCTCTTTTGCGTAAAGACAGAAAGATTACCTCGAAGCTCGTAATGAGGACCTTGAAGGCCTCACGCATTCCAGCCTCTGTGGACCAGAATCCTAGCAGCGCCACACCGATTAGTGGCCGGTGCTCTTCCTTGAGGGAGGAGCCCGTCAAGGCTGCCTCCATCTCTTTGGTCCACCCCATGCTAACCTGCCATGGAGTGGGAGGTGAGGGTTGAAAGACCTCGGGTCCCAGCACCTGGGTGCTGGGCACGTGGGTCTCCGGCTCCGGTGGTGGAGCCCGAGCAGATTTTGGCTGGGCCGCCGGTTGGCCCAGCCCTTCCTGGACGACCTCGGGGACCTCGTCCCCTTGGCCTTGTGGGGCCGAGGTATCAACCTCGGCCATGACAACCACCTCTTTGACCCCCGTTGCGTCAACCTGAGGGGCCGGAGTCGATGTCACCTCGCCCTGCCCTTCTGGTGCCGGGGCAGCACGGTCCGGCGTCCCGCTGGTGGGCGGCAACCCGCTGGAGGAGTCGCTAAGGCATGCCCTAGGCAGGCTGTGGAAAAACATTCACGTGGCATTAGTCCTGCTGAAAAGACTTAATGTAAAGCTAAATACAAAGGACAGCGGCGTACCTTCGAGGCGCCGGCTTCTTCCTCCCCAACGCGAGGGGGTCGTCTTCGAACGCGTCGGAGAGCATGTTCTTCTCTAACGGCTGGGGCTTGTCGGCCGCCCCAGACAAGGTTTCTTTCAACCTCTTTTGGCCTGTAGGCCGGGCTCCGGCCTCGGCGTCTTCTGACGCCGCCCGCTTCCCCTTTGGGGGAAGGTTCTCCTCGTCCTCCCCCCCCATCGCTTTCGTGGGTGGAGGAGGCATGGGTCTCCTCAGACCAGGTGACCGAGGTCTCCCGCCGCCAAAGACCCGTCCTGCCCTTCTGGGGCTTCGGCGCCCTGGGGATTACCACGTGCAACTCCTCGGTGAGGAGCGCAGTAAGCAGAGGGGACCTCTCCCCTCTGGAAGTGGTGCCGGGCACAGCATCTGCTGCACCTTGTTCACCCAGGTCTGCAAAGACGGAATGGGTCGATTCGTCAAAGCTTGTCCCACTTAGCAGGAGAAGAATATGAACATGTATATTGAACACTTACTGGTGTGGCGGTGTAGCCGACCTCGAAGCCAAGGTCCCTCCCCTCCTCAGGGATCTTGTCCTGGGGCAGCTTGAAGAGCCGCGTCCACATCCCGGCCAGGGAGGAGCGAAAGAAGTTGAGGATGGCCCCTGCATCCCCGGATTTGTGCTCCCACATCGGGGTGGCCCGGAGTTGGAGCGGGAGGATGCGACGATGGAGCATGACGTTGACCACGTCGGGCAGTTGGAGTTTCTTCTTGAGGGACCACCACTGGATCTTCTTGATCAGTGTCTCCACCTCCTCTGGGTTTCCCCAGATGACGCCATTCTCCTTCCAGGACTTGAGCTTCCTTGGAGGCCCAGCCGAAAAGGTTGGGACCTCGGTCTGGCCAGCGGCAAGCGGCTCGGTGATATAGAACCACTCATGCTGCCATTCCTTGACGGTCTCGATGAAGGTGCCCTGGAACCAGTCGGCGCCATGGTTCTTGCTGACCATGGCGCATCCACACTCCGCCAGATCGGAGCCGCTGGACTTCGGCTTAATGACGAAGATCCTCAGCCATAGGCCGAAGTGCGGCTCGATGCGGAGGAAGGCCTCGCACACCGTGATGAAGGAGGCGAGGTGGAGAATGGAGTTCGGGGCCATGTGGTGGAAGTCGAGCCCGTAATAGAACATCACCCCGTGCATGAATGGGTGCAGCGGGAACCCTAAGCCTCTGATGAGGCGAGGGATGAAGACTACCCGCTCCCCTGGATTGGGAGCGGCCACCTGCTGGTCGGCGTCTGGAGCCTGGGTGGCGGCATTGGCGGGGATGTACCCCGCATTACATAGCTCCAGGATGGTGCTCTCCGTCACGGTGGAGCCCCCCAGTGCCCTTTGAGGGTGTCGGCCATGGATGGGTGGGAAAGCTCGGATGCGCAGAGGTGGGAAGGGGCGAGATTGGATCTGGGCGCTGGAGCTCAAGGAGGCAGAAGGCAGGGGGATGGGGAGCGTAGCTACTGGCTCTGTTAGCTTTTTACTCTTATAGGCTGCTGAAAGGCCAAGAGTCCCCCTCGCCGTGCCGATAAAAACGCCACTCTCCCCCACCAAAGATGTTGTTATATGCATGGGGAGAAACAAAATCTTGATGATATCCCTGAGAATACGGGCACGATCTCCAACTCGATGGGACGTGCCAGTAAAAGGGTGGCCTCGAACCGCAATTTGAGATAGGTAACTACCTGACCCATCGTGGGTAGCGCCGCTTCAATAGTTGTCAGGCTATGGGGAACAGTTCACACCTAGGTGGCTAGCCTTCAAGGTTAAGTAAACTCACGACCCCAGATGGGGAGAGTACTCGGCTGAACCTCGTTTACAAGACACCACTCCTTGGAAGGGCGGCTAAGAGATCCATAATTTCGAAGGGGAACTCGTCTGTCAAGCCAAGGACTTTGGATCCGAAGTTACCTCCGTTGAAGAGATCGTCCTCGGCATAGAAGACCAGTTCGGGGGCTACTGACGGTGTCCTGGACTAGGGGGTACTAACCTAGTCAGCCCATATTCCTCGGGCTGGGCCAGTGGGCTCTCATCCTTGTCAAAATGGACTCCGGAAGATACACACAGGAGAAGAGATCAAGGCTACGTCTACCGAAGACTTGGTGCGCACTCCAAGACTCCTCCTGTCGCCTCCATGCCTAGATACCGACCTTGTAACCCTAGATACCCTACCGATGTGTATATAAGCCGAAGGGTTTAGCCCTTAGGGGGGACCTCAGCACAATCTCATTCACCTAGCCTTAGGACTAGATCATACGATCTCGAGGTAGATCAACTCTGTACTGGATACATCTCCATCAATATAAACAAGAGCATGACATAGGGTTTTACCTCCATCAAGAGGGCCCGAGCCTGGGTAAACATCGTCTCCCTGTTCCTGTTACCATCTGTCCGAGATCTACAGCTCTGGACCCCCTACCCCGAGGTCTGCCGGTTTTTCCACTGACACATAGGCAATTGGATATAACATGATAGATACTTATCATATGCAATGAGGGAGAGGCATACGCTAACACACTTTTTGTACTTGGATCATATGCACTTATGATTGGAACTCTAGCAAGCATCCGCAACTACTAAAGATCATTAAGGTAAAACCCAACCATAGCATTAAGTAACAAGTCCCCTTTACTCCCATACGCAACAACCGCCTTACTCGGGTGTAAGCTTCTGTCACTCTAGCCACCCACTATAAGTGAATCATGAACGTATTGCAAAACCCTACAGTGGGAATACCTCACGCTTGTGCGACATGGAGGGCACCATATTAACATACAACTCATATCAATCACACAATACCACAATTAACCCGTAGGACAAAAAGAATCTACTCAAACATCATAGGATTGCCACACATCATTGGATAATAATATATAGCGTTAAGCACCATGTTCAAGTAGAGAATTACAGCGGGAATAGAGAGGTTACACCACTGCATAGAGGGGGGGAGAGTTTGTGATGACGGTGGCGAAGTTGTTGGTGTAGATCACCGTCACGATGGTTCCCCCCCGGCGGCGTTCCGGCACCACCGGGAGAGAGGGGGAGAGAGCCCCCCTCCTTCTTATTCTTCCTTGGCCTCCCCCTAAATGGGAGGAGAGTTTCCCCTCTGGTCCATGGCCTCCATGGCTCCCGGAGGGCAGGAGCCCCTCCGAGATTGGATCTCTCTCTCTCTGTTTCTCTTCTGTTTCGCGTCCGTTTTCTGACCCCTTCACCGTTTTTTATATTCCCGGAGATCCGTAAGTCCGATTGGGCTGAAATTTTGAGGGGATTTTTATCCGGAAATTATCTTTCTTGCGGCAAAAGAAGGGCACCAACCGCCTTACAAGGGCACCACAGGCCCTCCAGGCGCGCCCAGGGTAGGGGGCCGCGCCCTCTGAGCTTATGGCCCCCTCGGGCATTGTCTCGCCTTGATTCTTTTTCCCAAAAATCACATATATTCCAAAATAAATCTTCGTAAATTTTTATCGCGTTTGGACTTCGTTTGATATGGATTTTCTGTGAAACAAAAAACATGCAACAAAAGGGAATTGGCACTGGGCATTGGATCAATATGTTAGTCCCAAAAATAATATAAAATGTTGCCAAAAGTATATGAAAGTTGTAGAATATTGGCATGAAACAATCAAAAATTATAGATACGATGGAGACGTATCAGCATCCCCAAGCTTAATTCCTACTCGTCCTCGAGTAGGTAAATGATAAAAAGATAATTTTTGATGTGGAATGCTACCTAACATAATCTTGATCAAATAATCTAATCATGGCATGAATATTAGGACACGAGTGATTCAAAGCAATAGTCTATAATTTGATGTAAAGACATCAATACTCAGCCATACCAACAAACAATCATGCCTTTCAGAATAAAAATGCTAAAGAACGTTATCCCTACAAAATCATGTAGCCTTGTCATGCTCCATCTTCTTAACACAAAATATAAATCATGTACAACCCCGATGTCAGCCGAGCAATTGGTTCATACTTTTTAATGCGCTTCAGCTTTTTCAACCCCCACGCAATACATGAGCATGAGCCATGGATGTAGCACTATATGTGGAATAGAATGCGGTGATAGGGATCAATAAGGAGAAGTCAAAAAGTGAGAAAGTCTCGCATTAACTAGGCGGATCAACGGGCTATGGAGATGCCCATCAATCGATATTAATGCAAGGAGTAGGGATTGCCATGCAACAGATGCACTAAGAGCTATAAGTGTATGAAAGCTCAAACTGAAAACTAAGTGGGTGTGCATCCAACTTGCTTGCTCATGAAGACCTCAGGCATTTGAGGAAGCCCATCATCGGAATATACAAGCCAAGTTCTATAATGATAAATTCCCACTAGTATATGAAAGTGACAACATAGGAGACTCTCTATATGAAAAACATGGTGTTACTCTGAAGCACAAGTGTGGTAAAGGATAGTAGCATTTCCCCTTCTCTCTTTTTCTCTCTTTTTTTTGTTTTTGTTTTTTTTCTTTTTTTCCTTTTTTTGTTGGGCGCTTTTTGACCTCTTTTTTTTATTTCCTCACTGGGACAATGCTCTAATAATGATGATCATCACACTTTTATTTACTTACAAATCAATATTACAACTCGATACTAGAACAATATGTCTCTATATGAATGCCTCTGGCAGTGTACCAGGATGTGCAATGATCTACCGTAGCAAAGATACCAAAAAACGGACAAGCCATGAAAATATCATGCTAGCTATCTTACGATCATGCAAAGCAATATGACAATGAATGCTCAAGTCATGTATATGATGATGAGGGAAGTTGCATGGCAATATATCTCGGAATGGCTATGGAAATGACATAATAGGTAGGTATGGTGGCTATTTTGAGGAAGATATAAGGAGTCTTATGTGTGATAGAGCGTATCATATCACGGGGTTTGGATGCACCGGCGAAGTTTGCACCAACTCTCAAGGTGAGAAAGGGCAATGCACGGTACCGAAGAGGCTAGCAAATTGCGGAAGGATAAGAGTGCGTATAATCCATGGACTCACATTAGTCATAAAGAACTCACATACTTATTGTGAAAGTCTATTAGCCCTCGAAGCAAAGTACTACTATGCATGCCCCTAGGGGGAGGTTGGTAGGAGTTAACCATCACATGCCCCTGACCTCCACGCAAAGGAAGACATCAATAATAAATGATGCTCCAACTTCTTAGCATAACTAAAGACTATACGTGCATGCTTCGAGAATCACAAACCTTAACACCAATATTCTTACTAAACCACAATTATTCACTAGTACCTCCCACATATTATCATCTCAATATCGCAAAACTATTGCAAGGAATCAAACTTATCATATTCAGTGATCTACAAGTTTTATGTAGGATTTTATGACTAACCATGTGGATGACCAATTCCTGTTGACACTCTAAATAGATATAAGTGAAGCATGCGAGTTTAATTCTTTCTACAAAAGACCACGCTCTAATAAATATAAGTGAAGCAAAAGAGCATTCTAGAAATAACGGTTTTCTATATGTAGAGAAACAGGCATCCAAACTTCAAATGATATTAGCGAAGCACATGAAGAATTCTATAAAGGCATACTCAAAAGATATAAGTGAAGTGCATAGAGCATTCTATAAATCAACCAAGGACTATCTCATACCAGCATGGTGCATTACTAAAAGAAAAATAAAAAGCACATGACGCTCCAAGATTTTATGCATATCATGTGAACAAAACAAAAACCGAGACATACCGATAGTTGTTGAAGAAGAAAGATGGGATGCCTTCCGGGGCATCCCCAAGCTTAGACGCTTCAGTCTCCTTGAATATTTACTTGGGGTGACTTGGGCATCCCCAAGATTGAACTCTTGTCTCTCCTTATTCTTCTCATATCGATACCTCCTCGATCTTCGAACACTTCATCCACACAAAACTTAACCGAACTTTTTATTAGAGGGGTTAGTACATATAACATCAAATCCCATCATGTCCTGCTGTAACATTATTGTATAATTATAATCAAACATTACCCACTGTATGATATCACAGTTCTATGGCTCCCAAGTCAATGGGGCTCAACAAGATTTCAAACATAAGCAAATAAAGAAACTATAACAGCAATCTGTGAAAACAGGACAGTCTTTAAAGATGCAGATGAGACATATACTTCTGTAACTCCAAAAATTCTGAAACATTAGGACAAAATAAAAAATTTGCATAGAAGTACTGTATAAAAATTTCAGAATTTTTTCCTGTTCCAGTAAAATACCAAAATTCATACGCTACAGAAAAAGTTTATGTTTTTGCACAGCACACACCAAACAAGCAATTTAAACATCCCAAAGGTAAATCTTGGCACATTATTTTTATAATACAATGGATTTGTACAAGGGGATACTCATTTTTGTTGAAAAGTTTCTGTAATTCAAGATTCACAAAGTTTCCATGGGCATGAACAAAGTTCAAGGCATGCTCCCACTTCAACGATGCTCGTCTTTCTCACTTTCACTTTTCTTTTGAAAAAGTTTTAGGTTCCCCTCTATATATATATATTTTTAAACTTTTTAAAAGCACACAACAGAATAAAATGACTCTCTAAAACTTCCGGGTTGTCTCCCAGGCAGCGCTTTCTCTAAAGCCATTAAGCTAGGCATAACGTGCTCAAGTAATTGATCCACCCGGATCCCAGGCTATATCAAAGCCAATTTTAATTAACAATGATTTATAATTTAGTAGTGAGCACAAAGCAACATATATCATGCAATGACAAAGTCTAACTCTCTTCTTATGCATCGGCATGTCATAAAAGAACAATTCATGCACACATAATAAAGGCCGATACATAGCATAAACAGTTTCTTGCAATTTTATCGTATTGGAAACATAGAGAGGCGGAGATGTGGTACCTCTCTCATAATAATTGCAATTAGGAGGAGCAAGCACATGCATATTATATCCATCAAAATCATCATGTGTAATAGTAAAACGCAACTCATCAATATAATCCTTAATAAGCGCAAACTTCTCCGATATAGTGTAGTTGGGAGAATCCAAAAAGATAATAGGACTATCATGTGTGGGTGCAATAGCAACAATTTCATTCTTAACATAAGGAACTATAGCAAGTTCATCTCCATAAGCATCATTCATATTGGCATCATGGCCACAAGCATAGGAAGCATCAAGTTCATCAAAAAGGGATATTTCAAACGAATCCAAGGGATCATAGCATTCATCCTTCGGTAAGGACGAAGGGAAATTAAACAATGTATGAGTTGAAGAGTTACTCTCATTAGAAGGTGGGCACGGGTAGCTAATCCGCTCTTCCTCCCTTTGTTCTTCACTCTCCTCATCATCTTTTTCATCTAATGAGCTCACAGTTTCAGCAATTTTTTCTTCCATAGATTCCTGCAAAATATTAGTCTCTTCTTGGACAGCAGAGGCGTCCTCAGTATATTCTTTAATATAAGCATTAGAAGCATAGTTTTCATAGCAATATTTAAGTATGGAAAAAAATTAGATTTGTAAAGAGTAGCATCATACTTTTCAATCAAAGAAGCAATTTCATAGGCACCCTTAAAGGAAACAAATTCTTCAATTTGTTCAATACCATAGTAACTATAAATATCTTTGGCATAAAAAGATAAGATTCCATTATCATTAAACTCTCATTGGTATGGAAGGTGTTTTTTAGGGTCTTCATAACAACAAGTAAAATCATATACGCATAAATTCCAAGCATAGCATTGCAAACAATTAATTTGATGCCTTAAGAGTTTCCCTTTTTGAGACAAGTGGTGTCGCACAAAATAAGCATGCTCATCTAATGATTTTCCCTCAATTAAGCTAGTTGGGTTTTCAGCACGAGCACAAAGGGATAGAAGATGATCCAAGTAGAAAGCTTCAGCAGTATGAAAGATTTTGGGTGGTTCTGCAACCATTGGGTTAGCAAGTACAACTAATTTTTTGGGTATTTTACATTTCCTACCCATAACTAAAGATAGAAAACAAGAGCACAAAATAAAAACTACTTAGTGATAAAGCAAACAAGCACACACGAGAATATCAACCCCACGCTATTGCTCCCCGGCAACGGCGCCAGAAAAAGGTCTTGATAACCCACAAGTATAGGGGATCAATTGTAGACTTTCTCGATAAGTAAGAGTGTCGAACCCAACGAGGAACTAAATGTAGAATTAATATTCCCTTCAAGTTCTATCAACCAACGATACAACTCTACACACACTTAACGTTCGCTTTACCTAAAACAAGAATAAAACTACTTTGTAGGTGTAAGGATTAGTTTGCAAGAATAAAACTAGGAGAAGTTAGCGGGAATAAAACTAGGAGTACTTTGCAAGATAATAAAAGTTAGTTTTTTTAGCAGAGAGCTTTTTGTAACACAAAGAGAAAGATTGTCCATAGGCAATTGAATATAACACGATAGATACTTATCATATGCAATGAGGGAGAGGCATACGCTAACACACTTTCCATACTCGGATCATACGCACTTATGATTGGAACTCTAGCAAGCATTTGCAACTACTAAATATCATTAAGGTAAAACCCAACCATAGCATTAAGTAACAAGTCCCCTTTACTCCCATATGCAACAACCCCCTTACTCGGGTGTAAGCTTCTGTCACTCTAGCCACCCACTATAAGTGAATCATGAACGTATTGCAAAACCCTACAGCGGGAATCCCTCACGCTTGCGCGACATGGAGGGCACGATAGGACAGCACCATATTAACATACAACTCATATCAATCACACAATACCACAATTAACCCGTAGGACAAAAAGAATCTACTCAAACATCATAGGATTGCCACACATCATTGGATAATAATATATAGTGTTAAGCACCATATTCATGTAGAGAATTACAGCGGGAATAGAGAGGTTACATCGCTGCATAGAGGGGGAGAGAGTTGGTGATGACGGCGGCGAAGTTGTTGGTGTAGATCGCCGTCACGATGGTTCCCCCCCAGCGGCGTTTCGGCACCACCGGGAGAGAGGGGGAGAGAGCCCCCTCCTTCTTCTTCTTCCTTGGCCTCCCCCTAGATGGGAGGAGAGTTTCCCCTCTAGTCCATGGCCGTCAAGGGTCCCGGAGGGCAGGAGCCCCTCCGAGATTGGATCTCTCTCTCTCTAGTTCTCTTCTATTTCGCGTCTGTTTTCTGACCCCCTTCACCATTTTTTATATTCCCAGAGATCCGTAACTCCGATTGGGCTAAAATTTGGTGGGGATTTTTATCTAGAAATTATCTTTCTTGCGGTGAAAGAAGGGCACCAACCACCTTACAGGGGCTCCACAAGCCCTCTAGGCGTGCCCAGGGTAGGGGGCCGCGCCCTTTGAGCTTGTGGCCCCCTCGGGTATTGTCTCGCGTTGATTCTTTTTCCCAAAAATCACATATATTCCAAAATAAATCTCCGTAAATTTTTATTATGTTTGGACTTTTTGATATGGATTTTCTGCGAAACAAAAAACATACAACAAACAGGAACTGGCACTTGGCACTGGATCAATATGTTAGTCCCAAAAATAATATAAAATGTTGCCAAAAGTATATGAAAGTTGTAGAATATTGGCATGAAACAATCAAAAATTATAGATACGATGGAGACGTATCAAATCTCACGAAGTGACCATCACTAAGATGGAAGGGCATAGTCGTGAGTATGCCGATGAGATTACGGATCTTTCTCATGATCTTGAGAGAGATCAAGGTCTTCGAGTGGCTCTTGAGGAGTCACAAAATGTTGACCTTGCTAAATTAAAGAAAGACCATGATCATGCTCATGTTCTTGCTCGTGTGCTTAAATCCGAGAATGTTTAACTTGGGTTTGGCCATGCTAGACTCAAATAGGACTTTGAGCTACTTGACAAATCTCACAAGGCTTTGAAAAGTGCTTATGCTACGCTCAATGAGTCTCATGATCAACTCCAAGTGAACCTAACTAAGGATATTGCTACTTGTCCTCCTTTCATTTGAATTGATAATGCTCATGTAGCTAACCCTTGTTGTGAGCATGCTCATCTTGTTGAGGAGAATGCCAAGTTGAAAGAGCAACTTGAGAAGAGCCTTGTCTCGTGCATCCAAGGTGAGAAGAACCTCAACGAACTTTTGAGCAATCAAAAGGAAGTTGTTGCAAAGGAGGGACTTGGGTTTGTTCCCAAGTCAAATAAGAAGCCAAAGAAGAAAAGAAAGACCAAGCAAGCTCTCCCTCTCAAAGCGATATTTGTTTAGGAGGGAGAGAGTGCTCCCAAGGAGAAGAAGAACAAGGTGGTGGGTGGTAATGCCAAAAGGGGCAAAACTACTCCTCCCAACAAAGCTAGCGATTTTAATCCCTCTTATGTATTATGTCGTGCTAGTGATGGGCATGTTTATGCCAAATTTGTTGGTTCTCCTTATGAGTACATTGAATGGTCTATTTGGGTTCCTAAGACCCTTGTTACTAACATCAATGGACCCATTCAAGAATGGGTACCTAAAACCAAGCATTGATCTCTTGTAGGAGTTTGCTTCCGGTGGAGGTTTGCTACTTGTGAGCTGCATTGGGATTTTCCCCAAAGAGGAAGGGTGAAGCAATATAGTAGCGGATAGTATTTCCCTCAGTGAGAACCAAGGTTATCGAACCAATAGGAGAACCAAGCAAATCCTAGTAAGCAGTACCTACACAAAAGAGAGCAAATACTTGCACCCAACGCGGGCAAGAGGGTTGTCAATCCCCTTGAACTCGTTACTTGCAAAGATTAAATCTGATAGTGATAGATATATAAATTGAAAAGTAAATAAATTGCAGCAAAGGAAATTAGGGTTTTCTAATATGATAAAAGTAGACCCGGGGGCCATAGTTTTCACGAGAGGCTTCTCTCTCAAAACATAGCATCGGTGGGTAAACAAATTACTGTTGGGCAATTGATAGAAAAGCGCATAGTTATGATGTTATTCATGGCAATGATCATGTATATAGGCATCACATCCGTGACAAGTAGACCGACTCATGCCTGCATCTACTACTATTACTCCACCAATTGACCGCTATCCAGCATGCATCTATGGTATTAAGCTCATAACAAACAGAGTAACGCTTTAAGCAAGATGACATCATGTAGACAGAATAAAATCAAGCAATATTAATAAACCCTGTCAGTTTACCCTTAATGGCAACAATACAAATACGTGCCTCGCTACCCCTACTGTCACTAGGTGAGGACACCGCAAGATTGAACCCATTACAAAGCACTTGTCCCGCTGAAGATAAATCAATCTAGTTGGCCAAACCAAACGGATAGATCGGAGAGAAATACAAAGCTATAACAATCATGCATAATAAAGTTCAGAAAAGACTCAATTACTTTCAATGAATAATCTAATCATAAACCCACAATTCATCGGATCCCAACAAACACACCGCAAAAGAAGATTACATCGGATAGAATTTCATGGAGATCGTGGAGAACTTTATATTGAAGATCAAAGAGAGAGAAGGAGCCATCTAGCTACTAGCTATGGACCCATAGGTCTGTGGTAAACTACTCACACATCATCGGAAGGGCAGTAAGGTTGATGTAGAAGCCCTCTGTGATCGATTCCCCCTCCGACAGATCGCCGGAAAAGGCCTCTAGATGGGATCGCGGAAGAACAGAAGCTTGTGGTGGTGGAAAAGTTATTTCGGGTGGCTCTCTGTTGGTTTTGAAATATTTGGGAATTTATAGAAGTGGAATTAGGTCAAACGAAGCTGCGTGGGACCCACGAGCTCAGGTGGCACCCCCCTAGGGGCGCGCAAGGTGAGCTCGTGGCTCTCACGTAGGGATTCTGGCCTCCTCCCGAAGCTTCTAGGGTCCCTTCTGGTCCAGAAAAAATCATTTTAAAGTTTTATTTCCGCTTGGACTTCGTTTGGTACTGATTTCCTAAAAAATCAAAAACAGGCAAAAAAACAGCAACTGGCACTGGGCACTAAGTTAATAGGTTAGTTCCCAAAAATGATATAAAATTGCATATAAAGCATATAAAGTATCCAAGATTGATAATATAATAGCATGAAATAATCAAAAATTATAGATACTTTGGCAACGTATCAGCATCCCCAAGCTTAATTCCTGCTCGTCCTCGAGTAGGTAAATGATAAAAATAGAAGTTTTGATGTTGAATGCTACCTAGCATGTTTATCATGTAATCTCTCTTATGGTGTAAATATTGAGAAACGATGAAGTAATGGATATCAACATAATAATATCCATGAATACAAGAACATAATCATTAAATTTTCAAAATATACGATGCTCAACGAATGTTATCCCTACTCATTGAATTATGTAAGAATGGCATGACTCCGCCTTCATCGCATAAATATAAATCATGAGCACCCCAGTGTCTAACCAGGCAATTGTATCATACTTTTAACACGCTTTAGCATTTTCAACTCCACTCAATACATGAGCGTGAGACATGGACATTAGCACTATAGGTGGAATAGAATGTGGTGGTCAAGGTATATAGGAGAAGTCAAAAAGGAAGAAAGGCTCGCATCAACTCAGCGGATGAATAGGCAATGGAGAAGCCCATCAATCGATATCAATGCGAGGAGTAGGGATTGCCATGCAACGGATGCACTAAGATCTATAAGTGTTTGAAAGCTCAATGGAAACTAAGTGGGTGTGCATCCAACTTGCTTGCTCATGAAGACCTCGTGCATTTGAGGAAGCCCATCATCGGAATATACAAGCCAAGTTTTATAATGAAAAATTCCCACTAGTATATGAAAGTGATATCTCAGGAGACTCTCTATATGAAGAACATGGTGCTACTTTGAAGCACAAGTGTGGTAAGAGGATAGTAGCATTGTCGCTTCTCTCTTTTTCTCTCATCTTTTTTTTCTTTTCTCTTTTTTTAGAACAATCTCATGGACCTCATCCCCTCATTTTGGAGGACTCATCGGTCTCCATCATTCTTTTCCTCACTGGGACAATGCTCTAATAATGATGATCATCACACTTCTATTTACTTACAACTCGATAAACTGATATATGATGACTCAATATGAATGCCTCTGGCAGTGTACCAGGATGTGCAATGATCTAGCGTAACATGTATAACAATGATGAATGGTGGCTTTGCCACAAATATCATGTCAGCTCTATATGATCATGCAAAGCAATATGATGATGAACACACATGTCATAAGACGGAATGGTAGAAGTTGCATGGTAATATATCTCGCAATGGCTATGGAAATGCCATGATAGGTAGGTATGGTGGCTGTTTTGAGGAAGATATAAGGAGGCTTATGTGTGATAGATTGTATCATATCATGGGGTTTGGATGCACCGGCGAAGTTTGCACCGACTCCCGAGGTGAGAAAGGGCAATGCACGGTACCGAAGAGGCTAGCAAAGTGCGGAAAGGTAGGAGTGCATAATTGTCCATGAACTCACATTAATCATAAAGAACTCATATACTTATCGTGAAAGTTTTATTAGCCCTCGAACAAAGTACTACTCGCATGCCCCTTGGGAGGATGTTGATAGGAGTTAACCATCGTGCACCCCCGATTATGACAGGATAGAAGGATTTCAATCGGACATAAAAATGCTCAAACATCCCATCATGCCATAACGGACACTTAAATGAGTAGTGCATAACAAGCTTTAATCTCGATATTTTTACTAACCAATGATCATGAACTAATACCCTTTCATATTATGACATTAATATAATTAAAACATACGTTTCATATTTAGTGATCTACATGAAAGTTTTTTTATACCACTCTTGAATACCTATCCTTTTTGGTCTAATCTCATAACTCGTGCACACTACCACTTCCTATTTAAGACTCTCAAAAAGATTTAAGTGAAGCATGAGAGTACAATCATTTCTATAAAATATAACCACCACCGTGCTCTAACCTACCCCAACTTATTTGGGACTAAAGGCTTTGTTGTTGTTGTTGTTGTTGTTGTTGTTGTTGTTGTTGATGAGAGTACAATCATTTCTATAAAATATAACCACCACCGTGCTCTAACAAGTATAAGTGAAGCACAGGAGCAACTGCCTAGCTCGAAAGATATAAGTGAAGCATATAGAGTATTCTAACAAATCATGATAAATGTGTGTCCCTCTCAAAAAGGTGTGTCCAGCAAACAATGATTGTGGCAAACTAAAAGCAAAAAAACTATAGCACAAGACGCTCCAAGTAAAACTCATATCATGTGATGAATAAAAATATAGCTCCAAGTAAGTTACTGATAGATTGTAGACGAAAGAGGGGATGCCATCCGGGGCATCCCCAAGCTTAGACGCTTGGGTATTCCTTGAATATTACCTTGGGGTGCCTTGGGAATCCCCAAGCTTAAGGTCTTGTCGCTCCTTATTGCTTCATCCATCGTGATCTCACCCAAAACTTGAAAACTTCAGCACACAAAACTCAACAGAAACTTCGTGAGATCCGTTAGTATAATAAATCAAATCATCCACTTTAGGTACTATTATAAACTCATTCATAATTGTTATTGCATAATACCTACTGTATTCTAACTTCTCCATGACTTATACCCCCCGATATAATCCATAGTTTCATTAAAACGAGCACACTATGCAATAAAAACAGAATCTGTCTAAAACAGAACAATACGCAATGACAGAATATTTATCCGTACTTATGTAACTCCAAAAATTCTAAAAAAATTAGGACAACGTAAACTATTTGTATCCCAATACTGTGTAAAAAGTTCATATTTTTCTCACGTTCCATTAATAAACTAAAAATCAACTACTGGGCGCAATTTTTTTTCAAACAGCATCCATTATACTATCATTCAAATCATCCCAAAGGCATTACTTGGCACAAACACTAACACAATCATTACAGTAGTTATAATTGTGTGACTCAAGAAAATAAAAATTGCAATAAAGATAAATATTGGGTTGCCTCCCAACAAGCGCTATTGTTTTATGCCCCTAGCTAGGCATAATGCATTTTTCAAGTATTGTCATCCTTTGATTCCAACTCCTCAATTATACACCCATGTTTCCTAGGTGAGTTGGCATGCATATTTTTAATAATCACACTCCTAGGAACAAGGTTGAGGATTTTTTTTTTAGCAATAGGTTCCTTTATCATATAAATAAAGTTGGGGTGCACGCTAATCATTTTAATATCTTCGTTTCCCTTACTAGATGAGGCACCTTTATTTTTAGGAACATACATAAACTTGGAATTCTTATTTTGGAGGAGTCCTATCAATAGTTTTTACGGAAGAAAAATCTGAACTCAAATTACTAATAATTTCTTCCAATTTATCAATTATAGCGGGGCTCTGTTCTACTATTTCATTAATTATTGGTTCCTTCTCCTTTAACATCATTAATGTGGTTCCTACCTTTGAGCCAAATTGAGTGACTTGATTGTGGACCCTTTTGTCTAGATTCTCAATGTGTTCAATAGTAAGGATTTTATTTTCTATAGCTTCTAACCTTCGCATAACATGTTCTAGAGTCAATGCTGTTTCATTAATATTAATAGGTGGTGATCCCACTAAATTTACCATAGCATTGAAAGCATCCCAAGGGTGACTACTCAAAAAATTCCCTCCGGTGATAGTGTCTAGCACAAATCTATACCAAGTAGTAACACCCACATAAAAATTGCGAAGAAGAATGGTAGTGGATTGCTCACGAGTAGATCTATTTTGAGCATCGCAAATCCTATACCAAGCATCTTTTAAGTTCTCTCATCCCCTTTGTTTAAAATTTAGGACTTCATTTCCAGGGGTACAAGTAACAAGTGGGGAACTAGCCATAGCAACGAGCAAGTAAAACAAACAAGCAAGGTAAAATATTTTTGTATTTTTGATTTTTTAACGAAACTAATAAAGACAAATAAAAAGTAGAACAAGTAATTGATAAATTGTGTGAAGGTACCTCTAGGTATTTGATGATGTCTCCCTCGCAACGGCGCCAGAAATTCTTTCTGCTACTTGTGAGTTGCGTTGGGATTTTCCCTGAAGAGGAAGGGTGAAGCAATATAGTAGCAGATAGTATTCCCCTCAGTATGAACCAAGATTATCGAACCAATAGGAGAACCAAGCAAATCCTAGTAAGCAGTACCTACACACAAGAGAGCAAATACTTACACCCAACGCAGGCAAGAGGGTTGTTAATCTCCTTGAACTCGTTACTTGCAAGGATTAAATCTGATAGTGATAGATATATAAATTAAAAAGTAAATAAATTGCAGCAAAGGAAAATAGGGTTTTCTAATATGATAAAAGTAGACCCGGGGGCCATAGTTTTCACTAGAGGCTTCTCTCTCGAAACATAGCATACGGTGGGTAAACAAATTACTGGTGGGCAATTGATAGAAAAGCGCATAGTTATGATGTTATTCATGGCAAAGATCATGTATATAGGCATCACGTCCGTGACAAGTAGACCGACTCTTGCTGTCGATGTACTAAGACATGGGTGCCTTCGTACCCTGACTTGTGTACAGGCAGTTGTAGCCTTCCCTGCGGCAAGGGCTTGCCGGAGGATGGCTTCTGTCAAGGCTCAAGATTAGACTTGGTAAACAAGACCGTGAAGAAGACCTCCAGGCAGGTCATTGAGAAGTACTATTCTAGTACTGGGGATCAAGATTACCCTTGCCAGCAAGCTTCGTACCGGCAAGGTGAAGACCAAGACTCTGGTTGCCGGCAAGCGAAGGCCCGGCAAGCTCCGTGCCAGCTGGCTTCGTCTGTCACGTTACCGCTCCACCTCATCATCGGCTAGATAAGCACGTATGATAGGTGTCGAGCGGGCACGTGTCAGCCTCTTCCAGCCTCCCGAGGCTATGGAATTTATCATTATACCACGTGCGGAGTTCCTCTGCCTTCTCTTTCAGTTTCCCCTCGGCTAGCTCTATGGCTTGCCGCTATGAATGGAGCTGCTCCCAACGTTGGCTGTAGCGCTGCTGCACATCCTGGAAACCGGCGGCCATCGTTTTCAGGAAGGCCATATCAGCGGCGTTGTTGGCGGAGTCGTCCATTCTCGGGGCACCTTGAGAGAGAGGTACCAAAATTCCGGCAATGGCATCCTCGAAAGAGAGTTCCCCAACACAAGATGAACTGGGGGCTTTGGATTCCTGCCGCTGATTGGTTGGCCCCGAGGGACCCATCAGAGCTTGCACCTCAGGCACACTTGGATGGATGTCGGTGCCTGGCTTGTCGCTGCCAGCCTCCCCCATCTCAGCGTCTATTGTGGCGAGCTCCGATGTGCTGCCTGAGGGCATGACAGGCTCTTCGGGGGTTTTCCTGACCTCCTCGGTGGCAGACGCAGCGGCCTCCGTGGCAGAAATCTTGGCGGCCTCACGAGCGGCGCTCTTCGCAATCTCCTCCACAGATACCTCCCTCTTCTCCGGAAGGGTTGGTTCTGCAAGACAGGGAAGAAGTGGAAAGCAAGACGAAATCCAAACTTCAGGACAAGTTCAAGAAAACACAAAATAAGGATTGACAAGAGTTGTATTGTATCTGGAAAGGAACTTACCTTGATGAGCACGGAGAGGGGATGCCGTTCTTCCTCTAGCAACTTCGGTTGCCATCGCTTGGTCTCCGGCAACGTCGGTTGCCGAGGAGGCCTCAATGCGAAGGAACCCTTCTTGGGGTTCCTCTGGGGGAGGGCTGCACCTTGTCGGTGAAGATCTTGGCGAAGGCTCGGAGGTTGAGGGTGCCGTCAAGGGCAACATCCCTTGGCGCTCTCCTTCCGGCTGGCCACTTTCCAACTCCTTGTCGGTCTCCATTATAGAAGACTCGACAGTAGTGCTTGCCAGCGGGAACTGAACGTGAGCCTCGTGCGGGGGACTCGAGCCGGCAACCTCAGATAAAGTTGCACCTTGATTAGTATCGGTTGCCGTCTCGCCCTCTTTAGCGGTCCTGGGCTTCTTTCTATGCCTCTTCGCTAGTGGCGCTTCATCCCTACAAGATTAGAGCAATCGAGATGATCAGTTCAACGGCAAAGCCAAAAATAATTACGAGAAAGATGGACGAAGATGGTGTACTTACTCTTCCTCCTCTTCTAGTTCACTGAGAACAGACAGGTCCCAGTGCACGGCATCGTCCGCACTGGAGGGCATAGGTGGTGGTGGCATCTTCCTAGCCCACTTGGCTCTTGACGGAGCCAGGGGCTGTGACGCACCCTTGCCCTCCGCGGTCGGAGACGTCAGTTGCGGGGAAGCGGCTCCGCGAGGAGGCTGACGCCTAGAAGGCTGAGAACGGGAAGCTACAGCCGTTGCCTTGACGCCGGCAAGCTCTTTACTTGCCGGCTCGGTGTGTGCTACCTTCTTGGCGGGCTTCTTGGCGATGGTGGTCTTCACCTTGACGGGAGAAGAGCGAGGTGCTTCCTCCTCTTCCTCCTCATCTGAAGATTCCTCGGGCTGCTCCTCTTCTTCCTCAGACTCCCTGGCCTGGTCCTCTTCACTCGCATGCTCTTTGGCATGCTCTTGAGTGCGGCTTCCTCCATTAGCTCCCGGGGCCGTGGCCTGCTTTTTGGTTTGACCTTCGGTGTGCCCCTCAACGCCGGCACCTTTGGCCGCTTGGGAGCGAGCTGCCTTCTTGAGCTCATTTGCCCTTGCGATAAGGAACTCCTTCTCGTCATCCTTCGTCGGATGAACCATGTCGTCCTTGACTCGGACAGCCGCTTCCTTCAGTCCGGCAAGCCAGTCATCCACTGCCTTCTTGCCGGGTACTTTCCATGTGCTCAGAACCGTCTTGGCATCAGAGGCCGGCATCATTGCCAGTATGGAAGCCTTGGCAGTGTTGTTGCACAGTGGGATCACCGTTGCTGGTAGGTGGAAGGAGCAGCCCCTGTTGAAAAGCTGACAAATGAGCCAGTAATGCTCCATTACCGACAGGTTCTCATCCAGGCCTGGGTGCAGACGCATTGGATCGGCAGGGTCCTGCTAGTCCCACGCTTGCCGACCTTCTCTGTGCTGCAGCGGGGCGATCCAGCGGCGGGTGAAGTCTGCCCCCACCATCTCAATCGTCAAGCATGCCTCTTTAAGGGCAATGATTCAATACAGGGCCACTCCAAGCTTGGCATCATTAGGATCGACATTGCTCCAGTCGGCAGCCTTCTCGATCTTCTCGGTTCTAAGGTGACATAACGCCGGGAAGTCCTGCTGCTTGATCCAGCACCAATCGGCCCGCCACTCATTCCATTTGATGTGCAACTTGCACTCCAAGTAGTGCTTCTTCAGATTCCCCCTTGGAATCCAGGTGACGCTGCCGGAAAGGGAGTCGTCCTCGACCCGGGGAATGAAAAAATGCCGGAACAAGGTGACGTTTGGGGCTATTCCCACAAAGCTTTGGCACAAGTGCGCGAAAACCGACAAACAGGTGACCGCGTTGGGTGTGAAATCCAGCAGTCTGAATCCGAAAGTACTCATCACCTCAACGAAAAAATTAGAGAAGGGCGGGCACAGCCCGCAGTAAAAGTACCCGGTGAAGATGTGAAATTGGTCGACGGCAGGAGGAAGGGATCCTGGGAGCACCACTATGGCCTCGTGGTCCTGCGTCTTGCTCGCGTACACATATGAGTAGTTCTTCATCAGGTCATCTTCTGTGAGCGCCGGCGGAAAAATGTCATTAGCCCTCCGCCATGCGGCTTTAGCGGCTTTCCTCTCCTCCGCCGCCAAACTAGGGGGCTTCGCGGCTCTCTTCGGCGCCATGGCGAGGTTTGAGGGGGGAGCTTAGCGATGCGGCGGCAGAAGCAGAAGGGGCGCTCTGCTCTTGCGCAAGAAAGAAGACAATGGTGGATGGCTCGATTGGGAGAAGGGGGTAAATGAGCAGCGCCCCTCGCGGATTCATTTTTATGGGGAAGGCGCGGGGGCTGGCTCTTTACTGTCCTACGTGGCTGCGCTTTTCAGGCGCACTACCTCCCGTGGCCGTTTCGTTCCACCTCTCCCACGCCTGCATTTAATGCGCATCGTGGGGGCATGGTAAAAGAGAAGATTATGCAGTTATCCTCTGCCATGCATGCATGTGCACTGTTTGGGCCTAGCCTAACGACGCCTCGCGTGCGTATCTGGCCCAGGCCCGGGGGCTCCTGTCAGTGTACTAAGACATGGGTGCCTTCGTACCCTGACTTGTGCACAGGCAGTTGTAGCCTTCCCTGTGGCAAGGGCTTGCCGGAGGATGGCTTCTGTCAAGGCTCAAGATTAGACTTGGTAAACAAGACCATGAAGAAGACCTCCAGGCAAGTCATTGAGAAGTACTATTCTAGTACGGGGGATCAAGATTACCCTTGCCGGCAAGCTTCGTACCGGCAAGGTGAAGACCAAGACTCTGGTTGCCGGCAAGCTCTTTGCCGGCAAGCGAAGTCCCGGCAAGCTCCATGCCAGCAGGCTTCGTTTGTCCCATTACCGCTCCACCTTATCATCGGCTAGATAAGCATGTATGATAGGTGTCGAGCGGGCAGGCAGTCAACATAGCTGGCCAAGGCATGTGTCAGCATGCCACGCAAGGATTAACTTTAATGACACCCATCCCTGGGACATGTCAAGATAACAGAAGGGCGGCTGGACCGGTGACAAAGCCTCGCCTCCCCGACATAGCACCTAACAGTGCATTTAATGTGCTTGTCCTACCCCGTTAGCAGATAGACTTGGTGACGGTGCAGTCACTATTCATACCCTGTAAATGACCGTATTAGCCACTGTGGTAACCCCTTGGCCTATAAAAGAAGGCCCACAGCTACATTTAGAACGGTCGACACTTAGTTCAATTACGCGTTGTAGTTGCACTTCCCACGCACCTTTCCGGCAAGCTGCGCTCCTTGTAATCTTGAGCTCATACACAATGAAACCACCAGAACAGGAGTAGGGTTTTACGCTCATAGCGGCCTGAACCTGAATAAATCATCGCTTGTTCTCGCATCTATCAACCCTGCTCTTTGTAACACACCGATCCCATAGCCGAACCGCAAAGGGATCCTCTCGATCCCATAGATCGTCGTTTTCCCACGACACCTGCCTGCATCTACTACTATTACTCCACCAATAGACCACTATCCAGCATGCATCTATGGTATTAAGTTCATAACAAACACAGTAACGCTTTAAGCAAGATGGCATGATGTAGACAGAATAAACTCAAGCAATATGACTAAACCCTGTCGTTTTACCATTAATAGCAATAATACAAATACGTGCATCGCTACTCCTACTGTCACTGGGTGAGGACACTGCAAAATTGAACCCATTACAAAGCACCTCTCCCGTTGAAGATAAATCAATCTGGTTGGCCAAACCAAAAGGATGGATCAAAGAGAAATACAAAGCTATAACAATCATGCATAATAAAGTTCAGAAAAGACTCAATTACTTTCAATGAATAATATGATCATAAACCCACAATTCATCGGATCCCAACAAACACACCGCAAAAGAAGATTACATCGGATAGAACTCCATGGAGATCATGGAGAACTTTGTATTGAAGATCAAAAAGAGAGAGAGAAGAAGCCATATAGCTACTAGCTATGGACCCCTAGGTTTGTGGTAAACTACTCACACATCATCGGAAGGGCGGCAAGGTTGATGTAGAAGCGCTGTGTGATCGATTCCCCCTCCGGCAGATTGTCGGAAAAGGCCTCCAGATGGGATCCCGGAAGAACAAAAGCTTGCGACAGCAGGAAAGTTATTTCGGATGGCTCTCTATTGGTTTTGGAATATTTGGGAATTTATAGAAGTGGAATTAGGTCAAACGGAGCTGCATGGGACCCACAAGCTCAGGTGGGGCGCGCCAGGTGAGCTCGTGGTCTCCCGTAGTGCTTCTGGCCTCCTCCCGAAGCTTCTAGGGTCCCTTCTCGTTCAGAAAAAAATATTTTAAAGTTTTATTTCCGTTTGGACTTCGTTTGGTACTGATTTGCTAAAGAACCAAAAACAGGCAAAAAACAGCAACTGGCACTGGGCACTGAGTTAATAGGTTAGTTCCCAAAAATGATATAAAATTGCATATAAAGCATACAAAGTATCAAATATTGATAATATAATAGCATGAAACAATCAAAAATTATGGATACGTTGGAGACGTATCAAGGTTCATGGTTGCTTGATAGTGGAGCAACATATCATATGACCGGAAGCAAGGACTTGGCGGTGGACGTGCAAGCAAGTTCATCTATGCCCACCCATGTCCAATTTGTTGATGCTTCAATATCAAAGGTATTGGTTCTTGGCAAGGTGGTTATCTCACCAGACTTATCCATTAAGAAAGTCATGCTTGTTGAGACCCTTGCATACAATTTACTTTCCGTTCGTCAACTTGCACTCATGGGCTTTGCCACTTTCTTTGATGTTGATACCGTGTCCCTTTTGTGGAGCAAGACTTTTAAAGTAGCCTTTGTTGGGCATGTCGAGAACGGTTTATATGTGGTCGAATTTTATAAGAAACCCACTAAAACCGCGACTTTCCTAATGGCTAAAGTTGACGTGGGGTGGCACGTCAATATGAGATATTTGCAAAGTCTTCTCAAGGGGGACCATGTCCGAGGACTAACAAATGTTAGTTTTGCCAAAGATCCTGCTTGCAGTGCTTGTATCAAAGGAAAGCTACATGAGACGGCTCACCGACCCACGACTATTATTTCATCCAAGAGGGCATTGGAGCTCCTTCACATGGATCTCTTTGGGCCTCCATCATTTGATAGTCTTGGCAGAAGAAAGTATTGCTTGGTGATTGTGGATGACTATTCAAGATACACATGGGTATATTTCTTCAAGAGGAAGAGTGAGACCCAACAAACCATGATCGACTTTGTAGATGAAGCTCAATGTCAACATGATGCAAAGATATTGATCATTAGAAGTGACAACGGCATCGAGTTCAAGAACTACACCTTGGATGAGTTTCTTAGTGATGAGGGGATCAAGCATCAATATTCTGCACCATATACCCCTCAACAAAATGGTGTAGCGGAGAGGAAGAACCGAACGTTGATGGACGCGGCAAGGACCATGATGGCAGAATTCAAATCTCCGTACAACTTTTGGGCCAAAGCCATCAACACCGCATGTCATGCATCCAATTGGCTCTACATCCGCAAAGGCTTGAACAAGACTCCATATGAGATACTTACCGGCAACAAGCCCAACCTCAAGTACTTTTGGGTGTTCTGTTATAAGTGTTTCATTCTCAAGAAAGGTGCTCGTTTGTCTAAATTTGAAACTAGAGCTCAAGAGGGCATATTTGTTGGTTATGCTACAAAGTCTCATGCTTACCATTTTCTCAACAAGTCCAATGGACTCATTGAGGAGACGTGTAACGTGGAGTTTGATGAGAATAATGGCTCCCAAGTGGAGAAAAGTGGTCTGTGTGATGCAGGTGATGAAATTCCTCCTCAAGCCATAAGAAGAATGGGTGTTGGTCAAATCTTACCCATTGAGGAACCCCTTGTGGCCGAAGGAGAAGGGTAATGTTCTACGCAAGTGGAACCATCACCAACACTAGACCCACACGCTTCCGAAGAATGAAGTGAAGGCCCTCAACCAAGTGAACTAGATCAAGGACAAGATCAACCTCATGATGATGGTGATGCACCAAGTGATGCCCAAGATCAAGTTACAGGACATCGAGCAAGCTCAAGACAACGCTCAAGTTCATCAAGAAGAAAACTCTCAAGAATCTCTTGAAGAGATATTAGAGCGTCGTGCCGCCAAGATTGCTTCCAAGCTAGAATGTCAACAACATGTTATGGAGAACATCATTGGAAGCTTAAGAAAGGGGGTAACTACTCGTAAACAATTAACAAACTTTTGTGAGCATCACGCGTTTGTTTCTTGTGTTGAACCCCAAAAGGTCTATGAGGCGCTCGAGGACCCGGATTGGCTAGAAGCCATGCATGAAGAACTCAACAACTTCGAGCGCAACATGGTGTGGCAATTGGTGGAAAGACCAAAGGAGAACCATAATGTCATTGGAACCAAATGGATCTTCAAGAACAAGCAAGATGCACATAGTATCGTCATTCACAACAAGGCAAGATTGGTGGTTCAAGGTTACTCCCAAGTCGAAGGAGTTAACTATGGTGAAACTTTCAGTCTCGTTACTCGCCTTGAATCTATTCGCATGTTGCTTGCATATGCATCTCATCATGATTTCAAGTTGCAGCAAATGAATGTGAAGAGTGCATTTATTAATGGTCCCCTTAGTGAGTTGGTGTACGTCAAACAAGCCCCGGGGTTCGAGCATCCCAAGTTCTCCAATCATGTATATAAGCTCGATAAGGCACTATATGGCCTTAAACAAGCCCCACGTGTGTGGTATGAGCACCTTACCGAGTTGTTGCAAGATCGTGGGTTTGAAATTGGGAAAATCGATCCCCCTCTTTTTACTAAGAGGGTTAAAGGGGATTTGTTCATATGCCAACTAGATGTTGATGATATTATCTTTGGTTCTCCTAACAAAGCTTTCAATGATGAGTTTGCCGCACTCATGACCGACAAGTTTGAGATTTCTATGATGTGAGAGTTGAAGTTCTTTCTTGGATTCAAAGTCAAGCAAAGAAGAGAAGGAACCTTCATCAACCAAGCGAAATATACCCAAGACATGCTCAAGAGATTCAAGTTGGATGATGTCAAGCCGGCCAAGACTCCAATGCCTACCAAGTGCCAACTTGACATTGATCCCAATGGTAAAGCGGTGGATCGAAAGGTATATCACTCCATGATTGGATCCTTGCTTTACCTTTGTGCATCTAGACCGGATATCATGTTGAGTGTGGGACTGTGTGCATGGTTTCAAGCCGCACCAATGGAAAGCCACTACGTGGGGGTCAAGCAAATCTTTTGATATTTGGCTCATACCCCAAACTTTGGCTTATGGTACCCCAAAGAAGCAAGCTTTGATCACATGGTATATTCGGACTCGGATTGGGCGGAAGACCGTGTGGAGAGGAAGTCCACTTCCGGAGGGTGCCAATTCCTTGGTCGCTCTTTGGTGAGTTGGTCTTCCAGGAAGCAAAATTGTGAGTCCCTCTCCCGAGGCCGAGTACATTGCCTCCGCAAGTTGTTGTGCACAATTGCTATGGATGAGGCAAACTTTAAAGGATTACATTGTCACTTGTGACAAAGTGCCTCTTCTATGTGACAATGAAAATGCAATCAAGATCTCCTACAACCCCGTTGTCGGTGTCAAAACTGACAGATCTCGGGTAGGGGGCCCGAGCTGTGAGATTGGATCGATGGGTAACAGGAGACGAGCGACACGGTGTTTTACCCAGGTTCGGGCCCTCTCTAAGGAGGTAAAACCCTACGTCCTGCTCTTGTTTATATTTGTGGATGTATCAAGGTACAGAGTTGATCTACCTCGAGATCATAAGTTGTGGTCTAAACCTAGGGGATGATGTGTGTATCTCTGCCCCTACGGACTAAACCCTCTGGTTTATATAGGCACCAGGGGTATCTAGGGTTACACAGGGTCGGTTACCATCTAGGAATTACATGCTGAATCTCATATCCTTGGGGTACACGCCAAGTCTTCGGTGAGGCCCGATATGTTGGTTCTTCAAGTTGGAAGCTTCTGAAGTCCTTGCTCTTTGACAGGCCTTGAGTCCGGCCCATGGACTAGATCGACTAGGCCGGGACCCCCTAGTCCAGGACACCGTCGGTAACCCCCGAACTGGTCTTCAACGTCGAGGACGATCATCTTCTTCGAGCATGTTACTTCGGCTTGGAGTCTTCGGCTTGATAGGCGACTTCCCCTTCATGACTTCAGCTATGAACGTTCTTCGGCTTTGGTTCCACCGTGAGGTACCTCGAATGACATGCTGCCTTGCAAGCTGGGCCACTTTACGGCCAGACGTCGAAGCGTCATTCCACCAGGCTTTTATTAACGAGATCCAGACCCAAAATTACGCCAAAGCTCATCCTGGCCTTCCTCCTTTCCCCGACTACCGCAAACCCTTGCTCCCAAAATCTAGCTTCAAGAGTCCCAAAAATGGCGAGCGATGTGGGTTCTTCCAAGCATCCCCATGGCCCTCTCAAGGGTGACTGGGGCAGTTGCTCCATTACACGTCTTCAGTTGGATCGACTCTCCACCCAAGGCTATCTGCCCGATTCAGATCTAGCATCCACCCGCCCCGGCTTGATATCCGTGGATGGGCAGGCACATGCTGATAGCCACCCCGTCCCTCATGGAGACGAGTGGGTGTGCTTTGTTCCTTTTCTTCTACGCGGCCTAGGGTTCCCTATCCATCCCTTTCTCCAAGGTCTACTTGAATTTTACGGGATCCAACTCCACCACCCGACTCCCAATTCGATCCTACATATCGCGGGGTATGTTGCCCTCTGCGAATGTACCTTGGGTGCTCGGCTCATTTTGGGCTGTGGAGGAAGTACTTCTGCGTCATGCCCTGTTCCCGGGATGGGAAGTTACACGAAGTAGTGGCAGCCGAGGTTTGCCGTATAGCTGGGACCGGCTACCCCACAGGCACCCCTCGAGAAGACACCAATACATGGGCGTCCGAATGGTTCTGTATGGAGGACGTCCCTTTACACGAACCAATTCGGCCTGAGCTCCTGACCTTTACTTTGGATCTTCTGAAGAAGCGTTTCAGCTGGAGGCCACGGAGCCCCGCCCAAAAGGATGACATAGAACTAGCCACCCTGGCCGCGAAGGTGAGGTGTCTGACGAACACCGGCCTTACCATCATTGATGTGATGGCAACGGCCATCAGCCGAAAGGTCCAACCTCTTCGGTAGTGACAACACCTGATGTTCATGTACAACGGTGACAATGATGCCACCAGGTCCATTCGGAGCTTTCGAAATGATGCGGCATTCGGAGCAGCCCTGGCCGGTATATAGAAGGGAGAAGCCACGGACTTCACTAAGCGGAAGTTCATCGACAGCTTGTCTTACCAGAATCCGGCCGAAATGGTAAGTCATTCCAAAATTCCTCGTCTATCCGAGTTGTTTGTATTCATTCTTTTGGTAACGCTTTGTTCGCTGTGTCCGAACAGAGGTCGAGGCCCTGGACTGCCCGGCACCCGAACCGGAGAAGTACCGTCGCGACGACGATCCTGCCTCCCACGAAGATGAAGAAATATCAACCCTGTACAAAGAGGGTACCTTTTTTCAAGAGAGCCATGACGGCTCAAGAGTGGCCATTATTCCAGGCTTGCCGGGTATGCGACCATCCTCATCGGTAAAGCCCTCCCCATCTTCTTCTCGAAAGAGAGCTTCAACTCACGGAACCCCAAGCACCCTGACACCTCTTCCTAAGGGCCAACGCTCAAAGCACACACATAGCAGTTTGGCCCCGCAAGGGGGCCCTTCAATTGCCACACCGGGTGCCCCTAACACGGAAGCTGTCGGGGGAATTACCCGCGGCTAGACCCGGCAGTCCAAGACATGACTCGGCTAGACTAGAAGGCTCAGGTCTGGGTTATCGAGGAAACAACTTGGGCCGGCTCACTATGAGCTGGGAGATTGCACGGAACCTGGCCAGGAATATGAAGACCCGGCAAGGGAAGCATGACCCGGCAAGGGAAGCAAGACCCGGCGGAGGAAGCATGACCCAGTGGAGGACAAACCCGGCCTGGGTTGATTGGTGCGAAAGAGAATACAGGAGCCCTCACGGAGGTAGAACATGGCCCAACATCGGGGTGGCCCAGCAAGCCAGCGTTGGACCATTCGAATAAAGACCCAGACTAGTATCCGGCTTGTAATAGAAAAGAGACTAGTTGTAGTCCTACTAGGACTCTACATGTAAGCCGGCCCCTTCAACTTATATAAGGAGGGGCGAGGCACCCCAAGAGGGACAAGTCATGAGAGACAAATCAGTAGCTCTCAAGATAGAGGTAGCGAAAGAGCAACCTTGTAATCGAGATCATCATCATCAATAGCAATCAAGTAGGATGTAGGCTTTTACCTCCACTGCGAGGGGCCGAACCTGGGTAAAACTCACGTCTCTCGATTCCGACCAACCCCGTTCAAGCGATCACCTAGTTGCGATGGCCTCACGACTTAGTCCTTTCACGAGGACATTTCCCGCGACAAAACCACGACAGTTGGCGCCCACCGTGGGGCCACCGCACGATGGTATTGTGTTCTTGGAGGGAGCTCTCCCAGGGATCAAGAAGCTCGCGCTTGGTCGGATGAGGAAGAGTCGGCACAAAAAGATCTACATCAAAGTGCTTAAACTTCATCAGCAACAACTTCATAGCGACCGATTTTCCACCGCGGTCAGTTTCACTGTCATCGCAGCTCGAACTGGCGGTTGAGTTGTTATCAACATCAAGATCTACTTCAACCTAGCCGGAAGAGCGCAAAGAATTTCATCCATGGAAACTGAGGTTCGCGTCGCCACATAAGTGATCGTCCGTATTTACATAATCGGGTTTTCTCGTCGACGTTTCGTGCACAGCTTTTTAGTTTCGGAGTCGCGACGTGCCAAGACGAAAAAGGAATCTACTATGTGAGTCAAGTATCAGTGACCAGCGAATAAAAATAAGCAAATTTTAGCGACAAGAAGGTTAATTCCTGGTGGTGGAGTTCTGATTGATCAAGGAGATCCTTTCCCAAGTACTGCTACACGCTAGGTAAGGGGGACCACTCTGAATCGCTCAAGTTCCAAGGAAAAGCAAAAATTGCCGACTAGATGACCAGAGTCGGACAAGAAAGGAAAAACAAAAAGGCTTCAAGACTAGCAATAGGCTCCACATGAAGACCAAGACAAAAAGGAAAAAAAATCAGATGCTGGCATGCTTTCTCACTGCATGCACATTACGCGGAGCTAAAAAGAAAAAAAGAAAGAAAGAAAAAAATTCATCACGCAGCTAGCTGTACGCTGCGTGACATCTCACGAGGAACGGTTCGATGACTTGCCCTAGTCGATTTTGTTCATCTCCGTCGCAGCCAATTTTGTTTCCGTCATGGCCGACTACTACTTCATCTCCGCCACTGTTGCAGTGGACACTTCGTCTCCAGCACCACTGCAGATGCCTTGCCTTCATCGCCGCTGCAGATGCTGCTACCGTGGACACTTTCATCTTTGTTGCAGTTTATTTTGACTTCGCTTCTACCGTGACTGGCTCTGCCACCGATTCCGAGTCTGACTGATTCTGTCGTGATCACATCCATGACAAACGACAGAGCACCGTGGACGACTTTGGGTTGCGGCGACTTCAAGATTACAGCTCCCGCTGCCGGTTGATCCATCAGTAAGACCTTCGACAGAACCTAGCCACTACAGCTCCATGACAAATCAACTCATGGTGGAGAGATCAAACATCAGTCAAAACTACAGCTATTGCACTGTACACGGAGGTAAAAGCATCACCACGTGCAGTACCAGTACAAATTATGGCAAAGCTTCCATTAGTATAGCACGTACCCCAAGACATGATCATAAAAAAATGAAGCATTGATCCTGCAATGAGTCCCTGTGATCCTCGGGCCTGGCGGAGTGAAAAATCCAATTGCTATAGCACTATGCGAACTTGGGGAGCACCAGCATGTTCTGGTCTACCCACACGAGGTACGAGGAGAATCTTCACGTTGCACACCTGCCCATGGGGAAAAGGGTTTGATCTACTACTCTACGTTCCATGAGATGCATCAGGATCACGTACTATCTCATTGGTGCTAGATTAAATGCATCTATTCTCACATCAAGACATGTCAACAAGTCAAGCCACCTACAGGAAGAAATCCATGGCGGCAACAATATACAGCGAGGAGGCCTGGCCGTGGCCGCCTCTCTAGCAACATCCTGGATACTGAGCTCGCGCCAGCAACATCCCGCAAGAGCGATCGCCTGCATGTGCTGCCTGGTGAACGCGCGCATAGCCCGCCGTCCTACGGTCAATTAGTTCACGACTGTCATAAAAAAATGTCCGGCGTTACCGGAGGCTGTGCTACTATCCGTCTGTGCCGGGCTACCCAGCGGACGCACATACAGCCCGCCGCCCCTGCGGTCCGGTCTACATCAACATGCCGGGGCCGCGCTCGCCCGTACGAGCTACCCAACGGACGCGCGCAGGCCGCCGTCCCTGCGGCCCGGTCTACTCCAACAAAGCTGGAGCAATATATATATTATCAGGTGCTATCCTCCCTAATTATTTTATGCAAAAGATACTGATTCATCCGAGCACTAGTGCTCTCGCCTGTGTTATTCTCATGTGCAGGCCAAGTAATTCACTAAAAAAAGGGGGATATTTGGAATCATGTCTTGCGCGATGTCGCCGGAGCCCGCGCCAGCCTCCACCCGCGCCGGGTTGCCCAATGGATAGGCGCATTGGCCTGCCATCCCCACGGTCTGGTATGCTTCAGCACATCAAGGAAACAGGAGAGTCTTCCATGGAGGAAACATCCTCGAAAGAGCAAAGAGAGCCGGCCACAGTAGAGCCGGCAATTCAAAAGCCGACAGCGAAGAAACAGAAGAAAATGGCCCTGGAGGAGCCAGGAGAGCCGGACTAAGAGAGAATAGCAAGGAATGGGAGGACTTACGACAAGCATCACAAAGATCATCAACTCGCCACACTGCCTCCGGCTTCAATAAATTCCAGCTTTCAGCTATCAACTATACGCCGGTTTATGCCACATCCAAGTATAAAGAATCTCAAGCTGGCTCCTCGAGCCGACTTAAGAGTCAGGGGCTACACAGACATGACTCGGCAGATTTGGCTAGTTTCAACAAATACAAGAAACCTGGGTCATTGCAAGGAAGACAACCCGGTCCCGGGGGCTGCTGCCTTGTTGGTGAAAAAGTAAAGGTTGCCAAAGAGGACTAGTTGCTACGATGCGCAGTTCAAACATGGGTGTCCTGCCTTATTGGCGAAAAATTAAAGGTTGCCAAAGAGGACTAGCTGCTACGATGTGCAGTTCAAACATGGGTGCCCTGCCTTATTGGCGAAAAATTAAAGGTTACCAAAGAGGACTAGTTGCTACGATGCGCGGTTCAAACATGGGTACCCTGCCATATTGGTGAAAAGAAAGGTTACCAAAGAAGACTAGTTGCCATGATGCCCAGTCTAAACATGGGTATCCTGCTCGATAATGATCTATGGAATACAGCCGGCACCTCTGGACCCCAGAGTTTTGTCGTTTCGCCTCCAAAGCTGTGTGTTGAGTCTTTATTCTTTGATCATTGGTTACTTGGGGGCTTCCAACTCATCGATTTTAGCTATTAACATCCCTCTTAACCAGATATATGCCATTATATACTTGGTTATACCTGCCTATTAGCAAGATGCTACTCACAAAAGGTGACCCGGTTGAACGCTTGATGAGTCAATCACATTGATGACCCTGAACTCATCAAAGTTAAAACACTGGTTTAAGTCACGTGAGAGCCGGCTTTCAGAAAGCGAGGACAAACCAAAAGAGGCTACAAGGCCTGCTTCCACTGGAAAGCAAAATCAGACTCGAGCCTCGAAAGCCGGTCTTTATGTCGTGCCTCGAAAGTTGGTTTTTTATTTTACAGTTTGCATTGCTATAATTATCCTGTTATATAGTACTTTGCATTTATATTACAATTATTTGTACATATTGCCTATTTTTTGCAGAAACCGGCCTTTTTTCAGAAAGACCAGGGTCTCATCAATTATGATTCTAATACAACGGCAACATGAATTGCCGGGTTGCATGGCAACCACAGCTTATGATTCTTCTTCAAGCAAATGCAAACTTGAGGAGTCAGTTACAAAAATAACAATTCTGGGTTGCACTGCAACCACGGTCAAGGATTTCTTTCATCACAAAGCATCATCAGTTTAAAGCAAAATACTAAGTGCTCGATGGCACTGGCAGGTCTACGGAGTTTCAGACGAACAGTTATTACAAGCCCCGTCTGGGCGACCCTTATCAAAATTGTTTCAACAGTCAAGCCGGCAGAACGGTCATTAAAGGCTGATAACCGGTAGTTGGATTCCGGGTTGACACCAGTCTGTTCTTCTACAAACCGAAATCCCCGAGTTGGCTTGATCCAACATTTCCTACATCAAAACAAGTGATTAATGATCATTCAAAAAGTCCCAAGTCGCCGTAGGCTGGCGACCCGGCACTTGGGGGCTACAGTGGAGTTGTTTTTCTTCTACATTACAAAAAAGGGTCATTCTCAATACAAGCCCCGAGTTGCTGCAGGCAGTCAACCCGACACTTGGGGGCTACACTATTCAGCTTCAAATTCTACAAGGCTAATAAGTCCCAAGTCGCTGCAGGCATGTGACCCGGCACTTGGGGACTACATCGTTCAGTTGTTTTAACAGATCATAAAGGTCCAAATTGAAGACCCAGCCCATCACATACTGATGCGCCGGCCCTTGGGGGCTACACATGTGAAATGCAAAACATTTAGTTTATAACTGGCGACTCAGATGAAAAACCCGGATTTCCCCAAAGTTGCAACATTTATATTTAAGCAAGTCTTAAGCTATCACTACGTTCCACTCTTAAGACTTGGGGGCTATAGGTAATATGGAGATAAAAAACAGAAGAACACTTTCAAGTTGTCAATTTTGAGCGAGCCGGGTCTCATTTTCTTGGTGGAGGCTTGCAAAGTTCATCTCCTCCAAGTTATTCGTAGAAGGCCCAGAAGCATTGAAAACCGGCTCAACATCAAACGAATTTCTTTTTTCCCAATTTTTTTATCAAGGCGAAGCACTGGAGACCGACTCAAACGTCAGACGGGCTATTTTTCTAATATTTTTCTGCGTGGAACCAGCATCGACAAGTTGATTCTGAAGCTGGCCTGTTGATATGACAAAGAGACCCGAATTTTTGAGGAGCCAGTTCATTGAGTAAGCCGGCTAGTTGAGCGAGCCGGTCCGTTAACACATTGATTATTCTTATTTCAGGAGCTTAGCATGAATAAATTCAAGCTAACCTGGGGGCTAATGTCGGGGGAATTACCTGCGGCTAGACCCGGCAGTCCAAGACATGACCCGGCTAGACTAGAAGGCCCAGGCATGGGTTATCGAGGAAACAACTTGGGCCGGCTCACTATGAGCTAGGAGCCTGCAAGTAACCCGGCCAGGAATATCAAGACCCGGCAAGGGAAGTATGACTCGGCAAGGGAAGCAAGACCCGGTGGAGGACAAACCCGGCCTGGGTTGATTGGTGTGGAAGAGAATACAGGAGCCCTCACGGAGGTAGAACGTGGCCCAGCATCGGGGTGGCCCAGCAAGCCAGTGTTGGACCGTTCGAATAAAGGCCCGGACTAGTATCCGGCTTGTAATAGAAAAGAGACTAGTTGTAGTCCTACTAGAACTCTACATGTAAGCTGGCCCCTTCAACTTATATAAGGAGGGGCGAGGCACCCCAAGAGGGACAAGTCAGGAGAGACAAATCAGTAGGTCTCGAGATAGAGGTAGCGAAAGACCACCCTTGTAATCGAGATCATCATCATCAATAGTAATCAAGCAGGATGTAGGCTTTTACCTCCACCGTGAGGGGCCGAACCTGGGTAAAACTCACGTCTCTCGATTCCGACCAACCCCGTTCAAGCGATCACCTAGTTGCGATGGCCTCAGAACTTAGTCCTTTCACGAGGACATTTGCCGTGACAAAACCACAACAGAAGCGGCCACAGAAGAGGGGCTTAACGCTCCTCCACTGAACAGGTAATCTTATCCATACTATGCTCCCTTTCGGAGACCAAGAATTACCAGCCAGATAAGTTGCTTTTCGTGTAGGCCATCCACAGAAATGCCATTGGCGGAAAGGGCAAACACCTCGGCCCCGAGGAACGACGGGGAGCCGATCTCAGCTATGGGGGGTATTCCTGAAGTACCACAACCGGCCACTTCGGGGACTTGCTCGGCTACCACCTTCGAGGTGGAATGCGCAATGAATCACAGGCGCCGGGCAGCCTCTCTAAGGAGTCCGTTCTTTTCCAGCCAAGAGTTCAACGCCCTCAGTTCGGTGGATGCCTACCTCGGCGCAACCCGTAATGTCTTTGAGAAGGCGGTGGACGTCCTGTCCCAAGGCTTGCAGGTAATTTTGTTTTTTGAATTCTCTTTTGAAGCTTACGATAATTCAACCGGCGCACTCGGCAGTAGCCCCCAAGACATTTGTCGGATGGTACATCTGACAGGTGGATTCGTGTAGCCATAGAGTATGAGTTCAAGAGCCCTCAGCCCCCGAGCCGTAGTATGGGCACGAGTGAGCATGTAGAGGGTTGATAAATCTTGCTTTGAACTTGCAGTCAACTCGGGAGAAAAATGTGAACCTGTCCGAGGAGCTGACCCAAACCAAGACACAGCTTGGCGCCGCGCAGGCGGAGGTTGCACATGTCAAAGCTTTTACCAGAGAAGCGCACGGTAAGTGCGTCTGGTTTGTGGCACCTTGTTGTAAAATATACTAGTTCCATGCCTAATTGCCTTATAATTCATAGCAGCGGTAGTCATTGGGCAGACGGAAAAGGATTTAAAATAGGCCCGTGAGGACCTGGTGTACTCAGAGTCACAGCGGCAGGCCGAGCATCTTATTTTGTCCCGAAGCAAGGATGAAACAAAGGAGCTGAAAGTAAAAAATGCTCAGCAAGCCGAAGAGATTGACCGGCTCAAGGCTCAGTTGGCCACTGCCGAGCAAAGGAATAAGAAAACGGATGAAGAAATATCCGGTGGGTACCTCCCGCCATTCAAAAAGAGCTTTGATGCTTATCATATGCTAATATGTATTTCATATAGTTCTGTTGACAGGTCGGCTGAAAAAGGCCAGTAGCCCCCCGACCGAGGTCGCCCTGATGAAGCTGACTGAGGTGCACGAGCAAGCTCAGACGGCAATGAAAGTTGTGTTTAAGGCTCTATGGCCCGAATGGAATGTGCCCGAGGACATGTCCGAGCTTGCCGATCGCCTCAAAGGGGCTTGGCGCCGAATACTGGCCTGGAAAATTTCGGCCTGTCTGGTGGGCGCGAGGGAAGCGTGGGCCATGGTCAAGACTCACTACACGAGCGTAAAGACAGAATGTCTTGCCGAGGTTGGACCAGTCAGCGCCGACGAGAAGGAGGTGCCAACCTCGTTGGTCTACAATGATGTGATGGCCGCCGCGCGCTTCTCTCAGCGGGACTATTCCCTTAAGTCTTTAATAGACGATGTTGATAAAATGTAAGATATTTGTAACGACTCTATGTAGCTATGTACTTTATGGTATTACAAAATGCTGCTGTTATACAAACTCTGCTAGCCAGCCTTCGGCTTCTCCCTCGACCATAGGCCGAGGAGTGCTTCCTACTTATGACCGAAAAGTGAATCAAATATTTTGGATTGCAAGGCAATCTGGCTATTGGGCTCGGAAAGCAAAGTGAACCAGTACTTGTGTTATATTACGTTTAGGCGTAAGAAACACCCTCCAAGAAAAATAGTTCCGCTATCAGTTCCTTTCCTCGGGTAGTAATGTTTGGCCCGTGTTTAAACAGGTCGGGACACATGTCCGAGGAGAGCATAAAGCCCCCAATGATTGATTGTATATAAAACCAATTGAATGTACTTCCATCGGAGCCAACCAACTATATTCTTAAGAACGCTAGCTTCCGGCTTCACCTCTGAGGTGCATATCCGGCTGACCCGGTAGCAACAATCGTAGAGGTGCTCCCTTTACCCCCTAGACGAAAGATCGGGAACGTAGGGGGTAAGCACAGGAGCCAAGCAACCCAGCTTGGCCAGAACTTAAGTCAAGTTGATGCATACAAAGGCGTACAGCGATTTTATTGGAAGGAGGCACTGAAAGTGCTTCAAAATTTACGCGGCTTCGAATGAAAAGCTATAAGTGTATTGTGTGTCGTACAAATAAGATGCATCCGAGGGAACTGAATCACTTCGGCTTTACCAAACACAACTAGCCAGAAGTTTTAACAACTTGGAAAAAGGAAAGAAATTTTATAGCTATTAAATGCTAAACAGAAGAGTGACCGGAAAGGTAACCCAGGGACGGCTGTAATTAACTGTAAAAACGTCGAAGCAGGGCAGCATTCCAGGGGTGTGGCACCAACCTTTTGTCCTCGGGGTCTCAAATACGATATGCACCTCTGGTGAGTACTTGGTCGATGATGAACGATCCGTCCCATTTCGGGGACAGCTTGTCCTTCTGCTTTTCTAGATTACACCTCATGACCAAGTCGCCTTTATTGAATGCTTTTGTCCGAACCTCCCCGCTCTAGTAGCACCGTGCATGTTGTTGGTAAAAGGTGGAACATGCCCATGCAACATCCCTTTCTTCTTCAAGAGCATCAAGGTCGTCCTGCCGATCCATCTCGGCTTCCCTCTCTTCGTACATCCGCACTCGAGGTGCGTCGTGAATGAGGTCACATGGTAGGACGGCCTCGGCTCCGTACACCATAAAAAAAGGTGTGTAGCCAGTAGACCGGTTGGGCGTGGTACGTAAGCCCCACAATACAGAGTCGAGCTCCTCTACCCAATGACAGTCGGCCTCCTTTAAGGATCAGACTAAACGTGGCTTGATGCCACTCAAAACAAGTCCATTGGCATGTTCAACCTGTCCATTGGTCTAGGGATGGTAAACGGAGGCGTAATTGAGTTGAATACCCATTTTGGCGCACCACGCCTTGACCTCTTTGGCGGTAAAATTAGTGCCATTGTCTGTGATTATACTATGAGGAACACCATAACGGTGTACTACGTCGGAGATGAATTCCACGACCGGCGCCGCCTCGGCTGTAGTCATCGGCTTTGCCTCAATCCATTTTGTGAATTTATCTACCATGATGAGTAAGTATTTCTTTTTGTGCGATCCCCCTTTAAGAGGGCCGACCATGTCAAGCCCCCAGACCGCAAAAGGCCAGGTGATCGGAATGGTCCGAAGAGCCGTGGGAGGCATGTGACTTTGGTTGGCGAACACCTGGCAACCGGGACACCGCTGAACCAAAGTTTTAACGTCTTGCCTGGCGGCAGGCCAATAAAATTTGGCTCGGAAGGCCTTGCTTACCAAGTACCGAGCTGTGGCATGATGGCCGCTCATGCCGGAATGGATTTCAGCGAGGAGCTTGCGCCCTCCCTCTTCGTTTATACACCTCTGGAGGATGCCGGTGATGCTTCTTTTGTATAGCTCGCCTTCATGGACCCGATAGGCCTTTGAGCGGCGAATTAGTCTTCGCGCTTCGGTTTGGTCCTTGGGTAACTCATTATGGAGCAGATATCCGAGGAAGGGCTTGGTCCATGGCGCGATAACTGCCATGACTTCATGGGCCGAGGATGTCTCTTCGATAGCTGAGACTCCAACTACTCCCCCGTCTTTCTCGGCTGCCAGAGAGCTAACCCTTCCGGAGTCCGAGGCGGGCGACGTGGTGCTCCCATCTTGCCAGACCACGGACGACTTGAAGAGCCATTCTAAGAACGTATTTTCTGGAACCGGGTCGCGTTTAGCGCCCATTCTGGTGAGAACATCAATGGCTTGATTACTGTCTCGTGGGATATGATGGAATTCCAAACCTTCAAAGAGAGCTAATATGGCTAGAACGGCATTTCAATACGTCGTCATTTTTGGGTCCTTCGCGTCGAACTCACCATTAACATGCGATATCACTAGGTTGGAGTCACCTCGGACCTCCAGACGCTGGATTCCCATGGTCACTGCAATCCGCAGGCCATGTAGCAAGGCCTCGTATTCGGCCACGTTATTTGAGTCCACATACATGATTTGTAGTACGTATCGTATGTTATCACCAGTAGGTGAGGTGAGGACTACTCCGGCCCCCAATCCGGCCAGCATCTTGGAGCCGTCGAAGTACATTGTCCAATGTGAATATGTACTGTACTCTCTTGGGAGTTCGGCCTCTGTCCATTTGGCCACGAAATCTGCCAGCACCTGAGATTTAATACCTCGGCATGAGCGAAATGTGATTTTGAAAGGTAGGAGTTCGGTTGCCCATTTTGCAATACGACCAGTTGCGTCCCTATTGTTGATGATGTCGCCCAGGGGGACCTCGGATGCCACGGTGATAGAACACTCCTGGAAGTAGTGCCGTAGCTTCCGAGATGCCATAAAAACTGCATAGGCGATATTCTGGTAGTGAGGATACCTTGTTTTACACGGGGTTAATACCTCAAAAACATAGTATGGAATTTGTGGCCTTCATCATCTCATTTGACTACGAGGACCGCACTGACTCTTGGTTTGTTGCCGAGATGTATAGCAACATCGGCTCTCCTATTCCTGGCGCTGCCAATAAGGGGTTGGTGGCGAGGAGCCTTTTGATTTCTTCTAGAGCGTCTCCTGCCTCACTTGTCCATTTGAAGTTCTTTGTTTGCTTCAGCAACTTGTACAGCGATAAAGCCTTCTCCCCGAGTCGAGAGATGAAGCGGCTGAGGGTGGCCACGCAACCAGTGCGTTTCTGAACATGCTTGAGCTCGGTGGGGATTTCTAATGCGGCCAAGGCACGGATTTTTGCCAGATTGGCCTCGATTCCTCTATGGGAAACAATGAATCTGAGCAATTTGCCCGCTGGTACCCCGAAGACGCACTTCTCCGGATTGAGCTTTATGTGGTAGACCCAGAGGCTAGCGAATATTTTGCCAAGATCCTTTACTAGCTCCCGGACGTCCCTGGTTTTTACAACCACGTTATCGACGTAAGCCTCTGCTGTTTTGCCGATGTGTTTTTCCAGGCATGTCTGGATCATGCGTTGATAAGTTGCGTTGGCGTTTTTTAATCCGAACGGCATTGTGTTGAAGCAGAACGGCCCGTTGGGTGTTATAAAGGTTGTTGCTTCCTGGTCGGATTCCTTCATTTTTATTTGATGGTATCCCGAATATGCGTCCAAGAAGCAGAGGGAGTCATGTCCAGCCGTGTCGTCAATGATCTGGTCGATGCGCGGCAGTGGGAAGGGGTCCTTGGGGCAGGCTTTGTTAATGTCTTTGAAATCAACGCAAAGCCGCCAGGACTTATCCTTTTTCGGCACCATGACCAGGTTAGCCAACCATTCAGGGTCTTTGATCTCGCGAATGAACCCGGCTTCTAACAGCTTGGCCAGTTCTTCTCGCATAGCTTGATGCTTGGGCTCGGAGAATCACCGAAGTGCTTGCTTGACTGGTTTGAATCCTCTTGTAATGTGCAAGCTGTGTTCGGCTAAGTTTCTTGGGATGCCGGGCATGTCTGAGGGATGTCAGGCGAATATGTCCCAATTTTCCCGAAGGAAATTACGGAGGGCTTCGTCGATTTCTGGGTCCAGCTGGGCACCGATGGACGCCATTTTTTTGGGTCTGTGCTACTTGCAGCTTGCGTTGGTATTTTCCCCGAAGAGGAAGGGATGATGCAGCACAGTAGAGGTAAGTATTTCCCTCAGTTATGAAACCAAGGTTATCAATCCAGTAGGAGAATCATGAAACACCTCGTTAGCAGTACCTGCACACAAACAACAAATCCTTGCACCCCACGCAAACGAGGGGTTGTCAATCCCTCGGCGGTCAATTACAAGATTAAATTGTATGGTGATAGATAGATAGATTAAACAAAAATACAAAATAAAATAAATAAAAGAAAAGTGCAGCAAGGTATTTTTAGGGTTTTTAATATATGATTTAGATAGACCCAGGGCCATAGTTTTCACTAGAGGCTTCTCTCAAGAAAATAGCATAGGGTGGGTAGACAAATTACTGTTGGGCAATTGATAGAAAAGCAAATAATCATGATGATATCCAAGGCAATTATCATGTATATAGGCATCACGTCCGAGACAAGTAGACCGACTCCTGCCTGCATCTACTACTATTACTCCACACATTGACCGCTATCCAGCATGCATCTAGTGTATTAAGTCCATAAAGAACGGAGTAACGCCTTAAGCAAGATGACATGATCTAGACAAAGTAAACTCATGCATGAATAAACCCCATCTTTTTACCCTTAATAGCAACAATACATACGTGTCATGTCCCTTTCTGTCACTAGGATTGAGCACCGCAAGATCGAACCCATTACAAAGTACCTCTTCCCATGGCAAGATAAATCAATCTAGTTAGCCAAACCAAATCAATAGATTGGAGAAGAAATACGAAGCTATAATAATCATGCACAAAAGATATCAGAGAAGACTCAAATAATAGTCATGGATAATCTGATCATAAACTCACAATTCATCAGATCCCAACAAACACACCGCAAAAAGTGATTACATCGGATAGAACTCCAAGAACATCGAGGAGAACATTGTATTGAAGATCAAAAAGAGATAAGAAGCCATCTTGCTACTAACTATGGACCCGAAGGTCTGTGGTAAACTACTCACGCATCATCAGAAGGGCAGCAAGGTTGATGTAGAGCCCCTCCGTGATCGATTCCCCCTCCGGCGGAGTGCCGGAAAAGGCCCCCAGATGGGATCTCTCGAGAACAGAAGCTTGCGGCGGCGGAAAAAGTATTTCGTGGACTCCTCTGTTGGTTTCCCGATTTTTGGGAATTTATAGTGGTGGAATTAGGTCAAAAGAGGCAGAGGTGGGCCCACGAGGCACCAGGGCGTGCCTGCCCCCCCCAGGCGCGCCCTGGTGGCTCGTGGCCACCTCCTGGGGCTTCTGGCCTTCTCCCGAAGCTTCTAGTGTTTGTTATGTCCAGAAAAAAATCTCCAAAAAGTTTCGTGGCATTTGGACTTCGTTTGGTATTGATATTCTGTAAAACCAAAAACAGGCAGAAAACAGCAACTGGCACTGGGCACTAAGTTAATAGGTTAGTCCCAAAAAATGATATATTATTGCTGTAAATGTATATAAAAACATCCAAGATTGATAATATGACAGCATGGAACAATCAAAAATTATAGATACGTTGGAGATGTATCAGTCCGTTGGGTGTACTTGAAATTTAACAATTTCATCAGCCGGTTTGAATGATGTCGATTTAGACCTCTTGTCTAGAATGATGTCGTCCGAGTTGACCGTGGCCTGGAGTGTCGTCAGCTCTTCGGCTGTGAAGGCCTCTGCCAGCGATTCGAGAGTGAGTGAGGCTGTTTTAGTTTTGGCCCTAAGTGCCCTCCCTGGGTTGCTGGTTACGGTTGGTGAAGCCATCATTCCAAGGTGATCAAACAACGAGCTCTCAATGAAAGCACCAATGTCAGTGTAAAACCGGCAGATCTCAGGTAGGGGGGCCGAGCTGTGAGATCGGATCGATGGGTAACAGGAGATGAGGGACATGGTGTTTTACCTAGGTTCGGGCCCTCTCTAAGGAGGTAAAACCCTATGTCCTGCTCTTGTTTATATTTGTGGATGTATTAAGGTACAGAGTTGATCTACCTCGAGATCATAAGTTGTGGTCTAAACCTAGGGGAAGATGTGTGTATCTCTGCCCCTACGGACTAAACCCTCTGGTTTATATAGGCACCAGGGGTATCTAGGGTTACACAGGGTCGGTTACCATCTAGGAATTACATGCCGAATCTCATATCCTTGGGGTACACACAAAGTCTTCGGTGAGGCCCGATATGTTGGTTCTTCAAGTTGGAAGCTTCCGGAGTCCTTGCTCTTTGACGGGCCTTGAGTCCGGCCCATGGACTAGATCGACTAGGCCGGGACCCCCTAGTCCAGGACACCGTCAATCGTGCAACATAGCAAGACAAAGCATATTGAGATCCGTCATCATTTCATTCGGGATCACATCAAGCATGGGGAGATTGACCTTATATTTGTAGGAACTCAAGAGCAACTAGCGGATATTTTCATGAAGCCTTTGGATGAAGCAAGATTTCGCGAGTTAAGGCATGTGCTAAATATCATTGATTTGAGCAATGTGGCTTGAGGCAATGCACATCCCACCGCATTCATCTTTTTATCCTGTTCTAGATGTAGGCTTGGACATAGGGGGAGTGTTGTTCCCTTCATGAACTCACACTCTCCTTATTATGCATAAATAGAATCAATCTTTCACATTGGCCATTATTGATGGTACTTGTGCTTCAAAGATGACTTTTGGTCTTGGACCCAAAGGTTAAAATCTTCGCGGTGCCAAACTATTTGACTCAAAGATAGGTGGCTCCGGCCACCGACCCTCTTCTCCAAGAAGAGGTTTGGTTCTCTTTGGATTTGATTGGTTTATCTAGACTTTAGGTCCTTTGAGTTTTGCTTCACTCTAAGGTTGCTCTTGTCTTTTCCTTCCTTTGCCTTGGAGTGTTCCTTCCCATTTGCTGTGTTTTGAGTCTCCAACCCAAGCCATTCCTCATCTACAAACCTCTCTTATACTTGCATAAGCCACCTTCCCTAAACTTGAACTTGGCTATTTTCTACCTTGCAAGTGGTACTACCGCTGGTTCTGGGACGGTACTACCACTTAAAGTGGTACTACCGTGCCTGACCTACCACTGAGGTAGTAGTACCGGCCTCCTGCCATTCTTAGTACCGGGGCGGTAGTACCAGCCACAGCGGTACTACCGCTTAGACCGCTGCGGAGGGTGGGGATAAGTGGACAGGCACGCGGGTTTCCAACCCCCCATACCCATTCACTTCGTCTCCTTCCCATGAACTCCTCTCCAAGCGATGAAAACTGTCGTGCCCGCCGCTGGCTTGCCGCATCCGGGTCGTCTTCCTCGATTACGACCGGTGGGATCAATACCCACCTTCTCCTCTTGCCATGGACGTCGGTATTTCCCTCGATCGTCTCTCCTACGGTTCTATCTTTTGAATCTAGGTTTTTAGGGCAATGCGGGTTTGTTCGTCGATTTTTGGCTAAATCATGGCATGTTTAGGACGAGGAATAACCGCTAGATAGGAGAGTAGGGGTAATTTTGCAGCTATTTTGTACTTTTGTGGTTCCGGTACTACCGGATCTCGCGCCGGTAGTACGCCTGAGATACAGGCAGTACTACCGCTCTTCCCAGAGCGGTACTACCGCTTGTGCCTCAAGTGATACTGCCGCTGTGAGTCCAGTACTGCCGCTTGAACCACAGGAATTCAGAATTGCTGCAAGACTGTCCTTCTCTCAATTTTATGTCCTTGGCTTATGCATCTCGTTTACACCTACTTTTCCCTTCTATCTTGTGTCGTGTTTAGGTGGTAGTGGCTCTCGTCACTATGTGGCTCGTCGCAAGAACCCGAAACACGGCCGTACTACTTCTGTGAGTGAAGTCGAAGAAGCACCTGTTAGGCAGTCAGCAAAGAAGACCGTTGCCAAGAAGAAGACGGACAATGCCAAGTCTGTGATGGAGATGAATGCCGAGGAATATTGGGCTTATCGTGAGAGGAATCCCTACACTCATCCTCAAGAGCCAACTTTGCAGGGTCACCCTTTCTGAAACAGGCATCAGGCATTCGTGTACCATGAGGTGATTGATACATCTCCAACGTATCTATAACTTTTGATTGTTCCATGCTATTATATTATCAATCTTGAATGTTTTATATGCATTTATATACTATTTTATATCATTTTTGGGAACTAACCTATTAACCCAGTGCCTAGTACCAGTTGCTGTTTTCTGCTTGTTTTTGGTTTTCCAGAAAATCAGTACCAAACGGAGTCCAAATGCTATGAAACTTTTTGACAATTTTTTTCTGGACAAAAGAGACCCTAGAAGCTTCGGGAGGAGGCCAGACGGCAAACGAGGAGACGGCAAGGCAACAGGGCGTGCCCAGGGGGTAGGCGCGCCATGTTACCTTGTTGGCCCCACGTGGCTCCGTCTGACCTAATTCCACTTCTACAAATTCTCAAATATTGGGAAACCAACAGAGAGCCACCCAAAATAACTTTTCCGCTGCCGCAAGCTTCTGTTCTTCTGCGATCCCATCTGGAGGCCTTTTCCGGTACTCTGCCGGAGGGGGAATCGATCACGGAGGGCTTCTACATCATCCTTGCTGCCTTCCAATGATGTGTGAGTAGTTCACCACAGACCTACGGGTCCATAGCTAGTAGCTGGATGGCTTCTTCTCTCTCTTTGATATTCAATACAATGTTCTCCTCGATGTTCTTGGAGTTCTATTCGATGTAATCTTCTTTTGCGGTGTGTTTGTTGGGATCCGATGAATTGTGGGTTTATGATCTGAATATTCATGAGAAGTAATTGAGTCTTTTCTAAACTTTGTTATGTGTGATTGTTATAGCTTTGTATTTCTCTCCGATCTATCCATTTGGTTTGGCCAACTAGATTGATTTATCTTCAGTGGGAGAGGTGCTTTGTGATGGGTTCAATCTTGCGGTGCTCTATATCCCAGTGACAGAAAGGGACAAGACACGTATTTGTATTGTTGCCATTAAGGGTAAAATGATGGGGTTTATTCATATTAGTTGACTTTACTTTGTCTACGTCATGTCATCTTGCTTAAGGCGTTACTCTGTTTTTATTAACTTAATACCCTAGATGCATGCTGGATAGCGGTCGATGGGTGGAGTAATAGTAGTAGATGCAGGAAGGAGTCGGTCTACTTGTCTCGGACGTGATGCCTATATACATGATCATTGCCTTGAATATCGTCATAACTATGCGCTTTTCTATCAATTGCCCAATAGTAATTTGTTTACCCACCGTATGCTATGTGCTCGAGAGAGAAGCCTGTAGTAAAAACTATGGCCCCCGGGTCTACTTAAATCATATATAAAAACCAAAATATATTTGCTGCAATTTTATTTCTTTTATTTTGTTTTGCAATTTATCTATCTACCACTACAAGATTTAGTCCTTGCAAGTAACGAGTTCAAGCGGAGTGATGACCCTCTTGCCCGCGTTGGTTGCAAGTATTTGCTTTTGTGTGTGCAGGTGCTATTCATGAGGCTTTATGTGATTCTCCTACTGGTTCGATAACCTTGGTTCTCACTTAGGGAAATACTTATCTCTATTGTACTGCATCTCCTCTCCTCTTCGAGGAAAATCCCAACGCAGCTCACAAGTAGTAGTGATCTTGTCCAAGAAGAATTCCTATGTCAAGACCAAGTCTATCAACATCGAGCACATGCAGAAGAATGTGGAGTACTTTGGAGAGTCACTGGCTCTCTGTGAGCAGTTTGACATCATGAAGATCATCACGTTCAACAACGACTTTGACTCTGATTTGGTGGCCCAGTTCTATAACACACTGTACCTTGGGACTGATGATGCCAGGACTATGTATTGGATTACTCATGGTAGACGCATGCAGTATACCTGGAAGGTGTTCATGAACAGTCTGGGATACAATAATGATGGGTTGGACAACCCTCTTGGTCTTTGCCCTCATGGGAAGACGGCTCCCACTCACAAGGCCAAGTTGCTTTGCTACACCAACATCAAGAGGGGGCCCAAGGGAGAGGTCAAGGAGCTGATTCCATTTCTGGACATTATGTATCGCATCTTCAAGCACTCGCTTTTCCCTAGAGTTGGGAACTTTGACATGGTTCATGCTTACCAGGTTGACATGCTTCTCATGTGCCAGAAGGAGAAAGGCAAGACCTCTGTTCTGGCCGAGATCTCTTCTGCAGCCTATGGGTGCAAGGTGCCTATTTATGCTCTGTTCATCTACAAGCTCATTGTGGACACTTGGCACTCGCAGTTCCCGGAGGAGATTCTAGAGCATGGACCGCTAGTTACTCATGAGGAGATCAGGCTAAGGAAGAAGAAGCACTGGGGCTCTACACAGGTTCCTGAGACTGAGATTCCGTGGTGAGTCAGCGAGTCAGAGGAGCCTGACTATGTGCCTGCACCAGAGCAGTCAAGATGGGCTGCAAAGCTCAAGAGGAAGGCCAAGAAGGTTTTCTGCCTTCAGATTGATGCACAACACAAGATGTACGAGGCTCATGTGAAAGAGAAGCTAGCTCGCCAGCGTCAGATATTGATGTTGAGGAAGTTGGACATTGCTGTTGTGAGTGGCTTTGAGAAGAAGGTCACTTCTGAGGAGAGGTGGATCTCCAAGAACAGTCGTTGGACAGACTGATGATTCCACTGCTGCCACTTCCACTCCTCCACCTATTGATGATGAGGAGATCGTCGAGGAGTTCGAGGGTCATGAGGATGATGAGGAGACCGACGAGTCCATGGATGGGGAGTAGGCTACCACCTCAGGACATTTAGTCAATCTTTGCCTTTTTGTCGTCTTGATGCCAAAGGGGGAGAGAGTTTAGGACCAGGTGATTTGTAGGGTTGCCGAGTCACAAGCTCTTTTTATTTGCTTTGGTTTTATGCTTGTGAACTCTTTTATCTTATTTGCTTTGGTTTGAGACCTGGTGACTTTGCTTAAGTATGGTGTGAGACATACGCTATCCTATCTATCTTATTATGTCGTATTATCTGTGTGTATGTAGCTATGCTTATCTTAGTGCCCTTTATCTTCAATGCTCTCATACTCCTACTTGCAACCATGCCTAGATCATTTATATTTAGTTTGTTGCAAGTATTGCCTTGTCTATAAAATATAGGGGGAGTGTTGATCCTAGTGTGTGTGCTTTGCATTCCAAAAGCATATTCAAATAGTGCACATATCTAGGGGGAGCCCGTTTATATTTTGTAGATTGTCGGTTTGCATTCTATTCTTTGATATCCTTTGTGCAAATCGAGTGTTGTCATCAATCCACCAAAAAGGGGGAGATTGTTAGGGCATATTTCTCTCTAATGATTTTGGTGATTGATGACAATGCGTTTTACGGACTAACCACAATTAGCATTTCAGATATTCGAATATGTAGAACAAGATGGTTTTAATTCCCCTCGGTGAAAGAACGAGTGAAGACGGGTTTTTCGGTGTTTCTTTTTGGTGGACTTGAGTCGTAGGAAATTTGTACTATTAAGAGGGGGTCGCTTTGGAAAGGTGTGGGTGGAATCTATCACGTACACATACTCATTTGCACCCACTAACCCTTTCCGCAACATGGAGGTGTCCACTGTTTTGTGCTTGGGCAAGTTGTCAGCACCCAAGCGGTAGTACTGCTATGGTCCACGGTAGTACCGCTTAGCGATACTTCCTCAGACCAGTACCACATCCACTACCGGGAGTGGCCTTCTGTAGGCCTACCCTTAATTAACGGTAGTAGCACGGTAGAAGAATGGTAGTACCGCTCCACGGTACTTCTGCGTTCTACTGCTGCTGCTACTACCGCCTATTTTGGGGCTGTTGTTGCCCTTTCAACATATATTGTACTAGGGCGGCTATAAACCAGTAGTACGGCTCCATGCGGTACTTCCGCTTTGGCGCCACCTCTGTACCATGGTTTCTCTGTGTTGCGTGACCCAAAGCGGTAGTACCGCTGAAGGATGGATGGTAGTGCCGCTCTGGCAACACTACCGCTCCTGCACTGAACGTGCTCTCTAGCCATAGCTGGAACTGCTGCTTGAAGCGGTAGTACCGCTCCTAGGAGTGGTAGTACCGCTTTACTGTGGGCTGGGCAGAAAACGGTTGGATTTGTGTCCCACTATATAAAGGGGGTCTTCTTCCCCAAGAAGACCCACCTCTTATCCCCTTGCTTCATTGTTGCCCCCAAAGCTCATTTTCGCCCGATCTCTCTCCCTAGACATCAAAACTTGTTGAGTCTAGGGTTTGGAGGAGAGGGCCTCGATCTACACTTCCACCAAGAGAAATTTGATTCCCCCCACTAATACCTTGCGGATCTTGTTACTCTTGGGTATTTGGGCACCCTAGACGGAAGAGGTCACCTCGGAGCCACAATCCATTGTGGTGAAGCTTCGTGGTGGCGTTGGGAGCCTCTAATTAAGTTGTGGAGAGAGCCCCAACCTTGTTTGTAAAGGTTCGGTCACCGCCTTCAAGGGCACCACTGGTGGAATCTCGGCATCTTGCATTGTGCGAGGATACGAGGAGAATACGGTGGCCCTAGTGGCTTCTTCGGGAAGCATTGTGCCTCCACACTGCTCCAACGGAGACGTACCTTCCCCTAAAGGGAGGGAACTTCGGCAACACATCCTCATCTCCATCGACTCCACTTGTGGTTATTTCTATCCTTTACTTTGTGCAAGCTATATTGTGTTCGTATCTTGTGCTTGCTTGTGTTGCTCTTCTTGTGCTCATCATATAGGTTGTCCACCTAGTTACATCTCTAGACATCCAATTTTGTTGTTAACCCTACACTACTGGGAAAAGGCTTATAGGTGAACCTAAATGAGTGGCGGGCGGGACGAGTTACCCGCCACTGCTCTCCTTGTAGCAGTGGCAGGCGGAAAAGCGCGCCCGCCACATCTAAACTGTTCCAAATTTGTCCGCGTGATAAAATCTAACAGTGGCAGGCGAACACTAGCGCCCGCCACTGCTCATTTGGTCAGCAGTGGCGGGCACAACTTTTGCCCGTCACAGCTAAATTGTGGTACCCACCAACAATGAGTGAGTAGGAGGTCGATAGTATGCTATCTTAGCAGTGGCGGGTGCTCGTTAGTGCCTGCCACCTATTCTCGCCTTTGGGGTGGCGGGCTCTATCTTGCGCCCGTCACTCGTACAGTAACGACGGTGGCAGTTTGTTTTTCGCCCAAAAACTGACTCGCCCCCAAAACTTCCCATTTCTCCCACCCGCGCCTCCCCCCTCCCCCGAAATCTCGCCGCTCCTCGCCTCTGCGCCCCTCGTCACCGCCGCTCCTCGCCGTCGCGCCCGTCCTCGTCGCTGCTGCTCCTCGCCGCCACGCCCGTCCTCATCGCCGCCGCTCCTCGCCGTTGCGCCCGTCCTCGTCGTCGCCGCTCCTCACCGCCGTAGGCATGGCCTCCTCCTCCAACAACAGATGCATCACGTCACCACTGCCACCGCAGAGCTCCTCCCTGATGGCTAGCCCTGCGGCCATGTCGCCCTCCTCCACCAACATCGGAGACCTGGCACCGCCTTTGAACGCCAAGCACACCACCTCTCCGGTATGGTCAGATTTGTGTGTAGGGTAAATACTACTAGTAGTTTAGAAATACATGCCAATGTTTCTATAGGGTAAATAGAAGTACAGATTTGATCGATATTTAGCATGGATTAAATTTGAGTAGTGTGTCTTAGTGTTATTTGTGCTTAGAGTAATTACGAGTAGATTAGAAATAATTTGTATAAGATCTATTGTAGTATCATTGGCTTATATTTGTAGGTATTGACATGAGTGCCAGTGTTTTGGTGAAATGTTGATTCATTTCCATTTCGTCGAGTTATGGCACTTGTTATGTCTTCTTTTTAGCAAATGTCATGTCGAATTATTTCTTCATATTTTGCCTAGGATTCATTGTAGTGTGGTTGGCTTATAGTTGTAGGTATTGACATGAGTGCCAATGTTTTCACGAAACGTCAATTCATTTCCGTTTCGTCGAGTTCTGGCACTCGTTATGTCTTCTTTTTAGAAAATGTCATGTCGAATTATTTCTTTCATACTTTGCCTAGGATTCATTGTAGTGTGGTTGGCTTATAGTTGCAAGTATTGACATGAGTGCCAATGTTTTCGCGAAATGTCGATTCATTTCTGTTTCACTGAATTTCTGGCACTCGTTATGTCATCTTTTTAGCAAAGGTCATGTCAAATTTTTTCTTTCATTTTTTGCCTAGGATCCATTCTAGTGTGGATGGCTTATATTTGTAGGTATTGACATGAGTGCCAATGTTTTATCAAAATGTCAATTCATTTCTGTTTCACCGAATTTCTGGCACTCGTTTTGTCCTCTTTTTAGCAAAGGTCATGTCGAATTTTTCTTTCATTGTTTGTTTTTTATGCTTTATGACTCATAATTGCCACACTAATTTTTAGCAAACGAACAAATGGATTCCGGAGAACCATCTTCTATGGACCCCTTAGCTCAGCATCATAAAAAGGGCAGAAAGCGAAAGAAGAAATCAGCCAATGAACCTACCGCCAGTAAGGCACCAGAAGAAAATGTGGTGAATGTCCCTACCAGTTAGGGCGTATGGCGAATGTTTACGCCCGGCGAACCAATGTTACCACAACATATGTTGAGTGCACTCAGCATTGAAATTCAGCTTCTAGACAAAGACGTAGTAGCTATGTCAGGAAAGGGTGAGATGTATTACACCGCCAATGTTATAGATGGTCTTGGATTTGTCGACGCATTCCCTGCTGATAAAATATATCTCGGGTTTGATAGTGTGGTCAACGACAATATTTTCTATGTGGACGTAGTCAGGCCGTCTTTAATGAGGCTTTGGTCACTCTGGCATGCTACAAATCCATTACTCTGGAATGAAGAAGTTGCCTTCCTTGATCCGTATATCATGCATTGTGGCAATGTGGATTTTGATAAAGGCCAGAGTCTTATCGCGACTTACCTCCAGAATACCATTCTTGATAGTCCTCGGCACAAGCACAACTTTATCGTGCCTTACTTTGAAACGTAAGTTCATTCCTTTTTGCTTGCACATATATACCTGACTACTTCGATGTTAATCTCATTCATGTTACATTGTTCAATTGTTTTGCACAACAATGAGCACTGGATTGTCATCGCACTAATGCCCCGAGACGGCCGAGCTTATTTCTTTGATTCTAGGAGAGACCCTAAGAAGCCGTGGACCGATCTGAAGAAACTTCTCAATGTTGCTCTTATGATGTGTCATAAGTCCGACCATAAGAAAATGCCGTATTCGCAGTTCAAATTTAACACTAGCTTCTGTTGCCGGCAACAACCGAAAGATGAAACCATGCACATGTCTGGCTACTATGCCATGGTCTTCATGGATGACTATGTGCGCACGGGACCACTTTTGAGAAGTGATTCAATGTTGCATAAATAGTCCAAAGAGAATGAGAACCAAGTTAAGCTAGCTCACTTTTGGACAGAGCATAAGCACCTTCAGAGGGTGCTCACGAATATCATCAATCGCCATGTAGTGAGGGATGAGGGGATGTTCTGCTACGGGGCAGAGAGTGCTACTTGTAAGCTGCGTAGGGATTTTCCCCGAAGAGGAGGGAAGATGCAGTACAATAGAGATAAGTATTTCCCTCAGTGAGAACCAAGGTATCAATCCAGTAGGAGAACCACGCAAAACCTCGTGAGCAGCACCTACACACACAAAAGCAAATACTTGCACCCAACGCGGGCAAGAGGGTTGTCAATCCCCTTGAACTCGTTATTTGCAAGGATTAAATCTTGTAGTGGTAGATAGATAAATTGCAAAAGAAATTAAAAGAAAGGAAATTGCAGCAAATATATTTAGGTTTTCTTTTTATGATTAAAGTAGACCCGGGTGCCACAGTTTTCACTAGAGGCTTCTCTCTTGAACACATAGCATACGTTGGGTAGCCAAATTACTGTTGGGCAATTAATAGAAAAGCGCATAGTTATGATGATATTCAAGGCAATGATCATGTATATACGCATCACGTCCGAGACAAGTAGACCGACTCCTGCCTGCATCTACTACTATTACTCCACCCATCGACCGCTATCCAGCAAGCATCTAGGGTATTAAGTTAATGAAAACGGATTAACACCTTAAGAAAGATGGCATGATGTAGACAAAGTAAACCCAATCAATATGAATAAACCCCATTGTTTTACCCTTAATGGAAACAATACAAATACGTGACTTGTCCCTTTCTATCACTGGGATATAGAACACTGCAAGATTGAACCCATTACAAAGCACCTCTCCCGCTGAAGATAAATCAATCTAGTTGACCAAACCAAATGGATATATCGGAGAGAAATACAAAGCTATAATAATCATGCATAAAAGAATTCAGAAAAGACTCAAATATTTCTCATGAATAATTTGATCATAAACCCACAATTCATCGAATCCCAACAAAAACACCGCAAAAGAAGATTACATCGAATAGAACTCCAAGAAGATCGAGGAGAACATTGTATTGAAGATCAAAGAGAGAGAAGAAGGCATCTAGCTACTAGCTATGGACCCATTGGTCTGTGGTAAACTACTCACACATCATCAGTAGGGTAGCAAGGTTGATGTAGAAGCCCTCCGTGCTCGATTCCCCCTCCTGCAGAGTACCGGAAAAGGCCTCCAGATGGGATCGCGGAAGAATAGAAGCTTGCGGCAGCGGAAAGTTATTTCGTGGAGCTCTCTGTTGGTTTCCCAATATTTGAGAATTTATAGAAGTGGAATTAGGTCAAAAGGAGCCACGAGGGGCCCACAAGGCATCTTGGCACGCCCCCCAGGGGCGTGTGGGGTTGCCTTGTCACCTTCTCGTGAGGCTTCTGGTCACCTCCCGAAGCTTCTAGGGTCTCTTTTATCCAGAAAAAAATTGTCAAAAAGTTTCGTAGCGTTTGGACTTCGTTTGGTACTGATTTCCTGAAAAACCAAAAACAAGCAGAAAACAGCAACTGGCACTGGGCACTAGGTTAATAGGTTAGTCCCAAAAACTGATATAAAATAGCATATAATTGCATATAAAACATCCAAGATTGATACTATAATAGCATGGAACAATAAAAAATTATAGATATGTTGGAGACGTATCAACATCCCCAAGCTTAATTCCTGCTCGTCCTCGAGTAGGTAAATGATAAAAACAGAAATTTTGATGTGCAATGCTACCTAACGTGTTTATCATGTAATCTCTTTACGGTATAAATATTAAGAAACGATGAATTGACAATATCAACATAATAATCTCCATGAACATAAGAAGCATAATCATTAAACTTTCAAAATATATGATCCTTAACGAATGTTATTCCCCACTCATTTTATCATGTTAGCATGGCATGACTCCGCCTTCACCGCATAAATACAAATCATGAGCACCCCGGTGTAAAACCAGGCAATTGGATCGTACTTCTAGCGTGCTTCAGCATTTTCAACTTCACGCAATACATGAGCGTGAGCCATGTATATAGCACAAGGTGGAATAGAATGCGGTGGTAGGGATTAATATGGAGAAGTCAAAAAGGAAGAAAGTCTCACATCAACTCGGCGGATCAACGGACTATGGAGATGTCCATCAATCGATATCAATGCGAGGAGTAGGGATTGCCATGCAATGGATGCACTAAGAGCTATAAGTGCATGAAAGCTCAAACTGAAACTAAGTGGGTGTGCATCCAACTTGCTTGCTCATGAAGACCTCGGGCATTTGAGGAAGCCCATCATCAGAATATACAAGCCAAGTTCTATAATGAAAAATTCCCACTAGTATATGAAAGTGACAACTCAGGAGACTCTCTATATGAAAAAACATGGTGCTGCTCTGAAGCACAAGTGTGGTAAAGGATAGCAACATTGCCCCTTCTCTCTTTTTCTCTCATTTTTTTTGCTGGACTATTTTTGGCCTTTTTTCATCCGGAGCCTCATCCCGACTTGTGGGGGAATCACAGTCTCCATCATCCTTTCCTCACTGGGACAATGCTCTAATAATGATGATCATCACACTTTTATTTACTTACAACTCGATATTACAACTCGATACTAGAACAATATGACTCTATATGAATGCCTCTGTCAGTGTACCAGGATGTGCAATGATCTAGCGTATCATGTATAAAAAATGATGAATGGTGGCTGAGCCACAAATACTATGTCAGCTATATGATCATGCAAAGCAATATGACAATGAAGTTGCGTGTCATATAAACGGAACAGTGGAAGTTGCATGGCAATATATCTCGGAATGGCTATGGAAATGCCATAATAGGTAGGTATGGTGGCTGTTTTGAGGAAGATATAAGGAGGCCTATGTGTGATAGAGCGTATCATATCACGGGATTTGGATGCACCGGCGAAGTTTGCACCGACTCTCGAGGTGAGAAAGGGCAATGCACGGTACCGAAGAGGCTAGCAAATTGCGGAAAGGTAAGAGTGCGTATAATCCATGGACTCACATTAGTCATAAAGAACTCACATACTTATTGCAAAGCCTATTAGACATCGAAGCAAAGTAATACTCGCATGCCCCTAGGGAGGAGGTTGGTAAGAGTTAACCATCGCGCACCCCCGATTATAACAGCACTCAAGGATTTCATTTTAGACATAATAATGCTCGGACCTCCCCACCATGCCATAACCAACACTTAGATGAGAAGTCAATAACAAGCTTTAATACCGATATTTCTACTAACCAATGATCATGAACCTATATCCTTTCATATTACGACATCAATATCATTAAACCACATGTTTCATATTTAGTGATCAACATGAAAGTTTTTATTATATCCCTCTTGAATACCTATCCTTTATGGACCAATCTTATAACCCGTGCAAATTGCCATTACTATTTATTAGACTCTCAAAAAGATTTAAGTGAAGCATGAGAGTGCAACTATTTCTTTAAAATATAACCATTGTCGTGCTCTAAAAGATATAAGTGAAGCACTAGAGCAACTGCCTAGCTCAAAAGATATAAGTGAAGCACATAGAGTATTCTAACAAATCACGATAAATGTGTGTCCCTCTCAAAATGTGTGTTCAGCAAAGATGATTGTGGCAAACTAAAAAATCAAACAAAGAAAATAAAACTATTGCACATGATGCTCCAAGCAAAACTCATATCATGTGACGAAAATATAGCTCCAAGTGATATACCGATAGATTGTAGACGAAAGAGGGGATGCCATCCGGGGCACCCCCAAGCTTAGACGCTTGGGTCTTCCTTGAATATTACCTTGGGGTGCCTTGGGAATCCCCAAGCTTAGGGTCTTGCCGCTCCTTATTCCTTCATCCATCGTGATCTGACCCAAAACTTGAAAACTTCAGCACACAAAACTCAACAGAAACCTTGTGAGATTCGTTAGTATAACAAATAAATCTTAAACTTTAGGTACTGTTATAAATTGATTCATATTTAATTCTTGCATAATGCTACTGTACTCTAACTTCTCCATGACTTGTACCCCCCCCCCCCCCGATATAATCCATAGCATCATTAAAATAAGCGAACTATGCAATAGAAAACAGAATCTGTCTAAAACAGAACAGTCTGTAAAGATCTAATTAAAAGTCATACTTATGTAACTCCAAAAATTCTGAAAAATTAGGAAAACGTAAAAAATTCATATACCAATGCTGTGTAAAAATTTCAGAATTTTCCGATCTTCCAGTACAGAACCAAAAATCCAGAACTGGGTGCAAAACTTTCTGTTTTTCAACAGCATCAATTATACTATCATCCAAATCATCCTAAAGGCATTACTTGGCACAAACACTAATTAAAAGATAAAAACACAATCATAACAGAAGCTAAAATTGTGTAAACACACAAAATAGAAAAGAAAAGCAAAAATTTAAGATACCTATTGGGTTGCCTCCCAACAAGCTCTTTCTTTATAGCCATTAAGATAGGCTCGAGATTTCAATGATGCTCACATGAAAGATATAGTTGAAACACAAAGAGAGCATCATAAAACATGTGACAAACACATTTAAGTCAAACATACTTCCTATGCATAGGCATTTCATAGGAAAACAAATTATCAAGACAAGCAATATCTAGCATATGCAAATAAGAAGAATGAAGCATTAAAAATTTCAACACAAAGAGAGGTAATTTAATAATTGCATGTATGATCATAATCAAATTCAACAATATAGCTATCATATAAAATATTCTGTCCATGATCTACATGCAAGCAAATCTTATAATCTTCCAAGATAGTGGGATTAACATCAACTAAAGTCATGACCTCTCCATACCCACTTTTATCCAAAAATTCATAAGATTGATAATTCTCCAAAGTAGTGGGATTATTATTACCTAAAGTTGACACTCTTCCAAACCCACTTTTAATAGTATTGCAAATTTTATTATCAATAACATATTCATCATGAGTTTTAAATAAGTTTTCAAGATCATAAGAAGCATTATCACCCCAATCATGGTCATTGCAATAAGTAGTGGACATAACAAAATTATCATCCCCAAGCTTGTAGCTTTGCATATCATTAGCACAATTAACATTAATAGACTTTATAACAACATCATTGCAATCATGCTTTTCATTTAAGGGGCTATCAAGTGTGGGTGCAATAACAATAATTTCATTTTTAACATAAGGAACTATAGCAAGTTCATCTCCATAAGCATCATTAATATTGGCATCATGGCCATAAGAATAACAAGCATCACATTCATCAAGAGGGGATATTTCAATTGAATCAATGGGATCATGATTATCTATAGATTCTTGCATATCATTATTTTCTTCCAAAGCAGTAGACATTCTCTCAATAAATTCATTAACATAGGCATTAGGAGCATAGTTTTCGTAGCAATATTTAAGTATGGAAGAATTTTCAGATTTGTAGAGAGTAGCATCATACTTTTCAATTAAAGAAGCAACTTCATAAGCACCCTTAAAAGCAACAAATTCTTCGATTTGTTCGATATCATAGTAACTATAAACACCCTTGGCATAAGAAGATAAGATTTTGTTATCATTAAACTCACATAGGTAGGGAAGGTGTTTTTTAGGGTCCTTAGAGCAACAGGTAAAATCATAAATTTCACATAGATTCCAAGCATAGCATAGCAAACAATTTATTTGATTCCATAAGAGCTTCCCTTTTTGAGACAAACGATGATGCACAAAATAAGCATGCTCATCTAATGATTTTCCCTCAACTAAACTAGTTGGGGTTTCAGTATGAGCACAAATGGATCGAAGATGATCCAAGTAGAAAACTTTAAGTGGATCCATATGTCTATATTTTTATTTTCATTGAGTCACACAATTATAGCTAGCAAACAAAATAAAATATTTTTGTGTTTTTGTATTTTTTTATGAGAAGTGGGGGAGATGAAAACGAGAGGCAAATGCAATTAAAAAGGCAAATAAAAGTAGAGCAAGTAGATGATAGTTTATGTGAAGGTACTTGATAGGTTTTGATGATGCCTCCCCGGCAACGGCATCAGAAATTCTTCCTGCTACTTGTAAGCTGCGTTGGAATTTTCCTCGCAGAGGAGGGGAGATGCAGTACAGTAGAGATAAGTATTTCCCTCAGTGAGAACCAAGGTATCAATCCAGTAGGAGAACCACGCAAAACCTCATGAGCAGCACCTGCACACACAAAAGCAAATACTTGCACCCAAAGCAGGCAAGAGGGTTGTCAATCCCCCTGAACTCGTTATTTGCAAGGATTAAATCTTGTAGTGGTAGATAGATAAATTGCAAAAGAAATTAAAAGAAAGGAAATTGCAGCAAATATATTTAGGTTTTATTTTTATGATTAAAGTAGACCCGGGGGTCATAGTTTTCACTAGAGGCTTCTCTCTTGAACACATAGCATACGGTGGGTAGACAAATTACTGTTGGGCAATTGATAGAAAAGCGCATAGTTATGACGATATTCAAGGCAATGATCATGTATATAGGCATCACGTCCGAGACAAGTAGGCCGACTCCTGCCTGCATCTACTACTATTACTCCACCCATCGACCGCTATCCAGCATGCATCTAGGGTATTAAGTTAATGAAAACGGAGTAACGCCTTAAGCAAGATGACATGATGTAGACAAAGTAAACCCAATCAACACTACAAGGATCCGGGTCTATTGCAACAAAATCGTTTGTTGCAATACATGTTGTTTCGTGGCGATAAGTACCTATTGCCACGAAACGACATTCGTTGGCAGCCATTGCGACTAGACGCATGGTAATAGGTTATTACCACGAAAAAGCAATCGTGGCAATAAAGTGTGCTATTGCAACATCCATGCGGGAAGTTGCCACATGTTTTCCCGTGGCAACACTCACCTGATGCCACAATTTGATTTGTGGAGATAGCTTTAATGCAACATGTAACAAATCGTGGCGACTGATATCTCGTAGCGATAGACATTTGTGGCAACAACCTATGCCAACGATGGCCGTTTCGTGGCGCATTACTCTTCCGTGGCAATAGTCAATTGTGGCAATAAACTATGGCAACAATCCTTGTTTTCATGGCATTAGGCATGTTGCCACGACCCACTACACTTGTGGCAATAAACTATGGCAACAATTCTTGTTTTCGTGGAATTAGGCATGTTGCCACGACCCACTGCACTTGTGGCAATAAACTATGGCAACAATCCTTGTTTTCATGGCATTAGGCATGTTGCCACGACCCACTGCACCTGTGGCATTAACTTATGGCAACAAATATTCCAGTCGTCGTAACAGGAAATTGCAACATACTTGTTTTGCTGGTCATAAATAGGTATCACAACAGGTAAAATCTTTGTAGCGAGAAACTATTGCGACAATTTAAACTTTCCGTGGCGATAATCTATTTCAACAAAACTTACTCTGGTGGCGCCAAACAATTATCGCATCGTGAAAAAAAATTGTGGTGCCAAGCTATTGCAACAATATAAAATGCTTCGTTGGAACATCCTAGTGCAACAAAACAGGTAGGCGTAGCGACTGAGATATGACGCAACACTATATTTTTAATGGTGCTAGCATGTGGCAACCGAAAGTGGGTTGTGGTAATAGCCTATTGCAACCGTAAAAAAAAATACAGGCTTTCAATTACAATATTCAAAACCATACGTATAATATGTAGATTCATAAAATTCATAATTCTCATAGCAAATATCCATCAAATGAAACTCAAATGTAATTTAGCCATCCTAATTAACTGCGAAGACTAAACTGTCCGTGATCTTGAGTCCAGTCCAGCTAGTTCTTTGGATCCTGCAATCAAGAAATAAAAAAAGGTTTTAGTTAATGAGTCGAACATAACATACGACATACAATTATTCCAGCCCCATTGTTAAAAAGAACTATCGCCAGACTAACTGGACTAATACTGTGTCAGCAAGCATGTAACTGAGGGATCAGAACAATTATACAAGTGTAAATGTCTAAAGCATAAGCACAAGTACATCTACTGAAAGCTTCTTTTTTTGAGAAAAAACATTGCTTTATAACTTAACGGTGCTGGGCTGAATCACCCAAAGCACAGGCAGCCACAAGGGCTGGTACATCGGCCTCCCATTCCACATAGTGGTTAGGTTCGTACATCCTACCAAGACTAGCAAGCTCCTGAGCAACAGAGTTTGCCGAGCGACGACATACATTTATTTCATAATAAGAAAACCATAATTTGAGCTGGTACTTGGTATCCTCAATAACAGTAGCATAAGCCGACGAGTCCACCTTATTGATATTCAGTGCTTCCATGAGGAGTTGCGAGTCCGTTTCAAAAACGACCCTCACGACCCCCATATCAGCGGCAAGAGATACTGCATGGGACATTGCAATGGACTCAGCAGCGAAGGCATCACACGCATGGTCATGACATCCTGCTTGTGCATACAGAATGGTACCATCGTCCGATTGTACATCTAGTAAAAGCTGCTGCTATTGATTTAAGTTGTGACTCGATGTATAGTTTCAGTTAAGTTCATGTCCCTAGCTAGCACATATTCGTTTTTTGTTTAAGTTGTGACTCGATGCAGCAACAACACATGGTAAAAGAGAAGAAGCAGCTAGCTAATTATGAAGGCCAATGACGTATAAAATGCAGGTAAACATGAAGAGAAAGCAAGGTTGTGACTTACCATTGCTTTAAACATTCAAGAATTCCTTGCTGCAGCTTGTATGAGCGCATTTGAAGAAATAGCAGTTGGCCTTGAACCTGGAGTCTTATTAGGACTAGATCTCTGTAAAAGAATATTTTGCAAGTTTGGATTACTATTTTCTTTCTCAACCCTCTTCGTAGGCACCTGTAAATAGAAGTGCACTTTTAGCAATGCAAGTAAGCAACATAAATCTTACAAGGTCGCAAGCATATGACTGTAATCACCTGTTGGGTTCCCATCTGTTGGCTCAATTCTGTAAACTTTGCCATCATGTTTTTTTCAAATTCCAGTCTTGATGCTCGCTCCTCTTCCAACAATCTTTCCCTTTCAGCACGCTCTTCTTTTAACCTCTCCTCAAGTTGTTCTCTCTCAGCACGCTCCAAGTTAATCCTCTCTTGTGTGTTTGCACGTTCAGCTTGTAGTTGATCTTGTAATTCGTTGACCTGCTGGCTGAGCTCAGAGTTTCGCTCCTGGGTGGCTGCTGTAGCACAAGCTTGCTCTTCAATCTGGATACGAAACCTTTCAGAACCAGTTGAAGGTTTGGCCATGTATTCGTACCCACGAGGCTGCGATGACTTGCATTTCAGAGTGTCTTTGTATGCGGTCTGGAAAATATTGTTTTTCTGCTCACTTGAAAGTGGACCTTCAGTTTCAGTTTCTTTGTTTTTAACCTCTTGAAGTGCTTTGTCCTAAAAATGAAAGGAACAATTATAGGTACGGCATCAATATTGACACTATAAAAGATGAAACAAGAATAACACGATCCAACGCATGAATAATCCCAGCTGATGATGAAACATGCCGAATGCACATCATTGAATAACTATAGAATAATCAAAAGTTAGTGCACTCACGTAAACATTCTGGGACTCTGTGTTAGACCATGTTCCATCGTTTGTGTGGGTGAGTTCCCATAGAGCAATACAATCTGGCTCTTCTCCAGTTTCCAAGTTTCTCTGCAAGTAATATAACAATGAGATGCTTGAAACATGAAACCATATTTAGCAGCGAGGCATACATATTTAGTTGGACTCATACCTTCTCAAAACTTACTTGCGAGTAAGATTTTGATCCAATTCTGTGTTTTGTCTTCTGTTTCTTACGGTTATCGACGTTCTTTTGGCTGCGTTCCTATCAATTCATTGAAACCAAATATAACCAGTCAGACAAGCCATTTCATCTTAACACATAGTAGACAAACAGTGACCTTAGAGATAACCTGAAATTTTGAATCAGTGCCAAAGTACTGAATCATCCATTCCCACTCTTCTGGTTGTAAATCTTCCGGCAGATTAGCCAATCTAGCTGCATCTGTTTTGTATGCCTTGTAAGTGGAGCTTAGAGTTGATCGCCAGCCTCTATATCGCTCTTTCGCAATTTTGAGAACTTTTCCTTCTGTTTCTGGTGTATCTTCCAGGTCCCATCTGTCCTGTAAAGCATACAACAAATGAATATACATAAGCAGTGCATTATCGATGGTAAAATAAGATAACACATGTGGAAAAGGTTGTACGCACTATCATATCTGCAACAATGAGTCGATGGATGGTAGGGTGAATGTCCGACCACGTCCTCACTCCAATGAGTGGTAATTTTCTTTTCATTATGACTACCACGTCATCCTTGAATGAACGATAGTTCATTCCTACTGTACCACCCAATTTTTCAGAGAATGTAATATTTAGCTTTGCAGATCCATTGGCAAAACGCTTCTTAGATGCTTTAAAACCTTTTAGAACACCTCGCCCTTTCTTCTTCTGTCCACCAGCTTCTGCAGTCCAAATCATACAAGAAATATTGTATTACTCGGTATTTGATTGTAAGAAATGATGACACAAATATAAATGAAAGCAAGTACCATCCTGTAGTAGCGCACGGTTGCGGCGAGCATGGGATGGCCATTCAACAAGGGAACACATGTCAGGCGCTATCCGACTTTCAAAAAAAAATTAATACTCCCTCCTTCCCAAAATCTTAGGCGCTTAACCTTTTTTTATTAAATCCCACAATATCAGGTGCATAAGCCTCCCAACCCGTGTTTTTCTGATGTACAGGTAGTTTCTGCTAACTATCGCTAGTACTAGATCGGTCCTATTCTGTCACGCCGGTTTGCTATTTTCCTGGATCATTCAATCACTTCTGTTAGAGGAGATTGTTTAGTCGTAGAAAATGGGAAGGAGGGAGTATACGCTAATCGGGTGGAGCGCGTCCGCGTTCGCGCGATGGATCAGACGCCTTGTCTGGTGGAGCGCGTAGGGCTCGTGCGATAGATCAGACGCGCGTCTGGTGGGTTGCGCCGCGCGAGATCTCCTCCCCCTTTCCTTCCATCATTTTTTCTGTTTCCTTCGCTCCTTCTTTCCCACGATCCTTTTCCTCTTTCCTTTTCATGCACCAGACCCTGGTCCTAAAAAAAACTATCCCATAGCGACCCGAGTCGTACCTCGATCCCCTGTTCCGCCGCCGCGCGACCCGAGCGCTGGCCACATCCAGCAGCCACATCATGGCGGCGCGACGAAGCAGCCCACGCCGGCGCCTCCCTGCCGCTACCCTCTCCCTCTAACCTTGCTCCGCCACCCGCCGCTCGGCGCCTTCCGCCCGTCGGCCTCCTCCTCCCTGGATCTCAGCTGGTCGATCCTGCCCGTGGGCGTGTGGCTGGACCGCCCGACACCTCAACTCCGGCGCCAACGGACCTGCCATCCTGCTCACCTGCCCGGGTCTCCCGTGCGCTTCAGTGCAACGCCCTACAGCAGCTCTCCCCTGGTCATCTGTCCCTCTGCTCAGCGCCGCCCGGACTGGCTCGCCTGCCTCCCTTGCGACCAACGACCTCGACTGACTTGCGGCTACCACCTCTAGAACAACAATAGTATGATTATCCCCTCATGTTTCCCTCTGTATTTTTCATTGCAAGTGCAGCAAAGTGCAGCAAATTTAGATTCAAAATACATCACATGGGCATTAGTACTGTGCTATACATGCAACATAAGGATGCTGATTTTAGTTTGAAAGTAGCAGACTAATTTTCCCTTGCTTGCTGTTTTATTGGTATGTAGAACCACACATTCGTGGAGGTCAGTAGCATAAAGGTATGCTATGTTCTTGAGCATAAGTTAAACAATCTGGTTGTTAGTTTTGAGCCGTGATCTCTTCACTGTATCTCTCTGAATTTTTGTATACTAGCTAGAATTAGACAGGGTAGTAAGGCATAAGAGGTTAGTTGGTTGGTTTAGTCAACTTTGAATTTATCAAGAGTGAAGATGTTAACCACCAGTATATGCACAACATGTCACTGAATTCTAGCTGTCTGAATGTTATCTCATGAATTTCAGTTATCTCTGAATATCACCACTACATACTTGGCATCAGTGGGTGTACAAGTATACAGAAATAACATCAGCACATGAATTTCAGTATACCAATACTCTGAATCAGTGAAGAATGAATGTGGATGTACAAGGACGCCACCGCCCGGAGGCATCACCATGGCCGTCGGGTCGTAGCTGCGTGGGGCAAGCGCTGCGCTGCCATCGCGTGTGGTCAGTACCAGACCGCGGTCGCGTCAGGGCGCTGCCGTGGCCTGCGGGTCTCCGTCGCTAGGGGAGCGGCGCCGCAGTCAGTCATCGTTGAATCGCCGCGGCATCCAGGTCGCCCTTGTGGCTGGAGAAAAAGTAGGAAGGGGATAATTTCTGTTTTTTCTCTCTCCAGCTAATAATTAGTAGGGGGTTTTCGGGAAAACTGTGGTTAAGTGGCTGGTGGGATTCCCCCTCTGATCTGTACCATATGTTCGTCATCTGATGGCTCAGGAGGATAGTTTTCAAGTTTTCACTGAATGGGCATTTTCACTGGATACTTCGCCCTTATTTACCCTCATGTCACATGTACTACCATGTGACAGTAATACTATTTCTTGTTCCATCAACCAAATTTTGCTTTACAATGTATAGATAAATTTTGCTTTACCATGTGACAGTAATACTGGTATGTATGTATCCCTGTTGTCTTGTCTTGTAATGCAGCTCGTGATGCTATTGACTGTAATGCAACTACTAATGCAGCTGTTATGTTTTTTTAACAGGACTGGCTTTACGGAGATACGGCAAAAATGACACGAGATAAGAGCTGGATGGACAGGGAAAGAGATTCTGTTGAGTGGCAAACTGGCATGAAGGATTTCTTGAATTTTGCCTTCGATGGTGCTCACCCAGACTCAACAGTCCCATGCCCATGTAGGAGATGTCTCAATATTGTTCAAAAAAAGAAAAGGGATGTTCATAGTGACTTGCTGTTCAATGGGATGGATCCAACCTACACTCACTGGATATACCATGGTGAACAATCCGATGAGGGAAGCATGTCTGAAGATTCTGATAATGAAGACGCTGTAGATGATGGTGCTGGGGTATGTGACATGCTCAATACTCTCATAAGGGGCACAAACATGGAAAGCAATGCAGACATTGGTGAAGGTGCGGGAGACATTCATGTGGATGCTTCCAGCTGTGATGAAAGGAACCAGGAGCCAAATGCAACAGCCAAGGTCTTCTTCGAACTATTGAAAGAGGCAAAAAAAGAGTTGTACCCAGGTTGCAAGGATTTCACGAAGCTATCTTTCATTGTGAAGCTTTACCAAATCAAGTGCGTGTCTGGGATGACCAATAGAGCATGTGACTTAGTTCTGCAGATGTTCACGCAGGTGCTGCCAAAGGGTCACTGCATTCCTACTAATCTCGCAACAGTAAGGAAGGTGATCCGAGATCTTGGGCTGGACTACAAGAAGATACATGCGTGCGTTAATGATTGCGTGCTATTCCGTAATGAACATGCTGATGCAGAAGAATGCCCTGTCTGTCATGTGTCTCGATGGAAATCTACTCCTACCAGTGACGAAGACAATGCATCAAGCCGTAAATCAAAGAAGCCAGTGCCACAGAAAGTTCTAAGGTATTTCCCACTCATTCCAAGACTGCAAAGGCTGTACATGACAGAATATATGTCATCACATATGAAATGGCATAAGGAGGGTCGGGTGGATGATGGCGTAATGAGGCATCCTGCAGATTCGAAGGCCTGGAAGCATTTTGATAAGAAATATTATAAGAAATTCTCAAAAGATGCTCGCAGTGTTCGGCTTGGCCTTGCTTCGGATGGATTCAACCCCTTTGGGCTCATGAGTATATCACACAGTACATGGCCTGTCATTCTTATTCCATATAACTTGCCACCTTGGATGTGTATGAAACAACAAAATTGGATTATGTCAATGATTATTCCAGGACCAAAGTCAGTAGGAAATAACATAGATGTGTACTTGCAGCCCTTGATTGATGAACTGAATGTTCTATGGGAGGATGGTGCTGACACATATGATGCTGCAACTAAAAAAAATTCCAGATGTATGCATGCCTGCTGTGGACCATCAGTGACTACCCAGCTTACGCAATGCTGAGTGGTTGGAGCACAAAAGGCAAGCTAGCATGCCCGTATTGCCACAAACATACAGATTTTTTATGGCTCAAGTATGGTCGAAAGCATTGCTACATGGGACACCGACGTTTTCTGCCCAGGACCCACAAATGGCGTCGAAACAAGTGTTTGTTCAACAGCAAGACAGATAATAGAGAAGCTCCAGTGGCACTTACAGGTGAACAAGTTGTGCGGGAACTTGATAGCATTCAGCATGCACCATTTGGACGGTCAAATAAGAGAAAGCGACCGGAAACTAATAGCTGGCATAACTGGCGGAAGAAAAGTGTATTTTTCCAGCTCCCATATTGGAAGCACTTGCTCGTTAGGCACAATTTGGATGTTATGCACATCGAGAAGAACATTTGTGATAGCATTCTGGGGACTTTGCTTGAGATGGCTAATAAATCAAAGGATGGTGTGAAGGCTCGTCTTGATTTGGAGGACCTGAAAATTAGGAAGGACCAGCATCCAAAGCCCGGTAAGCATAAGTACGACATAAAGAAAGGTTGCTATACTTTAAAAAAGGAAGAAAAGATAATGCTCCTCAAGTTTTTGCAGAGCATTAAGATGCCAGATGGCTATGCATCACACATTAAGCGATGTGTAGTCCTCGATCACTGCAAGATTAGTGGACTCAAAACTCATGACTGTCATGTTATATTTCAGAAACTTCTTCCTATTGCATTACGCAAGCTTTTGCCAGAGAATATTGTTAACCCATTGCTTCAGTTGAGTAAATTCTTTTCTGATTTATGCTCCAAGGAGTTAAGGGATGAAGATTTGGAGAGGTTGAGCAAAACAATTCCAGAAACTCTATGTCATCTCGAGACGATCTTTCCACCAGCATTCTTTGATATTATGATGCATCTCCCAATTCATCTTGCTGAAGAGGCCCGATTGGGAGGGCCTGTCTTGTACAGATGGATGTATCCAATTGAGCGATACTTGCGTACGCTGAAAGGATATGTGCATAACAAGGCTCAACCAGAAGGTTCTATTGCAGAGGGGTACATACTTGAAGAGTGCATGACTTTTTGCAGTCGATTCGTTGATGGAATGCCTACCAAGCTAAGTCAGTCCGAACGTCATGAAGACGGAGGTACAGATCAACCACCAATAGGAATTAGCATCATGAGTACAGTTGATTACTACAAGAAAGGTTTTGTTTGTGAATCATTGTCTTTGGCTGAGATTAATCAAATGAGTTTTCATAATAACAAACTATGAGGAAACTGCACCATGGATTGAGTAAGGATACTTATGTATTTATTTCACATCATGATATGCATTAATACTTTCCTGTTCAACTAACAATCATTTCTCTTTGAAGTGAACATCTTGAGGAGCTCACAAGTAAAAATTCTCCTAATCCTAAAAAGCAGCACAAGGAAGAGTTTGTTGGCTGGTTTGAGAGACGGGTAAGTTTATTTCGCATTTTCACTAATGTTCCTCGTAATAACGTACCAACGCTGTACATTACACTCACACATATTCTATTCCTTGAAACAGATCACAGAACTCCACAATGATGGGAAGGTCAGCAATCTTATTTATGCGCTAGCTAAAGGACCTGATCACCTAGCCCGTGTATACAACCGTACAGTTCTGAATGGATATTTCTTTCGGAATTCCTATATAGAGCAGGACTTGAGTACCCAAAATAGTGGCGTCATAGTCAAGGGCGATGCAACCACAGGCAATATTGATTATTACGGGGTGATCAAGAAAATCATATTTCTTGACTTTCCTCCTGATAAGGAGGTTGTTCTATTCCAGTGTGACTGGTTTGATGTGCCTCCTGCCAACATAACTGAGAGTAAGGGGTATAAGAAGGATAAATATGGAATTATTGACCTTGACACTACTCTACACCGATTCCAGGGAGACCCTTACATTCTAGGCCTCCAAGCTCAACAGGTTTTCTATGTGAGAGATGTGAAGAACCCTGATTGGGAAGCTATTATTAAAATGAATCCACGCAATTTGTTTGCTCCTTCTGTTTTAAATGGTGTAGGCCTTGATGAAGCTGTTGAAGCCGATGAAGGTGGTGAGGCAGACGTACTGGATGTCGTCGATGCAGAAATTACAGTGCCAGAAATTACAGTACCTGAAGAGATCACTAGTTGGTGCAGAAATGATGACGAAGGATCCAGCGTTGATGTTTCAGTCATAGAAAATATAAAACCTGTTGAGTTTGAAGATGTCCAGTTCGAATATGATGATGATACGGATGATGATGAGGCTTACGTAAATGATGGCCATGTTGCTCCTTTGGGGCAAGAAGAATTGGATGATGACCAGGGGTTCTTTGTATAGTTTTTAATCTCTTGGTAAGGTGCTTTTCACATGTTTAAGCCATGAATATAAGTTCCTGAACTTTTTTGATGGTTACCTGCAAGTAGTATCTCTCCTGAAGTTTAATCTGATGTGAAACAGGTTCAAACAAGGCACCCCTGCATAGTGTCATCTGTTGTGGCAAATGGGAACAAAAGCTAGTGCCCAGCACTAACAGTTTGGTGATGAAGAGAAGAGAAGAGTAGTTGTTGTTCTTTTAGTGATGTTGCTATTTTGACAGTGATGCTATGTACACACTGTTGCTATGAACTTGTGGTTTTTAGTGTTGTCGCTATTTTCATTACTTTGCCGTCAACTTATGGTCTTTTGTGTGAACAATCTATACAAGTATGGCTGCTGAAACTTGTGTGCCTTCATGTTGAAACTTGTGTTATATATCTCGCTGAGATGGTTTGTTATATCCTACTAAAATCTTGTGTCATATGTCCTTATATATATCTTGATGTAGTGTTGTTGATCTGCTGGTGAATTCTTGCTGGAAATTAGGCTGGGATACAACAGCCTGGGAGTGTTCAAAAATAGCTAGTATGCAGCCTTGCTCAATTTCTCTGTTTAACACATAATTTTATATGGAATCTCCTTTTTTATTAATAGCACACATAAATACATACAATCACATCAAGCAAGATACAGAAAAATTAGGAAGAGAATGTGTGCTGCTCAGTGCTCACGACTCACCTTTGTGAGAAGGGCACTGAGCTTGCCGTCTTTCCGGTGCCGAGGACGAACTTGCTACCGGAGGAGGTCAGTAGGGCGAGTGAAGGGCGTCCGTGAGTGTGCAACGCTCCGCACGCGCGTAAGCGAGCGTTCCTCCAAGTGGTGGTACCACCGATGTCCACTTTGTAAGATATGTGACTAAAATGCAACTTAGGTGCAAGTTGTAGTACCTAATGTGTTAATACCTCTATAAACTAGTACGCCCCTTTAATCAGATCCTGAGAAATAGTATAATAAATCAACGGAAAAATCAGGAGCACTGTAGAGAATATCGTTGCAATATCCTACTCCTTTTTGGCAACACTAGAGGATTGTTGCATTATGTTGTACGTATTACCATGGATGCTCAATTTGTCGCAATATGTAATAGTTATTGCAACGCAACGAAGGTGAGGCAAAAAGTCACCCTATTACAACCAATACATGCTTTGTTGCAATACGAAGCCATGTTTTTTGCAACAGTATCTATGACTAGCGCCACATGTCAGAATTGTTGCAATATATGTCTAAATATTACCACAAAGATGTACTTTGTTGCAATACCTAGCCTTTATTGCAACAAGATGACCAATTCACGCAACGGGACGGAACTGTCGCAATAGCACTACCATATTACAACGCCGATGCAGCTTGTGGCAATACATGGCTTCTATTGCAACAAAATGAGTACTTAGCGCGATGAAACGAAATTGTGGCAATATGTAGATCCTATTACCACGAACTGGAATTTTGTGGTAATATAGCATTTTATTGCAACAAAAGATAGTTGTAGCAATAATTTTTGTTGCAATAGACCGGAATCCTTGTAGTGCAATATGAATAAACCCTTAATGGCAACAATACAAATACGTGTCTTGTCCCTTTCTGTCACTGGGATATAGAACACCGCAAGATTGAACCCATTACAAAGCACCTCTCCCACAGAAGATAAATCAATCTAGTTGGCCAAACCAAACGGATAGATCGGAGAGAAATACAAAGCTATAATAATCATGCATAAAAGAATTCAAAAAAGACTCAAATATTTCTCATGAAGAATCTGATCATAAACCCACAATTCATCGGATCCCAACAAACACACCGCAAAAGAAGATTACATCGAATAGAACTCCAAGAAGATCGAGGAGAACATTGTATTGAAGATCAAAGAGAGAGAAGAACGCATCTAGCTACTAGCTATGGACCTATAGGTCTATGCTAAACTACTCACACATCATCGGTATGGCGGCAAGGTTGATGTAGAAGCCCTCCGTGTTCGATTCCCCCTCTGGCAGAGTACCGGAAAAGGCCTCCAGATGGGATCGCGGAAGAACAGAAGCTTGTGGCGGCGGAAAAGTTATTTCATGGGGCTCTCTGTTGTTTTCCCAATATTTAAGAATTTATAGAATTGGAATTAGGTCAAAAGGAGCCACGAGGGGCCCACAAGGCATCTTGGCGCGCCCCCCAGGGGCGCACGGGGTTGCCTTGTCACCTCCTCGTGTGGCTTCTAGTCTCCTCCCGAAGCTTCTAGGGTCTCTTTTGTCCAGAAAAAAATCGTCAAAATTTTTCGTAGCATTTGGACTTTGTTTGGTACTGATTTCCTGAAAAACCAAAAACAAGCAGAAAACAACAACTGGCACTGGGCACTAGGTTAATAGGTTAGTCCCAAAAAATGATATAAAATAGCATATAATTGCATATAAAACATTCAAGATTGATACTATAATAGCATGGAACAATCAAAAATTATAGATACATTGGAGACGTATCAGAGAGTCAAGAAGAATGAGAGTTGAGAATGAAACATCAAAATGCCGATGGATATTATGGCAAAAGGATAGATATATATGCTCCTTTCTAGAAAAACGTCAAACATTAAATTATGTCATGACACAATGCTTGTTACCTTGTGATCTCTAGTTTATATGTATGTGTGTCATATGTTTATATATTTTCCTTGTGATCTTTTATATATGTATATATTTTGAATGTTATTGTGTGCTAAAAAATAACAAATGGGACCGCGAAAAGAATTGTGGGAGGGGGTCTCTGCGGCGGACATGGAGAAGCACTATCTATGGACGCGGGACAAGTATCGGGCAGAGCACCTCAGGGATGCGATGTTAGCTTGGGTCAGAAGTGTTCTAATGGCCCAGTGTTCTCTCCCAGCGATGGAGAAGATAGCAGAGACGCGGTTCAATGACCTCGTGGTGTGCATCCTGACGGAGGCGACCCCGGATGAGAGGCTGAGGATCTGGTCGGGTCTGAGTCCAACCACCATACCCACGCTGGGTGAGGTAGTTCAATGAGCTTTTCGAGAGGCCAAATCTCCAATTTTAGAGCAAGCAGCCCATTGGTCCCCGTTCCTTCCATCCACTAGTAATTCATGTAGTATGTGCAGCTTCTACTAACGCTCTACGTGTTGAACATCACCCGACTCTCTTTTCACTCCTAAACAACTCGTCAAACCATTGATTATGTGTGATGAGCGACATATATATGCTCATTATTGTAATGGACTTGTTATATTTTCTTTATAACTACTACTTTTCATTAATCTAACATCATTGTAATGTGGTGCGTGTATGTGGATCAATGTTAAAACTAGAATTTATATATCTGATGCAATCTGATGATCTGATCTAGGTGCAATATGCTGCAATATAATCAATTCGGCATGGATTAATATCTGTGGCGGGCGGTACAAAGTGCCCGCCATTGCTACATAAAATAACTGTGGCGGGCGTTGCCTGCCGCCCGCCACTGTAGATGCTCTACCAGTGGCGGGCATGCGCCCGCCACTGATGCGGTTATAGCAGTGACGGGAGGTCGGTGGGGGCACCCCTGGGAGCCTGGCCCGCCACTGCTGGCCTTGTTGCGCCTGCCATTGCTGGGCATTCCTGCGGTAGTGCAAATTTGTTAAAAGGAGCTAAAAATTGGTAGTTGCCTATTCACCCCCTCCCCTCTAGTCAACCATATCGATCCTTTCATTGGTGCTTGCTCTAACTTGGCATTGTTATATGTGGTTGCATGTTGCGTATGGTGTCTAGCTTGTATTGCTTCTAATTTTGTTGAATTGCATCTGCTTAGTTTATACATTATACTTGTGAATATGACACGCGTTCCTGTTTCTAGAACATACTATATCTGTCTACCACACCATGTTCTTACATCAAAGTATTGATGTTGTGTATCCTGCAACAATCACTTACCATAAGACACTTTTAACTTGGGAGTGTTATAAATTGGTTCCATCTTGCATTGTTTTCTAGCTTGTACTGCTTCTAATTTGTTGAAATGGCACTTATGACGAGACACTTTGAACTTGGTAGAGTGATATTGGTTGCATCTTTCATATGCTGTCTAGTGATAACCCACAAGTATAGGGGGTCACGACAGTCTTCGAGGGTAGTATTTCACCCAAATTTGTTGATTCGGCACAAGGGGAGCCAAAGAATATTTATGAGCCTTAGCAGTTGAGTTGTCAATTCAACCACACCTGGGATATAATATCTCTGCCGCAAAGTGTTTAGTAGCACAGTAGTTTGATAGTTTTGATAGTTTCAGTAACAATAGGAATAGTAACAGGAACAGTAACAGAAGCAGTTTGTGATGATCGTAATAGCAGCAGCAGTAGTAACTTAGCAAAGATCAATATGCGAAAAGCGTAGGCATTGAATCAGTGATGGATATTTGTGTTGGATGACATTCATCATATAACAGTCACAACCTAGAGTGATACACAATAGCACCAATTCATCAATGTAATGTAGGCATGTATTCCGTATATAGTCATACGTGCTTATAATAAGAACTTGCATGACATCTTTTGTCCTACCCTATCGTGGCAGCGGGGTCCTAAGGAAAATAAGGGATATTAAGGCCTCCTTTTAATAGAGAACCGGAACAAAGCATTAACACATGGTGAATACATGAACTCCTTGAATTATAGTTATCCCCGGAGAGTATCCCAACTAGTGAGAAGCATTAAGCATAGCAAAGTCATAGCAACATCAATTTCAGAACATAGTGGATACTAGGGATCAAGCCCTAACAAATTGACTCGATTACATGACAAATCTCATCCAACTCCATCACTGTCCAGTAGGCCTACGAAGGAATTACACACACCCGGTGGTGAGCATCATGAAATTGTTGATGAAGAAGGGTTGATGATGATGACGGCGACGAATCCCCCTCTCTAGAGCCCCGAACAGACTCCAGATCAGCCCTCCGGATGAAGAACAGGAGGTGGCGGCGACTCCGTATCATAAAACGTGATGGAACTTTCTCTCTGATTTTTTTCTTCGCGAGACGATACTTATAGAGTTGGAATTAGGGCAAACGGAGGCCTGTGGGGCCCACAAGCTCATAGGGAGCGCCCTGGGGGGTGGGCGCGCCCCCTGGGCTTGTGGCTCCTAGGTGGCCCCCCTCCAGTAGTTCTCTTCGCCAATGTTTCTTATATATTCTGGAAATATTCTTCGTAAATTTTCAGCTCAATCTGAGAACTTTTATTTCTGCACAAAAACAACACCATGGTAGTTCTGCTGAAAATAGCGTCAGTCCGGGTTAGTTTCATTCAAATCATGCAAATTAGAGTCCAAAACAAGAGCAAAAGTGTTTGGAAAAGTAGATATGTTTGGGACGTATCAACTCCCCCAAGCTTAACTCATTGCTTGTCCTCAAGCAATTTAGTTGACAAACTGAAAGTGATAAAGAAAAACTTTTACAAACTCTTTTGTTCTCGTTGCTATATATATGCTTAACTAGTGTTCAAGTTTTCAGCAAAGATTATGAACTAACCATATGAATGATAATACTTAGGTATCACATTTACTCATGACAATAACATAACCAACTAGCGAGCAATAATAAGGTATCTCGGATGCCAACAATTTGTCAAAACAATCATGATATAATATTATAACATGGTATCTCGCTAGCCCTTTCTGAGACCGCAAAACATAAATGCAGAGCACCTCTAAGGTTCAAGCAGCGACTAAACATTGTAATTCAGGGTAGAAGAGATCCATCCATGGTCACATCCAACATTAACTAGACTCAATGCATAAAATGACAATAGCGCTCTCAGGGTTGGTGCTTTAAATGAGAAGGTGATGACTCAACAATAAAAGTAAATAACATAAAAGTAAAAGGATAGGCCCTTCACAGAGGGAAGCAGAGATTTGCAGAGGTGCCAGAGCTCAAAGCTTAAAACAAAGATGAATACATTTTGAGAGGTGTGCTTTTCCTGTCAACGTCACGACAAAGGATTTCGATATCTTCCATGCTAAACACATTATAGGCGGTTCCCAAGCGGAAACGTAAAGTTTACTCCCCCACAACCATACAAACACAAGCCATGGCTAGCCGAATTCACAGGTGCCCTCCAAACAATCAACTTTCCAGGGGAGTTTGTTTTATTATATTTTTCTTTATTTTCAAATTACAGGACTAGGCATCCCAATTACCAGCCTCTCTCGTGCAATGACAAGTGAATAAACACCATCATGAGAGTAACCTACTTAGCATGGAAGATATCGACCGCCCCATCGCTCCATGAGCGGTACGGGCACACAAAACAGTTGTTTATTTGAATGATTAGAGGTGGCACATGCAAATTTACTTGAAATGGCAGAGTAATACCGCATATAGGTAGATACGGTGGACTCATCTAGAACAACTTTGGGTTTAAGGATGTTGGATGCACAAGCAGTATTCCCACTTAGTACAGGCGAAGGCTAGCAAATAGATTGAGAAGCGACCAACTTAAGGAGCGACAACTATCATAATCATGCATTGCAAATAATTAACATTGGACACGAGCATGAGTAGGATATAAACACCCTGAACATAAATATCATGAAGGCTGTGTTGGTTTTGATTCAACTACATGTGTGAACATGTGCCAAGTCAAGCCACTTGAATTATTCAGAGAAGGATACCATACTAACATACTACATCACAACCATTTTAATGCATGTTGACACACAAGATAAATCATTATCGACTCCTAGCTATTTAAGCATGCCATGAGCAACTATAATCTCTAATTGTCATCACAAATATGTTTACTCATAATATGCTGAATCATGGATACTGAGTTAAACATATTTACAAAAACAAAAACAAGAAGAGTTCATACCAGCCTTTCTCTGCCAAAGTCACTTCATCAAATCATCGTCATTATTTCCTTTCACTTGCACGACCGAATGATGTGAAAATAATAATAGTGCAAGTGTGTCGTGGACTAAGCTAGAATCTGCAAACATTTTATTCAAAGGAGAAGACAAGGTAATATTGGCTCTTCGTTAGATCAACAATAAAGCATATGAGAGCCACTTGACAATTCTATCATAGTCTTCTCCATATGACGACTCAACAAAAACAAAAGAATTTCAGAGAAACACACTGAAATAAATTTTTGGAGTTTTTAGTTTTTCTGAAGAAAGCAGACTAACGAAGGAAAAACGAAAAGCGAGAAAAACTATTTACACGGAAGAACTCCCAACAAACAAAAGAAGAACGAAAAATCTTTTTGGGTTTTCTTTTACTGCTATGAACTAACTAAACAAGAAAGAAAAACCGAAAAGAAGCAAGAAATATTTTTGGGTTTTCGAAGTTTTTTAAACACACAAAAATAAAGCGAAAATAAAACTAACATGGATATATAATGAAAAAGGATGAACACCGAAAACTGGAATGAATGTGTGGTACATGAGTGTAATGTCGGTGAGAAATACGTACTCCCCCAAGCTTAGGCTTTTGGCCTAACTTGGTTTATGGCCACTGCTGGCCTGGATAGAACTCGTGGAGGTAGTTTGAGGTGTACTCCATCGCAGCTGCCAACGCCTGGCGGGCTGCCTCATTCCTGCAGGCAGTCTCCTCTGCCATCTCGTACGCCTCAGCCTCCTCCTCCGGTATAAAATATCTCTGTTTTTCCTGAAAGTTGAAGAAGGCAGGAGCAGGCAAAGTAATATGGATAACACGATGCTTATTAAAGATTAGCCTGTATCGAAATGGTGAGGTGTTCCTTTCGAGAAACTAATGACGCTCCATAGCCTCATAATCAAGGTAGCTAGGTGGCAACAGGGTATCACTTCCTTTTATGGGTATGCCAAGATAAGTAGCTAAACGAGTGGCATAGATTCCACCAAAAAGATCACCATCAAGAGCATTATGATGTAAACGACATGCAATGATAGCCCCCATATTAAATTTTCTATCCCTCATTACTGCACTTTTAAGAATGCTTAAGTCAGGTGCACACACGGTACTAAGATCATGTTTGCCATTGATGCATCTTCCTATGAACAAAGAAAAATAATGAATGGCAGGAAAATGAATGATCCCAACTCTAGCTTGCGTTATGCCTCTAGTTTCACCTCGAGTAATACTCATGAGAAAATCATTGCAATCAGATTTACGAGGTTCAAGGCAAGTTCCCCAAGAGGGAATTCTACAAACATCACTAAATTCCTAAACGGTCATGCGAAAAGAATTTTCATACAAGTCAAACATAATATCATGAGAGGAGCAGTGAGATACATACTTGAATTTCTGCACAAAGGAATCAGTGTGATCATGGTATTGCGGACACTTATCTGAAAAGAAGTCCGTGAGCTCGGTGTTGTGTACGTACATATCAAATTCTTCCTTGAAGCCGGCTCGTATCATGAAGGCATCGGATGGCCATTCGCATGCTCTCACGAGGGCATCCCGCGGTGGTTCGAGGTCTGGCTCACGTATTGCAAGCCTTGGTGAGCTCTTGCTCGATGAACCCCCATGGAATACCTTCCTAAACATTATCTTTTCTCTAAAAAAATCTGAAATTTTTAGTCCCTCAAAATAAAAGTGAACAAAACTCAACAAAATTGATAGCAACTACTCCCACAAGCGTCTAGAGACTATATCATGCATCAAAACTACTTTGGACCATACAAATTCAACATGCAAGCTCATATACATGGTCACCACAGCAGCAAAATTTTGCAAAACATAAAGCACAAGAACAAAAACTAATTGCAGCATTGGAGGAGTCACATACCAAGTAGTAATTCCTCAAAACAGTTTCGGAAATGGAGCTCCGAGCAAGGAGATCAAAAATCACACGAAAATGAGCAAGAAGACGGGTTAGGAGGCAAGTTTGATTTTTTCTGGAGGTGGAGGAAGGTAGTGGGCTGGTGCACTAAGTGAGGGGGCCCCTGTGGGACCCACAAGCTCACTAGGCACGCCCAGGGGGTGGGCGCGCCCTGTGAGCTTGTGGCTCACAGGTGCACCCCCTGGGGTGTGTTCAGTGCCAAAAATTCTTAAATATTGTAGAAAAAATCATACTAAATTTTCAGGTCATTCCAGGAACTTTTATTTTCGGGACATTTTTTTATTGCACGAATAATTCAGAAAACAGGATAATCATGGCATTCTACTTTATTGAACTTTAAATAATAGAGAGTAAATAAAAGGTACAGTAGGTTGTGCTTACTAAATTCATCGACCACATGCCCCTCCAAAAGAATCCATTAATAAGGTTGATCAAGTCTTACTAACAAACTATTTTTGAGTAACATGAAACCGAAGAATTTTCGTATAACACTAGGTTACCTCAACGGGGATATGCATTTCCCCAACAATAAGAACCTCATATTTCTTTTTGACGGTTGGGAGAGGAAATTTGAAACCTCCAATAGCGATTGTCGCAATTTTTTCAATGGAGTTGATACTATTCACTGAACTTTGTTTCTTCGGGAAGTATACTGTATGTTCATTACCATTGACATGAAAAGTGACCTTGCTTTTGTTGCTATCAATAACAGCCCCTGCAGTATTCAAAAAGGGTCTACCAAGGATAATCGACATATTGTCGTCCTCGGGCATATCAAGAATAACAAAGTTTGTCAAGATAGTAACATTCGCAACTACAACGGGAACGTCCTCACAAATTCCAATGGGTATAGCAGTTGATTTATCATCCATTTGCAAAGATATTTTGGTAGGTGTCAACTTATTCAAATTAAGTCTTCTATATAAAGAGAAAGGCATAACACTAACACCGGCTTCTAAATCACATAAAGCAGTTTTGACATAACTTCTTTTAATGGAGCATGGTATAGTAGGTATTCCTGGATCTCCTAACTTCTTAGGTACTCCACCCTTAAAATAATAATTTGCAAGCATAGTGGAAATTTCAACTTCAGGTATCTTGCTTTTATTAGTGACAATATCTTTCATGTATTTAGCATATGGAGGCATTTTCAAAATATCCGTCAAACGTGTTCGCAAGAAGACAGGTCTAAGCATTTCAACAAAGTGTTAAAAATCCTCCTCATCTTTATTTTTCAGAGGTTTACTAGGGAAAGGCATGGGTTTTTGCACCCATGGTTCTCTTTCTTTACCATGTTTTCTAGCAACGAAATCTCTTTTATCATATCTTTTATTCTTAGGAGGTGGGTTATCAAGATCAACAGCAGGTTCTATTTCTACATCATTATCAGGTTCTTTATCATTGTTTGGTTGAGCATCATCATGAACATCATCATTATCATTATCATTAGGTGGATGTTCATTACCAGATTGTGTCTCAGCATCAGAAATAGAAACATCATTATGATTCTCAGAAGGTTTTTCTATCACAGGTTCACTAGAAGCATGCAAGGTTTTATCATTTTTCTTTTTATTTTTCTTCTTAGAAGAACTAGGTGCATCAACATTAATTCTTTGAGAATCTTGCTCAATTCTTTTAGGATACCTTCAGGATAAAGAGTCTCCTGAGTCATTCTACCTCCTCTAGTCACAACTATAACAACACGATCATTCATTCTATTATTCATTTCATTAAGCAAATCATTTTGTGACTTAGAAACTTGTTCTAACTGAGTATGAACCATGGACGAATGTTTACTTAGCCCTTTAACTTCATTAGCAATCCTAAACATCAAGTCACTCAAGCGATCAATCATAATAGCATTTCATTTCAATTTATTGCTAACATACATATTAAAATTCTCTTGCTTAACAATGTAATTATCAAATTCATCCAGGCATTGACTAGCAGATTTATTATAGGGAATATCACCTTCATCGAATCTATAAAGAGAATTTACCTTTACTACCCATGCCGGGATATCAAGTCCATGTATTTCTTCTATAGGTGGTAAATTCTTAACGTCTTCAGATTTAATACCCTTTTCTTTCATAAATTTCTTAGTTTCTTGCATATCTTCTGGACTGAGGAATAGTATACCTCTCTTCTTCGGAGTTGGTTTAGGTGGAGGTTCAGGAAGTGTCCAATCATCGGCATTTTTTAACATATTATTCAATAGTTCTTCAGCCTGTCCAACAGTTCGTTCCCTGAAAACACAACTAGCACAACTATCTAGGTAGTCCCTAGAAGCATCGGTTAGTCCATTATAAAAGATATCAAATATTTCATTTTTCTTAAGAGGATGATCTAGCAAAGCATTAAGTAACTGGAGAAGCCTCCCCCAAGCTTGAGGGAGATTCTCTTCTTCAGATTGCACAAAGTTAAATATTTCTTGTAAGGCAGCTTGTTTCTTATGAGCAGGAAAATATTTTTCAGAGAAGTAATAAATCATATCCTGGGGACTACGCACACAACCAGAAGCAAGAGTATTAAACCATTTCTTAGCATCACCCTTTAATGAGAAAGGAAACAACTTTAGAATATAGTAGTAGCGATTTTTTTCCTCATGAGCAAATAGGGTGGCTATATCATTCAATTTGGTAAGGTGTGACACAACAGTTTTAGTTTGATAACCATGAAAAGGATCAGATTCTACCAAAGTAATTAACTTAGGATCAACAGAGAATTCATAATCCTTATCAGTAACAAAGATAGGAGAAGTAGCAAACTTAGGATCATATTTCATTCTCTCTATCATAGCTTTTTCTTTTAGCTTACTCGGTAATTTCTTAACATCATCTCTATCATTACAAGCAAGAAACTCTCTAGTTATCTCCCCGTCCATAACATAACCATCAGGTATCTTAGGCATTTCAACTCTAGTAGGAGAGCTAGGCATAATAGGTGAATCATAATTTTTAGAAGTTTCAGCATTCTCAATTTCTTTAGCTTTAGCAATTTGTTCATCAAGAAATTCACTTAGTGGCACAGTATTATCAAGCAGAGTACTAGCATCATCACAAGTTTCATTTATACCAGAAGTAGTATCATCAATTACTTGCGACATATTAGAATGAATAGCAGGTGGTGCTGTCGCAAGCCTACTTAAAACAGATGGTGAATCAAGTGCGGAGCTAGATGGCAGTTCCTTACCTCCCATCGTCTTAGAGGGTACGATCTTAGTCTTAGCGTCTTTCAGATTCTTCATAGTGTAAAATACCAAGTGAACTCAATAAATAGAGCTATGCTCCCCGGCAACAGCGCCAGAAAAAGGTCTTGATAACCCACAAGTATAGGGGATCACAACAGTCTTCGAGGGTAGTATTTCACCCAAATTTGTTGATTCTACACAAGGGGAGTCAAAGAATATCTATGAGCCTTAGCAGTTGAGTTGTCAATTCAACCACACCTGGGATATAATATCTCTGCAGCAAAGTGTTTACTAGCATAGTAGTTTGATAGTTTTGATAGTTTCGGTAACAATAGCAATAGTAACAGGAACAGTAACAGAAGCAATTTGTGATGATCGTAACAGCAGCAACAGTAGTAACTTAGCAAAGATCAATATGCGAAAAGCGTAGGCATTGGATCAGTGATGGATATTTGTGTTGGATGACATTCATCATATAACAGTCACAACCTAGAGCGATACACAATAGCTCCAATTCATCAATGTAATGTAGGCATGTATCCGTATATAGTCATACGTGCTTATAATAAGAACTTGCAAGACATCTTTTGTCCTACCCTCCCGTGGCAGCGGGGTCCTAAGAAAACTAAGGGATATTAAGGCCTCCTTTTAATAGAGAACCGGAACAAAGCATTAACACATGGTGAATACATGAACTCCTCGAATTACAGTCATCCCCGGAGAGTATCCCAACTACTGTCACTTTGGGGTCTATGGATCAGAACAATAACAAGTGCATATAACTAGCAGATAGGATCAAGAACTCAAATATATTCATGAAAACATAGAGGGTTCAGATCTAAAACCATGACACTCGGGCCCTAGTGACAAGCATTAAGCATAGCAAAGTCATAGCAACATCAATCTCAGAGCATAGTGGATACTAGGGATCAATCGCTAACAAATTAACTCGATTACATGACAAATCTCTTCCAACTCCATCACTGTCCAGCAAGCCTACGGAGGATATACTCACACCCGGTGGTGAGCATCATGAAATTGTTGATGGAGAAGGGTTGATGATGATGACGGCGACGAATCCCCCTCTCCGGAGCCCCGAACGGACTCCAGATCAGCCCACCCGATGAAGAACAGGAGGTGGCGACGGCTCCATATCGTAAAACATGATGAAACTTTCTCTTTGATTTTTTTCTCTGCGAGACGGTGCTTATAGAGTTGGAATTAGGGCAAACGGAGGCATGTGGGGCCCACAAGCTCACAGGGAGCACCCTGGGGGGTGGGCGCGCCCCCTGAGCTTGTGGCTCCTGGGTGGCCCCCTCTAGTAGTTCTCTTCACCAATATTTTTTATATATTCTGGAAATATTCTCCATAAATTTTCAGCTCAATCCGAGAACTTTTATTTCTGCACAAAAACAACACCATAGTAGTTTGGCTGAAAACAGCGTCAGTTCGGGTTAGTTTCATTCAAATCATGCAAATTAGAGTCCAAAACAAGAGCAAAAGTGTTTGGAAAAGTAGATATGTTTGGGACGTATCATCTTGCTTGCATTACTTCTAATTTGTTGAAATGCATTCTACTTAGTTTACACATCATAGGTGTGAATATGCAATGTTGTCCTTTTTTCGTACATATTCCATCCTCCTATCATGCGGTTGCCTTACATCAAAGTAGTGTTTTTCTGTATCATGCATCAATGAGTTATGCAGAGCCAATTTTATTCCTTTTTCTTGTGGGTTTGACTTGAGAAGGCAATATCAATAAAGAGGAAGGAAAAGAGTAAGTTAGTGTATGTTGGTGGTCCTCCGGAGCAACGCAAACGGAGGCTCTCTAGATTTTCCACTTCTACTGCTACTGCAGTTGAAGTTCCAAGTCTATATGATGAGCCCATCTTGCCTACTCCACCATCCCAGGTGCTTGCTCTAACTTGACAGTATGATATTTGGTTGCATGTTGCGTATCGTGTCTAGCTTGTATTGCTTCTAATTTGCATCTGCTTAGTTTACACATTATACATGTGAATATGACATGCTTTCCTATTTCTAGAACATAATACATCTGTTTATCACACCATGTTCTTACATCAAAGTATCATTGTTGTGTATCTTGCATCAATCACTTACCATGAGACACTTTTTAACTTGGCAGTGTGATATTGGTTGCATCTTGCATTGATTTCTAGCTTGTACTACTTCTAATTTGTTGAAATGCCACTTATGATGAGACACTTTCAACTTGGCAGAGTGATATTGGTTGCATCTTTCATATGTTGTCTAGCTTGCATTACCTAATTTGTTGAAATATCTTCTACTTAGTTTACACATCATAGGTGTGAACATGTTATGTTGTCCTCTTTTTCATACATATTCCATCCTCCTATCATGCGGTTGCCTTACATCAAAGTTGTGTTCGTCTATCTCATGCATCAATGAGTTATGAAGAGTGAATTTTATTCATTTTTCTTGCGGGTTTGACTTGATAAGGCAATATCAAAAAAGAGGAAGGAAAGGAGTAAGGTAGTTGATGATGGTTGTCCTCCGGAGCAATGCAAATGGGGGGTCTCTAGATATTCTACTACTATTCTAAAAAAAGATATTCTACTACTACTGCTAGTGCAAGTTCCAAGTCTATCTGATGAGCCCCGCTCCCCTAGTCCACCATCCCAGGTGCTTACTCTAACTTGACGGTGTGATATTTGGTTGCATGTTGCATATGGTGTCTAGCTTGTATTTCTTCTAATTTGATTAAATTGCATCTGCTTAGTTTATATCTTATACATGTGAATATGATATGCCTTCCTGTTTCTAGAATACACTACATCTGTCTATCACACCACATTCTTACATCAAAGTACTGTTGTTGTGTATCCTGCATCAATCACTTATGATGAGACACTTTTAACTTGGCAGTGTGATATTTGTTGCATCTTACATTGATTTCTAGCTTGTACTGCTTCTAGTTTTTCGAAATGTCACTTATGACAAGACACTTTTAACTTGGCAGGGTGATATTGGTTGCATCTTTCATATGGTGTCTAGCTTGCATTGCTTCTAATTTCTTGAAATACCTTCTGCTTAGTTTAAACATCATAGGTGTGAATATGCCATGCCATCCTGTTTTTCATACATATTCCATCCTCCTCATGCGGTTGTCTTACATCAAAGTATTGTTCGTCTGTATCATGCATCAATGAGTTCTGAAGAGCGAATTTATTCTTTTGTCTTGTGGGTACGACTTGGCATGGAAAAGTCAAAAAAGAGCAAGGAAAAGAGTATGGTAGGGGATGTTGTTAGTCGTCAGGAGCAATGGAAATGGAGCATCCCTCGAGACTCTTCTAGTACTTATAGTGCAGTAGAAGGTTGAAGTCCACCGGCTAAATCTACAAACACAGTATCCCCTGCTCCATTAGCTGCTGCACCATTGAACAAAGCACGAACCAAACGAACAGTTGCCACTAAACAACCAACAATAGCCCTATTGGATGCAGCACCTCCTTCCACACTACCAACATCTCAACGATTTACTCGCTCCGCGAGTGGCATGTCCCGAAGCTACCTTCCCACCTGACACTACCTCTAAAGCACTGTTGACACAACAGGACTTGGCAAGATCAGATGAACCTTATGAGCATCAACACCAAGAAGGTATGTGATCGAGTCAAGTTACAGTTGCATGCTCCTTTATATGTACTCTCACAGTTTGATGTACACTAACACTTCCCATTTTTGTTGTTGAACTAGCACCTCGGCGCAAGAGGAAACAAACATCGGGGATAATGCTTGACAGGTTAACAAAATCTAAAGGAGGAAGAATGGAGATCCATTTTGTGGTAGGTTTTAAAAGGCCACTTGATGCTACAAAGTCAGCCAAGTTAGTATCAGAAGCAGTCGTTGTCGTTAGGTGTCATGCACGTATCCTCCCAACATGGATCCAGTACAGGAATGACAAAGATGAAACCCAGTTTAACACCTTCCTTGACCATTTATCCGTAAGTAATGTTATTCGTCGCAATTTTTAATATTGTGTTGCTCTGTCCCATACTTTCTAGCTTGCTCCTAATGAGACTCCCATTCTTTTTTCAACAGATGAGGTTCAAGTTGGATCCGAAAGATGATGCAACCAAACAAGCATGCACTCATGTTTTTAAGTCTGCTCTGCGACAGTATTGGTATCACCTCACAAAAACTCACTTTGAAGGCAAGGCTAACAATGAAATGGCCCAAACATCTCTAGTGGAATATATTACGGACGAAGACTGGATAGCCCTTGTTAAACACTAGTCTAATCCGAAGTATCGGGTATGGTATATGTATGTGATCATATCACGTATTGAACTCGTATTTGCACATGTGCCTTACAAATCTATCTTCTTCTAGGCTAACTGTTCGAAGAACAAGACCAACCATTCTAAAGTGAAATTCCAACAAACGACAGGATCTTGTAGCTATATTGCACAATGCGAGGCTCTTGTAAATAGCTGCTATTTCCCCTTTTTGTTGTGGCATATTATCGTATCTATATTGACTTGTTCCAAAACAGAGGAACGCCCGTGTGGACCAAAAGAGCCTGAACCAAATGCGGTGGAAATATTCAAGGATTGTCACACCAGCAAGATGAAGGGCATGACTACACCAGTCAAAGCCGTTGTTGTAAGTTCTTACTCCTCATGCCTTTGAACTTCTTGTTACTATGACGTGTGCATTGTACTACTTGGTTTGCAGCCAATGCCAGTTACTCTGTTCACTTTTATACACAGTTGTCTTAATGTATAATTGCACCTTACATGGTTTAAAAGAGAGGAATGATGTTCTTTTGGTCTTGATCTGTAATCTACTCAAAAACGCTCTTATATTATGGGACGGAGGGAGTAGTTGTGTTGTTCACGTGCCCACACAATGATACAATAGCGTGTTTGCTTGATCTCCATTTGCCCGTGATAAGAATGATGTCATACTATGCTCATCATATTTTTAAACTGTGTCTCTTTATCCTTAGCTGTCAATATAATGTGAGGAAATAGACAATACATTAGGCATGCTACATGGACATATGTTTCGAGAACTTGATTTTTATTATGTACTTAGCACTAAAATGCATGCTTATGTATTACAGGGGTTCACCAAAATAAGCTCTGTATAAACACGAAGCTATTCTGTTTGTTTTTGTCTCATTAATAACTTCTTTTCTGGTACTACTAATCTACAAATTCAAACTTTCAGCAAGCTATGAAACAAATGATTGAACAGCCACAACCTCCTGAAGGTGATGAGGCAACCATAGGCACAATGTCACCTCTTGCTGCAGTGCATCAGTATCTCTCCATTAATAGTGCCAAAAGTACCTTCCTACGTAATTCTGGATTGGTTGTCAAGGTAACCTCGTCGAGACCACCTCCTGAACAAGATCTTCCGGCTAGATAGAATGATATATCTGTGCTCCAGGCACAGTCCAATCCCTAATGGAGGTCGTTTCTGAAACAAGAATAGCTATTGACAAATGTCGCCAAAATATGAATGGTTTTGAAACCAGACTATCAGACATTTGCTTCGTCATTCAAGAGCAATGGCGGAAAGAAGGCGGAGGTCATGCTGCTCCATCAGATTCTACAGCCTGAAACCATACCACTCAGGTCTAATGATCTCAACTTCTGAACTTCTCATTGTGCATTTATCTACACGTACTGTAAACTGTTATGCGAACCGGACTTTTGTTGTATGGCTGTAATTTATTTTGATGCGATACAACATTTGTTCTTAACGTGATGTCAAATGCCATAGAAATTAGCAAGCCATTTTTGTATAGTGTAGGTTTATTCTTAGTATTTGGCATCATCAGTCGGCTTTAGGACGAAAGCATCGTAGGAGCCCAACGGGCCATAAATCGGTCGGCCCACCACTACTGCAGGATGGTCCTAACGCGACACATGCATTAGAGACCAATCGACCAAACTGTGTGCGATGCATTAATCGCAAACGGTGTCGTAATAAAACCATCACCAATAAAACAAACTGTGTGCGATGGCGGATCCATCAAGCAGGATTCAGAAAAGATTTGCGTGTGTGAATCATGGCATATAGTTGATCCATACGAACTGTGTGCGATGAGCCAAAACAACAGAAATGGTCAGCCAGATCAAGGCGTGTGCGATAGACGGCATACAGTTCACTCGGATGAACTGTTTGCGATGAGCCAAAACAACAAAAATTGTCAGCCAGATCAAGCAGTCTGTGATAGACGGGCACACATTCTAATTAAAAGAATTTTGCACGATGGTAATAACAAGCGCACACGGTTGATGGAACAAGTCGTGTGCTGACATCGCCAATTGCGGTGCACACGCCACGTACTCATTTGAGAATGCTTGCCCATGTTACGGCATTCGGGAATCGTGTAGCACTTCAAAATCGGAACCGTCAATAAATTTTGAGCTTATTTCCCGTCACATTCCAAAATACCACGCTATATTTAATTGCAAACCTGTTCACACCGATCAAAATCTAAACGTTTTCCCACTTAGCAGCTTATTATTACTAGGTTATAAATACTACCTACTCGAAAATGACTGCACATTCCTCCTCAATTCCTCGTCAACAAACAAACAAACAAGTCTTTCTTCATCGTTCCTTGCGTCTGCCATGGCCCGTAGGAGTTCTTGGTTGAGAATTGACCAGGGAGCGGCAAGCATGGAAGCGGAAGCAGCAGAGATGTCCCGCCTCACCACGATAGCAACCGTGAGGTCCCGCCGCGCCGCCGAAGCAGCACAGAGGTTCCGCCATGCCGCCGAAGCAGCACAGTGGTCCGGCCGCGCCGTGGAAGCAGCACGGATGACCCGCCGTGCCGCGGAATCAGCAGAGAGGTCCTGCCACGCCGCGGCGGCCTGGGAAGATCTCTTCCAGGAAGGCGAGGGCTCTCACAGGCGCATGCGCGCAGAGCTCAATAAGCTGAAGGATGAGATCTCCGGCTGGGCGAAGCTGCACGAGGAGATCAATGCCTCATTTGATAAGGCAACCGGCGTCATTCGGGGACTAAGGAATGACAAGGCGAAGCTCCGCACCCAGCGCGACTTGCTGAGGGCAAAGATCGCCGGCAGTGCGAAGCAGCACGAGGAGAGCACTGCCTTATTGAAGAAGACGGCCGCCATGGTCAAGAAAATTATGGACGAGAATGCCAACCTCCACATCGAACGCGAAAGGCTAGTGGAGGAATCCAAAGCTGCTGTCAAGCAAAGTATTGAGGACGTGAAAGAGATCATTGCCGCTCGCCGCGAGAACTCCATCGCCATGGATGCAATGACGAAGATGGCGGAGGAGAGGCGAAAGGAGGTGAAGGTCATGGAGGCGATGAAGAAGGAGTTGGAGGAACTACGTGCCCTGCAGCAACCCATCAAGAAGGAGTAGAGAGCAGCGACCCAGATTGTTGTTTGCGCCTTCTTCCTTCTTCTTTTGCCCCTGTGTCTTTCGAGCGTTGCCGCGTGTGGCATTTTAAATTATTTTCCTGAATATGTAAGACAATTTCTATCCATTGCCATTGTCATCATATATATCAGTCTTGCTAAGTCTTCGTTAAGTTTCAGTCGAGGCTATGTCCGTGAGTTATCCGTGCAAAATTTTGTTTTCAATTTTTTTTCTCCCTTAAATCTCAGTCGACTGAGACCTAGCCACACCATTAAGCGCCTATAAAATAGGGCTCGGGCACCATTAATGGAGAAGTTGGTAGCGAGGTGGGCGGCGGATGGAGGTCAAAGGGCTCGCCTCCTGGTGAGCCTGCGCAGCGGTCTGCTCCACGCCTCCCGTCTACTCAAATAGCTACCCCGCATGGCACCTCCTAGCCAATAAAAATGGGGATGCGTGGCGGCACGTAAATGGTTAGTACAACGCCCACGGTTTGAATAACACTTATGTTTCCGATTGTAACGTGGCAGCTCTTTGTTCCAAAATGACTTTGTTGGTTGTTAATGTGTGCGCCTTCAAAAAATCGGACAAAATTTTTACCACAACATGTTGGTGCCATGTCAAGGCAACATGCCAAGTTTCATGATTTTCATGCAAGTTTTGGATTTACAGGAATTTAAAAACCAAGTTTGTCAATGTTTTCGGCCGAGCCACGACGCCCGGATGTTTGAAATTCATTCCCATTTCTTGCATGGGACCTAAACATTCACCCAAGGATACATATATGATTTTTCAACCCATTTTGGTGCACTGGAGCATGTGTCTGTAGTTCAAATTTGAATTATGCACATTAAATGCCTAGAAAACTCAATTAATGTATAAAAACGGCCAAACGAACCCGGAATAATTCCAAATTTTAGCACGACACTCCTATTGGTCTATGTTGCCTCTGTAAAAAATCAAGGCAAGAAGAGGCAGCGTATGTCGTTTCGCCCACAAAGGTGACACATTCCCTATCGGAACCATGAGCCTTCTTGAGAGAAGCTCTGGTTTGTAAGAAGCTTATACCAAAACTTGTCCCAAATCGAACAAAAAATTTACCACAACATGTTGGTGCCATGTCAAGACACAATGCCAAGTTCCGTGATTTTTAGGCAATTTTTATATTTACAGGGATTTAAAAACCAAGTTTCTCAATGTTTTCGGCCGAACCATGATGCCCAGATGTTTGAAATTCATTCCCATTTCTTGTATGGGACCTAAACATTCACCCAAGGACACATATACGATTTTTCAACCCATTTTGGTGCACTAGAGCATGTGCCTGTAGTTCAAATTTGAATTATGCGCATTAAATGCCTAGAAAACTCAATTAATGTATAAAAAAGGCCAAACGAACCCGGAATAATTCCAAATTTTAGCACGACACTCCTATTGGTCTATGTTGCCTATGTAAAAAAATCAAGGCAGGAAGAGGTAGTGTATGTCATTTCGCCCACAAAGGTGACACGTTCCCTATTGGAACCATGAGCCTTCTTGAGAGAAGCTACGGTTTGTAAGAAGCTTATACCGAAACTTGTCCCAAATCGAACAAATTTTTTACCACAGCATGTTGGTGCCATGTCAAGACACCATGCCAAGTTCCGTGATTTTTAGGCAATTTTTGGATTTACAGGAATTTAAAAACCAAGTTTCTCAATGTTTTCGGCCGAGCCACGACGCCCAGATGTTTGAAATTCACTCCCATTTCTTGTATGGGACCTAAACATTCACCCAAGGACACATATACGATTTTTCAACCCATTTTGGTGCACTGGAGCATGTGCCTATAGTTAAAATTTGAATTATGCACATTAAATGCCTAGAAAACTCAATTAATGTATAAAAAAGGCCAAACGAACTCGGAATAATTCCAAATTTTAGCACGACACTCCTATAGTTGCATGTTCACTGCAGATAAATGTTTTAGCAATTCAAACACCAACCTTTCCTGCCGTAACCCCATTTTGTCTTTCAAATCAAAATGAAAAAATCAAGTACACCACAAACATTTTATTAGCAAGAATCATGTGCGATGCAGTATAAAATATCTTGGGGCTCCCTCATGTATGGCTTACGCCGGAAGCTTCGCCGGCTATAGTCCACCGGGCGCGCGTCAACCACACTTGCGCGCCAGTTTTTTGCTGCACCATTCGTAAATTATCGGCAACCGCAGAAATATCTAGGTCCCCACCCCCTCCCCCCACCAAAAGCCACATTTCCACTGTTTCCTCCTTCCTTTCCAAGTTCAAACCTTCACTGCGTGCTTTGCAGCGCCGCCTCCTCACTGGCGGCGCTCCTTCCCGCTGCGCGGCCTCGTTGATATAGTCAGGTAATCCACACCCCACCCCCATCCTCCTCCTCCTTCTCCATCCCACATGCCTCGACCACTGGCGAGACACCTTCCACCCAAATCACTGCCCCATCCTCCAAATAAGTGCCGCCCATAGCCATGGTGCACGCATTATAGCCAGGAGCTCAAGGAGCATCTGGCAGCGGTGAAGCAAATTGTGGCCACACGCGCGGATGAGGTCGCGATGGCTGCCATGCGTGCCGACCGCCAGATCTTGGAGGAGCACCTCGCCGTCGAGGCCACCGTCGACGCCTCGCGCACGGACACCGCCACACGGTTGGCTTCTTTAAACGACAGTTCGTGGTGTTTTCTCGAGGCCGCCTCCGCTGCCTTCTAGTGAATTGTCCTCTGTAATGTTAATATGCAATCTGATCATCTGAAATGTGATGTTCAGTTAACAGTTTGGTTCATTTGTTGTGATGTTCAATTCCTGTGGGTACAAATATCTATTGTTATGCATGTGAGGAATAAAATTGAACTTGGATGTACTCTATACGTGTGACGCCCCGAGACCGATGCTCCAGATGCCTTCCATTTATTTTCCGTCGTTGCTGTGTGATTCATTTGTTTGTTGCACTTCGTCATGTCATCATGTGCATTTCATCCGCATGTTTTCATAAAACTTGCATTTGTTCATAGTTGTCGGCTTCTCCCCGTCCCTTCCGTTGTTCGTTTCGAGTCCCGACACTCGCACGCGCCCGCGGCACCTCCGAAATATTATTTTATAAGTGGGATAAAAATGTTCTCGGAATGGGTTGAAAGTTGGCGTGCGGTCTTATTATGTTACAGGTAGACCGCCTGCCAAATTTCGTTCCATTAGTAGGTCGTTTGATGCCCCAACAAATAACCTATAGCGGCACTATAGCCGGTCAAATCGTCGGACGTTTCGGTGTTCCGAAACTTGTGCCGGGCTGCCATCTTACCTCTCATCTCAGCCCAGCCACTCTAGACAGCCCACCTAGCCCAGCCTAGCTAACCCCCTCCGTTTCGGACCGTCGGATCGCGATCGGAGGGCTCCAAAACTACCCCCAAACCCTCAACCCTAGGCATCCCTGCCTATAAATGGACACCCTCTCGTCCAAATCTAGCACCCTAGCCCCCCTAGCCTTCTCCGTCCTCCCAGCTGCCACCCTCCTCGTTTTCAACGCTGGCAAACCTAGCCCCGCCACTTGGCGCCGCCCCGCGGGCCAGCATCCACCGCCCGCGGCCACTCCCGCGCTGCCACGCGTCCCCCAGCCTCTCTCCTCCCGTGCGGGCCCGCGGAGCCCATCGCCAGCCCGCCCTGGGCCCGAACCGCGCCGCCCCTGCGCCCCGTGCTCCAGATCGGGAGAGAAGCTCCCGATCCAGAGCTCTGCGCCTGCCTCGCGCCCCCACCACCTCACCGGACCTCGCCGGAGCTGCCCGCCGGCGACCTCCAGGGCCACGCCCTGCTGCCCCTCTCCTCCTTCCTCCCCCGTGGTTCTCTCTCTCCCTCTCACAATTTTTCTCTCGCTCTGTACTTGCACAGAGAGCAGCCATTGGAGCTGAGATCCAAGTCCGACCGCCGCCTCACCGGAGCACCTCCAACCCCCGCCGTGCCCGGATCCGGCAAGCCCGCGCCGCCACGGACCCATTCCCGGCCATCCTGAGGGTCGCCGGAGCCCCACGACGCCGCGGCCATGGGTCTTCTTCAAGCCCCGACCTGGACCGCCCCGTCCAGTTTCTTCCTGGATCCGAGCCGTCCCGCCAACCAAACACCCATCCGGTTCCATCCCGTCCCGATTTGCCCGAGGTCCAGTTTTTCTGTCCCCAGGATTTTAACAGCATATATGCATTTTGTATTGGCTATATCTTTGCATCTGTTCATCCGATGAAAATGATCTTTATATGTAAATAGATCTACTCTCCGTGCTCTACATGATGGTTGCATTTGCATTCATGTTAGGATTCATCTACATGTCATAATCTCTGTTGCAAAAGTGCTTCATACTGTTAACTGCAGAAACTGTTAATATGTGTCACTTTGTCATTTTTGTGTGATTTAATGCATATGTCATATGAGCATCTTGTCAACATGTCTTTGGGGCATTTCCATGTCTTTTTGCTGTTAATATTTATTTCATGCCAAGATATGCTATGATGTGACTGCCATGAGTTGGTAAACATGCCTAGTCAATGTTGCTGTTTTAAGTAAAAGTTGTCTGTAATAAAACTTGCAAACTTTGCTTGTTGGTTGCCACTAATCTAGAGCTCATATGCATATGGTTCCTTCATGTGATTTGGCCTATGTGATGTCTACTTTGATGCCATGCCCTTGGTTGCCATGTAATTTTGCTGTAGCATGTCTCATTGTTGCTCTCAAGTTGCCATCATGTTAAATCTGTCAACCTGTTATCAGAATGTTCCATTTTGTAAAAATCATAGCAATTAATCTGTTGCTCATATGATTATGCCCATGTTGAATGATTTGAGCTCCATGATATGTACTACAATGATGTGCCATCTGATTCCATGTTCTAGCACTGTAGCATGTTGTTTTGATGCTTGGAAAGTGCTATGTTGCTGTTTTGGGCAGATTGTGATTATAACTTGTGTTGATTGTGATAGTTGAACCGTTGCTCCATTTTGATCATGTCCTATATGAAACTTGCTTAGATTTGTGTGTAGTTTCATATTGTCAAGTTGCATCCTTGATTTGAGTGTTTGTGGTTGATGTTTGCATGCATTTTGCATCATTGGCATGCTAAACTTGTTTAGCTCATATCTTCTAGCCCGTAGCTCCGAATTAACTGTTCTACATATGTAACTTGATTAGAAAAACGTGTAGATCATCATGGTGAATGTTAACTTGCTGTTTAACAACTTTAACACTGTGTTTAATTCATATCAGTACCAATTTCGAAATTTGCATATGGGGATTTCCCGGAATTGTTATTTGTGTTTCCGGCCTCATTTAAACTTGCCTAGTTGTAAGGATTGCTTATGCTTCATCTCTTGCCATGTTTAAAAACATTTAATCTAGTCATGCGTCATGTTTGGTTGTGCATCATGCAATGTTTATGCTTGTGTGTTTACCATGTTGTTTGCTTCTTTCCGGTTGTGCTTCTTGTCGATAGTTCCGGTTTCGTTACGATTGTGAGGATTCGTTCGACTACGTTGGTTCGTCTTCTTCATGGACTCGATCTTCTTCTGAGCGGGATTCCAGGCAAGATGATCTTGACCTTGGATATCTTTAGTATCTTTGCTTGCTAGTTGTCTCGTTACTATCGCTATGTCGCGCTTCCTACCACATATATGTCAGCCTCCCATATGCCATGATACAGCCTCTAACCACCCTTACCCAGCAAACCGTTGTTTGGCTATGTTACCGCGTTGCTTAGCCCTTTCTTATAGCATTGCTAGTTGCAGGTGCAGTTTCAGGTTGTTCCATGTAGGGACATGGATATCATGGGATATCACAATATCTCTTATATTTAATTAATGCATCTATATACTTGGTAATGGGTGGAAGGCTCGGCCTTTTGCCTGGTGTTTTGTTCCACTCATGCTGCCCTAGTTTCCGTAATACCGGTGTTATGTTCCTTGATGAGCGCTTCTAACACATGTGGGGCATATGGGAACCCCCCTGATCATTCGTTTTAGGATAAACTTCTCCAGCAAGGCCCAACATTGGTTTTAACATTTGCCAACATAATAATACTGAAATTAATTAATTAATGCATAGGGGCTGATCACCTCTGGGATCTATTTAATTCAACATAATACAGGTGGGCCAGTGCTGATGGTGCTGGTCCAAACTAGAGCCACTTGCGGCGCCACCTGGGGCAACTCGGGTTCTTGGCTATCGTACGTAGTGTTCATCCACCGTGTCCTGAGAACGAGATACGTGGCTCCTATCGGGATTGTCGACACGTCGGGAGGTCTTGCTGGTGTAGTTTTACCTTTTACGAATGACTTGTCCACCGGAATTCCTTATCGTAAGCATCGTGTTATCATGGTGTGAGGATGTTCCATCGGATGCGTGTGATAATTTATAATGGACTACTTGGAGCACCCCTGCAGGGTTAAATCTTTCGCGAAGCCATGCCCGCGGTTATGTGGTGACTTGGAAATTTATAACCTCCGGTTGTAGAGAACTTGACACTAAATCTAATTAAAATACACCAACCGCGTGCGTAACCGTGATCGTCTCTTTTCAAGGAAGTTCGAGAAGAGAACACGGTGGGGTTATGTTTGACTCGTAAGTAGGTGTTCAGGATCACTTCTTGATCATTATTAGTTTGTGACTGTTATGCGTAGTTTACTCTTCTTATTCTTGTACTTGTAAGTTAGCCACCATATAATGCTTAGTGCTTGCTGCAACCTCACCACCTTACCCTTCCATACCCATTAAGCTTTGATAGTCTTGCTACCCATGGTTATGTGATTGCTGAGTCCTCGTGGCTCACAGATTACTGCAACAACAGGTGCAGGTACAGGTAATGCGATGATCTAACGTGAGAGCGATGCGCGTTTGCTTTTGGAGTTCTTCTTTTTTGTCGACCTTGGGATAGGTTCCGGGTCGGCAGCCTGGGCTAGCAGGGTGGATGTCGTTCGTGTTTTTCGTTTGTGTTACATCCGTAGTCGGATTCTGCTCTTTTGTATGGTGTTTGGTATGTATGATGTATTCCTGTGATGACTGTATGTATTTGCATGTATCCCCATCTATTATGTACATGGTACGATGTAATGATATCCACCTTGCAAGCGTCTCCGATATGCGCTTCTATCCCTGGTGGGGCCTCCGAGTCCCTTGAGGATAGGGTCGCATATTGGGCGTGACAAGTTGGTATCAGAGCCTCGACCGACCATAGGAGCCCCCTTGATTGATCGAACCGTTGGCGAATCTAGAAGAAAACTATTTTGAGTCTAGTTATATATCGAAGAGTAGGAATTCTTTTTACTCCTTATCCCCTTCATCGCTCTGGTGAGGAATTGTGACGTAGATGTTTTGATTCTACTACTCTTCTCACTCAAAAAAAAAATTTAGGATCACGCGGGTATTTTCGGAATCGTTGCGATATCGGTGTGACGGAATTCTATTCTTGGTGCCTCCTGACCGTATGGATTGGACCCGGGGAGTTGAGCTCCAAGGGGTACTTGTCACATTCGCTATCGTTTCAGTTCCTAAATACCAGAGGACGCCGACCTCAAAACGCTTCTATATTTTTTGTGGTGGCAAATAGTGTCGTGACTTATCCCCAGTACTGGAGGAGATAGCGCGGATGATCCACCATGACTAGTATCGCTGTGTTTTTGAAGGTCTGAGGTAGACGAATTTGCGAAGTTTCTCGATTGTGTGTTAAGGGTTGCGGATGCAGTTGCAGCTGATTAGGTTGTTGATTGCTGAGTAGGTTCCTGGACCCACAACCTGATCGCATGACCAAGAAGTTTTGGGAGTTCTTAGGTGGGAATTCAAGTAGTTACCTAGGATTATCCTTCTGACAAATGCATGAGGGGTTATGTATTTGTTTCTGGCTTATTCTCCAAGCCCAATCCGTTGTTTTGTTTTGAGTTGCAGTATTTGAGTTGCTTCGAAGTCAAGTGTGGATTCCATACCTTTCCTAAGCGGTGTTCCCATATTTTGATGTGAATGCCAATCCTTTTGTTCATCAAGATTGTCATGTAAATTCTTTCTCAGCCGACGTGCTTCTCCTCGAATTAATTCGATCCTTTCAACATTTGCAAGATCAATTCTCAGTTTTTCTCAACGGCGTTCGTTTCTCCCATCCCAAATTGTCTTTATTTTCCCCACCCTCCCACCCTTTTCTTTGCGGAGTCAAAATTCTCAAATCAAGTGTCCATTTTATTCGTGAGAAGCCTCTTCATTCTTTTCCTTCAATGTTCTTCTCCGGTGATTCTCGTGAAGATGCTCAGGAGCTACAAGTTCATCATTCTTCGTTCTCATTTTCTTCTTCGGTGGTCTAAATTCTAGTCTTCGGTGTAATCATATCCTTTTCTTGATTCTAATATTTTCCCATGGTGGAAGTTCTTTTCCAAGGCTCTTATTTATTCACATCTCTCTGTTTCTTCTCCGGAGTGCTGAAGATATCTCAGAAGATTCGTGTTTCCATTCAAGACCCGTTCGTTCTATTTTGAGGTTTTTATTTCATTCAAGCCGTTTAAATCTAACCGGTGCAATCTCTATTTCAAGCAATCAATTCCAACGGTGTTTCTTTTGAGTGGGCCCATAACCCACAGGCCTTTTCCCAGGATCTTACCCGACTCTTCTAATTTTTCCGGTGCTATTCTCAAATTCTTTCAAAGTTCGACGTAAGAATGGATTCCATCAGTCAATTGCCTTCTCCAAGAGCGCTTTCAAATTCTTGTCATCTTTGGTTCAAACTTACTATTCTTCATTGTTCCGGAGTGTCTCAACAATTTTGGTGGTGTTCCTCGTCGTCATTCTCAGCGTTGAACACCGAAGAAGAGTTTCTCTTAAAGCATATCCATTCTCTTCAAGATTCGTGGTTCTAGCTTCATGCAATCCTCTCAAATTGGTTTGATCGTCAAGAATTATTTTCATACCCATCCAAAGCATTTCAGGAGTTGTGATCATTTTGATTCACCAAAGGCCATCATTTCAGAATTCTTCATTCTCAACGCTCATCTCTCATTCTCAACTTCTTCCGGTGCATCGTTCAAGTATTATCTATTAAGCTCGTGATCTCTTCGTTCTTTTATATCTAAATTCCCTCAAGTATCTTCGTTCGTTTTCTATTTCTTCCCAGCGATTCGTCTCTTTTCTTCGTTCGTTTTCAATTCTTACGGTGGTTCGTTCAACATTCCTCTTCCGTTGTTATCGTATCAATTCATTTGTTCTTTCCAAAATCCTACCGGTGTTTCCTCGAAGACTCCGTCAAGTTGGCGCTATATCTCTCTTTAATCTTTTCAAGAAGAATAAGTAGTATGCAAATCCATTGCTTTTCATCAATTTATTTTGATGAAGGATAGACATATCATAATTCTTATTCTTGTTTCATGGAGGTGATTTAATTCCTTCTTCCGGAGTTTGTTCTTGATGAATAAATTCTCGGTTCTAGCTGTTCATCTTTCTTTTCCGGAGTTCCAAGATTTCTCGGTTATCTCATCGTGAAGCTCCATCTAAATCATTGCAAGGCTTCATCTTGTTCATTTCAACCTTCGTTTCTATCATCCTTTTGTCTACCGGAGTTCTTCATGGTGGTTCGTCAAGGATTTAATTCATTCTCGAAGTGCTCTTCGATGAGCTCAAGCATTCTTCATATTGCATTCCGAAGTGCTAATCCTTTCTACCTTATCTTTTGAGGTGGTATTATGTCCTTCTTGACAATTTGTCTTCGTGTTTCATGATTCACAGTTGTCAAGAATGAGATATTTTAAACCCATCAACCTCTTCGTTGGAGTTATCTTGGTATAGATTTCACCTAAAGCCTTTCCGAAGGATTGTTGCTATTTGTGGTACTTATCAATGATCCAAGTTTCTCCTTCTCTTCTCGGTGAAAGAGGTTTTCATCTCTTCGACATCTCAAGTAATCAATTGTTTCTATTAGTGGCCGGTTATCACCTCATAATTTTGAGATGTTTTCCATAAGCCCACAACAAGCTTATTCTTTCGTTGTTGATTTTCCAACAACTCCGTTCAATCCTTCTTTATAAGGATGCTTTTCAAATTCAACGGTGAGAGAAGTTGTCATTTTCTTCCCCATTCTTTCTTTCCAACGATTTAGCTTCTATTCTTTCGTTCCGGAGGCATTGTGATGTTGCTCTCTTCGACCCGTTATTTCGTTTCGCCAAGATCATGTTCTTTCCTTGCTTATCCATGTTACCGGAGTGTTGTGTCCTCTTTTCAAGTTCTTTTCATCTTATCAAGCTTTGCTTCTCTTTTCTACCGGAGTGCTGCCAAAATTCTTTTTTTTCTCATTCCTTGTCTATCTCGTTTCAACCAGGGTGGTTTCGAATTCTTGCTTGTTCCTCAAGCCATTCTTCAACTCGTTGCAACCTTCGAGGTTTGTTGGTTTCACTCGTTTGTCCAAGAAGCAACTTTCTTTTACCTCTTCCTCTTCCCCTTCCGTTTCCTTCCTAAGATCTCGGGTCGAGATCTTCTGTTAGTGGGGGAGAGTTGTGACGCCCCGAGACCGATGCTCCAGATGCCTTCCATTTATTTTCCATCGTTGCTGTGTGATTCATTTGTTTGTTGCACTTCATCATGTCATCATGTGCATTTCATCCGCATGTTTTTATAAAACTTGCATTCGTTCATAGTTGTCGGCTTCTTCCCGTCCCTTCCGTTGTTCGTTTCGAGTCCCGACACTCACACGCGCCCACGGCACCTCCAAAATATTATTTTATAAGTGGGATAAAAATGATCTCGGAATGGGTTGAAAGTTTGTGTGCGGTCTTATTATGTTATAGGTAGACCGCCTGCCAAATTTCGTTCCATTCACAGGTCGTTTGATGCCCCAACGAATAACCTATAGTGACACTATAGCCAGTCAAATCGTCGGACGTTTCGGTGTTCCGAAACTTGTGCCGGGCTGCCATCTTCCCTCTCATCTCAGCCCAACCACTCTACACAGCCCACCTAGCCCAGCCTAGCTAACCCCCTCCGTTTCGGACCGTCGGATCGCGATCGGAGGGCTCCGAAACCACCCCCAAACCCTCAACCCTAGCCATCCCTGCCTATAAATGGACACCCTCTCGTCCAAATCTGGCACCCTAGCCCCCCCCCCCCCCCTAGCCTTCTCCTTCCTCCCAGCCGCCACCCTCCTTGTTTTCAACGCCGGCAAACCCAGCCCCGCCACTTGGCGTCGCCCCGCGGGCCAGCAGCCGCCGCAGCCACCGCCCGCGGCCACTCCCGCGCTGCCACGCGTCCCCCAGCCTCTCTCCTCCCGCGCGGGCCCGCGGAGCCCATCGCCAGGCCGCCCTGGGCCCGAACCGCGCCGCCCCTGCGCCCCGTGCTCCAGATCGGGAAAGAAGCTCCCGATCCAGAGCTCCGCCGCCTGCCTCGCGCCCCCACCACCTCACCGGACCTTGCCGGAGCTGCCCGCCGGCGACCTCCAGGGCCACGCCCTGCTGCCCCTCTCCTCCTTCCTCCCCCGTGCTTCTCTCTCTCCCTCTCACGATTTTTCTCTCGCTCTATACTTGCACAGAGAGCAGCCATGGGAGCTGAGATCCAAGTCCGACCGCCGCCTCACCGGAGCACCTCCAATACCTGCCATGCCCGGATCCGGCAAGCCCGCGCCGCCACGGACCCATTCCCGGCCATCCCGAGGGTCGCCGAAGCCCCACAACGCCGCGGCCATGGGTCTTCTTCAAGCCCCGACCTAGACCGCCCCACCCAGTTTCTTCCTGGATCCGAGCCGTCCTGCCAACCAAACACCCATCCGGATCCATCCCGTCCCGATTCGCCCGAGGTCCAGTTTTTCTGTCCCCAGGATTTTAACAACATATATGCATTTTGTATTGGCTATATCTTTGCATCTGTTCATCCGATGAAAATGATCTTTATATGTAAACAGATCTACTCTTCGTGCTCTACATGATGGTTGCATTTGCATTCATGTTAGGATCCATCTACATGTCATAATCTCTGTTGCAAAAGTGCTTCATATTGTTAACTGCAGAAACTGTTAATATGTGTCACTTTGTCATTTTTGTGTGATTTAATGCATATGTCATATGAGCATCTTGTCAACATGTCTTTGGGGAATTTTCATGTCTTATTGCTATTAATATTTATTTCATGCCAAGATATGCTATGATGTGACTGCCATGAGCTGGTAAACATGCCTAGTCCATGTTGCTGTTTTAAGTAAAAGTTGTTTGTAATAAAACTTGCCAACTTTGCTTGTTGGTTGCCACTAATCTAGAGCTCATATGCATATGGTTCCTTCATGTGATTTGGCCTATGTGATGTCTACTTTGATGCCATGCCCTTGGTTGCCATGTAATCTTGTTGTAGCATGTCTCATTATTGCTCTCAAGTTGCCATCATGTTAAATCTGTCAACCTGTTATCAGAATGTTCCATTTTGTAAAAATCATAGCAATTAATCTGTTGCTCATATGATTATGCCCATGTTGAATGATTTGAGCTCCATGATATGTACTACAATGATGTGCCATTTGATTCCATGTTCTAGCACTGTAGCATGTTGTTTTGATGCTTGGAAAGTGCTATGTTGCTGTTTTGGGCAGATTGTGATTATAACTTGTGTTGATTGTGATAGTTGAACCGTTGCTCCGTTTTGATCATGTCCTACATGAAACTTGCTTAGATTTGTGTGTAGTTTCATATTGTTATGTTGCATCCTTGATTTGAGTGTTTGTGGTTGATGTTTGCATGCATTTTGCATCATTGGCATGCTAAACTTGTTTAGCTCATATCTTCTAGCCCGTAGCTCCGAATTAACTGTTCTACATATGTAACTTGATTAGAAAAACGTGTAGATCATCATGGTGAATGTTAACTTGCTGTTTAACAACTTTAACACTGTGTTTAATTCATATCAGTACCAATTTCGAAATTTGCATATGGGGATTTCCCGGAATTGTTATTTGTGTTTCCGGCCTCATTTAAACTTGCCTAGTTGTAAGGATTGCTTATGCTTCATCTCTTGCCATGTTTAACAACATTTAATCTTGTCATGCGTCATGTTTGGTTGTGCATCATGCCATGTTTATGCTTGTGTGTTTACCATGTTGTTTGCTTCTTTCCGGTTGTGCTTCTTGTCGATAGTTCCGGTTTCGTTGCGATTGTGAGGATTCGTTCGACTACGTTGGTTCGTCTTCTTCATGAACTCGATCTTCTTCCGAGCGGGATTCCAGGCAAGATGATCATGACCTTGGATATCTTTACTATCTTTGCTTGCTAGTTGTCTCGTTGCTATCGCTATGTCGCGCTTCCTACCACATATATGTCAGCCTCCCATATGCCATGATACAGCCTCTAACCACCCTTACCCAGCAAACCGTTGTTTGGCTATGTTACCGCATTGCTCAGCCCTTTCTTATAGCGTTGCTAGTTGCAGGTGCAGTTTCAGGTTGTTCCATGTAGGGACATGGATATCATGGGATATCACAATATCTCTTATATTTAATTAATGCATCTATATACTTGGTAATGGGTGGAAGGCTCGGCCTTTTGCCTGGTGTTTTGTTCCACTCATGCTGCCCTAGTTTCCGTAATACCGGTGTTATGTTCCTTGATGAGCGCTTCTAACACATGTGGGGCATATGGGAACCCCCCTGATCATTCGTTTTAGGATAAACTTCTCCAGCAAGGCCCAACATTGGTTTTAACATTTGCCAACATAATAATACTGAAATTAATTAATTAATGCATAGGGGCTGATCACCTCTGGGATCTATTTAATTCAACATAATACAGGTGGGCCAGTGCTGATGGTGCTGGTCCAAACTAGAGCCACTTGCGGCGCCACCTGGGGCAACTCGGGTTCTTGGCTATCGTACGTAGTGTTCATCCACCGTGTCCTGAGAACGAGATACGTGGCTCCTATCGGGATTGTCGACACGTCGGGAGGTCTTGCTGGTTTAGTTTTACCTTTTACGAATGACTTGTCCACCGGAATTCCTTATCGTAAGCATCGTGTTATCATGGTGTGAGGATGTTCCATCGGATGCGTGTGATAATTTATAATGGACTACTTGGAGCACCCCTGCAGGGTTAAATCTTTCGCGAAGCCATGCCCGCGGTTATGTGGTGACTTTGAAATTTATAACCTCCGGTTGTAGAGAACTTGACACTAAATCTAATTAAAATACACCAACCGCGTGCGTAACCGTGATCGTCTCTTTTCAAGGAAGTTTGAGAAGAGAACACGGTGGGGTTATGTTTGACTCGTAAGTAGGTGTTCAGGATCACTTCTTGATCATTATTAGTTTGTGACTGTTATGCGTAGTTTACTCTTCTTATTCTTGTACTTGTAAGTTAGCCACCACATAATGCTTAGTGCTTGCTGCAACCTCACCACCTTACCCTTCCATACCCATTAAGCTTTGATAGTCTTGCTACCCATGGTTATGTGATTGATGAGTCCTCGTGGCTCACAGATTACTGCAACAACAGGTGCAGGTACAGGTAATGCGATGATCTGACGTGAGAGCGATGCGTGTTTGCTTTTGGAGTTCTTCTTTTTTGTCGACCTTGGGATAGGTTCCGGGTCAGCAGCCTGGGCTAGCAGGGTGGATGTCGTTCGTGTTTTTCGTTTGTGTTACATCCGTAGTCGGATTCTGCTCTTTTGTATGGTGTTTGGTATGTATGATGTATTCCTGTGATGACTGTATGTATTTGCATGTATCCCCATCTATTATGTACATGGTACGATGTAATGATATCCACCTTGCAAGCGTCTCCGATATGCGCTTCTATCCCTGGTGGGGCCTCCGAGTCCCTCGAGGAAAGGGTCGCATATTGGGCGTGACAATACATGAGAAACATACACAAATGCTATATTTCCTAGTAGTTCTTAAGCATGCTTGGCTTGGTTAACTATATGATCTTCTAGTATATGTTCTATTCTGCAATGTGGTGCTCAGTTAACTGCTTGCTTCATTTGTTGTGGTGTCCAGTTAACTGTTTGGTTCAATTCTGCAATGTGATGTTCATTTGTTGTGGGTACAAGTTTTCATTAATATATTCTACTGATAGTATGCCAACTCTCACTTAAGCTGATCAATATCTGCCTTATATGTGTTGCAGGGAAACAATGGGAGGCACTAAGGTTTGCCATCGAGGTTTGCACATGCATGGTCCTTTGGCTAATAGCACATTATTGTGCAATTGCAGGAACCATTCTAATATTTAAGTTTTTTACAATTTGGTCTTGCACATGTAGGTCCTGCTGTCAGAGGTTTAGACCCACTGTTCGATCCATTTTGCATATGGGGAAATGAGATGGACATGAATATCAGTCAAGTCAAGAAACTCAGAAAGATTGTTAGGATAAAGAAACTAGCGATGAATAACAACAAGATCTTTGTTTGCACAATGAAGAAGACATCAGTCAACTATAGGATGGTACTAACTCTTTTACCTTGTGTTTTTTCCTATGCGCCATTTCAAAATTTAGAATAGATATTTATGCATATCTTTGTTTTCAATCCTTTTCAAAGCAGTTCACCGATGATTACCTCTCAAACCACCTGCATGGTCAAGAGGCGAGGAAGGTATTCATTCAACACCCATTATACAATATTGAATTCTTCCTCAAGAGGACAAAGGTTGGGCGAGCAATCATCCGCAGCCACTGGCCTAAAGTTGCAAGGACATTCAACATCATTGAAGGCTCAATATTCGCCATCAGATTCAACAGTTTTCCATATGAGATTCATCTGTCTATATACCGTATATGATGCTACTTTCCAAAGGTTTTAGATGTTGCATGTGAAACTTCATGCTATTGTGTAATGGCGTAGCTAGCTATATGCCTATATGGTGTAACTGAGTGCTGAAGCTATCTGATGTTGTACTCTGATGTAATTTAGCTATGAAATCTTGGTTGTCATAATTTGGCTATGAAATATATGGTGTGTTTGATATGAAATGTCGATTTGATTACTAAATGCATTATCAATAATAGGCCAATTAGCCTGCTTATTGGGTTTTTGTATTGCAGACGGTTTCTCAGACAACACCGTAGGTGATGACCTCAAACAACGCACACAGTTTCTAGAAAGTAGCCATGTTGGATCAATGAACAATCACACATGACTTCCGCCCGACAAATGTTTGCATTAGGCCACCTTGCACAAAAGTTTCCACATAAAAATTGTGTGTGATGTACATACGAATGGAAACGTTTGTCTGAGATTCACTGTGTGGGATGTACATACGAACAGAAATTATTGGGCCAGTATAATTGTCTGTGATGGCTCGCCCGATCGCACACGAGCTCTTTTTGCCCCGCGTGTGTGACCTGAGGCCCTATCGCCGACGGTTTCTGGGTCGTGTGGGAAGGACCCCCCCCCCTATCGCACACACAGGCAAGGCGACGGTTTAAAACTTTGTCGCGAAAAGAGGGTAAAAACCGTTTGTATAGCATGTTGCTGCACCAGTGCACCATTGGCTATTGATGGGTCAAATTTAGCTCAAAATGATTATGGGTTCTAACCGGCATGTAGCCTACTGAAAATAACTAGGCTGAAATCAAAGTAAGCACTTCGTAGTTTGGATCGTCCCATTGGTAGTCCCATGGCCATAGTGGGCCATTAACAGGTCAAAACATAGTATGGGCCCATAGTAATAACATGCCGTTAACATGTCGAAATATATCGCAGGCCTTATTTGGCCCATAAATTCCACGGGCCTTTAACAGGCCGAAACACTGCTTGGGCCTTAATTGGGCCAGAAAATACAAAGGGCTTCTAGCAGGCCGAAAGAAGATTAGGCCCAAAATGTGCCAAAGAGCCCACCGGCCATTAGTAGGCCAAAATCTATATCATGCTATGGTTGGCCCATTTACATGGCGGGTTGTTAACAGGTCGAAAGTCAACACGGGCCATAAATGCGCCGACTTACTACACGGGCCTTTAACAGGCCAAAAGTGCGGGCGGGCTGGATTTGTGTCATGGATAATATGGGCCGTTAATAGGCCCAATGTCACGTCGGGCCAAACATGGCCCATGTGTAGCGCTGGCCGTTAACGGGCTAAAAGACATACATGGCCGAAAACGGCCCAATTCCACCACGGTCCATGTATGGGCCGAAAGTATCATCGGGCCATAAATAGGCCCAAATGTACCAGGGCCTTGAACAGGCCGGAAACACACCGGGCCGTAATTGTGCCCAAATACATAGCAGACTTTTAACGGGCCAGAAGTGGCGATGGGCTGTAATGATGGCGAATGCACAACGGGCCAGTGACGGACCATGCCTGTACATGGGCCGCGTGCAAGCAGGCCATTAGTGGGCCGACCTTTTTAACTAAGCGGGCCACTGCTGGGCCATGCCACGTGTCACCATTTCATTGGCGTGTAACGTCCATTGGATGGGCGACACCTGTCGCACACAAAGCCGACGCGTGGTTCCGTTGGCGAATGAGAAATTGACACATGGAAAATCATCATTGGCCAAGGTTGTTAACGGGTATCGGATCCAAAACCGGCACCCGGTAGCTTAACGGCGACCCGTTATTGTGGTTGCCATGTGTTGGTTACCCTTGACGAAAACACTTCCATGACGCACCATTTATCGTCACGGAAGTGGACACTTCCGTGATGATAAATGGAGTATTGTCATGGAACACTTTTGTGACAGCACATCTATGATTATCTTGATTCTGTCATAAAATCGTCACGGATGTACATGCGTGACAGAAAAACATGACCTACTATGACAAACACATATTATCACGGAAGTGTTTTTTTGTAGTGTAGTTAGTGAGCACCTCAATATAATAGTCTTTAAGACTTGACTCGACTGCCAGCAATCAGCTCAAGCCTCGGGGGCTAGGGCCACTGGTCGCACTGGTCATGCACCTGGTGATGAGAAACCCGAAAGTAACTTTGAGACTCGACATGACTGCCCGTAGTCCGCTCGAGTCTTTGGGGCTACGGCCACCGGTCCCACTGATCGCGCACCTGGTGATGAAAATACATGAAACATATGAGGGCTCTAAAGACTCAGACCAACTTCCAGCACTCGTCCGGAGCCTCGGGGGCTACACCCACCGGGTGCACTAAGCGTGCCCCCGATGATGAACAAGCAACTACGGGTCTCGACCTAGAGAGCCAAGTCCATGAAGTTTAAGGATGGCAATATCTACATCTATGGAGAAGGCACTTCCAAAGACCGTAACCGACTACCAGTAGTCAGCCAGGGCCTTGGGGAATACACCCACCGGGTGCATTGACTGTGCCCCTGAAACCGACCGAAAAGAAAAATTCACAAAAAAAAAGAAGACTGCACTTACATCATACTTCTCGCGAATGGCCTTGCCCAAGTTCGCCATGGCCAGCGCGTGGGAGAGGTTCTTGCACGTGAGCTCCTCCAACCTGCTCGCCCCCGACATCGCCAGTTGGACCTTGGCAATCGCCCTGCCCTCGCGATTCATGTCGATGAGGGGCAACTAGGCGGCGCCAGAGCTGGATCCTACATCCCCCTGGGAGGAACTTGGCATGAGCATCACAGAGGTAGGAACCAGCATGATCAGCTTGGCCATCCCCTAGGAGGCAGCAAGACTAGCGGCAATGGCAGTAGGTGATGGCCTGCAAGTGCACAGGGTTTAGTTGTAGCCTTTTCGAAGTAAGAGTATTGATCCCACAGGGAGCACAAGAATCAGTCTTTAGCCCCTTGTAGAGAATTATGTAACTTTGTGCCTGCAGATAACTGTAGACTTGAAGCAGAGTGAGGGTGGATTTAAATAAGGATTGAGTGAAATGGTGACTTGTAACTGAATAACATAAAAGTAAATAAAAGATAAAGATGGTAAATAACGGTGAAACAACAGAATTAAAAAGGCGTTCTCAGGGAGTCTGGAATCCCCATTGGTATGTTTCTAGTACTACTACGCATGAGCATATCATGGAAAGGATACTTGAGCCACTGTTGATGTTTGTGCTGGGCGGAGCCGGGTACAGAACACGTTCTACTCTAGGTAGACTTCGTGCCACGCACGCCACCACCATAGTCTCCCCCAGTGGGTTACAACTCATGATAATTAAGGGTCTCCACATGGACGCGGCCTCACTAAGGGTTCTCCATGATCCCTGGTCACTTGTAAAGGTTAGGAGCAGTAGGTTTTTACTGTCACCTCGAATTACCTCCACATCCTAAACCTATGCAAAGACAGTGATATACTTCATGGCCAATATAGGCACAAATGCTGAGTGGGGCCCCTTCACAACATTCACGAAGTTATTAAACTAAGCATTCAACAGAGGATCTCATATCCATGATAGACGTTTTAGATCCAACACATATCAAGGTTCGTCCATATCCCCGAGAACTAGGGGTCTACTCACACATAAGAACAACAATCATCATGGCAATGGTAATGGGATACATGGGCGAATGATTCAACCGATACACCAAAGGATCCACTAGGGTTCTTGATGTTGCATATGATAAGTATGTGGATGACAATGAAGATGGAGATGGTGATGATGTAGATGTTGATGATGATGTCGTTCCTCATGCGGTGGGAAGAAACCCCTTCTTCTCCCGGTTGATCCTCCCTCCGGATGGGCTCCAATGGCTAGGGTTCTGTCTTCTGGATGCATTTCTAGAGTCTCTGTTCGTCCTCTCCCCGATCTGCCTCGACGGGGTGAAAGTAGTCGATCCCCCAGGGGCGGCAGCGTGCCAAACAACCGCTCATGCGAGCGCGTGTGGTTGCATGGAACGCCGTCGTTCGCTCTGAAAGCGCGATGACGGCTGTTTCTTTGGCCTTCTTGCTTGATCTTTTTATGGAAAGTGTTTTATAACGCCCCGGACACACCCGCTGGTGGTCGTTACTCCTAGCGGGATCTAGACTGGCCTCACAGATCAATAATAGTCTTTCCTGCGCACTTTGTCCTCACTCATGCGCACCCGGGAGCAACTTCCCGGTCGGTCACCCATCCTGAAATTACTCCAAGCTGAGCACGCTTAACTTTGGAGTTATGTCCGAATGGGCTCCCGGAAAAGAAGGAATTCCTTATTGATATGAGTAGTCTATCATCCCTATTAAGCCAGTCTATCACATACACCCTCACTCAGAGGAACCGACGTCCTCGTCGGGCCACAAGAACGTTCCCTCTTGGCACATACGTCTGTGCATCCAGTCTGGCACATATGCCATGCCGTGTGCCACGACGAGTCACAAACGTCATGCATAACATGACCGCGCACCTGTCTGCAAACATCCGTGTAACCGCGAGGGTCGGCTCTGATACCAACTTATAAGCGTATTCAATATGTGCTTCTATCCTTATTGGGATTTTCGAGTCCCTTGAGAATAGGACCGCATATTGGGCGTGACAAGTTGGTATCAGAGCCTCGACCGACCATAGGAGCCCCCTTGATTGGTCGAACCGCTGACGAGTTTAGAAGAAAACTATTTTGAGTCCTAGTTATATATCGGAGAGTAGGAATTCTTTTTACTCCTTATCCCCTTCGTCGCTCTGCTGAGGTATTGTGACGTAGGTGTTTTGATTCTACTATCTCTTCTCACTCAAATTTTTTTTAGGATCACGCAGGTATTTTGGAATCGTTATGATATCGTTGTGACCTCCAAGGTGTTTATGGTGCCTCCTGACCGTATGGATTGGACCCGGGGAGTTGAGCTCCAAGGTGTTTTTGTCACATTCGCTATCGTTTCAGTTCCTGAATACCAGAGGACGCCGACATCGAAATGCTTCTATACTTTTTGTGGTGGCAAATAGTGCCGTGACTTTTCCCCAGTACTGGTGGAGATAGCGCGGATGATCCACTATGACTAGTATCGCTGTGCTTTCGAAGGTCTGAGGTAGACGGATTTGCGAAGTTTCTTGGTCGTGTGTGAAGGTTGCGGATTGGTTGCAGCTGATTAGGATATTATTGTTGTTGCGTGCTGAGTAGGTTCCCATATCCGCAACCTGATCTTATAACCAAGAAGTTTCGGGAGTTCTTAGGTGGGAATTCAAGTATTACCTAGAATATCTTTTCCAACAGACACATGATATGATATGGGGTCTATCATATGTTTGTTCCGGCTTGTTCTCCAAGCCAAATCCTTGTGTTGTTTTTGTTGTGGTATTCGAGTTGCTTCGAAGTCAAGTGTGGATTCTAAATCTTTCCTAAGCGGTGTTCCCATATTTTGATGTGAAGGCCAATCCTTTTGATCATTGAGATTGTCATGTCAATTCTTTTCACCCGATGTGCTTCTCTTCAAGTTAATCTGATCCTTTCAACATTTGCAAGATCAATTCTCAGTTTTCTCAACGGTGTTCCTTTCACCCATCCCAAGTATGCGGTCCTATTCTCAAGGGACTCGAAAATTCCAATAAGGATAGAAGCGCATATTGAAGACGCTTGCAAGGTGGATATCATTACATCGTACCATGTACATAATAGATGGGGATACAGACAAATACATACAATCAGCTCATGAATACATTAATACATCAATACATAGCATTCATCATACAGAAGAGCAGGATTCGACTACGGATGAAATAAAACGAAAAAAAAGAAGAACGACATCCACCCTGCTAATCCCAGGCTGCCAACCGGGAACCCATCCTATGATCGACGAAGAGGAAGAAGCAGAAGAACTCCAAAAACAAACATGCATCGCGCTCACGTCAAATCATCGCTTTACCTGTACCTGTACCTGTTGTTGTAGTAAACTGTGAGCCACGAGGACTCAGCAATCCCATAACCATGGGTAGCAAGACTATCAAAGCTTAAATGGGTGTGGAAGGGTAAGGTGGTGAGGTTGCAGCAAGCACTAAGCATTGTATGGTGGCTAACTTACGAGTACAAGAATAAGAAGAGTAAATACGCATAACGGTCGCAAACTAATAATGATCAAGAAGTGATCCTGAACACCTACTTACGAGTACAAACATAACCCCACCATGTTCTCTTCCCGAACTCCCTCGAAAAGAGACAATCACGGTTACGCACGCGGTTGGTGTATTTTAATTAGAGTTAGTGTCAAGTTTTCTACAACCGGAGGTTATAAATATCCAAGTCGCCACATAACCGCGGGCACGGCTTCGCGTAAGATTTAACCCTGCAGGGGTGTTCCAACCTGGTCCATCACAAACCAACACAAGCTGCGGTGGAAATATCTCAACCTCGAGATAGCCCGAAGTATCCTCGGAATCCCGGTGCACAAGACATTTCGACAATGGTAACACAATTCCAGCAAGACCTCCCGGTATACCGACAATCCTGATAGGAGTCGCACGTATCTCGTTCTCAGGGCACATCGGATGGGCCAGACGTCGGGTCAGCAGAGACCCTGGTTGCCCAGGGGGCGCCGGACATCGCCCAGTTTGGACCAACACTCATGAGGAGCACTGGCCCGGGGGTTGTTGATTAAAATTATCCTCGGGTTAGCTAGACCCTATGCAAGTTTTAGTTGTTATTAGGCAAATGTTAAAACCAATGTTGGGCCTTGCTGGAAGCGGTTATTCAAAGTGAACTATCAAGAGGGTCCCATTCCCCTGAGCATGTTACGAACGCTAATCAACGATCATAACACCGGTATTACGGAAACTAGGGTGGCATGAGTGGAACAAAACACCAGGCAAAAGGCCGAGCCTTCCACCCATAACCAAGTATATAGATGCATTAATTAAATAAGAGATATTGTGATATCTCAAGATATCCATGTCCCAACATGGAACAACCTGCAACTGCACCTGCAACTAGCAACGCTATAAGAAAGGGGCTGAGCAAAGCGGTAACATAGCCAAACAACGGCTTGCTGGGTAAGGGTGGTTAGAGGCTGTATCATGGCATATAGGAGGCTGACATATATGTGGTAGGAAGCGTGACATAACGATAGCAACGAGACAACTAGCAAGCAAAGATAGTAAAGATATCCAGGGTCATGATCATCTTGCCTGAAATCCCGCTCGGAAGAAGAACGAGTCCATGAAGAAGACGAACCAACGTAGTCAAACGAATCCTCACAATCGCAACGAAACCGGAACTATCGAGAAGAAGCACAACCGGAAAGAAGCAAACAACATGGTAAACACACAAGCATAAACATGGCATGGTGCACAACCAAATATGATGCATGTCCGGTTTAATGAGGCATGGCATGGCAAAATGCACAAACAATCAAATACTACATATTAAGTGAAGCTCAATATGCATCGAGTTGCATATTGACGAAACTCCACAGTTAAATATTTAGTTCATCCTGTTTAGCTACTCATCAATATTAAATGTTGGTTAACATGGCAAGAGGTGAAGCATAACAAAACTACCTATCTAGGCAATTTAAATGAGGCCGGAAACAACATATAACAACTCCGGAAATTCCCCATATGCAATTTTTGAGTTTGGTACTGTTCTGAATAAAACACAATTTTAATGTTGTTAAACAGGAAAATAAAGGGCACCATAATAATCCACACATTTTTCCACCCCATTTACATATAAAGTTTATTTAATTCGGAGTTATGGTTATTTGGTTATGAAATAAATCATTTTAGAATGTCATTTAGCAATTTTAATGCAAACAACAATTTAAATGTTTTTAACATGCATGAGAATGACATATTCAAGTTGTATGCAATTTTATGAAAACAATGACATATATCATGATATGATGCATTTGTCACCATGGCGGAAAGAAATGGGTGCCACGGCGGCGATAACGGAAATGGTGCCACGGCAACATTCCGGTTCCGGTACTTGTTGAGATACCGGTGCAAAGAAGTGTGGGCGTGAGCGTGTCATGCAAAAGTGCCGAGTGGGGTGATCCCGGTTACCGGGTTCCCACGTGTCGGTGGCATGGCAACAAGGAACGTGCAAGTATCAATTCGGACATGGAGCGAACACGAGCATCTCATACAACACAACATTCGTCCACGGGCGTCGTCTCGGGGGTTATATGTTCGAAGCGTGCATTTCGGAGCGGATCGAGTCGGTGTGGAGTAGTTGTGCACAACGACGGTAGAGGAAGTAGTGGTAATATGCATCGGAGAGGAACTTGGCGAATACCACGGTAACGGTAGTGGTACATGTCGGCGGTAGTCGAACTTGGCGATCCGGAGGGGGTACTTGCCGGGATCCACAACACTGTAAACGTCCGTGGCAGAGGAACTTATGTTCACGCGGCCTTCCAAAGACGTCCTGGTACTTGGCGGTCTCGGTCTTTGCGGGTCGTCGTGTGGTCGTACACATGCCGTAGTGGACGTAGTGGTACTTGTCGGGTCATCGAAGCCCGTGGTTGTCGAGGTACTTGCGTTCTTGGCGATTCCAGAGAAGGCGGTAGAGGTACTTGTCGTCCATCCCCGGGAGGGTCTTGCCGACGAGGGACTTGCGTGATCCAAATGAAACAGCACGAAAAGCTTCCGGGCGACGGTCTTGGTCTTGCAATGATGCCTCACGGCAGTGCGGGAGGAGAAGGGAGGCCGGGCGACAGAGGGCAAGGGGTGGATGCAGCAGCGGGGCACAGCAGCGGCTACAGCGAGGTGGCGATGCCATGGGCGAGCTTGCAGGGGAGGCGATGCAGGGAGGCGGTGGTGTGGCCGTGCAGCAGAGGACGAGCTGAGGCGCTCAGCGGGGGAGGATTAGCAGCAGAGCAGCGGCAACGGCGCCATAGGCGAGCGGTGCGCAGCAAAGAGGCGGAGGCAAGGCGCGGCCATGGCAGCATGAGCAGCCAGAGAGAGATGCGCGGAGCTCGAAGTTGAGAGGAAACGGGGACGGCGCGAGGCGGCGGTCTGCTGGTGGTCACCGGCGATGGCGGGTGGCGAGGGGCAGGTAGTCGTGGACGGCCGTGGGAAGAGGCCGTTGCGATGGAGATTAGGGACGCGGCAAGCCGCTGTTCGCGGGCGTTGGCGAAGCACGGGGCTGCTGTGGGGCTCCTGCCGGCGACGGCTTGGCTGCAGGTGCGAGGGACACAGGGGCGCCATGGGAATCGGGTGCGGCGCCATGGCCCTTGGCGGGGCCGCAGTTGGTGCGAGCTCGTCGGACGGCGCGGGGTCGGGCACGAGGTGCTGCCCCTCTGTTGTGGCAGCGCACAAAGGGGAGACGAGGGAGAGGAGTGGGGATCGAGCAGAGGGCTAGGGTTATAGGTGCGGCGGGGCCTTAGGGGAGGTTGGGCCGGCCTGATTTCTTGCTGGGCTACTCTCTCTCCCTCCAAATTCTTTCCTTTTTCATTTTCCAGAACAGAAAATACTTGGAAGAAAAGAATAGAAGGGTAGGAGTGGAATTTGACAGAGAAGAAAAAATATGTATGGAGTCCTGGAAATATGCACATTTTAGATAAAATGCTCTAGGAATTTTTAGAGACTGGAAATTCAAGCAAGTTTGAAAATAATTCAAACTTGAATAAATTGAAAGTCCAACCAGAACATGTCCAAATGAGCTGAAAATTGGAGGAGGGAGTTTCGGCAAGATCTACGTTTAATAGGAAAAGATTGAACATTTTTCCATGGAAGGAAAAATGTCACTTGAATAATAGAATAATCTAAATGAAAGAAGCTAGATGATGGGGTTTGCATCTGATCAGAGATGGATTGGTTTGGTTTGCAAGATGCATCAAGAATGTTGAAGGTGGGTAAGAAGGAGGCCACACAATACCACAAGGAAAAAAAATTATGCAAACAAACAATAAATGATGATTACGATGCATGTTGCAAAACAAAATGAAACAAACATACACACGAGCATGGCAAGCAAGAAGATAACACAAACAAATGGAGGTCACGGGCTTGGGCTGTCACAACTCTCCCCCACTTACAAGAGATCTCGCCCCGAGATCTAAGAATGAGAAGAGGAAGAGAAAGAGGAAGAGGTAAACTTAAGTTGCTTCTTTGACAAACGAGTGAAACAAACGAACCTTGAGAGGTTGCAACGTCAAGAAGAAGAATCGCACAAGGGCAAGAAAGAATTTGGACAGCACTCCGGCTGAAAAAGAGAAGCAAGGCTTGATAATATGAAAAGAACTTGAAAAGAGGATAATGCTCTGGTAAAATGGATAAGCAAGGGAAGGACATGATCTTGGCGAAACGAGATAATGGGTCGAAGAGATAAACATCACAATACCTCCGGAACGAAAGAATAGAAGCTAGATCGTTGGAAAAAAAGAACGGAGAAGAAAATGACAACTTCTCTCACAATTGAATTTGAAAAGCATCCTTACAATGAAAGAATGAACGGATTTGTTGGAAAAACAACAACGAAAAGAATAAGCTTGTTGTGGGCTTGTGGAAAACATCTCAAAACTTGAGGTGAAATTCTGCCACTAACGGAAAGAATTGATTGCTTGGGAGCAACATAGAGATGAAAAACTTCTTTCACCGAAAGGATTTACGAGAGAACTTGGATCATTGATAATCACCACAAATAGCAACAATCCTTCGGAAAGGCTTTAGGTGAAATCTATACCAAGATAACTCATTCCTGAACGAAGAGAAAAATGATGGGTTTAAATATCTCATTCCTCACAACATGTGAATCATGAAACACGAAGGGAATTGTCAAGACTGACATAACACCACCTCAAAAGATAAGGGAATAGCACTTCGGAATGCAAGATGAAGAATACTTGAGCTCCAACAAGAATCTTGATGAACACTTTGAGAATGAATGAAATCTTTAACGAACCACTATGAAGAGTTTCGTTAAAGAACTCCGGAAATAGAAGAATGATAGAATGGTAGTGATGTTGAAGGAATAAGATTGAAGCCTTGAAATGATTTAGATGGAGCTTCATGACGAGACAACCGAGAATGTTGCAACTCCGAAAAGAATAGATGAAGCAATCCGAACCGAGAACTTGATATCACGAATGAACTCTGGATGAAGGAATTAATCACTAGGATGAAACAAGAATAAGAATTATGATATGTCTATCCTTCATCAAAATATTGATGAAAAGCAATGGATTTGCATACTACTTATTCTTCTTGAAAAGATTGACGAGAGATATAGCACAAACTTGGGAAAAATCTTCAACGAACCACCGGTAGGATTTTGGAAAGAACGAATGAATTGATACGCTAACAAGGAAGAGGAATGTTGAACGAACCACCGTAAGGATTGAAAACGAATGAAGAAAAGAGAATGAATCGCCAGAAAGAATTATAAAACGAACGAAGACACTTGAGGGAATTTAGATACAAGAGAACGAAGAGATCACGCGCTTATTAGAGAATACTTGAACGATGCATCGGAAGAAATTGATAACGAGAGATGAACGTTAAGAACGAACAAATTCTTCTGAAATGATGGCCTCCGGAGAATCAAAAGGAAAACAACTCCTGAAATACTCTGGATGGGTATGAAAGAATTTCTCACGAACGAAAACAATTGAGAGGGTGGCAACAAGCTTGAACGATGAATCTTCAAGAGAACGGAGCAAGATTTAAGAGGAACTCTTCTTCGGTCTTCAACGCTGAGAATGATGACAAGGAACACCACCAAAATTGTTGAGACACTCCGGAACAATGAAGAATATTAAGGTTGAGCCAAAGATGACAAGAATTTGAAAGCGATCTTGGGGAAGGCAATTGACTGATGAAATTCATTCTTACGTCACACTTGAAAGAATTTGAGAATAACTCCGGAAAAATTATAAGAGTCAGGTAAGATCCTGGGAAAAGACCTGTGGGTTATGGGCCCACTCAAAAGAAACATCGTTGGAACGATTACTTGAAAGAGAGATTGCACCGGTTGATTAAAATGGCTCAAATGAGGTAACAAATACGAAATAGAACGAACGGGTCTTGAATAAAAAAACGAGTCTTCTGAGATGATTTCTTCACACCGGAAAAGAATAGAGAGAGGCGAATAAACAAGAGAGGCTTGGGTAAGAATTTCCATCATGGGAAAAATATTAGAATCGAAGAAAAGGATATGATGAACATCGAGAGCTTGAATTTAGACCACCGGAGAAGAAAACGAGATCAAAGAATGATGAACTTGTAGCTCCTGAGCATCTTCAGGAGAAATCACCAGCTAAGAACATTGAAGTAAAATAATGAAGAGACTTCACATGAATAAAATGGATACTTGATTTGAGAATCTCTGACTCCGTGAAGAAAAAGGGTGGGAGGGTGGGAAAATAAAGACAACTTGGGATGGTTGAAACGAACGAATCCTCAGGTTTCTCAACGGCGCTCGTATGGAATAACTTGAAGAGAAGCACGTCGGTTGAAAAGAATTTACATGAAGGATTAGCAATCCCATAGAAATATGAGAACACCTCTTAGAAATGTATGGATCAACACTTGACTTCGAAGCAACTCGAATACCACAACTCAAAACAAAACAGAGGATGTGGCTTGCAGAATAAGCCGGAACAAACATATGAGAGAGATTTCGTCCGAAATTTTCGTGATGGGGCCCACACGGGCTCGATCGTACAGCGACCATCACGTACAAGGCAGTGTACATGACTTACGAAGCGTCCCCGAACCGTAGCAAAGCTACAAGGGCTCTTTAAGACACAACGAGACCCACTGTAAAAACGACCGTGAGCAGGCGGACCACTAGACGTCGAACCCCAATCTCATATCATGCATCTGTCGGAAAGATATCCTAGGTAAATACTTGAATTCCCACCTAAGAACTCCCGAAACTTCTTGATTATGCGATCAGGTTGCGGGTCCAGGAACCTACTCAGCAATCAACAACCTAATCAGCTGCAACTGCATCCGCAACCCTTAACACACAACCGAGAAACTTCGCAAATTCGTCTACCTCAGACCTTCGAAAACACAGCGATACTAGTCACGGTGGATCATCCGAGCTATCTCCTCCAGTACTGGATAAAAGTCACGGCACTATTTGCCACCACAAAAAGTATAGAAGCGTTTCGATGTCGGCGTCCTCTGGTATTCATGAACTAAAATGATAGCGAACGTGACAAGAACCCCTTGGAGCTCAACTCCCCGGGTCCAATCCATACGGTCAGGAGGCACCAAGAACAGAATTCTGTCACACCGATATCGCAACGATTCCGAAAATACCCGCGTGATCCTAAAAAAAATTTGAGTGAGAAGAGTAGTAGAACCAAAACACCTACGCCACAATTCCTCACCAGAGCGACGAAGGGGATAAGGAGTAAAAAGAATTCCTACTCTCCGATATATAACTAGGACTCAAAATAGTTTTTCTTCTATACTCGTCAACGGTTCGATCAATCAAGGGGGCTCCTATGGTCGGTCGAGGCTCTGATACCAACTTATAACGCCCCGGACACACCCGCCGGTGGTCGTTACTCCTGGCGGGATCTAGACTGGCCTCACAGATCAATACTAGTCTTTCCTGCGCACTTTGTCCTCACTCATGCGCACCCGGGAGCAACTTCCCGGTCGGTCACCCATCCTGAAATTACTCCAAGCTGAGCACGCTTAACTTTGGAGTTCTGTCCGAATGGGCTCCTGGAAAAGAAGGAATTCCTTATTGATATGAGTAGTCTATCATTCCTATTAAGCCAGTCTATCACATACACCCTCACTCAGAGGAACCGATGTCCTCGTCGGGCCACAAGAACGTTCCCTCTTGGCACATACGTCTGTGCATCCAGTCCGGCACATATGCCATGCCGTGTGCCACGACGGGTCACAAACGTCATGCACAACATGACCGCGCACCTGTCTGCAAACATTCGTGTAACCGCGAGGGTCGGCTCTGATACCACCTTGCAAGCGTCTTCAATATGCGCTTCTATCCTTATTGGGATTTTCGAGTCCCTTGAGAATAGTACCGCCTATTGGGCGTGACATGTTTATCACCTTTAATGCATGATTCCACTGCCATTTCCGAGGATTTCCTCCATTAAATGGATATTGCTCCAAAAGACGTTAGCTGAGAGATTATCAACAAAAAGAAGTGCGTGAACGCGGTAAAATTCCACAAAGCCCACCTTGTAGGCACAAAATATATAGGAAAAACGTCGCGTAAATTGGACTCATCAACTCCCCCAACCTTAAGTCTTGCTCGTCCCCGAGCAAGTACCGTGGCTTGTAAAGAACGAGGTCACCCTTGTGTTTATAAGATACGGATATCAAAAGGTATGAGTCCATTACTCCCGAGAGGAACATTTGTTGACGCGTATATGTGGCAAACAATAGCCCATAATTACTCTGGTAATGATCATGCAGGCATCCACATCTTGTCATTTAATTTTACTGAGGACAAGTAACAACTTCATATCCTAGGTCATTGTTGTTTCAACCGGGCAAGTTGTTTCTTCTTCATTTTGCTGGTAAAAAGTTTTTATCAAAGGGTTCAGTCTCTCCTCATTGAATCATACTAAAGGCTCAATGAAATTTTAAGTGTAAGCCAGCCTTATTCCCAGAGAGCCTTCATTTCCCAAGGTATTTTAGTAGATGATTAATTTATTTGCTTGCCCTTAAGTAAGTTGAACCTTTCAATGAGCTAGTATATATAGTTGTTTTATCTCCCTTCAAAAATTCACATAACTAAGATGTGGGGGACTTATAATCATCATGTAAGTAAATATGCACTACTATTTAAATCACGATAACCATCAAGCACGTTCTTCAAACAAAAGTAACAATCCCACACATCAAGATATCCTTAAACTCATTCGACGGGATCATTCCTTATTCAAGAGGAAAATCGATAGTTCAACCTTATTGAAAATAAAGCTTATTATCTAATCTTGCGGAAAGGTAAATGTCGATGTTGTTTACCAGCGGGTATCAACCAATGATGATTGTGGGGATTAGAACGCGTGGAGATCATCGAGGTGGGTTAGCACACGAGACAAGATTTAGACAGCTTCGGGCCCTAGGAAACATCATTCGGTAATAGCCCTACGTGCTGTTTGTGGCTAGGTCTTATTTCGTATGCTCATGAGGGAGTCGCCACGTATAAACTGGCTCTCCTCTAGTTGTGTCTAGCTCTAGAGATTATTGAGCTTCTTCTGCCCTCTTGGGGCACCTTGCCCCTCCTTATATAAGTTGAAGGGGCCGGCTTACATGTAGAGTCCTAGTAGGATTAGGACTAGTCTCTTTTCTATTACAAGCCGGATAGCAGTCCGGGTCTTATTCAAACTATTTAAGTCGGCCTGGTGGGCCACCTCCCATGATGGGCCACAACCTATCTCCATTAGGATACCCATGTCCCATATCCACGACAGTAGCCCCCGAGCTTTCGGGTGACTCAAAGAGTCGGGCGGAAGGTCTTGATTTGTTGATGCCTTGGTCTTCTTGGGACACAGAGCTTTTGCCAGGTCGTTGACGTAATGGGTGCCGAAATATGGATGAAGAGATTGCCGGCTTACGAGCGTCGAGGTTGCCGGTTCGTGTGTATCGAGGACGATGATCCGTCGAAGCCGGATAGTCACGAGCGTAGATGTTGTCGGGTTGCAGAAATTGATGCTACCGGGTTGTCTTTCCAGGCTGGGTCCTCTCAGGCCGGGTTGTATCTCCACACCGGGTCCTGTCTCCATGTCGGGTCCCCTTTGTCTTGTTTGTCTACCCGGTTGGGTAGTCCCCCATCTTTTTGTACTTTTTCTTCAACTCCAATAGCATATATATATCAACTGTAGCCCCCAAGCTCCGAGTTTATCACCTTGTGATGACTTGGTGCTTGCTTTTGTAAATATAGCTTCAAATACTGTAGCCCCCAAGTGTCGGGTTGTCTTGCCTGCAGCAACTTGGGACTTACTTTTTCTTTGAAATCTTTGTTCTTGAAGTTGATACTGTAGCCCCTGAGCGTCGGGTTTGTTTAGTCTTGCAGCAACCCGGGGTTCCGTGAACTTATGTTTTGGTAACGAACAAAGTCTGTTTTTCCACAAATTCTGGTTTGATAGCCCCCGAGGCTCGAGGCGACCCGAGGAGTCGGCTTGAGACTCTTTGTTCCTGAAATAAAACACATGAATGCATTACACCATTCGTGATGTATAAAACAAATTAAATCATAATTTCGGTGACTTTGTCAACTTGTGTTCAAGTTGTTAATCATTCAACTCGACTAAGTAGGCTTTCGCGTGGACGTTTTTCATGCAAATGATATGTTCAGGGTCGACAAAGTCCATGATAGACATCAGAGTCGATTGACAATATCATACGCACTACTTGGTCGGTTACGAGTTGCACCTGACTTAGTAAAGAACGAACGTAAAATTATTTCGCTGATAGGTAGGGTACCCATATTTGAACTGCGCATCATGGCAACTTGTCCTCTTTGGTAACCTTACGACTCAACTTTATTTGAGAAGAAATGACAGCCCCCCGAGATTGACTCAAAGGTGCCGGATTTATTTAATTGACTGGAATAATAAATATGAAACTTAAATATAAAAGTGACTTAGCTTGTTTTTATGACGTGGCATAAGCCGGTGGAAGGTTGAGGGCGACTCATCGAAGTAGGCCGCCGTGGGATCAAAATCAACCACAGCGGTCCACCGAAGCCAGAGACGGTGCGGTCTGAGTCGGCGACTGAAGCCGAAATCAATGGAGCCGGATGCGGCGCGATACGAGTCGGTTGGTCAGAGCCGAGAAAGTCACGCTGAGGTTAGAGTCATCGCCGGCGCTGTTGATATAGTAGCCGGCCACGGAGGTGTCAAAGTCGTCCGGGTCATAATCGAGGATGATCGCGGCAGAGAAGTCGTCACCCGCGGCGAGTCGAAGCTGCTCGCGGCAATGACGAGATAGGCCGAATCCTCCTGACCCGGCAGCTAGCTCATCGGTTCCCCCATATACGTGCTTCATCGTGCGTGCGTACGTACAAGCTGACTACTAATCTGGCAGCTTGACATATTTTTTTTGTTGTATGGAGACGTGGTGGGTTTGGATTGCACTCACATGAGTAATAGTAGTACTTGGTATATATCTTCTCCTTTTTTTCACATGGAGATGTGGTACGAATAGCAGTAAAACTGCTTGGACTTTTTTTTTCTTTTGAGGTATGGCCACGTGACCATCTTCCTTGGCTTGCTTGCCAAACCGATCTCCAGGCCATACACAGGAGTGCTAGTATGGATCGGACTAGTCAATTAATTTGCTGGCGTTCGTATAGACCATGTCCGACTCACACTTTGATTAGCCCATGCATCAGGTCACATATTAGGAAACTGAGATCAATTAACACGTAGGTGACGGACAAGAGATTTTCAGCCGGAATTCTGGAAGCCGGCGCATACGCGGGAGTCGGCCAGAACACTGGAAGCCAGTGCAGATGCGGGAGTCGGCATGGATGCCGGCGCGGACATGGGAATCGGCCGTAACGCTGGATGCCGGCGCGGACGCGGTTTGTGGGAGCTTGCGAGGGGCAGTGTTGATGTCGATCCCCTGGGCATTAGCACGGCGAGTCACCGCCGTTGTTGACATTTGTTGATGAAGAATGGACCCATCGAAATATGGATCCACGCGCACGAAGCCCCAAGGTGGGCGCCAATGTCGATGTTGTTTACCAGCGGGTATCAACTGACGATGATTGTGGGGATTAGAACGCGGGGAGATCATCGAGGTGGGTTAGCACACGAGACAAGATTTAGACAGCTTCGGGCCCCAGGAAACATCATCCGGTAATAGCCCTACGTGTTGTTTGTGGCCAGGTCTTATTATGTATGCTCATGAGGGAGTCGCCACGTATAAACCGGCTCTCCTCTAGTTGTGTCTAGCTCTAGAGATTATTGAGCTTCTTCTGCCCTCTTGGGGCACCTTGCCCCACCTTATATAAGTTGAAGGGGCCGGCTTACATGTAGAGTCCTAGTAGGATTAGGACTAGTCTCTTTTCTATTACAAGCCGGATAGCAGTTCGGGTCTTATTCAAACTATTTAAGTCGGCCTGCTGGGCCAACTCCCATGATGGGCCACGGCCTATCTCCATGAGGATACCCATGTCCCATATCCACAACAGTAAATGCAAAAAGGGTAAAGATACAAAGTGCACATGAATCTCCCCCAAGCTTACAATCAAGCCGGGGAGATCCAGGCACAAAGCGTTTCATGCTCACTCCTGGAATTCCTGAAAGGCAGCGCAGATGTTCTTAAGCTTGTTCTTCAGTTCCTCGATAATGGCTTGCTGATCATCTAAAACCTGGGTCAAAAACTCAGGTTGTGTAGTGTTGTTGTTAAGAGTATCAATCATAAGCCCAATCTTATGAAAAATACCATCTACTATTGCTTCTAAATCCTTGCTCATCAACCAGTAAGAGTCAATCCCATCCCCGATCACATTAACACAAGCCTTGGAAACTTTCTCCAACTCCCGAATATTTTCCTTCATCTCCTCTAGGGTTGGTGGTTCCTTTCCCACTCAGATTGAGGAGGCCCCAGAGGAAATAACGGAATAGATCTGCAGATATTGAATTGATAGGGATTAGGAGGATACCCATCTGGAATAGTGTCATCATCTCCTTCTTTTGCTGGTTCTTCCTCCTCGATCTCCACCACCTCGACCTTCTCCTCCATATCCTTCTTCTCCTCACAAGGTTCTTCCTTGATGCTAAGCTTCCTCAGGTCCTCCCAACCCGAGGGCTCAACGTCGTCCAAGTTAGGGAAGGGGATGATGCGAGCACAGGTGGAAGAGATCATGGCGGCGATCGTGCTTGTTGCCTGCAACTAAAAGCTTTTTGGAGGAGATGGGAGGCAAAGAAGATGAGTGATTAGATGGTTTTAGGTTTATGGGTGTCCCTTTATCCCTTTTATGAAGGCTAATCCTGTAGGTAATCACGAGATATGAGATAATAAGTTAGTTAGAAATAAATCAAAATGAAATCGGGAAAGAATCGCGCCAGCCGGGTCAACGACGGCCTTCCATACGAGCGCTTGCGCTCGCATGGCCGGTCATTTGACCTGCTGCCGGATCTCTTCTCTTTTTTTCCTGCCGCAGGGAATGGACCAAACGACCGCTCATACGGGCGCGTCCGGTCGTCTGGAACACCGTCTTTGATTCTATTCTCGCAGCGCTCGCCGAGGGCATTCCATAAGACCGCTCAAACGAGCGCCTACGCCCGTATGGTACGCCATCTTTGATTCTGGCTCGGCTCCTCCGTATCTTTTTTGGGCGACCGCCCAGACGGGCACTCGCGGTCGTTTGGAACCTCGTCTTTGATTCTGTTGGCAACTGCGCCAATTTCTTCTTTAGAAATTTTTCATCCCTGAAAGATTAGTGGCAAAGCTTCCAACTATAGACGAAAATTCCAAGCTCTGCGACGTAAGATTAAACAAGTCTATAAGAACAACATAATATTTATCTAGATATTCACATCTATTTTACCGGAGTGCTGACCTATACTCGTTGTTCCTTACGGAGAGCTTCGGCTTGCTCGATCGTGAGGAAACTTACTTCTTCTATATTTTGCTCTTCTTGCTCATCCGCAAGGTATATCTTTAAGCGTTGTCCATTCACGATCCAGAGACCATTCTTCCCTCCTTTAAGGCGAACAGCTCCAGAATTATACACCTCTTCTATCTCATAGGGCCCTTCCCAGCAAGACCTAAGCTTCCCTGGAAACAACTTGAGACAAGTCAAATAGGGGGACCTTGTCCCCCGCAGTTAAAGTGCGTTTCAGTATCTTACGATCATGCCACATTTTAACCTTTTCTTTGAACAACCTGGCACTCTCGTAAGCTATTGCAAAGTTCATCAAGAGCATGCATATCCAACAACCTTTTTTCTCCAGCTTCTTTAAGATTAAGATTTATATTTTTGATTACACAGAAAGCTTTATGCTCTAATTCTAAGGGTAGATGACAAGCCTTACCGTACACCATTTTGTATGGTGTCATCCCCATGGGGTTCTTGTAAGAGGTGCGATAAGCCCAGAGTGTTTCATTCAGCTTTGATGCCCAATCCTTTCTGGACTTCTGCACCATCTTTTGCAGTATCGTCTTTATTTCCCTGTTAGAGAGTTCCACCTGTCCACTAGTTTGTGGATGATATGGTGAAGCTATTCGGTGAGTCACCCCGTACTTATGAAGTACTCTTCCAAATATTCCCTGTATAAAAAGAGATCCACCGTCAGTGATAAGAATTTTAGGAACTCCAAACCTGGGCAGTATGATGTCCTTTATCATCTTCAACGAAGTAGCCGCATCTGCATGCTTGGTTGGCAGAGCTTCAACCCACTTTGTAACATAATCTACAGCCACAAGAATATGAGTGTATCCATCTGAGACAGGAAAATGTCCTAAATAATCCAAACCCCAAACATCAAAAGGTTCACAAACTAGACTATAGATCATAGGCATTTCTTGTCTTCTTCCAATATTACCTGTGCGTTGACACGCGTCACAATTTTTAACAAACCTATGAGCATCTCTGAAGAGTGTAGGCCAGTAAAATCCTGATTGAAGTACCTTGGCGGCGGTCCTATCTCTAGCATGGTGTCCTGCATAAGGGCTACTAGGGCACCCTTCTAGTATAGCATTCATTTCATGTTCTGGGACACATCGCCTTATCATGTCATCTGGTCCATGCTGATAGAGAAATGGGTCATCCCAAAAATAATACTTTAGATCACTGAAGAACTTTTTTCTTTGATGATAACTCATGTCGGGCGGTATGTACTTTCCTACAAGAAAGTTAGCATAATCTGCAAACCAAGGTTCTGTCTTTTTAACCATAGCCAAACTCTCACCTGGAAAGGATTCATTTATAGGCACTGGATCATAAGGTATTCTTTCCATGCGTGATAGGTGGTCTGCTACTGGGTTGTCCTCCCCTTTGCGGTCTACTATGTGCAAATCAAATTCCTGAAGTAGTAATATCCACCTAATCAACCGAGGTTTAGCGTCCTTCTTTGCAAGAAGGTAACGTAAAGCACGGTGATCGGTGTGGACTATCACTTTTGAGTTAATAATATAAGGACGAAATTTGTCACAAGCAAAAACAATAGCTAGCAATTCTTTTTCAGTGGTTGCCAAGTGTACTCGGTCTTCATCCAAACTCCTGCTAGCATAAAAGATCACGTTAAGTTTTTTATCAGCCCGCTGTCCTAGAACAGAACCAACAACATAATTGCTTGCATCACACATGATCTCAAAGGGCTCATCCCACTTTGGAGGTTGGATGATGTGGGTTGTGATCAAGGCATCTCTTAACTTCTCATAAGCCTGCACACAGATCTTATCAAAAGAGTAAGGCACATCTTTGTGCAATAGGTCTGTCAGAGGTTTAGATATTTTGGAGAAATCTTTGATAAATCTTTTATAGAAACTAGCATGTCCCATAAAGGTTTGCATACCTTTCGCATCTTGAGGGTAAGGTAAATTTTCTATTACCTCAATTCTATCTTGGTCGATCTCAATACTCTTTCCTGACTCTATGTCCCAGCACCACACCTTCCGTAACCATAAAATGACTCTTCTCCCAATTCAGCACAAAACCTGTTTCCTCACATCTCTGCAAAACTTTTGTGAGATTATAGAGACAATTATCAAAAGACGTGCCTTGGACATAAAAACTGTCCATGAACACTTCAACAATTTTTTCAATATAATCAGGAAAAAAATTAGATATGCACTTTTGGAACGAGGGTGGTCCATTACATAGACCAAATGGCATCCTACGATATGCATAAGTACCGTACGGGCAGGTGAAGGTAGTCTTTTCTTGGTCTTCAGGTCGGATCGGTATTTGAGATAACCCAGAATATCCATCAAGATAGCAAAAATAAGAGTGATTGGCCAATCTCTCCAATATTTCATTTATGAATGGCAATGGGTAGTGATCCTTCTTCGTATATTTATTTAATTTCCTGAAATCAACACACATTCCATATCCAATAACAACCCTAGTAGGGACTAAGTCATTGTTTTCGTTAGTTACTAAGGAAATTCCTCCTTTCTTAGTAATGCAATGGACCGGACTTACCTATTTGCTATCAGATATGGGGTAAATTACCCCAGCATCAAGGAGACGTATTATTTCCTTTCTTACCACATTTTTGGATGCAGGGTGGAGTCTCCGTTGGCTCTCAATTACAGGTTTAGCCCCTTCTTCAAGAGGTATTGCATGAGAATATATAGAAGGATGTATCCCTTTTACATCCTGGATTGAGTAGCCCAAAGCCTTTTGATGCTTACTCAACACTGCTAAGGGTTTCTCTTTCTCTTTACCTGAAAGGTCAGCATTAACAATAATAGGGAATCTTTCTGTATTATCCATAAACTCATACCTCAACCCTTTGGGTAATGGTTTTAAAGTCGGAGGAGGTAAATCGTCATCTCCCTTTCTTTCGAGTGCTTCATAAACTTTATTAAGACACGGGCATACTATTGGTGTTGCATCGATTATCATCTCGATCTCCTCTTTTTCTTCATCTTCATATAAGGATCCTGGACCCACCAATACCCGTTCAACTTCATCTTCTGCTGTTTGCAGATGGATTTCAGCTAGTCGATTTAATTTCTGCTCCTCATTATCCCAAAATTCCTCTTCATACGGCTTACTTAATATAGAGGAAAATGGGAACTTTATCATCTCATCTCCCCACTTCATGGAGATAGATTTCTTCTTTATGTAGGCTCCTGCAACATTCAAAAAGGAGGTTCCAGAAACAATAGGACAATCTTTATCCTCAGAAATCATTAGTACAAAAATATCAATGGGATAAATGAGAGAGCCTATTATTATGTTGACATCTTTAAGGATGCCACAGGGTTTTCTTTAGGTCTTATCTGCAAGCTTGATGATAATGTCAGTAGGCTCAAGGGTGCAACGAGCGATCTCATCATAAATTTTAGCATAAAGACTATAATGAATAATATTAACCGGTGAACCGGGGTCACACAACCCAAAATATGTCTTGCATCCAAAGGAACATGATAAAATTTGCTTACCTGCATTCTTACCTTCGGTACACCCTTTAAGATAAGAAGTGGTATCCCTATCCAAATAGACCTCTTTATTCACCACCGGTATAGGTGTAGCAAGTTCTTTAATTATGTTGACGTAGGGTGGAGTCCCACATTGTTCCATCTTGACATTCTTCTTCCCCTTTTCTGGGGGTGTCCCTTCTAGCTTTTTACCATTTGGCTTCTGATAGGCTTCTTTTCGCCTTTCAGGTGGAGTAGTCTTTTTCTTTATGGCTTCCACCATGCGAATAGCCTTAGACTCCCTGTTGAATTTTAAGTACTTCTTCTCTGGCAAGTTCAAGAACTTAGAAAAATCTTTCAAAACATGCAACATGGGGTCAGTTCCAATATTTAGCTCATGACGTAAATCTTTTACTTTCGAAGTTCTAAGGAAATACTTAATGCTATCATAAATAGGATCAACTTTACTCTTCTCCTTTGAACAAAGGTACCAATTCTCAGCATTATACCTCATCCTGTCAAGTGAACTCCAAGCATTTGATATCTCAGTTCCCAAAAAGGAACCTTTAGAGGCAAGATCTAAATCTTGTTTACTTTGTGAATTAAGCCCACCATAAAAGAAGTTGAATATTAAAAAGTCAGGATAATGATGTTCAGGGCATGCAAGAAGTATTTGACGATACCTTTTATATGCATCCACTAGCTTCTCACCTTCCCGCTGTCCAAAGCTGCTTATCTTCCTCCTGATCGTATATAGCTTCCCTTGAGGAAAATAATAAGAGGAAAATGCAGCCAATAATTTTGGCCAGCTTCTCAGTGTATTTATATCTTGGCTTCTTAGCCATCCTTTAGCTACTCCCTGGAGAGAATAGGGAAATACTTTTGCTTTGATCTCATCATTGGTTAACTCCTGCAACTGAAGAGTTCCGCATGCAAGATTAAAATTGTCATTATGCTCATAAGGACATTCAGTTGCATCACCTCGGAATATTTTTTTTCTTATCATATCAATTAACCAAGGGTTTATCTCATATACTTTACCAGGTAGGTCAGGCCCAATTGTTATAAAGTTCTCTCCTCGAGCCGGTCCTGCTACTAACTCAGCACCTACCTGATAAACTTGTTCTTGAAGGACCATGGCTTCTCTTTGTGTGCAAAAACCATTAGATCACAAAATAATTCAAAACTCAAGGCAAGGCCCAAAAACGCTCGGCTCCCCGGCAACGGCGCCAGAAAAATCTTGATGGCCTAGAAGTGCACAGGGTTTAGTTGTAGCATTTTCGAAGTAAGAGTATCGATCCCACAGGGAGCACAGGAATCAGGCTTTTGCCCCTAGTAGAGAATTATGTAACTTTGTGCCTGCAGATAACTATAGACTTGAAGCAGAGTGAGGGCGGATTTAAATAAGGATTCGGTGAAATGGTGACTTGTAACTGAATAACATAAAAGTAAATAAAAGATAAATATGGTAAATAACGGTGAAACAACATAGTTAAATAGGCGTTCTCAGGGAGTCCGGAATCCCCATTGGTATGTTTCTAGTACTACTACGCATGAGCATAGCATGGAAAGGATACTTGAGCCACTGTTGACGTTTGTGCTGGGCGGAGCCGGGTACAGAACACGTTCTACTCTAGGTAGACTTCATGCCACGCATGCCACCACCATAGTCTCCCCCAGTGGGTTACGACTCATGATAATTAAGGGTCTCCCCATGGACGCGGCCTCACTAAGGGTTCTCCGTGATCCCCGGTCACTTGTAAAGGTTAGGAGCAGTGGGTTTTTACTATCACCTCGAATTACCTCCACATCCTAAACCTATGCAAAGACAGTGATATACTTCGTGGCCAATATAGGCACAAATGCTGAGTGGGGCCCCTTCACAACATTCATGAAGTTATTAAACTAAGCATTCAACAGAGGATCTCATATCCATGATAGACGTTTCAGATCCTACACATACCAAGGTTCATCCATATCCCCGAGAACTAGGGGTCTACTCACACATAAGAACAACAATCATCATGGCAATGGTAATGGGATACATGAGCGAATGATTCAACCGATACACCGAAGGATTCACTAGGGTTCTTGATGTTGCAGATGATAAGAATGTGGATGACGATGAAGATGGAGATGGTGATGATGATGCCGTTCCTCGCGCGGTAGGAAGAATCCCCCTCTTCTCCCGGTTGATCCTCCCTCCGGATGGGCTCCGGCGGCTAGGGTTCCGTCTTCTGGATGTGTTTCTGGAGTCTCTTTTCGTCATCTCCCCAATCTGCCTCGACGGGGTGAAAGTAGTCGATCCCCCAGGGGCGGCGGTGCGCCAAACGACCGCTCATGCGAGCGCGCAACGCTGTCGTTCACTCTGAAAGCACAACGACAACTGTTTCTTTGGCCTTCTTGCTTTATCTTTTTACGGAAAGTGTTTATCACCTTTAATGCATGATTCCATTGCCATTTCCGAGGATTTCCTAAATTAAATGGATATTGCTCCAAAAGACGTTACCTGAGAGATTATCAACAAAAAGAAGTGCGTGAACGCGGTAAAATTCCACAAAGCCCACCTTGTAGGCACAAAATATATAGGAAAAATGTCACGTAAATTGGACTCATCAGCAGGAGCAGTCTGAGTCGAGGCTGGAGGGGCGGCAGCCGGCTAAGAAACAATTGGGGGAACGGCAACAGTAGGAGCGGCTTCACTTCATGGGGCTTTAAACAAATCTTCTAAAGGGGCAGCCAGAGTTGCCCCAATGTTCTCTCTCTCTCCAAGGACGGGACATGTTCCACGTCCATGGGCTGGGGTGGGACTTCTTCGGAAACATGGCTTCTCTGGTCGCCGACTCCCACAGGTGCGACAATGTCGGCAGCCTGGGAGCCGGGGGAGCAACCTGCACAATCGGCTCAGCCATTGGGGCCGGCTGAGCGGAAGGCAAGGTCTTGCTGATAGAATTCTGGGGCTTGGTGAAACTGGATCTCTATTTGCTGCATCCAAGAAAAGGCCGATTGTCAGGACTTCAGCAAAACTCAACATGTCAAGCAACAGCATCAACAACGTACCAGTTGAACTTGGGGTCCCCCTTCAGACGGGAGCCACTACGACAAGCAGTCGGGCTCAACGGGGTCTTGGGGTCTTCATCGACGGGGCCTGGCGGGGGTGCTTGGAGGAGTGCTCCACCCAGTAGGGCAGCGTCCTCCTCCCGCTGGCGCCTGCTCCGGGAGCGAGCCGGAGAAGGGAAGGGAGCGATCTCCTCGACCTCTGTGTCCACCCTCTCCTCCTCGGAGTCGGCGATGACACGGGCCCACTATCGCCGGGCGAGACGCTTCCCCCTCTCGCTCTCAGAGGACTCCCCATGAGAAGAAAGGCCATCATCTCCCTCATCTTCCGACTGAAGCACAACAAGAGCAATATCGCACTCGGAACAAACAAGACAACTGAAGGAAAAATCGAGTGCAGAGACTTACCGCTGCGGGGAGCTGCCCAACTCCGACGGGCTTGACGTGGCCCTCCCGGTCCAGATGACCTCGAACCTGGGTGATGCGCCTCATCCGGGCCTCGAAGGTCTCGTCGTCCAGTTGGAGCGGCGACGTCCTCTAGGGTCCCGGCTCCCGAGTACTGCCACATCCCCCCCGCCGTGCGCCTAGAGGAGCTAGATCTGCCGACTGACCCACGCGGCCACAATATCTTGGCCGGTGAACCCATCCGCCGATAGTGCGGCCACCCACTTCTCCAACATCGTGGCCTGCACTGCTTCTGCCCGAGTGAGCTTCAAGCCGCACAACTGGTCCCAGAAGGCGGGGGCGGGGGCGGGCGAGTACGGCCGCAAGGCGGCGGTGCCGGATGGAGTTGACGGCTCCACGCAGTAAAACCACGTGGAGGTCCACCCCTTCAACGAGTCGGGCCACTTCATCTCGAAGTAGCTCGATGTGCGCTTGACATGGATGCCGAGTGTGCCAGACGTCTGGTAGACATCCTTCGTCACCGTCTATAGTTTGGCGTAGAAGTAATGCTTGAACAAGTCTCAGTCCGGCGGGATGCCAAGAAATGCCTCGCACAGCGTCATGTAGGCCGATAGATGGGCGATCGTGTTCGACGGGAGATGGTGGAGCTGCACCTGGAAGTGCTCGAGCACGTGCTGAAGGAGCGGGTGGATCGGGAGGCCCAATCCCCGGTCCAAGAAGGACGTGAGGATGACCCGCTTGTCACCTCGTGACGCTGGATCCTACTCACGGGGATCCGACACCCGCCAGCCGGTCTCCGGGAGCCGGTGGTCCTTGGCCTACGCGTGGAGGACGCCCTCCGTCACAATCGAAGGGAGCCAATCTCCCCACTCCTGATCTTCTACAGCAGCAGCAACGGCGGCCGCCATGGAGATCTCCCTAACCATGGAGGAGGAAGAGCTCGCCGCCTTAGCCCTCTCGAGTTTGCGGGTTGAGGTCAACATCGGATCTACGGGCTCGGGAGGAAGAAGAAAGAGAGATGAAACTGCGCCGACGGTTGCAGAGGAAGTGGAAGATGTGCAAAAACCCTCCCACGTACGGTCGGGTAGTTATACTCGAGGAGGCGGCAAACCGTCGCCAGAAACCCGCGCGACACGCGTAAAAAAAGGGGTCAAAACGTCAATCAAGCGCGGGGGAATCCAGACGGTCAGCATTTAAAACCCACTACACCACGAAGCGCCACTTGGATTTTTTGTCAGACGGCTCATGGAATTCAAGGAGCCTTCTCTCACCGACGGGCCTGACAGAAATCTGAAGGACACACAAAAGATTTTGACATGACAACTCAGAAAGATTCGCAATGATGACTATTGACGATTCGCCTTCGAGTCGGCTGAGAACCCCAACTCATACCGACTGTCAAGGTCCATCCCGAGTCAAAGAATCCGTGCACACAACACGATGACAATCTGAGTGCATGGCACTCGATGAAAACTAAGTGAAGCGACACTCGTCATGGATCCGTTATGTGTAAGAGCAAGGAGCGCCCATGATATCCCCTGTGGCACGAGTCGAATTCTCTCCAAGAGAATCAAGTATCCGGCTACGCAAACTTGGTTCCGCAGAAAGGTGTCTGACAGGCGTTCCTCATGATGGATACTGACTGGAGACACTTGATCATATCAAATCCAGAAGAGATTAAAAAAATGGGTATCACCGAGTCTTCTTCCAAATTGCCGCCTCTTCGCCCTCCGAAGGTATGAACTAACTGAGTCTACCGAGGTCTCTCAGTCAAACCTCTAGCTCGTTGAACAGTCGGAAAATCGCCAATGGGAGGCAGTCGATCATCCTCTCTTGCGAGACCTCGACTGACTCGGGAGCTACTTTCGGGGTTATAAATACGGGGTAGGCCCAAGTGTACAAATGGCCCACCAGAAACCCATAGCTCGTCCAGGATACGGCCCAGAAGACCATGGGCCATGGAGCATCATCATCAGCCCACCAAGAATAAGGAGGATGGCTCAGAACTAGGCCATGTCCCTACAGTTGGATCCTGAGCCGCATGACGAGCAAGACCTAGTAGTGGACATGGGAGACGACGGAGCAGTCGGCCATGCCAACAGTCGGCGGCTACCTAGGATACCTCTCATCCACGATGTCTTAAAGGCAGAAGTTACCCAGTGGTGGTATAATCTAGTTAAATACGATAGTTACTAGTAGTAAATGCTAGTCGACTACACCTGAGGCCATAAACAACATTAATATCAGCCCATTACATACCCCCTCCTAGCGCACTCAATATAAGCCGGAAGGGGAGCACCGGGCTGAGGGTTGAACATTCCGCCTTGTACCTTACGCCAAGAACTAAAAGCACCACAGGAGTAGGGACCTCCGTCGAAGAGAGCCCGAACCTGTATAATTCCTTGCGCGTACTCTCACCTGCACCGTTCGGTAAATACGATTGCCTCTACTTTCCTAACCACGTAGTATTGTCAAGATTATATCCAAGACAACGACGATCAGAGAGGAAGGGGAGCGGCGGAGTCCCCGGCGGACGCCCTGATCTCGAGCCGCCACCGCCTCTGTTGGTTCGCTAGAGGGGCGGTTCTCTCGTCTCGTCCTCGCACCTAGCCACACAATAATTACATCATTCAGCCATAGAGGAATAAGCTCAAGTTTTTTTTTTTTAGGGGTAGGAATAAGCTCAAGTGGTTCGCTCTTAAAAAACAATACATAAGAGGAAAAAAAGGGACGAAAATTAGTAGTCGCAACGGCCCAACCCGAGTGCCGGCCACCCTGGCGCGCTCGCTACCTACCATAAGATAAAGCGAGGCCCAACCAGGCCCGATAATGCACTTGCTGGCACCTATAATGCTCCCACCGCAGCTTCCACCGAAACAACGAGGCACCAGAAAAGAACAAAAAAATAAAGAAATAAGAGGAGAGAGCCAACCCCATCGCCCTCGTCTTTCCTCTCCTCGCAGATCTTCCCCGTCTCCGGCCACCATGAACTCCTACTCCGGCGACCGGTCCTCCTCCCGTCCAACCACAACCTCCTTCGACTCCTACCAGTTTGACTTCGGTGCCAACGCCTCACGTTCCTCCACCTCCCGCCCCCTCCGCGACCAGAGGCCAGGCGGCGCCACCAACCAATCACCGAGGCCAACCACCACAAACACATGGTCACACCAGCCGGTGAAGACGTCCTGGACTCACCAGCCATCCCCCTCCGCCGCCGCAGCGCTCGGATCCGGGCCTGTGTCCATGGTCGGCGACATCTCCGGCCGGAGCTGGTCCGCCACTGCGCCCTCCTCCGGCATCGGCCTCCCTCAGTCCAACAACCCCAACCTCTTCAGCGACCTCCTCGGGCCCGCGCTCGGATCCACCCGAGCCCAGTCCAACGCGCCGCTCAGATCAGCAGCGGCCCAGCCCTCCAAGCCGGCAAGCACCAACCCTAGGACTAACAGCTCTTCCTTCTCGATGGGCGGTATGGCGAGCACGCTCCCGAAAACCACCGGGGCACCGATAGCTTCTGGTAGTTATGGGGTTGGTGGCCGGCCAATGAAGCCGGTGGGCATGGCGCCGGCGACCGCATCACAGCCCATGGCGCAGAAGAAGGATCCGTTCGGCTCCATAGATCCCTTCGCGGCGAAGCCTGGATCTATGAATGCTGCAAAGCAGGCAGGTTCGGCCAAACCGGATCAGGGATTTGGCGCGTTTCAGGGCGTGAGTTCGGGCGCCAACGCTGGATTCAGTAGTTTCCAGAAAGCTGGCGCTGGATCCAGTGGCTTCCAGAGTTCTGGTGCCACGAAGCCTTCCAATGTTACGCCTCCGCCTGCACCCGCTCCAGCGCCTGTTTCTGCAGCGGTGAACTCTGGCTTGAATCATTTTGACACGCCGTTTCCTTCGGCCGCATCTGCACCAACTGCTTCTGCGGCCAGTAATGGTGGTGGTGACATGTTTGGTGAGATGGATGGTTGGGTGGACGTGGAGTCGGAGTATGTTGGTGGTGGTGATAGCAGTGGCACAACCACAGAGCTGGAGGGATTACCGCCACCACCGTCTGGGTTGACGGCATCTGCTGCTAAGGCAAAAGGAATGGATAATTACAAGGGTGGGCAGTATGCTGATGCTATCAAATGGTTGTCTTGGGCTGTTCTGCTCATCGAGAAGACTGGGAAAAATGCTGGTATTGCAGAGGTGTTGTCATCAAGGGCCTCGTCCTACAAGGAGGTCGGCGAGTACAAGAAGGCTATTGCCGACTGTTCAAAGGTATTACAATGGCACCTCTACCTATTAGTAGATCTCCCCACTTTTAGTTATACTGGTTTGTACTGTGCAGGTGCTCGAGCAAGATAAGGACAATGTGTCGGTGCTAGTGCAACGTGCTCTCTTATATGAGAGCAGTGAGAAATATAGGCTTGGGGCTGAGGACCTGCGTTTGGTTCTGAAGATTGACCCTGGGAATCGTCTTGCCAGGAGTATGATTCATCGATTGAACAAAATGGTTGACTAGGGATGTTTGTCAAGTTCCCTTATGTACCACCATTGTAATCATCCCTGACACGGAAACTGTGAGTTATTTCAAATTGTTTTACTATACTTGTGGCTTTGGGGGTAATAATTTACAACTTTGGTGTTATGAAGCACATCATTGCATATTCACACACAGTATATTCTTTGATATGTATTGTATATCATATATTGTATTGAACTTTAATAGTTCACTTTGTGGTTTGAAACCTTCACTGTGTTCCAGCGTTTTCCATGTTTGTAACATCATGATATTGCTATGACCTTAAGATAAAATAATATATCCAAGACACAGATCTTTTGCATAGATGGTGATGCTATTTCGCACTTTGACGAAATGTTCATTAGTATTTATAGTGTTCGTTGAACATCTCTTGTGTGCCTTGTCTTAATGTTATGCTTAATCACAACATAGGTTCTGGGAACATCGTATTTTTGGCCTCTGCTTTATGCTTGAAGATGTCAGTACTGTCTAATTGCCTTTGTAGAAGTGTACCTGGCAGTTGTAATGTTGCAAATTTCTAACGCTAGTGTGGTTGTGCAGTATAACGAGTTAATTTTGCCTGTATTATCGAATCTCTCCAGAGACCAGATGCATGTGTGAGAAATGCAAATTGCCCCACAATGTGAAATTTTGATTTTGACCAAAATACTCATGTTATAACAAAAGTATCAAATTAGCTTTCATATAGGTAGATGTCGATAGCAAATATTGTCAGGTGTCTTGAAGTGGTTGCTTTGCAGTCCACGAACATTGTTGTTGTTTACCGTGTCATCTTCTTCATGGGCTAGGGAAAGCTCCTTTTGCTAATTTCAGGTCAGATTCACTTTTGCGAACCAGGAACTTCCAAATTTCAGGCTATGCAAATTATTGGTTGCCCAAGAGTTTGTTAGGATGGAGGCTGTCCACAGGTTTACTATACTGAGTTACTAGATCATTGATGGCGCGCGTTGCCGTACTCATCCATCTTGACAATAAAATGATAGGAATGTACACAGTTACATGTATATGTTTATTTTCAGTGTCACTGCCTTATGGATATACAAATCTGAAGGTTGCAACATTCATCATATCAGTGTCCCAAGCCCAAAGTTGTATTGTGAAAAGAAAAACCAGAGTTGTGGAATCCATTTGTCTGCATTTACTGATATACACAGATCATAAGGCAGTGTAGCATAGAAGACATAGTTCAGCAATCGATGGCCTTTTAACTGAAGACACCAGAAGACATACAACATGGTCAAGGTGATTAATGGCTCTTGATTCTTCAGTATAAGAGCATCTCTAGCAGACCCCTTAAACAGCAGAACTGAAAACGCGATTTTCAGTTCGCGGAAAACGCGTTTTAAGGGCCAGTTTGAGCTGCGGCCGAACAGACCCTTCAAACTTAAACTGTAAAATTGAATATTCGCTTATATTTTTTTCCCAATTCTTCTTCCTCTCGCCCGTGTCCACGGTCAGCTAGCTCGCTCCTATGAAGCCGGCGGACAGCGCACGAAGCGGCCAAATACGGAGCCGTCGGCGTCCAGGACGGCTCGCACGAAGCGCCCCCAGCGTCCGTCGCGGTAGCTGCTTGAATCGATCCAGGAGCTCCTGCGAGCTCCTCCGCAGGCTGGCGGCGCAGCTGCTGTAAGCGCCAGAGTTTCTGGCGAGTTTCGTGGCGGAAGGTCATCGGAGCCCGTGTGCGCACGGCGGAATTCCCTTGTCACGTAGCGTTGACTGGTTTTCAGGGCACCCTTAGTTTTGCCTCCAAACCTGTAAATAAAGGGGTCGTGGGGGTGGATTCTCAGGGGCCTGAAAAAAGTTTACGGGTTTGACCACTTTTACGGGCTCTATTCGGGGTGTTTTTTGAGAACGCGGAACTGAAAACGTCGATTTTTACGGGTTTGACCACTTTTAAGGGGTCTGCTAGAGATGCTCTAACCTTCCTCAAAAGCAGCCAGCAGTTTCCTTAGACATTGGTTCTGGTCACATCTCACTTCTCACTTCTCAGGAAGCCTTACCCTGCAGTACAACAGAAGAGAGGTCATTTAGGGCATCTCCAACGCTGGCCCTCATACCCCCAGTAACCGTCCGGACCGCACGGTCTAGACGTGTTTATATCGGTTTGGACGCGCTTTTTCCCGTAAACCGGAGACAAGGTGGGGGGAGGGAGGGCTTTGCGGGCGTCTAGACCGTTGTCACGCCTGCGTGTGTTCCTACCCGATGCCAGCTGCCCGCACTCATGCCGCTGTAGAGCAGCCGCTCCGTATTGACGCCGGCCCAGAGCGGATGCGACCTCTCACTAGCACCGGCACTGAAGCAGCGCGCTGACCGAGAGCGCCGCCCGTGCCGCGTCCCCGGTGTCCGCATTTGTTCAATGCTGGAGAAATGCTGGAGAGACGTTTACTGGACGGGACGGGACGGGTATCTACAACGTCTGTTCAATGCCCGCCCGTCTGTATGCTGCCATTAAGCAGGCTTGTCGGCCGAGGAACCAACTCCGGCGTCGAGCATTGACGCACTCAGACGCTCGGCCTCACCGGAATCAGCTATTTAAAGGCGGCCACACCCGGCTAAACTCCACAGCACAACACATCTGCTCCACGTCCTTCTCCCTTGCACCACATCCGCCATGACCGCGAGCGGGAAAGCTCTGTGGGAGAGCCTGTTGACGGAGATGAAGCACGAGGTCGCCGCCCTTTGCGGCCGCCTGGCAGAGCCGCCATGCCAGGCGGATCGAGCCTGGCATGCTGTCCAGCTCCCCCGAGGTCTCCGACGATGACCTCACAATGGAGACGGGGTTCGACGATGACACCGTGCCCGAGCCCGCCTCGGTGCATGTCGGTTTGACCATGGAGAAGGCGCAGGCACACTACGACGTCGCCATGGCGGATGAGAAGTAGCCTGCTGGCTCCTATGTCGGCGTTTCGGCAAGCACATGAGGAGCAGAGGTACAACCTGCTCCTCCTCGAGCAGCATCGGCTAGCGGGTGGCCAAATCTACGGCAAACGCGCAAGCGAGGAGGTCGTGGCCGCCATGCCCGCGGCGAACCCGAACTTCATTGTGGAGCAGCAGGCGCTCTACGAGGCCGCGTGTGTGGAAGTGCAAGTTATCGACCAGAAGGGGTGAATGGGAGATTTTTACAAATTCGTCAAAGAAGTTGGTTCTTGACGAATATCAGAGTGATGAAATACGCAGCGGAATGAAAGTTACGCTAAGTATGCTATTCAAAATGAAGACAAAGTCATCAAGATAGAACTAAGCATGCATACTAGGTAATAGTAGATGACGGACATGCGAACATACAGGCATACAACTTTAAGCGCGACAAACTCGAAGACTAAGAAAAGTATCAAGTAGAAAGTCTTCAGGTCAAAGTCTTCAAAGGGAGAGAGACAAATTCTTCAACACAGAAATACTGAAAGTATTGGGTTGAAGAATTTGAACCAGGGTAGCTCGGTGAAGACAATGGATTTGTTTGACCAGTTCCAGTTGTTGTGACAACTGTACATCTGGTTAGGGAAGCTTGAGATTTAACCCAAAAGACACTTAGTCTTCACCTTATTCCCCTTGAGCTAAGGCCACTTAGACCTCGCCCAATCACTCGTGGTAAGTCTTCAAGGTAGACTTTCAAAACTTTCACAAACTTGTTCTATGGCACTCCACAAAGTCTTCTTGGGTGCTCAGAACTTGACGCCTAACCGTCTGGAAGATCATAGTCTTCAAAAGTAACAAGCGTCGGATCACACAGAACAATCTCTTCAGTGATGCTCCATCACTTTGGGCTTTTTGGGTGTTTGGGTTTTTCCTCACTTAGGATTCTCTCAAATTCGTCAGAGGATGGGTTGCTCTAGTTGACACTTGTCAAACATTCACTTGGAGCAGCCAACCAACAAATGTTTGTGGAGGCAACTATTTATAGCCATGGGGTAACCCGACATGATAAGACCATCATACCCTTCGGACACGACCATTGTCAGGATAAGGATCCACTTGACAGCTGGCGCTTGCACAGCAACGGTCGGAAATTTTTACTCTCAATTCCTCATGGTAGGAGAGTCGCACTGGCGAAATCCTAACTCTTCAATCAGACAATTTCGTCAGCGACCAGAAGAATTTCGTCTCTGTCTCTGAAGAACTCGACTGCACTGCAAGATATTTTCAAAGTCTTCACTCGAAGAAATAGGTAGGTTTAGGTTTGAGCATCACTTCGGAAATACGCCTATGTATCACCTAGACCCCTTTAGTAGTACGGTGTTTCCTATGACTCAAATAAAGAAGAAAAAACTGTGAAAACAAAGTCTTCAAGCTTCCAATTCTTCAAATGTCGCACCAATTTTTAGGGGTCGGTTTTCATGGTTAAACCAAATCTTCAGGGACTTTATCTCCTATGTATACTCTTAAACACATTAGTCCCTCAACCCATTTGTCTTCAATACTCCTAAACCACAAAGGGGGGACTAGATGCACTTACAATCTCCCCTTTTTGGTGATTGATGAAAAATTGGTTAAGTTTTCAACGGGCATAAATAATAAGTTGTGAATGTAAAAGTATGAAAATTTTGATTCCAGGATATAGAGGAACTCCCACTGAAGTTGTGCATATGAAGAATTTGCTTTGGGTTGTAAATGCACATGGCAGGTTGTACTTGTGGAGATCTCCCCCTATATCTTGGAATCCAACAGAGTGCGTTGAATAGATAATATGAAGAAATCGCAATGCACAATGAGAAATGGTGTCTGACGAATTTCAGCATGCATATGTATAACCTTAAGGAAACACGCAGGTAGAGCAGTTCAAAAGAGTCAGACCACCACCGGACATAAGTTTATAACTTGTTACAATAAAACATCAGCTGAAGAACAAGAGTTGTAACTTAAGCAAAAACAACACATATAAAAGACCCACTTTAAGACTAACTCAAATTACTCCCCCTTTGTCATCAAATGATCAAAAGGTGACGAAATTGAGATCTAACGCACCTGAAGAAAATCATGTCGATGAAGGAGGAGGGGCTCCAACATCGTTGTTGGGGTCGCGAGTTGTTGCAGGGCCGGAAGCAGTGTCGTCAACATCCTCATTTTCGTCAGTGGCTCGAGATGAAGAATAAGATTTCGGAACCATCTGAGGAACTTGGCATTTCTTGAATTTCTTCTTGGCAGGATATGACCGGTCAAAGTCCTGTTGAAATCCAAGGTCTTTCAGTTCTTCTTCTGACTTGAGGTGAGAGAGGATAGCCCATGCCTGATCAAAAGTTTCATGGGCATAATAGTGATTTTTCTTCACTGAGTTCTGCGTCACAGTCATGTTGTGAAGAAGTGAAGCGAACTAACACCGGACCCAGTCATGATTTCTGTCTATCTTCTGGTGAAGACTGATCAGCAGTTCACGATCAATCATGATACGAGGAGCTTCACCAAGAGGTTCTTCATGGGAAGTGTGAGCTCCGGTATTGTGAGAAGCATTTTCATCACCCGTGGACTGAGAAGCAGGTTGACGAAATTGGCCATCCAGAGGGCGAAGACCTTCAGCAATCACAGTTTTGCCTTTGCCTGGAACTAAAGAAATAGTACTCTGAAGAACTTCCAGAGGCGGCAGAAAACTGAGGTGATTCTGACGATCAGCCAAATAGTGAATTGCAGTCCGGGTCCTGATGAATCTCATAATCCAAGGAGCCCAAGGCTTCAAGTCAAACGGAGACTGCGCCACTATTGCCAAAGTCCTCAAGAAGAAATCATGGGCATCAAAAGGAATGCCATGGATGATATTGAACGGTAAGTTCTTCATGATTCCCACAACTTTATCAGTGTCGGAGTTGTGGCCTTTGATTGTACTAAGGGTCTTGGCAAGAATTCGATAGACCGTTTGTGGCACATAGAGCAAATCCTTCACGAGGAATTTGGTAGGAGGAGCTTCACCTTCAGCCAGCGGCTTCATCAGCATAGATGCGTTGATTTGGCAGTTCTGGTTGCTCATAGATGCATTGCGCATTCTCTAGAGGAATGTTGAGAGGCAATGCACGTAGTAAGTCACTTACAGGGGCCTGGTAGTGAGTATTTTCTGACATCCAATCGATGGCCCAAGAGAATGCGATAGTCTTCAACATCTCCTGATAGATGAATGGTGGCGTAGAATTGAAGAATTAGCTCATCATTCCAGTCGCACACATCAGAGCAGAATGCAAGAATTCCAGCATCATGTAGAACATTGTGATGGAAATATGCCCTAGAGGCAATAATAAAGTTGTTATTATTTTATATTTCCTTGTTCATGATAAAGGTTTATTCTTCATGCTAGAATTGTATTGACCGGAAACTTAAATACATGTGTGAATACATAAACAAATACCGTGTCCCTAGTGAGCCTCTACTAGACTAGCTCGTTGATCAAAGATGGTTAAGGTTTCCTAACCATAGACATGAGTTGTCATTTGATAACGGGATCACATCATTAGGAGAATGATGTGATGGACAAGACCCATCCGTTAGCTTAGCATATGATCGTTCTGTTTATTGCTACTGCTTTCTTGAATGTCAAATACATGTTCCTCAGACCATGAGATCATGCAACTCCCGGATACCGGAGGAATACCTTGTGTGCTATCAAACGTCACAACGTAACTGGGTGATCATAAAGATGCTCTACAGGTATCTCCGAAGGTGTCCGTTGAGTTGGCATGGATCGAGACTGGGATTTGTTACTCCGTGTTTCGGAGAGGTATCTCTGGGCCCTCTCGGTAATGCACATCATAAGAAGCTTGCAAGCAAAGTGACTAAGGAGTTAGTTACGGGATGATGTATTACGGAACGAGTAAAGAGACTTGCCGGTAACGAGATTGAACTAGGTATGGAGATACCGACGATCGAATCTCGGGCAAGTAACATACCGACGGACAAAGGGAATTACGTATGTTGTCATTGCGGTTCGACCGATAAGATCTTCGTGGAATATGTAGGAACCAATATGAGCATCCAGGTTCCGCTATTGGTTATTGACCGGAGAGGCGTCTCAGTCATGTCTACATCATTCCCGAACCCGTAGGGTCCGCACGCTTAACGTTCGTTGACGATATAGTGTTATATGAGTTATGTGAATTGGTAACCGAATATTGTTAGGAGTCCCGGATGAGATCCCGGATGTCACGAGGAGTCTCGGAATGGTCGAGAGGTAAATATTTATATATGGGAAGTCATATTTTGGGTTCCGGAAAAAGGTGCAATTTTTTCGGTATTGTACCGGGAAGCTTCCAGAAGGTTCCGGAGGATTCCGGAGGGGTCCAGAAGTCCACAAGTGGGTCCACCATGTCCCAACGGGCTGGCATGGGCTAAGGGGAGGCGCCCTGGCCTTATTGGGCCAGGCGCACCAAGTCCTCGAAAGCCCACGCAACTAGGGAAGGAAAAAATGGAGAGTCCTAGTAGGAATAGGATTGGACTTTGGAGTCCAAGTCCACGTGTGTACTATTCACGGTTACTGTTCACGTGGCACTATTCCTTCTACTCCAAGCCCCTATACATATGTAAATAGAGGAGAGGGGGCGCCCCAAAGGAGACACACCATTGTCTTAGCCGTGTGCGGTGCCCCCCTCCACAGTTCCGTCCCTCGGTCATATTTTCGCAGTGCTTGGGCGAAGCCCTGCGGAGATAGCATCACCATCACCGTCACCACGCCGTCGTGCTGCCGGAACTCATCCACCACCTCGCTGTCATGCTGGATCAAGAAGTCGAGGACGTCACCGAGCTGAACGTGTGCTGAACGCGGAGGTGTCGTACGTTCGGTGCTCGGTCGGTTGGATCGTGAAGTTGTTCGACGACATCAACGCGTTGTTCTAACGCTTCCGCTTACGGTCTACGAGGGTACGTAGACACACTCCCCCTCTCGTAGCTATGCATCTCCATGGATAGATCTTGCGTGTGCGTAGAAATTTTTTGTTTTCCATGCAACGTTCCCCAACAGTGGCATCATGAGCCAGGTCTATGCGTAGATGATATGCACGAGTAGAACACAAAGAGTTGTGGGCGGTGATCGTCATACTGCTTACCACCAACGTCTTATTTTGATTCGGCGGTATTGTAAGATGAAGCGGCCCGGACCAACCTTACATGTCCATGTACATGAGACCGGTTCCACCGACAGACATGCAACTTGTTTTGCATAAATGTGGCTGGCGGGTGTCTGTTTCTCCTACTTTAGTTGAATCGAATTTGACTGCGGCCGGTCCTTGTTGAAGGTTAAAACAGCAAACTTGATAAATCACCATTGTGGTTTTGTGCCGTAGGTAAGAACGGTTCTTGCTAGAAGCCCGTAGCAGCCACGTAAAACTTGCAACAACAAAGTAGAGGACGTCTAACTTGTTTTTGCAGGGTATGCTGTGATGTGATATGGTCAAGACATGATGTGATATACGTTATTGTATGAGATGATCATGTTTTGTAATTTATCGGCAACCGGCAGGAGCCTTATGGTTGTCTCTTTATTGTATGAAATGCAAGCGCCATGTAATTGCTTTACTTTATCGCTATGCGTTAGCAATAGTTGTAGAAGCAATAGTTGGCGAGACGACCACGACGCAACGATGGAGATCAAGGTGTCGAGCCGGTGACGATGGAGATCATGACGATGCTTTGGAGATGGAGATCAAAAGCACAAGATGATGGCCATATCATGTCACATATTTTGATTGCATGTGATGTTTATCCTTTATGCATCTTATTTTGCTTAGAACGGCGGTAGCATTATAAGATGATCCCTTCACTAAATTTCAAGATAAAAGTGTTCTCCCCGAGTATGCACCGTTGCTAAAGTTCGTCGTTTCGAAGCACCTCGTGATGATCGGGTGTAATAGATTCTACGTTCACATACAACGGGTGTAAGCCAGTTTTACACAAGCAGAATACTTGGGTTAAACTTGACGAGCCTAGCATGTACAGACATGGTCTCGGAACACTGGAGACCGAAAGGTCGAACATGAGTCATATAGTAGATATGATCAACATGGAGATGTTCACCATTGATGACTATCCCATCTCACGTGATGATCGGACATGGGCTAGTTGATTTGGATCATGTATCACTTAGTTAACTTAAGGGATGTTAATTTAAGTGGGAGTTCATTAGTAATTTGATTAATTGAACTTAATTTATCATGAACTTAGTCTTGATAGTTTCTTTGCATATCTATGTTGTAGATAAATGGCCCGTGCTGCTGTTCCGTTGAATTTTAATGCGTTTCTAGAGAAAGCTAAGTTGAAAGATGATGGTAACAACTACACGGACTGGGTCCGTAAATTGAGGATTATCCTCATTGCTGCACAGAAGAATTATGTCCTTGATGCACCGCTAGGTGATGGACCTGCTGCAGGAGCTGCTGCAAACGTTGTGAACGCCTGGTAGGCTCGATCTGATGACTACTCGATAGTTCAGTGTGCCATGCTCTACGGCTTAGAACCGGGACTGCAAAAGCGTTTTGAACGCCACGGAGCATATGAGATGTTCCAAGAGCTGAAATTGATATTTCAAGCTAATGCCCGGGTTGAGAGATATGAAGTCTCCAACAAGTTATTTAGCTGTAAGATGGAGGAGAACAGTTCTGTCAGTGAACACATACTCAGAATGTCTAGGTACCACAACCACTTGACTCAGCCGGGAATTGATCTTCCGGTTGAGAGTGTTATTGACAGAGTTCTTCAGTCACTGCCACCAAGCTATAAAGGCTTCGTGATGAACTATAATATGCAAGGGATGGAGAAGACAATTCCCGAGCTCTTCGCGATGCTGAAATCAGCGGAGGTAGAAATCAAGAAGGAGCATCAAGTGTTGATGGTTAACAAAACCACTAGTTTCAAGATAAAGGGCAAGGGAAAGAAGGGGAACTTCAAGAAGAACGGCAAGCAAGTTGCCGCTCCCACGAAGAAACCAAAAGCTGGACCCAGGCCTGAAACAGAGTGCTTCTACTGCAAAGGGACTGGTCACTGGAAGCGGAACTGCCCCAAGTATTTGGCGGATAAGAAGGATGGCAAAGTGAGCAAAGGTATATTTGATATACATGTTATTGATGTGTTCCTCACTAATGCTCGCAGTAGCGCCTGGGTATTTGATACTGGTTCGGTTGCTCATATTTGTAACTCGAAACAGGAGCTACGGAATAAGCGAAGATTGGCTAAGGACGAGGTGACGATGCGCGTCGGGAATGGTTCCAAGGTTGATGTGATCGCCGTCGGCACGCTACCTCTACATCTACCTTCAGGATTAGTTTTAGACCTCAATAATTGTTATTTGGTGCCAACGTTGAGCATGAACATTATATCTGGATCTTGTTTATTGCGAGACGGTTATTCATTTAAGTCAGAGAATAATGGTTGTTCTATTTATATGAGTAACATCTTTTATGGTCACGCACCTTTTGTGAATGGTCTATTCTTGTTGAATCTCGATCGTAGTGATACACATATTCATAATATTGATGCCAAAAGATGCAAAGTTGATAATGATAGTGCAACATACTTGTGGCACTGCCGTTTAGGTCATATTGGTGTAAAGCGCATGAAGAAACTCCATGCGGATGGACTTTTGGAATCTCTTGATTATGAATCATTTGATACTTGCGAACCATGCCTCATGGGCAAGATGACTAAAACTCCGTTCTCCGGAACAATGGAGTGAGCTACTGATTTGTTGGAAATAATACATACCGATGTATGCGGTCCGATGAATGTTGAAGCACGCGGCGGGTATCGTTATTTTCTAACCTTCACAGATGATTTGAGTAGATATGGTTATATCTACTTGATGAAACACAAGTCTGAAACATTTGAAAAGTTCAAAGAATTTCAGAGTGAAGTAGAGAATCATCGTAACAAGAAAATAAAGTTTCTACGATCTGATCGCGGAGGCGAATATTTGAGTTACGAGTTTGGCCTTCATTTAAGAAAATGTGGAATTGTTTCACAACTCACGCCACCTGGAACACCACAGCGTAATGGTGTGTCCGAATGTCGTAACCGTACTTTATTGGATATGGTGCGTTCTATGATGTCTCTTACCGATTTGCCACTATCGTTTTGGGGTTATGCATTAGAGACAGCTGCATTCACGTTAAATAGGGCACCGTATAAATCCGTTGAGACGACACCATATGAACTATGGTTTGGCAAGAAACCTAAGCTGTCGTTTCTTAAAGTTTGGGGATGCGATGCTTATGTGAAAAAACTTCAACCTGATAAGCTCGAACCCAAAGCGGAGAAGTGCATCTTCATAGGATACCCTAAAGAAACAATTGGTTACACCTTCTACCACAGATCCGAAGGCAATGTCTTTGTTGCCAAGAATGGGTCCTTTCTAGAGAAGGAATTTCTCTCGAAAGAAGTGAGTGGGAGAAAAGTAGAACTTGATGAGGTAATTGTACCTTCTCTCGAATTGGAAAGTAGCTCATCAGAGAAAACCGTTCCCATGATGCCTACACCAATAAGAGAGGAAGATAATGATAAAGATCATGAAACTTCAGATCAAGTTACTACTGAACTTCGTAGGTCGACCAGAGTACATTCCGCACCAGAGTGGTACGGTAATCCTGTTCTGGAAGTTATGTTGTTAGACAACAGCGAACCTACGAACTATGAAGAAGCTATGATAAGCCCGGATTCCGACAAATGGCTTGAGGCCATGAAATCTGAGATAGGATCCATGTATGAGAACAAAGTGTGGACTTTGGTGGACTTGCCCGTTGATCGGTAAGCCATTGAGAATAAATGGATTTTTAAGAGGAAGACAGATGCTGATGGTAATATCACTGTCTACAAAGCTCAACTTGTTGCGAAAGGTTTTCGACAAGTTCAAGGGGTTGACTACGATGAGACTTTCTCACCCGTAGCGATGCTTAAGTCTGTTCGAATCATGTTAGCAATTGCCGCATTTTATGATTATGAAATCTGGCAAATGGATGTCAAAACTGCATTCCTTAATGGTTTTCTGAAAGAAGAGTTGTATATGATAAAACCAGAAGGTTTTGTCGATCCTAAGGGTGCTAACAAAGTGTGCAAGCTCCAGCGATCCATCTATGGACTGGTGCAAGCATCTCGGAGTTGGAATATATGCTTTGATGAGGTGATCAAAACATATGGTTTTGTACAGACTTACGGTGAAGCCTGTATTTACAAGAAAGTGAGTGGGAGCTCTGTAGCATTTCTAATATTATATGTGGATGACATATTGTTGATTGGAAATGATATAGAATTTCTGGATGGCATAAAGGGATACTTGAATAAGAATTTTTCAATGAAAGACCTCGGTGAAGCTGCTTATATATTGGGCATCAAGATCTATAGGGATAGATCAAGACGCTTGATAGGACTTTCACAAAGCACATACCTTGACAAAGTTTTGAAGAAGTTCAAAATGGATCAGTCAAAGAAAGGGTTCTTGCCTGTCTTGCAAGGTGTGAAGTTGAGTCAGACTCAATGCCCGACCACGGCAGAAGATATAGAGAAAATGAAAGTCATTCCCTATGCCTCAGCCATAGGTTCTATTATGTATGCCATGCTGTGTACCAGACCTGATGTGTGCCTTGCCATAAGTTTGGCAGGGAGGTACCAGAGTAATCCAGGAGTGGATCACTGGACAGCGGTCAAGAATATCCTGAAGTACCTGAAAAGGACCAAGGACATGTTTCTCGTTTATTGAGGTGACGAAGAGCTCGTCGTAAAGGGTTACGTCGATGCAAGCTTCGACACTGATCCGGATGACTCTAAGTCACAAACCGGATACATATTTATATTAAATGGTGGAGCTGTCAGTTGGTGCAGTTCCAAGCAGAGCGTCGTGGCAGGATCTACGTGTGAAGCGGAATACATAGCTGCTTCGGAAGCAGCACATGAAGGAGTCTGGATGAAGGAGTTCATATCCGATCTAGGTGTAATACCTAGTGCATCGGGTCCAATGACAATCTTTTGTGACAACACTGGAGCAATTGCCATAGCCAAGGAGCCCAGGTTTCACAAGAAGACCAAACACATCAAGAGACGCTTCAACTCCATTCGTGAATATGTCAAGGATGGAGACATAGAAATTTGCAAAGTACACACGGATCTGAATGTGGTAGACCCATTGACTAAGCCTCTTCCACGAGCAAAATATGATCAGCACCAAGACTCCATGGGTGTTAGATTCATTACTATGTAATCTAGATTATTGACTCTAGTGCAAGTGGGAGACTGATGGAAATATGCCCTAGAGGCAATAATAAAGTTGTTATTATTTTATATTTCCTTGTTCATGATAATGGTTTATTATTCATGCTAGAATTGTATTGACTGGAAACTTAAATACATGTGTGAATACATAAACAAATACCGTGTCCCTAGTGAGCCTCTACTAGACTAGCTCGTTGATCAAAGATGGTTAAGGTTTCCTAACCATAGACATGAGTTGTCATTTGATAACGGGATCACATCATTAGGAGAATGATGTGATGGACAAGACCCATCCGTTAGCTTAGCATATGATCGTTCTGTTTATTGCTACTGCTTTCTTGAATGTCAAATACATGTTCCTCAGACCATGAGATCATGCAAATCCCGGATACCGAAGGAGTACCTTGTGTGCTATCAAACGTCACAACGTAACTGGGTGATCATAAAGATGCTCTATAGGTATCTCCGAAGGTGTCCGTTGAGTTGGCATGGATCGAGACTGGGATTTGTCACTCCGTGTTTCGGAGAGGTATCTCTAGGCCCTCTCGGTAATGCACATCATAAGAAGCTTGCAAGCAAAGTGACTAAGGAGTTAGTTACGGGATGATGTATTACGGAACAAGTAAAGAGACTTGCCGGTAATGAGATTGAACTAGGTATGGAGATACCGACGATCGAATCTCGGGCAAGTAACATACCGACGGACAAAGGGAATTACGTATGTTGTCATTGCGGTTCGACCGATAAGATCTTCGTGGAATATGTAGGAACCAATATGAGCATCCAGGTTCCGCTATTGGTTATTGACCGGAGAGGCGTCTCAGTCATGTCTACATCATTCCCGAACCCGTAGGGTCCGCACGCTTAACGTTCGTTGACGATATAGTGTTATATGAGTTATGTGAATTGGTAACCGAATATTGTTCGGAGTCCCGGATGAGATCCCGGACGTCACGAGGAGTCTCGGAATGGTCGAGAGGTAAAGATTTATATATGGGAAGTCATATTTTGGGTTCCGGAAAAAGGTGCAGTTTTTTCGGTATTGTACCGGGAAGCTTCCAGAAGGTTCCGGAGGATTCTGGAGGGGTCCAGAAGTCCACAAGTGGGTCCACCACGTCCCAAAGGGCTGACATGGGCTAAGGGGAGGTGCCCTGGCCTTATTGGGCCAGGCGCACCAAGTCCTCAAAAGCCCACGCAGCTAGGGAAGGAAAAAAGGGAGAGTCCTAGTAGGAATAGAATTGGACTTTGGAGTCCAAGTCCACGTGTGTACTATTCACGGTTACAGTTCACGTGGCACTATTCCTTCTACTCCAAGCCCCTACACATATATAAATATAGGAGAGGGGGCGTCCCAAAGGAGACACAACATTGTCTTAGCCGTGTGCGGCGCCCCCCTCCACAGTTCCGTCCCTCGGTCATATTTTCGTAGTGCTTGGGCGAAGCCCTGCGGAGATAGCATCACCATCACCGTCACCACGCCGTCGTGCTGATGGAACTCATCCACTACCTCGCCGTCTTGCTGGATTAAGAAGTCGAGGACGTCACCGAGCTGAACGTGTGCTGGACGCGGAGGTGCCGTACGTTCGGTGCTCGGTCGGTTGGATCGTGAAGTTGTTTGACGACATCAACCGCGTTGTTCTAACGCTTCCGCTTACAGTCTACGAGGGTACGTAAGCACACTCCCCCTCTCGTAGCTATGCATCGCCATGGATAGATCTTGCGTGTGCGTAGAAAATTTTTGTTTTCCATGCAACGTTCCCCAACAGATTGAGCACAGGAGCAAAGCATGGAACTAACTCCATATCCACACGAGGAATGTGACGATGCGGGAAGACTTACTCCTTGTCAAATTGCAGAGATGCATAGAAATTCATCTGATAAGTTTTCCAGAAGGGAACTCTTCTGATCTTTGCGGTATCATATGGAGAGTCACCAATGAAGAAGTTGTTCTCATTGAAGAATTTAGCTCTATTTAATTTTGTCCTTGTACAACCCCTTCCAATCTTTGGCATAGCAGGCTTGGGTAGAAGATTTTATTTTGTTAGGCCTCACATCCAAGACGGGATGTGGAGAGCCTGATGCATCATTCTTGTCCATGACTAAATCAACCTTGGCCATTTCTTCAGCAGTTGCAAGAGGCACTGTTTTAGTGTCAGTTGAATGTACATATGCTTCAAGTTGATCTGGCGCATTTGCTTCACCTGCAGCAGTCACATGTGCTACAGTGGTCTGGGCTTGTTGAGCAGCTTCATCAGTAGCATTTTCTTCAAGTATGGTCTAAAGAGGAGTATGACGCTCTTCAGAACCACCATGAATTTCTTCAGTTTGGCTCGGATTGGGGCATTTGCGTCAATGGAGTGGTGAGTGGAGAATTTGGGTGAGCAGCTTCTCAAAATTCGTCGTAGATGAGTGGAGTGGTGGAACCATCAATGTCCACATCATCCTCTTCTTCTTCTGCTTCAACACCAGCCTCTTCAGCAGTTAACTGAGGTTGGGGCGATGATACCATTCAAGATGAAGCATTGTCTTCAACCTCGATTTATTCATCCATCTGCTCTGTGGAAGCAGTAGAGTGGTCTTCATCTTCTCATTCTTCAGAGAACGGAATGATTCGACAATCAGTAACAACAGTAGTGGGTGGCATTGTGGTCAATGGTTCAACATAGACTGGCTTAGTTGAAGAACTTGGTGTAGTCTTCAACTTCTTCACATGAGCGGTAGCAGCAGGGGGTCAGAGGTCTTCCTCTTCTTCATGGCCTCTTTCTAAGCTGCCTTGGTCTTCTTCGCTTTTGATGCAGAAGGCAGTGTGAATTTCTTCAAACTTGAAGATTTTGGAGGAGCGACAGAAGAGATGACAGGTGGGACATTTTCTTCAGGTGCAGGTATTGCAGTTGCCCTAGCAGATTCTTTAGGCATGATATTTTCTTCAGGTGGAGGAGTTGCTGAAGAACTGACGTGAGGAATTTGTGTCTGTCAAGCAGATTGTCTGGAGTTATGATCTGCAACAAGTTGATGAGTTTGAGCAGTAAGTCTGTTTTTAGCTCGAAGACAATGCGCTTTCTGCCTTTCAAATTCGTCACTCAGCTGTTGAATCTCGGTTTGCATTGCCAGCAGCTACGGATGAGTGATTGTCAACATGTTGTCCCGCAACTCTCGTTGCTTCTTGTGTTGCAACTTCTTCATTTGGCGAGCCTGATCAATCTTGTACTTCCCATTCAAGATGAACGAAGAGAGCACATGGCTTGGGCCAGGTGGTAGATCCAGGTTGTCAAGTTGAGTCTTGCACCAAATTTCTATGAAGTCCAGAATTTTCTTTGGGTCTATGAGCAACGGAACAGAAGATCCCTTGGCAATAGCAGCATGATCAGCTCTATTTCTGATGATCTCAATCAGTTCATCTTCATCAACTCATCATCAGCATCATCATCCACAACTGGCCTTTTCTTCGGACTTGGTCTAACTCCACGGCCAACAGTAGCCTTGATTTTCTGCCAAGGAGCATTTGACGAAGTGTGCCCACTAGCAGATGCAGATGGGGCAACCCCTGAGGCAATTGATGTGCCAGTAGTGCGCTGGCATGAAGCATGACTAGCAGGTGCTGAAGATTTGGCAGCAACCGTTGGTGGAATTGCTGTAGGCTTGGGAGCAGATGACTTTGGTGCAGTGGAGGAAGTTGGCCTTGATGAATTTGGTGCAGAGGGCTTTGGCTTTTGAGTGGGCTTCTTAGGCATTGCCTTCTTTGAAGCACTGCCACTGGCACCAGCTTCAGTTGAAGCTTTTACGGCAGCGTTGAATTCCTCAACCACTTTCTGTGCCTTTTACCTCAACTTCTCTTGATATTTTTCCCACTCATTGGGAAATTCTTCACCGCGTCTCATGCTGGTGGGATCATGTCTTGAGCATTGAGCAGGAGTAGGTCTGGGGCACGGTGGCTTGACAGCAAAGTCTATCATGTACTTATGGATCACATAACGATAATACTTCCACTTCATGATCCAGTACCGCTTGATCTTCTGCAACCTGGTCTTGCGCTGAGTTTCAGTTTCTTCTACAACAGTTGGGGTGCAATAGCCATCATAAAGATGATTTGGGATTTCAAAGGCAGTGTGTTCCTCTTTCTGTTATCCTCCCTTCCGAGGTCTTTTTTCACCAGCCATTTTCTTCAACTGTTGCTTTTGAACTTTTGATGAATCTGAAGATGTCTGAAGATTTTGCTCAAGTAACGCTGCAAATGAATTTAGATGATGAGAACCATGTGATTCGTCTGCTGACATGAGTACCTGTGAACATAATATAGTTGCGAGGGAAATGGGGTATGGTCATATGCGTTCTAAGAAGATTTTTAGATTAAAATCAGGTCGAAGAATTTGACCAGTTTCATCTTGATGAAATTCTCTAAGTGTTCTTGACTCCGGTTCTAGAGTTGTACAAATCGAGAAATGTACAATTGAGGAATTGAAAAGTTAAGCTAAACTTAGAAGAATAAGTGCAAGACAATGAGAGGAAATGTGCTGAAGAAATTGAAATTGTAATAAACAACACTTGAAGAAATAAGATTCTGTAGAGATCAAACTGGGTGGTAAAAATGAAAGTTTAGTTTACCCAATGATGAACTCGATGAACAGAGTAGCGAGACGGATGAAACTGCACGTTCAGATCCTTCGTGCCCTAACTTGGCGACGAAGAACAGCTATGATGGCGGCAGAGCTGAAGAAATTCGCGGCCGGTGATACGTCTCCAACGTATCTATAACTTTTGATTGTTTCATGCTATTTTCTCAATCTTTGTATGCTTTATATGCCATTTTATATTGTTTTTATGGACTAACCTATTAACTCAGTGCCCAGTGACAGGTCCTATTTTCTGCATGTTTCTGGTTTTCTAGAAAATCCATACCAAACGAAGTCCAAACACGATGAAACTTTTTGACGATTTTTTTTGGACAAAAAGAGACCCTGGAAGCTTTGGGAGAAGACCAGATGATACACGAAGGAGCCACAAGGCAGGGGGCGCGCCCCGGGGGGTAGGGCGCGCCCAGGTGCCTTGTGCCCCCATCTGCCTCCGTTTTACGTAATTCCAGCGCTAGAAATTCCCATATATCCAGAAACCCTGAGGGGAAGTCCCAAAACAATTTTATCGCCGCCGCAAATCACTGTTCTTCCGCGATTCCATCTGGAGACCTTTTCCGGTACTCTGCCAGAGGGGAAACCATTGAGAAGGCAATCTTCATCAACCTTGCTGCCTCCATGATGATGTGTGAGTAGTTCCCACAGGACCTACGGGTCCCTAGTAGTAGCTAGATCTCTCTCTCTCTCTCTCTCTCTCTCTCTCTCTCTCTCTCTCTTGATCTTCAATACAATGATCTCACCTGAAATCAATCCGATGTAAACTTTTGCGGTGTGTTTGTTGGGATCCGATGAATTGTGGGTTTATGATTAGATTATTCATTGGAAGTATTTGAGTCTTTTCTGAGATTTATATATGTGTGATTTTATAGCCTTGTATTTCTTTCCGATCTATCTATCTCTTTTGGTCAATTAGATCAATTTATCTTCAGTGGGAGAGGTGCTTGGTAGTAGGTTCAATCTTGCGGTGTCCTTACTCTGTGACTGGAGGAGTTGCAAGGAACGTATTTGTATTGTTGCTACTAAGGGTAAAACGATGGGGCTAGAACATATTAATTGATCTTGCTTTGTCTACATTATGTCATCATGGTTCAAGCATTACTCTGTTTGTTATGAACTTAATACCTTGTGATGCATGCTGGATAGCGGTGAAGGGGTGGAGTAATAGTAGTAGACGTCATTAAGTTTAACGGTCTACTTGTCACAGACGTAATGCCTATATATTGACCATGCCATGAAGACTTATCATAACTATGCACTTTTCTATCAATTGCCCAACAATAATTTGTCTACCCACCATTGCTATGCTCATGAGAGAGATGCCTCTAGTGAACCTATGGCCCCCGGGTCCATTCACCATATTTAATAAAACCCTAGAAATATTTGCTGCAATTTATTTCCTTTTTATTTTTATTTTATTTTATATATCTACCACTATCAGATTTAATCCTTGCAATTGGCGAGAACAAGGGAATTGACACCCCCTCTTGCCTTCATTGGGTGCAAGCATTTGATTTTTATGTGTGGAGGTACCGCTTATCTTGTTTGTGTGGTGTCTCCTACTAGTTATATAAACCTTGGTTCTTAACTGAGGGAAATACTATCTGCTACTATACTACATCATCCTTCCTCTTCAGGGAAATCCCAACACTATCGCAAGTAGCAGCCGATGCAAGTACGGTGACGAAGAACTCGAGGCAGTGAAGCTCTACTTTTCCGGCGTCGATGAATCTAGCATCGGCGCGGTTTGAGTTTGCGAGGGAGGGGACCATGGGAGCGATGTAAACTGAGTTTGATGGGGTCAATGCTATATATAGCCGCAGTGAAAACTGAAGCGTCCGAATCTTCTGGATGGATAAGCCCCTGGCTCTTCGCATTTGAGTGACACGCGTCACACATGTGCAATGAATGGCGTTATCCACGCGTCGGATGTGCGGGATTAAGTTACTGTGGCAAGCGCCAAAAATCTGAGATTGAAAATTTTAAATTTCGTTCGCAAATTCTTCAGCTGACAAGGACACGGTGATGACTTCCAACGGTGTCAAGTAGAACGTACATGAAGAATTTGAGAACAGACTAGATAAGATAAGCATAGAGGGGATAGGGGCGAGAACAAGGGGATTGGCGACCCTCTTGCCTTCATTGCGTGCAAGCATTTGCTTTTTGTGTGTGCAGGTACCGCTTATCTTGTTTGTGTGGTGTCTCCTACTGGTTCGATAAACCTTGGTTCTTAACTGAGGGAAATACTATCTGCTACTATACTACATCACCCTTCCTCTTCAAGGAAATTTCAACACTATCATAAGTAGCAGAAGTTCTGGCGCCGTTGCCGGGGAGGCTTCACCAAACAAGTTCAGGTTCCTTTGCTCACATTTATCATTTGCTTGTTTTTAATTTCTTTGTCATTCACCTTTTTATTTGCCTTCTCTTTTTCATCTCCCCCAACTTCTCTAAAAAATTAAAAATACCAAAATATCTTGTGTGCTATCTTTGCTTGAATTGCCATCATGTCTACTCAAGAAAATACTAAGTTGTGCGATTTCTTGAATACTAATAATAATGATTTTATTAAAACACCAATTGCTCCTCTCGTCACTAGTGCGGAGTCATATGATATAAAAGCTGCTCTGTTAAATCTTGTTATGAAAAAACAATTGCTGGAAATCCTAATGAAGATGCTGCATCCCATCTTAATACTTTCGTTGAATTATGTGACATGGAAAAAATGAAAGATGTGGATAACGATATTGTGAAATTGAAATTATTTCCTTTCTCGCTTAGAGATCGTGCTAAAGCATGGTTTACATCTTTACCTAAAAATTGTATTGATTCATGGAACAAGTGTAAAGATGCCTTTATTGCTAAATATTTTCCTCTCGCTAAGATAATATCTCTTAGAAATCAAATTATGAATTTTAAACAACATGATCAAGAACATGTTGCACAATCTTGGGAGAGAATGAAATTAATGATTAATATCCCACGCATGGATTAAGTTTATAAATGTTAGTACAATTTTTTTATGCGTGACTAAACTTTGTTTCAAGAAACCTTCTAGACTCAGCTGCAGGTGGAACGTTTACGGGAATAACACTTGGAGAGGTCACGAAGCTTCTCGACAACATGATGGCAAACTACTCCCAATGGCACACCGATCGCGCTCCAACTGGTAAGAAGGTAAATTCTGTTGAGGAAGTATCCCCCTTGAGTGACAAAATGGATGCTATCATGAATATGCTTTATACTAAAATGCTCGAATTAATCCAACTGAAGCTTTGTCCACTTTGATTGCGCAAAATAATGATTCTTGTCGGGGGATGACCCCCGGGTAGGCTCGGGAGTGCAGGGCAATTATTAAAACATCGGAGCGTCCAACGCCCCTTAGTCCGGCTGGCCCTCCAGCCGGCCCCCAGTTCCGGGCCGGCTAGGCACGGCGCCATGCCTGGGCCGGCTGGTCTCGCCGACTGCTGACGGAGTCAGCGCCCGTCCCATCCCGCCATACGACAAGACCCCTCCCACGATGAGGAAAGCGTGGCTAGAGTGTCACCGTCCTCGCTGACCCGGATGACCAACTTTAGCACGGCCCGGCATTGTAGATGCACGACGCCAACCACTCCGTGATGTGGGGAGCGACGGGCTACAGTGCCGTGCAGCCGGCAGGCCCCAGCAGCTGGCGGGCCCCACTGCCGGCCAGAGATGATGACAGCAGGGCCCCGCCCCTCTTACTTTATCACTTGTAACCTGGGAGGCCAGGCTATAAGATCTCCCAGGAGCCCCCCAAAGTGGGGGTCGGCTCATTTGTCACTCATACATACACACACTCACAGACGAGGCAAGGAGGAGAGCTAGCTCCTTCTTCCTCCTCCACCCAAACAGCTCCAGGAGCACCATTGTAGCCCTTGTGCTCTCCTTAGTTCATCCGGCAGGACTAGGGGTGTTACCTCCATCGGAGGACCCCGAACCTAGGTACATCGTGTGTCTCGCACCGCTTGCACCCAATCTCGCCTCCGAAACCCACCGGCGCTCTCAGGTTCCAGCCACGATAAGCCATCCCATGGCATCTACCGTGAGAACACCACGAGAGTTGGCGCCCACCATGGGGCCGCACGCGGTGTCGGCCGGAGTCAAGTTCCGGACAAGACCCTTCACCAGCTTTGGCGAGCGCATCACGCACGGTTTGGTTAGTAGGCTTGGTGTGGCCGGCTGCGTTGTCGACGACGCGGTGCACCCTGATGGTGGCGCCGTCCCCGCAGGCGGCTCCGTCGTCCCCTTTGGCGAGCTATGCGTCTTCGTCATGCTCATCCCCGACGAGTTCCCCGGTGAGGTACTCACCTTCGCTGACTCGCGCCTCCCTGCTGGCTGCGACATCTCCAGCGACGTCGCGGATCTCTGCACTCGCGTGGAGGTGATGACCGGGCGCAGTAAGAACGAGGCCGCTGCGGCTGCGGCCTGCGCCAGCCGGGCCGACCCGCTGCGCGCGTCGCTGTAGAGCCTGCGCGCCCCCATCACGCCCGATCCCGACCCGGCCGCTGCCGCGGCCGGGCTCGAAAAGGCACGCCAGCGCCTGCTGGACGAGGCCACGACGCTTGCCGCCGTGCAGCGCCGGATGGCATCCGTCCAGCGCGAGTATGACACCGCCCATGGCCTCACGCCAGCCGCCGACGGGCCCAACCAGGTCGGCGAGGTGCGACGCCGCAGCAGGGCCCTAGGCCAGATGCTGGCCGCCAACCGGCCCACCTACATCACCCCCGTCAAGAACATGAGAGCCGCACAGGAGGCCGCGGCCGAGCTCGAGCACTTGGACGGCGAAGAGCTGGTGCAGCAGCAACAACGCATCTGCGACCTCATCGCCGCTGTGAACTGGCAACAGGAGCAATGGGACCCGGCCCGAGCGGCCACGTCCGGCTCGACGTCTCCCCCTTGCGAGATGGACAACCGGCAGCAGGCCGGGGGTCCCAGGAACACACAACAGGCGTCTTCCCCGCACCCTACACTAAAAAAACACTTCCGTGATGATACGTATTTGTCACAGTAGGTCACATTTTCTGTCATGCATGTACATCCGTGACAAATTTATGACAGAATCAAGATAGTCATACCTGTACTGTCGTAGAAGTGTTCCATGACAATACTGAAATTATCATCACGGAAGTGTCCACTTCCATGACGATAAATGTCGTGTCATGGAAGTGTTTTCGTCAAGGGTAACCGACACGTGGCATCCACCATAACGGGTCGCCGTTAAGCTATTGGGTTCCGGTTTGGATCCGATAACCCGTTAACAGCTCGGACCAATGGCAATTTTCCACATGTAAAATTCTCATTGGCTGAAGGATCCATGTGTCAGCTCGGCGTCGCGACAGTTGTCATCCTTTCATTGGACGGGAAACGCCTATTACAGGTCGACACGTGGCACGGCCCAATAGTAGCCCATTCAGGTTAAACGGGCCGGCCCAGCCGAAAGCCCACAAGATTATGTAAGATAAGAGTGGACCGGCCCATTAACAGCCTGCAATGTTTTGGGCCAAATTACGGCCCATATCAGATATGGCCCGTTAACAGTGCACTGTATGTTTGGCCCATTTATGGCCCGGTTTGTAATACGGCCTGTTAAAGGCCTGTTGAACAGTTTGACCCAGTTCGGCCCGATGATTGTTTCGGCCTGTTAGCGGCCCTTCGCGCAATTGGGCCCTTTTCAGCCCGATTTATTTTTTTGCCATTTAACGGCCCGTGCGGCATTTGGGCCCATTTCTAGTGCAAGTGACTTTCGGCCTCTTAATTGCCAGTGCAGTATTTGGGCCCATTTCTGGTACAAGTGACTTTCGGCCTCTTAACGGCCCGTGCAGCATTTGGGCCCAATTCTGGTACTAGTGACTTTCGACCTTTTAACGGCCCGTGGTCTTCGTGGATAAATTTAAGCCCACTCTAACTATCAGCCTGTTAAAGGCCCGTGAAAGAATTGGGCCTAATTATGGCCCTCTTTGCATCCGGCCTGCTTACAGCCCATCATGTTATTGGGCCAAACACGGCCCGAGATAAATTTTGGCCTGTGAATGGCCCGTCGTATAATTGGGCCTATCATGGGCCGAGGTATATTTAGGCCTGCTGTCGGCCCGTGAATTGTTCGGCACAATTTAGGCCAGATCTAATTTACAGCCTGTTAAAAGCCCATGGTATTTTCTGGCCCAACTAAGGCCCGTGGTTTACTCAGCCTGTTAAAGGCCCTAAACTACTTGGGCCCGGTTTACGCTCAGGCCTGCTAACGGCTCGAGATAATTGTGGGCCCACGTTTCGACCCATATATAAAGTTGCGGGCCGGCCCGTTTGCGTAGTCTAATTTTTTAATATATAGCACTGACGGACCAATAACGTTTTGGCCCATTGATCTACGTTGAAGCTCCTAGCGACGATAGCATATACAGTAAATAAATTACAGGATAGTGACTAAGAATAAACCTAGACTATACAATAATGAAATAACGGGATATTACATCCACTGGGCATCAAAGTTCGCCACCAGTGATAATAAAGCGCAACCAGACAGCGGATTACACACACTGGGCATCACAGGTCGCTACCAGTGCAAATAAACGCGCCGACAAAATAATATACAGAACCGATAGCACTTCAACACAGTTCAAGAAAGGTTAGCCCTGCCTGGCAGCTGCAGCGCAAGCAGCTGAGCAAGCTGACGAGACTCTGCTTGTTTGACGCTTATATCCTCCAACTCTAGCTGCATAGCACCAATAAACATCCTGTACTTTTGGTTAATCTTCCATAGAGATTGGAGTTCCAGTATGAGTTGAGCTGAAGCATGTCTTTCTTCTTGAATTTGAGACCGAAGAAGTCGAACAGATTCAGGCGGCGACTTCATCGAGCTTGTGTCACTGCTATTAGCGAGTAACTTCAACACTACATCAAGACATGACTTTGGGGTTGTATTGCTATCCCCAAGATGTGTTGCCTTCTTCCCTGCAATATATGTTAGAGGGACAAGCAATGGTTTTGTCTCACTATCATTATGGCAGTTCTTCCTGGCGTCAGAGATATCACTCTGAAAGACAAACAAGAAAATAGATAACAGGTTTTGCACGTATAAGCATCAGTGCTGTCAATTCATCCCATTTCTTATGGGCAAATAAAGAGACACGGTTTAAAATAGCATTAACATCATATGGCATTGTTCATAGTTAAGACATGGCAGGATATGGCATTGTGCAGGAGTGGCCAGCTTCACCACACCACTGGATTACAGATCAAGAACACAAGCATACATGCGGTGCTAAAGAACGTATAAGCATCAGTGGCCACAGTGCTATCAATTAATCCCATTTCAGATTGGCAAATAAAGAGACATGATTTAAATAACATTTACAAAATATGGCATAGTTCATAGTTAAGACATAGCAGGATATGACATTGTGCTGGAGTGGGTAGTTTCACCACACCCCTGGATTACAGATCAAGAACACAAGCATGCATGCACTCTAAAGAAGATCACTTGCGCTGCTTAGTTTCATTTACATGGTATGAATAAGGAACTTGGTTGTACAACTAAAAACTGAAATTGAGAAGGACAAACTTATGTTTATGAAGTTCTTCATAAGAAACTTTAAACATGCAATTTGATGCAAACGCGAAAAATAAACAACAGTTGCAGTCATGCCTATCCAAATATACTCAACAAAGTTTGAAGGCTCGAGAAGGACAAACTTACGTTAGTAGTGAAGACGGGCTCTATAAAGCCCTTGTCCATGCTGATGGGGGGACAATTCAAGTAGTTTACCACAGAATCTTCTTCATAACCATTGCCTTTATTCTACATTTTGTTAAGCGTAAATATAGATGTGATAATATAGGAACAAATGGAGAATATTTAAGCTAAGATGCAGAGTGATGCTACATAATCAACTAGCTAGAAATATAAGTACAGTGGTATAGGCAAAAAGGTATTGACAAGAGCAATGCAGAGCTAAACTTCTTCAGTAGCATTTGTTTTATTCATCATTTTGGTAAGAGTAAATATAGATCTGATAAGGTCTAGAAAAGGGAGGGCAAGGGGAAATAAGCTGCAGAGTGATGGTACATGAACAACTAGCTGTCAATATAAGTACAGTGCAAAAGGACAACAGGTACTTACAAGAACAATGCAGAGCTAAACTTGTTCATAAGATTTGGGTTTATTCTACATTAATGTAAGCATTAATATAGATCTGATAATTTGGAGCGAACAATGGATAAGCAAGCTATCATGCACACAGATGTCACATAATCAACCAGGTATGAATGTAATTACAGCGATACAGGGCAGCAGGTACTAACAAGAGCAAAGCAGTGAGTAGCATAGTTGTGATATCCTCTCGTCCATTTCAAACCGTTATTCTTCTTCGAGCAGTTTTCCTGCAAAAGAGATCGGTAATGCACATGCAGAAATGTAGGAGTTCAAATTGTCATGTGATCTCATAGACAGTACCTCTTCCTGGGGACGAGACCAGTGCATAACAAGGTTTTGCCATTCAATATCTTGTAAATTTAGCATAGGAGACTTCACCGAAATTTTGTTTATAGACTTGCCATCAAAGTGTGTTTGCCTCAGGTAACACCGATACTGCTGCAATGCGTCCTTAAAAAGCGCAAGCAAGCTTTGCTTGTCATGACTATCCAGATTGACCCTCTCCTATTTATAAGAATGTAATGTAAATCATTGATGTGTTCAATCAACAGAAAACAAGAGAATAATCACCATGAATAATAGCACTTACACGTAAGTGCGACAGGAAGATGTGAAAATGGTGTTTGTCTTCACTACAATCTTCCCATGATGGGAAGATACGCACATGGTTCCTAACAACATTGAAAGCATTGTCTTTTAAACTGGGAATAACTGGAATGGGGTTCCAATCTGCAGGAATTGGGGCACTCTGCAGTTGGAATAGGGTTTTGGCCTGTGGATTTGGTGTACTTTTTGCTGGATTGGGATTTTTCTGTGGTACTGCTGGTGCTATGGCGACTGAAATCGGCATACCTTTTGCTGGAGTGCGGTTCCGGTGTGGTGGGGCTAATGGTATGGCCAGTGGGGTATGGGTATAGTCTGCTGGAGTCGGGCCTAGGTTTTGTGGCGCTGGTTCTGTCGCCAATATAAGTGGGGTGCTATCTGATTTCTTCGGTACCACCACCTTTTTCAAAGACTTTGTTTGTACTCCTTCAGGTTCTGCAATCACCCTCTTCCTTTTGGATGTCTGATACACAAGAACAACATTTGAATGGAAAAACATGGTATGATGACAGATGGAATAGGTATTGATAATGGATGGGCATGGCATCTTCACATGTATGATGAGTAAACTAAGCAGATGGCGGTGCAACGAATTAGAAGAAATGCAAGACACCTTATGCAAGATACGTGCAACCAATAAAACCTTGCCAAATTAGAACAGGCACCTTGATGGGTGAACACGATAGGCGATCTGCCTTTGACTGCACGAGCTCAGAATAGTCATTAGGAACATATTATGAACACGAAGCTGTAGGTGGGGAGCGTGTGGGTTTCATTCCATTCAGAATGGAACTCAATCCCTTGATGCCAGGTTTGTTAGCCATTTCACTTTTCCGCAGTATTCCTTTGATGCACGCATTCTCATATTCATTGTGATCATGTTCAATATCTGATATGCATGAAAACAGAAATAGTAGTGAGATTATCTTCGAAATGCATAGGATATCCTAGTATAATAGGGGCTCCCTGCAAACCCTTGTGTGCTACCTCTGGAATTCTGATGAGAGAGCCCATGTGTGCTGTAATTTGGTGCGTACATTAATATAATCTGGCACTACTGCTAAAAAAAATAGGCTCCCTGTTGGGAGCTCCAGAAGTAATGATAGTTAGCAGATGATAGGTTCAAAATATACTGTATGCAAAGTTTATTGCCAAAGCATGATGACGAGTGCGCACAGAGAAATAGTATTCCCTCATGACTCTATATGTGGCGCACATGCATTTCAAAACTCGCGTAGTAATATTATTTGACCAATTAAACGTGTCTCTATTTTATTAGTATTTGTATCGTATCAGATTTGAATTTGATAACTAAGCTTTGGAATTATGAGTGGCATGTAGTTTATCTTGAAGGATGGTGTGCTGTTAGTACGACAAGAAGCATCTAGGCAGATAGTAGTGTAGATAAAAGGGGGAAACCATAACATCATAAATAAATCTGGAAATTGGAACTGGCTTGAAAATATGGGGTTGTATTGCAGCTACTAATCGAAAGTAGGTCGATCCCCTACAGGCCAGCTCTATTCAACTGAAGGCGCACTACTGTGACTATCAGTCTAGTCTCTCAAAGTCCACACAGCTCCTAGCATTTCCTGGATATTATGGTAGACCAACTCGAAGTGCTGAAAGCATCTAGCAGAAGCGGCCAATAGACCTGTTTACTGCAGATCTCCCTGCTCCCCTTGTTGACAAGGAACATACTGTACTTATTAAAGAAGAACAGAAGAGGAACATGTTAAAGAAGAACATGTTAAAGAATAGAAGAGGAAGCATATTATGGAGATTCCACTTCTTTTTATACATTTGGAAACTAAGATCATGATAAATCAGGCCACGTGCATTTGGAAACTCAAGTGGGAACATTAGCTGACCAATTAAATGTGTCTGTTAACTAATATCATTATCATATCACATTCGGATATGAACAACTAAGCTTTGGAAATATGAGTGGTGTGTTGTTTAGCTTGAAGGGTGGAGTGCTGCTAGTATGACACAAAGCACTTACGCAGCTGATAATGTAGATAAAATGGGAAGACCCTAAGCATCATGAGTAAAATTCGAAAAGTGGAACTAGCTGGAAAATATGGGCTTGTATTGCCGGTACGGCTACAAAGGCTTTGGTCCCCCTACAGGGGCAGCTCTCTTCAACTGAAGGGGCACTACTGTTACTATCAGTCTAGACTATCAAAGGCAACACAGCTCTTAGCATTTCCTGGATATTATGGCAGACCAACTCGAAGAGTTGAAAGCATCGATCAGAAACGGCCCAATAGACCTGTGGACTGCAAGTGTCCCTGCTCCTATTCTCGACAAGGAACATACTGTACTACTATACTTATTAAAGAAGAACAGAAGAGGAACATGTTAAAGAGAGCAAGCAGATTTTGGATAATACAATGTTTGTTGCCCACCCATGATGAACCAGAGCGCACAAAGAAATGCAATTCCCTGCTGTCTCTCTATATGTGGCCACGTGCGTTTGGGAACTCAAGTGGAAACATTAGCTGACCAATTAAATGTGTGTCTGTTAACTAATATCATTACAATATCACATTCGTATATGAACAACTAAGCTTTGGAATTATGAGTGGTGTGTTGTTTAGCTTGAAGGGTGGAGTGCTGCTAGTACGACACAAAGCACATACAAACCATAGTGTAGATAAAATGGGAAAACCCTAAGCATCACGAGTAAAATCGGGAAAGTGGAACTAGCTGGAAAATATGGGTTTGTATTGCCGGTACGGCTAGATAGGCTTTGGATCCCCTACAGGGGCAGCTCTCTTCAACTGATGGTGCACTACTATTACTACCAGTCTAGACTCTCAAAGGTGACACAACTCCCAGCATTTCCTAGATATTAAGGAAGACCCAACTCGAAGAGTTCAAAGCATCCATCAGAAGCGACACAATAGACCTGTCGACTGCAAATGTCCCTGGTCCTCTTCCAGGCAAGGAACATACTGTACTACTATACTTAATAAAGAACAGAAGAGGAACATGTTAAAGAAGAGCAAGCAGAGTTTGGATACTACAATGTTCGTTGCCCACCCATGATGAACCGGAGCGCATAAAGAAATGCAATTCCCTGATGTCTCTATATATGTGGCGCACATGCTTTTTCGAAACTAAAGTAGGAACATTAGCTGACCAATTAAACGTTCTTTGTTTTACTAATATCAGATTCGTATTTGAACAACTAAGCTTTGGAAATATGAGTGGCATGTTGTTTCGCTTGATGGGTTGAGGAGCAGTACTGGCACGACACGAAGCACCTATGATGCTGGTAGTGAATATAAAAGGGGAAAACCATAAGCATTGCGAGTATAGTGTTGAGCGTACCATGGCGGATTTGAAGGTGCAAAGGAGACAAAGGCTACTTCGCAAACAATGTTTGCTTTCAACTAAGAAGTAAGATTCTAAGTGATGGACAATAAACCACAGTAAAGCAGTGGCGATCTATTTCTGGCTGAGATAAATAACTTGAGCAGATATGGAAGAGTACCGCCTCTGTTGCGGCGCCATGTAGGCATCTGCTGAGAAGTTGAGGGTGCTCCGGTTGCGATGGCTGTCGGCGGCGTGGAAGCAGATCTGGCAGGGCAGACGGTGGCGGCGGGGGATATGTCCCGGCGCGGTGGACGACGGCGCGGATGAAGCGAGAGGACGCGATGCAAGGATCCTGGTCCGGAACCGTGGATGAGAGACGTCGATCTCTTGTAATGGACGACGGTGTCGGGGTATCAGCTTCGGCATGGTGGAGGAGGACGGCGGCGGATGGGGTGGCGGACGGAGGAGGCTGGGGTGGAGAGGGTGTTTTGGCGCCCACGGAGTACGAATGGGGAAATGGAGGGAGAGAGAGGTAGGGGGAACCATGTCTTTGGGACGCGCTTGTCTCAAATGTGGGGAAAGTTACAAACTTACCCCCCATTTAAAATTTCAGACATCTAAGTGATATTGGTCGGTTGGGGGTAGGACGGTAATCTCGCATACCCCGAATATTGGGCGAGAGCGATTTCAGCCGAGGAGAGTTTGTTTTGGCGCCCACTGTTGGCGCCCACCGTGTATGAATCGGGGTGAGAGCCGATTTCGGCCGAGGAGAGACTGTGTTTTGGCGCCCATCGTGTATGAATCGGGGTGAGAGGCGGTTATGTCACGTTTGAGTGAAATTACAAACCTACCCCTATCGAGACCTATAGAAATCGAGCCTGCAGGTTTTGCGTGTCAGAGCATAGGCAGTAATTTCCATCACCCAAAATTTGGTTTCAGGCAGTTACGGCCGATGAGGGACTGGGTGTTTCGCCGCTTCGTTCAAATTTTAGGAGAATAAGCTTGCATGTTTACCGTGCCATCTCAATTCGAATCCATTTTGTATTCTTTTTTTTCCGGGCAGGATCCAGTTTGTATTCGAATACAAATCTATATACATCATTTTTTTATATATACTTTCAAAAGCACAACACCCTTTATATATATAAATGGTTTACAAATGCCATAATCTCAAATTCATAAGGTTGAATTCAAATATTTGAAACCACTTTATGTTCAACTCAAGTGCATGGATCACTAATATCAAGAAATTAAATAACATACATGTGCCCAAATTCAAATGAATATGCATGTTTGATAGATCATTTTTGGTTTGAGTATGAATTACATGTATCGTCATCTCTAAATCAAATATTTGAATCCCTTTTATGTTGACATCTTTTACACACGCAACTAAATACTTGAATCTCCTTTCACGCCCATCTCTCTCTAGGTCTCTCTCGCATGCCCGGTCATATAGCAGTACAACTATCACTCTCTTTTCTCTATGTCACCTGCACACTCGGTACATGTTTCTCTTTTTTCACAAACACAGTCTCTCGCCGTCTCTCTCGACACGTGTCACACTCTCTCTATCTCTGTAGACCACTCGGCTTTCATTATCTCTTACGTCTCTATCGTGCTCTGGTGTCTCTCTAGCTACCTAGCGTTATTTTTACCCGCCACACACACTCTCTCAGTTACCTTTCATGTTGTCTCTCTCTTTCTAGGGATCTATCACGCACCACATCTCTTTCTAGACATGACTCCTACAACTAAAATGTGACACCCCCGTCTCGACCGTGCACTAATCATACACGCAAATGCGCACGATCAAGCCCAGGGACTCATGGGAAGATATCACAACACAACTCTAGACACAAAATAAAATAATACAAGCTTTATATTACAAGCCAGGGGCCTCGAGGGCTCGAATACATAAGCTCAAGTTACACAAGAGTCAGCGGAAGCATCAGTATCTGAGTACAGACATAATTAGACAAGTTTGCCTTAAGAAGGCTGAGCAAAACAACGACAACTAGATCGAAAAGGTGCAGGCCTCCTGCCTGGGAGCCTCTGAACTACTCCTGGTCGTTGGTCTCCACATAGTAGTAGGCTCCGTCGGGGTAGTAGTCGTCGGCGGGATCAGCTGTCTCCGGGACTCCGTCGTCTGATCGCAGCAATTGGGTAGGGGGAAAAAGGTAGCAAAGCAACCGTGAGTACTCATCCAAAGTACTCGCAAGACTTACATTAGATCTACGCTAAGTATGCATCAGTATCAATGGGAAGGGGCTATATCTGTGGACTATACTGCAGGGATGCCAGAATAGAGGGGAAGCATATCCTATCGAAGACTAGCATCTTGCATCGTCTTGCAGCAACAGAAGAGATTAGAACAACATAACATATAGTAATAAGTAATATTAGCAATGCCCAGAGATCGTTCCTCGACTCCCTGCGAGAAAGTGATCCCGGAGCCATCATATCAATTTAGCATCACAAGTATCTAGTTCTAGTGTAGTAGATCGGGATACAACTCCGAGCGTCCTGTTACCGTGGAAACGGCTATTCGAATAGATAACTTCCCTGTAGGGGTGCACCAACTTACCCAACACGCTCGATTAACTCTGGATGGACACACTTTTCCGGGTCATGCCCGGCCTCAGCTAATCGACACGCCGTAGTCCTACCTAGGCTCCGTAGAGAGGTCCCCGCCGGTCTACATCCTAAGCGCAAAGGGGTCATGGGCCGGTCGCCCCAAGCACTCCGGGTCGTTGTGAGGACGGTGAATACCAGCGCCACCTCTGTCCTGGATGGCGCGATCCGACCGTGCCACAATGCTCAACTGGACGTCTGACAGAGCTTTTGGGAGAATCGTATGACGCCGAGTGCCCATAACTTATCCCGCGTGGTGGTTAGTGCGAAAAGGCCAGAGGCCTACTCAGATCACATATCCAAACCCATTAGTGTGTTGGGAGCTCGCGGTGACGATCAGTGATCCTGTCGCCCCGTCTCGCGGACTTACGACAAGGGCCAGGCCCATCCCTCTCTAGGGCGGTATCTGCCTGCCCGGCCGTGCCGCGTAATTATCTCGTGGGTACCCTCCTGGTCAACCCAACTTATCCAGAGACTGTCGGGAACTCAGGTCCACCTCTACCGGGGTGGTACCGCCTGTTCTTTCAGTCCCGCAGTAACAGTAAATGGGGAACAGTGTAAGGTAACAGTGTATCTGTCACATCAAGGGGGGAAATCCGAGGAATCACCCTCGATGGATTCCCACTCGATGTAACCGTCAAGGTGAACTTGGAGAAATCACCGTCGATGGGTTCACACTTGAGGGGCTGCACGACAGAGGCATCATTGGAGGTGGTGAAAGAGGAATCACCCTCGGTAACCCACAACCGACTAGCTACGCTATAGAGATATCATCAGGAGTGAGGTAGGAGGTATCACCCTCGGCACTCGATAGTAACTCTGCAGAGTTGTACAACTAAGGGGGGGTGCTAGTGGTGTGATCGGTCTCTGTACATCGATCACATTGATCAAATCTTCCGGTAGCAAAGCAGGGCAACACGGACAAGGGTGTGGGGCCACTAATGGATCACTAATCAGCCTGTACTAAGCATTTAGGACAACAGGTAAAGTATCAACAACAGGTTACAAAATCAAGCTATGCATCAGAATAGGAGCTATCGAATAACAGTAGCAAAATCTAATGCAAGCACAAGAGAGAAAGAATGGGCGATATAGGAATGATCAAGGGGGTTTGCTTGCCTGGAAGTTCTGCTGAAAGGGGCTGGTCGTCAGGGGCGTAGTCGTACTCGGAAGCAGTGTCAGTCTCGGAGTCTACCGGAGAGAAAGAGGGGGAAGAAACAATAAATACAAAGCAAACAAATGCAGCACATTACATGACATGACAGTATGCTGTGCTAGGGGTGACCTAACGTAGTGCTACACGTTACAGACGGAGCGGGAAAATATCTGGGAATATTTTCCCGGCTTTAGGCAATTATCGGACAGACGTTCCGGAGGGGAAGGTTCCATGTTTGTAGTGTTGGAGGCATGCGACAGGTATGTGGATGGCATATTCGGATTCATCTTATTTTTCTGATCATTTTTCATATATAAATTATTTTCATCTGAGCTACGGTTTATTTTCTACGAATTTCCGAAGTTTAAATGATTTTCGAGATTTTCTGGAATTATTATTATTTCGAAATTAAATGGGAAATTTCTAGGTGCACCCGGTGCAGTGCACCCAGAGGGGCATCAGAGGCTGACAGTGGGGCCCAGTTGACTGCCCAGTCAGCAGTCAACTATGGACTTTGACTGGTCAAACTGGCAGGTGGGGCCTACCTGTGATAGACTGTAATAATTAAGCAGTGGATTAACTAACTAATTAAACTAATTAGCTAGTGGGACCCACTTGTCAGTGTCATATTAATTAACAGATTATTTTTATTTAGTAAAATAGTTAATTAATTTGATGGGGCCTACATGTTAGTGACAGGGGGGTTGCCCAGTGAGCACGTTGACGAGGTCAACGAAGTCAACGGGGCCCACGGGACCCACTGGCAGTGACCCATGGTGGGCCTCGTGGCTGTGCCACGTCGGACCACCGGCGTTTAGCCGCCGGCGACGTCGAAACGCGATGGAGGGCTCGGGCGCTCGTCGGAAAACGCCTACAGGGCGTCATTTTGAGCGCGGCTGGGCTCGTTGGATCGGGCGTTCGACGCCGCGTTGTTTGGTGGCAGTGGCGCGGCCGGGGGTGCACCGTAGCGACAACGGTGACCACCGAGGCGGACGCTGGAGTTCGGTCGAGCTCGGGATCGACGCTAGGGAGCATGGGAAGGCACACGCGTGTGCTTGCTGGGCTCCTGGAAGCACCAGGGGCACGATGCCATGCCCGGACGGGAGCCGTGATGGCTGTGGCCACGACGGCGAGCATGTCAGTGGTGGCGAGCTACGGTGGTGGCGGTGGAGGGAGCTACGAAGACGGAAACGAGGTGAGAGGAGAGGGGTTTCGCGTGGCTGCTCACCGAGAAGGCACACGTTGGCCCGTTGCTCGCTTAGGAGCAGCAGCGGCGCCGGAGTCGATGAAGAACACCGGCAGGTCCAGAGGAAGAACACGACGGCGATCTGGCGATGCAGGGGCGAGGAGCTCCAACGGGTGGCACCGGAGGGCGTAGCGGACGACGGCGGAGCGGGCGGACACAGACTCAGCCGACGGGGACGACGGGGAGCGCGCAGACGACGACGGCCATGGCGGCGAGGCGCTCGGGCTCGATGGGGAAGAGGAGAGCGAGCGAGGCAGAGGGGGGATGAGGACCAGGGGCTGTCCCGAGGTGCGGCGGTGGCGTTCTTATCCCCTCCACGGCGCGGTAGCGGTGCGGAGCAGCGAGGTGGCTCGGCGGCAACGGCGCTCGGCGATGGGCGCACGCGCGCACAACTGACATGGGGAGGAGAGATGAGGGAGGCGATGTGGAAGCAGGCTGGGCCGGCTGGGCCAGGCACTGTGCACTAAGGCCCAGTGCACTGTGGCCTTTCTCCTTTTCTTTTTCTGTTTTTCTGTTTTTCTTTATTCCTCTATTGTTTTGCATTTAGTTCTGCCATCAAATGATTTTTGTAAAATATGGGACTTGGCCACATATTTACATTGCAATATTTGGCACTACCACAAGAAGTTTGGGAGGCATTTGAATTTGTTTGAATTTTTCATAAATGGAAAAGCATTTAAAAATGCTGATTTGGCACTGTTTTAATTGCTATAGCCCATTTTAGCAAATAAGTGATGTTGTTTTCCTTAACAAATAATTGTTATGGAATATTTGCTAAATGATGAACTATTTTGCAGCCATGTTTGTGGAACTTTAAATTTCACTTGCAATTTGAATTGATTTCAGTGGTGGAATTTGAAATGAGATATGAATCCACTGTAATCAAGCACTGCAAAGCAAAGTGACTTAGCATAATCATGAAGGATTACTGTAGCTTAATACATGGGGGTGTTACAATTCTCCTCCTCTAAAAGAAATTCTCTTCCCGAGAATTCAGGAGGTAGAAGGAAAAAGATCGGGGTATTCCTGGAAGTTCTTCTGGAATTACATCTTGGAAGTCGTGAATGACTGGAATGTTTTCGATTCCCTTAGAAGGTGAAGCATTCAACGCATTCAAAGAATAAATCTGGGCTTCAACACTTCGAATAATACGAGCATATTAGTTTACTATCTCATCCAAAGGATGTAGGAGTTGGACGGTTTCAGAGGCACAATCCAGAATGATGTCAATTTTAGAAGACTCCAATATAATGGGAGAGACATGGAATTCCAACCCTTCAATTTTAATGGTGATGTTGTGGCTAACCATGGAGGCTTGTCATTGGCCCGCAGGGGTGTTTACCAATAGTGGATTGTGCAACTCGCGGTAGTCCTCGTAAATAGTGTACTCGGGGTACCAGCGATATCCCAGCCTGGTCAAGAGGTCGACCAGAATAGTAGGGAATCCTGTCGCATCCACAACCATAGTCTGGCGTACGAGCTGCGTTGCGGGACGCATCTGAAACAAAGGAGTTTAATGATGTCAAATGACAGTGTGTGAATCGTACATCATACATTTAAAGGAATAGTTGCAGATAATCCAGCTCTCCGGGTTGATGTGATCACGAGAACCTAATGTTAGAGTTAGTAAAATCTTTAACCCGAAAAGAAGAGAGATCATAATCCCAGAGTAAAGGAGAGGAATAAAAGATCCTAATCCGATCCATTGGCGATGTGGGCCCGTAAGCCACACAACAGGGTTAGCAAAACAATTTTGGAGACTAGACTCAACTTTGGCCAAGGAGTTGGAAAGGGGGCTACCTATAGGCAGTCGGCTCTGATACCAACTTGTGACGCCCCCGTCTCGCGGTGCACTAATCATACACGCAAATGCGCACGATCAAGCCCAGGGACTCACGGGAAGATATCACAACACAACTCTAGACACAAAATAAAATAATACAAGCTTTATATTACAAGCCAGGGGCCTCGAGGGCTCGAATACACAAGCTCGAGTTACACAAGAGTCAGCGGAAGCATCAATATCTGAGTACAGACATAATTAGACAAGTTTGCCTTAAGAAGGCCGAGCAAAACAACGACAACTAGATCGAAAAGGCGCAGGCCTCCTGCCTGGGAGCCTCTGAACTACCCCTGGTCATCGGTCTCCATGTAGTAGTAGGCTCCGTCGGGGTAGTAGTCGTCGGCGGGATCAGCTGTCTCCGGGACTCTGTCATCTGATCACAGCAATCGGGTAGGGGGAAAGGTAGCAAAGAAACCATGAGTACTCATCCAAAGTACTCGCAAGACTTACATCAGATCTATGCTAAGTATGCATCGGTATAAATGGGAAGGGGTTGTATCTGTGGACTATACTGCAGGGATGCCAGAATAGAGGGGAAGCTTAGCCTATCGAAGACTAGCATCTTGCAGCGTCTTGCTGCAACAGAAGAGAGTAGAACAACATAACATATAGTAATAAGTAAAATTAGCAATGCCCAGAGATCCTTCCTCGACTCCCTGCGAGAACGTGATCCCGGAGCCATCATATCAATTTAGCATCACAAGTATCCAGTTCTAGTGTAGTAGATCGGGATACAACTCCGAGCGTCCTGTTACCGTGGACACGGCTATTCGAATAGATAACTTCCCTGCAGGGGTGCACCAACTTACCCAACACGCTCGATTAACTCTGGCCGGACACACTTTTCTGGGTCATGCCCGGCCTCGGCTGATCGACACGCCATAGTCCTACCTAGGCTCCGCAGAGAGGTCCCCACCGGTCTACATCCTAAGCGCAAAGGGGTCATGGGCCGATCGCCCCAAGCACTCCGGGTCGTTGTGAGGACGGTGAATACCAGCGCCACCTCTGTCCTGGATGGCGTGATCCGACCGTGCCACAATGCTGAACTGGACGTCTGACAGAGCTTTCGGGAGAATCGTACGACGCCGAGTGCCCATAACTTATCCCGTGTGGTGGTTAGTGCGAAAAGGCCAGGGGCCTACTCAGATCACATATCCAAACCCATTAGTGTGTTGGGAGCTCGCGGTGACGATCAGTGATCCTGTCGCCCCGTCTCATAGACTTACGACAAGAGCCAGGCCCATCCCTCTCTAGGGCGGTCTCTGCCTGCCCGGCCGTGCCGCGTAATTATCTCGCGGGTACCCTCCTGGTCAACCCGACTTATCCAGAGACTGTCGGGAACTCAGGTCCACCTCTACCGGGGTGGTACCGCCTGTCCTTTCAGTCCCGCAGTAACAGTAAATGGGGAACAGTGTAAGGTAACAATGTGTCCGTAACATCAAGGGGGGAAATCCAAGGAATCACCCTTGATGGATTCCCACTCGATGTAACCGTCAAGGTGAACTTGGAGGAATCACCCTCGGTGGGTTCACACTTGAGGGGCTGCACGACAGAGGCATCATCGGAGGTGGTGAAAGATGATTCACCCTCGGTAACCCACAACCGACTAGCTACGCTACAGAGATATAATCAGGAGTGAGGTAGGAGGTATCACCCTCGGCACTCGATAGTAACTCTGCAGAGTCGTACAACTAAGGGGGGGTGCTGGTGTTGTGATCGGTCTCTGTACATCGATCACATTGCTCGAATCTTCCGGTAGCAAAGCAGGGCAACACGGACAAGGGTGTGGGGCCACTGATGGATCACTAATCAGCCTATACTAAGCAATTAGGACAACAGGTAAAGTATCAACAACAGGTCACAAAATCAGGCTATGCATCAGAATAGGAGCTATCGAATAACAGTAGCAAAATCTAATGCAAACACAAGAGAGAAAGAATGGGCGATATAGGGATGATCAAGGGGGTTTGCTTGCCTGGAAGCTCTGCTGAAAGGGGCTGGTCGTCAGGGGCGTAGTCGTACTCGGAAGCAGCGTCAGTCTCCGAGTCTACCGGAGAGAAAGAGGGGGAAGAAACAATAAATACAAAGCAAACAAATGCAGCACATTGCATGACATGACAGTATGCTATGCTAGGAGGGACCTAACGCAGTGCTACACGTTACAAACGGAGCGGGAAAATATCTGGGAATATTTTCCGGCTTTAGGCAGTTATCGGACAGACGTTCCGGAGGGGAAGGTTCCATGTTTGCAGTGTTGGAGGCATGTGACAGGTATGTAGATGGCATTTTCGGATTCATCTTATTTTTCTGATCATTTTTCATATATAAATTATTTTCATCTGAGCTATGGTTTATTTTCTACGAATTTCTGAAGTTTAAATGATTTTTTTGGATTTTCTGGAATTATTATTATTTCAAAATTAAATGGGAAATTGCTAGGTGCACTAGGTGCAGTGCACCCAGAGGGGCATCAGAGGCTGACAGTGGGGCCCAGTTGACTGCCCAGTCAGAAGTCAACTGTGGACTTTGACTGGTCAAACTGGCAGGTGGGGCCTACCTGTCATAGACTGTAATAATTAAGCAGTGGATTAACTAACTAATTAAACTAATTAGCTAGTGGGACCCACTTGTCAGAGTCATATTAATTAATAGATTATTTTTATTTAGTAAAATAGTTAATTAATTTGGTGGGGCCTACATGTCAGTGACAGGGGGGTTGCCCAGTCAGCACGTTGACCATGTCAACGAAGTCAACGGGGCCCACGGGACCCACTGGCAGTGACCCAGGGTGGGCCCCGTGGCTGAGCCACGTCGGACCACCGGCGTTTAGCCGCCGGCGATGTCGAAACGCGGAGGAGGGCTCAGATGCTCGTCGAAAAACGCCTACAGGGCGTCATTTTGAGCGCGGCTGGGCTCGTTGGATCGGGCGTTCGATGCCGCGTCGTTTGGTGGCAGTGGTGCGGCCGGGGGTGCACCGTAGCGACGGCGGCGACCACCAAGGCAGACACCGGAGTTCGGTTGAGCTCGGGATCGACGCTAGGGAGCACGGGAAGGCGCGCGCATGTGCTTGCTAGGCTCCTGGAAGCACCAGGAGCACGATGCCGTGCCTGGACGGGAGTCGTGATGGCTGTGGCCGCGACGGCGAGCATGGCAGCGACAGCGAGCTACGGTGGTGGTGGCGGAGGGAGCTATGGAGATGGAAACGAGGCGAGAGGAGAGGGGTTTCACGCGGCTGCTCACCGAGAAGGCACACGGAGGCCCGTTGGTCGCTTAGGAGCAGCAGCGGCGCCGAAGTCGACGAAGAACACCGGCGGGTCCAGAGGAAGAAGACGACGGCGATCTGGTGATGCAGGGGCGAGGAGCTCCAACGGGTGGCACCGGAGGGCGTAGCGGACGACGGCGGAGCGGGCAGACACGGACTTAGCCGACGGGGACGACGGGGAGCGCGCAGACGACGACGGCCATGGCGGCGAGGCGCTCGGGCTCGATGGGGAAGAGGAGAGTGAGCGAGGCAGAGGGGGATGAGGACCAGGGGCTGTCCCGAGGCGCGGTAGTGGCGTTCTTATCCCCTCCACGGCGCTGTAGCGGCACGAAGCGGCGAGGTGGCTCGGCGGCAGCGGCGCTCTGCGACGGGCGCGCACGCGCGCAGCTGACACGGGGAGGAGACAGGAGGGAGACGACAGGGAAGCAGGCTGGGCCAGCTGGGCCAGGCACTGTGCACTAAGGCCCAGTGCACAGTGGCCTTTCTCCTTTTCTTTTTCTGTTTTTCTTTATTCCTCTTTTGTTTTGCATTTAGTTCTGCCATCAAATGATTTTTGTAAAATATGGGACTTGGCCACATATTTACATTGCAATATTTGGCACTGCCACAAGAAGGTTGGGACGCATTTGAATTTGTTTGAATTTTTCATAAATGGAAAAGCATTTAAAAATGCTGATTTGGCACTGTTTTAATTGCTATAGCCCATTTTAGCAAATAAGTGATGTTGTTTTCCTTAACAAATAATTGTTATGGAATATTTGCTAAATGATGAACTATTGTGCAGCCATGTTTGTACAACTTTAAATTTCACTTGCAATTTGAATTGATTTCAGTGGTGGAATTTGAAATGAGATATGAATCCACTGTAATCAAGCACTACAAAGCAAAGTGACTTAGCATAATCATGAAGGATTACTGTAGCTTAATACATGCGGGTGTTACATAAAATTTATCTGTCTCTCTCACATACACCGTTTGTCGGCGTCTCCTTTCCCTCTTCACCTCTGTTCCAAAACTGAAACTATTCATTTGTTTATTGGTCAGACAATCTCTCTCTCACTCACTCTAACTCTCTCTCTCTCACACACACACCTCTTTACTTTCGACCGCCCCCTCCCGACCCCTGTCTCCCTCACACACACACAGCTCTCCCTTTCGCACCCCCGACTCCTGTCTCTCCCACACACACTTATAGACCAACCTCTGGCTAGGTTTATCCATCTATTACACACCCTCGCTTCCCCTCTCTCGTATATGTCTCTCTCGCGCTCCTTGTATCTATGTAGATATCTCGCACCTTCTTGAAACACACCCTCTCTGTGTACTGTCTCCCGCGCTCCCTATTTGTTTGTAGCAAGAACTCTCTTTCTCCGCAGCACACATACACACACACTCGTCATTCTTTCTCGTTCGCTCTCTCTAGGTCTCTCTCGCACAATGTTTGTAGGCCCCTTCGTTCCACGCACCCCGTCTCTCTCGGCCTCCCTTGCACACAATATCTCGCTCCCTAACCATTCATGTGTACTCCATGTAACTTCTCCCATCCTTTCTCCGTCGCACAGAAACGCGCTCAATCGATCACCGAGCCTTCTTCCTTACATCTCTCACACCCGCATACTCCGATGTCTCTCACTGATCCTTGATCTTTTGTCTACCTCTATTTCTCTCGATCGTGCACACACACTAGCTACTGTCTCTCTTTATGTCGATACCTCTCGCACACATACTCTTCATGTCTTTTCACACATGCAGTACTCCCTCCTCTCTCTCTCTCCCTCTCTCTCTCAGACACATGATCTATCTCGAGGTCAATCTCTCATATGCACGCTCTCCCCCCTCTCTCTCTCTAGGTTACTCTCTTTCTCTATGCCGGTTCTTACGCACACACACCATTTGTTTGTAGGACGATCCCTTATAGGAAAAAATCTAGTGCTCCAAGGCCTCCCAAGCTCCCACGATACGATAGTTCTCCGGCCGTTGGATCGTGGAAAAAACCTCTGGACCCGAGCAAAATTTTGAGACTCTTTGAGGGGTTTTCTGCAAATTTTTACGACCTCTACCTGTGTCTGTTTGATCGACGATCCAACGGTCCCCACAGGAACGCTGGAGTATTATAATTATTTTTTGGACATCACACAAACAGTGGAGTACATATACGAAGAGAAGAGGCGCACGCATTCGGTCTCTCGCTGTCTCGCACATATGAGAGTTACGTAACACACAGTAAACAAATAAACCCGTAGGTGCATGATTTCTGCATGCGCAGGTACCGGGTACGTGGTGGAGCGCACTTTTGTACGAAGAGTCAGCTCGCGTGATAATTTGATCAGCAGGTGTTGACGGTCCGGGACTACACGTGAACGACCTAGAGGCGGTGGCTTGCTACTGATCGTGTTGCCACGTTTAAAAAATACATTTTTTAGCAAGACACGAGTTCCGTTTTTCAATGGCGCGTTATATTTTCTTTTTTAGAGACGCGTTATACAATTTATTAAAATGATTGATATGGGGCGAAAAATGAAAATCGTCATTATACACGTAGGCTGGAGTTTCAGCGCTTGCTGCTAGCCAGGGTTGCTCCCTTCACACTCTCACCCTCTCCCGATCTAAACAAGACAGGCGGTAGCCATTGTATCTCTCCTCACCAGCGGTGAAAGATCCGACCGGATCCTGTCCGCCGTGGAAGGGCGGCGATGAAGCGTTGATGCGATCGCCGTCGGTGAGGTAGGAGACACATTGCCAGCGCATCCCTTTCTGCGGACCGTGCTGTCCTCTCTCACCCGGTGCCAGAGCGAACGCGACTTCTCACTGGTCCAGGCATTGAACCGGCGCACCGGCCGAGAGAGCAGCACCCGCTGCACGCCAGGCTGAACACGCCTCCTTGCCGCATTATATCTTTGCTTAGTTGGAGGAGAGAGAAGAGGAGAGAGAAGGAAAGCGGGCTGTAGAATAAGAGCCGGCTATAGCATGAGACCCAAGACACTTTGTGAGAATGTATGGTGGGCTAGCTATTAACAAAGTACTACATATTTAAATCTTACTATTGTACAAGCCGGCTATTAGGTTGACTCTAACAAATGACATGGCAACTTCTTATAGCCAATTGTTGGCTATATTATTAATCATGCTCTCAACCAGCTTCAGACTACCCCGCCAACGTCCATTGAACCCTTGCGTGTGCCGAGAAACCAACTCCGCCCACATGTCCGTCCGCAAGCCTACCGGCATTCAACACAACGCCGCTTGGCTCCTAGCGTCCGCCCGCTAGTTGAACGAGGCCAGACGCCTGGCAAGAACTGCACCACACCTCGGCTCCCCATCTCCTCCTTGCACCATTTTCTCCACACTCCCCATAGCATCCAGCGAGTATGAAGACGAGTTCTCCGGCATAAAAGCCGGCTGGGTGCCAAGCCGAGCCTGCCGGATACGAGCCAGGAAACTCGCTGCTCCACCTCCCTCTCCGCCCCAGGCCATCAATACCATGGGCAAGGCTGCAGGCGGGCAAGCGAAGGAGCAAGCCGCCACTCCAAGCTGGCCCTGGTGCAGCAACTCGCCGCTCCAAGCTAGCTCGTAGAGGAGTGGCCAGGTGCTCCACGCCGGCACACGGGGGAGCACGACATCCAGTGCACCATGGCCAGCCGCGCCATACGCTGCAAATGTTGGCGGTACCGCGGCTTGCCGGTAGAGGCGGCCAGCACCTCCGCGGCTGCCGCCGACACCGAGGAAAAGTAGACCATGGGAGCCGCCGCCTCTTGGGTCCCACGAAGGCCACCACCACCGTGTTGCCAGCATACACACCCGGTGTGTTTCCTGGTTTAGCGCACAACACCGTTGACCCCCGCCTCGGCTTCACGGAAGCGGAGGAGGCACTCTTCCCCTGGGTCATCCCCTTCGGCTGAAGCGCAGCCGGACACAGGGAAGTTATGGCAGAGGCGGAGGCCATGGAGGCGGAAGGCACGGAGGGCCGCTGCGGCCGGCATTAGATTATACCTGCCTCCGGAAGCTATTCTCGTTTAGTTAAAAAATGTCCGAAATGTAATTAATTTCATACGGTCTAGTTTTGTTGTGCTCACACTGATATGTTTGTTGCTCTCGGCAACGAGCTCTGCCTCGACAATTTATTGCATCTGTGGAGGTACTTTACATGGTGTTGGCGCACCCAACATCGCCATGCCCTTATACTGCCATTGTTTAATTGCTGTCAATCCAATGTCACTTGAAAAATGATGCAATGTCACACAGGGAGTAATATGCTGCTGTCAATCTAGTGCCATCGATAAATCCAATGGCACTTGTAAAATGACGCAATACCATCGATAACCCTTTTACATATTTTTGCAAACACGGATGTCAATCTCAGGCATGTTTGTGCAAACAGAAGCAGATACCTCAATTTTAGTGGAACCACAAAATTATACGGGAGTCCCTCCGCCATTGGTAGAAAATGCACCTTTTTCATCAATGCTCTCAGAAGGAATTTATGTTTTGGCTATGAACTAAATGTTGTTTTGGAGAAGCATTGATGTTGGTAGTAAGAACTATATTTTTTTCTTTATTTCTAATTCTCCTCACTTTGTTTTTAGCTTTGAAGTGAATCATTGAGATGCATAAACTATTTCAACTATGGCTATTAATTGGTTGTGGACATTATCTATGAATGTGAAGATATCTGTGAACATGAGTTTGATGTGAAAGTTAAACTTGGAATGTTGGGCTTGCATGTGAACTATACCATGTCCCATGATTTGTCTGTTATTGTTCTGGAAATAGAGTAAGTTATTACATGACCCGGAAAAATTATATTCTGTGCCACATCTCGGCATCAGACTTACAAACATCTCAGTCGATGCACGAACATCACAATATGCATGCTGACTGGATCAACATTTGAACCTAGCTATTATGAATGAAAATTCGGATTGACATCAGTTTTAGATAGCAGGAGACGCTTATCCTGCTCTGCCTCTGCTTGCTTCTTTCTGGCTTCTTCCATCTCTTGTCTGGCTTGGGTGAAGAGAGCATCTGATTGCTCTTTTCACATCTTCGGGAACTCAGCTACATTCTCAAGGGCTGCTGCACGCTTTCTTTCAGCCTTTACTAGAGCCATGAGGACACGAACACTTGACGACTTCACCTGGCTAGTGTGTAATCCATCATCATTTAGGAATTGGCACCTTGTGTCTAATCTAGCATTATTAGGGAACTGGCACCTTGTGTGTAATCCAGCATCATTTGGGAACTGGCACATAGGACTAGCCTCAAAACCCGATCTTGAGGTTGACCATACTTCCCTCCTCGCACGAACTGCATCCTGACATGAAGAAGTTACTTCTTTTTTAGATCAATAGTGAGAGCTCCACAGATCCATTCAGTAGAAGCCCCATAAACAGGACTAGTAGAAGTGAGTTCAGAAGGAGAAATATAAAAATAGACTCGTGAGAACACCTACTTCCTACATCAAGCTATGGGCTCCTTTGATTCAAAGGAATTCTATAGGATTTCTGGAGGATTGAAACCCTTAGGAATTTTTCCTATGTTGGCCCATTGATTCATAGGATTGGATTCCATAGGAATTTTTCCTATGGAATCTTTTGTACTACATTTTATAGGAAATCTAACATGCACTCCAACCTCTTTTACAATTCCTTTGTTTTTCATGTGGCATCAAACACTCCTTGCTAATCCTATAGGATTCAAGTTGGCATGCCACTCCAATCCTATACTTTTCCTATTGCTACATTTTCAAAATCCTGCAAATCAAAGAGGCCAAAAAGGAAAGCATTAGGACGATTAAGAGTGTGCTTATTACATATCGAGCACAACTACTTTACAGAAACTAGAATATATACATCAAAGAACACAAGGCTAAGCCAAATAGGAAAACCAGCAGAGGGGTGCACTAAGCCAAGGGTAGCTGCAGCAAAACAACCGGCAACCAGATGATCTCGAGGGCCTCTGTAGCCGCGTTTGACTGACTAGTTTTTCATCCTACGGCATGGTGGGTCCAGTGAGTAAATTGAGATCCTACAAATGATAGAGAGCCTAATCAAGTGTAGAGGCAATTGTTTGTCCCGCCTATTACTATTTAATAATTTTCCACACCGCTGGATTGCATGGCAAGAACCCTAGCCAAGCACACAACATTGTTTGACGCTGCTTTCGGCTCGGGGCTTGTCCAGGGCCTGGCCTGGTCCTGTCTACAATATTGCTGCCAGACACATACCATGTCAAAGTAATTGAATGGCTATTACTTACCAAAGCTCATTTTACAGGTTCGGTGCAGCTCGTCTTTATCTTGCGACGTTCCTTGAAGATGTCCCCAACATCCCGTATTTGATCTTCATTTCCCCTCTGCATGTTGGCATTGGTAGTTTTGTAAAATCCCAGCATGGCAAGAAAAATATAGTAATACTCACACATCTTGTAGGCAACATTAAAGCACTCATCTGCAATGTTGGCACAAGTAATTTTTAATATCCTACTTTGTGGTTATTCAACTTTGCTACAAATACGTTGTGGTCTCATTCTGAGTCAATAGAACTGGGGGATCACCTCCTTGCTATTCTCAGAAACTTTTAACCATCTGCCACACTACTGGTTAGAGATGAAGAACCTACGCAAGCACACCACAATACAGGAGGGACGCCCAATTACAAGATGATATTCTGTTGGATAATGCAAGCTATAACCAATTACTTTTATTGGAACAATAGCAGCCAGGAAAGGGGAACAATAGCAGCACGGAAATTTGATGAGTAGGTATGAACAAAATCGGAACTGCACAAGTACAGCTAAGAGAATCAATGTACACATTACCAATCACAGAGGAGCATGAATGTCGTGGCCTCGTCTGTGCATCATGGGCGGCAACGGGAGTCAGTTCATATCGCTGACGGTGCTGCTGCTGCCCTTGCCATCAGCTGCCGGGAAGCAGATCTGAGACCGTGGACGACGGCGCCGAGGAAGCGGCTCCTGCGCGGTGTACGATGGCAACGGTGGACCGGCTCCAGTGCAGCGTACGACGTCGTCAATGAGGCAGATGCGCTGCGGTGGACGAGTGCGCCGATGTAGAAGGGGATGGGCAGGAAGGCCGAGTTACCGCAGCCGGCTTGTTGTGGGGTGCTACGGTGCCGTGGAGAAGTGTATTTTGCTGTGGGGGATAGAAAATGGGGATTATTGAGGTGTCCTCTGGGTGCGGTGGTGGGGGTGGCTGGGCGGGGTGAACTTGAAGTTACGAAAGCAACCCCCGACCCAACACCATCCTTCGGCCAGTTGTACAAAGGGTATGATGGTCATTTCGCATTGCTCAAATCTGGACCGCGGGAGATATCGATGGGAGCGGGAGATTTTGCCGCCGACCTGAAAATTTGTAACACTGTACTCCCCATCCGGCGTGTTGGATGATTTGGCTAAGCAACTAGGAGTACTAGTACACATCTATTTTCTTAGTTAACTATCGTGACATTAATTATTTGTTGTAGTTGTCAAATAAATATATTAAGCTATTTACTTCGAATGTAATGGTTTATACAATTCAACAGTTGGAATCATTGTTGAATTCCAAGATGAATACCAAGGCTATGGTACTTCACAATGTACTCAAACTCACATAATCCAACTCAAATGAAAATCTAAATGCATTTCATAATTATTAATTAGTTGGACGCAACGAAACCATCAATAACTCTACATGATCCAGTCCAAAACAATATTTGAACACATCCCAATGTGTGAATTCCTGCTTTTGTGAATGAAGTGTAGAGAGAGAGTGTGTGTGACGATGGAGCAATGGCGGGACAGTGATATGTGCGTGCAACTAAACCCGAGCAAATGTCGGGCCAGGCCGGGTTTCGGGTCAGGCTTGTAAAAGCCCGACCTTCCTTTCTCAAGCCCGAGCCCGCCCCGAAGCCCGAAATACACTCTGTTTTGAAGCCCGAGCCCGGCCCGAAATGAAGCCCGAAGCCTGAAAGCCTGGTCCGAACGTTGTTTTCTAGTGTACACATGTGCAAGCCCGGCCCGAAGCCCGAAAGCCTGACCCGAAATACAAAAAAGAGAAGCCCGAGCCTGGCCCGAACTACCTTTCGGGCTGCAAAACAAGGCCTGAGCCTGGCCCAGCCCGGCCCTGGTTTTTCGAGCCAGGTCGTCGGGCCGGGCTGTCCATGCCTGGGTTTACGCACAACACACAAGATATACACCCCATGGAAGAGAGAGACAGAGGGTGGTAAAAATTGTATATATGTGGGTGAGTGAGTAGGAGAGAAACCTCACGAGAGAGAGAGAAAGAGGAAGTGTGCGAGAGAAGGGACATTTGCGTAGGAAGGAAGAAGTTAGGTCTGTGAGAAAGATGGAGACATGTATATATACAGAGTGAGATGCGTGCGTGCGATCGAGATTTTGTACATGTGGAAGGAGAAGAGACAAAAGGTTTGATGAGAGAGTTCAAAAAAACATGGACGAGAGGGGGGAGCTTGTGTGTGTGCTTGTGGCCTTGTGGGTTCTGGGATTGATATTTTTGTGTGGGAGAGAGAGAGAGAGAGAGCAAAGGAGTCAGTCAGCCGGTTTTACGTCAGCCTGCTTCCAACTGGCCCCGCATTCTCTAGTGTGGTCTGGTCGGCGTCTTCGTTCTTCCCGATGCCCTCCTTGAAGATCGAGGTGGTGTGCATGCCGGGGTGCAGAGAAGCACAAGCGATAGTGGTCGCTATATAACCTTGGACGGGGATGGATAGTGTGCGAGGGGGGTGTGTGTGTGTGCGAAATATTGAGAGAAATCAAACCTAGGGAGAGAATGTGTGTGCATTGTGTGCAGGCGAGAGAGGCTAATGGTGCGAGATGGATACATCATGTGCGTGAGTGTTTAAGCAATATAGAGAGACTGTGTGCGGGATATGAAGAGAGGACTATGGGGAGTGTGTTTGTGAGGCAGAGAGACATAGCGAGAGATAAATGTGTGTGCATGGTATAGGGTGTATGTGACGGAGAGGTACATGCTAAATAGGGTTTTCGGGAAGAGATTGTGTGTGTGTGTGTGTGTGAGAGAGAGAGAGAGAGGGCCTTGAGGCGGGCAGGGGCTGGGTGAGGGTGTGAAAATGTGTGCGTTGATGCATGTGTTACATGCGAGTGTGCGAGGGAGGGTCGAATCGAGAGAGATGGTTGTTGTGTTACGGATGCCTTTCTCTCTCTCACACACACACAAACACAAATACAAGACCGTTCTCTCACGCATACACCATATCTCGGCATCTCTCTATGTCTCATGTATACACGATCATTTGCACATTCACACCTCTCTATATCACACACACACCGTCTCCACATTGCCCTTTCGCCACAACACATAGACACATACACACGTTCTCTCTCCGTCACACCCACAGAATCTCTCTCAAAAAAAATACTATTAGGGTGCACCTAAAACGTCCAAATCCAAATAAGCACGAACTGAAGCTAAATTCAAATATATGGAAATATTGTAGCGTGAAGAACTTTTCTAGCAAAAAAGTGTAGCGTGATATTCGGGGATTGTTTTCACACACACACACACAAAGGTTCGGTGGATGTCCTTCGAGCGCAACACCGTGACGCACCGTTCGATCGACCGCGCGGCCGCGGTGCACGCGCTTGCAGAGGATTCCGTATCGATGCTATGGTAATTAATGTGGTACTGCTCCGGCCGACCATTTCTCGCCCATCACCGCCGTGTCCCCGCCATCCCGGTGCCATGAACTCGCAGGCTTGCCCGCTCACGTCGTCTGCAGTCCCTCCGAGCGATGCCAAGGACGCGAGCAGCTGGAGCCGCGTCTATGCCTGCAGCGTACGAAGAGGAGGAGGACGAGCGTGTGCTCCAGCACGCCGGCGAGGAGGAGGAGCTAGTGGGTCATTGTGGTCTCCGCCCGCGAGGAGGAGGCCCGCATGGTGGCTATCGCGGCGGAAGCCGGTCGCGTCCGCGCCGAGGCCGCAAACCGGGTGCGGACGTGGAATCTACCCTCGAGACCTTCAACACCACATGGATAATCCAATCTGAAGGAACAATTTGGGTCAGTCGACTCTTGTGAGCCATTGGATGCAACATGGATGGCCAGAAGGGCTTCTTCAACCTCCGAAAATGATGCATTCTTCATCTTCTCTCTCAAACATCGAGCCACCACAAGCCTAACCGCCTGCTGCCGCCGCCCCGCCCTCCCCTCAACCGCCTCCCACCTCCGTGCTCCCCCCCTTGCCATCCGTCTAACACTGGGCACGATCCATTTTTTTGGTGAACTACATCCCACACCCAACACTCATAAGATAGATCATGGGCACCCTGCCACCATAATATAGATACTGGGGTAGCATCTCTGCTGTCTTCTTCCTTCCCTCCGGCGAACTTGTTCTTTCACAAATCGACTGACCCAAATTGCTATAGTTGTTGTGTAAGAAATGAGTAGTACAGACGAATAGTACCAACTAGTTAGACGGATGGAAATAATACTACCAGTACTTATTAAGTACAGTAGGAAGGTGAAGAAACGAGTAGCAGTACCATCTACAACTCGAACTGTAAGAAATACTAGTACGTACAGTAAAGAGTTCAAGTAATGAGAAAGAACATAACATAGTTCTGCTGGGGGCTCAGCACAACACACCCCTGAAATAAAACTAAGCACACTGAAATAAAACTAAGCACCCTGAAATAAAACTAAGCAACTAATCCGGTTGAAACTGCATCAGAACCAGCATGAGCAACGACAATGCCACCTTACCCGGAGTCCTCGTCCACGTCCTCGACTTCGTCCTTGTCCCTCTTCCTCTTCGCCAATATTTCCTTGCTTGAACCGGACACTAGGCTCCGCCTCTTCATCCAACCCTTGTAGATATTTAAACAAAGGTAGGCATCCAGTGCTGCGTACCCGATGTGAGCTTCATCTATATTCTTCCGCTCCCATGAATAATGAAATGTATAGTGAGGTTTCTTCAGTTTATTGTACGAAGGATCAATCATGGCTTCTGCCAGGGTCAGCATTGAAGGCTGAGAGGAGGACACTAGGCGTTTCTTCTGGAGGTCGAAGGGCTGGTGTACAACGAGGCCTATCCAACCCTGGACTTCCTTGTCGTTGTTAAAGTCTACAGTAATGAATTTGACTCTTTCGTCCTTGAGGAATTCTTCAAAATTCTGGCACCTTACGTCGGCATGGCATATGTGGTACACCAAGCACAAGTTATGTACGCAAACCTGGATCACGGCGGGCTTCTTCTTCTCTTCCTCCTTTAGCAACCTCTCTTTCCCCAAGACTGTGGTATACTCAACATCTAGCCCAGCAACCCACTCATCATTTGAATTTTGGAACATGCGTTGGAAGCAACGAAGGCATCCTTGCACCGTCGCGGAAGAACGGGTGTAGATGACTGCTACTTGTGAGCTGCGTTCGGATTTCCCCGAAGAGGAGGGGATGATGCAGTATAGTAGAGATAAGTATTTCCCTCAGTTATGAAGCCAAGGTTATCAATCCAGTAGGAGAATCACACAACACCTCATTAGCAGTACCTACACACAAAACAACAAATCCTTGCACCCAACGCAAACAAGGGGTTGTCAATCCCTTGGCGGTTAATTGCAAGATTAAATTGTATGGTGATAGATAAATAGATCGAACAAAAATACAAAATAAAATAAATAAAGTAAAAGTGCAGCAAGGTATTTTTAAGATTTTTAATATATGATTTGGATAGACCCGGGGGCCATAGTTTTCACTAGAGGCTTCTCTCATGAAAATAGCATACGGTGGGTGAACAAATTACTGTTGGGCAATTGATAAAAAAGCAAATAATCATGACGATATCCAAGGCAATGATCATGTATATAGGCATCACGTCCGAGACAAGTAGACCGACTCCTGCCTGCATCTACTACTATTACTCCACACATCGACCGCTATCCAGCATGCATCTAGTGTATTAAGTCCATAAAGAACGGAGTAACGCCTTAAGAAAGATGACATAATGTAGACAAAGTAAACTCACGCATGAATAAACCCCATCTTTTTTACCCTTAATAGCAATGATACATACGTGTCATGTCCCTTTCTGTCACTGGGATTGAGCACCGCAAGATTGAACCCATTACAAAGCACCTCTCCCATTGCAAGATAAATCAATCTAGTTGGCCAAACCAAATCAATAGATCGAAGAGAAATACGATCCTATAATAATCATGCATAAAATAGTTCAGAGAAGACTCAAATAACATTCATGGATAATCTGATCATAAACTCACAATTCATCGGATCCCAACAAACACACCGCAAAAAGTGATTACATAGGATAGAACTCCAAGAACATCGAGGAGAACATTGTATTGAAGATCAAAAAGATAGAAGAAGCCATCTAGCTACTAACTATGGACCCGAAGGTCTATGGTAAACTACTCACACATCATCGGAAGGGCGACAAGGTTGATGTAGAGCCCCTCCGTGATCAATTCCCCCTCCGGCGGAGTACAGGAAAAGGCCTCCAGATGGGATCTCTCGAGAACAGAAGCTTGCGGCGGCGGAAAAAGTATTTCGTGGACTCCCCTGTTGGTTTCCCGATTTTAGAGAATTTATAGTGGAGAAATTAGGTCAAACGGAGTTGTGTGGGCCCCACGAGCCACCAGGGCGCGCCCCCCTGGGGCGCGCCGTGGTGCCTCGTGGGCCACTGCTTCATCTTCTCGTCTCCTCCCGAAGCTTCTAGTGTTTGTTAGGTCCAGAAAAAAAAATCTCCAAAAAGTTTCGTGGCATTTGGACTTCGTTTGGTACTGATATTCTGGAAAACAAAAAACAGGCAAAAAACAGCAACTGGCACTGGGCACTAAGTTAATAGGTTATTTCCAAAAATGATATATAATTGCTGTAAATGTATATAAAACATCCAAGATTGATATTATAATAGCATGGAACAATCAAAAATTATAGATACGTTGGAGACGTATCAAGCATCCCCAAGCTTAATTCCTACTCGTCCTCGAGTAGGTAAATGATAAAAACAGAATTTTTGATCTGGAATGCTACCTATCATAATCATCATATATTCTTTTATTTTATAGCATGGACATTTGGACTTGAATAATTCAAAGCAATAGTCTATAGTTTGACATGAAGATATAAATACTCAAGCATACTAACAAGCAACCATGCCTTTCAAAATATCAACGCTAAAGAAAGTTATCCCTAGCCCATTATGCTCAATCATTGATCCATTCATGAAACACACTCAATATTAGCTACACACAATGCACAAGTATGACAATAGTGCCCTCTAGTTGGTGCTTTGTAAGAGAAGATGAAGACTCAAAATAAAAATAAAAAAATGCATAAAAGTAAATAGATAGGCCCTTCGCAGAGGGAAGCAGAGATTTGCAAATGTGCTAGAGCTCAAAGCTTAAATTAGAGAGATAAAGTTATTTTGAGAGGCATGCTTTTCCTGTCAACGAAAACGACCGAGAATTCCCAATATCTTCCATGCTAGACACATCATAGGCGGTTCCCAAACAGAAAATAAAGTTTATTTCCTTTCCACCATTTTTTCATAATCCATGGCTAGCCGTATCCACAGGTGCCCTCCATACCAACACTTTCCAAGGAATTTTGTTGTTATTAATTTTTGATTCATTGTGGGACTGGGCATCCCTATTACCAGCCACTCTCTCGTGCAATGACAAGTGAATAAACACTCATCGTGAGAATAACACACCTAGCATGGAAAATATTGGCCACCCCCTGCCGCTTCATGAGCGGTACGGGCACCCAAAACGGAAAATTATTTTGAAAATTAGAGTTGGCACATGCAAATTTACTTGGAATGACATGGAAATACCGCATATGGGTAGATATGGTGGACTCATTTGGCACAACTTGGGTTTAAGGAGTTTGGATGCACAAGCAGTATTCTCGCTTAGTACAAATGAAGGCTAGCAAATAGATTGAGAAGCGACCAACCAAAAAGCGAAAATGGTCATAAACATGCATTGAATATAACTAACACCGAATAATGCACCATAAGTAGGATATAATTTCTTTGCATAACTATTGACTTTATGTGCATGCATAGGGAATCACAAACCTTAACACTAATATTCTTACTAAATCACAATTACTCACTAACATGACTCACATATCATCATCTCCATATTGCAAAACTATTGCAAGTAATCACACTTATCATATCCAATGATCTATATGAAAGTTTTTATTATATCCCTCTTGAATATTCATCACTTTGGGACCAAATTCATATCTCGTGCAAATTACCATTACTATTATCAACTCTCAAAAAGATATAAGTGAAGCATGAGAGTGCAAATATTTCTTCAAAATTTTAATCTTATCAACTCTCAAAATAATATAAGTGAAGCATGAGAGTTTAAATATTTCTTTAAAATATAGCCACCGCCGTCCTCAAAAAGATTTAAGTGAAGCACTAGAGCAACTGCCTAGCTCAAAAAGTTTAAGTGAAGCACATAGAGTATTCTAACAAATCATGGTAAACGTGTGGCTCTCTCAAATTGGTGTGTCCAGCAAACATGATTGTGACAAACTAAAAAGCAAACAAAGAAAAGACTCATATAATACACGACGCTCCAAGCAAAACACATATCATGTGACGAATAAAAATATAGCTCCAAGTAAAATTACCGATGGTTGGTAGAAGAAAGAGGGGATGCCTTCCGGGGCATCCCCAAGCTTAGACGCTTGAGTCTTCCTTGAATATTACCTTGGGGTGCCTTGGGCATCCCCAAGCTTAGGCTCTTGCCACTCCTTATTCCTTCATCCATCGTGATCTCACCCAAAACTTGAAAACTTCAATCACACAAAACTCAACAAAACCTTCGTGAGATCCGTTAGTATAACAAAATAAATCACTACTTTAAGTACTGTTGCAAACCCATTCATATTTTATTTTTTAATTATACCTACTGTATTCTAACTTCTCCATGGCTTATACACCCCCGATACAATCCATAGTTTCATCAAAACAAGCAAGCAATGCATCAAAAACAGAATCTGTCAAAAACAGAACAGTCTGCAGAGATCTATTTAAAAGCCATACTTCTGTTACTCTAAAAATTCTGAAAAATTAGGACAACGTGGAAAATTCATATACCAATACTGTGTAAAAATTTCATATTTTTCTGACTTCCCAGTACACAACTAAAATTCCATAACTGGACGCAAAACTTTCTGTTTTCCAAACAGCATCAATTATACTATCTTCCAAATCATCCCAAAGGCTTTACTTGGCACAAACACTAATTAAAACACAAAAAACACAATCATAACAGTAGCATAATTGTTTAAACACACAAGAACAGCAACAAAAAGTAAAAATTTATTTTATTCATTGGGTTGCCTCCCAACAGGCGCTATTGTTTTATGCCCCTAGCTAGGCATAATGCATAGTTTCAAGTATTGTGATCTTTCAAGTTGATTCCATAAGCGGACCTCATAATGGATTCATATGGTGCTTTAATTTTCTTCCTAGGGAAATGTTCCATACCCTTCTTTAATGGAAACTGAAATTTTATATTCCCTTCTTTCATGTCAATAACGGCACCTATGGTTCGTAAGAACAGTCTACCAAGTATTATAGGGCAAGACGGATTGCATTCAATGTCAAGTACAATAAAATCAACGGGCACATAATTTCTATTTGCAAGAATAAGCACATCATTAATTCTACCCAATGGCTTTTTAATAGTATAATCCGCCAAGTGCAAATTAAGAGAACATTCATCTATATTGGTAAAACCTAGCACATCACATAGAGATTTTGGAATTGTGGAAACGCTAGCACCAAAATCACATAAATCATTGCACTCATAATTTTTAATTTTAACTTTAATGGTGGGTTCCCATTCATCATATAATTTTCTAGGAATTGAAATTTCTAGTTCTAGCTTTTCTTCTAACGCTTTCATCATTGCTTCTACGATGTGTTTAGTAAAGGCCATATTTTGCTCATAAACGTTGGGTGAATTTAACATGGATTGTAACAAAGAAATACATTAAATCAAGGAACAATTGTCATAATTAAAATCTTTGTAATCCAAGAGAGTGGGCACATCGCTAGTTAAAGTTTTTACCTCTCCAAACCCACTTTTATCAAAAATTTTATCAAGATTTTCACCCTCCAAATTATGGGGACGCCTACTAGCTAAAGTTGACTCTTCTTCAGTCCCCTTTTCATCAAGTTTTATATTGCTAAACAAAGAATCAATAGATGAAACACCAATCATTTTAATATCCTCATCATTACTACGATAAAAACCAGGAGGAATCGCTTTTTCTAAAAATTCTCGTTTAGCTTTTAGCATAGCGGTTCTTTTCTTACTCTCATCCATGGAGACATATAAAGCTTTAATTGATACATTAATATCAATTTTGGGTGGCATAATTTTAGTCTTGAGATTTTCCACATCATGAATAATTCTATCAATGCTCCTAGACACATCATCAAGTTTACTTAATTTTTCTTCTATCGTAGTGTTGAAAACCTTTTGAGCATTAATAAATTATTTAATATTACTTTCAAGATCAGAGGGTATCCTATTATTATTATAAGAATTACCATAGGAACTGCCATAACTATTAGAGGAATTTCTAGGAAACGGCCTAGAATTTAAATTACCTCTATAAGCATTATTATTAAAATTGTTTCGCGAGACAAAATTCACATCTACGGGATCATTATTTTGCTCAATCAAGGTGGATAAAGGCACATCATTAGGATCAATAGGAGAATTTTTGCTAGCAACCAATTTCATAAGCGCATCAACTTTATCACTCAAAGTACTAATTTCTTCAACAGAATTCACTTTTTTTACTAGTACGAACTCTTTCAGTATGCCATTGTGAATAATTTTCCATAAATTATCAAGAAATTTAGTAGCTTCCCCGAATGTAATCTCTATAAAAGTACCACCCGCGGTGGAATCTAAAAGATTTCTAGAAACAAAATTTAATCCCGCATAATTTTTTTTATGATCATCCATAAATTTAAACCATGAGTAGGGTAATTTCTTATCATTAATTTCATCCTTTCCCAAGATTGGGCAACATGTTCATGATCAAGTTGCTTAAAATTCATAATTTTATTTCTAAGGGAAATAATTTTCGCGGGAGGAAAATACTTGGTAATAAAAGCATCTTTACACCTATCCCAAGAATCGATACTATTTCGTGGTAAAGATGAAAACCAATTCTTTGCACGATCCCGCAATGAGAAAGGAAATAATTTTAATTTCACAATATCATTATCCACATATATTTTCTTTTGCATATCACACAATTCTACGAAAGTGTTACGATGGGATGCAGCATCTTCATTAGGACTACCAGAAAATTGTTCTTTCATAACAAGATTTAGCAAAGCGGCATTAGCGGCGGGAGGAGCAATTGGAGTACTAATAAAATCATTATTATTAGTATTGGAAAAATCACACAATTTTGTATTTTCTTGAGACATCGTGGCTACGCAAACAAGATAACAAGCAAGCAAGAAAAAGGCAAACGGAAAATATTTTTGTATTTTTGTAAAAAACTTTTTTTAGAAGTGAGGGAGATGAAAACTAGAGGCAAAGGCAAATAAAATAAATGCAAGGAGATGAAAGTTTTATGCGTAGGTACTTGATAGATGTTGATGATGTCTCCCCCGCAACGGCCCCAGAAATTCTTCCTGCTACTTGTGAGCTGCGTTGGGATTTCCCCGAAGAGGAGGGGATGATGTAGTACAGTAGAGATAAGTATTTCCCTCAGTTATGAAACCAAGGTTATCAATCCAGTAGGAGAATCACGCAACACCTCGTTAGTAGTACCTGCACACAAAACAACAAATCCTTGCACCCAACGCAAACAAGGGGTTGTCAATCCCTTGGCGGTTAATTGCAAGATTAAATTGTATGGTGATAGATAAATAGATCGAACAAAAATACAAAATAAAATAAATAAAGTAAAAGTGCAGCAAGGTATTTTTAGGATTTTTAATACATGATTTGGATAGACCCGGGGGCCATAGTTTTCACTAGAGGCTTCTCTCATGAAAATAGCATACGGTGGGTGAACAAATTACTGGTGGGCAATTGATAGAAAAGCAAATAATCATGACGATATCCAAGGCAATGATCATGTATATAGGCATCACGTCTGAGACAAGTAGACCGACTCCTGCCTGCATCTACTACTATTACTCCACACATCGACCGCTATCCAACATGCATCTAGTGTATTAAGTCCATAAAGAACGGAGTAACGCCTTAAGCAAGATGACATGATGTAGACAAAGTAAACTCATGCATGAATAAATGCCATCTTTTTACCCTTAATAGCAATGATACATATGTGTCATGTCCCTTTCTGTCACTGGGATTGAGCACCGCAAGATCGAACCCATTACAAAGCACCTCTCCCATTGCAAGATAAATCAATCTAGTTGGCCAAACCAAATCAATAGATCGGAGAGAAATATGATGCTATAATAATCATGCATAAAAGAGTTCAGAGAAGACTCAAATAACATTCATGGATAATCTGATCATAAACTCACAATTCATCGGATCCCAACAAACACACGGCAAAAAGTGATTACATCGGATAGAACTCCAAGAACATCGAGGAGAACATTGTATTGAAGATCAAAAAGAGAGAAGAAGCCATCTAGCTACTAACTATGTACCCGAAGGTCTGTGGTAAACTACTCACGCATCATCGGAAGGGCAGCAAGGTTGATGTAGAGCCCCTCCGTGATCGATTCCCCCTCCGGCGGAGTACCGGAAAAGGCCTCCAGATGGGATCTCTCGAGAACAGAAGCTTGCGGCGGCGAAAAAAGTATTTCATGGACTCCCCTGTTGGTTTCCCGATTTTAGAGAATTTATAGTGGAGGAATTAGGTCAAACACCGCTGATCATGGAGATTTGGGAGGCCATGGAGTTTGGAGGAGGGCTAGGAGAAGTGGAACAGCTGTAATGCGGAAGGACGGGATGAGTGGGAGTGAACTGCTGTACTGTTAAAGGACGGGGACGAGTAGGAGCGAACTACTAGCGATTTGCTGATTGTAACAATACTGAGTAGGGCATGCGAACGGCGTGGGGTAATGGCTTTCCCGGTGGATAAACGGCTGCATGCCCCCAAAGAGTTCTCTAGTACTATGGGGGACCCACTAGATGTCATGTCTATTAGACCCACTTTGTAGGGCTGACAGTATAGGATCTGCGTGTTCGCACGCCATGCCAGCGTGTGCATGCAACTTTGACTTAATTCCGTCAAGTGTCACGCCTCCCATGACTGTCACCTCGCTCGCGCGGTCGCGCCGTTTGAGACTTCGGACGGCTATAAATGAGCATTTTTTTCCGATTTACCCTCTCTCTAAGGCTCGTCTCCTAATGCGAATTACTCATGCTAATTACTCTCTACTGGTCCTTTCTCCTTTTTTCCATTGGTGGAAACGACTAGCATGCCAGCTGGTGGGAATTCCATTGGTCATCATGAGGGGGCTGCATTGACCACACCGTGAGAATACAATTGCATGCATGCATATCGTGGGAAACTAACTCTATTTAATTAACTAAACAGGATCTTGATTGGAGGAAAGGACCGAGATGAGTAATCGCTACTAGCCAGTAGTCATCCACCTTGGTCACGATGCGATTCCTAGTGAGCCTTACACACCAGACCAGAGAACTACTTCGTCCGTCCGGGTGCGTTAGGCTATATGATGTTGCCATGTCATATGTAGTCATCACTTATAGTCACTCATACAACAAGGTTAGCTATAAGGTTGGCTATAAGAGTACTATTTTTTTAACCTTCTCTCTATCTTGTTCTTGGTATTTCTAGCATTTGCCAAGGAGTACGCATATAGCTAGGCTCTTGCATGAGAGCCCAGTCCCACCATTTTTCCATTTCTCTCTACTCCACATAGGCAAAAGTGCCATGTAAGCGGGCTATAAGCTCATTATTGTACTTACTCTAAGAGAATTCAAAAAATCTTAAAGTATTAGCTGTGATGTATAGTAGTAATTAAACTGCGCCTCGTTTAACTCAACCGCCTCATGCGCCCACCTCCCTCTTGATTCATTTTTCTTGTTCGGCCTACCAGGAAATCCGTTCGCCTCCAAATCTTTTCCTCTTCTTGTGTGAAAATAGTCTGCTGCATGACTCTCCTTCTTCCCCCGGCAGTCCCACCTGTCCTCCTCGTGTGAAAACAATCTGCATGCATGAGAGCAAGTAGTACAATAAGGTGATGTAGGCGGGCTGTAATATTTTAAATACTAATATATTTTTGCTGAGTTGGATGAGAGAGAAGAGAAGCAAGCTACAAACTTACAGCCGGCTGTAGCACGAGCTCCAACACACTTTCTGAGAAAAACATGTGGGCTATATATTAATGCTATAGCATACTAGTAGAGCAAGTATAATAGTGGGCTTATAGTCCGCCTACATGGCATTTTTGCCTATGTGGAAGAGAGAGACAATGAAAAATGATGGGAGTGGGCTCTCATGCAAGAGCCTAGCCATATGTGTACTTCTAGGCATATGCAATAAATATGGAGGAAGTGATAGAGAGAAGGTGAAAAAAGTAGTACTTTTATAGCTAACCTTATTGTATGAGTGAGTAGAAGTGGTGGCTATACATGACATGGCAACATCATATAGCCAGCAGTTGGCTATACTATTAACCATGCTCGTATAGCCGATTGTTGACTCTCCCTCCTGTGCTCATCCAATCTCCTCCTGCCAAATAAATCGCAGATCACCTAAACCCTAAACCATTGTGACCAGCAATATCTCCACCTCGCCCCCTGAATTCAGCTCGGTGCCCCCCACCTCCCCCTTAATTTCCCCAACAAAAAAAATGCCCACCTAGCTGTTACATTAATCACGCAACCTATCTTACGTAGGTGTACCATTGCTCGCTATAAATAATGCGCCTCCCACGGCAGTCCGAAGAACGCTCACATTCATCTCCTCGCCCTCCCTCTCAATTACAGACCCGTCGACCACCATGGCATCGCCCCTCCCTAGCCCTAGGCACCCCTCGCTGCCCCGCGCGGAGGGTCACGCATCGGCATTCCGTTCCTCGCCGCCACGATTCAAGGAGGACGCGTCAGCATTCTGCTCCTCGCTGCCACGAGTCGAGGATGACGTGTCGGCGTTCCGCTCCTCCCCGTCACCACGACGCGTTGAGGTGGACGCGTCGGCATTGCCAGACTCGCCAGCACGCGCATCAGAGGACGCATTGCCGCCCCGCTACGAGGAGGACGTCACGCCGGCCCCCGAACTGCCCAGCTTGGAGGAGCTATGGAAAGAAATGGAGGTCACCTTGTGGGAGGCTTTGCCTCCGGCGGAGCGTGCCAAAAGAGAGGCGGAGAAGAAGGCCGAGGAAGAGAAGCGCGCCGCGAGGGATGCTGCCTGGCAGGCCTATGTCGCCTCCGAGAGAGTCAGGCAATTCGCTCTTTGGCAGAAGGCTCATGCGAGGGCCATGTGGGTGGCGGAGGACGCCCGTGCTAAAGCCCTGAGTGCAGTCGGGTCGATGCGCCTCATCTACGCTTGGCGGTACATCGATCGGGTGCACGCTTCCAGCGAGGAGGAGTACCTGTTGGCGCCGGATCACCAGACCGGTGAGATCGCGCTCGCCCGCCGGCAAGAGGCTAATTAGCACCTCGCGACTTGTGAGGCCTAGGAAGAGGCGTTGTCTCACCGCGCTGGGAGACGGCCACGCACCAGGGCACTCGTGGCGCGCCGCAAGCGCTCCTGCGAGCGCCGTGGCTTTTATTAGGAATAATTTATTCTCGTAAGGTGATCCCATTAGTAGGTAGGAGTACTCGTAGTTTTCTATGGTATTGGGACGGAAATGATAAATCCCGAACGCTCGGGACTTATTAGCGTCCTTAATTAATTATGTATGAAAGGAACAAGTTTGAAAACCTTTTGTATCCGTACGCTTGTTACTTTTTGTAAGTAGAGCACATACATAGCACGAAGTTCAACACTATATATCGCAGTACACGTCTCTCTCTATATCTAGGCTTATGCACTAGGACAACTAGTATATATGTATACACACGTGCATTCGAATATTACGATGCGGTTTTGGTAAAAGTAGTAAAATAGTAGACAACCTTGTGAAATGATTCAATGCAAAAGAAATGCAAGAATGAGAAGTGAAAACTCCATTGATTGTTTTCTGATGAGCTATAAATGGTGGGACTCATTCTCATTTGATTGTTTACTTCCTTCTCTCTGTAGATTTTTCTCTATCGTACGTAGTTATATCTCACTGGTCGGGAGTCATGCAAATTTTACGGACAAGTGCCCTTGTGATTGTTCCAGAACAGTACCGATGCAGCAGCTACTGTTCAAGCGAATCCCGCAGATCAGCCATTCGATCTATGCCCTATGCACAGGGGAGGGAGTAGTGGCCTTTGGCAGCGCACCGTACGTACTAGCACGTACTCCTACGAGTGACTCCTACTACCCTCCGTTCCATAATGAAGTGCATATAGACTTTTTCAAAAGTCAAACTTCACTAAATTTGACCCAGTTTTTGAAGAAAATTATTTGCATCTAGAGTGCAAAACATATTTCATTAGATTCATCACAACACATAGTTTCATAATTTATATATTCACTATTATAGATACAAGTAGTTTTCTATATAAACTTGGTCAAAGTGTGTAAAGTTTGACTTTTCAAAAAATCTATACGCACTATTTTTTTGCCAGTACTACTACTACTCCCAAATCGCTTCATACACGAAGTTGTGCCGTGCAACTGGAATTCCAACTTGAGTACTACTAGTAGATAGGGATCGAGCGTGCCGCTTTAGGATCGACCGTAAATGTGGAGAGATGAACCGGACTGCAGAGAGATGAAATGCAATAAAGACAGGAGTGATATGATGGTTGCTTGTCCGTTCATTTTACCAGGCCACTTATTACTGGGAGTGGTGGGGTTTTGTGATATGATGGCTTTACTGCCGTGCCACGAGCAGGGTGTGACTCCCCTGCAGCGCCGCCCTCTACTCTAGTAGCCCCTACTACTCCTACTTCCATCTCGGTTTACTAGCACCTCTCGTATTTCGACTTTTTGACCTATATTTTCTACCGTAAATTTAACTAGTAGGGAAATAGTACTCCAGTATAAAGTTCAACGTCGGAACCACGTGACTCATGTGGTAAGCAATCCAAACAATTAAAAAAAAGAATTTGACGTTGGATTCAGGTTAAAAAATAGTGTATGTTATATGCCCTAGCAAAAATAATATTACTGGAAAGTGCATTCAAATGCAAATTATGAAGGCTGTGAGTCGAGAAACTGGTTCCGATGATCAAAGAGGATCCAGGAAGCGGTAGATTATTTTAGAGAAAAGGCAGATCACCCGCCCAACCAGCCAAATCATAGAGTAGCAACCTGAATAGTATGACAACAAGGAAGGTTTAATACAGCCAAGCAGGCAAAAGGCACGCAGGCCCAATGGAACGAACGAAGATAAAGCAGCACAAATCACACTCGAGGGAGCTGGCTCTCATGGGCTACAGGACGTAGGCTAAGGGTAGACGTACAGATCTTGGTAATGAAATCGGTGAGAGCGTCGGTGTCCACATGCTTAGACAGCTGCTTCCATTGAGCAAAGACTAATGATGAACAGTTAACTTGGTAATGCATATGCCCAGGTGAACACGTGCGATCCATGTGGCTGGGGTTCTAGCCATTCAAAATGCAACACACAATAGGTTAGCGCACACGGTTCTCATAGGCAATTAGATCTCGAGTGCTCTAAAAAACCACCGCACTATACGATTGTCCGGCCACCCCATCCCAGAGCTCTCCCCAAGCGTCACTGTTCATGCCACCGCATTGCACACTAACTGGTAAGGAAGCGATGGCATCCCGCCGCGCCAAGTTCATCGCCGCACGCGACCGCACATGAACTGGTAAGGAAGCGATGGCATCCCGTCGCACCGAGTTCATCGCCTCCCGCGACTGCATACCTACATGGGCGGACTTTGAAGCTACCATGGCCAAATGGGCGGTGGAGCAACAGGAGGCCAAAGCCGCACAGAAGGAGCGGAAAAGGAAGAAAGCACTCAAGAAAAGATAGTCCCACTGCCGCAAGAAAGAAGCTGCCGCACGCGCTGCTGAGGAGAGTCGGGCGGAGATCCAAGCACGGCGGGCTGCCGCCGAGAAGGCCGGGAAGGCGAACAACGGTCTCTGGCCAGCATGGCCCGATGCCTCCACCTGCCAGGATCACGGCGGTAGCTACCGCGATGCTGAGGAGAGCTGGGCAGAGGTCCAACAAGCACGGTGGGCTGCTGCCGACAAGGACAAAGAGAACGATGGCGTTTGGGTTTGGCCAGCATGCGAGAAGTAGTTAGTGTGTGTGTGTCACCCGTACGTTTGTTTAATTAATTATGAGCATCTACCAGTACTACTACTACCTCCGTCTTTGTTTATTGGTCCTCATTGTATTTTGTACCAACTTTTGACCAAAGATTTAACTAACAAAATATTAATGCATGTCATCAAAAATAATATCATCTGAAACTATGTTGAAATACGAATCCAATGGTATAATTTTTGGTGACATGCATTAACATTTTATTAGTTACATCTTTGGTCAAAATTTGGCACAAAATACAACGAGGACCAATAAAACAGGACGGAGGTAGTAGTTAGTAATGATACCTGGCGAACATTCGCCACGAGCCCAATCCTGGCGAACGCCGACATAACCGCCAGATTTCCATCCGACGGTGGCCTTTTTTTTAAGCCCATGGTATTTGACAAAACTGCCACCCATACACATGTAACTGCAACGCGGGCATTTGCAACTGCCATGTCTCCCAGCGAACGTTTGATGGAGATTGGCGTTAGCACCGATGGTGGTTCCTAGTAGTTCCACGCTCGGGCATTGAATTCGTACTATTTACTATACTACTCCGGTAGAGCGGAGTCCTACTCCACTATTGTAGGTACTGTAGTTTATAGGAGTATATTTTAGTAGTACTATAATCAGTCAAGTTGTCTCGCATCGATATGACCCTACGCTGCTGGGATGTGTCTCGTAAGTCAAGTGGTGTGCTGCTGTTACATTGTCATCATCACCTGTCCACTGCCCGCAGCACATATTCGCTTCTCCATCCTCGCCAGCACAAAATCGTCCAATCTTCCATCCCCGCTAGGCGCCTCCCGCCTCTTCCGAAACCCAAGCACTAACAATGGCAGAACCGAGCAGCGTTCGCCAAAAGAGTGGCTGGAATTCGCTCCCCACAGAGGTAATGAAACTCATTGTTTCGCGTGTGGACAATCTCAGTACCATGCTGCTCACCGCGTGCTCGTCGGGGCTGTACCGTTTACTCAAAGCCCTCAGGCCGGAGCTTTTTAAGCCAACTCCCTACTTGCTGATGCCGCCTGATCTTCAGAAACGACGTGTCATGCAGCTTAAGGATCCTAGGGTGGCAAGCATCAACCCCCTAGACTGTGATCCGATCCTAACGTGTCATGCAACTACATTAACCGTATGTATTGGGTTGGCATGAAAATGTCTTGGATGGTTCTCGTCGACGGACGCGGCAGGTGGATGCTCGTGGAGGTCTACACCCGGCGATTGATACCCCTTCCTTCGATTAACACTGCACTGCTTTGGCACCGCGGCCCAGAATACTCGGAATCTTACAGTGGCCAAGATGATACCAAGTTTGATTTGCTCAAGGTTGTAATCTATCAAGTGCCCACAATATCTGTGAATTATAAAGACTTCAGGCTAAGTGCGTTCTTCAACCGCGGTCTTGCCTATTTGACAGGTCACTATGGTAAGTGGATAAATCTCCATGTCCATCGCAGGATCATACATCCTCCATGGCTCTCTGATGGCAATGAACACAAGGGCTTCATTTACGCTGTGGACTCCTTCTATGGCTGGACATATTGCTGGCCTACTCCAGTCATCCCTACAAATGGCTATTACAGCAGTATGTTACTCCTAATTTCCTATGCTATCATGATGGCTTGCTTCCTATTGTCAGAGTATAGTTTGAGAAGAGTTAGAATCATGATATTGTTGTTAGAAATTAACACCACACTGTCAAATACACCCTTTGTTCAGTAACGTGGATGTTTTGACAGTTTAATTTGAACTGCCAAAACGCCCGACATTGGTGATCAGATGTAGTAGAATTTTGGTGAAATCAAATCATCCTTCCCATGCTTATATTACTGTCAACATTTACTGAAAAAATATTCATGCTCTGAACATGCTGTTCTTAGATTTACAGTACCAACCCATTTTTATTTGACTCCAACTTGATATGATGTTGTAGGCTACGTGGTGTCCGTTCCCTTCCTAATACCAGAATCTTTCAAAGAAAAGCGGCATGGCAGTTGCAGGTGGTTCCTGGCTCGATCAGACGACGGTGAACAATTGATGATCATTCGCACGTACCGGACGTATTGTTTCGCGGAATACAATCACAGTCACTGCATGGTCTTTGAGCAGGATCCCAGCTTCTTTGGGCCTTCGGGATTTTTTGACTAGAGGCCGGTAACTAGCCTCGACACACGCTATCTGTTTCTCGGACTGAATTATCCGATTAACCAGGAGATCACCAACGTCAAGGATCCTGATGGCAGCGCGGTTCCGTTCATCAGGCAAAACTGTGTGTACACAGCGTACCATGCGTCTCTCCATGCACCATACCCTGATATGTGCCACCACGCTCTGCAGCCCAAAGTAGGAGAGAGGGTCGCATGTATCAGATTTCAACCTGCTGGCTAGAATTTCCCCCGCCAGGCACCCATCTAGTTCAAGCCTTCAGCCAATCTCCACAGCTTAATAAATAGTAACGTCCAACTGAGCCAGTTAGTTAGATGCGTACACTTGGTGTAGTAGGATCTTTATTAAGTTTGATGCATACACTTGGTTTTTTTGGTAGCCCTTCTGTAATGTTGGCTGATGTTTGGTTGGAAGAGAGAGCTGCGTCGTCACTCTTCTGGCCTGCTTACTGCTTCAGTTGCACCCCGACCCCTGGTGTTATCTTCAATCCCAAGGCTCCTTTGTAGGGCTCTAATTTGCTGTGAACCTCCAGTGGTTTCTATTAAGGGAAAATTGGCGGCAAACCCCTTTTACTAAAACAATATAGAGCCATGGATGTTGCTGGTGTTTTCCATGTACAATGAGTAATATATTTTGTCTGTTGGTTGAATAAATAGTGGTGTTAGAATGATAAAAACCATTTTTTGGAAGTCGTTGCACGCTCTGATCCTTTACTGCCCCGTACGTTTTTTTTGAGAGGTTAGTGCCCCGTACGTAGCACATACTATTTTTTTCTAGGGAACAAATCTTCCACTTGTTGAGGACATGCAACCCAGTGATTTAGGCCCAATAGAAGAGCCCATAATTAACTGGGAGGGAGGCTCTCACATGAATCCGGCCCTGCTACATGGTCATGCTCCCCTAAATAAATAAATAAAGCTAAATGTTCATGCACATGTTGTTTAAATTTATGATTTGAAAAGTATGATTTTAACTGGAAGATATTATTTTCCTACGAGGGTATCTTTACATTCAGTCGATATTATTCTTAGGCAAAGATAGCGACCAGTCTTTTTTCTCACACCCTTTTCTTCGTGCAACCAGTGGACTATTATTTGGTACCCACAGGGTTGAAGCCGATGCAAATCGTAGTCGACGTGGTCAACATCTAACAATTATTAGCAGCAAGTTGTAATAAATATCACAATTTTTTCCGTTGCATTTGTATGTTTTATGGATTGTGCTACCCAGGTCTCCCGTTCGAAACCCAGGTACCACAAGTTTTTTGACAAGCCGAGTTTTTTTTATGATAAAAACTTCCAGCCCAACATTATTTTTCGATAAGAATGCCCAGCCCAGCTCAACACATGTGGCGACCCCACTTTATCCCAAGGCTTCTGAATGTGCTCGGCTTCACACCTAAAGAAAAAAAAGTGCTCGGCTTCATTTTACAATAAGTTGTAGCCATATAAAATTAATTCTTATTATCGAGCATGCTGAGTTTTTGGGTCTGACCGATCCAGGCGCCAAAACCAAACCAGCGCCGGTGGGACGGCCTGTTCCCGCCTTCCACGGCTGGTTGCGGTGCCGTGCCCGGATCGCCGCCCTGTCATACCATGAAATGCTGGCCAGGCCATCCCTCTACCCCCCACACATCCTATTCTTCTCCGGCGACGGCAGCCCACCCCTCACCAGAACCAGTCAACCCTCGTACTCCCCGCCGCCTACGACCACACCGCCGCATCTTCCTCGGCTCCTATTCATTCCCGTCCGAGGCCTCGCCGTCGTCCTCCGCCTTGGTGCGCTCGCCGCGGCGCCGCCGTCTGGCCTTGTCAACATGATCAACATGGTGAATCGATGGAGGACTGTACTTGAGAGTATGACAGTAGGGACCCACCAGGTCCACTGCCGAACGCAAGCAAGTGCCTCCTTACTACTCAGATCCACCCCTCAATATTTTTTAATCATATCCACATTGCTGATATCTGGGACCGACATCATTGTCAATGTATAGTCAATTAATGATAGAATTGCACAAGGAGCGGCTGACACCAGGGATCCAGCAGCTCGAGCAGTTTTTTTTGGTTGTTCAGACGGAGCAGCGTATAAACTGGGTTGTGCGGTGTCTGTGACCCGTCTAACAACATGACCAGGCCAGCTATTTTTTCTTTTGGAAAATGGGTAGCCCACCGTTTTTTTGAAGAATACCCAACCTAGGCCTATTTGTTTTCTCCGACTTGCTGGGCTACAAATCTTTCAAGACGAGGAGGGATGCATTCGGCCTGGCCAGAAAATGGGCAGTTAATCATAAAAGTAATATGAAATGGGCCACAAATGTAAAACAAAACACAGCAAATGGGCAATTAGTTTCATATTTTGTTTTTTCTTCTTCTTTGAGATTTTATATTTCATTGGATTTTCACATTTTTTAAATTAGTTTTAATCTCGCTCCTAATTTTGGGATTAAAAATAGTTCGGACCCCAGCAAAAACATGCGAAATTTCAAAAATTTCGCATATTTTCTAGCAATTTTTTAACACTGGTCTTGACCAGAAAAGGGCCGCAATTCTAAAAATTGCAAATGGGCTGTAATAAATTCCATATGAATTAGGAAATGGGCTTTAAATTGTAAAAATAATAGCAAATGGGCTGTACACGCCACAGATTTCCAGGCTGACTTGTTGGCCGACTAAGTTGACGCCTACGTAAGGCTTTGTCAACTTATAGACAACAAACGATTCTAGCAGCAGTGACTGTTGGATGTCCATCCAACGGCCGTCATGCTTCTTCAATCTCTGATCTTCCTGCTCCAGCTGCCCAAACCAGCGCCGGCTTTACTGCCTGCTCCCACCCTACTCCCACCACTGGCCAGGCCATCCCTCTACCCACCCGCACGTCCTGTTATTTTCCGGCGACGGCAACCTCACCCCGTAGCCGAACCAGTCAACCCTCGTACTCCCCTCCGCGTGGGCATCCACTGATGTGTCTTCGCCGGCTCCAGGTCGTTCCCTTCCTAGGCCTCGCCGTCGTCCACCGCGTTGGTGCTCTCGGCGCGGCGTGCTCAATGTGGTCAACAAACGACAGTCATCGGAAGAGGGATGTAGGTGGAGAGGTTGACAGTAGGGCCCCACATGGTCCATGTCCGCACACAAGCAAGTGCCTCCTTATTACGCGAAAAAAAAGATTCTTCCCCCTGACTGGTTGGACCCACCAACGACATCTTCGCACGCAAGGAAGTGCCTCCTTATTACGCGGAAAATAAAGTTTCGTCCCTCTGACAGCTGGGATCTACCAGCTGCATCTTTTTCAAGGAAGTGCCTCCTTATTAGGTGCAAGAAAAATAATTCCTCCCCCTGCTAGCTGGGTCCCACCTGATTTGGAGGCTGACTTGTGGGCCTACTAAGTTGACGCGTACGCAGGGCTATGTCAATTTAGTCAACAAAATCGACTCTAGCAGCGTGAGACCGTTAGATGTCAATCCAACGGCCGGCGTGCTTCTTCAATCTCTGATCTTCCTGCTTCAGCCGCCCAAACCAGCGTGGCGTGACCGCCTGCTCCCGCCTTCCATGGTTGGCTGTGCTGCCACACAGGCCTCACCACGCCACCCTACTCCCATCGCTAGCCAGGCCATCCCTCTACCGACCCACACCTCCTGTTATTCTCCGGCGACGGTAGCCTCACACCACAGCCGAGCCAGTAAACCCTCGTATTCCCCTCCGCGTGGGCGTCCACTGCCGAGTCTTCCCCGGCTCTGGGTCGTTTCCCTCCCTAGGCCTCACCATCGTCCACCGCCTTGGTGCTCTCGGCACGGCGTCGTAAACGTGGTCAACAAACGACAGCCAATGGAAGAGGACTGTACGTGGACAGGCTGACAGCTGGGACCCACGAGGTCCATGGTCACACGCAAGGAAGCTCCTCCTTATTACATGAAAAAAATGATGCTGACACGTGGGTCCTAGTTGCTCGATCAGTTTTGTTGTTTTTGTTTTTTTGTTCTTGTTGAGAGAGAGTAGGTTATCAACTGGGCTATGCGGTGTCTGTGGCCCGTCTAGCCCAGGCTTTTATTTTATGTTTACAACATGACGAGCCCAGCTGTTTTTCTCTCGGTGAAAATGGCTAGCCCACCTTTTTTTTCGTAGAATAGCCTACATAGGCCGATTTCTTTTTCTCCGTCCTGCTGGGCTGCAAATCTTTCAAGACGACGAGGGATACATTCGGCCTGCCCAGACAAAAAGGGCTGTAAATCTTATAAGTAATATGAAATGGGTTGTATATGTATAAAAACAAAGAAAATGGGCAATTAGTTTCAAATTGCGGATTTTCTTTTATTTTTTGATATTAAAATTTTCATTTTTAAACATAATTTAAATTTAGTTTTTATCGGGCTCGAAATTTCGGGATTAGAAATAGTTCGGCAATTTCAATGAAATATCGTGGATATTTTTAATCCTGTCCTTGCGAGAAAATGGTAAGGTATTCTAAAATATAATATGGGCTGCAATAAATTACGTAATAATTAGCAAATGGTCTCTAAATTTAGGAAGATAGCAAATAGGCTATATGATGTCCGCCACACATGTTATGCTGACTTGTGGGCCTACTAAGTTGACGCCTATGCAGGGTTTTGTCAACTTAAAGTCAACAAACGATTCTTGCAGCGGTGACCGTTGGATGCTAATCCAACGGTCGTGCTGCTTTTTCAATCTCTGATCTTCTTGCTCCAACCGCCCAAACCAGCGCCGGCGAGACCGCCTGCTCCTGCCTCCCGTGGCCGGCTGTGCTGCCGCGCAGGCCTCAACTCCCCACCCTACTCCCACCGCTGGCCAGGCCTTCCCTCTACTCACTCACATCCCTTGTTATTCTCCGGCGATGGCAGCCTCACAACATAGCCGAACCAGCCAACCCTCGTACTCCCATCCGCGTGGGCATGCACTGCCGCGTCTTCGCCGGCTCCACGTTGTTCCCTTCCGAGGCATCGCCGTCGTCCACCGGCTTGGTGCTCTCGGCGTGGCGTAGTCAACGTGGTTAATGAACGACAGCCATCGGAAGAGGACTGTGCGCGGTGAGGCTGACAGCTAGACCCACCAGCTACATCTTCGCATGCTAGGAAGTGCCTCCTTATTGCGCGCAAAAAAATGATTCCTCCCCCTTACAGCTGGGACCCACCAGCTATATCTTCGCACACAAGGAAGTGCCTCCTTATCCACTGAAAGCTGGGACCCACCAGGTCAAAGCGTACGTAGCGTTGTCTGTCTGGTCGCGAACGTGTATGTACATACTGGTCGATCGGTCTCTCTGCAAGGTTGAACCATGGCCGAGTAATTAGCGGCACGTGTCGTAGTAGAGCCCCCGACGTGGCAGTTCAGACAGTCCCGTCTAAATCATGTACACATACGTATAGCCACACGGCAAATAATACGGCCACGTACGTACATACGGGCGTGGTCTCGAATGCGTACTCGTGCATACGTACGGCCAGGGCTCATGTACATGGAGAGGTAACGGACGGCAGCAATGGCGTAGTGTTCATCGATAGCCAACCGGCTGGGTCAGAACGGAGGAAACAGCGTCGTGTTCATTGGGAGCCAAGCGACTGGGTCGGAACGCGTCCTGTTCATCGGGAGCCAACCGGCTTGGACGAAACAGTTGAAACGGGGTCCTGTTCATCGACTCGGGGTCTGGCGTACCGCAAAACGGAGGAAACGACCTTCTGTTCGAGCGCCTACGGTCGAAACGGGGTCATGTTCATCGGTTGGGGGTCTGGCGTACCGCAAAATGGAGGGAACGAACTTCTGTTCGAGCGCCTACGGTCAAAACGGGTCCTGTTGATCGCTAGGGCTCTGGCGTACCGCAAAACGGAGGAAACAGACTTCTCCCCAACTACCTACGGTTGAAACTGGGGTCCTGTTCATAAGGAGGAGTGTGGCGTACCGCAAAACGGGACTCCACGGGCTACTGTTCATCCACGGTCGACCTCCTCCAGCCTCCATCAGCTACTGTTCATCCACCGTCGACTTCCTCCAGACTCCACCGGCTTCTGTTCATCCAACCTCCACGGGGTCCTGTTCATCCACCCCCAACCGGCTGGCCTCCTCAGGGTCCTGTTCATCCAGCGCCAACCACCTTCACACGGCCAGGGTACTATTCATCCACAGCCAACCCACCGGCTGGGGTGGGGCGTACGAGCGGGCGGTAGCAACGGGAACTGTTCATCCCCAGCCAACCAACCGGCTCGATCGATGCGTCGACTCGACTCATGTCTGCGTGTATCGCGCACGCGGCAGCAACGGGCACTGTTCATCGAGAGGCAACCCAACTGGCTATGTCTTGCACGTATGGGGGCTCACCGGCTTCAGTTAGCAGCGAAGGAATCGCTCGGGTTCAGTTAGCAGTGAAGGAATCGCTCGGGTTCAGTTAGCAGTGAAGGGACGATCGGCTTCAGTACGTAGCTGGTGCGATCGCTCGGGTTCAGTAAGCGAACGCCTCGCTCGGGTTCAGTTAGCGAACGCCTCGTACACACACGTGCGTACGAGAGAAACGCGCAAACCACACTGCATCGCTCGGCCCGACCACCCACCGTAACCTGGAATTCCCCGAAAATTTCCTCGGCCTCACTTGTACCATGATTTTTACGTCATGGACGGCCCAAAGAATGTCATGCGGGTGCGTCTCCGGCCCGCCCAGGACGAAAAGCCCATTTTCTGTCATAATTTTTTGTCATAGAAGTAGGAGCCCACCACATCTATGATGATACGTGTTTTTGTCACAATTATTGTCATAGAAGTGTCACAACCATGACAGAAAAAGTTTTTGTTCGGGCCATAATGTCACGGATGTGTCTTTTTTTTGTAGTGCTAGCGGCAGCCGCGGCGGCCGGCACCGGGGCAGCTGGGGCCGGCGCAACCGCACCCCGCTGGCTGTCGATAGCCGGGCTGACGAGCTGGCTGGCAACGGCCACCGCCAGCCGGAACAGCCGCCTCCGCCCACTCGGCGAGCCCAGCCGGCCTCCGTCAGCGCGGCTGCATGTCCGGCTGTAACCGATCAGTTGGGGCCTCGCGAACCCTATGACAAGCACGACGCTCGCCACCGAATCGACCGGCTAGCGCGGTCCCTGGCCATGGAGGAGGAAAGCTCCGTCGGCCTGGCCTGCTTCGGACCACGCTTCCATGGGGAGCCGTTCCCCAAGGGCTTCACGCTGGCCCGCAACATCCCCAAGTACAACGGCGTCACCAAGCCAGAGGATTGGCTGACTGACTACACCATGGCCGTCAGCATAGCCAGTGGCAACAAGCGCGTGGTGGTGCGCTACGTGCCCCTCATGCTGCTTGGCTCAGCCCAGACGTGGCTAAACAGCCTGCCGGCTAACAGCATCGACGCTTGGCTGGACTTCGAGGAGGCATTTGTGCGACACTTCACCGGCACGTACAAGCGCCCGGACCGGCCTCGCCACCTCTCCATGTGCGTCCAAGGGCAGGAAGAGTCCCTCCGCGACTACCTCACACGACGGACAGAGCTGTGCCACTCCTGTGAGAGGGTCCACGAGGTGCAGGCGATCTAGTACTTCACTGAGGGGTGCCACGCGCTCCGAGCCGGCGACCATGGCGGAGCTCGTGGCCAAGGCGGACAAGTACGGCACGGTCGACTCCACGATGCATGTGCCGGTCCGGCTGGATGCGGCCGACCAGGCGGTCTAGGCCCAGCCGGCCAACTCGCGGCCGGCTGGAGACACCGGCAAGCGCCAACAGAACGACAACAACAACAAGCGGAAGGGCGAGCAGCCGGCCAACCGCTACGATAACCAGCTAGTCGCCGCTGTTGAAGAAGAGCAGCCGGCTGATCAGGGTCCAGCCGGCGACAGCGAACCGGCAAGGCTGCGTGGCAGCCCAAGCTCACCTTTGAGCAGATGCTTGACGCGCCATGCAAGCACCATAGCGGCACGAAGCCGTCTACGCACACGACCCGACAGTGCAGCTGGACTTAGTGCCTGATGCGGGGCAAGGGCTTTCCGCCTCCGCCCCCGCCGCCGCTGCCTCCACCGCCGGCTTCGGCAGCCGGCGGACTCCGTGATGACTTCCCTCGCCAGGACGCGGCCTACATCGTCTTCACCAGCGAGGGTGACGACAAGCACAACAAGCGCAAGTACCAGCACGAGGTGAAGGCCGTCATGCCTCCAGTTCCCCAGTTCATGCATTGGTCTGAAAGGCCCATCACCTGGAGCAGGGAGGACCACCCGGCTGTGATGCCCACGTCGGGTGGCTACGCTCTCGTCCTCGACCCCACCTTCGCCTCCGAGAAGCTCACATGCCTCTTCTCGCGGGTGCTAATCGACGGCGGTAACAGCATCAACATCCTCTACCGCGACACCATGCTCAAGCTGGGGCTCAAGGAATCCCACCTACAGCCCAGCCGGACGGTGTTCCACGGCATCGTGCCGGGCCACTCCTGCTCCCCTATCGGCAAGGTCCGGCTGGACATCCTGTTCAGCACCGGGGCCCACTTCCACCGCGAGCCAATCTGGCTCGAAGTGGTGGACCTGAGCAGCCCCTACCACATGCTCTTCGGCTGGCCCGCGCTGGCCAAGTTCATGGCAATACCCCATTACGCCTACCTGAAGCTGAAGATGCCAGGTCCGAAGGGCATCATCACCATAGCCGGCGACTACAAGAAGTCCTTGGAGTGCGCTGCGGCCGGCTCCCGGCTGGCCGAGTTCCTGGTCATCGCTGAAGAGAAGCGCCAGCTCGACCCGCTCGTAGCCCTGGCAAGCGAGCAGCCGGCCATGCCGACTCAGACCAAGCAGCCGGCCAACGAAGCGGCTTTCCAGCCGTCCAAAGACACCAAGTGGGTCCCGCTCGACCCGGCCAACCCTGACCAGTGCGTTGTTGTGGGCACCCGCCTCGACAGCAAATAGGAAGGCGAGCTCGTCGACTTCCTCCGTGAGAATCGGGACATCTTTGTGTGGTATCCCAAGGACATGCTGGGTGTTCCGAGGAAGTTCGCCGAGCACAAACTCCACGTCCGGCCGGATGCCAAGCCGGTCCGGCAACCGCTCCGTCGCTTCTCCAAGGAGAAGCCAAGAACCATCGGTGAAGAGATCGCCCAACTGCTCGCAGCCGGCTTCATCATGGAAGTGTTCCACCCTGAGTGGTTGGCCAACCCAGTCCTCGTGCTGAAGAAGAACGGTACTTGGCGCATGTGTATCAACTACACCAGCCTAAACAAGGCGTGCCCCAAGGACCCTTTTGCTCTGCCCCAAATCGATCAAGTGATCGACTCCACAGCCAGCTGCGAGCTCCTGTCCTTTCTGGACGCCTACTCCGGCTACCACCAGATCAAGCTGGACCCGGCTGAGGCCCTCAAGACGTCCTTCATCACGCCGTTTGGGGCCTATTGCTACATCACCATGTCATTCGGCCTGTAGAACGCAGGCGCCACCTTTCAGCGCTGCATGCAGAAGTGCCTCCTGCAGCGATCGGCAGGAACATGCACGTGTACGTCGACGACATCGTGGTGAAGACCAAGCAGCACCTCACCCTCCTGGACGACCTCAAAGAGACGTTCGCCAACCTGCGCCGGTTCCAGATCAAGCTCAACCCGGAGAAATGCGTGTTTGCGTGCCGGCTGGCCAGCTCCTCGGCTTCCTCGTCTCGGAGCATAGCATCGAGGCCAACCAGGAGAAGATCAAGGCGATCGAGCGGATGCGCAAGCCGGCCTGGCTGCGCGATGTCCAAAAGTTCACCGGCTGCCTGGCATCTCTGAGCCGGTTCGTCAGCCGGCTCGGGGAGAGGGCCCTGCCGCTGTACCAGCTGATGAAGAAGACGACGGAGTTCGATTGGACTCCACGGGTGGATGAGGCCTTCCGCGACCTCAAGCGCATGCTCTCCACCGCACCCGTCCTGGCCATGTCGGCTGAGAAGGAGCCCATGCTGATGTACATTGCGGCCACCACTCGCGTGGTCAACATGGTGCTGGTGGTGGAGCCCCCTGAGAAGGGCAAGGCGCAGCCGGTCCAGTGGCCTGTGTACTACCTGAGCGAGGTGCTCCCTCTCTCCAAGCAGAACTACCCCCACTGCCAGAAGATGTGCTACGGCGTGTACCTGGCCGCCAAGAAGCTGAAGCAGTACTTCCAGGAGCACCCCATCACCATGGTGACCACGGCTCCCCTTGGAGAGATCATCGGATCCCGGGATGCCACCGGCCGGGTTGCCAAGTGGGCCATTGAGCTGGCTGCCCACACGATCCTCTACGAGCCCCGCACGACCATCAAGTCCCAGGCGCTGGCTGACTTCCTCGTCGACTGGGTGGAGACCGAGTACTTGCCGCCAGTTCCCGACTCCACTCACTGGCGCATGCACTTCGACGGCTCGAAGATGCGCACCGGCTCGAGGGACATGTTGATTGGCTCCGGTACACACTGCAGATCCACTTCGCTGCCTCCAACAACGTCGCCGAGTACGAGGCCCTCGTCCATGGCTTCCGGCTGGCCAGGGAGATCGGCATCTGGCGCATCCTCTGCTACGGCGACTCCGACCTGGTGGTGCAGCAGGTCTCTGGCGAATGGGACACTAGAGGCGCCAACATGGCCAGCTACCACTTCCTGGTCCAGCAGATGACTGGCAGCTTCGAGGGCTGCGAATTCCACCCCATCCCTCGAGCCGACAACGAGGGGCTGACACGCTGGCCAAGATCGGCTCCACCCGGCAGGCCATTCCAGCTGGCGTCTCCCTCGAGCATCTACACAAGCCTTCCATCAAGTTGTCTCCCGACTTGGAGTCCATCTTCATCCCGGTCGACCCAAGGGCTCCCGCCTCTGGTTCGGGGGCTGCGGGCTCAGTCTCGGGGACTGCCGGCCCAGTCCCGGGGGCTGCCGGCTCCAGCCCGGTCCTGGGGGCTGTCGGCTCCAGCCCGCCGCCTGCTGGCTCCAACCCGCCGCCTCCCGACCCAACCGACCCCGTGTAAGTTGTCATCCTGACGGTGGTAGAGGCACCATCCTGGGCACAACCAATCTTGAACTATCCTCTAAGCGGTGAACTCCCTGACGACGAGTTCGCGGCCCGACAGATCAAGCGCCGGGCTCTAGCCCACACCATCATCAACTGCAAACTCGTCAAGGACAGTGCAACCGGCGTATTCCAACGCTGCATCAAGCCGGACAAAGGGATCGAGATCCTAAGAGACATGCACCAGGGCGAGTGCGGGCACCACACCGCCTCAAGGGCCCTCGTGGCCATAGCTTTCCACCATGGCTTCTACTGGCCAACGGCCCTGAAGGACGCCAAGCAGCTGGTCCTCAAGTGCAACGGTTGCCAATGCTTCAGCGCAAAGAGCCACCAGCCGGCTGCAGCCCTCAAGACCATCCCCATCATGTGACCCTTTGCCGTCTGGGGCCTCGACATGGTGGGGCCATTCAAGACCGCTTGAGGCGGCATGACGCACCTGTTGGTGGCCGTCGACAACTTCACCAAGTGGATCAAGGCCAAGCCGATCAGGAAGCTGGACGGCCCGACAGCCGTCACATTCATCAAAGACATCACGGTCCACTACGGTGTTCCCCACAGCATCATCATCGACAACGGCACCAACTTCGCCAAGGGCGCGCTTGCTCGCTTCTGTGCTGGCTCCGGCATCCGGATCGACCTGGCGTCCCTTGCTCACCCATAGTCGAACGACCAGCCGGAACGGGAAAACGGCTTGATCCTAGTCGGCATAAAGCCCCGGCTCGTCGAACCGCTGGAGCGCTCGGCCAGCTGCTGGATCGATGAGCTACCGGCTGTGCTCTGGAGCCTCAGGACCATGCCCAACCGGTCAACCGGCTTCACCCCTTTCTTCCTCGTGTATGGGGCCGAGGCGGTCATCCCAATGGACATTGAGTTTGACTCACCTCACGTCACCCTGTACACGGAGGCGGAAGCAAAGGAGGCGCGTGAAGACGGCATCGACATGCTCGAGGAGGCGTGCCTGCTGGCCTTGAGCCAGTCGGCCATATGCCAGCAGGGCCTGCGCCGCTACCACAACAAGAAAATCCGCCCTCTCGCATTCCGAGAGGGCGACTTGGTGCTCCGGCTGGTCCAGCGGACAGCCGGCCAGCACAAGCTATCCTTCCCTTGGGAGGGCCCCTTCATCATCAGCAAGACCCTGCGCAACAACGCCTACTACCTCATCGACGCGCAGGCGGCAAAGAAGCGCAAGAGGGATGGCTCGGGCGAAGAGATCGAGTGCCCCAGGAATGCGGAGCTCCTCTACCCATTTTACAGTTGAACCAGTGGATGTATCACTACAAAAAAACACTTCCGTGATGATACGTCTTTGTCACAGTAGGTCGCGTTTTCTGTCATGCATGTACATTGATACGTCTCCAACGTATCTATAATTTTTTATTGTTCCATGCTATTATATTATCAATCTTGGATGTTTTTACAGCAATTATATATCATTTTTTGGGACTAACCTATTAACTTAGTGCCCAGTGCCAGTTGCTATTTTTTTGCCTGTTTTTGGTCTTCCAGAATATCAGTACCAAACGAAGTCCACGCCCCAGGGGGGGTGGCGCGCCCTGGTGGCTTGTGGGGCCCACACAGCTCCATTTGACCTAATTCCACCACTATAAATTCTCTAAAATCGGGAAACCAATAGAGGAGTCCACGAAATACTTTTTCCGCCACCGGAAGCTTCTGTTCTCGAGAGATCCCATCTGGAGGCCTTTTCCGGTACTCCGCCGGAGGGGGAATCGATCACGGAGGGGCTCTACATCATCCTTGCAGCCCTTCCGATGATGCGTGAGTAGTTTACCATAGACCTTCGGGTCCATAGTTAGTAGCTAGATGGCTTCTTCTCTCTTTTTGATCTTCAATACAATGTTCTCCTCGATGTTCTTGGAGTTCTATCCGATGTAATCACTTTTTGCGGTGTGTTTGTTGGGATTCGATGAATTGTGAGTTTATAATCAGATTATCCATGAATATTATTTGAGTCTTCTCTGAACTCTTTTATGCATGATTATTATAGCTTCGTATTTCTTCTTTGATCTATTGATTTGGTTTGGCCAACTAGATTGATTTATCTTGCCATGGGAAGAGGTGCTTTGTAATGGGTTCGATCTTGCGGTGCTCAATCCCAGTGACAGAAAGGGACATGACAGGTATGTATCGCTGCTATTAAGGGTAAAAAGATGGGGTTTATTCATGCGTGAATTTACTTTGTCTACATCATGTCATCTTGCTTAAGGCGTTACTCCGTTCTTTATGGACTTAATACACTAGATGCATGCTGGTTGGCGGTCGATGTGTGGAGTAATAGTAGTAGATGCAGGCAGGAGTCGATCTACTTGTCTCGGACGTGATGCCTATATACATGATCATTGCCTTGGATATCTTCATGATTATTTGTTTTTCTGTCAATTGCCCAACAGTAATTTGTTTACCCACCGTATGCTATTTTCTTGAGAGAAGCCTCTAGTGAAAACTATGGCCCCCGGGTCTATCTAAATCATATATTAAAAACCCTAAAAATACCTTGCTACACTTTTTCTTTATTTATTTTATTTTATATTTTAGTTCAATCTATCTATCTATCACATACAATTTAATCTTGCAATTGACCGCCGAGGGATTGACAACCCCTTGTTTGCGTTGGGTGCAAGGATTTGTTGTTTTGTGTGCAGGTGCTGCTAACGAGGTGTTGCGTGATTCTCCTACTGGATTGATAACCTTGGTTTCATAACTGAGGGAAATACTTATCTCTACTGTACTGCATCTCCCTTCCTCTTCACGGAATTACCAACGCAGCTCACAAGTAGCATACATCCGTAACGATTTTATGACAGAATCAAGATAGTCATACCTGTGCTGTCATAGAAGTGTTCCATGACAATACTGAAATTATCATCACGAAAGTGTCCACATCCATGACGATAAATGTCGCGTCATGGAAGTGTTTTCGTCAAGGGTGACCGACACGTGGCATCCACCGTAACGGGTCGCCGTTAAGCTATCGAGTTCCGGTTTGGATCCGATATCCTGTTAGCAGCCATGACCAATGGCGATTTTCCACGTGTAAATTTCTCATTCGCCGGCGGGTCCACGTGTCAGCTCGGCGTTGCGACAGATGTCATTCTTCCAATGGACGAGACGCGCCTATGATACGTCGACACGTGGCACGGCCCAACAGTGGCCCATTTGACCTAAATGGGCCGTCCCAGCCAAAGTCCCACAAGATTTTTTCGACACTAGTGGACCGGCCCGTTAACAGCCTGCCATGGTTTGGGCTAAATTACAGCCCATATCGGATTGTGTTTTGGGCCAAGTTACGGCCCATAACAGATCCGGCCCGTTAACTAGCCACTGTGATTTTGGGCCCATTGTAGGCCCGGTTTGTATCTCGGCCTGTTAAAGGCCCGTTTAACAGTTCGGCCCGATATTCGTTTCGGCCTGTTAGCCGTCATTGCTTCATATGGGCCGTTTTCGGCCCGGTTTAACTTTTGTCCATTTAACGGCCCATGCTGCATCTGGGCCTATTTCTAGTCCGAAGTGACTTTCGGCCTCTTAACAGCCTGTACTCTTCGTGGATAAATTTCAGCCCAACCTGACTAACGGCCTGTTAAATGCCCGTGACATAGTTGGGCCAAATTATGGCCAAGTTTGCATCCGGCCTGCTTACAGGCCATAATTTTATTGGGCCAACCAAGGCCCTAGATAAATTTTGGCCTGTTAACGGCTCGTATGTAATTGGGCCAATCACGGGCCTATGTATGTTTCGGCCTGCTTTCGGCCCATGAATTGTTCGGCTCAATTCAGGCCCAATCTACTTTTCAGCCTGTTAAATGCCCATGAAAATTTCTGGCCCAACTGAGGCTCACGTTTTACTTGGCCTGTTAAAAGCCCAAAACTACTTTACGTTTAGGCCTAATAATGGCCCGAGATGATTATAGGCCGACTTTCCGGCCCATATATAACTAGTTACGGGCCGGCCCGTTTGGGTAGCGTAATTTCTTTTATATATACCGCTGACATACCAATAACGTATTGGGCCGTTGAGCTCCGTTGAAGCTATCGGCCTAAATTACAGCATACCGACTAAGAATAAACCTAGACTATACAGTAAAGAAATTACTGAATATTACATCCACTGGGCATCAAATTTCGCCACCAATGATAATAAAGGGCAACCAGACCGCAGATTACATACACTAGGGATCAATGGTCGCCACCAGTGCAAAAAATGCGCCGACAAAACACTACTAGAAAAAGGGCTATCCCTAATATCACTATTAGTGGCGCACCATAGAAGTGGTGCTCCACTAATAGTGACATTACTAGTGGCGCACCAGGGGTGGGGTGCGCCACTACTATTTTTTTTGGCAGTAACCAGCCCTGCCCAGGCTTACCAGTGGCGCACCAGGTCCAGGTGCGCCACTACTATTTTTGATAGTAGTGGCGCACCTGGACCTGGTGCGCCACTGGTAAGCCTGGGCAGGGTGGTCCAAAAAAAATAGCAGTGGCGCACCTCTTCACTGGTGCGCCACTAGTATGCCTGGCTACTAGTGGCGCACCAGTGAAGGGGTGCGCCACTGGTAACCTGAGAGCAGTAGCTATAATTGGGCAGCCACACCTACCACACACTCACTTTCCCCCTCCACCAAAACAGATCTGGTCGTCTTGCTCCTCCTCCTCACCTCATTTGCACCATAGATTCACCCAAATTAAGTGGTTAAATTTCCTTTTTTTGATAGGTAAGTAAGGGGAAAGCTTTCTTTATGTTCTAGATCTACTTTTTTCTCCCTCTCCAACAACGTACACACTTTTTATGGCCTAGAGATCTACGTATGTTTGTGGTGTTGCATATGTTTGTGTTTGCAGGTACCGGTATTTGAAATGCGATAGTAGCCAATATTTTGCCGGAATGTTGATTCATTTCCGTTTCGGCGAGAATTTGGCACTATGCATTCTTTTTGGTCCTATTTTTAGGCAAAGTCATGCCAATTTTTTTTGGTTCTAAAATATCGTTTTGCTCTACCCCGCAGGCGACCATGGTCCGCACGATGACCGAAGGCATCGTGAATAGGTTTTTGAGCTCCGCGAAGGCCGAGATGCTTCAAAAGAACGAGACGGAGATAAGATGTCCGTGTCGAAGATGCAAGCTGAAGAGCCTTATGGACCCGGATTCCAGACAGGTGCGGGACCACCTGCTCGTGCGTGGTTTCATGGATGGCTATCGGTGGCAAGGTGATGAAGATGATTATGAAGTCGTCCATGGGGGCCGGGCAAGAAATAAGGAAGGGCAGCAAGACAATAGCGGCGAGGGCGGGCGAGAAGACGAAGAATCTCCAGGACATGATCACGAAGTAGATGCAGGACACAGTCATCATGTAGAAGATGCCGGACATGATGATGAGGAAGATCAAGACGAAGGGCATGATCATGAAGATGAAGATGCCGGAGCAGACGACGATGGACCATCGATGGGCTGGGTGCAGGACCCTCATATTCTAGAGCTGCTTCGCAAGCAGACGGGTAACGCAAGAGCTGCCGCCCGAGAGAAAGCCAAGCTGGATCAACTGGAGACAGACGCGGTTACTCCATTGTATGAAGGATGCAGGCCCGAGGATACCCGCCTGAAAGTAACGCTCATGGCTCTGGAGATGAAGGTAAAACACAAAATGACCGACGCATGCTTCGACGAGAACATGTCATTCTGGCACGAACGTCTTCCCAAGGGGAACAAGTGCCCGACCAGTTTTGAGGAGGCAAAGAAAATTGTGTGTCCTCTGGATTTACCGCACGTGAAATACCATGTGTGCATGAACGATTGCATCATTTATCGGGACAAGCACGCGGAGTCTACCATATGTCCGGTGTGCGGCGTCACTCGATACAAGAAGAGGAAGAAAGCTCCTCGAAAAGTGGTGTGGTACTTTCCGATCACTCCTCGTCTGCAGCGGTATTTCGCGGACCCTAAGCTAGCAAAGCTCCTGCGTTGGCACGCGGATAGGGAGGAGAAGAAGCGAGAAGATGACGGAAATGATCCGGAGATAAATAAAAAAGACAAGATGATGAGTCACCCTAAGGATGCGAGCCAGTGGCAAGCGTTGAACTTCGAAGACCCAGAATTTGGGGACGATCCAAGGAACATCGTGCTGGGCGCGAGCACCGATGGAGTCAATCCGTTTGGCAGCCAAAGAAGCACACATAGCACCTGGCCTGTGTTTGTGTGGATGTAAAACCTTCCCCCCTGGATGTGCATGAAGAGGAAGTACATTCACATGAGTATGCTAATTGAAGGGCCGAAACAACCAGGGAACGACATCAATCTGTATCTGGGGCTGCTGAAAGAGGAGCTAGACACACTGTGGAAAACGCCAGCCAATACGTGGGACGCCGCAGCGAAAGAATATTTCCCTATGAGAGCCGCACTGCTCACGACGGTGCACGACTATCTCGGTTACGGATATGTCGCGGGGCAGGTGGTCCACGGATTTTGTGCATGCGTCAGGTGCATGGATGACACAACGTATCGCCAGCTAGATAGAGATCCCGGGTCTTCGAAAACCGTGTTCATGGGACATCGAAGGTGGCTTCGCGACGATGACGCATGGAGAAAACGCAAGGATCTGTTCGATGGTGAAACCGAACCCCGAAGACCCCCACATACGAGGAGCGGCGAGGAAATAGACGAGCTGTTGAAAAATTGGAAAGAGTGCCCACCGCCGGGAAAGAAGCGAAAGGCGCCAGAGCCGCTGCTGAAGGTATGGAAAACGAGGTCTGTTTTCTGGGACTTGCCGTACTGGAAGATCCTCCGTGTGCCTCACAGCCTTGATGTCATGCATATCACGAAGAACGTGTGCGAGAGTCTGCTTGGTACCCTGCTCAACATGCCAGAGAGGACCAAAGATGGGCCGAAAGCAAGGGCAGACTTGCAAAAAATGGGCATCAGGGAGGAGCTCTGGCGCCCTAATGATGATGATGATGATGATGATGATGAGGCGAAGGACACGGAAAGTCGTCGCAAAGGCAAAAAGGCCAAGAAGATCGAATATGACTGCCCTCCCGCGTGCTTCACTCTAAGTCAGAAGGAGATCGAGCAGTTTTTCACCTGCCTCGTAGGAGTAAAACTTCCTTACGGTTACGCGGGGAAGATAAGCAGATACCTAGACTCAGCGAAGCAGAAGTTCAGCGGGATGAAGTCTCACGACTGTCACGTGCTGATGACACAGATACTTCCAGTTGCAATCCGTGGGATCATGGACGCGCACGTCCGTGAAACGCTATTTGGCCTATGCAACTTTTTCGACGTCATCTCTCGGAAGTCGGTTGGCGTGAGGCAACTCAGAAGGCTACAGGAAGAGATCGTGGTGATACTATGCGAGCTTGAGATCTACTTCCCGTCCGCATTCTTCGACGTTATGGTGCATCTGCTGGTCCATATCGTGGAGGATATCATCCAACTCGGGCCGACGTTCCTGCACAGCATGATGCCGTTCGAAAGATTGAATGGTGTCATCAAAGGATACGTTCGCAACAGGGCACGTCCAGATGGAAGCATAGCAAAGGGCTTTCTGACCGAAGAGTGCATCTCCTTCTGCACGAATTATCTAGGCATCGAGAACCCCGTTGGTCTGCCCGTCAACAGGCACCTCGGCAGGCTCGCTGGATGGGGTCACCGCGAGGATCGCCGTGAAATGCATGTCGACTTCAAGGGTCGACTCGCCGACTTTGAAAGAGCAAACCTAGTCGCGCTACAACACATAGACGTGGTCGATCCTTGGGTGGTAGAGCACAAAACCTTTATTGAGAAGACGTACAATGACCGAGGCCAACAGAGGACGGACGGAGATATAATCAGAGAGCACAACTCATGTTTCATGCGTTGGTTCAAGGAGAAGCTTCTGTCGTACCCTTTACATGAGGATTCTTCCGCGGAAGAAAAACTCATATTCGCCTTGTCACAGGGCGCCGAGCACAACCTGATGACCTATGAGGCGTACGATATCAACGGCTACACATTCTACACCGAGGAAAAGGACATGAAGAGCGATTATCAAAACTCCGGGGTAACGATGGAATCCTACACCGGTAACGACAAGGACAGATACTACGGAAGGATCGAGGAGATCTGGGAGCTGAGCTACGCTGGAGAGAAGGTCCCGATGTTCCGTGTCAGATGGGCCAAGAGCGTCCTAATAGAAGACCGGTATTTCACCACCATGGTTATACCCGAAGCCAAATCCAAGACCGCGGGCGCAAACGTCACCGCGAAAAATGAGCCATGGGTACTGGCTTCCCAAGTGGACCAATGCTTCTTCATTACCGACCCGCCAAAGCCCAGTCGTTTTGTCGTGAGGAGAGGCAAAAGGAACATCATCGGAATGGATGGAGTCGCCAATGAGCAAGACTTCGACAAGTACGGCAACCCGAAGATGGAAGATGACGACGACGATGAAGTACCATACACCACAAGAAGAAGCAGGACCACCCTACCTAAAGGACGTCTGTTCAAGAGAAGATCAATTCAAGGGGTTCCGGGGCTAAATTATTCAACCGCGAGGAAGAAGGGCAAGAAGATTGTGAAAAGATAGCTAAGATCGAATCACGACGTGTCGGCCGCATGTGTGTGTGTCAGTGGCAAGCTCAATTATTACATGCAACTAAATTATTACATGTATCACTTGATTTCAACCATGTCATCTAATTCTAAATCTTTGCACAATGGTTTTATCACTCCATTTGCATTTTCCTTTTCTTTTATATCAAATCTTAAATTATCGCAATGATTCTATATTGTGATTGAGTAAAGGAGATGCATTGTAAAAAAATTATACGCCCTATTTTTAGGAATGAAGGGAGTATTAAAATTGCCATGTGTTTATTTTAAAGTGTTTGGATGTTTATCATAAGGTTAATTTTTTTTTTAAAAAGGTGCAAAAAATGGGGCCGCCAGGATTCGAACCCTGGCTGGCTGGCTAATGTATCAAGGGACAACCACTAGGCTATGTTAGTAGTTCTGTCCATAACCACATGCAGACTGTTTTAACCTATTAGTACTAGCAGTAATGGCGCACCTCTCCTGGTGCGCCATTGATATGCGGCGTTTATGGCGCACCCCTCACAGGTGGGCCATTGTTAGCCGGCCCTAAGCTGCTTCTCCTCCCCGCGCCTCCCTCCTCACTCCCGCACACCCAGATCCCCCCTCTCCCCCGCGCCGCGCCATCGCCTGTCGCCGTCGAGTCCGCCGCCACCACACGTCGAGGGTGAGCTCCCCCTCTCCCCCTCCTCCTCCCCCTCCCTCCCCCCTCCCCTCCTTTCTCTCCCCTCCGCCTTCTCCCCTGTCTCTGACATCTCTCCCGTCCGGCAGCGCCCGCCCGCGACCACCAGGAGGAGGAGGCCCGCCGGAGACCACCAGGAGAAGGAGGCCGAGCTCGTCCCCAGGAGCACCACGACGTCCCCGTCCCCGTCCCCGTCCTCGACCACCAGGAGGAGGAGGAGGCTCGCCGTCCCCGTCCTCAACTCCGTGATCCAGTCCCACCGCCGCGACCTGGTACGTCCGTCCGCCGCCCATCGAGTTCCCCAATCTGTCAGCTAGTGAGTGTGTTGAACTTCTGCAGAACTGAATCTTTGTACTCCTCTTTAATTCAGATTCAATGTGTAGGAAGTCATGTGTCATATCTATGTCTGAATTGTTCCAGTATGTTGATATTCCGTGGAAATTAAATGGATGGAAGCCTGGCTCGATTTCTGAATTTGGGTGGTACCAATGATGCATTTTAAATTTTGTTGCGATTTGTGATTGTTTGAACTTATCTGGTAATGCATTCTGGGCTGCTGACCGTAATGAAAAGTGCACAATGTTCTAGTATATTGTGAAGAGGGCAAATTTGTTTGTGGGTGGGTTAATTCAAGGACGTAGGATTGATGCAAAATGTCCTTTCAAGAGATACTCTGTTTATCTTGTCGTATCTTATATTCCAAACATTCTAGGGTCTTGAAAGTGCATGTAAAAGAGCAACCATTTGGTTTGTTAATCTGTCAGGAAAAACCTTGGAGTACTATCTTACCATCACACATAATTTGACTTGAGGTAAAAACAGAACTTGTAATATTATGCTTACCAAAGGTTTCATTATTTTGCTGTTACGATTGTTGTTTAAGCACATTTTTTGTAATATTATGCTTACCAAAGGCATAAGTGGCCCCTTCTGTATATGTGCTGAAGCTTTGTTAATACTCCCTCCCCACAACACTTAGTTTGGATCGGAGGGAGTAATTAATAACATGTCTGATGACCTGTTTTTTAAGAATAAGGGAGGAGATGATCTCCCCTGGCTTTATTATACAGATTCAAACATAGTTTCTGTTCACCAAAAGAGTGATGGGCTTGCTGCTCTGTTGTGCCTATATGTAGGCCTTTTTTGTGCAGGTACAAAAAATTACCCCTTTCTCCCGAAATGTCGATTAATTTCCGTTTCGGTTGAGAATGGGGTCCTAGGTTAAGAAAATTAGCAAAGGTCATGCCGAATTTTTCCGTGAATTCGTGCATGAACTTTGTTAATTTTCTTGACCTAGTGCACTTAGTTTGGTGGCAGAAATATACTGGACAACATTCATCTTTTCTAGAAATGCTCAACCAAATGCCAAATGCCAAATACTACCCTGATCTCATCCAATAACTCTAGTAGCCTTTTTTCCTATTTAGAGCGAACATGGCCGACAACGATGAGGCCGGCGGTTCGGGCGGCAAGCAATTCTGGGAGCTGTCCCAGGAGATGGAGGAAGAACCTCACCGCTATGAGGACGCCGCGAAAGACACCGATCCCGACTACACAACCCCTAGTGGCGTCGGGGATGACACCACTGATGGTGCCGCCGGGGATGCCACCACTGATGATGGCAGCGAACGCACAGATGGTAGCCAACCGAAGAGGCAACGAAAGGACCGGCGCCCGAACGTGCTCGGCACCGTCAAGGAGGAATTTACTAAAGTGTCCTCCAGTGGGCATCCAACGGCGCCCAAAGGATTAGTCGGTGGGTACGCGGGACAACTCGGGTGCATTGTCCGGAGCACCGTCACGATCAACACCGAGAACCTAAGGCATCGTGACCGAGGGAATTTGCGCAACCTCCTCTTCACGAAGCTGCACGAACGATACAAGTTCCCCGGTGACTTCGCAAACACATGCCTCTCAGGGAATAAAGTGAACAGTGCCGCCCTCACGAAGATGAGCACGGCCCTGGCTACTTGGAGAGCCTCGGTGAAGAGAAGGATTCTAAGAGGTGATGGTTATGAGATGATCAAGGAGAAAAATCCTTCGATCAGCGAAGCTGACTACCAGGAGTTCAAGATCAAGTGCGAGAGCAACGCATCCGCGGAATCAAGTTAGTGGGGGAAAGATATGCGGGAATTGAACTTAGGGGTCCACAAACTCGGTCCCGGCGGTTACAGAGTGGCGGAACCTAAATGGGAGAAGGAGGACGCGGAGCGTGCCAAGCAAGGCCTACCGCCCCTCTTCGATAAATACCATGAAAAGCAGACCAGGAACTATGTCAGGGCCCGGTACAAGGAGGACCCGGTAACAAAGGAGCTTACCACGGATCCGAAGGTGAAGGATCTTGAGCGTGTTCTGGTAAGGAATACACCCCCGCGTAATTAGCTCCATATGGTTGCATTCTAATTAATGAAGCCAAATTTCTAAATGGTTTACGTTGCTTCCGCAGGAAACTGAAAGCAGTAGATCGGGGTCTCAGAGCTCCCCATCTGCCCCTTGGGACACCACTTTAAATAGGGCGTTGAACGTAATGAAACACAAGGATAAGCTCAGTAAGCCGTCGTCAGCTGGTCATGTGGCCGGCGAAGGCTTGTCCACGAAATGGTCGGAATACTATAAGGCTGGGCGAAAGGAGGGAAAGACCGCCAGCTCGGAAAGCCAGGAGCGCGAGGTTAAAGAACTCAAGGCAAAAGTGGCGCAGATTCCTCAGATAGTCGAAGAGCAAGTGCGAGACCAACTGGGAGCGACAATCACCGCCATTATGCCTACCTTGCGTGAGGGGCTGCGGGGGTGGATTGCGGGCGGCCAACAGGGGCCGCCCCCGATTCCCAGTTCACGGGCAGCAACTCGCACAACGCGCCGGCATTGGTGTCTCCGGCGGAGGCGGCATTGGTGTCTCCGGCGGAGGCGCCGGCATTGGAGCTTAATGCACCCGGGTGTGGGAAGAATACGCCGGCCGGTACCTCGGCAGCAAGCGGCCCCTCCGTCAATTGCATGCCCGCCGTTGGCGGTGCCTCGACGTTAGCCGAGCTCGACGCCATCACGGTAACTAAGCCTCGGCCGATGACTTCATCTCCTTGCCTTTGACTGGGCATCCCTGACACCCTACATGTTTTCGCAGGGCACCGCCAACGTTCCATGCACTCTCCTGCACTTCGTGGACGGCGAGTTGATCGATGTCGCCAAGGCCAGAATCGTTCAACCGGGCAACCGCGTGTTCCACGGTAATCCGATGCCACCCGCCGTGTATAGGGTTGAACTGGTTCGGGTGCTGCGGGGCTGCGACGACTTGTTACCTCTGTATCGACCCCCTGGGGCCGACGAAGAAGATGTGATGACCCTCGGGGCCTGCTTTAACTGGCCCCTGCTTTGGCCGAAGAGCCAGATTCGTTTGGGGGCGTGGGACACCACCCCACAGACAACACCGCCAGTCGTGCCGGCGCCAAGCCATGGCAAGACCGCCGCAACGCTACCGCCGTCAGCTGATCCGGACATGCATATGGCACAGGATCCGGACGACGACGACGATGGTACATTTTCAAACGTCGATAAGTACTTCAACGAACATGGGTACGGTGACGAATTCTCGGGGCCTCCTTCTCAAGAACCCAACCCTGCAACAGATGATCGCGATCTAGCTGGTACCGTGGAGAAACCCAATTGCAACAGGCGTCGTCTGTTCAGTTCTCAGGAGACGCCTCCAGCTGCCGCCTTCACCGAGACTCAAACAGCCGAGGTGGGAAAGATTTTCAGCCCCAACACACTCAAGAAGGTGGTCTTTGAGCAGAACGCGATCCCATTACAGCAGCCGAAGCCGAAGGCACGGAAAAGAAAAACTAACAAGGGTGCGAGCCAGCCGGCACCGAGTACGATCCGTGCTCAGGACGGGCCACCAATACCTAAGGATATCATGAGGAGGGTGCATGTGGCGGGTACGCCGATGCTACCGCCTAATCTGCTCAAAGCTACAACCGGTCCTATGCAGAGTCTGCATGACGGTGTTCTTTCTATGGAGAGGCGGCGTCTCTCCGAGAATGATGTGGCATACCCGGTTTTCGTGGCCAAGGTGCCAGAGGGCAAGGGCTTTGTTGATAGCAGCATCGGGCGTATGATCGTCCTGCGGTTTGATGACATCTTCGCTATGTATAACCTTCATCCGCTGCACTACACCTTCATTCGGCTATTTTTGCTCAGTATGGAGATGCGGATCATTAGAGACAAGACCCCGGACATCGTGATAGTCGACCCCTTCTACATGCGTGCCAAGCTCTTGGACAACGCTGGGGACCGGCAAGTCGCGAGTTCATACCTCGAAGGCGTCATTCTGGCGAACAAAGATAAGGATAACTTCCTCGTGCCTTACTTTCCCGAGTAAGTCATCCCCTCACCGCCCCGTAACATATGATTTCTTAGATTTCGATCGTTCTTTTTTTTTCTAACATTCCGTGTTTTGTGCAGTGACACACGTTGCACACTCATCCTCTTAAGCCCGAAATATTCCACGGCCACGTATTTCGACTCGGACCGTCAGTCGCAGAAAGACTACAAAAATATCAAGAAAGTTCTTGATGATGCTCTCCCCGGCTACGCCAAATCTGGAGGCACCTTCAGGAGGCCAGTGCGTAGGTACGGCAAGCACGTGTTCACCCACGTAACGACGTTCCCCTGTGTCAAGCAGCCGCCTAGCAGTCAGAAGGATGCCCACTACGCCCTCCATCACATGCGGGCGATCGTACGGGACCATAATCACCTTATGCTACCAAATGGTCTCCAAGATTGGGCCGCACGCTTGTCGGGAATCCAGGACGCGGACATCAGACAAGAATTCTTTCGCATCTAGTCGGAGTTTGCGGAAATCATCTATGAAGATGTCCTTCGTACCTCGGGGCAGTTCCACCTCAAATATCAACCGTCCAACAGTGAAATAGAAACAACGCTACAAATGCAGGCTGACAACGAACGCACATTCATGACCCCCACGGATGACGGCGGCTTCATCCATGCTCCGGTCCCTGAGTCTAGTCGAAGAAAGTATTGATGCTATATATGTAGTTCTGAAATATCGATTAGCTCGTGTTGTAATTAAACTTTAATGAACTTGTATGTCTCTTTAGTTTGGACAGTCGTTCAACTTATATGTAATCGATGCTATTAATGTGTTGCTTTTCTCTTCCGATCCTTTTGTTGCATACTTATATATTATCTGTGAATTGCTACTAATGTTTTGTTTGTCTAGTGCATAGAGATGCCGTCGTATGTCGTGTACAAGGGTAAGGTTCCCGGAGTCTACGACGACTGGGAGGAGTGTCGGAGACAGGTTCACCGTTTCAGCGGTAACAGTTACAAAGGGTACACCACTAGGGCGGAGGTGGAAGCTAGATACGCGCGCTATGTAGCGGGAGAGAGGAGGGAGCGGAGGAGGAACCGGATGAAGACCAGTTTCATCGCGATGATGCTCATCGTGACCGCAGCTCTCTTCTATGTGATGGTAGTTTAGATGATATCAACTTTGTAATGTGACGGCAAACTCGCTACTCGGTCTCGAGACCTAAACTTGTCTAATATTTGAACTTTGTTCGCTATTTCGAATTCGGAGACTAATGTGATGAATTGTATTATGTGCTGTTTATACTTGACTAATGGTAGTTTATACTGTATTGCAAACTGTATATTATGTGCTTTATTGTATTCTGTAATCCGTGCAAATAAGAGAAAAGCAAAAAAAAAATTACTGGAATTAATAGTAGTGGCGCACCATATATATATTAGTGGCGCACCCATATTTTATACCAGTGGCGCACCATTAGAGTTAGGAGTGGCGCACCAGTAGGCCCCCCCCCCAAACTGTATATTAGTGGCGCACCCAAACTGCCTATTAGTGGCACACCCAAACTGCATATTAGTGGCGCACTGGGAGGGGTAGTAGTGGCGCACCAGGGGTGCGCCATTACTACTTATTAGTAGTGGCGTGATAATAGTGGCGCACCTATAGTGCGCCACTAATAGGGAAAACAGGTGCGCCACTAATAGGCATTTTTCTAGTAGTGAAATAATATACAAAACCAACAGCACTTCAACACAGTTCAAGAAATGTTAGTCCTGCCCCGGTGCTGCAGCGCAAGCAACTGAACAAGCTGACGAGACCTCAGTTGTCTAAACGTTAAATCCTCTAGCTCTAGCTGCGCAGCTATAAAGCACACACGGGGTGTCCTCTGTGATCTTCGTTAGAGATTGCACTTCAAGTCGGACCTGAGCTGCACCAAGTATTTCAGCTTGAAGTTGAGATTGAAGAAGTCGAACTGATTCAGGCAGCAACTCCTTCGCTGCAATATAAGTGATAGGTACCAGCAATGGGTTTGGCTCACTATCTTCCCTAAAGTTCTGCCTGGCATCAGAGATATTAATCTGAAAGGGAAAGAAGGAGACAGAGAATGAGATGATGCAAATTCAAAGATACAATTTAAAATAGCATTAACATAATACGGCATTGTCCGTATCATCGGCAAAATCAGTTAAGACAAAGCAGCAAATGAGATGATGCAGGCATGGGCAGCTTCACCACACCACCGGATTAGAGATCTGGAACACAGGCATACATGCAGTGCTAAAGAAAATCAATGGATCTGTTCTGATTAATGTGAATGGTATGAATAAGGAACATGTTTCATCTACAATTTGAAACTGGCAGTTGTTGCAAACAGGCAATCTGATGCAAACACCAAAGTAAAAAGCAGTGGAGGAAATGATGCATATCCAAATCTATACTAGAACAAAGTTTGAAGGCTTGAGAAGGATGGACTTACATTACATGTTAACATGGGCTCGACAAAGCCCTTCTCCATGTCAATGGAATGATAATTCAAGAAATTCCCCAAAGAAACTTCTTCAAAAGCGTTGCCTTTATTCTACATTTTGTAAAGAGTAAATATAGATCTAATAATATTGGAAGAAATTGAGGATAATGAAGCTCAGATGCAGAGTGATGGTACATAATCAAATAGCTATCAATTAAGTATAGTGTTACAAGGCAAAAGGTACTGACAAGAGAAATGCAGACCTCAACTTGTGTAGTGGCATTGGCTTTATTCAACATTTTGGTAAGAGTAAATGTAGATCTGATAATTTGGAGAAAATGGAGGGCAGGGCAGATAAGATGCAGAGTAATGCCAAACAATCAACTATCTCTCAATGTAAGTACAGTAGTACTACCTTCATCCAGAATTACTTGTCGCTGAAATGGATGTATCCACTGGTGCAGCGACCTGCTATACAAACGGTTTTTACCCCCTTTCCATGACAGAGTTTTAAACCGTTGCCTTGCCTGTGTGTGCGATAGGGGGGTCCTTCCCACACGACCCAGAAACCGTCGGCGATAGGGAGCACGCAAGCATACGTTTCATAGAACTAAGCATATGCGATGCCCACATCTATCCGAAACGCGAGTCGTCACACAACTGTTTGTGATCTATCGAATATCCCAAATGCTCCATCCTTGCTACTCGTGTGTGCTCGCATTACCATCGCACTCGGTATTCTGTGGTGCAACGTTTATGATGTGCGCCCCATCACAAACAGTTCACGATTGTAAAACGTGTATGATAAGGAGACTATCACACACATTCACTTCTCCTGAACCATATGTGAAGTTAATCATCGTACGAGTGTCGGATAGGATTACGAAACGTCGGACTGTCATACCAGTGTCGTACAGGATAACTATCGCACACGCTATTCTATGGTGCAAACGTTTACGATGCGTACGACTTCAGAAACAGTTCATGATTGTAAAGTGTGTACGATAAGGCGACTATCACAAACATTTAGTTTGCTCGCACCGTTCGTGATATTGTCTGACATCACACATGCTTTGCAAACGGCAACTGTGTGCATGGTCACACATGTTTCCTCTCTATGAACCATGTCGGATTATGATGTATATCACACACGTTGTGCTTTACAGACCGTGTGCGCCGTAATGACCTGCAGAGCATATTTTCACCCTAATTTAATCGCTGCTATTTAAAATTGTACCGAATTTGAATTTGAAAGTAGGCTATAACTTTATTCATATCCATGAGGTTCAACAACCAATGCATTATTCGATTCACAGGTACATATGTTCAAGAGTTACATAAAAAAAAGAATTACATATGCACCAAATAAAGAATGATGAACCAGGGTTGTATACTTGTACTATTAAAGAAGGTAAAGAAAGAGGCGAAAGACATTCTGGTTGTTGAACAAGGTGAAGCGGAATGCCCATATTGTGCCCTCCTCCATGCATAAGGCATGCACGACTCTAGTCCAACCCCTTGTGATGGCCGACCGCCCATCCTTCACTGTCTTCATGAGAACATCTAGATAGTCATTGTGTTCTGGTAGAAATACTTTAACCTTTGCATGCCCACAATCATGTAGTTTGAGAGGTAATCTTGAGCAAACTGCTTTGGGAACCACTGCAAAGGAAAAAGATTCAGACATTGTCATCTAACACAACTCATTATGGGCAGTAAAAAGAAGGCTGCAGAGTTCTTACTTACCATCCTGCGGTTCACTGTTGTCTTGGATAAAGTGTAAACAAATAGTTTTATTGCCATCTTTTGACCCATTTTACTAACAATCTTTATCAGTTTCCTCACTTGATGCTGGTTCATGAATATCTCATTGCCCCATACGCAAAAAGGGTCGAAGCGCGGATCTTTACCAATGACATATGTACCTAAAAGCACCAAGTTAATATTAGAAGCTAAACAACAATTGCACAATGATGTAGTACAACACTCCCTCCGTCCCATTATATAAGATCTTATTACATCCAATATACTCACATATTGGATGAATTAACATCTTATATTATGGGGCGGAGGGAGTTTATTACATTGTTACAAATATCGGCCGATTAACTGCAGTTAATTGTTGTTGTGTTGTTGTTGCTGCTGCTCTTCTATGTATATCTAGACATCATCAGAACATTAAGGTAACACTCTTCCTTGTTGCTATGTAGCCTAGGATTGCATATTTAGACATTCAGTACAATGCATGTTGCTATGTAGCCTCAGATATATTAGATATGGCCCTAGTTAACCTACCGATAAATGGGTTACAGATATATTCAGTTAAATGTCCGATTCGCCGATAATCCCTTATCAGCCCCCGGCCTATATGGTACCAGCTACCGATATCCTGAACAGTGAGTATATATATATATATATATATATAGGGTGAGTCTATTCTACCAACCCCCTTAAGACCTTATTCTACCAACATTTGGGCTTATTCTACCAACAAAAAGAACCACGCGAGTGCCCACCGACCCACCCCACGCCCACACACAACCCACCTCCTCTCCCCACCTTCTTCCTCCTGCGGTTGCGAGAGCCCCGCATCGCCTTGCCTTCCTCTACGCGCTGCCGCGCCGACCACCCAGCACCGTCCCAATCCACCGAGCTACCACAGCCACCGCTGCCGCCGCCAGGGCTCCGCCCCGCCACCTCCTCCCTCTGGTGCCCTGTACCTGCACAAGCTCCTCCCAAATCTCTGATCCGGCGCTCCTCCCAACCCCCCAACCGGCGACCCTTCCCCGGCGACCTGCCGCCCCGCTCGTGCCCCACCACCTCTCCGCCGCCCCTCCCTTACCCCATCCATCTTCCCCGTCGGGCGGCGCACCTCCCCATAGCACCCTACCCGCAGGCATCACGGCGTCCCGCCCCCCTCCCGCAGTCAAATCCCCACCTAGCCATTCCTCCTCCGGCCGCCATGCCTCTGCCCTCCGCCCCTGCACCGGCACCCTTCCTCTCCCCCGCCGCCACAACCGCACCCCTCCCACCATAGGATCCGACGGGATCCGCACTGGCCCGCCCTCATCTCGGCGGAGCGCGGCCAAGAGCCAGCGCCCATGGCGGAGGGCCGGTTGCAACGATGGCGGCGGCCACCACCAGTCCACAAACGGCGGCATCAACTATGGCGTGGTTGGGCAGCACCAGAGCCGAGGCACTCCTCTCCCTCCTTTCCTTCTTCCTCTTCACCTCACCCTCTCATTCTCGCTCATCCCACAGGTGCCACCATGGAAATCTCAAGAAAGCTTGTCCTCCCACTGCAGCTCTGGATCCGGCCGCCGCTGTTGTTCTTGTGTCAGATCCAGCCGCCGTCAGACCCTTCCGCGACTCGCCTACAAGGTAAACTGGAGCATCCATTGACCGCAAGATGTATGCAGTGGACGCCTACATCTGTAGCGCTGCGCTGCAGTTCGGCTGCTCATGGCGTGCGGTTTGATTCGCCCAGGCACGCAGTCCAATAGCTCGTCCACCACGACGGCGGCAGCGCCTCGCCTCGCCAGCTCCAGGAAGCCTTCTGCTCCGCCTCGCCTCTATAGTAAATCACTCGTGGGCGCTCCATCAACTCAACTGCTCATGCAGTTCGGTTCTTAGCGACATCTTAACTAACAAAGATGAAGTCCTATTCATGCAGTCCACGCCGTTTGAATTGGACAGTTTTTTAATCTGTTGTGTTTGTTGCAGTTCGGTTCACAAATTGGGTGCGGTTCAATTTTTTGCTATTTTCCACAGGAAGAAAAGAACCGCCACTGCGTGCAGTACATCACCCCGTGTGTAAGGTTCTGTTTTTCATTGTGGAGTGAACCGCTCGCCGCGCTTGAGGTTACCCGATTGCGTTTTTTTGTGATGATTTTTTTGTACAAGGCAGGGACCTGCTGAAAATTTGTGAAACACAGTGCAAAATCGTTGTGCATTGGCATGCAGTTCAGTTTCCGTGACGCGGTCGATAGCGTGGCATACGGTTCGGTCAGCTCATGTGCGTAATTTGAGGGCGCATGGAATTTATTTTTTAGGGATGATTTGTGTTGTTTTTCTGGCACATGTATATGATCTTGTTTAAAAAGCAGTCCATCCAACACTGTGTTGTGGTTCATTTTTCTCGACCATGCGGTTCACTTTCTTTGTAACTGTAAACATCCCTCTCCAAGCAATTCACTATCTTTGTGCATGTAGTAAAAAAGAAAATGCAAAAAAAAATTATGCAGTCCACTCGCTCAGTCCATGCGGTTCACTCGACCGGTCTACGCGCGTAAATGATAATAAGTAAGAAAAAAGACAACAAAAGGTTATGCGGTTCAGTTTAGGTAGTGTTGCGGTTCACTTACGCATAATGTGAAGTGCAAAAAATGTTAGGGAAACGACAAAAAATAATATAATGCGGTTCACTTCGATATAGGCAGCGGTTCATTTGCCCTCGTCTCTGCGGTCCACTCTTGTTCATAGAAAATTTAGAAAAAGGGAACAAAAGAAATTATGCAGTTCGCTTGCCCGTCTGATGCAGTGCGGATTTCCGTCTGAAGCAGTGCGGTTTTCTGTCCGATGCGGTTCACTCGTCAATTTTGGTGTCGCGAAAAACAGAGTGTCCGCATTTCGGTAAAATCAAAACTGCTCTTAAACCGTAAGGAATTAGAGAGACTGTTCTACATGAAAAAGTTGCGCCTCGTCGATATCTTTCCAACGGCGTGACATTTGAATCATTTCGACCAGCGGTTTGTAAAAATTCACGAAAAAACGGCCGCTGTCACTCGTCGTCCGCCGCACCATTTTCAAAATTAATTTAAAACCGTAAGGAATCTCAAAATAATTTCTACAAATGAAAGTTGCGCCTCGTACGTAGCTTTCTAACGGCATATCACACACCTCGTTTCGACAAATGGTTAAAAAACTAGAGCGAAAACAGTACCAAAAAATTGAAAAAATTCGAAAAACAAAATTTCGCGATTTAGTAAATTTGAAACTGCTCTTAAACCGTAAGGAATTAGAGAAAGTAATATATATGAAAAAGTTGCGCCTCGACTTTATCTTTCCAACGGCGTATCATTTGCTTCATTCCGACGAGCGGTTTGCGAAAAAAGCGAAAATACGCTTGCTGCCACTCGCCGGGCGCCCACCATTTTCGAAACTGCTCTTATAACCGCGAGGAATCTCGAAAAGTGTTCAACATGGCGAAGTTGCGCCGAATCCATAGCCTTCCAATGGCGTATCACACGCCTCGTTTCGACAAATGGTTAAAAAACTGGAGCGAAAACAGTACCAAAAAATTCGCGTGTAGTTTTTTGCGACGGGAAGTTCACTTGCCTCGGTACTGCAGTACTCTTGCTTCAAATAATGCCGTGCACTTGCGTTGAGCGTGCAGTTCGGAAGTGTGGGTAGAATAACTATTCTGCCAATATTGGCAGAATAGACCGGCTATATATATATATATATATATATATATATATATATATATATATATATATATATATATATATATTCTACCAACCCCCTTAAGACCTTATTCTACCAACATCCAGCCTTATTCTGCCAACACTTCCGAACCCCTTGCGTAAAAGGAACCGAACCGCCCAGCCCGAGCAACCTCCCCAGTTAACCCACCTTCTTCCCAGTCAACCCCCACCTCTCTCCCACGTTGCCCCCGCTCAACCCCCAGCCTCCACCGCCCCCACCGCCCCACCCTGTCCATCTACCTTCTTCACCACCGCCAGGCCGCCAGGGGCCGCGCCGCCGCCCGCGGATCTCCGCTGCCCCGACAACCCATCGCCCGTGCCGCCACAGATCAGGGGCCCGCCCGGCCGCCGCCAACTTCCCCAGTCTTCCACGGCCCCGCAGCGCGCCACCTTCTTCTGCCGGATCCGTGGCGCTGCCCCACGGCGACCTCGACCCTCCCTTCCACCGATGGATCTCGGCCCGCCGTCGCCGTCGGGATACACTCCCTCTGCTTTCTCCTGCACCACCACCAGAGCGGAGCAGAGCACTACCGAGCCTCTTCCTCATCCTCCGCGCACGGCCATGGCGCCTCTCCTCCACCGTCGTCCGCCCCTGCAGTACCCCGCGGCCCCTTGTCCACCTGCCCACCTCGCAGGGGCGGCCGCCGGTCGCTGCACCTTCGCGCGGAGGTGGCCAAGGAGGCAGAGGTAGGGGAGCGGCGCTCCTACGGGGTGCTCGTCTCCGACCACGGCCGCTCCCTCGCCACCGGCAGGACCCGCCTCGAGATCCGTAAGCAACCACTCCGCTCCAGGCTCCACCATCACATTCGCCATCTCCCTTCACAGTCCACATATTGGAGCTCCGGCGAGCACCTTGACAAGGCCATCCTCCCCTGACTCTGCTTTTTTTGCAGGTGACCGATGTCCTGCCGGCTGAAACGCCCTTGACCATCACATCTGCCACGGGGCCCCAACCTCTCTGCCGAGCTCCCATTCCTCAATTCCAGGCAAGGTCCCAGGTGCCCGCGGCATGCAGTACGGACGACTCCGCGGTGCAGTTCTGTGCACCTCCTTGTGTAGTTTGGTAGCTCTATGCGCGCAGTTCCCAGTTTGGTTGATGGCGAGCGAGTCATCCGGTTCAGAAAACAGACACATGCATCTCGCCCGCGGCGCACGCATGGTTCAGCAGCTAGCAGCGTGCAGTTCGGTATCCCCTGATGCATGTTAATTTTCAGTTTTTTTGATGTGTTGTGTGATCTGTGTGTGCTATGTTGGCCCCCGAGTGTGCAGTGCAATACGGCTTGCGTGCAGTCCACAACCCCTCTTCTCCCGGCGACATCTACATTGGATTCAAAGACAAAATGTTCACTGGGTGTGTGTGCAGCTCGTCCCGTAGCGCTAAACATAGTTCGCCATTGTGCGCGTGCAGTTCGCTATCGTGGCATTTGTTGTTGTTGTAAAATGTGTGTAATTATTGAGAAGTTCATTTTAACATGCATGGATGATTTCATTTTCATGAAAGAATTGTCATGATGTAGTCCACTTCGAGGAGCCTCCGCGGTTCACTTTGTTCTCTCGGAAAAGTGCGGTTCACTAGTTAATAAAAAAATAAGAAAAAAGGAAAAAGAATATGCAGTTCAGTATTGTGGTTTACTTTGGGAAACACTAAAAACTGTAGTTCACTAGTCTCGCTTATGCAGTCCCGATGTCTTCAATAATTTTTTTAAGAAGACCAAAAAATTCATGCAATTCACTCAAATTTGTATAGCATTTCATTCCCTCGTATGAAAAAAGTCCACTCCGAAGAACTCAGTACACTTCATTTGGTTCACTTGGTAAACAGAAAACAAAAACATCTCAAATAAGCTTATTAGATGTAGTTCACTCGCTCAGTCCTTGCGATCCACTCGCCCGGTCTACGTGCGTAAAAAATAATAAGTATGAAAAAAGACAAGAAAAACTCATGAGGTTCACTTTTGCTAATGTCGCGGTTCACTTATTCTTAATGTGAAGTGTAGAGAAAATGCTACAGAAACGACAAAAAAAGGAATGCGGTTCACGTCTCGATATTGTTGCGGTTCACTTACGCCTGATGTGAACCGCATTCCACTTCTTCGTGTGGGAAAAATTACGTCTCACAAAAGAGAAAGCCATGCAGTTCATTTGCCTGTATAATGCAGTGTGATTTTCCGTCTGAAGCAGTGCGGTTTTCTGTCCGATGCAGTTCACCCGTCGATTTTGGTGTCGCGAAAAACAGAGTGTCCGCATTTCGGTAAAATCAAAACTGCTCTTAAACTGTAAGGAATTAGAGAGGGTGTTCTACATGAAAAAGTTGCATCTCGTCGATATCTTTCCAACGGCGTATCATTTGAATCATTCCGACCAGCGGTTTGTAAAAATTCGTGGAAAAACGGCCGCTGCCACACGTCGTCCGCCGCACCATTTTCAAAATTAATTTAAAACCGTGAGGAATCTCAGAAACATTTCTACATATGAAAGTTGCGCCTCGTCCGTAGCTTTCCAACGGCGTATCACACGCCCCGTTTCGACAAATGGTTAAAAAACTGGAGCGAAAACAGTACCAAAAAATTGGAAAAATTTGAAAAAACAGAATTCCGCGATTTAGTAAATTTGAAACTGCTCTTAAACCGTAAGGAATTAGAGAAAGTAATATACACAAAAGTTGCGCCTCGACGATATCTTTCCAACGGCGTATCATTTGCTTCATTCCGACAAGCGGTTTGCGAAAAAATGCGAAAATACGCTCGCTGCCACTCATCGGGCGCCCACCGTTTTCGAAACTGCTCTTAAACCACGAGGAATCTAGAAAAAAAATTAACAAGGCGAAGTTGCGCCTAATTCATAGCTTTTCAACGGTATATTACACGCCTCGTTCCGACAAACGGTTAAAAACTGGATTAAAAACAGTACAGAAAAAACACCACGTGCAGTTTTTTGCGACAAGAAGTTCACTAGTGTGTGTACTGCAGTACCTTTGCTTCAGAAAGTGCAGTGCCCTCGCGTTGAACGTGCAGTTCAGAAGTGTGGGCAGATTAACTATTCTATTATTATTGGAAGAATAGATGAGCTGTATATATATATATATATATATATATATATATATGTATATATATATATATATATATATATATATATATATATATATATATATATATATATGGTGGGTCTATTCTACCAACACCCTTAAGACCTTATTGTACCAACATCTCTCTTATTCTGCCAACACCTCCCGACTCGCACCCAGGGGCAACCGAACCATATGAACCGCGCGCACACAAAAAAAAGGTCCACCCACCCAACCTACACACGCACAACCCCTGCCCCGCACCCCACCTACACACGCACGACCACCGGCCCCGATCCCCTCCACCTTCGTCCACCTTCCCCCCGATGTGCCCCCGCCTAGCCCTGCGACCGCTGGCTTGCCCCCACCTACCACTCTACCTTTCTCCGACCACCGCCCCCCGGCACCGCACCTTCCCCTCACCCCACGCGCCACCTTCTACGCCGGCCACCACCTTTCCCCTCTTACTCTCATGCCACCCCCGGTAATGGCGAGATCCGGCCGCCACCGGGCCTCAGCGCGGCCTCAACCACCGGATCCGGCCGCCACGGCCATCGGCGCGGCCTCAACCATCGGATCCGGCCGCCACCAACCCTAGGGCGGCATCCTTTCGCTGTGGCGCGGTGGCGCAGCCACTGGCTACTGCCGGCACCAGCACCTCCCACTGCACCGTCGCTTTGCATCCATCTTCATCCCTTCCCCCCCGGTCGCGCAGCTCGGTTGCGGATCCCATGCAGCTCGGTTGCGGATCCCGTGCAGCTCGGTTGCAGCCCCGTTGCAGCTCGGTTTGTGGATGGACCTCACTGACCAGGGCCCTCCCTCGATCCAGCAAAGATCCTGGGCCTGCGACGACATGGACGGCCGTGCCTCCTCCCCCGACCTCCCTCACCTCCCCCCGCACCCCTCACCGCCGATTGTCTCCTCCGACCCCGACCCGTCCCTAGCCGCTCAAACACGAATCTGGCCCGCCCTCACCGCCAGACACCGGTGAGATCCTCATCTCTCTCTTTCTCGTCTCATCCCCGCTCTTCTCCTAATGTCTCTGTATCCTCTCTCGTGTGTTATTGCTTCAGTGTGAATTGCTAGTTTGGATTGGTGGCTGCGAGTGAACCGCGTGGTACTGTGCAGCTCGACGACGTTTTCATGCAGCTCGATGGCGTGGCACTGTGCAGCTCCGGCAGTGTCAGCTCGTGGGTGTGTGCAGTCCGGCATTGGTTCATTTTAAATGTTTATGCAGAAGAGGGGTGCTTCGAAGCCTGAGACGGTCTTTTTTTTGCTGCGAGGTTCTCCAGTGCGGTGGTTGCAGTCCGGCAAACCCCCAGTTTGGTGGTGCATGAGGATTGCAGTTTATCTCGGTTGGAGAACTGATAAAATGGATTGCAGTATCATTATAAGAAAAGTGCTTGTGGTTCACTCATTATGTAAAAAAAATGCAGTTCGTTTGTAAGGATGCTTGTGGTTCGGTTGCTATGTAAAGAAAATTGTAGACACATGCAGTACACTACTTTCGTCCTGTGCAGTTCAGAAACAAACACACGGTTTCTTTTTTAAAATGTTGTTCACTAGTTTCTGCGTTGTGGTTCCCTTTTGCCGACCGAAAAAATGCAGTTCTCTAGTCTCGACCACGCGGTCCACTAATCTAGACCATGTAGTCCACATAAGCCTAAAAAAGAAGTTAGAAAAAGACAAAAAAAATCATGCAGTTAACTTAGTCTCATAGCAAAAAAACACATGCAGTCCCCTTTGTCGATATTGCAGTGCGGTTTTTCCTCTAACGCAGTGCCGTTGACCGTCGAATGCAGTTTGGTTCGTCCGAAGTAAAAATGAAATACACAAAATAACAACTATAAAACAAAATCATGCAGTTCGCTTGCCCGTCTGATGCAGTGCGGTTTTCAGTCTGAAGCAGTGCGGTTTTCTGTCCGATGCAGTACACATACCGATTTTGGTGCCGCGAAAAACAGAGTGTTGTGGTTCACTTCTTGATAGTGTTGTGGTTCACTTACGCCCGACGTGAAGCGTAGTCCACTTCCTCGCATGAGAAAATTTACGTCCCACAAAAAAGAAAACCATGCAGTGCGCTTCCCCGTCTGATGCAGTGCGGTTCTCAGTCTGAAGCAGTGTGGTTTTCTGTCCGGTGCGGTTCACTCGTCAATTTTGGTGTTGCGAAAAACAGAGTGCCCGCATTTCGGTAATTTCAAAACTGCTCTTAAACCGTAAGGAATTAGAGAGGGTGTTCTACATGAAAAAGTTGCGCCTCGTCGATATCTTTCCAATGGCGTATCATTTGAATCATTCCGACCAGCGGTTTGTAAAAAATTGTGAAAAAACGGCCGCTGTCACCCGTCGTCCGCCACACCATTTTCAAAATTAATTTAAAACCGTAAGGAATCTCAAAAACATTTCTACATATGAAAGTTGCGCCTTGTCCGTAGCTTTCCAACGGCGTGTCACACGCCTCATTTCGACAAACGATTAAAAAACTGGAGCGAAAACAGTACCGAAAAATTGCAAAAAATTGAAAAACCAGAATTCCGCGATTTAGTAAATTTGAAACTGCTCTTAAACCGTAAGAAATTAGAGAAATTAATATATACGAAAAAGTTGCGCCTCGACGATATCTTTCCAACGGCGTATCATTTGCTTCATTCAGACAAGCGGTTTGCAAAAAAACGCGAAAATACGCTCGCTGCCACTCGTCGGGCGCCCACCGTTTTCGAAACTGCTCTTAAACCACGAGGAATCTCGAAAAAAATTCAACATGGCGAAGTTGCGCCTAATCCATAGCTTTCCAACGGCGTATTACACGCCTCATTCCGACAAACGGTTAAAAAATTGGATCAAAAACAGTAACGAAAAACACCGCGTGCAGTTTTTTCGACGAGAAGTTCACTAGTCTCTGTATTGCAGTGCGCTTGCTTCAGAAAGTGCAGTGCCCTCGCGTTGAGCGTGCAGTTCGGAAGTGTGGGCAGAATAACTATTCTGCCAATATTGGCAGAATAGACGGGCTGAGGAATAGTTATTCTTCACCCCCCTCTATTTTAACGTCAATGCACTGTAATTTTACGTTCCGTAAATTTTATATTATTTCAGACGTAAAAAGAGAACGTAAGAAAATATATAATCGCCGTAATTTTTTTTTATGTTTCGTAAAATTACAAATATAAAAACATAGTGTAAAATGTACATAAAATGTATTTTTTTGATCTTATGACCTATTTTTTTTCCCTTATGCCAAATTTTACGCATTGAATCAATATGAATGTAATTATTTGTATTTCAAATGTAATTTATTTATGAAATGATCGTAAGATTACCTCGGGTGAAGAATAACTTATTCTATATATATATATATATATATATATATATATATATATATATATATATATATAGGAATAATACATACTACAACTGGGTGTAGTTACCCCCGTTCCCGATGCCATCCGAGCTGGTCTCATAGGCGGGTGTTGATTAACGGGTTTGGTCAGCCTTTTTTCTCTCCGCCCGATAAAACAACCCAGCCGTATAGTTCCGATTTTTATGCATGGATAATATATAACTACCTCACGTCCGATGACAGCTAGCCTCATATCTGGTTCTCGTGTGAATAAAATTTTGTAATGGCGGCCATGACAATTGTTGCCAATTGGATCAGACGCATGGATGTATGTAACATGGTATTCATCCACCAGATCCAATCTTTATATTATTTCTAAATGGTTTCATATATAATCTGAATTCTTTGCGATCTGCAGGTATGACAACCTTCGATCCACTGCCTTTGCTTGTGTTGACCCTGCGTTGCGGTTCCTACGTGTGAGAGACGGTGTGATTAAGATCTCTGCATGATGAGTTGATGACTAATGGATGAAGCCCATCATCGCACATTTGTTTCTCCTGACTGTATGCATGGGATCACCGCCGTGACACCGTCACCGATGAAGATTCGTCCATCCGCTTGCGGTTTGATCGATGGCTTCCACCAATTGCTTGTGGTACTAGGTTGCACCAGCATGCAAGCTACGAGCCAGCGGCCGCCAAGGTTGAAGGATTGCGTTGCCTCCGTCGTCGATGGCGTCGGCGTCACCGCCGCCGCCCATCGATCGGATCACGACTTCTGCATCGACCCATGCTACGGAATGTGCCGAGCCTATCACTACCCCATCACTGCCTGGATTGCAATCCAATACTCAAGTTATAGATCAGCACACGTACATGCATGAACATGCATCACCGCCAATGGAAGAACTATGTACAATTTGTTTTTTCTAGCTAGTACGTACAATTGCTTGAAGATGCAGTATTTGTAATTCATTTTTCTACGTACATGTACGCACTTGTGCTAATTGTTATAATGTGCAAAGCCCATCATATATATTCTACGTGTTAGTGCATAGAGAATAGAACAAACACACGTGTACTCTACTATATTTCAATTAGGAATATATACCCCTTTCCTAAAAAAAGGAATATATATACTCCTAATTGGACATACTCCATACTTTTTTTTGAACACGGTACAGACGCAAGTGCTCATACATACGCGCATACACTCATCCCTATGAACGCACACAAGCACACCCTACCCCTATGAGCACCTTCGAGAGACTGAGCCGGCATATCATCTTGAGATTTACGAAGTTACCATAGGTACCTTGTCATCGACGGGAACGTCTCCTCCCACAGAAACCGCATCGCCGGAAATCCTGAAATAAATCCAGTAATAATGCGATCACCAGGACTTGAACCCTGATGGGCTGGGGATACCACTGTCCTCTAACCATCCAACCACAGGTTGGTTCGCACATACTCCATACTCTATTTTTTTTAGATACTCCATACTACGTACAACATACTTCTTCTTTTTAGCGGCTGTAAAAAAAATACTTCATCCTTTCAGCACACATACTTCTTTCTATATTAAATACTACCATATATATACTCCATATTCCCTTAACGAAATATCATATACTCCATACTTTCTTCTAAATAATATACTCCATACTTTCTTGTAAATAATATACTCCATACTTCCTCTAGTATAGATACTACTACTTTGATGCATGGCCCCTGAAGATGCACGTTATGTGTATCTCGTATACTTTAGTCCGAAGTATCAATACAATATATTTGCAGAAGCATGTCTCTTCCATTCAACCCGATCGATCCGTTTGGAATGCCAAGAAATCAGCAGGTAGTTGGAACTAACGCACGCCATTTGTTTAATTAATTTATTAATTAGACGGTAGTTTGTTCGCCGCTATCGGATTTTAGACCTATATCCACTAACCCATTTGGTTTAGAGACACGTGGAGCACAAGCACCTAGGGGGTATATATATAGGGTGGGTCTATTCTACCAACCCCCTTAAGAGTCTTATTCTACCAACAATAGCTTATTCTGCCAACACTTTGGCACTGTCCGCACATCTGAACCGAAACCGCCCAACCGAACAGCAACCCACCCACCCACCACCGCGTCCCACCTTCTGCCCTCGGCCAACCCCACACCCCGTGCCTCCCCGCCCACTCCCTCTCCTTCCCACCTTCTTCGCCGCCGGGCCGCCGGGCCGCCGTGCTGGCCGCCGCGTCCACCCCCTGCTACTTCCTTCTACGCCAGAGCCCCTCCTCCTCACACACGCATCCCCGAGGCCCCAACGACCTTCTTCTGCGCTGCCACACAAAACACCGGATCTGGCACGCCGACGAGCTGCCCCCGAGCCCCGAACCGATGTGTCTCCCCTCCCAAGAGCTCACCGCTGCCGCGAGCCGTGCACGGCAGGCCAGGAGGCGGCCATCAGCGGAGGTGGCTTGCTCGGGCTGGCCTGCCGCAGCGCGGCGTTGACCCTCCTCGTCGAGGGAGACGAGGCAGCCAAAGGGTGGCGGCGGCGGAAACCGCCGGATCTCGTCGATCCGGTCGAGTTGGCGGCGGAAGGCGACGGGGATCGGCCAGATCCGCGGCGGGGAGGCATGATTTGGTGCAGTTTCCGGCAGAGAAGGGCGGCGCTCCGGGACTCGGTGCGGCCAGGGGCTCTCCCGGCGCCAGACCTCGCCGGGGCCCCGGGCCTCCTTCACCATCCCGCCGTCGCCCCCAACCTCCACGGCGGCTGGGCCACAGTTCCCCTCCCCTGACGACCGCCTCTCCGTGCAGTTCGGCTTCGCACCTGGTGCAGTGCAGCCGGATCCCCGCGAGCAGTGCGCCGTACTGCCTCCACCGGGTCGGCCCTCCATCTCGCGGGTGCGCTCCGACGACCACCGCGATGAGGTCGGGGTGCACATTGGCCTCCTCCAGGAGATTCTCCTCTGCCTCCCTCTCGTCCTCTACAGTTCGAACGACGACGCCTTGAAGTTCAGGGTGACCCATGTGAGAAGCCCCGTCTGTCCCCCTCCTCCACCTTCCTCTCCTCGGCGCGAAGCTTCTGCAGTTTGTGGCGTGTGTGGATGCAGTGCAGCAGGCGCATGCTTGTAGTCCGCCAGCGCGGCAACTGGGGAACCACATGGGAGCACCACGAGCTTCACGCCGGCGCCGGAATTGTGGGTCTCGTCACCACAGCAGGACACCACTGCCTCCTCCGCACGGTGCAGTCCACATCGCAGCGCAATGCGGTGCATCGGAATGGAGGGAGTAGTTCTGAGCACATGCGCCTGCAGCCCAGAAAAATCCGCGGTTCAATTGCTATCGTGCAGTTCGTTTTGAGGGTGTTCTGATTGTAAATTAGTTATGTTTCAAAACTTATTGCAGTGTTTTTAGAGAACTCATTGCAGTTCGGTGGCGCGCTCTCTGTAGTTTGGAAGCGGCCAGGGCGCGTGGTGTGCAGTTCGGTTGCGCGCTATGGAATTCAACAATTAATTTGTTGTTTGTTTTTAAATGAAGTTCATCTTACCTTGCTTGGTGGTTTACTGGAAAAAGGACCAAAAAAGGACGAGATGTTATTCTGAAACTTGTGCGGTTCACTACAGGGGTCTTAGCAGTGCACAACTACACCACGAGCTGGATGCAGTCAACCCCTTGCAGTACACATCGCGAGAGTTGTGGTTCAGAAAAAAATTTGGGCGTTCATAAAAAATGTGTCGTTGAATTTTTTTCTGCACCTCACATTGAGAGTAAGTGAACCACAACACTACCAGAAGTGAACCGCAACACTACCGAAAAATGAACCGCGTGAGTGAATTTGTAAAGGACCTTTTCACGTTTTGAATTGCGTGGATGAATTTGTAAAGGATCTTTTCACGTTTTGAATTGCGTGGATGAGCCAAAAGAACTGCATTAGTTTTTTCGACCAAATTTGTTTCTTTTACTTTTCTTTAGTGACGCTTACGACAAGGTGAACTTCAGTGCCTTTTGTTTTGCAAAGTGTACTGCCAAGTTTTTTTCAAACGAACTGCATCGATTCTTAAAAAATTATAAATTATGTGCATACAAATTTGCAAAAATAATCCCTGCAAAATTAATAAAAAGTGAACTCTTCTGTACATTTTTTTACAAAAGTGAACTCCTCTGTACTATCCACCTGTACTACAAATCCAAAGAGACATCTTTTTATGAACTGCGGAGGCATCTGTTTCTTCGTCGCAGAATAGCCCGTGAACTGCAAAAGAGAGTTTCTGAACCGCACGCGCTGGCAAAAACTGTAGTGCACTGAATAAGGCACAACAATTGAGCTACAAGTAACAAGAAAAGCATTTCCTCGAAGGCCAGACCGCACAGCATGTATTTGTGCTGGACTGCAACGCCGTGCACACTGGACCGCACGCAAGGCACACTTGAGTGTAATTTGCAGAGGTCGTCGAGAAGGCCGCTGTAGATCGAGGTGCAAACGGGAATGTGGCGCCGAACTGCACGGCCGCGCAAGAAACTGCACACGACGAAGCGCCTGAGACCTTGCGAGCTGCTGCCCACGCACAACGGACTGCACACACGCATGCACCGCACTGCACAGACGCGCCGGAGGCAAGCTTACCTGAAGCAGCCCACACTACTTTTTGCAACCCTGAATCCGGTAATGACCGCCTGAAAAACAAAATCAAAATGCAACCAGGCCCTACTACAGCTGGGCTGCACGCACGCTGCACTGCACCTCGAGGGCCCGTGCACTGCAACAGCCACATGTCGCACTGCTCCCGCGAGGAGGGGAGGTGGAAGAAGGTTCAGAGCGTCAGCTCATCGGCGGGAACTCACCGTCTGGACACGCGAGGACACCCCAACCCCACCGGTAAGCAGGAGATCGAGGTGGAGGAGCGGATGCTCGAGGCCGGTGGCTGCAGTTCCATGGCCGACGACGAGGGGTGGCCGGACGTGTGCCTGGACTGGCGCGGGAGGTCGGGATTTGGCGTGTTAGAAGACGCAGGGGACGAGCTGCAGGCGCCGGAGCAGGGGAGATCGAGCGATGCCGCTTCAAGCCCCGGATCCGGGTGAGGCCATGACGGGGACCCAGCCCGACGCCCTGCCAGAGAAGAACAGGAGGGGTGAGCTCCTCGTCGGGACCAGATCGATGGAGTAGGAGGGGTACTCCCCATTGTGGTCGTTGTAGGCGAACGATGGAGGAGGAACCTGTCGCCGGGGGGGCCGGATCCGGTGGCCGTTGTAGTCCACCACCATCAGGGAGGCCAGATCCGGTGGCCGTTGTAGTCCACCGCCATCAGGGAGGCCGGATCCGGTGGGTTCTCGCCGCGAGCCCACGGTCGGATGCGGTGCTCGGGCGACGCTGGTGCGGATGAAGTGTTGGTGGCTGGGGGAGGGGGCGGAGCGGGGAGGCGGTGGTTGAGGCCACGGTGACCGAGGCGCAGGGGTTCTGGTGGCGCGGCGGCCCCGGCGAGGAAGAAGGTGGGGGGAGCGGGGTTTCGGGATTGAAGAAGCCAAGAAGGCGGGGGTCGAAAAAGTCGCGTGCAGTTTTTTGCGACGATAAGTTCACTGGTGTGTGTACTGCAGTGCGCTTGCTGCAGAAAGTGCAGTGCCCTCGCGTTGAGCGTGCAGTTCGGAAGTGTGGGCAGAATAACTATTCTGCCAATATTGGCAGAATAGACGGGTTGTATATATATATATATATATATATATATATATATATATATATATATATATATATATATATATATATATATATATATAAGCCATGGTATATATATAAGCCATGGGATGAAACTAACCTTGATGGAAAACAACAGTTGTTCCCAATATTGTCCTGTGTAAGTACATCGAAAGGCATGTTAAGCACAACAGGCTAAACATCAATCAAATATATCCATGGTAGACAGCATAATCTCCAAATGATAGCTTCAGTGTGTAGGTTTAAGCATGCTAGTTAAGCAAAACAAGAAGTGGAAAGGTGTGTTAACTGCACAATTAATACTTGCACATATAGAACATCACATTGTGAATAACTGAAATAAACAAGGCATACTACGAACAACCAAAGATATCAATTGAAACTGGACATATGCTAACTACAAACAACCGAACAACCAAAAACTGTTAAAAGAGGCATATGCTAGCTATAACAGGCTTAACAGCAAGCAAATATAGTCATTCATAGTGGTACTGTTGAAATTGCATAGAACGTAGCTTGTGCTTAAACATCAAATTGTATAATTGAACATCACAATGTGAAAAAAGAGGGGGCGTATTACCTACACCAGGCTTAACAGGAAACAAATATGGTCGTTGAACTAGTATTGATGAAATTGTACTACACAGTAAATAGTTGCACATATAGAGCATCACATTGTGAATAACTGAAATAAACAAGGCATACTGGAAACAACCAAATATAGCAATTAAAACTGGACATATTCTCACTACAAAAGGGGTTCGACAAAACAAATCATGGGATTCCCCCTGTGAAGAGGCCCGGCAAAACAAATCATGGGTTTCTTCACTTGTCACAGATGGGCTCCTTCCCATTGGAAGAGCACGGACTCTGGGTGCGCTCCATGTTGTCGCAGATGGGCTCCTTCCCCTTGGAAGAGCACGGCTGTAGGGTGCCCTCCCTGATGTTGCTGATGGGCACTTTCCCCTTGGAAGAGCCGGAGAGGGTGCCCTCCTCGTGGTCGCCGTCGATGAGGTCTGACTTGGCAGCTGAGGATCCCAAGCCAGCGTCGTAGAATGTGTCCTTCAGAAATGACAAAAGGGGCTCCATGGCGATGAAGGATGGCACATTGTTGACAACGAGCCAGAGGAGATCAACGGCAGGGCCATCGATGAGATTGACGGCGGTTGAACCCGAGGGGTTGGGGGTGGGCAACTTAACCTGTGACATAGCCCGCGTCAAGCCGTCACTGTCGACGACCTCGATGTCATAGCCGGCGTTCGCGACATACCAGAATACTCTAGCCCGCTGATTGAAAGCCTGCGGCTAGTCATCGTCGTCAGCTTCCTCAGTGGCCACCTCGCCGACGTCGGTTGAAGAGGCCGTGATAAACCTATTTTGGGCCATTCGCTCCTCGAGCTCCCCGGGAAGCGTAGCCAGGCTTAGGCTACAATGCTCTGGAGTGGGGGGAGGGGGATGGGGATGGGGATTTGTGGGAAATGGGGCATTTCGCAGGCGTCATCTAAGAAACTCAGGGCGGCGAGGGTATGTAGATCGGTGGGTAACCTGCACGGGCAGACCGGCAGAGGTTAACGATGGAGGCGGCATGGCGGCGGTGGCGGTGACCTAGCTAGGTTTCAAGCGAGGGATGGGTGGTGTGTGTGTGTGTGAGCGGAGGTTTTGGGGTGTGTGTGTGGAGAGGGGCCAAGGTGGTGTTTCAGGAAATGCCGCGGCTACTAAAAATTTTACTAGGCGGGAGTAAAATGCCGGGGCTACTGAAAATTTGGATCAAGGGATTGAAGCAGAGCGGGAGTAACAAACATCGCACACGGTCCAAACATAATAATCGTGTGCTATCAAACAGAAAAACCCTCCAGGCGAGCAGATATTTTTGAGATTACGAGGGACGCAGGCGGGAGTAAAATGCCGGGGCTACTGAAAATTTGGATCAAGGGATTGAAGTAGAGCGGGAGTAACAAACATCGCACACGGTCCAAACATAATAATCATGTGCTATGAAACATAAAAACCTTCCAGGCGAGTAGATATTTTTGAGATTGCGAGGGACGCATGCGGGAGTAAAATGCCGGGGCTACTGAAAATTTGGATCAAGGGATTGAAGCAGAGAGGGAGTAACAGACATCGCACATGGTCCAAACATAATAATCGTGTGCTATCAAACAGAAAAACCCTCCAGGCGGGTAGATATTTTCGAGATTGTGAGGGAAGCATGCGGGAGTGGGAGCAACAAACATCCCACACGGTCGAAACATAATAATTGTGTGCTATCAAACAGAAAAACCCTCTAGGCGGGTAGATATTTTTGAGAGCGGGAGCAACGAACATCGCACACGGTCGAAACATAGTAATCGTGTGCTATCAAACAGAAAAACCCTCCAGGCGGGTAGATATTTTTTAGATTGGGAGGGAAGCCTCGTGGACCCCAATCTACTATGCTGATGTGAGTGACAGGGGCACGGGCGTGGCACACGGATAGTCTGAGGGAGCTGTGTCTGTTGCGTCCCCAATAGCTAGGTCTCACATCTGTGGACCAAATATATGTATGAAAAGGGTGGTTTGATGTTCAAATACCCAAAGCACAACCTTGATGTGGCAGCTGTCTCACAAAGCGCACATTATTGCTAGTCCGCCACCCCACCCCCCACTTTGTGTCGGCGGGAGGGGAATCCTAGCTATGAACGCATGCCCCCAAATAGCTAGGTCTGACATCTCACCCTACCATAACACAAACCTATAGGAGTCCATCATGGTCAAACCCCCCTTTCTCTTCCGGTCAAAGGTGGACCGTGTGCGGGCCCACAAATGTGTGCTTGTGGCGCGAGATGGGTGAGACCACATACAAACCACCTGCGGGTGGCCCAACTATATATATATGTATGAAAAGGGTGTGGTGTGATATTTAAATACCCAATTCACAATTTTGATGTGGCACATGTGTGCCTCGCAAATTAACCGAACATCCCCGACCCCACGGAGTTTCAGGAAGTGCGAAGTAGTGCCCCCCCCCCCCCCCCACACACACACTTTGAGTCGGTGGGATAGGGCATCTCACCAAGACGTAATGTAACACGGACCAAGAAGAATCCACCTTGGTCGTATAACCTCTCTCGTTGTTGGTCAAAGTGATAGACATCCACGCGGCCCCACAAATGGGCTAGCTTGTCGATGATATATAACCACGCGAGGGAGTGCTCGAAGACAACCACTGTGTGCATGTGGCCCAAACTTATGTATGGAAGTGTTGTGTGGTGTTTGAATACCCAATGCACAACTTTGATGTGGCACCATGCTTTGGAACCAGAAAGTCCCCACACGGAGCTAGCGAGGGTTCACGACGCGTAGTATATATGTACGTATGTCACCCCACTTTGAGCCGGTGAGAGGGATTCATGCATACGCATGCGCTAAAACTTAGGTCTGGAATCTCACCATGATCTACCTACTATACGGTAACACGATCCAAAGAAGAATAATCCACCCTGGTAACCTCTCTCGTTGTCGGTCGAAGTGATGGACGTCCATGCAGGCCCACGAATATATAGGCTTGCCGCCGATAACCAAGCGAGGGGAGAGTGTCCGAAGACAACCACTGCATGCATGTGTCCCAAACATATGTATGGAGGTGCGTGATGCATGCATATGTTTGAATACCCAATGCACAACATTGATGTGGCGCATGCATCAAAAATCGCAAAAGCCCCACACAGAGCGAGGTTCATGACGCGTCGTGTATGCTCGCCCCCCCCCCACTTCGATCCGATGGAAGGGATTCTTGCGTACACATGCGCTCAAAGTATATTATGTAATCTCACAACATGACCTATACCATAAGACAAACCAAAAATTAATCCCCTCCTAAGTCAAATTAACCTCTCTCGCTGTCGGTCAAAGTGATGGACCAAGCGGGCCCACAGATGGAAGCATCGCCGATAACCGCGTGAGTGAGTGCCAGAGGACACCGCCATCGCTTGCCTGTGGCCCAAACATATGTATGGAGGTGTGTGGTTGTGATGTTTGAATACCTAATGCACAGCTTTGATGTGGCACCTGCCTCGGAAACCGTAAAGTCCCCACACGGAGCGAGGTTCATGACGCGTAGTATATGCTGGTCCCCCCCTCTTCGACGCGTACTATATACTCCTACCATAACACAACCCGAAAAGAATCCTCCTGGTCATCAAATTAACCTCTCTCGTTGGGTCAAAGTGATGGATGACGACCTCGCGGGCCCACGAAGGGAAGCGTTGCACGCGAGTGAGTGTCCTATAGGACAACCACTGTCTGCATGTGGCCCAAAGAGGCCGGTGTTTGTGTGATGTTTGAATACCCAATGCACACCTGCCTCGGAAACCGAAATTAAAGTCCCCTCACGAAGCGAGGTTCATGACACGTAGTATGTGTTGGTCGTCCCCTTCCCCGACCGTCTTCGACGCGTACTATATACTCCTACCGTAACACAAACCAAAAAGAATCCTCCTTGTTGGTCAAATTAATTAACCTCTCTCGTTGGGTCAGAGTGATGGAGACGACCTCGCGGGCCCACGGATGGAAGCATCACACGGGAGTGAGTGTCCTATAAGGCAGCCACCGCCTGCATGTGGCCCAAAGAGGTGTTGTGTGATGTTTGAATAACCAATGCACAACTTTCATGTGGCACCTGCCTCGGAAACCGGAAAGTCCCCACACGGAGCGAGGTTCATGACGCGTAGTATATGTTGCCCCCCCTCTTCGACGTGTACTATATATATACTCCTACCGTACGTAACACAAACCAAAAAAAGAATCATCCTTGTTGGTCAAATTAACCTCTCTCTCGCAGTAGGTCAAAGTGATATGATGGACGATGACCTCGCGGGCCCACAGAGAGCGTCACACGCGAGTGAGTGTCCTAGGACAACCACCACGTGCATGTGGCCCAAAGAGGTGTAGTGTGATGTTTGAATACCCAATGCACAACTTTGATGTGGCACATGCTTCGCAAACTGGAAATGCACACAGAGGTTCATGATGTGTAGTCCCCCTCACTTCGAGCCGGTGGGAGGGACTCATGACTACGCATGCGCTCGAACTTTGATCTGGAATCTCACCATGATCCACACCGTAACACAGGCCAAGATGAATCCACCTTTGGTTAAATGCCTCTCGCTGTCGGTGAAAACTGATAACCTTCGCGGGCTAACGAATGGGAACATCACTGATAACCGCACGAGGGAGTGTCCGAGCTGACCACCAATGCATGCATGTGGCCCGAACATGTATGTATATATGAAAGGGTTGTGTAATGTTTTAAATAACCAATTCACGACTTTGATGTGGCACCTGCCTCACAAAACGGTCAATCCCACATGGAGGCTCATGACTCATAGTGTACTGCCACCCCCCCCCCCCCCCACACACACACACCGCACCACCATCGCCACTTCGACGCATGTCAAACTTTTTCTGCACTGAACTGTCATGTGAAAATTTGAAAAAAAATCAGAGATCATTCGGCTGTTTTTATACATTGATTGATTTCCTAGGGATTTAATGTGCAAAAATTAAATTTGAGCTACATGCACACGTGATAGTGCACCAAAATGGATTGGAAAATCATATGTGTGACCCTGGGTGCATGTTTATTCCCCGTGCAAGAAATTTCAAACATTGAGAATCTTCATTTTTAAAATCCAGTAAATCAAAAACTTAGTTGAAATTCATGAAACTTACGTGGTGTCATATGGACACCAATAGACTATGATATTGTATTTTTTTGTCAAATTTAAGACAAGTTTTGATATAATCTTCTTACAAACGGGAGATTATTAATAATTGGCAACCAATATCGCAAACGGATTATTTATTCGAACCGTGGGCGTTAGACCAACAATGTACGTGCCACGCTTTGGTTAAGCAATAAAGCGGCAGAATTAATCATCAGAAAAGAAAAACAATATACGTGCCGCCATGCGTCCCGTGTGCCGTGCGAGCAGGCGTGAGTTGACAGGACGCATGCGAGCAGTCCGCCGCGCAGGCAGACTGGGAGGCGTGCACGTGTTCGCTGTGCAGTGTCACTGGGAGGCATGCTATTAGCTTTGTGAAATGACGGTAGGCATGCCAGCAGTCCGCTGCACAGGCTCACTAGGAGGCGAGCCAGCCCTTTGACCGCCGCCCGCCTCACTTCCACTGCTCCATATTAATGGTGCGCCCGAGCCGCTAGTCGTAATAGGTGGCCGCACCCCCGTCCACAGTGGTCACCACCATCTGGAGTGTGTGAGGATGCCGCCGAAGCACACCATCGGAGGGAGTGGCGACGCCGGGGCTGGTGAAGCACCCGCGCAACGCGTGAAGCTGGGCATAGAGGTTGCCGTCGCCGCCAACGAGGTCTCGCGCGGGCAGCAACGCGACCTTGACGTCGTCGCTGCCGTCGTGCCTCGCCAGCCGGAGCCGGAGGTCCACACCAACTCCGGCAACGACTCCGACTCCGATGGAAAACCGGTTAGTCATCTATACGCATTTTTGCAGCAAATATATTATGTGTTTTCTCTGGTTACTCCTGCCCCCCTCCCCCTTCATTTTTTTTGGAATAGAAATCCTATGGTTATGTTCTCTCAGTCCATGAAATCAGAGTAAGATTCGTTAGATCCGTGTAGTGTATTGATTGTTTGAATGGTAGCCGTCTAGGGTTAGTGATTAATAGTTTGTTCTGTACAAATGATTTTTGCTAATAATCCGACTAGGGTTAGCGTTCGTGCTAATAATTCGTAGCCAGATCTTGAGAATTGATTTTGAATGTCCTACATATATGTTTGTGCCATTTTTTTGTTCCAGATCTTGAGAATTGATTTTGAATGTCCTACATATATGTTTGTGCCAATTTTCCCCCCAAATTGGTATGCACACTGATGAGGCTCCAGCCAGCACCACCGCCGGTTGTAGATCCTGCACCCGGCAGCACGGGAGAAGCAGCCATGGTCCCCCTGGATCTGAGGAACCCGTAGAATCTTGGGCGGACAGCATAAGCGATCTCCCGGATGCCATCCTTGGGGAGATCATCTCCCTTCTCCCCACCAAGGATGGCTGCCGCACATAGGTCCTCGCATCTCGGTGGCGCCCTCTGTGGCGCGCCGCGCCTCTTAATCTCGACTGTCGGCAGCTATCTGTCGTTCATGATTTTGAACTCCATGGATCCATCATCTCCTCCCACCAGGGCTCCGTTCAACGCCTCTGCATCCCGGCATGCTGCCTACTACACATACCCTGCACGGTGGATGCCTGGCTGACATCCCGTGAATTTGAAAAACTCCAGCAACTTGAGTTCTACCATTACTACGAAAATAGCTTACCACCAACCACTGTATTTGTGCCCTCACCACCGATGTCCATCTCATGGTTTTCCTCCTCTCTCCACACTGCCACCTTGGCCCGGTGCCATCTAGCAGACAATCTGGTACAAATGCTTTGACTCCCACTGCTAAAAAAACTTGCGCTTGTGGTGGTTGATCTGTCTGAGGCCTCACTGCACAGCATCATCCACTCCAGCTGCCCTGCCCTGGAGCGCTTGCTACTTGTTTTTGGAGAAAAAATCCGTATCCGTTGTCTCCAAATAAAGTCGCCTCACCTTGTAAGCATTGGAATTTGTTTTAAATGACAGGAGCTCATCATCAAAGATGCCCCTTCACTTCAAAGGTTGCTCCTTGATTATTGTTGTGCACCTTCGCAAATAACTGTGGTCTCTGCGCCTAAACTGGAGACCTGGGGTGTAATTCGTGATCCGTTTAAAGGTTACAAGATGGTGTTTGGCTCCACACTTATTCAGGTACTGTATATTATCATCAACACTTTTGTAATCATAAGCTACATTTTTCATTTGTGCGCATAAGTTTTATATCATCTTGGAGTACACTTTTGGTACTACTATTATGTTCTATGCTCAATGAAGAGTTTGTCCATGGATAGCCTATCAATGGTGCTGGATTCTGTCAAGATCTTACATATCGGTATGTGGTGTTTAGATCTGAACACGATTATTGGCTCGCTGTGATGCTTTCCATGCCTGGAGAATTTGTATATGGAGGTGATGATTTCACGCACATTCAAAGCCCATATATAATGTACTAGTATTAACCGTTCAGCTGTCGCTCTTTCGACATAATCTTTTTTTAGACATTAACTGTTTTCAATCTTCATGTCTATTTAGGTAGTAACACATGTTCAAAAAGGTATAACCAATTGGTGGCATAAGAAGCATGGGGATTTTCTCAGTTCTCATGACATTCACTTGAGGACAATAACGATGGAAGGATATGCATCCAACCATGCAAACACTAGCTTTGTCACATTCTTCCTGTTGAATGCGAGGGTACTATTGTCCGTGAGGATTAAGTTTTTTAACAAAAAGTTTCTCATAGATGGACACGTTGAACAACACAAAAAGAAGTTTCAGGTGGAGAAAAGGGCTTCTGAACGTGCTCGGCTTCTATTTACAACAACTTCTCATCATGTACCAGTAAATTTTCTGGCCCAGGATCTTGATTTTATGGATCACATCGATCCATTTGATTGTGACTGCCGAAAACTTTGGTTGAGTTAGATGCTATTGCCCTATTCAATCTGGGTTTTGTCTAAACCTGATGAACAATTGATCCTCATGCTTTTGTACCATTTGTAAGCCGGAGTTAGATTTTGTTTCCCTTTTCAACTCGGTTGTGACTCATATTTTCCTTCAAATGGGGCCAATGGCTTGCCATTTCTTTAATTAAATGCCTAGAAATCATAAATGTGTCCTTGGGTGAATGTTTAGGTCCCATTTCTTTAGTTAAATGCTTAGAAATCATAAATGCAATATGGAATAATTATGCATGTGATTACTCACCGTTGAGGCAGCCGCGGCGCGCTCTGCTCGCGTCCATCCGCGCGCTCTGCTCGTCGTTGACACACCGCGGCGTGCTCGGGTCGCGTCCCTCTGCGCGCGCTTTACCAGCGGTTGGGGCCGGCACACGATCACCTTGGGGGCCCCATATGCACACGGTTGCGCCGCGCGCGTTGCCACGATGCAGTTATGTGTGGCACAATGGAGTTACGCGCTGCAAAAACTGCCATCCGGACGTGCCGATATTCCAGTCTGTCCGGCCTCCCCATTTATTCCTGCGGCCATTATAACCTTAGTCTCTTCAACCTTTCGATCGCGCCCCACAACACAAACAAGCACACCCACGACGACACATACAGAGAGGATATATATCTAGCACCACTCCAATGGAGTTCGGCGTGCATCAAGTGGAGACCCACATAAGGGAGAAGGACCTCTCGGTGGTGTACACCAATGACCCAGCCGTGGTGGAGAACTCCATCAACACCATGAAGTAGTTGCTAGCTCAGGATGACAAGTACAAAGTGGTCGGCATCAACCTCCAGTACACCAACGGTCGTGCCGGGTATGATCAGAAGGTTGCTGTGGCCCAGTTGAGCGTGCGCCATCACGTCCTCGTCTGCCACTACTCCCTGGCCACAAGGCCTTGCAAGCATTTCACCAGGTTTGTCAACAGCCCCGACTACAAGTTCGCTTCGGTGGACACCATCAATGATGTAAAAGCGCTCAAGGTTACGGGCTTGGCCTGCAAGAAGCTTGTCGACATCCGTGGCCACTACAGGGTCTGGGGCAGCAAGAAGGAGAAGGACTCCCTTGTTGACCTCGCCTCGGCTATCATCGACCCCTACTACGAAAACATGAAGGAAGGTGCCAAGAAAAATCCTGTATCCTGGCACGGTGCCTGGGTGCGGAGACTGGATGAAGCTCACCTCTAGTTCGTGGTTAAGAACATGTACACATGCTACGAGATGCATAGGCGGATCATTGACATGAGGGAGTGCCTCCTTCCTGTAGACAACGAGGGATCGAGCCACCAGCAGAGCGGCAGCGGCAAGCGTCACAAGAAGAAGTAGATGATGATTAGATATGATCGTTTATCCTAGTTTATTATGCATGTAATTGTTTACTTTGGTGTGTGCAAATGTTATGTGTGTAGTCAGTTATGTAATTGGATGTTTAATTTGGTTATGCAATCATGTCCTTATAAGTATATATGTTGTTGTTCTGTAGACAGAGCATTGATGTTGTGCCGACAGAGCAAATCACGTCGCCCACGGGCTAAACTAGGGAACACGTTGGTGATGATTTCATCAATCGCTGACAATTGTATACCAGCAAGCGTTTGCCCACAACACACACAGGTTATTAGCAGGAATCGTCCGTGTTGTTATCCGTCTTCTCACACATTTCGGATTACTGACCTGTTTGCCGCGTATCACACACATCTTGTTAAGTTGAACCATTTCTGTTGTGTTGGGTAATCGCAAACAGTTCATCCGAGTGAACTGTATGCCATGCATCGCACACACCTTGATCTATATGACTGTTTCTTTTGTGTTGGGTAATCACAAACAGTTCATCCGAGTGAACTGTATGCCCTGTATCGCACACACCTCGAACTGGCTGAACGTTTCTGTTGTTCTGGCTCATCGCAAATAGTACGTATGGATCAACTGTATGCCACGTATCGCACACGCGTCTCTAATCTAAATCGTGCTTGATGTCTCCGCCATCGCACATAGTTCGTCTTATTGGCGACGGTTTTATTATGACACCGTTTGAGAATCATGCATCGCACACAGTTTGGTCGCGGGGTCTCTGATTCATGTGTCGCGTTAGCGGTCGCCTGCAGTAGTGATCTAGCACTATTTTAGTTCTAAATACATCCAATTGAGAAACAAGTAATTCTATACGGAGGGAGTACACGACAATAGGTAATTACAAGAGCAATCCAGAACTTTGTAACCATTGGTTTATTCTACATTTATGTAAGAGTAAATATAGATCCTATAATTTCGAGCAAACGGTGGATAAGGAAACTAACATGCACAGTGATGCTACATAATCAAACAGCAATGAGTGTAGGTATGGTGATAAAGGGCAAGAGGTACTGACAAGAGCACTGCAGTGCGCAGTATTTTTGTGAGATCCTATGATCCCTTGAGAATGGATCACTACCTTTTGCAAATACTTTGTTTGTACTCCTTCAGGATCTGCAATCACCCTCTTCCTTTTGGACATCTATTACGAAAGAACAACATTTGAGTGGAAAAACCTGGTATGATGACACATGGAATAGGTACAGAAAATGGATAGTCATGGCATATTCTCATATATGATGTGTAAACCACTACTGCAGGCGACCGCTAACACGACACAAGAATCAGAGACCCCGTGACCAAACTGCGTGCGATGCATGCATTGCAAACGGTGTCGTAATAAAACCGTCGTCAATAAGACGAACTGTGTGCGATGCCAGAGACATCAAAAATGATTCAGATTAGAGACGCGTGTGCGATATGTGGCATACAGTTGATCCATACGAACTGTTTGCGATGAGCCAGAACAATAGAAACGGGCAGCCAGTTCGAGGTGTGTGTGATACACGACATACAGTTCACTCGGATGAACTGTTTGTGATTACCCAACACAACAGAAACGGTTAGGCAGATCAAGGTGTGTGCGATATACGGCATACAGTTCACTCGGATGAACTGTTTGTGATTACCCAACACAACAGAAACGGTCAGGCAGATCAAGGTGTGTGCGATATACGGCATGCGGTTCACTCGGATGAACTGTTTGCGATTACCCAATCAAACAGAAACGGTTCAACTTAACAAGATGTGTGTGATACGCGGCAAATAGGTCAGTAATCAGAAATGTGTGGGAAGACCGATAACAACACAGATGATTCCTGCTAATAACCCATGTGTGTTGTGGGTAAACGCTTGCTGGTAAACAAATTGTCAGCGATTGATGAAATCATCACCGACGGGTTCCGTAATTTAATCCGTGTGCGATGTGATTTGCTCAGTCTGCACAACATCTACGCTCTCTGTCTACAGAACAACAACATATATACTTATAAGGACATGATTGCATAACCAAATTAAACATCCAATTACATAACTGACTACACACATAACATTTGCACACACCAAAGTAAACAATTACATGCATAATAAACTAGGATAAATGATCATATCTAATCATCATCTACTTCTTCTTGTGACGCTTGCCGCCGCTGCTCTGCTGGTGGTGCGATTCCTCGTCATCTATAGGAAGGAGGCACTCCCTCATGTCGACGATCCGCTTGTGCATCTCGTAGCATGTGTACACGTTCTTGGATACAAACTTGAGGTGAGGTTCATCCAGTCTCCGCACCCAGGCACCGTGCCAGGATCCAGGATTTCTCTTGGAACCTTCCTTCATGTTTTCGTAGTCAGGGTTGATGATGGCCGCGGCGAGTTCAACCAGGGAGTCTTTCTTCATGCTGCCCCAAACCCTGTAGTGGCCACGGATGTCGACAAGCTTCGGGCAAGCCAAGCCCAAAATCTGGAGCGCTTTTACATCGTCGACGGTGTCCACCGTAGCGAACTTGTAGTCGGAGCTCTTGACAAACCTGGCAAAACGCTCGCAAGGCCTTGTGGCTAGGCAGTAGTGGTAGATGAGGACGTGATGGCCCACGCACAACTGGGTGACGGCAACCGCCTGATCAACCCCGGGATGGCCGGCGGTGTACTGGAGGTCGAAGCCAACCACTTTGTACTTGTCGTCCTTAGCAAGCAACTGCTCCATGGTGTTGATGGAGTCCTCCACCACGGCCGGGTTGTTGGTGTACACCACCGTGAGTTCCTTCCCCCTCACGTGGGTGTCCACATGATGCACGCCGAACTCCATTGGAGCATCGCTGGATATCCTCTCTCTATGTGTCGTCGTGGGTGTGCTTGTTGTGTTGTGGGGCACAATTGAAAGGTTGAAGAGACTAAGGTTATAATGGTCGTGGGAATAAATGGGGAGGCCGAATGGCCTGGAGTATCGGTGCGCACAGATGGCAGTTGTTGCAGCGCGTAACTACATCGTGCCGCACGTATTATCGTGGCAACGCGCGCGGACGCAACCGCATGCATATGGCACCCAAAACGTGATCGTGCGCCGGCCCCAACCGCTGAAAGAGCACGTGCGGAGGGGCGTGAGAAGAGCATGCCGCGGCCGCCTCAACGTCGAGCAGAGCGTGCGAAGGGACGCGAGCATAGTGCACTAAGGCCGCCTAAATGGCGAGCAACCACCTGCGTACAGCAGTTCTGGTCAACCGTCTGACACGCTTGGGAGGCGAGACGGCCCATCCATCGAACACGCTGACACACCGATCAAACCTAAACGTGTTCACACCGATCAAATTACCACGCAATGAGTAATTGCAAATCTATTCACACCGATCAAACCTAAACGTGTTCCCACTTAGCACTGGGCTATAAAAACTAGTACCCACTCAAAAATTACTGCACATTCCTCTCCTCATCATAAAAAAACAGGTGTTTCCTCTTAAGTCATTCCTTGCGTCTGCCATGGCCGGTAGGAGGAGTTCTAGGTCGACATATAACCAGGGAGCAAAGACCAAGGCCACGGAAGCACTAGAGAGGTTCCACCGCAACGCGGCAGCCGCAACAGAGATGTCCTGCCGCGCCGCGGGGCCCTCGAACGAGCTCTCATGGACGGGCGAGGGCTCTCACAAGCGCACTCGTCGCGTCGGTGAACTCGACGAGCTGGTGGGGATGAAGTCCTTAGCCAGCGACGACGACATTCTCGCTGGCCTAATTAACCAGCAGGAGCTGCTTGTCGGCTTGGAGAAGCTGCTCGAGATTAGCGATGCCTCGGTTGATAAGGTGACCGGCCTCATCGTGAAACTCATGGGTGACAATGTAAGGCTCCACAAGGAGCTCGACAAGCAGAAGGAGGAGGCCTCCGGCTGGAGGGAGCTGTATCAGAAGAGCGTTGCCTTGCGGATGACGCTGACAGCCGTTGTCCATGAACTTGGGGATGACTTGAAGAAGTTTCATATCAAGCGTGAGCTGCAGGTGGAGGAATCCGTGGCTGCTGTCAAGCAAAGTCATGAGGATGTGAAGAAGGAGCTGGAAGAACTCCTCGCCCAGTGATCCATCGAGAAGTAGAGAGTAGCGACTTCCTTCTTCCTTTTTTTTTCTTCTTCTCTTTTTCATCTGTGTCTTTTGGACGTTGCCGCATGTGGCATTTTAAATTATCCGAGATATGTAAGACAATTATTATCCGTTGCCATTGTCAATTTGTCGTCGTATTATTTCGTTCGTAACCTCGTAGGTACATGTATACGAGTCGAAAACAGGCTAAAAGTCACGTTCTCAGCGAGGCACAAACAAAACAATGCTAGCTAGCGTTGAGCGGGGCCATGGGATCACAAGCTAACACCTTCCGTCTAGGTGCATTAACCGCATGTTAAACAGCGGCTCGGCCGCCATTAATGGAGAAGTTGGGAGCGAGGCGGCGGGTGGAGGTCAAAGAGCTCGCTTCCCGGTGAGCCTGCTCGGCCGCCATTAATGGAGAAGTTGGGAGCGAGGCGGCGGGTGGAGGTCAAAGAGCTCACTTCCCGGTGAGTCTGCGCGGCACACAGCTCGCACGGGTCCCATCGAGCCTGCGCGTCAGACTGCTCGCACGCGTCCCGTCGAGCCGCGCGGCGGACTTCTCGCACTCGACCCGTCTAATCAAACAGCAGCACGCACGCCACCTAGTATGGTCAAATTTTTGCACAAAATACAAAGAGGACCAATAAGCCAGGACCGAGGTAGTACTCTCCAATAAAAAGAGGGACGCGTGGCCGCACGTAAATGGTTAGTGGAACGCCCATGGTTCAAACAATACAACCGTTTGTGATATTAATGTGTCATCTATTTGTTCCAAAATGCCTACGTTGGCTATTAATGTGTGCGCCTTGTCTCAAATTGGACAATTTTTTTACCATGGCATATATGTGCCATATAATGACACTATGCCAAGTTTCATGAATTTCGGGTGAGTTTTGGATTTACGGGGATTTAAAAACCGAGATTCTCAATGTTTGAAGCTGAGCCAGGACGCCGAGATGTTCGTAATTCATTCCCGTTTCTTGCATGGGACCTAAACATGCACCCAAGGACACATGTATGGTATTTGAAGCCATTTTGGTGCACTAGAGCATGTGCTTGTAATTCAAATTTGAATTATGGAGATTAAATGCCTAGAAAACTCAATTAATGTATAAAAAGGCCAAACGAACCCTGAATAATTCCATATTTCAGCGCGAATCTCCTGTTGGTCTACGTTGCCTGTAGAAAAAAATACAAGGCGCGAAGAGGCAGCGACGATTGTCGTTTCGCCCACAAGGGTGACAAGTTCCCTATCGGAACCACGAGGCTTCTTGCTAGAAGCTCCGGTTTGTAAGAGGCTTGTACCAAAACTTGCCCCAAATTGGACAAAAAATTTACCACGGCATATAGGTGACATGTCATGACACGATGCCAAGTTTCACGATTTTCGGATGAGTTTTTGATTTACGGGGATTTAAAAACCGAGATTCTCAATGTCTGAGGCCGAGCCAGTACACCGAGATGTCTGTAATTCATCCCCATTTCTTGCATGGAACCTAAACATACACCCAAGGACACATGTATGGTTTTTGAAGCCATTTTGGTGCACTGGAGCATGTGCTTGTAGTTCAAACTTGAATTATGTGCCTAGAAAACTCAATTAATATATGTATAAAAAGGCTAGACGAACCCTGAATAATTCAATATTTCAGCGCAAATCTCCTGTTGGTCTATGTTGCCTGTAGAAGAAAAATACAAGGCGAGAAGAGGCAGCGATTGTCGTTTTGCCCACAGGGGTGACACGTTCCCTATCGGAACCACGAGGCTTCTTGCTAGAAGCTCCTGTTTGTAAGAGGCGTGTACCAAAACTTGCCCCAAATTGGACAATTTTTTTACCATGGCATATATGTGCCATGTCATGACACGATGCCAAGTTTCATGAATTTTGGGTGAGTTTTGGATTTACGGGGATTTAAAAACCGATATTCTCAATGTTTGATGCCGAGCCAGTACACCGAGATGTTTTGTAATTCATCCCCATTTCCGGCATGGGACACAAACATGCACCCAAGGACACATGTATGGTTTTTGAAGCCATTTTAGTGCACTAGATCATGTGCTTGTAGTTCAAATTTGAATTATGGACATTAAATGTCTAGAAAACTCAATTAATGTATAAAAAGGCCAAACGAACCCTGAATAATTCCATATTTCAGCACAAATCTCCTATTGGTCTATGTTGCTCGTAGAAAAAAATACAAGGCAAGAAGAGGCAGCGATTGTCGTGTCGCCCACAAGGGTGACACGTTCCCTATCGGAGGCTTCTTACAAGAAGCTCCGGTTTGTAAGAGGCTTGTACCAAAACTTGCCCCAAATTGGTCAGTTTTTTTACCATGGCATATATGTGCCATGTCATGACACCATGTAAAGTTTCATGAATTTCAGGTGAGTTTTGGATTTATGGGGATTTAAAAACCAAGATTCTCATTGTTTGAGGCCGAGCCAGGACGCCGAGATGTTTGTAATTCATCCCCATTCCTTGCATGGGACCTAAACATGCACCCAAGGACACATATATGATTTTTCAACCCATTTTGGTGCACTGAAGCATGTACTTGTAGTTCAAATTTGAGTTTTGCACATTAAATGCCTAGAAAACTTTATTATGATGTATAAAAAATGCCAAACAAACCCTAAATAATTTAAAGTAGTTCTGTTCAACCGTCTAGCACCCGTGGGTAAGCACTGTGCGCACGGGTCGTGCTAGCTCGCGCTTCCTTCTTTCCCAAGTTTTCCATATTAATGGTGTTTTATATCCAAACACGCTACCGTTTCCCGCCACTCCCCCAATCGGTTTCCCGCCACTCCCCCCAATTGGTTTCCTGCCACTCCCCCCCCATCGGTTTCCCGCTGCCAATGTTAGTGGTCATAGGAGGCTAGGCGGCGACACACCGGTCATACCGCAGTATACCATTCCAAGCATGTCAATCCGGCGAAGCGCCGCTGCCGTCATCAACCTCCTCGACGAGGAGAACGAGCCAGAGCAGGCCGGAGAGCCAGAATGGTCGTGCGCCGCCGAGCAAGAGAGGCAGCGCGCCGCTGAGCAAGAGCGGCAGCGCGCCGCCGAGTGTGAGCGGTATCATCGCGCCCTAGTGCTTGAGCGGGCCAATGTCTACACACGTGTTCGTCGCCACCCATGGAGCGGAGCGGAGAAAGAGTGGCAAAGCGCTGCCACGCAAGAGCGGGAGAACGCCGCCGCGCATCAGGTGCGGTGCGCCGCACTATCTGAGCGGAGCCGTGTCAGCATCCTATTGACTCAACCACTCGAGAGGCCGTTTCCAGGGCCAGTAAGCATCCTGATTCCCCGCCAGGAATGGGCAGACGCCGTCAGCACCATAATTGCGCCGGACGAAGTTCGCACTGCCAGAATCCACCGCCACGACGCCAATGGGCTGGTCGATTGGCTCTTCGACCTCCTCGGCCCCCTAGGTGCCACCAACGACGAAGCAGAACAAAATACTCATCGCGGCTTGGAATCGACCGTCGCCGATGAAAAATCCTGGGCAGAGATCGATATTGCGGTACAGCAGTTCCGCGAGCGTATCAGACGCGTGGACGAAGGCATGTACCAATTCATGCTCAGCCAAGAGTTCTCGTAGGTTTAGGCCTTGTTTGTATCGTTTTTCGCCCGGTTTTCCACAATTAACTGGGCAACTATCTTGTTCTTAATTAATGAAAAGGCAAAGCTTTTGCTTCTTCCAGCTAGTTTTAAGTAGTAAAAAAATAATGTAACTTTGAATGGAAGTGGTCCGGTATGTAAAGATTGCACACTGTTTCTAAAAGCACAAACGTGTGTGATAGTAAGGAGTAGGTCCCACACGGTGACCATCGGTAAATGCCTTAAACGTGAGGAGGCAACTCTTATCAGCAAGGGGTATCTTCCCATCCGCTAGCCTAGTCGAATAGAAAGCACAAGTTAAGCAAGCTTGGGGCTGGAGCAGTCTAAGGATGGGTGACCGGGTGGGCAGTTGCTATATCTCAAACTTCATTTAAGCACCATGATATGGTCATTACAGACATTTAGCATCTAAAGGTGTCTGTAGTGACCTGTCATGTCGATTAAATAAACCTTGAGATCCTTGTTTTGAAAATTTGGAGAATGATGTTTTTTGTTATTTGTTGTTTTGAAAAATCGGAGAATGATCGAGATTGATCTGTGGGCCCGCCATGTTCTAATTTGGAGAATGATGTTTTTTTGTTATTTGTTGTTTTGAAAAATCGGAGAATGATCGAGATTGATCTGTGGGCCCGCCACACTCTATTTTGGAGAATGATGTTTTTTGTTATTTGTTGTTTTGAAAAATCGGAGAATGATCGAGATTGATCTGTGGGCCTGCCACGTTCTATCCTTTGACCCACAACGTTCGAGATCTATGGGCCTGCACGTTCTATCCTTTGACCCACAACGTACGAGAAGGGTTTGACCATGACGGGTTCCTCTTGGTATAGGTCACGACATGTCAGACCAAATTTAGTTGGGGAACATTTGTTCCATTCCCTCCCGCCGGCTCGAAGTTGGGGAACCGACATCATACGTAACCTGGCTTCCTCGGGGTACGGTGTTCGGTTTGTAATGTAGCTGGTGCCCCATCGAAGTTGTGCATTGGGGATTTGATCACATCACACACCACCCATATATACATATATTTGGGCCGCATGCAGGGTATAGGGTCTTCTGATCGACCCCGTCTCCCATGTGTGGTTTTCAGCGGCACACCTATCTGTGGGCCTAGTCTATATATATCATCCCTTTGGCCGATAATGAGGGTGTTTGGCCATGAATGGATTCCTCCTGGTTCGTGTTACCGCGGGTCATGGTGACATGTCCGAACAAAGTTCGAGCTCATGCGTTCTCAGGATTCCCTCCCATGCGCTCGAAATGGTGGGTTGGATCGACACCCTACGTACGTCGACGTCGTCCTTAATTACTACCTACCTTTCACGGGGGTTGTCCATTTCATGAGGTAGGCGCCACATCAAAATTGTACATTATTGGGTATTTAAAACACATTACCCTTCCAACGTACATCAATTTGGGCCCCATGCTGGTGGTGATGGTTTTGTGGCCCCTCTCGTGCGGTTTACGGTGACGGTCCAATCTATGGGCCCGAGCGGTCTATTATATCCCTTTTTGACCGACAACTGTAGGATCGAAAGTATGTCTAGAGGGGGGGTGATTAGACTACTTGACCAAATAAAACCTAACCTTTTCCCAATTTTAATTGTAGGCAGATTTTAGTAATAATACATGTCAAGCATCACCCTACACATGCAATTCTAAGAGTATAGCAGCGGAAAGTAAACAATCGCATATGTAAGTAAAGGAGGGGATTGGAGATTTCAAACGCAATGAAGACACGGTGGTTTTTGGCGTGGTTCCGATAGGTGGTTCTATCGTACGTCCACGTTGATGGAGACTTCAACCCACGAAGGGTAACGGCTGCGCGAGTCCACGGAGGGCTCCACCCACGAATGGTCCACGAAGAAGCAACCTTGTCTATTCCACCTTGGCTTACGTCCATGAAGGACTAGCCTCACTCGGGGTAGATCTTCACGAAGTAGGCGATCTCCTTGCCCTTACAAACTCCTTGGTTTAACTCCACATCATGTCGGAGGCTCCCAAGTGACACCTAACCAATCTAGGAGACACCACTCTCCAAAAGGTAATAGACGGTGTGTTGTTGATGAACTACTTGCTCTTGTGCTTCAAATGATAGTCTTCCCAGCACTCAAACAACTCCTCACAGATTTGGCTATGGTGGAAGAGGGATTTGAGTGGAAAGCAACTTGGGATAGGCTAGAAATCAAGATTCAAATGGTAGGAATGGAATAGCTTGATCTCAACACATGAGTAGGTGGTTCTCTCTCAGAAAATGTATGGTGGAAGTGTAGGCACGTTCTGATGGCTCTACTTTCTGAGAAGGAGGTGGTGGAGGGGTATATATAGCCTCCACACAAAATCCAACCGTTACACACTTTTGACCCAACTCGGTGGCACCGAAACCATAATCTCGGTAGCACCGAACTATGTAAAAGATATGAACGTTAGGAATCTCGGTGGGACCAATACGAACAACTCAGATGGACCGAAGTGCAATGGCTAGGGCAAACCTCATCTCGGTGGCACCGATTGCATCAACTCAGTAGAACCGAAGTGAAGCAATAAGGCAACAGAGAGTTGGCAAGCCATCTCGGTGAGACCGATTTGCAAAACTCGGTGAGACTGAAGTGAGTGCAAATGATTACAGAGAGTTGGCAAGGCCATCTCGGTGAAAACGAGATCCATTTCGGTGGATCCGACTTGTTAGGGTTTTGGCAGTGGCTAAGTCTAGGTGAAGTCGGTGGGTCCGGATAGGAAATTTCGGTGGGGCCGAGTTGGAATGTGGGTTTTGGACATCTTTTGGATAGAGAGAGTGGTTGAGGGTTTAGGAGTACTGTCACTAAGCACTTGAGTAAAAAGACCATTAAGCAACACCTCATCCCCTTTTAATAGTATTGTCTTTCCTATGGACTCAATGTGATCTTGGATCACCACCAAAAATGTAGAGTCTTGATCTTGTGCCAATCCTTGTCCTTAGCATTTTGAGGGGTCCACGTCTCTAGTCCATGCCATGCCAATCATTGAACATCCTGAAATCTTTAACTTGAATGGACATTAGTTCAATGAGATATATGTTGTTATGAATTACCAAAACCCCGAAGGGAGCAAATGTGCTTTCAATCTCCCCCTTTTTGGTAATTGATGACAACATATAGATCAAAGCTTTGACAAATGATTAAATGAATGAAATACATCGTCGCTTTGAGAAGTATGTGATAAGCAAGAGCTCCCCCTGAATTTGTGCATTATTAAAAATTTGCGTTTGAATGCAAATGCACAATCGATTAGGCTCATGGGTCACTCTTCCATGTCACATACATCCTGGTGGAGCGTGCAAAATGATATGATTGGAATAGCAAGCACGCATCACCAACATAAGTGAGTGAGTGATCATACAAGATAATGATAGAGATAAACATAGATCATCACAATAAGCATAGTATGATCAACCACAAGCATAAACGACAGAATATCTCACAGACACTGTAGCAAGCACACACATCAAACAAAGTACCAACAAGCAACAAAGTACCAACAATCAAATAGTACCAAAAGAACTCGAGAGAAACAAAACAGAAACACTCTCTCTTGAAGCCTATGATCTATACAAATTCTCCCCCTTTGGCAACAAGTACCAAAAAGATCGAATAGGTATAGGACTAATCAGCACTCTAAGCACGGTCCTTCGAAGCTCCTGAAGGCGATCTCCTGCTGGCAGCTCCGGTGTGCGTAGATGGTGTTGTAAGAAGAGCGTCCGCGAAGGCTTCTGCAGAAGTTTGCTGGGCTGGTGGAGTGGATACCGGCGGTGGCACTGTGGCAGCAGCAGCAGGTGCAGAGACTGTGGTCCGTGGATCCACAACTGGCACTGCAGCAGACCTGGCTGCCCTAGGCACTGTCTGAAATCGCTCTGTGGTTGGTCTATCATCTCCACTCTCATCTGATGGAGCTGTCTTGATAGCATCAACATCATTCTGCAGCTGCTCCACTGTAGTCTGTATCTCTGTGACCATGATATCTAAATCATGGAATTTCGTCTCAATTATCTGCTCTAAGCTAGCCTGGTGTTGGGTGAGGTTGGCCAGACTTCGCTCAATCCTCAGGGTGGCTTCAAGCAGATAAGCCATTTGGTCAGACTTAGACTTAAGATTTGCAATTGGAGCATTGGGAGCTGATGCCTCCTCGGCTGCTTTTGCTTCTTTGGTTTTGCGGATCTTCTCTTGAGCTTGTGCTGAAGTAGGATGCGAAGGATCCATCACTATCACATTATCTTCAAAATCTGGACACAATGGCAAATGCTCTCGATCAAGAAGGTATGTGCTGGTTCCAACCTTGGAATTAATCAATATCTGAATATGTGGAGCATATCCGCACGATCTCTTCTGATCAGCTGCAGTCCTCTTGATAGTTTCAACTATCAGGCTCATCACCTTGAATTTCTGAGGTGTATCAAACAAATGCAGCAAATTGATGGAGTGGCCACGAATCATTTTGTCATCTCCTGACTTGGGTAACAAGGTGTACCGCAAGATGGTGTTCGTGGTGGCCAATCCTGGTAGCAGATGCTTCACTGATCCAAGCTTATGAGTCTCAATGTCCTTCTGGGGGATAGCAGTGTACATGTTCTTCATGGTGTTGTGATCCATCTTGAGCTTAGCATAGATATCAATGTCATCATCCTCTTCCTTGGGGGCACCAAGAAGACTTGCCCACCCAGAGATGGTTGACTGGTACCTGATACCTTCAGCCATCCACACAATCCGGCCATCTGGATAGAAGTGTGCAGTAGAGTAGAATTGCATTACCATTTCGTCATTCCACTTGGTCAACTTCTGTCTGACAAAGTCATCAACACCTACAATGCTGAAGCTCTCATGGACATGGGGGAAATAATCCTCATTCTCATCGATGTATTCCCAATCCACCCATTTCATGTCACTAACGATGGGCTTCTTATCCAACAGAATTGTTTCGTAGAAATCTTGTTGTTCTCGTGTGTGAAAGCGATAGTCACACGCTGTCTTCCTCCTTGTAGCATAAGGATCTGCTAGTCTCCACTAACGTAGACCTTTATCCTTCCTTAGCATCATGTTCTCCGCAACTGGGCGTGCATCATCATGGTCTAGTATCTTTGGCTTCAATTCCCTGAGCACTAGTGGCTCTTCATCAACATTTACCTCAGGCACTGGGGCCTTGTTCTTCTCAGCAGCTAATAAGTTCCTGGTTGACCTCTTGGGTGCTGGAGCTTTTGGTTTGGACTTGGTGGGGGTAGCAGTCCTGATTGCATCAGACATAAGTTTCTGAGGTTTTGCAGGGGGTGCAGTGGCTGCTGGTTCCTCCTCTTCCTCCTCATCAATCATCATGGAGGGTCTGCCAATCACACGGGCAGTAGTTTTCCTTACTCTCTTCTTCTTTGTACCTATAGATGGTTCTGTGTCACTAGGCTCTTCAAGAGTGAATTGCATAGTCTACTTTGGAACTTTCTTCACAGCAATTTTCTCTTTGGCAGAAGATGGTTTGGTGCTAAACTCCTTAGCAAGCACGACTCTCTTTTTCTTAGTTGCTGTTTCACTAGCAACAAAATCTTCGTCCTCACTGTCTGAGGTTTTCTTCTTCCTTGTTCTAGTAGCTGCCTTAGGAAGATCTGGAGAGCTCCTCTCTCCCTCATAGAAACTTTCTGCAGGGCTTGACCCTTCACTTAGTTCTGCAAGCTGCTCTGACCTGTTCTGGCTGTCACTGGAATCTGACATCTTGCTGAGCTGACCCTGTGAATAGATGGGTATGGGTAGAGTAGATGAGTCATCACAAAAAGCAGAGGTTTTTCATAAAATTTGAGTTCAACTCTTAGTTTCAAGTTTTCATAGGATGCATTTCGGATGGACCGAGTTGATCATCTCGGTGACACCGAAGCACTCTACAGAAACCTTACACGCCATTTCGGTTAGACCGAGATGGGGTTCGGTGGCTCCGAGATGCTAGGGTTTCACTAAGATTTTACTTTCGGTCTCACCGATACGTACAACTCAGTGGCACTGAGACGTACTAGTGCTATGGCGAGAGGCCAAATCGGTGGGGCCAAAAATTTCGAATTGGTCGGTCCGAGATGCATTCGGCGGAAACTTAAACCTAAAATTTTTACTCGCATCTAATCTACGGAGTTTGTAGTGTAACAGGAGTTCTCAATCCGTGGCATGAATTCAGGCAGTCCAATCGTGCATTGAATCGGAAATGGGAGCACGAGAGGGATCGAATCTCACTCTAACTCGGTGGAGACTCTCTACGGCGGCAACGGCGGTGAAGATTGCCGTTGACGACGACGGAATCCGGCGGCGAGGGCGCGCGGGAGACGACGGCGACGTCCGAAGACGAGGGCGGCGGCAGCAACGGGGTGCGGGAACGAGTGGGGTCGAGAAATTTCAACCATTCGGTCCGCGCGATATATATACCCGTACGCTGTCGGTGGCGCCGAGTTGAACAACTCGGTGGCACCGATATGTGTAACTGCACGCAGGACAACACATCGGTGGCTCCGAAACGGTTCAGCTCGGTATCACCGAGATGGAAAACCTAGATCAATCTAAGTGATTTTGGTTGGACCGAGTTTGAGTGAATTGGTTCGGCCGAAATCATTTAGAAGGTTTTGGAGGTTCAGCCCTTTCAGATAGGTGGCTCCGAGTGCTCCTCACCCGGAGGGTCCAAAAATGAGTTGTTCAATTTTTGTGATGCAGCAAGAATAGAATTTGAGACAAGAAAGCATAGATAGCTAGAGAAGGTACTTAGGCATTCTTGTACATCCACTTGGCCAGAAAAACCAAGACAATCAAAACAACAAATGGATGTCCTCGAATGATCAAAACATGCAAACCAACATGCTCACACAATAAGATAGCAAATGAAATATGTGTCAAACATGCACAACCAATTCTAGCATCTATCAAGCAATGGCGATGACTAGGTCATCTATATATGAGTATATTGACTTAGGAGCCAAATGAGAACATTTGATCATAGGTCATACTCATCGTTTAAGCACAAGTGGGGTTGCCACTTTTACATAAAGCATTGATGTGTTCACACCATTAGAATTGCTTTAGCTCAATTGTTTAGAGCAAAGCTCCCCCTAGATGCGATATCCCCCCTAAGAGGGATGAACTAACCTTGGGTTTTGTTGATGATGACTTCATGTAGATGTTGAAGATGTGGATGCTCAATGTTGATGTAGACCATCAAGAGTTGGGAGCAATCCTTTGGAGTTTTGTGCTTTCAATACCTACATGGGTTAGTCCCACACAAGGAACATACAAGGATATCCATAGACATAGAGTGAAATACACATATATGATGTCCATGAATGCATTGAATACCTTGTACCTTGCCTTTCCAACAAGAGGGTTTGTGACTCCATGAACTAGTGCAAAATGTGGAAGTTGGTTGCACAAGTTCTTGCCATAAAGTATATGAGTGAAGTTTGTCGGCGGAGTCACCCTCGAGAACTCTCTAGTTCTTCTTCTTTTGGACCCACATCAACTTGATGGGAATCCTTGGAGTTGTAGTAGCACTTGATGAAGTAGAACTTGATGAAGTCTTGGGAACCCACTTGACCATGGCTTGAGGAGCTTCTTCAAATGAATCAATCTCTTCTTGAAGCTTGTCCTTGCCTTTTAGCTTGTGGTCTTGTGGCGGAAGATCTTCTTGAGCTTGTGTTCCCTTGAAGGAAGTGGGATCATACTTCTCTTGTTGAGGAACAAACTTCGTCTTGGGGTATTGATCTTCTTCCCACTCAACTCCATTGGCATTGAACTTTCGTTCAAAACCAACACCTTGGTTCTTCCGGTGCCTTCCTTGCTTGCATACAATTTCCTCAAATTGCTTACTCCCGGCAAGACTCTTGTAGACACCTTTTTCTATAATTCCTTTCAATAGCATATTTTCTTGCTCAAGTGTAACTTGGCTAAGAGAATTATTAGTGGAATCAATACAACTACTAGAAGCAACAACATTGGATTTAGCATTGTTATTGTTACTACTAGAGGTAGAACCCTTTTTACCCTTGTTGCTAGTTTGCTTAGGTTTAACTTGTGGCATAAAGGTAGACAAGATTAAACGTTTGGCAAGATATGAGGAACTCTTCTTTCGAAGATCATCATTGATAGCTTTAAGAAACTCATGCTCTTGCTCTAAATTTAGCTTCTCGAAGCGTAGCTTCTCATGAGTTCGTAGAAGTTCTCTATGATCCTCTTGAGTTGTTTCATGAGCTAACTTAAGAGCATTTAGTTCTTTAGTTAGACGCTCAATCTCCTTCATAGCATTGTCACTCGTTTCCTCTTGACTATCATGATTACTAGCATTTTCATTATAGCTCACATCACTATCTTTATCAACAAGTAAATCATCATCACCAAGCAAATCATCTTCATCACTATTGAAATCAAGATACTCGGGGTGTGATACCTTGGGGCCTTTTGCCATGAAGCATCTTCCAATTCCTTCATTTGGTGAGTCAAATAGATCATAGGAGTTGGATGACACAAGAGCAAGTCTGGCAACACCTTCATCTTGACTATAGTCGGAGTTGGAGTGATAACTTCTCTCGGAGTGGTTGTCGGAGTCGGAGCCGGAAACCCATTCACCAACATGAGCTTGATGTCTTCTTCTTGTGTAGCTCTTGGATGACTTGTCCTTCCTCTCTGAATCCTTGCTTCTTCGAGAGTGTCTTCGTTCATAACGATCATCTCTACTCCTTCTCTCCTTATGAGGTGATTCATCTCTTCTATGTCTTCCTCTTAGTGATTCGTCTCTTTTCTTGTAGGGAGCCGTACACTCATTGGAGTAGTGTCCGGGCTTTCCACAATTATAGCAATTACGGTCACGACTTGATGATCTTCTCTCATAGTCTCTTGAGCTAGAGCTTCTTTCTTTCCCTTTGTTCTTGTAGAACTTGCTGAACCTTTTCACCATTAGGCTAATCTCTTCATTGGATACTAGCTTGTCACTTGGAGTTGTTGGAGCATCGGTTGAGGCTTTGTAAGCACCACTTGATTTGTTGTGCACCTCCTCTTTGTCCTTGAGTGACATTTCATGAGCAACAATCCTTCCAATGACTTCCGTGGGCTTGAGATCTTTGTAATTTGGCATCATTTGAATCAATGTGCAAACGGTAACATATTTTCCATCCAAAGCTCTAAGTATCTTCTTGATGATGAATTTGTCGGTCATCTCTTCACTTCCTAAGCCGGCAATCTCATTTGTGATGAGAGCAAGCCTAGAGTACATCTCAGCGACTCCTTCACCATCCTTCATCTTGAACTTGTCAAGTTGACTTTGAAGCACATCCAACTTAGATTCCTTGACGGACTCGGTATCCTCATGCATATCAACCAAAGTATCCCAAATTTCCTTTGCATTCTCGAGGCGGCTGATTTTGTTGAATTCTTCGGGACATAAACCGTTGAATAGAATGTCACAAGCTTGAGCATTGTATTGCAACATCTTCAATTCTTCCGGGGTTGCTTCACGATCTGGTTCCTTGCCATCCTCAAAGAAGTCACCTTGCAAGCCAACACGAACAACAGCCCAAACGGCAGGGTTATGACCAAGAATATGCATTTTCATCTTATGTTTCCAACTAGCAAAGTTTGTACCATCAAAATATGGACCTCTACGGTGATAGTTACCCTCACTAGATGCCATACTCTCCTAGGTTGTGAAACCAAGGCTATGATCACCAAAGCAATGGAAATCAAGGCTTACGGAGACCAAGGCTTTGATACCACTTGTAGGATCGAAAGTATGTCTAGAGGGTGTGTGATTAGACTACTTGACCAAATAAAACCTAACCTTTTCCCAATTTTAATTGTAGGCAGATTTTAGTAATAATACATGTCAAGCATCACCCTACACATGCAATTCTAAGAGTATAGCAGCGGAAAGTAAACAATTGCATATGTAAGTAAAGGAGGGGATTGGAGATTTCAAACGCAATGAAGACACGGTGGTTTTTGGCGTGGTTCCGATAGGTGGTGCTATCGTACGTCCACGTTGATGGAGATTTCAACCCACAAAGGGTAACGGCTGCGCGAGTCCACGGAGGGCTCCACCCACGAAGGGTCCACGAAGAAGCAACCTTGTCTATTCCACCATGGCTTACGTCCATGAAGGACTAGCCTCACTCGGGGTAGATCTTCACGAAGTAGGCGATCTCCTTGCCCTTACAAACTCCTTGGTTCAACTCCACATCATGTCGGAGGCTCCCAAGTGACACCTAACCAATCTAGGAGACGCCACTCTCCAAAAGGTAATAGACGGTGTGTTGTTGATGAACTCCTTGCTCTTGTGCTTCAAATGATAGTCTTCCCAGCACTCAAACAACTCCTCACAGATTTGGCTATGGTGGAAGAGGGATTTGAGTGGAAAGCAACTTAGGATAGGCTAGAAATCAAGATTCAAATGGTAGGAATGGAATAGCTTGATCTCAACACATGAGTAGGTGGTTCTCTCTCAGAAAATGTATGGTGGAAGTGTAGGCACGTTCTGATGGCTCTACTTTCTGAGAAGGTGGTGGTGGAAGGGTATATATAGCCTCCACACAAAATCCAACCGTTACACACTTTTGACCCAACTCGGTGGCACCGAAACCATAATTTCGATAGCACCGAACTGTGTAAAAGATATGAACGTTAGGAATCTCGGTGGGACCGATACGAGCAACTCGGATGGACCAAAGTGCAATGGCTAGGGCAAACCTCATCTCGGTGGCACCGATTGTATCAACTCAGTAGAACCGAAGTGAAGCAATAAGGCAACAGAGAGTTGGCAAGCCATCTCGGTGAGACTGATTTGCAAAACTCGGTGAGACCGAAGTGAGTGCAAATGATTACAAAGAGTTGGCAAGGCCATCTCGGTGAGATCGAGATCCATTTCGGTGGATCCGACTTGTTAGGGTTTTGGCAGTGGCTAAGTCTAGGTGAAGTCGGTGGGTCCGGATAGGAAATTTCGGTGGGGCCGAGTTGGAATGTGGGTTTTGGACATCTTTTGGATAGAGAGAGTGGTTGAGGGTTTAGGAGTACTGTCACTAAGCTCTTGAGCAAAAAGACCATTAAGCAACACCTCATCCCCTTTTAATAGTATTGGCTTTCCTATGGACTCAATGTGATCTTGGATCACTAAACCAAAAATGTAGAGTCTTGATCTTGTGCCAATCCTTGTCCTTAGCATTTTGAGGGGTCCACGTCTCTAGTCCATGCCATGCCAATCATTGAGCATCCTGAAATCATTAACTTGAATGGACATTAGTTCAATGAGATATATGTTGTTATGAATTACCAAAACCACCAAGGGAGCAAATGTGCTTTCATCAACAACAGTGGTTGTTTGGCCAAGATAGATTCCCTTGGTCCGTCTTATGGTAGGTCATGGTGACATGCATGCATGTCCGACCAAAGTATGAGTACGTGCATGCGTCCCGCCGACAAGAAGTGGGGGTGGGGCAGGCACCTAGCTATGACCTTAACCCGTCATTATAGATATCCAAGGGGGCTTTTCGGTTTGCGAGGGAGGTGCCACATCAAAGTTGTGCATTGTGTATTTAAACATCACACCCTTTATTCCTACATATATTTGGCCACTTCCAGGTGGTTGTTGTCTTCTAGCCCCTCTCACCCGATCTTCGACGACGTGCCCACCCGTGGGCCCGCGCGTCAAAGTTGTGCATTGGGAATTTGAACATCACACACCACCCTTTTCATACATATATATTTGGACCACATGCTATTGTGGTTGTGTTCTTACCCTCTCTCGCATTTTTTTGTTGCCAAATGGTGCTATATAAAATAGCAGATGCCTCGAATGAAAAACTGCGTGCGAACGTACGCGCAACGGACACGGGTGCACTGGCTTAACCTTGTGCGAAGCTCGTGCCCTGTAAAATCACCACGACTTCGCAAACGCCAGCAAGGGTGAAGGGGTAATGTGTACAGGATATTTAGGATGAATTCGACGTATGCGTCTGAAAATTAGGACGAACTGTGTGCGATAAACCAGCTAGCTAGAAATCTCAAAAAAAGCTACCCGCCTTGAGCGATGCAAAAATTGGTGGTTCCGCGGCTTTTCCTTATTATCATATACAATTATTATGTTTGGACCGTGTGCGATCTGGTTGCTCCCGACCCGCTTCATTTCCTTTACCCAAATTTTAGTGGCCGCGGTATTTCAACCGTCGCCCTCAATCCTCCACCACCGACCTCATAGTAAAATTCTAGTAGCTGAGGCATTTGAACCGTCGCCCTCCCTCGTCCACCACCATCTCCACCCACCATTATTAAAATTTTCAGTAGCCGTGGCATATCCTCAAACACCACCCGCCCTAACCACGTCCCCCCTCCATAGTCTACACCCCCCGCTCGAACCCAAGTTCGCCGCCACCGCCACCAACCCCTGCCGGTCTGCCCGTGCCTCCTAGCTTAGATAAGTTCAGGTTAACCACCGATTCCCATACCCTCACCACCCTGAGTTTTTAGATGAGGCATGCGGTGTCCCTCCCCCCCAGATCCCCATCCCCTACTCCAGAGAGTCGCAGCCTAAGCCCGACCACATATCCCGGGGAGCCCGAGGAGCGTACGGCCAAAAGGAGGTCTATCATGGCCTCTCCGCCGGACGATGTTGAGGTGGCCACCGTTCGTGCTGACCTGTCGATCCCGGAGGAACACCTCACCACGGAAGCCGGCGAGGACATTGACTACGTCGCCATGGCGAAGGCTTCACGTCAGCGGGCTCACGTAATACTGAATCTCAGGACAGCCGGCTACGACATCAAGCTCGTGGACAGCGAAGGCTTCACGCGGGTCATGTCACAGGTTAAGTGGTCCATCCCCAACACCTCTGGTTCAACCGCTGTCAATCTCTTTGAAGGCCCCACCGCTGATCTCCTCCACCTCGCGGTCAAGGATTTGCGATCCTTGTACGCCATCGAGCCCATTATGTCATTTCTGAAGGACACGTTCTATGGCGGTGGCTTGGGATCCTCAGCTGCCAAGTCAGATCTCATCGACCACGACCACGCGAAGGGCACCCACTACAGCTCTTCCAAGGTGAGACAGCCCATCTGCGACATCAGGGATCGCACCCTGGGTCTGTGCTCTTCCAAGTGGAAGGATCCCGTCCATGACAAGTGAGGCAATATCCTATAAGCAAATCTTACTTTTTCTAGCTAGCCAACTCATACCCATTGTTGTAGTAGCTTGTGCCATGCGATGTTTTAACTGTGTCGTGTTTAATTATTTCAGTTATGCAAAAAATGTAATGTTCAATAGGGCTATCTGATGTTTAAGTATGAATTGTCCACTTCAGTTTCACGAATGGCTATATTTGGTTGTTTATAGTGAGTAGATGCCTTGTTTATCTGTATTTGGTTGTTAGGTTGGTTGCAGTGAGCATTTGCCCAGTTTTCAAGCAGATGCCATGTTTATGTGTATTTGGTTGTTAAGTTGGTTGCAGTGAGCATTTGTCCAGTTTTCAAGCAGATGCCTTGTTTATCTGTATTTGCTTGTTAGGTTGGTTGCAGTGAACCTTTGTCCAGTATTCAAGCAGATGCCTTGTTTATCTGTATTTGCTTGTTAGCTAGGTTGGTTGCAGTGATCCTTTGTCCAGTTTTCAAGCAGGTGCCTTGTTTATCTATATTTGCTTGTTAGGTTGGTTGCAGTTAGCCTCTGTCCAGTTTTCAATGGCTATATTAGGTTGTTATACTGAGCATATATGCCTTGTTTATTTTAGTTATTCACAATGTGATGTTCATTATGTTCAAGTATGAACTGTGCAGTTCGATTTCATCAATACCAGTTTGAACGGCTATATTTGGTTCCTGTTATGCCTGGTGAAGTTAACACATGCCCTTTATTTCAGTTTTACACATTTATGCAGTGTGATGTTTAAGCATGAGCTATGTTCTATTCATTTTCAACAGTACCAGTTTGAATTACAATATTTGGTCCCTGTTAAGCTTGTTGTACTTAACATTCCCTTCCAGTTTTTAACAGATTTAACATCATGCTGAAACCAACACATTCAAGCTGTCATTTTGAGATGTTGTTGTTTACCATGGATATATTTGGTTGATGTTAAGCCTGTAGTACTTATCATGCCTTTCCATGTACTTACGCAGGACAACAACAGGAGTGGCCAGCATTTTCCACCGAGGTTAGTTTCATCCCTCGGCTTATACTGCCTCCGTTCCATAATGTAGTGCATACAAATCCATGGCTGGACACTTTTTAGCTTCTAATATTGACTTGTTGCATGTAGGAACATATGTCCTAGGCAAAGATCCACGCCTTGACCCTTTTTGCGTATGGGGCAATGAGATATTCATGAACCAACATCAAGTGAGGAAACTGATAAGAATTATTAGCAAAAATATACGACCGATGGCAATTAAATTATTTGTCTACGCTCTATCCAACACAACAGTGAGCTGTAGGATGGTAACTACGAACTCTGTAGCCTTCTCTTTTTACTGCCCATAATGAGTTCTTAGACAACAATGTCTGAATCTTTTTCGTTTGCAGTGGTTCCCAAAGCAGTTTACTCAAGATTACCTCGCAAAGTACAAGATTGGTGGACATGCAATGAAGTTTAAAGTATTTCATCGAGACTACAATGAGCATCAAGAAGTCCTAATGAAGACAGTGAAGGATGTGCGGACGGCCATCACAAGGGGTTGGCCTAGAGTCATGCGTGCATTAGGCATGGAGGAGGGCACAATATGGGCATTTCACTTCACCTTCGCCAGCAACCAGAATGTCTTCCACCTCTCTCTTACAGTCTTTAGTACAACTGTGGTTCATCATTCTTTCCTTGCTGCTTCTCTAGTTCTTCAGCATATGTACCTGTGCATCGAATTATTCATTCGTCCTTGAACTTGTATTTGTAATAAACATGGTTCGATATGAAATAAGTGATTGCCTACTTTCATATTGAAAATCTGTTTCAATTTAAAATTCTGTGAATTTTAAATCCAGGGATTAAATTAGGGATAAATTATGATCTGCATGCCATTACACTGCACAGGGTTTGCGAAAGCAAAACGTCTGTGATAAACGTCAAGATCAGACACGTTTCTCAGATCAGTAGGTGTGCGATAAAACTCTACTGCACACACGATCAGACAAGAAAAAACGTGTGAGATTAATAACAACAACGCACACAGTTCCTTCGTAATAAATGTTTGTGAAAGTCATCTTATCACACATGCTAGGAAATTATGAACTGTTTATGATGTCGTGTGCATCGTAAACGTTTACTCGTAGAAGAACGCGTGTGATAGGCTTTCATCCGACACGGGTAATACGGATGAATCATTTGGGACATTTTATACATCTCAAACTTCTATGTACATACAAATGTGTGGGATATTCAAGCTTCGCATATGGTGTACAATTGTGAACTGTTTGTGATGGGGTGAGCATCGCAAATATTGCAGCACAGAATATGCGATGGTAATGCGAGCACAAACGAGTAGCAAGGACGGAGCGTTTGGGAAAGATGCGGGCATCGCATACGCTTAGTTTTGTGAAATGTATGCTTGCATGCTCCCTATCGCCGACGGTTTCTGGGTCATGTGGGAAGACCCCCCCCCCCTTATCGCACACAAAGGCAAGGCGACGGTTCAAAACTCCGTCATGGAAAGGGGGTAAAAATCGTTTGTATAGCAGGTCACTGCACCAGTGAACTAAGCAGATGGTGGTGTAACAAAGTAGAAGTAATGCAAGATACGTGCGACCAATACAACCTTGCCAAGTTAGAGCAAGCATCTTGATGGGTGAATAAGATAGGCCATCTGACTCTGACTCATCTGGAGAGCTAAATAGACTTGGGTCTCTATCTAGGTCAGAATCGTCTTTAGGATCATATTCTGCAATGGAATCTGTAGATGGGGAGTGTGTGTGTTCCATTGCATCCAGACAGGATCTCAATCCCTTGATGCCAAGTTTGTTAGCCAGTGGATTGTTCCACAATATTCCTCTGGTGCACCCATTCTCATATTCATTATGATCATGTTCAATACCTAACATGCATGAAAACATAAAAATAAGTGAGATTATCTTTGTAATGCATAGGGGATTCTAATCCAATAGTGCCTCCCTGTAAACCCATATGTGCTATCTCTGTGCAATTCTTCTGAGAGATGCCATGTGTGCTGTAATTTGGTGTGTGCATTAATATAATGTGGCCTGCTACTCAAAATATAGGCTACCTATTGAGAGCTCCAGAAATAATGATACTTCGCAGATGACAGCTTCAAAATATACTAAGGAAGAAGAGAAGAGGATCATGTTAAAGAAGAGCAGAAGAGCAAGCAGATTGTAGATATTACAAGTCTTTCTATACAATGTCTGTTGCCCACCCATGATGAACCAGAGCGCACAGAGAAATACTCTTCCTTCCTATCTCTCTATATGTGGCTCACATGCATTTCGAAACTAAAGTAGGAACATTTAGCTGACCAATTAAACCTGTCTCTGTCTTACTAATATCAGCATCATATCAGATTAGAATTTGTACAACTAAACTTGTTTAGCTTGATGGGTGGAGCAGTGCTCTTATGACACGAATCACGTAGGCTAATCATAGTGATCATAAAAGGGGAAAACCCTAAGCATGATGAGTATAGTGTTGACCGTGGCATGGCAGATCTGAAGCTGCAAACCGCACAAAGGCTACTTAGCAACCGATGTTTGCTTTCAACTAACAACTAAGATTTGGTATGGATAAGAAAGTACAGTAAACAAGTGACAAAGAAATGCAATTCCCTGCTGTCTCTCTATATATTGCCACATGCATTTGGAAACTCAAGTGGGAGCATTAGCTGACCAATTAAATGTGTGTCTGTTAACTAATATCAGTATCATATCACATTCGTATTTGAACAACTAAGCTTTGGAATTATGAGGGTGTGTTGTTTAGCTTGAAGGGTGGAATGCTGCTAGTACGACACAAAGCACCTACGCAGATCATAGTAGTGTAGATAAAAGGGGAGAACCCTAGGCATCACGAGTAAAATCGGGAAAGTGGAACTAGCTGGAACATATGGGCTTGTATTGCCGGTACGGCAGGAAATGCTTCGAATTCCTGCTACTTGTAGACCGCGTTGGTATTTCCCCGAAGAGGAGAGGATGATGCAGTATATTAGAGATAAGTATTTCCCTCAGTTAAGAACCAATGTTATCAATCCAGTAGGAGAACCAAGCAAGATCTAGTGAACAGCACCTACACACACAAAAGCAAACACTTGCACCCAACGCAAATAAGAGGGTTGTCAATCCTCTTAGCGGTTACTTGCAAGGATTGAGTCTGATAGAGATAAATTGATAAAGTAAATTACTAAACTAAATAAAAGTAAATAAATTGCAGCAAGGTATTTTTAGGTTTTTTATATGATAAAGATAGACCCGGGGGCCATAGTTTTCACTAGAGGCTTCTCTCTTGAGCGCAGAAACATACGGTGGGTAAACAAATTACTGTTGGGCAATCGATAGAAAAGCAAATAATTATGACGGATTCATGGCAATGATCATGTTTATAGGCATCACGTCCGAGACAAGTAGACCGACTCCTGCGTGCATCTACTACTATTACTCCACTCATCGACTGCTATCCAGCATGCATCTAGAGTATTAAGTTAATAAAAACAGAGTAACGCCTTAAAACAGAGTGACGCCTTAAGCAAGATGACATGATGTAGAGAAGCAAATTCAAGCAATATGAATAAACCCCATCTTTTTATCCTTAATGGCAACAATACAAAAATGTGTCATGTCCCCTTCTGTCACTGGGATTGAGCACCGCAAGATTGAACCCATCACAAAGCACCTCTCCCATTGCAAGATAAATCAATCTAGTAGGCCAAACCAAATCGATAGATTGGAGAGAAATACAAAGCTATATTTAATCATGCATAAAAGAGTTCAGAGAAGACTCAAATATTTCTCATGAATAATCTAATCATAAACTCACAATTCATCGGATCCCAACAAACACACCGCAAAAGAAGATTACATCGGATAGAACTCCAAGAACATCGATTGAAGACCAAAGAGAGAGAAGAAGCCATCTAGCTACTAGCTATGGACCCGTAGGTCTGTGGTAAACTACTCACACATCATCAAAAGGGCAGCAAGGTTGATGTAGAAGCCCTTCGTGATCGATTCCCCCTCTGGCAGAGTACCAGAAAATGCCTCCAGATGGGATCACGGAAGAACAGAGGCTTGCGGCGATGGAAAGGTTTTCTCTTCTGGCTCTCTGATGGTTTCCGAATATTTGTGAATTTATAGGAGTGGAATTAGGTCAAACGGAGCCACGTGGGCCCCACAAGGCATCAGGGCATCCCCCCTGGGGCCGCGCCCTGTTGCCTTGTGGAGGCTTCGCGAACCTTCTGTGTAACACCCCGATTTTTGGCCATTTCTTTTTCTTTTGGATTCCTTCGAATTTTCTTTTGGAATTCTTTTTCCATGGCTATGTGGTCTTGAAACCTGGGAACATCTTCTCTCTTGCCACTCCCAAGTGGCTTGTCATTCTCAAATCTATCCCAAGGCCATGTCATTTCCATCTTAGCCCAACCCCAATATTTATTTCTTGGGAATATTCCTTTTTCTATTAAAGGAATAACCCTGTTTGCTTTAGGTTGTGAAGCAACCTATATTTCTGTCTTTCCTAAAATTCTCTCAAAATTCTCATAAATTATTTGGATCATATGTTCAACCAATATGTCAAAATCCATCCCTACCTAGTTCAAAAATAATTCAGGAATATTCATTTTCCTATTCTGTCCAGTATGGCACTTTGTGAAGGAAGTGCTACGTATCTTTTCTTGATTGCTCTCAAAATTTTTGGGCACTCTTTCCTACCCAAATAATTTCCACATGCCAAAATTCAACTTCATTTGCCTAGTAAATCTTCCTCAGCAAATTTCCAAAGGTTCTGACCAGAGAGAAGCTTTGTGAAGGAAGTACTAGCTAGGATTATCCAAATGAGTTGAAATTTTGGTAGATCATTCATATGATCAAATAATTACCCTCCACCAAATTTTATCTCCACCAAACAATTCATGTGAGCACACCTTCAAATCTTGGTTTCTAGTCACAATTTCAGTTTGTGAAGCAACTATATTTTATATTGCTTCAAAAATTCTGAAATTAATCCAAGACCTAAATATCCCTATATCCATTGAGCATACCAAAATTCACATCATTTTGCGAAGCCATTTTCTCTACAAAATTCCCCCAAGTTTCTGTCCAGTGTGGATCATTGTGAAGGAAGTACCATTTTTGTTTATCTAAATGGTATGAAACTTTTATGGCACCTTCATATGCTCAAATCATCATGCTACACCATTTTTCAGCCCAATCCAATCTTCCATGTGAGTGCTACTTCATGATCTAGTTCCTGGACCAGATTTGGCAGTTGTAAAGCAACTATGTTAAATCCTGGTCCAAATCTTTTCGAAACCCACAGGATCATAGTCCTTCCTACCCTCAACCTCTGTGACATCCTGGTTAGCTCTTATCCCCTCTAATTTGATCACTATTTCGTGCCCAAGTTTGAGACAGCAAACTCTCTCTGAGCTATCCTATCAACCCACAGCTCCTTTTGTTGATCCATCACCTTAGGACGGTCCCAGGATGCATGAACTACGCGCTAGACATAATTTTTCCACCCAGAACGCACCGCGTGCGCCTGTGCACATGGTGACCACGCGGCTGGGAAGCCATTGTCGCGCTCTGGGTGGCGTTTAGCTTCGGGCACTCCTCTACTCGTCGTTCTCGCGCGTCCCAGCGTGTCCCGGAGCTTCGTGGCAGCCTCGCGCTCACTCTCCCGCCCTGGCCCCCTCCTCCTTCGCCCTCCTCGCGCCACGGCGACCTTGCCCACGTGAGAACAGTGGCCGAGTGGCCGACCGGAAGTCCTCCATTTCGCGTCTGCACCTCCACTAGCTCCCTCTAGTCGCCATCAACCCCCGCGCGCGTGCGCATGCGTACGCGGCCGCGTCAGTGCATCCCCCGAGCGCCCGTGGCGGCATCCGGCGAGGGCATCTTCGCCGCGGCTATATAAGCCCTCCCCGGTGCTGCCTCTCCTCACCAACCTCTCTCCCTCCCTCCTAGTAGCCTCCCCAGCCACTCAAACGAGCTCGAGAAGCTCTCCTCGGCCACCATTGCCGCCATGGCCGCCGTTCTGCTCCGCTCAAATTCGAGCAACACGGCGCCTCCCTCTCCCTCCTATCACCACCAGAGGAACCCCATGAGCCGCTGGAGCTCCCCCACCACTTCCCCTCTTCCTGCAGTACCCCATAGCACCGTGCCCGAACCCACCCGTGGCCGCCGTCCGCCATGGCCAAGGGTGCACGTGCTCCCACCCGCCCCGAGCTCCGCCTCCCACCTGATTGGATGCGCCGCTCCGTGCCGATCACGTCGGTAGGCCGGGCGTCGCCGGAGACGGCCTGTAGCGCCGGCGGTCATCGCCCGAGCCCGCTCCTGCCTCGGCCGAGCGCGAGGCCAGAAGGTTGAAGACGAGCGCCATCGCCTGCCAGTGGGACCCGGCCATCAGAGACTCAGCCGGTGCTGACGTGGATAAGTGGACGCGGAGTTTCCGAAAATACGCTTTCCGTTAACGAAAGCGTACTTCGCTGCTCCTTCGGATCAAAATGTGTCGTCCCTGTTCGAAAGCATGTTCTCTGGAATGCGCCTTCTGTTTTAACCCGCCAGCCGGAATCCTTATATTGCGGACGTTCGTCCGTTAGCAGCAGAAAAGAATAGATTTTTATTCGATTTCTGCCTAACGAACGAATGGCCGTATCTCCGCGACCGTGACTCCGATTCAGGTGATTCAAAAGCCCACGATCTCTGTTCGTCGAGCTCGTTCCGTTGGCATCATTTTCACCATGTTGTAACATTCTGAAAATGACCATTTTGCCCCTGCCCTCTATTCAGCTCCGCCGAGAGAGAACTATTTCCGACAAAATTTTCTGCGAGTGTCTCGCACTTCTCCCCGGTGAATCCTTCATCCCCAGGCAAGCCACAACATCCACTTGCATGATGGCATTGCAGTAGCCATGGTTTCCACTTGAATATTTAATAATTGTTTGCTCATTTAATTATATTGTGAATGCTATGTATATGCTTGTGAATCCATGCTCATTGCTTATGCCATGTTCATTTTCATCTAGTAAGTGATATGATTAATTGCTAAGGATATTCTTACCATATTTTATTCTTGTAATCTTTTCTGATGCTAGGGATAACGATATGCTCATATGAATCGTTAGGGTTTGTTATGAAACTACTTGTTATATTCATGACCGTCATTATGCCATGCTTATTTGCATACCGTAGACTAAATGATTTATCATTATTGCTGTTATGTTGTTATGACTCAGCTCATCACCATTCAAGTTGAACCTGACATTAATCGAACTTGAACAAATCTGTTGGCTAAGTCATGGTGCCACCGAATCGAGCTCACCAGTGCAACCACACTTGCCTGGATGGGGAGGCCCTAATGCGGTCTACTGTCATGCCTCTCGCCGATGCCTCATACTACGGAAGGTTATGTGCGCGCGCTACCCTGATCAGATAGGCGACCATAAGCCTTGTGTACCCGGTTTTGGTATTGAGCTCAGGTCCCCGTTTGGGACAGTTTTGGTTTGGCCACGACGGTGGCGGCCACATAGGTGGCGGATGTCACGAGTTGGCATCGGGGTCACCCAGGACATAGCCCAAAGGGGAGTTTGTCGGAGTGGCCGGGAGAGTGTCATGCAATAGATTGGTTTTGTCAGAATGTCATTGGTCCACCCGAATGGGAGCACGAGGCCACGAGTTCCGTGGTGTGGGTACAGTGTACTAACCTCTGCAGAGTGTATAATCTATCGATAGCCGGTTCCTCGGTCATGGACACAGTTCGTAGTAGGTCACACTATGGGTCAACAGAAATAATAACCTGAATAATAACAACCCTAGTTCCATGAGGAAAGAAGTTGGTTGATCTTTATGTGGTCACGAGTTGATCACGATGGTATTCTTGATGATGGTTGATCATGAGGTGATCGTGTGATGATCACGACGGTAAGAAAGATTGATATCTATGGTGGTTACGAGATAACCTCTGAGCAGAGTAAGTTGGTCCATGAGACCTTAAACATCGCCCCCCTTGCATGCTAGTGCTAGTATCATCATGTTCATGTCATGATTTATATGTACATGCCCTGCTCATGTTGTTCTAGTAGTTTCATGTTCATCATGGATAATTGACCTGTAAATGCCATGCTGTTGTATGTCTTGATTGCTTTGGTTGCTGTGAGCTTGCGAGTACATTCAAAGTACTCACCTGGCATGTCATGCCAGATTGCAGGTCATGCCGTGATTGATTGCTTGAGGACCCCGAGTTTGCGCTCTAGGATGCGTCCCAGCCAGAGTCCCTGCAGAGTGGAGTCCATCACCGTTGTCGCTGTTCCGATGCTAGAAGTTATTCCGCTGTTACGAGTTGTTCCGCTGCTAGCATAGAGCTACCTTAGCAGGCAAAGTGTCGCCATGCCCCTGTAACCTTTGTAATATCGGACCCCTGTACCCCAATTATTTGTAATAAGAGCTGATTTGTTCTATGCCAAGCAGTGCCGTATTCCAGAAGACTTGATCTCTGGGCTGGAATACGGGGTGTTCCGGTTCCTCTGAGCCGGGGTGCCACATTCTGGCCTCCTCTCCAAGTCTCCAGGGTCTCTTTTGTCCAGAATAAAATCTCCAAAAAGTTTTGTGGCATTTGGACTTCGTTTGGTACTGATTCTCTGAAAAGCCAAAAACAAGCAGGAAATAGCAACTGGCACTGGGCACTAGGTTAATAGGTTAGTCCCAAAAAATGATATATAATTGCATATAAAAACATCCAAGATTGATACTATAATGGCATGGAACAATAAAAAATTATAGATATGTTGGAGACGTATCAAGCATCCCCAAGCTTAATTCCTGCTCGTCCTCGAGTAGGTAAATGATAAAAATAGAATTTTTGATGTGGAATGCTACCTATCATGTTTCATCATGTAATCTTTCTCTTACGGTATGAATAATAAGATCCAAATGATTCAAAGCAATAGTCTATAATTTGATATAAAGACATCAATACTCAGGCATACTAACAAACAATCATGCCTTTCAAAATAACAATGCTAAAGAAAGCTATCCCTACAAAATCATACAATCCTGTCATGCTCCATCTTCTTCACACAAAGTATTTATCATGCACTACCCCGATGACAAGCCGAGCAATTGGTTCATACTTTTTAACGCGCTTCAGCTTTTTCAACTCCCACTCAATACATGAGCGCAAGCCATGGATATAGCACCATGGGTGGAATAGAGTGTGGTGGTAGAGGTAAATAAGAGAAGTCAAAAATAAGAAGATAGCCTCACATCGACGAGGCTAATTAACGGGCTATGGAGATGCCCATCAATTGATGTCAATGCAAGGAGTAGGGATTGCCATGCAACGGATGCACTAAGAGCTATAAGTGTATGAAAGCTCAACATGAAAACTAAGTGGGTGTGCATCCAACTTGCTTGCTCATGAAGACCTCGGGCATTTGAGGAAGCCCGTCATCGGAATATACAAGCCAAGTTCTATAATGAAAAATTCCCACTAGTATATGAAAGTGACAAAATAGAAGACTCTCTATATGAAAAACATGGTGCTACTCTGAAGCACAAGTGTGGAAAAAGGATAGTACCATTGCCCCTTCTCTCTTTTTCTCTCATTTTTTTCATGGCTCTTTTTTGCCTCTTTTTTTTATTTAGAACGGTCTCATGGACCTCATCCCCACTTTTTCGAGGACTCATTAGTCTCCACCATTCTTTCCTCACTGGGACAATGCTCTAATAATGATGATCATCACACTTCTATTTACTTACAACTCAACATTACAACTCGATACTAGAACAAAAATATGACTCTATAGGAATGCCTCTGGCAGTGTACCAGGATGTGCAATGATACTAGCATAACATGTATAAAAATGATGAACGGTGGCTGAGCCACAAATACTATGTCAGCTATATGATCATGCAAAGCAATATGACAATGATGATGTATGTCATAAAAAATGGAACGGTGGAAGTTGCATGGCAATATATCTCGGAATGGCTATGGAAATGCCATGATAGGTAGGTATGGTGGCTGTTTTGAGGAAGATATAAGGAGGCTTATGTGTGATAGAGCAAATCATATCATGGGGTTTGGATGCACCGGCGAAGTTTGCACCAACTCTCGATGTGAGAAATGGCAATGCACGGTACCGAAGAGGTTAGCAAATTGCAGAAAGGTGAGAGTGCGTATAATCCATGGACTCACATTAGTCATAAAGAACTCACATGCTTATTGTGAAAGTTTATTAGCCCTCGAAGCAAAGTACTACTATGCATGCCCCTAGAGGGATAGATTGGTAGGACAAGGTCCATCGCTCGTCCCCGACCGCCACTCATAAGGTAGACAATCAATAATAAATCATGCTCCAACTTCTTAGCATAAAGACAGATCATACGTGCATGCTTCGGGGATCACAAACCTTAACACAATTATTCTTACTAAACCACAATCATCTACTAGTACCTCCCCCATATTACCATCTTAATATCGCAAAACTATTGCAAGGAATCAAATTTATCATATTCAGTGATCTACATGAAAGTTTTTATTATATCCCTCTTGAATACCTATCATATCAGGACCAAATTCATAACACGTGCATATTACCATTGCTATCATGAGACTCTCAAAAAGATATAAGTGAAGCATGAGAGTGCAACTATTTCTTTAAAATATAACCACCGCCGTGCTCTAAAATATATAATGAAGCACTAGAGCAACTGCCTAGCTCAAAAGATATAAGTGAAGTACATAGAGTATTCTAACAAATCACGAATAATGTGTGTCCCTCTCAAAAAGGTGTGTACGGCAAAGATGATTGTGACAAACTAAAAATCAAACAAAAGCAAACAAACTATATCACAAGACGCTCCAAGTAAAACACATATCATGTGATGAATAAAAATAAAGCTCCAAGTGAGTTACCGATAGATTGTAGACGAAAGAGGGGATGCCTTCCGGGGCACCCCCAAGCTTAGACGCTTGAGTATTACTTGAATATTACCTTGGGGTACCTTGGGCATCCCCAAGATTAGGCTCTTGCCGCTCCTGATTCCTTTATCCATCATAGTCTCACCCAAAACTTGAAAACTTCAGCACACAAAACTCAACAGAAACCTCGTGAGATCCGTTAGTATAACAAATAAATCTTTAACTATAGGTACTGTTGTAAATTGATTCATATTTAATATTGGCATAATGCTACTGTACTCCAACTTCTCCATGACTCATACCCTCCGATACGATCCATAGATTCATCAAAATAAGCGAACTATGCAACAAAAACAGAATCTGTCTAAACCAGAACAGTCTGTAAAGATCTGAATTATGGCCATACTTGTGTAACTCCAAAAATTCTGAAAAATTAGGAAAACGTGGGAAATTCATATATAAATACTGTGTAAAAAATTCAGAAGGTTATAACGCTCCAGAAAAAAACCAAAATTCCAGCACTGGACGCAAAAGTTTCTGTTTTCAAACAGCATCTATCATACTATCTTGCAAATCATCCCAAAGGCATTACTTGGCACAAACACTAATTAAAACATAAAAATACAATCATAACAGAAGCTATAATTGTGCAAACACTCAAAAACAGAATAAAAATTTATTTGGTTGTATCCCAACGAGCTCTTTCTTTATAGCCATTAGGATAGGCTTGAGATTTCAATGATGCTCACATGAAAGATAGTAATTTAAACACGAAGAGAGTATCATGAAACATGTGAAAAACACATTTAAGTCTAACATACTTCCTATGCATAGACATTTTATAAGAAAACAAATTATCAAGACAAGCAATATCTTGCATATGCCAATAGGAAGAATGGCGCATCAATAATTTCAACATAACGAGAGGTAATTTAGTAACATGAAGATTTCTACAACCATACTTGTAGACTGCGTTGGTATTTCCCCGAAGAGGAGAGGATGATGCAGTATAGTAGAGATAAGTATTTCCCTTAGTTAAGAACCAAGGTTATCTATCTAGTAGGAGAACCAAGCAAGATCCAGTGAATATCACCTACACACACAAAAGCAAACACTTGCACCCAACGCGAATAAGAGGGTTGTCAATCCTCTTAGCGGTTACTTGCAAGGATTAAGTCTGATAGAGATAAATTGATAAAGTAAATTACTAAACTAAATAAAAGTAAATAAATTGCAGCAAGGTATTTTTAGGTTTTTTATATGATAAAGATAGACCCGGGGTCCATAGTTTTCACTAGAGGCTTCTCTCTTGAGCGCAGAAACATACGGTGGGTAAACAAATTACTGTTGGGCAATTGATAGAAAAGCAAATAATTATGATGGATTCATGGCAATGATCATGTATATAGGCATCATGTCCGAGACAAGTAGACCGACTCCTGCCTGCATCTACTACTATTACTCCACTCATCGACCGCTATCCAGCATGCATCTAGAGTATTAAGTTAATAAAAACAGAGTAACGCCTTGAGCAAGATGACATGATGTAGAGAAGCAAATTCAAGCAATAGGAATAAACCCCATCTTTTTATCCTTAATGGCAAAAATACAAATACATGTCATGTCCCATTTCTGTCACTCGGATTGAGCACCGCAAGATTGAACCCATCACAAAGCACCTCTCCCATTGCAAGATAAATCAATCTAGTAGGCCAAACCAAATCGATAGATCGGAGAGAAATACAAAGCTATATTTAATCATGCATAAAAGAGTTCAGAGAAGACTCAAATATTTCTCATGAATAATCTGATCATAAACTCACAATTCATCGGATCCCAACAAACACACCGCAAAAGAAGATTACATCGGATAGAACTCCAAGAACATCGAGGAGAACATGGTATTGAAGATCAAAGAGAGAGAAGAAGCCATCTAGCTACTAGCTATGGACCCGTAGGTCTGTGGTAAACTACTCACACATCATCAGAAGGGCAGCAAGGTTGATATAGAAGCCCTCCGTGATCAATTCCCCCTCCGGCAGAGTACCGAAAAAGGCCTCCAGATGGGATCGCGGAAGAACAGAGGCTTGCAGCGGCGGAAAGGTTTTCTCTTCTGGCTCTCTGATGGTTTCCAAATATTTGTGAATTTATAGGAGTGGAATTAGGTCAAACGGAGCCACGTGGGCCCCACAAGGCATCATGGCGTGCCCTCCTGGGGCCGCGCCCTGTTGCCTTGTGGAGGCTTCGCGAACCTTCTGGCCTCCTCTCCAAGTCTCCAGGGTCTCTTTTGTCTAAAAAAATCTCCAAAAAGTTTCGTGGCATTTGGACTTCGTTTGGTACTGATTCTCTGAAAAGCCAAAAACAAGCAGAAAACAACAACTGGCTCTGGGCACTAGGTTAATAGGTTAGTCCCAAAAAATAATATATAATTGCATATAAAAACATCCAAGATTGATACTATAATAGCATGGAACAATAAAAAATTATAGATATGTTGGAGACGTATCAATCCCCTACAGGGGCAGCTCTATTCAACTGAAGGCGCACCAACTAGAATAGTTGAAAGCATCCATCAGAAGCGACCCTATATACCCGTCGACTGCAAATGTCCCTGCGCCAGTTCCCGACAAGGAACTTACTGTACTACTATACTTATTAAGAAGAATAGAAGAGGAACATGTTAAAGAAGAGCAAGCAGATTTTGGATAATACAATGTGTGTTGCCCACCCATGATGAACCAGAGCGCACAGAGAAATACCATTCCTTCCTGTCTCTCTATATGTGGCTCACATGTGTTTCGAAACTAAAGTAGGAACATTTAGCTAACCAATTAAACCTGTCTCTGTCTTAGAAATATCAGCATCATATCAGATTCAAATTTGTACAACTAAGCTTGTTTAGCTTGATGGGCGGAGCAGTGCTCTTAAGACACGAATCACGTACGCTGATCATAGTGATCATAAAAGGGGGAAACCCTAAGCTTGATGAGTATAGTTTTGATCATGGCATGGCAGATCTGAAGCTGCAAACCGCACAAAGGCTAGTTAGCAACCGATGTTTGCTTTCAACTAACAACTAAGATTTGGTATGGACAACATAGTACAGTAAACAAGTGACAAAGAAATGCAATTCCCTACTGTCTCTCTATATGTTGCCACATGCATTTGGAAACTCAAGTGGGAGCATTAGCTGACCAATTAAATGTGTGTCTGTTAACTAATATCAGTATCATATCACATTCGTATTTGAACAACTAAGCTTTGGAATTATGAGTGGTGTGTTGTTTAGCTTGAAGGGTGGAGTGCTGCTAGTACGATAAAGCACCTACGCAGATCATAGTAGTGTAGATAAAAGGGGAAAACCCTAAGCATCACGAGTGAAATCGGGAAAGTGGAACTAGCTGGAACATATGGGCTTGTATTGCAGGTACGGCTGGAAATGCTTCGGATCCCCTACAGGGGCAGCTCTATTCAACTGAACACGCAATACTGTTACTATCAGTCTAGACTCTCAAAGGCGACACAGCTCCCAGCATTTCCTGGATATTTTGGCAGACCAACTAGAATAGTTGAAAGCATCCATCAGAAGCAACCCAATATACATGTCGACTACAAATGTCCCAGCTCCACTTCCCGACAAGGAACATACTACACTACTATACTTAATAAGAAGAATAGAAGAGGAACATGTTAAAGAAGAGCAAGCAGATTTTGGATAATACAATGTGTGTTGGCCACCCATGATGAACCGGAGCGCATAAAGAAATGCATTCCCTACTGTCTCTCTATATGTGGCGCACATGCTTTTCGAAACTAATGTAGGAACATTAGCTGACCAATTAAACGTTCTCTGTTTTAGTAATATCAGCATCATATCAGATTCGTATTTGAACAACTAAGCTTTGGAATTATTAGTGGCATGTTGTTTCGCTTGATGGGTTGAGGAGCAGTGCTAGCACGACACGAAGCACCTAGGATGATGGTAGTGAATATAAAAGAGGAAAACCATAAGCATTGCGAGTATAGTGTTGACCATGCCATGGCAGATCTGAAGGTGCTAACCGGACAAAGGATACTTTGCAACCAATGTTTGCTTTCAACTAACAACTAAAGATTTGATATGGACAAGAAAGTACAGTAAACAAGTGATGATCTATTTTCCGGGTGAGATCAATAACTTAAGCAGATATGAAAGAGTACCACCACTCTTGCGACGCCGTGTAGGCCTCTACTGATACGTTGAGGGTGCTGCAGGTGCTATGGCTGTCAGCGGCATCGGGGGATAAGTCCTGTTGCCGTGGACGAGACGGTCGTAGGAGCAGCCATGGCAAGGTGGACGACGGCGCGGATGAAGCGAGAGGACGCGATGCTAGGATCTTGATCCGGTGCGGTGGATGAGAGACGTCGATCTCTTGTAATGGACAACGGCGTCGGGGTAGCTGCTTCGACATGGTGGAGGAGGACGGCGGTGAATGGGGTGGTAGACGGAGGAGGCTGGGGTGGAGAGGGTGTTTTGGCGTCCACGGAGTACGAATGGGGAAATGGAGCGAGAGAGGAGGGGGGAACCATGTCTTTGGAACGCGCTTGTCTCAAATGCGGGGAAAGTTACAAACTTAGCCCCCGTTTAAAATTTTAGACATCAGAGCGATATTGGTCGGTTGGGGATAGCACGGTAATCTTGCATCTCCCGAATAGTTGCCGAGAGCGATTTCGGCCGAGGAGAGGGTGTTTTGGCACCGACGGTGTATGAATGGGGAAATGGAGGGAGAGGGGGAACCACTTTGGGACGCGCTTGTCTAAAATGTGCGAAAGTTACAAACTTAGCCCCCGTTCAAAATTTTAGACGTGACGTCGGTTGGGGATAGGACGGTAATCTCGCATCTCCCCAATATTTGCCGACAGCGATTTCGGTCGAGGAGAGGGTGTTTTGGCACCCACGGTGTATGAACAGGGCTGACAGGTAGGGCGGTTGTGTCACGTATGAGTGAAGTTACAAACCTGGCCCTACTTAAAATATTTGCCTAGATCGATTTCGGCCGAGGAGAGTTTGTGTTGCCGCCCACCGTGTATGAATGGGGAAATGGAGGGGGAGAGAGAGGTCTTTGTGATGAGCTTGAATCAAATGTGTTTTTCCACCCATATTTGGCGCCCACCGTGTCTGAACGGGGTGAGAGGCGGTTGTGTCATGTCTGAGTGAAGTTACAAACCTACCCCTATTTAGAGCAGTGGAAATCAGACCGATAGGTTGTGCATGTCAGGGGTAGACAGTAATTTCCATCTCCCAAACACTGGTTTCAGGCAGCCGACGTGGGAGTGGGTGTTTTGCCGCTTCTTTCAAATTTTGGGAGAATAAGCATTCAAGTTTACCCTTGCAACTAAATTTGAATCCATTTTGTATTCGATGACGAATCTTTATAAATCATTCTATGTTTTCTTAGATATCTTCAAAAGCACAACAAAGATGTATTCCACGTTTATATATGAATATGATTTACAAATGCCATGATACTCGAATTCAGAAGGTTGAATCCACTTTGAGTCAGACATTTATTTCATCCAACACAATCTGCTCACACGAAAAACAGTTCACCTTATGTCCACTCCTACAAGTACTGAGGATTGCCTTGCCTAAGAAAATCAGATCATTACAAGACATGGACAAGAAATAAGGGGTCTTACAACATAATCCATTCACAAACATGACACAACATGCAAGTATACTAATCTAATGACAATTTCAACTGGTATCTAAAGAAGAACTAGGATTAGCCTGGGCTTCAGATAGCAGAAGCAGCAAGACCTTCTCCGTCTCCAAATGCAACTGTCTTACTTGCTCCACTTCTTGGTTTGCTTGCATAATGCGTGCAGCTAATTGCATAATTTCCAGCCTCATGATCAGGATTACCTCATTCATGGCAGCCACACCCTCTCTTTCTGCCACTAGTAGAGCCTCAAGAACTATAATATTTGTGCTCTCCAATGGGGTTGCCTCTGAACTGCTACCATCTGGTAACATGGATGGCACACTGCTTCCACAAATAGATCCTGGGGGTGTACATTGTGTCCTAGTTTGAACTGCATCCTGAAAGGTTTCCGCTGGACATAAGTAACAGATAGTTATCGCATGATCCAGGCAGTAAGCTTACATGCTAAACTACATACGAATTATTGCCGAGCATGGCAAGCTATATTTAAATGGTTCGAAGTTGCATCAGCCGAAAACAAATTAAAATGGTTAGATGAAAGGTAGTGTACCACCGCTATATTTAAGTTGCCCAAGCATATAAACAGTTGAAATATTCTGAGAAAGAACTTAAACAGCGTGGCCTCATATAAACTAGCAAGACAGTCTTGTGATGGAGTTCATAGGAAAAGTTAAGGAGTCAAATGAAGTATGCATGCATTTCTTTACGATGGTACGGCAGGCACTTCTGACACATTGGCAATCTCAGGTATAGCCTAACAAGTACTCCCTCTGTAAACTAATATAAGTGTGTTTAGATTACTATAGTCGTGATCTAAACGCTCTTATATTAGTTTACGGAGGGAGTAACAAACAAGCATTCTAATCAAGCAATACAGCAAAGCAGGCAACTGAACTATTTGTAATTCTGTAGGATTACAGGTTGAGGGAACAAGCTAAGAAAGCAGCCCACACGCATGACATTTCACAGTAACTAAAACACACTGGTTTACCATATGTCGCTGTGAAGGCTCGCTGCTGTTGCAATGTTCTTTGAAGATGTCGTCAGCATCCTGTGCATGCAAATCAAGTCGTTGTAGTTTATTCTTCCCCCTCTATTTTGGTAAAACTAATTTTAATCACATGCACTGTTCAAATTGAACATCAATGATTCATCTAAACAAATGAAAGAAGGGTGTGTGCTTACACGACAATATGTGTGCTTCACTCTATTTTTATGCTTGTTCGAGGTGCTAGCCCCAAAAGAAAAAGCATTTTGCTTGATGCGGTTGGCAACTCCATAATGAATAAAAGCAACAAATTAGTCATGCAACTTGGGAAGATCAATAACGCACAAAAAAGTTATGAACAGAGGCTCGGAGCAGTGCGGTAATAGCTAGCATTGAAAAATGTAGGTTAAGACGAACCAAAAGCAGCGGAACTATAAGCTAGTTTGTTCATGTGTAATTTAGCATAGAAAACATAGAAGCAGTCCAGTACAATAATTGTAACCAAGAGGTGACATCAGAACAACACCATTGTCATAAATATAGCATGCAAGAAGTAAAATAGGAGGCAGTAATATCTAGGAAGTACAGTAATACTTAGGACAAAGAAAAAGCATTGTAACTACAGGTGCACTAATTTGTAATTTAGCACATATAACCTGTTCACTACCACACATTTGGACCTACAGGTGCAAGCAGAATAACGCCTCTCATAAAAAATTGAATGATGCCCTAAAGAAATTCGAAGGTGCGGTGCTTATGCTAAGAAGGTGAACGTAGGCGCCGGCCGTTGGAGAATAGTACCTGATTCTCGGCGTCGTATGGGCATCATTGTCATACATGAAAGCTAAGTGTCGTCGATGGTGCTCGTGTTGCGGTTGAGTTGGGCCTGCTGGCGCCGTTGGTGAAGCGGCTCTGGTGCTTAGGTGCGGCGCCTATCGACATCCAAGAAAGCTGATCTGTGGTAAGTGAACTATTGTACAATAAAGACGTGAAAAACCAAAGGAGTACTAATTGAAATACCCTGATGAGGCGGCAACGGCAGTAAAGCTGGGCCGGTGGAGTTGAATATGGCGTCCGTGGAGCGGGTCCGGTGCAGTGGACGAAGGCGTCGGCGAAGCACATCCGGCGCGGTGTACAGTGCTTTCGGTGAGGCGGATCTGTTGCGGCGCACAAGGGCCAGCGATGTGGTGGACGAGGGTGTCGGTGAAGGGCCTACGCTGTGGTGGACGAGGACACCGGTGAAGCAGATCTGGTGCGTTGGACCATGATGGCGGTCAAGGAGATCTGGTGTGGTGGACAAGCCAGTCGCTGAAGCGGCTCCGGTGCAGTGGTGAGTTGGCAGTTGGGGGTTCCAAGGTGTCGAAGGTAGATCCGGCGGGGTGTGAGGTGCACTTCCGTGGTGGGGGACTAGATTCGGTGGCTTGGGGGAGGGGGAGGCGGAGAGGGGAGTGGTTCTGGGTTAGAATGTTGGGGGCAAAGAGGGGAAAACACTGGAGTTACCACAGCAGCCCTTTTCCATTGATGTGGCAGGGGTAAAAGAGGAATATCGCAGGGCTAAACTTTTGGGTGCGAGAAATTTCGATGTGAGCGGGAAGTTTGAAAGCTTTTGGCAGCTGAAATTATGTGTTCTCGTCTTGTACAACCGACTATGATATCATGGCCGAGTATTTATTTGTTGTGCACGCGAAAAAAAAGGTGCATGTTTCAAAAATCAATGTCTCCAACTCGAAACTTAGATTGTCCATTCAATTCAAATATGGATCATTGAGCTAGTGCAAGCAAATACCATCATATGCTCCAATTCAAATGAAATTTCGAATGTGTTTCTCCTAAATATGATGACACAAGCAAATATGTATGTGTATGAATAAAGTGGATGATTATAAGGTTTGAACACGATCGTATGTGTATATCTCTAGGTTTGATATATGAATTTGAAATCACGCAGTCCGGGTTAAAAATTGTACCCCCATTTAAATAAATTAAGAAAAGCTAATAATGCAGTCGAATTCAGAATTTCCAATCTTAGGTCAGTAATTCTGGTACTTCAAAATATACCTCGCATGTTCAAAAGTATCGCTATCTCATAGTCCAAAAATATGAAACAAATTGATCAAGCATGAGTGCACACACTCTTGACCATGTGTTTTAATTACGTCTGTGTCTCTCAGACATAAACCCCTCACCCTTTATCTGAAGCACACCACCCCGACCCCTCTCCCCCCCCCCCCACACACACAAGCCTTTCTCTCCCCCGAACACAAACACGCGCACACATTATCCCCTCTCTCTCTCTCTTCTAGGTCTGAACCCCAATATAGGTCTCTATCTCTTTGTCTCTCGGACATGCACACATCTGTTCCCCCACTTTCTAGGTCTCCCGGCATCTCTCTTTCCCAAGCACACACTCTATAGCCGTGTATCTTTCCCATACACACAAAACACACTGCCAACGCTTTTCTCCCTAGGTATATCTAGCTCTCACACGCTCTCCACCATGCATCTCTCTATCTCTCTCTCTCTCTCTCTCTCTCTCTCTCACATTGATACACATCTCACACACCACCCCCACTACACACAAACACCCTCCCTCTCCTTGTGCACCTCTCTCCTCTTTCCATCTCTCCACATGCGGACCCGACCCTCATTCCCTCTATATGTCGCCACTCTATCCATAGATCTCTAGCGTATAATCGATCTCAAACTTGCGCGATGTTCTCTCCACCATCTATTTAGATCTCTCATGAAGTCTCTCTGATGCACATAATGGCTCGCTTTCCTTGTGTCTCCCTACATAGGCTAGTTTCGAACACCATCGACCTTGTCTCCCTATCTATAGGCCACTTTCGCACACAATCAACCTCCATCTCTCTCTCTCTCTCTCTCTGTCTCTCTCTCTCTCACACCCCTCTCTCTCTCACACACACACTCGATGTGTCTTCCAAATATATAGCACGCACCCCCGCCCGCACCCACACTATCCCGCTACTAGACATGTGCCTCTATCTCTTTCTCTTGGACACACATGCCATATCATCCCCCTCCCCTACTAGGTTTACATCATCAGTGGTCTCTCTTCTCCACGCACACACACACTCTCCCTCTCACACACACGCGCGTGCACAAAACAGACATGATACACACACCACACCATTTATCTGTATCCCTCTTTTAAGACACACACCCTTGTATATTCTCTCCAGCTCCAGGTATATATATATATCCCTATCTCTCTCTCTCTCTAAGTCACATGCACACCAAAATTCCCCGTCTCTCTAATTCACACCTCTCTCTATATGTCCACATGCGTATCTCACACACTCACTCTGTGACTATGTCTATCAGCCTCCACGTTACACAACACATAGCCCCATAGGTCTCTCTCTATCTTCCACACACACACAAACACACAATGACTCTCTTATCTCCGCCTTAGTCTCTCCATATCACACACACGCATGATCTCTCGCTCGCACACATGCTCAACCAAGGTTTTGTTGCGAAATACTTATGATCTATTCATCAACAGTCGTAGCAGTACAACGAACACGAGACATGAAAAAAATACATCTACACGTTCGTAGACCACCTAGCGATGACTACGAGCACTAGAGCGAGCCGAAGACGCGCCGCAGTCATCCTCCTCCTTACCGGAGATGGGAAAACCTTGTTTTAGACAATCGGGAAGTCATCGTGCAAAGGCCCCACATGCTCAACTGTTGAATAGAACGTACATCCAAGTTTATGGAAACAAGTATCAATAATACGTTTGTATTTCCATAGTTTCGAGTTTTCCATCAAGATATTAGTCACCCATGGTCGATATTTAGTTGGAATTACATACACATACGTACTATGTAACTAGCCGTGCTTATTGACTTCCAAACATAACTTTCACTCCTACTTGCAATATGTAGAGTATTTAACAAAAAACTACCACTTTCAACCAGCCATAGCAAGAAACTATTGTACAAAAAATAGCAAAAACATACTAAAAATTTCTCAATCCGTGCCAAAAAACTACTACCAAGTGCCGATTATTAGGCTCGTTTAAACCCGTTTATGACGGGGTTGGCCCACATGTCCGTGCTAACGAGGCACCTTAAGTCAACGCCATATGTTTGACCATAGTGTTGACTGTTACGACAGGTAGGACCCACATGTGAGCATCTATCCTCTTCTTCAAATAGTTCGTATGCGTGTTCATCGCCGGTGCCGGTGATGGGCGAGCTGGCTGCCACTCGGGCGGACGGGCCGGCCGCCGCGTTGGCCTCCGCATGAGCTGGCTGATTGGCCCGAGCGCGGCTCACGCGCGAGCAAGTCGCCGTGCTGGCCTCCGCACCGGCTGGCTGGCTGGCCCGAGCGCGGCTCACGCGCGAGCAAGCCACCGCGCTGGCCTCCGCCCGAGCCGGATGGCTGGCCTTAGCGCGGCACGCGCGAGCAAGCCGCCGCACCGCCGTGCCAAGCTTAGCTAGCAAAGCTTGCACACAAGCGGCTGGATGCATCCAACAGGTTGTGTGCTAGCTTGGCTAGCTAGCGTCCGCGATCGTCGTGTCGAGCTGGCTTCCGACTGCTGCAAGATGGGCTCCGCGCCGCCGGCGCTTTTCACCTCGCTTTTAGCCGGCGGCGGTGGCTGCCTCCCATGGCCGAGGATGACTAGGTGGATGGGCTGAAGGTAGGAGGTGACTCGGAGATTTTTTTGAGACTGACATGTAGGTCCCACAAGTCATAATGCCTAATTTGCCGATCAAACAGACGGCGTTGACTTAATGTGCCACATGGGTTTAAACAAGCCTAATCGGCACTTGGTAGTTTTTCGCGACGGATTAAGAAATTTTTGGTATGTTTTTGCTAATTTTTGTAGAGTGGTGGTTTCTTGGTATGGCTGGTTCGAAAGTGGTAGTTTTTTGTTAAATACTCCAATATGTATAAGGAACAATCTACAAGCGACAAATAGGAATTCTACATTGCGTTGTACTCCCTCCGTTCCTAAATATAAGATCTTTTAGAGATTCCACTATGGACTACATACGGAGTAAAATGAGTGAATCTACACTCTAAAATAGGACTGTATACATCCGTATGTAGTTAATAGTGGAATCTCTAAAAGGTCTTATATTTAGGAACGGAGGGAGCACTAGTGGTCGCGGATAGCCCAACCACGTGCACGGGTTTTCCCTCCCGTATAATTTTGCACGCGCCATCATCTCGTGGCTCGCGTAGAGTAGCAGCCGCCCCTCGCTTGCTGCTTCCTCAGCTGCCATCTTTAATGGCGCCTCCCAATTAAGCCGGAAAAGCCTGGCACTGCATTGGGAACTGTGCATTATGGCCCTGGACCTGGACCTAAAGTACTCTGTAGCTTGTTGCGTTGCACGCATGGACTTCGCTCCTTATAGTACAAAATTAGCTTGAAAAATGTTTTCATAATATGGGATGGAGGGAGTAGAATAGTTAATTTGTAAGACTTTTCTAGAGCCATGTGATTGTTTCTTTCTTTTGCAAAAGTCATGGAAAAGTTGTATTCATAAATTAAACATTGCACGTGCTGTGCACGTACGCATGCACTAGTGGAAAAGAAAAAGCCTACTCTCACGGTATGAAAGAACTCAAATGTTTTGCCCCCGCAATAGTGTGTGCGTGAGAGGAGCGGCTGAGCAGGCCAGCTACGCGCATGAATAGAGCAGCAAGCAGGTCTGCCGTACACAGGTGTACTTTCCCTGCATTGATAGTACATCGATGGTTCTAGAGAATAGTACTACTAGTACTACTTTCGGCCTGGTTTACTAGTCCCCATCGTATTTTGAGTTAAAGTTTGACCACATATTTGACTAGCAAAATGTTAATGCATGTCACCGAAAATTATATTTTGGATTCGAATTTGAATGTACTACCCTCCACTTGCTACTGTAGCTCCTTGGCCGTGAGATTCAAAAGTTCAAAACTGGTACACTAAGAGCATACTAGTAAGTGGCACATGCTTTGCATGTCATAGCATGCATGTCAACGATTCATGTTGGCATTTCATAAAGTGTAAAATATGCACGATAAATCTGTAACAATTGATTTAGAATATCATGTATGCTTATATAGACTTTCTTATGTCACATTTTCCTTCTTTTCTAGGTGTGTATTGTGAAATCTATTATGTCATTTTCACAAAAAATAAAAAGAATATTATGTCATGTTTTCTGAGGCTGTACATTAGCCTACAGTGAGATTTCCTTTTTTAATTTAGGGGTGTGAGATTTCCTTTTAGGGGTTTGTGAGCGAATCATTTAGGACATTCATGCATGCCAATATGAGCCGTGCTATCCGAATGACACATATTCAACGATATGCGCACGACGTTTAAATCCAGCTGGAGAATCTCATACCCTGCCGAGCAACCAACCGCTGGATAAGAAGGTTGTCCACAGATCGTCCAAGCTTTTTCATATGTGGAGCAGTTTCGTGCCAATATTGTACCATGTCATAATAGCAATTCCACTATGGCCCACTTGCCCATCCGAGCGGGCCCATGAACACCCTGCTCTTATTCTACGCATGTCTTGAACTTGCCTAAAAAATGCATCTCTCGAACTCTCGCGTCTCTTCTTCTGTCCTTGCCGCTTCTCGTCTCTCGTTCATTGTATTAGATCTGCCGCACATCTTCTCTACCACATCCTCCTATCACTACTGTTCCTTAGTCCTCACCATATCGGTGTTACCTGGTCACCGCTCAAAGGACTGGGCCTCCCAGGCAGCCATCTCCGGCCACCATGGCTTTGGCTGATGCTGCGTTTCACGTGACGATAACATTTGGGTAGACTGTTGGGGATATTTCCCAGCATGTAGACCCGGCAGGAAGATGACCCGGCCTTAGAGCAGGCTCAGCGGGTTATTTCCCTGCGGGCTTAAGAAGATGCAGTGGGCCGGCTTAACAGAGGCCTGGTAAGAAAGGCCAGCTCAGCCTACGGGCCGGCTCAAGGAGCGAACATACGGCAGGAAGGTTGCCTTGGAGATTAAGTAGAATAAAGTAGGAGACGGGTTAAGTTTACGACCCGGACTCTCATGTAACCCTAGGTCTCTATCTATTATATAAAGGGGGGCACCTAGGGCGGAAAGACTAAGTAGCAATCCCTCGAAAGCTAGGTTAGCGAAATCGCATCCTTGTAATCGAGATCCAAGCAATATAATCAAAGCAGGACGTAGGCTATTACCTCGATCGTGAGGGGCCGAACCTGGGTAATCTCGTGTCTCCTCATTCCCGATCAACCCTGCTAAGCTTCCACCCTTGTGCGGTGGCCTCGTCTCCAAGTCCTTTCACAAGGGCATCTGCCGTGTCAAAACCACGACAGTTGGCGCCCACCATGGGGCTCACGCACGATGGAGTTGAGTTCTTAGCGGGAGCTCTCCCAGGGTTCGGGAAGTACGCGGTCGGCTTGATGACGAAGAGCCGCCGTGGGAAGTTCTACATCGACGACTCATACTGGGGCCCCAACGCTGACTCAGTCGAGTACGGGTACCGGGTCCCCTTCGGCAAGATCCATACCTTCATCGGCATAGTCGGTGAGTCGGCCGGTGGGTTGGAGGGTGTCACCGACGTTGAGTCAGCACGCCGCGCTGGTCCAAGCCAGGCAAGACCTGGCCCGACACAAGCCGGCCGAAAGCGTGTCTTCGTAGGGTTCACCCAAGGGGTGGCCTTGTCGGAGAACTCCGTGTCTGGAGACGATATGCTCGTTCAATCTGACGGCGAATACTCGACGGGAGAAACCGAGTCCATCCGCCCCTTGCATGATGGAAGGCTGGGATACACTGATGAAGTCTTTCCAGAGGTCCTTGAGCCGCCTCATTTTGCAGCGGTCTACATGGCGGGTAGACAAGATCTGGCGCACGATCCAGTCGATCCAGCAGCCGGGCAGAATCTTACCCTAGCCGGCTCACGAGGAGCCGGTGCGACAGCCTCCGGCTCTCAGAAAACCGGAGCACAGGCACTGGTAGACTTGGTGAATACCCTCGCAACCCTGTTGGCTGAGCCGGTTACTGCGGAGAACGCAGCTGCACGCAACACGGAGATAACTAAGTATCGCGAGCAGATGGCCAAGATCCAAGAGAACATCAATGCTGAGAACAGCCGCATGGCAGAGGCGCAGGCTCAGCTTGCCCTGGAGAGACAGTGCCTGGATGAGGAGGCTCATTACTTAAGCCGCCGGCAGGCCAAGTCAGAGCTCGTCCACCGGAGGCGTCATCAAAGCCGGCTTCCGTCTAATATCGAGCCAACTCAGCTGTTTACCACACCAGACAATCCGCCAGCTCCGACGAACCCGGGGGCTGGAGTTGTCCCCCCGGGAGGACCACTTTTGCAGCAGCCGGCTCAGCAGAGGGAACCGGCCCAGCATCATACCCCGGAACAGCGGCAGCAACTGCCCTCCCCGCTGGTTCCAGACCCCAATTGGACACTATTCCAACCCAGTCAACAATGTTCTGGTGGCGACTCACAACTTGGTGGCAATTCCGATCGAGGGAGATGGTCCGGCTCAGGTGGAGGCTAGGAACGCTATTGCAATGCTCAAGACAGCAGTAGTGCAACAGGCCAACTACTCTCATAGCCAGCATCGGCTTCATTCGACCCCTCGCCAGAGCCACACCAGGAGCCAGCGCCCTAAGTCACCGGCAGTTTCCAGCAACGCACATCGCAGGAAAGCTGCCCAACCGTTAGCGGATCAGCACCAGCCCATGATCCCGAACGCACAGGATATTATGGACGCCGCTAGGGCTTTACGAGCTCTGGAGGAGGGAAATATGCGTACAGCATATAACCCGCCGGCAGCACACGACCCGCCCACCGCAACCCAGACTCCCGGCCGGCTTGAGGGCGTATCAGGCCGCATGATCGGGACCCCTTGCCTGGTCCCGGCGCTGCGAGAGGCGCGCATGCCTCCAGATTTCAAGGGTCCTCGCAAGGTTCCTAATTATACAGCTAATCTGGAGCCGACCGAGTGGATCGAGAGTTACGAGTTGGCAATGGACCTGTTGGGAGCAAGCGAGGCAGTATGCGCTTGTTACCTGCCTCTCATGTTGGAAGGTCCTACGCGCACTTGGTTGAAAAACTTACCGGTGAATTCTATCAACACATGGCAGGAACTGAAGGAACGTTTCATCAAAAAAATTCAAGGAACCTACAAAAGGCCAACCACTATTGTGGATGTTGAACGTTGTGTTCAGCGTGAGGATGAGTCGGCGCATCATTGGGCTCACCAGGTTGCTGAAGTTATACATAGTTCGGATAGCATCTCGGTTGCACAGGCAGTGCTTGTTCTGGAACGAACATGCAAGTTTCAACCCCTGGTCCAGAAGTTAGGGCGACTCAAGAGAAAGGCCCAAGACATGGGCGATCTTATGGATGTGTTAACCCGATATGCAGAGTCAGATAACACCAAGGATCCCCTGTCTGATGAGCAAAAATCTGGTACGGGCAAGAAAAGCGATGGCAAGGGTCACCAGCAGAATAACGGCAATGGACAGAACAACACTAGTGGTAAACGCAAAGGTTATGAAGGTAGCTCCGATCTGGTGGCAAGTACCAATACGGATAACAAAAATCAGCGTCAGAACAACGGTTCTAGGAGGCAGTCTTCTGGTAATCGCCCTCTCAGCTTCGAGGATGCTCTCAAGGGTCCATGTCCAAAACACAGTTACAATGGTAAGCCGTCCAGCGACTCCTGGGAGAATTGCTACATTATGCAGGAGTTTTCCAAACGAGTCTTCCAGAATCATCATAATAGTGGTGGCAATGGCGGACAACCCGGCAACCAGGGGTCGGGCTTCCAGGGAGCCGGCTCACAAGGGCCCTTCGCCAGCCCCGGGTTCCAAGGGAACAATGGGCAGAACGCTGGGTTTCAGGGGGCTGGTAACACAGGAGGCAGCACTCAGCGGAACCAGGGAAATCAGCATCAATCCGGTCAGTCAGGGTTCCAGAGTAATCCGAAGTAGTTGAATAGTGGACAGTATCATGTCTTCACCACTAGCACCTGCAAGCGGGACAGGAAGGTGCAACAGCGAGCCGCCAACTTGGTTGAGCCGGCAGCCCCGTACTATCTTAATTGGTGAGAACAGCTGGTCACGTGGAGCCGAGCGGACCATCCGGTACTCCTTGATCACCCTGGTCATCTAGCGTTGGTGGTGGCACCTCAAGTCGGCGGGTACACGTTAACAAAAGTGCTCATGGATGGTGGCAACAGCATCAATATATTGTATTATGATACTTTCAGGCAGATGAATCTGTCTGATAAGCAGTTAACTCCGTCCTCCACAGTGTTTCACAACATCGTCCCTGGCAAGTTGGCCTATCCCATGGGCAGAATATCTCTGGAGGTGGCCTTCGGCTCAGAAGATAACTGGCGTTCTGAATTTCTGTCCTTTGAGGTAGTCAAGTTGAAAAGCCCGTACCATGCTCTATTCGGTAGGCCGGCTTATGCACGGTTCATGGCACGGCCGTGCTATGTTTACCTGAAAATAAAAATGCCAGGACCAAGGGGAACTATCACAGTTGAAGGTAACCGGAAAGTTGCACTCAAATGCGAGGAAGGAGATGCAGCATATGCCGAGACGGCTTGCGCTGCAGAGGAATTGCGGTATTACAAGGACAACGTTGACCCGTCTGACAGGACCTCCCTGAAGAAACCAATGATGGAGTCAGACCCTTTGCTCAAATTTAAGTTGGCCAGGGACACCAAGCAAGTTGATTTCACCCCGGGTAACTCTTCTGAGCAGTTCACCATAGCGGCGAATATGGATCCCAAATAGGAAAGCATGCTCATCGAGTTCATCCATGAGAACCGGGACATCTTTGCATGGAAACCTTCTAACATGACAGGTGTACCGAGAGAACTTGCTGAGCACTCCCTTAATGTGGATCCCAAGTTTAAGCCAGTTCGCCAGTATCTCCGCCGTTTCAATGAAGAGAGGCGGAAAGCTATTGGTGAGGAAGTGGCCTGGCTCCTAGCTGCTGGGTTCATTGTTGAAGTTTTTCATCCGGAATGGCTAGCCAACCCGGTGCTTGTTCTGAAGAAAAACGGGACTTGGCGGATGTGTGTTGATTACACAGACCTAAATAAGGCTTGTCCTAGTGACCCCTTTGCCTTGCCGCGTATTGACCAGATCATTGACGCTACGGCGGGTTGTGAATGTTTATGCTTTCTGCATGCTTACTCTGGTTATCATCAGATCAAGATGAAACAGGAAGACCAGGAAAATACGACTTTCATCACCCCCTTGGGGCCTTCTGCTACACCACCATGCCATTTGGTCTGAAGTGTGCACAGGCGACTTATCAGCGTTGTGTCCAGAATTGTTTTCACAGTCAAATTGGGCGGAATGTTCACGCATATGTCGATGACATCGTGGTTAAATCTCGCAAGAAGGAAACCTTTTTGAAGGATCTCAAGGAAACATTTGACAATCTCCGTGTCTACCAGATGAAGCTTAACCCGGAGAAGTGTGTCTTTGGTGTCCCTGCAGGAAAACTTCTAGGATTTCTCGTTTCCGAGCGTGGCATTGAAGCTAACCCAGAAAAGATCAAGGCAATCATGACCCTGGCTAAGTCGGCAAACATCAATGTTGTGCAAAAGCTGGCTGGGCGGGTTGCAGCGTTAAGCCGGTTCATAAGCCGGCTTGGGGAGAAGGCAATCCCATTGTACCAATTGCTTCGGAAGTCAGATGACTTCGTTTGGAGTGATGCTGCAGATCAGGCTTTCGAAGCCCTCAAGAAACAGTTGTCTGAGCCGCCGGTCCTTGCTGCCCCTCATGAGAAGGAACCTATGCTGTTATATATTGCTGCCAACAACAAAGCTGTAAGCGTTGCAGTCGTTGTAGAGCGCAAGGAGGAAGGCAAGGAATATCCAGTCCAGTGCCCTGTGTATTATATCAGCGAAATGTTAACGGAGTCCAAGCAGCGATATCCGCATTGGCAGAAATTAGTCTATCGAGTGTTCATGGCTAGTCACAAGCTGAAGCATTACTTCCATGAGCATCCCATCACTGTGGTTAGTTCAGCGCCTCTTGGGGACATAATCTAGAACCGGGAAGCCACGGGCCGGGTTGCTAAATGGGCCATCGAGCTTGGTCCACATCATCTCAAATATGTGCCTCGCACTGCAATCAAGTCTCAGGCTTTGGTGGATTTCATCAATGATTGGACAGAGTTGCAGGCTCCCGAAGAGAAGCCTGACACGACATATTGGTCCATACACTTTAATGGCTCAAGGCAGCTCGAAGGCTCGGGGGCTGGAGTTGTGATAACTTCCCCGCGAGGAGATAAGTTCTGTTATGTTTTAAGACTTATGTTCCCATGCACTAACAATGCAGCAGAATATGAGGCACTGCTTCATGGACTCCGGGTGGCCAAGGAGATGAACCTGAGCCGGGTCAGGTGTTTGGGCGACACAGATTTGGTGGCCCAGCAGGTTTCTGGCACATGGGATTCTAAGGATCCCCTCATGGCGGCTTATCGGCACGCGGTCACTAATATTGCTGGACACTTGAAGGGTTATCAAGTTGATCACATCGCTCGCCAACAGAATGAGGCAGCAGATGCACTCTCTCGACTGGGCTCTCAGCGCAAGCCGGTGCCACCCAATGTTTTTCTGGACGTTCTACATAACCCGTCTGTCAAATTGCCAATGGAGGAAGACTTGGCAATTCCTGATCCAGAGGCGGCTCTCGTGGCTTATTTAAGCCGGGGTGAACTTCTAGCGGAAGAAGTCATCGCCCGACAGATCATCAAGCGCTCCAAGTCCATGACCATTGTCAACGGCGAGTTGCACCGACGAAGCATTACTGGTGTCTTTCAGCGTTGTGTTTCACCAAAGGATGGCCGTGCAATTCTCAATGAGATTCACTCTGGCGATTGCGGTCATCACGCCGGCTCAAGATCACTTGTTGCGAAGGCTTTTCGGCACGGGTTTTACTGGCTCACAGCTCACGTCGATGCAAAGGATATTGTACGCAAGTGTGATGGTTGCCAGAAGTATGCTCGCCAAGCTCACGTGCCGGCTCAGGAATTGCGGATGATCCCGATAACCTGGCCTTTCACAGTCTGGGGGATTGACATGGTTGGACCCTTTAAACATTCTAAAAACAAGCATACACACCTGTTGGTTGCTATGGATAAATTTACCAAGTGGGTAGAAGCAGAGCCGGTTAGCCGCTGTGACGCTGCCACAGCCATCAAGTTTCTGAAAAAGCTGATATTTCGCTTCGGTTATCCGCACAGCATTATCACAGATAATGGAACCAATCTTTCCAAGGGAGTCATGAAGCAGTTCTGTCAAATGGAGCACATCCGGCTTGATCTAGCATCAGTTGCGCACCCTCAGTCTAACGGGCAAGCAGAACGAGCTAACCAGGAATTACTGCATGGTATAAAACCCTGGCTCATGGCGCCTCTCCAGCGCACGCCGGGTTGCTGGGAAGAAGAATTACCTGCAGTTCTTTGGAGCATACGGACTAGTCCCAACAGGTCAACAGGCTATACACCGTTTTTCCTGGTCTATGGTGCAGAAGCTATACTTCCAAGCGATATTCATCATGACTCCCCTCGAGTGGCGGCTTATGTGGAATCTGATAATGAGCAAGCTCGACAAAATGCTCTTGATGCTCTGGAGGAAGAACGCGACCTTGCCGCGTCTAGATCAGCAATTTATCAATAGGACCTACGTCGCTATCATAGCCGTAGAGTTCGCAGTCGTTCTTTTCAACAGGTAACATAGTGCTCCGTCTGACTCAAGACCAGACAGGCATGCATAAGCTTTCCCCTCCTTGGGAAGGGCCCTTTGTGGTCAGCAAGAATCTCAACAACGGGTCATATTACCTAGTTGATATACGTGAGGCAGATAAATCACGTACCTCAGAAGAAGAGGGAAGCCGGCCCTGGAACATTGCCCATCTCCGGCCATACTATACCTAAGTCATCAACTAGGTTACACCTTTGTACATACCTTTTATCATGTATATACATATTTTTGATCAATGAAATAAAGATCGGCAGCTCTGTATAAGAGAGTTTGTCATTTTTCCTCGAAATTGTGTGTTGAGTCTTTATTTGTTGATCATTGGTTACTTGGGGGCTTCCAACTCACTGAGTTTAGCTTAAAAACCCTTTAACCCGGCGAAAAGCCAAAAGTTGGTTAAACCTGCCTGTTAGCAAGATGCTACTCCAAAAAGCTGACCCGGCGTACGCCCGATGAGTCAATCACATAGGTGACCTAAATTCATCAGAGTTAAAACGTTCGATTGGTCGCGTGAGAGCCGGCTTTCAGAAAGCGAGGATAAACCATAAGGCCAATGTGCCTGCTTCATGAAAGCAATGCAGACTTGAGCTTATAAGCTGGTCTTTCAAGTTGTGTTCCAAAAACCGGCTTGTTACAATTGTGTTTCTTTTTTCCTTCTTGCATTCATTTCATCTCTGCATGCATACATACATGGCATCTACCTTAGTTAAATTTGGTTTTCTTAGTTCATTACAAGTAATAACATGGTTACTAGTATGATATTCATCAAGCAAAATTGTTGCTATCTGTGGTCATTAAATGCCTGTGCAGAATCACTCTAGTTCCAAAAACCGGCTCTAGAGGTCGAAAAGAGGATTCACCATAACGATACGCCTACATAAGTACACAAGCAAGGCATCCACAAAAGAAGTTTATACAAGAGTAGCAAGTGCACGATGGCACTTGCACCAGCAGTAGTTTTTAATATACAATTATTACAAGCCGCCCACCAAGCTGCGGCCATAGAAAAGTTTCCAAAATTCAACTGCTCTAAGAAAGGAGCTGGTGCTTATGTTGTCGGGTTCACATTGGCACCAGAGGTTGAGGTAGTGCCATGATCCGGCTCTTCGCGACCATCGTCATCCTCCGCCTCTTCCTGACTTGATTTGCCAGTCGACCACTGGATTGAGCGCAACGCTTCAAATATGGCATCGGCTGTTATCACAGAGGAAGGGTCGACGTCAGGGGTGAAAGATGGCTTACGCATGCGAGTTAGAGCAACCGGCTCAGGATTCGGCGGCTCCATCCGTTCGTTGTCCTTTGAATAGCCGGCCTGTTACTTGGTCAAATCTGCCTCCTCCGCAATTTCGGTGGCAGCAACCCGGGTCTCTTTTATACATCACTGAAAGTCCTTCTTGGTGAACGGGGAGTCATCCACATTGAACTCTGGATAACCGCCGACGACTTGAGCCGGATCCAACTCTGGCACGTATGCCTTGGTGCGCACCAGCACTGTCAGGGCCCCAGCATGGCAAGCCGCTTTCTTCCATTCATTAAGCCAGGCGGGCACCACTGACAATTCCTTCAGCATATCAGCAATCAAATGTGGTGGTGTCTTAGTATTTTTTGCGGCCATTATGCAACGGGAGCCGCCTATATATAGTTGTTCCACAAAGGTATAAACTGCCTTCAATTTCACTAGTGGCTATTAAACAAGGGTTTCGTTCTTCCGGCCTGCAAGGATAAATGCACGCGACATCATAAAGGCCGGCTTGGTATCATGGGCTGGCGCAATTGTCTAAAAGTTCAAGTTTTTTTCCCTTACCGAAAATGGCCTTGCACATGGCGGTGATATGCCGCTTCAAAGTGGATAGCTCCTAAGTTACCGGCTCCAGTTTGGCCTCGGCCTCCTGATACGTCTCCGTCGTATCTACTTTTGCAAACACTTTTGCTCTTGTTTTGGACTCTAATTTGCATGATTTGAATGAAACTAACCCGGACTGACGCTGTTTTCAGCAGAATTGCCATGGTGTTGTTTTTGTGCAGACATCAAAGTTCTTGGAATGGGATGAAACTTTTTGGAGAATTTTTATGGAATATATAAAAATTATTGGCACGAGAATCAATAGAAGGGGGCCACCCAGTGCCCACGAGGCACCAGGGCGCGCCACCCCCCCAGGCGCGCCCTGGTACCTCGTGGGGCCCACGTGGCTCCGCTGACCCAAATTCCAAGCCTATAAATTCATAATTCGAGAGAAAAAAATAAGAGAGGAAGTTTTATTGCGTTTCATGATACGGAGCCACCGCCACCTCCTGTTCTTCATTGGGAGGCCAGATCTGGAGTCTGTTTGGGGCTTCGGAGAGGGGGATCTTCCGGCATCGTCATCATCAACCATCCTTCATCACCAATTTCATGATGCTCACCGCCGGGAGTGAGTAATTCCTTCGTAGGCTTGCTGGATGGTGATGAGTTGGATGAGATTTATCATGTAATCGAGTTAGTTTTGTTAGGGCTTGATCCCTAGTATCCACTATGTTCTGAGATTGATGTTGCTATGACTTTGCTATGCTTAATGCTTGTCACTGGGCCCGAGTGCCATGATTCCAGATCTGAACCCTTTATGTTTTCATGAATATATTTGTGTTCTTGATCCGATCTTGCAAGTTATATGCACCTACTACGTGTTATGATCCGCATACCCCAAAGTGACAATAATTGGGATTCTTTCCGGTGATTGCCGTAGTATGAGGAGTTCATGTATTCACTAAGTGCTAATGCTTTGTTCCAGTTCTCTATTAAAAGGAGGCATTAATATCCCTTAGTTTCCTTATGGACCCCGCTGCCACGGGAGGGTAGGACAAAAGATGTCATGCAAGTTCTTATCGCAAGCATGTATGACTATATACGGAATACATGCCTACATTACATTGATGAATTGGAGCTAGTTCTGTGTCACCCTAGGTTATGACTGTTACATGATGAATGTTATCCAACGAATATCACCGATCCAATGCCTATGAGCTTTTCACATATTGTTCTTGCTGAGTTACTATTGTTACTACTGCTGTCACAACTGCTACTACTACTGTTGTTACTGTTACTGCTGCTGTTACTATCATTGCTATTGCTATCAAACTATCATACTACTGTGCTACTAATCACTCTGCTGCAGATATTCAGTCTCCAGGTGTGGTTGAATTGACAACTCAACTGCTAATACTTGCGAATATTCTTTGGCTCCCCTTGTGTCGAATCAATAAATTTGGGTTGAATACTCTACCCTCGAAAACTGTTGCGATCCCCTATACTTGTGGGTTATCAAGACCTTTTTCCGGTGCCGTTACCGGGGAGCATAGCTTTATTTTCTAAGTCACTTGGGATTTATATCTGTTGATCACTATGAAGAATCTTAAGGATGATAGAACCAAGATCGTTCCCTCTAAGATGAGGGGAGGTAAGGAACTGCCATCTAGCTCTGCACTTGATTCACCTTCTGTTTTGAGTAAACTTGCAACACCACCACATGTTATTAATTCTGACATGTCGCAAGTTATTGATGATACCACTTCTGCTTTGAATGATACTCATGATGATGCTAGTACTATGCCTGATAATGCTGTGCCACTTGGTGAATTTCTTAGTGAACAACTTGCTAAAGCCAAAGAAATTGAAAATGCTGAAACTCTTGAGACTTATGATTCACCTATTATGCCTAGCTCTCCTACTAGAGTTGAAACACCTGATGAACATTGCTTTGATAGGGAGATAGCTAGAGCCATTCTTGCTTGTAATGATAGACATGAAGTTATAAAATTGTTTGCTGAAATGAAAGAAAAATCTATGCGGGAGAAAATGAAATATGATCCTAAGTTTGCTACCTCTCCCATATTTATTACTGATAAGGATTATGAATTCTCTGTTGATCCTGAGTTGATTAAGTTGGTAGAATCTGATCCTTTCCATGGCTATGAAACTGAAACCGTTGTGGCACATCTTACAAAATTAAATGATATAGACACCCTATTTGCTCATGAGGAAAAAATTTGCTATTACTATATTCTTAAGTTATTTCCTTTCTCGTTAAAGGGTGACGCTAAAGAATGGTATAATACTCTTGCTCCTGGATGTGTGCGTAGTCCCCAGGATATGATTTATTACTTTTCTGAAAAATATTTTCCTGCTCATAAGAAACAAGCTGCCTTACAGGAAATATTTAACTTTGTGCAAATTGAAGAAGAGAATCTCCCTCAAGCTTGGGGGAGGCTTCTCCAATTACTTAATGCTTTGCCTGATCATCCTCTCAAGAAAAATGAAATACTTGATATCTTTTACAATGGACTAACCGATGCTTCTAGGGACTACCTAGATAGTTGTGCGAGTTGTGTTTTCAGGGAAAGGACTGTTGAACAAGCTGAGGAATTATTGAATAATATATTGAAGAATGATAATGATTGGACACTTCCTGAACCACCGCCCAAACCCACTCCGAAGAAAAGGGGTATTTTATATGTCAGTCCTGAAGATATGCAAGAGGCAAAGAAATGCCAGAAGGAAAAAGGTATTAAAGCTGAAGATGTTAAGAATCTACCACCTATTGAAAAAATACATGGTCTTGACAAACCGACACAGGTAGTAGAGGTAAATTCTCTTATAAAGTTTGATGAAAGTGATATTCCTTATAACAAACCTCCTAGTCAATGCTTGTATGAATTTGACAATTATATTATTAAGCAAGATCACTTCAATGCAAATGTTATGAAACAATTGAAACAAAATGCCTACATGATTGATTGCTTGAGTGACTTGTTATTTAGAATTGCTAATGATGTTAAAGGTGTGAGTAAACATGCATCTATGGTTCAAACTCAATTAGAACAAGTTGCTAAATCTCAAAGTGAATTGCTCAATGAAATGAACAACAATATGAATGATCATGTTGTTAGAGTAATGACTAGGGGAGGTAGAATGACTCAGGAGCCACTTTATCCTGAGGGTCACCCTAAAATAATTGAACAAGACTCTCAAAGAATTAATGTTGATGCACCTAGTCCATCTAAAAAGAAAAAGAAAAATGATAGGACTTTGCATACTTCTAGTGAACCTGAGGTAGAAAAACCCTTGGAGGATAGTAATGATGTTTCAATTTCTGATGCTGAAACACAATCTGGTAATGAACATTCACCTGATGATAATAATAATGATGATGCTCATGTGGATACCCAACCAGATAATGATAAAGAACCTGATAATAATGTTGAAATTGAACCTGCTGTTGATCTTGATAACCCACCTCCTAAAAATAAACGTTATGATAAAAGAGACTTCGTTGCTAGAAAACACAGTAAAGAAAGAGAACCATGGGTTCAAAAACCCATGCCCTTTCCTCCTAAACCATCTAAGAAAAAAGATGAGGAAGAATTTGAACGCTTTGCTGAAATGCTTAGGCCAGTCTTTTTGCGCAGTCGTTTAACTAATATTATAAAGATGCCTCCTTATGCTAAATATATGAAAGACATTCTCACAAATAAAAGAAAGATACCTGAGGCTGAAATTTCTACCATGCTTGCAAATTATTCTTTTAAGGATGGAGTACCTAATAAACTAGGAGATCCAGGACTACCAACTATACCATGCTCCATTAAAAGAAATTATGTCAAAACTGCTTTGTGTGATTTAGCAGCCGGTGTTAGTGTTATGCCTTTCTCTTTATATAAAAGACTTGATTTGAATAAACTCACTCCCACTGAAATATCATTGCAAATGGCTGACAAATCAACTGCCATACCAATCGGTGTTTGTGAGGATGTACCTGTTGTAGTTGCAAACGTTACTATTCTAACAGACTTTGTTATACTTGATATGCCCGAGGATGACAACATGTCGATTATCCTTGGTAGACCTTTCTTGAATACTGCAGGGGCTGTTATTGATTGCAACAAAAGCAAGGTCACTTTTCATATCAATGGTAATGAACATACGGTGCACTTTCCGAAGAAACAATTTCAAGTAAATGGTATTCATATTATTGAAAAGACTCCGACAATTACTATTGGAAGTTTTCAACTCCCTCTTCCTACTGTTAAAAGGAAATATGAAACTCTTATTATCGGGGAGATGCATATCCCTGTTGAGGTAACTTAGTGTTATACAAAAGTTCTTCGGTTTCATGTTACTCGAAAATGGTTTGTTAATAAGACCTGATCAAACTTATTAATGGATTCGTTCAGAGAGGCATGTGGTCGATGAATTTAGTAGACACAACCTTCTATACCCACTTTTTATTTTCTGTTATTTTTAGTTAAATGCAATAAAGTGCCATGATTATCCTGTTTTCTGATTTATCCGTGCAATAAAAAAGTGCCTAGAAATAAAAGTGCTCAAAATGCAATAAAATTTTGATATGAATTTTTATGTAATATTTAAGAATTTTTGCACTGGACACATACCAGGGGGGGTGCCCCAGGTGCCCACGAGGCACCAGGGCGCGCCACCCCCCCTGGCGCGCCCAAGTACCTCGTGGGCCCCACAGGGACCCCCTCACTTATTCCTTCAGCTCACTTCGTCTCTTACCTCTAGCAAAAATTCCTGGTAGCTCTCTATCTCGTGTTCTTGCTCACAAACCTGAAATTTTTGATCTCTTTGCTCGGAGCTCCGTTTCCGAAACTGTTTTGGGAGATTGCTCCTTGGTATGTAACTCCTCCATTGCTCCAATTAGTTTTTGCTCTAGTGGATTATATTTTGCATAATTAGCTGCTCTTGGTGCTACAGAAAATGAGCTTGCATGTTGAATTCTTTGAGTTCCAAGTAGTTTTATTGCTTGATATAGCTTCTAGACATCCATATGAGTAGTTGCTATCAATCTTGTGGAGTTTTATTGATATCATTTTGTGGCCCAAAAATTTTCAGAAATTTGTTCATAGGAAAATGAATATCTTTCGGAGGAGTTCCTCGAAGCGGAACGCCAAGGGAGTCCTCGGATAGTGACCTCAACATTCCGCGTAGGACGGAGGTCCGGCCGTGCAAATGGCCGCACAATGCCTTCATGAACGAAGCCGGATTCTACCACGAGTTCGCGCAATTCGTTGCAAATGCTGGACTGACCGACTTCCTCGGAGATGAGTGTGACCAGCACCACATCCTTACAAATTCCTTTGTGCAAAACTTTCATTTTCTTAGTAGGCTCGAACCCCCTGAGGTGCGCTTTGATTTATATGCTGAAAATTATCAGATACCTCTGGCTGAATTTTGTGAGATATGTTTGATTCCCTTTGATGGGAAAATCAGAGAGCCTCGACTAGAGGAGTTTGAGGGTTTCCTCCGCACTTTGACTGTGGGAGAGGAAAGGGGCGTGTCGAAAGCCCGAGCCACTAGCTTGCAGTTTCCCTCTGTTCATTACTTCGCTTTATTCTTAGGGAAATGCTTGATTGCTAGGGAGCAAGGTAGTGCGCTAGCTGCACCTGACCTTGCCATTTTACGCCGTGCACTGCATAATGATAACACTTATAGCCTTGGAGCTATCGTTGCACGCCGCTTGCACACTAATAGGACTAGGGGTAAAATTCATGGTGGTATTTATGCTACTCGCTTAGCGAGACGTTTTAATGTTAACATATGCCCTCAAGATTGTTTGTTGCCCAGAATTTACTTAGATCACCAGTCCATGAGGGACCACCACTTTCTTGATGCTCCTGAGCCTCCTCACAACATTCGTTATAACTTGGTTTTTAGTGAGGATAATCGTGATATTATTCTGTTGCCTGCACCTGCTTTGTTTGATTCTCATGCCAGGAACGGATATACTGTGATGCCACCGGACATCATTGCTTACCGGAACGCGTTGGCAGCGGCAGAGGAGGAGCCCCAGGATTGGGACGCTCGGGTGCCGCCGCCTCAGGACTTTCACATGGGACCGGATGGCTACTACGGATGGCCGTAGACCAAGCTAGGCAAAAGCCAAAGCTTGGGGGAGTACGTATCTCTCACTGACATTACATTCATGCTCACACATTTAATTCCAGTTGTCGGTGTTCGTACTTTTTCATTGTATAACCCATGCTAGTTTTATTTTCTCGCTTTCTTCTTGTGTGTTTGAAAAACTTTGAGAAAATCCAAACACATTTCTCGGTTCTTTTCGGTTTTTCTTTCTAGCTTAATTAGTAGTAGTATCAAAAGAAAACCCAAAAAGATTTCCTGTTTCTTCTTTTGCTTGTTGGGAGTTCTCCCGTGTCAATAGTTTTCTTTTCTCGTTCTTCGTTTTTCTTCTTTAATTTGCTTTCTTCAGAAAAACTAAAAACTCCAAAAATATTTCAGTGTGTTTCTCCAAAAATATTTTCTTTTGTTGAGTCATTGTAAGGAGAAGACCACGATGAAAATGTTGAGTGGCTCCCATATGCATTATTGTTGATCTAACAAAGAGCCCATTTTACCTTGTCTTCTCCTTTGAATAAAATGCTTGTAGATTTCAGCTTAGTCCACGACACTCTTGCACTATTATTATTTTCATATCATTCGGTCGTGCAAGTGAAAGGCAATAATGACGATGATTTGATGAAGTGACTGTGGCAAGGAAAAGCGGGTATGAACTCAACTTGTTCTTTGTTTTTGTAAATATGTTTAACTCAGTATCCATGATTCAGCATGTTATGATTAAACATGTTTATGATGACAATTAGAGATTATAGTTGCTCATGCCATGCTTAAGTAGCTAGGAGTGGATAATGATTTATCTTTACTGTCAACATGCATTAAAATGATTGTGATGTAGTATGATGATATGGTATCCTCCTCTAAATGTTTCAAGTGGCTTGACTTGGCACATGTTCACGCATGTAGTTGATTCAAAACCAAGATAGCCTTCACGATATTTATGTTCATGGTGCTTATATCCTACTCATGCTAGTATTCAATGTTGATTATTCATAATGCATGATTATGACCGTTTTCGCTCTCTAGCTGGTCGCTTCTCAACCTATTTGCTAGCCTTCGCCTGTACTAAGCGGGAATACTGCTTGTGCATCAAAACCTTTAAACCTAAAGTTATTCCAGATGAGTCCACTATATCTACCTATATGCGGTATTACTCTGCCGTTCTAAGTAAATTTGCATGTGCCACCTCTAAATATTCAAATGAACATCTGTTTTGTGTGCCCGTACCGCTCATGGAGCGACAGGGGGCGGTCAGTATCTTCCATGCTAAGTGGGTTATTCTCATGATGAGTGTTTACTCACTTGTCCTTGCACGAGAGGGGCCGGTAATCGGGATGCCCAGTCCCATTATTAAAATTGCAAAATAATAAAACAAACTCCCCCGGAAAGTTGTTGGTATGGAGGGCACCCGAGGATTCGGCTAGCCATGGCTTGTGATTGTTGGTGGAGGGGGAGTAAACTTTACTTTACCGCTTGGGAACCGCCGCTAATGTGTTTAGCATGGAAGATATTGAAAACTCTTAGTCGTGACGTTGACAGGAAAGGCATACCTCCCAAAATTATATTTATCTCTAATTTAAGCTTCGAGCTCTGGTACCTCTGCAAATCCATGCTTCCCTCTGCGAAGGGCCTATCTATTTACTTTTATGTTATTTTACTTTTATTGTTGAGTCATCACCTTCTCAAACAAGCACCAGACCTGAGAGCACTATTGTCATTCTCATGCATTGTGAATAGTTAATGTTGTGTGCATCATGACTGGATCTTTTCTACCATGAATTACAATGTTTAGTCGCTGCTTGAACTTTGGAGGTGCTTTGCATTTATGTTTCGCGGTCTCAGAAAGGGCTAGCGAGATACCATGTTGTCATATCATATCATGATTGTTTTGACAAAATGTTGGCATTTGAGATATCTTATTATTGCTCGCTAATTGATTATGCCATTGATATGAGTGAATATAAGTTCTAAGAGTTATTATTTTCATGGTTAAATTATAATCTTTGCTGAAAACCTGGGTATTATTTAAGCATATATACAGATACAAGAACAAAAGAGTTTGTAAAAGTTTTTCTTTATCACTTTCAGTTTGTCAACTGAATTGCTTGAGGACAAGCAATGAGTTAAGCTTGGGGGAGTTGATACGTCTCCATCGTATCTACTTTTCCAAACACTTTTGCTCTTGTTTTGGACTCTAATTTGCATGATTTGAATGAAACTAACCCGGACTGACGCTGTTTTCAGCAGAATTGCCATGGTGTTGTTTTTGTGCAGAAATCAAAGTTCTTGGAATGGGATGAAACTTTTTGGAGAATTTTTATGGAATATATAAAATTATTGGTGCAAGAATCAACAGAAGGGGGGCCAACCAGTGCCCACGAGGCACCAGGGTGCGCCACCCCCCCCCCCCAGGCGCGCCCTAGTACCTCGTGGGGCCCACGTGGCTCCGCTGACCCTAATTCCAAGCCTATAAATTTATAATTCGAGAGAAAAAAATAAGAGAGGAAGTTTTATTGCGTTTCATGATACGGAGCCGCCGCCACCTCCTGTTCTTCATCGAGAGGCCAGATATGGAGTCCATTTGGGGCTCCGGAGAGGGGGATCTTCCGGCATCGTCATCATCAACCATCCTTCATCACCAATTTCATGATGCTCACCGCCGGGAGTGAGTAATTCCTTCGTAGGCTTGCTGGACGGTGATGAGTTGGATGAGATTTATCATGTACTCGAGTTAGTTTTGTTAGTGCTAGATCCCTAGTATCCACTATGTTCTGAGATTGATGTTGCTATGACTTTGCTATGCTTAATGCTTGTCACTAGGGCCCGAGTGCCATGATTCCAGATCTGAACCCTTTATGTTTTCATGAATATATTTGTGTTCTTGATCCGATCTTGCAAGTTATATGCACCTGCTACGTGTTATGATCCGCATACCCCAAGGTGACAATAATTGGGATTCTTTCCGGTGATTGTCGTAGTTTGAGGAGTTCATGTATTCACTAAGTGCTAATGCTTTGTTCCAGTTCTCTATTAAAAGGAGGCCTTAATATCACTTAGTTTCCTTATGGACCCCGCTGCCACGGGAGGGTAGGACAAAAGATGTCATGCAAGTTCTTATCGCAAGCACGTATGACTATATACGGAATACATGCCTACATTACATTGATGAATTGGAGCTAGTTCTGTGTCGCCCTAGGTTATGACTGTTACATGATGAATGTTATCCAACGAATATCACCGATCCAATGCCTACGAGCTTTTCACATATTGTTCTTGCTGAGTTACTATTGTTACTACTACTGTCACAACTGCTACTACTACTGCTGTTACTGTTACTGTTGCTGTTACTATCATTGCTACTGCTATCAAACTATCATACTACTGTGCTACTGATCACTCTACTGCAGATATTTAGTCTCCAGGTGTGGTTGAATTGACAACTCAACTGCTAATACTTGCGAATATTCTTTGGCTCCCCTTGTGTCAAATCAATAAATTTGGGTTGAATACTCTACCCTCGAAAATTGTTGCGATCCCCTATACTTGTGGGTTATCACCTCCTCAGCGCGCCTAGCCAGGGCGGCTCTTTCTGCCACGGCTTGCTTCAAAGAGTCTCTCACCAGGAACAGAGCCTTGTTGGCATCTGAAGTTAATGCTTTAGCCTTTTCATGAAGTTTTTTCTCTTTCCTTGCTTCCTTCTGGAAGTAGGATGCTTGTCTCTCCGCTTGATTTAGCATGTCCTGCAAGGCAGCTTCAGTTATCTACCATATAAGAATGTCCCGAGCCGCCCTTCCAGTTGACCCGGCACATGGGGGCTACATGTTCAAAGTGTATCACTCAAAAAAAAGCAAGTTCCATGCAGATGCAGGCATTCTACATGGCACTTAGGGGCTAATGCATAATTTGATATCCAATACTACATATCGAGACCCGCCCGACATAATATGATGAGCCAGTCTTTGGTGGTCATTGTTTAAGTTTTTACGTGCAGAAAGTTTTTGAAGTCCCGGATCATCATCTGATAATGACCCAGTCCTTGGGGGCTACATATATATATATATATATATATATATATATATATATATATATATATATATATATATATATATATATATATATATATGAATATCATAACAGAGGACAAACGTTACCTCATACTTCCGCTTTAATGAAGTTATCATGGCAATTTCTGTGTCACGGCTTTCAGACAGCCAGGTCAGCACAGCTTGGTGCAGCGTGTTGGCATCTTGCTCTTCCAAAGCAGGGAAGTCAAGAGCCGTTATCCCTTTGTTACTAATTGCTGGCTTGGCCTTGGTAGGAACAGTGGTTAGAACATTAGAGGTTTCCGGTGGAGCGTTTTGCTGTTCACCGGTTACCACTACTTCGTCTTGAGTCGGTGCCGCGGGCTGCTCTTCGATTAAATCTTCCTTCTCCTAAATAATAGGAGAAGGGGCATGAGCCGGGCTCACAGTAGCGTCTTTGGGCAGCGGGCTGTTCTGCAACACCGGCTCGTCCTGGGTGTCCAAGGAGGTTGTTGCTTTTTCCTAAGGACCTGTTTGAATGACCGGGTCAGATGACCCGGCGGTGGCTTTCTTCTTAATGGCCATGGCTCTGTACAAGGAATAAGGAGTTATTCAATTAAAGGATAAAGGGCAAGAAACCATTTAATGTGAACAAGGGTGTCCCGATCTTCCGAAAGCTCCTGATAACTCTCGATTTGGTGGAAACTTGACACAACTCGATCCGGCTCCCGAACAACACGTTCTGAACCCCGCAATCGCAGCACCACGTCTCCTCTAGTTATCGACCGGCGTTGCATGGTCGACCTCACCAAGAAGGCTAATCCCTACTTGCGAATCGAAGAACACAAGCAAGAACGAGAAAGAATGCGACCAAATTGCAGATGTATGATTAATCTCACGAAGTTGGGGTTTCACAAACCGACAAACGACGAAACTGTTCTTGACAGAATAATCTAAGAAAAACCCAAACCCTAATGGTGGGGTGACGGCTGTATATGAAGACTCTAGGGTCGTGCAGGGACCCCTGGACGCACCCCTAATGGGCTCCAACATGATACACAGCCCAAAGGCCAAAATATGATGACGCAGCACCGAGACAAATTCTGGATGTCCACTTGTTTCAACGATTCCCGATTACTCAGGAGGAATTTGGCCATGGGACCGGTGCCAATGGAAAGGTTATCTCCTCAGCTTTCCGTGCATATGTAGAACGTCCAAAACCGAGCCCGTATGCGACCTGGACGATCGTTTTAGTGCAGACTGCTCCTGGACTCCAAAACAGACTCGAAGTCGACTCTGCTTGGGCCTCCACCTTGACTTGGATGCCCTTGCTGGTCCTCTCCACCTCCAAGATCCTCTCCAAGTATCTCCTGGTGATCTCCAGGGTTCCTAATCATAATATAATCATTAGGTAGCAATCTATTCTCAAAAACATATAAAGAAGTGCTTAGGAACGAGCTCACTTCTAAATTCAATTGTCGCGCGCGAGCTCTAGTGATTGGTCCTTGTATATCCAGCGGAGTTTTGTGTGTATCTGAAGGAGTGATGTCCTCATCATCCTCCCCTCTTGAATTGGAGTCGTCCTCGACTCAAACTCATCTTCTTCTCCCAAATATGGCCTCAAATCTGAAATGTTAAAGGTGGGACTAACCCCAAACTCGGGAGGCAACTCAAGGTTATATGCGTTATCATTTATCTTGGCAAGTATTTGAAAAGGACCATCAGCTCTAGGCATCAACTTAGACTTTCTTAAATCTGGAAACCTATCCTTTCTCAAGTGCAACCAAACCAAATCACCCGGTTCTAGTTTAACTTCTTGTCTACCTTTACTACCAGCAATTCTATACTTTTCATTCATTTTTGCAATATTGTGCTTTCTTGTCTCATGCATTTTCAAGATAAAATCCGCATGTTCTTTGGCATCATTGTGAATCCTCTCACTTGTAGGTAAAGGCAAGATATCAATAGGAGCATGGGGATTGAAACCATACACTACCTTAAAAGGACTTACCTTGGTGGTAGAATGTGTTACCCGGTTGTATGCAAACTCCACATGAGGCAAACATTCTTCCCACATCTTCAAATTTTTCTTCAAAACAGCCCTCAACATGGTGCCCAAAGTGCGATTCACCACCTCAGTTTGCCCATCAGTTTGTGGGTGACAAGTTGTAGAAAACAACAATTTTGTACCCAACTTGTTCCATAGGGTGCGCCAAAAATGACTCAAGAATTTTGCATCACGATCTGAAACAATAGTAGAAGGCATACCATGCAAACGAACAATCTCTTTGAAAAAGAGGTCAGCAATATAAACAGCATCATCACTCTTATGACATGGTATAAAGTGTGCCATCTTAGAAAAACGATCCACCACAACAAAAATACTATCTCTTCCCCTCTTAGTCCTAGGCAATCCTAAAACAAAGTCCATAGAAATATCTGCCCAAGGAATAGAAGGAACAGGAAGAGGCATGTATAAACCATGTGGATTCAAGCGAGATTTAGCTTTTTGACATATGGTGCAGCGAGCCACGAACCTCTCAACATCTCTCCGCATCTTTGGCCAAAAGAAATGTGTGGCCAGAACGTCCTCCGTCTTCTTCGCACCGAAATGACCCATCAATCCTCCTCCATGCGCCTCCTGTAACAACAAAAGACGAACGGAACCAACTGGGATGCATAGACGGTTAGCTCTAAACAAAAACCCATCGTTAAGGACAAATTTATTCCATGTATGTCCCTCTCGACATTGTAGCAAAACATCTTTAAAGTCAGAATCAAGCGCATATTGTTCTTTTATTGACTCAAGTCCAAAAAACTGACAATCAAGTTGAGACAGCAAAGTATATCGTCTAGACAAAGCATCAGCAATCACATTATCCTTCCCTTTCTTGTGTTTGATTATATAAGGAAAAGATTCAATAAATTCAACCCACTTAGCATGCCTACGATTCAAATTATTTTGAGAGCGAAGATACTTAAGCGATTCATGATCAGAATGAATAACAAATTCTTTAGGCCACAAATAATGACTCCACGTTTCTCAAGAACGCACAAGTGCATACAATTCCTTATCATATGTGGAATAATTCAGAACAGGACCATGCAATTTTTCGCTAAAGTATGCAACGGGTTTACCATCTTGCATCAAAACACCACCAATGCTGACTCCACTAGCATCACATTCTAGCTCAAAAGTCTTACCAAAGTTAGGAAGTTGCAGCAATGGCGCGTGCGTAAGCTTGTCCTTCAAAGTGCCAAAGGACTCCTCTTGTGCCTTCCCCCAATGGAACGCCACACCCTTCTTCGTCAACTCATGCAGCGGTGCAGCAATGGTGCTAAAATCCTTGACGAAGCGGCGGTAGAAACCTTCAAGACCAAGAAAACTCCTCACCTGTGTGATAGCTTGGGGTACCGGCCAGCTCTGTATGGCGTCAATCTTCGTCTCATCCACCTCAATTCCCTGTGGAGTAACAACGTAACCAAGAAAAGAGACTTGATCCGTGCAAAAAATGCACTTCTCAAGGTTACCAAACAAACGTGCATCCCTTAAAGCATTAAAAACAGCACGTAAATGGTCCATATGTTCATCCAAAGACTTGCTGTAAATCAAGATATCATCAAAGTAAACCACCACAAATCTACCAATAAAAGCTCTTAAAACCTCATTCATTAAGCGCATGAAAGTGCTAGGTGCATTTGTGAAGCCAAAAGGCATTACCAACCACTCATACAACCCAAATTTAGTTTTGAAAGCTGTTTTCCATTCATTGCCAAGTTTCATTCTAATTTGGTGGTAGCCACTACGCAAGTCAATCTTTGTGAAAATTATAGAACCACACAGCTCATCAAGCATGTCGTCTAACCTAGGAATAGGATGACGATACCGAATAGTAATATTATTGATGGCTCTACAATCAACACACAGACGCCAAGTACCATCTTTCTTAGGAACCAAAAGTATAGGAACAGCACAAGGACTAAGGCTTTCACGTACGTACCCGCGGTCCAAAAGGTCTTGGACTTGTCGCTGAATTTCCTTAGTCTCCTCGGGATTGGTTCGATAGGCAGCACGATTTGGCAAAGTTGCACCCGGAATCAAATCAATTTGATGCTCTATTCCTCTCATAGGTGGCAGCCCCTGGGGTATCTCAGATGGAAAAATGTCCTCATACTCCTGCAAAAGATTAGTGACAGCAGGAGACAATGAACTAGCAATATCATCAAGCGAAAACAAAGCTCGTTTGCATATCAAAGCATAGCAAATATCATCATTAGAAATTTCAGCAAGGTCACATTTTGTTGCAAGCATAACACCACCCTTCAATTTAATTCCCTCGGCCTTAGAAATAGGTGCAGGCTTATCCTTTTTAGGTGGAAAAATAGAATTAGCAACTTGTTGATTTTCAGACTTAGCATCACTCAAACTAGCAGCTCTCTCTCTATCATCTTGTACAATTTCAGCAGGGGTCAAAGGTACCAAAGTAATTTTCTGCCCTTTATGCACAAAAGTGTATTTATTACTTGTTCCATGGTTTGTAGCATCATTATCATGTTCCCAAGGGTGACCCAACAAAAGTGAACAAGCTTGCATAGGTACGACATCACAATCAACAGAATCAGCATAAGCACCAATTGAAAAAAGAACTCTGCATGTTCGTGTTACCTTAGCTTTTCCAGAGTCATTTAACCACTAAATATGGTATGGATGTGGATGTGGTCGTGTGGTCAAGCCAAGCTTCTTGACTAGATCAGAACTCACCAAATTGTTGCAGCATCCTCCATCAATGATAACACATGCTCGTCGGTTCTTGATGACGAAGAAAATCTGGAACAAGTTGTGGCATTGTAGCTTCTCAGGCTGCTGAATTTGTGTGCTGAGCACACGCTAAACAATGATGTTCATGTAGCCTGAAGTATCAGCGCCCCCAAGGACGTGACCCTCGACATCATCGACGGCGGCGGCATCATCATCAGCAACATCATCCTCCACATCAGAGGTGCTGATGTATCCTCCATCTTCGGTTGCCACATATGCTCGCTTACTTGGGCATTCCTTCTGCACATGGCCAAGTCCACGGCAGCGGTGGCACTGAATGTTGGAAGTGCGGCCCGTCGAGGCGACAAACGAAGCACTACTGGAGGGAACCTGTAATGAATTTGTACCTAAATATGTAGGACGTGCAGCAGGTGGTTTAGGTGCTGTAGTAACACCACTGGCTGAGGCAGAAGCTTGCTGGCCCGCTGTTAGGGGCACCCGGAAAGGGGATGGCTTAGGCAGCCCCGAAGGAGTCGTCGTGCGTGGCGTGTAGGAGGCATGGACGTTGCTCCTGTTCCGCTGCTCATGTCCCTGCAATTCCTTCTCTGCACGCATAGCAAACTGGAACAACTGGTTGACAGTATGAAATTCTTTATAATCAACAATGTCCTGAATCTCACGCCTCAAACCCGAATAAAAACGACAAATGGAATCCTCAAGCCCCTCCACTATACCACAACGCGTCAAACCCTTTTGAAGCTCAGCATAGTAATCTTGTACAGATTTTTCTCCTTGTTCTAAACGCTGCAGTTTGTTACGCAAATCTCTATGATACGAAGGAGGAACAAAGCGATCACGCATAGCTACCTTAAGTTGTTCCCATGTATCAGGTAAAGCACCCTGTCCAGCTAGCCCATTCCCCCAAATAATAGCAAAGTCCTTAAACTCACTAGTAGCTAGTCGAATTCTATGTTGCTCAGGAACAACCGCCATCTCCCAATCAAGGTAGCCCTCAGCATCATAACGACCCGAAAAAGATGGTATTGTTAACTTAATCTTAGCATAAGGATCATTGGGAGCATGATTATGATTACCTTGATGACGGTATTGGTTAACTGTACTACCCATACCTTGAGTGTTATGGCGAAGACGTCGCCGCAATCTTGCTTGTCGTGTAGCTGCTTGATCTATGTTTCCATTAGTATCATACACTGTGTCTTCTGGCATGTGTCCATCGGTGTTGCTGCCGGACACGTTGTCGTCGTTGGTTGTTAAACAGGTTTCCAACTCGGTAACCCTGTCGGTTAACGTGGATATCCGTTTGTCCAACCGCTCAATGCTGTTGCCGAGGTTGAGCTCAATGAGCGCATCGGTGATAGCCTTTTTGATTGCCTCGTTCATCCCATCATGAACCTTCTCTACAGCAGCTTGTAGTTGCTCCTGGCTGACACAATCCTTGAAATTTTTGGGAGTGATATCGCCATTTTCGTCGGTACCTGCCATTGTAAACACAACAACAGGAACACACAGTGAAGGTTATCCCTATCAACTACTACGTAGTTGTAGTGGTGCCTCTCAACACAGCAAATGGAATTGTCTTACCAAGCTCTTACAAGGTTCTTACTAGCAAAGCAAAGGATACCTGGAAGGCGTAGTCCGCGATTGCAAGGATCAAGAACATGTGTTGTCCAGAAGTAGTATGTGGAGCGAGGAAGGCAAATATATGTGAGTGGAACACAATTCAAAATCAGATAGTAATGCTGAATAAATGTCCAAAGAACTTGTCCTAGTTACTGGCCTGCTCGTGTTCTAAACCAAGTGTGATATGGAAGACAAGGTAGAAACAAGTATGAGGGTAAAGACAACGACGAACATGAACAAGGCAAGGACAGTAGCTCAGCACAACACTCACAGCTTAAAAATTCATGCTCCTGCACTTTTTTTGATATTTTGCGCGCAAACAGGAGAGGAAGTTTCAGCTCAATCTGATAGACAATGCGGCCTGCAGAAAATTAGAACCGTGCTGTACAATTCATGCTGAAACTATATCGCGCGAACAATCAATTTTCTTAGCAGAATTGTGCCAATCTAAATTAGCCAAACCCGGCGAATCTGAGCACCAACAGATGTGAACTTTTTTTTCTTCTTTTTTTCTTCTCTTTTTCTCTCTTTTTTCTCTCTTTTTTTTCTTTTTTTTCGTAATTCACTCTTTTGCATGAATCCAGGTCTGTATGCGAAAGGTATGGCTGTTTGAAGGAACTCCGGGTTATGTTTTTCGAGGAGGCCGAATTAAATCGGTGGTAAGAAAAACAGTGGTATGGTGGCAGCGGATTGTGGACTGGAATTATGGTGCTGTGTGGTGATCACAAGACGTGTAGGTGGTGGCAGCGGATTGTGAACATGATTGTGGACTCGACTAAAACACGAACTAGACCAGCAACAAAACGCGAACCAAAGGACCCAAACTCAACACTACGAACTCTAAAACAAAATTATGCAAAGGCTAAACGAGGTTGTAGGACAAGGTAAAACCTAAGACTACAATATTTTTTTTGGCTTTTCGTGGACAATAGGATGAAAACGAAAACAACTAACCAAGGTAAGGGCGAACCTGACGGTAACACCTGAGTCTCTGAGTACCACTTAATGTGAACAAGGGTGTCCCGATCTTACGAAAGGTCCTGATAACTCTCGATTTGGTGGAAACTTGACACAACTCGATCCGGCTCCCGAACAACACGTTCTGAACCCCGCAATCGCAGCACCACGTCTCCTCTGGTTATCGACCGGCGTTGCATGGTCGACCTCGCCAAGAAGGCTAATCCCTACTTGCGAATCGAAGAACACAAGAAACAACGAGAAAGAATGCAACCAAATTGCAGATGTGTGATTAATCTCACGAAGTTGGGGTTTCACAAACCGACAAACGGCGAAACTGTTCTTGACACAATAATCTAAGCAAAACCCAAACCCTAATGGCGGGGTGACGGCTGTATATGAAGACTCTAGGGTCGTGCAGGGACCCCTGGACGCACCCCTAATGGTCTCCAACATGATACACGGCCCAAAGGCCAAAATATGATGACGCAGCATCGAGACAGATTCTGAATGTCCACTTGTTTCAACGATTCCCGATGACTCAGGAGGAATTTGGCCATGGGACCGGTGCCAATGGAAAGGTTATCTCCTCAGCTTTCCGTGCATATGTAGAACGTCCAAAACCGAGCCCGTATGCGACCTGGATGATCGTTTTAGTGCAGACTGCTCCTGGACTCCAAAACAAAATCGAAGTCGACTTTGTTTGGGCCTCCACCTTGACTTGGATGCCCTTGCTGGTCCTCTCCACCTCCAAGCTCCTCTCCAAGTATCTCCTGGTGCTCTCCATGGTTCCTAATCATAATATAATCATTAGGTAGCAATCTATTCTCAAAAACATATAAAGAAGTGCTTAGGAACGAGCTCACCTCTAAATTCAATTGTCGCGCGCGAGCTCTAGTGATTGGTCCTTGTATATCCAACGGAGTTTTGTGTGTATCCGAAGGAGTGATGTCCTCATCACCATTATGCGACACAGGAATAATCAACTCTGCTTACCCAGGGTTAATATTGAAGGCCGGTGCCTGAGTAGCGCTTAATTCATCCGAAGAGGGGGATGTCTGATATGCCGAGTCATTTAAGGGCTCTTTGAAACGACCAGCTAGAGGAAAAGAGGGAGTTGGGCTAAGAAGCACCTCTGTCCGTGCTCTACGTGATGGCGGCTCGTATGGTAACCCACCACTCAATTCTCCTTCACTGCTCCGGGTCTTTCTTTTTGATGTTCCGGCGTGCTGTGCTTTCTTCAAAAGAAATTGGGGATCTAAGTGAGCATCTTGGTGTGAAAAAGGGACTTTATAGATGGTAACCCGGGGTTTTCTTCGGACTTTGCGGACTGCAGCCCGGAATTTCTTTCAGACAGGTTTTGGGGAGCCAGAGTCTGAGGAGATCAAAGTTACCTCTGGCTCGATGGTGTGGCTGACCTCAGCTTCTTCCTATGAGGAGTTAGCATCGGCAATCAGGTTAAAAAGGAGGCCAAGAGAATCAAGTTCTACCTCATTATCCTCCTCATCCTCCGGATCCTCTTCGTCGTTTTCCCGAGGAGTAGGGTCTTGAATTTCAACCCGCCACCAGTCATCCTTTTCCTGTATCATGGTGGGTGTGGAACTATGACAAGGATAAAATAGCATTGACAAAATGAAAGGCAGCAAGGACGGCTTACCTCTGGGGCCGGGTTGTTTGAGTAAAATGGGGTAAGTCCCACAGTCTTGATATCGTCCTTCATTTCACCAAGAAGTTTCTTGGCAAATTTTAGGACGTCTTTCTCCTTGAGGTCAACCCGGCTGAAGCGAAGTGGATCTTCTCGATGACCGGTGTAGGAATACATAGACCGGGTCCTATAATTGAGTGGCTGAATTCACCACTCAACCCAAGTCTGGGTCAGATTGACGCCGGTAAGGCCATGGGTGATCAATGCATTCATTTTTGGATACAGGGGCTCCAGATTCTCTCTCTCCTCCCAGGAAGCTAGACCTGGGAAGGCTGCATTGGCAGCAAGCCGGTTTGCCCTGTAACCCGGCAATGGGTGTTGCCCTTCTGGGGAGGTGTCCTTGCAGTAAAACCAGGTTCTGTGCCACCCTTTGGGGTGGCTGGCCGGCTTGGCTTCAGGAAAGACTGTATTCTTCCTCCGTTGGATGGAGACCCCGCCAAGTTAAATGCTGGGACCATCCTTGTGTTCTGTTTGGCAGTTCAGATAAAAGAACTCTCAGAACAGATCAATGGACGGCTCAAATTGCAGATACACTTCACAGAACACTTGGAACTGACATAAATTGAAGATGGAATTGGGGGCCAGGTCTTGCGGCCGGATGTTGAAAAAATGTAGTACGTCCCTGAAAAACTTCGAGCCGGGGGGACGGAAGCCTCTAGAAACATGTTCAGGAAATACAACAACCTCTTTCTGACCCAGCTGAGGATGGATTTCCTCTTTAGGAGCTCGCCATTCAATCGTTTCCTTGGGTGGCAATAACCCGGAATCCACCAGGGCCTGCAGACTAAGCTCAGACATGCTGGATTTTGCCCAGTTAACAATCTTCGACTTAGGGGCCATTGATTCAGCTGCGATCCAAAGGAGACAATATTGTAAGCCGGCAATTCAAGATTTTTCGGGTTATAATAAAGTTAAAGGTGTGATCCAACAGTATGAATATTTGCTGGGTCACAGGAAGGGTTGAGAGGGTAACCTGGGTTAAAACTGCATGAGTAAAATAAGCCGGGATCTTCGAATGAGGATTTTCTAAGTGTTGAGCATAGTCTGGGTTATGAGTGGTAAATGGGTTTCGCATGAGCTAACAGGTTCTGCAGATCTGGAAATTGTCCGAAAATAGGAGGAAAACCCTAGGTCTGTTCTTCAAGGAAACAAATAAGTTCAGTGGGATTTCATTCGGAATAAAATGGTGGATCTACCAAAAATGAGGAATGCGGTGGACTAATCCTATGAGTATCCCAATGGGGATCTGTAACTATTTTTTCATCTATAACTACTGATGTGAAGAACAGGCGAAGAACAGGGGTAGTAATGCCGAAAAGAACGAGGCTTACGAGTTCCGGGGAGGAATCTTGCGAGTCTTCGGAAATGCCGAAGACGGTCGCGTGAGAGGGGCCGGATGAGCTCCGGCGATGAGAGAAAGGCCTGGTCGGAGCAAGCTCAGACGATGCTGGACGGCAGCGGTAGGTTCGAAGGGGCGCGGCGGTGTCGGGGAGAGAGGAAGAAGATGAGTAGCAGTAAAAAGAAGTGGGGGAGGCACCGGGGTACTTATAGCCGCGGTGGAAACCGAAACGGCAGGTGCGAACCCCGAGGCGGCACAGTGAACAGAGGCGAAAAGGGCTCCTCGATTCTCGCGCCTGACAAAATAGTGCAGGTCCATTCAAAGATTTGTGATGATGTCATTCCGGATTTTGCGGGTTTGGAGTGTGACGTCCTGCGATGTAACGGTAACACCAAGTCTATGACGGGAAAATGACCCGGTGAAATGATAAGCCGGAAAACCAGCCCAAGGTTGGAGTTTAACATGAATGAATTCAAGTCAAACTGGGGGCTAATGTTGGGGATATTTCCCAGCATGTAGACCCGGCCTTAGAGCAGGCTCAGCGGGTTATTTCCCTGCGGGCTTAAGAAGATGCAGTGGGCCGGCTTAACAGAGACCTGGTAAGAAAGGCCGACTCAGCCTACGGGCCGGCTCAAGGAGCAAACATACGGCAGGAAGGTTGCCTTGGAGATTAAGTAGAATAAAGTAGGAGACAGGTTATGTTTATGACCCGGACTCTCATGTAACCCTAGGTCTCTACCTATTATATAAAGGGGAGCACCTAGGGCGGAAAGACTAAGTAGCAATCCCTCGAAAGCTAGGTTAGCAAAATCGCATCCTTGTAATCGAGATCCAAGCAATAAAATCAAAGTAGGATGTAGGCTATTACCTCGATCATGAGGGGCCGAACCTGGGTAATCTTGTGTCTCCTCATTGCCGATCAACCCCGCTAAGCTTCCACACTAGTGCGATGGCCTCGTCTCCAAGTCCTTTCACAAGGGCATCTGCCGTGTCAAAACCACGACATAGACCCTCTAGATGGGAGATGTGTACGCTGGGCAAGCGGGCGGCTGATCAGCGTGAAATTTTGCTCGTGCAATAGCAATGGGGAATAATCTTGGGCAACAAAGCAAGGTAATTCCGAATCGATGGATCCTGAGGTAGCGCAAAGCATATGTGTCATGAGGGTTCATTTATCAAGGCGGGGTTGGATGACAACGATGCCATGGAAGAAGAAATGGCTATGGCTAGTGGGCGAGGAGGCGAGGTCGTACAGCAGGAGGAAGGCAAGCACACTGGGAGAGTGAGACAGGTGTTGCGCTTTTCAGCCATTAGATGCCAAAATCAATGGCTCACATTGTAGGGATTTGCCACATCCTGACCATTGGATCTATAGATCGGACGGCCTACATTCATAGTTATTACCCACACTATATAGTGGTATAGATGATAGATTCGTTGGTATAGGGAACACGCCAGCAGTCATCAGTGTGTCATACAAGTTCTACAATGAATCGTACTCTGATGGGTACCACACACATTAAATCAATAAACAAAACCAGATGACCAACGCCTGAGAGAAGGAAATTGGGGAGCCAGCTGCCGCAGCTCTCACCAGGTCAGTCAGGGCCCACAGAACTGAATGTAATTATCTCGGAGCTTGTGCTGGGAAAGTTGGTTCAGGATCATATGATCTCATTCTCTCTCTTCTTTTATTTTACGCCACCTCACCAGTCTACGTGGCAGATTTACCAACGATGATCATACGACCATTGGAGTACTAGTACTAGTAGTACTAGTACTCCTATATTAAATAATACGTAACTACACCATCGCAGTACCGCTAATGTGTGCTCGCATAACTTCCTTCGCGAAGGGACGAGGCCCTGCGGTTACGCTCTTATCTCCTCCTCGCCAGTTCCCCTCCCGAAGAGACCAAGGCAGTTCGTCGTAGCTGCCATGGATTCGCCAGGTGGTTCTCCTCCTCGTCGGGGCTGGGAGACCTTGGACGATGATTCTCTGGGAGAAATCGCACGCCGCTCCGACTTCCTCACCGCCGCAAGACTCGGTGCTTCCTGCACCAACTATTTTAAGACGATGCGTAAAAAGGCTTGGGAGAAGGCCATGCTTGTTGGTCTTCCATGCGTCCTCGAGGAGAAGGTTATTCAATGGGACTCCAGTCCACCGCAACGTGGCCGCAGTTGCATCATGACGCCGCTTGAGTTGCCGACATTGAGAGGCAGTCGGATTTTGTCCGATGAGATGGTCAGTCATGGTGTTTGATCATGTAGTGTATATTTTAAATATACTTAGTTATTCCATCCCATAATTTCTCCGCTGCCCACCGTCCCATAGGTTTGGGTTGGTGCCAATGGAGATTGGCTTGCATACCTACGGCCGGAAACCACCATCATTTTGCACAACATCCACAACAGTGCGGGCGTTCCCGTAGACCCCTTGTCCAGCATTGGGATCGGCCTTCCGGACTAGCACGGCTTGAATAGTTATGATGATGCCACCATGAGATTGAAGAAGATAGCAATTGCGGACCCGCCGACCAAGCACCGCAGCTACGACGATTACTGTCTCATCGCGGTGTTCGACATAAGGATTGCCATCAAGAAGAATGGCCCTGACGGCAGAGGCTGGCACATGTTGGCCACGGGAGATTTGTTCCTGCACAAGTTCGAAGATGCTGTGTGCGATGTAGGCCGCATCTTCGCTGTGACAAGCCAGGGAACTTGTTTCATCTGGGTGCCATCCTATGGTACGGGAGATAACAAACGGAATGCACTAACCATCATTTGCATCCCTAACGGAACTCCATTATTTCGCAGGGACCACGCATCCCCCGATCAAAATCAGATCGCCGATCCTGGATGTGCATGTGCATCCGCCATTCGGTCTAACCTGGAACCTCGTAGTTGACTTTAGCAAATTGGGATCAACTATCTTAGCAGTGGTTACCCATGGTACCATTGATGTGCAACAAGGTGCCACGATCAGACCCTCACCATGTACCCAGGTATTCCATTCTCTCATTGCCTTCTCTTTCATTGTACTACTAGTAGTGTGTCGCAGGGATCGGCGGGAGTAGTACTTTTTACCTAGGAGGACGCGTATAGCTAGGCTCTTGAACCCACTCCCACCATTTTTGTTTTTCCATGTCTTATCTCTCCATGTAGCCAAAAAATGGCTATATATAATAAGTCGGTTATTGTACTTCCTCTATAGTACTCCCTCCGTTCCTAAATATAAGTCTTTGTAGAGATTCCACTATGGACCACATACGGATGTATATAGATGCATTTTAGAGTGTAGATTCACTCATTTTGCTCCGTATGTTGTTCATAGTGGAATCTCTACAAAGACATATATTTAGAAACGGAGGGAGTACATTTTAGTACTAGTAGTACTACTCGCTGCACAATATTACTGCGCGCCATATTTGAGCACAACATTATCCTGCATGGACCTTGACCATGTACGTTACCATGTGTCCAGATCTGAGATGCTACATGTACTAGATGAATGGCTCGAAGTTCGACCCCCCGTGATGCTATGTGGGAGCCGAGGAACACTCTTGGAGAGTACTCGCTTTTCATTGGGGACAGCTACCCCATTGTGAAACAGATGCCACCTTCCGTGCATGACATCGAAGGCCTACCGTTCATAAAGCTTGGTTGTGTCTTCAGTGCGCACCGCCGGATGAACAACATGTTGGGACACGCTATCCCTGATTTATGCCGCTTCAGCTTGGATGAGTCTCCATCATGTGGAACTGGACTAGAAAGCTGCGACAATGATTCCCGGTGCCCACCGCTATGGATCGTGCCATCTATGAAGAACACCTGGGACTCGAACCTGGAGGAGGACATGGAGCCCCTCTATAACGTGTAAGTGAAGTATGGTAAATTGTGAATGGTAGCGCTGTAAATATGTGTAGAGTAGTCGTGCACAAATTTATCACATGAAGTGGAGATGAACTTGCGTGGCATGTTGGCATTTGTCCTTTAGAACTTACTAGTAAATGTGTTATGTGTACGTGCAACTTGTGTGGCTGTTGCACGGTCTCTAACACGCTTTGTGAGAAAAAAGGTGGCACAGCTTTTGCTATAGGTGACGTGGCAGCATCATACAGTAGTGGTTGTTCCTATAGCAGTACTAGTACTAGTTTGACTACTCGTACTCCTGTAAACCTTGCGCTTGGCTCTTCGCCTCTTCGGGAGATCCAACAATGATAATACTCCTATATGCTTTTGGCAATCTGACACCGAACGAACTGCTGCATGTCCACCGCGTCAGCGAGGGCGAGGGAGAGTGCGCTGTAGTCAAAAGCTTATCCTCGTCCTGTGAGCCACGGCGCGCGTGGGCGAGGGAGAGGGTGTAGGTGTAGTAAGCAAGCTTCTCCTCATCCTGCGAGCCACCGCGCGTGCGGGCGAGGGAGAGGGCATCGTAAGAAAGCTTCTCCTCGTTCTGCGAGTTGACAGGACACAGTAGTACTAGTAGTCCATACTGCCTCCTTTCCGATTAATATGGCTTAATTTGAAACGAGATAAATACACTGGCGGTCACTGTATTTGTAACAATACGGTCACTAGACTTCATAATATGCTCATTACGATCACTATATAGGTTTTGTGATGATTATACGGTCACTAGCTCACCGTAGAGCACCGTATTGCTCTCTGCTAACCGGCCAAATAGTGTATATGGCACTTTGTTGACTGGTTAAATTGGCACGTGGTTTCTGGGTCCCACCTGTCAGTTGGCGGAGCAAAGAAATAAGTTAAACAAAACTTTACGCAGGCTCGACAGGAGTCCAACCCTTGCGCGTGAACCACCCTGGCTGTGCATGTGTGTGCATGCATGTGTAGGTTGAGCACTTGAGCGTGAGCGTGTGTGTTGCGTCGTCTGCTGTGTGCCGCATGCATGGCTGCATGAGTGTTGCGTGCGTGCATGTGTACGTGTGAGTGTTGCATGCATGCGTGAGGGTTCTAGTCCCTCCCATTCACATGTTCATATTTCAAGCTTCATTAAAACGTTGCATGCAAGAATTACTCCAATGCATGTAAAAGTCCTGGTCATTTGTTGTTCACGCATGCACACATGCATTGCAATTAGTACGTTCATAAACACAATTTTCTTGAGGAAAACGAGCCCATTAATTGAGTACTTTTGCAAAGTACTACAGTAGTACTACTACAAAAAATTCTTCTGGCACTCATCATCTACTACTACCTTGGTTGATGAATCTTTTTTATTGAGCTGTATATAAACCAAAAGGAGGGAGTAGGTACTAGTACTACGTAATTGGCGACGGGAGCCTTGGCCAATGGTTCTTGTTGTTGGATAGGATGAGAGTAGAGGCATAGATATGAAGTCTTGGCGATCCATTATTCCCCATCGGTCAGAGAATACTATTCAACTAGTCTTCACAGTGAAGTGACAATAGAAGCTGCAGCAGATGGGACACTTGATTAATAAGCTGAGCCAGCGTGCTGGTGTTACTAAATCAGCCTTACCCTGTAGTGCCGTCATGTCTACCAGTGGAGCACGCTTCCGCAATTACGCGTACGCACCTCTCTCTTCCGTTGACTGACATATGGGCCCGCTTGAGGTAGACCCACATGTCATCCGCTTAACAATTTACACTCCGAAGGACGGTGTATACTAGTAGTACTAGTTGAATTGAGATTTAATGCACCTTCTTCCCCATCTCTCCCTCTTCTTCCTCCTCTGTTCCCCATGGATGTCCCTTCCCCATCTTCGTGTGCACACCATTTTCCAATGTTCATTGCTCGCCCGCCCGCCCCATCTTCCTCGGTCACTCACGCGCACCATCTCCCCCCGCTCACTGCTCGCCCACACACGCCATCTTCTTCGCTCGCCTGCCCGCATCCACTTTCCCGCTCGCCCGCATGCACCAAAAACCCCAATCACTCAGTGCCCTAAAAAACCCAATGGCAGAACCGACTGACACGCAGAGCCGCGATTGGAATTCCCTCCCCGATGTTCTCTTGGAGCAGATATGTAATCGTATGGACCTGCTCAACACCATGCGTCTGGCTACATGCTCGGTGTCTATGCACCGTTTACTCGTCGGCAGCCGGCCGGCCCTTTTCAAGACACCCTGCTTGCTAATGCCCGATCCTCGCAAGTGGCCCAGACACTGACGTGATGATCCTACGGAGGTTGCCGTTGTGCCCCTCGACATGCTACCACTCCCCACCCACCTGCCCTTCATGCGCCGCCACTACTGGGTGGGCATGAAGGCCAACTGGATCGTCCTCATCCACCAATCGGGTAGTCGATGGACTCTCGTGGATATCTAAACCCAGTGAGAGATCACCCTTCCATTGTTGGATACTGCCAACATCGAGCCTCGCGGCCCGCCGGACACTCCTGCCTACTACGCACGAGAGGCATCGGGCACTTGGTTGGACCTCCGTTTGCTGAAGGTTGTAATCTGCAAAGTGCCCACACCATCAGAAGACTACATGGATTACAAGCTCATTGCCTTGTTCAATGGGGGATTAGCCTATCTGGAATCCGGTCGCCATACATGGTTATGGCTCATCATCAATCCTGTTTACCCTCCATTTATGTCTGATGCTATAGTGCACGATGGCATCGTTTACGCGGTGGACGGACAGATTGGCTGCATGTACTGGTGGAATCTATCGTTGTGTAATTGTTCTATCTCATCTCATCTTTACCATATGAATACGACTGCCTATTGATTGTTAGAAATTTAGAATAGATAGTATGACTATAACCACATCATTGCTATATGTTCCTCTCATTTCCTAGATTTTTATGACCACACATGTTATTGGTAGAGTTGATATGAGAACAATTGGCATCTAATGATTGTTAGAATAGATATTAGGAGTATAACCACATGATTGCTATATGTTACTCTCATTTCCAAGATTTTTATAACCACGCATGTTATTGTTAGAGTTGATACGAGAACTGTTGGCATCTAACTGTTATGGTAGAATATGAGTAGGCCCTGGCATAGCTGTTTTCCTCTCATTTTTACATGACCATTGAACCATGACATATTGCTAGAATATGAAAGCCATTGGCATTTTTTAAATTAGGGTATGATTATGACCACGGCATTGTAATTCTCTGGCTATGATCTTTGACACTGTTATAATAATCTTAATTCCACACATACTCTGAACATGATTGTATATTTTTGTCCTTTTGGTCTCCAATTTGATTTGTTGCAGTAGACGCAAATGCACTGGCCTTTATTATTCCAGGACCTAGAAATATAAATGTTAATGGGTGGTGGCTTATCGCTCGTTCAACTGACGGTGGGCATTTGATGCTCATTCGCACGTACCAAAGTGACCAAACCATTTCATCAAACCACATGTAGTACAATGCGTGGGGCATTCGCGACTGTGATGGCTATGGTTGCTTCGTGTTCGAGAAAGATCCCAGCTCTGTTGGGCCAGGTGTATTCAATTGGAGGCGGGTTTACAGCCTCGACAACCACTCCCTGTTCCTCGGGCTCAATTATCCGATCATCCAATCAATCATCGAACATATCACCGATGATGATTATCGTGCTATGAAAGTTCCATTCACCAGGGGGGACTGTGTTTACACATCGTACCATGGGTTTCATGAAGCACCATATCCAGAGATTCGTTGACACAGCTTGTTGCCAGATGAACTTTAGTGTGTGAAAGGCATCAAGCTTCCAAGCGATGAATGGCTTTTGCAAACCCGACATGCGGCGATGTGGTTCATGCCAATAGCTAATATGCACAACTTGATTCATAGTGATATCTAGACTAAGCCATGTATCCTGCTAGTGTCGCATGATCCTATTTTGTTGGTTATCTTGTACTATAGTTAGTTTGAAGGATAAATACCTTTCTGGGATCAAGTGCATCCTACATCACCTACGTAGCATGTATTTTGATAATGATGATGGGGATGCTGTGCAGAAGCCATATATAGAAATTAGGCTTCAAGTGCGTACTTGTTGGTGAAAGTGTTGTCCAATGGGAATTATATTTTGTATTACTCATGTAGCCTACAAAGTCTGTCGCACATCCTTGTAACTTTGTAGGCACCTGTTTGTAAGCTCCTTCTAAACACTCTTTCATAATGCCCTTAAACTAACCCTTTAGCAATGCCCCTCTCATATTATTTAAAGCAATATGGAAGCAACCTAGAGATCGGATGAATGTACACCATTTCTAAAATTTGTATTACTAGTAGTCCTCTATACCGTATATTGCGCTACTCGTACTACGTAAGTAGTACTTGTATGACTAGTAGTACTAGTACACGTCGGTCAAATTATTCATCATGTCCTCACATTGAATTGACGTGAAAACACGCTGCGCGTGAGGTGACACAAGAGTCCCGGCCGTGTGTTCGGTTCACCAAAGTGAGCCTCACCCCTCTGGTAGTCCAGCAGCACTCTCCCATTCTCTCCCTCATTCTCTCCCGGTCTTTCCACCTCCCAGCCGCCGCCTTGTTCTGATCCAGTTGATACGATGGGCGATGAGCTAGTGGAGCTGCTATACTTCATCGCAAGTAGTAAAAAGGAAGACGCTGAGAAATTTGATCTCGATAAGGAAGCTCTTCAAGCTAGCCGCATGAAGGGTGGAACCAGCGAGGCCGCTCCTGTGAGTATTCGTCCCATCGCCCTGTATGATGATTTTGATCTTTATGGGGGTTTTCCAGTCTTTAGAGTATGCATCTAGTAATGAAAACCGAGACCCCAGTTTGTTCGGGTGTCATGGATTTTAGATTTGGAGTAGCACTTATCTGTGAAAAAATCTTTCATCATTTACTTAAATAGTTGTTTGATCATACATTGAGTACCATTTAACTGGAATTAACCGCTGCAAGTCCAAGAAGGATTGGCCGGTGCTGCCGGCTGGCGTCAAGTTCGATCCCACGGATCAGGAGCTGATCGAGCACCTTGAGGCTAAAGTGAGTGCTGATAGCGCGAGATCTCACCCTCTCATTGATTTGTTCATACCGACCATCGACAGCGAGCACGGCATATGCTCCACCCATCCTGAGAAACTTCCACGTGAGACACCGATCGACCGTCTACTTGCACAAAATATATTCCTTTCATTTTGCAAATTTCTAATGTATACTACCCAGCCTGGGATTGTATTTCGCCAATACTGCAGGTATCACACTGAGTGGCCTAAGCAAGCATTTCTTCCAGTGCAACTCTAGGGCGTTCAAAAGGGGTACACGAACGCATCGCAAGATACAATCGGAGTGCGGCATGCACGCGATGTGGCACAAGACCGGCAATACCATGCCGGTGATGGTCAACGGCTGGCAGAGGGGCAGCAAAAAGGTTCTGGTGCTGCACACCAACAAGAACTTCGACCAGCAGAGGACGAACTGGGTGATGCACCACTACCACCTCGGGGACCTTGAGCAAGAGAAGGAGCGGGAGTTGGTTGTCTGCAAGATCTTCTACCAGACGAAAACGAGGGCCAGGACTAAAAAAATTATAAGTTAGTTTGGTAGTACTAGTTCTACCTGGTCATCTGCAAGTTGGTGTTGTTGTTAAGGATCTTTCGGTCTAAACTTGGCATTTCTTTCCAACCATCATGTCGAGGGTCGACGTGGATATAAAGCTGAAGCAATTGTTACGAAACGAATTTTCAGGCACCTGATATAAGTAGCAAAAGCACCTGTCGTTCGAATTCCCAGTATTCCAAAATTTTAGTAACATCTTCTAGTACGCAAGGGATCCATCAGGTTTCACAGGATGACAGTTGGACGCAGCACGTCGGGACTGGGCTGTGGCACGCCAAGCCCAACTGCAAATTGTTAAACAGAGGAGCGACGGATTTGGGCCTTCAAGAACAGTTAAGTGTCAGGACCTCGATCGCGGGAAGCGCCTCCTATGCCATCCCTCTAACCCACATACCCCACACCACTAAAAAAACCGCATACGACATGTTCTCTCGTTCGAGTTCTCATTTAACCAAAAAAATTTACAGGTGTGAGAAACGGGAGCCGCCGCTTCCAGTGATCATTTTTGGCCTAAAAAAAGGCCTACTCGGTTATCGTTTAGTTGAAATATGTAAAATGTTCCATAAGAAAAAAGAAACATGTAAAATGTAATGAATTTGGTCTGGTTTCAATGAAAATCATCCGATCTGCATGAAATTCGTCCGTGGAACCAGAAGAGGGATGTCCATACTGAGGCTAACAGTACGGACCCAGTAGGTCCATGGCCGTACGCAAGCAAGTGCATACACTTATTATCACGACGGAAAAAATATGCTGACGTCTTAGACCCATGAAATTTTCAACGTAGTCAATAAATGAGAGAATTCTACAAGGAGAGACTGACAACTGGGATCCAGCAGGTAGTATTTTTTATTTTGAAGTTGAGCAAATATCAACTGGGCTATAGACTGCCCAGGTTATGTTTTGTTTATTAACAGGGGCAGCCCATGACGATATGCGTCCACAAGTATCTAACAGGTATCAACTGGCCTCTGGGCCGCCCAATCTTGGTTTTATTTTTTCTTAGAACATTAGTAGCCCAGCTTTTTTACTGAAGAAAACGCATAGCCCACTTCTATTTTTCTCATCTCTACTTTATATATATATAGTTTTATTAGTTTATATATTAAGTTGTGGGTCTACTAAGTTGATGCGTACACAAGGGTATGTCAACTTAGTCAACAAATCGACTCTACCAGCGTGAGACCGTTAGATGTCAATCCAACGGCCAGCGTGCTTCTTCAATCTCTGATCTTCCTGCTCCAGCCGCCCAAACCAGTGCCGGCGGGACTGCTTGCTCCCACCTTCCGTGGCCGGCTGTGCTGTCGCGCAGGTCTCACCGCCCCACCCTACTCCCATCGCTTGCCAGGCCATCCCTCTACTGACCCACACCTCCTGTTATTCTCCGGCGACGGCAGCCTCACATCGCAGCCAAGCCAGTAAACCCTCGTATTCCCCTCCGCGTGGGCATCCACTGCCGAGTCTTCCCCGGCTCCGGGTCATTCCCTCCCTAGGCCTCGCCGTCGTCCACTGCCTTGGTGCTCTCAGCATGGCGTCGTAAATGTGGTCAATGAACTACATCCATCAGAAGAGGGATGTACGTGGAGAGGCTGACAGCTGGGATCCACGAGGTCCATGGTCGCACGCAAAGAAGTGCCTCCTTATTACGCGGAAGAAAAATGATTCCACTCCCTGACAGCTGGGACCCACTAGCTACATCTTCGCACGCAAGGAGGAGCCTCCTTATTACATGCAAAAAAATGATTCCTCCCCCTGACAGGTGGGACCCACCAGCTATATCTTCGCACACAAGGAAGTGCCTCCTTATCCCCTGACAGCTGGAACCCACCAGGTCGAAGCGTACGTAGCGTTGTCTGCCTGGTCGCGAAACTGTATGTACATACTAGTCGATTGGTCTCATGAACCGTGGCCATGTAAGGAGCGGCACGTTTCGTAGTAGAGCCCCCGACGTCGTAGTTCAGGCAGCCCCGTCTAAATCGTGTACACGTACGTATAGCCACACGGAAAAAAATACGGGCACGTACGTACATACGGGCGGGGTCTCGAACGCGTACTCGCGCATACGTACGGCCAGGGCTCGTATACATGGAGAGGCAACGGACGGCAGCAATGGCCTCCTATTCATCGGCAGCCAACCGGCTAGGTCGGAACGGAGGAAACAACGTCGTGTTCATCGAGAGCCAAGCGACTGGGTCGGAACACGTCCTGTTCATCGGGAGCCAACCGGCTTGGACAGAACAGCCGAAACAGGGTCCTGTTCATCGACTCGGGGTCTGGCATACCGCAAAACGGAGGAAACGGCCTTCTATTCGACCTCCTACGGTCGAAATGGGGTCCTGTTCATCGGCTGGGGGTCTGGCGTACCGCAAAACGGAGGAAAAAGACTTCTCTTCGAGCGCCTACGGTCGAAATGGGGTCTTGTTGATCGGGAGGGCTCTGGCGTACCACAAAACGGAGGAAACGGACTTCTCCCCAACTACCTACGGTCGAAACGGGGGTCCTATTCATCGGGAGCAGTGTGGCGTACCGCAAAACGGGACTCCACAGGCTACTGTTCATCCACGGTCGACCTCCCTCCTGCCTCCACCAGCTACTGTTCATCCACCGTCGACTTCCTCCAGCCTCCACCGGCTACTGTTCATCCAGCCTCCACAGGGTCCTGTTCATCCACCCCCAACCGGCTGGGGTGTGTGGCGGCCTCCTCGTGGTCCTGTTCATCCAGCGCCAACCACCTTCACACGGCTAGGGTACTGTTCATCCATAGCCAATACAACGGCTGGGGTGGGGCATGCGAGCGGGCGGCGGCAACGGGAACTGTTCATCCACAGCCAACCAGCCGGCTCGATCGATGCGTCTCGACTCGTGTCTACGTGTATCGCGTGCGTGGCAGCAACGGGCACTATTCATCGAGAGGCAACCCAACACCGGTTGGCTATGTCTCACACGGGGGCTCGGTCGGCTTCAGTAAGCAGCGAGAAGGATCGATCGGGTTCAGTTATAGCAGCGAAGGTATCGCTCGGGTTCAATTAGCAGCGAAGGGATCGCTCGGGTTCAGTTAGCAGCGAAGGGATCGCTCGGCTTCAGTACGCAGTGGGATCGATCGCTCGGGTTCAGTATGTGTAGTAGTGCGAGGGATCGATTGATCACTCGGGTTCAGTAAGCGAACGCCTCGCTCGGGTTCAGTTAGCGAATGCCTCGCACACACGCATGCGTACGAGAGAAACGCGCAAACCACAGTGCATCGCTCGGCCCCGACCACCCACCATAACCGGGAACTCCCCAAAAATTTCCTCGCCCTCAGTTCTACCATGATTTTTTTACGTCATGGACGGCCCAAAGACTATCATGCAGGTGCGTCTCCGGCCCGCCCAGGACGAAAAGCCCATTTTCTGTCATATTTTTTTTTCATAGTAGGAGCCCACCACATCTATGCTGATACCTGTTTTTGTCACAGTTATTGTCATAGAAGTGTCACAACCATGACAGAAAAAGTTTTTGTTCAGGCCATAATGTCACGGATGTGTCTTTTTTTGTAGTGTATGTATCGCAATCTTTTGGTATTAATGAAAATAGCAGGTACCCCGAACGACACGCGGGGGCTACCTTTTCATCTCTATCGAGCATTCTACATGCTTTACTGCATTTTTCCTTTCCCCTCGGGTCGGCAAGCCCGGCCCGGGGGCTCGCCAGCTAGCCCGTGCCTCGCTCTTCTGCAGCCGGCTTAGTAGTATGCACGGCGCCAAAGCCCTCTCTTTGTCTCCAGCCACAGACTGGCTCCCGGCTGTCCGGTTGGCAAGAGCTAAAGGTCGGAAGCGCCCTCACATGAAAAACGACTAAGGAAGAATGTCTGAATCGGGCTCACCGGCTACGCCTTGTCATCCGCCTGCACACTCACCGGCTGTGCTACATCCGGCTTCGCCACCTGCAGCCCAGCCGGCTCACTTCTTACTCGCTCGAACCTAAGTCCTAAGTCCTAAGTATTGTATGCCCACCCTTGAAGCCCACTCCCCGTCCCAGCTACAGACCGGATCCCCGCTGTCCGGTTGGCTGGGCGAAAGTTGAAAGGGGAGGCGGACAAGAAAATTGGCCTAAAGACAAAGGCAGAGAGCGAGCCGGCAACCGGCAGAAAACACACATGAGCAGAAACACATGCATATATACAATAAACGCCCACGGCCGAGGTTCATTATATTCACTACACCCCTAGTGGGTGGAACTGCGAGCAAACTAATCTACTTGTTCAAAGCAAAACAAAAGAACGGGTGCTACTGGCGCCTGGGCCTCCGGCTGGTCGGTCCCGGGGGTTGCCGCTCCAGGACTCGTCGAGGTGGTGGCATCCGCCCTGACATCCGGTGGGGTCGGGCTGTCTTCTTCGCTGCTAGAGCTGGTCTCCTCGCTTTCGGCGTCCTCCTTGCCGTTTAGGGCCAGGTCGAAGGTGTCCTCCGGCAGCTCCATCCCGTCCTCCTCGCGCTCCCTGACGAACACGTCGGGGTCGACGTAGGAGGCCAGGTCGCCAGCGTGTAGACCAATGGCGTCCATGCGTGGCTCCAGGTTCGCCTCGGCTCACCGGGTGGCCAGCCGGCTGAGCTCAACATCTGGATACCACGACAGCACGAAGCCCAGCGCCATCTGGGCGTCGGCCCGGGCCGCGGAGGCCTTCCACGAGTCCAGGCGCTCCGGTGCCACCTCTAGCCACCTAGCCAGCCGGGTGGTGGTCGCGGGCATGACGGCGCCGGGCCAAAGGATCTCCGGCAGCCTCATGCCCACATCCCGGAACAGGTGGAGGAGCCGGCCAATCAGCGGGATCCGGACATCGGCGGTGAGGGCGATCTCCTCCACTGACCAGGCATCATGCTCGCCAATGGCGATGCCCTGGCCCCTCCGGTACCGTCGGTGCTCCTCCACGGCCGCCTCGGCCATGTCTTGAAGCTCGGAAAAGTGCTTTGAAAGGAGCAGGAGGGAACAAAGTCAGGGCGCCGGCTCGACTGTCGTGGTCGGGGGCTGGCCAAAGGAAAAACAAACGAACATACCCTGGAAGGACTCCTCCATCTGCCGTGCCTCGTGCAACATCCACTGCTCCTTCGCCGCCCACTCACTGGTCAGCCGGGCGCGGTCGGCCTAAAGCTGCTCCACCTCCTCCAGGGCCTTGCGGCGCTCCTCCGCCAGCCGGTCGAGCTCGGCCCAGTGGCCGGCCGCCTGCTGGTCCCTCTCCGCGACTAGCCGGCTCGCCTGCTCCTGCAGCCGGTCGCGCTCCACGGCGATCAGGCCCCGCTACTGACCGGCTCGGGCCAGCGCCGAAGATCTAGAGCCTCAGCCGGGTTGGCAGCGGCAGCTGCAAAGAAGACCCGAGACGGCCGTCAGCAACCGGTTGGAAAGAAGATCAACGCCTGAGAAGGTTCGGTCTGGCTGATGTGCAGCTAGCCTGAACCTTAGGGGCTACACCCAGTGGGTGCGCTGGCGCGCCCCCACTGGAAAGAAGCAAGTCACATACCTTTGGCCCGCTGCAGCTCCTCCTCCTTTGTGGCAAGTTGGGCCTTGCCCTCCTTGTACAAGCCCAGGAGCTTGTTAAACGCCATCACCCGCTGGTCATGGAGAGACTGTAAGAGAAAAGTCAAGAACAAAGCAAAAAGTTAGAAGAACGCTCGAGTAGGCTCAGCCCGCCTGCTACGCAGCCGGCCCTAGCCTCAGGGGCTACACCCAGTTGGTGCGCTGGCGCGCCCCCACTGGAAAGCGACCGGGCCGTTCAAGAAGGAAAGCAAAAAGACTCCGAGAAAGCATAAAAAGCAAGAAATTCACCGCGACGGACTGCTCTAGCCGGTGCAGCCTATTCTGCGTCGCCTGGGCGAAGTCCTGCAGCTCGTCGTGGTGGCCGGCAAACTGCGCGCGCACCGAGTTCACTGCGGCGGTCAGGATGACCAGAACCGATCCGCTGGTAACCTCACCCGCGCTTGCCCACTCCCGCTGTAGTTGGGCCGCGGAGCCGGCGCTGGTCTCGCTGCCGGCCGGCCTCAGCTCGGGGCTGCGCTCGGGGACCCGGCCGCCCGCAGCCAAGAGGACCATGGTGCCTGGGTTCTCCGGCGCGGCTACGGTACTCGGCGGTGGCGTCCCTCCTCCGGTTGCTGCGGTCGCGGCCCCGCGGCTGCCTCCACTGCTGGGGCCGGCTCCTCTGGTCCGGTTGGCGGCGGGCGGCGCGTTCGGTGTGGCCGGCTAGCCGGTTGCCAGCTTGTGGGTGCCCGTCGCGTCCTGGCCGGTCGCTCCGCCAGCCGCGTGCTTGTCGGCCTCCACCCGGCGGGCCGCCTCGTCCTGCGCCGCGGCGTCCTTCTTCGCCTTGGCCGCGGCGTCTTCCCGCGCCTTCGCGGCGGCCGCCTCCAGCGTCTTGGTGGCGGCCTCCTCCCGTGCCAAAGCGGCGCGCGCCTCCTCCTCCTGGCAAGCCTCCGCGTCCGACTGGTCCGCAAGTCCTTCGGCGGCCGGGTCGGTCGGCTGGCTCTCCCCTGTGACGGCCGTACCCCCCAGCACCATCGGCGCGGCGGTCTTGGCAACCTTCACCAGGGCCCTGGGCGGTGGAAACCATATAAGAACAAGACAGAATGGAAGATGCAGATCTGGAAAGACGGACTTACCCTGCGCTCGTGGGGATCGGCCGCTTGGTCCGCGCAGCCGACTGTTTCGGGGCCGGCTGGCGGCCCTCGGGCGATCGGGCCACGGACTGGACCTTCTTCATGGTCCGCCGCTCTCCGGCTGGCCGCTCATTCGTCGGACACTTCTCGACCGGTCGTGCTTTGGCCGGCTGCTTCCCATGCGGCCGCATCGTGGCATCCTTCTTCCCAACCGGGGAGATCTCCGCGGTCCTCCGTAGCCGCCTCCTAGGCGCAGGGACGGGGCCGGCTGGCGCGGCTGGAGGCTTGGCGTGACCCGCATCGGCGCCGCCCTCCAGGTCATCATCCGACCAGTCCTGGATGGACGGAGCTTGCTGCGACCCGCCTGCCGCATCGCGCCCTCCGGCTCTGGCACCCTCCGGATCCTCGCCCACCTCGTCCGCCTTGTCTTCCTCCCCGTCAGAGGCCGCCTAGTCCGCCATCAGGTTCTGCGGGTGGTCGGATCCGGCTTGCGTTAAGAATAGAAGAAGCAAAGAGAGAAGTTAAAGATTGCCGGGTGGAAACTTACCGCTGGCGCCGGACGGCCCGGCTATAGGGCTCCTTGCCAAAGAACCATTTGTCCTTAACGAGCCGAGCCGTGGTGATGTTTTTGACCCGACGAGTGATCTGGGCCAGCTTGAGCTCCGTGGTGGAAAGCCGGCAGGGGTCGAACCGGCCGCTCATGTCGCATATCCAGTGCGGCCGGCGTTGGAGCAGCTGCACCCGGCAGCCGATGAAGGCCGCGATGAAGTCTGTGGCGACGAGGCCCTCCCCGATCATCATCTACTCTAGCCGGTTGCAGATGCTGACGACCTCTTCAAACGGCTTCTTCGGGTTGTAGCTCCAGTTCTGCTTCTTTGGCTTCTTCGACGAAGGCCGGCAGGTTGATGTGGTCGACTACCGGGTCGACGTTCTTCATGTAGAACAATGACATGTGCCACTTTTTGGCCGACTCGTGAAGCGGGAGCCTTGGGAAGCCTCCGGCCGGCCAGATGTACACGGAGGCCGCCCCGCAGGTGGTCAACGCTTTGTCCGCCATCGTCTGCGGCCGGAGAAAGAAGAGCCGGCACCAGAGCTCTATCGACGGCAGGAGGCCAATGTACCCCTCGCAGAACACCATGAACGCGGCGAGCTGGAGAACAGAGTTGGGGCCGAGATGGTGTGGTTGCAGGCCATAGAAGGTGAGGAAGCGTCGGAAGAAATCACTCGCGGGGAGGCCGAACCCGCGGGAGAAGTGAGCGTAGAAGACGACGCGCTCGTCGTCCCCAGGCTCCAGCGCGACCTCGCCGCCGGGCGCGCGCGCCTCGACCTCCTTCGTCGTTGGTAGCCTCTGCGTGAAGCGAAGGTGGGCGATGTCCTCGTCGGACACCTCCGAGCCCTCCCATGACCCCTTGGGTCCGGCCATTTCCGGATGCGGCGGCGGCGCGGTTGCGGCAACGGCACGGAGTGTGCTGAGGACCAGACCCAGCGGGTCGCCTGTGCGGTGCGGTGGTGGCCTGGATGAACGGCGCCGCGGTGGTGCCCGGCGTGTGCGTGCGTGGAGAATGAGGCAGAGGAAGAAGAAGAGCAAGGGGGCGGGGACAGAATGGAGTGTGCGCTTCAGCGCCTCCCCTCCCCCTCCATTTAAAACCCCTGCGGGGATCGTGGGGGAGTGGGATCGTTTGCGCCCATGATCCCCACTCCCCCCACAATACACGGGCGCCTTCAATGCATTGGGGAGGCCAACCGCCGGGCTCGGCCGCAATGGATCCCGTGCGCGGGCCAAGGCCGCGGCCTAGTGGGCCTGGCCTGCGGCGACGTCCAGTCGCGCGCGTGGCCTGACAGAGCCTCGCCCGCCGCTGGGCTGCACGTGGCAAACCCCTGGCCTACGGCGGGCGCGAATCGCCACGCCGGTCGGGCGCAAGCCGGCCGGGCTGTTCGGCTTCTGCTCCGGCCGGGCATCGCGGGCCGGCTCCCAGCAGCCGACGTCTGTGGCGTACCGGTTTGAGGATGTACTCTCAGTTCCGTGTGCCAGACCCGATGGGCATGTCACATCTTTGGGGGATCTAGTCCAAAGACCTCGTCACAATCTCCCTGCCGGTATACCAAATGGTGTACTATACCAGCGGCCATTGGTGGTATCAAGACGGGATTGTGTCATGTGGGTAAAGTGTACAACCTCTGCAGAGTGTAAAACTATTCGAATAGCCGTGTCCACGGTTATGGACGACACATGAATCTTTCTTGACGTACAGGACCTGTCTTGCTTATTCCCTCTTTACCCCTATTCTTTGAACCTATGAAGAGTGTGAGTTGATCGAGGATCCTCACTTTGATGAAAGTTATTATAGAGATAAAACATGTTTTCATCTAAAACTGCTTTTATCCAACTGCTCTATTGTCAAACAAAATTAGCTTTTATGCAAATGAGCCATACAGCCTTCCTTTGAAGCCACATGTAGCTATTAGGTCCTTCTCCGAAGGAGGCATGTTGAGTACGTAATGTACTCATGGCAATACTTTTGTTGAATAACAGAGTTCCATGAAGACGGAAGTGATGAGTACGACGACTATGGCGATCCGTAGGAGTGAGGTCACGTGTACTACATCGACTGCTTGTGGCTGAAATGGAGTCGCTACGCATTTTTACTTTCTGCTGTTTTCTGATTGTAATAAATGTCATGAGACATTTCCCTATGTATGCCTTGTGGCAAGATTTATTAAACTTGTAATACGTTTATGTATTGTGCAATGATACCATTTCATTGTGTTGTCAACAATGATCCCGGGATTGATAAATATACATAGGAGGGTCTGGAAGTTAATTCCGGATTCTCACAGAAGTGGTATCAGAGCCGATGTCGACCTAGTCGCGTGGCCTTAGTTAGAAATGGAAAGCCCTAGGGACTATTTTCATAAGAATACTATTTTTAAAATAATCATATTCGTAGTCTTCTTCTTCACTATTGCTCTTCTTGCCTTATCCTATTTAAATAAGGTTTAAACTCCACTTTCTTTCCTTCTTCGTAGTTTTTGAAACCCTTTTCCCTGCCCATGGCGTTGAAAAGTCAGAAGCTTCACGAGATGTGCCAAGAATTTCAAGATAACTTCAATCCCTGAAGCTGTGAGTAGCAACTTTATCCCAAGAGAAGACACCTCGAGACCTCAAGAAGTCAACGACCATCGATCATGCTTCAATCGTCAATGTCGAAGATCTGCACCAAGTTATGTTGTTACCTACCATATAGGACTAGGTTGGTTAACACCATTGTAGTGGTAGAACTCATAGCTTGTAGACGCAAAAAAAATATGTGAGCATCGTCTGCATATTTTGCTTCTAGCACTTTTCCTATGCAGTTATACTAAAACCCAATTTGCCAAAATGAGTTGCTTTTGAGTTTTATTTGGATAGATTCATGGTTATCTCGGTGTTATTTTTTTTAATCTTCTTGGGTATCTCCACCTTGTGTAGGATTCTCTTACTCATCTTTATGCTCTTTCCCTCTTCTCTATAAACCCTGGAAGACACTTTGAAAATGAAAGAAGTTGCAACATTGTGCTTCGATATCTATTATCAAAGTGAACCCTATGGAAAACCTCTTTTAAGGGGGGTAGTAGACGGTGATTCGTGGCGAGATCGAAGATTTGAAGACCTTCATTTGCAAAGAAGGCGAACATTTGAAGACCTTCACTGCGCCTACACTAAAGTTCTACCTGAAGGAAGGATCAATGAGTCTAGCCACACCAAAACTTGACTTAAAGAAGAAGGGCAAGACCGAAGAATGTTCAACCACTTAGAGAAGCTATCAAAGTACCATCGCCAAGACCGAAGGACTATTCCAAGCCTTGAGCAAGCTAGAGATAGTATCGACAATGGAAGTATCTCCAATCAACTCCCCAAAGTTGCTTGTCACGAAGATCAGAATCGACCGTGACCCACAAGTGTTTCTAAGAAGAACTATGTCGAAGACGAAGCTAACCCAAACCCATTCTCTTTATTCAGCCAAATCTCGGGGACGAGATTCCTTTTAAGGGGGGTAGATTTGTAACATCCCGATGTTCGGAATGTTTAGGAAAAAGTTTTCCAAAAAGTAGGGCCAGAAATTTCATTTATTTTATTTGCTTAATTTAAAAGCTTAATTTTTTTTACAGTTGGATGATTTAATTTGAACTAATGCGTACCTAAATTAAAATTTGAGTTATTTATTTTATTTTAGTCGGGCTTTATTTTTCTCTTCTTCGGCATATTCAAATATGCGCCTTTGGAAGTTTCTTGGTTTATTTGAAATTTGTTTCATAGTTATTTGAGCTTCTATTCCTTTTTCAAGATTTTCCTAAAAGAAAAATCTAATTATTTTCTCTCATAGGCAGTGGCCAAATCCCCTAGCAGAACATCTCCTTCCTTCTCTTTTCCGTGTGTGCAGCCAAACTATTTTTCCTCCCACACGAATGGGCCAAAGGCTAGCTCATTTTCTTTGATCTTTTCTTTCTCTCCCACTTGGGCCTGTCCGAATTGGCCCAACACCCACTGGAGTGAACGCCTCTTCTCCTTCTTCCCTTCTGTACGCTCCTAACCTACAGAAACGAAAACAGCCATGTACGCTTGATTGTTGCCCTTCCTCCACTTGCCATCTCTCCCATCCAGATTAACCTATTCTCCTTCCCCACGCCTCCTCTCCTTTCTCTGTACGCTCTCATTTACAGAGAAGCTGAAACTTACAGGCACTCGCACCCTCTCCTTCCCATTAAGTCTCCACTAATTCCAAAACTAAAGCCATCATATTGTGCGCGTCCACCTCCTCTTCCAGTCCCGTAACACCTCCTGCCGTATCTCTTCTCCATGCTCTCAAATTCCCTTCTCAAAGAATGGTGCTCCATGGACACCGATGCTCGATCCCGGTGACTCGGACCATCTCCGTCCCAACCCTTGCGCCAAGTTCTTCTCCTCCATGCCATGAATCCATTCAGAGAAGAAGGAACTCGTTCCGTCGACCACACGCGAACAATTTTACATGTCCGTCCATACTGTTCGTCGAGTTCATCGCACCGTTCCGTCAAACTCGGTGAGCCTCTATCAAATTCCTTTTGCACGCCTTCTCAAAATATTATAGTGAATCTCCTAGACATCTTTATACAACCTATCTATGTCGTTGCTTGTGCCGATAGAAGAACAAATGCCATCTGATGGCATCGACTTGTCCGCGTACTTTTAGTTCCTCAAATGATCTTGTGTTCAACATATGATTTGTTTCTCATGCCCATAGTAACCCCATGGTGGAGTTAGATCGCTAGTTTCATCAATAGGATTTTAGTATAAATTTTGTTATAGTCGTTCTTGCCCAAGATTGAATGGGTTTGTTCATCGGTTAAATTTTGTATTAATATGTTATTGTTCATATGTTTGTGATATGCCTAGGAGTGCATCCTATTGGTCTTGCATTTTTTGCATGTGACAAATGACTTATTAGATTTATTTTTTTACCGATTACAGTTTTTGTTGTCACGAGTAGATAATTTTTTTTTTGTATTGTTATTGTCTTGTGTTAGACATGTCTATAGATTACAATATAGTTTTGTATGGTTTCATGTATATAATTCATGCCTAATTGTAGTAGTGTGTTACACTTTTGTTTCATATTAGTTCTTGTAATTTATTAACACGCGTAGTAGTTGATCGGTGAACTTTTATGTTAGTATGATATTTGTATGTTCATTATATGCCTCGGAGTCGCTCCTACTTATTCCATATAATTCTAGGAGTTAGATGTGATTGACTAGATTTGTTGTAAGGATTTCTTTTGTTTATTTATCTTATATTGGTACGTTGTCTCAAGTGTTATTTATGTGTAGCATGTAGCCCTATCTTAAGCATGCGTACAATTTTTTTGAACATTCGCCATGTTTATAATTTTGTAGGATTATTCTAGGCTTTGGTTTATTTATCGAATCATGAAATACTTCATGTCTTATTTTACTTTTTGTTTAGCATGGTGATGTTTTAGATATGGTTTACATATTAATTTCCATCCATGTCGCGTGCTTGTTTTATTGGTTTGAAATCAGTGACATGCTTACGGTAGATATTTATATATTTTTGTACATGTTGTTGCGTAGTTCTCTTCATACTAGATGTCAAATGAAATGCTTTGTTATTTGGAAATGACTACATTATAGTTCGTTGCATAGAATATTATTACTTAGTTGTTACTCTTATTTTGTAAATGATTGTTAGGCAAGATTACATGGTTGGTCTCTTTAGTTCATGTTTCAAACTTGTGGTGCTACGTATTGTTTATGCTTGTAGCATATAACTTTCTTTATTCCTTCTTGTTAACTATCCAAGGTGTTTTATTTACCTAGGATGGTAGCCATGCATGCTTAGTTGATTGACATGCCATGTTAGTATTAACTCAAAGTAGAATGCATATTTGGCTGCATGCATACCATGTGTTATATCATGGGAACCACTAGCGATCAGACTACTGATAGCTAGGTTTCATCAGACTAGTCCCTCACCGTACGATTGAATTGTTTTGAAGCGTTTGATTGAGCCAGGGAAACATGAATGCTTCAATGTATTCCCAAATCAAAAACAGCTTCCCAGAAATTATGGTAATAACTTTATTTTCTGTTTTTTTGGTAAGTCGTGATTTGCTTCCACCAAATAAATATAGAAATTAATGCTTCCCTAAAATTACGTCAGATACTCCATTTTTGCTTTTTCTTTCTTGGTAAGTTGTGATTGCTTCCAACAAACAAATACAAAAATCAATGCTTCGCACAAATTAGAGATTTGCTTCCAACAAACAAAGTAAAGAAAATTAAATGTCTATGTAGATTTTTTTATGTAGCTCAAGAGTGGCATGGAAACTCCCCTTTTTGTCGATGGAAGCATCGTTCGATGGAAACATATTATCCGATAGTGTGGTTGATATATCTGTTTCAACGAAGCATTATTCAACGTTGTGCTACCATTTTTAGATGCTTTGGAAACATTTATTTTTGGGTAACAAAAACTATATTCATGTTTGATGGAAACATTTGCTTCGCAATGGAAATTGTGTGGATCAACGACTTTACAACTCTTTTTGTAACAACACAAATTTTACTTCTGCATAGCCAGCATGGATGCATCAGTGTATTTTCTGTTTGTTTGTGATGCAGTAGAAATATACTTCAAAAGACCAGATAATTGTTTCCAATGTACCATTAAATTGCTTCCAAGGATGTTTGTTTCCAAGCAGACTTATTTTCCATTGAAACACATCATTGGTTTGAAACAAAGTGAACTATTGCTTCCAAAGAAACTAGAATGTGCATCCAAAATAATCAGAATTTGCATCCAAAAAAATAAGAATGTGCTTCCATAAAACATAATGTGGCATCTAGATCTAGGCACTGTTCAAACACCGTCGGGTAGACAGAAACCATGCTTCCTTTCAATGTTGGATGTGCTTCATTCCGATGGTAATCATGCTCCCAATGTTGCACGTGCATGGCAGTCATGCTTCCTTACGCTGGTCGTGCTTCTTTGCGATGGTAGTCGTGCTTCCTTCCTATGGTGGATATGCCTCCTTCTATCACCACAGTTGGGGGCATCAAGAAGGATTGAAATGGATGGAGCGGCGCTGCAGCTGTACCATTAGCCAAGGACCTCCTTGACAACAAACTTGGTCAGCTGAATATATCGAATTAAACCTAGGTAAACTGAGGATGTGAAGCACTATTTCATGCAGCCGGCCGGGCGTGCTCCCATCGGTGTCGAGAAGGGATGGCGCTCGAGGTACAGGAAGCAATCTCCTGTCGCTTGGTGATTCCCCGATGCTTATTGAGCCCCCCTACTGGGATGGGCATCAATCACGGCCACCTGCTCATCAAGCACATAAAATGATAAGAATCAATCACAGCATAATCGAATCAAAGTGATGTGACCAACAAAATCAGTGAGGAATACATGTTAATTTTTTTCTACCGTGATTGAAGGTTTTGTGATCTTACATCCACTTAAATTCTGCAAGTACATGAAATCGAAAATAGATTAACACAGATCTCACCTCTGGTGTGCCTCCCAGCCGCTTAAATTCCGCAAATACGGGATGTAGGAGCATAATCTCGGCAAGATGGCTACCTGGGTTAGGAGAGAAGAAGATGAACATTGGAGAACGACGGGGATGTGGGCTCGTCGGTGACGCGATGGAGAACAACGTGCATAGTGGTCCGGGGGGCGCGTGGAGAAGTAGGACAGGGCAGGGATCCAACCTCCGGCTGGGAGCACAGGGGCAGCGGGGTGGATGCTGACCCCGACAGAGAGGAGAGTCGGAGGTAGGAGAGAGAAACGGCGGTGCTGATTGATTCGAGAGAAAGATAACGGGCGAGGGATTACGGGAAGGTGCTGCGTGAAAAATGGGAGGGGCGTTAAAAGAGGATTTTGTTGTGGTCTCTTGGCCGTGAGATGAAGCATGAATCAACGGCTTACACGTGGTCTGACGATGTCCACGTATCAGACTATAGATAGAAAGTGTTTCCCTTATATCATTGGTAGTTTGTACCTTATGTTCATACATTTGGTTAACCTTTGGTAGATATATCATAGTAGTTTGTTGATATCATACATTCTTTTATTTAATAACTTCTTGCTTGATCAATATGCCATGTTGTTATGATTGTATAACTAGATTACATGGTGTGTTGTGTATCGCTTCATGTTATAGATCATTCCTAGTTGTGTATCATATGTCATTGAAAGAGTAAGTTGTACTAGATAGAAATGCATGTCATCTTGCTATTCGTTCTGCTATAATACATGTTCATTGGTTGATGCCATGATCTATTATTACTTGCTTACATGCTAGTATGCTTACTCAACGTGCTTACGTGTCATAACTAACATTCTAGTGTTATGTGCTACTGACATGCTTAATACTAGGTTAGGTGATATAAACTAAGTTATGCTATAGATATGCATTGTATTGTATTGTATTGGTAGAATAATGTGGCATCTTGCGTGATGATCCACCAAGATTTGTCGCTATATATAGTTCTTCAAGTTGTTATATTGTTGTATATCTAGCCATTATTCATGCAAGTGATATTTCATGTCTTGTTCTACTCCATGTGTTATAGTTAATCTTGTGTTCCTTATATATGCTTAACTCGTCTCATGTTAGTATTATGAATGTCTTGTACCCACTGCAATAGTTTATCACATGCTTAGGATAGTTTACCTTTCATGTTAGTAGAGTTGTGCTTTGATCATATGTTTAGTGTGCATAGCTTGCTATATTACTTTAAGCTTGTGGTCATAATCTTGTTGCTAGTGGTTGTTTAAATATTTGTTATTTCTTATTATAAGGAGCATGTCCAAGTTTAATATCATCTCGTGATCACTCTTATGTTTGATGCTTGTGCTATTAGTTAAGACCTCTTTATGATCCTATAGTCACATGCCTTGTGCGAGATGTGTCTTATTATTAAGTTGTTTAATTAGTTTCTACCATAGTATTGGTTTGTCTTTTGTTATAGAAATGCCTGCTAATAGTTGTTATGGTTGGTGTTTAGTCTTTGCTTGTTGTTAACCATTATAAATATTTGGAATCATCAAAATATTTACTTGTGGTGATTATTAATCTGAATCATATCATGTCTAGGATTGTGGTTCATCCATTTGTTCCATGTGTTGTGTAGTTTCTTGTTAATTCTTTGACAAATGAATTGGTTTGATATAATGTAGTTGATCCTATTTTATTTTAATAGTGCTTTAGGTCTAGATCTAGATCAAATCTATTCATGTTGTTGTATGATTTTTCATTGCTTAACTAGTATGATTTATAATGTTGGTTTGGTTATCTTAGGGAATACATGCTTTTGAATTATTATAGAGTTGATGTATATGTTTGACTGCTATTGACCATTATAAATATTTAGATTCTATCTAAATATTTATTTGTGGTTAACTTATGCATTTATCATGCCATGTTATGATTGTGTAGTTAAATTGCATAGGATGTTTCCATTCCATGTGTGTTGATGCCATCATGATTGTTATAAAGTAGTTTCGATATGGTTAACTGAGGTGGGTAGTGGGCACTACTAGTGGTTAGTACCATACTTCATATTAGAATGTTAGTCTTGTTGACAAGCCTTGCTAATCCACCGTCAATCTAAACCATGTCACTTCAGTGAATCCTCTCTTACATCCCAATCGTGCTACCTCATTTCAGAATATCCATCTTGATCAATATCTTGCTATCCATCCACTCTTAAATTGTTTTGGATGTTATTTGGATTTTCTATTGCTTTGGTATTTATTATTTGTCTTTTGCTATCGTTACGACGAGTAGGGAGTGACGAGGTTGGACATGGACAGAAACAGGTTACCGAAGAAGGACTCAACAACGAAGGCATGCCTCCTTCTTTGATCATACTTAGCCTATGTGTTACAAAATTGCATTGTGTTTTATGGTTACTATATGCATGCTATTTCAATTTTTGTAGCTAGCGTGTCGATTGACACATTACCTTGATCCGCTTGTTGCCTATTCGCTTGAAACCTGAGTAGAATTATATAGTATTCTAGTAGAGTAGAAATGCTTAGCCATGCTCCTTATTCTATAGGTTCTTATTTGAATGATCTTCAGATCATTGAAACTTGAAACTTGTTGCTGAGCTCGCTGAGCTAGGCTAGTTGGCCCTTGTTGATATCCTATATCCTCTTCTACTCTGGGTGAAACTTACCATCTGAATACTGGCGCGGGCGACAGCTGAATCAAGGATTGAAGGAGCGATTGGCTGCCCTTCATGAGCTGAAGGGGGCAGTCAGTCGTCTGTACCGAATGAGGCCTAATAAGTCTTGCATTTGAAGTACAGCCACATGCTATATGGGCACCGGCTTGGTTAAGTAAGCTAGTCAGCATTAGGTGTCGATGTCGTCGTACCGCAGATGGGATAGCTGCCCTGCGGGGAGTATCCTCGGCACAGATGGGGGTACCGGTTTGAGGACATACTCTCAGTTCCGTGCGCCAGATCCGGTGGGCATGTCACATCTTTGGGGGATCTAGTCCAAATACCTCGTCACAATCTCCCTGTCGGTATACCAAATGGTGTACTATACCAGCGGCCACTGGTGGCATCAAGACGGGATTGTGTCGTGTGGGTAAAGTGTACAACCTCTACAGAGTGTAAAACTATTCGAATAGCCGTGTCCACGGTCATGGACGACACATGAATCTTTCTTTACGTACATGACATGTCTTGCTTATTCCCTCTTTACCCCTATTCTTTGAACCTATGAAGAGTGTGAGTTGATCGAGAATCCTCACTTTGATGAAAGTTATTATAGAGATAAAACATGTTTTCATCTAAAACTGCTTTTATCCAACTGCTATATTGTCAAACAAAATTAGCTTTTATGCAAATGAGCCATACAGCCTTCCTTTGAAGCCACATGTAGCTATTAGGTCCTTCTCCGAAGGAGGCATGTTGAGTACGTAATGTACTCATGGCAATACTTTTGTTGAACAACAGAGTTCCATGAAGACGGAAGTGACGAGTACGATGACTATGGAGATCCGTAGGAGTGAGGTCACGTGTACTACATCGACTGCCTATGGCTGAGATGGAGTCGCTACGCATTTTACTTTCCATTGTTTTCTGATTGTAATAAATGTCATGAGACATTTCCCTATGTATGCCTTGTGGCAAGATTTATTAAACTTGTAATACGTTTATGTATTGTGCAATGATACCATTTCGCTGTGTTGTCAACAATGATCCTTGGATTGACAAATATACACAGGAGGGTCTGGAAGTTAATTTCAGGTTCTCACAGAAAGAGAGGTAATATACGGTTCCAATTTCTCTTAAAGAAAGGAATGGAACACTTCCCAAGAAAGAGAGTTAAACCTCCTTATGAATCTATAATGCGAGCCACTTATGGTATTGCTTTGAAGGATGATAATACGTGATATTATGCATTATGCCTAGTTAGGGTTATTAAACAATAATGCTTGTTGGGAGGCAACCCAAAATCCTTTTTATTTCCTTTTTTTGTGTGTCAACATGATTATTGCTGCTGTAATGATTATTTTTGTATCTTTGCTTTTGATTTTTGTGCCAAGTAAATCCTTTAGGTTGATGTGGATGATTGTTTATTTGGTTATGTGCAGAAACAGAAACTTTTGCGCCCAGTGCATGAATTTACATTCTGTACTGGAACGTGATAAAACTCTAAAATGTTTACACGGTACTGCTATGCAAAAAAAATTACGTTTTCCTAAAATTTCAGAATATTGGGAGTTACAGAAGTAGGACTAAAAAATCTATCATTACGTACTGTTATGTTTTAGACAGATCCTGTTTTTATTGCATAGTGTGCTTGTTTTGATGTTTCTATGGATTGTATCGGGGGGGTATAAGCCATTGAGATGATAGAATACAATAGGTATTATGCAAGAATAATTATGAATCTATTTATGAAAGTACCTAAGTTAATGATTATTTTATTATACTAATGGATCTCATGAGGTTTTGTTGAGTTTTGTGTGATTGAAGTTTTCAAGTTTTGGGTGAGATGACGATGGATGAAAGAATAAGGAGCGGCAAGACCCTAAGCTTGGGGATGACCAAGTCACCCCAAGGTAATATTCAAGAAAGTTCCAAGCATCTAAGCTTAGGGTTGCCCCGGAAGGCATCCCCTCTTTCGTCTCCAATCTATCGGTAATATCACTTGGAGCTATATTTTTATTCATCACATGATATGTGTTTTGCTTGGAGCGTCATGTATTTTTGTTTTATTTGTTTGCTTGATTACACAATCATTGTTTCCTGATCACACCAATTATGAGAGACACACATTCATCGCAATTTATTGGAATGCTCATTATGCTTCACTTATATCTTTTGAGTTAAGGCAATTGCTCATGTGATTCACTTATATCTTTAGAGTACGACGATACTTATATTTTATAGAAATCATTTGCACTCTCATGCTTCACTTATATCTTTTTGAGAGTTAAGTAGGTGGTGCTAATTTGCATGAGTTATATGTTTAGTCCAAAAATGATATGTATACAAGAGTGGTATAATAAAAACTTTCAAGTAGATCACTGAATAGGATGCGTATAATCAACGATATTTAAGTTATAATATGAAGGTTTACTAGTTGATAAACATTAGTTAGTAAAAATATCGATGTTAAGGTCTGTGATTTCTACCTCATTATAGTGTCGGTTATGGCATGGTTAGGAAGTTGGAGCGTAATTTATCCTTGATTGATATCCTTTGTGTCGTCCGGATCGGGGGCACACGATGGTTAACTCCTCCCAACCTCCTCCCTAGGGGCATGCGATAGTACTTTGCTTCGAGGGCTTCTAGATTTTCACAATAAGTATATGAGTTCTTGATGACTAATGCGAGCTTGTGGACTATAAGAACTTCCACCTTTCCATAATTTGCTAGCCTCTTCGGTACCGTGAATTGCCCGTTCTCACCTCGAGACTTGGTGCAACCTTCGTCAGTGCATCCAAATCCCGTGATATGGTACGCTCTATCACACATAAGCCTTATTATATTATTCCTCAAAACAACCACCATACCTACCTATCATGGCATTCCATAGCCATTCCGAGATATATTGTCATGCAACTTCCACTGTTACTATTCACATGACTTGAGCATTCATTGTCATTTTGCTTTGCATGATAATATAGAGCTGACATGGTATTTTGTGGCAAAGCCACCGTTCATCATTGTTATACATGTTACGCTAGATCATTGCACATCCTGGTACACTCCCAGAGGCATTCATATGTAGTCGTATCATTCAGTTTGTCGAGTTGTAAGTAAATAGAAGTGTGATGATCATCATTATTAGAGCATTGTCCCAGTGAGGAAAAGAATGATGGAGACTGACGAGTCCTTGAAAAAGTGGGGATGAGGTTCATGATATTGTTCTAAAAAGGAGAGAGAGAAAGGGAAAAGAAAAAGAGAGAAGGGGCAATGTTACTATCCTTTACCGCACTTGTGCTTCAGACTAGCACCATGTTCTTCATATAGAGAGTCTCCATGATTTTTCACTTTCATATACTAGTGGAATTTTTTTACATTATACAACTTGGCTTGTATATTCCAATGACGAGCTTCCTCAAATGCTCGAGGTCTTCATCAGCAAGCAAGTTGGATGCACACCTACTTAGTTTCATATAAAGAGCTTTCATACACTTATAGCTCTAGTGCATCCGTTGCATGGCAATCCCTACTCCTCGCATTGATATCGATTGTAAGGCCTCTCCATTGCCTAACGATCCGCCAAGTTGATGCAAGACTTTCTAAACTTTTTGTCTTCCCTTATAAACCCCTACCATCATTCTCTTTGTCGTCCAAAGTACTAAGTCCATGGCTCACGCTCATGTATTGAGTGGAGTTGGAAAAGCTGAAGCGAGAAAAAGTATGATACAATTTCTTGGTTTGGCACCAGGGTGACTCATGATCTATACTTTATGCTAGGAAGACCGAGCTATGCCATGCTTACATGATTAAATGAGTAGGGATAACGTTGTTTAGCCTTGTTTATTTTGAAGGGTGATGATTATTTTCTAGCATTCTTGCATATTATCATTTTGATATCTATTAAGTCATCGCTTCCCAGCATTCATACCCAAATGATTACATGATTAAGACATGTTATGTAGCATTTCACATCAAAAATGATTACATGATTAGTCATCGCTTCCCAGCATTCATACCCACAGGACCTACGGGTCCATAGTAGTAGCTAGAGGCTCTCTCTCTACATATATATATCTCTCACTCACTCTCGCTCTCTCTCTCTCTTGATCTTCCATACAATGATCTCATCTACGATCAATCCGATGTAAACTTTTGTGGTGTGTTTGTTGGGATCTGATGAATTGTGCGTTTATGATCAAATTATTCATTGAAAGTATTTGAGTCTTTTCTGAGATTTATAGATGTGTGATTTCATGGCCTTGTATTTATCTTCGATAAATCTATCTCCTTTGGCCAATTAGATCGATTTATCTTCAGTGGGAGAGGTGCTTGGTAGTAGGTTCAATCTTGCGCTATCCTTACTCTGTGACAAGAGGAGTTGCAAGACACATATTTGTATTGTTGATACTAAGGGTAAAATGATGGGGCTAGAACATATTAATTGATCTTGTTTTGTCTACATTATGTCATCATGCTTCAAGCATTACTCTATTTGTTATGAACTTAATACCTTGCGATGCATGCTGGATAGTGGTCAAGGGGTGGAGTAATAGTAATAGACGTCATTAAGTTTAATGGTCTACTTGTCATGGACGTAATGCATATATATTGATCATGCCATGAAGAATTATCATAACTATGCGCTTTTCTATTAATTGTCCAACCGTAATTTGTCTACCCACCATTGATATGCTCATGAGAGAGATGCCTCTAGTGAACCTATGGCCCCGGGTCCATTCACCATATTTGCTAAAACCCTAAAAATAATTGCTGCAAATTTATTTCCTTTTTATTTTTATTTTATTTATCTATCTACCACTATCAAATTTAATCCTCGCAATTGGCGAGAACAAGGGGATTGACAACCCTCTTGCCTTCGTTGGGTGCAAGCATTTGATTTTTGTGTGTGCAGGTACTGCTTATCTTGTTTGTGTGGTGTCTCCTACTGGTTCAATGAACCTTGGTTCTTAAATGAGGGAAATACTATCTACCACTATACTACATCACCCTTCCTCTTCAGGGAAATCCCAACACTATCACAAGTAGCAACCGGCGCGAGTACGGCGATGAAGAACACGAGGCAGTGAAGCTTTCCTTCTCCGGCGTCGATGAATCTAGCGGCGGCGCTAGGGTTTGAATTTGAGGGAGAGGGGGCGTGGGGAGCGATGTAAACTGAGTTTGACAGGGTCAAGGCTATATATAGCCACAGTGAAAACTGAAGCATCCGAATCTTTTGGATGGATAAGCCCCTGGCTCTTCACATTTGAGTGACATGTGTCACACATGTGCAATGAGTGATGTTATCCACGTTTTGGACGCGCAGGATGAAGTTACTGTGGCAACCGCCAAAAATCTGAGATTGAAAATTTTAAATTTCGTTCGCAAATTCTTAAGCTGACAGGACACAGTGAAGACTTTGAACAGTGTCAAGTAGAGCGCACATGAAGAATTTGAGAACAGACTGGATAAGATAAACATAGAGGGGATAGGGTCCGATCACATTCACTTAGTGGAAAAATGCAACTAAAGAAATAGCTATAAGTGAATGTTGTAGAGGAATAAAATCGGTATATAATATATTGAAGGAAGAATTAGCTCAAGAGTGAAGAAATAGCTCAACTGATAAAGTAGCTGAAATGAAGTATTTGCAAATCTTGACAAAAAATCCAAATTGAAGATTTTTAAGAAATGGGTGGTGGCGTTACCCATCGTATAAGAATTATACTGACCCAGAACCGCGTACAATTATCGTAGAGTTCTAAGACTCAAGTTATTTGTTAAATTCTTCACACTTTATCGGTGTGAACAGTGGGTGTTCATACCCCTGACTACGCATAGACAGTTGAAGCCTCAATGCCGGGAAGGATCTGGCAGGAGATGGATCCATTCCAAAACACATAAGACTTGGTAGACAAATACCATGAAGAAGACCTCTGGGTAGGTCATCGAGAAGATCTTCTCAAGATCAAGGTTCGGGCTGCCGGGAAGCAACCTTCTCGGCAAGGTGTTCTCCGCATCGTCGGCAAACTCAAGGCCGGCAAGCTCGAGCTCCCTCCGCTGCTCCACCTCGGCCGCCTGTCAGGAACATGTCGATAGGTGGCGAATGCGCAGGCGGTTAGGTAGAGCCTGTTGGGGCACGTGGCGACCCACCGCCTGAAGATCGACTTTATTGACACCCGTCCAAGGGCGTGCCGCAATAATAAAAGGTAGTTGGGCTGACGGTACAGGTGGAGCAGAGCTCCCTTGCCGGCATTCAGCCTAGCGTGACACATAACAACGCATTTAATACGTTTGTCCTATGTCGTCAGTGTTAGGTATGATAGCACTGTAGCCACTATTTACCCTGTAATTACCATTTTGCCACTTTGGTGACCCCTTTGATCTATAAAAGGAGGACCAGGGCAACCTTTACAAGGGTTGAAATCCTGTCCATTTGCAGTAGCTTAGCAGTGCTCCCCGAGCTCCTTACCGGCAAGAGCTGCTCTCTCTGTAACGCAGGGTTCTAAACTCTCATAATTCACAAAAGCAGGAGTAGGGTTTTACGAATACTGCGGCCTGAACCTGGGTAAAACACTCGTGCGCTGCTGTGGTTGTTGTTGCTCTTTGTGTGTTGCGTGCTGATACGTCTCCAACGTATCTATAATTTTTGATTCTTCCATGCTATTATAATATCAATCTTGGATGTTTTATATGCAATAATATGCTATTTTATATCATTTTTTGGGACTAACCTATTAACCTAGTGCCCAGTGCCAGTTGCTATTTTCTGCTTGTTTCTGGTTTTTCAGGAAATCAGTACCAAACGAAGTCCAAATGCCACGAAACTTTTTGATAATTTTTTTCTAGACAAAAGAGACCCGGGAAACTTCGGGAGGAGGCCAGAAGCCTCACGAGGAGGTGACAAGGCAACAGGGCGCGATCCCCGGGGGGGCGCCCTGATGCCTTGCGGGACCCCTCATGGCTTCGTTTGACCTAATTCCACTTTATAAATTCTCAAATATTAGGAAACCAACAGAGAACCACCCCGAATAACTTTTCTGCCACTGCAAGCCTCTGTTCTTCTGTGACCCATCTGGAGGCTTTTTTCGGTACTCTGCCGGAGGGGGAATCGATCATGGAGGGCTTCTACATCAACCTTGCTGCCCCTCCGATGATGTGTGAGTAGTTTACCACCGACCTATGGATCCATAGCTAGTAGCTAGATGAATTCTTCTCTCTCTTTGATCTTCAATACAATGTTCTACTCGATCTCCTTGGAGTTCTATTCGATGTATTCTTGTTTTGCGGTGTGTTTGTTGGGATCCGATGAATTGTGGGTTTATGATCAGATTATTCATGAGAAATATTTGAGTCTTTTCTGAACTTATTTATACATGATTGTTATAGCTTTGTATTTCTCTCCGATCTATCCGTTTGGTTTGGCCAACTAGATTGATTTATCTTGCAATGGGAGAGGTGCTTTGTGATGGGTTCAATCTTGCGGTGTTCTATATCCCAGTAACTGAAAGGGACAAGACACGTATTTTTATTGTTGCCATTAATGATAAAAATATGGGGTTTAATCATATTATTTGAGTTTACTTTGTCTACATCATGTCATCTTGCTTAAGGCGTTACTCTGTTTTTATTAACTTAATACCCTAGATGCATGCTGGATAGCGGTCGATGGGTGGAGTAATAGTAGTAGATGCAGGTAGGAGTCGGTCTACTTGTTTCAGACGTGATGCCTATATACATGATCATTGCCTTGAATATCGTCATAACTACGCGCTTTTCTATCAATTGCCCGACAATAATTTGTTTACCCACCGTATGCTATGCGTTCGAGAGAGAAGCCTCTAGTGAAAACTATGGCCCCCGGGTCATTTATCCATCATATATAAAATCAACAATACCTTGCTGCAATTTTTATTTCTTTTATTTTGTTTTGCAATTTACTTATCTATCTATCACTATCAGAATTAATCCTTGCAAGTAACCGCCAAGGGGATTGACAACCCTCTTGTTCGCGTTGGGTGCAAGTATTTGCTTTTGTGTGTGTAGGTGCTGCTAAAGAGGTTCTGTGTGGTTCTCCTACTGGATTGATAACCTTGGTTCTTAACTAAGGGAAATACTTATCTCTATTGTACTGCATCATCCTCTCCTCTTCGAGGAAATCCCAACGCAGCTCACAAGTAGCAAGAAGAATTTCTGGCTTCATTGCATAAACTATCATCTACTTGCTCTTATTTTCATTTGCCTTTTTATTTGCATTTGCCTCTCGTTTTTATCTCCCCCACTTCTAAAACAAAAATTACAAAAACACAAAAATATTTTATTTGCTTGTTTGCTAGTTTGCTCGCTTTGTTGCTATGTCTCTAGAGGAATTTCGCGATAGTTTCTATAATAAAAGGTTGTCTGAGATTGAAAATGCCACTAAGAGTTTCATGTCTTCACAATATGAGCATAATAAATTCTTTTCCGAGGAGCTTAAGGAATGTTCCATCTTATTGGATACTATTAATAAACAACTTGAAGAGGTCAATCTAGAAGTAGCCAATCTTCAGTCTCAACTTGCTCGTACTGAAAACTTATTGGGGAAGATTTCGGATAAACAAACAACGTTAGTAAATAATATGGCTGCTAAACCCGAGTCGCATTCTAGTAATGATGAAGATATTAAAATGATTGGTGTCTCACCTATTGAATCTTTATTTAGTAATATAAAACTTGATGAAAAAGGGACTGGAGATGAGTCAACTTTAGCTAGAAGGCGTCCCAATTATTTGGAGGGTGATGATTCTAATGATAAAAATGATAAAAGTGGGTTTGGAGAGGTCAAAACTTTAAATAGTGATGTGCCCACTACTTTGGATTACAAGGACTTTAATTATGATAATTGCTCTTTAGTTGAATGTATTTCCTTGTTGCAATCCATGATTAATTCACCTAATGCCTATGAACAAAATAAGGCTTTTAATAAACATATAGTAGAAGCTATGATAAAAGCTCATGAAGAAAAGCTTAATTTGGAAATCTCAATACCTAGAAAATTACATGATGAATGGGAACCTACTATTAAAGTTAAAATTAAAGATTATGAATGTAATGCTTTGTGTGATCTAGGTGCTAGGGGGGCCCGCGCCCCTTGAGCTTGTCGCTTCCTCGTGAGGCTTCTGGTCCTTCCTCGAAGCTTCGGGGGTCTCTTTTGGTCCATAAAAAATCACCGTAAATTTTCAGCCCAATCCGAAAACTTTTATTTCTGCACAAAAAGCCAACACCACGGTAGTTCTGCTGAAAAGAGCCTCTGTCCGGGTTAGTTCCATTCAAATCATACCAAAACCATATAAAATTGTTGTAAACATGGCATGAATACTTCATAAGTTATACATATGTTGGAGACGTATCAGCATCCCCAAGCTTAATTCATGCTCGTCCTCGAGTAGGTAAATGATAAAAGAAATAATTTATGAAGTGTGAATGCTAGCATAGTGCACAAGTTTGATCAATGATAATTTCAATCAATTTTTCTAGCATCATTATATATCATAAACAGTAGCTCATCTCATAAAACTTCTCATGATAAAGCAGCAAGCTATTCACATGTTAAAGTATAGATCATAAACTTTCTTGAAAACTAACAAACTATGTTCTCAGTCATCAAACAATTGCAATTCATCTTATTTTCAGGAAGGGTCTATGTAAGAGCTTTGATTTAGCAAATTCCACATACTCAACTATCATATAGTCTTCCATGATTGCTGACACTCAAAGCATATTTTTAGAACAAACCGTTTCAGTCAAACACATTGGAATATAGGGGCTTAATGTTTCGCCTCCCAACTTGCTTATCATAGAGATAATGTCAACAATAATAACTCATGATCACCTATATTCAACTGGATATATGTGCCTGGATCTTTCCCCACCACATGATGCTTGCCAAGAGAGAAAATAAAAACGGAATAGAGAAGAATACTATTGACTCTTGCATAAAAGTAAATACATAAAGTAAAAGATAGGCCCTTCGCAGAGGGAAGAAGAGGTTGTCATGCGCTTTTTATTTTTGGATGTACAAGCTCATAATGCAAAGGAACGTCACTTTATATTGCCCCTTGTGATAGCAACCTTTATTATGCAGTCCGTCACTTTTATTTCTTCACCATCACAAGTTCGTACAAAGCTTATTTTCCCTTACAATAAAAGATCATACATATTTAGGAGCAATTTTATTGCTTTTGCACTGATGACAACTTACTTGAAGGATCTTATTCAATCCATAGGTAGATATAGTGGACTCTCATGGCAAGAAACTGGGTTTAAGGGTTTTTGAATGCACAAGTAGTATTTCTACTTAGTACAAAATTTTGGCTAGCAAAAGATTATGAGCAAGCACCACATGTTAGAGGATCCATGACAATATAACTTCTATGTGAATATAAACAAACATAACCCATTACGTTGTCTTCCTTGTCCAACGTCAACTACTTGATCAGGTTTGAAAATAATTAATGGGGCTCACAATCATAGAAGATGTCCAAGATAGCATATTTATATGTGAAATCTCTCTTCCTTCAATATTCTTTCATGAATTGTTCAAGTGACCAATGCTATGTTTGCTAACTTTCAATAAATTTTACCCGCTTATACTTCTTGTATGTGAAATCATTACTCCCCATGGGACAAGCATATGAAGCATATATAATTTCATATTTATGACATTCAATTCATTCAACAATTCACTCTTAGGATATAAGTGAAGCACGAGAGTGAATGACAAACCACTCCAAAAGATTTAAGTGAAGATCAATGAGTAGTTAAACAATTAAGTAGCTATGTGAGGAATCTCTCTCATTTAAAACTTTCAGATCTAAATGTTTTATTCAAACAAACAAAATAAAATAAAAGGACACTCCAAGAATAGCACATATCATGTGAACAAGTAAAAAACTTAGGTTAACCGATAGGTGTTGATGAAGAAAGGTGGGATGCCTACCGGGGCATCCCCAAGCTTAGTTGCTTGAGACTTCTTGGAATGTTATTTTGGGGTGCCTTGGGCATCCCCAAGCTTGAGCTCTTGTCTCTCCTTAATTCCTCTCATATCATGGCTTTTCCTAAATCTTAAAAACTTCATCCACACAAAACTCAACAAGAACTCGTGAGATAAATTATTATAAATCAACTGAAAACCTTAACATTTTCTACTATAGAAAATCACTAAAATTATAATTAAAAATTTCATAATAAATGCCTCTGCATATTTAATACTCCTATCCACAAATAGAAACATTAAACAAGCAAACATATGCAAACAATGCAACTATAACCGAAATCTGTCTAAACAAAACAGTCTATAAAGGAGGAATAAAAATTCAAACTTCCCTAACTCCAAAAATTATGAAAACTTACCATGTAACTGAGAACTCATGCATGCTTACTCTGTAAAAATTTCAGATTTTTATCATGTTCTGACAATTCACATAAATTCAGGACATAACAGAAAACTTTCTGTTTTCAGACAGCAACTCATAAACTTGTAAACTGAGCATGGTAAAGGCTATAATTGGCATTTTATTGAAATAAAAGATACAAAATATGATTCTGAATAACATCAAGCAAAGCAAACTAAAATAAAATGACGCTCCAAGTAAAACACATATTATGTGACGAATAAAAATATAGCTCTGAGTGAGGTTATTGATAGTGTTGAAGACGAAAGAGGGGATGCCTTCCGGGGCATCCCCAAGCTTGGAAGCTTGAGTCTTCCTTGAATATTACCTTGGGGTGCCTTGGGCATCCCCAAGCTTAGGTTCTTGCCACTCCTTATTCTCCTCAAATCGTCATCTCACCCAAAACTTGAAAACTTCAATCACATAAAGCTTAACGGAACTCCGTGAGATAGGTTAGTCTGAAAATAAATCATTCACTTTGGTACTGTCAAGGCAAGATTCATAATTTTCTCACACAATTCCTACTGTATTCTATCATTTCCACAATTTATATTACTCAATATAAGCTATGGAAACACTAAAACAAGCGAACTATGCAATAAAAACAGAATCTGTCAAAAACTGAACAGCATGTAGTGATCGAATTAAAAAGCATACTTCCGTACCTCCAAAAATTCTGAAAAATTAGGAAAACGTAAAAAATTTGTAACTTAATACTGTGTAAAAATTTCAGAATTTTCTCACGCTCCAGTAAATAAAAGAAATTCCAGCACTGGACGCGAAAGTTTCTGTTTTTGCACAGAATCTAATCAACAAGCATCCGCACTATCCCAAAGGCTTTACTTGGCACATTAATGAAAGAAAACATATAAAAAATGATTAATACAGTAGCTTAATCATGTGGACACACAAAAACAGTAGGTATAAATGTTGGGTTGTCTCCCAATAAGCGATTTTCTTTAATGTCTTTCTAGCTAGGCACGATGATTTCAATGATGCTCACATAAAAGTAAAGAATTGAAACACAATGGGAGCATAAACATATGGCAAGCACATTTAAGCCTAACCCACTTCCTATGCATAGGGATTTTGTGAGCAAATAATTTATGGGAGCAAGAATCAACTAGCATAGGAAGGCAAAACAAGTATAACTTCAAAAATTTCAACACATAGAGAGGAAACTTGATATTATTGAGATATGTAGAAGCATATATTCCTCTCTCAAAATAATTTTCAGTAGCATCATGAAGAAATTTAACAATATATCCATCACACAAAGCATTCCTTTCATGATCCACAAGCATAGAATTTTTACTACTCTCCACATAAGCAATTTTCTTCTCATTCATAATAGTGGGAGAAAACTCATCAAAATAACTATCATGAGATACTTGATTGCCATAATCCAATTGAAAATTAAAATCATGATGAAAAGTTTCATAGTTATCATTATTTTTTATAGCATACATGTCATCACAATAATCATCATAGATAGCAACTTTGTTGTCATAATCAATTGAAACCTCTTCCAAAATAGTGGATTCATCACTAAATAAAGTCATGACCTCTCCAAATCCACTTTTATCATTGTAATCATCATAAATAGGAGGCATGCAATCATCATAATAAATTTGCTCATCAAAACTAGGGGGACTAAAAAGATCATCTTCATCAAACATAGCATCCCCAAGCTTATGGCTTTGCATATCATTAGCATCATGGATATTCAAAGAATTCATACTAACAACATTGCAATCATGCTTATCATTCAAAGAATTTATGCTAAACATTTTATTGAATTCTTCTTCTAACACTTTAGCACAATTTTCCGATCCATCATTTTCAAGAAAGACATTATAAAGATAAAGCATTTACGGCAACCTCAATTCCATTTTTTGTAGTTTTCTTTTAAAACCCAAACTAGTGATAAAATAAGAAGCTAAAAGATTCAATTGCAAGATCTAAAGATATACCTTCAAGCACTCACCTCCCCGGCAACGGCGCCAGAAAAGATCTTGATGTCAACTACACAACTTTTATTCTTATAGACGTTGTTGGGCCTCCAAGTGCAGAGTTTTGTAGGACAGCATCAAATTTCCCTCAAGTGGATGACCTAAGATTTATCAATCCATGGGAGGCGTCGGATGAAGATGGTCTCTCTCAAACAATCCTGCAATCAAATACAAGAAATCTCTTGTGTCCCCAACACACCCAATACAATGGTAAATTGTATCGGTGCACTAGTTCAGCGAAGAGAAGGTGATACAAGTGTAGTATGGATAGTAGATATAGGTTTTGTAATCTGAAAGTATAAAAACAGCAAGGTAGCAAGTGATAAAACAGAGCACAAACGGTATTGCAATGCTTGAAAACAAGGCCTAGGGTTCATACTTTCACTAGTGCAAACTCTCAACAGTGCTAACATAATTGAATCATATAACAATCCCTCAACGTGTGACAAAGAATCACTCCAAAGTTCCTATTAGCGGAGAACATAAGATGAAATTGTTGTAGGGTACGAAACCACCTCAAAGTTATCCTTTCCGATCAATCTATTGAGCCATCCCTATAAGTGTCACAAACAGCCCTAGAGTTCGTACTGAAATAACACCATATGATACGCATCAACCAACTCTAATGTCACCTAGATACTCCAATGTCACCACAAGTATCCGTGAGTTGATTATTCGATATGCATCAAACAACTTCAGATTCATAATATTCAATCAACACAAAGAACTTCAAAGAGTACCCCAAAGTTTCTATCGAAGAAAAGAAGATGAAAACGTGCAATCAACCCCTATGCCTAGATTACCCTAAGGTCACGGGAATCCGCGAGTTGATTACCAAAACATACATCAAGTGACTCAATAGAATACCCCATTGTCATTACGGGTATCTACATGCAAGACATACATAAAGTGTTCTCAAATCCAAAGTATTCAATCCGACAATAACGAAACCTCAAAGGGAAAGACTCAGTTCATCACAAGAAGATAGAGAGGGAAGAAACACCATATGATCCAACTATATTAACAAAGCTCGCGGTACATCAAGATCGTGCCAAATCAAGAACACGAGAGAGAGGGAGAGATCAAACACATAGCTACTGGTACATACCCTCAGCCCCGAGGGTGAACTACTCCCTCCTCGTCACGGAGACCGCCGGGATGATGAAGATGGCCTCCGATGATGATTCTGCCCTCCGGCAGAGTGCCGAAACAGGGCTCCGGATGTGATCGGTTCGGAACAAAGGCTTGCGGCAGCGGCGTGGGAGTTCTAGGTTTAGTTTCGGGGTTTTCTGTATTTATAGGATTTTTTAGCGTTGGAATCACGCCAAGGGGCCCATGAGGGAGCCACAAGCTCGGTAAGTGATACGTCTCCATCGTATCTATAATTTTTTATTGTTTCATGCCAATATTCTACAACTTTCATATATTTTTGGCAACATTTTATATTATTTTTGGGACTAACATATTGATCCAGTGCCCAGTGCCAATTCCTGTTTTCTGCTTGTTTTTTGTTTCGCAGAAAATCCATATGAAACGAAGTCCAAACGCGATAAATTTTTACGGAGAATTATTTTAGAATATATATGATTTTTAGGAAGAAGAATCAACGCAAGACGGTGCCCGAGGTGGCCACAAGGCAATAGGGCGCGCCCTAGGGGGGTCGCGCCGTGTTGCCTAGTGACTCCCACGAACGTCGGTTGGGGCCCTTCTTTCGCCGCAAGAAAGATAATTTCTGGATAAAAATCCCCTCAAAATTTCAGCCCAATCGGAGTTACGGATCTCCGAGAATATAAGAAACGGTGAAGGGCCAGAAAACAGGAACGCGAAACAGAAGAGAAACAGAGAGAGAGATCCAATCTCGGAGGGGCTCCTCCCCTCCGGGAGCCATGGCAGCCATGGACCAGAGGGGGAACTCTCCTCCCATCTAGGGGGGAGGCCAAGCAAGAATAAGGAGGGGGGGCTCTCTGCCCCTCTCTTCCGGTGGCGCCAGAGCGCCGCCGGGGGAACCATTGTGACGGCGATCTACACCAACAATTTCACCGCCATCATCACCAACTCTCTCCCCCTCTATGCAGTGGTGTAACACCTCTTCTCCCCGCTGCAATCTCTACTTAAACCTGGTGCTTAAAGCTATATATTATTATGCAATGATATGTGGTAATCCTATGATGTTTGAGTAGATTTGTTTTGTCCTATGGGTTGATTGATGATCGTGATTGGTTTGAGTTGTATGTTTTATTTTGGTGATGTCCTATGGTGCCCTCCGTGTCATGCAAGCGTGAGCGATTCCCGCTGTAGGGTTTGCAATATGTTCATAATTCTCTTATAGTGGGCGGCTAGAGTGGCAGAAGCTTACACCCGAGTAAGGGGGTTGTTGTGTATGGGAGTAAAGAGGACTTGTCACTTAATGCTATGGTTGGGTTTTACCTTAATGATCTTTGGTAGTTGCGGATGCTTGCTAGAGTTCCAATCATAAGTGCATATTATCCAAGTACGGAAAGTATGTTAGCTCATGCCTCTCCCTCATATAAAATTGCAATAATGATTACCGGTCTAGTTATTGATTGCCTAGGGACAAATCCTTCTCTTGTGTTACAAAAGCTTTCTACTAAATAACTAACTTTTATTATCTTGCAATTCACTCATAGTTTTATTCTTGCTAAGTACTTCTAGTTTTATCCTTGCAAACTTATCCTTACACCTACAAAGTAGTTTTATTCTTGTTCTAGGTAAAGCGAACGTTAAGTGTGCGTAGAGTTGTATCGGTGGTCGATAGAACTTGAAGGGAATATTAATTCTACCTTTAGCTCCTCGTTGGGTTTGACACTCTTATTTATCGAAAAAGCTACAATTGATCCCCTATACTTGTGGGTTATCAAGACCTTTTTCTGGCGCCGTTGCCGGGAGCAATAGCGTCGGGTTGATATTCTCGTGTGTGTGCTTGTTTGCTTTATCACTAAGTAGATTTTATTTTCTGTTCTAAGTTATTTTATATCTTTAGTTATGGATATGGAACACGAAATACCAAAAAAATAGTTGTACTTGCTACTCATGGAGATGGGGAACCTCCTAAAACCCTCGATGCTGGTTATGTGGAAAATATTAAATACTACTTTGATAATCCTGATAAATCTCCATTCAACTTGATAATGGGAGATACTTTGGATCAACGGGAATACTTTAGGGATTATCGCTTGTCTGAAAAAGGGAAAACCTTATGGGATCAAATTAAAATATTGCGTTGGTATGCTTGGAATGTATGCTTAAGATATGATTATACTTGTTGCTCTAAGATAAAGGCTCTACACCTTCCCTTTTCATGTGAATTTAATGATAATGAAACCTTGGATTCTTATGCTAATGGTGTATATGATTACTATAATGTGGAACAAATAGAAGAATTTGTTGCTATTAAGGGTGCTTATGAAATTGAATCTTTATTTGAAAAGTATGAAAATTATGATGATGCTGTTTACAGATCTGAAAATTATGTTATACTAAAATATTGCTATGAGAATTATGAATACAATGCCAATATTAATGAGTTTATTGAGAAAGTCTCTGCTGTCCAAGAAGAGACTAATAATTTACAGGAACCTATGGAAGAAGAAATTGCTCAAACTGTGAGCTCATTAGATGAAAAAGATTAGGAGGAGAGCGAAGAACAAAGGGAGGAAGAGCGGATTAGCTACCCGTGCCCACCTTCTAATGAGAGTAACTCTTCAACTCATACATTGTTTAATTTCCCTTCGTGCTTACCGAAGGATGAATGATATGATAATTGCTATGATCCCTTGGATTCGTTTGAAATATCTCTTTTTGATGAAATTGATGCTTGCTATTCTTGTGACCATGATGCCAATTTTAATTATACTTGTGGATATGAACTTGCTATAGTTCCTTATGTTAAACGTGAAATTATTGCTATTGCACCCACACATGATAGTCCTGTTATCTTTTTGAATTCTCCCAACTACACTATATCGGAGAAGTTTGTGCTTATTAAGGATTATATTGATGGGTTGCGTTTTACCGTTGCACATGATAATTTTGATGGATATAATATGCATGTGCTTGCTTCTCCTAATTGCAATTATTATGAGAGAGGAACTACATCTCCACCTCTCTATGTTTCTAGTACGATTAAATTTCAAGAAACTGTTTATACTATGCATTGGCCTTTACCTGATGTGCATGAATTGTTCTTTTATGACATGCCGATGCATAGGAAGAGAGTTGGAATTCTTCATTGCATGATATATGTTGCTTTGTGCTCACTACTAAATTACAAATCATTGTTAATTAAAATTGGCTTTGATATACCTTGGGATCCGGGTGGATCAATTACTTGAGCACGATATGCCTAGCTTAATGGCTTTAAAGAAAGCGCTGCCTGGGAGGCAACTCGGAAGTTTTAGAGAGTCATTTTATTCTGTTGTGTGCTTTTAAAAAAGTTTAAAAACAAAAAAATATAGAGGGGAACCTAAAACTTTTTCAAAAAGAAAAGTGAAAGTGAGAAAGACGAGCACCGTTGAAGTGGGAGCATGCCTTGAATATTGTTCATGCCCATGGAAACTTTGTGAACCTTGATTACAGAAACTTTTCAACAAAAATAATTATCCCCTTGTACAAATCCATTGTATTATAAAAATAATATGCCAAGATTTACCTTTAGGATGTTTAAATTGCTTGTTTGGTGTGTGCTGTGAAAAAACAGAAACTTTTGCTGTAATGCTTAAATTTCTATATTTTAATGGAATGTGAAAAAATTATGAATTTTTTACACAGTACTGCTATGATTTTTTTTTATTTTTTCCTAATTTTTCAGAATTTTTGGACTTACAGAAGTATATGTTTCATTTGCATCTTTACAGACTGTCCTGTTTTCACAGATTGCTGTTATAGTTTCTTTATTTGCTTATGTTTGAAATCTTATTGAGCCCCATTGACTTGGGAGCCATAGAATTGTGATATCATACAGTGGGTAATGTTTGGTTATAACTATACAATAATGTTACAGCAGGACATGATGGCATTTGATGTTATATGTACTAACCCCTCTAATAAAAAGTTCGGTTAAGTTTTGTGTGGATGAAGTGTTTGAAGATCGAGGAGGTATCGATATGAGGAGAATAAGGAGAGGCAAGAGTTCAAGCTTGGGGATGTCCAAGGCACCCCAAGTAAGTATTCAAGGAGACTCAAGCATCTAAGCTTGGGGATGCCCCGGAAGGCATCCCATCTTTCTTCGACAATTATCGGTATGTTTCAGTTTTTGTTTTGTTCACATGATATGCGTAAATTCTTGGAGCATCTTTTGTGTTTATTTTTCCTTTTTCTTTTATGCACCATGCTGGTATGAGATAGTCCTTGGTTGATGTATAGAATGCTCTTTGCACTTCACTTATATCTTTTGAGTATGGCTTTATAGAATGCTTCATGTGCTTCACTTATATCATTTGAAGTTTGGATGTCTGTTTCTCTACATTGGGAAAACTGTTATTTGTAGAATGCTCTTTTGCTTCACTTATATTTATTAGATTGTGGGAAAGTCTTTTGTAGAAAGAATTAAACTCTCATGCTTCACTTATATCTATTTAGAGAGTCAACAGGAATTGGTCATTCACATGGTTAGTCATAAAATCCTACATAAAACTTGTAGATAACTAATTATGATATGTTTGATTCCTTGCAATAGTTTTGTGATATTAAGATGGTAATATGTGGGAGGTACTAGTGAATGATTGTGGTTTAGTAAGAATATTGGTGTTAAGGTTTGTGATTCCCGAAGCATGCACGTATAGTCTCTAGTTGTGCGACGAAGTTATATCCTACTCATGTTAGTATCCAATGTTAATTATTCGCAATGCATGATTATGACCGTTGTCGCTCTCTAGTTGGTCGCTTCTCAATCTATTTGCTAGTCTTCGCCTGTACTAAGAGGGAATGCTGCTTGTGCATCAAAACCCTTAAACCAAAGTTGTTCCAGATGAGTCCACCATATCTACCTATATGCGGTATTACTCTGCCGTTCCAAGTAAATTTGCATGTGCCACCTCTAATCATTCAAATAAGCATCTATTTTGTGTGCCCGTACCGCTCATGGAGCGGCAGGGGTGGTCAGTATCTTCCATGCTAAGCGGGTTATTCTCACGATGGGTGTTTATTCACTTGTCATTGCACGAGAGAGGCTGGTAATTGGGATGCCCAGTCCTGTAATCAAAATGAAAAATTTATAATGAAACAAACTCCCCCGGAAAGTTGATTGTATGGAGGGCACCCGAGGATTTGGCTAGCCATGGCTTGTGTTTGAATGGTTGAGGGGGAGTAAACTTTACCTTTCCGCTTGGGAACCGCCAATAATGTGTTTAGCATGGAAGATATTGAGAATCCTCAGTCATGACGTTGACAGGAAAAGTACACCTCTCAAAATGTAATCATCTCTGATTTAAGCTTCGAGCTCTGGCACCTCTGCAAATCCATGCTTCCCTCTGCGAAGGGCCTACCTATTTACTTTTATGTTATTTTACTTTTATTGTTGAGTCATCACCTTCTCAATTAAAGCACCAGTTGGGGAGCACTATTGTCATTCCTATGCATTGAGTATAGTTAAATGTTGTGTGCATCATGACTGGATCAATGATTGAGCATGACGGGCTAGGGATAGCATTCTTTAGCATTTTATATTTTGAAAGCCATGATTGTTTGTTGGTATGCCTGAGTATTGATGTCTTTATATCAAATTATAGACTATTGCTTTCAATCACTCGTGTCTTAATATTCATGCCATGATTAGATATATGATCAAGATTATGCTAGGTAGCATTCCACATCAAAAATTATCTTTTTATCATTTACCTACTCGAGGATGAGCAGGAATTAAGCTTGGGTATGTTGATACGTCTCCGTCGTATCTATAATTTTTTATTGTTTCATGCCAATATTCTACAACTTTCATATATTTTTGGCAACATTTTATATTATTTTTGGGACTAACATATTGATCCAGTGCCCAGTGCCAGTTCCTGTTTTCTGCTTTTTTTGTTTCACAGAAAATCCATATCAAACAAAGTCCAAACGCGATAAAATTTTATGGAGAATTATTTTGGAATATATGTGATTTTTAGGAAGAAGAATAAACGCAAGACGGTGCCCGAGGTGGCCACAAGGCAACAGGGCGCGCCCAGGGGGGTCGCGCCGTGTTGCCTTGTGACTCCCTCGAATGTCGGTTGGGGCCCTTCTTTCGCCGCAAGAAAGATAATTTCCGGATAAAATTCCCCTCAAAATTTTAGACCAATCGAAGTTACGAATCTCGGAGGGGCTCCTCCCCTCTGGGAGCCATGGCGGCCATGGAACAGAGGGGGAACTCTCCTCCCATCTAGGGGGGGCAAGTAAGAAGAAAAAGGAGGGGGCTCTCTCCCCCTCTCATCCGGTGGCGCCGGAGTGCCGCTGGGGGAACCATCGTGACGGCGATCTACACCAACAACTTCGCCGCCGTCATCACCAACTCTCTCCCCCTCTATGCAGCGGTGTAACACCTCTTCTCCCCGCTGTAATCTCTACTTAAACATGGTGATTAACGCTATATATTATTATCCAATGATATGTGGCAATCCTATGATGTTTGAGTAGATTCGTTTTGTCCTATGAGTTGATTGATGATCGTGATTGGTTTGAGTTGTAAGTTTTATTTTGGTGTTATCCTATGGTGCCCTCCGTGTCATGCAAGCATGAGAGATTCCCGCTGTACGGTTTGCAATATGTTCATAATTCTCTTATAGTGGGCGGCTAGAGTGACAGAAGCTTACACCCTAGTAAGGGGGTTGTTGTGTATGGGAGTAAAGAGGACTTGTCACTTAATGCTATCGTTGGGTTTTACCTTAATGATTTTTGGTAGTTGCGGATGCTTGCTAGAGTTCCAATCATAAGTGCATATGATCCAAGTACGGAAAGTATGTTAGCTCATGCCTCTCCCTCATATAAAATTGCAATAATGATTACTGGTCTAGTTATCGATTGCCTAGGGACAAATCCTTCTCTTGTGTTACAAAAGCTTTCTACTAAATAACTAACTTTTATTATCTTGCATATTACTCATAGTTTTATTCTTGCTAAGTACTTCTAGTTTTATCCTTACACCTACAAAGTAGTTTTATTCTTGTTCTAGGTAAAGAGAATGTTAAGTGTGCGTAGAGTTGTATCGGTGGTCGATAGAACTTGAAGGGAATATTAATTCTACCTTTAGCTCCTCGTTGGGTTCGACACTCTTATTTATCGAAAAAGCTACAATTGATCCCCTATACTTGTGGGTTATCAGTAGGCGCGCCCTAGGGGGGCGCGCCCCTTGAGCTTGTCGCTTCCTCGGGAGGCTTCTAGTCCTTCCTTGAAGCTTCGGGGTTCTCTTTTGGTCCATAAAAAATCACCGTAAATTTTCAGCCCAATCTGAGAACTTTTATTCTGCACAAAAAAACAACACCATGGTAGTTCTGCTGAAAACAGCGTCAGTCCGGGTTAGTTCCATTCAAATCATACCAAAACCATATAAAATTGTTGTAAACATGGCATGTATATTTCATAAATTATAGATACGTTGGAGACGTATCACGTGTGTGGGCGAGGGAGGGGGTTTGGGTGGGCCGGGGCGGTCAGACGCGGGCTTGGTAGCGGTCCGGTGCAGCAGCCGGACATGCTAGCTCGCCAGCGAGCTCACTGAGCTCAGTGACGACGACCATACAATGGACGAGGCTTCCGACCAGGAGCCGGCGCCACCGGCTGCACCGGTTCATGTCGTGTTCATCATAGAGCAGGTGCACCGCACTTCGACGCCCTAATGGCAGAAGAGCTACCAATGTTGCTAGTGTCGGCGTTCTGGCAAGCGCAGGAGGACCAGTGCTACAACCTCCATCTCCTCAACGAGCATCGGCTCGCGGAGGGACAAATCGCCGGCGAACAGGCGAATGACAATGCCATCGCGGACATGGGGGCCGATGATCCTGGCTTCCTGGATGAGCAGCGGGCGTTGTACCAGACCATCCGTAGGGCCCGCGAGGCCCTCTACATCGTCCTTTGCCTTGTTGCGCTCGCCGTAGCGCCGTCGTCTCGCGTTGTCAACATGGTCAACAAACGAGAGGAATCAGGAGATGACTGTACATGGCGAGGATGACAGTAGGAACCCACCAGGGCCATGGCCGTACTCAGGCAAGTGCCTTCTTATTACTACAAGAAACAAACTTCCTCCTAATGGTTTCCTGACATCTGGATCCGACGCCATTGTCAACGTAGTCAATAAAGGAGAGAATTGCACAAGGAGCAGCTGACAGCAGGGACCCAGCAGATCGTGTAGTTTTTTCTTTGAGCGATGTTTTTTTGTTGCTGAGACGGAGCGGAGCAGGGTATCAACTGGTCTGTGAGAGGGCTGTGGCCCGTGTAGCCCAGGCTATTATTTTATGTCGACCAAATAACCAGCCCAGCTGTTTTTTTCCTTTGTGAAAATGGCTAGCCCAGCTTTTTTTTGACGAATACCCAATGCAGGCCAACTTGTTTTTCTCCGCTCGGCTGGGTTGCAAAAACGAGGAGGGATGCATTCGGCTTGCCCAGAAAATGGGCTTTAAGTAATAATAAATGGGCTGTAAATATTAAAAAACACAGCGAACCGGCAATTAGTTTGAAAATTAGTTTTTTCGGATTTTGAGATTTTTAATTTCATTACATTTTTTTTTGCGCGTGCAAACTTTCATTGGATTTTAACCTAATATAAAATTATTTTGAAATTAGATTGAATATGGCTAGAAATTTCGAGATAAAAATAATTCGGACCCCACCAAAATGTGGGAAATTTGGTCGAAATTTTTAACCCTGGCCCTGGCTAGAAAATGGGTTGGAATGTTAACAAACAGTAAATGGGCTGCAGTAAATTCCATAAGAATTAAAAAATGGGCTGTAAATTATTAAAAATAGCAAATGGGTTGTATGCTGTCTGCCACAGATGTGATGCTGAATTGTTGGCTTACTAAGTAGATGCGTATGCAAGGCTTTGTCAACTTATAGTCAACACACGATTCTAGCAGCAGTGGCCGTTGAATGTCCATCCAATGGCTGTCGTGCTTCTTCAATCTCAGATCTTCTTGCTTCAGCCGCCCAAACGACCGCCTGCTCCCGCTGCCCATGGCCGGCTGTGCTGCGGCGCAGGCCTCACCGCCCCACCCTACTCCCATCGCTGGCCAGGCCATCCCTCTAGTCACCCACAGCTCCTATTATTCTCCGGTGACGGCAGCCTCACACCGCAGCCGAACCAGTCAACCCTCTTACTCCCCTCCGCATTGGCATCCACTTCTGTGTGTTCGCCGGCTACCGGTCATTCCCTTGCTAGGCCTCGCCGTTGTCCACCGCGTTGGTTCTATCGACGCGGCGTGGTCAACAAACGACAGCCATCGAAAGAGAGATGTACGTGAAGAGGCTGGCAGTAGGGACCCACATGGTCCATGGCCGCACGCAAGCAAGTGCCTCCTTATTACGCAAAAAAATGATTCCTCCCCCTGACAGCTGGGACCCACCAGCTATATCTTCGCACGGAAGGAAGTGCCTCCTTATTACACGAAAAAAATGATTCCTCCCCATGACAGCTGGGACCCAGCAGATTTGGAGGCTGACTTGTGGGCCTACTAAGTTGACGCATACGTAGCGCTTTGTCAACTTAGTCAACAAACGATTCTAGCAGCACTGATTGTGCTGCTTCTTCAATCTCTGATCTTCTTGCTCCAGCCGCCCAAACCAGCGCCAGCGGGACCGCCTGCTCCCGCCTCCCGTGGCCGGTTGTGCTGTCGCGCAGGCCTCATCGCCCCCTCCTACTCCCACCGCTGGCCAGGCCATCCCTCTACTCACCCACACCTCTTGTTATTCTCCGGTGACGGCAGCCTCACACAGCAGCCGAACTAGTCAACCCTCGTACTCCCCTCAGCGTGGGCATCCACTAATGTGTCTTCGCTAGCTCCGGGTCGTTCCCTTCCTGGGCCTCGCCGTCGTCCACCGCGTTGGTGCTCTCGGCACGGTGTGGTCAACGTGGTCAACAAACGACAGCCATTGGAAGAGGGATGTACATGGAGAGGCTGACAGTAGGGACCCACATGGTGCATGGCCGCATGCAAGCAAGTGCCTCCTTATTACGCGAAAAAATGATTCCTCCCCTGAGAGCTGGCACCCACCGGCTATATCTTTGCACGGAAGGAAGTGCCTCCTTATTACGCCGAAAAAAATGATTCCTCCTCATGACAGCTTGGACGCACCAGATTTGGAGGCTGACTTGTGGGACTACTAAGTTGACACGTACGCAGGGCTTTGTCAACTTAGTCAACAAATGATTCTAGCAGCCGTGACCATTGGATGTTAATCCAACAGCCGTGCTGCTTCTTCAATCTCTGATCTCCTTGCTCCAGCCGCTCAAACCAGCACCGGCGGAACCGCTTGCTCCTGCCTCCCGTGGCCGGCTGTGCTGCCACGCAGGCCTCACCGCCCCACTTTACTCCTACCTCTGGCTAGGCCTTCCCTCTACTCACCCACACCTCCTGTTATTCTCCGGCGACGCCAGCCTCACACCGGCACACCGCAGCCGAACCAGTCAACCGTCATACTCCCCTCCGTGTGGGCATCCACTGCCGCATCTTCCCCGGCTCCGCGTCGTTCCCTTCCTGGGCCTGGCCGTCGTCCACCGCCTTGGTGCTCTCGGTGCGGCGTGCTCAACATGGTCAATGAACGACATCCATCGAAAGAGGACTGTACGCGGTGACGCTGACATCTGGGACCCACCTGCTATATCTTCGCACGCAAGGAAATGCCTCCTTATCCTCCCTGACAATTGGGACCCACCCGGTCGAAGCGTACATAGCGTTGTCTATCTGTTCGCGAATGTGTACGTACATACTGGTCGATTGGTCTCTCTGCAACAATGAACCATGGGCGTGTAAGGAGCGGCACGTGTTGTAGTAGAGCCCCCGACATAGCAGTTCAGGCAGCCCCGTCTAAATCATGTACACGTACGTATAGCCATGCTGCAAAAAATACGGGCACATACGTACATACGGGCGGGGTCTCGAACGCCTACTCGCGCATACGTACGGCCAGGGCTCGTGTACATGGAGAGGCAACGGACGGCAGCAACGGCCTCTTGTTCATCGGCAGCCAACCGGCTGGGTCGGAATGGAGAAACAGCGTTGTGTTCATCGGGAGGCAACCGACTGGGTCGCAATGCATCATGTTCATCGGGAGCCAACCGGTTTGGACGGAACAGCCGAAACGGGGTCTGGCATACCGCAAAACGGAGTAAACGGACTTCTGTTCGACCGTCTATGGTGGAAACGGGGTCCTGTTCATCGGGAGGGGTGTGGCGTACCACAAAACGGAGGAAACGGACTTCTGTTCAACCGCCTACGGTCGAAACGGTGTCTTGTTCATCGGCTGGGGGTCTGGCGTACCGCAAAACGGAGGAAATGGACTTCTGTTCAACCGCCTATGGTCGAAACAGGATCCTGTTCATCGGGAGGGGTCCGGCGTACCGCAAAACGGAGGAAACGGACTTCTCGCCAACCGCCTACGGTCGAAACGAGGTCCTGTTCATCGGGAGGGATGTGGCGTACCACGAAACGGGACTCCACGGGCTACTGTTCATCCATCGTCGACTCCCTCCAGCCTCCACCAGCTATTGTTCATCGACCGTCGACTTCCTCCAGCCTCCACCGGCTACTGTTCATCCAGCCTCCAAGGGGTCCTGTTCATCCACCCCCAACCGGCTGGGTGTGGCGTACCGCGGCACGGCCTCCTCGGGGTCCTGTTCATCCAGCGGCAACCGCCTACTACCACGGGGACCTGTTCATCCAACCCCCACCAGGACTGTTCATTCACAGCCAACCAACCGGCTAGGTCAACTCACCACGTCTCGCGCAAGGGGCTCGTTCGATGCAGGTCTCGACTCGTTCTACGTATCACGCACGCTGCAGCAATAGGCACTGTTCATCAAGAGGCAACCCAACCGGCTAGCTACGTCTCTCACGGGGGCTCGATCGGCTTCAGTAAGTAGCGAAGGGATCATTCGGATTCAGTTAGCAGCGAAGGGATCGCTCGGGTTCAGTTAGCAATGAAGGGATCGATCGGGTTCAGTACGTAGTGCGAGGGATTGCTCGTGTTCAGTATGTAGTGCAAGGGCGATCGATCGCTCGGGTTCAGTAAGCGAATGCCTCGCTCGGGTTCAGTTATAGCGAACACGGCTCGCACCACGCATGCGTACAAGAGAGAAACGCGCAAACCACACTGCATCGCTCGGCCCCGACCACCCACCATAACCGGGAACTCCCCGAAAATTTTCTCGCCCTCACTTCTACCATGATGTTTTACATCATGGACGGCCCAAAGAATGTCATGCAGGTGCGTCTCCGGCCCACCCAGGACGAAAAGCTCATTTTTTGTCATAGAAGTAGGAGCCCACCACATCTATAATGATATGTGTTTTTGTCACAATTATCGTCATACAAGTGTCACAACCATGACAGAAAAAGTTTTCGTTCGGGCCATAATGTCAAGGATGTGTCTTTTTTTTGTAGTGACATGAGTACAAACGGATCGTGAGGTGTAAGACGGTGGATGGTTAGACCATGCAAGCAGAAAACACTTGGTTGTTTTGAAGTTCTAGCAGAATTGTTCTGAGCTCGGAGCACGAAGCATCGAAAGATGAACAAGAGTCATTTGGATATGATCGGCAAAAGTTTGCCTACCGGTCAAAATTATGGTCATCAGTGATGTCCAAATCAATGGCTATGAATAAGATCAGGGTCTTGAATCACTCACTTTTAATTATGAGAGATATTGATTTTAGTGGGAGTGCACTTTATATTAAAATTTGTTTAAACACTAGTGCAAATTAATTATGAACTATGTCTAAGTGGGTTTTGTTTTTATCATTGTAGATCAATGGCTCGCAATATGTTCAACTTAGCCCCTATGTTAGAGAAAGAAAAGTTGGCTACAAATGGTGGAAATTATGCGGATTGGATCCGAAACCTGAGATTTGTTCTCAGGAGTGCTAAGAAAGATTATGTGCTGGATCAGCCCCTAGGTGATCCTCCTGCAAAGGATGCACCACAAGAAGTTGTAGCTGCTTTCACTACTCGTAGTGATGACTATGAGTTAGTCAAGTGCCTCATGTTGACTTGCATGGATCTTGAACTACAGAAACGTTTTGAACGATCTACTACTCAATTTATAATTGGGTCACCGGAAGTTCTGTACAGGAAGCAGGCAAGGACCGAACATTTTGAAATAACCAAGGCCTTGATTGAATGCAAGATGGCAGAAGGTTCCTCAATGAGTGAGCATATAGTGAAGCTTGCTGGCTATGTTGATAGACTGGCTTATTTGGAATTTGGAATTCCTCCAACACCCGGTACAGATATTGTGCTTGCTTCACTCCCCCCATCTTACGATGGTTTTATCATGAATTACAACATGAACAGGATGGAGAAAAGTGCAAATGAGTTGTTCGCTATGCTCAAAACTACGGAAGCTGGAATGCAGAAGAACAAACAAGTGTTGATGGTCAATAAGACCGCCGGTTTCAAGAAGAAGGGCAAGTCCAACAAGAAGTCTACTAGCGCCGGTAAGACCGTGTCTTAGAAGAGTAACAAGGGCGGAGTCACTAAAGAGACTGAATGTTTCTACTGCAAGTAGAAAGGACACTGGAAGCGCAACTGCAAGAAGTACCTGGCAGATAAGAAGAAGAACGGTTCTTCTAGTAAAGGTATAAAAGTTATACAAAGTTAATGTTATTCTACTTGTTAATTTTCCTGTAAGTCATGAGTATTTGACACTGAACTGTTGCTCTCATTTGCAAACCGATACAGGGACTATAGAAAGCTCGCAAGTTGAGAAGGAATGAAGTCATGATTCAAGTCGGGAATGGTGATGGGATCGCTACTCAAGCCGTCAAAGTCATGTCTTTAGTTTATCTTCAAGATTTATCTTAGAACTAAATAATAGTTATTTCATTCTGGAGTTGTGTAAAACATTATCTTTTGGGTTATGCGACGGATATTCTTATAAGTTTTAAACAATGGTTGTTCAAGTTGTTATAAGAATATGGTTTTGGATTTACCTCTATTGTTGGTGGTTTATTCATGAATCTTGAATTAAATATTTATAACATTAATGCTAAATGTCTTGAGAAGACTGATAACACTACTTAAATGTGGCACTGCTTGGTTATATCGGAAAATAATAACTTCGTGTAGATGAAGTATTAAAGCCTTTTGACTTTGAATCAATTGACAAAAATACATAGTGATGTATATGATCCGATGAGCAAACCGGGGCACAGTGAATACTTATACTTCATAAAACTTCACTGATGATTTGAGTAAATATGATTTACTCGATGAAACATAAAGTCTGAAATATTTGAAAGGTTCAAAAAAATTCAGAATGAAGTTAAGAATCATTATGACAAAAGATAAAAGGTTATTCAATCTTCAAGAAATATATCTGAGTCATGAATTTAGCAAACATATGATTAATTATGAAATTGTTTCATAAATAACCGATCTGCTATTATTATTTTGGGGATATGCACTTGCAATTGCAACATATACACTAAACAGAGCACCCTCTAATAGTCTGGCAAGGTGACACTATATGAGTTATGGAATACTCGATAAAGACAAATGCTAATTTTGTAGGATATCCCAAAGAAACAATTGGGTATTACTTCTACCAAAAGTTCAAGGACAAAGTGTTTGTCGCAAATGAACACTTTATCGAGAAGGAGTTTTCTTGCTAAAGAAGCAAGTGGGAGGATAGTACAACTTGACAAGATTATTGAATTTCTGGCGAAAGTAAACAGGAATAATGAACCGGAAGTTGTTCCGGAAGTTGTCCACACAACTGAACCAAAAGTTGCTACACCAGCTGTAGAAACTCTAGTTAAGCTTGTAACTAAACTACGTTGATCAGGAAGAGCTATCGAACCTCCTGAATGATTTCACAATGAAATATTCATCTTAGAAGAAGATGAACCTGCGCACTGCAAGGAAGCAATGGCGGCGCCCAGCTCAATAGAATGGCTTAAAGCCATGTAATGCAAAATGGAGTCCATGTATGACAATCAAGTTTGGAACTTGGTTGATCATGCAGAGGGTGTGAAACTCATACAATATAAATGGACTTCAAGAAAATAACAGACACGGATGGTAATCTCACTATCTATAAAGCAAGGCTAAATTGCGGAAGGGTTTTTCGCAGGTTGTGAGAATCAGTTATGAATCATTTTCATCGGTAGTCATGCTAAAGTCTGTGCAGATTATGATGGGAATTGCTACAAGATATGGCAAATGGATGTCAAAACTGCTTTCCTAAATGGAAATCTCAAAGAGGACGTATAAATGATACAACCAGAAGGTTTTGTCGATCCTAAGGATGCCGGAAAGGTGTGCAAGCTTCAAAGGTCTATTTATGGTTTGAAGTAAGCATCAAGGAGCTGGAATTAACAATTTGAGGAAATAGTTAAAGAGTTTGACTTCATTAAAATGATGGAAAAACTTGTGTATACAAGAAGTTTAGTGGGAGCTCTATAGTATTTCTTATTTTATATGTAAATGACATATTGTTGATTGGAAATAATGTAAAGTTTCTTAGCACAATAAAAGACTTGTTGAAGAATGTGTTTCCAAAGAAAGACTTAGGCAAAGCAGCTCATTGGGCATAAAGATCTATAGAGATAGATCATGACGTCTAATTGCGCTAAGCCAGAATACTCCCTCTATCTATATATATAGGGCCTAATACGTACTTCAAGGTTGCATTTAACCATTGATAAAAAAAATATGAGATGTATGATATAAAAATTATATCATTAGAAACTCCTTTAACTCATGATTTTGATGGTATGCTTTGTGTAACATGCATGTCATATATTATTAATTTAACCTATGGTCAAAGGTAATCTTGAAATCGTATTAGGCCCTGTATACGTGGATGGAGGGAGTATGTATCTTGACAAGGTTTTAAAACATTTAAAATGAGAAAGTGTTTCCTCCCAATGTCACATGGCATGACACTTAGAAGAAATCAATGTCATAAGACAAATGATAAGTATGTGTGGATGGGTGGAGTTCATTATGCCTCAACAATTGAATCCATCATGAATATTATGATATGTACAAGGCCAAATGTTTCTTATGTACTACGTGTTAGTAGCAGGTACCAAAGTGATCCTAGATTGGCTAGGTAGTTGTTAAAATAATATTAAGTACCTCAGAAGGACAATGGACATACTCCTTGTCTATGGAGGAGATGAGGAGTTCGTTGTAAATGATTACACGAACACCAGCTTCATGACTGATATAGATGACTATCGGGCTATGTTAGGATAATAGTTTGGAATAGTTTCAAGCAAGAACACTATTGCGGATTCTACATCGAAAGAAGAATATATATATTGAAACTTAAGAAATTTTGGAAAGGAGTAAGTCTGGATCAAGAAGTTTATTGATAAAGTAAGTATGGTTCCATGTGCAATGAACTCAAATGGACTATATCATGATATAGTGGTGCCATTGATCAAGCAAAGGAACTGAGATCATACAGGAAAACTAGACATAACAAGCACAAGCATCACATGGATTTGAATATGTCAGACCCGATGACGAAGACTCTACCATGAACAAAGCATGAGCAACACCGGATAGCCATAGGTGTTAAATAAACTATGTAACTAGATTATTGACTCTAGTGCAAGTGGGAAACTGTTGGAAATATGCCCTAGAGGCAATAATATTGTATTATTATATTTCTATATTCATAATTAAGAGTTTATATTCTATGCTATAACTGCTATGATCCTGGAATGTGCGATTCAGTGGAAAACTCATATGCATGTGTGGAATGATAAATGGAAAAATTAGGTTCCTAGTCCTGCCTCTAAGACTGGCTCAAGTGTTGTTGGTGATCAAGTTTTCCGGATCCTAGGATATCATTAAGTGTAATGATAGTCCTAAAACAACATTGAGAGTATGACGTTAGAAGAACGATCATATTGAATTGACCCAAACTTGTTTGTTATACTTTGAGATAATATCGTCAGAAGTCAATTGTTATAACATAGAGTGTTAACGTGTGTTTTAGTTCCTTAGACCATGAGAGTATCGTAGTCACTTCTTACCGTATGGTAGACTTTGGGGTTGCTCAAACGTCATCTGTAACACGGTGATCATAACGACAACTTATAGGTTCATCGGAAAGTTTGACAAGGGACTAGATAGCTCAAGAGTGGGATTTGCTCCTCCGATGATGGGGAGATATTCTTTGGGCCCTCTCGGTGTGATGGCATTCATCATCGTCTGGCCAGACACAGGTGACTATGTCACAGAGATGCCGGAACATGTCAACGAGAAAGAAGAACAAAACCGATAACAATGAGACCGGTATAGTGAGCACATGTATGACTCAAAAGGATACCGATATATCTCACCTCAAGTTTTGTAAAGTATCATGAAGCAAAGGGAATATCACATGATAACCAAAGGTTCACTCAAATGTCATTCGTGTAATCATAGGGATCGATATGGATGTCCATGGTTCCGCTATCGGTCATTGAACAAAAGGTTTTTTTTGTTCATGTCTATGTTTTACTGAACCTACATGGTCACAAGCTTAAGGTAATCATGATCTGTTGAGTGTTAGTAGGATGGGAGTAACAAGGAAATATTTCTGAAATAGTTTCGTTAATATTCGAAATAGTTTCGAGAGGAATCGGAAGAGTTTCGGGGTCACCGGAAGGGTTTCAGAGTTTATCGGTGAATACCGGGTATTACCGGTAAATAATATATATGTGGAAAATATTTCTGGTGATGTTAAATTAATAATAAAAGGCTCTAGTAATTGTTAGGAGGCTTTTATATTTAATTTAATATCAACGGGCCTTAAAAGGCCAAGTGGTGGAAGGAGTATTGGGCCACAAGGGCCCAATAGGGGTGGCGGCCCCTCTCCCATGGAAAGGATGGAGGGGAGACCGAATTGGGGAGGGATTCCCCCTCCCCTAGGCCGGTGCAAAGGGGGAGACTTTCCACCCTTGTGTGGTGCCCTCTCCTCTCCCTCCAACCGATATATACTAGAGGCTTTTGGCACTTTTGAACACACAAGTTTTGGAGCCTCCTCTAGTTCTCTAGTTCTAGTTCTAGTTCTAGTTGATCCTAGTTGATCAATTAGAGCTAGACTTAGATCCTATAATCCTCATTATTAGAATCCCAATATGGTTCTAATATCCTCCCTCTAATTCTCCGGCGACGATTAGCTCTGGACGGCGAAGCGCTGCCGGATCGTGAAGAGCGTACGCCTGCAACTCGTAGAGAGGTCGTGCTTTCGGTCTTCCGTTCGAGGGACTGTTCGTGGGCGGTTCGCAGGTTCGAGGGACTCCAAGTACGATCTACTCCGACTCGTCTTCTTTCGCTGCAACTCGAAGTCGGTAACGATCTGATCAAAACCGTTCAACGTATCTTCATAGTGTTCCTGGGTGATCGTATGGCGATTTTTTTGTTTTTATTACGTTTCCCAACAGAATCATCATAACTATGCGCTATTCTATCAATTGCCCAATGGTAATTTGTTTACCCACCATACTATGCTCATGAGAGAGATGCCCCTAGTGAACGCTATGGCCCCCAGGTCCATTCACTTTATATTTACTAAAACCCTAAAAATATTTGCTGCAATTTAGTTACTTTTATTTTCCTTTTTATTTTATCTATCACTGGTGCAGCGATGTGCTATACAAATAGTTTTTACCCCCTTTCCGCGACAGAGTTTTAAACCATCGCCTTACCTATGTGTGCGATAGGGAGCTCCTTCCCACACGACCCAGAAACTGTCGGCGATAGGGAGCGATGATGCAGACGCGTTGCCAAATGTAATCGTATGCGATGCAGGAACATATCGCGCACACTATATTCTGGCACACATGTGGGATTGGTGATCAATCGCCCACGTCTCTCACGAGTCAAATGTTTCTAATTGCGTAGGGAAACCAAACGGTGTTTGACATTGAACCGTTTGCAAAATAGTACCTAAGGCACACGGGCCATCATAGAAACTGTGCACGATATGTGGCCCATCGCACACGAGTATTATATGGCAATCGTCTGCCATGCATGACATCATCGCACACGTTTCCTGAACAATTTACGAGTGGGATTGCATTTTGCATTGGGCACGGTTTCCTCTAAGCTCTCATGTGCGATAATGTGCTATCACAAACGGTTCAGGAGCCCCTACGCACACGTAGAAGTGCTGCAAATCGTTTGCGATTTGTTGTGTATCACCGATGGTTGCGCTATGAGTGACGTGTGCTTTCCATTCTAGATCGCACACGCTCATTTTGTTGAACCGTGTGAGCATTAATGGCCAGGTTAAAGCAAAAATATCGCATTTGAATCGCCCTGCAAAAAGCAAATTCGCCACAATATGCAATTGAACAAATAGTGTCCACAGGAAGAACATTCATCAGAATTCGCAACAATATGCAATTGAACAAATGCTAGCTAAATTCCACTGATTTATCGACATATGCGGTACATAATCATTGTGTACGAAATACGAAGACCTCATTGACGGTGTCCTGGACTAGGGGGGGGCGGCCTGGGTGATTAGTCCATGGGCCGGACTCAAGGTCCGCTGAAGAGCAGACACTCCGGAGGTTTCCAACCTGAAGAACCGATGTACCGGGCCTCACCGAAGACTTGGCATACACCCCAAGGATATGTATATTCGGCATTAATTCCTTTAGTTGTAACCGCCCATGTGTAACCCTAGATACCCCTGGTGCCTATATAAGCCAGAGGGTTTAGTCCGTAGAGACATGATCATTCACAATCCTAGGATTAGACCACATCTTACGATCTCGAGGTAGATCCATTCTGTACCTTGATACATCATCAATATAAACAAGAGTAGGACGTAGGGTTTTACCTCCATAGAGAGGGCCCGAACCTGGGTAATCACCGTGTCCTACATTCCTTGTTAAGCCATTGATCCGATCTCACAGCTCGGGCCCCCCTACCCGAGATCTGCCGGTTTTGACACCGACATTGGTGCTTTCATTGAGAGCTCACTGTGTGATCATCTGAGAATGATGGCTTCGCCAACGGATGATCTAAGTCCCTTCAGCACCTTGGGTGCACCTGCGATCTTCACCGACGGACCGTCCGACGGTTCCACACACTTCGGATCACTTCCCCCTTTGAGGTAGCGGGAGGCGGCTGGGAGATCTCTCTGAAGCGTTACGCTCCCGTCGCAAGCCCGGTCGATAGAGAGCGGATCAAGGCAACCTCGGATCCGAGCCCCCTCCTACAGGACGAGCGCAAGCAGCTCGATGAAACCAGCGCGTTAGGCATCGAGCCGAGCTCCGACTCTTCTGCACATCTTTCCCACAAGGAGCCGGGGGGGCACCTTGGAGGCCACCCCGATCGGACTGAGATTCTCGATCCCACCCACCCCCACGTCGGGTATTGCCCGAGTAATTTGGGCCCTCCCAACGTCTGGGACTTAATGTACATAAAGCAACGAGCCGACGAGATAGTTTGGTAAGATTCTTGTTAGTCAAGCACAAGATAACCGACTGCCCAGACATGGAAGCACTCGCGGCCTTCCGGCACAGCTGTCACGATGAGGGTGTGTTAAACGCCCTCGCTTGACGCCGGGTTCAGACTTTCTCGGAGCTCTCTGGGCTAGTGTCGAAGTTCTGCACAATTGAAGATACCTGGCTGGCCCCAGAATCAGCCGGCAGGAACAGCTCAGAAGAATTCAATCCTGCACCCGGGATGCCATCAAAGCGCCCTATACTTGCGGAGTCATGGTGCAAGAGGAGGAAAACGGCATCTCCGATCGTCCTAGATAGACTGCTAGATCAACCATGCCATATTCACTCCATATCATCTGACACAATTCCAACGCACAGCCTTTGAGCTTGTTGGGTCGTAAGACAGGTGGCCAAGGGCGGATTGGCCCTTCTTACAAACAGGCTCAGCCATAGGCTCCTCGGATGAAGCCGAGGTCCTGATGATATACCAGACATATATATAAAAAATCAAAGAAAAAGGGCTCTTCACGAGCTCAGCCCCGCTCAGACGCACACACCTCGGGCCACGTGGTTAGACACGCAGATCACATTCGCAGAGCACGATCAGCCGGCAGTTGACCTAACCCGGTACCCAGCCGCCCTGGTCCTCGACCCAATAGTGGACGGATGCCGGCTGCACAAGGTGCTGATGGACGGAGGCAGCAGTTTGAACCTCATCTATAGAGACACCCTAGACAAGATGCACCTAGATACAGCCCGCATCCAACATAGCTTCATCACTTTTAAGGGGATCATCCTTGGGAAGGAGGCATGATGTGAGGGGAAGATCACTCTCGATGTGGTCTTCGGCACTCCCGAGAACTATCGGTCCGAGGAATTAACATTCCACATTGTACCCTTCCGAAGTGGTTACCACGCCCTTCTCGGGCAGCAGGCATTTATCAAATTCCATGTCGTACCCCATTATGGATATATGAAATTAAAAATGCCGGGCCCAAATGGAGTGATTACCGTCACCAGCAACCCAGAAAGGGCGCTCAGGGCTGAGAATAAAACAGCCTCGCTTGCCCTCGAATCGCTGGCAGAGGCCTTTGCAGCCGAAGAGCTGACGGCACTCCGAGCCACGGTCAATTCAGACAACGTCATTCTGGACAAAAGATCTAAATCAACATCATTCAAGCCAGCGGATGAAATGTTAAATTTCAAGTACACCCAACAAACCCGAATAAAACGGCGTCTATCGGTGCCCAGCTAGACCCGGAAACTGACGAAGCCCTCTGAAATTTCCTTCGGGAAAACTGGGATATCTTCGCCTGGCACCCCTCTGACATGCCCGGCATCCCACGGAACTTAGCTGAGCACAGTCTGAACATTATAAAAGGGTTCAAACCAGTCAAACAGGCACTTCGATGATTCTCTGAACCCAAGTGTTAGGCTATGGGGGAGGAACTGGCTAAATTGTTGTAAGCAGGGTTCATACGCGAGATCATGCACCCTGAGTGGTTGGCCAACCTGTTCATGGTGCCAAAAAAGGACAAGTCTTAGCGGCTTTGCGTGGATTTCAAAGACGTTAACAAAGCCTGCCCTAAAGACCCCTTCCCACTACCGCGCATCGACCAGATCATCGACGCCACGGCGGGGCACGACTCTCTCTGTTTCCTGGATGCTTATTCGGGATACCATCAAATAAAGATGAAGGAATTCGACCAGGAGGCAACGGCCTTTATAACACCTTATGGACCATTCTGCTTCAACACAATGCCGTTTGGATTATAAAACGCCAGCGCAACATACCAACGCATGATTCAAACATGCCTCGAAAAACACATCGGCAAGACAGCTGAGGCCTACGTCCATGACGTGGTTGTAAAAACCAAGGACGTCAAGCAGCTGGTAGATGATGTCGGTGAGATTTTGCTAGTCTTCGGGTTTACCACATAAAGCTCAACCCGGAGAAGTGCGTGTTCGGAGTACCTGCAAGCAAGTTGCTCGGATCCATTGTTTCCCATAGAGGAATCGAGGCCAATCCGGCAAAAATCTGCGCCTTGTCCGCACTACAAATTCCTACCGAGCACAAGCATGTTCAAAAGCTCACCGGATGCGTAGCCGCCCTCAGCCGTTTCATCTCCCGACTCGGGGAGAAGGCTTTACTGCTGTACAAGCTATTGAAACAATGGACTAAGGAGGCAGGAGACGCTTTCGAGGAAATCAAAAGGCTTCTTGCCACCAATCCAATACTAGCAGCGCTAGGAATAGGCAAGCCGATGCTGTTATACATCTCGGCAACGAACCAAGTGGTCAGTGCAGTCCTTGTAGTTGAACGGGACGATGAAAGCCACAAGTTCCAGGTGCAGCGGCCCGTGTACTATGTGTCTGAGGTGTTAACCCCGTGCAAAACAAGGTACCCCCACTATCAGAATGTCGCATATGCAGTTTTCATGGCATCTCGAAAGCTACAACACTACTTTCAAGAGTGCTCTATAACAGTAGCATCCGAGGTCCCCTTAAGCGACATAATCAATAACAGGGATGCAACGGGTCGCATCGCCAAATGGGCAATCGAACTCCTCCCCTTCTAAATCTCATTTCGCCCACGCCGAGCTATTAAATCTCAGGTGCGGGCCGGTTTCATGGCTGAATGGACAGAGGCCGAACTCCCTAGAGAGTATAGTACATATTCACATGGACGATGTACTTTGACGGCTCTAAGATGCTGGCCAGATTGGGGGCTAGAGTAGTCCTCACCTCACCCACTGGGGACAACATACGATACGTCCTACAAATCATGTATGTGGACTCAAACAACGTGACCGAGTACGAGGCCTTGCTTCATGGCTTGCGAATTGCAGTATCCATGGGTATCCAGCGTCTGGAGGTCCGAGGTGACTCCAACTTAGCAATCTCACAAGTTAATGGTGAGTTCGACGCAAAGGATCCAAAGATGATGGCATATCTATAACATCCCCATGTATTAAGCTACAGTGATCACCCATCTGATAATGCCAAGTCACCATGATTAACAGTGCTTGATCACCTTTGATCTCATATCTCATTTCAAATTCCACTTTGAAATGGAATTCAAATTTAAAGTGAATTTAAAAGTTGTTCAAATCCAAGAACTAAATAGTTCATAATATTGCAAAAATTCCCAAAGCAATTATAAAAATAAAACCAACATTATTTGAATTCTTAAATTGCCCCTAACCTAACTAAAACAGTACCAAAACAGCAATATTTAATCCATTTTCATTTAAATAAATTTCAAATGAAATCATTTTGTCTTGAAACCATTTTCTGGCAGTGGTAAATATTGCATGGTATTTATTGAGCTAAGTCACATATTTTACAAAAGTCAAATTGGTGGCCAAACATTTTGCAAAACAGAAAAGCAAAAAAAAAACAGAAAAGAAAAAGAAAAAGGACAAGAACCTACTGTGCCTATGGGCTCTAGTGCTACAGCGCCCGCGGCCCAGCCCACCACCTGTCCCCTCCTTCCTCCTGCTCACCCGCACACGCCCGCGCCTGAGCCGGCTCGCCGTCGCAGCCGCGCCCACTTGCCTCCTTGCGTCGCTACAGGGCGCCGGGTGGATAAGAAGGCCACCGCGGCCACCCTGGCCTGCCCCAAGATCTTTTCCCCCCTCTCCCCTAGCTCGCGCGCTTCCTCTCTCGCCATGGCCAACGCGGCCATCGCCGCCCGTAGCTCGCCCGCATAGCCACCGCCACCGCCTCGCCTCGCCGCCGTGCCAGCTCGCTCCGCCTCCGTCCGCTACTTCATCCGCGCCAACGAACGCGAGTCGGGAAGCGCCACAGCGTCGTCCACGACTATGTCTTCTTCTTCGGCTCCAACGCACTCCGGCGACGATTCCGGCCGCCCCGAACCTCCCCCGAGCCCGCTAAGCTCACCTACGGGACCGCTGTAAGCCAAGCCCCCTTTCCCCTCTCCTCGCGCCGTCACTTGCCATCTCTAGCGAGCACGCTCACCATGGCTGAGCCCAGCTCCGCCGTGCAGCTCGCCGCCGTCGCTGTAGTCATTGTCGAGGCCGGGCAAGCACGGCAACGTGCTCAGGGCACCTCCCTGGTGCCGCCCGAGCCACTAGTTCGTTCCCCCGTGCCCCCTAGCCGCGTACCGCATCTCGGCCGAACTCCGGTGCCCGCAACGCTCGACCCCGGTGACGTTTCCGGCCGTGCCCGGTGCTGCCACTTGCGCAGTTCGATGCGGCGCGGTGTGCTCGTTCGAATGGTACTCGCGGCACTCGATTTGGTCGCCGGACGGCGAAATGCGGCCACCTCCCGTGCGCGCCGTCGTCGTTTTGGTCGCCGGCGGCGAGTCGCCGGTCGACGCCGATGTGGCGCTGACGTGGGCGCCTCTGGGCCCCACCCCCGAGTCGCTGACACTGGGTCCCACGGGCCTAGTTGACCGGTCAACGGTCGCCGCTGACCGTTGACTGGGCTGGCACAGCCAGTGACATGCGGGCCCCACGCCACTAATTAACTAATTTACTAATTAAACTAATCTGTTAACTAAATGTGACACTGATAGAGGGGTCCCACTAGCTAATTAGGTTAATTAGTTAAATTAACTTCTGTTTAATTAAGTCAGTCTATGACAGGTGGGACCCACTGGTCAGATTGACCAGTCAACCGGATGGGTTGACTGCTGACATCATCATGACGTTCTGGTGACGCCATATAGTTACTGTTACGGATAATTCGAATTTAAATAATTAAAATAATTCCAGAAATTCAATAAAACTTTGAAAAATCATATAAAATAAACCGTAACTCGGATGAAAATAATTTATATATGAAAAACGATCAGAAAAATGAAACGAATACGAATACGCTACCCACATACCTGCCACACCTCTCTAACATGATGAACATGGAACCGTCCCCTCCGGTTCAGTGTACCGATAATTGCCCAGAGCTGGTAAAACACCTCCAGATGTTTCCCGCTCCGACTAACTTGCGTAGTACTGCATTAGGGCACCCCTCGAATAACGTGCTGCCATGCCATGCATCTGTGTTGCATTTGTCTGCTTTTTATTTATTGTTTCTCCCCCCTCTTCTCTCCGGTAGACCCCGAGACCGACGCTACTGCCGAGTACAACTACGTCATCGACGATCAGCCCCTTTCAGCAGAGCTTCCAGGCAAGCAAACCCCCTTGATCATTCCTATATCACCTATTCTTTCTCCCCCATGCTTGCATTAGAATTTGCTACTATAATTGATTGCTCCTATTCTGATGCATAGCCTGTTTTTGTAACCTGTTGTTGTTACTTTACCTGTCATCCTGAACTGCATAGAATAGGTTGGTTAGTGATCCATCAGTGACCCCTCACCCTTGTCCCTGTTGCCCCGCTTTGTTACCAGTGCCTCGATCTTTGTGATCGATGTGCAGAGACCGTCACATCACCGCACACCCCCTTAGTTGTACGGCTCTGCAGGGCTACTATCGAGTGCCGGGGGTGATACCTCGTACTGCACTCCTGATGATATCTCTGTAGCATAGCACATCGGTGGTGATTGCAGAGGGTGATTCCTCGCTCTCCCCTTCCCGATGATGACTCTGTCGTGCAACCACTCAAGTGGGGACCATCGAGGGTGATTCCTCCTGGTTCTCATTAACGGATTACATCGAGTAGGAAACCATCGAGGGTGATTCCTCGGGTTCCCCTTGATGTTTTGGACACACGGTTACCATGACTTTTGCCTCAGACCTTTGTTGCAGGCGGGTCGACCCCGAGGGGTACCCGCGGGAAATATGGAGTCGGGTTTACCTGGAGGGTACCCGCGAGATAATTACGAGGCGCGGCCGGGCAGGCAGAGACTGCCCTAGAGAGGGATGGGCCTGACCCTTGTTGCACTTCCTCGAGATGGGACGACAGGAGTACTGATCGTCACCGCGAGCTCCCAACACACTAACGGATTTGGGTATTTGATCTGAGTTGGCCGCTGGCCTATACGCACTACCACCACATGGGATAATGGTTATGGGACCCTCTACATCGTATGTATCAGCCAAAAGCTCTTCAGATGTCACAGCTCAGAGATGCGGGCTGATTGTTGGGGTGGGCTGGTTACGTCACTTGTGTATACAGTGTCGCGCCTGGGCCCCGACGACTTACGCAACGTGCAGGAGTGCAAAGGGCGATGGCCCAAGACTCCTTCGCACTTAGGATTTAGACTGGCGTGCTGACCTCTCTGCTCAGCCTAGGTAGGACTACGTCGTGTCGATTACCCGAGGCCGGGTATTACCCAGCAAGTGTGTCCGGCCAGATGTAATCGAGCGTGTTGGGTAACAGTAGTGCACCCCTGCAGGGAAGTTATCTATTCGAATAGCCGTGTCCACGGTAACAGGACGCTCAGTGTTGTATCCCGATCTACTACAACTTGAACTGAATACATGTTACTTTAACTGTAAGCTCCGAGATCGCTTTCTCGCAGGGAGTCGAGGAAGGATCTCTGGGCTTTGCTTCTACATGCTTGTTACTTTATGTTATGCTACTAATCTGTACTCTTCTACTGCTGCAAGACGCTGAAGATGCTAATCTTCGATAGGCTAGGCTTTTCCCCCTCTGTTCCGGCATTTCTGCAGTTTAGTCCAAAGATATAGCCCCATTCCTTTGATACCGATGCATACATAGAATAGTTCTGATGTAAGTCTTGCGAGTACTTTGGATGAGTACTCACGGTTGCTTTGCTACTTCTTTTCCCCTATACCCATTTGCTATGATCAGATGACGGAGCCCAGGAGCCAGCTGCTACCGCTGACGACTGCTACTACACTTCCGGTGGAGCCTACTGCTACATGGAGACCGCCGACCAGGAGTAGATTCGGAGGCTCCCAGGCAGGAGGCCTGCGCCTTTTCGATCGGACGTCGTTGTTTTGCTCAGGCTTCTTAAGGCAAACTTGTTTCCCTTTATGTCAGTACTCAGATATTATGTTTGCTTCCGCTAACGCTTGATCGCGAGCTTATGAATTCGAGCCCTCGAGGCCCCTGGCTTGTATTATAAAGCTTGTATGACTTTTATTTGTGTTTAGAGTTGTGTTGTGATATCTTCCCGTGAGTCTCTGATCTCGATCGTTTGCATTTGCGTGTATGATTAGTGCACGGTCGAGCAGGGGCGTCATAATATCGAAACACCATCCTAGCCATATCAGCTCGCTTTGAGGGCTTGGAATTCCATCATATTCCATGAGATAGCAACCAAGCCGCCGACGTTCTCGCCAGAATGGGCACAAAACGCGACCCGGTACCAGAGAACACATTCTTGGAATGGCTTTTTAAGCCGTCCGTGATCTGGCAGGGCGGAGATACCACATCGGCCACCACGGACTCCGAAAAGATCAACTCTCTGGCAGCCGAGAAGGACGAGGGTATAGTTGGAGGCTCATTTATTGAAGAAACATCCTCGGCTCACGAGGTCATGGCAGTTATCGCCCCATGGACCGAGCCCTTCCTCGGATATTTGCTCCGTAACGAGCTACCCGAGGACCAAACTGAAGCGCGAAGAATAATTCGCCGATCAAAGGCCTATCAGGTCCATGAAGGGGAGCTTTACAAAAGAAGTGTCACCGGTATACTCCACAGGTGTATAATCGAGGAGGAAGGGCGCAAGCTCCTTGACGAAATCCATTCCGGCATGAGCGGCCATCACGCCGCAGCTCGGGCCTTGGTCAGCAAGGCTTTCCGAGCGGGATTTTACTGGCCTACTGCCAAGGAGAACGCGAAAACTCTGGTTCAGCGATGCCCCGGCTGCCAGGTCTTCGCCAACCAAAGCCACATGCCCCCCACGACTCTTCGGACCATTCCGATCACTTGGCCTTTTGCAGTCTGGGGGCTGGATATGGTCGGCCCTCTTAAAGGGGGTTCAGGTAAAAAGAAATACTTGCTCATCATGATAGATAAATTCACAAAATGGATCGAGGCAAGACCAGTAACTACAGCCGAGGCGGCGCCAGTTGTAGAATTCATCTCCAGTATAGTGCACCGTTATGGTCTTCCTCATAGTATAATTACAGACAGTGGCAGTAATTTCACCGCCAACGAGGTGCAGGCGTGGTGCACCAAAATGGGCATTCAGCTCAATTACGCCTCCATCTACCACCCCCAGACCAATGGGCTGGTCGAGCATGCTAATGGACTCGTTTTGAGAGGCATCAAGCCACGCTTAGTCCGATCCTTGAAGGAAGCCGATTCTCGCTGGGTAGAAGAGCTCGACTCTGGGTTGTGGGGCGTACGCACCACGCCCAACCGGTCCACAGGCTACACACCATTTTTCATGGTGTACGGAGCTGAGGCCGTCCTACCATGCGACCTCATTCACGACGCACCTTGGGTGCGGATGTACGAAGAGAGGGAGGCCGAGCTGGATCGGCAGGACGACCTGGACGCCCTTGAAGAGGAAAGGGACGTTGCTCGGGCACGTTCCACATTCTACCAACAACAAGCACAACGCTACCAGAGCAGGGAGGTCAGGACGAAGGTGTTCAATAAAGGGGACTTGGTCATGCGGTTTAATCCAGAGAAGCAGAAGGACAAGCTATCCCCGAAATGGGACGGACCGTTCATCATCGACTAAGTACTCATGGGAGGCGCTTATCGTATTCGAGACCCCGAAGACAACAGGTTGGTCCTGAATTCCTGGAATGCCGCCCAACTCCAACGCTTTTACGGTTAATTAAAACCGTGCTTGATCTACCTTTCCGGTTACCCTCCTATCTAATATACAATAGATATGAATTTCTCCTTTCAAGTTGTTAAAACTTTTTGGATAGATGTGGTTGGTAAAGCCGAAGTGATTATGTTCCTTCGGACGCATTCTATTTGTACGGCACACAATACGCTGGTCGCTTTTTTCGAAGCTGCATGAATTTTTGAAGCACTTTCAGTGCCTCCTTCCAATAAAATCGTTGTATGCCTTTATATGCATCGACTTGACTTAAGTTTTTGCCAAGCTGGGTTGCCTGGCTCCTGTGCTTGCCCCCTACATTCCCGATTGTTCGGCTAGGGGGTAAAGGGAGCACCTCTACGATTGTTGCCTCCGGGTCATCCGGATACGCACCTTAGACGGGTGAAGCTGAAAGCTAGCGTTCTTAAGAAGATAGTTGATCGGCTCCGATGCAAGTAAAATTAATCGGTTTTATATAACCAATCACCGGGGGCTTTATGCTCACCTCGGACATATGTCCCGACTTGTTTCAAAATAGGCAAAACATTTTACCCGAGGAAAGGAACCGATAGTAGAACTATTTTTCTTGGAGGGTGTTTCTTACGCTTCGACGTAATATAATGATACGTCTCCAACGTATCTATAATTTTTTATTCTTCCATGCTATTATAGTATCAATCTTGGATGTTTTATATGCAATTATATACCATTATATATCATTTTTGGGACTAACCTATTAACTCAGTGCCCAGTGCCAGTTGCTGTTTTCTGCTTGTTTTTGCCTTTTCAGAAAATCATTATCAAAAAGAGTCCAAACGAGAAAAAAAACTTTGGATTAATTTTTTCTGGACTAGAAGAGACCCAGGAAGCTTCGGGAGAAGACCAGAAGAGTCACGAGGAGGCGACAAGCCTGGAGGGCACACCCCCTAGGCTTCTGGGCCCCTCGTGGCACCTCTTGACCTAATTCCTTCGCTATAAATTCACAAATACTCCCAAACCAACAGAGAGACAGAAGAGAAAACTTTTCCACTGCCGCAGGCCTCTGTTCTTCCATGATCCCATCTGGAGGCCTTTTCCGGTACTCTGTCGGAGGGGGAATCGATCACGGAGGGCTTCTACATCAACCTTGCTACCCTTCCGATGATGTGTGAGTAGTTTACCATAGACCTATGGGTCCATAGCTAGTAGCTAGATGGCTTCTTCTCTCTCTTTGATCTTCAATACCATGTTCTCCTCGATGTTCTCGGAGTTCTATCCGATGTAATCTTCTTTTGCGGTGTGTTTGTTGGGATCCGATGAATTGTGAGTTTATGATTAGATTATTCTTGAGAAATATTTGAGGCTTCTCTTAAATCTTTTATGCATGATTGTTATAGCTTTGTATTTCTCTCCGATCTATCGATTTGGTTTGGCTTACTAGATTGATTTATCTTGCCATGGGAGAGGTGCTTTGTGATGGGTTCAATCTTGTGGTGCTCAATCCTAGTGACAGAAGGGGACATGACACGTATTTGTATTGTTGCCATTAAGGATAAAAAGATGGGGTTTACTCATATTGCTTGAGTTTACTTTGTCTACATAATGTCATCTTGCTTAAGGCGTTACTCTGTTTCATACTTAATACCCTAGATGCATGCTGGATAGCGGTCGATGGGTGGAGTAATAGTAGTAGATGCAGGCAGGAGTCAGTCTACTTGTCTCGGACGTGATGCCTATATACATGATCATTGCCATGAATCCGTCATAATTATTTGCTTTTCTATCAATTGCCCAACAGTAATTTGTTTACCCACCGTATGCTATGTGTTCGAGAGAGAAGCCTCTAGTGAAAACTATGGCCCCCGGTCTACTTTATCATATTAAAACCCTAAAAATACCTTGCTGAAATTTATTTACTTTTATTTTGTTTAGTATTTTAGTTTATCTATTTACCTTGATAAGATTTAATCCTTGCAAATAACCGCTAAGAGGATTGACAACCCTCTTATTTGCGTTGGGTGCAAGTGTTTGCTCTTGTGTGTGCAGGTGCGCTTAACGGAATTTTGCTTGGTTCTCCTACTGGATTGATAACCTTGGTTCTTAGCTGAGGGAAATACTTATCTCTACTGTACTGCATCATCCTCTCCTCTTCGGGGAAATACAAGCGCCGACTACAAGTAGCAGGAAGAATTTCTGGCGCCGTTGCCGGGGAGACATCATCAAAATTACCAAGTACCTTCACACAAACTATCATTCACTTGCATTTATTTTATTTGCATTTTATTTGCATTTTCCTCTCGTTTTCATCTCCCCCACTTCTAATTTTTTTTTACAGAAACACAAAAATATTTTTATTTGCTTGTTTGCTAGTTTGGTTGCTTCATAGCGATGTCTCAAGAAAATACAAAATTGTGTGACTTTTCCAATACTAATAATAATGATTTTATTAGCTCTCCTATTGCTCCTCCCGCCACTAGTGCGGAGTCGTGTGACATTAATGCTGCCTTGCTTAATCTTGTTATGAAAGAACAATTTTCTGGTAGTCCTAATGAAGATGTTGCATCCCATCTAAATACTTTCGTTGAACTTTGTGATATGCAAAAGAAGAAAGATGTGGATAATGATATTTGTCAAATTAAAATTATTTCTGTTCTCACTACGAGACCGTGCTAAAACTTGGTTTTCATCCTTGCCTAGAAATAGTATTGATTCTTGGGATAAGTGTAAGGATGCTTTTATTACCAAGTATTTTCCTCCCGCTAAGATTATTTCTTTAAGAAATAAAATTATGAATTTTAAGCAACTTGAGCATGAACATGTTGCACAATCTTGGGAGAGAATTAAATTAATGATAAGAAATTGCCCAACTCATGGTTTGAATTTATGGATGATCATACAAAAAATTTATGCGGGACTAAACTTCGTCTCTAGAAATTTGCTAGACTCTGCCGCAGGTGGTACTTTTATGGAAATTACATTGGGAGACGCTACAAAACTTCTTGATAATATTATGACAAATTACTCTCAATGGCACACGGAACGAACTCCAACTGGTAAGAAGGTAAATTCTATTGAAGAAATTAATACTTTGAGTGATAATATGGATGCTCTATTGAAATTGGTTGCTAGTAAAAATGCTCATATTGATCCTAATGATGTGCCATTTTCTACTTTGATTGAGCAAAATAATGATGCTATTGATGTGAATTTTGTCTCTAGAAATAATTTCAACAACAATGCTTATAGGGGTAATTTCAATCCTAGACCGTTTCCTGGAAATTCCTCTAATAATTATGGCAATCCTTATGGTAATTCTTATAATAATAATAGGATGCCCTCTGATCTTGAAAGTAATATTAAATAATTTATTAGTTCACAAAAGAATTTTAATGCTATGATAGAAGAAAAATTGAATAGAGTTGATGAATTGGCTAGGAACATGGATAGAATTGCTCATGATGTGGAAAATCTCAAAACTAAAATTTTGCCACCCAATCATGATATAAATGAGTCTATGAAAGCTATCTATGTCTCCATTAATGAAAGTAAAGAAAGGAACGCTAGGTTGAGAGCTAAGCGAGAATTTCTAGAAAAAGCGATTCCACCCGGTTTCTATCGTAGTAATGATAAAGATATTAAAATGATTGGTGTCACTCCTATTGAATCATTATTTAGTAACATAAAACTTGATGAAAAAGGGACTGAAAAAGAGTCAACTTTAGATAGAAGGAGTCCCACTTGCTTGGAGGGTGATAATCTTGATCATAAAAATGAAAAAGTGGGTTTGGAGAGGTCAAAACTTTAAATAGTAATGCACCCACTACTTTGGATTACAAGGACTTTAATTATGATAGTTGTTCTTTAATTGAGTGTATTTCCTTGTTGCTATCCATGATTAATTCACCAAATGCATATGAACAAAATAAAGCTTTCACTAAACACATTGTAGAAGCCATGATGAAAGCACATGAAGAAAAACTTGAGTTGGAAGTATCAATTCCTAGAAAATTACAAGATGAATGGGAACCTACTATTAAAGTCAAAATTAAATATATTATGAATGTAATGCTATTTGTGATCTTGGTGCTAGCGTTTCCACTATACCAAGGTCTTTGTGTGATGTGCTAGGTCTCACCGACATGGATCCTTGTTCCCTTAAGTTGCATCTTGCGGATTCCACTATTAAAAAGCCATTGGGTAGAATAAATGATGTGCTTATTCTTGCAAATAGAAATTATGTGCCCATGGACTTTATTGTTCTTGATATTGAATGCAATCCTTCTTGCCCCATAATACTTGGTAGGCCTTTTCTACGAACAATTGGTGCTATTATTGATATGAAAGAAGGTAATATAAGATTTCAATTTCCATTAAAGAAAGGGATGAAACACTTCCCTAGGAAGATAATTAAATCACCTTATTAATCCATTATGAGGGCCACTTATGGAATTAACTTGAAGGATGACCACACTTGAAACTATGCATTATGCCTAGCTAGGGGCATAAAACAATAGCGCTTGTTGGGAGGCAACCCAATGAATAAAATAATTTTTTGCTTTTACCTTATGTTTTTTGAGTGTTTGCACAATTATAGCTTCTGTTATGATTGTATTTTTATGTTTTAATTAGTGTTTGTGCCAAGTAATGCCTTTGGGATGATTTGGAAGATAGTATGATAGATGCTGTTGGAAAACAGAAACTTTTGCGTCCAGTGCTGGAATTTTGTTTTTTCTCTGGAGCGTCCGAACCATCTGAATGTTTTACACAGTATTAATATATGAATTTCCCACATTTTCCTAATTTTTCAGAATTTTTGGAGTTACAGAAGTATGACGATAATTCAGATCTTTACAGACTGTTCTATTTTAGACAGGTTCTGTTTTTGTTGCATAGTTTGCTTATTTTGATGAATCTATGGATCGTATCGGGGGGTATGAGTCATGGATAAGTTGGAGTACAGTATCATTATGTCAATATTAAATATTAATCAATTTACCATAGCACGTAAAGTTTAAGATTTGTTTGTTATACTAACGGATCTCACGAGGATTCTGTTGAGTTTTGTGTGCTGAAGTTTTCAAGTTTTGGGTGAGACTACGATGGATAAAGGAATAAGGAGTGGCAAGAGCCTAAGCTTGGGGATGCCCAAGGCACCCCAAGGTAATATTCAAGGAAGACTCATGCGTCTAAGCTTGGGGATGCCCCGGAAGGCATCCCCTCTTTCGTCTACAATCTATCGGTAACTCACTTGGAGCTATATTTTTATTCATCACATGATATGTGTTTTACTTGGAGCGTCTTGTGATATAGTTTGTTTGCTTTTGTTTGCTTTTTAGTTTGTCACAATCATATTTGCTGAACACACCTTTTTGAGAGGTACACACATTATTCATGATTTGTTAGAATACTCTATGTGCTTCACTTATATCTTTTGAGCTAGGCAGTTGCTCTAGTGCTTCACTTATATCTTTTAGAGCACGGCGGTGGTTATATTTTAAACAAATAGTTGTAATCTCATGCTTCACTTATATATTTTTGAGAGTCTAATGAATAGCAATGGTAATATGCACGGGTCATGAATTTGGTCCTGATATGATAGGTATTCAAGAGGGATATAATAAAAACTTTCATGTAGATCACTGAATATGATAAGTTTGATTCCTTGCAATAGTTTTGCGATATTAAGATGGTAATATGTGGGAGGTATTAGTAGATAATTGGGGATTAGTAAGAATATTGGTGTTAAGGTTTGTGATTCCCGAAGCATGCACGTATGATCTGTCGTTAGGCTAAGAAGTTGGAACATGATTTATTGTTGATTGTCTACCTTATGAGTGGCGGTCGGGGATGAGCGATGGACCTTGTCCTACCAATCTATCCCTCAAGGGGCATGCAAAGTAGTACTTTGCTTTGAGGGCTAAAAAACTTTCGCAATAAGTATGTGAGTTCTTTATGACTAATGTGAGTCCATGGATTATATGCACTCTCACCCTTCCGCAATTTGCTAGCCTCTTCGGGACCGTGTATTGCCCTTTCTCACATCGAGAGTTGGTGCAAACTTCGCTGGTGCATCCAAACCCCATGATATGATACGCTCTATTACACATAAGCCTCCTTATATCTTCCTCAAAACAGCCACCATAGCTACCTATCATGGCATTTCCATAGCCATTCCGAGATATATTGCCATGCAACTTCCACCGTTCCGTTTTTATGACACACATCGTCATTGTCATATTGCTTTGCATGATCATATAGCTGACATAGAATTTGTGGCTCAGCCACCGTTCATCATTTTTATACATGTTACGCTAGCATCATTGCACATCCTGGTACACTGCCAGAGGCATTCATATAGAGTCATAATTTTGTTCTAGTATCGAGTTGTAATGTTGAGTTGTAAGTAGATAAAAGTGTGATGATTATCATTATTAGAGCATTGTCCCAGTGAGAAAAGGATGATGGAGACCATTATTCCCCCAAAAGTCGGGATGACACTCCGGACGAAAAAAAGAGAGGCAAAAACGAGCCATGAAAAAAAATGAGAGAAAAAAAGAGAAGGGGCAATGTTACTATCCTTTTTCCACACTTGTGCTTCAGAGTAGCACCATGTTTTTCATATAGAGAGTCTCCTATTTTGTCACTTTCATATACTAGTGGGAATTTTTCATTATAGAACTTGGCTTGTATATTCCGATGATGGGCTTCCTCAAATGCCCGAGGTCTTCATGAGCAAGCAAGTTGGATGCACACCCACTTCGTTTTCATGTTGAGCTTTCATACACTTATAGCTCTTAGTGCATCTGTTGCATGGCAATCCCTACTCCTCGCATTGACATCAATTGATGGGCATCTCCATAGCCCATTGACTAGCCTCGTTGATGTGAGACTATCTTCTTATTTTTGACTTCCCCTTATAGATCTCTACCACCACACTCTATTCCACCTATAGTGCTATATCCATGGCTTGCGCTCATGTATTGTGTGGGAGTTGAAAAAGCTAAAGCGTGTTAAAAAGTATGAACCAATTGCTCGGCTTGTCATCGGGGTAGTTCATGATAAATACTTTGTGTTAAGAAGATGGAGCATGACAGGATTATATGATTTTGTATGGATAACGTTCTTTAGCATTTTTATTTTGAAATACATGATTGGTTATTAGTATGCCTGAGTATTGATGTCTTTATATCAAATTATAGACTATTGCTTTGAATCATTCGGATCTTATTATTCATACCGTAAGAGAAAGATTACATGATGAAACATGATACGTAGCATTCCACATCAAAAAATTTGTTTTTATCATTTACCTACTCGAGGACGACCAGGAATTAAGCTTGGGGATGCTTGATACGTCTCCAATGTATCTATAATTTTTGATTGTTCCATGCTATTATAGTATCAATCTTGGATGTTTTAATGCAATTATATGCCATTATATATCATTTTTTGGGACTAACCTATTAACTCAGTGCCCAGTGCCAGTTGCTGTTTTCTGCTTGTTTTTGCATTTTCAGAAAATCATTATCAAAAAATGTCCAAACGAGAGAAAAAAACTTTGGATTAATTTTTTCTGGACCAGAAGAGACCCAGGAAGCTTCGGGAGAAGACCAGAAGAGTCACGAGGAGGTGACAAGCCTGGAGGGCGCGCCCCAGGGGGGTGGCCGCGCCCCCAGGCTTGTGGGCCCCTCGTGGCACCTCTTGACCTAATTCCTTCACTATAAATTCACAAATATTCCCAAACCAACAGAGAGACAGAATAGAAAACCTTTCCACCGCCGCAATCCTCTGTTCTTCCGCGATCCCATCTGGAGGCCTTTTCCGGTACTCTGTCGGAGGGGAATCGATCACGGAGGGCTTCTACATCAACCTTGTTGCCCTTCCAATGATGTGTGAGTAGTTTACCACATACCTACGGGTCCATAGCTAGTAGCTAGATGGCTTCTTCTCTCTCTTTGATCTTCAATACCATGTTCTCCTCGATGTTCTCGGAGTTCTATCCGATGTAATCTTCTTTTGCGTTGTGTTTGTTGGGATCCGATGAATTATGAGTTTATGATCAGATTATTCATGAGAAATATTTGAGTCTTCTCTGAATTCTTTTATGCATGATTGTTATAGCTTTGTATTTCTCTCTGATCTATCGATTTGGTTTGGCCTACTAGATTGATTTATCTTGCCATGGGAGAGGTGCTTTGTGATGGGTTCAATCTTGCGGTGCTCAATCCCAGTGACAGAAGGGGACATGACACGTATTTGTATTGTTGCCATTGAGGATAAAAAGATGGGATTTAATCATATTGCTTGAGTTTACTTTGTCTACATCATGTCATCTTGCTTAAGGCGTTACTCTGTTTCATACTTAATACCCTAGATGCATGCTGGATAGCGGTCGATGGGTGGAGTAATAGTAGTAGATGCAGGCAGGAGTCGGTCTACTTGTCTCGGACGTGATGCCTATATACATGATCATTGCCGTGAATCCATCATAATTATTTGCTTTTCTATCAATTGCCCAACAGTAATTTGTTTACCCACCGTATGCTATGTGTTCGAGAGAGAAGCCTCTAGTGAAAACTATGGCCCCCGATCTACTTTATCATATATTAAAACCCTAAAAATACCTTGCTGCAATTTATTTACTTTTATTTTGTTTAGTATTTTAGTTTATCTATTTACCTCGATAAGATTTAATCCTTGCAAATAACCGCTAAGAGGATTGACAACCCTCTTATTTGCGTTGGGTGCAAGTGTTTGCTCTTGTGTGTGCAGGTGCGCTTAACGGAATTTTGCTTGGTTCTCCTACTGGGTTGATAACCTTGGTTCTTAACTGAGGGAAATACTTATCTCTTCTGTACTGCATCATCCTCTCCTCTTCGGGGAAATACCAACGCAGACTACAAGTAGCATATAACACAAGCTTTGGCTCACTTTCTTATTCGAGCCCCATAGCCGGATTGCCTCGCTATCCGAAATACCTGGTTCAGTTCTTGGACCAAGAAGTAGGAAGCACTCCTCGGCTTATGGCCCAGGAGGGAGAAGCCGAAGGCTGGCTAGCAGAGTTTGTACAACAGTAGCTTTTGTAATACCATAAAGTACATCGATACATAGAGTTATTACAACATATCATAAACTTTATCTAGATCGTCTATTAACGACTTGAGGGAGCAGTCCTACTGCGAAAAGCATGCGGCCTCCATAACATAGTCATAGACTAGAGAAGTTGGCACCTCTTTGCCGTCGGCACCAATTGGGCCGACCTCGGCGAGATGATTTGGCTCCAACTTTGTGTACCGGGTTTTGACCATGGCCCACGCTTCCCTCGCGCCCTCTTGGCAAGCCAAAATCTTCCAGGCCTGTACTCGGCGCTGAGCCCCTTTAAGGCGATTGCCAAGCTCGGACATGTCCTCGGGTACACGTTCTTCGGGCCATAAAGCCTTGAATACAACCTTCGTCGCTGCCCGAGCTCGCTCGTGTACCTCGGCAAGCTCCGTCAGGGCATCTTCGGCATGCGGGCTCCTGGTTTCTTTCAGCCGACCTGTCAGCAATACTAAATGGATTATGTAATAGCACATGACAGGAATCAGAACTTTTGTTGCCATATGGGATGTACTCACCGGATATTTTTTCATCCACTCTCTTATTTTCTCTTCGGCAGCGGCCAAGGCGGTCAATCTCTTCGGCTTGCTGCGCATTCTTTGCTTTTAGCTCCTTTGTTTCATCCCTGCTTCAGGACAGAACAAGGTGCTCGGCCTGCCGCTGTGATTCTGAATATACCAGGTCCTCACGGGCCTGTTTCAGATCCTTTTCCATTTGGCCAATGACTGCCGCTGCTATGAATTATAAGTCAGTTAGTCTTCGAACAACTGCACTTTAAAAAATAATGCGCCATAAAACCAGATGCACTTACCATGCACTTCTTTGGTAAAGGATTTGACTTGCGCAACCTCAGCATGCGCAATATCAAGTTGGGTCATGGCTTGTGTTAGCTCTGCGGAGAGGCTCGCATTTTTCTCCCACGTAGCCTGCAAATTGCCATTAGTGTTTATCAAAACCGTACATGGTCACCCAAGCCCACATTATGGTGTGGGGGCTGTGGAGCTCATTCCCCATGGCAGAAAATGAATCCACCTATCGGATGTCCAATCCGACAAGTGTCTTGGGGGCTCCTGCTTAGTCGGTGGTCAGTTTATTGTAATTCAAAACAACGATTCAAAAATACAATTACCTGCAGGCCTGTGGACAGGACGTCCACCGCTTTCTCAAAAACATTACGGGTCGCGCCGAGGTAGGCATCCACCGAGCTGAGGGCGTTGAACTCTTGGCTCGAAAAGAAGGGACTCCTTAGAGAGGCTCTTCAGCGCCTATGGTTCATTGCGCTTTCGACCTCGGAGGTGGTTGCCGAGCAGGTCCCTGAGGCGGCTGGTTGCGGCCCTTCAGGAATGCCCCCTGCGCGCGAAGGCGGCTCCGTATTGGTCATCGGGGCCAAGGCGATGGCTCCCTCTGCTAACGGTGTATCAGCAGAGGGTCTGTGCAGGGAAATAAATTGTTAGCCTTGTGATCCTCGGTCTTCAACAAACAACGTAATAAGAAACACAGGTTACCTATTTTGGGGAGGGGCGGCAGGCTCCGTATCCATTATTAGCTCCGCTTCTGGGGTCTTTTGTGCGGTGGCCGGAGGGCCCCCTTGCGGGACCGTGCTGCCGCGCGCGCACTTTGAGCGTCGGCCCTTAGGAAGAGGAGTCAGGGTGCCTGGGGTTCCGCGAGTTGAAGCTCTCTTTCGAGAGCAAGGAGGAGGAGGCTTTACCGATGAAGATGGACGCATCCCCGGCAGGTCGGGGATGATGGCCGCTCGTGAGCCGTCAAGGCTCTCCTGGTAGAAGGTGCCCTCTTCGTACAGGGTGGATAACTCTTCGTCTTCATGGAAGACGGGATCATCGTCTCGCCGATATCTCTCCAGCTCAGGCGCCGGGCTGTTCAGGGTTTCAACTGATCGCCTCCATTTTTGTTCAGGCAAAGTGAACAGTTGTCATAAAAAAGTAAAATCAACCTGTTTGGATGGACGAGAAGATGATATTTAAACTCACCAATTCGGCTGGCTTGTTGTAGGATAAGCCATCGATGAACTTTTGCTTGGCGAAGTCCACGGCTTCTCCCTTGTATATGCCGGCCAAGGCTGCGCCGAACGTCGTGTCATCTCGGAAACTTTTCTGGATAGACCGCGTGGCATCGTTGTCTCCATTGTACATAAACAATGGATGCTGACATTGCCGAAGAGGCTGAACTCTTCGGCTGATGGCTGTAGCCATCACGTCAATGATAGTGAGGCCGGTGCTCATTAGGTATCTCACCTTGGCTGCTAGGGATGCTACCTCCAAGTCGTCCAGCTATGCGGGGCTCCGTGGTCTCCAGCTAAAATGCTTCTTCGGCGGATCCGAGGAGAAGGTCGGGAGCCCGGGCCGAACTGGATCATGCAGCAGGACATCTTCCATGTAAAACCATTCAGACGACCATGTGTCGGTGTCCTCTCGAGGGGTCCCGGTAGGGTAGCCAGTCCCAGCTATGCGGCAGACCTCGGCTGCTCCCACTTCATGTAATTTCCCTTCACGGGAACAAGGCATGATGCAGAAATATTTTCTCCACAGCCCGAAATGGGCCTCGCACCCGAGGTACATCTCGCAGAGGGTGACATACCCCGCGATGTGCAGAATCGACTTGGGAGCCAAGTGGTGGAGTTGGATCCCATAAAATTCGAGGAGACCTTTGAGAAAGGGATGAATTGGGAATCCTAAGCCGCGCAGGAGGAATGGAACGAAACACACCCGCTCATCCCCGTGAGGGATAGGGTGGCTGTCGGCGTGTGCTTGCCCGTCTATGGATATCAAGCCGGGGCGAGTGGAAGCTAAATCTGAATCGGGCAAATAACCCTGGGTGGATAATCGATCTAAATGAAGGCGTGTGATGGAACAGCTGCCCTAGTCGCCTTTGAGGGGGCTATGGGGACGCTTGCAAGAGCCTGTGCCGCTCGCCATTTTGAGGGCACTCGAAGCTTGACTTTGGGAGTGTTGGCTTGCGAAAGGCAGCGGAAGAAGGGAGGCTGAGATGTGTTTTGACACAATTGTTGCTCAGGAAACTATTAATAAAATATGGGCGGAACGACGCTTCGATGTCTTGCCGTAAAGTGACTCATTCCCCAAGGCGGCGCAGTGTTCGAGATATCTTGTGGTGGGCCCAGGACCGAAAGGCGTTTATGACCGAATTCACGAAAAGGGGAGAACTTGCCTGCCAAGCCGAAAAGATTTTTTATGCCGAAGACATTCATCCAAAGTCACCCATCCGAAGAAGGAGGCCATCCTCGGCTTCGAAGACAAGTTCGGGGGCTACTGACGGTGTCCTGGACTAGGGGGTCCTGGCCTAGGTGATTAGTCCATGGGCCGGACTCAAGGCCCGTTGAAGAGTAGAGACTTCGGAGGTTTCCAACCTGAAGAAACGACGTACCGGGCCTCACCGAAGACCTGGCGTACACCCCAAGGATATGTAGATTCGGCATGAATTCCTTTAGTTGTAACCGCCCATGTGTAACCCTAGATACCCCTGGTGTCTATATAAGCCAGAGGGTTTAGTCCGTAGAGACATGATCATTCACAATCCTAGGTTTAGACCACATCTTACGATCTCGAGGTAGATCAATTATGTACCTTGATACATCATCAATATAAACAAGAGCAGGATGTAGGGTTTTACCTCCATAGAGAGGGCCCAAACCTGGGTAATCACCGTGTCCTACATTCCCTGTTAAGCCATTGATCCGATCTCACAGCTCAGGCCACCCTACCCGAGATCTGCCGGTTTTGACACCAACACTCATCACATGGAAAACAATGCATCCATGCATATATGTTTAGCGGTTAACTCTAGTTGAATGATTACTCATTGTTTGAGGAACAACCATGCTGAAATCTTCATTATCACCAGTGGGCTTGATGTAGTGATTCAGGAAGAAGTTGCTGATAAATCTCCTAACCTCCAGCAATTCACCAGCGGGGAGCGGTTCAGGGGTCATCGGGTCAAAGATGAGCTGCAGAATTTTTAGATCAGAATGTGCCATACAAGTGGAGTAGAAGATATTAATTAAGATACAGACTTACTGGTACAAATTTGAGAGCATCGTCACAACAATCAGTAGATTTGCAGATGGAGATCATGTGTCTACAGAAATAGTATACACAAAGGTTGGTCCCTGCTTGTTGCTGAGGACACTGAAATTTTTTGTACAGAATTAGTCATGTATTTGCCCTGTTAGGAGCAACCTAACCGGTGTAAGATGTTTATTTTTTTTCTTTGGAGAGAAATAGAAAGAGGTTTATTTAGAAACTTGAACATTTGACTAGAAAAGATATTTGCAAACTTTTGGATACATTTTCCGAAAATAACGAATTTCGGTGTCTTATCGGAGAAATGATCTCGTGCTGCAAAGGTAGTGCACTCTTGAACTGGTTCCCTGGTTTAGTTCTGCAAATGAAGATGAATTTTCACATACTCAGTTCTTGAACCAGATATAAATGCAAATTTCAACATCACAGAATTCAATACCTATCCATGAATTGCTGAAGATGTGTCAGATCCTGAGAATTTATTGACTCTCTGAGAGAATCCAGGTAGTAAACTCTGTTCTGCTTATGAACAATGACTACCAAGATCCAGTGAATGCTACAGATTAAGAAAACCATGAACTTATGAACTATGTCGAAATGTGAAAGACGATCAATGTATGTGTGGTCGTTTATTTGACTTACCCTTCATGATATGGCCAGAGAAAGAGTTATGCATGGGGCGTGCAATCCAAGATACTGGCGACCTTGCCAATGGCCCACTCCCATTTATCTATGGTACCACGTAATAATGTGTCATTTGCTACTTCAGGATCTATGAAATATGCTCTCTCCCTTTTTCTTCTCTGCGTGATCAATCCCCTGAGAAGAATACAATACAGTTAGCTTTTTTCATTTATAGCCTTGTATGGAGAAGTTTATCAGAGTTTGTGAAGTACTTACAACATCAAGCATTTAACAAGAGTGAGAGCGAGCACATTGAAGTTGAAGAAGAGATGAAAGTCCTCGAATTCCACACTGATGTCTCCCTGAACGTGACGGAAATTATCTCTATCGTAGTGGACTAGCAGAACCTCATGACCTTTTGACATTTCATCCATGCAATATTTATGTAACTTGCGGCAACTGGAACTGCACTCCTCAAAGTATTCATCAACAAGAAATGGCTAGCCATGGATGTACTTGCGTGCTTCAAGTACGTCTGCTTTATTTTTAGCAAGTATCCTTTCGAATTCTTCATCGGGTAAGCTGTCAGAACTAGTATAACTCTCTGATTCGACCAACTTGTCGGTAATTTGGTTCTGGGCGATGAGTGCTTTTAGTAAGAGGCTATCATTCTCATTCCTCCTCGCTCTCGGGGGCCGCTTCCTCGCAGGTGCGGCCGTGCCCGCTTTCTTCTTGGTACTTGAAGCACTTCTAGTGCAAGGTCTAGATGGTTGAAAGACAGACTGCTGAGCAGGCGGTGAAGCTACGACGGACTGCTGAGCAGACGGTTTAGCTACGCTGGACTGCTGAGCTAGCGGTGTTGTTGTGACGGACTACTGAGCTGTAGAAGCAGAGGCATCGGACTGCTGACCAGGCGGTGAAGCTATGTCAGGTTTCTGCACAGGTGGTGCCAACGCGTCTGTGTGCTGAGAAGGTTGTGCCAACACACTGGTTTGTTGAGCAGGCAGTGCCGACGCATCAGTATGATGATCACGCGGTTGCGAACTGACAGACTGATGAGCAGGCAGTTTCGGACCTTCAGACTGCTTAGTAGGAGGTTCCAAACCATCTGACTGCTGAGCAGGGGGTTCCGAAGCATCGGACTGCTTAGCAGTCCGTTCCACCGGGTTGGTCTACTGAGCATGCGGTGTCGTTGTGTCTCCCCCTGCTGCTTCAGTGGCCGGCATTTGAACCGGTGGTGCGTCTTCAGCAGTTGCAGGCCTTGCCACTGGCTGCTCAGGGGTGAACGATTACATGGCATGTATGGCACGAAGTTGGACGGGCTGATCACAGGTTGACGCATCAGCCGTCGGATTACGAGTATTAGGTTCCTCGGGGGAAGCACGCGAGAGCTGCTGTGGCAAGGAGAGAGTCACCAGTTGAAGGGCAACATTGATTGCTCTTGGCGGGGCTTGAGGGATCTCATCTATGAAGTCTATTTCCTTTCGTGGCCACTGGATATGATTTAACAGTGTTTCTCCCAAGGTCTCTGCTCATCACAGTCCCCTAGGACATTCTTCAGGGCAAATTTACTGAATCCAGGCTTTACTTCAGTCATGTAGCACTTCACACAGCCTGGCTTCAATGGCACATTGTCCAACAAGAGGCCCTCTTTCGAGTGGGGGTGGGGGGCAAAACCCAGGCTGTTGCACATTTTAACGTACCTTCATAATGTGTAAGCACGCCCCTCAGTATGTCTGTCATTCCAGATAGATCAGATATAGCATCATCATGCCACTAGTGCAGCAACCTGCTATACAAACGGTTTTTACCCCCTTTTCGCGACAGAGTTTTAAACCGTCGCCTTGCCTGTGTGTGCGATAGGGGGGGTCCTTCCCACACGACCCAGAAACCGTCGGTGATAGGGCCTCCGGTCACACACGCGGGGCAAAAAGAGCTCGTGTGCGATCGGGCGAGCCATCGCAGACAATTATACTGGCCCAATCATTTCCGTTCATATGTACATCCCACACAATGAATCTCAAACAAACGTTTCCGTTCATATGTACATCACACACAATTTTTATGTGGAAACGTTTGTGCAAGGTGGCCTAACGCAAACATTTGTCAGGCGAAAGTCGTGTGTGATTGTTCATGGATCCAACACGGCTACTTTCTGGAAACTGTGTGCGTTGTTTGAGGTCATCGCCCATGGTGTTGTCTGAGAAACCATTAGCAATACAAAAACGCAATAAGCAGGCTAATTGGCCTATTATTGATAATGCATTTAGTAATCAAATTGACATTTCATATCAAACACACCATATGTTTCATAGCCGTATTACGGCAACCAGGATTTCATAGCTGAATTACATCAGAGTACAACATCACATAGCTTCAGCACTCAGTTACACCATATAGGCATATAGCTAGCTACGCCATTACACAACACACGAAGTTTCACATGCAACATCTAAAACCTTTGGAAAGTAGCATCATATACGGTATATAGACAGATGAATCTCATCTGGAAAACTGCTGAATCTGAAGGTGAATATTGAGCCTTCAATGATGTTGAATGTCCTTGCCACTTTAGGCCAATGGCTGCGGATGATTGCCCGCCCAACCTTCGTCCTCTTGAGGAAGAATTCAATATTGTACCGTGGGTGTTGAATGAATACCTTCCTCGCCTCTTGACCATGCAAGTTGTTTGAGAGGTAATCATCGGTGAACTGCTTTGGAACGGACTGAAAACAAAGATATGCATAAATATTTGTTCTAAATTTTGAAATGGCGCATAGGAAAAAACACAAGGTAAAAGAGTTAGTACCATCCTATAGTTGACTGATGTCTTCTTCATTGTGCAAACAAAGATCTTGTTGTTATTCATCGCTAGTTTCTTTATCCTAACAATCTTTCTAAGTTTCTTGACTTGACTGATATTCATGTCCATCTCATTTCCCCATATGCAAAATGGATCGAACAGTGGGTCTAAACCTTTGACAGCAGGACCTACATGTGCAAGACCAAATTGTTAAAAACCTAAATATTAGAATGGTTCCTACAATTGCACAATAATGTGCTATTAGCCAAAGGACCATGCATGTGCAAACCTCGATGGTAAACCTCAGTGCCTCCCATTGTTTCCCTACAACACATATAAGGTAGATATTGATCAGTTTAAGTGAGAGTTGGCATACTATCAGTAGAATATATTAATGAAAACTTGTACCTACAATCAATGAACATCACATTGCAGAATTGAACCAAACAGTTAACTGGACACCACAACAAATGAAGCAAGCAGTTAACTGAGAACCACATTGCAGAATAGAACATATACTAGAAGATCATACAGTTAACCAAGCCAAGCATGCTTAAGAACTACTAGGAAATATAGCATTTGTGTATGTTTCTCATGTATAGAGTACATCCAAATTTGATTTTATTCCTCACATGCAAAACAATAAAAAAATTGTACCCACATGAATTGAACATCACATTTCAGAATTGAACCAAATAGTTAACTGAACATCACAACAAATGAACCAAACTGTTAACTGAACATCACATTTCAGAAGATCAGATTGCATATTAACATTACAGAGGACAATTCACTAGAAGGCACCAGAGGCGGCCTCGAGAAAACACCACGAACTGTCGTTTAAAGCAGCCAACCATGTGGCGGCATCTGCGCGCGAGGGGTCGACGGTGGCCTCATCGGCGAGGTGCTCCTCCAAGATCTGGCGGTCGGCAATCATGGCAGCCATCACGATCTCATCCGCGCGTGCGGCCGTGATTTGCTTCACCGCTGCCAGATGCTCCTTGAGCTCCTAGCTATAGTGTGTGCATCATGGCTATATATGGTCGGCGCTTATTTGGAGGATGGGGCAGTGATTTGGGTGGAAGGTGTCGCGCCGGCGGTCAAGGCATGTGGGATGGAGAAGGAGGAGGATGGGGGTGGGGTGTGGACTACCTGACTATATCGACAAGGCCGCGCAGCGAGAAGGAGCGCCGCCGGCGAGGAGGCGGCATTGCAAAGCAAGCAGTGAAGGTTTGAACTTGGAAAGGAAGGAGGAAACAGTGGAAATGTGGCTTTGGTGGGGGGAGGGGGCGGGGACCTAGATATTTCCGCGGTTGCCGAAAATTTACGAACGGTGCAGCGAAAAACTGGCGTGCAAGTGTGGTTGATGCGCGGCCAGTGGACTATAGCCGGCGAAGCTTCCGGCGTAAGCCATACATGAGGGAGCCCCAAGATATTTTATACTGCATCGCACATGATTCTTGCTAATAAACTGTTTGTGGTGTACTTGATTTTTTCATTTTGATTTGAAAGACAAAATGGGGTTACGGCAGGAAAGGTCGGTGTTTGAATTTCTAGAACATTTATCTACAGTGAACATGCAACTATAGGAGTGTCGTGTTAAAATTTGGAATTATTCCGAGTTCGTTTGGCCTTTTTTATACATTAATTGAGTTTTCTAGGCATTTAATGTGCATAATTCAAATTTGAACTACAGGCACATGCTCCAGTGCACCAAAATGAGTTGAAAAATCATATATGTGTCCTTAGGTGAATGTTTAGGTCCCATACAAGAAATGGGAGTGAATTTCAAACATCTGGGCATCGTGGCTCGGCCAAAAACATTGAGAAACTTGGTTTTTAAATTCCTGTAAATCCAAAAATTGCCTAAAAATCATGGAACTTGGCATGGTGTCTTGAGATGGCACCAACATGCTGTGGTATAATTTTTGTTCGATTTGGGACAAGTTTTGGTATAAGCTTCTTACAAACCAGAGCTTCTCTGAAGAAGGCTCATGGTTCCGATAGGGAACGTGTCACCTTTGTGGGCGAAACGACATACGCTACCTCTTCCTACCTTGATTTTTTTACATAGGCAACATAGACCAATAGGAGTGTCGTGCTAAAATTTGGAATTATTCCGGGTTCGTTTGGCCTTTTTTATACATTAATTGAGTTTCTAGGCATTTAATGTGCATAATACAAATTTGAACTACATGCACATGCTCCAGTGCACCAAAATGGGTTGAAAAATCATATATGTGTCCTTGGGTGAATGTTTAGGTCCCATACAAGAAATGGGAATGAATTTCAAACATCTGGGCGTCGTGGCTCGGCCGAAAACATTGAGGAACTTGGTTTTTAAATTCCTATAAATCCAAAAATTGCCTAAAAATCAAGGAGCTTGGCATGGTGTCTTGACATGGCACCAACATGCTGTGGTAAAAAAATTGTTCGATTTGGGACTAGTTTTGGTATAAGCTTCTTACAAACCAGAGCTTCTCTCAAGAAGGCTCATGGTTCCGATAGGGAATGTTTCACCTTTGTGGGCGAAACGACATACGCTGCCTCTTCCTGCCTTGATTTTTTTTACAGAGGCAACAAAGACCAATAGGAGTGTCGTGCTAAAATTTGGAATTATTCCAGGTTCGTTTGGCCTTTTTTATACATTTATTGAGTTTTCTAGGCATTTAATGTGCATAATTCAAATTTGAACTACATGCACATGCTCCAGTGCACCAAAATGGGTTGAAAAATCGTATATGTGTCCTTGGGTGAATGTTTAGGTCCCATGCAAGAAATGGGAATGAATTTCAAACATCCGGGCGTCATGGCTCGGCCGAAAACATTGACAAACTTGGTTTTTAAATTCCTATAAATCCAAAACTTGCCTAAAAATCATGAAACTTGGCATGTTGCCTTGACATGGCACCAACATGTTGTGGTAACAATTTTGTCCAATTTTTTTGAAGGAGCGCACATTAACAACCAATAAAGTCATTTTGGAACAAAGAGGTGCCACGTTACAATCGGAAACACAAGTGTTATTCAAACCGTGGGCGTTGTACTAACCATTTACGTGCCGCCACACGTCCCCATTTTTATTGGCTAGGAGGTGCCGTGCGGGGTAGCTATTTGAGTAAACGGGAGGCGTGGAGCAGACCGCTGCGCAGGCTCACCGGGAGGCGAGCCCTTTGACCTCCATCCGCTGCCCACCTTGCTCCCGACTTCTCCATTAATGGAGCCCGAGCCCTTGTTTTATAGGCGCTTAATGGTGTGGCTAGGTCTCAGTCGGCTGAGATTTAAGGGAGAAAAAAGAAAATTTGAAAACAAAATTTTGCACGGATAACTCACAGACATAGCCTCGACTGAAACTTAACAAAGACTTAGCAAGACTGATATATATGATGACGATGACAATGGATAGTAATTGTCTTACATATTCAGGAAGATAATTTAAAATGCCACACGTGGCAACGCCCGAAAGACATAGGGGCAAAAGAAGGAAGAAGACACAGACAACAATCTGGGTCGCTGCTCTCTACTCCTTCTTGATGGGTTGCTGTAGGGCACGGAGTTCCTCCAACTCCTTCTTCATCACCTCCATGACCTTCACCTCCTTTCGCCTCTCCTCTACCATCTTCGTCATTGCATCCATGGTGATGGAGTTCTCGCGGCGAATGGCAATGATCTCTTTCACATCCTCAATACTTCGCTTGACAACAGCTTTGGATTCCCTCATTAGCCTTTCGCGCTCGATGCGGAGGTTGGCATTCTCGTCCATAATTTTCTTGGCCATGGTGGCCGTCTTCTTCAACACGGCAGTGCTCTCCTCGTGCTGCTTCACACTGTCAACGATCTTCGCCCTCAGCAGGTCGCGCTGGGTGCGGAGCTTCGCCTTGTCATCCCTTAATCCCCGGATGACGCTGGTCGCCTTATCAAATGAGGCATTGATCTCCTCGTGTAGCTTTGCCTAGCCAAAGATCGCATCCTTTGGCTTATTCAGCTTAGCGCGCATGCGCCTGTGAGAGCCCTCGCCTTCCCGGAAGAGATCTTCCCAGGCCGCCGCGGTGCGGTAGGACCTCTCTGCTAATTCCGTGGCACAGCGGGTCATCCTTGCTGCTTCCACGGCACGGCCGGACCACTGTGCTGCTTCGGTGGCATGGCGGGACCTCGCTGCTGCTTCGGCGGCGCAGCGGGACCTCTGTGCTACTTCGGCGGCATGGCAGGACCTCGCGATTGCTATCGCGGTGAGGCGGGACATCTTTGCTGCTTCTGCTTCCATGCTCGCCGCTCCCTGGTCAATTCTCGACCAAGAACTCCTACGGGCCATGGCAGATGCAAGGAACGACGAAGAAAGACTTGTTTGTTTGCTGATGAGGAATTGAGGAGGAATGTGCAGTCATTTTCGAGTAGGTGGTATTTATAACCTAGTAATAAGCTGCTAAGTGGGAAAACGTTTAGGTTTTGATCGGTGTGAACAGGTTTGCAATTAAATATAGTGTGGTAATTTGGAATGTGACGGGAAAAAAGCTCAAAATTTATTGACGGTTCGGTTTCGGAGTGCGGCACGATTCCTGGATGGCGTAACATGGGCAAGCATTCTCGGATGCGTACGTGGTGTGTGCACCGCAATCGGCGATGTCAGCACACGACTTGTTCCATCAACCGTGTGCGCTTGTTATTACCATCGCGCACAATTCTTTTAATTAGAATGTGTGCCCGTATATCGCAGACTCCTTGATCTGGCTCACCATTTCTGTTGTTTTGGCTCATCGGAAACAGTTCATCTGAGTGAATTGTTTGCCGTCTATCGCACACACCTTGATCTGGCTGACCGTTTCTGTTGTACTGGATCATCGCAAACAGTTCATCTGAGTGAACTGTATGCCGTCTATCGCACACACCTTGATCTGGCTGACCATTTCTATTGTTCTGGCTCATCGCAAATGGTTCATCTGGATCAACTGTATGCCACGATTCACACACGCAAATCTTTTCTGAATCGTGCTTGATGGACCCGCCATCGCACACAGTTTGTTTTATTGGTGACGGTTTTAGTACGACACCGTTTGCGATTAATGCATCGCACACAGTTTGGTCGAGGGGTCTCTATTGCATGTGTCACGTTAGGACCATCCTACAGTAGTGTGCGCAGCTGCAGTCTCAGTGTCGCTGGGGTCAGCTGATGCACAGCTACTCTTGTGCGGTGTTGTCGCGCAATAGGCAGCATCATCCATGCCTGCCTCCCCTCCCGTCTGCTGGCTATCTCTCAGTGCTAGAGTCTTCTGCATCATCATTGAGTCCTCAATTTCCTTTTGAACTGTCGGATACATGTCCATCCTCAACATTTCATACAATTCATTCTTCTTCTGTTCACTCCTCGCCTTTTTCATGGCGAGCCTCTCTTCTTTTCTGAGTGTGAAAGCCCTCTTGTGCGGGACATTGACACATATACCCCTTGCATGACTGGGGGGATCTTTTGTTTCCAGAGCATCGAACAGAATGTCACATGGCCCTGAGTTCCTATAGAACCTTCCAGGGGTGGTGGAAGCCTTTAACATCACGAGATACAGTTCTTCGTCATGTGAGTTTTCAAAGAAATAAGAATTGTCGTCACACCTCCTTGCACATGCCCACAAGTAGTCTCTAGCGCGTTTGCCCCAGATTTCACTAAAGGCCGGTTTCCCACCCGCAGCTATTGCTTCTTTGTCCTCCTGGTCCCATATCAGTTTCATGCCGTAGTATCCTGCCACACCCATACGGTGGGTGTGTGTGTTCCTCTTCTGAAGTTCCGATTGCTTGGCACTCTTCTCAGTAAACTCTGTAGTTGCCCTGACCCTTTTGAATTCTGCCCAGTCTGCCTTTGTAATTTGGGGGTATGCGGGGATTGGGTCCTTGCCTTCACTCAAGTACTTCTTGTACAACACGTGCTTCCAGTTTCTCCAAGCATCCCTGGCCTTCTTCAGTGCAGCGTGCTCCACCTGCATTCTCCACTGCTCTGGAACGTTGAAGTGATCCATGATCTCCCAGACTATCCTGTGTCGCGTTTCTGTGTCAGCCTTCCGAAACCCCGGCATATTAATGTTGAGCCTTGCCTTGCCAACAAATCCACACACACTCCTGAACCTTGTGCGTGCTTTATCTGGTTTAGTTGGAGCCCAAGACTTTAAATTGATGTCGGTTACTTCATATACACCTTTAGGCTGGTATGTGGGATTTCTTGGAGCGTTCTTCCGGGTCCTGACTGGAAGGGTGATTGCGGCAGCTCTATCCCGTTCCAGATTACTTGATCCCTGATCATCTGCTGGAGACCTAGGGTTGTCGAACTCAGATGAAGATACATGATATATCTCTAACGTATCTATAATTTATGAAGTATTCATGCCATGTTTACAACAATTTTATATGGTTTTGGTATGATTTGAATGGAACTAACCCGGACTGATGCTGTTTTCAACAGAACTACCGTGGTGTTGTTTTTTGTGCAGAAATAAAAGTTCTCGGATTGGGCTGAAAATTTACGGTGATTTTTTATGGACCAAAAGAGACCCCCGAAGCTTCGAGGTAGGACCAGAAGTCTCACAAGGAAGCGACAAGCCTGGGGGGGCACGCCCTCCCCCCTAGGCGCGCCTATCGAGCTTGTCGCTCCCTCGTGGGCCCCCTTGTGTGAATCCAACGCTGAAAAATCCTATAAATATAGAAAACCCCGAAAAGAAACCTAGAACTTCCACGCCGCCGCCGCAAGCCTCTGTATCGAAGCGATCTCATCTGGAGCGCTGTTCCGGCACCCTGTCGGAGGGGGAAATCATCACCGGAGGCTTCATCATCCTGGCAGTCTCCATGACGAGGAGGGAGTAGTTCACCCTCGGGGCTGAGGGTATGTACCAGTAGCTATATGTTTGATCTCTCTCTCTCTCTCGTGTTCTTGATTTGGCATGATCTTGCTGTATCGCGAGCTTTGTTAATATAGTTGGATCATATGATGTTTCTTCCCTCTCTATCTTCTTGTGATGAATTGAGTCTTTCCCTTTGAGGTTTCATTATTGTCGGATTGAATACTTTGGATTTGAGAACACTTGATGTATGTCTTGCATGTGGATACCCGTGGTGACAATGGGGTATTCTATTGAGTCACTTGATGTATGTTTTGGTAATCAACTTGCGAATTCCCGTGACCTTGGGGTAATCTAGGCATATGGGTTGGTACACGTTTTCATCTTCTTTTCTTCGATAGAAACTTTGGGGTACTCTTTGAAGTTCTTTGTGTGGATTGAATATTATGAATCTGAAATTGTTGGATGCATATCGAATAATTAACTCATGGATACTTGTGGTGACATTGGAGTATCTAGGTGACATTAGAGTTAATTGATGCGTATCATATGGTGTTATTTTAGTATGAACTCTAGGGCAGTTTGTGACACTTATAGGGATGGCTCAATAGATTGATCGGAAAGGATAACTTTGCGGTGGTTTTGTACCCTACAACAATTTCATCTTATGTTCTCCGCTAATAAGAACTTTAGAGTGATTCTTTATCACACGTTGATGAATTGTTATATGATTCAATTATGTTAGCACTGTTGAGAGATTGCACTAGTGAAAGTATGAACCCTATGCCTTGTTTTCAAGCATTGCAATACCGTTTGTGCTCCGTTTTATCACTTGCTACCTTGCTGTTTTTATATTTTTAGATTACAAAAACCTATATCTACTATCCATACTACACTTGTATCACCATCTCTTCGCCGAACTAGTGCACCTATACAATTTACCATTGTATTGGGTGTGTTGGGGACACAAGAGATTTCTTGTATTTGATTGCAGGGTTTTTTGAGAGAGACCATCTTCATCCTACACCTCCCACGGATTGATAAACCTTAGGTCATCCACTTGAGGGAAATTTGCTGCTCTCCTACAAAACTCTGCACTTGGAGGCCCAACAAAGTCTACAAGAATAAAAGTTGCATAGTAGACATCAAGCTCTTTTCTGGCGCCATTGCCGGGGAGGTGAGTGCTTGAAGGTATATCTTTAGATCTTGCAATTGAATATTTTAGTTTCTTGTTTTATCACTAGTTTGGTTTATAAAATAAAATTACAAAAAAATGGAATTGAGGTTGCCTCAATTGCTTCATCTATATGATGTCTTTCTTGAAAATATGGATTCCGATAATTGTGCTCAATTGTTAGATGAAGAATTTAATAAAATGTTTTATGTGAATCCTTTGAATGATGAGCATGATTGCCATGTTTTTAGTATGCTTTCTTTGAATATCCAGAATGCTAATGATGATCGCACTAGTCATGATAAAAAGGTTTCTTATAAGCATGTCAATTTTTGTGGAGTGCATAAAATTTGTGAAGACATGCCTTATAGGGATGATAGATTTTGTAAGAAGCATAAACATGATAAAACCAACTTGTTCCTTAAAGTGATAGGTAAGTTTGCTACGAAATTATGCTCTCTTCATCCCATTACTTGTGAACTTTGCAATAAGGTTGGCCATCTTAATTTTCAATGCATACTTTTTCATGATCGAATCATGGCCAAATATTGTAATGACTTGATCACCTTGAACTTTATAATGAGATTTTTCTATTTTTGGGGTGTGAAGAATTGACACATAAAAATAGTTGGTCTGAAGTATTCATTCTCACAAACGACATTGAAACTAATCTAAAGGAAATCTATATGTTTTGTGTGGAAAATTGCAATGAGAATGCTTATATAGCCAACTATAGAAAGACAGGAAAACCAATAGAATATAAAAGAAATGCTAATGGAAGGGTAAAGATCCCCCATTTCCCTCCTATTTTCTCTCATGATGAAACAGGTAATGAGGAGGAGCTTCCCATCCAACCAATCTCTTCAATAAGACGCTCAGAAAAATTAAATAAACCCACACATAATGTGGTGAAGAAGAACAAAAGAAGGAAAAGTAGAGGTAAAGAGGTATCTCTCCCAAATAATGTTGCTCCTATTATTGTTGTGCCTCATGAGAATGAATCAAAAATAATTGTGGAAGATGATACACTTGATGATGATTTTTTTATGCCTATTGCTTGTTGTGATGATTATGATTGGGAAGATAATGATACTTCTTATAATCTTGAAAATCTTTTTGGCACCAACTTGGGAAATTATGATGATAATAATTGTTATACCATTGGTGCTATTCATACTATTGATGATAAGAGTGATTATGCTAATGATATGCAAACCCACAAGCTTGGGGATGCTATGTTTGACTGGAATGACATGTTTGAGAATTTATTTGCTGCAAATAATGTTTATCCTAAGCTTGGGGATGCTATGCTTAATGAGGATGATCTTTTTATTCCCCCTACTTTTGATGAGCAAATTTATTATGATGATAGCATGCCTCCTATCTATGATGATTGCAATAAAAATGAAAGTGGGCTTGGAAGAGTGTCAACTTTAGGTAATAATTATCCCACTATTTTGGAGGGTGTTCAATCTTATAATAATGATAAAAGTGGATTTGGAGAGGTCATGACTTTATTTAATGTTGAATCCACAACTTTGGAAGAGGTTTCAATTGATTATGATGAGAACAAAGTTGCCACTTATGATGATTATTGTGATGATACTTATGTTATTAAAAGTAGTGATGATTATTATTATAAAACTTGTCATAATTATGAATACCCTTTTACTGAACATTACTCTTTTAATTTGGAAACATTTTTTAGTATTCAAGTTTCATATGATACTCCCACTATTATGAATGAGAAGAAATTTGCTTATGTGGAGAGTAATAAATTTTCTATGCTTGTGGATCATGAAAAGAATACTTTATGTGATATTTATATTGTTGAATTTATTCATGATGCCACTGAAAATTATTATGAGAGAGGAACATATGCTTTTAGGAGTTGCAATAATATTAAGTTTCCTCTCTATGTGTTGAAAGTTTTGAAGTCATGCTTATTTTGCCTTCCTATGCTAGTTGATTCTTGCTCCCATAAGTTGTTTGCTCACAAAATCCCTATGCATAGGAAGTGGGTTAGGCTTAAATGTGCTTGCCATATGTTGCATGATGCTCCCATTGTGTTTCAATTCTTTACTTTTATGTGAGCATCATTGAAATCATCATGCCTAGCTAAAAAGGCATTAAAAAGCTTGTTGGGAGACAACCCAATAATTATCCTTACTATTTTCGTGTGTACAAATGATTAAGATACTTTAGTAATCATGTCTTATATGTTTTCTTTCAATAATGTGCCAAGTAAAGCCTTTGGGATGGTGTGGATACTTGTTGATTTGATTATGTGCAAAAACAGAAACTTTTGCGTCCAGTACTGGAATTTTTTTTCTGCACTGGAGCGTGAGAAAATTCTGAAATTTTTACACAGTATTGGGTTACAAATTTTTTACGTTTTCCTAATTTGTCAGAATTTTTGGAGGTACAGAAGTATGCTTTTTAATTCTCTCACTACATGCTGTTCTGTTTATGACAGATTCTGTTTTTATTGCATAGTTTGCTTGTTTTAGTGTTTCCATAGCTTATATTGAGTAATATAAATTGTGGAAATGATGGAATACAGTAGGTATTATGTGAGAACAATTATGAATCATTTCTTGACAGTACCAAAGTGGATGATTTATTTTCATACTAACCTATCTCACGGAGTTTCGTTAAGTTTTATGTGATTGAAGTTTTCAAGTTTTGGGTGAGATATCGATATGAGGAGAATAAGGAGCGGCAAGACCCTAAGCTTGGGGATGCCCAAGGCATCCCAAGGTAATATTCAAGGAAGACTCAAGCGTCTAAGCTTGGGGATGCCCCGGAACGCATCCCCTCTTTCGTCTTCAACATTATCGGTAACCTCACTTGGAGCTACATTTTTATTCATCACATAATATGAGTTTTGCTTGGAGCATCATTTTCTTTTGTTGATATTTTCTTGTTGTTATCAATAATCATCTTTTGTATCTTTTATTTCAATAAAATGCCAATTATAGCCTTTACCATGCTCAGTTTGCAAGTTTATGTGTTGCTGTTTGAAAACAGAAAGTTTTCTGTTATGTCCTGAATTTATGTGAATTGTCAGAACATGATAAATATCTGAAATTTTTACACAGTAAGCATGCATGAGTTCCCTATCACTTGGTAATTTTTCAGAATTTTTGGATTTAGAGAAGTATGAATGTTTATTCCCCCTTTACAGACTATTCTGTTTAGACAGATTTCGGTTATAGTTGCATTGTTTGCATATGTTTGCTTGTTTAATGTTTCTATTTGTGGATAGGAGTATTAAATATGTAGAGGCATTTAGTATGCAATGTTTAATTATAATTTTAGTGATTTTCTACAGTAGAAAATGTTAAGGTTTTGAGTTGATTTATACTAACTTATCTCATGAGTTCTTGTTGAGTTTTGTGTGGATGAAGTTTTTAAGATTTAGGAGAAGCCATGATATGAGAGGAATTAAGGATACACAAGAGCTCAAGCTTGGGGATGCCCAAGGCTCCCCAAGATAACATTCCAAGAAGTCTCTAGCAACTAAGCTTGGGGATGCCCCGGTAGGCATCCCACCTTTCTTCATCAACACCTATCGGTTAGCCTAAGTTTTTACTTGTTCACATGATATGTGCTATTCTTGGAGTGTCCTTTTCTTTTCATTTTGTTTGCTGTTTAATAATATCATTAGATCTGAAAGTTTTTATTGAGAGAGAGTCTTCACATAGTTACCTATTCACTTAACTACTCTTTGTTCTTCACTTATATCTTTTGTAGTAGTTTGTCATTTACTCTCGTGCTTCACTTATATCCCAAGAGTAAATTGCTGAATGAATTGAATATCATAAAGTTGAAATTATATGTGTTTCATATGCTTGTCCCATGGGGAGTAGTGACTTCACATAAAAGAAGTATAAGTGGTAGAATTTATTGAAAGTTAGCAAGCACAACATTGGTCACTTGAACAATTCATGAAAGAATATTGAAGGAAGAGAGATTTCACATATAAATATGCTATCTTGGACATCTTCTATGATTGTGAGCCCCCATTAATTATTTTCAACCTTGATCAAGTAGTTGATGTTGGACAATGAAGACAACGTAATGGGTTATGTTTGTTTATATTCACATAGAAGTTATATGTTCTTGGATCCTCTAACATGTGGTGCTTGCTCATAATCTTTTGCTAGCCAAAATTTCGTACTAAGCAGAAATACTACTTGTACATCCAAAAACCCTTAAACCCAGTTTCTTGCCATGAGAGTCCACTATATCTACCTATGGATTGAATAAGATCCTTCAAGTAAGTTGTCATCGGTGCAAAAGCAATAAAAATTGCTCCTAAATATGTATGATCTTTTATTGTAAGGGAAAATAAGCTTTGTACGAACTTGTGATGGTGAAGAAATAAAAGCGACGGACTGCATAATAAAGGTTGCTATCACAAGGGGCAATATAAAGTGACGTTCCTTTGCATTAAGAGCTTGCACATCCAAAAATAAAAAGCGCATGACAACCTCTGCTTCCCTCTGCGAAGGGCCTATCTTTTACTTTATGTATTTACTTTTATGCAAGAGTTAATAGTGTTCTTCTCTATTCCGTTTTTATTTTCTCTCTTGGCAAGCATAATGTGGTGGGGAAAGATCCAGGCACATATATCCAGTTGAATATAGGTGATCATGAGTTATTATTGTTGACATTATCCCTGAGATAAATAAGTTGGGAGGTAAAACATTAAGCCCCTATCTTCCTATGTGTTTGACTGAAACGGTTTGTTCTAAAAATATGCTTTGAGTGTCAGCAATCATGGAAGACTATATGATAGTTGAGTATGTGGAATTTGCTAAATCAAAGCTCTTACATAAACCCTTCCTGAAAATAAGATGAATTGCAATTGTTTGATGACTGAGAACATAGTTTGGTAGTTTTCAAGAAAGTTTATGATCTATACTTTAGCATGTGACTAGCTTGCTACTTGATCATGAGAAGTTTTATAAGATGAGCTATTGTTTATGATATATAATGATGCTAGAAAAAGTGATTGAAATCATCATTGATCAAACTTGTGCACTATGCTAGCATTCACACTTCATAAATTATTTATTTTATCATTTACCTACTCGAGGACGAGCAGGAATTAAGCTTGGGGATGCTGATACGTCTCCAACGTATCTATAATTTATGAAGTATTTTTTTTTTGCGAAAGGAAAACTTTCTTTAATTAACGACAACCATTACAATCCTGCTGACATAAAAGGTTAATCTCATCAGGCACACAATGCAACCAAACCGTAGTTTTAGGCAAAGAGCGTCCTAACTAGGCTAGCATATGAGGAAATTTATTTTGCTCACATTTAACTAAACTAAAAACATGCTCACGACTACGTAAAAGATGTCTGGCATCTCCTACTAGGACCGCTACTGGTGATCTATTTGGCTCTGGTGCTTTGATCATATGTGTGAGTGTAGAGCAGTCCGTTTCGACCATGAGTTTGTCCGGACTATGAGCAAGCGCCAGGTTTAAACCTTCTAGCAGTGCTGCTGCTTTAGCTTCCATAGCACTATTGCATCTCTGAATGAATCTACAAGAAGCAAAGACAGTTGCGCCTGTGCGATCCCGTAGGATCATGCCGGCACCTCCTGTGCCCTCCTCCTCTTGCCAAGAACCATCTATGTTAAGTGTTACCCATCCCAAGGGGGGTTTCATCCAACTCTCTGTGGTACTGCTAGCGCTCGGCAGCTTTTTATGTGGGCTGATCCTAGCACGACGCCCGCTGTAGTTGATCACGGTCTTCCCTTTGGCGATGTCTGCATCAGGGTGCTGTTGGATGTTGAGTAATGTGTGGGTGTAGCCTGGTAGGAATCTGCTCGATGCTGCTACTGTGGGCGCAGGCTTCTCATGATATACCTCATTTCGGACATGCCAGTTTCGCCAGAGTGTCATGATCACAGGTAGGCGCTCCTCGTCTGAGCAGCGATCAAGTAAATGGAGGATCCACTCGGACCCTGTGTTGTCAACAGTTTCCAACTTGGGCATATTCCAGAATTTCGCCATCTCCATCCATAATCGCCGGGCTAGGGGGCATCTGCAAAGGGCATGGAAAGTGGTCTCCCGTTCCATTCCACATAAAATACATATGTCAGAAACCTCAAGCTTCCTTTTATGCTTATTTTCATGAGTAGCGAGCGAGTTTGTCGCAACACGCCATGCAAACACACGTACCTTCGGGGGAGCAGGGCACCCCCACACTGCCTTCCAGATGGCACGGGTGCCATCCGGTGCCCTGCTCGTGGCACACGCAGTAGTGCTTGTTCTTCCCTCCAGTGCTAGTTTGTACACGCTGCGGACACTGAAGCTGCCGCGGGAGTCCGGGCCCCAAGCAAGGACATCGTCCAGTCCCCATGGGCTGGTCTTAATTGCCAAGATTTGCTCCACGTCCGGGCCAGTGAAAAATTGTTGAAGAAGATCCACCCGCCACCGGCCGTTCCCATCCAGGAGTTCGGACACCCGCCGAAGCCGGCAAGTGCCCCTCGCTGTAATTGGCCTGTAGGATGTAGGCCGCGGGATCCAGGGGTCACGCCATATACGGACCCTCTCACCATTGCCCACACGCCATAGCAGCCCCTGTTTAAGCAGCTCGAGTCCAATTTATGAAGTATTCATGCCATGTTTACAACAATTTTATATGGTTTTGGTAGGATTTGAATGGAACTAACCCGGAATGACGTTGTTTTCAGCAGAACTACCGTAGTGTTGTTTTTTGTGCAGAAATAAAAGTTCTCGGATTGGGCTGAAAATTTACGGTGATTTTTTATGGACCAAAAGAGACCCTCGAAGCTTCGAGGAAGGACCAGAAGCCTCATGAGGAAGCAACAAGCCTGGGGGGCGCGCCCTCCTCCCAGGGCACGCCTACCGAGCTTGTCGCTCCCTCGTGGGCCCCCCTGGCGTGAATCCAATGCTAAAAAATCCTATAAATATAGAAAACCCTGAAAAGAAACCTAGAACTTCCACGCCACCGCCGCAAGCCTCTGTACCGAAGCGATCTTATCCGGAACCCTGTTCCGGCACCCTGCCGAAGGGGGAAATCATCACCGGAGGCTTCATCATCCTGGCATTCTCCATGATGAGGAGGGAGTAGTTCACCCTCGGGGCTAAGGGTATGTACCAGTAGCTATGTGTTTGATCTCTCTCTCTCTCTCGTGTTCTTGATTTGGCACGATCTTGATGTATCGCGAGCTTTGTTAATATAGTTGGATCATATGGTGTGTCTTCCCTCTCTATCTTCTTGTGATGAATTGAGTCTTTCCCTTTGAGGTTTCATTATTGTCGGATTGAATACTTTGGATTTGAGAACACTTGATGTATGTCTTGCATGTGGATACCCGTGGTAACAATGGGGTATTCTATGGAGTCACTTGATGTATGTTTTGGTAATCAACTTGCGGATTCCCGTGACCTTGGGGTAATCTAGGCATATGGGCTGGTACATGTTTTCATCTTCTTTTCTCCGATAGAAACTTTGGGGTACTCTTTGAAGTTCTTTGTGTGGATTGAATATTATGAATCTGAAATTGTTTGATGCATATCGAATAATTATCTCACGGATACTTGTGGTGACATTGGAGTATCTAGGTGACACTAAAGTTAATTGATGCGTATCATGTGGTGTTATTTTAGTACGAACTCTAGGGCTATTTGTGACACTTATAGGGATGGCTCAATAGATTGATCGGAAAAAATAACTTTGAGGTGATTTCGTACCCTACAACAATTTCATCTTATGTTCTCCGCTAATAGGAACTTTAGAGTGATTCTTTATCGCACGTTGAGGGATTGTTATATGATTCAGTTATGTTAGCACTGTTGAGAGATTGCACTAGTGAAAGTATGAACCCTAGGCCTTGTTTTCAAGCATTGCAATACCGTTTGTGCTCCCTTTTATCACTTGCTACCTTGCTATTTTTATATTTTTAGATTACAAAAACCTATATCTACTATCCATACTACACTTGTATCACCATCTCTTCGCCGAACTTGTGCACCTATACAATTTACCATTGTATTGGGTGTGTTGGGGACACAAGTGATTTCTTGTATTTGATTGCAGGGTTGTTTGAGAGAGACCATCTTCATCCTACACCTCCCACGGATTGATAAACCTTAGGTCATCCACTTGAGGGAAATTTGCTGCTGTCCTACAAAACTCTACACTTGGAGGCCCAACAAAGTCTACAAGAATAAAAGTTGCGTAGTAGACATCAATACATCACCTAAAGCATGAGTGTTGTCGCTGCTACTCGGCATCTACAGAGAACACATGCGAAATTCAGAAAAGGGGGATAAGCATAAAGCTAAAAACTTGGTAGCAAGATGTCTAGACATGTCATGTAATAATTTGGAAAATGTATGGCTATTTGTTCATGTTGTGTGACTTGGGCGCCCATGATCTGTAAATCGACAATAACTAATTGGAACAAATACAGCTTATATGTACTAGTTAGAAAGGTAGATAATGAACATATATACGCTCTCCGTTATTTTATAGCCAATTTGGGAACATACAGAACCAAATAGGAAGAGGGATCACGAGGAAATATGCCTCACCACGATGGAGAGCGGTGACTGAGAGGTTTTTGTGCAAACCCGGCAGGAGAGGCGAGGGTTACAGGATCGATATGCTCGAGGGCGGCAGGCGAGCAAACGAAGATGGCGAGGTGCGGGTAGCCACGTGTTGGGAATGGCAGTGAAGGTAGGGTTGACGCCGAAGAGCAGGCACACGGCCGGGTTGAGCACGTCAGCGCCGGAAAGGGTTTTGTTGTGGATCTGGGGGAGGGGGAGCTGGCGATGGAGTTTTGGTAGAATATGCGGACTATTGAGTGAGACGGGGGGATGTTGGCGGCTTCGGTGAAAAAAGAGCGCCGGTCGCCGCGCGGAAAGGCCTATGCAAACGGATGCATCTACGAGCCCGTGTGCACAAACAACATAATTTCGTTTGAAATGAAGATGTGCAATTTTGAAACTTACACGTGGCCTCATCGTTTCGCCTCGAATTTTTTTCCATGGTACGCAATCACCATTATACCCTAGGTTTGATTTTCTGGTGCATTTCAGGTCTCGTTTGCTATATTTAAGCCATTTTTCGCATTTACCATGCATTTAGTGCATATAAATCAAAACCCTACTGCAACTACATGTGGGTGTTAGCAAAGAAGGTGTAAAAATCATTTCTGTGTCGCTTTGCGAGTTTTCATTCATTGTCCGAGAACCAGGAAGAATTTTCAAACATTTCGGCCGCGAGATGCGGCCACTGGCGTAGGGCTTGTTGGTAATTTAATTACATGAAATGCGGATGGACTTCGAAAATCACGAAAATCGGTGTGTCACTATGGCGCGATCTCAAGACCCAGTGGAAAAATTTTGGTAAAGTTTGGCACAAGTTACGATGATCGCTCCTTGGAAACTGGAGCATCTCACAAGAAGGATCATAGTTCCCAAAAGGAGACGTGGTAATTCGGACTCCAATCATCGGTGACTTCATCGTTTCGCCTCGAAATTTTTTCCACGGTATGCAATCACCATTACACCTCAGTATAGATTTTCTGGCGCATTTCGGGTCTCGTTTGCTATATTTAAGCCATTTTTTTGCATTTACTATGCATTTTGTGCATATAAATCAAATCCCAACCGCAACTACATGTGCGTGTTGACAAAGAAGGTCTAAAAAATCATTTGTGTGTCGCTTTGCGTGTTTTCATTCATTGTCCAAGGAATGGGAAGAATTTTCAAACATTTTGGATGCGAGATGCGGCCACCGGCGTAGGTCTTATTTGTATTTTAATTACAGGAAATGCAGATGGAGTCCGAAAATCACGAAAATCAGTGTGTCACCGTGGCGTGCTCTCAAGACCCCGTGGAAAATTTTTGGTAAAGTTTGGCACAAATTTGGATGACCGCTCCTTGGAAACTAGAGCATCTCACAAGAAGGATCATAGATTCCAAAAGGAGACGTGGCAATTCGAACTCCAGTCACCAGTGACTTCATCGTTTCGCCTTGAATTTTTTTCCACAGTACGCAATCACTATTATACCCTAGGTTTGATTTTCTGGCGCATTTCAGGGCTCGTTTCCTATATTTAAGCCATTTCTTGCATTTACGGAGCATTTAGTGCATATAAATCAAATCCCAACTGCAGTTGCATGTGGTGATGAAAGGGATGAGCATTGCTGTTCGATTAGGGTGCATCCAACGGTGCAGACGTATGATCCGTGGGATTTGGGTTCTGGCCAATCAGAACGCACGACTCACATCACGCGCAGTAGGGGTCATCAGCCACGATTTGGTAGGAACACGGCTTTCATGAATGAACCGTGTGTTATTGGAAAACATTTGCATCAAGGAGCATCATAATTTCGTTTGAAATGAAGACGTGGTAATTTTGAAATGAAGACGTGAGTTCATTGTTTCGCCTCGAAATTTTTTCCATGGTACGCAATCACCATTATACCCTAGGTTTGATTTTCTGGTGCATTTTAGGTCTCGTTTGCTACATTTAAGCCATTTTTTGCATTTACCATGCATTTAGTGCATATAAATCAAAACCCTACTGCAACTACATGTGGGTGTTAGCAAAGAAGGTGTAAAAATCATTTATGTGTCGCTTTGCGAGTTTTCATTCATTGTCCGAGAAACTGGTAGAATTCTCAAACATTTCGGCCACGAGATGCAGCCACCGGCATAGGGCTTGTTGGTATTTTAATTGCAGGAAATGCAGATGGACTCCGAAAATCATGAAAATCAGTGTCACCATGGCATGCTCTCAAGACCCATTGGAAAAAATTTGGTAAAGTTTGGCACAAGTTACGATGATCGATCCTTGGAAACCAGAGCATCTCACAAGAAGGATCATAGTTTCCAAAAGGAGATGTGCAATTCGGACTCCAATCGTCGGTGACTTCATCGTTTCGCCTCAAAAAAAATTCCATGGTACGCAATAACCATTACATAGCAGCATTGATTTTCTGGCGCATTGCGGGTCTCGTTTGCTATATTTAAGCCAATTTTTGCTTTTACCATGCATTTTGTGCATATAAATCAAATCCCAATCGCAACTACATGTGGGTGTTGGCATAGAAGGTCTAAAAAATCATTTGTGTGTCGCTTTGCGTGTTTTCATTCATTGTCCAAGGAATGGGAAGAATTTTCAAACATTTCAGATGCGAGATGCGGCCACCGGTGTAGGTCTTGTTGGTATTTTAATTACAGGAAATGCAAATGGACTCCAAAAATCACGAAAATCGGTGTGTCACCGTGGCTTGCTCTCAAGACCCCGTGGAAAAATTTTGGTAAAGTTTGGCACAAGTTTGGATGATCGCTCCTTGGAAACCGGAGCAGCTTGAGACGTCTCCGTCGTATCTATAATTTTTGATTGTTTCATGCCAATGTCCTACAATTTCCACATACTTTTGGCAACATTTTATATGATTTCTTGGACTAACATATTGATCCAGTGCCCAGTGCTAGTTCCTGTTTTTTGCTTCTTTTTTGTTTCGTAGAGAATCCATATCAAACGAAGTCCAAACACGATAAAATTTTACGGAGAATTATTTTGGAATATATGTGATTTTTGGGAGGTGGAATCAACGCAAACGGAGCCCACAGGCTCCACAAGGCAACAGGCCACGCCCCCCCCTAGGCCGCGCGGTGATGCCTTGTGGGCACATCGTAAGTCGGTTGGGGCTCTTCTTTGGCTGCAAGGAAGCTTATGTCGAGAAAAAAATCATGTTAAAATTTTAGCGCAATCAGAGTTACGGATCTCCGAGAATATAAGAAACGGTTTTCGGCCAGAAAACGGGGACGCGAAACAGAAGAGAAACAGAGAGAGAGAGATCCAATCTCGGAGGGGCTCCTCCCCTCCGGGAGCCATGGCGGCCATGGACCAGAGGGGAAACTCTCCTCCCATCTAGGGGGGAGGCCAAGGAAGAAGAAGAAGGGGGGGCGCTCTCCCCCTCTCTCCCGGTGGCGCCGGAACGCCGCCGGGGCAATCATCGTGACGGCGATCTACACCAACAACTTCGCCGCCGTCAACACCAACTCTCTCCCCCTCTATGCAGCGGTGTAACACCTCTTATCCCCGTTGTAATCTCTACTTAAACATGGTGCTTAATGCTACATATTATTATCCAATGATGTGTTGCCATCCTATGATGTTTGAGTAGATTTCTTTTGTCTTATGGGTTGATTGATGATCGTGATTGGTTTGAGTTGTATGTTTTATTTTGGTGCTGTCCTATGGTGCCCTCCGTGTCGCGCAAGCATGAGGGATTCCCGCTGTAGGGTTTGCAATACGTTCATAATTCTCTTATAGTGGGCGGCTAGAGTGACAGAAGCTTACACCCGAGTAAGGGGGTTGTTGCGTATGGGAGTAAAGGGGACTTGTTACTTAATGCTATGGTTGGGTTTTACCTTAATGATCTTTGGTAGTTGCGGATGCTTGCTAGAGTTCCAATCATAAGTGCATATGATCCAAGTACGGAAAGTATGTTAGCTCATGCCTCTCCCTCATATAAAATTGCAATAATGATTACCGGTCGAGTTATCGATTGCCTAGGGACAAATCCTTCTCTTGTGTTACAAAAGATTTCTACTAAACAACTAACTTTTATTATCTCGCAAAGTACTCGTAGTTTTATTCTTGTAAAGTAGTTCTAGCATTACACCTACAAAGTACTTCTAGTTTCATACTTGTTCTAGGTAAAGCAAACGTTAAGTGTGCGTAGAGTTGTATCGGTGGTCGATAGAACTTGAAGGGAATATTAATTCTACCTTTAGCTCCTCATTGGGTTCGACACTCTTATTTATCGAGAAAGGCTACAACTGATCCCCTATACTTGTGGGTTATCAAGACCTTTTTTTGGTGCCGTTGCCAGGGAGCAATAGCGTGGGGTTAATATTCTCGTGTGTGCTTGTTTGCTTTATCACTAAGTAGATTTTAATTTCTATCACTAAGTAGTTTTTATTTTGTGTTGTTGTTTTCTATCTTTAGTTATGGGTAGGAAACATAAAATACCAAAAAAAATTAGTTGTACTTGCTAAACCAATGGTTGAAGAACCACCCAAAATCTTTCATACTGCTGAAGCTTTCTACTTGGATCATCTTCGATCCCTTTGTGCTCGTGCTGAAAACCCAACTAGCTCAGTTGAGGGAAAATCATTAGAGACCATGCTTATTTTGTGCGACACTGCTTGTCTCAAAAAGGGAAACTCTTATGGCATCATATTAATACTTTGAATTGTTATGCTTGGAATTTATGTGAAATACATGATTTTACTTGTTGTTCTGAAAACCCTAAAAAACACCTTCAGTACCAATGTGAGTTTAAGGATAATGGAATCTTATCTTCTTATGCCAAGGGTGTTTATAGTTACTATGATATTGAACAAATTGAAGAATTTGTTGCTTTTAAGGGTGCTTATGAAATTGCTTCTTTGATTGAAAAGTGTGATGCTACTCTTTACAAATCTGAAAATTTTGCCGTACTTAAATATTGCTATGAAAACTATGCTTCTAATGCTTATGTTAAAGAATATATTGAGGACACCTCCGCTGTCCAAGAAGAGACTAATGTTTTGCAGGAATCTATGGAAGAAGAAATTGCTGAAACTGTGAGCTCATTAGATGAAAAAGATGACGAGGAGAGCGAAGAACAAAAGGAGGAAGAGCGGATTAGCTACCCGTGCCCACCTTCTAATGAGAGTAACTCTTCAACTCATACATTGTTTAATTTCCCTTCGTGCTTACCGAAGGATGAATGCTATGATAATTGGTATGACCCCTTGGATTCGTTTGAAATATCCCTTTTTGATGAAATTGATGCTTGCTATTCTTGTGGCCATGATGCCAATTTTAATTATACTTGTGGAGATGAACTTGCTATAGTTCCTTATGTTAAACATGAAATTGTTGCTATTGCACCCACACATGATAGTCCTATTATCTTTTTGAATTCTCCCAACTACACTATATCGGAGAAGTTTGTGCTTATTAAGGATTATATTGATGGGTTGCGTTTTACCATTGCACATGATAATTTTGATGGATATAATATGCATGTGCTTGCTGCTCCTAATTGCAATTATTATGAGAGAGGAACTACATCTCCGCCTCTCTATGTTTACAATACGATAAAATTGCAAGAAACTGTTTATGCTATGTATCGACCTTTATTATGTGTGCATGAATTGTTCTTTTATGACATGCCGACGCATAGGAAGAGAGTTAGACTTTGTTATTGCATGATATATGTTGCTTTGTGCTCACTAATAAATTACAAATCATTGTTAATTAAAATTGGCTTTGATATACCTTGGGATCCGGGTGGATCGATTACTTGAGCACTTTATGCCTAGCTTAATGGCTTTAAAGAAAGCGCTACCTAGGAGACAACTCAGAAGTTTCAGAGAGTCATTTTATTCTGTTGTGTGCTTTTAAAAAGTTTAAAAACAAAAAAATATAGAGGGGAACCTAAAACTTTTTCAAAAAGAAAAGTGAAAGTGAGAAAGACGAGCACCGTTGAAGTGGGGGATATCCTTGAACTTTGTTCATGCCCATGGAAAATTTGTAAATCTTGAATTACATCAACTTTTCAACAAAAATAATTATCCACTTGTACAAATACATTGTATTATAAAAATAATGTGCCAAGATTTACCTTTAGGATGTTTAAATTGCTTGTTTGGTATGTGCTGTGAAAAAACAGAAACTTTTGCTGTAGTGCTTGAATTTTAATGTTTTACTGGAGCATGAAAAAATCTGAAATTTTTACACAGTACTTCTATGAATTTTTTTTATTTTTTCCTAATTTTTCATAATTTTTTGAGTTACAGAAGTATATATTTCATTTGCATCTTTACAGACTGTCCTGTTTTCACAGATTGCTGTTATAGTTTCTTTATTTGCGTATGTTTGAAATCTTGCTGAGCCCCATTGACTTGGGAGCCATAGAATTGTGATAGCATATAGTGGATAATGTTTGATTATAATTTTACAATAATGTTACATCAGGGCATGATGGGATTTGATGTTATATGTACTAACCCCTCTAATAAAAAGTTCGGTTAAGTTTTGTGTGGATGAAGTGTTCGAAGATCGAGGAGGTATCGATATGAGGAGAATAAGGAGAGGCAAGAGTTCAAGCTTGGGGATGCCCAAGGCACCCCAAGTAAATATTCAAGGAGACTCAAGCGTCTAAGCTTGGGGATGCCCCGGAAGGCATCCCATCTTTCTTCGACAATTATCGGTATGTCTCGGTTTTTGTTTTGTTCACATGCTATGCGTAAATTCTTGGAGCGTCGTGTGCTTTTTATTTTTATTTTAATAATGCACCATGCGGGTATGAGATAGTCCTTGGTTGATTTATAGAATGCTCTTTGCACTTCACTTATATCTTTTGAGTATGGCTTTATAGAATGCTTCATGTGCTTCGCTTAAATTATTTGAAGTTTGGATGCCTATTTCTCTACATATAGAAAATTGTTGTTTGTAGAATGCTCTTTTGCTTCACTTATATTTATTAGAGTGTGGGCAAGTATTTTGTAGAAAGAATTAAACTCTCATGCTTCACTTATATCTATTTAGAGAGTCAACAGGAATTGGTCATTCACATGGTTAGTCATAAAATCCTACATAAAACTTGTAGATCACTGAATATGATAAGTTTGATTCCTTGCAATAGTTTTGCGATATTAATATGGTGATATGTGGGAGGTACTAGTGAATGATTGTGGTTTAGTAAGAATATTGATGTTAAGGTTTGTGATTCCCGAAGCATGCACGTATGGTCTGTCGTTATGCTAAGAAGTTGGAGCATGATTTATTATTGATTGTCTACCTTATGAGTGGCGGTCGGGGACGAGCGATGGTCTTTTCCTACCAATCTATCCCACTGGGGGCATGCGTAGTAGTACTTTGCTTCGAGGGCTAATAAACTTTCGCAATAAGTATGTGAGTTCTTTATGACTAATGTGAGTCCATGGATTATACGCACTCTCAGCTTTCCGCAATTTGCTAGCCTCTTCGGTACCGTGCATTGCCCTTTCTCACCTCGAGAGTTGGTGCAAACTTCGCCGGTGCATCCAAACCCCGTGATATGATACGCTCTATCACACATAAGCCTCCTTATATCTTCCTCAAAACAGCCACCATACCTACCTATTATGGCATTTCCATAGCCATTTCGAGATATATTGCCATGCAACTTCCATCATCATCATATACATGACTTGAGCATTCATTGTCATATTGCTTTGTATGATCGTAAGATAGCTAGCATGATATTTTCATGGCTTGTCCATTTTTTGATACCTTTGCTACGCTAGATCATTGCACATCCTGGTACACTGCCAGAGGCATTCATATAGAGTCATCTTGTATAGATTTTTTTTATCGAGTTGTAAATAAATAAAAGTGTGATGATCATCATTATTAGAGCATTGTCCCAGCGAGGAAAGAATGGTGGAGACTAATGAGTCCTCAAAAAAGTGGGGATGAGGTCCATGAGACTGTTCTAAAAAAAAGAGGCCAAAAAGAGCCCACAAAAAAAAGAGAAAACAAAAATAAATGAAATGAGAGAAAAAGAGAGAAGGGGCAATGTTACTATCCTTTTTCCACGCTTGTGCTTCAGAGTAGCACTATGTTATTCATATAGAAAGTCTCCTATGTTGTCACTTTCATATACTAGTGGGAATTTTTCATTATAGAACTTGGCTTGTATATTCCGATGATGGGCTTCCTCAAATGCCCGAGGTCTTCATGAGCAAGCAAGTTGGATGCACACCCACTTAGTTTTTAGTTTGAGCTTTCATACACTTATAGCTCTTAGTGCATCCGTTGCATGGCAATCCCTACTCCTCGCATTGATATCGATTGATGGGCATCTCCATAGCCCGTTGATCCGCCTAGTTGATGCGAGACTTTCTCCCTTTTTGTCTTCTCCTTATTGATCCCTACCACCGCATTCTATTCCATCTATAGTGCTATATCCATCGCTTGCGCTCATGTATTGCGTGGGGGTTGAAAAAGCTAAAGCGCGTTAAAAAGTATGAACCAATTGCTCGGCTTGTCATCGGGGTAGTGCATGATATATACTTTATGTTAAGAAGATGGAGCATGACAGGATTATATGATTTTGTAGGGATAACTTTCTTTAGCATTTTTATTTTGAAAGGCATGGTTGTTTGTTGGTATGCCTGAGTATTGATGTCTTTATATCAAATTATAAACTATTGCTTTGAATCACTCGTGTCTTAATATTCATGCCATGATTAGATTACATGATCAAGGTTATGCTAGGTAGCATTCCACATCAAAAAATATATTTTTTATCATGTACCTACTCGAGGACGAGCGGGAATTAAGCTTGGGGATGCTGATACGTCTCCGTCGTATCTATAATTTTTGATTGTTTCATGCCAATATCCTACAATTTCCACATACTTTTGGCAACATTTTATATGATTTCTTGGACTAACATATTGATCCAGTGCCCAGTGCTAGTTCCTGTTTTCTGCTTGTTTTTTATTTCATAGAGAATCCATATCAAACGAAGTGCAAACGCGATAAAATTTTACGGAGAATTGTTTTGGAATATATGTGATTTTTGGGAGGTGGAATCAACGCAAATGGAGGCCCACAGGCTCCACAAGGCAACAGGCCACGCCCCCCTAGGCCGCACGGTGATGCCTTGTGGGCACACCGTAAGTCAGTTGGGGCTCTTCTTCGGCCGCAAGGAAGCTTATATCGAGAAAAAAATTGTGTTAAAATTTCAGCGCAATCGGAGTTACGGATCTCCGGGAATATAAGAAACGGTTTTCGGCCAGAAAACGGGGACGCGAAACAGAAGAGAAACAGAGAGAGAGATCCAATCTCGGAGGGGCTCCTCCCCTTCGGGAGCCATCGCGGCCATGGACCAGAGGGGAAACTCTCCTCCCATCAAACATTTCGGCCGCGAGATGCGGCCACTGGCGTAGGGCTTGTTGGTAATTTAATTGCATGAAATGCGGATGGACTTCGAAAATCACGAAAATCAGTGTGTCACCATGGTGCGATCTCAAGACCCAGTGGAAAAAAATTGGTAAAGTTTGGCACAAGTTACGATGATCGCTCCTTGGAAACCGGAGCATCTCACAAGAAGGATCATAGTTCCCAAAAGGAGACGTGGCAATTCGGACTCCAATCATCAGTGACTTCATTGTTTCGCCTCAAAAAAAATTCCACGGTATGCAATCACCATTACACCTTAGTATAGATTTTCTGGCGCATTTCGGATCTCGTTTGCTATATTTAAGCCATTTTTTTGCATTTACTGTGCATTTTGTGCATATAAATCAAATCCCAACCGCAACTACATGTGGGTGTTGGCAAAGAAGGTCTAAAAAATCATTTGTGTGTCGCTTTGCGTGTTTTCATTCATTGTCCAAGGAATGGGAAGAATTTTCAAACATTTCGGATGCGAGATGCGGCCACCGGCGTAGGTTTTGTTGGTATTTTAATTACAGGAAATGCAGATGGAGTCCAAAAATCACGAAAATCGGTGTGTCACCGTGGTGTGCTCTCAAGACCCCGTGGAAAACTTTTGGTAAGGTTTGGCACAAGTTTGGATGACCGCTCCTTGGAAACTAGAGCATCTCACAAGAAGGATCATATTTTCCAAAAGAAGACGTGGCAATTCGAACTCCAGTCACCGGTGACTTCATCATTTCGCCTTGAATTTTTTTCCACAGTACGCAATCACTATTATACCCTAGGTTTGATTTTCTGGCACATTTCGGGGCTCGTTTGCTATATTTAAGCCATTTTTTGCATTTACCGAGCATTTAGTGCATATAAATCAAATCCCAACTGCAACTGCATGTGGTGATGAAAGGGATGAGGATTGTTGTTCGATCAGGGTGCATCCAACGGTGCAGACGTACGATCCGTGGGGTTTGGGTTCTGGCCAATCAGAACGCACAACTCACATCGCGTGCAGTAGGGGTTATCAGCCACGGTTTGGTAGGAACACGGCTTTCATGAATGAACCGTGTGCTATTGGAAAACATTTGCATCAAGGAGCAGCATAATTTCGTTTGAAATGAAGACGTGAGTTCATTGTTTCGCCTCGAAATTTTTTCCATGGTACGCAATCATTATTATACCCTAGGTTTGATTTTCTGGTGCATTTTAGGTCTTGTTTGCTACATTTAAGCCATTTTTTGCATTTACCATGCATTTAGTGCATATAAATCAAAACCCTACTGCAACTACATGTGGGTGTTAGCAAAGAAGGTATAAAAATCATTTATGTGTCGCTTTGTGAGTTTTCATTCATTGTCCGAGAAACTGGTAGAATTCTCAAACATTTCGGCCACGAGATGCGGCCACCGGCGTAGGGCTTTTTGGTATTTTAATTGCAGGAAATGCAGATGGACTCCGAAAATCATGAAAATCAGTGTGTCACCATGGCATGCTCTCAAGACCCATTGGAAAAAATTTGGTAAAGTTTGGCACAAGTTACGATGATCGATCCTTGGAAACCGGAGCATCTCACAAGAAGGATCATAGTTTCCAAAAGGAGATGTGCAATTCGGACTCCAATCGTCGGTGACTTCATCGTTTTGCCTCGAATTTTTTTCCACGGTACGCAATCACCATTACACAGCAGTATTGATTTTCTGGCGCATTTCGGGTCTCGTTTGCTATATTTAAGCCAATTTTTGCATTTACCGTGCATTTTGTGCATATAAATCAAATCCCAACTGCAACTACATGTGGGTGTTGGCAAAGAAGGTCTAAAAAATCATTTGTGTGTCGCTTTGCGTGTTTTCATTCATTGTCCAAGGAATGGGAAGAATTTTCAAACATTTCGGATGCGAGATGTGGCCACCGGCATAGGTCTTGTTGGTATTTTAATTACAGGAAATGCAGATGGAGTCCGAAAATCACGAAAATCGGTGTGTCACCGTGGCGTGCTCTCAAGACCCCGTGGAAAAAATTTGGTAAAGTTTGGCACAAGTTTGGATGATCGCTCCTTGGAAACTGGAGCATCTTGATACGTCTCCGTCGTATCTATAATTTTTGATTGTTTCATGCCAGTATCCTACAATTTGCACATACTTTTGGCAACATTTTATATGATTTCTTGGACAAACATATTGATCCAGTGCCCAGTGCTAGTTCCTGTTTTCTGCTTGTTTTTTGTTTCATAGAGAATCCATATCAAACGAAGTGCAAACACGATAAAATTTTACGGAGAATTGTTTTGGAATATATGTGATTTTTGGGAGGTGGAATCAACGCAAATGGAGGCCCACAGGCTCCACAAGGCAACAGGCCACGCACCCCTAGGCCGCGCGGTGATGCCTTGTGGGCACACCGTAAGTCAGTTGGGGCTCTTCTTCGGCCGCAAGGAAGCTTATATCGAGAAAAAAATTGTGTTAAAATTTCAGCGCAATCGGAGTTACGGATCTCCGGTAATATAAGAAACGGTTTTCGGCCAGAAAACGGGGACGCGAAACATAAGAGAAACAGAGAGAGATCCAATCTCGGAGGGGCTCCTCCCCTCCGGGAGCCATGGCGGCCATGGACCAGAGGGCAAACTGTCCTCCCATCTAGGGGGAGGCTAAGGAAGAAGAAGAAGGGGGGGCTCTCTCCCCCTCTCTCCCGGTGGCGCCGGAACGCCGTCGGGGCAATCATCGTGACGGCGATCTACACCAACAACTTCGCCGCCGTCAACACCAACTCTCTCCCCCTCTATGCAGCGGTGTAACACCTCTTCTCCCCGCTGTAATCTCTACTTAAACATGGTGCTTAATGCTACATATTATTATCCAATGATGTGTTGCCATCCTATGATGTTTGAGTAGATTTCTTTTGTCCTATGGGTTGATTGATGATCGTGATTGGTTTGAGTTGTATGTTTTATTTTGGTGCTGTCCTATGGTGCCCTCTGTGTCGCGCAAGCGTGAGGGATTCCCGCTGTAGGATTTGCAATACGTTCATAATTCTCTTATAGTGGGCGGCTAGAGTGATAGAAGCTTACACCCGAGTAAGGGGGTTGTTGCGTATGGGAGTAAAGGGGACTTGTTACTTAATGCTATGGTTGGGTTTTACCTTAATGATCTTTGGTAGTTGCGGATGCTTGCTAGAGTTCCAATCATAAGTGCATATGATCCAAGTATGGAAAGTATGTTAGCTCATGCCTCTCCCTCATATAAAATTGCAATAATGATTACCGGTCTAGTTATCGATTGCCTAGGGACAAATCCTTCTCTTGTGTTACAAAAGTTTTCTACTAAACAACTAACTTTTATTATCTCGCAAAGTACTCTTAGTTTTATTCTTGCAAAGTAGTTCTAGCATTACACCTACAAAGTACTTCTAGTTTCATACTTGTTCTAGGTAAAGCAAACGTTAAGTGTGCGTAGAGTTGTATCGGTGGTCGATAGAACTTGAAGGGAATATTGATTCTACCTTTAGCTCCTCGTTGGGTTTGACACTCTTATTTATCGAGAAAGGCTACAACTGATACCCTATAGTTGTGGGTTATCACGTCTCACAAGAAGGATCATAGTTTCCAAAAGGAGACATGGCAATTCGAACTCCAGTCGCCGGTGACTTCATCATTTCGCCTCAAAAAAATTCCACAGTACGCAATCACTATTATACCCTAGGTTTGATTTTCTGGCACATTTTGGGGCTCGTTTGCTATATTAAAGCCATTTTTTGCATTTACCGGGCATTTAGTGCATATAAATTAAATCCTAACTGCAACTGCATGTGGTGATGAAAGGGATGAGGATTGCTGTTCAATCTTGGTGCATCCAACGGTGCAGATGTACGATCCGTGGGGTTTGGGTTCTGGCCAATCAGAACGCACGACTCACATCATGCACAGTAGGGGTCATCGGCCATGGTTTGGTAGGCACACGGCTTTCATGAATGAACCGTGTGCTATTTGCAAACCAGATTGCATATGTTCTGTTCATACATACTGGAGTGAGATTAATTGAGTGTGCTAGCTCTAGGGTATATAATTATAAATAGTTCAAATTCATTGCCTGGGCTGACAACATATCAAGGTCAGCATATTAATTGTTCTTAGATCAACAGAAGGCCGGCATAACTCACAATTCAGTACATGCGACGGTTCTAATTGAACGAATGAAGTTGCAGAATAGACATAATAAATAGTGTTATGTATTAATTCCCATGTACATGGGGGAACTGGGATCATTAGGTTGACCCCGAATGAACTCAGAATTTCTGATGATTTTAAGCCTCTCTTTTTGTTTGGTGCGTGATCCCTTGGCTGGCAACTCAGCAAATTCATCGTACTCGTCCTCATCGGCAACATCCTCGACGCCCAGTACCCTCCTCTTCCCATGTATCACTACATGGCAGTTCTTATGCAAGGGGTCTTTCACATAGAAAATCTGGGTAGCATCGCTAGGAAGAATGAACGGGTCCTTGTGATATGCCATCTTTGTCATGTTAACATAGGTCTTTCTGTAATCATCAACCTTTACCTGACTAAGAGGGACCCATTTGCACCTGAATAATGCCACCTTAACTTCCACATAGTTAAGCTCCCAAATCTCTTCGATAGTTCCATAGTATACCCTTTTATCAGCTTCATCTACAGTTATGCATTCTATTCGAATAGAGCTATTCTGATATGAGGTCTTCTTATCACGTTCCTGAGTGTAGAACGTGTAGCCGTTTATGTCATACGCTTGGTACCTCAATACCGTAGGTGATGGCTTTTGTACCAACCACGTTGCAATGTCATCCATGGATCCACGTGACAAATGATCCTTCAGCCATCTGACATAGTCCTTATTGTTCGCCTTCACCATGACATCTAATGGATGCACCATGGGTAAGAAGCTTCGTCGTATATCCGCCAAGTGTTCTTCAGCATAAGCGTCGAGAACTGGGCTGTTAAGCAGTACCGTCAAATGGGCTTGATCGGTCTCATCTTCGGGTGCAGCATGTGGCGCGCCAGCAAGGACCGGCTTACCAGCCAGCCTTCCCTCGTGGCGAGAGAGGGGCAAACTTATAGGTCTTTATTTCATGTATTCGGTGCAAAACTCAACCACCTCCTCCGCGGTATAACCTTGTAGGATGCTTGCCTCTGGATGGCATCGGTTCCGACAATAGCGCTTCAATATTCCCATGTACCACTCGAAGGGATACATGTTGCGAAGAAACACAGGACCACAATACTTTATCTCATCGACAAGGTGCACAGTGAGATGGACCATGACATCAAAGAATGACGGTGGGAAAAACATCTCTAGGTTGGACAATATTCTTGCAATATCCGCTTGCATATAATCTAGCTCTTCACGATCTACCACTTTCTGCTATAGTTTGTTGAAGAAATCATAGAGATCAATGAGTGTGTTTCTTATGTCTGTGTCCATCATATTCCTGATGGCCACCGGGAGGATTTGTGTCAACATTACGTGGCAATCATGTGACTTCATGTGTGCCAACTTCATTTTACCTGAGCTCACATCCACGAGACTGCTACTTGTAGTCTGCGTTGGTATTTCCCAGAAGAGGAGAGGATGATGTAGTACAGTAGAGATAAGTATTTCTCTCAGTTAAGAACCAAGATATCAATCCAGTAGGAGAACCAAGCAAAATTCCGTTAAGCGCACCTGCACACACAAGAGCAAACACTTGCACCCAACGCAAATAAGAGGGTTGTCAATCCTCTTAGCGGTTATTTGCAAGGATTAAATCTTATCGAGGTAAATAGATAAACTAAAATACTAAAAAAATAAAAGTAAATAAATTGCAGCAAGGTATTTTTAGGGTTTTTAATATATGATAAAGTAGACCGGGGGCCATAGTTTTCACTAGAGGCTTCTCTCTTGAGCACATAGCATACGGTGGGTAAACAAATTACTTTTTGGCAATTGATAGAAAAGCAAATAATTATGACACATTCATGGCAATGATCATGTATATAGGCATCACATCCGAGACAAGTAGACCAACTCCTGCCTGCATCTACTACTATTACTTCACCCATCGATCGCTATCCAGCATGCATCTAGGGTATTAAGTATGAAACAGAGTAACGCCTTAAGCAAGATGACATGATGTAGACAAAGTAAACTCAAGAAATATGATTAAACCCCATCTTTTTATCCTTAATGGCAACAATACAAATACGTGTCATGTCCCCTTCTATCACTGGGATTGAGCACCGCAAGATTGAACCCATCACAAAGCACCTCTCCCATGGCAAGATAAATCAATCTAGTAGGCCAAACCAAATCGATAGATTGGAGAGAAATGCAAAGCTATAACAATCATGCATAAAAGAATTCAGAGAAGACTCAAATATTTCTCTTGAATAATCTGATCATAAACTCACAATTCATCGGATCCCAACAAACACACCGCAAAATAAGATTACATCAGATAGAACTCCAAGAATATCAAGGAGAACATGGTATTGAAGATCAAAGAGAGAGAAGAAGCCATCTAGCTACTAGCTATGGACCCGTAGGTCTGTGGTAAACTACTCACACATCATCGGAAGGGCAGCAAGGTTGATGCAGAAGCCCTCCGTGATCGATTCCCCCTCCGGCAGAGTACCGGAAAAGGCCTCTAGATGGGATCACGGAAGAACAGAGGCTTGCGGCGGCGGAAAGGTTTTCTCTTCTGTCTCCCTATTGGTTTGGGAATATTTGTGAATTTATAGCGAAGGAATTAGGTCAAGAGGTGCCACAAGGGGCCCAGAAGCCTGGGGGCGTGGCCACCCCCTGGGGCGCGCCCTCCAGGCTTGTCGCCTCCTCGTGACTCTTCTGGTCTTCTCCTGAAGCTTCCTGGGTCTCTTCTGGTCTAGAAAAAATTAATCCAAAGTTTTTTTCTCGTTTGGACACTTTTTGATAATGACTTTCTGAAAAGGGCAAAATAAGCAGAAAACAGCAACTGGCACTGGGCACTGAGTTAATAGGTTAGTCCCAAAAAATGATATATAATGGCATATAATTGCATATAAAACATCCAAGATTGATACTATAATAGCATGGAACAATCAAAAATTATAGATACGTTGGAGACGTATCAAGCATCCCCAAGCTTAATTCCTACTCGTCCTCGAGTAGGTAAATGATAAAAACAGAATTTTTGATGTGAAATGCTACCTACCATGTTTCATCATGTAATCTCTCTCTTACGGTATGAATAATAAGATCCGAATGATTCAAAGCAGCAGTCTATAATTGGTTATAAAGACATCAATACTCAGGCATACTAATAAACAATCATGTCTTTCAAAATAAAAATGCTAAAGAACGTTATCCCTACAAAATCATACAATCCTATCATGCTCCATCTTCTTAACACAAAGTATTTATAATGCACTACCCCGATGACAAGCCGAGCAATTGGTTCATACTTTTTAACGCGCTTCAGCTTTTTCAACTCCCACGCAATACATGAGCGCAAGCCATGGATATAGCACTATCGGTGGAATAGAGTGTGGTGGTAGAGATCTAAAAGGGGAAGTCAAAAATAAGAAGATAGTCTCACATCAACGAGGCTAATCAACGAGCTATGGAGATGCCCATCAATTGATGTCAATGCGAGGAGTAGGGATTGCCATGCAATGGATGCACTAAGAGCTATAAGTGTATGAAAGCTCAACATGAAAACTAAGTGGGTGTGCATCCAACTTGCTCGCTCATGAAGACCTCGGGCATTTGAGGAAGCCCGTCATCGGAATATACAAGCCAAGTTCTATAATGAAAAATTCCCATTAGTATATGAAAGTGACAAAATAGGAGACTCTCTATATGAAAAACATGGTGCTACTCTGAAGCACAAGTGTGGAAAAAGGATAGTAACATTGCCCCTTCTCTCTTTTTCTCTCATTTTTTTTCATGGCTCTTTTTCGCCTCTTTTTTTTTGTCCGGAGTCTCATCCCGACTTGTGGGGGAATCATGGTCTCCATCATCCTTTCCTCACTAGGACAATGCTCTAATAATGATGATCATCACACTTTTATCTACTTACAACTCAACATTATAACTCGATACTAGAACAAAAATATGACTCTATATGAATGCCTCTGACAGTGTACCAGGATGTGCAATGATGCTAGCGTAATATGTATAAAAATGATGAACGGTGGCTAAGCCACAAATACTATGTCAGCTATATGATCATGCAAAGCAATATGACAATGACGATGTGTGTCATAAAAATGGAACGGTGGAAGTTGCATGGCAATATATCTCGGAATGGCTATGGAAATGCCATGATAGCTAGGTATGGTGGCTGTTTTGAGGAAGATATAAGGAGGCTTATGTGTGATAGAGCGTGTCATATCACGGGGTTTGGATGCACCGGCGAAGTTTGCACCAACTCTCGATGTGAGAAAGGGCAATGCACGGTACCAAAGATGCTAGCAAATTGCGGAATGGTGAGAGTGCGTATAATCCATGGACTCACATTAGTCATAAAGAACTCACATACTTATTGCGGAAGTTTATTAGCCCTCGAAGCAAAGTACTACCACGCATGCCCCTAGAGGGATAGATTGGTAGGACAAGGTCCATCGCTCATCCCCAACCGCCACTCATAAGGTAGACAATCAACAATAAATCATGCTCCAACTTCTTAGCATAACGACAGATCATAAGTGCATGCTTCGGGAATCACAAACCTTAACACCAATATTCTTACTAATCCACAATTATCTACTAATACCCCCCACATATTACCATCTTAATATCGTGAAACTATTGCAAGGAATCAAACTTATCATATTCAGTGATCTACATGAAAGTTTTTATTATATCCCTCTTGAATACCTATCATATCAGGACCAAATTCATAACCCGTGCATATTACCATTGCTATTCATTAGACTCTCAAAAAGATATAAGTGAAGCATGAGAGTGCAACTATTTCTTTAAAATATAACCACCGCCGTGCTCTAAAAGATATAAGTGAAGCACTAGAGCAACTGCCTAGCTCAAAAGATATAAGTGAAGCACATAGAGTATTCTAACAAATCACGAATAATGTGTGTCCCTCTCAAAAAGGTGTGTTCAGCAAAAATGATTGTGACAAACTAAAAAGCAAATAAACTATATCACAAGACACTCCAAGTAAAACACATATCATGTGATGAATAAAAATATAGCTCCAAGTGAGTTACCGATAGATTGTAGCCGAAAGAGGGGATGCCTTCCGGGGCATCCCCAAGCTTAGACGCTTGAGTCTTCCTTGAATATTACCTTGGGGTGCCTTGGGCATCCCCAAGCTTAGGCTCTTGCCGCTCCTTATTCCTTTATCCATCGTAGTCTCACCCAAAACTTGAAAACTTCAGCACACAAAACTCAACAGAAACCTCGTGAGATCCGTCAGTATAACAAACAAATCTTAAACTTTAGGTACTGTTGTAAATTGATTCATATTTAATATTGGCATAATGCTACTGTACTCCAACTTCTCCATGACTCATACCCCCTGATATGATCCATAGATTCATCAAAATAAGCAAACTATGCAACAAAAATAGAATCTGTCTAAAACATAATAGTCTGTAAAGATCTATTTAAAAGACAAACTTTTGTAATTCCAAACATTCTGAAAAATTAGGACAACGTAAGAAATTCATATACCAATCGTTTGTAAAAAATTCAGATTTTTCTGAAGCTCCAGTACAGAATTAAAATTCCAGCACTGGACGCAAAACTTTTTGTTTTCCGAACAGCATCAATTATACTATCATCCAAATCATCCCAAAGGCATTACTTGGCACAAACACTAATTAAAACATAAAAATACAAGCATAACAGAGCCTATAATTATGTAAACACTCAAGAACATAAATAAAAAGTTTATTGGGTTGTCCCAACAAGCTCTTTCTTTATAGCCATTAAGATAGGCTTGAGATTTCAATGATGCTCTCATGAAAGATAATAATTGAAACACAAAGAGAGCATCATGTAGCATGTGAAAAACACACTTAAGTCTAACATACTTCCTATGCATAGGCATTTTATAGGAAAACAAATTATCAAGACAAGCAATATCTAGCATATGCAAATAGGAAGAATGAAGCATCAAAAATTTCAACACAAAGAGAGGTAATTTAGTGACATGAAATTTTTTATAACCATATTTTCCTCTCTCATTACATGTAGGATCATAATTAAATTCAACAATATAGCTATCATATACAATTTTATCTTCATGATCCACATGCATAAAAGTTTTATAATCTTCCAAGATAGTGGGATCAACATCAACTAAACTCATGACCTCTCCAAACCCACTTTTATCAAAATTTTCATAAGATTGATAATTCTCCAAAGTGGTGGGATCATTATTACCTAAAGTTGATGCTCTTCCAAACCCACTTTTAATAGTATTGCAAACATTATTATCAATAACATATTCATCATGAGGCTTAAATAAATTTTCAAGATCATAAGAAGCATTATCACCCCAATCATGATCATTGCAATAAGTAGTGGACATAACAAAATTATCATCCCCAAGCTTGTAGTTTTGCATATTATTAGCATAATTCACATTAATAGAATTTATAGTAACATCATTGCAATCATGCTTTTCAATCAAGGAGCTATCATGAATCACTTTGTAAATTTCTTCCTCTAACACTTCATCACAATTTTCAGATTCATGATTTTCAAGCAAAACTTCATAAAGATAATCAAGTGCACTCAACTCACTAGCAATTGGTTCATCATAATTGGATTGTTTAAAAAGATTAGCAAGCGGATGAGTGATGCGTCCAATTTGCATCATGATTTCCTACTGTTAATTATTATATTTTTAATCATTATTTCACTTTATGGTACAATTCTTATGCCTTTTCTCTCTTAATTTGCAAGATTTACATGAAGAGCGAGAATGCCGGCAGCTGGAATTCTGGACCTGAAATAGCCACATTAGAGATACCTATTCTACAGAGCTCCAATTGACATGAAATTTCACGGAGATTTTTTATTGAATATATAAAAAATACTGGAGAAAATAAATACCAGAGGGGACCCACCAGTTGCCCACAAGGCAACAGGGCGCGGCCCCCCTGGGCGCGCCCTATTGCCTTGTGGGGCCCACAGCTGGCGCCTGGCCCCCTCCTTCTGCTATATAAGGTCATGTGCCCTAGAAAAAATAAAGAGAAGACTTTCGGGATGAAGCGCCGCCGTCTCGAGGCGGAACCTGGGTAGGAGCTATTTTGCTCTCCGGCGGAGCGATTTCGCCGGGGATACTTCCCTCCGGGAGGGGGAAATCGAAGCCATCGACATCACCAACGATCCTCTCATCATGGGAGGACCAATCTTCATCAACATCTTCACCAGCACCATCTCATCTTAAACCCTAGTTCATCTCTTGTATTCAATCTTTGTCTCAAAACCTCAGATTGGTACCTGTGGGTTGCTAGTAGTGTTGATTACATCTTGTAGTTGATGCTAGTTGGTTTATTTGGTGGAAGATTATATGTTCATATCCTTAATGCTATTCAATACCCCTCTGATCTTGAACATGAATATGATTTGTGAGTAGTTACTTTTGTTCTTGAGGACATGGGAGAAGTCTTGTCATAAGTAATCATGTGAATTTGGCATTCGTTCGATATTTTGATGATATGTATGTTGTTGCTTCCTTTAGTGGTGTCGTGTGAACGTCGACTACATGACACTTCACCATCTTTGGCCCTAAGGGAAGGCATTATGGAGTAGTAATTAGATGATGGGTTGCTAGAGTGACAGAAGCTTAAACCCTAGTTTATGCGCTATTCCGTAAAGGGCTGATTTGGATCCATATGTTTCATGCTATGGTTAGAGTTATCTTAATTCTTCTTTCATAGTTGCGAATGCTTGCGAGAGGGGGTAATCATAAGTGGGAGGCTTGTTCAAGTAAGAACAACACCCAAGCACCGGTCCACTCACATATCAAATTATCAAAGTAGCGAAGACTAATCAAACAAACATGATGAAAGTGAGTAGATGAAATTCCCATGTGTCCTCGAGAATGCTTTGCTTATTATAAGAGATCGTTCCGGCTTGCCCTTTGCTACAAAAAGGATTGGGCCACCTTGCTGCACTTATTGTTACCGTTACTACTTGTTACTTGTTACAAATTATCTTGCTATCAAAACTATCTGTTACCGCTACTTTCAGTACTTGTAGAGAATACCTTGCTGAAAACCAATTGTCATTTCCTTCTGCTCCTCGTTGGGTTCGACACTCTTACTTATCGAAAGGACTACGATTGATCCCCTATACTTTTGGGTCATCAAGACTCTTTTCTGGCGCCGTTGCCGGGGAGTGAAGCGCATTTGGTGAGCGGAATTTGGTAAGGAAACATTTATATTATGTGCTGAAATTTATTGTCACTTGTCACTATGGAAAGTAATCCTTTGAGGGGCTTGTTCGGGGTATCTTCACCTCGACCAGAAGCAATAAGAGTTGTTCCTTAACCTATTGAACCTACTAAAAATATTTATTATGAAATTCCTTGGGTATGATAGAGAAACTGCTAGCTAATCCTTATGCAGGAGATGGAACGGTACATCCCGATATGCACATGATCTATGTGGATGAAATTTGTGGATTGTTTAAGCTTGCAGGTTTATCCGGAGAGGGAGTTAAGAAGAAAGTATTCCCTTTATCTTTGGAGGGAAAGGCATTGACATGGTATAGGCTATGTGATGATACTGAAACATGGGACTGGAACCGGTTGAAGCTGGAATTCCACTAGAAATTTTATCCTATGCATTTGGTTCATCGTGATCGGAATTATATATATAATTTTTGGCCACGTGAAGGAGAAAGTGTCGCTCAAGCTTGGGGGAGGCTGAAGTATATGTTGCACACAAGCCCCAATCATGAGCTCTCAAGAGAAATAATTCTTCAAAACTTTTATGCTCGGCTTTCTCATAATGATCAATCCATGCTCGATACTTCTTCTGCTGGTTCCTTTATGAAGAGAACTATTGAATCCAAATGGGATCTTCTTGAAAGAATTAAACTCAATTATGAAGATTGGGAAATCGACAAAGGTAATGAGTCAGGTATAAATCTTGAGTTTGATTGTGTTAAATCTTTTATGGAAACTGATGCTTTTCGTAAGTTTAGTACTAAATATGGACTTGACTCTGAGATAGTAGCTACCTTTTGTGAATCTTTTGCTGCTGATGTTGATCTCCCTAAGGAGAAATGGTTTAAGTATCACCCACCTATTGAATTGAAAGAAGAACATGTTAGTGTTAAAGAAGAAATAATTATTTACCATGTTGATCCAGTTGTGCCTACTGCTTATATTGAGAAACCTCCTTTCCCTGTCAGGATTAAGGAACATGCTAAAGCTTCAACTATGGTTAATAAGAGTAATATTAGAGCACCTAGACCTTCTGAACAAATTAAAGTTGAACCTAGTGTTGCAATGGTTAAAGATCTTTTGGTTGATAATATTGATGGACATGTCATATATTTCTGTGATGAAGCAACTAGAATTGCTAAACCAGACCCTAAAGATAAAAACAAACTTGTGGTTGGCATGCCTGTTATTTCTGTTAAAATTGGAGATCATTGCTATCATGGTTTATGTGATATTGGTGCTAGTGTGAGTGCTATTCCATTTACTCTCTATCAAGAAGTCATGAATGATATTGCACCTGTTGAGATTGAAGATATTGATGTTACTATTAAACTTGCAAACAGAGATACTATTTCACCACTTGGGATTGTTAGAGATGTTGATGTCTTGTGTGGTAAGATCAAATACCCTACTAATTTTATTGTTCTTGGATCACCACAAGATGATTTTCGTCCCATTATATTTGGTGGACCCTTCTTGAATACTGTTAATGCTAAGATAGATTGCACTAAAGAAATTGTTAGTGTTAATTTTGGTGAGATGTTTTAATTTCTCTAAGTTTCATAGACAACCTCATGATAAAGAATTACCCAATAAAGATGAAATTATTGGTCTTGCTTCTATCGCTGTGCCTCCTACTAATCCATTAGAACAATATTTGCTTGAGCATGAGAATGATATGAATATGAATGAAAGAAATGAAGTAGATGAATTATTCTTTAAACAAGCACCTATTCTGAAACATAATCTGCCTATTGAAACCTTGGGGGGTCCACCTCCACCCAAAGGTGATCCTGTGTTTGAATTGAAGCAATTACCTGATACTCTTAAATATGCTTATCTTGATGAAAAGAAGATATATCCTGTTATTATTAGTGCTAACCTTTCAGAGCATGAAGAAAAGAGATTACTTAAAACTCTGAAGAAGCACCGTGCCGCTATTGGATATACTCTCAATGATCTTAAGGGCATTAGTCCCACTTTATGTCAGCATAAAATTCATATGGAGCCAGATGCTAAACCCGTTGTTGATCATCAAAGAAGGTTGAATCCTAGAATGAAGGATGTGGTAAGAACTGAAATATTAAAGCTTCTAGAAGCAGGTATAATTTATCCCATAGCTGATAGTAGATGGGTAAGTCCTGTTCATTGTGTTCCTAAGAAAGGAGGTATTACCGTTGTTCCTAATGATAAAAATGAACTTATCCCACAAAGAATTGTAACAGGTTATAGGATGGTAATTGACTTCAGGAAATTAAATAAAGCTACTAGAAAAGATCATTACCCCTTGCCTTTTATTGATCAAATGTTAGAAAGATTGTCTAAGCATACACACTTTTGTTTCCTAGATTGTTATTCTGGTTTTTCTCAAATACATGTGTCACCTGAAGATCAAGAGAAAACCACCTTTACTTGTCCTTTTGGAACTTATGCTTATCGCCGTATGCCTTTTGGTTTATGTAATGCACCTGCTACCTTTCAAAGATGTATGACTGCTATATTCTCTGACTTTTGTGAAAAGATTATTGAGGTTTTCATGGATGATTTCTCCGTTTACGGAACTTCTTTTGGTGATTGCTTGAGCAACCTTGATCGAGTTTTGCAGAGATGTGAGGAAACTAATCTTGTCTTGAATTGGGAGAAATGCCACTTTATGGTGAATGAAGGTATAGTTCTTGGGCATAAGATTTCTGAAAGAGGTATTGAAGTTGATAAAGCTAAAGTTGATGCTATTGAGAAAATGCCATGTCCTAAAGATATCAAAGGTATAAGAAGTTTCCTTGGTCATATTGGTTTCTATAGAAGGTTTATAAAAGACTTCTCTAAAATTTCTAGACCTCTTACCAATATCTTGCAAAAAGATATTCCATTTGTTTTTGATGATGATTGCGTAGAAGCCTTTGAAATACTTAAGAAAACCTTAATTTCTGCACCTATTGTTCAACCACCTGATTGGAACCTACCCTTTGAAATTATGTGTGATGCTAGTGATGGTGTCCTGGACTAGGGGGTACTCGTCACGTCGTCTCCCGACCAGGTGGATCGGGCCGAGGACCCCCTTGGCGGTTCACTCATGGGCCACTTCGGGCAGTCCATGAGGAATACAAGGAAGACTCCACAAGACTTGGCGCCCAAGACGAGGACTCTCCTAAACCCTAGGCCTCTGGTGCATATATAAACCGAGGCCAGGCTAGTCGATAGATCAATTCATATTCATTAGAACAATCTCGTGGTAGATACATGTACTCTGTACTACACCCCATATGAATACAATCAAAAGCAGGACGTAGGGTATTATCTCTTCGAGAGAGCCCGAACCTGGGTAAAATCCTGTGTCCATGTTACCATCGCTCCAAGACGCCCAGCTTAGGACCCCTACTACGAGATATGCCGGATTTAGAACCAACATTGGTGCTTTCATTGAGAGCCTGCTGGCAGTCGCCGCGATGCGATGGGAATTCAGATCGTCTCCGGCGCGATCAACGCGTCGGAACCGAGCTTTATTGTTGATGTCGGCATCTTCGTCGCCGGCTCGACTGGTCACCTTGGCTGGACCGAGGACTAGGCTTCTCTTCGGATTATCAAGTTCGGACGGATGTCTTCGTCATCATCAACTCCGATCTCATCCGGGATCATGGAAAAATCGTCCATGGTGCTCGGGGGCTCAACGTCAACATTGCCCTCGCGTGGTCATGCAGTTTTTTCTGGACAGCGGATTCGTGTTCGCCGCCCCCGTCCCCTCGAGAGTCACTTTTACGATTGCTTCAGTGGATTTGTGCGGAATTGAGTCTAGAACAACCCTGCAAAATTTCGCCGCGTTCCGATGGAGGAATCTCCGGCGATCTCCGATATACCGGAGCCCTGTCGAATCTGGACGGGAATCTGGACGAGTTTAGGGCGAGGAGTCCAATAGTCAGCTCGGACGTCCTTTGGACGATCCAACCGTTCATCGGCTGCGGAATTCCCATATCTACCACCCCTCAAAATTTCAGCTCGATCCGACCGTTCAAAATCTGGGAAGCGTCCGATGAGTGAATCAATTTTCGGATCTATTTTCTGCACGAAAACGAATCCAGCCCGAGTTCATCTTTTTCATGAACAGATTATCGGACATACTTTTTGAAGGGATTTTTTTATAGGGTATTGTGTTTTGTTTTCAAGCACGTACCTGCAAATTTTAAGCCTTTTCCGAGGCGATCTTCGTCGTCGCGCCGGTGTCAAACCAGCCTGGGCACGTTGCTCCATGGCTGCCGACCTGCGCCAGCATCGACTGCGCCGTCGCTTCATCGAGCCGACGACAACCACCTCGGATCATCACCTCGGCGAGCCGACCAAGAGTTCGGCACCGCTCTCCCTAATGATCGTCAAGATAACATCGTCACCTTACGGATTGCACGGGTCGGGCGCGCCAGCATCGCCGCGCGGTCACTTCTCAAGCCAGCATTGAGCGCGTCATAAAGTTTTGACCTGCGTCGGCATCGCCGCACCGTTGCTTCTTCGAGCCGACGTCCACCTCGCCGACCTGCTTCGACACCTCGGCTGGCATGGGGTTTGCAACGTCACCTTACCGACCTGCTCCGACACCTCGGCTAGACCGGGGGCTTCGCCATCTCTTCATCAACCTACTCCGGAGACTTCGGCGTCACCAGCCGATCAGCTTCATCACCTTGGCTGGACCAGGGGCTTCGCCTCGCCACATCGACCGTACTGTGTCGCTACTTCGGAGTGCCGAGCTCCTCGCTCGGCCACCTCGGGCTTGGGGTCTGGGACCTCGATCAAGCCGAGGACTATGCGTCTTCATCCCGCCACAAGCCCACACCACGTCATCAACACCGAGCACATTAACCAGCTAAGTCGCTTTCATGCTTAAATTTTCTAAATTCTTAATTTTTTGTTTGGTTCGACCAAGCATTATATTTATGTTAAAATCTGTTTGTTAAAAACGAGGTTCGTTAAAAGTCGCTTCCCTTTACCCATGTTAACTGGGGGCTCTTAAATTTATATGAGCCATTTTATAATAAATGTGTTTTCTTCTTAGTCGTTGCAAAGTCTTTTTATACTACTCCTTTTTCCAACGCGAGTGTGTGATCAATAGCCAGATAGCCTGGTTTCTCTCTAAAGCCGCTTGAGTTTAGTTCGCTAAACTGGCCTGAGAAGCACTCCGCCTTCGGGATAGGAGGTTGAAGCCGAAGGCTGACCTACTTGAAGTCTGGAGTTCGGACGTATCATGTTAAAGCACGGCAGAAGCACAAAATTAATTTTAAGAGCAATTTTGGATTGGCACCAAAAAACTTGATCTAATTTAGACATAAAGGTTTCGTGTAAGTTTTTTGGTTTTTCGAGCCTATGAAGCTTTTAAACCTATTTGTATGATTTTCTTTTCCAGGAGGCGGGACATCCTCTTGACCGAAGTGTCGTGCATAATAATTTGGCTCGGGAAATCTTTTCCGACCCGTAGTTCGGCAACTTCCCTGCCGAGTTGCACCTCGGCACGCCCGAACACTCCAAACACCGGGCACTAGTTACTTGCCCCCACAGTCAAGCTCCTATGACTAAGTGAAAGTTATAAAGCCTACATATCTGATTGCCTCATTTCCGCTAAGACAACCGCCTCCGGGCACCGAGACGTCGGCTATGGGTTGTCTTGTTATTGCGGAAACACCCTGCGTAGCCTCTACAAAGGGGTGGAAGCCGACGATGGCCCACTTTCAAATTATAAACAGTCGCAACAGAGTCAAAATAACATATAGCATAAAGCAGCAAAATACATCTTAAAAGCTAACTACCACAAACATGCACAAATTCAATCGGCCGATCAGCTTGCTTTCATAAAAGTGTTCGGCTTGTCTGACGTCACTAATAGAAAAGCAGTTCGGCCATCTTTGAAAAACTGTGCAATTCTAACCTCGAGTTTTTGGTATAAAACACTTCGGACATATAAAAGAGTCCAATAAACCGTACCAAGGGCTCCTTGAGCCACCTCGGCGTGGTTACTTTGGGACTCCTGGAGAGTCTGACGTATTCTCAGCATTTGTATTCAATATACGAGCGCTGCCTTCCCATAAATTGTTATAAAGCCATAAATATGCATCAATTTGACTTGAGATCTGGTCAAGCTGGGTTGCCTGGCTCCTGTGCTTACCCTCTACGTTCCCGATTGTTCGGCTAGGGGGTAAAGGGAGCACCTCTGTGATTGATACTACCGGGTTATCCGGGTTAGTACCTCAGACTGGGTGAAGCCGAAAGCTAGCAATCTCAAGAACATAATTGGTCGGCAACGACGGAAGTGAAAATCTCGGGTTTTTTAAAGACAAATACTTCGGGAATCTTCCCCGAATTGATCTTCACTATTTTTCTCCCACTTAGATCGGAGGTGAAGTTACATCATCCTGCTTAGCATGACAACCCAAAGAAAGGAACCGATAGCGGGACTATTTTCTTTGGAAGATGTTTCTTACGTTAAATAGTAATATAACATATCTTTCCGCGTACCTTTGTTTATAAAACCATATGGCCGGATTGCCTTGTTTTCCGTAAATCTTTGCCATTATAACGGCGTTATAAAGTAGGAAGACACTCCTCGGCTACTGGCCGAGGAGGTTGAAGCCGATGGTCGGTCAACAACGTTTGTACAATGCGGATCCGAGCATTAATGATGCAAAGTACTTTGATACATAGAATCATTACCCATATTGGACAAAGTTAATTTACTTCAAGTCGTCTATTAACAAGTCGAGGGCACAGTCTTGTTGAGACAGCCGCGCAGCCAGAATTGAATTTTGTGTCAAACGAATATCGATCCTTAATTCGGCCACCCTTGCCCAACTTAAGGCTCGGGGGCTACTGGGCTTCGCGCTTCTCACTTAAAAGCCATTAACGGGTTACGTCGATCCCCTGATCTGGTATTGCCACCCGACCAATGGCTCGGGAGCTACTGCATTGATGATTCAATGCAGAAAATTCAAAGTGCCGAATAGTTTCCGAGGAGATTACGATCCACAGGTTGGTCGGCCGCACCCAGCCTGAGTCTCGGGAACTATGCACACCGCGTTTCTGTTTTTAAGTATGCTGCCGAGCAAGGAATTGATCCTCAGGCCGATTTCGCAAATCGACCTGAGTCTCAGGGGCTACTGGGATCAGCGGTTTTATTTTATCCTTCAGGTGCATCCTGGATTTTATGTCGGCACACACCTTGAGGGCTACTGGTTATACATCTCGGCAGAGAATAAATTGCACCAATCGGAAACAATTCTATAAAACATCAGCCCACGGCTGAGGTGGTGCACCACCTCGGAAGCAGTCTGGCATAAAGCTCGGCTGTGAGTGGCTGGCTCCATAGAGAACTTTTTCGGCGTTAAGCTCGGATAACCTCCTTCAAACTTTTTCAAATACGAGGTACTCTATGCCTTCTCGGCTGCAGTCCGGCGCTGGAGCTCGGATACAGACCGGCGTTGGAGTTCGGCTGCTAAAATGTACCTCGGATGCAGTCCGGCGTTGGAGTTCGGCTGCTAAAATGTACCTCGGATACAGACCGGCGTTGGAGCTCGGCTGCAAAAATACACCTTGGATACAGACCGGCGTTGGAGCTCGGCTGCAAAAGACACCTCGGATGCAGTCCGGCGTTGGAGCTCGGATGCAAGAGGACACCGCTGCACGGGAAAAACTTTGAACCCAAGGTATGGCGTAAAAAGTAACAAGGCATTGATAAAGGCCAAGAACCTAAAGGGGCTCCTCGGATACTCGACGTATGAACTCTTCGGATACACCTCGGCGATCCTCAAGATCGAAGATGGGAAGATTTGTTGAACCAGTTTTCAAGACCGACGACCAAAGACGAAGAACAGTTCGGAAGATCCGAGGAGCGTCCCCAACTTGAAGACCGGTTCAGGGGGCTACTGATGGTGTCCTGGACTAGGGGGTACTCATCACGTCGTCTCCCGACCAAGTGGATCGGGCCGAGGACCCCCTTGGCGGTTCACTCATGGGCCACTTCGGGCAGTCCATGAGGAATACAAGGAAGACTCCACAAGACTTGGCACCCAAGACGAGGACTCTCCTAAACCCTAGGCCTCCGGTGCATATATAAACCGAGGCCAGGCTAGTCGACAGATCAATTCATATTCATTAGAACAATCTCGTGGTAGATACATGTACTCTGTACTACACCCCATATGAATACAATCAAAAGCAGGACGTAGGGTATTATCTCTTCGAGAGAGCCCGAACCTGGGTAAAATCCTGTGTCCATGTTACCATCGCTCCAAGACGCCCAGCTTAGGACCCCTACTACGAGATATGCCAGATTTAGAACCAACAGCTAGTGATTATGCTGTTGGTGCTATTCTAGGACAAAGAGTTGATAAGAAATTGAATGTTATTCATTATGCTAGTAAAACTCTAGACAGTGCTCAAAGAAATTATGCTACTACTGAGAAAGAATTTTTAGCAGTTGTGTTTGCATGTGATAAATTCAGATCTTATATTGTTGATTCCAAAGTTACTGTTCACACTGATCATGCTGCTATTAAATATCTTATGGAAAAGAAAGATGCTAAACCTAGACTTATTAGGTGGGTTCTTTTGCTACAAGAATTTGATTTGCATATTATTGATAGAAAGGGAGCTGAGAATCCCGTAGCTGATCATTTGTCTAGAATGGAAAATGTTCTTGATGACACATTTCCTATTAATGATGATTTTCATGATGAACAATTAGCTGTGATAAATGCTTCTCGTAATACTCCTTGGTATGCAGACTATGCTAATTACATTGTTGCTAAATACATACCACCTAGCTTTACATACCAACAAAAGAAAAAGTTTTTCTTTGATTTAAGACATTACTTTTGGGATGACCCACATTTATATAAAGAAGGAGTAGATGGTATTATTAGACATTGTGTACCTGAGCATGAACAGGAACAAATCCTACGTAAGTGCCACTCCGAGGCATATGGAGGACACCATGCGGGAGACCGAATTGCACATAAGGTATTACAATCTGGTTTTTATTGGCCTACTCTCTCCAAGGATGCACGTAAGTTTGTCCTTTCTTGTGATGAATGTCAAAGAATTGGTAATGTTGGAAGACGTCAGGAAATGCCTATGAATTATTCACTTGTTATTGAACCATTTGATGTTTGTGGTTTTGATTATATGGGACCTTTTCCTAAATCCAATGGGTATACTCATATTTTAGTTGCTCTTGATTACGCTACTAAGTGGGTAGAGGCTATTCCAACTAGTAGTGCTGATCATAACACTTCTATTAAAATGCTTAAAGAAGTTATTTTCCCAAGGTTTGGAGTCCCTAGATATTTAATGACTGATGGTGGTTCACATTTTATTCATGGTGCTTTCCGTAAGTTGCTTGCTAAATATGATGTTAACCATAGAATTGCATCCCCTTATCATCCTCAGTCTAGTGGTCAAGTTGAATTAACTAATAGAGAAATAAAATTGATTTTGCAAAAGACCGTTAATAGATCCAGAAAGAATTGGTCTAAGAAACTTGATGATGCATTATGGGCTTACAAAACTGCTTATAAAAATCCTATGGGTATGTCTCCGTATAAAATGGTTTATGGAAAAGCATGTCATTTACCTCTTGAGTTAGAACATAAAGCTTATTGGGCAATTAAAGAACTTAACTATGATTTTTAACTTGCCGGTGAGAAGAGGTTATTTGATATTAATTCCTTAGATGAATGGAGAACCCAAGCCTATGAAAATGCCAAGTTGTTTAAAGAGAAAGTTAAAAGATGGCATGACAAAAGAATTCAAAAACGGGAATTCAAAGTAGGTGATCATGTTTTATTATACAATTCTCGTTTGAGATTCTTTGCAGGAAAACTTCTCTCTAAATGGGAGGGGCCATATGTCATCGAAGAAGTTTATCGCTCCGAAGCCATCAAAATAAATAACTCCGAAGGCAATAATCCGAGAGTGGTGAATGGACAAAGAATTAAGCATTATATCTCAGGTACTCCCGTTAATGTTGAAACTAATATTATTGAGACAATTACACTGGAGGAACACATCAAAGAGTCCTTCCAAAACGCTCCAGAACCCTGAAAAGGGGTAGGTATGTGATATGGTAAGTAAACCGACTCCAAAAATTCCATAAAAATTATTTCTGTCAGTTTTGGAATATTAGAAAAATTACAAAAATAAGAAACAGCCGAGGGGACCCACGTGTTGCCCACAAGGCAACAGGGCGCGACCCCTCCTGGTGCGCGCCGTGATGCCCTGTGGGCCCCATGTGTGCCTTCCCGACTCCGTTTTCTTCTCGTTTGCTTGTTTTGCAAGATAAAATTCTTTATATTTACTCCTGTATGTTTTGACCACCATACCGCAAGTTTCTCCTCTGTTCTTGTTTCGTGTTGTCTTCTGTCAGATTTCGAGGCAAGGCATCATGTCCTCCTCCTCCAACAACGTGGGAGACAATGCTTGGTTGCTGCAGATGTAGCTCAGGAGGGAGGAGGTAGAAGAGGTTACCATGGAAGAAGATGATGGAGATTCGCTTGAGGTCCACCCTCCGGCGTCCGAGAGGGGCACCCTTGCCGGCATCTCCACAATTCCAAACCCTCATCAAGCCGTGAGAAGCACTACAAGCCATGGGAATCCAGAGGTACAAGAAGGGTTTCCCCTTAGGAGGCCCTTACACAGGTTACATCGGAATAACTTTCATAATTTGGTTCACAATTATGGGGTTGAAAATACTCCCCGTATGCACATACCCTCCAATTGGGACATCTCTCGTCCAAGTGAAAGTGATGCAGGAAAGAAAGCTTGGGGGCCAGAGAATAAGCATATTATGGCCGAAGTTCAAAACAATACAGAGATGATACAGCATGTGCTCCGAGAAATTCAGAACTTAAAAGGGATCCTAATTGAGGTCATGAAGGACAAGCCCACTACCTCACCATCACCACCATCACCGAAGAAGGAGACTTGAGTACACAGGTATGGGCACTCCCCTTGGCTTGTGCCAAGCTTGGGGGAGGCGCCCCGGTATCATATCACCATCACTTTTTCATCATCATTACCTATCTTAGTTCGATCCTTAGTTATTTCATGATTTAGAGGAATAAAGTTTTAGTATGATTTAGTTTCGAGTGCTTGCTTTGTGATCTATCTATCTATGTAATCATGTGTGAAAGTTATATAATAAAGAGTAGTTTGAGCTGAGTGTTTTGCTCTTGATGATCCAATCTTAGAAATAAAGAAATAATAAAAATAAGATCATATGCTAATCCCATGGGGAGTGATGACTTCACATAAAAGGAGTATAATTGATAAAACTTGTTGGAAGTTGACAAACATAGCATTGGTCATTGTAGCAATTCATGAAAAAGTAATAAAGGAAGAGAGGTCTCACATATAAATACACTATCTTGGACATCTTTTATGATTGTGAGCCCCCATCAAATATTCTATGTCAATTAGTTGACGTTGGATAAGGAAGACAACGTAATGGGTTATGTTTGCTTATATTCACATAGAGGTTATATTGTTTTGGATCCTCTAACATGTGGTGTTTGCCCCCTATCTTTTCTAGCCAAAAATCCGCACCAAGTAGAGATACTACTTGTGCATCCAAAAACCATTAAACCCAGTTTCATGCCATGAGAGTCCACTATATCTACCTATGGATTGAATAAGATCCTTCAAGTAAGTTGTCATCGGTGCATGAAGCAATAAAAATTGCTCCTAAATATGTATCAACTTTTATTGTAAGGGAAAATAAGCTTTGTACGAGCTTGTGATGGTGGAGCAATAAAAGCGATAGACTGCATAATAAAGGTCGCTATCACAAGGGGCAATATAAAGTGACGTTCCTTTACATTAAGAGCTTGCACATCCAAAAACAAAAACGCATGACAACCTCTGCTTCCCTCTGCGAAGGGCCTATCTTTTACTTTATGTATTTACTTTCATGCAAGAGTCAATAGTATTCTTCTCTATTCTGTTTTTATTTTCTCTTTTGGCAAACATCATGTGGTGGGGATTGATCCATGCATATATATCCAGTTGAATGTAGGTGATCATGAGTTATTATAGCTGACATTATCCTTGAGGTAAATATGTTGGGAGGCAAAATTATAAGCCTCTATCTTTCTATGTGTTCGACTGAAACTTTTGCTCCATAAGTATGACTTGAGTGTCAGCAATCATAGAAGACTAAATGATAGTTGAGTATGTGAACTTGCTAAACAAAGCTTTTACATAGACTCTTTCTGATAATATGATGAATTGCAATTGCTTCAGTGACTGAGATCATAGTTTGTTAGTTTTCAATTCGGTTTATGGTTCACACTTTAACTTGTGGATGAATTGTCACTTTTTCATGAGAAGTTTTATGATGATATATTGCTGTTATAATAAAAATCATGATGCTCCATGTCCATATTTTATTTTTATCGACGTCTCTCTCTCTAAACATGTGGTCATGATTATCGATTTCGACTTTTCGCTTGAGGGCAAGTGAGGTCTAAGCTTGGGGAGTTGATACGTCCAATTTGCATCATGATTTCCTACTATTAATTATTATGTTTTTAATCATTATTTAACTTTATGGTACAATTCTTATGCCTTTTCTCTCTTAATTTGCAAGATTTACATAAAGAGGGAGAATGCCGGCAGCTGGAATTCTGGACCTGAAATAGCCACATCAGAGATACCTATTCTACAGAGCTCCAATTGACCTGAAATTTCACGGAGATTTTTTATTGAATATATAAAAAATACTGGAGAAAAGAAATACCAGAGGGGACCCACCAGTTGCCCACAAGGCAACAGGGCGCGGCCCCCCTGGGCGCGCCCTATTGCCTTGTGGGGCCCACAGCTGGCGTCTGGCCCCCTCCTTCTGCTATATAAGGTCATTTTCCCTAGAAAAAATAAAGAGAAGACTTTCAGGATGAAGCGCCGCCGTCTCGAGGCGGAACCTGGGCAGGAGCTATTTTGCTCTCCGGCGGAGCGATTCCTGTCATGGTATTCTCACGGCAGATGCCATGAGATGGCTAAAAATGGTGGGGCTACGTGAGGACGCCGGTGGGCTCTAGAAGCGAGGTCGGCATGAGCAAGTGTGAGACAAGAGACGTACCCAGGTTCGGGGCCCTCCAGAGAGGTAATACCCCTAGTCCTGCCGAATGGAGTATGGAGTGCACTAGGGCTACAAGGTTGCTGTCGGGGATATAACTCCACGATATGACCCGGCTCATGACGTTAAGTCGCCATGGACTTAAGTCATCTCTGACGTTAAGTCATCTCTGGACTTAAGTCATCCCTGATGTTAAGCCGCCCTGAGACTTAAGTCATCCCCGAGACTTAAGCCGCCCTGAGATTTAAACCGCCCGGAAGAAGAGAAGCCCAAGATGAGAAGCCCAAGATAAAAGGCCGTGGTGAGTCGCCCGCGGTAAGAGGCCTGCGATAAGAAGCCAGAATAGATTAAGTCCAAGTCCTACTAGGACTCTACAGGTAAGCCTGCCCCTTCAACTTATATAAGGAGGGGCAGGGCACCCCAAGAGGAGAGAGTTTTTTAGAGGTCAAGATAGACAGATAAGTCAGGGGAGACAGAAAAACTAGCTCTCGAGATAGAGGTAGCGAAACAGCACCCTTGTAATCGAGACTATGATCATCAATATCAATCAAGCAGGATGTAGGCTTTTACCTCGACCGTGAGGGGCCGAACTTGGGTAAACCCTTGTCTCTCGATTCCGACCAACCCCTTCAAGCTTCCACCTAGGTGCGATGGCCTCACCACTAAAGTCCTTTACGAGGATATCTTGCCGTGACAAAACCACGACAGTTGGCGCCCACCGTGGGGCCAGCACACGGTGGTGTTATGCTCTTGGAGGGAGCTCTTCAGGGATCGAGAAGCTCTTGATTGATCAGATGATGAAGAATTCGAGAAAACCAGTGTTACGACGTCCAGTGCGGCCGCCACCGCCGCGATCTGGCGATTCATCGATCCGAAGTCAGACCGTTTCCTTCTGCGCAACCGGACGCCATCAAGCACGACAAGTTCTTTACTACTGATTCAACTTAGTACGCAGCCGCGAAATTGCCAAGTCGCCGAAGAAAGTCAAACCAACCATGACCCGGAGGAGGATTTGGTCATGGGCGCGGACTCACGTTGCCTCCAAGCCGCCTCCGCCTCGCCACGCCGGGTCACCTCTGCAGCTGCCGCTCACCTTCGAGCCACCACGGCCTCGCGCTTGCCTCAGCCGCATCCGCACCGAGCGGCCCCGACCTCACCACCGGTCCGCCTCTGCCGCGCGTCGCCGCGGCCCCGAGCCGTCGCCACCGGGCCGTCCCGGTCTCGTGCCGGCTCCACCGTAGCCGCAGCAAGTCGCCTCCGCCGTCGCTGCCTCATCAGGCCGCTGCCTCCGCCTCTGCCGCGCATTGCCACGGCTTCGAGCCGCCGCCTCTGAGCTATCGTTGTGGTCCGCTTCCACAGCCGCGGCCCCGCCTCAAGTCGCCGCGAGGAGCCGCCCTCGCTTTACCCGCTCGCCTCTGCCGCCGTGAGCCGGCCCTGCCCTCTCGCCGTTGCAGCGGCCTCGCCGGGTCGCCCACTCCAAGTCGCCACCAATCGACCTCGAGCCGCCCCCGACGGCCCGTCTTAGTCACAGCCGCCCTCGTGGCTTCACCTCTGCCGCGCTTCGCCTTCACCGTGCCTCCGAGCCGCCGGTTGCTTCCACCGATGAGGCCACGGCCATGTTTTTAGCCGCCTGGCCGCCTCAGCTTCCACGCTCCGAGCCGCCCGGTCGAGCTCTGCCACCTTGCTACTGCTCGGCCAAGCTGGCCTCGTCTGCCGCCTCCGCCGTGGCGGCTCCTCCTACACGACAAGATCAGCCGTGGAAGGGTCAGCACGACCTGGCGGAGGACGCGGGATGTAGGCACGGACTCGACTCCGCTGCCTTGGTCTGCCTCGCTGGTCCGTTCCTAGTCGTCCAGCTCCGGTTCCGCTACGGTCGCGCTGCAAGCCGCCTTGCCTCCGCCGGAGAGAGTGGCTAACTCGCCGTTGAAATTACTGGAGGGGATCCACGACGCTATATACGGATCATCTGACATCCGGACGAATCAGGTGAAATCTATCCGGTATATTTTTATTTGGTACATTTTTATTCTTCTGAGAACAATTACTCTGGCTCGCAATATTTTTTATGTAGGACAATTATTCACTGCAAGGGCGATCGTCGTGCCACGGATATAAATCTCGCGCCAAAATTATCATGCGCCAGCATCCGACCGTGCCGTACTGCTCAATGAACGTGTGTGCAAACCGCCGCCTACATCAACACGCGGCGACTCATCCGCTCACACCGCGGCTGATTCATCTGTCCACGCCCGCGGCCGACTCGCCTGACCGCGCCGACTTACAAGCCGCGGCCGACTCGTGCGTTCGCGCTTACAAATGCCACGGGCGACCCCCGTGTCCGCGCCGGGTTACCGGCCGACTCCCATATCTACATCAACACACCGGATCCGCGCCCGTCTGCACGAACTGCTCAAACGGACACCACCGCCCCCGTGGCCCGGTCTACTCCAACAACTCTGAAGCAAATAAAAACATATTATCAGCCTCCGCCTGCACTGGATGGCTCAATGGACATGCGCACAAGTTGCCGCCGTTGCGGTTTGGTTAACTTCAACAAACAGCAGGGACAAAACCATCGGCCGGATTACTGACACGACTTATACGGGATCATCTATGACCCGCCATGGTCGACCTCAACCTTCCACGGATTCGCATCGCGTTATCAAACGCCAAGGAGATACAACAAGCGTCGCGAAGATCATCAACTCGCCACACGCTTCTGGCTTCAATAAATTTCAGCTATCAGCTGTCAACTATATGCCGGTTTATGTTACGGCCAAGTATGAAGAATCTCAAGCCAACTCCTCGAGTCGACTTAAGACTCGGGGGCTACACAGACATGATTCGGCAGACTCAGCCGGTTTCAACAAATACAAGAACACCGGATCATTGCAAGGGAGACAACCTGGATCTGGGGGTTGCTGCCGTATTGGCGAAAGAATAAAGGTTGCTGAAGAGGACTAGTCACCATGATGCACTGTTCCAACATGGGTATCCTGCCTTATTGGCAAAAAGTCAGGTTACCAAAGAAGACTAGTCGCCATGATGCACAGTCTAAACATGGGTATCCTATTCGATCTTGATGATTGGTCACTTGGGGGCTTCCAACTCACCGAGTTTAGCTATCTCACCCTCTTGACCTGGCAAATAACGCCACATTATCATGGTTAAACCTGCCTGTTTGCTTGATGCTACTTCGCTTAGGTGACCCGGTGTACTCTTGACAAGTCAATCATCTTTATGACCCTGAACTTGTCTTGGTTAAAACATCGGTTATGTCACGTGAGAGCCGGCTTACAGAGAGCAAGGATAAACCATGGGCTATCACGCCAGCTTCATTGAAGCAAGACACGAGCCTCGAAAGCCGGTCTAAATTGTCGTGCCTCGAGAGCCGGCCTTTTTATACTCTGTTATCATACATATACATCATCATACATTGCATCATCATACAATGCATCATATATGCATGAACATATTTGTTTATGTTGCAGGAGCCGGTTTTCAAACTAGGTTACATTGTAACTCTGCAGGAACAAACAAATCTTTAATAGCCAAAATGGCTGGATCTTCATCATGGTTTATCATAACCAGTATTAAATGATTGAGATATCAATTATTCTAAATTCCCAGGTTACAAATCCAGTCGGGTCACATATAATACCTGGTCATTTAATTGACCGGGTTTTGGGTTATTCAACATGTGCTTTGTAGAAGACTACAGCACTTATGGATTTTCTCACACATATTTGCCGGGTTGCACTGCAACCACGACCAAGGATTTCTTTCATCGCAAAAGCATCATCAGTTCATAGGCAAAATATTAAAGTGCTTGATGGCATTGGAAGATTATGCAGTTTCACGCTCAAAAACTATTACAAGCCACGATTGGGCTATTTTCTATCAAAGTTTTTTCACAGCAAATTCAAGCTTGCAGAGTGATTGATGGTTGAGACCCGGCAGCTGGATCTGCCGGATTAACATTGGTTTGTTCCCCTTCTGCGTAAATTGCCACCGGGTTGTCACCTGCCGGGTCACCAGGATTTATTTGGTGAGTTGATAATGCATAAGAGTATACTATGCGGCCAGACAACCCGGTTCTTGGAGGCTACAGCGGATCTGAGTTTATTCTACAGTGGAAGGAATAGTCCCGAGTCGCCGTAGGCAATACGACCCGGCACTTGGGGGCTACATTATTCAAATCAAGATTACATTCAGTATGAAAGTCCCATGTCGCTGCAAGCATGTACCACGGCATTTGGGGGCTAATACTCAGTTCAAAAAATTACAAAGATAAAGGAAGTCCTGAGCCGCCGCAGGCGATCAACCCGGCATTTGGGGGATACCATATTCAAGTCTATTATTCAGTCCCGAGTCACCGCAGGCACACGACCCGGCACTTGGGGGCTACATCAGCCAATTCTGATCTACAAAACATCAAGTCCCATATCACTGCAAGCATGCACCACGGCACTTGGGGGCTAATGCATGGTCATTTTTACTAGTCTCATTGAAGACCCGGCCCATCACATAATCATAAGCCGGCCCTTGGGGGCTACCAATTGCTCCTGTCAAAAATTCAAAGTACACAAGCCTTAATAGTGACCCGAAGCTTGGGGGCTACATCATATGATTTTCTTTCCAAAGGAGTACATATAAGTTCCAAGTCGCCGCAAGCAAACGACCCGGCACTTGGGGGCTACAACAGTCAGTTGTTTAAATAAATCAAAAGGTCCAAGTTGAAGACCCGGCCCATCATATACTGATGAGCCGGCCCTTGGGGGCTACACATGTGAAGTGCAAAATTTTCAGTTCATGATTGAAGACTCAGACGGATAACCCGGATTTCTCTCACGGATAACCCTGATTTTTCTCCAAAGTTGCAACATTTATATTTAAGCAAGTCTTAAGCTATCACTTTGCTCTAATCTTAAGACTTGGGGGCTACAGGTTATCTCCTCCAAGCTATTCAGACAAGCCAGCTCAACATCATACGGATTTTCTTTTTATCAATCCAAGGCATTTGAAGACAATTCAAAAATATCATAAGGGTTATTTTTTCTGCATGGAACCAGCATCAACATATTGATATGGAAGAAACTCAGGAGCTTAGCATGAATAAATCCAAGCTAATCTGGGGGCTAATGTCGGGGATATAACTCCACGATATGACCCGGCTCATGACGTTAAGTCGCCATGGACTTAAGTCATCTCTGACGTTAAGTCATCTCTGGACTTAAGTCATCCCTGACGTTAAGCCGCCCTGAGACTTAAGTCATCCCTGAGACTTAAGCCGCCCTGAGATTTAAACCGCCCGGAAGAAGAGAAGCCCAAGATGAGAAGACCAAGATAAAAGGCCGTGGTGAGTCGCCCGCGGTAAGAGGCCCACGATAAGAAGCCAGAATAGATTAAGTCCAAGTCCTACTAGGACTCTACATGTAAGCCTGCCCCTTCAACTTATATAAGGAGGGGCAGGGCACCCCAAGAGGAGAGAATTTTTTAGAGGTCAAGATAGACAGATAAGTCAGGGGAGACAGAAAAACTAGCTCTCAAGATAGAGGTAGCGAAACAGCACCCTTGTAATCGAGACTATGATCATCAATATCAATCAAGCAGGATGTAGGCTTTTACCTCGCCAAGAGGGGCCGAACCTGGGTAAACCCTTGTCTCTCGATTCCGACCAACCCCTTCAAGCTTCCACATAGGTGCGATGGCCTCACTACTAAAGTCCTTTACGAGGACATCTTGCCGTGACAAAACCACAACAGTTGCTCCTGGAGCTGTTTGAACGGAGGAGGAAGAAGGAGCTGGACTTCCGTTCTACCTCTCCTGTGAGTGTATGTGTGTGCGTGGAAGATAGTGCGAACCAAGCTCAACCCCTCTGCATGGAGGCCTCCTGGGGGGTCTTATAGCTTGACCCCCCAGGGTTACATCGGTAAAGATACATAAGCGTGGGGCCCTGGTGCCATCGTGTGGGAGCCGGCGGTGGGGGCCGCCGGGTCCGCCGGGTGCGGGCCGTGCCGGGGCCGCCGGGCACGGGTCCGGTCGGCTGCGCGGCACTGTGGCATGTCTTGTCTTGCGTCATAGGGCGGCTGGCGCCACCCAGCTACAGGATTGCGCCGCCCGCACCCCGCCCGCCACGGGCGAGGGCGCAGGGTGCGCTGTAGCCGCGCCCGCCGGGGTCGGCGCAAAGGAGGGAGTGCTGTAGCCACGCCTGCCTCGTCGTGAGGGATTGTCCTCTCGTGGCCAGCTGGCATGGACCAGCCGGTTGGGCCGGGTCGCCGTGCCGAGCCGGGTCGCCGTGCCGAGCCGGCTCGCGCTGGGGAGCCGACGAGCAGGCTAGCCGGATTGAGGAGCTTGCCCTGCTTCGATATTTTGAAAAGGGGTCCGGGCTCCGTTGCCTACCCGGGGGTCATCCCCCCGACAGTAGTCCCCGAAGATGTGAAGGCTCGCCGGCTCCAGGCAGGGGGGCCTTCGTAGCTTACCCCCCTGAGGAGTCGGTTCGCTGGTGAAGTGCAGGAGGCCGGCTGGGCGGCACCATCCATCCGCATGCCGGCGATGTGGCGGCCGACGCTGGGAACATCCTATGGGCGCCGGCTTCCGGAAGCCGGATCGCGTCACCCCGGCCGGGGCGGGAAACGGAAGCGTCCGCCGGTCGAGTCTTGTTTCGTACGAAGATTCGCGCCCGCCGCTGCTCAACGGACCGCCACGTGCTGCTTCGCGGCAGGCGAGGCCTGCCAGGCCACGCGCACGATGGGATGCGACGGTGGACCGGGCCCACCACACCGCGCCCTCGGCCCGCGCGTGGGGGATTTATTGTGGCGGCCCTTGGCGGTTGCGCTTCCCCGCGCAGTTAATGTACGCGGGGAACGTGCCCGCACAGTGCGGGGGAGTGGAGATCGTGGGCGCAGGCAATCCCACTCCCCCACGTTCTTCTGTGGCTATAAATGAGTGGGAGGGAGCGCGACGGAAACGCTCACGCGCGCACTCCTGCCCTCGCTCTTCCTCTCCTTCTTCTCCGCCACGCTCAGGAGAAGTGCTGCCACCGCATGCCTTGCTCACGCCCGCCGCTGCGCACCGCGACCGGAGGCCCGCAGCGCGCAGCTCTTCCCTTTCCTCCACCTCTTCGTCGCCGCACCTTCACGCCCGGAGAGCCCTCCAATGGCGCTGCCGAAAGGCTCTTGGGAGGGCTCCATTACGAGCGAGGCGGATATCCGGTATCTCCACCGCACGAAGCGGCTGCCGCCGGCGGAGGCGCTGGACGCGCGCGCGCCGGGCTCGGAGAGGGTGCCACGGCCGCGGGAGGCCGAGCACGTCATCTTCTACTCGCACTTCGAGCGCGGGTTCGGCCTCCCCACGAGCCGCTTCTTCCGCGGCTTCCTCGACTTCTTCGGGCTGCAGCCGCACCATCTCGGCGCCAACGCCGTGCTGCAGATCGCGGGCTTCGCCACGCTCTGCGAGGGCTACCTCGGCATGCTGCCGAACGTGGACTTGTGGGCGAAGATGTTCTTCCTCAAGCAGCAGGGCGCATCAGCCGGCGTCATGTCCGACTGCGGGGCAGCGGTGGTTACCGGCTGGCCGAATGGGCCGTTTCCCAAGCTGCCACTCGAGGACTCGGCCAAGAAGTGGCAGACAACTTTCTTCTACGTCCGGAATGCTGACCCGGCGGTGGACGTCATCAATCTCCCGCCCTTTGTCGACGCGCCGCCACTCGAGAAGCCGAATTGGGGCTACTGCCCCAAGAAGCCTCCACAGGAGCTCTTGAACATCTGCCGCCGGGTCGGGGAGATGACGGATCGCGAGGGGCTGGTGCCGGCTGATCTCATCGCGGCCTTCATCGCCCGCCGGGTGCTGCCGCTGCAGCGCCGAGCGCACCGGATCTGCGACATGAGCGGCCATCACGACCCGACCCGGATGTCGACCAAGGAGCTGGGGCCGGCCGGGATCGCTCAGCGGGTGAACTACATCTCCAAGGCCGGGTTGAAGGAGGAGGGGTGGAGCTTCGGGAAGGAGCCCTACCACCGGAGGAACCCGGCGCCGGCGGTAAGTCCCTGGTCATTATTCTTTGCCGCTTCAACATCATTCCTGTGCCCTGACGTGACGGGAGGGCCGCAGCTCTTTGCCAGCCAGCAGAACCACGATGGGCCGAATCCCCAGATCCTGCTGGCCGACTTGCCCGACTCGGATGTGGAGGAGGCCGGCACTGAGGCAGAGGAGGGGGAGGTCGAAGCGCGTCTGGCCGACGCCGCGGCCGGCGGGTCGCGGCACGCGGGTAAGTCTCCGCCTCCAGATCTTCTGCGCGACTGGCCGGATGACGATGAGGAGGGCCTGACCGGTGCCCGCGGTGCAGCGCCCTCGGCTGGGGAGGACGCCAGCATCGACCCCCCAAGACGGCCGCGGAAGATGGCCGGCGCCGGGCCGGCTCGCGCGGCAGCGTCCGGCAGCCGGCCGCATGGGAAGGAGGCGGTCGAGCCGAGGCCGGCCGCAAAGCGCCCGGCGGCGGCGGGGCCGGCACGCGAGAGGGGCGCTATCAAGAAGCGCCGGCTTGCCCCGTCCATGGGCCTGAGGCGGGATGTCCCGAAGGTCATTGGGTAAGTGTCTCGTGTTGTCTTCTGATTTCTTGCTTGTTTCTTGCCCGTGCCTCTATCGTGCTAAACTTGCTGTGCACAGGTCCGCCCTTGACCTGGCGGTGGTGGCGACGGCGGCCGTGGCGGGCGAGGCCGTCTAGCGGAAAACCCGGAGCAGCGCCGTCGACCGCGAGCCGGACCGGACCGCGGAGGAGGACCTCGCGGCCCGCCAGTCCGGCCAGGATCTTGACACGGCGGCGCTCGCTGCCTGGCGGGATCGGACAGAGGCTGAAAAGGAGATGGCAGAGGCCTCGGCCCGGGCGTGGGAGAGGGCCTCTACGATGCGGGCCAGGATCACTGCGGACCCGGACTGGCCGGAGATGGAGAGGGGCTCGACGCCGGACGCCACTATCATCGAGCCGCAGCCGGAGGGGGCGGGCGAGCTGGCAGGGCGGACGGAGCCGGCCGACGGCGATTCGGATGTTGACGAGAACATCGTCGTAGACACGCCGCCCCGGGCCGACCCGACAGGAGGAGGCGAGGGCGGCGGAGAGGAGCGCGAGGTGGACTCCGCACCGTCCGGCCAAGCGCAGCCGACGCCGGCCCCGGGGGCCGCGACTGGGGACGCTGGTGCCTTGGTGGTCGTTCCTCCCCAAGCCGCTACGCTCTCCGAGCGGCCGGGTGGAAGCGGATCCGGCGCCGGGACCGCGATGCAGCAGCCGTGGGCGGACGCCGGCGAGGCTGTGGTCGGGCCGTGCACCCGGGAGGACAAGGCGGCGAATGCCCTGCGCTCGCAGCTTCGCGGGCGGGGCGAGCGCCTGCAGGCCTTCGTCCGGGAAGACCAGGAGTGGGCGCGGAAGCTGGAGCAAGCGCTTGCGGTGAGTTTTTAGTTTCTGCTTGTCTTGGCTGTTGAATCAGTGGGGGCGTGATAGCGCACCCACTGGGTGTAGCCCCTGAGACCCGGGCCGGCTGCGGAGCAGTCGGGTCGGGTCTTTATGTGCGTTTTTTGCACTCTTCTAACTTTTGTCTTCGCGCAGCATTTGTATGACCTGCGGGCCAGTGCGTACAACTGGCTTCTGGAGCGGTTCCGCGAGGCCAAGGCCCAGCTTGCCGTCAAGGAAGAGGAGCTGTGCCAGGCCCGAGGTACGACTTGCATGCCTTCAGTGGGGGCGCGCCAGCGCACCCACTGGGTGTAGCCCCCGAGGTTCGGGCCGGACTGCGGAGCAGCCGGGTCGAATCTTAAAGCTTGTTTTTTCTTCTTTTCCTTGCATCCGGCATCTGACCGGGAACCTCGTCGTGCAGCCGCCGCGGCCGAGGTGCCGGGTCTCTGAGGCCGGCTTGCCGAAGCCGGCCTGCAGCGTGATCTTGCTGTCGCCGACCGCGACCGGCTCCGGGCCGAGGTGGACCGGCTGGTGGCCGAGAAGGCCAAGACGAAGGACGCCCACCAGGCGGAGCTGGGCCGGCTGGCGGAAGAGCGCTGCAAGGCAGCCGAGGAGCTGGCGAACGCCGGCAAGAGGAGCGCCCAGCTCGAGAAGGATCTCAAGGCCCAGACCCGTGCGTCGGCCCTGCGGGAGCACGGGATGCTGAGCGAGGCGCAGCACCTCGATGAGGCCTTCGCCCATGAGTGCTATCTTTTTCTTTCGTCCGGCTGGCCTAGCCGGCAAGTTGTTTTTCTTCTGGCTGAGTTGTTTCCTTCCTTTACCAGGAGTCTTCCCAGAGACGCAGGAGGCGGCCGACGCGGCCGTGCACGCCTACCGGGCGGACCAGCGCGCGTCAGGGGCGGAGATTGATGTTTACGCCACCTGGAGCCTCTCGGAAATCGTCCTCGCCGGTGAGGCCCGTCTTGGAGCCGTGGAGGGGCACATGCGCCGTCTGTTCGAGGCCGGGGTGAGCATGGCGAGCAGCCTCTGGCCGGGCGCGGTGGTGCCGAACAGCGTCACCCGGCTGGCGCGGTGGCTGGAAGCCGGCGTGGAGCGACTCGGTGCGTGGAGGACCTCCGCGGCCCGGGCCGGCGCGGAGACGACGCTGCGCTTCGTCGTGTCTTGGTATCCGGGCATGGACCTCGACCGCCTGGCGGCGCAGCGGGCCGGTGCGGAGGATGACTTGGCGGCGCGGGCGCAGCGGATCGCCGAGCGGGCCAGCTACCTAGCCTCGTTCGCCCCGCACGACGAGTTCGTCCTGGAGCGGACGGAGGACGGCGAGGAGCTCCCTGCCGACGAGTTCGGCCTCCTGCTGAATGACCCGGATGGCAGCTCGGCCGAGACGGGGGTTTATGCCGATGACGAGGCCGACCCGGACGACACCGCCACGACCGAGAGGCCGGAGTGCACTGGGCCCGACCCGGCGGCCGCGTCCACCTCAGCCGAGCCGACGTCGACCGGAGCCGCCGCGGGTGCCGCTTAGGACTTTTTTCTTTTTATCTTTATCCTTCCTGTACTCAAACATGGTTAGGTAGCAGGTCCACCCACTGGGGGTGTAGTTTCATGTAATGGACTTGTGGCCGCGGGCTATTGTTGTTTATAAATTTTGCATGCAATTTCACTTTTGCTGTTCGGCCTTGGGCCTTTTCTTGTTCGTCTTTTCTTTGGACTCCCTTCCCGCTAGCCGGACAGCCGGGTGGCGGTCTGTGGCTAGGATGGGGATTCATCCTTGAGAGGGGACGTACAATACTTAGGCTTTTTCAGACGTTGAGTGCGAGCGGAACACCCACTGGGCCGGCTGGCGACAGGCGGCGAAGCCGGCTGGCGCGCAGCCGGTCGTGCGGCGAATTGGTGAGAAAGGGCGGGTTGGGCCGGATTGGCCGAGCCGGACTCTCCCCCTTAGCCATTCTTGTGTGACGATGCTTCCGGCCTTTGGCTCTTGCCGGCCGGACAGCCGGGAGCCGGTCTGTGGCTTGGGGCGAAGAGAGGGCTTTGGCGGATCGTGTTGGGGAACGTTGCATGGAAAACAAAAAAATTCTACGCACACGCAATATCTATCCATGGAGATGCATAGCTATGAGAGGGGGAGTGTGTCTACGTACCCTCGTAGACCGTAAGCGGAAGCGTTAGAACAACGCGGTTGATGTCGTCGAACAACTTCACGATCCAACCGACCGAGCACCGAACGTACGGCACCTCCGCGTTCAGCACACGTTCAGCTCGGTGACGTCCTCGACTTCTTGATCCAGCAAGACGGAGAGGTAGTGGATGAGTTCCGGCAGCACGACGGCGTGGTGACGGTGATGGTTATGCTATCTCCGCAGGGCTTCGCCCAAGCACTGCGAAAATATGACCGAGGGACGGAACTGTGAAGGGGGTAGCCGCACACGGCTAAGACAATGTTGTGTCCCCTTTGGGCGCCCCCTCTCCTCTATTTATATATGTGTAGGGGCTTGGAGTAGAAGGAATAGCGCCACGTGAACAGTAACCGTGAATAGTACACACGTGGACTTGGACTCCAAAGTCCAATCCTATTCCTACTAGGACTCTCCCTTTTTTCCTTCCCTAGCTGCGTGGGCTTTTGAGGACTTGGTGCGCCTGGCCCAATAAGGCCAGGGCGCCTCCCCTTAGCCCATGCCAGCCCTTTGGGACGTGGTGGACCCACTTGTGGACTTCCGGACCCCTCTGGAATCCTCCGGAACCTTCTGGAAGCTTCCCGGTACAATACCGAAAAAACTGCACCTTTTTCCGGAACCCAAAATATGACTTCCCATATATAAATCTTTACCTCTCGACCATTCCGAGACTCCTCGTGACGTCCGGTATCTCATCCGGGATTCCGAACAATATTCGGTTACCAATTCACATAACTCATATAACACTATATCGTCAACGAACGTTAAGCGTGCGGACCCTACGGGTTCGGGAATGATGTAGACATGACTGAGACGCCTCTCCGGTCAATAACCAATAGCGGAACCTGGATGCTCATATTGGTTCCTACATATTCCACGAAGATCTTATCGGTCGAACCGCAATGACAACATACGTAATTCCCTTTGTCCGTCGGTATGTTACTTGCCCGAGATTCGATCGTCGGTATCTCCATACCTAGTTCAATCTCGTTACCGGCAAGTCTCTTTACTCGTTCCGTAATACATCATCACGTAACTAACTCCTTAGTCACTTTTCTTGCAAGCTTCTTATGATGTGCATTACCGAGAGGGCCCAGAGATACCTCTCCGAAACACGGAGTGACAAATCCCAGTCTCGATCCATGCCAACTCAACGGACACCTTCGGAGATACCTGTAGAACATCTTTATGATCACCCAGTTATGTTGTGACGTTTGATAGCACACAAGGTATTCCTCCGGTATCCGGGAGTTGCATGATCTCATGGTCTGAGGAACATGTATTTGACATTCAAGAAAGCAGTAGCAATAAACAGAACGATCATATGCTAAGCTAACGGATGGGTCTTGTCCATCACATCATTCTCCTAATGATGTGATCCCATTATCAAATGACAACTCATGTCTATGGTTAGGAAACCTTAACCATCTTTGATCAACGAGCTAGTCTAGTAGAGGCTCACTAGGGACACGGTATTTGTTTATGTATTCACACATGTATTTAAGTTTCCGGTCAATACAATTCTAGCATGAATAATAAACCTTTATCATGAACAAGGAAATATAAAATAATAACAACTTTATTATTGCCTCTAGGGCATATTTCCATCAGCTCGTACGCTTCGAAATGGACTAAGGAAAATGGCGAGGTGCGGTCTAGCCGGCTAGCCCCCGAGCCGGATGCGCCGACTCGGCGGGAGAATTGAAAAACGGGGAAGTGCATAGACACAAAGCTTGGTAAAAGCGGAAAAGGTAGCCCCCGAGTGTCGTGCGGGGGTACTTGCTGCTTCCATTAAACCCAAAAGGTAGTGATACATACGTGCATGCGTTCAACTGTAAAACGGACGGAGGAGCTCCGCGTTCCAGGGCCGGCTAGACTCCTCACCGGCTGCATCTCGCTTGCGCTTGTTCGGCTTCTACGCGTCGATGAGGTAGTATGCGTTCGGTCGCAGAGAGCCTTGCTGATGATGAAGGGGCCCTCCCAAGGAGAGGCCAGCTTGTGCTGGCCGGCTGTCCACTGGACGAGCCGAAGCATGTGATCACCTTCGCGGAACGCGAGGGGCTTGATCTTCTTGCTGTGGTAGTGGCGCAGGCCTTGTTGGTAGATGGCTGACCGGCTGAGGGCTAGGAGGCGCGCCTCCTCGAGCAGGCCGACACCATCTTCGCGTGCCTCCTTTACCTCGGCTTCTGTGTACATGGTCATCCGGGGCGAGTCGAACTCGACGTCGGTTGGAATAATTGCTTTGGCTTCAAGGAAGAACGAGGTGAACCCGGTTGAGCGGTTGGGTGTCGTCCGGAGACTCCAGAGGACGGCCGGCAGCTCATCGAGTCAGCTGCCGGGTGAGCGCACGAGCGGCTCGACGTGTCGCGGCTTGATGCCGGCTAGGATGAGGCCGTTTGCCCGCTCGGCCTGGCCGTTCGACTGGGGATGTGCGACGGAGGCCGAGTCGAGTCGGATGCCGGATGCCGGATGCGGAGCAGTAGTGGGCCAGCGCGCCCTTGGCGAAGTTGGTGCCGTTGTTAGTGATGATGTTGTGGGGAACGCCGTAGCGAACCGCGATATCCTTGATGAACCGGACGGCCGTGGGCCCGTCGAGCTTCTTGATCGGCCTTGCCTCGATCCACTTGGTGAACTTGTCGACGGCGACCAGCAGATGCGTCATGCCGCCTCGGGCGGTCTTGAAAGGCCCCACCATGTCGAGCCCCCAGACGGCAAAGGGCCACGTGATTGGGATTGTTTGGAGGGCTGTGGCCGGCTGGTGGCTGCGCTTGCTGAAGCGTTGGCTGCCCTTGCATTTGAGGACCAGCCGCTCGGCGTCTTGCAGGGCCGTGGGCCAGTAGAAACCATGGCGGAAAGCCTTGGCCACCAGGGACCTCGAGGCGGCGTGGTGCCCGCAGGCTTGACCAGCTCGTGGTTGATGATGATGTAGGCAGACGCTCGCCGCTGCACTTGCTAGGCTTCGGTCTCGTCGCTGGGAAGGTCGCCGTCTTCCAGCAAGGCGAGGATCGGCCGAGCCCAGGACGGCACCGTCACCACTGAGAGGACGGCCACCGGGATGGGATCCGGGATGGCAGCCCCCGAGCCGGAGTCGGCAGTCCCCGAGCCGGAGACGGCAGGCCCCGAGCCGGAGTCGGCAGCCCCCGAGCCGGAGACGGCAGCCCCCGAGCCGGAGCCGGCAGCCCCCGAGCTGGAGCCGGCAGTCCCCGAGCTTGGGCCGGGAACTCCAGGGTTGGGTGGGGGCGCGTCGGGGTCGTCCGGGACGAAGATGGATTCCGACTCGGGAGACGGCTTGATGGACGGCTTCCGCAGGTGCTCGAGGGAGACACCGGATGGGATGGCTTGCCGGGTGGAGCCCACTTTAGCCAGTGCGTCAGCCGCTTCATTGTCCGCACGGGGGACGTGGAGGAACTCGCAACCGTCGAACCCGCCGAAGAGCTGCTGGACCAGGAAGCGGTAGCTGGCCATGTTGGCGTCTCAGGCATCCCAGTCGCCGGAAACTTGCTGCACCACCAGGTCCGAGTCGCCATAGCAGAGGATGCGCCGGATGCCGATCTCCTTGGCCAGCCGGATGCCGTGCATGAGAGCTTCGTACTCGGCCACGTTGTTGGAGGCGGCGAAATGGATCTGCAGCACGTACCGCAGTCGGTCGTTCTTGGGGGCAGACAGCACGATGCCGGCTCCCAAGCCGTTGCGCATCTTGGAGCCGTCGAAGTGCATGCGCCAGTGAGTCAACTCGGGCGCCGGCGGCAGGTACTGGGTCTCTGTCCAGTCGACGAGGAAGTCGGCCAGCGCCTGGGATTTGATGGTGGTGCGGGGCTCGTAGAGGATCGTGTGGCCGGCTAGCTCGATGGCCCACTTGGCCACCCGGCCAGAGGCATCCCGGCAGCCCATGATCTCGCCGATGGGGGCCGTGCTCACCACGGTAATGGTATGCTCCTGGAAGTACTGCCTTAGCTTCTTGGTGGCAAAGTACACGCCGTAGCACATCTTCTGGTAGTGGGGGTAGTTCTGCTTGGAGGCGGAGAGCACCTCGCTCAGGAAGTACACTGGACGCTGGACCGGCTGCACCTTGCCCTCCTCAGGGCGCTCGACCACCAACACCGTGCTGATCGCCCGGGAGGTGGCGGCGATGTACAGCAAAAGTGGCTCCTTCTCAGCCGGCGCGGCCAGGACGGGTGCGGTGGATAGCATGCGCTTGAGGTCGCGGAAAGCTTCGTCCGCCTGGTCGCTCCACTCAAACGCCGTCATCTTCTTCATCAGCTGATACAGGGGCAGGGCCCTCTCCCCCAGCCGGCTGACGAACCGGCTGAGAGAGGCCAAGCAGCCGGTGAACTTCTGGACGTCGCGCAGCCGGGCCGGCTTGCGCATGCGCTCGATCGCCTTGATCTTTTCTGAGTTGGCCTCAATGTCATGCTCTGAGACGAGGAAACCAAGGAGTTGGCCAGCCGGCACGCCAAAGGCGCATTTCTCTGGGTTGAGCTTGATCTGGTACCGGCGCAAGTTGGCGGAGGTCTCCTTGAGGTCGGCCAGGAGCGTGAGGTGCTGCTTGGTCTTCACCACGATGTCGTCGACGTAGACGTGCACGTTTCTGCCGATCTGGGGCAGTAGGCATTTCTGCATGCAGCACTGGAAGGTGGCGCCAACATTCTTCAAGCCGAACGACATGGTGATGTAGCAAAACGCCCCAAAGGGCATGATGAACGACGTCTTGAGGGCGTCGGCCGGGTCCAGCTTGATCTGGTGGTAGCCGGAGTAGGCGTCCAGAAAGGACAGGAGCTCGGAGCCGGCTATGGAGTCGATGACTTGGTCGATCCGGGGCAGAGCGAACGGATCTTTGGGGTAGGCCTTGTTCAAGCTGGTGTAGTCGATGCACATGTGCCAGGTACCATTCTTCTTCAGGACGAGGACTGCATTGGCCAGCCACTCGGGGTGGAAAACTTCCATGATGAAGCCGGCTGCGAGCAGCCGGGCGATCTCTTTACCAATGGTTCTTCGCTTCTCCTCGGAGAAGCGGCGTAGCGGCTGTCGAACAGGCTTGGCGTCCTTGCGGACGTGAAGTTTGTGCTCGGCGTATTCCCTCGGGACACCCGGCATGTCTTTGGGAGACCATGCGAAGATGTCCTGATTCTCACGGAGGAAGTCGACGAGCTCGCCTTCCTATTTGCTATCGAGGCGGGTGCCCACGACGACGTACTTGCTGGAGCTGGGGTCGGCCGGGTCGAGCGGGACCCTCTTCGTGTCTTTTGACGGCTGGAAGGAGGCCTCGTTGGCGGCCGGCTTGGGCGGAGTCATCACGGCCGGCTATGCGCCAGCCAGCGCCATGATCCAGTCGAGCTGGCGCCTCTCCTCGGCGATGACCAGTGACTCGGCCAGCTGGGAGCTGGCTTTGGCACACTCGAGGGACTTCTTGTAGTCGCCAACGATGGTGATGAGGCCCTTGGGACCCGGCATCTTCAACTTCAGGTAGGCATAGTGGGGGACCGCCATGAATTTGGCCATTGCGGGCCGGCCCAGCAGCGCGTGGTAGGGGCTGGCCAGGTCCACCACCTCTAACCAGATCGGCTCGCGGCGGAAATGGCTGCTGGAGCCGAACAAGATGTCAAGCTGTATCCGGCCGATCGGAGAGCAGGAGAGACCTGGCACGATGCCGTGGAACACCATCCGGGTCGGCTCCAACTGTCGCGCCTCGATGCCGAGCTTGGTCATGGTGTCGCGGTACAGGATGTTAATGCTGCTGCCGCCGTCGATCAGCACCCGCGAAAAATGGCAGGTGTGCTTCTTGGAGACGAAGGTGGGGTCGAGCACCAGGGCGTAGCCACCCAGCGTGGGCATGACGGCCGGGTGGTCCTCCCGGGTCCAGCTGACCGGCCGGTCGGACCAATGCATGTACTGGGGAACTGGAGGGACAACATCGTTCACCTCGGCCGCGTGCTTGCGCTTGGCGTGCTTGTCATCGCCCTCGCTGGTGAAGTAGACGTAGGACGCGTCCGGGCGGGTGAAGGCGTTGTCGGCGAGGGCGCCGGGTGGCGGCGGGGGTGGGGGAAGCGGCGGCTGCTGCGGGCCGGCTCCGGGTGGCGGGGGTGGAAGGTTGCCCTTCAACAGGCGCTGGGTGAAGCTGCACTGCCGGAGCGTGTGCGTCGACGGCTTCGCGCCGCTGTGGTTCTTGCAGGGGGCGTCGAGTATCTGCTCGAAAGACAGCTTGGGCTGCCAGGCAGCCTTGCCAGTGCGCGGGCGCTAGCTGGAGCCTTGTTCGGCCGGCTACTCCCCTTCCACCGTGGCGACCTGCCGGTTGTCGTAGCGGGGTGCCTACTGGTCATTCCTGCGCTTGCCGTTGTTGTTGTTGTTGTTGTCTTGCCGGCGCTGGTTGTTGTCGCCAGCCGGCTTGGGGGGCGCCGGCTGGGCCGGGAGGAGCTTGCCGTCTGCGTCGATCGTGACCTTCACATTCATCGCGGAGTCGGCCGTAGCGTACTTGTCCGCCACGGCCATGAGCTCCGCCAGGGTGTCCGGCTCGTCGCACACCAGCCGGTGCTTGACCAGAGTGCCGTCTTGGCATCCGTCGATGAAGTACTGGATGGCCTGGACCTCGTGGACCCCCTCGCAGGAGTTGCGCAGCTCCGTCCATCGTGTGAGGAAGTCGCGAAGGGGTCGCCTGGCTTCTGGACGCACATGGAGAGATGGCGAGGCTTGCTGGGGCGCTTGTAGGTGCTGGTGAAGTTGCGGATAAACGCGTCTTCGAAATCCAGCCAGGAGTTCACGCTACCGGCTCGCAGGCTGTTAAGCCACGTCCGGGCCGAGCCGAGCAGCATGAGGGGGACGTATCGTATGGCCACGCGCCAGTTGCCGCCGGCTATGCCGACAGCCGTGGTGTAGTCAGTCAGCCAGTCCTCCGGCTTGGTGACGCCGTTGTACTTGGGGGAGTCGCGGGGCAGCGAGAAGCCTTTGGGGAAGGGCTCCTCGCGAATGCGGGGGCCAAAGCACGCCGGGCCGACAGAGCTCTCCTTCTCCAGGGCCGTGGAGCGCGCCAGCCGGTCGAGGCGGTGACGGGCGTCGCTTTCGTCATAGGGCTCGTGGGGACCGAGCCGGTCAGCCACGGGACCACGGGGACCGATCCGGTCCGCCACGGGACCGCAGGGTGCAGGGGCTTCCGGGGCCGGCTCGCGCCGCCGAGCCGGTCGCACGGGGGGCTCCGGCGGCTGAACCCGGCCATCGCCAACCGTCTCGTCTGCAATGTCGTCTCCAGCGTTTGCGGCACGGTTGTGCCGGCTCTGACCGGACCGGTGCCGGCCAGAGCGGCTCGCGCTAGTGGCGTGGGAGGACGTCTGTTGCGCGTCCCGGAGGGCCCTCTCCGGGTTCCCGGTTTTGCCTGAGGCAGAGGCGGATGGCTGGGCCGGGTCGAAGTGCTTCTGCTGCTCGTTCGCCGCGGTGATGAGATCGCGGATGCGCTGCTGCTGCAGCAGCTCCTCGCCCTCCAGGAATTCGAGATCCGCCATGGCCGCCTGCGCTGCGCGCATGTTCTTGATGGGGGTGTCGTACACGGGCCGGCCTGCGCCTAGCGCACGGCCAATCGCGCCCCCACGGATCCGCACTTCCGTGACCCGGCTGGGCTCGGCGGCAGCCGACGTGAAGCCGTGGGCGTTGTCGTACTCTCGCTGGGCGGACTCCAGCCGGCGCCGCGTTGCCACGAGCTCCGTGGCCTCGACTAGCAGATGCTGACGGTCCTCGTTGAGCTGAGCCGCTGCGGCCGCCATGTCGGCGTCGGGCGTGATGGGGGCTTGTAGGCTCCGGATCATCTCGCGGAGCGGGTCGGCCCGGCGTGGCGGGGCCGCAACCGCGGCAGCGGCAGCCACGACAGCCTTCTCCTTGCCGTGCGAGGAGCTGGAGCTAGTGCCGATGGTCAGCACCTCCGCGCGGGCGCAAAGGGTCGCGACATCATCAGAGACGGCGCAGCCAACGGGGACGGGCGAGTCGGCGAAGCTGTGTACCTCGCTGGGGTACTCGTCGGGGACGAGCGCGACGAAGATGCGCAGCGCGCCGAAAGGGACGACGAGGCAGCCTGCGGGGCAGGCGGCGTCCGCGCCTGGCGCAGCGTCGCAGCCGGCCGGGTTGGCCGTGCGAGGCACGCGGACCAAACCGTGCACGATGCGCTCGCCGGAGCTGGTGAAGGGCCTCGTCTGGAACTTGACTCCGGCCGGCGCCGCGAGCAGCCCCACGGTGGGCGCCAACTGTCGTGGTATTCTCACGGCAGATGCCATGAGATGGCTAAAAATGGTGGGGCTACGTGAGGACGCCGGTGGGCTCCAGAAGCGAGGTCGGCACGAGCAAGTGTGAGACACGAGACATACCCAGGTTCGGGGCCCTTCGGAGAGGTAATACCCCTAGTCCTGCCGAATGGAGTATGGAGTGCACAAGGGCTACAAGGTTGCTCCTGGAGCTGTTTGAACGGAGGAGGAAGAAGGAGCTGGACTTCCGTTTTACCTCTCCTGTGAGTGTATGTGTGTGCGTGGAAGATAGTGTGAACCAAGCTCAACCCCTCTGCATGGAGGCCTCCTGGGGGGTCTTATAGCTCGACCCCCCCAGGGTTACATCGGTAAAGATACATAAGCGTGGGGCCCTGGTGCCATCGTCTGGGAGCCGGCGGTGGGGGCCGCCGGGTCCGCCGGGTCCGCCGGGTGCGGGCCGTGCCGGGGCTGCCGGGCACGGGTCCGGTCGGCTGCGCGGCACTGTGGCATGTCTTGTCTTGCGTCACAGGGCGGCTGGCGCCGCCCAGCTACAGGATTGCGCCGCCCGCACCCCGCCCGCCCCGGGCGGGGGCGCCGGGTGCGCTGTAGCCGCGCCCGCCGGTGCCGGCGCAAAGGAGGGAGTGTTGTAGCCACGCCTGCCTCGTCGTGAGGGATTGTCCTCTCGTGGCCAGCCGGCATGGGCCAGCCGGCTTGGCCGGGTCGCCGTGCCGAGCCAGCTCGCGCTAGGGAGCCGGCGAGCAGGCTAGCCGGATTGAGGAGCTTGGCCTGCTCCGATATTTTGAAAAGGGGTCCGGGCTCCGTTGCCTACCCGGGGGTCATCCCCCCCCCCCCCCCGACAATTCCGCCGGGGATACTTCCCTCTGGGAGGGGGAAATCGAAGCCATCGACATCACCAACAATCCTCTCATCGTGGGACGACCAATCTTCATCAACATCTTCACCAGCACCATCTCATCTTAAACCCTAGTTCATCTCTTGTATTCAATCTTTGTCTCAAAACCTCAGATTGGTACCTGTGAGTTGCTAGTAGTGTTGATTACATCTTGTAGTTGATGCTAGTTGGTTTATTTGGTGGAAGATTATATGTTCAGATCCTTAATGCTATTCAATACCCCTCTGATCTTGAACATGAATATGATTTGTGAGTAGTTACTTTTGTTCTCGAGGACATGGGAGAAGTCTTGTCATAAGTAATCATGTGAATTTGGTATTCGTTCGATATTTTGATGATATGTATGTTGTTGCTTCCTTTAGTGGTGTCGTGTGAAACGTCGACTACATGATACTTCACCATCTTTGGGCCTAAGGGAAGGCATTGTGGAGTAGTAATTAGATGATGGGTTGCTAGAGTGACAGAAGCTTAAACCCTAGTTTATGCGCTATTCCGTAAGGGGCTCATTTGGATCCATATGTTTCATGCTATGGTTAGAGTTATCTTAATTCTTCTTTCGTAGTTGCGGATGCTTGCGAGAGGGGGTAATCATAAGTGGAAGGCTTGTTCAAGTAAGAACAGCACCCAAGCACCGGTCCACCCACATATCAAATTATCAAAGTAGCGAACGCGAATCAAACAAACATGATGAAAGTGACTAGATGAAATTCCCATGTGTCCTCGAGAACGCTTTGCTTATTATAAAAGATCGTTCCGGCTTGTCCTTTGCTACAAAAAGGATTGGGCCACCTTGCTACACTTATTGTTACCGTTACTACTTGTTACTTGTTACGAATTATCTTGCTATCAAAACTATCTGTTACCGCTACTTTCAGTACTTGCAGAGAATACCTTGCTGAAAACCGCTTGTCATTTTCTTCTGCTCCTCGTTGGGTTCGACACTCTTACTTATTGAAAGGACTACGATTGATCCCCTATACTTGTAGGTCATCAATGAGGATGCATAAGTCTATATTTTAATTTTCATTGAGTCACACAATTATAGCAAGCAAACGAGCAAACAAGCAAATAAAATATTTTTGTGTTTTTGTAATTTTTGTTTTAGAAGTGGGGGAGATGAAAACGAGAGGCAAATGCAAATAAAAGGCAAATAAAATAAATGCAAGTGGATGATAGTTTGTGCGAAGGTACTTGGCAATTTTGATGATGTCTCCCCGGCAACGGCGCCAGAAATTGGCAAGTTGACGGGAGACTGCTTTGCGTGACTTCTCCCCGGCAACGGCGCCAGAAATTCTTCCTGCTACTTGTAGTCTGCGTTGGTATTTCTCCGAAGAGGAGAGGATGATGTAGTACAGTAGAGATAAGTATTTCCCTCAGTTAAGAACCAAGGTTATCAATCCAGTAGGAGAACCAAGCAAAATTCCGTTAAGCGCACCTGCACACAAAAGAGCAAACACTTGCACCCAACGCAAATAAGAGGGTTGTCAATCCTCTTAGCGGTTATTTGCAAGGATTAAATCTTATGGAGGTAAATAGATAAACTAAAATACTAATAAAAATAAAAGTAAATAAATTGCAGCAAGGTATTTTTAGGGTTTTTAATATATGATAAAGTAGACCGGGGGCCATAGTTTTCACTAGAGGCTTCTCTCTTGAGCACATAGCATACGGTGGGTAAACAAATTACTGTTGGGCAATTGATAGAAAAGCAAATAATTATGACGGATTCATGGCAATGATCATGTATATAGGCATCACGTCCGAGACAAGTAGACCGACTCCTGCCTGCATCTACTACTATTACTTCACCCATCGATCGCTATCCAGCATGCATCTAGGGTATTAAGTATGAAACAGAGTAATGCCTTAAGCAAGATGACATGATGTAGACAAAGTAAACTCAAGCAATATGATTAAACCCCATCTTTTTATCCTTAATGGCAACAATACAAATACGTGTCATGTCCCCTTCTGTCACTGGGATTGAGCACCGCAAGATTGAACCCATCACAAAGCACCTCTCCCATGACAAGATAAATCAATCTAGTAGGCCAAACCAAATCGATAGATTGGAGAGAAATACAAAGCTATAACAATCATGCATAAAAGAGTTCAGAGAAGACTCAAATATTTCTCATGAATAATCTGATCATAAACTCACAATTCATCGGATCCCAACAAACACACTGCAAAAGAAGATTACATCAGATAGAACTCCAAGAACAGCGAGGAGAACATGGTATTGAAGATCAAAGAGAGAGAAGAAGCCATCTAGCTACTAGCTATGGACCCGTAGGTCTGTGGTAAACTACTCACACATCATCGGAAGGGCAGCAAGGTTGATGTAGAAGCCCTCCGTGATCGATTCCCCCTCGGCAGAGTACCGAAAAAGGCCTCGAGATGGGATCATGGAAGAACAGAGGCTTGCGGCGACAGAAGGTTTTCTCTTCTGTCTCCCTGTTGGTTTGGGAATATTTGTGAATTTATAGCGAAGGAATTAGGTCAAGAGGTGCCACGAGGGGCCCACAAGCCTGGGGGCGTGGCCACCCCCCTGGGGCGCGCCCTCCAGGCTTGTCGCCTCCTTGTGACTCTTCTGGTCTTCTCCCGAAGCTTCCTGGGTCTCTTTTGGTCCAGAAAAAATTAATCCAAAGTTTTTTTCTCGTTTGGACACTTTTTGATAATGATTTTCTGAGAAGGGAAAAACAAGCAGAAAACAGCAACTGGCACTGGGCACTGAGTTAATAGGTTAGTCCCAAAAAATGATATATAATGGCATATAATTGCATATAAAACATCCAAGATTGATACTATAATAGCATGGAAGAATAAAAAATTATAGATACATTGGAGACGTATCAACAACAAATAGTCGAAGAACTCTTTTGCTTCTTTTCGAGAAATTGTAACTCTGGCGAACGTGGAGGAATTTGTCATCATCTTCTGCTTCATTCATGCGTTTTGGTTGATCACCAAGCATATCGAGTCATGCACCATCGCCATCCTTTGTTTTACCTTTAATCTTGAGCAGAGTACCAAGGATGCTTTCACATATGTTCTTCTCTACGTGCATGACATCGATGCAGTGACGTACACTTAGAATCTCCCAGTAAGGTAATTGCCAGAACACTGATTTCTTCTTAAACACTAGCCTCTTGGGTGTTTGTTTCGACGACGAACCATGTCCCTTGCCAAGCACAACTTCAATTTGTTTAGCCATGTTGTGGACCTCCTTCCCAGAATAAGGTCTTGGGCCCAAACCTACCTCTGTCGTACCATCAAATTCAGCTTTCATCTTTCAGTATGGGTGATCTTTCCATAAGAACCTACGATGACGCTGTCGGTCCTAAATCCGGCATATCTTGTAGTAGGGGTCCTAAGCTAGGCGTCTTGGAGCGATGGTAACATGGACACAGGATTTTACCCAGGTTCGGGCTCTCTCGAAGAGATAATACCCTACGTCCTGCTTTGATTGTATTCATATGGGGTGTAGTACAGAGTACATGTATCTACCATGAGATTGTTCTAATGAATATTAGTTCATCTATTGACTAGCCTGGCCTCGGTTTATATAATGTACCGGAGGCCTAGGGTTTAGGAGAGTCCTCGTCTTGGGCGCCAAGTCTTGTGGAATCTTCCTTGTATTCGGCATGGGCTGCCCGAAGTGGCCCATTAGTGAACCGCCATGGGGGTCCTCGGCTCAACCCACCTGGTCGGGAGACGATGTGGCGAGTACCCCCTAGTCCAGGACACCGTCAGTAGCCCCCTGAACCAGTCTTCAAGTTGGGGACGCTCCTCGGTTCTTTCGAACTATTCTTCGTCTTCGGTCGTTGGTCTTGAAAACTGGTTCAACAAATCTTCCCATCTCGATCACGGAGGTGCATCCGAAGAGTTCATACGTCGGGTATCCAAGGAGTCCTTTAAGTTCTCGGCCTTTATCAATGCCTTATTATTTTTACGCCACACCTTGGGTTCGAAGTGCTTCCAGTGCAGCGGTGTTCTCTTTGCATCCGAGCTCCAGCGCCGGACTGCATCCGAGGTGTCTTCTTGCAGCCGAGCTCCAACGCCGGTCTGCATCCGAGGTACATTTTAGCAGCCAAACTCCAACGCCGGTCTGCATCTGAGGTACATTTTAGCAGCCGAACTCCTACGCCGGACTGCATCCGAGGTACATTTTAGCAGCTGAACTCCAACGCCGGCCTATACCCGAGCTCCAGTGCCGGACTGCAGCTGAGGAGGCATAGAGTACCTCGTCTTTGAAAAAGTTTGAAGGAGGTTATCCGAGCTTAACGCCGAAAAAGTTCTCTATGGAACCAGCCACTCACAGCCGAGCTTTATGCAGGACTGCTTCCGAGGTGGTGCACCACCTCAGCCGTGGGCTGATGTTTTATAAAATTGTTTCCGATTGGTGCAATTTATTCTCTGCCGAGATGTATAACCAGTAGACCTCAAGGTGTGTGCCGACATAAAATCCGGGATGCACCTGAAGGATAAAATAAAACCGCTGATCCCAGTAGCCCCTGAGACTCAGGTCGATTTGCGAAATCGGCCTGAGGATCAATTCCTTGCTCGGCAGCATACTTAAAAACAGAAATGCGGTGTGCATAGTTCCCGAGACTCAGGCTGGGTGCGGCCGACCAACCTGAGGATCGTAATCTCCTCGGAAACTATTCGGCACTTTGAATTTTCTGCATTGAATCATCAATGCAGTAGCCCCCGAGCCACTGGTCGGGTGGCAACACCAGATTAGGGGATCGATGTAACCTGTTAATGGCTTTTAAGTGAGAAGCGCGAAGCCCAGTAGCCCCCAAGCCTTAAGTTGGGCAAGGGTGGCCGAATTAAGGATCGATATCCGAGGTAAATTGACTTTAATCACAATTTATGTGTAATGATTCTACGTATCCAAGTACTTTACATCATTAATGCTCGGATCCGCATTGTACAAAACTTTGTTGACCGACCATCGGCTTCGACCTCCTCGGCCAGTAGCTGAGGAGTGTTTGTCCTACTTTATAAAGCCTTTATAAGGGCAAAGATTTACGGCAAACAAGGCAATCCGGCCATATGGTTTTATAAACAAAGGTATGCGGAGAGATATGTTATATTACTATTTAACGTAAGAAACATCTTCTGGGAAAAATAGTTCCTTTAGAGGTTCCTTTTCCCAGGTTGTCATGTTGACCATGATCATGAGACCTCAACTCCGATCAATGTGGGAGGAAAATATTGAGGATTTAGTTTGGGAAAAGTTCCCGAACTCTGTGGTCTTTAATGAACCAAAATTTTCACTTCCATAGTTGCCGACCAATTATATTCTTAAGATGGCTAGCTTTCAGCTTCACCCAGTCTGAGGTACTAGCCCGGATGACCCGGAAGTAACAATCACAGAGGTGCTCCCTTTACCCCCTAGCCGAACAATCAGGAACATAAGGGGTAAGCACGGGAGCCAGGCAACCCAGCTTGGCCAAAATCTTAAGTCAAATTGATGCATATTTAAGGCTTTATAACGATAATTACGGAAGGCAGCGCTCGTATATTGAATACAAACGCTTTTATGCTATATGCTATTTTGACTCCTTTGTGACCGATTATCATTTGAGAGTGGCCCATCGTCGGTTTCTACCCCTTTGTAGATGCTACGCAGGGTGTTTCCGCAGTAACAAGACAACCCTTAGTCGACGTCTCGGTGCCCGGAGGCAGTTGTGTTAGCGGAAACGAGGCAATCAGATATCCAGGCTTTATAACTTTCACTTAGTCATAGGAGCTTAAAGTTGGGAGGCCAGTTACTAGCCCCCGGTTAGTGTTCGGCGTCAGCCGAGGTCAAGCCGTTAACACTTCGGCCAATTTTATGAAAGGCCCACGGGGTAACCTCTATCGGTCTATAGTTTGACACAGTCATCGGATCGCTGACCAGTTTGCGCTCATTGTGACAGTCAGTTTTCGGCTTTCTCCACTGAGGTACTTGACCAGTTAAATCGACAGTACAATCGCAGTGGTTCTCCCTTTGCACACCTAGCTGAACAAAGCGGAACGTAGGAGGCAAGCACAGGAGCCGGGCAACCCAACTATTGACCGAAGACACAATTCGAAACTGATGCATATAAAGCAATATCCGAGAACGTTTTGCCGAGGACTCCTCGGAGTACCTTGGCTTTTGGTGGGTTCGGCTCTAGTCGCAGCCCCCCATTGATATTGCCGATGCTTTAAAGGCATCCGACATTGTACTGCGAGAGTTATGCTGGAGACACGCAGTATCCCCCGAGACTCAGGCTGGGTGCGGCCGACCAAACTGAGGATCGAATATCCTCGGGAACTAGTCCAGATGTCATGTGTGTTTCACCAACATCGAGGTGTAGGTCGGCAGGAGAGATGCCGAGCTGCGGGTCAGAAAAGATCTCCTGAGCTGAATTATTACGCAGGGCACCTCGGTCATGAGGATGTCCCGCCTCCAGAAAGAAAAACATACAAATAGCTTAAAAGTGCCATAAGCTCGAAAAGCCAAAAAACTTATGTAAAAACGTGACGTCCGAACTAAATCAAGTTTTTGGTGCCAATTTGAAAATTGGTCTTAAAATTAGTTTGTCCTTCCGTCGTGCTTTAACATGACACACCCGATCTCAAAACTTCAAACGGGTCAGCCTTCGGCTTCAACCTCCTATTCCCGAAGGCGGAGTGCTTCTCAGGCCAGTTTAGCGAACCAAACTCGAGCGGATTTAAAGAGAAACCAGGCTATCCGGCTATTGACCACACACTCGTGTCGAGAAAGGAGTGGTAGAAAAAGACTTTGCAACGACTTAGAAGAAAACACTTATTATAAAACGGCTCTTATAAATTTAAGAGCCCCCAGTTAACATGGGAAAAAGAAGCAGTTTTTAACGAACCTCTTTTTTAACAAAAAGATTTTAACATAAATATAATGCTTGGTCGAACCGAACAAAAAATTGAACATTTTAAAAAAGTTGAGCATGAAAGCGACTTAGCTGGTTAATGTGCTCGGCGTTGATGACGTGGTGTGGGCTTGTGGCGGGACGAAGACACATAGTTCTTGGCTTGATCGAGGTCCCAGACCCCAAGCCCGAGGTGGTCGAGCGAGGAGCTCGGCACTCCGAAGTAGCGACACAGTACGGTCGATGTGGCGAGGCGAAGCCCCCGGTCCAGCCGAGGTGACGAAGCTGATCGGCTGGTGACGCCGAAGTCTCCGGAGTAGGTTGATGGAGAGATGGTGAAGCCCCTGGTCTAGCCGAGGTGTCGGAGCAGGTCAGTATGGTGACGTTGCAACCCCCATGCCAGCCGAGGTGTCGAAGCAGGTCGGCGAGGTGGACGTCGGCTCGAAGAAGCAACGGCGTGGCGATGCCGATGCAGGTCGAAACTTTGTGACGCGCTCAATGCTGGCTTGAGAAGTGACCGCGCGGCGATGCTGGCGCGCCCGACCCGTGCAATCCGTAAGGTGACGATGTTATCTTGACGATCATTAGGGAGAGCGGTGCCGAACTCTTGGTCGGCTCGCCGAGGTGATGATCCGAGGTGGTTGTCGTCGGCTCGATGAAGCGACGGCGCAGTCGATGCTGGCGCAGGTCGGCAGCCATGGAGCGACGTGGCCAGGCTAGTTTGACACCGGCGCGACGACGAAGATCGCCTCGGAAAAAGCTTAAAATTTGCAGGCACGTGCTTGAAAACAAAACACAATACCCTATAAAAAAATTCCCTTCAAAAAGGATGTCCGATAATCTGTTCATGAAAAAGATGAACTCGGGCCGGATTCGTTTTCGCGCAGAAAACAGATCCAAAAATTGATTCACTCATCGGACGCTTCCCGGAGTTTGAACGGTCAGATCGAGCTGAAATTTTGAGGGGTAGTAGATATGAAAATTCCGCAGCCGATGGACGGTTGGATCTTCCAAAGGACGTCCGAGCTGACTGCTGGACTCCTCGCCCTAAACTCGTCCAGATTCCCGTCCAGATTCGACAGGGCTCCGGTATATCGGAGATCGTCGGAGATTCCTCCATCGGAACGCGACGAAATTTTGCAGGGTTGTTCTAGACTCAATTCCGCACAATTCCACTGAAGCAATCATCAAAGTGACGCTCGAGGAGACAGGGACGGCGAACACGAATCCGCTGTCCAGAAAAAACTGCATGATCGCGCGAGGGCAATGTTGACGTTGAGCCCCCGAGCACCATGGACGATTTTTCCATGATCCCGGATGAGATCGGAGTTGATGATGACGAAGACATCCGTCCGAACTTGATGATCCGAAGAGAAGCCTAGTCCTCGGTCCAGCCAAGGTGAACAGTCGGGTCGGCGATGAAGATGCCGACGCTGACGATGTAGCTCGGTTCCGACGCGTAGATCGCGGTGGAGCCGATCTGAATTCCCATCGCACCGCGGCGACTACCCAGCAGACTCTCAATGAAAGCACCAATGTCGGTCCTAAATCCGGCATATCTCGTAGTAGGGGTCCTAAGCTAGGCGTCTTGGAGCGATGGTAACATGGACACGGGATTTTACCCCGGTTCGGGCTCTCTCGAAGAGATAATACCCTACGTCCCGCTTTTGATTGTATTCATATGGGGTGTAGTACAGAGTACATGTATCTACCATGAGATTGTTCTAATGAATATTAGTTCATCTATTGACTAGCCTGGCCTCGGTTTATATAATGTACCGGAGGCCTAGGGTTTAGGAGAGTCCTCGTCTTGGGTGCCAAGTCTTGTGGAATCTTCCTTGTATTCGGCATGAGCTGCCCGAAGTGGCCCATTAGTGAACCGCCATGGGGGTCCTCGGCTCAACCCACCTGGTCGGGAGACGATGTGGCGAGTACCCCCTAGTCTAGGACACCGTCAGACGCAAATACACGGTTTTGTGCGAGTTGGGAAAAAATCTACTCGCTGTCCTATCCATGCATGTGACACATCCTACATCTCCCTTTGTTTTCTGCCCCAACGTGTTACCTAATGCCGGCATATCTTGAATGGTGTGCAGCAACAACGCATGTAGATCAAAAAACTCCTTTTTGTAAGCATCATAACATTTTACACCAGGCTCTTTTTTCCACAATGTCAGCAGTTCTTCTACCAGTAGCTAAAAGTAAATGTCAATGTCATTTCCAGGTTGCTTCGGGCCTTGGATAATCATTGACATCATGATGTATTTTCTTCTTCATACACAACCAAGGAGCAAGGTTATATATGCACAGAAGCACCGGCCATGTGCTGTGTTTGGTGCTCATATCGCCAAATGGATTCATCCCGTCAGTACACTCCCTGAGTCATATACTTCTAGGATCCTTGGCAAAGTCTTCATACGTGTTCTCGATTAATTCCCACTGAGCCCCATCTTTCGGGTGCCTCATATATTTATCCGCAATTCGCTCATCATGATGCCACTGCAACCTCTTTGCCTCTCTAGGGTTTGCAAACAAACGCTTCAACCTTGGAATTAATGGCAAGTACCAAACAACCTTGAACGAGATTCCTGTCTTGATCTCGTCATCCAATTTGTACTTATCCTTTGCTCTCCTGCACTTGTATCATGGATGCTTGCATATGCGACATGCACGCAAATCTTTGTACTCACCGCGGTACAACATACAATCATTCACACAAGCGTGTATCTTCTGGACTTCAAGTTCCAATGGGCAAACAACTTTCTTCGCTTCGTTCATGCTTTTGGGGAGCACATTATCTTCTGGAAGAATGTCTTTGAAAAGACCTAACAACTCTGTGAAGCCCTTGTTTGATAGACCGTTTTCTGCTTTAAATCTGAGAAGCGCCAGTGTGGCACTCAACTTGGAATATTTCCTTTTGCAACCTGGATACAAATCTTTCTTGGAGTCTGCATCAATGGTTGGCAGATCCTTGTACCCAACCGTATCTTTAACTGGGCCCTGGAAATCTGCAATCATAGCAGCAAAATCTGGCATATCATCAAGGTCGTTGGTGTCGTCTTCTTGGTTTTCCAGTGGGGTTTTTGGCTTGTCTATGTTCCGTTGGTAGCTTGCCGTCCGAGCCCCGAGGTTAGATTCAACATCCTTGTGACTCTGATCAGGGTTTGGCATCTCGCCGCCCTGGTTACCTTCATCCATGACCGGCTCTTCACCGTGTCTAGTCCAACGTGTATATCCATCCATGAATCCCCGCTTGACTAAGTGGAACTCGACGTCTGTAACTTTATGTGACTCTGTATTGGTACAATCCTTGCATGGACACAAGATGTAATAGTCGTTATGGACTCTCTTCTTTGTCCTTTCAGCCAAAGTGATGAACTCTGTCACGCAACTCGCAAACTTTGAGCTTCTCCGATCCTTCATCCATTCAGATCGTTCCATCTGCACCACACGAGGGGTAATTCAGAAAAGCATTAATAAATGGATTAATTGATGCCCAAAGATGCGTGCATAAATCAAAAGATTTTATTTTCATAATTTACGGAGGGTGCTCCATATTGTTATCCAACCGTGCGATGACACAAATTAATGACCAGTCAATTTACACGCAGAGTACAGTACTACCCTTATGAATTGAATACCTTAATTAAGCCACTCAACGAAAAGAATACCTTAATTAATTAGCCACGCGGTGACCTCCACCCAGCAGACAGAGAAGCGCGATGCCGTGGCACGCCGAGACAGCAGGGTCGAGGAGCAAAGCTTAGTGGGGCAACCGCCTAAAGTTCGAGCTCCACTATCCCGCCATCGACCGCGAGGGATGTGCTCCAATAACGCCGCTACCGACCTCGAGGATTGAGCTCCTCCTATCTCCCGCCGCCGACCGAGGATTGACCTCCTATCACGCCGCCATCGCCGACCGACCGAGGATTGACCTCCTATCCGGTAGCCGCTGCCTCGGCCGCCGCCCCCATCTCTATCTGCAGAGCGGCTGTTTTTATTTTTTGACGGGTATCTGCAGAGCGGCTGTTTACAGTATTAACTCCATTATTGCATTCCCATATGTACCGGGTAGTACATCACATACGGTTATGTCACGGGAACCGTGTCTCACGCACGTTGTCTTCTCACACGGTTTGGTGTGGAAATCGTGTGTGAAGTTGTAATATCGAACACAAACGATATGTACAAACCGTGTGCCGTATACAACCGAGTGCGATAAGTAGTTCCCGACCATTATCAGATCCCCACAGTTTCCCCAATACCCCCAAATCCCTAGATAGCCCCCAAATCCCCTCACGTGGCGCTGACATTGGGGGAATGCGGACGAGTGGTGCTGATGGTATCGGTGCGGCTACTCCGGCTTGTATCGTCGCTCTCGGCAGCGCGATGGGCGGCGCCGCCATGACGGCGGTCACCGCCGAGCACTTGCCTAAGGTCATTAGAAGGCCGGTGTACTACGGATCCGAATCGTCTTGTCAGGTTCCAATCAATCCCGATCGTTTTTAGCATGTCCAAAGTAGCTCCCTGCTCAATCCGTCCTGAATGACCCCCGCTCCCCCCACCCAGGAAAGCGATCAACCGCCGGATCCGGAGTATGACTCCAAACTCCCGCAACATGAGTTCGACTCCGAGTTTTGCACCACCGAGAAGTACCAAAAGCTGAGTTGTGCGCACGGACACACTCCCGCTCGACATGTACGCACGGAGGGATTCAACATTGGCAGACGGTTTCTCAGTTGCCCCTTAGAGGTTAGTGCCAAGTTCATCATTTAAGTTGAGTTAATGCCCCCGCTCATCCTGAATATCTAACATTGGCAGGGATATGAGGCTTGTGCCTTTGTTAACTGGTTGGATGATGAATGGCATGGCAGGGCTCAAAGTGTTATTACCAAGCTCGCAGAAGATAACGTAAAGCTGAAGAAGAAACTGACTGATCTGGAGTGTACAATCACTACAATGAAGCAAGAAAGACTCAATCACAGGCAACAGATGAAAGCAAGAGACAAGAAGGAACTAGCATGTGTAGTTGTAGTTGCCACATTAGTCATCTTCTATGCGCTGTTTGCAATGATGATTAGGGGTTTTGTTTGATTATTACTGGCTACATCAATAAGCAGAGCTCATCTATTGCTTGCCAACTGTCCTATAAAAAATGCTTGTTTCACATTTGGACGCTCCAACCTGTGTGCGTAATTATCACATTGAGAACTGCGCAACCGCGGGAATTTTAAGCGACTGGGTACTAATAATTGCGGTTGATTATATCGGGATTCTAACCGCCTGCCAAGGCGCCAATATAATCTGTCAATCCCCCTCTTCAATTGCCATTCCTCTTTTCTTCATACCCCGCTTCAGTCTCCACCGTCTTCATCGTCCTGGCCGGTCGCACTACATACTTACACACACTCTGCAATCTCATTTTCTCACGGTTTGTATACGTACCGCAGCCATGTCGAGCGACAGCGAGGACGACAGTTCCGCCAACAGTCTGGTGCCCGATGATAGGTCAACCTCGGAATCATCCCACTCGTCTTCCATGAGTCCGGCGTCGAGCCCCGACCTCGATTTTATCCGGATCATGGAAGGGACGCCGTCGCCCGAGTCGTCGGACGACAACCAGACGGATGAGGAGCCGTCGGAGGACGAAGAAGACGACGTCGATGATGAGGAGGAGGAGGAATGTTCGAACGAGGAGGACGACGACGAGGACATCAACGGCGATGGCGACGGCGGCGGCGATGAAAAGCCAACGGTCAGCGGCAAGAAGCGTCCTCACCGAGACGATGTCGCAGGGCCATCCAACAATAACAAGAAGAAGGACTAAATTAAGCAGACTGTATATCTCTGTTGCCGTTCGCTCATATTAATTCGTTATCTCTGTGTCCCCTGTCAATCTCCTCGCAGACGGTTAGCAATACGTATTCGACAGAGATCTTTTACATTATCGCCCACAGTTGGTTTCTTGAATTGTGTGCCCTGTCGAGCACATAATTCACAACAAAAAATCGTATGCGCTGTCTATAATTATCGCACACAATTCTAATTACTGACCTGTTTGCCGGATATCACACACATCTTGTTATGCCGAATCGTTTGTGTTCTTCTGGATCATCGCAAACAGTTCATCCGAGTGAACTGTATGCCGTCTATCGCACACACCTTGATATGGCTGACCGTTTATGTTTTTTTGGCTCATCGCAAACAGTTCGTATGGATCAATTGTATGCCAAGATTCGCACACGCAACTCTAATCTGAATCGTGCTTGATGGATCCACCATCGCACACAGTTCGTCTTATTGGTGACGGTTTCTTTTCGATACCGTTTGCGATTCATGCATCGCACACAGTTTCGTCGAAGGGTCTCTGATACATGTGTCGCGTTAGAAGCATCCTGCAGTAGTGTATCTACTACTATCAGATTTAATCCTTGCAATTAACGAGTACAGGGGATTGACAACCCTCTTCTCCGCGTTGGGTGCAAGTATTTGCTTTGTGTGTGTGCAGGTACTGCTTACAGTGTTTGTGTGGTGTCTCCTACTAGTTCGATAAACCTTGATTCTTAACTGAGGGAAATACTATCTCCTACTATACTACATCACCCTTCCTCTTCGGGGAAATCCCAATGCTATCACAAGTAGCAGCCTTGGGGTCAAGGCGGTACTCAAGGAGGGGAGAATGTCAGGACTGACAAGGCGGCCCATGGCAACGACAAGGACAAGGAGAAGGCTAGTCCATCAGACAGAGAGAGCGAGTAGCTAGGAAGGAGAGAGCTGCCGACAGCTGGGACTCAGTCGTGTGTGGTGTAGCGTGGCTGGCCTGTGTGCCGAGTGTGAGTGAGTTAAGAGAGGAGCCGCGGCTCATGTGAGGCATCAAGAATTATTGTACACAGACAATTCGGAAGAGAGAAGCTGATCTCCTCCTTCCCCGGCACCCTATCCTTTCCCTTTCTCCCTCCTGAGATCTAGATCGAACCCGTAACACATGGTAGACGTGTGCGCACATTGTAATGTACTACAAAAAAAGGTTATGTTCAAATGTGGACACCGGCCACTGCCCATCGGCGGTCTTTGCTCCCAATATGAGAAATCCGCAAGGGCACCTAGGTGTGGGAGCACACAACTTGGTGCCCATACGAGTGCTTCACGATTCATAAACTCGTTTATGTGATTAGTCCTTAACTGATGTACATGGGTTCATGCATGACATCTTTTCGTAGCCTTTGGCAGCTCCACACATCTCACCTCTTATGCTTTTTTCTTTTAACTTTCAAATATATTCTATTACATCTTTTGAACCAAAAGTCTGTTTTGTGCGTTTGCATATTCGTATTCTTTGCGACGAGGGCTTTGAAAGAATACCACTTTTGAATACGTTTTTAAAAACTTCACCAGATATCAACTATTAAAACTTGATAGTCACATATTAAGTTTTTATCAAGTTTCATCAAGTTTTACCAAGGTCCTTTTTTTGGGTTTCAGGGTTTAGGGCTTAGGGATTTGGGTTTAGGGTGCATGTTTTAAAATTTAGTATTTGAAACTTGTTGAACTTATCATTTGTTTTATCAAGTTTTTATAGTTTAAAAAAAACATGCGAGGTGGGATGGGTGGAGCCGCCAAAAACAGCAAAAAGTTGTCATGTATGGACCACATCTAATAAAATAATTAAGGGCTAAATCACGAAGACCGAATCAGTTACCAAATCGCGAGGCAATCGGATGGCCCACACGCAAATCCTCTCTCCCAAGTTGCATTGAATTCGAACAGTTTTCTCATGGATCACCATGCCAAATATATTTCTCCATACCTTTTTACCAACATACTACTGTTCATCACTCTCTTCATCACTCTCTTCATCACTCCGCCCGCCATCAATGTTCACGACTATAACACGCACGAAAGACAACTCCGATGAATTCCTTGTGCACAAGCACAATCACCTTTTTATGCCAAGAGAAGCGGAAAGTCGAGGCCACGAGCACTTACTAGTGGAGAGGGAAGCATTACGATCCAGTGATCCACGCCATTCCTGCCGCGAAACCAGAAAAAATCATCAAAAACCTCCAAGACCAAAATAGAAAAGAAATCATAGGGAAATTGAAAGTAGAATCTGAGACCGGCAGAGGTAAAGCTCCAGCCTCCAACCCAGCCCTCTCGCACAGACAGCCCTATTTTACTTCACCACGGCCGCGGCCTTTGTGTGGCCTCCGTCCCCTGTTATCCCTTCTTCTTCTTCCCCGTCTCGCCTCCTCCCTCCTCCTCCTCCCCATCGGCAAACCCCCTCTCGCTCTCCACCGCTCGCCGGGTTTTGCCCAATTCGCGCCCTGCCGGAGCCCGGGTCCACGAAGAGGGCCCCCTTTCGCCGGCCGCCGCGCCGCCGATGAGATTGGCCGCCGCCGCGCCATGCAACCCCCGACGGCCGCTCTGTCTGGTAGGCCCCGACTCCTCGTTAAACCTGCAATTCGGTTAAGCCTCTCCTCTTGCCTCACCTAGGTTTTTTGGGGGAGAATTCTGCTTTCGGAGCCTGATTTTTGTTTTGTTCCTCGTGTAGCGTCGTCGCTGGAGTGCGCGAGCTCGTGCAGGGCCTTGTGGAAGGGGGGCGGCGGAGCTGGGAGGCCCTACGAATGCAGCGTGCTCTCTTGCGCCTGGAACGCTCCACGCGCGCTCACCGGCGCGCTTGCCAGCACCACGCAGTGCTCCTCCTGTAGCCACGCTGAAGCCGTAGGCGGCGGGAGGCGGCGAGGTCGCCCACGGCAGAGTAACAACAACACGGTGTGTTGCTCCTACCCGTTAGAGATTCTGCTATATAGCTGTGCTGTTGATAAGAATTCGGTATCTCTGCTACTTTAGGTTTTTAATAACCGAGTGGCAATGGATATTAGTGTTTTACCCCATTTTGGTGGAATTAGTGAAATTACTGATCCGAAATATCAAAACCAACCTCTAGCCTTTGGGTCAAGGGCCATTGCGAAGTACCGTGTCTTAAGGGAAAAATAAATAAATCCCCATTTGTATGACAGGTTATTTCCTTGCGTGTTCCATTATCATGTACATCCGTATAGTTTCCATCAGCAAACGCATTTAGGATCAATTGCTGCTAAATGTATTCAAAATGACTTGCGTTACGGAAATATGGGTTCTGTAATCACCTTGTCAATTTCGCAACCTGTAATCTCTTGTATGCACTATGCTCTTTAGATGTCCACCATTGGCATACAGATCGTATGCACTCATACAGGCTTAATGCCTGCCGCCCCACCATTATTTTCTTAGCTCTCCCATCTAGTTCACAAGATAAGAGTGTCCCTTCTATTGCAAGTGGACATCTTTTCAGAAATTGACACACGTCAGGTTTTCATCTTTTGACTACTGACTTTATCATAACATATTCATGGTGTTTATATGATAACATTATGGAACTAAATTTGCTTGAAATATACTAATTAGCTTTTGTGTTGTCAGACTGAGTACTTTTGTGTATTTTAGGTGTGGAAGTTTTAGAAGTTTGATCGCACATCATCTAAAGTGAGAAACAAATTGGTAGCAGAGGGAGGAATTGCTATTTCTTAGAGCATTCAGGCTGATCTCTTGTTTCATTTAGACCGCAGTGAAAGAGTTAAAATTCAAGATAATCTGAACGAGTGGAAAGGTTCATACATCGAGATCACCCAACAACAGCAAAATCTAAGGCACATGTCTATCCAGAAGAGCATGTTCTTACTTCTTAGCTACCATAAACTAAAGACAAAGTATCTAGAGACTGGCTGACATCCAATGGTGCTGATACTAATACTGAATTAGTTAATTTTGCGAGTATCTAACTTCTCATACCGATAGTTGGTCACTGTGCGCATTGGTTGCATTTGAAATGTTATAATGATTCTTTCCTTAATAGTTATCGCCTTTTATTTCCAGTTACTGCACATCACCTGGGAAGAAGACATCAACAAAGGAAAGTTGGGTCATGGTTCATCAGCTAGTTTTGTTTCCTCTGGAAAAAAAATCAGATATTGGTCAACTCCTGTGAAATCAATGTGGAGGGTTTCCTGCTATTCGTCGGGACCGTTCGACCTTGTTTCTCCAGAAACGTTGTGGGAGGTGTGCCAACAAACCAAAAAGCTCAACACTCTTTGCTCATGTTTGGTGTATATTTAGTTTGTACTAGTCATGTTCACATGCCTCTTATTCTAAAACCAGCTTAAGATTATGGTTAATTGCTTTGCTCTATCAACATTTTATTTGCTCACTAGCTTTATGACCATTTCATGATAGGATGTTAATGAATATAATGTTTGTCGTCATTTCTCTTGTTGTTTCGCAAGTATCCAAGCCTACACAACAGCAACAACGACAAAGCCTTTAGTCCCAAACAAGTTGGGGTAGGCTAGAGCTGAAACCCATAAGATCTCGAAACCAACTCATGGTTCTGGCACGTGGATAGCTAACTTCCACGCACCCTGTCCATGGCTAGTTCCTTGGTGATATTCCACTCCTTCAGATCTCTCTTTACGGACTCCTCCCATGTTAAGTTTGGTCTACCCTAACCTCTCTTGACATTATCAGCATGCTTTAACTGTCCGCTATGCACCGGAGCTTCTGGAGGCCTGCCCTTTATACGCCCAAACCATTTCGGACAATGTTCGACAAGTTTCTCTTCAATCAGTGTTACCCCAACTCTATCATGTATATCATCATTCCGGACCCGATCCTTGTGTGGCCACACATCCATCTTAACATGCGCATTTCCCCTACATCCAACCGTTGAACATGTCGCCTTTTAGTCGGCCAACACTTAGCGCCATACAACATTGAGGGTCGAATTGCCGTCCTATAGAACCTGCCTTTTAGCTTTTGTGGCACTCTCTTGTCACAGAGAACGCCAGAAAATTGCGCCACTTCATCCATTCGGCTTTGATTCGATGGCTCACATCTTCATCGATATCACCATCCTTCTGCAACATTGACCCCAAATATCGAAAGGTGTCCTTCTGAGGTACCACCTGCCCATCAAGGCTAACCTCCTCCTCCTCGTGCCTAGTAGTACTGAAACCGCACCTCATTTACTCAGTTTTAGTTCTACTAAGCCTAAAACCTTTCGATTCCAAAGTTTGTCTCCATAACTTTCTATTAACCCTTGTTTGACTATCATTGACTAGCACCACATCATCCGGAAAGAGCATACACCATGGGATATCTCCTTCTATATCCCTTGCGACCTCATCCATCACCAAGGCAAAATGATAAGGGCTCAAAGCTGACCCTTGGTGCAGTCCTATTTTAATCGGGAAGTCATCACTCATCACTGTCGCCATCACTTGTTTGAACACTTGACACAACCTTATCATACATGTCCTTGATGAGGGTAAAATGTACTTTGTTGGGACTTTGTGTTTCTCCAGGGCCCACCACATGACATTCCGCGGTATCTTATTGTAGGCCTTCTCCAAGTCAATGAACACCATATGCAGGTCCTTTTTCTCCCTGTATCTCTCCATAAGTTGTCGTACCAAGAAAATGGCTTCCATGATCGACCTCCAAGGCATGAAATGAACTGTTTTTTGGTCACGCTTGTCATTCCTCTTAAGCGGTGCTCAATGACTCTCTCGTAGCTTCATTGTTTGGCTCGTCAGCTTAATTCCATGGTAATTAGTACAACTTCCCCATTGTTCTTGAAGATTGGTACTAATATACTCCGCCTCCATTCTTCTGGCATCTTGTTTGCTTGAAAAGTGAGGTTGAAAAGCTTAGTTGGCCATCCTATCATTATGTCTCCGAGGCCTCTCCACACATGAATGGGGATACAATCAAGGCCCATCGCCTTGCCTCCTTTCATCCTCCTTTAAAGCCTCCCTGATCTTAGACTCCTAGATTCGTCGCACAAAACGCTTGCTGGTATCATCAAAGGAGTTATCCAGCTCAGTGGTAGAGCTCTCATTCTCTCCATTCAACAACTTGTTGAAGTACTAACACCATCTATGCTTGATCTCCTCGTCCTTCACCAGGATCCGATCTTGATGCATTTGACTTGATTGACATCCCTCGTTTTCCTCTCTCCGATCTTGGCCACCTTATAGATGTCCCTTTTGCCTTCCTTCGTGTCTAAGCAATGGTAGAGGTCCTCATACGCCTGACTCCTTGCTTCACCCACAACTCGCTTTGCAGCCTTCTTTGCCACCTTGTACTTCTCTATGTTGTTTGCACTCCTATCTAGGTGTAGGTGGTGTAGGTGTCTGAAACAATCTTTCTTCTCCTTAATAGCCTTCTGGACATCGTCGTTCCATCACCAGGTATCTTTAGCTTCTACTTCCCCTGGTCACACCAAACTCCTCGAAGCCACCTTACGAATGCAAGTCGCCATCTTCATCCACATATTGTTTGCATCACTTCCTTCCTCCCAAGGGCACTCCTTAATAACCCTCTCCTTGAAAGCCTGGGCTGCCTCCCCCTTGAGCTTCCACCACTTCGTTCTAGCGACTTTGACGCGCTTATCCCGCTGGACACGAATCCGAAAGCGGAAGTAAGCCACCACAAGCTTATGTTGAGGGACAACACTCTCTCCTGGTGTCACCTTACAATCTAGGCACGCGCGTCTGTCTTCTCTTCTTGAGAGGACGAAATTAATCTGGCTTGAGTGTTGACCACTACTAGAAGTCACTAGATGGGATTCTCTCTTTTTAAAGAGGGTGTTAGCTACGATCATGTCGTAGGCTAGAGCGAAGCTTAAGACATCTTCTCCTTCTTGATTCCTGATGCCATAGCCAAAGCGCCCATGCACCCCTTCAAAACCTGTGTTAGATGTACCTATGTGGCCATTGAGGTCTCCTCCTATGAAGAGCTTCTCGCCAATAGGTACACTACTAACCATGTCCTCCAGGCCTTCCCAGAACTCCCTCTTGGTGCTCTCATTGTGGCCTACCTACGAGGCATACGTGCTGATAACATTGAGAACTAAGTCCCCAACTACCAGCTTGACCAGGATAATTTGGTCCCCTTGCCTCTTGACGTCTACCATTCCATACTTGAGGCTCTTGTTGATCAAGATGCCTACTTCATTTCTGTTGGTAGCTGTCCCCGTGCACCACAGCTTGAAGCTGGTATCCTCCACTTCCTTCGCCTTCTGTCCCCTCCATTTGGTTTATTGGACGCATAGGATATCAACACCTCTCTTCACCGTTGTGTCAACTAGCTCCCGTAACTTAGCTGTCAGGGACCCTATGTTCCAGCTACCTAAGCAGTCCTACTAGGCTCCGAGCATGTACAATGAAATCAAATAGCCTTTTCGTGCCTTACTACTGTAACACCACATGCACTTCCTTAATCTTGTCGACACATTTTACATTACAATAATGAAAAAGTTAAGCAAGATTTTTCTTCTTCATATTTTTAGAAAACATGAAAACATCCAAGGTAAACACTGACTTGGTAGCACGGTGGTTGTTATTCTTGGTTTGGCATATTTAATGTTCAAGGATCCCTCCTGAAATGCAACTAAATATTTGTTTTTGTTCGAGGCAAGGTTGGATTTTTTATTGCATGTTAACTATTAATGCTATTACATAACAGAGTCTCAGACCAGCTATCTCGTACCTTCAACCTGAAGAGTTGAACTTCGTACATGACGCTTTAAAGGTAATACATCTGATATTGTTCTTCCATGTGCTTCTGAATACTATTCTAGACTTCCTGATTCCTCCGAGAATGCATCAAGAGGCCGTGTCATGATAGTTTATGGTCTAATGCAGTTAGCATATGAAGCACACAATGGGCAGAAACGCCGGAGTGGGGAACCTTTCATCATTCATCCTGTTGAAGTTGCTCGTATTCTTGGGGAGCACGTGAGTAGTAGTATATCATTGAACCTGTAATGACATATTTTTCTCAAGTATCCTAGTATGAACATAATGAAGTCAGGCTGTGCTCTACTCTATGGACATAACTAGGAACTTGACTGGGAATCAATTGCTGCTGGTTTATTGCATGACACTGTTGAAGATACTGACATGGTTACTTTTGAAACAATCCAAAATGAGTTTGGGGCAACAGTAAGTCGTATTGTTGAAGGGGAAACAAAGGTATACTTTTCATCTCACCTGTTCACATTTTGTATTGTACTACTAACTGTAGAACTTATATGATCTTGGTATAGTTTCAGTGCAATCATAAACCTATTTCATCACAAATACAGGTGTCTAAGCTAGGGAAACTTCAATGCAAAAATGAGGGTAGTTCAAAACAAGATGTCAAAGCTGAAGACTTAAGACAGATGTTTCTTGCAATGACAGAAGAGGTATTTATCCCATATAGAATGTTTCAGCGGCAGCATTTTGAAGTCTTGTTTCCCAATAAAATGAAATAATAATCTTCTGCAGGTTCGTGTAATCATTGTGAAACTGGCAGACAGGTTGCATAACATGCGTACTCTTACACATATGCCTCAGCACAAGCAGGTATGTTCTTATTTTCGTTGGTATAAGATCTCGCTGTCACTCAGTGCCATCTTATTGTAAGCACTGCTTTCTTCCAGTATGCTATCGCCATGGAGACACTGCAGGTTTTTGCACCCCTAGCAAAACTTCTCGGGATGTATCAAATAAAGGTACCTTTGATGAAATCGCCTTAAATGATAGCCATTATTGTTGTGCATAGTACAACTAATTTCATTACGGTGATGCTTCTTTTATGTTACCAATGTGTTGTTTTTGCACAGTACATTCTACTTTGCTACTTTTCAATGTTTGCGTTTACCTCTGTTGAAATGTTAGATTTTGCTTATTTCACCGCAAACTTGATTATACAAATGTATTGGGGGACTCTCAGTTGACCTTCAAGTTCAATTACAAAACCAAGCATCCAGCTCCTTGGTTTTTTTAAACCAGAACATTTGTTCCCTGCGATGGTGGCTTTGGGGGACTTTAATTGACCTACTTCCAAAGTCAAGGGGCCAAAGAAATATGTTCCCTTATCTTATATATAAAGCATATGTTTATATATGGTATATTACAGTGTTAAAAAATGTGCCCTTATGCGGTTTTTTTATGTGTCATACTCTGTAGATCCATGCAATGTGAATAATGTTTATGTTATCTCAAGGAAACATCTTACAATGCCATCTGATTCTTAACTCTGTGCAGTCTTAGTAGTTTGGTTATTCCATTTGATGACTAACACTTCCATTGCAGTCTGAGTTAGAGTATCTGTCCTTCATGTACATGAATCCTGGTGATTTCGCTGAACTAAGGAAAAGAGTTGAAGACATCTTCAAAGCCCATGAACAAGAATTGGAAGAGGTTCTCTCTTTTGATATTGCACACTAACATGTTTTTGCATTTAGTGTTGAATTATGTTTCTTGACTTCTGTGATTTTCAATTCCAGGCAAATAAAATCCTAAAGCAAAAAATTGCTGAGGATCAATTTCTTGATCTTGTGAGTGTTGAAACAGAAGTGCGCTCAGTGTGTAAAGAACTTTACAGGTAGAGCAAACATGCTACTCCATAGTAAAATGAGTGATGTCTTTAGACTTTACCTTGGTTATGATAACTTTATTTTATTAGATGAGGATTTAGACTGCAGAGTCTGTATCTCTACTTAGTGATGCAATTTCTGTATATGATATAGATGTGCTTAGCTTATTGTTCTATGCCCTGTTTCTTTTGAAAAAAACGAATTTCGAGGGGGCATAGTAGTCGCCACACAATTTCTCTGTTTATTATAAAAAGGAAAAATAATCTGTTTTACCACTGTATCGCATTATTGGCAAAACATCAGTTCACAATGTGGCACAGTTAGGGAAATTGGTTTTCCCTGCTGCATAATCTTTTGTTCAGCTGATCTCTCATTTACATTTTACAACTGAAAAATCAAACAATGTGTGGTCTTATTAGGAGGTAATTATTAGGAGGTTCCAAGTTTGAAATAGGCTGTAAGATTTGTTTTGTTGGTGGATTGTTGATTGTTTGGATCATCTTGCAGCATTTATAAAACCGCTCTCAAATCCAAGAATTCATTAAATGAGGTAAACCAGGTTGCTCAGGTACGATGTTCTGAATATCTTCATAGGTGATTATTCCTGCTCAGTTTATTATCTTATGAATGTCTTAGTAAAACATGTTTTTATATTGTTCAGCTGCGGATCATCATAAAACCAAAATCCTGCAATGGTGTTGGGCCACTGTGCACCGCACAACAGGTAATATTATATACTAAGTATTATCTTGTTGCAGTCAATTTATCGCTGATGCACAAGTATATTTGATACAATTCAGATCTGCTACCATGTCCTTGGTCTTGTTCATGGCATATGGACACCTATACCTCAAGCTGTGAGTCATGCGCCCTCTGTTATTCAATGTCGTTTTGACTTACTCTGCTTCTATCATTTTTCTAAAACTCAGCTATGCCGATAGGTTAAAGATTATATTGCGACTCCAAAGCCTAATGGCTATCAAAGTCTACATACTACAGTGATACCGTTTCTTAATGAGAGTATGTTCCATTTGGAAGTTCAGGTAATGTTGCCTACTCTTAGCAATTTAAGTTAGAGAAAGTATAAGATTAATTTTAAGACACAAATTATGCTCCAACTGTATTGCAGATAAGAACAGAGGATATGGATCTGATAGCAGAAAGAGGCATTGCTGCACACTACAGTGGAAGAGGGGTGGTTTCAGGACCTGTTCGTCCTGGAATATCTAGTGGAAGAAATTTAGACGGGAAAGTGATCTGTCTTAACAATACAGGCTTTGCTCTGAGGGTATATGTTTTATTACTTAGTATAATTACAGTAGTTTGTTAAAGCTTATTGCAGTTCACATTATTTCTTTTATCTCGCATGACTAAAAAAAATCCTCCAATTATTTGTCATCTCCCATAGATTGGTTGGCTAAATGCAATCCGTGAATGGCAAGAAGAGTTTGTTGGTAACATGAGCTCTAGGGAATTTGTGGATACTATTACCAGAGATCTTCTGGGAAGCCGTGTCTTTGTGTTTACACCTAAAGGCGAGGTAGTCACTGAACTTGGAGAGCATAGCTTTTCTTTGGGTTTGGCACTTGGCTAACAATATTTTCACTCTCAGATTAAAAACCTGCCTAAGGGGGCCACTGTGATTGATTATGCATATCTGATCCACACAGAAATCGGCAATAAAATGGTAGCAGCAAAGGTTAGTTGTGGAAACATTAGTAGTATGATTTAACAATTAATCATGAGGGTGCTCATGCTCTTTTTTTCAGGTGAATGGTAATCTAGTTTCACCAATCCATGCACTTGCGAACGCTGAAGTAGTGGAGATAATAACTTACGATGTTAGTATTTCTCACACAGATGCATGATTTATTTCTGTTATACTATTCTGAGAAATTTAGTAGTGTATTCTTCGTCTTATATTTGGTTGAGGTAGGCTTAGTAAGGAAAAATTGCACTAATCAGAAGGCTATGCCCCCCTTTAATCTTGTTCCCCAAATATAAATTTCATAAATTGTGGTTCTGAAATTTATTCAATTGTATAACCATCTAACTAAAAAATTTGTAGTCTCATATTCTTCACTTGTAGTTGAGCTACCAAATTGTTGAATTGCTACAGACAAATCTATACTGCAGCAATAGGATACCATGGCAGTATGTATTGACATTGACACACATACGTTATCTCTTGAGTATCTGGGTAAACTTGACTTACACACATATTTCCCCCCTTTTGTCTTGTTGCAGAAATTGTCCAGTAAATATGCATTCCAGCGTCATCAGCAGTGGCTGCAACATGCCAAAACCCGCAGTGCTAGGCACAAAATTATGAAAGTAGGTCTAATCATCATTGATCTCTTACATTCTTAGATGGCTGTAGTAACTAATCGTTTGCTTATTCAGTTCTTAAGGGAGCAAGCTGCTCTTTCTGCTGCTGAAATAACTGCGGATGCAGTTAATAACTTTGTCGCTGATCTTGAAGATGAAAGTGACAGTGAGCAGTTAATTCCAACCACACAAAATGAGGACTATAAGTTCAATTGGCAGAAGATATTAAGTTCCAACAAGTTATCCTTTGTGAATAAAAATAGTGATGGCTTTTTACCAGTTAACAATGTTCACACGCCAAAGATTAACGGGAAGCACAACAGTACTGTCAAGGAACTGGGCATCAAAATTAACGGTTCAACAGTTCGAGGTGATAGCTCCACTGAGTTCATGCGCCCTGGCGTCCCAGCCTATAAGGAAGTTTTCGCTAGTTTGGATAATTGGAAATGTGGTAAAATTTCCTCTTGGCACAACACAGAAGGCAACTCTATCCAATGGCTTTGCATAGTGTGTGTTGATCGAAAAGGTAATACTCCTTTGCCATCAAACTTTTTTACTAAACTGAAAATGCATTACTAGTGTCTCACTGTACCCTCAGAGAGTAATACCAAGTTCAACTACAACTATGTTCATCTCCATTTCGTGCCCATTCCTAACTGTTTGTCTACGCTTCCTCAAATGGATACATTAATTAGTTGAAGCATCAACTAACTTGCAGTATCTATTTCTCGCAATTTGTTTTGTGTCTATGTTTTTTTTAGTAAAACCATGTCAATTAATTTTGGGATGTACAGGGATGATGGCTGAAGTTACTTCGGCATTGACAGCTTGCGGAATCACCATATGTTCGTGTGTGGTAGGTGGACTGAATTTCCCTCAATAATTTTAGATAGTTCTTTCCACGTGTGCAAATTAGGTATCAAGTACAACACACCATTTTCTTAATTTATTAGTTTTAACTAATCCCTTGGTCCTTGTAATTGCATTTGGCCATCTAAGTTTGACCATCTAAGTTGCAATTTTCAGGCAGAGAGAGATAACAGAAGAGGAATGGGTGTGCTGCTTTTCCATTTTGAGGGAACTGATGAGAATGTGGTACACTCCCTTGGCTGACCTGTACATATTAGTGTTTATTTACAAGTGTATGTATATTCAACCTAAGTTGACGGCATAATTGCAGGTGAGCGCATGCTCCAGTGTTGAGATGATTCTTGGTGTTCTTGGTTGGTCTGCTGGGTGTAGCTATAATCCGCTTGGTGTTCTTGAGTGCTAGTGTAGTCGTGATGCACAGTTGACCTTCATCTCCACCGAAGCTGAGACAATTTTGGAAGCACCAATGGATGAAATGTTTTGGGAGCAGTCAGGTCTCGGTTCCCTTTACTTTGTCAAAGCAGGCAGAGTGAAGGCAGATGAAACTAGAACCAGATGTTACCACGCTTCATTTGGAAGCGAGAGAGTGTACATAGCTGAGCGAGTAGTATACTGTTAGTGCAGGGATTGGCTGGGTTTATACAGAAAAAAGCCTCCGTGAATGACCAAATAAAGGCTGGTTTCTTCTCTCTTTTTTACCCTTCCGAGGGTTGCATATACTAGTTGTGTAATTGAATGTGCAGCTAGAGTTTTGACCTGGAATCTCAGTGTCCCAAAATTTTGACCCTATTTGGATACTCGGTGTCATGAATCTCCTTTTCTACCCTATGGTATTGATTTTCTAAGCGGATAACCAGGTCGCATAAGTGCACTCCTGAAGAATTCTTATTTTCTAGCCGGTAGGATTATACTCCGTCCCAAAAAAAGCGTCTTGATTTTTACAACTTACAAAGTTATACTACTAAAGGTTGAGACATTTATTTTGGGACAGAGGGAGTACGTACTACATACTCCCAAAGTCTTTAAATAAGTGTACATATAGAAATTTTAAAACAGATTATGGAGTGGAGTAGAAAATGCATTGGGAAGGTGCAAGCAACCATCCCTCTCCTCTTTAATTACCTTACCTTCAATGAGCTAAGTGCACATAAAAAATAAGGAGGCCATATGTTGAATGTTATTGGTAGTGAGCTAAGTGCATGTAAAAAATAAGAAGACCATATGTTGAATGTCTCCTGTGATGAGAGAGAAACATTTTTTTCTACTTTGAAAGGATAAAAATACACTTTTTTTGGACAAATTTTGAATGCTAAATGTACCCTTATTTGAGGACGAAGGGAGTAAACAATACAATCCGCCTCCGAAGATGTAACTGAGAAAGCAAGAAACCAACGGGATCCGAATCGGTTAAGAGCAACTCTAGTAGATGCCGTATATTCCCGTCCCGCAAAATCGTTTTAGGGTCCCCCTAAAAGAAGAATTTTGCGCGAAGTGATGCGTCTTGGAAGAACAGATCTCGCAAAAGCTTACTGCAAACTTTAAAACTTAGATAAAACATAATTCCTGCTACATAGTTCATCACACAACACACCGGAGTTCATCACATACATAGATAAACATAGATCTAGCTGCGGGAGCGGCGGCGGCTCAATGCTTGACGCCAAGGAAGAACGCCTCCGCCGCCGACTGGCGGCAAGCATGGGCGAAGGCGTGCTCCTCCTTCGCCGCAGCGAGCCTCTCGGCGTTCCCTGCTTCTCTGGCCTCGATGGCGCTCGCTGCGACAAGGAGCTCCGCATCCGTCTTGCGGCAAGCCACGGTGTGCGGGTAGAGCTCCTCGTGGAGCCGGTCGAAGTAGGCCCAAGCTGATCGCCCACCGCTGTGGGAGAGGCGGTCGCGCTGCAACGCTTGCTCCAACCGCCAAGCTTCGAACCGCGGGGGGGGGGGGGGGGGAGGGGGGAGGGGGAGCGAGCTGCTGGCCCCCGCGTCGCCATGCAAGATCTTGCACGGCGGCGACCCGCCACGGTCACTACCTCCACGCCCGCGTGCGGATCCTGCCGTCGCTCACCGGAAAAATCTTCGCAGAGGAGAAGGGAGACGGCGGAGAAAATGAAGCACAAACCCTAAAATCGCGTGTCGTCCGATAGATATAGCGGTTGGGAGCAGTTTCCAGGGCTGCTCGTATAATTTTTACGGGCCGGGCCAAATGTAACGGACCTGTTCGGACCACAAAACACGCAAAAACGCTATATCCGTTGGAATTATGCGGGCTGACGAGGTTATACGGCATCTGAGTTTCTCTAATAGCAGGGACGTGGACACTGGAATCCGCTGCCACCCATGACGACGTGGGTGATGGAAGTGATGGTCATGCGTGCGAATTCGCTTATCGTTGAAACCTTGCGCAGTGTCTCCTCTGACCGTGAGATAGTGCTATAGTGAACTCTTGTTTGACGTCTCTTCAGTCTGATACTATGTCTTATGGTCTGGACGGCGTCTGTCGCACTAGTGTCGGAACCGCAATCTGCTTAAACAACCATGCTCGGACGAAATCTAACGAGTTCTCTGTCATACTGTATTGGAAAGCTGTCTTGACTTACCCCACTGCCCCCGCCCGTGGTCAGTGACCACAAGTCACGAGTGATTTCAGCAACACACTCGAAAGAGGTACATAGTACAGTACAGCAAGGTATTATCCACATCACATTGCTACTTGTTTAGTCATGAGAAGAGGAAGAGAAGTCTATCACGATACGGGCCGAAATCAATGTTCTGACCTTGTCACTAAGCTTGAGCACGAAATGACCTCTCCATGAGATTATTTCACGATATGACCCTTTTCAAAAACACCATGACTTCCGCGTTGCTGTCGCACATAGAAACGTCAAACCAGGCAACATTACTGGCCTGACCCACCATCATGCCTCGTTGGCGTCGCATGCCTACGTGGCAGCCAGAAACGCCAAAGCGGGCTGCGTTTCTAGGCACGCCAAGGGCCCTAACGTTTCTTCCCTGGATAAGTAAGTGGCCGCGGGGCCTTGGTGGGGTTCCCCCCTCACCCCACCCTCTTCCTCCTCAAGTCTCACCCCAAGCTCAAGCCCTCTCTCCTCCACTCAATTCCCCTTTAAATCCTTTCAAATCGGTGGCATTTGTCCTTGGATCCGGTCCCTTTTCCGTTCCTTGAGATAATCTCCTTCATCTCTCAAGTTTTTATTGGTTGGATTTTCGTATTTGGATGGCTTTGTTCATGTGAATCCTAACCCTAATTGTGAAGATTTCTCGCTAATATAATGTTTGTGATGTTTAGTAATTAGTATGATCGGTCCAATAGTGGTGATATGTGATGTGGATGAACAAGGCTTAGGGTTTGGGTTAGGTTTAATGTTAGGACTTAGGGTTAGGGTTAGTATTTAGGATTTAGAGTCAGGGTTAGAGTTAGGTTTAATGTTGTAACTTGTTTTGTATGGCATGTGGTAGATTTGGCATTGTTCCTTTTAAGTACTTATTACGGTGCCATTGTTTTTTAGATGGAGAGGATCGTGAATGTTCATTATGTTGCCAAGGGGGCATTTATGAATGTCTAGATTGTTGAGAATGATGAGGAAGTGTTGGCATTTCTTACAAGTCCTAGCTATGAGGAGGTTGTCAAAGGGATAAAAATTAGATTAAATTGGATGGATATAAGTGACCAAGTGCAGCTAGTAGGAAGATATGATCTTGGGACGGGACATAAGTGTCGAATGAAGACGATGCCTATCAACTCAAATTTGCAATGGGGTGCCTATAAGGAGGTTGTTGCATCCTTGGAAGTCAAATCACTTGAAGTGTTTGTCACTAAGGTGGTCAAAGGTCCTCTTTTTCATGTTGACTTGAAGCATACCTTGTTAGATGATATGAGCCCAATTAGAAGTGTGCCGCCAATTTTTGAGCAAATAATTGCAGTGTAAGCCGCCAATGCAATGAGCCAACCTTTCGTTATCCAATCAAATAAATTCAAGGTGAAAGATATTCAACATGGCAACAAACAAGTTGGTTTGTCAATGTGGATCCCCAATATGAGTTTCAGGGTGGTGCACCGATGAATGAGGATGGTCATGACTCCGACCAAGAGGATGAGAGGCACACCAATGATCTTGGTGACATAGAGGCTCAAGTAAGGCATAAGGACATGAACCATGACATCATTTATCAGCGTGCTTGTGCGTATGACTTGGATGATGATGGCATGGAGAATGATTTGGATGAGGATGGATTCACGGAGAAAGAAGCAAAGTAGTACACAAAAATCACCGGTCGGGATCACCGAGTGCCATTGTTTTGTGATGTTAGCCTTGCCCATAAGGCTATAGTTGATGGTGGCATGAGTAAGACAATTGAGCCTAGACCGTGCCTGAATAGTACATCCGACGAGTCCAAGATATCTTACCTAAGGAAAGGTTTGATGTTTGAGCGCATGCTAAAATACAAGATGTGGTCGTGTAAGTACGTTGTTAAGTACTATAGGCCTTTCATAGTGTTTCACTCGGACTGCAAGAAGCAGTACACCGTGAAATGTGAGGTAGAAGGATGCTCATGGAAAGTGCATGGAAGACTTATGAAAGATGAACGGTGGAAGATAAGTAATTGCAAAGCCACTCACCAATGCAAATCGCCGTCCGTAGAAGCACGCGAAACACACCGTCAGCTAACCTCAGAATTTGTCGGTTATAAATACCAGAAACATACAACCAAGATTCCAATAATTAAAGTAAAGTTGATGATGAGTTGAGTAGAAGATAACTTTGAATATAAGGTGAAGTACGGGACGACATGGAAGGCCAATCAAGTCGCTCTAAGAATGTTGTACGGTGGATGGGAAGAAGCATACAACATGCTCCCTAGGTTGTTGGGAGCGATGGTCTATAGTAACCCGGGAATGTATCACTTTGTCCAGGATATCGATGGAGTGTTTCGTCGTGCATTTTGGACGTTCGGCCCATGCATTGTGGCTTTTCAGTATTGTCGTCCGGTTTTGTCTATAGATGGAACATTCTTGACAAGCAAATACACACTCATGATAGCAACGACACATGACGCTAATTATCAAGTGTTGCATGTGGCATTTTCTTTGGTGTCAGTCGAGAACAAAGATTGGGAATGGTTCATGACACCAGTGAGCACCACGGTCATTCATTCGAATCGGAAGGTATGCATCATATCAAACCGGCACCAAGGCATACTAAAGCCCATGGATATTGACATTCCAGGGCATGTGAAGCTGCATCACCGATGGTGCATGAGGCATGATGACCCACAAGTATAGGGGATCAATCGTAGTACTTTCGATAAGTAAGAGTGTCGAACCCAACGAGGAACAGAAGGAATTGATAGGCGGTTTTTAGCAAGGTATTCTCTGCAAGTGCTATAACAAAGTTTTGACAGATAGTTTGATAGGAAGATAATTGGTAACAAGTAACAAGTAACAAAAGTAGCAAGGTGCATCAAGTGGCCCAATCCTTAATTATGCTAAGCATAAGCCGGTGATATTTCTTATAGTGATTAAAAAGCTCTTGTGGACACACAGGAATATCGTCAAGTTACTTCCACCACGATTCATCGACTTACGTTCATTGCCTTGATAAGTGTTATGTGGGTGGACCGGAGCTAAGGTACCTTTCTTACTTGAAGAAACACCTACTTATGATTATACCCTCCATGCGAGCATCCGCAAATACAAGAGAAGTAATTAAGATAAATCTACCCATAGCATTAAACATGTGGATCCAAAACAGCCCCTCACGGAACAATTCATAAACTAGGGTTTAGGTTTCAGTCACTCCCGCAACCCATCATCTACAAACTAATTCCACAATGCCTTCCCTTAGGCCCAAAGATGGTGAAGTGTCATGTAGTCGACGTTCACATAACACCACTAGAGGAAGATCAACACAACATAATATCAAAACATTGAACGGTGATCAACTTCACATGATTACTAATAACAAGACTTCTCCCATGTCCTCAAGAACAAATAGAATTACTCACAACTCATTGTATTGAACATGTTCAGTAGGTATAAATATGCAATCAACAATCTAAACATAATGATCTTCCACCAAGTAAACCAACTAGCATCAACTATAAGATGTAATCAACACTACTAGCACCCCTAGGTAAATCTGAGGTTTGATACAAAGATTGAGCACAAGAGATGAACTAGGGTTTGGAGATGCATGAGATGGTGCTGGTGAAGATGTTGATGAAGATGAAGCCTCCCACGATGAGAGGAACGTTGGTGATGACGATGGCTTCGATTTCCCCCTCCCGGAGGGGAGTTTCCCCGGCAGAATCGCTCCGCCGGAGAGCAAAAGTGCCCCTGCCCTGGTTCCGCTTCGAGGCGGCGGCGACTGGTCCCAAAAGTCTTCTCTTTAATTTTTTCTAGGGTAAACGACTTCATATAGGGGAAATACGTCAGCAGTGGACCTCTGTGGGCCCCATAAGCCTGGGTGGCGCGGCTTGTGGGGTGGCCGCGCCCCTAGGGTTTGTGGGCCCACTGAGGTTATTCTCCTGTACTCCTTCCAATATTTTTATATATTCTAAAATAAATCTCCGTAAAATTTCACTTCATTTTGGGCTCCAGAGAATTGCTATCTCCGCAGTAGCTTTTCTAGGTCAGAAGTACAGCTGCCAGTAATCCCTCTCTTTTGGTGTATCTTGCATTTTAAGAGACAAAGGGCATTGGAATTGCATCAAAATATGAAATATAACTTCAAAATAAGATAAATATCAATAGGAAATCATGATGCAAAATGGACGTATCAACTCCCCCAAGCTTAGACTCCGCTTGTCTTCAAGCGAATACTGAACTCGGTAAACATGACCACATGTTTATAGAGAGAGGTGTCGATAAAAGAACAATACAAACATGGTAGCATCATGATTATAATTATTAGTATACCATGAACATCAATTATTATTCATAAAACTTCTCATGATCAAGTAACAAGCTATTCGCATGTTAAAGTATAGACCACAAACTCTCTTGAAACCCAACAAACTATGTTCGTAGTCATTCAAGCAATTACAATTCATCATATTTTCCAGAAGAGTCTATGTAAGAGCTTTTGTTTAGCAAACTTCACATACTCAACTATCATATAGTCCTCTAATGATTGATGGCACTCAAATCAAATTTTTAGAGCAAACTATTTCAATCAGACACAAAGGAAGACGGGGGTTTTGTGTTTCACCTCCCAACTTATTTACCTCAGGGATAATTGTCAACAATAATAACTCATGATCATATATATTCAACTGGATATATATGCCTGGATCTTTCCCCACCACATGATGTTTGCCAAGTGGAGAATAATTAAGGTTGGAATAAAGGAAAATATTTTGACTCTTGCATAGAAGTAAAGCTTTAAAAGTAAAAGATAAGCCCTTCGCAGAGGGAAGCAAAGGTTGTCAAGTGCTTTTAAGTTGGATGTGCAAGTTCTTAATGTAAAGAAACATCACTTTAACATTTCCCCTTATGATAATCACCTTTATTGAGCAGTCTGTCGCTTTTATTACTCCATCATCACAAGTTCATGCAAAGCTTATTTCCCTTCCAATAAAAGATCATACATATTTAGGCAATTTTTATTGCATGCACAGGAGACAACTTACTTGAAGGATCTTACTCAATCCATAGGTAGATATGGTGGAATCTCATGGAAAGAAACTGGGTTTAAGGGTTTTTGGATGCACAAGTAGTATCTCTACTTAGTATGGAAATTTTGGCTAGAAAAAGATTATAAGAAAACATCACATGTTGGAGGATCCATTGACAATATAACTTCTGTGCAAATATACATAAACATAACTCATTACGTTATCTTCCTTGTCCAACGTCAACTATTTGATCAAGTTTGGAAATATTTAATGAGGGTTCACAATCATAAAAGATGTCCGATATAATATATTTGCATGTGAGCTCTCTCTTCTTTGTACTATTCCTGCATGAATAGTTTGAATGACCAATGCTATGCTTGTGAAATTCTGATAGATTTTATCTTCTACACCCCATGTGAAGTCACTACTTCCCACGAGATAAGCATATGAAATTTATTTTGCAATGATGAGATGCATGGCAACGACAAGTAAAAGATACTCATACTAATCTTTATTATAGAAACTCTCACACACGGTTACATTGATAGCACGGGGACGAAACAAACACTTATAAACTACTTCATACTAATACTTTTTCTAAATCACGAGATAACCAGAGATCGAACTAAGATAGATAATAATGGTAACAGTTATGGTGATGGTACGATACCAGGGCACCTCCCGGCCCCAAGCTTGGAACAAGCCAAGGGTGGTGCCCATACCCAAGTACTCAAGTCTCCTTCTTAGGTGATGATGGCGATGAAGGGGCACACTTGTTGTTCTCTTTGGAGTTTAGCAGGATCTCCTTTAAACCTTGAATCTCCCAAAGTAAATATTGGATCATGATGGCATTATTCTTCACCTCAATCATTATATACTTGTTTTCAGGCCACCACGAACTTTTCCCCGCATCACTTTCACTTGGATGGGAAATATCCCAACTGGAGGGTATATGCAAACGAGAAGTATTCTCAACTCCATAGTTTTGAACCAAATTGTGAAAAGTGTTTCCATGTAACTTGCCTGAGGGCCTTCTTGGAATAGAGCCCTCTAATACCTTATGACCGGTGTGAATTATTTCTTCAAAGCCCTACATGGATTTGGAGTAGTGGAGATGCTGGCCAGAGCCTCCTGCTCAGACTCTGGTGCATGAACTCCCATTGAATCCCCTGACCCTTCCTCCATGGTGACATCTCCCATAAGCTCCTGCTCAAGCTATATCTTCAGCAACCAAGCATCGTTGCCCACATTGTTGGAGGAGGAAGAAGACATGATGATCTTGAGCTCGAAACCCTGGCAGAAAACAGCTCGAAACAAAAATAGGAGGAAAACTTGCGATACAGAGGTCAGAAAATCAAGGGATATATATATAATGAATTTTTATCTTGCAGGACAAGTATTCGAGAAGAAAATGGAGTTGGGAAAATGCACGTGGCCCCCACAAGCCTGGGTGGCGCGGCCTGGGGGTGTCCGCTGATGGAAATATGCCCTAGAGGCAATAATAAAGTTGTTATTATTTTATATTTCCTTGTTCATGATAAATGTTTATTATTCATGCTAGAATTGTATTGACCGGAAACTTAAATACATGTGTGAATACATAAACAAATACCGTGTCCCTAGTGAGCCTCTACTAGACTAGCTCATTGATCAAAGATGGTTAAGGTTTCCTAACCATAGACATGAGTTGTCATTTGATAACGGGATCACATCATTAGGAGAATGATGTGATGGACAAGACCCATCCGTTAGCTTAGCATATGATCGTTCTGTTTATTGCTACTGCTTTCTTGAATGTCAAATACATGTTCCTCAGACCATGAGATCATGCAACTCCCAGATACCGGAGGAATACCTTGTGTGCTATCAAACGTCACAACGTAACTGGGTGATCATAAAGATGCTCTACAGGTATCTCCGATGGTGTCTGTTGAGTTGGCATGGATCGAGACTGGGATTTGTCACTCCGTGTTTCGGAGAGGTATCTCTGGGCCCTCTCGGTAATGCACATCATAAGAAGCTTGCAAGCAAAGTGACTAAGGAGTTAGTTACGGGATGATGTATTACGGAACGAGTAAAGAGACTTGCCGGTAACGAGATTGAACTAGGTATGGAGATACCGACGATCGAATCTCGGGCAAGTAACATACCGATGGACAAAGGGAATTACGTATGTTGTCATTGCGGTTCGACCAATAAGATCTTTGTGGAATATGTAGGAACCAATATGAGCATCCAGGTTCCGCTATTGGTTATTGACCGGAGAGGCGTCTCAGTCATGTCTACATCATTCCCGAACCCGTAGGGTCCGCACGCTTAACGTTCGTTGACGATATAGTGTTATATGAGTTATGTGAATTGGTAACCGAATGTTGTTCGGAGTCCCGGATGAGATCCCGGACGTCACGAGGAGTCTCGGAATGGTCGAGAGGTAAAGATTTATATATGGGAAGTCATATTTTGGGTTCCGGAAAAAGGTGCAGTTTTTTCGGTATTGTACCGGGAAGCTTCCAGAAGGTTCCGGAGGATTCCGGAGGAGTCCGGAAGTCCACAAGTGGGTCCACCACGTCCCAAGGGCTGGCATGGGCTAAGGGGAGGCGCCCTGGCCTTATTGGGCCAGGCGCACCAAGTCCTCAAAAGCCCACGCAGCTAGGGAAGGAAAAAAAGGGAGTCCTAGTAGGAATAGGATTGGACTTTGGAGTCCAAGTCCACGTGTGTACTATTTATGGTTACTGTTCACGTGGCACTATTCCTTCTACTCCAAGCCCCTACACATATATAAATAGAGGAGAGGGGGCGCCCCAAAGGACACAACATTGTCTTAGCCGTGTGCGGCGCCCCCCTCCACAGTTCCGTCCCTCGGTCATATTTTCGCAGTGCTTGGGCGAAGCCCTGCGGAGATAGCATCACCATCACCGTCACCACGCCGTCGTGCTGCCGGAACTCATCCACTACCTCGCCGTCTTGCTGGATCAAGAAGTCGAGGATGTCACCGAGCTGAACGTGTGTTGAACGCGGAGGTGTCGTACGTTCGGTGCTCGGTCGGTTGGATCGTGAAGTTGTTCGACGACATCAACCGCGTTGTTCTAACGCTTCCGCTTACGGTCTACGAGGGTACGTAGATACACTCCCCCTCTCGTAGCTATGCATCTCCATGGATAGATCTTGCGTGTGCGTAGAAATTTTTTGTTTTCCATGCAACGTTCCCCAACAGTGGCATCATGAGCCAGGTCTATGCGTAGATGATATGCACGAGTAGAACACAAAGAGTTGTGGGCGGTGATCGTCATACTGCTTTCCACCAACGTCTTATTTTGATTCGGCGGTATTGTAAGATGAAGCGGCCCGGACCAACCTTACATGTCCACGTACATGAGACCGGTTCCACCGACAGACATGCAACTTGTTTTGCATAAAGGTGGCTGGCGGGTGTATGTTTCTCCTACTTTAGTTGAATCGAATTTGACTGCGGCCAGTCCTTGTTGAAGGTTAAAACAGCAAACTTGATAAATCACCGTTGTGGTTTTGTGCCGTAGGTAAGAACGGTTCTTGCTAGAAGCCCGTAGCAGCCACGTAAAACTTGCAACAACAAAGTAGAGGACGTCAAACTTGTTTTTGCAGGGTATGCTGTGATGTGATATGGTCAAGACATGATGTGATATACGTTATTGTATGAGATGATCATGTTTTGTAATTTATCGGCAACCGGCAGGAGCCTTATGGTTGTCTCTTTATTGTATGAAATGCAAGCGCCATGTAATTGCTTTACTTTATCGCTATGCGTTAGCAATAGTTGTAGAAGCAATAGTTGGCGAGACGACCACGACGCAACGATGGAGATCAAGGTGTCGAGCCGGTGACGATGGAGATCATGACGATGCTTTCGAGATGGAGATCAAAAGCACAAGATGATGGCCATATCATGTCACATATTTTGATTGCATGTGATGTTTATCCTTTATGCATCTTATTTTGCTTAGAACGACGGTAGCATTATAAGATGATCCCTTCACTAAATTTCAAGATAAAAGTGTTCTCCCCGAGTATGCACCATTGCTAAAGTTTGTCGTTTTGAAGCACCTCGTGATGATCGGGTGTGATAGATTCTACGTTCACATACAACGGGTGTAAGCCAGTTTTACACAAGCAGAATACTTGGGTTAAACTTGACGAGCCTAGCATGTACAGACATGGTCTCGGAACACTGGAGACCGAAAGGTCGAACATGAGTCATATAGTAGATATGATCAACATGGAGATGTTCACCATTGATGACTATCCCATCTCACGTGATGATCGGACATGGGCTAGTTGATTTGGATCATGTAACACTTAGTTAACTTGAGGGATGTTAATTTAAGTGGGAGTTCATTAGTAATTTGATTAATTGAACTTAATTTATCATGAACTTAGTCTTGATAGTTTCTTTGCATATCTATGTTGTAGATAAATGGCCCGTGCTACTGTTCCGTTGAATTTTAATGCGTTCCTAGAGAAAGCTAAGTTGAAAGATGATGGTAGTAACTACACGGACTGGGTCCGTAACTTGAGGATTATCCTCATTGCTGCACAGAAGAATTATGTCCTTGATGCACCGCTAGGTGATGGACCTGCTGCAGGAGCTGCTGCAGACGTTGTGAACGCCTGGCAGGCTCGATCTGATGACTACTCGATAGTTCAGTGTGCCATGCTCTACGGCTTAGAACCGGGACCGCAAAAGCATTTTGAACGCCACGGAGCATATGAGATGTTCCAACAGCTGAAATTGATATTTCAAGCTAATGCCCGGGTTGAGAGATATGAAGTCTCCAACAAGTTCTTTAGCTGTAAGATGGAGGAGAACAGTTCTGTCAGTGAACACATACTCAGAATGTCTGGGTACCACAACCACTTGACTCAGCTGGGAATTGATCTTCCGGTTGAGAGTGTTATTGACAGAGTTCTTCAGTCACTGCCACCAAGCTATAAAGGCTTCATGATGAACTATAATATGCAAGGGATGGAGAAGACAATTCCCGAGCTCTTCGCGATGCTGAAATCAGCAGAGGTAGAAATCAAGAAGGAGCATCAAGTGTTGATGGTTAACAAAACCACTAGTTTCAAGAAAAAGGGCAAGGGAAAGAAGGGGAACTTCAAGAAGAACGGCAAGCAAGTTGCCGCTCCCACGAAGAAACCCAAAGCTGGACCCAGGCCTGAAACAGAGTGCTTCTACTGCAAAGGGACTGGTCACTGGAAGCGGAACTGCCCCAGGTATTTGGCGGATAAGAAGGATGGCAAAGTGAGCAAAGGTATATTTGATATACATGTTATTGATGTGTTCCTCACTAATGCTCGCAGTAGCGCCTGGGTATTTGATATTGGTTCGGTTGCTCATATTTGTAACTCGAAACAGGAGCTACAGAATAAGCGAAGATTGGCTAAGGACGAGGTGACGATGCATGTCGGGAATGGTTGCAAGGTTGATGTGATCGCCGTCGGCACGCTACCTCTACATCTAACTTCGGGATTAGTTTTAGACCTCAATAATTGTTATTTGGTGCCAGCGTTGAGCATGAACATTATATCTGGATCTTGTTTATTGCGAGACGGTTATTCATTTAAGTCAGAGAATAATGGTTGTTCAATTTATATGAGTAACATCTTTTATGGTCACGCACCTTTTGTGAATGGTCTATTCTTGTTGAATCTCGATCGTAGTGATACACATATTCATAATATTGATGCCAAAAGATGCAAAGTTGATAATGATAGTGCAACATACTTGTGGCACTGCCGTTTAGGTCATATTGGTGTAAAGCGCATGAAGAAACTCCATGCGGATGGACTTTTGGAATCTCTTGATTATGAATCATTTGATACTTGCGAACCATGCCTCATGGGCAAGATGACTAAAACTCCGTTCTCCGGAACAATGGAGTGAGCTACTGATTTGTTGGAAATAATACATACCGATGTATGCGGTCCGATGAATGTTGAAGCACGCGGCGGGTATCGTTATTTTCTAACCTTCATAGATGATTTGAGTAGATATGGGTATATCTACTTGATGAAACACAAGTCTGAAACATTTGAAAAGTTCAAAGAATTTCAGAGTGAAGTAGAGAATCATCGTAACAAGAAAATAAAGTTTCTACGATCTGATCGCAGAGGCGAATATTTGAGTTACGAGTTTGGCCTTCATTTAAGAAAATGTGGAATTGTTTCACAACTCACGCCACCTGGAACACCACAGCGTAATGGTGTGTCCGAACGTCGTAACCGTACTTTATTGGATATGGTGCGTTCTATGATGTCTCTTACCGATTTGCCACTATCGTTTTGGGGTTATGCATTAGAGACAGTTGCATTCACGTTAAATAGGGCACCGTCTAAATCCATTGAGACGACACCATATGAACTATGGTTTGGCAAGAAACCTAAGCTGTCGTTTCTTAAAGTTTGGGGATGCGATGCTTATGTGAAAAAGCTTCAACCTGATAAGCTCGAACCCAAAGCGGAGAAGTGCGTCTTCATAGGATACCCTAAAGAAACAATTGGGTACACCTTCTACCACAGATCCGAAGGCAAGGTCTTTGTTGTCAAGAATGGGTCCTTTCTAGAGAAGGAGTTTCTCTCGAAAGAAGTGAGTGGGAGGAAAGTAGAACTTGATGAGGTAATTGTACCTTCTCTTGAATTGGAAAGTAGCTCATCAGAGAAAACCGTTCCCGTGATGCCTACACCAATAAGAGAGGAAGATAATGATAAAGATCATGAAACTTCAGATCAAGTTACTACTGAACTTCGTAGGTCGACCAGTGAAAGACCTCGGTGAAGCTGCTTATATATTGGGCATCAAGATCTATAGGGATAGATCAAGACGCTTGATAGGACTTTCACATAGCACATACCTTGACAAAGTTTTGAAGAAGTTCAAAATGGACCAGTCAAAGAAAGGGTTCTTGCCTGTCTTGCAAGGTGTGAAGTTGAGTCAGACTCAATGCCCGACCACGGCAGAAGATATAGAGAAAATCAAAGTCATTCCCTATGCCTCAGCCATAGGTTCTATTATGTATGCCATGCTGTGTACCAGACCTGATGTGTGCCTTGCCATAAGTTTGGCAGGGAGGTACCAGAGTAATCCAGGAGTGGATCACTGGACAGCGGTCAAGAATATCCTGAAGTACCTGAAAAGGACCAAGGACATGTTTCTCGTTTATGGAGGTGACGAAGAGCTCGTCGTAAAGGGTTACGTCGATGCAAGCTTCGACACTGATCCGGATGACTCTAAGTCACAAACCGAATACGTATTTATATTAAATGGTGGAGCTGTCAGTTGGTGCAGTTCCAAGCAGAGCGTCGTGGCGGGATCTACGTGTGAAGCGGAATACATAGCTGCTTCGGAAGCAGCACATGAAGGAGTCTGGATGAAGGAGTTCATATCCGATCTAGGTGTAATACCTAGTGCATCGGGTCCAATGACAATCTTTTGTGACAACACTGGAGCAATTGCCATAGCCAAGGAGCCCAGGTTTCACAAGAAGACCAAACACATCAAGAGACGCTTCAACTCCATTCGTGAATATGTCAAGGATGGAGACATAGAAATTTGCAAAGTACACACGGATCTGAATGTGGCAGACCCATTGACTAAGCCTCTTCCACGAGCAAAACGTGATCAGCACCAAGACTCCATGGGTGTTAGATTCATTACTATGTAATCTAGATTATTGACTCTAGTGCAAGTGGGAGACTGATGGAAATATGCCCTAGAGGCAATAATAAAGTTGTTATTATTTTATATTTCCTTGTTCATGATAAATGTTTATTATTCATGCTAGAATTGTATTGACCGGAAACTTAAATACATGTGTGAATACATAAACAAATACCGTGTCCCTAGTGAGCCTCTACTAGACTAGCTCGTTGATCAAAGATGGTTAAGGTTTCCTAACCATAGACATGAGTTGTCATTTGATAACGGGATCACATCATTAGGAGAATGATGTGATGGACAAGACCCATCCGTTAGCTTAGCATATGATCGTTCTGTTTATTGCTACTGCTTTCTTGAATGTCAAATACATGTTCCTCAGACCATGAGATCATGCAACTCCCAGATACCGGAGGAATACCTTGTGTGCTATCAAACGTCACAACGTAACTGGGTGATTATAAAGATGCTCTACAGGTATCTCCGAAGGTGTCTGTTGAGTTGGCATGGATCGAGACTGGGATTTGTCACTCCGTGTTTCGGAGAGGTATCTCTGGGCCCTCTCGGTAATGCACATCATAAGAAGCTTGCAAGCAAAGTGACTAAGGAGTTAGTTACGGGATGATGTATTACGGAACGAGTAAAGAGACTTGCTAGTAACGAGATTGAACTAGGTATGGAGATACCGACGATCGAATCTCGGGCAAGTAACATACCGATGGACAAAGGGAATTACGTATGTTGTCATTGCGGTTCGACCGATAAGATCTTCGTGGAATATGTAGGAACCAATATGAGCATCCAGGTTCCGCTATTGGTTATTGACCGGAGAGGCGTCTCAGTCATGTCTACATCATTCCCGAACCCGTAGGGTCCGCACGCTTAACGTTCGTTGACGATATAGTGTTATATGAGTTATGTGAATTGGTAACCGAATGTTGTTCGGAGTCCCGGATGAGATCCCGGACGTCACGAGGAGTCTCGGAATGGTCGAGAGGTAAAGATTTATATATGGGAAGTCATATTTTGGGTTCCGGAAAAAGGCGCAGTTTTTTCGGTATTGTACCGGGAAGCTTCCAGAAGGTTCCGGAGGATTCCGGAGGAGTCCGGAAGTCCACAAGTGGGTCCACCACGTCCCAAGGGCTAGCATGGGCTAAGGGGAGGCGCCCTGGCCTTATTGGGCCAGGCGCACCAAGTCCTCAAAAGCCCATGCAGCTAGGGAAGGAAAAAAAGGGAGAATCCTAGTAGGAATAGGATTGGACTTTGGAGTCCAAGTCCACGTGTGTACTATTTACGGTTACTGTTCACGTGGCACTATTCCTTCTACTCTAAGCCCCTACACATATATAAATAGAGGAGAGGGGGCGCCCCAAAGGACACAACATTGTCTTAGCCGTGTGCGGCGCCCCCCTCCACAGTTCCGTCCCTCGGTCATATTTTCGCAGTGCTTGGGCGAAGCCCTGCGGAGATAGCATCACCGTCACCGTCACCACGCCGTTGTGCTGCCGGAACTCATCCACTACCTCGCCGTCTTGCTGGATCAAGAAGTCGAGGACGTCACCGAGCTGAACGTGTGCTGAACGCGGAGGTGCCGTACGTTCAGTGCTCGGTCGGTTGGATCATGAAGTTGTTCGACGACATCAACCGCGTTGTTCTAACGCTTCCGCTTACGGTCTACGAGGGTACGTAGACACACTCCCCCTCTCGTAGCTATGCATCTCCATGGATAGATCTTGCGTGTGCGTAGAAATTTTTTGTTTTCCATGCAACGTTCCCCAACAGCCGCGCCCCCAGGGCTTGTGGGGCCCACGAGCACTGCCTCGGTTGTTTCTTATTTTCCCATTTTTTTATTCCAAAACCGATAAAAAATATTTTTATGGAATTTTCGGACTTGGTTTACTTACCGTATCACATACCTACTCCTTTTTCAGGTTTCTAGAGTCATCTGAATGTTTTCTTCTATGTATTCTTTTGGTGTAATTACTTGAATAACATCCGAATCAATGTTAGTGGGATTACCTGCAATATAATGTTTAAGTCTTTGCCCATTAACCACTCTCGGTTTATTTCCTTCGGGGTTATTTATCTTGATAGCTCCAGAACAGTAAACTTCTTCGATGACATATGGTCCTTCCCATTTGGAGAGAAGTTTGCCGGCAAAATGTCTGAAACAAGACTTGTACAAAAGAACTTTATCACCAATATTAAATTCTCATTTCTGAATTCTTTTATTGTGCCATCTTTTAACCTTTTCTTCAAATAATTTTAGCACTTTCATAAGCTTCGGTTCTCCATTCATCTAAAGAACTCATATCAAATAACCTCTTTTCGCTAGCAAGTTTAAAATCATAATTAAGTTCGTTAATAGCCCAATAAGCTTTATGTTCTAGTTCAAGAGGTAAATGACCAAGAATATTGGGCTATTAAAGAACTTAATTATGATTTTATAGGTGGAAAAGAGGTTATTTGATATGATAGGAAGTATTAACAACAGCTAATTGCTCATCAGGAAAACTACCATCCACCGAAATTGGGTCATTGACCAAGAAAATTCCTTAATGAATCTTCTATAGAAACAAGCATTGACCAAGAAAACTCCTCATACCTTTGATATCTTTAGGACATGGCATTTTCTCTATGGCATCAACTTTAGCTTTATCTACCTCAATGCCTCTTTTAGAAATCTTATGACCGAGGACTATACCTTCATTTACCATGAAGTGGCACTTCTCCCAGTTCAAGAGAAGACTAGTTTCCTCACATCTCTGCAAACTTTTATCAAGATTGTTCGAACAGTCATCAAAAGAAGTTCTGTAGATGGAAAAATCATGAAGACTTCAACAAAAATTTCACAAAAATCAGAAAATATGGCAGTCATACATCTTTGAAAGGTACGTAGCAGGTGCATTGCATAAACCAAATGGCATACGTCTATAAATAAAAGTTCCAAAGGCACAATTAAAAGTAGTTTTCTCCTGATCTTCAGGAGAGACAGGTATTTGAGAGAAACCAGAATATCCATCTAGGAAACAAAAATGTGTATGCTTAGACAATATTTCTAACATTTGATCAATAAAAGACAACGGATAATGATATTTTCTAGTAGCCTTATTCAATTTTCTAAAATCAATAACCATCCTATAACCAGTTACAACTCTTTGCGGGATAAGTTCATTTTTATCATTAGGAACAATAGTAATGCCACCTTTCTTAGGGACACAATGTACATGACTTACCCATATACTATGAGCTATAGGATACATTATACCTGTTCCAAAAGTTTTAGTATTTCAATCCTTACCACTTCCTTCATTTTCGGATTCAAGCGGTGTTGCTGATCAACAACTGGTTTGGCATCGGGCTCCATATGAATTTTATGTTGACACATAGAAGGACTAATGCCTTTAAGATCATCCAGAGTATATCCAATTGCTTTAATGTTTTCAATAATCTCTTTTCTTCGTGCGCTGAAAGGTTAGCATTGATAATAACAGGATATATTTCCTTTTCATCAAGATAAGCATATTTCAATGTATCAGGGAGTTTCTTTAATTCAAACACAGGGTCACCCTTAGGTGGAGGAGGATCTCCCAAAATTTCAACAGGCAAATTATGCTTAATAATAGGTTCTTGCCTAAAGAATAGTTCATCTATTTCATTTCTTTCCTGCATATGCATATCATTCTCATGATCTAACAAATATTGCTCTAAAGGATCAGTAGGAGGCACAACAATAGAAGCAAGACAAACAATTACATCTTCATTAGGTAAATCTTTAGCATGATGTTGTTTGGTGAACTTAGAAAAATTAAATTCATGCGATTCATCACCAAACTGAACTTTAACATTTTCCTTAACACAATCAATTTCAACATTAACAGTATTCAAGAAGGGTCTACCAAATATAATGGGACAAAAATTATCTTGTTCAGATCTAAGTACTAAGAAATCAGTAGGATATTTGATCTTACCACACAAGACTTCAAAATCTCTTACAATCCCAAGCAGTTAAATGGTATCCCTATTTGCAAGTTTAATAGTGACAACAATCTCCTCTATCTCAACAGGTGAAATATTATGCATAACTTCTTGATAGACAGAGAAAGGAATGTCACTTATACTAGCACCAATATCACATAAACCATGATAACAATGATCTCCAATCTCAACAGAAACAACAGGCATGCCAACAATTCTTTTATTCTTATCTAACTTATTCTGTTCATTTCTAATAGATTTAGCAATTCTAGTAACATCTTCACAAAAATATATAACATGCCCATCAATATCTTCAACCAGAAGATCTTTAACCATGGCAATAGGAGGTTCTACTTTAATTTATTCAAAATGTTTAGGTGCTTAGAGTTCTACTTTAATTTGTTCTAACAGGGAAAGGATGCTTTTCAATATAAGCAATGGGTACAACAGGATTAGCAGAATAAGCTTGTATTTTAGTTTTAGCAATAATGGGTTCTTCACAAATATCTTTAATGGGTTCATGACATTTAAACCACTTCTCTTTAGGAAGATCAACATGAGCAGCAAAAGATTTATAGAAATTAACTACTATCTCAGAATCAAGTCCATATTTTGTGCTAAGCTCATAAAAAGCATCTGTTTCTACAAAAGACTTAACACAATCATATTCAAGCTTTATACCTGACTCTTTACCTTTGTCGACCTCCCAATCTTCAGAGTTGTGTTTAATTGTTTCAATAAGATCCCATCTGAATTCAATTTGTCTGTTCAAAAAAGAACCAGCAGAAGAAGAATCAAGCATTTCTTTATCGCGAAGAGAAAGCTTAGCATAAAAGTTTTGAACAATAATATCTCTCAAGAGCTCATGATTGGGGCATTTGAGCATTAGGTATTTAAGCCTCCCCCAAGCTTGAGCGATACTTTCTCCTTCATGCGGCCAAAAATTATATATATAATTCTGATCATGATGAACCAAGTGCATAGGATAAAATTTCTGATGGAATTCCAGCTTCGTTCGGTTCCAGTCCCATGAATCGGAATCGTCCAATAGCCTATACCATGCCAATGCTTTTACCTCCAAAGATAAATGGGGGTTTAGGTTTCAGTCACTCCCGCAACCCATCATTTACAAACTAATTCCACAATGCCTTCCCCTAGGCCCAAAGATGGTGAAGTGTCATGTAGTCGATCTTCACATAACACCACTAGAGGAAGATCAACACAACATAATATCAAACATTGAACGGTGATCAACTTCACATGATTACTAATAACAAGACTTCTCCCATGTCCTCAAGAACAAATAGAATTACTCACAACTCATAATATTGAAAATGTTCAGTAGGTATAAATATGCAATCAACAATCTGAACATAATGATATTCCACCAAGTAAACCAACTAGCATCAACCACTACTGCAGGCGACCGCTAACGCGACACACGAATCAGAGACCCCGCGACCAAACTGTGTGCGATGCATGAATCGCAAACGGTGTCGTAAAAAAATCATCCCAAATAAGACGAACTGTTTGCGATGCCGGAGACATAAAAAACGATTCAGATTAGAGACGTGTGTGCCATACGTGGCATACAGTTAATCCATACGAACTGTTTGCGATAAGCCAGAACAACAAACAGGGTCAGCCAGTTCGTGGTGTGTGCGATACACGGCATACAGTTCACTCGGATGAACTGTTTGTGATTACCCAACACAACAGAAACGGGCAGCCAGTTCGAGGTGTGTGCGATACACGGCATACAGTTCACTCGGATGAATTGTTTGTGATTACGCAACACAACAGAAACGGTCAGGCAGATCAAGGTGTGTGCGATATATGGCATGTGGTTCACTCGGATGAACTGTTTGCGATTACCCAACACAACAGAAACGGTTCAACTTAACAAGATATGTGTGATACGCGGCAAACAGGTCAGTAATCAGAAATGTGTGGGAAGACCGATAACAACACAGACGATTCCTGCTAATAACCCGTGTGTGTTGTGGGCAAACACTTGCTGGTAAACAATTGTCAGCGATTGATGAAATCATCACCGATGGGTTCCGTAGTTTAATCCGTGTGCGATCTGATTTGCTCAGTCTGCACAGCATCTACGCTCTTTGTCTACAGAACAACAACATATATACTTATAAGGACATGATTGCATAACCAAATTAAACATCCAATTACATAACTGACTACACACATAACATTTGCACACACCAAAGTAAACAATTACATGTATAATAAACTAGGATAAACGATCATATCTAATCATCATCTACTTCTTCTTGTGATGCTTGCCGCTGTTGCTCTACTGGTGGCTCGATCCCTCGTCGTCTACAGGAAGGAGGCACTCCCTCATGTCGACGATCCGCCTGTGCATCTCGTAGCATGTGTACACGCTCTTGGCTGCAAACTTGAGGTGAGGTTCATCTAGTCTCCGCACCCAGGCACCGTGCCAGGATCCAGGATTTCTCTTGGAACCTTCCTTCATGTTTTCGTAGTAGGGGTCGATGATGACCGTGGCGAGTTCAACCAGGGAGTCCTTCTTCGTGCTGCCCCAGACCCTGTAGTGGCCATGGATGTCGACAAGCTTCGGGCAGGCTAAGCCCAAAATCTGAAGCGCTTTTACATCGTTGACGGTGTCCACCGTAGCGAACTTGTAGTCGGAGCTCTTGACAAACCTGGTGAAACGCTCGCAAGCACTTGTGGCTAGGCGGTAGTGGTAGACGAGGACGTGATGGCCCACGCACAATTGGGCGACGGCAACCGCTTGATCAACCCCGGGACGACCGCCGGTATACTGGAGGTCGAAGCCGACCACTTTGTACTTGTCGTCCTTAGCAAGCAACTGCTCCATGGTGTTGATGGAGTCCTCCACCACGGCCGGGTCGATGGTGTACACCACCGTGAGTTCCTTTTCCCTCACGTGGGTGTCCACACGATGCACGCCGTACTCCATTGGAGCGCCGCTGGATATCCTCTCTCTCTATGTGTCGTCGTGGGTGTGCTTGTTGTGTTGTGGGGCGCGATCGAAAGGTTGAAGAGACTAAGGTTATAATGGCCGTGGGAATAAATGGGGAGGCCGAACGGCCTGGAATATCGGCGCGCGCGGATGGCAGTTGTTGCAGCGCATAACTGCATCGTGCCGCACGTATTAACTGCATCATGGCGACGCGCGCGGACGCAACCACATGCATATGGCGCCCAAAACGTGATCGTGCGTCGGCCCCAACCGCTGAAAGAGCGCGCGCGGAGGGACGCGAGCAGAGCGTGTTGGGGAACGTTGCATGGAAAACAAAAATTTTGTACGCACACACAAGATCTATCCATGGAGATGCATAGCTACGAGAGGGGGAGTGTGTCTACGTACCCTCATAGACCATAAGCGGAAGCGTTAGAACAACGCGGTTGATGTCGTCGAACAACTTCACGATCCAACCGACCGAGCACCGAACGTACGACACCTCCGCGTTCAGCACACGTTCAGCTCGGTGACATCCTCGACTTCTTGATCCAGCAAGACGGCGAGGTAGTGGATGAGTTCCGGCAACACGACGGCGTGGTGACGGTGATGGTGATGCTATCTCTGCAGGGCTTCGTCCAAGCACTGTGAAAATATGACCGAGGGACGGAACTGTGGAGGGGGGGTGCCGCACACGGCTAAGACAATGTTGTGTCCTTTGGGGCGCCCCCTCTCCTCTATTTATATATGTGTAGGGGCTTGGAGTAGAAGGAATAGTGCCACGTGAACAGTAACCGTAAATAGTACACACGTGGACTTGGACTCCAAAGTCCAATCCTATTCCTACTAGGACTCTCCCTTTTTTTCCTTCCCTAGCTGCATGGGCTTTTGAAGACTTGGTGCGCCTGGCCCAATAAGGCCAGGGCGCCTCCCCTTAGCCCATGCCAGCCCTTGGGACGTGGTGGACCCACTTGTGGACTTCCGGACTCCTCCGGAATCCTCCGGAACCTTCTGGAAGCTTCCCGGTACAATACCGAAAAAACTGCACCTTTTTCCGGAACCCAAAATATGACTTCCCATATATAAATCTTTACCTCTCGACCATTACGAGACTCCTCGTGACATCCGGGATCTCATCCGGGACTCCGAACAACATTCGGTTACCAATTCACATAACTCATATAACACTATATCGTCAACGAACGTTAAGCGTGCGGACCCTACGGGTTTGGGAATGATGTAGACATGACTGAGACGCCTCTCCGGTCAATAACCAATAGCGGAACCTAGATGCTCATATTGGTTCCTACATATTCCATGAAGATCTTATCGGTCGAACCGCAATGACAACATATGTAATTCCCTTTGTCCATCGGTATGTTACTTGCCCGAGATTCGATCGTCGGTATCTCCATACCTAGTTCAATCTCGTTACCGGCAAGTCTCTTTACTCGTTCCGTAATACATCATCCCGTAACTAACTCCTTAGTCACTTTGCTTGCAAGCTTCTTATGATGTGCATTACCGAGAGGGCCCAGAGATACCTCTCCGAAACACGGAGTGACAAATCCCAGTCTCGATCCATGCCAACTCAACGGACACCTTCGGAGATACCTGTAGAGCATCTTTATGATCACCCAGTTACGTTGTGACGTTTGATAGCACACAAGGTATTCCTCCGGTATCCGGGAGTTGCATGATCTCATGGTCTAAGGAACATGTATTTGACATTCAAGAAAGCAGTAGCAATAAACAGAACGATCATATGCTAAGCTAACGGATGGGTCTTGTCCATCACATCATTCTCCTAATGATGTGATCCCGTTATCAAATGACAACTCATGTCTATGGTTAGGAAACCTTAACCATCTTTGATCAACGAGCTAGTCTAGTAGAGGCTCACTACTGACACGGTATTTGTTTATTTATTCACACATGTATTTAAGTTTCCAGTCAATACAATTCTAGCATGAATAATAAACCTTTATCATGAACAAGGAAATATAAAATAATAACAACTTTATTATTGCCTCTAGGGCATATTTCCATCAGAGCGCACCGCGGCCGCCTCAACGTCAAGCAGAGCGTGCGAAGGGACGCGAGCATAGCGCGCCGCGGCCGCCTAAACGGCGAGCAACCACCTGCGTATAGCAGTTCTGGTCAACCGTCTGGCACGCGTGGGAGGCGAGACGGCCCATCCATCGGACACGCTGACACACCGATCAAACCTAAATGTGTTCACACAGATCAAATTACCACGCAATGAGTAAATGCAAATCTGTTCACACCACGCAATGTGGCATTTTAAATTATCCGGGATATGTAAGAGAATTATTATCCGTTGCCATTGTCAATTTGTCATCGTATTATTTCGTTCGTAACCTCGTAGGTACATGTATACGAATCGAAAACAGGCTAAAAGTCACGTTCTCAGCGAGGCACGAACAAAACAATGCTAGCTAGCATTGAGCAGGGCCATGGGATCACAAGCTAACACCTTACGTCCAGGTGCATTAACTGCAGGTTAAACAGCTGCTCAGCCGCCATTAATGGAGAAGTTGGGAGTGAGACGGCGGGTGGAGGTCAAAGAGCTCGCTTCCCGGTGAGCCCGCGCAGCAGACAGCTCGCACGGGTCCCGTCAAGCCTGCGTGGCGGACTGCTCGCACGCGTCCCGTCGAGCCGCACGGCGGACTTCTCGCACTCGACCCGTCTAATCAAACAGCTGCACGCACGCCACCTAGTATGGTCAAATTTTTGCACAAAATACAAAGAGGACAAATAAACCAGGACCGCGGTAGTACTCTCCAATAAAAAGAGGGACGCGTGGCCGCACGTAAATGGTTAGTGAAACGCCCACGGTTCAAACAATACAACCGTTTGCGATATTAACGTGTCATCTATTTGTTCCAAAATGCCTACGTTGGCTAATAATGTGTGCGCCTTGTCTCAAATTGGACAATTTTTTTACCACGGCATATATGTGCCATATAATGGCACTATGCCAAGTTTCATGAATTTCGGGTGAGTTTTGGATTTACGGGGATTTAAAAACCGAGATTCTCAATATTTGAAGCCGAGCCAGGACGCCGAGATGTTTGTAATTCATTCCCATTTCTTGCATGGGACCTAAACATGCACCCAAGGACACATGTATGGTATTTGAAGCCATTTTGGTGCACTAGAGCATGTGCTTGTAATTCAAATTTGAATTATGGAGATTAAATGCCTAGAAAACGCAATTAATGTATAAAAAGGCCAAACGAACCGTGAATAATTCCATATTTCAGCGCGAATCTCCTGTTGGTCTACGTTACCTGTAGAAAAAAAATACAAGGCGATAAGAGGCAGCGACGATTGTCGTTTCGCCCACAAGGGTGACACGTTCCCTATCGGAACCACGAGGCTTCTTGCTAGAAGCTCCGGTTTGTAAGAGGCTTGTACCAAAACTTGCCCCAAATTGGACAATTTTTTTACCACGGCATATATGTGACATGTCATGACACGATGCCAAGTTTCACAATTTTCGGGTGAGTTTTTGATTTACGGGGATTTAAAAACCGAGATTCTCAATGTTTGAGGCCGAGCCAGTACGGCAAGATGTTTGTAATTCATTCCCATTTCTTGCATGGGACCTAAACATACACCCAAGGACACATGTATGGTTTTTGAAGCCATTTTGGTGCACTGGAGCATGTGCTTGTAGTTCAAATTTGAATTATGTGCCTAGAAAACTCAATTAATATATGTATAAAAAGGCCAGACGAACCCTGAATAATTCAATATTTCGGCGCGAATCTCCTGTTGGTCTATGTTGCCCGTAGAAGAAAAATACAAGACGAGAAGTGGCAGCGATTGTCGTTTTGCCCACAGGGGTGACACGTTCCCTATCGGAACCACGAGGCTTCTTGCTAGAAGCTCCGGTTTGTAAGAGGCTTGTACCAAAACTTGCCCCAAATTGGACAATTTTTTTACCATGGCATATATGTGCCATGTCATGACACGATGTCAAGTTTCATGAATTTTGGGTGAGTTTTGGATTTACGTGGATTTAAAAACCGATATTCTCAATGTTTGAGGCTGAGCCAGTACACCGAGATGTTTGTAATTCATCCCCATTTCTTGCATGTGACCCAAACATGCACCCAAGGACACATGTATGGTTTTTGAAGCCATTTTGGTGCACTGTATCATGTCATTGTAGTTCAAATTTGAATTATGGACATTAAATGCCTAGAAAACTCAATTAATGTATAAAAAAGGCCAAACAAACCCTGAATACTTCCATATTTCAGCACAAATCTCCTATTGGTCTATGGTGCCCGTAGAAAAAAAATACAAGGCGAGATGAGGCAGCGATTGTCGTTTCGTCCACAAGGGTGACACGTTCCCTATCGGAGGCTTCTTGCAAGAAGCTCCGGTTTGTAAGAGGCTTGTACCAAAACTTGCCCCAAATTGGTCAGTTTTTTTACCATGGCATATATGTGCCATGTCATGACACCATGTAAAGTGTCATGAATTTCAGGTGAGTTTTGGATTTATGGGGATTTAAAAACAAGATTCTCAATGTTTGAGGCCGAGCCAGGACGCCGAGATGTTTGTAATTCATCCCCATTCCTTGCATGGGACCTAAACATGCACCCAAGGACACATATATGATTTTTCAACCCATTTTGGTGCACTGGAGCATGTATTTGTAGTTCAAATTTGAATTTTGCACATTAATGCCTAGAAAACTCTATTATAATGTATAGAAAATGCCAAACAAACCCTGAATAATTTAAAGCAGTTCTGTTCAACCCGTGGGTAAGCACAGTGTGCATGCGTCGTGCTAGCTCGCGCTTCCTTCTTTCCCAAGTTTTCCATATTAATGGTGTTATATATCCAAACACGCTACCATTTCCCGCCACTCCCCAATCGGTTTCCCCCCACTCTCCCCAATCGATTTCCCGCCACTCCCCCCCATTGGTTTCCCACTGCCAGTGTCAGTGGGCATAGGAGGCTAGGCGGTGACACACCGGCCATGCCGCAGTATACCATTCCAAGCATGCCAATCCTGTGAAGCGCCACCGCCGTCATCAACCTCCTCAACGAGGAGAACGAGCCGGAGCAGGCCGGAGAGCCAAAACGGCCGTGCGCCACTAAGCAAGAGCGGCAGCACGCCGCTGAGCGTGAGCGGTATCATCACGCCCCAGTGCTTGAGCGGGCCAATGTCTACACATGTGTTCGTTGCCTCCCATGGAGCGGAGCGGAGCAAGAGTGGCAAAGCGCTGCCGCGCAAGAGCGGGAGAACGCCGCCGTGCATCAGGTGTGGTGCGCCGCACTATCTGAGCGGAGCCGTGTCCGCATCCTGTTGACTCAACGACTCGAGAGGCCGTTTCCAGGGCCGGTAAGCATCCCGATTCCCCGCCAGGAATGGGCAGACGCCGTCAGTGCCATAATTGCGCCGGACGAAGTTCGCAGTGCCAGAATCCGCCGGCACGACGCCAACGGGCTGGTCGATTGGCTCTTCGACCTCCTCGCCCCCCCAGGTGCCGCCAACGATGAAGCAGAGCAAAATACTCATCGCGGCTTGGAATCGACCGTCGCCGATGAAATATCTTGGGTGGAGATCGATATTGCGGTACAGCAGTTCCGCGAGCGTATCAGACGTGTGGACGAAGGCTTGTACCAATTCATGCTTAGCCAAGAGTTCCCGTAGGTTTAGGCCCTGTTTGTATTGGTTTTCGCCCGGTTTTTCGCAATTAACTGGGCAACTATCTTGTTCTTAATTAATGAAAATGCAAAGCTTTTGCTTCTTCCGGCAAGTTTTAAGTAGTAAAAAAATAATGTAAGTTTGAATGGAAGTGGTCCGGTATGTAAAGATTGCACACTGTTTCTAAAAGCACAAACGTGTGTGATAGTAAGGAGTCGGTCCCACACGGTGACCATCGGTAAACGCCTTAAACGCGAGGAGGCAACTCTTATCAGCAAGGTGCAGCTTCCCATCCGCTAGCCTAGTCGAATAGAACGCACAAGTTAAGTGAGCTTGGGGCTAGAGCAGTCTAAGGATGGGTGACCGGGTGGGAAGTTGCTATATCTCAAGCTTCATTTAAGCGCCATGATACGGTCATTACAGACATTTAGCATCTAAATGTGTCTCTAGTGACCTGTCATGTCGATTAAATAAACCTTGAGATCCTTGTTTTGAAAATTCCGAGAATGATGTTTTTTGTTATTTGTTGTTTTGAAAAATAGGAGAATGATCGCGAGATTGATCTGTGGGCCCGCCACGTTCTAATTTGGAGAATGATGTTTTTTGTTATTTGTTGTGTTTTGAAAAATTGGAGAATGATCGAGATTGATCTGTGGGCCCACCACGTTCTATTTTGGAGAATGATGTTTTTTGTTATTTGTTGTTTTGAAAAATCGGAGAATGATCGAGATTGATCTGTGGGCCCGCCACATTCTATCCTTTGACCCACAACGTTCGAGATAGGGGTGGGCATAAAAACCGACGAACCGATGCCGAAACCGAATAAACCGAATTTTTGGTTTTTTGTACTGTTGCAGAAAAAAATCGGTTTTCAGGTCTACTAACCGAACAGAATTCGGTTGGTTCAGTTTTCATCTTGGTTAACCGAACAGCAACCGAACAACACGAGGCAGCCTAGCGAACCAACCTGTGGTTGGATGGTTAGAGGGACTGTGGTATCCCCAGCCCACCAGGGTTCAAATCCTGGTGCTCGCATTTATTCCTGGAATTATTTCAGGATTTCCGGCGATGCGCATTCAGTGGGAGGAGACGTTCCCGTCGACGACGAGGTGCCTACGGTGACTTCGTAAATTTCAAGATGATATGCCGGCTCAGTCTCTCGGAGGTGCTCATAGGGGTAGGGTGTGCGTGTGTGCGTTCATAGGGGTGAGTGTATGCGCGTGTATATGAGCGCTTGCGTCTGTACTGTGTTCAAAAAAAAACACGAGGCAGCCTAAAGAACAACGCAAAAGTAGGCATAGCAAACGTCTTCCGGGAGTCACGCCACGATCGTTCTTTTTTTTAGAGCTCTCCCACGAGGCCACGATCGCTTAAGCGGCCAACGCACTGCGCGCGTCTCGCATGTGGGCCTACAGTACCTGACGATAGTGCATGCAAGGCCCAACTCACGTGGGCTTTTTGGTGAAGGGTGTGTCTTGTCGGGCGAGCACACAGCTGACAAGTTCCATTAGTCCCACCTCGCTCGACCTAGGAGATGAGCTAAATACTTCTGCCTATAAAATAGGGTGCTGCTGCTTCCATTCAGGCACAAATACTAACAAGCGTGGTACTTCAGTATAAAACCGAAAACCACACCAAATAATCGGTTAACCGAATTTTCGGTTAGATGTTTTCAGATACCATTTTCAGTTATTGGTTTTTCTAACCAAATTTGAGAAAAAACTGAATGGTAGAAACCGAATTTTCGGTTTATACTGAACGCCCACCCCTAGTTCGAGATCTGTGGGCCCGCACGTTCTATCCTTTGACCCACAATGTACGAGAAGGGTTTGACCATGACGGGTTCCTCTTGGTATAGGTCACGACATGTCAGACCAAATTTAGTTGGGGAACATTTGTTTGATTCCCTCCCGCCGGCTGTAAGTTGGGGAACCGCGACATCATACGTAACGTGGCTTCCTCGGGGTACGATGTTCGGTTTGTAATGCAGCTGGTGCCCCATCGAAGTTGTGCACTAGGGATTTGATCACATCACACACCACCCATATATACATATATTTGGGTCGCATGCAGGGTACGTATAGGGTCCTCTGATCGACCCCGTCTCCTATGTGCGGTTTTCAATGACATGCCTATCTGTGGGCCTGGTCTATATATATCATCCCTTTGGCCGACAACGAGGGGGTTTGGCCATGAATGGATTCCTCCTGGTTCGTGTTACCGCGGGTCATGGTGACATGTTCGAGCAAAGTTCGAGCTCATGCGTTCTCAAGATTCCCTCCCATGCGCTCAAAATGGTGGGTTGGATCGACACCCTACGTACGTCGACGTCGTCCTTAATTACTACCTACCTTTCATGGGGGTTGTCCATTTCGTGAGGTAGGCGGCACATCAAAATTGTACATTATTGGGTATTTAAAACACATCACCCTTCCAACGTACATCAATTTGGGCCCCATGCAGGTGGTGCTGGTTTTGTGGCCCCTCTCATGCGGTTTACTGTGATGGTCCAATCTATGGGCCCGAGCGGTCTATTATATCCCTTTTTGACCGACAACAAACAGTGGTTGTTTGGCCAAGATAGATTCACTTGGTCCGTCTTATGGTAGGTCATGGTGACATGCATGCATGTCCGACCAAAGTATGAGTACGTGCATGCGTCCCACCGACACGAAGTGGGGGTGGGGCAGGTACCTAGCTACGACCTTAACCCGTCATTATAGATATCCAAGGGGGCTTTCCGGTTTGCGAGGGAGGTGCCACATCAAAGTTGTGCATTGTGTATTTAAACATCACACCCTTTATTCCTACATATATTTGGCCACTTCCAGGTGGTTGTTGTCTTCTGGCCCCTCTCACCCGATCTTCGACGATGCGCCCACCTGTGGGTCCGCGCGTCAAAGTTGTGCATTGGGAATTTGAACATCACACAACACCCTTTTCATACATATATATTTGGGCCACATGCTATTGTGGTTGTGTTCTTATCCTCTCTCACATTTTTTTGTTGCCAAATGGTGCTATTTAAAATAGCAGACGCCTCGGATGAAAACTGTGTGTGAACGTACGCGTAACGGACACGGGTGCACTGGCTTAACCGTGTGCGAGGCTCGTGCCCTGTAAAATCGCCATGACTTCGCAAGTGCCAGCAAGGGTGAAGGGGTAATTTGTACACGATATTTGGGATGAATTCCACGTATGCGTCTGAAATTAGGACGAACCGTGTGCGATAAACCAGCTAGCTAGAAATCTCAAAAAAAGCTACCCGCTTTGAGCGATGCAAAATTTGGTGGTTCCGCGCCTTTTCCTTATTATCATACACAATTATTATGTCTGGACCGTGTGCGATCTGGTTGCTCCCGCCCCGCTTCATTTCCTTTGCCCAAATTTTAGTTGCCGCGGTATTTCAACCGTCGCCCTCACTTCTCCACCACCGAATTCATAGTAAAATTCTAGTAGCTGAGGCATTTGAACCGTCGCCCTCCCTCGTCCACCACCATCTCCACCCACCATTACTAAAAATTTTAGTAGCCACGACATATCCTCAAACACCACCCGCCCTAACCCCGCCCCCTTCACAGTCTACACCCCCCCCCCGCTCGAACCCTAGCTCACCGCCACCGCCGAAGCCGCCGCCGCCGCCACCAACCTCTGCCGGTTTGCTCGTGCCTCCTAGCTTAGATAAGTTTAGGTTACCCACCGATTCCCATACCCTCACCGCCCTGAGTTTTTAGATGAGGCATGTGCTACTTGTAGTCTGCGTTGGTATTTCCCCGAAGAGGAGAGGATGATGCAGTACAGTAGAGATAAGTATTTCCCTTAGTTAAGAACCAAGGTTATCAATACAGTAGGAGAACCAAGCAAAATTCCTTGAAGCGCACCTGCACACACAAGAGCAAACACTTGCACCCAACGCAAATAAGAGGGTTTTCAATCCTCTTAGCGGTTATTTGCAGGGATTAAATATTATCGAGGTAAATAGATAAACTAAAATACTAATTAAAATAAAAGTAAATAAATTGCAGCAAGATATTTTTAGGTTTTTAATATATGACAAAGTAGACTGGGGGCCATAGTTTTCACTAGAGGCTTCTCTCTCGAACACATAGCATACGGTGGGTAAACAAATTACTGTTGGGCAATTGATAGAAAAGCAAATAATTATGATGGATTCATGGCAATGATCATGTATATAGGCATCACGTCCGAGACAAGTTGACTGACTCCTGCCTACACCTACTACTATTACTCCACCCATCGACCGCTATCCAGCATGCATCTAGGGTATTAAGTATGAAACAGAGTAACGCCTTAAGCAAGATGACATGATGTAGACAAAGTAAACTCAAGCAATATGATTAAACCCCATCTTTTTATCCTTAATGGCAACAATACAAATACATGTCATGTCCCCTTCTGTCACTGGGATTGAGCACCGCAAGATTGAACCCACCACAAAGCACCTCTCCCATTGCAAGATAAATCAATCTAGTAGGCCAAACCAAATCGATAGATCGGAGAGAAATACAAAGCTATAACAATCATGCATAAAAGAGTTCAGAGAAGACTCAAATATTTCTCATGAATAATCTGATCATAAACTCACAATTCATTGGATCCCAACAAACACACCGCAAAAGAAGATTACATCGGATAGAACTCCAAGAACATCGAGGAGAACATGGTAGTGAAGATCAAAGAGAGAGAAGAAGCCATCTAGCTACTAGCTATGGACCCGTAGGTCTGTGGTAAACTACTCACACATCATCGGAAGGGCAGCAAGGTTGATGTAGAAGCCCTCCGTGATCGATTCCCCCTCCGGCAGAGTACCGGAAAAGGCCTCCAGATGGGATCGCGGAAGAACAGAGGCTTGCGTCGGCGGAAAGGTTTTTTCTTCTGTCTCTTTGTTGGTTTATGAATATTTGTGAATTTATAGCGAAGGAATTAGGTCAAGAGGTGCCACGATGGGCCCACAAGCCTGGGGGCGCGGCCACCCCCTTGGGGCGCGCCCTCCAGGCTTGTCGCCTCCTCGTGACTCTACTGGTCTTCTCCCAAAGCTTCCTGGGTCTCTTCTGGTCCAGAAAAAATTAATCCAAAGTTTTTTTCTCGTTCGGACACTTTTTAATAATGATTTTCTGAAAAGGCAAAAACAAGCAGAAAACAGCAACTGGCACTGGGCACTGAGTTAATAGGTTAGTCCCAAAAAATGATATATAATGGCGTATAATTGCATATAAAACATCCAAGATTGATACTATAATAGCATGGAACAATCAAAAATTATAGATACGTTGGAGATGTATCAGCCTGCGGTGTCCCTCCCCCCAGATCCCCATCCCCTACTACAGAGAGTCGCAGCCTAAGCCCGACCACATATCCCGGGGGAGCCCGAGGAGCGTACGGCCAAAAGGAGGTCTATCATGGCCTCTCTGCCGGACGATGTCGGGGTGGCCGCTATTCGTGCCGACCTATCGATCCCGGAGGAACACCTCGCCGCGAAAGCCGGCGAGGACGTTGACTACGTCGCCATGGCGAAGGCTTCACGTCAGCGGGCTCACGTATTACTGAATCTTAGGACAGCCGGCTTCGACATCAAGCTCGTCGACAGCGAAGGCTTCACGCGGGCCATGTCACAGGTTAAGTGGTCCATCCCCAATGCCTCTGGTTCAACCGTCGTCGATCTCTTCGAAGGCCCTGCTGCTGATCTCCTCCACCTCGCGGTCAAGGATTTGCGATCCTTGTACGCCATCGAGCCCATTATGTCATTTCTGAAGGACACGTTTTACGGCGGTGGCTTGGGATCCTCAGCTGCCAAGTCAGATCTCATCGACCACGACCACGCGAAGGGCACCCACTACGGCTCTTCCAAGGTGAGACAGCCCATCTGCGACATCAGGGATCGCACCCTGGGTTTGTGCTCTTCCAAGTGGAAGGATCCCATCCATGACAAGTGAGGCAATATCCTATAAGAAAATCTTACTTTTTCTAGCTAGCCAACTCGTACCCATTGTTGTTGTAGCTTTTGCCATGTGATGTTTTAACTGTGCCGTGTTTAATTATTTCAGTTATGCAAAAATGTAATGTTCAATAGGGCTATCTGATGTTTAAGTATGAATTGTCCACTTCAGTTTCACGAATGGCTATATTTGGTTGTTTATAGTGAGTAGATGCCTTGTTTATATGTATTTGGTTGTTAGGTTGGTTGCAGTGAGCATTTGCCCAGTTTTCAAGGAGATGCCCTATTTATCTGTATTTGGTTGTTAAGTTGGTTGCAGTGAGCATTTGTCCAGTTTTCAAGCAGATGCCTTGTTTATGTGTATTTGCTTGTTAGGTTGGTTGCAGTGAGCCTTTGTCCAGTTCTCAAGCAAATGCCTTGTTTATCTGTATTTGCTTGTTAGCTAGGTTGGTTGCAGTGATCCTTTGTCCAGTTTTCAAGCAGGTGCCTTGTTTATCTGTATTTGCCTGTTAGGTTGGTTGCAGTGAGCCTCTATCCAGTTTTCAATGGCTATATTAGGTTGTTATAGTGAGCATATATGCCTTGTTTATTTCAGTTATTCACAATGTGATGTTCATTATGTGCAAGTATGAACCGTGCAGTTCGATTTCATCAATACCAGTTTGAACAACTATATTTGGTTCCTGTTATGCCTGGTGAAGTTAACACATGCCCTTTATTTCAGTTTTACACATTTATGCGGTGTGATGTTTAAGCATGAGATATGTTCTATTCATTTTCAATAGTACCTGTTTGAATTACAATATTTGGTCCCTGTTAAGCCTGTTGTACTTAACATTCCCTTCCATTTTTAACTGATTTAACATCATGCTGAAACCAACACATTCAAGCTGTCATTTTGAGATGTTGTTGTTTACCATGGCTATATTTGGTTGATGTTAAGCTTGTAGTACTTATCACACCTTTCCATGTACTTACGCATGACAACAACGGGAGTGGCCAGCATTTTCTACCGAGGTTAGTTTCATCCCTCGGCTTATACTGCCTCCGTTCCATAATGTAGTGCATACAAATCCACGGCTAGACACTTTTTAGCTTCTAATATTGACTTGTCGCTTGTAGGTACATATGTCCTAGGCAAAGATCCATGCCTCGACCCTTTTTGCGTATGGGGCAATGAGATATTCATGAACCAGCATCAAGTGAGGAAACTAATAAGAATTATTAGCAAAAAGATACGACCGATGGTAATTAAATTATTTGTCTACGCTCTATCCAACATAACAGTGAGCTGTAGGATGGTAACTACGAACTCTGTAGCCTCCTCGTTTTACTGCCCATAATGAGTTGTTAGACAACAATGTCTGAATCTTTTTCGTTTGCAGTGGTTCCCAAAGCAGTTTACTCAAGATTACCTCGCAAAGTACATGATTGGTGGACATGCAATGAAGGTTAAAGTATTTCATCGAGACTACAATGAGCATCGAGAAGTCCTAATGAAGACAGTGAAAGGTGGGCGGGCGGCCATCACAAGGGGTTGGCCTAGAGTCGTGCGCGCATTAGGCATGGAGGAGGGCACAATATGGGCATTCCACTTCACCTTCTCCAGCAACCAGAATGTCTTCCACCTCTCTCTTTACAATCTTTAGTACAACTGTGGTTCATCATTCTTTCCTTGCTGCTTCTCTAGTTCTTCAGCATATGTACCTGTGCATCGAATTAATCATTCGTCCTTGAACTTGTATTTGTAATAAACATGGTTCGATATGAAATAAGTGATTGCCTACTTTCATATTGAAAATTTGTTTCAATTTAAAATTAATTTGAAATGCAGGGATTAAATTAGGGATAAATTATGATCTGCATGCCATTACACTGCACATGGTTTGCGAAAGCAAAACATCTGTGATAAACGTCAAGATCAGACACATTTCTCAGATCAGTACGTGTGCGATGACTCTCTACTGCACACACGGTCAGACAAGAAAAAATGTGTGAGATTAACAACAACAACGCACACAGTTCCTTCTTAATAAATGTTTGTGAAAGTCACCTTATCACACACGCTGGGCAATTATGAACTATTTATGATGTCATGTGCATCGTAAACGTTTGCTCATAGAAGAACGCGTGCGATAGGCCTTCATCCGACACGGGTAATACGGATGAATCGTTTGGGACATTTTATACATCTCAAATGTTTATGTACATACAAATGTGTGGGATATAAAAGCTTCGCATACGGTGTACAATTGTGAACTGTTTGTGATGGGGTGAGCATCGCAAACAATGCAACACTGAATACCGAGTGCGATGGTAATGCGAGCACAAACGGGGGTACCAACGACGGAGCGTTTGGGAAAGATGCTGGCATCGCATATGCTTAGTTCTGTAAAACGTATGCTTGCGTGCTCCCTAGCGCCGACGGTTTCTGGGTCGTGTGGGAAGACACCCCCTATCGCACACACAGGTAAGGCGACGGTTTAAAACTACATCGTGGAAAGGGGTTAAAAACCGTTTGTATAGCAGCTCGTTGTACCAGTGAACTACAAGATGTAGTCAACACTACTAGCACCCCAGGTACTAATCTGAGGTTTGATACAAAGATTGAGCACAGATGAACTAGGGTTTGGAGATGAGATGGTGCTGGTGAAGATGTTGATAAAGATGAAGCCTCCAGCGATGAGAGGAATGTTGGTGAGGACGATGACTTTGATTTCCCCCTCCCGGAGGGAAGTTTCCCCAACAGAATCGCTCCGCCGGAGAGTAAAAGTGCTCCTGCCCTGGTTCTGCCTCAAGACGGCGGTAGCTGGTCTCGAAAGTCTTCTCTTTATTCTTCTAGGGTAAATGGCTTCATATAGGGGAAGGACGCCAACAATGTACCTCTGTGGGCCTCACAAGCCTGGGTGGTGCGGCCTGGGGGGTGGCCGCGCCCCAAGGGCTTGTGGGCCCACCAAGGCTCTTCTCCAGTACTTCTTTCTTCCAGTATTTTTTATATATTCCAAAATAAATCTTCATAAAATTTCACTTCATTTTGAGGTCCGGATAATTGCTAGCTATGTAGTAGCTTTTCTAGGTCAGAATTCCAGCTGCCGGTAACCCCTTTCTTTTGGTGTATCTTGCATTTTAAGAGTGAAAAGGCATTAGAATTGCATCAGAATATGAAATATAACTTCAAAATAAGATAAATATGATTAGGAAATCATGATGCAAAATGGACGTATCAAGGCACTTCGTGGTAAACTTTTAAAGGGCATGTAAGAACAAGGATATGTGCAAGGATCTGACCTCAGCGTGTGTGGCCTTCTCCATTAAGGCGTTCAAGAAAAGTGTGAAGAAAATCTTCCAGAAGGCGAATGAAGGTGGGCAAGAATTCCTAATACGGAATATTGATGAGAAGCACAAGTGGTCACGCACATGTGACGAAGGATGCAAGAGATATGGGGACATGACAAGCAACCTGGTTGAATGCTTCAACTTTGTGTTGAAGGGTGTCTGTCAGTTGCCGGTGACGGCAATAGCAGAATATACCTTTTACAAGCTAAATGAGTATTTTCTAAAGCATTCCGAAGAAATCGACAACTTGATTGATGATAGTGAGAAGCCTCCCAATGAGTTTTATTCGAAGAAGGTTGTGGAGTGGCTGGAGTTCCAGAAAGACAAATCGTCCGTACAACAAGCCACTTGTTTCGACAATGTCGAGATGAAATAACAAGTCGACGAGCCAGGTGGGAGAACAAGAGATGGGAAAACATATGGTGGTCGCTCATTTAAGGTGTCTCTTCAGACAGGACGCTGCACATGTGAGCGGCCCACTGGCCATGATCGCACTTGGTGACGGCGGCAAACATGAGGAATGTGCCTATTTCCAATGGAGTAACTGTGAGGTTACACGAATTCAGTTTTCAAACTCATAGGTTAACATGGGCATCCAGATTAAATCCTTTTCTGGACCATTCACAGTGAGGCCAGATCCGAAGTTGATGGTACAACCAAAGGGTAGAAGGAAAACAAAGCGATACCGAATGATATGGATGAACTCATGAGCATAGGAGAGTTTGGTAGCGGGCATTTCATGGAGCCACATGACACGAACTGATGTGGTGATTGCAATGATCCGACACACAATATAAGGACTTGCAAAAAAATAGAACTTTGAAAGGGCACAATCCTAGTGCTAGCCAAGTCGGTGGTATAGGGGGTTCAAGTGGTGGTGGTGATGGTGGGAGAAGTACTAGTGGTGGTAGTGGTGGCTAAGGTTCCGGTGGTGATCTCGGTGGTGGTGTTGGTGGTGGTGGTAGTGGTGGTGGTGGTGTTGTCGGCAGGCCCGTCGATGGAGGGGGCCAAGGTGGGCGACCACACAGGGCCCCCAAATGACAAGGTATAGTTATATATGTATGCGTGTAGCTAGCTTAATGCTAAAATAATTGCCTTATAATGCCTTAATCGGCACACCCAACCAGGCCTTCCGCCAAAGCAGCAAGACTAGTTAGTAATTAGCCCATGATTTCCAGCCTTTCGCCAAATGCACATGATGCTTCCGCCAATCATCTAGATAGGTACATCTACACATGTATTGCATTCCTTTTCTTCCTTGGTTGCTGTTCATCATTTCGCCTCCACGGCTCGGCCAACGACCAATCTCCCAGCCACCCAGGACACCGCCTGCTCGGCGGACGCTCAGGATTCCACGATCCCTGTCTCCAGTCATTTGCTACTAGGTATTGTAATTGACCACTTGTGCTTGATTAACTTGGACCTCCTGCTCCCGATGGCTAAATTAGGGTGGGGCCGGGTGCCCGGGTTAGGGCTAGGAACATGATGAAATTATTTGTCCACGGAGCTAGGTGTTGGTAATTAATTTCTTTTTCGATGGGGCTAGATTGATTGTACTTAATTTTATTTTATTTTAGATAAATTAGGTAGTTTCATGTTTTGGAGAAGATTACGTATGAAGATATTATTAAAGAATTGATTTCAAAGAATGCTAGACGGTTGCTGCTTTTTCATAGAACAAGAGGTTAGTTTATGGCTTTAGTACCCATTTACTATTTTTTAGCATTAATATTTGATATATGTGTAAACATCATACAAAATAAAGCAGATGTCAAATTATATAATAAAGTGAGAGTATGCTTTCGTTATATTAGTACTTTTGTTATATGAATTTTCAAAATTTTGGGCCCTACTTTGATTTTTGCCCCGGGGCCCCGAATTTCTGGAGACGGCCCCGATTGTTGGTGGTCGAGGTGCCGGTGGTGGTAGTGGTGGTGGTGGTGTTGTTGGTGGTAGAGGTGCCGGTAGAGGTAGTGGTGGTGGTCGTGGTAGTGGCAGAGTTTCCTTTGCTAATGGTGGTGGTTGTGGTCGTCGTAGGGGGTAGAGGTTTGGGCGGTCGTGGTAGAGGAGGTTTCATGGGTAGAGGAGGTTTAATGGATGGTGTTGGGAGGGGTAACCATAATTCTATGTTTGGTTACTTACATAATCTGGATGGATGATTCTATATGGTAAATATTTGCTATTATTTAGTGCATGCATGTTATGTTGTAATGATTATTGTCTTGTGCTAACACTTGGCTTCATCCGTTGTTTTATGTAGACATGGCTTCATCCCGTTCCATGTCAAGGCCGCCTTGCGCAGACCAGGATGACTTGCCAAATAAGCAGATGTGAGCGAGCTTAGACAAGAACACGGAGAAAGATGTGAAGATCCCAACATGTTGGTGTGAAGATGAGTTTCTTGTCAAGGTCTCCAAGGACCGAAACAAGGCCTGGACAGAAGGCTGAAGGTTTTTCGTGTGTCCCAACTATACATATGGTCGGAAGCATCCAAATAAACTCGGCCGTGATCGCTAACTGGTATGTTAAATACAATGTGAACATCTCCTCTCAATTTTGATTACGTACGACTAACACATATAATTTTTTTGGAGTCACCTCCTCCTCTTTGCAAGTACTTTTCCTGGATAGATGACCATCCAAATAAAGGCAGGCCAGCAACGCTGCCCAGTTTGGTGTTTCTATGTGCGGCAGCAACACCGGAAACCATGGCATTTCTGAAAAGGGTTAGATCATGAAATAATTTCCTGGAGAGATCATTTTGTGCTCAAGATTACTGACAAGGTCAGAATAGTGATTACGTGCCTGGGCTTGGCTGCACGACATATGTGAAGACAGATGAACATTTTTTTTTACGTAAAGCGTGTTTTCTGGATTATGCGTTCGTCAACTCAGGGCACCTCCAACAACGTCACCTATGGACACACTTTTTGACCACGGACTGATCTGGACTCGTCCGTGGACACGGATACGGGAGCCAAACCATCCAACCCTTTCCCCTAAGGGCATCTCAACCAATTTGCGGACACTGATGCAGGAGTCGGTCATCCAACCGTGTCTACATCCATTCAGAACTAATTTGAACAAACCGGACAAATTTCATAAAACACGATAGATTTCGTTAAAGTTCGGACATAATTTACATAAAACGGTCGATATTTCGACCGTTTTACTAAAAACTAGAAAAATAACCTAGGAGGCTGGCTTGTAGCACACGACGCTCTTGTATGCTTGGCCGCCCTACCCAACCGCACCCTCGTTGCCATTCGTGACATCGTCATCGTACCTTCCACGGCGGATGGGCGCGGGCCGCCACGCCAGCCTTGTTCGGCCACCGCATGGCGCTCACGAAGGAGTTGATCCGCTTCCTCCTGCGCGATACGGAGGGCCACCGCGTCCAATGCCGACAACGCCCGTGGTGCCCTGGCGGCGGCCTTGCCCCTGCTGGCATTAGCGGAGGTGTCGCTAAGCGACCACTACCCACTGATCTTGGCGAGCTCCCCATCAAGGTGGAGACAGCATTTAGTGGTCATATTCGCGGTGGTGACAGAGCGGTCGAGGGCCTAGGCCGCCGCTAGATCAGGGTCGTTGAGGACCCAGGCCGGCGCCGCGTCCGACTTGGCGAACGCGGAGCAAAGGGCCATGTTGCGCCACTCTTGCCATGCAGACTACGTCGCCGCTCTTTCCTCGGCGGACATGACAGCCCGCGACGAAGAAGGACCGCCGCCACCTCCGCCACCGAGGTAGTGGAGGATCCATCTGCGTGCCTTGGAGATCGCGGGTGGCAGTTCCTCCTTGACAAACTATAGGATCGAAAGTATGGCTAGAGGAGGGGTGATTAGACTACTTGACCAATAAAAACTTATCATTTTCCCAATTTTAGTTGTAGGCAAGTTTTAGCAATTCTACCAAGTCAAGCAACACCCTACACATGCAAGTCTAAGAGTTGTGCAGCGGAAAATAATGACTTTGCATATGAATGTAAAGGAGGGATTGGAGATTTCAAACGCGATGAAGACACAAAGATTTTTGGCATGGTTCCGATAGGTTGTGCTATCGTACGTCCACGTTGATGGAGACTTCAACCCACGAAGGGTAACGGTTGCGCGAGTCCACGGAGGGCTCCACCCACGAAGGGTCCACGAAGAAGCAACCTTGCCTATTCCACCATGGCTTATGTCCACGAAGGACTAGCCTCACTCGGGTAGATCTTCACGAAGTAGGCGATCTCCTTGCCCTTACAAACTCCTTGGTTCAACTCCACATGATCTTGGAGGCTCCCAAGTGACACCTAACCAATCTAGGAGACACTACTCTCCAAAAGGTAATAGATGGTGTTGTTGATGATGAACTCCTTGCTCTTGTGCTTCAAATGATAGTCTCCCCAACACTCAATCACTCTCTCACAGATTTGGCTTTGGTAGGAGAAGGATTTGAGTGGAAAGCAACTTGGGAAAGGCTAGAAATCAAGGTTCAAATGGTTGATTGGAATCTCTTGATCTCAACACATGAGTAGATGGTTCTCTCTCAGAAAATGAATGGTGGAAGTGTAGGCACATTCTCATGGCTCTCTTTTAGAGTAAGTGGTGATGGAGGGGTATAAATAGGCAGCACCAAAAATCCAACCGTTACAAGCCTTTGACCCAACTCGGTGACACCGACATGAAAATCTTGGTGAGACCGACTAGTGTAAAAGACTTGACCGTTAGGCTTTTCAGTGAGACCGAACAGAACATCTCGGTGAGACCGAAGTGCAATGGCTAGGGCAAGGCCATGTTTTGGTAGTTTCGAAAATTTCATCTCGGAAATTCCGAAGTGAAGTGACATCGTTACAGCAATTTGGTCATGATGTCTGGGTGAGACCGAGAACCATTTCGGCTCTACCGAAGTGTTAGGGTTTGGCATGTGGCAATGTATATGGTAATCTCGGTGGGTCCGGATGGGAGTGTTTCGGTGAGACCGAGATCAACTTTAGGGTTTTGGATAGGAATGAAGTGGAGAAGTATTTGAGGGTTTTGGATCAATATCACTAAGCACTTGAGCAACTCAGTCATGACCAAAACCTCATCCCCTTTTAATAGTACTGGCTTTTCCTATGGACTCAATGTGATCTTGGATCACTAAACCAAAAATGTAGAGTCTTGAAGCTTTGCCAATCTTTGTCCTTAGCATCTTGAGGGGTTCGCATTCACTAGTCCATGCCATGCCAATCATTGATCTTCTTTGAAATCTATTATCAATGAGCATTAGATCAATGACATATATGTTGTTATTAATTACCAAAACCACCGGGGGAATAGTTGCACTTTCAATCTCCCCCTTTTTGGTAATTGATGACAACATATAGATCAAAGCTTCGACAAATGATATAATCAATGTAATACATCGTCACTTTGAGAAGTATGTGATAAGCAAGAGCTCCCCCTAAATTTGTGCATTATTTGAGATTTGCGTTTGAATGCAAATGCACAATCGATTAGGAATATGGGTCACTCTTCCATGTCACATACATCTTGGTGGAGCGCACAAAATGATAAGATTGCAATGTAATAAGCACTCATCACCAAACAATCAAGTGAATGATCATACAAGGAGCATATGAATAGATATCCAATCAAGCGTAGCATCAAAGTACGGTATGATCAAGCACACAATAACGTAGTCTCATACATGCATCAAGCAAAAGTAACTCAAAGTAGCAAGAACTCTCAAAGAAACCAAACGAGAAGAAGGCAAAACACTCTATCTCGAAGCCTAATGATCTATACTAATTCTCCCTCTTTGGCAACAAGTACTAAAAAGTTCGAATAAGTATAGAGCTAAACGTCTCTCTAGGCTCGATCTCCAGCAGCTCCTGGTGAAGAAGTCTTCTAAGAAGTCTTCTAACTTGCAGCGCCAGTGTGCGTAGACATCATCGGAGTAGAGAGAAGTGCATCTGCAAAGACCTCGGCTGAAGTCTGTGGAGCTGGAGGTGTAGAAACAACTGAAGGAACTGATGGTGCAACAGAAGGTTCAGCAGCTGGAGCTGAGATTGTGACTCTGGTAGAAACTAGCATAGCTGCGGACCTTGGCATCGTCTGAAACTGAGTGGTCATAGGAAGACCTATGCCTATCTGCTCATCATCACTGCTGGTTGCCTTCCTGACTTCATCCACTTGTGACTTCAAAGTCTCAACAATGGTCTGTATCTCAGTGACCTTGATGTCCAGATCATAGAATTTTGTCTCAATGATCCTCTAAAGACTCTTCTGATTTTCTGCGAGGCCAGCCAAGCTTCGCTCAATCTTCTGAGTGGCTCGAAGAAGATATGGCATCTGGTCAGACTTTGTCTTCAATAGTGGAGCAGTGGGAGCACTTGGCTCAGCAGTCCTTGTTGCTTCTGCTTCTGCCTGTGCTGCAGCTGAGGTAGGATGGTAAGGGTCCATCGTCACTTTGTTGTCCTCAAACTCAGGCTGTAGCAGCAGGTGCTCACGATCCAGTAGAAAAGACTTGTTTGCACCCTTCGAGTTGATGAGCATCTGAATGTGCGGGGCAAAACCACAAGATCTCTTCTGGTCGGCAGCAACTCTCTTCACGTTCTCTACAATGAGATCCATCACCTTAAATTTCTCATGTTGATCAATATGATGCAGCGTGTTGATGGAATGAACACGAATCATCTTCTCATCACCTGACTTGGGCATCAAAGTATGCCTCATGATGGTGTTGGAGGTGGCTAGACCTGCCAACAAGTGATAGACTGAGCCAAGCTTATGAGAATCCTTGTACTTCTCAGGGATCTCAGTTTACAAGTTAGCCATGGTATTGTGGTCGATCTTTGGCTTAGCATATACATCAATGTCGTCCTCATCAGCCTCAGGCACACCTAACAAAGTGGCCCACTCAAGTACACTGGACTGGTACCTGACTCCTTCGGTCATCCAGACTATCCTTCCATTGGGATAGAAGTGAGCTGTCAAGTAAAATTGTATGATCATCTCATCGTTCTATGCAGTCAGCTTCTTCCCAATGAACTCATCAACACCAACTGTCCTGAAGTCCTCATGAACATGGGGGGAGTGATCTTCATTGGCATCAATGTACTTCCAGTCCACCCATCTCATGTCACTAACCACAGGCTTCTTGTCAAGGAGCACTGTCTCATAGAAGTCATGTTGTTCCTTGGTATGGAAACGGTAGTCCACAGCAGTCCTTCTCCTGATGGAATAGGGGTCAGACTCTCTCCATTTCCTCAGCCCCTTGTCTTTTCTTTCCTTCATGTTTTCTGCCAAAGGATGTGTATCATCATGCTCAGGCAATCTGGGTCTCAACTTCCTTAGCACTAGGGCTTCAGCTTCAGCATCAACTTCTCTCTGAGGCACTGGGGCCTTGTTCTTTTCTGCAGCAGGTACATCTCTGGTAGTCCTCTTGGACTTAGCAGCAGCAGCAGCAGGCTTGGCCTTGGAGGAAGTGGCAGTCTTCATAGCATCACCCAAGAGCTTTTGCTTCTTGGGAGGAGGTGGATTTGCAGCTTGCTCTTCCTCATCAGTTGCATCATCTCTTCTCATAGATGTGGGTTTGAACACCACATGAGCAACTTGCTTTCTCTCTCTCTTTTTCCCTGCAGCCTTGGGCATAGATTTGCTTGGCACTTGCTGAGATCCTCCTGGAGTTTCTGAAGTAATGCCTCTCTTGCCAGTTGTAGATGCAGAGACCTTCCTAGTCACTCCTCTCTCCTTTTGAGTACCAGCATACTCTTTCTGAACTGGAGCCTTCTTTTTGGAGGTGACCTCAACCTGGAAGTCTTCATCCTCATCATCTGAGTTCTTCCTCTTCCTAGTTCTGGTGGCTGCTTTGGGCAGACTTGGAGAGCTCCTCTCTCCCTCATGATAGCTCTCATCAGGACTAGTGCCTGCCTCCAAGTCCACACTTGGCTCTTCTGACCTGTTCTGGCTATCACTGCCTCTGACATGCTGACACTGACCTTGTGAATAGATTAGGTGAGGCAGAGTGGATGAGTATCACAAAATGCAGCTTGTTTTGAAAAACATTTGAGTTCAAACTTCAGTTTTACGTTTTCACAGAAGGCATATTGGAATTATAGATTTGATAATCTCGTAGTACCGAAAGCAACAACAGAGACTTGGCCACACTGTTTTGGTCAGACCGATGTGTGTCCCGGTCTCTCCAAAGTGCTAGGGTTCTACTGAGATTCTAGACTCGATCTCACCGATCAGTACAGCTCGGGGCACCGAAACGTACTTAGTGTAGTGGCCAGAGGCCAAATCGGTGAAGCCAATCCTCTCAATCCGGTCAATCCGAGATGGATTCTGCGAAACCCTAACCCTAAATCTTAAAATCAAACTATAGCTAGGAATTGCAGCGGATAGGGAATATCAATCCGTGGCAAGATATAGGCGAGCCATCAATGCATTGAATCAGAAAATGGAAGCACGGGAGGGAGCGAATCTCACCCTAACTTGGTGGAGATCCCCTACGGCGGCAACAGTGGAGAAGAATGCCGTTGACAGCGACGGAATCCGGTGGCGAGGGCGCGCTGGAGACGAGTGCGACGATCCAAAGACCAGGGTGACGGTAGCAACGGGGTGCGGGTGCGTAATGATTGAAGAAATTTTCAACGTACGGTCCGCGGACATATATATACCCGTGAGCTGATGGTAGAACCAATCGAAACGAACCGGTCTCACCGAGATGCATAACTGCCAAAGACAGTGAGCTTCGGTGAAGCCGAGTTTTTCAAGTCGGTCATACCGAGATGGAAATAAGGATCAGTCTAAGTGCTTTCGGTGGAACCGATCATGAGTGAGTTGGTCTCTCCGAAAAGAAACTTAGAGGGTTTTGGAAGTCAGCCCTAATCAGATTGGTGGCTCCGAGTGCTCCTCACCCGGAGGGTCCGAAAATGAGCTTGTTCAAATTGTGTGATATAGCATGAATAGAATTTGAGACAAGATGGGATAGATAGCTAGAGAAGGTGCTTAGGCATCCTTGTACATTCATTTGGCCAAATAAAACCAAATCAATCAAAACAATAAGTGGATGCCCTTGAATGAGAAATATGCACAACAACATGCTCACACAATAAAATAGCAAATGAAATATGTGTCAAACATGCACAACCAAAACTAGCATCTATCACACAATGGGCGATGACATAGTCATCTATATATGAGTATATTGACTTAGGAGCCAAATGAGAATATTTGATCATAGGTCATACTCATCGTTTAAGCACAAGTGGGGTTACCACTTTTACATAAAGCATTAATGTGTTCACAACATTAGAGTTGCTTTAACTCAAGTCTTAGAGTAAAGCTCCCCCTAGATGTGATATCCCCCCAAGGAGGGATAAACTAACCATGGGTTTTGTCGATGTTGACTTCATGTAGATGTTGTAGTTGTGGATGCTCAATGTTGATGTAGACCATCAACAGTTGGAAGCAATCCTTTGAATGATGCACTTTCAATACCTACATGGGTTAGTCCCACAAAGAACAAACAAGGATATCCATGGACATAGAGTGAAGTGCACAACATATGATGTCCATGAATGCATTGAATACCTTGTCCCTTGACTTACCAACAAGAAGGTTTGTGACTCCATGAACTAGTGCAAGATGTTGAAGTTGGTTGCACAAGTCCTTGCCATGAATGAATATGAGTGAAGTTTATTGGCGGAGTCACCCTCAAGAACTCTCTAGTTCTTCTTCTTTGGGATCCACATCAACTTGATGGAAATCCTTGGAGTTGTAGTTGTACTTGATGAAGTAGAACTTGATGAAGTATTGGGAACCCACTTGACCAAGGCTTGAGGTGGTTCTTTAAATGAGTCAATCTCCTCTTGAAGCTTGTCCTTGCCTTTTAGCTTGTGGTCTTGTGGTGGAAGATCATCTTGAGCTTGTGTTCCCTTGAAGGAAGTAGGATCATACTTCTCTTGTTTAGGAACAAACTTCGTCTTGGGGTATTGATCTTCTTTCCACTCAACTCCATTAGCATTGAACTTTATTTCAAAACCAACACCTTGGTTCTTCCGGTGCCTTCCTTGCTTGCGTACAATTTCCTCAAATTGCTTACACCCGGCAAGGCTCTTGTAGACACCCTTTTCTATAATTCCTTTCAATAAATTGTTTTCTTGCTCAAGTGTAACTTGGCTAAGAGAATCATTAGTGGAATCAATAGAACTACTAGAAGCAACAACATTGGATTTGGCATTGTTATTGTTACTACTAGAGGTAGAACCCTTTTTACCCTTGTTACTAGTTTGCTTAGATTTAACTTGTGGCACAAAAGTAGACAAGAGTAAACGTTTGGCAATGTAAGTGGAACTCTTCTTTCGAAGATCGTCATTGATAGCTTTTAGGAACTCATGCTCTTGCTCTAAATTTAGCTTCTCGAAGCGTAGCTTCTCATGAGTCCTTAGAAGCTCTCTATGATCCTCTTGAGTTGTTTCATGAGCTAACTTGAGAGTGTTTAGTTCCTTAGTTAGACGCTCAATCTCCTTCATACCACTGTCATTCGTTTCCTCTTGACTATCATGATTACTAGCAAGTTCATTATAGCTCACATTACTAGTTTTATCAACAAGCAAATCATCATCACCAAGTAAATCATCCTCATCACTATCAAAGTCTAGGTATTCGGGGTGTGATACCTTGGGGCCTTTTGCCTTGAAGCATCTTCCAATTCCCTCATTTGGTGAATCAAATAGATCATAGGAGTTGGAGGATACGAGAGCAAGTCCGGCAACACCTTCATCTTGACTATAGTCGGAGTTGGAGTGATAACTTCTCTCGGATTGGTTGTCGGAGTCGGAGCCGGAAACCCATTCACCAACATGACCTTGATGTCTTCCTCTAGTGTAGCTCTTGGATGACTTGTCCTTCCTTTCCGAATCCTTGCTTCTCCTAGAAGGTCTTCGTTCATAACGATCATCTCTACCCCTTCTCTCCTTGTGAGGTGATTCATCTTTTCTATACTTTCCTCTTGGTGATTCATCTCTTTTCTTGTGAGGTGTCGTACACTCATTGGAGTAGTGTCCGGGTCTTCCACAATTGTAGCAATTACGGTCACGACTTGATGATCTTCGCTCATAGTTTCTTGAGTTTGAGCTCCTCTCTTTTCCTCTACTCTTGTAGAACTCGTTGAATCTTTTCACCATTAAGCTTATCTCTTCATTAGATACTAGCTTGTCACTTGATGTTGTGGGAGCATCGCTTGAGGCTTTGTAAGCACCACTTGACTTATTGTGTAGCTCCTCTTTGTCCTTGAGTGACATCTCATGAGCAACAATCCTTCCAATGACTTCCGTGGGCTTGAGATCTTTGTAATTTGGCATCATTTGGATCAATGCGCGCACGGTATCATATTTTCCATCCAAGGCTCTAAGGATCTTCTTGATGATGAATTTTTCGGTCATCTCTTCACTTCCTAAGCCGGCAATCTCATTTGTGATGAGAGCAAGCCTAGAGTACATTTCAGCGACTCCTTCACCATCCTTCACCTTGAACTTGTCAAGTTGACTTTGAAGCACATCCAACTTGGATTCCCTGACGGACTCGGTACCCTCGTGCATATCAACAAAAGTATCCCAAATTTCTTTAGCATTCTCGAGGCGGCTGATCTTGTTGAACTCCTCGGGGCACAAACTTTTGAAGAGAATATCACATGCTTGAGCATTGTATTGCAACGTCTTCAATTCTTCCGTGGTTGCTTCACGATCTGGTTCCTTTCCATCATCAAAGAATTCACCTTGCAAGCCAACACGAACAACAGCCCAAACGGCGGGGTTATGACCAAGAATATGCATTTTCATCTTATGCTTCCAACTAGCAAAGTTCGTACCATCAAAATATGGACCTCTATAGTGATAATTACCCTCACTATACGCCATACTCTCCTAGGTTGTGAAACCAATGCAATGGAGACCAATGCTCTGATACCAGGATCGAAAGTATGTCTATAGGGGGGGTGATTAGACTACTTGACCAATAAAAACTTATCCTTTTCCCAATTTTAGTTGTAGGCAAGTTTTAGCAATTCTACCAAGTCAAGCAACACCCTACACATGCAAGTCTAAGAGTTGTGCAGCGGAAAATAACGACTAAAGGAGGGATTGGAGATTTCAAACGCAATTAAGACACGAAGATTTTTGGCGTGGTTCCGATAGGTGGTGCTATCGTACGTCCACGTTGATGGAGACTTCAACCCACGAAGGGTAACAGTTGCGCGAGTCCACGGAGGGCTCCACCCACGAAGGGTCCACAAAGAAGCAACCTTGCCTATTCCACCATGGCTTACGTCCATGAAGGACTAGCCTCACTGGGGTAGATCTTCACGAAGTAGGCGATCTCCTTGCCCTTACAAACTCCTTGGTTCAACTCCACATGATATTGGAGGCTCCCAAGTGATACCTAACCAATCTAGGAGATACCACTCTCCAAAAGGTAATACATGGTGTTGTTGATGATGAACTCCTTGCTCTTGTGCTTCAAATGATAGTCTCCCCAACACTCAATCACTCTCTCATAGGTTTGGCTTTGGTAGGAGAAGGATTTGAGTGGAAAGCAACTTGGGAAAGGCTAAAAATCAAGGTTCAAATGGTTGGATTGGAATCTCTTGATCTCAACACATGAGTAGGTGGTTCTCTCTCAGAAAATGAATGGTGGAAGTGTAGGCACATTCTCATGGCTCACTTTTTGAGTAAGTGGTGGTGGAGGGGTATAAATAGGCAGCACCAAAAATCCAACCGTTACAAGCCTTTGACCCAACTCGGTGACACCGACATGAAAATCTTGGTGAGACCGACTAGTGTAAAAGACTTGACCGTTAGGCTTTTCGGTGAGACTAAACAGAACATCTCGGTGAGACCGAAGTGAAATGTCTAGGGCAAGACCACGTTTCGGTAGTTCCAAAAATTTCATCTTGGAAATTCCGAAGTGAAGTGACATCGTTACAGCAACTTGGTCATGTCATCTCGGTGAGACCAAGAACCATTTTGGCTCTACCGAAGTGTTAGGGTTTGGCATGTGGCAATGTATATGGTAATGTCGGTGGGTCTGGATGTGAGTGTTTCGGTGAGACCGAGATCAACTTTAGGGTTTTGGATAGGAATGAAGTGGAGAAGTATTTGAGGGTTTTGGAGCAATATCACTAAGCACTTGAGCAACTGAGTCATGACCAAAACCTCATCCCCTTTTAATAGTATTGGCTTTTCCTATGGACTCAATGTGATCTTGGATCACTTAACCAAAAATGTAGAGTCTTCAGCTTTGCCAATCTTTGTCCTTAGCATATTGAGGGGTCCACATTCACTAGTCCATGCCATGCCAATCATTGATCTTCTCTGAAATCTATTATCAATGAGCATTAGATCAATGACATATATATGTTGTTATTATTTACCAAAACCACTCGGGGAATAGTTGCACGTTCACAAACTAGCCGTGCCAGTTGCGGCGGGGTGGTGATGCCGGCCCATCGATCTGGGCGTACCGGCTATGCGGCGGCGGTGAGGCCAGCTCCTCCTTCACCCGGCGCTCGATTTGGACGTCGTGGTTGCGTGCGAACGACACCGACTCCTGCTTGACGTGTCGTCCGATTTGGATGCCACCGCAGTTGCATGGGGGCACACGGGCTCCTCCTTCATGCACCGAAGAGGTGACGTTGGCTCCTCCTTGATGCGGTAGTGTAGTGGGGTGTGTGGCTCCTCCTTGATGGTATGTGGCGGCTAGGTCGGCGTCGGACCATGCTCCCAGAGCGACCTCTCCGTCATCAACTCTATCTGACGGACGAACTCCTTGTCGGTCAGAGCGACCTTCGCGAGGAGGCATGACTACTGCGGTGGCGGCGCCTGGTCCTCCTCGTTGCTAGAGGAGATGACGATCTCCTCCTTGCCGGAGGAGTTGGCGGCCGTGGTGCCCGAGGGCCCCGAAGAGTGAGGGCGGCAGCGCCAAGAGCCAGACGAAGATCTGCTCGCATCGCCGCCGCCTGCCAGCGGAGAGAACCATGACTTAGTCAACGCCGGAGGAGGAGGAGTTTGTAGAGGAGGATGGACTTGGAGAGGATGAGGAGGAGATCTAGAGGTGTGTATGTGTGATGCCTCTATATTTTACGCATTTTTAGAGCTCATTTGTTACATGTTCTCTTCATATATCGTGTCCCATTGAACCAAGTATGTGTCCATTATGCATGATTACCGGTTTTTGCACTTATTATTGTGAGCATTGCACATTTAGTATTTTATTTGGTTTTTATTAGTTTTGTTTGTTTTCTTGTGTCTACAGGTGTATTCGAGTAACCTAGGACCAAGCACGATGAAAGGACCAAGGATGGGTTCAATACGGAGTCACCCAGGGGCCAGACTTAGCCATTTTGAAGGTCGGAAAAAGTCATTTTTTTTCTTCTAAAGTGCTCCAAATCAAGATCCAAGACCAGAAATGGATCGGCGTCGTTCATGCGAATCCAACGAGCCCAAGAGCGTCAAATTCCGAGTTCGTATGAAGAAATGGCGACCGCTTTACCGGAGGAGGTCAGATAAAAAAACAGCGTTCCATGCGACCGCACGCGGTCGTTTCGGCGGTCATATGACATCCACACAGCTCAGAAAGTTGCCTTTCCAGATGGGATTCTTCACCGATTTCGTCTCCAATTGTTCCCACGGGATCCTTGGCTCATAATGAAGGGTTTGGATGACCGCATCAATGGAGGAGATACCGGGAGGCCTACATATAAGCACCATCAACCCTAGCCGCCGCCATATCTCTCCATCATTCCCACAGGCAGCCATCATCCATCTCCATTGTTGCTCCAAGACCACCTCCATAGAGAAGAGAAGGGCCAAGCCAAGAGGAGGAAGAGGGGGGCGCCCTCACCACGCGCATCGGCCTTCGGGTCGGTGCGGTCTTCATCACCGGCGCCGCCACCATCGTCATCTCCACCACCGGCGCCGCCGCCATCACCATCGTCATCTCCACCACCGGCGCCGCCGCCATGCTCCTCTCCTCCACCAGCCTACTGCTAGCTTGTAACTTGCCCTCTTCATCTATGATGTTTGAGTAGTTGTATTAGTTCTTGAGGAATTGGATGAACCCTTGCATGATTAGTACTTTGTTGAATAAGCGATCCAGTATTCTCTTTATATGTATTGAGTTGATTGTCTCATGGTGTTGTGAAGAGCGCTCGCGCAACATTATCCCCTTGTGGACTTGAGGCAAGTCATGTTGGTGAGCAGCATGGTTGTGGATGGTAGGTGGTGACAGTCCTGTTCTCCCTTCGTCCGTGGTCATTGCAATAGGGATTAGTGGAGAACCCTAGAACTTAATTCCGTGACCATGGGGAGTTCACTCCCCTTAATCATCATTGTGATAACCGGAGTGGTGAAGCACAGTGGTGGCACGAGTGTACGTAATAACCGGAGTGGGGAGTGCATACTTTATTGGCTCTGCCCACGCGAGATCATATACAAGTGGCTAGTGATACAAATAGAGAGCCATGTTTATCATGTGTTGTCAGCATCATACTTGAGGTGATGAATCTAATTCCCTCGAGAACGTTTACTACTCAAGCACCGTTTCACGTAGTTTAGTCCCTTTAATTTTCTGTCTTTTATTTCTTGTTTGTAGTTTAGATAAACGCTATCCTTTTATTTGTCTTCTAGCAACTTACTGTAATAAGCTATTTCCAAACTACGGTTTGGGTGCGTACGTAACTACGTAAGTGATAGTGTAATTGCGGGGGTTGTAATTCCTTCCTATTTGCTCCCTGTGGGTTCGACATTTCACTTATCATGAAAGTGCTACAACAGCCCTATGCACTTGTAGGTCATCAATGTGCATCGCCGGAGCACGGTATATATAGCCGCGGACATGCCAGGCAAACGGACGGCCGGCCCACTTCAATGCGGCGCAATAGCTAGAGTTGGTTTCTCGAGACACAGCATCCGCATTGAAGCAGCGTCGCCCGAGAGGTCATGTCTTTCAGCGCCGACCTCCCATTCGTTCACATCGCACAACATCAATGGTGGCTGCTGCGTGCTCTGGGTCGACATGAATGCAGCACGGGAAGCGGCGTGTGCATTGGATAGAAAGCACGAGAGGGAGGTTTTTCTGGATGGGGTAAGTAGGACATGTGTGTGGTAGCAGTCTGGACGCCCGCAAAGCCCCTGGGTCTGCTTCTAGTTTGTGGGGAAAAGGACGTCCAGAGCGGCCAGTAGACGGATACAGGAGCTCATTGGATGGTGAAACACGTTCGGACCGTGCAGCCCGGTCGTATGCGAGTGGCTTAAGGTTCCACGTTGGAGATGCCCTAAACCTCCTTTTAGGTCTGACCATCCTTCATTTCAAATGCATACAATATGAATAAATTAAAGTGTGGTGGTCGTAGCGTCCGATTATAACCAAAAAGAGGCAGATGTTCAAGGTTTTCTATGCATCTGCTCACAAAAGTTCTAGTCCGACAGTCCGTGTAAACAAAGGCATTTTTTTCCTCCCGGACCGTCTGTCCAAGCCTCCTCGCTCACTCTGCTGCCTGCTCCTCCTCATCAACCGCCTCCTTCTTGTCTACATCCATCTCGGTCGCCAAGCACTTCAACATCCTAACATAGGCGGCATGCACGATCATCACTGCGTCGGGATCCAACTCATCAATCCTCATGGTCAACTTCTTGGCATCCTCCAAAGCGGCCGCAAGCTCAACCTTCTTCTCCTCGAGCTTGGTCTTCTTCTCTTCGAGATTGATTTCTTCTCAGTAGCTGCCTCAAGATGTTAAACCTCTCTGCCTTCTTTTCCTCCTTCACGTCATAGTGCTTGACACATGTCTCCTCCTTCTTTGCCAAGATGTCCTCAAACCTCTCCGCCATCTTGGCCGCCGCCCCTTCTCCCTTCAACTTCTCCTCCTCCCACTGCTTTCCCGAAAACCCCTTCTAACCTTCTTGGGCGGCTATTTTGTTGGTTCAGTTGGATCACCCGCTTCTTCCTCATTGTCGATGCCGGTGGCCTTGATGGAATTGGCAATGCCAAGTTGCCACCTGGGTTGCGCATTCAAATTCAACCAACAATGCATGAGGACGAAGCTCTTCTTCTCCACCTTCAAATACAAGTTGCACGCATGGAGGACTATCAACAAGGTGCACATCTGGCCAAATGACCAACACATAGAGCGTATCCTTTTGATGCGGCGGGCAGGCTTACCGTGTCGCTGAGTTGATCTTATGGGCGGCAACCTTCTCTGGATCCTTGACTTCCGCTAGTTCTGGCAGCTCTTCGTACGGGTCCATGCGGAGGCGGAAGGCCAAAAGCATGGGAATTAGGGTGGAGGGCGATGACGATCAGAGCGGAGAGGGTGGGGAAAGCACGGGTTTTGGCACGAAAACAGTGTGAACCACTCCAAATGTGTGGCCCTCAAGCCACCTTTTGGAGGAGGTCACGTCCCTCTCGGTTGTGTGTGTAGATCACACCCCCGTTCAATCCAATCGATATATTTCCTCCTCCTCAAGAGAAGGCTTCCTCCTCCTCCAGCAACACCGACGTCGGCCTGCCCCACCTTCGAGCACCTTTGGCTCGTGGAGGTGCGGAGGATCTCGGCCCCACGCCGGCGGAAGGACTGTGCTTTCATTTTTCTTAGGTTCACCATCTTGGTTGGGGCCGTGTGGCGGTGATGATGCCACTCAGTAGTAATAATGTCTCCCACGTTCTATCGCCATCCAGATGGGGCATCTAGCATCGTCGGAGGCATGTGAAGGTGTGTCTCCATCGGATCTCATGTGTTTCGATCGGTGCTGATCTTTGGGGGATATATTTGGATCCAGTTTTTGTTCGTCTTCTTTCATGGGGTTACGGGTTTGATCCTTCTGATATATGACTCTCTGCATCAAAAATGGTTTTTTGCTCTAGTGCCACTACTGCAGGCGACCGCTAACGTGACACATGAATCAGAGACCCCGCGACCAAACTGTGTGCGATGCATGAATCGCAAACGGTGTCGTAAAAAAACCGTCCCCAATAAGACGAACTGTTTGCGATGCCGGAGACATCAAAAATGATTCAGATTAGAGACGCATGTGCGATACGTGGCATACAGTTGATCCATACGAACTGTTTGTGATAAGCCAGAACAACAAACACGGCTAGCCAGTTCGTGGTGTGTGCGATACGCGGCATACAGTTCACTCGGATGAACTGTTTGTGATTACCCAACACAACAGAAATGGGCAGCCAGTTCGTGGTGTGTGCGATACACGGCATACAGTTCACTTGGATGAACTGTTTGTGATTACCCAACACAACAGAAATGGTCAGGCTGATCAAGGTGTGTGCGATATACAACATGCGGTTCACTCAGATGAACTGTTTGCGATTACCCAACACAACAGAAACAGTTCAACTTAACAAGATGTGTGTGATACGCAGCAAACAGGTCAGTAATCAGAAATGTGTGGGAAGACCGATAACAACATAGACGATTCCTGCTAATAACCCGTGTGTGTTGTGGGCAAACGCTTGCTGGTAAACAATTGTCAGCGATTGATGAAATCATCACCGACGGGTTCGCTAGTTTAATCTGTGTGCGATGTGATTTGCTCAGTCTGCAGTCTGCACAACATCTACGCTCTCTGTACAGAACAACAACATATATACTTATAAGGACATGAATGCATAACCAAATTAAACATCCAATTACATAACTGACTACACACATAACATTTGCACACACCAAAGTAAACAACTACATGCATAATAATCTAGGATAAACGATCATATCTAATCATGATCTACTTCTTCTTGTGACACTTGCCGCTGTTGCTCTACTGGTGGCTCGATCCCTCGTCGTCTATAGGAAGACGGCACTCCCTCATGTCGACGATCCGTCTGTGCATCTCGTAGCATGTGTACACGCTCATGGCTGCAAACTTGAGGTGAGGTTCATCCAGTCTCCGCACCCAGGCACCGTGCCAGGATCTAGGATTTCTCTTGGAACCTTGCTTCATGTTTTCATAGTAGAGGTCGATGATGGCTGCAGCAAGTTCAACCAGGGAGTCCATCTTCGTGCTGCCCCAGACCCTGTAGTGGCCACGGATGTCGACAAGCTTTGGGCAGGCCAAGCCCAAAATCTGGAGCGCTTTTACATCGTTGACGGTGTCCACCGTAGCGAACTTGTAGTCGGGGCTCTTGACAAACCTGGTGAAACGCTCACAAGCACTTGTGGCCAGGCAGTAGTGGTAGACGAGGATGTGATGGCCCACGCACAACTGGGCGACGGCAACCGCCTGATCAACCCCGGGACGACCGCCGCTGTACTGGAGGTCGAAGCCGACCATTTTGTACTTGTCGTCCTTAGCAAGCAACTATTCCATGGTGTTGATGGAGTCCTCCACCACGGCCGGGTCGATGGTGTACACCACCGTGAGTTCCATTTCCGTCACGTGGGTGTCCGCATGATGCGCGCCGTACTCCATTGGAGCGCCGCTGGATATCCTCTCTCTCTATGTGTCGTCGTGGGTGTGCTTGTTGTGTTGTGGGGCGCGATCGAAAGGTTGAAGAGACTAAGGTTATAATGGCCATGGGAATAAATGGGGAGGCCGAACAGCCTGGAGTATCGGCGCGCGCGGATGGCAGTTGTTGCAATGCGTAATTGCATCGTGCCGCACGTATTAACTGCATCGTGGCAACGCGCGCGGACGCAACCGCATGCATATGGCGCCCAAAACGTGATCGTGCGCCGGCCCCAACCGCTGAAAGAGCGCGCGTGAAGGGACGCGAGCAGAGCGTGCCGCGGCCGCCTCAACGTCGAGCAGAGCGCGCGAAGGGACGCGAGCATAGCGCGTCGCGGCGGCCTAAACGGCGAGCAACCACCTGCGTATAGCAGTTCTCGTCAACCGTCTGGCACGCGTGGGAGGCGAGACGGCCCATTCATCGGACACGCTGACACACCGATCAAACCGAAACGTGTTGAGACCAATCAAATTACCACGCAATGAGTAAATGCAAATCTGTTCACACCGATCAAACCTAAATGAGTTCCCACTTAGCACTGGGCTATAAAAACTAGTACCCACTCGAAAATTACTGCACATTCCTCTCCTCATCACCAAAAACATAGGTCTTTCCTCTTAAGCCGTTCCTTGCATCTGCCATGGCCGGTAGGAGGAGTTCTAGGTTGACATATAACCAGGGAGCAAAGACCAAGGCCACGGAAGTACTAGAGAGGTCCCGCCGCAACGTGGCAGCTGCAGCAGAGATGTCCTGCCGCGCCACGGGGCCCACGAACGAGCTCTCATGGGCAGGCGAGGGCTCTCACAAGCGCACTCACCGCGTCGGCAAACTCGACGAGCTGGCGGGGCTGAAGTCCTTAGCCAACGACGATGACATTCTCGCTGGCCTAATTAACCAGCAGGAGCTGCTCGCCGGCTTGGAGAAGCTACTCGAGATTAGCGATGCCTCGGTTGATAAGGCGACCGGCCTCGTCGTGAAACTCATGGGTGACAATGCGAAGCTCCACGAGGAGCTCGACAAGCAGAAGGAGGAGGCCACCGGCTTGAGGGAGCTGTATGAGAAGAGTGTTGCCTCACGGATGACGCTGACAGCCGTCGTCCATGAACTTGGGGATGACTTGAAGAAGCTCCACATCGAGCGCGAGGTGCAGGTGGAGGAATCCGTGGCTGCTGTCAAGCAAAGTCATGAGGATGTGAAGGAGCTGGAAGAACTCCTTGCCAAGCGATCCATCGAGAAGTAGAGAGCAGCGACTTCCTTCTTCCTCTTTTTTTATCTTCTTCTCTTGCCCATGTTCTTTCGGGCGTTGCCGCATGTGGCATTTTAAATTGGAAATTATCCGTTGCCATTGTCAATTTGTCATCGTATTATTTCGTTCGTAACCTCGTAGGTACATGTATACGAGTCGAAAACAGGCTAAAATTCACGTTCTCAGCGAGGCACGAACAAAACAATGCTAGCTATCGTTGAGCGGGGCCATGGGATCACAAGCTAACACCTTCCGTCCAGGTGCATGAACCGCATGTTAAACAGTGGCTCGGCCGCCATTAATGGAGAAGTTGAGAGCAAGGCGGCGGCTGGAGGTCAAAGAGCTCGCTTCCCGGTGAGCCTGCTCGGCCGCCATTAATGGAGAAGTTGGGAGCGAGGCAGCGGGTGGAGGTTAAAGAGCTCCCTTCCCGGTGAGCCTGCACGGCAGACAGCTCGCACGGGTCCCGTCGAGCCTGCGTGGCGGACTGCTCGCACGCGTCCCGTCGAGCCTGCACGGCGGACTGCTCGCACGCGTCCCGTCGAGCCTACGCGGCGGACTTCTCGCACTCGACCCGTCTGATCAAACAGTTGCACGCACGCCACCTAATATGGTCAAATTTTTGCACAAAATACAAAGAGGACCAATAAACCAGGACCGAGGTAGTACTCTACAATAAAAAGAGGGATGCGTGGCCGCACGTAAATGGTTAGTGGAACGCCCACGGTTCAAACAATACAACCGTTTGCGATATTAACGTGTCATCTATTTGTTCCAAAATGCCTACGTTGGCTAATAATGTGTGCGCCTTGTCTCAAATTGGACATTTTTTTACCACGGCATATATGTGCCATATAATGACACTATGCCAAGTTTCATGAATTTCGGGTGATTTTTGGATTTACGGGGATTTAAAAACCGAGATTCTCAATGTTTGAAGCCGAGCCAGGACGCCGAGATGTTTGTAATTCATTCCCATTTCTTGCATGGGACCTAAACATGCACCCAAGGACACATGTATGGTATTTGAAGCCATTTTGGTGCACTAGAGCATGTGCTTGTAATTCATATTTGAATTATGGGGATTAAATGCCTAGAAAACTCAATTAATGTATAAAAAGGCCAAACGAACCCTGAATAATTCCATATTTCAGCGCGAATCTCCTGTTGGTCTATGTTGCCGGTAGAAAAAATACATGGCGAGAAGAGGCAGCGACGATTGTCGTTTCGCCCACAAGGGTGACACGTTCCCTATCGGAACCACGAGGCTTCTTGCTAGAAGCTCCGGTTTGTAAGAGGCTTGTACCAAAACTTGCCCCAAATTGGACCAAATTTTTACCACGGCATATATGTGACATGTCATGACACGATGCCATGTTTCTCGATTTTCGGGTGAGTTTTTGATTTACGGGGATTTAAAAACCGAGATTCTCAATGTTTGAGGCCGAGCCAGTACGCCGAGATGTTTGTAATTCATCCCCATTTCTTGCATGGGACCTAAACATACACCCAAGGACACATGTATGGTTTTTAAGCCATTTTGGTGCACTGGAGCATGGGCTTGTAGTTCAAATTTGAATTATGTGCCTAGAAAACTCAATTAATATATGTATAAAAAGGCCAAACGAACCCTGAATAATTCAATATTTTAGCGCGAATCTCCTGTTGGTCTATGTTGCCTGTAGAAGAAAAATACAAGGCGAGAAGAGGCAGCGATTGTCGTTTCACCCACAGGGGTGACACGTTCCCTATCGGAACCACGAGGCTTCTTGCTAGAAGCTCCGGTTTGTAAGAGGCATGTACCAAAACTTGAGCCAAATTGGACATTTTTTTTACCATGGCATATATGTGCCATGTCATGACACAATGGCAAGTTTCATGAATTTCGGGTGAGTTTTGGATTTACCGGGATTTAAAAACCGATATTCTCAATGTTTGAGGCCGAGCCAGTACACCAAGATGTTTGTAATTCATACCCATTTCTTGCATGGGACCCAAACATGCACCCAAAAGGACACATGTATGGTTTTTGAAGCCATTTTGGTGCACTGGATCATGTGCTTGTAGTTCAAATTTGAATTATGGACATTAAATGCCTAGAAAACTCAATTAATGTATAAAAAGGCAAAACGAACCCTGAATAATTCCATATTTCAGCACAAATCTCCTATTGGTCTATGTTGCCCGTAGAAAAAAATACAAGGCGAGAAGAGGCAGCGATTGTCGTTTCGCCCACAAGGGTGACACATTCCCTATCGGAGGCTTCTTGCAAGAAGCTCCGGTTTGTAAGAGTCTTGTACCAAAACTTGCCCCAAATTGGTCAGTTTTTTTACCATGGCATATATGTGCCATGTCATGACACCATGTAAAGTTTCATGAATTTCAGGTGAGTTTTGGATTTATGGGGATTTAAAAACCAAGATTCTCAATGTTTAAGGCCGAGCCAGGACACCGAGATGTTTGTAGTTCATCCCCATTCCTTGCATGGGACCTAAACATGCACCCAAGGACACATATATGATTTTTCAACCCATTTTGGTGCACTGGAGCATGTATTTGTAGTTCAAATTTGAATTTTGCACATTAAATGCCTAGAAAACTCTATTATAATGTATAAAAAATGCCAAACGAACCTTGAATATTTTAAAACAGTTCTGTTCAACCGTCTGGCACCCGTGGGCAAGCACTGTGCGCACGCGTCGTGCTAGCTCGCGCTTCCTTCTTTCCCAAGTTTTCCATATTAATGGTGTTATATATGCAAACACGCTACCGTTTCCCGCCACTCCCCCAATCGGTTTCTCGCCACTCCCCCCAAATCGGTTTCCCGCCACTCCCCCCCATCGGTTTCCCGCTGCCAGTGTCAGTGGGCATAGAAGGCTAGGCAGCGACACACCGGCCATATCGCAACATACCATTCCAAGCATGCCAATCCGGCGAAGTGCCGCCGCCGTCATCAACCTCCTCGACGAGGAGAACGAGCCAGAGCAGGCCGGAGAGCCAGAACGGCCGTGCGCCGCCGAGCAAGAGCGGCAGCGCGCCGCCGAGCGTGAGCGATATCATCGCACCCCACTGCTTGAGCAGGCCAATGTCTACACATGTGTTCGTCGCCGCCCATGGAGCGGAGCGGAGCAAGAGTGGCAAAGCGCTGCCGCGCAAGAGCGGGAGAACACCCCCGCGCATCAGGTGCGGTGCGCCGCACTATCTGAGCGGAGCCGTGTAAGCATCATGTTACTCAACCGCTCGAGAGGCCGTTTCCAGGGCCGGTAAGCATCCCGATTCCCCACCAGGAATGGGCAGACACCGTCAACGCCATAATTGCGCCGGACGAAGTTCGCACTGCCAGAATCTGCCACCACGACACCAACGGGTTGGTCAATTGGCTCTTCGACCTCCTCGACCCCCCCAGGTGCCGCCAACGACGAAGCAGAGCAAAATACTCATCGCGGCTTGGAATCGACCGTCGCCGATGAAATATCCTGGACGGAGATTGATATTGCGGTACAGCAGTTCCGCGAGCGTATCAGACGCGTGGACGAAGGCATGTTCCAATTCATGCTCAGCCAAGAGTTCCCGTAGGTTTAGGCCCTGTTTGTATCGGTTTTAGCCCGGTTTTCCGCAATTAACTGGGCAACTATCTTGTTCTTAATTAATGAAAAGGCAAAGCTTTTGCTTCTTCCGGCTAGTGGTTTTAAGTAGTAAAAAAATAATGTAAGTTTGAATGGAAGTGGCCCGGTATGTAAAGATTACACAGAGTTTCTAAAAGCACAAACGTGTGTGATAGTAAGGAGTAGGTCCCACGCGGTGACCATCGGTAAATGCCTTAAACGCGAGGAGGCAACTCTTATCAGCAAGGGGCAGCTTCCCATCCACTAGCCTAGTCGAATAGAATGCACAAGTTAAGCGAGCTTGGGGCTGGAGCAGTCTAAGGATGGGTGACCGGGTGGGAAGTTGCTATATCTCAAGCTTCAAATAAGCGCCATGATATGGTCATTACAGACCTTTAGCATCTAAATGTGTCTATAGTGAACTGTCATGTCGATTAAATAAATCTTGAGATACTTGTTTTGAAAATTTGGAGAATGATGTTTTTTGTTATTTGTTGTTTTGAAAAATCGGAGAATGATCGAGATTGATCTGTGGGCCCGCCACGTTCTATCCTTAGACACACAACGTTCGAGATCTGTGGGCCCGCATGTTCTATCCTTTGACCCACAACGTACTTGTTTTTAAAATTTGGAGAATGATGTATTTTGTTATTTGTTGTTTTGAAAAATCGGAGAATGATCGAGATTGATCTGTGGGCCTGCCACGTTCTATCCTTTGACCCACCACGTTCGAGATCTGTGGGCCCGCACGTTTTATCCTTTGACCCACAATGTACTTGTTTTGAAAATTTGTCTGTAGTGACCTGTCAATGTACGAGAAGGGTTTGACCATGACGGTTTCCTCTTGGTATAGGTCACAACATGTCAGACCAAATTTAGTTGGGGAACATTTGTTCGATTCCCTCCCGCCGGCTCAAAGTTGGGGAACCAACATCATACGTAACGTGTCTTCCTCGGGGTACGGTGTTCGGTTTGTAAAGTAGCTGGTGCCCCATCGAAGTTGTGCATTGGGGATTTGAACACATCACACACCACCCATATATACATATATTTGGGCCGCATGCAAGGTACGTATAGGGTCTTCTAATCGACTCGGTCTCCCATGTGCGGTTTTCAACGACACGCCGGTCTGTGGGCCTGGTCTATATATATCATCCCTTTGGCCGACAACGAGGGGGTTTGGCCATGAATGGATTCCTCCTGGTTCATGTTACCGCGGGTCATGGTGACATGTCCAAGCAAAGTTCAAGCTCATGCGTTCTCAGGATTCCCTCCCATGCGCTCGAAATGGTGGGTTGGATCGACACCCTATGTACGTCGACGTCGTCCTTAATTACTACCTACCTTTCATGGGGGTTGTCCATTTCGTGAGGTAGGCGCCACATCAAAATTGTACATTAATGGGTATTTAAAACACATCACCCTTCCAACGTACATCAATTTGGTCCCCTTGCAGGTGGTGCTGGTTTTGTGGCCCCTCTCATGCGGTTTATGGTGATGGTCCAATCTATGGGCCCGAGCGGTCTATTATATCCCTTTTTGACCGACGATAACAGTGGTTGTTTAGCCAAGATAGATTCACTTGGTCCGTCTTATGGTAGGTGATGCATGCATGTCCGACCAAAGTATGAGAACGTGCATGCGTCCCGCCGACACGAAGTGGGGGTGGGGCAGGCACCTAGCTACGACCTTAACCCGTCATTATAGATATCCAAGGGGGCTTTCCGGTTTGCGAGGGAGGTGCCACATCAAAATTGTGCATTGTGTATTTAAACATCACACCCTTTATTCCTACATATATTTGGCCACTTCCAGGTGGTTGTTGTCTTCTGGCCCCTCTCACCCGATCTTCGACGACGCGCCTACCCGTGGGCCCGCGCGTCAAAGTTGTGCATTGGGAATTTGAACATCACACACCACCCTTTTCATACATATATATTTGGGCCACATGCTGTTGTGGTTGTCTTCTTACCCTCTCTCGCTTTTTTGTTGCCAAATGGTGCTATATAAATTAGCAGACGCCTCGAATGAAAAACTGCGTGTGAACGTACGCGCAACGGACACGGGTGCACTGGCTTAACCGTGTGCGAAGCTCATGCCCTGTAAAATCGCCATGACTTCACAAGCGCCAGCAAGGGTGAAAAGTACTGTGTACATGATATTTAGGATGAGAATTCCACGTATGCGTCTGAAAATTAGGATGAACCGTGTGCGATAAACCAGCTAGCTAGAAATCTCAAAAAAGGCTACCCGCCTTGAGCGATGCAAAAATTGGTGGTTCCGCGGCTTTTCCTTATTATCATACACAATTATTATGTTTGGACCGTGTGCTATGTGGTTGCTCCCGCCCCGCTTCATTTCCTTTACCCAAATTTTAGTTGCCGCGGTATTTCGACCGTCGCCCTCACACCTCCACCACCGACCTCATAGTAAAATTCCAGTAGCCAAGGCATTTGAACCGTCGCCCTCCCTCGTCCACCACCATCTCCACCCACCATTACTAAAATTTTCAGTAGCCGCGGCATATTCTCAAACACCACCCGCCCTAAACCCGTCCCCCCTCCACACTCTACACCCCCCGCTCGAATCCTAGCTCACCGCCGCCGCCGAAGCCGCCGCCGCCACCAACCCCTGCCGGTCTGCCCGTGCCTCCTAGCTTAGATAAGTTCATGTTACCCACCGAATCCCATACCCTCGCCGCCCTGAGTTTTTAGATGAGGCCTACGGTGTCCCCCCCCCCCCCCCCCCCCGAGATCCCCATCCCCTACTCCAGAGAGTTGCATCCTAAGCCCGACCACATATCCCAGGGAGCCCGAGGAGCGTACGGCCAAAAGGAGGTCTATCATGGCCTCTCCGCCGGACGATGTCGGGGTGGCCGCCATTCGTGCCGACCTGTCGATCCCGGAGGAACACCTCACCGCGGAAGCCAACGAGGACGTTGACTACGTCGCCATGACGAAGGCTTCACATCAGTGGGCTCACGTATTATTGAATCTCAGGACAGCCGGCAACGACATCAAGCTCGTCGACAGCGAAGGCTTAACACGGGCCATGTCACAGGTTAAGTGCTCCATCCCCAACGCCTCTGGTTCAACCGCCGTCGATCTCTTCGAAGACCCCGCCGCTTATCTCCTACACCTCGCGGTCAAGGATTTGCGATCCTTGTACGCCATCGAGCCCATTATGTCATTTCTGAAGGACACGTTCTACGGCAGTGGCTTGGGATCCTCAGCTGCCAAGTCAGATCTCATCGACCACTACCACGCGAAGGGCACCCACTACGGCTCTTCCAAGGTGAGACAGCCCATCTGCGACATCAGGGATCGCACCCTGGGTCTGTGCTCTTCCAAGTGGAAGGATCCCGTCCATGACAAGTGAGGCAATATCCTATAAGCAAATCTTACTTTTTCTAGCTAGCCAACTTGTACCCATTGTTGTAGTAGCTTTTGCCATGCGATGTTTTAACTGTGCCATGTTTAATTATTTCAGTTATGCAAAAATGTAATGTTCAATATGGCTATCTGATGTTTAAGTATGAATTGTCCACTTCAGTTTCACCAATGGCTATATATGGTTGTTTATAGTGAGTAGATGCCTTGTTTATCTGTATTTGGTTGTTAGGTTGGTTGCAGTGAGCATTTGCCCAGTTTTCAAGCAGATGCCCTGTTTATCTGTATTTGGTTGTTAGGTTGGTTGTAGTGAGCATTTGTCCAGTTTTCAAGCAGATGCCTTGTTTATCTATATTTTCTTGTTAGGTTGGTTGCAGTGAGCCTTTGTCCAGTTTTCAAGCAGATGCCTTGTTTATCTGTATTTGCTTGTTAGCTAGGTTGGTTGCAGTGAGCCTTTGTCCAATTTTCAAGCAGGTGCCTTGTTTATCTGTATTTGCTTGTTAGGTTGGTTGAAGTGAGCCTCTGTCCAGTTTTCAATGGCTATATTAGGTTGTTATAGTGAGCATATATGCCTTGTTTATTTCAGTTATTCACAATGTGATGTTCATTATGTGCAAGTATGAACTGTGCAGTTCGATTTCATCAATACCAGTTTGAACGGCTATATTTGGTTCCTGTTATGCCTGGTGAAGTTAACACATGCCCTTTATTTCAGTTTTACACATTTATGCAGTGTGATGTTTAAGCATGAGCTATGTTCTATTCATTTTCAACAGTACCAGTTTGAATTACAATATTTGGTCCCTGTTAAGCCTGTTGTAGTTAACATTCCCTTCCATTTTTTATCTGCTTTAACATCATGCTGAAACCAACACATTCAAGCTGTCATTTTGAGATGTTGTTGTTTACCATGGCTATATTTGGTTGATGTTAAGCCTGTAGTACTTATCACGCCTTTCCATGTACTTACGCAGGACAACAATGGGAGTGGCCAGCATTTTCCACCGAGGTTAGTTTCATCCCGCGGCTTATACTGCCTTCGTTCCATAATGTAGTGCATACAAATCCACGGCTGGACACTTTTTAGCTTCTAATATTGACTTGTTGCTTGTAGGTACATATGTCCTAGGCAAAGATCCACGGCTCGACCCTTTTTCATATGGGGCAATGAGATATTCATGAACCAGCATCAAGTGAGGAAACTGATAAGAATTATTAGAAAAAAGATACGACTGATGGCAATTAAAATATTTGTCTATGCTCTATCCAACACAACAGTGAGCTGTAGGATGGTAACTACGAACTTTATAGCCTTCTCTTTTTACTGCCCATAATGAGTTGTTAGACAACAATGTCTGAATCTTTTTCATTTGTAGTGGTTCCCAAAGCAATTTACTCAAGATTACCTCGCAAAGTACATGATTGGTGGACATGCAATGAAGGTTAAAGTATTTCATCGAGACTACAATGAGCATTGAGAAGTCCTAATGAAGACAGTGAAGCGGGCGGCCATCACAAGGGGTTGGCCTAGAGTCGTGCGTGCATTAGGCATGGAGGAGGGCACAATATGGGCATTCCGCTTCACCTTCTCCAGCAACCATAATGTCTTCCACCTCTCTCTTTACAGTCTTTAGTACAACTGTGGTTCATCATTCTTTCCTTGCTGCTTCTGTAGTTCTTCAGTACATGTACCTGTGCATCGAATTATTCATTCGTCCTTGAACTTGTATTTGTAATAAACATGGTTCGATGTGAAATAAGTGATTGCCTACTTTCATATTGAAAATCGGTTTCAAATTCAAATTCTGTGAATTTTAAATGCAGGGATTAAATTAGGGATAAATTATGATCTGCAGGCCATTACACTGCACACGGTTTGCGAAAGCAAATGTCTGTGATAAACGTCAAGATCAGACACGTTTCTCAGATCAGTACATCTGCGATGAAACTTTACAGCACACACGATCAGACAAGAAAAAACGTGTGAGATTAACAACAAGAACGCACACAGTTCCTTCTTAATAAATGTTTATGAAAGTGACCTTATCTCACACGCTAGGCAATTATGAACTGTTTATGATGTCGTGTGCATTATAAACATTTGCTCATAGAAGAACGCGTGCGATAGGCCTTCATCCGACATGGGTAATATGGATGAATCGTTTGGGACATTTCATACATCTCAAACGTTTATGTACATACAAATGTGTGGGATATTCAAGCTTCGCATACGGTGTAAAATTGTGAATTGTTTGTGATGGGGTGAGCATCGCAAACAGTGCAGCACAGAATACCGAGTGCGATGGTAATGCGAGCACAAACGAGTAGCAAGGACGGAGCGTTTGGGAAAGATGCGGGCATCGCATATGCTTAGTTCTGCGAAACGTATGCTTGCGTGCTCCCTATCGCGGACGGTTTCTGGGTCATGTGGGAAGACTGTTGGGGGAATTACCCGCGGCTAGACCCGCCATCCCAAGGCATAACCCGGCAGGACCAAAGGGCCCATAACCGGGTCACGCGTGGCATTAAACGGGCCGGCTCTCTATGGGACTGGACCCTGGAAGGAACCTGGTAAGAGAAGCAAGACCCGGCCTGGGTAGACCCGGCTCAGAGAGAAGACCCGACTCGGAGAGAAGACCCGGCCTGGGTAGATCAGTTCGGAAGAAAAGACCCGGACTAGGATCCGACTTGTAATAGAAAATAGACTAGTTGTAGTCCTACTAGGACTCTACATGTAAGCCGGTCCCTTCAACTTATATAAGGAGGGGCAAGGCACCCCAAGAGGGACAAGTCATTACAGACAGACAAGTTTTAGACAAGATCAAGGTAGAAGCTCTCGAGGTTAGAGGTAGCGAAATAGCACCCTTGTAATCGAGATCATCATCATCAATAGCAATCAAGCAGGATGTAGGCTTTTACCTCCACCGTGAGGGGCCGAACCTGGGTAAAACTCGCGTCTCTCGATTCCGATCAACCCCGTTCAAGCTACGACCTAGGTGCAATGGCCTCACCACTAAGTCCTTTCACGAGGACATCTTGCCGTGACAAAACCACGATAGTTGGCGCCCACCGTGGGGCCACCGCACGGTGTTGTTGTGTTCTTGGAGGGAGCTCTCCCAGGGATCGAGAAGCTCGCGCTCGGTCGGATGAGGAAGAGTCAGCGCGAAAAGATCTACATCAAAGTGCTTAAACTTCATCAGTAACAACTTCACAGCGACCGACTTTCCGCCGCGTTCGGTTTCACTGTCATCGCAGCTCGAACTGGCGGTCGAGTTGTTATCAACATCAAGATCTACTTCAACCTAGCCAGAAGAGCGCAAAGAATTTCGTCCATGGAAACTGAGGTTCGCGTGGCCGCATAGGTGACCGGCCGTATTTACATAATCGGGTTTTCTCGTCGATGTTTCGTGCACAGATTTTTAGTTTCGGAGTCATGACGCGCCAAGACCAAAAAGGAATCTACTATGCGAGTCAAGTTTCAGTGGACCAGCGAATAAAAAATAAGCAAATTTCAGCGACAAGAAGGTTAATTCCCGGTGGTGGAGTTCTGATTGATCAAGGAGATCCTTTCCCTAGTACTGCTACATGCTAGGTAAGGGGGCCCACCCTAAATCGCTCAAGTTCCAAGGAAAACCAAAAATTGCTGACATGATGACCAGAGTCGGACAAGAGAGGAAAAAGAAAAAGGCTTCAAGACCAGCAATAGGCTCCACGTGAAGACCAAGACAAAAAGGAAAAAAAATCAGATGCTGGCATGCTTTCGCACTGCATGCGCATTACACGGAGCTAAAAAAAGAAAGAAAGAAATTCATCACGCAGCTAGCTGTACGCTGCACGACATCTCACGAGGAACGGTTTGATAACTTGCCCTAGTTGATTTTGTTCATCTCCACCGCGGCCAACTTTGTTTCTGTCATGGCCGACTACTACTTCATCTCCGCCACCGTTGCCATGGACACTTCGTCTCCAGCGCCACTGCAGATGCCTCGCCTTCATCGCCACTGCAGATGCTGCTACCGTGGACACTTTCGTCTTGGTTGTAGTTTATTTTGACTTTGCTTCTGCCGCGACTGGCTCTACCGCCGATTCTGAGTCTGACCGATTCTGTCGTGATCACATCCATGACAAACGATAGAGCGCCGTGGACGACTTTGGGTTGCGGTGGCTTCAAGATTACAGCTCCCGCTGCCGGCTCGATCCGTCAGTAAGACCTTCGACAGAACCTAGCCACTACAGCTCCACGACAAATCAACTCATGGTGGAGAGATCAAACATCAGTCAAAACTATAGCTATCGCACTGTACGCAGAGGTAAAAGCATCACCACGTGTAGTACCAGTACAAATTATGGCAAAGCTTCCATTAGTATAACACGTATCCCAAGACATGATCATAAAAAACTGAAGCATTGATCCTGTAACGAGTCCCTGTGATCCTCGGGCCTGGCGGAGTGAAAAATCCAATTGCTATAGCACTATGTGAACTTGGGGAGCACCACCATGTTCTGGTCTGCCCACACGAGGTACGAGGAAAATCTTCACGTTGCACACCTGCCCATGGGAAAAAAGGATTTGATCTACTACTCTATGTTCCATGAGATGCATCAGGATCACGTACTATCTCATAGGTGCTAGACTAAATGCATCTATTTTCACATCAAGACATGTCAACAAGTCAAGCCACCTACAGGAAGAAATCCATGGCGGCAACAATATACAGCGAGGAGGCCTGGCCGTGGCCGCCTCTCCAGCAACATCCTGGATACTGAGCTCGCGCCAGCAACATCCCGCAAGAGCGACCACCCGCATGGGCTGCCCGGCGAACGCGCGCACAGCTTGCCGCCCTATGGTCAATCAGTTCACAACTGTCATAAAAAAATATCCGGCGTTACCGGAGGCCGTGCTAGTATCCGTCTGCGCCGGGCTACCCAGCGGACGTAGGTACAGCCCGCCGCCCCTGTGGTCCGGTCTACATCAACACGTCGGGGCCGCGCCCGCCCATACGAGTTGCCCAATGGATGCATGCAAGCCGCCGCCCCTGCGGCCCGGTCTACTCCAACAACGCTGGAGCAAAAAAAAAAGGGGAAAATATATATTATCAGTCTTGCGCGACGTCGCCGGAGCCGGCACCAGCCTCCACCCATGCCGGGTTGCCCAATGGATAGGCTCATTGGCCAGCCATCCCCACGGTCCGGTCTGCTTCAGCACATCGAGGAAACAGGAGAGTTGACCATGGAGGAATAATACCTGGAGGATCCAGAAGAGCCGGATCAAGAGGCATACGAAATCACTTTGGGCAAAAACATCCCTGGAAGATCATCAAGTCGCCACATCGCCTCCGGCTTCAATAAATTCTAGTTTTCAGCTGTCGACTCTCCGCCGGCTCATGCCACAGCCAAGTATGAAGAATCTCAAACCGACTCCTTGAGTTGACTTAAGACTCAGGGGCTACACAGACATGACTCGGCAGATTTGGCTGGTTTCAACAAATACAAGAACCACGGGTCGTTGCAGGGAAGGCAACCCGGTCCCGGGGGTTGCTGCCTTATTGGCAAAAAAAGTAAAGGTTGCCAAAGAGAACTAACTGCCACGATGCGCAGTTCAAACATAGGTATCCTGCCTCATTGGCAAAAAATTAAAGGTTGCCAAAGAGAACTAGCTGCCACGATGTGCAGTTCAAACATAGGTATCCTGCCTCATTGGCGAAAAAGTAAAGGTTGCCAAAGAGAACTAGCTGCCACGATGCGCAATTCAAACATGGGTAAAGTAAGGTTACCAAAGAACACTAGTTGCCATGATGCACGGTCTAAACATGGGTATCCTGCTCAATAATGATCAATGGAATAAAGCCGGCTTATCTGGACCCCAGATGTTTTGCAGTAGTAGCAGTGTCTCCTGTATATCCTATGCTGAGCTTTTCCATGATCATATGGTCACTTGGGGGCTTCCAACTCACCGAGTTTAGCTTTCTCACCCTCTTGACCCGGCATACGCCAAATATTATTCTTGGTTATACCTACTTGTTAGCAAGATGCTACTCCAAAAAGGTGACCCGGTGAATGCCTGATGAGTCAATCACAGAGGTGACCCTGAACTCATCAAAGTTAAAACACCGGTTAAGTCACGTGAGAGCCGGCTTTCAGAGAGCTAGGACAAACCAAAAGAGGCCACAAAGCCTGCTTCACCGAAGCAAATCAGACTCGCGCCTCGAAAGCCGGTCTTTATGTCATGCCTCGAAAGCCGGCTTTTTATTTTACAGTTTGCATTACTATAATTATCCTGGTATATAGTACTTTGCATTTATATTACAATTATTTGTACATATTGCATCTTTTTTGCAGAAACCGGCCTTCTTTTCAGAAAGGCTGGGTCTCATCAATTATGATTTTAATACAACGGCAACATGAATTGCCGGGTTGCAGGACAACCAGGGTTTATAGGTTTTCTATTCCAATCAAAGCAAGCTTGTGAAGTCAAATACAGAGCATAAATTGTCGGGTTGCATTGCAATCACGTCCAAGGATTTCTTTCATTGCAAAAGCATCATCAGTTCACGGGCAAAATACTAAGTGTTTGATGGCACTAGTAGACTATGGAGTTTTAGCTCAAAAGCTATTACAAGCCATGACTGGGCTATTTTCTATCAAGTTTTTCAAAGCAAATTCAAAACTTGCGGAGTGGTTGATGGTTGAGACCCGGCAGTTGGATCTTCCGGGTTGATGTTGGTTTGTTCTCCTCTCGGAGTTTCTTTTCCGAGCTCACTTCTTTCTTCAAGTCGGCAATTTGCGACTCGGATGGATTCAACATATCCTACATAAGATGTTTATAACATTACATACTTTATTGGAAGTCCCAAGTCACCACAGGTTGCTGACATGGCACTTGGGGGCTAATGCATGGTCATTTGTACTGGTTTCATTGAAGACCCGACCCATCAAATAATGATGAGCCAGCCCTTGGGGGCTACTAATTGCTCTTGTTAAAATTCAAAAGTTCAAAAACACAAGCCCAATCTACTATACCAATAGTGACCCGGACCTTGGGGGCTACATCATATGATGTTATTCTTTTCGAAGGAGAAGTACATGTAAGTCCCGAGTCACTGCAGGCATGCGACCCGGCACTTGGGGACTACACTACTTAGTTCAAGATCTACAAATTTTCTAAAAGTCTCAAGTCGCTGCAGGCATGTGACCCGGCACTTAGGGGCTACACAGCCAAGATATTATTTTTATGCAAAGCACCAAGTCATCATGAACTGATAAACTCGAAGCTTGGGGCTACAGGTAATATGGAGATAAAAAACATAAGAACACCTTCGAGCTATCAATTTTGAAGCAAGCCGGGTCTCATTTTCTTGGTGGAGGCTTGCAAAGTTCATCTCCTCCAAGTTATTCATAGAAGGCCCAGAAGCATTGAAGGTCGGCTCAACATCAGATGGATTTCTTATTTCCCAATATTTCTATCAAGACGAAGTGCTGGAAACCGACTCAACATCAGATGGATTTCTTATTTCTGAATATTTCTATCAAGACGAAGCACTGGAAACCAACTCAACATCAGATGGGTTATTTTTCTCAATATTTTTCTACGAGGACCCAGTGTCAGCAAGTTGATTGCGAAGCCAGAATGTTGATATGAGAAAGAAAACCAGATTTATCCAGGAGCTGGTTCATTGAATAAATCGGCCATTTGAGCAAGCCGGTCCTTTAACATATTAATTATTCTTATTTCAGGAGCTTAGCATGAATAAATTCAAGCTAACCTGAGGGCTAATGTTGGGGGAATTACCCACGGCTAGACCTGGCATCCCAAGGCATAACTCGGCAGGACAAAAGGGCCCATAACCGGGTCACGCGTGTCATTAAATGGGCCGGCTCTCTATGGGACTGGACCCTGGAAGGAACCTGGTAAGAGAAGCAAGACCCGGACTGGGTAGACCCGGCTCAAAGAGAAGACCCGACCCGGAGAGAAGACCCGGCCTGGGTAGATCAGTTTGGAAGAAAAGGCCCGGACTAGGATCCGACTTGTAATAGAAAATAGACTAGTTGTAGTCCTACTAGGACTCTACATGTAAGCCGGTCCCTTCAACTTATATAAGGAGGGGCAAGGCACCCCAAGAGGGACAAGTCATTACAGACAGACAAGTTTTAGACAAGATCAAGGTAGAAGCTCTCGAGATTAGAGGTAGCGAAATAGCACCCTTGTAATCGAGATCATCATCATCAATAGCAATCAAGCAGGATGTAGGCTTTTACCTCCACCGTGAGGGGCCGAACCTGGGTAAAACTCGCGTCTCTCGATTCCGATCAACCCTGTTCAAGCTACGACCTAGGTGCGATGGCCTCACCACTAAGTCCTTTCACGAGGACATCTTGCCGTGACAAAACCATGACAAAGACCCCCCCTATCGCACACACAGGCAAGGCGACGGTTTAAAACTGTGTCGTGGAAAGGGGTTAAAAACCGTTTGTATAGCAGCTCGCTGTACCATTGTGCGCTGGTCCTTTGGGGCCTTAGCACGATGACTTCCCAATTTTCTACTACGATAAGGTTTCCCTAGCTCTAGCGAGGGAGGAGTGACGATAGCGGCACGCCTTCAGCTCGCTCCAGTGTTGTAGTCATCGCTAGGTGTGTAGGGTAACACAACAGAAGAAAAAAAATTCCATACTACATACATGACCAGGATCACTATGAAGATGAAGGTTTGATCTAATCGTTACCACCTTGTCGAAGACTAAATAATATTGCTATCTCTATAGCTAAAAAATATTGCATTACATGAAGGTTGACACGCAGGTCATTAAAGTGACAATCATATGGCTCCAGCCATCATGCAAAATCATGACACGCGGGTGATTGATACATCTCAAATGTATCTACTTTCCCAAACACTTTCGCTCTTGTTTTGGACTCTAATTTGCATGATTTGAATGAAACTAACCCGAACTGACGTTGTTTTCAGCAGAACTACCTTGGTGTTATCTCTATTCAAAAAAAAGGTTCTCGGAATTGGGCAAAACTTTATGGAGATTTTTTATGGAATAAATAAAAAATACTGGAACAAAGAACTACCGGACAGGGGCCACCAGCAGGCCACAAGCCTGGGGGCGCGCCCTGTGAGCTTGTGGGCCTCACGAGCCTTCGTCTGACCTAATTCCAAGCCTACATATTCCGTCTTCATGGCCCGTTATGGCCTTTCAAAATTCGGCCCAGTAGCGTCATGTGGGCCATCCATATAATTCCAGCCCGTTCTCACTTTCGGCCCATCTATGGTCCGTGACATCTTTCGGCCCATATGAGGCCTTTTGTATCTTTGGGCCCATTGATGGCCCGTGATGATTCTGGCCCATCATGAACAGTAAACTGCTTTGAGCCCATTTAAGGGCCCATGATTCAGTTGGGCCGTTTCTAGCCCGTGTTCTCTTTCGGCCTTCTAAGGGCCCATAAATTCTTGGGCTCATTTCCGTCCCTCGATTACTTACGGTCTGTTACTGGCCTGTTATGCTAATGGGCCAAATTCAGCACGTGGTTACAATCGGCCCGTTTGTGGTTTGTTAACCCATTGGGCCATTTTCAGCCCGTCATGTTTTCCGGCCCATTAACAACCCGTTATACATGTCGATAGAATTAAGCCTGTGATGACTTTCGGCCTGTTAACGGCCCGTTATGCTACGGGCCCTTAAACCGACCATTCCCAAATTGGCCCTTTTATGGCCCATATTGCGGTCCGGTTTTAGCCCACGAACAGTACGAACCATGGATCATACGGCGCGTAGGAGGCCCATGGATCCTACGGCCCGTAGGAGGCCCATGAATCCTATGGCCCATAGGAGGCCCATGGATCCTACGGCACGTATTTTGCCCATGGTTATTGCGGCCACTAGCAAACTGAGGAAAAAGAATTGTAGTGACTACAAGCAATAAACATGACTATAAGTAAATAAATAAGCAAGCAACTAACGCTAGGCTATAACGGCGATTACATACATTACATCCACTGGGCATCAAAGTTCGCCACCAGTGCAAATAAAGGGAACAACAAAGCAGCATATTACAAACACCGGGCGACTAAGTTGGCCACCAGTGCAAATAAATGCGGCAGCAAAACAAGTCCAGAAATGAAACCACTTCAGAAGAGCTCAAGAAACGTATCCTGGGCACCCACCATGCTGGCAACAAGCTTAGCAAGCTTATTAGCTTTCTCTTGTTTGGCGCTAAACTCCTCCAACTCTTGCTATTGCACCAGAAAGTGTGCATCTGAATTTTACAGGGACTTCCTCAGTCCTTCGGCTTCTTGTCGCAGCACAGCTGATCGTTGTCTTTCAACTTGTAGTTGAGACTCAAGAAGCCTAACTGATTCAGGCAGCGAGTTCGAAGAGCTTGTGCCAGCGGTAGTGGCCAGTAACTCGAACACTACATCAAGGCAGGACTTTGGGGTTGTCTCACTGTCTTGAAGATAGTTTTTATCAGCTTTCTTGGAGACCAACAGGGTTGTCTCACTATCTTGAACCTTGTCTGCATTACTTCCTTTACCATTGCATAATGGGGTACTCTTCTCCAATATTCTGCCAGCATTCTAAAAGAGGAACAAGCAGACACATCACAGGTTTAGCATGTAGTATATGAAACTCATTTCGGTAAACCAGTTCAGTGGTAATGTTGATAGGAACAGCATGAAACAAACATATATTTATGTACTATGGTCACTGTATTATCTATATCATCCTAGTTTATGTTGCCAAATCAAGATAGAGACGTAGTTCAAATCATATATGTTCAAGACAAAGCGGCATAGACTAAATATAAGTGTGGGAAACTAACAGCACTAACAACACTTGTAATGTGCATGACATGAGAACATAACTGTTTATACAATTGAAACTGAAATCAAGATAGAGCAAGAAGTTACAACAACAAACCAATTAAAGAAATAGGTTTAAAACATACTTGTTGTGCCATTGGACACTACTGCAGGCGACCGCTAACGCGACACATGAATCAGAGACCCTGCGACCAAACTGTGTGCGCTGCATGAATCGCAAACGGTGTCGTAATAAAACCATCGCATATAATACGAACTGTTTGCGATGCCGGAGGCATAAAAAACGATTCAGATTAGAGACGCGTGTGTGATACGTGGCATACAATTGATCCATTCAAACTATTTGCGATAAGCCAGAACAACAAACACGGTTAGTCGGTTCGTGGTGTGTGCGATACAAGGCATACAGTTCACTCGGATGAACTGTTTGTGATTACCCAACACAACAAAAACGGTCAGACGGATCAAGGTGTGTGCAATACACGGCATACAGTTCACTCGGATGAACTGTTTGCGATTACCCAACACAACAGAAACGGTTCAACTTAACAAGGTATGTGTGATACGCGGCAAACAGGTCAGTAATCCAAAATGTGTGGGAAGACAGATAACAACACGGACGATTCCTGCGAATAAGTCATCTGTGTTGTGGGCAAACGGTTGGTGGTAAATAATTGTCAGCGATTGATGAATTCATCACCAACGGGTTCTGTAGTTTAGTCTGTGTGTGCGATGTGATTTGCTCTGTCTGCACAACATCTATGCTCTGTCTACAGAAAAACAAACATATATACTTTTAAGGACATGATTGCATAACCAAATTTAACATCCAATGATGTTATATCACAGATACCAAAAAAATTGCAAGGTTCAAATTCTAGCATTACAAGGCCCAAATTCAAAGATTACAAGGTTCAAATTGTTATTACAAATCAGATTCATCTTCTTCAGAATCTGAGCCATGCACTATTTGTGCGAATGGATCAGTCACTTAGAAGTCATACATCGGTTTGATATTGTGACTTCCCAATAATCTATCATATGTAGTTCCAAACTGAAATTTAGCTTATGCAGAGACTTTTCCATTCAGTTGTAGATGCCTGCGCTGATCAGCAAACCGTTCACTTCTGCGCACTAAATATAGTGCAAACCTCATTACCTTGAGCACACTTGCTTTCTGAACAAAGAACCTGGTGAATTTAATCTCTGGTGTGGTGCCTCGGTAGTGGTTCAAAGTAATTTCTGTGAGATGAAGATCAAGGCATTCAATGGGATTGTTATATTGCACCATATTTTCCACTTTCAGGCCTGCTTCTATCTGTAAATGAAGACAACATATTAGTGCCTAGCTGTAGTTTTGAAAACTTCAGGCCTCTTTGATTTGCAGGATTTCTAAAATACACGAATAGAGTGACATGACATCTTCAGTCGTTCATGATTAACATCTCAAAAAATATATGTATTGAAATCCTCCAAATTTCTTTTAGAAATCATACTACATTTGTCATTGTAATCATGGGTAAAAGTAACAACAAATTGTACTCCGTTGTGGTTAACAATTAACAGGAAAGGAGCATCACCTCGATGTATAGCTTCTCCGTGCACGGAAAGCATCTAAGGAATCTAACAACTTCATCCAGATCGGGGCCGATAGATTGTAGTGCCAAGATCTTCACTGTGCGCGGAGATGGGGTCAAGCTTGTGGGAATCATTTTCTGGATGACAGCCGAACATAGATCAACAAAACTTAGATAAAATGTGATGTCCAATAAGAAGAATGAGAAGAATAAGACTGTTGTACCTGAGCGGGTAATGATCCAGCAACAAGTACGGAGAATTCAGCACACGAATAGCCCAACACTGTCAATCTCGGTGCGTCATTGACCCTGATTCTTGTTGGACCTTCTTTATCAAATAGAATCAATCTCTCAAGGAAAGGCGCATTCTCAATGACCATTTCGTGAAACACCTGAAATGACAGCCTGTTGCGGCACCAGCAATGCACATAAATCGTACGGGCATTCGTCGAGGCGATGCAGAGGCTACCGAACCCATCCATCACCTGAAGACAAAGGTACTCGAGCGTTGTACGGCCGCCGAGCAGGCGCTGCAAATCCTCCCTCGAGATGCGGATGCCCATGAGCTTGAGGTGCTTCAGTTTAGGGAGATGAAGAGCGGGCGCGGCATCAATCTGGGGGAAAAGGCACTGCCTGAACGTAGCGGGCGCAGCGTGGGCACAAGGCGGAGAGCGGATGGCGGCAGCGAACGCGGATGTCCAACTTGAAAGCTGAGCTCCTCGAGCCGATCTAGGGCGGGGGATAGGAACCACTCGTTGTAGGAGATATGCCCTAGAGGCAATAATAAATGTTATTATTTATCTCCATGTTTGTAGTTAAGTTTATATTCCGTGCTATAACTGCTATGGTTCTCGAGTCTGCAATAACCACGAGGCTCGAAGGAAGACTCATATGCACGTGTGGAATAATAAATGGTAAAATATATTCCTAGTCTGGCCTCTAAGACTAGCTCAAGTGTTGCATGATGGTTCTGTTTTCCTGATCATGGGCATGACTATGCCGACAACTTTGAGGGCACAATGTTAGGAGAACACTTGTGTTGAATCGACCCGAATTGATGTTATGCTATGAGATACATTCGTCACAAGTTAATGGTTAATAATACAGAGAAAGTTTACATTTGCATAATTCCTTAGACCATGAGAGTATCAAGTTTCTTCATGCTTGATTCATGAACTTTGGGGTTTGTTAAACGTCATCCGTAACTGGGTGGCTATTACGGCGGCTTACGGGTTCATGGGAAAGTATGTCAAGTAACTTGATAGCTCAAGATTGGGATTTGCTCCTCCGACGATGGAGAGATATCTCTGGGCCCTCTCGGTGTTACGGTATCCACCATCGTCTGGCCAGACACAATGTGATTTGATCACAGGGATGCCGGAACACGGGAACGAGAAAAGAGAACAAAACCGGTAACGAGGTAACTGGCATAGTGGACAAGTTGTTGATCCACGGGGATGCCGATAAGTCTCACCTCGGGTGTTTGTAACATATCGCGAAGCAACCGGAATAGCACACGGCAACTGGAGGTTCACTCGAATATTTATTCGTGTGGGTATAGGGATCAATATGGGTGTCCACGGCTCCGATGTTGATCATTGATCGGAAAGAGTTCCGGTCATGTCTATGCTTCACCGAACCTATAGGGTCACACGCTTAAGGGTCATCTATCTACTGAATACTAGACAGGGAGTCTGAGACAAAGTCACCAGAAAAGTTTCGGAGACAACGGAATTGTTCCGGAGAGAACATCGGAAAGGTTCCGATAAAACTGAAAAGTTGTTTCAGGGTATACCATTAAGTCAAATTGGTTTCGGCACACGCCTGGAAATTCTTGGAGGGTGCCAGAATTGTTCTGGAACTTCTGGGATTTTTCGGAGAAAAAACCCGGAAATGTTCCGGAGCTGCCGAAACCGCTTTGTTTGCTTTTCGCAGATGAAAATCACTAATCCGGAATTGTTTCGGAACGCGTCCAAAATCATTTTAGTGGGTACTGGAATTGTTCTAAGACCCACAGAAATATTTTCGGATTTAACGGTCGCGGAAAAATGTTTCCATGAATAGTGAAAGTGCTTTTTGGATTACTTTTTGGAAAACCACCTTTTAGGGCTTTTGTCAAGCTTCTAGAAGGAAAGACTTAGGGACTAAGGAACCCTTTTGGGGGGATCCCACCATGGGATGGCAGCCATGTGGAGCTACTCCACTTGCCTTCCTTTTATGCCCTTTATGCCCTTTATGTGTGACATAAAGTGTGGGTATTTTGGTATTTTTTGTGTACCATTCCTACCCCTTGGTTTTCCTATAAATAGAGGTGGAGAGGAGCTCTCCACACTCACTCCAAGTTCTCTCATGAGTTCTCATACACATGCCATGCATGATCTGGCTTTCTCTCTCCCTCCCACGAAATAGTTTCGTCGAACCGAAAGGCTGTCTGGGTTCTGGTGGGAACTAGTTCTGGATGGTGAAGCCCTGCCGGATAGCTGACACCGTATGTGTACAACCCCGTAGAGAGATCGTAGTTTCGATCTTAGTTCGAGAGTGCCTCCCGAAGGGCTGTTCGAGTTACAGTCTGAGTTTTGAGGGTCCTCCCGAAGGGCTGTCCGAGTTACAATCTGAGTTTTGAGGGTCCTCCCGAAGGGCTGTCTGCGACACTGTCTGGGGGACTGTCCGACTGCCTCCCGAAGGGCTGTCCGAGGGACAGTCCGAGAAGCAGACGAGGGAGAACATCCTCGCGGTTGGGAGGTTGTAAATCCTAGCTGCGGGGATCTGCACCAACGATCGTCATCGACACTACTTCCGCTGCGCTACGAGTCGGTAACGAAAAGATCAAACCTTGTATGCAGTCTCCATAGTGGTCCTGGGCGTGCTCGCAGTTCCGAATTTTTTTGTTTTCTGTTGCGTTACCCTACACTCGTGAAACTTGCTTTCGGCCCTACAGTTGGAACAGAACTTGTCGATGACAAGGCGTCTGACCGGCCCAGGGTGCGTGGCGAGGATGTGGGACAATGCGTCCAAGCGTTTGCGCTCCCCTCTGTAGAGCTCGTCGTCCTCGATGAGGTCCAGGGGGTGGAGAGCCAGAGGGGGTGCCACCGCCGGGAGAGGACAGTGGTCCGCACGCCAGATTTGATGGGGAGGAGGGATATGATGGTTACCAACATCTCGTCGGGGAGGCTGCTGATGAAGTCCACACTCGCGGGAGGCTCTTGCGGTTCTGGCTCAACCCGCCCCCACTTGTTGGCCCGCTCGTCCTCCATCGCAGCAGGCGGCGATCCTCGGCGGCGACGCTTATAGATAAGAATGGGGGAGTACGAGGAGCACTGGAAACTATTCTACGTACCTTCCCGAGGCGGCTGAAACCAAGGCCATCAATAAATTTTGCTCGTTGGCAGGTCAAAGGGCTCGCTTCCCGGTGAGCCTGCGCGGCGAACAGCTCGCACGCGTCCCGTCTAATCAAACAGCTGCCCGCGGTAGTAAATGGTAAGTGGAACGCCCACGGTTGGAAGAATACAATCGTTTGCGATAATAACGTGGCAGCTATTTGTTCCAAAATGCCTAGAAAACTCAAATCATGTAAAAGGAAGGCAAAACGAACGCTGAATAATTTCATATTTTAGCACGGCACTCCTATAGTTGCATGTTGCCTCTGTAAAATAAATCATCACGGGAAGAGGCAGCGTATGCCGTTTCGCACACAGAGGTGACACGTTCCCTCTCGGAACCATAAGGCTTCTCGAGAGAAGCTACGGTTTGTAAGAAGCTTATACCAAAAGTTGTCCCAAGTCGGCCAATTTTTTTACCACAGCATGTTGGTGCCATGTCATGACACCATACCAAGTTTCATGATTTTCAGGCGAGTTTTGGATTTACAGGAATTTTAAAACCAAGTTTCTCAATGTTTCCGGATGAGCCACGATGCCCAGATGTTTGAAATTCATTCCCATTTCTTGCATGGGACCTAAACATTCACCCAAGGACGCATATATGATTTTTCAACCCATTTTGGTGCACTGGAGCATGTGCCTATAGTTCAAATTTGAATTATGCACATTAAATGCCTAGAAACTCAATTAACGTATAAAAAAGGCCAAACGAACCCTGAATAATTCCAAGTTGTAACACGAAACTCCTATAGTTGCATGTTGCCTCTGTAAAATAAATCAACATGGGAAGAGGCAGCGTATGCCGTTTCTCACACAGGGGTGACACGTTCCCTCTCGGAACCATGAGGCTTCTCGAGAGAAGCTACTGATTGTAAGAAGCTTATACCAAAAGTTGTCCCAAATCGGCCAATTTTTTTACCACAGCATGTTGGTGCCATGTCATGACACCATGTCAAGTTTCATGATTTTCAGGCGAGTTTTGGATTTACGGGAATTTTAAAACCAAGTTTCTCAATGTTTCCGGACGAGCCACGATGTCCAGATGTTTGAAATTCATTCCCATTTCTTGCATCGGACCTAAACATTCACCCAAGGACACATATATGATTTTTCAACCCATTTTGGTTCACTGGAGCACGTGCCTATAGTTCAAATTTGAATTATGCACATTAAATGCCTAGAAACTCAATTAATGTATAAAAAGGCCAAACGAACCCTGAATAATTCAAAGTTGTAACACGAAACTCCTATAGTTGCATGTTGCCTCTGTAAAATAAATCAACACGGGAAGAGGCAACGTATGCCATTTCGCACATAGGGGTGACACGTTCCCTCTCGGAACCATGAGGCTTCTCGAGAGAAACTACGGTTTGTAAGATGCTTATACCAAAAGTTGTCCCAAATCGGCCAATTTTTTTACCACGGCATCTTGGTGCCATGTCATGAGACCATGCCAAGTTTCATGATTTTCAGGCGAGTTTTTAATTTACAGGAATTTTAAAACCAAGTTTCTCAATGTTTTCGGACGAGCCACAATGCCCGGATGTTTGAAATTCATTCTCATTTCTTGCATAGGACCTAAACATTCACCCAAGGACACATATATGATTTTTCAACCCATTTTGGTGCACTGGAGCATGTGCCTGTAGTTCAAATTTGAATTATGCACATTAAATGCCTAGAAACTCAATTAATGTATAAAAAAGGCCAAACGAACCCTGAATAATTCCAAATTGTAACACGAAACTCCTATAGTTGCATGTGCACTGTAGATAAATGATATAGCAATTCAAACATCGTCCTTTCCCGCCGTAACCCCATTTTGTTTTTCAAATCACAATGAAAAAATCAAGTATACCACAAACAGTTTATTAGCAAGAATCATGTGCGATGGAGTATAAAATATCTAGAGGCACCCTCATGTATGGCTTACGCCGGAAGTTTCGTCGGCTACAGTCCACCGTCAGCGCGGCAACCACACTTGGGCGCCAGTTTTTCGCTGCACCGAGCGAAAATTTGGCAACCGCGGAAATATGTAGATCCCCCCCTCCCGCCCAAAAGCCACATTTCCACTGTTTCCTACTTCCTTTTCAAGTTCAAACCTTCACTGCTTGCTTGCAGCGCCGCCTGCTCGCCGGCGACGCTCCTTCCTGCTGCGCGGCCTCGTCAATATAGTCAGGTAATCCACACCCCACCCCCAACCTCCTCCTCCTTCTCCATCCCACATGCCTCGACCGCCGGCGCGACACCTTCCACCCAAATCAATGCCCCATCCTCCAAATAAGTGCCGCCCATAGCCATTTTGCACGCAGTATAGTCAGGAGCTCAAGGAGCATCTGGCAGCGGAGAAGCAAATTGCGGCCGCACGCGCAGATGAGGCCGCGATGGTTGCCATGCGTGCCGACCGCCAGATCTTGGAGGAGCACCTTGCTGTCGAGGCCACCGTCGACGCCTCGCGCGCGGACGCCGCCATGCGGTTGGCTGCTTTAAATGACAGTTCGTGGTGTTTTCTCGAGGCCACCGCCGGTGCCTTCTAGTGAATTGTCCTTTGTAATGTTAATATGCAATCTGATCTACTGAAATGTGATGTTCAGTTAACAGTTTTGTTCAACAATTGCTATATTTTCCAGTAGTTTTTAAGTATGCTTGGTTTGGTTAACTGTCTGACTTCTAGTATACGTTCTATTCTGCAATACGGTGCTCAGTTAACTGTTTGGTTCATTTATTGTGCTGTCTAGTTAACTGTTTGGTTCAATTCTGCAATATGATGTTCATTTGTTGTGGGTACAATCTCTACTCCTAATTGCACAGTCCTACATCGTTCGTTCGTATCGTTAGCACCCCACCGATCGAAGGCCCTCCACCCCACCGATTTTCGCAGACAAAACCCACCTCTCGTCTCCGGTTTTATCCCACAGGATTTGTGTTTCTCGGTCTCCCCAATGTCCAAACCGGGCGCAGCACACGTTCCCCCACCCCCTGCCTCCTCGCTCTCTTTCTCTCGACCTGGCTAGGGTTCCACCCGCCGCCGCTTCGCTGCCACAGGCGCTCCCCTAATCGTTCTGTCCTCTCTTAGCGGCATCCACCTATGGCGCGCTCCTGTTCTTCTTTGCGGCCTAACCGCGTCCCGTTCGTCCGCCCGGCCATCTGCCCGTGAAGGTTTCCACGGCGCCGCCGCCGCCGCCGCCGGCTGCCATTCACGCGCACGCTGAGGGAAAGGCCGACGTCAAGCCGTGGTGCGGGGGCATCGGCGACGGGGCTGATGCGACGGACCCCCATGCGCCCTCTCATCCACGTCTCCCTCTGTCCCTTTATCTCCTCTAAGTCAGAGTGCCCACCTTCAGAACTCTTGTCAGCGTGGCGGCCGGTGGCAACGACCATCTACGATCTGTTTGTGCGTTGCCATGAGGGAGGCGGATTGATGAGACGACCTCCATAGCAAGGTCAGGATTAGATCAGTTCGTTTGAGTTCCTCTTGCTTTCTTCTCTAAAGGCAATCCAGTTATTCGTAGTTTATAGTTTATACTTCGATCAGTCCAGAATTAGATAAGCATGTTCACGTGCATTAGAAAAAGGTTTCTGCTCAGAACTACTACAGTGTGCCATTAAAGAAAAAAGAGAATAACAGATTAGATAAGCATGTTCACGTACGTGCATTAGATTTTTGTGATTCTATTGATATTTTTTTTGTTGCGGGCCGAAGGAAAACCAACTTCAACTTTAGATTTGTGCAGGCTGGGATGTTTTAACTTTAGATTTCTGCTCAGAAGTCACATGAAAAAAAAATCAAGAAATTGGAATTATTATGCCGGAATTTGATCCCACAAACATCGATCAATCCTTTCCCTCAAGAAAAAAAAACATACATCCATCCTCCCAGAAACACACACATGACGCACCCACTTCCTTTTGGATTTACCAGTATCACTATGTTACATCTGGAGTACAAAACTTCAAATAATTCTTTTTTGGGTCAGCAACACAGTTCAAGGACAAGATTACGAGATAATGCACAAGGTATGTACTTCTTTCTTCCCACAACGGACGCATATTCAGCTGCATTTTTTGGGAGGTTTCTGACTCTTTTGAGTGGTTTGTCCAGTTCCCTTTTTTGTATAGAACAAACTGAGCTGACTTTATACTATGAGCAGAGAGCAAATCATGTATAAAGAAAAAAAATTGGTCTGCTATCAGATCATTCATGTTAAACCGGAAACTATGCATTGCTTACTATAATCAATGTTGATGGACAACATATGCGATGTTGGTTATAAATGTTATCTATTTGCAAAAAATAAAAAAGAATAACACCCTAGACTTCTCCATTTGTTGCAATTTTATACGTTCTGTTTTTGTTTTAATTTTAGGGGCTCATGTGCTTATATCTATTGCAGATTGGTGAAGATAAAGCTGCCGATGCGGTGCTCACTGCTCACATCGGATGCAATTCAAAAATTATGTTGATTTTTGTTCCTCTGCATTACACTTTATTCTGGTTTTCAGAAATATAACATTAGTTTTCTTGATTACTAATATTTTTCAGTAAGGACATTGACTATTCTTTTTTTGATAGAGATAGATGAACATGTCTTCATTTTCTGGACCCCTCAATATTATGTGATATTGTACTGGCAAGTAACGAGGTGATTGCTGATGGGTGATTATAGATTCTTGAGTGAATACTACCATGTTATCCTAAGGCTGGTTGTCACTTGTAAATAGAAGCTCAACAACGTACTTAGTCTACCACCAAATTCCAATTATTGAAAGATAAATCCTAACATTAATTTGCCTCAAAAACGAAGATTCCAACTCCACTTTGCTCTCTTCTATCCATCGCTGGAACTCTGAAGTTTGCATCCTTACTAGCATCCTCTGGATCGACAAATTACTTTGGACTGTATCACATACAAGTCCTAGGTTTCATTTCCATCAGATGGAAATCCTTTTGTCATCCATGTTTCATATCTCATGATTGAAATATGTATTAATTGCTAGTTCAACCCGAACCGACTTCAAGCATCGCTACGGTGAGACAATCTCATCGTAGTCAACTCCTTGAACTTGTTATGGCAACAAGTCGAGCTTTATGGATAAAACATTTTATCCATATCAGTTTTTAGTTCCATAAATATTCGTTAGACTCTAAGTCTTCCGAAAGGTGTATCAAGATTTTAATCTCGAATCACTTATATGGAAACTATCTCGGATTGTATTGGCATTTAGCCAATTCCGGAGTCAGGGCCCATCAACGCTTCCTTGTGTATTGTAGGTATACTGTTGTCTAACAACAATATCTCGTTTGCGCACCTGATAGGTTTGCACGAGCTTTGCCTACGTGGTTCAGCTGCAAGTTCGACCGAAGTCCATACATTTTGTTGTAGAGACTTCCGTATCAGTCGCAGTAGGAAACTCCGGAATCACTTCCAAGGTTTCTTTCCTTTGATCTGATGACAAAGATACTGGTTATCTCGTCGAGTTGCACTGTCCTCCCACTCACCTTTTGAAAGAACTATTCTTTTTAAAAGCATACCGTTTTGCGGCAAAACCCTTTGCCTCGGTATAGTGGTGGGGGAATACCCAATGACTTGGGATAACCTTACAAAGTAGCACTTGTCTGATTTGGAATAGGTTTGTAACCTTTTACACAAGCCCCATATTCCAAATGTTAAGAAAAGATATAACATGGTTGGGCGTACCACACCATGGCGTCATTTCAACAGACCTGATGGAGCTCTTTTCAGTGTAAAAGCCGCAGTCTCTAAAGAATCACTCTATAAAAGGGATAATGGCAAATTTATTTATGTCATCTTTGATCTTACCATGTCATAAATGGTTTGATTACATCTTCACGGACTTTTCACTTGCAGTGGTGTTCCGGGAGGTGCAAGTTATGAAACCCCTTTCATAACTCATCAGACATTCGCTAAACTTGTAACTCAAATATTCCTTTCTGCAATCGAATTGTAGAAACATAATTTTCTTGTTACAATAACTTCTACTTCATTTTTGAAAACCTTATGAATGAATTCAAAAGATCTAGACTTCGTCTCAACAAGTAAATATCCATATATCTACTTGAGTCATTTCTGAAGATAGATAAATCCACTACTTGCAACAACATTTTATTGGACTACACACATCACAATGTATGATCACCAATATGTTCTTTGCTCGTTCCTTATGGCCTGTGAATGGTATTTCAGTCACTTCACTTTTCAGAGGAAAGTTGCAAGTGTCAGATGATTCAAAATCAAACGACTTCAAAATCCATCATAATGGAATTTTCCATGCGGGTTTCTCCAATGTGACCAAATGCAGTGCCACACTTGTGTGGTATTCTTTTAGTCTTGCGACATTTAGCGTCAGTGTTATGGATGTATCATATTTTCCATCAATATTCATAACATACATCCCATCTAGGATGGAAGCATGGCCCTTCATTTTATTCATAATACTGAACAACAATTGTTGTTTTATGAACAACTCTTTTGCAACAAACATTGTGCAATGGGCTAGAGTGTATGAAACTCTAAAATGAATTATGAAAGTAAACCCAGAGGTAATGTATTATTATCAATATTCATAACACACGTCTCATTCATAATGAAAGTATGGCCCTTATGTTATTCATAACACCGAACATCAAAAGTTCTCTTATGAACAACCTTCTTGCAAGATACCTTATGCAAAGGGCTAGAGTGTGAAACTCTAAATGAATTATGAAAATAAATACATAGGTAATACACCGATGGAAGGCATAGTAACATTTACTATGTTCCCTGCGTGTATCTAAACCTCATTCCTGGCTAGTCTTTCAGGCCATAGTAGTTCTTACATCGAGTTGCAACAGAATGCAATCGAGCGGGTATATTTGTGATTAACTCACAATACCCAAGAATTAGTGATTAACATGTTTAACCATAATTCCCAAGAACTATATCTTTGACCAGCCTTCTATACATCAAAAACTTGTATGACATTCATACATGAGCTGGATATTCCAGTCTTCTTTCCTTTTGCCTTTATACTTCTAACAGTTTAACTTTCAGTATTTCTCCTACTCTCAGAAGAAGCACCCAACTTAAGAGTGGCGTTAGCCCCGGACTTCCTAGGCGTGAAAGTCTCACTAACACCCTTCGGACACTTCCTTTCTCTTTAAGTTGTTGTTTTATTCACCTTTCATCATATGATAGGCGTTCTCCTGGATCCCTCTCTTATCAGTCTAATGCATAGTAAACTCCTTTACTAACAGTTTGCAAACAAACATTGCTTTGGATATCTCATATCTTTTAGCCTTTGTCTGTCTCTGAAAATGATTTTCAGATTCCATGAATATCACATAACTATCCAAACTTTCGAAGTTCGGGTCTCATGGAAGCAAACATATTGCACTTGACTGAAACGGAATTCTAGCTTTTGGATCGATGGACGAGAGTCACATGATCCATAGCATTAGCGGGAGAATACCGAAAACATGCGATAGGACAAAGTCCTTCTCGGCACTCTAGAGGACAATCCTCACATTACGTTACCAACCGTAAAGTTTTAACCAGATATTTAACAGCTATTCAATTTTAACACGGAAGGTGGAAATGCGAGCCATTATTCTACAACTATTTTGCAAATCACACTTAGACAGTGTTCAAAATTAATTGCACTGAGAATTAAAAGAAGTTAATTCAACAGTGCGCTCCCACTCAAATCAATATCTCTCATAATTGATTGTGAGTGATGCAAGATCCGCATTTCAATTCGACGCCATTGACGGGTTCATCACTGATGACGTGAATTTCAATCGGTAGGCCAACTTGCCAATCACATCTCTATGTGACTCTTGTTCATCTTTCGATGCGTGTGTTCCGAGCTCAGGACTGTCCTGCCTGAACGTCAAGACAACCAAGTGATCTCGCTGCGAGGTCTGACCTCACCCGCCTCACACATCCCTAATCATTCGTACTCATGTGTACATGTCGTACCCCGAAAAGTTAGGTGCCGTGACAGTGCTACACTTGGGAGAACACTAACTACTTGATATTTTTGTGAGAGATCACCCTAATAAAAAGCGACTACCGCGCAATCAAGAAGGGTGCATCATAAGGGATAAACATCTCAGGCAATTCATAATAGCATGATATGGTATAGCCCTTTCTGACGGAGAAGTCTTTCATTTCTTCGTCTTCGGCATTCGCATTGGTGTTCACCTTCGCGAAGATTGCCACCACCTTGTCGATGCACCAGATAATATTGCTATCTCTATAGCTAATAAAATAAGTGCATTACATAAGGTTGACACGCAGGTCATTAAAGTGCAATCATATGGCTCCAGCCATCATGCCGAATCATGACACGCAGGTCATGTTAATTACATCATATAGTCATCTCATACATAATCAAATTAATATGAGACTTGCTATACCACATCACATGCAAACCATCCTGCAAAACCAAGTTAGACGCCTCTAATCGGTTCATGCAAAATTTTATTTTACGTGGCTTCTAAGGTTTTGAAACAAACCGAAGCTACCAACGTCCATCATCAAGTATGATAATTCAAGTTGCTAGATTAACTTTCCAGGGTGTATGAAACACGAGATAATAAAATCTCGAGCTCCATACTAAACTTCGTCATACGCGTGACCCCCGTGCAGATCACATCTGCATTGCCCTTTCGTCTGCGAAACATCCATCTTTCTCAACTATGGTGGAACCCAAAGAACTGTTAGCACTTCGTTGATCTGTCAATCAGCATACTCAGGAGCAGCATGAAAGGATCGCGGATTGCCAGAACTTTGTGAGATTCCACCATGCCGTCAAGATCAGGACTATGCAAATTCAGGGGAAGCAACAGGAACATCGGGTAACAGATTTCATCTTCTACACGCATAAATAATTTTCAGCAATAGATCTCATCTACTCCAAAATTATATTATGCAATACCCATACATCTCCATGTATTCTAGATCGTAACCTGCATCTACGCATAGCACGGCTCTTGATGCCACTGTAGGGTAACGCAGCAGAAAACAAAAAATTTCTGACCTACGTACCAGCCCAGGATCACTATGGAGACTGCATACAAGGTTTGATCTGTTTCGTTACCGACTCGTAGCGCAGCGGAAGTAGAGTCGATGACGATCGGCGGTGCAGATCCCCGCAGCTAGGATTTACAACCTCCCAACCGCGAGGATGTATACCCTCATCCGCCCCCGGACAGCCCTCCGGGAGGCGGTCGGACAGTCCCTCGGACGGTGTCACGGACAGCCCTTCGGGAGGACCACCGAAACTCGGACAGTCACTCGGACAGCCCTTCGGGAGGACCATCGAAACTCGGACAGTCACTCGGACAGCCCTTCGGGAGGACCATCGAAACTCGGACAGTCACTCGGACAGCCCTTCGGGAGGCACTCTCAAACTAAGACCGAAACTACGATCTCTCTACAGAGTTGCACACATACGGTCTCAACTATCCGGCAGGGCTTCACCGTCCAGAACTAGTTCCTGCCGGAACCCAGACAGCCTTTCGGCTCTACGAAACTATTTCGCTGGGAGGGAGAGAGAAGCCAGACAAGTCTATGGCATGTGTATGAGAGCAAGGATGAGATTTGGGCTGCCCCCTCCACCTCTATTTATAGGAGAAGGAGGGGTGGAGGGGCTGAAATTTCAGCCACATCCATCCATGTCATCTCCAAGATATTTTGGAGCAAAAGCCCAAAAAGGTGGCTTTCCAAAAAGTAATCCAAAAAGCACTTTCACTATTCACGACGACATATTTCAGCGTCCGTTCGAACTGAAAATATTCATGTGGGCTTAGAACATTTCTAGTACCCACTAAAATAATTTTCAACGCGATCCGAAACAATTCCGGTTTAGTGATTTTCATCTGCGAAAAGCATCTGAAGCGGTTCCGGCAGCTCCGGAACATTTCCGGTTTTCATCCCGGAAAATTCCAGAAAGTTTCCAGAACGATTCTGGCACCCTCCAAGAATTATCAGGCATGTGCCGAAACCATTTTGACTTTATGGTGTACTCCGAAACAACTTTTCGGTTTAGTGATTTTCATCTGTGAAAAGCAACTAAAGCGGTTCCGGCAGTCCGGAACATTTCCGGTTTTTGTCTCTGAAAATCTCAGAAGTTACCGGAACAATTCTGGTACCTTCCAATAATTTCTAGGCATGTGCCGAAACCAATTTGACTTTATGGAATACCCTGAAACAACTTTTCAGTTTCACCGGAACTATTCCGATATCCTCTCCGGAACGTTTCCGTTTCGTCCGAAACTTTTTCGGTGATTTTCTCTCAGACTCCCCGTCTAGTATTCAGCAGATAGATGACCCTTAAGCGTGTGACCCTATAGGTTCGGTGAAGTATAGACATGACCCGGAACCCCTTCCGATCAATGATCAACATCGGAGCCGTGGACACCCATATTGACCCCTATACCCACACAAATGAATATTCGAGTGAACCTCCAGTTGCCGTGTGCTATTCCTGTTGCTTCGCGATATGTTACAAATACCCGAGGTGAGACATGTTGGCATCCCCGCGGATCAACAACTTGTCCACTATGCCAGTTACCTCGTTACCGGTATTGTTCTCTTTTCTCGTTCCCGTGTTCCGGCATCTCCGTGATCAAATCACAAAGTGTCTGGCCAGACGATGATGGATGCCGTAACACCGAGAGGGCCCAGAGATATCTCTCCATCGTCGGAGGAGCAAATCCCAATCTTGAGCTATCAAGTTACTTGACATACTTTTCCATGAACCCGTAAGCCGCCGTAATAGCCACCCATTTACGGATGACGTTTAACAAACCCCAAAGTTCATGAAGCAAGCATGAAGTAACTCGATACTCTCATGGTCTAAGGAATTATGCAAACGTTAACCATCTCTGTGTTATTAACCATTAACTTATGACGAATGAATCTCATAGCATAACATCAATTCGGGTCGATTCAACACAAATGTTCTTCTAACATTGTGCCCTCAAAATTGCCGGCATAGCCATGCCCATGATCAGGAAAACAAGATCATCATGCAATACTTGAGCCAGTCTTAGAGGCCAGACTAGGAATACATTTTACCGTTTATTATTCCACACGTGCATATGAGTCTTCCTCCGAGCCTCGTGGTTATTGCAGACTCGAGAACCATAGCAGTTATAGCATGGAACATAAACCTAATTATGAACAGGGAGATAATCAATAACATTTATTATTGCCTCTAGGGCATACCTCCTACAAACATATGCATGATATGAGTAATATAACCCTGCCAAGTTTGAGCATACACCTCAGGGGGGAAATAGGACTGGTCATCTGTCTCTGAATCCTCCTCTGAGGAGCTATCTGTAACCAGCAAGATATCTGCTTCAGCAGGTAGCATTGTCTGCTCTGAAGACCTTGTTTTCACTCCAGATTTTTCCATCACCGATTCAAATGGCTGATGCACAGGAAGAGTAGTTGAATAAACAAACATTGTCGACAAATGAAATACGTAATACAAAAAAAAGGATGGCATGATATAATTCACACATATGATGCCTGGCTAAACAGCATGGCATTGCATAATTCACATATATAATGCATTGCAACAAGATGGCATTGCATAATTCACATATATGGTAATTAGACACTAAACAGGTGGCATTCACACAAAGCATGTCTAAACTAAGCAAATGACATAGCAATGCAAGACACCATATGCATGATATGAGCAATATAACCCTGCCAAGTTAGAGCATACACCTTGGGGGGGAAATACGACTGGTCATCTGTCTATGAATCCTCCTCTGAGGAGCTATCTGTAACCGGCAAGATATGCGCTTCTGCAGATAGCACTGTCTGCTCTGAAGACCTTGTTTTCACTCCAAATTTTTTCATCACCGTGTCAAATGGCTGATGCACAGGAAGAGTAGTTGAATGTACTAACATTGTTGACAAATGTAATACGTAATGAAAAAAAAAGATGGCATGATATAATTCACATATATGATGACTGGCTAAACAGGATGGAATTGCAAAATACCCATATATGATCCCTGGCTAAACAAGATGGCATTGCATAATTCACATATATGATATAGAAACTAAACAGATGGCATTCACACAAAACATGTCTAACTAAGCAGATGACATATATGATGTATAAAGTAAGCAATGCAAGGCGCCATATGCATGATATGACCAACATCAGCATGCCAAGTGAGAGCAAAGACCTCAGGGAGTAAATAGGAGTGGTCTGCTCCCTTTGAATCCCCCTCTGAACAGTTATCTTCCTCTTGATTACAATCTGGAATGGGGGGAGGGGGGCTGCCATTGCGGCCACCATGGAGCGACACATGTATGACATTATATTGCCACGCAAGGCTCTTCTCTTTTGCTCTACATGTTCAGTACCATTGTGTACAATAACTGACATGCATAGGAATAAAACATAGTGAGATTATGTAAGGAATGCATGCAGAAATCCAGAGTGATGGTAGCAACTAGTGGATAGACCCAAACCAATGATAGCAGGCAGATAATAGCTCCAGTTAAAAAATACAGGTAATGGCTCCTTTACAGTTTGTTTCCCACCCAACATGAAACACATAGTAGACACCCGAGATTAAGCAGATAGTAGACAGAGATACTATTTTTTGCTGCCCCGATATGTACCCCACCACTATTTAAAAACTCAAGTTTGATTATTAGTTTGGACCTGAATCGGAGTCTAAGAGGTGAACATGACGATAAAGTAGCAGATAATATTAAGCGATGCATAACGTTACCAGACACGAAAGAGTGCAACCTCTCTTGCGGACCCGTGTAGTCCTCAAGGTCATCTGCTCAGTTGATGATGGTATGCAGTGGTGGTGGCTGCCGGCGGCGGGGAAGAAGATCTGAGGTGGCGAAAGACGGTCTGGAGGGGGGGTCTCTGCTGCGGTGGACGCTTCCGTCGTTGGAGCAGCTCAGCTGGGGTGGACGATGGCGTGCAAAAACTCTAAACACAAAGACTAGGAATATTAAACTCCTCCCCGGCAACGGCGCCATAAAAAGGGCTTGATACCTCCTTTTATTGATCCGGTATTGGAACAGAAAAGTGTATCCCGCACCTATTTCCCCAGAGGTGACCCTGGGTTATCGAACCCACGAGAGGAAGATTCCCTTGAAGCGATGGCCTCTAGCAAGCTTTTGTCAAAGTGTCAAATCCAGCTTTTGACCGGATCAAGCAAGCAAATAGTAATTCAAACACTTATAATAAAAAGAGGTACGGGTATGAGGTATTAATGCTTACAACCATGTGCGCTGAATTTGTGTTGGGACCAGATATGATCTTAATTTGTGCGCTGGAAGTCACCCATCAAGATGTGCTTGTTACGGGTAGAAGTGGGGGATGTGTCCAAATAACATCTTGACCGGCACGAGTCCTGCATCAAGAATCAGTTGTCCTACCGCAGGCCCTATCCGTCGCGCGGGGTTGCCTCGATAATTAAGATAATGAAATCAGACAAGAGCTTTGGGCGTTTAATGACTACACCTCATGTATCCCCAAAGATATGATCCATGTTACCCCTACTGAACCTTACTGTCACCGGTGTTCGGTGTAACACTTCACGGTCTCCTTGCTCCTAGCCTCACCGGTGCTCGATCTCCATGATCCTGGGTACCTGCAGGGATGAAGATCGCGGACAAGACAAGAGACATCTACGGAACAATTTTATTCTATGTACGGTTGAGATGGCATTTATTGTTTTGAAAAATAGATATATGATTCTTGATGTTTTTGCATGTTGCATTCTTCATAACTGAATCTTAGAGTTTGGTCTTGACTAGCAAATATGCCCGTGCGTTGCAACGGGAGAAAAACAATCAGATTATGCATATGTGGTAGAGATAAAAAAAAAGTCTGAAACGTATGCCAGGATGAGATCATGACCTTTAAAATGTGATTTTATAAACTACGTCTGAATCATGTCATGATGAGATAAGGAACTTCTAAAAATCATTTCAAAAGCTAAAAATGTGATGGTCTCATCACGACTTGATTCCTAAGGCGCCACAACAAAATAATTTTTGGCTGAGCAAACTGCGTTGATGGACCCTGCCTGAGCTAGACTAATGAATGATGTGTCTCGCCTTCACCTAGGGTCACGGTGTTTACCCTGACCAGTAAAACTATGGTACCAGAATAAACATAGATGTGTATGGAGGCAAATTAGATATTTAGTCATTTTCATATAGCTTACAAAAACTAATCCGTAGGAAGTTGTGTCAATTTTTTTGGGCTCAACGCTGTGCAGAACATGAAAACCTTTTTTTTACGCAACTCGCATGTACTAAATAAAATCATAAAACAACCTCTGCATATCCCAAAAAAAACCTCTATGTAAGCAGGTTAGTTTTGTTCGTTATTTACAGATATGTTTGAATTTTTTAAAACATTTTCTAAAATTTAGATTTTTTTCAAATTCCCGAATATGTTTGAATACACGATCATTTTTTCTAAAATCATGAGTATTTTTTTTTGCGAACATTTTTTTCAAAATCATGATTTTTTTTATAATATGCAAACTTTTTTTAAAAAATACTGGACATTTTATGATTTTCCAAACATTTTTTGAATTCATGAAAAATTTATGATTTCTCAGAAACAATGCGAACAGTTTTTTAAAATACTGGACCTTTTATTATTTTCCAAACATTTTTTGAATTCATGAACATTTTATGATTTCTCAAATAAAATTAAAAACTCACAACTTTTAGAAATCCCGAATTAATTTGAAGAAGGAAAAACAGAAATAGAAATAAGAAAGGAAAAAAAAAGGGGCGTCATGGCCCGGCCCATGAACGCGTGTGGGGTGGAGGAGGCACGCTCGCTGTTAAGAGAGAAAAGTAGAGGGAAAAAGAGTAGTACCTCGGATGGAACCCGGAGCCGAACCCGACGACGACGACTTTGAAAAAAAGATTGAATCGTTTTCTTCACTTATTGATGGCATTGTGAGTAATTTATGGCAACTTCGGGTGCAATTTTTATGACGTACTGCCAGAAGCAATAGCCGCTTTATTATTAGGTAAAGATGAGTATGTGCCAGACAAGCATAATATACCAGTTGCTCATGATACTAACCAAGGCCATGGTGTGGAAGCACATGGTAATAAAGCTTCAAAGTGCAAAAGAATAGAGTGGGTTTGCGAGAGATTACACAAGGAACTGAACTTGGAAGATGAACTTCCCACCATCATTGACGAACTTACGCCCTTAATTCATACAAGGGTTATAATTGTCATTTGTTAGTACCTAGGAATGTCATGACAAATTGTCATTTGCTTAGTAGCTAGCTAGGACTGAAACGGCCTTGATTTGGTACCGCCTGTTGAGGCCATGAGCAACCAAAAGCCAGCCTTTTAGCCTCTTGTGCTGCCAACCAAACATCACGTATGAAACCAACTCCTAATGCAACAGGATGCAGAACGTGGCTCTAGCCCACAGCCCAATCGACACAGGGCGGCAGGCAACCAAACAATCCATCATACTTCATTCAAGACGATCAGATACTTGAAAGATTTCCAGTTGAGAGAAACAGTATCCGGAAAAACAGATGTAAATTTCTTACACAGTGCATGACATTCGAACAAAATTTAGATGATCCTAGCACTTAATAATAACATAACTCTCAGACTCAAACATGAACACCAAGCAACAACCTAGACCTTGAAGCCTCTGCTGTTCCTCCTTCCTCTTGCCTTCTCAAACTTCCTTCCCTTCGAGCGGACATAAGGCTTGGTATGGCTGTGCGGCACACCAGGAGCCTTACCGAAGTGCCTCACTGCCTCACGGGCGTTCTTAGGACCCCTCAGGAGAACCTGTCAAGACGATTGTAATTTGTGATGATTTGCTTGGTACACAACCAACAGCAAAGAGTAATGGGCCAGTTGCAATGCCGGTATGCAATGACATATATTTGCATATTTAGAAGCGCAATATCTTGAAGAACAGGAACAACATTATGAAACAAATAGGAATTTTTACAGCGCAATTGTGTGTACAGACATGAACACTACACACAATAGGGGCAATACATGGTCGCAAAAAAGTGAGAGACAATACAAGACAAGCATTCAAACATCAAGGCTGAAACATCACAACCCAAAAAAATGTGCACTAAAATAAATCATGCCTAAAGGGTAGGCTTTGATTGCATCAAAAGCTGAAAATGCAAAATGCAATGCACGAAAACACAACAATCAATGATGCCAGTAGTGGGATCAACCAATAAGCAGAGTATTGGTCCACACTGCATAGAGCATGTACCACGAGAGTATGCATTGTATACTGTTCTTCCAAGAACACAACAAATATTCAAATATTGAAACTACATCATTCAAGAAGAAGAAAAAGGAGAGAGCTAGTGTTGTTAGAACATTTGACTGAAGGAAACCAGAAGAAGCAACCTACCATTATGTACAGAGACAAAAGAGCAGAATTTCGGTTAGATCATTTGGCACCAAAGCAATCATAATAGTGCAATGGGCTGGTAAGACAACCATATAGATTTATGCACCAGCTAAATCTCCTTGGTCCAGAGTAAGGTTCCCAAGAAGAACATAACCAATGCAAGTGTCAAAATCATTAATGATCCTAGAAAGATGTGCTGGTTCAAGGATCAGACCTATCTCAGCTTTCTCAGTCATGAATTCTCAGAAGCACAACTGGCATGCAAGCTGAAGGTTTGTATCATCACTGCCGCGTTAAACCAGAGCACATATAAAGATAATCTTAAAGAATAAAATTAAGGAAGAGTAATAATGGATGTATTAGTTCATTTTAAGATATTCAACCATTGTTTTCCCTTGTGCTTCACGGATATCAGAAGCACAGGTAAGATGCAGTCACTGCCATCAATCCAATGCAAATTTTGTTACTACACATGGACAAGAGATGAGAGATGCATGTACCATTACGTTGACACAGACCACTCAATCACAAGTGACATGACCTGCAACACTGAATGGGATAGTAGATCTAAGCACAGAAATTGGGATTTCTTCTTCATAGGATTGTGATCTGACAAGCCTAGGGTTAGCACTGTGCATGCACCAATATGCTCAGAAGGGGAAACAAACTGTACTCGGGAAACAATCATATTGCCTACTGGAGTCATAGCGATTAAAACTATTTCTGGGCACATCGGTCTATCTCCTACTTGCAAGACAGTAGCACCATGGTGATACAGGTACTTCCACCTTAGCAGGATCAAGCGAGACTGAATGAATGAAATCTTTACCTAATAATAAAGCACGGAGTGTTTCTGTCGGCTCACCGTCGTCGTCCCTTTTTGCGAAAAAGTCCTTATGTTTTTTGTTTATTGAACCCGCAGTACACGTTTAAGTCGCGGCCGAACCGTTATTTTGCATTTTCTCAGAAAACCCCCTGACATTTCAGGTAATCAACCCGCCATCCATATTTAAGTCAGCCGAATCGTTTTTTTTGTTTTAACAGAAAACCCCCTGACTTTTCGGTTAATCAATCCACAGTTTATCTAAAACAAAATTATCCATATCTTTTAAACCGTAACTCCGATTTTAACATGTTATATATGAAATTTGATTAGAAAAATGTGTAGAATCTAAATATGATGTTATTTTTAACTGTTAAATATTTTTAAAATATTATTTTTGGTGCACACTTAATCTATAGTGCACGGTCCATTGTTCTTTCGTACCGGCGGTGATCCGAATTGCAAATAAACACCCATTAAAACCAGATTGAGAGGAAAGAAAACATCGATAACCACGCATGCACAACTCTGAAAAACCTCGCGGGGAAAAACAACATATTTCTCTTCTTATTCCAAGCGAGTGTGCGTGCGCGCGCGCGAGATAGAGATGCCTTAGGACTGACCACATTCAAACGCGTTTTCGTTATGTGAGCACTGAGGCCACTGTCGGCAACACAAATGTGATGCCATGTGAAAATAAAGGACGTGGACCTATTAGGGTCTTGAGTCATGGTTATTCGGTTAAGAGCGTGTGTTATTTTCTCTCCCGTTGCAACGCACGGGCTCTTTTGCTTAATAATAATAAAGGGGTGATCGCTTCTTACCACCGTAATTTCGTCCGTTTTGATCTGTCCACCTCGCGTTCAGTTTCGTACGTCATAACGCGTTCGTCCGGTGTCGTCTGCAGATTCGAGAGTGGGCCAGAGTTTTAATGGGCCGGTAAAAAAGTTGCTCCTTATGCATGTGCTGAATTTTTTTATTTTCTTTTGTAATTAATAGTCCCACCTTGCTCCGTTAAATCAAATCTTATCAACTTATATACGGTTGACCAGTTGCAAGAATCAAGCAAGCGAAGACACCAAAAGAGGATGAGATATATGGGTAATATTTACCCTTGAGATATAAAGAAGAAATCCAAAAAAGCAGCCTGCGTGCATGCGCAGCTCGGGAGCAGAGAGACACAAAGACCCAGCTTTGGGTAGAGGAAGGAAGGAACAAAAAAGAGGGACACCCGCGGTCCAATCGAAGTATCAACGCCCGCCTGAAGACCTTGTGACACCAGCAGCAGCGGTGTGCAGAGAGGAAGGAAGTGGCGGTGGCCTGCACAGCATGGCAGAGAGATGGACAACGGCTTCGCGGGCGAGCTGGGCCGTGGCAGCTGCGTGGCCCACGCAGCGGACGAATGGGCGCAGGAGGCGGCGCTCGGCTGTCTGGGCGGCGGATCCGGCTGCTCTGGCGTGGATCCGGCGACGGGGCGCTGATGCAAGTCCCACGGTTGCTCTCAACAGGGGCTTCTGGAGATGACTCTACAAGGGGGATTTTGCTGTGTTCAGCCTTAGAGATAAGATGGGCTGAGCCTTAGAGATAAAGACCGACTGCGTAGTGTGTAGCTCCACAAGGACGTGTGGCGCACAGGCCGGGACGATTACTTCACGCACCAGTAAATATCTCGAGTACGCGGACGTGTACACATGTGTTTGTTGTCCGAACCTATATGGCACACGTTGTCAGATTTGATGCTAGATATTTTTTTAGGTTGAATTTGTCTCTGTTTGTTTTCCTTACGAATTCATATTGACGGACTATTAAGAAGTGAAAACTGTAAGACTAATATATATACACATATTAGGACAAACACAACGAAAACATATAGCTTGCACGTCCAACGAATATAAATTTTCTCCAGGCATTGCTGATCCCGATTCATAAAAGTGCATATAATAAACCTATGGAAGAACAACAACAGTTGCATCCAGGTAAAATTACTTTGAAAGTGCTGCATGCTCAACATTTTTATTGTCTGATGACATTACAAAGATTTATCAGTCGATGTGGTATGCCTTTTCACCAGGCATCGACGATCTGATCTACAATGTTATGCTGAAGTCAGACGAAAAATGTAAACGCCGGAAACATACATGCCTGGACACCGGATGAAGTATACCACTTTTTTATTATGTGATGTCAGTAAATAAAAATAAGCACTGTTTGTACTATAATTTTATTATCAGTATAGTAATCTAAAGATAGGGTTGCTCACCCGATTAGATGACTACGATTTATGTCCCATGTTTTGAACTAGCGCCCCAAAGAATCCTATTGTTAATTGATCCATCATTTTTGTCATCATCAAACTTATCATTTACATGGCCAACGTAATTCGTGATAATTGGCGTTTGTTTCGCAGCGAAGCACGTCGACTTTTTTTCTCCCGTTGCAACGCACGGGCATGTTTGCTAGTAATACAAAAAGCAGATATTTTATATGGCTGAGATGGCAAGTTGAGTTCAAATTTCGCAATGTTAAATCTGATTATGCAAACAGGATCTGAAATAGTACAGTCAGACAAGTGCCAACAACAACAAAAAGAAGTCTAGTAACAAATATAGTACTCCCTCCGTAAAGAAATATAAGAGCATATAGATCACTATTTTAGTGATCTAAACACTCTTATATTTGTTTACAGAGGGAGTATATAGCATATAAAGAACCTACCACACCACAAATATACACTGAGTTTCTTCCCTATGGATCACCGGTTGGGCATTATTAAGTATAGAAAACATTGTAATCCATAGCAATGCTCGTATGTACACAAACTTAGTGACGAGCGAGGATGAGAACATAAGTGGGCAGCAGAAATTACCGTGTTCTGGCCAAGAGGAGCACGAAGCGCCAGCTGGTCAAAGGTGAGGCATTCTCCACCGGCATTCACAATGCGGGCCCTGGCCGTCTCAGTGAACCTGAGCGCTGCCACCTTGATCGCCGGCACCTCGTAAACTCTCTTGTCGTCAGTTATGGTACCCACGACCACAGCAATTTGGTTATCCTGCACTTCCACAATTGCAAAGCCAAACAGGGTCAATCAAGCAGAGGTAACAAAACGAACCTAATCATGCATCAATGAACACCAAAGCAAACGAACAGAGACCTTGCCGTCCATGAACTTGACGAGGCGACGAAGCGAGAGCGGCGGGCGGTTGGTCTTGCTCATGAAGAGGCGCTTCAGGATCACGGCATTGAACTGGCTCTTGGTCCTCCTCACCAGGAAGCGGTAGAGCTGGACGCACATGGATCGGGGATGAGACGCTACTCAAAATTCAGAAATTCGGGCAGGAAATGAGGAGGTCCACCGGATCGAGGTGAACGTGTGGCTTACCTTCACCAGAAGCTTGAGGTAGACATCGTCCGACTTTGGCGCGGTGCGCTTGGTCCTCTTGTTACGGCCGCCGGCGACCAGGTCGATACCCTGCCACGAGAAAGGACAGGAGATGGGTCAGATCGTGTCCATGGTTACATAGATCATCGTCGACAAGGCAGGCCGGGAGATATGTTACCATGGCGGCGGCGGCGGCGGCGTAGGGGTGGGTTCTAGGGTTTTGCGGGCGAGACGAAAGAGTGAGGCTTATATAGGCTCGGCGGTGGAGTCGACTCGAATGGGTTTGTGCGCACCAGCACCAGGTCGGGAACCTGTGTAGTGTTGGGTCCGGTCCGGTGGCTTGGAGCCTTGGATCAGGGAGAATATCACATGATACCAGCACTTACATGCTCTCATAATACCAATTCAAAAAAATTAAATTTAAATGCTTCAAAAAATTCCGAAAAAAATCATGGATGTTCTCAACATATATGTCTACATACCCTAAAAAATTCAGATCCAAATTCGGATGTTGCCGAGTGTGCGGCCCGATGGCTTGGAGCCTTGGAGCCTTGCACCAGCACCAGGTCCGGTCCGGCAGACTATGCTTTTGCCCATCAGAAACATCAGCTACCGCCATTTTTTGAAAAAAAAAAGAAAAGAAAAAGAAAAACATCAGCTACCTCCTGATAGGGTGCTAGACATGCCCCGTCAACAGCCAATATATCTCATGTCGTTTCAATACAGGAAGCTCTTCTTGGCAGTGAGTGAAGTACAGTAAGACAGGAAGGACTAAATTCAGTCATCAAAGATTGCCAACATAGTAGTATATAGTATATGTCTCGCTCCAGAAGAAAGGTGGTTCGTGTTAAAATTCAAGAGAAAAATGTAACCAAGAGCAAGAGCACAATGATTGCGATTACATCTTATATATCATCTAAAATCAACAGGTTAACCAACAGAAACAGTTCAAAACTATCTACGAATATTGCTCTATATTTCCTACCGAGTATGACTTATGGTTTCTGATTGCTGCCAACAGAAAATTCACTCGCCTTCAGCATCTTCATCAGATTCAGAATCTTGGATGATTTGGTTTGTCTTGGCTCTCTTCCTCCGTGCTAACATTTCTTCCTCTTCTCCATCAGACTCAGAATCTTGGACCATCTGGTTTGTCTTACATTCTCTTCCTGCGTGCTAATACTTCCTCCTCTTCTCCATCAGATTCAGAATCTTGGACAATTTGGTTTGCATTAGCTCTCTTCCTGTGTACTAATACTTCCTCCTCTTCTCCGTCGGATTCAGAATCTTGGACGGCGTCATCATGTTGTGCACTTGCCTGCAGGTTTTCATCAGCCACATCTGGACCTTCTGCATCCTCCTCAGGGTCACTCTCAGGTGATGCAGCACTCGCTGGAGGAGAATCCCCTTCATGTTCTTCTTCTGCAGCTTTCTCCTTTGGTTGTATCCGAAAATCTCTTGCTACGCTACGCTTGGCATGCCTCAAAAGGTTCACCTTTGTGAGTTTGCTTAACTGGATTAGGTACTTCTCATAATCCTCGACCTGGAAAATAAGATCAGGAATGCATTTGCTCTCCCTTTTAATCTTCGCGAGGATTCCTTTTTTGTGTGGTTGCTCACTCTGTAACACACAAGAAAGTAAACGAGAAAACAAGAAGCTTTTAAACTGAGGTCACAGGAGCCATAAGCGTGGACAGTGTATTTATAGAGTGCCACAGACCTCTTGAAGTGTAAAGACAAAATTGTAAAGTGGAGCAGTAAGCATCCTGCAAGTTACTTCCGCCATTTTCTGAAATTTGAGACCTGGTATGAACTGCTTGTAGCCCTTAGGTGCAATCTGAGACTTTGAGATGCGAGCCAAGAGCTTGTAGAACTTTGCAGTCAGTTTCAGAAACTGCTCTGCCTGAGAATCTGAGTATGCAAAGGTAAAATCAGACTGAATAGAGGAATGTAACAATATAGGCGTTTTATGGTACTTTTTCAACCTACCCTTAAGGCTCATATGTGTGAAAGACGAAAGGACATGAACTACTGATGTTGATCTTGAGTAAAGTGCTTCCTCCAGAAACATTCTTTGCGTCCTTTCATCTGCTGGCTGATCCTCGTCAACATTAGAAGAGCCATAACCTAATGTGAGCATTGCCTTAAGCTTACCAAGACCCCATTCCAGTTCAATAAGAGATGACTCAACCATGTGAAGGAAGACAGCAACAAGTGAATTTTTTGTTTTACAATTGACAATGAGAAATGCCTCGGAAGAATCTACAGAGTCCTCGTCTCTGGAGGCTATTAATTTCTTCAACTCTGTTGTCATCTCATGCACAAGAATCATGTCATCTGGAGTTGTCATAAGATGGACAGCAAGTTTTACCATCTCTTGTGCGGTGGTTGGGCTTTGGGCAGTATTCTTTCGACATAAGCCTGCGGCCCAATGTCCCACAAGATGCCTCTGATCAGGATGCAGTTTCCTTGATATGCCAAAAATCAGTTCAGATACAGCCTGCAGAAATGAACATGAACTTTAGTTTTTCCATTTGCGAGAGAACTTTAGATTATCTACCAAAGCAAACCATTAAGATTAAATTATTCACTTGTATCTTCAATGAGGATTATTTTGTGGATAGTTATTTGTTAACACATAACATGGTATCTGGCATGACATACCCGCACATACCTAAAACAAAGAAAACCAAATCACTCAAAGACTGAGAACAGCAAGTTTGGACGGATAAGTTATCTAGAATATGAAAATGTCAACTAATCTATATCATCTACTCCCTCCGTTCCTAAATATAAGTCTTTTTAGAGATTTCAATATGGACTACATACGAAGCTTTTAGAGTATAGATTCACTCATTTTGCTCCGTATGTAGTCCATATTGAAATCTCTAAAAAGACTTATATTTAGGAACGGAGGGAGTACTACCTCCGTTCCAAAATAATTGAAGTTCTAGGTTTGTCCTAAGTCAAACTTGTTTAAGTTTGACCAAGTCTACAGAAAATATATTAAATCTAGAACATCAAATTAGTCTCATGAGATTCTTTATGAAATATATTTTTATACGATGTGTTGGTGTTGTAGATCTTAGCACATTTTTCTATAGAGTTGGTCAAACTTAAGCAAGTTTGACTTACGACAAATGTATAACTTCAATTATTTTGGAATGGAGAGAGTAGAACTGAACTGTGGCACAACTTCCGCCCAAAATAACATAAGCAGGCCAACAAGTAACATGTAAACTAGGAGCATGTGCAAATATTTCCAACGAAATGAACGGTGCAGAAGCAGAAGCATCTACTGTGCATTATGCTTATTATGCTAAATAGGTGCAACTGATCATCAGAGTTATAATAATGTAATACAGTAGAAACACAATCCATCATATGTTGCTGTCCTACTCAGATTACCATTAGGCTTACCTCGGATTCACGTGAAAGGGATTGGGAAAGGGCTCTAGCATATAACATCTTCAATATGTTCAGAAACACATGAGCGCCCCTTTTTTCTGGATTCTCAGTCACAGTAGTGTCATTGTCAAGAAGCTGGTCAGCTTCCATCATATCCTCTATATTTGAAGGAGCCGAAGATATCAGAAGATCAATAATGTCACTAGAACGGTCTTCTGATACACTTAGTTTAAAAAGTTCTTTAAAGCATGTCAATGCCAGATATAACTGATCCTTTTTGTTTTCAACTGTTTTCTTCCCTTGGGTTGTGTTCTTCTTGAATCCACCATTCTCTTGCTCTGAATCTAACATAAGCCACCATATGAGCTTCACAATTGGCTGCGCTAAGTTTTTTACATCTTCATACCGTGTTCTTCTTAGATTTCCAATGGCCAGATCACTTGCCTTAGCTGTAAGTGATCTGAACATCTCAAGACAGGCTTTCAGTACAAAGGATAATAGACTGGAGCTCTGATTCAATTTAGATTGGCTAGGACGCTGGCTGCCTTTATCATATTTATCAGCATGGCACTGTTTGGCACACATCACTACAAGCTCATACAAACTTGAATTCATAAATTCCCCCCTCTTTTCATGTAATTTCAGCAAAGAAGCATTTGAATTTTCCTTAGGTTCATTAGTCTGCCTATCTGTAGCACCTCTTGAATCCCCTCTTCTTCGTGCAACTTTCTCCCAGCTCTTGCTTGTTTTCCTCTCAAAGCCACTGTGAGCATCAACGAGCTCCAGTATTTCTTTTTCTAACTTCTCCTTTGGTTCATCAGCAGCTTCCGCTAGTTTTGAAGCGGCAAAATCAACAAAAACCTCAACGATTCCAGGCATAAAAACGTTATGACACTGGACTATCTCCAAAGATGAAGAAGCAGAACCAGCTTCTTGGGTCTGTCCTCGTTGATCTGTTATAAATCAACAGCAAACTGTAAGCATAAAAACATGTGTCATATAAAATAATAGGGTTAAGCACCAACGGGATGCCTTTATCACAAACCTTCTGTGAGGCATTTCCTCAAATACTTTTGGATATTTGATAAACCTTTCATGAACAGGTCCCTTGATGAGGATCTTCCAACCTGTTAGTAGCATAGATTAGGAATATATTATGCTTAAACCAATTAGTTAAGGATTTCAAAATGAGGAAAGAGCAAACCTCATTGTCCTGGGAAGGAGCAAAACCAAAACACTTCCAATATGCATCACGTGGTCGGTGACATTTACTATTTTGTTGAGCTCGAAGAATGCACGAGACACATGACAGTAGGCAATCCAAAGGTTCCACCATACATACTTTGGCATTCTCAACTTTAAAGCATGAATCCATTTTAAGGGGGCATTCTGCATTCTGAAGCAATTCAGGCAATAGCATCCCAAGAACAACTTTATTTGGCTTGCGAAAAGAATGTACTCGAGGGAATCTACAGTATCAAGTGGACAGAAGTGGACACAAGAATCTCTTTGGTAGTTTTACCTCTATGTAATAGTTTAGGAAGTGGGGCCACAGGAAATCAAGGACATTGTCTGCAACATCTGGATCGGAGGTAACAATTCGAATGAGACCCTCGTACAAAACCGTTTTGACTCTAGCCTGTAATAGCAGAGTAGCTATGTCAGGAACTATATCTGCATTGCTATAATGAAGGATAGAACAAATAGGTGGCACAGTATATCTGTAAGATACCTGCTGCGAAAGACATCTGCGAAGCAATCCACTTAATTCTTGAAAGAGTTCCACACCAACCTCTCGATGTATTTCAGGTTGCTGGCTAGAGCTCGGTTGACTTGATGAGTCTTCAAAAGGATTAGCTTCATTTTTCCTATACTCGCTCTCTGTTACAATCAGCTCAACTATAGCATTTGTAGCGGCAATCCGGACAGCATCCTCCCGCTTGAACATGGCCTTCCTTACTACCAATATTATGTAATCCTGAAAATTGATTCCACCACAATAATCATACCCCGGTTTACAACCACAAAAGCATGGAATACTGTGAAGGTCACAGACCTTGAGATCACGGCTGAACTTAGTGAGTGGCAAGATGCAATTGATCAGACCCGTCGATATCTTGTCATTCATGAAGGCAAAATAGTCCAGCAACTCCTTCAGGTGTGCAACGTATTCTAGCATTGGAAACGGATGACTCCGAACTAAGCATCCCAGCAACCTGTAGAAAAAGACAGAATTTACTAAAAAGAAAGTATACTCCGCAAGCTTTTAACGGGTTTTCGAGCTTCTGTTACCGAAGGACTGGTGCACTTTGCTGGGGCTTTGCTGAGAGGATCCGGAACTTGCATTGTTCAATTATCTGACCTCAAGTAAACCAATGGGAAAAAAGTAAATCAATGGAAACATGCTATGTCATATTAAACGAATCAAGCAGCTAATCATAATTGACTCCCCAACAAAAAGATCAGACCGCCTTGATCATACCTCAGTGCGTGCCATTTCGTGGGTCTCAAACAACGACTTGAGCATATTAACACCTATTTCTTCAGTGCTCATAACCCCTTCGTCTGGACCATCTTCCTCCCCTGGATCACCATTTGTGGCTTCTAACAGGAGAAAACCTACCTGAACAATGCTTGGAACGACATGCTCCCTCCCACCAATGCTCTCAGCGACCTGCATATTAGGCCCAATTTACAATCCCATAGAGAAATAAGAATCCAAGGTTGAGTATTCTGATCATCACAGATTCAAAATACAAATTCCTCACGGCTTTCAGTAGTGCCTTCTCAACACAATGAGCAGCCTCCACACTTTCCTCTTTGAGGCGATCTGGCAACCACTTGCAGCGCCTATAAGACATTGGTTACGAAACCAGCCAATCAGAACATGCTAAATACATCTCAGAACAAATATGTACGCTAAATAGTACATCCCAATTAGACAACAATGCCCTCACCTCGACATCCGATAATCCCGGCGTGATGTAGTGGCAGCGTCCCGGAGCACGCCCACAGCACCGTCATTGAACCTCCGCACGCGTGCCACGGACAGCAGTACCGCCACGGCGAATCCGTTGAGCACACCCGCGGCATTGGCCTTGACGGCGGCTACCACCTCCCTTGCCAGGTGCAGAGTCCTGCTTAACCGCGAAGGCGACGTGCATCAGGACGGTGCCCTCGACCTGCCGTGCGATGGACGGCGGGGCGCGCACACGGGCGCCGTGGCGGCCGCCGAAGAAGCGGAGGAGGCCGGCGAGGACGAGCCGGGGGTGGAGCGGTTTGGAGGCGAGGAGGAGGAGCTGATAGGCGAGTGCGGGGAGGTCCTGGACATCGGCGCCGGGGAGGAGGGAGAGAACCTTAGATAGGCAGTCGGGAACGCGGGATCGGAATGACGCGGGGAGGTCGCGCAGGAGGGAGGCGACGGCGAGGAGGGTCGGAGACGGCCAGCTCGGCGCGTTGAGGAGGGAGGAGAAGGCAGCAGAGGCGGCCGAGGGGTTTGGGGAGAGGGAGAGCAGGGCTGGGAGGAGGGAGAGGTGGTTCGGGGGGGAGGCGGCGGAGAGGGAGCAGAGGAGGTCGGCGAGGGCGTCGGGCGGGAGAGCGGGTAGGAGGGGGACCGCGGCTGAGGGTTCGCGGGAGGCGAGTTGGAGGACAGATTCCACGGTGGGCCGTGGGGGTTGCTGCGACAAGGGAGGGCCATCGACGGCGGCCGCCGACATCACCGTCCAAAGGCGTGGCTGCCGGCGGGGAGATTGGGGGTTCGGGCGGGAAGCGGGTGGGGTTTTCGCTCGCCTTCCGTGACACGAGAAGTTTTTTTTTCTTTTTCTTTTTTTTTTTTTTGTGTGCGCGCGCGCTGTGAGAAATGATCCTGCTGTTCTAAATAAAAAATAAATAAAAAATGATCCCGCTCATTATATATTCTATTTAAAAGAAAATGAGATCTCGTACGCATTAGCACTTAGGACATATTCTAACTTTGCTTCTGGCCAACTCGTCACCGGGAGGCTTCCCGATTTGAGCTTCTTTGGCCGTCGGATCTGATTTTCTACGCGTCTGGGCCGTCGGATCTTTACGGCTGTCAAATCGATTTTCATCTCGCGTCTGTTTTTAGTGGACAATGATGGGTGGGCTCACGCCGCGTGCTGGTTGGCTGGGTTGCCCGTTTCCGCGTGCGGCACGCCCAATCCGCTCCACGCATTGCACCCAATCCCTTCCTCTCGTTCCCCACGCCAGCTGCCGCGCAACTCTAGCCCCCCTTTCCCCTCGATCACCACAGCCTCTCCCTCCTCCTCCATCCCTCCTCCTCGCATCACCACGTCCTTCGCCCTAGGAGCCTCGCCGCTGCCTGCTATTCCTCCTCCACCACTGTTGCTGCTCCCCTTCACCTTGCCTTCCTTCTCTTCGTTTTCTATGCGGCCGCCGGGGAACAAGATGGAGGAAAGCCGGGTGCCTCGAACGACGGCTGCTCTTCTCCGGCTTGACCAGAACCCCGAAGGTTGGGTAAGTGCAGAGGAGCGAGCAGAGAAAATGATGCAGCCAGCCTCCTCCTCTCTCTTCCTCCCCTTCCTCTCACTCGCTTTTGGCACCCTCCTTGCCATTGGCTGCATACCCAGGTTCCTCTCTCTCTTTCTCTGTCCCTTTTTCTCTTATTTATTTGATTTGATATGAGAATAGAATCACTAGCGATATGTATTTTAGATTTAGGTCTTCAGAAAGAGTATGGGATTCACGTGTAAATTTTTAGGCCTGTAATTCACGTGTTTGTTACTCTTCAACATTCAGATCAAGAAGTATTTATATCAACTTGTTTTCAAATGACACACAGTTTTCAAGTTGTTCTTTCCATTTTCTTTAAGTATCTCCTTCGGTTAGTATGCTTGAATATCCGAAGAAGTTCTGCATTCTGACATATTCTCCTGCATCTCTCTTTATGTTCTACAGATAATTGATGAAAAATCTTTGATAAAGAAATACCAGAATGAGATCCGTAGATTAAAGGAATAGCTAGAACAGCTGAAAATGGGTATTATTACTGGAACTCCGTTAGAAGATGTTGAAGAGGATGGTATGATCCTTTGGAAACAGAAGGTGAAATGTTGTTTCACTGTTACTGGATGTCCTTGATTTTATAGTTTATATATGACATTAGTTGTGAGTGACTTGTCTTCAGCCGCTCTTGTGCCGTGAAGCATTGTGTAGAATCGGTATAATTTTGAACTAATAATGCTTTCCCTTAAGTTGGTGTATCCTCCTAACTATGGTTTGTTCATGATATGAAAAGCTAGAAGGTGGTAACGTCAAGCTGCAATCAAGACTTGAACAAGAAGAGGAAGCTAAATCTGCTTTGCTTCCAAGGATACACCACTTCATAAAACTTATCCTGGTTTTCGCAAAGGCAACCCCGACGACTTCTAGATTTTCTCTGCATCCCGGGCCAAGAAGGAGACAGTCTTTTGGGGAAGAGGAGGTCATGTTATAGATATATACTATATGATGGTAGACACTCAGTTATTTTTTTATATTAATTTTCTTTGGTTACTGGTATGCCATACTTTGGAGAATAAGTGGACAGATCCCTATTTCTGTAGATAATGGAGTTAGTAGTACCATAGTACTTCATTACAATTATCTTGGTAACTTCATATATCTAAAATTCTCCCGCTAAACCTATAGCTGGCATACCTCCTATACAGAAGGTAAGATATCATGTTGGATAATGAAAGCAATGAATTACTCACTCCCGACGAAGGATTTGGTGTGACACTTGCAAACTCTTCGAAGGAGAATAAAAAGAACCGGAAATGAATTCTTAAATGGTTCAAAATTCGGGTATGCAGATATGGCATTTTTAATAGTGTTTGGTTCGTTCGTATATTCAACTGTTCTTTTACGTAGATGCAAGTGGTATTTATTTATTTATTTTTTGCGGAAAAGATGCAAGTGGTATCAAAATAAAGAAACAATTGTTTTTTAATATGAAAATGATACATTCACACGTACATTTTTTTTATTATTCTTTTTTCCATTAATGTGATGGTGGAGCTTCTACTTTAACAAGTTCACAATGTGATAAGTCCAGTTTGACTAAATCAGATGCTCCTGCAACACACACACACACACACACACACAAAGGGATTGTCCTAAAATAATAGCAGGATGTTATAAAGAAAAATCTAACAGTACATACAAAGGTCGTTTCACACTACCTTATAAGTGATTCCTCATACCTTTACCCGGCAGAAAAGAATTTCAACCAATTTCCTTTTGTTCTGCCATTTTAATTTTTTGTCATGCGTGTTGTGCTCATCTGTTTCTAACAGCATCACAATTGTGGAGAAGTATGGTGAAACTTCAATTAAATTGGCAAGTTTATAGATTCTCTATATCAGTGCTTATCTCAGTTACTTGATAGGCTATGGCTTACCCATGCCATTTCTATTGCCCTTGTTTGTAGACGCGGTCTTACTTCAAAGACGAGTGTTTTTTTTTGCATTATTTGTACGACACATTCTATCTCAAATTGTAACGAATAACCTCTTTTGGTGCTTCACCCCCTTATGTATGATGCACATATATTCCTGGGTATAGAGTGAATGTAGGGAATGTTGCATTGTGATTAGCAAGATTCTGCATATTTAACATATCTTGAAGATCGCACATATGGCATTCATGCTAATTATGTCATTGTTCTATTGAAGTGAATAAGAACATTGTAGGGTTTGGAGATGGAGCCAGGAGGCTATCCACAGACCAAAAGAAGCCGCATTGGGGTAACAAAAAGAGCAACCCTCTAGAGGTATATCTTGGATAGCATCTATATATTTTCAATTCACTTGTTTCCATTCCATTATTCCTGCATACCATACTTTTGCAACATATTTTTACCTTTGTCCTAATGCTTCAAACAAGTACTCACTGGGACTCAAATTTGTTTTCTGATCAGGAGCGCCAAGACAAATTCAACAAACTCATGGTAACTCCTTCAAGATGTGTAATTTTGTAATATAGTTCTGACCTGAACTCTGCTGAGCACCAAAATATATACCTCATTACTCTGTGATGCACTAACACTTTTTTAGAGTCTAAGGATGCCTTGGCCTAATGCAGGGTGTGAAGAGCAATGCATCTGCCTCAGTTCAAGAGAGCAAGGCAGGCAACAAGGAGGAGGGTCTGGCGGAACTACTTATTTTGAAGTTGGATTTTGAGAAAGCATTTGACACAATTGAACATTAAACCATCAAAGAAATCCTGATTGCTAGAGGTTTTGGCCCAGGTGGCTAATGTTATGGACATGATCTTCTCATATGTGCTTCTCAATGGGGTCCTTGGCAAACAATTTATGTGTAAGAGAGGAGTCAGACAAGGGGATACTCTATCTCCCCTTCTCTTTGTATTAGTTGCTGATCTCCTACAATCCATCCTAAATATTTCCATACAACATGCTCTGATCAGTCAGCTTATTGTCACACCACACTGCCAAGATTTTCTAGTGATCCACTATGCTGATGATACTGTTATGATTATGCTTGCTTACCCATTTTAGTTGGAACAAGTTAAAAACCTTCTCATGCACTAGTATGTCTACACAGGCTTGAGGATTAACTTTGATAAGTCAGTGATGGTTCCAATTAGTACTAGACACGAGAAGATTCAAACATTGTATGGTTCCTTTCGATGCAAAGTATGCAGTTTTCCATTTACTTATCAGGGTTTGCCTTTGGAATTGACCAAACCAAGAATTGAAGAATTTCTGCCTATTATGCAAAGGATTGAAAAGAGACTGGCTGGCTACTCCAGCCTGCTATCATATGGAGACATTCAAGTATGTGTTCTCTAGCCTGCTTGTCTTCTTCATGTGCACTCTAGCTCTTCCTGATGGGGTTTGGAGAAAATCAACAGGTATCCAAGACGCTACTTTTGGAGAAAATATGACATCGAAGATAGAGGCTCTCTCATGGGATTAGGTTTGCTTGTCAAAAGATCAAGGTGGCCTGGGAATTTTGAATTTGGCCACTCACAATTAGTGTCTCTTGATGAAACGCCTCCACAAGTTCTTCAATGGGGATGATCTTCCATGGGTTCAGCTAATTTGGCACTCATGCTATGCTGATAGATGTGTGACGGATAGACCACTGGGATCTTTTTGGTGGAAAAGTGTACTTAAGCTTGTTCCTCGGTATAAACATATGGCCAAGGCAACTATTGAGAAGGGTAATTCGGTTACGCCGTGGCAGGATGCTTGATACGTCTCCAACATATCTATAATGTTTGATTGTTCCATGCTATTATAGTATCAATCTTGGATGTTTTTATATGCAATTATATATCATTTTTTGGGACTAACCTATTAACATAGTGCCCAGTGCCAGTTGCTGTTTTCTGCTTGTTTTTGGGTTTTCAGGAAATCAGTACCAAACGAAGTCCAAATGCCACGAAACTTTTTGACGATTTTTTTCTGGACAAAAGAGACCCTGGAAGCTTCGGGAGGAAGCCAGAAGCCTCACGAGGAGCCCACAAGGCAACAGGGCGCGGCCCCAGGGGGGCGCGCCCTGATGCCTTGTGTGACGCCCTCTACTCGACCGTGCACTAATCATACACGCAAACGTGCACGCTCGAGATCAGAGACTCACGGGAAGATATCACAACACAACTCTAAACTCAAATTAAAACATAAATCATCATATTACAAACCAGGGGTCACGAGGACCCGAATACATGAGTCATACACACAAATAATATCTGGGTACAGACATAGTTAGTCAAGTTTGCCTTAAGAAGGCTAGCACAAACAGCGACACAAGATCGAAAAGGCGAAGGCCTCCTGCCTAGGGCCTCCAAACTACTCCTGGTCGGCTGGCTCAACCCAGTAGTACGTGCCTCCGGGGCTCTCCTGGTAGTAGTCTCCTGCGGTGGTGTCTGGCTCCGGGACCCCGTCGTCTGATTACAGCAGGCAGGTATGGGGGAAAAAGATAGCAAAGCAACCGTGAGTACTCATCCAAAGTACTCGCAAGACTGACATCAGAACTATGCTAATATGCATCGGTATCAAAGGAATGGGGCTATATCTTTGGACTGAACTGCAGAATGCCAGAATAGAGGGGGAGAAGCCTAGCCTATCGAAGACTAGCATCTTGAAGCAATCTTGCAGCATCAGAAGAGAGTAGAACACAGTAACATATAATAGTGGTTATGCAGTAGCAGCGCCCTGAGATCCTTTCTCGACTCCCTGCGAGAAAGCGATCCCGAGAGCAGTATTAACAGTTATTATTAAATCAACAACAGTTTGTAGTTTTAGTGGATCAGGATACAACTCCGAGCGTCCTGTTACCATGGACACGGCTATTCGAATAGATAAATTCCCTGCAGGGGTGCACCACTGTTACCCAACATGGTCGATCACATCTGGCCGGACACACTTGCTGGGTAATGCCCGGCCTCGGGTGATCGACACGACGCAATCCTACCTAGGCTCAACAGAGAGGTCAGCACGCCGGTCTAAATCCTAAGTGCGAAGGGGTCTTGGGCCATCGCCCTTTGCACTCCTGCACGTTGTGAGGGTGGTCGGGGCCCACGCGCGACACTGAATACACCAGTGACGTAACCAGCCCACCCCAACAATCAGCCCGCATCTCTGAGCTGTGACATCTGAAGAGCTTTCGGCTGATACATACGACATAGAGCGTCCCATAACCATTATCCCACGTGGTGGTAGTGCGTATAGGGCCAACGACCCACTCAGATCAAATACCCAAATCCGTTAGGCGTATTTAGTAGCTCGCAGAGACGAACAGGATTCCTGTCGCTCTGACTTGGTAACACACGACTCGCGGGTGCTCTTGGAGCCGACCCGTCTTTATCAAATGACAGTAATAAAGCCCAAGTACCCATGTGTCCAAGGTATCGAGAAGGAATCCGAGGAATCACCCTTGATGGATTCCCACTCGAAGTATCGGTCAAGGTGAACCCGGAGGAATCACCCTTGATGGATTCACACAAGAGGAGTTGCACGACGGAAGCTTTAGCGGAGATGATGAAAGAGGAATCACCCTCGGTAACCCACAACCGGATAGCTATTCTACAGAGACATCATCGGAAGTGAGATAAGAGGTATCACCCTCGGCACTCGGTGGTAGCTCTGCAGAGTCGAACAACTTAGGGGGAATGTGCGGTGATGTGTTGGTCTCTGACCGTCGATCATACTGATCGAGTCACTGGTGGAAAAGCGTGGCAACAAGGACAAGGATGTGGGGCCATTGATGTATCACTAACCAGCCTATACTAAGCATATAGGATAATAGGTAAAGTATCAACAACAGGTTACAAAACCAGGCTATGCAGCAGCATAGGAACTATTGGAACAGTAGCAGAGGCAATTCTAATGCAAGAATAAGAGGGAAAGAATAGGCGATATCTGGATGATCAAGGGGGTTTGCTTGCCTGGAAGCTCTGCTGAGAGGGGCTGGTCGTCTGAAGGCTGCTCGTCTGGAGCGTAGTCGTACTCAGCTGCGTCGGCGGCGGTCTCAGCGTCTATCGGGAGAGAAGGAGGGGGAAGAAACAATAAATTCATGGCAATAATGCAACAGCGATGCATGACATGCCTAAATGATATGCAGAGGTGATATATTGCCTTTCTAAATATTTTAGAGGAATTAGGAATTTATTTGGATTTATTTTATCAAGGTTATGCACTATTCATCAATCGAATACGGGCAAAAAGTTCCATGTTCAGTATGTTAGAGGGGTCTGGCAGGTATGTGGGTAGGATATTCGGATTCTTCACATTTTTCTGATCATTTTTCATATATAAATTATTTTCATCCGAGTTACGGTTTATTTTATATGATTTTTCAAAGTTTTATTGAATTTCTAGAATTAATTTAATTATTAAATTCGAATTATCCGAAACAGTGTCGGATGACGTCATCATGACGTCACAATGATGTCAGCGAGTCAAACCCGGCTGACCACAGTCAAACCTGACCAGTGGGTCCCACTGGTCAGTGACTCGCTTAATTAATCAGAGGTTAATTTATCTAATTAACCCAATTAGCTAGTGGGGCCCATATGTCAGTGTCTAATTAACTAAATAATTTAATTAACAGATTAATTAGTATTTTTATTAATTATAAAACCGTTTTAACAGTGTGGGGCCCGCGTGTCAGTGACACGGGCTGCCCAGTCAGCACCGTTGACTGGTCAACCCAGTCAACGGGGCCAGTGGGGCCCAGCGGTCAGCGACTCAGGGGGTCCCACATGTAATTATAAAACCGTTTTAACAGTGTGGGGCCCGCGTGTTAGTGACACGGGCTGCCCAGTCAGCACCGTTGACTGATCAACCCAGTCAACGGGGCCAGTGGGGCCCAGCGGTCAGCGACTCAGGGGGTCCCACATGTCGGGCCACGTCGGCGGTGGCCGGCGGCAAGCCGCCGGCGACGTCGAAACGCGGCGGCGTCCTCGGGTGCTCGCCGGAATGGCGCTATAGGCGTCCAAACGGAGCGTGGCTGGGCTCGTTCGAACGAGTAGAACGAGCCACGTCGAATGGTGGCGGTGCCGTCGCCGGAGACGGCCGGAATCGACGCCGGCGACGAGGTCAGCGGCGGAGCGTTTCGGGCGACGGCGGATTCGGCGTTTGCGGGCACGGCGAGGCGCGTGGGCTAGCGCGTTGGGGTCCTACGGCTGCGCTGAGCTCGATGCCGAGCTCGAATGAGCTTGACGGCGACTAAGTGGACGGCGACGAGCTCGTCGGCGGAGCTGGGTTCGGACGGCGACGACAGAGGCGGCTACGAGCGCGGAGAGAGAGGGGAAAGAGAGGGGAAACGCGCGCAAGCTCACCGGGAGCCTGTAGGTGAGCAACGTGGGCGCGGGGGAGGCTCAAGGTAGTCGGATTCGTCGCCGGAGCTCGGCGATGCCGAGGAAGAAGAAGAGAGCGTCGAGCTCGTCTCGGTGGCTCCTGGCTCGAACGAGAAGCAGGGGAGGAAGTAGCGGTCTTCGGCGGAGCGGTCGGACTCGGAGAGACGGCGGGAGGAGCTCGGTGGCCGCGCTAGGTCTCGGCCATGGCGACGGCGACGTTTCGGGTGAGCTCGCCGCGGTGGATCTGGGGCGAGAGAGGGGCAGCTGCGAGGGGGAGAGGGCGAGGGCGAACCCTAGGGCGTCGGGGACGGCCTTATCGACGCCGGGGAGCCGCGGGATGGCCGGCGCGTGGCGATCGGCGTTCGGGCACGCGCGCGCGTCTACAGCTGCCCAAGGAGGGAGACGACCTGTGCAGCTGGGCTGGGCTGCACTGTGCTACTCAAAGCCCAGTTGCACAGTGGGTTTTTACCGTTTTTCTTTTTCATTTTCTGTTTTCTGTATTCTTTTCTGTTTTGTAAATTATTAGGCCACTAAATGACTTTTGTAAAATATGAGATTATGCCACATAAATATGATGCAATATTTAGCACTGTCAGAAAAAGGTTTGGTGAATAAATGATTTCATTTGATTTTTATTTAAATGAAATGGATTAATTATGGCTGTCTTGATACTGTTTTGATGATGTTAGAGTCATCTAGGGAATTTAGGTGATGTTATTTTTCTTAACATAATTAGTTATGGATTATTTGCTATTTAAGGAACATTTTAGTTTCCAAATTGGAACAACTTTTATTTTCACTTTAAATTTGAATTGGAATTTGAAATGAGATATGATGTAAAAGAATGATCAGGCACTGTTAAACATGATGACTTGGCATTATCAGAAGGTGATCACTGTAGCTTAATTACAAGGGGTGTTACACCTTGTGGGCCCCTTGTGGCTCCTTTTGACCTAATTCCACTTCTGTAAATTCTCAAATATTCAGAAACCAACAGAGAGCCACCCCGAAAAACTTTTACGCCGCCGCAAGCCTCTGTTCTTCCACGATCCCATCTGGAGTCCTTTTCCGGTACTCTGCCAGAGGGAGAATCGATCACGGAGGGCTTCTACATCAACCTTGCTGCCCTTCCGATGATGTGTGAGTAGTTTACCACAGACCTATGGGTCCATAGCTAGTAGCTAGATGGCTTCTTCTCTCTCTTTGATCTTCAATACCATGTTCTCCTCGATGTTCTTGGAGTTCTATCCGATGTAATCTTCTTTTGCGGTGTGTTTGTTGGGATCCGATGAATTGTGGGTTTATGATCAGATTATTCATGAGAAATATTTGAGTCTTCTCTGAACTCTTTTATGCATGATTGTTATAGCTTTGTATTTCTCTCCGATCTATCTGTTTGGTTTGGCCAACTAGATTGATTTATCTTGCAATGGGAGAGGTGCTTTGTGATGGGTTCAATCTTGCGGTGCTCAATCCCAGTGACAGAAAGGGACATGACACGTATTTGTATTGTTGCCATTAATGATAAAAAGATGGGGTTTAATCATATTGCTTGAGTTTACTTTGTCTACATCATGTCATCTTGCTTAAAGCGTTACTCTGTTTCATACTTAATACCCTAGATGCATGCTGGATAGCGGTCGATGGGTGGAGTAATAGTAGTAGATGCAGGCAGGAGTCGGTCTACTTGTCTCGGACGTGATGCCTATATACATGATCATTGCCATGAATCCGTCATAATTATTTGCTTTTCTATCAATTGCCCAACAGTAATTTGTTTACCCACCGTATGTTCTGCGCTCGAGAGAGAAGCCTCTAGTGAAAACTATGGCCCCCGGGTCTACTTTTATCATATATTAAAATCCAAAAATACCTTGCTGCAATTTATTTACCTTTATTTTATTTAGTATTTTACTTTATCTATTTATCACTATCAGAATTAATCCTAACAAATAACCGCTAAGAGGATTGACAACCCTCTTATTTGCGTTGGGTGCAAGTGTTTGCTTTTGTGTGTGTAGGTGCTGCTAAAGGGTTTTGTGTGGTTCTCCTACTGGATTGATAACCTTGGTTCTTAACTGAAGGAAATACTTATCTCTACTATACTGCATCATCCTCTCCTCTTCGGGGAAATACCAACGCAGTCTACAAGTAGCAATGATTGGGGGGCTAGCAATATTAAAGAAATATATCCTGAGCTATACTCTTTCACCCTCAACCATCACATTTCTATTAGAGAGTTTATGGTTTCCCATTATCCTTTTGCACACTTTTATACACCACTTTCAGAACAGGTTTTTCAACATTTTCAGACCCTCCAAAACACTATGCAAACTATTCAATTAACTGATGCTCAGGAAAAATGAAAATACCCCTGGAATAGCTTCTCTTTCTCTCCATCAAGATGAATAAATGGTGCTCCAATGGGCCATCGCTGCTCCCATTTTTAGAAAACTTTGGAAGAATAGCACCACGCTCAGATATAGAATCTTCTTTTGGCTGATCTTGCATGACAAAATCAACACTAGGAATTTGCTCCATAGGAAATCCTTCTTCCTGCAATCCTATGTCTATGAGTTATGCAATTCTGTTTCTGAAGAGACTGTCCTTCATCTTTTTTGGGATTGTTCCTTTGCCCTGAAATATTGGGATTGCTTGATTAACAGTATGAAGAGAGGCAATCAACTATGGATGAGATCATGCTCCTTGCAAGAACTTCCACCCAAATTGCCATGGAAATTGTTATTATGGCTTGCTGGAGTATCTGGATGTAGAGAAACTCTAAATGAAGGCTCAGATACCTTCCATATTTTCATGGAACAAACTACTCAGGTATGACCTCTTGCTGGTTAAGCATAGAATCAAGAGGCCTTCCGTAACTGGATTGATCAGTACCTCACTTAAGCTCCATTGAACATTTTAGGCTTTCCTAGAACTGGCGTTGGTTAACTTTGGTTCATGGTTTAAAACAAACGAGACTATGTGCTACTAGTTTTTTTATAAAGGGAATATATAATATCGTGCACATACCAATTACATCTAGCCTCTGAACTAACAAGATGCCTAAAAACATCCAGGATGCACACATCCAAAAATGAAAAAAAATGAAAAAAAAACCTGCCATGGTGATCAATCACTTCTACTTGTGAACTGCGTTGGGATTTCCCCGAAGAGGAGAGGATGATGCAGTACAGTAGAGATAAGTATTTCCCTCAGTTAAGAACCAAGGTTATCAATCCAGTAGGAGAACCACACATATCCTCGTTAGCGGCACCTACACACAAAAGCAAACACTTGCACCCAACGCAAATAAGAGGGTTGTCAATCCCCTTAACGGTCACTTGCAAGGATTAATTCTGATAGTGATAGATAAAAAGATAAATTGCAAAAGGAAATAAAAGTAAATAAATTGCAGCAAGGTATTTTTGGATTTTAATATATGATAAAAGTAGACCCGGGGGCCATAGTTTTCACTAGAGGCTTCTCTCTTGAACATATAGCATACGGTGGGTAAACAAATTACTGTTGGGCAATTGATAGAAAAGCACATAGTTATGACGGATTCATGGCAATGATCATGTATATAGGCATCACGTCCGAGACAAGTAGACCGACTCCTGCCCGCATCTACTACTATTACTCCACTCATCGACCGCTATCCAGCATGCATCTAGAGTATTAAGTATAAAACAGAGTAACGCCTTAAGCAAGATGACATGATGTAGACAAAGTAAACTCAAGCAATATGATTAAACCCCATCTTTTTATCCTTAATGGCAACAATACAAATACGTGTCTTGTCCCTTTCTGTCACTGGGATATAGAACACCGCAAGATTGAACCCATCACAAAGCACCTCTCCCGTTGCAAGATAAATCAATCTAGTTGGCCAAACCAAATGGATAGATCGGAGAGAAATACAAAGCTATACCAATCATGCATAAAAGAGTTCAGAGAAGACTCAAATATTTCTCATGAATAATCTGATCATAAACACACAATTCATCGGATCCCAACAAACACACCGCAAAAGAAGATTACATCGGATAGAACTCCAAGAACATCAAGGAGAACATGGTATTGAAGATCAAAGAGAGAGAAGAAGCCATCTAGCTACTAGCTATGGATCCGTAGGTCTGTGGTAAACTACTCACACATCATCGGAAGGGCAACAAGGTTGATGTAGAAGCCCTCCGTGATCGATTCCCCCTCCGGCAGAGTACCGAAAAAGGCCTCCAGATGGGATCGCGGAAGAACAGAGGCTTGCGGCGGCATAAAGGTTTTCTCGTCTGGCCCTCTGTTGGTTTCCCAATATTTGAGAATTTATAGAAGTGGAATTAGGTCAAAAGGAGCCACGAGGGGCCCACAAGGCATCAGGGCGCCCCCCCGGGGCCACGCCCTATTGCCTTGTGGCCTCCTCGTGAGGCTTCTGGCTTCCTCCCGAAGCTTCCAGGGTCTCTTTTGTTTAGAAAAAAATCATCAGAAAGTTTCGTGGCATTTGGACTTCGTTTGTTACTAATTTCCTGAAAAACCAAAAACAGGCAGAAAACAGCAACTGGCACTGGGCACTAGGTTAATAGGTTAGTAAAAAAATGATATATAATTGCATATAAAACATCCAAGATTGATACTATAATAGCATGGAACAATAAAAAATTATAGATACGTTGGAGATGTATCAAGCATCCCCAAGCTTAATTCCTGCTCGTCCTCGAGTAGGTAAATGATAAAAACAGATTTTTTGATGTGGAATGCTACCCAACATGTTTATTATGTAATCTCTTTATGGCATATAAGTTGTGAAGCGATGAATTAACAATATCAACATAATAATATCCATGAACATAAGAAGCATAATCATTAACTTTCAAAATATACGATCCTTAATGAGTGTTATCCCTACTCACTTTCTCATATTAATCATGGCATGACTCTATCTTCACCGCAAATATATAAATAGTGAGCACCCCGGTGTTAAACCAGGCAATTGGATCATACTTCTAACGCGCTTCAGCATTTTCAACTCTCACGCAATACATGAGCGCAAGCCATGGATATAGCACTAGGTGGAATAGAATGCGGTGGTAGGTATCAAATAATGGAAAGGAGAAGAAGAAAGTCTCGCATCAACTTGGCGGATCAACGGGCTATGGAGATGCCCATCAATCGATATCAATGCGAGGAGTAGGGATTGGCATGCAACGGATGCACTAAGAGCTATAAGTGTATGAAAGCTCAAACTGAAAACTAAGTGGGTGTGCATCCAACTTGCTTGCTCATGAAGACCTCGGGCATTTGAGGAAGCCCATCATCGGAATATACAAGCCAAGTTCTATAATGAAAAATTCCCACTAGTATATGAAAGTGACAACATAAGAGACTCTCTATATGAAAAACATGGTGCTACTTTGAAGCACAAGTGTGGAAAAGGGTAGTAACATTGCCCCTTCTCTCTTTTTCTCTCATTCATTTTTTTTGCTGGGCTCCTTTTGGCCTCTCTTTTTTTCTTCTTCTCTTTTTTTTCGTCCGGAGCCTCATCCCGACTTGTGGGGGAATCATAGCCTCCATCATCCTTTCCTCACTGGGACAATGCTCTAATAATGATGATCATCACACTTTTATTTACTTACAATTTGAAATTACAACTCGATACTAGAACAAATATGACTTTATATGAATGCCTCTGACAGTGTACCAGGATGTGCAATGATCTAGCGTAACATGTATGAAAAATGATGAATAGTGGCTGAGCCACAAATACTATGTCAGCTATATGATCATGCAAAGCAATATGACAATGATGATGTGTGTCATATAAACGGAACGGTGGAAGTTGCATGGCAATATATATCGGAATGGCTATGGAAATGCCATAATAGGTAGGTATGGTGGCTCTTTTGAGGAAGGTAAAAGGGGTTTATGTGTGAAAGAGTGTATCATATCACGGGGTTTGGATGCACTGGCAAAGTTTGCGCCAACTCTGGAGGTGAGAAAGGGCAAGGCACGGTACCGAAGAGGCTAGCAAATTACGGAAAGATAGGAGTGCGTATAATCCATGGACTCACATTAGTCATAAAGAACTCACATACTTATTGCAAAAGTCTACTTAGCCCTCAAAGCAAAGCACTCACCACATGCCCCTAGGAGGAGGGTTGGTAGGAGTTAACCATCACGCGACCCCGATTATAACAACACTCAAGGATTTCATTTCAGACATATAAATGCTCCAACTTCCGCGCCATGCCACGACTAATATTTAGTTGAATATGTCATAACAAACTTTAATACCGATATTTCTACTAACCAATGATCATGAACCTATATCCTTTCATATTACGACATTAATAAAATTAACCATGCACTTCATACTTAGTGATCTACATGAAGGTTTTTATTATATCCCCCTTGGATACCTTATCATATCAGGACCATTCTTTTAACATGTGCAAATTGCCATTACTATATATTAGACTCTCAAAAAGATATAAGTGAAGCATGAGAGTGCAACTATTTCTTTAAAATATAACCACCGCCGTGCTCTAAAAGATATAAGTGAAGCACTAGAGCAACTGCCTAGCTCAAAAGATATAAGTGAAGCACATAGAGTATTCTAACAAATCACGAATAATGTGTGTCCCTCTCAAAAAGGTGTGTTCAGCAAAGATGATTGTGGCAAACTAAAAAGCAAACAAAGAAAATAAAACTATAGTACAAGACGCTCCAAGTAAAACACATATCATGTGATGAATAAAAATATAGCTCCAAGTGAGTTACCGATAGATTGTAGACGAAAGAGGGGATGCCATCCGGGGCATCCCCAAGCTTAGATGCTTGAGTCTTCCTTGAATATTACCTTGGAGTGCCTTGGGCATCCGCAAGCTTAGGCTCTTGCCCCTCCTTATTCCTTTATCCATCGTAGTCTCACCCAAAACTTGAAAACTTCAACACACAAAAGTCAACAGAAACCTCGTGAGATCCGTTAGTATAACAAATAAATCTTAAACTTTAGGTACTGTTGTAAATTGATTCATATTTAATATTGGCATAATGCTACTGTACTCCAACTTCTCCATGACTTATACCCCCCGATACAATCCATAGATTCATCAAAATAAGCAAACTATGCAACAAAAACAGAATCTGTCTAAAACAGAACAGTCTGTAAAGATCTATTTAAAAGCTATACTTATGTAACTCCAAAAATTCTGAAAAATTAGGAAAACGTAAAACATTCATATACCAATACTGTGTAAAAAATTCAGAATTTTATCACGCTCCAGTACATAATGAAAATTCCAGAACTAAGCGCAAAAGTTTCATTTTTTCAAACAACATCAATTATACTATCATCCCAATCATCCCAAAGGCATTACTTGCCATGATAACCCACAAGTATAGGGGATCAATTGTAGATTTTTCGATAAATAAGAGTGTCGAACCCAGTGAGGAGCTAAAGGTAGAATTAATATTCCGTTCAAGTTCTATCGACCACCGATACAACTCTACGCGCACTTAACGTTCGCTTTACCTAGAACAAGTATGAAACTATTTTGTAGGTGATAGGATATGTTTGCAAAACTAGAAGTACTTTGAGAGAATAAAACTACGAGTAATTTGTAAGATAATAAAATTTAGTTGTTTAGTAGAAAGCTTTTGTAACACAAGAGAATGATTTGTCCCTAGGCAATCGATAACTAGACCGGTAATCATTGTTGCAATTTTATATGAGGGAGAGGCATGAACTAACATACTTTCCGTACTTGGATCATATGCACTTATGATTGGAACTCTAGCAAGCATCCGCAACTACCAAAGATCATTAAGGTAAAACCCAACCATAGCATTAAGTATCAAGTCCTCTTTACTCCCATACGCAACAACCCCCTTACTCGGGTGTAAGCTTCTATCACTCTAGCCGCCCACCATAAGAGAATTATGAACGTATTTTAAACCCTACAGCGGGGATCTCTCACGCTTGCGTGACACGGAGGGCACCATAGGACAGCACCAAAGTAAAACATACAACTCAAACCAATCACGATCATCAATTAACCCATAGGACAAAACGAATCTTCTCAAACATCATAGGATGGCCACACATCATTGGATAATAATATGTAGCATTAAGCACCATGTTTAAGTAGAGATTACAGCGGGGAGAAGAGGTGTTACACCGCTGCATAGAGGGGGAGAGAGTTGGTGTTGACGGCGGCGAAGTTGTTGGTGTAGATCGCCGTCACGATGATTGCCTCGGCGGCGTTCCGGCGCCACCGGGTGAGAGGGGGAGAGAGCCCCCCTCCTTCTTCTTCTTCCTTGATCTCCCCCCTAGATGGGAGGAGAGTTTCCCCTCTGGTTCTTGGCCTCCATGGCACCCGGAGGGGCGAGAGCCCCTCCGAGATTGGATCTCTCTCTCTCTCTCTCTCTTCTCTTCTGTTTCGCGTTCCTGTTTTCTGGCCCTTCACCGTTTCTTGAATTCCCGGAGATACGTAACTCCGATTGGGCTGAAATTTTTACATGATTTTTTCCCCGGATATTAGCTTCCTTGCGGCCGAAGAAGGGCACCAACCGACCTACGAGGGCCTCACGAGGCACCACGGCGCGCCGGACCCCCCTAGCGCGCCCTGGTGCCTCGTGGGGCCCACGAGCACCGCCTTACATTGATTCCACCTCCCAAAAATCACATATATTCCAAAATAATTCTCCGTAAAATTTTATTGCATTTGGACTTCGTTTGATATGGATATTCTGCGAAACAAAAAACATGCAACAAACAGGAACTGGCACTAGGCACTGGATCAATATGTTAGTCCCAAAAATAATATAAAATGTTGCCAAAAATATATGAAAGTTGTAGAATATTGGCATGAAACAATCAAAAATTATAGATACGACGGAGACGTATCAGCATCCCCAAGCTTAATTCCTGCTCGTCCTCGAGTAGGTAAATGATAAAAAAGATAATTTTTGATGTGGAATGCTACCTAGCATAATCTTGATCATATTATCTAGTCATGGCATGAATATTAAGACATGAGTGATTCAAAGCAATAGTCTATAATTTGATATAAAGACATCAATACTCAGGCATCCCAACAAACAATCATGCCTTTCAGAATAAAAATGCTAAAGAACGCTATCCCTACAAAATCATATAGCCTTGTCATGCTCCATCTTCTTAACACAAAATATAAATCATGTACTACCCCGGTGTCAGCCAAGCAATTGGTTCATACTTTTTAACGCACTTCAGCTTTTTCAACCCCCAAGCAATACATGAGCGCAAGCCATGGATATAGCACTATGGGTGGAATAGAATACGGTGGTAGAGATAATATGGAGAAGACAAAAAAGGAAGAAAGTCTCACATCGACGCGGCTAATCAACGGGCTATGGAGATGCCCATCAATTGATGTCAATGCAAGGAGTAGGGATTGCCATGCAACGGATGCACTAAGAGCTATAAGTGTATGAAAGCTCAAAAATAAAACTAAGTGGATGTGCATCCAACTTGCTTGCTCATGAAGACCTCGGGCATTTGAGGAAGCCCATCATCGGAATATACAAGCCAAGTTCTATAATGAAAAATTCCCACTAATATATGAAAGTGACAACATAGGAGACTCTCTATATGAAGAACATGGTGCTACTCTGAAGCACAAGTGTGGAAAAGGATAGTAACATTGCCCCTTCTCTCTTTTTCTCTCATTTTAATTTTTTTGTTTTCTCTTCTTCTTTTTTTCTTTTTTTTCTTAGGCTCTTTTTGGCCTCTTTTTTTTCTCATTTTTTTATTTTCGTCCGGAGTCTCATCCCGACTTGTGGGGGAATCATAGTCTCCATCATCCTTTCCTCACTAGGACAATGCTCTGATAATGAATAATGATGATCACCACACTTCTATTTACTTATAACTCAAAAACAATTACAACTCGATACTAGAACAAAGTATGACTCTATATGAATGCCTCTGGCGGTGTACCAGGATGTGCAATGATCTAGCGTGGCAAAGATATCAAAAAATGGACAAGCCATGAAAATATCATGCTAGCTATCTTACGATCATGCAAGGCAATATGACAATGACTGCTCAAATCATGTATATGATGATGATGGAAGTTGCATGGCAATATATCTCGAAATGGCTATGGAAATGCCATAATAGGTAGGTATGGTGGCTGTTTTGAGGAAGATATAATGAGGCTTATGTGTAATAGAGCATATCATATCACGGGGTTTGGATGCACCGGCGAAGTTTGCACCGACTCTCGAGGTGAGAAAGGGCAATGCACGGTACCGAAGAGGCTAGCAAATTGCGGAAAGGTAAGAGTGCGTATAATCCATGGACTCACATTAGTCATAAAAAACTCACATACTTATTGCGAAAGTTTATTAGCCCTCGAAGCAAAGTACTACAACGCATGCCCCTAGGGGGGAGGTTGGTAGGAGTTAACCATCGCGTGCCCCCGACCTCCACGCAAAGGAAGACAATCAATAATAAATCATGCTCCAACTTCTTAGCATAACGAGAGACTATACGTGCATGCTTCGGGAATCACAAACCTTAACACCAATATTCTTACTAAACCACAATCATTCACTAGTACCTCCCACATGTTACCATCTCTATATCGCAAAACTATTGCAAGGAATCAAACTTATCATAGTCAGTGATCTACAAGTTTTATGTAGGATTTTATGACTAACCATGTGATTGACCAATTCCTGTTGATTCTCTAAATAGATATAAGTGAAGCAAGAGAGTTTAATTCTTTCTACAAAATACTTGCTCTAATAAATATAAGTGAAGCAAAAGAGCATTCTACAAATAACGGTTTTCTATATGAAGAGAAACAGGCATCCAAACTTCAAATGATATAAGTGAAGCACATGAAGCATTCTATACAGCCATACTCAAAAGATATAAGTGAAGTGCAAAGAGCATTCTATAAATCAACCAAGGACTATCTCATACCAGCATGGTGCATAAAAGAAAAGGGAAAAATAAACACAAAAGACGCTCCAAGAATTTACGCATATCATGTGAACAAAACAAAAACCGAAACATACCAATACTTGTTGAATAAAGATGGGATCCTTCCGGGGCATCCCCAAGCTTAGACGCTTGAGTCTCCTTGAATATTTACTTGGGGTGCCTTGGGCATCCCCAAGCTTGAGCTCTTGCCTCTCCTCATTCTTCTCATATCAATACCTTCTTGGTCTTTGAACACTTCATCCACACAAAACTTAACAAAACCTTCGTGAGATCCGTTAGTATAATAAAGCAAATCACTACTTTAAGTACTGTTGCAAACCCATTCATATTTTATTTTTGCATTATACCTACTGTATTCAAACTTCTCCATAGCTTATACCTTCCGATACAATCCATAGTTTCATCAAAACAAGCAAAACAATGCATCAAAAACAGAATCTGTCAAAAACAGAATCTGTCAAAAGCAGAACAGTCTGTAGTAATCTGAACATTGACCATACTTCTGTAACTCCAAAAATTCTGAAACATTAGGAAAAAATAAACAATTTGCATAGAAGTACTGTGTAAAAATTTCAGAATTTTGGCACATTCCAGTAAAAAATGTAAATTCACGCACTACAGCAAAAGTTTCTGTTTTTGCACCGCACACACCAAACAAGCAATTTAAACATCCTAACGGTAAATCTTGGCACATTATTTTTATAATATAATGGATTTGTACAAGGGGATAATTATTTTTGTTGAAAAGTTTCTGTAATTCAAGATTTGCAAAGTTTCCATGGGCATGAACAAAGTTCAAGGAGCTCCCCCACTTCAACGGTGTTCGTCTTTCTTACTTTCACTTTCCTTTTTGAAAAGTTTTAGGTTCCCCTCTATATTTTTTTGTTTTTAAACATTTTAAAAGCACACAATATAATAAAATGACTCTCTAAAACTTCCGGGTTGTCTCCCTGGCAGCGCTTTCTTTAAAGCATTAAGCTGGCATAAAGTGCTCAAGTAATTGATCCACCCGGATCCCAAGGTATATCAAAGCCAATTTTAATTAACAATGATTTGTAATTTAGTAGTGAGCACAAAGTAATATAAATCATGTAACAATGAAGTCTAACTCTCTTCCTATGCATCAGCATGTCGTAAAAGAACAATTCATGCACATCAAGTAAAGGCCAATGCATAGCATAAGTAGTTTCTTGCAATTTTATCGTATTGGAAACATAGAGAGGTAGAGATGTAGTTCCTCTCTCATAATAATTGCAAGTAGGAGCAGCAAGCACATGCATATTATATTCATCAAAATTATCATGTGTAGTAGTAAAACACAACCCATCAATATAATCCTGAATAAGAGCAAACTTCTCCGATATAGTGTAGTTGGGAGAATTCAAAAAGATAATAGGACTATCATGTGTGGGTGCAATAGCAACAATTTCATTCTTAACATAAGGAACTATAGCAAGTTCATCTCCATAAGCATAATTCATATTGGCATCATGGCCACAAGCATAGCAAGCATCACTTTCATCAAAAAGAGATATTTCAAACGAATCCAAGGGATCATAGCAATTATCATAGCATTCATCCTTCGGTAAGCACGAAGGGAAATTAAACAATGTATGAGTTAAAGAGTTACTCTCATTATAAGGTGGGCACGGGTGATCAATCCGCTCTTCCTCCTTTTGTCCTTCGCTCTCCTCCTCAATTTTTTCATCTAATGAGCTCACAGTGTCATCAATTTCTTCTTCCATAGATTCCTGCAAAATATTAGTCTCTTCTTGGACAGCGGAGACTTTCTCAATAAATTCATCAATATCAGCATTGTATTTATAATTCTCATAACAATATTTAAGTATAGCAAAATTTTCAGATCTGTAAACAGCATCATCACAATCTTCATACTTTTCAAACAAAGATTCAATTTCATAAGCACCCTTAAAAGCAACAAATTCTTCTATTCGTTCCACATCATAGTAATCATATATACCATTAGCATAAGAAGCCAAGGTTTCATTATCATTAAATTCACATGAAAAGGGAAGGTGTGGAGCCTTCATCTTAGAGCAACAAGTATAATCATATCTTAAGCATAAATTCCGAGCATACCAATGCAAATAATGAATTTGATCCCATAAGAGTTTCCCTTTTTGAGACAAGCAATAATCCCTAAAGTATTCACGTTGATCCAACGTGTCTCCCATTATCAAGTTGAATGGGGTTTTCTCAGGATTATCAAAGTAGTGTTTAATGTTTTCCACATAACGAGCATCGAGGGTTTTAGGAGGTTCCCCATCTCCATGAGTAGCAAGTACAACTATTTTTTTGGTGTTTCATGTTCCATATCCATAACTAAAGATATAAAACAACTTAGAACAGAAAACAAAATCTACTTAGTGATAAAGCAAACAAGCACACACGAGAATATCAACCCCACGCTATTGCTCCCCGGCAACGGCGCCAGAAAAAGGTCTTGATAACCCACAAGTATAGGGGATCAATTGTAGTTTTTTCGATAAATAAGAGTGTCGAACCCAACGAGGAGCTAAAGGTAGAATTAATATTCCCTTCAAGTTCTATCGACCACCGATACAACTCTACGCGCACTTAACGTTCGCTTTACCTAGAACAAGTATGAAACTATTTTGTAGGTGATAGGATAGGTTTGCAAAACTAGAAGTACTTTGCGAGAATAAAACTACGAGTAATTTGCAAGATGATAAAAGTTAGTTGTTTAGTAGAAAGCTTTTGTAACACAAGAGACTGATTTGTCCCTAGGCAATCGATAACTAGACCGGTAATCATTGTTGCAATTTTATATGAGGGAGAGGCATGAGCTAACATACTTTCCGTACTTGGATCATATGCACTTATGATTGGAACTCTAGCAAGCATCCGCAACTACCAAAGATCATTAAGGTAAAACCCAACCATAGCATTAAGTATCAAGTCCTCTTTACTCCCATACGCAACAACCCCCTTACTCGGGTGTAAGCTTCTGTCACTCTAGCCGCCCACCATAAGAGAATTATGAACGTATTGCAAATCCTATAGCGGGGATCCCTCACGCTTGCGCGACACGGAGGGAACCATAGGAAAGCACCAAAGTAAAACATACAACTCAAACCAATCACGATCATCAATCAACCCATAGGACAAAACGAATCTACTCAAACATCATAGGATGGCCACACATCACTGGATAATAATATGTAGCATTAAGCACCATGTTTAAGTAGAGATTATAGCGGGGAGAAGAGGTGTTACACAGCTGCATAGAGGGGGAGAGAGTTGGTGTTGACGGCGGCGAAGTTGTTGGTGTAGATCGCCGTCACGATGATTGCCCCGGCGGCGTTCCGGCGCCACCGGGTGAGAGGGGGAGAGAGCCCCCATCCTTCTTATTCTTCCTTGATCTCCCCCCTAGATGGGAGGAGAGTTTCCCCTCTGGTTCTTGGCCTCCATGGCACCAGGAGGGGCGATAGCCCCTCCGAGATTGGATCTCTCTCTCTTCTCTTCTGTTTCGCGTTCCTGTTTTCTGGCCCTTCACCGTTTCTTAAATTCCCGGAGATCTGTAACTCCGATTGGGCTGAAATTTTTACACGATTTTTTCCGTATATTAGCTTCCTTGCGGCCGAAGAAGGGCACCAACCGACCTACGAGGGCCTCACGAGGCACCACGGCGCGTCGGACCCCCCTCGTGCGCCCTGGTGCCTCGTGGGGCCCACGAGCACCGCCTTGCATTGATTCCACCTCCCAAAAATCACATGTATTCCAAAATAATTCTCCGTAAAATTTTATTGCATTTGGACTTCGTTTGATATGGATATTCTGCGAAAAAAAAACATGCAACAAACAGGAACTGGCACTGGGCACTGGATCAATATGTTAGTCCCAAAAATAATATAAAATGTTGCCAAAAATATATGAAACTTGTAGAATATTGTCATGAAACAATCAAAAATTATAGATACGATGGAGACGTATCATGCCACAAACACTAATTAAATGATAAAAACACAATAATAACAGAAATATAATTGGGTCACACAAGAAAATAAAAAGGTGCAATAAAAATAAATATTGGGTTGCCTCCCAACAAGCGCTATTGTTTTATTCCCCTAGCTAGGCATAATGTATAGTTTCAAGTGTTGTCATCCTTCAAATGAATTCCATAGGTGGCCCTCATAATAGATTCATATGGTGGCTTAATTCTTTTTCTAGGGAAGTGTTCCATCTCTTTCTTTAATAGAAATTGAAATCTTATATTACCTTCTTTCATATCAATAATAGCACCTATGGTTCGTAGGAAAGGCCTACCAAGTATTATAGGACAAGACGGATTGCATTCAATATCAAGCACAATAAAATCCACGGGTACATAATTCCTATTTGCAAGAATAAGAACATCATTTATTCTACCCAATGATTTTTTAATGGTGGAATCCGCTAGATGTAAATTAAGGGAACAAGGATCCATATCAGTGAGACCTAGCACATCACATAAAGATTTTGGTATAGTGGAGACGCTAGCACCTAGATCACATAAAGCATTACATTACTAATCTTTAATTTTAAGTTTAATAGTAGGTTCCCATTCATCATGTAATTTTCTAGGAATTGAAACTTCCAACTCAAGTGTTTCTTCATGAGCTTTTATCATAGCTTCTACAATATGTTTAGTAAAAGCTTTATTTTGTTCATAGGCATTAGGTGAATAAATCATGGATTGCAACAAGGAAATACATTCAACCAAAGAGCAATTATCATAATTAAAGTCCTTGTAATCCAAAGTAGTGGGCACATCACTATTTAAAGTTTTAACCTCTCCAAACCCACTTTTATCACTTTTATCTTTAAAATCATCACCCTCCAAATAATTGGGACGCCTTCTAGCTAAAGTTGACTCATCGCTAGTTCCTTTTTCATTAAGTTTTATATTACTAAATAGAGATTCAATAGGTGATACACCAATCATTTTAATATTTTCATCATTACTACGATAAAAACCGGGTGGAATAGCTTTTTCTAGGAATTCTCGCTTGGCTCTCAACCTAGCGGTACTTTCTTTGCTTTCATTAATGGAAACATGGATGGCTTTAATAGACTCATTTATATCATGCTTAGGTGGCAAAATTTTAATTTTGAGATTTTTCACATCATGAGCAATTCTATCCATGTTCCTAGACATTTCATCAACTCTATTCAATTTTTCTTCTATCATAGCATTAAAATTCTTTCAAGAATTTATAAATTCTTTAATATTACTTTCAAGATCAGAGGGTATCCTATTATTATTATATGAATTACCATAACTATTAGAGGAATTTCCGGGAAACGGTCTAGGATTAAAGTATCCTCTATAAGCATTGTTGTTGAAATTATTTGTAGAGATAAAATTCACATCAATAGCATCATTATTTTGCTCAATCAAAGTAGACAAGGGCACATCATTAGGATCAACATGAGCATTTTCACTAGCAAGCATTTTCATAATAACATCCATTTTATCACCCAAAGTAGAGATTTCTTCAACAGAATTTACCTTCTTACCGGTTGAAGTTCTTTCGGTGTGCCATTGAGAGTAATTTGTCATAATATTATCAAGGAGTTTTGTAGCCTCTCCCAATGTAATTTTCATAAAAGTACCACCTGCGGTAGAGTCTAGAAGATTTCTAGAAACAAAGTTTAATCCTGCATAATTTTTTTGTATGATCATCCATAAGCTTAAACCATGAGTGGGGCAATTTCTTATCATTAATTTCATTCTCTCCCAAGATTGTGCAACATGTTCATGCTCAAGTTGCTTAAAATTCATAATTTGATTTCTTAGAGAAATAATCTTAGCGGGAGGAAAATACTTGGCAATAAAAGCATCCTTATACCTATCCCAAGAATCAATACTATTTCGAGGCAAGGATGAAAACCAAGTTTTAGCACGATCTAGTAGTGAGAACGGAAATAATTTCAATTTACCAATATCATTATCCACATCTTTCTTCTTTTGCATATCACAAAGTTCAACGAAAGTATTAAGATGGGATGCAGCATCTTCATTAGGACTACCAGAAAATTGTTCTTTCATAACAAGATTAAGCAAAGCAGTATTAATGTCACATGACTCCACACTAGTGGCGGGAGGAGCAATAGGAGTACTAATAAAATCATTATTATTAGTATTGGAAAAGTCACACAATTTTGTGTTCTCTTGAGACATAGCGACAAAGCAAGCAAACTAGCAAACAAGCAAAGAGAATTTTTTTTGTATTTTTGTAAAATTGTTTTAGAAGTAGGGGAGATGAAAATGAGAGGCAAATGCAAATAAAAGGCAAATAAAATAAATGAAAGTGGATGATAGTTTGTGCGAAGGTACTTGATAGGTTCTGGTGATGTCTCCCCGACAACAGCGCTAGAAATTCTTCCTGCTACTTGTGAACTGCGTTGGGATTTCCACGAAGTGGAAAGGATGATGCAGTACAGTAGAGATAAGTATTTCACTCAGTTAAGAACCAAGGTTATCAATCCAGTAGGAGAACCACACAGAACCTCGTTAGCAGCACCTACACACACAAAAGCAAACACTTGCACCCAACGCAAATAAGAGGGTTGTCAATCCCCTTAGCGGTCACTTGCAAGGATTAATTCTGATAGTGATATATAAAAAGATAAATTGCAAAAGGAAATAAAAGTAAATAAATCGCAGCAAGCTATTTTTGGATTTTAATATATGATAAAAGTAGACCTGAGGGCCATAGTTTTCACTAGAGGCTTCTCTCTTGAACATATAGCATATGGTGGGTAAACAAATTACTGTTGGGCAATTGATAGAAAAGCACATAGTTATGATGGATTCATGGCAATGATCATGTATATAGGCATCACGTCCGAGACAAGTAGACCGACTCCTGCCTGCATCTACTACTATTACTCCACTCATTGACCGCTATCCAGCATGCATCTAGAGTATTAAGTATAAAACAGAGTAACGCCTTAAGCAAGATGACATGATGTAGACAAAGTAAACTCAAGCAATATGATTAAACCCCATCTTTTTATCCTTAATGGCAACAATACAAATACGTGTCTTGTCCCTTTCTATCACTGGGATATAGAACACCACAAGATTGAACCCATCACAAAGCAGCTCTCCCATTGCAAGATAAATCAGTCTAGTTAGCCAAACCAAACGGATAGATCGGAGAGAAATACAAAGATATAACAATCATGCATAAAAGAGTTTAGAGAAGACTCAAATATTTCTCATGAATAATCTGATCATAAACCCACAATTCATCGGATCCCAACAAACACACCGCAAAAGAAGATTACATCGGATAGAACTCCAAGAACATCGAGGAGAACATGGTATTGAAGATCAAAGAGAGAGAAGAAGCCATCTAGCTACTAGCTATGGACCCGTAGGTGTGTGGTAAACTAGTCACACATCATCGGAAGGGCATCATGGTTGATGTAGAAGCCCTCCGTGATCGATTCCCCCACCGGCAGAGTGCCGGAAAAGGCCTCCAGATGGGATCGCGGAAGAACAGAGGCTTGCGGTAATGGTTTCCTCGTCTGGCCCTCTATTGGTTTCCCAATATTTGAGAATTTATAGAAGTGGAATTAGGTCAAAAGGAGCCACGAGGGGCCCACAAGGCATCAGGGCGCGCCCCCTGGGGTCACGCCCTGTTGCCTTGTGGCCTCGTCGTGAGGCTTCTGGCTTTGTCCCGAAGCTTCCAGGGTCTCTTTTGTCCAAAAAAATCATCAAAAAGTTTCGTGGCATTTGGACTTCGTTTGGTACTAATTTCCTGAAAATCTAAAAACAGGCAGAAAACAGCAACTGGCACTGGGGCACTAGGTTAATAGGTTAGTCCCAAAAATGATATATAATTGCATATAAAACATCCAATATTAATACTATAATAGCATGGAACAATAAAAAATTATAGATACGTTGGAGACGTATCAATCACCCACAGCAGCAGCACTCTAACCACCACCAAAGACAACACCCGGACTACAAAGGAGGTTCTCCAAAAGCAACGCCTCCAGGAAGGAAACAATGCACAAGCATTGTAGTTGCCCGATCAAAGATCTTAGGTTTTCACTCGGGAGAAAGACCACGTTCCCAAAACAATGCCTTCAACAAGGCCGGTGCCAGGCACAACCAATAAAGGCGAGACCTTTGGTTTTCACCCTGGAAATCACGACTCGGTACTCAGAGGAGCACCACCAACAAAGAAGTCCTCCAATGCTGCCACCCCCACTTGCGGAGGCCACTACTGCAAGTCACGTACCACCAGGCTCACATGAACTCGTGTCCGGTCTGAAAGGGAACATATCCCACAAGCCAAATCCTAACAACTGCCTGTGAAGCAAAGCCTTCATCGCATCCCAGACCCCGCCTTCACCACTTGCAGGTCCCCCAAACATGCCAGGGCATTCTCCGCATGTGTTGATCCCTTAGAAATCTTGGTGCAGACATGTCCCAAGGTGTCAACAAAAACAGAGCTTCACGATACCCCGGTGAAGCTGGTTATGCCGATGTTGCGGGTGCACACGATCGGCCCCTATCCAATCAAGGTGTCCAAAGAGCGCCATATGTGCCAGTCCTTGTTTTCCTTCGAAGGAGAAGTCCGGAACTCGCCGATGGCTAGATCGAAGAGGACCGACCACAGGTAGATCAGTGACTTCACGCGAAAACTACTAAGGCCACCGCCTGGCCGATTATTCTGCAAGACATGAGATCCCGAGATACACGATATCTCGCTGCCCACCTCCGACGGAAGCAGGAGGCCGCTGCCGCCATGCCCGGGGCCGCCGCCCCGGGGCCCAAGTGATGCGGGAAGAGCCGCAGACCGTTGTTGCCACGCGCAGGAACCACCAGGGTGCAGGATCGGGGCCCTCCAGGCCCACGCGGGTCTAGATCGAGCCCGCCCGCTGCCGCTGCCAACCACATGCCGCCAGTGTGCCTCTGGCCGTCATCGTCACACACCACCACAGCTGAAGGAGCGAAAGCGGGGGCCGCCGCTGCCACGTCGCGCGGGCTTTGCCTGGTGACACCTCCGGCGGCGGCGGGGGGAGGGGAAGTGAAAGCGCAGGATATCTCCCAGGGGGTGAATGAGATATTTTTCGAAATTCGTCAAACTCTGATGAATTTGACAAAGATCAGAGTGAAGAAATAGAAACAAAGGTGAAACTAAATCATCACAGAAATGTAAAACATGCATACAAGATAGATGCAGGTGAAGAACATGCAATCATACAAGCATTCAGGCATACACAAGATGAACTGAAGAATTGAAAGGCATCATGATGAAAGTCTTCAGTTCAAATTCTTCAGAATGTAGATCACAAATTCTTCAGCAGGGGAAATACTGAAAGTAAAGGGTTGAGGAATTTGAAACCAGGTTGGCTCGGTGATGACACAGTGATTTGGTAGACTAGTTCCAGTTGTTCTATCAACTATACGTCTGGTTGGAGCGGCTTAAGATTTAACCCAGAAGACACTAAGTCTTCACCGTATTCTCCTTGAGCTAACTTAGACCTCGCCCAATCACTCGTGGTAAGTCTTTAAGGTAGACTTCCAAAACCTTCACAGACTTGTTCACCGGCAATCCACAATGATTCTTGGATGCTCAGAACATGACGCCTAACCGTCTGGAAGAAAGACAGTCTTCAAAGGTAACAAGCGTCGGATCACGCAGATCAATCTCTTCAATGATGCTCAATCACTTTAGCTCTGGTTGGGTTTTTCCTTGCTTAGGTTTTCAGAAAGTCGTCGGAGGACGGGTTGCTCTCAAATGACAAGTGTCAATCTATCTCTTGGAGCAGCCAACCAACAAATGGTTGTGGGGCGGCTATTTATAGCCAGGGGCAACTTGGCATGAATTGTCATAAATGCCCCTTCGGACATGACCATTGTCAGGATAAGAATCCACTCAAGAACTGGCACACAGCGCAGAAACGGTCAGAAATTTGAACTCTCAACTTCGTCGGGGTACTCAATTTCCTCATGGTAGGCAGATCGCACTGGTGAAATCCTAACTCCTCGATCAGACCAATTTCTTCAATGACCAGAAGAACTCGTCTCTGTCGCTGAAGAACTCGACTGCACTGCAAGAGATTTCCAAAGTTTTCAACTCGAAGAAATAGGTTGTGTATAGGTTTTGAGCATCACTTTGGAAATATGTCTATGTATCACCTAGACCCCCTTTAATAGTACGGTGTTTCCTATGACTCAAAATAAGAAGAAAGAAACTACGAAAACAAAGTCTTCAAGCTTCCAATTCTCCACTTCAATTTCTTCAAAGGACGCACCAAATTCTTCACTTGAAACAATACATTTTTAGTGGCCGTCTTTCGTCGGTTAAACCAAATCTTCACGGACTATAACACCTGTGTACACTCACAAACACATTAGTCCCTTAACCCATTTGTCTTCAATACTCCAAAACCACTAAGGGGGCACTAGATGCACTTACAATATCCCCCTTTTTAGTGATTGATGGCAAATTGGTTAAGTTTTCAACGGGGATAAATAACAAGAAATGTAGGTATAGAGTATGAAGAATTTGATTACATGATATAGAGGAACTCCCCTTGAAGTGCATATGATGAATTTGCTTTGGATTGCAAACACACATGGCAGGATGAAATTGTGGAGATCTCCCCCTATATCTTGGAGTCCATTCATGCATTGTTCATATGATCTGAAGAAATTGCAATACATGAAGTAAAATGGTGTGTGACAAAATTCAGCATGCATGCACAGATATAATATTGACGATAAAGCATGCAGGTAAAGCAGTTCAAGAGCGTCAGACCACCATCGGACTTAACTTTACAACTCATACAAATAAACACCACAGAAGAGCGAGAGTTGTAACTTAAACAAAAAGAGCCCAGGCAAAACCCGCTTGAAGACTAACTCAAATTTCTCCCCCTTTGTCATCAAATGACCAAAAGGAGACAAAACTGAGAACTAACGCCCCCGAAGAAATTCATCTTGATGAAGGTGGAGGAGCGCCAGCGTCGATTTTGGGGTCGCGTGAAGCAGAAAGGCCTGAGGCAGTGTCTTCAAGGTTCTCATTTTCATCAGTGGAGCGCAATGCAGACACGAAATCTGGTACAAGAGGAGGAACTTGAACTTTCTTGAACTTCTTCGGCGGGATCGACCAATCGAATGTTGGGGAACGTTGCATGGAAAACAAAAAAAATTCTACGCACACGCAAGATCTATCCATGGAGATGCATAGCTACGAGAGGGGGAGTGTGTCTACGTACCCTCGTAGACCGTAAGCGGAAGCGTTGGAACAACGCGGTTGATGTCGTCGAACAACTTCACGATCCAACCGACCGAGCACCGAACGTACGGCACCTCCGCGTTCAGCACACGTTCAGCTCGGTGACGTCCTTGACTTCTTGATCCAGCAAGACAGCGAGGTAGTGGATGAGTTCCGGCAGCACGACGGCGTGGTGACGGTGATGGTGATGCTATCTCCGTAGGGCTTCGCCCAAGCACTGCGAAAATATGACCGAGGGACGGAACTGTGGAGGGGGGCGCCGCACACGGCTAAGACAATGTTGTGTCTCTTTGGGGCGCCCCCTCTCCTCTATTTATATATGTGTAGGGGATTGGAGTAGAAGGAATAGTGCCACGTGAACAGTAACCGTGAATAGTACACACGTGGACTTGGACTCCAAAGTCCAATCCTATTCCTACTAGGACTCTCCCTTTTTTCCTTCCCTAGCTGCGTGGGCTTTTGAGGACTTGGTGCGCCTGGCCCAATAAGGCCAGGGCGCCTCCCCTTAGCCCATGCCAGCCCTTTGGGACGTGGTGGACCCAATTGTGGACTTCCGAACCCCTCCGGAATCCTCCGGAACCTTCTAGAAGCTTCTCGGTACAATACCGAAAAAACCGCACCTTTTTCTGGAACCCAAAATATGACTTCTCATATATAAATCTTTACCTCTCGACCATTCCGAGACTCCTCGTGATGTCCGGGATCTCATCCGGGACTCCGAACAATATTTGGTTACCAATTCACATAACTCATATAACACTATATCGTCAACGAACGTTAAGCGTGCGGACCCTACGGGTTCGGGAATGATGTAGACATGACTGAGACGCCTCTCCGGTCAATAACCAATAGCGGAACCTGGATGCTCATATTGGTTACTACATATTCCACGAAGATCTTATCGGTCGAACCGCAATGACAACATACGTAATTCCCTTTGTCCGTCGGTATGTTACTTGCCCGAGATTCGATCGTCGGTATCTCCATACCTAGTTCAATCTCGTTACCGGCAAGTCTCTTTACTCGTTCCGTAATACATCATCCCGTAACTAACTCCTTAGTCACTTTGCTTGCAAGCTTCTTATGATGTGCATTACCGAGAGGGCCCAGAGATACCTCTCCGAAACACGGAGTGACAAATCCCAGTCTCGATCCATGCCAACTCAACGGACACCTTCGGAGATACCTGTAGAGCATCTTTATGATCACCCAGTTACGTTGTGACGTTTGATAGCACACAAGGTATTCCTCCAGTATCCGGGAGTTGCATGATCTCATGGTCTGAGGAACATGTATTTGACATTCAAGAAAGCAGTAGCAATAAACAGAACGATCATATGCTAAGCTAACGGATGGGTCTTGTCCATCACATCATTCTCCTAATGATGTGATCCCATTATCAAATGACAACTCATGTCTATGGTTAGGAAACCTTAACCATCTTTGATCAACGAGCTAGTCTAGTAGAGGCTCACTAGGGACACGATATTTGTTTATGTATTCACACATGTATTTAAGTTTCCTGTCAATACAATTCTAGCATGAATAATAAACCTTTATCATGAACAAGGAAATATAAAATAATAACAACTTTATTATTGCCTCTTGGGCATATTTCCATCAGTCTCCCACTTGCACTGGAGTCAATAATCTAGATTACATAGTAATGAATCTAACACCCATGGAGTCTTGGTGCTGATCATGTTTTGCTCGTGGAAGAGGCTTAGTCAACGGGTCTGCCACATTCAGATCCGTGTGTACTTTGCAAATTTCTATGTCTCCATCCTTGACATATTCACGAATGGAGTTGAAGCGTCTCTTGATGTGTTTGGTCTTCTTGTGAAACCTAGGCTCCTTGGCTATGGCAATTGCTCCAGTGTTGTCACAAAAGATTGTCATTGGACCCGATGCACTAGGTATTACACCTAGATCGGATATGAACTCCTTCATCTAGACTCCTTCATGTGCTGCTTCCGAAGCAGCTATGTATTCCGCTTCACACGTAGATCCCGCCACGACGCTCTGCTTGGAACTGCACCAACTGACAGCTCCACCATTTAATATAAATACGTATCCGGTTTGTGACTTAGAGTCATCCGGATCAGTGTCGAAGCTTGCATCGACGTAACCCTTTACGATGAGCTCTTCGTCACCTCCATAAACAAGAAACATGTCCTTGGTCCTTTTCAGGTACTTCAGGATATTCTTGACCGCTATCCAGTGATCCACTCCTAGATTACTCTGGTACCTCCCTGCCAAACTTATGGCAAGGCACACATCAGGTCTGGTACACAGCATGGCATACATAATAGAACCTATGGCTGGGGCATAGGGAATGACTTTCATTTTCTCTATATGTTCTGCCGTGGTCGGGCATTGAGTCTGACTCAACTTCACACCTTGCAAGACAGGCAAGAACCGTTTCTTTGACTGATCCATTTTGAACTTCTTCGAAACTTTGTCAAGGTATGTGCTTTGTGAAAGTCCTATCAAGCGTCTTGATCTATCCCTATAGATCTTGATGCCCAATATATAAGCAGCTTCACCGAGGTCTTTCCTTGAAAAATTCTTATTCAAGTATCCCTTTATGCCATCCAGAAATTCTATATCATTTCCAATCAACAATATGTCATCCACATATAATATTAGAAATGCTACAGAGCTCCCACTCACTTTCTTGTAAATACAGGCTTCACCGTAAGTCTGTACAAAACCATATGCTTTGATCACCTCATCAAAGCGTATATTCCAACTCCGAGATGCTTGCACCAGTCCATAGATGGATCGCTGGAGCTTGCACACTTTGTTAGCACCCTTAGGATCGACAAAACCTTCTGGTTGCATCATATATAACTCTTCTTTGAGAAAACCATTAAGGAATGCAGTTTTGACATCCATTTGCCAGATTTCATAATCATAAAATGCGGCAATTGCTAACATGATTCGAACAGACTTAAGCATCGCTACGGGTGAGAAAGTCTCATCGTAGTCAACCCCTTGAACTTGTCGAAAACCTTTCGTGACAAGTCGAGCTTTGTAGACAGTGATATTACCATCAGCATCTGTCTTCCTCTTAAAAATCCGTTTATTCTCAATGGCCTGCCGATCATCGGGCAAGTCCACCAAAGTCCAAACTTTGTTCTCATACATGGATCCTATCTCAGATTTCATGGCCTCAATCCATTTCTCAGAATCCGGGCTTATCATAGCTTCTTCATAGTTCGTAGGTTCGCTGTTGTCTAACAACATAACTTCCAGAACAGGATTACCGTACCACTCTGGTGCGGAACGTACTCTGGTCGACCTATGAAGTTCAGTAGTAACTTGATCTGAAGTTTCATGATCTTTATCATTATCTTCCTCTCTTATTGGTGTAGGCATCATAGGAACGGTTTTCTTTGATGAGCTACTTTCCAATTTGAGAGAAGGTACAATTACCTCATCAAGTTCTACTTTCCTCCCACTCACTTCTTTCGAGAGAAACTCCTTCTCTAGAAAGGACCCATTCTTGGCAACAAAGACCTTGCCTTCGGATCTGTGTTAGAAGGTGTACCCAATTGTTTCTTTAGGGTATCCTATGAAGACGCACTTCTCCGCTTTGGGTTCGAGCTTATCAGGTTGAAGATTTTTCACATAAGCATCGCATCCCCAAACTTTAAGAAACGACAGCTTAGGTTTCTTGCCAAACCATAGTTCATATGCTGTCGTCTCAACGGATTTAGACGGTGCCCTATTTAACGTGAATGCAGCTGTCTCTAATGCATAACCCCAAAATGATAGTGGCAAATCGGTAAGAGACATCATAGAACGCACCATATCCAATAAAGTACGGTTACGACGTTCGGACACACCATTACGCTGTGGTGTTCCAGGTGGCGTGAGTTGTGAATCAATTCCACATTTTCTCCACATTTTCTTAAATGAAGGCCAAACTCGTAAGTCAAATATTCGCCTCCGCGATCAGATCGTAGAAACTTTATTTTCTTGTTACGATGATTCTCTTCTTCACTCTGAAATTCTTTGAACTTTTCAAATGTTTCAAACTTGTGTTTCATCAAGTAGATATACCCATATCTACTCAAATCATCTGTGAAGGTTAGAAAATAACGATACCCGCCGCGTGCTTCAACATTCATCGGACCGCATACATCGGTATGTATTATTTCCAACAAATCAGTAGCTCGCTCCATTGTTCCGGAGAACGGAGTTTTAGTCATCTTGCCCATGAGGCATGGTTCGCAAGTATCAAATGATTCATAATCATGAGATTCCAAAAGTCCATCCGCATGGAGTTTCTCCATGCGCTTTACACCAATATGACCTAAACGGCAGTGCCACAAGTATGTTGCACTATCATTATCAACTTTGCATCTTTTGGCATCAATATTATGAATATGTGTATCACTACGATCGAGATTCAACAAGAATAGACCATTCACAAAAGGTGCGTGACCATAAAAGATGTTACTCATATAAATAGAACAACCATTATTCTTTGACTTAAATGAATAACCGTCTCGCGATAAACAAGATCCAGATATAATGTTCATGCTCAACGCTGGCACCAAATAACAATTATTGAGGTCTAAAACTAATCCCGAAGGTAGATGTAGAGGTAGCGTGCCGACAGCGATCACATCAACCTTGGAACCATTCCCGACGCGCATCGTCACCTCGTCCTTAGCCAATCTTCACTTATTCCGTAGCTCCTATTTCGAGTTACAAATATGAGCAACTGAACCAGTATCAAATACCCAGGCGCTACTGCGAACATTAGTGAGGAACACATCAATAACATGTATATCAAATATACCTTTGCTCACTTTGCCATCCTTCTTATCCGCCAAATACTTGGGGCAGTTCCGCTTCCAGTGACCAGTCCCTTTGCAGTAGAAGCACTCTGTTTCAGGCCTGGGTCCAGCTTTGGGTTTCTTCGTGGGAGCGGCAACTTGCTTGCCGTTCTTCTTGAAGTTCCCCTTCTTTCCCTTGCCCCTTTTCTTGAAACTAGTGGTTTTGTTAACCATCAACACTTGATGCTCCTTCTTGATTTCTACCTCCGCTGATTTCAGCATCGCGAAGAGCTCGGGAATTGTCTTCTCCATCCCTTGCATATTATAGTTCATCACGAAGCCTTTATAGCTTGGTGGCAGTGACTGAAGAACTCTGTCAATAACACTCTCAACCATAAGATCAATTCCCAGCTGAGTCAAGTGGTTGTGGTACCCAGACATTCTGAGTATGTGTTCACTGACAGAACTGTTCTCCTCCATCTTACAGCTAAAGAACTTGTTGGAGACTTCATATCTCTCAACCCGGGCATTAGCTTGAAATATCAATTTCATCTCTTGGAACATCTCATATGCTCCGTGGCGTTCAAAATGCTTTTGCAGTCCCGGTTCTAAGTCGTAGTGCTTGGCACACTGAACTATCGAGTAGTCATCAGATCGAGCCTGCCAGGCGTTCACAACATCTGCAGCAGCTCCTGCAGCAGGTCCATCACCTAGCGGTGCATCAAGGACATTATTCTTCTGTGCAGCAATGAGGATAATCCTCAAGTTACGGACCCAGTCCGTGTAGTTGCTACCATCATCTTTCAACTTAGCTTTCTCTAGGAACGCATTAAAATTCAACGGAACAGTAGCACGGGCCATTTATCTACAACATAGATATGCCAAGAAACTATCAAGACTAAGTTCATGATAAATTAAGTTCAATTAATCAAATTACTAATGAACTCCCACTTAAATTAACATCCCTTGAGTTAACTAAGTGATACATGATCCAAATCAACTAGCCCATGTCCGATTATCACGTGAGATGGGATAGTCATCAATGGTGAACATCTCCATGTTGATCATATCTACTATATGACTCATGTTCGACCTTTCGATCTCCAGTGTTCCGAGACCATGTCTGTACATGCTAGGCTCGTCAAGTTTAACCCAAGTATTCTGCTTGTGTAAAACTGGCTTACACCCGTTGTATGTGAACGTAGAATCTATTACACCCGATCATCACGAGGTGCTTCGAAACGACGAACTTTAGCAATGGTGCATACTCAGGGAGAACACTTTTATCTTGAAATTTAGTGAAGGGATCATCTTATAATGCTACCGCCGTTCTAAGCAAAATAAGATGCATAAAGGATAAACATCACATGCAATCAAAATATGTGACATGATATGGCCATCATCTTGTGCTTTTGATCTCCATCTCCAAAGCATCGTCATGATCTCCATCGTAACCGGCTCGACACCTTGATCTCCATCGTTGCGTCGTGGTCGTCTCGCCAACTATTGCTTCTACAACTATTGCTAACGCATAGCGATAAAGTAAAGCAATTACATGGCGCTTGCATTTCATACAATAAAGAGACAACCATAAGGCTCCTGCCGGTTGCCGATAAATTAAAAAACATGATCATCTCATACAATAACGTATATCACATCATGTCTTGACCATATCACATCACAGCATACCCTGCAAAAACAAGTTAGACGTCCTCTACTTTGTTGTTGCAAGTTTTACGTGGCTGCTACGGGCTTCTAGCAAGAACCGTTCTTACCTACGGCACAAAACCACAACGGTGATTTATCAAGTTTGCTGTTTTAACCTTCAACAAGGACCGGCCGCAGTCAAATTCGATTCAACTAAAGTAGGAGAAACAGACACCCGCCATCCACCTTTATGCAAAACAAGTTGCATGTCTGTCGGTGGAACCGGTCTCATGTACGTGGACATGTAAGGTTGGTCCGGGCCGCTTCATATTACAATACCGCCGAATCAAAATAAGACATTGGTGGTAAGCAGTATGACGATCACCGCCCACACCTCTTTGTGTTCTACTCGTGCATATCATCTATGCATAGACCTGGCTCTGATACCACTGTTGGGGAACGTTGCATGGAAAACAAAAAAAATTCTATGCACACGCAAGATCTATCCATGGAGATGCTTAGCTATGAGAGGGGGAGTGTGTCTACGTACCCTCGTAGACCGTAAGCGGAAGTGTTGGAACAACGCGGTTGATGTCGTCGAACAACTTCACGATCCAACCGACCGAGCACCGAACATACGGCACCTCCGCATTGAGCACACGTTCAGCTCGGTGACGTCCTCGACTTCTTGATCCAGCAAGATGGCGAGGTAGTGGATGAGTTCCGGCAGCACGACGGCGTGGTGACGGTGATGGTGATGCTATCTCCGCAGGGCTTCGCCCAAGCAGTGCGAAAATATGACCGAGGGACGGAACTGTGGAGGGGGGCGCCGCACACGGCTAAGACAATGTTGTGTCTCTTTGGGGTGCCCCCTCTCCTCTATTTATATATGTGTAGGGGCTTGGAGTAGAAGGAATAGTGCCACATGAACAGTAACCGTGAATAGTATACACGTGGACTTGGACTCCAAAGTCCAATCCTATTCCTACTAGGACTCTCCCTTTTTTTCCTTCCCTAGCTGCGTAGGCTTTTGAGGACTTGGTGCGCCTGGCCCAATAAGGCCAGGGCGCCCCCCCCTTAGCCCATGCCAGCCCTTTGGGACGTGGTGGACCCACTTGTGGACTTCCAGACCCCTCCGGAATCCTCCGGAACCTTCTAGAAGCTTCTCGGTACAATACCGAAAAAACTGCACCTTTTTCCGGAACCCAAAATATGACTTCCCATATATAAATCTTTACCTCTCGACCATTCCGAGACTCCTCGTGACGCCCGGGATCTCATCCGGGACTCCGAACAATATTCGGTTACCAATTCACATAACTCATATAACACTATATCGTCAACGAACGTTAAGCGTGCGGACCCTACGGGTTCGGGAATGATGTAGACATGACTGAGACGCCTCTCCGGTCAATAACCAATAGCGGAACCTGGATGCTCATATTGGTTCCTACATATTCCACGAAGATCTTATCGGTCGAACCGCAATGACAACATACGTAATTCCCTTTGTCCGTCGGTATGTTACTTGCCCGAGATTCGATCGTCGGTATCTCCATACCTAGTTCAATATCGTTACCGGCAAGTCTCTTTACTCGTTCCGTAATACATCATCCCGTAATTAACTCCTTAGTCACTTTGCTTGCAAGCTTCTTATGATGTGCATTACCGAGAGGGCCCAGAGATACCTCTCCGAAACACGGAGTGACAAATCCCAGTCTCGATCCATGCCAACTCAACGGACACCTTCGGAGATACCTGTAGAGCATCTTTATGATCACCCAGTTACGTTGTGACGTTTGATAGCACACAAGGTATTCCTCCGGTATCCGGGAGTTGCATGATCTCATGGTCTGAGGAACATGTATTTGACATTCAAGAAAGCAGTAGCAATAAACAGAGCGATCATATGCTAAGCTAACGGATGGGTCTTGTCCATCACATCATTCTCCTAATGATGTGATCCCGTTATCAAATGACAACTCATGTCTATGGTTAGGAAACCTTAACCATCTTTGATCAACGAGCTAGTCTAGTAGAGGCTCACTAGGGACACGGTATTTGTTTATGTATTCACACATGTATTTAAGTTTCCGGTCAATACAATTCTAGCATGAATAATAAACCTTTATCATGAACAAGGAAATATACAATAATAACAACTTTATTATTGCCTCTAGGGCATATTTCCATCATCGAAGTCTTGTTGGAATTCCATCTCTTCAAGTTCTTCAACTGTCTAGAGATGGCAGAGAATGGCCCAGCTGCGATCAAAGGTTTCATGGGCATAGTAGTGATTTTTCCTCACTGAGTTCTGCGTCATTGTCATATTTGCAAGAATAGCAGCAAGCTAACGCCTAACACAGTCGTGGTTTCTATCAACTTTCTGGTGCAGACTGATGGTCAGTTCACGATCAGTCATGACACGAGGTGCATCACCTTGACGATTTTGTTCTGAAGCATTTGCTGTTGTGTCTTGGGTTGCAGTGTCGTCACCAGTAGAGTGAGATGATGACTGATGAAATTGCCCATCCAGAGGACGCATGCCTTCATCAATAACAGTTTTGACCTTGCCAGGAACTGAAGAAATTGTACTTTGAAGAATTCAACCGGCGATGGGAAGCTAAGATGATTTTGACAATCAGCCTTGTAATTGATAGCGGTGCGAGCTCTGATGAATCTCATGAGCCATGGAGCATAGGGCTTCAAGTCAAATGGAGACTGAGCAACAATGGCCAAAGTCCTTATGAAGAAATCATGGATATCAATGGGAATACCATGAATGACGTTAAATAGCATATTCTTCATGACTCCCACAACTTATTCAGTTTCAGAGTTGTGGCCCTTGATGACTGAGGGTTTTGGCCAGAATGCGATATACAGTCTGAGGGACATAGAGCAAATCCTTCACCAGGATTGTGGTCCTTGGAGCTTTGCCTTCAGCTTGCGGCTGCATCAACACTTGCATAAGATGATGTGGAAGTTCAGGTTCTTCATAAATGCATCCTGCATCCTCTTGAGGGGGATCAACTGGTAGTGCTCGAAGTAATTCACTGGCTGGGGCCTTGTAATCAGTATTTTCTGACATCCAGTCCAGAGCCCAGGAGTGAATATCTTCAACTTCTCTTGATAGATGCAGTGTTGCATAGAATTGAATAATTAGCTCTTCATTCCAGTCACAGATGTCAGTGCAGAAGCTAAGTAATCCGACATCATGAAGAACAAACAACGCTGGCCTGAAACATGGTGGTGACTCCATATCCACATGAGGAATATGGTGATGCGGGAAAACCTTGTTCTTGTCAAATAGAAGGGATGAATAGAAGTTCATCTGTGTTGTAGTCCAGAAGCGCTGATGCCTTATCTTAGCTGAGTCATATGGCGATGCGCCAATGAAGAAATTCTTCTCTTCAAAGAAATCCGCGCTGTTGAACTTGGGTCTCCTGACACTTTTGCCGAGCTTAGGCAGTGAGGGATTTGGTTGAAGATTTATTTTGTTGGGCCTCGCGGCAAAAATGGGTCGAGGAGAGCCAGTAGAGTCATTCTTGTCAGTAATTGCATCAAACTTAGCAATTTCTTCAGTGTTCGCTAGTGGAACGGTCTCTGTATCAGTTGAACGTACTGAGCCTTCAGACTGAGGGGAATGAGGTGCATCTTCTTCAGTGTGCTCTGGCTGCACGAGTTCTTCAGCTGTCGCAGCTAGAATTTCTTCAAGTATGGTTTGAAGAGGTGAGTGACGCTCCTCAGAACCAGTGACTATTTCATCAGTCTTTGCAGGTGACTAAGGATATTGTGTCAGAGGTGTGGTGATGGGTGAATTTGGGTGAGCGGCATCCAAAAAATCATCATGGATCAGTGGAGTTATGGAGCCATCAATGTCCGCATCCTCTTCATTTTCTTCATCTCTAGCCCTTTCATTGGTCAGCATGGGCGGAGGCAATGATACCATTGGAGGGGAAGCAATAGCTTCAACCTCAATTTCTTCATCCATTTGCTCTAAGGAAGCAGCATAATGGGTCTCTTCTTCATCATCATCTGGTATAACATATTCTTCACCAAATGGAGCAATGCTCTTGTCAATGACAGTTTGGGTTGGTGGCACTGAGGCCAATGGTGGTGCATCAATTGACTCAGTTGAAGACATTTGAGCCATCTTCAACTTCTTCATAGTTGAAGCAACTGAAGGATCTGAAGCTTTTCTCTTCTTTGGAGCTTCATTCTCAGCGGCCTTGGTCTTCTTCACTTCTGATGCAGAAGGAAGTGTGGTTTTCTTCACCTTTGAAGAATTTGGTGGAGCTGCAGCTGAGGATGATGGAGGAGCATTTTCTTCAGGCATGACTGATGCACACTACTACAGGCGACCGCTAACGCGACACATGAATCAGAGACCCCACGACCAAACTGTGTGCGATGCATGAATCGCAAACAGTGTCGTAAAAAAACCGTCCCCAATAAGATGAACTATTTGCGATGTAGGAGACATCAAAAACGATTCAGATTAGAGACGCGTGTGCGATTCGTGGCATACAGTTGATCCATACGAACTGTTTGCGATGAGCCAGAACAACAGAAACGGGCAGCCAGTTCGAGGTGTGTGCGATACACGGCATACAGTTCACTCGGATGAACTGTTTGTGATTACCCAACACAACAGAAACTCGAAGCCAGTTCGAGGTGTGTGCGATACACGGCATGCGATTCACTTGGATGAACTGTTTGCGATGATCCAGAAGAACAGAAATGATTCGGCGTAACAAGATGTGTGTGATATCCGGCAAACAGGTCGGTAATCAGAATTGTGTGCGATAATTATAGACAGCGCATACGATTGTTTGTTGTGAATTGTGTGCTCGACAGGGCACAGAATTCAAGAAACCAACTGTGGGCGATAATGTAAAAGATCTCTGTTGAATACGTATTGCTAACCGTCTGCGATGAGATTGATAGGGGACACATATTAATATGAGCGAACGGTAACAGAGATATACAGTCTGCTTAATTTAGTCCTTCTTCTTCTTGTTGTTGTTGGATGGCTCCACGACATCGTCTTGGCGAGGACGCTTCTTGCCGCTGACCGTTGGCTTTTCATCGCCGCCGCTATCATCATCGTCGTTGATGTCCTCGTCATCATCCTCCTCGTTCGAACATTCCTCCTCATCATCATCATCGTCGTCGTCTTCATCGTCCTCCGACGGGTCCTCGTCTGTCTGGTCGTCGTCCGACGACTCGGGCGGCGGCGTCCCTTCCATGATCCGGATAAAATCGAGGTCAGGGCTCGACGCCGGACTCATGGAAGATGAGCGGGATGATTCCGAGGTTGACCTATCATCGGGCGGAAGACTGCTGGCGGAACTGCCGTTCTCGCTGTCGCTCGAGATGGCTGCGGTACATACACAAAGCGAGATTGCAGAGTGTGTGTAAGTGTGTAGCGCGGCTGGCCGGGACGATGAAGATGGTGGAGACTGAAGTGGGGTATGAAGAAAAGAGGAATGGCAATTGAAGCGGGGGATTGACGGTTTTTATTGGCGCCTTGGCAGGCAGTTAGAATCCTGATATAATCAATCGCAATTATTAGTACCCAGTCGCTCCAAATTCCCGCGGTTGCGCAGTTCTCAATGTGATAATTACACACACAGGTTGGAGCGTCCAAATGTGAAACAAGCAGTTTTCATAGGACAATTGTCAAGCAATAGATGAGATCTGCTTATTGATGTAGCCAGTAATAATCAAACAAAACCCCTAATCATCATTACAAACAGCGCATAGAAGATGGCTAATGCGATAACTACAACTACACATGCTAGTTCCTTCTTGTCTCTTGCTTTCATCTGTTGCCTGTGATTGAGTCTTTCTTGCTTCATCGTACACTCCAGATCAGTCAGTTTCTTCGTCAGCTTTATGTTATCTTCTGCGAGCTTGGTGATAACACTCCGAGCCCTGCCATGCCATTCATCATCCAACCAGTTAACAAAGGCACAAGCCTCATATCCCTGCCAATGTTAAATATTCAGGATGGGCGGGGGCATTAACTCAACTTAAATGATGAACTTAGCACTAACCTCTAAGGGGCAACTGAGAAACCATCTGCCAATGTCAAATCCCCCCGTGCATACACGTCGAGCGGGAGTGTGTCCGTGCGCACAACTCAGCTTTTGGTACTTCTCGGTGGCGCAAAACTCGGAGTCGAACTCATGTTGCGGGAGTCAGGAGTCATACTCCGGATCCGGCGGTTGATCACTCTCCTGGGTGGGGGACCGGGGGTCATTCAGGACGGATTGAGCAGGGAGCTACTTTAATTTGGACATGCTAAAAAAGATCGAGATTGATTGGAACCTGATAAGAAGATTCGGATCCGTAGTACACCGGCCTTCTAATGACCTTAGGCAAGCGCTCGGCGGTGACCGCCGTCGTGGCGGCGCCGCCCATCGCGCTGCCGAGAGCGATGATACGAGCCAGAGCAGCTGCACCGAAACCATCAGCACCACTCGTCCGCATTCCCCCAATGTCAGCGCCACGCGAGGGAATTTGGGGGCTATCTTGGGATTTGGGGGAAATGGGGAAACTGTGGGGATCTGATAACGGTCGGGAACTACTTATCGCACTCTGTTGTATACGGCACACGGTTTGTACATATCGTTTGTGTTCGATATTACAACTTCACACACGATTTCCACACGAAACCGTGTGAGAAGACAACGTGCGTGACACCCGGTTCCCGTGACATAACCGTATGTGATGTACTACCCGGTACATATGGGGATGCAATAATGGAGTTAATACTGTAAACAGCCTCTCTGCGGATACCCGTCAAAAAATTCAGTTGGTCAGTGGTGGCGGCGTGATAGGAGGTCAATCCTCGGCCGGCGGCGGGAGATAGGAGGATATCTCAATCCTCGAGGTCGGCGGCGGCATGATTGGAGCACATCCCTCGCGGTCGAAGGCGGGATAGTGGAGCTCGAACTTCAGGCGGATGCCCCACTAAGCTTTGCTCATCGACCTTGCTGTCTTGGCGTGCCGCGGCATCGCGCTTCTCTGTCCGCTGGGTGGAGGTCACCGCGCGGCTAATTAATTAAGGTATTCTTTTTGTTGAGTGGCTTAATTAAGGTATTCAATTCATAAGGGTAGTATACTGTACTCTGCGTGTAAATTGACTGGTCATTAATTTGTGTCATCGCACGGCTGGATAAAACAATATGGAGCGCCCTCCGTAAATTATGAAAATAAAATCTTGTGATTTATGCACGCATCTTTGGGCATCAATTAATCCATTTATTAATGCTTTTTTGAATTACCCCTCGTGTGGTGCAGATGGAATGATCTGAATGGATGAAGGATCGGAGAAGCTCAAAGTATGCGAGTGGCGTGACGGAGTTCATCACTTTGGCTGAAAGGACAAAGAAGAGAGTCCGTAACAATGATTACATCCTGTGTCCATGCAAGGATTGTGGCAATACAGAGTCACATAAAGTTACAGACGTCGAGTACCACTTATTCAAGCGGGGATTCATGGATGGATATACACGTTGGACTAGACATGGTGAAGAGCCGGTCATGGATGAAGGTAACCAGGGCGGTGAGATGCCAAACCCCGATCAGAGTCACGTGGATGTTGAATCTAACCTCGGGGCTCGGACTTCAAGCTACCAACGGAACAGAGACAATCGAAAAACCCCACTGGAAAACCAAGACGGCGACGAAGACGACGACCTTGATGGTATGCCAGATTTTGCTGCTATGATTGCAGATTTCCAGGGCCCAGATAAAGAAATGGTTGGGTACAAGGATCTGCCAACCATTGATGCGGACTCAAAGAAAGATTTGTATCCAGGTTGCAAAAAGAAATATTCCAAGTTGAGTTCCACACTGGCGCTTCTCAGATTTAAAGCAGAAAATGGTCTATCAAACCAGGGCTTCACGGAGTTGTTAGGTCTTTTCAAAGACATTCTTCCAGAAGATAATGTGCTCCCCAAAAGCACGAACGAAGTGAAGAAAGTTGTTTGCCCATTGGAACTTGAAGTCCAGAAGATACACGCTTGTGTGCATGATTGTATATTGTACCGCGGTGAGTACAAAGATTTGCGTGCATGTCACATATGCAAGCATCCACGATACAAGCGCAGGAAAGCAAAGGACAAGGACAAATTGGATGACGAGATCAAGACAGGAATCCCATTCAAGGTTGTTTGGTACTTGCCTTTAATTCCAAGGTTGAAGCATTTGTTTGCAAACCCTAGAGTGGCAAAGAGGTTGCGGTGGCATCATGATGAGCGAATTGCGGATGAATATTTGAGGCACCCGAAAGATGGGGCTCAGTGGGAGTCAATCGAGGAAAAGCATAAAGACTTTGCCATGGATCCTAGAAGTACATGGCTCGAGGAGTGTACTGACGGGATGAATCCATTTGGTGATATGAGCACCAAACACAGCACATGGCCGGTGCTTCTGTGCATATATAACCTTGCTCCTTGGTTGTGTATGAAGAAAAAATACATCATGATGTCAATGATTATCCAAGGCCCGAAGCAACCTGGAAATGACATCAACATTTACTTTGAGCTACTGGTAGAAGAACTGCTGACATTGTGGGTAAAAGAGCCTGGTGTAAAATGTTATGATGCTTACAAAAAGGAGATTTTTGATCTACATGTGTTGCTGCTGCACACCATTCAAGATATGCCGGCATTAGGCAACACGTCGGGGCAGAAAACAAGGGGAGATGTAGGATGTGTCACATGCATGGATAGGACAGCGAGTAGATTTCTTCCCAACTCGCACAAAACCATGTATTTGCGTCATCGTAGATTCTTACGGAGAGAGCACCCATACCGAAAGATGAAAGCTGAATTTGATGGTACGGCAGAGGTAGGTTTGGGCCCAAGACATTACTCTGGGAAGGAGGTCCACAGAATGGCTAAAGATATTGAAGTTGTGCTTGGCAAGGGACCCGGTTCGTCGTCGAAAAAAACACCCAGGACTCAAGTGTTTAAGAAGAAATCAGTGTTCTGGCAATTACCTTACTAGGAGATTCTAAGTGTACGTCACTGCATCGATGTCATGCACGTAGAGAAGAACATATGTGAAAGCATCCTTGGTACTCTGCTCAAGATTAAAGGTAAAACAAAGGATGGTGACGGAGCACGACTCGATATGCTTGGTGATCAAACAAAACGCATGAATGAAGCAGAAGATGGTGACAAATTCCTCCACGTTTGCCAGAGTTACAATTTCACTGCAAAAGAAGCAAAAGAGTTCTACAATTATTTGTTGTCAATTAAGACACCCTCTTCCTACTCCGCAATCATTAGAAGTCTCGTGGATGTGAGCACGGGTAAAATGAAGTTGGCACACATGAAGTCACATGATTGCCACGTAATGTTGACACAAATCCTCCCAGTGGCCATCAGGAATTTGATGGACACAGACATAAGAAACACACTCATTGATCTCTGTGATTTCGTCAACCAACTATGGCAGAAAGTGGTAAATCGTGAGGAGCTGGATCATATGCAAGAGGATATTGCAAGAATATTGTCCAACCTAGAGATGTTTTTCCCACCGTCATTCTTTGATGCCATGGTCCATCTCACTGTGCACCTTGTCGATGAGATAAAGTACTGTGGTCCTGTGTTTCTTCGCAACATGTATCCCTTCGAGCGGTTCATGGGAATATTGAAGCGCTATTGTCGGAACCGATGTCATCCAGAGGCAAGCATCATACAAGGTTATACCGCGGATGAGGTGGTTGAGTTTTGCACCGAATACATGAAACAAAGACCTATAGGTTTGCCCCTCTCTCGCCACGAGGGAAGGCTAGCTGGTAAGCCGGTCCTTGCTGGTGCGCCACACGCTGCACCCGGAGATGAGACCGATAAAGCACATTTGACGGTACTGCTTAATAGCCCAGTTCTCGACGCTTATGCTGAAGAACACTTGGCAGAGATACGACGAAGCTTCTTACCCATGCTGCATCCATTAGATGTCGTGATGAAGGCGCACAATAAGGACTATGTCAGATGGCTGAAGGATCGTTTGTCACGTGGATCCATGGATGACATTGCAACGTGGTTGGCACAAAAGCCATCACCTACGGTATTGAGGTACCAAGCGTATGACATAAATGGCTACACGTTCTACACTGAGGAACGTGATAAGAAGACCTCATATCAGAACAGCTCCATTCGAATAGAATGCATAACTGTAGATAAAGCTGATAAAAGGGTATACTATGGAACCATCAAAGAGATTTGGGAGTTTAACTATGTGAAAGTTAAGGTGCCATTATTCAGGTGCAAATGGGTCCCTCTTAGTCAGGTAAAGGTTGATGAATACAGGAAGACATGTGTTAATAAGACAAAGATGGCATATCACAAGGACCCGTTCATTCTTGCCAGCGATGCAACCCAGATTTTCTATGTGGAAGACCCCTTGCATAAGAACTGCCATGTAGTGATGCGTGGGAAGAGGAGGGTACTGGGCGTCGACGGTGTTCCTGATGAGGACGAGTATGATGAATTTGCTGAGATGCCAGCGAAGGGATCATGCAGCAAACATAAAGAGAGGCTTAAAATCATCAGGAATCCTAAGTTCATTCGGGGTCAACCTAATGATCCCAGTTCTCCCATGTACATGGGAATTAATACATAAGACTATTTATTATGTCTACTCTGCAACTTAATTCATTCAATTAGAACTGTCGCATGTATTGAATTGTGAGTTATGCCCGGCCTTCTGTTGATCTAAGAACGATTAATATGTTGATCTTGATATGTCGTCAGCACAGGCAATGAGAGTTTGAATTATTTATGATTGTATACCCTATAGCCAGCACACTCAATTGATGTCACTCCAGTATGTATGAACAGAACATATGCAATCTGGTTTGCAAATAGCACACGGTTCATTCACGAAAGTCGTGTGCCTACCAAACCGTGGCCGATGACCCCTGCTGCGAGCGATGTGAGTCGTGCGTTCTGATTGGCCAGAACCCAAACCCCACGGATCGTATGTCTGCACCATTGGATGCACATAGATCGAACGGCAATCCTCATCCCTTTCATCACCACATGCAGTTGTACTTGGAATTTGTTTTATATGCACTAAATGCCTGGTAAATGCAAAAAATGGCTTGAATATAGCAAAGCAGCCCCGAAATGCGCCAGAAAATCAAACCTAGGGTATAATAGTGATTGTGTACTGTGTAAAAAACTTGAGGCGAAACAATGAAGTCGTCAGCAACTGGAGTTCGAATTGCCATGTCTCCTTTTGGAAACTATGATCCTTCTTGTGAGATGCTCCGGTTTCCAAGGAGCAATCATCCAAACTTGTGCCAAACTTTACCAAAAAATTTCCACGGGGTCTTGAGAGCACGCCATGGTGGCACACCAATTTTCGTGATTTTCGGACTCCATTTGCATTTCCTGTAATTAAAATACCAACAAGACCAACGCCGGTGGCCGCATCTCGCATCCGAAATGTTTGAAAATTCTTCCCATTCCTTGGACATGAATGAAAACACGCAAAGCGACACACAAATGATTTTGTAGACTTGCTTTGCAAGTAGCCCACATGTAGTTGCGGTTGGGATTTGATTTATATGCACAAAATGCATGATAAAATGCAAAAATTGCTTAAATATAGCAAACGAGACCCGAAATGCGCCAGAAAATCAATACTTGGGTGCAATGGTGATTGTGTACCATAGAAAAAAATTTCAGGCAAAACAATGAAGTCACCGACGATTGGAGTCTGAATTGCCACGTCTCCTATTGGGAACTATGATCCTTCTTGTGAGATGTTCTGGTTTGCAAGGAGCGATCATCGTAACTTGAGCCAAACTTTACCAAAAAATTTCCAGTCGGTATTGAGATCGCGCCATGGTGACACGCCGATTTTCATGATTTTCTAAGTCCATCCGCATTTCCTGTAATTAAATTACCAACAAGCCCTACGCCGATGGCCGCATCTCACGGCCGAAATGTTTGAAAATTCTTCTCGTTTCTCGGACAATGAATTAAAACTAGCAAAGTGACCCATAAATGATTTTTACACCTTCTTAGCTAACACCCACATGTAGTTGCAATATGGTTTTGATTTATATAAACTAAATGCATGGTAAATGCAAAAAAATGTCTTAAATGTAGCAAACGAGACCTGAAATGCCCCAGAAAATCAAACCTAGGGGTATGATGGTGATTGCGTACGGTGGAAAAAAGTTCTAGGCAAAACAATGAACTCACATCTTCGTTTCAAAATTACCACGTCTTCATTTCAAACGAAATTATGCTGCTCCTTGATGTAGATGTTTTCCAATAGCACACGGTTCAGTCACGAGAGCCGTGTGCCTATCAAACCATGGCCGATGACCCCTACTGCGAGCGATCTGAGTCGTGCGTTCTGATTGGCCAGAACCCAAACCCCACGGATCATACGTCTGCACCGTTAGATGCACCCAGATCGAACGGCGATCCTCATCCCTTTCATCACCACATGAAGTTGCAGTTGGGATTTGATTTATATGCACTAAATGCCCGGTAAATGCAAAAAATTGCTTAAATATAGCAAAAGAGCCCCGAAATGCGCGAGAAAATCAAACCTAGGGTATAATAGTGATTGCGTACCATGGAAAATAATTCGAGGCGAAACAATGAAGTCACCAGCAACTGGAGTTCGAATTACCATATCCCCTTTTGGAAACTATGATCCTTCTTATGAGATGCTCCGGTTTCCAAGGAGCGGTCTTCCAAACTTGTGCCAAACTTTAACAAAAAATTTCCACGGGGTCTTGAGAGCACGCCATGGTGACACACTGATTTTCGTGATTTTCGGACTCCATCTGCATTTCCTGTAATTAAAATACCAACAAGACCTACGCCGGTGGCCGCATCTCGCATCTGAAATGTTTGAAAAATCTTCCAATTCCTTGGACAATGAATGAAAACACGCAAAGCGACACACAAATGATTTTGTAGACCTTATTTGCCAACACTCACATGTAGTTGCGGTTGGGATTTGATTTATATGCACAAAATGCACGGTAAATGCAAAAATGGCTTAAATATAGCAAACGAGACCCAAAATGCGCGAAAAAATCAATACTGCATGTATTGGGAACTATGATCCTTCTTGTGAGATGCTCCAGTTTGCAAGGAGCGACCATCGTAACTTGTGCCAAACTTTACCAAAAATTTTCCACTCGGTCTTGAGATCGCGCCACGGCGACACACCAATTTTCGTGATTTTCGAAGTCCATCCGCATTTGCTGTAATTATATTACCAACAAGCCCTACGCCGGTGGCCGCATCTTGTGGCCGAAATGTTTGAAAATTCTTCCCGTTTCTTGGACAATGAATAAAAACTAGCAAACCGACACAAAAATGATTTTTACACCTTTTTTCTAACACCCACATGTAGTTGCAGTAGGGTTTTGATTTATATGCACTAAATGCATGGTAAATGCAAAAACTTGCTTAAATGTAGCAAACGAGACCTGAAATGCGCCAGAAAATCAAACCTAGGTTATGATGGTGATTGCGTACCGTGGAAAAAAATTCGAGGCGAAACATTGAACTCACGTCTTCATTTCAAAATTACCATGTCTTCATTTCAAACGAAATTATGCTGTTTGTGCATACAGGCTCGTAGAGGCTTCCGTTTGCATAGGCCTTTTCGCGCCGCGACCGGTGCCCTTTTTTCACCGAAGCCGCCAACACCCCCCCACCGTCCACCCCCGTTTCACTCAACAGTCCGCATATTCTACCAAAACTCCATCGCCAGCTCCCCCTCCCCCAGATCCACACCAGAACCCTATCCGGCGCTGGCATGCTCAACCCGGCCGTGTGCCCGCTCTTCGGCGTCAACCCTACCTTCGCTGCCGTTCCCAACACGCGGCTGCCCGCGCCTCGCCGTCTTCGTTTGCTCGCCAGCCGCCCTCGACCATATCGATCATGTACCCCTCGCCTCTCCTGCCGGGTTTGCACAAAAACCTGTCAGTTACTGCTCTCCATCAAGGTGAGGCATATTTCCTCGCGATCCCTCTTCCTATTTGGTTCTGTATGTTCCCAAATTGGCTATACAATAACGGAGAGCGTATATATGGTCATTATCTACCTTCCTAACTTGTACATATAAGCTGTATTTGTTCCAATTAGTTATTGTCGATTTACAGATCGTGGGCGCCCGAGTCACACAAAATGAACAAATTAGCCATACATTTTCCAAATTATTACATGACATGTCTAGAAAGCTTGCTACCAAGTTGTTAGCGTTATGCTTATCCCCCTTTTCTGAATTTCGCATTTGTTCTTTGTAGATGCCAAGTAGCAGCGATAGCACTCATGCTTCAGGCGATGTATCTTCATCTGAGTCCGACAACCCTAGGTCTCCAGCAGATGATCAGGGAATAAGTAATCTGGAACGGGATAGAGCTGCCGCAATCACCCTTTTGGTCAGGACGCGGAAGAACGCTCCAAGAAAGCCCACACACCAGCCTAAAGGTGTGTATGAAGTAACCGACATCGATTTAAAGTCTTGGGCTCCAACTAAACCAGATAAAGCACGCACGAGGTTCAGGAGTGTGTGTGGATTTGTTGGCAGGGTAAGGCTCAACATTAATCTGCCGGGGTTTCGGAAGGCTGACACAGAAACATGGCACAGGATAGTCCGGGAGATCATGGAACACTTCAATGTTCCAGAGCAGTGGAGAATGCAGGTGGAACACGCTGCACTGAAGAAGGCCAGGGATGCTTGGAGAAACTGGAAGCACGTGTTGTACAAGAAGTACTTGAGTGAAGGCAAGGACCCAATCCCTGCATACCCCCAAATTACAAAGGCAGACTGGGCAGAATTCAAAAGGGTCAGGGCAACTGCAGAGTTTACCAATAAGAGTGCCAAGCAATCGGAACTTCAGAAGAGGAACACACACCCTCACCGTATGGGTGTGGCAGGATACTACGGCATGAAACCGATATGGGACCAGGAGGACAAAGAAGCAGTAGCTGCGGGTGGAAAACTGGCCTTTAGTGAAATCAGGGGCGAACGCGCTAGAGACTACTTGCGGGCACGCGCAAGGAGGCGTGACGACGGTTCTTATTACTTTGAAAACTCACATGATGAAGAACTGTATCGCGTGATGTTAAAGGCTTCCACCAGCAACCCTGGAAGGTTCTATAGGAACTCAGGGCCATGTGACATTTTGTCCGATGCTCTGGCAACAAAAGAGCCCCCTGGCCGTGCAAGGGGTATAGGTGTCAATGTCCCGCACAAGAGGGCTTTCACACTCAGCAAAGAAGAGAGGCTCGCCATGAAAAAGTGAGGAGTGAACAGAAGAAGGAAGAATTGTATGAAAGGTTGAGGATGGACATGTATCCGAAAGTTCGAATGGAAATTGAGGAGTCAATGATGATGCAGAAGACTCTAACACTCAGAGATAGCCAGCAGACGGGAGGGGAGGCGGGCATGGACTATGCTGCTTATTGCGCGATAGCACCACACAAGAGTAGCTGTGCATCAGCTGACCCCAGCGACACTGAGACTGCAGTTGTGCATGATGATGCTATATCTGATATATCCGGAATGAAAGACAAACTGAGGGGCGTGCTAACACATTATGAAGGTACGTTAAAATGTGCAACCGCCTGGGTTTTGTCCCCCCACTCTAAAGGGGGCCTCTTGTTGGACAATGTGCCATTGAAGTCGGGCTGTGTGAAGTGCTACGTGACTGAAGTAAAGCCTGGATTCAATAAATTTGCCCTGAAGAATGTCCTAGGGGACTGTGATGAGGAGAGGACCTTGCAAGAAACACTGTTAAATCATATCCGGTGGCCACGAAAGGAAATAGACTTCATAGATGAGATCCCTCAAGCCCCGCCAAGAGCAATCAATGTCATCCTTCAATCGGCGACTCTCTCCTTGCCACAGCAGCTCTCGTGTGCTTCCCCCGAGGAACCTAATACTCGTAATCCGACGGCTGATGCATCAACCTGTGATCAGCCCGCCCGACGTCATGCCGTACAGGCCATGTCATCGTCCGCCCCAGAGCAGCCAGTGGCAAGGCCTACAACTGCTGAAGACACACCACCGGTTCAGATGCCGGCCACTGAAGCAGCAGGGGGAGACACAGCGGCACCGCATGCTCAGCAGACCAACCCGCTGGAACGGACTGCTAAGCAGTCAGAAGGTCCGGAACCGCCTGCTCATCAGTCCGTCGGTTTGCAGCCGCGCGATCAGCATACCGATGCGTCGGCACTGCCTGCTCAGCAAACCAACGCGTTGGCACAGCCTCCTCAGCACACCGAAGTGTTGGCACCACATGCGCAGAAGCCTGACATAGCTTCACTGCCTGGTCAGCAGTCCGACGCCTCTGCTCCTGCAGCTCAGCAGTCTGTCACAGCAGCACCACCAGCTTAGCAGTCCGGCATAGCTAAACCGTCTGCTCAGCAGCCCGTCGTATCTTCACCGCCTGCTCAACAGCCCGTCTATCAATGATCCAGACCTTGCACCAGAAGTGCTTCAAGTACCAAGAGGAAAGCGGCCACGACCGCACCCGTGAGGAAGCAGCCCCTGAGACCGAGGAAGAATGCGAATGATAGCCTCTTACTAAAAGCACTCATCGCCCAGAACCAAATTACCAGCAAGTTGTTCAAATTGGAGAGTTATACTGGTTCTGACAGCTTGCCAGATGAAGAAGTCGAAAGGATACTTGCTAAAAATAAAGCAGACGTACTTGTAGCACGCAAGTACGTCAACACCAGCCATTTCTTGTTGACGAATACTTAGAGGAGTGCAGTTCCAGTTGCCGCATGTTACATAAATATTGCATGGATGCAATGTCACAAGGTCATAAGGTTCTGCTAGTCCACTACGACAGTGATCATTTCGGTCATGATCAAGGATCCATCAGTGTGGAATTCGAGGACTTTCATCTCTTCTTCAACTTCGATGTGCTCGATATGACTCTTGTTAAATGCTTGATGTTGTAAGTACTTCACCAACTCTGATCAACTTCTCCATACAAGGTTGTAAACGAAAAAAAGCTAACTGTATTGTATTCCTCTCAGGGATTGATCACGCAAAGAAAAATGGAGGCAGTGTATTTCATAGATCCTCACATAGCAAATGGCATATTATTACGTGGTGGCACAGATAATCGGGAGTGGGACATTGGCAAGGTCACCAGTATCTTGTGTCGCACGCCCCGTGTAGAACTCTTTCTCTAGCCATACCATGAAGGGTAAGTCAAATAAGCAACCACACATACATTGACCGTCTTTCACATTTCGTCATAGTTTGTAAGTTCATGGTTTTCTTAATCTGTAGCATTCACTGGATCTTGGTAGTCATTGCTCCAAACCAGAACAGAGTTTACTACCTGGATTCTCTCAGAGATTCAATAAAGCCTCAGGATCTGACGCATCTTCAGCAATTCATGGATAGGTATTGAATTCTATGATGTTAAAATTTGCATTCATATATGGTTCAAGAACTGAGTATGTGGAAATTCATCTTCATTTGCAGTGTGTTGGCATCATGCATAACTAAACGAGGGAACCAGTTCAAGAGTGCACTACCTCTGCAGCACGAGATCGTTTATCCAGTAATACACCGAAATCCGTTATTTTCGGAAAATGTATCCAAATGTTTGCAAATACCTTTTCTTACACTAGTCTAATGTTCAAGTTTCTAAATAAACCTCTTTCTATTTCTCTCCAAAGAAAAAAATAAACATCTTACACCGGTTAGGTTGCTACTAACAGGGCAAATACATGACTAATTCTGTACAAAAAAATTCAGTGTCCTCAGTAACAACCAGGGACCAACCTTTGTGGATGATACGTCTCCAACGTATCTATAATTTATGAAGTATTCATGCCATGTTTATTATAGTTTTGTATGATTTTGGTGCACTTTTATATGGCTTTTATATGATTTTTAGGGACTAACATATTGACCTAGTGCCCAGTGCCAGTTGCTGTTTTCTGCTTGTTTTTTATTTTCCAGAAAATCCATATCAAATGAAGTCCAAATGAAGCGAAATTTTTTGACGATTTTTTCTGGAAGGAAACAGACCTAGGAAGCTTCGGAGGAGCTGCAGAAGAGCCACACGGGCCCCACGAGCCACCTGGACGCGCCTGCCCTTCCCCCAGGCGCGCCCTGGTGCCTCGTGGGGCCCCTGTGGCACCTCCTTGCGTGATTCCAACGCTGAAAAATCATATATATTCATAAACCCCCAAAAGCTAACCTAGATGAGTTTTTACGCCGCCGCAAGCCTCTGTACCTCCACGATCTAATCTACAACCCTTTTTCGGCACCCTGCCGGAGGGGGGAATCATCACCGGAGGCCATCTTCATCATCCCGGCGGTCTCCATGACGAGAAGGGAGTAGTTCACCCTCAGGGCTGAGGGTTTGTACCAGTAGCTATGTGTTTGATCTCTCTCTCTCGTGTTCTTGATTTGGCACGATCTTGATGTATCGCGAGCTTTGTTAATATAGTTGGATCATATGGTGTTTCTTCCCTCTCTATCCTTGTTGTGATGAATCGAATCTTTTCCCTTTGAGGTTTCGTTATTGTTGGATTGAATATTTCAGATTTGAGAACACTTGATGTATGTCTTGCATATGAATACCCGTGGTGACAATGGGGTATTATATTGATTCACTTGATATATGTTTTGGCACTCAACTCGCGGATTCCCGTGGTGACATTGGGGTAATCTATGCATAGGGGTTGATGCACGTTTTCATTATCTTTTCTCCGATAGAAACTTTGGGGTGCTCCTTGGAGTTCTTTGTGTGGATTGAATATTATGATTATGAAGTTGTTTGATGCATATCGTATAATTAACTCACGGATACTTGTGGTGACATTGGAGTATCTAGGTGACATTAGAGTTGGTTGATGTGTATCATATGGTGTTATTTTAGTACGAACTCTAGGGCTGTTTGTGACACTTATAGGGATAGCTCAACAGATCGATCGGAAAGGATAACTTTGAGGTGGTTTCGTACCCTACAAACAATGTCTATCTTATGTTCTCCGCTAATAGGAACTTGGGAGTGATTCTTTATCGCACGTTGAGAGATGATTATATGATCCAATTATGTTAGCATTGTTGAGAGATTGCACTAGTGAAAGTATGAACCCTAGGCCTTGTTTTTAAGCATTGCAATACCGTTTGTGCTCCATTTTATCACTTGCTACCTTGCTGTTTTTATATTTTCAGATTACAAAACCTATATCTACTATCCATACTACACTTGTATCACCATCTCTTCGCCGAACTAGTGCACCTATACAATTTACCATTGTATTGGGTGTGTTGGGGACACAAGAGATTTCTTGTATTTGATTGCAGGGTTGTTTGAGAGAGACCATCTTCATCCTATGCCTCCCACGGATTTATAAACCTTAGGTCATCCACTTGAGGGAAATTTGCTACTGTCCTACAAAACTCTGCGCTTGGAGGCCCAACACGAGTCTACAAGAACAAGTTGTGTAGTAGACATCAAGCTCTTTTCTGGCGCCGTTGCCGGGGAGGTGAGTGCTTGAAGGTATATCTTTAGATCTTGCAATCGAATCTTTTAGTTTCTTGTTTATCACTAGTTTGGTTTTATAAAAAGAAAACTACAAAAAAATGGAATTGAGGTTGCCTCATATTATTCGTCTTTATAATGTCTTTCTTGAAAATGATGGATCGGAAAATTGTGCTCAATTGATAGAAGAAGAATTCAATAAAATGTTTGGCATAAAATCCATGAATGATGAGCACGATTGCAATGTTGTTAGTATGAATTCTATGAATATCCAAAATACTAAAGATGATTGCACTAGTCATGACAAAAATGTTTCTTATAAGCATGTCAATTTTTGTGGAGTGCATAAAGTTTGTGACGACATGCCTTATAGGGATGATAGATTTTGGAAGAAGCATAAACATGATAGAACCAATTTTTTGCTCAAAGTGATAGATGAATTTGCTACAAAATTATGTTCTCTTTATCCTATTACTTGTGAACTTTGCAATAAAGTTGGTCACCTTAATTTCCAATGCATACTTTTTCATGATCGAATCATGGCTAAATATTGTAATGACTTGACCGCCCTTGAACTATATAATGAGCTTTATCTATTTTTGGGGTGTGAGGAATTGTCACATAAAAATAGTTGGTTTGAAGTATTCATTCTCACGGATGACATTGAAACTCATCTAAAGGAAATCTATATGTTCTGTACGGTAAATTGCAATGAGAATGCTTATATTGCCAACTATAGAAAGACGGGAAAACCAATAGAATATAAAAGGAACACTAGTGAAAGGGTAAAGATTTCCACTTTCCCTCCTATTGTCTCTCATGATGAAATAGGTGACGAAGACGAGCTTCCTATTCAACCAATCTCCTCAATAAGAAGCTCGGAAAAATTGATTAAACCCACCCATGATGTGGTGAAGAAGAAGAAAAGAAGAAAAAATAGAGGTAAAAAGGTATCTCTCCCAAATAATGTTGCTCCTACTATTGTTGTGCCTCATGAGAATGAATCAAAAATAATTGTGGAAGATGATACACTTGATGATGATATTGCTTCTTTGTCTTATGGCACAATGTCCGAAGGAACTATTGAGGATGATTTTGTTATGCCTATTACTCACTGTGATGATTATGATTGGGAAAATAATGATACTTCTTATAATCTTGAAAATCTTTTTGGCACAAACTTGGAAAATTATGATGATGATAATTGCTATACTATTGGTGCTATTCATACTATTAATGATGAGAGTAATTATGCTTATGATATGCAAAGCCACAAGCTTGGGGATGCTATGTTTGATGAGAATGACATGTTTGAGAATTTATTTGCTGCAATTAATGTTTGTCCCAAGCTTGGGGATGCTATGCTTAATGAAGATGATCTTTTTAGTCCCCTACTTTGAATGATCGAATTTATTATGATGATGACATGTCTCCTATCTATGATGATTATTGTGATGATACTTATGTTATGAAAGATAGTGATGATTATTATTATAATACTTGTTATAATCATGAAAATCCTTTTACTGAACATCACTCTTTTAATGTGGAAACAATTTATTGCATTCGAGTTTCATACGATACTCCCACTATTATGAATGAGAAGAAAATTGCTTGTGTGGAGAGTAATAAAAATTCTATGCTTATGTATCCTAAAAATAATGATTTATGTGATAGCTATATTGTTTAATTCATTCATGATGCTACTGAAAATTATTATGAGAGAGGAATATATGCTTCTACATATCTCAATAATATCAAGTTTCCTCTCTATGTGTTGAAAGTTTTGAAGTTATGCTTGTTTTGCCTTCCCATGCTAATTGATTCTTGCTCCCATTAGCTATTTGCTCACAAAATCCCTATGCATAGGAAGTGGGTTAGGCTTAAATGTGCTAGTCATAAGCTTCATGATGCTCTCTTTGTGTTTCAATTCTTTACTTTTATGTGAGCATCATTGAAATCATCATGCCTAGCTAAAAAGGCATTAAAGAAAAGCGCTTGTTAGGAGATAACCCACTACTTATACCTTCTGTTTTTGTGTGTTCACATAATTAATCTACTGTAGTAATCATGTTTTATATGTTTTCTTTCAATAATGTGCCAAGTAAAGCCTTTGGGATAGTGTGGATGCTTGTTGATTTGATTCTGTGCAAAAACAGAAACTTTTGCGTCCAGTGCTGGAATTTCTATTCTGTACTGGAGCGTGAAAAAATTCTGAAATTTTTACACAGTATTGGTTTACAATTTTTTTACGTTTTTCTAATTTTTCAGAATTTTTGGAGGTACAGAAGTATGGGTTTGAAATCGCTCACTACATGCTGTTCTGTTTTTGACAGATTCTGTTTTCGGTGCATAGTTTGCTTGTTTTAGTGTTTTCATAGCTTATATTATGAGATATAAATTGTGGAAATAATAGAATACAGTCGGCATTATGTGAGAACAATTATGAATCTTGTCTTGACAGTACCTAAGTGGATGATTTATTTTTATCATACTAACCTATCTCACAAGTTCCGTTAAGTTTTGTGTGATTGAAGTTTTCAAGTTTTGGGTGAGATATTGATATGAGGAGAATAAGGAGTAACAAGACCCTAAGCTTGGGGATGCCCAAGGCACCTCAAGGTAATATTCAAGGAAGACCCAAGCAACTAAGCTTGGTGATGCCCCGGAAGGCATCCCCTCTTTCGTCTTCAACATTATCGGTAACCTCACTTGAAGCTATATTTTTATTCGTCACATAATATGAGTTTTGCTTGGAGCGTCATTTTATTTTGTTGAGATTTGCTTGCTTTTATCAATAATCATGTTTCGTATCTTTTAGTTCAATAAAATGCCAATTATAGCCTTTACCATGCTCAGTTTGCAAGTTCATGTGTTGCTGTTTGAAAACAGAAAGTTTTCTGTTATGTCCAGAATATTCCTGAATAGTCAGAACATGATAAAAATCTGAAATTTTTACACAGTAAGCATGCATGAGTTCTCTGTCACGTGGTAATTTTTCAAAAAATTTGGAGTCAGAGAAGTATGAATTCTTATTCTTCCTTTACAGACTGTTCTGTTTTGACAGATTTCGGTTATAGTTGCATTGTTTGCATATGTTGCTAGTTTAATGTTTCTATTTGTGAATAGGAGTATTAAATATGCAGAGGCATTTAGTATGCAATGTTTAATTATAATTTTAGTGATTTGCTACAGTAGAGAATGTTAAGGTTTTGAGTTGACTAGATGACCCGTTGCGCCGATGGCGCAAAGGGCGAGAGTGAACCAAGTATTCAAACCATGCACATAAGAATATTTAGAGACCGATCATAAAATCCTTATGCATCAGGAAATAATTATTTAGATATGATGTTCATACATAGCGCTATACAGTGATGAATCATATAGATAGCTCTGGTCAGTGATGAACATCACATAGAGTCATCGCTGCATGTGCCATCGGTAGAAAAAGGTGACCTCATCGTCTAAGTAGCTCTTCATGGTGGGTGTGTTTGGTGGGTTGTCATTGCCAAAAGCACAAATGCCTTCCATCATCGTTCAATCCCCAATAATACTTATTTGTTTTCTGTAGAATGTCCTCTAGTTGTAAAGTTGTATCGTCAAGGCGATTTGCAACATATCATATCTCCGACAGACTATGCTTCAGATCGCTGTCTTCGGGCGTTGATCCTGCTGTGAATCTGGTATTTATTATACGGTAAAGTTCCTTTACCGAGTCTCCACCCAGACCACTGCACAAGATGATGCTTAGATAGTTTATTATTCCTTCTTTTTCTTTTAGCTAATGTTGCAGAGATTTATTTTTTTGTTGTACCAACTACAGCTTATCATAGTTGAAGTCTTGCAGGACTTTGTTGTAAGAGACTTCCATCTACTTAAGAACTTCGTTTGCTAGCCAACCTTCAACCTCTTTGAGTTTTCCGTAGACATAGGTGGATATTGATTTCTTTGGAAGTCCATTGCTTAATTGGTCCTCAGATGGATAGAACTGAACGGTTGCCTCAATACCAACGGTCCTGAGTAGACTGCGTTTGGAAGGCCAAGCTATTGCATCATAGCATCCAGAAGCACCTTTGCTGGGATCCTAACTTTTTCCATCACGATGGACTGACAACAGAAAGGAAGACATTGTAAGCAAGTGTTGGAAACTTACAGTGTAATATTCTACATGCGTCTATGTATCTATTAATTTTTTGTGACAAAAACATTGTACAATGGTGATAGTAACTGAATGATGTATGCTCGTTAGCTAATCTTAAAGTTGTGCATACACCAGCAGATGATAAAAAATCTAAGAATAACAGGGCTTTCAACTTGTTTAAACTGTAGAGTATACATGCATGATGCATTTGCTATCTCTTAGGCACCAAGAAAATAGGAGATCAACATGTGTGACCATGTACTAATCGATTATCCAGGTGTTGAGTAGGAAGCACATACGCAACAAGGACCGATAGCTTGACCAGAGAAGAAACTTCATTCCCTCACCCTTGATATGGTAGCATTTATCAGACCAGGCTATAGAAGCAAATATGAAGTACCATCAGGCTGATGTCTGATCACTGAATTACACTGCCTACCCACTCCTATCGTTGTCCATGTGGAGTAGGGCTTGTAAATAAACGTTTATCTACTTCTATACTCAAGCGAACTTGAATTAGCTAGGATGAATCGGACACTTTTGCAATTTCCATTAACAAATCAACAGGGTAGGTATCTGCACGAGACGACAGATCTACTTTTGTGTTCATGGAGGTATTCCTCTATAAAATGAGTGGAAAAGTACTGCAATAGACAAGCAAACACGGTCTATCAGTATCTTAAAAGACAGTACCACGGATAATGTATTCCCCGTCAGCTAAAGTGATCCTCTTTCATGGATATTTAGGTGCTGACCAAAGATGGTTTAGAAAGATAAATACGTAGCAAAAAAGACAGTAGTAAGCAATACTTTTTCTCTTCGTGTAGACTTACCTTTTTGCTGATGATCTTGCGGTTGCTAGTGCGTGAAACTGTCCGTTTCTTTCCGTGTTTAGATCTGCCAGCACTAACACCGATAATGTCAGATTCTGAACCCGCATCATCTCTTCTTCTTTGGTAGTCCCTTGCTGCAAGAAAACAGCAAGGCTGTTACAGGGGGTAACCTGTGGCCATTTTTAATGCCACGGGCAAGCTGTAGACACGGGGATAAGCGGAGGGATTAATAAATAAACATGCTGAATTAAGCACAAAATGTACAAACATAAGAAGACATATTCTGTAAGTACTTTTGTTTCTATAATTGACTTATTGTTTTTGTGAAGTTTTGCACCGTGTTTATCTAAACAGGACAGTTTTGATGGGCATGAAAACGTTGTAGATCCAATTAGGCATCCACAGGATTTTGTACGCTATGTCGTTTGAACAAACGAGCTATATAACTCTAGATGAAAACATATTTGATCACCATTAATTTTCTCACTTCTTAGGACAAAACATCACGAGAGGTGATTATCTAACCTTTTTTCGTTAAGAAGAAAATAGAACTGGCAGAAGACAAAGAGTAGTATGGACCTGAGAGGCATTAGAGGCACAAGAGGACCTCTAATTCCTAACCATGCATTCCAAATAACTATATAAATGATACCCTGGCCTGTTTTACACTTTGTCGAGCAGGAATTGGCTTTCTACACTTTGTCGAGCAGATTAAGTCTATAACTAAACAAACAGTAGATACGTGAGGCCAGTGTTGCTTGCGGAGAAGTAAATGGAAGGCAACCAGAACTAAACACATACCTGTTCAGGATGGTCGCTGTTTATTTCAAAGGCGTTGATGGCCTTCTCCTGTCCAAGGCAAAAATCAAGAAATCAACAACCCATACAAAAATTGTAGGCTGCCACAATCACATGGTCGGCAAGTGAAACAACCATAAATTACCATCCAGACCCTTAGGTTTTGCAACACACTTTATTATGTAAGAAATGTAGATATGAAAATGATCTAAAAATATAGACTCGAACAAAATTTAGCATAGAACTCACTTTAGAGTATCTAGTACTCCCTTTAGTGATCTAAATGCTCTTATATTTCTTTACAGAGGGAGTAATTACTAATGAAGTATATTAAAATGGTAAAGAGATATAATCAATTTCTGCGGTATATGAGAAGCTGGAGTACATACCAACCTAAGTAAAGCAAACCCTGAAATCCTGAATGCCGTAATAAAGCTAGTGGTTCATAACCGAAAGTAGCAATGGGCATATAGCATGCTCCTAGACACCCCATAATGATTTTAGCACCCTCGTACACATCTACAATTTTAATGCATAGTGGCTTTGGCTAACTGAATTGCACCTAGCTGCATTTGTTAAGCAACTTGACAAAGACCTATGTCACCAAACTGCAACAGGAGTCTACCGCAAGTTGAAGTTGCTGAAGAATAAACTCCGAATCCATTGCTAATGCAAGGGTGAATTATCCATTCAAATTGTAGAAGTGCATTGTGTTGGTTAGAAAAATCCAGTGGCATAAGGAATGCTTAACTTAACACAACAAAAAACGTCACATATGTAATTCAAGCACAAACTTGAGCAAAACATCCAGAATCATGTATAACGATAAGGAAAAATTTAGTAGATGGAGAACAGTATGCACCGGATCATCCATTCAACTGATGGCAAAATCTAACAACAAAATGTATACATCCCACTGAGCATTCCATCAAACACCAACAATGAATCCACTAAATGGGCAACTCACTCTTTGTTACATATTTAAAAATTTATTGTTAGATCAAACTGGCCACTTGCAGCTTTCAAATTTTGGCATATGCAAAGTTCTAGATAGTAGTAGCTTTCAATACTCACTGAACTTGACACCCTTCTGTTATTTGATTTCCCTTTATTATTTGAATTGCTAGTGCTTTGCATCCTTTACTGAAGGTCTGAAGTGATAGAACTAATGAAACACACGTTAGCTCGATCCAGGTCTCATAAGAATAAGGTACTGGACCTCACAGATGATTGGAGCTTGAAGCTAAATGTCTGAAAAAGAAGATCCAGGACACATGAAACTGAACAGGACGAAAGAGAATGGCCACACCTCTATTTCACAAGGAGGTCGCCGATGTTAAATTATCAATACATGTCTGTATGAAATAAATCCATGATCATGCATATTAATGGTATTGATTCGTTGAATAATTTTGCTGGGGGTAGCAGTGGAAGTATTTTGGCTGCAATAGTGTTAATGCAAGTTAAACTCCGCCTATGTTGTCTCAACATAGCCGGTCCCAAGCCCGGATAAAGGAGGAGGGTTGTGATAGGCTTGGCAAGCCAACGTCAAAACTCAGCCACTCTTATGGAGATGAAACCCAAAAGATTTTTGTTGGGGCGTAACCCTCTCAGCGACGCGCCACATCGGAACCCGGGTGTGGTGGAAAATGGGCAAGGGCCGGGCCGTCACCCCCCAGGTGGCGCGCCGTATCTTGATCTGGATACGGTGGCAAGTGAGCGAGGATCGGGTCGTCGCATCCTTAGTGGCGCGCTACATCGGCGCCCGGGTGTAGTGGAAATTGAGCAAGGGTCTTCGCATTTGACTCGACGAGTGCGAAGGGTAAGGAAGCAAGCCGAGCCTAGGAGGATTCGCTTAGGTAGCTGGAATGTGGTAAGCTTCGGGAGGTAGTTGATACCACGGTGAGGAGAGGCGTTGATATCCTTTGCGTCCAAGAGACCAAATGGAGGGGACAAAAGGCGAAGGAGGTGGAGGGTACCGGCTTCAAGCTGTGGTACACGGGGACGGTTGCAAACAGAAATGGAGTAGGCATCTTGATCAGCAAGAGCCTCAAGGATGGAGTGGTAGACGTCAAGAGACGTGGGGACCGGATTATCCTGGTCAAGCTGGTAGTTGGGGACTTAGTTCTCAACGTTATCAGCGCGTATGCCCCGCAAGTAGGCCACAATGAGAACACCAAGAGGGAGTTCTGGGAAGGCCTAGAGGACATGGTTAGGAGTGTACCGATTGGCGAGAGGCTCTTCATAGGAGGAGACCTCAATGGCCACGTGGGCACATCTAACACAGGTTTTGAAGGGGTGCATGGGGTTTTTGGCTATGGCATCAGGAACCAAGAAGGAGAAGATGTCTTAAGCTTTGCGCTAGCCTACAACATGATCATAGCTAACACCCTCTTTAAGAAGAGAGAATCACATCTAGTGACTTAGAGTAGTGGGCAACACTCTAGCCAGATTGATTTCATCCTCTCGAGAAGAGAAGACAGGCGTGCATGCCTAGACTGTAAGGTGATACCTGGAGAGAGTGTTGTCCCTCAGCATAAGCTTGTGGTTGCTGACCTCCGCTTTCTGATTCGTGTCCAGCGGGACAAGCGTGCCAAAGTCGCTAGAACGAAGTGGTGGAAGCTCAAGGGGGAGGTAGCTCAGGCGTTCAAGGAGAGGGTCATTAAGGAGGGCCCTTGGGAGGAAGGAGGTGATGTAGACAACATGTGGATGAAGATGGCGACTTGCATTAGTAAGGTGGCCTCAGAGGGGTTTGGAGTGTCCAGGGGAAGTAGAAGAGAAGCTAAAGATACCTGGTGGTGGAACGATGATGTCCAGAAGGCAATTAAGGAGAAGAAAGAGAGTTTCAGATGCCTATATCTGGATAGGAGTGCAGACAACATAGAGAAGTACAAGATGGCAAAGAAGGCCGCAAAGCGAGCTGTGAGTGAAGCAAGGGGCCGGGCGTATGAGGACCTCTACCAACGGTTAGACACGAAGGAAGGCGAAAGGGACATCTATAAGATGGCCAAGATCCGAGAGAGGAAGACGAGGGATGTTGACCAAATCAAGTGCATCAAGGACGGAGCAGATCAACTCCTGGTGAAGAACGAGGAGATTAAGCATAGATGGCGGGAGTACTTTGACAAGATGTTCAATGGGGAGAGTGAGAGCTCTACCATTGATCTGGACGACTCCTTTGCTGATACTAGCAGGCTTTTTGTGCGGCGAATCCAGGAGTCGGAGGTCAAGGAGGCTTTGAAGAGGATGAAAGGAGGCAATGCGATGGGCCCTGATTATATCCCCATTGAGGTGTGGAGAGGCCTCGGGGACATAGCGATAGTATGGCTAACCAAACTTTTCAACCTCGTTTTTCGGGCAAACAAGATGCCAGAAGAATGGAGACGGAGTATATTAGTACCAATCTTCAAGAACAAGGGGGATGTTCAGAGTTGTACTAATTACCGTGGAATTAAACTAATAAGCCATACAATGAAGCTATGGGAGAGAGTCATTGAGCACCGCTTAAGAAGAATGACAAGCGTGACCAAAAATCAGTTTGGTTTCATGCCTGGGAGGTCGACCATGGAAGCCATTTTCTTGGTACGACAACTTATGGAGAGATATAGGGAGCAAAAGAAGGACCTGCATATGGTGTTCATTGACTTGGAGAAGGCCTATGATAAGATACCGCGGAATGTTATGTGGTGGGCCTTGGAGAAACACAAAGTCCCAGCAAAGTACATTACCCTCATCAAGGACATGTACGATAATGTTGTGACAAGTGTTCGAACAAGTGATGGCGACACTGATGACTTCCCGATTAAGATAGGACTGCATCAAGGGTCAGCTTTGAGCCCTTATCTTTTTGCCTTGGTGATGGATGAGGTCACAAGGGATATACAAGGAGATATCCCATGGTGTATGCTCTTTGCGGACGATGTGGTGCTAGTCGATGAGAGTCGGACGGGGGTCAACAGGAAGTTGGAGTTATGGAGGCAAACTTTGGAATCGAAAGGTTTTAGACTTAGTAGGACTAAAACCGAGTACATGAGGTGCGCTTTCGGTACTACTAGGCACGAGGAGGAGGAGGATGTTAGCCTTGATGGGCAGGTGGTGCCGCAGAAGGACACCTTTCGATATTTGGGGTCAATGTTGCAGAAGGATGGGGATATCGATGAAGATGTGAACCATCGAATTAAAGCCGGATGGATGAAGTGGCGCCAAGCTTCTAGCATTCTCTGTGACAAGAGGGTGCCACAAAAGCTAAAAGGCAAGTTCTATAGGATGGCGGTTCGACCCGCAATGTTGTATGGTGCTGAGTGTTGGCCGACTAAAAGGCGACATGTGCAACAGTTAGGTGTGGCGGAGATGCGCATGTTGAGATGGATGTGTGGCCACACAAGGAAGGACCGAATCCGGAATGATGATATACGAGATAGAGTTGGGGTAGCGCCAATTGAAGAGAAGCTTGTCCAACATCGTCTGAGATGGTTTGGACATATTCAGCGCAGGCCTCCAGAAGCCCCAGTACATAGCGGACGGCTAAAGCGTGCTGATAATGTCAAAAGAGGCCGGGGTAGACCGAACTTGACATGGGAAGAGTCCGTAAAGAGAGACCTGAAGGATTGGAGCATCACCAAAGAACTAGCCATGGACAGGGGTGCGTGGAAGCTTGCTATCCATGTGCCAGAACCATGAGTTGGTCGCGAGATCTTATGGGTTTCACCTCTAGCCTACCCCAACTTGTTTGGGACTAAAGGCTTTGTTGTTGTTGTTGTTGTTGTTGTTGTAGTGTTAATGCAAGTTAAGTTTGTGCAAATAATAAATCATGCAGGCGTCTAGAAACAGAGAACTATGGAACAAGCTCTAATGATGTATCCAAAAAGGGTTTGTGTAGCCTGAGCAATCACTTCTACAATCATAATATACCGGACATCGCTGAAGTATGAACACACATGACCGTAGACTCGCAATTCCGCTATATTTCACTGAAAGGGCTGACTGTTTCTACACTATGATGTCAAAGGGCCTTTTAAAACCTTGGATACAGGTACTTTGACAAATCTAATTCTAAAATTTACGTCCTTGGAGATAGGAAATTACATAAGGATACAGCTATATATCCTGAACTGAAGCAAACATAAATCGTACATATAGATTACAAACTGAAGAAAAGCTCTATATCTATCCATATATAAGCAATAAAGGAAGGAAACATTTCAAATAATAATATTCTAAAGGCTGGAAGCTCATCACTGGAATGAAGAAAAACATGCACATAGAGAAATTACCTCACCATTAGAGCACTCATGGAATACCTGTAGCAGCCATAGAGATCACGAACTCAAACCCTGCTCGTGAAATGGGAATTAAATTAGGGACCAAGGGAAAAGAAAGAGCATCTCACATGAAAATGTGCACAACAAGTGAGGAGGGTTGTAAGAAAAGATTTGAAGCATACTTGAGAAACTTTCAAAGGGCGTGTAAATCTCATTCATGTGATCTCATAAGTATTCTCATTCCAGCAACCTGCGTACAGCCAGCAAATGGAAGCAGGTTCATCTCACAAAAAAATAAATGTAAACTTCTTTGAGGCACAAATATACCTAAACAAAGAAATCTCATACATATATCCATGTAGGGAAAAAGCTGTAGCAGCACCAGATTTAGAACGGTGCAGGGAGATAGATAGGGTTGATCTGTAAGGTCAGAATTAGAGAGATGGATGAATCATAGAAATATGCGATCCTACCAGCTAAATATTCTGGGCCTTCAAGCGAATATTGTCCTCCCTGATAAGCCACAACCATTTGCACACTTTAGAATGAAATTAATTAGAAATCTAGATTGGGGGAACAAAAAAAAGCTTCAGATGTGTGCATTCATGGAAAAAGAAGAAATCACACTCGTAGGTTGAAGGAGGAGCTCACCTGGATCTGGTGCTCCACAGTCATTCAAGACACGGCAGCCCCCGATGCACCCACGAGAGGGTGTGCTGGATTTGGAGAGGAGAGGAGGCGGCGGCCGCTGAACTCGCCGCCAGCAATGGCACAGCTGCCCTTCTCGAGCGTGCGACCCACAGCAGAGGAGACTGGGGCGGAGGTGGTGCGTCGGGCCGACCAGCAGCGGCTGCAGCGGGCTTCTCTGCTGCGCCCTCGTCGATCCTCTCCTCCCGTGCCGCTGAACTCCAGCGCTGCACTGGGATTGGGGATCGGTGGGGATCGACGGCAGCTGCACGAGAGAGAGAGGAGGAGGAGGAGGAAAAGGAGGAGGCAGCGGCGGCGGCTAGGAGGGAGGTCGAGTAGGAGTGGGAATATAGGAAGGGGGGATGCGGGCTAGGTCTACTTTCTCTCTCGCTGCTGCCCGCTCGCTTCTCCTCTTTCTCTCTCGTTGCTGCCCGCTCGTTCACTGTTCATAGTGGCTGTACGGAGCGAACGCGGCTGCCTAGCACCCGAGCAATGCTACACTTACAGGCATTTTTTTACATATTAAAGCTTACGGACAGAGGTGGAATAGTTAGATTGGAGGGAGGAGGGTCCCACCCCTGAAATTCAGGAGCGATAGATGAATTAGACGCCCGCACGTCTGTCCGCAGGAGAGCTTCCGCAAGCCACATCCGTAGGTGGAGCAATTTCGCTAGCACCCAGCATCCTTTATAAGTTCAATTTATACTAACTTATCTCACGAGTTTTTATTGAGTTTTGTGTGAATGAAATTTTTAAGATTTAGGAGAAACCACGATATAAGAGGAATTAAGGAGACACAAAAGTTTAAGCTTGGGGATGCCCAAGGCATCCCAAGTTATTATTTCAAGAAGTCTCAAGCATCTAAGCTTGGGAATGCCCCGGTAGGAATCCCACCTTTCTTCTTCAACAACCATCGGTCAGTTTTGGTTGAGACTAAGTTTTTGCTTCTTCACATGATATGTGCTATTCTTAGAATGTCATTTTATTTTGTTTTCTTTACTGTTTGAATAAAATACTTAAGATCTGAAATTTTTAAATGAGAGAGAGAGAGTCCTCACATAGCTACCTAGTATTTACTTAACTACTCATTTGGTCTTCACATATATCTTTTTGGAGTAGTTTGTCATTTACTCTTGTTCTTCACTTATATCCTATGAGTAAATTATTGAATAAATTGAATATCATAAAGTTGAAATTATATGTGCTTCATATGCTTATATCATGTCTAGTAGTAGTTTTACATTGGGTTAGAAAGTGAATTCTATTGAAGCTTGACAATCACAATATTGGTCATACAAGCAATTCATGAATGATTAGTATAAGGAAGAGGACTTTCACATATAAATATATTATCTTGGACATCTTTTATGATTGTGAATACCCATTAATTATTTTCAAACTTGAGCAAATTAGTTAAAGTTGCACAAGGAAGACAACGTAATGAGTTATGTTTGGGTATATTTGCATAGAAATTATATTGTTATGCATCCTCCAACATGTGGTGCTTGCTTAGGATCTTTTGCTACCCAAAAAGTCGTACTAAGTAGAGATACTACTTGTGCATCCAAAAATCATTAAACCCAGTTTCTTGTCATGAGTGTCCACCATATCTACCTATGGATTGAATAAGATTCTTCAAGTAAGTTCTCATCGGTGCAAAAAGCAATAAAAATTGCTCCTAAAATATGTATGATTTTTTATTGCAAGGGAAAATAAGCGTTGTACGAACTTGTGATGGTAAAGAAATAAAAGCGACGGACTGCATAATAAAGGTTGCTATCACAAGGGGCAATATAACGTGACGTTCCTTTGCATTAAGGGCTTGTGCATCCAAAAATAAAAAGTGCATGACAGCCTCTGCTTCCCTCTGCGAAGGGCCTATCTTTTACTTTTATGCATTTACTTTTATGTATTTACTTTTATGCAAGAGTCAATAGTATTACTTCTCATTTCAACCTTAATTATTCTCTAGTTGGCAAGCATCATGTGGTGGGGAAAGATCCAGGCATATATGGCCAGTCAAATATATTTGATCATGAATTATTTTTGTTGACAATTATCTCTATGATAAATGAGTTGGGAGGCGAAACATTATGCCCCTGTGTTTCTCTGTGTTCGATGGATGTCATTTGTTCTAAAAATATGCTTTGAGTACTAGCAATCATACAAGACTATATGATAATTGAGTATGTGGAGCTCTTACTTAGACTTTGTTGAAATTAAGTTGAATTGCAATTGTTTGGTGACTAAGAATATAGGTTGTTAAGTTTCAAGAGAATGCATTGTTTGAACCATAACATGTGAATTGATTGCTACTTTATCATGATGAGTTTTATGAGAAAAGGTTGCTGTTATGATGCTAGGAAAAGTGATTGAAATTATTATCGATCAAACTTATGCACTATGCTAGCATTCACACTTCATAAATTATTTCTTTTATCATTTACCTACTCGAGGACGAGCAGGAATTAAGCTTGGGGATGCTGATACGTCTCCAACGTATTTATAATTTATGAAGTATTCATGCCATGTTTATTATAGTTTTGTATGATTTTGGTGCATTTTTATATGACTTTTATATGATTTTTATGGAATAACATATTGACCTAGTGCCCAGTGCCAATTGTTGTTTTCTGCTTGTTTTTGGTTTTCCAGAAAATCCATATCAAATGAAGTCCAAATGCAGCGAAACTTTTTGACGATTTTTTCTGGAAGTAAACAGACCCAGGAAGCTTCAGAGGAGCGGCAGAAGAGCCACAGGGGCCCCACGAGCCACCTGGGCGCGCCTGCCGCCCCAGGCGCGCCCTGGTGCCTCGTGGCCCCCCTGTGGCACCTCTTTGCGTGATTCCAACGCTGAAAAATCATATATATTCAGAAACCCCCGAAAGTTAACCTAGATGAGTTTTTACGCCGCCGCAAGCCTCTGTACCTCCATGATCTAATCTACAGTCCTTTTCCGGCACCCTGTCGGAGGGGGGAATCATCATCGGAGGCCATCTTCATCATCCCGGCGGTCTCCATGACGAGAAGGGAGTAGTTCACCCTCGGGGCTGAGGGTTTGTACCAGTAGCTATGTGTTTGATCTCTCTCTCTCTCGTGTTCTTGATTTGGCACGATCTTGATGTATCGCGAGCTTTGTTAATATAGTTGGATCATATGGTGTTTCTTCCCTCTCTATCCTTGTTGTGATGAATCGAATCTATTCCCTTTGAGGTTTCGTTATTGTTGGATTGAATATTTCAGATTTGAGAACACTTGATGTATGTCTTGCATATGAATACCCGTGGTGACAATGGGGTATTATATTGATTCACTTGATATATGTTTTGCCACTTAACTCGCGGATTCCCGTGGTGACATTGGGGTAATCTATGCATAGGGGTTGATGCACGTTTTCATTATCTTTTCTCCGATAGAAACTTTGGGGTGCTCCTTGGAGTTCTTAGTGTGTATTGAATATTATGATTATGAAGTTGTTTGATGCATATCGTATAATCAACTCATGGATACTTGTGGTGACATTGGAGTATCTAGGTGACATTAGAGTTGGTTGATGTGTATCATATGGTGTTATTTTAGTACGAACTCTAGGGCTGTTTGTGACACTTATAGGGATAGCTCAACAGATCGATCGGAAAGGATAACTTTGAGGTGGTTTCGTACCCTACAAACAATTTCTATCTTATGTTCTCCGCTAATAGGAACTTGGGAGTGATTCTTTATCGCACGTTGAGAGATGATTATATGATCCAATTATGTTAGCATTGTTGAGAGATTGCACTAGTGAAAGTATGAACCCTAGGCCTTGTTTTTAAGCATTGCAATGCCGTTTGTGCTCCATTTTATCACTTGCTACCTTGCTGTTTTTATATTTTCAGATTACAAAACCTATATCTACTATCCATACTACACTTGTATCACCATCTCTTCGTCGAACTAGTGCACCTATACAATTTACCATTGTATTGGGTGTGTTGGGGACACAAGAGATTTCTTGTATTTGATTGTAGGGTTGTTTGAGAGATACCATCTTCATCTTACACCTCCCACGGATTGATAAACCTTAGGTCATCCACTTGAGGGAAATTTGCTACTGTCCTACAAAACTCTGCGCTTGGAGGCCCAACACGAGTCTACAAGAACAAGTTGTGTAGTAGACATCAGTGGATACTATGTCTGCAGACACATGATCTCCATCTTCAAATCTACCGATTGCTGTAACGATGCACGCAATTTAGCACCAGTAAGTCTGTATCTTAATTAATATCTTCTACTCCACTCATATGGCACATTCTGATCTAAAAATCCTGCAGCTCATCATTGAACCGATGACCCCTGAACCGTCCTCCCTGGTGAATTGATGGAGGTTAGGAGATTTATCAGCAACTTCTTCCTGAATCACTTCATCGATCCCACTGGTGATAATGAAGATTTCAGCATGGTTGTTCTTGAAACAATGAGTAAACATTCAACACGAGTTAGCCACTAAACATTCAACACGAGTTAGCACCATTGTTTTCCATGTGATGAGGTCTTCGTATTTCGTACACTATGATTATGTACTGCATTTGTCGATAAATCAGTGGAATTTAGCTAGCATTTGTTCAATTGCATATTGCTGCGAACTCTGATGAATGTTCGTCCTATGGACACTATTTGTTCAATTGCATATTGTGGCGAATTTGCTATTTGCAGGGCAATTCAAATGCGCTATTTTTGCTTTAACCTGGCCATTGATGCGTACACGGTTCGACTAAATGAGTGTGTGCGATCCAGAACGGAAAGCACACGCCACTCATAGCGGAACCGTCGGTGATACACAACAAATCGCAGATGGTTTTGAGCACTTCTACGTGTGCGTAGGGGCTCTTGAACCATTTGTGATAGCACATTATCGCACACGAGAGCTTAGAGGAAACCGTGCCCAATGCAAAATACAACCCCACTCGTAAATTGTTCAGGAAACGTGTGCGATGATGTCATGCATGGCAGACGATTGCCATATAATACTCGTGTGCGATGGGCCACATATCGCACACAGTTTCTATGATGGCCCGTTTGCCTTAGGTACTATTTCGCAAACGTTCTAATGTGGAACACCGTTTGGTTTCCCTGCGCAATTAGAAATGTTTGACTCACCAATCCCACACGTGTGCCAAAAATATAGTGTGTGTGATATGTTCGTGCATCGCATACGATTACATTTGATGACGCGTCTGCATCAGCGCTCCCTATCACGGACGGTTTCTGGGTCGTGTGGGAAGACCCCCCCTATTGCACACACAGGCAAGGTGACGGTTTAAAACTGTGTCGCGGAAAGGGGGTAAAAACTGTTTGTATAGCAGCTCGCTGTACCAGTGGCAGTCGCCCTGTGCTACTTGTGAGTTGCGTTGGGATTTTCCCCGAAGAGGAAGGGTGAAGCAATATAGTAGTGGATAGTATTTCCCTCAGTAGAGAACCAAGGTTATCGAACCAATAGGAGATTTACACAGACAAAGGTCGATCGTACCTAACACACTCAAACAAAATACTTGCACCCAACGCAGGCAAGAGGGTTGTCAATCCCCTTGTACTCGTTAATTGCAAGGATGAATTCTGATAGTGATAGATATATAAATTGCAAAAGAAAATAAAAATAAATAAATTGCAGCAAGTAAATTAGGGTTTTAGTAAATTTGGTGAATGGACCCGGAGGCCATAGTTTTCACTAGAGGCATCTCTCTCAAGAACATAACATACGGTGGGTAAACAAATTACTGTTGGGCAATTGATAGAAAAGTGCATAGTTATGATGTTATTCATGGCATGATCAGTACATAGGCATTACGTCCGTGACAAGTAGCCCGAAACGATTCTGCATCTACTACTAATTACTCCACCCTTCGACCGCTATCCAGCATGCACTACTGCAGGCGACTGCTAACGCGACACATGAATCAGAGACCCCGCGACCAAACTGTGTGCGATGCATGAATCGCAAATGGTGTCATAAAAAAACCGTCCCCAATAAGACGAACTGTTTGCGATGCCGGAGACATAAAAAACGATTCAGATTAGAGATGCGTGTGCGATACGTGGCATACAGTTGATCCATACGAACTGTTTGCGATAAGCCAGAACAACAAACACAGTCAGCCAGTTCATGGTGTGTGCGATACACGGCATACAGTTCACTCGGATGAACTGTTTGTGATTACCCAACACAACAGAAACGGGCAGCCAGTTCGAGGAGTGTGCGATACACGGCATACAGTTCACTCGGATGAACTGTTTGTGATTACCCAACAGAACAGAAACGGTGAGGCAGATCAAGGTGTGTGTGTTATACGGCACGCAGTTCACTCGGATGAACTGTTTGCGATTACCCAACACAACAGAAACGATTCAACTTAGCAAGATGTGTGTGATACGCGGCAAACAGGTCAGTAATCAGAAATGTGTGGGAAGACCGATAACAACACAGACGATTCCTGCTAATAACCCGTGTGTGTTGTGAGCAAACGCTTGCTGGTAAACTATTGTCGGCGATTGATGAAATCATCACCGACGGGTTCCGTAGTTTAATCCGTGTGCGATGTGATTTGCTCAGTCTGCACAACATCTACGCTCTCTATCTACAGAACAACAACATATATACTTATAAGGACATGATTGCATAACCAAATTAAACATCCAATTACATAACTGACTACAGATAGCATTTGCACATCTAAGTAAACAAGTACATGCATAATAAACTAGGAGAAACGATCATCATATCAACTACTTCTTGTTGTGACGCTTGCCTCCAATGCTCTGCTTGTGGCTCGATCCCTCGTCGTCTACAGTAAGGAGGCACTTCCTCATGTCAACGATCCACGTGTACATCTCGTAGCATGTGTACGCGTCCATGGCCGCGTACTTGAGGTGATCTTCATCTAGTATCTGGCGGGGAACGAGGGCAGGTCACCTCCCCTAGGATGCATGCCTAGTGCCGCCGCTGCAGCAGGTTGGGCGATTTGGCTTCTTCTACCGCCCATCTGAACAGCCGCACCGGGTTCGTATACCATTCCGCAGGCATGCGCGTTCTCTCCTCCGCAGTCGACTCCGTGAATATGATCCCTGCCATTAGCGCCAGCTCCAAGTCGGCGCGACACTGCCAGATGCTGACATCCCTCAGCATCTCTGCCCCGAGATCGACTTCCGCCTCTGCCTTGTGCCTCGCCATGCGCAGCTCCTTCGAACATGTCTCCAATCGATGCCTCGCTTCCTCAATCCGATTTGCCCTTGCTGCCCACCACCTCCAACGCAGCACCGGCATGTCCTCCGGCACCACCGATCTATGAGTCTAGAGCAATGGATCCCCTCTGATAGATACGTGGGTTTCGCTCAACGGCGGCAGTGCCGCGGGCCGCGGCGAGAGGGAAGCCCGCGGGATGCGGGGATCTAGGGGATTATCCATGGCGCAATCCGATGGGTGAGGCGGGGAGGCGAGCGCGGAAGGCCAGATTTGGGGGCTGCGAGAGGAAAGAGACGGTAGAGAGCGAAGAGAGGATAGAGAGCGAAGGAGGAGGAGCGCAACCAAGGTAAACAGGGAGTGGGCGAGGCGAAAAAATTGACCGCTCCAAATTGCCAATGAACACATCCCATTAATTAGGTTATTATAATTGCCAGTGTGGAATCACTGCCCACTTCCTTGTCATTTTCCTCTTCCACCATGCATGCATGCAAACATAATTAAATTTTGGAGGTAGTTGGTTGGCTCATACGTGGGAGGGGAAAAACTAAAAACTAAAAACACTTTTAACGACGAGAAAGACAATCGGGCAATTGGTACTAATTAAGAAAGTGCGACTAAAATTCTTGGAAAAATCTGAATTCTCTTAGGTGCCCTATGAACCTGGATGTTTCGTGTGCGATTATGTGTGTGTACAAAAACCTTTGAAAATGCAAACGAGTTGTTTACGATGGTAGGAGCATCGCACACGATGCGTGGTGCGAGTACTCATGAGTGATGATTTGTAAGTTACACATACGTTTCCTTATGTTAACACGTGTGTGATAACACGTGACACCGCATACGGTTGTGTGCTGGGAATTGTGTGCTCCACTTAGTCTTCCCGCGCTCCAGCGATGCCTTCCCGCACAAGCGCTAGCCATAGGGGTAAATTGTAAATCCCCAATCCCCTAGCCAGCTGCTAGCTAGCTATAAATAACCACAACAATGGCCAGCGGTGGCGACTCACTACTGATCCCCTTGCTAGCTTGTTACACACACATACCGGCATACCCGGCCCCAACGGCCGATGACCGGATGGATTTGGGTGATAGCGGAATCGAGGCTGCCGGCGCGATGGTCGGCTTTGCGGTCGACGGCCATGTCGCCGCCTCTCCCGACGACAGCCAGATGAGGCAGGAAACGCGGTACGAGCAAGCCACCAGGTTAGCCAGGGTCGTCCTGAAAGTGGCCAGGGATCGCCAGCGGGCGATACTTCAGGCTTGGCGCAGAGTGCGGTGGATGGTGCGGGCAGCGGAGTAGGAACCGTGACGACGCAAGGATAACTGCGGTAGTGGCTGCCGCCGCACGAGGCGCAGACTTATGTCCGAGATGGAGGAGGGCGTAGCACCGGGCGTGGCCGGTGCAGGCCTGGGGGCAGTGACGGCAGCCCTGGCGAGAGCCAACGTCTCGTTGGCCGCCGGGGCGATGTACGCAGAGCCGGTGGTCGCGGCAGCCCTGGTGAGAGCTGCGCCCGAGGTAGTACCGGCGATCACCGATGTCGAGGCTGCCCCAGCCTCGATCGATCAAGGTGGTTTGTTATATTGATGTAAATTAGGGAGCTAATAATGGTTTGTAAATTACTCCTCGAACTAGGCACTGGACCAATTTGAGCATATATATGCTCGATTGATTATTTGTTCATGCATGTCAAATATGTCAATTGTATGGGCTGGCATATCTATATATTATCTCATTTTGCAATATGAAAAACATCCCTGAAAAAGATGATACCTGGCATGGTGCCCCTAGTGCCATGGTATGACCTCAGTGTTATGTGGTAAATAAAATGGCAAATTCTGGCAGAAGTTGTAACGATAACTCCTTGAAAACGAGAGCATCTCAAAAGAAGAATCACTGTTTCCAAAATGATAAAATGGCAATTAGGACTTGAATTTACTGTGACTTTATCGTTTCGCCTTCAAACTATTTACACGGTGCGCAAGCACCATCAGCCGCTAGATTTGAATTTTTTGCGCATTTCAGGACTCGTTTGATATGCTTAAGCACTTTATAGCATTTAACTGACAATTAGCGCATATAAGTCAAATCCCAGCTACAGCTACACGGGTGTGATGGGAGGGATGTGGATTGTCGTTCGATCGCGGTGCATCCTACGGTCCACACGCGCGATCCGCGTGGCTGGGGTTCCGGCCAATCAGAACGCATCGCACGATAGAGTCAGCCCACACGGCTTTCATAAGCAGCAAAAATGAACCGTGTGCGATAATAAATCACCAGGATTTCAAGGGAATCCAATTTTCCTTGGTCGTCCGCCCTTGTTTTTTTTCTACGATCTACATAGACCCTAGAACGCACCGTGTTCAAATTTGGCACTTTTCTGGGCTCATTTACCATATTTGGGCCATTATTTGCATTTTCTAGGCATTTATGCACATAATTCAAATTGGCACGATAGGTGCATGAAAGGTGCACAATAACAGTATGAAAAATGAAGCTTGTGGTATTACTAAATTTCCTTGCTTTTTACAAGGGAATGGGGAGAGACTTCGATGATATGTGTCGCAAGAGTCAACGACAAATGTGTCGTTTATTGGTTTTTTGACTCTACAAAATTGAAAAACATGCCTGAAAAAGATGATACCGGGCATGGTGCCATGGTATGACCTCAATAAAGCGTGGTAATTTTTTGAGAGGGTTCGGCTAATGTCGTTGTACACGCTCTTCATAAACCGAACCATCACAAAAGGAAGTTTTGGTGGTTTCGAGAGGGAAATCTCCAAGTTTGAAGGGGAATCCAAAGTTCCTTCGTCGTTTGTCCTTGAGTTTTTTTCTACGATCAACATACACCATATAATGCACCGTGTTCAAATTTGGCACTTTTTTGGGCTAATTTACTATATTTGGGCAGTTATGTGCATTTTTTAGGCATTAATGCACATAATTCAATTTCACACAATCGGTCCATGAAAAAGTGCACAGAAATGGTTTGAAAAATCATGCTTGTGGTGTTTTCTAAATTTGCATGCCTTTTACGAGAAATGGGGAGACATTTCAAGGGCATGTGTGGCAAGAGTCAACCACAAACGTGTCGTTTACTGGTTTTTCGACTCTACAAAATTGAAAAACATGCCTGAAAAAGATGATACCTGGCATGGTGCCATGGTATGACCTTAGAAAAGCATGGTAATTTTTTGAGAATGTTCGGCTAATGTCGTTGTACACGCTCTTCATAAACCGAACCATCACAAAAGGCAGTTTCGTGGTTTCGAGAGGAAAATCACCAAGTTTGAAGGGGAATCCAAACTTCCTTCGTCGTTTGTCCTTGAGTTTTTTTGTACGATCAACATACATCCTATAATGCACCGTATTCAAATTTGGCAATTTTTCAGGCTAATTTAGTATATTTGGGCAGTTATGTGCATTTTCTAGGCATTAATGCACATAATTCAATTTCGCACAATTCGGTCCATGGAAAAGTTCACAAAAACGTTTTGGAAAATCATGCTTGTGGTATTTACTAAATTTGCATGCCTTTTACGAGGAATGGTGAGAGATTTCAAGGACATGTGTCCCGAGAGTCAAACACAAACGTGTCGTTTATTGGTTTTTCAACTCTAGAAAATTGAAAAACATGCCTGAAAAAGATGATACTTAGCATGACCTCAATAAAGCGTGGTAATTTTTTTGAGAAGGTTCGGCTAATGTAGTTGTACACGCTCTTCATAGACCGAACCATCACAAAAGGAAGTTTTGGTGGTTTCGAGAGGGAAATCACCAAGTTCGAAGGGGAATCCAAAGTTCCTTCGTCGTTTGTCCTTGAGTTTTTTTCTACGATCAACATAGACCCTATCATGCACCGGGTTCAAATTTGGCACTTTTTCGGTCTAATTTACTATATTTGGGCCGTTATGTGCATTTTCTAGGCATTAATGCACATAATTCAATTTCGCACGATCGGTCCATGAAAAAGTGCAAAAAAAAGGGTTTGGAAAATCATGCTTGTGGTGTTTAGTAAATTTGCATGCCTTTTACGAGGAAATGGGGAGAGATTTCAAGGACATGTGTGGCAAGAGTCAACCACAAACGTTTCGTTTATTGGTTTTCCAACTCTAGAAAATTGATAAATGGCAATTAGGACTTGAATTTACTATGACTTTATCATTTCGCCTTCAAACTATTTACATGGTGCGCAATCACCATCAGCCGCTAGATTTGAATTTTTTGCGCATTTCAGGACACGTTTGATATACTTAAACACTTTATAGCATTTACCTAACAATTAGCGCATATAAGTCAAATCCCAGCTACAGCTACATGGGTGTGATGGGAGGGATGTGGATTGCCGTTCGATCGCGGTGCATCCTACGGGCCACACGCGCGATCCACGTGGCTGGGGTTCCGGCCAATCAGAACGCAACACAAGATAGGGTTAGCGCACACGGTTCTCATAGGCAATCAGATCTCGAATGCTCTAAAAAACCACCGCAGTACGTACGGTTGTCCGGCCACTCCGTCCTAGAGCTCTCTCCAAGCGTCGCCGTCCATGCCACTGCGTCGCACACTAACTGGTAAGGAAGCGATGGCATCCCGGTGCGCCGAGTTCATCGCCGCCCACGACCGCACACTAAGTAGTAAGGAAGCGATGGCATCCTGCCGCGCCGAGTTCATCGACGCCCGCGACCGCACACCTACGTGGGCGGACTTTGAAGCTGCCATGGCCGAATGGGAGGTGGAGCAAGAGGAGGCCAAATCCGCACAGAAGGAGCGGAAAAGGCAGAAAGCACTCAAGAAAAGAGAGTCCCGCCGCCGTAAGAAAGAAGCGACCGCACGCGCTGCTGAGGAGAGCCGGGCGGAGATTCAAGCACGGTGGGCTGCCGCCGACAAGGCCGGTAAGGAGTACGACGGCGTCTGGGGCTGGCCAGCATGCGGGAAGTAGTTAGTGTGTGTGTGTGTGTGTGTGTCGACCGTACGTTTGTTTAATTAATTATGAGCATCTACTACTACTTTTTTAGAGAAAATTAGTGCCCGGTCAAAAAAAGTTAACTCAACCGAGTCATAGCGGTCCAACCCGCATCCACCCCGGAGCTCCTCCTCTCTCACCTCGGCACAACCGGGTCAGAGACGAGCTCGCCGGAGCTGGTTTTTAGTCCCACCTCGCCGCGCGGGGCGGATGCAGACCGGCTTAAATAGCAGCGCCGGCAGGAGGCAGCAAGCATCTTTCTTGTTGCATAGGTCGATCAATTCTCGCTGTGTGAGCGAGGCAGGTTGACACTTGATTGCATTTTCATTAACTTATGACTGCTCATCGAGTGTCAACTTCGCCTCGTTCATGTACGTTGATGATAGCCCTACCACAATGAAAGAGATTTTTAAATTTGCAGGTTGCGGCTCTAGATGCTGATAGATATTTTAATTTTTAGGAGACCAGAAAACACACGGTTGCTATGATGTACCGTGTGCATTAATGATCCATAAGTCGGTTAGAAAACATCGCACACATACCATCACAACCGCCCGCGACTGATTTAATCAACTACACGTGTACAATTTTTTGAATACGGGATCTGCCAATTTTTTCTTTTCTCGCACACGAGTATATTATACGCTTCGACTGCGTTGTGTGTTTCGCCTGCGTAAGTTTCAAGTTTTGCTGCGAAATTTTCAGTAGGCGCGGGATTTCAGAATTTACCCCCACCCCACCCCATCCCCACCCATCACATTTCCAAACTATCTCCCCCTCCCCCCTCCCGGCAGCTCAAACTGCTGCCGCCGCAACCACAACTTCAACCACATCTATGTTCTTCCTGAGCCTCGTCGAACCAGTCAGGTAACCCACCGATCTCCATCACCGCCCCGGCCTGATTGCTTAGATGGCGCCTGCGAAACATCCTCATGCCTCCAAATCCCCACCCCCTACTTCAGAGCATCGCCGCATAAGCGTAACCACATATCACGCGGGAGGTCGAGGAGCTGATGGCGGTCGATGGCGCGGTGGCCGCTGTGCGTGTCGACACGGAGGAACACCTCGCCTCCGCCACCGCCGAATTGGTGCGGGATCTGGCCCAGATGAAGTGCCCCGCTGCTACTTGTAGTCTGCGTTGGTATTTCCTCGAAGAGGAGAGGATGATGTAGTACAATAGAGATAAGTATTTCCCTCAGTTAAGAACCAAGGTTATCAATCCAGTAGGAGAAGCAAGCAAAACTCCGTTAAAACGCACCTGCACACACAAGAGCAAACACTTGCACCCAACGCAAATAAGAGGGTTGTCAATCCCCTTAGCGGTTACTTGCAAGGATTAAATCTTATAGAGGTAAATAGATAAACTAAAATACTAATAAAAATAAAAGTAAATAAATTGCAGCAAGGTATTTTTAGGTTTTTATATAATTAAGATAGACCCGGGGACCATAGTTTTCACTAGAGGCTTCTCTCTTGAGCACATAAACGTACGGTGGGTAAACAAATTACTGTTGGGCAATTGATAGAAAAGCAAATAATTATGACAGATTCATGGCAATGATCATGTATATAGGCATCATGTCCAAGACAAGTAGACTGACTCTTGCCAGCATCTACTACTATTACTCCACCCATCGACCGCTATCCAGCATGCATCTAGGGTATTAAGTATAAAACAGAGTAACGCCTTAAGCAAGATGACATGATGTAGAGAAGCAAATTCAAGCAATATGAATAAACCCCATCTTTTTATCCTTAATGGCAACAATACAAATACGTGTCATGTCCCTTTCTGTCACTGGGATTGAGCACCGCAAGATTGAACCCGTCACAAAGCACCTCTCCCATTGCAAGATAAATCAATCTAGTAGGCCAAACTAAACCGATAGATCGGAGAGAAATACAAAGCTATAACAATCATGCATAAAATAGTTCAGAGATGACTCAAATATTTCTCATGAATAATCTGATCATAAACTCACAATTCATCGGATCCTAACAAACACACCGTAAAAGAAGATTACATCGGATAGAACTCCAAGAACATCGAAGAGAACATTGTATTGAAGATCAAAGAGAGAGAAGAAGCCATCTGGCTACTAGCTATGGACCCGTAGGTCTGTGGTAAACTACTCACACATCATCGGAAGGGCAGCAAGGTTGATGTAGAAGCCCTCCGTGATCGATTCCCCCTCCGGCAGAGTACCGGAAAAGGCCTCCAGATGGGATCGCGGAAGAAAAGAGGCTTGCGGTGGCGAAAAGGTTTTTTCTTCTAGCTCTATGGGGGTTTCCCAATATTTGTGAATTTATAGAAGTGGAATTAGGTCAAACGGAGTCATGTGGGCCCCACAAGGCAGCACGGCGCGCCCCCCCAGGGCACGCCCTGGTGCCTTGTGAAGCCCCTGTGGGGCTTCTGGCCTTCTCCTGAAGCTTCCCAGGTTTATTTTGTCCAGAAAAAAATCTCCAAAAAGTTTTGTGGCACTTGGACTTCATTTGGTACCGTTTCTCTGAAAAGCCAAAAACAAGCAGAAAACAACAACTGGCACTAGGCACTAGGTTAATAGGTTAGTCCCAAAAAATGATATATAATTGCATACAATTGCATATAAAACATCTAAGATTGATACTATAATAGCATGGAACAATCAAAAATTATAGATACGTTGGAGACGTATCAAGCAACCCCAAGCTTAATTCCTGCTCGTCCTCGAGTAGGTAAATGATAAAAACTGAATTTTTGATGTGGAATGCTACCTATCATGTTTCATCATGTAATCTCTCTCTTACGGTATGAATAATAAGATCCAAATGATTCAAGGCAATAGTCTATAATTTGATATAAAGACATCAATACTCAGGCATACTAATAAACAATCATGTCTTTCAAAATAAAAATGCTAAAGAACCTTATCCCTACAAAATCATATGATCCTGTCATGCTCCATCTTCTTCACACAAAGTATTTATCATGCACAACCCCGGTTTTAGCCAAGCAATTGGTTCATACTTTTTAACGCGCTTCAGCTTTTTCAACCCCCACGCAATATATGAGCGCAAGCCATGGGTATAACACTATGGGTGGAATAGAGTATGGTGATAGAGATAAATAGGAGAAGTCAAAAAAATGGAGAAAGTCTCACATCAACGAGGCTAATCAACGGGCTATGGAGATGCCCATCAATTGATGTCAATGCGAGGAGTAGGGATTGCCATGCAACGGATGCACTAAGAGCTATAAGTGTATGAAAGCTCAACATGAAAACTAAGTGGGTGTGCATCCAACTTGCTTGCTCATGAAGACCTCGGGCATTTGAGGAAGCCCATCATCGGAATATACAAGCCAAGTTCTATAATGAAAATTCCCTATAGTGTATGAAAGTGACAAAACAGGAGACTCTCTATATGAAAAACATGGTGCTACTCTGAAGCACAAGTGTGGAAAAAGATAGTAACATTGTACCTTCTCTCTTTTTCTCTCATCTATTTTTTTTTCTTTTTTTTCATGGCTCTTTTTTGCCTTTTTTTTTTCTTTTTTTCTCTTTTTTTTTATTTTCGTCCGGAGTCTCATCCCGACTTGTGGAGGAATCATAGACACCATCATCCTTTCCTCACTGGGACAATGCTCTAATAATAATGATCATCATACCTCTATTTACTTACAACTCAACATTACAACTCGTTGCTAGAACAAAAATATGACTCTATATGAATGCCTCTGGCAGTGTACTAGGATGTGCAATGATGCTAGCGTAACATGTATAACAATGATAAACGGTGGCTGAGCCACAAATACTATGCCAGCTATATGATCATGCAAAGCAATATGACAATGGTGATGTATGTCATAAAAACGGAACGGTGGAAGTTGCATGGCAATATATCTCGGAATGGCTATGGAAATGCCATGATAGGTAGGTATGGTGGCTGTTTTGAGGAAGATATAAGGAGGCTTATGTGTGATAGAGCGTATCATATCACGGGGTTTGGATGCACCGGCGAAGTTTGCACCGACTCTTGATGTGAGAAAGGGCAATGCACGGTACCGAAGAGGCTAGCAAATTGCAGAAGGGTGAGAGTGCGTATAATCCATGGACTCACATTAGTCATAAAGAACTCACATACTTATTGCGAAAGTCTATTAGCCCTTGAAGCAAAGTACTACTACGCATGCTCCTAGGGGGGAGGTTGGTAGGAGTTAACCATCGCGCGCCCCCGACCGCCACGCAAAGGAAGACAATCAATAATAAATCATGCTCCAACTTCCTAGCATAACGACAGATCATACGTGCATGCTTCGGGAATCACAAACCTTAACACAATTATTCTTACTAAACCACAATTATCTACTAATACCTCCCACATATTACCATCTTAATATCGCAAAACTATTGCAACGAATCAAACTTATCATATTCAGTGATCTACATGAAAGTTTTTATTATATCCCTCTTGAATACCTATCATATCAGGACCAAATTCATAACCCGTGCATATTACCATTGCTATCATGAGACTCTCAAAAAGATATAAGTGAAGCATGAGAGTGCAACTATTTCTTTAAAATATCATCACCGCCATGCTCTAAAAGATATAAGTGAAGCACTAGAGCAACTGCCTAGCTCAAAAGATATAAGTGAAGCACATAGAGTATTCTAACAAATCACGAATAATGTGTGTCCCTCTCAAAAAGGTGTGTCCAGCAAAGATGATTGTGACAAACTAAAAAGCAAACAAAAGCAAGCAAACTATTTTACAAGACGCTCCAAGTAAAACACATATCATGTGATGAATAAAAATATAGCTCCAAGTGAGTTACCGATAGATTGTAGACGAAAGAGGGGATGCCTTCCAGGGCATCCCCAAGCTTAGACGCTTGAGTCTTCCTTGAATATTACCTTGGGGTGCCTTGGGCATCCCCAAGCTTAGGCTCTTGCCACTCCTTATTCCTTTGTCCATCGTAGTCTCACCCAAAACTTGAAAACTTCAACACACGAAACTCAACAGAAACCTCGTGAGATCCGTTAGTATAACAAACAAATATTAAACTTTAGGTACTGTAGTAAATTGATTCATATTTAATATTGGAATAATGCTACTGTACTCCAACTTCTCCATGAATCATACCCCCGGATACGATCCATAGATTCATCAAAATAAGCAAACTATGCAACAAAAACAGAATCTGTCTAAAACAGAACAGTCTGTAAAGATCTATTTAAAATCCATACTTTTGTAACTCCAAAAATTCTTAAAAATTAGGAAAATGTGTGCAATTCATATAACAATACTTTGTAAAAATTTCAGATTTTTCTGACGCTCCAGTACATAACTAAAATTCCAGGACTGGACGCAAAACTTTTTTCTGACGCTCCAGTACATAACTAAAATTCCAGGACTGGACGCAAAACTTTCTGTTTTCCAAACAGCAACAATTATACTATCTTCCAAATCATCCCAAAGGCATTACTTGGCACAAACACTAATTAAAACATAAAAACATAATCATAACAGAAGCTATAATCATGCAAACGCAAACACACATAAATAGTAGGTAAAAGCAAAAATTAATTTTATTCATTGGGTTGCCTCCCAACAAGCGCTATTGTTTTATGCCCCTAGCTAGGCATAATGCATGGTTTCAAGTGTTGTCATCTTTGGTTTTTGCTACTTTAGGTGTGTGATTTTTAGGAGGCTTTTCAAAAACAATGGGGAACACATCATCAACCAAAATACTAGGGTTATTAAGGCTACCTTCTTCAAACCCCTCTTGGTTCCCCTTTACAATCCAAGCATATTTGCGATTAATTCCATAAAAAACTTGTTGAATGATATGTATGGGAGGAACTTACTTTTTAGTATTTTCATCAAAAGCATGGTGATCATGAAAAACATATCGCAACATATATTCCTCATTATATAAAATTTCATCTATCACGGGATTTTCTTGACTCATATTATAGAAATAAAAGATTTCTCTAGCTTCCCGCACTATGTAATCAAATTCATTCATAAGGATAAGAGCAGCTATCTTTTTAGCTTTGGGTTATTTATAGCCGGCAACTCATAAAACAATCTTTGCAAGGTAGGATGAGTATGAATAAATCTTCTTTCAAGTTTAAGAATGAGTGCAGAGATGGCTTCCCCATAACTGTTGGTTCTTTTAAGAATTGGGGTGTCATTACAAACCAAATTTCCCGTGCAATTAAAGAACTCTTGAATAACATTCTTCCCTATGATATTTCCACTCCCTACTACAAAAATCTTTGAGTCTAAATTTGAGGGAATTTCTATCTTAGGGATTTTAGTATCCTCTTCTTTTTCAATAACAAAATCAAACATAGTGGCAAAGCAAGCAAGCAAACAAGCAAACAAAATATTTTTGTGTTTTTGTAAAAAAATTAGAAACGAGAGGCAAATGCTAATAATAAAAAAAGTAAATAAAGTAAATGCAAGTGAATGATAATTTGTGTGAAGGTACTTGGTAATTTTGATGATGTCTCCCCGGCAACGGCGCCAGAATTTCTTCCTGCTACTTGTAGTCTGCACTGGTATTTGCCCGAAGAGGAGAGGATGATGCAGTACAGTAGAGATAAGTATTTCCCTCAGTTAAGAACCATGGTTATCAATCTAGTAGGAGAACCAAGCAAAACTCTGTTAAAACGCACGTGCACACACAAGAGCAAACACTTGCACCCAACGCAAATGAGAGGGTTGTCAATCCCCTTAGCGGTTACTTGCAAGGATTAAATCTTATAGAGGTAAATAGCTAAACTAAAATACTAATAAAAATAAAAGTAAATAAATTGCAGCAAGGTATTTTTAGGTTTTTATATAATTAAGATAGACCCGGGGACCATAGTTTTCACTAGAGGCTTCTCTCTTGAGCACATAAACATATGGTGGGTAAACAAATTACTGTTGGGCAATTGATAGAAAAGCAAATAATTATGACGGATTCATGGCAATGATCATGTATATAGGCATCACGTCCGAGACAAGTAGACCGACTCCTGCCTGCATCTGCTACTATTACTCCACCCATCGACCGCTATCCAGCATGCATCTAGGGTATTAAGTATAAAACAGAGTAACGCCTTATGCAAGATGACATGATGTAGAGAAGCAAATTCATGCAATATGAATAAACCCCATCTTTTTATCCTTAATGGAAACAATACAAATATGTGTCATGTCCCTTTCTGTCACTGGAATTGAGCACCGCAAGATTGAACCCATCACAAAGCACCTCTCCCATTGCAAGATAAATCAATCTAGTAGGCCAAACTAAACCGATAGATCGGAGAGAAATACAAAGCTATAACAATCATGCATAAAAGAGTTCAGAGATGACTCAAATATTTCTCATGAATAATCTGATCATAAACTCACAATTCATTGGATCCTAACAAACACACCGCAAAAGAAGATTACATCGGATAGAACTCCAAGAACATCGAAGAGAACATTGTATTGAAGATCAAAGAGAGAGAAGAAGCCATCTAGCTACTAGCTATGGACCCGTAGGTCTGTGGTAAACTACTCACACATCATCGGAAGGGCAGCAAGGTTGATGTAGAAGCCCTCCGTGATCGATTCCCCCTCCGGCAGAGTACCGGAAAAGGCCTCCAGATGGGATCGCAGAAGAACAGAGGCTTGCGGCGGTGAAAAGGTTTTTTATTCTATCTCTCTGGGGGTTTCCCAATATTTTTGAATTTATAGAAGTGGAATTAGGTCAAACGGAGTCACGTGGGCCCCACAAGGCAGCACGGCGCGCCCCCCTGGGGCTCGCCCTGGTGCCTTGTGAAGCCCCTGTGGGGCTTCTAGCCTTCTCTCGAAGCTTCCCAGGTTTATTTTGTCCAGAAAAAAATCTCCAAAAAGTTTCATGGCATTTGGACTTCATTGGTACTGTTTCTCTGAAAAGCCAAAAACAAGCAGGAAACAACAACTGGCACTGGGCACTAGGTTAATAGGTTAGTCCCAAAAAATGATATATAATTGCATACAATTGCATATAAAAACATCCAAGATTTATACTATAATAGCATGGAACAATCAAAAATTATAGATACGTTGGAGACGTATCACCCACCAACTACCCCTCGGGATTTACCAAGTACGCACTGTCCAGTTCAATTTTACCAATACTAGTTGCAAGGGCTATGTTTTGTACGGTTGATGTATTAAGCCTGTTGTAGTAAACACGCCTAACCATTCTTAGCTATTTTCCCTACCATTTTATAGACAACTGGGCCATTCTCTGCTCTAGTAAACACTTGCCTTGCGATGTTTAACTCTGTCAATTTCAATTTCATCAGTACCAGTTTCAATGGCTATATTAGGTTGTCTGTACTTAACACATGACTTGTTTATTTCAGTAATGTACACTGTCATGTTGAAGTATGAACTGCCCAGTTAAATTTCACCAATACCAGCTAGAAACTAACAATGCCTGACTTCGGTTGCTGTCAAGCCTGTTGTAGCGAATAGTTCTATCCATTTTTTAATCTATCCCTTTACTACCGTGCTACTCTACACAATGAAGATATCACTAGAGATGTTGTCGTTTTATTACCATTTTCTATTTTTGGTGGATGTTAACCCTATTGTAGTTAACATGCCTTTCCATGTACTTACACAGGGCCACAATGGGAAATGATGTTGTTTACCGTCGAGGTTAGTTCCATCCCAATGTCTTATAGTATTTTACATCATTTGTGCAATTGCAGTTTAGCTTATAGCATTTACGTGCTTCTTGTAGGTACACATGTCAGCGGCACTGATCCACGCTTCAAACCGGAGGAACACCTCGCCTCCGCCACCGCCGACTTGGGGCGGGCTCTGGCCCAGATGAAGTGCCCCACCAACTACCCCTCGGGATTTACCAAGTAGAAACTGTCCAGTTCAATTTTACCAATACCTGTTGCAATGGCTATGTTTTGTACGGTTGATGTATTAAGCCTGTTGTAGTAAACACGCCTAACCATTCTTAGCTATTTTCCCTACCTTTTTATAGACAACTGGGCCATTCTCTGCTCTAGCAGCACTTGCCTTGCGATGTTTAACTCTGTCAATTTCAATTTCATCAGTACCAGTTTCAATGGCTATATTAGGTTGTCTGTACTTAACACATGCCTTTTTTATTTCAGTAATGTACACTGTCATGTTGAAGTATGAACTGCCCAGTTCAATTTCACCAATACCAGCTAGAAACTTAAAATGCCTGACTTAGGTTGCTAGCAAGCCTGTCGTAGCAAACAGTTCTATCCATTTTTTAATCTATCTCTTTACTACCGTGCTACTCTATGCAATGACGATATCACTAGAGATGCTGTCGTTTTATTACCATTTTCTATTTTTGCTGGATGTTAACCCTGTTGTAGTTAACATGCCTTTCCATGTACTTACACAGGGCCACAATGCGAAATGCTGTTGTTTGCCGTCGAGGTTAGTTCCATCCCAATGTCTTATAGTATTTTACATCATTTGTGCAATTGTAGTTTAGCTTATAGCATTTACGTGCTTCTTGTAGGTACACATGTCAGCGACACTGATCCACGCTTCAACCCGGAGGAACACCTTGCCTCCGCCGCCACCGACTTGGGGCGGGCTCTGGCCCAGATGAAGTGCCCCACCAACTTCCCCTCGGGATTTACCAAGTAGGAACTGTCTGTCCAGTTCAATTTTACCAATACCTGCTGCAAGGGCTATGTTTTGTACAGTTGATGTGTTAAGCCTGTTGTAGTAAACACGCCTAACCATTCTTAGCTATTTTCCCTACCTTTTTATAGACAACTGGGCCATTCTCTGCTCTAGCAGCACTTGCCTTGCGATGTTTAACTCTGTCGATTTCAATTTCATCAGTACCAGTTTCAATGGCTATATTAGGTTGTCTGTACTTAACACATGCCTTTTTTATTTCAGTAATGTACACTGTCATGTTGAAGTATGAACTGCCCAGTTCAATTTCACCAATACCAGCTAGAAACTTAAAATGCCTGACTTAGGTTGCTAGCAAGCCTGTCGTAGCAAACAGTTCTATCCATTTTTTAATCTATCTCTTTACTACCGTGCTACTCTATGCAATGACGATATCACTAGAGATGCTGTCGTTTTATTACCATTTTCTATTTTTGCTGGATGTTAACCCTGTTGTAGTTAACATGCCTTTCCATGTACTTACACAGGGCCACAATGCGAAATGCTGTTGTTTGCCGTCGAGGTTAGTTCCATCCCAATGTCTTATAGTATTTTACATCATTTGTGCAATTGTAGTTTAGCTTATAGCATTTACGTGCTTCTTGTAGGTACACATGTCAGCGACACTGATCCACGCTTCAACCCGGAGGAACACCTTGCCTCCGCCGCCACCGACTTGGGGCGGGCTCTGGCCCAGATGAAGTGCCCCACCAACTTCCCCTCGGGATTTACCAAGTAGGAACTGTCTGTCCAGTTCAATTTTACCAATACCTGCTGCAAGGGCTATGTTTTGTACAGTTGATGTGTTAAGCCTGTTGTAGTAAACACGCCTAACCATTCTTAGCTATTTTCCCTACCTTTTTATAGACAACTGGGCCATTCTCTGCTCTAGCAGCACTTGCCTTGCGATGTTTAACTCTGTCGATTTCAATTTCATCAGTACCAGTTTCAATGGCTATATTAGGTTGTCTGTACTTAACACATGCCTTGTTTATTTTAGTAATGTACACTGTCATGTTCAAGTATGAACTCTCCAGTTCAATTTCACCAATACCAGCTAGAAACTTACAATGCCTGACTTAGGTTGCTGTCAAGCCTGTTGTAGCAAATAGTTCTATCCATTTTTTAATCTGTCCCTTTACTACCGTGCTACTCTTCACAATGGAGATGTCACTGGAGATGCTGTCGTTTTATCACCATTTGCTATTTTTGGTGGATGTAGTTAACATGCCTTTCCATGTACTTACATAGGGCCGCAATGGGCGATGCTGTTGTTTGCCGTCGAGGTTAGTTGCATGCCATGTCTTATAGTTTTTTACATCATTTGTGCAATCGAAGTTTAACTTCTAACATTTACTGGTTGCTTGTAGGTACATATATCAGCGGTACTGATCCAAGCTTCGATCCCTTTTGTGTATGGGGCAATGAGATATTCATGAACAAGCGTCAAGTGAGGAAACTAAGAAAGATTGTTAGGCGGAAGAGACGGGTGATGGGAATTAAACTCTTTATTTACACTTTATCCAAGACAACAGTGAACTTTAGGATGGTAAGTAATCTGTTGCCTTTTCCCCCTGCCCACAACGAGTTACTCTATTAGACATGAATTTCTGAAAGTTTTCTCTTTTCAGTGGTTTCCGAAGCAATTTACTCATGATTACCTTGCAAACTACATGACCGGAGTGGAGGCAACTAGGGTTAAAGTATATAATTCATACTACCATGATAATGGTCTAGAAGTCTTCCTCATGGCGGTGAAGGATGGGAGGGCGATCGTAACAAGGGGTTGGACAAAAGTTGTGCGTGCCTTTGACATGGAGGAGGGCACATTATGGGCATTCCGCTTCTGCAACACTATCGGTAGCCAAAATGATTTACACTTCTCTCTTCACCTTTACCGCCTCTAAATATTGTGGTTCATCATAGTTATTCTGCTGCCTAATTCTGTAATTACTAAACACATTGTACTGAGATTTTGATTTATGGATTGGTTGTTGAACCATTGTGATGAGAATATGAAATATTTAAATTCCATGTATTCAAAATTTGAAATTTTCCAATTCAAATAATAAATTACAGGAAAAAATAAAATTAAACAGCAGGTATTAGAACACCGTACACACGGTTAGAAATAAAACAACGTGTGCGATGGTAAAATAAAGAACACATGATTCTTTCACAGAAAACGTGTGCGATACTCAGCGGTCGGACGCACGGTTTATTCTCATACACGTGTGGGATTGCCATAAGTATTACACACGTTTCCGTACGATGTGCGTGTGCGATTCTTGGATAAAAAGAAGACAGTTCACATTTGGAGACCGTGTGTTATAGGTATACCTATCACACACAGTTATGAAAATGGACACGTTGGCGATAGTAAGACACCGCACACATTTTATATTATTGAACTGTGTGTGATAGTGTATGTATCGCAAATAGAACGGTAGAAATAAATGTTTGTGATATCCACCTTTTGCACACATGGATATCTACGATATCGTTTTTGATGTGTCGCGTATCACAAACGTAGTGCCCGTGTCTAACGTGTCGGATAGTCCGCGACTTCGCATACGATTACTTTACGAAAGTCGTCAGTAGCGAGTCGCCCTATCGCAAACGTTTTTTGGGTCGTGTGGGAAGACCCCCCCCCCTATCGCACACACAGGCAAGGCGACGGTTTAAAACTTCATCGCGGAAAGGGGGTAAAAACCGTTTGTATAGCACGTAACGGTACCAGTGATGCATCTTGTGGTATTAAGTTCATAACAAACAGAGTAATGTTTGAAGCATGATGACATAATGTAGACAAAATAAGACCAATCAATATGATCGAACCCCGTCGTTTTACCCTTAGTAGCAACAATATAAACACGTGCCTCGCTACTCCTCCTGTCATAGAGTGAGGACACTGCAAGATTGAACCTACTACTATGCACCACTTCCACTGAAGATCTAATCATCAACTTGGCCAAAGAAAACTCATAGATCAGCAAGCATTACATAGCTATAACAATCACACGTAATAAATTTTAGAATATAACTCAATTACTTTCAATGAACAATCTGATCATAAACCCAGAATTCATCGGATCCCAACAAACACACCGCAAAAAAAGATTACATCGAATAGAACTCCGAGGAGAATGTTGTATTGAAGATCAAAGAGAGAGAGAAGGCCATCTAGCTAATCACTATGGACCCGTAGGTCCTGTGGGAACTACTCACACATCATCGGAGGTGTAGCAAGGTTGATGTAGAAGCCCTCCGTGATCGATTCCCCCTCCAGCAGAGTACCGACGGAGGCCTCCAGATGGGATCGCGGAAGAACAGAGGCCTGCGGCGGCGGAATAATTGTTTTGGATCTCGCTCTGGTGGTTTATGGATTTATGGGAATCTATAGCACTGGAATTAGGTCAATTGGAGCTACAAGGGGCCCACAAGCTCAGGTGGCGAGCCCCCTGGGGGCGCGCCGTGTGAGCTTGTGGCTCTCTCGTAAGTCTTCTGGCCTCCCCTGAAGCTTCTAGGGTCCCTTCTGGTCCAGAAATCACCGTAAAGTTTAATTTCATCATGTTTGGACTTCGTTTGGTATAGTTTTTCTGCGAAACAATAAAATAGGCAAAAATAGAAACTGGCACTGGGCACTAGGTTAGGTTAGTTCCCAAAAATGATATAAAATTACATATAAAGCATACAAGATTGGTAATATAATAGCATGAAACAATCAAAAAATTATAGATACATTGGAGACATATCAGCACCCCCAAGCTTAATTCCTGCTAGTCCTCGAGTAGGTGAATGATAAAAACAAAATTTTTAATGTTGAATGCTACCTGAAATGTTTATCATGTAATCTTTTTACGGTATGAATATTGAGAAACGATGAAGTAATAATATCAACATAATAATATCCATGTATACTAGAAGATAATCATTATATTTCAACCATCGCAAAAAAAAATCATTATCTTTCAAAATATACGATACTTGACGAATGTTACCCCTACTCATTGAATTATGTAAGCATGGCATGACTCCGTCTTCTTAACATAAATACAAATCATGAGCATGATACGTCTCCAACATATCTATAATTTATGAAGTATTCATGCCATATTTACAACAATTTTATATGGTTTTGCTTCACTTTTATATGATTTTTATGGACTAACCTATTAACTTAGTGCCCAGTGCCAGTTCCTGTTTTTTGCCCATTTCCATGTTTCGCAGAAAAGACATACCAAACGAAGTCCAAACGTGATAAAAATTTATGGTGATTTTTTTTAAAACATAAGAGACTCCCGAAGCTTCGAGGAAGGACCAGAAGACCCACGAGGAGGCCACAAGCTCGCTCGGCGCGCACTAGGGGGTAGGGAGTGTCGTCTAAGCTTGTGGGCCCTCGTAACTCTGATTGGTGTGAAACCAACGCTGAAAATTCCTATAAATCCATAAACTCCCAGAAAGAAACCTAGAACTTTTACGCCATCGCCGCAAGCGTCTATTCCGAAGCGATCTCATCTGGAGGCCTTCTCCGGCACCCTGCCGGAGGGGGAAGTCATCACCGGAGGCCATCTTCATCATCCTCGCTGCCTCCATGACGAGGATGAAGTAGTTCACCCTCAGGGCTGAGGGTATGTACCAGTAGTTATGTGTTTGATCTCTCTCTCTCTCTCTCTCTCTCTCTCTCTCTCGTGATCTTGATAGCACACAATCTTGATGTACCATGAGCTTTGTTAATATAGTTGGATCACCTGGTGTTCTTCCCTCTCTTTCTTTGTTATGATGAATTGAGTCTTGCTCTTTGAAGTTTCGTACGTTGGATTGAATATTTTGGATTTGGGATCACTTGATGTATGTCTTGCATGTGGATACCCGTAGTGACAATGGGGTATTCTATTGAGTCACTTGATATATGTTTTGGCAATTAACTTGCGGATTCCCGTGGTGACATTGGGGTAAAATCTAGGCACATAGGTTGATACACGTTTTCATCCTACTTTCTCCGATAGGAACTTTGAAGTGATTCTTTATCGCACGTTAAGGGATAATTATATGATTCAATTATGTTAGTACTGTTGAGAGATTGCACTAGTGAAAGTATGAACCCTAGGCCTTGTTTCTAAGCAACCTTACCTAGACCCAATACCTTGATTTTCCCTTTGTCAGCGTATGTGATATGCTTCAGATGAGATGGAGTAAGGGGAGTATCAATGAGTAAATTCCTATCACCTGTCATATGATTCGTGCAACCACTGTCTAGGACCCATTCGGTGGCTTTGGGTGAGTCTTCCCGCAGAAGCATTAGACTGACTTACGAATTCATATACTTCAAAAGGAAGAACATGACAATCAAATTCGTCAGTGAGAATTTCATCAAGTGATAGTAATTTCAGAAGCATATAGGATGTGAGAAATGAGGAATTCATTTCATCATGATTAGCTTGCGTACCAACAAGCATTTTTTCACGTCTCTAGGAATTTTATCAGACGTTTATTTAATCTGGAGACCTGACCCTGCAGAAGAAGTTAGTTCTTCTTCTTCTTAACCGCCCACATCTGTAGGCGTGACTGAGAAGCAATGTATCGAAGTGCGTCAATAGAGAATTTAGGCATTGAAGAGTATGCATTTCTCTTCACAGGGGGGTTAGAGTACTCAAACGAATATGCAGAGAAATTCTTCGAAGGTTTGTGAACATAGTGGTTTCAAGAATAATGCACATATTCATCAGACCGTTGATTGTTTCCCTGCGAAACAGAAGCATTAGCACGACCATTAGTAGGTTTGCGACCATTTGACGACTCTGGTCCATGTGAAGAATTTGCACTGGGGTTTTTCTTCTGCATTGGTGGTGTCATGATGACATTCACCTGAAGAATTTTCAGAAGGCTTTTGGGCACCCAAATTTTCTTCACCGGGGACCATTCCTGCAAATACTTCACCATTCTGATTTTTGAACAGTTTATAGTTAGAGTCAAATGACTCATTAGAGGAATATAAAGTATCACAATTCTAGCCAGTCAAAGTGGATAGATCTACAGGAGGTCCTTTTGCAGCAACCCAGGTGGTTTTGGGGTACTGCTCAGGTTTCCAGTATGATCCATCAGCATTGAGTTTCCTCCCAAATGCAATACCCTCTTTCCTAAAGTTCTTGTTTAGAATCTGCTTCTTGAGCACATCACAAAGGGTTTGATGCCCTTTGAGGCTTTTGTACATGCCTGTAATATACAATTCCTTCAACCCTGCATTTTCGTGAGTGACACTTGTGGTTTCCTCAGATGAGGGGATTGAAACCACAGAAACAGTTGAAGATATTGCAGTTTCAGAAGCATTTGAACATTAAGCTGAAGAATTTGCATTATCACGTTCAAGGCATTTCAAGCAAGGTGGAACAAATTCTTCCTGAGCGGTACTGATCTGTTGAGCGAGCTATGAATCATTTTCCTTTTGAAGATCATCATGAGACGCTCTCAGTTTCTCGAGATCTTACTTCCTTTGAAGAAATTCATAGGAAAACTTCTCATGTTCGGCTGAGAGGGCTACATGACGACTTTGAAGTTCGTCATACTTTAACTGAAGACTTTTGAGATCGTCAGTCAAAGCGTGGCTACGATCCATTTCCTCATCCAACAGGTCATCGCTTTTGTCTAGGAGTTTCTGAATCTTTTCCATAGTTGTTTGCTGCTCAGTTGCAATTTTAGCCAGTTTCTTATAGCTAGGTTTAGATTCACAATCAGAGTCATCTTCACCAGAAGTTTCAAAGTAGGCAGCACGTGAGGTTACCTTGGCACCTCTTGCCATGAAGCAATAGGTGGGAGCGTAGTCATCATCACAGTCGTCAATGTTGGTGACGTTGTCATTTGCTTCGGGGTTGAAGATGGACTTGCTGATGAAATTGGTAGCGAGGGCTAGGCTCGCCACACCACAGTCTGACTCCTCCTCAGATTCCTCAACTTCTTCTTGCTTCCTCAGAATCCATTTCCTTCCCGATGAATGCACGAGCTCTGCTAGAACTGTTCTTGCGCGATGAAGACTTTGAAGAAGACTTTGAGGATTTCTTCTTTTTGTCATCAGAATCATCATCCTTGCTCTTCTTCTTCTTCTTCTTCTTCTTTGATTCCTTTTCCCAAAGAAGGCAGTCAGCAATGTATGGCCAGACTTCTTACATTTGTGGCAGGTTCTCTTCTTGTAGTCTCGAGCAGAAGCTTCTCCAGTGTTCTTCGAGTCATATTTTGAAGACTTTCCAAAGCGGTTTTTCTTTGAAAATTTCTGAAATTCCCTCACTAGCATTGCAAGTTCTCTGCCAATTTCTTTGGCGTCGCCAGAACTGCAGTCAGATTATTCTTCAGATGAAGAAATTGCCTTGGCTTTTGCTTTTGCCTTCAGAGCGCGAGGTCTTCCATAGCTTGGACCATACATATCTTTTTCTCAGCTTGCTGAAATTCATGAGTATTAAGCCTCTCAAGAATATCAGCCGGGTCAAGTTGCTTGTAATCAGGACGCTCTTGAATCATCAGGGCCAAGGTGTCAAATGAACTGTCAAAAGATCTCAGCAATTTCTTCACCACCTCATGGTCGGTGATGTCAGCAGCGCCAAGAGCCTGAAGCTCATTGGAGATATCAGTGAGGCGGTCGAAGGTTTGTTGGACGTTCTCATTGTCGAGCCTCTTGAAGCGATTGAAGAGATTGCGAAGACGTCAACTCGGGAGTCACGTTGAGTTGAAACTCCCTCATTGACCTTGGAAAGCTTATCCCAGATAAGCTTCGATGTTTACAGGGCACTCACTCTGCCATACTGTCCTTTGTTCAGATGCCCGCAAATGATATTCTTCTCTTGATAATCAAGCTGCTTGAATCTCTTCAGGTCATTGGCATTGACATTTGGTTCCATCAGAACCACACCATTCTCAACGACAAACCAGAGATCGTTCTCAATAGCCTCAAGATGCATGCGCATCTTGTTCTTCCAGTAGGGATAGTCCGTGCCATCAAAGATGGGGCACGTAGCGGAAACCTTGATCATACCTGCGGTCGACATAACTAAAACTTCAGGTGGTTAAACCAAAATCACGCAGAATAAGGGAGTACCTTGGTCTGATACCAATTGAAAGCGCATGATATCTCCAAAGGGGGGAGGGGGTGAATGAGAGATTTTTAGAAATTCGTCAAACTCTGATGAATTTGATGAAGATCAGGGTGAAGAAATAGAAACAGAGGCGAAACTAAATCATCATAGAAATGTAAAACATCATACAAGATAGATGCAGGTGAAGAACATGCAATCATGCAAGCATTCAGGCATACACAAGATGAACTGAAAAATTGAAAGGCATCATGATGAAAGTCTTCAGTTCAAATTCTTCAAAATGTAGATCACAAATTTTTCAGCAGCGGAAATACTGAAAGTAAAGGGTTGAGGAATTTGAAATCAGGTTGGCTCGGTGATGACACAGTGATTTGGTAGATCAGTTTCAGTTGCTGTATCAACTGTACGTCTGGTTGTAGGGGGTTGAGATTTAACCCAGAAGACACTAAGTCTTCACCGTATTCTCCTTGAACTAAGATCACTTAGACCTTGCCCAATCACTCGTGATAAGCTTCAAGGTAGACTTTCAAAACTTTCACAGATTTGTTCACCGGTAATCCACAATGACTCTTGGATGCTCAGAACATGACGCCTAACCGTCTGGAAGAAAGACAGTCTTCAAAGGTAATAGGCGTCGGATCACACAGATCAATCTCTTCAGTAAAGCTCAATCACTTTGGCTCTGGTTGGGTTTTTCTTGACTTAGGTTTTCACAAAGTCGTGAGAGGACGGGTTGCTCTCAAATGACAAGTGTCAATCTCTCTTGGAGCAGCCAACCAACAAATGGTTGTGTGGGACGGCTATTTATAGCCAGGGTAACTTGACATGAATTGTCATAAATGCCCCTTCTCGGACATGACCGTTGTCAGGATAAGAATCCACTCGACAGCTGGCACATGGCGCAACAACGGTCGAAAATTTGAACTCTCAAATTCGTCGGGGCACTCAATTTCCTCACGGTAGGCAGATCACACTGGCGAAATCCTAACTCCTCAGTTAGACCAATTTCGTCAACGACCAGAAGAACTCGTCTGTGTCGCTGAAGAACTCGACTGCACTGCAAGAGATTTCCAAAGTTTTCAACTCGAAGAAATAGGTTGTGTATAGGTTTTGAGCATCACTTTAGAAATACGTCTATGTATCACCTAGACCCCCTTTAACAGTACGGTGTTTCTTATGACTCAAAAGAAGAAGAAAGAAACTACGAAAACAAAGTCTTCAAGCTTTCAATTCTTCACTTCAATTTCTTCAAAGGACGCACCAAATTCTTCACTTGAAACAATACATTTTTAGGGGTCGTCGTCTTTCGTCGGTTAAACCAAATCTTCATAGACTATAACACCCGTGTACACTCACAAACACATTAGCCCCTTAGCACATTTGTCTTCAATACTCTAAAATCACTAAGGGGCACTAGATGCACTTATAGGAAGGGGTCAGGCGAGGGGACCTCAAGCCGGGGAGCCCCGGTGCGGCGCGGCAACGCCGCACGGGGGTTCAAGGGAGGGTTAGGTTGTGAGATCAACAGAAACCGTACTGAGACCAGCATGCCCGCCCAATTCCACGCCAATTCGTGTTCTCAAGCCCCTGATCGCCTGACTGCCCCGGTAAAGCGACACCATGTCGACACACATAATCCACGCATATGCATCCACGCATTTAAGCTCACCTGACTTTGGTGTTATACTGCTCCTTTGATCGGTTAATATCAGAAATGGGAAGCGTCCTCCGTTGCAATTTCGACGACAAAATCAGGAGGGAGTAACATTTGATGACTGGGTGAGACACGTGTCCTTCCTCCCATTAACTGGTCATGTCGACCAGGCCGTGTTCATAACAACATCCGATGCTTGATGCAAGTTGCATGCGTTGGTCCCAAACCAAAGCATAGGTCAGTGCGTGTAGCATCTCATTCCGGGCGTACCCACCCCCTCCCCACAAAGACAACAAAAGCAAATTCCTCGACTAACTGTTACATCCAACTACCTGCTCCGCGATCTGCTCCGCTAACAGTCCGTCCCAGGCGATACGTTTCTACTGCTTACTTCGCCGATCGACGACGACGACGACGACGACGCCGTCACCTGTCGTCTTTTTCTCCTCTCGATCTACTTCCGTCTACGAGATGAGATGGCCACACCGGACAGGGACTCGGTGACGGCCACGCCGGAATATCTACGATTCTTTAGAGGCCGGCGTGTAGCCATCGCGCGTACGGTACTTGCTCCCACTTACGCCGCGTAGCCTCCATGGCCGCAACGTGTCCACTCTCTAGAACGTGTGGTCGACCTCTGATCTGTGTCCGTTCCCATGGTCGACGTCACATTCCCTCGCCTTTCGGCCTCAGTCTTTGAGTGGCGTCTGGAATTCTGGATGCTGTCATGCCAACCCACACTAGCTAAAGCTACTACTAGCAACTAGCAAGTGAGAGCCGGAGCGTGCAAAGGCTAATGGCACCTTGGTAGTGATGCTTCTTGCGGCCGACAAGGCAGGCAGAATCGGATATCCAAAGCGCTTAATTAACGAACCAGCGACGTCGGACATGGTTATCTACTGTACCGGCTGCTTACCTATGGCCAACAAAAAGCCAAGCCTTGTGGGTAGGAGAAATCTTGAGGTCAAGGAAGTGCCCGGGATGGATTTCACTGCTCCGTAGCACGCCACGTCTGTCTACCGACCGGCCGGCCGGCCTATGTCAGTCTATGTGTGGCCCCTCTGCAGATCCGGCACTGTGAAATCTGATGCGTGCTTATGGGACAAGATCCTAGTAGTACAACCAAACACTTGAGGCTGTCCACCAGTGCTCTATCTCTATATATGGTCATCTATGTCTATGTGAGAGACGTAGCCTGCCATCAATTTCTATCTCCCGGCTCTTACACTGCAACAAGTAAAATCCAATGGCCGATCCAAGCTTCTTCGTAGGAATCGTCGGTCAGTTCTCTTTCTCTTGCGCCGATCCAAGCTTCTTCATGCTTACATTCGCTTGCTTAAATGGCACTGCTCTCAACATGATTCTCTTTCTTTTCTGCAACAGGGAACATAATCTCCATACTCGTCTTCACATCTCCAATGTGAGTTCAGCCAGCAATTCCGACTATATATGCGCGCGCGGTTTAGCAATTCTTGCACGGTCGAGAAGCTCATGCTGATGCTGTCTGTGTTTTGCTTGCATGATTCAGTGCGACTTTCCGGAGGGTCGTGCGGAACAAGAGCACGGAGGAGTTCCGGTGGCTGCCGTACGTCACCACCCTCCTCTGCACCTCCCTCTGGGCCTTCTATGGGCTCCTCAAGCCCGGCGGCCTCCTCATCGTCACCGTCAACGCCGCCGGCGCCGCTCTGCAGGCTGCCTACGTCGCCCTCTACCTCACCTATGCCCCCAGGGACACCAAGGTGCGTCGTCGATCCCGTCTGCGCCCTTCACAATCCCATTTTCAGCTAGCAGCGCTGCTGTGGCGTTCTCATCATGGCCAGATGGAACCCGGACGGATTTGAACTGTGGATAGTTAATTTGCAGGTGAAGATGGCCAAGGAGGTGGTGGGCGTGAACATCTGCTTCTTAGCCGCCGTCGTCGTGGTGGGGCTGGTGGCGTTGCACGGCGCCGTCCGGCTGTTCGCGGTGGGGGTACTCTGCTCCGCTCTCACCATCGCAATGTATGCTGCACCCATGGCCGCAATGGTTAGTAATAAGCTCGATTATCTCTTCAGTTCTACCACCACGAAACTCTTGGTTTTTTTCTTCTTCTTTTCGAAACTGTCTCACGGTAGCATTTCCTTTCAAGAAGAAGTAACTTTTTTTTTGCGGGGACACAAAGTCATTTCCCATCGTATTTTGCAATTCTCAAATGTCTGAATTTTTGTAAGTCTCGGTCACCTAAAACCACACTCTCCCAAATCCGAATCGTAGTTTAAAACTGTGTACTTTTTGCAAAATGTCAGTGTTTTCTTCGATTTATAGCTGTAGGTGTAACTCTCCCAAATCTGTCATGAAGCAGTATGTGTTGGTCTGATGTCGTTTTCTTCGATTTATAGCAGAAGTAATAAAAGCGAAAGCTTCGCTTGAGCACGCATCAAATCGCCCTTGAATCGAACAAGACTTCTCACCTATTTGCATGTAATATATTACACTAGTTTAATTTTATTCATAATTCATGTTTAAACTGTTTGAAATGGAAGGATGTTTGCGGAACATGGTTGGATGGCGTGGTGCCCAACCGGATGTCCGCAGACACGTTGTATCTGCAAAGTCGAGGATGCCCTTATGGTGCCGGTCGGAGATTCCAGTAATCGGTGCCTTCATTCTAGATTTTTTTTTTCGAAACGAAGGCAAAAGATTTGCCTTATCGATTAATTAAGAAGAAGAGAGTTGCCCAGTTAATTACGGAAAACCGGGTGAAAACCGATACAAACCAACCACATGTGGACTACTCACTGAGCATGCAACCCCATAAGCACATGATCAACCGACAACCATACCCAACACATATCTAGATTTTGATTCCCTAGACTTGCAGTCATTTGAAATTAAGTCTCGTCATGTGCGGACGTGAGTCAAGACACACAGTCTACCGTATTTTTTATTTTATTTTTGTGAGAAAACTTCTGATCCATTCATCTTCAATCATGATATTACAACAAACACTAGAAATAATAAAAATTACATCCAGATCCGTAGACCGCCGTACTTGTATGTAACGAGTGACATGATCACCCCACATACCACAGTCCGTAGGTGGTGACCATTAATGCGTGTTTTAGATGCCTTAGCTGGTTTGGTTTCGCATCGCACTCGGTCTCTTGGAAGACAAGAGAACCTTTTCTTGCTACATACTCGATTACTCAAATGCACTCAGTGACAGTACGTTGAGAACTGCTTACAACTGATCGATTGAAAACTTATCCGTCGTGAATTGATATGCATGCAGAGGACGGTGGTGAAGACCCGGAGCGTGGAGTACATGCCCTTCTCCCTGTCATTCTTCCTCTTCCTCAACGGCGGCATCTGGAGCGTCTACTCCCTCCTCGTCAAGGACTACTTCATAGGGGTACCCGCTCATGTCGCATGCATCATGCACACTTACGTCCATACACATATAAATAGAGGCGCAGATTTAACTAACTTCAAACTTCTTGGAACTACTATCAGATCCCCAACGCCATGGGTTTTGTGATGGGCACGGCGCAACTGGCACTCTACATGGCATACCGGAATAAGAAGAAGCTCGTGGCGCTCAAGGAGGAGGACGAGAAGAAAGGGGTGGTGCACCTGATGGGACAGGTAGAGCTGGGCCAGACCAAGGTGCCATCGTTGAAAAAGGGGCTGAGCCTGCCGATGCCCTCGTCTCTCTCATCGCCGCTGCACGGGTTTGGCAACCTCATCAAGGCCTTGTCCGCCACCCCCCTTGGAGCTGGCTAATTTTTTTTAAATAATACACTTCTTTTTTTCAGAAATATTACGCCGTTTTTTTTTTTTAAAAAATAAGTCGGCCTTCTGGTGGCCGACTGGATCCTGTCGGCCAAGTGGAAGTCGATTGGTGCCCTTTCGGCTATAGGGTGGCCGATTGGCCTCCTGTCGGCCTAGGGGTGGTCGACAGCCCTCTCGGCTGCTGGCGCTGGATCCTGTCGGCTTTCCGTAGGCCGACTGGAACTAATCGTCTTCCCGTAGGCCGACTGGAACTTATTGTCTTCCCGTAGGCCGACTGGACCTAATTGTCTTTCCCTAAGCCGATAGGTGCATGGGACCCCCTACGTTTTCCGCTTCCGGGTTCCCTCTTATATCTCGGGCCGCCGTTTCCGCCAGTATCTCCTGTCACATTTTCCTGCTTTTTAGTTCCAGCCACATTTTCCTGCTTTCTAATTCCGGCCACATTTTCCCGCTTTCTAGTTCCCGGCATATTTTCCCGCTTTCTAGTTCCTGCCATATTTTCCCGCTTTCTAGTTCCCGCCATATTTTTCCCGCTTTCTAGTTGCCGCCATATTTTCCCGCTTTCTAGTTGCCGCCTATATCTCTCGCCATATTTCCCCGCTTCCGAGTTCCCGCCTATTTTCCCGCTTTCTAGTTCCCGCCATATTTTTCCCACTTTCTAGTTGCCGCCATATTTTCCCGCTTTCTAGTTGCCGCCTATATCTCCCGCCATATTTCCCCGCTTCCGAGTTCCCGCCTATTTTTGTCTTCTCAACCTATAAAACACCCTTGGCAGTAAGGTGGGTAAGCAATCTAGTGTAGTGTCGTAGTCTCGCGAAGATGTCCGGATATCCTTCACGACGGGAAGCACTAAGGCAACAGGATTGCATCCCCTGCGTTCACAACCTTGTAACCAGCGCACCCACTGGGAGTCTCGCTCTATTGGCTTCAAATAAAAGTAAATGATTGAACTTGACTATGTCCACAATGCATGAACACCGACGGTGTGTGTTTTAGTATTAAGCCCTAAACTTGCTGTCACCCATTCTTTCAACTGACTGACTGACCATGTTTGAGGGGCGGTCAGTGGCACCTCTATGTAATCAAATTCACTCAGATCAGCTCCCGTCTCAGTTGTTTGGACAGTACCAGAACCGTATTAAAATACGAACTTCACTACATCAGACATCTCGGCTCACCTAATTTTTTTTTCAACAGTGACAGACAACTATTAAGCAGCATGACAAACTAAATATATTAGCACTCCTAAATAATTGACATGTACATATATTACGGAATATTACCGAACCAACTACAAATATTCACACACCTAAAAATTTGAACTCTAAATATATTACGGATATTACCGGAGCAACTACAAATACTGACATAACTAAATATTTGACATCTAAATATATTACGGATATTACCGGATCAACTACAAATACTGACACACCTAAATATTTGACATCTAAATATATTACGGATATTACCGGAGCAACTACAAATACTACAAATACTGACGACAGGTAAAATGTATGTTGAATTATACCCTTGAAGCGTGCGAAGCAACGACAAACGGCGGACTTCAATCACCGGAACCGGAGCCGGAGACTTCACCACACTGCCGGAGCTTCACCTCCACCACCTCCACCACACTGCCCGAGCTTCACCACCGCCACCTCCACCTTCACCGCCACCACAACCTCCACCAATATGCTCAAAAAAAGCTCCAACAAAATGCTCACCACGACCACCACGAGCTACCCCATCAGTAGATCGAGGTTTCCCTTGCCTCCCCCAACTATCTACAACGCATCCACGGTGGCAAATCGGCAAAAAAATGGCTCAGTTTGGTGTATAAATGGGAGTATTTTCGAGTGGGGAAGAGAAAGAACGAAGAACAGCAAGCAAGAAACGAGGCAGAGGAAGAGAAGGGAAGAGGAGGAAGAAAAGAGGCCGGGGGTGGGGTCGCCACCCTGTCGGCCTGCGGGTGGCCGACAGGGCGTTGTCGGCTGGGCCCCAGCCACCGACAGCAGCGGTCGGGCCGAGTGGGAGCGCCGCGACGTGGCCTGCCCACTAGTCGGCTTACACGTAGACGATAAGCCAGTTGTCGGCCACCGATAGGCCGACGGGACCCATTCGGCCACCGGTAGGACGACAGGATCCAGTCGGCCAGCAGTAAGCCGACGATGTATTATTTAAAAAAAAATTAAAACGGCGTAATATTTCTAAAAATTAATAAAAAAAGTGTATTATTTAAAAAAAAATAGCCTGGAGCTGCAGTCTGTCTTGAACCAGCACGAGCGCATCGGTGCTAAGGAGGAGAACGACGACGACGAGCATGCCTACTCGTCCAAGTGACAGACACTAACTAGTGCGTGTAGCAGCATCCGATAAAGCATGTACGGGGTATGCGTAGCATGTATATGACGTGCTTATTTTGCGCATAAATCGAGAGGGTAAGGTTTTTTATTTCAGCTCAGATTTTTTAAGGAGGACATAGCCTCGGCCTCTGTATCGTTGCGAGTGATGCACACAACCATATTTATTAGTAATTACTATTAAAGGTGTGAGTATCATTCATCCAATACAACGCAAACAAAACATAAAGATAAAATCCACAACTTGCGCATAACATGAAAATATGCCTACGAACGTAACATATTATTGGATCATAATTCATAAGTTGCATGTATTTTGTGCTATCGTCTTTTATGGGTTGCATTCAGACGTCGTATGCATTTGCACTTCGGCACGCTCAAGTAAGGACTATATACAGATCCCTCGAGAAGCTTTAAAAGTGACCTGCAAAAAATGAATATTTGTTTTGTTAGAAATAAAATCGTTTCCGCAGCTCCATAATGCCCAAATAAAAGCACACACTTCCATATGGATATGTGCCTTAAATGTGGGGCTAATCTCACTCAACCAGGTATCGAGCAAATGAGCTAAATTACTAGATGGCGGCAACTTAAAGGCTACATGGATTGTATGCCAAATAAGAGCGATAAACGGACATGTAATAAAATGATGAATTGTTACCTTACTGCATGCGTTTGTATCAATCAGATTATCCTTCGTTAAGATAACACCCCTGTGTAAAACCACATAAACATTTTACTTCGGTGAGACCTTAACATTCCAAATGTGGTGTCTATGAAAGACGAGTCGAGTATTAATAAGGTCCATATACATGGATTTTACAAGAGGGATGGAACCGCATTGAAATAAATCGGACTCATTAGTTAAGTTGATCCTCATGAACCGGCAAACTAAATTGAATCATGCCGTCCACTTATCCCCGACTAAGGCACTCCCAAACTGAATATTCAACCGACTTGTCCCTAATACTGTGCTAACAGAAACCTCTTTCTGTTGCATAATATTACAAAGGCTGGGATACTGTAAAGCTAATGGCATGTCCCCTAGCCGTGAATCCTCCCATAAGCTCGTAGTCCTCCCATCACCTACATTAAAACCACCTCTGTTAAGAACGCATGCTCTACTCTCATCAAGCCCTTCCAAAAGGGTGTGTCGGACGGCTGCACCGTCACCTGAAGTAAAGTCTTGGAATGATGGTATTTATTGCGTAGCGGCTCTAGCCACACTCCTTCCTCCCGTGTAAGTATTTTATATAGCCATTTGTTAAGTAAGCATTTGTTCTTTACTTTCAGGTGTTCGATCCCCATCCCCCCTTAATCATTCGCCAAGCAGTACTTTTTCTTATGTTTCATCGCTCTGCCAAAAGAATCTAGAACGATAGAAATCTGATCTTTTTTGTACACCTTTTGATACTTCAAAGGACGAGAGCATGAACATAGGTACGCTAGTGAGCACATAGTTGACAAGGAACAGAAGCCTCCCATAAGACATATGCTTTCCTTTCCAACAACTCGGTTTCTTCTCAAACCGGTCTTCAACACTTCCGCTCTTTGTTTGTCATTTTTTTTTAAATGAATAGGTATCTCGAAATACCGGAAAGGAAGCTTTCCACCTCACATCGAAAGAGTTGTTATAATGATGCTTTTCCTCTTTTGTACACCCAAAGCAAAAGAGTGCAACACATTCTAATGGTAAAGGGAGTTGCACATTTTAATTATGGATTGTAGTTCATTTTTTGTTTATTGCTTGGGTAATGGGAATGGGAGTGCGAGAAGGCCAACTGTTGAACGGATCGGCGTTGTTGCGCCAACGCCTAGGCGGTGCAGCTCCCGTTACCCATGGGAGTGAGAGCGTTTTTTTATGGAAAGGAGGGAGGAGTTGGGCATGCCACATTGGCGCGATCGCAGTTGGTACATGTCTGCACTGCGTTGCGCATTAATCGCCAGTCTATACCACAAGCTTGGGAGCTAGGCTGGCCACACATACCTCATGGGGACGGTGGGTTTGGTCCTAAAGGGGAAATTTAACCTACGGACGTAGGTGCCCTCGTCCCGACTATGGGCTCCTTTGGTTTGTAGAACAAAGAAATATGTTAGGAATGCATGCATAAAACAGAACTATTGTAAACGCATGAATTCTATCAACTTGGAAGTTTTATTCATGAGAATTAGAAACACATGAATCCTAATAAACATGGTCAAATCAAAGTCAAATCACATGAAAACGTATAATCATAATGCTATTATGCCAGTAAGGATCTTAGTCACATTATTCATGAATAGAAGTTTGAAAAGGAGGTCCAAGTGAATGTTAGGATTCCCGCATTTTTCCTTTAAAACGAAGATCAAAGTAAAAGATACTCTATTTTTCCATTGCCCCATTCCTTTGAACCAAAGGCGTGAATAATATCATCGTATGAAAACTTCCTATTCCTACGTTTTTCCTCCACTTTTTCTGTGAACCAAAGGAACCCTACACCTTCTTGCTAATTTTTAATGTTAGACCCTTCCTAGTTTCAGTCGAAGATTTGTAAAGACCCAAATCCCGATATATAAGGACCCGAATCACTCTGCTTATTGTGCCAATTCCTGAATCCATTGCTAGCACACACAATACACGATGAAATACCAAAAAAACGTCATGAGTATTACATGGCAGATCCAGTCTTTAATACATTACATACCTGCTTGGCTCAAGGCTAGCTTACATGATACGTTGCAGCCAAAAGGGTCAATACATCAAATGTATTTGCAAGTGTCACAAGAAAAGATATAACTAGGGATGGCAGTTTTGCCCATGGGTATGGGTACCCGCGGGTACCCTACCCGAAAACAACGGGCATGGGCAAGACTTGGAGATATTTTGTACCACCGGTAATGGGTATCCATAGCCACAAAATATATGGGTAGGCATGGGTATGAACTTGTGCCCAGTGGTAACCCAATGGATACCCAGAAGATAATAATAAATGAAAATAATTCCTATGGCATGTGGGTCAACATCCAAATCCTATGGCCCACCCGAAATCTCGTATTCCTTATACCTTTCATAGCTCATAGACCCGTAATCACTTGCTCGCCACTCCATCTACGTCCTATGTGACTCCTCAAAAGGATGAAATGTCGATTCTTCTCTCTTGGAAAGTTGCCCAACTCTCGATCAAGCGATCCCCAATTCCCACCACCGCCTCCCACCGCGTCGGCTTCTACCAACCGCTGCTCATACTCTCCTAATGCCTCCAAGAGGCCACCCACATGAGGAGGCCGTGGCAGTACTATATTGCTCGCCCATCATCACATGACTTTTAAACTCATTTCTCTACCGTTTGAAAATTTAAATGTTACATTGTACCCATTGGGTATAGGATGCCCGATGGGTATGACATGGGTGTCAATTTATGCCCATGGGTATTAAAGTGGGTGGGTATAGAAAGTTTCTGTGGGTATGGGTTTGGGCAGAAGGAGTTTGTATCCGCCCATACCCTACCCATTGCCATCCCTAGATATAACAGGCCTTTCCCACCTACATGCATCTTTGGGTAAGTGAAGGTTTTGGTTTCCTTTGCAGAAAGCAATAATTTTTCCCTAAATTTTTATAATGGTGAAGTACCAAGTAAAAACTAGAATTCGGCACTTTGCCAATATATATATTGATGGAAATTCACAAGCACATTCTACACATGTGTGTGACTATGTGTGTATATTTTGTTTCAGAATTTGTGGAGATATAAAAGGTACTGTTTTTTTGAACCAAGAACCATAGAACAATCGTTCTACGGTATAATTATATATTAAGAAAAAAACAAATGTACAAATGGTACAGGACAGTTTACAAGCAACTCTAACCAATGCCAGTTTTTGGGAAACCGTTGGAAATCATAAGCAATCAATTGAGGTCCCGTTCAATCCAGGTAGAGAAATTTTCCTGGTGATTTAGCTTGATCCGGCATTTGATCATGAGGAGATCAACCCTTAACTGCCGTTTCCATGCATTGATTGACCGCGGTAGGGCTTTGAAGATCTTAGAATTTCTCTGTATCCAGATGTTCCAACATGCCATGATGATAATTTCCATCGCAAACTTTGGAGGCAGTTCTTGTAATGAAAGCATGATCTCCTCCATGGTCGAAATGCCACGTTTTCTGTGGGGTGTTATGCAATCCCAACATTCTAGCACAAAAGGGCAATCCCAGAAAAGGTGCAGTGTTGTTTCTTCTGTCGATATATTGCAAAGCTCACAGTTATATGATGGCAGATGGAAAGACTTTCTGTGCAGGAGATTTCTTGTGTTTGCTCTGTCATGGAGGAGGAGCCAAAAGAAAATCTTATATCTGAGCATAGCACCATTCTTCCAAATCTTTTTAAAAATAGGAGCAGCTGGTGGTGCATTTGATAAAAACTTGTACATCTTGATAGATGAGAAGTCATAGTTATTCCAGGGGTATCTCCATTTGTCTTGGCCATCCTGAAGATTGATGTCCTGTAGGGTCTGCTGCATTATCTGATATTGTTGGAAAGCTTGGGAGGATAGAGGGGTGTGAAAGAATTCCAATGGATTTTCAGCTGTCATCATCTCATTAATTGAAACTTGCTGCTTGTTGGAGACGGAGTAAAGCTCAGGGAATAATTCAGAGAGTGCACCCTCTCCCCAGTCATCATGCCATAAAATAATGCATCATCCATCTCCAATGATTGCCTTTGTGAGTTGTTTGAATAGGGAAAGCAGCTTCAGGATGCTCTCCCACCAGAAGAGCCAATTGGTCTGTCTGTCACAGGTTTATCTGTATAATAGGTGTTCCAAATGAGCTGAACCCAAGGGAGATCTTGTCTGTTAAAAAATTTGTGCAAATTTTTCATCATAAGGCATTTGTTATGCTGAGCAAGGTTCAAAACACCAAGTCCTCCTTGATCTTTTGGTTTACAGACCTTGTCCCAGCTGATCAGTGCAGATCCTCTATCTTCCATGCCATATTTTCTCCAAAACCAATGCCTGAGGTACTTATTGATCTGTTCCAGCACCCCAATGGGTAGACTTAGGGTGCACATAAAGAACACGGGGAGGCTAGTGAAAACAGACTTGATGAGTGTTAATTTATCTCCATAGGAAAGCAGGGTAGAGCAGCCACTCAATCTTCTTTTAATTCTCTGCATGACACGCACAAAATCTTCAATTTTTGGTTTGGAAAGTCCCAGGGGGAGACCAAGGTATGTAAAGGGGAAGCTTCCAACATTGCAGCCAAAGGAGTTTGCCTGAATTTGAATAGCTGCATGGCTCGTGTTAATAGCCACCATCACAGATTTATCAAAATTTATTCTCAGTCCAGTATACACTGAGTAGTGCATGAGGAGGCATTTCACCTGTTCCAGCTGGGTCCCACTAGCAGGCACAATGAGCACTGTGTCATCAGCATATTGAATTACTGGGAAGTCATGACAATGTGGTGCGATAATTGGTTGTCTGATCAGATCATTTTGCATGGCAGCATTTAAAATGGATTGAAGTATGTCGTGGGGACGACCATCTATGGGGCCATCTAGCCCCTTGTGGTTCGGCATGGGAGATCAACGTGCACAAAGAGTAGAATCAATGGAGAACGCAAGGGATTTATCCAGGTTCGAGCCACCGTGAGGTGTAAAACCCTACTCCTGCTTTGGTGTATTGGATGTGTGAGAGCACGAGTACAAGGAGCGCTTCTCCCGGCAAGGTGCGGAGAGAGCAACTACGCATGCAAGATGTGCTAGTGTTTGAAAAAGGATCCGAATCCCCTCTAATTGTTGCCCTGGCCCTCCTATTATAGCTCAAGGGGTTACCACAGTGGCAAAACAGTCATTACATAGTGATTAGATAGCAAACAGTGCTATCATACCTAACTCTGCCAGTTCAAGACAAAAGCATTAAATGCCCCGTTAGGTGTCATGTGGAGAGGTAGCCCCGACAAGGTTTCTGCACCGCTCGCCCAGCTACCTCGTATTATTTTGACACGCCTTCTGGACGGGTGTCATTAAAGGCAAATCTTCTCCCTGCATGCTGACACGTGCCCGACAAATCTCACCAACCAGCCTGCGCGGTCGGCACCTCACCGTTTAGCGACTAGCTGCTCGGTAAGGTGGAGCGCTGACGAGATGGCGAAAGTTTGCCGGCACGGAGCTTGCCGGGTCTTCACCTTGTCGGTTCAGCCTTGCCGGCAAGGAATGTCTTCACCTTCAGTACCAGTGGAGTGCTCGTTGGTGTTTCGTCTTGAACTTCTCCCCAGTAGCTTCTGCAATTGGGCCTTGAATCTGGGTCTTGGTGGTTCCCGGCAAGCCTTGGCCGGCAGGGAGGCCGCCACTGTCTGTGCATAAGTCAGGGTATAAAATAACCATGTTTTATACACCGACAGGAGCCCCCGGGCCTTGGCCATACGCGCGTCCAAAGCGTCATTGGGCTAGGCCCAAACAATGCACAGACACGCGGCGGGAAAACTGCCGCTGTAATTTTCGTCATGATGGTTTTCACCTCTTGAGATCTTCTTTGCTTCTTCATTAATCTGGACTTGAGTGCATTCTTGGTCATCTTCTGGCAAACCTTGCCGTCGGACGGACAACCGCTAGGCGTGCTCAGACCAAGAATACGCTCATATGCGGGGCGTCATTGGTTCAGACTGAACCGGCGCACGGCTACGCGTGGCAAAGGATAATTGCCACATCTGTCTTTACTTCTCCTTTTTCTGCGCCCTTCCATCACGCGTGTTTGCATGCATGCAAGGCAACGGATTGGCGAAGAAGGGCGGTCGTTGGAGTGACACGCCTGGTCGAGGGCGCAGGGCGCGGGATTGGCGGACTTGGACGGTTGCTGGAGTAATGCGCCCGGCCAGAAGCACAGGGCACGGGATTGGCGAATCTGGGCGGCCGCCCGAAGACGGTGAAGAGCCAGCTCCCCGCGCTCTCCCTATAAAGAGGGGGCCGCGGAATGCGATGCTCATACATCTCCTTTCGCTTCAATCTTCAGCAACCGTCGCCTCCTTCTTCTACCTCCTCCCTCCGCATCTGTCGACGGTATGGTGAGGGGAAGAGGACGCGGTCGTGTCTCCGCTGCCGCGGCGAGAGCTTCTCCTCGGCTCCATGCCCACGCCTCGGCCGCGGCTGCGGAAGCCGGCTCCAGCGCTCAAGGAAGGGCCGCGGCCCGTGGTCGTGGAAGACGCGGTGCCCGTGGTCGAGGCGGCCATGGCGGAGCGCTTGCCGCTTCATCTTCGGCCCTTCCTCCCCCGGCAGAAGGCCATACGGAGGACACAACGCAGGAGTTTGTCGTGGAACTACGCGATCGGCCGCGGAGCTAGCTGCGGCTTCCTCATCCTTTCGCTAGGGAGATGGAAGGCTGCCATCTGCGCGGCTTGTGGCTGTGTGTGGATGGCTGCTGCAACGGCCCAGTCTGGGTGACCGTTGAGACCTCCAACAACGGCATCATGTACCTCACGCGCAGGTGGAAATCCTTTGTCCGTGCTCGTTGCTTAGGGCAAGGGAACCTCCTTCACTTCAGGCTTCCCGGATCCGACACGCTTGTCGTGAAGTTCTTCGGGGCTTCGGGCGCTCGCCTGTAGTGCTGTGTGGAAAGCTCGAGCGACAGCGACACCGCTTCCTCCAGCGAGGCTGAGGATGACGATGATGACGGCGGTGACGACGGCGCTCCAGGCATGAAGATCGAGGACGACGGCGACGAGTCTGGCTGAACGCCGGCAGCACCATCATCTGGTCTTCCAGGAGCGAGTCGGGCTTCGCCTAGGCGCCCCTTTTGCCCTCCTTGCACTCGATGTAAACCCTGCGGGGAAGGGCCAATAAAATGTAAGTGAGTACTTTTTTAATGAATATCTATTGCTTATCGGGCTTAGATGAATGCGTGTTGTTCCCCTCGTTTTATTTCGTCTTTGTATGACTGTGCTCCCTACGCTGTTTGGAAACTTGCCGGTGCGCACACTTGCCGCGAGCGCTTTGAGGAACAGGTCCTTAGCAGCCTGCTGGAAGTGCCGCTGCCTGCAAGGTAGCTTGCCGGGCCAGAACGCAGCTGCTAAGCTTGCCGAGCGGACTCGAGGCAAACTAGAGCGCGGACTGATCGCGACAAGGTTCCTTCGCGTGCAGGTTTTTCATACAAACACATAATCGTTCAAGGAAAACTGCAAACGTAACAAGGAAAAAATTTCAAAGTTTTTCAACTTAGCTTTTCCTTGCACTGTTTTCCTCGTCGTGCGGAATGATCACTTGAACGTCATTAAAATGGTACCCCATCATCACTCCCCCCGGGAAAGTTGCACGCGAGGGACCCTTCTGTCCTTTAAGAAAAAGAAAGAAGAGAAAAGAGTGGTTTGGGAACCTTGACGGTTCATTAGCCATCTCACACAAACTAAAGCGTAATCACAACACTATGTGCATACATAAAAGAAAAATGTATGATAAGTTGTGAAGCACTTAGCTTTATTTTACTCATGCACAGGATCTGCGCCTGGCTTTGTACAAAGGGTTACATGTCTTGCCGACAAGGCTTGTACAAAAGGGGTTGCCGGGAGACCTGGCAACTGCGCCTTATGGGTAGAACTTACGAAGATGCTCAATATTCCATGAGTTTTGCATTTGAATGCCATCTTCGGTCTCCAGATGGACTGCGCCAGGTCTGGTGACTCGTACTACCCGATAAGGGCCTTCCCACTTTGGCACCAACTTGTTTGATCTCTTGGCGGACTGAACGCGCCGAAGAACAAGGTCGCCTTTCTCAAGGCTTCGGGCATGCACTTTGCAGCTATGATAGCGGCGCAAGGCTTGCTGGTAGCGTGCAGCTCGCACAGCTGCCCGAAGACTATCCTCCTCAAGGAGCGTTGCGTCATCTTGCCGCAGCTGCTCTTGCTCAGCTTCATCGTAAGCGATCACTCGAGGTGACCCGTATATGAGTTCCGTGGGGAGCACCGCTTCTGCACCATAGACTAGGGAGAAGGGTGTTTGGCCGGTAGCTCGATTTGGTGTCATTTTGAGTGACCAAAGAACTGCCGGCAACTCATCAATCCAGCATCTTCCACATTTGCGCAGCCTGTCAAAGGTTCTTGTCTTGAGGCCTCGCAGCACTTCAGCGTTCATCCTTTTCGCTTGGCCGTTGCTTCTCGGGTGAGCAACAGATGCAAAACAGATTTTGCCGCCAAGGTCTTGGATATACTACATGAAGGTGCGGCTCGTGAATTGTGTGCCATTGTCGGTGATGACCCTGTTAGGGACTCCAAAACGGCAAACCAATCCTTTGAAGAACTTGACGACTGATTGCACTGTCACCTTCCTCACTGGCTCCACTTTAGGCCACTTTGTGAACTTGTCGATGGCCACGTACAAGAACTCAAAGCCCCCGGTAGCACGGGGGAAGGGGCCCAAGATATCGAGCCCCCAGACCGAGAAGGGCCAGGAGAGAGGGATTGTTTGAAGAGCTTGAGCTGGCTGATGTATGTTCTTTGAATGGAACTGGCATGCTTCACACTTGGTTACTAGCTCAGTTGCATCCTGGAGGGCAGTGGGCCAATAGAAGCCTTGCCGGAAAACTTTGCCGGCAAGCGCTCTTGAACCAATGTGAGAGCCACATATGCCTCCATGTATCTCTGCCAACAACTTCAGTCCATCTTCCCGGCAAATACAGTTTAATTTCACACCGTTTGGTCTCTTTCTGTATAGCATGTTATCCACAAACTGATACATACTTGACTAACGGGCTACTTTCTCAGCTTCTTCTTGCTCATTGGGAAGTTCTCCTGTTTGAAGGAAATGGACTATCTGCTGTGCCCATGCCGGAGCCTGTGGCTCGACGACAAGGACTAAAGGCATTTCCTCGGCCGCGGAAGCACTTGCCTCAACGGCAAGAACCCGGGGTTCTGCGCGAAGCCGCTGCTCACCGACAACCGTGTCATCGTTCTCGGCAACATCCTTGCCGGCGGCTCCTGGGAGCTTTGCTGGAAAATTCTTGCCGGTATTCAACTTCCTTCTCTTACCGGCATGCGTTGATGGAGTGACTGTTGGTTGATTCAAATGGAGCACAAAAGTTCCCGATTCCACAGGTAGCTTTTGAGCGGCACACTTTGACAGGTGATCAGCAATGCTATTTTCCGCACGAGGAACGTGCTCTGTTTGTAACCCGTCAAAGTGTTCCTCCAATTTCCTCACTTCTTCCACATATGCTTCCATCAACAGGCTCTGGTAATCTTTGTTTACTTGCTTCACAACAAGCTGCGAGTCACCACGGATGATCAACTTTCTGATTCTGAGGTCCACTGCGATCCTAAGACCAGCAAAGAGTCATTCGTACTCAGCAGTGTTGTTTGTAGCTTGCTCCCTGGGAAAGTGCATTTGAACTACATACTTGAGGTGCTCTCCGGTGGGTGCGACAAGCAGCACTCCAGCACCGGCGCCTTGCAGCGAGAAGGCACTGTCAAAGTACATGATCCATTCCTTGGTTGTCTCTTTGCCGGGGAGAGCTGTTTCTTGAATTTCTTCGTCTTGCGTTGGCGTCCATTCTGCAATGAACTCCGCCAAGGCTCTGCTCTGGATGGTCGAAGTGCTTTCAAACTTAAGTGCAAAGCTTGACAATTCCAACGCCCACTCCACTATCCTGCCAGTTGCCTCTGGATTTCTCAAAATGCGTTGCAATGGAAAGCGGGTGATGACGGTGATCTCGTGTGCTTGGAAGTAGTGACGCAGCTTTCTCGAGGCCATAAGGAGGTCGAAAAGCAACTTTTGCACCCCAGAGTATCTTGATCTAGCCCCCCTGCAAAAGGGTACTAACAAAATACATGGGCCGCTGCACCACTTTCTTCTTCGGCACCACTTGTTGATTAGCTTCATTTGCTTGCGCTGTTTCTGACTTGTCGGCGCCGGACCTTGCCGGAGAATATCCCGGTTTGTCGTTGGACGGGCTTGCCGCGGCAGCTTCCTCGTCATCGACTTCCCTCTGCGCCACTAATGCAGCACTAGCCACTTGATTTGTTGCCGCCACATATAGCAGCAACGACTCTTGTGGTCTAGGCGCAACTACTGTTGGTGCGGAGGAGAGGTATCTTTTCAAGTACTGCAGCGCGGCCTCCACTTCCGGAGTCCATTTCATCAGACCTGCCTTTTTCAAAATCTTAAAAAATGGCAGGGCGCGCTCAGCAGATCTTGAAATGAACCTACTCAAGGCAGCAACACAGCCGGCAAGACGCCGTACATCCTTGACGCTTTTTGGTGCTTGAATCTGCTCAATTGCTTTGATCTTGTCGGGATTTGCTTCAATTCCACGTTGAGATACAAAGAATCCGAGAAGCTTGCCGGATGGAATGCCAAACACACACTTCTCAGGATTGAGCTTCAAATTGATTTTGCGCAAGTTTGCAAATGTTTCTTCTAAATCTTGAATGAGGGTTGACTTGTCCTTGGTTTTGACGACTATATCATCCATATATGCTTCCACATTCCTGTGTAGCTGGGGCCCAAAACCAATCTGGACTGCTCTTGCAAATGTTGAACCGGCACTCTTTAACCCGAAAGGCATACGCACGAAGCAGTATGTGCCACATGGAGTAATGAATGCGGTTTTCTCCTCATCCTCCTTGGCCATGAATATCTGATGGTACCCAGAATATGCATCAAGGAAGGAGAGTAAATCACAGCCAGAAGTAGAGTCTACGATTTGATCAATGCGCGGCAAGGGGAAAGGATCCTTCGGACATGCTTTGTTAATATCAGTGTAGTCAATGCAAAGTCTCCACTTTCCGTTTGCCTTGCGCACCATAACTGGATTTGCCAACCAGGTTGGGTGTAGTACACCTCTAACCGAACCTGCTGCTTCAAACTTCTTGATTTCCTGGGCAATGAATTGTTGCCGCTCTAAAGCTTGCTTCCGGACCTTCTGCTTGACGGGCCGAGCGTGGGGACAGACGGCAAGGTGGTGCTCAATTACCTTCCTGGGAACACCGGGGATGTCAGACGGTCGCCATGCGAACACATCGACATTCGCCCGCAGGAAGGCAATGAGCGCGCTTTCCTATTTGCTGTCAAGGGTGGCACTGATGGTGAAGGTACCGTCAGTGCCGTCCTCCCTCGCCGGCACCTTTTTGGTTGTTGGGGAAGTGGCTTTGGACTTCTTACCGGTAGAGCACTCCGGCAAATCTTCAACAGGTGCGCAGCACTCCGAAGAGGTGCGCTTCCCGGAATCCTTGTCAGAGGTCTTGCCGGACTTCTTGTTTTCCTTCTTCTTGGCGGAAGCTGGCGCCTTGGCGGCTTCTGCTGCAACCGCATCTCTGTACATCTTATCGACGCAAATAACTGCATCTTTCTTGTCGGAGTTGATGGAAATGACACCCATCGGCCCTGGCATCTTCAACATGTTGTAAGCATAGTGAGATGCTGCCATGAATTTTGCCAAGCCTGGGCGGCCAAGAATTCCATTGTACGGCAAGGGGATCTTGACAACGTCAAACACAATCTTTTCTGTTCTGTAGTTCAATTCCCCGCCAAACGTCACCGGCAATGTGATCTTTCCCTTGGGCTGGCTTCTTCTCGGGTTTACTCCTTGAAACGTGCCTGTTTTCTCGAGCTCCTCGTTGGGAATCTGCAGCCTCTTGATTACTTCTGGAGAAATCAAGTTTAGGCTGGCCCCACCGTCAACTAACATCTTCGTGACCTGGAGGTTGCGAATTGTTGGTGAAACCAACAACGGCAAACACCCGACCGCAGTTGTGCGATGAGGGTGATCCTCGGCATAAAAAATGATAGGCGTGTGTGACCACTTGAGTGGCTTCTGAGAGCCCATTGCCGGTTCTGCTGCATTAACCTCACGTGCCCACCGCTTAAGTTGGCGGTGAGAGGAGTGCAAAGACGCACCTCCGTTAACGCATATGGCCTCAGTTGCCTTCTGGAATTCCTGTTCACTAGACTCTCCGTCGTCCTCTTCCTCTTCACTTCCATCATCTTCCTATCTCTTTTCGCGGCCTCTAGCAGGTTTTTCTTTCTGCTGCTTGGCCTTGCCGCGACGGCCTCCTCGACCACCACGGCCCTTTTTGCCGGATCCACCGGCACCATCTTGACCCTTCTCCTTGTCACGTTTTTCATATTCAGCCTTCTGTTTCTCAACAAGGTGCTCGACTTGTCGGCACTCTTGGAGATCATGACCCTTGGTGCGGTGAATCTTGCAGTACGGTCCATCAGACTTGCCGACCTTCTCGTTTGCCGCCGCTTCCTGGCAAGCGGCGCATACAGCAGCCTCCTTGCCGGAGCTCTCAGTCTTAGCTTTCTTGGCGGACTCAGAGTTGCCGGAGCCCTTAACAGCCATAACAGTTTTGCCTTTGCGCTTCCTGTTGCCCTTTCGGCCCTTTTTCCTTGGGGTGGCAGCGTCATCGTCCTCGGAATCTACCTCGGCACCAGCATCCTCCCCGAGAAGCCTTCTCCCTTCCTCAGCACGTGCACACTTATCCGCCAACGTATAGAGCTCGTTGACGGTTTTGGGCAACTTGACGTTCATCTTTTCCCGCATCCTCCGATTGCGCACGTTCGTGTGGAAGGCGGCAATGACGGCTGCGGGGTGCACATCTGGAATGTTACGGTGTACACGGCTGAACCTCTGGATGTACTTGCGCAAAGTTTCACCATCTCTTTGCGGAATCACTTGCAGGTCGCTGGGCTGTCCAGGGGCCTTGTGGCCTCCGGTAAAGGCACCAACAAACTCATTACAGAGATCTGCCCACGAAGAAATGGAGTTCTCCAGCAAGTTCATCAGCCAAGATCTCACGTTGGGCTTCAACACCAACAAAAAGTAGTTGGCGAGGATTTTCTCATCTCTTCCTCCGGCAGCTTGTACGGCAATCGTGTAGATGCCCAAAAACTCTGCCGGGTTCAGCTTGACGTCGTACTTTTCTGGTACTTCTGGCTTGAAGACACGGACGGACGGCCATCGGACTTGCCGCAGCTCACGGGTGAAGGCAGGACATCCAACCTCGTAAGGCAGATATCCGCCAACCCCTGGCGCAGGCTCATCAACGATGGGGCCGTTGCGCGCGTCGGATTGACGGCGCTCCTCCCGGCGCCTATCGATGGTGGTGCGGGCGTCCTCTACCCGCATGTCTCATAGCACTTGCCGCTAATCTTGCCGCACTCGCGGATCCAAAGAGGCCATCGACATCTCGTCGGGCTCGAAAGATCGTTGAGCTTGCCGCGGTTGTTGGCGTTGGTGCTGTTGAGACTGTTGCCACTGGGGTGATTGCACCGTTAGCGCAGCACCGTCAACGCGGCCACCAGTTGGAGCTACTGGTGCTGTTTGCAGACGCTGTGAGGGCTCCGCCTGCTGTGACTTGCTCGCTTCGGCAAACCCAATCAAGCTCTGGATGGTGGCTCTCCATTCATCCATTTTCTCTGCTGCCGGAGGGAAGTTCAGCAGCATCTAGGCTCGCGCCATCGCCTCCGCTGCTGTGGCTGGCATGGCCGGAAGTGAAGAGCGCGACGTCGCTCTACTCCTGGCAGAGCCAGCAGGAGTGCCATCGCGATCTTGCTGCCGCGGCACATGATCAGCAGCGGGTTGCCGTGGCGGAGGTTGTGCCTGAGGATCTGGGACTTGACCAACAGGGGTCTTGCCGTGAGGTCGCCGCTGCCCGGAGTTGTTGGTGCCGCTCGGAGTTGCGCTACGCCCATTGTGCGAGGGGCGCGGCGTCTGTCCTGAAACAGCATCTCTGGGCGCCGCTGCGGTGGGATCTTGGCTCGCGCCGGCCCGGGCATTGCTGCTCCGGTGGCTGCGTTCATCGGCGCGGCGAGGAGGAGGAGCACGTCCATCTGCTCCGCCCCGCGCCGTCTCGGCTTTGTTCGCCAGAGGATCGAGGAAATCGACCGCCTCCAGCGCGCTCATCTCCTGCACCGACCACGGTGGGCATGGCGACCGCGCCACCTGCGCTGGTCGTGCCAACCGCGGTATGCGCACCGCCCGCATTGGCTGCGCCGCCTGCGCTACCTGCAGATACGTGCGAAGGGGTCGTCATCGTGATGCCTTTCTTCTTGGGGGCCATCGACGACGAGGAGGACGATGATGAAGTTGATGAAGCTGACGCGCAACCCACTGATTCAGGTTCGCGCAAGCGATCCCCCTACCTGGCGCATGGCTCGTGTTAATAGCCACCATCACAGATTTATCAAAATTTATTCTCAGTCCAGTATACACTGAGTAGTGCATGAGGAGGCATTTCACCTGTTCCAGCTGGGTCCCAGTAGCAGGCATAATGAGCACTGTGTCATCAGCATATTGAATTACTGGGAAGTCATGACAATGTGGTGCGATAATTGGTTGTCTGATCAGATCATTTTGCATGGCAGCATTTAAAATGGATTGAAGTATGTCGTGGGGACGACCATCTATGGGGCCATCTAGCCCCTTGTGGTTCGGCAGGGGAGATCAACGTGCACAAAGAGCAGAATCAATGGAGAACGCAAGGGATTTACCCAGGTTCGGGCCACCGTGAGGTGTAAAACCCTACTCCTGCTTTGGTGTATTGGATGTGTGAGAGCACGAGTACAAGGAGCGCTTCTCCCGGCAAGGTGCGGAGAGAGCAGTTACGCATGCAAGACGTGCTAGTGTTTGAAAAAGGATCTGAATCCCCTCTAACTGTTGCCCTGGCCCTCCTTTTATAGATCAAGGGGTTACCACAGTGGCAAAACAGTCATTACATAGTGATTAGATAGCAAACAGTGCTATCATACCTAACTCTGCCAGTTCAAGACAAAAGCATTAAATGCCCCGTTAGGTGTCATGTGGAGAGGTAGCCCCAGCAAGGTTTCTGCACCGCTCGCCCAGCTACCTCGTATTATTTTGACACGCCTTCTGGACGGGTGTCATTAAAGGCAAGTCTTCTCCCTGCATGCTGACACGTGCCCGACAAATCTCACCAACCAGCCTGCGCGGTCGGCACCTCATCGATTAGCGACTAGCTGCTCGGTGAGGTGGAGCGCTGACGAGCTGGCGAAAGTTTGCCGGCACGGAGCTTGCCGGGTCTTCACCTTGTCGGTTCAGCCTTGTCGGCAAGGAATGTCTTCACCTTCAGTACCAGTGGAGTGCTCGTTGGTGCTTCGTCTTGAACTTCTCCCTAGTAGCTTCTGCAACTGGGCCTTGAATCTGGGTCTTGGTGGTTCCCGGCAAGCCTTGGCCGGCAGGGAGGCCACCACTGTCTGTGCATAAGTCAGGGTATAAAATACCCATGTTTTATACACCGACAAAGTAGGTCAGCTGCCAGCACAAATAGAAGTGGAGAGAGAGGATCCCCTTGTCTGACTCCCCTCATGCATTTGAAGAATTTTCCAGGTACCCCATTTAGGAGGACAGAGGAGAAACCAGAAGCAAAGATCATGTCCATCCACATCAACCATCTAGGTCCAAAACCTCTGGCAATCAGGATATCTTTAATTGTTTGGTGCTCAATCATGTCAAAGGCTTCCTCAAAATCAAGCTTTAATATGAGGAGATCATTTCCAGAGGAGTGACATTGATGAATATATTCATATGCCCATGCTAAATAGTCTTGTATAGATCTTGATTTAAGGAAGCCATATTGATTAGCATGCACAATCTTCAAAATGATCTTCTATAATCTGTTGGCCAATAGTTTTGTTAAGATTTTGATGGAGCAATTTAGCAGAGATATTGGTCTGAAGTCACTAGGAGTGGCAGGGTCCTCCTTCTTTGGAATCAGTGTGATGAAAGAGGAGTTGATACTTGTCAGACTAATTTTCCCATGATAAAAATCCTCAAGCAAAGCATAGAAGTCCTCAGCAATAATGTCCCAACAATGTTTAATAAAGCTTGTGTTAAATCCTTCAGGACCAGGAGCTTTATCAGCAGGGAGTTCCTTGACCACAGCATCAATTTCTTCTCTAGTAAAAGGCATCTCTAGAAAGTCTAAATCTTGCCTTTTCTCTAATAAGTCGTTCAAATTCAGCAGATTAAATGTAGGCACAGTAGTACCCAATCTTTGTTTGAAAGCCCTCCAAAGTATGGCTGCTTTGGCTTGGTGATCTTGGTGTGTGTTTTCCTGTTCATCCTGAAGATTTGCAATATGGTTCACTCTGTACTTCAAAGTGGCTTTAGCCTGGAAGTATTTGGAGTTTGCTTCCCTAAAGTTTACCCATCTAATAGTGGCTCTTTACTTCCAATAAATTTTCTGTAATTCAAGTAACTGCAGAATGTGGCCCTTTAAAATCTCTCTGGCATTCCATTCCTCATTAGAGAGGGGTCTGAAGTCTTCAATGGTGTCCAAGAATAGGATTGCTTCATTGGTGGATTTAATTGAGATGCTAAGCTGAGAAATGGTTTTTGCCCAAATTTTGAGCCCTTTTCTCGGTCTTTTGAACTTGGCAGTAATTCTCTTAGCACTGTTGGGTTCTTGTATATCTTGATCCCATATTCTGTTGACAATATCCTTAAATCCCTCAATTTGCATCCAGAAGTTCTCAAACCTAAAAACTGTTGATTTGGGAATGTAGGTACCAATTTGAATTAAGCAGGGAACATGATCTGATATGGGTTTGGCCAGAGGAAGTACCAAGGTGTTGGGGAAGTGTTCAGTCCATGCTTCTGAAGAAAAGACCCAATCAAGTTTCTCTAAAAGTGGTGCATCTTGCATATTGCTCCAGGTATAACTTCTGCCCTTCAAGGGAATTTCAACTAAGGCTAAAGAGCTGATAGCTTCATTAAATTTCATCATTTCATTAAAGTTTCCTCCATTTCTGTTTCTATTACTAGGATATCTCATGTAATTAAAATCTCCCATGATCAACCATTTGGTTTCCTCAGGCATTTGAATATTAGAGAACCAATCAATGAAAATTGCTCTAGCAGCATCCTGGCAGGGCCCATATACATTTGTTAAGATCCATGATTCTCCTGAGATGTTAGAGTGAAATCTAACAGAGATGGAGAAATCATTTTAGAATAATGTTTCACCTCTGAATATAGAATCATTCCATGCAATGATAAGTCCTCCTGAAGCTCCTACAGATGGTAGGAAATCAAATTTATTTATCCTCCTTGGACAGAAGTTTTGCAGATACCTTGAATCAAAGTGTTCTCTCTTGGTTTCTTGCAAGCAAATGATATCACAGTGAGATTCTTCAATTTTATTCCTGAGGGCAGTCCACTTGTTACTATCATTGACCCCTCTGATGTTCCGGTTCAAAATGTTCCAATTTCTATTCATGTGGCTCAGGTTGGATATGACTGTTATATAAATCAACACTCATGACACACTGAACTGAAAGACACAGGTATACTGCTTTTAATAATTCAAGAACCCATGCATCACTTGGATTTAACTGACAGTTCATCTCAAAATACCAGGCAGTGTTTGCACTTGATAGATAGATCACAGCAAAAGGAGTAGCTAGAATAAGTCTTATCAGTAAGTCTCTACTTATTACAGCTTTCATGGCGTGCCACTGATTCTTAACAAAATAAGTCTTCGTTACAAACATCATAGATTTCAGCAAAATCAAAGCCTACTAGGGAACAAGCCTAGATCTTGACTCCTTTTGCTCCCTCAGTGGAGTCCTTCTTCTGTGTTCTCTTGGTCCCAGCTCCCTTGGATTCTTTTTTCTTCTTAGACAACTGGAGCAGTTCTTAGCTAGGTTACCCGGATACTTCTGGAAACTGCCGTATCAGGCGTATCGGCGTATCGGATACTCGGATACGTTTGGATACTTCTCAAAACGTATCGGACACGTATCCCCCTATTTTCTGTTTTTCAAATAAATAAATAAATTCGGATACTTTGGGGATACCTGTGGGATACCTCATGGACACGGGAAAAGCCTATCTATCCATACCCAAACAGCCACCTCCCTTTTCCCGCCTCATTCTTCCCCACCTCGAGTGCCCAAATGTGACTGATCCTACCCTTCGGCAGCTTCAAATTGAAGTTGCAGCAGCTGAAGAGAACTAGGATCATATTTATGGTGCATTTTCCATGTTTCTATCACCTTATTAGTATTCTTAAACTGTCATATTTTCATATAATCATTATTTTCTATATATCTTTTGTATACGTTATATATATACAAACGTATCCCCGTATCCGTGTTTTCAAAAAATTGACGTATCCCCGTATCGCGGTGTCCGTATCCGTATCCGTATCGCCGTATCCATGCAACTTAGGTTCTTAGCCGCCACCTTGCAAAATGTAATAGAGAGGTTTTTAACCACCTTTGAAGTAACAGGAGGGGGCCCAGTAGAGCAAGGGAAACGATTCTTGTCTAAACAGGTATTTCTCTTAAAACCTTTATTGATTTGCTGCAATCTACAACTTCTCCTTACCTCTGTCGCTACCATAGGAGCTTTCTCCTTCCTTTTTCTTTTATTAATCTTATTAGTAAAAGGTACTGTTGTCTATAAAAATCACGGAACCCTTTATTTTGAGGCAAAATCTCATTTACCTGCTAATTCTTAGACAGTGCTACGTTATTAGCACATTTGAGATGACAGGCATCAGAGCATCAATATACTAGTGGAAAATCGATCAGCGTGGTTGTTTAGTTCATGCATGACTTGGATTCTTTATTCCATATATGCTGCTAGCGGTACACAAGTTTCATTTTGTATCACTGCCATGGCATGCATGATACGTAAGAGCTATACGTAATTAATTAGTGTCCTTGCCACTTCTCATGCGTACGCATTACTTAGGCGTCATGCGTGGGGTGGATGGCCGTCGATCAGCTCATACGGAAGGAGAAGCCGGCGGGGGCGAGCTGGAAGATGCCGCTGAGCAGCCTAGTGAGCGGGCCCTGCAGGTAGGACACCAGCGCCCCCGCCGCCGGCAGCTTCCCGTCGCATTTTACCAGCGGCGTGTCCACCACCAGCTCGCAGGCGCCGACAAGCGCCGCCAGCGCGTTGGTCATGTCTGCCTCGATCGCGAACGATCCGTTCTGGCTCGTCTTGGCGCCGGCCACCACGTTGCCGCCGCACCGCAGCTGCACGTTCGCGTCTGCAGTGCACGTATATACCCAGGACAAATTAGTATATCGGATAGTGTCAGTTCACGAAGCCGTGCGCATTATATATCGAGCTTTCATGCTTTACCTGGAAACGCCGGAGAAGTGGCGACGTCGATCAGGGTGCCGGTGTTGCAGGGCACGACGCCGGTGATGACGAGCTTGCCGAACTTGGTCTGCGCGAAAGCCACGGCACAGCAGGCTGCCACGACCGTGGCGACGGCGAGAATAACGGCGGCCTTAGACGCCATTGCTGTTGCCTGTTGGGTCGGAGACGGGGTAGAATAAAAGTAGAAGAGTAAGCGGCTGCTAGTTTGTTTGCTCGTTCGATCTGTATTTGCTTGGTGCTACTCGCCATGGAGAAGCGTGGTATTTATAGCCAGGCTCCACCCAGAGTTGTTGATCAGGTGATATCAGTCGCTGAGAAGTTAAATCCGCGGATTGCCACGTCCTGTGTGAATGTGATGCCAAATATTGCCCTGCTTTTTGGAAACGGTCAAGCAAGCCAGCTTTTGCACCACCATCCCAATTGTAAATGGTGCTTCTGAGAGGCAGAAAAATAGCACTTTAAGGTGGCAAAATCGTCGGTACTCCATGTCGGCAAGTGTTGGCTCCACCGAGACGATCGATCCATCGTCCCCGTCCCGTTTTCGGCACCATTGTTGCACCACCGCACGTAGTGCACTAGTGCTTCAGCACAATGATTGCCTAGCCTGTCTACAACAACCACAGTACCACCACCACACCATGCCGGCCTCTGGTTTCCACTCAATTTAGGTCAGGACCAGAGCTAAGAACTGATGAAGCGTGCCCTGCATGCGTTCGAGCGGCCCCCTCAAATCGATGGTGTCATTGCCATGTTTAACAACATTTAATCTTGTCATGCATCATATTTGGTTGTGCATTATGCCATGTTTATGCTTGTGTGTTTATCATGTTGTTTGCTTCTTTCCGGTTGTGCTTCGTCTCGATAGTTCCGGTTTCGTTGCGATTGTGAGGATTCGTTCGACTACGTTGGTTCGTCTTCTTCGTGGACTCGTTCTTCTTTCGAGCGGGATTTCAGGCAAGATGATCATGACCTTGGATATCTTTATTATCTTTGCTTGCTAGTTGTCTCGTTGCTATCACTATGTCGCGCTTCCTACCACATATATGTCAGCCTCCCATATACCATGATACAGGCTCTAACCACCCTACCCAGCAAACCGTTGTTTGGCTATGTTACCGCTTTGCTCAGCCCCTCTTATAGCGTTGCTAGTTGCAGGTGCAGTTTCAGGTTGTTCCATGTTAGGACATGGATATCATGGGATATCACATTATCTCTTATTTAATTACCGCATCTATATACTTGGTAATGGGTGGAAGGCTCGGCCTTTTGCCTAGTGTTTTGTTCCACTCATGCCGCCCTAGTTTCCGTAATACCGGTGTTATGTTCCTTGATGAGCGCTTCTAACACATGTGGGGCATATGAGAACCCCCCATGTCCATTCGTTTTAGGATAAACTTCTCCAGCAAGGCCCAACATTGGTTTTACCATTTGCCTAATAAACGTATTACTTCTTTTTTCTAGCATGGTCGTGTAATTGTACTGGGAGGTTCCTTCTGTTCGCCTTTTCCTGGCGTGCGTCGTGTAATTGCACGGCCGGGCGCCGGTAGATCCACGCTTCATCATGATAGAGAGGCTCACGCCGCTCAACGCGCCTGCTTATGCTTTGAGAATTTGAGGTCTTCGTGTAGAAGGAACAGAGGGGGGATTGGTGAAATTATTGTTGTATTGCTTGACCCTCGTGGGCGTATATATAGGAGTACATGATCAACTTGGGTACAAGACAATGTAGAATAAATCCTCTAACTAATCACGATACTCAACATCTGCAGTCACAACGATAGCGACGCAGACGGTGAGACTGGAGAAGAATCCGAAGGTAAGCCGACGGACATCCCCCACAGTCATAACGGTCGATGCATCGCGGAAGTCGTGGTTGGAGTGGAAACCGACGAGGTTGCTCAAGCAAGGCGAGTAGCCCTTTGTGCCAATGACGATGTAGCCGAGAGCGTAGGGTGGTGTAGCCGTGGTCGAGGTAGCCGTGCGAGGGGCGCCGTGGTCGATGTCGAGTCGGGGTGGCCAGTGTCGAGGCAGTCGCTGTGGGCGCAAGGAGGCGCCAAGTTAGTCATGGGCAGTGGTGTCGAGGTAGTGATGCGCCGGGAAGAAAACGGTGTTGACGAGGCGTCGTGTCGGGTTTGCCAAGCCCGGGGATACGTCATGGACGAAGGCACGCGTCGGTGTTGCTAGCACCGGACATGCGTACACGGATGAAGTCGATGTTGACGAGGCGCCGCTCCAGGCTTGCCAGGCCTGGGGACACGTCGTAGACGAAGGCACACATCGGTGTTGCCAGCACCGGGCATGCGTAGACGGGGACCTGCACGAGTTGTACGACATGTCGAGGGAGCTAGCAGAGAAGGACTCGACGACGGTTGCGGCGCAAATCGGCGTGGGGCCAATGTTGCCTGCGGTTGTCGGAGTAGATGAAGTGGTCGGGGAAGATGACGGCAACGCTGGCGATGAGCTGGTGCAGGACGAAGACGAAGAGGTGGACGGCGGCGGCTATGGGGGTAGCAGTGGCGGCGGCGGAAGAAGAGCGGTGGCGGCGGCCTTAGGAGGCGGCGGCAGCGGCTAGGTTAGAAGCGTGGCGGCGGTGCTCGAAGTAGGCGAGGAAGAACCCAACAGCGTGACGAAGACCGACGAGGACGGTGGCGTTCCCGCACCTAGGGAGGTGGCGCGACGCATACCACGTAGAAGTTGACGCGCGGGGACGGCGGAGTGGACCGCGCGCCGTGACGCTATGACTCGAAGGGGCGATGCAGCGACAGCGCGCGGGTTGGTGCAGCCGCAGGGACGCACTACACCACAGCATGGATGCAATGGCATGTAATCTGCCAGAAAAATGCACTTAAGAGGGCAGATAAAATGCCGGGAGAGAGTTTCTCCCGGCAGATAGAACTGCCACAAGAACGGCTGCCGAGGATTAGTTCTACCGGCAGATAAACTATTCCCGGCAGTTTCTTTGCCCTGACAAATGTATTTGCCGGCAGTTTATTTTCTCCCGGCAGATTACTCCTGAAGTACGAACTACATCTACCGGCAGTTTGATTGCCTGCACAAAGATATTTACCCGGCAGGTAATATGCCAGCACGTGTTGTACCACAAGCAGTGCATTATTTCCCTAATTTAATATACAATCACTATTTTGAGCCAATCAGGACAAATCAAACAACTTATACATACACATCAATCAATGTTACATGCAAGGCCTCATTCAATAACATTAACCGATCAAATACATATACATGCATGAAACGACCATAAATAAGGCTGTTGTGCCACAAGGCGAAGTACATATGTTTCTAGGAAAAGAAATTGTGCCGAACAACCAAAATGAACATGCATTGGTGTGTCAAGACAACCACCAAAATGAGCAAGTGAACATCCCAATGTCCGGCTGAACAAACAAGATATATTACATACTCCCTCCGTTCCATAATGTAGTGCGTATAAATATTTTGAGAAGTCAAACTTTACTAATTTTGACCAAGTTTGTAGAAAAAAACATATATATCTAGAATACCAAATACATTTCATTAGATACATCACAAGACATACTTTCATATTGTATACATTTTGGTGTTGTAGATATAAATAGTTTGCTTTATAAATTTGGTCAAAGTTTACGAAGTTTGACTTTTCAAAAAATCTATATGCACTACATTATGGAACGGAGGGAGTATATATTATCACACCACCAAATTGTTAGATCTTCCAAATCTCCAGCAACTTGTAGATCGATCTTCCAAAGCTCTATCAACTTGTGTATCTTTAAGAAACCTGCAACATTATACATAAGATACTACAATATATAAGCTTGTAGACAGGAGATACTACAATATATAAGGAACTACAAAGAACACAAAACAATTAATCTTATAAGCTATTATACATATATAGTTATGGAAAGAAATGGATCAAGTAGTACTATGAAAGTAGATTTCAAAGTAACTGAGAAAAGTAAAAGTAAATATATCAATTCTGCTTATGACTAAAAACATAACGTTTGGATCATATACAATACCAATCTGATTACATCAAGAAGGGTGAAATTGCAAAGAAAGAACGAAGTAGCCAAGAGAAGTTAACTGAGCAAGTCCACGTGTCTTGGTTAACGCCAGTTAATAATGTTACTTATGAATCATGCATCAGGTATAGTTTCAGGAGCGGATTACTGATCCTGAGGCTATTGTCAACCGGTCATGAGACATAATAGCCCTCATGCATAAGGTGTGACCAGTAAAGATTATGTCAACTTAGACGATTTTTTAATATAGTTTGACACTAATTCTGGTGCTTTGCTGGGTGCAGCGTACTAATAAGGATAGTTAATTAAGATCTTATTTTGCCTCTACCTTGAAAAGGCAGTCTATTTGCTAGTATTTTGTACAGAGTACAACATTTGTACGTATATATTATTATTTTGTACAGATCTTTTTTTTGTCTGTCTACACGTTAGCTAATATCTGGAACATCTCTGGGTTTATTTAGAAGGGAGATTAGCAAACAAAATCAGTGGGACACGTTTGATGGGGGGAAGGTATGCATGGACTGGGAAGGAACAGCTAGTCCAGCGGAAAAAACTCATCACATGTACCTGCACGGGAGTAGTCAAAATCTATATGGTACTTATAATCAACTGGACCCAGAGACAGGTGTGTGTGAGGCTAGATTCTGCAGCTCGCGCCTAGCTGACTGGCCCTCCGTACACGGGCTGATGAATCGATACAGGGAACAGCCACAGCAAATACAGCGATAATACTAGACTCACGGGCATATTTCAACGGACTTCACGGGCTGAATAACGTGCACTAATTTAATTGCCCCCCTGAATTTAACTGGTGGGCCCCATCCTACTTAACCAAATCACAGCCACTAATCTTTAATTAGCCCCGTAAAACCTTCGTAAAGCCCTGTGTGTGTAGCTTTACTCGCAAATACAGGGAGGGCACACGTCCCCAGAATACTTGAGCGGCCGGGATTCAGTGCACCGAGGTGCGCGACCACCATAGGGCATTTTCGATATCTTGCCACTCTTTTTTCGTTGTTGCACTGGAATAAGTCAAACAAATGCACTAGCACTAAAATGAGATGTATAATGTACCATGAGGACAAGTCATGTTTCTACCAAGCAAAAGCAGCATCCTACTTTCACTTTGTAGTCTTGCTACACTTAAGTTCTGAATCAAAATGAGCTGACAGTACCTAACCAAACTAAGCTTCTGGAATAAAGCCATGAGCCCATGATCATTCGGAGCTATCGTGAAGATAAAGGCCATTTTAACTGTAATCGTGAATTCCAACATGGCATTATGCTATTTCATAGTTTTTGCTAATATACAGGATACACATGTAGAAGAAAGGTGCAACTGATGCCTTGGAGAATCCGATTCCGAAAATTACTAGTACTTTACAAGGGGTAAGACAGCCACAGATCTGAACAACTGTAAAGAGGTAACTGAGTCCAAGGCTTATTACCTCAACTTGCTTCTGGTCGCATTGCTGCTTTTTCCATGGACTTAGAATCCACTTCCAGCTGCATTAGAAGCAAAGACTTTTAAGCAATCAACAATAATATTCATTGGTAAATATAATCAGAAGAACATAAGCTTAGAGCAAGTTGAGCAGTTCCCCTAAAATTTCTCCCCTATATCTCAAAACCGGGGACTCCCCTAAAAATATTCTCCCCTAAAAATTGCCCGACTCCAGCAGTTGCCCTAAATCATCTCCCCTATTCTACATTTAAGAATATTTTATAACTACCATTTGAAACCCAACGACTAGTTTTTGAAGCGCTCGCTTTCTTCGCCTTTGCTTTCGAAGACCTTGCTTTCACAGGAGGGGTGGGTTCTTCAGGTCCTTCGAGATCACTCTGTTGTTCTTCATGGCCTTTGGGATCAATTTGTTGTTCTTCATGCCCTTCAAGATCAACATGTTGTTCTTCGGTCCAGTGCAGATGATTCAATCTGACATCACTATGCAACAGATCAATATAACTCTGATCGTCCAGTACCAAAATCTGAAACAAAAACAAAGGTACATTGAGCTTAATTACAAATAACTAGCAATAGCATCAGCAGCAAAAAACAATACAGTCCAGTGCAGCAATCAGTAGCATCATACAAGAGGCAACATAGATCGGCAGCACACAATAGTACTAGTTCCATCAGCGACCATCAAGCGCACACACAAGCACCATACATCTCTCATCTCTCTGCTGCTCTCTCTTCAAAAAGGAAGAATCACACCAGAAACATATACCATTTCAATTCAGAGTTTCCGACCTAAGGTACAGTGAAATCTGGGGTTGTCTCAATTAACAAGGTAAAACACACCAGTGGCAGTACATGTACAGTCCTATTACCATTTCAATTCACAATTTCCTATCAAGGAGCAGAACAATCTGGTTTTCTCAATAATAGCTCTAGTACTCTGCATCCTCACTCAGAAATTGTCTATTAAGAATACCATCACTCTGAATCTACTGCATATCTTGTCAACAGCTAGACATTACCGATTTTGAGTAGCATATACAAGGAAAAAAAACAGGGGATAGCATCTTGATCCACACATACAGGTGATGAGCTCGATGATGATAGAGGCGTGGAGCAGCCCTACCAGCACCGCGCCATCCGTCCTCCACAGCAGCAGGTGCTGCACGCCTACACCTCCAGAAGGTGCAGGCCCCACGAAGAAGAGGAACCCTCGATGTCGATGCAGCTCCCGGTCATACCTTCTCACGGATCTAGGCGAGGCGGATGGGATGACGATGGGGGAAGTGCCGGTGGAGAGGTGAACAACCGGGGCGGCGTTGATGAGGCCCGGAGCGGCCAGATCCGGCAGCAACGAGTCCCGGGGCGGCCAGATCCGGTAGCTACGATGACCAATGCGGCCAGATCCGGCAATGATTAGGCCAGGATGCTTCCACCGAATGGCATGTCAGCGAAGGAAGATAGGTAGGGGCGGCGGCGCGCAGGGAAGGGGAGAACGGGGTGGCCAGGACTAGGGTTTGGAAGGGACGACCGTAGACTGGTTGGGGCGGCGGCGGGTCTGGGTGGAGGGATTTGGGGAGGAGGAGTTGGGCTCGGGCTATTTCTTTGGGTGTGAATTTTTTCGCCAACTCCCGCTCTAGCGCGCGTTTAGGCCCAATTTCTCGCGCCACGCAGTCCCCCGGAAGATAAGGGCATGTACAATGGTGCTATCTTAAGAATGCCATGTAGGATAAATGATGAGGTGGAGGAGAGAGAACTCAGAAAAAAGCTTTGCCTTCTCTTATTTAAGAGAAGACAAGAGGTGATCTCTTAGCACAATTTGTCTCATCACGTTTTTAGGAATAGCTAGTTATCAAAGATAAGGCTAAGAGATAACCCATTGTAGACAAAAAAATTTGTCATCTCTAAATTACATGCAAGACTTAAGATAAGACTATCTTATCAACCATTGTACATGCCCTAATGTGCCGTGGGTTACTTCTCCCGGTAGATACGGTGACGTAAGAAGCGTGTGTCATTGCCGGCAGTTTAGCTGTCCTTGTTGCGCAACTTCTCCCGGCAGTTACTCTACCCTTAAGTATTTCTACCGGCAGTACTAAGATTCCCGGCAGATGTTTTGCCCTTATTCTTCTATTTCTCCCGGCAGTTAATTGCCCCCAATCAAGTGTTGTGGTGTAGTGACGGCCTCGGGGCGGCGGTGGACCGCAAGCCGTGGCGCTACGGCCCGAAGGGGCGACGCAGTGATAGCGCGCGGGTTGGTGCAACTGCGAGAACGGCCTTGGGACAGCGGCGTGAATCGCGTACCACGGCGCTATGGCCCGAAGGGGTGACGCAGCGACGGCGCGCGGGTCGATGCAGCCGCGGGAGAACCACGGGGCGGCGGCGTTGCGGTCCGATGGGGCGATGTAACTGCTGTCCGTTGCTCGATCGGTGGAGGGGCGTGCTGTACTCGAGTACAGTTTTCACGGAATTCGGCTGAGACGCACAGCGCGGTTGATCAGACTGGACGGCGTGCGTTTGGCAGCCTGACGCGGCAGAAGCGTGGACGTGTAAGCACGCGAGCAACCTCCACACGGGACGCTGCAGGAGCATCCAACAACGGCATGCATGAGCAGCCACCGTGACATGCACGAGCAGCGCTCAACATGGAGGAGCAGCCACCATGCATGAGCAGCGAGGACCACGCGAGCGGCCGCCGAACCAGCGCACCGACTCACGGTATGCGTGAAGCCCGGGCACTGCATGGCAGTCGATCTGGATGGAGGCTGCGTTCCGATCGAAGAAGGGAAGGGACGGCGACGGCCGGTGGTGGATGTGCGAGCGGAGTGGCATGGAAGCAGCGGCGGACGGAGCGCCGCATGCCAAACCTTGCCGCACAGTTGGAGATGGGCGGTGCAGTCGCCGCGGAGGTCGGAGTAGAGGCGTGCTGTAGGCGGTGGGCGGCGGTGGGCGACTCAATCCGATCTTAGATCGAAAAAATAAAGAAAAATAACACCAGTCAACAGATCGGCGAATGAAAAAAAATCATAATCAACGAATCGAAAAAAAGACTCTTTAGGACATCCGATCAACTGAATCGGCAGACAAAACCTAGGTACGGACGGCGCGGGTGCGGAAGCGGCGCCGGCTAGGGTTTGGATCGAGATTAGGCTGATACCATGTAGAAGGAATAGAGAAAGGATTGGTGATATTATTGTTGTATTGCTTGAGCCTCGTGGGCGTATATATAAAAGTACATAATCAACAAGGTAGAATAAATCCTACTCTATCCTATCTTTTCCTAACTAATCACGATACTCAGCACTTCGGCCGTGTTTGGGTTCATGGGACCAGAGGAGGAAGGGGCTGGTACGAGGGATCTGGACAAGCTGACGACGTGTGACCGCTACAATGGCCATGATCAAGTATACACCGCCAATGTTGCATACATAAAACTTTGGCATATTTGGCCACATCTCAATTCCCACTCCCTGCGCCCAAACAGTGTCTCATAGCAGAAAATCTTGTTGCTGAGATTCTTCTGTAAACATTGAGGACTTGGTCATATCTTTAAGAATTGTATCCTTACTAGTAAGCGTGCACGTACAACGCACGTTTTGACTAAAATTAATACTGGATGCGAGAATTCAAATGCATAGGAAAATTATTTGATACTCCCTCTCCATTACCCATTTCTTTTTACAAGTGTACTTTTTATTTGAAAAGTCAAACTCTTCTTTCTTGAACAAAATCTAATCCATAAGTAATAGTGACACTTTAAACCATGTGTGAGGACTAATGTATTTCATTAGAAGGAACAATAATTCGATTCAAAGGCGACCAAAAAAAGATACAAACATCAACTTTGCTTGCACTCATCTTTAAACTCCACTCTTTCTAAATGGAATGATCCCTAAGAATAGCAAGCTAGACCCTTTGACTATTATCTGACATCGAGAAGCAAACACAAAACCATTAATCTTCAGATATGCTATTTTGTCCAGGCTGAATGTCATCGCTCACATAATGCAAGATTTGATCCCAACAAAATGCCTCTGATGCAACATCTCACCAAGACATGTTCATCAACAACCAAAGACCAAAAGGCCAGGGCAATTTATTGGGCTGTAAAAAGTTCTGTAGAACCATCATAATATACGTGCTTACAACGCTATTGCCCTGGCCTTTAGAATGTACAGTTATGACAAATTTAGAAAATACTTCCCAATTCTCTAGCTCGCTTCACCTTGAACTAATGTACACAATCAGGAATCCAATGATCATACTTACACTGTAGTTCATGCTGCAAATTAAATAAGAAAATGATGATGGACACCTTGGCATTGATTTCTGGATGGCTTAACCTTGTAATAATATAGATAACAAAGATAGTTTTGATAAGAGCATTTTTACTTTCCTCTAGCAATGCATCTCCTGTTCCCTGCAAATATTAAGGCATAATAAGCTACAAATAGATGATCACATAAACAACAACAAGTAGCATTCTTGCATGAAGCTGCAACATAAAAGAGTGAACCAAAGAGACAAGAAAAATAAAAAGAAAGAGTACCATAATCTTTTATATTAGTTCAATAGAATTATTGTGCTGGTTGCATAACACATGTAGAAATCAGAAAAATGAAAAGGATTAGTAGTCAAAGGAAATGAGAAATGCCATGGAACTATGAGATGCATTGTCATGAATACATAAGAATTTTTTTTCATCTTCCCGAAAAAAAAAAAGAAGAAACTTTTTTCGTCACTCCAAGACATTTCCAAGCACAAGTTCTTGGTGCTTTTTCTATGGAGATCTTATCCTAGTTTGGCTTGGTCAATGCAACTGGCGGCAGATCCAAATGAAGTACATCAGTTTTAACCACGTATTTATATATATGGCATACATGATAAAAAAAACTAACAACAAGAAAAAGAAGACGTTGTAATGTCAATGTTGTCATAACTCAACAAAGGTATCCGTAAACAAGTGTGGAAGAAAAAAAATGGAGCAGCAAATGTGAGCACCTAGCAGACCTGTGAAATCGACCATCTTCTCCTTCCCTCCGGTAAGGAGTGCTTTTATATATATTAAGAGAAACATGTCTTGCTTATCGGAGTCACTTTCTGTATCGCTCCTTCTCTCACACAATTTGAACTTACTCTCAGAGTTTCTTTACTACTTCATACACACATTTTGTCTTCCCTTGACACACGGAAAACTAATAGGTACAAGGAACCAACAAGCAGGAAACATAAGAGTCACACAATAAAATAAAAAATCTCCTGAAGCTGCAATAGTTACCAGAATGATTTATTCTGCTTCATCCGCTCTAATCCACCCAAACCAATCTCTTGAAGTTGCAGGTTTGAAACATAAGCTGTGAGGTGATAGGCGAGTCTTTTGTAAAAGTGATGACCAATATCTTGTTGCTCGTTAATGAATGTGGAGACCACCATTGATTTTTGTCACTGACGCAATAACTTGTTTGTTTCCACTTGTATATACATTGAGAAAGGATGGTAGAACAGAAGATAACTTTCCATGACACATTTGGCCTGAACCATCCTCGTCATCTACGGTCTCGCTTGCAGGAGGCTGTTCCTCAATACATTTAAACAATGAGCTAAGCCAGCCTTCCATGAAGGACTTCTACTCAAAATGACAGATGAATGTGATAGGACAACAGAACAATATATCTGTAGTTATTTAACGCTGAGATGGCATATGATAAAAAATAATATCCCAGCCATTTCTTCTCTAATACTGTATATGCAATCTTCAGAATGCCACAGATTATAAAGAAAGAATTCTTTATTTGGCCCTTTCTTAAAGTTTGCTTTCCTTTTTGGCCCAAAAAACTTTTTTATTCCTTTTTTGACACTTAAACTTCATTTTATTCCCTATGTGACATCTTCATCCATTTTTCCATCCAAAGGTGTTTACTAGCACGTATAAAGACAATTGTGCCCCTGGTGGTAGTATGTCACCAAGAAAGGGAAGAGAAGGAGCGTGAATATGAATGTATGAAAGTGTTGCACCAGCGCCCAACCAGTCGCATTGCACAGCTCGATCTGCGAGAGCCCGGCACGGCATGCATCCGGTTCTGAGTCCCGACGCGCCTCTCCCTCCTCCTCACCACGCCCGTGACCTGCAGTTGGCTTTTAAAATCCTAGACCAAATCACCCGGTTGCTCACGCACCAGTACGTGCAAAGCTAGCACAAGACACCTCACGTGCGTACACGACCGGTACAAGCTTAGCTCTTAATGGATCGGATCGATTCGATCTCAGCGGAACACTCTCGTAACTATCCCATTGATTCGTGTATATACATGGTAGTGATGGACACATTTTTTTGGAACGACTCGATGGAGACTTCTTTTGGAACGACTCGATGGAGGCATGAGCCTGTGCAGCGAATTGAGGCGCGAACACAGCTCAGGGACATCACCCGTTGACATGTCGAGGTCTAATTTATCATCCGTGGCATATGAAGATGGCTCTCATCTCTTCCCCCTCTCCCTCCCCCCTGGCGCCCACGGCGGCGGCCGGCGTCGAATGCGCTCCTTCTTCCCCCCCCCCTCCCCTCCTGGTCGGCCCTTCCTCTCCCGCCTCTCCTTCGCCTCCCGTTTCCTCCTGGCCCTCTCCCCGTCCGTGCTCGGGTGTCCCTCCCTCTGCCAATAGGTTCTGGGCGCTCGATGGGGATGGATCGGGGTCGGAGGACGACGCTGACTTCGCCGTCTCCTCGGCGGTGCGGCAGCCTTCCCCGGCTGCGCCGTCGGCCAGAGTTAGGAAGTTCGCTCCGGGTGGGCGCGGGCGGGCGGCGCCGTCGCCTGCGTCGGAGCTCGGCTGGCACTTGGTGAGCCGTCGTGGCCGTAGATCTGGTAAGTCCGGTAGGTTTTCCTTGTCTTATCCGGCTATGGCAGGCATTAGCTCCCCTGGGCTGGGTCCGGTGAACCTCGCCCTTGCCTCTGGCTCATCCCCCCTCCCCGGATCCGTCGTTGGGGCGGCGATCTGGTGCTCTGGTTTCCTTGGTGCCGCCGGCGGATAGTGGTGGCCTGTCGGCAGCGGCGCGGTCCGTGGTGGGTGAAACCCTAGGGGAGTCAGCTTCGGTGGTGCCTGCTGTGGGGCAGGGCCGGATTGGGGCTCCTGCTGCTCTTGGGCCTGGCATTGGGCCGTCCGAGGATCTGTTCTCGGCCTCTGACTTCCCTCCGCTTGGTAGTCAGGTGCCTAGTCTGTTGGGTGTGGCTCGTGTTGGGCCTGTCAGCCAGCCCATACCGGTTCGGCCTGTTGGCCCATGGTTGGTGGGGTTTATATGGATCAAGAACGGCTCTCTCGATCTCGATCTAGGGTTTCCGGCTCCCCATTCTGACGTGCGCCGCTAGCCCTTCCGCATCCGCCGTCTTGTGAGATCTCTTCCTCCTCCTCCTCTCTCGATCTCCTTTGCTGCGGCCCTCTCCATGGATAAGTCCAGGGCTTCTTCCTCGGAGGCCCTGTCTGGTAGCAAGCGCGGCCGCGAGGGTTCGTCGGAGGCTGGCCGCAACCCAGATCTGGAGTGTGAGGCGGCGCTGAGGTCTAAACTGGAGACGAAGCGCGCGTCGCGCGAGCAGGTGGAGCGCGACCGGGCGGCGTGGGCGGCGGGGCCGGAGTGGTTGCAACGCGACGAGCGGGCGCGCTCGGAGGCGGCCTCGAGGGAGCTGGGGTCGCAGGCGCCGGGCTGGGGGTCTGCGGTTGCGGATCCTTGGGAGGCCGCGGCCTCCGGGTCGGTGGCGGCTTAGGCGTCTCCCAGGCCGGATCTTCCTCGGGGCCCGGTCGGTCCTGCGCGTCCGGCCGGTCGTGCGGGTGGCTACGGATCTGAATCTGGTGGTCGTGGTGGCGGCGGTGGTGGTTCGGATGGCGGTCGGGTGCATATGAGGGGCAGGTATGGCCCATCCTCGTTCCCATCCAAGGTTCGTCGCATTGCGCCGCAAGATCCTGGATCCTCCTCGGCCACGGTTGGTGATGGTATCCTGCCTCCCCCACCTCCTTTACCCCAGGGTTTTGCTCCTTCCCATGGCGCTGGTCCTTCCTCTGGCGCTGGCCCTTCCTCTGGTTCTGCTACCCTCACCTGCTTTGCGTGCCATCGCTCGGGTCACTTCTAGTCTCGTTGCAAGTTCCCTCCTTTCTGTCTGATCTATCACGTGGAGGGTCACCTCACGGTCGACTGCGTTGATCGTTGCAAGTTCCCTTCTTTCAAGCAATTTGGCCTTGGGCTGCCTGGATGTTCTTTCTTCTCGCTGGATGAAGTTCTTGATATGCCAGTGGTTGCCCCTGTTTCTTCCAATGCTGCTGTCATTACGGTCATCTCCCAACTTGTCTCGACCCAAGTTATTACTGATGAGCTCAAAGAGTGGGGGCTGGAAGGCTGGGACTGGCAGATCCATCAGGTCTCTGGTTCGGAGTTTGCGGTTACTTTCCCCTCCAAGGAGAGTTTGAAGATGATGGCTTCATGTTCTAGTTTCACTCTTCCGCTCAACCAAGTCGTTGTTTCTGTTAAGGCCGCAGTGGATGGGGCCAGGCATGTTGCTTCGCTGTCTGACGTGTGGGTTCTCCTTGATGACGTCCCTTCTGGCCTCCGCAACACCCGCTTCCTATTGCCCTTTGGGGATCTGATTGGTAAACCATCTAAAGTTGATGCGTCTTCTCTGGAGCGTCCTGGCCCTGTCCGCATGAAGATTTGGTGTTTGGAGACATCCCGTGTGCATGGTGTGATCGACATCTTCCCTGCCAATGAAGCTTTTAGGATTCGTGTCCGTGTCGAGAATCTAGCTGCTCAGCAGGCTCCCCCACCTCTCCCCTCTCCCCCCAACTCCTCTAAGCCTGGTCCTTCTGATGGTGGGGGTAACACTGGTGTGGGCAGCAACGCCAATCCTTTCACCACATCGGAATGGGAAGCTATGGGTTCTGAGTCCCGTGCCATGTTTGACTTTGGGGCGCCGACTGCTGGTGGGGGCGGGGCGGCCTCGGTTGGTGCTGGTAGGGCGATGCAGGGCGGACCTGTGGACATTGGTGGGAGCACTCCTTTTTCTGGGGCCTGCTCCAACATGCCTGCTCGCCTTGCGTCCCCCTCGCTGTCTGGCATTGTGGATGTACCGTCAGCTCCGTCCGTGCAGCCTTCTAGCCCAAGTAGTAGGCTCAAGAAGAAGAAGTCGGCTGTCAAGAAGTTCTCTGCTAAGAGTCGCGGTTCATCTGGGGCTAAGCAGTCGGTGGCGGGCCTGTGCCGGCGCCTGGAGGCTGATCTCGGTGCCGCTGCTGCTGGTCCGTCTGCTGGGGACGCCTCCTCTCCGGTGGCTCGCTCCTCAGCGGTGCCGGTGCGATCTCCGGTGTCCACGGCCAGGAAAGGCCTGCATCGCCAGAACATCACGGTCCCCATCCAGGAACGTGCGGAGCATCGGGCGGCGGCAAAAGATCTCTGTCCCCCAGGTATTGACAACCCTTCCTCTCCTGTTTGATTGGTGCTGCCTTCTCTACCAGATTCCCATCTTCTTAATGTTCTTTCCGACATCGGTGTTTCTGTTGATTGCAATATTGGCTCTCCCGCTTCTTTGCTTTCTTTGATTCGTTTAAACGAGGAGGCTCAGGCTGTTATTGCCAAAGCTAAGGAGACGGTAGCTGGGAAGGTGTCGGCCTCTGATGCGGCTGATGTTGTTTCGACGGGGGAGGGTTGTGGCCTACCCCCACCGGCAACGGCCAAGAAGGGGCGGTCTACTAGAGCTAAATCCTGCGTGGTCCCGAGCAGGTCGAGTCTTCGTATCAAAAACCTCTCTTTCAAATGAAAGCTACGTTCTGGAACATTAGAGGTTTTGGCGCTAGGGGGCGCCGGGACCAAATTCGTGATCTGGTGCGAGATGCTAATGTTGATCTGGTCTGTCTTATCGAAACCTTTAAAGCTTCTTTTTCTAACAATGAGCTGTCTTCGATCGCTGGTGCCGATCGTTTTGTTTGGCGCTGTTTGCTGGCTTCTGGTCATTCGGGTGGTATTCTTATTGGTGCGAAGCTGGACTCTTTTTATTTTGTGGCGTTTGACCACGGGATTTTTTGGACAAGCATGGTGGTGTTTCACAAAAGTCTTAACTTTTTGTGGGAGATTATGGCGGTTTACGGCCCGACTGATCACTCTCTTTCCTCGCTTTTCTTGGATGAGCTCACGGCCAAGATTGACTCGTGTAACCTACCGCTGTTGATCGGTGGCGACTTTAACCTGCTTAGGTTCCTTGGTGACAAGAATAATTCTAACTTCTCCTGGCCTTTGGCGGATGCGTTTAATGACTTCATTGCGGATTGCGCCCTCCGCGAAATTCCTAGAACTGGATCACGGTTCACCTGGTCTAATCACCAGGCCAATCCGATTCGCTCTATCCTAGATCGTGTTCTTACTTCTTCCTCCTGGGATTCGCTCTTTCCTCGTGCCTCTCTCTCTGCCCTACCCCATGTTGGGTCGGACCACTCTCCTCTCATCCTGGACTTGGGTGTTTCTGCTCCGTCTAAATCTTCCAGGTTTCAATTTGATGCGTCCTGGCTTTTGGTTGAGGGTTTTTGTGACTTGATTTCTGAGAAGATAACCTCCCTCCTCAACTCTAGAGTTCGGTCGTTTAGGCCTATGGATGATTGGCACTTCTGCTCTTACCAACTTCGTAAATTCCTCAAAGGTTGGGGCCACAATCGTGCGGCTGAGGCCCGCAAACATAAGTGCGAGTTGATGGGGCAGGTATCGATGCTGGACGCGGAGGCAGATGCCTACGGGCTCTCTGTGGCGGGCTGGCAACAGCGGTATGACCTTGAGGCCCTCCTCATGCAGCTCCACCGGCAGGCTGAGGTTTACTGGAGGCAGCGTGGCACGATTAATTGGACCCTGAAAGGGGATTCTCTCACTGCCTATTTTTTTGCCATTGCCAATGGCCGTCGTTGTAGGTGCTCGATTGATAGTCTGTTAATTGATGGAGTGCGTGTGGATGACCCTCGACTCATTCTTGATCACGTGCATAATTTTTTTGCCGCCCTGCTGGCTGCTAGGCCAGCTTCTGGTCTTGTTATTTCTCCCAATCTTTGGGACCAGAGTAGGCGTGTGTCGGTGGATGATAACCTGGCCCTCTCGTTACCTCTATCTGTAGAGGAGATTGAATTGGCTATCAACTCTGCTAACTTAAATTCTGCTTCGGGTCCGGATGGTTTCTCGATTCCTTTCTTCTGGCGATTTTGGCCGGCCCAACGTTCTTTGGTGTGTGCTGTTATTCAAGGTTTCTGTTTGGGGACAGTAGATATTTCTAGACTTAACTTGGCCATCTTGTCTCTTATTCCTAAAGTCAAGGGTGCCAATTTGATCTCCTAGTTTCGCCCGATTGCTCTGATCAATAATTTTGCCAAGTTCTGTGCAAAAGGGTTTGCGACTCCTGTAGCTCACCGGACAATCAGCCCTACCCAATCTGCTTTCATTAAGGGCAGATACATCCTGGATGGCATTCTTTGTTTGCATGAGATTGTGCATGATCTCAGAATGAGAGGGTCTCGTGCCATTATTCTCAAGCTCGATTTTGAGAAAGCTTATGACTCCGTTAGTTGGGACTTTCTTCGACAAGTTCTCCATGCCAAGGGGTTTGAGACCGCCTATGTTCATAGGCTGATGCAGCTTGTCTCTGGTGGGCATACTGCTATTGCAGTGAATGGTTCCATCAGTAAGTACTTTGCCAATGGTCGGGGCCTGAGGCAAGGTGACCCGGTTTCGCCCCTGCTCTTCAATTTCGTGGCAGATGCCTTATCTTGTATGCTGGAGCGGGCTGCTTCTGCTGGTCACATCTCCCCTGTTATCTCTCGCCTTCTCCCGCATGGTATTACTCATCTTCAATATGCTGATGACACTATTATTATGGTGGAGCTGAATGATGCCTGTCTTGCCAATCTTAAGTTTATCTTGCTGTGTTTTGAGGCCTTGTCGGGGCTCAAAATCAATTTTTCCAAGAGTGAGGTGATTGTGACTGGAGTGGCCGATTCCAAGGCTTTGAGGGTCTCCCAGCTCCTTAATTGTAGCCTTGGCTCCTTCCCTTTCAAATATCTGGGCCTCCTTATCTCTCCTTTTCATCTGTGTGCGAAAGAATTCAAGCCTTTGGTCTCTAAAGTGGGCAATAGGGTGATGCCTTGGCGCGGTAGGTACAACACGTCAGCTGGGAAGGTCTGTCTCATTAATGCGTGCTTATCTTCTCTTCCCATGTTCACCATGGGCTTCTATAGATTGTCTAAGGGCACGCATGAGGGGTTTGACAAGCATAGAGGTGCCTTTTTTTGGAACGCTGCTGATAATAAGCGTAAGTATAGGTTCGTCAAATGGAACATCATTTGTAGACCTAAAGCCTTGGGGGGCTGGGGATTTTGAACACGTTGATCATGAATAAATGTCTCATTATTAAGTGGTGGTGGAGGATCATGACGGCCTCTCCTGGAACCCTTTGGTTTGACCTTCTGAAAGCTAAATATTTTCTGTCTGGTAGCCCCATGTTTGCTTCGGCGGCACGGGGATCCCAGTTTTGGAAAGACCTGGTTAAAGTTCGTGATGTGTTTCGCGAGCATGTTAAGTTTGTTGTTGGAAACGGTGCTTCTACTCGCTTTTGGTTGGATTGGTGGTCTGGCGACACTCCTTTAGCTTCTTCCTTTCCTATTTTATTTTCCTATTGCTCTAACCCGGAGATCTCAATCTCTGAGCTCTCCCGTAATAATTGGGACTTGGGCCTCTGGAGATCTCTCTCTCCTGAAGAGTTGGCTGACTGGCATCGCCTTGCTGCTCTGTTCCCTCTGCTCTCGGAGGAGGAGGATTCGGTGGCTTGGCCCCATGTGGCGTCTGGGAAGTTTACTGTCAAATCTCTCTACTCTAGGCTTATCTCTGGGACCCCTACCTCTAAGTTTAAGCAGATCTGGGCGGCCAAGATTCCCCCTAAGATAAAAATCTTTCTCTGGCAGGCCTTCAGGGGCCGGTTGCCCTCGGCCGACCAGATACGGAAAAGGAATGGCCCAGGTTCTGCTCATTGTGCCCTTTGTTCTGATCTGGAAGACACTAATCATATTTTTTTCAGGTGTGTGCTGGCCAAGTTGGCTTGGGGCTGTGTTCGTTCCTGGTTGCGTGTCACTTGGGCCCCCAATTCGTTTTCGGATGTCCGTTTGTTGGTTTCTAACCTTCAGGGTGTTTCTAAAAGAATGTTTTGGGCTGGTCTTGGAGCCTTTTGTTGGACTTTATGGACTACTAGGAACAAATTCACCATTGAGGGTGTTTTTCCTAACAAACCGGCTGATGTCCTGTTTAATATGTCTATCTTCCTGCAGCAATGGAAATTATTGACTAAACCGGCGGATCGGGTTGCTATGGAGGTGTTGATCAACAAAGTTCGGGCGTCTGCCAATCTGCTGTCATCTCCTGCTGCCGAGGCCCCCCCTTAATGGCGATGTGCTCTCTCTTCTTAGTTGTAGGTTGCTGGCCTACGAGCCTTCCATTCTGTTATTTGGGCCTGCGTGCCTTAGGACTTGTGGCCTGCGTGCTAGTGGTTGTTGGCCTGATACTTTGGTTTCCGCTTCTATCGGCCTGGTTGCTGTGTCTGCTACTCTGCCTGGTGGCTTTATTTATAAAGTCGGGCGTATGCCTTTCCTCTAAAAAATTTATCATCCGTAAGATTAATCTGCACAAATTATACGCTACAGTAGAGGTTGAATGGGTAGTCATTGTTCCACTCATCATATTATTATTAGTCCCCCGCAATATTTTTTTTATGATTAGTCATATAGTACTATTTTTTTATCCAACCATGACAAAATATATCACATTACCTCTTTGTTTGCATGTGAATAATCTGGTCACATACTACACTAGGGGTAAAAGAGTCTTTTTATGCCAAACTTAACGCCATTACTAGGCAAAACTGACGGAAGTGTCACATAGGGAACAAAATGAAATTGAAGTGTCAAAAAGGGAAGAAAAAAGTTTTTAGGGCCATAAAGGGAAGCAAATTTTAAGAAAGGGCCAAATAAGGAATTCTCTCGATTATAAACCTTGCAAACCTAAAGACTTTTATTGAAATTTAGCCATTCATGTCTGTTGACGTATAAATGTATTGCCTAGTCTCTTCCATCAGATCGATCTTTTGGTTGCATTGGCTAGAGCATGCACTTCAACATGGTATCAGATACCCCCAGCCTGCTCAACCCTTTCGCGCAGGCTCCCGATCTCACCTCCGCTGCCATGGAGCACGCCGCCAGCGACGATGCCCTCCCTGCTGTCCCCCTGGCCAACGCTCCACCCGCCGCTGCTGACGCTGCTGCTGACGCTCCCGTCGCTGCGGCCCTGGCGCCGGCACCTACACCTCCTGCTCTGCCCGCGCCGGCCATCACTGTTGTGCCCGCGCCCCCGGCTCCTTCCATTCCCTCATCAGTCCTGCAGACCGTCGACATACACCGTCACGTCCCCGTCACGCTCGACCTCCTCGCCGGCAACTACACGCAGTGGCGCCGCCACTTCGACACCGTCATCGGCATGTTCGGGCTTCGCGACCACGTCGATCCAAGGCGGTTCCCCGTCTCGACAACCCCGAGTGGCTCATGGCTGATCACGTCGTCGTGCACTGGCTGTACACCACCATTTCGCCGGAGCTTCTCGACGCCATCATGCAACCGGAGGACACGGCGACCACCGTGTGGAGCGCCATCGACGGCATCTTTCGCGACAACCAGTTGGCGCGCGCGGTCTACAACGACACCGAGTACCATGCTGCCGTGCAGGGCGACCTCACGATCATGCAGTACTGTACAAAGCTCAAGGCCTTCACCGATCAACTTCGAGACCTGGGCCAGTCAGTGACCGAGACGCGCCAAGTCTTCCACCTCCTGCGCGGCCTCAACCGCCAGTACCACTCTGTCATCCCCCATATCATCTCGCAGGTGCCCATCCCCTCTTTCCTCCAGGTCCGCTCCTTTCTGCTTCTAGAGGAGCATCACGCCGAGCAGTCTGCGCGCATCCAGTTCGCGCACGCGCTCGTCGCCGGGAGTGGCTCGGCTCCCCCACCGTCCCCTGCAGCGCCCGCCAACAACAACACCAACGCGCCTGGGCGTGGCCGCTCGCGTCGCCACGGCCGTGGCAATGGCGGCCAGGGCGGGCAAGCAGCCGCTCCCGTGCCACGACCTCCGTCGGTCCCTGCTCCAGCGCCCGGCGCCAACTCCTGGATTGGGCTCGTCCAAGCGTGGCCCGTCGCTTGGCGTGCTCCTGGCGCTGGGGTGCTTAGCCCACGCCCTGGCACTCCTCCTCAGCAAGCGATGTTCGCCGCGTCAGGGCAGCCTGCTCCGCCACTACCCACCTACGGTGTGCCCGGTGGTCATCCGCCTGGCTACGCGCAGGGCTACGCGCCTGGCTATGGCCCCCCGCCCGCCTACCACACCGCCGGGGCCGGGCCGTCTTCCTCGCCATCACCGGCCTGGGACATGGCGTCTCTGCAAGCCGCACTACACAGTGCCACCTCCGGCCCCTCCTCCTCCAGCACGGCGCAGGAGTGGTATCTCGATTCCGGTGCCGCCTCCCACATGTCTTCCTCGCCCGATAATCTTCTTCTGCCCGACCCTCTCATTCTCCCTCCCATGTTATCGTCAGCAGTGGTGAGCATCTGCCCATTACTCATGTCGGCACAGGCTCTCTGATCACCGGGACCTCTCCCATTCAACTTCGCAATGTCATCGTTTGTCCTTCTCTCATTAAGAATCTTCTCTCTGTTAGACAACTCTGTCGCGATAACCCAGTTTCAGTTGAATTTGACACTTGTGGTTTTTCTGTTAAGGATCTTCGAACCAAGGTGGTGATCCTCCGCTGTGATTCGGGCGGTGACTTGTACCCGGTGGGGCGCCAGACGCTGTCCTCTTCGTCTCCATTTGCCGGCGTCGCCACCACCCATATCTGGCACTAGAGGCTTGGCCACCCCGGGTCGTCTTCGTTGCGCCACTTTGACGCCAACCTGTCGCCAGAATTCAGCAAATCTGCCCCGCACTTGTGCTCTGCATGTCGCTTAGGAAAACATACTCGTCTTCCCTTTCAGTCCTCTAGTAGTTTCAGCATGTTTCCCTTTCAAATTCTGCATCTTGATGTATGGACCTCGCCGGTTGTAAGCATTTCAGGCTATCAATTTTACTTGATTGTGCTCCATGATTACACACATTATATGTGGACCTTTCCTCTCAAGCATAAGTCTGAAATCTTCTCCATCCTCACTGAATTTTTTGCGTATGTTCAGACACAGTTTCAGCTGCCCATCCTCGCCCTCCAAACCGACAACGGACGGGAGTTTGACAACTATGCTGTCCATGCTCTTCTTGCCCGCCACGGCACTCACTTCCACCTCTCCTGCCCATACACCAGCCCGCAGAACGGCAAAGCCAAGCACGCTCTCCGCACCCTCAACGACGGCGTGCGCGCTTTGCTCATCCACACCTCCATGCCGCCGCGCTTTTGGGCAGAGGCTCTAAGCACCTCTACTTACCTGCTCAACCGTAGGCCATGTCACGCCAGTGCGCCACGGTCTCCACATGAAATGCTCATCGGCGTGCCACCCGATTACACCATTCTTCGCGTCTTCGGATGTCTCTATTTCCCCAACCTCTCGTCGACCTCTCGCCACAAACTCGATCACCGCTCCACGGCGTGCGTGTTCCTCGGATATCCACCGGACCACCGTGGCTATCGGTGTTTTGACCCCGTCTCACGGCGAGTGTTCACCTCCAGGCACGTGGTCTTCCACAAGGTGTTCCCGTTTGCGTCCTCGCCGACCACTAACGCTGTTGCGTCGCCGTCACCCAGCTTCTCGCCCACTGTTTTGCAGGTGCCGGTCGCCGCCTCGCACCCTGGCGTGCGTGCGCTGCCTCCGCCTTCAAATGCCGACACGCGATCTGCATCGGACGATCGTGCCTGCTCCCCACAGCGCGCGCCCACGCGCCTTTCAAGCTCCGTCGTCGGATCTTCGATGGGCGGCTCTCCTGCTTCGCCCCCGAGTGCGCTCTCGTCGCATTCAAACGCGACCACAGTCAACGGCTCCTCTGCGAGCTCTTCCAGCTCTACACCGAGCTCATCCCCACCGGTCCGCACCGCCACTTCTCCACCTGCTCCCGCGCCGGTGCCGCCACCTCGCATGGTCACCCGAGCTCAACGTGGTATCTTTCGGCCCAACCCGAAGTACTACGATGCCGCCGCTGCCACCACGACAGAGATCTCGCCGGTGCCCAGCTCAGTGCGTGTCGCAGTCCGTGATGCCAATTGGCTTGCGGCCATGCGCACCGAGTATGGTGCCCTCGTCCGCAACAAGACGTGGGAGCTGGTGCCTCGTCCTCCCGGCGCTAATCTCATCACAGGCAAGTTGGTCTTCAAGCACAAGTTGAACGCCGACGGGTCGCTCGAGCGCTACAAGGCCAGGTGGGTGGTGCGCGGCTTCCGGCAACGCCCCGGCATCGACTACGGTGAGACCTTCTCCCCCGTTGTCAAGCCGGCTATGATCCGCGCGGTGCTCACCCTTGCCGCTTCGCGCGGTTGGCCGGTGCACCAGCTCGACGTGTCCAACGCGTTCCTCCACGGCACGCTCGCCGAAGAGATCTACTGTCTTCAGCCCCCCGGCTTCGTCGACCCCGAGCGTCCCCAACACGTCTGTCGGCTCTCCAAGTCCCTCTACGGTCTGAAACAGGCCCCGCGCGCCTGGTTTCTTCGGTTCGCTGGCTTCGTCTCCACCAAGGCTTCGTCGCCACGCGCTTGGACTCCTCCCTATTCGTGTACCGTCATGGCGTGGACGTCGCGTTCTTGTTGCTCTACGTCGACGACATCGTGCTCACCGCCTCCTCCCAGGCCGTCCTTCAGCAAGTCATCGCGCGGCTCACTGGCAAATTCACCATGAAGGACCTGGGCGCTCTCCATTTCTTCCTTGGCATCCGTGTGACATGAACCGCGGCTGGCTTTTTCCTTTGCCCGCAGCAGTACGCCGAGGAGCTCCTCGATCGCGCCGGCATGGACACCTGTCGCCCCTCGCCAACGCCGATCGACACCAAGGCCAAGCTTCCCGCCTCCGACGGGCCACGCGTCGCCGATCCATCTGCCTAACGCAGCATCGCCGGCGGCCTGTAGTACCTCACCATCACACGCCCGGAGCTCGCCTACGCCGTGCAGCAGGTGTGCCTGCACATGCACGACCCACGCGAGTGCCATCTCGCTCTGGTCAAGCGCGTGCTCCGGTACGTGCGCGGCACGCCGCACCTGGGTCTGCATCTCCACGCCTCGGCCACGCTCAACCTCCGCGCCTTCACTGACGCGGACTGGGCAGGCTGCCCCGACACACGCCGCTCGACGTCCGGCTCCTGCATCTACCTCGTCGACGCCCTCGTCTCCTGGTCCTCGAAGCGCCAGGCCACGGTGTCGCGCTCCAGCGCGGAAGCAGAGTACCGCGGCCTGGCCAATGCGGTCGCGGAGTGTGTCTGGCTACGGCAGCTGCTTGGCGAGCTGCTGACCCCGGTGCACAAGGCCACGCTGGTGTACTATGACAATGTGTCTGCGGTGTACCTGTCGGCTAACCCCGTGCATCACCGCCGGACGAAGCACGTCGAGCTCTACATCCACTTTGCGCGCGAATGTGTGGCGCTCGGTGAGTTCCGCGTCCTCCACATTCCCACCCGACAGCAGCTGGCCGATATCATGACCAAAGGCTTGCCCTCGGACGTTTTCTCTGAGTTCAGGTCCAGTCTTTGCGTCGCCGGCGACGACGTCATGACTGCGCGGGGGGGGGGGGGGTTGTACATGGCACGTACGGCTAGTAGGTGTACCCGATCGTGGTGTCGGTTGTCTTCCGTAGTGGCACACGATCGTGAGTCGTGGGACTCACCCATGATCTCCTGGCCGTCCTGTAAACTGTATATAACCCAGCCTAGAGCCTAATCAAAGTGTGTGAGTTTTCCCCCTCCTAATCCTTCTTTGCAACATGGTATCAGAGCCAAGAGGTCCTGAGTTCAAGACCCGGCTGGCACAATTAAATTGCAGCCCACTTTCAGTCTACGTTTAGGCCTGAGGGAGCCACACGTGAGGCGAAGTGTTGACGTATAAATGTATTGCCTAGTCTCTTCCATCAGATCGGTCTTTTGGTTGCATTGGCTAGAGCATGCACTTCTACAATGTCGACTGAAGAGAAATAAATAATCTGCCTCTCCCAAAGATAGAAGCATTATATATTAAGGGAAGTATAACTCATAATATATAATGATTTGCTAGCTATACTATACAATAATCAATGTTGAGTTGTTTGTGACGCTGCATCTTCTCCTGAACATTGCTCTTTCGTTAACAAATGGATTGATCAAGGAGTTGGGGTGATCATGTCCGTGCTCTCACTGGAACCCAACCAAATGTTTGTTATATACGACATTATTCTGGTAAAAATTAGAGGAATTTAGAGTTTATGCACATGGATATCCAATTTTCCATTTTCATTAATCAAACAATCTACAGCGAGCTGAACATTTCCCTTTGGAACAGAAATAATAGAAAATAAACACCAAATGGAAATTCTTAGAACACTTGCATTTCGGTGACATCACACATATTTGGATAAATACTACACAGAATGATCGACAGAGAAATGACCAGAGGGTGACATGGATCAAACAAGCAGCATCAGAGTCTTCAACATGCTAAAGCAAGCAACTAAACTAATGACGTGAGAAAAAAAAGGAAGGTATGCACGGGCGCAGTTCTCACCCAAACCGAAAAGACAGACAACAGCTTCATCGATCGTATGGTTGTTAAAATCTGGGATAGGTGCGACAGAGGATACCTTGGAAGAGAGCACAGGAGCTCCGGGACGTTTTGCTAAGCGACAAGAGTCAGCCTCATCGCGGTCACCGTGCTGTGCAGCGGCAGCAGCGACATTCCCTCGCAGCACCCCAGCTCCAGCGGCACCCTACACACCACAAACCATTTCATAGATCCGGCCGCTCAATGGATAAGGCTATCAACTGCGTCATCGTTTGTTTACCTGGAGATGCATGGGGCGTGGCGAGCGACGAGCGGCCAACGGAGGGCATGGAGTAGAGGCCGCCGAGCGGCAGGCCGCGATGGCGGCGCGGAAACAAGTGAGATCTTGGCGTTGTGGCACATCGGTGAATACCGGCAGCGGAGGCGGCGAGGGCCCGCGCTCGCGTCGATCAGAGGAGGAGCGGCGGGGGCGGCGACCTGCTCTACCATGCGTCAGGGGAAGATCGGTGGCGGCTCGCGTCCGTCAAGAGGCAGCAGCGTGTGCGTCGTGTGCTCTGGTAGTTAGATTAGGATTAGGATCCGATTGCGATCTGTTTTTTGTGTGCCCCTTGCGTGATTGTAGGACGTGGAGTATCACATTTTTCGCTGTAGTAGGTACGGTCAGTCAACTTAAATTACTAAGTGCACATAAAAAATTGATTAGAATAAAGGTAACTGTTAGATTGAGTCTAGTGGACCTAATCTACGGTGGTAATTGATCCATGCACGATTTATAGGGTGCGTTTAGAGAAGATTATGTTTGCTCTTTTATAAATAGTAAAGATATAATATATATTTTTTCCGAAAAGGAGGTTAAACCCCAAGCCTCTGCATCATTGTAATGCACACAAACATTTTTATTAATTATTAAATAAAGTACAGAACAAAGGCAATTACGACTATACCATTATAAGATATGAAATAAACACCTGTGACTAAGTTACTTTTTTCGGCAGCAATGCCTTAAAAAGGAATAAGCACCCTTGCGCCACCGTCGTCATATCCGGCCAAAGACGGCCAAGACTAGGAGACAAATCGCCTTCAACAAGGTAACGCCGCAAGTTCGTCGCCGCTAAGCCCAATCAATCAAGGTCAAAACAAGAGTTTTCACTCCGAATATAAAACAAGAGTTTTCACTCGAATATAAAGCGGTGTTTCAATCATCATCTTGAAGACGTATCTCAGAAGCCATGCCAGCCTGTACTCGATGCCAGGCCAGAAAGGCACTAGCGAAAAGGTGGGATATCTTCCCACTGAAGACATCCTTATATAGTTCTTTGTGATTAAGGATCAGGTGACGGAAAAAAAAACTCCCTACTATATGAGTACATGTGAGAGTGGTTTCTACCATCTCTCATTCAATCTTTTAGCCGGGAAGGCAATCTCTTAGTGTAGCCAACCCTGATCTTCCCTTACTAATTGGCCCATTTGATGCACTCTATAGCAACTGAATTATGCACTTCCATGTCGAATGAATCAGACACTTTTATGTCAAATCTGAATGAGTTCTCTGTTGTTATGTATTTCTACCATTCTTTGCTTTGTGGTTGTTCTATGTCAATGTAAGCTATGACCCAGGTATGACCTGCAATGTTTTATAAAGTGTCACATTGCAAATAAAGAAACAACATTTGTCATTGCTCAGGTCTACATTTTTCAGTGCACATATACTGGATTTTGAACTGCACAGCAACTCAATTTTCAGTGCATATAATCTGATCATCAGGCACATAAACTTCATTCCTTAGTGCACATAAACTACAAAGTAGTTGCGACTCAATTTTCAGTGCACATAAACTACATTCTTCAGTGCACACAAACTACATTCTTCAGTGAACAATACTGATGATCTGAAATACAGGCATGAGCACTAACAATACACACACTAGCTTCAACTAACACATCTCTTTCCCTACACTAAGCATTGTTACAATGAGCATTGCTATTTCTCTATCTCCATCTCTCTGAACTGCTTGCATGGCTGCGGTATGTGCAAAGTTGAGAAGCTGCCTACAGCAAGGGAGGTGGGAAAGCCGGGTGAGTCAACTCGCAATGCGATCCTACGAACGGACGGTCGTGCCTAGTTCAAACCTTTCGATGCCCCAATTTAAATCTTATGTGTTTTATATAGGAATACCAACCACTGACACGGTGCTAGGAGCAATCTTCAATTCTTCATCGAGAGCAGAGGCAAGTAGTATTTGCTCTCAGGTGTTACGGACCATTTACAACATTTATTAAGAACAGACAGCGTCCGGATAGTAACTGTGCAGGAGAAAGTACTGGGGATTATCATGGCAAACACACGAAGATAATACAGAAAAGTTCAAGCAAACACCGGGAACTACTTACTTGAGACAACACCATAAAGCAAAATCACACGTACTACGTACACCGTATCTCGCCCCCTACTTAACATTACAGCTTCCATCCGCACCACACACCAACGTGATGGAAGGACGAGGCCTCCACAACATAGTAGACAAAACACAAACGAGTAGCTGCGCAGCACAGGGGTGACCTTAGTGCATACTAACACAGCACAGCAGCAGCAACTTTCAGCACCTTCTCTACACATAACCATACACGCGTGCACTGCATATATAGTAGAAACAGAACACTACACATTCATCTATATTGTACTAGATCACAGTAGAGGTAAGGCAGACCCTCGGCATTTCTCGATTTCTGACGATGATATGTCTTCTCTTCCTCTTCCTCTGCCTTGCATGAAGTAGAGCGGGCCGAGGAACAAAAACGAGCATGAGCGCGCTGGGCAGTCACACTTCAAAGGGGGGAGGAGGGTGACTGGTCGACGCCCCAGGTGGTGTAGCCCTCTCGTATGCATCCGAGGATGATTTCCTTCTGAAGCGACCGCCTGGTAAACATAGTCCGTTCGAGTTTAGGTAAGAAGAACAATTAATTAATGAACCACAAAAGATGACGTCTATAGAATATAAATATACAAAAGAATGAACAATTCCATGCCGCATGCATTTCATATAGTGAGGGGAATCGTCTATGTACTACTAGCCAGGTATCCATGTTTTCCCACACACTACCATGTGATTCTTACAAACTCATCGATAATTGGTCACTGATACAAGAGAGTAGACAAAGACAGCATCAACAAGGGATAATAAGTAAATCTTCCAACAGGAATCTGCCAAATCAAACGAATTGTGGACTTGGAAAGCGGAACGATGATTAATTGTACAAGTATCCCTGTTTCTTGAAATCATCTACAACCCCATCACTGTCTAACTCGTAATTTTTTACCCAAGATAGATCAACTGATTCAACCTCAAGCACAAAACTGCGAAATAATATATACTAGAACCTGTTCCACATCAAAGTATCTGTTTCCATACAGAAATACATACAAAAAAAGGTTCCTCGTAAGCGAAGGTATAACCAAAGCATATGCATAAGTCAATTAACTGCACCAACGGCGCACAAATTCACAATATGTATATCAGATTTTCATGATACTCCCTTCGTTCCAAAATACTTAAAGTTCTAGGTTTGTCTTAAGGCTAACTTAACCAACTGTATAGAAAAGTTTTCTAATATTTACACTCTCAAATATATATAGTATGAAAAAAAAATATGTTATTACTAATCTAATGAAGATAATTTGGTATTGTAGAAGATGTTGGTATATTTTTCTACAAACTTGGTCAAACTTTTAAAAAAAATGTTTTGGGACAACCTAGAACTTCCAAGTATTTTGGAACGGAGAAGTATGAACTCTTGTGTGCACTCTGGAGACTTGGTGACCAATTAGAAATAGTATTACTAGGTCTATGCTCTTGGCTTGACGAACGGTCCATTGCTGGCTTGGCTATCCAACGTCAAGTGGGGTCGGGAGAGCTGGCTTCAATTAGGCCAACACCCCATTGACAACTTCACGCACACAAGGAGTACAAGATAAAGCAGCTCCATACTGGTACAGATCAAACGTATCCATTTTTTGTTCTTCTACGAACAGAAAACAGAAAGGCGTCGCTATTTTCTCTTGGAAGGCAAACCTTACATTACACAGCCTGATAGTTACACTTATCCGGTTGCTGCTGCATTTCAAAGGCACCACATAAATGGTAACTTATCGAGCACGATGATATCCAGTCATGATCCCACGAAAGAGACCTGAGAGCTAAAGCACTTGCCCGGGCAGAAATGTCCAAAATGTCCCTAGCCTCCTCTAGACACTTCCGAACTCCAGGACAAAAGCCACATAGAAGAAAGCTACCCATCCCGGGCATTCCCCGTCGCACACATGGACGGGGATACGAAATGGCCGAACTGCCCCTACCGAAGAAAAAAGTTAATGCGAGAAGTTGGATGGGGGGCAAGGGAACTCACCGCCGCCGGCGAACGGGGAGATGGGCGGCGTGGATCCTAGCGGCGAGGCTGGCGGCGTGCTGGCCGCGCTCCTCGGTGACGAGGGGTACCCCGCCGGCCGCTTAATCATGATGCTGCGGGTGACTTTCATCGGCGCATCCCCGCCGCTGGCCGGCGTCGTAGGTGGGATCACCGTCGCGGCGTCCGAAGTCACATCTGAACGACCCAACGCGACAAAAAACAACACAACAGCTAGTCAGATTGATGGTACAAAGATCTGGCTAGGGTTAACTATATGTCGATTTTTAGCGGGCAGCGGTCACCGTTGATCTTGACGACGGCGGGGCGGGCGGCGAGTTTGCGGAGGCGGCCGAGGCCGGTGTCCGGTTGGGGCCCCGCGACGGTGTCGTCCCACAGCTTGTCCAGGAGGCCCATACCTCGTCTCCAATTACCAGACTGCCACGGAGATGGATGGTCCGATCCGAACAGCCAACTACCAGTCTCCCCAAGTTTTCGGATCTGAGGGAAGGAGAAGAGTGCAAGTGAGACGAGCAGGAGCTTATTTATAGAGCAGCTTGGCCTTTCCCTCCGGAGACTGTGCCCCGTGAACCTGGTCTACGGAGCTCTGTGGGAATGCAGGTGGGCCCAAACTGAAATGTCTCCTTGCGGGGTTGCAAAGCGTTGGCGGGGCCGCAGGTGGGCCCCGCTGCGGATAAGATCGATGGGTTGTGCTCGTGGGATGGCCCTCGTGCTGGCCTCTCACGACGCGCCAGGTGGGAGACCGCCATACCGGGCGTCACGTGAGTAGTAGGTGACAAGCCTGTGCCCACCCGGTGTAGAGACAACCATATTAGGGGCGGATACACTGTATTGTGTGGGTAATGGACGAGGCGACCTATGGAATTATTTTGTTTTGAATGTTTTTCTCTTTTGAAAATGAAGGTGGACCGTCGGCCTTTGCATCATTGTAATGCACACAACGGTCGCGCAGAATAAGGTGATATCTCAATCACATGACCGACGGGCGTCCAGGAGCCGAGTGTCCGGAGGTACTCAAAGCCGAGTGCAGATAGTCGCGTCGTCGCATCCTCGTCAGGCTGCGGATCGACGAGCTAATAGTCGGGTAGAAGCCAGACGAGACCCATTGTCGCGTCGCCGAGAGGATTCTCGTCGGTGGCGTGATGATCCTTTGTCGCGTCGCGGCGTGGGCTCTCCTCGTTGGCACGATGACATCTCGCCCATCGACGAGAGGACGCTCCTCAAAGGTGTGATTGTTACTCACTTGCACGGTGACATCTATCCCTAGAAAATTAGTGACGCGTTTGGTTGTCTGCATCATTTTTTGTCACTTTGCATACTTGTCTCAGTTGGGCTTGTTTGAGTAAATGCAGAAAAAAAAACATCTGAATGTTCATTGGCTGCCTGCATTAGGGAAGCAATTTTGCCTGGCGTTTGGTTGTGTGCATTGGCTAGGCTGATGCAAGTGACCGGTGTTTGGTTGCATACAGGCAATGTGATTAAGAGTTAACAGCTACGCATAACATATAGAGTTACAGTAGAGTTACTTGGCAGTGTGCTCACGATGGCGGCGTCAGTGTAGGCCGCATGTGAGGAGGCCGACCAGGCGACGCCGGCGGCGGCGCTGGGCACAACATGGTGTCCATCCGGCAAGGTTGACGATGATTAGTGAGAATAGAGTGCCTCGATGACTGCGGTGGACAGTGGCCGCGGTGACGCGTCCGACGCGACGAGCATGGAGCCGCGGACGAGTGTTCCCGTCGGCGGCGCGGCGAACCAGTTGCTAGCGTCGCCGCCGCGGAGAAAGTCCTTGGGAAGAGACGAATAGGAGGATGCTGAGGCAGAGGTCACGGAGGAGAAATGCGTGCGCGCGCCATGGTGGCGTCAGTGTAGGAGGACGAGGGAGAGGGGGCCAAAAGGAACGATACCGACGACGGTGCTAGTGTAGTAGGACGTAGGAGAGGAGGCTGAAAGGAACAACACCGGCGACATCGTAGTAGGATGCCGGCGAGGAGGCCAAGAGGAATGATTAGAAGGGACTGTGTCATTAAAACAAACCACACATATCATGTGGAACAGAAAACGTGCCTGAATCGTCTGAAACTGTCTATGGTACAGTCCATGAAGAAGATGTAGATCTACTTGTTTACGATCGTTGAAACAGAAAACGTGCAACACGAAAATCGTGTGAAACTGCCAGATGAAGCCGTTGGTCAAAGAAAATTTCAAACGGTCGACCGTATGTGACGAATTTGATAAAATTCGTCTAAAATAGCTCCAAACATGAACACAAAATTGAACATTTACAATGAACGAAACTACGAACCGATCGCCTGAATGAAATCACAACATTGAAGTGCATCTTTTTCGTGTAGACCTTATCTCGAATTAGAGCAATGTTGTGTAGATTAGAAGGGACTAATAAGTGGACGAGATTAGCAGTTAAAGGAACAGACCACGTGCAGCCTCACCTACAACACGTATCAAACCACACGAGACTGCATCACTCGAGCTACCCACGTGGGCTCTTTGCATCGCTCGAGCCTGCATCGCTGGAAACGACCAAATCAACCGTTCCCCCGCATGCAGGCCCAGAGGTGCTTTAAGTTCCGTGCGGTGGCGGCTTTTTGATGCGACCTAACCAACTAAATGGGCCAAATTCTTCCCGCGCGGGCCTGGTTGAGGTTGATGCAGGCTACGAGGCACGTCATAGATGATGGATGAGAACCTACTATTAAAATAAAGATTAATAATTATGAATGCAATGCCTTATGTGATTTAAATGCAAGTGTGTCTACTATGCCTAAGCCCTATATAATGTTCTTGGTTTTGATACTATGAGTCAATGTTCATTAAATTTGCACCATGGGGTTTCAACAATTAAAAAGCCAATGGAGAGAATAAATGATGTACTTATAATTGCAAATAGAAACTATGCTCCGTAGACTTTATTGTTTTAGATATTGAATGTAATGGTGTTCAAACAAAAGATATTGAATGTAATCATGCATGTCCTATTATACTTGGAAGGCCTTTTTTAAGAACTATAGGTGCAATCATTGTTCGAAATATGCCCTAGAGGCAATAATAAATGTATTATTACTAGTTAATTGCTCGTGCGTTGCAACGGGGGCATGTTATTCTTGTGGTTCAACACAAATTCTGTCAAATATTAAACGATGTAGTCCTTGATAAGGAATGTTAATGACAAGACACATCATGCTATAATCGACATCAAAGCTATAAATAAAAAAATTATGTCATGATATTGCGGTAATAAAGAAAAACCATTATTTTGTCAGCATTGCATACAATTTGTTGCGTTGTGTAATGCAATTTACGCATGCAACGAATATAGTTTTGGACTGTTATTTTCCTCCAAAAAACCAATCATGCTTCTGCATGGCAGAATCTAAATTTTATAGCACTGCTACTTCCAAAGTGATGTAGCAAATATTCAACATTTGATACACACATGATGTGATTATAAGAATTTAGATCGGCTCTAGACATCTAATAAAGCCTATCTTTTCATGAACATAGTATGCACTCAGCCTTTTCATCAAGTTAGGCGGACAAAGGTTGAAGCCTAGCCAACAAGCAACGAAAAACCTTAGGAGGACCTCTCGAAGCAAGCTCGGTTTTATAGCAGCACTGGCTAACAACCGCTAAGGGTGAAATGCCTCCAGCTGGAGGCTAAAACTCAACTCCAACAACTAAGTTTTCCGGCTTCATCTTTTTGCCCTAAATAATCGCTGATTCCGGATCTACTGGACTACTTCCAAGCATAGTCTAGAATTTATTATGAACCAATCGTATATTATGTATCCTTGTTGCGAAGGTGCCTAAGTAGGATTGCTGGAAAAGCTATGTTGTCCATGTAAATAAAAAAATACATGTCCAAGTTAGTAATAAAAACATTGGAGAATAAACAATTGAGGTTCTATTAATAAAAGAAATCCACTGAATTGCCCCGCCGACGGATGTGATCGAAGGAACGTGTATGCATCCCAGTATTTTTGTTTTCAATGGTTTGCTTGCACTTGGGAGTTGGGACAAGGTTTCAAATTGGCTAGTATCCTGGAAAGCTGAACCAGCAGGTTGTGAAGAAAAAAAGAAGGTGAAAACAACTAAACATAAATACGTAATATATCTGCAAAGATGCATCATTGTTGTATTTATCTTTCCATTTTTCATAAAAGTAGTTTGAAGGATAGAGCAATAGCAGCCAAAACAGTAGTTAAGAATCTATGTTTTGAGTTTCAAACCTAATTTTCTGCAAGGCCTTTCGCCTTCTCCACCAAATCATGGTGTGCCTGCTTATTAAATCTTTTCTTTTCATTCATGATATTTCGTACACTATCGGAGAAGGCTATTGTAGCTCAATCACTCACAACACTTGTAGCTTTACATAGTATCATCAAATGGGATTGGGAGCTGACAGAAAATGAGAGAATCCCTTGAACAAATCTGTCATGATTGTGGTCGGACACCATCAAGGAGACCTGATAACAACAAAGTTAAGTCAACCAGGAATCAATTTCAGTCAATGCAAAATTAATGTAAACAAACTATCATGTTGACGTACACCCGACAGAAATAAGAACACTGGGTAATTAGTCACTAAAATGTAACTACACCTTAAGTATCCCAAAGCACTGAATTGACATGTCATTTAGTTCATTGCTTGGTAATTCTTCCTTTCGTGAGAATCAGGATACCTGTTAGAGCATAAATACAGTAAATGATTAGTTGCAACATACGCAAAAAGTTAACATACTACAGTTTACAGCCCATGTTCCTTGCTGCAAATTCCAATGCCTAGACTAATTAGAAGACATTGATGTGTCCTCGGAGCTGCCAAGCAAAGATCTGGTCAAAAGAAGAACGACTGAAGAAAAATCAATGGCCCTTTTCATCCAAGATCAAAGGAAGATACTACCACATGAAAGGGGTTGGACTAACAAATGCAGTTTGGTGCAACGCGTGCTCTTGGGAGTCGTTGGTGCACGTCCATTGGGAGCTAGTCGCCGGGGAGCAGCGATGGATAGCCGCCATTTGCCGGGTTGGACGTGGACCATGCACGCTGGCCCTGGACACCGCTGCGGCCCGCCATATGCTTCGACAACCACTCCTGCGGGACATCGCCCCGCCAGCGTACTGCAAGGCGCCCCGCCAGCGTACTGCAAGGCCTGCCACACGCCGCGGATCCAACCGCCGGACGTCACCGCTGCCGCCATCGCATGCCCTCACAGGAGGGCTCCAACAGACGCATCTCGCACCGCTCAATCATCGCGTAACCGCGCCGCAGATCCTTATGCCGCCGCTGCTGGCACTCGTGCACCTTACGCGACATGGCGGCGTGGCGGCGAGGCTGGGAGTGGGGAATTTGGAACTGGATCCTACCGCCGACGGCCAGGACAGCGGGGCGGACGAGGAGGGGAGAGTCAGAGACAAATTTTCTTGGGAGAGGGGAGAGAGACGGGATCAGGAGCGACGGGGTGCGGGAGATGAGGAGGCCTCGCGCGTGGGACGTGCGTTCGTGGAATCGTGGTCGTGGGTCACTTTTTCTTTTTCTTTTTATTACGGGCGAGATATCGTACGAGGGGAGGGGGAGGAGGTCGGGGGAGATATCGTACGAGGGGAGGGGGAGGAGGTCGAGCGATAGGAGGGGGTGGAAGGACGTATCGACAGCCTGCAAGGAGGTCGAACAAGGGAGGTCCAACCATCACGACGTTCGATCCCTCTTTAATAGTAGAAATATTTTCATATTTCTTATTAAGTTTATGTTTTTATGTTACAATTGCATTGGTTCTTGAATATGAGATTTAGATGAAAACTCAAATACATGCGTGGAAATATAAACACGAAGTGATCCCTAGTCTAGCCTCTAAGACTGGCTCATGTATTGATGATGATCTTATTTTCCTGATCATGAGCATTGTTAATGTAATAAGGATGTTATCAATATATGAGAACATCGTTGTTATGATAACAACGGAGTTGGATAGACCCAACTCATGAATTACGGAGAGATGTCATCGTTGCTATGTTATCGGTACCGACTTGTTCACGTTTGCATTGTTCCTTAGACCATGAGAATATTGCATACCAATAAACCGGATGGTTACTCTGGGGTTTACCACATGTCACCACGTAAATGGACGTGAATAAAGGTGACTTATGGGTGTACCGGAAATGTATGTCTCGGTAGCGATAGTTCAAGACTGGGATTTGCTCCTCTCAATATAGAGAGATACTCTCTGGGCCCACTCGGTGTTACGGTGTCATTATCGTCTGGGCAGACACTTGTGAGTATGATCACGGGATACCGGAACACGGACACGACTAAAGAGAACGAAACTGGTAACGAGGATAACTGGTATAGTGATCAAGGAGTTGATGACGGGGATACCGATAATCTCTCCTCGGGTTTCGTAAACGTATCACGAAGCAAAGGGAATGATATTCGTAAACAAATGTTCGCTCGAGAATTTTGTGAATATGTGGGAGTTGATAAGGGTGTCCAGATCCTACTGTTAACTATTGATCGGAAGGGGTTCTGGGTCATGTCCGCTTATTTTCGAACCTGTAGGGTCACACGCTTAACGAGTTCTAGTCCTGATTGCCGTAGAAATGAGAAATTAGTTAAAAGAGCACCCAAAGAGTTTTGGATAGTTCTGAAAGTATTTCGGATGATTCCAGAAGGGTTCTGGGAATTCCGGAAAGGTATGACATGATTTCGGAAAGTCCGGATCTATATATGGAAAGTTTTCGAGGCCATCAGAATGGGTTCCGAAGACATAAAAAAAAGGATTTTATTTGTGGAAGAAAAATGTGAAGGACCGTCATGAGATGACGACCCCTAGTGGGCCCCTATCCATAGGGGCCCACATGAAGCACGGTAGGATTTGGAAGGCCCTAGGCCGAATTGGAAAGGGAGGGAATCCTTCCCTTCTTCCACCAAGCGGAAGAGGAGAAGGATTCCCTCTCTTGTGGCGCCCCCTCTCCTTCTCCCACCTATATATATGTGGGAAAGCCTCTCTCTTAAGACACATCAAATCCAGTGGGCCTCTCTCCTGCATAGCCCCACGCTCTCCCGGTCTAATTGGCCCAAGTGTTTAGGTTCCTAATTAGACAGGCTCTAATCTCGGTTTGATTGTTCTAAGAGAATTACTCCTAATTAGACGAGTAGCGTCGCTAGGCTTTGTCTCTCTAGTTTTCTCGCAGTTCGTCTTCCTGGACGTTGATGACAAACAAGTTGTAACTCCCCTATAATTAAGCTACCCTGATTTGACACTGATGCCATGTCATCATGTTTTGCAAGCTTAATTGCCCTTTGATAAAAACCAAACTCAAATTCAAATTGCAAGTCAAAAATTTATGTCTTCAAACAGTGAATCAAAATTGTTGGTAATATTGCAAATATTCCCTACGTAATTATGTTAAGGAAAACAAAATCACCTAAATTACCAAAATGCCCCTAGGAATTATAAAAGTGGATCAGCATCACTTATATTACCCATTTCAAAGTAAACTAATAGTTTAACATTTCAAAATGGCATGAAACTTTGTGTGCTAGTTGAAAATAAGGCCTAGTACTTATGTGCCAAGTTTCATTTGCAACAAAAATCATTTGGTACAAAAATAAAATGCAAAACAGAGACTAAAAATGAAAACAGAAAAGAAAAAGGAAAAAACATAAACGCATACCTGTTCACCTAGGCTTCGAGTGGGCACGGTACGGCCCAGTCCAACAACCACAGCCTTTCGTCCATGTCTCGCCAAAGGCGACAGAGGCCATGGCGCCGTCGAGCGCAAAGCCACACGCTCACGGATGGCCACGCGCCGTTCATCCGTTGCTGCCCCGCAACGATAAAGATCTCCCTCGACACCCTGGACAACCCTAGCCTCTCACTCTCACCCTCCTCGCGCCGATTTCATCTCTCTCTCGCTCGACCGACGCAGCAGCACCATAGCCGACCTCGCTCGCGTAGCCACCGTCCACGCCGCGCCTTGAGAGCTTGTCTAGAAGCTTTGTCGTCATCCACTTCGTCGCCTACGGCAACCCGTTGGAGCTAGGCACCTCTGCATCGAGCTCTTCATCGTCGTCTTCTTCCTCAGGCATCGAAGATCGCCACTGCCGCTCCGTCTACTCCAGGCCTCCCCCGAGCCCACTGAGCTGCTCTACGAGTTCCTCGTGAGCCCCTCTTCCATTCCCCTCTCTTCACGCGTTCCATTGCTTGCTCTAGCCTCCGATTCAATGACGACCGAGTAGCACCGCCGCCTGAGCTCATCACCAATGAAGCTCCGGTGACCATTTGGTCCTGCTGGCCTGTCCATCGACTTCGTATGGACGTGTAGAGTAGATCGGCCCCTTTCATTTGCTCGTTTGTGCGTTGCATCTACAAACCCGCGAGCTCCGGAGCTCCAGCCTCCGCGAACGTCGTCGCCGGCGACGCTACAAGCCATCTCCGGCGCTGCCACTGGTACCAAACGACGGGGCGTGGCTCCAGCTTTCGAACACCACAATCCGCGCATCAAACCGAGCTCTGTAGGCGAATCCCGACGACCTCCCGTGCGTCTCCGTCGTGTTTCGAGGTCACCGGAAGCTAAACGCCAGCGCCGCTGATGTGGCATACTTAGATTAGTCGCTAATGACCCCCTGTGTGTATGACAAATGGGATCCACGTCCAAATTAACGCCGGGATTAATTAAGCGCTAATTAAACTAACCTAATGGGCCACTGACAGGTGGGTCTACCCCATTTTAATTAACCCATGTTTAAATTTAATCCGTGATAAACCCTATAGCCTATGACAGGTGGGCCCCCTCCACTGTTCCAGTGGATAAGGCCTGCCCAGTCAGCCACTAGGCCCCCACTGTCAGCCTCTAGTACCCACTGCTGTGTGCACTTAGCAATTTCCATTTAAATAAATTCGAATTAAATTAATTCCAAAAAATCATTAAAACTTTGAAAAATCATATAAAATAATCCGTAACTCAGATGAAAATAATTTATATATAAAAGTTGATCAGAAAAATATAATGAATCCGAATATGTCATCCATTTGTATAACAAGCCCCTCTAACATAATGAACCTGGACATTTTTGCATCAGGATCAATATACCGAATAATACCTGAAGCTTGGAAAACATTGACAGATGTTTTCCCTCTTCTTTTAAAATGTTTAGTGATGCATTAGAGTATAGCATCAACGCATGTTGCCATGACATGCATCTGTGTTGCAGTTGTATGCCCGTTATTTATTTGTTCCCCCTCTCGTCCATTCTTATCGGTAGGCCCCGAGACCGCTGCTGACCCCGAGTATGACTACGTCGTCGATGACCCGTCCTTCTCAGCAGAGCTTCCAGGCAAGCAAACCCCCTTGATCATTCCTATATCGCCTATTCTTTCTCTCTACTTTTTGCATTAGAGAGTCGCTTCAAGTGATACTTTATCGGTAGATCCTTCTGTTGCATAGCCTGTTTTTGATAAACTGTTGTTGATACTTTATCTGCAATCCTATTATGCTTAGTATAGATATGCTAGAGTCTCATCGGTGGCCCTACACCTTGTCCGTTTGCAATGCTATATTATCGGGTCGTGATCCCTTCGGGCGATTATCACGGATATACTATATAATACTACAATACTTATGATAATGTTCGGACTGGGGGCTGAAGGGACAGGTGGTACCATCCAGTTAGTGATGGGCCTGGGTTCCCGACAGCCCCGAGTGATTCATTGTGGCGGAACGACAGGGCAGGCGGAGACCACCTAGGAGAGAGGTGGGCCTGGGCCCTGGTCGGTGTCCGAGGTTATTTTCTAATAACACGTTTAATGAGATTTGGGTATTTGATTTGAGACTACCACTGGCATATACGAACTAACCGCCGCGCGGGATAATGGTTATGGGGCTCTCGGCGTCGTCAGTTCCTCCCGAAAGCTCTGGCAGATGTCACAGTGGAGCGGGCTGATTGTTGGGGTGAGGCGTAGTACCGCCTGCTGTGTATACAGAGATGGGCTTGGTCCCCGGCCAGTCACGCAACGTGCAGGAGTGCTTAGGGTGATCGGCCGATGACCCCTTTCGCGCTTAGGATGTAGACCGACGTGTTGACCTCTCTCGAGAGCCTATGTAGGACTTCGGCATGTCGATTATCCGAGGCCAGGCATTACCCAGAAAAGTGTGTCCGGCCAGAGGTAATCGAGCGTATCGGGTTATTTGGTGCACCCCTGCAGGGAAGTAAACTATTCGAATACCCATGTCCACGATAACAGGATGACTTGGAGCTGTATCCCGACCTCTTACAACTAACACTAGTACAACGAGCTGCTATACAAATGGTTTTTACCCCCTTTCAGCGACAGAGTTTTAAACCGTCGTCTTGCATGTGTGTGCGATAGGGGGGTCCTTTCCACATGACCCAAAAACCGTCCGCGATAGGGCCGCTGGTCACACACGCGGGGCAAAAAGAGCTAGTGTGCGATCGGGTGAGCCATCGCAGACAATTATAATGGCCCAATCGTTTCCGTTCGTATGTACATCCCACACAGTGAATCCAAGATAAACGTTTCCGTTCGTATATACATCCCACACAGTGAATCCCAGACAAATGTTTCCGTTCGTATATACAAAGCACATAGTTTTCCGCATCACATTATTTGTGATAGTGTTGCCATTGCAGACGATAGTAATAATTTTATCGTTTGTGTTATTGGATGCATCACGCACGGTGTCTAGAAGAAACTGTGTGGCATAGGCTGTCCATCACACACACTTTTTATGTGGAAAATGTTTGTGTAAGGTGGCCTAACACAAACAGTTGTCCAGAGGAAGTCGTGTGTGATTATTCATTGATCCAACACGTTTACTTCCTATAAATTGTGTGGGTTGTCTGAGATCATCGCCCACGGTGTTGTCTCAATAACCGTTTGCACTAGAAAAACCCAATAAGCAGGCTAATTGGCCTATTATTATTAATCCATTTAGTAATCAAATTTACATTTCATAATAAACACACAATATATTTCATTTTCGTATTACGGAACCAGGATTTCATAACCGAAATACATCAGAATACAACATCATATAGCTTCAGCACTCACTCACACCATATAGGCATATAGCTAGCCACCCCATTACACAACAGCACCAAGTTTCACATGCAACATCTGAAACCTTTGGAAATTAGCATCATAGACGGTAGATAGACAAATGAATCTCATCTAGAAAACTGCTGAAGCGGAACGCGAATATTGAGCCTTCAATGATGTTGAATGTCCTTGCAACTTTAGGCCAGTGCATGTGGATGATTGACCGCCCATCCTTCGTTCTCTTGAGGAAGACTTCAATATTGTACCGTGGGTGTTGTATGAACACCTTCCTCGCCTCTTGACCATACAGGTGGTTTGAGAGGTAATCATCTGTGAACTGCTTTAGAAAGGCCTGAAAACAAAGATATGCATAAATATCTTCTCTGAATTTTGAAATGGCGCAAAGGAATAAAAAAACAAGGTACTCCCTCCGGTCCTTTTTACTCCGCGCATTAGATTTGTATCAAGTCAAACTTTGTAAAGTTTCACCAAATTTATTTAAAAAAATATCAACATCCACGATACCAAATATGTAAACTATAAAATTGTATTTCATAATGCATCTAAAAATAATGATTTTGCAGTTTGAATGTTGATGCTTTTTTCTATAACTTTGGTCAAAGTAGAGATACTTTAACTTCGGACAAAACTTATATGCAGACTAAAAAGGACCAGAGGGAGTATAAGAGTTAGTACCATCCTGTAGTTCACTGATGTCTTCTTCATTGTGCAGACAAAGATCTTGTTGTTTTTCGTTGCTAGTTTCTTTATCCTCACAATCTTTCTGAGTTTCTTGACTTGACTGATATTCATGGACATTTCATTTCCCCATATGCAAAATGGGTTGAACAGTGGGTCAAAACCTCTGACAGCAGGACCTACATGCGCAAGACCAAATTGTTAAAAACCTAAATACTAGAATGGTTCCTGCAATTGCACAATAATGTGCTATTAGACAAAGGACCATGCATGTGCGAACCTTAATGGTAAACCTCAGTGCCTCCCATTGTTTCCCTGCAACACATATAAGGTAGTTATTGATCAGGCTAAGTGAGGGTTGGCATACTATCAGTAAAATATGTTGATGAAAAATAAACACATTGCAGTTTCAGCAGATTAATTTGAGCCACATGGAAAAGCCATTTATCCAAACCAAGCATGCTTAAGAACCAGGAAATATAGCAATTGTATATGTTTCTCATGTATTTAGTACAGCCGAATTCGATTTATTTCTCACGTGCATAACAATACAAAATTGTAACCACGACAATTGAACATCGCATTGCAGAATTGAACCAAACAGTTAACTAAGCACCGCAACAAATGAACCAAACAGTTAACTGAGCACCACATTGCACAAGAGAACATACTATAAGATCAGACAGTTAACCAAACCTAGTATGCTTAACAACTTGGAAATATAGCAATTGTATTTGTATCTCATGTATTTTTTACAGCCAAATTCGATTATTTCTCACATGCAAGAGAATACAAAATTGCACCCACAAGAATTGAGCTTCACCTTGCAGAATTGAACTAAACAGTTAATTGAACATGACAAAAACATAACCAAATAGTTAACTCAGCACCACATTGCACAATATATAGAACATATATACTAGAGGATCAGATTGCATAGTAAGAGTACATAGGACAATTCACTAGAATTTGTAAAGGAAAGGCAGGAGCAGCACATGCAAAAGGTAAACCGAACATGCTTAACCGGCGTAGCTAGCTAGCTGAACATAGGTCCTTGTAATGAGCTAAAAAGACAAGCTACTCCTCATCGTCTGAGATATCGATGATGATGGGCTCCTTAGACTTGGAAGAGGGCGAGGCCTCCACATCGTGAGTGCCCTCCTCGTACTGGTGAGTCGCCTTAGCTGCTCCGGGCACCAACCTGCTGGCTCTAGAGTTGAGGTAAGCACGAGCACGCTGAGAAAACACCTCGTAGTCTTCGTCGAAGGCACCGACGGTGGCCTTGAGAAAACGCCACGAACTGTCGTTTAAAGCAGCCAACCACGTGGCGGCGTCCGCGCGCGAGGCGTCGATGGTGGCCTTGACGACGAGGTGCTCCTCCAAGATCTGGGGGTCGGCACGCATGGCAGCCATCGCGACCTCATCCGCGCGTGCGGCCGCGATTTGCTTCTCCGCTACTAGATGCTCCTTGAGCTCCTGGCTATACTGCGTGCACCATGGCTTAGGACGGCACTTATTTGGAGGATGGGTCAGTGATTTGGGTGGAAGGTGTCGCGCCGGCGGTCGGGGCATGTGGGATGTCGAAGGAGGTGGGGGATGGGGGTCGGGTGTGGATTACTTGACTAGATCGACGAGGCCGAGCAGCAGGAAGGCGCGTCGCCGGCGAGGCGGCAGCGCTGCAAGCAAGCAGTGAAGGTTTGAACTTGGAATGGAAGGCGGAAACAGGGGAAATGTGGCTTTTGGTAAGGAGGAGGGGGCCATGGGAGGTAGATATTTCCGCGGATGCCGATTTTTTTTGCTCCGTGCAGCGAAAAACTGGCGCGCGAAGTGTCATCAGACACGGTCCCTTATTCAGCACTATGCACGATATCTGAACATCACAAACGATTCATATGGCTTACCCCGTGTGTGATGAGTTTGAACGTGCAAATTTTGGTTCGATTTTCCCTGGTTACAGTGGTCATCCACGTCATTGCATAATTTGGGTACACAAAAGAGCCTACAACACACCCACACTTCTTAATCGAGCAAGTTCAGCAATTAAACAGAGCTAGCTGACCTAAACATTACTCTAACAAAAGACCGGCGCTCTAAACAAAGAGTACTACTCCGCCTGGCGCTCGTCGATCTCCGCCGCCTCTTCCATGTCCAGCTCGCGCCCGACGATCTCCTGGGGAAGGGGCTCCATGGCATCCATCGCACCATACTCGGCTAGCATCTCGCCATCCGTGTCCGCCATCTTTTCGAAAAGGCCGCCATGAGCTGGGCGTGGGCGGCCGCGGTCTGGGCTTGGACGGGCTCCATCGCGGCAATGTATGCCGCGAACGAACGGACGGCTGCTCGAACACTTTCGGCGATTGACCACTCTTCGGCCGTGGATTGCCGACTGTTGTCGGAGAAGCTTCGTGTGATTTGTGCGGTGACCGCCAGGAGCTGGGTGCGGGTGGCCTCGACATGGGTGCGGGCGGCCTCCATCAGTTCTAAGGCGGCCGTTGTGGAACAGACAGCTGCTGTCCCGCTCTCGCCATTTGCTATCCCCGTCGCAGATGTTGCTGCCGCCATCTCAGCTACAGTAGCGGCCGTGTCGGCTACCGCAGCCGCCCGGTCATAGATTGCGGCCGCGCTCAAGCAGGTTGTGAGCACGCTCATGGAGGATGCGGCCGCGCTCTCGCCGGAGTGGGCCGCCGAAGTTGCCCTCATGACGCGGGTCCACGTCCCCATCTTTGACCGGCGACGATTGAACAGTGATATGATATTTGGGGGGCTAGTTTACGCGCTGGCTGTGTACTGTAGCCGACGAACCTTCTCGCGTAAGCCATATATGATGGTGCACCAAGATATTTTGTACTGCATCTCACACGGTTGGTGATAATAAACTGTGTGTGATGTACTTGATTTTTCGTCTTGATTTGAAATACGGAATGGGGTCACAGCGGCAAAGGACGGTGTTTGAATTGCTAGAACATTTGTCTGTAGTGAACATAAAACTATACGAGTGTCGTGTTAAAATTTGGAATTATTCGGGGTTCATTTGGACATTTTTATACATTAACTGAGTTTTCTAGGCATTTTATGTGCATAATTTAAATTTGAACTACATGCACATGCTCCGGTGCACCAAAATGGGTTGAAAAATCATATGTGTGTCCTTGGGTGCGTGCTTAAGTCCCATGCAAGAAATGGGAATGAATTTCAAACACCTCGGCATCGTGGCTCGGCCGCAAACGCTGAGATACTTGGTTTTGAAATTCTAGTAAATCCAAAACTCGTCTGAAATTCATGAAACTTGGCATGCTGTCATGGAATGGCACCAATATGCTGTGGTAAAATTTTTGTCCCATCTGGGGCAGGTTTTGGTATAAGCTTCTCACAAACCAGAGCTTCTCACAAGAAGCCTCATGGTTCTGGTAGGGAACGTGTCACCTTTGTGGACAAAATGACATTCGTTGCCTCTTCTTGCCTTGATTTTTTTTCTAGAGGTAACATAGACCAATAAGAGTGTCGTGTTAAATTTTGGAATTATTCGGGGTTCGTTTGGACATTTTTATACATTAACTGAGTATTCTAGGCATTTTATGTGCATAATTCAAATTTGAACTACAGGCACATGCTCTGGTGCACCAAAATGGGTTGAAAAATCATATATGTGTCCTTGGGTGCAGGCTTAGGTCCCATGCAAGAAATGGGAATGAATTTCAGACACCTCGGTATCGTGGCTCCACCGCAAACGTTGAGATACTTGGTTTTGAAATTCTAGTAAATCCAAAACTCGTCAGAAATTCATGAAACTTGGCATGCTATCATGGAATGGCACCAGCATGTTGTGGTAAAAAAATTGTCCCATTTGTGGCAGGTTTTGGTATAAGCTTCTCACAAACCAGAGCTTCTCACAAGAAGCCTCATGGTTCCGGTGGGGAACGTGCCACCTTTGTGGACGAAACAACATTCGTTGCCTCTTCTTGCCTTCAATTTTTTTCTAGAGGCAACATAGACCAACAGGAGTGTCGTGTTAAAATTTGGAATTATTCGGGGTTCGTTTGGACATTTTTATACATTAACTAGGTTTTCTAGGCATTTTATGTGCATAATTCAAATTTGAACTACATGCACATGCTCCGGTGCACGAAAATGGGTTGAAAAATCATATGTGTGTCCTTGGGTGCATGCTTAGGTCCTATGCAACAAATGAGAATGAATATCAAACACCTCGGCATTGTGGCTCGGCCGCAAACGCTGAGATACTTGGTTTTGAAATTCTAGTAAATCCAAAACCCGTCTGAAATTCATGAAACTTGGCATGCTATCATGGAATGGCACCAACATGCTGTGGTAAAATTTTTGTCCCATTTGGGGCAGGTTTTGGTATAAGCTTCTCACAAGAAGACTCATGGTTCCGGTAGGGAACGTGTCACCTTTGTGGACAAAACGACATTCGTTGCCTCTTCTTGCCTTGATTTTTTTCTAGAGGTAACATAGACCAATAGGAGTGTCGTGTTGAATTTTGGAATTATTCGTGGTTCATTTGGACATTTTTATACTTTAACTGAGTTTTCTAGGCATTTTATGTGCATAATTCAAATTTGAACTGCATGCACATGCTCCTGTGCACCAAAATGGGTTGAAAAATCATATATGTGTCCTTGGTTGCATGTTTAGGTCCCATGCAAGAAATGGGAATGAATTTCAAACACCTAGGCTCTTCGTGGCTCGGCCGCAAACTTGAGAATTTGGTTTTGAAATTCTAGTAAATCCAAAACTCGTCTGAAATTCATGAGACTTGGCATGGTGTCATAGAATGGCACCAACATGATGTGGTAAAAAAATTGTCCAATATGAGAGAAGGCGCACAAATTAACGGCCAACAAATAGCTAGTTTTTTCTCTGAATGAAATCTATGGTTTTGATCAACTTAGCATTTTTTCTCTGAATGTACATACTTACCAAAGTAAAAAAAACATCAACGTCTTTCTTTGAATAAAACACTCATCGCAAATGTTTTCAGACTGAACACCCGTATGCAAAGCAAGAGCTGGGTTCCTTCGCAGCTAAGCCAACGGAAAAATGTGGCGTGCAGGTTTTGTGCATCTCTTCATCGCAAACGTTTCAGATTGAACACCCGTATGCAAAGCGAGAGCTGGGTTCCTTCGCAGCTAAGCCAAGGGAAAATGTGGTGCGCAGGTTTTGTGCATCTGTTCATCGCAAACGATTTTGCATGATGACCCGTGTGCAACAACGTACAAACAATGTGGTAAGATTTGCATCTGTCATATTGGAAAAATTGGCATTTGTCAATCTAGTAACATTGCCATTTGTCAATCTAGTAACATTGCCATTTGTCAACCTAGTAACACTGCCATTTGTGATCCTCGGAAAAAACACTGCCATTTGTCAAATTTTGCAGCTAAAAATCAGTAGTACTGTAATTTTTGCAAATGAAATTCAGTAAGCATAGATTTCTTTCATAGATTAAGCAGTCATTCTTTATACAAATAGTTCAACTCGATAGCTGAACCGAACAAACTTTTACCCAATTGTTGCCAACCACGTACTGAAATAGCTAGTTCAACTATATATACTAGCTAAATTTAAGTACGTAGTACAGTTCAACCATATCTATAGTCAGATGAACTGAACAAAATAGCCCCTAAATACTACTACTACGGAGGGGCTTTGTACTACTTCCAGCAGCTTCTCCTCTGCCGAGCACACTCAGTAAGACGCCGAGGAGGAGGAGCCTACCGACGAGCTAGAGAAGCGGAATCCGGTGCCTGCCGCTGCTGCACCTTTAGCGACGCCCAGCTCAAACGCCCTCTGCCGCTCCAGACGATCCCTCTCGAAGCGGCGGGACTCCTCGTATATCTCCGCATTCCGTGCCATTGCGGTGGCTTCTCCTGCGGCCACGGCGGCGGTAAGACGCTTTGTGTGCTCGACCAGGTGCTCCTCCTCCTCCCGCAGGAACTCGATGTAGCGCGCGGCAAGGTCGCTGATGCTCGTGCGGGCCTCCACATCCCGCCTTTGGGCTGCAGTGGCGGAGCGGGTGATGACCCCGGCGGTCGATGGTGGGGAGGCGGCCACGGCGGCCGGCGGTGGGGTGGTGGCCACCTCCCGCCTTCGAGCCGTGGTGGCGGAGCAGGTGATGGCCACGGCGCCCAACGGTGGGGTGGCGGCCAAGACGGCCACCACCCGCCTTCGGGCCGCGGTGGCGGAGCGGGCGATGGCCCTGGCGGGCTTTTGTGGTGTGGCGGCCACGGCTGCCGACGGTGGGGTGGTGGCAACGGCTGTCGGCAACAGCTGCCGTCGGGCAGCGGCGGTGGAGCGGGTGGCGGGTGTTGTGCGCACACCCAACAGGGATGCCACGGGCAGTACACGCTGCCGGGGACTGCGCCGCCGCCGCGGTGTAGCCTCCCAGCTGGAGCTGTCCTCAGACGACGGAGGAGTGGCTGAGCGACGACGACGGACCGCTGCCATTGGTGATGGTGGGAAAAGCAGACGAGATAAGCTACGGGGAGGGAGGGGAAATGCGATGCCGACTCGCCGGCCGTGACTGTTTATAAACAAGGCCGGTAAGCACTGGTTTTTTTGGGGATTTCGCCGAGTCGGGCGGGAAGCTTGCGCGGGAACCTGCGCGGTTGCGCGGCAACGGTCTCACCGACGATTCATTGGCACCTCTTCGAGTTAACGTTTGGCCAAAAGAACGCATGTGCGGTGCTCAAGCTTGCGCTCTAAGCCTTCTGCAGCAGCACGGTGACAAGACGTGCGAGAGGAGGACGAAATGACACGTACACAAATGGTTAATAAAAAAACGTTTGCAATTTAATTACCTAGCACACGGCCGCTCTCTACGCAGCGTCGCGAACGATTGTTCTCCCACTGTGTGATGTGGAATGCGACGTAGTTTCACATCACGCTGCCGGCTCGCAACTACCGGCCGGCTTGTAGACGGCCATTCCCTGCGTGTTCAACTGCTCTATGTGTGTGGTTGCTCACGGTGAGGCGGCCGCGGTGCGCTCTGCTCGCGTCATGCCACGTGCACTCTGCTCGCGTCCCTCCGCGCGCGTTGCAAGCGTTTCGGGATGGTGCATGATCACTTACGTTCGGGGTGCCTTATGCATGCGGTTATGCCGGACGCGGCGCCACGACACAGTTACGTGTGGCAAAAACTGCCTTGCGGACGTGCCGAGAATCCCGGCCGCCCAGCCCTCATTTATTCCCGCGGCCATTTACCTTCATCTCTCGTGCCCCACGACACAATAAGCACACCCACGACGACACATACAGAGAGGATATCCAGCGGCTCCAATGGCGCTCCCAGCGGTTGACGACGACGACGGGCGGCAGTTCACCACGCCTCACGTAGTGGACACCCACGTGAGGAGGAAGGACCTCTCGGTGGTGTACACCAACGAGCCAGTCTTGGTGGAGAGCTCCATCCACACTATGGAGCAGTTGCTTGCTGAGGACGAGTACCAAGTGGTCGGCTTCGACCTCGAGTTCACTGGCGGTCATGCCGGGTGTGATCAGAAGGTTGCCGTTGCCCAGTTGTGCGTGCGCCATCACATCCTTGTCTACCACTACTCCCTGGCCACAAGGCCTTGCGAGCATTTCGCCAGGTTTATCAACAGCCCCGACTACAGGTTCACTACGGTGTACACCTTCAACGATCTAAAGGTGCTCGAGACTACGGGCTTGGCCTGCCAGAATCTTGTCGACATCCAAGGCCAGTACAGGGTCTGGGGCAGAAAGAAGGCGAAGGACTCCCTAGTTGACCTAGCCGTGGCCATCATCGACCCCTACTACAGAGGAATGAAGGATGAGTGCAAAAAGAACAAGGATGCCTGGCACGAGGCCTGGGTGCGGTGACTGGATGAAGAACATGTCAAGTACGCGACCAAGGACGTGTACACAAGCTACGAGATGTACAGGCGGATCGTTGACATGAGGGAGTGCCTCCTTCTCGTGGACGACGAGGGATCGAGCCACAAGTAGAGTAGTGGCGGCAGCGTCACAAGAAGTAGATGATTAGATGACCGTTTCTCCTAGTTTAGAATGCATGTAATTGTTTATTGAGGTGTGTGCGAATGTTTTGTATAGTCACCTATGTAATTGGTTGTTTAATTTGGTTATATATGTTGTTCTTCTATAGACTGAGCAAATCACATCACCCACGAGCTAATCTAGGGAACCCGTCGGTGATGATTTCATCAATCGCTGACAATTGTATACCAGCAAGCATTTGCCCACAACACACATGGGTTATTAGCAGGAATCGTCCGTATCGTTATCTGTCTTCCCACACATTTCGGATTACTGACCTATTTGCCGCGTATCACACACATCTTGTTAAGTTGAATCATTTCTGTTGTGCTGGGTAATCGCAAATAGTTCATCCGAGTGAACCGCATGCCGTATATCGCACACACCTTGATCTGCCTGCCCATTTCTGTTGTGTTGCGTAATCACAAACAGTTCATCCGAGTGAACTGTATGCCATGTATCGCACACACCACGAACTGGCTGACCGTGTTTGCTGTTCTGGCTTATCACAAACAGTTCGTATGGATCAACGTTATGCCACGTATCGCAAACGCGTCTCTAATCTGAATCGTTTTTTATGTCTCCGGCATCGCAAACAGTTCGTCTTATTGGGGACGGTTTTTTTACGACACCGTTTGCGATTCATGCATCGCACACAGTTTGGTCGCGGGGTCTCTGATTCATGTGTCGCGTTAGCGGTCGCCTGCAGTAGTGTAAAACCGGATACTTGAAAAGACACACCCAGATAATAGACAGATATACCCAGAGATCACTTTCCCACAGGGAGACGAGGAGAGGATCTCCGGGCAGAATTATTGCTAGATGTATGTACAAGATGATACCATATACGCTCCTCTCTTCTACTGCTGAAAGATGTAGTCTTCGATAGGATGAGCTTCTCCCCCTTATTCTGGCATTTCTGCAGTTTAGTCCACAGATATTACCCCATTCCTTTGATACTGATGCATATCTAGTATAGTTCTGATGTAAGTCTTGTGAGTACTTTGGATGAGTATTCACTGTTGCTTTGCTACTCTTTTCATTCAACCCAGTTGATGCAACAATTGGTAGCACCGTGGATGCAAGTTATCCCGATGGTGCGTACTACGTGGAGATCGATGACCAGGAGTAGTCCGGAGGTCCCAGGCAGGAGGCCTCGCCTTTCGATCTAGCATCGTTGTTTTCCTCAGCCTTCTTAAGGCAAAACTTGTCTAACTATGTTTGTACTTGATAACCCACAAGTATAGGGGATCGCGACAGTATTCGAGGGTAGTATTTCACCCAAATTTATTGATTCGACACAAGGGGAGCCAAAGAATATTTATGAGCCTTAGCAGTTGAGTTGTCAATTCAACCACACCTGGAAAGTAATATTTCTGCAGCAAAATATTTAGTAGCATAGTAGTATGATAGTTTCATAGTAGCAGTAATAGTAGCAATAGTAACGGTGACAGTAACAGTAGCAGTTTTGTAGCAATTGTAACAGCAACAGCAATAGTAGTAACTTAGCAAAGATCAATATGAGCAAAGCGTAGGCATTGGATCAGCGATGGATATTTGTGTGGATGGCATTCATCATGTAACAATCACAACCTAGAGCGATGCACAATAGCTCCAATTCATCAATTCAATGTAGGCATGTATTCCGTATATAGTCATACGTGCTTATAATAAGAACTTGCATGACATCTTTTGTCCTACCCTCCCGTGGCAACGGGGTCCATAAGGAAATCTAAGGGATATTAAGGCCTCCTTTTAATAGAGAACCAGAACAAAGCATTAACATATGGTGAATACATGGACTCCTCATATTACAGTCATCCCCGGAGAGTATCCCAATTATTATCACCTTGGGGTCTACGGATCAGAACAATAACAAGTGCATCTAACTAGCAGATAGGATCAAGAACTCAAATATATTGATGATAACATAAAGGGTTCAGATCCTCAATCATGGCACTCGGGCCCTAGTGACAAGCATTAAGCATAGCAAAGTCATTGCAACATCAATCTCAGAACATAGTGGATACTAGGGATCAAGCCCTAACAAATTGACTCGATTAGATGATAAATGTCATCCATCTCCATCACCGTCCAGCAAGCCTACGAAGGGATTACTCACTCCCGGTGGTGAGTGATACATCCCGAACGTATCTACTTTTCCAAACACTTTTGCTCTTGTTTTGGACTCTAATTTGCATGATTTGAATGGAACTAACCCGGACTGACGCTGTTTTCAGCAGAATTGCCATGGTATTGTTTTCGTGCAGAAATAAAAGTTCTCGGATGGACCTGAAAATTTACAGAGAATTATTTCAGAATATATAAAAAATACTGGCGCAAAGATCCACCAGAGGGGGGGGGCACCAGGCGCCACAAGCCTGGGGGGCGCGCCCACCCCCCAGGGCGCGCCTGGCAGGCTTGTGGGCCCCTGGAAGCTCCGTTTACCCTGATTCCAGTGCTATAAGTACCTACTCATGGAGAAAAAAATCAGAGAGAAAGAATCATCACGTTTTACGATATGAAGCCGCCACCACCTTTTGTTCTTCATCGGGAGGGCTGATCTGGAGTCCGTTCGGGGCTCCGGAGAGGGGGATTCGACGCCATCGTCATCATCAACCATCCTCCATCACCAATTTCATGATGCTCACCGCCGTGTGTGAGTAATTTCTTCGTAGGCTTGCTGGACGGTGATGGGTTGGATGAGATTTACCATGTAATCGAGTCAATTTATTAGGGCTTTGATCCCTAGTATCCACTATGTTCTGAGATTGATATTGCTATGACTTTGCTATGCTTAATGCTTGTCACTAGGGCCCGAGTGCCATGATTTCAGATCTGAACCTTTATGTTTTCATGAATATATTTGAGTTCTTGATCCTGTCTTGCAAGTTATACGCACCTATTACGTGTCATGATCCGCATACCCCAAGGTGACAATAATTGGGATTCTTTTCGATGATTGCCGTAGTTTGAGGAGTTCATGTATTCACTATGTGTTAATGCTTTGTTCCGGTTCTCTATTAAAAGGAGGCCTTAATATCCCTTAGATTTCCTTATGGACCCCGCTGCCACGGGAGGGTAGGACAAAAGATGTCATGCAAGTTCTTACTATAAGCACAGACGACTATATACGGAATACATGCCTACATTACATTGATGAATTGGAGCTATTGTGTAACGCCCTAGGTTGTGACTGTTATATGATGAATGTCATCCAACATAATTATCCATCACCGATCCAATGCCTACGCTTTTCGCATATTGATCTTTGCTAAGTTACTTTCGTTACTGCTGCTGTTACAATCACTACAAAACTGCTACTGTTACTGTCTCTGTTACTATTGCTACTGTTACTACTACTATTGAAACTATCATACTACTGTGCTACTAAACATTTTGCTGCAGCTATTTAGTTCTCCAGGTGTGGTTGAATTGACAACTCAACTGCTAATACTCGCAAGTATTCTTTGGCTCCCCTTGTGTCGAATCAATAAATCTGGGTGAAATACTACTCACGAAAACTGTTGCGATCCCCTATACTTGTGGGTTATCAAGACTCTTTTCTGGCGCCGTTGCCGGGGAGCATAGCTCTATTTGTTGAGTCACTTGGGATTTATATCTGTTGATCACTATGAATAATCTGAAAGATGCTAAGACTAAGATCGTCCCCTCTATGACTAGAGGAGGTAAGGAACTGCCATCACACTCCGCACTTGATTCACCTTCTGTTTTGAGTAGGCTTGCGACACCACCACCTGCTATATATTCTGATATGTCGCAAGTTATTGATGATACTACTTCTGCTATGAATGATACTTATGACGATGCTAGTACTATGCTGGGTGATACTGTGCCACTTGGTGAATTTCTTGATGAACAAATTGCTAAAGCTAAAGAAACTGAAAATGTTGAAACTCTTGAAAATTATGATTCACCTATTATGCCTAGCTCCCCTAATAGAGTTGAAATGCCTGAAACATCTGACGGTTATGTGTTTGATAGGGAGACAGCTATGGCAATTCTTGCTTGTAATGATAGAGATGAGGTTAGAAAATTGCTTGCTGAGTTGAAAGAAAAATCTATGAGGGAGAGAATGAAATATGATCCTAAGTTTGCTACTTCTCCCATATTTGTTACTGATAAGGATTATGAATTCTCTGTCGATCCTGAGTTAATTACTTTGGTTGAATTTGATCCTTTTCATGGTTATGAAACTGAAATTGTTGTGGCACACCTTACTAAGTTGAATGATATTGCCACCCTATTTGCTCATGAGGAAAAAATTCGTTATTACTATATTCTTAAGTTGTTTCCTTTCTCATTAAAGGGTGATGCTAAGAAATGGTTTAATACTCTTGCTCCTGGTTGTGTGCGTAGTCCCCAGGATATGATATATTACTTCTCTGAAAAATATTTTCCTGCTCATAAGAAACAAGCTACCATACAGGAAATATTTAACTTTGTGCAAATTGAAGAAGAGAATCTCCCTCAAGCTTGGGGGAGGCTTCTCCAACTACTTAATGCTTTACCTGATCATCCTCTTAAGAAAAATGAAATACTTGATATCTTTTATAATGGACTAACCGATGCTTCTAGGGACTACCTACACTACTACAGGCGACCGCTAACGCGACACATGAATCAGAGACCTCGCGACCAAACTATGTGCACTGCATGCATCGCAAACGGTGTAGTAATAAAACCGTCCCAAATAAGACGAACTGTTTGTGATGCCAGAGACATAAAAAATGATTCAGATTAGAGACGCGTGTGCGATACGTGGCATACAGTTGGTCCATATGAACTGGTTGCGATAAGCCAGAACAACAAACATGGTCAGCCAGTTCGAGGTGTGTGCGATACACGGCATATAGTTCACTCGAATGAACTGTTTGTGATTATCCTACACAACAGAAACGGGCAGCCAGTTCGAGATGTGTGCGATGCACGGCATGCGGTTCAGTCGGATGAACTGTTTGCGATTACCCAACACAACAAAAACGGTTCAACTTAACAAGGTGTGTGTGATACGCGGCAAACAGGTCAGTAATCCGAAATGTGTGGGAAGACGGATAACAACATGGATGATTCCTGCTAATAACCCGTGTGTGTTGTGGGCAAACGCTTGCTGGTAAACAATTGTTAGCGATTGATGAAAACATCACCGAAGGGTTCCATAGTTTTATCCGTGTGCGATGTGATTTGCTCAGTCTGCACAACATCAACGCTCTCTGTGTAGAGAACAATATTATTTTGTGTGAATAGTGTGCTTTGTTGGGCACAAGAGATATATGGATCACACCCGTGGGCAAGCAATGTGCGCGCACTCGTCATGCTAGCTCGCGCTTCCTTCTATGCTAAGTATCCATTAATTGATGGTGTTTTATGAACACGCCACCGTTTCCCGCCATTTCCCCATCGGTTTCCCGCCGCCACACAACGATTGCGCATAAGCCTAGGTGGCGTGCGACACACCGAGGCACAAGCGTAGCCTATAGCCCCTCTAGCTACCTTTTGCAAGCATGCCAACCCACCGAAGCGCCGCCTCTGCCATCAACCTCCTCGACGAGGTAAACAAGCAGGCACCACAGCCCGTCGAGGCCAAGGGCGCCCCGGTAACGTGATGGACGACGCCGTGCTGTGCGTCATCGCCTGGGTTGAGCAGACCCTTGGCGGACGGCGCTTCAGCACCATGGATCAAGAAAGGCAACTCAGCGCCGAGAGGCTGTAGCTTGATGCACAACATGATCGGTGGTGCCCCGCAGCGCAAGACAGGCGCGTCCGCGCCGATAGGCTGCGGCTCGCTGCACAGCGAGACCGATGGACCGCCGCAGAGCGAGAGGCGCGGCGCGCCGCACAACAAGAGTGATTCCATCGGTGCTTGCCTCTTGTCGACAAGGCGTTGCAGCTGGCTACACGGGCCGTTAGTAGCCCCATTCCTCGCCAGGAGTGGGCAGAGGCCGTCTGTGCCGTACTAGCACCAGAGGCCGGCCGCACCGTGCTTGCACCAGACGCCGGCCGCGCTGTTCACATGGGTTGCGCCATTTGCCTTGTCCGCGGCCCACTCGATGCCAACGCGCTGGTCGCTAGGCTCGAGCGCCTCCTTGGCCCAGGTGTCCACATAGGCGCAGTACAGGAACATGGCCGTCGCATCCTCGAGCTGGTGATCTCCGATGAAATAGCCAACATGGAGCTTGAGATCGCACTCCAGATGTACCGCGAGCGTGTCAACCGCTTGGACGAACGCCTACACGAGTTCAGGCAGAGGCAAGAGCTACCGTAGGCAGGGGTGGTGGTCATGGACGCGTTTTATTTTGTTGAGTCGTTTCGACGTTGATCGCTATGTATTCCCAACAATCATAATATTGCTCTGTTTATTGCTCTGTTTCAATGTGTGTACTCTGTTTTCCGTTCTTACATATTGTTTTGTTTCAATGTGTATGTTTTCCATTTTGTACATGTGGATGGTAAATAGCTAGATAGAAATTAGTACGAAAACGAACAATATGTGATGATACTTAACTGGGATCCCATACTTAACTACTAAGTACAATGCATAAAATTGAAAATGAACAATACTAAAACTAATAATCCCTCCTTATGCGGCTAGTATTCCGGCAACCCCTCGCTAGCAGCTCCCTGGTGCGCGGCGGCTTCCCAGCGCAGAGGGAGTTCTCCGCTTCCTCTACCTCGCAGCACTTGACGTGTCGATCTGCATCTTGCTAGCGGACGCGCGCGAACGATCTTGCCATTTTGTTGGGCGGCCACCGGAGATCCTCGTCGGTAGCACGCTGGAGCTTATCGGCCCACCTCCACGCAGCGATGAGGCACCTAGCGCCTTTGGCCTTCATGGCGAAGTACCGGCCGTCATCGTACACCTCGTCCGCACGTCGACGCGCCCGCCGCCAAAGCTCCAGCTTCTCCTTTTCCTAGGGGCCTCACGGGCTTCACAGGCCGCCTGGTCCCTGGCACGCTCCTCCGCCAACTCCTTCTTGAATGCCACTTGCCTGGCTTTCTCAGCCGGCGGCAGCGCTTTCCACAGACAAAGATTGTACTGGCCCCAAAACCACTCCAAAGTTGGGGGTTCCGGCGCAACCTTGTCTGGTGGCGCGTAGGGGTCCTCCTCGTCGCTGCTTTGCGCCTGGATGTCCTCGCGGGGCGGCGCCTCCTCCTTGATGGGTGGGCAGATCATCGGCGCCGTGGCAGAGTTTTGTGAGAGAGGGGGAGGCGAGCGAGGAGATAATGTAGATGAGAATGCAGGCGGGACGACGTGGGCGGGGTACTATTTATTGGCGGCCGGAATCTAGATCGACGGGAGCAGTAGAAGCGCCGGTGGCTGGAATTTACGAGTACTATAGCTTGAATTACACACGATTCATGCATCAAAATCTGTGTGTGAAATAAATCGCTGACGGTTCCCAATACTGAACCGCGTCTGATTAATAACCCGCGCCACTCACCTTCCAAACCTCGCGGCGCGAAACAGAGTGCCAATCATGGGGGCCCCAGTTGTCTTGCAAGATATTTACATATTCTTTCCAAATGTTTTGCATGAATGCTTATTTCGTGTTACTCCAATGATATTGTTGGAAAATGTATTACAGAAATGATTTTTCCAACCCATGATGATATTCTGTTGCATGTACATGTAGTTCAAATTCGAATTACGGCCATTAAATGGTTAGAAACTCACTTAATGTCTTAAAAATGTCAAATAACCCCTGAAAATTTCAAAATTTTAGCATGAAAGTTGTATTTGTGGATGTTAACGGTAGAAAAAAAATGCCAAGCCATAAGAGGAAGCCACTGTCGGTTCGTCATCAAACATGCAAATTCTTCCCTCTTGGAACCACGAGCCTTCTCGTGAGATGCTCCGATTTGTGGGAGGTGTGTGCTAAAACTTTCGTCAAAGTGGCCAATTCTTTTACAACAGCATCTTGGTGCCATTTCATGACATCAAACAAGGTTTCGGGTAATTTTGATCATTTTTGAATTTTTTGGAATTTAAAAGCCATGGTTCTCACTGTTTGTGTCCAAGCCTTGACACCAATATGTTTGAAAATTCCTTCCAATTTACTGCACAGGGCATTAACTCGCACACAAGGACATAAATATGATTTTCCAACCCATGATGATATTCTGTTGCATGTACATGTAGTTCAAATTTGAATTACGGCCATTAAATGGTTAGAAACTCACTTGATGTCTTAAAAATGTCAAATAACCCCTGAAAATGTCCAAATTTTAACATGAAAGTTGTATTTGTGGATGTTAATGGTAGAAAAAAAATGCCAAGCCATAAGAGGAAGCCAATGTCAGTTCGTCATCAAACATACATATTCTTCCCTCTCGGAACCACGAGTCTTCTTGTGAGATGCTCCGATTTGTGAGAGGTGTGTGCCAAAACTTTTGTCAAAGTGGCCAATTCTTTTACAACAATATCTTGGTGCCATTTCATGACATCAAGCAAGGTTTCATGTATTTTTGATCATTTTTGAATTTTTTTCGAATTTAAAAGCCATGGTTCTCACTGTTTATGTCCAAGCCTTGACACCAATATGTTTGACAATTCCTTCCAATTTACTGCACAGGGCATTAACTCACACACAAGGACATAAATATGATTTTCCAACACATGATGGTTTACCGTTGCATGTACATGCAGTTCAAATTTGAATTACGGCCATTATATGGCTAGAAACTCACTTAATGTCTTAAAAAGGTCAAATCAACACCGAAAATTTCAAAAATTTAACATGACCATTGCATTAGTGCAAGTTAATAGTAGAAAAAAATTCAGGGTCATACGAGGAAGCGAGCGCCGGTTCGTCATCAAACATGCATTGTTCCCTCTCGGAACCACGTGCCTTCTCGTGAGATGCTCCGATTTGTGGGAGGTCTGTGCCAAAACTTTCGTCAAATTGGCCAATTCTTTTACCACTGCATCTCGGTACCATTTCATGACATCAAGCAAGGTTTCATGTATTTTTGATCATTTTTGAATTTTTTTGGAATCTAAAAGCCTTGGTTCTCACTGTTTGTGTCCAAGCCGTGACACCAATATGTTTGAAAATTCCTACCAATTTACTGCACAAGGCATTAACTCACACACAAGGACACAAATATGATTTTCCAACACATGATGGTTTGCGGTTGCATGTACATGCAGTTCAAATTTGAATTACGGCCATTATATGGCTAGAAACTCACTTAATGTCTTAAAAAGGTTAAATCAACACCGAAAATTTCAAAAATTTAACATGATCGTTGCATTAGTGCATGTTAACGGTAGAAAAAAATTCAGGGTCATACGAGGAAGCAAGCACCGGTTCGTCATCAAACATGCATTGTTCCCTCCCAGAACCACGTCTCTTCTCGTGAGATGCTCCGATTTGTGAGAAGTCTGTGCCAAAACTTTTGTCAAATTGGCCAATTCTTTTACCACTGCATCTCGGTAACATTTCATGGCATCAAGCAAGGTTTCATGTATTTTTGATCATTTTTGAATTTTTTGGAATTTAAAAGCCATGGTTCTCACTGTTTGTGTGCAAGCCGTGACACCAATATGTTTGAAAATTCCTTCCAATTTACTGCACACGGCATTAACACGCACACAAGGACACAAATATGATTTTCCAACCCATGATGGTTTGCCGTTGCATGTACATGCAGTTCAAATTTGAATTACGGCCATTATATTGCTAGGAACTCACTTAATGTCTTAAAAAGGTCAGATGAACCCTGAAAAATTCCAAATTTTAACATGACAGTTGTATCAGTGCATGTTAACGGTGCAAAAAAATTAGAACAATTTACATCACCATCCGTTGCCAGTGTACTCCAAATTAGTCTGCCGCAGGTAATTAAAAATCGACTACATCGCACACAGTTGATCATAAGAACTGTTTGCGATGAAAATTCGCGGGTCTTTTTATGTCTTCCTCCATAAGCTTCGCCGGATTCGTCTGCTCAAGCACTGTTCACCCCCGAATCCTCGAGACCCCGATACCCATTCCCCATCCCCTTCTTGCAAAGAATGACATCGTGGAGGCGCTTCGTGAGGGCCCGTACGGTCGCTGAGTCCTCCCCGAGCGGCTCCGCCTCCACCGAGAGCGCGGCCGCTTCCGCATTGAGCGCGGCCGCATCCGCCGAGAGGGCATTTGCGATAGCCGACAGGGCAGCTGCAGCAGCCGAGATGGCTGCAGCTGTTGCAGCGATGGCGGCTGCAAACGCCGAGAGCGCTCGAGCAGCCGTCCGTGCCGCGGAGGTCGCCCTGGCCCGGGTCGAGGCCATCCACGCCCAGGTCGAGGATGCCCACGCCAAGATATTCCAGGCCTTCTCGGAATCCAGCATGCACCCCACGTCTGAAAAGGTGGCGGAGATGCTTGTCGACGATGCGGCGGCGGTGGCCATGGAGCCCCTGCTTCCTCATGAGATCGCTGAGCGGGAGCTGGAGATGCAAGAGGCGGAGGAGATCGAGGAGCGCCGGGAGGAGGAGTTGCGCGTGGCTAAGGAGGAGGTAGAGAGCCGCCTGTCTGTCGAGGAATCGGCGGTGGAGTACCAACACGAGCTCTGGCACCGCCACTACTACGAGTACTACAACCTTGAGGGCGGCGCCGAGGACGAGGACGACGACACGGTCGACTTCAGCCTGGGCGACGCGGAGTCCACCAGCGGTGGCATGTCACCAGGACAAGTCATCGACATCTCATCTTACACCGGCGAGGCATAGGGCGGCGGCGCGTTGGCGGCTTTGTTTAAATTATGCGTACTTAGCCTTTGCTTATAACGCTGGTCTTTTGTTAGAGCAATGTTTAGGTCAACTGGCTATGTCTAATTACTAAAATTGCTCGATTCAGTAAGTGTGGTCCGTGTGCTGTAGGCTCTTTTCTGTACCCCCCGAAGTTAGCAAGTGATGTTAAATATGCAATGACGTGGATGAGCACTGTACCCAGGGAAATTTCCACCAAAATTCGAGTTCTCAAACTCATCGCATGCGCGTAAAGCAGAAGAAACGTTTGCGATGCACACATATGTTCAAAGTGAAATGTGTCCGATGACACTGCGCGCCAAGTTCCCCCCCCCCCCCGCCACCTTTCGAAATTTTTTGCCTACAGCCGAAATATCTAACTCTTCCCCCCTTCCCACCCCCTTTTCTCCCCGACCACGAGCCACATTTCCCCTGTTTACTCCTTCCTTCCTTCCCAAGATATTGCCGCTTCCTCGCTTGCTTTCCTCGCTCTCGCCGTCTCACATCCGACCACTACGGACGCCATGGTCTTCTTTGACCTCTCCAGCGGTTCATCCTCCTCGGACGAGTATGCCAGCAGCTGGGTATGCCTCTCTCCTCTCTCTCGCCCCCCTAGGCTAGGGTTCTGATTTGTAATAAAGGATTTTAACCCGGAGACCGATTTGAGCCATTTGTTCCTCTTGTAGCTCCCTAGGACCATCACTTGCAAGGAATGGAGTGGGGTAGCTGAAGATCTGCCTGCTCGTTGTCACCATCAATCTCCATGTGTGAAGTTAGTGTCTTTTGAATCTGTGGACAGTGGGAGGAAGTTTCTGGCATGTGCAGAGAAGGTTAGCCCCACTTTCGTTGTTACAAATCATTTGTTAGATGTGATTCAGACACTGTCACTGTGCTATGTTAATATGGATGTGATTAAGACACTGTCAAAGTTTCTACCTAGTATCTAAAAATGTTGCCATCTCATCAGCGATGCCCTGAGAAAATTATTTGGCACCGCTTCAGCAGTTTGTGCACCCAACTTTGCTCCACACATCCGAGCAGCCAAGCAATAAAATACTAATACTTTATGGCAGGAAGGAACTGGGCATCGGAGCAACTAGGTGCTCCGGTTCCCTGAATTTTTCCTCTGGCAACGACTCGGCAGTGCAGGATACCGGTGCCAAATGTAGCAACATTTGATTTGACACCGGTTTTGGCCTACACAGTGGAGGGCCTTTATTGGTATTAGTTCTATGTTATTAAATTTGTGCATGTACATACCTGTTAGTATTAATTTGATGGCATTGAAACACTGTCGTTGTGTTGTTGCAGTTATATTTAGCTTCCTCATAAAATGGTTAATTTGTTATTATTGTACCTGACTAAGAACTTAATTATAGCTTGTGATGTTCCTGAATTTGGTTGTTGTCTCAGTAGCAATTAATTCATTTGCACATTGAACTTTTTGAGAAGATATGTCATAATAAATGTGTTTCTGCAGTTTTTCAAAATATGTATGTGGTGATTTTCTATGTTGCTAGAAACCCATTTTCCCTACAACTGTAACTGATTTAGTTTTTAATATTATAGGATGAACGGAAGTGTTCTTACCTGGAGTGGGTTGATCAAGAGTGGCCACCGTCTTTGAAGATGTGCCTAGCAAAGCTCTGGAGCATGTTTGAGGAAGAGAATAGAGATAGGCTTAGAGAAAATGTTGTCAACGCTAAAGAATATTTCACGGTACTGGAAAAAAAGAGGAAGATGGAGAATGAGCTCAGATTTTTTAAATTAGACTTTGCTAAGATGTGTTTGCGAAGGAGGAGGCACTTTCCCAGTTGGTCAGTGCAAATCAGGTTCTTACTGAACTGAAAGCAGAGGTGGAGAAGACTATTTTGGCTGATCATGCATCAGTCGATTAGGGAAATGAATATATTGTTCTAATATTGTGCTTATGAAGGTGAACTAGCTATATGTTGTACTGTGCTGTTTTCACGTACCTATCGTACTGTGATGTTATAATATATTTATGTGCCTGATATGAAATTGGCAAACAGTTGTTTGATATGAAATGTGATTTTGCTTAATACTGGAATTATTAATAGTAAACTAATAAACCTGCTAAATGGGTCATGGAACTTTACAAACGGTTCTAGCAGCAAAAGCGTGTCTGATATACTTGAATAACGCAAACGGTTTAAAGAGGCAGAGCGTGTGTGATCATTACACCTATCACAAACGAGGCTTTACAGAAAACTGTGTGTGATGTAGATATGAATGGAAACGTTTGTTTGGGATTCACTGTGTGGGATGTGCATACGAACGGAAACGGTTGGCTGGGATTCACTGTGTGGGATGTACATACGACCGGAAACGTTTGTCTGGGATTCACTGTGTGGGTTGTACATACGAACAGAAACGTTTGTCTAGGATTCACTATGTGGGATGTACATACGAACGGAAACGATTGGGCTTGTATAATTGTATGCGATGGCTCGCCCAATCGCACACGAGCTCATTTTGCCCAGCGTGTGTGACCGGAGGACCTATCCCCGACGGTTTCTGGGTCGTGTGGGAAAGACCCCCCTATCGCACACACAGGCAAGGAGACGGTTTAAAACTGTGTCGCGGAAAGGGGTTAAAAACCATTTGTATAGCAGCTCGCTGTACCAGTGCTAGATAGTTGTGATGGTTCTGTTTTCAGGGAACGAACTGTTGGACAGGCAAAAGTACTATTGAATAATATATTGAAAAATGCCGATGATTGGATACTTCCTGAACCACCACCTAAGCCAACTCCGAAGAAGAGAGGTATTATATTCCTCAGTCCAGAAGATATGCAAGAAGCTAAGAAATCTATGAAGGAAAAAGGTATTAAAACTAAAGATGTTAAGAATTTACCACCTATTGAAGAAATACATGGGCTTGACATCCCGACACAGGTAGTGGAGGGAAATTCTCTCACTAGATTTGATGAAGGTGATATTCCGTATAATAAATCTGCTAGTCAATGCCTATATGAATTTGACAATTACGTCATTAAACAGGAACACTTTAATATGTATGTTAGCAATCAACTAAAATGGAATGCCATCATGATTGGACTCTTGAGTGATTTGATGTTTAAAACTGCTAATGATGTTAAATGCTTGAGTAAACATTCTTCTATGGTCCAGACTCAGTTAGAACAAATTGCTAAGTCACAAAATGATTTGCTTGATGAGATGAATAATAAAAAGAATGATCATGCTGTTAGAGTTGTTACTAGAGGAGGTAGCATGACTCAGGATCCTCTATATCCTGAAGGTCATCCTAAAAGAATCGAACAAGATTCTCAAAGAAATAATATTATGCACCTAGTCCATCTAATAAGAAAAAGAAAAAGAAAAATGATAAAACTTTGCATGCTACTAGTGAACCTGAGATAGAAAAACCTCCTGAGAATCATAATGATGTTTCTATTTCTGATGCTGAGACACAATCTGGTAATGAACATCCACCTAGTGATAATGATAATGACAATGATAATGATAATGATGATGTTCATGTTGATGCTCAACCAGATAATGATGTAGAAATAGAACCTGCTGTTGATCTTGATAACCCACATCCTAAATAAAAAAGATATGACAAAAGAGACTTTGTTGCTAGAAAACATGGAAAAGAGAGAGAACCATGGGTTCAAAAACCTATGCCTTTCCCTACTAAACCATCCAAAAACAAGGATGATGAAGATTTTGAGCGCTTTGTTGAAATGCTTAGACCTGTCTTTTTGCGCACTTGCTTGATTGATATGTTGAAAATGTCTCCCTATGCTAAATACATGAAAGCTATTGTCACAAATAAAATAAAAATACCTGAAGCTGAAATTTCCACCATGCTTGCTAATTATTCTTTTAAGGGTGGAATACCTAAGAAACTAGGAGATCCGGGAATACCTACTATACCATGCTCCATCAAAAGAAGTTATGTCAAAACTGCTTTATGTGATTTGGGAGCCGGTGTTAGTGTTATGCCTTTCTCTTTATATAGACGACTTGATTTGAATAAGCTCACACCTACTGAAATATCTTTGCAAATGGCTGATAAATCCACTGCTATACCTATTGGAATTTGCGAGGATGTTCCCGTTGTAGTTGCAAATGTTACTATCTTGACAGACTTTGTTATACTTGATATGCCCGAGGATGACAACATGTCGAATATCCATGGTAGACCCTTTTTGAATACTGCAGGGGCTGTTATTGATTGCAACAAAAGCAAGGTCACTTTTCATGTCATTGGTAATGAGCATACGGTTTATTTTCCAAAGAAACAAAGTTCGGTGAATGGTATCAATTGTATTGAAAAGGTTTCGACAATCACTATTGGGGGATTCAAATTTCCTCTTCCTATGGTTAGAAAGAAATATGAAAGTCTTATTGTTGGGGAGATGCATATCCCCATTGAGGTAACTTAGTGTTATATGAAAATTCTTCGGTTTCATGTCACCCGGAAATAGTTTGTTAATAAGACTTGATCAACCTTATTAATGGATTCCTTTTGAGGGGCACGTGGTCGATAAATTTAGTAAGCACAACTTTCTGTACCCACCTTTTGCTCTCTATTATTTTTAGTTGAATAAAATAAAATGCCATGATTATCCTATTTTCTGAATTTCCCGTGCAACAAAAAAATGGCCCAAAAAATAAAAGTTCTCAGAATGCCTTGAAAATTTAGTATGATTTTTTCCAGAATATTTAAGAATTTTTGGCACTGAACACACCCCAGGGGGGGTGCACCTGTGAGCCACAAGCCCACATGGCACGTCCAGTAGGCTTGTGGGTCCCACAGGGACCCACTCACTTATGCCAGCCACCCATCTCCTTCTTTTTCCTCCAGAAAAAATCAAACTTGCTCCCAAGCCCGTGTTCTCGCTCATTTTGCTGTGATTTTCGATCTCCTTGCTCGGAACTCCGTTTTCGAAACTGTTTTGAGGAATTACTCCTTGGTATGTGACTCCTCCAATGCTCCAATTAGTTTGTGTTCTAGTGCTTTATACTTTGCAAATTTTTGCTGCTGTGGTGACCATGTTTATGAGCTTGCATGTTGAATTTGTATGGTCCAAAGTAGTTTTGACACATGATATAGCTTCTAGATACATGTGGGAGTAGTTGGTATCAATTTTGTTGAGTTTCGTTCACTTTTATTTCGAGTCACTAAAAATTTCAGAAAAATAAAATGCTCAAGTGGAGGTTGAGGGGTTCTTCGAGCAAGAACCCCAAGGAGGCTCCTAAGCCCAAGTATAATCTTCCTCGTGCGGCCGAGGTGCGGCCGTGCGAATGGCCATGCAACACGTTCTTGAGGGATGCGGAGATTTTTGATGATTTCTATCATTTGGCAAACAATGCCGGCATTATCCCGTTCCTCGAAGATAAGTGTGACCAGTACCTTCTCCTCACTAATACTTTCGTGCAAAGCTTTCATTTTCACGCTAGGAGAGATACACCCACAGTGTCATTTAATTTATATGATGTTCCCCAAGAGATGACACTTGAGGAGTTTTGCGAGGTATGCTGTAACACCCCCAGGGGTTAACTACAGTGACCACATGCTAATCATGCCATGTCATCTAATTTTACTAAACCAAGATGCCACTAGTCTCAAATCAAACTTAAATTTAAATTCAAATATAAGTCAAATTAATATTTCTTCAAACTGCAAAACTAAAGTGTTCATAATTTTGCAAATAATCATTAAGTAATTGTAAAATAGAAACCAACATTAATTGTAATATTTAGTTGACCTTAATTAATTAAAACGGTACCCAAAATAGCTCATTAAATCCCTTTTCTTTTAATACAAAATTCAAATGAAATGATATTGCCTCCAAACTTTTTGTGGCAGTACTATATATTGCAGAGTATTTAAATTGACCAATGGCATATTTTATAAAAGTCAATTGCTTGCTAAAGAAAATGCAAACATAAGCTATTAGAGGAAATTGGAAAAAGAAAAAGAGAAAATGGAAAAGCCACTGTGCACTTGGCCCAGTTAACCTAACAGTGCGGCCTGGCCCAGCAGGGCTGGCCTTTCCCTAACCTCTCGCCAGGCCGAGGCCATGGCACTGGCCGCGTGCGCGTGCGCCGTCCACGCCGTGGATGTCGTGCTATCGAGCATCCAGTGCCCCCCTGGTGGATAAGGACGACCCTGGCAACCCTAGACGTAACCCTAACCCAATTGCCCCCTCGCTAACCCCTCTCCCTCTCGGTTCTCCTCGCCCGAGCGTGGACGTCGTCGCGCCGCCGTCATCCACGTGCACCGAAGCATCCCCGTGCCTCCCGCTGGTGTCCAGGAGGCGCGCCTGCCTCGACCTCGTCCTCTCCCTGCATCAAATCGAGCGAAGACGCCGCTACGCCGTCGCCATCGTCCATCTCTTCAACCACGGTCGTCGTCGCCATTTCCGATCGATCTCCGCCACCGGAGCCTCCCCGGCCTCCCCGAGCTCGTCTCTGCCCTCAAAGTGAGCCACCGCGCCGGACGCGCCCTTCCTCTCTCTCTCTCTCGTTGCCCCTAGCCACCCCGACCAACACCACCGCAGCTCCGTCATCGCCGTATCTGGTAGCTGCCGTGGCCATAGCCCGTGGCCGGTGCCGCCAAGCCCCGCATCGCGCTCCTGGCCCTCCCAGGAGGCCAGCGAGCTGTTTAGCTCGAGCGCTAGCGCCTCGCAGGCCCACGCCCGTACCTTGCCGAACTCCGGCCGCCGCTAGGCTCGCCGCAGATGCCACTTTAGCGCACCTCCGGCCATCATGCGACCACCATCCGAACCGCGCGAGCCCCAGCTACCCAACGCACCCACCTGCGCCTCCACCCGTCGCCGGAAACGGCCGGACGGCCAACTCCGGCGCGCTCGGCCTCGTCGCCGGTGACGTTGCCGACGTGGCGCTGACGTGGCCGCCACGTGGCACTGCCTGGGCCACTGGCCAGGGGGCGCAGTGGGTCCCGCTGGCCCGGTTGACCCGGTCAACCCGCTGACTAGGCGGCCCCGTGTCACTGACATGCGGGCCCCGCCTAAATTAAACGAGTTTTATAAATAAATAAAATGTTAATTAATCGGTTAATTAATATGTTAGTTAATTTAATTGCTAATTAGTCACTGACAAGTGGGGCACCCCCCTAATTAATCTTTAATTAGTTTATCTAATCCCTAATTAGCTACTGTGTCACTGACTGGTGGGACCCACAGGTCAGGTTTGACCCGGACCAGCGGGATTTGACCGATGACGTCACTGTGATGTCATGCTAACGTCACCTGCTATTGTTTCGGATAATTCGAATTAAATAATTCCAGAAATTCCAAAAAATGATTAAAACTTTGAAAAATCATATAAAATAAACCGTAACTCGGATGAAAATAATTTATATATGAAAAATGATCAAAAAAATATGAAGAATCCAAATATGCCACCCACATACCTGCCACACCCCTCTAACATACTGAACATGGAACCGTCCCCTCCGGTTTAATGTACCGATAATCACCTGGAGCTGGGAGAACACTCCCGGATAATTTTCCACTCCGACTAACTTGCGTAGTGCTGCATTAGAACACCCCTAGCACTGCATGTTGACATGTCATGCATCCCTGTTGCATTGTTTGCCGTGTATTTATTGTTTCTTCCCCCTCCTTCTCTCCCGATAGACCCTGAGACTGCCGACGACACTGCAGAGTATGACTACGTCGTCGATGACCAGACCCCTTCAGCTGAGCTTCCAGGCAAGCAAAACCCCCTTGATCATCAGATATCGCCCATTCCTTCTCTCTTATGCTTGCATTAGAATTGCTACTGTTGTTGCTCCAATAGCTCCTATTCTGATGCATAGCCTGATTTCGTCGCCTACTGTTGATACCTACCTGCTGTCCCATGATGCTTAGTTAGCTATGCTGTTGATCCATCTTTGGACTTTCACCTTGTCCGTATGCCATGCTTGTTATCGGGCCGTGATCACTCTGGGTGATGATCACGGAAATGCTTACCTATTGCAATACTTTAAACTGCTAAAGTCGGGCCGGCTCCAACAATGCCCGCGAGAGAATAATATTAAAGACGGGTCGGCTCCAAGAGCACCCGCGAGTGATATTGTGGCGGAACGATAGGGCAGGCAGAGACCACCTAGGAGAGAGGTGGGCCTGGTCCTTGATCGTGGTCCGTGGATTACCAAGTCGGGGCGACATGGATCATGTTCGTCTTCGCGAGTTACTAAACACGCCTAACGGATTTGGGTATTTGATCTGAGTTGGCTACGTGCCTATACGCACTACCACCACGTGGGATAATGGTTATGGGACCCTCTACGTTGTATGTATCAGCCGAAAGTTCTTCAGATGTCACAGCTCAGAGATGCGGGCTGATTGTTGGGGTGGGCTGGTTACGTCACTTGTGTATACAGTGTCGCGCCTGGGCCCCGACCACCCACGCAACGTGCAGGAGTGCAAAGGGCGATGGCCCAAGACCCCTTCGCACTTAGGATTTAGACCGGCATGCTGACCTCTCTGCTGAGCCTAGATAGGACTGCGTCGTGTCGATCACCCGAGGCCGGGCATTACCCAGCAAGTGTGTCTGGCCAGATGTGATCGAGCGTGTTGGGTAACAGTAGTGCACCCCTGCAGGGAAGTTATATATTCGAATAGCCATGTCCACGGTAACAGGACGCTCAGAGTTGTATCTTGATTTGCTACAACTACAAATGGATACTATTACACTATTAAATTGATACTACCGCTCTCGGGATCACTTTCTCGTAGGGTAGTCGAGGAAGGATCCCGGGGCATTACTAAAATATGATTGATTATATATTATCTTGTTCTACTCTCTTCTGATGATGCAAGATTGCTTCAAGATGCTAGTCTTCGATAGGCTAGGCCTCTCCCCCCTCTATTCCAGCATTTCTGTAGTTTAGTCCAAAGATATAGCCCCCTTCCTTTGATACCGATGCATAATTAGTATAGTTCTGATGTCAGTCTTGCGAGTACTTTGGATGAGTACTCACGGTTGCTTTGATTAGACGACGGAGCCCAGGAGCAGGAGATCCCCAGAGGCACCTACTACTACGTTGAGCCCGCCGACCAGGAGTAGTTCGGAGGCCCTAGGCAGGAGGCCTTCGCCTTTTCGATCAGTGTCGCTGTTTGTGCTAGCCTTCTTAAGGCAAACTTGACTAACTATGTCTGTACCCAGATATTATTGTTTGTATGACTTATGTATTCGGGTCCTCGTGACCCTTGTTTGTAATATGGAGATTTATGTTTAAATTTGAGTTTAGAGTTGTGTTGTGATATCTTCCCGTGAGTCTCTGATCTCGAGTGTGCACGTTTGCGTGTATGATTAGTGCACGGTCGAGCAGAGGGCGTCACATATGCAAACTTCCCAACGAGGGCAGCCCATTAGAGCCACATCCCAGGGATGTCTCGGAGTTCATCCCTGAGGTTACCTTGGGGGAGTCGAAGGGAGTTTCTGAGGCTAGCGTTGCTAGTTTACATTTCCCTGTTTTGCGCTATTATTCATTATTTGCTGGGAGGTGTTTGATCGGTCGGTGGGAGAGCAGCACACTCAGTTCGCATGACCTTGCTATTTTGCGCCACACTCTTTATGCTGATAGGACCTTCAGTTTGGGTGCTATGGTTGCCCGGCGGTTGCACACCAACCGTTCGAGGGGCGCTATTTATGGTGGTATTTATGCTTCCCATCTCGCGCAACACTTTGAGATCCTTATTAGGCATGACGAGAGGGAAGAGAGGCTTTTACTTGTTATGCATCTTGATTACGAAAGTATGGTTGGGCATGACTTTATTAACAGGGGCCGTAAACGATTTCAGTATAACTTGGTATTCAGTCAGGGTACATGTGAGATTATTACTTTGCCTGCGCCTAGTTTGTTTGATATTCACAGGGGAAGATACATCATCATGCCCGAGGACATTTATGCTTATTGGGGCTTGGACCAGCCCCAAGCACCAGAGCCAGCACCTGACCCGGAGCCGTACCAGGAGCCCATCTATAAGTGGGAGCCGTAGGAGGCCATTTACCAGTGGGATCCTCAGCAGCCTCAGTACTATCCAGGAGGTGCTGATTTCGACCCGTGGCCCTAGTCCAACTTAGGCCAAAAGCCAAAGCTTGGGGGAGTATGTATTTCTCACCGACATTACATTCATGTTCACACACACATTCCAGTTGTCGGTGTTCATCCTTTTTCATTGTATATCCATGCTAGCTTTATTTTCGCCTTCTTCTTGTGTGTTTGAAAAACTTTCAAAAATCCAAAAAAAATAGTTGTAGTTTCTTTCTTGTTTAGTTAATTCATAGTAGTAAAAGAAAACTCAAAAAGATTTCTCGTTTCTTCTTTTGCTTGTTGGGAGCTTTCCCGTGTAAATAGTTTTTCTCGTTTTTCGTTTTTCCTTCGTTAATTTGCTTTCTTCAGAAAAACTAAAAACTCCAAAAATATTTCAGTGTGTTTCTCTGAATTTCTTTTATTTTCGTTGAGTCGTCATAAGGAGAAAGACCACAATGAAAATGTTGAGTGGCCCTCATATGCTTTACTGTTGATCTAACGAAGAGCCACTATTACTTTGTCTTCTCCTTTGAATAAATGTTTGCAGATTCCAGTTTAGTCCACATCACACCTGCACTATTATTATTTTCATATCATTCGGTCGTGCAAGTGAAAGGCAATAATGACGATATTTGATGAAGTGATTGCGGTGAAGAAAAGCTGGTATGAACTCTTCTTGTTTTGTTTTTGTAAATATGTTTAGCTCAGTATTCATGATTCAACATTATTATGAGCAAACATATTTGTGATGACAATTAGAGATTATAGTTGCTCATGCCATGCTTAATAGCTAGGAGTGAATAATGATATATCTTGAGTGTCAACATGCATTAAAATGGTTGTGATGTAGTATGTTAGCATGGTATCTTCCTCTGAGTAATTCGAGTGGCTTGACTTGGCACATGTTCATACATGTAGTTGAATCAAAACCAACATAGCATCCATGATATCTATATTCAGGGTGTTGATATCCTACTCATGCTCGTGTTCAATGTTAATTATTCGCAATGCATGTCTATGACCGTTTTCGCTCTCTAGCTGGTCGCTTCTCAATCTATTTGCTAGCCTTCGCCTGTACTAAGCGGGAATACTGCTTGTGCATCCAAATCCTTAATCCAAAGTTATTCTAGATGAGTCCACTATATCTACCTATATGCGGTATTACTCTGCCGTTCCAAGTAAATTTGCAAGTGCCACCTCTAAATATTCAAACAAACATCTGTTTTGTGTGCCCGTACCGCTCATGGAGCGACATGGGGCGGTCAGTATCTTCCATGCTAAGCGGGTTACTCTTAGATGAGTGTTTATTCACTTGTCATTGCACGAGAGAGGCTGGTAATCGGGATGCCCAGTCCAATGCTCAAACGAAATCATATAATGCAAACAAACTCCCCTGAAAAGTTGTTGGTATGGAGGGCACCCGTGAATTCGGCTAGCCATGGCCTGTGTTGGTACGGTGGATGGGGAGTAAACTTTAATTTTCCGCTTGGGAACTGCCTATAATGCGTTTAGCATGGAAGATATTGAAAACTCTCGGTCGTGACGTTGACAGGAAAAGCATACATCCCAAAATTATTTCCATCTCTAATTTAAGCTTCGAGCTCTGGCACCGCTGCAAATTCATGCTTCCCTCTGCGAAGGGCCTATCCATTTACTTTTATGTCATTTTACTTTTATTGTTGAGTCATCACCCTGTCATTTAAGCACCAGTTGGAGAGCACTATTGTCATTTTTATGCATTGAGTATAGTTAATGTTGGGTGTGACCATGACTGGATATCCTCTACCCTGAATTACAATGTTTAGTAGTTGCTTGAATCTCAGAGGTGCTCTGCATTTATGTTTTGCGGTCTTAGAAAGGGCTAGCGAGATACCATGTTATCATATTATATCATGATTGTTTTGACAAAGTGTTGGCATCCGAGATATCTTATTATTGCTCGCTAGTTGGTTATGTTATTGCCATGAGTAAATGTGAGACCTAAGTGTTATCATCAATATGGTTAGTTCATAATCTTTGCTGAAAACTTGGATGCTAGTTAAGTATATATATAGACAACAAGAACAAAAGAGTTTGTAAAAGTTTTTCTTCATCACTTTCAGTTTGTCAACTGAATTGCTTGAGGACAAGCAATGAGTTAAGCTTGGGGGGAGTTGATACGTCCCAAACGTATCTACTTTTCCAAACACTTTTGCTCTGGTTTTGGACTCTAATTTGCATGATTTGAATGGAACTAACCCGGACTGACGTTGCTTTCAGCAGAATTGCCATGGTGTTGTTTTTGTGCAGAAATAAAAGTTCTCGGATGGACCTGAAAATTTACGGAGAATTATTTCAGAATATATAAAAATACTGGCACAAAGATCCACCAGAGCGGGGCCACCAGGCGCCACAAGCCTGGGGGCGCCCACCCCCCAGGGCGCGCCTGGCAGGCTTGTGGTCCCCTGGCAGCTCCGTTTACCCTAATTCCAGTGCTATAAGTACCTATTCATGGAGAAAAAAATCAGAGAGAAAGAATCATCGCGTTTTATGATACGGAGCCGCCGCCACCTCCTGTTCTTCATCGGGAGGGCTGATCTGGAGTCCGTTCGGGGCTCCGGAGAGGGGGATTCGATGTCGATGTCGTCATCAACCATCCTCCATCATCAATTTCATGATGCTCACCGCCGTGTGTGAGTAATTTCTTCGTAGGCTTGCTGGACGGTGATGGGTTGGATGAGATTTACCATGTAATCGAGTCAATTTGTTAGGCTTTGATCCCTAGTATCCACTATGTTCTGAGATTGATGTTGCTATGACTTTGCGAGTGCCATGGTTTCAGATCTGAACCTTTATGTTTTCATGAATATATTTGAGTTCTTGATCCTATCTTGCAAGTTATACGCACCTATTACGTGTCATGATCCGCATACCCCAAGGTGACAATAATTGGGATTCTTTCCGGTGATTGCCGTAGTTTGAGGAGTTCATGTATTCACGATGTGTTAATGCTTTGTTCCGGTTCTCTATTAAAAGGAGACCTTAATATCCCTTAGATTACCTTATGGACCCCGCTGTCATGGCAGGGTAGGACAAAAGATGTCATGCAAGTTCTTACTATAAGCAAGTATGACTATATACGGAATACATGCCTACATTACATTGATGAATTGGAGCTATTGTGTATCGCCCTAGGTTGTGACTGTTATATGATGAATGTCATCCAACATAATTATCCATCATCGATCCAATGCCTACACTTTTTGCATATTGAACTTTGCTAAGTTACTTTCGTTACTGCTGCTGTTACAATCACTACAAAACTGCTACTGTTATTGTCTCTGTTACTATTGCTACTGTTACTACTACTATTGAAACTATCATACTACTGTGCTACTAAACACTTTGCTACAGATATTTAGTTCTCCAGGTGTGGTTGAATTGACAAATCAACTGCTAATACTCGCAAGTATTCTTTGGCTCCCCTTGTGTCGAATCAATAAATCTGGGTGAAATACTACCCGCGAAAACTGTTGCGATCCCCTATACTTGTGGGTTATCTAGAGTGAGCATCATGGAATTGTTGATGAAGAAGGCTTGATGATAACGACGGCGACGAATCCCCCTCTCCGGAGCCCCAAATGGACTCCAGATCAGCCCTCCTGATGAAGAACAAGTGGTGGCGGCGGCTCTGTATCGTAAAACGTGATGATTCTTTCTCTCTGACTTTTATCTCCGCGAGACGGTACTTATGGACTTGGAGGTAGGGAAAACGGAGGCTCTAGGGGCCCACAAGCTCAGGTGGTGCGCCTTAGGGGGGGCACGCCACCTGAGCTTGTGGCTCTGTGGTGGGCCCCCTTGATACGTCTCCAACGTATCTATAATTTTTGATTGTTCCATGCTATTATAGAATCAATCTTGGATGTTTTTTTATGTAATTATATATCATTTTTTGGGACTAACCTATTAACCTAGTGCCCAGTGCCAGTTGTTGTTTTCTGCTTGTTTTTGGATTTTCAGGAAATCAGTACCAAACGAAGTCCAAATGCCACGAAACTTTTTGACAATTTTTTTCTGGACAAAAGAGACCCTGGAAGCTTTGGGAGGAAGCTAGAAGCCTCACGAGGAGGCCACAAGGCAACAGGGCGCGGCCCTAGGGGGGCGCGCCCTGATGCCTTTTGGGCCCCTCATGGCTCCTTATGACCTAATTCCACTTCTATCAATTCTCAAATATTCGAAAACCATCAGAGAGCCAGACAAGAAAACCCTACCGCCGCCGCAAGCCTCTGTTCTTCCGCGATCCCATCTGGAGGCCTTTTCCGGTACTCTGTCGGAGGGGGAATCGATCATAGAGGGCTTCTTCATCAACCTTGTTGCCGTTCCGATGATGTCTGAGTAGTTTACCACAGACCTTGTTCATAGCTAGTAGTTTACCACAGATGATGTGTGAGTAGTTTACCACAGATCACAGAGGGCTTCTTCATCAACCTTGTTGCCCTTCTGATGAGGTGTGAGTAGTTTACCATAGACCTACGGGTCCATAGCTAGTAGCTAGATGGCTTCTTCTCTCTCTTTGATCTTCAATACCATGTTCTCCTCGATGTTCTTGGAGTTCTATCCGATGTAATCTTCTTTTGCGGTGTGTTTGTTGGGATCCGATGAATTGTCAGTTTATGATCAGATTATTCATGAGAAGTATTTGAGTCTTCTCTGAACTCTTTTATGCATGATTGTTATAGCTTTGTATTTCTCTCCGATCTATCCGTTTGGTTTGGCCAACTAGATTGATTTATCTTGCAATGGGAGAGGTGCTTTGTGATGGGTTCAATCTTGCGGTGCTCAATCCCAGTGACAGAAAGGGACATGACACGTATTTGTATTGTTGCCATTAAGGATAAAAAGATGGGTTTTAATCATATTGCTTGAGTTTACTTTGTATACATCATGTCATCTTGCTTAAGGCATTACTCTGTTTTATACTTAATACCCAAGATGCATGCTGGATAGCGGTCGATGGGTGGAGTAATAGTAGTAGATGCAGGCAGGAGTCGGTCTACTTGTCTCGGACGTGATGCCTATATACATCATCATTGCCATGAATCCGTCATAATTATTTGATTTTCTATCAATTGCCCAATAGTAATTTGTTTACCCACCGTATGTTCTGTGCTCGAGAGAGAAGCCTCTAGTGAAAACTATGGCCCCCGGGTCTATCTTTATCATATATTAAAATCCAAAAATACCTTGCTGCAATTTATTTACTTTTATTTTATTTTGCAATTTACTTTTTATCTATCACTATCAGAATTAATCCTTGCAAATAACCGCTAAGGGGATTGACAACCCTCTTATTTGCGTTGGGTGCAAGTTTTTGCTTTTGTGTGTGTAGGTGCTGCTAAAGGGGTTTTGTGTGGTTCTCCTACTGGATTGATAACCTTGGTTCTTAACTGAGGTAAATACTTATCTCTACTATACTGCATCATCCTCTCCTCTTCGGGGAAATACCAACGCAGTCTACAAGTAGCACCCCTCCAGTAGATCTTTTTGCCAGTGTTTTTTATACATTGCAGAAAAATTCTCAGTAAATTTTCAGCCAATCCGAGAACTTTTATTTCTACACAAAAACAACAGCATGGTATCTGCTGAAAACAACGTCAATCCGGGTTAGTTTCATTCAAATCATGCAAATTAGAGTCCAAAACAAGAGCAAAAGTTTTTGGAAAAGTCGATACGTTGGAGACGTATCAACTTCCCCAAGCTTAACTCATTGCTTGTCCTCAAGCAATTCAGTTGATAAACTAAAAGTGATAAAGAAAGACTTTTACAAACTCTTTTGTTTTGTTGCCGTATATAAGCTTAGCTAGTAACCAAGTTTTCAGCAAAGATCATAAGATAACCATGTGAATAATGACACTTAGATTTCATATTTACTCATGACAATGGCATAATCAACTAGTGAGCAATAATAACATATCTCAAATGCCAACAATTTGTCAAAACAATCATGATATAATATGATAACATGGTATCTCGCTAGCCCTTTCTGAGACTGCAAAACATAAATGAAGAGCACCTCTGAAATTCAAGCAGCTACTAAACATTGTAATTCAGGGTACAAGAGATCCAGTCATGATCATATTCAACATTAACTAGACTCAATGCATGTTAAACTAAGAATGACATATTGCTCTCTAGGTTGGTGCTTGAATGAGAAGGTGATGACTCAATGACAAAAGTAAATAACATGAAAGTAAATAGATAGGCCCTTCGCAGAGGGAAGCAGAGATATGAAGCAGTGCCAGAGCTCAGAGCTTAAAACAGAGATGAATACATTTTGAGAGGTGCGCTTTTCCTGTCAATGTCACGACAAAGGATTTCAACATCCTCCATGCTAAAAACATTATCGGCAGTTCCCATGCAGAAATGTAAAGGTTTACTCCCCCACAACCATACAAACACAAGCCATGGCTAGTCGAATCCTCGGGTGCCCTCCAAATGATCAACTTTCCGGGGGAGTTTGTTTTATTATCTTTTTCTTTGTTTTCATTTAACAGGACTGGGCATCCCTAGTACCAGCCTCTCTCGTGCAAGACGAGTGAATAAACTCTCGTCGTGAGAATAACCCGCTTAGCATGGAAGATATTGACTGCCCCGTCGCTCCATGAGCAGTACGGGCACACAAAACAGATGTTTATTTGAATGATTAGAGATGGCACATGCACATTTACTTGGAACGGCAGGGTAATACCGCATATAGGTAGATATGGTGGACTCTTTTGGCATAACTTTAGGTTTTCATGAATTTGGATGCACAAGCAGTATTCCCACTTAGTACAGGCAAATGCTAGCAAATAGATTGAGAAGCGACCAACAAGAGAGCGACAATGGTCATAATCATGCATTGCGAATAATTGACATTGAACATGAGCATGAGTAGGATATAAACACCCTGAATATAAATATCATGAAGGCTGCATTGGTTTTGAATCAGCTACATGTGTGAACATGTGCCAAGTCAAGCCACTTGAAATTTTCAGAGGAGGATACCATCCTAACATACTACATCATAATCATTTTCATACATGTTGACACACAAGATAAATCATTATCCACTCCTAGCTACTTAAGCATGGCATGAGAAACTATGATCTCTAATTGTCATCACAAACATGTTTACTCATAATATGCTGAATCATGGATACTGAGCTAAACATATTTACAAAAATGAAAACAAGAAGAGTTCATACCGGCCTTTCTTTGCCACAGTCACTTCATAAAATCATCATCATTATTGCCTTTCACTTGCACGACCGAATGATGTGAAAATAATAATGGTGCAAGGGTGTCATGGACTAAGCTGAAATCTGCAAACACTTTATTCAAAGGAGAAGACAAGGTAATATTGGCTCTTTCGTTAGATCAAAGGTAATGCATATGAGAGCCACTCAACAACTCCTACGAAGTCTTCTCCAAACGACGACTCAAGGAAAAGAAAAGAATTTCAAAGAAACACACTAAAATGTTTTTGGAGTTTTTGGTTTTTCTGAAGAAAGCAAACGAAAGAACAAAAACGAGAAAAACTATTTACAACGAAAAACTCCCAACAAACAACAAAAGAAGAAATGAGAAATCTTTTTGGGTTTTCTTTTAACACTACGAACCAACTAAACAACAAAGAAAACCGAAAAGAAGCAAGAAATATTTTTGGATTTTCGAAAAAAAAATAAACACACAAGAGGAAAAATAAATAAAACGAAGCATGGATATACAATGGAAACGATGAACACCGACAACTGAAATGAATGTGTGATGCATGAATGAAATGTCAGTGAGAATACGTACTCCCCCAAGCTTAGGCTTTTGGCCTAACTTGGTCTACGGCCACTGCTGGCCTAGGTAGAACTCGTAGCGATAGTTCTGGTCGTACTCAAGTGCAGCAGCCACTGCCTGGTGGGCGGCCTCACTCCGACGAGCGGCCTCCTTTGTTGCCCGGTATGCCTCAGCCTCCTCCTCATGTATATAATATCTTTGTTTTTCCTGAAAGTTAAAGAAGGCAGGGGCAGGCAAAGTAACATGGATAACACGGTTCTTATTAAAGATTAGCCTGTATCAAAATGGTGGGTTCCCCCTTTCGAGAAATTGATGGCGGACCATAGCATCACAATCAAGGTAACTAGTAGGCAACTGATGGTCGTTTTCTCTAACAGCTATTCCAAGGTAAGCAGCTAACCGGGTGGCGTAAATCCCACCATAAAGGATCACCATCAAAAGAGTTTTTATTTATGTGACGCGCAATGATGGCCCCAAGATTAAATTTCCTATCACCCAGTACAACACTTTTAAGAATACCTAAATCAGGAGCACAAGTGGTACTGAGGTCATGTTTACCGGTTATGCATCTTCCTACGAACAGAGCAAATGGCAGGAAAATGAATGCTTCCAACTCTAGCTTGCGTTACGTCTAGTTTCCCCTCGCGTAATACTCATGAGAAATTCATTACAATCAGATTTATGGGGTTCAAGGCAAGTACCCCAAAAGGGAATTCTACAAGTAGTACAAAATTCTTGAACACTCATGCGGTAAGATTTTTCATAAAGATTGAAGATAACATCATGAGAAGAGAAGTGAGATACATACTTGAAGATCATGAAGGCATCGGGCGACCATTCACAAGCTCGGCATTTATCTGATGGGAAATCTGTCAGCTCGGCATTTTGTACGTACATGTCAAATTCTTCCTTGATGCCATCATCGATCATGAAGGCATCGGGCGACCATTCACAAGCTTTCACAATGGCATCCCGAAAGGGCTCGAGGTCTGGCTCGCAAAATGCAGGCTTTGGGGAACTCTTGCTCGAAGAACCCCCGGAGAAGACCCTCCTCAACATTTTCTTTCTCTGAAAAGTTTCTGAAATTTTTAGTCCCCAAATAAAAAGTGAACAAAACGCAACAAAATCGATAGCAACTACTCCCACAAGGGCCTAGAGGATATATCATGCATCAAAACTACTTAGAACCAAATAAATTCAACATGCAAGCTGATATTCATGGTCACCAACAGTAGCAAAATATAATCCACTAGAACAAAAACTAATTTGACCGTCGGCGGAGTCACATACCAAGGTGCAATTCCTTCGAACAGTTTCAGAAATGGAGCTCCGAGCAAGGAGATCGAAAATCTCACGAAAATGAGCAAGAACACGGGAATGCAAACAAGGATGATTTTTTCTGGAGGTGGAAGAAGGCTGTGGGCATGGGCACTAAGTTAGTGGGTCCCTGTGGGGCCCACAAGCCTGCATGGCGCGCCCAGGGGGGTAGGCATGCCATGTGAGCTTGTGGCTCACTGGTGCACCCCCCTGGGGTGTGTTCAGTGCCCAAAATTCTTATATATTCGGGAAAAATCATACTAAATTTTTAGGACATTCTAAGAACTTTTATTTTTGGGACATTTTTTTATTGCACGGGTAATTCAGAAAACAGGATAAACATGGCACTTTGCTTTATTAAACTATAAATAACAGAGAGTAAACTATAAGTACAGAAGGTTGTGCTTACTAAATTCATCGACCACATGCCCCTCAAAAAGAATCCATTAATAAGGTTGATCAGGTCTTATTAACAAACTATCTCCGAGTGATATGAAACCGAAGAACTTTTGTATGACACTAAGTTGCCTCAACCGGGATATACATTTCCCCAACAATAAGAGTTTGATATTTCTTTTCGGGAGTCGGAAGAGGAAATTCAAAACCTCCAATAGTGATTGTCATAATTCTTTCAATAGATTTGATACTATTTGCTTGGTGTTGTTTCTTCAGAAATATACCGTATGCTCATTACCATTAACATGAAAAGTGACCTTGCTTTTGTTGCAATCAATAACAGTCCTGCGGTATTCAAAAAGGGTCTACCAAGGATAATCGACATGTTGTCGTCCTCGGGCATATCAAGAATAACAAAGTCCGTTAAGATGGTAACATTAGCAACAACAACGGGAACATCCTCACAAATACCAATGGGTAAAGCACTTGATTTATAAGCCATTTGCAAAGAAATTTCAGTAGGTGTCAACTTATTCAAGTCAAGTCTTCTATATAGAGAAAAAGACATAACACTGATACCATCCCCTAAATCACATAAAGCAGTTCTAACATAATTGTTTTTGATAGAGCATGGTATAGTAGGTATTCCTAGATCTCCTAACTTTTGAGGTATTTTTCCTTTAAATGAATAATTTGCAAGCATAGTGGAAATTTTAGCTTCAGGTATTTTCCTTTTATTTGTGACAATATCTTTCATATACTTTGCATATGGAGGCATTTTCATAATTTCAGTCAAAGGAGTTCTCAGATACAAAGGTCTAAGCATTTCAACAAAGCGAATAAAAGCCTCTTTATCGCTATATTTCACAGCCTTACTAGGGAATGGCATAGGTTTTTTAACCTACGGTTCTCTTTACTTACCGTGTTTTCTAGCAACAAAGTCTTTTTTGTCATATCTTTTATTCTTAGGAGGTGGGTTATCAAGCTCAACTGCAGGTTCTATTTCTACTTCATTATCATATTCCTTATTATTATCTGGTGGAGCATCAATATGATCATCATTAGCATCATTATATCATTATCACTAGGTGTATGCTCATTACCAGATTGTGTCTCAGCATCAGAAATAGAAACATCATTAGGATTCTCAAGAGGTTTTTCTACAACAGGTTCACTAGAAGCATGCAAAGTTTTATCCTTTTTCTTTTTCTTCTTCCTAGGTGAACTAGGTACATCCTTATTAATTCTCCGAGAATCTTGCTCAATTCTTTTAGGATGACCTTCAGGATATAGAGGATCCTGAGTCATTTTACCACCTCTAGTAACTACTCTAATTGTATGATCATTCATTTTATTATTCATTTCAATTAGCAAATCATTCTGTGATTTAGAAACTTGTTCTAACTGAGTTTCAACCATACATGCATGTTTACATAAGCCTTTAACATCATTAGCAACTCTAATCATCATATCACCCAAACGTTCAATCATGACAGCATTATGTTTCAATTGATCACTAGTTTGCATATTGAAGTTTTCTTGATTAACAATGAAATTATCAAATTCATACAAACACTGGCTAGGAGACTTATTATATGGAATATCACCTTCATCAAATCTACGAAGAGAATTTACCTCCACTACCTGTGTCGGGATATCAAGTCCATGGATTTCGTCGATCGGCGGTAAATTCTTAACATCTTCAGATTTAATACCCTTTTCTTTCATAGATTTCATTGCTTCTTGCATATCTTCTGGACTGGGGAATAGAGTACCTCTCTTCTTTGGAGTTGGTTTAGGAGGTGGTTCAGGGAGTGTCCAATCATCGGCATTCCTCAATATATTATCCAGTAATTCCTGAGCCTGTTCAACAGTTTGCTCTCTGAAAACACAGCCATCACAATTATCTAGGTAGTCCCTAGAAGCATCGGTTAGCCCATTATAAAATATATCAAGTATTTCATTTTTCTTAAGAGGACGATCAGGCAAAGCATTTAATAATTGGAGAAGCCTCCCCCAAGCTTGAGGGAGATGTTCTTCCTCAGATTGCACAAAGTTATAAATTTCCTGTAAGGCAGCTTGTTTCTTATGAGCAGGAAAATATTTTTCAGTGAAGTAATATATCATATCCTGGGGACTACGCACACAACTAGGAGCAAGAGTATTAAACCATTCTTTAGCATCACCCTTTAATGAGAAAGGAAACAATTTAAGAATATAGTAGTTGCAAATCCTTTCTGCTTGAGCAAATAGGGTGGCAATGTCATTTAATTTAGTAAGATGTGCCACAACAGTTTTAGTTTCATAACCATGAAAAGGATCTGATTCTACTAAAGTAATAAGTTCAGGATCAACAGAGAATTCATAATCATTATCAGTAACAAAGATATGAGAGGTTGCAAACTTAGGATCATATTTCATTTTCTCTATCATAGCCTTTTCTTTCAGCTTACATAGTAATTTCTTAAGATCCTCTCTATCATTACAAGCAAGAAATTCTCTAGCAATCTCCCCATCCATAACATATCCCTCAGGTACATTAGGCATTCCAAATCTAGTAGGAGAGATAGGCATAATACGTGAATCATAGTTTTCATCAGTTTCAGTTTTCTCAAGTTCTTTAGATTTAGCAATTTGTTCATCAAGAAATTCACCTAGTGGCACAGTTTCATCAAGCAAGGTGCTAGCATCATCACGAGTATCATTTATAACAGAAGTAGTATCATCAATTACTTGCGACATATCATATTGAATAGCAGGTGGCGGTGTCGCAAGTCTACTTAAAACAGAAGGTGAATCAAGTGCAGAGCTAGATGGCAGTTCCTTACCTCCCCTCGTCTTAGAGGGTACGATCTTGGTCTTAGAGTCTTTCAGATTCTTCATTGTGATCAGCAGATATATAATTCCCAAGTGAACTCAATAAATAAAGCTATGCTCCCCGGCAACGGCACCAGAAAAAGGTCTTGATAACCCACAAGTATAGGGGATCGCGACAGTCTTCGAGGGTAGTATTTCACCCAAATTTATTGATTCGACACAAGGGGAGCCAAAGAATATTTATGAGCCTTAGCTGTTGAGTTGTAAATTCAACCACACCTAGAAAGTAATATTGCTGCAGCAAAATATTTAGTAGCACAGTAGTATGATAGTTTGATAGTTGCGGTAACAGTAGCAATAGTAACGGTGACAGTAGCAGTTTTGTAGTAATTGTAACAGCAGCAACAACAGTAGTAACTTAGAAAAGATCAATATGAGCAAAGCGTAGGCATTGGATCAGCGATGGATATTTGTGTGGATGGATTCATCATGTAACAGTCACAACCTAAAGCGATGCACAATCAATTCAATGTAGGCATGTATTCCATATATAGTCATACGTGCTTATAATAAAAACTTGCACGACATCTTTTGTCCTACCCTCCCGTGGCAGCGGGGTCCCTAAGGAAATCTAAGGGATATTAAGGCCTCCTTTTAATAGAGAACCGGAACAAAGCATTAACATATGGTGAATACATGAACTCCTTGAATTACAGTCATCCCCGGAGAGTATCCCAATTATTGTCACCTTGGGGTCTACGAATCAGAACAATAACAAGTGCATATAACTAGCAGATAGGATCAAGAACTCAAATATATTGATGATAACATAAAGGGTTCAGATCTGAAATCATGGCACTCGGCCCCTAGTGACAAGCATTAAGCATAGCAAAGTCATTGCAACATCAATCTCAGAACATAGTGGATACTATGGATCAAGCCCTAACAAATTGACTCGATTACATGATAAATCTCATCCATATCCATTGCCGTCCAGCAAGCCTACGAAGGGATTACTCACTCCCGGTGGTGAGCATCATGGAATTGTTGATGGAGAAGGGTTGATGATGACGACGGTGACGAATCCCCCTCTCCGGAGCCCCGAACGGACTCCAGATCAGCCCTCCTGATGAAGAACAGGAGGTGGCGGCGACTCTGTATCATAAAATGTAATGATTCTTTCTTTTTGATTTTTTTCTCCCCGAGACAGTACTTATGGACTTGGAGGTAGGGCAAACGGAGGCTCGAGGTGCCCACAAGCTCAGGTGGCGCGCCTTAGGGGGGGCACCACCTGAGCTTGTGGCTCTGTGGTGGCCTCCCTCCAGTAGATCTTTTCGCCATATTTTTTATATATTCCAGAAAAATTCTCTGTAAATTTTTAGCCCAATCCGAGAACTTTTATTTCTGCACAACAACAACACCATGGCAGTTCTGCTGAAAACATCGTTAGTCTGGGTTAGTTTCATTCAAATCATGCAAATTAGAGTCCAAAACAAGAGCAAAAGTGTTTGGAAAAGTCGATACCTTGGAGACGTATCAGTACTCAGATAATATTTACTTTCATGACTGATGTATTATGGGTCCTCGTGACCCGGGCTTGTAATATAAAGATTTATGTCGTAGAGTTGTGTTGTGATATTAACGTGAGTCACCGTTCGTGATCGTGCATGATGTGTGTATGATTAGTGCATGATTATAAACGGGGGCGTCACACAAATATAGGGGAGCAATCATAGTCCTTTCGATAAGTGAGAGTGTCAAACCCAACGAGGAGCAGAAGGAGTCGATAAGCGGTTTTCAGCAAGGTATTTTCTGCAAGTGCCGTAGGATAGTTTTGATAGTAAGTGTGATAGCAAGATAATTGATAGCAAGTAGCAAGTAACCAAAGTAACAAGGTGTAGCAAGGTGGCTCAATCCTTATTAATGCCAAGGACAAGCCGGAGTAACTTCTTATAGGGATCAAATGCTCTTGAGGACACACGGGAATTCGTCTAGTTACTTTCACCACAATTCGTTGACTCACGTTCATTGCTTTGATAAGTTGTTATGTGGGTGGATCGGAGCTAAGGTGTTATTCTTACTTGAATAGACAACCTACTTATGATTATCCCCTCCATGCAAGCATCCGCAAATACAAGAGAAGAATTAAGATAAATCTAACCATAGTATTAAACATAAGGATCCAAAACAGCCCCTTACGGAACAACTCATAAATTGGGGATTAGGTTTCAGTCACTCCTGCAACCCATCATCTACAAACTAATTCCTCAATGCCTTCCCCTAGGCCCAAACATGGTGAAGTGTCATGTAGTTGACGTTCACACGACACCACTAGAGGAAGAACAACATAACATATCATCAAAACATTGAACGGAAACCAACTTCACATGATTACTAATAACAAGACTTCTCACATGTCCTAAAAAACAAAAAGAACTACTCACAAATCATAATTATGTTCATGATCAGAGGATATAAATATGTGATTAACAATCTGAACATATAATCTTCCACCAAGTAAACCAAATAGCATCAACTACAAGATGTCACTACTGCAGGATGGTCCTAACGTGACACATGTATACGAGACCAATCAACCAATCTATGTGCGATGCATTAATCGCAAACAGTACCGTAATAAAACCGTCACCAATAAAACAAACTATGTGTGATGGCGAATCCATCAAGCATGATTCGAAAAAGATTTGCGCGTGCGAATCATGGCATACAGTTGATCCATACGAACTATTTGCGATGAGCCAAATCAACAGAAATGGTCAGCCATATCAAGGTGTGTGTGATAGATGGCATATAGTTCACTCGGATGAACCGTTTGCGATGATCCAAAAGAACACAAACGATTAGCCAGATCAAGGTGTGTGCGATAGACGACATACAATTCACTTGGATGAACTGTTTGTGATGAGCTAAAACAACAGAAACGGTCAGCCAGATCAAGGAGTCTACGATAGACGGGCACACATTCTAATTAAAAGAATCATGCATGATGGTAATAACAAGCGCGCACGGTTGATGGAACAAGTCGTGTGCTAACATCGCCGATTGCGGTGCATCCTAGGGCGCACACGCCACGTACGCATCCGAGAACGCATGCCCACGTTACGTCATCCAGGAATCGTGCCACACTTCAAAACCGGAACCATAAATAAAATTTGAGCTTGTTTCCCATCACATTCCAAATTACCACGCTATATTTAATTGCAAACCTGTTCACACCGATCAAAATCTAAACGTTTTCCCACTTAGAAGCTTATTACTAGGTTATAAATACTACCTACTCGAAAATGACTGCACATTCCTCCTCAATTCCTCATCAACAAACAAACAAGTCTTTCTTCGTCATTCCTTACGTCTGCCATGGCCCATAGGAGGAGTTCTTGGTCGAGAAATGACCAGGGAGCGGCGAGCATGGAAGCGGAAGCAGCAGAGATGTCCCGCCTTGACGCGATAGCAGCTGAGAGATCCCGCCGCACCACCAAAATAGCACAGAGGTCCCACCATGCCGCCAAAGTAGCACAGAGGTCCTGCCATGCTGCCGAAGTAGCAGAGATGTCCTGCCGCGCCGCGGAAGCAGCAGAGAGATCCTGCAGCGCCACGGCGGCCTGGAAAGGTCTCTCGTGGGAAGGCGAGGGCTCTCACAGGCACATGCACGCTGAGCTCAATAAGCTGAAGGATGAGATCTCCGGCTGGGCGAAGCTGTAGGAGGAGATCAATGCCTCATTTGATAAGGCGACCGGCGTCATCCGGGGACTAAGGGATGACAAGGCGAAGCTCCACACCCAGCGCGGCCTGCTGAGGGTGAAGATCGCCGGCAGGGCGAAGCAGCACGAGGAGAGCACTGCCTTGTTGAAGAAGACGGCCGCCATGGTCGAGAAAATTATGGATGAGAATGCCAACCTCTGCATCGAGCGCAAAAGGCTGGTGGAGGAATCCATGGCTGCTGTCAAGCGAAGTATTGAGGATGTGAAAGAGATCATCGCTGCTCGCCGCAAGAACTCCTTCTCCATGGACGCAATGACGAAGATGGCGGAGGAGAGGCGAAAAGAGATGAAGGTCATGGAGGCAATGAAGAAGGAGTTGGAGGAACTCCGTACCCTGCAGCAACCCATCAATAAGTAGAGATTAGTGACCCAGATTGTTGTCTACGTCTTCTTCCTTCTTCTTTTGCCCCTGTGTCTTTCAGGCGTTGCCTCCTGAATATGTAAGACAATTACTATCCATTGCCATTGTCATCATATATATCAGTCTTGCTAAGTCTCAGTCGACTGAGACTTCGTTAAGTTTCGGTCGAGGCTATGTCCATGAGATCTTACATCAAGATCCGTGCAAAATTTTGTTTTAAAAATTTCTTTTTTCTCTCTTAAATCTCAGTCGACTGAGACCTAGCCACACCATTAAGCGCCTATAAAATAGGGGCTTGGGCGCCATTAGTGGAGAAGTTGGGAGCGAGGTGGGCGGCGGATGGAGGTCAAAGGGTTCGCCTCCCGGTGAGCCTGTGCAGCGGTCTGCTCACACGCCTCCCGTCTACTCAAATAGCTAATCCGCACGACGCCTCCAAGCCAATAAAAATGGGGACGTGTGGCGACACATAAATGGTTAGTAGAACACCCACTGTTTGAATAATACTTGTGTTTCCAATTGTAACGTGGCAACTCTTTGTTCCAAAATGACTTTGTTGGTTGTTAATGTGTGCACCTTCAAAAAATCTGATTTTTTTTACCACGGTATGTTGGTGCCATGTCAAGGCAACATGCCAAGTTTCATGATTTTCAGGCAAGTTTTGGATTTACAGGAATTTAAAACCCAAGTTTCTTAATGTTTTCGACCGAGCCACGACGCCCAGATGTTTGAAATTCATTCTCATTTCTTGCATGGGACCTAAACATTCACCCAATGACACATGTATGATTTTTTCAACCCATTTTGGTGCATTGGAGCATGTGCATGTAGTTCAAATTTGAATTATGCACATTAAATGCCTAGAAAACTCAATTAATGTATAAAAAAAGCCAAACAAACTTGGAATAATTCCAAATTTTAGCACGACACTCCTATTGGTCTATGTTGCCCCTGTGAAAAAAATCATGGCAGGAAGAGGCATCGTATTTCGTTTCGCCCACAAAGGTGACACGTTCCCTATCGGAACCATGAGGCTTCTTCAGAGAAGCTCTGGTTTGTACGAAGCTTATACCAAAACTTGTCCCACATCGAACAATTTTTTTACCACGGCATGTTGGTGACCTGTCAACACACCATGCCAAGTTTCATGATTTTCAGGCGAGTTTGGGATTTACAGGAATTTAAAAACCAAGTTTGTCAATGTTTTCGGCCGAGCCACGACGCCCGGATGTTTGAAATTCATTCCCATTTCTTGCATGGGACCTAAACATTCACCCAAGGACACATATATGATTTTTCAATCCATTTTGGTGCACTGAAGCATGTGCCTATAGTTCAAATTTGAATTATGCACATTAAATGCCTAGAAAACTCAATTAATGTATAAAAAAGGCCAAACGAACCCGGAATAATTCCAAATTTTAGCATGACACTCTTATTGGTCTATGTTGCTTCTGTAAAAAAAATCAAGGCAGGAAGACGCAGCATATGTCGTTTCGTCCACAAAGGTGACACATTCCCTATCGGAACCATGAGCCTTCTTGAGAGAAGCTCCGCTTTGTAAGAAGCTTATACCAAAACTTTTCCCAAATCGAATAAATTTTTTACCACAACATGTTGGTGCCATGTCAAGACACCATGCCATGTTTCGTGATTTTTAGGCGACTTTTGGATTTATAGGAATTTAAAAACCAAGTTTCTCAATGTTTTCGGCCGAGCCACGACGCCCACATGTTTGAAAGTCATTGCCATTTCTTGTATGGGACCTAAACATTCACCCAAGGACACATATATGATTTTTCAACTCATTTTGGCATACTGGAGCATGTGCCTGTAGTTCAAATTTGAATTATGCACATTAAATTCCTAGAAAACTCAATTAATGTATAAAAAGGCCAAACAGACCCGGAATAATTCCAAATTTTAGCACAACACTCCTATTGGTCTATGTTGCCTTTGTAAAAAAATCATGGCAGGAAGAGGTAGCGTATGTCGTTTCACCCACAAAGGTGACACGTTCCCTATCGGAACCATGAGCCTTCTTGAGAGAAGCTTCGGTTTGTAAGAAGTTTATACCAAAACTTGTCCCAAATCGGACAATTTTTTTACCACAACATGTTGGTGGCATGTCAAGACACCATGCCAAGTTTCATGATTTTTAGGCGACTTTTGGATTTATAGCAATTTAAAAACCAAGTTTCTCAATGTTTTCGGCCGAGCCACGACGCCCCGCTGTTTGAAATTCATTCCCATTTCTTGCATGGGAACTAAACATTCACTCAAGGACACACATATGATTTTTTAACCAACTTTGGTGCACTGGAGCATGTGCCTGTAGTTCAAATTTTAATTATGCACATTAAATGCCTAGAAACTCAATTAATGTATAAAAAGGCCAAACGAACCTTGAAAAATTCCAAATTTTTACACGGCACTCCTATGGTTGCATGTTCACTGCAGATAAATGTTCTAGCAATTCAAACACCGTCCTTTCCTGCCGTAACCCCATTTTGTCTTTCAAATCAAAATGAAAAAATCAAGTACACCACAAACAGTTTATTAGCAAGAATCGTGTGCGATGCAGTATAAAATAGGGGGGCTCCCTCATGTATGGCTACAGTCCACCGCCCGCGCGTCAACCACACTTGCGAGCCAGTTTTTCGCTGCACTGATCAATTTTTTTGGCAACCGCAGAAATATCTAGCTCCCCGCCCCCCACCAAAAGCCACATTTCCACTGTTTCCTCCTTCATTTCCAAGTTCAAACCTTCATTGCTTGCTTTGCAGCGCCGCCTCCTCGCCGGCGACGCTCCTTCCCGCTGCGCGGCCTCGTCGATATAGTCAGGTAATCCACACCCCACCCCCATCCTCCTTCTCCATCCCACATGCCTCGACCGCCGGCGTGACACCTTCCACCCAAATCACTGCCCTATCCTCCAAATAAGTGCCGCCCATAGCCATGGTGCACGCATTATAGCCAGGAGCTCAAGGAGCATCTGGCGGCGGAGAAGCAAATCGCGGGCGCACGCGCAGATGAGGTCGCGATGGCTGCCATGCATGCCGACCGCTAGATCTTGGAGGAGCACCTCGCCATCAAGGCCACCATCAACGCCTCGCGCGCGGACGCCACCACGCGGTTGGCTGCTTTAAATGACAGTTCGTGGTGTTTTCTCGAGGCCGCCTCCGATGCCTTCTAGTGAATTGTCCTCTGTAATGTTAATATGCAGTCTGATCTTCTGAAATGTGATGTTCAGTTAACAGTTTGGTTCATTTGTTGTGATGTTCAATTAACAGTTTGGTTCAATTCTGAAATGTGATGTTCAATTCATGTGGGTACAAATTTGTATTGTTATGCATGTGAGAAATAAAATCGAATTTGGATGTATGATACGTCCATTTTGCATCTTGTTTTCCTACTGTTATTTATTATGTTTTTGATCATTATTTCACTTTATGATACAATTCTTATGCCTTTTCTCTCTTATTTTGCAAGTTTCACATGAAGAGGGAGATTGCCGGCAACTGGAATTCTGGACCGGAAAGGGGTGAAACAGACATAGCTATTCTGCACAACTCCAAATGAGCTGAAAATTTACGGAGAATTATTTTGGAATATATAAAAAATACTGGCGAAAGAATTACCAGGAGGGGCCCACCAGGAAGCCACAAGCCCGGGGGGCGCGTCCTACCCCCCTGGGCGCCCTCCCCCCCCCCCCCCCCCCCGAGCTTATGGGGCCCCTGGCAGGCCTCCGGCCCCCTCCTTCTACTATATGAAGCCATTTGCCCTAGAAAAAATAAAGGGAAGACTTTCGGGACAAAGCGCCACCATCTCGAGGTGGAACCTGGGCAGGAGCACTTTTGCTCTCCGGCGGAGCAATTCCACCAGGGAAACTTCCCTCCGGGAGGGGGAAATCGAAGCCATCGACATCACCAACGACCCTCTCATCGTGGGAGGACCAATCTTCATCAACATCTTCACCAGCACCATCTCATCTCAAACCGTATTTCATCTCTTGTATTCAATCTTTGTCTCAAAACCTCATATTCGTACCTCTGGGTTGCTAGTAGTGTTGATTACATCTTGTAGTTGATGCTAGTTGGTTTATTTGGTGGAAGATTATATGTTCAGATCCTTAACGATATTCAATACCCCTCTGATCTTGCACATGAATATGATTTGTGAGTAGTTACTTTTGTTCTTGAGGACATGGGAGAAGTCTTGTCATAAGTAATCATGTGAATTTGGTATTCGTTTGATATTTTGATGATATGTATGTTGTTGCTTCCTTTAGTGGTGTCGTGTGAACGTCGACTACATGACACTTCACCATCTTTGGGCCTAAGGGAAGGCATTGTGGAGTAGTAATTAGATGATGGGTTGCTAGAGTGACAGAAGCTTAAACCCTAGTTTATGCGCTATTCCGTAAGGGGCTGATTTGGATCCATATGTTTCATGCTATGGTTAGATTTATCTTAATTCTTCTTTCGTAGTTGCGGATGCTTGCAAGAGGGGGTAATCATAAGTGGGAGGCTTGTTCAAGTAAGAACAGCACCCAAGCACTGGTCCACCCACATATCAAATTATCAAAGTAGTGAACGCGAATCAAACAAACATGATGAAAGTGACTAGATGAAATTCCCATGTGTCCTCGACAATGCTTTGCTTATTATACGAGTTCGTTCTAGCTTGTCCTTTGCTACAAAAAATATAGGGCCACCTTGCTGCACTTTATTATACTTGTTACTTGTTACTTGTTACGAATTATCTTGCTATCAAAACTATCTGTTACCGATAATTTCAGTGCTTGCAGAGAATACCTTGCTGAAAACCACTTGTCATTTCCTTCTGCTCCTCGTTGGGGTCGACACTCTTACTTATCAAAAGGACTACGATTGATCCCCTATACTTGTGGGTTATCAAGACTCTTTTCTGGCGCCGTTGCCGAGGAGTGAAGCGCCTTTGGTGAGTGGAATTTGGTAAGGAAACATTTATATTACGTGCTGAAATTTACTGTCACTTGTCACTATGGAAAGTAATCCTTTGAGGGGTTTGTTCGGGGTATCTTCACCTCGACCGAAAGCATTGAGAGTTGCTCCTCAACCTACTGAACCTACTGAAAATATTTATTATGAAATTCCTTCGGGTATGATAGAGAAACTGCTAGCTAATCCTTATGCAGGAGATGGAACGATGCATCCTGATGTGCACTTGATATATGTGGATGAAATTTGTGGATTGTTTAAGCTTGCAGGTCTATCCGGAGATGGAGTAAAGAAGAACGTATTCCCTTTATCTTTAGAGGGAAAGGCATTGACATGGTATAGGCTATGTGATGATACTGGAACATGGGATTGGAACCAGTTGAAGCTGGAATTTCACCAGAAGTTTTATCCTATGCATGTGGTTCATCGTGAACGGAATTATATATATAATTTTTGTCCTCGTGAAGGAGAAAGTATCGCTCAAGCTTGGGGGAGGTTTAAGTATATGTTTCATACATGCCCCAATCATGAGCTCTCAAGAGAAATAATTATTCAAAACTGTTATGCTCGGCTTTCTCATAATGATCAATCCATGCTCGATACTTCTTCTACTGGTTCCTTTATGAAGAGGACTATTGAATTCAAATGGGATCTTCTGAAAAGAATTAAACGTAACTCTGAAGATTGGGAAATCGACAAAGGTAAAGAGTCAGGTATAAATCTTGAGTTTGATTGTGTTAAATATTTTATGGAAACTGATGTTTTTCACAAGTTTAGTACTAAATATGGACTTGACTCTGAGATAGTAGCTACCTTTTGTGAATCTTTTGCTGCTCATGTTGATCTCCCTAAGGAGAAATGGTTTAATTATCATCCCCCTATTGAATTAAATGAAGAACCTGCAAGTGTTAAAGAAGAAACAATTGTTTACAATATTGATCCAGTTGTGCCTACTGCTTATATTTAGAAACCTCATTTCCCTGTTAGGATAAAGGAACATGCTAAAGCTTCAACTGTGGTTAATAAAATTAATATTAGAACACCTAAACCTTCTGAACAAATTAAAGTTGAACCTAATGTTGCAATGGTTAAAGATCTTTTGGTTGATAACATTGATGGACATGTTATATATTTATGTGAAGAGGCTGCTAAAATTGCTAAACCTGTTAGAAATGAACATGATATGCTAGATAGGAACAAGCCCGTAGTTCGCATGCCTGCTGTTTCTGTTAAGATTGGAGATCATTGCTATAATGGTTTATGTGATATGGGTGCTAGTGTGAGTGCTATTCCATTTTCTTTATATTAAGAAGTAATGAATGATATTGCACCTGTTGAGATTGAAGATATTGATGTTACTATTAAGCTTGCAAACAGAGATACTATCACTCCACTTGGGATTGTTAGAGATGTTGAAGTATTGTGTGGTAAGATCAAATACCCTAATTATTTCTTAGTACTTGGTTCACAACAAAATAATTTTTGTCCCATTATATTTGGTAGACCCTTCTTGAATACTGTTAATGCTAAAATTGATTGTGTTAAAGAGAAAGTTAGAGTTAAGTTTGGTGATATATCTCATGAATTTAATTTCTCTAAGTTTCATAGACAACCTCATGATAATGAATTACCCAATAAAGATGAAATTATTGGTCTTGCTTCTATTGCTGTGCCTCCTACTGATTCTTTAGAACAATATTTGCTAGACCATGAGAATGATATGCATATGAATGAAAGAAATGAAATAGATGAGTTGTTCTTCAAACAAGCACCTATTCTTAAACATAATTTTCCTGTTGAAACCTTGGGAAATCCTCTACCACCCAAGGGTGATCCTGTGTTTGAATTAAAGAAACTTCCTGACACACTTAAATATGCTTATCTTGATGAAAAGAAGATATATCCTGTTATTATTAGTGCTAGCCTTTCAGAGCATGAAGAAAAGAGATTACTTAAAACTCTGAGGAAGCACCGTGCTGCTATTGGATATACTCTTGATGATCTTAGGGGCATTAGTCCCACTCTATGTCAGCATAAAATTCATATGGAGCCAGATTTTAAACCGGTTGTTGATCATCAAAGAAGGTTGAATCCTAAAATGAAGGATGTGGTAAGGACTGAAATATTAAAACTTCTGGAGGCATGTATAATTTATCCCATAGCTGATAGTAGATGGGTAAGTCTTGTTCATTGTGTTCCTAAGAAGGAGGTATTACCGTTGTTCCTAATGATAAAAATGAACTCATTCCACAAAGAATTGTAACTGGCTATAGGATGGTAATTGATTTCAGGAAATTAAATAAAGCTACTAGGAAAGATCATTACCCTTTGCCTTTTATTGATCAAATGTTAGAAAGACTATCTAAGCATACACACTTTTGTTTCCTAGATGGATATTCTGGTTTCTCTCAAATACCCGTATCACCAGAAGATCAAGAGAAAACCACCTTTACTTGTCCTTTTGGAACTTATGCTTATCGTCGTATGCCTTTTGGTTTATGTAATGCACCTACTTCCTTTCAAAGATGTATGACTGCTATATTCTCTGACTTTTGTGAAAAGATTGTTGAGGTTTTCATGGATGAATTCTCCATTTACGAAACTTCTTTTGATGATTGCTTAAGCAAGCTTGATCGAGTTTTGCAGAGATGTGAAGAAACTAATCTTGTCTTGAATTGGAAGAAGTGCCACTTTATGGTGAATGAAGGTATAGTCCTTGGGCATAAAATTTCTGAAAGAGGTATTGAAGTTGATAAAGCTAAAGTTGATGCAATTGAGAAAATGCCATGTCCTAAAGATATCAAAGGAACAAATCCTACGGAAGTGTCACTCCGAGGCATACGGAGGACACCGTGCGGGAGACAGAACTGTGCACAAGGTATTACAATCTGGTTTTTATTGGCCTACTCTTTCCAAAGATGTCCTCTCTTGTGATGAATGTCAAAGAATTGGTATTGTTGGTAGACGTCAGGAAATGCCTATGAATTATTCACTTGTTATTGAACCATTTCATGTTTGGGGTTTTGATTATATGGGACCTTTTCCTTCCTCTAATGGGTATACACATATCTTGGTTGTTGTTGATTACATTACTAAGTGGGTAGAAGCTATTCGAACTAGTAGTGCTGATCATAACACTTCTATTAAATAGCTTAAAGAAGTTATATTTCCGAGGTTTGGAGTCCCTAGATATTTAATGACTGATGGTGGTTCACATTTTATTCATGGTGCTTTCCGTAAATTGCTTGCTAAATACGATGTTAATCATAGAATTGCATCTCCATATCGTCCTCAGTCTAGTGGTCAAGTTGAATTAACTAATAGAGAAATAAAATTAATTTTGCAAAAGACCGTTAATAGATTTAGAAAGAATTGGTCTAAGAAACTTGATGATGCACTATGGGCTTACGGAACTGCTTATAAAAATCCTATGGGTATGTCTCCATATAAAATGGTTTATGGAAAAGCATGTCAGTTACCTCTTGAGTTAGAACATAAAGCATATTGGGCAATTAAAGAACTTAACTATGATTTCAAACTTGCCGGTGAAAAGAGGTTATTTGATATTAGCTCTCTAGATGAGTGGAGAACCCAAGCTTATGAAAATGCCAAGTTATTTAAAGAAAAAGTTAAAAGATGGCATGATAAAAGAATTCAATAATGGGAATTCAAGTAGGTGATCATGTTCTATTATACAATTCTCGTTTAAGATTCTTTGCAGGAAAACTTCTCTCTAAATGGGAAGGGCCATACATCATCGAAGAAGTTTATCGCTCGGGAGCCATCAAAATAAACAACTCCGAAGGCACTAATCCGAGAGTGGTTAATGGGCAAAGAATTAAACATTATATCTTAGGTACGCCCATTAATGTTGAAACTAATATTATTCAAACTATGACACCGGAAGAGCACATAGAAGAAACCTTCAAGAACGCTCCAGAATCCTGAAAAGGAGTAGGTATGTGGTACGGTAAGTAAACCGACTCCAAAACTTCCATAAAAGTACTTTCTGTCCGTTTTGGAATATATAAAAAATTAGGAAAATAATAAACAGTCCGAAAAGTGCACGAGGAGGCGACAAGCCTGGGGGGCGCGCCCTACCCCCCAGGGCGCGCCTACCAGGCTTGTGGCCCCCTTGTGGACTTTCCCGACTCCGTTTTTCTTCCATATTACTTGTCTTGCACGGGAAAAATTCATTATATATACTCACAGGTGTTTTGACCATCGTATCGCAAGTTTCTCCTCTGTTCTTATTTCGTGATGTTTTCTGTCAGACTCTCGAGGTCAAGTGCCATGTCATCTCAGGATTCGGACAGGGAAAACTATGTTTCTCATCTTATTGCAAACCCTAGAGTATATGGGGACACTGATCCCTATGGGTGGACAACTGATGAAGAGGAAGATGTTGATTTGAGGGAAAAGCAAGGTCATTCCAGCGAAGAGGACGAGGACCCCCCATTGCCTCAACCAGGACATATGCACATTGAATTCAAGAGGTCCAGCTTACCTAACACGGTGAAGGTTCCTAAAGTTCAATTCACGCCTTTTCATCATGTGCAGGAAGATTCGGATAAACTACGTCGCAAAATTTGGGATCTCGAAAGAGAGAATGACAAATTAAAGGAAGAAATCCGTATCCTCAAGTGGAAGGACAAGCCTATCACTTCATCACCACCATCACCGAAGAAGGATATTCGAGTACACGGTATGGGCACCACCCTTGACTTGTGCCAAGCTTGGGGGAGGTGCCCCGGTATCGTATGATAGGTCCATTTTGCATCATGTTTTTCTACAGTTATTTATTATGTTTTTGATCATTATTTCACATTATGATACAATTCTTATGCCTTTTCTCTCTTATTTTGCAAGTTTCACATGAAGAGGGAGATTTCCGGCAGCTGGAATTCTGGACCGGAAAGGGGTGAAACAGCGATGGCTATTCTGCACAACTCCAAATGAACTAAAAATTTACAGAGAATTATTTTGGAATATATAAAAAATACTGGCGAAAGAATTACCAGGAGGGGGCCCACCAGGAAGCCACAAGCCTGGGGGGGCGCCCCCCGAGCTTGTGGGGCCCCTGGCAGGCCTCTAACCCCCTCCTTCTGCTATATGAAGCCATTTGTCCTAGAAAAATAACAAGAAGACTTTCGGGATGAAGCGCCGCCGTCTCAAGGCGGAACCTGGGCAGGAGCTATTTTGCTCTCCGGCGGAGCAATTCCGCCGGGGAAACTTCCCTCCGGGAGGGGGAAATCGAAGCCATCGCCATCACCAATGGTCCTCTCATCGTGGGAGGACCAATCTTCATCAACATCTTCACCAGCACCATCTCATCTCAAACCCTAGTTCATCTCTTGTATTAAATCTTTGTCTCAAAACCTCAGATTCGTACCTGTGGGTTGCTAGTAGTGTTGATTACATCTTGTAGTTGATGCTAGTTGGTTTATTTGGTGGAAGATTATATGTTTAGATCCTTAATGATATTCAATACCCCTCTGATCTTGAACATGAATATGATTTTTGAGTAGTTACTTTTGTTCTTGAGGACATGGGAGAAGTTTTGTCATAAGTAATCATGTGAATTTGGTATTTGTTTGATATTTTGATGATAAGTATGTTGTTGCTTCCTTTAGTGGTGTCGTGTGAACGTCGACTACATGACACTTCACCATCTTTGGGCCTAAGGGAAGGAATTGTGGAGTAGTAATTAGATGATGGGTTGCTAGAGTGACAGAAGCTTAAACCCTAGTTTATGCGCTATTCCGTAAGGGGCGGATTTGGATCCATATGTTTCATGCTATGGTTAGTTTTATCTTAATTCTTCTTTCGTAGTTGCGGATGCTTGCGAGAGGGGGTAATCATAAGTGGGAGGCTTGTTCAAGTAAGAACAGCACCCAAGCACCGGTCCACCCACATATCAAATTATCAAAGTAGCGAACGCGAATCAAACAAACATGATGAAAGTGACTAGATGAAATTCCCATGTGTCCTCGAGAACGCTTTGCTTATTATACGAGTTCGTTCCGGCTTGTCCTTTGCTATAAAAAGGATTGGGCCACCTTGCTGCACTTTATTATACTTGTTACTTGTTATGAATTATCTTGCTATCAAAACTATCTGTTACCGATAATTTCAGTGCTTGCAGAGATTACCTTACTGAAAACCGCTTGTCATTTCCTTCTGCTCCTTGTTGGGTTCGACACACTTACTTATCAAAAGGACTACGATTGATCCCCTATACTTGTGGGTCATCAAGACTCTTTTCTGGCACCGTTGCCGGGGAGTGAAGCGCCTTTGGTGAGTGGAATTTGGTAAGGAAGCATTTATATTACGTGCTGAAATTTACTGTCACTTGTCACTATGGAAAGTGATCCTTTGAAGGGATTGTTCGGGGTATCTTCACCTCGACCGGAGGCATTGAGAGTTTCCCCTCAACCTACTGAACCTACTGAAAATATTTACTATGAAATTCCTTCGGGTATGATAGAGAAACTGCTAGCTAATCCTTATGCAGGAGATGGAACGGTGCATCCTGATATGCACTTGATATGTGTGGATGAAATTTGTGGATTGTTTAAGCTTGCAGGTCTATTCGGAGATGGAGTTAAGAATAAGGTATTCCCTTTATCTTTGGAGGGAAAAGCATTGACATGGTATAGGCTATGTGATGATACTGGAACATGGGATTGGAACCGGTTGAAGCTGGAATTTCACCAGAAATTTTATCCTATGCAATTGGTTCATCGTGATCGGAATTATATATATAATTTTTGGCCTCGTGAAGGAGAAAATATCACTCAAGCTTGGGGGAGGCTTAAGTATATGTTGCATACATGCCCCAATCATGAGCTCTTAAGAGAAATAATTATTCAAAACTTTTATGCTCGGCTTTCTCATAATGATCAATCCATGCTCGATACTTCTTCTACTGGTTCCTTTATGAAGAGGACTATTGAATTCAAATGGGATCTTCTGTAAAGAATTATGCGCAACTTTGAAGATTGGGAAATCGACAAAGGTAAAGAGTCAGGTATAAATCTTGAGTTTGATTGTGTTAAATCTTTTATGGAAACTGATGCTTTTCACAAGTTTAGTGCTAAATATGGACTTGACTCTGAGATAGTAGCTACCTTTTGTGAATATTTTGCTGCTCATGTTGATCTCCCTAAGGAGAAATGGTTTAAATATCATCCACCTATTGAATTAAATGAAGAACCTGCTAGTGTTAGAAAAGAAACAATTGTGTACAATATTGATCCAATTGTGCCTAGTGCTTATATTGAGAAACCTCCTTTCCCTGTTAGGATTAAGGAACATGCTAAAGCTTCAACTGTGGTAAATAAAAGTAATACAAGAACACCTAGACTTTCTGAACAAATTAAAGTTGAACCTATATTGCAACGGTTAAAGATCTTTTGGTTGATGATATTGATGGTGTGAGTGCTATTCCGTTTTATGTGATATGGGTGCTAGTGTGAGTGCTATTCCGTTTTCTTTATATCAAGAAGTAATGAATGATATTGCACCTGTTGAGATTGAAGATATTGATGTTACTATTAAGCTTGCAAACAGAGATACTATTACTCCACTTGGGATTGTTAGAGATGTTGAAGTCTTGTGTGGTAAGATCAAATATCCTACTGATTTCTTAGTACTTGGTTCACAACAAGATAATTTTTTTCCCATTAGATTCGGTAGACCCTTCTTGAATACTGTTAATGCTGAAATTGATTGTGATAAAGAGAATGTTAGGGTTAAGTTTGGTGATATATCTCATGAATTTAATTTCTCTAAGTTTCGTAGACAACCTCATGATAAAGAATTACCCAATAAAGATGAGATTATTGGTCTTGCTTCTATTGTTGTGCCTCCTACTGATCCTTTAGAACAATATTCGCTAGACCATGAGAATGATATGCATATGAATGAAATAAATGAAATAGATGAGTTATTCATCAAACAAGCACCTATTCTTAAACATAATTTGCCTGTAGAAACCTTGGGAAATCCTCTACCACCCAAGGGTGATCATGTGTTTGAATTAAAGAAACTTCCTGATACACTTAAATATGCTTATCTTGATGAAAAGAAGATATATCATGTTATTATTAGTGCAAACCTTTCAGAGCATGAAGAAAAGAGATTACTTAAAACTCTAAGGAAGCACCGTCCTGCTATTGGATATACTCTTGATGATCTTAAGGGCATTAGTCCCACTCTATGTCAGCATAAAATTCATATGGAGTGATACGTCTCCAACGTATTGTTCCATGCTATTATAATATCAATCTTGGAAGTTTTTCTATGCAATTATATATCATTTTTTGGGACTAACCTATTAACCTAGTGCCCAGTGCCAGTTGCTATTTTCTGCTTGTTTTCGTTTTTTCAGGAAATCAGTAACAAACGAAGTCCAAATGCCATGAAACTTTTTGGAGATTTTTTCTGGACAAAAGAGACCCTGGAGACTTGGAGAGGAGGCCAGAAGGTTCACAAAGCCTCCACAAGGCAACAGGGCGCGGCCCCAAGGGGGCGTGCCCTGATGCCTTGTGGGGCCCTCGTGGCTCCGCTTGACCTAATTCCACTTCTATAAATTCTCAAATATTGGGAAACCAACAGAGAGCCACCCCGAATAACTTTTATGCATGATTATTATAGCTTTGTATTTCACTCCGATCTATCGATTTGGTTTGGCCAACTAGATTGGTTTATCTTGCAATGGGAGAGGTGCTTTGTGATGGGTTCAATCTTGCGGTGCTCAATCTCAGTGATAGAAAGGGACATGACACGTATTTGTATTGTTGCCATTAAGGATAAAAAGATGGGGTTTAATCATATTGCTTGAGTTTACTTTGTCTACATCATGTCATCTTGCTTAAGGCGTTACTCTGTTTCATACTTAATACCCTAGATGCATGTTGGATAGCGGTCGATGGGTGGAGTAATAGTAGTAGATGCAGGCAGGAGTCGGTCTACTCGTCTCGGACGTGATGCCTATATACATGATCATTGCCATGAATCTGTCATAATTATTTGCTTTTCTATCAATTGCCCAACAGTAATTTGTTTACCCACCGTATGCTATGCGTTCGAGAGAGAAGCCTCTAGTGAAAACTATGCCCCCCGGGTCTAATTTTATCATATATTAAACCCAAAAATACCTTGCTGCAATTTATTTACTTTTATTTTATTTAGTATTTTAGTTTATCTATCTACCACTATCAGAATTAATCTTTGCAAATAACCGCTAAGAGGATTGACAACCCTCTTATTTGCGTTGGGTGCAAGTGTTTGCTTTTGTGTGTGCAGGTGCGCTTAACGGGATTTTGCTTGGTTCTCCTACTGGATTGATAACCTTGGTTCTTAACTGAGGGAAATACTTATCTCTACTATACTGCATCATCCTCTCCTCTTCGGGGAAATACCAACGCAGTCTACAAGTAGCAGGAAGAATTTCTGGCGCCGTTGCCGGTGAAAGTACATGTAGTCCCCATGTATGGTTTTGGTAATTAAATGACAATCCTAATGGACTAATGTTTGCATTGAGATATACATTTGAAGGAAAGTTCCATTTGCAATGCATGAAGAATACTGGATGAATTGATGGATGAATTCCATCAACATAATTATATGCATTGAGACTTGATAATGAATGACAATTCCTATGAAGAAACAATGACATCAAGTTATATAGAAAGGTTTATTCCATGGGTGATGCAAGAAGGAGATTGAATGGATTCGGAATGAATGCCATATACATATAGTTATGCATCAAGATTATTCATGGAGCAAAGATAATTGTTGACCAAGATGAAGATCGAAGATTGAATTCAAAGATGGTCAACACACAAGCGCAAATCATGTACCACATGGGATCTTGTGGTATGGTAAGAATTTGTCAATTGCGTTTTGTGTACTAACCCATTCTATGTGTTTTCTATATCTATGAGGGTTAGGTGATTCTCATGGACTTACATCAAGAGAAAGATTTCAAGTGCCCATGAGAGGATGACATCAAGAGTTGATGATCATGGTTGACAAGGGCAAGTTTAAGATAGCCATCCTGAAGGATTACATGCTTGAAGCTTGTGGATGATCACATGACGAACGTATGAAGATGAATACAATGCAATGCTCCCCACATGGCTTATGGGGGAGCTATTTGAAGTCTTCACCAAGTGTAATGATCAAGATCATCGTTCTGACTTGAGCCAAGCATAAAGGTCAACACCAAGCTCAAATGGAATGCTTTAGTTAAAGGTATTAGTTTCTTTGGCTTTAGTTGTGAGGATCGATGACCATCGAAAAGGATATATGCTCAAGAATGAGTTTCCAGAAGCTATCTAGTATAGGTCTTTTATGATTCTTGAGTTATAGGGATCCCGCACTATTAAGAGGGGATCAAAGGGGTTAGTGATAGATTTGCTCAAGTCAACATCTTCTATTTCTACTTCCTCACATCATATTCCAACATAGGCATATTTCACTCCTATCCAGTACAAATACAATATGCCTATACATCTATCAAAGAAAATCCAAAGCCAAATAGGTTACCCAAATACATGATAAAAGCTTTGCATAATTTGCATCCTCCATTTTGGTTGATCTTGGGTGGTTCTCTATGTGAGGACCTGGGGTTTTTCACTAGCTTCAAAATGAGCCCAAGATCATCAAAATCGGAGTCCGGATGAGAAAGTTATGCATGTTTTAATATTGGGGCGCCTGCAGTTTTTGTGTTGGCCGGATATCCGGGACTTGGCCCGGAAATCCGGCCGTAGATGTCCAGAAACCGTGTTGAAATGCTGGTTGTGTCCGCCGGATGTCCGGGGCCCCAACTTTGGCCAGATGTCCGGGCCTTGGCCAGATGTCCAGGCCCTGTACTCTGGCCTCTGTTTTTCACATGCGTGTGTGTGCATTTCTCAGCCGCCGGATGTCCGGCCCGTGCCCAGATGTCCGGCCCGGCGCTTTCACTTACTCACAAACGGCTAGTTTTCTAGGCCTTCTATATATACCCCTCTACCAATCCGGTAGAGGGTTGACCACTCCACCAAATAGAACCCTAGAACATCTAAGTGGCTCCCTCTCACTCTTCCACACCAAATCCTAGATCCCGGAAGGATTCGTGAGAGTTCTTGAGAGATTTTCCAATCAAGTGATAGATCCATTCCCTCTCCCTCTCTTGACCAAAGGAATTCATGATTTGAGCAAGTCTTGAGCATTTCCCCTTTGTCCTTGTTACTCTTGGAGGTTGGAGACTCCTAGGCGATAGGAGTGCTCCGGTGAGGAATCAACTTGTGATTTGTCCCCCGGAAAGTTTGTGAAGGTTTGGAGGCCGCCTCAAGGTCTACCACTAGTGGTTGGGAATCGCCTTCATGGTGATATCTCAAGGAGAATAGGGTGAGCCTTCGTGGCGTTGGTGTGCCTTCGTGGTAACATCCACCTCTCTAACGGTGACTAGCTTCCCTCCAAGGAAGTGAACATCGGGATACATCCTCGTCTCCGTGACTTTGGTTATCCCTAACTCTAACTCCTTACTTGTGGTTTACTTTGGTCACTTGACCGTGCATTCACTATATCTTGTTGTCCTCATTATATTGTGTTGGTTACCATATCATAAAGATTATTTAGGCCAACACTTTATAGTCCGCAATTCATACTTCCTACTATTGTCCTATCTTGTGCTTAGTGTGAATTGCTAGCTTGTAACATTCATTTCCATATCTTGTGACATAACTTGTGTAAGCTTGTAGTGCTTACTTGAGTTTGCTTGTATCATTCAATTCCATATATTGTGATACAATTTGTGTAAGCTTGTATTGCTTACTTGTGGCTGTGTGTATTATTCATTCCCATATCTCGTGATATACATTGAGTAAGTTTGTGTGACTTACTTGTGCTTACTCATATCCTCGTTGTTCTCATCTTGTTTATCCTAAGTTGTTGGTGCACTTAGTGAGCCTAGTATATTTAGGATTTGTGCTTGAAAAGTATCCGCTTAGTTTATTTCCGCATTAGGATATAACCAAATCCGTAAAAGATTTTAAAACGCCTATTCACCCCCCTCTAGGCGACATCGTGGTCCTTTCAGCCGGGGAGACATCATAAAAATTACCAAGTACCTTCGCACAAACTATCATCCACTTGCATTTATTTTATTTGCCTTTTTATTTGCTTTTGCCTCTCGTTTCCATCTCCCCCACTTCTAATTTTTTTTTACAAAAACACAAAAATATTTTTTTATTTCCTTGTTTGCTTCACCATTATGGCTAGTTCTTCGCTTGTTACTATTACCCCTGAAAATGAAGTGCTTAATTTTAAACAAAGGGGAGGAGAAAATTTAAAACATGCTTGGTATAGAATTTGCGATGCTCAAAATTGTCAACTCGTAAGCAATCCACTACCGTTCTTCTTTGAAATTTTTATGTGGGAATTACTACTTGGTATAGATTTGTGCTTGACACTATTACCGGAGGGAATTTCTTGATGTGTCCCACTTTGGATGCTTTCAATGCTATGGGAAATTTAGTGGGTTCACCCCCTATCATTATCAATGAAATGGCTTTGAATTTGGAGCATGTTATGCAAAGGTTAGAAGTTATTGAAAATAAAATGTCTACTATTGAACATCTTGAGAATTAAGATAAAAAGATTCATAATCATATTACTCAATTTGGTTTTAAGGTGGGAATTACTTTGAAAACTTTAAAGGAAAAGTAACCGATAATTAACGAAAGGATAGAACAAAGCCCCACTAGAATCGACAAGTTAAAAGAGATTATCAATAACTTTGGTTCCGCTTTTTCCTCCACTAAAAACATTGATAGGACTCCTCCGAATAAAGATTGCAAGTTTATATATGTTCCTAAGGTTAAGAGTGCTACTTTTAGTAAAGGGAGCGAGGATCTTAAAATGATTAGCGTGCACCCCAATTTCATTGATATAACGAAGGAACATATCCATAAAAGCAAAATTCTTGATTTTGTGCCTAGAAGTGTGATGATGAGAAACTCCTATGTTAAATCTACTAGAAAAAGGGGTGTGTAATTGAGGAGTTAGAAATGAAGGATGACAACACTTGAAACTATGCATTATGCCTAGCTAGGGGCATAAAACAATAGCGCTTGTTGGGAGGCAACCCAATGAATAAAATATTTTTTTGTTTTTACTTTCTATTTTTCTGTGTTTACAAAATTTTAGCCTCTATTATGATTGTGTTTTTATATTTTAATTAGTTTTTGTGCAAAGTAATGCCTTTGGGATGATTTGCATGATAGTATAATTGATGCTGTTTGAAAACAGAAACTTTTGCGTCCAGTGCTGGAATTTTAATTTTTTTCTGGAACATCAGAGTCTTCTGAATTTTTTACACAATATTGATATCTGAATTTCCCACGTTGTACTAATTTCTCAGAATTTTTGGAGTTATAGAAGTATGACGTTAATTCAGATCTTTACAGACTGTTCTGTTTTAGACAAATTCTGTTTTTGTTGCATAGTTTGATTATTTTGATGAATCTATGGATCATATCGGGGGGTATGAGTCATGGAGAAGTTGGAGTACAGTAGAATTATGCCAATATTAACTATGAATCAATTTACAACAGTACATAAAGTTTAAGGTTTGTTTGTTATACTAACGGATCTCACGAGGTTTCTGTTGAGTTTTGTGTGCTGAAGTTTTCAAGTTTTGGGTGAGACTACGATGGATAAAGGAATAAGGAGCGGCAAGAGCCTAGGCTTGGGGATGCCCAAGGCACCCCAAGGTAATATTCAAGGAAGACTCAAGCGTCTATGCTTGGGGATGCCCCGTAAGGCATCCCCTCTTGCGTCTACAATCTATCGGTAACTCACTTGGAGCTATATTTTTGTTCATCACATGGTATGTGTTTTACTTCAAGCGTCTTGTGATATAGTTTGTTTGCTTTTGTTTTCTTTTTAGTTTGTCACAATCATCTTTGCTGAGCAGACCTTTTTGAGAGGGACACACATTATTCATGATTTGTTAGAATACTCTACGTGCTTCACTTATATCTTTTGAGCTAGGCAGTTGCTTGATACGTCTCCAACGGATCTATAATTTTTGATTGTTCCATGCTATTATAGTATCAATCTTGGATGTTTTTATATGCAATTATATATCATTTTTTGGGACTAACCTATTAACCTAGTGCCCAGTGCCAGTTGTTGTTTTCTGCTTGTTTTTGGCTTTTCAGAGAAACAGTAGCAAATGAAGTCCAAATGCCACGAAACTTTTTTGGAGATTTTTTTCTAGACAAAAGAGACCTTGGAAGCTTCGGGAGGAGGCCATAAGCCTCACGGAGGCTTCACAAGGCAACAGGGCGCGGCCCGGGGGGCGAGCCGTGTTGCCTTGTGGGGCCCACGTAACTCCGTTTGACTTAATTCCACTTCTACAAATTCAAAAATATTGGGAAACCATCAGAGAGCTAGAAGAGAAAATCTTTCCATCGCTGCAAGCCTCTGTTCTTCTGCGATCCCATCTGGAGGCTTTTTCCGGTACTCTGCCGGAGGGGGAATCGATCATGGAGGGCTTCTACATCAACCTTGCTGCCCTTTCGATGATGTGTGAGTAGTTTACCACAGACCTACGGGTCCATATCTAGCAGCTAGATGGCTTGTTCTCTCTCTTTGATCTTCAATACCATGTTCTCCTCGATGTTCTTGGAGTTCTATCCGATGTAATCTTCTTTTGCGGTGTGTTAGTTGGGATCCGGTGAATTGTGAGTTTATGATCAGATTATTCATGAGAAATATTTGAGTCTTCTCTGAACTCTTTTATGCATGATTAAATATAGCTTTGTATTTCTCTCCGATCTATCGATTTGGTTTGGCCTACTAGATTGATTTATCTTGCAATGGGAGAGATGCTTTGTGATGGTTTCAATCTTGCGGTGCTCAATCCCAGTGACAGAAGGGGACATGACATGTATTTGTATTGTTGCCATTAAGGATAAAAAGATGGGGTTTATTCATATTGGTTGAATTTGCTTCTCTACAACATGTCATCTTGCTTAAGGCGTTACTCTATTTTTATTAACTTAATACTCTAGATGCATGCTGGATAGCGGTCGATGAGTGGAGTAATAGTAGTAGATGCAGGCAGGAGTCGGTCTACTTGTCTCGGACGTGATGCCTATATACATGATCATTGCCATGAATCCATCAGAATTATTTGCTTTACTATCAATTGCCCAACAGTAATTTGTTTACCCACCGTATGTTTCTGTGCTCGAGAGAGAAGCCTCTAGTGAAAACTATGGCGCCCAGGTCTATCTTTATAATATAAAAAACCTAAAAATACTTTGCTGCAATTTATTTACTTTTATTTTAATTACTATTTTAGTTTATCTATTTACCTCGATAAGATTTAATCCTTGCAAATAACCGCTAAGAGGATTGACAACCCTCTTATTTGCGTTGGGTGCAAGTGTTTGCTCTTGTGTGTGCAGGTGCGCTTAACGTAATTTTGCTTGGTTCTCCTACTGGATTGATAACCTTGGTTCTTAACCGAGGGAAATACTTATCTCTACTGTATTGCATCATCCTCTCATCTTCAGGGAAATACCAATGCAGACTACAAGTAGCAGGAAGAATTTCTGGCGCCGTTGCCGGGGAGACATCATCAAAATTACCAAGTACCTTCGCACATATTATGATTCACTTGCATTTACTTTATTTGCCTTTTATTTGCATTTGCCTCTCATTTTCATCTCCCCCACTTCTAATTTTTTTCTACAAAAACACAAAAATATTTTATTTGCTTGTTTGCTAGTTTGCTTGCTTTGTCGCGATGTCTCAAGAAAATACAAAATTGTGTGACTTTTCCAATACTAATAATAATGATTTTATTAGTACTCCTATTGCTCCTCCCGCCACTAGTGCGGAGTCGTGTGACATTAATGCTGCCTTGCTTAATCTTGTTATGAAAGAACAATTTTCTGGTAGTCCTAATGAAGATGCTGCATCCCATCTAAATACTTTCTTTGAACTTTGTGATATGCAAAAGAAGAAAGATGTGGATAATGATATTGTCAAATTAAAATTATTTCTGTTCTCACTACGAGACCGTGCTAAAACTTGGTTTTCATCCTTGCCTAGAAATAGTATTGATTCTTGGGATAAGTGTAAGGAAGCTTTTATTACAAAGTATTTTCCTCCCGCTAAGATTATTTCTTTAAGAAATCAAATTATGAATTTTAAGCAACTTGAGCATGAACATGTTGCACAATCTTGGGAGAGAATGAAATTAACGATAAGAAATTGCCCAACTCATGGTTTGAATTTATGGATGATCATACAAAAAGTTTATGCGGGACTAAACTTTGTCTCTAAAAATTTGCTAGACTCTGCCGCAGGTGGTACTTTTATGGAAATTACATTGGGAGAAGCTACAAAACTTCTTGATAATATTATGGCAAATTATTCTGAATGGCACACCGAACGAACTCCAACTGGTAAGAAGGTAAAATTTGTTGAAGAAATTAATACTTTGAGTGATAAGATGGATGCTCTATTGAAATTGGTTGCTAGTAAGAATGCTCATATAGATCCTAATGATGTACCATTGTCTACTTTGATTGAGTAAAATAATGATGCTATTGATGTGAATTTTGTCTCTATAAATAATTTCAACAACAATGCTTATAGGGGTAATTTCAATACTAGACCGTTTCCTGGAAATTCCTATAATAATTATGGTAATCCTTATGGTAATTCTTATAATAATAATAATAGGATGCCCTCTGATCTTGAAAGTAATATTAAATAATTTATTAGTTCGCAAAAGAATTTTAATACTATGATAGAAGAAAAATTGAATGGAGTTGATGAATTGGCTAGGAACATGGATAGAATTGCTCATGATGAGGAAAATCTCAAAACTAAAATTTTGCCATCCAAGCATGATATAAATGAGTCTATTAAAGCTATCTATGTCTCCATTAATGAAAGTAAAGAAAGGACCGCTAGGTTGAGAGCTAAGCGAGAATTTCTAGAAAAAGCGATTCCACCCGGTTTCTATCGTAGAAATGATGAAGATATTAAAATGATTGGTGTCACTCCTATTGAATCATTATTTAGTAACATAAAACTTTATGAGAAAGGGACTAGAGAAGAGTCAACTTTAGATAGAAGGAGTCCCACTTGCTTGGAGGGTGATAATCTTAATCATAAAAATGAAAAAAGTGGGTTTGGAGAGGTCAAAACTTTAAATAGTAATGCACCCACTACTTTGGATTACAAGGACTTTAATTATGATAATTTTTCTTTAATTGAGTGTATTTCCTTGTTGCAACCCATGATTAATTCACCAAATGCATATGAACAAAATAAAGCTTTCACTAAACACAGTGTAGAAGCCATGATGAAAGCACATGAAGAAAAGCTTGAGTTGGAAGTATCAATTCCTAGAAAATTACAAGATGAATGGGAACCTACTATTAAAGTAAAAATTAATGATTATGAATGTAAGGCTCTTTGTGATCCTGGTGCTAGCGTTTCCACTATACCAAAGTCTTTGTGTGATGTGCTAGGTCTCACCGACATGGATCCTTGTTCCCTTAATTTGCATGTTGCGGATTCCACTATTAAAAAGCCATTGGGTAGAATAAATGATGTGCTTGTTCTTGCAAATAGAAATTATGTGTCCGTGGACTTTATTGTTCTTGACATTGAATGCAATCCTTCTTGCCCCATAATACTTGGTAGGCCCTTCCTTCGAACAATTGGTGCTATTATTGATATGAAAGAAGGTAATATAAGATTTCAATTTCCACTAAAGAAAGGGATGGAAAACTTCCCTAGAAAAAGAATTAAAGCACCTTATGAATCCATTATGAGGGCCACTTATGGAATTAACTTGAAGAATGACAACACTTGAAACTATGCATTATGCCTAGCTAGGGGCATAAAACAATAGCGCTTGTTGGGAGGCAACCCAATGAATAAAATAATTTTTTTATTTTACCTTATGTTTTTGAGTGTTTTCACAATTATAGCTTCTGTTATGATTGTGTTTTTATGTTTTAATTTGTGTTCGTGCCAAGTAATGCCTTTGGGATGATTTGGAAGATAGTATGATAGATGTTGTTTGAAAACAGAAACTTTTGTGTCCAGTGCTGGAATTTATAATTTTCGCTGGAGTGTCAGAACCTTCTGAATGTTTTACACAGTATTTATATATGAATTTACAACGTTGTCCTAATTTTTCAGAATTTTTGGAGTTACAAAAGTATGACCATAATTCATATCTTTACAGACTGTTCTGCTTTAGACAGATTCTGTTTTTGTTGCATAGTTTGTTATTTTGATGAATCTATGGATCGTATCGGGGGGTATGAGTCATGGAGAAGTTGGAGTACAGTAGAATTATGCCAACATTAAATATGAATCAATTTACTACAGTACCTAAAGTTTAAGATTTATTTGTTATACTAACGGATCTCACGAGGTTTCTGTTGAGTTTTGTGTGCTGAAGTTTTCAAGTTTTGGGTGAGACTACGATGGATAAAGGAATAAGGAGCGGCAAGAGCCTAAGATTTGGGATGCCCAAGGCACCCCCAAAGTAATATTCAAGGAATACTCAAGCGTCTAAGCTTGGGGATGCCCCAGAAGGCATCCCCTCTTTCGTCTACAATCTATCGGTAACTCACTTGGAGCTATATTTTTATTCATCACATGATATATGTTTTACTTGGAACGTCTTGTGATATAGTTTGTTTGCTTTTGTTTGCTTTTTAGTTTGTCAGAATCATCTTTACTGAACACACCTTTTTGAGAGGGACACACATTATTCGTGATTTGTTAGAATACTCTATGTGCTTCACTTATATCTTTTGAGCTAGGCAGCTGCTTGATATGTCTCCAACATATCGATAATTTTTGATTGTTCCATCCTATTATAGTATCAATCTTGGATGTTTTTATATGCAATTATATATCATTTTTTGGGACTAACCTATTAACCTAGTGCCCAGTGCCAGTTGTTGATTTCTGCTTGTTTTTGGCTTTTCAGAGAAACAGTAGCAAATGAAGTCCAAATGCCACGAAACTTTTTGGAGATTTTTTTCTAGACAAAAGAGACCTTGGAAGCTTCGGGAGGAGGCCAGAAACCTCACGGAGGCTTCACAAGGCAACAGGGCGTGGCCCAGGGGGCGCGCCGTGTTGCCTTGTGGGTCCCACGTGACTCCGTTTGACCTAATTCCACTTCTATAAATTCACAAATATTGGGAAACCATCAGAGATCTAGAAGAGAAAACCTTTCCGCTGCCACAAGCCTCTGTTCTTCCGCGATCTCATCTGGAGGCCTTTTCCGGTACTCTGCCGGAGGGGGAATCGATCACGAAGGGCTTCTACATCAACCTTGCTGCCCTTCCGATGATGTGTGAATAGTTTACCACAGACCTATGGGTCCATAGCTAGTAGCTAGATGGCTTATTCTCTCTCTTTGATCTTCAATACCATGTTCTCCTCGATGTTCTTGGAGTTCTATCCGATGTAATCTTGTTTTGCGGTGTGTTTGTTCGGATCCGGTGAATTGGTAGTTTATGATCAGATTATTCATGAGAAATATTTGAGTCTTCTCTGAACTCTTTTATGCATGATTAAATATAGCTTTGTATTTCTCTCCGATCTATTGATTTGGTTTGGCCTACTAGATTGATTTATCTTGCAATGGGAGAGGTGCTTTGTGATGGGTTCAATCTTGCGGTGCTCAATCCCAGTGACAGAAGGGGACATGGCACGTATTTGTATTGTTGCCATTAAGAATAACAAGATGGGGTTTATTCATATTGCTTGAATTTGCTTCTCTACATCATGTCATCTTGCTTAAGGCGTTACTCTGTTTTTATTAACTTAATATTCTTGATGCATGCTGGATAGCGGTCGATGAGTGGAGTAATAGTAGTAGATGCAGGCAGGAGTCGGTCTACTTGTCTCGGACGTGATGCCTATATACATGATAATTGCCATGAATCCATCATAATTATTTGCTTTTCTATCGATTGCCCAACAGTAATTTGTTTACCCACCGTATGTTTCTGTGCTCGAGAGAGAAGCCTCTAGTGAAAACTATGGCCCCCGGGTCTATCTTTATCATATAAAAATCCTAAAATTACTTTGCTGCAATTTATTTACTTTTATTTTAATTAGTATTTTAGTTTATCTATTTACCTTGATAAGATTTAATCCTTGCAAATAATCGCTAAGAGGATTGACAACCCTCTTATTTGCGTTGGGTGCAAGTGTTTGCTCTTGTGTGTGCAGGTGCGCTTAACGGAATTTTGCTTGGTTCTCCTACTGGATTGATAACCTTGGTTCTTAACTGAGGGAAATACTTATCTCTACTGTACTGCATCATCCTCTCCTCTTCGGGGAAATACCAACGCAGACTACAAGTAGCAGGAAGAATTTCTGGCGCTGTTGCCGGGGAGACATCATCAAAATTACCAAGCACCTTCACACAAATTATCATTGACTTGCATTTACTTTATTTGCCTTTTATTTGCATTTGCCTCTCGTTTTCATCTCCCTCACTTCTAATTTTTTTTTACAAAAACACAAAAAAAATTATTTGCTTGTTTGCTAGTTTGCTTGCTTTGTCGCGATGTCTCAAGAAAATACAAAATTGTGTGACTTTTCCAATACTAATAATAATGATTTTATTAGTACTCCTATTGCTCCTCCCGCCACTAGTGTGGAGTCGTGTGACATTAATGCTGCCTTGCTTAATCTTGTTATGAAAGAACAATTTTCTGGTAGTCCTAATGAGGATGCTGCATCCCTTCTAAATACTTTTGTTGAACTTGGTGATATGCAAAAGAAGTAAGATGTGGATAATGATATTGTCAAATTAAAATTATTTCCATTCTCACTATGAGACCGTGCTAAAACTTGGTTTTCATCCTTGCCTAGAAATAGTATTGATTCTTGGGATAAGTGTAAGGATGCTTTTATTACCAAGTTTTTTCCTCCCGCTAAGATTATTTCTTTAAGAAATCAAATTTTGAATTTTAAACAACTTGAGCATGAACATGTTGCACAATCTGGGAGAGAATGAATTTAATGATAAGAAATTGCCCAACTCATGGTTTGAATTTATGGATGATCATACAAAAAATTTATGCGTGACTTAACTTTGTCTCTAGAAATTTGCTAGACTCTGTCGCGGGTGGTACTTTTATGGAAATTACATTGGGATAAGCTACAAAACTTCTTGATAATATTATGGCAAATTATTCTCAATGGCACACCGAACGAACTCCAACTGGTAAGAAGGTAAATTCTGTTGAAGAAATTAATACTTTGAGTGATAAGATGGATGCTCTATTGAAATTGGTTGCTAGTAAAAATGCTCATATTGATCCTAATGATGTACCATTGTCTACTTTGATTGAGCAAAATAATGATGCTATTGATGTGAATTTTGTCTCTAGAAATAATTTCAACAAAAATGCTTATAGGGGTAATTTCAATCCTAGACCGTTTCCTGGAAATTCCTCTAATAATTATGGCCATCCTTATGGTAATTCTTATAATAATAATAATAGGATGCCCTCTGATCTTGAAAGTAATATTAAAGAATTTTTTAGTTCGCAAAAGAATTTTAATACTATGATAGAAGAAAAATTGAATAGAGTTGATGAATTGGCTAGGAACATGGATAGAATTGCTCATGATGTGGAAAATCTCAAAAATAAAATTTTGCCATCCAAGAATGATATAAATGAGTCTATTAAATCTATATATGTCTCCATTAATGAAAGTAAAGAAAGGACCGCTAGGTTGAGAGCTAAGCGATAATTTCTAGAAAAAAGCGACTCCACCCGGTTTCTATCATAGAAATGATGAAGATATTAAAATGATTGGTGTCACTCCTATTGAATCATTATTTAGTAACATAAAACTTTATGAGAAAGGGACTGGAGAAGATTCAACTTTAGATAGAAGGAGTCCCACGTGCTTGGAGGGTGATAATCTTGATCATAAAAATGAAAAAAGTGGGTTTGGAGAGGTCAACACTTTAAATAGTAATGCACCCACTACTTTGGATTACAAGGACTTTAATTATGATAGTTGTTCTTTAATTTAGTGTATTTCCTTGTTGCAATCCATGATTAATTCACCAAATGCATATGAACAAAATAAAGCTTTCACTAAACACATTGTAGAAGCCATGATGAAAGCACATGAAGAAAAGCTTGAGTTGGAAGTATCAATTCCTAGAAAATTACAAGATGAATGGGAACCTACTATTAAAGTAAAAATTAATGATTATGAATATAATGCTCTTTGTGATCTTGGTGCTAGCGTTTCCACTATACCAAAGTCTTTGTGTGATGTGCTAGGTCTCACCAACATGGATCCTTGTTCCCCTAATTTGCATCTTGTGGATTCCACTATTATAAAGCCATTGGGTAGAATAAATTATGTGCTTATTCTTGCAAATATAAATTATGTGCCCGTGGACTTTATTGTTCTTGACATTGAATGCAATCCTTCTTGCCCCATAATACTTGGTAGGCCCTTCCTTCGAACAATTGGTGCTATTATTGATATGAAAGAAGGTAATATAAGATTTCAATTTCCACTAAAGAAAGGGATGGAACACTTCCCTAGAAAAATAATTAAAGCACCTTATGAATCCAATATGAGGGCCACTTATGGAATTAACTTGAAGGATGACAACACTTGAAACTATGCATTATGCCTAGCTAGGGGCATAAAACAATAGCGCTTGTTGGGAGGCAACCCAATGAATAAAATAATTTTTTTCTTTTACCTTCTGTTTTTGAGTGTTTGCACAATTATATCTTCTTTTATGATTGTATTTTTATGTTTTAATTAGTGTTTGTGCCAAGTAATGCCTTTGGGATGATTTGGAAGATAGTATGATAGATGTTGTTTGAAAACAGAAACTTTTGCGTCCAGTGCTGAAATTTATAATTTTCGCTGGAGTGTCAGAAACTTATGAATTTTTTACACCGTATTTAGATATGAATTTCCCACGTTTTACTAATTTTTCAGAATTGTTGGAGTTACAGAAGTATGACCATAATTCAGATCTTTACAGACTGTTCTGTTTTAGACAGATTCTGTTTTTGTTGCATAGTTTGCTTATTTTGATGAATCTATGGATTGTATCGGGGGGTATGAGTCATGGAGAAGTTGGAGTAAAGTAGCATTATGCCAATATTAAATATGAATCAATTTACTACAGTACCTAAAGTTTAAGATTTATTTGTTATACTAACGGATCTCACGTGGTTTCTGTTGAGTTTTGTTCGCTGAAGTTTTCATGTTTTGGGTGAGACTTCGATGGATAAAGGAATAAGGAAGACTCAAGCGTCTAAGTTTGGGGATGCCCCGGAAGGCATCCCCTCTTTCGTGTACAATCTATCGGTAACTCACTTGGAGCTATATTTTTATTCATCACATGATATGTGTTTTACTTGGAGCGTCTTGTGATATAGTTTATTTGCTTTTGTTTGGTTTTTAGTTTATCACAATCATATTTTATGAACACACCTTTTTGAGAGGGACACACATTATTCGTGATTTGTTAGAATACTCTATGTGCTTCACTTATATCTTTTGAGCTAGGCAGTTGCTCTAGTGCTTCACTTATATGTTTTAGAGCACGGCGGTGGTTATATTTTAAAGAAATAGTTGCACTCTCATGCTTCACTTATATCTTTTTGAGAGTCTCATGATAGCAGTGGTAATATGCACGGGTTATGAATTTGGTCCTGATATGATAGGTATTCAAGAGGGATATAATAAAAACTTTCATGTAGATCACTGAATATGATAAATTTGATTCCTTGTAATAGTTTTGTGATATTAAGATGGTAATATGGGGGAGGTACTAGTAGATGATTGTGGTTTAGTAAGAATAATTGTGTTAAGGTTTGTGATTCCCGAAGCATGCACGTATGATCTGTCGTTATGCTAAGAAGTTGGAGCATGATTTATTATTGATTGTCTACCTTATGAGTGGCGGTTGGGAACGAGCGATGGACCTTGTCCTACCAATCTATCCCTCTAGGGGCATGCATAGTAGTACTTTGCTTCGAGGGCTAATAAACTTTCGCAATAAGTATGTGAGTTCTTTATGACTAATGTGAGTCCATGGATTATACGCACTCTCACCTTTCCGCAATTTTATAGCCTCTTCGGTACCATGCATTGCCCTTTCTCACATCGAGAGTTGGTGCAAACTTTGCCGGTGCATACAAATCCCGTGATATGATACGCTCTATCACACATAAGCCTCCTTATATCTTCCTTAAAACAGCCACCATACCTACCTATCATGGCATTTCCATAGCCATTCCGAGATATATTGCCATGCAACTTTCACCGTTCCGTTTTTATGACATACATCATCATTGTCATATTGCTTTGCATGATCATATAGCTGACATAGTATTTATGGCTCAGCCACCGTTCATCATTTGTATACATGTTACGCTAGCATCATTGCACATCCTGGTACACTACCAGAGGCATTCATATAAAATCATATTTTTATTCTAGTATCGAGTTGTAATGTTGAGTTGTAAGTAAATAGAGGTGTGAAGATCATCATTATTAGAGCATTGTCCCAGTGAGGAAAGAATGGTGGAGACTAATGAGTCCTCGAAAAAGTGGGGATGAGGTCCATGGGACCGCTCTAAAAAAAGGAGGCGAAAAAGAGCCATGAAAAAAAAATGAGAGAAAAGAGAGAGAAGGGGCAATGTTACTATCCTTTTTCCACACTTGTGCTTCAGAATAGCACCATGTTTTTCATAGAGAGTCTCCTATTTTGTCACTTTCATATACTAGTGGAAATTTTTAATTATAGAACTTGGCTTATATATTCCGATGACGGGCTTCCTCAAATGCCTGAGGTCTTCATGAGCAAGCAAGTTGGATGCACACCCACTTAGTTTTCATGTTGAGCTTTCATACACTTATAGCTCTTAGTGCATCAGTTGCATGGCAATCCCTACTCCTTGCATTGACATCAATTGATGGGCATCTCCATAGCCTATTGATTAGCCTCGTCGATGTGAGACTATCTTCTTATCTTTGACTTCTCTTATTTACCTCTACCACCATACTCTATTCCACCTATAGTGCTATATCCATGGCTTGTGCTCATGTATTGAGTGGGAGTTGAAAAAGCTGAAGCGTGTTAAAAAGCATGAACCAATTGCTCGGCTTGTCATCGGGGTAGTGCATGATAAATAATTTGCGTGAAGAAGATGGAGCATGACAGGATTATATGATTTTGTAGGGATAATGTTCTTTAGCATTTTTATTTTGAAAGACATGATTGTTTATTAGTATGGCTGAGTATTGATGTCTTTATATCAAATTATAGACTATTGCTTTGAATCATTTGGATCTTATTATTCATACCATAAGAGAAAGATTACACGATGAAACATGATAGGTAGCATTCCACATCAAAAATTCTGTTTTATCATTTACCTACTCGAGGGCGAGCAGGAATTAAGCTTGGGGATGCTTGATACGTCTCCAATGTATCTATAATTTTTTATTGTTCCATGCTATTATAGTATCAATCTTGGATGTTTTTATATGCAATTATGTATCATTTTTTGGGACTAACCTATTAACCTAGTGCCCAGTGCTAGTTGCTGTTTTCTGCTTGTTTTTGGCTTTTCAGAGAAACAGTACCAAATGAAGTCCAAATGCCACGAAACTTTTTTGGAGATTTTTTTCTGGACAAAAGAGACCTTGGAAGCTTCGGGAGGAGGCCAGAAGCCTCACGGAGGCTTCACAAGGCAACAGGGCATGGCCTAGGGGGCGCGCCGTGTCGCCTTGTGGGGCCCACGTGACTTCGTTTGACCTAATTCCACTTCTATAAATTCACAAATATTGGGAAACCATCAGAGAGCTAGAAGAGAAAACCTTTCGGCCGCCACAAGCCTCTGTTCTTCCGCGATCCCATTTGGAGGCCTTTTCCAGTACTCTGCCGGAGGGGGAATCGATCACGGAGGGCTTCTACATCAACCTTGCTGCCCTTCCGATGATGTGTGAGTAGTTCACCACAGACCTACGGGTCCATAGCTAGTAGATAGATGGCTTCTTCTCTCTCTTTGATATTCAATACCATGTTCTCCTTGATGTTCTTGGAGTTCTATCCGATGTAATCTTCTTTTGCGGTGTGTTTGTTGGGATCCGATGAATTGTGAGTTTATGATCAGATTATTCATGAGAAATATTCGAGTCTTCTTTGAACTCTTTTATGCATGATTAAATATAGCTTTGTATTTCTCTCCGATCTATCGATTTGGTTTGGCCTACTAGATTGATTTATCTTGCAATGGAGAGGTGCTTTGTGATGGGTTCAATCTTGCAGTGCTCAATCCCAGTGACAGAAGGGGACATGACACATATTTGTATTGTTGCCATTAAGGATAAAAAGATGGGGTTTATTCATATTGCTTGAATTTGCTTCTCTACATCATGTCATCTTGCTTAAGGTGTTACTCTGTTTTTATTAACTTAATACTCTAGATGCATGCTAGAAAGCGGTCAATGAGTGGAGTAATAGTAGTAGATGCAGGCAGGAGTCGGTCTACTTGTCTCGGACGTGATGCCTATATACATGATCATTGCCATGAATCTGTCATAATTATTTGCTTTTCTATCAATTGCCCAACAGTAATTTGTTTACCCACCGTATGTTTCTGTGCTCGAGAGAGAAGCCTCGAGTGAAAACTATGGCCCCCGGGTCTATCTTTATCATAGAAAAAACATAAAAATACTTTGCTGCAATTTATTTACTTTTATTTTAATTAGTATTTCAGTTTATCTATTTACCTCGATAAGATTTAATCCTTGCAAATAACCGCTAAGAGGATTGACAACCCTCTTATTTGCGTTGGGTGCAAGTGTTTTCTCTTGTGTGTGCAGGTGCGCTTAACGGAATTTTGCTTGCCCAACTGGATTGATAACCTTGGTTCTTAACTGAGGGAAATACTTATCTCTACTGTACTGCATCATCCTCTCCTCTTCGGGGAAATACCAACGCAGACTACAAGTAGCATTGCTCTAGTGCTTCACTTATATCTTTTAGAGCACGGCGGTGGTTATATTTTAAAGAAATAGTTGCACTCTCATGCTTGACTTATATCTTTTTGAGATTCTAATGAATAGCAATGGTAATATGCATGGGTTATGAATTTGGTCCTAATATGATAGGTATTCAAGAGGGATATAATAAAAACTTTCATGTAGATCACAGAATATGATAAGTTTGATTCCTTGCAATAGTTTTGCGATATTAAGATGGTAATATGTGGGAGGCGCTAGTAGATAATTGTGGTTTAGTAAGAATATTGGTGTTAAGGTTTGTGATTCCCGAAGCATGCACGTATGGTCTGTCATTATGCTAAGAAGCTGGAGCATGATTTATTCTTGATTGTCTTCCTTGGTGTGGCGGTCGGGGGCGCGCGATGGTTAACTCCTACCACCCCCCTAGGGGCATGCGTTGTAGTACTTTGCTTCGAGGGCTAATAAACTTTCGCAATAAGTATGTGTAACATCCCCAGATCCTAACCCTATCATTAAGCTAATTAAATTGCCATGTCATCATGATCATCTTCATTAAGTTGCATTAGGAAATAATTCAACTTCAATTCAAAATTCAAAATGCAAGTCAAATAGTTATTTCTTTAAACAGCAAAACAAAAATGTTCATAATATTGCCAAAATTCCCAAAGCAATTATAAAAATTAAATCAACATTATTTGGATCTCCAAATTGACCCTACCATCCAAAAACAATGACCAAAACAGCCCCATTAATCCAATTTCATTTATTCAAAATTCAAATGAAATCATCTTGCCTCCAAACTTTTTGTGGCAGTGCCAGACATTACCTAGTAATTGATTTGGCAAGTTATGCATTTTACAAAAGTCATTAGCTAACTAAAAGAAAATGCAACAGAAAAGAATAAAGGAAAACAGAAAACAGGAATAATAGAAAAAGGAAAAGGGCCACTGTTGGTTGGGCCCTAGTGCACAGTGTGCAGGCCCAGCCCAACAGCGCCGCGTCGTCTCCCTCCTCACGCTGTTGTCGCCCGCACAGCGCGTGCGCGCCATGGCCCCCATGCTTTGCGGTGACACGGCACCGCTACGGAGTTCCTAGAGGGCTACAAGGCTCCCTCGCAGCTCCCCGAAACCCTAGGCACCCCCATTTTTTCCCCTCGCCCTCTCCCTCGCTCGCCATCGAGCTCGCCCGAGAGGCCATGGCTGCGCCGCCAACGCTAGCATAGCCACCGCTGCCGTTCCATCGTCTCTTTGTGTCTATGAGGACCGCCGTCGACTGCCACATCCTCCTCTGCCTTCATCTCGAGCCAGGAAGCACCACCGAGCCAGATCGCGTCGTCTTCTTCCTCGGATCCCTGCCGCCGTTCGTCGTCGTCTCCGGTCACCCCGAGCCTTCCCCGAGCCCACTTAGCTCACCGGCAGAACTGCTGTGAGCTCCCCTCCTTTTCCCTCCTTTGTCCTTCGCGGATCCGTGCCCGTAAGCCCCCTAGCCATTGTAGCCGAACCCGCCGCCGCAAGAGTTCGTCGCCGGCCGTGCTCCGGCGACCAGTTGGTCACGCGGGCTTGTCCATCGGCGTCGTAGCAACGCCTAGCGTAGGCCTAGCCCTCCGTTTGCTCGAATGCGACCGGTTGCTGCAAACGCGAGCACGCCCGTGCTCCGGCCGCCGCCGTTCGCCGTCGCTGCTGTCGTTTTGGACCTTCCCGGCTTGCGCTAGACCCACCGTTGGATGCGGCCCGACGTGCTGAGCATTTTGGCGGTTGCGGCTTGCGATTTGGTCGCGTGTGCGACGAATCCGAGAGGCGCCGCCCTCTCTGTCGCACGCCGGAGCAACGCCGGCGCGCGCGCCGGAGTTTTAAACTCCGGGGTGACACGTGTCAGCCCCTGGCACTAATCCTAGACGCTAATCCCCACGGACAGATGGGCCCGACACTGTAGCATTTAGATTAGGCATTAGATTAACTGCTAACTAAAGAATTAACCCCACTGACATGTAGGCCCCACCAAGTTAATTAACTAAATTGCTAATTAATTTAAACGGTTAACTAAATGTGCCACTGACAGGTGACCCCCACTCTAATTAAATTGTTTTTATAAATAATTAACCTGCTAATTAATCTGTTAATTAAAACTGTTAGTTAAACAGTCACTGACGGTGGGTCCTACTAGTTAATTAGTTAAATTAATCTACTGATTAAATGCTTCAGTCAATGACAGGTGGACCCCACCTGTCAGTTTGACTAGTCAATGGTCAACTCTGTTGACTGCTGACTGGGCTTTGACTGGCCCCACATGTCATGGACTGTGGCTGGCTTAGTCTGGGTATACAAAGTATTTCACTGTTTAAATTCGAATTTAATATTTAAATAAATTCCAGAAATTCTAGAAAATGATTAAAACTTTGAAAAATCATATAAAATAAACCGTAACTCGGATGAAAATAATTTATATATGAAAAATGATCAGAAAAATAAGACGAATCCGAATATGTCATCTGCATGCATGTTAGAACCATCTGCATAGGAGAACCTATAACTTTAGGCATGTTTCTGATAGATGAATAGTGTCTGACCTCCGGTAAATAATTCCAAATTAATTCCTAAATTTAACTAAAATGGATTAGGGATGTATTAGGTCACCCCTGCATTGCATATTGCCATGTCGTGCTCTGTGAGTGCATTTGTTTGCTATGTATTTATCTGTTTCCTCCCCCTCTTCTCTTCGGTAGACCCCGAGACCGACGTTGCCCCCGAGGACTGCTACTCCACCGACGACCCCTCTTTTACCGCAGAGCTTCCAGGCAAGCAAACCCCCTTGATCATTCCTATATCACCTATTCCTTCTTCCCCGTGCTTGCATTAGAATTTGCTACCGTATTTGATTGCTCCTATTCTGATGCATAACCTGATTTTGTAACATGCTGTTGATACTTTACCTGTTGTCCTAAATGCTTAGTATAGGCTGGTTAGTGATCCATCAATGGCCCCACACCCTTGTCCTTGTTGCCATGCTATACCACCAGAGACTCGGTCAGTGTGATCGATGTACAGAGACCGAACACAGCACCGCACACCCCCTTAGTTGTACGACTCTACAGAGCTACTATCGAGTGCCGAGGGTGATACCTCCTACCTCACTCCTGATGATATCTCTGTAGCGTAGCTAGAAGGTTGTGGGTTATCGAGGGTGATTCCTCTTTCACCACCTCCGACGATGCCTCTGTCGTGCAACCCCTCAATTGTGAACCCATCGAGGGTGATTCCTCCGAGTTCACCTTGACGGTTACATCGAGTAGGAATCCGGCGAGGGTGATTCCTCAGATTCCACCTTGATGTTATGGACACACGGTTACCCTAATTTTACTTCAGTTCCCGGTTGAAGTCGGGTCGGCCCCGAGGGGTACCCGCGAGAGATGTGAAGTCGGGTTGACCGTGAGGGTACCCGCGAGATAATTACGTGGCACAGCCGGGCAGGTAGACCGCCCCAGGAGAGGGTTGGGCCTGGCCCTTGCCGTAAGTCCACGAGACGGGGTGACGGGGTCACATGATCATGGATCTCTGCTCATTTCCACGAGCTCCCAATACACTAACGGATTTGGGTATTTGATCTGAGTTGGCCACTGGCCTATACGCACTACCACCACACGGGATAATGGTTTAATGGGGCCCTCGGCGCCGTATGTATCAGCGGAAAGCTCTGTTAGATGTCCAGTTTAGCATTGTGGCACGGTCGGATCGTACCATCTAGGAGAGGGATGGCGCTGGTATTCACCCTGCTCGCAATGACCTAGAGTGCAAAGGGCGATGGGCCCAAGACCCCTGACCACTTAGGATGTAGACCGGCGGGGACCTCTCTGTTGAGCCTAGGTAGGACTACATCATGTCGATCAGCCGAGGCCAGGCATGACCCAGAAAAGTGTGTCCGGCCAGAGTTAATCGAGCGTGTTGAGTAACAGTAGTGCACCCCTGCAGGGAAGTTATCTATTCGAATAGCCGTGTCCACGGTAACAAGACGCTTAGTGTTGTATCCCGATCTACTACAACTTGAACTGGATACATGTTACTTTAATTGTAAGCTCCGGGATCTCTTTCTCGCAGGGAGTCGAGGAAGGATCTCTAGGCTTTGCTACTACATACTTATTACTTTATGTTATGATGCTAATCTACACTCTTCTAATGCTGCAAGACGCTGCATGATGCTAGTCTTCGATAGGCTAGGCCTGCTCTCTATTCTGGTAATTCTGCAGTCCAGTCCACAGATACAACCCCTTCATTTGATACCGATGCATGATTAACATAGTTCTGATGTAAGTCTTGCGAGTACTTTGGATGAGTACTCACGGTTGCTTTGCTACCTCTTTTTCTCCATACCCGGTTGCTGCGACCAGATGACGGAGTCCAGGAGCCGGAGATCCCCGATGGTGCCTACTACTACGTGGAGACCGACAACCAGGAATAGTTAGGAGGCTCCCAGGCAGGAGGCCTGTGCCTTTTCGATCTAGTTGTCGTTGTTTTGCTCAGCCTTCTTAAGGCATATTTGTCTAACTATGTCTGTACTCAGATACTAATGCTTCCGCTGACATTTGTGTAACTCGAGCTTATGTATTTGAGCCCTCGAGGCCCCTGGATTGTAATATAAAGCTTGTATTATTTTAATTTGTGTCTAGAGTTGTGTTGTGATATCTTCCCGTGAGTCCCTCGGCTTGATCGTGCGCATTTGCGTGTATGATTAGTGCACGGTTAAGTCGGGGGCGTCACAGTATGTGAGTTCTTTATGACTAATGTGAGTCCATGGATTATATGCACTCTCACCCTTCCGTAATTTACTAGCCTCTTCGCTACCGTGCGTTGCCCTTTCTCACATCGAGAGTTGGTGCAAACTTCGCCGGTGCACCCAAACCCCGTGATATGATACGCTCTATTACACATAAGCCTCTTTATATCTTCCTCAAAACAGCCACCATACCTACTTATCATGGCATTTCCATAGCCATTCCGAGATATATTGCCATGCAACTTCCACCGTTCTGTTTTTATGACACACATCACCATTATCATATTGCATTGCATGATCATATAGCTGACATAGTATTTGTGGCTCAGCCACCGTTCATCATTTTTATACATGTTACGATAGTATCATTGCACATCCTGGTACACTGCCAGAGGCATTCATATAGAGTCATATTTTTGTTCTAGTTTCGAGTTGTAATATTCTTTTGAGTTGTAAGTAAATAGAAGTATGATGATCATCATTATTAGAGCATTGTCCCAATGAGAAAAAAAAAGAGGCCAAAAAGAGCCCATGAAAAAAGAGGCCAAAAAGAGCCCACCAAAAAAAATGAGAGAAAAAGAGAGAAGGGGCAATGTTACTATCCTTTTCCATACTTGTGCTTCAAAGTAGCACCATGTTTTTCATATAGAGAGTCTCTTGTTTAGTCACTTTCATATACTAGTGGGAATTTTTCATTATAGAACTTGGCTTGTATATTCCGATGATGGGCTTCCTCAAATGCCCGAGGTCTTCATGAGCAAGCAAATTGGATGCACAACCACTTAGTTTTCATGTTGAGCTTTCATACACTTATAGCTCTTAGCGCATCCGCTGCATGGCAATCCCTACTCCTCGCATTGACATCAATTGATGGGCATATCCATAGCCCGTTGATTAGCCTCGTTGATGTGAGACTATCTTCTTATTTTTGACTTCCCCTTATTGATCTCTACCACCACACTCTATTCCACCCATAGTGTTATATCCATGGCTTGCGCTCATGTATTGCGTGGGGGTTGAAAAAGCTGAAGCGCGTTAAAAAGTATGAACCAATTGCTTGGCTAAAACCTGGGTTGTTCAAGATAAATATTATGTGTTAAGAAGATGGAGCATGACAGGATTATATGATTTTGTAGGGATAACTTTCTTTAGCATTTTTATTTTGAAAGACATGATTGTTTATTAGTATGCCTGAGTATTGATGTCTTTATGTCAAACTATAGACTATTGCTTTGAATCATTTGGATCTTATTATTCATACCGTAAGAGAGAGATTACATGATGAAACATGTTAGGTAGCATTCCACATCAAAAATTCTGTTTTTATCATTTACCTACTCGAGGATGAGCAGGAATTAAGCTTGGGGATGCTTGATACGTCTCCAACGTATCTATAATTTTTGATTGTTCCATGCTATTATAGTATCAATCTTGGATGTTTTTATATGCAATTATATATCATTTTTTGGGACTAACCTATTAACCTAGTGCCCAGTGCCAGTTGCTATTTTCTGCTTGTTTTTGGTTTTTCAAGAAATCAGTACCAAACAAAGTCCAAATACCATGAAACTTCTTGGAGATTTTTTTCTGGATAAAAGGGACCCTGGAGACTTGGAGACGAGGCCAGAAGGTTCACGAAGCCTCCACAAGGCAACAGGGCGCGGCCCCGGAAGGGCGCGCCCTGATGCCTTGTGGGGCCCTCGTGGCTCCGTTTGACCTAATTCCACTTCTATAAATTCTCAAATATTGGGAAACCAACAGAGAGCCACCCCGCCGCCGCGGGCCTCTGTTCTTCCGAGATCCCATCTGGAGGCCTTTTCCGGTACTCTGACGGTGGGGGAATCGATCATGGAGGGCTTCTACATCAACCTTGCTGCCCTTCTGATGATGTGTGAGTAGTTTACCACAGACCTACGGGTCCATAGCTAGTAGCTAGATGGCTTATTCTCTCTCTTTGATCTTCAATACCATGTTCTCCTCGATGTTCTTGGAGTTCTATCCGATGTAATCTTCTTTTGCTGTGTGTTTGTTGGGATCCGATGAATTGTGAGTTTTTGACCAGATTATTCATGAGAAATATTTGAGTCTTCTCTGAACTCTTTTATGCATGATTATTATAGCTTTGTATTTCTCTCCGATCTATCGATTTGGTTTGGCCAACTAGATTGGTTTATCTTGCAATGGGAGAGGTGCTTTTTGATGGGTTCAATCCTGCGGTGCTCAATCCCAATGACAGAAAGGGACATGACACATATTTGTATTGTTGCCATTAAGGATAAAAAGATGGGGTATAATCATATTGCTTGAGTTTACTTTGTCTACATCATGTCATCTTGCTTAAGGCGTTACTCTGTTTCATACTTAATACCCAAGATGCATGCTGGATAACGGTAGATGGGTGGAGTAATAGTAGTAGATGCAGGCAGGAGTCGGTCTACTTGTCTCGGATGTGATGCCTATATACATGATCATTGCCATGAATCCGTCATAATTATTTGCTTTTTCTATCAATTGCCCAACAATAATTTGTTTACCCACCGTATGCTATGCGTTCGAGAGAGAAGCCTCTAGTGAAAACTATGGCCCCCGGGTCTACTTTTATCATATATTAAAATCAAAAATACCTTGCTGCAATTTATTTACTTTTATTTGAGTTAGTATTTTAGTTTATCTATCTACCACTATCAGAATTAATCCTTGCAAATAACCGCTAAGAGGATTGACAACCCTCTTATTTGCGTTGGGTGCAAGTGTTTGCTTTTGTGTGTGCAGGTGCGCTTAACGGGATTTTGCTTGGTTCTCCTACTGGATTGATAACTTTGGTTCTTAACTGAGGGAAATACTTATCTCTACATACTGCATCATCCTCTCCTCTTCGGGGAAATACCAACGCAGTCTACAAGTAACAGGAAGAATTTCTGGCGCCGTTGCCGGGGAGACATCATCAAAATTACCAAGTATCTTCGCACAAACTATCATCCACTTGCATTTATTTTATTTGCCTTTTTATTTGTTTTTGCCTGTCATTTTCATCTCCCCCACTTCTAATTTTTTTTACAAAAACACAAAAATATTTTTTATTTGCTTGTTTGCTTCACCATTATGGCTAGTTCTTCGCTTGTTACTATTACCCCTGAAAATGAAGTGCCTAATTTTAGCAAAGGGGAGGAGAAAATTTAAAAGATGCTTGGTATAGAATTTGCGATGCTCAAAATAGATCAACTCGTAAGCAATGCACTACCGTTCTTCTTCAAAAAAATTATGTGGGAATTACTACTTGGTATATATTTGTGCTTGACACTATTACCGGAGGGAATTTCTTGATGTGTCCCACTTTGGATGCTTTCAATGCTATGGGAAATTTAGTGGGTTCACCCCCTATCATTATCAATGAAACGGCTTTGAATTTGGAGCATGTTATGCAAAGGTTAGAAGCTATTGAAAATAAAATGTCTACTATTGAACATCTTGAGAATTTAGATAAAAAGATTCATAATCGTATTACTCAATTTGGTTCTAAGGTGGGAATTGCTTTGAAAACTTTAAAGGAAAAGGAACTGATAATTAACGAAAGGATAGAACAAAGCCCCGCTAGAATCGACAAGTTAGAAGAGAGGTTAAGAGTGCTACTTCTAGTAAAGGGAGCGAGGATCTTAAAATGATTAGCGTGCACCCCAATTTCATTGATATAATGAAGGAACCTATCCATAAAAGCAAAATTCTTGATTTTGTGCCGAGAAGTGTGATGATGAGAAACTCCTATGTTAAATCTACTAGAAAAATGGGTGTGTAATTGAGGAGTTGGAAATGAAGTATGACAACACTTGAAACTATGCATTATGCCTAGCTAGGGGCATAAAACAATAGCGCTTGTTGGGAGGCAACCCAATGAATAAAATAAATTTTTGTTTTACTTTATGTTTTTGTGTGTTTACAAAATTTTAGCCTCTGTTATGATTGTGTTTTTTTTCTTTTAATTAGTGTTTGTGCCAAGTAATGCCTTTGGGATGATTTGGATGATAGTATAATTGATGCTGTTTGAAAACAGAAACTTTTGCGTCCAGTACTGGAATTTTAGATTTTTGCTGGAACGTCAGAGTCTTCTGAATGTTTTACAAAATATTTATATATGAAGTTCCCACATTTTCCTAATTTCTCAAAATATTTGGAGTTATATAAGTATGACGTTAATTCAGATCTTTACACACTGTTCTGTTTTAGACAGATTCTGTTTTTGTTGCATAGTTTGCTTATTTTGATGAATCTATGGGTCGTATCGAGGGGTATGAGTCATGGAGAAGTTGGAGTACAGTAGAATTATGCCAATATTAAATATGAATCAATTTACAACAGTACCTAAAGTTTAAGGTTTGTTTGTTATACTAACGGATCTCACGAGGTTTTTGTTGAGTTTTGTGTGCTGAAGTTTTCAAGTTTTGGGCGAGACTACGATGGATAAAGGAATAAGGAGAGGCAAGAGCCTAAGCTTGGGGATGCCCAAGGCACCCGAAGGTAATATTCAAGGAAGACTCAAGCGTCTAAGCTTGGGGATGCCCCGGAAGGCATCCCCTCTTTCGTCTACAAACTATCGGTAACTCACTTGGAGCTATATTTTTATTCATCACATGATATGTGTTTTACTTGGAGCGTCTTGTGATATAGTTTGTTTGCTTTTTAGTTTGTCACAATCATCTTTGCTGAACACACCTTTTTGAGAGGGACACACATTATTCGTGATTTGTTAGAATACTCTATGTGCTTCACTTATATCTTTTGAGCTAGGCAGTTGCTCTAGTGCTTCACTTATATCTTTTAGAGTACGGCGGTGGTTATATTTTAAAGAAATAGTTGCACTCTCATGCTTCACTTATATCTTTTTGAGATTCTAATGAATAGCAATGGTAATATGCACGGGTTATGAATTTGGTCCTAATATGATAGGTATTCAAGAGGGATATAATAAAAACTTTCATGTATATCACTGAATATGATAAGTTTGATTCCTTGCAATAGTTTTGCGATATTAAGATGGTAATATGTGGGATGTGATAGTAGATAATTGTGGTTTAGTAATAATATTGGTGTTAAGGTTTGTGATTCCCGAAGCATGCACGGATGGTCTGTCGTTATGCTAAGAAGTTGGAGCATGATTTATTCTTGATTGTCTTCCTTTGTGTGGCGGTCGGGGGCGCGCGATGGTTAACTCCTACCAACCTCCCCCCTGGGGGCATGCGTAGTAGTACTTTGCTTCGAGGGCTAATAAACTTTCGCAATAAGTATGTGAGTTCTTTATGACTAATGTGAGTCCATGGATTATACGCACTCTCACCCTTCGGCAATTTGCTAGCCTCTTCTGTACCGTGCATTGCCCTTTCTCACATCGAGAGTTGGTGCAAACTTCGCCGGTGCATCCAAACCCCGTGATATGATACGCTCTATCACACATAAGCCTCCTTATATCTTCCTCAAAACAGCCACCATACCTACCTATCATGGCATTTCCATAGCCATTCCGAGATATATTGCCATGCAACTTCCACCGTTCCATTTTTATGACACACATCACCATTGTCATATTGCTTTGCATGATCATATTGTAGGAGATATGCCCTAGAGGCAATAATAAATGTTATTGTTTATCTCCATGTTCATAATTATGTTTATGTTCCATGCTATAACTGTTATGGTTCTCGAGTCTACAATAACCACGAGGCTTGGAGGAAGACTCATATGCACGTGTGGAATAATAAATGGTAAAATGTATTCCTAGTCTGGCCTCTAAGACTAGCTCAAGTGTTGCATGATGGTTCTGTTTTCCTGATCATGGGCATGACTATGCCGACAACTTTGAGGGCACAATCTTAGGAGAACACTTGTGTTGAATCGACCCGAATTGATGTTATGCTATGAGATACATTCATCATAAGCTAATGGTTAATAACACACAGATAGTTAACGTTTGCATAATTCCTTAGACCATGAGAGTATCGAGTTCCTTCATGCTTGATTCATCAACTTTGGGGTTTGTTAAACGTCATCCGTAACTGGGTGGCTATTACGGCGGCTTACGGGTTCATGGGAAAGTATGACAAGGGACTTGATAGCTCAAGATTGGGATTTGCTCCTCCGACGATGGAGAGATATCTCTGGGCCCTCTCGGTGTTACGGTATCCATCATCGTCTGGCCAGACACAATGTGATTTGATCACAGGGATGCCGAAACACTGAAACGAGAAAAGAGAACAAAACCGGTAACGAGGTAACTGGCATAGTGGACAAGTTGTTGATCCACGGGGATGCAGATAAATCTCACCTCAGGTTTTGAAACATATCGCGAAGCAACAGGAATAGCACACGGCAACTGGAGGTTCACTCGAATATTTATTCGTGTGGGTATAGGGGTCAATATGGGTGTCCACGGCTCCGATGTTGATCATTGATCGGAAAGTGTTCCGGGTCATGTCTATACTTCACTAAACCTATAGGGTCATACGCTTAAGGGCCATCTATCTGCTGAATACTAGACAGGGAGTCTGAGAGAAAGTCACCGGAAAAGTTTCGGAGACAATGGAAACGTTCCGGAGAGAACACCGAAATAGTTTCGGTAAAACTGAAAAGTTGTTTCGGAGTATACCATTAAGTCAAATTGGTTTCGGTACACGCCTGGAAATTCTTGGAGGGTGCCAGAATTGTTCTGGAAACTTCTGGGATTTTTTCGGAGAAAAAACCCGGAAATGTTCCGGAGCTGCCGGAACCGCTTTGGTTGCTTTTCGCAGATGAAAATCACTAATCCGGAATTTATTGGGTATTCCTCCATCACTATACCGAGGCAAAAGGTTTGCCACAAAGAACGGTATGATTTTGAAGAAAAATATTTCTTGCAAAAAGGAGAGTGGGAGGACAATACAACTCGGCGAGATAACAATATCTTCATCATCAGGCCAAGGGAAAGAAACCTTGGAAGTGATTCCAGAGTTTCCTACCGCGACTAATACGGAAGCCTCTACATAAGATGTATGGACTTCGGTTGAACTTGCAGCTGAACCACGTAGGCAAAACTCGTGCAAACCTCTCAGGTGTGCATATGAGATATTGTTGCTAGACAACAGTATACCTACGATACACAAGGAAGCGTTGATGGGCCCTGACTCCGGAATTGGCTAAATGCCAATATAATCCGAGATAGTTTCCATACAAATGATTCAAGATTATATCTTGATACCCGTTTCGGAAGACTTAGAGTCTAACGAATATTAATGGAACTATAAACTGATACGGATAAAAATGTTTTATCCATAAAGCTCGACTTGTTGCTTATAACAAATTCAAGGAATTGACTACAGCGAGATTGTCTCTCCGTAGCGATGCTTAAAGTCGGTTCAGGTTAAACTAGCAATTGATACATATTTCAATCATGAGATATGATACATGGATGCCAAAAGGGTTTCCATGAAATGGAAATGCTACCTAGGACTTGCATGTGATACAGTCCAAGGTGTTTTGTCATTCCAGAGGATGCTAGTGAGTATGCAAACTTCAAAGTTCCAGCGATGGACAGAAGAGAGCAAAATGGAGTTGGAATCTTTGTTTTTGATGAAATAGTCAAAAGAGTTTGATTTCATCAATGAATAACGAAGATGCTTGTGGTTACAAGAAATTAAGTGGGTGCATAATAATATTTCTAAAAACTTTGTGTGCTTGACACATTGTTAATTGGAAATAATATAAATGTCTTGACACGAATTAGGACTTCATTGAAAATAGTTTTTCCATGAAGTGCTTAGGCTAGGTAGCCTCGATATTATGCATATTTATCTATGAGATAGAATTTCCTGATAGGGCTAAGCCTAAATACATATTGACAAGATGCTAAAACAGTTTAGCATTAAAATGCCAAGGAGTGATTCTTGCCGATGTCACATGGAAATAGTTTTGCAAGACTCGGTGTCCTAAAACACTGATGAGCAAAATACATGATGGAGATTCCACACACTTTTGTGTTTGGATTAATCATGTATTCCATGGTATGTAAAACAACCAGATATGTCCGGTACTCCCAAGCAGTTGCGAGTATAGATACCAAAGTGATCAAAGTGCTGATCATGGGACAACAGTGAAAGATGTCATTGAGTACTAAGGTAGCACTAATGACATGTTTTCTCGCAAACAGAGATTATGAAGTGCTCGTTGTAAGTAGTTGCATCGATACAGTCTTCATCAATGCTCCATGCGATTTTCGATTTAAGTTAAGGGTTTTGTGTAATACACGATATGGTGGCACGGTAGTTGGAAATTGTTCCAAACAGGTTACTGTGGCGAATTCTATAACAAAGGCTAAGTATGTTGACGCTTTGGAAGCAACAAAGAAGATGTTGAATCATATAGTTCATTCATGAACTTAGTATGATTCCAAGATGGCTTTGGTCAATGGGACACTATTGTAGATAGTTGCTCCATAGCTCAGTCTAAGGAATTAACGTTCGACCAGTGATTCACATATATACAAAGCCAAGTCCACGCAAAATATGAATTTTGTGAAAGCGTGAAAATGCGAGGATATGCAAAGATACACATGGATCTGAAGTTGTCAGCTCCGTTGGACATCAGGCTATACCACAAGCGAACCATTTTTTACACCGGTATGCCATAGGTGTAATGTGCATTAGCATTGACTAGATTATTGACTCTAGTGCAAGTGGGAGTCTGTAGGAGATATGCCCTAGAGGCAATAATAAATGTTATTGTTTATCTCCATGTTCATAATTATGTTTATGTTCCATGCTATAACTGCTATGGTTCTCGAGTCTACAATAACCACGAGGCTCGGAGGAAGACTCATATGCACATGTGGAATAATAAACAATAAAATGTATTCCTAGTCTGTCCTCTAAGACTAGCCCAAGTGTTGCATGATGGTTCTGTTTTTCTGATCATGGGCATAACTATGCCGACAACTTTGAGGGCACAATCTTAGGAGAACACTTGTGTTGAATCGACCCGAATTGATGTTATGCTATGAGATACATTCATCATAAGTTAATGGTTAATAACACAGAGATAGTTAACATTTGCATAATTCCTTAGACCATGAGAGTATCGAGTTCCATCATGCTTGATTCATGAACTTTGGGGTTTGTTAAACGTCATCCGTAACTGGGTGGCTATTACGGCGGCTTACGGGTTCATGGGAAAGTATGACAAGGGACTTGATAGCTCAAGATTGGGATTTGCTCCTCCGACGATGGAGAGATATCTCTGGGCCCTCTTGGTGTTACGGTATCCATCATCGTCTGGCCAGACACAATGTGATTTGATCATAGGGATGCCGAAACACAGAAACGAGAAAAGAGAACAAAACCGGTAACAAGGTAACTGGCATAGTGGACAAGTTGTTGATCCACAGGGATGCAGATAAATCACACCTCGGGTTATGAAACATATCGCGAACCAACAGGAATAGCACACGGCAACTGGAGGTTCACTCGAATATTTATTCGTGTGGGTATAGGGGTCAATATGGGTGTCCACGGCTCCGATGTTGATCATTGATCGGAAAGTGTTCCGGGTCATGTATATACTTCACCGAACCTATAGGGTCACACGCTTAAGGGTCATCTATCTGCTGAATACTAGACAGGGAGTCTGAGAGAAAGTCATCAGAAAAGTTTCGGAGACAACGGAAACGTTCCGGAGAGAACACCGGAATAGTTTCGGTAAAACTGAAAAGTTGTTTTGGAGTATACCATTAAAGCAAATTGGTTTTGGCACACCCTGGAAATTCTTGGAGGGTGCCAGAATTGTTCTGGAAACTTCTGGGATTTTTCCGGAGAAAAAACCCGGAAATGTTCCGGAGCTGCCGGAACCGCTTTGGTTGCTTTTCGCAGATGAAAATCACTAATCCGGAATTGTTTCGGAACGCGTCCAAAATTATTTTAGTGGGTACAGGAATTATTCTGAGACCTACAGAAATATTTTTGGATTTAACGGTCACGGAAAAATGTTTCCATGAATAGTGAAAAGCACTTTTTGGTGGCTTCTTGGAGAAGCCACCTTGAGGGCCTTTTGGTATTTTCCCCTATTGGCTTCTTGGAGAAGCCACCCTTGGGCTTGGCCTATAAATAGGGGTGGAGGGGGCTGCCCAAACACACTCACTCTCTCATACACAATGCCATGCAATGATCTGGCTTCTTCTCTCCCTCCCATGAAAAGAGTTTCGTAGAGCCGAAAGGTTGTCTGGGTTCCGGTGGGAACTATTTCTGGACGGCGAAGCCCTGCCGGATAGATGACACCATATGTGTGCAACCCCGTAGAGAGGTCGAAGGTTCGATCTTTTTGCCCGAGGGGCTGTTCGAGGGTGCCTCCCGAAGGGCTGTCCGAGTGACCGTCCGAGTTTTGAGGGTCCTCCCGAAGGGCTGTCCGTGACACCGTCCGAGGGATTGTCCGATCGCCTCCTATAGGGCTATCCGACGAGTAGACAAGGGAGAACATCCTCGCAGTTGGGAGGTTGTAAATCCTAGCTGCGGGGATCTGCACCGACGATCTACATCGACTCTACTTCCGCTGCGCCGTGAGTCGGTAACGATCGGATCGAAACCTTGTATGCAGTCTTCATAGTGGTCCTGGGCTGATGCATAGGTCGGAATTTTTTTTGTTTTCTGCTGCATTCCCCTACACATATAGCTAACATAGTATCTCTGGCTCAGCCACCGTTCATCATTTTTATTCATATTACGCTAGTATCATTGCACATCCTGGTACACTACCAGAGGCATTCATATAGAGTCATATTTTTGTTCTAGTTTCGAGTTGTAATTTTATTTTGAGTTGTAAGTAAATAGAAGTATGATCATCATCATTATTAGAGCATTGTCCCAGTGAGGAAAAAAAAGAGGCCAAAAAGAGCCCACGAAAAAAGAGGCCAAAAAAAGCCCACAAAAAAATGAGAGAAAAAGAGAGAAGGGGCAATGTTACTATCCTTTTCCATACTTGTGCTTCAAAGTAGTACCATGTTTTTCATATAGAGAGTCTCTTGTTTAGTCACTTTCATATACTAGTGGGAATTTTTCATTATAGAACTTGGCTTGTATATTCCGATGATGGGCTTCCACAAATGCCCGAGGTCTTCATGAGCAAGCAAGTTGGATCCACACCCACTTAGTTTTCATGTTGAGCTTTCATACACTCATAGCTCTTAGCGCATCCGTTGCATGGCAATCCCTACTCCTCTCATTGACATCAATTGATGGGCATCTCCATAGCCCGTTAATTAGCCTCGTTGATGTGAGACTATCTTCTTATTTTTGACTTCCCCTTATTGATCTCTACCACCACACTCTATTCCACCCATAGTGCTATATCCATGGCTTGTGCTCATGTATTGCGTGGGGGCTGAAAAAGTTGAAGCGCGTTAAAAAGTATGAACCAATTGCTTGGCTAAAACTAGGGTTGTTCATGTTAAATATTTTGTGTTAAGAAGATGGAGCATGACAGGATTATATGATTTTGTAGGGATAACTTTCTTTAGCATTTTTATTCTGAAAGACATGATTGTTTATTAGTATGCCTGAGTATTGATGTCTTTATGTCAAACTATAGACTATTGCTTTGAATCATTCAGATCTTATTATTCATATCGTAAGAGAGAGATTACATGATGAAACATGTTAGGTAGCATTCCACATCAAAAATTCTATTTTTCTCATTTACCTACTCGAGGATGAGCAGGAATTAAGCTTGGGGATGCTTGATACGTCTCCAACGTATCTATAATTTTTTATTGTTCCATGCTATTATAGTATAAATCTTGGATGTTTTTATATGCAATTATATATCATTTTTTGGGACTAACCTATTAACCTAGTGCCAGTTGCTGTTTTCTGCTCGTTTTTGTTTTTTCAGGAAATCAGTACCAAACGAAGTCCAAATGCCATGAAGCCACCACGAGGCAACAGGGCGCGGCCCCGGGGGGGCGCGCCCTGATGCCTTGTGGGGCCCTCGTGGCTCCGTTTGACCCAATTCCACTTCTATAAATTCTCAAATATTGGGAAACCAACAGAGAGCCACCCCGAATAACTTTTACGCCGCCGCAAGCCTCTGTTCTTCTGCGATCCCATCTGGAGGCCTTTTTCGGTACTATGCCGGTGGGGGAATCGATCATGGAGGGCTTCCACATCAACCTTGCTGCCCTTCCGATGATGTGTGAGTAGTTTAACATAGACCTACGGGTCCATAGCTAATAGCTAGATGGCTTATTCTCTCTCTTTGATCTTCAATACCATGTTCCCCTCGATGTTCTTGGAGTTCTATCCGATGTAATCTTCTTTTACGGTGTGTTTGTTGGGATCTGATGAATTGTGAGTTTATGATTTGATTATTCATGAGAAATATTTGAGTCTTCTCTGAACTCTTTTATGCATGATTATTATAGCTTTGTATTTCTCTCCGATCTATCGATTTGGTTTGGCCAACTAGATTGGTTTATCTTGCAATGAGAGAGGTGCTTTGTGATGGGTTCAATCTTACGGTACTCAATCCCAGTGACAGAAAGGGACATGACACGTATTTGTATTTTTGCCATTAAGGATAAAAAAGATGGGGTTTAATCATATTGCTTGAGTTTACTTTGTCTACATCATGTCATCTTTCTTAAGGCGTTACTCTGTTTCATACTTAATACCCTAGATGCATGCTGGATAGCGGTCGATGGGTGGAGTAATAGTAGTAGATGCAGGCAGGAGTCGGTCTACTTGTCTCGGACGTGATGCCTATATACATGATCATTGCCATGAATCCGTCATAATTATTTGCTTTTCTATCAATTGCCCAACAGTAATTTGTTTACCCACCGTATGCTATGCGTTCGAGAGAGAAGCCTCTAGTGAAAACTATGGCCCCTAGGTCTACTTTTATCATATATTAAAATAAAAAATACCTTGCTGCAATTATTTACTTTTATTTTATTTAGTATTTTAGTTTATCTATCTACCACTATCAGAATTAATCCTTGCAAATAACCGCTAAGGGGATTGACAACCCTCTTATTTGCGTTGGGTGCAAGTGTTTGCTTTTGTGTGTGCGGGTGCGCTTAACGGGATTTTGCTTGGTTCTCCTACTGGATTGATAACCTTGGTTCTTAACTGAGGGAAATACTTATCTCTACTATACTGCATCATCCTTTCCTCTTCGGGGAAATACCAACGCAGTCTACAAGTAGCATGGAGCCAGATGCTAAACCCGTTGTTGATCATCAAAGAAGGTTGAATCCTAAAATGTAGGATGTGGTAAGGACTGAAATATTAAAACTTCTGGAGGCAGGTATAATTTATCCCATACGTTATAGTAGATTGGTAAGTCATGTTCATTGTGTTCCTAAGAAAGGAGGTATTACCGTAGTTCCTAATGATAAAAATGAACTCATTCCACAAAGAATTGTGACTGGCTATAGGATGGTAATTGATTTCAGGAAATTAAATAAAGCCACTAGGAAAGATCATTACCCTTTGCCTTTTATTGATCAAATGTTAGAAATACTATCTAAGCATACACACTTTTGTTTCCTAGATGGATATTCTGGTTTCTCTCAAATACATGTATCATCGGAAGATCAAGAGAAAACCACCTTTACTTGTCCTTTTGGAACTTATGCTTATCATCGTATGCCTTTTGGTTTATGTAATGTACCCGCTACCTTTCAAAGATGTATGACTGCTATATTCTCTAACTTTTGTGAAAAAATTGTTGAGGTTTTCATGGATGATTTCTCTGTTTACGGAACTTCTTTTGATGATTGCTTGAGCAACCTTGATCCAGTTTTGCAGAGATGTGAAGAAACTAATCTTGTTTTGAGCTGGGAGAAGTGCCACTTTATGGTGAATGAAGGCATAGTCCTTGGGCATAAAATTTCTTAAAAAGGTATTGAAGTTAACACAGCTAAAGTTGATGCAATTGAGAAAATGCCATGTCCTAAAGATATCAAAGGTATAAGAAGTTTCCTTGGTCATGCTGGTTTCTATAGAAGGTTTATAAAAGACTTCTCTAAAATTTCTAGGCCTCTTACTAATCTTTTGCAAAAAGATGTTCCATTTGTTTTTGATGATGATTGTGTAGAAGCCCTTGAAATACTTAAGAAAGCCTTAATTTCTGCACCTATTATTCAACCACCTGATTGGAACCTACCCTTTGAAATTATGTGTGATGCTAGTGATTATGCTGTTGGTGCTGTTCTAGGTCAAAGAGTTGATAAGAAATTGAATGTTATCCATTATACTAGTAAAACTCTAGACAGTGCTCAAAGAAATTATGCTACTACTGAGAAAGAATTTTTAGCAGTTGTGTTTGCATGTGATAAATTTAGATCTTACATTATTGATTCCAAATTTACTATTCACACTGATCATGCTGCTATTAAATATCTTATGGAAAAGAAAGATGCTAAACCTAGACTTATTAGGTAGGTTCTTCTGCTACAAGAATTTGATTTGCATATTATTGATAGAAAGGGAGCCGAGAATCCCGTAGCAGATAATTTGTCTAGAATGGAAAATGTTCTTGATGAACCACTTCCTATTAATGATGATTTCACTGATGAACAATTATTTGTGATAAATGCTTCTCGTAATACTCCTTGGTATGTAGACTATGCTAATTACATTGTTGCTAAATATATATCACCTAGTTTCACATACCAACAAAAGAAAAAGTTCTTCTTTGATTTAAGACATTACTTTTGGGATGACCCACATTTATATAAAGAAGGAGTAGATGGTGTTATTGGACATTGTGTACCTGAGCATGAATAGGAACAAATCCTATGGAAGTGTCACTCCGAGGCATACGTAGGACACCATGCGGGAGACAGAACTGCACACAAGGTATTACAATCTGGTTTTTATTGGCCTACTCTTTTCAAAGATGCACGAAAGTTTGTCCTCTCTTGTGATGAATGTCAAAGAATTGGTAATATTGGTAGACGTTAGGAAATGCGTATGAATTATTCACTTGTTATTGAACCCTTTGATGTTTGGGGTTTTGATTATATGGGACATTTTCCTTCCTCTAATGGGTATACTCATATTTTAGTTGCTGTTAATTACGTTACTGAGTGGGTAGAAGCTATTCCAACTAGTAGTGCTGATCATAACACTTCTATTAAAATGCTTAAAGAAGTTATATTTCCGAGGTTTGGAGTCCCTAGATATTTAATGACTGATGGTGGTTCACATTTTATTCATGGTGCTTTCCGTAAACTGCTTGCTAAATATGACGTTAATCATAGAATTGCATCTCCTTATCATCCTCAGTCTAGTGGTCAAGTTGAATTAACTAATAGAGAAATAAAATTAATTTTGCAAAAAAAAAAACCGTTAATAGATCTAGAAAGAATTGGTCTAAAAAACTTGATGACGCACTATGGGCTTACAGAACTGCATATAAAAATCCTATGGGTATGTCTCCGTATAAAATGGTTTATGGAAAAGCATGTCATTTACCTCTTGAGTTAGAACATAAAGCATATTGGGCAATTAAAGAACTTAACTATGATTTCAAACTTGCCGGTGAAAAGAGGTTATTTGATATTAGCTCCCTAGATGAATGGAGAACTCAAGCTTATGAAAATGCCAAATTATTTAAAGAAAAAGTTAAAAGATGGCGTGAGAAGAGAATTCAAAAATAGGAATTCAAAGTAGGTGATCATGTTCTATTATACAATTCTTGTTTAAGATTTTTTGTAGGAAAACTTCTCTCTAAGTGGGAAGGATCGTACATCATTGAAGAAGTTTATCGCTCCGGAGCAATCAAAATAAACAACTCCGAAGGCAATAATCCGAGAGTGGTTAATGGGCAAAGAATTAAACATTATATCTCAGGTACACCCATTAATGTTGAAACCAATATTATTCAAGCAATGACACTGGAAGAGCACATAGAAGAAACCTTCCGGAATGCTCCAGAATCCTGAAAAGGAGTAGGTATGTGGTACGGTAAGTAAACCGACTCCAAAATTTCCATAAAAGTACTTTCTGTCCGTTTTGGAATATATGAAAAATTAGGAAAATAATAAACAGTCCGAAAAGTGCACGAGGAGGCGACAAGCCTGGGGGGGCGCCCTACCCCCTAGGGCGCGCCTAACAGGCTTGTGCCCCCCCCCCCCCCCCCCGTGGACTTTCCCGACTTTGTTTTTCTTCCATATTACTTGTCCTGCATGAGAAAAATTCATTATATATACTCACGGGTGTTTTGACCACCGCATCGCAAGTTTCTCCTCTGTTCTTGTTTCGAGTTGTTTTCCTGACAGATCTAGATCGCCATGGCATCTCCAAGCTCGTCGAAGGACAAGTTCTATGAGAAGGGCATCAACCCGTACCTACCGGAGGTGATGAAGCACCCTCAAGCCATCGAGATGCGAGAGGGGGTGCTCCACATCCGGGACGTTCAAGGACCTAAGAAGACCGGGAGCGAGAAGGCCAGGCTGGAAGCAGTGGAACAGGAGATCTTCAAGTGCCAAGGGATGGTGGAGCGCGGACTTAGTGCTAACCACTCCATGATCACGGAGTTCATCCGTGAGCACAAGGTGGATGGCAAGAATATTGGGGACGTCATCTTCAAGCTCAATGACTGGATTGATTATCTTCAGGCTCAAATCTATGATCTACAAAACCAAAATTTTGAGTATGAGGCCAAGTTCAAAGGTATGAGTTTAGCTGCAAATTTTAGGACTCCGGAAACACATTCGTCCTTTTATGATGGAGAACCTATGCCTTGGAAGACGGAGGACAAGCCTATCACTTCATCACCACCATCACCAAAGAAGGAGACTTGAGCACATGGGTATGGGCACCACCCTTGGCTTGTGCCAAGCTTGGGGGAGGTGCCCCGGTATCCTATCATTATCACTTTTTATTATCATTATCTATCTTAGTTCGATCCTTAGTTATTTCGTGATTTAGAAGAATAAAGTTTAGTATGCTTTAGTTTCGAGTGCTTGCTTTGTGATCTATCTATCTATGTAATCGTGTGTGAAAGTTATATCATAAAGACTAGTTTGAGTTGAGTGTTTTGCTTTTGTTGATCCAATCTTGGAAATAAAATAAAGAAAAGAATAGAGATCATAAGCTAATCCCATGGGGAGTGATGACTTCACATAAAAGAAGTATAATTGATAAAACTTGTTGGAAATTAACAAACATAGCATTGGTCATTGTGGCGATTCATGAAAAAGTAATAAAGGAAGAGAGGTCTCACATATAAATATACTATCTTGGACATCTTTTATGATTGTGAGCCCCCATTAAATATTCTATGTCAAATAGTTGACGTTGGACAAGGAAGACAACGTAATGAGTTATGTTTGGTTATATTCACATAGAAGTTATATTGTTTTGGATCCTCTAACATGTGGTGCTTGCTCCCTATCTTTTGCTAGCCAAATTCCGCACCAAGTAGAGATACTACTTGTGCATCCAAAAACCCTTAAACCCAGTTTCATGTCATGAGAGTCCACCATATCTACCTATGGATTGAATAAGATCCTTCAAGTAAGTTATCATCGGTGCAAAAGAAATAAAAATTGCTCCTAAATATGTATGAACTTTTATTGTAAAGGAAAATAAGCTTTGTACGAACTTGTGATGGTGAAGAAATAAAAGCGACAGACTACATAATAAAGGTTGCTATCACAAGGGGCAATATAAAGTGACATTCCTTTGCATTAAGAGTTTGCACATCCAAAAACAAAAAGTGCATGACAACCTCTGCTTCCCTCTGCGAAGGGCCTATCTTTTACTTTATGTATTTACTTTCATGCAAAAGTCAATAGTATTCTCTTCTATTCTGTTTTTATTTTCTCTCTTGGCAAGCATCATGTGGTGGGGATAGATCCAGGCATATATATCCAGTTGGATGTAGGTGATCATGAGTTATTATTGTTGACAATACCCTTGAGGTAAATACGTTGGGAGGCGAAATTATAAGCCCCTATCTTTCTATGTGTCTGACTGAAACTTTTGCTCCATAAGTATGTTGTGAGTGTCAGCAATCATAGAAGACTAAATGATAGTTGAGTATGTGAACTTGCTAAACAAAGCTCTTACATAGACTCTTTCTGATAATATGATGGATTGTAATTGCTTCAGTGACTGAGATCATAGTTTGTTAGTTTGCAGTATGGTTTATGGTTCATACTTTAAATTGTGGATGAATTGTTACTTTTTCATGAGAAGTCTTATGATGATATATTGCTGTTATGATAATGATCATGATGCTTTCATGTCCGTATTTTGTTTTATCGACACCTCTCTCTCTAAACACGTCGTCATGATTATCGATTTCGGCTTTTCGCTTGAGGACAAGCGAGGTCTAAGCTTGGGGGAGTTGATACGTCCATTTTGCATCATGTTTTCCTACTGTTATTTATTATGTTTTTGATCATTATTTCACTTTATGATACAATTCTTATGCCTTTTCTCTCTTATTTTGCAAGTTTCACATGAAGAGGGAGATTGTCGGCAGCTGGAATTTTGGACCGGAAAGGGGTGAAACAGAGATGGCTATTCTGCACAACTCCAAATGAGCTAAAAATTTATGGAGAATTATTTTGGAATATATAAAAATGCTGGCAAACGAATTACCAGGAGGGGGCCCACCAGGAAGCCACAAGCCTGGGGGGCGCCCTACACCCTGGGCGCGCCCCTCGAGCTTGTGGGGCCCCTGGCAGGCCTCTGGCCCCCTCCTTCTGCTATATGAAGCCATTTGCCCTAGAAAAAATAACAAGAAGACTTTCGGGATGAAGCGCCGCCGTCTCGAGGCGGAACCTGGGCAGGAGCTATTTTTCTCTCCGGTGGAGCGATTCCGCCGGGGAAACTTCCCTCCGGGAGGGGGAACTCGAAGCCATCGACATCACCAACGATCCTCTCATCGTGGTAGGACCAATCTTCATCAACATCTTCACCAGCGCCATCTCATCTCAAACCCTAGTTCATCTCTTGTATTCAATCATTGTCTCAAAAACTCAGATTGGTGATACGTCCAATTTGCATCATGATTTCCTACTAATAATTATTATGTTTTTGATCATTATTTCACTTTATAGTACAATTCTTATGCCTTTTCTCTCTTATTTTGCAAGATTTAAATGAAGAGAGAGAATGCCGGCAGCTGGAATTCTGAACCGAAAAGGGGTGAAACAGAGATAGCTATTCTGCACAACTCCAAATGACCTAAAAATTTACGGAGAATTATTTTGGAATATATAAAAAATACTAGCAAAAGAATCAACGGGAGTGGACCCACCAGGCAGCCACAAGCCTGGGGGGCGCGTCCTACCCCCCTGAGTGCGCCCCCAAGATTGTGGGGCCCCTGGCAGGCCTCCGGCCCCCTCCTTCTGCTATATGAAGCCATTTGCCCTAGAAAAAAAATCAGAAGAAGACTTTCGGGATGAAGCGCCGCCGTCTCGAGGCGGAACCTGGGCAGGAGCTATTTTGCTCTCCGGCGGAGCGATTCTGCCGGGGATACTTCCCTCCGGGAGGGGGAAATCGAAGCCATCGACATCACCAACGATCCTCTCATCATGGGAGGACCAATCTTCATCAACATCTTCACCAGCACCATCTCATCTCAAACCCTAGTTCATCTCTTGTATTCAATCTTTGGCTCAAAACCTCAGATTGGTACCTATGGGTTGCTAGTAGTGTTGATTACATCTTGTAGTTGATGCTAGTTGGTTTATTTGGTGGAAGATTATATGTTCAGATCCTTAATGCTATTCAATACCCCTCTGATCTTGAACATGAATATGATTTGTGAGTAGTTATTTTTGTTCTTGAGGACATGGGAGAAGTCTTGTCATAAGTAATCATGTGAATTTGGTATTTGTTCGATATTTTGATGCTATGTATGTTGTGCTTCCTTTAGTAGTGTCGTGTGAACGTCGACTACATGACACTTCACCATCTTTGGGCCTAAGGGAAGGCATTGTGGAGTAGTAATTAGATGATGGGTTGCTATAGTGACAGAAGCTTAAACCCTAGTTTATGCGCTATTCCGTAAGGGGATGATTTGGATCCATATGTTTCATGTTATGGTTAGAGTGTAACATCCCAAATTTGCAATTTGGAATGTTTTACAAAATATAGCTAAGCATCTATGCATTTTGGTTGAATTGATGTGGCATTTGGATTTTTCAAATTTCATTTGACTTCATTTCAAAAGTGGCAATTGAATTATATTCAAAAATCCCTGACAAAATACTTTGATCAAAAAGTATGAGAGGAGGCAACATGACTCTTCAAAAAGTCAGAAGACATAATGCCAAAAGATTTGAAAGTCAAATTTGGATTTTATTTGAATTTTCAAAAAAATGGCTTTTTTATAAAGTATTTAATTTGCCTCTGAAAAATAGTTCAGGTTTTAGGATATTTTCTCGTGATCATTTTGATATACAATATGTATATATTATATTTTGTTTTTCTATTTCTTTTTCTTCTCTGTAATTCAAAAAAAAGAAGAAAATCTGTTATTAGGAAAACCAGCGCGCGCGGCCCACCCAGCCGGATCTGGCCCAGCACCCCGCGCCGAGCCGAATCCAGGTCAGATCGGCTAACCGATCCGATCGGATCCCCTCTCCCTCGCTGACACCCGGGACCCACCGTCCGATCCCGCCTCGCCCGCGCTCGCCTTCCTTCTCCGTCGCGCTTCGCTTCCTTTCGCCGGCGATTTGTCGGATCTCCTCGAATCGGCAGCAAATCGCCGCCCCCTACCCCAAGTTGGCCACCCCTATAAAGGGAACCCTCCCCGCGTTCATTTCCCTCCCCCCCCGAACGCCTCTCTCTCACGGACCACCGCCGCCGCCATTGCTCGCCGTTGCCACGTTCTGCCGCCACCGCCCACGCTCACCGCCGACGCCCTAGCGCTCCCCTACCTTAGCCACCACCACCATCCGACTCTCCGTCCTCGCCTGCGTCATCCGGTGAAGTCGCCAGAGCTCGAGGTCCACGGGAGCATCGCCACCATCGACCATAGCCGCCACCGCCGTCGCCGGAGTTCCTTCCCCGCCCCTGTAAGCCACCGGAATCCCCTCCTCTGTTATATCTAAATCCTACGGCCCCGATTAGATCAACATTTTTTTAACCGAAATGTTTTCTTTTACGTGTCGGTCGTCCGCTCCTTTCACTCACGCGCACACACCCCTAGCCCAATGGCAGAGCGCCATGTAGCAGCTAGCCGACGCCTAGCTTTTCTATTTTATTTAATTTCTGTTTTCTTTTTCAGAAAAGTTTCTGTTTTAGTTTGTTAATTTCTTTTAGGATATTTAATATTTTTGAGTGATTCTTTTTGCATTAGGTTTATAATTTTGTGTAGTTTCTGTAGATGCCAAGTTTGGTCATGTTTGAAATATTGAAATTTGAATTTGCTCAAATTTGTTTGAATCACTATTTTGGCTATAACTTGAGTTTAAAAATAGCTTTTAGTTTAATTATTTTTTATCATAGTCACTAGTTAGATTGTTTATACAGTAGGATTTACTTTGTTGTTGTTAGATTAATTTAAATTAGAGTTTTAGTGAAAACAGTACTGATTGCTATAGAAAAATGTTTTGTTTATAACTTAGTGAATTTTATTTAGATTTAATTATTTCTTTTTGCAAACTTTTGATTGTTGTAGTATATTTCTGTTAAACTTCAGTAGCTAGTTTTTAGAATAATTTATTTTGGTTTTGCTACTATTTAGGATTTAGTTTTGCATAGTTATATTCTAGTGTTATGAAATAGCTATTATTTTAGTTATTTTTTTTGCTAGTAATTATTTTAGTTATTTTCTTTCTGTTGTTTTGATGAAAATACATTTTCCCTTCTGATAAGTAATTATTTAGATTAATTTAGTGCTGTTATGTGAGTTATTGTTTGCTATTGTGTGATTTGATTCTTTTGTTTTGATTTGGAGTTTTCTTTGAAGATTTTCCTTTGATTTCTTTCTTGTGTATTATTGTGTGATTTTAATTACTTGTTGTTATTGTTGAATTGAATATGATTGCTTATTGTATGTTATTGATTGTTTCATTAGACTATCCGGAGTGCGAGTCTTGTTTCTATGAAGCGTTAGAGTTTCAAGATCGTCAGCAAGGCAAGTCACTTTGATCATTGTTTTACCTATGTTTTATTTGCATTAGTTACCACCCTTCCACCATGCATGCTAGTAGGTTACATTGTTAATGTTGATCTTGCAAGTAGTATCATGAGGTAGGAGAAAACCCCTCTCCCTTGTTACCAATTCCCGGGATTTGCGTTGAGACTCTAGTTTGCTACGCTTTAAAAGACGAGGTTGGTTGAGTGAATTCCATGGGAATTGTGAGAGTTAATTATGATCAAGACCTCAAGACTCAAGACTTCAAGACTTCATGATGCAATGCACCTCTGGGTGGAGGATGGACTGACAGGCATCGTGGGGAAACCCAGTGGATGACCCCAGGATGCATCGTTAGGAAACCCAGTGGATGACATCTTGCGGAAAGCTTCACCCAGGCTCGAAGAGACGGATGGATACTTCAAGACCGGAAGCTTACCTGTGCAGCCACAAGTCACTATGGGCTCTGGCTTGGTTGATCTTAGTTGTGACTCTGGCGGGGCAGTTGCTAGCAGATGTAGACGAACGGTAGGGTTGGATGGGCACTGTCCATTGTCAGGGAAACACCTCTGAAAGACCATGTTTCATTCGTCCTGTTCTCAAACACCCGGCAGTGCGAGAACATAAATGGAGGGAACAATTCTTGTGGGTAAAGTGCACAACACTCTGCAGAGTTAAAATCTAATCGATTAGCCGTGTCCCCGGTTACGGACAATTTGAGCCTCTGGAATTGGAACTATCAGGAAATCTTGACACTATTAATAATAATGAGTTGGGTTTATTTAATAATTGGGACATGAGACTTGGTTGGCGGAACCATCTCATTAACAACCAACCTTTGTAGTAATATTGCATTTGACTCCTTTGTTGTAGGGAAAATCATCTTTACGCAAAAGTAAACCTTAGAGCCCCACCAACCATACTTGCATATAGCATAGATATTTTATTTATCAGCTCTCTCTTGTGACTTGCCGGCATATTCAAAATGCTGACCTACACGGCTGCAACGTCTCATGTTGCAGAGGATTATTACGACCAGGAGTGAGGCTACGTTCTACGCTTGGCGATATGCCCTTTGGAGTCGGATGGACTCGCTATCTTCTACGTCTTCCACAGTAGTCATCTCATGAGTTGGCCTTCAGCCAATTTATTATTTTGTAATAAAGACTCTATATGAGATTTTGATGTAATAAAGCAGGTGTGATCGAACTTTGATATATACATTGATGTACTGTGTGTGCCAGCATGATCTTGGGATGGTACAGATACACAGAGACTTGACCGTATTGGGTCGGGTCGCTACAAAGATGGTATCAGAGCACACGCTGACCCTAGGACGTAACCCCTAGGATTGGAAAGCCCTTAGGAAATTATTTTACTAAATGCTTTAAATTCTCGTATACTCATCTGTTCATTTCTGACTCTTCTCCGATTTTCAACATTTTAGATGGCCGTTACCTTCACCCCAGTTGTGATCATGGAGTTTTGCTAGCCTGACGAGACGATGCCCTTCGGCAAGCAGCTGGTGCAGATTGTCAAGAAGTTGAGGATTGCTCTGCCTACTATCACCGGGACCCTCATCAAGGCTCTTCCGATAGACCCTCGTTGGAAGATTGAGGTACACATACCCGGGAGAACTTTTGGAAATACCACGGAGCCCATTGACTTCCAGTTCATTTTTCCCACTTGGACCCTCAAGAGAAATGTTGTAGTTCATAGTGCACTTGGACGCATCCGAGAGGAATACAAGGACGAGCTCTTTGGATCAGACCTCACCATGGTCTCCCGCAGGACTGCAGATGGAGAGATCGTACGCACCAGGAATGACGACTCCATCATTTCATTTGTCCAAGACTTGGAGGTTCATATCAAGACTCTGGAGATTCAGACGCACAGAAGCACGAAGACGATCAAGAAACTGATGTTCCATGAAGTGGACTTGGAGGATGAACTGCGCGAAGCCCGCTACGAGCATGAAGACAAAGTCAACACCCTTCTGGGAAAGATCGAGGAACTGAAGTCTCAGCTCGCCAAGATCGAGGAGAAGATGGACTAGGGAGAAGACCTTCACAAGGATAACCCCAATGGTCCCTTCGTGAGCAATGATGATGACTACAAAGAGAGTACCAATGGAGGTGGCGCCAACATGGAATTCTGAGGAGGACACTTAGTCATGACCACCATGTTATCTTTATTTTCTCGTTGATCGATTAGGCCGATGTTTCGATTTGTCGTAAGACTTGTATCCCGTGTTTGAACCTTGATTGAGTTGAATAAATGAATGATTGGTGTGTTAATGATTGTTGCATGCATATGGGTAGTGTTATTTTCCCTTTAGGCCCCTGCTCTATTCTAATTCTCATCCACTCTAAAACATCAGATGCCTCCGAGATGTGACCCTGGATCCAACTTCCCACCAGAGCACACTCAGCTGATTCAACAGCAGAATGCACTGATGCAGATGTTGATCCAGAACCAGGCCAACAACAACAACCCTCCACCGCAGGCCGATAACCTCACTCGTTTCTTGAGGCTGAATCCACCAATTTTTTCCAGTAGCACTGAGCCCATTGTGGCAGATGACTGGCTCCGTAAGATGGAAAGAGAGCTGGTTACCGCTGGATGCACTGAAGCGGAAAAGGTGCAATTTGCCGCACATCAGCTGGAAGGACCAGTAGCTTCTTGGTGGGAGAACTACACCACCACTTATCCCATTGCCACTGTGACATGGGATCAATTTAAGCAAGCCTTCCGCACCGCACATGTCTCAGCTGGAGCCATGAGCTTGAAGAAGCGTGAGTTTCACAACTTACGCCAGGGCAATCGTACAGTGGCTCAGTACGTGGACGAGTTCAGTCTGTTGGCCAGATATGCTCCCGGAGATGTGGCTGATGATGCAGCCAAACAGGAGAAGTTCTTGGAGGTACTTAATGATGATCTGAGTATCCAGTTGACTGTTGCTACCTGCAACAACTACCAGGAGCTGGTAGACAAGGCTCTTATTCTGGAGGGAAAGCAGCAGCAGATAGAGAACCGCAAGAGGAAGTATGGACAGGGAAAGTACAGCTCAGGGGTTTAGCAGAAGCCCCGCTTCACCCCGTATTCAGGGAACACTAGACCAGGCAGGTTTGGAGGACATAACAATGGAGGGCATAATAATCCTACCCATGGAGGACACACTCATCACGGAGGAAATGGCAACAACCGCCCCAACAACAGCAACAACAAGTTTGGCAACGGAGGGAATGGCAATCAGAACCGTTCCGCTTCCAAGGATCTGAGTCATGTCACCTGCTTCAAGTGTAAGAAGACAGGACACTACTCCAACCACTGCCCTGAGGCCACCCAGGGAAATGGAAATGGAAATGGAAATGGCAATGGCAATGGAAACTCAGCAACCAAGAAGCCCAATCCATTCCCTCGAGCTCATGTGAATCACAATTATGTGGAGGAAGTCTATGACCATCCCAGCACTGTGATCGGTAATTTCTTGTTGAATTCATGTCCAGTATTGGTACTCTTTGATTCCAGTGCAACGCATTCATTCATATCAAGGGTAGTTGTGGAAAAGTATGGTTGGCCCACTAGAAGCCTTAGTAGACCTTTCCAAGTAAGTTCCCCAGGAGCCGAGATGACGGCAGGACTAGGATGTCACACACTGAACCTCGGCACTGGGAATCATGAGTTTCCCATAGACCTCATATTATTGGAGTCCCAGGGATTTGATGTAATCCTTGGTATGGATTGGTTGGAGAGATATGAAGGAAATATCGATTGTGCCCGAAAGACAGTTTTGCTCACCACTCCAGAACAAAAGAGGATTAAGTATGTATCCAGGCATACCCCAAGGAATGCTTAGGTGAATTCCCTCACGGGAGTAGTTCAGGAGGAAGTGTCGGTTATACAAGATTTCCCTGATGTATTTCCGGAGGAATTGCCAGGAATGCCACCAGACAGAGAAATTGAGTTCCTGATTGAGTTATTGCCTGGAACAGCCCCAATATCCAAGAGTCCCTATCGGATGCCCACTAATGATCTGGAGGAAATCAAGAACCAGATCAAAGAGTTATTGGAGAAAGGGTATATTCGCCCAAGTTCGTCACCTTGGGGAGCCCTAGTTTTTTTGGTAGAGAAGAAAGATGGAACCTTAAGAATGGTCGTGGATTATCGTTCTTTGAATGAGGTAACCATCAAGAACAAATACCCTCTGCCTATGATCAATGATTTGTTTGATCAGCTTGTTGGAGCCAGTGTATTCTCCAAGATCGATCTTCGATCAGGGTATCATCGGTTGAAGATTCGTGAACAGGATATACCCAAAACAGCCTTCACCACACGATATGGATTATATGAGTACACCGTCATGTCTTTTGGACTGACTAATGCTCCGGCATATTTTATGAGTATGATGAACAAGGTTTTTATGGAGTATCTGGATAAGTTTGTCGTGGTGTTCATCGATGACATATTGGTTTTCTCCAAGAACAAGGAAGAACACAAGGAACACCTGCGTTTAGTTCTGGAGAAGCTCCGAGAACATAAGCTATATGCCAAGTTCAGCAAGTGTGAATTTTGGTTGAAGGAAGTCGGATTTCTCGGACATGTCATTTCAGGAGAAGGAATAGCCGTGGATCCTTCCAAGGTTGAAGCCATCACCAATTGGAAGGCACCCACCTCAGTCGGAGAGATTCGCAGTTTTCCTGGACTTGCAGGATATTATCGGAGGTTCATTGAGAATTTCTCCAAGATTGCAAAGCCCATGACGGCGTTGTTGAAGAAAGAAACCAAGTATATTTGGACTGAGGAATGTGAAGCCAATATCCAGGAGCTGAAGAAACGTTTGGTTACAGCCCCAGTGCTGATTTTGCTGAACATTCGTAAGGATTTTCAGGTTTATTGTGACGCTTCATGTCAAGGACTCGGAGGAGTGCTCATGCAAGAAGGAAAGGTTGTAGCCTATACATCCAGACAACTATGACCTCATGAGTTGAATTATGCCACACACGATTTGGAGTTAGCAGCCGTGGTACATGCACTCAAGACCTGGAGACATTTCCTGATCGGAAATAGTTGTGATGTTTACACAGATCGTAAGAGCTTGAAGTACATCTTCACGCAGAAGGAGTTGAATCTCAGACAGAGGAGATGTCTAGAGTTGATCAAGGACTATGAAATGAGATTGCATTATCACCCAGGGAAAGCTAATGTTGTAGCAGATGCCTTGAGCCGTAAGAGCTATGTGAACACCCTTATGGCAGGAGGATTACCGCAAGAGCTATGTGATGATCTCAGAGATCTCCGATTGGAGATAGTTCTGAGAGGTTATGTAGCCACACTGGAGATTCAGTCCACTTTGACCAGAAGAATCAAAGAAGCCCAGAAGTCGGACAAGGAAATTGCAGAGATAAAGGAAAGAATGAGTAAAGGAAAGGCTAAAGGTTTTCGCGAGGATGAGCACGGAACTTTATGGTTTGAGCAGCGTATTTATGTGCCCAATGATCCAGAGATCAGGAAGGTTATTCTTCAGGAGGCACATGATTCACCGTACTCGATACACCCAGGTAATACCAAGATGTATTTGGACTTGAAGGAAAGTTTTTGGTGGACGGGTATGAAGAAGGATGTTGCCGAGCATCTAGCAGTATGCGATGTCTGTCAGAGAGTAAAGGCAGAACATCAGAAGCCAGCAGGGTTACTTCAACCTTTGCCAATACCCGAGTGGAAATGGGACAAACTCAGAATGGATTTTATCACAGGATTACCCAGGACCCGTTCAGGTTATGATTCTATCTGGGTAGTGGTTGATCGTTTGACCAAGGTAGCTCACTTCATCCCCGTGAAAACCACGTATACCAGTGCCAAATTGGCCAAGATATACATGACCAGGATCGTATGTCTGCATGGAGTTCCGAGGAGTATCGTATTAGATAGAGGAACATAGTTTACCTCAAAGTTTTGGAATCAGTTGCATGAAACTTTGGGTACCCGACTTGAGTTCAGTACCGCTTTTCATCCGCAGACAGATGGGCAGACCGAGAGGGTAAACCAGATTCTGGAGGGCATGTTGAGAGCTTGTGCGCTAGATTATGGATCTAGCTAGGATGATAATTTACCCTACGCAGAGTTCTCGTACAACAACAGTTACCAGACCAGTCTGAAGATGTCGCCTTTCGAAGCCCTATACGGAAGGAGGCGCATGACACCATTGATGTGGGATGGAGTTGGAGACCGTAAGTTATTTGGCCCCGACCTAATCAGAGATTCTGAAGAGAAGGTCAAATTAATTTGAGACCGATTGAAGGTAGCTCAATCTAGACAGAAGAGTTATGCTGATAGTAAACGCAAGGAGGTAACATATGAAGTGGGAGACCGAGCATATCTCCATGTGTCTCCACTTCGAGGAATCAAGAGGTTTGGTGTTAAAGGAAAGTTAGCACCCAGATTTGTAGGCCCTTACAGAATTCTTGAACGCAGAGGAGAAGTTGCATACAAGCTGGAATTACCGGAAGGATTGTCAGAAGTTCCCGATGTCTTTCACGTTTCCCAGTTGAAGAAGTGTCATGCAGAGATGGCTGATATTCCTTTGAGAGACACAGTACCACTGGAGTCCATACAGCTTGATAGTGATCTGACTTATGAGGAGAAGCCCGTCAAAGTTCTTGAGACTGCGAACAGAGTTACCCGCAGCAAGATCATTAAGTTTTGCAAGGTTTTGTGGAGTCACCATACCGAGGAGGAAGCCACCTGGGAACGACAGGAAGACCTCCGTCGAGACCACCCGCACCTATTTTCTAGCCAACCCGAATCTCGAGAGCGAGATTCATCTTAAGGTGGGTAGGTTTGTAATATCCCAAATTTGCAATTTGGAATGTTTTACAAAATATAGCTAAGCATCTATACATTTTGGTTGAATTGATGTGGCATTTGGATTTTTCAAATTTCATTTGACTTCATTTCAAAAGTGGCATTTGAATTATATTCAAAAATCCCTGACAAAATACTTTGATCAAAAAGTATGAGAGGAGGTAACATGACCCTTCAAAAAGTCAGAAGAAATAATGCCAAAAGATTTGAAAGTCAAATTTGGATTTTATTTGAATTTTCAAAAAAAATGGTTTTTTTTATAAAGTATTTAATTTGCCTCTGAAAAATAGTTCAGGTTTTAGGATATTTTCTCCTCATCATTTTGATATACAATATGTATATATTATATTTTGTTTTTCTATTTCTTTTTCTTCTCTGTAATTCAAAAAAGGGAAGAAAAGCTGTTATTAGGAAAACCAACGCGCACGGCCCACCCAGCCGGATCTGGCCCAGCACCCCGTGCCGAGCCGAATCCAGATCAGATCGGCTAACCGATCCGATCGGATCCCCTCTCCCTCGCTGACACCCGGGACCCACCGTTCGATCCCGCCTCACCCGCGCTCGCCTTCCTTCTACGCCGCGCTTCGCTTCCTTTCGCCGGCGATTCGCCGGATCTCCTCGAATCGGCAGCAAATCGCCGCCCCTGCCCCAAGTTGGCCACCCTTATAAAGGGAACCCTCCCCACGTTCATTTCCCCCCAAACGCCTCTCTCTCACGCACCACCGCCGCCGCCATTGCTCGTCGTTGCCACATTCTGCCGCCACCGCCCACGCTCACCGCCGACGCCCTAGCGCTCCCCTGCCTTAGCCACCACCACTATCCGACACTCCGTCCTCGCCTGCGTCATCCCGTGAAGTCGCCGGAGCTCGAGGGCCATGGGAGCATCGCCACCGTCGACCACAGCCGCCACCGCCGTCGCCGGAGTTCCTTCCCCGCTGCTGTAAGCCACCGGAATCCCCTCCTCTGTTAGATCTAAATCCTACGGCCCCGATTAGATCACCCTTTTTTTTAACCAAAACATTTTCTTTTACGCGTCGGTCATCCGCTCCTTTCACTAGCGCGCACACACCCCTAGCCCAATGGCAGAGCGCCACGTAGCAGCTAGCCAACGCATAGCTTTTCTGTTTTATTTAATTTCTGTTTTCTTTTTCAGAAAAGTTTCTGTTTTAGTTTGTTAATATCTTTTAGGATATTTAATATTTTTTAGTGATTCTTTTTTGCATTAGGTTTAGAATTTTGTGTAGTTTCTGTAGATGCCAAGTTTGGTCATGTTTGAAATATTGAAATTTGAATTTACTCAAATTTGTTTGAATCACTATTTTGGCTATAACTTGAGTTTAAAAATAGCTTTTAGTTTAATTCTTTTTGCTCCTAGTCACTAGTTAGATTGTTTATACAGTAGGATTGATTTTGTTGTTGTTAGATTAATTTAAATTAGAGTTTTAGTGAAAACAGTACTGATTGCTATAGAAAATTGTTTTGTTTATAACTTAGTGAATTTTATTTTGATTTAATTATTTCTTTTTGCAAACTTTTGATTGTTGTAGTATATTTCTGTTAAACTTCAGTAGCTAGTTTTTAGAATAATTTATTTTGGTTTTGCTACTGTTTAGGATTTAGTTTTGCATAGTCATTATCTAGTGTTATGAAATAGCTATTATTTTAGTTATTTTTTGCTAGTAATTATTTTAGTTATTTTCTTTCTGTTGTTTTGATGAAAATATATTTTCCCTACTGATAAGTAATTATTTCGATTAATTTAGTGCTGTTATGTGAGTTATTGTTTGCTATTGTTTGATTTGATACTTTTCTTTTGATTTGGAGTTTTCTTTGAAGATTTTCCTTTGATTTCTTTCTTGTGTATTATTGTGTGATTTTAATTACTTTTTGTTATTTTTGAATTGAATATGATTGCTTATTGTATGTTATTGATTGTTTCGTTAGACTATCAGGAGTGCGAGGCTTGTTTCTACGAAGCGTTAGAGTTTCAAGATCGTCAGCAAGGCAAGTCACTTTGATCATTGTTTTACCTATGTTTTATTTGCATTAGTTACCACCCTTCCACCATGCATGCTAGTAGGTTACATTGTTAATGTTGATCTTGCAAGTAGTATCATGAGGTAGGAGAAAACCCCTCTCCCTTGTTACCAATGCCCGGGATTTGCGTTGAGACTCTAGTTTGCTACGCTTTAATAGACGGGGTTGGTTGAGTGAATTCCATGGGAATTGTGTGAGTTAATTATGATCAAGACCTCAAGACTCAAGACTTCATGATGCAATGCACCTCTGGGTGGAGGATGGACTGACGGGCATCGTGGGGAAACCCAGTGGCTGACCCCGGGATGCATCGTGGGGAAACCCAGTGGATGACATCTTGCGGAAAGCTTCACCCAGGCTCGAAGAGACGGATGGATACTTCAAGACCAGAAGCTTACCTGTGCAGCCACAAGTCACTATGAGCTCTGGCTTGGTTGATCTTAGTTGTGACTCTGGCGGGGCAGTTGCTAGCAGATGTAGACGAACGGTAGGGTTGGATGGGCAATGTCCGTTGTCAGGGAAACACCTCTGAAAGACCATGTTTCGTTCGTCCTGTTCTCAAACACCCGGCAATGCGAGAACATAAAAGGAGGGAACGATTCTTGTGGGTAAAGTGCACAACACTCTGCAGAGTTAAAATCTAATCGATTAGCCGTGTCCCCTCTTACGGACAAGTTGAGCCTTTGGAATTGGAACTATCAGGAAATCTCGACACAATTATCAATAATGAGTTGGGTTTATTTAATAATTGGGATATGAGACTTGGTTGGAGGAACCATCTCATTAACAACCAACCTTTGTAGTAATATTGCATTTGACTCCTTTGTTGTAGGGAAAATCAGCTTTACGCAAAAGTAAACCTTAGAGCCCCACCAACCATACTTGCATATAGCATAGAGATTTTATTTATCAGCTCTCTCTTGTGACTTGTCGGCATATTCAAAATGCTGACCTACACGGCTGCAACGTCTCATGTTGCATAGGATTATTACGACCAGGAGTGAGTCTACGTTCTACGCTTGGCGATATGCCCTTTGGAGTCGGATGGACTCGCTATCTTCTACGTCTTCCGCAGTAGTCATCTCATGAGTTGGCCTTCAGCCAATTTATTATTTTGTAATAAAGACTCTATATGAGATTTTGATGTAATAAAGCAGGTGTGATTGAACTTTGATATATACATTGATGTACCGTGTGTGTGCCAGCATGATCATGGGATGGTACAGATACACAGAGACTTGACCGTATTGGGTCGGGTCGCTACATAGAGTTATCTTAATTCTTCTTTCATAGTTGCGGATGCTTGCGAGAGGGGGTAATCATAAGTGGGAGGCTTGTTCAAGTAAGAACAGCACCCAAGCACCGGTCCACCCACATATCAAATTATCAAAGTAGTGAACGCGAATCAAACAAACATGATGAAAGTGACTAGATAAAATTCCCATGTGTCCTCGAGAATGCTTTGCTTATTATAAGAGTTTGTTCCGGCTTGTCCTTTGCTATAAAAAGGATTGGGCCACCTTGCTTCACTTTATTATACTTGTTACTTGTTACGAATTATCTTGCTATCAAAACTATCTGTTGCCGCTACTTTCAGTACTTGCAGGGAATACCTTGCTGAAAATCGCTTGTCATTCCTTCTACTCCTCGTTGGGTTCGACACTCTTACTTATCGAAAGGACTATGATTGATCCCCTATACTTGTGGGTCATCAATTGGTACCTGTGGGTTGCTAGTAGTGTTGATTACATCTTGTAGTTGATGCTAGTTGGTTTATTTGGTGGAAGATTATATGTTCAGATCCTTAATGATATTCAATACCCCTATGATCTTGAACATGAATATGATTTGTGAGTAGTTACTTTTGTTCTTGAGGACGTGGGAGAAGTCTTGTCATAAGTAATCATGTGAATTTGGCATTCGTTCAATATTTTAATGATATGTATGTTGTTGCTTCCTTTAGTGGTGTCGTGTGAACATCGACTACATGACACTTCACCATCTTTGGGCCTAAGGGAAGGCATTGTGGAGTAGTAATTAGATGATGGGTTTCTAGAGTGACAGAAGCTTAAACCCTAGTTTATGCGCTATTCCGTAAGGGGCTGATTTGGTTCCATATGTTTCATGCTATGGTTAGATTTATCTTAATTCTTCTTTCGTAGTTGCGAATGCTTGCGAGAGGGGGTAATCATAAGTGGGAGGCTTGTTCAAGTAAGAACAGCACCCAAGCACAGATCCACCCACATACCAAATTATCAAAGTAGCGAACGCGAATCAAACAAACATGATGAAAGTGACTAGATGAAATTCCCATGTGTCCTCGAGAATGCTTTGCTTATTATATGAGTTCGTTCCGGCTTGTCCTTTGCTATAAAAAGGATTGGGCCACCTTGCTGCACTTTATTATACTTGTTACTTGTTACGAATTATCTTGCTATCAAAAACTATCTGTTACCGATAATTTCAGTGCTTGCAGAGATTACCTTACTGAAAACCGCTTGTCATTTCCTTCTGCTCCTCGTTGGGTTCAACACTCTTACTTATCGAAAGGACTACGATTGATCCCCTATACTTGTTGGTCATCATCGTATCACCATCACTTTTTATCATCATTATCTATCTTAGTTCGATCCTTAGTTATTTCATGATTTAGAAGAATAAAGTATAGTATGGTTTTGTTTCGAGTGCTTGCTTTGTGATCTATCTATCTATGTAATCGTGTGAGAAAGTTATATAATAAATAGTAGTTTGAGTTGAGTGTTTTGCTTTTGTAGATCCAATCTTGGAAATAAAATAAAGAAAAAAAAATAGAGATCATAAACTAATCCCATGGGGAGTGATGACTTCACATAAAAGAAGTATAATTGATAAAACTTGTTGGAAGTTGACAAACATAGTATTGGTCATTGTTGCAATTCATGAAAAGTAATAAAGGAAGAGAGGTATCACATATAAATATACTATCTTGGACATCTTTTATGATTGTGAGCCCCCATTAAATGTTCTATGTCAAATAGTCGACGTTGGACAAGGAAGACAACGTAATGAGTTATGTTTGCTTATAATCATATAGAAGTTATATTGTTTTGGATCCTCTAACATGTGGTGCTTGCCCCCTATCTTTTGCTAGCCAAAATTCCGCACTAAGTAGATATACTACTTGTGCATCCAAAAAACCTTAAACCCAGTTTCATGCCATGAGAGTCCATTATATCTACCTATGGATTGAATAAGATCCTTCAAGTAAGTTGTCATCAGTGCAAAGCAATAAAAATTGCTCCTAAATATGTATGATCTTTTATTGTAAAGGAAAATAAGTTTTGTACGAACTTGTGATGGTGAAGAAATAAAAGGGACAGACTGCATAATAAAGGTCGCTATCACAAGGGGCAATATAAAGTGACGTTCCTTTACATTAAGAGCTTGCACAAACAAAAACAAAAAGCGCATGACAACCTCTGCTTCCCTCTGCGAAGGGCCTAGCTTTTACTTTTATGTATTTACTTTATGCAAGAGTTAATAGTATTCTCCTCTATTCCGTTTTTATTTTCTCTCTTGGCAAGCATCATGTGGTGGGGGTACACCCAGGCATATATATCCAGTTGGATGTAGGTGATCATGAGTTATTATTGTTGACATTACCCTTGAGGTTAATACGTTGGGAGGCGAAATTATAAGCCCCTATCTTTCTATGTGTCTGACTAAAACTTTTGCTCCATAAGTATGCTGTGAGTGTCAGCAATCATAGAAGACTAAATGATAGTCGAGTATGTGAACTTGCTAAACAAAGCTCTTACATAGACTCTTTCTAATAATATGATGAATTGCAATTGCTTCAGTGACTGAGATCATAGTTTGTTAGTTTTCAATATGGTTTATGGTTCATACTTTAACTTGTGGATGAATTGTTACTTTTTCATGAGAAGTTTAATGATGATATATTGTTGTTATGATAATGATCATGATGCTTTCATGTCTGTATTTTGTTTTATCAACACCTCTCTCTAAACATGTGGTCATGATTATCGATTTCGGTTTTTCGCTTGAGGACAAGGAGGTCTAAGCTTGGGGAAGTTGATACGTCCATTTTGCATCATGTTTTCCTACTGTTATTTATTATGTTTTTAATCATTATTTCACTTTATGATACAATTCTTATGCCTTTTCTCTCTTATTTTGCAAGTTTCACATGAAGAGGGAGATTGTCGGCAGCTGGAATTCTGGACCGGAAAGGGGTGAAACAGAGATAGCTATTCTGCACAACTCCAAATGAGCTGAAAATTTACGAAGAATTATTTTGGAATATATAAAAAATACTGGCAAAAGAATTACCAGGAGGGGGCCCACCAGGAAGCCACAAGCCTGGGGGGCACGCCCTACCCCCCTGGGCACGCCCCCCGAGCTTGTGGGGCCCCTGGCAGGCCTCCGGCCCCCTCCTTCTGCTATATGAAGCCATTTGCCCTAGAAAAAATAAAGGGAAGACTTTCGGGACAAAGCGCCGCCGTCTCGAGGCGGAACCTGGGCAGGAGCACTTTTGCTCTCTGGCGGAGCAATTCCGCCGGGGAAACTTCCCTCCGGGAGGGGGAAATCGAAGCCATCGACATCACCAACGATCCTCTCATCGTGGGAGGACCAATCTTCATCAACATCTTCACCAGCACCATCTCATCTCAAACCCTAGTTCATCTCTTGTATTCAATCTTTGTCTCAAAACCTCAGATTCGTACCTGTGGGTTGCTAGTAGTGTTGATTACATCTTGTAGTTGATGCTAGTTGGTTTATTTGGTGGAAGATTATATGTTCAGATCCTTAATGGTATTCAATACCCCTCTGATCTTGAACATTAATATGATTTGTGAGTAGTTACTTTTGTTCTTGAGGACATGGGTGAAGTCTTGTCATAAGTAATCATGTGAATTTGGTATTCGTTCGATATTTTGATGATATGTATGTTGTTGCTTCCTTTAGTGGTGTCGTGTGAACGTCGACTACATGACACTTCACCATCTTTGGGCCTAAGGGAAGGCATTGTGGAGTAATAATTAGATGATGGGTTGCTAGAGTGACAGAAGGTTAAACCCTAGTTTATGCGTTATTCCGTGAGGGGCTGATTTGGATCCATATGTTTCATGCTATGGTTAGATTTATCTTAATTCTTCTTTCGTAGTTGCGGATGCTTGCGAGAGGGGGTAATCATAAGTGGGAGGCTTGTTCAAGTAAGAACAGCACCCAAGCACCGGTCCACCCACATATAAAATTATCAAAGTAGCGAACGCGAATCAAACAGACATGATGAAAGTGACTAGATGAAATTCCCATGTGTCCTTGAGAACGCTTTGCTTATTATACGAGTTCATTCCGGCTTGTCCTTTGCTACAAAAAGGATTGGGACACCTTGCTGCACTTTATTATACTTGTTACTTGTTACTTGTTACGAATTATCTTGCTATCAAAACTATCTGTTACCGATAATTTCAGTGCTTGTAGAGAATACCTTGCTGAAAACCGCTTGTCATTTCCTTCTGCTCCTCGTGGGTTAGACACTCTTACTTATCGAAAGGACTACGATTGATCCCCTATACTTGTGGGTCATCAATGTACTCTATACATGAGAAACATATACAAATATTGTATTTCCTAGTAGTTATTAAGCATGCTTGGCTTGGTTAACTATCTGATCTTCTAGTATATGTTCTATTCTGCAATGTGGTGCTCAGTTAACTGCTTGGTTCATTTGTTATGGTGTCCAGTTAACTATTTGGTTCAATTCTGCAATGTGATGTTCATTTGTTGTGGGTACAATTTTTCATTAATATATTCTACTGATAGTATGCCAACTCTCACTTAAACTGATCAATATCTGCCTTATATGTGTTGCAGGGAAACAATGGGGGCCACTGAGGTTTACCATCGAGGTTTGCACATGCATGGTCCTTTGGCTAATAGCACATTATTGTGCAATTGCAGGAATCACTCTAATATTTAGGTTTTTAACAATTTGGTCTTGCACATGTAGGTCGTGCTGTCAGAGGTTTAGACCCACTGTTTGATCCATTTTGCATATGGGGAAATGAGATGTCCATGAATATCACTCAAGTCAAGAAACTCAGAAAGATTGTTAGGATAAAGAAACTAGCGATGAATAACAACAAGATCTTTGTTTGCACAATGAAAAAGACATCAGTCAACTATAGGATGGTACTAACTCTTTTACCTTGTGTTTTTTCCTATGCGCCATTTCAAAATTTAGAACAGATATTTATGCATATCTTTGTTTTCAGTCCTTTCCAAAGCAGTTCACAGATGATTACCTCTCAAACCACCTGCATGGTCAAGAGGCGAGGAAGGTATTCATTCAATACCCACGGTACAATATTGAAGTCTTCCTCAAGAGGACGAAGGTTGGGCGGGCAATCATCCACAGCCACTGGCCTAAAGTTGCAAGGACATTCAACATCATTGAAGGCTCAATATTCGCCTTCAGATTCAGCAGTTTTCCAGATGATATTCATCTGTCTATTTACCGTATATGATGCTACTTTCCAAAGGTTTTAGATGCTGCATGTGAAACTTCGTGCTGTTGTGTAATGGCGTAGCTAGCTATATGCCTATACGGTGTAACTGAGTGCTGAAGCTATCTGATGTTGTACTCTGATGTAATTCAGTTATGAAATCCTGGTTGCCGCAATACGGCTATGAAATATATGGTGTGTTTGATATGAAATGTCAATTTGATTACTAAATGCATTATCAATAATAGGCCAATTAGCCTACTTATTGGGTTTTTCTATTGCAGACGGTTTCTCAGACAACACCGTGGGTGATGACCTCAAACAACCCACATAGTTTCTACAAAGTAGGCGTGTTGGATCAATGAACAATCACACACTGTCGATGTAATGAGAACCAGGGTCTCATCAACCTTCTTAGCATGGGTCATTCCCGTCCAGGATTGTTGCCTGGCAACCCCGGCAAGGCCAAGCTTCCCGGAAAATACCATATCTGGAAAGCATTATATTAACAAGCAAGAACAAGAGCTCGTTGGGGAGAAGCTTCTTCCCAGCGGCATGATCTCCTAGCAAGACAAGACCCGGTAAGGCTTGTCGGGGGACAGCTGGGAACAAACACAAGAATATCAAGAAGGCATTCAAGCCGATGATCAGAAGACAGAAGATCGAAGGCTGGATTCCCGACAAGATACTTGCCGGGAAGGCTTGCGAAGGCCCGGCAAGGCCTCGCACCCGGCAAGATCCCACCGCCCTGCCACCGCTCCAGCGCAGCGACCAGCCTGTCGTTTAGGGTTTGTCATCATGGATGCGTGTCATGGCACTAGCGGCGGATGGGGTTAAGCGGCGCTGATGGGATGGGCTCTTTTTCCATCCCCAAGAAAGTAAGGGACACCTAAGCGGAGCATTTAATGCGTTTGTCTTAAGTCGTCAGTGATAAGCATGTGAACACTGTAGCAACTTTACACCTCTTGTACTTGCTGTTCGTCACTGTCGGTGACCCCTTTGACATATAAAAGGAGGCCCAAGGCGAAGCTACAGGGAGGGGGACCTCCTGGCCCATTCTGCATGTGTAGCTGCTTCTTGAACGTACTGTTCATCGCAAGCGCTCCGTGTACTTGAGCTTAAGAACACCCACAATAAACCAGAGCAGGAGTAGGGTTTTACGCTTCTCAGCGGCCCGAACCTGGGTAAAGATCCCCGCGTTGATCGTTGGATCCGCTCTTTGTGTACATCTTTTCCCTAGCCGAACCGTAAAAGGGATCCTCTCGGTCCCATAGGTGTCGTACGCCAACATCTTTGGCGCGCCAGGTAGGTGAAGAGGTTGCGCGAACCCGATCTAGCGGTCAGTGCGCCAGTTTTTGATCACTTTCATCGCCATGGCTCCCAAGAAGAAGGGCGCTACGGCGGTTGATCCATCCGCGTTCGGTCTGCCCATACCCACACAGACGGGCGACGGCGTGGGCACTGGCGGAGGAGGCGGCGGGAGAAGCGGGGACGGCTGAAATTCTTTGCCATACACGACGCCCTCTTCGTCAACATCATGCTTCACAGAAAGCTAAGTACTAAAACTTTAATTACTTTCTGCTGTTTAGTCTTATCCTCGATGATATTTTTGTACATAACCTGTGCGCGAAGGAGCGCTCTTGAAACATTCTGCGCTCCTGGTTGCTTTGGGTCCGCCCAGCAATACAGATGCAGTTGCGATTGTTTCTAAAGCGTTAAGCTCCCGAAGAGGCGTCGTTCTCGATAGGCTGCTAGACAGGACCCGATCCTAAGCGCCATTGACCAGGACGTGCGCATTCGGGGAGCATTCCGGCAAACGTAGGGACTCATTGTACAAAAATGCAATCATCTAAGGAAAGGGCTTAGTAAGTTTTATTCTAAGGTTTCTGCGTAAACCCGTATGCTGAGGAGCCTTCCCGGGGCTAGTTGCTCTCCTTGTCGCCTCGAGTCCGCTCGGCGATGTGAGCAGCTGCACTAAAGCTGGGAAGGAAAAACCTTTTTCGGGAGGCGGCGTTCCCGGCAAGCCGCTAAGGACCCACTCCTCAAAGCACTGCTGACTGGATCGTGCGCACCGGAAAGTGTTCCGGCAAGCAAGGGAATATTCGGCAGAAGTCAAACTTACAACAAATTATTCATAAAGCCAGAAGCTAATTAACTTGTTGTGTTAAAACGCTGTCGTGGCATTACATGCCCGAACCAGTGCTACAGGTATACAGGTGGGCGATTACTTCACGGCCTTCCCGGCAACATCCTTGCCGGAAGCCAGCGTCGAGAATGTCAAAGTTCTCCGCTGAAGTCATAAGCTCCGTCCCGGCAACATCCTTGCCGGAAGCCGGCATCGAGAATGTCAAAGTTCTCCGCGGAAGTCATAAGCTTTCCCGGCAACATCATTGCCGGAAGCCGGCGTCGAGAACGTCAAAGTTCTTCGCTGAAGTCATAAGCCTTCCCGGCAACATCCTTGCCTGAAGCCGGCGTCAAGAACGTCAAAGTTCTCCACTGAAGTCATAAGCCTTCCCGGCAACATCTTTGCCGGAGGCCGGCATCGAGAACGTCAAGGTTCTCTGCTGAAATCGCAAACTTTTCCAGAAATATTCTTCGGCGGAAGAATAGCAAACCTTGTCGTCGAGCCATACGCTCCGACAAGGGGGCTTTCAACCTTGTCATCGAGTCATGCGCTCCGACAAGGGGGCTTTCAACCTTGTCGTCGAGCCATACGCTCCGACAAGGGGGCTTTCAACCTTGTCGTCGAGTCATGCGCTCCGACAAGGGGGCTTTCAACCTTGTCGTCGAGTCAAGCGCTCCGACAAGGGGGCTTTCAACCTTGTCGTCGAGTCATGCGCTCCGACAAGGGGGCTTTCAACCTTGTCGTCGAGTCATGCGCTCCGACAAGGGGGCTTTCAACCTTGTCGTCGAGCCATGCCCTCCGACAAGGGCTGTTTTTCTTAAACAACTATACTTCCAGAAGGAAAGGGCAAGGCAGTCATGACCCACGCCAAATTTGGCCCCACCTCCAGCATCGAGATCTTTGAGTTCTCTGCTGAAGGCGGGCCCGGGGGCTCCTGTCGGTGTAATGAGAACCAGGGTCTCATCAACCTTCTTAGCATGGGTCATTCCCGTCCAGGATTGTTGCCTGGCAACCCCGGCAAGGCCAAGCTTCCCGGCGAATACCATATCTGGCAAGCATTATATTAACAAGCAAGAACAAGAGCTCGTTGGGGAGAAGCTTCTTCCCAGCGGCATGATCTCCTAGCAAGACAAGACCCGGCAAGGCTTGCCGGGGGACAGCTGGGAACAAACACAAGAATATCAAGAAGGCATTCAAGCCGATGATCAGAAGACAGAAGATCGAAGGCTGGATTCCCGGCAAGATACTTGCCGGGAAGGCTTGCGAAGGCCCGACAAGGCCTCGCACCCGGCAAGATCCCACCGTCCTGCCACCGCTCCAGCGCAGCGACCAGCCTGTCGTTTAGGGTTTGTCCTCCTGGATGCGTGTCATGGCACTAGCGGCGGATGGGGTTAAGCGGCGCTGATGGGACGGGCTCTTTTTCCATCCCGAAGAAAGTAAGGCACACCTAAGCGGAGCATTTAATGCGTTTGTCTTAAGTCGTCAGTGATAAGCATGTGAACACTGTAGCAACTTTACACCTCTTGTACTTGTTGTTCGCCACTGTCGGTGACCCCTTTGACATATAAAAGGAGGCCCAAGGCGAAGCTACAGGGAGGGGGACCTCCTGGCCCATTCTGCATGCGTAGCTGCTTCTTGAACGTACTGTTCATCGCAAGCGCTCCGTGTACTTGAGCTTAAGAACACCCACAATAAACCAGAGCAGGAGTAGGGTTTTACGCTGCTCAGCGGCCCGAACCTGGGTAAAGATCCCCGCGTTGATCGTTGGATCCGCTCTTTGTGTACATCTTTTCCCTTGCCGAACCGTAAAAGGGATCCTCTCGGTCCCATAGGTGTCGTACGCCGACACACACGACTTCCGCCCGACAAATGTTTGCGTTAGGCCACCTTGCACAAATGTTTCCTCATAAAAAGTGTGTGTGATGGACAGCCTATGCCATACAGTTTCTTCTAGGCACCGTGTGTGCTGCTAAGAATATCTCACACGATCGGTCCCGTATAATTGTTTGTGATGGCTCACCCGATCGCACACGCGCTCTTTTTGCCCCGCGTGTGTGACCGGAGGACCTATCGCTGACGGTTTCTGGGTCGTGTGGGATGGACTTCCCCTATCTCACACACAGGCAAGGCGACGGTTTAAAACTCTGTCGCAGAAAGCGGGTAAAAACCGTTTGTATAGGACGCGTCTGCACCAGTGTGTAATCAACACTACTAGCACCCCGAGGTATCAATCCGAGGTTGGATACAAAGATTGAGCACAAGAGATGAACTAAGGTTTTGAGATGAGATAGTGCTGGTGAAGATGGATCCTCCGACGATGAGAGGAGCATTGGTGATGATTATGACTACAATTTCCTCCTCCCGAAGGGAAGTTTCCCCGGCGGAATCGCTCCACCGGAGAGCATAAGTGCTCCTGCCCAGGTTCCGCTTCGAGACGATGGTGGCTCGTCTCGAAAGTTTTCTCCTGATTTTTTCTAGGGTAAATGGTTTCTTATAGGAGAAGATGGGCATCAATGGGCCTATGGGCCCCACAAGCCACTAGGGCACGCCCAGGGGGGTAGGGCGCGCCCCCTGACTTGTGGGCCCACCGAGGGTCCTCTCCGGTGCATCTTTCTTCCAGTATTTTTTATATATTCCAAAATAATTCTCCGTAAATTTTCACGCCATTTTGAGCTCGGATAATAGCTATCTTTGTTGTAGTTTTTTCACGCAGAATTCTAGCTACCGACAATTTCCCTCTTTTGGTGTATCTTGCATTTTAAGAGAGAAAAGGCATTAGAATTACATCAAAAAGTGGAATATAACTTCAAAACAATATAAATAACAGTAGTAAAACATGATGCAAAATGGACGTATCAGACGCCGAAGCTCTGCCAGAGTACTACGTCGTAATGCGTGGATACCTCGAAGGGGTCGTCTATTTCGACTCCGTCTTGGAGAACAATTCTCGCGGCTGGGAGGTATAACCTAGTTGCGGGAATTGGCGGGATCGTCGCGCTGCACCGACTCGTCACTCCTTCCACTACTTTGCACCGTCGGTAAAGTTTGATCATGACCGCCATCTTCATAGTGTTTCTGGGTGTGATCGTGTGGCATAATTTTTTTGTTGCGTAGCACGTTACCCTACAATCATTGATACGAAAGAAGGCAATATAAGATTCCAGTTCCCATTGAAGAAAGGTATGGAACACTTTCCAAGAAAGAGAGTTAAGCCTCCTTGTGAATCCATTATGAGAGCTACATGTGATTTATCTTTTAATAATGATAAAACTTGATGATTGCATTATGCCTAGCTAAAATGCATTAAACAATAGCGCTTGTTGGGAGACAACCCAATAGTTATCTTTAATTTTTGCTGATGTTTTGTTGAGTCAACATGATTATTGATATTGTAGTAATTGTGTCTGTATCTTTGCTTTTATTTTTGTGCTAAGTTTAACCTTTGGACGTTGCAATTGCATGTTTCTTAGGTTCTTCGTAGAAACAAAAACTTTTGCCTCCAATGTTAGTATTTTTATTTTGTACTGAAACGTGATAAAAATCCTGATTTTTTTACACAGTACCGCATTACAAATTATATGTTACTTCATGATTTTTCTGAATTGTTGGAGTTACAGAAGTATACTATTTAATTAGATCTTTACAGACTGTTCAGTGTTTGACAAATTGTTGTCCTGTTTTCATTATCTACTTGTTTTCATGGCTTATATTGGGGGATATAAATGGTGGAAATGATAGGATAATTATGCATCTTGTCTTGACAGTACATGATTGGGAGATTTATTTTATATGTACTAACATATCTCACGAGTTCTGTTGAGTTTTATGTGGGCGAAGTTTTTAAGATTGAGGGAGACATCTATATGAGAGGAATAAGGAGCGACAAGAACCTAAGCTTGGGGATATCTGAGGCACCCCAATGTATTATCTAAGAAAACTCAAGCGTCTAAACTTGAGGATCATTTGTTGCATGAAAAAGTTTGTGTAGGAGACGATCAGACCAAGTAAAACACGGTCAGTTCAAACTTGAGACATGGCTCAAACTAAACACATGATGTGGGTGCTGATGAGAGGGCGCAAACTAAAATGCATGATGGGGGTGCTGATTTGGCTGCATGTTTAGATAAATATGTTAGTGGGAATGACTCTCTTATATATATGTATAAAGGATTAGTGATGATGATTTCGCCGAAGTCGTCAAATTGGAGCTCTCTTCGAGAACAGGAGTGGACAAAAGGTAAAAGGATGAGGGCGCTGATATGTCTGGCCTACAGTGAGATGAGAGGAAGTCTCGCTGAAGGCGAGCTCCATATTGGGGCCATGGACCACATGCCACATGCCATATTCTCGTTTTTTTTTACATTTTTTGTTTTCTTGTACTTTCTTTATATTTCTAGATATTCTATATTACAAAAATACTTTACACAAAACATTTCAAGAAAATGTTAATCAAGCATTTAAAAATGTTAAATGTGTATAGAGAAAATGTTTATCATGTATACAAAAAATATACAACGTGAAATGTGTATAGAAAAAATATTGACCGTGTATTTAAAAGTGTTATCCAAGCATTTAAAAAATGTTGAACAAGTGTTCGAAAATGGTAAACTTGTATTTGAAAAATGTTAAATGTGTATATAAAAAATGTTGATCATGTATTTTAAAAATGTTAAACTTGTATTTGAAAAATGTTAATTAAGCATTTGAAAAAATGTTAAACATGTATAGAAAAAGTGTTGACCATGTATTCAAGAAATATTGACCAAGTATTAGAAAAATATTGATCTTGTAATTGAAAAATATTTAACATGTATTAGATATATACCGAAAATGTGTACAGAAAAACAGTGAAAACCGAGAGAAAACAAAAAAAAACGCGAAAAAACTAGAAAGGAAAAAAAGAGTAAAAAGCAATGAAAACCAAGCAAGAAACAAAGAAAACAAAAAATACAAAGAAAAATAGAGAAAAAAAACCCCAGCAAAAACAGAAAAAAAACAAAGAAAACCGGTGTAAAAAAAATGGTGGAGAAAACCGGCTCTTTTTCCTCAAGTATGTCGCGCCCTACAGTTTCACCACGAACATGACACAGACTCGGTGGCTAGCATCACTAGAAACTATCCAGGAGACCTGTGTTCGTTTCCCGTTTCGCTTCCTTTTTCTCCACCATTTCTTTATTAAGTGTGTGCTAATGGGCCGGCCTAGTTACTACGCGAGACAAGAAGTCTTTCAGCTAGAGAGATCCTTCCAACTCGCCCTGGGCTCAAAAGATTCATAGATGAGCTACAGTTGATACAGGAGAGAAGGCCTAGAGCCGCTACTTCGGGTCCGACCATGCCCGCCCCCGGGAGCTTCAAGACCAAAAGCGCCCCCCACACGTTTGCTAAAATCCATGTGGATGGAGCAGTGAGACCAGGCAGGGGGGGAGGGGGGTTCAACATCGGCGGTTTGCAGGGACAGCGACGACAACTTCATGGGTATTTCATCTCTAGTTACTGGAGGTGCGCGTGACCCATTAGTGTTGGAGGCTATGGCATGCTGAGAAGCCCTATCCTTAGCAGCAGACCTTCATCTACAAAACTTTGTTGTTGCTAGCGATTCAAAACAAGTTGTGAGAGAGATTGCTGAAGGAAGCCATGGCATGATCGGTGCAATCGTCAAAGAGATCAAAATTAGAGCAACTCTTTTTAATTGTAATTTTATTTTTGAAGGTCGTGCGGCCAATGTCGACGCACATAGTTTAGCTAAATTTTCTTTATCTGTAGCTCCTGGTCGTCATGTCTGGTTTTGCCAACCACATGACACAACTTGTATGGTCTTTGATCAATAAAGATTGGCTTTATCCCTCAAAAAGGAAAAGGCTAGAGAGATCCTTCCAACTCGCTTGATGCAAGACTAGTAAGCGTGCACGTGCAACGCACGTCTCAAATGTTGACCAAATGAGACGCACGTCAATATGGAAAAATGATCCCAGATATATATGAATTAAACAGATACACGATATTTGTGATGTTGCTCAAGTTATATTTTCAAAGGTGGGACGTCATTGTAATCATGTTGCTGCATAGAGACAGCAATATATTCTTTCATTCATTCGGTCTCTGATATGTTGTAAATTTAGAGCATTAAATCTAGTAATTGATCCTTTGAATCCTCATTGTAAAATATATTGAGTCACGCGACAAGCTAATTCCAGTTTGATACTCCCTCCTTCCCAAAATAAGTGTCTTAACCTTAGTACAGATTTGTACTAAGGTTAGTACAAAGTTGAGACACTTATTTTAGGACGGAGGGAGTACATCTTAATACAACATGATTCAGACATTCAGTGCACGGCATGTATTATCCCAAGAAAGATCTGTTTGGAGAACAAAATACAACTATTTACACTCTTCAATATCCTATACCGTAGATTGTTTCCTCTTTTCCAGACGGCAGCATGCAGATTTCTCCTAGACTCTTAGTAAAAGTCTCCATTTCCTGTGATTCATTCAGATTGGAAGGGAAATTGTCAAATAGGCATATAAATACATTTCTTAGAAGTTGAAATCATTAAGTAGGTCCATCATTCTAAAAGAGCTAGTAATCAGAAGTTGTAGTTGTGTAGCAATAGCATCTACGATGAAGGGTACAAATTGTCTGTGATAGATAAAAGTATATGCATTTTGGGCATTGTGATTTTTTGCGCGTGAAGGGGGCGGGGACATTGACTTTTCAAATGTGCCAAACTATAGTGTGTATACACGTGTAATGAATGACAACGTATTCAAAAGAAATTACTCGCAATTGTAAATTATTATTCCTAATGCCTTTCACCGTGATCTGTGATTAGTAAGTCTATCATATGCTAGTACTACATGGCACTTAATTACATTCTGGTTGTTTTACAAACTGAAGCAACTGGAGTACACTAACATGTTTTATTACTTTACAGAGGACGTATAATTGAACTACGTATTGTGATGCTCTTGTTTATTCAGTCAATGGAGTGAAGAGCAAGAATTTTTTTTCCTTTCAGGGTGATATTTGGAAATATTTCAGATGTAGGGTAGGAAAATATTTGTTTTCAACACAATAATTGAAAACCGAGGCTAACCCCTTAGCGCCGCCGCCGCCGCTCAAGCCCCTCTCCCTGCCCCCGTTCGCCGCCGCTGCCGCCGGCCTTCGCCGCGGTGGCGGCGGGCCCCGCTGATGAAGGTGGCGGGGTTGCTCTCTCCCTCTCCCAGGGCGGCGCTGGAGGCCAGTCCCGTTGACTGGGACGGCGGCGGCTGGCGGACCAGCGCGAGGAGGCCGGGGTGGCGGCCCCGAGACGAGCTGGCCGGCGCGAGGCAGCTCCGATGGTCCGCGCTCGACAGGAGGCGACGGCTTCGGCCACAGGGGTGGCGCGGCCTCGCCGGATCTGGGCTCTGGCGCCTGGATCCGTGCGCGGGACGGTGGTGCCGCGCGCTGGTGGCTGGCCTCCATGGTGGCGCGCAGGTGTGCTGGTAGGGCGCGGCGGCCGTGGTTCTGGCTGGGTGCGCACCCGGCGTCAGCTGCGCGCTCGAGGCGGCTCGAGCGAGGAGCGGTGCCGGCGGTGGTTCAGGCGGAGGCAGCAGCTCGTGTCCCTCCCGTCTAGTTTGGCTCGGCATGCCATGGCCGCGGCTGGAGGTTGGAGGAGGCTGCTGCTCCGTGGAGGAGGTGGTTGGTGGTGGGATGGATGCGTGACTGTGGTGGCGGTGGATGTGGAGGAGTTGTCCTTGGCCGAGGTGGCACTGGCCAGGGCGTTGGAGACGGTGGAGGCGGCTAGACTGATGTGCTGCGTGATGCGACGCCTCCCATCGTGGTGGTCGGCCCGATTGAGCAGCTCCGGAAGTTTGGGTTTTGTGATCTTGGGCTGGGAGAAATCCCTGCTTCGCGATGCCGAGGCTAGCAACGGCGACGTCCGTGGACGCCGTCCCCTCCCTGGAGGCGTTGCTTTGGCCCCGATCCGACTCCCTTCCTCGTGCTCAGGGGAAACCCTTGGTCCGTTCTTTGGACCAGGCGGTGGCGGCGTCATGGCGTCGTCCCCTCCTTGGAGGCGTCGTCTTGTTGCTCGAGGAGTTCCGGTGGCACGACTCAATTCGGTGTCGGCTTCTACTATGGGCGTGGGCCTCCTTGGCGTAATGTACACCATCGCGGGCGCTCCCTCGATGACGCCGTCTCTAGGTCCGCCCATGCCCTGCCGTCCACTTGCCGACTTCTTCTTGGCGCAATGGGTGGGGTACGTTGGTCTGTGTTGACCTCGAGTTTTGGTCTTGTTGTAGAGGTCTCCGGCGTCGGTTGTGACACGGCTTGGTTGCTCTGTGGCTTGCCCCATCGTCATCGGCATGAGGTTGGCCTAGGTGAAACATGTATCGTAGTACGCGTGGTGGGTGTGTTTGGTGGATGTGGATGCTAATTCTTGTGATTGGCATTGTAATGGCCGAAAGGCGTTGTATCCGGCTTCTTTGCCACTTTTTTAATATATGATACGCATGCTCATGCGTATTCGAGAAAAAAACACAATAATTGAGATGCCAAAAAGGACATGTTTCATCTGAAATGGAAGTAGCTTATAGACAATGTAGCCTATCTTACACAATTTACTCCACTGATGTGAGTGGCCACTGTTTTACATGAATGCTCACTGGATTTGAAAAAGGCAATGTTTATAATGGAAGATGAAACCATGAAGAAAAGCAAGGATAGCCATCAATAGTAGTCCATACACCTGAGAGCTATAACCGCCATGCTACCAGTAGATATAAAACATGCTCCACTTTAGTTACTGAATATGCTTCACATTAGCTACAACCAATCTTTGATTTGTTTTATTTTGGCTCCTTCACGTGCCATATATTCTGTGTTTTTTCAATTCTAATTGATTTGCTTGGAGAATGTTTCAATGGAGGTACAATTTCAATATGAAAAGACTTGTGTGCATTCTGAAGATTATTCAGTTTATCGAACTGCAAAAGGAAATAACATGGCAAAAGATTTTATATGTCTTAGAGGGTACAAAAACCATGCATCAATGGAGAAAGTTTCACAATCAGGTTATAAACAGAATACCTTGCTAGTTGCAAGAACTCCGTCAGCAATCAGCATCCTCTTTCTAGCTGCAACCAAAAATAAGATTGAGTGATGATCTTCTAAGAGCAAGGGCATTCAGGCTAGCAGTGCGAACCATCAATAACATTGTCAACTTAAATTTATTCGTCATTGGAAAATCACATACTATGTTCTGCTTCCTCCTCTCTCTTATCAGTACATGTTTCAAGATTTGTCCTGATCTTGATCTCTAGAAATATATATTTATATATATACACAACGGTAATAAATAAATATTCGATCAACAGTTGCACATTCTATATATATGTAATGGTAGAAAGAGATACAAGGCAGACATGTTTCCGCTGCTTCTAGAGGTATGCCTTCTTTTGTCATACATTTTTCTTCTCCCTCTTTTCTCTTATTAACTGGCTGGATCATTAGGAGAAGCGGTGTGAAATATAATATGAATGAAGAGAAGATCAAGGAAAGCTACAACTATGAATAAATCAATTTGAAAGATTGGAAGGAGCAGAAGGAGGGATTTCACATCCTCACCAAAATTACTGTCGAATTCATGAACAACATCCTGTGCTTCCCGGTAGTTATAATCCTCTCCTTCATGCGAGAAAGAAGACCATTAACCTGAAAGAGAAGTCCAGCACCTGAATGACAACCCAAAAAAGATCTTCACAATTGTGGATCAGACCAGGAGCACATTGGTTCCTCTATTGGACAGTAATGTCATCAGCACATTCAGATCCGCACCAAATCTTGTCCATTCTGCTCACAATATCACTATAACAAACTAATGAATTAACCGTAACAATTTTTTTCTCCAAATAAAGAGCACAAACTAATGAAAATATGAACACAATTATGTTATTTATCCATCATTTCTCAACTTTGAAAACAAAATCAAATGAGACGACAGTATGGCAACAATTGGAGACAGTAGTCTGGCCCACACCAAACGGCGGCCTTTCTCACTTCTCTGGCGTCGCTAAGCGTGCACTATCACACGATAATTGCTGAAGCAGCATCTAAATGTAGATTACGAGTAAATTCCTATTTAACAGAGTATAGTGTGCACCACATTACTTCATAGCCATTGTGAATGAGCAAGCGAAAAGAGCCATTGACTATATCACCCCCGCTATGGACAGCAAGGTCCTGCAAATTGGCCTTTCTTATTCTGTTTCCGAAACAAGAATATGCGAGTAAACTTTATAACCTCTTCCGTTCATGAAGTTCTGCTCTTAAATAAAAATCATCCAGGAGTGTATATGTGAAAGCAATAAGCTAGTTAATAGATACAATTGCAAGAAGGTAAGTGTGCATATACACGAAAAAAGAAAAAAAATTGTTTAAGATCGGGGCTATCAGATTAACATCCCAGCTCCATCAACTGTAATTTCTAATTGGGTAAATTCGGTTATATACCAGCCCTTAGTACCTCAAGATTAATTATCCCTCTATTTATCACTATCCTGTGATTCAAATTCTCTAAAGCCCATCGTCTCTTCCTCTGACAAGATTTCTCAAAAGATGTGACTATAACTAAAGAAATGAGAAGATTTGTTATGTAGTGCAGACTGTACTACCAAGCAAGCAAAAAAAAGCAGAGTTTGATGTTCAGATCATTTCAGTACCTTCAGGCAACCCCTCTTAAACTTGCCTAAAAAACCTTATTAAGCTTGGTACACACAAATGCATTGATTTTGAAAGAGAAACCTTTCTGCATCAAACTTGAATTTTTTTCCAGGTGCGACGGTGAACTCTTGCTAGTGTCCAACATAACCTATGTCAGATCTGCACAACACACCTATCCAAGGAACACAGAAGTTACCTGTAAAATGGATGCACCACCATACTGGGAACAACTCCATGCGTGTTGTTGCCGTGGACGCACACAACTCCATTGACTCGGCGCCTTCAACGCACGGGAATCCCTGCAAGTAGAACCATAAGAAGAGTACTGGTCCTCTGATATATGTGCATCCGATAGAAATCAGCAGGGACAAACACCTGCCTTTAAAATCCCTAGGACCCGAAAACAAAAACAACATCGCCCAGCCAGCGGCGGTGTATCCCTTGTCGTCGGGAGCGGCAGCCAAGTCCGCATCCTGCCCCCAAGCGGGTGTTCATGGTGTAATTTGGCTAGTAGTTTGTTGAGAGGCCAAATTAATTAATATGATTGTGGTTAGATTATTGGTTGACATATACATTTGCCCTTGATGTTTAATTCAAAATACAGGCTTGTCATGGTACAATACATATGGTGCAGTGGCAGATCAGGCGTGGCAAAGGTATTTACCCAGGACAAATATATGAAGTTAGCGGCTACCGAGGACAAGTCCTGGACCAATTTTGATGGGCTGATCTAAAACACGGCTGCTTAGGACATGTCCTAACAGGCCTCGGTTACCAAGCTGGAAGATTTTTGGCATGAGCGATCAAGTCATGTACGTGAAGGTGCAACAACACAAGGAGACCGATTAATCATTATTATCTGGTGTGATAGCGACGTGGCCGGAATATTTAATTGATAAGTCAAGGAGTGTATATGGCCAGGAGGGGTTGCCATGCAGGTTAGTTGCCTGGTGCAAAACGTCAAGTACTATACACGGTAGCCCAGTTAAGATGACCTGATTAGATTCTAATCGGTTTGGATTTTGGAATTTGATTCGTATACGCCAAGTCCTGCCTTGTATATGTCAAAGTCCAACGTGCCTTATATATAAGGCCATGGCCGATTGGAAACAGCCCCCAACAATCGATCTATCAATACGAAACCAATCTACTTTTTCACGTATGTTTTATCTATCGTTCTTTTCCCGCTGAGCCCTAGCAGCCCTAGGGTTTGGTTCATCTTTGCCGTTTTGCGCTGAAAAGCGGTTGTCCCTCCTCTACGAAAGCGAGGGGATCTTTGTTGCTTTACTCGGAAAGCAATCGTTTGTCGTCACGAAAGTACGACGGTTATCTTGGTGTTGCGCTGCAATTTTACGTAGCAACAGCGGGTATGCGGGAGCGGTGGCGGCGGAGGGGCCTGCAGAGTCCAGCGCCCCAACGGGGGGAGGACCAGCAGAGGAGGACCAGCGGGGGGCTGCTCACGCCCGTGTTTGTCCGCGGGGAAGCAGAAGAGAACGGAGCGAGGATTTAGTGCGGCGGCGGAGGCCGAGTGGATCGGCCGGTGGCGGCGGAGGCCCGCCCATGCTCTGGCGAACGCTGCGTCCGTCGGTGCGGATGTGCGTGCGAGCGGTTTTTTATTCGAACGTGCTAGAGGCAATAATAAATGTTATTATTTATCCTCATGTTTGTAATTAAGTTTATATTTCGTGTTATAACTGCTATGGTTCTCGAGTCTACAATAACCACGAGGCTCGGAGGAAGACTCATATGCACGTGTGGAATAATAAACGGTAAAATGTATTCCTAGTCTGGCCTCTAAGATTACCTCAAGTGTTGCATGATGATTCTGCTGTCAATTTTGAGGGCACATTATTAGAATAACACTTGTGTTGAATCGATCCGAATTGATGTTATGCTATAAGATACATTCGTCACAAGTTAATGGTTAATAACACAGAGAAAGTTTACGTTTGCATAATTCCTTAAACCATGAGAGTATCGAGTTTCTTCATGCTTGATTCATGAACTTTGGGTTTGTTACACGTCATCCGTAACTGGGTGGCTATTACGGCGGCTTACGGGTTCATGGGAAAGTATGTCAAGTAACTTGATAGGTCAAGATTGGGATTTGCTCCTCCGACGATGGAGAGATATCTCTGGGCCCTCTCGGTGTTACGGTATCCATCATCGTCTGGCCAGACACAATGTGATTTGATCAAAGGGATGCCGGAACACGGGAACGAGAAAAGAGAACAAAACCGGTAACGAGGTAACTGGCATAGTGGACAAGTTGTTGATCCACGGGGATGCCGATAAGTCTCACCTCGGGTATTTGTAACATATCGCGAAGCAACAGGAATAGCACACGGGAACAGGAAGTTCACTCGAATATTTATTCGTGTGGGCATAGGGGTCAATATGGGTGTCCACGGCTCCGATGTTGATCATTGATCGGAAAGTGTTCTGGTCATGTCTATACTTCACCGAACCTATAGGGTCACACGCTTAAGGGTCATCTATCTGCTGAATACTAGACAGGGAGTCTGGGAGAGAGAACACCGGAATAGTTTCGGTAAAACCGAAAAGTTGTTTCGGAGTATACCATTGAGTCAAATTGGTTTCGGCACACGTCTGGAAATTCTTGGAGGGTGCCAGAATTGTTCTGGAAACTTCTGGGATTTTTCCGGGATAAAAAACGGAAATGTTCCGGAGCTGCCGGAACCGGTTTGGTTGCTTTTCGCAGATGAAAATCACTAATCCGGAATTGTTTCGGAACGCGTCCAAAATCATTTTAGTGGGTACTGAAATTATTCTAAGACCCACAGAAATATTTTCGGATTTAACGGTCGCGGAAAAATGTTTCCGTGAATAGTGAAAGTGCAAGAAGCCACCTTGAGGGCCTTTTGTTATTTTTTCCCTTGGCTTCGCCTATAAATAGGGGTGGAGGGGGCTGCCTAAAGACTCACTCTTTCTCACATACACATGCCATTGCAATGATCTGCCTTCTTCTCTCCCTCCCCGCGAAATAGTTTCGTAGAGCCGAAAGGTTGTCTGGGTTCCGGTGGGAACTAGTTCTGGACGGCGAAGCCCTGCCGGATAGATGACACCGTATGTGTGCAACCCCGTAGAGAGGTCGTAGGTTCGATCTTTTTGCCCGAGGGGCTGTTCGAGAGTGCCTCCCAAAGGGCTGTCCGAGTGACCGTCCGAGTTTTGAGGGTCCTCCCGAAGGGCTGTCCGCGACACCGTCCGAAGGACTGTCCGACCGCCTCCCGGATGGCTATCCGAGGGGCAGTCGAGGGAGTACATCCTCGCGGTTGGGAGGTTGTAAATCCTAGCTGCGGGGATCTGCACCAACGATCTACATCGACTCTACTTCCGTTGCGCTACGAGTCGGTAACAATCAGATCAAAACCTTGTATGCAGTCTTCATAGTGGTCCTGGGCTGGTGCGTAGGTCGGAAATTTTTTGTTTTCTGTTGCGTTCCCCTACAGTGGCATCATGAACCATGCTATGCGTAGATGCAGGTTACGATCTAGATTACATAGAGATGTATGGGTGTTGCACAATATAATTTGTAGTAGATGAGTTCTACTGCTGATAATTATTTGTGCGGGTAGCAGATGAAATCTGTTACCCGATGTTCTTGTTGCTTCCCTAAAATTTGCGTATTTCTGATCTTGATAACAGCATGGTGGAGTTTCAAAGTTCTGGCAATCCGCGATCCTGATTGATCAACGAAGTGCTAACAGTTCGTTGAATTCCACCATAGTTAAAAAGAAAGATGAAATTTCGCAGACAAAAGGGCAATGCAGATATGATCTGCACGGGGGTCATGCGTATGACGAAGTTCGGTATGGGGCTTGAGATTTTATTATCTCGTGTTTCATACACCCCGCAATGTTAATCTAGCGACTTGGATTATCATGCTTGATGATGGACGTTGGTAGCTTCGGTTTGTTTCGAAACCTTAGAAGCCACGTAAAATAAAATTTTGTATGAACCGATTAGAGGCGTCTAACTTGGTTTTGCAGGATGACATAAGATGTGCATGTGATGTGGTATAGCAGTGCTCGTAATAATTTGATTATGTATGAGATGACTATATAATGTAAATTAACATGACCTGCGTGTCATGATTCGGCATGATGGCTGGAGCCATATGATTGTCACTTTAATGACCTGCGTGTCAACCTTAAGTAATGCACTTATTTTATTAGCTATAGAGATAGCAATATTATCTGGTGCATCGACAAGGTGGTGGCAAACTTTCCGAAGGTGAACACCGACGCGAATGCCGAAGACGAAGAAATGAAAGACTTCTCCGTCGGAAAGGGCTATACCATATCATGCTATTATGAATTGCCTGAGATGTTTATCCCTTATGATGCACCTTTTTTGATTGCGCGGTAGTCGCTTTTATTAGGGTGATCTCTCTCTTAAAATATCAAAGTAGTTAGTGTTCACCCAAGTGTAGCACCGTCTGAAATTCGTATCTTTTCGGGGTGCGCCATGTCCACATGGGTACGAACGAATCGAGAGGAATGAGGCGGGTGACGGTCAGACCTCGCAGCAAGATCACTTGGTTGTCTTTGACGTTCAGGCAGGATAGTCCTGAGTTCGAAACACGCCCATCGAAAGATGAACAAGAATCACATAGAGATGTGATCGGCAAGTTGGCTTACCGATTGAAATTCTCGTCATCAGTGATGTCCACATCAATGGCGTTGAATTGAAATGTGGGTCTTGTATCACTCGCAATCAATTATGAGAGATATTGATTTGAGTGGGAGCGCACTGAAGAATTAACTTGTTTAATTCTCAGTGCAATTAATTATGAACATAGTCTAAGTGTGGTTTGCATAATAGTTGTAGAATAATGGCTCGCGTTTCCACCTTCCCTATTAAAATTGAATAGCTGTTTAGTATCTGGTTAAAACTTTACGGTTGGTAACGTAATATGAGGATTGTCCTCAAAAGTGCCGAGAAGGACTTTGTCCTATCGCATGCTTTTGGTATTCTCCCGCTAATGCTATGGATGATGTGACTCTCGTCCTTCGATCCAAAAGCTAGAATTCTGTTACGGTCAAGTGCAATATGTTTGCTTCCATGAGACCCGAACTTCAAAAGTTTGGGATAGCTATGTGATATTCATGGAACTGAAAATTAGTTTCAGATACAAACAAAGGCTAGAAGCTATGAGATATCCAAAGCAATGTTTGTTTTGCAAATTATTAGTAAAGTGTTTATTATGCATTTGACTGATAAGAGAGGGATCCAGAAGAACGTCTATCATATGATGAAAGGTGAATAAAACAAACAACTTAAAGAGAAAGGAAATGTCTAAAGGGTGTTAGTGTGACTTACACACCTAGGAAGTCCGGGGCTAACGCCACTCTTAAGTTGAGTGCTTCTTCTGAGAGTAGGAGAAATACTGAAAGTCAAACTGTTAGAAGTATAAAGGCAAAAAGAGAGAAGACTGGAATGTCCAGCTCATGTATGATAGTCATACAAGCTATTGATGTATAGAAGGCTGGTCAAAGAAATAGTTCTTGGGAATTGTGATTAAATTGTTAGTCACTAATTCTTGGGTATTGTGAGTTGATCACAAAAGATACCCGCTCGATTGTATTCTGTTGCGACTCGATGCAAGAACTACTACGGCCTAAAAGGCTTGCCGGAGTGAGGTTTAGATATGCGCTGGGAACATAGTAAAAGTTGCTATACTCGGTACATTACCTATGTATTTATTTTCATAATTCATTTTAGAGTTTTTATACACTCTAGCCCATTGCATAAAGTATCTTGCAAGAAGATTGTTCATAAGAGAACTTTTGATGTTCGGTGTTATGAATAACAAAAGGGCCATGCTTCCATCATGGATGGAATGTATGTTATGAATATTGATAATAATATATTACCTCCGTATTTACTTTCATAATTCATTTTAGAGTTTTTACACACTCTAGCCCATTGCATAATGTTTGTTGCAAAAGGGTTGTTCATAAAAGAACAGTTGTTGTTCAGTGTTATGAATAACATAAGGGTCATACTTCCATCATGAATGGGATGTATGTTATGAATATTGATGGTAATATGATACATCCATAACACTGACGCTAAATGTCGCAAGACTAAGAGAATACCACACATGTGTGGCACTGCATTTGGTCACATTGAAGAAACCCGCATGGAGAAATTTCATAATGATGGATTTTTGAAGTCATTTGATTATGAATCATCTGACACTTGCAACTTTCCTCCGAAAAGTGAAGTGACTGAAATACCGTTCACATGCCATAAGGAACGAGCAACGAACTTATTGGTGATCATACATTTTGATGTATGTAGTCCGATAAAGGTTATTGCTAGCAGTGGATTTGTCTATCTTCAAAAATGACTCAAGTAGATATATGGATATTTGCTTGATGAGACATAAGTCTGGATCTTTTGAAATCATTCGAAAGGTTTTCAATATGAAGTAGAAATTATTGTAACAAGAAAATTATGTTTCTGCAATTTGTTTGCGGAAAGGAATATTTGAGTTACAAGTTTAGCGAATGTCTGATGAGTTGTGAAAAGAGTTTCATAACTTACACCTCACGGAGCACCACTGTGAGTGGAATATCCGTGAGTGGTAATCAAACCATTTATGACATGGTAAGATCAAAGATGACATAAATCAATTTGCCATTATCCCTTTTAAAAGTAATGCTTTAGAGACTGCGGCTTTTACACTGAAAAGAGCATCATCAGATCTGTTGAAATGACGCCATGGTATGGTAACCCCAACCATGTTATGTCTTTTCTTAACATTTGGAATATGGGGCTTGTATAAAATATTTACAAACCTATTCCAAATCAGACGAGTGCTACTTTGTAGGTTGTCCCAAATTATTGGGTATTCCTCCCTCACTATACCGAGGTAAAAAGGTTTGCCACAAAGAACGGTATGATTTTGTAGAAAATGGTTCTTACAAAAAGGTGAGTGGGAGGACAGTGCAACTCGACGAGATAACAGTATCTTCGTCATCAGTTCAAAGAAAAGAAACCTTGAAAATAATTCTAGAGTTTCCTACTGCGACTGATACGGAAGCCTCTACATGAGATGTATGGACTTCGGTCGAACTTACAACTGAACCACGTAGGCAAAACTCGTGCAAACCTCTCAGGTGCGCAAGCGAGATATTGTTGTTAGACAACAGTATACCTACGATACACAAGGAAGCGTTGATGGGCCCTGACTCCGGAATTGGCTAAATGCCAATATAATCCGAGATAGTTTCCATATAAATGATTCAAGATTATATCTTGATAAACCCTTCGGAAGACTTAGAGTCTAACGAACATTAATGGAACTATAAACTGATGTTGATAAAAATGTTTTATCCATAAAGCTCGTCTTGTTGCAATAACAAATTCAAGGAGTTGACTACGATGAGATTGTCTCACCGTAGCGATGCTTAAAGTCAGATCGGGTTAAACTAGCAATTAATACATATTTCAATCTTGAGATATGATACATGGATGCCAAAAGGATTTCCATGAAATGGAAATACAAACTAGGACTTGTATGTGATACAGTCCGAAGTGTTTTGTCGATCCAGAGGATGCTAGTAAGTATGCAAACTTTAGAGTTCCAGCAATGGACAGAAGAGAGCAAAATGGAGTTGGAATCTTCGTTTTTGATGAAATAGTCAAAAGAGTTTGTTTTCATCAATGGATAACGAAGATGCTTGTGGTTTCAAGAAAGTAAGTGGGAGCATAATAATATTTCTAAAAACCTTGTGTGCTTGACATATTGTTGATTGGAAATAATATAAATTTCTTGACATGAATTAGGACTTCATTGAAAATAGTTTTTGATGAAGTGCTTAGGCTAGGTAGCCTCGTTATTAGGCATAATTATCTACGAGATAAAATTGCCTGATAGAGCTAAAGCCGAAAATACATATTGACAAGATGCTAAAACAGTTTAGCATTAAAACACCAAGGAATGATTCTTGCCGAAGTCACATGGAAAGGGTTTTTGCAAGACTCGGTGTCCAAAAATACTGATGAGCAAAATACATGATGGAGATTCCACACACTCTTGTGTTTGGATTAATCATGTATTCCATGGTATGTAAAACAACCAGATATGTCCGATACTCCCAAAGTTGTTGCGAGTATAGATACCAAAGTGATCAAAGTACTGATCATGGGACAATAGTGAAAAATGTCATTAAGTACTAAAGTGGCACTAATGACATGTTTTCTCGCAAGTAGAGATTATGAAGTGCTCGTTGTAAGTAATTACATCGATACAGTCTTCAATGCTCCATGCGATTTTCGATTTAAGCTAAGGGTTTTGTGTAATACACGATATGGTGGCACGGTAGTTGGAAATTGTTCCAAACAAGTTACTGTGGCGATTTCTATAACAAAGGCTAAGTATGTTGACGCTTTAGAAGCGACAAAGAAGATGTTGAATCATATAGTTCATTCATGAACTTAGTATGGTTCCAAGAAGGCTTTGGTCAATGGGACACTATTGCAGATAGTTGCTCCATAGCTCAGTCTGAGGAATCAAGGTTTGACCTGTGATTCACATATATACAAAGCCAAGTCCACACAAAATATGAATTTTGTGAAAGCGTGAAAACGCGAGGAGATGCAAAGATACACACGGAAATGAAGTTGTCAGATCCGTTGGACATCAGGCTATACCACAAGCGAAACATTTTACACTGGATGCCATAGGTGTGAAGTGCATTAGCATTGACTAGATTATTGACTCTAGTGCAAGTGGGAGTCTGTAGGAGATATGCCCTAGAGGCAATAATAAATGTTATTATTTATCCCGATGTTCGTAATTAAGTTTATATTCCGTGCTATAACTGCTATGGTTCTCGAGTCTACAATAACCACGAGGCTCGGAGGAAGACTCATATGCACGTGTGGAATTAAAATGTATTCCTAGTCTGGCGTCTAAGACTAGCTCAAGTGTTGCATGATGGTTCTGTTTTCCTGATCATGGGCATGACTATGCTGGCAATTTTGAGGGCACATTGTTAGAAGAACACTTGTGTTGAATCGACTCGAATTGATGTTATGCTATGAGATACATTCGTCACAAGTTAATGGTTAATAACACAGAGAAAGTTTACGTTTGCATAATTCCATAGACCATGAGAGTATCGAGTTTCTTCATGCTTGATTCATGAACTTTGGGTTTGTTACACGTCATCCGTAACTGGGTGGCTATTACGGCGGCTTACGGGTTCATGGGAAAGTATATCAAGTAACTTGATAGCTCAAGATTGAGATTTGCTCCTCCGACGATGGAGAGATATCTCTGGGCCCTCTCGGTGTTACGATATCCATCATCGTCTGGCCAGACACAATGTGATTTGATCACAGGGATGCCGGAACACGGGAACGAGAAAAGAGAACAAAACCGGTAACGAGGTAACTGGTATAGTGGACAAGTTGTTGATCCACGGGGATGCCGATAAGTCTCACCTCGGGTATTTGTAACATATCGCGAAGCAACAAGAATAGCACACGGCAACAGGAGGTTCACTCGAATATTTATTCGTGTGGGTATATGGGTCAATATGGGTGTCCACGGCTCCGATGTTGATCATTGATCAGAAAGTGTTCCGGTCATGTCTATACTTCACCGAACCTATAGGGTCACACGCTTAAGGGTCATCTATCTGCTGAATACTAGACAGGGAGTCTGGGAGAGAGAACGCCGGAATAGTTTTGGTAAAACCGAAAAGTTGTTTCGTAGTATACCATTGAGTCAAATTGGTTTCGGCACACGTCTGGAAATTCTTGAAGGGTGCCAGAATTGTTCTGGAAACTTCTGGGATTTTTCCGGGATAAAACCGGAAATGTTCCGGAGCTGCCGGAACCGGTTTGGTTGCTTTTCGCAGATGAAAATCACTAATCCGGAATTGTTTCGGAACGGGTCCAAAATCATTTTAGTGGGTACTGAAATTATTTTAAGACCCACAGAAATATTTTCGGATTTAACGGTCGCGGAAAAATGTTTCTGTGAATAGTGAAAGTGTTTTTTGGGTAGCTTCTTGGAGAAGCCACCTTGAGAGCCTTTTGGTATTTTTCCCCTTGGCTTCTTGGAGAAGCCACCCTTGGGCTTGGCCTATAAATAGGGGTGGAGGGGGCTGCCTAAAGACTCATTCTTTCTCACATACACATGCCATTGCAATGATCTGGTTTCTTCTCTCCCTCCCCACGAAATAGTTTCGTAGAGCCGAAAGGCTGTCTGGGTTCCGGTGGGAACTAGTTCTGGACGGCGAAGCCCTGCCGGATAGATGACACCGTATGTGTGCAACCCCGTAGAAAGGTCGTACGTTCGATCTTTTTGCCTGAGGGGCTGTTCGAGAGTGCCTCCCTAAGGGCTGTCCGAGTGGCCGTCCGAGTTTTGAAGGTCCTCCCGAAGGGCTGTCCGCGACACCGTCCGAGGGACTGTCCGACCGCCTTACGGAGGGCTGTCCGAGGGGCAGTCGAGGGAGTACATCCTTGCGGTTGAGAGGTTGTAAATCCTAGCTGCGGGGATCTGCACCAACGATTTACATCGACTCTACTTCCGCTGCGCTACGAGTCGGTAACGATCAGATCAAAACCTTGTATGCAGTCTTCATAGTGGTCCTGGGCTGGTGCGTAGGTCGGAATTTTTTTGTTTTCTGCTGCGTTCCTGTACAGCGGGTAGGGTCATGATTATAGAGGACTAGATCATCGATGGCGCGCGTTGCCGCGCCCGTCTATTATGGCGATGGAATGCTAATAAATTAGTAAATATATCAAAGCATAAAAATGAACGTAAATAGATGTTTTTATGAAAAGTAACCATAAATCTAAAGTATAAGGCTTTAGCAAATGGTATTTTAACCAATCATGATAAGAATATGGCTTCTTCATTTCCAAAATAATAATTACATAGCATCCCCACTAAAGAGTTATTTATACAAAGATACAATGTATTATCTTGTAGACAGTTTTTTCCACGAAGATATGAACTAATGGTTCTTTCATAAACTCTACACTGACTCAAAAAGTTTTTTTGGACTTTGTGATGGTTTCTGGAAGCCGGTATCTTAACCACACACATCAGAAAAAACAAACCAAAAGATGAGAAGCATCGTTGCGTGGGACGCATCTGTAAGCAAGATAAATGCAAAGAACATTTTCACTAAAGTAGATGACATCTTTAGATGAATTGCATTAGAAAGTACTATACATGTTAAGACAAGGTATATACATAATTTGGTGTACAAAAAGCAAAATGTAGGAAATATCAAAATGGTTATGGTTTATCCCTCATACTTACATGACAGCAGGCACTATATATAGCTGGTCTCTTCCTTCTAGACTACATCATTGTTGATGCCATCCTTCACATGAGGAATGTAAATGTGCTAAAAGCATGCAGGACGCAGAGTTTCTGCTCCCGAGCTCATTTGAGCTCGGTGAACAGTAAAATCAAAAACAATTCGAAAAAACTTCAAAAAAATCTGAATTTTTTGGGGGGATAACATTGACAAAAGTTTTCAGTGCGTGCAAAAATGCGACTTGAAATAACATTCCTATAAGGCGTGGCAAAAAAAACAAAATCGGTACTCTGAAAATGTAAACAAAATCGGTACTCTGAAAATGTGAAAATGCACATTTTCAGAGTACCGATTTTGTTTTTTTTTTCATGCCTTATAGGAATGTTATTGCTAGCCAAATTTTTTGCATGCACTTAGAACTTTTGTCAATGTTATTCCCAAAAAAAAAATCAGATTTTCTTGAACATTTTTCGATTTTTTTTCGGTTTTACTGTTCACCTAGCTCGTTTGAGCTCATGAGCAGAAGGGCACTTTCCATGCATAGAGAAGTATTGCTGCATAAAAGGTTTTTCATTTAGCACACCGCTAAAAGGGGGATGATATCTCATGCCAAAACGTGGTTAAATAATCAAGTAAATTCTCCTTTTTCACGAGCAGTTAGATAGTCAAACAGTTTAACTTTCTGGACACACATTTTCAGAAAATAGCGATGTTGTATAGAGTTGAGCAAACAAAGGGTAATAAACAATGGAAATGGAAGAAAGAACATTATTTAATTAGTGAACATATAAGGATAGTCTTTGCCAATCTCAGCATAGGCTTTAATGAAGTCACACTCAAACTCATATGCTTAGTGTGTTTTTGAAGCAAACAGTGCAGCTGTCACTGGCTAATCAACTCAAATGTTAAGTAACAAATCATGTCGATCGCTACAATACGTTGTGATGTGAGCATTTCATTTGCGAAGATACAGTGGCTTTTATGCCTACCTCAGTTTATTGAAGTGATATGCTAGTAGGCAGCCCCAAAACTTTTTTTCTTTGAACAACTCATTACCTGCACAGCGTGTGAGATGAAGCCAGACAAGATTAGAAGGTTCGGTGTGGGAGATGGAAGATCGGGCAGAGTAACGGTACCTAATTTCCAACCCATTTATTTCTTCACGGAGATCATGGGGGGAGGTTTCATTTATATTAATCTGCTCGGCATCGTTGAGTCTTTACCATCGCCATCACGATAAGAGGGGTTCATCACCATTGCCTGATGCAGTGATGCCTTCACGGAAGTAAACTGTCCCATACAACACAAACAGTACCATGGCCTGAATGATAGAGAAACACAAAGTAAGCAATTGCATATCCTTAATGCATATATAGATACTAAAACATGAAGGTATGGGGTATGGCAGTCCATGTGAACTAATTACCTGGCCCATAGCCAACATCTCAAGCATAATCTCTTGGTAGCACATGTATCTAGGAGTAACAAGAGCAGAAAGGAAATAAGCAGACACCTATTTCTTCCGAGCAAATGTACACGCTATCACACAACATGATCATGCTTATGAATTGAACATCAGGAAGGAAGAAAATACCATATGCCAGTGCAGAGATAAGGGCCACATCACACGGCGAACCACCGGGCGGACACATAGCGAGCCAGGCGAGGCGCTCTTCCTCGAGTCCTACTGGTCTGCCGGAGGCACACGACGAACAACCGACGCCGGTGTGAGGAATAGCACCTTGGGCGGCTTGCCATATGTCGCACATTTGGAAGCCGGCCAAGGTGTTGTTCTTGTTCCTCACACCGGCGTCGGGGATGGTGCTGGCTCGAAAAGCTCTGTCGACCACCTCGTGGAAGGCATAGATGGCGACGGGATTCGTCTAGCACGGTGGACTTGATCAGTGTGACGGCATCAGATCCAGAACTCCCAGCCCGTATGTCTCTCCACTGTCCTACAATTGGCACAACAATAAGTATATGAATCAACTCTATGGACACAATTGCATGAGGGCACAACAAGGAACAACAGAAAAACACATCAATCAGGATGCTTGTTCAGTACACACACCTTCGCAAACATTATCTTTTCCTTTTGATATTTGATTTCTACCACGTAATAAGCACTGTCATCCATCTTTCAAAGTCCTGGTTGTTAATTTTTCCCCATGTGTGTGGCAATCTGGTTTCAGCAAAACTCTGAATTCTTTACTGATAATCTCAGTGTTATCATAGAATAAGAATAATTGTTTGAAACAACCTGGTAGAAAAAAGGTTGCCTTGGGACAAATCAAGAAACCAGTTGTCCCAGTTTTAAATCAAGCAACAGCCAACTGATCTTATTAAGTATGCAACCAAAACAATCGTCCGTTGCACATACAGGAGAAGGACATCGCAAGCAAAATGGAGTGTGTTGGCGGTGGACAACGATGCCTTTGATTTCTCATCAGTCCTGTCTGGGCTTTGACTGCATACAAGAAAGCGTTACATGGGGTGGGCGCTGCTCCGGCAACAAATTCGTCGATCTTCTATTCATTTAGCCTGACTTAGCGTCTAATGTGTTGCTAGCTCTCACCCTTACTATATATCTTATCGGCCGCACAACAACTTTTCTGCTAAAATTGTTGCAGGTGAATTTCGGCCTTCCCTTCATCTTTCACTTTGTCAAGTAAATCTTAAATTATTCTATATCAATTTATGTATGCAATAGTATTTAACTACTAATGGCAAATGGAAAAGTTATTGATAATAACTTAAAGCATAAAATTTTGGAAGAGAATGCAACTGGAGTTAATTAAGTTCAGTGCTTACTATACAGTATATACTGTCTATCTGTGTCAAAGAACTTCGAAGCTCTTGTGGGAATGGTAAAATCTCATTAGGACTCACTGTTTTGGCAATAAAGATCACTTATGGGTATTACTAATCTTATGCCAAATGTCAAATATTACCAGGCAAACAGAAGTTATGGCCGTACTGTGAAGAACACCTTAAATACCATCAGCAAATATGTCTGCTTCATTGTGCGTGTATCTTGTACTGTTCATTGGTTTGCAGATCAAATTAATAGTAAGGGAGTGCATAATCTTCCCCTGTCAAAACTTGAAATCAGAAGAAAAGAAAAAAGGTACATAGGGATGATTCTCACCTTGACGCTGAAGGAGGCAAGCAACTGCTTGCAGCAGAATTGGTGGAGGACCAGCCCTTGTTCATACGCTCACGGCAGTTGCTCCTATTCTCCCGTGGCTCGCGGTGGCGGCGGACCCAGACCACACCTAGAGCGGCAACGCGCGGACGACGGCTTCCTCCGGCGGCGTGGTCGTCAGACAGAGAAGAGGGAGGCGGAGTGGTGGCATCGGCGGCGGCTGATGAGGGAGGAGGGAGGAGTGCGGCGCTGGAGGGTGCAGCAGCTATGGACCACGGCGGCAGCTGCTCCTATTCTCCCGTGGCTCGCGGTGGCGGCGGCCCCAGACCACGCCTAGAGCGGCAACACGCGGACGACGGCTTCCTCCGGCGGCGTGGTCGTCAGACAGAGAAGAGGGAGGCGGAGTGGTGGCACCGGCGGCGGCTGATGAGGGAGGAGGGAGGAGTGCGACGCTGGAGGGTGCAGCAGCTATGGACCACGGGGAAAGGAGGGTTTGTGCGTGCCGATGGGCTAGCGATTGGGCTGGAACAGGCCCAGTTAATGACAGGACTTCGTTTCGGCCACCAGAGTAGCAGCCCATTAGGACAGCTGGGCCAGTATTTAATAGATGCGGGAGGGATGGCTATAGAGAGCAGATCGGACGGTCAAAAATGTCTAGATCGCCAAAATGAACGGCCAGAAACTCAAATCGCTGTGAGGGCTGGGTTTAGGTTCAGTTTTACTGTCCTAAATTAGTGGCTTAATTGCGCGGCTTGTTGTGATAGCCACGGAAGGATTTAGGGCCTTTAGATCTTGTAGATGGACGGGTCTAATTGCTCGGATCTGCCCCCTCTCGTAGGGGTAGTAGATATAATGGCTGCGAAAGGACCGAAGGGCCATGTTCCACCGCATCTCACGCGCTGGCCCCATCTCGCTTGAGTCTCCCAGGCCCATCCTTCGTCAGCCCATTTACTATTAGTCCTACAAAACCCTAACCCCCCATCGCTTAGGCCCCCTACCGCCTCAGAAGTTACGCAACCGCTCTGCTGCCCAAAACCTAACAACCATGGCGCGAGTCCGCAGCAACGGCCGCGGCGGCGGCAGTGGTGGTGGAGGCGGCCGCGGCGGCAAGGGGAAAGGGAAGGGAAAAGGCCCGGGCAAGTGGAAGATGCCGTTGTCGGTGGCGCGGAAGCAGCAGGCGGTGCTGGCGAACGTGGACCAGGTCACCGGCGAGAGGATCCCCAAGAGCTTCGTCTTCTCGCGCGGCAAGCTCCCCTCCACGCTCCGTCACCTCCAGCAGGACCTCCGCAAGCTCATGCTCCCCTACACCGCCCTCAAGCTCAAGGTCCCTATCTTAACCCCCTCTTCCATCCCCGCAGCCCCAAATCAATTTGGTGATTCCTTTTCTTAGCATCTTAACGAGCCACAAATTGCTTTTCCGTTCATAAAATCAACAGGAGAAGAAGAGGAACAACCTCAAGGACTTCGTCAATGTTGCCAGCCCATTGGGTGTTACGCATTTCTTGATCCTCTCGAACCCAAAGAGCTTGCCGCACTTGCGCTTCGCCAAGTCACCGCAGGGCCCAACGTACACTTGTCAGATTTTAGAATACGCTCTTGCAGCTGACATCGCAAACTCCCAAAAGCGGCCAAGGTGTCCTGCAGAGATATTTAAAAACTCGCCTCTGGTATAAGCTGGATTTTGTTCTGTTCTTCTAATAGGATACGTTTTTTAGTTACAAAATCAACTCACCTTTGTTGTCGAATCATGTGTTTTGTAGGTCGTGCTCAGTGGTTTCAATGGCCTGGGCGAGCCTTTCAAGAGTTTTGTTACCTTCTTTAGGCATTTGGTCCCTGCTATTGATACAGATACTGTAAGTACTGCATGATATCTTGGCGATGGAACTTTATATCTTCTTTCTGGCATACTAAAGTGGTAGCGTATTTCGAATTGTAGGTTAAGCTGTCAACCTGTCAAAGAATATTATTGCTACAGTATGACAAAGAGACAGAGGCTATCGATTTCCGGCATTACTCCATCAAGCTACAGCCTGTTGGGGTCAGCCGCAAGATTAGAAAACTCATGCAGAACAATCAAGTGCCAGACCTAAGGGATCTTAAAGATGTTAGTGATTATGTGACAAAGTAAGAACTGAATCACCTTTCTTACAGTGTATTATAAGATATGTTTCAAGCCTGTGCTAATACTATGTTCTTTAATCGGTTGGCATGTGCCATCTAGAATGGGAAACTTGGTAAGCTTAAATGCAAATTTAGATTCAAAATTAACCAAAAAAAAACTGTGATTTGTTATAGAGAAAGCCCCAACAGTTTCATTGTTCATTAGATTCCTTCGATCTATCATACAGGAAGTATTCCCTCCATTTTTATTTACTCCGCATATTAGCTTTGACCTAAGTCAAACTTTGTTAATTTTGTAGAAAAAGTTATTACATCTACAATACCAAATCAATACTATTGGATTCAGCATTGTATAAATTTTCACACATATATATTTGTTATTGTAAATGTTTATATTTTTTTTATAAACTTGATCAATTTTCTAAAGTTTACCTAGGACAAAGCTAATGGGTGGAGTAAATAAAACAGAGGTAGTATGTAGACATGATATGATATGTGAGAAATTCAACATGTATTTGAGCAATCTGACAGATTTTCTACACTCCTATCACATGCTTGAAAACTTGCGACCCTTCTAAGCAGATCATAGTATGTACCCCCTCCATTTCAAATTACTTTGCATATTAGGCTTTCACTTGGCTAAGTCTTTGAACAATTACTACACTATTATTATATAACTTTGTGATGCAAAATCGTAAACACAAATAAGTACTTTGGAGTACGAATCTAGTGACATCAATGTTAGGTCAGGTAAAGCATATACTAATATGCCCATCTTCCATGTCCACTGAAACCATTTAAGATGTTATAAAGAAGAGTACTTTTAATTATGAATAGAATGCAGATTCAACTATTCAAGATGTTTGTTGTGCAGTGCTTATAGATGGTTTTATCTACACAATGAATCTAGTTATTGCAGTTGAAGTCAATAAACTGTTGCTTTTAGACCAGCTCGCTCAATTGTTTGTTACTTTGAAATTAGACAGCAGTGACAGTTTTAACATTATGGCTTGATTTGTCCAGTTTTATAATTATGGAGAAAAACCTACTGTTCCTCATATTCCTTACAATATGCCCCCTTTCCTAACTATCCATTGCTCCATTGGACAATCTGACAGTTTAAAGACATTCCCTTGCTTTACGCCATCACCAGCTTCCTTTTGAAGTTTGTATTTTATAAATATGTTTCTCCAGCAAGTCCAATATACAACATTGGATGACTACCTATGGTGTTTCCCATGTAATGTATTTTCATAGTTGAGAAAAAAAAATCAATCAAGATATATTTTCTGTATTTTCAGATGGAAATGAAAATTCAAGAAATGAATTTAATTTGCATTTTTTTTTTACAATTGTAGTCGGTTGTTCACTGCTTTCTGACCAGTTCGCTCAATGATTTGTTACATTGGTATTATATAATAGTGACAATTTAAATGCCATGTCCTGATTTGTGACTTAATACACCAAAACCTACTGTTCCTCAAATTCTGTCTATAATGAGCCCCCTTTGTTTGCTTGTCCATTTGCAATACACAACCAATCCTACTGTTCGTCAAATTCTGTCTATAATGAGCCCCCTTTGTTTGCTTGTCCATTTGCAAGAGCTGGATATGGATCAGAAAGTGAACCAGACGATGAAGCAGCGACTGTAAGTCTAGCAAGTGATATAGACAAATTGAACAGAGCATCCCGAAAAAGTGCCGTCAGACTCCAAGAGATCGGACCAAGAATGACCATGCGCTTAGTTAAGGTTGAATCTGGGCTATGCTCGGGCGACATCTTGTACCCACAATCTGGTAAGTTTCATTTGCTGACGTGGTGGTTCTTTTGAAATGCAAATCACATGTTACTTTTTTTCCTGAACTTTAATGTTATGTTATACAGTTGGAAAAGAAGATGTGAAGGAGGGACAAGAGGAAGAAGAGATAGAAGATTCTGAGGATATGATGGAGCTGGAGGATGGGTCGGAGGACGACTCGGGCGAAGAAGAGTAGCCTAGATGAGCTCGAGAGGTGCTGAGCAGCAGCCTATGATGATTACCAAAAATGTTAAGCAACAGCTGTATTGCGACAACATCATATGAGTTTAGTTGATCCTTAGGAAAGCATAGTACAGAACTCGGTTCTTGAAAAAGAGAGGGATAAAGCTCTTGCAGTGATAATCCTTGATGTGCTTCATTTTGGTCGAATCTGAATGGTTTTTAGCTCTATAACATGATATACATTCTGTATTTACCTCAGTTTTGCCTTAGGAGGGTGCATATAAGCACTAGCTGCTGCGTTTGAAGTTGGATATTGGATTGTGAATTATTTGGTGGAACGTGGCCCAGATTTTTCACTTTTGGAATAATTGCTGTAAAGGCTTCCTAGGACCTGGGAATTTGACGTGATTCCCAACCATGAGGCAAGCAGCGATCCAGTTTCAGGTTAGTTCTTGTGCAGCAGATGAAGCAGAAATTCAGAAATTGCTGTGCCGATGACACTGAAATCCTAATTCGCTGGGACGATTTTTCTTGCTCTGCCTGGGTTCAGCTATCTTTTCACCATTGTTAACTTGTCTTTGCTGGCAAATTTTGCCGTGGTGTATCTCTGTACATTTGAAAGCAGCAAGCAAGTACCCAAATAGCAACCTAATCGTTGGACAAAAGGCCGCAGTTTTTAAGCATACTTTACCCTGTGGCAAAAGGAATAATCCGTTGCTCCAACCGATGCCGATCCCCAATTACCAGTCGGCACATGCATGATTTAGGCCGAGAGGAGAATCCGAGATCTTGCAGCAGGCGGGCAGTGAAACACAAAAGTATAATATAACTTGTCTCGCGCTGTTTTAGATCTGATGAATTGCCTTGCCTCTCTTCGTCGATCGTTCTACCATGTTATTGTGTCGGCTCTGACAAGCGAGAAGTGGCCCACTTGTTTTGTGGAGGCAATGAGTAGGTTCCTCAAGATTCCGAGATGCAGGTGCCGATAATAAAAATGCAGTGGAACTTTCGTCTCAACTGCGTACAAATGAGCTTGCGCTAGTCCAGCCGATTCGTGAACAATTCAAAAAGGAATACAAACCACTCAAATCAGTGAGCACGGAGCTCAGTGCTCATGTTTATAAACAGCTATCTGCTTTCTAAACACGTATAGAAAGGGAAGGAGGCCGATGCGTCATGGTAAGATGTTGGTGTCCTGATGGTCCCCGGCCCACGCGTCATTGCTGTTTCATACTCCTACATCTACGTGTATCTTCTGCGTTACTCCAAGAACATAATCATCATGATTATCCCGTGATCAAACGCATATCACCTCTCCTTTTTACTTAAGAGCGCTCTCCTGATCTTGCCGACCCCACCAGCCGTGAGCACGCAGGCCGTGCCACTGTGGGTGGCTCCACCCTAATAAAGCCCACCCCCCGTGGAGCCCACATTCAGTGGCCTTGCGTTACCAGTACCACCACCCCACCGCTTTCCTTCATGTGATCCACCCCTCCCCGTCACATGCCTATCTCCGCTACCGCTAAGTTCATCATTTCACACTCCCACCCCTCGCTCTCTAAAGGCTTGAGCACTCCACTCACTCTACCCACACCCGTCAACAGAGCCTCGCACAATCATCCAGCGGGAGAGTAAAGGCGATGTCAATGGCGGACGAGCAGTACTACGGGGGCCCGCGCGGGGCGCCGCACGGGCTGCTGCTGGCGGTGGTGCTGGGGCTGGTGGTGGCGGGCCCGCTCTTCCTGGGCGACGGCGGCGAGGCGGTCACCGATGCCATCGCCGAGCTGCTCAGCCCCGTGGGCCTGCTCCTCCTCCCCGTGGGCCTCCTCCTCCTCATCCGCCTCCTCTCCTCCGACCGCGGCGCCGCGGCGCTCGCCGACGTGTTCGCGTTCGGCGGCTCGCCCGACGCCGTGCACCGCGTCGGGGGGTCCCCCATCGGCGTGGCCCTCATGCTGGTCCTCATCCTCGCCCTCCTCTACTACCGCTCCGCGCTCTTCGGCGGCGGCGGAGACGACGACGAGTAGGCGCCTGCCAGTAGGTAGAGTCTGATCTCGGGGTTGTTTTGGTAGTTTCCGTTTAATGGCAGGGCCTGGGTGTAAAAGTGCGGTGTAAATTAGTAACTGCTAGCTACTCGCTGTGTTGGTTTGCTCTGCCTTAATTCTATCTCCGTTTAAGAATTAACGCAGGTTCTGGGTCCTTCGGGACCCAACTCTCGTTCAAAAAAAAAAGAAAAAAAAAAGGCTGAAGGTTCTGTGCTGCATCGGTCCATGTGCTTGTTCTCTTCCGCCTCTCGTCGTCGTCGTCGCCTCGTCTCGTCGGTGGTGTCGTGACCCTCTTTTGTTAGAACCAGGCAGCAGTAATATGGAGTAAATATAAAAGTGACAACTTGAGATCCAAACCTGTTCCAAGCCTTACGTATCGCTCGGAACTGTCATCCACAAACGGAAAGTTGGAACCAAATTTGATCTGGTCGGTGCCTTTTGAATCGATAGTGACACGCTGCAACTGCCTCGTACCGTCTAGTGTACTGCTCCAAAAACCTAATGGTGTTGTGCTGATAGCAGCCGAAAACATAACTTTGAATTGAATTGAATCTCTAAAAAGAAAAAGGCTAATTTCAAGGCAGTTTGACGGAGATATTTAGCTGCCAAATCCGTGTACTAAGAAGTGATGATACATACATTCATCCTATGCACGAACGCAGGGTAGCTTTGCTTGCTTCGCTTGGTTTCTCTTTTTTAGATATAGAAACGCGCTTCTCTGTACTCTGTGTATTGCATCGGGGCTTGAGAAGTTTTTTTTTGTCAATCTGGTGCTCGATCCATTTTATTAACACCCTAAACAGTGCACGGACAGCAGCCTCCCTGTGAGGCTTGAGAAGTTGAGATCAACGTTTCAACCAGTGTACTATACTTTTCCCTTAAAAAAAACACGGCGTAGAGTGTACTACAGTAGTATACAGTACTAAGTTACTCGTCGTTCCGCGGGAGTACTGATGTGACTTGGAAGCGAGTTTGTGATAGGCGTGATAGGGAGACCTCATCCTCGTGTACTCCTACTACTCAGGTTGGTTGGTCCGTTCACCCCGGAGCCGACATGTCACATGTCCGTAGTTTCTTGTCCTGCCTTGTGCCATGCGTCTTGAATGCGTAACATGCAAGGCGGATCAACGGAGCCATCTTACTCGAAGCGCGTCAAGAAGCATCACAAGGCGTCTTCGCGGTCGAGACGATCCTCTCCACTGCAGTTTTTAGAGAACGATTGGTTCCATGCCAAAAATTGGTATGCCAACATTTGGCAAATGCCAAATATTGGCTAGTGCTTGGTTGGTTACCATGTTTACTTGTCAACCTCACAATAAGTTGTCAATTTTTGGCAAGTTTTGATATTGCCAATTGTTAGCTTGCCAAGTACTGGCAATGCCAAATATTGACATCAAACCAATTATGCTTTTAATTCCGTGGCGTTTTGGTACACCAGATCCGCAGCACTGTTTCTGGCACGTGGCTTCTGTGTCCATCTGGACCCCGATGGGGAAGTCATCGGCACAGCGTGCATGCCTTACATATTTCACCGATCTGTCTGGTCCACGACAATGAAGCTCGGTTTCGTCGCGATTTCGACATGTTCGACGAGCTCTTGGTAAAAGGATTGGATGGAGGGATTTGTGAGATGCTAAAACTGTAGATTGAACATATTGATTAAACATGCGGATGAATTGCCATATTTTTGTCATCTTGTGATCTCATGGGCAGTCGAGCGTGCATGCTTGCGAAACCTGAATTTTCTTGCTTACAAGAGCCTCTTGTGACGGTCCGTCTGACTTAATTCACCTCGTGTCTCCTTAGAACGGAAAATGAAGCTGTTGTTATATTAGTTAAAGGAGGTCATCGCAAAGACGCAATGACTTAAGTGGCAAGGCGAGCGTCTAAATGCAAATTATTTACGTTATGATGTTGGGCGTTCGATTTTGATCAGAAGGCCGAGGGAAGACAGATACATGGATACACGAAGTCTCCCAGATGCATAGGATATGTCCCATTAAGAGCATCTACAGCCGGGCACCCCAAACCCCCTCAAACGCCCGGGCGGGCCGCCTGGTCACGAAATTTTGACCCAGTCGGGCGCCTCAAACGAGGCTCAAACGCCCGGGCTGACCAGCACCCCTCATATCCAGCCAAATATGAGACGGATATGGGGGCACCCGGGCACGCCCGCCACGTCGGCCTGGCCCACGCTGGCCCGCCTCGACCCCACATATATTTCTCCCGATCCGGTCGCCGGACCAAACCCTAGCCACTTCACTACACTCCCCTCCACTCTCCTCCGCCACCCAAGCTCACCTGCATCGATCTCCGGCCATCTCCGACATGGCGGGCAGCGGATCCGAGTCCTTCACCTCCAGATCCGTCGACCCTAAGCTCATCCCACGCGGCCCCGAGGAGGAGATGGCCGTCCGGCTTGCGCACCGCCGCTCCCGAGGCGAGGCCCGTGCGAGGCAGCGCGCGGACTCCTTCCGTCGGGAATCCATCGCGTCCGCCCAAATGGCACATGGATCCTGCGCTCGGTGTGCCGTCGCTGCCTCACCGGAGGCGGTGCGGTTCGCCTGGCGTCCGAACGCGGTGGCGGACGCGCAACCCCTCCCCTGGCGCGCGGAGCAGCAGGACGCGCCATGGTTGTCGTCCGACGCAAACATGGCGCGGCGTGCCCGGCGCGCGAGAGAGTAGGCGCGGGAGGCGGCGGCAGCCCTCGCGGCGGTGGACGTCGGCGAGGCGGAGTCGCATTCTCCGGCGCTCCGTATGGTGCACTAGTCCGGGCGCCACAGCTGCGTCGTGGTGGAAGTCGTCGGCTCGTCCCAGGACGGATCCATCATCGACCTGACGTCCATCGGCACTGTCCGGGTTATGGGCTCCGACGAGGAAGAGTAGGGCATGGGAGACGGCGGAGCCTTGAGTCCCGTGAGCCCGCTTGTGTCCCATGCCCTACTCTACCTTACCGGCGACCGGACCAACACTCTGGGGAGCGCAGCCAGCCGCCGGACATGGCCACGGCGGAAGCGGGCGAGCTCCGCTTAGATTAGGTTTCACGTTGCATGTAATAATATGGATTTGAGGTTTCTAATTTGAGGTATCCGGATGTGGAATGCATTATTTGAGGCGTGACCTGTAACATCCCCATGTAATAGCTACAGTGATCACCTCTTGATAATGCCAAGTCACCATGCTTAACAGTGCTTGATCATCATTTGCATCATATCTCATTTCAAATTCCAACTTAAATTGAAATTCAAATTTAAAGTGAAAAATAAAAGTTGTTCAAATTGGAAATAAAAATGTTTATTAAATAGCAAATAATCCATAACTAATTATGTTAAGAAAAACAACATCACCTAAATTCACCAAGTAACTCTAACATCATCAAAATAGTACCAAACAGCAATAGATGATCCCTTTTTATTTAATTAAAATTCAAATGAATTCATATTATCACCAAACCAATTTTTGGCAGTGCTAAATATTACTATGCAATTATGTGGCACAACCCCACATTTTTCTAAAGTCATTTAGTGGCCTAGTAATTTACAAAACAGAAAAAGAAAAAGGAAAACGGTAAAGACTCACTGTGCACTTGGGCTTGAGTAGCACAGTGCAAAACGGCCCAACCCACCTTGGCCTTCTCCTTCCTCCTGCCAGGCCAAAGCCGTGGCGCTCGCACGCGCGCGCGCGCCGTCCACTCGCCGTCCTGCCTCGCTGTCGACCATCCGCTGGTGCCCCGCGCGGATAAGGACCCCCGCACCCCCCTGGTGAACCCTAGCCCGCCATCTCTCCCTCTCTCCCTCGTTCCCCACCTCACCCGAGCGCCGTCGTCGTCGGGCGCCGCTCGATCCCGCGGCTACCGTCGCCGCCTCGCCTCGCTGACCTGTCCCCCCTGCTCGTCGTCCTCGACTACGCCGTCTCCGCCAACGAACCGAAGCTGGGAGCCACCGCAGCGTCCTCCCCGAGCTCTTCTTCCTCCTACGACCGCCGTCGCCTCGCTGTCCATTTCATCGCCGTCGAGCCCTCCCCGCGCCCACCTAGCTCACCTGCAGGCTCACGGTGAGCCCGCGCTTCTTTCCCCTCTGTCTCCCGTGCGATCCCGCGCTCGTAGCCACCGCTGCCATTGCCGCCCGAAGCTTGCTCCGCCGCGTAGCTCACCGCCGTCGCTGTAGTCGTTGTCATGCTTGCCCGAGCACATGAGCGTGCTCAGTGCTCCTCACTGAGGCCGCCCGTGCTGCTAGTTCTCCTCCCTGTTGGTGCAATTCCTTGCCCCTTGTGTTTTGGAGATTGTGGTCAGAAACAGTGAGGGACTAATTTGTTTGCTAGTGCACACACAGAGAAATAGTCCCTGGAGTATCGAGAAGATTGGTATATGCTACCGAAAGGTTTGTCACTGAAAGGTTTGCTTCCGAAAGGTATGCCACCGAAAGGTTTGCTTCCGAAAGGTATTCTACCGAAAGGTTTGCTACTGAAAGGTATGCTACCGAAAGGTTTGCTACTGAAAGGTATGCTACCGAAAGGTTTGCTTCCGAAAGGATTGCTACGGAAGAGATTGCTATAATATCCCGAAAGGATTGCTGCCGAAGAGATTGCTATAATCTCCCGAAGAGACTGCTACCGAAAAGATTGCTATAATTTTCCGAGAAGATTGCTGCAGAGAAGATTGATATGTTTCAAGAAGCTTATTATCGAGAAGATTGCCACTTCTGAGAAGTTTGCTATAAACTTCCTCGAAAGTTATATGCGTTGCAGAAAAGATCGACATGTCTCGAAGAGTTTGTTATCAAGAAGAATGCTATATTCTTTCAGGAAGTTCGAAGAACTTCACCGAGAAAACATCTATGTTGCAGAGAAGAGAAGGATATGTTTTGAGAAGAAAGCATACCGAAAAGATTGCGTGCCGGAGATGGTCCTGAAAGAATTGCTGACGCAAAGCAATTTTCATTCGGTGTGTCCGAAGAAGAATGACTGCAGTCGAGAAGATTGAAGACGAAGCGAAGACGTAGCATTTGTTTCGTTGTTCTTCTTTCTCTTATTTGAGTCATAGGACCACCGTACTATTAAGAGGGGTATAAGTATTCGAGACTTTTGTCTGTTGTGATGCTTAGCCAAAACCTATGAAAGATTGAGAGAAATCTCTTTGTGTTCCTAATGATTACCTGTCAGCAGAAGACGTTGTTCTTCGGAGCTGCAGGAGATATCTTTCGGACCGAGGAGTTAGCATTACTTGTTCCTCAAGTAATGTTACCGTTGTGCTCAAAATCCGACCGTTGGAAACGTGTCGGTTGGCCATTGGCTGGACCGCGTGTCCTCAATGGTCATTTCCCATCCGGGAAGGCTGCGGCTATAAATAGCCACCCCGCTCCAACGTTGCCCGTTGGCTGCTCCACTTGAGATTCTGAGAAGATTGATTGAGCACCCCTCTCCGAGAGATTTGAGTTTAAAATCCACTGAGAGAAAATCAAGAGCCGAAACTTAGATAGTGGTTGAGCATCACAGTATTTCTGAGTTGAGAGTTCTTGTACCTATTACTCTTGAGAGCTGCATACTCTCTAGACGGATAGGTGTCGGCTCGAGTGCTGAAGAGTTGTTGTCTTCACCGAGCAAAGTCTTCAGCAACCAAGAGTCGTTGTGGTTTGCGAAGTAGTCTGTCGAAGGTTTGGAGATCGCCGACAAGAATCTACCACGAGTGAAATCAACTGAAGTTCGAGGAACTTCACGTTGAGGAGAATAGGATGGAGAGAGTTTATCTCCTGTGTTGAATCACAAGTCCCTCCAACCAGACGTAGCTCTTTTGCAGAAGAGTGAACTGGTCTACCAAATCATCTGTCGCCATCGAGCACCACTGGTCATTTCTATCCTACTGCATTTCTTTTAGTAGTTTATTTTTGGTGCTCTTTGCTGTCGATAGATATCTATCTGTGTACTGTGATTCTTTATCTTTCAAGCATTCCTTTTAGTACCGTAACTATATTGTGTTGCACACTTGCTTTCATAGTACTTAAGGTTATTTGTCTGTATGTTCATCTGCTTTTCATATGGTGCTACTTAGTCTTTATGCTAAGTCTTGCTCTGATGAACATTTTGCAGTAGTGTGCAAGTTTTGTATCTGTTTCGAGTGTGCAATTGTTTCATGTGTGCAATTCTATCCATGTTGATAGTTTTGTTTCTGTAGTAGTTTTGATTCGTAGAACTAAATCTGCTCAGTTGTGTTTTCGTAGTAGTTTTGTTTCGGAAACAGTTTTTGTCTCGGAAACAGTTTTGTTTTGGGAACAGTTTTGTTTCGGAAAGAGTTTTGTCTCAGAAACAGCTTTGTTTCGAGAACAGTTTTGTTTCAGAACTAGTTTTGGTTTGGAACTAGTTTTCCTTCAAAAATAGTTTTCTTTCATAGAACTGAAACTGCTTAGTTTATTATCCACTGTGCTGTGTTGAGAGTATTCATCATTTCGAAAGAAAATTTGAATCTCCCATTCACCCCCCCTCTGGTCGATATACTCCGGTCCTTATAATTGGTATCAGAGCAAGGTACTCCTTGTCTCTGCTTATTAAGGTCTAACCGCCTTGGAGTTTTGAGTATGTCGCTTGCAGGACACCATGGGCACTCTGAAAGATTTCCTTTCTCTGATGGAAATGACTATCCATTCTGGAAACAAAATATGATGATTCGACTGAAGGCTGTCAACGAAGAAATGTGGCAGATTGTGGAAAATGGCTACACAATTCAGTTTCCCGAATCTACCACACCCAATGACGAAAGAAATATTCAGCTGGATGCACAAGCAAAGCATATCATCCGCAATCATCTCTCCAGGACGCAATTCCTTCAGTACAGAAGACTTGAAACAGCGAAAGAAATCTGGGACAGGTTAGAGAAGATCAATGAAGGTGTTTCAACTCAAAAAGAAACACGAATCGATATTCTTCGGGCCAAGTACAACCGCTTCAAGAGGCTCAAGAATGAAAACTGTCAAGAAACCTTTGATCGTCTGAATGATATCGCAAACGAGTTGCAAGGTCTTGGTGCTGAAGATATTACCGATCATGAGATTGTGAAGAAGTTGCTTTGGTCCCTGGACAGTTCTTTCAATACCCTCGAGCTGATGATCAAGGAAAGTCGTGACTTCAAAAGTCTCGATGATGCTAATGATATGGAGAGGCTGAACACCCATGAAGAACAAGAAGAAGAGAAAAGAGATCTATATGGCTCTCGCTACCGAAAGAATCATGCTCTCAAAGCTGCTGCCGATTCTTCTTCGAACGTCGAAAATAATGCTGATGAAGATTCCGATGACCCTGATAGCATCAGCAAAGATCCCATGCAGATAACTAAGCACTTGCAATGCTGCCCGAAAGAGAATCAGATTCCGAAAAAGAACCAGTTTCTGAAAAAGAATTAGTTTTCGAAAAAGAAATCAGGCAGTAACTCAAAGTCTTTGTCGAGGTCAAAATCTTCTGGAGAACAAGGTGCTTCAAGTGCAAGAAGCCTGGACATTTCATCTCTGATTGTCCAATGTGGGAAGCTGAAATAAGCGCCAGTGGCAAGTTCAACATGGGCAGTAGCAAGGGTTTCAAGAGCAAGAGTTTCAAGAACAAGAGCTATGATTCTGATGATGAGAAGACAAAGAAGTTCTCGAAGAAGAAAGACAATTCCTACTTGAAGTCTTCATCAAAGTCTTCGTCAAGAACTTCCTCCAAGTCTCATTCCAATCGAAAGAAGAGCTCTCACAAGGCTAAGGCATATATTGGGAAGGAAATGGACTCCGAAGAAGAAGTCTTTGAGTCCGAAGAAGTTGCCGAAGAAGAATCCGACGAGGATTCAGATTCAGGCATAGCTGACATTGCTTGCGCTTCCACACCAGTGTTGAACTTCTTCGACAACAATTCAAGTGATGTTGAAGCTTCCGCATATTGCTTCATGGCAAAAGCTTCAAAAGGAATGGTACCTCCCAAGAAACAAAAGGCTTATGCTAGTGATGATTCCTCTTCTAGTGATGATGATCAAGCTAAGCTTATAACAATTGCTAAGAAACAACAATACTCTCTTGAGAAACTTGAGAAATCTCTCAGGAAGACAGGAAATTTGTTGGTCGAGGAGATGAAGAAAAACCAAATGTTGACAAACGAGCATTCTGCTCTTTTGGCAAAATTTGAGGATCTGTCAGGTCATCATGATTTTCTCTTAGATGACACGAAAGACTTAACTATGATTTCCTGAAAAGGAAACAAGAGCTCGAGTGTCTGAGAGTAGCTCATGATGATCTTCGGATTGAAAATGATTCTCTCCTCGCCCAGCAAATTAGTGCTTCTCAGGAGGAATTTATGCCACCTTGTCTAAAATGCCTAGAGCGCAGCAATTCTGATTCTAATGCTGAAACATCTGCTGCTACTGAAAGAAATGCACCTGTTATTACTGTTGAAACTAACTCCTCTTCTGAGGAAAATGTTGCTATTTCTGATGAAAATGCTAGGCTGAAGAATTTGCTTGAGACAGGAATGTTCAAAAGTCTCAAAGGACACCAAATTCTTTGTGATGTTCTGAAGAAGTCAATTCTTCACAAGAACCCTAGAAAGGAAGAGTTAGGTTTTGAGAGAAACTTAAATGCTGATGGAACATACTGGACACCTAAGCAATATCCAAAGACAGTATGGGTTCCTGGTAAAAGCAAAACTCTCGAACCTGCATTACTTTCAGGATATGATTGTCCAATTCCTTCACCTACTGATGAGTCATTTGACTCCAACTACAAACTGTTTAAGCAACAGAATGGTGAAGTATTTGCACGTTATATTGGCACTAATTGCAGGAACGGGCCACCCAAGAAAAGAATCTGGGTTGAAAAGTCTCGTCTTGAAAATCTGCCTGTTACTGCTGCTCTAACCATGCAGGGAAATAACTTTCGTAGGAAAGGAAAATCTTCGCAGTACGAAACTGCAAATCCCTCGTATGATTCTGATAAGAATGCTCGTCAGAAAGATTATATGCATACTTCTTCCAACCATTATGCTCATGTTTCTGGGAAGAATTACAATGCTTATTCTTTCTATTATGTTAACCCTTCCCAGAGGAACAACTCTTATGTTTCTCGAAAGAAATCCTATCCTGCACGTCCGAAACCAAATGTTTCTCGGCCACCTGCCAAGATGTGGGTGGTTAAGAAAACCTAATCTTTCTTGCAGGAAAAATGTCTCCAGGCGAAACAAATCAAACCATATGCCTGAGACAAATCGATATTTGCAGGGGATATGCTTCACTTTCCGAAAGGATTGACTTTTACCCTTGCTGATATTATTGCTTCTATCCCATCAGTGTTTCCTGAAAGGAAACTTGGCTCTATTGAAAGATTTTTGAGATACTTGCATTATCTCGTGATTTGCTTCGGCAAGTCAAACTAACTCAATTTCAGGATATTGGGTCATTTGTATCAGTGAAGATATATCCGAATACATTGTCGAAGAATATGCTTGTGACTGTGTAGAAGATCAATCTCGCCTGTTTTGGGAATTCTTTCAAGATATCTCTGATTGGAAAGGATATTATTATCAGTCATGTCAAGATGAAGAATTTATTGGCTGGCCAAAGTTTTCTTTCGGTCATTTTCTTTTGCTATGGTTTTACTTCGGGATTTAAGTTCTTTCTCATAGGATGTTTATCTTCTTTCATAGATCTGGATTTAGTCATGTATGCATTTCACTCGTGGCTATTTTCTTTCGCTTTAATTTTTTCTCTGAGTGAAATGTTTCGGACACTACCTCTCCATTCTATCTTATCCAGTCTATGCTTTTCTCTCGTGGGTACGCAATTTTATCTGAAACAACTTTCTCTCTAGTGTTCTTGGCTACGAGAGAAATGCGTTCCGAAGGTTATTTCTAATTTGGCGAATGCCCTCCAAAATTTGGGTCTCCCGCCCAAGTGAGGAGAAACTGCTCCTATGGTTGCCACGTGTCCACGTACAACCGCCACTTAATCATGTGCGTTGAATGTGAAGAACCCATTGACTCTGAACCGTAGATTTTCTGTCGAGACGGTTGGGTTTCCCCCCTCCTCGTCTTCCTCGTACGGTTCCAATCTCTTTGTCATTCATCGTCTCCCTCGCTCAAAGAATCCTCATTGCGCCGTCGCACTTGCAACTTCGACGAGATCATCCGCCGATGAAACTCCAGTGGACCTCGCCGCATTTGCTCCAAGCTGCCGCGGTAAATCTTCCTCTCCGCATCGCCTTAGTTGATCTCCGCCACCAAGTTAGGGTACGGAGATCCGAACTCGTATTTCTCATTCCAGTCATGATATGAGTTCAACCCGACGCGATTATCTTCTGATTCAACTATCCCTGTAGATCTTCAAGAGCTTATACTTTTTACCGTGCGCGGTTTGTAGTTTTTCCTCGTGCACATCCGAATTGATCTAAACTTTGTGCTTTTTCTCTGATGAAAAATTAGATAGGTTTCATCTTAGTAGTTTTCTTTCGGAACCTACTAGCATGAAATCTTTCGAAGATATTTCTCATTCAAGATAATTCTCAAAGTACTGATCAATTCTTCTCGAAAAATGATTTTCATCGAAAACATATCTGTGCGTACTCATGGCCCTGTCTATTTTTTCCCTCGCATGTATTCTCTTTCACAGGTCAATGGATTCTGTTAAAGATTCTGCTAAGCCTGCTGGTCAGACAGAAATGGGTGAAGAAAATGTCATGGGCACAAGAGTTGTATCAAAAGCTTAGTTTGATGAAGAATGGCAGTCCGCAAAAGAAGATGTGTGGCACTGAAAAGAATTCTGGATGCCGAAAGAAATCCCATCGAAAAGAAAGTTGTGACGAAGAAAATGCTTCTGATGAAAAGAAAGCTATAAGCCGAAAAAATGAGCCCAGTGCTCAGGGAGAAGGAAGTGTGGAAAATGCAAATGTTTCAGATCCTCAAGCATCAGAACAATCTTCTAAAAAGGATGAGAGGCAGCGGAATTCTCCTTCCTGAGTTATTCTTCGAGAAGGTAGAATCAGAGAAGGAAAAGAAGGCTCAAGTGCTTCAAAACAATGAATCAGAGAAAGAAAAGGCCCTTGTGCCTCGTCAAATAGAAATGAGCTTGAGAATGAAAATCTTGAAAAAGTTGATGTGCCCCTCACAGAAAATGTTGCCATGGAGATTGATTGTCCAAGTACTTCAAATTCTAAAACAAATGCTGGTCCATCAGAAACAAATGCTGAAACAAATGTTGGCTCACAGCTGAAAGAAAATGCTCGCAGCCGAAAGAAAATGCTCTCTGCCGAAAGAAAATGCTCGCAGCTGAAAAGTAATCAGATATTTCATCATGAATATCTTGATTTACCACTGATGAGAATATTGGAATGCTTAAAGCAAATCCTTCAGGACAGTGACGATTTTTAGCTTACGAAGGTTTTCTCATTCAAGCACCCATGGAACTGAGAATATATTCTCTAGTCTTATGCCACACTATATGTGTCGGGTGACAAACAAGATATCAAAAACATGGGATCTCGAATGGATAACAGAGCACCATGTCATGAAGGGCAGCGCTGAAGAATTTCTCGAGTGTCTGCATTTCCCTCGGATTGAAAGCAACAACTTTGAAACTCGTGTGCATTTTATCGATGAGATTTCTGATGAACAGTTTCACCTCCTGATGGATTCGGATAAGGTTGGCGATTATCTTTTGTATGGTTTTTCCTCGGACAAAATATCTGAAGTTCAACTTTCAAACCTTCCATTATATTCTGTGTCATACTACAAGTCCTCTGCCAGGAGCATATGATTCAGGAGCAATTCAGGGTGTATTGCGCAACACTCTCAATGGCCTATATCTTGGCTATGTCTCCGATAACAAAGATGTATTCATGCATCAGCTTGTTGATTCTGCCGAAGAAAATGAAGCTGAGAAGAAGATTATCAATTGATGCGCAAGGAAAGAATATCTTGCTCAAGATGCTCCAGAGAAATTTATCCATCGTGTTAGAGACACTCTGCTGATGTTGAAAGATTACAAAAGGCAAAGCTTTTAGAGATAATACATCCAGACTCCAGAGATCAGTCTTAGAACCCAACAACTCCTGCTGAAGCACATTGATAATGGCCGAAAAGAAAAAGAGTGTCTTGCGCATGAGCTGAATATTCCCCACAACAATACACGCAAAATTTAGATGATTTCTTGGATGCCCCGTTGAGGAAATTGCTGAGGAAATTCCTTTCTAAGAAGAAAATCAACATGGCTAGTCTGTTCGAAACATATGACTTCATGGATGCCCGCTGACTATTGAAGATCTTTGAGAGTGCAACACTCCTAAGTTTTCAGCCAGATTTCCTTCGACAGATCCGCCGAGGATTAATCTGAATAATGTTATCACTGAGTTTGAGGCTACATCGCTTAAATTTTTATCTGAGGAGAATAGTGTTCTGTTATCTGCTGAAAGAGTTTCTCAGAAGAAAGATGAAAATGCTCCAGCAACCCCAGTTGTGCCACAACATTCCGATAAAGAAGCAGAAGAAGATGCAACTAAAGATAATGTTGTCACCTCTGAGGCGGAAACTTCTTCGCCAAGCGAGTCTGGACCTTTTTCGAGAGACGGTTCATTTTTCCTTCGGGCGTGTAATGTCTCATGTTCTTTTTCACCTTTTGGACACTTGTTGACAAAAAGGGGGAGAAGACATCGAGTGATAGATTTGTGGGTTTTTGCTGGGTTGTTTTTCGAGTTTACAACACTTGCCTTCATTTGATTCTTATCGTGTTGTATAACTCTCGTGAACTCTCTCTGGTTCTCGAATGTTAATAACCCCTGCCATACTTCATTTCTCTCGAGAATCTTATTTTGCAGGTGGAATTATTACCAGAGTTCATGTATGGATGCACTCTATTATATCTCGGACATTATCCTTCGGTGCAATGCATTTATTCTCGAAGATGTGAAATATCTCTACTTATTCTAATATATGCAGGTTTATCCAAAAGGTTAATCTTTCATACGCAACATACATTTAGGGGGAGTATATTTATCTTCGAGATATTATCAAATTTACATTCCGCACATTTCTGGTTACATATCTATCTACTCTGCGATGTTTATCTGTTTTGTCAACAATCGTCCAAAAAGGGGGAGATTGTTGGCGCAATTCCTTGCCCCTTGTGTTTTGGAGATTGTTGTCAGAAAAAGCGAGGGACTAATTTGTTTGCTAGTGCACACACAGAGAAATTGTCCCTGGAGTATCGAGAAGATTGCTATATGCTACCGAAAGGTTTGCTACTGAAAGGTTTGCTTCCGAAAGGTATGCTACCGAAAGGTTTGCTACTGAAAGGTATGCTACCGAAAGGTTTGCTACTGAAAGGTATGCTACCGAAAGGTTTGCTTCCGAAAGGATTGCTACGGAAGAGATTGCTATAATATCCCGAAACGATTGCTGCCGAAGAGATTGCTATAATCTCCCGAAGAGACTGCTACCGAAAAGATTGCTATAATTTTCCGAGAAGATTGCTGCAGAGAAGATTGATATGTTTCAAGAAGTTTATTATCGAGAAGATTGCCACTTCCGAGAAGTTTGCTATAAACTTCCTCGAAAGTTATATGCGTTGCAGAAAAGATTGACATGTCTCGAAGAGTTTGTTATCAAGAAGAATGCTATATTCTTTCAGGAAGTTCGAAGAACTTCACCGAGAAAACATCTATGTTGCAGAGAAGAGAAGGATATGTTTTGAGAAGAAAGCATACCGAAAAGATTGCGTGCCGGAGATGGTCCTGAAAGAATTGCTGACGCAAAGCAATTTTCATTCGGTGTGTCCGAAGAAGAATGACTGCAGTCGAGAAGATTGAAGACGAAGCGAAGACGTAGCATTTGTTTCATTGCTCTTCTTTCCCTTATTTGAGTCATAGGACCACCGTACTATTAAGAGGGGTATAAGTATTCGAGACTTTTGTCTGTTGTGATGCTTAGCCAAAACCTATGAAAGATTGAGAGAAATCTCTTTGTGTTCCGAATGATTACCTGTCAGCAGAAGACGTTGTTCTTCGGAGCTGCAGGACATATCTTTCGGACCGAGGAGTTAGCATTACTTGTTCCTCAAGTAATGTTACCGTTGTGCTCAAAATCCGACCGTTGGAAACGTGTCGGTTGGCTAAAGGCTGGCCCGCGTGTCCTCAATGGTCATTTCCCATCCGGGAAAGCTGCGGCTATAAATAGCCACCCCGCTCCAACGTTGCCCGTTGGTTGCTCCACTTGAGATTCTGAGAAGATTGATTGAGCACCCCTCTCCGAGAGATTTGAGTTTAAAATCCACTGAGAGAAAATCAAGAGCCGAAACTTAGATAGTGGTTGAGCATCACAGTAGATCTGAGTTGAGAGTTCTTGTACCTATTACTCTTGAGAGCTGCATACTCTCTAGACGGATAGGTGTCGGCTCGAGTGTTGAAGAGTTGTTGTCTTCACCGAGCAAAGTCTTTAGCAACCAAGAGTCGTTGTGGTTTGCGAAGAAGTCTGTCGAAGGTTTGGAGATCGCCGACAAGAATCTACCACGAGTGAAATCAACTGAAGTTCGAGGAACTTCACATTGAGGAGAATAGGATGGAGAGAGTTTATCTCCTGTGTTGAATCACAAGTCCCTCCAACCAGACGTAGCTCTTTTGCAGAAGAGTGAACTGGTCTACCAAATCATCTGTCGCCATCGAGCACCACTGGTCATTTCTATCCTACTGCATTTCTTTTAGTAGTTTATTTTTGGTGCTCTTTGCTGTCGATAGATATCTATCTGTGTACTGTGATTCTTTATCTTTCAAGCATTCCTTTCAGTACCGTGACTATATTGTGTTGCACACTTGCTTTCACAGTACTTAAGGTTGTTTGTCTGTATGTTCATCTGCTTTTCATATGGTGTTTCTTAGTCTTTATGCTAAGTCTTGCTCTGATGAACATTTTGCAGTAGTGTGCAAGTTTTGTATCTGTTTCGAGTGTGCAATTGTTTCATGTGTGCAATTCTATCCATGTTGATAGTTTTGTTTCTGTAGTAGTTTTGATTCGTAGAACTAAATCTGCTCATTTGTGTTTTCGTAGTAGTTTTGTTTCGGAAGCAGTTTTGTCTCGGAAACAGTTTTGTTTCGGGAACAGCTTTGTTTCGGAAACAGTTTTGTCTCGGAAACAGTTTTGTTTTGGGAACAGTTTTGTTTCGGAAACAGTTTTGTCTCAGAAACAGCTTTGTTTCGAGAACAGTTTTGTTTCAGAACTAGTTTTGTTTCGGAACTAGTTTTCCTTCAAAAATAGTTTTCTTTCGTAGAACTGAAACTGCTTAGTTTGTTATCCGCTGTGCTGTGTTGAGAGTATTCATCATTTCGAAAGAAAATTTGAATCTCGCATTCACCCCCCCTCTGGTCGATATACTCCGGTCCTTACACTCCCCGTGGCCTCTTTCGTCGATCCCGCCACCGCCCGAACTCCGGGCGCCGCCGACGAGCTCGCCGTCGTCCTTCCAGGCCAGCCCACCCCACGGCACCACCAGCAATCGATGCGGCGCGACGCCCTCGTTCGAACGCGCCCTCGCGCGAGCCCGGAGACCCCCTGTACGCGAAACCCGACCCCCACCCGAGCGCGCCGCCGTGAAATTTGGTCTCCGGAGTAACTCCGGCAACGGCGCCGTCGACGCCGACGTGGCCCGACATGTGGGGCCCCCTGTGCCACTGACTGTTGGGTCCCACTGGCCCCGTTGACTGGGTTGACCAGTCAACGGTGCTGACTGGGCACCCATAGCCACTGACATGTGGGTCCCGCGTCTAATTAAGTTAAATTAAATTTAAATCAAAATTAATTAGTCTAATTAGTCACTGACAGTGCGGGCCCACCTGTTAATTAACTTAATTAATTAGATTAAACCACTGTTAATTAGCACAGTCACTGACAAGTGGGACCCACTGGTCAGGTTTGACTGGTCAACCGAGCTGTTGACTGCTGACGCCATCATTACATCATGCTGACGTCACCTAACACTATTCTGGATAATTCGGATTTAAATAATTAAAACAATTCCAGAAAATAATTAAAACTTTGAAAAATCATATAAATTAAACCGTAACTCGGATGAAAATAATTTATATATGAAAAATGATCAGAAAAATATGAAGAATCCGAATATGTGATCAAAAAGCTTGACCATCACTCCTAACTAGGCGAACATGGAAGTTTTTGCCCGATTTCAATAAATGAATAGTGCATGATCTTAATAAAATAATTCCAAATAAATTCCTAGATTAACTAAAACAATTATATAGGCAATATATCACATCTGCATATCATTTAGGCATGCCATGCATCGCTGTTGCATTATTGCCATGAATTTATTGTTTCTTCCCCCTCCTTCTCTCCCGCTAGACGCCGAGACCGACGCCGACGCAGTTGAGTACAACTCCGCTCCAGACGAGCAGCCTTCCGACGACCAGCCTCTCTCAGCAGAGCTTCCAGGCAAGCAACCCCTCTTGACGCATGCCTATATCACCTATTCCTTCTCCCTCCTGCTTGCATTAGAAATTGCTACTGTTTTGCTTTATCCTATTCTGATGCATAGCCTGTTCTTGTAACTGTTTTTGATACCTGCCTGTTATCCAAGATGCTTAGTATAGGTTGGATGGTAAACCATCTGTGGCCCCTCTTCCTTGCTATAGTTGCCCCGCCTTAGCACCTGTGCCCCGATCGAGGTGATCGAACGGGTTGAGAACAGCACATCACCACACACACCCCCTAAGTTGCTCGACTCTGCAGAGCTACCTCCGAGTGTCGAGGGTGATACCTTTTATCTCACTTCCGATGAGGCCTCTGTGGAATAGCTATCCGGTTGTGGGAAAGTGAGGGTGATTCCTCTTTCATCACTTCCGATAAAGCTTCCGTCGTGCAACTCCTCGAGTGGGAATCCATCGAGGGTGATTCCTCGGATTCCTTCTTGATACTTGGACACACGGTTACTTTGACCTTTGATAAAGGCGGGTCGACCCCGAGGGGTACCCGCAGGGAAATGTGAAGTCGGCTTGCCAGGAGGGCACCCGCGAGAGATTATTGTGGCGGAACGACAGGGCAGGTGGAGACCACCCTGATCGTGATCCGTGTGTTACTAAGTTGGAGCGACAGGTAGTCTGATCGTCTCTGCGAGTTACTAAATACGCCTAATGGATTTGGGTATTTGATCTGAATGGGTCGTTGGCCCTATACGCACTACCACCATGTGGGATAATGGTTATGGGACCCTCTACGTCGTATGTATCAGCCGAAAGCTCTTCAGACGTCACAGCTCAGAGATGCGGCCTGATTGTTGGGGTGGGCTGGTTACGTCACTTGTGTATACAGTGTCGCGCCTGGGCCCTGACCAGCCACGCAACGTGCAGGAGTGCAAAGGGCGATGGGCCCAAGACCCCTTCGCACTTAGGATTTAGACCGGCGTGTTGACCTCTCTGCTGAGCCTAGGTAGGACTGCGTCATGTCGATTACCCGAGGCCGGGCATTACCCAGCAAGTGTGTCCGGCCAGATGTAATCGAGCGTGTTGGGTAACAGTAGTGCACCCCTGTAGGGAAGTTATCTATTCGAATAGCCGTGTCCACGGTAACAGGACGCTCAGTGTTGTATCCCGATCTACCACTATTTGAACTGGATACATGTGAATTAAATATAAGCTCCGGGATCGCTTTCTCGCAGGGAGTCGAGGAAAGTATCTCTGGGCTTTGCTTCAACATGCTTGTTAATTTATAATATGCTAATCTGCACTCTTCTAATGCTGCAAGATCGCTTCAAGATGCTAGTCTTCGATAGGCTAGGCTTTTCCCCCTCTATTCTGGCATTCTGCAGTTCAGTCCAAAGATATAGCCCCTTTCCTTTGATACCGATGCATACTTAGTATAGTTCTGATGTCAGTCTTGCGAGTACTTTGGATGAGTACTCACGGTTGCCTTGCTTCCCTTTTCCCCATACCCGATACTTGCGACCAGATGGCGGAGCCCCGGAGCCAGACGACACCGCTGGAGCTTACTACCAGGAGAGTCCCGGAGGCACGTACTACTGGGTTGAGCCAGCCGACCAGGAGTAGTTCGGAGGCCCTAGGCAGGAGGCCTTCGCCTTTTCGATCAGTGTCGCTGTTTGTGCTAGCCTTCTTAAGGCAAATTTGACTAACTATGTCTGTAACCAGATATTATTTCAGTGTATGACTTATGTATTCGGGTCCTCGCGACTCCTGGTTTGTAATATGAAGATTTATGTTTAAATTTGAGTTTAGAGTTGTGTTGTGATATCTTCCCGTGCGTCTCTGATCTCGAGCGTGCACGTTTGCGTGTATGATTAGTGCACGGTCGAGCAGAGGGCGTCACAAGTTGGTATCAGAGCCGACTGCCTGTAGGAAGCCCCCTTCCGATTCCTTGGTCGAAGTTGAGTCTAGTCTTCAAAAACTATTTTACTAACATGACTGTGTGGCTTACGGGCCCACATCGCCAATTGGATGGTATTAGGATCTTTTATTCCTCTTCCATACTCTGGGACTCTGAATCCTCTTCTTTTCGGGTTAAATGATTTTGCTAACTCCGACACTAGGTTCTTGTATTCACGTCCACCCGGAGAGCTAGATTATCTGCACTTGTTCCTTCACGTTGGTCTGATTAATCTGATAATCACATTTTCTTTTCCATTTGTCTGTTTAACCTTTCCCTTCAAGTTTTTGTATGCTTCTCATACTGTTATTTGACAATCTTGAAATTTCCTCTATTTCAGATGGATCGCTTGTTTCCGCCGCGCCCTGCGACGCAGCTTGTGCTTCGCACTTGGGCTCGTGATGCGCCTGGTTTTCCAGCTGTCCTGATCGCCCTCCTGACCAGATTGGGCTACCGCTGGTATCCCGAGTACATGGTTTATGAGGATTTCCGCGAGTTCAACCAGGAGCAGTACCATGCTGATGTTCGTAGCTTTGATCAGCGGGACAACTCCGACACTGAGTTACACATTTTTCACGGTATCGGCGTGACAATTGGTATGGCAGTCCATGATGCTGCCTATTCTGCTGTCGCTCGTCTCCGTGGAGAGCATAGTCGCTTGGACGACTCCGAGTTCCGATACATCCCGTATGCACCTGCTGGAGATGCTACCGGATACTACACAGCTGTCTGTGCCCCTTACGAGCGACGTCGATACGACCCGCAGGTTTTGATTCAGTGCACTCAGGCTCTGGATCGCACTGCCCGGGCTCTTGCCGTCGAGTTGTTTGCCACTCGAGCACGTCTCTACGATGCTGTGACACAAATGCTGCCAGCTGTTCGTGCAGGGAAACATCCAGAGTACATCCTTTACCCACGCAGGACTCAGATGCCGGCAGGTATCGATTGGCCTGCTGTTGGAGGTCACACACCTGCACGTGGACCTCTTCTTCCAGTTCGAGACCGGGTTCTGCATCAGAGTGCACACGGAGAGCAGGACTTTTCTGCCTTGGACACTCATCGTCCGCACCTGCAGTTACCCCGTTTCAGTGGTTTTACCCGATGTTGATGTAGCCTTTGCTATGTCCCGTTGTGTATTCCTCACCGCGTGCCTGCGCGCCACCTAGTATGTCTAGCTTATAATTTTGCGAACTTATGTTGTCCGCGTGTAACCGACTCTGTGTATGGATCTGTATGTCTTAATTGACTACTGTTATGTATCTATTGCACTACTTATTCATTGTCGTGTTACATCATATTTGTCTCTAAATACTTCCAGTTGCTTTTACTAAACTACCCCCCTATGAAATCTTTAGCAGGATGGTTAGGCCAGGTGCTCGTGGTCGTGGTCCTGGCCATGCTCCTGAACAGCCACCACTGCCAGACTATATGGCAGCTATGATACAACAATTCGAGCTGAACCGTCAGTTCATGACTGGAATTATGGCTCAGTTTCCGAACCAGAACGCGCAGAATCAGCAACCTGCTGCGATAACTCTGCAGGAGTTTGTGCGTCTCAATCCAACTACTTAATTACTGCAACTCTGAACAGCCACTGGATGCTGATGACTGGCTTCGCGACATCGCCTTCGAGATGGAGTCTGCCAATGTCGCCCCTGACAACCTTGTCACCTTCGCGTCCTACTTTCTGAAGGGCCCCGCTGCTCGATGGTGGTCCACCCATAGGCGTTCACTACCTGAGGGGACAGTCATTACCTGGGTCGAGTTTCAGACTGCCTTCCGTGCTCGTTACATTCCTCAGGGAATCATAGACCGGAAGAAGACAGAGTTTCGTAACCTCGCTCAGGGCAATAAGACTGTAGAAGCTTATCAGAGGGAGTTCCTTAACCTGTCCCGCTATGCCGAAGAGGACATTCCAACTGATGCTCGTAGACAGGAGAAATTCCGTAGTGGACTCCACCCAGACCTCAAGCTTGCACTTGCTGTTCATGACTTCGTCGACTTCGCCACTCTGGTGAATAAGGCTATCCAGGTTGAGACCGCTCAGATGAAACATAGGGAGTCACAGAAGCGCAATCGTGACATTGGCTCATATTCGAGCTCAGGACAAAGGCGTAAAATCTGGATTCCCAACAGCATGTATCGTCCAACTACGCCTGCGCAAAGGCCTTCTTATGCGGCACCTCGTCTGCCTCCTCCGCCACCGAGGCAGCCAAGAGCTCAAGCTGCTCCACCACGTGCTGCTCCTCTTCGTCCTGAAGATGGTCTGTGTTTCAAGTGTCGCAAACCAGGTCACCTTGCCAAGGACTGCCTCCAGAATCAGAATCAGTTGGCACTTCCTCACAATGGCCGTGGCAATGGTCGTGGCAACAATCAGACCCGCAACTATAATACTGGGTCTTCTGCTTATGGTCGTGGACATGCTTACAACATTGATATCGAAGAAGTTCAGGATCAACCTGCTACTGTGATGGGTACCCTTCTCGTTAACTCAGTACCCGCTTCTGTTTTATTTGATTCAGGAGCATCGCATTCATTCATGTCAGAAGCATTTGCATTATCACATGACATTGCATTTGAAAACATGAACCTACAAATGGTTGTCCGCACCCCTGGAGGCCACTGTCGTACCTCTATGATGGCTCACAATGTCCCTGTTGAAATCGAAGGAATTGAATTCCTTGTTTCACCCATCATCTTGAAGTCTTCCACCATAGACCTCATTCTGGGAATGGATTGGTTGAAAGCTCACATTGCTTCGATCAATTGTGCCACCAAAGTCGTCCAACTGCTTCACCCCTCCGATGAGATAGTGAACTACACCGCCCGAATTACCCGGAATGCCGAAGCTCAGATATATGCTCTGAATGCTTTGAACGCTTCACCTCTTGAGGGAATTGAGAACGTTCCAGTCGTTCGTGATTTTCCGGACGTCTTTCCAGAAGAACTTCCAGGAATACCCCCGGTTAGAGCTGTCGAGTTCGTCATCGACTTGAAACCTGGCACTACCCCTATTGCAAAGCGTCCTTCTAAGATGCCGCCGCATGAACTCCTTGAGATTAAGGAGGAAATCGACAAGTCACTTAAAAAGGGTTTCATCCGTCCAAGTTCCTCTGCCTGGGGAGCACCTTCTCTCTTTGTTAAGAAGAAGGATGGAACGAACCGATTGGTCCAGGACTATCGGCCTATTAACCAAGCAACAATTCAGAACAAATATCCACTTCCCCGGATCAACGATCTTTATGATCAGCTTGCTGGATCATCTGTGTTCTCTAAACTCGACTTAAGGTTGGGTTATCAGCAGATCCGAGTTCGTAAGGAGGATATTCCGAAGACCGCTTTCATAACTCGCTACGGATCATACGAGTACACCGTTATGTCCTTCGGGTTAACTAATGCTCCAGCAACCTTCTCTCGGTTGATGAACTATATCTTCATGGACTACCTCGACAAATTCGTCGTGGTTTATTTGGATGATATCCTTATATATTCCAAGAATGAAGAAGAATACGCCGAACACCTTCGGCTTGTATTGGAGAGAATCCGAGAACACCAGCTATATGCCAAATACTCTAAGTGTGAATTCTGGTTATCTGAGGTGACTTATCTTGGTCATGTGATTTCCAAAGATGGCATTGCTGTTAACCCTGAACGAGTTCAGGCTATTCTTGACTGGACTCCCCCGAAGAATGTCAAGCAAGTCAGAAGTTTTCTCGGACTCGCTAGCTATTGCCGCCGTTTCGTCAAGAACTTCTCCAAAATTTCTAAGCCACTGACTGACTTGCTCCATAAAGGCAAGAAGTTTGAGTGGACAGAAAAGTGCCAAGAAAGTTTTCAGACACTTAAAGATAAGTTGACATCTGCCCCAGTGCTAGCACCCCCTGATTCCCGCAAGGACTTTGTGATATATTGCGACGCATCCCGTCAAGGATTAGGCTGTGTCCTAATGCAAGAGCGCAGAGTGATTGCTTATGGCTCTCGTCAGTTGCGTCCTCACAAAGATAAGTATCCAACAGATGATCTTGAGTTAGCAGCAGTTATTTATGCTCTGAAGCTGTGGCGACATTACCTTCTCGGTAATCGTTGCGAGATATACACGGACCACCAAAGTCTTAAGTATCTATATACGCAACCAGATTTGAACCTCCGTCAACAAAGATGGCTCGAGACAATAGCTGACTATGACATGGATATTTTTTTACCCCTGGCAAGGCTAACGTAATGGCCGATGAGCAAGCACAACCTCTTCTCTATGAAGAACTACGCAAGTTGAACCTTCACATTGTTCCTCAGGGTCATCTCAATACCCTGGTTCTTGCACCGGATCTCGAGGACCTCATTAAGCATATACAGAAAGCTGACTCTGAGGTCAAGAAAATTAAGCGCAATCTAAAAAGGGGAAGGCCCTCATTCTTCACAATTGATGCCGATGGCACCTTGTTCTTCAAGAATCGCTTAGTGGTTCCTAGAAAGGACAACCTGAATCTAACCCCGCGTGTCATGAAGGAAGCTCATGATACACCTCTTTCAATTCACCCTGGCAGTACCAAGATGTACCAAGACATCCGACAGAGATATTGGTGGCCTGATATAAAGCGAGACATTGCTCGTTATGTTGCTGAGTGTGACGTTTGTCGTCGCATCAAAGTGGAACATCAGAGACCTGCTGGAACTCTGCAACCCCTTGATATTCGTGAATGGAAATGGGACAAAGTCGAAATGGATTTCATTACGGGGTTTCCCAGATCATAGAAGGGTCATGATGCTATCTTTGTCGTCATTGACCAGTTCTCTAAGGTGGCTCACTTTCTTCCTGTCAAGGAGACAATCACTGCTAGCCAGTTAGCAGACTTGTACTTTTCCAGAATTGTGTCACTCCACGCTGTTCCGTTGGAGATCAGTTCAGACCGTGGCAGCCTCTTTACTTCAAGATTCTGGAACAGTTTCCAAGAAGCTATGGGAACTCATCTGTCTTTCAGCACCGCTTTTCACCCCCAGTCCCAGGGACAAGTTGAACGAGTCAATTAAGTGCTTGAAGATATGCTTCGAACTTGTGTCATCTCATTCGGTAAGAAATGGGAAGAATCTCTCCCATATGCTGAATTCTCATACAACAATAGCTATCAAGCTAGTCTGAAGATGGCACCCTTTGAAGTTCTTTATGGACGTAAGTGTCGAACCCCTCTGAATTGGTCAGAAACTGGGGAACGGCCACTCTTCAGTCCGGACATTATCCAACAAGCTGAAGAACAAGTCCGCATTGTCCGTGAACATTTGAAAACTGCTCAGTCTCGTCAAAAGAGCAATTATGACCGAAAACACCAGGTAATGGTCTATCAACCTGGCGAACAAGCTTACCTTCGTGTCACTCCGATGAAGGGCACTCATCGGTTCGGAATCAAGGGCAAGTTAGCTCCTTGCTATATTGGCCCGTTTCGTATTCTCGCCCGTCGTGGAGAAGTGGCATATCAATTGGAGTGGCCGCCAAACCTTTCTCAAGTGCATGATGTCTTTCATGTATCGCAACTCCGACGCTGCTTCAAGGATCCTATCCGAGCAGTGGATCATGAAATGCTTGAATTACGAGATGGTCTTTCTTATCAAGAGTATCCGATCCGCATTCTCGATCAAGCTGAGCGTCGAACCCGTCAGAAGTCGATCAAGTTCCTTAAAGTTCAGTGGTCGAATCATTCTGAAGATGAAGCCACTTGGGAACGCGAGGATCGTCTTCGTGAAGAATACCCCGCTTTCTTTGAGCCTACCTCTTAATTCTCGGGACGAGAATTTCTTTTAGAGGAGGAGAATTGTAACATCCCCATGTAATAGCTACAATGATCACCTCTTGATAATGCCAAGTCACCATGCTTAACAGTGCTTGATAATCATTTGCATCATATCTCATTTCAAATTCCAACTTAAATTGAAATTCAAATTTAAAGTGAAAAATAAAAGTTGTTCAAATTGGAAATAAAAATGTTTATTAAATAGCAAATAATCCATAACTAATTATGTTAAGAAAAACAACATCACCTAAATTCACTAAGTAACTCTAACATCATCAAAATAGTACCAAACAACAATAGATGATCCCTTTTTATTTAATTAAAATTCAAATGAATTCATATTATCACCAAACCAATTTTTGGCAGTGCTAAATATTACTATGCAATTATGTGGCACAACCCCACATTTTTCTAAAGTCATTTAGTGGCCCAGTAATTTACAAAACAGAAATAAAGACAGAAACAGAAAAAGAAAAAGGAAAACGGTAAAGACTCACTGTGCACTTGGGCTTGAGTAGCACAGTGCAAAACGGCCCAGCCCACCTCGGCCTTCTCCTTCCTCCTGCCAGGCCAAGTCCATGGCGCTCGCATGCGCGCGCGCCGTCCACTCGCCGTCCTGCCTCGCTGTCGACCATCCGCTGGTGCCCCGCGCGGATAAGGACCCCCGCACCCCCCTGGCGAACCCTAGCCCACCATCTCTCCCTCTCTCCCTCGTTCCCCACCTCACCCGAGCGCCGTCGTCGTCGGGCGCCGCTCGATCCCGCGGCCACCGTCGCCACCTCGCCTCGCTGACCTGTCCCCCCTACTCGCCGTCCTCGACTACGCCGTCTCCGCCAATGAACCGAAGCCGCGAGCCACCGCAGCGTCCTCCCCGAGCTCTTCTTCCTCCTACGTCCACCGTCGCCTCGCCATCGATATCATCGCCGTCGAGCCCTCCCCGCGCCCACCTAGCTCACCTGCAGGCTCACGGTGAGCCCGCGCTTCTTTCCCCTCTCTCTCCCGTGCGATCCCGCGCTCGTAGCTGCCGCTGCCATCGCCGCCCGAAGCTTGCTCCGCCGCGTAGCTCACCGCCGTCGCCATAGTCGTTGTCATGCTTGCCTGAGCACATGAGCGTGCTCAGTGCTCCTCACTGAGGCCGCCCGTGCTGCTAGTTCTCCTCCCCGTGGCCTCTTTCGTCGATCCCGCCACCGCCCGAATTCCGGCCGCCGCCGAAGAGCTCGCCGCCGTCGTTCCAGGCCACCCCAGCCCACGGCACCACCGGCAATCGACGCGGCGTGACTCCCTCGTTCGAACGCGCCCTCGCGCGAGCCCGGAGACCCCCTGTACGCGAAACCCGACCCCCACCCGAGCGCGCCGCCGTGAAATTTGGTCGCTGGAGTAACTCCGGCGACGGCGCCGTCGACGCCGACGTGGCCCGACATGTGGGGCCCCCTGTGCCACTGACTGCTGGGTCCCACTGGCCCCGTTGACTGGGTTGACCAGTTAACGGTGCTGACTGGGCACCCACAGCCACTGACATGTGGGTCCCGCGTCTAATTAAGTTAAATTAAATTTAAATCAAAATTAATTAGTCTAATTAGTCACTGACAGTGCGGGCCCACCTGTTAATTAACTTAATTAATTAGATTAAACCACTGTTAATTAGCACAGTCACTAACAAGTGGGACCCATTGGTCAGGTTTGACTGGTCAGCCGAGCTGTTGACTGCTGACGCCATCATTACGTCATGCTGACGTCACCTAACACTATTCTGGATAATTCGGATTTAAATAATTAAAACAATTCCAAAAAATAATTAAAACTTTGAAAAATCACATAAATTAAACTGTAACTCGGATGAAAATAATTTATATATGAAAAATGATCAGAAAAATATGAAGAATCCGAATATGTGATCAAAATGCTTGACCATCACTCCTAACTAGGCGAACATGGAACTTTTTGCCCGATTTTGAAAATGAATAGTGCATGATCTTAATAAAATAATTCCAAATAAATTCCTAGATTAACTAAAACAATTATATAGGCAATATATCACATCTGCATATCATTTAGGCATGCCATGCATCGTTGTTGCATTATTGCCGTGAATTTATTGTTTCTTCCCCCTCCTTCTCTCCCGCTAGACGCCGAGACCGACGCCGACGCAGTTGAGTACGACTACGCTCCAGACGAGCAGCCTTCCGACGACCAGCCTCTCTCAGCAGAGCTTCCAGGCAAGCAACCCCCCTTGACGCATGCCTATATCACCTATTCCTTCTCCCTCCTGCTTGCATTTGAAATTGCTACTATTTTGCTTTATCCTATTCTGATGCATAGCCTGTTCTTGTAATTGTTTTTGATACCTGCCTATTATCCAAGATGCTTAGTATAGGTTGGATGGTAAACCATCTGTGGCCCCTCTTCCTTGCTGTAGTTGCCCCGCCTTAGCACCTGTGCCCCGATCGAGGTGATCGAACGGGTTGAGAACAGCACATCACCACACACACCCCTAAGTTGCTCGACTCTGCAGAGCTACCTCCGAGTGTCGAGGGTGATACCTTTTTTCTCACTTCCGATGAGGCCTCTGTGGAATAGCTATCCAGTTGTGGGATACCAAGGGTGATTCCTCTTTCACCACTTACGATAAAGCTTCCGTCATGCAACTCCTCGAGTGGGAATCCATCGAGGGTGATTCCTCGGATTCCTTCTCAATATTTGGACACACGGTTACTTTGACCTTTGATACAGGTGGGTCGACCCTGAGGGGTACCCGCGGGGAAATGTGAAGGCGGCTTGCCAGGAGGGCACCCGCGAGAGATTATTGTGGCGGAACGACAGGGCAGGCGGAGACCACCCTGATCGTGATCCCTGTGTTACTAAGTCGGGGCGACAGGTAGTCTGATCGTCTCTGTGAGTTACTAAATACGTCTAACGGATTTGGGTATTTGATCTGAGTGGGTCGTTGGCCCTATACGCACTACCACCACGTGGGATAATGGTTATGGGACCCTCTACGTCGTATGTATCAGTCGAAAGCTCTTCAGACGTCACAGCTCAGAGATGCGGCCTGATTGTTGGGGTGGGCTGGTTACGTCACTTGTGTATACAGTGTCGCTCCTGGGCCCCGACCAGCCATGCAACGTGCAGGAGTGCAAAGGGCGATGGGCCCAAGCCCCTTCGCACTTAGGATTTAGACCGGCGTGTTGACCTCTCTGCTGAGCCTAGGTAGGACTGCGTCGTGTCGATTACCCGAGGCCGGGCATTACCCAACAAGTGTGTCCGGCCAGATGTAATCGAGCGTGTTGGGTAACAGTAGCGCACCCCTGCAGGGAAGTTATCTATTCTAATAGCCGTGTCCACGGTAACAGGACGCTCAGTGTTGTATCCCGATCTACCACTATTTGAACTGGATACATGTGAATTAATTATAAGTTCTGGGATCGCTTTCTCGCAGGGAGTCGAGGAAGGATCTCTGGGCTTTGCTTCAACATGCTTGTTAATTTATAATATGCTAATCTGCACTCTTCTAATGCTGCAAGATTGCTTCAAGATGCTAGTCTTCGATAGGCTAGGCTTTTCCCCCTCTATTCTGGCATTCTGCAGTTCAGTCCAAAGATATAGCCCCATTCCTTTGATACCGATGCATACTTAGTATAGTTCTGATGTCAGTCTTGCGAGTACTTTGGATGAGTACTCATGGTTGCTTTGCTTCCCTTTTCCCCATACCCGATACTTGCGACCAGATGGCGAAGCCCCGAAGCCAGACGACACCGCTGGAGCTTACTACCAGGAGAGTCCCAGAGGCACGTACTACTGGGTTGAGCCAGCCGACCAGGAGTAGTTCGGAGGCCCTAGGCAGGAGGCCTTCGCCTTTTTGATCAGTGTCGCTGTTTGTGCTAGCCTTCTTAAGGCAAATTTGACTAACTATGTCTGTACCCAGATATTATTTGTGTGTATGACTTATGTATTCGGGTCCTCGTGACCCCTGGTTTGTAATATGAAGATTTATGTTTAAATTTGAGTTTAGAGTTGTGTTGTGATATCTTCCCGTGCGTCTCTGATCTCGAGCGTGCACGTTTGCGTGTATGATTAGTGCACGGTCGAGCAGAGGGCGTCACATGACCGGTCAGTGTCGGGCCGGATTTGCAAAGTCCGGCTGTAGATGCTCTAAGTTCCCTCCTTCAGTCAGTTATGTGCATGATCACTTTCAATCGATATATCGTTTTTATCATCAGTACCCTGTTATTTTTATCCCGATGCAACGCATGGTCATTTGTGCCAGTCTCGAAAAAAAGGGATCAGTCCGCGGACACGGATGCGGGAGGCCGCCATCCAACGTTGTCTATATACATCTGGTATTTCTTATTTCGTTCAAATAGCCGCATATATAGAGTTCAGACGTTCAAATAGCCGCATACATAGAGTACAGACGTTCAAATAGCCGCATGCATCACTAGTTCAAATTTTAAAAAGTTCAAATATTACATCCCAACATTGTTGTCCCCTTTAATTGCCCACTGATGCTCAATCAGATCTTCCTTCAGCTGCTCGTGAGTTGGTCGATGCCGAATTTGTAGATGCATTTAAATAAACTCTTCAAATGTGGCCGGATTCTGCTCTGGAAGTTCGATACGATCACCCATGTTCTCAAATTCTAGAGCTGCGGTAGCATCCTCACCCTCATCCTCGACAATCATATTTTGCATATTCACACAACATGTGATAATCTCCCACAAGGTCTCCGGATCCCATTGCTTAGCAGGTCCACGAACAATTGCAAAACGGGCCTGTAGAACTCCAAATGCCCTCTCGACATCCTTTCTAGCTGCTTCTTGTCTTTGGGCAAAGTGAGACTTGATACGTCTCCATCGTATCTATCATTTTTGATTGTTTCATGCCAATATTCTACAACTTTCATATACTTTTGGCGACATTTTATATGATTTTCTTGGACTAACATATTGATCCAGTGCCCAGTGCCAGTTCCTGTTTGTTGCATGTTTTCTGTTTCACAGAAAATCCATATCAAACGAAGTCCAAACGCGATAAAAATTTATGGAGATTTATTTTGGAATATATGTGATTTTTGGGAAGAAGAATCAACGCGAGATGATGCCCAAGGAGACGACAAGCCTGGAGGGCGCGGCCCCCCTGGGCGCGCCTAGGGGGCTTGTGGTGCCCCCTGTAAGTCGGTTGGAGGTGTCCTTTGGCCGCAAGGAAGCTAATATCCGGATAAAAATCCCCTCAAAATTTCAGCCCAATCGGAGTTACAGATCTCTGGGAATTTAAGAAACGGTTTTCGGCCAGAAAACAGGAACGCGAAACAGAAGAGAACAAAGAGAGAGATCCAATCTCGGAGGGGCTCCTGCCCTCCGGGAGCCATGGCGGCCATGGACCAGAGGGGAAACTCTCCTCCCATCTAGGGGGGAGGCCAAGGAAGAAGAAGAAGGAGGGGGGCTCTCCCCCCTCTCTCCCGGTGGCGCCGGAATGCCGCCGGGGCAACCATCGTGACGGCGATCTACACCAACAACTCCGCCGCCGTCAACACCAACTCTCTCCCCCTCTATGCAGTGGTGTAACACCTCTTCTCTCCACTGTAATCTCTACTTAAACATGGTGCTTAATGCTACATATTATTATCCAATGATGTGTTGCCATCCTATGATGTTTGAGTAGATTCGTTTTGTCCTATGGGTTGATTGATGATCGTGATTGGTTTGAGTTGTATGTTTTATTTTGGTGCTGTCCTATGGTGCCCTTCGTGTCGCGCAAGCGTGAGGGATTCCCACTATAGGGTTTGCAATACATTCATAATTCTCTTATAGTGGGTGGCTAGAGTGACAGAAGCTTACACCCGAGTAAGGGGGTTATTGCAGTAAAGGGGACTTGTTACTTAATGCTATGGTTGGGTTTTACCTTAATGATATTTGGTAGTTGCGGATGCTTGCTAGAGTTCCAATCATAAGTGCATATGATCCAAGTACGGAAAGTATGTTAGCTCATGCCTCTCCCTCATATAAAATTGCAATAATGATTACCGGTCTAGTTATCGATTGCCTAGGGACAAATCCTTCTCTTGTGTTACAAAAGCTTTCTACTAAACGATTAACTTTTATTATCTTGCAATTTACTCATAGTTTTATTCTTGCAAAGTACTCCTAGTTTTATTCTTGCAAAGTAGCTCTAGCATTACACGTACAAAGTACTTCCAGTTTCATACTTGTTCTAGGTAAAGCAAACGTTTAGTGTGCATCGAGTTGTATTGGTGGTCGATAGAACTTGAAGGGAATATTAATTATACCTTTAGCTCCTCGCTGGGTTCGACACTCTTATTTATCGAGAAAGGCTAGAACTGATCCCCTATACTTGTGGGTTATCAAGACCTTTTTCTGGCGCTGTTGCCGGGGAGCAATAGCGTGGGGTTGATATTCCCGTGTGTGCTTGTTTGCTTTATCACTAAGTAGTTTTTATTTTCTGTTCTAAGTTGTTTTATATCTTTAGTTATGGATATGGAACACGAAACACCAAAAAAAATAGTTTTACTTGCTACTCATGGAGATGGGGAACCTCCTAAAACCCTCGATGCTGGTTATGTGGAAAATATTAAATACTACTTTGATAATCCTGATAAATCTCCATTCAACTTGATAATGGGAGATACTTTGGATCAACGGGAATACTTTAGGGATTATCGCTTGTATCAAAAAGGGAAACTCTTATGGGATCAAATTAAAATGCTGCGTTGGTATGCTTGGAATTTATGCTTAAGGTGTGATTATACTTGTTGCTCTAAGATGAAGGCTCCACCACTTTCCTTTCAATGTGAATTTAATGATAATGAAACCTTGGCTTCTTATGCTAATGGTATATATGATTACTATGATGTGGAACTAATAGAAGAATTTGTTGCTTTTATGGATGCTTATGAAATTAAATCTTTGTTTGAAAAGTATTAATATTGTGATGCTACTATTTACAGATCTAAAAATTATGCTATACTTAAATATTGCCATGAGAATTATGAATATAATGCCTATATTGATGAATTTATTGAGAAAGTCTCCATTGTCCAAGAAGAGACTAATATTTTGCAGGCTCCTATGGAAGAAGAAATTGATGACACTATGAGCTCATTAGATGAAAAAGATGACGAGGAGAGCGAAGAACAAAGAGAGGAAGAGCGGATTAGCTACCCGTGCCCACCTTCTAATGAGAGTAACTCTTCAACTCATACATTGTTTAATTTCCCTTCATGCTTACCGAAGAATGAATGCTATGATCCCTTGGATTCGTTTGAAATATCTCTTTTTGATGAACTTGATGCTTGCTATGCTTGTGGCCATGATGCCAATTTGAATGATGCTTATGGAGATGAACTTGCTATAGTTCCTTATGTTAAACATGAAATTGTTGCTATTGCACCCACACATGATAGTCCTATTATCTTTTTGAATTCTTCCAACTACACTATATCGGAGAAGTTTACGCTTATTAAGGATTACATTGATGGGTTGCGTTTTACTATTACACATGATGATTTTGATAAATATAATATGCATGTTCTTGCTGCTCCTAATTGCAATTATTATGAGAGAGGAACTACATCTCTACCTCTCTATGTTTCCAATACGATAAAATTGCAAGAAACTGTTTATACTATGCATTGGCCTTTACTTGATGTGCGTGAATTATTCTTTTATGACATGCCGATGCATAGGAAGAGAGTTAGACTTTGTCATTGCATGATATATGTTGCTTTGTGCTCACTACTAAATTACAAATCATTGTTAATTAAAATTGGCTTTGATATACCTTGGGATCCGGGTGGATCAATTACTTGAGCACTTTATGCCTAGCTTAATGGCTTTAAAGAAAGCGCTGCCTGGGAGACAACCCGGAAGTTTTAGAGAGTCATTTTATTCTGTTGTGTGCTTTTAAAAAGTTTAAAAACTAAAAAATATAGAGGGGAACCTAACAAATTTCAAAAAGAAAAGTGAAAGTGAGAAAGACGAACACCATTGAAGTGGGGGACGTCCTTGAACTTTGTTCATGCCCATGGAAACTTTGTGAATCTTGATTATAGATAATTTTCAACAAAAATAATTATCCCCTTGTACAAATCCATTGTATTATAAAAATAATGTGCCAAGATTTACCTTTAGGATGTTTAAATTGCTTGTTTGGTGTGTGCTGTGCAAAAACAGAAATTTTGCTGTAGTGTTTGAATTTATATATTTTACTGGAATGTGCAAAAATTCTGAAAATTTTACACAGTACTTCTATACAAATTGTTTATTTTTTCCTAATTTTCAGAATTTTGGAGTTACAGAAGTATATGTTTCATTTGTATCTTCACAGACTGTCCTGTTTTCACAGATTGTTGTTATAGTTTCTTTATTTGCGTATGTTTGAAATCTTGTTGAACCCCATTGATTTGGGAGCCATAGAATTCTGATAGCATACAGTGGGTAATGTTTGATTATAATTATACAATAATGTTACAGCGGGACATGATGGGATTTGATGTTATATGTACTAACCCCTCTAATAAAAAGTTTGGTTAAGTTTTGTGTGGATGAAGTTTTCGAAGATCGAGGAGGTATCGATATGAGGAGAATAAGGAGAGGCAAGAGTTCAATCTTGGGGATGCCCAAGGCACCCCAAGTAAATATTCAAGGAGACTCAAGCGTCTAAGCTTGGGGATGCCCCGGAAGGCATCCCATCTTTCTTCGACAATTATCGGTATGTTTCGGTTTTTGTTTTGTTCACATGATATGCGTAAATTCTTGGAGCGTCGTGTGCTTTTTCTTTTTCTTTTTCTTTTAATAATGCACCATGCTGGTATGAGATAGTCCTTGGTTGATTTATAGAATGCTTTATGCACTTCACTTATATCTTTTGAGTATGGCTTTATAGAATGCTTCATGTGCTTCACTTAATTATTTGAAGTTTGGATGCCTGTTTCTCTACATATAGAAAACCGTTATTTGTAGAATGCTCTTTTGCTTCTTTTATATTTATTAGAGCATGGGCAAGTCTTTTCTATAAAGAATTAAACTCTCATGCTTCACTTATATCTTTTTAGAGAGTCAATAGGAATTGGTCATTCACATGGTTAGTCATAAAATCCTACATAAAACTTGTAGATCACTGAATATGATATGTTTGATTCCTTGCAATAGCTTTCCGATATCAAGATGGTAATATGTGGGTGTACTAGTGAATGATTGTGGTTTAGTAAGAATATTGGTGTTAAGGTTTGTGATTCCCGAAGCATGCATGTATAGTTATGCAACGAAGTTATATCCTACTCATGTTAGTATCCAATGTTAATTATTCGCAATGCATGATTATGACCGTTGTCGTTCTCTGGTTGGTCGCTTCTCAATCTATTTGCTAGCCTTCACCTGTACTAAGCGGGAATACTGCTTGTGCATCCAAATCCTTAAACCAAAGTTGTTCCAGATGAGTCCACCATATCTACCTATATGCGGTATTACTCTGCCGTTCCAAGTAAATTTGCATGTGCCACCTCTAATCATTCAAATAAGCATCTGTTTTGTGTGCCCGTACCGCTCATGGAGCGGCAGTGGGTGGTCAGTTTCTTCCATGCTAAGCGGGTTATTCTCACGATGGGTGTTTATTCACTTGTCATTGCACGAGAGAGGCTGGTAATTGGGATGCCCAGTCCTGTTGTCAAAATCCAATTATAAATGCAACAAACTCCCCTGAAAGTTGATTGTATGGAGGGCACCCGAGGATTTGGCTAGCCATGGATTGTGTTCGAATGGTTGAGGGGGAGTAAACTTTACCTTTCCGCTTGGGAACCGCCTATAATGTGTTTAGCATGGAAGATATTGAGAACCCTCGGTCGTGACGTTGACAGGAAAAGTACACCTCTCAAAATGTTTTCATCTCTGATTTAAGCTTCGAGCTCTGGCACCTCTGCAAATCCATGCTTCCATCTGTGAAGGGCTTATCTATTTACTTTATGTTATTTTACTTTTATTGTTGAGTCATCACCTTCTCATTCAAGCACCAGTTGGAGAGCACTATTGTCATTTTTATGCATTGAGTATAGTTAATGTTATGTACATCGTGACTGGATCAATGATTGAGCATGACGGGCTAGGGATAGCATTCTTTAGCATTTTTATTCTGAAAGGCATGATTGTTTGTTGGTATGCCTGAGTATTGATGTCTTTATATAAAATTATAGACTATTGCTTTGAATCACTCGTGTCTTAATATTCATGCCATGATTAGACTATATGATCAAGATTATGCTAGGTAGCATTCCTCATCAAAAATTATTTTTTATCATTTACCTACTCGAGGACGAGCAGGAATTAAGCTTGGGGATGCTGATACGTCTCCGTCGTATCTACAATTTTTGATTGTTTCATGCCAATATTCTACAACTTTCATATACTTTTGGCAACATTTTATATGATTTTCTTGGACTAACATATTGATCCAGTGCCCAGTGCCAGTTCCTCTTTGTTGCATGTTTTTTTGTTTCGCAGAAAATCCATATCAAACAAAGTCCAAACGCAATAAAAATTTATGAAGATTTATTTTGGAATATATGTGATTTTTGGGAAGAAGAATCAACGCGAGACGATGCCCGAGGAGACGACAAGCCTGGAGGGCGCCCCTCTGGGCACGCCTAGGGGGCTTGTGGCACCCCTGTAAGTCGGTTGGAGGTGTCCTTTGGCCGCAAGGAAGCTAATGTCCAGATAAAAATCCCCTCAAAATTTCAGCCCAATCGGAGTTACGGATCTCCGGAAATTTAAGAAACGGTTTTCGGCCAGAAAACAGGAACGTGAAATAGAAGAGAACAAAGAGAGAGATCCAATCTCGGAAGGGCTCCTGCCCTCCGGGAGTCATGGCGGCCATGGACCAGAGGGGAAACTCTCCTCCCATCTAGGGGGGAGGCCAAGGAAGAAGAAGAAGGAGGGGGGCTCTCTCCCCCTCTCTCCCGGTGGCGCCGGAACACCGCCGGGGCAACCATCGTGACGACGATCTACACCAACAACTTCACCGCCGTCAACTCCAATTCTCTCTCCCTCTATGCAGCGGTGTAACACCTCTTCTCCCCGCTGCAATCTCTACTTAAACATGGTGCTTAATGCTACATATTGTTATCCAATGATGTGTTGCCATCCTATGATGTTTGAGTAGATTCATTTTGTCCTATGGGTTGATTGATGATCGTGATTAGTTTGAGTTGTATGTTTTATTTTGGTGCTGTCCTATGGTGCCCTCCGTGTCGCGCAAGCGTGAGGGATTCCCACTGTAGGGTTTGCAATACGTTCATAATTCTCTTATAGTGGGCGGCTAGAGTGACAGAAGCTTACACCCGAGTAAGGGGGTTGTTGCCTATGGGAGTAAAGGGGACTTGTTACTTAATGCTATGGTTGGGTTTTACCTTAATGATCTTTGGTAGTTGCGGATGCTTGCTAGAGTTCCAATCATACGTGCATATGATCCAAATACGGAAAGTATGTTAGCTCATGCCTCTCCCTCATATAAAATTGCAATAATGATTACCAGTCTAGTTATCGATTGCCTAGGGACAAATCCTTCTCTTGTGTTACAAAAGCTTTCTACTAAACAATTAACTTTTATTATCTTGCAATTTACTTTTATTCTTGCAAAGTACTCCTAGTTTTATTCTTGCAAAGTAGCTCTAGCATTACACCTACAAAGTACTTCTAGTTTCATTTGTTCTAGGTAAAGCAAACGCTAAGTGTGCGTAGAGTTGTATCGGTGGTCGATAGAACTTGAAGGGAATATTAATTCTACCTTTAGCTCCTCGTTGGGTTCGACACTCTTATTTATCGAGAAAGGCTACAACTGATCCCCTATACTTGGGGGTTATCAAGACTTTTTCTTGCCAACTGGGTTAGAGATGGTGCTGACAAAGGTAGCCCACAGAGGATATATACCGTCAATCAGATAGTAGCCCATGCTGTACTCATGTCCATTGACAGTAGAATGGCAAGGAGGAGTTTTTCCTTCATTCAGTCTCGCAAACAATGGTGATGGCTGCAGCACATTGATGTCATTGTGAGACCCGACATGCCAAAGAAAGCGTGCCAAATCCAATGATCATGCGATGCAACTGTTTCAAGTATGATGGTGGGCTTCTTAACATGACCCTAATATTGCCCTTGTAAAGCCTTCAGCTACAGTTCTTCCATTTCCAATGCATGCAGTAAAGAGATCCAAGCAAACCTGGCCACCCTCTAGCTTCTGAGATTGCCAAGAGCCTCTCGGTGTCTGCCACAGTTGGTTCTCTCAGGTACTGAGGTCCAAACACCTCGACCACGGCAGTTGCAAACCTGACCATGGCATCTCCGCATGTGCCCTCAGACACTCGTAGGTACTCGTCCCATGAATCAGCGTCCGTGCCATATGCAGGCATCCGGAGTGCGGCTGTGCACTTCTGGTAACCAGAGAAGCCAATCGTTCCCACATGTCTTGCGCATCCGAAAACGCCGGCGAAAATGGTCAGTGAAGAGTGCATCGGGGGCAAAGTAGTCGACCATCAGTGTCAAATGGCCGCGCGCCCTCTTGCGGTTGAGCACTCGATGACCCTTGATCGATTCCTTGAAATTGAGAACATGCTCCTCCGCATGCTTTGCGTCTTTAAGGACCGGCTACATCATCGTTGTCTCATCCGTGTAGTCCTCCTCGTCGGACGAGCCGTCGGACAAATCAACATAGTGTTCGTATATGTACTCCAAATCTGAATCCATTGCTTGAAAGAAGAAGGGAAAACTTTTTTAGCTCCGGCAATTCATCGAATAGAGTCCGGGCATGGTGAGTATAGCAGTAGTGGATGGTACCTGGCGGGGCGGTCGGAGGAGAGGTGTTAAATGGCGACGGATAAGAGGCGGGGTGGAGCCTGGCTGGAACGCTGGAGGTGACGGAGACGTAGAGTTCCGGCAGGGGTGTGGTGTGGCGGCCAGGGTGGTGGAGCGACAGCGAAGGCAAGAGAGAAAGAAGGAAGGAGAGAAAGTACGTCCAGACAGCTCAGTGGACTGATACAGGTCTGCGTTGGATGGGAAACCGCGTCTGGACCGCGCAGTCTGGATGGTTGCGGGCGGTTTGAGGGTCCGCCTTGGAGATGCCCTAACATAGACTAGTAACATATGCATGTAGACCATCGTGCGCTTGGCGCGCTGTCCACGAAGATCAGCGTCAATGTCGCACCATCTGCGAAGATGACCGTCCGCCCTATGGTTGCTCCAGTCGACGACAATAACAAGGACGCTAATGCCGACGGGCAATACCCTAGACGACGCGACTGTGAAGAAGTGGAAGGAGCCGTCCACTCTGACACCTTTGCTACTTGTGAGCTGCGTTGGGATTTTCACCCAAAGAGGAAGGGTGAAGTAGTATAGTAGAGATATGTATTTCCCTCAGTGAGAACCAAGGTTTATCAAACCAATAGGAGAATCACGCAAAGCCTCGTGAACAGCACCTGCACACACAAAAGCAAATACTTGCACCCAACGCGGGCAAGAGGGTTATCAATCCCCTTGAACTCGTTACTTGCAAGGATTAAATCTTGCATAGGCAAATTTGTAAATTGCAAAACAAAAGAAAAGTAAATAAATTGAAGCAAGGTATTTTTAGTTTTTTTTAATATGTTTAAAGTAGTCCCGGGGGCCATAGTTTTCACTAGAGGCTTCTCTCTCGAACACATAGCATACGGTGGGTAAACAAATTACTGTTGGGCAATTGATAGAAAAGCACATAGTTATGACGTTATTCATGGCAATGATCACATATATAGGCATCACATCCGTGACAAGTAGACCGACTCCTGCCTGCATCTACTACTATTACTCCACCAATCGACCGCTATCCAACATGCATCTATGGTATTAAGTTCATGACAAACAGAGTAACGCTTTAAGCAAGATGACATGATGTAGACAAAGTAAACTCAATCAATATGAATAAACCCCATCATTTTATACTTAGTATGCGGTGGTAGAGATCAATAGAAGAAGTCAAAAAGAAGAAAGTCTTGCATCAACTCGGCGGATCAACGGACTATGGAGATGTCCATCATTTGATATCAATGCGAGGAGTAGGGATTGCCATGCAATGGATGCACTAAGAGCTATAAGTGTATGAAATCCCAACGAAAACTAAGTGGGTGTGCATCCAGCTTGCTTGCTCATGAAGACATAGGGCATTTGAGTGAGCCCATCATCGGAATATACAAGCCAAGTTCTATAACGAAATTTTTCCACTAGTATATGAAAGTGACAACATAGGAGACTCTCTATATGAAGAACATGGTGCTACTCTGAAGCACAAGTGTGGAAAAAGGATAGTAACATTGCCTCTTCTCTCTTTATCTCTAATTTTTTTTCTCTTTTTTAAGTTGGGCTCTTTTTGGCCTCTTTTTTTCTTCCCCCTTTTTTTTAATTTTTAGTCCGGAGTCTCATCCCGACTTGTGGGGGAATCATAATCTCCATCATCCTTTCCTCACTAGGACAATGCTCTAATAATGATGATCATCACACTTTTATTTACTTACAACTCGATATTACAATATGACTCTATATGAATGCCTCTGGTAGTGTACCAGGATGTGCAATGATCTAGCGTAACATGTATAATAATGATGAACGGTGGTTGTGCCACAAAAATCAGGGCAGCTCTATATGATCATGCAAAGCAATATGATGATGAACACACAAGTCATGTGACGGAACGGTGGAAGTTGCATGGCAATATATCTTGGAATGGCTATGGAAATGCCATAATAGGTAGGAATGTATTACGTCTCCAACGTATCTATAATTTTTGATTGTTCCGTGCTATTATAGTATCAATCTTGGATGTTTTATATGCTATTTTATATCATTTTTTGGGACTAACCTATTAACCTAGTGACCAGTGCCAGTTGTTGTTTTCTGCCTGTTTTTGGTTTTTCAGGAAATCAGTACCAAACGAAGTCCAAATGCTACGAAACTTTTTGATGATTTTTTTTGGACAAGAAAGGCCCTAGAAGCTTCGGGAGGAGGCCAGAAGCCTCACGAGGAGGCCACAAGGCAACCCCACGCGACCCCAGGGGGGCGCCCTGTTGCCTTGTGGGCCCCTCGTGGCTGCTTTTGACCTAATTCCACCTCTATAAATTCTCAAATATTGGGAAACCAACAGAGAGCCCCACAAAATAACTTTTCCACCGCCGCAAGCTTTTGTTCTTCCGCGATCCCATCTGGAGGCCTTTTCCGGCACCCTGCCGGAAGGGGAATCGATCACGGAGGGCTTCTACATCAACCTTGCTACCCTCCGATGATGTGTGAGTAGTTTACCACGGACCTACGGGTCCATAGCTAGTAGCTAGATGGCTTCTTCTCTCTCTTTTATCTTCAAAACAATGTTCTCCTCGATCTCCTTGGAGTTCTATTCGATGTAATCTTCTTTTGCGGTGTGTTTGTTGGGATCCGATGAATTGTGGGTTTTTGATCAGATTATTCATGAGAAATATTTGAGTCTTTTCTGAATTCTTTTATGCATGATTGTTATAGCTTTGTATTTCTCTCCGATCTATCCATTTGGTTTGGCCAACTAGATTGATTTATCTTGCAATGGGAGAGGTGCTTTGTAATGGGTTCAATCTTGCGGTGTTCTATATCCCAGTGACAAAGTAGGGGACAAGACACGTATTTGTATTGTTGCCATTAAGGATAAAACGATAGGGTTTATTCATATTAATTGGGTTTACTTTGTCTACATCATGTCATCTTGCTTAAGGCGTTACTCCGTTTTCATTAACTTAATACCCTAGATGCATGCTGGATAGCGGTCGATGGGTGGAGCAATAGCAGTAGATGCAGGCAGGAGTCGGTCTACTTGTCTCAGACGTGATGCCTATAGACATGATCATTGCCTTGAATATCGTCATAACTATGCGCTTTTCTATCAATTGCCCAACAGTAATTTGTTTACCCACCGTATGCTATGTGCTACTTGTGAGCTGCGCTGGGATTTCCTCGAAGAGGAGAGGATGATGCAGTACAGTAGAGATAAGTATTTCCCTCAGTTAAGAACCAAGGTAATCAATCCAGTAGGAGAACCACATAGAACCTCGTTAGGAGCACCTACACACACAAAAGCAAATACTTGCACCCAACGCGAACAAGAGGGTTGTCAATCCCCTTGGCGGTTACTTGGAAGGATTAATTCTGATAGTGACAGATAGATAAATAAATTGCAAAACAAAATAAAAGAAATAAAATTGCAGTAAGGTATTTTTGGATTTTATATATGATGGATAAATGACCCGGGGGGCATAGTTTTCACTAGAGGCTTCTCTCTCGAACACATAGCATACGGTGGGTAAACAAATTACTGTTCGTCAATTGATAGAAAAGCGCATTGTTATGACAGATTCATGGCAATGATCATGTATATAGGCATCACGTCCGAGACAAGTAGACCGACTCCTACCTGCATCTACTACTATTACTCCACCCATCGACCGCTATCCATCATGCATCTAGGGTATTAAGTTAATGAAAACAGAGTAACGCCTTAAGCAAGATGACATGATGTAGACAAAGTAAACTCAAGCAATATGAATAAGCCCCATCGTTTTATTCTTAATGGCACCAATACAAATACGTGTCTTGTCCCTTTCTGTCACTGGGATAGAGCGCCGCAAGATTGAACCCATTACAAAACACCTCTCCCATTGCAAGATAAATCAATCTAGTTGGCCAAACCAAACGGATAGATTGGAGAGAAATACAAAGCTATAACAATCATGCATAAATAAGTTCAGAAAAGACTCAAATATTTCTCATGAATAATCTGATCATCAACCCACAATTCATCGGATCCCAACAAACACTACTGCATGCGATCGCTAACGTGACACATGAATCAGAGACCCCGCGACCAAGCTGTGTGCGATGCATGAATCGCAAACGGTGTCGTAAAAAAACCATCCCAAATAAGACAAACTGTTTGCGATGCCGGAGACATCAAAAACGATTCAGATTAGAGACGCGTGTGCGATACGTGGCATACGGTTGATCCATACGAACTGTTTGCGATATGCCAGAACAACAAACATGGTCAGCCAGTTCGTGCTGTGTGTGATACGCGGCATACAGTTCACTTGGATGAACTGTTTGTGATTACCCAACACAACAGAAATGGGCAGCCAGTTCGTGGTGTGTGCGATACATGGCATACAGTTCACTCGGATGAACTGTTTGTGATTACCCAACACAACAAAAACGGTCAGGCAGATCAAGGTGTGTGCGATATACATCATGCGGTTCACTCGGATGAACTGTTTGCGATTACCCAACACAACAGAAACGGTTCAACTTAACAAGATGTGTGTGATACATGGCAAACAGGTCAGTAATCAGAAATGTGTGGGAAGACCGATAACAACACAGATGATTCCTGCTAATAACTCGTGTGTGTTGTGGGCAAACGCTTGCTGGTAAACAATTGTCAGCGATTGATGAAATCATCACCGACGGGTTCATTAGTTTAATCCGTGTGCGATGTGATTTGCTTAGTCTGCAGTCTGCACAACATCTACGCTCTCTGTCTACAGAACAACAACATATATACTTATAAGGGCATGATTGCATAACCAAATTAAACATCCAATTACATAACTGACTACACACATAACATTTGCACACACCAAAGTAAACAACTACATGCATAATAATCTAGGATAAACGATCACATCTAATCATCATCTACTTCTTCTTGTGACGCTTGCCATTGTTGCTCTGCTGGTGGCTCGATCCCTCGTCGTCTACGGGAAGGAGGCACTCCCTCATGTCGACGATCCGCCTGTGCATCTCGTAGCATGTGTACACGCTCTTGGCTACAAACTTGAGGTGAGGTTCATCCAGTCTCCACACCCAGGCACCGTGCCAGGATCTAGGATTTCTCCTGGAACCATCCTTCATGTTTTCATAGTAGGGGTCGATTATGGTGGCGGTGAGTTCAACCAGGGAGTCCATCTTTGTGCTTCCCTAGACTCTGTAGTGGCCACGGATGTTGACAAGCTTCGGGCAGGCCAAGCCCGAAATCTTGAGCGCTTTTACATCGTTGACGGTGTCCACCATAGCGAACTTGTAGTCGGGGCTCTCGACAAACCTGGTGAAACGCTCGCAAGCACTTGTGGCCAGGCAGTAGTGGTAGATGAGGACGTGATGGCCCACGCACAACTGGGTGACGGCAACCGCCTGATCAACCCCGGGACGACCGCCGGTGTACTGGAGGTCGAAGCTGACCACTTTGTACTTGTCGTCATTTGCAAGCAACTGCTCCATGGTGTTGACGGAGTCCTCCACCATGGCCGGGTCGATGGTGTACACCACCGTGAGTTCCTTTTCCCTCACGTGGGTGTTCACACGATGCACGCCGTACTCCATTGGAGCGCCACTGGATATCCTCTCTCTCTATGTGTCGTCGTGGGTGTGCTTGTTGTGTTGTGGGGCGCGATCGAAAGGTTGAAGAGACTAAGGTTATAATGGCCGTGGGAACAAATGGGGAGGCCAAACGGCCTGGAGTATCGGCGCGCGCGGATGGCAGTTGTTGCAGCGCGTAACTGCATCGTGCCGCACGTATTAACTGCATCGTGGCGACACGCGCTGACGCAACCACATGCATATGGCGCCCAAAACATGATCGTGCGCCGGCCCCAACCGCTGAAAGAGCGCGCGCGGAGGGACGCGAGCAAAGCGCGCCGCGGCTGCCTCAACGTCGAGCAGAGCGCGCGAAGGGATGTGAGCATAGCGCACGGTGGTCGCCTAAATGGCGAGCAACCACCTGCGTATAGCAGTTCTAGTCAACCGTCTGGCACGCGTGGGAGGCGAGACGACCCATCCATCGGACACGCTGACACACTGATCAATCCTAAACGTGTTCACACCGATCAAATTACCACGTAATGAGTAAATGCAAATCTGTTCACACCGATCAAACCTAAACGTGTTCCCACTTAGCACTGGGCTATAAAAACTAGTACCCACTCAAAAATTACTGCACATTCCTCTCCTCATCACCAAAAAAATAGGTCTTTCCTCTTAAGACGTTCCTTGCGTCTGCCATGGCCGGTAGGAGGAGTTCTAGGTTGACATATAATCAGGGAGCAAAGACCAAGGCCGCGGAAGCACTAGAGAGGTCCCGCCGCAACGGGGCAGCCGCAGCAGAGATGTCCTACCGCACTGCGGGGCCCTCGAACGAGCTTCACGGGCAGGCGAGGGCTCTCACAAGTGCTCTCACCGCGTCGGCGAACTCGACGAGCTGGCGGGGCTGAAGTCCTTAGCCAGCGATGACGACATTCTCACTGGCCTAATTAACCAGAGGAGCTGCTCGCCGGCTTGGAGAAGCTGCTCGAGATTAGCGATGCCTCGGTTGATAAGGTGACCGGCCTCGTCCTGAAACTCATGGGTGACAATGTGAAGCTCCACGAGGAGCTCAACAAGCAGAAGGAGGAGGCCACCGACTGGAGGGAGCTGTATGAGAAGATCGTTGCCTCACGGATGACGCTGACAGCCGTCGTCCATGAACTTGGGGATGACTTGAAGAAGCTCCGCATCGAGCGCGAGCGGCAGGTGGAGGAATCCATGGCTGCTGTCAAGAAAAGTCATGAGGATGTGAAGAAGGAGCTGGAAGAACTCCTCGCCAAGCGATCCATCGAGAAGTAGAGAGCAGCGACTTCCTTCTTCCTCTTTTTTTCTTCTTCTTCTCTTGCCCCTGTTCTTTCGGGCGTTGCCGCATGTGGCATTTTAAATTGGAAATTATCTGGGATATGTAAGATAATTATTATCCGTTGCCATTGTCAATTTGTCATCATATTATTTCGTTCGTAACCTCGTAGGTACATCTATACGAGTCGAAAACAGGCTAAAATTCACGTTCTCAGCGAGGCAGGAACAAAACAATGCTAGCTATCGTTGAGCGGGGCCATGGGATCACAAGCTAACACCTTTCGTCCAGGTGCATTAACCGCATGTTAAACAGCGGCTCGGCCGCCATTAATGGAGAAGTTGGGAGCGAGGCGGCGGCTGGAGGTCAAAGAGCTCGCTTCCCGGTGAGCCTGCTTGGCCGCCATTAATGGAGAAGTTGGGAGCAAGGCGGTGGGTGGAGGTCAAAGAGCTCGCTTCCCGGTGAGCCTCCGCGGCAGACAGCTCGCACGGGTCCCGTCGAGCCTACGTGGCGGACTGCTCGCACGCGTCCCGTCGAGCCTGCGCGGCGGACTACTCGCACGCGTCCCGTCGAGCCTGCGCGGCGGACTTCTCGCACTCGACCCGTCTAATTAAACAGCTGCACGCATGCCACCTAGTATGGTCAAATTTTTGCACAAAATACAAAGAGAACCAATAAACCAGGACCGAGGTAGTACTCTCCAATAAAAAGAGGGACGTGTGGCCGCACGTAAATGGTTAGTGGAATGCCCACGGTTCAAACAATACAACCGTTTGCGATATTAACGTGTCATCTATTTGTTCCAAAATGCCTACATTGGCTATTAATGTGTGCGCCTTGTCTCAAATTGGACTATTTTTTTACCATGGCATGTATGTGCCATATAATGACACTATGCCAAGTTTCATGAATTTCGGGTGAGTTTTGGAATTACGGGGATTTAAAAACTGAGATTCTCAATGTTTGAAGCCGAGCCAGGACGCCGAGATGTTTGTAATTCATTCCCATTTCTTGCATGGGACCTAAACATGCACCCAAGGACACATGTATGGTATTTGAATCCATTTTGGTGCACTAGAGCATGTGCTTGTAATTCAAATTTGAATTATGGGGATTAAATGCCTAGAAAACTCAATTAATGTATACAAAGGCCAAACGAACCCTGAATAATTCCATATTTCAGCGCGAATCTCCTGTTGGTATACGTTGCCTGTAGAAAAAAAATACATGGCGAGAAGAGGCAGCGACGATTGTTGTTTCGCCCACAAGGGTGACAAGTTCCCTGTCGGAACCACGAGGCTTCTTGCTAGAAGCTCCGGTTTGTAAGAGGCTTGTACCAAAACTTGCCCCAAAATGGACAAAAAATTTACCACGGCATATATGTGACATGTCATGACATGATGCCAAGTTTCACGATTTTTGGGTGAGTTTTTGATTTACGGGGATTTAAAAACAGCGATTCTCAATGTTTGAGGCCGAGCCTGTACGCCGAGATGTTTGTAATTCATCCCCATTTCTTGCATGTGACCTAAACATACACCCAAGGACACATGTATAGTTTTAAGCCATTTTGGTGCACTGGAGCATGTGCTTGTAGTTCAAATTTGAATTATGTGCCTAGAAAACTCAATTAATATATGTATAAAAAGGCCAAACGAACCCTAAATAATTCAATATCTCGGTGTGAATCTCCTGTTGGTCTATGTTGCCTGTAGAAGAAAAATACAAGGCGAGAAGAGGCAGCGATTGTCGTTTCGCCTATAGGGGTGACACGTTCTCTATCGGAACCACGAGGCTTCTTGCTAGAAGCTCCGGTTTGTAAGAGGCGTGTACCAAAACTTGCCCCAAATTGGACAATTATTTTTACCATGGCATATATGTGCCATGTCATGACACGATGCCAAGTTTCATGAATTTTGGGTGAGTTTTGGGTTTACCAGGATTTAAAAACCGATATTCTCAGTGTTTGAGGCCGAGCCAGTACACCGAGATGTTTGTAATTCATACCCATTTCTTGCATGGGACCCAAACATGCACCCAAGGACACATGTATGGTTTTTGAAGCCATTTTGGTGCACTGGATCATGTGCTATGCTTGTAGTTCAAATTTGAATTATGGACATTAAAATGCCTTGAAACCTCAATTGATGTATAAAAAGGTCAAACGAACCCTGAATAATTCCATATTTCAGCACAAATCTCCTATTGGTCTATGTTGCCCGTAGAAAAAAATACAAGGTGAGAAGAGGCAGCGATTGTCGTTTCGCCCACAAGGGTGACACGTTCCCTATCGGAGGCTTCTTGCGAGAAGCTCCGGTTTGTAAGAGTCTTGTACCAAAACTTGCCCCAAATTGGTCAGTTTTTTTACCATGGCATATATGTGCCATGTCATGACACCATGTAAAGTTTCATGAATTTCAGGTGAGTTTTGGATTTATGGGGATTTAAAAACCAAGCTTCTCATTGTTTGAGGCCGAGCCAGGACGCCGAGATGTTTGTAATTCATCCCCATTCCTTGCATGTGACCTAAACATGCACCCAAGGACAAATATATGATTTTTCAACCCATTTTGGTGCACTAGAGCATGTATTTGTAGTTCAAATTTGAATTTTGCACATTAAATGCCTAGAAAACTCTATTATAATGTATAAAAAATGCCAAATGAACCTTGAATAATTTAAAGCAGTTCTGTTCAACCGTCTAGCACCCGTGGGTAAGCACTGTGCGCACGCGTCGTGCTAGCTCGCACTTCCTTCTTTCCCAAGTTTTCCATCTTAATGGTGTTATATATGCAAACATGCTACCGTTTTCCGCCACTCCCCCAATCGGTTTCCCGCCACTCCCCCCAAATTGGTTTTCCACCACTCCCCACCATCGGTTTCCCGCTGCCATGTCAGTGGGCAAAGAGGGCTAGGCGGCAACACACCGGCCATACCGCAGTATACCATTCCAAGCATGAAAATCCGGTGAAGCGCCGCCACCGTCATCAACCTCCTTGACGAGGAGAACGAGCCAGAGCAGGCCGGAGAGCCAGAACGGCCATGCGCCGCCGAGCAAGAGCGGCAGCGCGCCGCCGAGCGTGAGCGGTATCATCGCGCCCAGTGCTTGAGCGGGCCAATGTCTACACATGTGTTCATCACCGCCCATGGAGCGGAGCGGAGCAAGAGTGGCAAAGCGCTGCCGCGCAAGAGCGGGAGAACGCCCCCGCGCATTAGGTGCAGTGCGCCGCACTATCTGAGCGGAGCCGTGTAAGCATCTTGTTGACTCAACCACTCGAGAGGCCGTTTCCAGGGCCGGTAAGCATCTCGATTCCCCGCCAGGAATGGGCAGATGCCGTCAGCGCCATAATTGCACCGGACGAAACTCGCACTACTAGAATCCGCCACCACGACGCCAACAGGCTGGTCGATTGGCTCTTCGACCTCCTCGGCCCCCCCAGGTGCCGCCAACGACGAAGTAGAGCAAAATACTCGTTGCGGCTGGGAATCGACTGCCGCCGACGAAATATCCTGGGCGGAGATCGATATTGCGGTACAGCAGTTCCGCGAGCGTATCAGACAAGAGTGGTTTAGGCCCTGTACCAATTCATGCTCAACCAAGAGTTCCCGTAGGTTTAGGCCCTGTTTGTATCGGTTTTGGCCCTATTTTTCACAATTAACTGGGCAACTATCTTGTTCTTAATTAATGAAAAGGCAAAGCTTTTGCTTCTTCCGGCTAGTGGTTTTAAGTAGTTAAAAAATAATGTAAGTTTGAATGGAAGTGGTCCGGTATGAAAAGATTGCACACAGTTTCTAAAAGCACAAACGTGTGTGATAGTAAGGAGTAGGTCCCACGCGGTGACTATCGGTAAACGCCTTAAACGCGAGGAGGCAACTCTTATCAGCAAGGGGCAGCTTCCCATCCGCTAGCCTAGTCGAATAGAACACACAAGCGAGCTTGGGGCTGGAGCAGTCTAAGGATGGGTGACCGGGTGGGAAGTTGCTATATCTCAAGCTTCATTTTGAGCACCATGATACGGTCATTACACACATTTAGCATCTAAATGTGTCTGTAGTGACCTGTCATGTCGATTAAATAAATCTTGAGATACTTGTTTTGAAAATTTGGAGAATGATGTTTTTTGTTATTTGTTGTTTTGAAAAATCAGAGAATGATCGAGATTGATCTGTGGGCCCGCCACGTTATATCCTTTGACACACAACGTTCGAGATCTGTGGGCCCGCACATTCTATCCTTTGACCCACAACGTACTTGTTTTCAAAATTTGGAGAATGATGTTTTTTGTTATTTGTTGTTTTGAAAAATCGGAGAATGATCGAGATTGATCTGTGGGCCCGCCACGTTCTATCCTTTGACCCACCACGTTTGAGATCTGTGGGCCCGCACATTCTATCCTTTGACCCACAACGTACTTGTTTTGAAAATTTGTCTGTAGTGACCTGTCAACGTACGAGAAGGGTTTGACCATGACGGTTTCCTCTTGGTATAGGTCACGACATGTCAGACCAAATTTAGTTGGGGAACATTTGTTCGATTCCCTCCTGCCGGCTCAAAGTTGGGGAACCGACATCATACGTAACGTGGCTTCCTCGGGGTACGGTGTTCGGTTTATAATGCAGCTGGTGCCCCATCGAAGTTGTGCATTGGGGATTTGAACACATCACACACCACCACCCATATATACATATATTTGGGCCGCATGCAAGGTACGTATAGGGTCTTCTCATCGACCCCGTCTCCCATGTGCGGTTTTCAACGACACGCCTATCTGTGGGCCTGGTCTATATATATCATCCCTTTGGCCGACAACAAGGGGGTTTGGCCATGAATGGATTCCTCTTGGTTCGTGTTACTGCGGATCATGGTGACATGTCCGAGCAAAAAGTTTGAGCTGATGCGTTCTCAGGATTCCCTCCCATGCGCTCGAAATGGTTGTTTGGATCGACACCCTACGTACGTCGACGTCGTCCTTAATTACTACCTACCTTTCATGGGGGTTGTCCATTTCGTGAGGTAGGCGCCACATCAAAATTGTACATTAATGGGTATTTAAAACACATCACCCTTCCAACATACATCAATTTGGGCCCCATGCAGGTGGTTCTGGTTTTATGGCCCCTCTCGTGTGGTTTACGGTGATGGTCCAATCTATGGGCCCGAGCGGTCTATTATATCCCTTTTTGACCGACAACAACAGTGGTTGTTTGGCCAAGATAGATTCACTTGGTCCGTCTTATGGTAGATCATGCATGCATGCCCGACCAAAGTATGAGTACGGGAAAGTTTCAGGTGATACTACGGTTTGGGTGATACCATGCTACCGACTTCTGGGCCGTTGGATCTTAGATCCGACGGTATCTGAGTAGCTCTTGTATCTGTACGCAATTTTAAGACTCTTGAATGATTTTTTTGCAAAATGTTCTAGAGCTCCCAGTGGCCACCGGATCTGAGATCCAACGGCTCCCAGAAGCCCGTATCATGGTATCACCTAAACATCGGTATCACCTGATATTTCCCGCCGACACGAAGTGGGGGTGGGGCAGGCACCTAGCTACGACCTTAACCCGCCATTATAATATCCAAGGGGGCTTTCCGGTTTGCGAGGGAGGTGCCACATCAAAGTTGTGCATTGTGTATTTAAACATCACACCCTTTATTCCTACATATATTTGGCCACTTCCAGGTGGTTGTTGTCTTCTGGCCCCTCTCACCCGATCTTCGACGACGCGCCTACCCGTGGGCCCGCGCGTCAAAGTTGTGCATTGGGAATTTGAACATCACACACCACCCTTTTCATACATATATATTTGGGCCACATGCTATTGTGGTTGTCTTCTTACCCTCTCTCGCATTTTTTCTTGCCAAATGGTGCTATATAAAATAGCAGATGCCTCGGATTAAAACCTGCGTGCGAACGTATGCGTAACGGACACGGGTGCACTGGCTTAACCGTGTGCGAAGCTCGTGCCCTGTAAAATTGCCATGACTTCGCAAGCGCCGGCAAGGTTGAAGGGTACTGTGTACAGGATATTTAGGATGAGAATTCCACGTATGCGTCTGAAAATTAGGACGAACCATGTGCGATAAACCAGCTAGCTAGAAATCTCAAAAAAAGCTACCCGCCTTGAGCGATGCAAAAATTGGTGGTTCCGCAGCTTTTCCTTATTATCATACACAATTATTATGTTTGGACCGTGTGCGATCTGGTTGCTCCCGCCCCGCTTCATTTTCTTTACCCAAATTTTAGTTGACGCGGTATTTCAACCGCCGCCCTCACACCTCCACCACCGACCTCATAGTAAAATTCCAGTAGCCGAGGCATTTGAACCGTCGCCCTCCCTCGTCCACCACCATCTCCACCCACCAACACTAAAATTTTCAGTAGCTGCGGCATATCCTCAAACACCACCCGCCCTAACCCCGTCCCCCCTCCACACTCTACACCCCCCCGCTTGAACCCTAGCTCACCGCCGCCACCACCAACCCCTGCTGGTCTGCCCGTGCCTCCTAGCTTAGATAAGTTCAGGTTACCCACCAATTCCCATACCCTCGCCGCCCAGAGTTTTTAGATGAGGCCTGCGGTGTCCCTCCCCCCCCCCCAGATCCCCATCCCCTACTCCAGAGAGTCGCAGCCTAAGCCCGACCACATATCCCAGGGAGCCCGAGGAGCGTACGGCCAAAAGGAGGTCTATCATGGAATCTCCGCCGGACGATGTCGGGGTGGCCGCCGTTCGTGCCGACCTGTCGATCCCGGAGGAACACCTCGCCGCGGAATCCGGTGAGGATGTTGACTACATCGCCATGGCGAAGGCTTCACGTCAGCGGGCTCACGTATTATTGAATCTCAGGGCAGCCGGCTACGACATCAAGCTCGTCGATAGCGAAGGCTTAACGTGGGCCATGTCACAGGTTAAGTGGTCCATCCCCAACACCTCTGGTTCAACCGCCATCGATCTCTTCGAAGGCCCCGCTGCTTATCTCCTCCACCTCGCTGTCAAGGATTTGCGATCCTTGTACGCCATCGAGCCCATTATGTCATTTCTGAAGGACACATTCTACGGCGGTGGCTTGGGATCCTCAGCTGCCAAGTCAGATCTCATCGACCACGACCATGCAAAGGGCACCCACTACGGCTCTTCCAAGGTGAGACAACCCATCTGTGACATCAGGGATCGCACCCTAGGTCTGTGCTCTTCCAAGTGGAAGGATCCCATCCATGACAAGTGAGACAATATCCTATAAGCAAATCTTACTTTTTCTAGCTAGCCAACTCGTACCCATTGTTGTAGTGCCGTGTTTAATTATTTCAGTTATGCAAAAATGTAATGTTCAATATGGCTATCTGATGTTTAAGTATGAATTGTCCACTTCAGTTTCACGAATGGCTATATTTGGTTGTTTATAGTGAGTAGATGCCTTGTTTATCTGTATTTGGTTATTAGGTTGGTTGCAGTGAGCATTTGCCCAGTTTTCAAGCAGATGCCCTGTTTATCTGTATTTGGTTGTTAGGTTGGTTGTAGTGAGCATTTGTCCAGTTTTCAAGCAGATGCCTTGTTTATCTGTATTTGCTTGTTAGGTTGGTTGCAGTGAGCCTTTGTCTAGTTTTCAAGCAGATGCCTTGTTCATCTGTATTTGCTTGTTAGCTAGGTTGGTTGCAGTGAGCCTTTGTCAAGTTTTCAAGCAGGTGCCTTGTTTATCTGTATTTGCTTGTTAGGTTGGTTGCAGTGAGCCTCTGTCCAGTTTTAAATGGCTATATTAGGTTGTTATAGTGAGCATATATGCCTTGTTTATTTCAGTTATTCACAATGTGATGTTCATTATGTGCAAGTATGAACTATGCAGTTCGATTTCATCAATACCAGTTTGAACGGCTATATTTGGTTCCTGTTATGCCTGGTGAAGTTAACACATGCCCTTTATTTCAGTTTTACACATTTATGCAGTGTGATGTTTAAGCATGAGCTATGTTCTATTCATTTTCAGCAGTACCAGTTTGAATTACAATATTTGGTCCCTGTTAAGCCTCTTGTAGTTAACATTCCCTTCCATTTTTTATCTGCTTTAACATCATGCTGAAACCAACACATTCAAGCTATCATTTTGAGATGTTGTTATTTACCATGGCTATATTTGTTTGATGTTAAGCCTGTAGTACTTATCACGCCTTTCCATGTACTTACGCAGGACAACAACGGGAGTGGCCAACATTTTCCACCGAGGTTAGTTTCATCCCTCGGCTTATACTACCTCTGTTCCATAATGTAGTGCATACAAATCCACTGCTGGACACTTCTAATATTGACTTGTTGCTTGTAGGTACATATGTCCTAGGCAAAGATCCATGCCTCGACCCTTTTTGCGTATGGGGCAATGAGATATTCATGAACCGGCATCAAGTGAGGAAACTGATAAGAATTATTAGCAAAAAGATACGACTGATGGCAATTAAATTTTTTGTCTACGCTCTATCCAACACAACAGTGAGTTGTAGGATGGTTACTATGAACTCTGTAGCCTTCTCTTTTTACTGCCCAGAATGAGTTGTTAGACAACAATGTCTGAATCCTTTTCGTTTGCAGTGGTTCCCAAAGCAGTTTACTCAAGATTACCTCACAAAGTACATGACTGGTGGACATGCAATGAAGGTTAAAGTATTTCATCAAGACTACAATGAGCATCGAGAAGTCCTAATGAAGACAGTGAAGGATGGGCGGGCGGCCATCACAAGGGGTTGGCCTAGAGTCGTGCGCGCATTAGGCATGGAGGAGGGCACAATATGGGCATTCCGCTTCACCTTCTCCAGCAACCATAATGTCTTCCACCTCTCTCTTTATAGTCTTTAGTACAACTATGGTTCATCATTCTTTCCTTGCTGCTTCTGTAGTTCTTCAGTACATGTACCTGTGCATCGAATTATTCATTCGTCCTTGAACTTGTATTTGTAATAAACATGGTTTGATGTGAAATAAGTGATTGCCTACTTTCATATTGAAAATCTGGTTCAATTTCAAATTATGTGAATTTTAAATGCAGGGATTAAATTAGGGATAAATTATGATCTGCAGGCCATTACACTACACACGGTTTGCGAAAGCAAAACGCCTGTGATAAATGTCAAGATCAGACACGTTTCTTAGATCAGTACGTGTGCGATGAAACTCTACTGCACACACGATCAGACAAGAAAAAACATGTGAGATTAACAACAAGAACGCACATAGTTCCTTCTTAATAAATGTTTGTGAAAGTGACCTTATCTCACATGCTAGGCAATTATGAACTGTTTATGATGTCGTGTGCCTCATAAACGTATGCTCATAGAAGAACGCGTGCGATAGGTCTTCATCCGACACGGGTAATACGGATGAATCGTTTGGGACATTTTAGACATCTCAAACGTTTATGTACATACAAATGTGTGGGATATTCAAGCTTCGCATATGGTGTAAAATTGTGAACTATTTGTGATGGGGTGAGCATCGCAAACGTTGCAGCACAGAATAACGAGTGCAATGGTAATGCGAGCACAAACGAGTAGCAAGGATGGAGCGTTTGGGAAAGATGCGGGCATCGCATTCGCTTAGTTCTGCGAAACGTATGCTTGCGTGCTCCCTATCATGGACGGTTTCTGGGTCGTGTGGGAAGACCCCCCTATCGCACACACAGGCAAGGCGACGGTTTAAAACTGAGTCGCGGAAAGGGGTTAAAAACCGTTTGTATAGCATCTCGCTGTACCAGTGAAACACACCGCAAAACAAGATTACATCGAATAGAACTCCAAGGAGATCGAGGGGAACATTGTATTGAAGATCAAAGAGAGAGAAGAAGCCATCTAGCTACTAGCTATGGACCCGTAGGTCTGTGGTAAACTACTCGCACATCATCAGAAGGGCAGCAAGGTTGTTGTAGAAGCCCTCCGTGATCGATTCCCCCTCTGGCAGAGTGCCGGAAAAGGCCTCGAGATGGGATCACGGAAGAACAGAAGCTTGCAGTGGCGGAAAAGTTATTCGATGTGGCTCTTTGGTATACGGGGAATATTTGAGAATTTATAGGCTTGGAATTAGGTCAAGAGGTGCCACGAGGGCCCCACAAGCCTAGGGGTCGCGCCTACCCCCCTAGGCGCGCCTCCCGAGCTTGTCGCTCCCACGTGGCTCTTCTGGTCTTCTCCCAAACCTTCTAGGGTCTCTCTTGGTCCAGAATAAAATAATCCAAATTTTTTCTTCGTTTGGACTCTGTTTGATATTGATTTTCTGAAAAGCCAAAAACAAGCAAAAAACAACAAATGGCACTAAGCACTAGGTTAATAGGTTAATCCCAAAAAATAATATATAATTGCATATAAAATATCCAAGATTGATACTATAATAGCATGGAACAATAAAGAATTATAGATACGTTGGAGACGTATCAAGCATCCCCAAGCTTAATTCCTGCTCGTCCTCGAGTAGGTAAATGATAAAAATAGAATTTTTGATGTGGAATGCTACCTAACATGTTCATCATGTAATTCTCTTTTACGGTATGAATATTAAGATCCGAATGATTCAAAGCAATAGTCTATAATTTGATATAAAGACATCAATACTCAGGCATACTAACAAACAATCATGTCTTTCAAAATAAAAATGCTAAAGAAAGTTATCCCTACAAAATCATATAATCCTATCATGCTCCATCTTCTTAACATAAAATATTTATCATGCACAACCCCGGATACAATCAAGCAATTGGTTCATACTTTTTAACGCGCTTCAGCTTTTTCAACCCCCACGCAATACATGAGCGCAAGCCATGGACATAGCACTATGGGTGGAATAGAATATGATGATAGAGATTAATAAGGGGAAGTCAAAAAAGGAAGACAGTCTCACATCGACGCGACTAATCAACGGGCTATGGAGATGCCCATTAAACTGAAAATTAAGTGGATGTGCATCCAACTTGCTTGCTCATGAAGACCTCGGGCATTTGAGGAAGCCCATCATCGGAATATATAAGCCAAGTCCTATAATGAAAAATTCCCACTAGTATATGAAAGTGACAACATAGGAGACTCTTTATATGAAAAACATGGTGCTACTTTGAAGCACAAGTGTGGAAAAGGATAGTAACATTGCCCCTTCTCTCTTTTTCTCTCATTTCAAAAAAAATTGTGGGCTCTTTTTGGCCTTTTTTCTCTTTTTTTTAATTTTTATTTTTATTTCCTCACTGGGACAATGCTCTAATAATGATGATCATCACACTTCTATTTACTTACAACTCAAAATTACAACTTGATACTAGAACAAATATGACTCTATATGAATGCCTCTGGCAGTGTACCAGGATGTGCAATGATGCTAGTGTAACATGTATGAAAATGATGAATGGTGGCTGAGCCACAAATACTATGTCAGCTATATGATCATGCAAAGCAATATGACAATGATGATGTGTGTCATATAAACAGAACGGTGGAAGTTGCATGGCAATATATCTCAGAATGGCTATGGAAATGCCATAATAGGTAGGTATGGTGGCTGTTTTGAGGAAGATATAAAGAGGCTTATGAGTGATAGAGCGTATCATATCACAGGGTTTGGATGCACCGGCGAAGTTTGCACCGACTCTCGAGGTGAGAAAGGGCAATGCACGGTACCGAAGAAGCTAGCAAATTGCGGAAAGGTGAGAGTGCGTATAATCCATGGACTCACATTAGTCATAAAGAACTCACATACTTATTGAAAAAATTTATTAGCTCTCGAAGCAAAGTACTACTACGCATGCCCCTAGGGGGGAGGTTGGTAGGACTTAACCATCGCGCGCCCCCGACCGCCACGCAAAGGAAGACAATCAATAATAAATCATGATCCAACTTCTTAGCATAACGACAGACCATACGTGCATGCTTCGCGAATCACAAACCTTAATACCAATATTCTTACTAAACCACAATTATCTACTAGTACCTCCCACATATTACCATCTTAATATCGCAAAACTATTGCAAGGAATCAAACTTATCATATTCAGTGATCTACATGAAAGTTTTTATTATATCCTTCTTGAATACCTATCATATTCGGACCAAATTCATAACCCGTGCATATTACCATTACTATTTATTAGACTCTCAAAAATATATAAGTGAAGCATGAGATTGCAACTATTTCTTTAAAATATAACCACCGCCGTGCTCTAAAAGATATAAGCGAAGCACTAGAGCAACTGCCTAGCTCAAAAGATATAAGTGAAGCACATAGAGTATTCTAACAAATCACGAATAATGTGTGTCCCTCTCAAAAAGGTGTGTTCAGCAAAGATGATTGTGGAAAACTAAAAAGCAAACAAAGAAAAAAAAACTATGGCACAAGACGCTTCAAGTAAAACACATATCATGTGATGAATAAAAATATAGCTCCAAGTGATATACCGATAGATTGTAGACGAAAGAGGGGATGCCATCCGGGGCATCCCCAAGCTTAGATGCTTGGGTATTCCTTGAATATTACCTTGGGGTGCCTTGGTAATCCCCAAGCTTAGGGTCTTTCCACTCCTTATTCCTTCATCCATCGTGGTCTCACCCAAAACTTGAAAACTTCAGCACACAAAACTCAACAGAAACCTCGTGAGATCCGTTAGTATAACAAACAAGTCTTAAACTTTAGGTACTGTTATAAATTGATTCATATTTAATATTTTCATAATTCTACTGTACTCCAACTTCCCCATGGCTTATAACCCCCGATACAATCCATAGATTCATCGAAATAAGCAAACTATGCAACAAAAACAGAATCTGTCTAAAACAGAACAGTCTGTAAAGATCTATTTAAAAGCTATACTTCTGTAACTCCAAAAATTCTGAAAAATTAGGAAAACGTAAATAATTCATATACCAATATTGTGTAAAAAATTCAGAATTTTACCACTCTCTAGTAGAGAACCAAAAATCCAGCACTGGACTCAAAACTTTCTGTTTTCAAACAGCTTCAATTATACTATCATCCAAATCATCCCAAAGGCATTACTTGGCAAAATCACTAATTAAAAGATAAAAACACAATCATAACAGAATATAAAATTGTGTAAACACACAAAACAAAAAAAAATTAAAAAAATTAAGATAACTATTGGGTTGTCTCCCAACAATCTCTTTCTTTATAGCCATTAAGATAGGCTTAGGATATTAATGATGCTCAGATAAAAGACAAGAATTGAAACGCAAAGAGAGCATCATAAAGCATGTGACAAACACATTTAAGTCTAACATTTTTCCTATGCATAGGCATTTTATAGGATAACAAATTATCAAGACAAGCAATATCTAGCATATGCAAATAGGAAGAAGGAAGCATTAAAAATTTCAACACAAAGAGAGGTAATTTAATAACATGAAGACTTCTATAACCATACTTTCCTCTCTCATAATAATTGCATGTAGGATCATAATCAAATTCAGCAATATAGCTATCATATAAAATATTCTCTTCATGATCCCTATGCATAAAAGTTTTATAATCTTCCAAGATAGTGGGATTAACATCAACTAAAGTCATGACCTCTCCAAACCCACTTTTATCAAAAATTTCATAAGATTGAACACTCTACAAATATGTGGGATTATTTTTACCTAAAGTTGACACTCTTCGAAACCCACTTTCAATATTATTGCAAACATTATTCTTAATAACATATTCATCATGAGGCTTAAATACATTTTCAAGGTCATAAGATGCATCATCACACCAATCGTGACCATTGCAATAAGTAGTGGACATAACAAAATCACCATCCCCAAGCTTGTAGCTTTGCATATTATTAGCACAATTGACATTAATAGAACTTATAATAACATCATTGCAATCATGCTTTTCATTCAAGGAGCTATCATGAATCACTTTATAAATTTCTTCGTTTAACACTTCATCACAATTTTCAGATTCACGATTTTCAAGCAAAACTTCATAAATATAATCAAGAGCACTCAACTCACTAGCAATTGGTTCATTGTAATTGGGTTTTTTTTGAAAATATTAGCAAGTGGATGAGGATCCATATGTCTTTTAATTTTTTAGTTTTCTTGAGTCACACAATCATAACAAGCAAGCAAACAAAAGATTTTGTTTTTGTTTTTGTATTTTTTTATGAGAAGTGGGGGAGATGAAAACGAGAGGCAAATGCAAATAAAAAGGCAAATGAAAATAAGAGCAAGTAGATGATAGTTTATGCGAAGGTACTTGATAGGTTTTGGTGATGTCTCCCCGTCAACGGCGCCAGAAATTCTTCCTGCTACTTGTGAGTTGCGTTGGGATTTCCTCGAAGAGGAGAGGACGATGCAGTACAGTAGAGATAAGTATTTCCCTCAGTTAAGAACCAAGGTTATCAATCCAGTAGGAGAACCACACAGAACCTCGTTAGCAGCACCTACACACACAAAAGAAAATACTTGCACCCAACGCGAACAAGAGGGTTGTCAATCCCCTTAGCGATTACTTGCAAGGATTAATTCCGATAGTGATAGATAGATAAATAAATTGTAACACAAAATAAAAGAAATAAAATTGCAGCAAGGTATTTTTGAATTTTATATATGATGGATAAATGACTCGTGGGGGCATAGTTTTCACTAGAGGCTTCTCTCTCGAACACATAGCATACGGTGGGTAAACAAATTACTGTTGGGTAATTGATAGAAAAGCGCATAGTTATGATGGATTCATGGCAATAATCATGTATATAGGCATCACGTCCGGGAAAAGTAGACCGACTCCTGCCTGCATCTACTACTATTACTCCACCCATCGACCGCTATCCAGCATGCATCTAGGGTATTAAGTTAATGAAAACAGAGTAACGCCTTAAGAAAGATGACATGATGTAGACAAAGTAAACTCAAGCAATATGAATAAACCCCATCATTTTATCCTTAATGGCAACAATACAAATACGTGTCTTGTCCCTTTCTGTCACTGGGATAGAGCACCGCAAGATTGAACCCATTACAAAGCACCTCTCCCATTGCAAGATAAATCAATCTAGTTGGCCAAACCAAATGGATAGATCGGAGACAAATACAAAGCTATAACAATCATGCATAAATAAGTTCAGAAAAGACTCAAATATTTCTCATGAATAATCTGATCATAAACCCATAATTCATTGGATCCCAACAAACACACCGCAAAAGAAGATTACATCGAATAGAACTCAAAGGAGATCGAGGAGAACATTGTATTGAAGATCAAAGAGAGATAAGAAGCCATCTAGCTACTAGCTATGGACCCGCAGGTCTGTGGTAAACTACTCACACATCATCGGAAGGGTAGCAAGGTTGATGTAGAAGCCCTCCGTGATCGATTCCCCCTCCGGCAGGGTGCCGGAAAAGGCCTCCAGATGGGATCACAAAAGAATAGAAGCTTGCGGCGGTGGAAAAGTTATTTCGTGGGGCTCTCTGTTGGTTTCCCAATATTTGAGAATTTATAGAGGTGGAATTAGGTCAAAAGGAGCCATGAGGGGCCCACAAGGCAACATGCCCCCCCCCCGGGGTCGCGTGGGGTTGCCTTGTGGCCTCCTCGTGAGGATTCTAGGGTCTCTCTTGTCCAGAAAAAATCATCAAAAAGTTTCGTAGCGTTTGGACTTCGTTTGGTACTGATTTCCTGAAAAACCAAAAACAGGCAGAAAACAACAACTGGCACTGGGCACTAGGTTAATAGATTAATCCCAAAAAATGATATAAAATAGCATATAAAACATCCAAGATTGATACTATAATAGCATGGAATAATGAAAAATTATAGATACATTGGAGACGTATCAGCATCCCCAAGCTTAATTCCTGCTCGTCCTCGAGTAGGTAAATGATAAAAACAGAATTTTTGATGTGGAATGCTACCCAACATGTCTATCATGTAATCTCCTTTACGTCATAAATATTGTGAAGCGATGAATTAACAATATCAACATAATAATATCCATGAACATAAGAAGCATAATCATTAAACTTTCAAAATATACGATCCTTAACGAGTGTTATCCCTACTCACTTTCTCATATTGGCAATGGCATGACTCTATCTTCACCGCAAATATATAAATCATGAGCACCCCGGTGTTAAACCAGGCAATTGGATCGTACTTCTAATGTGCTTCAGCATTTTCAACTCCCACGCAATACATGAGCGTGAGCCATGGACATAGCACTAGGTGGAATAGAATGCGGTGATGGGGATCAATAATGGTAAAAGGAGAAGAAGAAGAAAGTCTCGCATCAACTTGGCAGATCAACGGGCTATGGAGATGCCCATCAATTGATATCAATGCGAGGAGTAGGGATTGCCATGCAACGGATGCACTAAGAGCTATAAGTGTATGAAAGCTCAAACTGAAACTAAGTTGGTGTGCATCCAACTTGCTTGCTCATGAAGACCTCGGGCATTTGAGGAAGCCCATCATCGGAATATACAAGCCGAGTTCTATAATGAAAAATTCCCACTAGTAAATGAAAGTGACAACTCAGGAGACTCTCTATATGAAAAACATGGTGCTACTTTGAAGCACAAGTGTGGAAAAGGATAGTAACATTGCCCCTTCTCTCTTTTTCTCTCTTTTTTTGCTGGGCTCTTTTTGGCCTCTCTTTTTTTCGTCCGAAGTCTCATCCCGACTTGTGGGGGAATCACACTCTCCATCATCCTTTCCTCACTGGGACAATGCTCTAATAATGATGATCATCACACTTTTATTTACTTACAACTCAATATTACAACTCGATACTAGATCAATATGACTCTATATGAATGCCTCTAGCAGTGTACCAGGATGTGCAATGATCTATCGTAACAAGTATAATAATGATGAACGGTGGCTAAGCCACAAATACTATGTCAGCTATATGATCATGCAAAGCAATATGACAATGATGATGTGTGTCATATAAACGGAACGGTGGAAGTTGCATGGCAATATATATCGGAATGGTTATGGAAATGCCATAATAGGTAGGTATGGTGGCTGTTTTGAGGAAGGTAAAAGGAGGCTTATGTGTGAAAGAGCGTATCATATCACGGGGTTTGGATGCACCGGCAAAGTTTGCACCAACTCTCGAGGTGAGAAAGGGCAAGGCACGGTACCCAAAAGGCTAGCAAATTGCGGAAAGATAGGAGTGCGTATAATCCATGGACTCACATTAGTCATAAAGAACTCACATACTTATTGTGAAAGCCTATTAGCCCTCGAAGCAAAGTACTAACCGCATGCCCATAGGAGGGAGGTTGGTAGGAGTTAACCATCGCGCGCCCCCGATCATAACAACACTCAAGGATTTCATTTCAGACCTATAAATGCTCGAACTTCCTCACCATGCCACGACCAATACTTAGATGAGTAGTTAATAACAAACTTTAATACCGATATTTCCACTAACCAATGATCATGAACCTATATCCTTTCATATTATGACATTAATAAAATTAACCATACACTTCATATTTAGTGATCTACATGAAAGTTTTTAGTATATCCCCCTTGAATACCTTATCATAACAGGACCATTCTTTTAACATGTGCTAATTGCCATTATTATTCATTAGACTCTCAAAAAGATTTAAGTGAAGAATGAGAGTGCAAATATTTCTTTAAAATATAACCACCACCGTGCTCTAAAAGATATAGGTGAAGCAACTGCCTAGCTCAAAACATATAAGTGACGCACATAGAGTATTCTAACAAATCACGATAAATGCGTGTCCCTCTCAAAAAGGTGTGTTTCAAAAGATGATTGTGGCAAACTAAAAAGCAAACAAATAAAAGAAAACTATGGCACAAGACGCTCCAAGTAAAACACATATCATGTGATGAATAAAAATATAGCTCCAAGTGATATACTGATAGATTGTAGACGAAAGAGGGGATGCCATCCGGGGCATCCCCAAGCTTAGACGCTTGGGTCTTCCTTGAATATTACCTTGGGCTGCCTTGGGCATCCCCAAGCTTAGGGTCTTTCCGCTCCTTATTCCTTCATCCATCGTGATCTCACCCAGAACTTGAAAACTTCAGCACACAAAACTCAACAGAAACCTCGTGAGATCCGTTAGTATAACAAACAAATCTTAAACTTTAGGTACTGTTATAAACTGATTCATATTTAATTCTTGGATAATGCTACTGCAGTCTAACTTCTCCATGACTTATACCCTCCGATATAATTCATATCATCATTAAAATAAGCGAACTATGCAATAGAAAATAGAATCTGTCTAAAACAGAACAGTCTGTAAAGATCTATATAAAAGCTATACTTTTGTAACTCCAAAAATTCTGAAAAATTAGGACAACATAAACAATTTATATATCAATACTGTGTAAAAATTTCAGATTTTTCTGACATCCAGTACAGAACCAAATTCCAGAACTGGGCGCAAAACTTTCTGTTTTCGAAACAGCATCAATTATACTATCAGCCAAATCATCCTAAAGGCATTACTTGGCACAAACACTAATTAAAAGATAAAGAACACATTCATAACAGTAGCTATAATTATGCAAACATACAAAACAGAAAATAAAAGCAAAAATATAAGATAACTTTTGGGTTGTCTCCCAACAAGCTCCTTCTTTATAGCCATTAAGATAGGCTTAGGATATTAATGATGCTCACATAAAAGACAAGAATTGAAACACAAAGAGAGCATCATACAACATGTGACAAACACATTTAAGTCTAACATACTTCCTATGAATTATCAAGACAAGCAATATCTAGCATATGCAAATAGGAAGAATGAAGCATTAAAATTTTCAAAACAAAGAGAGGTAATTTAATAACATGACGACATCTATAAGCATTTTTCCTCTCTCATAATAATTGCATGTAGGGTCATAATCAAATTCAACAATATAGCTATCATCTAAAGTATTGTCTTCATGATCCACATGCATAAAAGTTTTATAATCTTCCAAGATAGTGGGATTAACATCAACTAAAGTCATGACCTCTCCAAACCCACTTTTATAAAAAAAATCATAAGATTGAACACTCTCCAAATATCTAGGATTCTTTTTGCCTAAAGTTGACACTCTTCCAAACCCACTTTCAATATTATTGCAAACATTATTATCAATGACATATTCATCATGAGGATTAAATAAATTTTCAAGATCATAAGAAGCATTATCACCCCAATCATGATCATTGCAATAAGTAGTGGACATGACAAAATTATCATCCCCAAGCTTGTAGCTTTGCATAGTATTAGCACAATCGACATTAATAGAATTTATAATAACATCATTGTAATCATGCTTTTCATTCAAGGAGCTAGCATGAATCACTTTATAAACTTCTTCTTTTAGCACTTCATCACAATTTTCAGATTCTTCATTTTCAAGCAAAACTTCATAAAGATAATCAAGTGCACTCAACTCACTAGCAATTGGTTCATCATAATTGGATTGTTTAAAAAGATTAGCAATTGTGATTTTTATGAGAAGTGGGGGATATGAAAATGAGAGGAAAATGAAAATAAAATGGCAAATAAAAAGAAGAGCAAGTAATTGATAGTTTATGCGAAGGTACTTGATAGGTTTTGGTGATGTCTCCCCGGTAACGGTGCCAGAAATTTTTCCTGCTACTTGTAAACTGCGTTGGGATTTCCCCGAAGAGGAGGGGTGATGCAGCACAGTAAAGATAAGTATTTCCCTCAGTGAGAACCAAGGTATCAGTCCAGTAGGAGAACCACACAGAACCTCATGAACAACACCTACAAACACAAAAGCAAATACTTGCACCCAACGCGGGCAAGAGGGTTGTCAATCCCCTTGAACTAGTTATTTGCAAGGATTAATTCTGATAGTGATAGATAGATAAAATAAATTGCAAAATAAAATAAAGGAAATAAAATTGTAGGAAGGTATCTTTGGATTTTATATATGATAAAAGTAGACCCGGGGGCCATAGTTTTCACTAGAGGCTTCTCTCTCGAACGCATAGTGATACGTCTCCAACATATCTATAATTTTTTATTGTTCCATGCTATTATAGTATCAATCTTGGATTTTTAGATGCAATTATATATCATTTTTTGGGACTAACCTATTAACCTAGTGCCCAGTGCCATTTGCTGTTTTTTGCTTGTTTTTGGCTTTTCAGAAAATCAATATCAAACAGAGTCCAAACGAAGAAAAAACTTTGGATTTTTTTTCCTGGACCAAGAGAGATCCTAGAAGGTTCATGAGAAGACCAGAAGAGCCACGAGGGAGCGACAAGCTCGGGAGGCGCGCCCAGGGGGGTAGGCATGCCCCCAGGCTTGTGGGCCCCTCGTGGCACCTCTTGACCTAATTGCAAGCCTATAAATTCTCAAATATTCCTCGTATACCAGAAAGCCACCTCGAATAACTTTCCGCCGCTGTAAGCTTCTGTACTTTTCCGATCCCATCTGGAGGCCTTTTCCGGTACTCTGCCGGAGGGGGAATCGATCATGGAGGGCTTCTACATCAACCTTGCTGCCCCTCTGATGATGTGTGAGTAGTTTACCACAGACCTGCGGGTCCATAGCTAGTAGCTAGATGGCTTCTTCTCTCTCTTCGATCTTCAATACAATGTTCTCCTCAATCTCCTTGGAGTTCTATTCAATGTAATCTTCTTTTGCGGAGTGTTTGTTGGGATCCGATGAATTGTGGGTTTATGATCAGATTATTCATCAGAAATATTTGAGTCTTTTTTGAATTCTTCTATGCATGATTGTATAGCTTTGTATTTCTCTCCGATCTATCCATTTGGTTTGGCCAACTAGATTGATTTATCTTACAATGGGAGAGGTGCTTTGTAATGGGTTCAATCTTGCGGTGTTCTATATCCCAGTGACAAAGTAGGGGACAAGACACGTATTTGTATTGTTGCCTTTAAGGATAAAACGACGGGGTTTATTCATATTAATTGGGTTTACTTTGTCTACATCATGGCATCTTGCTTAAGGCGTTACTTCATTTTCATTAACTTAATACCCTAGGTGCATGCTGGATAGCGGTCGATGGGTGGAGCAATAGTAGTAGATGCAGGCAGGAGTCGGTCTACTTGTCTCGGACGTGATGCCTATATACATGATCATTGCCATGAATATCGTCATAACTATGCGCTTTTCTATACATTGCCCAACAGGAATTTGTTTACCCACCGTATGCTATGCATTCGAGAGAGAAGCCTCTAGTGAAAACTATGGCCCCTGGGTCTAATTTTATCATATATAAAATCCAAAAATACCTTGCTGCAAATTTATTTCCTTTATTTTATTTTGCAATTTATTTTATCTATCTATCACTATCAGAATTAATCCTTGCAAATAACGAGTTCAAAGGGATTGACAACCCTCTTACCCGCGTTGGGTGCAAGTATTTGCTTTTGTGTGTGTAGGTGCTATTCACGAGGTTCTACATGGTTCTCCTACTGGATTGATACCTTGGTTCTCACTGAGGGAAATACTTATCTCTACTATACTGCATCACCCCTCCTCATCGGGGAAATCCCAACGCAGTTTACAAGTAGCAGTATGGTGGCTGTTTTGAGGAAGATATAAGGAGGCTTATGTGTGATGGAGCGTATCATATCACGGGGTTTGGATGCACCGGCAAAGTTTGCACCAACTCTCGAGGTGAAATCAGGCAATGCACGGTACCGGAGAGGCTAGCAAGTTGCGGAATCCATGGACTCACATTAGTCATAAAGAACTCACATACTTATTGCAAAGCCTATTAGCCCTGGAAGCAAAGTACTACTCGCATGCCCCTAGGGAGGAGCTTGGTAGGAGTTAACCATCGTGCACCCCTGATTATAACAGCACTCAAGGATTTCATTTCAGACATAAAAATGCTCAAACCTCCCCACCATGTCATGACCAACACTTAAATGAGAAGTTAATAACAAGCTTTAATACCGATATTTCTATTGACCAGTGATCATGAACCAATATCCTTTCATATTACGTTGTCAATATTATTAAACCATGTGTTTCATATTTAGTGATCTACATGAAAGTTTTTATTATATCCCCCTTGAATACCTATCCTTTTTGAACTAGTCTTATAACACGTGTAAATTGCCATTGCTATTTATTAGACTCTCAAAAAGATTTAAGTGAAGCATGAGAGTGCAATTATTTCTACAAAATATAACCACCGCTGTGCTCTAAAAGATACTAGATCATGATGGCGCGCGTTGCTGCGCCCGTCCATTTTTACAATATAATGGTAGGAATTATCTTCATATATAGATGCATTGAACATGAAAAAAGAAATTTTACAACCTAGCCCCTATGTTGGTCATTATCAAAGAGATAGTTTGAATAAGTTTACAATATAGTGGTCCTAGTCAAGGAGGTGGTTTGATCAATTTGCAATTAAGTAGCATGTCAATAGGAACTATTTTTTTCTTAGATTTAGTGGGATTGAAGTTGGTTTGATCTCAGGCTTCAGGTGTACTGAGTTTTCAGTAAGGATGCTTGATGGTAAAATGTGTGTGTTGTGAGCTTGGAGCCTCCGTACATACGAAATTTTTGAAGAGGTAGAGAAATATAATACAGAACAAAACAAAGATCAATTTTTTCCTAGTTTTGTATACATAAATAGGTAATGCTTTGGACGTGAAGCTATGTGACTAAACACCACATAATCAGTTACAAGCGCAACCTTTATTACAACATTACTCTTTACTACAACATTTCTGAAGTTACAGGTTTTAAGCAGCATTGACAACATAATTAAGCAACCATTACTTAAACCACAGAATGATCATGTAAGACACCTATGGTGGGGCTTTGTGTGCCCAAATTTCAATTGTCAGATTCTCTCAAAGGTATAACAGCCTTGCATTTTTTTAGTATGCATAATCATGCATTTTGTTTTAAGCATTTGGCTGATAACCTGGATGAGTCACAACCTTAGCGGTTTAAAAAAGAAGACCTCAAAGAAAAATATGCCAGTTAAAAAATTTCTTGTCATCATCTTACCCGGCTTACGAATACTTTCACCAGTTTTTTCAGTAGATTGTCTAGTATATTTATGTAATCTAACTCATCGAACACACATGCTTGCCTTATCTTTGTACCGAGGTGTAATAAAAACAACATTAAACCTCGGGCGTTTGATTACCTGAAATTATCCATGCTAATCTTGTAGAGAAGTTTAAAATTGTAAAGTTAGAAAAACACCACACTAAAAGCTATGTAGTTATTGATCAAACGGCAGGGCTACACTAAATCAGGAAACACAGAATACTTGGCCATGCTTGAAGCCTTAAACACAAGGTCAGCTACTGTTTTATTTGCGTGATCTCTGGAGTAGTAGGAAAGAAATCAACAGGAGTTCTTCTGCTCGTCTTGATATTGGCAACACACTGTGTTGATTGGACCCAGAAAGTGATGTTCAAGCATCAGCCCTTCGACAATTTTATTTGCACATTTTTAATTTTACTAAATTCCCTGATGCATAGAGCAGCGACAGCAATCGATGCTGCAATTATTTCAATGAATCGTACACCAAGAGAGTGGCCTGATATTCTACGAATAAAGGCATAATAGTACACAGATATTAACCTGTCCATTAGCCGCTGGAGATTGACATAATCTACTGCAAGGTAGAAGCCAACCTAGGAGAACCAACCAACCCAGAAGTACCGGGCTCGAATTCCATGTTCTCCCGAAGAAGTCTTTCACCCAGCTTCATGTATATATGACACAAACGCGGGACACTCTGCACCTTGCCAAGTAATTCATACTGGAGCAGAGCAGCAAGTGAGGAACACAGATAGTGTCTAAAATTATACAAGGACAATTGTATGTTTACAACATTCATACAAAAAAAACTTTACATAGTAACCAGTTGCACTTTGATCAATTGGAAGAAGTGGGGATTTAAACAAAATACTAATACTTTCAGGAAACAAAACAGTGTAGTCGAAAGTAGTGCATCACCTTCGAACCCGACATAACCGAATTGGTGTAGCTAGAGAACCTATATCCATCTGGGAGTAGAGAGAACAACACAGATGAAAATAAATTCTAAAATTCAATGAAAAATTGGGGGGATAGGAGGAAAAACTTCACAACGGGGGAGACGAATTAGTGACCTATGCTTCAACCATGACTGCCAGAGAAGATTTTGCAAAAGAAAGGATGAGAGTTGGGAAGGAGCAGCCGGACTATGGAGATTATATGGACGAGCGTGGAGTAAAGGAGGAGCTGAATCGGCATGGTAACTGAACTGTAGTTATCGGCCGCCGGTGAGTTGCACGCATCGATTGCCATTAATGGCCTCAATCCGCGGCGAGACTCCAATCGACAGCCAAAGGTTCGCTAGCCCCTCCACCAACCTGTAGCGTCGCATGGCAAGGTGGTCCTATTGCTCGCGTCCGTCAGAACGCACGGGCGATCGCCATGAGAGCCAGCCGGCCCTGACCGAAACCTCCGCCACGCCCTACGGATTGCATCGGCTCACACGCGATGGTTCATGTTCTATCCTTTTTTTCGTTCACGTTCTATGTGATGGGGGGCGGACCTCATAGCATACATCACAATGTTAGCCCGTTAGGCCCAATAAACAGCAGGTGTCCAACATTGTTCCCGGAGTAGCGGCCCATGACATGGGGCGCTCCGTGCCTGGTGGGATGGTCATCCAACGACCAGAAATGCTCATTTTTAGATATCTAGGGGCCGCAAACGCAAGTGGCCTGAGAGGGCTCGAATAGTGCGCGGTTATAATGTCTCTAAATAAGTGAAGCACTAGAGCAACTGCCTAGCTCAAAAGATATAAGTGAAGCACATAGAGTATTCTAACAAATCACGATAAAGTGTGTCCCTCTCAAATAGGTGTGTCCAGTGATACGTCTCCAACGTATCTACAATTTTTGAAGTATTCATGCCATGTTAGCAATGATTTTATATAGTTTTGGTGCACTTTTATATCTCTTTTATATGATTTTCATGGACTAACATATTAACCCAGTGCCCAGTGCCAGTTGCTGTTTTCTGCTTGTTTTTGGTTTTCCAGAAAATCCATACCAAACAAAGTCCAAACGCGATGAAACTTTTTGACGATTTTTTTTGGAACAAAAGAGACCCCCGAAGCTTCGTGGGAGGACCAGAAGACCCACAAGGCGGTGACAAGGTATCCCGGCGCGCCCCGGGGGGTCGCGTGGGTTTTCCTTGTGGGCCCCTCGTAACTCTTTTTCGCGTGATTCCAACGCTGAAATTTCTTATAAATAGAGAAACCCCCCAGAAATAAACCTAGAACTTCGACTCCGCCGTCGCAAGCCTATGTTCCAAAGAGATCCCATCTGGAGGCCTTTTCCGGCACCCTGCCGGAGGGGGAACTCATCACCGGAGGCCATCTTCATCATCCCGGCGGTCTCCATGACGAGGAGGGACTAGTTCACCTTCGGGGCTGAGGGTATGTACTAGTAAATATGTGTTTGATCTCTCTCTCTCTCTCTCTCTCTCGTGTTCTTGATTTAGCACGATCTTGATGTACCGCGAGCTTTGTTAATATAGTTGGATCATATGGTGTCACTACTGCAGGCAACCACTACCGCGACACATGAATCAGAGACCCCGCGACCAAACTGTGTGCGATGCATGAATCGCAAACGGTGTCGTAATAAAACCGTCGCCAATAAGACAAACTATGTGCAATGGCGGAGACATCAAGCACGATTCAGATTAGAGATGCGTGTGTGATACGTGGCATACAGTTGATCCATACGAACTATTTGCGATAAGACATAACAACAAACACGGTCAGCCAAATCGAGGCGTGTGCAATACACGACATACAGTTCACTTGGATGAACTGTTTGTGATTACCCAACACAACAGAAATAGTCAGACAGATCAAGGTGTGTGCAATACACGGCATACAGTTCACTCGGATGAACTGTTTGCGATTACCCAACACAACAGAAATGGTTCAACTTAACAAGATGTGTGTGATACACGACAAACAAGTCAGTAATCAGAAATTTGTGGGAAGACCGATAACAACACAGACGATTCCTTCTAATAACCCGTGTGTGTTGTGGGCAAACGCTTGCTGGTAAACAATTGTCAACGATTGATGAAATCATCACCGACGGGTTCCGTAGTTTAATCCATGTGTGATGTGATTTGCTCAGTCTGCACAACATCTACGCTCTTTGTCTACAGAACAACAACATATATACTTTTAAGGACATGATTGCATAACCAAATTAAACATCCAATTACGTTATATCACAAATACCAGAAAAATTGCAAGGTTCAAATTCCAGCATTACAAGGCCCAAATTCAAAGATTACGAGGTTCAATCTGTTATTAAAAATCAAATTCATCTTCTTCAGAATCCGAGCCATGCACTATTTCTGCGAATGGATCAGTCACCGAGAAGTCATATATCGGTTTGATAGTGTGACTTCCGAATAATCTGTCATTTGTAGTTCCAAACTGAAATTCACCTTCTGCAGAGCCTTTTCCATTCAGTTGTAGACGCCTGCACTGATCAGCAAACCATTCACTTCCGCGCACTAAATATAGGGCAAACCTCATTACCTTGAGCACACTTGCTCTCTGAACAAAGAACCTGGCGAATTTAATCTCTGGTGTGGTGCCTCGGTAGTGGTTCAAAGTAATTTTTGTGAGATGAAGATCAAGGCATTCAATGGGATTGTTATATTGCGCCACATTTTCCACTTTCGGGCCTGCTTGTATCTGCAAATGTAGACAACATATTAGAGCCTAGCTGCAGTTTTAAACACTTTGGCCCTCTTTGATTTGGAGGATTTCTATAATACACGAATAGATTGACATGCCATCTTCAATCGTTCATGATTAACATCTCAAAAAAAATATGTATTGAAATCCTCCAAATTTCCTTTAGAAATCATACTACATTTGTCATTGTAATCATGGGTAAAAGTAACAACAAATTGAACTCCGTTGTGGTTAACAATTAACAGGAAAGGAGCCTCACCTCGATGTATAGCTTCTCCGTGCACGGAAAGCATCTAAGGAATCTAACAACTTCATCCAGATCGGGGCCGACAGATTGTAGTGCCAAGATCTTCACTGTGCGCAGAGACGGGGTCAAGCTTGTGGGGATCATTTTCTGGATGACAGCCGAACATAGATCAACAAAAATTACATAAAATGTGATGTCCAATAAGAAGAAGGAGAAGAAGACTGTTGTACCTGAACGGATAATGATCCAGTAACAAGTTCGGAGAATTCAGCACACGAATAGCCCAACACTGTCAATTTCGGTGTGTCAATGACCATGATTCTTGTTGAACCTTCTCTATCCAGTACAAACAATCTCTCAAGGAAAGGCGCATTCTCAATGACCATATCGTGAAACACCTCAAATGACATCCTATTGCGGCACCAGCAATGCACATAAATCGTACGTGCATTCGTCGAGGCGATGTGGAGGCTACTGAAACCCATCCATCACCTGAAGATGAAGGTACTCGACCCCTGTATAGCCGTTGAGCAGGTGCTCCAAATACTCCTTCAAGATGCTGACGCCAATGAGCTCGAGATCCTTCAGTTTAGGGAGATGAAGAGCGGGCACGACATTAATCTGGGGGAAAAAGCACTGCCTGAACGTCGCGCGGCGCAGCGTGGGCGCGAGGCGGAGAGCGGACGGCGGCAGCGAGCGCGGATATCCGGCATGAAAGCTGAGCTCCTCAAGCCGATCTAGGGCGGGGGATAGGAACCACTCGTGAAACTTGCGTTCGGCCTTGCAGTTGGAACGGAACTTGCCGATGGCAAGGCGTCTGACCGGCCCAGGGTGCGTGGCGAGGATGTGGGACAATGCGTCCAAGCGTTTGCGCTCCCCACTGCAGAGCTCGTCGTCCTCGATGAGGTCCAGGGGGGTGGAGTGACAGACGAGGCACCACCGCCGGGAGAGGATAGTGGTCCGCACGCCAGATTTGATGGGGAGGAGGGATATGATGGTTACCAACATCTCGTCAGGGAGGCTGCTGATGAAGTCCACGCTCACCGAAGGCTCTTGCGGTTCTGGCTCGACCCGCACCCGCTTGTTGGCCGACTCATCCTCCATCGCAGCAGGCGGCGATCCTCGGCGGCGGCGCTTATAGATAAGAACGGAGGAGTAGGAGGAGCACTGGAAACTGTTCTACGTACCTTCCCGAGGCTGCCGAAACCAAAACCATCAATAAATTTTGCTCGCTGGCAGGTCAAAGGGCTCGCTTCCTGGTGAGCCTGCGTGGTGAACTGCTCGCAAGCGTCCCATCAAGCCTGCACGGCAGACAGCTCGCACGCGTCCCATCTAATCAAACAGTTGCCTGCGGTAGTAAATGGTTAGTGGAACGCCCACGGTTGGAATAATACAAGCGTTTGCGATAATAACGTGGCAGCTATTTGTTCCAAAATGCCTAGAAAACTCAAATAATGTATAAGGAAGGGAAAACAAATGCTGGATAATTTCATATTCTAGCACGACAGTCCTATAGTTGCATGTTACCTCTGTAAAATAAATCAAGGTGGGAAGAGTCAGCGTATGTCGTTTCGGACACAGAGGTGACACGTTCCCTCTCGGAACCATGAGGCTTCTTGAGAGAAGTTATGGTTTGTAAGAAGCTTATACCAAAACTTGTCCCAAATCGGAGAATTTTTTTACCACAACACGTTGGTGCCATGTCATGACACCATGCCAAGTTTCATGATTTTCAGGCGAGTTTTGGGTTTACAGGAATTTTTAAACCAAGTTTCTCAATGTTTCCGGCTGAGCCACGATGCCCAGATGTTTGAAATTCATTCCCATTTCTTGCATGGGACCTAAACATTCACCCAATGACACATATATGATTTTTCCACCAATTATGGTGCATTGTGGCATGTGCCTGTAGTTCAAATTTGAATTATGCACATTAAATGTCTAGAAACTCAAATAATGTATAAAAAGGCCAAACGAACCCTAAATAATTCCAAATTGTAACATGACACTCCTATAGTTGCATGTTGCCTCTGTAAAATAAATCAAGGCAGGAAGAGGCAGCGTATGTCGTTTCGCACACAGAGGTGACACGTTCCCTCTCGGAACCATGATGCTTCTTGAGAGAAGCTCCTGTTTGTGAGAAGTTTATACCAAAACTTGTCCCAAATCGGCCAAATTTTTTACCACAGCATGTTGGTGCCATGTCATGACACCATGCCAAGTTTCATGATTTTTAGGCGAGTTCTGGATTTACAGGATTTTTAAACCAAGTTTCTCAATGTTTACGGCCGAGCCACAACTCCCAGATGTTTGAAATTCATTCCCATTTCTTGCATGGGACCTAAACATTCACCCAAGGACACATATATGATTTTTTAACCCATTTTGGTGCAATGGAGCATGTGCCTGTAGTTCAAATTTGAATTATGCACATTAAATGCCTAGAAACTCAATTAATGTATAAAAAGGCCAAACGAACCCTGAATAATTCCAAATTGTAACACGAAACTCCTATAGTTGCATGTTCACTGTAGATAAATGTTCTAGCAATTCAAACATTGTCCTTTCCCGTCGTAACCCCATTTTGTTTTTCAAATCAGAATGAAAAAATCAAGTATACCACAAACAGTTTATTAGCAAGAATCGTGTGCGATGGAGTATAAAATATCTTGGGGCACCCTCATGTATGGCTTACGCCGGAAGTTTCGTAGGCTACAGTCCACCGCCAGCGCGTCAACCACACTTGCGCGCCAGTTTTTGGCTGCACCGAGCCAAAATTTGGCAACCGCGGAAATATCTAGCTCCCCGCCTCCTCCCCCCAACCAAAATCCACATTTCCACTATTTCCTCCTTCCTTTCCAAGTTCAAACCTTCACTGCTTGCTTGCAGCACCGCCTGCTCGCCGGTGACGCTCTTTCCTGCTACGCGACCTCGTCGATATAGTCAGGTAATCCACACCCCACCCCCATCATCCTCCTCCTTCTCCATCCCACATGCCCCGATCGCCGGCGCGACACCTTCCACCCAAATCACTGTCCCATCCTCCAAATAAGCGCCGCCCATAGCCATTTTGCACGCAGTATATATAGCCAGGAGCTCAAGGATCATCTGGCAGTGGAGAAGCAAATCACGGCCGCACGCGCAGATGAGGTCGCGATGGCTGCCATGCGTGCCGACCGCCAGATCTTGGAGGAGCACCTCGCCGTCGAGGCCACCGTCGATGCCTCGCGCGCGGACGCCGCTAGGCGGTTGGCTGCTTTAAATGACAGTTTGTGGTGTTTTCTCAAGGCCACCATCGATACCTTCTAGTGAATTGTCCTCTGTAGTGTTAATATGCAATCTGATCTTCTAAAATGTGATGTTCAGTTAACAGTTTGGTTCAACAATTGCTATATTTCCCAGTAGTTTCTTAAGCATGCTTGGTTTGGTTAACTATCTGATCTTCTAGTATATGTTCTATTCTATAATACGGTGCGCTCAGTTAACTGTTTGGTTCATTTGTTGTACTGTCCATTTAACTGTTTGGTTCAATTCTGCAATGTGATGTTCATTTGTTGTGGGTACAATTTTGTATTGTTATCCATGTGAGAAATAAATTGAATTTGGCTGTACAAAATATGTAGTACATGAGAAACATATACAATTACTATATTTCCTAGTTCTTAAGCATGCTTGGTTTGGTTAACTAGCTTTTCCATGCGGCTCGAATTAATCTGCTGGATCTGCAATTTGTTTATTTTTCATTAACATATTCTACTGATAGTATGCCAACTCTCACTTAACCTGATCAATACCTACCTTATATGTGTTGCAGGGAAACAATGGGAGGCACTGAGGTTTACCATCGAGGTTCGCACATGCATGGTCCTCTGTCTAATAGCACATTATTGTGCAATTGCAGGAACCATTCTAATATTTAGGTTTTTAACAATTTGGTCTTGCACAGGTTTAGACCCACTGTTCGACCCATTTTGCTTATGGGGAAATGAGATGTCCATGAATATCAGTCAAGTCCAGAAACTCAGAAAGATTGTTAGGATAAAGAAACTAGCGACGAATAACAGCAAGATCTTTGTTTGCACAATGAAGAAGACATCAGTCAACTATAGGATGGTACTAACTCTTTTACCTTGTTTTTTTTTCCTTTGTGCCATTTCAAAAGTTGGAACAAATATTTATGCATATCTTTGTTTTCAGTCCTTTCCAAAGCAGTTCACCGATGATTACCTCTCAAACCACCTGCATGGTCAAGAGGTGAGGAAGGTATTCATTCAGCACCCACGATACAATATTGAAGTCTTCCTCAAGAGGACGAAGGTTGGGTGGGCAATTATCCACCGCCACTGACCTAAAGTTGCAAGGACATTCAACATCACTGAAAGCTCAATATTCGCCTTCCGCTTCAGCACTTTTCCAGATGAGATTCATCTGTCTATTTACCGTGTATGATGCTACTTTTCAAAGGTTTTAGATGTTGCATGTGAAACTTGGTGATGTTGTGTAATGCCGTAGGTATCTATATGCCTATATGGTGTAACTGAGTGCTGAAGCTATCTGATCTAATTCGATTATGAAATCCTGGTTGCCGTAATACGGATATGAAATATATGGTGTGTTTGATATGAAATGTCAACTTGATTACTAAATGGATTATCAATAATTGGCCAATTAGCCTGCTTATTGGGTTTTTCTATTGCAGACGGTTTCTCAGACAACACCGTGGGCGATAAACTCAAACAACCCACACAGTTTCTAGAAAGTAGGCGTGTTGGATCAATGAACAATTACACACGACTTCCGCCCGACAAATGTTTGCATTAGGCCACCTTGCACAAATGTTTCCACATAAAAATCGTGTGTGATGTACATACGAACGGAAACGTTTGTCTGTGATTCACTGTGTGGGATGTACATACGAACGGAAATGATTGGGCCAGTATAATTGTGTGTGATGGCTCGCCCGATCGCACACGAGATCTTTTTGCCCCGCGTGTGTGACTGGAGGACCTATCACCGACGGTTTCTGGGTCGTGTGGGAAGGACCCCCCCTATCGCACACACAGGCAAGGTGACGGTTTAAAACTCTGTCGCGGAAAGGGGGTAAAAACTGTTTGTATAGGATGTCTCTACACCAGTGTGTTTCTTCCCTCTCTATCTTCTTGTGATGAATTGAGTCTTTCCCTTTGAGGTTTTGTTATTGTCGGATTGAATACTTTGGATTTGAGAACACTTGATGTATGTCTTACATGTGGATACTTGTGGTGACAATGGGGTATTCTGTTGAGTCACTTGATGTATGTTTTGGTGATCAACTCGCGGATTCCCGTGACCTTGGGATAATCTAGGCATATGGGTTGATTGCACGTTTTCTTCCTACTTTCTCCGATAGAAACTTTGGGGTACTCTTTGAAGTTATTTTTGTGGATTGAATGTTATGAATCTAAAGTTGTTTGATGCATATCGAATAATCAACTCACGGATACTTGTGGTGACATTGGAGTATCTAGGTGACATTAGAGTTGGTTGATGCGTATCATATGGTGTTATTTTAGTACAAACTCTAGGGCTGTTTGTGACACTTATAGGGATGGCTCAATAGATTGATCGAAAAGGATAACTTTGAGGTGGTTTCGTACCCTACAACAATTTCTTCTTATGTTCTCCACTAGATAAGAACTTTGGAGTGATTCTTTGTCGCAGGTTGAGGGATTGTTATATGATTCAATTATGTTAGCACTGTTGAGAGATTGCACTAGTTAAAGTATGAACCCTAGGCCTTGTTTTCAAGCATTGCAATACCATTTGTGCTCACTTTTGTTACTTGCTACCTTGCTATTTTTATTATTTCAGATTACAAAAACCTATATCTACTATCCATACTACACTTGTATCACCATCTCTTCGCCGAACTAGTGCACCTATACAATTTACCATTGTATTGGGTGTGTTGGGGACACAAGAGATTTCTTGTATTTGATTGCAGGGTTGTTTGAGAGAGACCATCTTCATCCTACGCCTCCCATAGATTGATAAACCTAAGGTCATCCACTTAAGGGAAATTTGCTACTGTCCTACAAAACTCTGCGCTTGGAGGCCCAACAGAGTCTACAAGAATAAAGTTGCGTAGTAGACATCAAGCTCTTTTTTGGCGCTGTTGCCGGGGAGGTGATTGCTTGAAGGTATATCTTTAGATCTTGCAATCGAATCTTTTAGTTTCTTGTTTTATCACTAGTTTTGTTTTATAAAAGAAAACTACAAAAAAAATGGAATTGAGGTTTCCTCAAATGCTTTATCTTTATTATGTCTTTCTTGAAAATGATGGATCGGAAAATTGTGCCAAAGTGTTAGAAGAAGAATTCAATAAAATGTTTGGCATAAAATCCTTGAATGATAAGCATGATTGCAATGTTCTTAGTATGGATTCTTTGAATATCCATGATGCTAATGATATGCAAAGCCATAAGCTTGGGGATGCTATGTTTGATGAAGATGATCTTTTTAGTCCCTCTAGTTTTGATGAGCAAATTTATTATGATGATTACATGCCTCCTATTTATGAGGATTACAATGATCAAAGTGGGTTTGGAAGAGTGTCAAATCTATGTAATAATGATCCTACTATTTTGGAGGGTGTTGAATCTTATTGGAATAATGATAAAAGTGGATTTGGAGAGGTCATGACTTTATTTAGTAACGAATCCACTATTTTGGAAGAGGTTTCAATTGATTATGACAATAAAGTTGCTATCTATGATGATTATGATGATGACATGTATGCTATAAAGAGTAATGATAACCGTGAAACTTGTCATCACGATTTTAATGTTCAATTTGATTATGCCAATCAAGCATTACATGATAGTTATTTCATTGAGTTTGCTCCCACTATTATGAATGAGAAGAAATTTGCTTATGTGGAGAGTAATAAAAATTCTATGCTTGTGGATCATGAAAAGAATGATTTATGTGAAAATTTTATTGTTGAATTTGTTCATGATGCTACTGAAAATTATTATGAGAGAGGGAGATATGCTTACATATATTTCAACAACATCAAGTTTCCTCTCTTTATGTTGAAAGTTTTGAAGTCATGCTTATTTTGCCTTCCTATGCTAGTTGATTCTTGCTCCCATAGATTGTTTGCTCACAAAATCCCTATGCATAGGAAGTGGGTTAGGCTTAAATTTGCTTCTCATATGATTCATGATGCTCTCTTTATGTTTCAATTCTTTATTCTTATGCGAGCATCATTGAAATCATCATGCCAAGCTAAAAGGCATTGAAGAAAAGTGCTTGTTGGGAGACAACCCTATATTTATACCTACTGTTTTTGTGTGTCCACATGATTAAGCTACTATAGTAATCATGTTTTATATGTTTTCTTTCAATAATGTGCCAAGTAAAGCCTTTGGGATAGTGTGGATGCTTGTTGATTAGATTATGTGCAAAAACAGAAACTTTTGCATCTAGTGCTAGAATTTCTATTCTGTATTGGAGCGTGAGAAAATTCTGAAATTTTTATACAGTATTTATTTACAATTTTTTTATGTTTTTCTAATTTTTCAGAATTTTTGGAGGTACAGAAGTATGCTTTTTAATTCGCTCACTACATGATGTTCTGTTTTTATTGCATAGTTTGCTTGTTTTAGTGTTTCCATAGCTTATATTGAGTAATATAAATTGTGGAAATGATATAATACAGTAGGTTTTATGTGAGAACAATTATTAATCTTGTCTTGACAGTACCAAAGTGAATGATTTATTTTCATACTAACCTATCTCACGGAGTTCCGTTAAGTTTTATGTGATTGAAGTTTTCAAGTTTTGGGTGAGATAACGATATGAGGAGAATAAGAAGCGGCAAGACCCTGAGCTTGGGGATGCCAAAGGCACCCCAAGGTAATATTCAAGGAAGACTCAAGCATCTAAGCTTGGGGATGCCCCGAAAGGCATCCCCTCTTACGTCTTCAACACTATCGGTAACCTCACTCGGAACTATATTTTTATTCGTCACATAATATGTGTATTGCTTGGAGCATCATTTTCATTTTTTTGGATTTGCTTGCTGTTATCTATAATCATGCTTTGTATCTTTTAGTTCAATAAAATGCCAATTATAGCCTTTACCATGCTCAGTTTGCAAGTTTATGTGTTTGAAAACAGAAAGTTTTCTGTTATGTCCTGAATTTATGTGAATTGTCAGAACAACATAAAAATCTGAAATTTTTACACAGTAAGCATACATGAGTTATCTGTCACGTGGTAATCTTTCAGAATTTTTGGAGTTAGGGAAGTATGAATTTGAGTTAGGGAAGTATGAATTTTTATTCCCCCTTTACAGACTGTTCTGTTTAGACAGATTTCAGTTATAGTTGCATTGTTTGCATATGTTTGCTTGTTTAATGTTTCTATTTGTGGATAGGAGTATTAAATATGCAGAGGCATTTAGTATGCAATGTTTAATTATAATTTTAGTGATTTTCTACAGTAGAGAATGGTAAGGCTTTGAGTTGATTTATACTAACTTATCTCACGAGTTCTCGTCAAGTTTTGTGTGGATGAAGTTTTTAAGATTTAGGGAAACCGTGATATGAGAGGAATTAAGGAGACACAAGATATGAATCTTGGGGATTCCCAAGGCATCCCAAGTTAACATTCCAAGAAGTCTCAAGCAACTAAGCTTGGGGATGCCCCGGTAGGCATCCCACCTTTCTTCATCAACACCTATCGGTTAGCCTAAGTTTTTACTTGTTCACATGATATGTGCTATTCTTGGAGTGTCCTTTTCTTTTCTTTTGTTTGTTTGAATAAAACATTTAGATATGAAAATTTTAAATGAGAGTGATTCCTCACATAGCTACTTAATTATTTGACTACTCATTGATCTTCACTTTTATCTTTTGGAGTAGTTTGTCATTTACTCTTGTGCTTCACTTATATCCTAAGAGTGAATTGTTGAATGAATTGAATGTCATAAATATGAAATTATATATGCTTCATATGCTTGTCCCATGGGGAGTAATGACTTCACATACAAGAAGTATAAGTGGTAAAATTTATTGAAAGTTAGCAAACATAGCATTGGTCACTTGAACAATTCGTGAAAGAATATTGAAGGAAGAGAGATTTCACATATAAATATACTATCTTGGACATCTTCTATGATTGTGAGCCCCCATTAATTATTTTCAAGCTTGATCAAGTAGTTGACGTCGAACAAGGAAGACAACATAATGGGTTATGTTTGTTTATATTCCCATAGAAGTTATATTGTCATGGATCCTCTAACATCTGATTCTTGCTTAGGATCTTTTGCTAGCCAAAAATTCGTACTAAGTAGAGATACTACTTGTGCATCCAAAAATCCTTAAACCCAGTTTCTTGTCATGAGAGTCCACCATATCTACCTATCGATTGAATAAGATCCTTCAAGTAAGTTGTCATCGGTGCAAAAAGCAATAAAAATTGCTCCTAAATATGTATGATCTTTTATTGGAAGGGAAAATAAGCTTTGTGATAACCCACAAGTATAGGGGGTCGCAACAGTTTTCGCGGGTAGTATTTCACCCAGATTTATTGATTCGACACAATGGGAGCCAAAGAATATTTGTGAGTATTAGCAGTCGAGTTGTCAATTCAACCACACCTGGAGAACTAAATATCTGCAGCAAAGTGTTTAGTAGCACAGTGATATGATAGTTTTGATAGCAATAGTAACAAGGACAGTAACAATAGCTGTTTTGTAGTGAGTGTAACAGCAGCAGCAACGAAAGTAACTTAGCAAAGATCAATATGCGAAAAGCGTAGGCATTGGATCAGTGATGGATAATTATGTTGGATGACATTCATCATGTAACAGTCACAACCTAGGGCGATACACAATAGCTCCAATTCATCAATGTAATGTAGGCATGTATTCCGTATATAGTCATACGTGCTTATAGTAAGAACTTGCATGACATCTTTTGTCCTACCCTCCCGTGGCAGCGGGGTCCATAAGGAAACTAAGGGATATTAATGCCTCCTTTTAATAGAGAACCGGAACAAAGCATTAACACATGGTGAATACATGAACTCCTCGAATTACAGTCTTCCTCGAAGAGTATCCCACACAATTGTCACTATGGGGTCTACGGATCAGAACAATAACAAGTGCATATGACAAGCTGATAGGATCAAGAAATCGAATATATTCATGAAAACATAAAGGTTCAGATCTGAAATCATGGCACTCGGGCCCTAGTGACAAGCATTAAGCATAGCAAAGTCATAGCAACATCAATCTCAGAACATAGTGGATACTAGGGATCAAGCCCTAACAAAATTGACTCGATTACATGATAAATCTCATCCAACCCATCACCGTCCAGCAAGCCTACGAAGAAATTACTCATGCACGGCGGTGAGCATCATGAAATTGGTGTTGGAGGATGGTTGATGATGACGATGGCGTCGAATCCCCCTCTCCAGAGTCCCGAACGGACTCTAGATCAGCCCTCCCGATGAAGAACAGGAGGTAGCGGCGGCTCCGTATCGTAAAACGCGATGATTCTTTCTCTCTGATTTTTTTCTGGATGAATAGGTACTTATAGCATTGGAGTTAGGGTTGCCGGAGCTGCCAGGGGCCCACAAGCCTGCTAGGCACGCCCTGGGGGGTGGGCGCGCCCCCTGGGCTTGTGGCGCCTTGGTGCCCCCCCTCTGATAATTCTCTTCGCTAGTATTTTTTATATATTCTGAAATAATTCACCGTAAATTTTTCGGTCCATCCGAAAACTTTTATTTCTGCACAAAAATAACACCATGGCAATTCTGCTGAAAACATCGTCAGTCTGGGTTAGTTCCATTCAAATCATGAAAATTAGGGTCCAAAACAAGATCAAAAGTGTTTGGAAAAGTATATACGTTTGGGACATATCAACTCCCCCAAGCTTAACTCATTGCTTGTGCTCAAGCAATTCAGTTGACAAACTGAAAGTGACAAAGAAAAACTTTTACAAACTCTTTTGTTCTTGTTGTCTGTATATATACTTAACTAGCATCCAAGTTTTCAGCAAAGATTATGAACTAACCATATGAATGATAACACTTAGTTCTCACATTTACTCATATCAATAACATAACCGACTAGCGAGCAATAATAAGATATCTCGGATGCCAACAATTTGTCAAAACAATCATGATATAATATGATAGCATGGTATCTCGCTAGCCCTTTCTGAGACCACAAAACATAAATGCAAAGCACCTCTGAAGTTCAAGTAACGACTAGATATTGTAATTCATGGTAGAAGAGATCCAGTCATGTCACACCCAACATTAACTATACCCAATGCATAAAAATGACAATAGTGTTCTCCAACTGGTGCTCGAATGAGAGGGTGATGACACAATAATAAAAGTAAAATAACATAAAAGTAAATAGATAGGCCCTTCGCAGAGGGAAACATGGATTTGCAGCGGTGCCAGAGCTCGAGGCTTAAAACAGAGATGAAAACATTTTTGAGAGGTATGCCTTTCCTGTCAATGTCACGACTGAGAATTTGCAATATCTTCCATGCTAAACACATTATAGCCAGTTCCCAAGCGGAAAGGTAAAGTTTACTCCCCCTCCACCATACCAACACAAGCCATGGCTAGCCGAATTCACGGGTGCCCTCCAAACGATCAAATTTCCGGGGGAGTTTGTTTGCATTATGTGTATTTTTCATTTTGAGCATAGGACTGGGCATCCCAATTACCAGCCTCTCTCGTGCAATGACAAGTGAATAAACACTCATCTAAGAATAACCCGGTTAGCATGGAAGATACTGACCATCCCCTGTCGCTCCATGAGTGGTACGGGCACACAAAACAGATGTTTATTTGAATGATTATTAGAGGTCGCACATGCAAATTTACTTGGAACGGCAGAGTAATACCGCATATAGGTAGATATAGTGGACTCATCTGGAACAACTTTGGTTTAAGGATTTTGGATGCACAACAGTATTCCAACATAGTACATGCGAAGGCTAGCAAATAGATTGAGAAGCGACCAGCTGGAGAACGAAAACGATCACAGTCATGCATTGAGAATAATTAATACTGAATACGAGCATGAGTAGGATATAAACACCATGAACATAAATACCGTGGAGGCTATGTTGGTTTTGAATCAACTACATGTGTGAACATGTGCCAAGTCAAGCCACTTGAATTGTTCAGAGGAGGATACCATACTAACATACTACATCATAACCATTTTAATGCATGTTGACACTCAAGATAAATCATTATAAACTCCTAGCTATTTAAGCATGGCATGAGCAACTATGATATCTAATTATCATCACAAACATGTTTACTCATAATTTGTTGAATCATGGATACTGAGATAAACATATTTACAAAAACAAAAACAAGAAGAGTTCATACCAGCTTTTCTTCACCGCAATCACTTCATCAAATATCATCATTATTGCCTTTCACTTGCACGACCAAACGATGTGATAACAATAATAGTGCAAGCGTGCCGTGGACTAAGCTAGAATCTGCAAACATTTATTCAAGGGAGAAGACAATGTAATGGTGGCACTTTGTTAGATCAACAATAAAGCATATGAGAGCCACTCAACATTTTCATCATGGTCTTTCTCCTTACTGCGACTCAACGAAAAAGAAAAGAAATTCAGCAAAACACACTGAAATATTTTTGGAGTTTTTAGCTTTTCTAAAGAAAGAAAATTAACGAAGGAAAAACGAAAAACGAGAAAAACTATTTACACCGGAAAGCTCCCAACAAGCAAAAGAAGAAACGAGAAATCTTTTTGGGTTTTCTTTTAATACTACAAATTAACTAAACAAGAAAGAAACTACAACTAATTTTTTTGATTTTTGAAAGTTTTTCAAACACACAAGAAGAAAATGGAAATAAAACTAACATGGATATACAATGAAAAAGGATGAACACCGACAATTGGAATGAATGTGTGAACATGAAATGTAATGTCGGTGAGAAATACGTACTCCCCCAAGCTTAGGCTTTTGGCCTAAGTTGGTCTATGGCCACACCTGACCTGGATAATGCCCGTGGTGGTAGTTCCGGTTGTACTGAAATGCAGCTGCCACAACTTGGCGAGCTGCCTCGTTAAGCCGAGCGGTCTCTACCGCCCTCTCGTACTCCTCAGCCTCTTCCTCAAGTATGAAGTGTCTATGTTTTTCCTGGAAATTAAAGAAGGCAGGGTCAGGCAAAGCAATTTGGAAAACACGACGCCTGTTAAAGATTAGCCTGTATCTAAGCGGGGGGTCACCCCTCTCAAGGAACTGGTGGCGTTCCATGGCATCATAATCAAGAAAACTGGGTGGCAACAGGATGTCATTTTGCTTAATGGGCACACCAAGATAAGTGGCTAAACGAGTAGCATAAATTCCACCAAAGAAATCACCAACTGAGGCATTATTATGTAAACGACGTTCAACAATAGCCCCCATGTTAAATTGTCTATCTCTCAACACCGCACTCTTAAGAATGCTCAAGTCAGGGGTGCAAAGATGACTAAGGTCATGTTTACAGTTAATGCATCTACCTATGAACATAGCAAAATAATATATAGCAGGAAAATGGATGCTCCCCATAGTAGCTTGTGTTATGCCTCTAGTCTCACCCCTAGTAATGTTCATGAGAAATTCATTGCAGTTAGATTTACGAGGTTCAGTGCAAGTCCCCCAAAATGGAATTTTACAAACTTCACTAAATTCTTCAACAGACATGCGAAAAGACTTTTCATATAAGTTGAAAATAACATCATGTGAAGTGCGCTGAGATACATACCCGAATCTCCGCACAAAAGAGTCAGTGAGATTATAGTACTGCGGGCACTTATCTGTCAAGAAATCTATGAGCTCGGCGTTGCGTACATACATATCAAACTCGTCCTTGATGCCTGCTCGAATCACGAAGGAATCAGACGGCCACTTGCATGGTTGCACCGCAGCCTCTCGCAGCGGTTCAGAGTCTGGCTCGCGTATTGCGGGCCTTGGAGCACTCTTGCTTGAGGAACCACCATGGAACATCTTCCTAAACATTTTCTTCCTCTGAAATTTTCTGAAATTTTTAGTGACTCAAAATAAAAGTGAACGAAACTCAACAAAATTGATAGCAACTACTCCCACATGTATCTAGAGGCTATATCACGCTTCAAAACTACTTTGGACCATTCAAATTCAACATGCAAGCTCATATACATTGTCACCATAGCAGCCAAAATTTGCAAAACATAAGGCACGAGAACAAAAACTAATTGGAGCATTGGAGGAATCACATACCAAGGAGTAATTCCTCAAAATAGTTTTGGAAACGGAGTTCCGAGCAAGGAGATCGAAATTTGCAGCAAAATGAGCAAGAACACGGGCTTGGGAGCAAGTTTGATTTTTTCTGGAGGAAGAAGAAGGAGATGGGTGGCTGGAATAAGTGAGTGGGTCCCTGTGGGACCCACAAGCCTACTGGGCGCGCCCAGGGGGTGGGCGCGCCCTGTGAGCTTGTGGCTCACAGGTGCACCTCCCTGGGGTGTGTTTAGTGCCAAAAATTCTTAAATATTCTGGAAAAAATCATACTAAATTTTCAGGGCATTCTGAGAACTTTTATTTTTGGGCCATTTTTTATTGCACGGATAATTCAGAAAATAGGATAATCATGGCATTTCTATTTTATTAAACTACAAATAATAGAGAGCAAAAGGTGGGTACAGAAAGTTGTGCTTACTAAATTCATCGACCACATGCCCCTAAAAAGAATCCATTAATAAGGTTGATCAAGTCTTATTAACAAACTATTTCCGAATGGCATGAAACCGAAGAATCTTCGTATAACACTAAGTTACCTCAATGGGGATATGCATCTCCCCAACAATAAGAATTTCATATTTCTTTTTGATAGTGGGAAGAGGAAATTTGAAACCTCCAATAGTGATTGTCGAAACTTTTTCAATACAATTGATACCATTCACCGAACTTTGTTTCTTCGGAAAATAAACCGTATGCTCATTACCATTGACATGAAAAGTGACTTTGCTTTTGTTGCAATCAATAACAGCCCCTGCAGTATTCAGAAAAGGTCTGCCAAGGATAATCGACATGTTGTCGTCCTCGGGCATATCAAGAATAACAAAGTCTGTCAAGATAGTAACATTTGCAACTACAACGGGAACGTCCTCACAAATTCCAATAGGTATAGTAGTTGATTTATCAGCCATTTGCAAAGATATTTCAGTAGGTGTGAGCTTATTCAAATCAAGTCTTCTATATAAAGAGAAAGGCATAACACTAACACCGGCTCCCAAATCACATAAGGCAGTTTTAACATAACTTCTTTTAATGGAGCATGGTATAGTAGGTATTCCCGGATCTCCTAACTTCTTAGGCACTCCACCCTTAAAAGAATAATTAGCAAGCATGGTGGAAATTTCAGCTTCAGGTATGTTTCTTTTATTAGTGACAATATCTTTCATGTATTTAGCATAGGGAGACATTTTCAACATATCAATCAAGCGAGTGCGCAAAAAGACAGGTCTAAGCATTTCAACAAAGCGCTCAAAGTCTTTCTCATCTTTATTTTTAGATGGTTTAGTAGGAAAAGGCATAGGTTTTTGAACCCATGGTTCTCTTTCTTTTCCATGTTTTCTAGCAGCGAAGTCTCTTTTATCATATCTCTTACTCTTAGGAGGTGGGTTATCAAGATCAGCAGCAGGTTCTATTTCTATATCATTATCTGATTGAGTATCAACATGAACATCATCATCATCATTATCGTTATCATTATCGTTATGTGGATATTCATTACCAGATTGTGTCTCGGCATCAGAAATAGAAACATCATTATGATGCTCAAAAGGTTTTTCTATCTCACGTTCACTAGAAGCAGACAAAGTTTTATCATTCTTCTTCTTCTTTTTCTTCTTAGATGAACTAGGTGGATGAATATTAATTCTTTGTGAATCTTGCTCAATTCTTTTAGGATGACCTTCGGGATATAGAGGATCCTGAGTCATTCTACCTCCTCTAGTAGCAACTCTAACAGCATGATCATTCATTTTATTATTCATCTCATCAAGCAATTCATTTTGTGACTTAGCAATTTGTTCTAGCTGAGTATGAACCATAGAAGCATGTTTACTTAAGCCTTTAACATCATTAGCAGTTCTAAACATCAAATCACTCAAACGATCAATCATGAGGGCATTCCTTTTTAGTTGATTGCTAACATATCTATTAAAGTGTTCTTGCTTAATGATGTAATTATCAAATTCATCCAAGCATTGGCTAGCAGATTTATTATAAGGAATATCACCTTCATCGAATGTACGAAGAGAATTTACCTCCACTACCCGTGTCAGGATGTCGAGCCCATGTATTTCTTCAATAGGTGGTAAATTCTTAACATCTTCAGCTTTAATGCCCTTTTCTTTCATAGACAGCTTCTTGCATATCTTCCGGACTGAGGAATAGAATACCTCTCTTCTTCGGAGTTGGCTTAGGTGGTGGTTCAGGAAGTGTCCAATCATCGGCATTTCTCAACATATTATTCAATAGTTCTTCAGCCTGTCCAACAGTTCGTTCCCTGAAAACAGAACCAACACAACTATCTAGGTAGTCCCTAGAAGCATCGGTTAGTCCATTATAAAAGATATCAAGTATTTCATTTTTCTTAAGAGGATGATCAGGCAAAGCATTAAGTAATTAGAGAAGCCTCCCCCAAGCTTGAGGGAGATTCTCTTCTTCAATTTGGACAAAGTTAAATATTTCCTGTAAGGCAGCTTGTTTCTTATGAGCAGGAAAATATTTTTCAGAGAAGTAATATATCATATCCTAGGGACTACGCACACAACCAGGAGTAAGAGTATTAAACCATTTCCTAGCATCACCCTTTAATGAGAATGGAAAAAACTTAAGAATATAATAGTAACAGATCTTTTCCTCATGAGCAAATAGGGTGGCTATATCATTCAATTTAGTAAGGTGTGCCACAACAGTTTCAGATTCATAACCATGAAAAGGATCAGATTCAACCAAAGTAATTAACCCAGGATCGACAGAGAATTCATAATCCTTATCGGTAACAAAGATAGGAGAGGTAGCAAACTTAGGATCACATTTCATTCTCTCCATCATAGACTTTTTTTAACTTAGCAAGCAATTTTCTAACATCATCTCTATCATTACAAGCAAGAATTTCTCTAGCTATTTCTCTATCCAAAACATAACCATCTGGTACTTTGGCATTTAAATTCTAGGAGAGCTAGGCATAATAGGTGAATCATAGTTTTCAGAAGTTAGAAGATTTTCAGCAATCTCAATTTCTTTAGCTCTAGCAATTTGTTCATCAAGAAATTCACCTAGTGGCACAGTATTCTCAAGCATAGTACTAGCATCATCATAAGTATCGTGTATAGCAGAAGTTGTATCATCAATTACTTGCGACATATCAGAATGAATAGCAGGTGGTGGTGTCGCAAGCCTACTCAAAACAGAAGGTGAATCAAGTGCAGAGTGTGATGGCAGTTCCTTACCTCCTCTAGTCATAGAGGGGACGATCTTGGTCTTAGCGTCTTTCAGATTCTTCATAGTGATCAACAGATCTAAATCCCAAGTGACTCAATAGATAGAGCTATGCTCCCCGGCAACGGCGCCAGAAAAAGGTCTTGATAATCCACAAGTATAGGGGATCGCAATAGTTTTCGCGGGTAGTATTTCACCCAGATTTATTGATTCGACACAAGGGGAGCCAAAGAATATTTGTGAGTATTAGCAGTTGAGTTGTCAATTCAACCACACCTGGAGAACTAAATATCTACAGCAAAGTGTTTAGTAGCATAGTAATATGATAGTTTTGATAGCAATAGTAACAGTAGCAATAGTAACAAGGACAGTAACAATAGCAGTTTTGTAGAGAGTGTAACAGCAGCAGCAATGAAAGTAACTCAGCAAAGATCAATATGCGAAAAGGGTAGGCATTGGATCAGTGATGGATAATTATGTTGGATGACATTCATCATGTAACAGTCACAACCTAGAGCGATACACAATAGCTCCAATTCATCAATGTAATGTAGGCATGTGTTCCGTATATAGTCATACGTGCTTATAGTAAGAACTTGCATGCCATCTTTTGTCCTACCCTCCCGTGGTAGTGGGGTCCATAAGGAAACTAAGGGATATTAAGGCCTCCTTTTAATAGAGAACCGGAACAAAGCATTAACACATGGTGAATACATGAACTCCTCAAATTACAGTCATCCCCGGAGAGTATCTCACACAATTGTCACTATGGGGTCTACGGATCAGAACAATAACAAGTGCATATGACAAGCGGATAGGATCAAGAACTCGAATATATTCATGAAAACATAAAGGTTCAGATCTGAAATCATGGCACTCGGGCCCTAGTGACAAGCATTAAGCATAGCAAAGTCATAGCAACATCAATCTCAAAACATAGTGGATACTAGGGATCAAGCCCTAACAAAACTGACTCGATTACATGATAAATCTCATCCAACCCATCACCGTCTAGCATGCCTACGAAGAAATTACTCACGCACGGCGGTGAGCATCATGAAATTGGGGATGGAGGATGGTTGATGATGACGATGGTGTCGAATCCCCCTCTCCAGAGCCCCGAACGGACTCCAGATCAGCCCTCCCGATGAAGAACAGGAGGTGGCGGCGGCTCCGTATCATAAAACGTGATGATTCTTTCTCTCTGATTTTTTCTGGATGAATAGGTACTTATAGCATTGGAGTTAGGGTTGCCGAAGTTGCCAGGGGCCCACAAGGCTGCTAGGCGCGCCCTAGGAGGGTGGGCGTGCACCCTGGGCTTGTGGCGCCTGGGTGGCCCCCCCTCTGATAATTCTCTTCGCCAGTATTTTTTATATATTCTGAAATAATTCTCCGTAAATTTTCAGGTCCATCCGAGAACTTTTATTTCTGCACAAAAATAACGCCATGGCAATGCTGCTAAAAACAGCATCAGTCCGGGTTAGTTCCATTCAAATCATGCAAATTAGGGTCCAAAACAAGAGCAAAAGTGTTTGGAAAAGTAGATACATTTGGGATGTATCACTTTGTACGAACTTGTGATGGTGAAGAAATAAAAGCGACGGACTGCATAATAAAGGGTGCTATCACAAGGGGCAATATAAAGTGATGTTCCTTTCCATTAAGAGCTTGCACATCCAAAAATAAAAAGCGCATGACAACCTCTGCTTCCCTCTGCGAAGGGCCTATCTTTTACTTTTCTATATTTACTTTTATGCAAGAGTCAGTAATGTGCATCCCTATTCCGCTCTATTTATTCTCTAGTGGGCAAGCATCATGAGGTAGGGAATGATCCAGGCACATATATCCAGTTGAATATAGGTGATCATGAGTTATTATTGTTGACATTATCCCTGAGATAAATAAGTTGGGAGGCGAAACATTAAGCCCCTATCTTCCTATGTGTTTGACTGAAACGGTTTGTTCTAAAAATATGCTTTGAGTGTCAGCAATCATGGAAGACTAAATGATAGTTCAGTATGAAACAAAGCTCTTACATAGATCCTTCCTGAAAATAAGATGAATTTTAATTGTTTCATGACTGAGAACATAGTTTGTTGGTTTTCAAGAAAGTTTATGGTCTATACTTTAAACATGTGAATAGCTTGCTACTTGATCATGAGAAGTTTTATGAGTTGAGCTGTTTATGATATATAATGATGCTAGAAAAAGTGATTGAGATTATCATTGATCAAACTTGTGCACTATGCTAGCATTCACACTTCATAAATTATTTCTCTTATCATTTACCTACTCGAGGACGAGCAGGAATTAAGCTTGGGGATGCTGATACGTCTCCAATGTACATATAATTTATGAAGTATTCATGCCATGTTAGCAATGATTTTATATGGTTTTGGTGCACTTTTATATGATTTTCATGGACTAACATATTAACCTAGTGCCCAGTGCCAGTTGTTGTTTTCTGCTTGTTTTTGGTTTTCCAGAAAATCCATACCAAACGAAGTCCAAACACGATGAAACTTTTTGACGATTTTTTTTGGAATATAAGAGACCCCCGAAGCTTCGTGGGAGGGCCAGAAGACCCACGAGGCGGTGACAAGGTATCCCGGCGCGCCCCAGGGGAGGGTCGCGTGGGGTTGCCTTGTGGGCCCCTCGTAACTCATTTTCGCGTGATTCCAACGCTGAAAATTCTTATAAATAGAGAAACCCCCAGAAAAAAAACTTGAACTTCGACTCCACCGCCGCAAGCCTCTGTTCTGAAGAGATCCCATCTGGAGGCCTTTTCCGGCACCTTGCCGGAGGGGGAAATCATCACCGGAGGCCATCTTCATCATCCCGGCGGTCTCCATGACGAGGAGGGAGTAGTTCACCCTCGGTGTTGAGGGTATATACTAGTAGCTATGTGTTTGATCTCTCTCTCTCTCTCTCTCTTGAATTCTTGATTTGGCACGATCTTGATGTACCGCGAGCTTTGTTAGTATAGTTGGATCATATGGTGTTTCTTCCCTCTCTATCTTCTTGTGATGAATTGAGTCTTTCCCTTTGAGGTTTTGTTATTGTCGGATTGAATACTTTGGATTTGAGAACACTTGATGTATGTCTTGCATGTGGATACTTGTGGTGACAATGGGGTATTCTATTGAGTCACTTGATGTATGTTTTGGTGATCAACTCGCGGATTCCCGTGACCTTGGGGTAATCTAGGCATAGGGGTTGATTGCACGTTTTCGTCCTACTTTCTCCGATAGAAACTTTGGGGTACTCTTTGAAGTTTTTTCTGTGGATTGAATATTATGAATCTGAAGTTGTTTGATGCATATCGAATAATTAACTCACGGATACTTGTGGTGACATTGGAGTATCTAGGTGACATTAGAGTTGGTTGATGAGTATCATATGATGTTATTTTAGTACGAACTCTGGGGCTGTTTGTGACACTTATAGGGATGGTGATGAGTGATATTTTTATACTCATTTCAACCTTGTTTAAACCGAGATATTTCATTAAAGGAGAGATATTCACTCAGATATTGTCACTAATGGCTAATAAGTGCAAGGGATTCCACAAATCCTCTATTTGATATTTTTCCACGAGAAATGGGCTAAAAAGGGAAGAAATCACATGGGAGAAAGGAATGGAAGGAAAATGGAGAAGAGATAAGTCACCAGGAGGCGCCAGAAGGCCGCCAGAGTCAAAGACGGCGTTCCATGTGACCGCACGTGCTCGCATGAGCGGCCGTTTGGCGTGGAAACTGAGGCAGGTCGTCCACCTGAACAACTTTTATAAAGGGGACCCAGTCAAAATGTCAAAGGAGGGAGCGTCGGGAAAGCATTAAGCACAGCCAGAACCTCTTCATCATCATCTTCATCCACAAACCCTAGCTGCCACCATTTTCATCTCCATAGCCATCTCCACCACCATAGTGCTCTCTCAACTAGTTCATACTTGTAATCGTGCATCACACAAGGCATCCATTGTAAGACATATTGCAATCAATCAATCCCAAGATGTGTTCTTCAATGTTTTCTTCCCACGATCTGATCTCTATGTGTGAGTAGTCCGGTAAGGTATGGGGTGAGGCATGAGCCTTGCAACCCTAGGTATTTGGTGAAGAGATCAATGGAAGTCTTTGACATAACGTCTCATATGTGTGAAATAAAATTGTTTCGTGAAGTGTCTCTTGTCTTGTCCGCGATCTTCATCCCTGCAGGTAACCAGGATCATGGAGATTGACCAACAGTGAGGCTAGGAGTGAGGGGACCGTGAAGTGTTATACTGAACACCGGTGACAGTAAGGTTTAGTAGGGTAACATGGATCATAACATTGGGGATTCATGAGGTGTAGTCATTAAACGCCCAAAGCTTTTGCCTGATATTATTATCTTAATTATCGGGGCAACCCCGCAAGATGGATAGGACCTACGGTAGGACAACTGATTCTTGATGCAGGACTTGTGCCGGTCAAGATGTTATTTGGACACATCCCCCACTCTGATACGAAGCAAGCACCTCTTGATGGGTGACTTCCCGAGCACAAACTAATATCATTTTTGATCCCAACACCAATACATGGTTGTAAGCATTAAGACCTCATCCCCATACCTTCTTTTTATTATAAGTGTTTGAATCACAATTTGCTTGTTGATCTGGTCAAAAGCTGGATTTGAAACTTTGGCAAAAGCTTGCTAGAGACCATTCCTTCAAGGGATCTTCCTCTCGTGGGTTCGATACCCAGGGTCACCTTTGGGGAAATAGGTGCGGGATACCCTTTCTTGTTCCAATACCGGATCAATAAAAGGAGATATCAAGCCCTTTTTCTGGCACCGTTGCCGGGAAGGAGTTTAGTATTCCTAGTCTTTGTGTTTAGAGTTTTTGTTAAAATCAATTTTCAGTTTTTGTTTTTACTTTCTGTTTTCAGTTTAAGTTTTATTTTGTTGCAAGTCTTTTAGTGGAAATCATCAAAAAGTTACTATGGCTCGTAATCTTGGGAGTTTTGCTACTCCTAGCAACAATTTCATGTGTGAACCAATTGCACAACCCGATGTTGCAGCTGTAGAATATGAAATCAAACCAAACCTAGTTTCCATGGTTCAACAGGACCAATTTGGAGGCTCTGCTTCTGAAGATGCAGGTATGCATTTACATAATTTCACTGAATTGTGCAACATGACGCGCATAAAGGATTATGACCCAGATGCTCTTAAACTTCGTTTATTTCCTTTCTCTTTGAGAGGAAAAGCTAAGGAATGGCTTTTAGCTTTGCCTAAAGGCAGTATTACTTCTTGGGCTGCCTGTTGCAGTAAATTTTTATCTAAGTTTTGTCCACCTGCAAAATTATGCAATTACGTTCTCAGATTATAGGTTTCAAGCAAGAAGAACGTGAGCCACTAGCGCTTGCGTGGGATAGAATGAAAGAAGCTATAAGAAACTGCCCCAATCATGGAATGGAGGAGTGGTTAATCCTTCATATGTTTTATAATGGCTTGAATCACATGTCAAAAACTATGCTTGATACAACTACAGGAGGAACAATCATGGGAAAGCCCATAGAATATGTCAAGAGGATACTCGATGATATGCAAGAGAACCATGCCCAATGGCATGTTGAGAGAACCACCACCAAAAAGGTGAATGTCATAGAAGAAAACAGCTCAGAGTTGACAACCAAGCTAGAAGAACTTATCTCTTTGATGAAAGGTAAAGAAGAGGTAAACGTCAATGCCATCACTAATGAAGATACTAGTGATGTTAATTTTATTGCTCGTAATAGCTATAATCCCAATTGGAAAAATAATGGATATGCTCCTAAACTTCCTTATCCTAATAATGGAGGAGCATCCAATAGTTTTGGAGCTAATGGTAGCAATAGAAATACTCTTGAAGAAACTCTTAAAAATTTTATTGCTAGCCATACTAAGCAGAATGAAAATTTCAAGAATATCTTGAAGAATCATGATAACCTACTCGGCCAATTGACCAGTAAGGTTGTTGGACTAACAAATGATGTGCAGATACTTGAAGCCAGATCCAAGAATATGGAGGCACAGGTGGCAAAGATAGCAGAGAGCCAAACCTTGATTTTGGCAAAATTTGCAGGTAAACCAGAGCCTAACCCGGTTGAAGAAATTAAAATAGTGAGAAGCAACGAAAAGAAAGATGAGGTACTTGACACAAGCCATGTCCCAGAGTACAACTATACCGTTGCAGATTTTGTAAAGATGATATCCATGAAGTACCCACTACCGGAGGTAACTAACAATGAGGCATATAATGTCTTTGTTGAACAAGTTGCTGCCAAGGTACGTGAACTAGATGATGAAAGGAAAAAGTTATTCAGTAAGTTACCAGCTAAGCAAGAAGATGCTTTTGAACCTACTATAGAGATTGAGATAGGACTTAATAAGTTCAGTGCTTTATGTGATCTAGGGGCAAGTGTTTCCACCATCCCCAAATCTGTTTATGATAGTCTGAATCTTGGTCCTTATGCTAATACTGAGATTATATTGAATATGGCTAATTCTACTTTTACTCAGGCAGTAGGCATTAAGCATGGAGTTATAGTTCAAATAAATGATTGCCCTGTCATGATTGATCTTGTTATAGTAGATATGCCTGAAGATCCTATTGCTCCTATAATTCTCGCTAGACCTTTTCTAAGGACTATCAAAGCTGTGATAAATGTGTTTGAGGGAAATGTTCGTTTTGATTTACCATCTAAAGATCCCTTTATAAGGCATTTCCCAGGAAAAAGAAATTAAAGACCTACGCAGGAGGTGGCTTCATTTTTGAATGCCAGAAGCTATGGTCTCGGTGTTCTAGCACCACCTTGATCACCACTATGGTCGAGCTATCCGACCAAAAACAAGGCTTCGTGGGAGGCAACCCACGCGAATAAAGTAGACAAGTAAGTTTTTGTTTTTGTTTTAATAAAAGAGTGATTGAAGTTCCGTATGAAGAAGTTAGTTTGGAAGAGTCATGCTAATGAAGGCCTAGTCTTGTGCAAGATGATTTATATTGATGTTTGAATACATGGAAATATGTCTATGTATTGTCTTGGAACTAACCCCGCAGGAGAGCAAACAAAAAGAAAAGTCTCGCAAGAGACAGATCAAAAGACGGCGTTCAAAACGACCGCGAGCGGTCGTATGAACGGTCGCATGACCAGCCAGAGGTTCTAGCACAAAACAGTAGAGACAGCAGGAGAAAAGACGGTGTTTCAAACAGGCGCACGCGCCCGTTCGACCGGTCGTTTGATTCTTTTGCAGAAAACGAAGAAAATTCCAGTGTGTTTGACAGCGTTCCAAACGGGCGCACGCGCCCGCTCGAGCGGTCGTTTTACATCGTCGACCAGAAGCGCAGAAAGAACAGAATGGAAGACGGCATTCAAAACGGACGCCTGCGTCCGTTTTAGTGGTCATTTCATCTGCACGCACGCAAAGGTGAGTTTAATCGGGTCAAAGACGGTGTTCCATACGGGCGCTAGCGCCCTTATGAGCAGTCGTTTTGCGTGCCGACGGCTCCAGTAAGCTCGAGGAAGAAGGTATTTCGCCCCCATCTCTCTCTTTTCTTCTTCTTCTTCCTCCAAACCTCTCCAAATCCTAGCAAAACTTCGCCCGATCTCTCTACTCGTTCGTTTTCAGTTCGAATCCTTCCGTGTGATCGATCTACGGTACATTTCTCCTCCGATCACCAATTTATTTTTCGCGAATCCAAGTTCTACATGCCTAGCATTGCCATGTTTAGGATATGCACATTTTCGATTCAAACTTGAGTTTGGCATGGATTTCTAGATGTTTTTAGAGAAGTATGATGTTGTGAGTACCGTAGGATCATTATTGTTACATTGTATTAGACTGAAAAATTGTTTTATAGATGTTTACACGGAAGTCTTCTCGCATACGTGGTGGTTTGAATTCATCCACTGCACCACCGCAACAAGTTTTCACTCAGGGGATCGTCTTCACCGACCGTGGAGCAAGGAAGAAGTTCCAGAAGCTCACAACAAGGAAGATCAAAGCAACCAAATGGGCTTGTGCGAATACTCTTGCCAAGCTAGGTATCACTCATGATTTTAATTTGCCTTGTCATAATGCCGGGTTGCATCACTTTGTTTATCAGGGATGTGAGACTTATGAACGATTGACGCTTGAGTTTTTTAGCACTCTCTCGCACAATGTTAGTTTAATGCCAAATGCATATGAGGAGGAGAGGATCACTTTCCGTCTCCTTGACCAAGATTTCAACATCACTTTCGTTGAGTGGTGTAATTACTTTGGCTTCCCCAACAATGATAATGATATTATATATGTTTATGATTTCACTGACCCGCACCCGAGGCAATCCTTTCTTCGGATGAGTCGCCATGGCTCTAGGCATAGAGCCAGTTGCATTGAAAATCCTGCTATATGTTATTTCTACTATGTTATCACTAACTCGTTGCAGGCACGAGGAGAAGTTTCTAAGGTGACTGATGAGAACATACTAGTTCTCGGGAAAGCAGCAAACCTGGACGTCGGTTATTCGCCCAACCTAGGGGAAATACTTTTGCTACACCTCGCGCATCAAGCAAACCATGCACAAGGAGATATCGTGTGTGGAGGAGTGATCACCATGTTAGCCAACTCCCTTGGCCTCAACTACGATCATCTCTGGCCCATTGTCGGTAACACCCTTGTTTACATTCGTGTTCTTACTAGCGCTGGTATGGTAGTAGTGCGTAATGGCCGTCATTGTATCAAAATTCCTGGAGTGGCATACTTGTTACCCTCACCTATGCCTAACCGTTTCTCCATCGAGAATGGACAATTGCATTATGTTGCATAGGAAGGAGATGCAGCTTTCGACCAAGAAGGGCCAGAACTTGAACAAGTAGATGAAGAAGAACTCGCCACCGACGAAGAGGAAGAGCAGCCCCAACAAGACTACACCACCTACGCGGACCTCAACAACCTCCAGGGCTCTATCCAAGATATGAGCAACCTTGCATCGTCCCTGAGAGGCACGGCCGCCTACATGAACATGAACTTCTCTAACTGGAGGCAGGAGCGGGCTCCTGACCAACCACCACAATGATCTCATTGGTTTGGGCTTGCAAGAGCCTAAGCTTGGGGGAGGTTATCACCACTTCTACATCAGGATGTGGTGGTATTTGAATAAGTTGTAATGAGGTTGTACTTAAGCTCGAGGAGCTTCAAAACACTCGTGTTGGTTTGTTCCAACACTTTGCTTTTTATTTCCTTTTGCTTTTTATTTTTGCCTTTTGTGATTTTTCTGTTGCAAGTTAGTTTTCAAAAAACCAAAAAAATAGAATAAGCTTTGCTTTGCTCTTGTTCTTTATTTAGCCCCTTGGAGTTTGTTTGCATTTTGTTTTCAGAGGAGTTGGTCTATGCCAGGATAACGAGGAATACAAGAGTAAGGAAGAGAAGTGTGTAAATTCGCAACCGTGAAGGTATGTCCTACGACCCCCGTCTTTTGCACTTGAATACTTAGAGTAGATGTAGTAGTTGTATGTGAGATATGTGCAGATGGGAGTAAGTCTTGATAGTTGATACAAAGGTTTTGCTTTAGTAGCTGAAATAATTTTGTAGCCTTTGTTTTCTTTAGTTTAGACAACTAAGACTTGCCATGGGATAGTTTTTAAGTGAAATGTTATTAACCAAGTATAACTATGCACAAGAGAAAGTCTCTCAAGACTTGGGAGTTGAGAAATTGTAGTGGAAGTAATGTTTAATCATGCGCAACCCCATGTTGTTAACTTTAATAGACTTGATAGCACTTGTGGACTAGATTGTCTAGAGGAACTTAGTTGAAAGGTGGGTGAGATTATGCCAAAAATCTGTGTTGTATATCTCAACATGGTGTTACAGCCTCCGGCTGGTGCCATGGCCTTTGCTACTATATACGCATTTACGTGTGTAAATGTGGCCTCGTCACCCTTCTTGATGTTATGCTGAGGACTCCATTGGCCAATGAATGATCCACCAAGAGCGACAGCTCAGATTTTGGCTATGAATTTTTTACCGTACGTAGTGGCAACACTACAAACGAATATTATTCGGCTTTCTCTTGAGTGGGTGTGTATGTGGTAAATAAAGGGGACTGGTCAAAAGAGCTCGAAAGAGACATTATTGCTAAAGGTCCATAGTTCCCAAACATTAAGCCACAGCGAAAACCTATGCATAATCACTTATTTGGCATAATCTCCTTCACGTGACAATCAAAGTTCCAGCAAACAATGATTGAAACAAAGTGTTTAAGAGCCTAGAGGAGGAGACAATTGTCGGTGTACTAAAAGCGCAGGTTAACTCCCAGAGGGGGGTGAATGGGAGATTTTTAGAAATTCTTCAAACTCCAAAGATTTTGACGAAAATCAGAGTGACAAAATAGAAACAGAGGCGGAACTAGATCGACACACATACAAGTAGCATGCATATGAAATACTGCTACTTGTGAACTGCGTTGGGATTTCCCCGAAGAGAAGAGGATGATGCAGTATAGTAGAGATAAGTATTTCCCTTAGTTAAGAACCAAGGTTATCAATCTAGTAGGAGAACCACACAGAACCTCGTTAGCAGCACCTCCACACACAAAAGCAAACACTTGCACCCAGCGCAAATAAGAGGGTTGTCAATCCCCTTAGCGGTCACTTGCAAGGATTAATTCTGATAGTGATAGATAGAAAAGTAAATTGTAAAAGAAAATAAAAGTAAATAAATTGCAGCAAGGTATTTTGGATTTTAATATATGATAAAAGTAGACCCGGGGGCCATAGTTTTCACTAGAGGCTTCTCACTCAAACACATAGCATACGGTGGGTAAACAAATTACTGTTGGGCAATTGATAGAAAAGTGCATAGTTATGACGATATTCAAGGCAATGATCATGTATATAGGCATCACGTCCGAGACAAGTAGACCAACTCCTGCCTGCATCTACTACTATTACTCCACCCATCGACCGCTATCCAGCATGCATCTAGGGTATTAAGTATAAAACAGAGTAACGCCTTAAGCAAGATGACATGATGTAGACAAAGTAAACTCAAGCAATATGATTAAACCCCATATTTTTATCCTTAATGGCAACAATACAAATACGTGTCTTGTCTCCTACTTTGTCACTGGGATAGAGCACCGCAAGATTGAACCCATCACAAAGCACCTCTCCCAATGCAAGATAAATCAATTTAGTTGGCCAAACCAAACGGATAGATCGGAGAGAAATACAAAGCTATAACAATCATGCATAAAAGAGTTCAGAGAAGACTCAAGTATTTCTCATGAATAATCTGATCATAATCCCACAATTCATCGGATCCCAACAAACACACCGCAAAAGAAGATTACATCGAATAGAACTCCAAGAACATCGAGGAGAACATGGTATTGAAGATCAAAGAGAGAGAAGAAGCCGTCTAGCTACTAGCTATGGACCCGTAGGTGTGTGGTAAACTACCCACACATCATCGGAAGGGCAGCAAGGTTGATGAAGAAGCCCTCCGTGATCGATTCCCCCTCCGGTAGAGTACCGGAAAAGGCCTCCACCGGCCTCCAGATGGGATCACGGAAGAATAGAGGCTGGCGGCGGTGGCAAGGTTTTCTCTTCTGTCTTTTTGGTATACGGGGAATATTTGGGAATTTATAGCGCTGGAATTAGGTCAAGAGGTGCCACGAGGGGCCCACAATTCTGGGGGCGCGCCCTCCAGGCTTGTCGCTCCCTCGTGACTCTTCTGGTCTTCTCCCAAAGATTCTAGGGTCCCTTCTCGTCTAGAAAAATTTAATCCAAAGTTTTTCTCTTTGTTTGGACTCCGTTTGATAATGATTTTCTGAAAAGGCAAAAACAGGCAAGAAACAACAACTGGCACTGGGCACTAGGTTAATAGGTTAGTCCCAAAAAATGATATATAATTGCATATAAAATATCCAAGATTGATACTATAATAGCATGGAATAATCAAAAATTATAGATACGTTGGAGACGTATCAAGCATCCCCAGCTTAATTCATGCTCGTCCTCGAGTAGGTGAATGATAAAAACATGATTTTTGATGTGGAATGCTACCTAACATGTTTCATCATGTAATTCTCTTTTACGGTATGAATATTAGGATCCGAATGATTCAAAGCAATAGTCTATAATTTCATATAAAGACATCAATACTCAGGCATACTAACAAACAATCATGCCTTTCAAAATAAAAATGCGAAAGAAAGTTATCCCTACAAAATCATACAATCCTGTCATGCTCCATCTTCTTAACATAAAGTATTTATCATGCACAACCCCGGAGACAATCAAGCAATTGGTTCATACTTTTTAACGTGCTTCAGCTTTTTCAACCCCCATGCAATACATGAGTGCAAGCCATGGATATAGCACTATGGGTGGAATAGAATGATGATAGAGATTAATAAGGGGAAATCAAAAAGAGAAGATAGTCTCACATTGATGAGGCTAATCAACGGGCTATGGAGATGCGCATCAATTGATGTCAATGCGAGGAGTAGGGATTGCCATGCAACGGATGCACTAAGAGCTATAAGTGTATGAAAGCTCAAAAATAAAACTAAGTGGGTGTGCATCCAACTTGCTTGCTCATGAAGACCTCGGGCATTTGAGGAAGCCCATCATCGGAATATACAAGCCAAGTTCTATAATGAAAAATTCCCAGTAGTATATGAAAGTGACAACATAGGAGACTCTCTATATGAAAAACATGGTGCTACTTTGAAGCACAAGCATGGAAAAAGATAGTAACACTGCCCCTTCTCTCTTTTTCTCTCATTTTTTTCGCTGGGCTCTTTTTGGCCTCTTTTTTTCGATCTCCTCACCGGGATAATGCTCTAAAAATGATGATCATCACACTTCTATTTACATACAACTCAAAAATTACAACTCGATACTAGAACAAATATGACTCTATATGAATACCTCTGGCAGTGTACCAGGATGTGCAATGATACTAGCGTAACATGTATGAAAATGATGAATGGTGGCTGAGCCACAAATACTATGTCAGTTATATGATCATGCAAAGCAATATGACAATGATGATGTGTGTCATATAAAAAGAACGGTGGAAGTTGCATGGCAATATATCTCGGAATGGCTATGGAAATGCCATAATAGGTAGGTATGGTGGCTGTTTTGAGGAAGATATAAGGAGGCTTATGTGTGATAGAGCGTATCATATCACAGGATTTGGATGCACCGCTGAAGTTTGCACCGACTCTTGATGTGAGAAAGGGCAAGGCACGGTACCGAAGAGGCTAGCAAATTGCGGAAAGGTGAGAGTGCGTATAATCCATGGACTCACATTAGTCATAAAGAACTCACATACTTATTGTGAAAGTTTATTAACCCTCGAAGCAAAGTACTACTATGCATGCCCCTAGGGTGGAGGTTGGTTGGAGTTAACCATCGCGCGCCCCCGACCGCCACGCAAGGGAAGACAATCAAGAATAAATCATGCTCCAACTTCTTAGCATAACGATAGACATACGTGCATGCTTCAGGAATCACAAACCTTAACACCAATATTCTTACTAAACCACAATTATCTACTAGCACCTCCCACATATTACCATCTTAATATCGCAAAACTATTACAAGGAATCAAACTTATCATATTCAGTGATCTACATGAAAGTTTTTATTATATCCCTCTTGAATACCTATCATATTAGGACCAAATTCATAACCCGTGCATATTACTATTGCTATTTATTAGACTCTCAAAAATATATAAGTGAAGCATGAGAGTGCAACTATTTCTTTAAAATATAACCACCGCCGTGCTCTAAAAGATATAAGTGAAGCACTAGAGCAACTGCCTAGCTCAAAATATATAAGTGAAGCACATAGAGTATTCTAACAAATCACGAATAATGTGTGTCCCTCTCAAAAAGGTGTGTTCAGCAAAGATGATTGTGGAAAACTAAAAAGCAAACAAAAGCAAGCAAACTATAGCACAAGACGCTCCAAGTAGAACACATATCATGTGATGAATAAAAATATAGCTCGAAGTGATATACCGATAGATTGTAGACGAAAGAGGGGATGCCATCCGGGGCATCCCCATGCTTAGAAGCTTGAGTCTTCCATGAATATTACCTTGGGGTGCCTTGGTCATCCCCAAGCATAGGGTCTTGCCGCTCCTTATTCCTTTATCCATCGTAGTCTCACCCAAAACTTGAAAACTTCAGCACACAAAACTCAACAGAAACCTCGTGAGATCCGTTAGTATAACAAACAAATCTTAAACTTTAGGTACTATTGTAAATTGATTCATAGTTAATATTGGCATAATGCTACTGTACTCCAACTTCCCCATGACTCATACCCCCCGATACGATCCATATATTCATCAAAATAAGCAAACTATGCAACAAAAATAGAATCTGTTTAAAACAGAACAGTCTGTAAAGATCTATTTAAAAGCCATACTTCCGTAACTCCAAAAACTCTGAAAAGTTAGGAAAACGTAAATAATTCATAAACCAATACTGTGTAAAAAATTCAGATTTTTCTGACACTCCAGTACAGAATTAAAAATCAAATACTGGACGCAAAACTTTCTGTTTTCCAAACAACATCAATTATACTATCATCCAAATCATCCCAAAGGCATTACTTGGCACAAACACTAATTAAAACATAAAAAACAATCATAACAGAAGCTAAAATTGTGTGACACACAAAACAGAAATGAAAAGCAAAAAATTAAGATAACTATTGGGTTGTCTTCCAACAAGCTCTTTCTTTATAGCCATTAAGATAGGCTTGGGATATTAATGATGCTCACATAAAAGACAAGAATTGAAGCACAAAGAGAGCATCATATAACATGTGACAAACACATTTAAGTCTAACATACTTCCTATGCATAGGCACTTTATAGGAAAATAAATTATCAAGACAAGCAATATCTAGCATATGCAAATAGGAAGAAAGAATCATTAATAATTTCAGCACAAAGAAAGGTAATTTAGTGACATGAAAGTTCCTACAACCATATTTTCCTCTCTCGTAATAATTACATGTAGGATCATAATGAAATTCAACAATATAGCTATCATATAAAATACTATCTTCATGATCCACAAGCATAAAAGTTTTATAATCTTCCCAGATAGTGGGATTAACATCAACTAAAGTCATGACCTCTCCAAACCCACTTTTATCAAAAATTTCATAAGATTGAACACTCTCCAAATATGTGGGATTCTTTTTACCTAAAGTTGACACTCCTGCAAACCCACTTTCAATATTATAGCAAACATTATTATCAATGACATATTCATCATGAGGCTTAAATAAATTTTCAAGATCATAAGAAGCATTATCACCCCAATCATGATCATTGTAATAAGTAGTGGACATGACAAAATTATCATTCCCAAGCTTGTAGCTTTGCATAGTATTTATAATAGAATTTATAATAACATCATTTAAATCAAGATTTTGATTCAAGGAGCTATCATGAATCACGTTATAAATTTCTTCTTTTAACAGTTCATCACAATTTTCAGATTCATGATTTTCAAGCAAAACTTCATAAAGATAATCAAGAGCACTCAACTCACTAGCAATTGATTCATCATAATTGGATAGTTTGAAAAGATTAGCAAGTGGATGAGGATCCATATGTCTATGTTTTTATTTTCATTGAGTCACACAATTATAGCAAGCAAGCAAACCAGCAAACAAAAATATTTTTGTGTTTTTGTAAAACTGTTTTAGAAGTGGGGGAGATGAAAACAAGACGCAAATGCGAATAAAAGGCAAATGAAAATAAGAGCAAGTACATGATAGTTTGTGCGAAGGTACTTGATAGGTTTTGATGATGTCTCCCCGGCAATGGCGACAGAAATTGGCAACTTGACGGAAGACTGCTTTGCGTGACTTCTCCCCGGCAACGGCGCCAGAGATTCTTCCTGCTACTTGTGAACTGCGTTGGGATTTCCCCGAAGAGGAGAGGATGATGCAGTACAGTAGAGATAAGTATTTCCCTCAGTTAAGAACCATGGTTATCAATCCAGTAGGAGAACCACACAGAACCTCATTAGCAGCACCTACACACACAAAAGCTAACACTTGCACCCAACGCAAATAAGAGGGTTATCAATCCCCTTAGCAGTCACTTGCAAGGATTAATTCTGATAGTGATAGATAGAAAAGTAAATTGCAAAAGAAAATAAAAGTAAATAAATTGCAAGAAGGTATTTTGGATTTTAATATATGATAAAAGTAGACCCGGGGGCCATAGTTTTCACTAGAGGCTTCTCTCTCGAACACATAGCATACGGTGGGTAAACAAATTACTGTTGGGCAATTGATAGAAAAGCGCATAGTTATGACGATATTCAAGGCAATGATCATGTATATAGGCATCATGTCCGAGACAAGTAGACTGACTCCTGCCTGCATCCACTACTATTACTCCACCCATCGACCGCTATCCAGCATGCATCTAGGGTATAAAGTATAAAACAGAGTAACGCCTTAAGCAAGATGACATGATGTAGACAAAGTAAACTCAAGCAATATGATTAAACCCCATATTTTTATCCTTAATGGCAACAATACAAATACGTGTCTTGTCCTCTACTTTGTCACTGGGATAGAGCACCGCAAGATTGAACCCATCACAAAGCACCTCTCCCATTGCAAGATAAATCAATTTAGTTGGCCAAACCAAATGGATAGATCGGAGAGAAATACAAAGCTATAACAATCATGCATAAAAGAGTTCAGAGAAGACTCAAATATTTCTCATGAATAATCTGATCATAAACCCACAATTCATCGGATCCCAACAAACACACCACAAAAGAAGATTACATCGAATAGAACTCCAAGAACATCGAGGAGAACATGGTATTGAAGATCGAAGAGAGAGAAGAAGTCATATAGCTACTAGCTATGGACCCGTAGGTCTATGGTAAACTACTCACACATCATCGGAAGGGCAGCAAGGTTGATGAAGAAGCCCTCCATGATCGATTCCCCCTCCGGCCGAGTACCGGAAAAGGCCTCCAGATGGGATCGCAGAAGAACAGAGGCTTGCGGCGGCGGAAAGGTTTTCTTTTCTGTCTTTCTGGTATATTGGGAATATTTGGGAATTTATAGCGCTGGAATTAGGTCAAGAGATGCCACGAGGGGCCCACAAGCCTAGGGGCGCGCCCTCCGGGCTTGTCGCTCCCTCATGACTCTTCTGGTCTTGTCCCAAAGATTCTAGGGTCCCTTCTGGTCTAGAAAAAATTAATCCAAAGTTTGTTTTTTCTTCGTTTGGACTCCGTTTGATAATGATTTTCTAAAAAGGCAAAAACAGGCAAAAAAACAGCAACTGGCACTGGGCACTAGGTCAATAGGTTAGTTCCAAAAAATGATATATAATTGCATATAAAACATCCAAGATTGATACTATAATAGCATGGAACAATCAAAAATTATAGATACGTTGGAGACGTATCAAATACATACAAGTGAAGAACATGTAATCATACAGGCAGACATGCATGAGGAAGATGAACTGAAGAAATGAAAAATAGCATAATGAAAGTCTTCAGATCAAATTCTTCAGAAATGTAAAATACAAGTTCTTCAGCAGCGGAATTGTGTAAAGGTAAAGGGTGAGGAATTTGAAACCAGTTAGGCTCGGTGAAGACACAGCGATTTGGTAGACCAGTTCCAATTGATGTATCAACTGTACGTCTGGTTGAGGCGGTTGAGTCTTACCTCAGAGGACACTTAGTCCTCACCGTATTCCTCTTGAGCTAAGGTCACTTAGACCTCACCCAACCACTCGTGGTAAGTCTTCAAGGTAGACTTCCAAAACCTTCACAGACTTGTTCACCGGCACGCTACAATTACTCTTGGGTGCTCAGAACATGACGCCTAACCGTCTGGAAGAATGATAGTCTTCAAAGGTAACAAGCGTCGTATCACACAGATCAAGTTCTTCAGTGATGCTCAGTCACTTTGGCTCTGGTTGGGTTTTTCCTCACTTGGGTTCTCACAAAGTCGTCGGAGGAAGGGTTGCTCTCAAATGACAAGTGTCAATCTCTCTCTAGAGCAACCAACCAACTATTGGTTGAGGGGGCGGCTATTTATAGCTAGGGGGCAACCCGACATGAAATGTCATTAATGCCCTTCTCAGACATGACCGTTGTCAGGATAAGCATCCACTCGACAGCTGGCACGCGACGCAGCAAAGGTCGGAAAATTGAACTCTCAATTTCGTTGGGGCACTCAATTTCCTCACAATAGGCAGATCGCAATGGCGAATTCCTAACTCCTCAGCCTGACAAAATTCGTCAGCGACCAGATGAACTGCGTCACTGTCGCTAGCAAATTCGTCAGCTATTCCGGAGATTTCCAAAGGCTTCACTGGAAGTGGCTGTAGTGTGTATAGGTTTGAGCATCACTTTGGAAATGTGATATATGTTTCACCTAGACCCCCTTTAACAGTACAATTTTTCCTATGACTCAAATAAGAAGAAAAAGAAACTATGAAAACAAAGTCTTCAAGCTTCAAAGTCTTCACATCAATTTATTCAAAGGCCGCACCAAATTCTTCACTTGAAGAAATACATTTTTAGGGGTCAACTTCCATGGTTAAACCAAGTCTTCAGGGGCTGTTTTCACCTGTGTACACTCACAAACACATTAGTCCCTTAACCTATTTGTCTTCAATACTCCAAAACCACTAAGGGGGCACTTGATGCACTTACAATCTTCCCCTTTTTGGTGATTGATGACAAATCATTTAAGTTTTCAATGGGAGTAAATAATGGAAGTGTAAGTACAGAATGTGAAGACATTGGTTACAAGATATAGAGGAAACTGAGGACTAACGCTCCCGAAGAAGATCATCTTGATGAACGTGGAGGAGCGCCAGCGTTGTTATCGGGGTTGCACGGTGAAGAAGGGCCTGCTGCAGTGTCGTCAACGTCTTCATTTTCGTCAGTTTATCTTGACGCAGACACTGAGCTTGGTACCATCTGAGGAACTTGAACTTTCTTGAACTTCTTCTTGGGCGGATTAGCCGAATCGAAGTCTTGTTGGAATTCCATCTCTACAAGTTCATCAGGGGTCTTTAAATGTGAAAGAATGGCCCAGCTTTTGTCAAATATCTCATGGGCATAATAGTGATTCTTGTGAACTGAGTTTTGCGTCACAGTCATATTTGCAATGATGGCATGGAGCTGATGCTTAACCCAGTTGTTATTTCTATCCACCTTCTGATGAAGACTGATGAGAAGCTCACGATCAGTCATGACTCGTGGGGCTTCACCCTGAGGCTTTTGCTACGAAGCATTAGCATCAGTGTCTTGGCTGGAAGTGTCATCTCCTGTGGACTGCGAGGCAGGCTGATGAAATTGCCCATCTAGAGGGCGAATCCCTTCATCAATAACAGCTTTGCCTTTGCCAGGAACTGAAGAGATGGTACTCTGAAGAATTTCAACATCTGGCATATTGTGACACCCCGACTTAATCGTGCACTAATCATACACGCAATTATACACGATCAAGCCTAAGGACTCACTTGAAGATATCACAACACAACTCTAAGCACAAATAAAAGTCATACAAGCTTTATATTACAAGCCAGGGGCCTCGAGGGCTCGAATACATAAGCTCGAGTCATACAAGCATCAGCGGAAGCATCAGATATCTGAGTACGGACATAAAGTTACACAAGTCTGCCTTAAGAAGGTTGAACAAAACAATGACACTGGATCGAAAAGGCGCAGGCCTCCAGCCTGGAAGCCTCCTATCTACTCCTGATCGTCGGTCTCCACGTAGTAGTAGGCGCCACCGGAGGGGTAGTAGTAGTAGTCGTCGACAGGGGCAGCTGACTCCGGGGCTCCGTCATCTGGTCGCAGTAATCGGGTACGGGAAAAAAGGGAAGCAAAGCAACCATGAGTACTCATCCAAAGTACTCACAAGACTTACATTAGATCTATTCTATTTATGCATCGGTATCAAGTGAAAGGGCTGTATCAGTGGACTAGACTGCAGAAATGCTAGAATAGAGAGAAGGCCTAGCCTATCGAAGACTAGCATCTTCGGCGTCTTGCAGCATTAGAAGAGTGTAGATTAGTACATAAATATAGTATTAGCAACAAGTATAAGTAGCCATGCCTAGGGATTCCTTCCTCGACTCCCTGCGAGAAAGCAATCCCGGAGCTAACATATTAATTAAGTTCACAAGTATCCAGTTCTAGTTGTAGTAGATCAGGATACTTTCCGAGCGTCCTGTTACCGTGGACACGGCTAATCGAATAGATATACTTCCCTGCAGGGGTGCACCAACTTACCCAACACGCTCGATTAACTCTGGCCGGACACACCTACTCGGTCAATGCCCGGCCTCGGCTGATCGACACGTCGTAGCCCTACCTAGGTTCAACACAGAGGCCAGCACGCCGGTCTACTCCCTAAGCGCTCAGGGGTCTTGCGCCCATCGCCCTTTGCACTCCTGCGCGTTGCGTGGGCGGCCGGGACCAGACCTAGCCCCTGTATACACACGCAGGCTTTCGCGGTCCACCCGGGCGCGCGCCGCTCAATCGCTGACGTCTGAAGAACTTCGGCTGATACATACGACGCCGAGTGCCCATACTATTCCCGCGTGGTGGTTAGTGCGAAAAGGCCAGAGGCCTATTCAGATCACATACCCTAACCCATTAGTGTGTTGGGAGCTCGCGGTGACAATCAGCGATCCACGATTTGTGGTCCCGTCGCCCCGTCTCGAGGACTTGCGGCAAGGGCCAGGCCCAATTCCTCTCCTCCCTCTCCTGAGGCAATCTGCCTAACCGGCCGCGCCTCGTAATGATCACACAGGTACCCTCACGGTCAACCCGATATCTCATAACTCGCGGGTACCCCTCGGGGCCGACCCGACTTTAATCAGGGACTGAAATAATTATAAGGTATCCGTGTGTCGATAACATCAAGGAGGAATCCGAGGAATCACCCTCATTGGATTCCCACTCAATGTTTCTGTCAAGGCGAACCCGGAGGAATCACCCTCGATGGATTCACACTTGAGGGGCTGCACGACAGAAGCTTCATCGGAGGTGGTGAAAGAGGAATCACCCTCGGTAACCCACAACCGACTAGCTTTGCTACAGAGGCAACATCAGGAGTGAGGTAAGAGGTATCACCCTCGGCACTCGATGGTAGCTCTGCAAAGTCATACAACTTAGGGGTGTGCGGTGATGTGTCGGTCTCAGCCCATCGATCACATCGATCGGGGCACCAGTAACTAAGCGGGGCAACTAGGACAAGGATGAGGGGCCACAAATGGTTTACTAACCAACCTATACTAAGCATATAGGATAACAGTAATGGTATCAACAGTAGTTACAAAAACAGGCTATGCATCAGAATAGGTATTTCGGAACAATAACTGTAGCAATTCTAATGCAAGCATGAGGGAGAAAGAATAGGCGATATAGGCATGTTCAAGGGGGTTTTCTTGCTTGGAAGCTCTGCGGGGAAAGAGGGGTCATCGACGGTGTAGTCGTACTCTGGAGCTGTGTCGGTCTCGGGGTCTACTGGATAAGAAGAGGGGGAAGAAACAATAAATAAAAGCAAACAAATGCAACACAATGCATGGCATGGCAATATGTTGTGATGGGGTGACCTAATGCAGTGCTACACGTAAGAGACGATGCGGCAAAATATCTGGGAATATTTGCTCGGCTTTAGGCATCTGTCAGATAGATGAACCGGAGGGGAAGGTTCCATGTTTGCATGGTTGTGGGCATGTGACAGGTATAAGGAGGGCATATTCGGATTCGTCTCATTTTTGTGATCAACTTTCATGTAGAAAACTTTTTGATCCGAGCTACGGTTTATTTTCTACGATTTTTCAAAGTTTTAAACATTTTTCTGAAATTCCTGGAATTAAATTAAATTCGAAAATAATAGAAAAAGGCTTTATTGCGTCAGCAGCACGTCACGATGACGTCAGCAGTCAACCCAGCCGGTCCAGGTCAAACCTGACCGCTGGGTCCCACATGTCAGTGACACAGTGGCTAAACAGAGGTTAATTTTAACTAATTAGGTTAATTAGCTAGCGGGCCCCATCTGTCAGTGACTAATTAGTAATTAGATTAAATTTTTTTATAAAAATAGTTATCTAACGGGTGGGGCCCGCATGTCAGTGACTGGGGTTGCCCAGTCAGCACGTTGACTGGTCAACCCAGTCAACTGGGGCCCCTGGGCCCACTGATCAGTGACCCAGGGAGGCCCACGTGGCAGCCAGGTCAGCGGCGCCGGCGTTTAGCCGCCGGCGACCAAATACGCGGCGGAGGCCGCTGGACCTCGCCGGAAACGCGCTACGATGGGCCGTTTCGAGCGCGGCCGGTGCCGTTCAAACGTGCGTTCGAAGCCGCGTCGAACGGTGGCGGTGGCGTCGGCTGGGGTGGCCGGAAACGACGGCGGCGAGCTCGCGGGCAGCGCCGGAGTTCGGGCGATGATGGATCCGGCAATGCAGGGCACGGCAAGTGGCGAGGCTGGGTGCGGTGGGGTCCTACGAGCTCCAGGAGCTCGACTACGAGCTCGAACGCGAGCTGTGATGACGTTGTCCATGGCGACGAGCTCAACTACGGTGGCGGGTATGGCCATGGAAAACGCGGCGGCTACGGGCGCGGAGAAAGGCAGGGGAGAGAGAGGATCGATGCGGAAGCTCACCGGGAAGGCACACGGGGGCCCGGCGAGAGCTTAGTAGCAGCAGCGCGGCGAATCGAGCGGCGGAGCTCCGGTGGCCGTAGCGGAAGAAGACGAAGCAGGCATCGCCGTGGTGGCCTCCCGGCTCCGTTCAGTGGGCATGGTCGACGTAGCGAACGACGGCGCGTCGGCTGGACACGGTGAGACGGCGCGTCGGCTGGACACGGTGAGACGGCGCGGGGACGACGGTGGCTGCGGGATCGACGGCGATGACGACGGAGGCGCTCGGGCATGGGAGAGAGAGAGCGAGCGAGCGAGGGAGTGAGGGGGAGATGTAGGCGAGGGCGATGATGCGGCTGAGGAGGTCGGCCTTATCCCCTCCCCGACACTGTAGCATCGCTGTGTCGTCCCCTGGCCGGCGAGCGCGCGCGCGGCCACGGCCATGGCGACGCGGGGAGGAGAGAGGCGGGAGGTGGGAGAGAGAGAGGGAGGTGGGCTGGGCCGTGCCACTATGCACTTAGGCCCAGCTCACAGTAGCTTTTTAGGCCTTTTCCATTTTTCCTTTTCTGTTTCTTTTTCCAGAAACCTTTTGCATTTATTTTTAGCCATTAATTGACTTTGCAAAAATGTGGAGCTGGTCAAAACAAATACTAGGGAATATTGAGTACTGCCACAAAAAGTTTGAGCAAAGTTTGAATCCATTTGAATTTTTCATAAATGGAATAGCATTTAAAATGCTCCTTTTTGCACTGTTTTAATTGCCATAGCTCATTTTTGCAAATAGGTGATGTTGTTTTCCTGAACAAAAAATTGTTTTGGAATATTTGCTAAATGATGAACTATTTTTCAGCAATTTTTGAGCAACTTCAAATTTCACTTATGATTTGAATTGAATTCAAAGATGGAATTTGAAATGAGATATGAATACAACTGTGATCTAGCACTGCAAATCAAGGTGACTTGGCATAATCATTAGGGATCACTGTTGCTCATTACACAGGGGTGTTACACATATGGTAGAGATGATTCTGACAGTCAGCCATGTAGTTGATTGAAGACCTTGTTCTGATGAATTTCATAATCCAAGGTGCGTAGGGCTTCAAATCAAACGAAGATTGAGCAACTATGGCCAAATTCCTCATGAAGAAATCATGGATATTTATTGGAATACCATGGATGATGTTGAAAAGCAAGTTCTTCATGATTCCCACAACTTCTTCAGTCTCGAAATTGTGGCCTTTGATTGGACTGGGGGTTTTGGCCAGAATGCGATATACAGTCCGTGGCACAAAAAGCAAATCCTTCACTAAGAAGGTGGTTCTAGGAGCTACTCCTTCAGCCAACGGCTTCATCAGCACTTGCATCAGGTGGTTGGATAGCTTAGGTTCTTCATAAATTCTTCTGGCGTCATCTGAGGGCAAATCTACAGGAAGGGCTCAAAGTAATTCATCAGCAGGAGCCTTGTAATGCGTGTTCTCACTCATCCAGTCGAGAGCCCATGAATGAATGTTGTCAACATCACCAGAAAGATGCAGAGTTGCATAGAATTGAACAATGAGCTCTTCGTTCTAATCGCAGACATCAGTGATGAAATTAAGCAACCCAGCATCGTGAAGAACAGCCAAGACAGGCCTAAAGCATGGTAGTGACTCCATATCCACATGAGGAATATGGCGATGCGGGAAGACCTTATTCTTGTCAAACAGAAGTGATGCATAGTAATTCTATTGCGTCCTCGTCCAAAATTGCTGACACATGATCTTTGCAGAATCATAAGGAGATTCGCCTATGAAGAAATTCTTCTCCTCAAAGAAGGCAGCATTATCAAACTTAGGTCTTCTGATGCTTTTGCCAACTTTAGGCATTGAGGGCACAGGCTGAAGATTGATCTTCTTTGGCCTCACATCAAAGATGGGTCTGGGAGAGCCCGTTGAATCATTGGGATCGATGATGGCCAAAGACTTGGCAACTTCCTCAGCTGTTGCAAATGGAACTGTGTCAGAATCTGCTGAGGGAGCTGGTTCTTCTTGCTGAGGGGGTGGAGGTGCAACTTCATCAGTATTCATTGGTTGCACATTTTCTTCAGCTGATGCAGCTGGAATTTCTTCAGTGATGGTCTGAAGGGATGGTTGATGTCCTTCAGAACTAGTTTGAACTTCCTCAGTGACAGCTGGAGACTGAGGTACTTGAGGTAGAGGCGTGGTGAGGGGTGAGTTCGGATGAGCAACATCCCAGAAATCATCATGTATAACCGGTGTTATGGAGCCCACATCCACGTCCTCATAAGTTTCTTCATCGCTTCCAGTTGAAGCGGCAGTTTCTTCAGTCTCTTGGACTGGCTGTGGTTTTCGTGATGATACCATGTGAAGTGAAGAGTCTTCTTCAACTTCAATTTCCTCATCCACCTGCTCTGTGGAAGCAGCAGAGTGGGTAGTCTCTTCATCAAAAGGTGGGATAACATATTCCACACCATAGGGAACAATCTGAAAAGTCTTCCATGTTCCGTGTCGGGGGCGCTGATGAAATTGGGATAGCATCTATTGGCTCATTTGAAGACATTGGAGCCGTCTTCAACTTCTTCACTGTCTCAGTGGTAGGAGGTGCTGATGCTTTTCTCTTCTCAGCAGTCTTTGGTTTCTTCACTTCTGATGCGGAAGGAAGTGTGATAAGCTTCAAATATGAAGGCAGTTCAGGTACTGCTGCTGAGGAACTTGGTTGTACAATATCTTCAGGTGCGACTGATGCAGTCGCCCTGGCAGTTTCTTGTGGAGGAGATGAAGGCGCAGTCACACTGGCCTGAGGAGCTGGTGGCGGAACTGAGGAACTTGATGGAGGCGCTTGACCAAACTTGGCAGCCTCCCTTCTATTGTGGTCATCAACCACCTTGTTGGTTGCATTGATGAACCTGTCTCTCACACCATAGCAATGATTGGCTTGACGTTCATATTCTTCAGACAGTTGTTGAATTTCAGATTGAAGTGCTACAAGCTGCTGAGGAGATATGGTAAGCATGTGTCTCTTCAGCTCCTTCTCCTTCTGAAGCTGTTCCTTTCTTACAAGCTTGGCTTGTGCAATCTTGTGCTTTTCTGTCAATATGAATGAGGACAGCACATGGCTTGGACTAGGTGGCAGATCGAGGTCATCAAGAGGTGTGTCAGGTTTCTTGCACCATATTTCAATGAAATCCAAAATCTTCTTCGGATCAAGAAGAAGTGGAACAGTGGTATCCTTGGCGCGAGCAGTTTCTTCCATTCTCCTCTGAACAAAATCAGCAAGCTCATCTTCATCAGCCATATCATGTTCATCAGCCTGAGGCACTACGGCCCTGCTTCTGGGGCTAGGCCTCGTTCCACGGCCTGCAGTGGCCTTCTTCTTCAACATGGGCATGTTAGAAGAAATATGTCCACTTGCTGAGGCACTTGAAGCTGCAATTGTGGCCGTTTGAAAGCCTTTAGTGCGCTGGCAGGATGCTAGCGCAATTGGTGTTGAAGTTCTTGCAGCTGCCATTGAAGAACTTGTGGCTGGCGGTGGAGCTGATGAACTGGGAGCAGAGGGAGCCTTGGGTGCTGAAGCCTTTGAAGATGATGACTTTGGCTCTGAGGGCTTAGTAGAAGATTTTAGTACTGAAGATTTTGGCCGTGAGGGCGCAGTAGTTGAAGGTTTCGGCTTTTGAGCCGGCTTCTTCTTCATGGCCTTTTTGGGTGCACTGCCACTTGAGCCTGCGCCAGCATCTGCTGATGCCTTTGAAGCCCTATTGAATTCTTCAACAACTTTCTGAGCTTATTTCTGTAATTTGGCCTGATACTTGGCTCATTCCTTAGGAAATTCTTCACCTCTCCTGATGCTTGTGGGGTCAGCCGTTTGACCAGGAGCCAGAGGTGGCCTTTTGCACGGTGGCTTCACAGCGAATTCCTTCATGTATTTTGGAGTTACATATCTGTAACCCCTCCATTCATAAGCCCACCTATGTTTGATTCTCTGTAAGCGCGTCTTGCGCTGATTGTCAGTTTCTTTCCCATGAATTTCTTCATCGGGAGTACAGTACCCTACATATAATTCATCAAGAATCTCAAATGCAGTGTGTTCTTCTTTCCTCTTGCCTCCCTTCTGAGGCTTTTTGCTATCTGCCATTTTCTTCAACTGTGGGTTTTGAGCTTTTGAAGTTTCTGAAGATGTTTGAAGGTTTTCCTCAAGCAATGCTGCAAATGAATTAAGTTGATGAGAACCTATAGATTCGTCGGCAGACTTGTGTACCTGTGAACAGAGTATAGTTGCGAGGAAATTGGGAAGAGTCACATGCGTTCTCAGAAGTTTTTCAAAACAAATCCAGTTGAGGAAATTGACCCTTATCGTCTTGAAGAAATTCACTAGGTGTTCTTGACTTAGGTTCCAGAGTTGTACAGATTTGTGAAATTTGCACAATTGAGGAATCTAATCATTAAACATAACTTAGATGAAATAACCAAGACTGGCCAGAAGGAAGTGCTGAAGAATTGGAAAGAAGTAGTAAAAATAGCACTTGAAGAATTTTGGGCAGTAAAAAGATCAAACTTGGGCAGTAAAAATAACTTTTAATTACCCCAAGGATGAACTCGATGAACTGGACGACGAGTTGAAGGAAGTCGTCAGCTCAGATCTTTCGTGCCCTAACTTTGCGATGAAAGACAGCTACGGCGGCGACGGAGGTGAAGAAATCCGCGACCGGCGCGAGTACGACGACAAAGAAGTCGAGGCAGTGAAGCTCTTCTTCTCCGGCGGTGATGAATTCCAGCGACGGCGCTAGGGTTCGGGAGTGAGAGCGACAGGGGTGCGAGAAGTGAAGTGGGATAAGGTTGACAGGGTCAAGCCTTTATATAGGCGCGGTGAAAACCGGGCGGTCCGAAGATTTTGGACGGATAAGCCCCTGGCTATTCGCATCTTTGCGACACGCATCACCCATGCATTTTGAGTGCGCTTATCCACACGTCGGAGGCGCGAGATTAAGTTACTGTGGCAACCGCCAAAAATTGGAATAGAAATTTTAAAAAAAAATGTGTTCGCAATTTCTTCAGCTGACAAGGACACAGTGAAGACTTTGAACGGTGTCAATTAGAACACACATGAAGAGATTGTGAACAGAGTGGTTTGAGTTTAGTATAGAGGGGAGCGGGTCCGATCACATTCACATAGATGAGAAAACAACTTGAAGAATTAGCAATATGTGAATGCTGTTGAGGACATGAAAAACTCAGATATACATATATATAGGAAGCATTAGCTCAAGCAATGAAGAACAACCTCAAATGACGAATTTGAAACAGTTTGACGAAATTGCAAATGACGAAAAACTCAAATTGAAGAACGTCAAGAAGAGGGTGGTGGCGTTACCCACCGTATAAGAATTTTGATGATTTCAGACACCACGTACAATTGTCGTAGGGTTCTGAGAATCAAATTCTTCATTAATTTCTTCACACTTAGAGGGTTAGTCTTCATTGATTCAAGAAAAACGTTACTTCGTGTGTTGCGCATCAAAGTCATCAAGTATGTATAAGCGTTAGGATGTGTGTCCCTTTCAAAGGACATTCGAAGATTCTAGGATGTTTAGCTCACACGTCAACATGCAAAACCTTCTCTCATCCAAGGGCTTAGTGAAGATATCTGCAAGCTGGTCTTCTATCTTCACGTGGTTGATGACGATGTCTCCCTTCAGCACATGATCATGAAGAAAATGGTGACGAATCTGAATGTGCTTCATCCTAGAGTGTTGCACTGGGTTGTGGGCGATCTTGATGGCACTCTCATTGTCGCAGTAGAGTGGCACTTTCTTCACGTTGATGCCATAGTCCATGAGGGTCTGCTTCATCCATAGCAGCTGTGAGCAGCAGGCGCCAGCGGCAATGTACTCAGCCTCGGCTGTGGAAAGTGAGACGATGTTCTGCTTCTTCGAGGACCAACAGACAAGAGATCGTCCGAGGAAATGGCATGTGCTTGATGTTGACTTGCGATCCACATGATCTCCAGCATAATCAGAATCAGAAAATCCAGCAAGATCAAGTGATGAGCCCTTGGGATACCATAATCCAAGCATTGGTGTGTGAGCTAAATATCGAAGAATTCGCTTCACATCCTGGTGGTGTGATTCCTTCGGTGACGCTTGAAAGCGGGCACACCTGCAAACGCTAAGCATAATATCTGGCCTAGATGCACATAGGTAAAGCAGCGAACCCATGATGGAGCGATATACCTTCTGATCGAAATCTTTACTATTTTTGTCAGTGCAGAGTTGACCATTTGTTGGCATTGGTATCTTGAGGCCTTTGCAGTCTTGCATGCCGAATTTCTTCAGGCAATCCTTGAGATATTTCTCCTGAGAAATGAAGATGCCATTGGATTGTTGACGAATTTGAAGCCCGAGGAAGAATTTCAACTCCCCCATCATAGACATCTGATATTCTTCACGCATCATATATGCAAATTCATCACTGTATCGCTTGTTAGTGCAACCAAAGATAATATCATCAACATATATTTGGCATATGAACAGTTCACCATCATAAGATTTAGTGAAAAGAGTAGGGTCAAGTGAACCGGGTTTGAAACCCTTTTTCTTCAGGAACTCCTTCAATGTATCATACCAAGCCCTCGGGGCTTGCTTGAGGCCATAGAGAGCCTTGTTGAGCCTGAAGACTTTGTCTGGATGCTTTGGGTCCTCAAAACCTGGTGGTTGAGCAACATATACTTCTTCCTCAAGCTTACCATTGAGGAAAGCACTTTTCATATCCATTTTATATAAGAGGATATCATGATGGTTAGCATATGCAAGCAGTATACGAATGGCTTCAAGCCTAGCAACAGGTGCAAATGTTTCATCGAAATCAATACCCTCAACCCGTGTGTAGCCTTGAGCTACAAGACGGGCCTTATTCCTCACCACTTGGCCATTTTTGTCTTGTTTGTTGCGGTAGATCTATTTGGTGCCGATGACATGGTGCTTGTGTGGATCGGGACGCTTGACTAGCTCCCACACATTGTTGAGATCGAATTGATACAATTCCTCTTGCATTGCTTGAATCCATTCTGGCTCGAGGAATGCTTCATCAACTTTGGTGGGCTCTGAAATAGAGACAAACACGTAATTCCCACAAAAGTTAGCCAAATATGAAGCTCTTGAGCGAGTGAGGGGACCAGGTGCATTGATGTTGTCGAGGATCTTCTCAATCTGCACTTCATTTGCCACTCGTGGATGTACTGGACGAGGGCCTTACTGTTGTTGTTGTTGTGCAGAGTCCTCAGCATCATTTTCTTCAGGATCAGTAGTTTCTTCATGACGAGGGATCACTACTTCTTCATCAGCTATTTCTTCACTGGGAAAAATTTCACCGGTGCCCATAAGCTTGATAGATTCCTCAGGAGGCATTTCATCTAGCACAGGAAGCAGGTGCTCTCTTTGCGAGCCGTTAGTTTCATCGAACCGCACATCTACAGTTTTAACAACCTTGTTGTGATAGGTGTTGAAGACTCTGTAGATGTGCGAGTCCTTTCCGTAACCAAGCATAAAACCCTCATGTGCTTTCGGTGCAAATTTAGAATTGTGAAGAGGATCTCTAATCCAGCATTTAGCACCGAAGACTTTGAAATAACTCACATTGGGTTTCTTGTCAGTGAGGAGCTCATATGAGGTCTTCTTGAGGAATTTGTGAAGATATACCTGGTTGATGATATGACATGCAGTGTCAATTGCTTCAGGCCATAATCGACGAGGGGTCTTGTATTCATCAAGCATTGTGCGAGCCATCTCGATGGGTGTCCTATTCGTGCGCTCCATGACTCTATTCTGCTGAGGCGTGTAGGGAGCAGAGAGCTCATGAGTAATACCAAGTTCGTCAAGATAGTCATCAAGTCATGTGTTCTTGAACTCGGTGCCATTGTCGCTCCTGATGTGCTTGATCTTGAGACCATAATTCATCATGGCCCGATTGGAGAATCATCTGAAGACATCCTGAACTTCAGTCTTGAAGGAAATGATGTGCACCCAGGTGTAACGAGAGTAGTCGTCAACAATGACGAATCCGTAGAGAGATGATGCATTGGTTAGTGTGGCATAATGGGTAGGACCAAACAAATCCATATGAAGTAATTCAAAGGGACGAGTAGTGGTCATGATTGTCTTAGCCGCATGGTTGAATCTGGTCATCTTTCCAGACTCACAAGCACCACACAGATGATCTTTGACGAATTTGACGCCTTCGACGCCAATGATGTGCTTCTTCTTGACGAGTGTGCTCAGATTCCTCATGCCAGCGTGTCCAAGACATCGATGCCATAGCCAGCACTCTGAAGCTTTTGCCAGTAGACACGTGGCAGGCTAAGGACCTAGGGAGAAATCTACAATATACAAATCACCTCTCCTGAAGCCTTCGAAGAATTTGGATTTGTCAGATTCCAACAGCACAATGCATCTATATTTGCCAAAGATGACAATCATATCAAGATCACAAAGCATTGAGACAGACATGAGGTTGTATCCAAGGGACTCGACAAGCATCACCTTTTCCATGTGTCGATCCTTCAAGATAGCAACCTTACCTAGGCCCAATACCTTGCTTTTTTCCTTTGTCGACGTATGTGATATGCTTCAGATGAGATAGAGTAAGGGGAGCATCAGTGAGTAAATTCCTATCACCAGTCATGTGATTCATGCAGCCACTATCCAGGACCCATTTCGTGGCTTTTGGTGTGTCATCATGTAGAAGCATTAGTCTGACTTACAAATTCATATACTTCAAAGTGAAGAATATGATGATCAATTTCGTCAGACAATTTCATCAATGAATATTAACTAGCAGCATAAGGGATGTGTGAAATGAGTATTCATTTCATCATGATTTGCCTGCATCCCAACAAGCATTTTGTCAGGTCTTCAGCAAATTCATCAGACATTTAGTTGTCTGAAGACCTGACCCTGCAGAAGAGATTAGTTCTTCTTAACCACCCACATCTGAATGGGTGGCTGAGAAGCAATGTATCGAAGTGCATTAATGGAGAACTTAGGCATTGAAGAATATGCATTTCTCTTCACAGGAGGGTTATAGTAATTGAATGAGTAAGCAGAGAAATTCTTCGAAGTTTTGTGGACATAGTGGTTCGAAGAATAATGCTCATATTCATCAGATCGTTGTTTGTTTCCCTGCGAAATAGAGGCATTAGCACGGCCATAAGTAGGTTTGCGTCCATTTGACGACTTTGATACCAGTGAAGAATTTGGCCTGGGAAGTTTCTTCTTCATCGGTGGTGTCATGATGACATTCACCTGAAGATTTTCCAGAAGGCTTTTGGGAACCCAAATTTTCTTCAAAGGTGGACCGTTCCTGCAGTTAGTACCAACAAATCTGGCAAATACTTCATCATTCTGATTTTTGAACAGTTTGTAGTTGGAGTCAAATGACTCATCTGAAGAATATGAAGTATCGCATATGTAGCCAGATAAGGTAGATGGGTCTATTGGTGGTCCCTTTGCAGCAACCCATGTGGTTTTGGGATGCTGCTCAGGCTTCCAATACGAACCATCAACATTAAGCTTTCTCTCAAAAGCAATACCCTCTTTCCTAGGGTTCCTGTTCAGAATTTGCTTTTTGAGCACGTCACACAGGGTTTGATGCCCTTTGGGGCTTTTGTACATGCCAGTGACGTACAATTCCTTCAACCCTGAATTTTTGTCAGTATCACTGGTGGCTTCCTCAGATGAGGGGTTAGTGGCCACCGAAGCAGTTGAAGCAATTGAAAGTACTGAAGCATTTGAACATTCAGCTGAAGAATTTGCATTATCGCGATCAAGGCATTTTAGGCATGGTGCAACAAATTCTTCCTGAGTGGTACTGATCTGTCGAGCGAGGAGTGAATCGTTCTCTTTTTGAAGATCATCATGAGACGCTCTCAGCTTCTCAAGATCTTGCTTCCTTTGAAGAAATTCATAGGACAACTTCTCGTGTTCGGCTGAGAGGGACACATGGCGACTTTCAAGTTCGTCATACTTGACTGAAGACGTTTGAGTTCGTCAGTCAAGGTTTGAGAACGTTTCATTTCATCATTCAACAGATCATCGCTTTTGTCTAGCAGATTTTGAATTCTTTCCATGGCATTTTGTTGCCGAGTAGCAATATTAGCAAGCTTGGAGTAACTGGGGGTCATGTTTTCATCAGATTCACCTTCACTAGAGGAAGATGAAGGTCTTCGGAGTACCTTGGTGCCTCTTGCCATGAGGCAAACAGCAGACGAAGTTGAGGCAGGGTCTGGTTCCCGAGATTTGATGGAATTCCTGAATTCCACAAGCCAGTGATCGTCATGTCTGTATGCCCCTTCATAGATGTCAGAGATCATGTCCCAAATGAGCTTTGCATTGCCTAGATGATAGATGTGAGTGAACTCATCCTTGGTCAGTCGAGAACAGATGAAGTATTTGGCCCGAGCATCGAGCTGAGTGTACTTGCGAACGTCATCAGCATTTGCCATCTTGTAGAGGTCGGTCAATCCCAGTTCAGTGATTGTCCATAGTTCATCATCCATGGCCAAGAGACGCTTTCGCATCATGACCTTCCAGTATGGATAGTTTGTGGCATCGAAGATGGGGCACGCAGCGGATACCTTGATCATTCCCGCGGTCGACATAACTAAAACTCCAGGTGGTTAAACCAAAATCACATAGAACAAGGGAGTACCTTGCTCTAATACCAATTGAAAGTGCAAGTTAACTCCCAGAGGAGGGTGAATGGGAGATTTTTAGAAATTCGTCAAACTCCGAAGATTTTGACGAAAATCAGAGTGACGAAATAGAAACAGAGGCGAAACTAGATCGACACAGATACAAGTAGCATGCATTTGAAATACATACAAGTGAAGAACATGTAATCATACAGCCAGACATGCATGAGGAAGATGAACTGAAGAAATGAAAAACAGCATAATGAAAGTCTTCAGATCAAATTCTTCAGAAATGTAGAATACAAGTTCTTCAACAGCGAAATTGCGTAAAGGTAAAGGGGTGAGAAATTCTTCAGCAGCGAAACCAGTTAGGCTCGGTGAAGACAGAGCGATTTGGTAGACCAGTTCCAGTTGTTGTATCAACTGTACGTCTGGTTGAGGCGGCTGAGTCTTACCTCGGAGACACTTAGTCCTCACCGTATTCCTCTTGACCTAAGGTCACTTAGACCTTGCCCAATCACTCGTGGTAAGTCCTCAAGGTAGACTTCCAAAACCTTCATAGACTTGTTCACCGGCACTCCACAATTACTCTTGGGTGCTCAGAACATGATGCCTAACCGTCTGGAAGAATGACAGTCTTCAAAGGTAACAAGCGTCGGATCACACAGATCAACTTCTTCAGTGATGCTCAGTCACTTTGGCTCTAGTTGAGTTTTTCCTCACTTGGGTTCTCACAAAGTCGTCAGAGGAAGGGTTGCTCTCAAATGCCAAGTGTCAATCTCTCTCTAGAGCAGCCAACTAACTATTGGTTGTGGTGGCGGCTATTTATAGCCAGGGGCAACCCAAATGTCATTAATGCCCTTCTCAGACATGACCGTAGTCAGGATAAGGATCCACTCGACAGCTGGCATGCAGCGCAGCAACGGTCGGAAAATTGAACTCTCAATTTCGCCGGGGCACTCAATTTCCTCACGACAGGCAGATCACACTAGCGAAATCCTAACTCCTCAGCCTGACAAAATTCGTCAGCGACCAGATGAACTACATCATTGTCGCTAGCAAATTCGTCAGCTGTTGAGGAGATTTCCAAAGGCTTCACTCGAAGCGGCTGTAGTGTATATAGGTTTGAGCATCACTTTGGAAATGTGATATATGTTTCACCTAGACCCCCTTTAACAGTACGGTTTTTCCTATGACTCAAATAAGAAGAAAAATAAACTATGAAAACAATGTCTTCAAGCTTCAAAGTCTTCACATCAATTTCTTCAAAGGCCGCACCAAATTCTTCACTTGAAGAAATACATTTTTAGGGGCCGACTTCCATGGTTAAACCAAGTCTTCAGGGACTGTTTTCACCTGTGTACACTCACAAACACATTAGTCCCTTAACCTATTTGTCTTCAATACTCCAGTATGGATAGTTTGTGGCATCGAAGATGGGGCACGCAGCGGATACCTTGATCATTCCCGCGGTCGACATAACTAAAACTCCAGGTGGTTAAACCAAAATCACATAGAACAAGGGAGTACCTTGCTCTAATACCAATTGAAAGTGCAAGTTAACTCCCAGAGGAGGGTGAATGGGAGATTTTTAGAAATTCGTCAAACTCCGAAGATTTTGACGAAAATCAGAGTGACGAAATAGAAACAGAGGCGAAACTAGATCGACACAGATACAAGTAGCATGCATTTGAAATACATACAAGTGAAGAACATGTAATCATACAGCCAGACATGCATGAGGAAGATGAACTGAAGAAATGAAAAACAGCATAATGAAAGTCTTCAGATCAAATTCTTCAGAAATGTAGAATACAAGTTCTTCAACAGCGAAATTGCGTAAAGGTAAAGGGGTGAGAAATTCTTCAGCAGCGAAACCAGTTAGGCTCGGTGAAGACAGAGCGATTTGGTAGACCAGTTCCAGTTGTTGTATCAACTGTACGTCTGGTTGAGGCGGCTGAGTCTTACCTCGGAGACACTTAGTCCTCACCGTATTCCTCTTGACCTAAGGTCACTTAGACCTTGCCCAATCACTCGTGGTAAGTCCTCAAGGTAGACTTCCAAAACCTTCATAGACTTGTTCACCGGCACGCCACAATTACTCTTGGGTGCTCAGAACATGATGCCTAACCGTCTGGAAGAATGACAGTCTTCAAAGGTAACAAGCGTCGGATCACACAGATCAACTTCTTCAGTGATGCTCAGTCACTTTGGCTCTAGTTGAGTTTTTCCTCACTTGGGTTCTCACAAAGTCGTCAGAGGAAGGGTTGCTCTCAAATGCCAAGTGTCAATCTCTCTCTAGAGCAGCCAACTAACTATTGGTTGTGGTGGCGGCTATTTATAGCCAGGGGCAACCCAAATGTCATTAATGCCCTTCTCAGACATGACCGTAGTCAGGATAAGGATCCACTCGACAGCTGGCATGCAGCGCAGCAACGGTCGGAAAATTGAACTCTCAATTTCGCCGGGGCACTCAATTTCCTCACGACAGGCAGATCACACTAGCGAAATCCTAACTCCTCAGCCTGACAAAATTCGTCAGCGACCAGATGAACTACATCATTGTCGCTAGCAAATTCGTCAGCTGTTGAGGAGATTTCCAAAGGCTTCACTCGAAGCGGCTGTAGTGTATATAGGTTTGAGCATCACTTTGGAAATGTGATATATGTTTCACCTAGACCCCCTTTAACAGTACGGTTTTTCCTATGACTCAAATAAGAAGAAAAAGAAACTATGAAAACAATGTCTTCAAGCTTCAAAGTCTTCACATCAATTTCTTCAAAGGCCGCACCAAATTCTTCACTTGAAGAAATACATTTTTAGGGGCCGACTTCCATGGTTAAACCAAGTCTTCAGGGACTGTTTTCACCTGTGTACACTCACAAACACATTAGTCCCTTAACCTATTTGTCTTCAATACTCCAAAACCACTAAGGGGGCACTTGATGCACTTACATGTACTGATGAGCACTTGAACATCATATTTTGCTACATGCTTTCTACTCCCTAACTTATGTTTTTATGGCTTTATCTAAAGAAACTCTTCCGTGCATTCCTGGCAAGCAAGTGTTGTCTAGATTAAATGAAATGAAGTGTTGCAAAGTTGTTTTATCTAGTAGATTAGAAACTTTGTGTTGATTATCTTTGCTTCACTAACACTTGCTCTATAACCATACCACCGCTACATCTATGATAAGTTTTCAGGTCAAGAAGCTTAGGGCTATCTAGGCATACCGATCGTAAGTGAACCAAAACCTTCTCGTTATTTTGGTTTAAACAACTGAGTTCCTTATGCTTCGAATTTCTCTCTATGTTGCTCGAGGACGATCAATTTTAAGCTTGGGGGAGTTGATGAGTGATCTTTTTACACTCATTTCAACCGTTTTTAAACCGAGATATTTCATTAAAAGAGAGGTATTCGCTCCGATATTGTCACTAATGGCTAATAAGTGCAAGGGATTCCACAAATCCTCTCTTTGGTATTTTTTCCACAGGAAATGGGCTAAAAAGGGAAGAAATCACGTGGGAGAAAGGAAAGGAAGGAAAATGGAGAAGAGATAAGTCACCAGGAGGCGCTAGAAGGCCGCCAGAGTCAAAGACGACGTTCCATGCGACCGCACGCGCTCGCATGAGCGGTCGTTTGGCATGGAAACCGAGGCAGGTAGTCCACCTGAACAACTTTTATAAAGGGGATCCAATCGAAATGTCAAAGGAGGGAGTGTCGGGAAAGCATTGATCACAGCCAGAACCTCTTCATCATCATCTTCATCCACAAACCCTAGCCGCCGCCATTTTCATCCCCATAGCCATCTCCACCACCATAGTGCTCTCTCAACTAGTTCATACTTGTAATCGTGCATCGCACAAGGCATCCATTGTAAGACATATTGCAATCAATCAATCCCAAGATGTGTTCTTCAATGTTTTGTTCCCGCGATCTGATCTCTATGTGTGAGTGGTCCAGTAAGGTATGGGGTGAGGCATGAGCCTTGCAACCCCAGGTATTTGGTGAAGGGTCAATGGAAGTCTTCGACATAACAGCTCGTATGTGTGAAATAAAATTGTTTCGTGAAGTGTCTCTTGTCTTGTCCGCGATCTTCATCCCTGCAGGTACCCAGGATCATGGAGATTGAGCAACGGTGAGGCTAGGAGTGAGGGGACCGTGTAGTGTTATACCGAACATCGGTAACAGTAAGGTTTAGTAGGGTAACATGGATCATAAGCTTGGGGATTCATGAGGTGTAGTCATTAAACGCCCAAAGCTTTTGTCTGATATTATTATCTTAATTATCGAAGCAACCCCGCAAGACAGATAGGGCCTGTGGTAGGACAACTAATTCTTGATGCAGGACTCGTGCCAGTCAAGATGTTATTTGGACACATCCCCCACTCTGATACGAAGCAAGCACCTCTTGATGGGTGACTTCCCGAGCACAAACTAATATCATTTTTTATCCCAACACCAATACATGGTTCTAAGCATTAAGACCTCATCCCCGTACCTTCTTTTTATTATAAGTGTTTGAATCACAATTTGCTTGCTGATCCAGTCAAAAGCTGGACTTGAAACTTTGGCAAAAGCTTGCTAGAGACCATTGCTTCAAAGGAATCTTCCTCTCGTGGGTTCGATGCCCAAGGTCACCTCTGAGGAAATAGGTGCGGGATATCCTTTCTTGTTCCAATACCGGATCAATAAAAAGGAGATATCAGATGGCTCAATAGATTGATTGGAAATGATAACTTTGAGGTGGTTTCATACCCTACAACAATTTCTTCTTATGTTCTCCGCTAGATAAGAACTTTGGAGTGATTCTTTGTCGCAGGTTGAGGGATTGATATATGATTCAATTGTGTTAGCACTGTTGAGAGATTGCACTAGTGAAAGTATGAACCCTAGGCCTTGTTTTCAAGCATTGCAATACCATTTGTGCTCACTTTTGTTACTTGCTACCTTGCTGTTTTTATTATTTCAGATTACAAAAACCTATATCTGCTATCCATACTATACTTGTATCACCATCTCTTCGCCGAACTGGTGCACCTATACAATTTACCATTGTATTGGGTGTGTTGGGGACACAAGAGATTTCTTGTATTTGATTGCAGGGTTGTTTGAGAGAGACCATCTTCATCCTACGCCTCCCACAGATTGATAAACCTTAGGTCATCCACTTGAGGGAAATTTGCTACTGTCCTACAAAACTCTGCGCTTGGAGGCCCTGCTACTTGTGAACCGCGTTGGGATTTCCCCGAAGAGGAGAGGATGATGTAGTACAGTAGAGATAAGTATTTCCCTCAGTTAAGAACCAAGGTTATCAATCCAGTAGGAGAACCACAAAGAACCTCGTTAGCAGCACCTACACACACAAAAGCAAATACTTGCACCCAACGCAAACAAGAGGGTTGTAATCCCCTTTGCGGTTACTTGCAAGGATTAAATCTGATAGTGATAGATAGATAAATAAATTGCAAAGTAAAATAAAAGAAGTAAAATTGCAGAAAGGTATTTTTGGATTTTATATATAATGGACAAATGACCCGGGGGCCATAGTTTTCACTAGAGGCTTCTCTCTCGAACACATGGCATCCGGTGGGTAAACAAATTACTGTTGGGTAATTGATAGAAAAGCGCATAGTTATGACGGATTCATGGCAATGATCATGTATATAGGCATCATGTCCGATACAAGTAGACCGACTCCTGCCTGCATCTACTACTATTACTCCACCCATCGACCGCTATCCAGCATGCATCTAGGGTATTAAGTTGATAAAAATGGAGTAATGCCTTAAGCAAGATGACATGATGTAGACAAAGTAAACTCAATCAATATGAATAAACCCCATCGTTTTATCCTTAATGGAAACAATACAAATACATGTCTTGTCCCTTTCTGTCACTGGGATAGAGCACCGCAAGATTGAACCCATCACAAAGCACCTCTCCCATTGCAAGATAAATCAATCTAGTTGGCCAAACCAAATGGATAGATCGGAAAGAAATACAAAGCTATAACAATCATGCATAAATAAGTTCAGAAAAGACTCAAATATTTCTCATGAATAATCTGATCACAAACACACAATTCATCGGATCCCAACAAACACACCGCAAAAGAAGATTATATCGAATAGAACTCCAAGGAGACCGAGGAGAACATTGTATTGAAGATCAAAGAGAGAGAAGAAGCCATCTAGCTACTAGCTATGGACCCGTAGGTCTGTGGTAAACTACTCACACATCATCGAAAGGGCAGCAAGGTTGATGAAGAAGCCCTCCGTGATCGATTCCCCCTCCGGCAGATTGCCGAAAAAGGCCTCCAGATGGGATCGCGGAAGAACAGAAGCTTGCGATGGCCGAAAAGTTATTCGAGGTAGATCTCTGGTATACGGGGAATATTTGAGAATTTATAGGCTTGGAATTAGGTCAAGAGGTGCCACGAGGGGCCCACAAGCCTGGGGGGTGCGCCTCCCGAGCTTGTCGCTCCCTCGTGACTCGTCTGGTCTTCTCCCGAACCTTCTAGGGTCCCTTCTGGTCCAAAAAAAATTAATCCAAAGTTTTTTCTTCGTTTGGACTCCGTTTGATATTGATTTTCTGAAAAGCCAAAAACAAGCAAAAAACAGCAACTGGCACTGGGCACTAGCTCAATAGGTTAGTCCCAAAAAATGATATATAATTGCATAATAAACATCCAAGATTGATACTATAATAACATGGAACAATCAAAAATTATAGATACGTTGGAGACGTATCAAGCATCCCCAAGCTTAATTCCTGCTCGTCCTCGAGTAGGTAAATGATAAAAATAGAATTTTTGATGTGGAATGCTACCTAACATGTTCATCATGTAATTCTCTTTTACGGTATGAATATTAAGATCCGAATGATTCAAAGCAATAGTCTATAATTTGATATAAAGACATCAATACTCAGGCATACTAACAAACAATCATGTCTTTCAAAATAAAAATGCTAAAGAAAGTTATCCCTACAAAATCATATAATCCTGTCATGCTCCATCTTCTTAACATAAAGTATTTATCATGCATTACCCCGATGACAAGCCGAGCAATTGGTTCATACTTTTTAACGCACTTTAGCTTTTTCAACCCCCACGCAATACATGAGCGCAAACCATGGATATAGCACTATGGGTGGAATAGAATATGATGATAGAGATTAATAAGGGGAAGTCAAAAAAGAAGATAGTCTCACATCGACGCTGCTAATCAACGGGCTATGGAGATGCCCATCAATTTATGTCAATGCGAGGAGTAGGGATTGCCATGCAACAAATGCACTAAGAGCTATAAGTGTATGAAAGCTCAAAAATAAAAACTAAGTGGGTGTGCATCCAACTTGCTGCCTCATGAAGACCTCGGGCATTTGAGGAAGCCCATCATCGGAATATACAAGCCAAGTTCTATAATGAAAAATTCCCACTAGTATTTGAAAGTGACAACATAGGAGACTCTCTATATGAAAAACATGGTGCTACTTTGAAGCACAAGCATGGAAAAGGATAGTAACACTGCCCCTTCTCTCTTTTTCTCTCTTTTTTTTGGTGGGCTCTCTTTGGCCTCTTTTTTTTTCTTTTTTTCTCTTTTTTATGAGATTTCTATTTCTGTGCCCCTCATCGCTTAGTCCTCCTCAGTTTTGCCCATGCTCTTTGGCAGTCCTCACTTTTCCCCTCCACCGTGCGGCCCACCCTCACAAAAGCCCAAACGGGGGTTTGCCGTCTGGTCAAAGTCTTTGACTGTTACCAGGCGTGGTTACTGACGCGTGGGACACCCCTCTTAGTGGCTGCCCGCTCGTCGATGGTGGGCGCATATACTGACTTGTGGGACACCTCTGTCAGCGGCTGCGCGGTCGTCGATGGTGGGCGCATATACTGACTTGTGGGACACCTCTGTCAGCGGCTGCGCGGTCGTCGATGGTGGGCGCATATATAGACTTGTGGGACACCTCTGTCAGCGGCTGCGTGGTCGTCGATGGTGGGCGCATATACTGACTTGTGGGACACCTCTGTTAGCGGCTGCGCGCTTGTCGATGGTGGGCGCGTATTCTGACTTGTGGGACACCTCTGTCATCGGCTGCGCGGTCGTAGGTGGTGGTAGCAGTTACTGGCGCGTGGGACACCTTTGTCAGTGGCTTCGCGGTCGTAGGTGGTGGGCGCAGTTACTGGCTTGTGGGACACCTTTATCAACGGCTGCGCGGTCGTTGGTGGTGGGCACAGTTACTGGCGCGTGGGACACCAACTGCGGGTCCATCTGTCAGCTGGTCCGCGGTGGTTTGTGGGCAAAATGCCTGGAAAAAAAAGAGGTGGCTTATTAAACCATTTGGTGTGGCGGATGCACTTGAGTCAACCAAATTAGTTCACTCCTGAATATTGGTATATTCCATACATGTAGTTAAGTTTCAGTGAATTATCAGGAGAGGCCCAAATTTGCACTACAAGTGTGACATAATTTTTGAAAACAAAACAAAGAAATTGAAAGAATGCTCAAAATCCATGATAACATGCCCAAATTTGGCACAACTAGTGGTGTTACCATTGTGGACAATGTTGCATAGGAATTTGCAATTATTTTGTAATAAAAATAAATTTTGAAAAAAAACAAAGAAAATGAAAAAAGGCTCAAAAATTCAAATGCCTTTGCATTGAGCCATCTTATGTGCACTAGTTTGAGGGGAAAATATTAAACTTGCAATACAACAAGTTTGAAAAAAAAACCTTCACAAATTTGGCACTGTTTGATTGAAAACACCCAATTATTTTAGCATCTTAATGAAATTTGGCTCACCACTTGTCACACACAAGCAAACAAGGCACAAATTGGACATTCAAACATGCATAGCTACTGACATTCAAATTGGACATTCAAACAGCACAAATTTCATTTTAAGTTTATCATTTGTACAGACATGAACCCTAAACAAAGCTACTGATCGTCGTCGTCCACGTCGGAGCCGCTGCCGCCGCTGAAGAAGTCCTCATCGTCCTCCTCCTTCTCGTCCTCGCCGTTCTCCTCCTTCTCGTCCTCGTCGCTGACAAGATCGATGGTGACGTCAGCCACCGAGGCGACGACCGCCTGTCACAACCCCAGCGAGTCCACCGGGTCATCGGGGTGGCGCTGCAGCCCCTTTGTCGATTCGCGCAGTACCTGGAGGAGCCCCGGCATGTTTGCAGGGTCGCCGGGCTCGCTGGACACCGCCCCCCTGTACTCCGCCAGTAGCGGCGGCTCCGACTCCGGCTTGGGCTGGAGCAGGGGGCCGCCATAGCCTGTCCTAGGCTCAGGCTTGGGAACAAGCAGAGGGCCGCGCGAGCTCGTCCCGGGCTCGGGCTTGGGCATGAGCAGGCGGGCGCGCGAGCTCGTCCCCGGCACCGGCTTGGGCATGAGCAGGGGGGCACCCGAGCTCGTCCCCGGCTCGGGCTTTGGGATGCGCAGGAACGGCTCAGTGGAACTCGTCCCCGGCGTCGCTGGCTCCAGCTTAGGAATGCGAAGGAGAATCACACAACACCTCGTTAGCAGCACCTGCACACAAACAACAAATCCTTGCACCCAACGCAAACGAGAGGTTGTCAATCTCTCGGTGGTAAATTGCAAGATTAAATTGTATGTGATAGATAGATAGATTGAAACAAAAATACAAAATAAATAAATAAAAGAAAATGGCAGCAATATTTTTAGGGTTTTAGTAATATGATTTAGATAGACCCGGGGGCCATAGGTTTCACTAGAGGCTTCTCTCGAGAAAATAGCATACGGTGGGTAGACAAATTACTGTTGGGCAATTGATAGAAAAGCAAATAATCATGACGATATCCAAGGCAATGATCATGTATATAGGCATCACGTCCAATACAAGTAGACCGACTCCTGCCTGCATCTACTACTATTACTCCACACATCGACCGCTATCCAGTATGCATCTAGTGTATTAAGTCCATAAGAACGGAGTAATGCCTTAAGAACGATGACATGATGTAGACAAGATAAACTCACGTATGAATAAACCCCATCTTTTTACCCTTATTGGCAACGATACGTATGTGTCATGTCCCTTTCTGTCATTGGGATTGAGCACCGCAAGATCGAACCCACCACAAAGCACCTCTTCCCATGGCAAGATAAATCAATCTAGTTGGCCAAACCAAATCAATAGATCGGAGAAGAAATACGAGGCTATAATAATCATGCATAAAAGAGTGCAGCAAAGACTCAAATAATTTCATGAATAATCTGATCATAAACTCACAATTCATCGGATCCCAACAAACACACCGCAAAAGGTGATTACATCGGATAGAACTCCAAGAACATCGAGGAGAACATTGTATTGAAGATCAAAAAGAGAGAAGAAGCCATCTAGCTACTGCCTATGATCCCGAAGGTCTGTGGTAAACTACTCACGCATCATCGGAAGGGCAGCAAGGTTGATGTAGAACCCCTCTGTGATCGATTCCCCCTCCGACAGATTACCGGAGAAGGACCCCAGATGGGATCTCTCTGGAAAAGAAACTTGCGGCGGTGGAAAAAGTATTTTGTGGACTCCCCTGAGGGTTTTTGATTTTTTTCTGAATTTATAGTGCTGGAATTAGGTCAAACGGAGCTAGGTGAGCCCCATGAGGTACCAGGGCGCGCCACCCCCCCTGGGGCGCGCCCTGGTGCCTCGTGGCCCACTCCTTCATCTTCTGGCCCTCTCCTGAAGCTTCCAGTGTTTATCTTGTCCAATAAAAAATCTCTAAAAAGTTTCGTGGCATTTGGACTTCGTTTGGTATTGATTTTCTGTAAAACAAAAACAGGGCAGAAAACAGCAACTGGCACTGGGCACTAGGTTAATAGGTTAGTCTCCAAAAATGATATATAATTGCTGTAAATGATTATAAAAACATCCAAGATTGATATTATAACTGCATGGAACAATAAAAAATTATAGATACATTGGAGACGTATCAGCATCCCCAAGCTTAATTCCTGCCCGTCCTCGAGTAGGTAAATGATAAAAACAGAATTTTTGATGTGGAATGCTGCCTAACATATTCATCACATATTCTTTTCTTTTATAGCATGGACATTGGACTTGAATGATTCAAAGCAATAGTCTATAATTTGACATGAACATATAAATACTCAAGCATGCTAACAAGCAACCATGTCTTTCAAAATATCAACGCTAAAGAAAGTTATCCCTAGCCCATTAGGCTCAATCATTGATCCATTCATGAAACACACTCAAATATTAGCTACGCACAATGCACAAGTATGACAATAGTGCTCTCTAGTTGGTGCTTTTGTAAGAGAAGATGGAGACTCAATTTTTTTTGCATAAAAGTAAATAGATAGGCCCTTCGCAGAGGGAAGCAGAGATTTGTCAAATGTGCCAGAGCTCAAAGCTGAAATTAAAGAGATAAAAAATATTTTGAGAGGCATGCTTTTCCTGTCAACGAAAACGACCGAGAATTCCCAATATTTTCCATGCTAGACACATCATAGGTGGTTCCCAAACAGAAAGTAAAGTTTATTTCCTTTCCACCATTCTTTCACAATCCATGGCTAGCCGTATCCATGGGTGCCCTCCATACCAACACTTTCCAAGGAATTTTGTTGTTATTAATTTGATTTCATTGTGGGACTGGGCATCCCTATTACCAACCATTCTCTCGTGCAATGACAAGTGAATAAACACTCATCGTGAGAATAACACACCTAGCATGGAAAATAATGGTCACCCCCTGCCGCTTCATGAGCGGTACGGGCACACAAAACGGAAAATTATTTTGAAAATTAGAGTTGGCACATGCAAATTTACTTGGAACGACATTAAAAATACCGCATATAGGTAGATATAGTGGACTCATTTGGCACAACTTGGGTTTAAGGAGTTTGGATGCACAAGCAGTATTTCCGCTTAGTACAAATGAAGGCTAGCAAAAGATTGAGAAGCAACCAACCAAAAAACGAAAACGGTCATAAACATGCATTGAACACAACTAACACCAAATAATGCACCATAAGTAGGATATAATTTCATTGCATAACTATTGACTTAAAGTGCATGCATAGGGAATCACAAACCTTAACACTAATATTCTTACTAAAACACAATTACTCACTAACATGACTCACATATTATCATTTCCATATCGCAAAACTATTGCAAGGAATCACACTTATCATATCCAGTGATCTATATGAAAGTTTTTATTTATATCCCTCTTGAATATTCATCACTTTGGGACCAACTTCATATCATGTGCAAATTACCGTTACTATCATCAACTCTCAAAAAGATTTAAGTGAAGCATGAGAGTGCAAATATTTCTTCAAAATTTCAATCTTATCAATTCTCAAAATAATATAAGTGAAGCATGAGAATTCATTTCTTCAAAATTTTAGTCTTGTCAACTCTCAAAATAATATAAGTGAAGCATGAGAATTCATTTCTTCAAAATTTTAATCAACTCTCAAAATAATATAAGTGAAGCATGAGAATTCATTTCTTCAAAATTTTAATCAACTCTCAAAATAATATAAGTGAAGCATGAGACTTTATTTCTTCAAAATTTAGCCACCACTGTGCTCAAAAAGATTTAAGTGAAGCACTAGCGCAACTGCCTAGCTCAAAAAATTTAAGTGAAGCACATAGAGTATTCTAACAAATGATGATAAACGTGTGGCTCTCTCAAGATAGGTGTGTTCAGCAAAGATGATTGTGACAAACTAAAAAGCAAACAAAGCAAAGACTCATATAATACAAGACGCTCCAAGCAAAACTCATATCATGTGACGAATAAAAATATAGCTCCAAGTAAAATTACCGATGGTTGGTAGAAGAAAGAGGGGATGCCTTCCGGGGCATCCCCAAGCTTAGACGCTTGAATCTTCCTTGAATATTACCTTGGGGTGCCTCGGGCATCCCCAAGCTTAGGCTTTTACTACTCCTTATTCCTTCATCCATCGTGATCTCACCCAAAACTTGAAAACTTCAATCACACAAAACTCAACAAAACCTTCGTGAGATCCGTTAGTATAACAAAATAAATCACTACTATAAGTATTGTTGCCAACCCATTCATATTTTATTTTTGCATTATACCTACTGTACTCTAACTTCACCATGGCTTATACCCCCCGATACAATCCATAGATTCATCAAAAACAAGCAAGTAGTGCATCAAAAACAGAATCTGTCAAAAACCGAACATTATGTAGAGATCTGAATTATGGTCATACTTCTGTAACTCCAAAATTCTGAAAAAATAGGATGACATGGGAAATTCATATATCAATATTGTATAAAAAATTCAGAAGGTTATGGCGTTCCAGAGAAAAACCAAAATTCCAGCACTGGGCGCAAAACTTTCTGTTTTCAAATAGCATCAATTATATTATCTTCCAAATCATCCTAAAGGTATTACTTGGCACAAACACTAATTAAAAACACAAAAACACAATCATACCAGTAGAATGACAGTTAAAACACACAATAACAGATTTTTATTTTATTTTATTCATTGGGTTGCCTCCCAACGAGCGCTATTGTTTTATGCCCCTAGCTAGGCATAATGCATAATTTCAAGTATTGTCATCTTTCTTCTCCTTATCCGAAGGTGCACTTTTATCAAGGGATTTTTCAAAGGTAATATGAAATATATCATCCATAGAAATTTTAGCATTAGCAAGTTGTCCATCTTTAAATCCCTCTTGATTACCGGCTACAATCCAAGAGTATTGCCTATTAACGCTATTGAAAACTTGTTGGATTATATTCAAAGGAGGAACTTCCTTTTTAATAATCTCATCAAAGATGTGGTCATTGCGGAACAAATATCTCAGCAAATAATCATTATTATAAAGGATCTCATCTATTACCGGTTTTTCACGGCTCATACCATAAAAATCAAAGATTTCCCTAGCTTCTCGCACTATATGATCAAATTCATTCATGAGAACAAGGGTAGCTATTTTCTTAGCTCTAGGATCTTTTATAACCAGTAACTCATAAAAAAATCTTTGCAAAGTAGGATGGGTGCGAATAAATCTCCTTTCAAGTTTAAGAACAAGTGCGGAAATAGCATCGGCATAATTATTGGTTTCTTTAAGTATAGGTGCATCATCAAAAGCCAAGGTCCCAATGCAATTAAAGAATTATTGGATGACACTTTTTCCTATAACATTACCATGTCCCAACACAAAAGTTTTAGCATCAAGATTGATAGAACTTCCCTTTTTAGGAGTTTTACCATCATCAGTTTCCGCCATGCCAAAATCACTCATGATAACAAGTTTCAAGCAGGCAAACAAGCAAACAAGAAAAAGGCAAACGGAAAATATTTTTGTATTTTTGTAAAAATGTTTTAGAAGTGGGGGAGATGAAAACGAGAGGCAAATGGCAAATAAAGTAAATGCAAGGAGATGAGAGTTTATGTAAAGGTACTTGATAGATGTTGATGATGTCTCCCCGGCAACGGCGCCAGAAATTCTTCCTGCTACTTGTAGCTTGCGTTGGTATTATCCCCGAAGAGGAAGGGATGATGCAACACAGTAGAGATAAGTATTTCCCTCAGTTATGAAACCAAGGTTATCGAATCAGTAGGAGAATCACACAACACCTCGTTAGCAGCACCTGCACACAAACAACAAATCCTTGCACCCAACGCAAATGAGAGGTTGTCAATCTCTCGGCGGTAAATTGCAAGATTAAATTGTATGTGATAGATAGATAGATTGAAACAAAAATACAAAATAAATAAATAAAAGAAAATGGCAGCAATATTTTTAGGGTTTTAGTAATATGATTTAGATAGACCCGGGGGCCATAGGTTTCACTAGAGGCTTCTCTCGAGAAAATAGCATACGGTGGGTAGACAAATTACTGTTGGGCAATTGATAGAAAAGCAAATAATCATGACGATATCCAAGGCAATGATCATGTATATAGGCATCACGTCCAATACAAGTAGACCGACTCCTGCCTACATCTACTACTATTACTCCACACATCGACCGCTATCCAGCATGCATCTAGTGTATTAAGTCCATAAGAATGAAGTAATGCCATAAGAACGATGACATGATGTAGACAAGATAAACTCACATATGAATAAACCCCATCTTTTTACCCTTAGTAGCAACGATACATACGTGTCATGTCCCTTTCTGTCACTGGGATTGAGCACCGCAAGATCGAACCCACCACAAAGCACCTCTTCCCATGGCAAGATAAATCAATCTAGTTGGCCAAACCAAATCAATAGATCGGAGAAGAAATACGAGGCTATAATAATCATGCATAAAAGAGTGCAGCAAAGACTCAAATAATTTCATGGATAATCTGATCATAAACTCACAATTCATCGGATCCCAACAAACACACCGCAAAAAGTGATTACATCGGATAGAACTCCAAGAACATCGAGGAGAACATTGTATTGAAGATCAAAAAGAGAGAAGAAGCCATCTAGCTACTGCCTATGGACCAAAAGGTCTATGGTAAACTACTCATGCATCATCGGAAGGGCAGCAAGGTTGATGTAGAACCCCTCCGTGATCGATTCCCCCTCCGGCAGATTACCGGAGAAGGACCCCAGATGGGATCTCTCTGGAACAGAAACTTGCGGCGGCGGAAAAAGTATTTCATGGACTCCCCTGAGGGTTTTTGATTTTTTTTCTGAATTTATAGTGCTGGAATTAGGTCAAACGGAGCTGGGTGAGCCCCACAAGGTACCTGGGCGCGCCACCCCCCTTGGGGCGCGCCCTGGTGCCTCGTGGCCCACTCCTTGATCTTCTGGCCCTCTCCCGAAGCTTCCAGTGTTTATCTTGTCCAATAAAAAATCTCCAAAAAGTTTCGTGGCATTTGGACTTCGTTTGGTATTGATTTTCTGTAAAACAAAAACAGGGCAGAAAACAGCAACTGGCACTGGGCACTAGGTTAATAGGTTAGTCTCCAAAAATGATATATAATTGTTGTAAATGATTATAAAAACATCCAAGATTGATATTATAACAGCATGGAACAATCAAAAATTATAGATACGTTGGAGACGTATCAGCGGCTGCTTCCCGTCCCACCATCGTGGCTGGCCATGGTTGCGGCTGCGGAGGGGGAGGTGGCTAGGGTTTGGTGGAGGCGCACGGCGGAGGAGGCTGTGGGGCGGCGACGGGAGGGGAGGGGATTGGGACAGGAGTGGGTGCACGACGGTGCGCCCCGCGCGGCTATAAAATGCATTAATAGACGCCTGCCGGGCACGCCGGCGACACGACTCCTCGCATGGGAAATCGCGCAGTGCTAACTCCCCGTGTGTGAAAGCTCTGACGTGACCACGATGTAACTACTCATGCATGCATACCGCCGATTGTGAGAACGCCACTTGGCACGGTGTGCCCCACACGTCAGTAACAGCGACGGCTAACAGTCAACTCCCTTGACCAACAGAAACCCCTGTTTGGGCATTGGTGAGGGTGGGGGGAAGTGAGCAAAATAAGTGTGCTTGGGAAAAACCGAGGAGGACTAAGGAATGAGGGGCACATAAATAGAAATCCCTTTTTATTTCCTCACTGGGACAATGCTCTAGTAATGATGATCATCACACTTCTACTTACTTACAACTCAAAATTACAACTTGATACTAGAACAAATATGACTCTATATGAATGCCTCTGGCAGTGTACCAGGATGTGCAATGATGCTAGCGTAACATGTATGAAAATGATGAATGGTGGCTGACCCACAAATACTATGTCAGCTACATGATCATGCAAAGCAATATGACAATGATAATGTGTGTCATATAACGGAACGGTGGAAGTTGCATGGCAATATATCTCGAAATGGCTATGGAAATGCCATAATAGGTAGGTATGGTGGCTGTTTTGAGGAAGATATAAGGAGGCTTATGTGTGATAGAGCGTATCATATCACGGGGTTTGGATGCACCGGCGAAGTTTGCATCGACTCTCGAGGTGAGAAAGGGCAATGCACGGTACCGAAGAGGCTAGCAAATTGCGGAAAGGTGAGAGTGCGTATAATCCATGGACTCACATTAGTCACAAAGAACTCACATACTTATTGTGAAAGTTTATTAGCTCTCAAAGCAAATTACTACTACGCATGCCCCTATGGGGTAGATTGGTAGGAAAAGACCATCGCTCGTCCCCGACCGCCACTCATAAGGTAGACAATCAATAATAAATCATGCTCCAACTTCTTAGCATAACGACAGACCATACGTGCATGCTTCAGGAATCACAAACCTTAGCACCAATATTCTTACTAAACCACAATTATCTACTAGCACCTCCCACATATTACCATCTTAATATCGCAAAACTATTGCAAGGAATCAAACTTATCATATTCAGTGATCTACATGAAAGTTTTTATTATATTCCTCTTGAATACCTATCATATTAGGACCAAATTCATAACCCGTGCATATTACCATTACTATTTATTAGACTCTCAAAAATATATAAGTGAATCATGAGAGTGCAACTATTTCTTTAAAATATAACCACCGCCGTGCTCTAAAAGATATAAGTGAAGCACTAGAGCAACTGCCTAGCTCAAAAGATATAAGTGAAGCACATAGAGTATTCTAACAAATCACGAATAATGTGTGTCCCTCTCAAAAAGGTGTGTTCAGCAAAGATGATTGTGGCAAACTAAAAAGCAAACAAAGAAAAGAAAACAATGGCACAAGACGCTCCAAGTAAAACACATATCATGTGATGAATAAAAATATAGTTCCAAGTGACATACCGATAGATTGTAGACGAAAGAGGGGATGCCATCCGGGGCATCCCCAAGCTTAGACACTTGGGTCTTCCTTGAATATTACCTTGGGGTGCCTTGGGCATCCCCAAGCTTAGGGTCTTGCCGCTCCTTATTCCTTCATCAATCGTGGTCTCACCCAAAACTTGAAAACTTCAGCACACAAAACTCAACAGAAACCTCGTGAGATCTGTTAGTATAACAAACAAATCTTAAACTTTAGGTACTGTTATAAATTGATTCATATTTAATATTGTCATAATGCTACTGTACTTCAACTTCTCCATGGCTTATCCCCCCGATACAATCCATAGATTCATCGAAATAAGCAAACTATGCAACAAAAACAGAATCTGTCTAAAACAGAACAGTCTGTAAAGATCTATTTAAAAGCTATACTTCTGTAACTCCAAAAATTCTGAAAAATTAGGAAATCTTAAACAATTCATATACCAATACTGTGTAAAAAATTCATAATTTTATCACGCTCCAGTACAGCAAAAAAATCCAGCACTGGACTCAAAACTTTTTGTTTTCAAACAGCATCAATTATACTATCATCCAAATCATCCCAAAGGCATTACTTGGCACAAATACTAATTAAAAGATAAAAAAACAATCATAACAGAAGCTAAAATTGTGTGACACAAGAAAAATAAAAAATTGCAATAAAGATAAATATTGGGTTGCCTCCCAACAAGCGCTATTGTTTTATGCCCCTAACTCGGCATAATGCATTGTTTCAAGTATTATCCTCCTTAGTTTTTGCTAATTTAGGTGAGTTATTCTCGAAACCGGGAGGTTCTTTGCGTTTCCCATTACGTTCAGAAAATAAGGCTATTCTATTGTCTAAAGTGTCTAGCCGCTTGTTGCAAATAGTAAGAAGATTATTCATGCGATTGAGATTGCCACTAACATTTTTAAGAGGTTCATTAGACTTTTGTAACTCAACCAAGTTTTTTTGCGTGTCACCTAATTTTTCCAAAATTTAGATTCCCTCTTGAGTATAATTAAATCCTTTTGCGAGGGTGGAGTTCCCACTATTCCCTCTATTATTTCATAAGCAGTATTCGCATCACTATCAATGAAATTCCCTTTAGTGGCGAAATCCAAAAGTTATCTATTGGGCATAGTTAGCCCTACATAAAAATTTCATAGCAAAATTTTCATATCCCCTTTTATGGTGCAAACACGATAAGATTCCATTATCCTATACCAAGCATCTTTTCAGTTTTCTCCTTGTTTCCGTTTGAAGTAAAGAACTTCAAAGTCCGGAGACAAAGGAGGGATGGTGATGCTAGTCATATTGACGAAGCAAGTAAGCAAGCGAGCAAAGAAGCAAATAAAATATTTTTGTGTTTTTGTAAATTTGTTTTAGAAGTGGGGGAGATGAAAACGAGAGGCAAATGCAAATAAAAAGGCAAATGAAAATAAGAGCAAGTAGATTATAGTTTATGCGAAGGTACTTGATAGGTTTTGGTGATGTCTCCCCGGCAACGGCGCCAGAAATTCTCCCTGCTACTTGTGAACTGCGTTGGGATTTCCACGAAGAGGAGAGGATGATGCAGTACAGTAGAGATAAGTATTTCCCTCAATTAAGAACCAAGGTTATCAATACAGTAGGAGAACCAAACAGAACCTCGTTAGCAGCACCTACACACACAAAAGCAAATACTTGCACCCAATGCAAACAAGAGGGTTGTCAATCCCCTTGGCGGTTACTTGCAAGGATTAAATCTGATGTGATAGATAGATAAATAAATTGCAAAGTAAAATAAAAGAAGTAAAATTGCAGCAAGGTATTTTTGGATTTTATATATAATGGATAAATGACCCGGGGGCCATAGTTTTCACTAGAGGCTTCTCTCTCGAACACATGGCACACGGTGCGTAAACAAATTACTGTTGGGCAATTCATAGAAAAGCGCATAGTCATGACGGATCCATGGCAATGATCATGTATATAAGCATCACGTCCGAGACAAGTAGACCGACTCCTGCCTGCATCTACTACTATTACTCCACCCATCGACCGCTGTCCAGCATGCATCTAGGGTATTAAGTTAATAAAAACGGAGTAACGCCTTAAGCAAGATGACATGATATAGACAAAGTAAACTCAATCAATATGAATAAACCCCATCATTTTATCCTTAATGTCAATAATACAAATACGTGTCTTGTCCCTTTCTATCACTGGGATAAAGCACCGCAAGATTGAACCCATCACAAAGCACCTCTCCCATTGCAAGATAAATCAATCTAGTTGGCCAAACCAAACGGATAGATCGGAGAGAAATACAAAGCTATAACAATCATGCATAAATAAGTTCAGAAAAGACTCAAATATTTCTCATGAATAATCTAATCATAAACCCACAATTCATCGGATCCCAACAAACACACCGCAAAAGAAGATTACATCGAATAGAACTCCAAGGAGATCGAGGAGAACATTGTATTGAAGATCAAAGAGAGAGAAGAAGCCATCTAGCTACTGGCTATGGCCCATAGGTCTATGGTAAACTACTCACACATCATCGGAAGGGCAGCAAGGTTGATGAAGAAGCCCTCTGTGATCGATTCCCTCTCCGGCAGATTGCCGGAAAAGGCCTCCAGATGGGATCGTGGAAGAACAAAAGCTTGCGGCGGCGGAAAAGTTATTCGAGGTGGCTCTCTGGTATATGATACATCTCCAACGTATCTCTAATTTATGAAGTATTCATGCCATATTTATAACAATTCTATATGGTTTTGGTATGATTTGATTAGAACTAACCCGGACTGACGCTGTTTTCAGCAGAACTACCGTGGTGTTGTTTTTTGTGCAGAAATGAAAGTTTTCCAAATGAGCTGAAACTTTTTGGAGATTTTTTATTGGACAAATAAAAAATATTGGCACCAAGACCCACTGGAGGGGGGCCACCCAGTTCCCCCAGGCGCGCCCTGGTACCTCGTGGGGCCCACGTGGCTCCGTTTCGCGTGATTCCAACGCTGAAAAATCATATATATTCAGAAACCCCCGAAAGTTAACCTAGATGAGTTTTTACGCCGCCGCAAGCCTCTGTACCAGAGAGATCCCATCTACAGCCCTTTTCCGGCACCTTGCCGGAGGGGGGAAGGCATCACCGGAGCCATCTTCATCATCCCGGCGGTCTCCATGACAAGGAGGGAGTAGTTCACCCTCGGGGCTGAGGGTTTGTACCAGTAGCTATGTGTTTGATCTCTCTCTCTCTCTCGTGTTCTTGAGATGGCACGATCTTGATGTATCGCGAGCTTTGTTGATATAGATGAATCATATGGAGTTTTCCCCTCTCTATCTTCTTGTGATGAATTGAGTTTTCCCTTTGAAGTTTTCTTATCGGATTGAGTCTTTAAGGATTTGAGAACACTTGATGTATGTCTTGCATATGGATATCTGTGGTGACAATGGGATATTCACTTGAGTCACTTGATGTATGTTTTGGTGATCAACTTGCGGGTTCCGTGACCTTGGGGATTTATGCATAAGGGTTGGCACACGTTTTCGTCTTGACTTTCCGGTAGAAACTTTGGGGCACTCTTTGAAGTTCTTTGTGTTGGTTTGAATAGATGAATCTAAGATTGTGTGATGCATATCGTATAATAAAATCCGCGGGTACTCGTGGTGACATTGGAGTGCCTAGGTGACATTAGGGTTTTGGTTGATGTGTATCTTAAGGTGTTATTCTAGTACGAACTCTAGGGCTGTTCGTGACAATTAATGGGGATGGCTCATAAGATTGATCGGGAAGGATAACTTTGAGGTGGTTTCGTACCCTACAACAATTTCTTCGTTTGTTCTCCGCTATTTGTGACTTTGGAGTGAACTCTTTGTCGCACGTGAGGGATTTACATATGATTCAACTATGTCAACAATGTTGAGAGATTGCACTAGCGAAAGTATGAACCCTAGGCCTTGTTTCTAAGCATTGCAATACCGTTTTTATGTCCGTTTACTTTTCTTTACCTTGCTGTTTTTATATTTTCAGATTACAAAAAACTATATCTATTATCCATACTACATTTTTATCATCATCTCTTCGCCGAACTAGTGCACCTATACAATTTACATTGTATTGGGTGTGTTGGGGACACAAGAGATTTCTTGTATTTGGTTGCAGGGTTTCTTGAGAGATACCATCTTCAACCTACGCCTCCCACGGATTGATAAACCTTAGGTCATCCACTTGAGGGAAAATTGCTACTGTCCTACAAAACTCTGCGCTTGGAGGCCCAACATGAGTCTACGAGAATAAGTTGTGTAGTAGACATCAAGCTCTTTTCTGGCGCCGTTGCCGGGGAGGTGAGTGCTTGAAGGTATATCTTTAGATCTTGCAATCGAATCTTTTAGTTTCTTGTTTTATCGCTAGTTTGGTTTATTAAAGAAAACTACAAAAAATGGAATTGAGGTTGCCTCATATTATTCGTCTTTATCATGTCTTTCTTGAAAATAAGGATTTCGATAATTGTGCTCAATTGATAGAAGAAGAATTCAATAAAATGTTTGGCATAAAATATTTGAATGAGGAGCATGATTGCAATGTTGCTAGTATGAATTCTTTGAATATCCATGATGCTAATGATATGCAAAGCCACAAGCTTGGGGATGCTATGTTTGATGAAGATGATATTTTTAGCACCCCAAGTTTTGATGAGAAAATTTATTATGATGATAGCATGCCTCCTATTTATGATGATTATATTGATGAAAGTGGATTTGGAGAGGCCATGAATTTATTTAATAATGATGATTCCACTATTTTGGAAGAGGTTTCAATTGACTGTGATAAAAAAGTTGCTATCTATGATGATTATTGTGATGACATGTATGCTATAAAGAATAATTATAACCATGAAATTTTTCATCATAATTTTAATGCTCAAATGGATTATGCCAATCTAGTATCTCATGATAGTTATTTTGTTGAGTTTGCTCCCACTATTATGAATGAGAAGAAAATTGATTATGTGGAGAGTAGTAAAAACTATATGCTTGTGGATCATGAAAGGAATGCTTTGTGTGATGTATATATTGTTGAATTTCTTCATGATTCTACTGAAAATTATTTTGAGAGAAGAATATATGCTTCTACATATTTCAATAATATCAAGTTTCCTCTCTATGTGTTGAAAGTTTTGAAGTTATGCTTGTTTTGCCTTCCTATGCTAGTTGATTCTTGCTCCCATAAACTATTTGATCACAAAATCCCTATGCATAGGAAGTGGGTTAGGCTTAAATGTGTTTGATATATTTCTCATGATGCTCCCTTTACGTTTCAATTCTTTACTTCTATGTGAGCATCATTCAAAATTATCATGCATAGCTAAAAGGCTTTAAAGAAAAGCGCTTGTTGGGAGGCAACCCAATATGTATCCTTTCTGTTTTAGTGTGTTCACATGATTAATATACTGTAGTAATCATGTTTTATATGTTTTCTTTCAGTAAAGTGCCAAGTAAAACCTTTTGGATAGTGTGGATACTTGTTGATTCAATTTTGTGCAAAAACATAAACTTTTGCCTCCAGTGTTTAATTTCCCAGATTTTACTGGAGTGTCAAAAAATTCTGAATTTTTTACATGGAATTCGTTTACAAAGTTTTTACGTTGTCCTAATTTTTCAGAATTTTTAGAGTTACAGAAGTTTGGTAGTTGCTCAGATCATTACAGACTGTTCTGTTTTTGACAGATTCTGTTTTCAATGCATAGTTTGCTTGTTTTAATGTTTCTGTAGCTTATATTATGAGATATAAATTGTGGAAATGATAGAATACAGTAGGAATTATGTGATAAAAATTATGAATCTTGTCTTGACAGTACCTAAGTGGATGATTTATTTTTATCATACTAACCTATCTCACAAGTTCCGTTAAGTTTTGTGTGATTGAAGTTTTCAAGTTTTGGGTGAGATGTCGATATGAAGAGAATAAGGAGCGGCAAGACCCTAAGCTTGGTGATTCCCAAGGCACCCCAAGGTAATATTCAAGGAATACCCAAGCAACTAAGCTTGGGGATGCCCCGGAAGGCATCCCCTCTTTCGTCTTCAACACTATCGGTAACCTCACTCGGATCTATATTTTTATTCATCACATAATATGAGTTTTGCTTGGAGCGTCATTTTCTTCTATTGATATTTGTTTTATGCTATAAATAATCATGTTTTGTACCTTTTAGTTCAATAAAATGCCATTTATAGCCTTTACAATGCTCAGTTTGCAAGTTCATGTGTTGCTGTTTGAAAACAGAAAGTTTTCTGTTATGTCCAGAATATTCCTGAATAGTCAGAACATGATAAAAATCTGAAATTTTTACACAGGAAGAATGAATGAGTTCTCTGTCACGTGGTAATTTTTCAGAATTTTTGGAGTTAGGGAAGTATGGATTCTTATTCACCTTTTACAGACTGTTCTGTTTTGGCAGATTGCTGTTATAGTTGCATTGTTTGCATATGTTTGCGTGTTTAATGTTTCTATTTGAGGATAGGAGTATTAAATATGCAGAGGCATTTAGTATGAAATGTTTAATTATAATTTTTTTGATTTGCTACAGTAGAGAATGTTAAGGTTTTGAGTTGATTTATACTAACTTACCTCACGAGTTCTTGTTGAGTTTTGTGTGGATGAAGTTTTTAAGATTTATAGAAACCGTGATATGAGAGGAATTAAGGAGACACAAAAGCTCAACCTTGGGGATGCCCAAGGCATCCCAATATAATATTTCAAGAAGTCTCAAGCATCTAAGCTTGGGGATGCCCCGGTAGGCATCCCACCTTTCTTCATCAACATTATCGGTTAGTTTTGGTTGAGCTTAAGTTTTTGCTTCTTCACATGATATGTGCTATTCTTGGAATGTCATTTTATTTTGTTTTTCTTGCTGTTTGAATAAAATATCAAGATCTGAATTTTTTTTAAATGAGAGAGAGTCCTCACATAGCTACTTAATTGTTTCACTACTCATTGATCTTCGCTTATATATTTTGGAGTAGTTTGTCATTAATTCTCATGCTTCACTTATATCTTTTTGAGAGTTAATAATAGTAATGGTAATTTGCACAAGATATGAATTTGGTCCCAAAGTGATGAATATTCATGAGGGATATAATAAAAACTTTCATAAAGATCATTGGATATGATAGGTGTGATTCCTTGCAATGAAAATAATGAAAGAGATCATATGCTAATGTTATGGAAAGTAATGACATTACATAAAGAAAAGTATAAGTGGTAAAATTTATTGGAGGTTAACAAGCATAGCATTAGTCAATGATGCAATTCATGAAAAAGTTAATAAGGGAAGAGAAGATTCACATGCAAATATACTATCTTGGACATCTTTTATGATTGTGAGCCCCCATTAAGTATTTTATGTCAAAGTGTTGACGTTGGACAAGGAAGACAACGTAATGAATTATGTTTGTTCATATTCACATAGAAGTTATATTGTTATAGATCCTCCAACATGTGGTGCTTGCCCAATATCTTTGCTAGCAAAAAATTCGTACTAAGTAGAGATACTACTTGTGCATCCAAAACCCTTAAACCCAGTTTCTTGCCATGAGAGTCCACTATATCTACCTATGGATTGAATAAGATCCTTCAAGTAAGTTGTCATCGGTGCAAAAAGCAATAAAAATTGCTCCTAAAATATGTATGATCTTTTATTGTAAGGGAAATAAGCGTTCTGCGAACTTGTGATGGTAAAGAAATAAAAGCGACGGACTGCATAATAAAGGTTGCTATCACAAGGGGCAATATAACGTGACGTTCCTTTGCATTAAGGGCTTGTGCATCCAAAAATAAAAAGCGCATGACAACCTCTGCTTCCCTCTGCGAAGGGCCTATCTTTTACTTTTATGCATTTACTTTTATGTATTTTTTTTATGCAAGAGTCAATAGTGTTCTCCTCTATTTCCTTTTTATTTCTCTTTTGCAAGCATCATGTGGTGGGGAAAGATCTAGGCACATATATCCAGTTGGATATGAGTGATCATGAGTTATTATTGTTGACATCACCCTTGAGGTGAATAAGTTGGGAGACGAAATCACAAGCCCCTATCTTTCTATGTGTCTGGCTGAAACTTTTGCTCCATATATATGTCGTGAGTGTTAGCAATCATAGAAGACTAAATGATGGTTGAGTATGTGGACTTGCTAAAAAGCTCCTACATGAGACCCTTCCTGAAAATATGATGAATTGCAATTGCATTGTTGACTAGAATAGTTTGTTAGTTTCCAAGAAAGTTTATGCCTTATACTTCATTGTTGTGATGAATTGTTACTTTCTCATGAGAAGTTTTATGATAATAAATATTGCTGTTATAATAATGATCTTGCTTTGTTCAAGTCCAATGTCCATGCAACAAAAGATTATATGATGATTATGATAGGTAGCATTCCACATCAAAATTTCTGTTTTTAATTGCTACTTTGTCATGATGACTTTTATGAGAAAAAGTTGTTGTTATGATGCTAGGAAAAGTGATTGAAATTATTATTGATCAAACTTATGCACTATGCTAGCACTCACACTTCATAAATTATTTCTTTTATCATTTACCCACTCGATGACGAGCAGGAATTAAGCTTGGGGATGCTGATACGTCTCCAACGTATCTATAATTTATGAAGTATTCATGCCATATTTATAACAATTCTATATGGTTTTGGTATGATTTGATTAGAACTAACCCGGACTGACGCTGTTTTCAGCAGAACTACCGTGGTGTTGTTTTTTGTGCAGAAATGAAAGTTTTCCAAATGAGCTGAAACTTTTTGGAGATTTTTTATTGGACAAATAAAAAATATTGGCACCAAGACCCACTGGAGGGGGGCCACCCAGTTCCCACGAGGCACCAGGGCGCGCCACCCCCCCAGGCGCGCCCTGGTACCTCGTGGGGCCCACGTGGCTCCGTTTCGCGTGATTCCAACGCTGAAAAATCATATATATTCAGAAACCCCCGAAAGTTAACCTAGATGAGTTTTTACGCCGCCGCAAGCCTCTGTACCAGAGAGATCCCATCTACAGCCCTTTTCCGGCACCCTGCTGGAGGGGGGAAGGCATCACCAGAGGCCATCTTCATCATCCCGGCGGTCTCCATGACAAGGAGGGAGTAGTTCACCCTCGGGGCTGAGGGTTTGTACCAGTAGCTATGTGTTTGATCTCTCTCTCTCTCTCGTGTTCTTGAGATGGCACGATCTTGATGTATCGCGAGCTTTGTTGATATAGATGAATCATATGGAGTTTTCCCCTCTCTATCTTCTTGTGATGAATTGAGTTTTCCCTTTGAAGTTTTCTTATCGGATTGAGTCTTTAAGGATTTGAGAACACTTGATGTATGTCTTGCATATGGATATCTGTGGTGACAATGGGATATTCACTTGAGTCACTTGATGTATGTTTTGGTGATCAACTTGCGGGTTCCGTGACCTTGGGGATTTATGCATAAGGGTTGGCACACGTTTTCGTCTTGACTTTCCGGTAGAAACTTTGGGGCACTCTTTGAAGTTCTTTGTGTTGGTTTGAATAGATGAATCTGAGATTGTGTGATGCATATCGTATAATCAAACCCGCGGGTACTCGTGGTGACATTGGAGTGCCTAGGTGACATTAGGGTTTTGGTTGATGTGTATCTTAAGGTGTTATTCTAGTACGAACTCTAGGGCTGTTCGTGACAATTAATGGGGATGGCTCATAAGATTGATCGGGAAGGATAACTTTGAGGTGGTTTCGTACCCTACAACAATTTCTTCGTTTGTTCTCCGCTATTTGTGACTTTGGAGTGAACTCTTTGTCGCACGTGAGGGATTTACATATGATTCAACTATGTCAACAATGTTGAGAGATTGCACTAGCGAAAGTATGAACCCTAGGCCTTGTTTCTAAGCATTGCAATACCGTTTTTATGCCCGTTTACTTTTCATTACCTTGCTGTTTTTATATTTTCAGATTACAAAAACCTATATCTATTATCCATACTACATTTTTATCATCATCTCTTCACCGAACTAGTGCACATATACAATTTACCATTGTATTGGGTGTGTTGGGGACACAAGAGATTTCTTGTATTTGGTTGCAGGGTTGCTTGAGAGATACCATCTTCAACCTACGCCTCCCACGGATTGATAAACCTTAGGTCATCCACTTGAGGGAAAATTGCTACTGTCCTACAAAACTCTGCGCTTGGAGGCCCAACACGAGTCTACAAGAATAAGTTGTGTAGTAGACATCAGTATACGCGGAATATTTGAGAATTTATAGGCTTGGAATTAGGTCAAGAGGTGCCACAAGGGCCCCACAAGCCTGGGGAGCGCGCCTCCCAAGCTTGTCACTCCCTCGTGACTCGTCTGGTCTTCTGCCGAACCTTCTAGGGTCCCTTCTGGTCCAGAAAAAATTAATCCAAAGTTTTTTCTTCGTTTGGACTCCGTTTGATATTGATTTTCTGAAAAGCCAAAAACAAGCAAAAATAGCAACTGGCACTGGGCACTAGGTTAATAGGTTAGTCCCAAAAAATGATATATAATTGCATAATAAACATCCAAGATTGATACTATAATAGCATGGAACAATAAAAAATTATAGATACGTTGGAGCCGTATCAAGCCCAACAGAGTCTACAAGAATAAAGTTGTGTAGTGGACATCATCCAACAAACAATGATTGTGGCAAACTAAAAAGCAAACAAAGAAAATAAAACTGTGGCACAAGACACTCCAAGTAAAACTCATATCATGTGATGAATAAAAATGTAACTCCAAGTAAGTTACCGATAGATTGTAGACGAAAGAGGGGATGCCATCCGGGGTATCCCCAAGCTTAGATGCTTGGGTCTTCCTTGAATATTACCTTGGGGTGTCTTGGTCATCCTCAAGCTTAGGGTCTTGCCGCTCCTTATTCCTTCATCCATCGTAATCTCACATAAAACTTGAAAACTTGAGCACACAAAACTCAACAGAAACTTCATGAGATCCGTTAGTATAATAAATCATTCATCCACTTTAGGTACTGTTATAAACTTATTCATAATTGTTATTGCATAATACCTACTGTATTCTAACTCTTTAATGACTTATACCCCCCGATATAATCCATAGTTTCATTAAAACAAGCACACTATGCAATAAAAACAGAATCTGTCTAAAACAGAACAGTACACAATGACAGAATATTATCCATACTTATGTAAGGCCACAAATTCTGAAAAATTAGAACAACGTAAACAATTTGTATCCCAATACTGTGTAAACATTTCAGATTTTTCTGACATTCAAGAAATAAATTAAAAATCAAATACTAGGCGCAAAAACTTTCTGTTTTCAAACAACATCAATTATACTATCATCCAAATCATCCCAAAGGCATTACTTGGCACAAACATTAATTAAAAGATAAAAACACAATCATAATAGTAGCTAAAATTGTGTGACTCAAGAAAAATAAAAAAATTGCAATAAAGATAAATATTGGGTTGCCACCCAACAAGCACTATTGTTTTATGCCCCTAGCCAGGCATAATGCATAGTTTTAAGTATTATCATCCTTCAAATTAATTCCATAGGTAGCTCTCATAATGGATTCATATGGTGGCTTAATTCTCTTCCTAGGGAAGTGTTCCATCTCCTTTTTTCATGTCAATAATAGCACCTATGGTTCGTAGGAAAGGCCTACCAAGTATTATAGGACAAGACGGATTGCATTCAATATCAAGCACAATGAAATCCAGGGGCACATAATTTCTATTAGCAAGTATAAGCACATCATTTATTCTACCCAATGGTTTCTTAATAGTTGAATCCGCTAATTGCAAATTAAGGGAACATTCATTTATATCGGTGAGACCTAGCACGTCACATAAAGATTTTGGTATAGTAGAGACGCTAGCACCTAGATCACACAAAGCATTACATTCATAATCTGTAATCTTAACTTTAATAGTAAGTTCCCATTCATCATGCAATTTCCTAGGTATAGAAACTTCCAATTCAAGTTTTTCTTCATGAGCTTTTATCATAGCTTCTACAATATGTTTAGTAAAAGCTTTATTTTGTTCGTAAGCATTGGGTGAATTTATCATGGATTGCAACAAGGAAATACATTCAATCAAAGAACAATTATCATAATTAAAGTCCTTGTAATCCAAAGTAGTGGGCACATCACTATTTAAAGTTTTGACCTCTCCAAACCCACTTTTATCATTTTTATCGTTAAGATCATCACCCTCCGAACAATTGGGACTCCTTCTAGCTAAAGTTGACTCATCTCCAGTCCCTTTTTCATCAAATTTTATATTAATAAACAAAGTTTCAATGCGTGTCACACCAATCATTTTAATATCTTCATCATGATTACGATAAAAACCGGGTGGAATAGCCTTTTCTAGGAATTCTCGCTTAGCTCTCAACCTAGCGGTTCTCTCTTTACTTTCATTAATGGAGACTTGGATAGATTTAATGGACTCATTAATATCATGCTTAGGTGGCAAAGTTTTAATTTTAAGAGTTTCCACATCATGAGCAATCATATCCATGTTTCTAGCCACATCATCAACTTTATGTAGTTTTTCTTCTACCATAGCAGTAAAAATCTTTTGAGAACTAATAAATTCTTTAATGTTGTTCTCAAGATCAGTAGGTATCCTATTATTATTATTATTATTATTATTATTATTATTATTATTATTATTATTATTATTATTATTATTATATGAATTACCATAGGAATTACCATAATTATTAGAGGAATTTCCAGGATACGGTCTAGGATTAAATTCCCTCTATAAGCATTGTTGTTGAAATTATTTCTAGCAACAAAATTCACATAAATAGCATCATTATTTTGCTCAATCAAAGTAGATAGTGGCACATCATTAGAATCAACTTGAGCACTTCTGCTAGCAAACATATTCATAAGAGCATCCATTTTATCACTCAAAGTGGCAATTTCTTCGACAAAGTTTACCTTCTTACCAGTTGGAGCTCGTTCGGTGTGCCACTGAGAATAATTTGTCATCATATTATCAAGAAGCTTGGTAGCCTCTCCCAATGTAATTCCCATAAAGGTACCACCTGCAGCAGAGTTTAGAAGATTTCTAGAAACAAAGTTTAGTCCCGCATAATTTTTTTGTATAATCATCCATAAGCTTAAACCATGAGTGGGACAACTTTAAATCATCAATTTCATTCTCTCCCAAGATTGTGCAACATGTTCTTGCTCAAGTTTCTTAAAATTCATTATTTGATTTCTAAGAGAAATAATCTTACGGGAGGAAAATACTTGGTAATGAAAGCATCCTTACACTTATCCCAAGAATCAATACTATTGCGAGGCAAGGGTGAAAACCAAGTTTTAGCACGATCTCTTAGTGAGAATGGAAATAATTTCAACTTAATAATATCATTATCCACATCTTTTTTTCTTTTGCATATCACATAATTCAACAAAAGTATTAAGATGGGATGCAACATCTTCATTAGGATCTCCAGAAAATTGTTCTTTCATAACAAGATTTAGCAAAGAAGCATATAGGCATCACGTCCGTGACAAGTAGACCAACTCCTGCATGCATCTAACACTATTACTCCACCAATCGACCGCTATCCAACATGCATCTATGGTATTAAGTTCATGACAAACAGAATAACGCTTTAAGCAAGATGACATGATGTAGACAAAGTAAACTCAATCAATATGAATAAACCCCATCATTTTATCCTTAGTAGCAACAATACTATACGTACCCCGTCCCCTTCTGTCACTGGGTGGAGACACCGCAAGATTGAACCTACTACAAAGCACCTCTCCCACTGAAGATAAATAAATCTAGTTGGCCAAACCAAACGGATAGATCGGAGAGAAATACAAAGCTATAATAATCATGCATAATAAAGTTTAGAAAAGATTCAATTACTTTCAATGAATAATCTGATCATAAACCCACAATTCATTAGATCCCAACAAACACATCGCAAAAGAAGATTACATCGGATAGAACTCCAAGAAGATCGAGGAGAACATTGTATTGAAGATCAAAGAGAGAGAAAAAACCATCTAGCTACTAGCTATGGACTCGTAGGTCTGTGGTGAACTACTCACACATCATCGGAAGGGCAGCAAGGTTGATGTAGAAGCCCTCCGTGATCGATTCCCCCTCCGGCAGATTGCCGGAAAAGGCCTTCAGATGGGATCGCGGAAGAACAGAAGCTTGCGGCGGTGGAAAAGTTATATCGTCTGGCTCTCTGTTGGTTCGGTAATATATGTGAATTTATAGGCTTGGAATTAGGTCAAACAGAGCTGCGTGGGGCCCACAAGCTCAGGGGGCGCGCCCCTCGAGCTTGTGGTTCTCTTGTATCTCATCTGGTCTCCTCCCGAAGCTTCTAGGGTTCGTTCTGGTCCAGAAAAAATTAATCTAAAGATTTTTTTTCTGTTTGGACTTCGTTTGGTATTGATTTTCTGAAAAGCCAAAAACAAGCAAAAACATGAACTAGCACTGGGCACTGAGTTAATAGGTTAGTCCCAAAAAATGATATAAAATAGCATATAAATGCATATAAAGCATCCAAGATTGATAATATAATAGCATGAAACAATAAAAAATTATAGATACGTTGGAGACGTATCAGCCTTCTCCACGTCCGGTTACTCCGACGCCTTCTCCTCCATCTCCGGTCATCCCTCACCTCCTCCGACAGCACCTATGACCACCGCAGCCACTGGCGATGATCATATCCACCAAGCGTCTAATATAATGCCCGAAAGGTAAAAAAATAACTTTTTTGTTGTTGATGATTTTTGGTGATGTGACACGACGATGATTGTGTGACGTGTTTGTTCTTGATGATTGTAGTGTGGACGAATATGATGTTGCAAGTTTCTAGTCTCAATTGGATGAATCCCACATACTCAGCCTCGATGACATCTTGAGAGGGATGAAAATCATGAGAGGAAGGAGTATGACCCCGAATTGGAGAAGGTCGAAGAACCCATGGAGACACAAACAAGCACGAAGAAACACAAGGTTAACAAACTACCATAGCAAAGAAGACTCTGCTTTTGTGCCTTGCTTGGATGAATTTCTCGCTTGATGCCATGGTTGGTACCGATCAAACGAAGGATAAGTTTTAGCAAAGAATTGAAGCGTACTACTCGAGTAATGTTGTGTAATGTTGATCAAACTCAATGATTTCTTGCCCATCGATGGGGTGTGATCCAATATCAATGCAACCGATGGTCCGGTTGTGTTGATCAAATCAACATTGCACCACTAAGCGGGGTGTCAATCAATGAGTACGAGCCTTATCCAACACCTATATAAGCAACAGAACAAGAAGGGTGGAGGCAAGTTGTTCGTGTTGCATAATTGCTACAAGGAGCTAGTTGGCAATGAGAAGTGGATAAGGATAAACTTTGGATCCACACCAACGAGGGCAAGAATCAGCATACCAGTTGATGCTGATGACGAGGAGAATCAAAATCCTCACTCTAGTCCGAATGGGCAAAATATTTCAAAGGAGAGGAAGAGGAATGGTGGCATCGACGCGTACAAAGAGGAGCTTGGTGCTATGATCGAGGCCAAGAAAGCATTGGCAACCGAACGGAAAGAAGAGAAGATGACGAGGTGGAAGACACTCAAATTCATGGAGGATGAGAAATGAAGAGCAAAGGTGGCGGCCAAAGCGAGGAAGGTGCAAGCGGAGGAGCGTATGATTGCACTCGAGGAGGAGAGGCTTGCAAAAGAGAAGAAGGCCGAAGAGCGTGCTATCATGTTCATGGATCTGAGCACGATAGATGACACGGAGAGGCAATATTGGGAACTCACTCATGATGAGATTTCGGCCAAATCGATGTTCGGGCGTCCTGGTGATGGTGGCGACGGTGGTGATGGTTGTGGCGATGGTGAGCATGGGATCAAGTTCTTGATTTGGTGTAGTATGATGTTGATATGGGTTGGTCCACGACATAAGACATGCTATGTGATGATTTTTTTTTGAATAAACTTGATCGATTTGGTGGCTTTTGGATGAAGTATATGCATATTTTAATTTGAATTGCTGGATTGGACGAACTATATGTATGTTTGTAATTAAACAATCGCATATAGTGCATTTGAATCATTCAGATTGTTGATGAAATATTGTGCATTTGTTCTAGATATAAATAAATAAATAAATAAAGGAGCTTTTCTAACTTATAAAAATTATTGAGTTAAATATAAGAGTTCCGTTAATTCCGGCCACTTTCTTAACTCCTCATATTTGATCCCCCCCCCAAAAAAAAACTCGTGTTTAGGAAGTTATTGACTTTTTTTAGAACCGTAAACCTTTATTAAGCAATGTTCATAGAAATACAGATAATGTCGGGCAAAGCAGAAAGCCACACGTCGCGGCCGGTAGTAAGAGAAGAAACTGCCTTTGCTAGAGAGTGCGCTTCTCCGTTGTATTCTCCTCTTTCATGGATTACCTCAAGTGCTCGGAAAGATCCGTGCCGGTGGCTTATCTCTCGTAGGATAGCAGCATAGCGACACGAAGAAAAGTTCTGGATGTTTGCCACCACTTCGGAGGAGTCGGAAGCGATACGGATAGAATCAACATGAAAATCCGTCGCGAGGTTAGTGCCTCGTTGCACGCATAAGCTTTCAGCATCGCCGGGTCGACGAGCCCTTCGTATACGACCGCCGATGCCCCAGGGAGCAGGCCATTCTTGTCCCTGCAAACAGCAGCAGCTGCGCCACGGGCTGCACTTCTGGCCACGCTGCCGTCGATTGTAACGTCATACGTAGGCCCAAATGTTTTTGCCCAGACCAGCGCAATCTCTTCAGGCATTAGGCTGAGTGAGGGCATGGCCAATGCATAGCCTCAGGGTGATGCCCCATAAGCCATGTAGGATTGGATGTCAGGAAAAGTACATTCGGATGGAGCAGCGGGATCCTCTGCAGGAGGCGGGTGCTTGGGGAGAAAAAGTATGGTCCGGTGCATAAAGCTAAAAAAGTTGAAGTGAAGAGTAGAGATGCATGTGTAGTGGGAGTCTTTATTTTCTATTCTTTGCCAAGACCCACTAGTGGTAGCTTGAGAAAAAATGAATGTAGATGCCCCAACCTACTTTTTCTTACGGGGCAACCGTATTCATATGTCACCATTCCATAGTTCATGCCCTGACAGCCCAAAAACTATTAGCACAACCAGGAGCCAGCAAACTTTCCTCAAAAAATAAAATAAAGGAGCCAGCAAAACCAAACTCGGTTCAGAAGATAAGCTTATACTCTTCGCCATTTGGTGCGACAGGGACCTCCCACGTCAGACTAATGTGCTAACATGGAGCCCGATATCCACCCCTCGCCGGCTCTCCGTACCCCATATCTTTCTTTCCCACGGTAAGGGCATCTCCAGCTGTTGGAGCCCCCAAGAACACCACTGAACCAAAAAAGTTGGTGTCTTGGGGGGCCAAATGCTTCATCCGGCCGAAATATGAGTGCATGGGGAGGGCATCTTCCCAGCCACACCCCACCCCAACCAAAAGTTTGTGAGGGAAATGATTAAGTGGGCCAAGAAAAAGGACATGTGGGGAGACACGATTCGCCGAAACTTCCGCCGGCGCCCCCAAGAGTCCCCCAGCGCGCTGGGTTTCGCCTGGGTTCGCCGACGCTATTTTAACGTCCTGGGAGGGCGCTGGGGGCGTGGCTGGGCCGTTTTTCGGCAAAAAGCGTCGCCGAGCCTACGCCCGAGCCTAGAAAGGCGTCCTGGGCGGCGTCCTGGGGGGGGGGGGGGCGGCTGGAGATGCTCTAAGGAGCTCTTGGGGGACCTCCCACGTCAGACTAATGTGCTAACATGGAGCCCGATATCCACCCCTCGCCGGCTCTCCGTACCCCCTATCTTTCTTTCCCACGGTAAGGGCATCTCCAGCTGTTGGAGCCCCCAAGAACACCACCGAACCAAAAAAGTTGGTGTCTTGGGGGGCCAAATGCTTCATCCAGCCGAAATATGAGTGCATGGGGAGGGCATCTTCCCAGCCACACCCCACCCCAACCAAAAGTTTGTGAGGGAAATGATTAAGTGGGCCAAGAAAAAGGACATGTGGGGAGACACGATTCGCCGAAACTTCCGCCGGCGCCCCCAAGAGCCCCCCAGCGCGCTGGGTTTCGCCTGGGTTCGCCGACGCTATTTTAACGTCCTGGGAGGGCGCTGGGGGCGTGGCTGGGCCGTTTTTCGGCAAAAAGCGTCGCCGAGCCTACGCCCGAGCCTAGAAAGGCGTCCTGGGCGACGTCCGGGGGGGGGGGGGGGGCGGCTGGAGATGCTCTAAGGAGCTCTTGGGCAGGCAGGCACACGCCCGCGCACGTACCACAAACCAGCACATGCGCACCTAGAGCTGGGGCTGTTTGGTTAGCGCCCAGGACTGCCCTGCCAACTGAGGGCGTGCCAATTTTTTGGCGGAGAATTCTGCCGCCCCTGCCAAGCCAACGCATGGGCACAAAAAGTGAAGAGGATGTGTACTAGCGACCAAAAAATTGGCAGGGTAAGAAAAGGCTGGCACCAATCCAAACGCCCTCTCAGGCTGGTGGTCAACGCCAAAATTTTGGCTTGGTAGCTCTCGGCTGCCATCCAAACACACCCGACGCCACATCCGCAACCGCCGTTGCGGCCTCTCTGTCCGTCTCAGGTGGCCTTGGGAGGCCGCTCGGCGTCGGCGCTTCGCTGCGACCCTGCTCGCCGCGGGCGAGGACGTGCGTCGTCCGTGCGTCGGGGCAGCAGTCCGTGAAAGAGAAGGCCGCGGCCGGGCTGACCGCGGCGTCCATGGCGGCCGCGCTTGTGCTGCCGGAGATCGCGGAGGCCGCTGGGCCCGGGCTTTCGCCGTCGCTCAAGAACTTCCTGCTCAGCATCGGCTCCGGCGGGGTCGTGCTCCTCGGCATCATCGGCGCCGTCGTCGCCGTCTCCAACTTCGACCCCGTCAAGCGGGGCTGATCTCTGCTGTTTGTGTACCACGCGCATGCATAGCTCCTCCATTTCTTCGGTTGTTATTGCGAAAATAACAACGGTTGTCACTGCATGTAACTTTTGCCGTTCAGATTTATTTCACGGGTTTGTGCTCAAATCGTTGTTAACTCTCCTACTCGATCGCTTGATAGCAAAGCATAGCAACGGATCCCAAGCTGCGAAAGGGAGGCGATCGTAAGCATGCTCTTCGAACCTGCAGATCGCCTATGTTGCCAGAGCGACTGTGCGACATATATCCACACTGCCTTTGTAGCCATCTATCCATTGGCAATAATCCTCCTTAATCTCCAACTAAAAGATGCCAGCTAATCACAATCCGTTGAATCCGTAATTATCTATCCATGATTCCAACCAGATCCTTTCATTTAAGACTTGGATTTTTATTATTTAATCCCTTTTTCATTTCTTCAATGATAGCATTACTCTAAGGGCTACCCCTTACAAATGTCACACCCACCTTCTCAGGGGGTGGTGAAGCCACGTTAAATCACTTTTTCATTTCTTCAATGATAGCATTACTCTAAGGACTACCCCTAACAGGCTGGTGAACGAATAAAAACTGGAATTTGACTACGAGGTCCCATCTATTACTATCTGTTTTTTTTTTTTGTTTTTTTTTTGAGTATGATCTATTACTATCTGCTATTCTGCTTGGGTAACTAGTTGGGCCACTGGGCCATATAGTAAGAAGTCCAAAATCACTTTCCAAATCACGTGATTTCCTTCAACTTTTCCTGCTACTGCATGCCTCCAATGACCGTGGATAGCCGCCGCACCGCAGTTTTCCTGTCCTTTGCCCGGTGCTGGCGATCTCTGATCTGGCCGTGAGATGTGAGGCACAGCCACCCCCTGCCGTTCGGCCGAGCATTTTCCGTCGCCTTGATCAATATTGTTGTACTAGTCGGCACTCTGTATCCGATTCAAAACAAGGACGAGGCCCTCCACTCTTCCATTTTTATTTGTATAAGTTTTTTCTGCCAACACTGCAATACCCTTTCTTGTCTTTTGTTTTTCTGTCTCGCTAGCAATATTATTAAGAAGTGAGATGTTGTTTTTATTTAAAATAAAAATTGTATTTTTCGCAATGAAATATATCAGGTTTGATCTGTGCAATGGAATAAGCGATGATTTCTTGTATTGTTGTCAAAATATAAAATCTGTGTATTCCAGCCTAGTACTGATGCCATCACGTGAACAAATAAAAATATCCATGATCGCAAATGGCTGCCACTATAAATATCTTTGTAATAACATAAAATATTTTTTGCGAAAACACACATCGGAACCTGGGTATAAGCGCACCCGAATTTCCAAAAAAATAAAAATTAAATCAAAAAATCTGAAACTTTGTTGGAACAAGTATTGTCTAGTGTATCACACACGCGTAAAGTTTCGCAACTAAATAAATTGCATGCATTCTAAAGAATAAAAACAAAACTAATACTATATTAAGCTTACTATTCACACAGTTTATAGCGATTTTGTCTTTTTTGCGAACAATACCACATAAGTTTGTTGTGAAACTTTACAAGTGAGTGATACATTAGACAACGCTTGTTCCGACAAATTTTATCATTTTTTTATATTTTTTTACTATTTTCTAGAAAAATGCCTGATCGGGTGCGCCTACACCTAGGTTCCAAAAATCTGCACCGTATTTTTTATTCCTATTTATTTTATTTTTACAAAAGTTTCCATTAGAAGTGCTTGACATCACAAGGTTTTGATCCTGGCACCGCCACTGATTCTCAGACGCTGTGTGCACCACTTGTCGCAACCTAAGAGTTTCCACTTTTTCGTAGATTCGTTTATTCAAAACATTTTTTCTCTTGAACCGTGTGTCCAAATCTCAAATCGTTTTCAGCGTTGGATTTCTCGCGTCGAGATCTTCAAAACTAGATCTCATGTTAATAGGTTTCGACGAACTCTTTTTCCAACAAAAAAAACCCCAAAAAAACCCACAGCCGGAAGCACGGTCCCCCCCTCCTCACACTTTTTTCTTTTTTTGACATGCACAGCTGTGCTTCTCGCGGAAGCAAATTTGTGTCTCCATGAGAAGCAAATCTGTGCTTCTCGTGGAGCCGGCAGCTGTGCTTCTCGCGGAAGCAAATCTGTGTCTCCACAAGAAGCAAATCTGTGCTTCTCGTGGAAGCACTATTTTTCCTTTTCGGAGAAGCACAGGTATGCTTCCCGCAAAAGCAAATTTGTGCCTCCACGAGAAGAAAAATATGTGCTTCTTGTGGAAGCACAAGTTTTTACCTTTTCGAGAAGCACAACTCGCAGAAGCAAATCTGTGCCTCCACGAGAAGCAAATTTGTGCAACCACATTTGTTTCGTTTTTCCACAAAGCACAATTGTGCTTCTTGCGAAAACAAATATGCGCCTTCATGAGAAACAAAATTGTGCTTCTCGTGGAAGCACATTTTCTTTTCTGCGCAAAAAAAAAGATCGTGATTTTTTCTTTTTTCTTCAAAACCTAGGTAAAATCAGGCGAAAAACGAGAAGCCCAAAAACCTCAGAAGAAACCAATCTAAGACCCAAAAACACATAAATAAAATAAAATCCAGAGGAAGCGTCCAACACGCGGTATGTGGCGGCGGCTAGACACACCACTTGACGTGCTCCCAAGACACCAAAAATGACCCCTAAAGGTCCCTGCAAGGGGTATCCTCCGGTTAGTTGTTCTTCGATTTCCGTGAATGAAATCATTCGATCGTTCCACAGATAGGGGATGCATCTGGTGCACCGGGCAAGCCTTTACAAATGTTCAATTTTTTCTAGACAAATTACCATATTCACTCAACATCGGTCTATGTTGTCGCAAAATTAAATCAAAACTCGAGGTACAAAATAACAAATTCAAAATAGTACATAAGATAAGCTGGGCTTTAGATTTGGCCCATTATCACACTGATGTCAAAATTTTCATTTCTGTATCTCATGCAATGTTTCAAATTTTGATATGAAATTTTGTGACAACATACATTGATGTTGTGTCAATGTGCTAGATTTTTTTTTCTGATTTTAAAACATTTTAAAATGCGCTATGGCGTTAGGTATACCGGTGGCACCACAAGCAGCGTGCACCAGATACATTCCTTCCACAGTTTTTTCTTTTAGCAAAGTTCCCTCCACATATTTTTTTTTGAGGGGGAATTCCATCCACAGATATTCGGTCAAAAAAAGAGGCCTACTAGGGAGCGAATCTGGAGGCAGCAAAGCCCAGCCCATACCGTGTGAAAAGTAGGCCCAAAGTGAACGCGGCTCCTCCCACGAACCCGGTGCGCACTTGTCTGTGGTCCTATTACCTTCGGGTCCGAGTGGTCAGTGGTCATAAACCCTTCTCCCTCCTCAGCCTCCTCTTTCCCCCTCTCGAAAGACTGCGCGGCCGCGAAGCCAAACCCTAGCCTCCGCCCCCCCTTCGAATCCGCATCGTCTTCAGGTACGACTTTTCCTCCCAGTCTCCTACCGTCCTCTGTGCTAATCACTAGTAGGTTTTATTGGGAGGTTCTTTGTTGTTCCGTTTGGATTGGGGAGACGAACAATGCTCTGTTTGGATTGGGGAGATTCCGGGGGAGACATATCTGTTCTTTTTTGTCCGTGTTGCTCGTAGGATCTGACTGACACGCCCTTCTTTGGTTGCAGCGGGGAGGGATGAGCAGGCGCTGGAGCAGGACGATCTATGTTGGCAACCTCCCTGGGGATATCCGGGAGAGGGAGGTGGAGGACCTCTTCTACAAGGTCTTGCAGTTCATTTCTGTAATTATGTTGTAAATAAGGAGTATCTGTTAAGCCATGTTCGCTAGATTCAACTCTGTGACGCGGTTATGCTTGTTCCCAAATTAAATTAGCAGTACGATTTGTGCAATTTAATGGGAATGTGGAATATGGTACCGTTGTGCAAAAAGAAAACAGAGAAAAGAGAAGTATAGTGATTTGAGAAGGTTGATGCCTCATTTACCTTCCAACTTTCCTGAATCTCAAGTCAGGATATATGCTCCAGGATGTACTACTAGTTTTCTACTGCTGAATTTGCGTGTATGATTTTGTGCAAAGGTCTAATATTATCAGCCTTGTTCATGTAGTATGGCCGTATTGTTGATATTGACCTGAAGGTTCCTCCAAGGCCGCCTGGCTATGCTTTTGTTGAGGTAATATACCACCTAATGCTCTTGATAGTGCTCAGTCTATTTTGTTCTCCTGTTGAGAGATCATTGCTGTATACGACATGGGCACAAACTGATGGTTAAGCTCATATATAACTTTGTAGTTTGAAGATCCTCGTGACGCCGAAGATGCCTGTGCTGGACGGGATGGCTACAACTTCGATGGAAATCGTCTAAGAGTAACCACACTAGAGCCTTGACAGCCACTTCATTCAAGGCCTTTAATTTGTCTGTGTAATGCCCACTTCTGTGTGGTGTGTGCAGGTGGAACCTGCTCATGGTGGGAGAGGCAGTGGTGGCCCCTCTCATGATCGTCCTAGCAGCTTTGGTGGTGGTGGTGGCGGCGGCGGCGGCGGAGGTGGACGCCGGGGTGTCTCCAGGCACACGGATTACCGTGGTATGTTTTTTTTATAAATGAAAATGATGCTAAGTACTCAGTCCTCTGCCAGCAAGCTTAATCTCTGCAATATTTTGCACAGTTCTGGTTAGTGGCCTGCCTTCTTCTGCGTCCTGGCAAGATTTAAAGGTTTTATTATCATCTGTTCTTTCTTGATTTTAGCTGTAAAATGTTTTCTTTCCTGCGAGCAAGTAATATTTGCCTGAATAATCTCTGCTCAGGACCATATGCGAAGGGCTGGTGATGTTTGTTTCTCAGAAGTGTATCGTGAAGGCGGCGGTAAGCCTGATTTTGAGCACACGTTTAGTTTATACTAATTGACTTACGTTGGTTTAACACCCATCTTAACTATTAAGAAGCAGTGAAGTATGTGCTTAATGTGATAACTCTGGAACTATTTTTACAAAGGAAAAATTCAGTCCCAGATCCATTCTGAAAGTCCCATCTAACCCTCAACTCACATCCGATCATTTACCACCACCTGTAAGAATAACTCCTCAAGCTTGTGAAATCCGAATAGCTAAGAAAAAATTGAAGCAGAATTCCTAGTACCAGCAAGTGCATTCTACTGATAGTTATTCAGGACATTTTTTTGTTCCGTTTGTCCAGAATCCTTATGCTTAATCAAGTCTGACAAAACTAAGCAACTAAGCACTCATATTACCTGAAATGTTCCACGGCAAAATACCGTTTATTTCTGTTTATATTTCTATAAGAAGAGGGGTTTTCTTCCTCAGGACCAGTGATTTGTTCCCTTTGTGCTTCTGTTGATGGCAGCAGCTCCTACTGTACTATAAGGCACTTTCTGACTTTATGTGCATGTTATGTCATATTTCATTTGTGGCTTTATGCTTTGCATTTACTACCATGCCATTTTTCCTTTCCTTTATGCATATAGTACTCTGAAGCAATAATGATTCCTTGTATATTTTAGTGTCTTGACCTGTGTTTTTATATTGTTACAGGCACCATAGGGATTGTTGACTACACAAACTATGATGATATGAAATATGCTGTAAGTCTGTATTAATCTGTTTTATTGTATCCTCCCTAATTCATTTGTCTATTTGTATCAAGGTTTTCATCCAATGACCATTTCTGATACTAATTTGGATGCCTGAAAATACCTAACCATTGCACTGTATAGGAATCTGTTATGCTGTTACTGTGTTATACTAATTAGTAGTTCTTGTCGTTCTCTTTCTATGTTTTTTATTTCTAATTACACTGTCTTGGCTGTTGACTATCGCTTGCAGATAAAGAAACTGGATGACACTGAATTTAAGAATGCATTTTCTAAAGGTTATATAAGGGTAAGCAGTTGCTTGAATCCGGGTCAGTCCTGGGAATCTGGTTCATGAGGCTAACCATGTGCCTTCTCTGCAGGTGAAGGAGTATGATGGCAAACGTGGGCGCTCCTACTCACGTAGCCGGAGTCCAAGTCGTAGCCGCAGCAAAAGCAGGAGCCCAAGGTTTATATATCGTATTATGATGGTGTCCTTTTTATTCTGTTTTATAAGTATCTTAGTTGTATGAAATTGTTATATGCAGCAAATCTCCCAGGGCCCGCTCAGCATCTAGGTCCAGATCAAGGTCTCTTTCTTCCCGTTCTCGGTCAGCATCAAAAGGACGTTCTCCGTCAAGGTAATATACATTGATTTTAGTAGATTCCCAACCTCCAAAATAGTAGTACTCTACTACCCTTTCAGGTGTACAACATGATCTAGGCTTCCTGTTATATTTACTTGTATTCTATATTTGTTGATACATTTGCAAAGAAAGCTTGTTAATTTGAAAACAATTGTGTACTAAAGAATGGGTTGTTGTTCTGTCGTTTCAGCCTATTGGCTGCAGTAGTAATGAAGTTCAGTTATTTGATTATGTTCCCAGACACCTTTCATAATGTTGGCACATGATAATGTCGGACTGCATGGGGATTTCCTTCTCAAGAACTCAGTTTATGCTACAAACGATATGAACTGCTTAGCTTGTGTTTTTTGAAGACTTCTCTTCATTTTATCTGGGATTGTGCGGCGATCTGGGGATTGCACATTAGGATATTGAGGATGGAATTTGCTACAATTGTGTTGGTTGTATGAGGTATGCTCATTTATTGAGAGCTTCTATGGAAAGCTAAAATCACCATATTTCTTACCTAATGTACTGTAACTGATTACCATCAGAGCTTGGGCATAGCGCATTTTTTGGAATTCTGGACATAAGAGCCTTAAGGAATGACGATATGGATTATGATGGTACAGTGACTAGGAATTTGCTTTGGAGTCCAATGCATGAGGAATGAGTTTGCTTCCTACTTGCACTCTCCACATGGTTGTAGTTTGCATGCACTAATTGCATTCAGTACCAGATGTTTGCATTTCCTTGAGCTCTTTTCGCTTTCATTTGGTTAATCCAATACCGGGTCAGGCATGAAGGCTTTTTGGACTCAAGCTGATATAAAGGTGCATTCTGGATATTGAATTCAGTTGTTTGTGGAACTTTTTGCAGATCACCAGCAAGATCCAAATCCCCAATTGCTTCTGTAAGTTTCTTTATGTTTACTTGTGTTCTTTCTACCCTATAATGTTTTTGGAACTTTGCAGATCACCAGTATTATGGATCTTTCATTTTTGTTTTTTACTTATGTTGTTTCTATTCTAATGTTTGTTCCCAGCCGGCAAACGGTGTAGTGGCAAGTCCAGCGGCAAGCCCGAAGAAACGCAGTCCAAGCAGGAGCCCATCTCGTTCACGGTCACCTGATGTAAATGCTGTTCCTTGTTTTCACTTGAAGATCACATGGCATGGCTGCTCTGACCAACTTGTCCACATTTTCAGGCGAAATCTGAATAGAAGCACTGCACTGGGGCAGATGAGGCGTGTGCTCAGGTCTAGATATTTGTTGTCCTCTATGCTTCTTGAGAATTACCTGGATGTCAGCAACTGTCCAATGAGTCTCCTTTATTGTATTAACAGTGTGAACTTGTATTGCTGAAGACATCGAACTTGAGCACTATCATGCTGTAGCCTGCAGCCAGTCTTTCATTCAACTAGTATTTTGTCTGTTAAATGTTATTTCGTGGATTCTGTTCAAAAATTCATGCAAGACGTTTGTGGATTCATGTTTCATGTTTTCTCTCCAATGTTCCTGTTACCTGCGTTTTACACCGCCTGCTCATATAAGCTCCTACTCTGTTATGAATTAATTGAAGTTCTAGATTTGTCCTAAGTCAACCAAGTATAGAAAAATCTATGAATGTTTTTAACACCAGCTTCACTGATCCTTCATAAAATACATTTTTGTACATAACTTTTTTGTTTAGGACAACAAAAAACTTCAATTTATTTGGAACGGAAGAAGTAATAAGCAATTCATGGAGCGCTCACTGTGCCTACATAGGCGCCTGACCTCGTGTGCAGTTGTGTAAGAAACACTCAAAGAACTAGGAGCATCTCCAATTGATGCCCTATAATACGGCATCAAGAAGTCTTTGGAGTAAAATTTAGGGGAAATGTTTCCTGTCAACTGGCGGATCGTAAGTGCGCGTCGACCATCCGATCAACACTTGATTGCGCGGCCGACCATCCGTTCAACACTTGATTGTGCGGCGCACATCGCCCTTCACACCGCAGTCGTGTTTTGCAACATTGGTTGTGTTGCAAAACGGCCGAGCACAACAGAGTTGGTGTTACGGACCCACCATCCGTGTGTCACGTGTCCCACGGATAGCCACATGACCCGTGTTGCAACAAGACCTATGTTACACAAGACCTCTGTTGCAAAAACAAAACAAAATCTGCAACTTAATCTATGTTACAAATATTTTTGCAACATGACCCGTGTTGCAGACCGACCTATTTTCTGCAACATGACCTGTGTTGCAATGAGAGAAGGTGACGCTTGGCCGTTCAATCAGATTCGACGACTCGTAAGGCAACGGATCTTTTAAAAAGACACCACTGCTTCCAACTTGACATTGCATACTTCAATTTAGACATTCAAACATTCAATTTTTTTTGAACGGTCAACGGGGGGGGGGGGGGGGGGGGGGGGGAGGGGATCCTCCCCACCTGAATATATTGCTCAAAAAGCAGCCTAAGCCAAGAGTCACCTCTTAAGCTTTGGCTGATCCAGTTTATAAGGGAAACCGGATCGAAAACCTAAACAAATTGACCCCGTTTATGAGGAAAACCGGGCCGAAAAACCGTACAAGTAACAAAGTTACAGAAGATGAGAAAAAAAGACGCCCAGGACAAGGCCCGACCTAGCTAGCAGACCGAAGGACCGACACCACGGGAGGCACAAGTAGATGTTGGGTGTCGTGGAGGGATCACAATACCAAGACTAAGCAAGCAACCTAACGCACCGAACCGGCGTGCAAACCGAACCTCACGACACAACTCAGGAGCAACCACGACCAACGAGTGACAACACGAACCTTGATTGGGAGCTCCGTCACGAGAATCCGGAACGATTAGCAAGTTGGGGAGGCATGTTGCGTCATCGAAGAGCAAAGATGAATCGGAACGACACCAAGAGCACTAGGCTCACCGCACCACAATGGCCACCAAGGGAGGTACTTGAACATGCACAGCAACATGGCCGACACCAGGGAACACCACCGAAGACGAACACATAGGAAGCAGGGCAGCAGCAACACAAACCACCGTCGACCCCAACCGACCGCACCACCACCACCAACATTCCGGCAGCAAGCAACACCCACACAACAACCATGTTGACCCCAAAGATGACGCCTTCAAGAAGGGCCGCGACGCTGGTTGCGCCGCCATCATCCGTACAGGAGGATCTGGACTAGGGATTTCCCCCGGGGTCTCAACGAGGAGGGTGCAAACAACAAATACAACGACGCCTCCAAGGAGGCTAGCGGCGCCCACGGGCGTCGCAGCTGCCGGCTCCAGGTGAAGCAAGGCTTTCGCCCAAAGTTGATCAGACAACCTCTCGACGCACCGATTGAGTGACAAGGGTTGCTCACCTGCACCACCACGAAGGGCCATTGCAGCGCCGCCGCCACACATAGCCCGATCCAGATCACCGCATCGAGCCCATCCATTGGCGAAGAAGCACCAGGAGCCGCCGCAGCCAACCGCACCTCACGGTGACCACCGACGGCCAAACTTCAGCACTAGACGTCAGATCCACCAGTGGCCGACCGGGCGCAGGGCCACCAGACGCAGCGCGAGCCGCCGTGCCTTGCCGAACACCATGTCGACAAAGAGCAGAGGAACACTGCCCGAGGCCAAGAACCACCATGGTTCCGAGCTGCAGCCATACATCAGTCGCGCTGACACGCACCACGTGCGCCACTGCGCGCCCCGCGGAGACCAGATCCGATGCACACAGAGCAAGAAGCCGTTCTTCCACGCCCAACCCTCCGTCTGCTGCACCCAACCTAAGCTCCCAACAGCGAGTTGCCACCGCGCTGCTGAGCAGCAGCCACCATCGCGCCTCGAGGCGCCAGAATGGAGGCGTGCCCCAACGTCGACCGCGGGTCTCCCCACGCCACCTTCGGAGACGGGGGCCGCCGCCACCGCGGCCAAGCCGGCGGTAGCGGCGGAGAGGAGGGTGCCAACGGGTTGGGGACCGGCGGCTGCGGTCTTGTCTCCCCCGAGTCGCCCGGTGGGAGCGACGCGGGGGTCAGTCCCTCTTCCAGTATCAAACATTCAAAATTTTGAAGATGCAATGTTCCAAACATGCAAACATTCAAAGTTCTAACCATTCAAACTTACATATCAGCACCTACATGCTACTCATACATGGAAATTCAGAAATTCACCATATAAGCAGTACCACCTACATACTCCACAGAAATTCAGAAACGCGATGATTGAACACATGATACAGCCAAAAGTTTTTTCACCATAAGAAGCAGTGTGCATGTACTTGTTCTTTCTTGCATGGACTGAAACTGTATGCCCAGTTCATATCGTGTCATGGTGCTGTTTGGATTCAGCTACTTTTCTACTCCCTCCGTCCCAAAATGTAAGACGCTGGGAGTACAAATCAGTTGCTGCAGCTACTGAGCTATGCTCTTGCAAGCGATTACTGACTTTTGGTATGTTGTGCTCCATTTTTCGGCAGAAAACGTAGGGGAGAAAATATCACTGTACAGCTAATCCACACCGAAACCTGCTCTACTAATCCACGTCGAAAAGAGTTAAATCCATAAAATCACCACAATCCAGGCGTCATTAGCAGAAAACAACCACTTTGCAATTCGTTACAAAAAACACCGCACGCAGCACACCTAAATGTTAATCGCTTTGATGACATCAATAACTGGTGGGACCGTCCATTGGGTTGACTTGGCAAAAAAAGTGCCACATAGACATGTTGACTTGGTCTTCTTCTTCTTCTTCTTCTTCCTCCTCCTCCTCCTCCTCCTCCTCTTCCTCTCTCTGACAATACATCGAGTACCTCATGTGCATCAGAAAGAGCATCAGCAGCTCGCTCCCGCAACCGACCCGGCCACTCCCACGTCCCTCGCCGGCTGGCGAGTCCAGGTCGCCGCGTCCGCCCCAAGTATTGATCGAGCGAGGCCGCAGGATGTGCAACCAATGCCGGGCCGATCCCTTCAACATAAACGGCAGGTGTTTTACGGCGTGAAGGTCATCACCGTTCGCCGCTTGGACTGTGGGGATATAATCTTCTATCCAAATCTCGGGATCCATGGACCCGTCGTACTTCTCACGATTCATGATTTTGAAGCCCGTTGGGAAGGGGTGCGCAACTATCCTATCTGAGAAGCAAGGCAGGCATGAGCCCCTGGGATCTCAGATACCCTCAATGGTGTAGCGCGCATCGCCGATGCGGACCTCCTCATCGTATTTGGAGAAGGGGGGCTTGTACCTGTCCTTGGCCTGCCTACGAAGTCAAGCTGCTTGCTCGTCCGACGTCTCATGACGGTGCCTGCACTGTTAGATCGTCCGAGGAGGCTCGTCCTCGGGTGGGACTTGGTGCTCCTTGGGACAGGGGCTCACCTTGGACTTACTCCGGGAGGCCGAGCTGCCCATGTGGTGTGATGTTCCACGGTCCCTCGCGTGACGTGTCGTCACCTCGGGAGCGTATTTGCCCTTATCGGCCCGCCGGTCGTCTTGGCGGGAGGCCGATCTCCTGCACCGGGGTGCAGTTCTTTGGCCCACGTGTGTCTAGAAACCGCATTCTGGGTCGCAGCGGCGTCCAAGTCCTTTATTAAGTTCCCGTCGTGCTTGACAACTGCCTTGGACGCGTTCTACTCCTTCTTGTTCTTTAGGTCTACCTCATACTGGTGGACCTGCTGCGAGTGATCTTCGACAGGCTCGATTTGTTGGAGTAACCAGTTGTTATCTCTGGATAACTTTCCGGCCGACCTGAACAGCCTCAGACGAGCCGCGTCATGGTGTGGGCTACCGAAAGACTCGTTTAGTATGTCCTCTTCATGGGGACCGAACTCGCTCCCGAATAGCGGTTCTTCCTCTTCCGCATCACGCGGAGGATTCTCAGGACCGTTGCCATTGGCGTCGTTGTTATTGTCAAGGTTGTTGTTGTCGTCGTCGCTGCCACCATTGTTAGCGGCGCCAGGCGCATCCACCATGTAGATGTCGTAGGTCAAGGTTGCCTTCCACTTGCCCGAGGGCGTGGTAGCTGATGGTAGGCTATTTGCGGACTGGCCGACCTCCTTGTCCTCATCTTCAGCATCGTTGGTGGTGCCTTTGTGGACGTCCTCTTCGACGTTAGCAACGAGATGGGTGGTGGGAAGGTCAAAAAATCGACTCATGTCGGGAGTTCCACGATCCGATCTGACGCCCAGATCGGAATTCCGACGTGGCTACTTCTGAATCCGATCTAACATTATATCCAGGAGAAACTTCTCATGCTCCTCCTTGGCCCGATCTGGCACCGCGACCAGAGTAAGCGGCTTTGGGATCCGATCTAACATCGATCATGAAACGGGGTTCACGCCTTCCTCCCACGCCTGATCGGACATCGGCATGCGATCTGACTTTGGTCCCGGTATAGGATTTTCACGCTCCTCCGAGGATGGATGTGAATCATGTCTTAGGAGAGCGGTTTCATGATTCGATCTGACATCAACCCTAGTGAAGGCTTCTCACGCTCCTCTGGGACCAGATCTGGCATCGGGCCCGAGGTGAGCGGTTTGTGCTGCTCCTGGGTCTGGCGAGAGAACAGACTCGTGAAGACCAGCTCTCCGCGGAGATTCGTGGTGTACTCCATGTTGTCGTATATTACGATCCGGCCTGGAGCAAAAGACTCGACGTGGCCGAGGTGGCCAGCTGAGTTGGCGATAAGGGTGATGCCACCGAAGACGAAGATCTGGCACGACAAAAAGATTGCGCCGACACTGATCTTGACTCCCATCGATCCACGATGATCACCTAGTAGGAGCTGTATGGGCCACCACTGTCGGAGCTAAATCCGGCAGATCTCTAAGTAGGGAGTGAATGCTACTTGTAAACTGCGTTGGGATTTTCCCCGAAGAGGAGGGGTGATGCAGCACAGTAGAGATAAGTATTTCCCTCAGTGAGAACCAAGGTATCAATCCAGTAGGAGAACCACGCAAAACCTCGTGAGCAGCACCTGCACACACAAAAGCAAATACTTGCACCCAACGCGGGCAAGAGGGTTGTTAATCCCCTTGAACTCGTTATTTGCAAGGATTAAATCTTGTAGTGGTAGATAGATAAATTGCAAAAGAAAATAAAAGTAAATAAATTGCATCAAGGTATTTTTAGTTTTCTTTTTATATGATTAAAGTAGACCCGGGGGCCATAGTTTTCACTAGAGGTTTCTCTCTCGAACGAATAGCATACGGTGGGTAAACAAATTACTGTTGGGCAATTGATAGAAAAGCACATAATTATGACGGATTCATGGCAATGATCATGTATATAGGCATCACGTCCGAGACAAGTAGACTGACTCCTGCCTACATCTACTACTATTACTCCACTCATCGACCACTATCCAGCATGCATCTAGGGTATTAAGTTAATGAAAACGGAGTAACGCCTTAAGCAAGATGACATGATGTGGACAAAGTAAACCCAATCAATATGAATAAACCCCATCATTTTACCCTTAATGGCAACAATACAAATACGTGTCTTGTCCCTTTTTGTTACTGGGATATAGAACACCGCAAGATTGAACCCATTACAAAGCACCTCTCCCACTGAAGATAAATCAATCTAGTCGGCCAAACCAAACGGATAGATCGGAGAGAAATACAAAGCTATAATAATCATGCATAAAAGAATTCAGTTAAATATTTCTCATGAATAATCTGATCATAAACCCACAATTCATCGGATCCCAACAAACACACCGCAAAAGAAGATTACATCGAATAGAACTCCAAGGAGATCGAGGAGAACATTGTATTGAAGATCAAAGAGAGAGAAGAAGCCATCTAGGTACTAGTTATGGACCCGTAGGTTTGTGGTAAACTACTCACACATCATCGGAGGGGCAGCAAGGTTGATGTAGAAGCCCTCCGTGATCGATTCCCCCTCCGGAAGGGTGCCGGAAAAGGCCTCTAGATGGGATCGCGGAAGAACAGAAGCTTGCGGCGGCAGAAAAGTTATTTCACGGGGCTCTCTGTTGGTTTCTCAATATTTGAGAATTTATAGAGGTGGAATTAGGTCAAAAAGGAACCACGAGGGGCCCACAAGACATCTTGGCGCGCCCCCCGGGGGCGCGTGGGGTTGCCTTGTGGCTTCCTCATGAGGCTTCTGGTCTCCTCCCGAAGCTTCTAGGGTCTCTCTTGTCCAGAAAAAAATCGTCAAAAAGTTTTGTAGCGTTTGGACTTCGTTTGGTACTGATTTCCTGAAAAACCAAAAAACAAGCAGAAAACAGCAACTGGCACTGGGCACTAGGTTAATAGGTTAGTCCCAAAAAATGATATAAAGTAGCATATAATTGCATATAACACATCCAAGATTGATACTATAATAGCATGGAACAATAAAAAATTATAGATACGTTGGAGACTTATCAGCATCCCCAAGCTTAATTCCTGCTCGCCCTCGAGTAGGTAAATGATAAAAACTGAATTTTTGATGTGGAATGCTACCTAACATGTCTATCATGTAATCTCTTTTACGGCATAAATATTGTGAAGCGATGAATTAACAATATCAACATAATAATATCCATGAACATAAGAAACATAATCATTGAACTTTCAAAATATACGATCCTTAACGAGTGTTATCCCTACTCACTTTCTCATATTAGCAATGGCATGACTCTATCTTCACCACAAATATATAAATCATGAGCACCCCGGTGTTAAACCAGGCAATTGGATCGCACTTCTAACGCGCTTCAGCATTTTCAACTCGCACGCAATACATAAGCGTGAGCCATGGACATAGCACTAGGTGGAATAGAATGCGGTGATAGGGATCAATAATGGTAAAAGGAGAAGAAGAAAGTCTCGCATCAACTCGGCGGATCAACGGGCTATGGAGATGCCCATCAATCGATATCAATGCGAGGAGTAGGGATTGCCATGCAACGGATGCAGTAAGAGCTATAAGTGTATGAAAGATCAAACTGAAAACTAAGTGGGTGTGCATCCAATTTGCTTGCTCATGAAGACTTGCTCATGAAGACCTCGGGCATTTGAGGAAGCCCATCATCGGAATATACAAGCCAAGTTCTATAATGAAAAATTCCCACTAGTATATGAAAGTGACAACTCAGGAAACTCTCTATATGAAAAACATGGTGCTACTCTGAAGCACAAGTGTGGAAAAGGATAGTAACATTGCCCATTCTCTCTTTTTCTCTCATTTTTTTGCTGGGCTCTTTTTGGCCTCTTTTTTTTTCATCCAGAGTCTCATCCCGACTTGTGGGGGAATCACAGTCTCCATCATCCTTTCCTCACTGGGACAATGCTCTAATAATGATGATCATTATACTTTTATTTACTTACAACTCAATATTACAATTCGATACTAGAACAATATGATTCTATATGAATGCCTCTGGCAGTGTACCAGGATGTGCAATGATCTAGCGTAACATGTATAAAAAATGATGAACGGTGGCCGAGCCACAAATACTATGTCAGCTATATGATCATGCAAAGCAATATGACAATGATGATGTGTGTCATATAAATGGAACATTGGAAGTTGCATGGCAATATATCTCGGAATGGCTATGGAAATGCCATAATAGGTAGGTATGGTGGCTGTTTTGCGGAAGGTAAAAGGAGACTTATGTGTGAAAGAGCATATCATATCACGGGGTTTGGATGCACCGGCAAAGTTTGCACCAACTCTCAAGGTGACAAAGGGCAAGGCACGGTACCAAAGAGGCTAGCAAATTGCAAAAAGATAGGAGTGCGTATAATCCATAGACTCACATTAGTCATAAAGAACTCACATACTTATTGTGAAAGCCTATTATCCCTCGAAGAAAAGTACTAACCGCATGCCCCTAGGAGGGAGGTTGGTAGGAGTTAACCATCGCGCCCCCCCGATCGTAACAGCACTCAAGGATTTCATTTCAGACCTATAAATGCTCGAACTTTCTCACCATGCCACGACCAATACTAAGATGAGTAGTTAATAACAAACTTTAATACCGATATTTCTACTAACCAATGATCATGAACCTATATCCTTTCATATTACGACATTAATAAAATTAACCATATAATTCATATTTAGTGATCTACATGAAAGTTTTTATTATATCCCCCTTGAATACCTTATCATATCAGGACCATTCTTTTAACATGTGCAAATTGCCATTACTATTTATTAGACTCTCAAAAAGATTTAAGTGAAGCATGAGAGTGCAACTATTTCTGTAAAATATAACCACCACCATGCTCTAAAAGATATAAGTGAAGCACTAGAGCAACTGCCTAGCTCAAAAGATATAAGTGAAGCACATAGAGTATTCTAACAAATCACGATAAATGTGTGTCCCCCTAAAAAAGGCGTGTTTCAAAAGATGATTGTGGCAAACTAAAAAGCAAACAAAGAAAATAAAACTATGGCACAAGACGCTCCAATTGAAACACATATCATGTGATGAATAAAAATATAGCTCCAAGTGATATACCGATAGATTGTAGACGAAAGAGGGGATGCCATCCGGGGCATCCCCAAGCTTAGACGCTTGGGTCTTCCTTGAATATTACCTTGGGGTGCCTTGGGCATCCCCAAGCTTAGGGTATTGCCGCTCCTTATTCATTAATCCATCGTGATCTCACCCAAAACTTGAAAACTTCAGCACACAAAACTCAACAGAAACCTCGTGAGATCCGTTAGTATAACAAACAAATCTTAAACTTTAGGTACTGTTATAAATTGATTCATATTTAATTCTTGCATAATGCTACTGTAATCTAACTTCTCCATGACTTATACCCCCTGATATAATCCATAGCATCATTAAAATAAGCGAACCATGCAATAGAAAACAGAATCTGTCTAACACAGAACAGTCTGTAAAGATCTATTTAAAAGCTATACTTCTGTAACTCCAAAAATTCTGAAAAAGTAGGACAACGTAAAAAAATTCATATACCAATACTGTGTAAAAATTTCAGATTTTTCTGACGTTCCAGTATAGAACCAAAAATCCAGAACTGGGCACAAAACTTTATGTTTTCCAAACAACATCAATTATACTATCATCCAAATCATCCTAAAGGCATTACTTGGCAAAAACACTAATTAAAAGATAAAAACACAATCATAACAGTAGCTAAAATTGTGAAAACACACAAAACAGAAATAAAAAGCAAAAAATTAAGATAACTATTGGGTTGTCTCCTGTTGGGGATATTTCCTAATGTTGGAGACCCGGCAGAAGGATGACTCGGCCATAGAGCCATGAGGCTCAGCGGGTGATCTTGTTGCTGGGCCTTGAAGATATCTGATGGGCCGGCTTGACAGAAGCCCGGTGGGAAGAGGCGGCTCAGTACGTGGGCCGGCTTAAGAAGAAACACAAGATAAGGAAGATTACCTTGAGGAACAAGACAATTAGAATAAGAGTAGGATACGGGTTAAGATTCAACCCGGACTCTCATGTAAACCTAGGGCTCAACCTGTTATATAAAGGGGAGCGCCTAAGGTGGAAAGACTAAGTTGCAATCTCTCGAGAGCTAGGTTAGCGAATCCACATCCCTGTAATCGAGATCCAAAGCAATACAATCAAGCAGGACATAGGCTTTTACCTCCACCGTGAGGGGCCGAACCTGGGTAATCCCGTGTCTTCTCGTTCCCGATCAACCCCGTTAAGCTTCCACCTTCGTGCGATGGCCTCATCACTAAGTCCTTTCACGAGGGCATCTGCCGTGTTAAAACCACGACAGTTGGCGCCCACCGTGGGGCCTACGCATGGTGGAGTTGAGTTCTCGGCGGGAGCTCTCCCAGGGTTTGGGAAGTACGTGATCGGCCAGATGACGAGGAGTCGCCGTGGAAAGATCTACATCGACGAATCATACTGGGGCCCCGAGGCCGACTCAATCGAGTACGGGTACCGGGTCCCCTTCGGCAAGATCCATGTCTTCATCGGCGCTGTCGGTGAGTCGGCCGCCGGGTTGGAGGCTGTTACCAACGCCGAGTCGGCCCGCCGCGCTAGCTCCCCCCGGGCGAAACCCGGCCCACTGAGAGCCGGCCTGACGCATGCCTTCATGGGCTTCACCCAGGGGGTGGCCTTGTCAGAAAATTCGCTGTCTGGAGACGAGACGCTAGTGCAATCTAATGGTGAATCATCGATGGGAGAAACCGAGTCAATCCGTCCACTGTATGACGGGAGGCTCAGAGGTGGCGCTGATGACGTTTTTCCTGAAACCCTCGAGCCGCCTCGGTTCGCTGCGGTTTACATGGCAGGCAGGCAAGACCCACCTCCTCTTCGTGACCCGGTGGATCTAGCGGTTAGGCAAAATCTCACCATCGCCGGCTCAGGAGGGGCCGGTGCGGCCGCTGTCGGCTCGCAAAAGACCGGGGCGCAGGCGCTCGCGGAGCTGATGAATACTCTGGCGACTCTACTGGCCGAGCCGGTAACCGTAGAAAATGCGGCGGCGCGCAATGCGGACATCACGAAGTGCCATGAACAGATGACCAAGATCCAGGAGGACATCCAGGCGGAGAACACCCGCATGGCGGAGGCACAAGCCCGGCTTGTCGAGGAGACAAAGCGCTTGGAAGAAGAAGCCCTCTATCTAAGTCGCCGGCAGGCGAAGTCAGAATTCGTCCACCAGAGGCGGCATCAAAGCCGGCTTCCGGCCCAGATCGAGCCAACACAGTTGTTTACCACGCCGAATGATCCGCGGGCTCCGGTGAACCCGGGGGCTGGTATTATGTCCCCAGAAGGGCCACCACCGCGGCAGCCTGCTCAGCAGAGAGAGACGGCTCAGCATCAGACGCCGGTTCTGCGGCAGCAACTGCCGCCTCGCCGGTTCCAAACCCCAATTGGACACTATTCCAACCCGTTGGACAATGTCGTGGCGGCGACCCACAACTTGGCAGCAATTCCGATTGAAGGGGACGGTCCAGCTCAGGTGGAGGCCAGGAACGCCATTGAGATGCTCAAGACAGCAGTAACGCAGCAGGCAAACTATTCTCATAGCCAGCACCGGCTTCACTCCACTCCGCATCAGAGCCGCACCAGGAGCCAACGCCCTGAGTCGCCAGTAGTTTCCAGTAGCGCGTGGCGTAGGAGGGCCGCACAACCACTGGAGGATCAGCCGCCCCCCAGGGTCCCCAACACACAGGAGATTGTGGACACCGCTCGAGCTCTATGAGCATTGGAGGAGGAAAACGCGCGGGCAGTGTATAATCAGCCCACGGCGCAGGACCATCCTACCACAGCCCACGCGGCGGGTCGCCTTGGCGGTTTATCAAGTCACATGATTGGAACTCCTTGTCTAGTCCCAGCACTGCAAGATGCACGCATGCCACCAGATTTTAAGGGTCCTCGCAAGGTTCATAATTACACAGCAGATCTAGAGCCGGCCCAGTGGATTGAGAGTTATGAGTTAGCAATGGATCTGTTGGGAGCTAGTGTGGCTATGTGCGCACGCTATCTACCTCTCATGTTGGAAGGTCCAGCACGTACCTGGTTGAAAAACTTGCCAGTGAATTCGATTAACACCTGGCAGGAGTTGAAGGAGTGCTTCGTCAAAAAAATTCAGGGAACCTGCAAACGGCCTACCACAATCGTCGATCTTGAACATTGTGTTCAGCGTGAGGATGAGTCGGCACACCACTGGTCTCGACGAGTTGCGGAAGTCATTCATTCTTCGGATAGCATCACAGCTGCACAGGCGGTTCTTGTTCTGGAGCGGACTTGTAAATTTCAACCCCTGGTTCAGAAGTTAGGGCGGCTCAAGCGGAAGGTCCAGGACATGGGCGATCTTATGGATGTCTTAACCCAGTATGCCGAGTCAGATAATACGAAGGATCCTACGTCTGATGATGACAAACTAGCAAGGGCAAGAAAAACGGTGGCAAGGGTCACCAGCAGAACAATGGCTACGGGCAGGCCAATGGCAGCAACAAGCGCAAGAGTTATGAAGCCGGCTCCGATCTGGTAGCAAATACCAACACCGGTGAAAATAACCAACAACAGAGCAACGGCTCTAGGAGGCCTTTTCCAGGTAACCACCCCCGCAGTTTTGAAGAGGGCCTCAAAGGTCCATGTCCTAAACACAGTGTTAATGGCAAGCCATCTGCCCACTCCTGGGAGAACTGTTACATTATGCAAGAATTCTCCAAGAGGGTGTTTTAGAATCATCACAATGGAGGCGGCAACGGCGGACACCCCGGTAACCTCGGACCTGGCTTTCAGGGAGCCGGCTCACAGGGGCCCTTCGCAGGCCCCGGGTTCCAGGGGAACCAAGGGCATAACGCCGGGTTTCAGGGGGCTGGCAATGCTGGAGGCAATAATCAACGCAACCAAAGCAATCAGAATCAAGGTGGTTCGTCCGATTTCCAGAGTAATCCGAAGCAGTTGAATAGCGGTCAGTATCATGTCTTTACCACCAGTACCTGCAAAAGGGATCAGAAGGTTCAGCGGAGAGCCGCCAACTTGGTTGAGCCGGCAGTCCCATATTACCTCAACTGGTCGGAGCAGCCGGTCACCTGGAGTCGGGCGGATCATCCGGAGTTCATTGATCACCCGGGTCATCTGGCCTTGGTGGTGGCGCCACAGGTTGGTGGGTATACATTGACAAAGGTGCTTATGGATGGTGGCAGCAGCATCAATATACTTTATTATGATACTTTCAGACGGATGAATTTATCTGAGAAACAGCTCACCCCTTCCACCACAGTTTTTCATGGCATCGTCCCCGGCAAGTCAGCTTATCCCATTGGCAGAGTTTCTTTGGAGGTAGCCTTTGGCGACGAATTTAATTACCGCTCAGAGTTCTTGTCCTTTGAAGTGGTAAAGCTTAAGAGCCCCTACCATGCCCTCTTCGGTAGGCCGGCTTACGCGCGTTTCATGGCACGGCCATGCTATGTTTATCTGAAGTTAAAAATTCCGGGTCTAAAAGGAACGATTACGGTGGAAGGTAACCGGTGGGTTGTGCTGGAGTGTGAAGAAGGAGATGCGGCTTATGCAGAGACGGCTTGTGCAGCCGAGGAACTGAAGTACTACAAAGATAATGTGGATCCAGCTGACAGGACCTCCCTCAAGAAGCCGATGACCGAGTCTGATCCTTTGCTCAAATTCAAGTCGGCCAGAGACACAAAGCAAGTCGACTTCATCCCGGGTGATTCATCTGAGCAGTTCACCGTCGGGGGAAACATGGATCCTAAATAGGAAAGCGCGCTCATCGAGTTCATCCGTGAGAACCGGGACATCTTTGCATGAAAACCTTCTAACATGCTGGGTGTACCGAGAGAACTCGCTGAGCACTCCCTTAATGTGGATCCTAAGTTTAAACTTGTTCAACAATATCTTCGTCGATTCAATGAGGAAAGGCGGAAGGCTATTGGCGAAGAAGTGGCTCGGCTCCTAGTGTGACGCCCCGAGACCGATGCTACAGATTCCTTCCAATTATTTTCCGTTGTTGCCGTGTGACTCGTTTGCTTGTTGCACTTCGTCATGTCATCATGTGAATTTCATCCGCATGTTTTCATAAAACTTGCATCCGTTCGTAGTTGTCTTTCTCTCCGTTCCTTCCGTTGTCCGTTTCGAGACCCGACACACTCGCACGCGCCCGCGGCACCTCCGAAATATTATTTTATAAGTGGGATAAAAATGTTCTCGGAATGTGTTGAAAGTTGACGTGCGGTCTTATTATATGGTAGATAGACCGTCTGCCAAATTTCGTTCCATTCGGAGGTCATTGGATGCCCCAACGGATAAATTATAGCGACAGTATAGCCAGATAAACGTCGGACGTTTTCGGTGCTCCAAAAACTGTGCCGGGCTGCACCACCTCCCTCTCTCCTCAGCCCAACCCCCTCTACACAGCCCACCTGGCACAGCCTACACTAACCCTCTCGCTTGAGCCGTCCGATCCCGATCGGAGGGCCCGAAAACACCCCCAACCCCAAACCCTAGCCTTCCACCTCTCTTCCCTCGTTCTCCGCAGCCCCGTCGCCAGCGCCCCCGCCTCCTCGTCGCCCGGCGCCGCCGCCTCGCCGGCCGGTCATTGGAGGACGCCGCGTGAGCCCCAGCCCCTGCCTTCCCGTGCCCGAGCGCCGACGCACCCCGCCGCCGTCCGCGACCACCTAGGCCGTAGCCCCGCCGCGCTGTCGCCCAGATTCGGCGAGCCACCGGCCGGATACGCCCGTCCGCCGCCGCCCAAGACCACCACCACCTCGCCGCCGGCCAGCACCTCGCCGGATCTGCCGGTCCCGACCCCTCGACCTCGTCCCTGCCTCCGGTGGCCGTCGCGCCGTCTGCCGTCGCTGGAGCCGCCACCGCCTGGACGGCCTCGTCCGGCCCCGTATCGGATCGGCCCCGACCCACCAACCAAACAGCCGCGCCGTACCGCGTCGTCCCGCGTCGGCGTCGTCCAAGCCGGACCCGGGACCGCCCGATCGATCGATCCAAACGCCGCCCCTGCACCGCGTCGTCCCGCTTCCCATCGTCCAGTTGGCCCACGGGCTCGAGGTGAGCGCCAGCCCACTATACCTCGCGTGGGCGTCGTTTAGCTATTCTACGATCAGTCCAAACTGGGTTAATTTCGGCAGTCCCTGTGATTTTATCAGCATATCTGCATTTTCTGGTGCTTCTACCTCTTTACCTGTGCATCCTATGATGATGATCCTTATATGTAAAATGATCTACTCTTCGTGCTCTACATGATGGTTGCTGCTGCATTCATGTTAGGATTCATCTTCATGTGCTAATCTCTGTTGCAAAGTGCATCATGCTGTTAACTGCAGAAAACTGTTAATATTTGTCACTTTGTCATTTTTGTGTGATTTAATGCAAATGTCATATGAGCATCTTGTCAACATGTCTTTGGAGCATTTTCATGTCTTCTTGCTGCTAGTATTTATTCCATGCCATGATATGCCATGATGTGACTGCCATGAGCTTGCAAACATGCCTAGTCAATGTTGTTGTTTTAAATCAAAGCTGTCTGTTAAAAACTTGCCAACTTTGCTTGATGGTTGCCACTAATCTAGAGCTCATATGTATTTGAATCCTTCATGTGTTTTGGCCTATGTGATGTGTACTTTGATGCCATGCCTTTGGTTGCCATGTAAAGTTCCTGTAGCATGTCTCTTTCTTGCTCTCAAGTTGCCATCATATTAACCCTGCTAATGTATATGCTCTGTCATAATCTGTAGCAGAACATTGCATTTTGCATGGTTCATATTGACTTAACCTTGATGCCTATGAACCTGGACCTTAAAGATAATTTGAAGTATGTCATGTCTACTTTCAGTGCATATCATGATGATGCCCATCATGTTACTGTAGCTTGATGTTTTGATGCTTGCAAAGTGCTATGTTGTTGTTTTGGGCAGATTGTTGTTATAACTTGTGTTGCTTGTAATTGTTAACCGTTGCTCCTTTTTTATCATGCCCTATATGAAACTTGCTTAGATTTGTGTGTAGATTCATATTGTCATGTTGCATCCTTGATTTGAGTGTTGTGGTTGATGTTTGCATGCCTTTTGCATTATTGCCATGTTAAACTTGTTTAGCTCATATCTTCTAGACCGTAGCTCCGAATTAAATGTTCTACATATGTAACTTGATTAGAAAAACGTGTAGATCATCATGATGCATGTTAACTTGCTGTTTAACAACTTTAACATTGTGTTTTAGGCAGAACAGTACCAAATTCGAAATTTACATATGGGGAAATACCGGAATTGTTGTTTGTGTTTCCGGCCTCATTTAAACTTGCCTAGTTGTATGGCTTGCTTATGCTTCATCTCTTGCCATGTTTAACAACATTTAACCTTGTCATGCATCATATTGGATTGTGCAACATGTCATGTTTATGCTTGTGTGTTTACCATGTTGTTTGCTTCTTTCCGGTTGTGCTTCTTCTCGATAGTTCCGGTTTCGTTGCGATTGTGAGGATTCGTTCGACTTCGTTGGTCCGTCTTCTTCATGGACTCGATCTTTTTCCGAGCAGGATTTCAGGCAAGATGATCATGACCTTGGATATCTCTACTATCTTTGCTTGCGAGTTGTCTCGATGCTATCGCTATGTCGCGCTTCCTACCACATACATGTCAGCCTCCCATATGCCGCGATACAGCCTCTAACCACCCTTACCCAGCAAACCGTTGTTTGGCTATGTTACCGCTTTGCTCAGCCCTTTCTTATAGCGTTGCTAGTTGCAGGTGCAGTTGCAGGTTGTTCCATGTTAGGACATGGATATCATGGGATATCACAATATCTCTTATTTAATTAATGCATCTATATACTTGGTGTTGGGTGGAAGGCTCGGCCTTTTGCCTAGTGTTTTGTTCCACTCATGCCGCCCTAGTTTCCGTAATACCGGTGTTATGATCCTTGATTAGCGTTCCTAACATGCTCAGGGGAATGGGACCCTCTTGACAGTTCGCTTTGAATAACCGCTTCCAGCAAGGCCCAACTTTGGTTTTAACATTTGCCAACATAATAATACGGAATTAAATAATTAATTTGCATAGGGAGTTAGCGCTACCCGAGGATTCTTAATTCAACATAATACAGGTGGGCCAGTGCCGATGGTGTTGGTCCGAAACGGGTAGACTGCGGGGCCACCACGGGGAAATGCGAGGATCTGGTTTTACTCGTAGGATGTCCCATCCGGTCGTGGCCTGAGACGAGATACGCGCGGCTACTATCAGGGTGTCGGCACGTCGGGAGGTCTTGCTGGACTTGCGTTACCATTGTCGAAATGTCTTGTGCACCGGGATTCCGAGGATACTTTGGGCTATCTCGAGGTTGAGGTATTTCCACCGCAGCTTGTGTTGGTTTGTGATGGACCATGTTGGAACACCCCTGCAGGGTTAAATCTTACGCGAAGCCGTGCCCGCGGTTATGTGGCGACTTGGAAATTTATAACCTCCGATTGTAGAGAACTTGACACTAAACTTAATTAAAATACACCAACCGCGTGCGTAACCGTGATCGTCTCTTTTCGAGGGAGTTCGGGAAGAGAACACGGTGGGGTTATGTTTGACTCGTAAGTAGGTGTTCAGGATCACTTCTTGATCATTATTAGTTTGCGACCGTTATGCGTAGATTACTCTTCTTATTCTTGTACTCGTAAGTTAGCCACCATACAATGCTTAGTGCTTGCTGCAACCTCACCACTTTACCCCTTCCATACACATTAAGCTTTGATAGTCTTGTTACCCATGGTTATGGGATTGCTGAATCCTCGTGGCTCACAGAATACTACAACAACAGATGCAGGTACAGGTAATGCGATGATCTGACATGAGAGCGATGCGCGTTTGCTTTTGGAGTTCTTCTTCTGCTTCTTCCTCTTCGTCGATCTTGGGATAGGTTCCTGGTCGGCAGCCTGGGCTAGCAGGGTGGATGTCGTTCGTGTTTTTCATTTGTTTTTCATCCGTAGTCGGATTCTGCTCTTCTGTATGGTTTTTGCTATGTATAGATGTATTACTGTGATGACTGTATGTATTTGTATGTATCCCCATCTATTATGTACATGGTACGGTGTAATGATACCCACCTTGCAAGCGTCTTCGATATGCGCTTCTAAACTTAGTGGGATTTTCGAGTCCCTTGAGAATAGGACCGCATATTGGGCGTTACAAGTTGGTATCAGAGCCTCGACCGACCATAGGAGCCCCCTTGATTGATCAAACCGTTGGCGAGTATAGAAGAAAAACTATTTTGAGTCTAGCTATATATCGGAGAGTAGGAATTCTTTTTACTCCTTATCTCCTTCGTCGCTCTGGTGAGGAATTGTGACGTAGGTGTTTTGATTCTACTACTCTTCTCACTCAAATTTTTTTTAGGGTCACGCGGGTATTTTGGAATCGTTATGATATCGTTGTGACGGTAACTCTGTCTTGGTGCCTCCTGACCGCATGGATTGGACCCGGGGAGTTGAGCTCCAAGGTGTTCTTGTCAGACTCGCTATCGTTCCAGTTCCTGAATACCAGAGGACGCCGACATCGAAACGCTTCTATACTTTTTGTGGTGGCAAATAGTGTCGTGACTTTTCCCCAGTACTGGAGGAGATAGCTCTGATGATCCACCGTGATTAGTATCGCTGTGTTTTTGAAGGTCTGAGGTAGACGAATTTGCGAAGTTTCTCGGTTGTGTGTTAAGGGTTGCGGATGCGGTTGCAGCTGATTAGGTTGTTGTTTGCTGAGTAGGTTCCTGGATCCGCAACCTGATCTCATAATCAAGAAGTTTCGGGAGTTCTTAGGTGGGAATTCAAGTATTTACCTAGGATATCTTTCCGACAGATGCATGATATGAGATTGGGATTCGACGTCTAGTGGTCCGCCTGCTCACGGTCGTTTTTACAGTGGGTCTCGTTGTGTCTTAAAGAGCCCTTGTAGCTTTGCTACGGTTCGGGGACGCTTCGTAAGTCATGTACACTGCCTTGTACGTGATGGTCGCTGTACGATCGAGCCCGTGTGGGCCCCACCACGAAAATTTCGGACGAAATCTCTATCATATGTTTGTTCCGGCTTATTCTGCAAGCCACATCCTTTGTTTTGTTTTGAGTTGTGTTATTCGAGTTGCTTCGAAGTCAAGTGTTGATCCCATTCCTTTCCTAAGTGGTGTTCTCATATTTCTATGGGAGTGCTAATCCTTTTGATCATTGAGGTTGTCTTGTCAATTCTTTTCAACCGGTGTGCTTTTGTTTTTCAGGGTGATCCGATCCTTTCAACGTTCGCAAGATCAATTCTCATGTTTCTTAACGGTATTCGTTTCACTCGTCTCCAGTTGTCTTTATTTTTCCCACCCTCCCACCCTTTTTCTTCACGGAGTCAAAATTCTCATATCAAGTATCCATTTTATTCATGAGAAGTCTGTCCATTCTTTTCCTTCAATGTTTTTAACCGGTGATTTCTCGTGAAGATGCTCATGAGCTACAAGTGCATCATTCTTCATTCTCGTTTCTTCTCCGGTGGATTTAATTCAAGCTTTCGGTGTTGATCATTTCCCTTTCATTGATTCAAATATTTTTTCCATGTTGGAAATTCTTACCCAAGACGCTCTTGTTTATTCACCTCTCTCTATTCATATCCGGAGTGCAGAAATTATCTCAGAAGATTCATCTTTCCATTCAAGATCCGTTCGTTCTATTCCGAGGTTGTTTTTTCTCTCAAGCCATTTAATTCAACCGGTGCAATCTCTATTTCAAGCAGTTGTTCCAACGGTGTTTCTTTTGAGTGGGCCCATAACCCACAGGTCTTTTCCCAGGATCTTACCTGACACTTCGAATTTTTTTGGAGTTATTCACAAATTCTTTCAAGATTGACGTAAGAATGGATTCCATCAGACATATCCCTCTCCAAGATCTCTTTCAAATTCTTTTCAAATTTGGCTCAACCTTTCTATTCGTCATTATTCCGGAGTATCTCATAAATTCTTCATGGTGGTTCTCGTCGTCATTCTCAGCATTGGAAGATCGAAGAAGAGTTTCTCTTAAATTATATTTGTTCTCTTGAAGATTCGTGGTTCTAGCTTCATGCCATCCTCTCAAATCATTTCCGATTGTGAGAAATTCTTTTCATACCTATCCGGAGTATTTCAGGAGTTGTTTTCGTTTTGATTCTCCGAAGGCTATCATTTCAGAAGATTTATCCATTCTCAACGTTTATCTCTCGTTCTCAAATTCTTCCGGTGCATCGTTCAAGTATTCTCTAATAAGCTCGTGATCGCTTCGTTCTATCGTATCTAAATTCCCCCAAGTATCTTCGTTCGTTTATCTAATTCTTCCCGGCGATTCATTCTCTTTTTATTTGTTCTTTTCAGTTCTTACGGTGGTTTCATTCAACATTCCTATTCCTTATTATCGTATCAATTCATTTTTTCTTTCCAAAATTCTACCGGTGGTTCGTTGAAGACTTTCCCAAGGTTGCGCAATATCTCTTCTCAATCCTTTTCAAAAGAATAAGTAGTATGACAAATCCATTGCTTGTCATCAAGTTAAGTTGATGGAGGATAAACATACAATAAATCTTATTCTTGTTTTCCTCGAGGTGATTTAGTTCTTTCTTCCGGAGTTCGTTCATGATATCAAATTCTCGGTTCCAAGTGTTTCATCTTTTCTTTTCCGGAGTTCAAAGTTTTTCTCATTATCTCGTCACGAAGCTCCATCCAAATCATTGCAAGGCTTCATCTTGTTCTTTTCAACCTTCGTTTCTATAATCCTTTTGTTTACCAGAGTTCTTCATGATGGTTCATCAAGGATTTAATTCATTCTCGAAGTGTTTCGGCAAGATTCTTGTATGAGCTCAAGTATTCTTCGTCTTGCATTTCAAAGTGCAATTCCTTCTCCCTTGTCTTTTGAGGTGGTGTTATGTCTTTCTTGACAATGTCCCTTCGTGTTTCATGAGTCACAAGTTGTCAGGAATGAGATATTTAAACCCATCATTTTTCTCTTCGTTCAGGAATGAGTTAACTTGGGTTATATTTTCACCTAAAGCTTTTCCTAATGATTGCTGCTATTATGGTGCTTATGAATGATCCAAGTACCCTTTTGTCCTCTCGGTGAAAGAAGTTTTCATCTCTTTGTTGACCTCAACCAATCAATTGTTTTTCGTTAGTGGCCGGTTGTCACCTCATAATTTTGAGATGTTTTCCATAAGCCCACAACAAGCTTATTCTTTTCGTTGTTGATTTTCCAACAACTCCGTTCATTCTTTCGTTGTAAGGATGCTTTTCAAATTCAATTGTGGTAGAAGTTGTCATTTGCCTCTCCGTTCTTTTCTTTCCAACAATTTAGCTTCTATTCTTTCGTTCCGGAGGCATTGTGATGTTGCTCTCTTCGACCATCATCTTGTTTCGCCAAGATAATGTTCTTTCCATGCTTATCCATTTTACCGGAGTGTTGTGTCCTCTTTTCAAGTCTTTCTTCTTGTCAACCTCTGCTTTTCTTTTCTACCGGGATGCTATCCGAATTCTTTCGTTCTTATTCCTTTTCTATCGTGTTCTAACCGGAGTGGTTACATCGTCTATCTTTTCTCTTGAGCTCTTGATTCACGTCACATTCCCCGTTCCTCTTTTATTCCGGAGTGCTCCCAACTTCGTTCATCCTCGTTGCACCCTCTCTTTCGAGTTGTTCAACCTTTCAAAGTTCTTTGATGTCACTCGTTTTTCCAAAAGCAACTTTGTGTTGACACACGAACACGTCACCGTGTACCCTCGACGCCGGGGGTGATGCACCGCAGCTCACGTCAAAGGAGGTCCGACCGGCAGCGCGATACGCAGGACAGCCGGCAGACGCTTTTGAAGACCCGAAGCCCCACACGCCCGGGAGGGACCCCGTCAGGGAGTGTGGCAGCAATGTGCTGCCCTAGGTCGATTCGCTCGCCCCTAGAGCCTCTGTACTCGCAGCTCTCCAACACGAAGAACGACGAAGAACGAGAGAGAAAAACGATGGAAAGATAAAACGTAGATGAAAAAGTAGTATAATGATTGTTCGATTGTGTGTTGTTTCAATCGGCCATCACCCCCAACATATATAAGAGGCGGCTGGACTTCCCGTACAAGCAAAGGATTCACCTAGGCTAAGAAAATTACATCAATTCACGTCGTAGAGTCCTAGTTCTGGTCCCACTCGGATTCAGCCCGAATCTGGTCCAATCTTCTGCCTTGCTCCTTGCGTGGGCCGTGGAATCTGCATATGACTTCCGATGGAGACGGTTCAAATACCAATTTTGTGTGCTTTGACGAGGCCAACAATCCGTATGTTGATCACTTTTCCAAATAAGGCCATCTTGAATACTCCACGGGGTCATCCTTAATTTCGAGTCGGACTCGTTCATATAGCTGACTGGACCGTCCGACTCTTGTATCGTCTTTGCAGGTCATATACTACGTCGGATGACGATGACTCCAAAAGCAAAGTTGACCATTTCGACGAGATGAACAACTTTCATGTTGAACACTTTTTCATCCGAGGCCATCTTCTTTTCTCGCGGCAAGATCTTTACCCGGCAATCCCTTGGCCCGGCAAACTTTCTGCACCTTGCGGGTTCCTTTTGTGGTAGTAAACGACCTCGGATGAAAATGAGCTCAAAAGCAATTTTAACCGTTTCGACGAGACGAACAACTTTGGTGTTGAACACTTTTTGATCCGAGGCCATCTACATAAGTATTTGAGCCCATCTTCAGCATCTGGTCGGATTGGCCTTGACAGTTTTTACTGTTCACGACGGCAAGCTTTCCCCGGCAAGGGACTATTCACTGCGGCAAGCTTTTCCCCCGGCAAGGTACTGTTCACCACGGCAAGGTTACCGTTCACTGCGGCAAGCTTTTCCCCCGGCAAGGTTACTGTTCACCGCGGCAAGCTTCCCCCCCGGCAAGGTTACTGTTCACCGCGGCAAGGTGCTGTTCACTGTTCACCGCGGCAAGCTTTTCCCCGACAAGGCACTGTTCACCACGGCAAGGTTACCGTTCACTGCGGCAAGCTTTTCCCCCGGCAAGGTTACTGTTCACCGCGGCAAGCTTTTCCCTCGGCAAGGTTACTGTTCACCGCGGCAAGGTGCTGTTCACTGTTCACCGCGGCAAGGTTACCGTTCACCGCGGCAAGGTTACTGTTCACGCGGCAAGGTGCTGTTCACTGTTCACCGCGGCAAGGTTACTGTTCACGGCGGCAAGCTTTCCCCGGCAAGTTTTCTGGCTGCAACTTCCGACAAGGTTTTTGAGGCAGTAAACGACCTCGGATGAAAATGTGCCCAAAAGCAATTTTGACCGTTTCGACGAGACGAACAACTTTCATGTTGAACGTTTTTCGATCCGAGGCCATCTTGAAGGGATAATTGCTCACGCATTGCATCAGACACCCATCAGACATGTGTCTGATGGGGCGCGCCGTATTTTGCCTCTTGACAGGGCTGCATTCAAATAGCTCTAACTTTTGCATACGAACCCGGTTTGAGACGATTTTTATATGAAAATCAACCGATTCGACGAGACGAAGATAATTAATGTAGAGCATTCCTTCATCCGAGATTGTCTTGGAGGCGTAATCGACCAAAAAGCACTCAGAACACCTAAACATGACAATCCGAGTGTAGTTTTGGTCTTTGATATGATGCCGAATGATTATGGTCCAAACATCAAAGTTGTTCCACTCGGCAATGTGAAGTTTCTCACGTAGAATATCTTGTCATTTGAGGTCATCTCTATTGCATTTTGTATTGTGCCAAAATCAGGTGTCAACACATGCCCCCCTGTTTTTCGGCAAAGCTTGCATGCCAAAAAATAATTTGCACCATGTTTGTTCTAAGGACGATGTCAACACTCCATCGGCCATTCATATTTCTCAGGGCGATAATTATGTATCGGTCATGTTTATGCTAAGGGCGATAATCATATATCGGCCATTGCCTAATCAGGCTTCTTGCCACACACTCGGGTGGTACTTTTTCAGATATCTGCCATTGAGAGCTCGAGGTAATAATACTCCTTGCATGGATTCCACCAAATATGAATTTCCAGGAACTACCCTTGCAATCCTAAAAGGACCTTCCCAGTTTGGAGACCACTTCCCGAATTTTTTATCTCTAGAACCAATCGGCAGAATCACTTTCCACACAAGATTGCCAACCTGAAAATTCTTCAACTTGATCTTTTTATTGTAAGCTCTTGCTACCCTCAGCTTGTCCCTCTCTATAGCCTTCAGAGCAGCCAAACGTTTATTGGCAACTTCATCAATGTTGTCCATCATCAAATTGTAAAAGTCCACTGCCGATAAATCATTCTGTTTGGCTATTCTCAAAGCATTCAAATTCACTTCCACTGGTAAAACAGCCTCTTGACCGTATACTAGGTCATACGGAGTTACCTTTGTAGCACCATGCCTTGAGATTATATGTGCCCATAAAGCTTCAGACAATAACTCATGCCATTTTCTTGGATTATCCTCAATCTTCTTTTTGATGAGCTTGATCAATATCTTATTGCTAGATTCAGCTTGTCCATTAGCTTGGGCATAATACGGAGATGAATTGAGCAACTTTATGTTATATGATTCGGCAAATTCTCTAACTTGATGTGACATGAAAGATGAACCTTGATCTGTAGTCAATGTCTGAGGAACGCCGAATCTATGAATAATGTGCTCAGTTATGAATTGAATTACCTCCGTATGTGTCATGTTCTTGAGAGGTACTGCTTCAGACCATTTGGTGAAATAATCGGTTGCCACCAACACGAACCGATGCCCCTTCGAGGAAGATGGATGAATTTGCCCAATGAAATCTAAACCCCATCCTCTAAAAGGCCACGGCTTGATAATAGGATGTAACATAGCAGCAGGAGCTAATTGAATATCACCAAAAAATTTACAAGCTTCACACCCTTTATAATATCTGAAGCAATCATTGATCATAGTCGGCCAATAAAATCCAGCACGTCGTAATAACCACTTCATCTTGGGAGCCGACTGATGAGTACCACAAATGCCTTCATGTACCTCTCCCATAGCAATTCTTGCTTGGTCCTCGTCCAAACATTTCAAAAGAACATCTTCAACCGTTCGGCGATAAAGACCACCATCTCTTAATGTATATTTGAAAGCCATACGCCGAACAGTCTTGTCCACCCTTTCACTTGGATCACGCAAGTAATCCATAACGGGCTTCCTCCAGTCATGATTTTCACCTGCACTATATTTTTTGTTAGTGGCCGAATCAGTGGGCTCTGGTTCGGCCTCTCCCATATTAGCAAGACAAGACATCGGCTTCTGAGAAATATGAAACATGCCATGATCAACATGATAACCGGATGCTTGCTGTGCCAACTGATTTGCTCTCCAATTGTCATGTCTAGATATATGAGCAATGCTAAAATAATCCAAAGTAGAAATTGTATCTAGACACTTATCAAGATAAACATTAAGTGATTCGTCTAAACATTGAAAGACTTTGGACACTTGCTGCACTACTAATAACGAATCACCAAAAGCCTCAACATGTGTAGCACCTATAGCAAGTAACATCTCCAGGCCGAATAACAATGCCTCATATTCGGCTTGATTATTTGTGCAAAAATATTCTAAGCGGCATGAGGCTTCAAAAACAGCACCATGAGGAGATATATAAACAATACCAACACCTTGGCCATTGCTACAAACTGAACCATCAAAATATAATCTCCATGGTACTAACGAGACAAGATTTATATCAATATCATGCTTGTCATCAATCCGATGTTCAACAATAAAATCAGCAACAATTTGGCCTTTCATGGATTTTAGAGATTCATAAGCCAAATCATATTCAATTAAAGCATAAGCCCACTTGCCAATTCTACCACTAAGAATTGGCCTATGCAGCATGTATTTGATGACATCGGTTTGACAAGCTATTATGCAAGTACTAGGCACTAGATAATGTCTCAATTTTGTGCAAGCATAATATAAACAGAGGCATAATTTTTCAATAAATGTATACCTTGTCTCGGCGTCCAATAAGCGTCGGCTCAGATATGTAATAGTATGCTCTTTCCTTTCGGTTTCTTGAGTTAAAACAGCACCAATAACACCTTCCTCTGCTGCAATATAAAGCCTAAAGGGTTCTTTGTGCCTGGGTGCTTTCATCACCGGAGGAGTGCACAAATAATTTTTGATCATATCAAATGCTTCTTGCTGTTTTGCCCCCCAAGTAAAATCAGTATCATTCTTTAACCGAAGGATAGGAGTAAATGCATCGACTTTCCCTGACAGATTAGCTATGAACCTTCTCAAATAATTGACCTTGCCAAGGAACTTTTGCATATCTCTCTTGCACGTTGGAGCCTCCACTTTCTGTATGGCCTCTATCTTTTTGGGATCAATCTCTATGCCATCTTCATGAATAATGAAACCCAAAAACTTGCCAGCCGACACGCCGAATGCACACTTCAAAGGATTCATCTTTAGTCCATATTTTTTCATTCTTTCAAAAGCTAAGCGCAAATCGGCTAGATGAGATTCGAAAGCATCCGATTTGACAACAATATCATCAATATAGACTTCAAGTATAATGCCGAGCAGATCATGGAAAATTAAATTCATAGCCCTTTGATATGTGGCACCAACATTTTTTAATCCGAACGTCATTACTGTCCACTCGAATAAACCAAGAAAACCAGGGCAACGAAAAGCTGTCTTGGACATGTCCTCTTCGGCCATAAAGATCTGATTGTATCCAGCATTACCATCAAGAAAACTAATAACCTTATGTCCAGAAGCATCATTAATAAGCATGTCGGCTATAGGCATGGGATACTCATCTTTGGGTGTAGCTCTATTCAAATCTCTGAAATCAATGCACACCCTTAACTTGCCGGAGCCTTTCTTCTCCACTGGTACAATGTTAGAAATCCACTCGGCATACCTGCAAGGTCTAATAAAATTAGCTTTAAGCAAATGACCGATCTCTTCCTTGATCCGGTCATATGTTTTTGGATTAAATTTTCTGGCCGATTGTTTGTAAGGTCTAAAACCGGCCTTTATAGGCAACCGATGCTCCACTAGCTCTCGGCTTAAACATGGCATCTCATGATATTCCCATGCAAAGCAACAAACATATTCTTTCAATAGCTCGATCAACTTAGCCTTATGATCGGCTCTTAAATTTTTGTTTACAAATGTCGGCCTAGGAATTGAACCATCTCCTATGTCTATCTCTTCTAATGGATTGGCCGACGTAAAACCTTGTCCTAATTTATCCATATCAACTAACTCCTCTATAGATTCATATATATCATTCTCATTGGACCGATATTCAACAAGACGCTTTTGCAACCAATCTGAGTTAGAATCCATTTAAATACATCATACCTTGGAGCCGATTACCACCAACCGGCTTTAAAGAAACGGGCACGAAACCACTTTTTGTGGCGCTAAGAAAATCAAATTCTGACAAGTCGCGTCCCATCAAGCAAGTAGCATTGGGATGTTGCCAATCCACCGATGCATCGGCCAAAGCAACACAAGCCGAGTTATCCGCATGAATGACTTCCACTTCATCATCAACCCACTGGATCAAAAACTGGTGCATAGTAGATGGCACGCACTGGTTTGCATGAACCCAATCACGGCCTAGTATGACGTTGTAGTTACCTTGCACCTCAGCAACAAAGAATGCAGTAGCCAAAGTTTTGCTCCCGACCGTAAGCTCCACATACATCACACCTTTGGCTTCAGTTTTCTCTTTGCCTTCAAACCCATTAAGCACCATATTGGTCTTGATTAGTTCTTCATCTGGCAGACCCAATTTTTTGAAGACCGAATAGGGCATAAGATTCACCACAGCACCACCATCAACAAGCATCCGAGCGAGTGGTGATCCGTTGATATGACCTCGGAGGTACAATGGTTTCAAGTGTGTCACTGGTTCTTTTGGCTTCTCAAATATTGCATTTTTTGGGCCAAAATCCAGTTGAGCCACTTCCCCTTCTTCATCTACAGCACGGAATTCAGCGGGTAAGTAATACACCATATTGATATCCATACCTTCATGAACCGGTGTAGACTCATAGTCCAACAGATCGTCTTCCTCCTCGGGCGTGCCCACCAATTCTGAATCCTGTCCGAGTGAAGGAGAAGTAATAGGTGACGTGGACGATGTAAGAATGGTTGCATCGTCCTCTTTTAGCGGTGTAAGTGCTGCTGTGATAGATGTAGAAGCTGCTGCATCTTGTATTGGTTTAGGCTTCCACACTTGCTTTGTTGGTATCATGGGCCGAGTGTCATTGAACAACTTGTCCCTTTGCTTCTCGGCCTCTTGTTCTGCCATCTCTTGATTCCTTAACCTCTGCAGTTTTCTTTTCTGTGTTTTTGTTAGCCCTAAAGGACACCACCTTGGCTGAGTGTATTTAGGATCTCTTAGCTTTACTTGGCTGGTACTTGCTTCATGATCATTAGCCGAGTGCTTTGGCGCGATAACAAGTATCGGCTCAGTAGGGTTGCTATGCACAATCGGCTGCTGTGTGGTGAAAGTTTTGGTGCCCAAGATGAGTGAGTCGGCATTGATATTTTCTTTACCTTTTCCAGACTCGACCGCTGTACTTGGAGATTTAGCACGCCACACTTGATTGCTGAAACTCTTTTGACTATCTCGCATTGGCCGGTTGACACCACTGTTCAAACGGCCTCATGTGGGATAAGAAAGCCTCTCACGAATAGGCCTCCTTGGTTCTGCCCACCCTGGATGAAAAGCATAAGGGGCCATTGGGGGCTGCCCCCATCCTCCATTGAAGCCTCCCATGTAATGTGGCGCATAAGGTGGTGGCGCCATCCACGGTCTTGGTGCCCACGGCCCATATGTCCTTGCATGATGCTGAAATTCTTGCCTTGGAGGTGATTTTGAACGCTTCAAATTAGCTGACCGGTTAGAGCTAGAACCGGCCGCTTGATTGGCGTATTTGGATAGCAACATATCAAAAGTTGGCTTGATTTTCTTGCGCTGCACTTTAGCTTCATTCGTCTTCCATTTGCCAATTTCTGGAATCTTGGGCTTAACAAATTTAACACGAGCGTCTTGCTGCACCTGTGGTTGCCCCCCGAGTGTAGGATTCTTGATGGTGATCCTGATCACTTCCTTGCCATCAGGTTGCTTGTCAAGCACAACCTGCCTCCCTAAGACCTTGCTGTCCTCCTTGCCTTTCCTGGGCTCGCCAACAATGACATTAGTTTTATTAGCAGATTCGGCCACTTCCGGCCGAATGAGTAACTTTTTCCCCTCCAAATCCAGAGTGTTCATTGGGAAAGGCTGCTTATCAATTTGCATCTCAGAAAAGTTCAATCGTCCGTCATTGATGGCCGATTGTATCTGTCGTCGAAAAACATTGCAATCATTAGTAGCATGAGAAAAAGAATTATGATACTTGCAATAAGCACGCCGTTTTAGCTCCTCAAACGGCGGTAAAGTATGAGATATTCTAATAATCTTAGCTTGTAGCAAAGCATCAAATATTCTATCACATTTAGCAATGTTAAAAGTAAACTTCATCTCATCATCACGATTCTTATGAATCGGCTTTAAATCATGACAAGTAAAAGGTTTGGCCTTCGAGGGCCAAACAAATTCAGCAGCATAAATATCACCCTCATCGTCCGAATGATCACTATCATATTCAACCATATTCATCTTTGGACGATCAGTTTTATATCTATGCACTTCTTTGAGGTCCTTGCTTCGGCTTTCATGAGCCAAAGCCCTCTGTAAGACTTGGTTGATACTTATAAATTCATAGCCTTCTAGCTTTTCTCTAATATAAGTTCTCAAACCATTGAGCACAAGATCAGCCAAGTCTCTCTCAGTTATCACTAAACTATAGCACCGGTTTTTTGTCTCTCTAAATCTCTTGACGTAATCGGAAACCGATTCATCATGCTTCTGCTTAACCGATGTAAGATGTGACAACTTAAGTTCATTGTCGCCGCTATAAAAATGATCATGAAATTTTTGCTCTAGTTGTGACCAAACACGAATAGAGCCATGCGGCAAAGAAGAAAACCATGAAAATGCAGTACCAGTTAATGACAAAGGAAATAAACGCACTTTCAATTCATTTATCGAGCCTGCTTCACCCAATTGTGCTAGGTATTGGCTAACATGCTCCCATGTGGTTTTCGTGCCCTCTCCATTAAACTTAACAAAATCTAGAATTTTATATCCTTGAGGACACGGAATCGCATCAAAGTACTCGGGATACGGTTTTTGATAAATCCGATTCCTAGGTAATTCAACACCAAAATTCTCTCGAAGCGTTTTAGCCATCTCCTCTCTAAAATTAGCTAAAGCATCGTCCATAGTAGACGATGAAGCTTGTGGCACTGGCATAGGAGGATTAGCGACTACGGGTGCAAATTGTGGCATGTTTACCGAACCATAGTTCGGCAATGATCTAGCAGTGTTTCCACTCATAGGTAAGGTTTGGTTCGGCGTTGCCACCGAACTCTGCATATTCATAAAAGGATTAAGTGGTGCAGCCACAATTTGATTGGTATGGGTAGGAAAATAATTCATCGGCATGGGGGGCGCCGATGAGATAGGCAAAGCTGAATTAGGGTTTCCCATACTAGCAGGCATATTAGGCATATTCTTCTGAGCATTATTATTTTCTAAGAAAGCTTGATAGATCAGATTATTGCTATCAGAAATACGGCTCTCAATTTCGGCCCATTGCTCAGGAGAAAAGGTAGTACTTACAGGGGGTTTAACCTGTTCGGCTTGAAGAGGAGGAAACTTGATTTCTCCAACCGGAGTGATATTGCCTTGGCGATCCTTCTTGAAGTTTCCAAGGAACTACTGCAACTCCTTCTCTTCACGCGCCTTCTTGTACTCCTCATAAGCTTGGCGATGCTCTGCCGATAACTCCTCCAGATTGGGCTTGATGATGTTATCGGCATCAACTTCCGAGGGCTTGGGAAGATTGGACATGATGGATGATGATGATGGATCAAAGTTCCCCAGCGGATTCGCCAAAAAGTGTGTTGACACACGAACACGTCACCATGTACCCTCGACGCCGGGGGTGATGCACCGCAGCTCACGTCGAAGGAGGTCCGACCGGCAGCGCGATACGCAGGACAGCCGGCAGACGCTTTTGAAGACCCGAAGCCCCACACGCCCGGGAGGGACCCCGTCAGGGAGTGCGGCAGCAATGGGCTGCCCTAGGTCAATTCGCTCGCCCCTAGAGCCTCTGTACTCGCAGCTCTCCAACACGAAGAACGACGAAGAACGAGAGAGAAAAACGATGGAAAGATAAAACGTAGATGAAAAAGTAGTATAATGATTGTTCGATTGTGTGTTGTTTCAATCGGCCATCACCCCCAACATATATAAGAGGCGGCTGGACTTCCCGTACAAGCAAAGGATTCACCTAGGCTAAGAAAATTACATCAATTCACGTCCTAGAGTCCTAGTTCTGGTCCCACTCGGATTCAGCCCGAATCTGGTCCAATCTTCTGCCTTGCTCCTTGCGTGGGCCGTGGAATCTGCATATGACTTCCGATGGAGACGGTTCAAATACCAATTTTGTGTGCTTTGACGAGGCCAACAATCCGTATGTTGATCACTTTTCCAAATAAGGCCATCTTGAATACTCCACGGGGTCATCCTTAATTTCGAGTCGGACTCGTTCATATAGCTGACTGGACCGTCCGACTCTTGTATCGTCTCTGCAGGTCATATACTACGTCGGATGACGATGACTCCAAAAGCAAAGTTGACCGTTTCGACGAGACGAACAACTTTCATGTTGAACACTTTTTCATCCGAGGCCATCTTCTTTTCTCGCAGCAAGATCTTTACCCGGCAATCCCTTGGCCCGGCAAACTTTCGGCACCTTGCGGGTTCCTTTTGTGGTAGTAAACGACCTCGGATGAAAATGAGCTCAAAAGCAATTTTAACCGTTTCGACGAGACGAGCAACTTTGGTGTTGAACACTTTTTGATCCGAGGCCATCTACATAAGTATTTGAGCCCATCTTCAGCATCTGGTCGGATTGGCCTTGACAGTTTTACTGTTCACGACGGCAAGCTTTCCCCGGCAAGGTTACTGTTCACTGCGGCAAGCTTTTCCCCGGCAATGTACTGTTCACCACGGCAAGGTTACCGTTCACTGCGACAAGCTTTTCCCCCCGGCAAGGTTACTGTTCACCGCGGCAAGCTTTTCCCCCGGCAAGGTTACTGTTCACCGCGGCAAGGTGTTGTTCACTGTTCACCGCGGCAAGCTTTTCCCCGGCAAGGCACTGTTCACCACGGCAAGGTTACCGTTCACTGCGGCAAGCTTTTCCCCCTGCAAGGTTACTGTTCACCGCGGCAAGCTTTTCCCCCGGCAAGGTTACTGTTCACCGCGGCAAGGTGCTGTTCACCGCGGCAAGGTTACTGTTCACGCGGCAAGGTGATGTTCACTGTTTACCGCGGCAAGGTTACTGTTCACGGCGGCAAGCTTTCCCCGGCAAGTTTTCTGTCTGCACCTTCCGGCAAGGTTTTTGAGGCAGTAAACGACCTCGGATGAAAATGTGCCCAAAAGCAATTTTTGACCGTTTCGACGAGACGAACAACTTTCATGTTGAACGTTTTTCGATCCGAGGCCATCTTGAAGGGCTAATTGCTCACGCATTGCATCAGACACCCATCAGACATGTGTCTGATGGGGCGCGCCGTATTTTGCCTCTTGACAGGGCTGCATTCAAATAGCTCTAACTTTTGCATACGAACCCGGTTTGAGACGATTTTTATATGAAAATCAACCGATTCGACGAGACGAAGATAATTCATGTAGAGCATTCCTTCATTCGAGATTGTCTTGGAGGCGTAATCGACCAAAAAGCACTCAGAACACCTAAACATGACAATCCGAGTGTAGTTTTGGTCTTTGATATGATGCCGAATGATTATGGTCCAAACATCAAAGTTGTTCCACTCGGCAATGTGAAGTTTCTCACGTAGAATATCTTGTCATTTGAGGTCATCTCTATTGCATTTTGTATTGTACCAAAATCAGGTGTCAACACTTTGTTTTCATCTTCCTCTTCAATCTTCCGGTTCCTTCCTAAGATCTCGGGCCGAGATCTTCTGTTAGTGGGGGAGAGTTGTGACGCCCCGAGACCGATGCTCCAGACTCCTTCCATATATTTTCCGTTGTTGCCGTGTGATTCGTTTGCTTGTTGCACTTCGTCATGTCATCATGTGCATTTCATCCGCATGTTTTCATAAAACTTGCATCCGTTCGTAGTTGTCTTTCTCTCCGTTCCTTCCGTTGTCCGTTTCGAGACCCGACACACTCGCACGTGCTCGCGGCACCTCCGAAATATTAGTTTATAAGTGGGGTAAAAATGTTCTCGGAATGGGTTGAAAGTTGACGTGCGGTCTTATTATATGGTAGATAGACCGCCTGCCAAATTTCGTTCCATTCGGAGGTCGTTGGATGCCCCAACGGATAAATTATAGCGACAGTATAGCCAGATAAACGTCGGACATTTTCGGTGCTCCGAAAACTGTGCTGGCTGCACCACCTCCCTCTCTCCTCAGCCCAACCCCCTCTACACAGCCCACCTGGCCCAGCCTACACTAACCCTCTCGCCGGAGCCGTCCGATCCCGATCGGAGGGCCCGAAAACACCCCCAACCCCAAACCCTAGCCTTCCACCTCTCTTCCCTCGTTCTTCGCAGCCCCGTCGCCAGCGCCCCCGCCTCCTCGTCGCCCGGCGCCGCCGCCTCGCCGGCTGGTCGTCGGAGGATGCCACGCGAGCCCCAGCCCCTGCCTCCCCGTGCCCGAGCGCCGACGCACCCCGCCGCCGTCGGCGACCACCTAGGCCGTAGCCCCGCTGCGCCGTCGCCCAAATTCGGCGAGCCGCCGGCGGGATACGCCCGTCCGCCGCCGCCCAAGACCACCACCACCTCGCCGCCGGCCAGCACCTCGCCGGATCTGCCGGTCCCGACCCCTCGACCTCGTCCCTGCCTCCGGTGGCCGTCGCGCCGTCTGCCGTCGCCGGAGCCGCCACCGCCTGGACGGCCTCGTCCGGCCCCGTACCGGATCAGCCCCGACCCACCAACCAAACGGTTGTGCCGTCCCGCGTCGTCCCGCGTCGGTGTCGTCCAAGCCAGACCCGGGACCGCCCGATCCATTGATCCAAACGCCGCCCCTGCACCGCGCCGTCCCGCTTCCCATCGTCCAGTTGGCCCACGTGCCCGAGGTGAGCGCTATCCCACTATACCTCGCCTGGGCATCATTTAGCTATTCTACGCTCAGTCCAAACTGGGTTAATTTCGGCAGTCCCTGTGATTTTATCAGCATATCAGCATTTTGTGGTGCTTGTACCTCTTTACCTGTGCATCCTATGATGATGATCCTTATATGTAAAATGATCTACTCTTCGTGCTCTTCATCTCTTGCCATGTTTAACAACATTTAACATTGTCATGCATCATATTGGATTGTGCAACATGCCATGTTTATGCTTGTGTGTTTACCATGTTGTTTGCTTCTTTCCGGTTGTGCTTCTTCTCGATAGTTCCGGTTTCGTTGCGATTGTGAGGATTCGTTCGACTACGTTGGTCCGTCTTCTTCATGGACTCGATCTTCTTCTGAGCGGGATTTCAGGTAAGATGATCATGACCTTGGATATCTCTACTATCTTTGCTTGCTAGTTGTCTCGATGCTATCGCTATGCCGCACTTCCTACCACATCCATGTCAGCCTCCCATATGCCGCAATGCAGCCTCTAACCACCCTTACCCAGCAAACCGTTGTTTGGCTATGTTACCGCTTTGCTCAGCCCTTTCTTATAGCGTTGCTAGTTGCAGGTGCAGTTGCAGGTTGTTCCATGTTGGGACATGGATATCATGGGATATCACAATATCTCTTATTTAATTAATGCATCTATATACTTGGTGTTGGGTGGAAGGCTCGGCCTTTTGCCTAGTGTTTTGTTCCACTCATGCCGCCCTAGTTTCCGTAATACCGGTGTTATGATCCTTGATTAGCGTTCCTAACATGCTCAGGGGAATGGGACCCTCTTGACAGTTCGCTTTGAATAACCGCTTCCAGCAAGGCCCAACTTTGGTTTTAACATTTGCCAACATAATAATACGGAATTAAATAATTAATTTGCATAGGGAGTTAGCGCTACCCGAGGATTCGTAATTCAACATAATACAGGTGGGCCAGTGCCGATGGTGTTGGTCCAAAATGGGTAGACTGCGGGGCCACCACGGGGAAACGCGAGGATCTGGTTTTACTCGTAGGATGTCCCATCCGGTCATGGCCTGAGACGAGAGACGCGCGGCTACTATCAGGGTGTCGGCACGCCGGGAGGTCTTGCTGGACTTCCGTTACCATTGTCGAAATGTCTTGTGCACCGGGATTCCGAGGATACTTCGGGCTATCTCGAGGTTGAGGTATTTCCACCGCAGCTTGTGTTGGTTTGTGATGGACCAGGTTGGAACAGCCCCGCAGGGTTAAATCTTACGCGAAGCCGTGCCCGCGGTTATGTGGCGACTTGGAAATTTATAACCTCTGGTTGTAGAGAACTTGACACTAAACTTAATTAAAATACACCAACCGCGTGCGTAACTGTGATCGTCTCTTTTCGAGGGAGTTCGGGAAGAGAACACGGTGGGGTTATGTTTGACTCGTAAGTAGGTGTTCAGGATCACTTCTTGATCATTATTAGGTTGCGACCGTTATGCGTAGATTACTCTTCTTGTTCTTGTACTCGTAAGTTAGCCACCATACAATGCTTAGTGCTTGCTGCAACCTCACCACTTTACCCCTTCCATACCCATTAAGCTTTGATAGTCTTGTTACCCATGGTTATGGGATTGCTGAGTCCTCGTGGCTCACAGATTACTACAACAACACATGCAGGTACAGGTAATGCGATGATCTGACGTGAGAGCGATGCGCGTTTGCTTTTGGAGTTCTTCTTCTGCTTCTTCCTCTTCGTCGATCTTGGGATAGGTTCCTGGTCGGCAGCCTGGGCTAGCAGGGTGGATGTCGTTCGTGTTTTTCGTTTGTTTTTCATCCGTAGTTGGATTCTGCTCTTCTGTATGGTGTTTGCTGTGTATAGATGTATTACTGTGATGACTGTATGTATTTGTATGTATCCCCATCTATTATGTACATGGTACGGTGTAATGATATCCACCTTGCAAGCATCTTCGATATGCGCTTCTATCCTTAGTGGGATTTTCGAGTCCCTTGAGAATAGGACCGCATATTGGGCGTTACACCTAGCTGCCGGGTTCATTGTGGAGGTGTTTCATCCTGAATGGCTGGCTAACCTGGTCCTTGTTCTGAAGAAAAATGGGACTTGCGAATTTGTGTTGATTACACGGACCTGAATAAGGCTTGCCTAGTGATCCTTTCGCGCTGCCCTGTATTGACCAGATCATTGATGCTACGGCGGGTTGTGAGTCCTTATGCTTTCTGGATGCTTATTCTGGTTATCATCAAATCAAGATGAAGCGGGAGGACCAGGAAAAGACGGCTTTCATTACACCGTTTGGAGCTTTCTGCTACAGGTCCATGCCATTTGGTCTGAAATGTGCACAGGCGACTTATCAGCGTTGTGTTCAGAATTGTTTTCACAAGCAGATTGGGCGTAATGTTCATGCATATGTTGATGATATTGTGGTTAAATCTCGAAAGAAGGAAACCTTGTTGGATGATCTCAAGGAAACATTTGACAACCTCCGAGTTTATCAGATGAAGCTTAACCCAGAGAAGTGTGTCTTCGGTGTTCCTGCAGGGAAGTTACTGGGTTTCCTCGTTTCTGAGCGTGGGATTGAGGCCAACCCGGAAAAAAATCAAAGCAATCACATCCCTGGCCAAGCCGGCCAATCTCAATGTCGTCCAAAAGCTGGCTGGGCGGGTTGGGGCATTGAGCCGGTTCATAAGCCGGCTTGGGGAAAAGGCAATCCCACTTTACCAAATGCTCCGGAAGTCAGATAATTTTGTTTGGAGCGATGCCGCAGATCAGGCTTTTGAATCTCTTAAGAAGCAGTTATCTGAGCCGCCCATCCTTGCTGCCCCTCAGGAGAATGAGCCCATGCTGTTATATATTGCAGCTAACAGTAAAGTTGTCAGTGTTGCAGTTGTTGTAGAGCGAAAGGAAGAAGGCAAAGAGTATCCAGTTCAGCGCCCGGTGTATTATATCATTGAAGTTTTAACATAATCCAAGCAGCGGTATCCGCATGAGCACCCAATTACTGTGGTCAGTTCAGCACCCCTTGGCGACATCATTCAGAACAGGGAAGCTACTGGCCGGGTTGCCAAGTGGGCGATTGAGCTGGGGCCGCATCATCTCAAATATATGCCGCGAACTGCTATTAAATCTCAAGCTTTGGTGGACTTCATCAATGACTGGACTGAATTACGGGCTCCGAAGGAGAAGCCGGATACCACGTATTTGTCTATTCACTTTGATGGTTCCAGGCAATTGGAAGGCTCGGGGGCTGGAGTTGTGATAACTTCCCCATGAGGTGACAAATTTCGTTATGTCTTGCGGCTTATGTTTCCTTGTACTAACAATGCAGCTGAATACGAGGCCTTGCTTCATGGGCTCCGTATGGCAAAGGAGATGAATTTGAGCCGGGTCAGGTGCCTGGGCGACTCAGATTTGGTGGCTCAGCAAGTTTCTGGCACCTGGGATTCCAAGGATCCTCTCATGGCAGCTTATCGATGTGAAGTGACAAACATTGCTGGCTATTTCACAGGATATCAGGTGGATCATATTGATCGCCGGCTTAGCGAGGTGGCGGATGCATTGTCTCGTTTGGGGTCTCAACGGAAGCCTGTTCCACCCAATGTTTTTCTGGATGTGTTGCACAACCCGTCAGTCAAGTTACCGACGGAGAAAGGTCTTGCTGTTCCTGATCCAGAGGCGGCTCTAGTGGCCGTTGTTCATGCTATACCTGATTGGATAGTTCCTTATCTGGCTTATCTAAGCCGTGGTGAGCTCCCAACGGAGGAAATCATCGCTCGATAGATTATCAAGCGGTCCAAGTCTATGACTATTGTCAATGGCGAGTTGCATAGACGGAGTGTCACGGGTGTTTTTCAGCGTTGTGTTCCACCTGAGGAGGGCCACGCAATTCTCAATGAGATCCACTCTGGTGATTGTGGTCATCATGCCGGCTCAAGGTCATTGGTCGCCAAAGCTTTTCGTCATGGGTTTTACTGGCTCACAGCCCACGCGGATGCAGAGGATATTGTACGCAAGTGCGAGGGTTGCCAGAAGTATGCTCGTCAGGCACATGTGCCGGCTCAAGAGTTGAGGATGATTCCAATAACATGGCCTTTTGCAGTCTGGGGGCTTGATATGGTTGGGCCCTTCAAGAGATCCAAAAATAAACATACTCATTTACTGGTAGCTGTGGACAAGTTTACCAAGTGGGTTGAAGCAGAGCCAGTCAGTCGTTGTGATGCTGCTACAGCAGTAAAATTCCTTAAAAAGTTGATTTATCGTTTTGGCTATCCATATAGTATTATTACAGACAATGGTACTAATCTTTCCAAAGGAGTCATCAAACAGTTCTGTCAACAGGAGCACATCAGGTTGGACTTAGCATCTGTGGCGCATCCTCAGTCTAATGGACAGGCGGAACGAGCTAATCAAGAGCTGCTACGTGGCATCAAACCCCGGCTCATGGTGCCTCTACAACGCATGCCGGGTTGCTGGGAAGAAGAGTTACCCGCAGTACTTTCGAGCATATGGACCACTCCCAACAGGTCAACAGGTTACACGCCGTTTTTCCTGGTCTATGGTGCAGAGGCTGTGCTTCCAAGTGACATACGTCATGATTCTCCCCGAGTAACAGCTTACATGGAGGCTGATAATGAACAGGCTCGTCAAGATGCTCTTGATGCTCTGGAAGAAGAACGTGAACTCGCCGCGTCCAGATCAGCAATTTATCAACAAGACCTACGTCGCTATCACAGCCGTAGAGTTCGAAGCCATACCTTTCAAGAAGGCGATTTAGTGCTCCGTGTGATACAAGACTAGACAGGCATGCATAAGCTTTCGCCTTCTTGGGAAGGACCTTTCGTCATCAGCAAGAATCTCAACAACGGGTCATATTACCTGATTGATATACGTGAAGCAGATAAGTCACGCACCTCTGAGGAGGAGGGAAGCCGGCCCTGGAACATTGCGCATCTCCGGCCGTATTATACCTAAGTCACAGAATGGGTAGTATCTTTTGTACATACCTTCATCATGTATATACATATTCTGATCAATGAAATAAAGTCGGCGTCTCTGTATAAGAGAGATTGTCGTTTCGCCTCCAAATTGTGTGTTGAGTCTTTATTCTTTGATCAGCGGTTACTTGGGGGCTTCCAACTCATCGAGTTTAGCTTTAACATTCCCTTTAACCCGGCAACATGCCAAAAAAATTCTTGGTTAAACCTGCCTGTTAGCACGATGCTACTCCGACAAGGTGACTCGGTGTACGCCCGTCAAGTCAATCACAGAACATGACCCTGAATTCGTCTGAGTTAAAACACTGATTGGTCATGTAAGAGCCGGCTTTCAGAGAGATAGGATAAACCAAAAGAGGCAATAAAGCCTGCTTCATGAAAGCGAATCAGACTCGAGCTTCACAAGCTGGTCTTTAAGTCGTGCCTTAAAAGACGGCTCTTAAATTTCTGTTTTGCATCATTATTATCTTTTGCATGCATGCATACATTCATACATGGCATATGTTTTTCTTATAGTTGCTTCTTGTTTATCAACACGGCAACCTGATTGCCGGGTTATTATACCATCAATCTTATTTGGTAATCCTAACTACTCGTCTTGGCAATAAGACGGCTCTTAAATGAACTGCCTCCTGAGGCCGGGTTGTCAATCAGACATTCTTTAAAGGTAGCAACGGATTTTTATGGCTGGCAAACAGAAAGGTTACAATCATAGTGTAAACATATAGTGCGCGATGGCACTCACAGCATCCGAAAAAGTTTTATCACAGCTATTACAAGCCGCCTCAGGGCCAAAAGAAGGACAAGTGTTCTTTACAACTTTCAACATCAAATACAAGACGCTATAGTGATATGGTGGGTCGTTGGTCCTGTTCAAGGAGTTAGTTTTGCACCGGTGCTTCATCGTCAGGCACCGTCTCCTCTGCTTCTGCAGCCTGGGGGTCGTCCTCGAGCCACTGGATTGACCGCAAAGCTTCAAAAACTGAGTTGGTCGTGAACACAGGTGAAGGGTCAACGTCAGGGGCGAAAGTTTGCTTACGCGGCCGAGTCAGGGCAACTGGTTGAGGGTTCGGCGGCTCAATCCGTTCATTGGCTTCAGAGTATGCAGCTTGGTATTTGGTCAGATTTTTTTCTTCCGCCATTTGTGATGCAGCTACCCGGGTCTCTCTCACACACCGCATAAAGTCTTTCTTGGTAAATGGCGTGTCGTCGGTATTGAACTCTGGGTAGCCGCCCACTAGTTGAGCCGGATCGAGATCCGGCATGTATTCCTTGGCCCGTGCAAGGGCGGTCAATGCTCCATGATGGCAAGCCGCCTTCTTCCACTCTTGGAACCATTGTGGTACAATGGACAGCTCCTTCAGTGTATCCACAATCAGCTGGGGAGGTGACTTCGTGTTCTTGGCTGCCATGATGCAGCGTGAGCCGCCAATGTATAGCTGTTCCACGAACGAATACACCGCTTTCAGTTTTACTAAGGGAAGTTCCCCTAGGTTATGTGTCATGCGGCCTGCAATTTACAACCGAGGTGTCAGAAAATCCGGCTCAATGTATTAAGTCGGTTTACTGCAAGAGTTTGACGAATCCTGACTTACCAAAGATGGCACTGCACATTGTGGTAATCTGGCCTTTCAATGTGGCTAGTTCTTGAGCCACCGGCTCAAGCTTTGCCTTAGCCTTTTCTGCGCGCTTGACCAAGATCGCCTTTTCATTTTCAAATGATGCCTCGGCCTCTTTCCGGGTCTCTTTCATTAGGAGCAATGACTTGTGGAAGTCTGAAGACATGCTTTCAGCCTTTTCCTGCAGCTTCTTTTCTTTTTTTGCCTCCTTCTAGAAGTGGGATGCTTGTGATTCGACCTGATTCAACATGTCCTGCATGACAGTTTCACAGTTACAGGAGAAAGATAAAAGTCCCGAGCCGCCATGACGGTCGACCTAGCACTTGGGGGCTACGTGTTTTAGCACTTTTTCACATATAACAAGTCCCATGAGGATGCAAGCATTCCACATGGCACTTGGGGGCTAATGCATATGTTTTTTTCATTACATGCAGAGACCTAGGTCATCATATAATGATGCGTCGGCTCTCGGGGGCTACCGTTTGTTGTTCTATATGCACACATTATTGGAAGTCTCAGGTCATCATATCATAATGCCCCGGCCCTTGGGGGCTACATATATTGGCAGAATAGTTATTCTGCCCACACTTCCGAACTGCACGCTCAACGCGAGGGCACTGCATTTTCTGAAGCAAGAGTACTGCAATACTGAGACGAGTGAACTTCTCGTCGAAAAAATTGTACGCGACTTTTTCGGTACTGTTTTCGCTCCAGTTTTTAAACTGTTTGTCGGAATGAGGCGTGTAATATACTGTTTGAAAGCTATGGATTAGACGCAACTTTGCCATGTTGAAATTGTTTCGAGATTCCTCACGGTTTAGGAGCAGTTTCGAAAACGGTGGGCGCCCGATGAGTGGCAGCGAGCATATTTTCTCGTTTTTTCACAAACCGCTTGTCGGAATGAAGCAAATGATACGCCGTTGGAAAGATATCGTCGGGGTGCAACTTTTTCATATATATTACTTTCTCTAATTCTTTACGGTTTAAGAGCAGTTTCAAATTTACTAAACCGCGGAATTCAGTTTTTCAAAAAAATTCAATTTTTTGGTACTGTTTTCGCTCCAGTTTTTTAACCGTTTGTCGAAACGAGGCATATGATACGCCGTTGGAAAGCTACGGACGAGGCGCAATTTTCATATGTAGAATTTGTTTTGAGATTCATTACGGTTTTAAATTAATTTTGAAAATGGTGCGGCGGACGACGAGTGGCAGCGGCCGTTTTTTCGCGAATTTTTACAAACCGCTGGTCGGAATGATTCAAATGATACACTATTGGAAAGATATCGACGAGGCGCAACTTTTTCATGTGGAACACTTTCTTTAATTCCTTACGGTTTAAGAGCAGTTTTGAAATTATCGAAACGCAGCCACTCTGTTTTTCACGGACCCAAAATTGACGTGGTGAACTACATCCAATGGGCAACCGCACTGCAATCACGATTGAGAGAACTGCATCCAACAGGCAACCGCACTGCATGTTGATGCAGTTTACTGATTCTGAAACACACAATACGACGTGGGACGAGTTCATTGCACATCGATGGGAAAGTGAACCGCAACTTGAATCGAAGTGGACTACACTTTTGTTTTGTCATTTTACTTTTTCATTAAGGATTCTGGGCTGCGTGAACGGGGTGAGTGAACTGCATTAAATTTAAATTGCTTTTTTTTACTGCACACAACAATTAAATTTAAATTGCTTTTTTTTACTGCACACGGCAACATTGTGAACCGCTTGGAAAGGGACGGTTCAGAGGGGATAAGCGAAATGAAACTGCATGCTCGAGTGAAAATTAACCTTTTTTATCTCTTTGCTTTTTTAGAACCACATACGCAACTAATGCGAACAGTGGGGGGCGTCGCAAGCGAACTGCAAACATCAGGGGACAAACACAAATTTTTTGCACGCACACAGTCGTGTATGCAGTTCTCTTTTTCTTTCTTTTTCTCTTTTTGTCTAGTCTTCTCCTGTAATAAACAACAAACTGAACCGCAAAGTAACAACCGATGAAGCGAAACTGCACCCAAATGAAAAATGCGAGCTCTGAAAAATAGCAGAAACAATCCCTGCAAAAAAACTACTATCGAAACTGCACGTCGTCGGGCCGCGAGCTGCCCCCGCTGGAGATGTGGGCTACGGCAAACTTCGGCCGTGTGGATTGCACTGTGGAAGACGTCGCAACGGGTGGTGGATTTGCAGCGCGGCGAGGTGTACTGCACACCGGATAGGAGGGTGGGATGCGCCGCCATGCTGGACGTCCCGGCGTTGACGCCGCAGAGGAGGGACGAGTGGTGGCGAGGCAGTTCTTTGCCGAATCCCCACATGCCCGCGTACTGCACCGACGACCCAACCGAGCTGCAATGAGAGACATCCCGCACTGCTCGACGTCAGGTCGAGAACAACACCGAACAAAAACACTGAAAAAATGTTGGCATGGGCGCATGGCCGGGGGCAGCTGCGCGCGACGGCTTGGGGGAAGTCGCGTTGGTCGACGCCCACGACCACTCGCCATGGGGGGTGGAGCTCATCCGTGGCGCACCCGCCGGCGTGAAGTTGCAGAGCCGCGCCTCCCCAAGCATCCATTCTCCCCCGTCGTTTGTAGGAATGACGGCTGGGTTTGTGGGAGCCGGATCTGGCCGCGGGACGCCAGGACGAATATCGATCCGGCCATGGCGGAGGCAGATCCGAGAAACAGCGGGGGATGGAGGTTGGGAGAGGGGAGGCACAGGACTTGTGCTCGCCGGCGGTAGGAGGCAGTACCGGGAGGGGTGGGGCGGGTGGCGGCGCGCCACGGGGAGAAGGAGGCAGGGGTGCTCCAACATGGGGAGGAAGGAGGGCACTCCGGCACCGGGAGGAAGGAGGACAGGGCGCGACGGCCCGCAAGGAGGTGCGGTTGAAGGTGAGAGGTAGCGGGGTGGGGCGGCGCAGGAAGGTGGCCAGCGTGGTTGGCGGTGGCGAAGGAGATATGGTGGGGGAGTGGGTACGAGAGGATAAGGTGGGCTGCCGGCCGCTCCCGCGGAAGAAGGCGGGGAGGGGAGGGGCGGCGGCGCTCGGGTGGGTGTGTTGGCAGAATAAGCAAAAAGATGCTAGAATAAGGTCTTAAGGGGGTTGGTAGAATAGACCCACCCTATATATATATAACACCTAGCCTTATTCTGCTAACACTTCCCACCCCGACCCGAAAACAAAAAAGAGTCAACGCACCCACCCCCTCCCACGTTCTATTACTGCCCGACCCAACCCCTCCCACCTTCTTCCTCCTCCGCGCCCAATCCCCTCCTTCCCTACCTTCTTCCTCCCCAGCCGCGCCATGGCCCTGCTGATGGAAATATGCCCTAGAGGCAATAATAAAGTTGTTATTATTTTATATTTCCTTGTTCATGATAAAGGTTTATTATTCATGCTAGAATTGTATTGACCGGAAACTTAAATACATGTGTGAATACATAAACAAATACCGTGTCCCTAGTGAGCCTCTACTAGACTAGCTCGTTGAGCAAAGATGGTTAAGGTTTCCTAACCATAGACATGAGTTGTCATTTGATAACGGGATCACATCATTAGGAGAATGATGTGATGGACAAGACCCATCCGTTAGCTTAGCATATGATCGTTCTGTTTATTGCTACTGCTTTCTTGAATGTCAAATACATGTTCCTCAGACCATGAGATCATGCAACTCCCGGATACCAGAGGAATACCTTGTGTGCTATCAAACGTCACAACGTAACTGGGTGATCATAAAGATGCTCTACAGGTATCTCCGAAGGTGTCCGTTGAGTTGGCATGGATCGAGACTGGGATTTGTCACTCCGTGTTTCGGAGAGGTATCTCTGGGCCCTCTCGGTAATGCACATCATAAGAAGCTTGCAAGCAAAGTGACTAAGGAGTTAGTTACGGGATGATGTATTGCGGAACGAGTAAAGAAACTTGCCGGTAATGAGATTGAACTAGGTATGGAGATACCGACGATCGAATCTCGGGCAAGTAACATACCGACGGACAAAGGGAATTACGTATGTTGTCATTGCGGTTCGACCGATAAGATCTTCGTGGAATATGTAGGAACCAATATGAGCATCCAGGTTCCGCTATTGGTTATTGACCGGAGAGGCATCTCAGTCATGTCTACATCATTCCCGAACCCGTAGGGTCCGCACGCTTAACGTTCGTTGACGATATAGTGTTATATGAGTTATGTGAATTGGTAACCGAATGTTGTTCGGAGTCCCGGATGAGATCCCGGACGTCACGAGGAGTCTCGGAATGGTCGAGAGGTAAAGATTTATATATGGGAAGTCATATTTTGGGTTCCGGAAAAAGGTGCAGTTTTTCGGTATTGTACCGGGAAGCTTCCAGAAGGTTCCGGAGGATTCCGGAGGGGTCCGGAAGTCCACAAGTGGGTCCACCACATCCCAAGGGCTGGCATGGGCTAAGGGGAGGCGCCCTGGCCTTATTGGGCCAGGCGCACCAAGTCCTCAAAAGCCGACGCAGCTAGGGAAGGAAAAAAGGAGAGTCCTAGTAGGAATAGGATTGGACTTTGGAGTCCAAGTCCACGTGTGTACTATTCACATGGTACTGTTCATGTGGTACTGTTCACGTGGCACTATTCCTTCTACTCCAAGCCCCTACACATATATAAATAGAGGAGAGGGGGCGCCCCAAACAAGACACAACATTGTCTTACCCGTGTGCGGCGCCCACCTCCACAGTTCCGTCCCTCGGTCATATTTTCGCAGTACTTGGGCGAAGCCCTGCGGAGATAGCATCACCATCACCGTCACCACGCCGTCGTGCTGCCGGAACTCATCTACTACCTCGCCGTCTTGCTGGATCAAGAAGTCGAGGACGTCACCGAGCTGAACGTGTGCTGAACGCGGAGGTGCCGTACGTTCGGTGCTCGGTCGGTTGGATCGTGAAGTTGTTCGACGACATCAACCGCGTTGTTCTAACGCTTCCGCTTACGGTCTACGAGGGTACGTAGACACACTCCCCCTCTCGTAGCTATGCATCTCCATGGATAGATCTTGCGTGTGCGTAGAAATTTTTTGTTTTCCATGCAACGTTCCCCAACAGTGGCATCATGAGCCAGGTCTATGCGTAGATGATATGCACGAGTAGAACACAAAGAGTTGTGGGCGGTGATCGTCATACTGCTTACCACCAACGTCTTATTTTGATTCGGCGGTATTGTAAGATGAAGCGGCCCGGACCAACCTTACATGTCCACGTACATGAGACCGGTTCCACCGACAGACATGCAACTTTTTTGCATAAAGGTGGCTGGCGGGTGTATGTTTCTCCTACTTTAGTTGAATCAAATTTGACTGCGGCCGGTCCTTGTTGAAGGTTAAAACAGCAAACTTGATAAATCACCGTTGTGGTTTTGTGCCGTAGGTAAGAACGGTTCTTGCTAGGAGCCCGTAGCAGCCACGTAAAACTTGCAACAACAAAGTAGAGGACGTCTAACTTGTTTTTGCAGGGTATGCTGTGATGTGATATGGTCAAGACATGATGTGATATACGTTATTGTATGAGATGATCATGTTTTGTAATTAATCGGCAACCAGCGGGAGCCTTATGGTTGTCTCTTTATTGTATGAAATGCAAGCGCCATGTAATTGCTTTACTTTATCGCTATGTGTTAGCAATAGTTGTAGAAGCAATAGTTGGCGAGACGACCACGACGCAACGATGGAGATCAAGGTGTCGAGCCGGTGACGATGGAGATCATGACGATGCTTTGGAGATGGAGATCAAAAGCACAAGATGATGATGGCCATATCATGTCACATATTTTGATTGCATGTGATGTTTATCCTTTATGCATCTTTTTTTTCTTAGAATGACGGTAGCATTATAAGATGATCCCTTCACTAAATTTCAAGATAAAAGTGTTCTCCCCGAGTATGCACCGTTGCCAAAGTTCATCGTTTCAAAGCACCTCGTGATGATCGGGTGTGATAGATTCTACGTTCACATACAACGGGTGTAAGCCAGTTTTACACAAGCAGAATACTTGGGTTAAACTTGACGAGCCTAGCATCTACAGACATGGTCTCGGAACATTGGAGACCGAAAGGTCGAACATGAGTCGTATAGTAGATATGATCAACATGGAGATGTTCACCATTGATGACTATCCCATCTCACGTGATGATCGGACATGGGCTAGTTGATTTGGATCATGTATCCCTTAGTTAACTTGAGGGATGTTAATTTAAGTGGGAGTTCATTAGTAATTTGATTAATTGAACTTAATTTATCATGAACTTAGTCCTGATAGTCTTTGCAAATTATGTTGTAGATCAATAGCTCGCGTTGTAGCTCCCCTGTTTTTTATACGTTCCTAGAGAAAGCTTAGTTGAAAGATGATGGTAGCAATTACACGGATAGGGTCCGTAACTTGAGGATTATCCTTATTGCTGCACAGAAGGATTATGTCCTTGATGCACCGCTAGGTGATGGACCTGCTGCAGGAGCTTCTGCAGACGTTGTGAATGCCTGGCAGGCTTGATCTGATGACTACTCGATAGTTCAGTGTGCCATGCTCTACGGCTTAGAACCAGGACTACAAAACCGTTTTGAACGCCATGGAGCATATGAGATGTTCCAGTAGCTAAAATTGATATTTCAAGCCAATGCCCGGGTTGAGAGATATGAAGTCTCCAACAAGTTCTCCAGCTGTAAGATGGAGGAGAACAGTTCTGTCAGTGAACACATACTCAGAATGTCTGGATACCACAACCACTTGACTCAGCTGGGAATTGATCTTCCAGTTGAGAGTGTTATTGACAGAGTTCTTCAGTCACTGCCACCAAGCTATAAAGGCTTCGTGATAAACTATAATATGCAAGGGATGGAGAAGACAATTCCCGAGCTCTTCGCAATGCTGAAATCGGCGGAGGTAGAAATCAAGAAGGAGCATCAAGTGTTGATGGTTAACAAGACCACTAGTTTCAAGAAAAAGGGCAAGGGAAAGAAGGGGGACTTCAAGAAGAACGGCAAGCAAGCTGCCGCTCCCACGAAGAAACCCAAAGTTGGACCCAAGCCTGAAACTGAGTGCTTCTACTGCAAAGGAACTGGTCACTGGAAGCGGAACTGCCCCAAGTATTTGGCGGATAAGAAGGATGGCAAAGTGAACAAAGGTATATTTGATATACATGTTATTGATATGTGTTGGAAATATGCCCTAGAGGCAATAATAAATTAGTTATTATTATATTTCCTTGTTCATGATAATCGTTTATTATCCATGCTATAATTGTATTGATTGGAAACTCAAATACATGTGTGGGTACATAGACAACACTGTGTCCCTAGTAAGCCTCTAGTTGACTAGCTCGTTGATCAAAGATGGTTAAGGTTTCCTAGCCATAGACATGAGATGTCATTTGATAACGGGATCACATCATTAGGAGAATGATGTGATGGACAAGACCCAAACTATAAACGTAGCATATGATCGTGTCAGTTTATTGCTATTGTTTTCTGCATGTCAAGTATCTGTTCCTATGACCATGAGATCATGCAACTCCCTAACATCGGAGGAATACCTTGTGTGTATCAAACGTCGCAATGTAACTGGGTGACTATAAAGGTGCTCTACAGGTATCTCCGAGGATGTCTGTTGGGTTGGCATTGATCAAGACTGGGATTTGTTACTCCGTGTGACGGAGAGGTATCTCAGGGCCCACTCGGTAATACAACATCACAATGAGCCTTGCAAGCAATGTGACTAAAGTGTTAGCCACGAGATCTTGTATTACGGAACGAGTAAAGAGACTTGCCGGTAACGAGATTGAACTAGGTATAGAGATACCGACGATCGAATCTCGGGCAAGTAACATACCGAAGAACAAAGGGAACAATATACGGGATTAACTGAATCCTTGACATAGAGGTTCGACCGATAAAGATCTTCGTAGAATATGTAGGAGCCAATATGGGCATCCAGGTCCCACTATTGGTTATTGATCGTAGAGGTGTCTCGGTCATGTCTACATAGTTCTCGAACCCGCAGGGTCTACACACTTAATGTTTGGTGACGATTAGTATAGTTGAGTTATTTTGTAGGTGACCGAAGGTTGTTCGGAGTCCCGGATAAGATCCCGGACATGAGAGGATCTCCGGAAGAGTCCGGAGGTAAAGATTGATATATGTGATAATAGTGTTTTGATCTCCGGAAGGGTTCCGGAATTCACCGGAAGGGGTTCCGGATGTTTACCGAAGTGTTCGGGTGCAGCAACACTTTATATGAACCAAAGGGGTAAAGCCCACGAGGTATTGGAAAGTGCAGAAGGAAGTTTTGCTGCTGCCTTAAGCGGTACTACCGCTGGTAAGGCAGTACTACCGCGTAAGCGGTACTACCGCTTGTGTGAAGCGGTACTACCGCTCGTGAGCGGTACTACCGCTTGTGCGCGGTACTACAGGGATCCGAGTTGGACTCTTTCCCTGCGGGCCAAACCGACCTTGTGCGGGCAAAACCGACCTGGAGGAGGCTTTTACTCCAAGTTTAGACCCCAAGGATCAACATATAAATAGAGGGGCAGGGCTAGCACACGGGTGACATCAAGATTTCCCAAGCCGTGTGTCGGCAACCCTAACCCTCTAGTTCTCCCGTCATAATCTCCGTAGTGCTTGGCGAAGCCCTGTAGAGATTGTTCCTCACCATCATCACCACGCCGTCGTGCTGCCGGAACTCATCTACTACTTCACCATCACTCGCTGGATCGAGGAGGTGAAGGCGTCATCAAGCCGTACGTGTGTTGAACGCGGAGGTGCCGTCCGTTCGGCACTAGTTCGTGATCGGATCGAGGGACGACTTGCGATTTGGATCGCGGAGACGTTCGACTACATCAACCGCGTTTCTTAACGCTTCCGCTTAGCGATCTACAAGGGTATGTAGATTCACTCTCCCTCTCGTAGATGCTCATCACCATGGATAGATCTTGTGTGTGCGTAGGAAAATTCTTGTTTCCCATGCAACGTTCCCCAACAGTGGTATTAGAGCTAGGTCTATGCGTAGATGAGATCTCGAGTAGAACACAAACGAGTTGTGGGCGTGGGTGTATACATATTGCTTGCCGTTACTAGTTGATACTTGATTCGGCGGTATTGTGAGATGAAGCGGCCCGGACCGACATTACGCGTATGCTTACGCGAGACAGGTTCCTTCAACTGACATGTAACTTCGTTGCATAAAGATGGCTAGCGGGTGTCTGTCTCTCTCACTTTAGTTGAATCGATTTCAATGAAGAGGGTTCTTTTAGAAGATCAAAAAGCAATCACTACACCACGTTGTGGTTTTGCGTAGGTAAGAACGGTTCTTGCAAACCCGTAGCAGCCACGTAAAACTTGCAACAACAATTAGAGGACGTCTAACTTGTTTTTGCAGGGTATGTTGTGATGTGATATGGCCAATTACATGATGAGATATATGTGATGTATGAGATGATCATGTGTTGTATAGAATATCACGACTTGCATGTCGATGAGTACGGCAACTGGCAGGAGCCATAGAGTTGTCTTTAATTATTTTCGCCGTTTTGCTTTACTTTATCTCTATGAGTTAGCAATAGTCGTGGAAGCAACAGTCGGAGCGACAACCTCATGGCGACACGTTGATGGAGATCAAGATGATGGAGATCATGGTGTCATGCCAGTGACGATGGAGATCATGCCGGTGCTTTGGAGATGGAGATCAAAAGCACGAGTTCATGGCCATATCATGCCACTTATGATTTGCATGTGATGTTAATCCTTTTATGCATCTTATTTTGCTTAGGACGACGGTAGCATTATAAGGTGATCCCTCACTTAAATTTCAAGATAAATTGTATTCTCCCCGAGTGTGCACCGTTGCAAAAGTTCGTCGTTTCGAGACACGCCGTGATGATCGGGTGTGATAGACTCTACGTTCACATACAACGGGTGTAAGCCATGTTGCACGTGCGGAACACTCGGGTTAAACTTGACGAGCCTAGCATGTACAGACATGGCCTCGGAACACAAGAGACCGAAAGGTCGAACATGAGTCATATAGTAGATATGATCAACATGAAGATGTTCACCATTGAAACCACCTCAACTCACGTGATGATCGGACTTGAGTTGGTGGATTTGGATCATGTTACACTCGAATGACCGGAGGGATGTCAATTTGAGTGGGAGTTTTTAAGTAATATGATTAACTAAACTCATTATCTAGAACAATAGTCTAAGTTGTCTTTGCTATATTTATGTTGTAGATCATGGCTCGCGCAGTAGCACCCCTGAATTTTAATGCGTTCCTAGAGAAAGCTAAGTTGAAAGATGATGGAAGTAACTTTGTGGACTGGGCCCGTAATCTAAGGATTATCCTTACGGCTTCCCAGAAGGCTTATGTCCTTGATGCACCGCTTGGTGATCCACCCGCTCCAGTTGAGTCTCTAGACGTTGTGAACGCCTGGCAGGCTCGTTCTGAAGATTACTCAATAGTTCAATGTGCAATATTGTATGGCTTAGAACCGGGACTTCAAAGACGTTTTGAACGTCATGGAGCATATGAGATGTTCCAGGAGTTGAAGTTTATCTTTCCGAAGAATGCCCCGATCGAGAGATATGAGATCTCCGATAAGTTCTATGCTTGCAAGATGGAGGAGAACGGGTCTATCAGTGATCACGTGCTCAGAATGTCTGGGTACTCCACCCGTCTGGCTGAATTGGGGATGCCCCTTCCGCCAGAGGCTATCACTGACAGAGTTCTTCAATCATTGCCACCTAGCTACAAGAGCTTCGTGTTGAACTATAACATGCACGGGATGAACAAGTCAGTCGCTGAGCTGTTTGCGATGCTGAAAGCCGCTGAGTCTGAAATTCAGAAGGAGCATCAAGTGTTGATGGTCAATAAAACCACTAGTTTCAAGAAAAATGGCAAGGGTAAGAAGGGTAACTCCAAGAAGAGTGGCAAAGCAGTTGCTCCTCTCGTGAAGAAACCCAAGGCTGGACCCAAACCAGAAACTGTGTGTTTTCATTGCAAGGGAACTGGACACTGGAAGCGGAACTGCCCCAAGTATTTGGCTGACAAGAAGGCGGCCAACAACAAACAAGGTATATATGATATACATGTTATTGATGTGTACCTTACCAACTCTCGTTGTAGTGCCTAGGTATTTGATACCGGTGCGGTTGCTCATATTTGCAACTCAAAACAGGAACTGCGGAATAGACGGAGGCTGGCAAAGGACGAAGTGACGATGCGCGTGGGAAATGGTTCCAAGGTTGATGTGATCGCCGTCGGCACGCTCGCTCTTCGATTACCATCGGGATTAGTGATGAACCTGAATAAATGTTATTTGGTGCCTGCGTTAAGCATGAACATTATATCTGGATCTTGTTTATTGCGAGACGGTTACTCATTTAAATCAGAGAATAATGGTTGTTCTATTTATATGAGTAATATCTTTTATGGTCATGCACCCAATGTGAGGGGTTTATTCTTATTGAATCTCGATAGTAATGATACACATGTTCATAACATTGATGCCAAAAGATGTAGAATTGATAATGATAATACCACTTTCTTGTGGCACTGCCGTTTAGGTCATATTGGCGTAAAACGCATGAGGAAGCTCCATGCTGATGGACTTTTGGAGTCACTTGATTTTGAATCACTTGACACATGTGAGCCATGCCTCATGGGCAAGATGACTAAAACGCCGTTCTCTGGTACAATGGAACGGGCAAGTAACTTATTGGAAATCATACATACTGATGTGTGCGGTCCGATGAGTATTGAGGCGCGCGGTGGTTATCGTTACTTTCTCACCTTCACTGATGACTTAAGTAGATATGGGTATATTTACTTAATGAAACACAAGTCTGAAACATTTGAAAAGTTCAAACAATTTCAGAGTGAAGTTGAGAATCATCGTAACAAGAAGATTAAATTCCTACGATCTGATCGAGGAGGAGAATATCTGAGTTATGAGTTTGGCAGTCACTTAAGACAATGTGGAATTGTTTCACAACTGACACCGCCTGGAACACCACAGCGTAATGGTGTGTCCGAACGTCGTAATCGAACCTTATTGGATATGGTGCGATCTATGATGTCTCTTGCTGATTTGCCACTATCGTTTTGGGGTTATGCATTAGAGACAGCTGCATTCACTTTAAATAGGGCACCATCGAAATCCGTTGAGACGACGCCATATGAACTTTGGTTTGGCAAGAAGCCAAAGCTGTCGTTTCTTAAAGTTTGGGGATGTGATGCTTATGTCAAAAAGCTTCAGCCTGAAAAGCTGGAACCCAAAGCGGAGAAATGCGTCTTCATAGGATACCCAAAAGAGACAGTTGGGTATACCTTCTACCTCAAATCCGAAGGCAAAGTGTTTGTCGCTAAAAACGGAACATTTCTTGAGAAAGAGTTTCTCTCGAAAGAATTGAGTGGGAGGAAGATAGAACTTGATGAGGTTGTTGAACCTTTACTTCAACCTGAAAGTAGCGCAACGCAGAAAGATGTTTCTGTAGAGCCTACATCAGCTGAAGAGGAAGTTAATGATGATGATCATGAAGCTTTGGATCAAGTTACTATCGAACCTCGTAGGTCGACAAGGACGCGTACTGCTCCTGAGTGGTACGGCAACCCTGTCTTAGAGGTCATGTTGTTGGACAACGATGAACCTACGAGCTATGAAGAAGCGATGATGGGCCCGGATTCCGAGAAGTGGTTAGAGGCCATGAAATCCGAGATGGGATCCATGTATGAAAACAAAGTATGGACTTTGGAAGTATTACCTGAAGGGCATAAGGCCATTCAGAACAAATGGATCTTTAAGAGGAAGACGGACGCGGACGGTAATGTCACCGTCTATAAAGCTCGACTTGTGGCAAAGGGTTTTTCACAAGTTCAAGGAGTTGACTACGATGAGACCTTCTCACCCGTAGCGATGCTTAAGTCCGTCAGAATCATGTTAGCAATAGCTGCCTTTTTCAATTATGAAATTTGGCAGATGGATGTCAAAACAGCGTTCCTTAACGGTTTCCTTAAGGAAGAGTTGTATATGATGCAACCAGAAGGTTTTGTCGATCCAGAGAATGCTGACAAAGTTTGCAAACTCCAGCGATCCATTTATGGACTGGTGCAAACATCTCGGAGTTGGAATCTTCGCTTTGATGAGGTGATCAAAGCGTTCGAGTTTATACAAGTTTACGGAGAAGCTTGTATTTACAAGAAAGTGAGTGGGAGCTCTATAGCGTTTCTAATATTATATGTGGATGACATATTGCTGATTGGAAACAATATAGAAATGTTGGAAAGCGTGAAGGAATATTTGAACAAGAGTTTTTCAATGAAGGACCTAGGAGAAGCTGCTTTCATATTAGGCATCAAGATCTATAGAGATAGATCAAGACGCTTAATAGGACTTTCACAAAGCACATACCTTGAGAAGGTTTTGAAGAAGTTCAAAATGGATCAGTCCAAGAAGGGGTTCTTGCCTGTTTTGCAAGGGGTGAAGTTGAGTAAGACTCAATTCCCAGTGACTACAGAAGATAGAGAAAAGATGAGTGTCATCCCCTATGCTTCAGCCATAGGCTCTATCATGTATGCAATGCTGTGCACAAGACCTGATGTCAGCCTTGCCATAAGTATGGTCGGAAGGTTTCAAAGTGATCCAGGATGGAACACTGGACGGCGGTCAAGAATATCCTGAAGTACCTGAAAAGGACTAAGGACATGTTTCTCGTTTATGGAGGTGATCAAGAGGTCGTCGTAAAGGGTTACGTCGATGCAAGCTTTGACACTGATCCGGATGACTCTAAGTCGCAAACCGGATACGTGTTTATTCTTAATGGGGGTGCGGTTAGCTGGTGCAGTTCCAAGCAAAGCGTGGTAGCTGATTCTACATGCGAAGCGGAGTACATCGCTGCCTCGGAGGCGGCGAAGGAAGGTGTCTGGATGAAGGGGTTCATGACAGATCTTGGAGTAGTGCCTAGTGCGCTTAACCCAATGACTCAGTTTTGTGATAATACTGGTGCCATTGCTCTAGCCAAGGAACCAAGATTTCACAAGAGGACCAGACACATAAAGCGACGTTTCAATTCCATCCGCGATTACATCAAGGAGGACGACATAAATATTTGCAAAGTACACACGGATCTAAATGTTGCAGATCCGATGACTAAACCTCTTCCAAGGGCTAAACATGAACAACACCAGAACTGCATGGGTGTTCGATTCATTACAATGTAAATCACATAGTGATGTGAACTAGATTATTGACTCTAGTGCAAGTGGGAGACTGTTGGAAATATGCCCTAGAGGCAATAATAAATTAGTTATTATTATATTTCCTTGTTCATGATAATCGTTTATTATCCATGCTATAATTGTATTGATTGGAAACTCAAATACATGTGTGGGTACATAGACAACACCGTGTCCCTAGTAAGCCTCTAGTTGACTAGCTCGTTGATCAAAGATGGTTAAGGTTTCCTAGCCATAGACATGAGATGTCATTTGATAACGGGATCACATCATTAGGAGAATGATGTGATGGACAAGACCCAAACTATAAACGTAGCATATGATTGTGTCAGTTTATTGCTATTGTTTTCTGCATGTCAAGTATCTGTTCCTATGACCATGAGATCATGCAACTCCCTAACATCGGAGGAATACCTTGTGTGTATCAAACGTCGCAACGTAACTGGGTGACTATAAAGGTGCTCTACAGGTATCTCCGAGGATGTCTGTTGGGTTGGCATGGATCAAGACTGGGATTTGTTACTCCGTGTGACGGAGAGGTATCTCAGGGCCCACTCGGTAATACAACATCACAATGAGCCTTGCAAGCAATGTGACTAAAGTGTTAGCCACGAGATCTTGTATTACGGAACGAGTAAAGAGACTTGCCGGTAACGAGATTGAACTAGGTATAGAGATACCGACGATCGAATCTCGGGCAAGTAACATACCGAAGAACAAAGGGAACAGTATACGGGATTAACTGAATCCTTGACATAGAGGTTCGACCGATAAAGATCTTCGTAGAATATGTAGGAGCCAATATGGGCATCCAGGTCCCGCTATTGGTTATTGATCGTAGAGGTGTCTCGGTCATGTCTACATAGTTCTCGAACCCGCAGGGTCTACACACTTAACGTTTGGTGACGATTAGTATAGTTGAGTTATTTTGTTGGTGACCGAAGGTTGTTCGGAGTCCCGGATAAGATCCCGGACATGACGAGGATCTCCGGAAGAGTCCGGAGGTAAAGATTGATATATGTGATAATAGTGTTTTGATCTCCGGAAGGGGTTCCGGATGTTTACCGAAGTGTTCGGGTGCAGCAACACTTTATATGAACCAAAGGGGTAAAGCCCACGAGGTATTGGAAAGTGCAGAAGGAAGTTTTGCTGCTGCCTTAAGCGGTACTACCGCTGGTAAGGCAGTACTACCGCGTAAGTGGTACTACCGCTTGTGTGAAGCGGTACTACCGCTTGTGTGAAGCGGTACTACCGCTCAAGCGGTACTACCGCTCGTGAGCGGTACTACCGCTTGTGCGCGGTACTGCAAGGATCCGAGTTGGACTCTTTCCCTGCGGGCCAAACCGACCTTGTGCGGGCAAAACCGACCTGGAGGAGGCTTTTACTCCAAGTTTAGACCCCAAGGATCAACATATAAATAGAGGGGCAGGGCTAGCACACGGGTGACATCAAGATTTCCCAAGCCGTGTGTCGGCAACCCTAACCCTCTAGTTCTCCCGTCATAATCTCCGTAGTGCTTGGCGAAGCCCTGCAGAGATTGTTCCTCACCATCATCACCACGTCGTCGTGCTGCCGGAACTCATCTACTACTTCACCATCGCTCGCTGGATCGAGGAGGTGAAGGTGTCATCAAGCCGTACGTGTGTTGAACGCGGAGGTGCCGTCCGTTCGGCACTAGTTCGTGATCGGATCGAGGGACGACTTGCGATTTGGATCGCGGAGACGTTCGACTACATCAACCGCGTTTCTTAACGCTTCCGCTTAGCGATCTACAAGGGTATGTAGATTCACTCTCCCTCTCGTAGATGCTCATCACCATGGATAGATCTTGTGTGTGCGTAGGAAAATTCTTGTTTCCCATGCAACGTTCCCCAACAATATGTACCTCACTAGTGCTCGTAGCAGCGTCTGGGTATTTGATACCGATTCAGTTGCTAATATTAGTAACTTGAAGCAGGAGCTGCAGAGTAACGGAGACTAGCTGAGGGCGAGGTGACGATATGTGTTGGAAGTGTCTCCAAGATTGATATGATCAATATCGACACGCTCGTAATACCTTCGGGATTAGTAATAAACCTAAATAATGGTTATTTGGTGCTTGCGTTGAGCATAAAACATTATATCTGGATATTGTTTATTAAAAGACGGTTATTCATTTAAGTCAGAGAATAATGGTTATTCTGTTTATATGAATAATATCCCTCGTGATCATGCACCCTTGTGAATGGTTTATTCTTGTTGAATCTCGATCGTAGTGATACACATATTCATAATATTGATGCCAAAAGATGCAAAGTTGATAATGATAGTGCAACATACTTGTGGCACTGCCGTTTAGGTCATATTGGTGAAAAGCGCATGAAGAAACTCCATGCTGATGGACTTTTGGAATCTCTTGATTATGAATCATTTGATACTTGCGAACCATGCCTCATGGGCAAGATGACTAAAACTCCGTTCTCCGGAACAATGGAGCGAGCTACTGATTTGTTGGAAATAATACATACCGATGTATGCGGTCCGATGAATGTTGAAGCACGCGGCGGGTATCGTTATTTTCTAACCTTCACAGATGATTTGAGTAGGTATGGGTATATCTACTTGATGAAACACAAGTCTGAAACATTTGAAAAGTTCAAAGAATTTCAGAGTGAAGTAGAGAATCATCGTAACAAGAAAATAAAGTTTCTACGATCCGATCGTGGAGGCGAATATTTGAGTTACGAGTTTGGCCTTCATTTAAGAAAATGTGGAATTGTTTCACAACTCATGCCACCTGGAACACCACAGCGTAATGGTGTGTCTGAACGTCGTAACCGTACTTTATTGGATATGATGCGTTCTATGATGTCTCTTACCGATTTGCCACTATCGTTTTGGGGTTATGCATTAGAGACAGCTGCATTCACGTTAAATAGGGCACCGTCTAAATCCATTGAGATGACACCGTATGAACTGTGGTTTGGCAAGAAACCTAAGCTATCATTTTTTAAAGTTTGGAGATGTGATGCTTATGTGAAAAAGCTTCAACCTGATAAGCTCGAACCCAAAGCGGAGAAGTGCGTCTTCATAGGATACCCTAAAGAAACAATTGGGTACACCTTCTACCACAGATCCGAAGGCAAGGTCTTTGTTGCCAAGAATGGGTCCTTTCTAGAGAAGGAGTTTCTCTCGAAAGAAGTGAGTGGGAGGAAAGTAGAACTTGATGAGGTAATTGTGCCTTCTCTCGAATTGGAAAGTAGCTCATCAGAGAAAACCGTTCCCGTGATGCCTACACCAATAAGAGAGGAAGATAATGGTGAAGATCATGAAACTTCAGATCAAGTTACTACTGAACCTCGTAGGTCGACCAGAGTACGTTCCGCACCAGAGTGGTACGGTAATCCTGTTCTGGAAGTCATGTTGTTAGACAACGGCGAACCTACGAACTATGAAGAAGCTATGATGAGCCCAGATTCCGACAAATGGCTTGAGGTCATGAAATCTGAGATAGGATCCATGTATGAGAACAAAGTATGGACTTTGGTGGACTTGCCCGATGATCGGCAAGCCATTGAGAATAAATGGATTTTTAAGAGGAAGACAAACGATGATGGTAATATCACTGTCTACAAAGCTCGACTTGTCGCGAAAGTTTTTTGACAAGTTCAAGGGGTTGACTACGATGAGACTTTCTCACCCGTAGCGATGCTTAAGTCTGTCCAAATCATGTTAGCAATTGCCGCATTTTATGATCTGGCAAATGGATGTCAAAACTGCATTCCTTAATGGTTTTCTCAAAGAAGAGTTGTATATGATGCAACCAGAAGGTTTTGTCGATCCTAAGGGTGCTAACAAAGTGTGCAAGCTCCAGCGATCCATCTATGGACTGGTGCAAGCATCTCGGAGTTGGAATATACGCTTTGATGAGGTGATCAAAGCATATGGTTTTGTACAGACTTACGGTGAAGCCTGTATTTACAAGAAAGTGAGTGGGAGCTCTGTAGCATTTCTAATATTATATGTGGATGACATATTGTTGATTGGAAATGATATAGAATTTCTGGATGGCATAAAAGGATACTTGAATGAAAGACCTCGGTGAAGTTGCTTATATATTGGGCATCAAGATCTATAGAGATAGATCAAGACGCTTGATAAGACTTTCAATGAGTACATACCTTGACAAGATTTTGAAGGAGTTCAAAATGGATCAGTCAAAGAAGGAGTTCTTGCCTGTATTGTAACGTGTAAAGTTGAGTAAGACTCAAAGCTCGACCACGGCAGAAGATAGAGAGAGAATGAAAGTCATTCCCTATGCCTCAGCCATAGGTTCTATAATGTATGCCATGCTGTGTACCACACCTAATGTGTGCCTTGCCACGTGTCTGGCAAAGGGGGTACAAGAGTGATCCAGGAGTGGATCACTGGACAGCGGTCAAAATTATCCTTAGTAACTAAAGGACTAAGGAAATGTTTCTCGATTATGGAGGTGATAAAGAGTTCGTCGTAAAGGGTTACGTCGATGCAAGCTTTGACACCAATCTGGATATTTCTAAGTAGCAAACCGGATACGTATAATGGAGCAGTCATTTGGAATAGCTCCAAGTAAAGCGTGATAGCAGCATCTACAGTATGACATAAGGATTTGCAAAGTACACATGGGTCTGAATATTGCAGACCCATTGACTAAAATTCTCTCTCACAAGCAAAACATGATCTCACCTTAGAACTCTTTGAGTGTTAATCACATGGTGATGTGAACTAGATTATTGACTCTAGTGAACTCTTGGGTGTTAATCACATGGCGATGTGAACTAGATTATTGACTCTAGTGCAAGTGGGAGACTGATGGAAATATGCCCTAGAGGCAATAATAAAGTTGTTATTATTTTATATTTCCTTGTTCATGATAAAGGTTTATTATTCATGCTAGAATTGTATTGACCAGAAACTTAAATACATGTGTGAATACATAAACAAATATCGTGTCCCTAGTGAGCCTCTACTAGACTAGCTCGTTGATCAAAGATGGTTAAGGTTTCCTAACCATAGACATGAGTTGTCATTTGATAACGGGATCACATCATTAGGAGAATGATATGATGGACAAGACCCATCCGTTAGCTTAGCATATGATCGTTCTGTTTATTGCTACTGCTTTCTTGAATGTCAAATACATGTTCCTCAGACCATGAGATCATGAAACTCCCGGATACCGGAGGAATACCTTGTGTGCTATCAAACGTCACAACGTAACTGGGTGATCATAAAGATGCTCTACAGGTATCTCCGAAGGTGTCCGTTGAGTTGGCATGGATCGAGACTGGGATTTGTCACTCCGTGTTTCGGAGAGGTATCTCTGGGCCCTCTCGGTAATGCACATCATAAGAAGCTTGCAAGCAAAGTGACTAAGGAGTTAGTTACGGGATGATGTATTGCGGAATGAGTAAAGAAACTTGCCGGTAACGAGATTGAACTAGGTATGGAGATATCGACGATCGACTCTCGGGCAAGTAACATACCGACGGACAAAGGGAATTACGTATGTTGTCATTGCGGTTCGACCGATAAGATCTTCGTGGAATATGTAGGAACCAATATGAGCATCCAGGTTCCGCTATTGGTTATTGACCGGAGAGGTGTCTCAGTCATGTCTACATCATTCCCGAACCCGTAGGGTCCGCACGCTTAACGTTCGTTGACGATATAGTGTTATATGAGTTATGTGAATTGGTAACCGAATGTTGTTCGGAGTCCCGGATGAGATCCCGGACGTCACGAGGAGTCTCGGAATGGTCGAGATGTAAAGATTTATATATGGGAAGTCATATTTTGGGTTCCGAAAAAAGGTGCAGTTTTTTCGGTATTGTACCGGGAAGCTTCCAGAAGGTTCCGGAGGATTCCGGAGGGGTCCGGAAGTCCACAAGTGGGTCCACCACGTCTCAAGGGCTGGCATGGGCTAAGGGGAGGCACCCTGACCTTATTGGGCCAGGCGCACCAAGTCCTCAAAAGCCCACGTAGCTAGGGAAGGAAAAAAGGAGAGTCCTAGTAGGAATAGGATTGGACTTTGGAGTCCAAGTCCACGTGTGTACTATTCACACGGTACTGTTCACGTGGCACTATTCCTTCTACTCCAAGCCCCTACACATATATAAATAGAGGAGAGGGGGCGCCCCAAACAAGACACAACATTGTCTTACCCGTGTGCGGTGCCCCCCTCCACAGTTCCGTCCCTCGGTCATATTTTCGCAGCACTTGGGCGAAGCCCTGCGGAGATAGCATCACCATCACCGTCACCACGCCGTCGTGCTGCCGGAACTCATCCACTACCTCGCCGTCTTGCTGGATCAAGAAGTCGAGGACGTCACCGAGCTGAACGTGTGCTGAACGCGGAGGTGCCGTACGTTCGGTGCTCGGTCGGTTGGATCGTGAAGTTGTTCGACGACATCAACCGCGTTGTTCTAACGCTTCCGCTTACGGTCTATGAGGGTACGTAGACACACTCCCCCTCTCGTAGCTATGCATCTCCATGGATAGATCTTGCGTGTGCGTAGAAATTTTTTGTTTTCCATGCAACGTTCCCCAACTCCTGCCTCCCCGCAGATCCACTCTCCCCCCCCTCCACCGACCAGCCTTCGGCCGCACCTAACCCCGCCGACACCTCGCCGGCCATGCTGCGCCCCTGACCCGCGCAACGGTGGCCACCTTCCAGCAGCGAACAGGCCGCCGCCCAACGGATCTCACCGGATCTAGCCGCCACCAGCCCGGGGCGCGGCCATCAGCACCGGATCCATTGGCTAGGCTCCCTACCCCGCCGTCCAGCACCCTCCATGGCCGATCTATCACCACCAGCGACTGCTCCCCTGCCCCCCTTCCTCGCCTACCCACGGCGTGAGCATGCGGGCGCCCCTATCCCCTGCAGCGGCATCAATAAATTCCCGGTGCGGCTGTCGTGTAGGTTGACTGGCGCTGCAGCTCTCCCTCCTCACCCGTGCAGTTCGCCAGTGACGCTCCCCTCCACGACTCCCGGCATCCAGCTCAATCACATGCCGATGCCTCCCTCCCCTCTGCATCTGCCTCCACCCGAGGGGTCCTCTTCAATCCATGCTCGCGCCTTCATGGTCAAGGGTGTGCGTCCGTGTTGGCCCTCAAAGTTGCAGTACAGTTTGTGCGTGCGTGCAGTACAGTCTCCGGTGGTGGTGGCGTGGCGGGGCTCTCCGATGGCCGGCTCTGGTAATTTCGCCTTCTTTTTCCCCTACTCCTCGTACACCCTTTCCTCTCTGCTATTTCGTCGCTTCCATGCTCAGCCTCACTTTCGCGTCGACGGGGAAGGTAGTGACCGCGACGATGCTGCTCACTTCTTCCGCACGGTGATTTTTTTTCAACTGCAGCTCACTTCGTCCACACCGCTAGTGAAATAGTGCACTCCCCTGTTCCCTCCTCTCCGGGATGAGCAGCGCAATGGCGTCGCTGGAGCAGTCCACACAGCATGGGTGCGTGGCCATCGCCGACTCCCCATGCAGTGCACTTCTGTGCTGTAGGGTGAGCATCGTCGGGATTCGTCAGTAGCGACAGCTCCACCAACGAGGCGATTTTTGCAGTTCACTTTTTGTTTTGATGCATGTTTTGACATGTAGCTAGCCGGTGCAAAGGCTTCTGGATGCAGTTCATTTGTACAAGATCTGTTAAAAATCATACTTGCAATGCACAAGACTAGTCTTGATAGTTCAAACGCATCGTGTTGCGGTTCACTTTCCCCCCTGTTGTGGTTCACTTGCCTCGTCACTCTCTGTGGTCCACTCTCATTCATAAAAAAATTAGAAAAAAAATCATGCGGTTCACTTAGACTCGTGTTGCCCCCTCGTCTCTGCTGCCCATCCGTTCATAGAAAATGTTAGAAAAAAATATAAAGAAATCATGAAGTTCGCTTGTCCGTCGGATGCAGTGCGTTTTTTCGTCTGAAGAAGTGCGGTCACTCATATGATGCAATTCACTCGACGATTTTTGGATCCGCGAAAACAGTACCAAAAAAACTGCGTGCAGTTTTTTGCGACGGGAAGTTCACTCGCCTCAGTACTGCAGCACTCTTGCTTCAACAATGACGTGCACTTGCAATGAGCGTGCAGTTTGGAAGTGTTATGAGAATAACTATTCTCCTAATATTAGGAGAATAGACCGTCTATATATATATACACACACACACACACACACACACCAAGTGTTGTAGGGTGGAGACCCTAAGGGAAGATCTTTTCACACCTGGAGGGGAAAAAGGGCATATTGAGAGAAGAACACAAGAACAAACACTCAATCAACAAGATCCAATCACACATGTGCTAGATCCACATACACAAAGAGGGATACAAAGGTCCAAATCCAACACAAGAAGGTAAAGAGGTAGCTAGTTCATCCCAATCCTTGAAGGAGTTGAGGTCTTGAATCCTAGGAGGATCTTCTCCACAAGGGAGGTCTTGAATCCCTAAGGGATCTTCTCACATGGAGGTCTTGATCTCCATGGGAGAGGTGATAGATAGGAGCAAAGCTCTACTAGATCTCTAATACATCTTTGCTAACCCTAACAAATGACCTAGGTACGAAATATATAGGTGGATGGAGGTATGGGATGAGCTGGAGGGCAAAACAGGCAGTCCACGGCCAGCTCGCAGGCAGGCCCGTGCGCACGGGCTAAGTTAGCCCCGTGTGCACGGGGGTCCCGTGTGCATGGGGTCCTGGAGGCCCGTGCGCACGGGGTGTCCAGAAAGTTTCTGGATAGGCCGTGCGCACGGGGTCCGGGAGGGCCGTGCGCACGGGGTCTTCTGATCCGTGCCTCTTCTTCCAGCTGCTGGACTCCTTCTTCCTTGCATTCTCCTCGATGATGGTGTACATGTCCTCTTGAGCTTGGACTCCTCCTCGATGAATGTGTAGCTCCGCTCACACCTATGTATGCACACGAAAGAGGGTCAAGTAGTATACCATCCACGAAGGGCACAAGTGGACACGTGTAAAGGAGATGATTCACCTTTGTATAGATGAAGTGGATGTCGCACGTGTCACTTGGCGAACGGACTCTTGACATGGTGATGTCCGTAGGATGCTTCGCATCACCAAGCCAGGAAACAGGAGTTACCTCATACTTCCGCTTAAGGGAAGTCACCATGGCAATTTCAGTATCCCGGCTCTCAGACAGTCGGGTCAAAACAGAATGGTGTAGCGAATGGATGTCTTGGTCTTCAAAAGAATGAATGTCAAGAGTCACCTTTCCTTTATTTGTCATTGGCGACTCAGCCTTGGCAGGAATCTTTGTCATGGCGGTGGAGGTTGCTGGCGGAAGATTCTGATTCTCGCCTGTCACCACTACCTCATCCTGAGCCGGTGCAGCAGGCTGCTCTTCTTCATATCTCCCTTCTCCTGATTGCCAAGAGGAGAGGCGGGAACCGGACTCATTGTAGTATCTTGGTGCGGCGGGTCATCTTGAATGGGCGGCTCATCCGGAATCTCCGGGTTTTCTGTTGCGATTTCCTGAGAAAGGTCTTTTTGAACAACAGGGTCAGATGACCCGACTGCCGTTTTATTTTTGATGGCTTTTGCGCTGCACAAAGTAAAAAGTTATTCAGTTAATGGATAAAGGCAGAAGTTTTCAAATATGATAAACAAAGTCAGATTTTGTACCCAGGGTTGATGTTGAAAGCCGGAGCTTGAGTAGCGCTGGATTCATCCGAAGAAGGGGATGTTAGATAAGCCGAGTCGTTCAAGGGCAATGGCTCCTTGAAGCGGCCGGCTTGAGGAAGGGAGGAAGTAGGACTACGAGGGACTTCAGAACGAGCCCTTCGAGCAGGCGGCTCATCTGGTAACCCGCCGCTAAGTTCTCCCTCACTGCTCCGGGTCTTCCTTTTAGAGGTTCTTGTGTGCTGCGCTTTCTTCAAAAAAAATTGTGGGTCTAAGTGAGCATCTCGGTGTGAAAATGGAACTTTTCGGATTGCAACCCGGAATTTGTTTCGGACGGGTATTGGTGAGTTGGAATCTGAAGAGATCAATGTTACCTCTGGCTCGCCGGCGTGACTTGTTTCAACCTGTTCCTATGAGGAGGTGGCGTCAGCAAGTTGGTTAAACAGACGACCAAGGGAGTCGAGTTGTACCTCTTGGTCTTCATCGTCTTCCGGGTCTTCCTCACTATCTTCTCGAGGAGGAGTGGGGTCTTGAGGTTCGACCTTCCACCAGTCAGCATCCTCCTGTGTAGCGACAGATTAATAAGTTTACAGCAAAATCATGGCAGTGCAAGTAAGATAAAGGAGAATAGTAAGGGCGGCTTACTGCAGAGGCCGGGTTGCCCATATAAAAGGGAACAGGTCCCATGAGCTCAATGGAGTCCTTTGTTTCGCCAAGAAGCTTCTTAGCGAACTTGATGACATCCTTCTGTTCGAGGTCGACCCGGCTAAATCGTAGCGGGTCTTCAAGTTCACCAGAGTAGGTGTGCATGAGCCGGGTTCTCAGGCCGAGGGGTTGGATGCGCCAGCTCACCCACGTCCGGGTCAGATCAACACCGGTGAGGCCATGGGCAGTCAGAGCGTTGATCTTCGAATATAAAGGTTCTAAGGCTTCTCTTTCTTCCTTGGAGGCAAATCCTGGGAAGACAATAGAGGCGTCGAGCCGGTCCGCCCTATAACCCGGCAGAGGGTGCTATTGGTCTGGGGAGGTATCCTTGCAGTAGAACCAAGTCATGTACCATCCTTTGGGGTGGCTTGCCGGCTTGGCTTTCAGGAAGGCGGAGTTTTTCCTTCTTTGAATAGTGACCCCACCAAGTTCAAGGCTGGGTCCACCTTTGTGTTCGGTCTGGTGGTTCAAGTAGAAGAATTCTTGAAACAGACTGATAGACGGCTCAATTTGTAGATAGACTTCACAGAAAACTTGAAATTGGCACAAGTTATGAATGGAGTTGGGGCCCAAGTCTTGTGGTCTGATAGCGAAAGAGTGAAGTATGTCCCGGAAAAACTTAGAACCCGGGGGACGAAAGCCTCTGTCCAAATAGTCGGCAAATAAAATGATCTCATTTTGACCCGGCTGTGGATGGATTTCTTCTACAGGGGCTCACCACTCGATTTCTTCCTTGGGCGGAAGCAACCCGGATTCTGCCAGGGCTTGCAACCTGAGTTCTGATATGTTGGACTTTGCCCAATTGGCAATTTTAACTTTCGGAGCCATGGTCTCAGCTACAGAGAAAATAGGAAAATGATATAAGCCGGTGGAGTTCAGAAATTACCGGGTTATCGCAAAACAGAAAGATAAGCCAGAACATTCCCGGGTCATAACTTCCAAGACAGGGTAGACTCGGATTTTTTACAAGTGATATAAGTGGCTTGGACTGTAAGTCGGTAAACAGTTTTCAAACAGGTTGTAAAAATTATACGGATCTAAGAAATGGCTTTAAATGAAAGATTGAAACCTAGGTCTGTTCTTCGCGAATATGGAGAATCGGCAATGGGAGTCAGTGAAGCGATGTGGCAGAACTACTGAATACAGAGATGCTGCAGAGCTATCTTATGGTCTAGCGAATGAGGAATCGAAAACGTTTTAGATCTACAACAGCTATGGCGAAGAACTACGAAGAACAGGGAAGAACTAGCAACAATGGCGAAGAGGCACTTACAGATCTGAGCGGGAGAACTTGCAATCTTTGGGCGCTGTGGATGCGGCCGCGCGACGTTGGATGGCTCCGGCGACGATGAGAAGGCACGACTGGTGCTGTCTCCGGCGGCGGCGGCGGGAGCAGAGGAGAAGACGAGGAGTGAGAGTGGTAAAGGAAGGCACTAGGGATGCGCTGGCTTATCTATAGGCGTGATAGAACCTGAAGCGACGGGTGCGGAGCCCCAGGCGGCGCAATAAATTTTGGCCATGGGCTCCTCGATTTTCGCGCTTGACAAGACAGTACAAACCCACTCAAAGATTCGCTATGATGTCACCCCGGATTTTGGGGAAGTGGATTGTGACGTCATGAAGAAAAGTTGCGAATAGATACCAAGTCTGTGAAGGGTGGATGATCCGGCGAAATGGTTGAGCCGGCAAATATAACTGCAGATGAAGGACGCAGAAGAATCGGTTTAAGAGGTAGATTCAGAGATTCTTCGCAGATTATTAGACTTATTTTATTTGTTTTTTCAGGATAGAGTTTAACATGGATAAATCCAAGTCAAACTGAGGGCTAATGTTGGGGATATTTCCTAACGTTGGAGACCCGGCAGAAGGATGACCCGGCCATAGAGCCATGAGGCTCAGCGGGTGATCTCGTTGCTAGGCCTTGAAGATACCTGATGGGCCGGCTTGACAGAAGCCCGGTGGGAAGAGGCGGCTCAGTACGTGGGCCGGCTTAAGAAGAAAGACAAGATAAGGAAGATTACCTTGAGGAACAAGACAATTAGAATAAGAGTAGGATACGGGTTATGATTACAACCCAGACTCTCATGTAAACCCAGGGCTCAACCTGTTATATAAAGGGGAGCGCCTAAGGTGGAAAGACTAAGTTGCAATCTCTCGAGAGCTAGGTTAGCGAATCCGCATCCCTGTAATCGAGATCCAAAGCAATACAATCAAGCAGGACGTAGGCTTTTACCTCCACCGTGAGGGGCCGAACCTAGGTAATCCCGTGTCTTCTTGTTCCCGATCAACCCCGTTAAGCTTCCACCTTCGTGCGATGGCATCATCACTAAGTCCTTTCACGAGGGCATCTGTCGTGTTAAAACCATGACATCTCCCAACAAGCTCTTTCTTTATAGCCATTAAGATAGGCTTAGGATATTAATGATGCTCACATAAAAGACAAGAATTGAAACGCAAAGAGAGCATCATAAAACATGTGACAAACACATTTAAGTCTAACATACTTCCTATGATAGGAATTTTATAGGAAAATAAATTATCAAGACAAGCAATATCTAGCATATGCAAATAGGAAGAATGAAGCATTAAAAATTTCAACACAAAGAGAGGTAATTTAATAACATGAATACTTCTATAACCACATTTTCTTCTCTCATAATAATTGCATGTAGGATCATAATCAAATTGAACAATATAGCTATCATATAAAATATTCTCTTCATGATCCCTATGCATAAAAGTTTTATAATCTTCCAAGATAGTGGGATTAACATCAACTAAAGTCATGACCTCTCCAAACCCACATTTATCAAAAATTTCATAAGATTGACCACTCTCCAAATATGTGGGATTCTTTTTACCTAAAGTTGACACTCTTCCAAACCCACTTTCAATATTATTGCAAACATTATTATCAATAACATATTCATCATGAGGCTTAAATAAATTTTCAAGATCATAAGAAGCATTATCACCCCCATCATGATCATTGCAATAAGTAGTGGACATGACAAAATTATCATCCCCAAGCTTGTAGCTTTGCATATCATTAGCACAATTGACATTAATAGAATTTATAATAACATCATTGCAATCATGCTTTTCATTCAAGGAGCTATCATGATTCACTTTATAAATTTCATTTTTTAACACTTCATCACAATTTTCAGAATCATGATTCTCAAGCAAAACTTCATAAAGATAATCAAGTGCACTCAACTCACTAGCAATTGGTTCATCATAATTGGTTTGTTTGAAAAGATTAGCAAGTGGATGAGGATCCATATGTATATATTTTTATTTTCATTGAGTCACACAATTATAGCTAGCAAACAAAATAAAATATTTTTGTGTTTTTCGATTTTTTAGAGATGTGGAGGGAGATGAAAAAGAGAGGCAAAGGCAAATAAAAAGTAGAGTAAGTAGATGATAGTTTGTGCGAAGGTACTTGAAAGGTTTTGATGATGTCTCCCCGGCAACGGCGCCAGAAATTCTTCCTGCTACTTGTAAACTGCATTGGGATTTTCCCTGAAGAGGAGGGGTGATGCAGCACAGTAGAGATAAGTATTTCCCTCAGTGAGAACCAAGGTATCAATCCAGTAGGAGAACCACGCAAAACCTCGTGAGCAGCACCTGCACACACAAAAGCAAATACTTGCACCCAACGCAGGCAAGAGGGTTGTCAATCCCCTTGAACTCGTTATTTGCAAGGATTAAATCTTGTAGTGGTAGATAGATAAATTGCAAAAGAAAATAAAAGTAAATAAATTGCAGCAAGGTATTTTTAGTTTTCTTTTTATATGATTAAAGTAGACCCGGGGGCCATAGTTTTCACTAGAGGCTTCTCTCTCGAACAAATAGCATACGGTGGGTAAACAAATTACTGTTGGGCAATTGATAGAAAAGCGCATAGTTATGATGGATTCATGGCAATGATCATGTATATAGGCATCACGTCCGAGACAAGTAGACCGACTCCTGCCTGCATCTACTACTATTACTCCACCCATCAACCGCTATCCAGCATGCATCTAGGATATTAAGTTAATGAAAACGGAGTAACGCCTTAAGCAAGACGAAATAATGTAGACAAAGTAAACCCAATCAATATGAATAAACCCCGTCATTTTACTCTTAATGGCAACAATACAAATATGTGTCTTGTCCCTTTCTGTCACTGGGATATAGAACACCGCAAGATTGAACCCATTACAAAGCACCTCTCCCACTGAAGATAAATCAATCTAGTTGGCCAAACCAAACGGATAGATCGGAGAGAAATACAAAGCTATAATAATCATGCATAAAATAATTCAGAAAAGACTCAAATATTTCTCATGAATAATCTGATCATAAACCCACAATTCATCGGATCCCAACAAACACACCGCAAAAGAAGATTACATCGAATAGAACTCCAAGGAGATCGAGGAGAACATTATATTGAAGATCAAAGAGAGAGAAGAAGCCATCTAGCTACTAGATATGGACCCATAGATCTATGGTAAGCTACTCACACATCATCGGAGGGGCAGCAAGGTTGATGTAGAAGCCCTCCGTGATCGATTCCCCCTCCGGCAGGGTGCCGGAAAAGGCCTCCAGATGGGATCGCGGAAGAACAGAAGCTTGCGGCGGCGGAAAAGTTATTTCATGGGGCTCTCTGTTGGTTTTCTAATATTTGAGAATTTATAGAGGTGGAATTAGGTCAAAAGGAGCCACGAGGGGCCCACAAGGCATCTTGGCGCGCCCCCCTGGGGGCGAGTGGGGTTGCCTTGTGGCTTCCTCGTGATGCTTCTGGCCTCCTCCCGAAGCTTCTAGGGTCTCTCTTGTCCAGAAAAAATCGTCAAAAAGTTTCGTAGTGTTTGGACTTCGTTTGGTACTGATTTCCTGAAAAACCAAAAACAAGCAAAAAACAACAACTGGCACTAGGCAGGTTAGTCCCAAAAAATATATAAAATAGCATATAATTACATATAAAACATCCAAGATTGATACTATAATAGCATGGAACAATCAAAAATTATAGATACGTTGGAGACGTATCAGTGAATAGCATAAAACTAACACAATTCGTGTTAGGGTTACAAAAAACTTCCAGATTTTTTTGACTAATAATAACCAGAACCGATGGCGGCTGTTTTAGAAAACCCAAACTGCCCGTTACTAAGAAATTAAATCAGTGTGCGAACCATCTATTTGACCGTTAACTAACATGTGGGACCCATATGTCAGTTATCTCTTCCTTCCTCCTCTCCTCCCTTATCTCTCTCTCCGCACGACCCATGTGCTCGAGCCCACCGGATATGAACCGGTCGCCCCTCCTCCTCCCTCCTCCTCTCCTTCCCCCGGCCGACCCTCCTCCTCTCTCCCCCACTCTAGCCGGAGCACGACCTCCAGCACAGCGGTGGTGCGCCCCTCCATGGCGCGTGGCGGCTCCCCTCTGGCCGGAGCACGGTGGTGCGCCCCTCTGACAAGAGGCAAGGAGCAGCAGCGCAGCCGGCAAGGAGCAGCAGTGCAACCGGCAAGGAGCTGCAAGAGTAGCAGGCGCGGCCGGCAAGGAGCTCCGCTGACGGTGTCCTGGATTAGGGGATGCTAACCTAGCCAGCCCGTCTCTTCAGTTGGGCCGATGGGCCCTCGTGCGTGATCAAGGTGGACTCCGGAGGCCGTGTACAGGAGGCGTGATCAAGACTCTCCACCAAAGACTTGAATTATACTCCAAGATCTCTCCTGTTGCCTTGCTCCTAGATACCGACCTTCTAACCCTAGATCCCCTCCCTGGCATGTATATAAGCCAAGGGTTTAGCCCGTAGAGGAGAGATCATCAACGCAACATCATTCACCTAGCCCTAGAGTTAGACACACAATACGATCTCGAGGTAGATCAACTCTGTACTCGATACATCTCCATCAATATAAACAAGAGCAGGACATAGGGTTTTACCTCCATCAAGAGGGCCCGAACCTGGGTAAACATCGTCTCCCTTGTCTCTGTTACCATTGATCCACGATCCACAGCTCGGGACCCCCTACCCCGAGGTCTGCCGGTTTTGACACCGACACTGGTGCTTTCATTGAGAGTTCCGCTATGCGATCACCAGAAGGATTGATGGCTCACCTGCAGATCAACTGCGCCACCGGCCATGAGAGTGTTTACGCCCCCGACCAACTTTTTGTTTTCGGCAGCATGGTATTTTGCGCCGACTCGACGGGTCATCTGGCCTCTGTCGAGAACTACGCCCCAGGTCGGATCGTGACCTTCGGTGGCCTCGAATACACCGCGGACTCCCGTGGCGAACTCATCCTATCGGGATGGACTCTCGGCCGAATTGAGAGCTTGTCCGGCTCCGGGGGCTCGACTCCGGAACCGGTCTCCGTCGCGGCGCCTTTAGAGACCCCCGACGCAACTGCTCCGGCCAGTCTCTCTCTGATCTTCATTCCGGACATAAATCCGGCTCCCGCTTCCGAAATTACATCAGTATTAGAACTGACTTCGACGCAAAACCCGGAATTGTGTCCGGATTCCCTTCGCGCCAAAGACACGTCAAGATACACGCCGGGCATACTTCGAGTCAGCCCTGCCCATAGCGCAGCAATAAATCCCGAAGAACTATCTCACCTCAATGAGATGCTCGACCGCATCCAGAGTATGTCCATCTCGGACGGCATGACTTTGGTTTATGATCAGATCGGACTTAAAGCCGACGATCGGGAAATTTACATCTCACCCACCACCCACCTAGTCGCCACGGTTGATGACTTAACCGACATGCTGGACTATGGTGAGGCCACAGACATGGATGAAGATGTTGATGGCCCCACTGAGGACACCTCGCCCCCGGTAAACGTAGGCAGGTGGACCGCCACGTCCACCTATGATGTTTACATGGTGGACACCCCCAAATCCCCTCCAAGACGCCGAAGAGGCAACAATGGGGAACCCAGCGGTAATAACGCGACGGCCAATAATGGCGACACGGAAGACGGTGATGCCAATAACCCCGAGGAGGACTTTCAAGCCTCCCCGGGGAGGAACAGCACACCCGACGGACATCTCGAAGACTCAGATCCCGACGACCTCTTTGAAGGGGCCGATGATAACTACATACCGGAATCTGAGGAGGACGAGAGCCTCGGTACCAAGGACTACATCATCCCCGAAGACCCTCTTGAACAAGAGCGCTTCCGACAGTGCCTCATTGCGACGGCCCGGAGCATGAAGCGCAAGCAGCAGCAGCTGCAGGCCAATACCGACGCACTGAATGAAAAGTGGGTCGAAGTGCTCTCCGCCGAGCAAGACATGGAAGACCGGCGCCGTAGCACGCCGAAATCATACCCACGTAGGCGTCTCTTGCCGGAGTTTGATGAGGAGCTCGCTGACGGCCACGACCGACCCCCTAGAGGCCAGGACAGGCCAAGACGAGAAAACCTCAACGATCAGCCACCTCCACGCCGTTATGGCAAGGACCCCATGGATTACCTAGACCCTCATGATGCTAGACGTCGCATCGAGGTAAACAGGGTACCTCCTCGGTCCATTTATGGATCAAGAGGACGCGCGCCCGTCGGGCTTGACGGTTACGATGCCTGGATGGACAGGAACGGCCGTGCCCGAGATCAGGCCTACTCACGACTCTCACCCGACCTCCGACGAGATGCTCCTCGGTTCCGAGGTCCGGCTCACCCGATCTGCTTCACAGACAGGGTGATGGAACATCAATTCCCGGAAGGATTTAAGCCCATCAATATAGAATCATACGATGGCACCACCGACCAAGCAGTATGGATCGAGGATTTCCTTCTCCACATACACATGGCCAATGGAGATGATCTCCACGCCATTAAATACCTGCCGCTCAAGCTAAAGGGACCGGCAAGGCATTGGCTTAACAACCTCCCTCCTCACTCTATTGGCAGCTGGGAGGCCCTGGAGGATGCTTTTCGAGCAAACTTCCAGGGCACGTACGTCCGACCTCCGGACGCTGATGACCTCAGCCGTGTCACCCAGCAGCCAGGCGAATCAGCCCGGAAATTCTGGAACAGGTTCCTCACCAAGAAGAACCAGATCATAGACTGCTCCTAAGCCGAGGCCATCGCCGCATTCAAGAACAATATCCGTGATGAATGGTTGGCCCGTCAACTCGGCCAGGATAAGCCGAGGACTATGGCGGCCCTCACCTCACTGATGACTCGCTTTTGCGCGGGAGAAGACAGTTGGCTCGCCCGCAGTACTCGCAACGGCGAGGCAGGCACCTTGGAAACACTCGCCGCCAATGGAAAACCCAAGCGCAACAAAAATAAGCGCATGTATAAAAATGGTGGAAGCGATACGGAAGACGCTGCGGTCAACGCGGGGTTCACCGGACCTAAATTCGGACAGAAAAGAAAACCCTTTTAAGGGAACAAGGACGGACCTAGCCAGCTTGATAGACTCCTGGACCGCCCATGTGGAATCCATGGCACTCAGGACAAACCAGCAACCCACACTAATAGGAATTGCTGGGTCTTTAAACAAGTCGGCAAGATAGCGACAGAGGGTCAAAATAAAACCCAAAATCGCAGCGAAGACGAGGAAGAACCTCGGCGGCCCAATAATGGAGGCCAAAAGAAGTTTCCTGACGAGGTAACAGAGGTCAATATGATCTATGTCACCCACATCCCTAAAAAGGAGAGGAAGCATGTGCTTCGGGATGTATACGCGCTAGAGCCAGTCGCCCCGAAGTATAACCCATGGTCGGCTTACCCGATCACATTTGACAAGCATAATCATCCGACCAGCATCAGGCATGGCGAATCGGCGACACTCGTCCTGGACCCTATTGTTGATGGTTATCATCTGACACGCGTTCTGATGGACGGAGGAAGCAGACTCAACCTCATTTACGAGGACACGGTTCGTAAGATGGGCATTGACTCATCTCGGATCAAGCCAAGCACCACCACCTTTAAAGGTGTCATCCCTGGCGTCGAAGCCCGCTGTACCAGAACGGTCACCCTGGAGGTACTCTTCGGCTCGCCCGAGAACTTCAGAAGCGAGGAGTTAATCTTCGATATCGTGCCTTTCTGAAGTGGATACCATGCACTCTTAGGGCGCACGGCCTTCGCACGCTTCAACGTAGTCCCGCATTATGCCTATCTCAAGCTCAAAATGCCAGGATCCAACGGCGTTATCACAGTCAATGGTAACACCGAACGCTCACTCCGGACGGAGGAACAGACCGCGGCTTTCGCAGCCGAGGTACAGGCGTCCGAGGAGGCAACCCGCAGCGTTAAACGCGCCGCTCGCTCTTCGAAGCGTGCCCGGGCCACACCAATCGACCTCGGCCATATACTCCTGCACCCAAAATAGGGATACGGGCTCCTCATGTGCCCTCTCTGGAGTGGGCACTACATCCCCAGAGTGCATAATTTCGCACTCAAGATTCCCTGGGTCGTCGACGAGCCAAAAATTTACTCAAACATCGGCACGGTTCGACCAAGCAACGACGCGGCTTCGAGCCCCTGCACAGGCAGGTCTCTGTCAAAGAAACAGCCAAACATGACTACGTCAATGTGGTTTCAACCACAGAACGGACTTCGGCGACGTCTCCTTTAAGGAGCTCGGTCAATCAAACGCTTGGAGCGTATAAAGGGCCGGAAAGGCATCAACCTCCGCAAGTCCACACCATCAATGGTGAACATCTGGTCAACAGCTCGGAAGCGCAGACGTGCGGCAGGTAGCGGACCGGATTCTTAAAAATCCGATGACAAATATCCGCCCTGTTTCTTCGTCCCTTTTTCCTTTTCACGTTGTATTCTTTCAGTTCCTCTTGTTGCAGCTGGGCATGTACATGCTTGAAATTATGAAATAAAGAAACTGTGCCCTTTAAAGGTCCTTATCATATTTCTTTACAAGCATGGCCCCTGCGCTACGACGAAGTCCTCTAAAAAGATACAATTGTACCACAAGTCCGAAATATTCGGCGTCTCGGATTTTGGCTTTATATGCATCAGTTTCGAACCTAGATTTTGGTCAATAGTTGGGTTGCCCGGCTCCTATGTGTACCCCTTACGTTCCCGATGAATTCGGCTAAGGGTGTAACGGGAGAACCACTGCGATTGCGCCGCCAGGTCAATTGGCATGGCGCCTCAGTGGAGAAAGCCGAAAACTGACTATCTAGGTAGGCACAAACTGGTCCGCCATCCGCAGACCGCGTTAAGCGATGTGACGATAGAGATCACCCGTGTTAAATGAAGGGCTTTAATTTCTAGCCGAAGTGCGCTATGGCCTAGACCTCGGCCGACCAGGCCGACCACTTCCCACACCGGGGGCTCATCACCAGCCCCCACAGTCAAACTCCTATGACTAAGCGAAAGTCATAAAGCCACTATAGTCTGATTGCCTAGTTCCAATAAGCACCGACCACCTCCGGGCACCGAGACGTCGGCTAAGGGTCAAAAGTGCCTCATGGAACACCCTTTGTATAATCTACACTGGGGCTGAAGCCGACAACTGGCCACTTTCAGTTTAAAACAGTCATCCAGGAGGTAAAACTAATTGAAAAACACACATGGAATTTAAAGCCATATTCATCCAAGCAAAAGATAAAGTTTTGTACATCGCACACTTCGGCATTCCGAAGTACTGTTTAGAAATACATAGTGTCCTTTGGACACATGTCTTCGGTGATACGGGCTCCCTCCTCCACCTTGGCGAAGAACTGTTCGGCGGTGCGCGGCTTGTCGGCAGGAGGGCCCATGGCACATGTCACCGCATCAACCTTTCGGAAGTGCGTCTTCACGCAGGCGTATGCCCTCCGCGCTCCTTCAAAGCACGCGGACCTCCTCCAGCGGTTCATGCAGGGCACGACATCTTGGAGACGGGCCGTAAGGCAGAAGAGGCTGTTGGGCATGGCTTCGGCAGGCCACAACGCGACGCAGAGGTCCTGGAGCGCCGGTCTCGTCATGCGAAACAACTCCACCAACTGCTTCACTTGATGATTTAGCAGCTGTGCCGACGGCGACCCCGGGAACTGCCCCCAAAAGGCCTTCTCCGCCTCGTGGCCCGCTAGCTGGCCGAAGTACGCCACCGCATCCGCCGCGCTCTGCGGAAGATCCGCAAAGACCTCTACGGAATGCCATAATTGGGTGAGCTCGATACACCCTTTGCTGCCAAACGCACACTGCAGCAGAAATAGCTTACCCGAGGCGATTTGCTCCACTTGCTGGAGCATCTCATGGTCAGCCCAGGCCGTGGTCTTGAGCTCGGAGTGGGCAAGTTGGAGCTTCTCGAGCTCCTCCTTCGCTTGCTTCCCATCCGCCTGAAGCTTGTCGCGCTCCTCAAACAAGCCCTTCAGGGTCTCCTCGACCTCCGCGACCCGTGCCCGGTCCTTCTCCCCGGCTACCTTCTCGGCGGCTCGGGCCTTCTCCGCCTCTGCAGCCGCAACCTCATGCTGCTTCACCTCTTGCCGAGCCTTTTCGAGCTCGGCCTTGAGCGTCTCAAGCTCCGCTAATGCTGCTGTCATTGAAACAGTTCGGCCTTAGTTTTCCATTGAGCAAAACCTATCATAACTCTTTCGTACAAAGTATAATACAAGTTTAACTTGCTTACCTTAAGACTGCTCGAATTTTTGGTTTACCAGGGTGAGCTCCTTCTGGGACCTCTCGAGCTTCCGGTTCATCTTCGCAATCTCCTCGGAGACGGAGTCTGGAACCGAGGTCAAAACCTGGCAGCAAAAATCCTTATTACAAAGGCAACAGTTAAATTATTAAAAAGGTCCAGGACGGCTGCCTTGGGCAGCGCCCTGGGGGCTACTTGACAGGCTCCTACTCAATTAAACGACCCCAATGCCGGTTTCTTGAAACCGACTTCGGGCTCGGGGGCTACTCACTCACTAAGCCGTTTAGCTGGCTGTGATAGTATGTCCTCGGACAAATACATAAATCAAAAAAGCTCAAATGAACAAGTTAAACTTGGTGCGAGGATAGAAGCATACCTCGAAACTCGTTACGAGGTTCTTAAAAACCTCATGCAGGCCGGCCTCTGCGGACCGGAAGCCCTGCAGCGCCGCGCCTATCAAGGCACGGTGCTCTTCCTTGATGGAGGAGCCCTTCAGGGTGTCCTCCATCTCCTCGGTCCACCCCGCGCCAGCCCGTCCTAGGGCAGTTGGCGGGGGTGGAGGGGTGACCTCGGATGTGCCGATCCGAGCAGCCTCCACCTGCTGTGGCGGAGCTGAAGCAGATATCGGCTGGACCAATGACTCGCCCAGCCCCTCCTCGACGACCTCGGGGCGCTTCTCCCCTGGGTCTTGTTGGGCCGAGGTATCGACCTCGGCCATGACGGCCACCTCCCCGACCCTTGTCATGTCGACGTCGGGAGCTAGGGTGGATGTCGCCTCCCCTAGCCCGTCATGCGCTGGGGGAGGAGCAGCGGGCTCTGGAATCCCGCTGGCAGATGGCAACCCGCTCGAGGAACCGCTGGGGATTACCCTCGGCGGACTGCGTGAGAAGAGACACTCTATGAGTTCTCCCTTGCTAAAAAGAACTTGTCAAATTGAAAGACAGGATATAAAGACGACGGCTTCCCCTCGAGGCGCCGGTTTCTTCCTCCCCGCCGCGAGGAGGTTTTCTTCTAAGTCGCCGGAGAGCTCGACTCTCTCCGACAACTTGCTGGCGGCCCCGGACGAGGTTCTCCTCGGCCTCTTTGGGCCCTTGGGCGGCATACCAGCTTCGGCGTCCTCTGACGCCGACCTCTTCCATTTCGGGAGAGGGATCTCCTCGACTTCACCCTCCTCCGCGTCGCCATCATGGGCAGCGGAGGTGTGGGTCTCTTCGGACCGGGTGACCGAGGCCTCCCGAGTCCGAGCACTTGACTTACCCCTCTGGGACTTCGTTCCTTTGGGGGCCACCACGTGCGGCTCCTCGGATAGGAGCGCCGAGAGCAGGGGAGTCGGGGGCTCCTCTGGCAGTGGAGCCGGGCATCACACTCCTTGTACCCAGGCCAGCCACTTCTGCAAAGCGTCAAGCATAACGATTCGTTAAAACTCTACTCCTCGATACGGGGGACGAAAATGATAGTTGGTGGGTAGGATTACTTACCGGGGGGGCTTCATAGCCGTCCTCGAGGACGCGGTCCTCCCCTTCCTTGGGGATCTTGTCCTTGGCCAGCTTCATGAGCTTCGTCCACATGGTGGCCAAGGTGGAGCGGAAGAAGGTGGTAATGGAATCCATGTCCTCGGGCTTTTGCGCCCACATCGGGGGAGCCCAAAGCTGGAGAGGGAGTATGCGGCGGTTGAGCATGACGTTGATGACGTCGGCAAGCTCGACCTTCCCCGTGGTGGACCACCATTTGATCCTCTCGACCAGAACCTCCACCTCTTTTGGGTTCCCCCAGGCGACGCCCTTCTCCCTCCAGGACTTGAGCTTCTTGGGAGGCCCGGCCGAGAAAGCTGGGACCTCGGCCTGACCAGGGGCGAGCGGTTCGGTGATATAAAACCACTCCCGCTGCCACTCCTTCGCCGTTTCGATGAAGGTACCCTTGAACCATGTGGCCCCCTGGTTTTTGCTGATCATGGCCCCTCCGCACTCCGCAAGGTCGGAGCCACTGGACTTCGGCTTGATCCCGAAGAGCTTCAGCCATAGACCAAAGTGCGGCTCGCAGCGGAGGAAGGCCTCGCAGACCATGATGAAGGAGGCGAGGTGAAGGATGTAGTTTGGGGCCATATGGTGGAAATCGAGCCCGTAGTAGTACATTACCCCGCGCACAAAGGGGTGCAGCGGGAACCCCAGGCCTCGGACGAGGTGGGGCACGAAAACTACCTGCTCCCCGGCGTTGGGAGCGGGCACTTGCTGGCCAGCGGCTGGAGCGCGGGCGGCGATGGTGGAGCTCAGATACCCCGCGTTGCGCAGCTCTTGGATGGTGCCATCTGTCACGATGGAGCCACCCCAGTGCCCCTTGAGGGTGTCGGCCATGGCTGTTGGGGGAGGTCGGACTCACTAAAGGAAGAAGATGGGATCTGGGCGCTGGAGCTTGACGGAGCAGTAGATGGGGGAAATGGGAGCGTAGTAGGTTGCGCTGTCCGCCCTTTTGCTCTTATAGGCCGGTGAAAGGCCAAGAGTCCCCTTTACTGTGCCGATAAAAATGCCACCCTCATCAAAGATGCCGTTAAGCATATGGGGGGAAACAAAATCGTAATGATATCCCTGAGAAAACGGGCACGATCTCCACCTCGAGGGGACATGCCAGTAAAAAGGCTGCCTCGAACCACGATTTGAGGGAAGCAGTAACTGCCCGACCTGTCGTGGGGCGTGCCGCGTCGATAAAGCTGTCAGACCGGATTGGACCGTTCATACCTAGACGGCAGGCCTTCGAGGCTAAGGTATCTACCCTCTTCGGGCAGGGTACAAGCTCGGTTGGGCCTCGGATGACGTCGCTCCACTAAAAAGAGTAAATTATAAAGGGGGAACTAGTCTGTCAAACCAAGGACTCCGGATCCGAGGTGGCGTCTGTTAAGAAAATCGTCCTCGGCGTAGAAGACCAGTTCGGGAGCTACTGACGGTGTCCTGGATTAGGGGGTGCTAACCTAGCCAGCCCGTCTCTTCGGTTGGGCCGATGGGCCCTCGTGCGTGATCAAGGTGGACTCCGGAGGCCATGTACAGGAGGCGTGATCAAGACTGTCTCCACCGAAGACTTGAAGTATACTCCAAGATCTCTCCTGTTGCCCTGCTACTAGATACCGACCTCGTAACCCTAGATCCCCTCCCTGGCGTGTATATAAGCCAAAGGGTTTAGCCCGTAGAGGAGAGATCATCAACGCAACATCATTCACCTAGCCCTAGAGTTAGACACACATTACGATCTCGAGGTAGATCAACTCTGTACTCGATACATCTCCATCAATATAAACAAGAGCAAGACGTAGGGTTTTACCTCCATCAAGAGGGCCCGAACCTGGATAAACATCGTCTTCCTTGTCTCTGTTACCATTGATCCACGATCCACAGCTCGGGACCCCCTACCCCGAGGTCTGCCGGTTTTGACACCGACATCCGCCTGGACCGAGCTCGTCGTCCGCCTGGAGACACCACCACCACCTCGAGCCGGCGCCGAGGTCGGCCACACCGCCGCCATGAAGGAGGTGCACGGGCCGCTCGGCGGTTTAGAAGGGAGGGGGCGGAAGTTTTACTTTGAGAGGCACTGGTCAAGTTTATTTGAGAGAGTCGGGCTGCCTTTTGCGGCCGACTGTTATTATTTTCTCCTTCTCTAATAGTTTGAGAGATTGGTTATATGCAGTTAGAGAAGCAAAAGAAGGAGTTATACTCCCTTTGTCTGAAAATATTTGTCGGAGAAATGGATGTATTTTAGTTGTAGACACAACCATTTGTATCCATTTTTGCGGCAAATAATTGCAAAGGGAGGGAGTAGGTTTTTAGGGATCGGTGGGGTAAACATCTCGGAGCCGGATCTCTTGATATCTTGTTCCTTGAAAAAGAGGAGAAAATTGTGAGTGCCGATCCGATCCGGGTCCAGGTCTCCCGCGGCTGGCTGATGGGCCCACGACCTGGCCGCCTATTCACGCCACCACCGCTTGCGCGCATCCGCAGAATAGGCACATCCACGAGTCAACCACCACCTCCCCTCCTGCTCGGAGGGCCCCCAAGCGTCATCTGTGCTCACACTGGCATGCGGGCCCATATCCCCACACGCAGATACAAACAGCGGCGTAGGCGTGATAGTGCAAAAACCCCGTCGCTCTCGGCTCCCATAGTCCCAGTCGAGGCCAACCTAGAGATTTTTCTTCCAACAAAAATACACGTCTCGTCTCTCTCGCCTCGTTGGAAGCGAAGCGGAAGCGGGAGCCGAGGCCGAGGCCCCTTCTCCACACCCGAGGCCGAGGGGCCTAGCCGCCTGGGCGCGATCTGCTCGCCCCCCTCCCTCTCCAAAGGTCTGAATCCCCCGTCTCAGTGCGATTCCCTATCCAGTTTGACCCGTCGGAGGTGGTTGATTTCATACCATAGATGCGCTAGTTGTTCTGCTGTTATTATTTCTTTTCCTTCAAGAAATCGGTGTTTGTTTGTATGGACTCTGGAGTCGGATGATCTGGGCGGCGGGGAAGGGGGCGGCAGGTTTCGCTAATCCATAGTTCTCGTCAATGCTGGGTGGTCTGCGCGGTTGTGGTGGGGGGTAAATCGCGAGGCGCGTCGGTGTAGTTTTGGGTGGTTCCGGTTGCTTCACTTTTATTTTACTCGGTTCTGCTATTAGTATTAATTTTTGTTTTATTGCGAACTGCTTCGACCCGGTGAGATGACTGAACTACGAGTAGTAATTAATTATCTCGTCCGCGTGGATGTTTGGCCCCGTTCTATTGCTGCTGTTATTACTGGGTCGGTCGCTAGATTGCTAGTAATCGACTGGACATGGTCAGTTGTCCGCACACTTAAGCAGTGCGGAGACTGGAGACGGGTATCCCATTCATCTACAGCTGCTTGTGTCATTTCCTAACTCGTGATGTGGATAAATTGGTTGGTGGTTCAGCTTTCGACTGGTTGTTGGGAAGGGTAGGTGGACCTTATGCCAGTTTTTCATGCTATACATGCATCACATCGTGCCGTGTAATTGGCAGTGTGTATCTAGTTTTCTGTCACTCAATATGCCGAAGGGCCAAGGAGGGAATAGTTGAGCAGCCAGCATTGTCTTTCTCTTATGAGCCTACCCATCGGCCCAGGTTCCCGTTCTATCTTAGTTTTGAGTTGTGGACGGAATAACTCTTTATGTCGCCACACGTTAAAAAATCAAGCAGTCAAGCAAATACAATTGCACTCTGGTCATTGTAGCAGGAAACACCTATCTCTCCTGTTCTACCCTTGCCATGCCCTCTAACACTTTGTCATGATGTATCCCCAGAACTGTGTTCCCACTCCATTGTACAAGAGTAAAAGGTCTTAGCCCCTTAGTAAAAGCTAGGATAACCTTGTGCGACCATCGCTGAACTGAAAGAGAGTTCTATTGATTCCTTGATTGATTGCCTATGTCTGTTGGAATAGGTCTTACATTAATTTCAGGGTTTAACTACGCTCTTCACAACTGGGGCAAATAGCCAAAATTTTATTTTAAGCGAGTTATTTGGAATTCTATGCCACATTGCTACTTTTCTTTGAGGAAAATTACATTCATATTTTGTTTTACTACGATGGAAATGATTTATTATTGACGATTTTGGCTTCTTACCACCATGCACCATGTAGCTAAATACAGATTGGTTCCAATAATGATGATTGTGTGTCAATTATTTATACGAAGTTCTGTATGAATATGTAGAAGATTTAGTAGGAGGGATGGCTTGTCGTTCACAGAGTAATTGAACGGTTGTATCTGTGTAAGGTTGAGTAGTTTTCCTTGGATTATTTGTTACGTCTACTGAATCAAAGGGAATGAAAGGCGGGCCTGGCGCAGTGGTAGAGTCTGTCCACTTGTGGCCTGGAGGTCCTGGGTTCGAACCAACCTCCTTGCAGAATTATCATGCAATGGTAAGGCTGTCTAGAAATTCCCTTCCCCAGGCCCCACCTTGTGTGGGAGCTTTCAGCACTGGGTATGCCCTACTGAATCAAAGAGAACATGACACTAAAAGGAAGAAATTTATTAATTCATTGTTGCCATTTTTTCCACAATGGAGATGGGCATCTAAGACTTGCGATCATGCGACCTTCCATGGCGTAATTATTAGAAAAAGATGGGTCTCTTGTGATTTCATGGGTGCTGTTCATGTCGTTGGTTTTTAGCTTCTGCTATAATTGCATGAAAAAAATGTATTTATACTAAAAGTGCTCTTATCTTGCATGCATTCCTTTGCCATAAGTTCTGTCACTATATATTAAGAGCAAATGTTTTTGTGTTTATCTTACAATTGTTGTCAATCTGTAGGGAAGGACCAGTATGCTCCGCAGCAAAGTTTTGCAGAAGACTAAAGAGAGTTTGAGCATATTAAAGAAGCACAAAAGAAGATTTACCCCTCAGTTTTTGAATCCTGATTTCTCTAGCTTGTAGAAGAACAAAGCCGGAATTATAGATAGAGGACAGACCACAAGCAAATTTCCTACCAAAATACAGTCTTTGGCAGTATGGCGCTGAAAAACGTGATCCGTTTCATTTCGGTGCTGATCCATGTGAGCAGTTGTTTGGGTAGATCAGGGAAAATGTTTTCTCCTAGCTTTATGTCGGTGGCGAAGTCATTGTCAAGCTGGCCAATTTTCAGTGCAGGGATATCTGTAACTGTTGCACTTGTTCTGTCCTTGTTTCTAACTTTCGAGCATCTCTGTGCGTACCATCAACCTGAGGTAGCTTTCTTTCAGAATTTCAGTTTTTTGGTTTATTAGAAGAATATATTCTGATATGAAAGATCATACCGTCCTGAGCTGCATTTGCTAAGTTTTCAACTATCTATGCTGTTCTTTTCGACTGCTGCACTTTCAATTTCATTTGTCTACTTTGTCCATTGCAGGAGCAGAAGTTCTTGATTGGTCTCATTATGATGGTTCCAGTATATGCTGTTCAATCAGTAAGTAGACCTGTCTGTTTTTGTTTTCTGTTCCAATTTTTTGTACAGTGAGCTGCTATTGCACTTCTTAGTTCAGTGTCGATGTCACATTGCTGATACTTGGAGTGAGCATCTGAACAATTGATATTTTAGAAACTGACAGCATCAATGTTGTGCTCACTATATTATGTTTGTGACCGTTTTCTAAAGATAAATTTGCTAGTATTATTCTGTGATCATAATTCATGTTTATAATTTATAAACATATACCTGGTAGCATTGTTACATACTTACACTCTTTTAAGTATGCCCTGTCAGTGTTTGTACTCTAGTAAGTCTAGAATATTCTTTTTATATTTGATATAGCACCCTGTAATTCCATTTTAAAATGTGCTTATTGAGGATAACTTATATTACTCTTAGTGCTTTTGTTCCTTTCTTGTACCTCCTTTTGGCTTTCACCAACTTAACTTTTCTGTGTATATGGTGACTATGATTTTATTTCCTTCAATGCCAACAGACCTTTCTTATTTTTTTTGTAGTTCTTCTCATTACTGAATTCAAAGGTTGCTTTCATCTGTGAGATGATGCGGGATTGTTATGAGGCATTCGCAATGTATTGCTTTGAGCGATATCTGATAGCATGTTTAGGTTGGTACTTTCTCTATTTGGATCCTTCCTATAAGAAATTGTCTTCTTTATCAATAGTTGGAAGTCAAATTGTACACGGTTGTGACTTTTAACCTGTTTTTTCAACTAACCTTTTAGTTATTGGAATGATTATTTGATTAATCTTATGTCGGGTATAATTACGCAGGTTTCTTTTTTTCCTGGTAATACAGAAATATCAATCACCAAAAGAGGAATTTAATTATAAGAAAAGTTGCAATTTGAGTTGATATTGCCTTTCTTACTTTAGAGTTACGTTTTCATCAGTTTTTAATCGTAAGAATGTCGGTGCTGATGAAGCATCTTATTCTGTTTGCTGCTTTAGTTTGGTCAGTGCATAAGACCTGTTATATTGGAGTGAGGGTCAATGTGCCAAATACCTAGTTTTTTAGCCTACAGCTCTCAGGTTTCCTTATTTATTTTCTATACTGTTCATTTGATTTATTTATCATTTTAGGTGGGGAGGAAAGTACCATCAGATACATGGAGGATCAGTTTCAACCCAGTGATAGTTCTCCTCTGCTAGACGTTGATTATGATTATGGTATTGTGAAACATCCATTCCCATTGAACTGGTTTATGAGAAACTGGTACCTCGGCCCTGACTTTTATTATGCCGTGAAGATTGGGATTGTGCAATATGTACGTATTTTATGGTGACAAGCTTTTTACCTTTGTGCCTTTTTGCTTCATGTATGTAATTGCTCTGATGTAGTTTATGATTTTCTGTAGATGATACTCAAGCCTATTTGTGCTATCTTGGCAATTTTTCTAGAACTTCTGAGTATCTATGGAGAAGGAAAATTTGCATGGAGATATGGGTAGGAGTTGTTTCCTTCGCCTGTTGTTTTTCCTGAGCAATCTCTTGAATATTGGTCGCAAACTTAAAGATGCTCATTGTTTTATGCATAATTGATCTGATTCTCCATTGGGGAATGGGCAAAATATTCAAGTTTGGCGTTCTCAGTGTCAATCAATTCCTTTGCAGGTACCCATATTTGGCTGTTGTCCTAAATTTCAGCCAGACATGGGCATTGTACTGTCTTATTCAGTTCTACACTGCTACCAAGGAGAAGCTGGAACCTATTAAGCCCCTGTCCAAGTTTCTAACTTTCAAATCTATTATATTTTTGACATGGTGGCAAGGTATTGCTGTTGCATTTCTGTTTTCTACTGGGCTTTTCAATGGACATCTGGCACAAAGTTTGCAAACACGTATCCAGGATTATATAATATGTCTGGAGGTATGTTTATCCATTATGTTTTTTACAGTTTCTAGTTTTGGGTTAATTCACTTGCTTTTACTTGTTTTCTCAGCAAGTCACCTCTATCCTCTTTATCTACCCTCATAGGAGCATGCAGAATACATGCCAAAACATTTTGTCCAACTGTTACATGCCTATGCTTCGTTTTTCCATCCACGATGTAGTTTACTTTGGAAGCGAGTTAGCTCTGATAGTTTGCATTGCACTATAGAAGTACAGGTCTGTTCATGCATATTAACCTCTAACCCATGTATTATTGCCTATGCCTAGAGTGCCTTTTGCAGTTCTTTGCATATTAGTGGATTTTACTGTAGATTATTTCTGATTTACTTTTTTTATGTTGCATGTTCACAAATGTGGAGGTTATTATTATGGGATGTTCCGTATCCCTTTTCCAATATTGGTTGGCTTATGTGTTGCTTTGAATTTTGTCTTCTAGCACAATTGTATATACAATGCGCTTGTTGTCCGGTGATTTTATTTGCTTGTGCACATTTTTGTATGTGAACTTCTGTTCAGAACCGATGGTGTTATTTGCATGCTTAACTAGCTGTGTGATTTACTGCAGACAACGATGCTACTCTGCTCTTTAATTCTTTAAGAAAAAAAGAGTCTCTGTTTAAGTTTATTCCCACAACGTTTTGTGTCCCTTGCATGACAGATGGGGGTGGCGGCAGTGGTTCATATGAAAGTATTCCCAGCTAAGCCCTACAGGCGTGGCGAGAGAAGTGTTTATAATGCTGCTGTCATGTCTGATTATGCATCCCTGGGGGCTCCAGATCCTGAAGAAGAACGAGAGATTGATAATTTAACAATCATGGAAACCTCTCGCCCTGATTCCAGAGACAGGCGGTTGAGTTTTCCTCAGAGTGTTCGTGATGTTGTGTTAGGAAGTGGTGAAATTGTAAGTTTCTAATAGTGGTCAGTTTTCTGTACCTCCTTTATCGATTTTTCTCTCACATTCGTCTCACTTGTTTTATGGTGCCTCCTCAGATGGTCGATGATGTCAGATACACAGTCTCCCACGTCGTCGAGCCCATGGAAAGGAGTTTCACGAAGATAAATAAGACACTCCACCAAATATCTGAGAATGTGAAGCAGATTGAGAAGCAGAAGAGGAAGGCAAAGGATGACAGCCATCTTATTCCGCTGGAATCATGGTCAGAGGAATTTTCAGAAGCTCAAGATCAGGTTCAAGGTGGTAGTTTTAGTGACAGTGGATTAGCTAGGAAAAGGTACAACAAATTTCGCAGACTCCGCAGGTGGTTCTAGCAGTCTGGTGATGGGTTTTAACCACGGCGGCTAACCTTTACCCAGAAGTAGAAGTTTATACATCATTTAGGACACACTGAGGCAAAAGAAAGGCGATTCCGGTGACTAATAGTTTGCAGGAGGATGGCTTCGGAGCTTCCCTAGTTCCTTCTGTTTATAGCTGACCCTGGCTCAGTTTCAGGAGGTGTTGTTACATGGGTTTTTCTATGAGAGTGGCCTTGTTTAGTACAGGCAAAAAAATTAGGCTCCGATAATTACTGATGTAACCATCCCCCAAGCTTCTTTGGATTAACATACACTGAAGGGAGATATTTGTACGACTGGATGAACATTTTTCAATCAAATCCTTAAAGCACTTTTAGTTTTGAAGTGATTCATATTGTCATTGAAAGAGCACTTGCTAATCGTAGCAAGGCGTAAACTGTCCTGATCCTGGATCTTAAATTTATTCTTTAAAGCACCAAATGCCCTCTCAATTCTGACTCTAAGTTAAGAGTGTCTGAGATTAAACAATTCGGCAGCAGTTCTATGATAGTTCGTAGAAGAGAACTCGTTGAGATGGTACCTGGTTTTCTCTTAAAGGGTGCAAGAACACTAGGCCGACATGCATATCCAACATATCCTAGGTAGAACATACCATCAGGGATGTTGATCCCATCACGTCCAGCCAGTGGCGGATCCAGGACCCAGGCCAGGGGGGCCTGGGCCCGGGGCGTGAAGATGAATTACTTCGTACTGTAGCATATTGATGATCACGTCCAGCCAGTGGCGGATCCAGGACCCAGGCCGGGGGGGGGGGGGGGGGGGGGGGGCTGGGCCCGGGGCGTGAAGATGAATTACTTTGTTTACTGTAGCATATTGCACACTGTAGCAGACTGGGGCCCTGTGCTTGGCCGAATCCTGGGTCCGCCCCTGCGTCCAGCTATGTTGTCAAGAATGTTAGCATCATGGCCTGATCATTCCCATCTAGCCAACACATATGTGAACTTGAGATCGAAATCAACAACAGCAAGCATATTTTGGCTTGTGTAGTGCTTTCTACCTATGTATGTTACAGCTGTGACATCGGCACTCTAGCAGTCACATGAGTACCATCTATTGTGCCAATATAATCATGTGATGGCATGAAAAACAGTTATAGCTCAGAAGAACACAAGCATGTCATGGAATGAACTAAGAGTACTGTTCATCTTGAAATATGGATAGCATCTAGGGCTCGTGTGTATCTTCGAAGGAGTTTGACTAGTAAGTTCCTTGGTCATCTCTCCTCCGAGCTCCTCAATCGTATACAAGACTTATTTGAAATACTAGAAAATTGTCTCACTGGATCTCCTGAACGTGTTGTGAATCCCTCTGGACACAATATGAAGAAGCATTGCTACTTGCTCTTCCAGGGAGGTGTGGATGCTATCTTCTAGCAACTCCCTCTCCCTAAACGTGTCCACAAGCTTGGCGAAAGGTGCTCTTCGCATTCCAAGCATGTTCACAACCTCTACATTGTTACCGTTGTAGATGTAGTTCAGATTCGCCAATCCCCCCCCCCCCTATCTCGAGCTAACAATGCATCATAAATGGATCACAAGCTTCAAATTGCGACAGAAACAGATCGCTATCTCTCCGAAACAGATAGCGTAACTTCCCCTCTCAGGCGGAGCAGTTCCTCTCGCAACGCCGGCCGATCAGCCGGCTCCCCTTCCCTCCCCTGCCGCTCCGATGGTAGCGGAAGGGTTGGGGAGCCACGGATCCCTGTCCGGTGTTGTTAGGCTTAGGATTTGTGTTTCGGGTGACGGCGCTCGGTCGGTGTCGACGTCAACACTACGAATAAGGTTTTCCGGGTCACTGCCTCGACGGCGTTCAACGATGGCGTCGAGGAGCCACGGATTTGTGTCCAGGCAAGGTCTTCAAGACGTTGTTGAAGGTCTCGCTGCAGGTCTTGTTTCTTCGGCATCTTCATTGTCACACCGGCGATTTCTCCAGCGCTGGTGTGGAGTCGGAAGTGGTCGTGTCGGAGATGGCCGGCACTACGCCGCTGGTCGCATCCGAGTGATGGTACACCTGGTGTTTTTGTGGTGGAAGATGGTTGACGTTTCTAAATCCCCTCGTCAGCGATGCGGCTTGAGGGCTTCAGAATCGCGATCCAATAGGGGTGGAGTGCATCTCCGGCCGACGACCCACAGCGACATGTGCGGCGCCGTGAGCGGTGTCGCCTGTTCAGAGGCTCTTTCCACAGCTTTGCTGCTATGGCTTTCTATTGGATCTTGGCTTGTTGGTGGCATTTCTTCTTCTCTCCGGCGATGACAGTGGTTGAAGTTTTGTGTCGTTTGATTGGTGGTTGCAGGGACCCAAAAGAAGTTTTTTGCAAATTTCTACCATTGTGGGTGCTTCCTGTATATCCTAGTGTGCTTTCTCTTTGGATTTCTCCTCGGAGATGCCACATATGTTGTAATTTACTCAGTTTATCTTCATAAAGTGGCAATTCTCCTAAAAAAAAGCTTCGAATTGCGACGAATCGCTCTCTTGTGGACTAACATAACCCAGGCTGAATCATAGCTATGAGTGTTGATGCCTGAACAAGCAAATCCATCCGCTCGTCCTAGTGAAATCGATGTTGCGGTAAGTAAGGGCGAAATTGACCCTACACCTTACCCAACGACCTAATAGTGGAGGGTGCGTGTATGCTGGTTACCGCCATTGGATCAGACGACGCGGCCATGCCGGATACGAGGCGGACGAGATGGAGACGGAGATGAAGTGGACAAGGAGCTAACGGAGGGGAGGAGCACGCCCGGTGCTGGATGTATAAGTTGTCGTCATCGTCGATACCGCAGATCTAAGTCGCTGCTGGTGCCAAGAACTGAGTTTGGATTTTAATTGTCGCTAGAGGTGAGAGAGTAAAGGAGAAGGGGGAGGGTGAGGCTAGATTTCGCCCCATCCCGTGTTGCAGATTTTGGTCTCCCACTATCTCCATGTCTGCACCCTCGCATACGTCGTTCCCCACCTTATGCCCGCCTCCGCGGAAACGGCCGATTCGAGCGTTCCTAGCGAGCCAGGCCCTGGGGTGCTTTAAGTTTCGTGCGCCTACGGGCCAACACCTCGTGTACATAACCAAACAGACTTTTATTGCATCTACTGGGCCTGTTTGGGGGTGCTGCATGCAACCAAACAAGCTTTACATTGCAAGTATTGGGTACCTCCGCATGAGCTAGCTCCGCGGCGCTTGGAATCCCTCCGCCGCCGTCGAACAGGCCAGAGAAGGAAAACGGTGCCGGTAGAGAAGGAGAAGGCAGGATATGAAACACCATTTGAGTCCCTTGGTCGGAGGCAATTTTCCTCTCAAAAATGCTCTCTGAACCCTTTCAATCCCAGATTTGGGGGCACGCTACTCCACCTTCGTCGAGATGGCCAGATCTCTCTTCCGCACTACCCGTGACCCCAACAACGAACTCCTTGCTCCTCCAAGAGCAGCTCGCTGATACCACTACGCCATGTTGAAGTATCAGATTATTGCTGCTCCACTGAAGCTTTTGGGCACTCCACCAACAATAGGAACTCCGAGATCCGCATTGGATCCAAAGGCCCCAACCTCCGCAAGCCCACCAGTGGCGTCGAAGAAGTCGCCACCGAGACGAGGAAGGACCTAAGAGGACGTTATTCCATGGATGTGAGCTCTCCGCCGCCTAGGGCACACTGGCCAGAAACCAAAACCTAGAAAAACTAGGACCCTATCTGCACATCGGGCGGAGAACCGCGCTTCCCCCACCTCCCAACACTCACCGGCGAAGAGAAGTGGTGGCCTCGCTGATGGGAGGCACCAAACCCTCATTTCGGCTCTGAGCCGCCCCCACGGTAGTAAGTATATGTTTTGAAAATGTACGATCATGAGTTGACGCCATGAACGATGGAACAGTTATTATTAATTCAGTTATACTGGTATGCGGTAAAATAAAACGTGGGGATGTAGCTCAGATGGTAGAGCGCTCCAAAATTAGTATTTTCTTTTTAGCGGCAATACTGGATCTCCGGCTAGATACGAGCACTGATATTTTGGCCCCGATGCCTTATTTGGGAGTATTCGTCTGAAAACAACGCTGCCACTACAATTACCCAAACTCTACATGAGCGATCAAATGTCACTGCGGTGAATAGATACAGAAATTTACACGGACCAAAACTTCAGAACCTTTTGCCATCGAAGCTAACAAACAGAAAAAGCAATTTTTCTAACTCTGAAACAAAAGCGAGTCAACAGAAGAAAGATGCCACTAGTTTAATACTAGGCTTCTCTAAGTTAAAAATCTTCTCAAAACCCTATTCAAGATTTCTTTCCTTTTTCTGCTCCTGCCAATCAAATCCATATATAGAAGAGCTTTACAGAAATTTGTTAGCATTTGCATCCTTCAACACCAGCAGTTTGAGGTCACGGTCGACAACTCTTCAGTTTCTCAGGGGAATGGACATTTTCTATCTTTGCCAGCAACATCCAAGAGTGAAGGCACAGTTTTGGAGAATGGCCCAATAATTAATATTTGCAGAACTTAATTCTCTTTATTTTCCAAAGAGGAAACTTAGTCAGCCCTCAGTCTTAAGATTTCCTTAGCTGTTCTCCTCCGAAAGTATTCCATGTGTTCCTGCAGTTGACAATCAACTAATGTGCATAAGCATTCATACCATATAATCACCTTAAAATAAAGATAGACCAGCTTCCGCCAGTTTATACTTTAGCCCAAATGTGTATGCATCAATCTAGAATAAGCATCTCCATACAGTCCCAGAAACAAATCCAGTCTGCTAAATTTTTGGCAGATCAAATTTACTCACCTGGCCAAAAGATAAGCTGACTCCTCTGCTGTGGAAATCAATGTACTTGAGCATAAACATACCACAATCCCACCTGAAATAATTAAAGACCCATCAAAATTAATCTTTGCCCATTGTTATAACCGTTAAGTATCAGTACTTGAGTTCTAATAAAACATACTTTGTGCACGACCAGCCAACTAAACATGGATTTCAAAGAAAGCACATATGCAGATGGTGCATATGTACTACTACCTCCCATCCATGAAAAGTGACGCAGTTTTGAACCAACTCCAGTTCAAAACTAGTTCAAAACTGCGGCACTTATTTTGGATCGGAGGGAGTAAATGATACTAATACTCAGCAAATTATGGTTACAGGAACTGAAAGCGGATATTACCCATAAATAGTGAATTTACGCATTAAATGATCATTAGTGTAAACAAGACGTACCCATTCTCTTGTAAAGGAATACAATCAATAAATTCTTTGGTCCAGGAACGTATGTCAATCTCTTTATTACTCTTGTCCTTCACTTCATCCACAATATATCTAGCCTGTATATGGAGTACAGAAGAAGCCATTACATTACTCAATTTATAAGCAAGAATTAGACGGAAATGCCTAATGGAGATAGTATTATTTAGTACTTCTAGCAGATAGAAAGAACCAAGATCAGGTGAATTCTCCCAGAGCATAGCACATGTGCAGAGGCCCATAAACATATGGTTTCCCCCTAATTTAACATTTAACATTTGGAAGAGGTGCACCAAAAGTTTGACTTAAGTTAAACTACGAAAAGCTATTTCTATAGTTAACTAACCTTCTCGAAAAATAAGCACTCCCAAATTGGAATGGAACCAGGGGTGCATTTGAGTAATCTAGTGCCAGCTGTTCGCCCTTTTCATCTAAAAAATAACTCCCTGCTTTCTTTTTACATGATGTATGACTTTTCAAAGTCTTTGGCATGCTACTTTGACCATCACTTTTGCAACTTCCCATAACGATATATTAGTGGAATTAACATATACTTTTTAATGATAAATCTAATGATTCAATTTTATAGCTAGTCTAAAAATTAATAAATCTAAACGGTCAAACTTGAAAAGTTCTGCTTGTGATTCGGGAACGTCAAATTTAGAAAGTTCCCTTTGCAAGGAAATCTTTAAAAAGTTCGACAACAAGGATTCTAGGAAGTAAAAAAAGAATAGAGGCAGTATATAAAATTCGGTTCTAACGCAAAACTCCCTCCTCCCAACCCTATCCGTCATACAAAGCTTTCTCCACACCGCTGCCACGGTCCCCATCTTATCGCCCGCCCGGCAGTCTCGACGGCGGCAAGAGGAGTGATGACCCGTCCATTTCGTTTTTTCTTAGTTCTAGTAGGTTTTTTTTCCTGGTGACATGGGCCGGGTAGTGGCGAGCGGTTATGATGGCGCATTGGAATAAGGTCTTTCCAGCCTCTCCCTACCTCGACGTCGTCCAATCTGACGCCGACGAAGGGCCTGTGAGGGTAGGTGTTGCCATATCCATTTGCTCTCTTCGGATCTTGGCAGTTGGTGTGTCAATCAAGGGAAGCTGTTTGTTGCATCTCGGTGTGGCGACTTCGGCATCTTCTTTCGATTTGTTCGACAAAGGGCCTATGAGGGTAGGTGTTGCCATATCCATTGGCTCTCTACGGATCTTGGCAGTTGGTGTGTCAATCAAGAGAAGCAGTTGGCTGGATCTTGGTGTGGCGACTTCGGCATCTTCTTTTGATTTCTCGTCCGGTTTCTCCAACCCTATGGATTCGTGGTGCTGCGTGGGGTGATGCCCCAACCGATGTTCCTTCAGCGGTTTCTTCGTTTCAAGCGGTGAGTGGCTATTGCGGTCTCCAAAGCCTAGTATGGCAAGGGTGTTTGCAGGTGTCTGTTTCCTTTGTTGTTGGTTCAGTGCAATTTTCAATCCCCGGACGGTGGCATACTATCTAAGGAAGATGACTAGTATCATTTCCAATGTAATTTTATTTTTTACTGGTCATTTTGTGTCCAATTGTCTTTCCATTGTACTCCCTCCATCCCGAATTACTAGTCTTAGAATTGTCTAGATACGGATGTATCTAGACACGTTTTAGTGTTAGATACATCCGTATTTAGACAAATCTAAGACAAGTAATTTGGGACAGAGGTAATACTAGCTACTGTTTTCCTTCATAATTATCAGATCTAAGATGCCCTTTGGGTGTCTTTTCTGGAAAAAAAAATATGAAAAAAATAAGTTACCAGCATTTCGTATACACGAGGATCATTGCCGCCAAGAGAATCAAGATATTGTAATGTCTTCGCCTTCATGTTTATAATTGCCAGACACCAATGCACATTTTGATGTACAGGGACAAAGATCTGCAAAGTAAATTCTGAACATAAGTTGAACATAAGAAATAAGCATGTCAAAGAGCACGTGCAGTAACAATAGAAAATTAAAGCAACATCCACTTTACTTTATCACATTCAATGAGCTCATAACCCAACTTCCTGGAGGTAGTCCATCTTTTTACAGATTTGTAGTCATATCCAGTTTTTCCACAAGCAAGCTGAGCAAGAATTCAGAAAATAAACAGGGCTGAATTAGATGGTAATCAATTTTATCCAAATGAAAATCAAGGCTGAAATGCATGATATCTAGTCTAATTTCCAATCAAAAGTCTCAAATCAAGTAACAACACAACAAAAGAAACCAAATAAGGCAGACAGAGAACTACTCTCCATTCAAAAATGTATGTGGCCATGGCATGCATGAAGTGAAACTTTCCTGATTGTGACTACTAACACACATACAAACTACAGATGGCTCAAACAAAAATGTTAATCGTAATCTCATAGATATGCCATAGATACAACCTAATGTATTCCAAACAGATGGCCCAAGTAAAATTCAAATTAAGAAACCCAGGAGGGCAATCATGGTATATTCAAACTTCCTAATATCAATGACCAAAGATGTATGTATAATGGTCACACAAAAGTGACATAAGTATGATTTCGCTTAAAAATAGATATTTCCACAATATATTATAAGGTCATGAGTCCTTGATAATCTATAATTACAAGAAGAATTTGTGGCCAAAGGGATACTTTCAGAACCGCATCTACTCCTATAAAAATCTCAGTTGGTGATGATGGTGTGCCTGCCATCTATGATTTCAGACCATCAGATTTCCATCTAACGCGTGCAAATGCAAGGCATGACACTTTTGCAGAAACACGCCCGCCACTCTGCCAAAAATTTCACAGAACTTTTTGTCTCCTTGATCTTTCCCATCCAACCCCAATCCCCATCCCTTCCCAGCTCAAGCCGCCCACCTCCTGACCTCTAGGCCTACGACTCCGTATCCATCGACACCCGCCGCCGGCCCCTCCCACCGGTGAGCGCCGATGCCCCCTCCATCTAGCCGCCACCCGCATCTCAGTGCCGCCTACAACACCCCCGTTCTTCTGCGCCTCCGCCCCTAGCTCGCCCATCCAAAGCTTATCTCCGTCGTCCCGAGCAAGCCGCCGAACCTACAGACGAGATACTCGATTTTTCTGCCCCCCTTATACGAGGGTGCCAAGCTCTCGGATCTGGTGGAAATCGCCCCAATCCCAGGGTGAGCTCATATGGCAGCTGGCTCGAGTTAGTCTACAGGCCTCCACGGGATTGGGGCGATTTCCACCAATGGAGGTGGCCTCCACGAGCTGATCGACACCTAGCCCCGCGTATGCGGATGCACAGCTCGTGGATCCGGTGGAGGTGGCACCAATACCAGCATCAGCTCGTCCCGCCGCTGCTCCTAACTCGCCTACAGGCTGCCGCAGGAGTCACTCATATGGCCGGATTAACAACCTGGTCGTCGACTTCCCTCCAGGTATTCTCTACATCCAGTTACATTAGTGTGTTCTTGCTGAGTTGAGATAGAGCAGCTAATTATTTCTCTCTGAATATGTGCGTATTGAGAAGAAACTACAGAGAGCAGTTTTGTTCTCTGCATTATGTGTATACGGGAGCAGCAACTACCAAAACAGTAGATGATGTGCAGTTAGCAGTTTATTCTGAGTAGATGATGTGCAGTTAGCAGTTTATTCTGCCTTAAAAGACAACATATTTGTGTTCCAAATATGATATTTGTTTGTGCTTCTTCCATAGCAGACTTCTCAAGCCGACCTGATTGCATTTGTTTGTTTTTGGAAGTGCCAGTTAGTGCAAATGTTCAATAATTAGACAGTTCATAATTTGGATTTGCACATTCTTTCCTAGCTAGCTGGTAAGAAATATGATTTATTCGACTAATTGCACCCAGAACTCTTTCTACATAAATGTTATTTCAATGGTCATGGGCTGAATGTTATTCAATGGTCATGGGCTGTGGACGGTGGTTACTACTCATGTCATGGGATCGTGGAGTGTGACAAATTATGATTTTTGTTTCTTAGTGTTTATTCAAACTATTGATTGTTAAAGTTCAGAAACAGGCAAGTATTCTGTAGCATGATGTACCATTTGGTATGGTGGTAACTGAAAATTCAGGAGTATTTTAGACTTTGCATCTTCTAACTTATCTGGATCTTATGTATGCAGCTGGCTTATGCACAATACTAAGTTGTTCCAAACCCGCCATAAGCATTCTAGCGTGAATATCCTCCTAGCAATATCCCCACCTTTTTGTAGGTGCAGAAACTGAAATACTGAGGAAGCACACAGACTTATAAAGTGGGAGTTTTGTTACACATAAAGAGGAAAGAATATATGCTTTTTGTTGCCCTTCGACATCTAATCTACTTCGTTAGAGACCAAGGTATTGGTGTTGATGAAGAGTAAGAATGTCTCGACAAATCATCAACTCCCGCTTTTGCCTAAATATATTACAGAACCTATCAAATGTGCTTTGTGTGGTTAAGATGTGGAGGATGGACTAGCTGGTACGGTCTACCACAGGTGTCATCCTATCCGTCCGTGTGCATCTATCCCCCATGGTAGCAAATTATTTTCGTTGTAGTCTATCTTAGTACACCAACGGGCATTGTGTGTTATCTCTTTTGTGTTTTCTGTGTTTTGTACCATATTTTTCCCAGTGCCAATTATGCATGTGCATACAATACGTTTTGAACCTGTATATACTCTCTTATGTATTCAAGTTCTATATCAAGTACTTTTAATTACGGTTTTCCTTTATTTTCATGTTTGTTTTTCTCTTGGCCGATTGCTGATTGTGATATGTTTGTGGGACTATAATGCACTTAGCAAACTGTTTTAGCAATATTTGGTATTGGCTGATCACACTTGCAATATTGCAGAATTCTATGCTTCAAGATACAATTAAGTGATTTGGAACGCTACAATATCAATTTGTTTGAGATGCCATTCACCATCATGTTTACCCATGGGCGGCATGCTACTTCGTATAATGCTCACAGACATGGAGAGATGACGATGCGTGACATGGACGGGTGACCGAATAGGAAATGTGCTAGCAGGTTCAGTCAGTAGTCGTCGCACCTCCATTGCACAGATTCATGGGGACAAGTATTGGTATTGTCGCATTGTCGTTCTTCCATTATTGATAGTAAAGGTTAGGTTAAAGTGACGTGCTTATATGTCACTATTTCTAGCAGAGAATGGTGTGTGGGCTGGAGGGTGGAGCCCATGTTAAGCGAAGAGGTGCTGAAGACAGACTTATTTGGATTGTCATTGCAATTGCCAAATGTGTGTGTGTGGAAAGATTTTCTATTGTCACATGATCTATGCACTATAGGACAGAGCAAGGAATGATAAAGCACAAGAAGTCCTCCTGCAAGGTGAATATGGAGAAGAAACCGTTTGGCTTAGAAGGGTTTTTTAGTTGGAAACCGTATGTTCGATTGCGCTCGACGTGTATAGATCAACAATATAACATCACTTTGATCAATATCTCGGTACATTTTTTTTATTGTTTTGTAGCAATGCACTCGCTCTTGCCTACTCCCTCCGTTCCTAAATATAAGTCTTTTTAGAGATTCCAATATAGACTACATCATGGATTATGAGTCCAACGACTAGTCAAGACTAGTCTATAGACTAGTCTATGAGTCTCAATTCCAGGGCCGACTACACTTCAGTGTCGACTAGTCGCAACTTCAGTGTCGATTAGTCACGCTTAGTCTATGAGTCTCAACCCCGGAACGACTCGTAAACCTTGGACTACATACGGGGCAAAATGAGTGAATCTACACTCTAAAATACGTCTATATTCATCCGTATGTAGTCCATATTGGAATCTCTAAAAAGACTTATATTTAGGAACGGAGGAAGTACAATTTAAGTAAATAATGTTCCACATTGTCTTTTTGTGATTCCGTTGCGCAGCATGGAACATACACTAAGTGATAAGCTGATGCATGTCCATAAATTGAGCCAGAACCAAGGTACAATATAGCAACCTTCGAGCGCTAACCACAGTATCTAAACCGCTCATCAAGCATATTGCAACTAATCCTAAATCGGTATGTGGTTAGAAGAAATGCAAAAACAAACAAAGCTATAGAACACAGGAAAGATATGCAAATATTTAATATGACACTGCAGATTCAATAGGAGAAAACACATGGTGCATATATTCTAACCTTCTTATAAAAAAATGTATTGAAGAAATGGCATTTCAAGAACCTTTTTGGTTCTCTTATTCCCCTCTCCTTTAACAATTCAAGGTACAAATTAATGACCTGAAAACAACAGGAATCACTTTCCCCATTAGGTATATAAATATCAGTGTAAAGCTTACATGTTTGCAATCAGTGAAGATGGTTTAGTACATTTAAGATGAATATTTACCTCGTCATTTAACCAGCCATGTGGTCTCAAACACCGAATTTTTTCCCTGCTAACCTCAATGTTAGACGGTTCATGCAGCACCAGGACTTTGTTACTGTAAGTGAAAAGGGGCAATGTTCAGCTGTGTTAACAAGGTATATAGGAAGCTTCAAACAAGATGCAAGCATGTCATCAAACGTACCTTGAACCATTACCATACAAACAATCCTGAACTTCCTTTTCATCTTCAGCAGTTAGAGGTACAAAGAATTGAGACAGATCCTGAAGACAGATCAACATACATAAATCAAAGGGTTAATAGAGAATAGAAGGTTGCCGCAACCAAGCAGGTCAACCAGCCACCCATTAAAGAGAAAAAACAGAAGAGGACCTCTCTGGTTGCCTCTTTTAAAACTTGATGAAGCAGTTAAACCAGATTTGACACCTTCAGATTGTGCGCTATTTGGCTATGCCTTCTCCATTCCTTTCGCAAATTCAATGCATGTTTTTCGATTGGGGCAACACTAGTTTTCTCTAAAGCCTAATGCAAATCCAGTTGGCATATCCCTCGTTATCAATTGTCCACTATTGCAACGTGGGTTCCCTTACAGAGCCCTCGTCCATGAATGTAATCTTCCTACTCACCCCGCATACCAACATAAAAAGGCACTGACAAAACATACCTCCTTCGGCGGCTCAGCCAGCTTCCTCTGCTCCTCAAGCGTCTTCTCCAGAAGAGCCAACTCGGCGTCGATCTCGTCCAACCTCTTGTCATTATGTCTCGTCTCCTCGAAGAGATTCTTCCAACACGGTTTCACCTTCTCCCGCCGAGGAGGAGGCGCCGCCGCCGCCTTCAAGGCGACCTTCACGGGGTCATCTACTTTCCAATTCCCCGCCACCACCACGCGCCCTGGCTTCACATCGTTGTTCTTGGTGAAATACGTGAGATCCAGCGGATCCTGCGGCACATCCTTCGACGCACGGACCCAGCCCTTGAGCAGGCTCAGGCCGTTGCCCCATCGCAGCCTGTCCGGGATGCTGCGGATGTAGTCCCACATGTCGAAATCAGCGGATTTGGCTTCCGGCGGTGGCACGAGGAAGCAGTCGGGTACGAGGACGCGGGCCCCGCGGCGCTTGCGCTGCTGGCCGCGCAAGTGCTCGTGGAGGCGGCCGTCAGCCGGTAGGGGGCGCTTGCGGCAGTTAAAGCGGAGTTCTGCGTCCGGGCTCATGGCAGGGACAAGGATGCCAGCGCCATGGAAGGTGGTGGATCAGCAGCGGAGCATGCTGGAAGCGGAAACCCTAGGTTGGGTTCGTCGGGGGCTAGGGGTTTGAGCCCGGCGCAGGGGGAGAAGGCGGAGCGACTAGAGCGAAGATGACCGAACGCTCCTTTTGCAAAAAGGTTCTCGTCTGGAAAATCAAGGGCTCTGTTAGTTTAATACTTTAATGGCCCAATTCGACAAGCCTGGCCCATGACAGTCACGTGGCTAATTGTTTGTCTCAGAAAAACGTGGCTTTTTTTCCTTTTGAGAAAGGCACGTGTCTAGTTCTTCTCGAAAGAAAAAAAACCGTCACGTGCCGATCAAATCATAACTGAGTATAATGCCTAATAGCAACTCTAGCAGAGTCCACGTATCGGGTCAATCGACATAATAACCGTTGATACGTAGATTCGGCTAAAATGGGTACTCTAACAAAGATGCATGCCTTCGGATCGCCATAATTTATGGGTCACCCTCCAAATATGGCCCGCGAGAGTTCATATTAGAAGGTTGTGGGCGCTGGTACTGTAACACCCCGATTTTTGGCCATTTCTTTTTTCTTTTCGATTTTTTCGAATTTTTGTTTGGATTTCCGTTTCGGTGGCTTTGTGGTCTTGAAACCTGGGAAGATCTTCTCTCCTGCCACTTCCAAGTGGCTTGCCACTTTCATATCCATTCCAAGACCATGTAATTTCCATCTTAGCCCAACCCCAACTTTTATTTCTTAGAAATATTCCTTTTTCTATTAAAAGAATAACCCTATTAACTCTAGGTTGTGAAGCAACCTATATTTCTGTCATTCCAAAAATTCCCACAAAATTCTCATAAATTCTTTGGATAATATCATTCACAAATATGTCAAAACCCATCCTTACCTAGTTCAAAAATAATGCAGGAATATTCATTCCCTATTCTGTCCAGTATGGCACTTTGTGAAGGAAGTGCTATTTATCTTTTCTTGATTGCCTTCAAAAAAAATTATCACTCTCTCATATCCAAATAATTGTCACATGCCAAAATTCAACTCCATTTTCCTACTAAATATTCCTCAACAAATTTCCAAAGTTTCTGACCAGAGAGAAGCTTTGTGAAGGAAGTACTAGCTAGGCTAATCCAAATGAGTTGAAATTTTGGTAGATCATTCATAGAATCAAATCATGACTCTCCACAAAATTTCATCTCCATACAACAATCTATGTGAGCACACCTTCAAATTCTTGCTTCTGGTCACAATTTTAATTTGTGAAGCAACTATATTTTATATTGCTTCATAAAATCTGAAATTAATCCAGGACCCAAATAACCCTATATACTTTGAGCATGCCAAAATTCACATTATTTTGCCAAGTCATTTTCTCCACAAAATTTCCCCAAGTTTCTATCCAATGTGGAGCATTGTGAAGGAAGTACCATTTTTATTCATCCAAATGGTATGAAATTTTTATGGTGCCTTCATATGCCCAAATCATCACCCTCTACCAATTTTCAGCCCAATCCAATCATCCCTGTGAGTGCTACTTCATGATCTAGTTTCTGGACCAGTTTTTGCTGTTGTAAAGCAACTATGATAAATCCTGGCCAAATCATTTCATATTTCACAGGATGGTAGTCCTTCCTACCCTAAACCTATGTGACACCCTGGTTAGCTCTTATCTCATCCCATTTGACAACAGTTTCATGCCTAAGTTTGCAATAACAAACTGTAGTTGATCATTCCCATCAGCACACAGTGGTTTTCTTCGATCCATCATCTCAGGGAGGTCCCACATTGGAAGGACTACACTCTAGACACAGTTTGGGCGGCCCTAAAGTCCCGCATGCGTCAGTGCACGCGGTGACCACGCGGCCTGGCGTGCCAAAAGCGCGCTCTGGACGCCGGGACCCCTCTGCCACCGCCCAAACGACGTCCTCGCGCCACCGCACCATGTCCACCGCGTAGCCCTCCCTCTCCTTCGTCCACGCGTCCCATCTGGACCCCTCTCCCCCTCCTCTTTCCTCTCCGGCGAGCCACGCCGCACCGCGTGCCCGTGGCCGTCGTCGCCTTGCCCCTGTCCTCTTCCCCCCCATGGCATCTCCGCACCGCGTGAACCCCCCCCCTTGACTCTCTCCCCCTCCGCGCGTGCGCACGCGCACGCGGTCATGCCAGAGCATCAACCACACGCTCCCGTCGTCGTCCGGCCGCGAGCATCCCCGCCATGGCTATTTAAGCCCTCCCCCTTCTCGGTTCTCCTCACCCACCACTCTCTCTCCCTCCTAGTACCCCGCCTAGCACCTCAATTGAGCTCGAGGAGCTCTCTTCGCCTCCCTCTGGCCGCCATTGCCGCCTCGGCCTCGGCTCGGATTCGAGCAATGCCGGCCCTCCCTCCTCCTTCTGACCTCACCAACCTCTTCCCCGAGCTCCAGTGATCCTTCCCATATCCTTGTTTCATCGCCGGAGTGCGCGTGGCCGCGACCCCCAAGAACGGCCGTCGCCCTGTCCACGGCCACCGCGAGCCGCCGTGGCTCCAGCCCTCCTCGGCGTCCGTGCGGTGCGGGGACGGATGCGACGCTCCTCCCTGAGCTCGCCAGAGGTGGCCGGAGCCGGCCGGGCGAACGCCGGCGACCACAGTCTCCCTCTGCGCCACGGGCGAGCGCAAGAGAGGAAGAAGACGGCCTGTCAGTGGGCCCCACCTCCCCGCGGACCCCACCTGGCAGCCGCAGAAGGCGTTTACCCGGCTGCTGACTAGGATAAGTGGAGGCGCCTTTTGTCGAATACGTTTTCTCCTTCTGAAAGCGTATTCCAGAGCAGCTTCGGAGCAAAATACGCTTTCTCTGCAGAGGAAGCGTATTCACTGAAATGTGCTTTCAGTTTTTTAGCCCAGCCGCCGAAAACCTTACTTTGCGGACGTTCGTCAGTTAAGCGCGGAAATGAATAATTTTTATTTGTTTTCTGCCTAACGAACGAACGGCCACAACTTTTTAACCGTGACTCCGAATCAGGTGATTCCAAAGCCCACGATCTCAGTACGTCGAGCCCGCTCTGTTGGTATCATTTTCACCATGATATAACATTCTTAAAATGACCATTTTGCCCCTGCCCTTATTCAGCCCCCTTCGAGAGGGAACCGTTTCCGGCAAATTTTTCCGCGAGCATCTCGCACTTCTTCCCGGTGAATCCTTCATCCCCAGGCAAGCCACAACAGCCACTTGCATGATGGCATTGCAATAGTCATGGTTTCCACTTGAATGTTCGAAAAATTATTTATTCATGTCATTATTTTGAATGCCACTGATATGCTTGTGGATCCATGTCTATGCTTATGCCATGTTCATTTTCATCTAGTAAGTGAAATGATTAATTGCTACTGTTATTATTATCATGCTTCATGCTTGTAATCGTTTCCGATGCTAGTGATAACGATATGCTCATATGAATAGTTAGGGTTGGTTATGAAAGTACTTGTTATATTCATGATCATCGTTATGCTATGCTCATTTGCATCCCATAGACTAAATGATTTATCATTGTCGATGTTAAATGGTTATGTTGCCCATCCATGGTTACACTGATGTCATGCTCATGTGCATCGTTATTTAATTATGTTATTATGACTCAGCTCATCACCATTCAAGTTAAACCTGACATTAATTGAACTTGAACAAATCTGTTGGCTGAGTCATGGTGCCACCGAATCGAGCTCACCAGTGCAACCACACTTGCCTGGATGGGGAGGCCCTAATGCGGTCTATTGTCATGCCTCTCGCCGGAACCTCCAACTAGGGAAGGTTATGGGTGCGCGCTACCCTGATCAGGTAGGCGGCCATAGCCTTGTGTGCCCGAGTTGTATGGATCCAGAGTCCCCGTTTGGGACAGTTGTTATGTTGGCCACGACGGTGGCGGCCACAAAGGTGGCGGATGTCACGAGTTGACATCGGGGACACCCAGGACATAGCCCAAAGGGGAGTTTGTCGGAGTGGCCGGGAGAGTGTCATGCAATAGATTGGTTTTGTCGGAATATCGTTGGTCCACCTGAATGGGAGCACGAGGCCATGAATTCTGTGCTGTGGGTACAGTGTACTAACCTCTGCAGAGTGTATAAACTATCGATAGCCGCGTCCTCGGATATGGACATAGTTCGTAGTAGGTCACACTATGGGTCAACAGAAATATTAACCTGAATAATAAACAACCCCGGTTCCATGAGAAAAGAAGTTGGTTGATCTTTATGTGGTCATGCGATGATCACAGGTAGAGATCAAGCTCTGTGTGGTCATGTGATGATCACGATGGTACAGTTGATACCGAGCTTGGTTGATCCTGAGGTGATCGTGTGATGATCACGATGGTAAGTTTGTTACACATGGTGGTTACGAGATAACCTCCGAGCAGAGTAAGTTGGTCCATGAGACCTTAAACGTCGACCCCCTTGCATACTAGTGCTAGTATCATCATGTTCATATCATGAATTATATGTACCTGCCATGCGCATGTTGTTCTAGTAGTATTATGTTCATCATTGATGATTAACCTGTAAATGCCATGCTATTGTTTGTCTTGATTGCTTTGGTTGTTGTGAGCTTGCGAGTACATTCAAAGTACTCACCTGGCGTGTCATGCCAGACTGCAGGTCATGCCGTGATTGATTGCTTGTCGAGGATCCCGAGGTTGCGCTCTAGGATGCGTCCCAGCCAGAGTCCCTGCGGAGTGGAGTCCATCGCCGTTGTCGTTGTTCCGCTGCTAGAAGTTATTCTGTTACGAGATGTTCCACTGCTAGCATAGAACTACCTTAGCAGGCGAAGTGTCGTCGTGCCCCTGTAACCTTTGTAACGATCGGACCCTTGTACCCCGATTATTTGTAATAAAGAGCTGATTTGTTCTATGCCAAGCAGTGCCGTATTCCAGAAGACTTGATCTCTGGGTTGGAATACGGGGTGTTCCGGTCTCTCTGAGCCGGGGTGCCACAACGATTGGTATCATAGCAGGTCTGGCTGTAGGACGCCCTAGTCGGCGCGAGCGTTATAAATCGGTAGTATAGAGTCTAGTCGGTTTGTTGCATTTGTTTGCTGCATAGCATACATATAGACTCATTATATTGTCACTGACGGTTGATCTTGTGAGTGTAGATGGCATCGTTTTCTATCCACTGCTTGCACCCTCCAGTTTTGCATACCTGCTTTTCGGTGTTTGACGTCATCTCCGTCCCAGCGGAGTGATGCCGAGGTACCAAGTGTTCCAGACACCACTTGCAGGTATCGTGCAGATATCTTTCCGTCAGCCACCTATCGTTTCGGTGGTAGACATGTTTCTACCCTGGATCTTGCCATTCAACTTGCCGCTTTGGCAACCCTTACTGGTCTTTGTTACCAGAAAAGGGCAATGCCAGCAGACCCTGCTTTCCACCGCTATCTGACCCTATCACTCATTCCCTGGACGAGTACGGTTTCCTTCCGTGCGCTTGATGATGATGTGGCCATGACATCCGTGTCTCGCTACATGATCACCGAGTCCGTCCTCACCTCCGAGCCCGTCCAGATGCAACCGGTGCTGAGCCAACGTTTGGTGTAGTTCTGTTTACACCAGCCTCTCCACACGTTGATTCACTTTCGTGCACACCGTCACAGCATGTTAGACCGTAGTACCGGAGTTTCCTCGAGAATTGTGTGCTTAAGTAGGCATGCATAGTGAGGTGAATAGCTGTAAAATGTGATGTTGCTTGTATGTAATCTTGATGCTTTGTGTGCTTTTGTTTGAGTCGTTTCTTTTGCTTCTTTCTTTGGGCCTTCGGTGTTACCTTATTTCCCCTTATGAAAGTTGCTCATCAACCGCCACCGGACTCGAAGAAGCAGTGAGGATTTCAAATATTTTGAAGCTCAGCTAAACAGGATGGAATTATCAGTGGACTGCGGTATATTGGAAATATCTGGTTTGAATACAAGTGACATCCTAGAGTGATTATCAACATCAAGATTTACATCAGTGTGCAACCATCACAATCGTAATGAACCAGCTGGAAGACAATTTGTGTGCAAGACAACAATACATTTCCGGTCAAAGGAATATCAAGGGTATATATATATATATATGGCATTCAGTTCGCATATCACAGAGAGAAGCTTCTGGTGTAAGCAACCCAGTCTTTCTCCGCAAGCTACCAGAGAAGCTTATGACGCAAGGTTCCTCAGTCTTCTTCAGTACGACATGTGGATGACTTACAGTGTAAGATATTCAGCCTTCCTCAGCACGCTACTCTCGATGGTTCCCAACACAAGCTATCTAGTCCTCGTCAGTACGGCACTACAAACAGTCATCGACATTGGTACAAGATGTACACAGTGAGTTGGCAGCATATGGCTGTGCATCTCAAGAATCAGAACCGTAACAGTTTGGTCTGAAGCACGAGCTAGTCAGGACACAAGTGTCTGCCTCGGGAATCAAATGCTCAGTTACACATGCTTCCATATATATTGAGAGCATGCTGCCAAGTTCATGCGAGTCACTCGTACGATGATGCAAGCATGGCGAGAATCCGACAACCACATGAATTATGCAAGAGGAAGAAAGCAAGTTATACACCTCAGTGTGATGCAATGACTAACAAGCTATGAAGCAAGACAATGTTGGGACAATAATCTTGACAGTGGATATCAAAGCCAGCTTCCTCACACCTGACAAAGTGATATCATTAACCTCTGTCACTGTCATGTATGATTGACCACAGCAGTGAGCTCTATACAAGTAACTGTGAACCTGGTGTATGATCCTGATGAACCCTTGCTTACCTTTTCCTGGTACCGGCACCACGCCTGTGTTCTGAGCTGCTTTCGGCCGTCCAGGGTGGATGCCTGCTTTATATTTCTCTTTTCAACAACTGACCCGTGTTCTGAGCTGCTTTTCGGTCGTCTCGGGCAGCTGTTGAGTTTCTTTTTGTAGCGGTGACCCTATGCTCTGAGCTGTTCTTTGGCCGTTTTAGGGAACTACTACATTCTTCTTATCAACACTGTCTCATGCTCTGAGCTGCTTTTCAGCCGTCGTGAGCCAGGGTTGAGTTATTTCAGTAATGTCCCAGATCTGAGTTGTAAAGACCGTTCTGGTGGCTACTGATTTATTTACCGATTTCATGCAAAGGTTCGGATGATCATTGCCCTACAGTTAAAGCTCGGGAGATGATAAACTTGCCAGTTAAATATTGTTGCACTGTCGTAGAATAAGGATAAGGTATGCCTGTCGGAATATTGCACCTGACACCACCTATGGACATACAAATAATTAAGGATATATATGGCCAAGCCCTTTTCCGCAAAGGATTTAGAAAAAGAGAACAATAATGAAGGAGCAAGGCCAGCAATACAGGTATGATAATTGTGGCATGAACAACATGGCACGGATACCCAAGACAGTCTGAGTCCGTATTGATCATCATGAACACACGCCCAAGGGGTCTACTCTGTTCGTAAGGACCTCATATCAAGGTGACAGTTGAATCATCGATACGGATCTGAGACAAAGAAGTCAGCAAGATTTAGAACTACCTACAAGCAGCCAGATTCCGCCAAGAGAATGCTTATGATCTCCAGTATGGTTTTGAACCCGGAGGACATGCATCTAGTAACCCAATGCAATGATTAAATGGTTCATGTCCACTGAGGGAATTTGTTCATAACTCCATTGAATACTATCGGTGCTAGAAAGAAGAATATCACATCAATTGGAAATCACTCCCGGACTTATGGAAATTCCAGTCATGATAATATCAGATAAGCCAGCAGACACAGAAGAATTGGAGTCAGAGCAAGGATGAACATACAAAGGAAGGCCTGTCAGAATGTGGGATACAGTGAAGCAAACCACCCCAGAGCAAGGCAGTCAGTCAGATGCAATTCAGAGGGGACATCAAGGAAAAGGATACCCGAGTTGGAAACGGTTTCCTTAAGTCAGTATATTCATACTTGTTCCCTGAGCAACCAAATCTCGAGGATGAGATTTTTATAAGGGGGGTAGGTTTGTAACACCCCGATTTTTGGCCCTTTCTTTTTTTCTTTTGGATTTCTTCGAATTTTTGTTTGGATTTCCGTTTTGGTGGCTTTGTGGTCTTGAAACCTGGGAAGATCTTCTCTCCTGCCACTTCCAAGTGGCTTGTCACTCTCATATCCATCCCAAGACCATGTCATTTCCATCTTATCCCAACCCCAACTTTTATTTCTTGGGAATATTCCTTTTTCTATTAAAGGAATAACCCTGTTAACTCTAGGTTGTGAAGCAACCTATATTTCTGTCATTCCAAAAATTCCCACAAAATTCTCATAAATTCTTTGGATAATATATTTCACAAATATGTCAAAACCCATCCTTGCCTAGTTCAAAAATAATGCAGGAATATTCATTCCCTATTCTGTCCAGTATGGCACTTTGTGAAGGAAGTGCTATTTATCTTTTCTTGATTGCCTTCAATTTTTTTTATCACTCTCTCATATCCAAATAATTGCCACATACCAAAATTCAACTTCATTTGCCTAGTAAATCTTCCTTAGAAAATTTCCAAAGTTTCTGACCAGAGAGAAACTTTGTGAAGGAAGTACTAGCTAGGCTAATCGAAATGAGTTGAAATTTTGTTAGATCATTCATAGAATCAAATCATGACTCTCCACAAAATTTCATCTCTATCCAACAATCTATGTGAGCACACCTTCAAATTCTTGCTTCTGGTCACAATTTCAGTTTGTGAAGCAACTATATTTTATATTTCTTCATAAAATCTGAAATTAATCCAGGACCCAAATAACCCTATATAATTTGAGCATTCCAAAATTAAAATTATTTTGCCAAGTCATGTTCTCCACAAAATTCCCCCAAGTTTCTGTCCAGTGTGGAGCATTGTGAAGGAAGTACCATTTTTATTCATCCAAATGGTATGAAATTTTTATGGTGCCTTCATATGCCCAAATAATCACGCTATACCAATTTTCTGCCCAATCAAATCATCCATCTGAGTGCTACTTCATGATCTAGTTTCTGGACCAGTTTTTGCTGTTGTAAAGCAACTATGATAAATCCTGGTTCAAATCATTTCATATTCCACAGGATGGTAGTCCTTCCTACCCTAAACCTATGTGACATCCTGGTTAGCTCTTATCTCATCCCATTTGACCACAGTTTCATGCCTAAGTTTGCAACAGCAAACTATAGTTGATCATTTCCATCAGCACACAGTGGTTTTCTTCGATCCATCACCTCAGGGAGGTCCCACATTGGAAGGACTACACTCTAGACACAGTTTGGGCTGCCCTAAAGTCCCGCGTGCGTCAGTGCACGCGGTGACCACGCGGCCTGGCGTGCCAAAAGCGCGCTCTGGACGCCGGGACCCCTCTGCCACTGCCCAAACGCCGTCCTCGCGCCACTGCACCATGTCCACCGCGTAGCCCTCCCTCTCCTTCGTCCACGCGTCCCATCTGGACTCCTCTCCCCCTCCTCTTTCCTCTCCGGTGAGCCATGCCGCACCGCGTGCCCGTGGCCGTCGTCGCCTTGCCCCTGTCCTCTTCCCCCCCCCCCCCCCCCCCCGTGGCATCTTCGCACCGCGTGAACCCCCCCTTGACTCTCTCCCCCTTGTGTGCCCGAGTTGTATGGATCCAGAGTCCCCATTTAGGAAAGTTGTTATGTTGGCCACGACGATGGCGGCCACAAAGGTGGCGGATGTCACGAGTTGACATCGGGGACACCCAGGACATAGCCCAAAGGGGAGTTTGTCGGAGTGGGCGGGAGAGTGTCATGCAATAGATTGGTTTTGTCGGAATATCGTTGGTCCACCCGAATGGGAGCACGAGGCCATGAATTCTGTGGTGTGGGTACAGTGTACTAACCTCTGCAGAGTATATAAACTATCGATAGCCGCGTCCACGGATATGGACATAGTTCGTAGTAGGTCACACTATGGGTCAACAGAAATATTAACCTGAATAATAAACAACCCCGGTTCCATGAGAAAAGAAGTTGGTTGATCTTTATGTGGTCATGCGATGATCACAGGTAGAGATCAAGCTCCGTGTGGTCATGTGATGATCACGATGGTACAGTTGATACCGAGCTTGGTTGATCCTGAGGTGATCGTGTGATGATCACGATGGTAAGTTTGTTACACATGGTGGTTACGAGATAACCTCCGAGCAGATTAAGTTGGTCCATGAGACCTTAAACGTCGACCCCCTTGCATACTAGTGCTAGTATCATCATGTTCATATCATGAATTATATGTACCTACCATGCTCATATTGTTCTAGTAGTATTATGTTCATCATTGATGATTAACCTGTAAATGCCATGCTGTTGTTTGTCTTGATTGCTTTGGTTGCTGTGAGCTTGTGAGTACATTCAAAGTACTCACCTGGCGTGTCATGCCAGACTGCAGGTCATGCCGTGATTGATTGCTTGTCGAGGATCCCGAGGTTGCGCCCTAGGATGCGTCCCAGCCAGAGTCCCTGCGGAGTGGAGTCCATCGCCGTTGTCGTTGTTCCGCTGCTAGAAGTTATTCTGTTACGAGATGTTCCGCTGCTAGCATAGAACTACCTTAGCAGGCGAAGTGTCGTTGTGCCCCTGTAACCTTTGTAACGGTCGGACCCTTGTACCCCGATTATTTGTAATAAAGAGCTGATTTGTTCTATGCCAAGCAATGTCGTATTCCAGAAGACTTGATCTCTGTGCTGGAATACAGGGTGTTCCGGTCTCTCTGAGCCAGGGTGCCACAGGTATAGAGCGCACGTCATCCGCCAACCAGTCGCACAGACGTTAGTCCCTATGGTTGTCGCTTCCGCCACTGCCAATGCCGTAGGCGCATTTCCACCCATAAAAGAACACCAATTAATGGTTGCCACGTTTCAGACCCGTTTCTAACCCGCACGCGGTAAATCCTCCTCCGTTTCTCGTCGGAGCGCGCCACTTCGCGGGTGTATAAAAATTCTCATTGTCGTTGCCGCCACACTCACCCCCTAAGCTGGCCGCTACATCGCCCCCCTCTCTTTGCCCTTCCCCGTGGCCACCACAATCACCCCCATCAACCATGTTGGTGCGGTGTACTCCCCGTGCAGACCTTTCATCGCCGAGACCAAAGAAGACCGTGTCGAGAGAGAGTTCAGGGAGAGGGTATGGGAGTTCTCGGAGTGGGTCGAGGATGACGCGCGTTGTAAGGTTGAATCAGTCGTCCACCGCGCCCGCTTCCCCATTGCCGCGAGTACTTCGACCGCATCTCGATGGCCGCCCACGCGAAAATGGAAGATGATGAGGTTATCTCCAACCGGGTAGGCCCACGGTGACCTAAAACCCAACATAGGCCCATGGAGGCCCAAGCCCACATTCAACATGTACCAACATATCATCATACACGTAAGGATTTTTTGTCACTCGGGACAGGTTACGTGTGTGGAGATTTTCCTCAGTCGACTTGGATTGAGAAGGACGTATCTTCACTAGGATGGACCACACTCGGCTCAAAGCAGTCCAACGGTCAAAAGCATTAACTGGGGTCTTCCAAGTTTTAAAGCTTTGGGTTACTGTTAGCTTTTAGACCGTTTGTTTTCTTTTTGAAGAAAATCACAAGGACACGATGTATCTGGTCACGAGCACAAATGTGCTCGATATCTTCTGCGTTGGTTGGTGCATATGGATCTGGGACATTTTTTATACGTAGCATTATGGGCTTTTCTTAAACGCGAGGTGAACGAAAATATGTTTTTTTTGGGGTAGGTGAACGAAAATACGTATGGTGCAGGGCTGGAAAGTGGGCCAGCATAACAGTGGACTAACGGCAGGCGAGACGGGGTTGTGGACGGCCTTCCAACGTGGGCGAGTTGAGCCACGACGGATCGGATTCGGCGAATCAGTCTGGTCCAAATGAGTCTGACGAGATAGTGAAGGAGACTGAACCTGCAGCCCGCCGAAACCTGAACTTGGTTCTGTCAGCTAGTATGTCTGCACCAGACCAGCAGAATCATACAATGAAAGGTGCATCAAGCAGTAATCTGAACCTTGTACTTGCGAAGGAAAATATAGCATGAGGCATGACAACTTCTGGTAGCCAGCCTTGTGACACGCCGCCGCTACCGCCAACGTATGTTTGTCCAAGAGAGTTAAAGAAAGCAAAGAAAGGGGCCTCTCCGGCCAAGAACAATCAGATGGCATCATTGGCGGGCTCCGAGCGGGAGCACCGCTAGGCCTAATGAAAACATTATGCTGGAACTGTCGCGGGGTTGGCGATCACGCGACAGTCTGAGAACTCCGCGACCTCGTGGATATTAGTGCGCCATCGATTCTTTGCTTGGTCGAAACACAACTGGCGAAGAGTCGCCGTCGGCTGTGCTCGTCGCTCCGCCACCTCTCCATCCGCTGAAGGATCCACATCTAAGAGGCCCCCGCGTCGTCATCCCCGCGGGCGACTCGGGCGGCGGCGCGCATCTCCTTCCCCTCGCCTCCTCACCACCTTCCCCCACCCTCGCCGCCGGCCGGGGCCGCCGGGGCAAAGCCCCTCGCGGTGGCCGGCGGCAGGGCCCTGTTCTCCGCGCCTCGGGATGGCCGGAGCGGGGCGGTCTCGCCAGGCGGCGGCGGCGGCGGGCGGGCGTGAGGATCGGCGGCGCAGCGGCGGCGACTCATGGCGGCGGCGTCCTCAAGTCGGGACGGTGACGCGGTGGGGGCGGCTCGTTGTACGCTGGCTGCTAATACGTCTCCAACGTATCTATAATTTTTGATTGTTCCATACTATTATAATATCAATCTTGGATGTTTTTATATACATTTACAACAATTATATATCATTTTTTGGACTAACCTATTAACTTAGTGCCCAGTGCCAGTTGCTATTTTTTGCCTGTTTTTGGTTTTCCAGAATATCAGTACCAAACGAAGTCCAAATGCCATGAAACTTTTTGGAGATTTTTTTCTGGACATAACAAACACTAGAAGCTTTGGGAGGAGACGAGAAGATGAAGCAGTTACCCACGAGGCACCACGACGCGCCCCGGGGGGGCGCCCTGGTGGCTCGTGGGGCCCACACAGCTTCGTTTGACCTAATTCCACCACTATAAATTCTCTAAAATCGGGAAACCAATAGAGGAGTCCACGAAATACTTTTTCCGCCGCCGCGAGCTTCTGTTCTCGAGAGATCCCATCTGGAGGCCCTTTCCGGTACTCCGCCGGAGGGGGAATCAATCACGGAGGGGCTCTCCATCAACCTTGCTGCCCTTCCGATGATGCGTGAGTAGTTTACCATAGACCTTCGGGTCCATAGTTAGTAGCTAGATGGCTTCTTCTCTCTTTTTGATCTTCAATACAATGTTCTCCTCGATGTTCTTAGAGTTCTATCCGATGTAATCACTTTTGGCGGTGTGTTTGTTGGGATCCGATGAATTGTGAGTTTATGATCAGATTATCCATGAATATTATTTTAGTCTTCTCTGAACTCTTTTATGCATGATTATTATAGCTTTGTATTTCTCTCCGATCTATTGATTTGGTTTGGCCAACTAGATTGATTTATCTTGCAATGGGAGAGGTGCTTTGTAATGGGTTCGATCTTGCGGTGCTCAATCCCATTGACAGAAAGGGACATGACATGTATGTATCATTGCTATTAAGGGTAAAAAGATGGGGTTTATTCATGCGTGAGTTTACTTTGTCTACATCATGTCATCTTGCTTAAGGCGTTACTCCGTTCTTTATGGACTTAATACACTAGATGCATGCTGGATAGCGGTCGATAGTAGTAGATGCAGGCAGGAGTCGGTCTACTTGTCTCGGACGTGATGCCTATATACATGATCATTGCCTTGGATATCGTCATGATTATTTGCTTTTCTATCAATTGCCCAACAGTAATTTGTTCACCCACCGTATGCTATTTTCATGAGAGAAGCCTCCACTGAAAACTATGGCCCCCGGGTCTACTTCTATCATATATTAAAAATCCTAAAAATACCTTGCTGCACTTTTACTTTATTTATTTTATTTTGTATTTTTGTTCGATCTATTTATTTATCACCATACAATTGAATCTTGCAATTAACCGCCAAGGGATTGACAACCCCTTGTTTGCGTTGGGTGCAAGGATTTGTTATTTTGTGTGCAGGTACTATTAACGAGGTGTTGCGTGATTCTCCTACTGGATTGATAACCTTGGTTTCATAACTGAGGGAAATACTTATCTCTACTGTACTGCATCATCCCTTCCTCTTTGGGGAAAAAACCAACGCAGATCACAAGTAGCAGGAAGAATTTCTGGCGCCGTTGCCGGGAAGACATCATCAACATCTATCAAGTACCTACGCATAAACTTTCATCTCCTTGCATTTATTTTATTTGTCTTTGCCTCTCGTTTTTATCTCCCCCACTTCTAAATTTTTTTTTACAAAAATACAAAAATATTTTCCATTTGCCTTTTTCTTGTTTTGCTTGTTTGCTTGCTTGTTATCTTGTTTGCGTAGCCACGATGTCTCAAGAAAATACAAAATTGTGTGATTTTTCCAATACTAATAATAATGATTTTATTAGTACTCCAATTGCTCCTCCCGCCGCTTGTGCGGAGACTTGTGATATTAATGCCGCTTTGCTAAATCTTGTCATGAAAGAACAATTTTTTGGTAGTCCTAATGAAGATGTTGCATCCCATCTTAACACTTTCGTAGAATTGTGTGATATGCAAAAGAAAAAAGATATGGATAATGATATTGTGAAATTAAAATTATTCCCGTTCTCATTGCGGGATCATGCAAAAATTTGGTTTTCATCTTTACAACGAAATAGTATCGATTCTTGGGATAGGTGTAAAGATGCTTTTATTACCAAGTATTTTCCTCCCGCAAAAATTATTTCCCGTAGAAATCAAATTATGAATTTCAAGCAACTTGATCATGAACATGTTTCCCAATCTTGGGAAAGGATGAAATTAATGATAAGAAATTGCCCTACTCATGGTTTAAATTTGTGGATGATCATACAAAAATTTTATGCGGGATTAAATTTTGTTTCTAGAAATCTTTTAGATTCCACCGCGGGTGGTAATTTTATGGAAATTACTTTGGGAGAAGCTACTAAATTGCTTGATAATATTATGGCAAATTATTCACAATGGCATACTGAAAGAGTTTCTACTAGTAAAAAAGTGAATTCGATTGAAGAAATTAGTACTTTGAGTGATAAAGTTGATGCTCTTATGAAATTGGTTGCTAGCAAAAATACTCCTATTGATCCTAATGATGTGCCTTTATCTACCTTGATTGAGCAAAATATTGATCCCGTAGACATGAATTTTGTCTCGCGAAACAATTTTAATAATAATGCTTATAGAGGTAATTTTAATCCTAGGCCGTTTCCTGGAAATTCCTCTAATAATTATGGCAATCCCTATGGTAATTCTTATAATAATAATAATAGGATGCCTTCTGATCTTGAAAGTAACATTAAAGAATTTATTAATGCTCAAAAAAATTTCAACACTACGATAGAAGAAAAATTGAGCAAACTTGATGATATGTCTAGGAGCATTGATAGAATTATCCATGATGTGGAAAATCTTAAGACTAAAATTTTGCCACCCAAAATTGATATCAATGAATCAATTAGAGCTTTATATGTCTGCATGGATGAGAGTAAGAAAAGAACCGCTATGGTAAAAGCTAAACGAGAATTTTTAGAAAAAGCGATTCCTCCCAGTTTCTATCGTAGTAATGACGAGGATATTAAAATGATTGGTGTTTCATTTATTGATTCCTTGTTTAGAAATATAAAACTTGATGAAAAGGGTACTGAAGAAGAGTCAACTTTAGCTAGAAGGCGTTCCCATAATTCGGAGGGTGAAAATCTTGATAATTTTTTTGATAAAAGTGGGTTTGGAGAGGTAAAAACTTTAACTAGCGATGCGCCCACTCTCTTGGATTACAAAGACTTTAATTATGATAATTATTCCTTGATTGAATGTATGTCTTTGTTACAGTCCATGTTAAATTCACCCAATGCTTATGAGCAAAATAAGGCTTTTACTAAACACATTGTAGAAGCAATGATGAAAGCGTTAGAAGAAAAGCTAGAACTAGAAATTTCAATTCCTAGAAAATTGTATGATGAGTGGGAACCCACCATTAAAGTTAAAATTAAAAATTATGAGTGCAATGCTTTATGTGATTTGGGTGCTAGCGTTTCCACAATTCCAAAATCTCTATGTGATGTGCTAGGTTTTACCAATATAGATGAATGTTCTCTTAATTGCATCTTGCGGATTCCACTATTAAAAAGCCTTTGGGTAGAATTAATGATGTTCTTATTCTTGCAAATAGGAACTATGTGCCCGTTGATTTTATTGTACTTGACATTGAATGCAATACTTCTTGCCCCATAATACTTGGTAGACCGTTCTTACGAACCATAGGTGCCGTTATTGACATGAAAGAAGGGAATATAAAATTTCAGTTTTCATTAAAAAAAGGGTATGGAACATTTCCCTAGGAAGAAAATTAAATCACCATATGAATCCATTATGAGGGCCACTTATGGAATCAACTTGAAAGATGACAATACTTGAAACTATGCATTATGCCTAGCTAGGGGCATAAAACAATAGCGCTTGTTGGGAGGCAACCCAATGAATAAAATACATTTTTACTTTTTGTTTCTGTTCTTGTGTGTTTACACAATTATGCTACTGTTATGATTGTGTTTTTATGTTTTAATTAGTGTTTGTGCCAAGTAAAGCCTTTGAGATGATTTGGAAGATAGTATAATTGATGCTGTTTGGAAAACAGAAAGTTTTGCGTCCAGTGCTGGAATTTTAGTTATGTACTAAAGCATCAGAAAAATCTGAAATTTTTACACAGTATTGGTATATGAATTTTCCACGTTGTCCTTATTTTTCAGAATTTTTGGAGTTACAGAAGTATGGCTTTTAAATAGATCTCTGCAGACTGTTCTGTTTTTGACAGATTCTGTTTTTGATGCACTGTTTGCTTGTTTTGATGAAACTATGGATTGTATCGGGGGGTATAAGTCATGGAGAAGTTAGAATACAGTATTTATAATGCAAAAATAAAATATGAATGGGTTTGCAACAGTACTTAAAGTAGTGATTTATTTTGTTATACTAACGGATCTCACGAAGGTTTTGTTGAGTTTTGTGTGATTGAAGTTTTCAAGTTTTGGGTGAGATCACGATGGATGAAGGAATAAGGAGTGGCAAGAGTCTAAGCTTGGGGATGCCCAAGGCACCCCAAGGTAATATTCAAGGAAGACTCAAGCGTCTAAGCTTGGGGATGCCCCGGAAGGACGGGGTATCCCCTCTTTCTTCTACCAACCATCGGTAATTTTACTTGGAGCTATATTTTTATTCGTCACATGATATGTGTTTTGCTTGGAGCGTCGTGTATTATATGAGTCTTTGCTTTGTTTGCTTTTTAGTTTGTCACAATCATCTTTGCTGGACACACCTATTTGAGAGAGCCACACGTTAATCATGATTTGTTAGAATACTCTATGTGCTTCACTTAAATTTTTTGAGCTAGGCAGTTGCTCTAGTGCTCCACTTAAATCCTTTTGAGCACGGCGGTGGCTAAATTTTGAAGAAATATTTGAACTCTCATGCTTCACTTATATTATTTTGAGAGTTGATAAATTTTGAAGAAATATGTGCACTCTCATGCTTCACTTACATTATTTTTAGAGTTGATAAATTTTGAAGAAATATTTGCACTCTCATGCTTCACTTATATCTTTTTGAGAGTTGATAATAGTAATGGTAATTTGCACATGATATGAATTTGGTCCCAAAGTGATGAATATTCAAGAGGGATATAATAAAAACTTTCATGAAAGATCATTGGATATGATAAGTGTGATTCCTTGCAATAGTTTTGCGATATGGAGATGATGATATGTGAGTCATATTAGTGAGTAATTGTGATTTAGTAAGAATATTAGTGTTAAGGTTTGTGATTCCCTATGCATGCACATTAAGTCAATAGTTATGCAAAGAAATTATATCCTACTTGTGGTGCATTATTCGGTGTTAGTTATGTTCAATGCATGTTTATGGCCGTTTTCGCTTTTTGGTTGGTTGCTTCTCAATCTATTTTCTAGCCTTCATTTGTACTAAGCGGGAATACTGCTTGTGCATCCAAACTCCTAAAACCCAAGTTGTGCCAAATGAGTCCACCATATCTACCTATATGCGGTATTTCCATGCCGTTCCAAGTAAATTTGCATGTGCCAACTCTAATTTTCAAAATAATTTTCCGTTTTGTGTGCCCGTACCGCTCATGAAGCAGCAGGGGGTGGACAATATTTTTCATGCTAGGTGTGTTATTCTCACGATGAGTGTTTATTTACTTGTCATTGCACGAGAGAGTGGCTGGTAATAGGGATGCCCAGTCCCACAATGAATCAAAAATTAATAACAACAAAATTCCTTGGAAAGTGTTGGTATGGAGGGCACCCGTGGATACGGCTAGCCATGGATTATGAAAGAATGGTGGAAAGGAAATAAACTTTACTTTCTGTTTGGGAACCGCCTATGATGTGTCTAGCATGGAAAATATTGGGAATTCTCGGTCGTTTTCATTGACAGGAAAAGCATGCCTCTCAAAATAATTTTATCTCTCTAATTTAAGCTTTGAGCTCTGGCACATTTGCAAATCTCTGCTTCCCTCTGCGAAGGGCCTATCTATTTACTTTTATGCAATTTTTATTTTTATTTTGAGTCTCCATCTTCTCTTACAAAGCACCAACTAGAGAGCACTATTGTCATACTTGTGCATTGTGTGTAGCTAATATTGAGTGTATTTCATGAATGGATCAATGATTGAGCATAATGGGCTAGGGATAACTTTCTTTAGCGTTGATATTTTGAAAGACATGATTGCTTGTTAGTATGCTTGAGTATTTATATCTTCATGTCAAACTATAGACTATTGCTTTGAATCATTCAAATCCAAATGTCCATGCTATAAAGAAAAGAATGTATGATGAATATGATAGGTAGCATTCCACATCAAAAATTCTGTTTTTATCATCTACCTACTCGAGGACGAGCAGGAATTAAGCTTGGGGATGCTTGATACGTCTCCAATGTATCTATAATTTTTTATTGTTCCATGCTATTATAATATCAAACTTAGATGTTTTTATATACATTTACAGCAATTATATATCATTTTTTGGGACTAACCTATTAACTTAGTGCCCAGTGTCAGTTGCTGTTTTTTGCCTGTTTTTGGTTTTTCAGAATATCAGTACCAAACGAAGTCCAAATGCCACGAAACTTTTTAGAGATTTTTTTCTGGACATAACAAACACTAGAAGCTTCGGGAGGAGACGAGAAGATGAAGCAGTGGCCCACGAGGCACCACGGCGCGCCCCAAGGGGGGCGCGCCCTGGTGGCTCGTGGGGCCCACACAGCTCCGTTTGACCTAACCCCACCACTATAAATTCTCTAAAATTGGGAAACCAACAGAGGACTCCACGAAATACTTTTTCTGCCGCCGCAAGCTTCTGTTCTCGAGAGATCCCATCTGGAGGCCTTTTCCAGTACTCCGCCGGAGGGGGAATCGATCACGGAGGGGCTCTCCATCAACCTTGCTGCCCTTCCGATGATGTGTGAGTAGTTTACCACAGACCTTCGGGTCCATAGTTAGTAGCTAGATGGCTTCTTCTCTCTTTTTGATCTTCAATACAATGTTCTCCTCGATGTTCTTGGAGTTCTATCCGATGTAATCACTTTTTGCGGTGTGTTTGTTGGGATCCGATGAATTGTGAGTTTATGATCAGATTATCCATGAATGTTATTTGAGTCTTCTCTGAACTCTTTTATGCATGATTATTATAGCTTCGTATTTCTCTCCGATCTATTGATTTGGTTTGGCCAACTAGATTGATTTATCTTGCCATGGGAAGAGGTGCTTTGTAATGGGTTCGATCTTGCGGTGCTCAATCCCAGTGACAGAAAGGGACATGACACGTACGTATCATTGCTATTAAGGGTAAAAAGATGGGGTTTATTCATCCGTGAGTTTACTTTGTGTACATCATGTCATCTTGCTTAAGGCATTACTCCGTTCTTTATGGACTTAATACACTAGATGCTTGCTGGATAGCGGTCGATGTGTGGAGTAATAGTAGTAGATGCAGGCAGGAGTCGGTCTACTTGTCTCGGACGTGATGCCTATATACATGATCATTGCCTTGGATATCGTCATGATTATTTGCTTTTCTATCAATTGCCCAACAGTAATCTGTTCACCCACCGTATGCTATTTTCATGAGAGAAGCCTCTAGTGAAAACTATGGCCCCCGGGTCTACTTCTATCATATATTAAAAATCCTAAAAATACCTTGCTGCACTTTTACTTTATTTATTTTATTTTGTGTTTTTGTTCGATCTATTTATCTATCACCATACAATTTAATCTTGTAATTAACCGCCAAGGGATTGACAACCCCTTGTTTGCGTTGGGTGCAAGGATTTGTTATTTTGTGTGCAGGTACTGTTAACGAGGTGTTGCGTGATTCTCCTACTGGATTTATAACCTTGGTTTCATAACTGAGGGAAATACTTATCTCTACTGTACTGCGTCATCCCTTCCTCTTCGGGGAAAAAACCAACGCAGATCACAAGTAGCAGCTGCGTGCCCGCGGCGGCGGTGAGTCAGATCAGATCTGACCTCGGAACGGCGGCGGCGACATGGTGGGCCTGGTCTCCGGTCATATCTGATCCAGCCGGGGCGGTCTGTTCCATGCGCGGCGGCGGTGATCGGTAGCAGTCCCGTGCACACGATGCTGGATGGATGGTCCTCGAGCGGATCCGGGTGAAAACCCTACTTTTGGCACGTTGCGAAGGTCGGCGATGGCGGCGTTCTTCTGCGTCGTCCCCTTCTTTAAGGCAGCGTCATGGAGAAGCTCTAGACCCCTATTTGCTACCTCCGGGGGAAACCCTAAATCAGTCGATCGGATGACGGCGGCGCTCGTGTGTCGTTTCCCTCTTGAGGGCGTCATTCTTGGAGGTGTGCATAGGCTCGAGGGACCAGTGGACAGCATCTGCGGTGGAGCGGCGTTCCCTGTGACGTATTGACGTCATGGAGTCTCGGTGGCGAGGCGCAGCAAAGTCTCGGTGACGGATGCGTGATGATGAACGCGCGTAGGGAGGAGGCGATGTCTGGCGTCGTGGGGGCGTCGACGGCATGCCTGGCAAGATCGATGCGTCAGTACCTGCTCTGAAGATGGATTGATGGAAGATGGCGGCGATGACCTATGAGAGTGCGTCGGACCGATTTGTGCCCCAGACCCGGTATGTGGCTTGGTCGGGGCCTTCGGCTTTAGATATTAGGCTAGGTGAGAGGTCTGGGTATACGGCTCACACTTTCTGCACCCCTTCATCAATGGATAGAAGTAGCGACAGTTGTTGCCAAGATGGCGGCTTCAGACATATTGATGTATTACTTGTAAGGCCTTTGTGAATAATTAATAAAGTGGATGCATGCATCTTACAGATGCAGAGGCCGAGGGTCATCCTCCTTTAAAAAAAAACAACTGGCGAAGAGTCGCGTAGTAGGTCTTCGTTTTTCGCTTCGTTTTGATTCTAGTTTTGGTGTCAGTAGTAGTGGTCGCAGTGGCGGCATTTGTATCTTTTGGAAAAATTCAGTTGATGTGTCAATAAAAACTATTCGCAGTATCATGTTGATGCATGGGTGTCTGAACCTGGGAAACCTCAGTTGCGGCTCTCGTGTTTTTATGGTGAAGCTAATAGGAGCCTCCGGTACAAGACATGGAACACCATGACGAGGCTTAGAGGAGAAAGCACTCTCCCGTGGATGTGCATTGGCGACTTTAATGAAATTCTCCGGAAAGAAGAACAGTTTGGCCCAAACGAACTTGACAGCGCACAAATGGAAGCTTTTCGGGAAGCTGTTGATGTTTGCGGACTTGCTGACTTGGGATACAGAGGTCTTGATTGGACCTGGGAAAAGAAAGTCGCCGGCGGTCATTTTTGCCGTGTCCGATTGGACAGGGCATTGGCGACAGCTTGCTGGTCGGCCTTGTTTCCTTTTGCTAGCTTAGAACATCTCATGGCAGTCAAGTCCGACCACAGCCCAATTCTTCTGGAGACAGAGAGTATTGATTCAAGTATTCGTGCACACCAAAAGCCTTTCAGGTACGAAAGCATGTGGGAGGGGGACCCACGTTTTGGCAGTGTTATCGACGATGCATGGAATTCTTTTGGCATGGCGCATTCAGTATCACAACTATCTGCTAAGCTATCCACAGTAGCGGCCAGCTGCAGCGTTGGGGTCGGGCCTCCTTTGGCTCGGTCCGAGCAGAGCTGCAACAACTTCGCAGCCGGCTAGAGGTGTTGCGGGCAGTCCCATCCAGGGTAGCGCCTAGTATGGAAGAAAATGAGGTTGAAGCCTGCATTGTAGAGCTGTGCTACCGTGAAGAAATTATGTGGCGCCAGAGAGCTCGGATCCAGTGGCTCGCTGAATGGGACAGCAACACAAAATTCTTTCACAGAAAGGCCAGCGCGCGAAAATCCAAGAACCGCATCACTGCATTACAACGGGCTGATGGTTCCATGTCCAATAATCCAGAGGAGTTGGCATGTGACGCCCCCGGCTTAATCGTGCACTAATCATACACGCAAATGCACACGATCAAGCCTAAGGACTCACTTGAAGATATCACAACACAACTCTAAACACAAATAAAAGTCATACAAGCTTTATATTACAAGCCAGGGCCTCGAGGGCTCGAATACATAAGCTCGATGTCATACAAGCATCAGCGGAAGCATCAGGTATCTGAGTACAGACACAAAGTTAAACAGATAGGCCTTTAAAAAGGCGGGGCAAAATAAAAAAACACCGGATCGTAAGGCGCAGGCCTCCTGCCTGGGAGCCTCCTATCTACTCCTGGTCGTCGGCGGTCTCCACGTAGTAGTAAGCTCCTTCAGAAGTGTAGTAGTCGTCGACTGGGGCGGCTGACTCCGGGGCTCCGCCATCTGGTCGCAGATATCGGGTATGGGGAAAAAGGGAAGCAAAGCAACCATGAGTACTCATCCAAAGTACTCGCAAGCCTTACATCAGAGCTATTCTACTTATGCATCGGTATCAAAGGAAGGTTGTATCTGTGGGCTAGACTGCAGAAATGCCAGAATAGAGAGAGAGAGGCCTAGCCTATCGAAGACTAGCATCTTCAGCGTCTTCCAGCATTAGAAGAGTGCAGATTAGCATATTATTAAGTTGCAAACAAGTAGTAGCAAAGCCTAGGGATCCTTTCTCGACTCCATGCGAGAAAGCGATCCCGGAGCTTCCAATTAATTAAAAGTATCCAGTTCAAGTAGTAGTAGATCGGGATACAACACTGAGCGTCCTGTTACCGTGGACACGGCTATTCGAATAGATAACTTCCCTGCAGGGGTGCACTACTGTTACCCAACACGCTCGATAAACTCTGGCCGGACACACTTTTATCGGGTCATGCCCGGCCTCGGGTAATCGACACGACGTAGTCCTACCTAGGCTCTGCAGAGAGGTCCCTGCCGGTCTACATCCTAAGTGCTCAGGGGTCTTGGGCCATCGCCCTGTGCACTCCGGGTCGTTGTGAGGACGGTGGATACCAGCGCCAACGGCACGATCCGACCGTGCCACAATGCTGAACTGGACATCTGACAAAGCTTTCGGCTGATACATACGGCGCCGAGGGTCCCATAACCATTATCCCACGTGGTGGTAGTGCGTATAGGGCCAACGACCCACTCAGATCAAATACCCAAATCCATTAACGTGTTATTAGGAGCTCGCGGTAACGATCAGTACTCCTGTCGTCCCGTCTCGAGGAAGTGCAACAAGGGCCAGACCCATCCCTCTCTAGGGCGGTCTCTGCCTGCCCGGTCGCGCCTCGTAATTATCTCGCGGGTACCCTCACGGTCAACCCGACTTCACATCTCTCGCGGGTACCCCTCGGGGTCGACCCGACTTTACGTAGTAACTGTAGTAAAATCCCGGTAACTGTGTGTTCAGAACATCGAGAAGGAATCCAAGGAATCACTGAAAGAACATGTGCTGCTCCCATGTTTGGTTTTGGTAATTGATGACAATCTCTATGGACTAATGGTTGCCTTGAGTTATATTTGAAGGGTTTGTCCATAGGCATTGCTTGAAGACCATTTGTTGGTTTCAAGGTTATTAGAAGAAGAATATGTGTTGACCAAGGTTATTCATGGAGTTATCCAAAGATTGGTCATGTTGATCAACACACAAAGCGTAGAAGATGTACCGAGTGGGATCAAGTGATCTCACGGTATGGTAAGCATTGTCCATTACGCTTTGTGTACTAACCCATGTTCTATGCGAGAGTTTTATGTGGGGTTAGGTATGTTTCCATGGGCTTGCGTCAAGAGGAAGATCTCATTCAACCCATGGAGGATGACATCAAGTGGTGATTGTCATCAACATTGCGGTGTGCAAGTTCAAGTGGAACATCACGAAGAGATCACATGCTTGAAGCTTGCCGTCCATTGTGGTGACAATGGACTTGTGAAGATGTGCCAAAGAGTGGCTCACCCATAGTGGAGTATGGGGGAGCAATCAACTAGTCTTCATCGAGCCGGCGCAATCAAGAAAGGTGGTCCAACTTGAGGAGGTCAAGATCGTCATCATCTAGCTCAAGTGGACTATGCGCAAGGCAAAGGTTTGCCCTTGATAGGTTTTCTATTTTACCGGTCTCATGGTGGTAGTTGGGAGACCGGGTTTTAGGATCGATAGCCGTACTATCAAGGGGGGCTCTCAAGTGAGTAGCTTTATCGTATCATTCGTAGAGAGCTCAAACCATTGCATCCTTGCATCATCTTTCTTGGTTTGTGTTTGGTGTTTCTCTTTGTGAGTCTTTGAGCTTTTGGTCATCTTCATGACAAGCTCGAGTTCATCGAAAACGGAGTTCATACATGCATCTTCTATGATGTTTTCGATGTTGGAGTTTATGCCGGTTCTTCATTCATAGAGGTTTCTCATCGCTGTTTGGATAGTACTCGTTGTCTTCTATCCAACAAGCTTGAGTTTGCTCAATTCGGAGCTCATTTGCAGAAGTTATGGCAGTTCTGGTTTTATTTGTATCCTCTGTTTTCTGTGGATTTTCAGTAGCTTGCAAGCGGTAGTACCGCTGGTGCCCACGGTAGTACCGCTTATGCGGTAGTACCGCTGGTACTTCCGTGGCACTACCGCTTGGGGTTTCCCCGAGCGTGCAACTCTCTGTTGCCAGTTTGCCATTCACGGTAGTAGAGCGGTAGTAGCACGGTAGTACCGCTCTGGCGGTACTACCGCCCTTACTACCGCCGCCACTACCGCTTGCGGGGTTTCCTTCTGTGCACGTCTCTGTTGCCGTTTTCTGTTAAACGGTAGTAGTGCGGCTGTAGTGCGGTAGTACCGCTCAGAGCGGTAGTACCGCTCTGCTGAGCGGTAGTACCGCTTGGTGCGGTACTTCCGCCCTCCACTACCGCTGCTACTACCGCTTGTTTTTCGCAGAGTGTGCAAGCTTCTGTTGCTCTTTTCGCTTTAGCGGTAGTACCGCTTAGTTGAGCGGTAGTACCGCTTGGTGCGGCACTACCGCTCCAGTCCCGTGTTCTCGCCTGCTGTTTTTGAATTACTACCGCTTAAGCGGTAGTACCGCTCGCAAGAGCGGTAGTACCGCTTGTACGCGTCCAGCACGGGTAACGGTTGGATTTGGGGTGGCCCTATAAAATGGGTCTTCTTCCCCAACGGTTATCTTATCCTTTGAGCTCATTTCTCCCCCCATTGTTGACCTTCTTGAGCTTGCCTATCTCTCAATCCCTCCAATGATTCTTGCTCCTTCTTGAGGGAAAAGAGAGAGGAGATCTAGATCCACATTTCCACCAATCACTTTCTCCTCTAAGTGAGGGGAACCCCTTGGATCTAGATCTTGGAGTTCTTGGTGTTCTCCTTGTTCTTCCTCTCACTTTCCTCCATAGCTTTTGTTGCTTTGGTGGGATTTGAGAGAGAGGGACTTGAGCACTTCGTGTGTTCTTGCCATTGCATTAGTTGCATCGGTTTGAGTTCTCCACGGTGATACGTGGAAGTTAGTAGTTGAGAAGCTTATTACTCTTGGGTGTTTGAGCACCCTAGAGCTTGTTCCTCTTGGGTGCCTTGGCGCCCTAGACGGCTTGGTGGTGCCTCGGAGCTCAATCATTGTGGTGTAAAGCTCCGGGCAAGCGTCGGGGTCTCCAATTAGGTTGTGGAGATCGCCCCGAGCAATTTGACGGGTACCGGTGACCGCCCCCAAGGGTTGCCAAAGTGTACGGGTTCGGTGACCGCCCTCAAGGGTTGCCATTTGTACGGGTTCGGTGACCGCCCTCAAGGGTCCCTTAGTGGAATCACGGCACCTTGCATTGTGCGAGGGCGTGAGGAGAATACGGTGGCCCTAGTGGCATTGTTGGGGAGCATTGTGCCTCCACACCGCTCTAACGGAGATTAGCATCCGCAAGGGTGTGAACTTCGGGATACATCGTCGTCTCCGCGTGCCTCGGTTATCTCTTACCCGAGCCCTTTACTTATGCACTTTACTTTGTGATAGCCATATTGTTTCTTGTTATATATCTTGCTATCACTTAGTTGTTTATCTTGCTTAGGATAAGTTGTTGGTGCACATAGGTGAGCCTAGTCGATTTAGGTTTTGTGCTTGACAAATTAAACGCTAGTTTTATTCCGCATTTGTTCAAGCCTAAACCGTAATTATTTTAAAGCGCCTATTCACCCCCCCCTCTAGGCGACATCCACGATCTTTCAATCACCCTCGTTGGGTTCCCACTCGACGTCTCCGTCAAGGTGCACCCGGAGGAATCACCCTCGATGGCGTTCATACTTGCGGGGTTGCACGACAGAAGCTTCACCGGAGGTGGAGGAAGAGGAATCACCCTCGGTAATCCACGTCCGACTAGCTGTACTAGAAGGCATCATCGGGAGTGAGTTAAGAGGTATCACCCTCGTCCCTCGGGGATAACTCTGTAGAGTCGAACAACTTAGGGGGTGTGCGGTGCTGTGCTGGTCTCAGCCCGATGATCACTTCGATCGGGGCACTAGTAACTAAGCGGGGCAACTGGAACAAAGGAGAGGGCCACAGATGGATTACCAACCCAAAATATACTAAGTATCTCGGATAGCAGGCAGGTATCAAATATCAGTTACAAAAACAGGCTATGCAGCAGAATAGGATAAAACAGAGCAGTAGCAATTTCTAATGCAAGCAGGAGGGAGAAGGAATAGATGATATACGCATGCGTCAAGGGGGGTTGCTTACCTGGTTGCTCTGCGGCAAAAGAGGGGTCGGCGATGGAGTAGCAGTCCTGCGGGGCGGCGTCGGTCTCGATGTCTAACGGAAGAGAAGAGGGGGAAGAAATAATAAATACACGGCAACAAATGCAATCACTATGCATGACCTGCCTAAACGATATGCAGGGGTGATGTACAGCCTAGCTAAGTGTTTTAGATAATTTAGGAATTTATTTGGAATTATTTTATTAAGGTCATGCACTATTCATCTATCGAAATCGGGCAAAAATTTCCATGTTCAGTATGTTAGAGGGATGTGACAGGTATGTGGGTGGCATATTCGGATTCTTCATATTTTTCTGATCATTTTTCATATATAAATTATTTTCATCCGAGTTACGGTTTATTTTATATGATTTTTCAAAGTTTTAATCATTTTCTGGAATTTCTGAAATTATTTAATTCCGAATTATCCGAAACAGTAGCAGTGATGTCAGCATGACGTGGGGGTGACGTGAGCGGTCAACTGCGGCTGACCAGAGTCAAACCTGACCAATGGGTCCCACTGGTCAGTGAGTGTGTTAATTAAACAGAGTTTATTTAATCTAATTAAGTTAATTAACAGGTGGGCCCGCACTGTCAGTGACTAATTAGACTAATTAATTTTTATTTAAACTTAAACCGGTTTAATTAATCGCAGGACCCACATGTCAGTGGCCCACGGGTGCCCAGTCAGCAGTTGACTGGGTCAACCCAGTCAACTGGGACCCGTGGGGCCCAGCGTCAGCCTCACAGAGGTGGGCCCGGCCGTCCACGTCGGCGTCGATCGGCGACTCGTCGCCGGCGACCAAAACGACGGCGGCGCGCACTGGACCTCGCCGGAATTCGTCGTCCGGCGACCAAATCGGATGCGGTTTGCGGCATTCGAACGGGAGGAGTGAGCCGCGTCGATCTACGGCCCTAGCGCGAGCTAAAACGGCTGGAGTTGAGCGCTACGATGACCGCGGCGGCGCCGGAGTTCGGCCATCTCGCGAACGGCGGCTAGAGGGCACGGCAGGCCCCGCGGAGGGGCTCTACGGGGTCCTAGCGATGCTTGGAGTACGACGGCGAGCTCGGTTGAGCATGACTTCGCCGGATGTGACGGCGACGAGCACCGCGGCGGAGACGGCTACGGGCGGCAATGGCAACGGCGGCTACGGGCGACTTACGGTAGCGCAGAGAGAGGGGAAAGGAGGGGAGGCTCACCGAGAGGGCACACGGGGGCCCGGCGGAAGCTTAGGAGCAGCAGGGCGGCGGCATTTGCCGGAGAAACAACGGCGACCGAAGAACGGGGAGGTGCTCGATCCCCTCGCTGTGGCGGTGCAGCGCTCGATCCAGTGGGCGAAGAGGAAGCAGATGAGGCAGGCGGAGCGAACGAGCTCGGTCTCAGGCGACGGGGAGGCTTGTGGCCACGCCGGCGAGCTCGGCCATGTCGACGGCGTCGGGCGTCTGCGCGAGGAGGAAGAAAGCGGGCGAGGGAGAGAGCGGGAGGGGGATCTGGGGATGGCTAGGGTTAGTGCGAGGCCGAGGGAGGCCTTATCGGCGCCGGGGAGGCGGCGGATGGCCGACAGCGAGGCGGGCGAGCGTGTGTCGGCGCGCGCGCGTGACAGCGAGCGGAAGGAGGACGACGACTGGCTAAACGGGCTGGGTTGGCTACTGTTTGACTAGAGCCCAGCCGCACAGTAAGTTCTTTCCCCTTTTCTTTTTCTTTTCTGTTATCTGTCTTTTCTTCTGTTTTGTAAATTGTTAGGCCACTTAATGACTTTTGTAAAATATGTGACTTGGTTCAAATATTACAATGCAATATTACCTACCACCAGAAATTGATTTGAAGATATTATGATTTCATTTGCAAATTTTGATAAACAAAATGGGATTAAATATTGTTGTTTGCTTCTGTTTTAGGATGATAGAGTTACTTAGTGAATTTAGGTGATGTTGTTTTTCTTAACATAATTGGTTATGGATTATTTGCCATTTAATGAACATTTTAGTCTCAAATTTGGAATAACTTTTATTTTCACTTTAAATTTGAATTTCAATTTGAATGGGAATTTGAAATGAGATATGATGCAAATGATGATCAAGCATTGTTAAGCATGGTGACTTGGCATTATCAAGAGGTGATCACTGTGGCTATTACATGGGGACGTTACAATTCTCCTCCTCTAAAAGAAATTCTCGTCCCGAGAATTAAGAGGCAGGCTGAAAGAAAGCGGGGTATTCTTCACGAAGACGATCCTCGCGTTCCCAGGTGGCTTCATCTTCAGAATGATTCGACCACTGAACTTTTAGGAACTTGATCGACTTCTGACAGGTTTGATGCTCAGCTTGATCGAGAATGCGGATCGGATACTCTTGATAAGAAAGATCATCTCGCAATTCAAGCATTTCGTGATTCACCGCTCGGATAGGATCCTTGAAGCAGCGTCGGAGTTGCGATACATGAAAGACATCATGCACTTGAGAAAGGCTTGGTGGCAATTCCAATTGATATGCCACTTCTCCTCGTCTTGCAAGGATACGGAACGGGCCAATGTAGCGAGGAGCTAACTTGCCCTTGATCCCGAAACAATGAGTGCCCTTCATCGGAGTGACACGGAGGTAAGCTTGTTCGCCAGGTTGATAGACCATTACCTGGTGTTTACGGTCATAATTGCTCTTCTTACGAGACTGAGCAGTCTTCAGATGTTCACGAACAATACGAACTTGCTCTTCAGTGTGTTGGATAATATCCGGACCGAAGAGTGGCCGTTCCCCAGTTTCTGACCAATTCAGAGGGGTTCGACACTTACGTCCATAGAGAACTTCAAATGGTGCCATCTTCAGACTAGCTTGGTAGCTATTGTTGTATGAGAATTCAGCATACGGGAGAAAACCAGTAATGAAATCCATTTCGACTTTGTCCCATTTCCATTCAGGAATATCAAGGGGTTGCAGAGTTCCAGCAGGTCTTTGATGTTCTGCTTTGATGCGACGACAAACGTCACACTCAGCGACATAACGAGCAATGTCTCGCTTCATATCAGGCCACCAGTATCTCTATCGGATGTCTTGGTACATCTTGGTACTGCCAGGGTGAATTGAAAAAGGTGTGTCATGAGCTTCCTTCATGACACGCAGGGTCATATTCAGGTGTCCCGTTCTAGGAACCACTAAGCGATTCTTGAAGAACAAGGCGCCATCAGCATCAATAGTGAAGAATAAGGGCTTTCCCCTTTTGATATCTCGCTTAGTTTTCTCGACCTCAGAGTCAGCTTTCTGTATATGCTTAATGAGGTCCTCGAGATATGGTGCAAGAACCAGGGTATTGAGATGACCCTGAGGAACAATGTGAAGGTTCAACTTACAAAGTTCTTCATAAAGAACAGGTTGTGCTTGCCGAACCATGAGGTTGTTGCAATACGACTTGCGGCTCAAAGCATCGGCCATTACATTAGCCTTGCCAGGGGTATAAGAGATATCCATGTCATAATCGGCTATTGTCTCGAGCCATCTTTGTTGACGGAGGTTCAAATCTGGTTGAGTATACAGATACTTCAGGCTTTGGTGATCCGTGTATATCTCGCAATGATTACCGAGAAGGTAATGTCGCCACAGCTTCAGAGCATAAATAACTGCGGCTAACTCGAGATCATGAGTTGGATACTTATCTTCGTGGGGACGCAACTGACGAGAGCCATAAGCAATCACTTTGCGGTCTTGCATAAGGACACAGCCTAATCCTTGACGGGATGCATCGCAATATATCACAAAGTCCTTGCGGGTATCTAGGGGTGCTAGCACTGGGGCAGATGTCAACTTGTCCTTAAGTGTCTGGAAACTTTCTTGGCACTTTTCTGTCCACTCAAACTTCTTGCCTTTGTGAAGCAGATCAGTCAGCGGCTTGGCAATCTTAGAGAAGTTCTCGACAAAACGGCGGCAGTAGCTGGCGAGTCCGAGAAAACTCCTGACTTGCTTGACATTCTTCGGGGGAGTCCAGTCAAGAATAGCCCGAACTCGCTCTGGGTTAACAGCAATGCCATCTTTGGATATCACATGGCTGAGATATGTCACTTCAGATAACCAGAATTCACATTTGGAAAATTTAGCATACAGTTGATGTTCACGCAGCTTCTCCAGTACAAGCCGAAGATGTTCAGCATGTTCTTCTTCATTCTTCGAATATATAAGGATATCATCCAGATAAACCACGACGAATTTATCGAGGTAATCCATGAAGATGTAGTTCATCAATCGAGAGAACGTTGCTGGAGCATTGGTTAAGCCAAAGGACATGACAGTGTACTCGTAGGAACCATAGCGAGTAACGAAGGCTGTCTTCGGAATATCCTCTTTGCGAACTCGGATCTGGTGGTATCCCAATCTCAAATCAAGTTTAGAGAATACTGAGGAACCAGCAAGTTGATCATACAGATCGTTGATTCTGGGAAGTGGATACTTGTTCTGAATTGTTGCTTGGTTGATAGGTCGGTAATCTTGAACCAACCGATTTGTTCCATCCTTCTTCTTAACAAAGAGCGAAGGTGCTCCCCAAGCAGAAGAACTGGGGCGGATGAAACCCTTTTTAAGTGATTTGTCGATTTCCTCCTTAAGTTCAAGGAGTTCATGCGGCGGCATCTTGTATGGGCGCTTGGCAATAGGGGTAGTGCCTGGTTTCAAGTCTATGACGAATTCGACAGCCCTAACAGGGGGTATCCCTGGAAGTTCTTCTGGAAAGACGTCTGGAAAATCGCGAACGACTGGAACGTTCTCAATTCCTTCAAGAGGTGAAGCATTCAATGCATTCAGGGCATATATCTGGCTCTCGGCATTCTGGACTATTTGAGCTGAGTAGTTGATCACCCGGCCAGAAGGGTGTGTGAGTTGAACTTTCTTAGCAGCACAGTCGATGAAAGCATTATGGGCTTCCAGCCAATCCATACCGAGAATGACATCTATGTTGGATTATTTGAGGGCAAAAAGGGAAGCATGGAACACTAGACCTCCAATTTTAATGGAAGTACTATGGCTCACCATAGTGGCACGGCTCTGAGATCCGATGGCGTGAACCGCTAAAGGAGTAGCCAAAGGTTCCATAGCTAACCCATGCAACTGAGCGAACGGTTGAGACACAAATGAATGTGATGCTCCTGAATCAAAGAGAACAGTAGCTGCAACTGAATTAACTGGAAGAGTTCCCATCACGATTTTTGGGGACTCATGAGCTTCTTCCATTTTGACATGAGTGACCAGACCACGACCCATAGCAGACAGCCTGGCATTACAACTTCTGAAACGACGGTTTCGATAGCTCTTATTGCGACCAACAGGAGGACATGGTGCATCCTGAGGCTGTTCCTGGCGGCAGATGATAGTAATGTGTCCTGGCTGTCCACACTTGCGGCATAAATCATCATTATGGGGAGGGGCCATAGCATTGGGCTGTCCACCCTGAACCATTAGCTGTCTCGGCGGTGGAGGCAGACGAGGTGAGACATAAGACGGCCTTGGTGTTGGAGCAGGTCGGTGATAAACATTGTGCGGGATCCAGACTTGACGTTTCCGAGCAGGCTGACCCGAGGATGAGCCAACATCTCGAGTATGTTTGAGCGACTCCTGGTATTCAGTCAGACCAGTTTCAACTCGAAAAGCTTGGCTGACAAGCGTCGCAAAATCTGCACAATCATGGACAACAAGTGCGAGCTTTATGTCAGGATGCAGTCCTTCACGGAATTTCTCCTGCTTGCGAGCATCAGTGCATATGTCATCTTCAGCGTAGCGGGATAATTCAAGGAATTTCCTCTGATATTCATCAATAGTCATCGTGCCCTGTGTGAGTTTGCGGAATTCCTTCTTCTTCTGGTCCATCAGACCTTGAGGAATGTATCGTGCACGGAATGCTGACTGAAATTCTATCCATGTGGTGGCTGTCCCAACAGGCAGCATACGTCTGTGGCTTTGCCACCATTGAGCAGCTGAACCCCTCAGGTGATACGTCGCATAGGTGACGTAACTGTCAAGGACAACATTAGCCGACTCCATCTGAAAGGCGATATCACGGAGCCAGTCATCAGCATCCATTGGATCAGTCGAGTTGCGGAAGGTGGACGGATTGAGGCGCACGAATTCTTGCAGAGTTATTGGGGCAGACTGTTGCTGAGCATTCTGAGTTGGGAACTGAGCCATTACTCCAGTCATAAACTGTCGGTTCAGCTCAAACTGATGCATCATTGCGGCAATATAGGGTGGAGGTGGAGGGTCGTCAGCCATCCTGCCAAATCAACAGGGGCAGTTTAGTAAGAACAACTATATGTGTAAGAGGTCATTCATGATGTAACGTGAGTAATGAACAAGAAGGGCATTAGATACATCTTAGTAGTCTATGCACGGAGTTGGATATCAACGGAAAACGTGAGTTCGGAAACACACGCAGCTAGACAAACTAGGCGGTGCGCAGGCACGCGGTGAGGATTACAACAACGGGACATAGCAAAGGAGACATCGACGTCGGAGAAAACTGCTGGGGCGAGGAATCTGCAAGTGACAACGCAGGGTGTCCTCGATAAAAGGATCTTGCGGTCAGTGAACTCTGTGAAACAGAACCTGGCCCTCATCTCGAAGAAAGGGGGGTAAATTCAGAACTCCGGGTGGACGTGATCACGAGAACCTAATGTTAGAGTTAGTAAAACTTTAACCCAAAAGGAAGAGAGATCAGAGTCCCAGAGTAGAGAAGAGGAATAAAAGATCCTAGTCCCATCCATTGGCGACGTGGGCCCGTAAGCCACACAACCATGTTAGTAAAACAGTTTTTGAAAGACTAGACTCAACTTCGACCAAGGAATCGGAAGAGGGCTTCCTATAGGCAGTCGACTCTGATACCAACTTGTGACACCCCCGGCTTAATCGTGCACTAATCATACACGCAAATGCACACAATCAAGCCTAAGGACTCACTTGAAGATATCACAACACAACTCTAAACACAAATAAAAGTCATACAAGCTTTATATTACAAGCCAGGGCCTCGAGGGCTCGAATACATAAGCTCGATGTCATACAAGCATCAGCGGAAGCATTAGGTATTTGAGTACAGACACAAAGTTAAATAGATAGGCCTTTAAAAAGGCGGGGCAAAATAAAAAAAACACTGGATCGTAAGGCGCAGGCCTCCTGCCTGGGAGCCTCCTATCTACTCCTGGTCGTCGGCGGTCTCCACATAGTAGTAAGCTCCTTCAGAAGTGTAGTAGTCGTCGACTAGGGCGGCTGACTCTGGGGCTCCGCCATCTGGTCGCAGATATCGGGTATGAGGAAAAAGGGAAGCAAAGCAACCGTGAGTACTCATCCAAAGTACTCGCAAGCCTTACATCAGAGCTATTCTACTTATGCATCGGTATCAAAGGAAGGCTGTATCTGTGGGCTAGACTGCAGAAATGCCAGAATAGAGAGAGAGGCCTAGCCTATCGAAGACTAGCATCTTCAACGTCTTGCAACATTAGAAGAGTGCAGATTAGCATATTATTAAGTTGCAAACAAGTAGTAGCAAAGCCTAGGGATCCTTTCTCGACTCCCTGCGAGAAAGCGATCCCGGAGCTTCCAATTAATTAAAAGTATCCAGTTCAAGTAGTAGTAGATCGGGATACAACACTGAGCGTCCTGTTACCGTGGACACGGCTATTCGAATAGATAACTTCCCTGCAGGGGTGCACTACTATTACCCAACACGCTCGATTAACTCTGGCCGGACACACTTTTATTGGGTCATGCCCGACCTCGGGTAATTGACACGATGTAGTCCTACCTAGGCTCCGCAGAGAGGTCCCCGCCGGTCTACATCCTAAGTGCTCAGGGGTCTTGGGCCATCGCCCTGTGCACTCCGGGTCGTTGTGAGGACGGTGGATACTAGCGCCAACGGCACGATCCGACCGTGCCACAATGCTGAACTGGACATCTGACAAAGCTTTCGGCTGATACATACGGCGCCGAGGGTCCCATAACCATTATCCCACGTGGTGGTAGTGCGTATAGGGCCAACGACCCACTCAGATCAAATACCCAAATCCATTAACATGTTATTAGGAGCTCGCGGTGACGATCAGTACTCCCGTCGTCCCGTCTCGAGGAAGTGCAACAAGGGCCAGGCCCATCCCTCTCTAGGGCGGTCTCTGCCTGCCCGGTCGCGCCTCGTAATTATCTCGCGGGTACCCTCACGGTGAACCCGACTTCACATCTCTCGCGGGTACCCCTCGGGGTCGACCCGACTTTACCCAGTAACTGTAGTAAAATCCCGGTAACTATGTGTTCAGAACATCGAGAAGGAATCCAAGGAATCACCCTCGTTGGGTTCCCACTCGACGTCTCCGTCAAGGTGCACCCGGAGGAATCACCCTCGATGGCGTTCACACTTGCGGGGTTGCACGACAGAAGCTTCACCGGAGGTGGAGGAAGAGGAATCACCCTCGGTAATCCACGTCCGACTAGCTGTACTACAAAGGCATCATCGGGAGTGAATTAAGAGGTATCACCCTTGTCACTCGGGGATAACTCTGTAGAGTCGAACAACTTAGGGGGTGTGCGGTGTTGTGCTGGTCTCAGCCCGACGATCACTTCGATCGGGGCACTAGTAACTAAGCGGGGAAACTGGAACAAAGGAGAGGGCCACAGATGGATTACCAACCCAAAATATACTAAGTATCTCGGATAGCAGGCAGGTATCAAATATCAGTTACAAAAACAGGCTATGCAGCAGAATAGGATAAAACAGAGCAGTAGCAATTTCTAATGCAAGCAGGAGGGAGAAGGAATAGATGATATAGGCATGCGTCAAGGGAGGTTGCTTTCCTGGTTGCTCTGCGGCAAAAGAGGGGTCGTCGACGGAGTAGCAGTCCTGTGGGGCGGCGTCGGTCTCGATGTCTAACGGAAGAGAAGAGGGGGAAGAAACAATAAATACACGGCAACAAATGCAATCACTATGCATGACCTACCTAAACGATATGCAGGGGTGATGTACAACCTATCTAAGTGTTTTAGATAATTTAGGAATTTATTTGGAATTATTTTATTAAGGTCATGCACTATTCATCTATCGAAATCGGGCAAAATGTTCCATGTTCAGTATGTTAGAGGGATGTGACAGGTATGTGGGTGGCATATTCGGATTCTTCATATTTTTCTGATCATTTTTCATATATAAATTATTTTCATCCGAGTTACGGTTCATTTTATATGATTTTTCAAAGTTTTAATCATTTTCTGGAATTTCTGAAATTATTTAATTCCGAATTATCCGAAATAGTAGCAGTGACGTCAGCATGACGTGGGGGTGACGTCAGCGGTCAACTGCGGCTGACCAGAGTCAAACCTGACCAGTGGGTCCCACTGGTCAGTGACTGTATTAATTAAACAGAGTTTATTTAATCTAATTAAGTTAATTAACAGGTGGGCCCGCACTGTCAGTGACTAATTAGACTAATTAATTTTTATTTAAACTTAAACTGGTTTAATTAATCGCGGGACCCACATGTCAGTGGCCCACGGGTGCCCAGTCAGCAGTTGACTGGGTCAACCCAGTCAACTGGGACCCGTGAGGCCCAGCGTCAGCCTCACAGAGGTGGGGCCCGGCCGTCCACGTCTGCGTCGACCGGCGACTCGTCGCCGGCAACCAAAACGACGGCGGCGCGCACTGGACCTCGCCGGAATTCGTCGTTCGACGACCAAATCGGCTGCGGTTTGCGGCATTCGAACGGGAGGAGTGAGCCGCGTCGATCTACGGCCCTAGCGCGAACTAAAACGGCCGGAGTTGAGCGCTACGACGACCGTGGCGGCGCCGGAGTTCGGCCATCTCGCGAACGGCGGCTAGAGGGCATGGCAGGCCCAGCGGAGGGGCTCTACGGGGTCCTAGCGATGCGTGGAGTACGACGGCGAGCTCGGTTGAGCATGACTTCGCCGGATGCGACGGCGACGAGCACCGCGGCGGGGACGGCTACGGGCGGCAATGGCAGCGGCGGCTACGGGCGACTAACGGTAGCGCAAAGAGAGGGGAAAGGAGGGGAGGCTCACCGGGAGGGTACACGGGGGCCCAGCGGAAGCTTAGGAGCAGCAGGGCGGCGGCATTTGCCGGAGAAACGACGGCGACCGAAGAACGGGGAGGAGCTCGATCCCCTCGCTGTGGCGGTGCAGCGCTCGATCCAGTGGGCGGAGAGGAAGCAGACGAGGCAGGCGGAGCGAACGAGCTCGGTCTCAGGCGACGGGGAGGCTTGTGGCCACGCCGGCGAGCTCGGCCATGTCGACGGCGTCGGGCGTCTGCGCGAGGAGGAAGAAAGCGGGCGAGGGAGAGAGCGAGAGGGGGATCTGGGGATGGCTAGGGTTAGTGCGAGGCCGAGGGAGGCCTTATCGGCGCCGGGGAGGCGGCGGATGGCCGACAGCGAGGCGGGTGAGCGCGTGTCGGCGCGTGCGCGTGACAGCGAGCGGGAGGAGGACGACGACCGGCTAAACGGGCTAGGCTGGCTACTGTTTGACTAGAGCCCAGCCGCACAGTAAGTTCTTTCCCCTTTTCTTTTTCTTTTCCGTTTTCTCTCTTTTCTTCTGTTTTGTAAATTGTTAGGCCACTTAATGACTTTTGTAAAATATGTGACTTGGTTCAAATATTACAATGCAATATTACCGACCTCCAGAAATTGATTTGAAGATATTATGATTTCATTTGCAAATTTTGATAAACAAAATGGGATTAAATATTGCTGTTTGCTACTGTTTTAGGATGATAGAGTTACTTAGTGAATTTAGGTCATGTTGTTTTTCTTAACATAATTGGTTATGGATTATTTGCCATTTAATGAACATTTTAGTCTCCAATTTGAAACAACTTTTATTTTCACTTTAAATTTGAATTTCAATTTGAATGGGAATTTCAAATGAGATATGATGCAAATGATGATCAAGCATTGTTAAGCATGGTGACTTGGCATTATCAAGAGGTGATCACTGTGGCTATTACATGGGGACGTTACATGGCAACCATGACTTCAGAGTTTTATGAGCGTCTTTATACCTATGAGAGCACCATTGGGATGGAGGAGGTGCTTCCTCACATACCTGTGAAGGTAGATGCGGCTATGAACAACAGGCTCAATGCGCCATATAATAATGAGGAAGTTAAAACAACGTTGTTTCAAATGTTTCCCACCAAGGGCCCCGGCCCGGATGGGTTTCCTGCACACTTCTTTCAGTGTCATTGGGCTTTATGTGGTGATGAGGTGACTGATATGGTGCTCCGCGTTCTCAGTGGAGTTGATTCCCTGGAGGAGATAAACAAAACGTTAATCGTATTAACCCCCAAGATTGCAAGTCCAACGGATTTAGGACAGTTTCGACCGATAATCCTCTGTAATGTGATCTTCAAGATTGCATCCAAGGTATTGGCTAACAGGCTCAAACTCATTCTCCCTGACATCATCTCCGAAGAACAATCAACATTTGTACCAAGTCGCCTTATTGCTAACAACTTTATATCTGCTTATGAGTGTTTGCACTATATGAAAACAAAAAAGGTGAAGGGCAGCAGCTTTTGTGCGTTGAAACTTGATATGATGAAGGCTTACGACAGACTCGAGTGGCCATACTTGAAGGCGGTTATGTTACGACTGGGTATTAATCCTCGATTCACGTAGTCTGTCATGCTGTGCGTTACCTCGGTATCCTTCTCCGTAATGCTCAAAGGTGGCACGCTGGAGGAGTTCAAACCAACAAGGGGGATACGGTAGGGTGACCCCATCTCACCCTACTTGTTTTTACTGGCTGCAAAAGGTCTTTCTTGCTTGCTTAAATCTTCTAATCCGGAAGAGATGATACCTGGTATTAAAGTGACACCTGAGGCCCCGCAAGTTAACCATCTCCTCTTTGCGGACGATAGCTTTCTTTTCTTCAATGCTACCCTTGACATGGCACAAATAGTTGATTCTTTGCTGTAGAAATATTGTGGTGCTTCGGGACAGCGGGTGAATAAAGAAAAGTCCTCCGTCTTTTTCAGCAAGGGCTGCTCTGACACATTGAGACATGAGGTGAAGCAAGCCCTGGATGTACAAAACGAACAGTTGTCGGAGAAGTATTTTGGGCTCCCCTCGGATGTGGGGAGAGCCAAGGAGGGCTCCTTCAAATATTTGGAGGACAGGATCTGGAAACAGGTGCAGGGATGGATGGATAAAGCACTCTCTGTAAGAGGTAAAGAAGTTCTAATCAAATCCGTCGCTCAAGCAATTCCAACTTATTCTATGGCATGCTTCAAGATCCCATGTGGACTTTGTCAGCACATCAATGGTCTCCTCAGAAAGTTTTGGTGGGGATCGAAAAAGGACGAGAGGAAAACAGCCTGGGTTTCATGGGAGGTCATGACACAACCCAAATTTATGGGAGGTATGGGTTTCCGCGATATTGAGCTTTTTAACTTGGCCTTGCTTGCTCGCCAAGCTTGGCGCCTCCTACAGGACCCTACCTCATTGAGTGCTTGCATTCTCAAGGCAGTCTATTACCCTACACATTCTATTCTTGAGGCAGAGTGGGGGAATCACCCCTCGCAGGTTTGGAGATCCATTGTGGAAGGAAGAGATACACTTAAGTTGGGACTTATAAAGCGGATTGGCAATGGGGAAGATATCAATATTTGGCTCGATAATTGGATCCCTAGAGACTTCAAGTTGCGGCCTATATGCCCCAAGTCTCAGAACCCACCGCCACTACTAGAAAAATGGCTATAGCCAATATCCCTATTAGTGGCGCACCATGGTGGTGGTGTGCCACTGCTATATAGCAATGGCGCACCAGAAGCAGGTGCGCCATTGTTCTTTTTTTAGTAGTGGCGCACCACCTGAGCAGTGCGCCATTGCTATTTTTTTGTCCATCCCCCCACCCCACCAGACATAGCAATGGCACACCACACCTAGGTGCGCCACTGCTATGCTACATAGTAATGGCGCACCTTGGTGTGGTGCGCCATTGCTATGTCTGGTGGGGGTGTGTGCCTGCGTGTGTGTGAGGTTAGTAATGGCGCACCCTCCCTGGTGCGCCATTGCTAAGGTTAGCAATGGCGCACCAGGGAGGGTGCGCCATTACTAACGTCTCACACACACAAACACACACCCCACCACACACACACACACACACCCTCCCCCCCCCCCCGTGGATCGCCTTTTCAGTTTAAAATAAAATAAAAGAAAATGATAAAAGATTCAAATTTAAAAATCCTTCGAGATGCCCATGTGTTATGTGTTCTAGTTGTTAGGAAAATTAACAAACATGAATTTCGATTCCGATGAAAAAGTTTTTTATATGAAAAAGCATCTACTCGAAAAGTTACATCCGAATTCAACTGGCTACGCCTGTTATCGATTTTTTAGAATCCTCAAAAACCTTACAGAAAAAAAGTTACGATGCTTTTAAGATCTGGAGGCAAAAAAATTAAAAAATTAAAAAAAGTTAGCAATGGCGCACCAGTGCATAGTGCGCCACTACTATTTTCCCGCCTTCAAAATTCAAAAAAATTTAAAAATAGTAATGGCGCACCACACCTAGGTGCGCCACTGCTATGCTACATAGTAATGGCGCACCACACCTAGGTGCGCCATTACTATGTACCATAGCAATGGCGCACCACCCCATGGTGCGCCATTACTATGTCACAAGCCCCACCACGTACGCACCCACCCAACCCTCGCCTTCCTCTCTCCTTATCCCCTTCCCCCTCCTCCTCCTCCCTTCTCCTTCCCCGACATGGCTGCCGCCCGCAGGCTTCCTCTATCCCGAGACCGGCGCCTTCATCTCGCCGGTGACCGAGCCACAGGAGCGCCGCCGCCCGTCGCGCCTCCCCTTCCCCTTCCCCTTCTTCCTCCCTTCCCCTTCATTCTTCTCCTCCTCTCCTCCACTCCATCTCCTCCACTCCTCCTCTCCTCCACTCCATCTCCTCCTCTCCGGCGACCTCCTCCTCCTCACGGTGCTCCTCCTCCGGTGACCTCCTCCTCACGGTGCTCCTCCTCCGGCGACCTCCTCCTCCCTCCTCTCCTCCTCACGGTGCTCCTCCTCCGGCGACCTCCTCCTCCCTCCTCTCCTCCTCACGGTGCTCCTTCCTCTCCTGCTCACGGTCCTCCTCCTCCTCTCCGGCGACCTCCTCCTCCCTCCTCTCCTCCTCACGGTCTCTCCTCCCTCCTCCTCTACTTCCGGCCACATGTGGAGCTCCCCCGGCACAAAGAACGTAAAAGATCCAGGTCGAGAACGAAATTTGAAAAAAAATTAACCAAAAAAAACGAGCCAAAAAAATGAGCCAGATCTAGATCCAGATCCAAATTCAAAATTCAAAAATAGCAATGACGCACGGTGGGGGTTAGACGGTGCGCCATTACTATTTTCCCGCCTTCAAAATTTAAAAAAAATCAATAAATTTCAAAAAAAAAAGTTACCAGTGGCACCTGTAGCAATAGTAATGGCGCACTACAAAGTGCGCCACTGTTACCTGCAATACTAATGGCGCACCAGAGGTGCGCCATTAGTATTTGTTACTAATGGCGTGGTAATAGTGGCGCACCTATAGTGCGCCATTAATGGCAAAAATAGGTGCGCTACTAACAGTCCTTTTTCTAGTAGTGCGCAGCTAGTCACAGAACTTATTAATCATACCACCGCAGTGTGGAACGCAGCAAAACTCGATGAACATTTTGTTGAGATGGATAAGGAGGCAATCTTAAATATTCCCCTCAGTTTGAGAGTTCAGGAGGAATTTTGGTCCTGGCATTATGAGCACAAAGGGGTATTTACTGTAAGGTCGGCATACAGACTTTTATCAGCAACCAAAAAACAGCGGAAGGACTGGTTGGAGCATATTCCGGGCCACTCTCATGTGGAAGATGACCGACAAGCTTGGACGAAGTTGTGGAGTTTGAACGCACCATCAAAGATCAAAGTGTTTGCTTGGCACCTCGCTCAAACATCTCTCCCCACTGGTGATGTTCGGAAGCATAGAAAGATGTCTGAAACAGCAGCTTGCGCTATTTGCCACTCTGACTTTGACTCTTGGCGTCATTCCCTATTTGACTGTCGGATGGCGAGGTGTGTGTGGGCTCTCGCGGACGAGGAGCTTATTGATGTGATCATCTCAAACCGTACTGAGGATGCTAAGCTTTGGATGTTCTGGCTAGTCGAGACGCAACCCTCGGCGGACCTCACGCGGGTCTTGGTAATGATGTGGGCAATATGGTGGGCTCGGCGACGTGCTATACACGATGAGCAATTTCAGAGTCCCATGAGCACGTCCTGTTTCATTGCAAAATTTCTGGAGGCCTGGGAATCTGTGCCTACTCACAATTCAGCTACAACCAAAGACTTGCATGTAACAGCCAGGGGCATGAATGCAAGGGCCAGGGGCCTGCATGAAATGACCGGAGTACAAAATATTAGCAATCCACCTGCTGCAGGCGCGCGCTGGCTCCCTCCAGTTGATCACGATGCAAAGATTAATGCTGACGGGGGCATCTCCAGGAGCGGCACTCGGGGCGCAGCAGCAGCAGTATGCCGAGACAAGCATGGACAATATCTTGGGGCCTCCGCGGTCGTCTACGACGGCCTCGTCGACCCGGCAATGCTAGAAGCTCAAGCATGCAATGAAGCCTTGGCTCTTGCCACTGACTTACATATTGATTCCATCTGTATTGCTTCTGATTGTGCAGTGGTTGTCACGAACATTGAAACCGGGACTCCGTGCCGCTATGCTACCATCCTCCGAGCGATAAATCATCGACGGACTTCGTTTCGAGCACTCAAGATCATTCATGAGAAGAGGGAGTATGCATCGTTCAGATACAGAGGTCGGGGGTCTTCCTCCTTTTCAAAAAAAAAAAATGAGAAGAGGGAGCATAATGGAGAAGCTCATTCCCTCGCATGAAGGCGCTGCCGCCCGCTCCGGCCTGCCTCCTGCTCCGGCGCTGCTCCGGCCCGCTGCCTGCTCCGGCGACGCTCCGGCCCACCGCGTGCTCCGGCCAGCCGCCGGCGAGCTCCTCCGCCTGCTCGCTACTCGCGTGCGGCGTCGCAGGCCCCCTGCTCCGACGTTGACCGGTTTTACAGGATCCTCAAAAAACGGCTCGAATCCTCCATATATGATGGATGGGAGCTCTAATATACGGGAGCCTGCAAAAAAAATTACGGGATATGCTATTTTACACGATCTATTCGGTCCTTTTTTTTTAGCCTGTACCGTAAATCTGTAGGTTTGACCGCTTTTACGGGATCTGCTAGAAGATGCTCTAAGCAACATTTTGAGTACCATGGTTTTCTGTCAGCTTTAAATTAGTTGGAGGTAAATTGTTAATGCTACGTCCTGAAAAATCGATTTCATGTGTAGAGTAAGGCTGGTGTTGAGAACACAGGGTCTTGCCGTTGTGAATGCCCAGATCTGATAAGCCTTTTAGGGACAGAAGACAATGGGTGGTACATTGCAGAGCATAGGGAGAGTCGCAACCATTCCCTTTCACCAAACTTTGGTGAGACGATCCACTAGTCATCGCATAAGCACATTGATGTATACAATAGGATCTGATAAAGCAGCTAAGACAAAACAATGTCAACCTTGCACCTTTGTTCTCAAATGTTAGGATTAGCTTAGGCAAAACAGTGTCAACCGTCAAACACTCTCTTCGCCCCTTCTCTCGTTCTCTCTAGAAGGAAGAAAAGGGCGGCGACACTTTTCCCCCCTCACTCCGCCGGCGAGGCCGTGGGTTCTCTTCCCCCCCGTCCGCCGTGCCGGCGACGGGAGGGGAAGGGAACCCCGGTTCTTTGCTTCGGCTGTACAGTTAGGGTTAGGGCCTGTAGTTTCTTCGCCGGCGTCTGGATGGCGGCGGCGCTGGCGTCGGAAGTAAGTGTTCCCCGGTCCCAGCCGCATCTCGATGGCGTCCTCAGCGGCGAAATCGACGGACCGATGGGAGTTGTCTTCTGCCGCTACTCTGGTGTGGCGGATCTGGCGTTCCAGAGTGTTGCCGGCGAGGCGGCGGCGGCAGCACCAGCGGATTTTGTTCTCCCCTTTCCGCTCCGGCCCTGGCGGTGGGCTCTCTGGCTCCGCTCGAGTTCGTGGGGGAGAGTTGTTCAGGGGATCTGGCCGGTGCTCGCCACCTCGGGCGGCGGCGTCGGTGAGCAGTGGGTGCTGTATCCTCCGGTGCAGGGTTCGTGGCTGTTGGGTGGCGGATCAGCTGGTCTTCTCCGACGACGTCGTGCGAAGACGGTGGATCCAGGGCCGAAGACGCTCGGGGTTGTTCCCCGGCCGATGTGCCACAGTGATAGATGCTCCGCCGCTCGCGGCAGTCCTCTTCCTGGTTCTGAAAGCTCTTATGCGATGAGGCGTCGACGGTCTCTTGATCTGCGGCTGCTATCTCCTCTACCTCCGGCGGCGACGTCGAAGGAAGATGGCGGCAGGCTTGGTTCTAGTTCAGCAATCTCCCCCCTCGAGGGCCTTGTTGTAATTTTCTTTTTCTGGGGGTGGTTCTGTTGTTGCCCCGGGACAGCTGTCCACTCTGTTTCAGTGTGTGTGCCGCGTGCGCTGTTTGCTCGTTGTTAGCTTAATGGAATCGCGGTTTCCCCTAAAAAAAAAACAATGTCAACCTTGCAGTGCAGCTGCTCATGTTCGTTTGCCTCAACAACTAGATGTCTCCTTCTGTTGGAAAGGACTCAGTGAAGCAACTGTGTTTTATTACCCTAGATAGTAGTGTTAGGATTAGCTTAGTACTCCACGCTACTTTATCACTTCTTAGCCTGTACTGTTAGTTTGTAGTTTCAGTGGATCATCTGTTATGCGGATGTATCATCGTTGTAATCATTTAGTCCTCATGATCAATGAATATTTCTAAGTATCTCAATTTTGCAATTAGTGTACTGAGAATATTTCTAATTATCTCAATTTTCCAACAAGTTCACTCACTTTGACTGGTCACATCACTAGGCCGCCAAACCACAAAATTAAATGCCTCACGCAGATGTACAACCGGCTACACAGTGTTTTTTTTTTTTTTTTTTTTTTTTGAAGAACCGGCTACACAGTTGAGATACATTCTTTTAGCACTGCCGGGACGAGGTACATTTTTTCCACCCCCGATTTCCCCGCATTTGGTCAGTAATTATACAGTCTTAATGTTCTCCACCCATTCGTATGCATTTCTCCGAATCTATGATATTTATTACCGCTGAATCCATCTTGAATCTGCATCGTTTCATACAATCATTAGTTAATACTCAAGTAATTTTAGCTGCAGTGGATAACTAATTAGAATGTGCATGTATTAATCTGCTTCGTTTCCCATTTCCACTGGGAAACTGTTTTTCCAATGCTATTGAATCTGTTAGATCGGACTTGGCTCTAGCATAACTTTTGGATCTTCCAATCCTTGCTTCATCATGAGCAGATCTACTTCACCTTTACATTAACTTGCGGATTTTACAAAACTACCTTATTACGAGCATGATCATACCATTTCACGTTCATTTTTCTCAGGATTTTGATGTCATTCAACCCAAATTTTCTGCAATTTATTTACGGCCGTGATGAATGACCTTGTCTTGTGAACGCCGGCTTTTCCCTACATTTTTGGCACATTGTTTCAGCAAAATAACACGCAGCAGACAAATAAAATTAAACAGCATACTACTTCACATATTCTACTTACCGAGCATTCGCAAACTATTTCCTGCATGCATTTTATTCTCTCAACGTTCAAATGGCTCTTTCCGTATCTGATCCCAAAACCATTTTGTCAAGAATACAAGTTGTAGAAAGCGTATGCCTCACCCAGTGAGTCGAAGCTTGTCTCAAGCGTTGTTGTGATAACATTCTCTGTCGGGTTATTTGCATACCTCCCTACTGCCTCGTCGAAAGCACTCACACGCAATGGGCAAGGTACCCTGCTGGGGGCCGCAGGCTGTTTTATTTGTGTGTTGTGCAGACCAGATATCACGCAAAACAAATTGGATGGCCTTAAGCAGGGAAACACTCCGTATAAAGGACTGAGCAAGAGAACAAGATTTTGCACAGTATGCTGCAAACAAGGGCACAAAAGGATTACATGTCTAGACCAAGGTGAAGCAACATTGAAAGCCTGCTGGGGGGGGGGGGGGGGGGGGGGGGGGCAGGGGGCACCGAAGGAATAATTGTAACAAAGCAATGGAACTTAGGTTGGCAGGTGGAATTCAGTTGTTGTTGCCTCTGAATGATGATTTTTTTTTTTTTGAACCATGCCTCTGAATGATGAGTTAATTGCACGGAGGTACCACAATTGGGGCATTACGCGCGGATTGGTACCACTTTTTGTAATTTTTACATGTCAGTACCAAGTATGGGGTTAGCCGTTACAAAAAGGTCTAAAACGCGTATTGATGGTGTATCTGACCGGCGGGGCCCGGCTGTTAGGTGCCCATGTGGAATTTTTTTTTACAGAAAACCCCCTTTCTTTATACGTAATCACAAATGGCCATTTTTTTGCAGGAAAAAGGCTCCAGAGAGAGACTTTTTTTCGTTCGCAATTTTCCACGGACTCGTTTGAAAGTTTCCGTCGAAAATTGGACAAATAAATAAAAGAACCAAAAAATTACGCGACGGCAGGAATCGAACAAGTCGTAGCAGGGGCTACGGCGCTGGACACCCCACCACAGCGACTTTTGCGTTAGATGACAGGCGAGATTTCTTTTATACTATCTGGACCGGCGGTTGGGCCTAGCGAGGCCTGCAATTTTTTTTTTTCCGTTTCGTGTTTTACTAGCGCGCGTGCTGGGGCTCGTTCGTTGCCCAGGTTTCTTTGTTTTTTTTTAGGGGTGCCCAGGTTTCTTTTCATTTCATTTCTCTTAGTATGCTTTAGTTTTGTTTCTGGTTTTGGCTTATTTTTAGGTTTTTCTTCCTTTCTTTTTTCTTCTTTTTTTTTCATTCACTGGGTTGGTTTTTCTCCTGGATTTTTAACATACTTAGAACATTTTTTAAGATAGGCTTCAGTATATGATGAACATGTTTTCAAATACGCATTAACATTTTTTTAATGTACGCTGAGCACTTTTTTTGCGTATAGTGAACATTTTTAATGCACGATGAACTTTTCTTTACAATTCAAACGGTGAACATTTTTTTAATAAAATGAACTTTTGGTAATATGCATTGAACATTTTTGTAATATACGTTGAACAATTTTCGTAAGAAATGATGAAAATTTTATATAATGTGCGGTGAACTTTTTGTAATTTATGGTGAACATTTTCTTAATACACGATGAATTTTTTCGACAATGTGTATTTCAAAAAATGTTCAGAATTTATTAAAAACTTGTTGTGTAAAATCATTCTTGCATTTCAAGAAACACGTCAATTTTTTTAATAAAAGTTGAACAGTTTTAATGCATTTCGAAAATTTATTATGATTACACAATTTTTTTTAATACATGTTGTCAACTTTTGGAGTAACTGTGCGTTTAAGAAAATATAATTAATATGCGAGTAACTAAAAAAAAACTGTGTGTTGGGCATATAATTTTTTTAATAGTTGTGTATTTGAATAATATAATGAGGATACACAATTTTTTTTTTGCGAGAAAATGAGGATACACAATAATTGTGCATGTTTGTGGTCCTTAGTGAAGACACATAAATTTTTGGCCGTGCGTGTGTTCTAGTCTGGTGCTTAATAATACTAATATGTAATCGCAAAAAAAAATGTATTAATATCATGATTAAAAAAATGAGTAACTCAGCGCGCGCAGCCTCGCTAGGCCCAACCGCCGGCCCAGCGCGTCTAGGTTAGTATAAATGATATCTCGCCTGAAATCTAACGTTGCTGTGGCGTGGTGGCTAGCGTGTGCAGCCCGTGCACGACAGGTCGCGTGTTCGATTCCTGCCGGCGCCTGATTTTTCAAAAAAAAGTCTCTCTCAGGAGCCTTTTTCCCGCAAAATAATGGGCATTTATGTGATTACGTATAAAGTAAGGTTTTTTTTTGCAAAAAACATGCCACGTCGGCACCTGACAGGCAGGCCCCGCCGGTCAGATACACCGTCAATACGCAGTTTAAACCTTTTTGTAACGGCTAGCCCCAGACTTGGTACTGACATGTAAAAATTACAAAAAGTGGTACCAATCCGCACGTAATGCTCCAATTGTGGTATCTGCGTGCAATTAACTCCTGAATGATCAATGTGTGTCAAAACGAACTGTGTACTTTCTGTGGTAGCTGGATGATGTGATAATTAATGAGTAGAAAGTGGTGTCGACAAATTGATACTCCCTCCGTGCTTGTGCATAAGTCACATCACGAAACCAAATACTCCCTCCGTCCTTTAAAGAGTGTACTTCCAATTTTGTTGGAGGGTCAAACTATCTCAAAGTTTGACCGAGTTTGTGCAAAAATATATCAATGTTTGTGAAACCAAATAGGTATATGATGAAAATATATTTTATTATGAATCTAATGCTACTAATTTGATGGCATAAATGTTGATGTATTATTGTATAAATACGGCCAAACATAAAAAAAATTGAATTTTCAACAAATTTGGAAGTACACTCTTTCAAGGACGGAGGGAGTAATCCCAAAACTCGAAGGCGCGATGCATTAACTACCCACCTCGTTTTATGTTTTTTGCCACGAAAAAATAAATTGGCCAATAGGAGACGTGGGGCGTGTATGCATTCAATTACTTGGGACGACTTAACACAACATGCAGTGGTCAATTCTCTGCATGCAATGGCATTAATTAGCAAATAAACATCAAGTTTTCTCTTTTTCCCTCACCTTGATCACGGTGCACAATTTAAGATGACTTATACACCTGGACGGAGGGAGTACAATTTTTGCATCTTCGTGCTTTTGATTTATCTTCAGAACTTGGCATGATGTAGGTGCGTGTCAATGCAGTTTGATATTTATGTAAAATTAGATGTGTAATTTGTATGGCAGTTGTGTTAAAAAATGTTTTTTTTTCTGAACTGTGTCTGGTGTCGACCTCCTTTTGTTGTTTGGCAATAATTTGCACCTTTGTTTGTCAGTACCATAAGCTTGGATGCTTGATAGGCAATCATGTTGTACGTGTGTGCTTGCAGTCTTGAGTAGAAGGCATGAACCAATCTGTCGGCAGTGTTAGAGGGTTTAATTTGTTGCCTCCTTGTGCACGCCATGCGTCTCAAGAACAGAGTACTCTGCAGAGGCATGTTCAAACATTTGAATTTTGAACATGCCGAGCGGGAGTGTGCTGCCCAGTCGCCTATGAACGGAGTCAGCCTTCGGTTGAGATCTACCGGACAGATCCTCCAGCATGATTTCCTCAGGCGCTGAAGAGGAAGAAGACTTGGCCGGTGATGAACGAGATGAGGAAGGTGGAAGGTTGGCGGCCGGTGAGGAAACAAATGGCATGAGAAAGGAAGGCTGGGAGTTGGGAGAGCGAATTTTTGACGGCCGAGCTACTCGGGTCAGCTTATCTTGACCGTTCCGTAGCGCCTTGTGATCTGTTTTTGTCAGAGGCTTGTCCCCCTGATGGGCTTTGTAGCTTTAGCCCCTAGAAATAGTAGGCGTATACGGTTGGCACAACTGAACTCTCTCCGGTGCTATGGTAAATGGGAGTGTTGGTCGTGCGTGACAGATGAACAGTGGACAAGTTGACGTGACTGGACCATGTAACTTTAATGGGTGGTGGGCCTAGATTTCAAAGCAGTCTATTTTTAATTCCAGTCCACTTCGTTGTAGCTGTTACATGGACACTGTTACTACGTGTCAAAGTTTAAATAATTATCTCCTGGATAATCAAGATTTCCTCGTTCAGTTTGCTAATTGTGTGGTAGTTATTTGTCAATTTTCTTACAATTAAGTAATTTTCCAATGAAGTTTTTCTGTATGAGATTACTAAATGAGTTTTTTGTAGCATATAAAAATGGAAATAAAAAAAAATCTGGATTTTGCTTCTTCCTGATGCTGCATTTAACAAAAATTGGTTATAGAAAACATCCGATAGCTAACAAACGTATCATAAAATATATACTATTAAGTAATTTTCCCACGATGCTTTTCTGTATGAGATTATTACTAAGCTAAATTTTCTTTCATATAAAAATGGAAATGACGAATTCTGGATTTTGCTTCTTCTTGATGCTGCATTTAATAAAAATTGGTTATAAAATATCCCATAGCTAACAACATTTGATAAAATACATACTATTAAGTAATCTTCCCACGATGCTTTTCTGTATGAGATTACTAAACAAGTTTTTCATAGCAAATAAAAGTGGAAAAAAATTCTGGATTTTGCTTCTTCCTGATGCTGCATTTAATAAAAATTGGTTATAAAATGCATCCGATAGCTAACAACGTTTGATAAAATACATACTATTTTCTCCATTCCTAAATATAAGTCTTTTTAGAGACCCCAATACAGAGTACATACGGAGCAAAATGAGTGAATCTACACTCTAAAATGCGTCTATATACAACCGTATGTAGTCCATATTGAAATCTCTAAATGGTCTTATATTTAGAAGTGGAGGGAGTATTAAGTAATTTCCCTACTATGCTTTTCTCTATGTGAGTACTAAGTGACTTTTTTGTAGCATATAGAAATGGAAATAAAAGAAATCTGGATTTTGCTTCTTCCTGATGCTGCATTTAATAAAATTAGTTATAAAAAACATACAATTGCTAGCAACGTTTCATAAAATACATAGCTTGATTGTGAAATAGAAAATAGTCGTTCGTGAAAATATGTTCATTAAAGATCCAGTTAATCTATGCACGGTGGAACATTTGTTTCCCAGATGACAAAAAGTATTATAAGTTTATAACAGTTCACTGATGGTGCTGGCTGCGTCATTAGGATAAATAATTGATTATGTCTTATCAAGTGGTGGCATTGGACGTGCTACGGTGGGAGTGTTCGATGCGTCTCGTATGTGGTATAGGATGTGCCGGTTTCCTTGGCAGCACATGGCCACACAGTGAATGTGTACCATGAAACACTGGTCAGCGGCATGGGCTAAGAGCATCTCCAACGACCTTTTCATAATGAATTGCTAAAAATTGGATATAGCAAGAGGAGAGAGAAGGTTTAGCAATCCAAACCAAGTTGTGCTTTGACAACCTTTGTATAATAGGATTTGTATAACTAGAGTGGCGCCATATGAGCTCAAACGTGTATGTATGCAAATGTAGTCCGAATCACTCAAATAAATTTAAATATGGTAACATAAAGTCTGAAAAAAATAGGAAACAAGTAGTACATATTTATTACAACAGAATGTTCATCGATAAAACACAATTCCAATGAAGCAAATCACAAAGTTTATGGAAAACTGAAATACAAGACATGCCAACTCAAGTATTTTGATGACCACTCCATTTCCACCACTCCTCAATGAGATCTTCTTTGAGTCGTTGATAAGTATTCGAATCTCGAATCTCATGGTGAATTTGAAGGAAGTGCTTGATGCGATCTTCTCTTCGACGAGGTTGCACCACCCTTCCAATGAAACTATAACGATGGTCGAAGTCCTCGTTATGCCGCTCATGGTCGATGATCATATTGTGCAATATAACACAAGCCATCACGATCCTCCCTAACGTTTTTTGATCCCAAAACCGAGCTGGACCACGAACAATAGCAAATTGGGATTGCAAAATCCCAAAAGCCCTCCCCACATCCTTCCTAACTGCAGCTTGAGCACTATGAAAACGAGTTTGTTTGTTACCTTTGGGTTCGACAATTGGCTTGACAAATGTTGCCCATTCTGGGTATATCCCATCGGCAAGATAGTAGCCCTTGTTGTACTTGTGTCCATTGAGCTCAAACTCCACCTTTGGTGATTCCCCCATGGCCATGCTTGCAAAAAGAGGAGACCGGTTCAGCACATTTAAATCATTGCAAGCTCTAGGCATACCGAAATATGCATGCCAAATCCATGTCTCCTGATCTGCAATGGCCTCAAGTATGATGGTTGGATCCTTGTTATGGCCAGTGAATTGTCCATGCCATGCCGCGGGACAGTTCTTCCACCTCCAGTGCATACAATCAATGGAGCCGAGCATCCCAGGAAACCCTCTTGCGGCGTTGATGTCCAACAACCTCTGAGTGTCTTCAGCATTGGGTGCTCTCAAGTACCGTTCGCCAAAGCACTTAATAATTACCTTTGCAAATCGCCTCAAACATAAGATGGCTGTGCTCTCCGCCATTGCAATGTTGTCATCCACCAAATCAGCTGGGATTCCATAGGCCATGATGCACAAAGCTGCGGTCATCTTCTGCAAGGTGCTATGACCAAGCAAGCCCGTGCAATTCCTTTTTTGCTCGAAGAAGGTATCTTTCTCTTTGATCACGTTGGAAATGTCGATGAATAAATCCGTGCCCATATGAAACCGCCGGCGAAAATAATGTTCGGGAAACACCCGACGGATACCCGGCACTCCGAAGTAATCCAACATAAGACGGTGGTGGCCTTCTTGCCTCCTTCTCCGAATGTTCTCTCGGCCAACAACAGAACCTCCATGTTTCGGCTTCTTGTTGCTCTCCATCTCCATCGTCATATGAATGACAAGCTCCTCATCTTCATCCCATTCATCCTCCTCCTCGGACGATGAATCCGTATCATACCAATTCATCTACAATTTGTATTACCACAATCTAATTAGACTACACCTACATGCTACCGTGCAAACAAAGGATAAAAAAAAATCATCAAATTTACCTTATGGGCAAATTGTCAAACACCTTACAGGCGGGTGGGAGACAATGGCTGGCCGTGGCCGAACTCGACGTCGCGAGCTCGTACCAGAGGCGCCAGTGGCCGACGGCGGGCCCGAGTGAGCTCGTGGCGGTGGCCCAGGTCGCCGCGGTGGCGCAGGTCGCGGCAGGGGCGAGGGGGCGCGGACGGGACGGGAACGACGGCCGGGCGCACCTGGGGGCCGCGACGCGGCTTCTCCCGCACCGGCGACGACGTCCACCGAGCTGAATCGGCCGGCAGCTCCGCGAGCAGGGCGGACCTCGATTCGGCGGCGTCGGAGGTCGCCGCGGTGGGGAAATGTGGGGCGGGGCGGCAGGGATGCTTGGGGCACGCGGGGGAGGCGGCGCCAGGGGCGAGCGGCGGCGGGGGAGGCGGCGGGGCGGTGGCCGGCGCGGGCGTCTCGCGGGGTGAGCTTTCCGCGCGGGGGCGGTTGGCTCTCCCGCGTGAGTTCTGGCCGTTTTGCAATCCGGCTCTGGACTTTGCAAATATGCAAAGCGAGGGTGCGGTTTTAGCAAGCCGGCTAAAATTTTTGGTGTGGGGACCAGTTATACAAATGCTGCTGGAGCTAGTTTTTTTGACACAATTTGTAAAAAAGCAGTTTTTAGCAATTCTGGTGAATTATAGCAAGGCTGTTGGAGATGCTCTAATGCCTAGATTCCATAGCTATGAGTGCCCAAGCAAAGCTAAATATGTTGGAAATATGCCCTAGAGGCAATAATAAATTGGTTATTATTATATTTCCTTGTTCATGATAATCGTTTATTATCCTTGCTATAATTGTATTGATTGGAAACTCAAATACATGTGTGGGTACATAGACAACACTGTGTCCCTAGTAAGCCTCTAGTTGACTAGCTCGTTGATCAAAGATGGTTAAGGTTTCCTAGCCATTGACATGAGATGTCATTTGATAACGGGATCACATCATTAGGAGAATGATGTGATGGACAAGACCCAAACTAAGAACGTAGCATTTGATCGTGTCAGTTTATTGCTATTGTTTTCTGCATGTCAAGTATCTGTTCCTATGACCATGAGATCATGCAACTCCCTGACATCGGAGGAGTACCTTGTGTGTATCAAACGTCGCAACGTAACTGGGTGACTATAAAGGTGCTCTACAGGTATCTCCGAGGGTGTCTGTTGGGTTGGCATGGATCAAGACTGGGATTTGTTACTCTGTGTGACGGAGAGGTATCTTAGGGCCCACTCGGTAATACAACATCACAATGATCCTTGCAAGCAATGTCACTAAAGTGTTAGCCACGAGATCTTGTATTACGGAACGAGTAAAGAGACTTGCCGGTAACGAGATTGAACTAGGTATAGAGATACCGACGATCGAATCTCGGGCAAGTAACATACCGAAGAACAAAGGGAATAGCATACGGGATTAACTGAATCCTTGACATAGAGGTTCGACCGATAAAAGATCTTCGTAGAATATGTAGGAGCCAATATGGGCATCCAGGTCCCGCTATTGGTTATTGGCCGTAGAGGTGTCTCGGTCATGTCTACATAGTTCTCGAACCCGCAGGGTCTACACACTTAAATGTTTGGTGACGATTAGTATAGTTGAGTTATTTTGTTGGTGACCGAAAGTTGTTCGGAGTCTCGGATAAGATCCCGGACATGACGAGGATCTCCGGAAGAGTCCGGAGGTAAAGATTGATATATGTGATAATAGTGTTTTGATCTCCGGAAGAGTTCCGGAGTTCACCGGAATGGGTTCCGGATGTTTACCGAAGTGTTCGGGTGCAGCAACACTTTATATGGGCCAAAGGGATAAAGCCCACGAGGTATTGGAAAGTGCAAAAAGTAGTTTTGCTGCCGCGTAAGCGGTACTACCGTTTTGTGAAGCGGTACTACCGCCCAAGCGGTACTACCGCTTGTGTGAAGCGGTACTACCGCTTGTGTTAAGCGGTACTACCGCTTGTGCGCGGTACTGCAGGGATCCGAGTTGGACTCTTTCCCTGCGGGCCAAACCGACCTTGTGCGGGCAAAACCGACCTGGAGGAGGCTTTTACTCCAAGTTTAGACCCCAAGGCTCAACATATAAATAGAGGGGCAGGGCTAGCACACGATATACATCAAGATTTCCCCAAGCCGTGTGCGGCAACCCTAACCCTCTAGTTCCTCCGTCATAATCTCCGTAGCGCTTGGCGAAGCCCTGCAGAGATTGTTCCTCACCACCATCACCACGCCGTCGTGCTGCTGGAACTCAACCACTACTTCACCATCGCTCGCTGGATCGAGGAGGTGAAGGCGTCATCAAGCCGTACGTGTGTTGAACGCGGAGGTGCCGTCCGTTCGGCGCTAGTTCGTGATCGGATCGAGGGACGACTTGCGATTTGGATCGCGGAGACGTTCGACTACATCAACCGCGTTTCTTAAACGCTTCCGCTTAGCGATCTACAAGGGTATGTAGATTCACTCTCCCTCTCGTAGATGCTCATCACCATGGATAGATCTTGTGTGTGCGTAGGAAAATTTTTGTTTCCCATGCAACGTTCCCCAACAGTGGTATCAGAGCCAGGTCTATGCGTAGATGAGATCTCGAGTAGAACACAAACGAGTTGTGGGCGTGGGTGTATACATATTGCTTGCCGTTACTAGTTGATATTTGATTCGGCGGTACTGTGAGATGAAGCGGCCCGGACCGACATTACGCGTACACTTACGCGAGACAGGTTCCTTCAACTGACATGTAACTTCGTTGCATAAAGATGGCTAGCGGGTGTCTGTCTCTCTCACTTTAGTTGAAGAGGGTTCTTTTAGAAGATCAAAAAGCAATCACTACACCACGTTGTGGTTTTGCGTAGGTAAGAACGGTTCTTGCAAACCCGTAGCAGCCACGTAAAATTTGCAACAACAATTAGAGGACGTCTAACTTGTTTTTGCAGGGTATGATGTGATATGATATGGCCAATTACATGATGAGATATATGTGATGTATGAGATGATCATGTGTTGTATAGAATATCACGACTTGCATGTCGATGAGTACGGCAACTGGCAGGAGCCATAGAGTTGTCTTTAATTATTGTATGACCTGCGTGTCAATCATTAAGCGCTATGTAATGCTTTACTTTATCGCTAAACGTTAGCAATAGTCGTGGAAGCAACAGTCGGCGCGACAACCTTATGGCGACACATTGATGGAGATCAAGATGATGGAGATCATGGTGTCATACCGGTGACGATGGAGATCATGCCGGTGCTTTGGAGATGGAGATCAAAAGCACAAGTTCATGGCCATATCATGTCACTTATGATTTGCATGTGATGTTAATCCTTTTATGCATCTTATTTTGCTTAGGACGACGGTAGCATTATAAGGTGATCCCTCACTTAAATTTCAAGATAAATTGTGTTCTCCCCGAGTGTGCACCGTTGCGAAAGTTTGTCGTTTCGAGACACGCCGTGATGATCGGGTGTGATAGACTCCACGTTCACATACAACGGGTGCAAGCCATGTTGCACACGCGGAACACTCGGGTTAAACTTGACGAGCCTAGCATGTACAGACATGGCCTCGGAACACAAGAGACCGAAAGGTCGAACATGAGTCATATAGTAGATATGATCAACATGAAGATGTTCACCATTGAAACCACCTCAACTCACGTGATGATCGGACTTGAGTTGGTGGATTTGGATCATGTTACACTCGAATGACCGGAGGGATGTCAATTTGAGTGGGAGTTTTTTAAATAATATGATTAACTAAACTCATTATCTAGAACAATAGTCTAAGTTGTCTTTGCTATATTTATGTTGTAGATCATGGCTCGCGCAGTAGCACCCCTGAATTTTAATGCGTTCCTAGAGAAAGCTAAGTTGAAAGATGATGGAAGTAACTTTGTGGACTGGGCCCGTAATCTAAGGATTATCCTTACGGCTTCCCAGAAGGCTTATGTCCTTGATGCACCGCTTGGTGATCCACCCGCTCCAGTTGAGTCTCTAGACGTTGTGAATGCCTGGCAGACTCGTTCTGATGATTACTCAATAGTTCAATGTGCAATGTTGTATGGCTTAGAACCGGGACTTCAAAGACGTTTTGAACGTCATGGAGCATATGAGATGTTCCAGGAGTTGAAGTTTATCTTTCAGAAGAATGCCCGGATCGAGAGATATGAGATCTCCGATAAGTTCTATGCTTGCAAGATGGAGGAGAACGGGTCTATTAGTGATCACGTGCTCAGAATGTCTGGGTACTCCACCCGTCTGGCTGAGTGAGGGATGCCCCTTCCGCCAGAGGCTATCACTGACAGAGTTCTTCAATCATTGCCACCTAGCTACAAGAGCTTCGTGTTGAACTATAACATGCACGGGATGAACAAGTCAGTCGCCGAGCTGTTTGCGATGCTGAAAGCCGCTGAGTCTGAAATTCAGAAGGAGCATCAAGTGTTGATGGTCAATAAAACCACTAGTTTCAAGAAAAATGGCAAGGGTAAGAAGGGTAACTCCAAGAAGAGTGGCAAAGCAGTTGCTCCTCTCGTGAAGAAACCCAAGGCTGGACCCAAACCAGAAACTGTGTGTTTTCATTGCAAGGGAACTGGACACTGGAAGCGGAATTGCCCCAAGTATTTGGCTGACAAGAAGGCGGCTAACAACAAACAAGGTATATATGATATACATGTTATTGATGTGTACCTTACCAACTCTCGTTGTAGTGCCTGGGTATTTGATACCGGTGCGGTTGCTCATATTTGCAACTCAAAACAGGAACTGCGGAATAGACGGAGGCTGGCAAAGGACGAAGTGACGATGCGCGTGGGAAATGGTTCCAAGGTTGATGTGATCGCCGTCGGCACGCTCGCTCTTCGATTACCGTCGGGATTAGTGATGAACCTAAATAAGTGTTATTTGGTGCCTGCGTTAAGCATGAACATTATATCTGGATCTTGTTTATTGCGAGACGGTTACTCATTTAAATCAGAGAATAATGGTTGTTCTATTTATATGAGTAATATCTTTTATGGTCATGCACCCGATGTGAGGGGTTTATTCTTATTGAATCTCGATAGTAATGATACACATGTTCATAACATTGATGCCAAAAGATGTAGAATTGATAATGATAATACCACTTTCTTGTGGCACTGCCGTTTAGGTCATATTGGTGTAAAACGCATGAGGAAGCTCCATGCTGATGGACTTTTGGAGTCACTTGATTTTGAATCACTTGACACATGTGAGCCATGCCTCATGGGCAAGATGACTAAAACGCCGTTCTCTGGAACAATGGAACGGGCAAGTGACTTATTGGAAATCATACATACTGATGTGTGTGGTCCGATGAGTATTGAGGCGCGCGGTGGTTATCGTTATTTTCTCACCTTCACTGATGACTTAAGTAGATATGGGTATATTTACTTAATGAAACACAAGTCTGAAACATTTGAAAAGTTCAAACAAATTCAGAGTGAAGTTGAGAATCATCATAACAAGAAAATTAAATTCCTGCGATCTGATCGAAGAGGAGAATATCTGAGTTATGAGTTTGGCAGTCACTTAAGACAGTGTGGAATTGTTTCACAATTGACACCGCCTGGAACACCACAGCGTAATGGTGTGTCCGAACGTCGTAATCGAACCTTATTGGATATGGTGCGATCTATGATGTCTCTTGCCGATTTGCCACTATCGTTTTGGGGTTATGCATTAGAGACAGCTGCATTCACTTTAAATAGGGCACCATCGAAATCCGTTGAGACGACGCCATATGAACTTTGGTTTGGCAAGAAGCCAAAGCCGTCGTTTCTTAAAGTTTGGGGATGTGATGCTTATGTCAAAAAGCTTCAGCCTGAAAAGCTGGAACCCAAAGCGGAGAAATGCGTCTTCATAGGATACCCAAAAGAGACAGTTGGGTATACCTTCTACCTCAGATCCGAAGGCAAAGTGTTTGTCGCTAAAAACGGAACATTTCTTGAGAAAGAGTTTCTCTCGAAAGAATTGAGTGGGAGGAAGATAGAACTTGATGAGGTTGTTGAACCTTTACTTCAACCTGAGAGTAGCGCAGCGCAGAAAGTTGTTTCTGTGGAGCCTACATTAGCTGAAGAGGAAGATAATGATGATGATCATGAAGCTTTGGATCAAGTTGCTATCGAACCTCGTAGGTCGACAAGGACGCGTACTGCTCCTGAGTGGTACGGCAACCCTGTCTTAGAGGTCATGTTGTTAGACAACGATGAACCTACGAGCTATGGAGAAGCGATGATGGGCCCGGATTCCGAGAAATGGTTAGAGGCCATGAAATCCGAGATGGGATCCATGTATGAAAACAAAGTATGGACTTTGGAAGTATTACCTGAAGGGCGTAAGGCCATTCAGAACAAATGGATCTTTAAGAGGAAGACGGACGCGGACGGTAATGTCACCGTCTATAAAGCTCGACTTGTGGCAAAGGGTTTTTCACAAGTTCAAGGAGTTGACTACGATGAGACCTTCTCACCCGTAGCGATGCTTAAGTCCGTCAGAATCATGTTAGCAATAGCTGCCTTTTTCGATTATGAAATTTGGCAGATGGATGTCAAAACAGCGTTCCTTAACGGTTACCTTAAGGAAGAGTTGTATATGATGCAACCAGAAGGTTTTGTCGATCCAGAGAATGCTGACAAAGTTTGCAAACTCCAGCGATCCATTTATGGACTGGTGAAAGCATCTCGGAGTTGGAATCTTCGTTTTGATGAGGTGATCAAAGCGTTCGAGTTTATACAAGTTTACGGAGAAGCTTGTATTTACAAGAAAGTGAGTGGGAGCTCTATAGCGTTTCTAATATTATATGTGGATGACATATTACTGATTGGAAACAATATAGAAATGCTGGAAAGCGTAAAGGAATATTTGAACAAGAGTTTTTTCAATGAAGGACCTAGGAGAAGCTGCTTTCATATTAGGCATCAAGATCTATAGAGATAGATCGAGACGCTTAATAGGACTTTCACAAAGCACATACCTTGACAAAGTTTTGAAGAAGTTCAAAATGGATCAGTCCAAGAAGGGGTTCTTGCCTGTATTACAAGGTGTGAAGTTGAGTAAGACTCAATGCCCAGTGACTGCAGAAGATAGAGAAAAGATGAGTGTCATCCCCTATGCTTCGGCCATAGGCTCTATCATGTATGCAATGCTGTGCACAAGACCCGATGTCAGCCTTGCCATAAGTATGGTCGGAAGGTTTCAAAGTGATCCAGGAATGGAACACTGGACGGCGGTCAAGAATATCCTGAAGTACCTGAAAAGGACTAAGGATATGTTTCTCGTTTATGGAGGTGATCAAGAGCTCGTCGTAAAGGGTTACGTCGATGCAAGCTTTGACACTGATCCGGATGACTCTAAGTCTCAAACCGGATACGTGTTTATTCTTAATGGGGGTGCGGTTAGCTGGTGCAGTTCCAAGCAAAGCGTGGTAGCTGATTCTACATGCGAAGCGGAGTACATCGCTGCCTCGGAGGCGGCGAAGGAAGGTGTCTGGATGAAGGAGTTCATGACAGATCTTGGAGTAGTGCCTAGTGCGCTTAACCCAATGACTCTGTTTTGTGATAATACTGGTGCCATTGCTCTAGCCAAGGAACCAAGATTTCACAAGAGGACCAGACACATAAAGCGACGTTTCAATTCCATCCGCGATTACATCAAGGAGGACGACATAAATATTTGCAAAGTACACACGGATCTAAATGTTGCAGATCCGATGACTAAACCTCTTCCAAGGGCTAAACATGAACAACACCAGAACTACATGGGTGTTCGATTCATTACAATGTAAATCACATAGTGATGTGAACTAGATTATTGACTCTAGTGCAAGTGGGAGACTGTTGAAAATATGCCCTAGAGGCAATAATAAATTGGTTATTATTATATTTCCTTGTTCATAATAATCGTTTATTATCCATGCTATAATTGTATTGATTGGAAACTCAAATACATGTGTGGGTACATAGACAACACCGTGTCCCTAGTAAGCCTCTAGTTGACTAGCTCGTTGATCAAAGATGGTTAAGGTTTCCTAGCCATTGACATGAGATGTCATTTGATAACGGGATCACATCATTAGGAGAATGATGTGATGGACAAGACCCAAACTAAGAACGTAGCATTTGATCGTGTCAGTTTATTGCTATTGTTTTCTGCATGTCAAGTATCTGTTCCTATGACCATGAGATCATGCAACTCCCTGACATCGGAGGAGTACCTTGTGTGTATCAAACGTCGCAACGTAACTGGGTGACTATAAAGGTGCTCTACAGGTATCTCCGAGGGTGTCTGTTGGGTTGGCATGGATCAAGACTGGGATTTGTTACTCTGTGTGACGGAGAGGTATCTTAGGGCCCACTCGGTAATACAACATCACAATGATCCTTGCAAGCAATGTCACTAAAGTGTTAGCCACGAGATCTTGTATTACGGAACGAGTAAAGAGACTTGCCGGTAACGAGATTGAACTAGGTATAGAGATACCGACGATCGAATCTCGGGCAAGTAACATACCGAAGAACAAAGGGAATAGCATACGGGATTAACTGAATCCTTGACATAGAGGTTCGACCGATAAAAGATCTTCGTAGAATATGTAGGAGCCAATATGGGCATCCAGGTCCCACTATTGGTTATTGGCCGTAGAGGTGTCTCGGTCATGTCTACATAGTTCTCGAACCCGCAGGGTCTACACACTTAAATGTTTGGTGACGATTAGTATAGTTGAGTTATTTTGTTGGTGACCGAAAGTTGTTCGGAGTCTCGGATAAGATCCCGGACATGACGAGGATCTCCGGAAGAGTCCGGAGGTAAAGATTGATATATGTGATAATAGTGTTTTGATCTCCGGAAGAGTTCCGGAGTTCACCGGAATGGGTTCCGGATGTTTACCGAAGTGTTCGGGTGCAGCAACACTTTATATGGGCCAAAGGGATAAAGCCCACGAGGTATTGGAAAGTGCAAAAAGTAGTTTTGCTGCCGCGTAAGCGGTACTATCGTTTTGTGAAGCGGTACTACCGCCCAAGCGGTACTACCGCTTGTGTGAAGCGGTACTACCGCCCAAGCGGTACTACCGCTTGTGTTAAGCGGTACTACCGCTTGTGCGCGGTACTGCAGGGATCCGAGTTGGACTCTTTCCCTGCGGGCCAAACCGACCTTGTGCGGGCAAAACCGACCTGGAGGAGGCTTTTACTCCAAGTTTAGACCCCAAGGCTCAACATATAAATAGAGGGGCAGGGCTAGCACACGATATACATCAAGATTTCCCCAAGCCGTGTGCGGCAACCCTAACCCTCTAGTTCCTCCGTCATAATCTCCGCCGTACGTGTGTTGAACGCGGAGGTGCCGTCCGTTCGGCGCTAGTTCGTGATCGGATCGAGGGACGACTTGCGATTTGGATCGCGGAGACGTTCGACTACATCAACCGCGTTTCTTAAACACTTCCGCTTAGCGATCTACAAGGGTATGTAGATTCACTCTCCCTCTCGTAGATGCTCATCACCATGGATATATCTTGTGTGTGCGTAGGAAATTTTTTGTTTCCCATGCAACGTTCCCCAACAAAATACACGGCAGAGCAAGCTTCTACAGGGGGACAATATTCGGAAATACAGGAGAGGCTCTGATCCCAAAAGGATATAGACGGTCTGGATAAAGTCCTACCTGGCGCACGGCCTCTGTTAGGCATTAGCGGGGAGTTGGTGGGTACTAGTACACAGAGCGAAGAAGCAATAAATGGGTCGCCGTCGACGATGGCAGTTACCTGGAGGATCTGTTCGGTCGGCCCAGGTCGATATGGGAAGCTAAGCCGTGGTGTCCGTCCATGACGCCGTTGATTCCGGGGTAGTGAATGTTGTGGGCCATGGGCCAGGATAACGTTTGGAATACTGCCAATATACGACCAGCTCTACTGGGGGACTCACGAATCTTTTCAGCATGATTAAGGGTGCATCTGAGCTCCAGCTCAGAATAACACTTTCAAAATCACGGACACAAGCTTTATTCGTTTGAAATAACCGTTACACCGTTTATGAGGATCTGTACAGCTTCATTTAAAGGCTCTTTAAACCAATCACAAGTCAAAGAAAATCTGGTCAATCAAGCAAGTTCGTGAGCAACTTTATTTGTTTCTCTATTATACAACGCTCAAATCTAGAAATAGGAAAATCACAAGCAAAATGAAAATAATCATCAAAAAACTGTTGTCGCCGCACCCGCTGACTGTCTTCCATTCTTCATGGTATCAATCACCTCTAGATTGTCTGAATTAATAATAAGACGATTGCATCCCGTCCTTAGCACAAGCGATAGACCGAATTTGAGGGCCAAAGCTTCAGTCGTCAAGACATCCACGCAGCATGTCTATCTTCCCATTCCCCGAGCAATGAATCTGTCTTTGTCATCTCTTAGGAGCCCCAATCGTGCCCCTAAGTAGGTCATGATCAAAAGAAACATCAACATTAAGTTTAACAAAACCCATGGGAGGGCATGACCAGCCCCCTCTTAATGGAAATCTTTTGATAGGAAGCAGTAACAAAGTTGGCAGTAAGAGCACGAATCCCCATAAAAAGTTGGTGCGCATTCTGAGTTGTCTCTTTGTGAACCAATTTACGCCTTTCCCACCACAAATACCAGGCTGGGATGGCAATCATTTCACGCACATTCTGATTACCCATAATACACAAATCTCGTTATGGCAGAAGAAGTAAATACTCCAACATCGCCTCACCAGCACGATCTACTTCACAGACTTTATAAAAGAATATAATCTATCCCCAGCTTTCTCCAAACCTCCCTTGCCCTATTGCAGAGGAATAGCATATGCTTCGTATCTTCTTGACCAGAGGAGCAAGTAGGACAGGTGGACGAGATTTTCATATGTCTATTGGCAAGCGTAACACGACACGAGAGTGTGCCATGTAGCATACGCGAAATAATTTTTTTAACCTTTGCCGTACAAGATAATTTCCATATCTTACACCAAATCGGATTAACAGTGGTTCGTCCCATGCCGTTGGTATGCTGAAGTTTGCTTCCATGTTGATGGTCCCATTCCACAAAATAGGTAGACCGAACCGAAAACATACAGTTTTTTGTATAACTCCAAGTGACGAAATATGGCATATCATGTTTTTCCGCTTTTAGACCGTTTGTTACCTCTAGTAGTGGATGTGTAATAATTCCCTCTTTAATTAACGAGTAACGTACAAGAAGTCCAAGGGTAGCGAACTCTATATAAGCACCCCCTGCCACCTGGTTACCGGTTCGGAACCGTATGTAACAACAAAACTATACGCAAGAACAATCTCTCCGGAGAACACGACTGGGCTTTTACCTCCACGAAGAGGGGCCTGAACTTATACGCCTTGTGTCACCCTCTTGCGCTTCGCTAAATCAAGCCTCGTTACCTCCCCTCTCTTACTGTCAGATTTCACACCACGACAGTTGGCGCCCACTATGGGGCTGCGCATCTTGCGGTCCATGACGCAGGTGGTTTCTTCTTCAGTTTCCGGCGCTGAGATGATCCCGGGGAGCGTCATCCTTTTTGGTTCGATCAGTTTCATCACTAATGATTCGGCGTGGTATCCTGATGCCCCGCTGAACTGCGACGCATTGCATGCTCGCGGTTGTATGCACTACCGCGCCAACGACTCCGGCGTGCTGATCCTCCAGGAGTCGGTTCCGTATAGCAGTGATGGACTGCTTGCCACACGACGTTGCCGAAAGAAGCACTCCGGCAAGTCGCGTCCTCATTATCGGTCTACATGTCGGGCAGCTACGCAACAGGTAGCTATGATCCAGCCTTCGGAATCTGCCCATGATTTATTTGCACCTATTTTTGACGACGAAGAGAGTTGTGGGAGCCTCACTTCTGTAACGGAGGTATTCATGGCCGATCCGCCAGCCAGAGACGCAGTTGATCCGTCTGCTGCGAGAGATGGTGATGTATAGAACAACCACAACACCAACGATGGGTGTGATGTTGGACGCGGTGGCGGTGAACCCCGTGTCAGTAGTGGAGCTCGTGATGGTGCCGCAGATCTCACTCGGGAGCACATAGCTGCAATGGATCTGGAAATGGAGTAGACCATGCATACCCCAATTGACACATCAACTCTAGACGGTTTACGGCTTGAGGGTGCCCGTTTGGCCACATCTGGCGCTATAAGCGCTAAATAGTACTTGCCCCAGCCGACCGCTGACCCGCTGAACACTGACATTTGACCATTGACTTGTGAAACAATGTTCAATGAATTGAAAAAGTTCATGGATTTTTAGAAACTTTATAAGTTTAAAAAAAATCATGATTTTGAAAATAGTTCATGATTTCAAAATCAGTTGCGATCTTGAAAAAACTTTATAAGTTTGAAAAGTGTTCATGAAATTGAATAATGTTCGCGGATTTTTAAAAATGTCATGAATTTGGAAAAGTTAGCAAAATTTGAAAAATGTTCATGATTTTTTTTTAAAATTGTCCATGGATCTAAAAAGGTTCTTGTATTTGAAAAAATTACGAATTTTTAAAAGGTTTGTGAAATTTGAAAAATGTGTTCATGGATTTAAAAAAATGTTCATGAATCTGAAAAAACTCATGAATTTGAAAAAACTTTGAGTGTTTGACAAATGTTGAAAAAACTCATAAAAGTCTGCAAATTTAGTTTTTTTGGGGATTTTTGAAAAGTTCACGAAATTTCAGAATCAAATAACGAAAAGGAAAAAAATAAAAATAAAATGAGAAATAAAAAAAAGTAAAACATAGAGAAAAAGAAAAAGAAGGAAATAAACCCAACCCAAAAAACCCAAAAGAAAACAGCCAAAAAAACTGAGGAAATCTTCTAGAAGGTTCCCAAAACCGGTGATGGGATAGGCGAACTATGGGCCGTCCGGCTGCTTAAAACATAGCGAAAGCATGGTAGTAGATGTGTACGAAAAGAACTAAATTTGGCGTATTAAGCGCCAAATAGCATTTGCTGTCCTCCCCAGTGCTTAAAGCGCCAAGAGGAGAACCATCACGCGGGCCGGCCGTCGTTGTGAGAAATTTTCTGCTGTTGGTTGCTGTCCCAGAAAAAAAAAAGTGTCAGGTTTTTATGAAACTTTTGAAACAAATTAGGAAATCAAAAAAAGTTTACAGATTTTTAAAAAAATCATGAATTTGAATTTTTTTCAAGAAATTTAAAAGAAGGGAATTCTAAAAAAATTCATGGAATTGAAAAAACTTCGTGAGTTTAAAAAAGGTTCATGAAATATGAAAAAAAATCATGCCTTTCAAAAAAAACTTCATGAATTGGAAAAACTTTGTAAATTTGAAAATAGGATTGTGAATTTAAAAAACACGAGGAAAAAAATCACAAATTTTAAAATGTTGGGAATCTGTAAAACGTTCACTGATTGAAAATTGTTCACAAATTTGAAAATTGTTCGTAATTTTCCAAAAAGTTCACGATTGAAAACTTTTCACAAAATGGAAAATAGTTCACATATTTGAAAATTGCTCGTGACTTTAATAAAAGTTCATGAATTTTATAAATGTTCTTGAAATTTTAAAATAAAAATAAGAAAAAAAAGAGCTAAAAACTGAACAAAAAAAAAGAAAAACGAAAAAGAACTGTTCGGAAGCTTCCTAAAACCGAAGAAAGGGAAAGCTGGTATGGGCCGGCCCATCTTAAACAGCACTGATTCCCAACGTGGGGGCGCTCGCTACGAAAAAGACTACTAACCAGTGCCTGAAGCGCTAAATAGGATTTGGCGAGACCAGCATCCATGATGTACAAGAGACATAAGTGCATCTCCATGCACCTCCTTCAAGTTTTTTTACTGCACCCCTTAGCACCGCATCTCTTTAAATTTTGTCATCTAACTTGGAAAACGGTAATCTTATTAAAAGTAACTTATGGAGATTGGTATTGGATATTTTGAATGGTAGCAGTGCTATATCCTTCCTTTTTTGGAATCAGGCTAACCCCTTTCCATTAATTGCATAACGGAAATACAACCGTACCGAGATTACAGGAGACGGAAAAAAGGAAGAGTGAGTTCAAGAACTACCATGAAACCCACTACACATGCACCATGGGACATGTTATATCCTTACATAACCTAGTGATTGTTCAAGCTATATCTTTTCTCCCTTTAACACTTATGGACAGAGATGTTTTAATAGTTACGATTCGTGTGTTTTTGTTGTTAAACAACATCAGCGTGCTATTTATTTCCAAAGATGGTTGGACATAATTCATCCAGAAGAGTACATACGAGAAGCACTGGACTCTAGAAATAAATAAATAAACACTACAACTTGGACGTAGGATTTAGAAGAAGAAAACGGAAAATGAAGAGAAACAAATAGAAAATCAATTGTGGCACATCATTTCGGATCCCGTTATCGCGCGGAGAGTTGTCCAGTGGCTAATAAACGCGGCATCACCGTCATAACTGTTATGTAGATCCTTCCACGCTTGCACATCTTTGTTAAGAACAAATTTGTCATATTGTCTTGGAACGATATTGTAAAACCCAATCATTTCTCTCCTAGAGCAAGCTTGTGCTCGTGGAATTTTCTTGCGTTGTACCCACGGTTGTGCTATTGACAGCTATAGTTAACTGAGTGCACTAAGAGTCAGATGGAGGTTGGTGAAGGTTTTTGTGTGTGTGTGTGTGTGCGCGTCCACAGTAATGCTGGTGGATCTGTCGTATAAACTTAAGTAATGGAATGGTTCGTCAAGAAGGAAGAAATGGCCCTTGAAAATTCGGGTGCTAATCTTAGCCATCATTAGGTCTATCTAACACTTGAAACAACGGGCCTCGCAGAAAGTTGTATGATGTTGTGCTTTTTCTAAAATAGATAGAATTTGTCCAAACATCTCATGAAATAATTTATGTCCACTTGTAAGAATAATAAGCATAGCTTGTATGCTTGGCTAATGTTTGTTCTTGAACCACTCATAATATTATCCCTATCGTTTTCGTTTCGTTCTCAAGTACGGTCGCTTTTGTCTCGTTGCTCAATGAATGGATTATCTTTTTTTTTGGAGGGATATGAATTGATTATCTAAAGCCGCCACCATGTGATGATGAGCGAAGCGAAGCTAGGTTCATATGTAAGAGAATACTTGTATGTAAAACAAATGGACATGTTGTGATTTCAGATTTTCTGTCATCCAAAAAAGGTGACTTCTCCTTCTATGTACCATTCTTCCTGGCCTCGGATCTCTTTTGCAGAATGAGACCGCCTCGCTTAGGACTATTGTTACCATAACTTTGGATGATTCTGAGCCTAGAATAGATGCGACGCTTCCAACCCGCACTGCTCACCGTGGAACCTAGCTGCTCTACACTCTACAGTGCACACAGTAGCAGCCTAGTCTTTCCTTCAAAATATGGAAAAGGCCTCAACCAAGCAAGATTATCACTATCCTTGTGGTGCCAAGACACAAAGTAGGTTTGTATCACTATTATTATCCCTGATAAAGTCGTATCATGCCTAGATCAGGCCAAGCTTATGTATGTGTATCATGTTGCCTGAATTGCTGTGACAATCCAAGCATGCAGATTTTCTACTAGTAGGTCCTAGCAGTTACCCAAAAATACGGCACAACAACAATGAAAACGGATCCAATACACCGCGAACGCGTGAGTTTATAGCATACATGGAACGCGAACGTGCGTAGACCGTTCGAGGTGTCTTTTTTCCATAGTTGACCGTTCAAGGTTATTATATTGTCACTATCTTATGTGCCAGACCAAAAGCAGACATTTCTGCATTTTACGCAAAAGGGAAAAGCATCATTAGACACTTTCCATGCTCTGTCTGACCAAACTAGTTTGATAAGATCTCACAGAAGCATAAACATCTTTTCACATGTCCTGCTTGGATGAAATAAAACATAAAGTTGGAGTCTTCCGTTCGTCAACATCAATACTGTTTTTTTTTTTTTTTTTGAAAAGGAGGATGTAGCCCCGGCCTCTGCATCTGGACGATGCATGCAGCCATTTTATTAATTATTCACAAAACCCTTACAAGGTAATACATTAGTAAGCCTGAAGGCACCATCTTAGCAACGCCTGTCGCTACTCCTATCCCCGTGATGAAGGGGTGCCGAATGTCCGAGCCTAATACCAAACAGACATCGCACCAACACATAACATCTAATGCCGGATGCCCCATCCAAGCCACAATACCTGGACTGGGATACACACCGGTCCGGCGCACTTTCAGTGGGCATCACATGCGCACGCTGCAAGGGCCGTCACCTCCTTCATCCATCGATCCATCCTCAGATCAGATACTAACGCATCGACCTTGCCAGGCCTCTCTGCCATCGACGCCACCACGACACCAGACAACGTCGTCCTCCTGCGCGAGTCCATCGCCACCCATTGGACGCCGAGTTTCCACTGCGCCACGCCACCGTGTGTAGGATGAAGCACTGCTCCACCACCTACTGACGCCCAACCACCAAGCCGTCCACCTGTCCGTCCAGCCGATGAATGTCTCCAAAGATGATGCCCCCACGGGGGTGACGACGAAGACGTCGCCATCATCCGATCCAGGAGGCCCCTCAACACCTCCAACGAGGGCTACGACGCCCACGGGCGCCGCCGTCAATGGTAGCCTCCTCCAGATCTGAGGTTTCCCCCGGAAACAATGGAGCGAGGGACGCCCCACCATCGCCTCCAACGAGGAAAACGACACCCACGGGCGCCGCCGACGATGGTGGCATCCTCACCCACTTCAGCAGCTAGGCCACCATCTCCTCCTCCACTTGATCCGCCGCCAGGAAGCCACCGCGAGGGAACACCCACCGACCAGATACCTTTGGACCAACGATGAAGACAACCAAAAGTAGAGGAGGTCACATCGCTGCGTGACCGGCGCCATGGCCACACACACGTCGTCCCGAGGCGCCCACTCAAGATCCACCGCCACAGCCGCACCTCCAAGCCGCGACGAAGGGACGCCCTGCCGCCGCCATCATCCCCCCGCACGGGCTTTGCCCAGCCGGGATCCGGCAGCGGCGGGAGGGGAGGCGGAGGGGAGGAGAGGCGGACGAGAGGCGGAGAGGCGGAGAGATCCGCTCAACATCAATACTGTTAGTTGCCACCTTTCGACAAATAAAGATTGTTCGGTTCTTGTTGTGTAGTGGGGTTTATGTGTATCCAACTTCAGCCACCAAAATAGATATCATAATGCTACGCATGATGCACCCATTGAATCGGTGTGATGCCATGCGGAAGTGGTAAATGATGATAATTTTGAAGTGTGTGATCTAACTCATTTAAGTCTGCGGTGTCCATGGACTATGGGCACACGCCCCCACAAACACTACGTAAGCAGTCACTCACACCACATACTTGTCTACTTGATGAAGAATGAAATTATGTACGTAGAACAATCTGCCTTTAAAGAGCATGTATGCCATCAAACTTGACTTTTTCTTAATGAGTTTGGAGTACAATTGCCTCCACTATATCCATCTAAGTAAAAATTTGGTTCGCAAATCAACACAAATTAATAGCTCACATCCAATACTGAAGGCTTCAAATAATGTTACACATAGACAAATGTTTGAAAGAGCGAAATGATGTCGTTCTATAAAATAACTCTTATGGCACAAATTGAGAACATGACCTAAATCGTGGGGGTGAGGCGGAGGAGGGCTGGCGGCGGGGTGAGGCGGCGTCATGGTTTGGTCACCCTCGCGCCGCGCGCCGTGCTTAGCCGAGTGTTTCCTATCGGCCACTCGGCTTACGAGATATGAAGGCTTTTCTGTTGAAAAATAAAAATAAAAGGCAATATTCAAGGCCAATCGTCAGTTAGAGTGCACTCAGCATATACCGCCCGCCGTCACGGAGCCGTCGAGTGCAGGGAGAAAGGCCACGTGGCAGGGCAAATTTGTCGAGCGTATTGTATAAGCCTAGTGTTTGTCACGGTTTTTGCGAGATCCTTGGCTAAGCCAGGTGCATTTCTAGCTCTTCTTGACATAGGGTGGTGTAAGCCGAGTGCCCGTCCCGCGTCGTGTTTTTAGAGTTGACTCTTGGCATACATACATTTTTACTGTAGTGAACTGAGCTACACTCAGGTCGTGTGATCTTATGCACTATGAAAACGGTATCATACACGCATAATACAAATTTATGATAGAACGACAGTGCGGGAAATCTAAATCTGGTAAAACCGAATGAACAGGTTCCACCATAAGGAACTAGACCAACTGAGCCGCGTGATCTTACGCACTATATATGAAAACGGTATGTCGGTATCATACACGCATAGTACAACTCTATGATACAGCGCACATGGAGAGATCAAAATCTGGTAAATATCTAAGCGCATTGTAGGCGAGCGAGATGCATGCATGCATGCATGCACCGTGCTTAATGATTTCCAAATAATGGAGCAATTTATTTCAAAGGGACAAGAGGCGACCCCAGAGTCTAGTGCTGGTCGGCAAAGCATCGATCATAACACTGTTGCTGTGACAGCCTGCCTTGGCGTGCAGACTGGGGGCTGCACCAACAAATACTAATCACTAATCAGTAGTAGGTAGCAGTAAGCACTAGTTGCGATTACAGAAAAAGTCTCCGCATCAGCTATAGATATACAGGCCGGGGTAGCTAGTAATGTGTGCCAACTTGATAAGCATGACATAAATCAAATGCGGTAAGTGGAGTACGGCTGACGACCTCAATGCAGAAAACAAACGCATCTACTACTGCCTATCTCTATCTCACACCCGTTTAAGGTAATATAATCTCTCTCTCTCTCTCTCTCCGATCTGGACCTTCACCTCCCCTTGTGTAGTTGCGTGTGCATGTGTGTATAAATATATACACACACACTCCGACCTCAGTGGTTACAGAAACCCTCATACCTCCCATAATCAAGTAGTAGAAGAGTTAATCTGCGCGCGACTCATGGGAGGCGCAAGGTGGTGCCTTGGAGCTGAACTCTGGACGCCCAAGGTCAAGGTACACTCCTCGGCCTCCTGTTCGTCGCAGAAGCGGCTACTCCTAGAAGACACGCCCGCCGCCGGTGCTCCTCCAGCTGAGGCGCCAGCGGCGGCCGGCCAAGGCCAAGGCCAAGTCAAAGGCGAAGGGGAAGGGGAAGAGCACACAAGCCAGCAGAGGGAGGTGTTCACCATCTGGATGAAGTCGCTGGTGCTCAACGGGAGCGGCTGCACGGTCTTCGACTCCCGCGGCCGCATCGTCTACCGCGTCGACAACTACGGCTCCCACCGCTCCGTGGACGTGTGCCTCATGGACATCACGGGGAGCGTGGTGCTCCAGGTCCTCAAGAAGTTCAGGAGGTGGGAGGGATACAGGTGCGGCGGGTGGGAGGAGCCCGACCGCGCCGACGCGCCGCGGGCGCGGGGGCGGCCGTGGTTCACGGTGGTGAGCAACAAGTGGGGCCGCGGTCCGCGCTGCGAGTTCAGGAGCGACGGCCACGCGGTGCGCTACAAGATGGACGGCGGCAGGCGGCGGCAGCAGGCGGCGCGCGCCTCCTGGATCGTGGACGACGCCACCGGGCTGGCCGTGGCGGAGGTGAAGAGGAAGCTGACGGCGACGGGGGTGTCCCTGGGCGAGGACGTGCTCACGCTGGTGGTGGAGCCCAACGTGGACCACTCGCTCATCATGGGGCTCCTTGTGGTGCATGGCCTCATAAACCACTCCATGTGAGCATCGCATTGTACGGAGCGTTCAGGGGACAGGGTGTAATTTTCTTGTTAGATGCATGCTCAGATCAGTGTAATTTCTTGCATTGCTGTTTCTTCTTTCTTTGGAAAACCTTGTAGTGTGATCTGTTTAGGCATGAGCTCTGCCAATCAATTAAGCAAGAATAAGTTTATGTTCAATCATGTCCTTGAAAATGTTTGGCGCCCCATCGAAAGCGCTTGTTGAAGATCAAGGAGGCCACCGATCGATGAGAAAGGTGAAACTCACCGAAATGTTGTCTTCTTCTTCTTGTGGCAGGAGAGGAAGAGTAACTCGAGGGAGGGAGGGAGGAAGACTTGCGAGCTGCTTCATGCAGCCAGCAGTCATGGCAGAACCGTGTTTTCTTCTTCTTGCCTGCCTAGCAGAATGGAGACTTGCTGTGCTGTCTATTCATGCACGAGCACGACAAAACCAACGAGGGTTCCTGCTCAACTTCTGGAGGTTCAGTAAGCGTTTCCTTTTTTCAACCAGACAAAAGACTTTCATTTTCATCATTTAAGAATAGGAGGAGCAGAAGAAGAAGAGGAGGAGGTGGAGGAGGATTGTGCAGTTAGTTCGTGAAAAGAAACAGGCAAAAAACGTTACAAACACGCCCACAAGACTATCACCGTTGTCCACAAGTGTCATCGTCATCACTCATCGCCCTCGATCCAACTACTCCGACTTCTACACCATCGACGTTCATAGGGATGAGTGTATGTAAGACCATTATTTGTGAGAGAGACGACACACTATTCTTCAGTCCACGATAATGAGACGTGCAGATCCATCGCAAGCAAGACTGCTGGAATGATCTCATCCACTTGATCATGTAAATGTCGGCAAGTCCAGAGGAAGAATTCTCATTTTAAAGATTTTTTTTTTATTTGCAAAGACTCGAAAACCAGAGACCAGAGGAACAAGACAGAGAAAAGATAATGCACGTGGCCTTTTGGCTCTCGGGCACCAGTGCTCCCTGTGTATGAAAAGAAATTCCAAAAATTTATAGCAACACAATGAATCATCGCAAAAATTATGCATGCAGATTTCGATGAAACGGCCAAACTTGTTGTTTTTGCACAGGATGCATTTACTCATACTATTTTCTGGGTATTTACCAGCTCAACAAACATGTAGATCACTAAATGTGTGATTTCTTTGACAAAAAGAAAAAAAATGAAAATTTATTTCTGGTGCCCAACATCCACAGTGAAGTATCAAAACATAATGAATCCTACATAAACTGAAAGTCCGAGAATATACTAAAAACTGTTTAGTGGGCCTAGAATGAAAATGCAAGAATTCTCCTGGATTAAAGTTTCAAGGAGAGCTTCGAGTTGAAGATCTTCCATCAGAAAACTTATAAAAAAAAAGCATTCTGGATACACCTGCACAATTCTGGTTCATACAATTCTCCCAGTAGAGTGATTATAGACAATCATCTCCAATAATGAGAGATATTGAATCGTCAAAGATTACGACACCAAGTATGGAAATGCACTAGTACTACATCATTCCCGTCCCAGTAGCGTGATCCTGCACGCAGGCGCCACCAAGGGGCTAAATGAAATAATCATCTCCAGTAATGACAAAAAGGAAAAAAAAAAGTCTCTCCAGAGCGAGGCTCAAATCGTCAAAGATGATTACGACACCAAGAAATAAATTAATCTGGTTAATAAAATGATGAATATTTCCCTGAACTGACCACAATAACAAGTTAATTGACCTGACCTGATGCTCATTCATACTGTACACTTGCACAGGCTCTACAACTTGCAATCTAAACAAAGATTCTCAATAATAACTGACGAAAAACGATGGCCAGCATGAACCGACCCAACCCGAACATGATGGGGCTACAAATACAAATCTATCTCCTTTGGATGGTGATGTGCTGGAGCAGGCCATGTCAGCTGTCCTCTTGTTGACATACCACACAAGCATCAACCAGATTTGCATCCCCCCGTTGCTGTTGCTCTCACTATGATGGTCCCTTCTTGATCTGATGACTATCAGCAGATGCCTACACTTCTTTTTACTGTAGCCCCCCCCCCCCCCCCTCCAATCGCAGCCATTGCTCTGTGCTAAGGTTTATCATGTATGTACATGCTCTCAACATCGCTACATGAAGTAGCTTAGCGTTGTCGTTTTCCTAGACCCACCTTCTCCGTAGAGATCATTCCACTGAACAAGCTCGTTCATATTCGTTGAATCAGAAGATACACTTGCACAAACCTACAAGCAAGTGACGTACAAGGTCAGGACATTCTATCAGGCAGCACAATTTCTTTCTTCTATCAGGGTTAAAAAATACTTAGCATGATACAGCATAGCTACCGACCCACAGCACAAACTCATTATCACAATAACTTACCTGTTCATGCGCTTGTTTGAAATCACTTATTCTCAAGGCACGGACATCGTTGCTAGAACACGATTGGGGCAATGGTCTGTTTTCTGCTTCTGCCAAAGCTCTCTCCTGCAAGTGGACACACAAAAGGTCAAATCCATTTCACATCATCCATCACTGTCAAATATAAATATAGAAGATGGTTATGTTCCATTGGTTTCATTACGAATCTATACTACTTCCTCTGTCCCAAAATAAGTGTCAAGTTGAGACATTTATTTTGGGACAGAGGGAGTACCTCTTTTGCAAAATATAAGGCATAGTTTTAGATTCAAGATTTGACCAACAATTAGTCCAATAATGAATAGGTTATGCATTAATACTGCATAAGAGGTTTATGGTCAAAGGTCAAGTATGGACAGTCAAACTACGCCTTATATTTTGGAACGGAGGGGGGTATATTACAACCATAAGGCTACATAACAAACAAACTATACAAGTTTGGGAGGATAGAAGTAACCTTTTTCTCCTTTTCAAGGAGGTCTCTAATAGGTAGATGAGCAGCAGTCACACAAAGATTCTGAAAAATAATTGCAAAAGAGCATGAGCATAGTAAAAAAGAAACGTGTTTGCCGCAGGACTCATTATAGTAGTACAATACCTTAAGATCACTGCCCGAGTATCCTTCCGTTAAGTTAGCAATGGCTTCAAGATCAAGGTCATCTGCCAAATCTTCTTTGGCTAGTATGACGCTAATAATTTTTCTTCTATTTGATGCATCAGGCAAATTCACCATCAACCTAAAGAAAACAATTTCCATAAAATGATCAGTCAATAAACTATAATTTCTCTGAGTATCAGAATATGAATCCTAAGAAAGAACTGAAAAATCACCTCCTTGGAAGCCTCCTAATAACAGCTTCATCAAGGTCAAATGGCCTATTAGTCGCAGCAAGGACTAATACGCGTTCTTTATCTTTTGTTCTTAGCCCATCCCAGTTCACCATAAACTCGTTTTTCATCTTGCGCATGGCTTCATGCTCTCCAGGGTTTTCACGTCTACCCAACATGCCATCAACCTAAAAAATGCAAAAACGGCAAGAAAATAAGCAGCACCCTTCAGGATTTAACAACAAACTTAGCGAGTATGTACCAATACAGTGCAAGAAAATTATCAATATTGAATAGTCACAGTTGCATTAGCTTACCTCATCTACGAAAATGACACTTGGAGCAATTTTGCTTGCCAGTGAAAACACAGATTTCACGTACTTCTCTCCTTCACCAAACCACTGCAACAACAGGTGATTTAGAGCTGATGACGCAAACACCCGAAATGCAGAAATACGGCCAGACATCAGCCAATCCTATCAAATGGAATACCTTTGAGGATATACTTGACATTGATATGTTTATGAAATTAGCACCAGCCTCTGTTGCCACAGCTTTCGCAAGCATCGTTTTCCCCGTACCAGGCGGACCAAAAAGTAGTATTCCTTTACATGGCTAGCATAACAAAAGTAACAATAGTCAGCTTAGAAATAAAAGGTTCCACTATTTCATAAACAGAACAAATAATCATAAGTTTGCTACTCCCTCCGTCCCATAATATAAGAGCATTTTTGACACTACACTAGTGTCAAAAACGTTCTTATATTATGGGTGTCAAAAACGTTCTTATATTATGGGACAGAGGGAGTAAATAATAGTAGCCATATTTTGCTATTCAGATTGGTATACTCCTATATAACTTCTTTCACCATGTTCATTAGGTGCCTTATTTATTGGGCAACTCCCAAAACTAAAAGGTGAAAGGCATAAACTTTAAGTTATGATCAACTGACCCATTGGCTACACGCCTACACCAATAGATTATTAAACTTGCCTCACTTGCTAGTTTTTATATTAAATGACAAAAGGCAAGAGAAGTAATACGTTCATACTATATAGCATATCTACAAAAACACAGAAGTTCCTAAGAGCCTGCTTTTTGAGGAGTATTTCTTGGTAAAGTTTTGGCGTTTAATTAATATTTGACTTCAATACGGAAACTTTACCAAGAAATACCATTTTTTCAAACAGCTCTTAAAGTATATAAATAATATATACCTTCATAAGTTGTCCTTTGGAAAACAATTCAGGCCTTTGCAAGGGCAGCATCACTAACTCCTTCAGAGTTTCCTTGACACTTTCCAATGCTCCGATGTCCTCAAATGTAACTCCTATTTCATCTGGAGGGATAACATCGGCAAGAAGCCTCTTTTCAAATTCGTTTTCTGTAGCAATATCCTGGCATTGTTGGAAAGAACAGTTAGCTCTATTCATTTGTAATGATTTCATATAGCTATAGCACTGTAGCATAATCAGTGCTCAGAAGTAGTAATAGTTTCCTCTCAGCTACTATAGATGAAATAGTCATGAAGGCGCTTAACTATACAAGTGAGCTGGATGAACAGTATGCTTAAAAAATGGACAGGCCCAGTGCTAGAAGCTCCCACACCAGGTGGAGTCTGGGGAAGGATTATACGAGGCAAGCCTTACCCCTGCACGGTGCAATGCAGAGAGGTTGCGTTGAACCCAGGACCTCTTGGCACAAGTGGGGAGTACCTCACCACTGCACCAGGCCTGTTCTTCATGAACAGTATGCTTAAAACAGTACAATTGCTTAAGAAAGCGGATATACTAAAAGAAGGCATACCTTAAGTGACTTCCTTTTGTTGCTGCTCTTAGGGCCAGACTGGATATTTTCCAACATATCAACTCCATGCTTAAGACTGGAATGGTCAATAAAGGTAAAATGATCAAGTTCATGAGGAACCAGAATAAATTGTGTAGTCAACTTGGTGGAAAACAAAAAAATAGATGGGGAACCTTTCACTAGATAGGGAAAACTGCAAATCAATTGAAGGGTCAGGGTTTGTTGCTGTTAAGTGCTTTAGTTGATGGCTCAAAGCAAAACCAACTATTGTATCAATACCTGAAAAATAAACATAATGAACACATCATGCAATTGGGCAAAATTGTAACTTGGCAGAAACTTGAATAGAAATGCTACTCACACTCATTTGTAAGGGTGCGATCCTTGACACATATTGTCTCAAGATCAGAGCATTCCAAGCCAATCCTCGTTAGAAACTGAAAGGAATTGCAGACGGATATTAACAAACCAACAAAATTCTAATTAAGAATAACAAAGTTCATGGGAGTGACGAGTCCATTAAGTAACCAAACTGGAAACATTATACCAAAGTCAATGATAATCCTATCAAAGCACACCTATTTGCTTAGCTCCCGGTAGATGGTAAAAGAGAAGCTACATTTCTCTAGTTACTCACAGAATTTCTGAAACTGTTACATGCTTTGACACAAATCTAGAGATGAATAAGAATAATAAAATAGTACAGCACCATAAGCTTCAAGGTATGCAACATGAACAGATGTCAAAGCCAAGACCAACGCTATATGCTCATCTTTATTTATAATTTACAAAACACAAACAGTACTAGTTCAAACAAAACAACAGATTAAAGAAAGATAAACAGTATCCAGAACATTTAATGAAAACAACAGAGTATACTCGTAAACAAATAATTGCAAACATACTTAGGTGAGAAATGTTTTTAGAACTGTGACTTACAGAGCGTATTTTTGAAGTGTTATCATTTGCTTTAAGAATTTCGACATCTTGATCTAACATCTGGTTCCACCGTGAAAGCTCAACTTCATCCTGTAAACAGTTTTTCCAGATGTTAAGATGACAGAAGGGACCACGCACGAGATGAACTATTCTTTCAGATTAACTCGAGTAACATACTTGTGGTGGTTGGATCGTCACTTTATTTGGGAAAATCTTTGTTAGATGCCTCATCCCCTTTGACATTTCCTTACTTTTATCATGTACCCGATCCAAGTCCTGCATTTCCTTGTGTCAGTTTGTAACAAGAGTGCACCAATGTGGTGGAGAATGAAGACTTCTGAAAAATCATAACATGCACATCGCCTAGTTTTAACAATTAGAAGTCAAATGATGGAAAAGATCTACAAAAGAAGCCACAGAGAATAAAAAAAACGCTGTTCCTAAATGCATGATGTCGCACTAGTTCGCCACAAAAGTGTAATGGAGACACAAGTGTAGCAAAAGTTGGCAAAAGGTTATATGTATGACACATGCGCTACATGAGTAATAAAGTGGCAAGTCACAGCTGTGGCCAGAAACACATACCTAAGAAATAGTGTCAGTTGCGCCCACAAGGTTAGGCGTGACAAACTGTGGCTGGGAACCAAACACTAACAGACTCGTCAAAAAAAAGGCTAAGTATCTTCTTCATAGGTTTACGTATTACTCTTAAGATTGTGTGTCCTATGCCAATAAATGACACCGGAAAAAGAGAAGCCGTACTAGGGGAATGCCGTGTATGCACCGGCACACCCAAAATTTTGAAGAACTTCAAGGAATCAGCCCTTCAGGCATCCACTATTCATCATCATGAAACGCAACCCATGGGTCCACTTGTATGGTACTATTGGCAAATTTCAAACTTAATGTTGGATTTGTGATGGTATGAAACCATCATGCAAGACTATAAAATTATGTGTATTAATTGTCAAATGTGCAACCCACAGAAAAAATCTGGCCTGACAATGCCAAAAGAAGATACATAGGAAGGAAAAAAAAAATGGTCCAAGGTTGACCTGAGGTCCCACATATTTCCTGCGGAAGGAATTCCTGAACGAGAAACATTATTTCCAACACAGTTAACTAATATAGGTGTGTGTTAGTGTTATATGTGAGATGATAAGGGAATTGAATGTGTGTGTGTGTGTGCAAGATAGCCATTAGTCATGAGTTAGCTAAGCAAGGTAGGGTGCAAGGTAGAACTACAGTTTAGCTGCGAAACTACCTAAGGGATTAGAAATGACGTTACACGCTGATTGTACCCCTGTTGCTAGCTAATTAAAGTTCTGAAAAAACTAATATAGGTCATAAACCTAAATTATTTTCGCAACAAATGGTAATATTTGGTACAGTACAATTAAAAGCTACCTGCAATGCAAGGTCAAGAATTGCTTGGCTATAAGGGAACTTTGAAAGGAAAAGAGACCCCGCATTTGCCTGCATGTACAAGTATCTCTGTTAGCTACAAGTGACAAATTAACCACGCAAAAGATTTAGAACGAGCATTCATAGATCACAATAAACAAACTTTACAAACAGTACCTTATCTTTGCGACCGTCAGGCTGGATATGAGAACCAACAATAAAAACACCTGCCGGGAAATGTTCGAGCTTGCTCTTCAGACCATAATAGGAATCATTATTCCCACATATTTTTTCTGTGTCCTTCAGAAATAGGACCATAGGTCCATGCTGTATTTCTTCAGAGATAAACTGTGGAACATATAAACAGTTAATAAGGAAAGCAAAAATAACATTGATGCAGATCATGGCTAAAATTAATGCATAGATGTACATACCTGAATGATCACATCAAATGGGTGTTTGGATCTATTTTCCCATCCTGGACTGTCGAGGCATAAAGAATCAACTGGAATGACAGTAGATTGGAATTCAAATAAGCAACTGAACTGAACTGAACTTCACTGTTGCAGTAACCATAAAATTTAAGCACAAGTAGCAACACTTAATTTATCGTCATTTCTTTAGAAAAAAATGAACACACCAAAGACTAACCTGAACAAAATAAGCCATGATCAACTTCACAACTGCCTCCAAGATCAATACCTCCTGGGATTTGTTCATCAAACCTTACCCCAACCTTTGATGATCTATTTTCTTCGAAAGGAAGACATATTTGACCTAGCGAACCAAATTCTGGAGGACTACAGATCAAACAATCTAACATCAGCCAGAGGCAGCATTATAGGACATTAAGTTGCAGGTAATAACAACAATGAGAAGTTTGTATGCTTTCCCAGTATGAGATATCCACATCTTCATAAACCTCAGGAAGCAACGTAAGACAGTAGACAAATCCAAAAAATAGCACCCTCTTTATTTTGTTCGTTGAACCAAAAAATCAAACAATTTCATTCAAAATAGAATGACTGCAAATAGTTGCAGCAAGTGCAAATAGTGCCGAGACAATGAATACCTATGTCCGTCAAGGATAACGTTTGTCGGCAGTAATGAACCAATGTACCTCACTCTATCACCTGAACGAAATATCAGATTATCAATGACATTTATTTTACAGATATACCAAAACATTTGAACCACGTTCCAGAGTATCATTGATACTACTGATCAGCCATAAACTTGCACCAGAAAAAGACGATGGCCTACAAGATATCGCAAAATATCAATGTTCTTACCTTTTTTGTATGACTCTAATTCCTTGGAAGTCTGCCCCTGAAACAAGAAATATATGTTTTGAGTTTCTCAACTAGTTAAATATATTACCAAACCAAATTTATACTTCTCTTATGGTCTAGAATCACACAAAAGCAAGGTTTTTTTGTCTTTTTTGCAAAACGAACTACAGGAAGGTGAGTAAACCATTTATGTCGATAAGTTGATAAAGAAAACAGAGAACAAACAGTAATGCCAATAGGAAAATGTGGGTAATTGCTAAGAAGCTTACACCGAACAGCATTGAAGAATCGACTGTGAGCAACCTTGCACCGAAATGTTTTGCAAGTGCCTTCACCAGATATTGTTGGTAGATCTCAGTCCCTGTAAAGATAGGTTGCTGCACTTAATATACTTATTATACAGATCTTTGTAAAATTAGCAAAGCAACAATACAATACCAAGCTTACAACAAGTGCACAGTAGATACCTGCCGGACCGGATAGCAATGCTCGTTGACCGAGAGAAGAAATGTGTTTGGTAAACTCAATATAGTCTTTGCATTGTAAATGCACAAATGCTGATGACAGAAGAGCACATTTGGTATCCTCGCTGCAAAGACAACTAGTATCAGGACACTGTTCTTAATCATGGGACAAAATTAAACCAACAAATTACATCTGTGATCGCTAACAAGAGATCATCATACAGATTATCCAGGTATCCTAATTGACCACGCAATTAGTATAATACCTAGAGGGAATAGCAGCAACATATGCTGAACAACCGAGCATCTTATCACACGTTCAAAATTATGATGCACAGAAGCCATATTTTTACCAACTCCACACCCCAGAGGAGGACAGACCAATATCACATGCAATAACTAAGTATATTTACAAGATATCTCTAACAAGGTATCATAAGAATTTACCTTAGATAATATGGAAAATTATCAAATGACTCAGATATGTCATTAACATCATGTGTTGCATTTTTTAGATCCTCCTTTGATAGTTGAGACCGGGCAGACTGTGTACATTCTTCAGAGTTAGACTGGTCCTCCCTTGTTTTACAGAAACTACCAAATATATCTGGATCCGCTGATGATCCTGCAAAAGGTGATTTACCTTAGCAGCCTTTTTACCACAATAAATGCAAATTTAAAATAAAATACATTAGTCTCACCAATAGGCATCAATGGAGTCAATGGAGGTCGGCTTTTACCAAAGTAAAAGGATGGTAATTTGGGTCCTTTAGATGACAAATGATCTTGAATATCTTTGATAAGTGAATGTTGCCCCTGATGGATACTACTGCAAGTAGCGGAAAACGCTGAAGTGCTGGATTTATCCTGCTGGTGTTGCTGAAATATCTATAATCACATTAATTAAGGACTTCAAACAGCAACAACTTTATTTGCCTAACCATTGCAAACTACTTCAACTTGAACACTAAAAGAACCAAAGCTCCTTCATCAGTGTAGACCACAAACAGAACCAGCAACCTATCTGCTGCATATAGACGGCAGGCAATAAAAAAAAGGATACGTAAGCACGCCTCAAAGGTGAACTGAAGACAATTTCATCCCCTCCATTTAAGGTAACTTTAGCATTCTTGTCCAAAGCCTTGCCATTTACACGAACAACTTTGGGCTCGTGTATTTCAAGTAGAGCACCTCGCTAATATCAAAAGGTCAACATAAGAAGAGAGGTAAATAGGAGGTAAACCAAGTGCATAACACAGGAACTCCTAAATTTACCAAGAAAATTTATACCTTAGTAGCAAGCTTCAGTTTACAGACAAGCGAGCTAGTAGATGACTCGCCCAGTCTCAAATCATATTGTGCTCCATAACCAACAGTAAAATAGGAGGAATGAATAGGAAGGGAAGGATCCTGCAAAACGAATAGAAATGCAGTCAACTAAATGAAGAGCTGCTAGTATGTAATGAATTTGTTAAGTATTATGTAGTCTCTTCTAATCAAAAAAATGAAATACAAATATTTAGGCAATTAAGCTGGAAGGTTAGACTTGAATCCCAGTTATGTACAAATGTACAATAAGTCAATAACATCGATACTTCCAAACCAATTTTTTTTAAAGATTGCAATAGTTATGTGATTGACTAGACCAGTAAGTTGACACCAAAGGTCAAGAAGTAGCAAAAACACAATGCGCCGAACAGTAAGATAACAATACACCCGCATTACTTGGCCTACTGAAACAGTGGTGCATGTTTAAGAAATGTCTCCGAAGATATAAGCATGGTGTTTGACAAGTTATCTGATTGCAAATTTCCCATAATCCAACTTTGTATATCTCTACTAGTAGAGGAAACACAACATAGAATGTATAAATATATCTCAATTCAGGACTCAGGACCAGGACGCTGAAGAGATATATTTCTATGAGACGCTGAATACATCCTAAAGTGATGTAAGAGGAACGAGCAATTCAGCAAGCATATTGGTTGGAATATCAGGGGTTTTGTGTAACGGTGTGGAAATACACACTTCAGCCTGAAATGAAATGCTTTCGCTAAAAGAGATTGTTTACCAAAACAACTATTCTGAGAGGGAAGACGAGGTTTAACAGCACGCGTTTTGGATAAACAGAGAAGTGCTGATGATGATATTGGCAAAAGTATATTCTAAGTGCATAGAGAAAAAGGGAACTCAAAGCAATTCGATTTGATGAGAAAGAAGACGCACCGTGGCATACTGTGAGATTAGTCTGCACCAGGGCTCCTGGCGCCTGTTGCCCAGTGCGCCCTGGCGTTTGTTGGATGTGGCCTTGGCGGACAATTCCTTGGCCCTCTTCAACATTGCGGATAAATCCTTGTCAGTGGCGCCACGCTTATGCCCTGCGCAAGCGAGAAAATTCATCAGACCCCAAAAGGCCCCAGCCGAAAAGGGACGTCTTGGGCGCCACCAGAATCCAAAAGGTGAGGCTCGTACCGTCCGAATTCGACGCAGCCTCCCCTGACCTCAGGAAGGCCTCGAGCCTGTCCATGGCGCCGGTGAGCGCCTGGAGGCCGGTGGTGTCCGGCGGTGCGACCGGCGGACCGGTGGTGATAGCCGCCTCAGCCGCCGCCTCGGACGCATCTGTCGCCGGTGCCGCCGTCTTGGTGGTATCCTCCTCGGGCGCCGTAGCCTGCGAAGAACAAGAGCGTCGTGTGATAAGCAAGAGCGGATCAAGGCGAGCGCGGCGCATGCAGGGGGAGATCCGGACCTTGGCGCGCTTGCCGGGCCTGCGGGCGCCCGACGACTGGGCCTCGGCCCCCGGCGCCTGGTCCGACGGCGGCGGCGGCGAGCCCTTGTCGTCGTCGTCCGAGGAGCGCTTGGCCGCGGCGCTCCGCCTGGTGTCGACCATCGTTCCCTGTGGGATCGGCGGGCGTGGAGAGGAGACGAAAGCAGGCAAGGAAGGAAGGAACCAAAACGTTTGCGTTGTTGCGTCGCGGAGAGAAAAAGAAGGCAGAAAGGAAATCGAAGGGGCAATATAATAGGCGGCGCCGCGGCGACCACCAATGATACGGCAGCGGCGCGACAGGTTAGACTGTGCTGTCGAGGGTCGGCGCGCGATTAGGATTGATCCCCAGGGGGCTCCCGGCCAATTTTATCTATCGATATATCGGTGTGGTGGACGGGTCGGGTCCGTCAACATTGCGTGCCGAGTTATTGACGGTTCCGTAGGGGGTTCATAACGTTAAAACGGGAAAGTTAAGTGATTCGATTCGATTCGGTTTTTGGGGCTCTCGTTTCGGCACCCTGCCTGCCCGTTTCCGGACGTTGACCTCGGCTCTCTTTGTTTTACTTTTGCCGGACGATACGATGTGGGGCCTCAACTCATCCCTCTCCTAGTACTACTTCCACGATTTAGGACGACCTTGGATCTCATCTCATCCGTCTCCCGGTCATCCACAACCTTTATTGTCAATGGATAATCACAGAAGAACTACTATGTTTGTTTGGTTATAGCAACCCACTAAGTGCATCTCCAACGGCAACCCGTGAATTTCCTCGTGTATCCCTCAGCGGACAGGGGACCAGTCCACGGACACACATGACCCAGTGACCCATCACAAATCTCCTCAAATATCCCCCGACCTTCCGGACCAACCCTTTTTCTCTCCTCCCCTATCTCCACCGCCACCCTAAATCCACTGTTGTCCCAACCCCTCAGCGCTGCCACCACCGCCACAAAACTCCTCCCGGCAGTCTCGCCTCCACGCACATTGTCGTCGCCCCGGACGCCACAGTGGTACGTCCGGCTCTTCTCGGAGTACATCTCGCCCTCTATGTGTTCGATAAATTGTCCGAGCAGTTTTTTTTTATTCTTTTATAGTCAAAACGATGGATTCAGAGGGTTCGTCGGATGACGAGTGTCAAGATAAGGCTCGATGAATTGATGCAAAAGGAGTTATTCGATTCGTCGGATTCAGACGACGAAGATCCTGAGATGATGATGATGATGAGCATTCAGGAGGAAATGGAGATGGAAGTGGAGAACATTCTGAAATTCAAGGTTTCGATCAAAGGGGAGAGATTTTTCATCCGGGATAGGATTGATGGCGCACGGCTCCTTCACAAGGATTATTTTCACCCCGGACCAGCATTCCCTGAAACATTCTTTCGTCGACGCTTGCGTATGAGCAGACCCTTGTTCTTGCGCGTGGTGGATGGAGTGGAGGAACATGACCCCTACTTCAGGCTCAAGAAGGATTGTTACGGAAAACTCTGGTTCTCTCCTTTGAAGAAATGCACAGCTGCGTTGAGGATGCTTACATTAGATACCGCCGTCGATGCTGTTGGTGAGATGGTCCGGATGGGGAGATCACATGCCTTGATACCACTGTGAGATTTACCCGCGCAGCGGTGCAGGTGTTTGGATCGGAGTATCTGAGAGAACCAACTGTGCAAAATATGGTTGATGGCTATTGGAGCAGCAATAGGTTTTCCAGGTATGCTCGGTTCAGTTGATTGCATGCATTGGCAGTGGAAGAATTGCCCCAAAGGTTTGTGTGGGATGTGCCAAGGTCGCACTAAAGAGGCCACCATCATACTAGAAGCAGTGGCATCAAGGGACTTGTGGATTTCACATGCTTTTCTTTAGGATACCTGGTTCTCACAACGACAACATCAATGTGCTCCAGCGATCTCCGCTATTCAAGAGACTTTGTGAATGGAAAAGTGTCGTAGTGCAACTAAACAGTCAACGGGCACAACTACAATATGGGGTACTACCTTGCAATGGTATCTATCCTCGGTGGGCGGCATTTGTGAAGACCATATCCGATCTCCATGGCAACAAACAAAGCCACTTTGCAACAATCCAACAAGCAGCTATGGAAGATGTGGAGAGGGCATTCGGAGTGCTCCAACCTCGTCGGGGGTATTGTTCGTGGAGCTTCAATGATATGGGAATCTTAGACTTTGCGGCAGTGTGACGCCCTCTGCTCGACCGTGCACTAATCATACACGCAAACGTGCACGCTCGAGATCAGAGACTCACGGGAAGATATCACAACACAACTCTAAACTCAAATTTAAACATAAATCTTCATATTACAAATCAGGGGTCACGAGGACCCGAATACATAAGTCATACACACAAATAATATCTGGGTACAGACATAGTTAGTCAAGTTTGCCTTAAGAAGGCTAGCACAAACAGCGACACTGATCGAAAAGGCGAAGGCCTCCTGCCTAGGGCCTCCGAACTACTCCTGGTCGGCTGGCTCAACCCAGTAGTAGTGGCCTCCGGGGCTCTCCTGGTAGTAGCCTCATGCGGTGGCGTCTGGCTCCTGAACTCCATCGTCTGGTTTCATCAAGTGGGTATGGGGAAAAGAAGTAGCAAAGCAACCGTGAGTACTCATCCAAAGTACTCGCAAGACTGACATCAGAACTATTCTACATATGCATCGGTATCAAAGGAATGGGGCTATATCTTTGGACTAAACTGCAGAAAGTGCTGGAACAGAGGGGAGAGGCCTAGCCTATCGAAGACTAGCATCTTGAAGCAATCTTGCAGCATCAGAAGAGAGTAGAGCAAGATAACATATAATCAAACATATTTTAGTAATGCCCTGAGATCCTTCCTCGACTTCCCTACGAGAAAGTGATCCCGAGAGCAGTAGTAGCAGTTTATCATTGTGACAGTATCCATTTGCAGTTGTAGCGGATCAAGATACAACTCTGAGCGTCATGTTACCATGGACACGGCTATTCGAATAGATAACTTCCCTGCAGGGGTGCACTACTGTTACCCAACACGCTCGATCACATCTGGGCGGACACACTTGCTGGGTAATGCCCGGCCTCGGGAGATCGACACGACGCAGTCCTACCTAGGCTCAGCAGAGAGGTCAACACGCCGGTCTAAATCCTAAGTGCGAAGGGGTCTTGGGCCATCGCCCTTCGCACTCCTGCACGTTGCGTGGCTGGTCGGGGCCCAGGCGCGACACTGTATACACCAGTGACGTAACCAGCCCACCCCAACAATCAAGTCGCATCTCTGAGCTGTGACGTCTGAAGAGCTTTCGGCTGATACATACGACGTAGATGGCCCCATTAAACCATTATCCCACGTGGTGGTAGTGCGTATAAGGCCAGCGGCCTACTCAGATCAAATACCCAAATCCGTTAAGCATGTTTAGTAACTCGCAGAGACGAACAGGGTTCCTGTCGCTCCGACTTGGTAAAACATGACGCGCGGGTGCTCTTGGAGCCGACCCGTCTTTAATGTTATTCTCTCGCGGGCACCCTTGGGGCCTGCCCGACTTTAGCAATTTAAAGTATGACAGTAATGTAAACATTTTCGTGATCCTCACCCAGAGTGATCACGGCCCGGTAACAAGCATGGCATACGGACAAGGGTGAAGGGCCACAGTTGAAATATATCATTCCTAACTAAGCATAATATGATAGCAGACGATGTATCAATAGCAAGCGACAACAACAGGCTATGCATCAGAATAGGAGCTATCGGAACAGTAGCAGGGGGCAATTCTAATGCAAGCATAAGAGAGAAAGGAATGGGCGATATCTTATGATCAAGAGGGTTTTGCTTGTCTGGAAGCTCAGCTGAAGGGGTCTGGTCGTCGGCGACGTTGTCGTACACTGCAGTGTCGTCAGCAGTCTCGGAGGCTATCGGAAGAGAAAGAGGGGGAATAAACAATAAATACACGGCAATAATGCAACATGGATGCATGACATGCCTAAATGTTATGCAGAGGTGATATAAGGCCTATCTAATTACTTTAGTTAAATTAGGAATTTATCTGGATTTATTTCATCAGGGTTATGCACTATTCATCTATCGAATATGGGCAAAAAGTCCCATGTTCATCTAGATAGGAGTGATGGTCAAGCATTTTAATCATATATTCGGATTCTTCATATTTTTCTGATCATTTTTCATATATAAATTATTTTCATCCGAGTTACGATTTATTTTATATGTTTTTTCAAAGTTTTATTGATTTTCTGGAATTATTTAATTAGAATTATCCGAAACAGTACAGGGTGACGTCAGCATGACGTAGAGGTGACGTCAGCGGTCAACAGACCGGTTGACCAGTCAAAACTGACCAGTGGGTCCCACTGGTCAGTGACTGTGCTAACTAACAGTGGTTAATTTAACTAAAATAACCTAATTAAGTGGTGGGACCCCTCTGTCAGTGCCTAATTAGTTACTTAATTTAATTAACTGAATAATTAACATTGTTATTAATTAGAAAATTATTTAAATTTCGCGGGGCCCAGCTGTCAGTGACTGTGGCCGCCACGTCAGTGGGTTGACCCAGTCAACAGGTCAACTGGGCCCACCCGTCAGCGTCAAAGGGGCCCCACATGTCGGGCCACGTCGGCGGCGACCGGAGACTCGCCGGAATCGCGCCGGCGAGCTCATTCGCGGCGGCGCGCGGCGGGCGTGGTCGGAAAACGCGCACGGGGCACCGTTCGCCGCGTTTTTGGGCGCGTTCGAAAGCTACGGCTGCGCTACGTCCAACGGTGGCGGTTGTAGCGGTGGGGGTGGCCGGGATCGAGCGCGGCGAGCTCATCGGCGGACGGCCGGAGTCGGGCGAGTGGGGACTCGGCGTTTTGGCGCGCAAGCGAACAAATTAAACGGCCAGACGGCCTCTACGCGTCGCGGCGAGCGTGACGGTGGCACGCACGGGACCCAAGGGTCACCGTGGCTACGCCGGCGACGATGCGGGCGGCGGAGCGTTCGGGAGCGACGGCGGCGGCATCTAGAGCTCGAAATGGAGCTCGAACGGAGACGGGGGAGGGGGTGGAGCTTACGTAGGAGCGCAAGGTGGCTCGTCGGGGAGCTTAGGAGCGCAGAGGCGGCGGATCGACGCGGCGGAGCTGGTTGGCCGTAGCGGAAGAAGAGGAAGAATGCGGCGCCGTGGTGGTCTCCCGGCCACGATCCAGTGGCGTCGTCGAAGTAGTCGTTCACGGCGGTGCTCCACGACACAGCGGCGAGGCGGGAGGAGCTCGGTGGGCGCGTGATTTACGGCGGCGGCGCCATGGTTGCGTTCGGGCGAGGTGGAGAAGACGATGGGGAGGCGAGGGGGAAATATCTGGGGCGGCTAGGGTTGCGCGGGGGCATTCTTATCCACCCCAGGGGTGCCCTGTAGCGACGCGGGCGAGCAGGCGCGGCGGGGACGACGATCGGCGACGACGCGGTCGGGTGCGGGCGACCATGCGGTGAGCAGTGCGAGGGAGAAGGAGGGCAAGGTGGGCTGGGCCGCGGCGGTTGACTTTGGCCCAGTAGCGATGGGCCTTTATCTTTTTCTTTCGTTTCTTTTTTGTTTTCTATTTTAGTTTTTGTTTTCTATTTTCTTTTAGCTCCAATTCAATTTTGTAAAATATGAATCTTGCCCAATTAAATACAGTGCAATTTATCCCACTGCCAGAAATTGGTTTGAGCTAAAAGGGATTTCATTTGAATTTTAATTAAATAAAAAGGTAATATAAGTTGTTGTTTTGTTACTGTTTTAGGATGATAGAGTCACTTAGTGATTTTTAGTGATGTTGTTTTTCTTAACATATTTAACTATGAATTATTTGCTATTTAATGAACATTTTAGTTTCCAAATTGGAACAACTTTTATTTTCACTTTAAATTTGAATTTCATTTTGAACTGGAATTTGAAATGAGATATGATGCAAATGATGATCAAGCACTGTTTAACATGATGACTTGGCATTATAAAAAGGTGATTACTGTAGCTAATACATGGGGGTGTTACAATTCTCCTCCTCTAAAAGAAATTCTCGTCCCGAGAATTAAGAGGTAGGCTGAAAGAGAGCGGGATACTCTTCACGAAGACGATCCTCGCGTTCCCAAGTGGCTTCATCCTCAGAATGATTCGACCACTGAACTTTAAGGAACTTGATTGCCTTCTGACGGGTTCGACGTTCAGCTTGATCAAGAATGCGGATCGGATACTCTTGATAAGAAAGATCCTCTTGCAATTCAAGTACTTCATGATCCACTGCTCGGATAGGATCCTTGAAGCAGCGACGAAGTTGCGATACATGGAAGACATCATGTACTTGTGAAAGGTTTGGCGGCAACTCCAATTGGTATGCCACTTCTCCTCGACGAGCGAGAATACGGAACGGGCCAATGTAGCGAGGAGCTAACTTGCCTTTGATCCCAAAACGGTGAGTGCCCTTCATCGGGGTGACACGAAGGTAAGCTTGTTCGCCAGGTTGATAGACCATTACCTGGTGTTTGCGATCATAATTGCTCTTCTGACGAGACTGAGCGGTTTTCAAATGTTCACAGACAATGCGAACTTGTTCTTCAGCTTGTTGAATAATGTCCGGTCCAACGAGTGATCGTTCCCCAGTTTCTGACCAATTCAGAGGGGTTCGACACTTACGTCCATAGAGAACTTCAAATGGTGCCATCTTCAGACTAGCTTGGTAGCTATTGTTGTATGAGAATTCAGCATATGGGAGAGATTCCTCCCATTTCTTACCAAATGAGATGACACAAGCTCGAAGCATATCTTCAAGCACTTGATTGACTCTTTCAACTTGTCCCTGGGACTGGGGGTGAAAAGCGATGCTGAAGGACAGATGAGTTCCCATAGCTTCTTGGAAACTGTTCCAAAATCTTGAGGTAAAGAGGTTGCCACGATCTGAACTGATCTCCAACGGAACACCGTGGAGTGACACGATTCTGGAAACATACAAGTCTGCTAACTGACTAGCAGTGATTGTCTCCTTAGCTGGCAGAAAGTGAGCAACCTTTGAGAATCGGTCGATGACGATAAAGATAGCTTCATGACCCTTCTGCGATCTGGGAAAACCAGTGACGAAGTCCATTTCGACTTTGTCCCATTTCCATTCAGGAATATCAAGTGGTTGCAGAAGTCCAGCAGGCCTTTGATGTTCTGCCTTGATGCGACGGCAAACGTCACACTCAGCAACATAGCGAGCAATGTCATGCTTCATATCAGGCCACCAGCACCGTTGTCGGATGTCTTGATACATTTTGGTGCTACCGGGGTGAATTGAAAGAGGTGTATCATGAGCTTCTTTCATCACATCCGAACGAGAGTCCAGATTATGCTTTCTGGGGGCCACTAGGTGACCTTTGAAGAACAAGACACCATCAGCATCAACATGAAAGAACGAAGAATTTCCCTTGGAGAAGTATTTCTTAATCTTCTCGACTTCAGAGTCATATTTCTGCCTCGTCTTGATGTTGTACTCGAGGTCCGGTTCAACAACCAGGGTATTGAGATAACCCTGTGGAACAGTATAAAGGTTTAACTTGCGAAGCTCTTCATGGAGAAGAGGTTGGGCTTGCTGAACCATGAGGTTGTTGCAATAAGACTTGCGACTCAAAGCATCGGCCATTACATTAGCCTTGCCAGGGGTATAAGAGATATCCATGTCATAGTCGGCTATTGTCTCGAGCCACCTTTGTTGACGGAGGTTCAAATCTGGTTGAGTATACAGATACTTCAGACTTTGGTGGTCCGTGTATATCTCGCAACGATTACCAAGAAGGTAATGTCGCCACAACTTCAGAGCATAGATAACTGCTGCTAACTCGAGATCATGTGTTGGATACTTATCTTCGTGAGGACGCAATTAACGAGAGCCATAAGCAATCACTTTACGCTCTTGCATTATGACACAGCCTAATCCTTGACGGGATGCGTCGCAATATATCATAAAGTCCTTGCGAGTATCAGGGGGAGCTAGCACGGGGGCAGATGTCAACTTATCTTTAAGCGTTTGGAAACTTTCCTGACATTTTTCCGTCCACTCAAACTTAACGCCTTTGTGGAGTAAATCAGTTAGTGGCTTAGCAATCTTGGAGAAGTTCTTGACAAAACGGCGGCAATAGCTAGCAAGACCGAGAAAACTTCTGACTTGCTTGACATTCTTCGGGGGAGTCCAGTCAAGAATAGCCTGAACTCGCTCTGGGTTAACTGCAATGCCATCTTTGGATATCACATGACCAAGATAAGTCACCTCAGATAACCAGAATTCACACTTGGAAAACTTGGCATAAAGCTGGTGTTCTCGAAGTTTCTCCAATACAAGCCGAAGATGTTCGACGTGTTCTTCTTCATTCTTGGAAAATATAAGGATATCATCCAAATAAACCACGACGAACTTGTCGAGGTAGTCCATGAAGATATAGTTCATTAATCGAGAAAATGTTGCTGGAGCATTAGTTAATCCGAAGGACATGATGGTGTACTCGTATGATCCATAACGAGTAACGAAAGCGGTCTTCGGAATATCCTCCTTACGAACTCGGATCTGATGATAACCCAACCTTAAGTCGAGTTTAGAGAACACAGAGGATCCAGCAAGCTGATCATAAAGATCGTTGATCCGGGGAAGTGGGTACTTGTTCTGGATTGTTGCTTGGTTAATAGGCCGATAGTCCTGGACCAATCGGTTCGTTCCATCCTTCTTCTTAACGAAGAGAGAAGGTGCTCCCCAAGCAGAAGAACTCGGGCGTATGAAACCCTTCTTAAGCGACTTGTCGATTTCCTCCTTAAGCTCAAGGAGTTCATGCGGCGGCATCTTGTATGGGCGCTTAGCAATAGGAGTGGTGCCAGGTTTCAAGTCGATGACGAACTCGACAGCTCTAACCAGGGGTATTCCTGAAAGTTCTTCTGGAAAGACGTCCGGAAAATCGTGAACGACTAGAACGTTCTCAATTCCTTCAAGAGGTGAAGCGTTCAGAGCATTCAGCGCATATATCTGAGCTTCAGCATTCCGAGTAATGCGGGCGGTGTAGTTCACTATCTCGTCGGAGGGGTGGAGGAGTTGAACGACTTTGGTAGCACAATTGATCGAAGCAATGTGAGCTTTCAACCAATCCATTCCCAGAATGAGGTCTATCGTTGACGATTTCAAGATGATAGGTGAAACAAGGAATTCGAGTCCTTTGATTTCAACAGGGACATTGTGAGCCATCATAGAGGTACGACAGTTGCTAGTTGCTGTTTTCTGCCTGTTTTTGGTTTTACAGAATATCAATACCAAACGAAGTCCAAATGCCACGAAACTTTTTGGAGATTTTTTTCTGGACATAACCAACACTAGAAGCTTTGGGAGAAGGCCAGAAGCCCCAGGAGGTGGCCACGAGCCACCAGGGCGCGCCTGGGGGGGCAGGCGTGCCCTGGTGCCTCGTGGGCCCACCTCTGCCTCTTTTGACCTAATTCCACCACTATAAATTCCCAAAAATCGGGAAACTAACAGAGGAGTCCACGAAATACTTTTTCCGCCGCCGCAAGTTTCTGTTCTCGAGAGATCCCATCTGGGGGCCTTTTCCGGTACTCCGCCGGAGGGGGAATCGATCACGGAGGGGCTCTACATCAACCTTGCTGTCCTTCCGATGATGCGTGAGTAGTTTACCACAGACCTTCGGGTCCATAGTTAGTAGCTAGATGGCTTCTTCTCTCTTTTTGATCTTCAATACAATGTTCTCCTCGATGTTCTTGGAGTTCTATCCGATGTAATCACTTTTTGCGGTGTGTTTGTTGGGATCCGATGAATTGTGAGTTTATGATCAGATTATCCATGAATATTATTTGAGTCTTCTCTGATCTCTTTTATGCATGATTATTATAGCTTCGTATTTCTTCTCCGATCTACTGATTTGGTTTGGCCAACTAGATTGATTTATCTTGCCATGGGAAGAGGTGCTTTGTAATGGGTTCGATCTTGCGGTGCTCAATCCCAGTGACAGAAAGGGACATGACACGTATGTATCGTTGCTATTAAGGGTAAAAAGATGGGGTTTATTCATGCGTGAGTTTACTTTGTCTACATCATGTCATCTTGCTTAAGGCGTTACTCTGTTCTTTATGGACTTAATACACTAGATGCATGCTGGATAGCGGTCGATGTGTGGAGTAATAGTAGTAGATGTAGGCATGAGTCGGTCTACTTGTCTCGGACGTGATGCTATATACATGATCATTGCCTTGGATATCGTCATGATTATTTGCTTTTCTATCAATTGCCCAACAGTAATTTGTCTACCCACCGTATGCTATTTTCTTGAGGGAAGCCTCTAGTGAAAACTATGGCCCCCGGGTCAAACTAAATCATATATTAAAAACCCTAAAAATACTTTGCTGCACTTTTTTTTGTATTTTTGTTTAATCTATATATCTATCACATACAATTTAATCTTGCAACTTACCGCCGAGGGATTGACAACCCCTCGTTTGCGTTGGGTGCAAGGATTTGTTGTTTGTGTGCAGGTACTGCTAACGAGGTGTTGCGTGATTCTCCTACTGGATTGATAATCTTGGTTTCATAACTGAGGGAAATACTTACCTCTACTGTGTTGCATCATCCCTTCCTCTTCGGGGAAAATACCAACGCAAGCTACAAGTAGCAGGAAGAATTTCTGGCGCCGTTTCCGGGGAGACATCATCAACATCTATCAAGTACCTACGCATAAAACTTATATCTCCTTGCATTTACTTTATTTTCCTTTGCCTCTCGTTTTCATCTCCCCCACCTCTAAATTTTTTTATCGAAAACACAAAAATATTTCTTTTGCTTGTTTGTTTGCTTTTATTGCCTTTATGAAAACACACAAGAACAGAAAGTGAAAGTAAAAATTTAAGATCACAATGGATCCTCATCCACTTGCCAATCTTTTCAAAAGATCCAATTATAATGAACCAATTGCTAGTAATTTGAGTGCTCTTGATTTTCTCTATGAAGTTTTGCTTGAAAATCATGAATCTGAAAATTGTGATGAAGTGTTAGAAGAAGAAATTTATAAAGTGATTCATGATAGCTCCTTGATTGAAAAGTATGATTGCAATGATGTTACTATAAATTCTATTAATGTGAATTGTGCTAATAATATGCAAAACTACAAGCTTGGGGATGATAATTTTATTATGTCCACTACTTATTGCAATGATCATGATTGGGGTGATAATGCTTCTTATGATCTTGAAAACTTATTTAAGCCTCATGATGAATATGTTATTGATAATAATGTTTGCAATACTATTAAAAGTGGGTTTGAAAGAGCGGCAACTTTAGGTAATAATAATCCCACTATCTTGGAAGTTTATAATTTTTTTATGCATGTGGATCGTAGAGAGATTATTGTTTATGATAGCTATATTATTGAATTTGATTATGATCCTACATGTAATTATTATGAGAGAGGAAAATGCGGTTTTATAAATTCTCATGTCATTAAATTACCTCTTTTCATTGTGAGATTGTTATTATTTCTTTCTTCTTCCATGCATATGCTAAATATTTCTTGCCTTGATAATTCGTTTTCCTATAAAATGCCTATGCATAGGAAGTATGTTAGACTTAAATGTGTTTTTCACATGTTGCATGATGCTTTCTTTGTGTTTCAATTACTATCTTTCATGAGAGCATCATTGAAATCTCAAGCCTATCTTAATGGCTATAAAGAAAGAGCTTGTTGGGAGACAACCCGATGAATAAAATAAATTATTGTGTTTTCACAATTATGCTACTGTTATGATTGTGTTTTTGTGTTTTTAATTAGTGTTTGTGCTAAGTAAAACCTTTGGGATGATTTGGAAGATAGTATAATTGATGCTGTTTGGAAAACAGAAAGTTTTGCGTCCAGTGCTGGAATTTTGGTTCTGTACTGGAGCGTCAGAAAAATCTGAAATTTTTACACAGTATTGGTATATGAATTGCCCACGTTGTCCTAATTGTTCAGAATTTTTGGAGTTACATAAGTATGGCTTTTAAATAGATTGCTACAGACTATTCTGTTTTTGACAGATTCTGTTTTTGATGCACTACTTACTTGTTTTGATGAAACTATGAATTGTATTGGGGGGGTATAAGCCATGGAGAAGTTAGAATACAGTAGGTATAATGCAAAAATAAAATATGAATGGGTTTGCAACAGTACTTAAAGTAGTGATTTATTTTGTTATACTAACGGATCTCACGAAGATTTTGTTGAGTTTTGTGTGATTGAAGTTTTCAAGTTTTGGGTGAGATCACGATGGATGAAGGAATAAGGAGTGGCAAGAGTCTAAGCTTGGGGATTCCCATGGCACCCCAAGATAATATTCAAGGAAGACTCAAGCGTCTAAGCTTGGGGATGCCCCGGAAGGCATCCCCTCTTTCTTCTACCAACCATCGGTAATTTTACTTGGAGCTATATTTTTATTCGTCACATGATATGTGTTTTACTTGGAGCGTCTTGTATTATATGAGTCTTTGCTTTGTTTGCTTTTTAGTTTGTCACAATCATCCTTGCTGAACAAACCTATTTTGAGAGAGCCACACGTTCATCATAATTTGTTAGAATACTCTATGTGCTTCACTTAAATTTTTTGAGCTAGGCAGTTGCTCTAGTGCTTCACTTAAATCTTTTTGAGCACGGTGGTGGCTATATTTTGAAGAAATAAACTCTAATGCTTCACTTATACTATTTTGAGAGTTGATAAGATTGAAATTTTGAAGAAATATTTGCACTCTCATGCTTCACTTAAATCTTTTTGAGAGTTGATGATAGTAATGGTAATTTGCACAAGATATGAATTTGGTCCCAAAGTGATGAATATTCAAGAGGGATATAATAAAAACTTTCATATAGATCATTGGATATGATAAGTGTGATTTCTTGCAATAGTTTTGCGATATGGAGATGATGATATGTGAGTCATGTTAGTGAGTAATTGTGATTTAGTAAGAATATTAGTGTTAAGGTTTGTGATTCCCTATGCATGCACATCAAGTCAATAGTTATGCAAAGAAATTATGTCCTACTTATGGTGCATTATTCGGTGTTAGTTATGTTCAATGCATGTTTATGACCGTTTTCGCTTTTTGGTTGGTTGCTTCTCAATCTATTTGCTAGCCTTCATTTGTACTAAGCGGAAATACTACTTGTGCATCCAAACTCCTTAAACCCAAGTTGTGCCAAATGAGTCCACTATATCTACCTATATGCGGTATTTCCATGCCGTTTCAAGTAAAATTGCGTGTGCCAACTCTAATTTTTAAATAATATTCCGTTTTGTGTGTCCGTACCGCTCATGAAGCGGCAGGGGGTGGCCATTATTTTCCATGCTAGGTGTGTTATTCTCATGATGAGTGTTTATTCACTTGTCATTGCACGGGAGAGTGGCTGGTAATAGGGATGCCCAGTCCCACAATGAATCAAAAATTAATAAACAACAAAATTCCTTGAAAAGTGTTGGTATGGAGGGCACCCGTGGATACGGCTAGCCATGGATTGTGAAAGAATGGTGGAAAGGAAATAAACTTTATTTTCTGTTTGGGACCCGCCTATGATGTGTCTAGCATGGAAAATATTGGAAATTCTCGGTCGTTTTCGTTGACAGGAAAAGCATGCCTCTCAAAAAAAATTATCTCTCTAATTTAAGCCTTGAGCTCTGGCACATTAGCAAATCTCTGCTTCCCTCTGCGAATGGCCTATCTATTTACTTTTATGCAATTTTTATTTTTATTTGAGTCTCCATCTTCTCTTATAAAGCACCAATTAGAGAGCACCATTGTCATACTTGCGCATTGGATGTAGCTAATATGGAGTGTGTTTCATGAATGGATCAATGATTGAGCATAATGGGCTAGGGATAACTTTCTTTAGCGTTGATATTTTGAAAAGCATGGTTGCTTGTTAGTATGCTTGAGTATTTATATCTTCATGTCAAATTATAGACTATTGCTTTGAATCATTCAAGTCCAATGTCCATGCTATAAAAGAAAAGAATATATGATGAATATGATAGGCAGCATTCCACATCAAAAATTCTGTTTTTATCATTTACCTACTCGAGGACGAGCAGGAATTGAGCTTGGGGATACTAATACGTCTCCAACGTATCTATAATTTTTGATTGTTCCATGCTGTTATATTATCAATCTTGGATGTTTTTATATACATTTACGGCAATTATATATCATTTTTTGGGACTAACCTATTAACTTAGTGCCGAGTGCCAGTTGCTGTTTTCTGCCTGTTTTTGGTTTTACAGAATATCAATACCAAACGAAGTCCAAATGCCACGCAACTTTTTGGAGATTTTTTTCTGGACATAACCAACACTAGAAGCTTCGGGAGAAGGCCAGAAGCCCCAGGAGGTGGCCACAAGGCACAAGCGCGCCCTGGTGCCTCGTGGGCCCACCTCTGCCTCTTTTGACCTAATTCCACCACTATAAATTCCCAAAAATCGGGAAACCAACAGAGGAGTCCACGAAATACTTTTTCCGTCGCCGCAAGTTTCTGTTCTCGAGAGATCCCATCTGGGGGCCTTTTCCGGTACTCCACCGGAGGGGGAATCGATCACGGAGGGGCTCTACATCAACCTTGCTGCCCTTCGGATGATGCGTGAGTAGTTTATCACAGACCTTCGGGTCCATAGTTATTAGCTAGATGGCTTCTTATCTCTTTTTGATCTTCAATACAATGTTCTCCTTGATGTTCTTGGAGTTCTATCCGATGTAATCATTTTTTGCGGTGTGTTTGTTGGGATCCGATGAATTGTGAGTTTATGATCAGATTATCCATGAATATTATTTGAGTCTTCTCTGGTCTCTTTTATGCATGATTATTATAGCTTCGTATTTCTTCTCCGATCTATTGATTTGGTTTGGCCAACTAGATTGATTTATCTTGCCATGGGAAGAGGTGCTTTGTAATGGGTTCGATCTTGCGGTGCTCAATCCCAGTGATAGAAAGGGACATGACACGTATGTATCGTTGCTATTAAGGGTAAAAAGATGGGGTTTATTTATGCGTGAGTTTACTTTGTCTACATCATGTCATCTTGCTTAAGGCGTTATTCCGTTCTTTATGGACTTAATACACTAGATGCATGCTGGATAGCGGTCGATGTGTGGAGTAATAGTAGTAGATGTAGGCAGGAGTCGGTCTACTTGTCTCGGACGTGATGCCTATATACATGATCATTGCCTTGGATATCGTCGTGATTATTTGCTTTTCTACCAATTGCCCAACAGTAATTTGTCTACCCACCGTATGCTATTTTCTTGAAAGAAGTCTCTAGTGAAAACTATGCCCCCCGGGTCTAACTAAATCATATATTAAAAACCCTAAAAATACTTTGCTGCAATTTTTCTTTATTTATTTTATTTTATATTTTTGTTTAATTTATCTATCTATCACATACAATTTAATCTTGCAACTTACCGCCGAGGGATTGACAATCCCTCATTTGCGTTGGGTGCAAGGATTTGTTGTTTGTGTGCAGGTACTGCTAACGAGGTGTTGCGTGATTCTCCTACTGGATTGATAATCTTGGTTTCATAACTGAGGGAAATACTTACCTCTACTGTGCTGCATCATCCCTTCCTCTTCGGGGAAAATACCAACGCAAGCTACAAGTAGCAATTATCTTTTCTAATTTTTAAGGGATACAACAAGAATATAGGCTATCTAGATATGCAACTAGATGGACAACCTATATGCCAAACTCTTAAACAACAAGAAGCTGGAAAAGATACACAATCAGGCTAGTTTGCAACAAGTAAGTGAAGGAAAGAAGTAACCGCAAGTGGAGACGTTGATATAGTTCTCTGGAGTTCCCTCCGTTGGGGGAGAAACGTCTCTGTTGGAGAGATGCGGCGGCACGATGCTCACCAAGCGCCACAAATAACTCACCTTATTCTCCTTGCGCCCCGCACAATGCAAGGTGCCACAATTTCACCGTGCGGCGCTCTTGAAAGCGGCAACCAAAACCTTTACGAATAAGGTTGGACGATTTACACAACTTAATTGAAGGCTGACAACAACACCACAAAGCCATGAATGAAGGGCTTAGGCTTGCACTCCACTGGTCAGACTTGCCGCTGATTGTGGAATCCGACTGCGCCGAACTGCTACAAATGGTGCAATCCAAGGAGATGGATCGGTCAAGGTATGCTTATCGTGTTAGTGAGATCAGACGGCTTCTGGCTCACGAAAGGAACGTTAGTCTAGCTAAGATTAGTAGGCACGCGAATGTGGCGAGTCATACCCTTGCGTCTATAGGTCGCTCGCAACAACGTACTGCCTGCTGGCTTCGTAACTCCCCTATGGAGATAGCTAGCATAGTTGACTCGGATTGTAATCACTATGCTTGATCAATGAAAGTTCCTTTCCCGCAAAAAAAAAAAAAAAAAAAAAAAACACCACAAAGCCTCACCAAAATGAATTTGAGCTATGAGCACTCTAGCGTTACCACTCCAGGGGATTTATAGGAATTATGTTTTCAAATAATTAGACCGGATGAAAATTTTCCCATAAAATATAGTGCATATAAATAAAGAGGGCCATCTAATAAAAACAATAAAGAGGGGAAAATCCTAAGGAACGCCTATAGAATTCTGACCCAACCATTACCAAATGTGACATGGTTGACAATACTCCTTTCCCTTTTATGTTTCCAAATCCACGTCTCTTAATTTGTGTTGGATCCAGCTCGGTCGTCACGCTTCCCGGCCAATACTTCCATCGCGCTCACGCGTCAGTAGTACTGTAGAAACCAGGAGAAGAGGAAGTAGCACAAAAAACGAGCACTGATTGTTGCAGAGAATCTCAGCAGCAGGTGCCCCGTACGCATCCACCCTGCGCCTCAATCGGCACATGATAATCAGGGCTGAACGACCGCCGTCCATCCGCCGCACAACATCCTGCAGTTGCCGGAAGCGCACGTCAAGGTCACATCTAATCCAGCAGCCACCCACGACGGGACCCCAACATGCTACTGTTTGTACTGACTTGCCCCTACTAGGATCGGACATTGAACATTTTTGTCGTTCAATTGAGGTCACCAAATTTGTTTGGATCGGCCCGGATGTTCGAAATCTCACAAACCAAAACCCAAATGTATGAGAGGTTTACGGTCATCCGGGCCTCTGCCATGTAGACCTTCGACAACGTGGGCCCACATAAAAAAACCTCTCCCCGCTTCACCTAGAACCCTCACTCCGCTCTTCGTGTAGTCGTCTCCGCCGCAGCAAGGAGGTGGCGCCGCCGCCCCACTCCGTCGGCAGTCCGGGAGTTAGTGGTGCCCAGTTGCCGTCAAGGAGGAGCCGCCCTCCCCGCCCCGTCGGTAGTCTGGGGGCCAGCGGCGCCCGGTCGCCGCGTAGAAGGAGGAGTCGCGCTCCCCGCCGATCTCCAGGGCGTGCTCCCGCCTTGCCTACTACCTCGTTGGTGCCATCAAGGAGGAGCAGCCTCCCTGCCCGGTCATCGAGCAGAAGCAGGAGTTGCACTCCCCGGTGATCTCCAGGGCGCACAACCGCCTCGCCTACTACCTCGGTGGTGCCGACGGTGGGTCATCCTCCACAGTGACGGCGACCTCCGAGGTGGCACGCGGTGTTGGAAATTTTTCGCGTGGTTGGACATCGCGCGGACCCCATGCTCGTGGAGTCCTGGGCCATTGATCGGTCCTGGACCACCGCGGAGAGCTCCGCATGCTGCCGTCGACGGATGAGTGACCAACTCCTCAAAGTGGGGCTGGTCGAGTCCGAATGCTTGGCCCGGCTCTATGGCAATGACGGGCGGCGCCAGGCGGACTCCGCGACCGGCCGTTGCCGCCAGGCGGAGGTGGCCAAGCGTCTGTGCTAGGCGAAGGCGGTCGAGCGATTGTGCCGCGAGCGTCCATTGGTGGTTGATCAGAGCTGCCGCGGCGCCTACCAGGCCTTCCGCCACTAGAGGATGACGACGGAGGTGCCATGCCTACGAGGTCACCGTCCGGTACCTTGCTTAGCTTAGTTTAGGTTCAGTTAAAATTTCGTTCGGTTTGGTTGAAACTTTGTTAAATTTTGTTTGTTTTGGTTGTAATATCGAGATTTAACAAATATTGTTTGGTTTAGCATGAATTTGTCTTTTTTTGAAAGATCCATCTAAAATTGGACAGACATATGATGCCTGCGGTTGGATGGCCTTCGCCTCTAAAGTTGTCCGCAAACAAGTGAAGACATGTCCGCAGACATTTGTTGAGATTCATTCTCGCAATCCGTGGACCTGTTTTGATGATCCGCGTCGAGTTGCCCTAAACTACTCCGCTATTTGGTCCTGCGTATCCTCGTTCACAAGTTAAGTTAGGAAGAAGAAGACCCGATTGGTGGAATGGAATGGAACCCAAAGGGCCCTCTCGGCATGCCCTAAACTACTCCGCTATTTGGTCCTGCGTATCCTCGTTCATTTGTTTAGAAGATTAGAATCCTTAGGAAATTTTTCTAAATTTGTCTTTTTAGTTTGTAGGGTTGAATCCTGTAAAAAAAATCATAAGGAATCATTTGTATTACATTTCATAGGAAATCTTGCATCCATTCCAAATCCTTTTTTTACAATCCATTTGTTTTTTCTATGCCATCAAACACACTCGGTTAATCCCATAGGATTCAAATGGGCATGTCACTCCAATCCTATATTTATTTTTCTATTCCTGCGTTTTGAGAATCCTGCAAAACAAAGAGGCCCTCGAGGGCAACGTTTCTGGTCCACAACATCATGTTCGTGCTCCCCCGCAACAACAAAAACACATAATGTTCGTGCTGATAACATTTTCAGCTCGGCTGTTTTCCTCATCCACCCCTTTGGGTCCATAAACCGTGTACACTATGCACTAACAGTGAGCAGAGTGCCAAAACCTGGACTGGAAAACGAGCAGAGTAACAACAATAGCTCCACCAAAAACACTCGCTAGCTCCAATCCCGAGAGCATACGCACTAACTTGATCGTCCAAGTTCTAATCTAGCTTGTCCATAGTCCGTACAATAAGTACCCCCGGCTCTGACAACCTGTCATCGTCAACAGGCAAGATTGTTCATTCAGCCCCTGCGACTGCGAGCTCAAAGGCCTAACCTGCACATTGTAAAACCTCTCAACAATTATACACAAAACATCTTAGATAGGGTTGAAATGAAGTGAACGCAAATATAATGCCCAACAATTACACGGTGGAAAATCTTACTGAGTATTCAAGTTCCAGTGCACAACTTCACATTCCACCGGGGCCTCGGACTCCAGCAACCTTGTCCCAATCCTCAGGGGAGAGCATGTCAGACATGTACTTCTCCTGACCGCGCCAAAGGATCTGACATCATACAACAACATTAAGTATTTGCTCATTTCCCTAGAGCAAGATTCTGTGCAACCCCACACATCTTAGCACGCTACCATCCCATGTGCAACTCAGAAGGTCCAATAATAATACAGTGTGCAATCTTACTATCGCTGCCTAAACAATAAATATACTAGAAAGTAACACCTCAAACTCATGCCATCAGATCACCCTTTTTGGTGCACTCATCCAACTATATGTAATTCTTAACGTACTCTACCTAATAATACCTGTGAAAAGCTTCGAGTTCAAATTCATTATTCACTAGCAAGTAACACTTGAATTTGATATTTTACTGGAAACTCTACATGGCACATCATCGTTTGCTTTTCCTGAAATTTTCATGTTGATTTGGTGCCCAAACTGGACGTTGATTGGAAGAGTGCACCATAAACTAAGGTTGCTTATGTTGCCTTGGGTAAAGAGATTAAAATACCTTGTCAATTACCCCAAACTCCTTGGCTTTCAAAGAGTCCATATAAAATGGTCCTCTCATCACCTTGTCTATTTTCTCCGGTGCCTGATAAAGAACTGTTATATCCCAACTGAAAAAGGAAAAAAATAAAGACCTGTACAAGTAAATGATTACAGGTTGTACATACATTTCCAGTGTGCCTTGCTAAAAGTTTGACCAGGGTGTTCCTGTTGTGCACAACCTACAAGAAGCAACAGGAATATTAATTCTCGACTCAAGATGAACCATGAATCTGGGAAATGATATAACTTTACGTGGAGGAACATATACAACCATACCAGGAACCAGGTAATATCAAAATTTGTCATCTCTCATGATTTAGCAAATGGTTTAATTTCCACAAATCAATGGCACGGGCAATAATTGCATGACCACATCAACATTGACTGGATTCATTTTTCACTATTGAGAAATTCTTAGAGTAGAAGCAAAGCTTCGATGGTTTTTTACTGAAGTAATATAAAAGTAACAAAAGACCGAAAGTGGTCGGACCCTGTGCAAGCGGGAGCTACGTGCACCGGGCTGCCCTTTTAATATAAGTAAATGCTTAATCACTTGCTCAGACAGCACTTGCTAGCATACATGTTTGATTCATGAGTACAAGCTAATAAGAAATGAAATCACAGCTCCTACCTCTTTCGCACGAATAACAACATCAGAGGCTTGCATCATCCCATATGAAGGAATACGAGGTTGCTGAATCAAAGCTGACATGAAAGTACATTTTCTGTTGTTAGCAAGAATCAACCAACAGAAAATCTGATCCATAGTCCCTCCACTTTACTACCTTTGGCATGGGGGAACATATATCGTTTGCCTTTTTTTCCTGCTGCAAGGACAAGGCAGGCATGACCTGCTGCAGCTCCTATACAAAGTGTGTGAACCTGCAGAGCAAATAGTAGATCCATCAAGTTAGTGTCTACAGAATTTACAGAGTACAAAAAACACTATAGGTCAATTCTACAAACACAAACAGCTCATCCTAATATTATGTCAATGATTTTTTGCCCGGTTCAAAACATCAGGGGAACATAGAGGTGCAACCCACCATGAGGGTACACAGGCGAAATCATTCTAATACATCAAAGATATGTTTTGTTGCTTCTAAGACACTTCGAAGACATAAAAGCCAGCATATTCATGTTAATTTGGTGCCAGTTTGAACTATCACGCTATAAGCATGGTTGCACCTAATATTTTGCCAAACATCAGTACGAATAAGTGACCAGTTATATATTAGAACCAACTTCTGGCTGAATATATGCATAAATAATGAGAACAAAGCCGCTTCATCTTTAACATGTTCCGGATAGTTTTTAAAAAGTGATCAAAGACTATTCATTAACAAACTGGCCATTCTATTTGGCTATTGGTCACTAGCAAACCATAATACTTTCTGGAAGATTAGAACACAAAAACCAATAAATGCAATAATTAATATTGAACTGCTAAAGTACATGCAGTAAATGCAAAATATGGTACCTCAGTTTTCATCCGCATCATGGCATCATAGATAGCAAAACCTTCAGTCTCCATTCCAACCTAATTTATTCAAGGAATTCACTAAGAACAACGACCATCATGACGATGAATAATAAAGCAACACGTCATAATTTGTCACTTTATTATGGCATAAGTAAGCCATATTTAATAATATACTTAATCACAATATTAGAGAGCACACTCGACAATGAATCATGAACTGAAGAAGATAAACTTGCTTACTGGTTCACCATCATCGCGAGCCGTTCCTGTTGAGTTGATGTATATATACGCAGGCTCACTACTATTCATCCAATCAAGGTACATCAACTGGGCAACAATAAGCTCGGTAACTGCTGGCACCAACTACCAAAGCAAGAAGAGATAATCTCATGAGGTTATTAGTTCTGACAGTCTCATAATAACAGATATTATAGCATGTTCTACATATACAATTTGCTTCCATGATAAAGCTACCATTTTAACACCTGCAGGATTTTCAAGTACAATGAAAACAGACGTCGACCTAGCATCAAATCACAGGATTTAGCAAACTACATTAAGAAAGGCAATTCAAGTGCAGTTCAACATACAAGGGAAGTGAGACAACATCCACATAGGACAAACTAATGAATATTGTTTTCCACCGTAATGTGGAAAAAGTAGAGGGTCAAACTGTGAGTGAATGCACGAAATGTTGCCTTCAGAGACACTACTGGATACTGGGTACATGTAAGAAACTATGCTACGAGCAATATGTATCCTGGGATCAGAAGTATCTAATTTAACAAAAGGGATATTTGATTTAACATGTCCTCTATACTGGCAGTGGTGAGATCTTTATCGCACTAGCGCCACTGCATAAAATCAAGAGAACATTTGCAAAATTATAGGTTTAGTGTACAAATTATAACAAAATCAGAGATACACAGGTAGCAAATCCCAACCTTATGCCGGATTAAGCAATATAAAAGTTAATGACCTATTCAAATTGTAATCTAAATTTGTAAATACTGAATGACGGTAAGAATTAAGACAACAGGCTAGTGAGGAGCAAAACTTTGTTAAACTCTATAATCAGTCCATTAGTGACTGCCTGACGGGCTTTGCCAAATAGGGCTCATAGTATTGCAGACTGTCTTTTTTATTTTTGACGCATGCAAGGAGATAAAATACATAACATGAACTGTTAAAGGTCAGTTCCTCTCATCTATTACAACAGTGGTTTCAGTGTCTGTCTGTCTGATAGCTCAGGGTATAACATTGCACCAAATTATTTATATTTTATGCAGGCTAGTTGATTCACTCATACATACTTATCAGGATATTTGGAATCCACAAATTCAAAATAGAAGAATACCACAAAAAGCTTTCCTACTGAACCTTGGTGCAGATTCATACCGGCATGCCAATATAAACAATCCGGCCATGTAGAAGCAATGATGGCAAATCCGGGGGAGGCCTTCTAGGACTGTGCTGACTGTAAGAGCTGCTAGAACGTTCCACCTGCCAATTTGACAATTTCAGTTAAGCGGAGCACAGTTTGCAATAAACTCCTACATATCAAAGATCAAGGTCCGCATATGTAAACTTTAACAATTTCAGAAGTAAAACAAAGGCATTCATATGCAAGGAAGCAGGTTCACAGATTGGAACCTCAGTGTGCAACATGATATGTGTACTTGTCTGAGTAAGTTTGTAGTAAATCAGCGAATTAATATGGATCGGAGGGAGTATATGTTTTGCTAGTAGGTTATTATTTCCATGGGGGAAGAACCCTTTAGGATAGCAATCTAATTAAACATGTTAGCTGGCACTGAGGAGAGCCTTGACATGCGTAACGATTTAAGACATGGATCACATAATCCTGACAAACACTAACAAAATGGAGAAGAAAAACAATCCCAGGAAATGGTTTGCACGTAGTATAGATGCCAAATGAGCACCAAGTTTCAATTTCAGCTTCTTCTTTCTTCCATTTTTATGTGTGTGGTGAGACCAGCATCGTATCATAATACCGCAGCTCCATTACTGCTGCCCATACAAGCACGAAGAAAGTGAGCGCGAAAACACCAAATCACCTGCGCGGGCGAGGACATGAGCTTGGCGTTCTGGAAGATCTCGAGGAACGGCAGGTGGTCCTCGCCGCGGCGTTCGCCACCCGCAGCTGCCGCGAGCTGCTCTGGAGAAGCAGCGGCTAGCGTGGATAGGAAGGGGTCGCCCCTCGGGTTGAACAACGGCGACGGAGCCCCCGTCGACGGCCCGGCAACACGCGCCACGAGGGTAGAGGACGGCGGACTGCACCTTCCAGACCGGACTAGGGGATTCGGGAAGAACGGGGACGACGTCGCGGTGGGCGGGGAGGGGGTAGGGAGGCGTAGGGAGAGGAAGGAGGAGGCCATGGTGCCCGGTGGTGGTGTTAGTCGGCCGCGGCGTGCGAGCGAGCTCGGGAGGTGGTGTGTGGATAATTTGGTTGGAGCTGACGCCGTAACTGCTGCCGTCTGTTTGCTCTGGGCCTTGGCCTTTGCAGGAGGGCATGGGCTGAATGAACCTTGGCGCCTAGTGGGCTGAAGTATAACCCCCCTCAAAAAAAAAGTGGGCTCAAGTATTTTCATAAAAAATATTGGTAAAACAAATTTAACTACTCCCTCGGATCTATATTAATTAGGAAAAGGCTATCAATCAGCCGGCGGATCGCTCACTCGCGTCCGCCCCCTTTCCCGCTTGCCACGCGTCCTAGCACATAAACCGCTCACCTCTATCCTTATCCCAACAGCCACACATTCTCCCGTTGACCCTCCCATCTCCTACCTCTATCTCTCCATCCCCTGCCTCTTTCCATGGATCTCATCCCTATCTCTTCTCAAACAAGCATGCAGCTGCAACCCCACCACATCGGCGGCGGCCACTGGCGTCCTTCCTCTGCAGCAAAAACGCGGGTACCGCAAAGAACCACGGCTGCTCCCTCCGTTGCAGCCGTCGGCGTTCTTGCAAGTTTTCGCAACAACAACAGTCTTGTTGCAGGAATACATAGAAGAGGCTGGAGATGCTGGGTCCTTTTGCAATGGAGGTTTTGCAACAAGGGTCTTGTTGTAGAAAAATAAAGAAGAAGTTTTGCAACAAGGGTCTTGTTGCAGAAAAATAGAGAAGAAGAAGTTTTGCAACATGGGTCTTGTTGCATAAAATTAGAGAAGAAAAGATTTTGTAACATGGGTCTTGTTGCAGAAAATTAGGGAAGAGAAGGTTTTGCAACAAGAGCATTGTAGCACGGCCCTATTAATTAACACTAGTGTTGTAGGGTAGAACCCTAAGTGAAGATCTTTTCACACTTGTAGGGGGGAAAAGGGATGAACTCACAAGAACACAAGAGTCAAATCACTCAAACAAACCCAAATCACACATCCACTAGAGTAGCATACATGAGATCCACATGAATACATGAACAATCAAGGAAAAGTAGCACAAAGGTAAGGTTCTTCCCATTCCATAGGAGGTGAGGTCTTGATGATAGTCTTCTCCAAGAGGAGGTCTCGATATCCCTTGGGATCTTCTCCTAGGAGGTCTTGATCTCCAAGAGGAGTGGTAGATGAGCAAAGCCCTCTAAATATCTCAATGCACTTTGCTAACCCTAACAAATGGTCTATCCACGGAATATATAGGAGAAGGGAGGTAGGGGATGAAGTGGGGGCAAAACAGGAACAAAGTCAGCCACCTCGCTGGGAGGGCCGTGTGCACGGGGTAAGTGAGGCCCGTGCGCACGGGGGTCCCGTGGGCACGGTACACGCCCGTGCGCACGGGGTGCTACAGCGGCGAGGCCCGTGGGCACGGGGTGTGCGTATCCGGTTACAGAAGCTCTCTGGGAGGCCCGTGGGCACGGGGTCGGGGAGGCCCGTGCGCACGGGGTCGCCTGGGAGGTGCTGTCCAGTTGTGGTTCTTCTCCTCCGTCTTCCTCGTGGCCTTGGCGTGGTTCCCCTTGGACTTGGCGATGGTCCTTAGCTTCTTGGCAGTAGTCTCCATCATACCTAATGACACACAACGTTTCCTTGTGAGGTAGCATCCAAGTTCCATCCATATCCATATGAAAGTCGTATAGGAGTGAGTTCACCTCGTTCTCGATGGCACGTGTGCGAGCACTTGTCATAGGTCCACTTGGTGCTCGGTGAGTTGGTGAGGTATCCATGGGGATGATCGAAGGATGCTTCGCATCATCTCCCCCCCCCCCTTGGGAAAGATCCGCCCTCGGATCAATATCTTCATCACCATGGTAGGGGGATAGATCCTTGACGTTGAAGGTGTCACTCACGTTGTACTTGTCTCGCAGGATGTCGATCTTGTATGCATTGTCGTGGATGCGTTCTACCACCTTGAATGGCCCATCGACGCGAGGTAGAAGCTTGGACTTGCGTTCGTTGGGGAAGCGGTCCTTGCGAAGGTGTAACCACACGAGATCTCCGGTGTTGAACACCATGGGGTGCTTGTTTGCGTTGAGCTTGTTGGCGAGGCGTTGTACTTGGCGTTCGATCGTTAGCCTTGTGTCTTCATGCACCTTCTTGATGTACGTTGCTCTTGCGCTTGCGTCCAAGTTCGCTCGCTCTTGTAGTGGAAGCGGTAGGATGTCCAATGGCGACAAAGGGTTGAAGCCATAGACCACTTCGAAGGGAGACTTGCCCGTAGTAGAGTGGCGTGCTCGATTGTAGGTGTACTCGGCGATCGGTAGACATTCCTCCCATTCCGTGAGGTTCTTCTTGATCAACACGCAAAGTAGTGTAGATAGTGTCCGGTTGGTGACCTCCGTTTGACCGTCGTTTTTTGGGTGATAGGCCGTCATGAAAAGGAGCTTGATTTCGAGCTTGCCGCATAGTGTCTTCCAAAAGTAGCTTAGGAACTTGACGTCACGGTCCGATACAATCGTCTTGGGCATTCCATGAAGGCGCAATATTTCCCTACAAAACAAATTTGCAACATGTGAAGCATCATCGTTCTTGTGACATGGAATGAAATGTGCCAATTTAGAGAAACGGTCAACAACTACAAATACCGAGTCTTTTCCATTTTTTGTTCTAGGCAAGCCAAGCACAAAATCCATACTAATGTCTTCCCATGGATGATATGGTATAGGAAGTGGCATATGTAAACCATGAGATTGAGCTTGTGACTTAGCTTTGCGACATGTGGAGCATCGATTGGTGTAGCGTGCGACATCACGAAACATCTTGGGCTAATAGTACTTGTTGGAGAGCGTGGCAAAAGTCTTGTCACGACCGAAATGTCTCATAAGTCCACCGCCGTGAGCCTCTTGCAAAAGCAACAAACGAAGAGAAGACTTGGGAACACAAAGTTTGTTAGTGCGCATAAGGTATCCATCCTTGATATAATATCGCTCCCAATAAGTGTTAGCAAGACATTTGGCATAAGGAGTTGCAAAAGAATCATCATGCTCATATAAATCTTTAATGTGCTCAAATCCAATAACATTCAATTCAAGTTGGGTAACTATCATGCACTTGTGTGAGAGAGCGTCCGCTACAACATTCTCCTTTCCCTTGATATATTTGATAATGTAAGGGAAGGACTCAATAAATTCACTCCATTTAGCATGCCTTTTATTCAATTTAGTTTGACCCTTAAGGTACTTAAGCGTTTCATGATCGGTATGGATGACAAATTCACGAGGTCGGAGATAATGCTCCCAAACATGCAAGACTCTCACCAAAGCACATAACTCTTTGTCATAGATGGGATAGTTAAGTTGAGCACCGGAAAGCTTTTCACTAAAATATGCAATGGGTCGCTTTTCTTGCATTAAAACTCCTCCTATGCCATTACCACTAGCGTCACAATGCACTTCAAAGGTTTTCTCAAAATTTGGCAAGGCAAGAATTGGAGCATGTGTAAGCAAATTCTTAAGCTCATGAAATGCGGTATCTTGGGAAGGTCCCCAAACAAAAGGTGCGTTCTTCTTACTCAAAGCATGTAATGGCGAAGCAATAGTGCTAAAGTCCTTAACAAAGCGACGATAGAATCCGGCTAGACCAAGAAAGCTACACACTTGTTGCAAGTTGGTTGGTTGTGAGTTTTAATAGCGTCAATTTTAGACTCATCAACTTCAACACCCTTAGAAGAGACAACAAAGCCCAAGAAAACAAGCTTATCAACACCAAAAGTGCATTTTTCCATGTTAGCATAAAGTCTCTCGTCTCTAAGAACTTGCAAGACGTCTCTAAGGTGTTTGACATGATCTTCAAGAGTTTCACTAAACACAAGAATGTCATCAAAATAGACCACAACACAAATGCCAATGTATTTGCGAAGAACATAATGCATCACACGCATAAAAGTGCTAGGTGCTTGCGATAAACCCATAGGCATGACTAACCATTCATACAAGCCAAATTTGGTTTTGAAAGCCGTTTTCCATTCATCACCTTCTTGCATGCGAATTTGATAGTATCCACTTTTAAGATCAATTTTTGAGAAAATGGTGGCTCCACTAAGTTCATCAAGCATGTCATCAAGGCGTGGAATGGGATGACGATATCTAACGGTGATAGCATTTATGGGATGGCAATCGGAACACATGCGATAGGTACCATCTTTCTTAGGCACAAGAATTACCGGAACGGCACATGGACTCAAGCTCTCGCATACATACCCATTCTCCATGAGATGTGGACTTGCCGTTGGATTTCTTTGGACTCGTCGGGGTTGACGCGGTATGGTGCCTTGTTCGGTAGAGGTGCGGCGGGGATAAGATCAATGCGGTGTTCGATTCCGCGTAGAGGAGGTAGTCCGGGAGGTAGCTCATCGGGAAACACGTCCTTGTATTCCTGCAAGAGATGAGACAACACTAGAGGAAGATGTTGTGAAGTATTAGTTCGCTCCACTTCACCTTTGCATAAAAGCACAAAGTGAAGAACACTTGATGGGCTCTCACTCACATCCCTCATGTCTCTTTTGGTGGCGAGTAGGACTAAGTTTTTCTTGTCACTCATCGTGGAGTCACTCAATTTTGGCTTGTGGTGCTCACTCTCTTTGTGGTGGTTCACTCTCTCACTAGTATCTCCACGATGGCCCGATGCTTGATTGTCGGCGACGACTTGACTTGGAGACATTGGTCGAAGAACGAATTCCTTGCCCTTCATCTTGAAGCTATAGTGGTTAGTCCGTCCGTTGTGGATGACACCGCGGTCGAAATGCCAAGGTCTCCCAAGTAGTAGATGGCACACGGACATAGGGACCACATTGCACTCCAATGTGTCTTCGTAGGCGCCGATCTTGAAGGATACTTGGACGGTGTGCTCCACTTGAATTGTGCCGGAGTCGCTAAAGCCATTGGACCTTGTAGGGGCGAGAGTGCTTCTTCTTGACCAATTGTAGCTTGGAGCATAATTCTTCACTTGCCAAATTGTGGCAACTTCCGCCGTCGATGATGACCTTGACGGAACGTCCTTGGATACCCGCTTTGGTATGGAAGATGTGGCAACATTGGTCCTCGTCTTGATGTTGTTGAAGTGTCAAGACATTGGAGACAACAAGAGCGGGGCTCGCATCATTGTCGCAATAGATTTGTGCATCTTCATCTTCATTCACTTGTCGGTGCATAGCCACATGCTCGAGGGCTTCCAATTCATCTTTGCTCATGGAGTCGTAGGTGCCGTTGTCGTTGAGGATCATTGTGCGTCGAGTTGGGCACTCGAAGGACTTGTGGCCTCGGCCCTTGTAAGTGAAACACTTGATGTCACTTGTCTTGTTGGCATCCGTAGGAGGTGTCGATGACGAAGGTTTGTGCTTGGAGTTGCTTGTAGTAGCAAGAAGACGACTCGAAGATGTCGAAGGTTGCTTGAAGCTTGACTTGTCGCCGGTACTTGGTGTAGCTCGAGTCGTGGAAGGAGTTGTCGTAGTCGTTGAAGCTTGAGTATATGAACCGTAGGTCTTGGAAGAGTACTTGGAGTACTTGTAGTCTGATACGTCTCCAACGTATCTATAATTTTTGATTGTTCCATGTTGTTATATTATCAATCTTGGATGTTTTTATATACATTTACAACAATTATATATCATTTTTTGGGACTAACCTATTAACTTGGTGCCTAGTGCCAGTTGCTGTTTTCTGCCTGTTTTTGGTTTTACAGAATATCAATACCAAACGAAGTCCAAATGCCACGAAACTTTTTGGAGATTTTTTTCTGGACATAACCAACACTAGAAGCTTCAGGAGAGGGCCAGAAGACCAAGGAGGTGGCCACGAGGCACCAGGGCGCGCCTGGGGGGGGGGGCAGGCGCGCCCTGGTGCCTCGTGGGCCCACCTCTAACCCTTTTGACCCAATTCCACCACTATAAATTCCCAAAAATCGGGAAACCAACAGAGGAGTCCACGAAATACTTTTTTCGCCGCCGCAAGTTTCTGTTCTCGAGAGATCCCATCTGGAGGCCTTTTCCGGTACTCTGCCGGAGGGGGAATCGATCACGGAGGGGCTCTACATCAACCTTGCCGCCCTTCCGATAATGCGTGAGTAGTTTACCACAGACCTTCGTGTCCATAGTTAGTAGCTAGATGGCTTCTTCTCTCTTTTTGATCTTCAATACAATGTTCTCCTCGATGTTCTTGGAGTTCTATCCGATGTAATCACTTTTTGCGGTGTGTTTGTTGGGATCCGATGAATTGTGAGTTTATGATCAGATTATCCATGAATATTATTTGAGTCTTTTCTGATCTCTTTTATGCATGATTATTATAGCTTCGCATTTATTCTCCGATCTATTGATTTGGTTTGGCCAACTAGATTGATTTATCTTGCCATGGGAAGAGGTGCTTTGTAATGGGTTCGATCTTGCGGTGCTCAATCCCAGTGACAGAAAGGCACATGACACGTATGTATCGTTGCTACTAAGGGTAAAAAGATGGGGTTTATTCATGCGTGAGTTTACTTTGTCTACATCATGTCATCTTGCTTAAGGCGTTACTCCGTTCTTTATGCACTTAATACACTAGATGCATGCTGGATAGCGGTCGATGTGTGGAGTAATAGTAGTAGATGCAGGCAGGAGTCGGTCTACTTGTCTCGGACGTGATGCCTATATACATGATCATTGGCTTGAATATCGTCATGATTATTTGCTTTTCTATCAATTGCCCAACAGTAATTTGTCTACCCATCGTATGCTATTTTCTTGAGAGAAGCCTCTAGTGAAAACTATGGCCCCCGGGTCTATCTAAATCATATATTAAAAACCCTAAAAATACCTTGCTGCACTTTTTCTTTATTTATTTTATTTTGTATTTTTGTTTCAATCTATCTATCTATCACATACAATTTAATCTTGCAATTACCGCCGAGGGATTGACAACCCCTTGTTTGCGTTGGGTGCAAAGATTTGTTGTTTTGTATGCAGGTGCTGCTAACGAGGTGTTGCGTGATTCTCCTACTGGATTGATAACCTTGGTTTCATAACTGAGGGAAATACTTATCTCTACTGTACTGCATCTCCCTTCCTCTTCAGGGAATTACCAACGCAGCTCACAAGTAGCAGGAAGAATTTCTGGCGTCGTTGCCAGGGAGACATCATCAACATCTATCAAGTACCTACGCATAAAACTTACATCTCCTTGCATTTACTTTATTTGCCTTTGTCTCTCGTTTTCATCTCCCCCACTTCTCAAAAGTTTTTATAAAAATACAAAAATATTTTCCGTTCGCCTTTTTCTTGTTTGTTTGTTTTATCGTTATGGCTAGTTCTATTCCCGTTATGCCTTTCCCTCCGTACTTAGGAGACGATCCATGAATTTTAAACTTTAAATATTTGAGTGACGAATCTTTAAAAGAAGCATGGGATAGATTATTAAAAATACAAGTAAGTGCTAGGCATCAGTTTCACCTTAAATTGTTCCTTAAAGGTTTTTATGTTGGTCTACCCCTTACTCATAGACGTGTCTTGGATTCTATATTTGAAAATGATTTTCTTGGGAGTGATGCCTTTGCAACCTACGAAAAGATGAAAAGTATATTTGGACAGCCAAAAGTTGAAACTATCGAACCTACTACTCTAGAATACTTTCGTCAAACTGAGCAAATAAAGGAAACGAAGGCTAGTATGGATTCTAACTTTTGAGGAATATTTAATCTTCTCTAAAATAAATAGCAATGTGGTGTCACAATCTAGAAGAGTTGATGCTTTAGATCAAAAGATCTCTCTTTGTGTTTTAAGAGAAATAAAAACCCTTTGCACTAAGCTTGATCATCTAGTGCACATCATTGATAATGGCAAAGAGAGTGAAATAAGAGTTGCGAGGTTTAAAACCAAGGATGACAATACTTGAAATTATGCATTATGCCTAGCTAGGGGCATAAAACAATAGCGCTTGTTGGGAGGCAACCCAATGAATAAAATAAATTTTTACTTTTTGTTTCTGTTATTGTGTGTTTTCACATTTATGCTACTGTTATGATTGAGTTTTTGTGTTTTTAATTAGTGTTTGTGCCAAGTAAAGCCTTTAGGATGATTTGGAAGATAGTATAATTGATGCTGTTTGGAAAACAGAAAGTTTTGCGTCCAGTGCTAGAATTTTGGTTCTGTACTGGAGCGTCAGAAAAATCTGAAATTTTGACACAGTATTGGTATATGAATTTTCCACGTTTTCCTAATTTTTCAGAATTTTTGGAGTTATAGAAGTATAGCTTTTAAATATATTTCTAAAGACTGTTCTGTTTTTGACAGATTCTGTTTTTGATGCACTACTTGCTTGTTTTAATGAAACTATGGATTGTATCGGGGGGTATAAGCCATGGAGAAGTTAGAATACGGTAGGTATAATACAAAAATAAAATATGAATGGGTTTGCAACAATACTTAAAGTAGTGATTTATTTTGTTATACTAACGGATCTCATGAAGGTTTTGTTGAGTTTTGTGTGATTGAAGTTTTCAAGTTTTGGGTGAGATCACGATGGATGAAGGAATAAGGAGTGGCAAGAGCCTAAGCTTGGGGATGCCCGAGGCACCCCAAGGTAATATTCAAGGAAGACTCAAGCGTCTAAGCTTGGGGATGCCCCGGAAGGCATCCCCTCTTTCTTCTACCAACCATCGGTAATTTTACTTGGGGCTATATTTTTATTCGTCATATGATATGTGTTTTGCTTGGAGCGTCGTGTATTATATGAGTCTTTGCTTTGTTTGATTTTTAGTTTGTCACAATCATCTTGTTGTACACACCTATTTGAGAGAGCCACACGTTCATCATAATTTGTTAGAATACTCTATGTGCTTCACTTAAATTTTTTGAGCTAGGCAGTTGCTCTACTGCTTCACTTAAATCTTTTTGAGCACGGCGGTGGCCATATTTTGAAGAAATATTTGAACTCTCATGCTTCACTTATATTATTTTGAGAGTTGATAAAATTAAAATTTTGAAGAAATATTTGAACTCTCATGCTTCACTTATATTATTTTGAGAGTTGAGAAGATGAAAATTTTGAAGAAATATTTGCACTCTCATGCTTCACTTATATCTTTTTGAGAGTTGAAATAGTAATGGTAATTTGCACAAGATATGAATTTGGTCCCAAAGTGATGAATATTCAAGAGGGATATAATAAAAACTTTCATATAGATCATTGGATATGATAAGTGTGATTCCTTGCAATAGTTTTGCGATATGGAGATGATGATATGCGAGTCATGTTAGTGAGTAATTGTGATTTAGTAAGAATATTAGTGTTAAGGTTTGTGATTCCCTATGCATGCACATTAAGTCAATAGTTATGCAACGAAATTATATCCAATTATGTTGCATTATTCGGTGTTAGTTATGTTCAATGCTTGTTTATGACCGTTTTTGCTTTTTGGTTGGTTGCTTCTCAATCTATTTGCTAGCCTTCATTTGTACTAAGCGGGAATACTGCTTGTGCATCCAAACTCCTTAAACCCAAGTTGTGCCAAATGAGTCCACCATATCTACCTATATGCGGTATTTCCATGCCGTTCCAAGTAAATTTGCGTGTGCCAACTCTAATTTTCAAAACAATTTTCCGTTTTGTGTGCCCGTACCGCTCATGAAGCGGCAGGGGGTGGCCAATATTTTCCATGCTAGGTGTGTTATTCTCACGATGAGTGTATATTCACTTGTCATTGCACGAGAGAGTGGCTGGTAATAGGGAGGCCCAGTCCCACAATGAAATAAAAAATTAATGACAACAAAATTCCTTGGAAAGTGTTGGTATGGAGGGCACCCGTGGATACGGCTAGCCATGGATTGTGAAAGAATGGTGGAAAGGAAATAAATTTTACTTTCTGTTTGGGAACCGCCTATGATGTGTCTAGCATGGAAGATATTGGGAATTCTCGGTCGTTTTTGTTGACAGGAAAAGCATGCCACTCAAAATATTTTCATCTCTCTAATTTAAGCTTTGAACTCTGGCACATTAGCAAATCTCTGCTTCCCTCTGCGAAGGGCCTATCTATTTACTTTTATGCAATTTTTATTTTTATTTTGAGTCTCCATCTTCTCTTATAAAGCACCAACTAGAGAGCACTATTGTCATACTTGTGCATTGTGTGTAGCTAATATTTGAGTGTGTTTCATGAATGGATCAATGATTGAGCATAATGGGCTAGGGATAACTTTTTTTAGCGTTGATATTTTGAAAGACATGGTTGCTTGTTAGCATGCTTGAGTATTTATATCTTTATGTCAAACTATAGACTATTGCTTTGAATCATTCAAGTCCAAATGTCCATGGAAAAGAATATGTGATGAATATGATAGGCAGCATTCCACATCAAAAATTCTGTTTTTATCATTTACCTACTCGAGGACGAGCAGGAATTAAGCTTGGGGATGCTGATACGTCTCCAACGTATCTATAATTTTTTATTGTTCCATGCTGTTATATTATCAATCTTGGATGTTTTTATATACATTTACAACAATTATATATCATTTTTTGGGATTAACCTATTAACTTAGTGCCCAGTGCCAGTTGCTGTTTTCTGCCTATTTTTGGTTTTACACAATATCAATACCAAACGAAGTCCAAATGCCACGAAATTTCTTGGAGATTTTTTTCTGGACATAACCAACACTAGAAGCTTCGGGAGAGGGCCAGAAGACCCAGGAGGTGGCCACGAGCCACCAGGGCGCGCCTGGGGGGTCAGGCGCGCCCTGGTGCCTCGTGGGCCCACCTCTGACCCTTTTGACCTAATTCCACCACTATAAATTCCCAAAAATCGGGAAACCAACAGAGGAGTCCACGAAATACTTTTTCCGCCGCCACAAGTTTTTGTTCTCGAGAGATCCCATCTGGAGGCCTTTTCCGGTACTCTGCCGGAGAGGGAATCGATCACGGAGAAGCTCTACATCAACCTTGCTGCCCTTCCGATGATGCGTGAGTAGTTTACCATAGACCTTCGGGTCCATAGTTAGTAGCTAGATGACTTCTTCTCTCTTTTTGATCTTCAATACAATGTTCTCCTCGATGTTCTTGGAGTTCTATCCGATGTAATCACTTTTTGCGGTGTGTTTGTTGGGATCCGATGAATTGTGAGTTTATGATCAGATTATCCATGAATATTATTTGAGTCTTCTCTGATCTCTTTTATGCATGATTATTATAGCTTCGTATTTCTTCTCCGATTACTACTGGAATCAGAGAATTTGCCATCAGTCCATTCTTTGCCGTCTGCTAGCGGACGGCAAAGAAGGTCTTTGCCGTCTGCTTCAACAAAGCAGACGGCAAAGAAAGGACTCATGGCAAAGAATTTTTTTGCCGTCAGTACACTCTTTGTCGTCTGTTAGCGGACGGCAAAGAGCCAAAAGGCAGACGACAAAGAGCTCAGCTGGGCCCCACTGGACCGTGCAGTTGGTTAGGTCAAATGGAATACATTTTGCCGTCTGCTAGCAGACGGCAAAGTGTCTTTAAGCAGACGGCAAAGATCGGCGGACGGCAAATATTTGACTTAACTAACGGCCGCCCCCACCCCTCCCCCCCTCTCTCTCTCTGCCTCTCTCTCCCCGACGACCACCACGACCCCGCCGCCCTCACCACCCGCCGCCGCCCCGCCGCCCCACCACCCGGCGCCCGGGCGCTGCCGCCGCCCCGCCGCCCACCGCCCCGCCGCCCCGGATCCCCGTCGACCCGGCGCCCCCGCCGCCCCGCCGCCCCCGGCGCCCGGCCGCCCCCCTCCGGTGAGCATTGTTTTTTCTCTGTTTTTTTCATTTAATTGCTGCTAGAAAGAACTAGTTATAATTTGGTTAATTAGTTAGAACTAGTTATTAGTTTAGAAAAGAATTAGGTTAATTAGTCATAATTAGAAGAAGAAGAAAAAAGATGAAAAAAAAAGAAGAAGAAAAGAAGAATAAGTAGAAGAAGAGGAAAAAGGAAAAGAAGGAAGAAGAAGAAGAAGAAGAGGAGGAGGAGAAGAAAAGAAGAAGAAGAAGAAGAAGAAGAAGAAGAAGAAGAAGAAGAAGAAGAAGAAGAAGAAGAAGAAGAAGAAGATGAAGAAGAAAAAGAGGAGAAGAGGAGAAGAAGAAGAGGAGAAGAAGAGGAAAAAGGAAAAGAAGGAAGAAGAAGAAGAAGAAGAAGAGGAGGGGGAGAAGAAAAGAAGAAGAAGAAGAAAAAGAGGAGAAGAAGAAGAGTAGAAGAAGAGGAAGAAGAAGAAAAAGAGGAGAAGAAGAGGAAAAACAGAAGAAGAGGAGAAGAAGAAGAAGAAAAAGAGGAGAAGAAGAAGGAATAGAGGAGAAGAAGAATAAAATAGAAAAGTAGTTATATATATATATATATAGATTTTTTATCGGGATTGAATATTCGTGTTGATTGGGTGGATTTAAATGTGCAGTTGTTTCGTCGCTGCGAGGGTCTGGTGTTCGACGACCTCCCTGTGCGTTCGACGAGCTCCCCTGCGTTCGTGGGTGAGCACAAATGACATCTCCTCCTCCCCCCTTAATTTGCTCTGTTCTGGTCTTCATGCCGATGAAACTTGCTAGCTATAGGTGTCTTCAATCATCAGTATGCGTGACTAGTATGCGTCTCCCGTTCGAAAGGGTTATAGTTATAAATATGCATGCATTTGCATATTTATAACCGTGATTCTTTCGAATTGTCCAACGTTATCCATGGGCAGCCCGAGTATGTGTAGATTGGGTTCGTTTTCCCATGCTCTGCTCCGGATCCGATGCAGAATTTCGTCAGTGCCTCCCTGTTGTTCTCCGGGTACACATCCTCTCTTTTTATTGCCGAGACGTGTATCAGGAGAACAGCGGGGAGGTGCTGCCGAAATTTTGCGTCGGATCCGGAGCAGAGCATGGGAAAACGAACCCAATCTACACATACTCGGGTGGGATTATGACCTATCTTTACCTATTAGCGTGTAGGTTGCATGGACGTAATAAAAATTGACAAACTTCATTAACTGATGAATATATATGATGAATTATATATATATTTCTTGGGTGTTTAGTAGGTAGGCAAGATGAGTGATCGTGCGTGGATGTACACCGGTCACACTAGTCAGGAAGACATGAGCAATGAATGGTTAACAAAAACCAAGGGGTTTGTGAAAGCCGCATTTGCAAATGGCCAGAGAAAAACCTGGTGCCCCTGTGTTAGGTGCGACAACTTTTCTCAGAGGAAAGAGGATGAAATGGGTAAACACCTGCAGAAGTGGGGGTTTATGCCCGATTATACGGTGTGGACATTTCATGGAGAGTCTGCCCAACGTACTAGAGCTGAGGTGGTTCGTCGTCACACCGACGAGCATGGTACCAGGATCGAAGACATGGTGCAAGACTTTGATGATGCTCGGGATTCGGACGATGAGATGGAGGAATCTGCAAAGGCCTTCAATGAAATGTTGGAGTCTTCAAAACGTCCTCTCCATGAGCACACCGAGCTTTGTCAGCAGGATGCCATCGCACAAGTAATGGCTCTGAAGGCTCAATTCAACTTGGGCAGAGAATGCTACGATGCGATGATGACACTATTTGGACGCTTTCTACCCAAAGGCCATGTAATGCCTGCAAACCTGTACCAGTCGGACAAAATCCTCCGTGCACTTAAGATACCCTATGAGAAGATAGATGCCTGTGAGAAAGGATGTGCCTTATTTAGGCTTGAGTATGCAGACTTGAACTATTGTCCCATTTGCAACTCTTCCAGGTATGTTGTGGTAGACAACGGTATGGGTGAGAAGAGGCAGACCAAAATCCCCGTTAATGTTCTTCGGTATCTGCCAATCGTACCAAGACTTAAACGTCTTTTCATGGTCGAAGAGACGGCCAGACAGATGACATGGCACAAAATGGGCAAAAGAACCAAACTAGATGCAGATGGGAATCAGATGATGGTACACACATCGGATGGTTCTGCGTGGAAGCACTTCAATGCATTACATGAGCAAAAAGCGGCAGATCCAAGGCATCCTCGAGTCTGCATCGGCACGGATGGGTTCAATCCGTTTGGTATGATGGCAACCCAATACAGTTGTTGGCCTGTATTTGTCATTCCACTCAATCTCCCCCCCCCGGACAGATTATGCAAAGAAAGAACATTTTCCTGACGTTGATAATTCCAGGGCCCAACTATCCGGGGAAGAATATGAATGTGTACATGCAGCCGCTTAAGGATGAATTGCAAGAAGCTTGGGATAATGGGTTCAAGACATACGACGCCGCTAGCAAACGAAACTTCATAATGCATGTCTGGTACATGTACTCGATGCATGACTTGCCGGCGTATGCGCTATTCGTTGGCTGGTGTACGCATGGAAGGTTCCCGTGCCCCACATGCAAGGCAGCTCTTCAGTTTCATTGGCTGCAGGCGGGTCGCAAGTATTCTTGCTTCGACTTGCATAGACAGGTCCTGGATCCTCGCCATAAGTTCAGAAAAGACAAGAAGAACTTCACCAAAGGTAGAGTTGTCAAAAACTCTGCACCACCTGCGTTGACTGGCCAACAGATCCTGGATCAGTTAAACAATCTCGAGCCTGATCCAGAGCGTCCAGGGTATTTCAAGGGGTATAATTCGGAACACGCCTGGACTCACAAGACATGCTTGTGGGATCTGCCTTACTTCAAAGACCTCCTTCTTCCACACAACATCGACGTGATGCACACTGAAAATAATATCGGTGAGGCCCTTTTTGGTACATTGTTCGGCATAGATGGGAAGTCAAAGGATAATACTAAGGCTAGAGTCGATCTGCAGATTCTATGTGATAGACCGTTACAAAACATGCGACAACCGAAAGGAAAGCAGAACTGGACGAAGCCAAAGGCCTGGTTCAATCTTGGAAGGCCAGCTATGAGGGAAATTATCTTGTGGGTGAAAATGCAGTTGATGTTCCCCGATGGGTATGCAGCGAATCTAAAGAGGGGAGCGAGTCTTGAAAAATTGAAAATATTTGGTCTCAAGAGTCATGATTGGCACATATGGCTTGAGCGGGTAATGCCGGTGATGTTGCGTGGCTTTATCCCTGAGGATGAATGGCTAGTATTGGCAGAGCTAAGCTATTTCTTCCGTGTTCTTTGTGCGAAAGAACTATCGCCTGCCGTGATAGATGACATGGAAAAGTTGGCGCCGGAGTTGCTCTGCAAGTTAGAGAAGATCTTTCCATCGGGCTTCTTTAATCCAATGCAGCATTTGATTTTACATCTCCCGACCGAGGCAAGATTGGGGGGGCCCGTGCAAAATCGTTGGTGCTATGCAACTGAGAGGATGCAGAAGACGCTTCGAGCAAAATGTAAAAATAAACGTAGAATTGAAGCATCGATGGCCGAGGCATTCATTACTGAGGAGGCGGCAAACTTCGTGACAGCACACTACGAAGCCAAAAATTGTCATTTGCATAATCCGAAGCCTCGGTACAATGCTGGCGACCCTAAAAAGGTGGATCCAACCTCAGCCTATTCAAAGGGAAGCTCGCACCAGCCGGTGCTTCGAAAGCAATAGTGTTGGATGTCGAAGAATGGCAGACCATTTTGTTGTATATCTTCAACAACCTAACAGAAGTGCGGCCGTACATCGAGTAAGTTCTCGGTACATTGTTTCGCAACTTCTAATTCCTTTGAACTGCTCTTATTCCCGGATATTTGATACAGTCGATACGTCGCCAAATTCTCGGATGGAGCGGTGATCCAAAAGGATTCCATCGAAGAGTATGAGCTTCTGGCAAAGCATGGAGGCGGCTATCCCGGTTTCATCTCTTGGTTCAAACAAACGGTAATTACCATTAATAGACCATTTCATTTCTTGGTCTAATTTGCGGCTAATGCAACAATCCTTTCGTATTAAACTTTTGTAGGCTAATTCAGAGTCTATGGACGCCGAATTGAGACAAGCCGCTAATGGTTTTGACTATAAGGTCCGTTCATTTGAGAAATACGACATCAACGGGTATCGCTTTCGTACCTTTGGCAAAGAGCTATCTATGGCCAACTGAAAATCTACAAATTGTGGTGTCTCTGCTATCAACGAAGGAGGTACCTAGTATTATGGAAGAGTTGAAGCAATTTATGAACTTCTATTCTATGGTGAAAACCCACCGAACGTCGTAGTCTTCAAATGTTATTGGTTCCAGCCGAAGGAGACTAGAAGGACTCATGAACATATAGGGCTAGTCGAAATCAAACAAAGCACCCATTTAGATGTTCCCGATGTCTATATTACGGCTCAACAGGCGACCCAAGTTTTCTATCTACCGTGGGCCTGCGAGACTAATGCAAATCTGAATGGTTGGGATGTCGTTTATGAAGTGCCGCCACGTGTTAGACCACCTCCCCCCAATGAAGAGGATTATGAACCTCACATTAACCCAGACACATATGAAGGAGAATTCTTCCAAGAAACACGTCTTTCCAAAAAACGTTTCAAGAACCGCTCTACTTCACCCGAGAACATGGAAGTAGACAGCGACAGTGAATCCGACTTCACCCCTGAGGCGGAACAAGAAGAGCCGGAACAAGAAGAGGTTAATGCTGCGGATGACCTGTCAATGCTTGACCGATTACAGAAAGGCCTTCCACATGTTGATGCCGCTGAACCCGATGAGCACGTCATTCATGACGACACGCGTGATAGTGATGATGATGATGCATCTATTGATCCCGAAGCATATATAGATGATCCAGACTATTAGTTTGTATGCATCCCAACTTAAATTATATACATATTATTATTCATGTCATGTATTCAATTTTTTATGTTGTACTAATTTCGTTTACTCTTTGTCATGGCAGGTGTTGAAAGATGGTGGGCGCGGGTCCAGAGCGCTCCGCGGGTACTTCGTCGGCGGCCCGCGGGAGGGGTACTTCCATTCCACCCGTACCTCTCCGGAGAGCGTTGTTAGACAGTTTGGGGACACCGGCGGACGCTTCTTCGTCGGCGTCGTTGCCCACCGGGAGAGGAGGTCGGGGAGGGAAGAAGAGAGGAGGTAGATCAGGACGTGGCCGCGGGAGAGGTAGGCAGGCTGCTACGCCTTCCTCGCCGCCACCCCCAGCTGATTCACCCGAGCACATGACTGCTAGGGTGGACCCGTCTGAGGTGGAGGCTACGGGGACTCCGGACCACGAGCCTCGGGTCGACGGGCCTTCGGCCCACGAGACTCCGGTCCCAGAGGCTTCGGCCCACGAGACTTCAGGCCACGAGACTTCGGACCAGGAGACGTCCGGATGGGGTACCTGGCCGGATCCGCCTGAGGGGCCGAGTGGCCATGCTGATGGTGGTGGGGATGAGTGTACTGATAGTGAGGGCGAGGTGGTTGAGAGGGCCACCGTGTACCAGCGTGGTGGTACACGGCTCCCGCCCCTGCCGGCGACCCGTGAGCAGAGGCCGGTGATTAGGCCTGATGGGGAGAAGTAAGTGCATTTACTATTTTTGTACATTTTGCCTTCACGTTTCTTCAAATATCTAATGCGTTGGCCTTGTCATACTGCAGGGGTTGGGTACACGCCAGTGACGTCCGCAGGACCAACACCGTCCTTGGTGTGCTTTGCTGGCAAAATTTCCCGGGGTTTGTCACGTTGCCCGGTGAGGGTCAGCTTCCAGAGCTAGGATTGAGCTGGGAGCACTACTTGGCTGCCCCGGCCCCGCCGGAGGAGATGATCGACGGTGTCTTGTGCCACACGAGGGCCGAGATGGTGATCAGAAGCTTTTGGGTAATTTCTCCTTTACACAATTAAAAATTAACAATAGCTAGTTATTGTACTAATCAGTGTTGTCTCATTTGATTGCAGACCTTCTACAGGTGTGAGGAGGGATACGAGGAGGACGCGGCAAAGGTTATCGATACCGAGTGCAAGCGCCTACTACAAAACTTACGGCACGAGGCTCGGCCGCAGGCTGTTCGAGACTACTACGCCAAGCGTGGTATTAAGAAGGACAAGCCGTCGTGCCGGGCTAAGTTTCTGAAGAAGCATCAGTACATGAAGGTAATTACCTATTCTTAAGGCATTGTACTTAGTTTCCTTGATTTTATTCGTAGGCGTAGCGCTCAAATTTCTCTTTACTAACTTAGGTGCCCCCGAGATGGTGTGCGGATAAGATGGATTGTTGGGAGGCGTTGGTGGATGAGTGGTGCACAGGCCGCTGGCGAGCCGTCCACGACAATGCCAAGGACCGGCGTGCCCAAATGGTTGGTGTGCCACACCATCAAGGCAGCGCCAACTTATATCAGTTCGGGCGGAACTGGGTATGTGGTTTGCTTCATGATTCATGCAATTCATTCTTCATGCTAGCTTGAGCCCTTTACTAATACTTTGTTCCTCTCTTTTAGGCGCGACACAATAACACGGAGGTGCCTGAGGTGTACGACCTCTATGCCATGGCCCATACTGCCTCGTACAAGAAGGCCAAGGCATTCTCTGAGTCTGACCTCGATCATCCAGAGAATTTCACCAACATCTCCTCCCACCACAAGCTCGTGAGGTACAACCAGGAGGGGAAGGCGAGGAAAGGGGAGGACTTTAACCCGAGCCAGAATCCTGTTGATCCAGAGCTGGTGATGATATCTGGTGGCGGGAGGCCCCATGGCTCATTAGCCATTGGAGATGGACTGATATGTTGTCCTCTCACTCTCCCGGAGATCAAGGCGCGCCAAACGAGCTCCTGTCCTGAGATAAGGACTCGTCCACGGCCAGTCGATCTCGCCATCGAGGTTAGTTATACGGACTCAGATATCTTTCCTCCATTACATTGTGTGTGCGACCATCAATGATTACAATGCTAACGAGGAGTGGTGTTGCAGGCTGCTCTTCAGAAAGAGAGAGCGACAACCCAGGCGCTTCTGGAGGAGAGGGACCGGGTGGCGGCGGAGAAGGAACTGCTGGCGGAGGAGAAGACGGCTAGGTTGTTGGAGGAGGAGAGGAATTGGAATGAGTTGGCTCACCGGGCCATGTACGAGCTCCTCGTGGTAAGTTTCTTCTGCATATTAGCCAAATCATGCACGTAATGTTCGTTTCATTACTAACTAATATGACTGACTCGTCAAAACCAAATGTGTAGTCTATGTGCGAGAAGACCGGTCAGACCCCTCCGCCGATGCCAGTCATTGCTCAGACGGGAACGGTGAGTTTCATTTGAATGGTCATTAGTTACTAGTCTTAACATTTGAGTGTCATCATGCTAACGAGACATTGCAAATGATCTTTGGTGCAGCATAACTCCCAAGCCGCATTGCACATCCCTTCTCCAGGGCAACCTTCTCCAGGTGATCGCGACTGCGAGAGCAACCCCGGTGCTTGACCTCCGCGATGACGACGACGGTAAGTTTTCTCTAATGTTTTGCTTAACAAATGCATACTTAGCTTCATACATGCTAGTTAGCCCTAATATGCCACATATTTAGCTTATTTTCCCTAAAAAAGACATACTTAGCTAATTATCCTCCAAAATGACATAATTAGCTTATTTAGTTCATTTATGACATAATTAGCTTATTCATTTCAAAAATGGCATAATAACCTTGGTTAGCTCATAAATGTCATATACTTATCTTATTTTCCTCCAAAATGACATAATTACCTAAGTTAGCTCTAAAATGACCTATACTTACCTAAGTTAGCTCAAAAATGGCATAATTACCTAGGTTAGCACAAAAATGACCTATACTTACCTTATTTTCCTCCAAATTGACATAATAAGCTTAGTTAGCTCAAAAATGACATAATTACCTAAGTTAGCTCTAAAATGACACAAATAAGGAATAAGAAGAAGAAAAACAAGGAAGAGGAGAAAAAGAAAGAATAGAAGAAGAAAGAGAAGAAAAAGAAAGAATAAAAGAAGAAGAATGAGAAGGAAAAGGATAAAAAGATAGAAGAGAAGAAGAAAGATGAGAAAAGGAGAGAAGAAGAAGAAGAAAATATATTCTCATTCTTCCTTTTTCTCTTCTTTCTTTTTCTCCATCTTCTACTCCTTTTTCTTATTCTTATTCTTCTTCTTTCTTTCTTCTTCTTCTTCTTCTTCTTCTTCTTCTTCTTCTAGTCTTCTTCTTCTTCTTCTTCTTCTAGTCTTCTTCTTCTTATTCTTCTTCTTTCTTCTTCTTCTTCTTCTTCTTCTTCTTCTAGTCTTCTTCTTCTTCTTCTTCTTCTTCTTCTTCTAGTCTTCTTCTTCTTCTTCTTCTTCTTCTTCTTCTTCTTCTTCTTCTTCTAGTCTTCTTCTTCTTCTTCTTCTTCTTCTTATTATTATTATTATTATTATTATTATTCTTCTAGTCTTCTTCTTCTTCTTCTTCTTCTTCTTCTTCTTCTTCTTCTTATTCTTCTTTTTCTTCTAGTCTTCTTCTTCTTCTAGTCTTCTTCTTCTTCTTCTTCTTCTAACTTTCTTACTCCCATTTTTGCAGGTTTGATTCACTTCATGGAAGCAGGCATTGATGGACTGCTAGTGTTTAGTTTTTGTTTTGATTTGTATTGATGAACAATGTGAAACCATGTATGTATATATGGATGAACTCCGTGAAACTATGTATGTATTGGATCTTTTAATACCCTATGTGTTCTCTTGCATTCGATGGACTGCTAGATGTTGGATACATGGGCTATGCTTGAGGTTGAAACTATATATATCATATATGTCTTTTGAAAATGCAGGGATATAACAGAAAACAGACAAAACAGTAACAATACAGGCACTTTGCCGTCTGCCAGCCGACGGCAAAGACCTTTGCCGTCGGTAGGCGGACGGCAAAGGTGCCACGTGGCAGCAACCTGTTCAACCTGGGAGCATCAGGTCTGACCATTTGGTCATTCTGCCGTCTGCCAGCTGACGGCAAAGACCAGCCTGGCAGACGGCAAAGACTAAGCAGAAGTGACGGTTAGCCACGGGTCTGTTGACGTCATAGGGCTGACGGCAAAATTTGTCGTCCGCCGGCAGACGGCAAAGTCTGCCGTTAGCCACCTAACGGGGCTAACTGCTATTCTTTGCCGTCCATGATCTTTGCCGTCAGCTTGGCCAGGAAAGCGGACGGCAAACTTCTTTGCCGTCAGCTGTTTTTACGCAGACGGCAAACAAAGTCGTTACCGTGACTTTCAGTGCCGGAAGTGTTTGCCGTCCGTGGCAGACGGCAAAGACGTTTGCCGTCGGTGGCCTGGTCCTTTGCCGTCTGCTATGGCAGACGGCAAATTAGCTGATTCCTGTAGTGGATCTCTTGATTTGGTTTGGCCAACTAGATTGATTTATCTTGCCATGGGAAGAGGTGCTTTGTAATGGGTTCGATCTTGCGGTGCTCAATCCCAGTGACAGAAAGGGACATGACACGTATGTATCGTTGCTATTAAGGGTAAAAAGATAGGGTTTATTCATGCGTGAGTTTACTTTGTCTACATTATGTCATCTTGCTTAAGGCGTTACTCCGTTCTTTATGTACTTAATACACTAGATGCATGCTGGATAGCGGTCGATGTGTGGAGTAATAGTAGTAGATGCAGGCAGGAGTCGGTCTACTTGTCTCGGACGTGATGCCTATATACATGATCATTGCCTTGGATATCGTCATGTTTATTTGCTTTTCTATCAATTGCCCAACAGTAATTTGTCTACCCATCGTATGCTATTTTCTTGAGAGAAGCCTCTAGTGAAAACTATGCCCCCCGGGTCTATCTAAATCATATATTAAAAACCCTAAAAATACATTGCTGCACTTTTTCTTTCTTTATTTTATTTTATATTTTTGTTTCAATCTATCTATCTATCACATACAATTTAATCTTGCAATTACCGCTGAGGGATTGACAACCCCTTGTTTGCGTTGGGTGCAAGGATTTGTTGTTTTGTGTGCAGGTGTTGCGTGATTCTCCTACTGGATTGATAACCTTGGTTTCATAACTGAGGGAAATACTTATCTCTACTGTACTGCATCTCCCTTCGTCTTTAGGGAATTACCAACGCAGCTCACAAGTAGCATAGTCCTCTTGCACTTGTCGCTCCGCCTTGGTCGCTTGGTGCACTAGCTCGAGGAGGTTGGAGTATGGTTGGAAGTCCGCTATTTTCTTGATGGAATGGTTGAGGCCATTCAAGAAACGCGCCATAGTTTGTTCATCATCTTCCTTGACATTGGCTCGTATCATGGAAACTTCCATTTCTTGATAGTATTCTTCAACCGACTTGGTGCCTTGCTTGAGGAGTTGGAGTTTCTTGAAGAGGTCGCGGTTGTAATGAGTAGGCACAAAACGAGCTCTCATGACATCCTTCATTTGATTCCAAGCCGCGATGGGTGGCTCGCCCTTCTCTTGACGCCTTGCGATCACTTGTTCCCACCAAATGAGAACATAGTCTTGGAACTCTAGAGATGCCATGGCAATCTTCTTTTCTTCGTCGTAATTGTGAAGATGAAATATCTTGTCGACCTTCAATGCCCATGAGAGATATTATTCGGGATGGTTGACGCCGTGGAACTTGGGCATGGTGAACTTGAGCTTGCCGAAACGTTGTTCGTCATCATGTCGTCGTTGGTGAGGTCGATCTTGCCGTGGTGGTGGATCGTCATCCTCATGCTCCGCTCGATTTGCTTGGCGCGGTGGTCTTGGAGGTGGAATCCGAACTCGATTTCTCCTTTCTTGGCGCTCCTCAAGGTGTGCTTCATTGTCTCGTTGTTCATGGCGTAGCGCTTCATCTTGTATGCGGCGGTTGCGGTTGTGGACTGCTTGGGTTGCTTCTCGGAGAGCACGTTGCGCTTCAAGTGCTTGCTCTTCTCGGCGTTGTTGTTCTTGCCGGAGGGCGTCGCCGTCTTGGTCATCTTGCCTTGGGCGTGGTCTAGCTTGACCTTGTTCTTGCCGCGCTTGTCGTTCTCGTGCTCGAAGTCGGTCTTGTAACCCATTGCCATGGAATGGATTTTGTGTAGCTTGATGATCGTCATGATTGTTGCGCCGATGAGAATGTGCTCGAGATGGACTTGAGCGTGAAGAAGAATCCAAAGAGTGTCGACTTGAGTGACGCCGTCTTGAAGATGAAGTCGTGGAAGTGGCGCGGTTGGCCATCATGTCTCGCAATTCCTCCATTTGAGATGAAAGCTTGGCGTCGAAGTAGTCCCTTGTTCGTATTTTGGAGTGGCGCAAGTCGGTGGCGAGTTGCTCGATGCGATCTCCCAAAGCTTCACTTTCTTGGTGTAGCGCTCGTTGGACGCCGAAGAGATGACCCTTGGTGACGTAGTCGTGCGTCTCATCTTGCTCTTCAAAGAGCGGGTTCGTCGATGTACTTGGCCTATCCATCATAGTCAAGTGGTGGTGAGTAGGAAATGAGAGAACAATACCAAAGTTACCTTTTCCGATGATTGAGGGTGTATCAAGTATCACTCAATGTAATGCAACAATAGTAGAATTGGTACCGGGTTTGTTTCTCACACCTACAAAGTAAGGCTTATGGAGTAGCTTGGTTAGGATGAGTGGCACAAAATTCAAGCAAGTGTTAGTCAAGATATCGAAAATGTTGAGAAAATTCACAAATTGCAAGTAAGACAAATAGATCAACACCCTAGGAAAACACTTGGAAACACACACACAAAGATGAATGGGATCCGCACAACCAAAGAATGAGCTCAAAATGTGAAACCACGGAAAATGCTCTTGTTGCACGGATACTAGAGAGACACTAGCTCGATTGCTCAAATGGGCTAGATACGCTTGTGCACCAACCTAAGAGAGTAACATGCTTGTCTTCAATCCCAAGTATGATATGTATGTATGGTCCAATATGATGTACTATGCAAAAAGGCTCAATGTTATTGCTTACAAGCTCTTTGTTTCTTCTCTTTTGCTTAAAAGCTTTTTTTTTAACTATGCCAAAATGCTTGATGCGAGAGCCGATATCTAAGACAAGTAAGTAAGATATGCACGGGAGAGACTTATGGCACGATGATGATAGCAAGATAAATGCACGCTAAATGTAGCTATGCGGAGTAGGCATATCACTATGGTGCACAAAGAGCGTGGCCCGACAATTCTCAACTCGCTAGTATCGATGGGTAAGTGACGCAAAATGGCTCAAGGCTATCAATGCAATGGCAAGGGATAAGTACAAGATGTCGTCAAGGTTACCGTCCTTGCTTACGGTTGGTATGAAATGAAGTGGTCGATGTCGAAGTCGAGGTCGGGGCGATGATGAATGGCGGTGATGATGATGTAGAACCGTCCCTAAGTAGCCGAAACACCTTAGAAAACGGCAACCGCAACTCAAAATCTCAATCAAACATGTGTGTTAGTGCGGAAGACGAAAGTGGTGCAAATAAGTGGAAAAACTGGACCAAAACACGAGGTGAGACCTCTCTGGTGAGTCCGTGCGCACGGGTTAAGTTGTGCCCGTGTGCATGGGGTCCCGTGGGCACGGGGTCTCGGGGGCCCGTGTGCACGGGGTGTCCTGCCTGCGCAAGAACACACCCAAATCCGTGTCTAAAATCAAAAATTCGGAAGAATTTGTCGGTGGGGAAGGTTGGGGATGGTGGATAGGGGTAGATCCAGTTGCCAAACAAGAAATTCGTGGACCAAATCAACAAAATCTCACAAGATCCAACAAATGCAAAAAAATTGGTAGGGCTATTTTTGGTGGGGATTTTCGAAATTGGGACAAAACAAAGCAAAATCAGGCTAGAAAGTGGGGGGGTAGGGACTCCAAGATGTGAATCAACCTTGCTCATGATACCAAGATGTTGTAGGGTAGAACCCTAAGTGAAGATCTTTTCACACTTGGAGGGGGGAAAAGGGATGAACTCACAAGAACACAAGAGGCAAATCACTCAAACAAACCCAAATCACACATCCACTAGAGTAGCATACATGAGATCCACATGAATACATGAACAATCAAGGAAAAGTAGCACAAAGGTAAGGTTCTTCCCACTCCAAAGGAGGTGAGGTCTTGATGATAGTCTTCTCCAAGAGGAGGTCTTGATATCCCTTGGGATCTTCTCCTAGGAGGTCTTGATCTCCAAGAGGAGTGGTAGATGAGCAAAGCCCTCTAAAATATCTCAATACACTTTGCTAACCCTAACAAATGGTCTATCCACGGAATATATAGGAGAAGGGAGGTAGGGGACGAAGTGGGGGCAAAACAGGAATAAAGTCAGCCACCTCGCTGGGAGGGCCGTGCACACGGGGTAAGTGAGGCCCTGCGCACGGGGGTCCCGTGGGCACGATACACGCCCGTGCACATGGGGTGCTACAACGGCGAGGCCCGTGGGCACGGGGTCCGGGAGCCTGTGCGCACGGGGTGTGCGTATCCGGTTACAGAAGCTCTCTGGGAGGCCCGTGGGCACAGGGTCGGGGAGGCCCGTGCGCACGGGGTCGCCTGGGAGGTGCTGTCCAGTTGTGGTTCTTCTCCTCCGTCTTCCTCGTGGCCTTGGCGTGGTTCCCCTTGGACTTGGCGATAGTCCTTAGCTTCTTGACGGTAGTCTCCATCATACCTAATGACACACAACGTTTCCTTGTGAGGTAGCATCCAAGTTCCATCCATATCCATATGAAAGTCGTATAGGAGTGAGTTCACCTCGTTCTCGATGGCACGTGTGCGAGCTCTTGTCATAGGTCCACTTGGTGCTCGGTCAGTTGGTGAGGTATCCATGGGGATGATCGAAGGATGCTCCGCATCAACTAGCTTAGTACAAAGTTGTACTAACATTGTACTAAGGCATCCTCAATTAATTTGGGTTGGAAGGAGTATTAAAAAATTAAGTTACCGCTCAAAAGAATATTAAAAATAAGAAATTGCAAATACTATCTTCAAACTTCTCTGGTGACGAAAAGTGGCACAAAACATTAGCGCTACTTGTCACAATCATGGATTTTTGGCGGTGTTTTCCCTTGGGTTAAAGGGGGGTGGGGGTTGTCGATACATGTTTTTTCTTCTTCTTTTGAGGTATAAATTTTGAAACGAAATATCTTTTACATGTGCATATAAATTATGAACCGTTTTCATCATTGCGTTCCACGCGCCAATAGCTTCAAAACTAGATCCATCTTAATAGCTTGCGACAAACATTTTTCGACACAACTTGTACTTCGAACAATAACATATTTGTACTCTCAGTATAACGTACGTGAACTTCACACGACAAACATGGGTCTTGTTGCAGAAAATTAGAGAAGAGAAGTTTTTACAACAAGAGCATTGTAGCACGACCCTATTAATTAATGCTAGCTTAGTACAAAGTTGTACTAACATTGTACTAAGGCAGCGTCAATTAATTTGGGTTGGAAGGAGTATTAAAAAATTAAGTTACCGCTCAAAAGAATATTAAAAATAAGAAATTGCAAATATTATCTTCAAACTTCTCTGGTGACGAAAAGTGGCACAAAACATCAGCGCTACTTGTCACAATCATGGATTTTTGGTGGTGTTTTCCCTTGGGTTAAAGTGGGGTGGGGGTTGTCGATACATATATTCTTCTTCTTTTGAGATATAAATTTTGAAACAAAATATATTTTACATGTGCATATAAATTATGAACCGTTTTTATCATTGCATTCCACGCGCCAATAGCTTCAAAAACTAGATCCATCTTAATAGCTCACGACAAACATTTTTCGACACAACTTGTACTTCGAACAATAACATATTTGTACTCTCAATATAACGTACGTGAACTTCACAAGACAACATACTTATACGTTCTATGGGTAGTATACTTCCCACGTGGCGCAACTTGTACTTCATGTGAAAATGTACTTTCCGTGCAGTATAACATATACTTCCACACGCAGTACAACCAATACTCTCGGTGAATCATGTCCTCCCCACGTGCTGCAACTTGTGCTTCATTTTTTTTTTCGAGATTGACGGGGGGCAAAAAGCCCCACCGTTTGTTATATTCCAACTCGAAGGTGACTTAGCAGTCAATACAGGTACATGTAAGCGCACACGAGGCGCAAAAGAAAATTACAGAGGAAGGACCAAGAGAAAGCCCAAAACTAGAAGAAAGAAACAAACGGAGAGGAAGGTTGGCTACAGAACCAAACCGAAACCCTGAAGGCCGACGTCTCGGTAGCAAGCTCCGCTGAGCAGCTTGCTCCTTGTGCTTCATGTGAAATGCAATCTGTATCGTGTGGTGTAGCATGTACCTGCATGGTGTAATGTGTACTCTAGAGTCTAGTGCACCCCCACCCCCTCGATCTTTAACGAATTCCCTCCCCCATAATGAAAATTTTGTAGGTGTAGCTTTACTGCTAGATCTAGAGATGGTTTATCAGTGCATTGTACGTATGCGTTACAGCTCAGTTGACGAAATTTCCGACACATGCATCATGCATGGGTAGCATTGATGTAGGGTCTATGGAAGAAATGACTCAACCACGAGTCCATGACCCATCACCCATCGCCCTTGATGCTTGAAGAATGGCGACAGAGTTAGTGCAATCAGAGGAAGTGCTAGTCACTTGCCCCGACGATGGCGACAGATCAAAGAACGCAACATCATAAGTTGCTAGTAGTACAAGTCGAGTGAAGACAGAAGACAACGACGATTCACATGAGAAACGATAGCCGGCCATCCCGACTTCCAAGGCTGATCGCTTCGATGCCGGACCACCACATCGCATTGGCCAAGCTAGATTTACAATCCCAATTATCCACGTTCATACAAACACAAGCAACAACATGTTGTAGGTAGCATTGCCACGGGACGGAACCACAAATGTTGTCACGTACAGTTCATACATACCAAGTAGCTTCGTCTCTAAGGTTCCATGAGTCCCTAAAAATGTTTCGGACCGGCAACTACTGCCACCGATCGTTCAAAGCCTTCGCGCACCCGCGGTAGCTTCGCCATGACATCGATCAAACGTTGCGGTCGCTAAAAAACTTGGCGATGAGCTTGGTCCCGTGAGCCTCTCGCTCGCCACGAGCGCTCGGCACATGCTAGGCTCGCGTGCGCTCCACGGGGCCACCTAGGAAGCCCACCCGGGAGGCACCCTCTAACTAGTTGCTCCCAAAGCATCTCTAGCCCTTTCCTAAATTTGAACTCCTTGAAAACAAATCTCAAACTTAACTCCTCAAAATTTGAGAAGTTAATTTTTTGGTTGCATCTAGTCCTTTCCTCAAAATTAACCGCTAAGATACTTGACCCCACGTGGAAACCTCTCTCACTCTCCTCCATCCCCACCCCATCTCGTGCATGTGCCCCATCCAACCCATGTCATAGCCTCGCCCGGCTGTTGGCGTCGTTAGCCCCAAGCGGGGCCTCCTCATGGAGGGCCAGGGAGAACTTGTAGCCGCGCTGCTCAACCTCATCATGGCTGGCGGCGAGAGAGCCGCACGGTGGTGTCGGACGTGGGCGACACCGAGGAGGCGTAAGGGAGCTTACTGAGGACGACATGACCAACACCAGGAGGGAAGCCAAAGATAGAGACATAGATCAGAGAACACTATGCGGAAACTCGAGGGACACGACGATGAAGATATGCAGCAGGGGAGGTCATTGGTGTCAATTTAAAGAGGAAAGAGAAGTTTAGAGAGAATAGGAAACTGCTCAAAATTTTAGCAAGATGAGATAGTTTTGAGTAGTTAAGCTTTTTGAAAGAAGAGTTAGGGGATTTGAGTGAAGGGCTAGAGATGCTTCAAGAGCACCCAAATGCAAAAATAAGCTAAAAAAACAAAAAATGGCAAGAAAAAACTCAGTCATGAGAGCACCCTGCAAGTCCGGATGAGGACGATGGCTGCATTGTAGATGCTACTAATTCTAGAGACTAAAAACATAATCTAAGAGTAACTCTAGCAGTAGCAGAGTACCATATTTGCCCGATCACCACAATACCGTTATTACGACATTTTTGGCCAAAAAAGGTACTCTAGCAGAGTCGTCATCTTGTCAGGGATCGTCATAATTTATGGCGTCCTGGCCTCCCAGTCATCGTATATGACGTCTCGGGGATGCCTTTTGAAACGCACTGCATAGGGCAGTTGCATATAGATTGCATGTGGTGCATATGAACTTCAGATGCCCTTGGGATGGCAGAAAGGTTAAGGAAAAAAGAGATGCCTCATTGACAAGTGAGTCCCACGATTATGGAGGCCCCAAATATGATGATTTTGGAGTATAATGTGAAAAACCACCACAATAGCAGTGTCATTAGCGAAAAATGACCACTTTACGGACCGTGTCAAAAATCACCGCACCGAAAAATTGATAGTGGCAAAAAACACTGACGGTAAATGCTAAGTGCTTTGTTGACGTCACTAATTAGTCGAGCCCGCCCGTCAGACTGAGTTGGCAGAAAAAAGTGCCACATAGGCAAAAAAAATAAAATAAAAAAATGCCATGCCTTCTTCTTCCTCCTCCTCCTCTCTCTCCTTGGCATTTCATCAAACACCTCATGTACATCAGAGAAAGCCACGAGACGTCGCGGAAGGTTCTACTGCTCCTCCCCTCTGAGTTGGTGTGCTTATGCTCGTGCACGCACGTGCTTCTCCCCCCGCCGTGGTTTACGGCGAGCATGCTCCCGCCGGCGGCGCCGAGCTCCTCTACCCTAGCTTTTCGCTAATGACATCGCTATTGTGGTGTTTTTTTTTTTTTTGCATTTCACTCGACGATTTTGTGTTTGAACATTGCCTCCACAGCATTCACATTCATATGGAGCGTGCATTTGCAATATGGATGGTGCTAATATGCGACGTGCTAGAGAGTTGCTCTAAGTCACTGCCTCCTGGGGTAAGATGAAAAACCCAGCTGTCCAAAAGAAGAGAAAATACTAAGAACACCAATTAATCGTGCATATATAGTATACAAGCCTCTGTCACTTCAATTTGTTACATCCACCCAGAACATCACAAAGTGGGGAAAGAACGAAAATAACAACCCCACAACTAGAGGACGGAGCAGAGCTGCTGCAGCCTGCGGGAGAAAATGGGGCGGTGGCCCGACTAGTCGCGGCACTGGGTGATGGCGGAGCAGCCGCGCGAGTAGGGGTTGGCGACGGCGCCCGGATGGCAGTTGTGGCGGTGGCCGGCTCTTTCGAAGTCACTGTCCAGCATGACACTATGGAAATGCATGGGATTTGTTTGGATAGCTTTAAAAGCTCCCCCAGACTTCTTCACTTTTGTGTGATACTGAAGTAGTACATGAGTCATCGCAAAAACTTTTTTTGCGATGCAAAGTTATGAATGGCACAAGTGCCAAAACTTTTCCGACATGCGGTATTAAACTTTAAATGCATTTATACTTTATTTTTCCGATTAAATTTTCTCTTTCATCGTACCGATAAAAAATCAGAACGACGAGCGATTTTTCTTTCTTAACATCAGCAGTGCAGCTGAGTAAGTACTAAAACTTTAACTGTAGCGTTGATGGAAATCAACTGTTGTTTGCAAAATTTCTCTCTTCCAGAAAAAATATTGTGTTTTAATTTAACATTGGTCTAAAATTAAAACATACAACATTCTTGTACTTTGAATCCTAGATCACCGATGGGCAGAAACAGGACTTGCGAATATCATATAATAATGTTGTCATTATCAGCTACGATCATTAAACGACAACATCATAATTAACTTTAAAATTCTCTTCTTTGAGAATTTCTCATCTTTATGGATTTAACTGTAAGAACAAACTGATGCTCAACTTTTCTTTCACTTAAAACAGCGGAAGCTTTTATGAACTTTAAGCTTAAAAGTTGTTTCCCCACACAGGGAAAAACTCAACTGTACTCATCATAATTAAATCATCTTTAGATCATGAAAAAACCATACTATTCAGAAGCATTTGTGTTACTTTTGTAATCTCTAAACAAATATCTCGTTGGTGCAATTTGAGTAGAGATCAATAATTCATCAAAAATATGCTTCTGAAAGAATAGACTTTGACTGACAAGGTGTACTTTGTGCATGTGGCCCAGCCGCAAAAGTGACCCATGGTCAATATGCACCCGCCCGCATGGGCCTTTACTGTTTATGCAATTTAAATTATCTTTTATTGTGCTCTCAAATTTAACTATCCCGTTGGTTCAGAATAAATTTAAATAGAGCATCAATTAAACTTTTGCAGCGGAAACTGTGAGAATTATTCTATTTTCAGAAGCAAAATCACTGTAAAACTTTATTTAATCTCTAAGACAAATTATCTCGTTGGTTCAAATTTGAATAGAGATCAAACTGTATGAAATTCATCAATTAAATGCTTCTGGAAATAGAAAAGGAAAAGACAAAACTATTACTGTTGAAAACTTCATTTCAGTCCATCTTTGTTTTTAAATGCACTTTTGTACTATTTACTTTTAAAAGAGCACTTTTATTTATTTTGCAGCGGAAAACATGAATAAAAATTCATGAACTTTATACTTTTCAGAAGTATCTTTTTCACTTTTCTATTTTCTAAAACAAATTTTCGTTGGATCAATTTGAATAGGAAAAACTGAGTGAAAAAATGCTCAAAAAATTGAACAAAAACATTAAAACTGTGCTCTGTAAAGTAATTAACAAAGAAACTGTGTTGTGCTGTGCTTGCGCGGCCCAGCCCACGGCCTGCTACTGCGTGCCGCACTGCGCGCCGCTCAGCGGCCTCGTCATTGCGGCCCACTCTGGCTTTCGGCCCACCGGCCCGCAGCGAGCTAGGGTTGGAATCCTGGCCGTCCGTTTGATCGGACGGTCGTCCGCACTCCTCGCTTGAACAAAACGAGGCAGCCAGCCCCCGACCGAAAACCCTAGCCCCCATTTCTCTCTTCCTTCCCCGCATCTTTCTCTTTCCCGAACGGCGGCGGCGAGTGGAAGGAGAGGTACCCGTGCCCGGCGGCCTGCCGGCGACGGTACGACGGCGAGGAGCAGCGCCAGCGCGTCTAGCTACTCCCCCTTCTGTTTTCTTCCTTTCCAGTCCCCGCGCGCGGCTCCCTGCCTCTCTCGCTTCACCACGGTCCAGTCGCGCCGGCGGCAAGCCGGCGACGGCGTCGGACGCCACAGCGCCGCGCGGGTCTCCTTTTCCCTTCGCCCTCCGTTCCTCCCTTCACCCTCCTGTAACAGAGAGAGAGAGAGAGGCGCGGCTGAGCCCTCCTCTGCTCCACTGCGCGCGACGGCGCCCGAGTGGCGGCGGGTTAGGGCTGCGCCGGCCGCTTATCTGCCACCGCACCGCGAGCCCCTCCCCTTTCCTTTCTTCCATCTTTCTCCGGTCGTGGCAGAGAGTGAGAGAGCGCGAGCTGAGCCCACCTCTGCTCCCCTGTGCGCGACGACGGTGGAGCGGTCGACGGTGGAGCCGTTGCCATCCCCTTCGCCGGCTGCGCGTTCCCCTTGTGGAGAGCGCGCCGCCGTCGAGTGGTTTGGCGAGCGGTGCCCTTTGCCCCGTGTGGGGTTAGTTCTTCTTCCGGACGCCTCGGCTTGCCGATGCTCATCCAGATCGAGAGGAACGGCGCAGCCTTGCGGCGGCGCTCTTTGCCGGCGAGGCCCGAGGCCTTTCTCCAGTGAGTTCTTTCCTGTCTGTTCTAGGGTTCGTGGGAGGAGGATCTGTTTGATTTGATCCGAAAATCCTACACCCATCTGGCTGATACCATTGTTAGATCACTGGATCGGTTAGGTTTAGGGATCTACGGTGGAGTACCTTCTCCTTAAGTCGAGGAACTCCCGGTGCCGGCCATTGTGACGGTGGCCGGTGATGGCAGAGAGTAGTGGCGGTGGCGGGCGGCGGCGCTTCCCGCCGCTGTCAGCTCCGCCTCTATCGGTAGGCAGGGCAGGTGGGGAGCGAACCATACTTGGCGTCCTGCACTCGTGGCCCCCACCTCCCTTATATAGAGCTGCGCGACAGGGGCCCGCAACCCGGTTGGGTTGAGTGTCCCCGATCAGGACTAAGTCAAGGGTCCAGTTGGCCGTTGGGCCAACTAGTGGAGATCAACACTAACAAGTTGTAGTAGGACGCGCCCGGCACGGAACACGGCACCGAGTCCCTCATCAGCGCGGAGTAGCTGATGTACTGCGCAGGGTAGCCGCCGCCGTCCTCCTGTTCCTCCTCGTAGACAAGGCGCCGCCTGAGCCCAAACCCGCCGTCGTGCTCGCGCTCGCGCAGGCACTCCTCCACCGTGCCTTGGCAGGAGCTGGGTCCCGGCCGCATCCACCCCGCCACATCCGCCGTGCGCCCCTGGACGACGAGCTCCACTGCCGCCGTGGCCTCTGCGGCAGAGGCGACGAGCGTGGCTACGAACAGGAGCAGCGTTTTCCGTCCCATGGTTGACGAGAGAGCGGCAATGGAGGCTGCTGTGCTCTGGGATGCGTGGGGTGGTGGAGCCAGGACAGGAGCGAGCATGCCGCAGTCGACCTTGAGCGGTGCAGCAACAGAGGAAGGGGGGAAGCCTTTTTAAACGCGAGGTGTGGGAGTCTGGTGTCTGTAGAGTCGGCCCGGATTTGTGTTCAAACTACAGGAGTGTGCCACTCATGTTAACCCTACCTGAATTTGCTGTGTGCAACAAGATGCATGCACCATTGATTGAATGAGATGTTTTGTTGGTACGGTTCCACTTCCACATGAAAGTTTCTACTCCAGTTTTGGCTGATTTACTATTGAATTCTATAGTCTCCATAGATTATTATGGAACAGAGGAAGTATCGTTTAAGGTCCTCTTTGGTTTCTAGGATCTAAAAACGCAGAGGAAAAACACAGAATTATGATAGGAATACATGCGCAAACCAGAGAATTGATCAAATCAAAGTCAAACCATAGAAAAATGTATAGTTAAAATGTTATTATGCCATCAAGGATCTTAGCATCGTTCTTCATGCATATGAATTTTAATAAGAGCTCCAAATGTATGCTGGAATTCCTGCGTTTTCTCTTTGAAATTGAGATTAAAGGAAACATTTATTCATTTTTTCTTTACCCCAAACCTCTAAACCAAATGCATGAACAATAATACCACATGAAAACTTTCTATTCCTACGTTTTTCCTCCATTTTTCCTCGGAACCAAAGAGGCCCTTGCTACTGAATTCTATTGGATCGCCTATAACCTATACATGAAACAAATCATGTGGATTGAAATCCTCAAAAAATCTTTTGAATCTAAAATGCCCAAATCTACGCCTTCTGCATGTTTGCCATCTTTATCTTTTTTTTATTTAGCGACTTTCGAGAAGGGGGTCTCTTTGATTCAAATGATTTTTTGAGGATTCTAATTTTGACGAGTTATCCCTACGTGAGTTATGGGCTGTGTGATCTCTAGAACCTCAAACCGTATGAACTTTTCCTAGGAATAAATTAACACTATATTTCATAGAAAAATAATCATCCACTCCAACTCTTTGGAAAGAACCCTATGTCTTCATGTTCACAATCAACATCATTTCAATCTTGTAGCATTGAAGATGTCATTACAGTCTAGTCCTTGTGTCTTGATAATTTTGAGACGGTTTTAGTTGGTATGTGTATAGGTGCTCTTGTTTTGCCCTGAAATACATGCACATTTGCCTCCAAATTGGACCGAACATGGAGACCAGCACAACAAAGTGCGCCACACGTATTTTGATGCTCACCTCTGCCCACAAGTGACCCTAAGTTAGAAAGAGCTTACAAGTTTAGCCCCAAAATTTATGTGATTTTTGAAGGATTTGAATCATAAGTTTTTTTTCCTACGGTGTCTTTACACATAGTGTTCAAATCTTTAGGCATGTACTTTATTTTGGAGAGAAAATTGCATCCACTCAAATTTCTCGATATAGTTACTTTGTGTTTTCCACTGATGTGTTGAACATCTTTTTTTTAGGGAATGTGTTGAACATCTTTGATAGTAATCTTGTGACTTAAGAGTGCATGATATTGTAATCCTACAGGTTGTCTATTTTTATATTTTATAAATTCTACAAAAAGAGGCTTGCAAACATGAGAGAGAGAGAGAGAGAGAGAGAGAGAGACGCGTCGACCGAATAGGTGACGATTCTAACAGCTTCAACAAAGTAGCTGCTGTTGGGGAACGTTGCATGGGAAACAAAAAAATTTTCCTACGCACACGCAAGATCTATCCATGGTGATGAGCATCTACGAGAGGGAGAGTGAATCTACATACCCTTGTAGATCGCTAAGCGGAAGCGTTAATAAACGCGGTTGATGTAGTCGAACGTCTTCGCGATCCAAATCGCCGAGCGTCCCGCGATCCAATCACGATCCTTCCGATCTAGTGCCGAACGGACGGCACCTCCGCGTTCAACACACGTACGGCTTGATGACGCCTTCACCTCCTCGATCCAGCGAGCGATGGTGAAGTAGTGGTTGAGTTCCAGCAGCACGACGGCGTGGTGATGGTGGTGAGGAACAATCTCTGCAGGGCTTCGCCAAGCACTACGGAGATTATGACGGAGGAACTAGAGGGCTAGGGTTGCCGGCACACGGCTTGGGAAATCCTGATGTGTCCCGTGTGCTAGCCCTGCCCCTCTATTTATATGTTGAGCCTTGGGGTCTAAACTTGGAGTAAAAGCCTCCTCCGGGTCGGTTTTGCCCGCACAAGGTCGGTTTGGCCCGCAGGGAAAGAGTCCAACTCGGATCCCTGCCGAACCGCGCACAGCCGCGCACAAGCGGTAGTACCGCTTCACACAAGCGGTAGTACCGCTTGGGCGGTAGTACCGCTTCACACAAGCGGTAGTACCGCTCGGGCGGTAGTACCGCTTCAACAAGCGGTAGTACCGCTTACGCGGCAGCAAAACTACTTTTGCACTTTCCAATACCTTGTGGGCTTTATCCCTTTGGCTCATATAAAGTGTTGCTGCACCCGAACACTTCGGTAAACATCCGGAACCTCTTCCGGTGAACTTCGGAACCCTTCCAGAGATCAAAACACTATTATCACATATATCAATCTTTACCTCCGGACTATTCCGGAGATCCTCGTCATGTCCGGGATCTTATCCGGGACTCCGAACAACTTTCGGTCACCAACATAATAACTCAATTATACTAATCGTCACCAAACGTTAAGTGTGTAGACCCTGCGGGTTCGAGAACTATGTAGACATGACCGAGACACCTCTACGGCCAATAACCAATAGCGGGACCTGGATGCCCATATTGGCTCCTACATATTCTACGAAGATCTTTATCGGTCGAACCTCTATGTCAAGGATTCAGTTAATCCCGTATGCTGTTCCCTTTGTTCTTCGGTATGTTACTTGCCCGAGATTCGATCGTCGGTATCACTATACCTAGTTCAATCTCGTTACCGGCAAGTCTCTTTACTCGTTCCGTAATACAAGATCTCGTGGCTAACACTTTAGTCACATTGCTTGCAAGGCTCATTGTGATGTTGTATTACCGAGTGGGCCCTGAGATACCTCTCCGTCATACGGAGTAACAAATCCCAGTCTTGATCCATGCCAACCCAACAGACACCCTCGGAGATACCTGTAGAGCACCTTTATAGTCACCCAGTTACGTTGCGACGTTTGATACACACAAGGTATTCCTCCGGTGTCAGTGAGTTGCATGATCTCATGGTCAAAGGAACAGATACTTGACATGCAGAAAACAATAGCAATAAACTGACACGATCAAATGCTACGTTTACAGTTTGGGTCTTGTCCATCACATCATTCTCCTAATGATGTGATCCCGTTATCAAATGACATCTCATGTCAATGGCTAGGAAACCTTAACCATCTTTGATCAACGAGCTAGTCAACTAGAGGCTTACTGGGGACACAGTGTTGTCTATGTACCCACACATGTATTTGAGTTTCCAATCAATACAATTATAGCATGGATAATAAACGATTATCATGAACAAGGAAATATAATAATAACCAATTTATTATTGCCTCTAGGGCATATTTCCAACAGTCTCCCACTTGCACTAGAGTCAATAATCTAGTTCACATCACTATGTGATTTACATTGTAATGAATCGAACACCCATGCAGTTCTGGTGTTGTTCATGTTTAGCCCTTGGAAGAGGTTTAGTCATCGGATCTGCAACATTTAGATCCGTGTGTACTTTGCAAATATTTATGTCGTCCTCCTTGATGTAATCGCGGATGGAATTGAAACGTCGCTTTATGTGTCTGGTCCTCTTGTGAAATCTTGGTTCCTTGGCTAGAGCAATGGCACCAGTATTATCACAAAACAGAGTCATTGGGTTAAGCGCACTAGGCACTACTCCAAGATCTGTCATGAACTCCTTCATCCAGACACCTTCCTTCGCCGCCTCCGAGGCTGCGATGTACTCCGCTTCGCATGTAGAATCAGCTACCACGCTTTGCTTGGAACTGCACCAGCTAACCGCACCCCCATTAAGAATAAATACGTATCCGGTTTGCGACTTAGAGTCATCCGGATCAGTGTCAAAGCTTGCATCGACGTAACCCTTTACGACGAGCTCTTGATCACCTCCATAAACGAGAAACATGTCCTTAGTCCTTTTCAGGTACTTCAGGATATTCTTGACCGCCGTCCAGTGTTCCATTCCTGGATCACTTTGAAACCTTCCGACCATACTTATGGCAAGGCTGACATCGGGTCTTGTGCACAGCATTGCATACATGATAGAGCCTATGGCCGAAGCATAGGGGATGACACTCATCTTTTCTCTATCTTCTGCAGTCACTGGGCATTGAGTCTTACTCAACTTCACACCTTGCAAAACAGGCAAGAACCCCTTCTTGGACTGATCCATTTTGAACTTCTTCAAAATCTTATCAAGGTATGTGCTTTGTGAAAGTCCTATTAAACGTCTTGATCTATCTCTATAGATCTTGATGCCTAATATGAAAGCAGCTTCTCCTAGGTCCTTCATTGAAAAACTCTTGTTCAAATATTCCTTTACGCTTTCCAGCATTTCTATATTGTTTCCAATCAGCAATATGTCATCCACATATAATATTAGAAACGCTATAGAGCTCCCACTCACTTTCTTGTAAATACAAGCTTCTCCGTAAACTTGTATAAACTCGAACGCTTTGATCACCTCATCAAAACGAAGATTCCAACTCCGAGATGCTTGCACCAGTCCATAAATGGATCGCTGGAGTTTGCAAACTTTGTCAGCATTCTCTGGATCGACAAAACCTTCTGGTTGCATCATATACAACTCTTCCTTAAGGTAACCGTTAAGGAACGCTGTTTTGACATCCATCTGCCAAATTTCATAATCGAAAAAGGCAGCTATTGCTAACATGATTCTGACGGACTTAAGCATCGCTACGGGTGAGAAGGTCTTATCGTAGTCAACTCCTTGAACTTGTGAAAAACCCTTTGCCACAAGTCGAGCTTTATAGACGGTGACATTACCGTCCGCGTCCGTCTTCCTCTTAAAGATCCATTTGTTCTGAATGGCCTTACGCCCTTCAGGTAATACTTCCAAAGTCCATACTTTGTTTTCATACATGGATCCCATCTCGGATTTCATGGCCTCTAACCACTTCTCGGAATCCGGGCTCATCATCGCTTCTCCATAGCTCGTAGGTTCATCGTTGTCTAACAACATGACTTCTAAGACAGGGTTGCCGTACCACTCGGGAGCAGTACGCGTCCTTGTCGACCTACGAGGTTCGATAGCAACTTGATCCAAAGCTTCATGATCATCATCATTAACTTCCTCTTCAGCTAATGTAGGCTCCACAGAAACAACTTTCTGCGCTGCGCTACTCTCAGGTTGAAGTAAAGGTTCGACAACCTCATCAAGTTCTATCTTCCTCCCACTCAATTCTTTCGAGAGAAACTCTTTCTCAAGAAATGTTCCGTTTTTAGCGACAAACACTTTGCCTTCGGATCTGAGGTAGAAGGTATACCCAACTGTCTCTTTTGGGTATCCTATGAAGACGCATTTCTCCGCTTTGGGTTCCAGCTTTTCAGGCTGAAGCTTTTTGACATAAGCATCACATCCCCAAACTTTAAGAAACGACAGCTTTGGCTTCTTGTCAAACCAAAGTTCATATGGCGTCGTCTCAACGGATTTCGATGGTGCCCTATTTAAAGTGAATGCAGCTGTCTCTAATGCATAACCCCAAAACGATAGTGGCAAATCGGCAAGAGACATCATAGATCGCACCATATCCAATAAGGTTCGATTACGACGTTCGGACACACCATTACGCTGTGGTGTTCCAGGCGGTGTTAATTGTGAAACAATTCCACACTGTCTTAAGTGACTGCCAAACTCATAACTCAGATATTCTCCTCCTCGATCAGATCGTAGGAATTTAATCTTCTTGTTACGATGATTCTCAACTTCACTCTGAAATTGTTTGAACTTTTCAAATGTTTCAGACTTGTGTTTCATTAAGTAAATATACCCATATCTACTTAAGTCATCAGTGAAGGTGAGAAAGTAACGATAACCACCGCGCGCCTCAATGCTCATCGGACCGCACACATCAGTATGTATGATTTCCAATAAGTCACTTGCCCGTTCCATTGTTCCAGAGAACGGCGTTTTAGTCATCTTGCCTATGAGGCATGGCTCACATGTGTCAAGTGATTCAAAATCAAGTGACTCCAAAAGTCCATCAGCATGGAGCTTCTTCATGCGTTTTACGCCAATATGACCTAAACGGCAGTGCCACAAGAAAGTGGTATTATCATTATCAATTCTATATCTTTTGGCATCAATGTTATGAACATGTGTATCATTACTATCGAGATTCAACAAGAATAAACCCCTCACATCGGGTGCATGACCATAAAAGATATTACTCATATAAATAGAACAACCATTATTCTCTGATTTAAATGAGTAACCGTCTCGCAATAAACAAGATCCAGATATAATGTTCATGCTTAACGCAGGCACCAAATAACACTTATTTAGGTTCATCACTAATCCCGACGGTAATCGAAGAGCGAGCGTGCCGACGGCGATCACATCAACCTTGGAACCATTTCCCACGCGCATCGTCACTTCGTCCTTTGCCAGCCTCCGTCTATTCCGCAGTTCCTGTTTTGAGTTGCAAATATGAGCAACCGCACCGGTATCAAATACCCAGGCACTACAACGAGGGTTGGTAAGGTACACATCAATAACATGTATATCATATATACCTTGTTTGTTGTTGGCCGCCTTCTTGTCAGCCAAATACTTGGGGCAATTCCGCTTCCAGTGTCCAGTTCCCTTGCAATGAAAACACACAGTTTCTGGTTTGGGTCCAGCCTTGGGTTTCTTCACGAGAGGAGCAACTGCTTTGCCACTCTGCTTGGAGTTACCCTTCTTACCCTTGCCATTTTTCTTGAAACTAGTGGTTTTATTGACCATCAACACTTGATGCTCCTTCTGAATTTCAGACTCAGCGGCTTTCAGCATCGCAAAAAGCTCGGCGACTGACTTGTTCATCCCGTGCATGTTATAGTTCAACACGAAGCTCTTGTAGCTAGGTGGCAATGATTGAAGAACTCTGTCAGTGATAGCCTCTGGCGGAAGGGGCATCCCTAACTCAGCCAGGCGGGTGGAGTACCCAGACATTCTGAGCACGTGATCACTGATAGACCCGTTCTCCTCCATCTTGCAAGCATAGAACTTATCGGAGATCTCATATCTCTCGATCCGGGCATTCTTCTGAAAGATAAACTTCAACTCCTGGAACATCTCATATGCTCCATGACGTTCAAAACGTCTTTGAAGTCCCGGTTCTAAGCCATACAACATTGCACATTGAACTATTGAGTAATCATCAGAACGAGCCTGCCAGGCGTTCACAACGTCTAGAGACTCAACTGGAGCGGGTGGATCACCAAGCGGTGCATCAAGGACATAAGCCTTCTGGGAAGCCGTAAGGATAATCCTTAGATTACGGGCCCAGTCCACAAAGTTACTTCCATCATCTTTCAACTTAGCTTTCTCTAGGAACGCATTAAAATTCAGGGGTGCTACTGCGCGAGCCATGATCTACAACATAAATATAGCAAAGACAACTTAGACTATTGTTCTTAGATAATGAGTTTAGTTAATCATATTTTAAAAAACTCCCACTCAAATTGACATCCCTCCGATCATTCGAGTGTAACATGATCCAAATCCACCAACTCAAGTCCGATCATCACGTGAGTTGAGGTGGTTTCAATGGTGAACATCTTCATGTTGATCATATCTACTATATGACTCATGTTCGACCTTTCGGTCTCTTGTGTTCCGAGGCCATGTCTGTACATGCTAGGCTCGTCAAGTTTAACCCGAGTGTTCCGCACGTGTAACATGGCTTACACCCGTTGTATGCGAACGTAGAGTCTATCACACCCGATCATCACGGCGTGTCTCGAAACGACGAACTTTCGCAACGGTGCACACTTGGGGAGAACACAATTTATCTTGAAATTTAAGTGAGGGATCACCTTATAATGCTACCGTCGTCCTAAGCAAAATAAGATGCATAAAAGGATTAACATCACATGCAAATCATAAGTGACATGATATGGCCATGAACTTGTGCTTTTGATCTCCATCTCCAAAGCACCGGCATGATCTCCATCGTCACCGGCATGACACCATGATCTCCATCATCTTGATCTCCATCAACGTGTCGCCATAAGGTTGTCGCGCCGACTGTTGCTTCCACGACTATAGCTAACGTTTAGCGATAAAGTAAAGCATTACATAGCGCTTAATGATTGACACGCAGGTCATACAATAATTAAAGACAACTCTATGGCTCCTGCCAGTTGCCGTACTCATCGACATGCAAGTCGTGATATTCTATACAATACATGATCATCTCATACATCACATATATCTCATCATGTAATTGGCCATATCACATCACAACATACCCTGCAAAAACAAGTTAGACGTCCTCTAATTGTTGTTGCAAATTTTACGTGGCTGCTACGGGTATCTAGCAAGAACGATTCTTACCTACGCAAAACCACAACGTGGTGTAGTGATTGCTTTTTGATCTTCTAAAAGAACCCTCTTCATTGAACCGATTCAACTAAAGTGAGAGAGACAGACACCCGCCAGTCACCTTTATGCAACAAGTGCACGCAGCGGTGAAACCAGTCTCGCGTAAGCGTACGCGTAATGTCGGTCCGGGCCGCTTCATCTCACAATACCGCGGAATCAAGTATCAACTAGTAACGGCAAGCAATATGTATACATCCACGCCCACAACTCGTTTGTGTTCTACTCGAGATCTCATCTACGCATAGACCTAGCTCAGATGCCACTGTTGGGTAACGTTGCATGGGAAACAAAAAAAATTTCCTACGCACACGCAAGATCTATCCATGGTGATGAGCATCTACGAGAGGGAGAGTGAATCTACATACCCTTGTAGATCGCTAAGCGGAAGCGTTAATAAACGCGGTTGATGTAGTCGAACGTCTTCGCGATCCAAATCGCCGAGCGTCCCGCGATCCAATCACGATCCTTCCGATCTAGTGCCGAACGGACGGCACCTCCGCGTTCAACACACGTACGGCTTGATGACGCCTTCACCTCCTCGATCCAGCGAGCGATGGTGAAGTAGTGGTTGAGTTCCAGCAGCACGACGGCGTGGTGATGGTGGTGAGGAACAATCTCTGCAGGGCTTCGCCAAGCACTACGGAGATTATGACGGAGGAACTAGAGGGCTAGGGTTGCCGGCACACGGCTTGGGAAATCCTGATGTGTCCCGTGTGCTAGCCCTGCCCCTCTATTTATATGTTGAGCCTTGGGGTCTAAACTTGGAGTAAAAGCCTCCTCCGGGTCGGTTTTGCCCGCACAAGGTCGGTTTGGCCCGCAGGGAAAGAGTCCAACTCGGATCCCTGCCGAACCGCGCACAGCCGCGCACAAGCGGTAGTACCGCTTCACACAAGCGGTAGTACCGCTTGGGCGGTAGTACCGCTTCACACAAGCGGTAGTACCGCTCGGGCGGTAGTACCGCTTCAACAAGCGGTAGTACCGCTTACGCGGCAGCAAAACTACTTTTGCACTTTCCAATACCTTGTGGGCTTTATCCCTTTGGCTCATATAAAGTGTTGCTGCACCCGAACACTTCGGTAAACATCCGGAACCTCTTCCGGTGAACTTCGGAACCCTTCCAGAGATCAAAACACTATTATCACATATATCAATCTTTACCTCCGGACTATTCCGGAGATCCTCGTCATGTCCGGGATCTTATCCGGGACTCCGAACAACTTTCGGTCACCAACATAATAACTCAATTATACTAATCGTCACCAAACGTTAAGTGTGTAGACCCTGCGGGTTCGAGAACTATGTAGACATGACCGAGACACCTCTACGGCCAATAACCAATAGCGGGACCTGGATGCCCATATTGGCTCCTACATATTCTACGAAGATCTTTATCGGTCGAACCTCTATGTCAAGGATTCAGTTAATCCCGTATGCTGTTCCCTTTGTTCTTCGGTATGTTACTTGCCCGAGATTCGATCGTCGGTATCACTATACCTAGTTCAATCTCGTTACCGGCAAGTCTCTTTACTCGTTCCGTAATACAAGATCTCGTGGCTAACACTTTAGTCACATTGCTTGCAAGGCTCATTGTGATGTTGTATTACCGAGTGGGCCCTGAGATACCTCTCCGTCATACGGAGTAACAAATCCCAGTCTTGATCCATGCCAACCCAACAGACACCCTCGGAGATACCTGTAGAGCACCTTTATAGTCACCCAGTTACGTTGCGACGTTTGATACACACAAGGTATTCCTCCGGTGTCAGTGAGTTGCATGATCTCATGGTCAAAGGAACAGATACTTGACATGCAGAAAACAATAGCAATAAACTGACACGATCAAATGCTACGTTTACAGTTTGGGTCTTGTCCATCACATCATTCTCCTAATGATGTGATCCCGTTATCAAATGACATCTCATGTCAATGGCTAGGAAACCTTAACCATCTTTGATCAACGAGCTAGTCAACTAGAGGCTTACTGGGGACACAGTGTTGTCTATGTACCCACACATGTATTTGAGTTTCCAATCAATACAATTATAGCATGGATAATAAACGATTATCATGAACAAGGAAATATAATAATAACCAATTTATTATTGCCTCTAGGGCATATTTCCAACAGCTGCATGAGTGGCGATGCCAGCACCAAAAAATTGTGGGTTCAAGTGCACTAATTTCTCTAGAATGTCCTAATTTATTACACAAATATGAATAGAACTAGGCTTGCAATCAAAAAAGATGTGGGGTCAGTTGACCCACAGCTTACACACATAATATACCCGCTATTGTAGATGCAGGTTGACTTGGGAATCTTCCCTATTTTTCTTCCCATCTAAGGGCATCTCCAATGCCGACCCTCAAACCACCCACAACCATTTGGACCGCGCGGTCCGGACGTGTTGTGCCATCCAATGCGGGCCTGTATCGGTCCGATCGGCGGTCCGGACGCACTTTGTGACGCCCCCGACTTAATCGTGCACTAATCATACACGCAAATGCACACGATCAAGCCTAAGGACTCACTTGAAGATATCACAACACAACTCTAAACACAAATAAAAGTCATACAAGCTTTATATTACAAGTCAGGGGCCTCGAGGGCTCGAATACATAAGCTCGATGTCATACAAGCATCAGCGGAAGCATTAGATATCTGAGTACAGATATAAAGTTAAACAGATAGGCCTTTAAGAAGGCGGGGCAAAACAAAAACACTGGATCGAAAGGCGCAGGCCTCCTGCCTGGGTGCCTCCTATCTACTCCTGGTCGTCGGCGGTCTCCACGTAGTAGTACTCTCCTCCAGAGGTGTAGTAGTAGTAGTCGTCGGCTGGCGCAGCTGGCTCCGGGGCTCCGTCATCTGGTCACGGCAATCGGGTATAGAGGGAAAAAGGGGAAGCAAAGCAACCGTGAGTACTCATCCAAAGTACTCAGCAAGACTTACATCAGAACTAGTCTAGTTATGCAACATTATCAAAGGAAGGCTGTATATGTGGACTTGTCTGCAGAAATGCCAGAATAGAGGGGAAGGCCTAGCCTATCGAAGACTAGCATCTTCAGCGTCTTGCAGCATAAGAAGAGTGCAGATTAGTACATAAGTATAGTAGTAGCAACAAATAGTAACAACGCCCAGAGATCCTTCCTCGACTCCCTGCGAGAAAGCGATCCCGGAGCCAATATATTCACCCATTTCTAGTTGTAGAAGATCGGGATACTTTCAGAGCGTCCTGTTACCGTGGACACGGCTATTCGAATAGATATACTTCCCTGCAGGGGTGCACCATCTTACCCAACACGCTCGATTAACTCTGGCCGGACACACTTGCTCGGGTCATGCCCGGCCTCGGTCTATCGACACGTCGTAGCCCTACCTAGGTTCAACAGAGAGGCCAGCACACCGATCTACATCCTAAGCACTCAGGGGCCTTGGGCCCATCGCCCTTTGCACTCCTGCGCGTTGCGAACGCGGCCGGTGAGCAGTCCTAGCCCCCTTAATACAAGCGCAGGCTTTCCCAGACCAACCCGGTGCGCGCCGCTCAACTGCTGACATCTGAAGAACTTCGGCTGATACTACGACGCCGAGTACCCATATTATTCCCATGTGCTGGTTAGCGCAAAAAGGCCATAGGCCTACTCGGATCACATATCCTAACCCATTAGTGCGTTTGGAGCGCGCGGAAACGAGCAGAGACTCACGATCTTGTGACCCCGTCGCCCCGTCTGGTGGACTTACGGCAAGGGCTAAGAATGCCCCGCCGTGCCACGTATTCATCTCTCGGGTACCCTCTTGGTCAACCCGATACCACATCTCTCGCGGGTACCCCTCGGGGCCGACCCGACTTTATCAAGTATCAGTAGTAAAACCCAAGTATCCGTGTGTCCATAACATCAAGAAGGAATCCGAGGAATCACCCTCGTTGGATTCCCACTCGACGTATCCGTCAAGGTGAACCCGAAGGAATCACCCTCGGTGGTATTCACACTTGCGGGGTTGCACGACAAAAGCTTCATCGGAGGTGGTGAATGAGGAATCACCCTCGGTAACCCACAACCGACTAGCTGTACTACAGAGTCCACATCGGGAGTGAGATGAGAGGTATCACCCTCGGCACTCGATATTAGCTTTGCAGCGTCGAGCAACTTAGGGAGGGAATGTGTGGTGATGAACTGGTCTCAGCCCGTCGATCACGTCGATCGGGGCACTGGTTCTAAAGCGGGGCAACTAGAGCGAGGAAGAGGGGCCAGAGCTGGTTTACTACCAACCTACACTAAGCATTTTGGATAATAGGCAGGTATCAATAACAGTTACAAAAGCAGGCTATGCATCAGAGTAGGATAAAACAGAGCAGTAGCAATTTCTAATGCAAGCAGGAGGGAGAAGGAATAGGTGATATAGGCATGCGTCAAGGGGGGGTTGCTTGCCTGGAAGCTCTGCGGCAAAGGAGGGGTCGTCAGTGGTGTCGTCGGTCTCGGAGGCTATCGGAGAAGAAAAGGGGGAAGAAACAATAAATAAAGGCAGACAAATGCATCACAGATGCATGGCATGGCAGTATGCAGTGTTAGTGATGACCTAATGCAATGCTACATGTCGCAGACGAAGCGGGAAAATATCTGGGATATTTTCCCGGCGTTTAGGCAAATTTCGGAATACTGAACCGGAGGGGAAGGTTCCATGTTCAGATAGATAGGAGTGATGGTCAAGCATTTTGACCACGTATTCGGATTCGTCTCGTTTTTCTGATCAACTTTCATGTAGAAATTTTTTTGATCTGAGCTACCGTTGAATTTCTACAAATTTTCAAAGTTTTAAACAGTTTTCTGAAATTCCTGGAATTATTTTAATTAAATAAATCGTATTATCCAGAATAGTAACTGATGACGTCAGTTTGACGTCAGCATGACGTCAGTGGGTCAACCGCAGCTGTTCAGGTCAAACCTGACAGCTGAGTCCCACTTGTCAGTGGCTCAGTACTAATTAGGGGTTAATTTAATCTAATTCGGCTAATTAGCAGGTGGGGCCTACTGTCAGTGGCTATTTAGTAATTAGGTTAATTATAAAAACTAATTAAGTTAATTAATCGCAGGGGCCCACATGTCAGTGTCACTGTGCTGACACGTCAGCACAGTTGACCGGGTCAACGGGTCAACTAGGGCCCCTAGGCCCACTGGTCAGTGGGCCAGAGGCGCCCTCGTGGCAGCCAGCTCGGCGCTGGCCGGCGGCAAGCCGCCGGCGACCGAAAACACGGCGGAGCGCACGGGCGCTCGCCAGAATCGGGCTACGGGCGGCCAAACGAGGCGCGGCTGGGCTCGTTCGAACGAGTCGAACGAGCCGCGTCGAATCGCGGCGGTAGCGTCGCCGGAATCGGCCGGAGTTGGCCGGAACATCATCGGCGGCGGCGACGGCGTTCGGGCGAGCACGGCTACGCGGCTACGGCGAGCTAACGAGCTAACGGAGCTCACCGGAGAGCTCTACGGAGCACCCGGATCACGGCTGGCTACGGGCGATGGCTCGAGCGGCTCTGCTTTGAGCAGAACGCCGGCAATGGCGCCGTCGAGCTCGGGCTAAACGGCAACGGCCACGGGACGGCCAGCAGAGCGAGAGGGAAAAGGGGGAGTCGGCGCGGGTGCTCACCGTGCGGCTCAAGGAGGCCGGCGACAGCTTAGGCGCGCAGGAGGTGGCCGGAGACGACGTGGATCGCCGGCGACAGAGAGGGTGACGCCGAGCTCGATCCCGTCCGCGTGGTCCTCCCCGACTCAAATGGCGAGGCGCAGCCGACGTGGTCGAGGACGGCGAGGCCTCCAGACACGGCGGAGGGAGGCGGGGACGATGTTGGCCGCGGCGGAGACTAACGACGGCGACGACATCGTACTGGAGAGGGAGAGGGAGAGCTTGAGCGAGCGAGAGAGAGAGGGGAGGAGTGGCGAGGCGTCCAGGGGGAGTGGACGAGGCTCGTCCTTATCCTCCCCGCGTCGGTGGCGTCGCGGTGTCGCCGTTCGGCCGGTGAAGGTGCGCGCGGCCACGGCGCGCTCGACACGGCGAGAGAGAGAGAGAGAGAGAAGGAGAGGAGGGAGAAGGGCCGGCTGGGCTGGGCCGAGTGCACTGTGCACTTAGGCCCAGCCGGTTAGGCCTTTTATTTTTATTTTTCTGTTTTATTTTTACAGAAGACTTAGAAAAATAAATGAGCTGCCCAAATGCATTTTGTAAAATGTGATATTGCTCCACATAATTACTATGCTTTATTCTGCTCTGCCACAAAAAGTTTGGGCAATTTTGGATTCCATTTGAATTTTTTTTAAATGGAAATGGCATTTAAAGTGCTGTTTTTGCACTGTTTTAATGCTCTAGCCCAATTTAGGAAAATAGGTGATGTTATTTTTCTTCACATTAAATTGTTTTGGAATTTTTGCAACAACATGAACTATTTTCCAGCAATTTTGGAGCAACTTCAAACTTCACTTTGAATTTGAATTGAATTCAGTGGAGGAATTTGAAACGAGATATTTATCCAACATGATTATCATTGCAAATCACAGTAGCTTAGCATCATCATGATGGATTACTGTTGCTCATTTACATAGGGGTGTTACACACTTTTTCCCGCAAAACAAAGACAAACTAGGGGGGGGGGGGGCTTTGCCGGAGTCCGGACATCAGCCACGTAGGACTCCGACACCCCCGGTCCACTATATTCCCCATCCCGGTCTCATTTTCTTCCAATCCGCCTCTTCTCCCCCCTTGCTCTGCATCCGCACCTCCTCCTCCGAAGCCGTCGATGTACCTCTCCGGCCGGCACACATGCATTGCCGGATCTCCGCAACCAGCACTGACGCGCCCGCTCGCCTTTTACGACAGTGTCGTCCACCCAGGACCCGTCCGTAGGCAGGTACACTCCGCCCCCCTGTCGAATTCGTCCATGGCGGTCACCACGCCTGGTAGGTGTTCTGTCAAATGCCATTGAGCTTATATTCGAACGCCATGTCGTTTTTTTTAGAGTACGAAGAATGGCGGGGTACTCGACCATGGAGGATGAGTTGTTGTGCGATGCGTGGTTGGCCGTATCCGCGGATTTCATAGGTAGGAGCAGATGAGGGCCGTTCTGACAGCGCGTGCATGATTCGTTTCATGCGTGAAAGCACATTGCGCCCTACGACATGCACATCATCCATGATCGCAATGTGAGGTCGTTATCGTATTAATGGTACACCCTCCAGACCAGCGTCACCAAGTTTTGTGGCGCGGTTAATATGTTGGAGACAAGGTAGCCATTGTGCGCGGCAGCCGCAGAGATCATAAGTTTTGCTTCTTGCTCAACTTGTTTGTTGATTGATTCATTCATCCAATGTTGCTCTACACATTGTGTAGTCCGTACGCGCTGCTGTGATGTACCATAGGACAGAGGGACGGCCATTTACGTACATACACTGATGGATGAAGCTGAAGGGGCAGTATGTGTGAGACGACATGATACATTCATGAAAAACTAGTTGAACATCCGGTTAATCTCGTTGAATTTGAATTATTGATGTACTAGACTATATTTGCATTCATGAAAAACTTTGATGAAATCCGTTACGTTTGCATGAATTTCGTCCAGTTAGTTCAAATAGTGATTGAAATGTATGCGGACAACGTTGGATGGCCGGCTTCCACATCCGTGTCCACGGACTGATCCCCTATCCATGAACGGATGCCGAAGTAAATTTACAGGTCATCGTTGGAAATGCCCTAACATACGCGCGCTGGGTTGCGGTCACAAGCTTAGGTCCAGGGAAAGCCCGCGCAGTGCCAAAGATCTCCTGCACAGCAGCTGGCCAGTTCACTTAAAATTCGATTGCTATTGACACAAGTTCTTGCAGCATAGCGGCTCATCACCACCTTCCTAGATATCGAAATCGAAGTGAGCTGTAAGGAGAAAAAACTGGGGAATTAGATGGATGCAAAGAAGGTAACAGGACTGCAGACCCCAACGATACCAAGTGAGCTGGCAGGATACAGCATACTCGGAAGAAGCAAAACCCCTAATAGTAAAAGGAAGCAGTTTCCATGCCGGATCTCAGTTTCGATTACCGTCTCCCAAGGCCGGTAGTAAAAGTAAAAGTAAAAGTAAAAGCAAAAGCACCACGCCATGCATCTTTGTTTTTAAACAAAGGCTGCAGACATGGTAGTATTAGTAAACAAACCATAAGGCCATGCATAGGTAACATCGTACTAGTAATCATGAAAAAGTACTGATGAAATCTTAAGACACGTGATTGATGAAATAACGAAAAAGGAAGACAATTTGTGCAATGTAGGAGATCCACACCAACAAATACATACACATATAGTTGCAGAAATACTAGTGATCCAGCACGACTCAACCAATAAAGTTAAATGAAAATTATCACAAGCAATTCCTCTAAAAGAATACTAGAAAAGTTAACTGTCACTAAATCGAGTCACCCAAAAAATACATGGAAAACATTTGGCAGTCGGTATCTTCAAAAAAGAGAAGAAATAGGATTACCATGCTTCAATTTTATTTATTTTATTGAATCAAACACTGAGATACTTTATGTTCATAGATCCGAGCGTTGCAATGGATCCAGGATCTCAAACGGAAGACACCACAAGTTCTAAATTCTGAAGGTGTGATTGTCCTTACATACCTTGTGTGAACGAACATTAAAGAATTTTTGAAGAAAAAAAAAATCATCTTCCATATCTAGCACACATTTTCTTTTTTGCTACAATAGTTGTTTTCACGCACCCTACTCCTGCCAGGAACTCCGTGATGCCGAGTAGAAACACTCACATGATCTGTACACCTAAGCAAAAAAAGAGAAGTTATTCCTTTAATGCATTATTTTTTACAACTGCATAGATGATAATAAAACCGACAGATGACTAACCAGCATTTATGAGGAAACATAAAACGTCGGGAAGCAAAAAACAATTTCAGGTCTATTCTGCAGTAGCTTGGCAAAATCTTCGCCATAAAAGGGTGGCATATTTTTGCTACACATCTTATCAAGTCCATCCGTTCGATCATTTTCAGAAGTCATTTAGATTGTAACTTTACACAAGCATCCTATTAGCTAAAGTGTAAAGCCTACCTCCAGCAGGGCCCTACATGGATCCTATTTATGAACTACAACTCAATTTCCCCGATGAATCGAGGATAACTGCAATGCGAAGGTGTGGACATAGTTCCTTTAGCCACCAATTTCATGAAAATGTCAGATAACACCAACGATAAATCAGTTAAATGATAGACTATTCAGACGCCTAACAATGGGATTATGCGGCCATAAGGCAAGACCAAAGTTATGCATTTGTTCAATCTAAAATTTCTCATCATGAAAAGCGACATCTTGATCACCCCCGAAAGGAAGACAGCCATAGAAACAGGAGGATCTCAGAATGCTAAAGAACCTAGATGGAACAAAGTTCTTGTGAGCATGAAATAAACTCTATCTCAGCAGGCAAAACATAAAAAATGCTGCAATTAACTAGGACGAAAACATACATGGACTCACAAGAAGCTACATAATTACCGTAACACATCCTCTAGCAGATCACATGATCAGGAACACTTGACAAATGTTGGAATGCAAATATAACTATAACGATATAAGCAACAATAGTGGATTTTACTTTGAAGATGCACCCAGCAGACCACCAACAAAAACAACAAAGCCTTTAGTCTCGAACAAGTAGGGGTAGACTAGAGCTGAAACCCATAACATCTCGAAACCAACTCATGGCTCTAGCACGTGGATAGCTGATTTCCACGTATCCCTATCAATGGCTAGTTCTTCGGTGATATTTCAGTCATTCAGATCTCTCTTTACAGACTTCTCCCATGTCAAGTTTGGTATACCCGACCTCTCTTGACATTATCAGCACGCTTTAGCCGTCCGCTATGCACTGGAGCTTCTAGAGGCCCACGCGGAATATGCTCAAACCATCTGGGCGATGTTGGACAAGCTTCTCTTCAATCGGTGCTACCCCAACTCTATCTCGTATATCATCATTTCGGACCCGATCCTTTTTTGTGTGGCCACACATCCATCTCAACATGCGCATCTCCGCTACACCTAACTGTTGCACATGTCGCCTTTTAGTCGGCCAACACTCAGCACCATACAACATTGCGGGTCGGATCGCCGTCCTATAGAACCTGCCTTTTAGCTTTTGTGGCACTCTCTTGTCACAAAGAACGCCAAAAGCTTGGCGCCACTTCATCCATTCGGCTTTGATTCGATGACTGACATCTTCATCGATATCACCATCCTTCTGCAGCATTGACCCTAAATATCGAAAGGTGTCCTTCTGAGGTACCACCTGCCCATCAAGGCTAACCTCCTCCTCATGCCTAGTAGTACTGAAAGCGCACCTCATGTACTCAGTTTTAGTTCTACTAAGGCTAAAACCTTCCGATTCCAAGGTTTGTCTCCGTAGGTCTAACTTTCTATTAACCCCCGTCCGACTATCATCGACTAGCACCATGAGATATCTCCTTGTATATCCCTTGTGACCTCATCCATCACCAAAGCAAAAAGATAAGGGCTCAAAGTTGACCCTTGGTGCAGTCCTATTTTAATCAGGAAGTCATCAATGTCACCATCACTTGTTCGAAAACTTGTCACAACATTATCGTACATGTCCTTGATGAGGGTAATGTACTTTGTTGGGACCTTGGATCCCAGCACATGACATTCCACGATATCTTATCGTAGGCCTTCTCCAAGTCAATGAACATCGTATGCTGGTCCTTCTTTTGCTCCTTGTATCTCTCCATAAGTTGTCGTACCAAGAAAATGGCTTCCATGGTCGACCTCCCAGGCATGAAACCAAACTAATTTTTGGTCACGCTTGTCATTCTTCTTAAGCGATGCTCAATGTCTCTCTTCCATAGCTTCATTGTATGGCACATCAGCTTAATTCCACCGTAATTAGTACAACTTTGAACACACCCTTTGTTCTTGAAGATTGGTACTAATATACTCCGCCTCCATTCTTCCGACATCTTATTTTCTCAAAAAATGAGGTTGAAAAACTTAATTAGCCATACTATCGCTATGTTTCTGAGGCCTCCACACCTCAATGGGGATACAGTCAGGGCCCATCGTCTTGCCTCCTTTCATCCTTTTTAAAGCCTCCCTGACCTTAGAATCCTGGATTCGCCGCGCAATACACCTATTGATATCATCAAAGGAGTGATCCAGTTCAATGGTAGAGCTCTCATTCTCTCCATTGAACAGCTTGTCGAAGTACTCCCGCCATCTATGCTTAATCTCCTCGTCCTTCAACAGGAGCTGATCTGCTCTGTCTTGGATGCATTTGACTTGGTCGACATCCCTCGTCTTCCTCTCTCGGATCTTGGCCATCTTATAGATGTCCCTTTCGCCTTCCTTCGTATCTAAGCGTTGGTAGAGGTCCTCATACGCCCGACCCCCCCTTGCTTCACTCAAAGCTCGTTTTGCGGTCTTCTTTGCCACCTTGTACTTCCCTATGTTGTCTGCACTCCTATCCAGGTGTAGACGTTTGAAACAGTCTTTCTTGTCCTTAATAGCCTTCTGGGCATCATCTTTCCACCACCAGGTATCTTTAGCTTCGCTTCTACTTCCCATGGTCACTCCAAACTCCTCTGAAGCCACCTTATGAATGCAAGTCGTCATCTTCATCCACATATTGTCTGCATCACCTCCTTCCCAAGGGCCCTCTTTAATGACCCTCCATCTCCTTGAAAGCCCGAGCTACCTCCTCCTTGAGCTTCCACCACTTCGTTCTAGTGACTTTGGCGCGCTTATCCCACTGGACACGAATCCAAAAGCGGAATTCAGCCACCACGAGCTTATGTTGAGGGACAACAGTCTCTCCAGGTATCACCTTACAATCTAGGCAAGCACGCCTGTCTTCTCTTCTCGAGAGGACGAAATCAATCTGGCTAGAGTGTTGACCACTACTAAAAGTCACTAGATGTAATTCTCTTTTTTTAAAGAGGGTGTTAGCTACGATCATGTCATAGGCTAGAGCGAAGCTTAAGACATCTACTCCTTCTTGATTCATGATGCCATAGCCAAAGCCTCCATGCACCCCTTCAAAACCTGTGCTAGATGTACCCACGTGGCCATTGAAGTCTCCTCCTATGAAGAGCTTCTCGCCAATAGGTACACTCCTAACCATGTCCTCCAGGCCTTCCCAGAACCCCCTCTTGGTGTTCTCATTGTGGCCTACTTGTGGGGCATACACGCTGATAACATTAAGAACTAAGTCCCAACTACCAGCTTGTCCAGGATAATCCGGTCCCCACGCCTCTTGACGTCTACCACTCCATATTTGAGGCTCTTGTTGATCAAGATACCTACTCCATTTCTGTTTGCAGTTGTTCCCGTGTACTACAACATGAAGCCGGTATCCTCCACCTCTTTCACCTTCTGTCCCCTCCATTTGGTTTCTTGGACGCAAAGGATATCAACAACTCTCCTCATCGATGTATCAACTAGCTCCCGTAGCTTACCTGTCAGGGACCCTACCTTCCAGCTACCTAAGCAGATCCTACTAGGCTTGGCTAGCTTCCTTACCCTTTGCACTTATCGAGTCAAATGTGAAGACCGTTGCTCATTTTTCACTACCCCCGGGCGTCGATGTAGCAAGTCACTAAGGATGCGACAACCCAATCCTTGCTCACTTGTCACCGTATCCAAATCAAGATACGGCGCGCCACCAAGGGGGTGACGGCCCGGCCCTTGCCCATTTGACACCACAACCGGGTTCCGATATGGCGCGTCGTTAAGAGGGTTACTCCCCATCGTGATACAAAATGCACAAATTCAAAGATATCAATTTTTAGAATCTGATTTTACTTCCATTTTGAAAGAGTTAAGAAGGAATAGGATAACAAAGACATGCTCAATAAGCACACAAGATGATGAGCATGATCTCAAAAGAAACGCAAATACTAATATGACTCGATACCCTTCTATTCTCTTGGATCCTCACCCTGGAGGCTTCGCCCGATGCTGCTCAATAGCTTCCAGCATCACAGACTGGCACATGCCGGCGCGGCCTTGATCTCCATACTAACGCCAGCTCCACTATCCCCTGGTTAAACCCCTGTCAGCTTCTCCCTCACCGGACGGTACCATCAATTCAATGCTGAGTCTCGACCATTTTACTCTTGACCCAGCTCTACCCTCTCTCATCCTATAGAAGGATTTGGGACTGGGGAATTCCATGGCTTCATCCCTCAATGCTGCCTCTCACCACCTCACACATGGCAGCAATTAATACTTCTGTAGTGTTAGTAACAAGTCGAAGCAACTATCTATTGGAGACCTTTTACTTTGCACAAAATGGTTCATTCTCTCTCTTCCTAGTAACAAGCTAAGTAATAGCTTGTGAAGATGCTCTTGGTGTGCAACTAAACCTAAATTTGCAAGGGAAATTGCAAACCTTCTGGTTAAGGTTGGATGGATAATTTGGATTCTGCAAACTCATGCTTTGTAGTAGTAAAGAGGTATAGATACAGAAAATAAAAACAGAGACCATGTTGCTCATATTGATGCAAATACAAGTTCTTTCTCTTGCAAATAAATAAATAATAGAGAAGGCCACATATGCAAAGTAGAACAAGTCGCATTAATGTTCTCTATATTATGCAACAATGAAATAGCCACACCTGAATACAAACTAGGTGCTGGGTAAACAATGTTCTTGTATTGTTAGCTTCAGGCCTACACGAACTAAGAGCAATCAAAAGGCACTTCGACTAATTTCTAGCTCATCCACTATTCAGTTGGCTGGAATGTACCTGCAATATTCAGAATCAGCATCGGCCCTTAGTCCATGTAGTGAGGTGTTGTTTGGACAAAAAGCTCCTCATCTTCTTCATCATCATCGTCTTCGTCGGCACCTACCCAGTTGCTTGGGTGATGCTGCGAGCGGGGGTTATCAACCACAACTTCTGTAGCAAAACAAAAAGCCAGTCAGGTGAAAATTCAGTGCCAACACAAATCTATGCATTTGATTTCTATGGGTGTTTGCTGAGATAGTTAACCAGGAGGCTCTTCCAAGTGATCCATTTGCACAGGCTGCTCTCTGTAGTATAAACTAGTTAAGGAAACAAGTTACCAGAAGTAGGATAGCAGAAATAACTTACGACTCAGATCTTACAACTCCCCAGTTCTGACTCACAACAAATGAAAAATCTGCATTAACATCAAATATGTTGACATGATTTGCCAGTTACTTGTAGGAATTAATAAATGGTCGGTATATGATTCTTTTAGTGGAGTTTGTATATGAACTAATTGCAGTAACCAGATGTATTTGATTGCATCGTCAGTAATCATTCTCCACTAAGTCTCTACAAGATGATTTCTTTTTGGACTCGACATCTTATATCAAAAGTCACCATTTCTCAAATTGGAACACTATTTATCAGCGTATCTCCTACAAATAGAGTATATTACCATTGGTATGGCTGTAATTTCACTCCTAACACAAGTTCAAATTACCTTAAAAGATGTTATGGTTTGAACTAGCTGAAATGGAGTAGATACCCCAAAACTCTGAGGAAGATAGGTTAGTGAAGCGAGGGTTTGTCTGTGTAGTTCTACAACATGTGGTCCCGAAAGATTCCATGTTGAGGGATGCTGGTATAGTGGTACTTCCTCCGTCCCAAAATATAGTGTGTATTATAATTTTTTCCGAGCCAAAACTTGTAAACATTGACCAAGTTTAGAGGAAAAATATCAACATCTAAAATGCCAAATCAATATCATTAGATTCATAATAAAATATATTTTCATATGGACTATAGTTGGTATTGTAGATATGGATAATTTTCTAAATAAACTTGGTCAAAGTTTGTGAACATTGACTTACGCGAAAACCAATGTGCACTATATTATGGGACGGAGGGTGTATTATAATCCCAACTAAAGCATATCTCAACTATACTAGCTCAAATTCCTAGAGAGGACAGGGAAATGACTTCTGTTATTGTGTCTGATTAGCTAATTTGATAGCTGCAAGGAGATATGCCAGATATATATCTGCAAGTCCTGACTTTTGTGGTACCAAATTATATCACTAAAATAAATAATAATAAGTAAAGCGACTTAATAGGATACATATAGTTTGCGTTATCTGTCACTGGTAGCTTGCAGGGAGCATTGGTATTGGGAAGCACTGATGTGTCATTTAGTGCGTTAGCTCTTCCATTTCTCTCCTTCTGGGCACGATTTTCTGCGTTAGCTTCAAAGCTTTTGGGAGTAACACCTGTTTAAGAAAGTTTGCTTATTTTAGATAGCTTTGATGATAGATGAACAGGACAGTGCTAGGATTAAGAGATCAAAGGAACTTTCTAGCACCAGCAGGTTTGATTACACCCAGGCATGTGAAAGTCCATGCACTGTGATCTGACATTGACCTCACAAAAGTGTTCAACTGGTCATGATGTTTCATACAGGCGCTTTGGCCGTGTCTCTTCTCATCAGATCACAATGGTGCATAGTTCAGTGTAGGAATGCATGCCTGGAGTGTGACCATATCGATGGCTAACAAGAACCTTTTGCCAAAATGATACACACCTGAAAGCTCTGACCATATTCTTGTATGGTTTGAGACATTTTCTGGAACTGGTGATGGTGCAGCAGCGGCAGCCCTTGGTTCTTCTGCATGATGTGCTGACGTAGGTGGCTGCTGAGGAACACTGCCATCATTTAGTTGTGATACAAGCATAGTGGCTAGAACTAGAGTTACATCGAAATTAGAACTTGATCCATCATCGAATCCAAATCTTGGAGCCAACAGGACAGGTCTGCAATTCAAACGAAGCCTCATTGGTCATGGGGACCAGTCAGAAAACATAACCAAATTCAACAAGTAAACTACTTACTCGCCAGCCTTCTGATAGAATAGGAGAATATCAACCTCACATCCTTCACAAAATGTTAAAAATGCCTAGATTGAAAGAACAGAAAATATATCTGTCAGATTTGTGCAGTCACAGGTACCAGACCAGAAGACAGAGCCATCAATTGCCAAACCCTTCTTGTGTTGTTTTAGAAAGCAGAAATGAAGATAGCATTTCCTATTCTGAGCTCGACTACAAGTGAGGACACACACATACAGTTACTTCCTGAAACCATTTCTACTTCTACAAACAACTATTCCTTGACTTGTTTAAAGGCAAATAAGTTCCAATTAATTTCCCATTTCAAAGGAGACATTACCTTATTTCTTTTAAAGTTGACGATCTAAATCTTTTGCCATGAAGAGAGAAGAACAAATCATAGAATCACCTTCAATTCTTTCACCCCAAATGTGACATCTACGGGATCACCAGCATGCTCATACTCCAAGAACTCCTCTGCTGGATCGATCCACAGTTGTGTGTGCAGCCTACTGTCGTAGTCATCTGCAATTCCCAAACCACGTCACAGTTGACAACCCATAGAAATTTCACCACCACGCTACGCTAAGCACACCAAAGGAAGGGAACCTTTACCTTTGGTCGGGTCGATGTAGCTTAGGAGCTCGACTGCCTTCCCCCCAGTGCCATCATCGACGCCAGGCAACCCTGCAGCAGGCTCGGTGGCAATAACGGTGAGCTCCTGCAGCGAGGACTGGAAATTGGAGAGCAGGCGCGTGAGGTCCCGTGGCCGTATGGCGAGGCGGCTGGGGAAGCCGTTGCGGTCGAGCGCCAGAGTCTGCACATCGGACTCCGCGCTGCACGAGATCCGGTGCGTCTTCTTACGCCCTTAGACAACACAACACGCGAGAAGGCACATCATCAGCTCAGAGCGGCAAATTTGGGGAAAGAGCCGAAACGGCAAAATTGGCGGGAAAACAGGGAAAATGCGCGCCGATGTTGACAAAAAATGGGGAAATTCTGAGCACGTCAATGGCAAAACCCTAGAGGGAGGGAGGGGCTGGGAACATGTACCGCTGAGGCAGTGGATGACGAACTCGAGCTTGGACGCTTGGGGGTTTGGGAGCGAAGCGTTGAGGCGGTCGATCGCGGAGGTCGGCGTGCGGAGCACGGCGAGGACGGACTTGAGGAGGACGCTGCACTGGAGCGGCGTGGATGAGGGCGCGGCGGCGTCGGCGTCGGCGGGGAGGTGGAAGTGGTCGAAGAAGTCGCGCGTGAGGGAGACGGAGGCGAACGCCGACCGCGAGCTGTTGAGCGTGTGCAGCTCCAGCTGAAAGCCGGACGCGAAAACATGAGATTAGAAATGGTCAGAACCGCCGGTGAGGAATGGCAGGTGTGGGCTGCGAGGAGACGGCGCACCTTGTCGGGGTAGGCCTGGAAGACGAGGTCGGAGCCGATGCGGGCGAGGCAGGTGACGCACCGGGAGAAGGTCCGCAGCGCGCCGCCGCTCATTGACAGCTCCATGGCCGGTCCGGTGGCCCGTCGCGTTTGGTTTTTTTTTTTTTTTTTAGAGGTGCCCGTCGCGTTTGGTGGTTTGGGGAGAAGAGGAGGAGCGGGAGGGAAAACGGAAAGGAGGGAGCGACGTGGTCTTTGGAGTATATTGGGATGGGGCCCAATAACAGCACGCTACGGCCCATGGAAGCTGCATTGCAAGCGCTGTCTCGCTGCCGGTGGGTCCACGACAGGACGCTAGGGTTTACGAGCCCTCCCTCTCGCCGCTCCTGCTATAAAGTCCTGGCCTCACACCCCCTTGCGCCGCCGCCGCATCAGCTTCTCTTCGTCCTCCCGCAGCCTCCTCGAAGAGATCAAGGTGCGTCCCTCTCTGCCTCCCCAGGCACCTCCTTTCGGTAATCTGTTGCTCGATCTTGTATGTCCACCTAACTGCGTGTTCGTCGATTCGTTCCCATCCTGCGTGTTCATGTCTTTTCTTGTCACTATATTATTGTTAGCGCCGTAGTACTTGGTCAGGATCTATGGCTAGCCTATTATGCGATGCTTTGCATAGTTTCGTCCCTGTAACCGCAAGATGGAGCAACTATACTGCTGGATTTGTGGTTAAGCGCGAGCTTGTGTTCCAGATCCAGTCATTAGTTTCGTGATTAAGTAGCAATCGATTCATGCCATTTGTTAGGGTGCATAAGAATTTCTGTTGATGTCGCTAGATTCTTGGACACAAGGTTGTGGCGAGACAGAACTGACCTCCCATGACCTCGAGCTTTCAGCTTTCCTCTTGTGCTTAGTTTGTGCCTCAACTGTTTCTTCTGCACTTTGCAGTCGCTGTTGTGCCACTCCCCCTCCAGCCGCCACCATGCAGAACGAGGTGGGTGACATGGTGGACCTCTACGTCCCCAGGAAGTGGTATGTCTCATGCACACTCTCTTTAGTCTGATGGTGTATGTTTTACGTTGGTGGACGTGTGCTAATCATTTTCTTCTGGTTCTTGCAGCTCGGCCACCAACAGGATCATCACGGCCAAGGACCACGCCTCTGTCCAGATCAACATTGGTCACGTTGATGAGAATGGCCTCTATGATGGCCGCTTCACCACCTTTGCTCTCTCTGGATTCGTCCGTGCTCAGGTAATCATCTTTGTTGTATTGATTGAGTGAAATACATGTCTGATCACAAGTTTACTATCATCAAATTACTATATTCAGTGATCATGTTACTGTTGATGAATAAGCTTAGTTCTGACTTCTGAGTTGTCATGTTATCTGATTCAAATGGTTGCTCATTATTATCATGTTATTTGCTTTGGTTATTGATAAATTGAATTCAAAGTGTCAGAGTGCACACTAACTAATAATTACTGTAACTGTTTTGATGTGAGTACATTTATGTCTTGTAATACATTCATCACTGGGCTCTTACCTTGTTTTGTTTTGGCAGGGTGATGCTGATGGCTCCCTGGACAGGCTGTGGCAGAAGAGGAAGGCTGAGATCAAGCAGCTCTAGATGTTGCTCGTAGTTTTACCTGGAACTTGTTTCCTTCCCATGTCTACCTAGCTCTTGGATGTCCGTGGATGGTTTCAGTTGCTACTATGGAAGTTAAGACTTGATGTCACCTGGCCTGGTTTCTTGTGAACATGTTTTGAGTTTAATCTGTGTTGAATGCTTGATATATGTCCCTTATCTCGTTGCTTAATGTTATACTGACGATTTGGCCCTTATTTTACTGTTACAATATGACCTTGTAACTTACAAGTGTTCATGAGTTTTTGTCCCTGATCTTGTAATTCTTAGGTCGCAATGCATGCTAACAACCGTAGCACAAGTAACCCCAAATGTTTTGCCATTCACAAATGTTTTGACATTGATGATTCGTGAGCCCTGGACACCACAACTTCCCTTTTGGCAATTGAAATTCGTGGCCTCAGACGCTGCACTTGGGCCTATCTTATTCCATCACACTATTTACATTCTTCTAGCAGATGATTATACAATCATTCATATGGATACGGGCTTAGTTAATTTGCTGGCACCTTGTTATCCGCTGTAAACGGCTTGCGAAGAAACTCTTGTGCTATCTTGCCGTTTGCTCCTTCAGGGAATAAGCCACAAGGGACGTGCTCGTTGCCGGTGAGGTAGAGGATACTGAGCAACTCGGCTGGTGTCCGGGCGTAGGAGAGCGAGTCCCTGTCGGCGGAGAGCACGTTGGTACAGATCTTCCCCTCGGCACCGAGCTCGGGAGGCACGGTGAGCCCCTCATCCTTCACCCCGCACTTGCCCAGCTGGTTTCTCGTCGCGGAGATGCGATCGGTGAACTCTGCCACGGTGATCCCCTTGTAGGGTGGCACGGTCTCAGTGCTTCCGCTCGAAGAGCAGAGCGCGGAAGACGGCGTCCTGCCCCGCCTCCACACCTAGCAACCCTGCAAGAAGCTGCAACAAATACAATGGCGTCGTTGTTACCAACTACAAATAATGTCGACGTGCATGGATACGATGTTGGATGGTTGGTTTGATTACGTGTTTAGTCTGGTAGCCGTCGATGATGGGGTTGGTGCCGGTGTAGCCGTTGATGCCCAGGTAGGGGATCACGTAGGACGCCAGCAAGAAGTTGAGGCTGTGGATGTAGGGGTCGAAAGGAGGGTTTAAATGGTAACCAAATGCTTGGTCCATGACCCTTGCAAAGTTGTTGGCACTCAGGTCGATCTTTGGCCTGGGGAACCCACCCACTGTGTTCTGGATGGCCCAGCGACCAAAATGAACGGCAACATATGGATTTTCAGTACCAACTTGCTTCCATCTAATAAGTGGATTTTGATCCTCAAAAAAAAAAGTGGATTTTCAACGTAATAATCAAGTAATAGCGGTAAAATGCTGTAATCGTTGCGTGCAGAGACCTCAGGTGCCCGACTTCTTGAAGGCCGAACTCCTCGGCGATGCGCCATGTCGCCTCGTCGAGGTTGGCTTTCATGGCGCCCACCGGAGGCGGCCCCCCCAACGTCAGGTTCGGCGCGATCTGGTCAAGCCCTTTGCCGAACGCCGCGTGGAGGAAGAACTCGGCCTCGGTGTACTCGAGGTTCAGCGCGAACTGCATCGGGTCGACATCGTACGGGAACACCGGGACCGGAACGCGCGGAGCCGGTGGCTGGCAATGAGGCCCGCCGCAGTCCGAGGTTTCCACTGACGCCTTGGCCGGAGGGCAGGTAGGGTCGACCTCGACCGCATGGCCGGATGGTGCCCTGCATGAACAGGCCAGGACTAGTTGGAGGAACAAGAGCAGGAGAGGAGTGTGGGTGCGAGATGATGCCATTGCCATCCTAGTTAGTTAGCTCGAGGTTTAAGCATCCGAGGATGCTGGGCTGAAGGTGTGTGGTGTCATCTTTGCTAAATTTATAGCACGTCCAACAATCTGGAAGCTGCCCTTCTGAAACAAACAAGTAGCTAACTACCGTTCTTTGACTCTGATTGTTGCCGAGGTTACCTCCTGCTGCAAGGTAACATTGTGCGTGAGAAATCTAGATGGCTGACGCTTGGAGCTATCTGGAAATGGATTACCTGTCGAAGCCAAGAAGTGAGACTCTCAGAAATATCACTTTCTACAGAGTCCAGATGCTTCACTTCAAATTGGATTGCCATGGTTCCAAAGCATCGTCTCAATTTTCTTCAGCCTATCTCTGCATCACCCGTATGCAGGCCGCAGATGCTATTTTGACGGTGAGAGGTGAGTTTCCGCGGATCACTTCGTCAAATTTTTATACACGGCAGTTTTTAATGTGGTTGTTGTCAGGGTGTCCAGAGAATTTAAGCTTTTCCTCTCTTTTTTTTTGCGGCGGTAAAAGAGTTTTATTCCATAGATGCAGAGTTAAAGTCAGCTGGCAAAAACTCAGCGATACAAGGTGGGCAATTCTGTAGCCAACAAGCTGTGCTACACTCTACTCTCCCATGGTTTGCCAGGCGATCTGCTACTCTGTTTTGATCTCTAGAAATTTTCATAGGAAAAAACTCTCTACCAGCTAAGAGGTGCTTAATCTCCGTGACTAAATGACCATAAGCCGATCGATCAAGAATATCCGAGGACAATGAAGAAAGTGCCGTCGAAGAGTCAGATTGGATTACCACAGGAAGGTCTGATCGCTCCAAAGCTAGCGCTAGACCCTCCCTAATTGCATGTAGTTCCGCTTCGAGAGCATCGTTGCAGAAGAAGAGGTGTCGATAAGCAGCAAAGATCAAGCTTCCATCCGAATTCCTGAGGACCATCCCTGAACCTGCAGTCCCGTCTGAGGAGAACGAACCATCGACCGAAAGGGCGACCCATCCCGCAGCAGGAGCAGGCCATGATCTAGCCGACGCAGTTTCCTTGTTCCTGGGTTCTAACCACCCCTCTCCCTCTACCATTTTACCTTTGATCATCTCCTCCGTGTTGTGCTTTTTTGCATGCCATAAAGAGTTCAGATAGCTATTCAAAAAGTCGACTGAGATTTCTACCGGAACTTGGTCCTTTCCATGCAATAAATCATTCCGCAAATTCCATACTCTCCATATTAAAATCAGCACCATGTCACGTACCCTCTCAGTGCAGTTTGCTAGCACATTGAGCAGCCATTCCTCCCCAGTATTTACTAGACGTTCGTTGCTTGGGATTGGTCATATCCTCCTCATTCCTTCCCAGAGTTGCACTGCTTCCTTGCATGCCACCAAAGCGTGGAAGGAGCTCTCATCTTCGACACCACACAACGGGCAAGTTGCACGCGTTCGAAGGTGTCTATATTGCATGCACTTAAAGGTAGCAAGAGCACCAATCGCCGCCTTCCATGCCATTACTTTCATCTTTTGCGGGACAGTGGCTTGCCAGATAAGGTTCCAAATCGGTCGTGTATCATCAGGTTGAGCACTAGAAGCACCATTAGAAAAGGCTTCCTCATGGTTTTGCATAGCTAGATGATAGGCACTCCGAACTGTGAAGCATCCACTTTTCTCCGGATGCCAGGCAAGAAAATCATCTTGCTGTCTCGGAGACGTACGAATCTTACGAATTTGCAGCACATCCATAGGCCAAAAGTGCTCATTAAACAGCTGAGTATTCCAAATACCATTGTCATTCATGAAGTCAGAAACTCGGTTCAAACGACAATTCCTCTTTGGAGTGATCGGTTTGAAGGAAGGACCACAAGGGATCCATGGGTCTCGCCAAGTACGAATCTGGGTACCATTACCCACCCCCCAAATAATCCTTTTTTTAAGCAATTCAAGACCATGCTCGATACCACGCCACACCGCAGAGACGTTGCCAGCAAAAACCATGTCCATCAAATTCCCATTGGGATAGTATTTTGCACGCAGAAGTCGTGCACACAAACTGTCCGGAGACTCCAGAAGGCGCCAAGCCTGCTTGGCTAGCAAAGCTTGATTAAACTCACGCATATCACGGAAGCCCATGCCTCCTTTAGATTTTGGCATGATCATTCTATCCCAACTTAGCCATGACATTTTCCTTTTACCTCTTTCAACGCCCCACCAATATTGCCTCATTAAGCGAGTCATCTCATCACAAACAGCGGCCGGTAACCGAAAGACACTCATTACGTATGTCGGAATTGCTTGGGCAACAGACTTAATTAGAATCTCTTTGCTTCCAGATGACATATATTGTTCACTCCAATCCACCAGTATTCTACTGAGTCTCTCCAGAATAGATTCAAAACGACCCTTGTGCATTCTTCCATCCGGAACGGGAAGCCCTAGATACTTTGGATCAAACACTTCCTGAGAAACTTGCAAAATTGTTTTCACCTCATCAATAATAGCCGCCGAACATTTCTCAGGGAAAAGGATGGAACACTTAGAAGGGTTAATAAGTTTCCCCGTCGATGTCGCATATGTGTTCAACAAACCTTTCACCACTGACGCCTGCTGATCAGAAGCTCAAAAAAAATAGAAGTGAAACATCCGCGAAAAGCAGATGGGATATAGGTGGTGCCTTCCGGCAAATTTTCACCAGTTCTAATCCATCCTCGACAATTGCCTTATTCACCAAGGCAGACAAGGCATCAGCAACAAACAAAAATAGGAATGGGGATAATGGATCACCTTGTCTAAGACCTCTGGATGGAGAGAAGGATTCCAATAGCTTGCCATTGAACTTAACAGAAAATTTAACCGAGCGCACGCAAGCCATCACATGAGAAACCCACTGCTGAGAGAATCCCCATTTGAGGAGGGCCTTCTCCAAGAAATCCCAATCAACTCGGTCATAAGCTTTAGATAGGTCCAGCTTATATGCACAAAAATCAGGGCCCCCCTCCTTCAGCGACTGAATATAATGAATGCACTCGAACGCTATAATTGAGTTGTCAGAAATAAGTCGCCCGGAAATGAAAGCACTTTGATTTTCAGAAATGAGATCGCACAAAAAAGGCCGCAGCCTATTAACCATACACTTTGACACGACTTTGTAAATCACATTGCACAGGCTGATTGGTAGAAAATCCTTTAGGCAAACTGGGTGTTGCACCTTTGGAATCAACACAATAGCCGTATCATTTACTCTAGCCGGCATAGATCCTATTTCAAAGAAATTTAGTACTGCGGCGATGACTTCCTCCTTTAGGACTAGCCAGTTTTGCTGAAAAAATCGCGCCGGAAACCCGTCGGGGCCGGGTGCTTTCAACGGTCCTATTTGAAATAAAGCATCAGAAACTTCCTTCTCAGTAAAAGGAGCCCCAAGTTTAACGTTCATCTCCTCAGTAACCTTGGGCACAATACAGTCCAGAACAGCCTCAGGCTGTAGGGTGGGATCCTTGGTATATACCTCCTTGAAATAGGACGAGGCCATCCGTTCCATGTCAGAGGGGGCAGAACACCATGACCCGTCTTCCTTCTTCAGGCGCTGGATATAATTCCTTCGAGCCCGCCAGACTGCTCGGCGGTGAAGGTACTTTGTGTTTCTCTCACCCTCCTGCAACCAAGTCACACGAGAACGTTGAAGCCACATCATCTCCTCCCGATAAAGGAGCTCGTCAAGTTGAAACATTTTATTACGGACAGTGCATGGTCAGCACTCCCCTGTTGGAGCACGTCCAACTCACCCCTTAATTTCTCAATCTCTTTCAAAACGTTATCAAACTTGTTCCTGCTCCATTCTTTTAGATCATGCATCAACTCCTTTAAGGACGACGCAACAGTACCCAGGTCACCATCTGGACGTTTAGTTGCCCACACATGTGCTACCACCTCCGGGAGTGAGGGATCCCTCTCCCACATTATTTCGTACCGAGGGCAAGCCCGGCGTCGCTGGTTATTTACTTCTAGAACCAGTTGCACAACAACGGGTAGGTGATCCAAGCGTGAAGATGCAAGATGCAGCACTCGAGCAAAAGGAAACAACTGCTTCCATGCCTCATCCGCACAAGTGCGATCAAGTCTCACACGAACATTTGCATTACCATGCTGCCCATTATCATATGTGAAGGGAGCACCAAGAAATCCAAGATCCCATAGTTCACAATCTGTCAGGGCATCTCGGAATGCTGTCATTTGATTTTCAGCACGCATGGACCTTGAGAAGTGCTCATGCTGTCACATAGCCTCGTTAAAATCGCCACACACCATCCAGGGGTCATCCGAAACACTCCGAAGCCTTCTTAGATGGTCCCACATCAAATGCCTGTTCTCCACGCATGGTTCTCCGTAGACAAAGGTACCTCTCCATCGAACACCACGGCTATTATCATCAATCATTACATCAATATATCGGGAACAAGAGTCAAGAACTGAAACTTGTAGAGATTCGTCCCAATAGAGAGCCAAACCACCACTCAGACCATTGCTTGAAACACCACAAAAACCTTTCAGACCCAGTCTCCACTTAATCTTCTGAACTTTGTTAGCATCTTGTCTTGTTTCACTCAAAAAGACAAGCTTTGGGGAGTTGGATTTTCCTTGTTTACAGTTTCCCATGGGGAACGCCTTTCCTTTGCTGGGAATCTTCAGGTATTTGACAACCTTGCCTGTAATGGCAGCCACATGCACCAGCTACCTTCCTGACTGGAATGAATCGCACACCACGCATTACTGGCCAGCTGATTTTACCTTGTGGTTAAGCTTCCAGCTGATGCGGTGGTTAAACTGCTACCTTTCCTTTTTCCCTTGGGGAAAAGCACAGGTTTGTTGGACAAGATGTCCCGCTTGATTCGGCCGGTCTAAAATTCGGCCGGTCCCCTAGCAGCCGCCCGATCCGACTGCGTGAGACCGTCTGATCCCCTGCCTCTGAGTCAGTGACTCCGTCTTCCATGTGCGGCTCCGGGAGGGCAACGGCCACCTTGCAGCCCCTCCGCTGCTTGCTCCCCGCCGCCTCGCAGCTCCTCTGTTGCCGACCGGTTGCAACTCCACCGTCGATCGGTTGCAACTTCCGCCATCGCCGCTCCATGGTTGCAGCACCCCCAATGCGCCGCCGTCGACGCTCGCTGCACGGGATTGCGCGAACGACGACCACCAGTCAACGCCGTTGAATGGATGTAGCAAAAAACATCGCCGGTCGTAGCGAAAAACGACGACGGTTGCAGCAAATCACTCGTCGCCGCCGTCGAAGGGTTGCAGCTGCACCATGAGGGCTGTAGCAAAATCCCTCGCCGGTAGTAGCAAAATCCGACGACGGTTGAAGCTTTTCTGACAATGGTTGCAGCTTTTTTCGGTTGTGCAGTGCCGCGGTTGAAGCTTTCTCTATCTACGATTGAAACTTTTCTGACAAATGGTTGTAGCTTTCCTAGTTGGGTAGTGCCGATTGAAGCTTTCTCTATCTATGTCCGAAGCATTTTTCATCAGTGTGTTGAAGCTTTTTTGGTTCACTATGGACCCATAGGTCCTAATGGAACTACTCACACATCATCATGAAGGTAGCGAGACTGATGAAGATGGCCTCCCCAATGGCTTCCCCCTTCCGGCAGAGCACCGGAATAGGGCTTCAGATGGGATCGCTTCGGAACAGAGCCTTGCGGCGGCGATAAAATTCTTTTGCGTTCGCATCGGAGGGGTTTGAGAATATTGGGAATTTATAGGCCAGGAATTAGGTCAGATGGAACCACAGGTGCCACTACTGCAGGCGACTGCTAACGCGACACATGAATCAGAGACCCCGCGACCAAACTGTGTGCGATGCATGAATCGCAAACGGTGTCGTAAAAAAACCACTCCCAATAAGATGAACTGTTTGCGATGCCGAAGACATAAAAAACGATTCAGATTAGAGACGCGTGTGCGATACGTGGCATATAGTTGATCCATACGAACTGTTTGCGATAAGCCAGAACAACAAACACGGTCAGCCAGTTCGTGGTGTGTGCGATACACAGCATACAGTTCACTCGGATGAACTGTTTGTGATTACGCAACACAACAGAAACGGCCAGGCAGATCAAGGTGTGTGCGATATACGGCATGCGGTTAACTCGGATGAACTGTTTGCGATTACCCAACACAACAGAAACGGTTCAACTTAACAAGATGTGTGTGATACGCGGCAAACAGGTCAGTAATTCGAAATATGTGGGAAGACCGATAACAACACAGACGATTCCTACTAATAACCCGTGTGTGTTGTTTGCAAACGCTTGCTGGTAAATAATTGTCAGCGATTGATGAAATCATCACCGACGGGTTCCGTAGTTTAATCCGTGTGCGATGCGATTTGCTCAGTCTGCACAACATCTACGCTCTCTGTGTACAGAACAATATTATTTTGTGTGAATAGTGTGCTCTGTTGGGCACACGGGATATATAGATCACACCCGTGGGCAAGCAATGTGCGCGCACGCGTCGTGCTAGCTCGCGCTTCCTTCTATGCTAAGTTTCCATTAATTGATGGCGTTTTATGAACACGCCACCGTTTCCTGCCATTTCCCCATCGGTTTCCCGCCGCCACCCAGCGATTGCGCATAAGCCTAGGCGGCGCGCGACACACCGAGGCACAAGCGCAGCCTATAGCCCCTATAGCTACCTTTTCCAAGCATGCCAACCCACCGAAGCGCCGCCTCTGCCATCAACTTCCTCGATGAGGTAAACGAGCAGGCGCCACGGCCCGTCGAGGCCAAGGGCGTCCCCGGCAACGTGATGGACGACGTCGTGCTGCGCGTCATCGCCAGGGTTGAGCAGACCCTTGGCGGACGGCACTTCAGCGCCGCGGATCAAGCACCGGACGCCGGCCGCGCCGTTCGCATGGGTTGCGCCGTTCGCCTTGTTCGCGGCCCTCTCGATGCCAACGCGCTGGTCGCTAGGCTCGAGCGACTCCTTGGCCCAGGTGTCCACATAGGCGCAATAGAGGAACATGGCCGTCGCATCCTCGAGCTGGTGATCTCCGATGAAATAGCCAACTTGGAGCTCGAGATCGCGCTCCAGATGTACCGCGAGCGTGTCAACCGCTTGGACGAACGCCTGCACGAGTTCAGGCAGAGGCAAGAGCTACCGTAGGCAGGGGTGGTGGTCATGGACGTGTTTTATTTTGTTGAGTCGTTTCGACGTTGATCGCTATGTATTCCCAACAATCATAATATTGCTCTGTTTATTGATCTGTTTCAATGTGTGTACTCTGTTTTCCGTTCTTATATATTGTTCTCTTTCAATGTGTATGTTTTCCATTTTGTACATGTGGATGGTAAACAACTAGATAGATATTAGTACGAAAACGAACAATACGTGATGATACTTAACTAGAATCCCATACTTAACTACTAAGTACAATGCATAAAATTGAGAACGAACAATACTAAAACTAATAATCCCTCCTTATGCGGCTAGTATTCCAGCAGCCCCTCGCTAGCAGCTCTCTGGTGCGCGGCGGCTTCCCAGCGTGGAGGGAGTTCTCCGCTTCCTCCGCCTCGCAGCACTTGACGTGCCGATCTGCCTCTTGCTGGCGGACGCGCGCGAACGATCTTGCCATTTCGGTGTGCGCCCATAGGAGCTCCTCGTCGGTAGCACGCTGGAGCTTATTGGCCCACCTCCACGCAGCGATGAGGCGCCTAGCGCCTTTGGCCTTCCTGGCGAAGTACTGGCCGTCTTCGTACACCTCGTCCGCACGTCGACGCGCCCGCCGCCAAAGCTCCAGCGTCTCCTTTTCCCAGGCGGCCTCACGGGCTTCACGGGCCGCCTGGTACCTGGCTTCCTCCTCCGCCATCTCCTTCTTGAACGCCACTTGCCTGGCTTTCTTAGCCGGTGGCAGCGCCTTCCACAGACAAAGATTGTACTGGCCCCAAAACCACTCCAAAGTTGGGGGTTCCGGCGCAACCTCGTCTGGTGGCGCGTAGGGGTCCTCCTCGTCGCTGCTCTGTGCCTAGATGTCCTCACGGGGCGGCACCTCCTCCTTGACGGGTGGGCAGATCGTCGGCGCCATGGCAGAGTTTTGTGATAGAGAGGGGGGGGCGAGCGAGGAGAGAATGTAGATGAGAATGCAGGCGGGACAACGTCGGCGGGGTAGTATTTATTGGCGACCGGAATCTAGATCAACGGGAGCAGTAGAAGCGCCGGTGGCCGGAATTTACGAGTACTATAGCTTGAATTACACACGATTATCGCATCAAAATCCGTGTGTGAAATAAATCGCTGACGGTTCCCAAGACTGAACCGCGTCTGATTAATAGCCCGCGCCACTCACCTTCCAAACCTCGCGGCACGAAACAAAGTGCCAATCATGGGGGGCCCAATTGTCTTGCCAGATATTTACATTTTCTTTCCAAATATTTTGCATGAATGCTTATTTTGTGTTACCATGATATTGTTGGAAAATGTATTACATAAATGATTTTTCCAACACATGATGATATTCTGTTGCATGTACATGTAGTTCAATTTTGAATTACGGGCATTAAATGGTTAGAAACTCACTTAATGTCTAAAAATGTCAAATAACCCCTGAAAATTTCCAAATTTAACATGAAAGTTGTATTTGTGGATGTTAACGGTAGAAAAAAAATGCCAAGCCATAAGAGGAAGCCACTGTCGGTTTGTCATCAAACATGCATATTCTTCCCTCTCGGGACCACGAGTCTTCTCGTGAGATGCTCCGATTTGTGAGAGGCGTGTGTCAAAACTTGCGTCAAAGTGTCCAATTCTTTTACCACGGCATCTTGGTGCCATTTCATGAAATCAAGCAAGGTTTCATGTATTTCTGATCATTTTTTATTTTTTTTGGAATTTAAAAGCCATGGTTTTCACTGTTTGTGTCCAAGCTTGACACCAATATGTTTGAAAATTCCTTCCAATTTACTGCACAGGGCATTAACTCGGACACAAGGACACAAATATGATTTTCCAACCCATGATGGTTTGCCGTTGCATGTACATGCAGTTCAAATTTGAATTACGGCCATTATATGGCTAGAAACTCACTTAATGTCTTAAAAAGGTCAAATCAACACCGAAAATTTCAAAAATTTAACATGCCCGTTGCATTAATGCATGTTAATGGGAGGAAAAAAATTCAGGGTCATACGAGGAAGCGAGCGCCGGTTTGTCATCAAACATGCACTGTTCCCTCTCGGAACCACGTGTCTTCTCGTGAGATGCTCCGATTTGTGAGAGGTCTGTGTCAAAACTTTCGTCAAATTGGCCTATTCTTTTACCACAGCATCTTGGGACCATTTCATGACATCAAGAAGGTTTCATGTATTTTTGATCATTTTTTAATTTTTTGGAATTTAAAAGCCATGGTTCTCACTGTTTGTGTCCAAGCCGTGACACCAATATGTTTGAAAATTCCTTCCAATTTACTGCACAGGGCATTAACTCGCACACAAGGACACAAATATGATTTTACAACCCATGATGGTTTGCCGTTGCATGTACATGCAGTTCAAATTTGAATTACGGCCATTATATGGCTAGGAACTCACTTAATGTCTTAAAAAGTTCAGATGAACCCTGAAAAATTCCAAATTTTAACATGACAGTTGTATCAGTGCATGTTAACGGTACAAAAAAATTCGAACAATTTCCATCACCATCCGTTGCCAGTGTACTCCAAATTAGTCTGCCGCGGGTAATTAAAAAATGGACTACATCGCACATAGTTGGTTATAAGAACCGTTTGCGATGAAAATTCGCGGGTCTTTTTATGCCTTCCTCCATAAGCTTCGCCGGATTCGTCTGCTCAAGCGCTGTTCACCCCCGAATCCTCGAGTCCCCGATACCCATTCCCCAGCCCCTTCTTGCAAAGAATGACGCCATGGAGATGCTTCGTGAGGGCCCGTACGGTCACCGGGTCCTCCCCGAGCGGCTCAGCCTCCGCCGAGAGCGCGGCCGCATCCGCATTGAGCGCTGTCGCATCCGCCGAGAGGGCGTCTGCGGCAGCCGACAGGGCAGCTGCAGCAGCCGAAATGGTTGCAGCAGCTGCTGCAACGGTGGCTGCAAACGCCGAGAGCCCTCGAGCAGCCGTCCGTGCCGCGGAGGTCGCCTTGGCCTGAGTCAAGGCCATCCACACCCAGGTCGAGGACGCCCACGCCAAGATATTCCAGGCCTCCTCGTAATCCAGCATACACCCCACGTCCGAAAAGGCGGCGGAGATGCTGGTCGACAATGCGGTGGCGGAGGCCATGGAGCCCCTGCTTCCTCATGAGATCGCCGAGCGGGAGCTGGAGATGCAGGAGGCGGCGGAGATCGAGGAGCGCCGGGAGGAGGAGTTGCGCGTGGCTAAGGAGGAGGTAGAGAGCCGCCTGTCCATCGAGAAATCGGCGGTGGAGTACCAACGCGAGCTCTGGCGCCGCCACTACTTTGAGTACTACAACCTTGAGGGCGGCGCCGAGGATGAGGACGAGGACGACGACGCGGTCGACTTCAGCCTGGGGGACGCGGAGTCCACCAGCGGCGGCATGTTGTCAGGACAAGTCATCGACATCTCATCTTACACCGGCGAGGCATAGGGCGTCGGCGCGTCGGCGGCTTTGTTTAAATTATGCATACTTAGCCTTTGTTTATAACGCTGGTCTTTTGTTAGAGCAATGTTTAGGTCAACTGGCTCTGTTTAATTACTAAAATTGCTCGATCCAGTAAGTGTGGTCCGTGTGCTGTAGGCTCTTTTGTGTACCCCCCCCAAATTAGCAAGTGATGTTAAATATGCAATGACGTGGATGAGCACTGTACCCAGGGAAATTTCCACCAAAATTCGAGTGCTCAAACTCATCGCATGCGCGTAAAGCAGAAGAATCGTTTGCGATGCACACATTTGTTCAAAGTGAAAGGTGTCCGATGACACCGCGCGCCAAGTCCCCCCCCCTAACCTTTCGAATTTTTTTGCCTACCACCAAAATAGCTAACTCTTCCCCCCCTTTTCTCCCCGACCATGAGCCACGTTTCCCCTGTTTACTCCTTCCTTCCTTCCCAAGATATAGCCACTTCCTCGCTTGCTTTCCTCGCTCTCGCCGTCTCGCATCCGACCACCGCGGACGCCATGGTCTTCTTTGACCTCTCCAGCGGTTCCTCCGACGACGACGAGTATGTCACCAACCGGGTATGCCTCTCTCCTCTCTCTCGCCCCCTAGGCTTAGGGTTCTGATTTTTAATAAAGGATTTTAACCCGAAGACCAATTTGAGCCATTTGTTCCTCTTGTAGCTCCCTAGGACCATCACTTGCAAGGAATGGAGTGGGGTAGCTGAAGATCTGTCTGCTCGTTGTCACCATCAATCTCCATGCATGAAGTTAGTTGCTTTTGAATCTGTGGACAGTGGGAGGAAGTTTCTGGCATGTGCAGAGAAGGTTAGCCCCACTTTCGTTATTACAAATCATTTGTTAGATGTGATTCAGACACTGTCACTGTGCTATGTTAATATGGATGTGATTAAAACACTGTCAAAATTTCTACCTAGTATCTAAAAATGTTGCCATCTCATCAGCGGTGCCCTGAGAAAATTATTTGGCACCGCTTCAGCAGTTTGTGCACCCAACTTTGCTCCACACATCCGAGCAGCCAAGCAATAAAAGACTAATACTTTATGGCAGGAAGGAACTGAGCATTGGAGAAACTAGGTGCTTCGGTTCCCTGAATTTTTCCTCTGGCAACGACTCGGCAGTGCAGGATACCGGTGCCAAATGTAGCAACAGTTGATTTGACACCGGTTTTGGCGTACACAGTGGAGGGCCTTTATTGGTATTAGTTCTATGTTATTAAATTTGTGCATGTACATTCCTGTTAGTATTAATTTGATGGGTGTGGCTACGTCTCAGTCGACTGATACTTAACCAAGTCCCAGTCAAGTGATATAGTATAAGAAAAAAAGGGAAAAACTAAAAAAATTTATTTTGCACGAATCTTCATGCAAGATCAAAGGAATATTGCATCAACTGAGACATAACGAAGTCTCAGTCGACTGAGACTTAGCAAGACTGTAATTTGATGGCATTGAAACACTATCGCTGTGCTGTTGCAGTTATATTTAGCTTCCTCATAAAATGGTCAATTTGTTATTATTGTACCTGACTAAGAACTTAATTTTAGCTTGTGATGTTCCTGAATTTGGTTGTTGTCTCAGTAGCAATTAATTCATTTGCACATTGAACTTTTTGAGAAGATATATCATAATAAACGTGTTTCTTCAGTTTTTCAAAATATGTATGTGGTGATTTTCTATGTTGCTAGAAACCAATTTTCCCTACAACTGTAACTGATTTAGTTTTAAATATTATAGGATGAATAGAAGTGTTTTTACCTGGAGTGGGTTGATCAAGAGTGGCCACCGTCTTTGAAGATGTGCCTAGCAAAGCTCTGGAGCATGTTTGAGGAAGAGAATAGAGATAGGCTTAGAGAAAATGTTGTCAACGCTGAAGAATATTTCAAGGTACTGGAAAAACAGAGGAAGATGGAGAATGAGCTCAGATTTTTTAAATTAGACTTTGCTAAGATGGTGTTTGCGAAGGAGGAGGCACTTTCCTAGTTGGTCAGTGCAAAACAGGTTCTTACTGAACTGAAAGCAGAGGTGGAGAAGACTAATTTGGTTGAGCATGCATCGGTCGATTAGGGAAATGAATATATTGTTCTAATATTGTACGTATGAAGGTGAACTAGCTATATGTTGTATGGTGCTGTTTTCACGTACCTATCGTACTGTGATGTTATAATATATTTATGTGCCTGATATGAAATTGGCAAACAGCTGTTCGATATGAAATGTGATTTTGCTTAGTAAACTAATAAACCTGCTAAATGGGTCATGGAACTTTACAAACGGTTCTAGCAGTGAAAGCGTGTGTGATATACTTGAATAACGCAAACGGTTAATGGAGGCAGAGCGTGTGTGATCGTTACACCTATCACAGACGAGGCTATACAGAAAACTGTGTGTGATGTAGATACGAACGGAAACGTTTGTCTGGGATTCACTGTGTGGGATGTGCATACGAACGGAAATATTTGGCTGGGATTCACTGTGTGGGATGTACATACGAACGGAAACGTTTGTCTGGGATTCACTGTGTGGGATGTACATACGAACGGAAACGATTGAGCCTGTATAATTGTAAGCGATGGCTCGCCCGATCGCACACGAGCTCATTTTGCCCAGCGTGTGTGACCGGAGGACCTATCCCCGATGGTTTCTGGGTCGTGTGGGAAGGACCCCCCTATCACACACACATGCAAGGCGACGGTTTAAAACTATGTCGCGGAAAGGGGTTAAAAACCGTTTGTATAGCAACTCGATGTACCAGTGTGCCCCACAAGCCTGCTTGGCGCGGCCAGGGGGTAGGCCGTGCCCCTTGGGCTTGTGGGCCCCACAACCCTCTTCTTGTCTCCTCCCAAAGCTTCTAGGGTCTATTATTTTCCATAAAAAATCGTCGTAAAATTTCATCATGTTTGGACTTTCCTAGATATGGATTTCCTGTGAAACCAAAAACATGAAAAAAAAAAGAACTGACACTAGGCACTAAATTAATAGGTTAGTCCAGAAAAATGATATAAAATTTATAGTAAAATATGTAGGAATGATAATATAATAGCATTAAACAATAAAAAATTATAGACAAGTTTGAGATGTATCAGCATCCGCAAGCTAAATTCCTGCTCATCCTCGAGTAGGTAAATGATAAACAAAGATAATTTTTGATGTTGAATGCTACCTAGCATGTTCTTGATCAAATGATATAACAAGTGTGGTGTGAACTTAGGATAGAGATGATTCAAAGCAATAATCTATATTTGACAATAAGCAAGTAACACCAAAATGTGTAAACAAAAGCATTTTTTACTTTTTCATGAATCAATGTTGTCAAATAATAACAATTAATAATATAATGTCATATACATGACCCCAATCAATCAATGTTTTATCAAATTCAAGCACCTAATCATAACAACAATCCAAACCGTGGGTCAAGTAGCCAAATCTATGAGGACCTTCTACTTAGCAGTTAGCACTTCGTTCAATGTTAGGACTACAAGTCTTGGTCTTAGCACTTGGCATGGCAAAGATAATAATGATGGGGATTTATAAGAAGACAAAAAAATAAGAAAGCCTCACATCAACGAGGCTTGATTGTTAGACAAGAGGAAGTCTTACAATCGATGTTAATGCGAGAATTAAGGATTGTCATGCAACAGATGCACTAGAGCTATAAGTGTATGAAAGCTCTCCTAATGCAACTAAGTGGGTGTGCATCCAACTTTCTTGCTCATGAAGACCTCGAGCATTTGAGGAAGTTCGTCATCGGAATATACAAGCTAAGTTCTATAATGTATTAATCCCACTGGCATAATCATGAAGTATATGAAAACTCTCTATATGAAATACTTGAAGCACAAGTGTGGTAAAGGATAGAAGTGTGCCTCCTCTCTCTTTTTTTATCTTTTTTTTCATTTCATTTTTTTATATATGGGATCATGGACCTCCTCCTTTTTTTTTCTCTTTTTTCTAGGGATCATGGGTCACCTCCATTTTTCATCTCTCAGCTCACAGGTAGAGGCACACTCTAATAATGATGATCATCACACTTTTATTTACTTACAACTATGGAAATAATGACTACAAATGAATGCATCTGGAAGTGTACCAGGATGTGCAATGATCCAGCGTAACATGTATAATAATGATGAACGGTGGCTTTGCCACAAATATCATGTCAACCCTATATGATCATGCAAAGCAATAATGACAATGAAACTCAAGTCATATGATGAATAATAACAATGGAATGTTGCATGGCAATATATCTCAGAATGGCTATGGAAATGCCATAATAGGTAGGTATGGTGGCTGTTTTGAGGTAGATATAATGAGGCTTATTTGTGAGAGAGCGTATCATCTCACGGGGTTTTGATGTATCAGCGAAGTATGCACCATGTGAGAGAGGGAAATGCTTGGTACCGAAGAGGCTAGCAAAAATATGGGAGGTGGAAGTGCTATAAAAGGCCTCAACTCATAACCCAAAACAAATCCTTAATACTTTGTAGCTTACACTGGGTAACCATATGATCGACTACTCCTAGGGAAAGTGTTTGGCGAAGCCGAAGCCCGTTACTGTAAGTGCATCTAGTGCCACCCATTTGTTGGTTTTGGAGTATTGACGACAAACCTGGTTGAGGGACTAATGTGTTCATGAGATACGCAGGTTAACACAGATAGAAGTCCCTGGAGATTTGGTTTAACTGTCGAAGATGACCCCTAAAAATGTCTGAAGACATTGAAGCCAATGGTTGCCTTTGAAGATAATGAGTGAAGACAATGGAACACGGAGACTTAGCTTCTTTGTAGGTTTTATTCTCTATTTATTGAGTCATAGGAACCATCGCACTGTTAAGTGGGGTCTAGGTAATACAAAGACAGTTGTTGAAGTGTTTGCTCAATCAAAAGCCTATATCTTCCTAATGAAGACAATGAGAGAAAATCTCGTCTAGATTTGGATGAGTCCGCATTGCTTGTGGTCCAAGTAGTGTTGCCTCGTGTGTTTGAAATCTGACTGTTGGTACATGTGTCAGTTGGCCACTGACCCAGGGTCATATCGGTCATATCATGTCGGGTTGCCCCTGGCTACAATAGCCACCCCCTCCAGCATAAGTTGGTGGTTGCTCTGAGTTATTGCACGGCTTTTGTCGTTTGAGAGCAACCCAGCTCCGAAGCCTTTGTGAGAGATTTCCTGTGAGGAAAAACCCAAACACCCAAAGCCCAAAGTGATTGAGCATCACCGAAGACATTCTGTCTGAGTGAACCGAAGACTTGTTATACTTGAAGACTGCGATCTTCCAGACAGTTAGGTGTCTCGTTCTGAGCATCCAAGAGTCATTGTGGATTGTCAGTGAACGAAGTTTGTGAAGGTTTGGAAGTCTCCCTTGAAGACTTACCTGAGTGATTGGGCGAGGTCTACAGTGACCTTAGCTCAAGGGGAATAAGGTGAAGACAAGGTCTTCTGAGTTCAATCTTAGCCTCCCTAACCAGACGTACAGCTGTCACAGTAGCTGGAACTGGTCAAACAAATCACTTGTCTTCTCCGCGCAACTGGTTGTATCACTTCACCTCTCTACTTACTGCTTTCGTATTGTGAAGTCTTTGCTTGCTCCCATCTGTTTGAAGACATTGTTTGAAGACAATTTCCTCTGATTATATCTTTGTCTTCACACTGATAGTTACTACTGTTCATTGCTACCTAGTTTGTTGATTGACTTCACTTCTCACTTCCATTGTGTTGTTGTGTCAGTATGTCTAGTGTAGTTTATCTTCTGTTGTATCCTGTTTAGTTATTGTTTTGCTTCCGCGTCTTCGAAGACATTGCCTATTTCGAAGACTTTCATGAAAATCGCCTATTCATCCCCCCTCTAGTCGATAACTTGCACTTTCAGTTACGCATCTCCGACCCATGATACATGAGAGTGCTACTTACAACGCTCTTCAATTTAGACCTCTCATAATTAGCTTCACTTAAACAACCGAGTACTAATGTGTATGACCTTATCACATATTTCCACAATTTTGCGCAAGTGTTTAAGCTTACACACAAATTAATTACCTACTATATTATCTCAAAATTATTGCAAAGAACCCAAACTATCAACGTTCAATTGATCTACAAGTTCATGCAAGTTTTTATTATACCACCTCTACATACCCATTATTTTTAGACCAACCAAGCATATTAACATGTTCCTATAACTCTCTAAATAGATATAAGTGCGGCATGAGAGTTTAACTCTTTTCTATAAAATATAACTTATCGTCGTGCTTTGACATATTTAATTAAGTGAAGAACTGGAACAATTTCTATAAATGCCTCAACTCAAATAGATATAAGCGAAGAACAATTGAGCATTCTATAAATATATGATGAATGTGTGTCTCTCATAATAGGTGTTATCACGAAACAATGATTGCAAAGGACCAGCACACAAAACCAAAATAAAACAAATAACGCTCCAAGCAAAACACATATCATGTGAAGAATAAAAATATAGCTCCAAGTAAGATATACCAATTGTTTTGCAGACGAAAGAGGGGATGCCATCCGGGGCATACCCAAGCTTAGACCCTTGAGACTTCCTTAGATATTACCTTGGGGTGGCTTGGGCATCCCCAGTCTTAGGCCTTGCCGCTCCTTATTCTTCTCATATCTCCATCTCACCCAAAACATGAAACTTCATTCACACAAAACTTAACGGAACCTCGTGAGATAGGTTACCATAATAAAAACAAATCATTCACTTAGGTATTGTCAAGATAAGATTTGTAATCATTCCCAAATAATGTCTACTGTATTTTATCATTTCCACAATTTATATCATCAAATATATGCCATGGAAACTTTAAAACAAGCGAACAAAAAAATCAGAATATGTCAAAAACATAACAATATGTAAAGATCTAATTAATAATCATACTTCTATAACTCCGAAAATTCTGAAAAATTAGGACAACGCAAAAAAATTGTAGTTTGGTACTGTGTATTTTTTTTTAAAGATTTTATCACATTCCGGTACAGAATGAAAATTCAGATATTGGATGCAGAAGTTTTTGTTTCTGCACAGAACCAAATAAACCAGCATTCACATCACCCTAAAGGTTTAACTTCACGCGAAAAGCAAAATAAAAGATACAAACATAATTACTACAGTAGCAATAATCTTGTTGACACAATGGAAACAAAATAAAATAAATGATAAATATTGGGTTGCCTCCCAACAAGCTCTTTCTTTTTAGCCATTAAGATAGGCTTGAGATTTTAATGATGCTCACATAAAAGAGAAGAATCGAAGCACAAAGAGAGCATCAAATACAATGTAACAAACACATTTAAGTCTAACCCACTTCCTATGAATAGGCATGTTATAGGTAAATAAATTATCAAGGTAAACAAAATCTAGCATATGCAAGGAAGAAGAATGAAACATTGACAACCTTAACATAAAGAGAGGTAATTTAGTAACATGAAGATTTCTATAACCATACTTGTCTCTCTCAAAATAATTACATGTAAGATCATAATCAAATTCAACAATATAGCTATCATTTAAAACATTCCCTTTATGATCCATATGCATAAAAGTTTTATAATCTTCCAAGATAGTGGGATTAACATCAACTAAAGTCATGATCTCTCCAAATCCACTTCTATCAAAAATTTGATAAGATTGCATATTCTCCAAACATTTGGGATTCTTTTTTCCCAAAGTTGACGCTCTTCTAAACCCACTTTCAATAGTATTGCAAACATTATTATTAATAACATATTCATCATGAAGCTCAAATAAATTTTCAAGATATCAAGAAGCATCATAATTATCACCCCAATCATAATCATCATAATAAATAGTAGGCATAAAAAAATCATCATCAACCGTGCCTATGAACATAGTGTCACAATAAAAAGCAATATTTTCAACAAGCATATCATCTTCATCACCTGAATCATAAAGATCATCATGTTTATTCCAATCATATTTTTCATCCAGTGAGCATATTCCAATAGCATTTTCTTTTATAATGTCTACATTAATAGGGGGACAAAAATATCATTTTCAGTAAACTCATCATCCCCAAGCTCATAAATTTGCATGTCATTAGCATAATTGATATTCATGGAATACATATTCACAACATTGCACATGCTTATCAGTCAAGGAACTCTCATTAATCACTTTATAAAATTCTTCTTTTAACACTTCATAACAATTTTCAGATTCACGATTTTCAAGAAAAACTTCATAAAGATAAAGAAGAGCACTCAACTCTATCTTTTCTTTCAAAGAATTTTCATTAGCTATTGGTTTATCATAATTATAATTTTTTTTAAAGTCCACCTAGTGGAGAAGGATCTGTAAAAAAATTGGCAAGCAAAGATGCAAGCAAATAAAAAGGTAAAAGGCAACTAGACAAAAAATAAAAAACAAGCAAAAATAAAGGGTTTGTGTGAAGGCACCTGATTTGGTAGATGATGACTCCCCTGCAACTATTGGAAATATGCCCTAGAGGCAATAATAAAATGGTTATTATCATATTTCCCGTTCATGATAAATGTTTATTATTCATGCTAGAATTGTATTGATCAGAAACTTAAATACATGTGTGAATACGTAAACCACACCATGTCCCTAGTAAGCCTCTACTAGACTAGCTCGTTGATCAAAGATGGTTATGGTTTCCTAACCATAGACATGAGTTGTCATTTGATAACGGGATCACATCATTAGGAGAGTGATGTGATGGACAGACCCAACCGTAAGCTTAGCATCAGATCGTTTAGTTATTTGCTATAGCTTTCTTCATGTCAAGTATCAGTTCCTTAGACCATGAGATCATGTCACTCCCGGATACCGGAGGAATACCTTGTGTGCTATCAAATGTCACTTCGTAACTGGGTGATCATAAAGGTGCTCTACAGGTATCTCCGAAGGTGTCTGTTGGGTTGCATGGATCGAGACTGGGATTTGTCACTCCGTGTGACAGAGAGATATCTCTGGGCCCTCTCGGTAATACAACATCACAAGAAGCTTCATGTGACTAATGAGTTTATTCATGGGATCTTGTATTACGGAACGAGTAAAGAGACTTGCCGGTAACAAGATTGAACTAGGTATGGACATACCGACGATCGAATCTAGGGCAAGTAACATATTGCCGGACAAAGGGAATTGCATACGGGGTTAAGTGAATCCTTGACATTGTGGTTCAACCGATAAAGATCTTTGTTGAATATGTGGGAATCAATATGGGCATCCAGGTCCCGCTATTGATTATTGATCGGAGAGGAGTCTCGGTCATGTCTGCATGTTCCCGAACCCGTAGGGTCGCACGCTTAACGTTCGATAGTGCTAGGGTAGCAATGAGATATTAACAGTGGAAAGTCCGAAGGTTGTTCGGAGTCCCGGATGGGATCCATGATATCACGAGGAGCTCCAGAATGGTCCGGAGGTAAAGATTTATATATGGGAAGTCATATTTTGGGTTCCGAAAAAAGTTTAGTTTTTTTTTGTATTGTACCGGGAAGGTTCTAGAAGGTTCCGGAGTGGGGCCCACCTGCATGGGGGGACCCACATGAACGTGGGTAGTGGGGAAAGTCCCCACACCCCTGGTCTAGGCGCACAAAGATCCCCTCTTAAAAGGAATAGGATCATATCCCGAAGGGATAAGATCAAGATCCCTAAAAAAGGGGGATAGCGATCGGTGGGGAAAGGAAAGGAGGGATTTCCTTCCTCCCCCCTTGACCAACGACCCTAGGGGCTTGGAGGGCAAGCCACCAGCCCCCTCCATGCCTATATAAAGGTGGGGAGGCGTTGGGGGCAGCCATGCCTCCACCCTTGCCCTCCGTCGCTCCCAACTCCTCCCACCTTTCCTCCGGTACGCGCTTGGCAAAGCCCTGCCGGAATTCCGCTGCTGCCACCACCACCATACCGTCGTGCTGGTTCCGATCTCATCTACCTCCTCTCCCTTGCTTTCTGGATCAAGAAGAAGAGGACGCCATCGAGCTGAACGTGTGCTAATCTCGGAGGTGTCGTCCGTTCGGACTAGATCGGATTGGATCGCGATTGGATCGTGAAGAGTACGACTACATCAACCGCGTTATGACGCTAACGCTTTCGGTCTACGAGGGTACGTAGACACACTCCCCTCTCATTGCTATGCATCTCATAGATTAGATCTTGGGTGTTTCGTAGGAATTTTTTTGATTTTCATGCAACGTTCCCCATCAGTGGCATCATGAGCTAGGTCTATGCGTAGATGTTCAAATTGCTTACTTCCTTTGACTTATTTGGATTGGGCGGTATTGTGGGATGTAGCGGCTCGGACCAACCTTACATGTCCTCACACATGAGACCGGTTCCACTGTTTGACATGCAACTAGTATTGCATAAAAGTGGCTGGCGGGTGTCTGTCTCTCCTACTTTAGTTGAATCTGATTTGACAAATGCAGTCCTTGTAGAAGGTTAAAAGGCAACTTGAATATCACCGTTGTGGTTTTGAGTAGATAAGAACGGTTCTTATAGTTTGCCCTAGTAGCCACGTAAAAATTGCAACAACAAAGTAGAGGACGTCTAACTTGTTTTTGCAGGGCATGTTGTGATGTGGTATGGCCAAAACATGATGTGATATATGTTGATGTATGAGATGATCATGTTTTGTAATAGGTTCACAACTTGCATGTCGATGAGTACGGCAATCGGCAGGAGCCATAGGGTTGTCTTTAATTTATTGTATGACCTGCGTGTCAACTAAGAACGCCATGTAATTGCTTTACTTTATTGCTATGCGTTAGCAATAGTTGTAGAAGCAATAGTTGGCGAGACAACCACGTGACGACACGATGATAGAGATCATGGTGTCATGTCGGTGACAATGGAGATCATGCCGGTGCTTTGGAGATGGAGATCAAAAGCACAAGATGATAATGGCCATATCATGTCACATATTTTGATCGCATGTGATGTTTATCTTTTACGCATCTTATTTTGCTTAGGACGACGGTAGCATTATAAGATGATCCCTTCATTAAATTTCAAGATAAAATGTGTTCTCCCTAAGTATGCACCGTTGCGAAAGTTCGTCGTTTCGAAGCACCTCGTGATGATCGGTTGTGATAGACTCTCTGTTCGCATACAACGGGTGTAAGCCAGTTTTAAACATGCGGAATACTTGGGTTAAGCTTGACGAGCCTAGCATGTACATACATGGCCTCGGAACACGGAGGACCGAAAGGTCGAACATGAGTCATATAGTAGATATGATCAACATGGAGATGTTCACCATTGATGACCACCCCATCTCACGTGATGATCGGACATCGGTTGGTTGATTTGGATCATGTAACAATTAGACAACTTGAGGGATGTTGATTTAAGTGGGAGTTCATTAGTAATATGATTAATTGAACCAATTATCATGAACATAGTCTTAATGTCTTTGCAAAAAATATGTTGTAGATCAATGGCTCGCGTTGTAGCTCCCCTGAATTTTAATGCGTTCCTAGAGAAAGCTAAGTTGAAAGATGATGGAAGCAACTATGCGGACTGGGTCCGTAATCTGAGGATTATCCTCACTGCTGCACAGAAGGCTTATGTCCTTGATGCACCGCTTGGTGATGCACCCCCTCCAGTGTCGTCTGTAGATGTTGTGAACGTCTGGCAGATACGTTCTGATGACTACACGATAGTTCAGTGCGCCATGCTTTACGGCTTAGAACCGGGGCTCCAAAGACGTTTTGAGCACCACGGAGCATATGAGATGTTCCAGGAGCTGAAATTGGTATTTCAGGCTCATGCCCGGGTTGAGAGGTATGACACCTCCGACAAGTTCTTTAGCTGCAAGATGGAGGAGAACAGCTCCGTTAGTGAGCACGTACTCAAAATGTCTGTGCACTACAACCGCTTGAATCAGTTGGGAGTTAATCTTCCGGATGAAGTAGCGATTGAAAGAGTTCTCCAGTCACTGCCACCAAGCTATAAGGGTTTTGTGATGAACTATAATATGCAAGGGATGGAGAAAACGATCCCTGAGCTCTTCGCGATGCTTAAGACCGCGGAGGTAGAAATCAAGAAAGAGCATCAAGTGTTGATGGTCAAGACCAGTAGTTTCAAGAAGAAAGGCAAGGGAAAGAAAGGGAACTTCAAGAAGAATGGCAAGCAAGTTGCCGCTCCCGTGAAGAAACCCAAGGTTGGACCCAAACCTGAGACTGAGTGCTTCTATTGCTAGGGGAAGGGTCACTGGAAGCGGAACTGCCCCAATTACTTGGCAGATAAGAAGGCTGGCAACGTCAACAAAGGTATATTTGATATACATGTTATTGATGTGTACCTTACTAGTGCTCGTAGTAGCGCCTGGGTATTTGATACTGGTTCGGTTGCTAATATTTGTAACTCGAAACAGGAGCTGCGGAATAAACAGAGACTAGCTAAGGACGAGGTGACGATGCGCGTTGGAAATGGCTCCAAGGTTGATGTGATCGCCGTCGGCATGCTACCTCTACGTCTACCTTCGGGATTAGTTTTAAACCTGAATAATTGTTATTTGGTGCCCGCGTTAAGCATGAACATTATATCTGGATCTTGTTTATTGCGAGACGGTTATTCATTTAAGTCAGAGAATAATGGTTGTTCTATTTATATGGATAATATCTTTTATGGTCATGCACCCTTGGTGAATGGTTTATTCTTGTTGAATCTCGATCGTAATGATACACATGTTCATAATATTGATGCCAATAGATGCAAAGTTAATGATGATAGTACCACATACTCGTGGCACTGTCGCTTAGGTCATATTGGTGTAAAGCGCATGAAGAAACTCCATGCTGATGGACTTTTGGAATCACTTGATTATGAATCATTTGAAACATGTGAACCATGCCTCATGGGCAAGATGACTAAAACCCCGTTTTCCGGCACAATGGAGCGGGCAAGTGACTTGTTGGAAATAATACATACCGATGTATGCGGTCCGATGAGTGTTGAAGCACGCGGTGGATATCGTTATTTTCTTACCTTCACTGATGATTTGAGTAGATATGGGTATATTTACTTAATGAAGCACAAGTCTGAAACATTTGAAAAGTTCAAGGAGTTTCAGAGTGAAGTAGAGAATCATCGTAACAAGAAAATAAAATTCCTACGATCTGATCGTGGAGGAGAATATTTGAGTTACGAGTTTGGCGCACATTTAAGACAATGTGGAATTGTTTCACAACTAACGCCACCTGGAACACCACAGCATAATGGTGTGTCCGAACGTCGTAATCGTACTTTATTGGATATGGTGCGTTCTATGATGTCTCTTACCGATTTGCCACTATCGTTTTGGGGTTATGCATTAGAGACAACCGCATTCCCTTTAAATAGGGCACCGTCTAAATCCGTTGAGACGACACCGTATGAGTTATGGTTTGGCAAGAAATCTAAGCTGTCGTTTCTTAAAGTTTGGGGATGCGACGCTTATGTTAAGAGGCTTCAGCCTGATAAGCTCGAACCCAAAGTGGAGAAGTGTGTCTTCATAGGATACCCTAAGGAGACCATTGGGTATACCTTATATCACAGATCCAAGGGCAAGATCTTTGTTCCCAAGAAGGGTTCCTTTCTAGAGAACGAGTTTCTCTCGAAAGAAGTGAGTGGGAGGAAAGTAGAACTTGATGAGGTAATCGTACCTTCTCTTGAATTGGAAAGTAGCACATCACAGAAAGCAGTTCCGCACCAGAGTGGTACGGTAATGATGATGATCATGAAACTTTGGATCAAGTTACTACTAAACTTCGTAGATCGACAAGGGTACGTTCCGCACCAGAGTGGTACGGTAATCCTGTCTTGGAAGTCATGTTGTTAGACAACGGCGAACCTACGAACTATGAAGAAGCAATGATGAGCCCGGATTCCGGCAAATGGCTTGAGGCCATGAAATCCGAGATAGGATCCATGTATGAAAACAAAGTATGGACTTTGGTGGACTTGCCCGATGACCGGCAGGCCATTGAGAATAAATGGATCTTTAAGTAGAAGACAGACACTGATGGTAATGTCACCGTCTATAAATCTCGACTTGTCGCAAAGGGTTTCCGACAAATTCAAGGAGTTGACTATGATGAGACTTTCTCACCCGTAGCGATGCTTAAGTCTGTTAGAATTATGTTAGCAATTGCCGCATATTACGACTATGAAATCTGGCAGATGGACGTCAAAACAGTGTTCCTTAACGGTTTTCTTAAGGAAGAGTTGTATATGATGCAACCGGAAGGTTTTGTCGATCCTAAGGCTGCTGACAAGGTATGCAAGCTCCAGCGATCCATCTATGGACTGGTGCAAGCATCTCGGAGTTGGAATATATGCTTTGATGAGGTGATCAAAGCTTTTGGTTTTATACAAACTTACGGAGAAGCTTGTATTTACAAGAAAGTGAGTGGGAGCTCTGTAGCATTTCTAATACCATATGTGGATGACATATTATTGATTGGAAATGATATAGAATTTCTGGAAAGCATAAAGGGTTATTTGAACAAGAGTTTTTCAATGAAAGACCTGGGTGAAGCTGCTTACATATTGGGCATCAAGATCAATAGAGATAGATCGAGACGCTTGATAGGACTTTCACAAAGCACATACCATGACAAGATTTTGAAGAAGTTCAAAATGGACCAGTCGAAGAAGGGGTTCTTGCCTGTATTGCAAGGTGTGAAGTTGAGTCAAACTCAAAGCCCGACCACGGCAGAAGAAAGAGAAAGGATGAAGGTCATCCCCTATGCCTCAGCCATAGGCTCTATAATGTATGCCATGCTGTGTACCAGACCTGATGTGTGCCTTGCCATAAGTCTAGCAGGGAGGTACCAAAGTAATCCAGGAGTGGATCACTGGACAGCGGTCAAAAATATCCTTAAGTACCTAAAGAGGACTAAGGACATGTTTCTTGTTTATGGAGGTGACGAAGAGCTCGTCGTAAAGGGTTACATCGATGCTAGCTTTGACACTGATCCGGATGACTCGAAGTCACAAACCGGATACATATTTATTATGAATGGCGGAGCAGTCAGTTGGTGCAGTTCCAAGCAGAGCGTCGTAGCGGGATCTACATGTGAAGCGGAGTATATAGCTGCTTTGGAAGCAGTGCAAGAAGGAGTCTGGATGAAGGAGTTCATATCCGACCTAGGGGTGATACCTAGTGCATCGGATCCAATGACTATCTTTTGTGACAACACTGGTGCCATTGCTATTGCCAAGGAACCCAGGTTTCACAAGAAGACCAAGCACATCAAGTGCCGCTTCAACTCCATTCGTAATTACATTAAGGATGGAGACATGGAACTTTGCAAAGTACATACGGATCTGAATGTGGCAGACCCGTTGACTAAACCTCTTCCACGGGCAAAACATGATCAGCACCAGGACTCCATGGGTGTTAGATTCATAACTATGTAAACTAGATTATTGACTCTAGTGCAAGTGGGAGACTGTTGGAAATATTCCCCAGAGGCAATAATAAAATGGTTATTATCATATTTCCCGTTCATGATAAATGTTTATTATTCATGCTAGAATTGTATTGATCGGAAACTTAAATACATGTGTGAATACATAAACCACACCATGTCCCTAGTACGCCTCTACTAGAGTAGCTCGCTGATCAAAGATGGTTAAGGTTTCCTAACCATAGACATGAGTTGTCATTTGATAATGGGATCACATCATTAGGAGAGTGATGTGATGGACAGACCCAACAATAAGCTTAGCATCAGATCGTTTAGTTATTTGCTATAGCTTTCTTCATGTCAAGTATCAGTTCCTTAGACCATGAGATCATGTCACTCCCGGATACCGGAGGAATACCTTGTGTGCTATCAAACGTCACTTCGTAACTGGGTGATCATAAAGGTACTCTACAGGTATCTCCGAAGGTGTCTGTTGGGTTGCATGGATCGAGACTGGGATTTGTCACTCCGTGTGATGGAGAGATATCTCTGGGCCCTCTCGGTAATACAACATCACAAGAAGCTTCATGTGACTAATGAGTTTAGTCACAGGATCTTGTATTACGGAACGAGTAAAGAGACTTGCCGGTAACGAGATTGAACTAGGTAAGGAGATACCGACGATCGAATCTCGGGCAAGTAACATATCGCCGGACAAAGGAAATTGCATATGGGGTTAAGTGAATCCTTGACATTGTGGTTCAACCGATAAAGATCTTCGTTGAATATGTGGGAATCAATATGGGCATCCGGGTCCCGCTATTGATTATTGATCGGAGAGGAGTCTCGGTCATGTCTGCATGTTCCCGAACCCGTAGGGTCGCACACTTAACATTCGATAGTGCTAGGGTAGTAATGAGATATTAACAGTGGAAAGTCCGAAGGTTGTTCGGAGTCCTGGATGGGATCCAGGATATCAGGAGGAGCTTCGGAATGGTTCGGAGGTAAAGATTTATATATGGGAAGTCATATTTTGGGTTCCGGAAAAAGTTCGGTTTTTTCCAGTATTGTACCGGGAAGGTTCTAGAAGGTTCCGGAGTGGGGCCCACCTGCATGGGGGGACCCACATGAACGTGGGTAGTGGGGAAAGGCCCCACACCCCTGGTCTAGGTGCACCAAGATCCCCTCTTAAAAGGAATAGGATCATATTCCGAAAGGATAAGATCAAGATCCCTAAAAAAGGGGATAGCGATCGATGGGGAAAGGAAAGGAGGGATTTCCTTCCTCCCCCCTTGACCAACGACTCTAGGGGCTTGGAGGGCAAGCCACCAGCCCCCTCCACGCCTATATAAAGGTGGGGAGGCATTGGGGGCAGCCATGCCTCCACCATTGCCCTCCGTCGCTCCCAACTCCTCCCACCTTTCCTCCGGTACGCGCTTGGCGAAGCCCTGCCGGAATTCCGCTGCTGCCACCACCACCATACCGCCGTGCTGGTTCCGATCTCATCTACTTCCTCTCCCTTGCTTGCTGGATCAAGAATAAGAGGACGCCATCGAGCTGAACGTGTGCTAATCTCGGAGGTGCCGTCCGTTCGGCACTAGATCGGATTGGATCGCGATTGGATCGTGAAGAGTACGACTACATCAACCGCGTTACGACGCTAACGCTTTCGGTCTACGAGGGTACATAGACACACTCACCTCTCGTTGCTATGCATCTCATAGATTAGATCTTGGGTGTTTCGTAGGAATTTTTTTGATTTTCATGCAACGTTCCCCATCAGCAACGGCGCCAGAAATTCTTCTGCTACTCCCGTAGGAGTTGTTGGATTCTCAAAAGAGCAAAGGTGATGTAGCACAGTAACAGAAAGTATTTGCCTTAGTTAGGAACCAAGGTTTATCGAACCAGTAGGAGGCACCAAGCTAACAACTTTAGCAGCACCTGCACACAAATGAATAAAATTGCTTGCACCCAACAGTAGCAAGGAGGTTGTCAATCCCCTTGTTCTTGTTAGTTACAAGATTAAAAGCAAATATATAGTGATAGGGAAAATGGCAAGAAAGTAAAGGAGAAAATTGTAGAGCTTTTGTATTAATGGAGAATAGACCCGTGGGCCATAGGTTCACTAGCGGCATCTCCCTCGAAAGTAGGTAGTGGCATGGTAACAAATTACTGTTGGGCAATTGACAGAAAAGCAGCAATTTATAACTATGATCATTCATGGCATAATCTCACATAGGCATTACGTCCGTGATAAGTAGACTGTTAAACTTACTGACGTCTACTACTATTACTCCACCCCAAGACCGCTATCCAGCATGCATGTCAAAGTATTAAGTTTACAAGAAACAGAGTAACGCAATAAGCAAGATGACATAATATAGACATAAAGAAATCTATCAATAAGATTAATCCCCATCATTTTATCCTTAGTAGCAACAATACAATATGTGCCTCCGTCCTTTTTGTCACTGGACAAGATCACCGCGGGATTGAACCCACTACTATGCACCACTCCCTATGAAGAAATAATCATCTATATTGGCCAGAGAAGAATCATAGATCGGAAAGCATACATAGCTATAAAATTACGCAACAAAGAAACTTCGAGATATTCAAATAAATTCAATGAACAATTTGATCATAAATCCACAATTAATCGGATCCCAACAAACTCACCACAAGAATTACACCTGATTGATCTCAGAGTAGATCATTGTATTGAGGATCGAAAAGAGAGAGAGAGAAAAAGCCATCTAGCTACTACTATGAACCCATAGGTCCTAATGAAACCACTCACAAATCACCATGGAGGTAGCAAAGTTGATGAAGACGGCCTCCCTAATGGCTTCCCCTCCGGCGGAGCACCGGAATAGGGCTTTAGATGGGATCGCTTCGGAACAGAGACTTGCGGCGGTGATAAAATTCTTTTGGGTTCGCTTCTGAGGGTTTCGGGAATATTGGGAATTTATAGGCCAGAATTAGGTCAAATGGAGCCACACGGGCCCCACAAGCCTTCTTGGCACTGCTAGGGGGTAGGCGCCGCCCCCTGGGCTTGTGGGCCCCACAGCCCTCTTCAGGTCTCCTCCGGAAACTTCTAGGGTCTATTATTTTCCATAAAAAATCGTCGTAAACTTTCATCTTGTTTGGGATTTCCTAGATATGGATTTTCTGCGAAACCCAAAACATGCAAATAAATAGGAACTAACACTAGGCACTAAATTAATAGGTTAGTCCAAAAAAGTAATATAAAATGATAAAAAAAATGATAGTAAAATATGTAGGAATGATAATATAATAGCATTAAACAATAAAAAATTATAGATACATTTGAGATGTATCACACACCAAACCTATAAATGGTTGTGGAAATCCAAATCTACCATGAAGATCAAAGTCTTCGGATGGCTTCATCTCTCCGACGGACTCAATACAAGAAACATGCTCAAATGAAGGCACTGCAACATTTGTGATGACCATAACTGCTTGTTGTGTACATTACAATTTGAGGAGACTATTGAACATATGATCTTCACATGTCCATTTAGCATGCACTGCTGGTCACAACTCGGTATCCAATGGGTATCTCAAGGTTCTAGACTACATACGATCTCTCTGGCCAAGAAGGATTGTCACAGACCCATGTTCATGGAAATTTTTTTGCTGTCTCCTTGGAGCATTTGGAAAGAAAGAAACAACAAACACTTAAGAAGAATCCCCACAACCAATAACTCTTCGCTCTGAAGGTTCAAGTAAGACTTTTCACTCCTGGCTTATAGGGTGGGAGAAGCAAAAACCTTCCATTGCTTCTTTTGTAACCTCCCCCCTAGTTTATTTTCGCCCCTTCTCTTTTGCTTTTAGTGGATCTTCTCTCTCCCTACCCCAGTGGGACGGGTTGTATATAAACCATGTACTATATTCTTTAAATTTAACTGAAAAATTGCATTAGGGGACTCCACTACTGTTCCAGTTTAAAAAATATTACATATTATTACTCGATCAAACATGGCAAATGTGAAAAGGGGTTGGGGGAGAGAAAAAAAAAAGAGAAAGCAAGAGAGGAAGAGGAAACCCATTTTTTATGAAAAATGAAACCGAAATTAGAGGAGAAAAATAAATAGAAGGCAAACATGCTTGATGGGCAGGCCCAAAAGCGACTCTCTATCCAGTCCATGAGGGGACCTACTATTAAGCGTGTGGTGCGACGCAAGTCGTGCAAACGCACACCCCTCGCTCTCCGGTTCACGCTTTTGGGCCGACCGACCAATGAGCGGGGTGGTGCGCCCTTTTTTTGTTTTCTCTTTTGTTTTTCGTTTCTTTTTGTTTTTCGTTTCTGTTTTTGTTTTCCGCTACTTAAAAAAATTAGGATTTTTAAAAATGTTCACAAAATTAAGAAAATATCCCAAACTTAAAAAAATCAATTTTTTTACAAACATTTTATATTTAAAAAAATGTTAATGAATTTGAAAAATGTTCTTGAATTCAAAAATAATCATCAATCCAGAAAATGACTGCGAACATCAAAAAATGTTCGCAAATTAAAAAATATTTACAAAATTCAAAAAATATTCACAATTTTAAAAAATTATGAATTTCAATAATTGTTCCAAAATATTTAAAAATGTTCGTCGATTCATAAACATTTCACGAATTTCATAAAGTGTTCCCAAAAATTTAAAAATGTTCCCCAATGTCAAAAATTATTCCCAAATTTTAAAATGGTAAAACCAAAAAAAGAAAAAGAAAGAAAATCAATTCATGAAATGTTCTAGAACTTTCCCAAAACTTGCGGGAGAAAGGCCCGTGAAAATCGCTGATATGGACCGTCCCATATATGAGCGAGCGATTGGGGGTACGCGTTGGTGACTATTCCCTGACCTACGCGCTATCTCCTATTTGGTGCTTGTGGCCCCAATTAATGCTTTAATGGTACACAACGCTCCCATACGTTATGTATGGGTCCGCCCATCTAAATTCGCCACAGTATATCGATTTTAGGAACTTATCGAAAGCTTTTTTTAGGGGGGGGAGGGTTTTGTATTAATTAACCTGGATCAAGACGATCCAGTCCACACAGTTTTACAACCCTCTCACGACCCGATCGTAACCAGACGGTCGTCTTAACCTCACCTCTCCTAATCTGAGCTAGTTCATGGCTTACATGATTACACCCCTCTTAATAGCATGGACTTTAATCTCTTTGTCCCCTCTCATCAAAGTTGAGATCTCCTGGACAAGGGCAGCGTGTTGTGATCTGTTAACAGAGGTGTTGGAGATCATTGCAACAGCTTCAACATTATCCGTTTCGATGATGAACGGAAGTGAGCTCCATTCCAATGCTAACGCAATTCCCTCCTTGCTTGCCTCAAGTTCAGCCGAAAGTGCATTATCACATGTGAATAAATGGCGACATGAGGTAAAGATGATACCCCCAGAGCTGTCCCGGAGCACCATGCCAGTGCCCCCATTACCTGTGTGCGCCAAGCAGGCTTCGTCCACGTTTAATTTAAGCCACCCGTCCTCTAGCGCGCACCAGCCTATGCTCAGGCATGGTGCAATATGCATTGCACCACTGCTATAGCTGTCTCCTCGCACATGCACGATGTTCCTGCTGCCGGGAAAATATCAGGTGATACCAGCCCTTACATGCTACCAAAATACCAACTTACAAAATTCAAATTTAAGCATGTCAAAAAATTCTGAAAAAAATCACCGATGTTCACAACACATATGTCGACAATCTAAAAAATTCAGATCAAAATTCGACATACACATAGAGAAACAAAAAAGAAAAATCCATACACTATTCACATCTGGATTTTTCTTTTTTGTTTCTCCATGCGTATTTCGAATTTTGATCTGAATTTTTTAGGGGTTGTGTACAAATGTGTTGTGAACATCCATGATCTTTTTCAGAATTTTGTTAACACGTTTAAATTTGAATTTTGGAAGTTGGTATCATGGTAACCTCTAAGGGCTGGTATCACGTGATACTCTCCCAGCTGCTGTTGGCTCCTAGCAAACTGTTGATGTTTGCTCCCGCTCCCGGCCCAGTTTTTGCTTACACAATTTGGTTTTGGGAATCTTCCGGAAGCTTCTGACTTGGTTTTCAAGTCGGCGTTTTCCTATGCATTTTGGCCAGTTTTCCCGGTTATTTTTCTTTTCTTCAATTTGATTTTTTTAATTTCTGAATGTTTTTAAAGTTTGTGCACTTCTCCCAAAGTCATGAACGTTTTTCAAACTTGCAAACCTTTTTCTAATTCGCAAACTTTTTCCAAAAATCCATGAACTTTTTTAAAAAATTGAACATTTCAAATCCATGAACTTTTTTGTTAGAATCCATGAAGTTTTTTTGAATTTGTGAACTTTTCAAACGTGCCAACTTTTTTAAAATTTGTGAACTTTTTTGTCAAATTTTTGAACTTTTTCCAAATTTGTGTTTTTTCTTTGTCAAATTTGTGTTTTTTCCTAAATTCTTGAACCTTTCAAATTTGTGAATATTTTAAAAAAAATTATGAATATTTTTTCAAATTCATAAACTTTTTTTTTTCATTTTTTTCAAAAATCTTTAACATTTTTTTGCTTTTGCCAATTTTAAAATTCAACTGAAGAAAACCTTTGGATTTTTCCTTAAACAACAAACCGGTGAGCAAAAGACAAGCAAGAAAAATGACCAGCAAACATTTTTGACAAAAAACAGCTAAGCTGAGTGAGCGCTTTAATAAGCGAGCGAGCAAAAAAACTAGCGAGGCTGAGCGAGCCCGTTACTAAGCGAGTGTGCAAAAAAAGTCTTGCGAGGCCGAGGGAGCGCCTTACAGTTTATGAGGCCAAGGCGCCAAAGAGGAGCTCTCGAACTCATCTAAAAAAAAGGAGCTCTCGACCTACACAGGGAGCGCCTATGCAGCGCCTTAAGCGCCCGATCGCACGCTGGCGCTCGTCTGCTAGCGGTCCGTGGTCTAATAGCAGTTTGCTCCTGGTTATTCGCCGGCATGGCCATTTTTCTTTCTAGCTCACTAATCCAGGTCAGCTGAGTCGCAGGCATTGACCACTGATTATTGACTTTTCTCAAAAAAGTGTGTGAAGTTTTTAAAAAATTAAGAATTCAAAAAAAAATTACAAGTCTAGAAAATTTCCATGGATTTGAAAAATTGTGCGTGAAAATAAAAAAAGTTCATGATTTGAAATAGAATTACAAAATTGAAAAAGTTCAAGACTTGGAAAAGTTTGTAATTTGGAAAAATTTCAAGAAAATGAAAAAAAATCACGAATTTGAAATAAGTTAACAAAATTTGAAAAGGTTCATAATTTGAAAAAAAAATCACAAAATTTTGTAAAAACTCATGAATTTGAAAAAGGTTCACGACTTGGAAAAATTTGTAATTTGAAAAAAGTCTATGAAAAAGAAAAAGGTTTACAAATTTGCAAAAAAGTTCAAATTTTTTAAATAGATCGTAAATTCAAAAAAAGTTCACAAAATTTGGAAATAGTTCATGGCCTGGAAAAGTTCATAATATGGAAAAATATCACAAAAATGAAAAAAAATCTCAAATTTGGAAAAACTTACAAAATTTTATAAAGAAGTCCATAAATTTGAAAAAGTTCATGAAATTGGAAAATGTTCAAGAATTTGAAAAGTATTTTCAAAGTGGAAAAAGTTCACGCATGTGATATAAAGAAAACAAACAAGAAAAACAAAAAATAAAAAATAAAAGATAGCGAAAAAATAAAAAGGAAACGAAAGAAGAAAACAATAAAGAGAGAGAAAACCGAGCAAAACCCATGCTGGAAAAAACAGAAAGAAAAACCGCCAGAATCTTCATATGAAGGTTCGCAAAAACCGGTGAAATAAAATCCATGGGCTGGCTCATTTTGCTACAAAGTGTTGTGGAGGGGTGTGCGCCATGTAACGGAAATGGCTATAAGTGACTCTTAAGGCACCAAATAGGATTTGGGGGAAATAGGAACCAGCGTCCATGAGGCTGTGTCATGCTGGGCCGATCCCTTATTTTCCGTGAAAGCCCTATGTACATTCTAGAGATCCCTAAAAAAAATCTACATTCTAGATACATAAATCGGTTTATTTGCGAAAGTCCTATTCTGATCCCGAGCTCAAATGCACTCTGATGAACAGTAAACACGAAAAATTTAGTAAAAAAATTCAAAAAAATCTGATTTTTTTGTGATAAACTTTGACAAATGTTTTGTATGCTTGCAAATTTTCAGCACGAAATGACATTGGTGGAAGTCATGAAAAAACAAAAACAAAATCAACACTCCGAAATGTTTTCAAAACTAGCATTTTTGGAGCATCGTTTTTCTTTTTTGACACGAATTCCACGAATGTCATCTCGTGCTGAAATTTTTGTAAGCATACAAAACATTTGTCAAGGTTTACCAAAAAAAAATCAGATTTTTTTTGCTATTTTTTATTTTACTGTTCATAGGGGAGCATTTGAGCTCGGGAGCAGATACTTCACGTCCACGTTTATTTGCCAGTGTTGTGATGACGAAAAGGTTAGTCGTATCTTCTCTGTTTGTCCTTTTCGACAACTGGTCTGTTCTTGAATTTAAATTACTCCCTGGCGATCCTGCCTTGTAACTGCACATCGCATAAGCGACCACGAAATCACTGAAGCCTGGATGCAACACGGACAGACGTGTAGCTGCTACATGGACTCACATCTAAACTTTGTACACATTAAAACTAGCTTCAAATCACAAGACCGAGTCCTGAAAAACGGATAGATGTTTCATCGATGTGGATGTACAGTGGATTATGTCAGAAAGAAAGGCAGCACTTGTGCACACTGCGTGTTCAACTCGACGAGATGGTCCTGGAAGATGAGGTTGAATGAATTATTGGGGAAGAGGAGGAGAGCGATGTGGTTTAAATCCGTGACTTTCTCTCGAGGTTCCGATGAATCTATATCTATCCGAGTGTCCACTCAAGTCTTTTCGTTTTCTTTTATAAGTAGCTGACATTGTTGGATCTCTCCAGCACCAGCAATTGAGCTTCTAATCACTTGGCATTACTAACTGTGGCACCAAGTGCAGTGCTGACAGTGGTTTTCTTTTTGCGGGGCAGTGGTTTTACAGTTGTTACCACCGCAATTACGGGTTATGATTGGTAGCTAAAACATGCCGCAACATACATGATTCACTTCGTAAGCAAAGCAAAGTTGAGTGCAGAACATTGTACTACTACAGGAGTATCAGACACTTGTGCTGCACAAGTCAAATACTAGTATGTACTACAAGATCGATCATAGCCTTACACATGTTGCTGTGACGCAGTGAAGGACCGGACGTCTGAACCTGATGGCAGCAAATTCAGAGGCTTCACTTTCTCCACTTATTAACTTGCCATGATCAGTCGCAAAAAAAAAAAAAAAACTTGCCATGATCAAGTCTTAACCCCACTACCAGTGGCCTTTCGGGTATCCATCCACTAGGCTGCTGCTGGTTTCAGGCAGGAACAACCTCCGATTGGCTACAAGCATCCAGGAGTATGAAAATTAGGTTAAAATTATGCATGTGTCAGCGACGCAAAGCCCAAGTTTAATTCTGCTCCAAGCAACCCGAGCCCCATTGGCGAGCTCCTGTTAACTATAAATTTCCTGACCCAAAGCAGCAGCACTGCAATAAGATACTCAGTCATCAGTAAACAAAGCGTGGTTTCAGGCATCGCCGGGGCCCAAGAGTTGAGTTTGACACGCCGCCGGCGGCGGCTGGAAAGGTCGCCGGTTCCTGGCCATCCTGGAAGGTGGTTCTCTTCTCTCTGCTGCCCTAGCTAGGACCAACCATGGTCGCTGATGGTAACAGCGCAGCACGCGGACGCACGGACGTAAGCAGTGAGCCGTGCACGCAACATCGTGCCTTCTCTGCAGACTACAACATCTCGCTCGTTGATTAAGTCGTGGCTTAATTTATAGGCCCAACGTCTTTGGAAACAACAAAAATGCATAATAGTAGTACTCCCTCCGATTCATATTACTTGTCGTTGTTTTAGGACAAAGCGATAAGTAATATGGATCGAAGGGAGAAGTAAAATCTCCCCATTGGTTCCTGATCTTGCTTTGCTTCTGGACTAAGACTCCTGATGACAGCGAGGAAGAAGGGAGCAGGCTCACAAAACCGAGGGCTCCAATCGGCCAAAACCCCGGCAAGATCTCTTTCCGAAAGGCCCTTTGGCGAATTGTTAAGGTAGGGAGAAGAAAGTAAGGTCCATCCATCCCATTCCCGTCCATCGTGGCCGCCAGTCATGGAGGCCGGTGCCTCGCTATCGCCGCCTACACGGCTCCATGTCAGCCCTGCCCCTCTTTCAGGTGTAAAGTCGCCACCTACCACTTCTTGTTCTGGAATATGCACGCCCATCCATCTCAAGAATCATCTCTGAAAGGATCTCCTACCAAAACTTCCAGCCTGTATCCACCCCCCCAAACTCTCTCTCATTCTCCTCGTTCCTCCTCGTCTTCTTTTTCATTCGGACATTTCTCGTCCTAGTAGTATTATTACTCCTGTAGTAGTAGTACTACTTGGTTAGGTGAGACTTGGGGGTTCTACCTGTTTCAGAAAGAAGAAGAGAACTTTTTTTTTTTAACACAGAAGTTTTCATTCATTTAACAACAACGTACATATACAAGCTTGCATTACATGATGCATGAAACTGCAGCTATATCTGCATTTAGTCATGTATCTACACCTGAATTTAAACACCTGTAGCTAAAAGATGCATTCTGAATCTTCAGTGCCAACTTGGCTTGATGATGAGCTCTAAAACTATAACCTCTATTGATATGATATATCCTGGAAGCATCAAAGGCTGTGGAGGCTGCTATTTGAGAAAGAAGAAGAGAACTTGACGGTTTCTTGCTTCAGAGCATTTTCAACGAGCGAGACAGCGATGCTTCTAACAAGGATTCGGTATTTTCCATCCAGTCAAATGAAAACCGGATAGGAGGATAGTCACGGACAGCAATGCCAATGCCAAGAATTGCCGGCACTGTGACTGAGTGCCTCGGATTCCCAACCCCCTGCAGGTACAGTCAACAGTTTCAGCCATACTATTCAGTAGAATGAACGTCACCGCAGTCGCACTTGTACACCATTCAGAGCATCACGTAGATGTAAAAATAACTAATTTTTGCATCTCCGAAGTCCAAAAATCCCTTTCCAACAGATGATGATGTAGATATAAATTTTTTTACATCTTCACCAGGAGATGTAAAATACAATACCTGAAGATGTAAATTGGCATCTCCACCTACAGGTGATGTAAAACTGACGGCCGTGCGCAAACCCCCAACCGCTCTTCAGTTTCATTCCGCCCGCCGCCCGGGCCATGGCCGACTCCGATGACCCCGCCGCCTCCTCCGCCGCAGTCGCCGACCCCGCCGCGGCCTTCGCTGGCGCAACCACCTTCCCCAATCCCGCCTCCGCCTCCATGCCGCCGCCGCCCCGGTTTTGCCCCACCCCGGCCGGTCGCCGTCGCGGCTGCGCCGCTGGCGAAGAAGCAGCGGGCCGCCAATCCCCACAGTGGAGGTGTGAAACGGCCGGTGCGGCGCGACCCGACGACGAACCCATCTCGGGTGGTCAAGAAATCGAAGGCGGCCGCGGTTGCGTCGGCCGATTCGCTGCCGCCGCCAGCCGTAGCGTCCACAACCGGTCAAGGAGCCCCTACTCCACCTCCGCCGCCGCCGGCGGCGGCCATGGAGGAAGACATGGTCACGCCCATGGCCACCGCATCCAACATGTTCGACGAAATGTTGCAAAGGTAAAAGAAATCCGATTTCCTCTTGTTTATTCTTTCAATTTCCGATACAAATAGAATGTGAGGTTGATTACGTGTACGTCCATTTGTAGTCTTGATGATGAAGCTTTCATGCGCGCGACAAATATGTCAAATGATGATTTTTTTCTCTCATGAGTATGCATCACAAGAATACGATACTCAATGTGATGATGATAATCTCGACATGGACGAAGGAGGCTTCATAACAAAGAACGGCAAATTATACCAATGCCGAAGATGTGTTGATTTGCATCGCGTGGAAAAAAATCTCTCTTGATGCATCTGTTGGGACCGACCAAGCCGCGAACACGTATTGGCAACGCATCAAGGAGTACTTCGATGAGCGCAACACTAGCAGCCACACTGACTACGTAATACGTACTCCACTTTTGCATGATGGATGTTCAAATGCGGTTGTACAACGGTTGTACTGTATAGCACCCGTGCGGCCATCGGCCGGTTTTACATCTCCATTTGCATCATCTATTGGAGTTGGAGTTTTACATCACCAATATACATCATCCGTTGGAGTTGCCTTTTTTTTGAAGATGTAAAATGCACTTTTTGGTGATGTAATTTTACATCTTCTAGTTTTACATCTTCAAATTTGCATCATCTATTGGAGATGCTCTCTTAAGTACTCCCTCCTTCCCATTTTATTAGGCGTATTAGTTGTTAGCACGGAAATTAGCGCATCAATCAGTAGGTGAGCCATCGTACGAGGGATCTCCTTTGACCTACTAGTCTTGGTTGACTGATCCAATCTCAAACCGCACGAGAGGCCCATTGACAGTTTTTTCTCTCTAGAAAAGCAGCGATCGTAGGTGAGGCTGTAACTGCGCACCTAATATTATGGGATTGCATGCAAAATCTAATACGCCCAAGATTTTGGGAAGGAGGCGTAAGAGAGAGTCATCATATAACCCTGATCAACATAATACTCGTCGATATGTTGATTTTGATAGAAAGGGCGCTCTAACAGAATCGTCGATATGATGATTTTGATCGAAAGGGCGCTCTAACAGAATCATCATATGACCACTCCATGTTGAGCTCGCGAGCCTCCATATATAGAAGGTTGTGAGGCTTGGTTTGGAGGGTGCACCATCCGGCATTACCTTGTACGGAAGGCAAGTTTCACCCTCCCGCCCCTTCTCAGCATCCTGCGTAGCCCACCTCCTCTCCCGCGAATGGCGCAGACGGCCAGACGCTCACGGCACCAGGAAGCGGTGTCAATTATTGTCGGTCGTCGTGTGCCAACTGCCCGCGGCCATTCCCGTTCGTCGTCTCTAAATAGCTCATATACCTGCCACCCACATCCTCCAACTCCCTCACCACTACCCACACCCTCCACTTGCCTTCCCGCCGCCATGCCACTTCCCCTACCGTTGGACTGGGTGTTGCTCTCGAAGAAGGAGGACCAGATCCTGGCCAAGGAGGCAAATAAGAAGGATGTCACCCTCATCGCCGAGGAGGAGGAGTGGGATCTCCATGACGCGCTGCAGGCCACCGGGGAGGATCCCAACTGTTGGTGTTTCATACCGACAATGTCATCATGGGCCTGCTGATTTGTTCGGCGGGGGCGCAAGCGGTGGATCCGGATGGTAAAACACGGGACAAGGATCTACCTAGGTTTGGGCCCTCCGGAAGGAGGGAATACTCGTTGTTGGGTTGCTCGTTGTATTGTATTGTTGGGTTGCTCGTTGGCGATCCTCGGATCGCCTTGGCAAAGCACGGGACAAGGATTCACCCAGGTTTGAGCCCTCCAGCAGGAGGTAAGACACTACTCATGCTTTGGTATTTGTATTGTTGGGTTGCTTGCTGGCGATCCAAGAGGTCACCGAAGAGATCTGATACTTGGATTACAAGCCTCCTGCCTGACGGCGGAGAGAAGGAAGAAGATCCCCGAGGGAAACCCTAGCTCTAGGTATGTCTAGAATGTGTCGTCCAACCCGAGGAGGCACCTAGCTCACCTTATATATCTGGTTGGCCTAGGGCTACATGACTCGGGTCAGACTGTCGGTGGGCTCTGGCCCCTTGGTCCATGTTGCACATGTATGGCTCCCCACCTCCTTGTCCGCCATGATGGTTTAGTCTCGGGTTGGCGCCTAGGCCTGGGGGTCCGACTCAACACCTTGGTAGAGGATGTGGTCATCTACCACCACAGTAGAGGTACCCGGGTGCCATATCCTCGTCACCGCCCTCCTCTATTAAGTGACAGATTTGGAACAATGTTATTTGGGATATTGATCATGGCTATGTGCAGATCCCGTATGGGCGGAAGAGGCCATGCCCACGCAACTCATATCCCCATCACCTTACTGTTAAGGAGGCATTGGGTGAGCGCTACGCCGCCTACGCCTCGGTCGTCCGTCCCGGGTAATTCTTCGAGGAGACCGTTGCTAGGCAGGCGTTGGCGAAGGAGAGCGACCACATCGTTTGACTCCATTACGATGAGGCGCGACGGATTTAGCCAGGGAGAGGGAGTGCATCCGATGGTGCAAATTCGACATGGAGATAATGAGACTGACTGATACGAAGTGCGCCATATTGGGCCACCCTGGCCTCAACGATTGCCGGCAGAAATGGGACGAAGAGGAAGACACCGGACCGTCACACCGTCGCGCGTAGATGACGTGTGGATTCGTCACATATACATGTGTTCTGCATTCATCGTTGTCATGGTGAGGAGCAACTAGTGTTTCTCCCAAGATGTAAAAAGTTATCAGTTTATTAGTATGAAAATGTCAGGGGCGGAGGTCGCGGCCGGCGCGGCGAGCAGGGGCGGAGGTCGCGTCAGATCTACGGCCCGTCCTGGGCTCTCGCGTTGGTGAGGCGACGGCGCAGGGTAGCGGTGGTGCATGCTGGCAGGCCGGCCAGATCTGGGCTCGTCCAGGCCGAAGGCTCGGCGAAGTGGGAGGTTGTCGAAGCGGGGCTCCCGGGCGAGGTGGTGTTGGGCGGCGTGCTGGCCGTGTGGACGGCGGTACACACACGGTGGTGCGTGCGAGGGTGGCTGCAGCTGATGCACAGGGTGCCGAATCCGACCGATCATGGTTGGATCTGGCCCCTGTGGCGGTGGTCTGGCTCTGGTTGGTGGTTGGAGGTGCAACGCCGGGTGAAGATCTTGCTGCCGGTTTTTGGGCCGGGGCAGACGACGGCGACGCCAGCGGCGCCGCTTCCTTCTTGAAGGCGTCGTTGAGGCGTTCCTGCTCGCTCCACTACGCAAGGATGCTCGGGGGAAACCCATGATCCCCTGGGATCGGACGATGATGGCAACGTGCGTCGCACCTCTTGAGGCATCGTTCTAGGAGCTCCTTACCGGCCAGAGGGACCAGTGATAGGTGGGGGATGTCGTTCGTGCTGCTTGGTCGTGTCCGTTCAGCAATGAGGGTGGTTTGGCTTCTGTGGCAACGTTGACGGTGGTGAGCATTGTCGGAGGCGCGGCATTGGTCGTGCTGGTCGGCTCTTCTCCGGCGTGTCCGTAAGATTACCTCGGCTGCCTGTTGTTGTGAAGTCGAAGCTGCGGTGCGGGGCACCGGTGGTGTACGATGACAGGTAACAGGTTGTCCGTTCGGCGATCTTCCGTGACGCCAACCTTACTTTGTTCTCCGTAGTTCTCCGCCGGAGTCGGAGCTGCGTTGTCTTGCTGTGGGCGGATGGCGTTACGCCTTGTAAGTGTAGCGTTGTTCTGCATCCAATAGGGTTGCCGTTTTTTCTTTTTTCTCTGATCTTTGGATCCTCCTCATATTGTTCTTCCGCTGCTTTCTGCTAAATCTAATTGAAGCCAACAATTTGCTGTATCTTTAAAAAAAAAATGTCGTTAATCGACTTTTCTGCCTCCATGTAGCTACTTTGTAATGCAATGTTTTCTCAAATTAGTGTTTTAATCTCTAAAATTGAGCCAATCCAATTGGCGACTTATAATGTGTGCCTCGCCTGTCACCATGCCGGGATTAGTGTCGGTTTCAGAGTGTGGAATTATTGAGTTGATGCACAGAAAAAAGATATGAGAGCTGCATTATGGCGTTTCTGTGTTTGTGCATAGTCATCACAACCTCCAAATACATATGAAGCGTGTTTCATATCCAGTATGACGGTCATATATATGACAGACTCGGCTAGAATTGCTCTAACCGGTACAGACGTGTAAACAGAAAAACTGCGAGAGAAAATTCAGCTCCACCTGCACTCCAAGCATTTCTGCTAGTAATCTGAAACAGAGTTCCTGCTGAGACGTCGTGATCGACCAATCATCCCGATGTTACACGCACTATCTATTGTTACGGTGTTCTCAACATCACGAACGATCATGAAAGCCAAATTACGCAAAATCACACTAGAGGAAATATTCTGCACATGCTAAAGACAGAGGGAAACATTTGTGGCGTGCGCGGCGTCTGCGACAGGGATGCCACGTACGGGTCTCCTTCTAGCAGATGGCGAGGTTTCGGCCTTTTCTCGGAGCCGGAGAATTGCGAGTGATCATCGCTTTAGTTAGTAAGTACCACAAATAAAAAATAAAAACCCGTGCAGAAAGCTAAGTATGTGCATTTGGGAGGGGCCAGCCGGTTAAGTATATGGCAAATCATTCTGGCCGATGTCCCTACGCACCAAAACTCTACCTCTTTGTTCTTCTCCTTGACAGCTAGTAGCCCAGCACAGCTCCAAAATCATGTGCTTTCAGCGGTTTGGTCAGCTGTAGCTTTTCATCCTGTACTGGTGCAAACTTGGGAGTCATATTTTGAGGGGGTGTTGTTTGGCGCACCAGGGCGGGCTAGGAGATAACTCCGGCTGAAACAAAAGGAAGTCATGAAACTTAATCATGAAAGTTGTGAGAGATTTGTTTCAGGAAAATGAAAGAAAGTTGCGAGAGATCGCTCCACTTGCTACGGCTACTCTCTTGCTCCATTTCCATTTCCACGCAAGACAGTATTATGAGACACGTGAACTTTGGCCTAGTTCCAACTTCCAACGCAAACTACTGGCTAGCTAGTTCTTGGACTGGACGGCCACGGAGCCCCGGAAAAGGCGTGCGCCAACAAACAGTCATGGAGCGAACCTAGCAGTCGTTAGACCATGCCAAACCGCTAATACCTTGGATGATGATGATGATATTGTTCCTCGTTGTATATTCTTCTTCTTCTCTTTTTTGTTGGTTGCTATGAGCATCTAGAGCCGAACTTGGCAAATCTGACCCCTATACAATCCAGAGACGCAGCCGCGGGCAATAACCAATCATCCCTGATTTTTCTTCGCTGCATTCAACTACCTCATATCAGATACCTCAAAATCCATACAAAGCATGCAAAATAAAATCTATATACTACACAGATAATGTAAGCTAGCCTATACATTACTCGTCGTCGTCAAAGATGCCAACGACCTCCGTGTCAGCAATGCCGGACGGCCCTGCCTCCGGGTGGATGGCCTCGTGCCGCAACTCCGGCTCCTCGTCGGACACTATCTCGGCGAAGATTTCGTCGAACTCTGCGCCCGACGGGCAAAGGAAGCGGCGGTTGGCCTCCACCTCGGCCTCCGACTGGATGGAGTCGAGGATGGCCTACTACTCCGCCGCCTCCTCCGCTTGGGCCACCTCGTACTCCGCCATGGCGAAGCTCGTGGCCGGAGGCTCCGGATCTGCTTCGCCTGCGTCTTCGTCCTCCTACTCTGGCCCCGCATCCTCCATGGCGGCGTCCTGCTTTGCCTCCACCTCTCCCTCCGCCTCCTCCTCGCCCGACTCCGGCGAGTCCGGAGGCAGGCCGGTTGTGATCCGAGCTTCGCGCCACGTCTGGATCTCCTCAAGCAGCTCAAGGCGCCGCTTCCGGCGTGAGCATGGTGTATGTCGTCACCTTCTGTCGGGCCATGGCTATCGGCGGACGACAAGCGAATACAAGGGTGACGGCGCGAAGAGGAGGGTGAGGGAGGGAAATGGATGCGGCTAGGGTTGGGGGTCGCCGTCCGGCTTAAATAGTCGGACTTTGGCCATCGGACGGTGAGCCAGAGCGGTGCCACGCGGCGGCATGAATACGTCCACACCCGTCCCGGAGGAGAAGCCCATCAAACTGATGGGTTTCCGCGTGGGACCCCGCCGTCAACCCGACATGACGAACCCGCCTGGGCGCGCCTGCCACCCATTTCTGTTTTAAATTTGAATTGGATATGAGGTGTGCCGGACAACCCAAGTGTGTAGGACCCACACGAGGAGCCCGTCCATATTAGGTTTTTTTTATCGGTCAGTGACGGGCGGCTGTAGATGCTCAAAATGATTCGTGCATGAGAGGCCCGGAATGGCGCCGATGGAGTATGTGGTGGTTGCCATGATGATGCAAGCCACGGAAAGGGAAGAAAAAGAATGACATTGCTTCCAAAGATCTTCTTTGCCATTCCAGCAGCAGCTCCAGCTTTTTTCGAGTTTCTTGGGAGCGGATTTGACCTGACCCGTTTGCGCGGGCGGCCCAAGGAAACTGACGCAGTGACACGTAGAGACGTAGAGTATGTACATATATACACGAGAGCGTCCATTTTCCATGGGTGTGACAGTGAGAGTAACCAAAGGTGAAAAATCAAGGGGAGTGCAGAAAAAGAAGACGGAGAGGTGAAACTGAAAAGAGAGTTGCATCCATTCGATCCCAACATGTATCGTGCCCAAGCCTATTGCGCCAACCACTCGCTGTGCACCCAGACCCAGAACCAGAGTGAGGCTCCATTCAGCGCCAGTGAGGAGCAGAGAAACGCTGTGGAAGGGAGCAGTGATGCGTGCCCAATGTACACCAAAATGGGATGGATTCAGTGGCCCCATGCCTTGGATTTGCACTTGTCCGCGTCCCAGAATCAGATATCGAGACGGCAGTGAACGAACGATGCCCGTGGAGCTTACGAGTTATGATGACGAACTGGGTCTGGGTCTGGGTGGGTAGCGGTGGACGCTCTTTCGCTACCCGAACCGCTGTCTAGGCATTATCTATGCAATGCAATGCAATGTTTTGGCGGTATTAGTATTTGATAGATGGAGAGCATCTTGGTGATACATGTTCCTGACATTTCGCCTATCGCATTTTATTTCACCTGGAAATAAAATGCAAAAAATCAAAACTTGCGAAATGTGAGGGACCTTTCGCAGTTCGGTGCTCGGCATGCCATGGGCAGCATCTGTTGTGCATCTTTCTCTCTCTCTCTCTCTCTCTCTCTCTTCTTGAGGAGTAGCACTACGTACGTCCGCTGGAGAAATGCGGAACCAAAATTTAATGTAGGCTTTAAAACGCCTACTAAAACAAGGCAAGCAAAAACAACAATTAAACACCCTCCTGCGTTGTGTTGAATTGAATAGCATCAGCCAGAACAAGGCAAGCCAGAACAACAATTAAACACCCACTGTGTTCGTGTTCAATTGAATAGTACCAGCCATCACTTAGTTTGTTGTCTAGTCTAAAATAAAATAAAGGAATAGTAAAACACAGTGGTTACACATGGCCAACATGCACAAACCACTGCCAATCAAGCCAGCCAGCGTGCTATGCTATCGGTCTGACTCAATTGACACAAACAAAACAAACCAACCAACACATGCACTGCCCTTCCCTGCCCTGATCTGATCTACCACCAGTGGAGACTGCCCTACCTCCATGCATTGTCCTAATCCCTCCTCAGTGGCTAACTATAACAACTAAGCAAAGCATGATTTGTCCACCACTTTTCCATTATGCCCCGCAACCCACAATAATGAAATCAGATTAGCTTAATCAGCATAATATTTTATTAGTACTATTATTATATTTAAATCATACATGATCGATCACCCATGCTGAGATGAGCATGCAGGGGTAAATCATTAACATGTGGACAAGCACAACCCCCCTTGCTTATATTCAAAAGCCTTCAAACAAACTGGCTGGCCGGGTACCATTTGGCATGAATGATGAGCTATATGAAAAGCCTTCAAACAAACCGGCCAGCTTGGCCTCACCCCAAGCACAAGCTTAAACAAGTTCGACTGCTGAGCTATCATATTAATTAAAGATCATTATCGTGCTAACATCATCGGTGGCAAAAAGGAAAGGTGATTGGGCCTTATCGATCAAAATTATTGCCCAGGGCGGGGCAACTAGATGGAGTTATCTCAAGAGTAAATCTATGGACTACGGCTTCGGTACCGAAGCCCCCATTTGGTGTCATTGTAAGGGTTGGCAGTTAATAACTGCTTAATTGGCCCCTGTTTGATGAGAATCAATCATACCGGGAGAGCAGTCATTTTTTTTAACCTCTGTCAAACTCCTTCATTGATGACTCGCGTTTGGTCAGAGGCTGCTCACGAGCTGGCCACAAGAATCAACAAGGATATCCTCTAGACATGCATGATTGGATTGGAGCACAAAGGACGACCTTTCTAGTAATTAATTCCTCCAGAGAAGATTCTTTAGCTGTATATAATCCGTTTCTCTCTAGTTTTAGCTTTATACAAAATGCTAGTGGTAGTAGGGTGGAAGATCTCATTGATGCTACTACATGTAAAGGCGTATCTCATTACAATTACATGCTCTATTTAGAACAGTAATAGTAGCAATAATAAAAGAAGAAATTAAAGAGGAAGAAGAAAAAGGATTGGTCATGGAGAGCTTTGACCTCCCAATCGAAGAGAGTAACAAGCTACTCTACCTACAACCAGAGAGGTCAGGTCTCTATTACGATTACCAAGCCGCCTCCCTCCTTGGCTACTTTTCCGCCGGTGGCCGGAGCCGCGATCACATGACGCTGCACGAGTTGGGGTTCTCGTCGTCGAAGAGGCGGTACGAGTCCTGGAGCGGCGGCGGGGGTGGCGGCGACGCGTGCGTCCCGGGCGGGCTGTAGTAGTCTTGGTAGTAGGACTCCGGCGACGCGTGCGGGTACGGCATGTAAAGGTACGATGGCGACCATTGCTGCATTGGCTGCGCCTGCTGGGAGTAGGCCTGCTGCGCCGGTGGCGGTGGGTGCTGCATCATGGAGGAGTACCCGGCCTGCGGCTGCGAGTAGCCCTGCTCCGGCTGCGGCGCGTAGTAGGACACACTCGCTCTCGGCTGCGCCATGTTGTAGCTCATCACCGGCTGCGGCGCGTTGTAGGGGTTGAATTCCGGGTGCGCGTGCCTCGGCACATGCGCCGGCGCTGGGGACAGGGACCTTTCCGCTGCAGCGGTGTCCTTGGGCTTGCTCTGTTTCTTCTTCGCCTCGCCCTCGTCATTGCCGGCCTCCTTTGTGGCGGCAGCGGGTTCACTCGCGGGCTCGGTGCCCTTTGCCTTGGGCTCTGCCGCCGCGCCGTCGCCGCCTTCTTTCTTTGCCTCGTTGCTTGGTTTGGCCTCCTCCTTCTCAGCCTTCTTCTCAGATTCTGCTTCCTTCTCCGTCTCAGGCTTCTTCTCCGGGGCCGTCTCCTGCTCCGGCTTCTTGTCCGAGCTGTCGGCCTGCGGCTCCTTGGCAGGCTCCGCCGGCTTCTTGTCCGCCACAGCAGCATCCTTGCTGCCGTCCCCGGCCGGAGGGGCCGGCGCGGGGGCCTCGGTTGGGGTTGGCGGCGCAGGCTCGGGATTCTTGGCAGGCGTGTGTTGCCATGGCAGGGCCTGCTTGCCTGACTTGTGCAGCCTCTTGACGAGCGTCTCGGCGTCCACGGTGCCCGTCACCATCACCTTGTGCAGCTGGGCATCGACCTTCACGTCCTGCACGCCTGAACATCCCAACCAAAACGACGACCACTTAGTTAACTATAAGCCGAAGGCCACACGAAAATGCAACGCAAAAATTGGCGCGAGGAGAAGGAGGGTGACGCTACCTTCGATGCTCTTGAGCACCTTCCGGACCTTCTTCTTGCAGCCATGGCAGTGGATGGTCACCCTCAGCACGAAGGTCTGCAGATCCAAAAAAAATGTTACCACATGAGCAGCTGAATTCCTTGGACGGAAGAGCATTGGGGTTCGTCACGGGGCGAAATGGTGTACCTGCACGGCCGGTTCTCCCGACGCCATGGGATGGGAGTGCGCTCTGGGGACTGCTCACCGTTGTCTCGCTTCTTGCTTGGGGAGCAGGATGGCGGGGCGCTCGAGTCTGTGGCTCTCAGGACGCTGGGAACTCAGGGGAGGCAGCAGATGCGGTGCTCAACTTATAGTGGGATGGGAAGAGGTGGATGCGGGGATGGAGTACGACCGCATAGGCCACTGACATATGGGCCGGGTGCTTTGCTGCTGCGGCCGTATTGTTAGTACACAGGCGGCAGCGGCGGCGGCGTATCCGTTCCGTTCCTAGGTACCAGGCGTCGTGAAAGAGTTCTACGGTACCTGGCGTGCCGGTGGCTTCGGCCGCACTCGGATCGGATACATGTTTTTTTTACTCCAAAATAGCCAGCGAAACGTTCGCTGGGAGAGATGATATTTGGGAGCGATTTTGATGACCATTTATGCTGGTCGAGCATGGCAATTAGCGAGCACGGCAACCCCACTGCAGTTTTGTTTTTTGCCAAAATTTATCATGCTTGTAAATTTAAATTGCCATCTTTTGACATCCACACAACAACTTAAGTTGCCATCAAAACGTTCGCAATTGCCATCACTCCCAGCGAACGTTTGCTGATTATGATCACCGTTTTTAAGGAGATCAGATATATGTTATCCAATTCAGTCCTTTTTGTGGGAAATAATACGAATAGTTTATATCACTATCTAACCTATGTATAATTTTCAATATTGATCTTTGGACGAAGCCAATCTGGCAGGGCAAATATAGCAAATCTGAACACTGTTGACCGTTGGATATCATCTGCACACCAACAAATTCTACCACTATTTAAAATATTTCATGGTTGAGCTTAATCACAATGCACAGACCCCAAAACACAAGCATTTATCGTTTGTTCTAAATTCTTCCATGCTTTAACTATCCAAACTTTTCTCTTCTGAATGAAATGACACTCTTTTTTTTACTTCATGATTTACAATACAATATGCAGAAACCTCAAAACGTGTGCATTTCTTCTTTGTTTTAGATTTTTCCATGCTTAAATTATCCAAAAAGAAATCTTCTAAATGAATTATTATTCCTTTTCTACTTTATGATTTACCGTACAATGCACAATATGCACAAATTCTCACATCACAAACCTCCTCATTTGTTCTAAACTCCTCAATACCTAAAGACAATTATCTCAGGTATATTTCACATGAGTTTTATGTAGTATTATACCATGCAGTCTTAGAATATTTTGCGGGTATAGTTGGATTTTCATTGGGCTACGAGAATTAAATCAACATCTAGCTCATGCATATATGACTCCAAACTCATAAGTTTACCTGTTAAAATGTGGTATGTCAATATTCATTCATATTTTGGGTATCTAGCTGCCTATGTGCAATGACCATGTACCTTACTAGTAGAGCAAGTTGCCCAAAGGGCAAACTTTTAAATCGTTACACGTAAACACATGCGTTGGATTGACGAAAAAAACCAAATATCATCTCATTAGCCGATCTACAACATATTTATCCTCCTGGGCCCACCCATGAATGCCAGTGTTGACTTGTGATGCTGGCTAGGTTAGGGGTAGAAACCGAGGGGCTGGTCCTAGGATTTTGAGACCCAACATGAAACTATAACACATGGCCACGTAATATAGCAATGTAATGATCAATATATGTTTTCCCTCTGGTTCTGGTGGCGATGGTGGCTTGGAGGGAGAACCTACTTCGGAATTCAATCTATCTATCAGGGAGCTTTCTTTTTTCCAGAATCTGAAATCCTTCATAGTTTTATTAATTTGCAACCCGTAACTCCACAAAAATCTGAAATACAAAATGCGGCTCTAAAGGACAAGCTTCCCTCCAAAGGTCACCCTCTTGAAAATATAGAGGAAACACATGCCTCTCCTGGGGAAGTTTTGAGGAGGTAGGGTGGAGAGGGCATGGGAGCCCCTATGTGCCCCTCGGGCTCCACCTTTTTACATGCCTTCATGATTCGTGTAGAAACCTCTAACGCCAAATATGCGATCTAGCCTCAACAAGACTGTGTAATCCTCGCTAAGGCTAGAAGCACATATTGGTCGCCCCAGCACATGACTTCATAACATACACGCACTGTCATATGTCGGTGAACAAAGATGGAGAATCACAACAAGTACAACTAAACAAGATAAAAGAGTTTAATACGAGTGAACAATAGGGCAAAACATATGCCAATATGTTAACATAGTTGTACACCAATCAGAGATCACATGACCCAATATTACAACAGGCAGCAAAAGAATAAGAACACGAGTTCGAGTATGGACCAGACCAAGATTTCCTAAAGAGGCTAGAACAAAAGCAACACATCCCATAACCAACGGGTTCCCGGCTGCCAGCCGGAATCCTAATCTCTACTAGTCGTCGTCGAAAAACTCCACGTAGAACGTTCTGCGGTCGCACCTTAGAGCAAGCTTTACCTGTACATGTACTTGCATCCTGGGGTTGTTGTGGCAAGGGTGAGTCTTTTGGACTCAAAAATAAATCACCAAGGGTACCAAGACTAACAATACTTATAGGTTGGATATGGATAAGTGGTGAGGTTGCAGCAAACAATTAATCAATGTAAACCAACTAGTCATATGAATACTAGAATAAGATGAGATCAACCTATGCAACGTGGTATTTTCATTGTACATGGCATGGACAATTATATTTTTATGGCAAAGTTCCTTCGTTGCAATATGGCAAAAACTTGTTATGGGACATGGCAATTTAAGTTTATGAATCATGAAAAATATAGTTTATGGATCATGGCAATTTTACTTTATGGACCATGGCAAATTTCTTTCTTTTTTGCAACATGGCAAAATTTCTTTTATAAGCGTCTGTAGCAAATTTAGTCTATGTATCATGGAGTATTTAGTTAATGGATCTTGGCAAATTTAGTTAATGGACCATGGCAAATATAATTTATGGATCATCGCAAAAAATTGGAACTATGGAAAATATAATTTTACCAAGGTAAGTTTTATAGGGATTTCTATTTTCATGCACCTCATTGCTTAGTTCTCCTCAGTTTTTCCCATGCTCTTTGGCAGTCCTCACTTTTCCCCTCCACTGCGCGTCCCACCCTTACAAAAGCCCAAACGGGGGTTTGCCGTCGGGTCAAAGTCTTTGACGGTTACTTGGCGCGGTTACTGACGCGTGGGACACCCCCTGTCAGCGGTTGCGCGGTCGTAGGTGGTGGGCACGGTTACTGACGCGTGGGACACCATGATGACCCACAAGTATAGGGGATTGATATGTCTCCAACGTATCTATAATTTTTGATTGTTTCATGCTATTATATTATCAATCTTGGATGCTTTATATGCAATTATATGCTTTTTATATCATTTTTTGGGACTAACCTACTAACTCAGTGGCCAGTGCCACTTCCTGTTTTCTAGCTTGTTTTTGGCTTTTCAGAAAATCAATATCAAATAAAGTCCAAACAGAAAAAAAAAACTTTAGATTAATTTTTTCTGGACCAGAAGGGACCCTAGAAGCTTCGGGAGGAGACCAGTGTAGGAGATATGCCCTAGAGGCAATAATAAATGTTATTATTTATCTCCATGTTCATAATTATGTTTATGTTCCATGCTATAACTGCTGTGGTTCTCGAGTCTACAATAACCACGAGGCTCGGAGGAAGACTCATATGCACGTGTGGAATAATAAATGGAAAAATGTATTCCTAGTCTGGCCTCTAAGACTAGCTCAAGTGTTGCATGATGATTCTTTTTTCCTGATCATGGGCATGACTATGCCGGCAACTTTGAGGGCACAATGTTAGTAGAACACTTGTGTTGAATCGACCCGAATTGATGTTATGCTATGAGATACATTCGTCACAAGTTAATGGTTAATAACACAGAGATATTTAACGTTTGCATAATTCCTTAGACCATGAGAGTATCGAGTTCCTTCATGCTTGATTCATGAACTTTGGGGTTTGTTAAACGTCATTCGTAACTGGGTGGCTATTACGGCGGCTTACGGGTTCATGGGAAAGTATGACAAGGGACTTGATAGCTCAAGATTGGGATTTGCTCCTCCGACGATGGAGAGATATCTCTGGGCCCTCTCAGTGTTACGGTATCCACCATCGTATGGCCAGACACATTGTGATTTGATCACAGGGATGCCGGAACACGGAAACGAGAAAAGAGAACAAAACCGGTAACGAGGTAACTAGCATCGTGGACAAGTGTTGATCCACGGGGATGCCGATGATTCTCACCTTGGGTATTTGTAACATATCGTGAAGCAACAGGAATAGCACACGGCAAACTGGAGGTTCACTCGAATATTTATTCGTGTGGGTATAGGGGTCAATATGGATGTCCACGGCTCCGATGTTGATCATTGATCGGAAAGTGTTCCGGGTCATGTCTATACTTCACCGAACCTATAGGGTCACACGCTTAAGGGTCATCTATCTGCTGAATTCTAGACAGGGAGTCTGAGAGAAAGTCACCAGAAAAGTTTCGGAGACAACGGAAAAGTTCCGGAGAGAGAACACCGGAATAGTTTCGGTAAAACTGAAAAGTTGTTTCAGGGTATACCATTAGGTCAAATTGGTTTCGGCACACGCCTGGAAATTCTTGGAGGGTGCCAGAATTGTTCTGGAAACTTCTGGGATTTTTTCGGAGAAAAAACCCGAAAATGTTCCGAAGCTGCCGGAACCGCTTTGGTTGCTTTTCGCAAATGAAAATCACTAATCCGGAATTGTTTCGGAACGCGTCCAAAATTATTTTAGTGGGTACTGGAATTTTTCTAAGACCTACAGAAATATTTTCGGATTTAACGGTCACGGAAAAATGTTTCCCTGAATAGTGAAAAGCACTTTTTGGTGGCTTCTTGGAGAAGCCACCTTGAGGGCCTTTTGGTATTTTCCCCTATTGGCTTCTTGGAGAAGCCACCTTTGAGGGCATTTTGGTCCTCTACCCCTTGGGCTTGGCCTATAAATAGGGGTGGAGGGGGCTGCCCAAAACTCACTCTTTCTCACATACAAATGCCATGCATGATCTGGCCTTCTCTCTCCCTCCCCGTGAAATAGTTTTGTAGAGCCGAAAGGCTGTCTGGATTCCCGTGGGAACTAGTTCTGGACGGCGAAGCTCTGCCGGATAGATGACACCGTATGTGTGCAACCCCGTAGAGAGGTCGTAGGTTCGATATTTTTGCCCGAGGGGCTGTTCAAGAGTGCCTCCCGAAGGGCTGTCCGAGTGACCGTCTGAGTTTTGAGGGTCCTCCCGAAGGGCTGTCCGTGACACCGTCCGAGGGACTGTCCGACCGCCTCCCGGAGGGCTGTCCGAGGGGCAGACGGGGAAGAACATCCTCGCGGTTGGGAGGTTGTAAATCCTAGCTGCGGGGATCTGCACCGACGATCTACATCGACTCTACTTCCGCTGCGCTACGAGTCGGTAACGATCAGATCAAACCCTGCATCCATCTCCATAGTGATCCTGGGCATGCTCGCGGTTCCAGAAATTTTTGTTTTCTGCTGCGTTCCCCTGCAGTGGCATCATGAGCCGTGCTATGCGTAGATGCATGTTACGATCTAGAATACATAGAGATGTATGGGTGTTGCATAATATAATTTTGGAGTAGATGAGATGTATTACTGAAAATTATTTGTGCGGGTAGCAGATGAAATCTGTTAGCCGGTGTTCTTGTTGCTTTCCTGAAATTTGCGTATTTCTGATCTTGATAACGGCATGGTGGAGTTTCAAAGCTCTGGCAATCCGCAATCCTGATTGATCAACGAAGTGCTAACAGTTAATTGAATTCCACCATAGTTAAAAGAAAGATGAAATTTTGCAGACGAAAGGGCAATGCAGATATGATCTGCACGGGGGTCATGCGTATGACGAAGTTCAGTATGGGGCTCAAGATTTTATTATCTCGTGTTTCATACACCCCGCAATGTTAATCTAGCGACTTGGATTATCATGCTTGATGATGAACGTTGGTAGCTTCGGTTTGTTTCGAAACCTTAGAAGCCACGTAAAATAAAATTTTGCATAAACCGATTAGAGGCGTCTAACTTGGTTTTGCAGGATGTGCATGTGATGTGGTATAGAAGTTCTCATATTAATTTGATTATCTATGAGATGACTATATGATGTAAAATTAACATGACCTGCGAGTCATGATTCGGCATGATGGCTGGAGCCATATGATTGTCACTTTAAATGACCTACGTGTCAACCTTGTTGTAATGCATTATTTTATTAGCTATAGAGATAGCAATATTATCTGGTGCATCGACAAGGTGGTGGCAATCTTCGCGAAGGGGAACACCGACGTGAATGCCGAAGACGAAGAAATTAAAGACTTCCCCGACAGAAAGGGCTATACCATATCATGCTATTATGAATTGCCTGAGATGTTTATCCCTTATGGTGCACTCTTTTCATTGCGCGGTAGTCGCTTTTTATTAGGGTGATCTCTCACTTAAAATATCAAGTAGTTAGTGTTCTCCCAAGTGTAGCACCGTCACAGCATCTTTCCTTTCGGGGTGCGCCATGTCCACATGGGTACGAACGATTGTACGGGTGTAAGGTGGGTGAGGTCAGACCTCACAGCGAGATCACTTGGTTGTCTTGACGTTCATGGCAGGATCGTCCTGAGCTCGGAACACACGCATCAAAAGATGAACAAGAGTCACATAGAGATGTGATCGGCAAGTTTGCCTACCGATTGAAATTCTCGTCATAAGTGATGTCCACATCAATGGCGTTGAATTGAAATGCGGGTTTTGTATCACTCACAATCAATTATGAGAGATATTGATTTGAGTGGGAGCACACTTTAGAATTAACTTGTTTAATTCTTAGTGCAATTAATTATGAACACTGTCTAAGTGTGATTTGCAAAATGGTTATAGAATAATGGCTCGCGTTTCCACCCTCCCTATTAAAATTGAATAAACTGTTATTTATTGGTTAAAACTTTACGGTTGGTAACCTAATGTGAGGATTGTCCTCAAGAGTGCCAAGAAGGATTTTGTCCTATCACATGCTTTCGGTATTCTCCCGCTAATGCTATGGATGATGTGACTCTCGTCCTTCGATCCAACAGCTAGAATTCTGTTACGGTCAAGTGCAATATGTTTGCTTCCATGCGACCTGAACTTCAAAAGTTTGGGATAGCTATGTGATATTCATGGAACTGAAAATTAGTTTCAGATACAAACAAAGGCTAAAAGATATGAAATATCCAAAGCAATGTTTGTTTGCAAAATATTAGTAAAGTGTTTACTGAGCATTTGACTGATGAGAGAGGGATCCAGAAGAACGCCTGTCATATGATGAAGGTGAATCAAACAACAACTTAAAGAGAAAGGAAATATCCAAAGGGTGTTAGTGTGACTTACACGCCTAGGAAGTCTGGGGCTAACGCCACTCTAAAGTTGGGTGCTTCTTCTGAGAGTAGGAGAAATACTAAAAGTTAAACTGTTAGAAGTATAAAGGCAAAAAGAAAGAAGACTGGAATGTCCAGCTCGTGTATGAAAGTCATACAAGTTATTGATGTATGGAAGGCTGGTCAAAAGAAATAGTTCTCGGGAATTGTGATTAAACTGTTAGTCCGTAATTCTTGGGTATTGTGAGTTGATCACAAAGATACCCGCTCGGTTGCATTCTGTTGCGACTCGATGCAAGAACTACTACAACCTAAAAGACTTGCCGGAGTGAGGTTTAGATACGCGCTGGGAACATAGTAAATGTTACTATACCTTCCATCGGTGTATTACCGTCTGTATTTATTTTCATGATTCATTTTTTGGAGTTTCATACACTCTAGCCCATTGCATAAAGTATCTTGCAAGAAGGTTGTTCATGAGAGAACTTTTGATGTTCGGAGTTATGAATAACATAAGGGCCATACTTTCATTATGAATGAGATGTATGTTATGAATAATGATAATAATATATTACCTCTGTGTTTACTGTCATAATTCATTTTAGAGTTTTATACACTCTAGCCCATTGCATAATGTTTGTTGCAAGAGGGTTGTTCATAGAAGAACAATTGTTGTTCGGTATCATGAATAACATAAGGGCCAAGCTTCCATCCAGGATGGGATGTATGTTATGAATATTGATAGAAATATGATACATCCATAACACTGATGCTAAATGTCGCAAGACTAAAAGAATACCACATATGTGTGGCACTGCATTTGGTCACATTGGAGAAACCCGCATGGAGAAATTCCATTATGATGGATTTTGAAGTCATTTGATTATGAATCATCTGACACATGCAACTTTCGTTCATAGGCCATAAGGAACGAGCAACAAACTTATTGGTGATCATACATTTTGATGTGTGTAGTCCGATAAATGTTGTTGCTAGCAGTGGATTTGTCTATCTTCAAAAATGACTCAAGTAGATATATGGATATTTACTTGATGAGACGTAAGTTTGGATCTTTTGAAATCATTCAAAAGGTTTTCAAAATGAAGTAGGAATTATTGTAATAAGAAAATTATGTTTCTGCAATTAGATTGCGGAAAGGAATATTTGAGTTACAAGTTTAGCGAATGTCTGATGAGTTGTATAAAAGAGTTTCATAACTTACACCTCTCGGAACACCACTGTGAGTGGAATGTCCGTGAAGATGTAATCAAACCATTTATGACATGGTAAGATAAAAGATGACATAAATCAATTTGCCATTATCCCTTTTAAAGTAATGCTTTAGAGACTGCGGCTTTTACACTGAAAAGAGCGCCATCAGATCTGTTGAAATGACGCCATGGTATGGTACACCCAACCATGTTATGTCTTTTCTTAACATTTGGAATATGGGGTTTGTGTAAAATGTTTACAAACCTATTCCAAATCAGACAAGTGCTACTTTGTAGGTTATCCCAAATTATTGGGAATTCCTCCTCCACTATACCGAGGCAAAAGGTTTTGCCACAAAGAACGGTATGATTTTGAAGAAAAATGTTTCTTGCAAAAAGGTGAGTGGGAGGACAGTACAACTCGACGAGATAACAATATCTTCGTCATCAGGCCAAGGGAAAGAAACCTTGGAAGTGATTCCAGAGTTTCCTACCGCGACTGATACGGAAGCCTCTACATGGTCGAACTTGCAGCTGAACCACGTATGGACTTCGATCGAACTTGTAGCTGAACCACGTATGGTTTCCTATCTTCGTCATGTATGGACTTCGGTCGAACTTGCAGCTGAACCACGTAGGCAAAACTCGTGCAAACCTCTCAGGTGCGCATACGAGATATTGTTGCTAAACAACAGTATACCTACGATACACAAGGAAGCGTTGATGGGCCCTGACTCCGGAATTGGCTAAATGCCAATATAATCTGAGATAGTTTCCATACAAATGATTCAAGATTATATCTTGATAAACCCTTCGGAAGACTTAGAGTCTAACGAATATTAATGGAACTATAAACTGATGTGGATAAAATGTTTATCCATAAAGCTCGACTTGTTGCAATAACAAATTCAAGGAGTTGACTACGATGAGATTGTCTCACCGTAGCGATGCTTAAAGTCAGATCGGGTTAAACTAGCAATTAATACATATTTCAATCATGAGATATGAAACATGGATGCCAAAAGGATTTCTATGAAATGGGAATACAAACTAGGACTTGTATGTGATACAGTCCAAAGTATTTTGTCGATCCAGAGGATGCTAATGAGTATGCAAACTTCAGAGTTCCAGCAATGGACAGAAGAGAGCAAAATGGAGGTTGAATCTTCGTTTTTGATGAAATAGTCAAAAGAGTTTGATTTCATCAATGGATAACGAAGATGCTTGTGGTTACAAGAAAGTAAGTGGGAGCATAATAATATTTCTAAAAACCTTCTGTGCTTGACACATTGTTGCTTGAAAATAATATAAATTTCTTGACACGAATTAGGACTTCATTGAAAAATAGTTTTACGATGAAGTGCTTGGGCTAGGTCGCCTTGATATTAGGCATAATTATCTGCGAGATAGAATTGCCTAATAGGGCTAAGCCAAAATACATATTGACAAGATGCTAAAACAGTTTAGCATTAAAACGCCAAGGAGTGATTCTTGCCGAAGTCACATGCAAAGAGTTTTTGCAAGACTCGGTGTCCCAAAACACTGATGAGCAAAATACATGATGGAGATTCCACACACTCTTGTGTTTGGATTAATCATGTATTCCATGGTATGTAAAACAACCAAATATGTCCTATACTCCCAAGCTATTGCGAGTATAGATACCAAAGTGATCAAAGTACTGATCATGGGACAATAGTGAAAAATGTTATTGAGTACTAAAGTAGCACTGATGACATGTTTTCTCGCAAGCAGAGATTATGAAGTGCTCGTTGTAAGTAATTACATCAATACAGTCTTCATCAATGCTCCTTGCGATTTTTGATTTAAGTTAAGGGTTTTTGTGTAATACACGATATGGTGACACAGTAAATTGGAATTGTTCCAAATAGGTTACTGTGACGAATTCTATAACAAATGGCTAAGTATGTTGATGCTTTGGAAGCGACAAAGAAGATGTTGAATCATATAGTTCATTCATGAACTTAGTATGGTTCCAAGATGGCTTTGGTCAATGGGACACTATTGCAGATAGTTGCTCCATAGCTCAGTCTGAGGAATCAAGGTTTGACCTGTGATTCACATATATACAAAGCCAAGTCCACACAAAATATGAATTTTGTGAAAGCGTGAAAACACGAGGAGATGCAAAGATACACACGGAACTGAAGTTGTTAGATCCGTTGGACATCAGGCTATACCACAAGCGAAGCATTTTTTACACCGGTATGCCATAGGTGTAAAGTGCATTAGCATTGACTAGATTATTGACTCTAGTGCAAGTGGGAGTCTGTAGGAGATATGCCCTAGAGGCAATAATAAATGTTATTATTTATCTCCATGTTCATAATTATGTTTATGTTCCATGCTATAACTGTTGTGGTTCTCGAGTCTACAATAACCACGAGGCTCGGAGGAAGACTCATATGCACGTGTGGAATAATAAATGGAAAAATGTATTCCCAGTCTGGCCTCTAAGACTAGCTCAAGTGTTGCATGATGATTCTGTTTTCTTGATCATGGGCATGACTATGCCGGCAACTTTGAGGGCACAATGTTAGTAGAACACTTGTGTTGAATCGACCCGAATTGATGTTATGCTATGAGATACATTCATCACAAGTTAATGGTTAATAACACAGAGATAGTTAATGTTTGCATAATTCCTTAGACCATGAGAGTATCGAGTTCCTTCATGCTTGATTCATGAACTTTGGGGTTTGTTAAACGTCATCCGTAACTGGGTGGCTATTACGGCGGCTTACGGGTTCATGGGAAAGTATGACAAGGGACTTGATAGCTCAAGATTGGGATTTGCTCCTCTGACGATGGAGAGATATCTTTGGGCCCTCTCGGTGTTACGGTATCCACCATCGTCTGGCCAGACACATTGTGATTTGATCACAGGGATGCCGGAACACGGAAATGAGAAAAGAGAACAAAACCGGTAACGAGGTAACTGGCATTGTGGACAAGTGTTGATCCACGGGGATGCCGATGATTCTCACCTCGGGTATTTGTAACATATCGTGAAGCAACAGGAATAGCACACGGCAAACTAGAGGTTCACTCGAATATTTATTCGTGTGGGTATAGGGGTCAATATGGGTGTCCACGGCTCCGATGTTGATCATTGATCGGAAAGTGTTCCGGGTCATGTCTATACTTCACTGAACCTATAGGGTCACATGCTTAAGGATCATCTATCTGCTGAATTCTAGACAGGGAGTCTGAGAGAAAGTCACCGGAAAAGTTTCGGAGACAACGGAAAAGTTCCGGAGAGAGAACACCGGAATAGTTTCGGTAAAACTGAAAAGTTGTTTCAGGGTATACCATTAGGTCAAATTGGTTTCGGCACATGCCTGAAAATTCTTGGAGGGTGCCAGAATTGTTCTGGAAACTTCTGGGATTTTTCCGGAGAAAAAACCCAGAAATGTTCCGGAGCTGCCGGAACCGCTTTGGTTGCTTTTCGCAGATGAAAATCACTAATCCGGAATTGTTTCGGGACGCGTCCAAAATTATTTTAGTGGGTACTGGAATTATTCTAAGACCTACAGAAATATTTTCGGATTTAATGGTCGCGGATTTTTTTCCATGAATAGTGAAAAGCACTTTTTGGTGGCTTCTTGGAGAAGCCACCTTGAGGGCCTTTTGGTATTTTCCCCTATTGTCTTCTTGGAGAAGCCACCTTTGAGGGAATTTTGGTCCTCTACCCCTTGGGCTTGGCCTATAAATAGGGGTGGAGGGGGCTGCCCAAACCTCACTCTTTCTCACATACAAATGCCATGCATGATCTGGCCTTCTCTCTCCCTCCCCGTGAAATAGTTTCGTAGAGCCGAAAGGCTGTCTGGGTTCCGGTCGGAACTAGTTCTGGACGGCGAAGCCCTGCCGGATAGATGACACCGTATGTGTGCAACCCCGTAGAGAGGTCGTAGGTTCGATCTTTTTGCCCGAGGGGCTGTTCAAGAGTGCCTCCCGAAGGGCTGTCCGAGTGACCGTCCGAGTTTTGAGGGCCCTCCCGAAGGGCTGTTCGTGACACCATCCGAGGGACTGTCCGACCGCCTCCCGGAGGGCTGTCCGAGGGGTAGACGAGGGAGAACATCCTCGCGGTTGGGAGGTTGTAAATCCTAGCTAAGGGGATCTGCACCGACGATCTACATCGACTCTACTTCCGCTGCGCTATGAGTCGGTAATGATCAGATCAAACCCTGTATGCATCTCCATAGTGATCCTGGGCGTGCTCGCAGTTCCGGAAATTTTTGTTTTCTGCTGCGTTCCCCTGCAACCAGACAAGATACGAGAGAGCCACAAGCTCGAGGGGCGCGCCCCCTGAGCTTGTGGGCCCCACGCAGCTCCGTTTGGCCTAATTCCAAGCCTATAAATTCACATATATTCCCAAACCAACAGAAAGCTAGACGATATAACTTTTCCGTTGCTGCAAGCTTCTGTTCTTCCGCGATCCCATCTAGAGGTCTTTTTTGGTAATCTGCCGGAGGGGGAATCGATCATGGAGGGCTTCTACATCAACCTTGCTGCCCTTCCGATGATGTGTGAGTAGTTCACCACAGACCTACGGGTCCATAGCTAGTAGCTAGAAGACTTCTTCTCTCTCTTTGATCTTCAATACAATGTTCTCCTCGATCTCTTAAGAGTTCTATTCAATGTAATCTTCTTTTGCGGTGTGTTTGTTGGGATACGATGAATTGTGGGTTTATGATCAGATTATTCATTGAAAGTAATTGAGTCTTTTCTGAACTTTATTATGCATGATTGTTATAGCTTTGTATTTCTCTCCGATCTATCCATTTGGTTTGGCCAACTAGATTGATTTATCTTCAGCGGGAGAGGTGCTTTGTAATGGGTTCAATCTTGCGGTGCTCTATATCCCAGTGACAAAGTAGGGGACAAGACACGTATTTGTATTGTTGCCATTAAGGATAAAACGATGGGATTTATTCATGTTGATTGAGTTTACTTTGTCTACATCATGTCATCTTGCTTAAAAGCGTTACTCTGTTTGTCATGAACTTAATACCATAGGTGCATGCTGGATAGCGGTCGATTGGTGGAGTAATAGTAGTAGATGCAGGCAGGAGTCGGTCTACTTGTCATGGACGTGATGCCTATATACATGATCATTGCCATGAATAATGTCATAACTATGCGCTTTTCTATCAATTGACCAACAGTAATTTGTTTACCCACCGTATGCTATGTGTTCGAGAGAGAAGCCTCTAGTGAAAACTATGGCCCCCGGGTCTAATTTAAACATATTAAAAAACCTAAAAATACTTTGCTGCACTTTATTTACTTTTCTTTTGTTTTGCAATTTATACTTTTGCCTATACAAGATTTAATCCTTGCAAGTAACGAGTTCAAGGGGATTGACAACCCTCTTGCCTGCGTTGGGTGCAAGTATTTGCTTTTGTGTGTGTAGGTGCTGTTCATGAGGCTTTGCGTGATTCTCCTATTGGTTCGATAAACCTTGGTTCTTACTGAGGGAAATACTTATCTCTACTGTATTGCTTCACCCTTCCTCTTCGAGGAAAGTCCCAACGTAGCTCACAAGTAGCAGCGATAAACCTTGATGTTAATCCCACTATCTTGGAAGATTATAAGATTTGCTTGCATGTAGATCATGGAGAGAATATTTTATATGATAGCTATATTGTTGAGTTTGATTATAATTCTACATGTAATTATTATGAGAGAGGCAAATATGGTTATAAAAATCTTCATGTCACTAAATTACCTCTCTTTGTGTTGAATTTATTAATGCTTCATTCTTCCTATTTGCATATGCTAAATATTGCTTGTCTTGATAATTTGTTTTCCTATAAAATGCCTATGCATAGGAAGAGGGTTAGACTTAAATGTGTTTGTCACATGTTTTATGATGCTCTCTTGGTGTTTCAATTATTATCTTTTATGTGAGCATCATTAAAATCAAAAGCATACCTTAATGGCTATAAAGAAAGAGCTTGTTGGGAGTTAACCCAATAGTTATCTTAAATCTTTGCCTTTATTTTATGTTTTGTGTGTTTGCACAATTTTTTCTACTGTAATGATTGTGCTTTTATCTTTTAATTAGTGTTTGTGCCAAGTAATGCCTTTGGGATGATTTGGATGATACTATAATTGATGCTGTTTGAAAATAGAAAGTTTTGCACCCAACTCTGGAATATATATTCTGTACTGGAACGTCAGAAAAATCTGAAATTTTTACATAGTATTTTTATTCAAATATTTTACGTTTTCCTAATTTTTTAGAATTTTTGGAGTTACAGAATTGTGGATAATATTCTGTCATTACGTACTGTTCTGTTTTAGGAAGATTCTGTTTTTATTGCATAGTGTGCTTGTTTTTAATGAAACTATGGATTATATCGGGGGGTATAAGTCATGGAAGAGTTAGAACATAGTAGGTATTATGCAAGAAAAATTATGAATGAGTTTATAACATTACCTAAAGTGAATGATTGATTTATTATACTAACGGATCTCATGAAGTTTCTGTTGAGTTTTGTGTGCTGAAGTTTTCAAGTTTTGGGCGAGATTACGATGGATGAAGGAATAAGGAGCGGCAAGACCCTAAGCTTGGGGATTACCAAGTGAAAGCACATTTGCTCCCTTGGTGGTTTTGGTAATTCATAACAACATATATCTCATTGAACTAATGTCCATTCAAGATTAAGATTTCAGGATGTTTAATGATTGGCATGGCATGGACTAGAGATGTGGACCCCTCAAAATGCTAAGGAAAAGGATTGGCAAAGGATCAAGACTCTACATTTTTGGTTTAGTGATCCAAGATCACATTGAGTCCATAGGAAAGCCAATACTATTAAAAGGGGATGAGGTGTTGCTTAATGGTCCTTTTTCTCAAGTGCTTAGTGACAGTATTCCTAAACCCCCAACCACTATCTCTACCCAAATATGTCCTAAACCTAGAGTCCAACTCGGCCCCACCGAAATTTCCAATCCGGCCCCACCGAGTTCATCCAAGACTTAGCCACTGCCAAACCCTAACAAATCGGATCCACCGAAATGGATCTCGGTCCCACCGAGATGGCCTTGCCAATTCTCTGTAATCGGTTGCATTCACTTCGGTCTCACTGAGTTATGCATATCGGTCTCACCGATATGGCTTGCCAACTCTCTGTTGCCTTATTGCTTCACTTCGGTCCTACCGAGTTGATGCAATCGGTGCCACCGGGATGAGGATTGCCCTAGCCATTGCACTTCGGTCCATCCGAGTTGTTCGTATCGGTCCCACCGAGATTCCTAAAGTTGATATCTTTTACACAGTTCGGTGCTACCGAGATGATCGTTTCGGTGCCACCGAGTTGGGTCAAAAGTGTGTAACGGTTGGATTTTGTGTGGATGCTATATATACCCCTCTACCCCCTCCTTCTCAGTAAGGAGAGCCACCAGAACGTGCCTACACTTCCACCATTCATTTTCTGAGAGAGAACCACCTACTCATGTCTTGAGATCAAGATATTCCATTCCTACCATTTGAACCTTGATCTCTAGCCTTTCCCAAGTTGCTTTCCACTCAAATTCTTCTTCCACCGTAGCCAAATCTGTGAGGAGTGTTTGAGTGCTGGGAAGACTATCATTTGAAGCACAAGAGCAAGGAGTTCATCAACAACACACCATCTATTACCTTTTGGAGAGTGGTGTCTCCTAGATTGGTTAGGTGTCACTTGGGAGCCTCCAACCAGATGTGGAGTTGAACCAAGAAGTTTGTAAGGGCAAGGAGATCGCCTACTTCGTGAAGATCTACCCCGAGTGAGGCTACTCCTTCGTGGACGTAAGCCATGGTGGAATAGACAAGGTTGCTTCTTCGTGGACCCTTTGTGGGTGGATCCCTCCGTGGACTCGCGCAGCCATTACCCTTCGTGGGTTGAAGTCTCCATCAACGTGGATGTACGATAGCACCACCTATCGGAACCATGCCAAAAACCACCGTGTCTTCATTGCGTTTGAAATCTCCAATCCCTCCTTTACATACATATGCAATTGCTTACATTCCGCTGCTATACTCTTAGAATTGCATGTGTAGGGTGATGCTTGACATGTACTATTGCTAAAATCTGCCTACAACTAAAATCTAGGAAAAGGTTAGGTTTTAATTGGTCAAGTAGTCTAATCACCCCCCCTCTAGACATACTTTCGATCCTACACCAAGGCACCCCAAGGTTATATTCAAGGAAGACCCAAGCGTCTAAGCTTGGGGATGCCCCGGATGGCATCCTCTCCTTCGTCTACAATCTATCGGTAACTTACTTGGAGCTACATTTTTATCCATCACATGATATGAGTTTTACTTGGAGTGTCTTGTGCTATAGTTTTCTTTGCTTTTAGTTTGCCACAATCATTTTTTGCTGGACACACCTATTTGAGAGGGACACACATTTATCGTGATTTGTTAGAATACTCCATGTGCTTCACTTATATCTTTTGAGCTAGGCAGTTGCTCTAGTGCTTCACTTATATCTTTTAGAGCACGACGATGGTTATATTTTGTAGAAATAATTGCACTCTGATGCTTCACTTAAATATTTTTGAGAGTCTAATAAATAGTAATGGCAATTTGCATGTGTTATAAGACTAGTCCAGAAAGGATAGGTATTCAAGGGGGATATAATGAAAACTTTCATGTAGATCACTAAATATGAAAACGTATGGTTTAATGATATTGATGTCGTAATATGAAAGGATATTGGTTAATGATCATTGGTTAGTAGAAATATTGGTATTAAAGCTTGTTATTAACTTCTCATCTAAGTGTTGGTCATGTCATGCTGGGGAGGTTTGAGCATTTTTATGTCTGAAATGAAATCCTTGAGTGCTGTTATAATTGGAGGTGCGCGATGGTTAACTCCTACCAACCTCCTCCCTAGGGGCATGCGAGTAGTACTTTGCTTCGAGGGCTAATAGGCTTTGCAATAAGTATGTGAGTTCTTTATGACTAATGTGAGACCATGGATTATACGCACTCCTACCCTTCCGCAATTTGCTAGCCTCTTCGGTACCGTGCATTGCCCGATCTCACTTCGAGAGTTGGTGCAAACATCGCCGGTGCATCCAAACCCCGTGATATGATATGCTCTATCACACATAAGCCTCCTTATATCTTCCTCAAAACAGCCACCATACCTACCTATGATGGCATTTCCGTAGCCATTCCGAGATATATTGCCATGCAACTTCCACCGTTCCGTCACATGACTTGTGTGTTCATCATCATATTGCTTTCCATGATCATATAGAGCTGACATGATATTTGTGGCACAGCCACCATTCATCATTATCATACATGTTACGCTAGATCCTTGCACATCCTGGTACACTGCCAGAGGTTTTCATACAGAGTCATATTGTTCGAGTTTTAATATCGAGTTGTAAGTAAATAAAAGTGTGATGATCATCATTATGAGAGCATTGTCCCAGTGAGGAAAGGATGATGGAGACTATGATTCCCCCACAAGTCGGGATGAGACTTCGGGCGAAAAATAAAAGAAAAAAGTAGAAGAAAAAAAAGAGGCCAAAAAGAGCCCAACAAAAAAATGAAAAAAAGAAAAAGAAAAAAATAAATAAAAATGAGAGATAAAGAGAGAAGGGGCAATGTTACTATCCTTTTCCACACTTGTGCTTCAGAGTAGCACCTTGTTCTTCATATAGAGTCTCCTATGTTGTCACTTTCATATACTAGTGGGAATTTTTTGTTATAGAACTTGGCTTGTATATTCCGATGACGGGCTTCCTCAAATGCCCGAGGTCTTCATGAGCAAGCAAGTTGGATGCACACCCACTTAGTTTCAGTTGAGCTTTCATACACTTATAGCTCTTAGTGCATCCGTTGCATGGCAATCCCTACTCCTCGCATCGATATCGATTGATGGACATCTCCATAGTCCGTTGATCCGCTGAGTTGATGCGAGACTTTTTTCCTTTTGACTTCTCCTATTGATCTCTACCACCGCATTCTATTCGACCTAGTGCTATATCCATGGCTCACGCTCATGTATTGCGTGAAGTTGAAAATGCTGAAGCGCGTTAGAAGAAGTACGATTCAATTGCCTGGTTTAACACCGAGGTGCTCATGAATTATATTTATGCGGTGAAGGTGGAGCCATGCCATGCTAACATGATAAAATCAGTGGGGATAACATTCGTTAAGGATCATATATTTTGAAAGTTTAATGATTATGCTTCTTATATTCATGGATATTATTATGTTGATATTTGCTACTTCATCATTTCTCAATATTTATACCGTAAAGAGATTACATAATACACATGTTAGGTGGCATTCAACATCAAAAATTCTGTTTTTATCATTTACCTACTCGAGGACGAGCAGGAATTAGCTTGGGGATGCTTATACGTCTCCAACGTATCTATAAATTTTGATTGTTTCATGCTATTATATTATCAATCTTGGATGCTTTATATGCAATTATATGCTATTTTATATCATTTTTTGGGACAAACCTACTAACTCAGTGCCCAGTGCCTGTTCCTGTTTTTTCAAAGTTCAAGAAGGCGCGCTTAATCGCGCGCTTATGCGTGCCTATGCGTAAGGCGCAAGCTCACCGCCTCGCCTTGGCCCTATGCGTTGCGAAAGGCGTGAGGCACGCTTAGGCGGAGCGCCTTTCTCGCCGAGGCGCGATTAGGTGCGAGGAACGGCGCGGAATGGCGCGGAACGACGAGGGGGATCCAGCCGGAATCAGGATAAGGACCCTCCTTGCGCTCTTCTCTCCTCTCCTCTCCATTCCTTCGAGCCCATGTTAGGGTTAGGCTCTCCTCTCCTCTCCATTCCTCGCGCCGTCGGGCCCTCCCCACGCCGCCGGCAGCCGCACGTCCGCCGCCGCGGATCAGCAGCTCCTCCTCGCACCCCTCCTCACCTCAGCCAGATCTCCTTCGTCTCGGGCCCTCCCCGCGCCGCCGGCCGCTGGCCTCTGACCACATCCCGCAGTCGATCTCGCGCTCCGCCTCCCGTGCTCTTCTTCTTCTCTTCAGGCAGGTGAGCCCCGTGCTCTTCTTCTCTTCTTCTTCTCTGGCCATGCTCTGTTGCTCTGCTCTGTACTCTGTAAGTCTGTAGTGTAGTTGTTGCTGCTGTTACCTGCCTAAGTGGTTGACTGTTAGCAAAAGTGGTTAGTAGTAGTACTTTGTAAGTAGTTAGTACTTCTACTTCGATGGTGATGCCTATAGCTGGTTGCTGCTGTTACCTCGCCGCCTCGTACTAGTGGTTGCTGCTGCTGGCTTGCTGCTTTTGCTAGATGCTGCTGTTAAGTGCTGCTGTTTGCTTGCTGCTGCCTTCTTGCTGCTAGTTGCTAGTTGCTACTGCTAGCTACTACCGTTGGTAGTTGTTGGCTTGTTGCTACCACTAATTTCTGATTTGTTGTTGACTTGTAATCAGGATGTCAACATCACAGAACACCACCGCCGAGACAGAGTCGGAAAGGCCGATAGCTCTTAAGAGGAAGTCAAATGATGTTGGATGGAACTACGGGAAGCTATGCGATGTGACAAACAAGGAGAGGGTGAAGTGTGACTTTTGTGGCCATATTAGCACTGGAGGAATAAATTGTTTCAAGCTACACATCACGGGCACCACATCAAGTGTTATATCATGTTTAAAATCAAGTACAAAAACTAAAGAAATATGCCAAAGAGCTCTTGATGCGTATGAGGCAAAGAAGGTGGCGAAGAAGAAACTGTTGGGGAACGTTGCATGGGAAACAAAAATTTTCCTACGCACACGCAAGATCTATCCATGGTGATGAGCATCTACGAGAGGGAGAGTGAATCTACATACCCTTGTAGATCGCTAAGCGGAAGCGTTAATAAACGCGGTTGATGTAGTCGAACGTCTTCGCGATCCAAATCGCCGAGCGTCCCGCGATCCAATCACGATCCTTCCGATCTAGTGCCGAACGGACGGCACCTCCGCGTTCAACACACGTACGGCTTGATGACGCCTTCACCTCCTCGATCCAGCGAGCGATGGTGAAGTAGTGGTTGAGTTCCAGCAGCACGACGGCGTGGTGATGGTGGTGAGGAACAATCTCTGCAGGGCTTCGCCAAGCACTACGGAGATTATGACGGAGGAACTAGAGGGCTAGGGTTGCCGGCACACGGCTTGGGAAATCCTGATGTATCCCGTGTGCTAGCCCTGCCCCTCTATTTATATGTTGAGCCTTGGGGTCTAAACTTGGAGTAAAAGCCTCCTCCGGGTCGGTTTTGCCCGCACAAGGTCGGTTTGGCCCGCAGGAAAAGAGTCCAATTCGGACCCTGCCGAATCGTGCACAGCCGCGCACAAGCGGTAGTACCGCTTCACACAAGCGGTAGTACCGCTCGGGCGGTAGTACCGCTTCACACAAGCGGTAGTACCGCTCAGGCGGTAGTACCGCTTCACCAAGCGGTAGTACCGCTTACGCGGCAGCAAAACTACTTTTGCACTTTCCAATACCTTGTGGGCTTTATCCCTTTGGCTCATATAAAGTGTTGCTGCACCCGAACACTTCGGTAAACATCCGGAACCCCTTCCGGTGAACTCCGGAACCCTTCCAGAGATCAAAACACTATTATCACATATATCAATCTTTACCTCCGGACTATTCCGGAGATCCTCGTCATGTCCGGGATCTTATCCGGGACTCCGAACAACTTTCGGTCACCAACATAATAACTCAATTATACTAATCGTCACCAAACGTTAAGTGTGTAGACCCTGCGGGTTCGAGAACTATGTAGACATGACCGAGACACCTCTACGGCCAATAACCAATAGCGGGACCTGGATGCCCATATTGGCTCCTACATATTCTACGAAGATCTTTATCGGTCGAACCTCTATGTCAAGGATTCAGTTAATCCCGTATGCTGTTCCCTTTGTTCTTCGGTATGTTACTTGCCCGAGATTCGATCGTCGGTATCACTATACCTAGTTCAATCTCGTTACCGGCAAGTCTCTTTACTCGTTCCGTAATACAAGATCTCGTGGCTAACACTTTAGTCACATTGCTTGCAAGGCTCATTGTGATGTTGTATTACCGAGTGGGCCCTGAGATACCTCTCCGTCATACGGAGTAACAAATCCCAGTCTTGATCCATGCCAACCCAACAGACACCCTCGGAGATACCTGTAGAGCACCTTTATAGTCACCCAGTTACGTTGCGACGTTTGATACACACAAGGTATTCCTCCGGTGTTAGTGAGTTGCATGATCTCATGGTCAAAGGAACAGATACTTGACATGCAGAAAACAATAGCAATAAACTGACACGATCATATGCTACGTTTACAGTTTGGGTCTTGTCCATCACATCATTCTCCTAATGATGTGATCCCGTTATCAAATGACATCTCATGTCAATGGCTAGGAAACCTTAACCATCTTTGATCAACGAGCTAGTCAACTAGAGGCTTACTAGGGACACAGTGTTGTCTATGTACCCACACATGTATTTGAGTTTCCAATCAATACAATTATAGCATGGATAATAAACGATTATCATGAACAAGGAAATATAATAATAACCAATTTATTATTGCCTCTAGGGCATATTTCCAACAGTCTCCCACTTGCACTAGAGTCAATAATCTAGTTCACATCACTATGTGATTTACATTGTAATGAATCGAACACCCATGCAGTTCTGGTGTTGTTCATGTTTAGCCCTTGGAAGAGGTTTAGTCATCGGATCTGCAACATTTAGATCCGTGTGTACTTTGCAAATATTTATGTCGTCCTCCTTGATGTAATCGCGGATGGAATTGAAACGTCGCTTTATGTGTCTGGTCCTCTTGTGAAATCTTGGTTCCTTGGCTAGAGCAATGGCACCAGTATTATCACAAAACAGAGTCATTGGGTTAAGTGCACTAGGCACTACTCCAAGATCTGTCATGAACTCCTTCATCCAGACACCTTCCTTCGCCGCCTCCGAGGCTGCGATGTACTCCGCTTCGCATGTAGAATCAGCTACCACGCTTTGCTTGGAACTGCACCAGCTAACCGCACCCCCATTAAGAATAAATACGTATCCGGTTTGCGACTTAGAGTCATCCGGATTAGTGTCAAAGCTTGCATCGACGTAACCCTTTACGACGAGCTCTTGATCACCTCCATAAACGAGAAACATGTCCTTAGTCCTTTTCAGGTACTTCAGGATATTCTTGACCGCCGTCCAGTGTTCCATTCCTGGATCACTTTGAAACCTTCCGACCATACTTATGGCAAGGCTGACATCGGGTCTTGTGCACAGCATTGCATACATGATAGAGCCTATGGCTGAAGCATAGGGGATGACACTCATCTTTTCTCTATCTTCTGCAGTCACTGGGCATTGAGTCTTACTCAACTTCACACCTTGCAAAACAGGCAAGAACCCCTTCTTGGACTGATCCATTTTGAACTTCTTCAAAATCTTATCAAGGTATGTGCTTTGTGAAAGTCCTATTAAACGTCTTGATCTATCTCTATAGATCTTGATGCCTAATATGAAAGCAGCTTCTCCTAGGTCCTTCATTGAAAAACTCTTGTTCAAATATTCCTTTACGCTTTCCAGCATTTCTATATTGTTTCCAATCAGCAATATGTCATCCACATATAATATTAGAAACGCTATAGAGCTCCCACTCACTTTCTTGTAAATACAAGCTTCTCCGTAAACTTGTATAAACTCGAACGCTTTGATCACCTCATCAAAACGAAGATTCCAACTCCGAGATGCTTGCACCAGTCCATAAATGGATCGCTGGAGTTTGCAAACTTTGTCAGCATTCTCTGGATCGACAAAACCTTCTGGTTGTATCATATACAACTCTTCCTTAAGGTAACCGTTAAGGAACGCTGTTTTGACATCCATCTGCCAAATTTCATAATCGAAAAAGGCAGCTATTGCCAACATGATTCTGACGGACTTAAGCATCGCTACGGGTGAGAAGGTCTCATCGTAGTCAACTCCTTGAACTTGTGAAAAACCCTTTGCCACAAGTCGAGCTTTATAGACGGTGACATTACCGTCCGCGTCCGTCTTCCTCTTAAAGATCCATTTGTTCTGAATGGCCTTACGCCCTTCAGGTAATACTTCCAAAGTCCATACTTTGTTTTCATACATGGATCCCATCTCGGATTTCATGGCCTCTAACCACTTCTCGGAATCCGGGCCCATCATCGCTTCTCCATAGCTCGTAGGTTCATCGTTGTCTAACAACATGACCTCTAAGACAGGGTTGCCGTACCACTCGGGAGCAGTACGCGTCCTTGTCGACCTACGAGGTTCGATAGCAACTTGATCCAAAGCTTCATGATCATCATCATTAACTTCCTCTTCAGCTAATGTAGGCTCCACAGAAACAATTTTCTGCGCTGCGCTACTCTCAGGTTGAAGTAAAGGTTCAACAACCTCATCAAGTTCTATCTTCCTCCCACTCAATTCTTTCGAGAGAAACTCTTTCTCAAGAAATGTTCCGTTTTTAGCGACAAACACTTTGCCCTCGGATCTGAGGTAGAAGGTATACCCAACTGTCTCTTTTGGGTATCCTATGAAGACGCATTTCTCCGCTTTGGGTTCCAGCTTTTCAGGCTGAAGCTTTTTGACATAAGCATCACATCCCCAAACTTTAAGAAACGACAGCTTTGGCTTCTTGCCAAACCAAAGTTCATATGGCGTCGTCTCAACGGATTTCGATGGTGCCCTATTTAAAGTGAATGCAGCTGTCTCTAATGCATAACCCCAAAACGATAGTGGCAAATCGGCAAGAGACATCATAGATCGCACCATATCCAATAAGGTTCGATTACGACGTTCGGACACACCATTACGCTGTGGTGTTCCAGGCGGTGTTAATTGTGAAACAATTCCACACTGTCTTAAGTGACTGCCAAACTCATAACTCAGATATTCTCCTCCTCGATCAGATCGTAGGAATTTAATCTTCTTGTTACGATGATTCTCAACTTCACTCTGAAATTGTTTGAACTTTTCAAATGTTTCAGACTTGTGTTTCATTAAGTAAATATACCCATATCTACTTAAGTCATCAGTGAAGGTGAGTAAGTAACGATAACCACTGCGCGCTTCAATACTCATCGGACCGCACACATCAGTATGTATGATTTCCAATAAGTCACTTGCCCGTTCCATTGTTCCAGAGAACGGCGTTTTAGTCATCTTGCCCATGAGGCATGGCTCACATGTGTCAAGTGATTCAAAATCAAGTGACTCCAAAAGTCCATCAGCATGGAGCTTCCTCATGCGTTTTACGCCAATATGACCTAAACGGCAGTGCCACAAGAAAGTGGTATTATCATTATCAATTCTACATCTTTTGGCATCAATGTTATGAACATGTGTATCATTACTATCGAGATTCAATAAGAATAAACCCCTCACATCGGGTGCATGACCATAAAAGATATTACTCATATAAATAGAACAACCATTATTCTCTGATTTAAATGAGTAACCGTCTCGCAATAAACAAGATCCAGATATAATGTTCATGCTTAACGCAGGCACCAAATAACACTTATTTAGGTTCATCACTAATCCCGATGGTAATCGAAGAGCGAGCGTGCCGACGGCGATCACATCAACCTTGGAACCATTTCCCACGCGCATCGTCACTTCGTCCTTTGCCAGCCTCCGTCTATTCCGCAGTTCCTGTTTTGAGTTGCAAATATGAGCAACCGCACCGGTATCAAATACCCAGGCACTACAACGAGAGTTGGTAAGGTACACATCAATAACATGTATATCATATATACCTTGTTTGTTGTTGGCCGCCTTCTTGTCAGCCAAATACTTGGGGCAATTCCGCTTCCAGTGTCCAGTTCCCTTGCAATGAAAACACACAGTTTCTGGTTTGGGTCCAGCCTTGGGTTTCTTTACGAGAGGAGCAACTGCTTTGCCACTCTGCTTGGAGTTACCCTTCTTACCCTTGCCATTTTTCTTGAAACTAGTGGTTTTATTGACCATCAACACTTGATGCTCCTTCTGAATTTCAGACTCAGCGGCTTTCAGCATCGCAAACAGCTCGGCGACTGACTTGTTCATCCCGTGCATGTTATAGTTCAACACGAAGCTCTTGTAGCTAGGTGGCAATGATTGAAGAACTCTGTCAGTGATAGCCTCTGGCGGAAGGGGCATCCCTAACTCAGCCAGACGGGTGGAGTACCCAGACATTCTGAGCACGTGATCACTGATAGACCCGTTCTCCTCCATCTTGCAAGCATAGAATTTATCGGAGATCTCATATCTCTCGATCCGGGCATTCTTCTGAAAGATAAACTTCAACTCCTGGAACATCTCATATGCTCCATGACGTTCAAAACGTCTTTGAAGTCCCGGTTCTAAGCCATACAACATTGCACATTGAACTATTGAGTAATCATCAGAACGAGCCTGCCAGGCGTTCACAACGTCTAGAGACTCAACTGGAGCGGGTGGATCACCAAGCGGTGCATCAAGGACATAAGCCTTCTGGGAAGCCGTAAGGATAATCCTTAGATTACGGGCCCAGTCCACAAAGTTACTTCCATCATCTTTCAACTTAGCTTTCTCTAGGAACGCATTAAAATTCAGGGGTGCTACTGCGCGAGCCATGATCTACAACATAAATATAGCAAAGACAACTTAGACTATTGTTCTTAGATAATGAGTTTAGTTAATCATATTACTTAAAAACTCCCACTCAAATTGACATCCCTCCGGTTATTCGAGTGTAACATGATCCAAATCCACCAACTCAAGTCCGATCATCACGTGAGTTGAGGTGGTTTCAATGGTGAACATCTTCATGTTGATCATATCTACTATATGACTCATGTTCGACCTTTCGGTCTCTTGTGTTCCGAGGCCATGTCTGTACATGCTAGGCTCGTCAAGTTTAACCCGAGTGTTCCGCACGTGTAACATGGCTTACACCCGTTGTATGCGAACGTAGAGTCTATCACACCCGATCATCACGGCGTGTCTCGAAACGACGAACTTTCGCAACGGTGCACACTTGGGGAGAACACAATTTATCTTGAAATTTAAGTGAGGGATCACCTTATAATGCTACCGTCGTCCTAAGCAAAATAAGATGCATAAAAGGATTAACATCACATGCAAATCATAAGTGACATGATATGGCCATGAACTTGTGCTTTTGATCTCCATCTCCAAAGCACCGGCATGATCTCCATCGTCACCGGCATGACACCATGATCTCCATCATCTTGATCTCCATCAACGTGTCGCCATAAGGTTGTCGCGCCGACTGTTGCTTCCACGACTATAGCTAACGTTTAGCGATAAAGTAAAGCATTACATAGCGCTTAATGATTGACACGCAGGTCATACAATAATTAAAGACAACTCTATGGCTCCTGCCAGTTGCCGTACTCATCGACATGCAAGTCGTGATATTCTATACATCACATGATCATCTCATACATCACATATATCACATCATGTAATTGGCCATATCACATCACAACATACCCTGCAAAAACAAGTTAGACGACCTCTAATTGTTGTTGCAAATTTTACGTGGCTGCTACGGGTTTGCAAGAACCGTTCTTACCTACGCAAAACCACAACGTGGTGTAGTGATTGCTTTTTGATCTTCTAAAAGAACCCTCTTCATTGAACCGATTCAACTAAAGTGAGAGAGACAGACACCCGCCAGTCACCTTTATGCAACAAGTGCACGCAGCGGTGAAACCAGTCTCTCGTAAGCGTACGCGTAATGTCGGTCCGGGCCGCTTCATCTCACAATACCGCGGAATCAAGTATCAACTAGTAACGGCAAGCAATATGTATACACCCACGCCCACAACTCGTTTGTGTTCTACTCGAGATCTCATCTACGCATAGACCTAGCTCAGATGCCACTGTTGGGGAACGTTGCATGGGAAACAAAAATTTTCCTACGCACACGCAAGATCTATCCATGGTGATGAGCATCTACGAGAGGGAGAGTGAATCTACATACCCTTGTAGATCGCTAAGCGGAAGCGTTAATAAACGCGGTTGATGTAGTCGAACGTCTTCGTGATCCAAATCGCCGAGCGTCCCGCGATCCAATCACGATCCTTCCGATCTAGTGCCGAACGGACGGCACCTCCGCGTTCAACACACGTACGGCTTGATGACGCCTTCACCTCCTCGATCCAGCGAGCGATGGTGAAGTAGTGGTTGAGTTCCAGCAGCACGACGGCGTGGTGATGGTGGTGAGGAACAATCTCTGCAGGGCTTCGCCAAGCACTACGGAGATTATGACGGAGGAACTAGAGGGCTAGGGTTGCCGGCACACGGCTTGGGAAATCCTGATGTATCCCGTGTGCTAGCCCTGCCCCTCTATTTATATGTTGAGCCTTGGGGTCTAAACTTGGAGTAAAAGCCTCCTCCGGGTCGGTTTTGCCCGCACAAGGTCGGTTTGGCCCGCAGGAAAAGAGTCCAATTCGGACCCTGCCGAATCGTGCACAGCCGCGCACAAGCGGTAGTACCGCTTCACACAAGCGGTAGTACCGCTCGGGCGGTAGTACCGCTTCACACAAGCGGTAGTACCGCTCAGGCGGTAGTACCGCTTCACCAAGCGGTAGTACCGCTTACGCGGCAGCAAAACTACTTTTGCACTTTCCAATACCTTGTGGGCTTTATCCCTTTGGCTCATATAAAGTGTTGCTGCACCCGAACACTTCGGTAAACATCCGGAACCCCTTCCGGTGAACTCCGGAACCCTTCCAGAGATCAAAACACTATTATCACATATATCAATCTTTACCTCCGGACTATTCCGGAGATCCTCGTCATGTCCGGGATCTTATCCGGGACTCCGAACAACTTTCGGTCACCAACATAATAACTCAATTATACTAATCGTCACCAAACGTTAAGTGTGTAGACCCTGCGGGTTCGAGAACTATGTAGACATGACCGAGACACCTCTACGGCCAATAACCAATAGCGGGACCTGGATGCCCATATTGGCTCCTACATATTCTACGAAGATCTTTATCGGTCGAACCTCTATGTCAAGGATTCAGTTAATCCCGTATGCTGTTCCCTTTGTTCTTCGGTATGTTACTTGCCCGAGATTCGATCGTCGGTATCACTATACCTAGTTCAATCTCGTTACCGGCAAGTCTCTTTACTCGTTCCGTAATACAAGATCTCGTGGCTAACACTTTAGTCACATTGCTTGCAAGGCTCATTGTGATGTTGTATTACCGAGTGGGCCCTGAGATACCTCTCCGTCATACGGAGTAACAAATCCCAGTCTTGATCCATGCCAACCCAACAGACACCCTCGGAGATACCTGTAGAGCACCTTTATAGTCACCCAGTTACGTTGCGACGTTTGATACACACAAGGTATTCCTCCGGTGTTAGTGAGTTGCATGATCTCATGGTCAAAGGAACAGATACTTGACATGCAGAAAACAATAGCAATAAACTGACACGATCATATGCTACGTTTACAGTTTGGGTCTTGTCCATCACATCATTCTCCTAATGATGTGATCCCGTTATCAAATGACATCTCATGTCAATGGCTAGGAAACCTTAACCATCTTTGATCAACGAGCTAGTCAACTAGAGGCTTACTAGGGACACAGTGTTGTCTATGTACCCACACATGTATTTGAGTTTCCAATCAATACAATTATAGCATGGATAATAAACGATTATCATGAACAAGGAAATATAATAATAACCAATTTATTATTGCCTCTAGGGCATATTTCCAACAGAAACATAAGGCAGAAGTGAGGGCTGATGTGCATGTTACAGCTCTAAATGAAGCAAGGGAGGTTAGAGAATCTGTTTGTGTTGGAAGCACATCATCAGAGCCCAACAAATTAGGGCCAATGGACAAGTTTGTGCGTCCTATTAATGGTAAATCAAGCAGGGAGGAAGCATTGAGGCAGCTAAGTATGAATGAAGCACTATTCAAGGAGAGAAGAGCTCAATGTTCACCATACATTGCTAGATGGGTGTATTCACATGGTAATTCTAATTCCAAAGTCCTTCCTTTCTTTGCTTGCTTGTGCATTGGCATTGCTTGAATGCTTGATTGATAAATCTGTTTGCATTGTTTTGTTGCTTCTTGCTTGTAGGCATACCATTCAATGCTCTTGACAATGATGAGTTCTGTTAAATGTGTGAGGCCATAGGTAAATTTGGTCCTGGATATGAGCCTCCTACTCAATATGAGCTTAGGGAGAAGTTATTGACTGATGAATATGCAAGGACCAAGAGTTTGTTAGATGACCGTGAGAAGGAGAAGATAAAGCTTGGATGCACCATCATGACTGATGCATGGACGGACATGAAGAGGAGGAGCATAATGAATTTGTGCATGCATTGTAGTGGGGGGACAAGTTTTCTCAAATCAAAGGAAACATCCGATGTGTCACATACAAGTGAAGTCATATTTCAGCTAGTGGACAGCGCAATTGAGGAGGTAGGGGTGGAGCATGTGATGCAAGTTGTGACGGACAATGCTTCCAATAACATGGGAGCCAAGAAAATTTTGCTTGAGAAGAGGCCGAAGATCTTTTGGAGCTCTTGTGCAACTCACACTATCAACTTGATGCTCCAAGGAATTGGCAACCTCAAAAAATTCAAGACAATAGTTGATCAAGCAAAGAACCTCACCATCTTCATCTATGCGCATCACAAGACTTTGGCATTGATGAGGGTTGCTACAAAAATGAGAGATATCATAAGGCCGGGGGTGACTAGATTTGCTTCCGCTTTTCTCACTTTGCAAAGTTTGTTGGAGAAGAAAGATGCTTTAAGGTGTTTGGTGGTTGAAAGAGTTTGGGAAGAGATGATTCATGTGAAAACAAAGAAAGGCAAGGATGCAACGGCAACGGTGATGGACGCTAACTTTTGGAAAGGTGTGCTCCTATGCATAAAGGTGTTTGAGCCATTGGTGAGAGTTCTTCGTTTGGTTGATGGGGATATTAAGCCATCAATGACTTGGCTGTATGGAGAGTTGGTGATGGCAAAGAGGGAGATGAAGGATGCATTTAACAATTTGGAGAGGAACTACAAAGATACTATGACCATTGTTGACAAGAAGATGAATGGAAGGCTTGATTCCCCACTGCACATGGCCGCATATGTGTTGAATCCACACTACAGCTATGCGGATAGCTCCATCTTTACCACTGCAAATGAAGGATTCCAGGAGTGTGCTGAACAATACTTTGCAAATGATCTTGATACTTGCATGTTGGTTGTCAATGATGAGTTTCTGAAGTATGAAAACAAAGAAGGACCTTTTGGAAAGAGGCTTGCTAAAGCATGTGAAAACAAAAACTACAGCCTGGGTATACTTGCTAGCTCCTGCCCCCTACTTGATGTTGCTTGCTTGCTGCTATTGTTACTTGCTTGCTGCTACTGCTATCTTGTTGCTGCTGTTGCCTTATTGCTGCTGCTGTTGCCTTGCTGCTGCCCTTCTCCTTGCTGCTCATGCTCCTGCTGCCTTGCTGCTGCTATGCTACTGCTGCTGCGCTGCTGCTACTACTACTACCTTGCTGCTGCTGCTACTACTACCTTGCTGCTGCTGCTACTACTACCTTGCTGTTGCTGCTACTACTATCTTGATGATGATGCTAACTTGCTGCTGCTGCTACTGTCCAATTTCTAGTTGGTTGGTGGAAGCTTTATGGAGGAGAAACACCAAATTTCAAAGAAATGGCTATGAGAATCCTCTCTCTGACCTCTAGCTCTTCTGGTTGTGAAAGAAACTGGAGTGCATTTGAATCGGTATACCTCTCCTCTCATTTTTGTCTCCTCTCATTTGTCTCCTCTCATTTTTGTTTTCTAATATGCTCTTGTGATGTTTAATATGTAGATACATACCAAGAGAAGAAATAGGCTCACAACGGAGCGATGCAACAACTTGGTCTTCATAAGGTTCAATAATAGAATGTTGTCTAGGAAACAAAAGCTCCTGGAGAAGAAGAAATGGGATGTGCTCATCAACACCGATGCTACCGAAGCTCAAGGATTTCTATTTGATGGAGGGGATGATCATGCAAATGTGGTTTATCTTGATGAGGAGGATGGGGATGTCCATCCGGGTACAGGGATATCATGGGATCTACTTGGTGAAGCAATGGGAGCACAAGAGCAACTCCAACTTCGTAGGAGTGCAAGAGTGAGAACCTTGAGGAGGAGGAGTTTGAATCTGATGGTGATGATGAGATCGTGGATGATGAAGACATTGAGTATGAGGATGATTGAGAGGCATTGAGCAAGTGATCATTGCATGATGGTTGCATCATACCATCAAGTGATCAAGTTATCATGCATTTGCATTCATGCATTTGTCTTTTGTTTGTTATTTGTTATGTAAGAGACTATGACCGAGTGGTGAGACTATCGTGGATCGTGGTCGTGGTACTTTGGTTTGGTTGAACTAAGCAAGTTTAAGACTTTTATTTGTTATGTAATATGCTTGCTTGTGAAGTTGTGATATGATCTGCCCATTGCATTGCTTGTTTGCTACTTTGCTAGTTTGCTTTGATTGCTCATTCAATTTGGAGAAGCTGGGAAAGGGAGAAGGCTATGAGCCAACTAGATAAGCTTCTTAGTTATTACAATTTACATTATTACATATATGATGCTTTCAAAGTTTTGGATGCTTTGCTTGCTTGCTGGTTGCTGCTGCTAACATCTTGCTTTCTTCTCTATGATGTATGTAGCTGCTGCACAATGCATTGGAGGGAGAGGATCAGAGGACAACATACAAAGAGGGAGGGGCAACATATTGGAGAGAGAACAAGGTTATAAACTTATAATTGTACCTCCAGTTTACATTCTACCACTATTTTTTATGGCAAACTGCTCTTTGTTGCCCGTATACGTACAATTGTATAGAAAACGCATAATTGCGCCTAATTACGCCTAATCACACCTAAGCTAGAAAAGCGCAAGTAGGTGGCCAAACGCATAATTAACGCCTAGCGCTTTCTCAAACTTTGTGTTTTTTTGCTTGTTTTTGGCTTTTCAGAAAATCAATATCAAATAAAGTCCAAACGGAAAAAAAAAATCTTTAGATTAATTTTTTCTGGACCAGAAGGGACCCTAGAAGCTTCTGGAGGAGACCAGACGAGATACGAGAGAGCCACAAGCTCGAGGGGCGCACCCCCTGAGCTTGTGGGCCCCACACAGCTCTGTTTAACCTAATTCAAGCCTATAAATTCACATATATTTCCAAACCAATAGAAAGCCAGAAGATATAACTTTTCCGCCGCCGCAATCTTCTGTTCTTCTGCGATCCCATCTGGAGGCCTTTTCCGATAATCGACCGGAGGGGGAATCGATCACGGAGGGCTTCTACATCAACCTTGCTGCCCTTTCGATGATGTGTGAGTAGTTCACCACAGACCTACGGGTCCATAGCTAGTAGCTAGATGGCTTCTTCTCTCTCTTTGATCTTCAATACAATGTTCTCCTCGATCTCTTTGGAGTTCTATTCGATGTAATCTTCTTTTCCGGTGTGTTTGTTGGGATCCGATGAATTGTGGGTTTATGATCAGATTATTCATTGAAAGTAATTGAGTCTTTTCTGAACTTTATTATGCATGATTGTTATAGCTTTGTATTTCTCTCCGATCTATCTATTTGGTTTGGTTAACTAGATTGATTTCTCTTCAACGGGAGAGGTGCTTTGTAATGGGTTCAATCTTGTGGTGCTCTATATTCTAGTGACAAAGTAGGGGACAAGACACGTATTTGTATTATTACCATTAAGGATAAAACAATGGGTTTTATTCATATTGATTGAGTTTACTTTGTCTACATCATGTCATCTTGCTTAAAGCGTTACTCTGTTTGTCATGAACTTAATACCATAGATGCATGCTGGATAGCGGTCGATTGGTAGAGTAATAGTAGTAGATGCAGGCAGGAGTCAGTCTACTTGTCACGGACGTGATGCCTATATACATGAGCATTGCCATGAATAACGTCATAGCTATGCGCTTTTCTATCAATTGCCCAACAGTAATTTGTTTACCCACCGTATGCTATATGTTCGAGAGAGAAGCCTCTAGTGAAAACTATGGCCCCCGGGTCTACTTTAAACATATTAAAAAACCTAAAATACTTTGCTGCACTTTATTTACTTTTCTTTTGTTTTGCAATTTATACTTTTGCCTATACAAGATTTAATCCTTGCAAGTAACGAGTTCAAGAGGATTGACAACCCTCTTGCCCGCGTTGGGTGCAAGTATTTGCTTTTGTGTGTGCGGGTGCTGTTCACGAGGCTTTGCGTGATTCTCCTATTGGTTCGATAATCCTTGGTTCTTACTGAGGGAAATACTTATCTCTACTGTACTGCTTCACCCTTCCTCTTCGGGGAAAATCCCAACACAGCTCACAAGTAGCAGGGATCAGCCGTAGTCCTTTCGATAAGTAAGAGTGTCAAACCCAATGGGGAGAAGATGAAAATGACAAGTGGTTTTCAGCAAGGTATTCTCTGCAAGTGTTGTAAGTAGTGATAAAAGATAGTTTTTTAGCAAGGTGATTCGTAACAAGTAACAGGTAACAATAGTAACAAAAGTGCAGCAAGGTGGCCCAATCCTTTTTATAGCAAAGGACAAGCCAGCAGTTTCTCTTATATAAAGCAAAGTGCTCTCGAGGACACATGGGAATTCTCGTCTAGTCACGTTCATCATGTTTAGTTGATTCACGTTCACTACTTTGATAATTTGATATGTGGGTGGACCGTTGCTAGGGTGTTGTTCTTACTTGAACAAGCAACCCTCTTATGATTACCTCCTCTCGCAAGCATCCGCAACTATGAAAGAAGAATTAAGATAAATCTAATCATAACATGAAACATATGGATCCAAATCAGCCCCTTACAGAATAACACATAAACTAGGGTTTAAGCTTGTGTCACTCTCGCAACCCATCATCTACTTATTACACCTCAATGCTTTCCCCTAGGCCCAAATATGGTGAAGTGTCATGTAGTCGACGTTCACATGACACCACTAGAGGAATAACAACATACACATCATCAAAATATTGAACGAATACCAACTTCACATGATTACTTATAACAAGACTTCTCCCATGTCCTCAAGAACAAAAGTAACTACTCACAAATCATATTCATGTTCAAGATCAGAGGGGTATTGAATGGCATTAAGGATCTGAACATATAATCTTCCACCAAATAAACCAACTAGCATCAACTACAAGATGTAATCAACACTACTAGCAACCCACAGGTACCAATATGATGTTTTGAGACAAAGATTGAATACAAGAGATGAACTAGGGTTTGAGAGGAGATGGTTCTTGTGAATATGTTGATGAAGATTGGTCCTCTCTCGATGAGAGGAACGTTGGTGATGTCAATGGCTTCGATTTCCCCCTCTCAGAGGGAAGTATCCCCGGCGAAATCACTTCGCTGGAGAGCAAAAGTGCTCCTGCCCAGGTTCCGCCTCGATATGGCGGCGCTTCGTCCTGAAAGTCTTCCTCTTATTTTTTTCTAGGGCAAAAGGCCTCATATAGCAGAAGGGGGGTACCGGAGGGCTATTGTGGGCCCCACAAGGCATCAGGCGTGCCCTGGGGGTAGGCGCGCCCTGTTGCCTTATGAGCAACAGGTGGCCCCCCTCTGGTGGTTCTTCGTTCTAGTATTTTTTATATATTCAATAAAAAATCTCTGTGAAGTTTCAGGTCATTTGGAGCTCCGTAGAATAGCTATCTCCGTTGTAGCCTTTTTAGGTCCAGAATTCCAGCTGCCGATAGTTTCCCTCTTCATGTAGATCTTGCAAATTAAGAGAGAAAAGTCATTAGAATTGCATCATAAAGTGAAATAATGACCAAAACCATTATAAATAAGAGTAGGAAAACATGATGCAAAATGGACGTATCAACTCCCCCAAGCTTAGACCTCGCTTGTCCTCAAGCGAAAGACGAACTCGACAATCATGACCACATGTTTAGAGAGAGAGAGGTGTCCATAAAACAAAATACGGACATGGAAGCATCATGATCATTATCATAACAACAATTATTCTTCATGTAACTTCTCATAATCAAGTAACAATTCATCCACAATATTGAAGTATGAAGCATAAACTTTCTTGAAAACAAACAAACTGTGTTCTTAGTCATTGAAACAATTACAATTCGTCATATTCCCAGGAAGAGTCTATGTAAGAGCTTTTGTTTAGCAAGTTCCATATACTCAACTATCATATAATCTTCTATGATTGCTAACACTCAAAGCATATTTCTGGAACAAATGTTTCCGTCAGACACATAGGAAGATGGGGGTTTATTGTTTTCACCTCCCAACTTATTTACATCAAGGATAATGTCAACAATAATAACTCATGATTACCTACATCCAACTGGATATATGTGCCTGGATATTTCCCCACCACATGATGCTTGCCAAGTGGAGAATAATTAAGTATGGAATGAGGATGAATATTATTGACTCTTGCATGAAAGTAAAAACTAAAAAGTGAAAGATAGGCCCTTTGCAGAGGGAAGCAGAGGTTGTCATGTGCTTTTTCATTGGGATGTGCAAGCTCTTAATGTAAAGGAATGTCACTTTATATTGCCCCTTGTGATAGCAACATTTATTATGCAGTCTATTGCTTTTATTTCTTTACTATCACAAGTTTCTACAAAGTTTATTTTTCCCTTACAATAAAAGATCATACATATTTAGGAGCACTTTTTATTGCTTTTTGCACCGACAACAACTTACTTGAAGGATCTTATTCAATCCATAAGTAGATATGGTGGACTCTCATGGCAAGAAACTGGGTTTAAGGGGTTTTGGATGCACAAGTAGTATCTCTACTTAGCGCGAAGTTTTGGCTAGCAAAAGATTATAAGCAAGCACCGCATGTTAGAGGATCCATGAAAATATAACTTCGATGTGAATATAAGCAAACATAACTCATTACGTTGTCTTCCTTGTCCAACATCAACAATTTGGCCAAACGGAAAATATTTGATGGGGGCTCACAATCACAAAAGATGTCCAAGATAGTGTATTTATATGTGAATCCTCTCTTCCTTTACTATTCTTTCATGAATTGCATCAATGACCAAAACTATGTTTGTTAATCTCCAATAAATTTTATCAACTATATTTCTTCTACGTGAAGTCATTACTCCCCATGGGATTAGCATATGATCTTTTATTCTTTTCATTGCTAAGATTGAAACAAGAAAGTAAAGTATCAAAACTAAAACTACTCTTTATTATATAACTCTCGCACACGATTACATAGATAGATCACGAAACAAGCACTCAAAACTAATTCATACTAAAACTTTATTCTTCTAAATCATGAAATACTAAGGATTGAACTAAGATAGATAATAAAAGTGAAGGTGATACGATACCGGGGCACCTCCCCAAGCTTGGAACAAGCTAAGGGTGGTGCCCATACCCGTGTACTCAAGTTTCCTTCTTCGGTGATGATGGTGATTAAGTGGTAGGCTTATCCTCCAGCTTCCAAGGCATGGGCTCTCCATCATAGAAGGATGAACGTGTGTCTGGAATCCTGAAATTTGCAGCGAGGCTCATCCTTTTGAATCTAGATTCATACTCACACTCCTGCAGGATGGTCCTAACGCGATACATGTATAGGAGACCAATCGACCAAACTGTGTGTGATGCATTAATCGCAAACGGTATCGTAATAAAACCGTCACCAATAAAACGAATTGTGTGCGATGGAGGATCCATCAAGCACGATTCAGAAAAGAGTTGCGTGTGCTAATCGTGGCATACAGTTGATCCATATGAACTGTTTGCGATGAGCCAAAACAACAGAAACGGTCAGCCAAATCAAGGTGTGTGTGTGATAGATGGCATACAGTTCACTCAGATGAACCATTTGTGATGAGCCAAAACAACAAAAACAGTCAGCCAAATCAATGTGTGTGCGATATACGGCATACAGGTCACTCGGATGAACTATTTGCGATTAGCCAAAACAACAGAAACGGTTAGCCAGATCAAGGTGTGTGCGATAGACGACATACAGGTCACTCGGATGAACTGTTTGCGATGAGCCAAAATAAACACAAACGATTTGGCTTAACAAGATGTGTGTAATATCCGGCAAACAGGTCTGTAATCAGAATTCTGTGGGAAGACCGATAATAACACAGACGATTCCCGCTAATAAGCTGTGTGTGTTATGGGCAAACGCTTGCTGGTATACAATTGTCAGCGATTGATGAATTCATCACCGACGGGTTCCGTAGTTTATTCCGTATGCGATGTGATTTGCTCAGTCTGCAGAACATGTACGCTCTTCTTTGTACAGAACGATATATTCTTTAGTGAATTGTGTGCTCTATTGGGTAAGCAATGTGCGCGCACGCATCTTGCTAGCTTGCGCTTCCTTCTTTGCTAAATTTTCCATTAAATGATTGCATTTTATGAACACGTCACCGTTTGCTGCCACTTCCCCATCGGTTTCCCGCCACCAGCGATTGCGCATAAGCCTAGGCGGCGCGCGACACATGGAGGCACAAGCGCAGCCTATAGCCGCTCTACCTTTTCCAAGCATGCCAACGCACCGAAGCGTCGCCTCTGCCATCAACCTCCTCGACGAGGAAAACAAGCCGGTGCAGGCGCCACGGCCCGTCGAGGCCGAGGGCGTTCCCGGCAACGGGATGGACGACGCCGTGCTGCATGTCATCGCCAGGGTTGAGCAGACCCTTGGTGCAGGGCACGCGAGCGCCACAGATCAAGATAGGCGCGTCAGCGCTAAGAGGATCCAGCTCGCCGCACAACATGATCGGTGGTGAGCCGCAGAGCAAGATAGGCGCGTCCGCGCCGATAGGCTGCGGCGCGCCGCACATCGAGACCGATGGAGCGCCGCAGAGCAAGATGCGCGGCGTGCCGCATAACAAGAGCGGTTTCATCGGCGCTTGCCTGCTGTCGATTGGGTGTTCCAGCTAGGTACATGACCCTTCAGTAGCCGTCTGCGCCGTACTTGCACCAGAGGCCGGCCGCGGCATACTTGCACTGGACGCCGGCTGCGTCATTCGCACGGGTCGCGCCGTTCGCCTTGTCCACGGCCCGCTCGATGCCAACGCGCTGGTCGCTAGGATCGAGCGCCTCCTTGGCCCAGGTGTCCACTTAGGTGCAGTAGAGGAACATGGCCATCGCATCCTTGAGCTGGTGATCTCCAATGAAATAGCCAACTTGGAGCTTGAGATCGCGCTCCAGATGTACCGCGAGCGTGTCAACCGCTTGGACGAATGCCTCCATGAGTTCAGGCAGAGCCAAGAGCTTCCGTAGGCAAGGATGGTGGTCATGGACGCATTTTATTTTGTTGGGTCGTTTCGACGTTGATCGCTATGTCTTCACAACAATCATAATATTGCTTTGTTTCAATGTATGTACTCTGTTTTTTGTTCTCATATATTGTTCTATTTTAATGTGTTTATGCTTTGCATTCTGTACATGTGGATGGTAACAGCTAGATAGAAATTAGTATGAAAACAGATAGAAATATGAAATTCATAATATATATTAATTGTCCAGTAGTTCATCACAGATATATATAATATCATCACATATACGTGATGATACTTAACTACTACGTACAATGCATAAAAATTGAAATCGAACAATACTAAAACTAATAATCCCTCCTTAGGGGGCTAGTATTCCGGCAGCCCCTCGCCAGCAGCTCGCTGGTGCGCGGCGGCTTCCCAGCGCGGAGGGAGTTCTCCGCCTCCTCCGCCTCGCAGCGCTCGACGTGACGATTGGCCTCTTGTTGGTGGACACACGCGGCCGATCTTGCCATTCCATTGGGCGCCCACCGGAGCTCCTCGGCGGTAGCACGCTGGAGCTTATCGGCCCACCTCCACTGGCGAAGTACCCGCCGTCTTCGTACACCTCCTCTGCACATTGACGCGCCCGCCGCCAAAGCTCCAGCTCCTCCTTTTCCTAGGTGGCCTCATGGGCTTCATGGGCCTCTTGGAACCTGGTGCGCTCCTCCGCCAACTCCTTCTTGAATGCCACTTGCCTGGCTTTCTCAACCGGCGGCAGCGTCTTCCACAGAGCCAGATTATACTAGCCCCAAATCCACTCCAAAGTTGGGGGGTCTAGCGCAACCTCGTCTGGTGGCGCGTAGGGGTCCTCCTCGTTGCTGCTCTGCGCCTTGACGTCCTCGCGGGGTGGCGCCTCCTCCTCGGAGCGTGGGTAGATTGGCGGCACCATGGCAGAGTTTGGTGAGAGAGAGGGGGGGGGGGAGCGAGGAGAGAATGCAGATGAGAATGCAGTCGGGACAACGTGGGCGGGGTAGTATTTATTGGTGGCCGGAATCTAGATCGACGGGAGCAGTACACGCGTCGGTCGCTGGAATTTACGAGTACTGTAGCTTGAAGTACACACGATTCCCGTACCAAAAGTCGTGTGTGAATTACATCGCTGACGGTTCCCAATACAGAACCGCGTCTGATTAAAAATCCGCGCCCTCACCTTCCAAACCTCGAGACGCGAAACAGAGTGCCAATCATGTGGGGCCCAGTTGTCTTGCCAGATATTTACATTTTCTTTCCAAATGTAAGGCACGAATGCTTATTTTGTGTTACTATGATATTATTGTAAAATGTAATACATAAATGATTTTTCCAACCCATGATGATTTGCTTTTGCATGTACATGTAGTTCAAATTTGAATTAAGGCCACTAAATGGCTAGAAACTCACTTAATGTCTTAAAAAGGTCAAATGAACCCTGAAAATTTCCAAATTTTAACATGACAGTTATATTAGTGGATGTTTACGGTACAAAAAATTTCAAGGCCATACTAGGAAGCGACCGCCGGTTCGTCATCAAACATGCATTGTTCCCTCTCGGAACCACGAGTCTTCTCGTCAGATGCTCCGATTTGTGAGAGGTGTGTGTCAAAACTTTCGTCAAACATGCCAAAATTTTTACCACGGCATCTTGGTGCCATGCCATGACATCAAGCAAGGTTTCATGTATTTCTGATCATTTTTGAATTTTTTGGAATTTAAAAGCCATGGTACTCAATATTTGTGTCCAAGCCGTGAGACCAATATGTTTGAAAGATCCTTTCAATTTACTACACATGACATTAACTTGCACACAAGGACACAAATATGATTTTTCAACCCACGATGGTTTGCTTTTGCATGTACATGTAGTTCAAATTTGAATTACGACCACTAAATGGCTAGAAACTCACTTAATGTCTTAAAAAGGTCAAATAAACCCTGAAAAATTCCAAATTTTCACATGATAGTTGTATTAGTGGATGTTTACGGTACAAAAAATTTCAAGGCTATACGAGGAAGCGACCGCCGGTTCGTCATCAAACATGCATTGTTCCCTCTCGGAACCACGAGTCTTCTCTTCAGATGCTCCGATTTGTGAGAGGTGTGTGCTAAAACTTTTGTTAAACATGCCAAATTTTTTACCACGGCATCTTGGTGCCATGGCATGACATCAAGCAAGGTTTCATCTATTTCTGATCATTTTTGAATTTTTTGGAATTTAAAAGCCATGGTACTCAATGTTTGTGTCCAAGCCGTGACACCAATATGTTTGAAAAATCCTTCCAATTTACTGCACATGACATTAACTTGCACACAAGGACACAAATATGATTTTTTAACCCATGATGGTTTGCTTTTGCATGTACATGCAGTTCAAATTTGAATTACGACCATTATATGGGTAGAAACTCACTTAATGTCTTGAAAAGGTCAAATGCACCCTGAAATTTTCCAAATTTTAACATGACAATTGTATTAGTGGATGTTCATGATACAAGAAATTTCAAGGCCATACGAGGAAGCGACCGCCGATTCGTCATCAAACATGCATTGTTCCCTCTCGGAACCACGAGTCTTCTCGTCAGATGCTCCGATTTGTGAGAGGTGTGTGTCAAAACTTTTGTCAAATAGGCCAAAATTTTTACCACGGCATCTTGGTGCCATGCCATGACATCAAGCAAGGTTTCATGTATTTCTGATCATTTTTTATTTTTTTGGAATTTAAAAGCCATGGTACTTAATGTTTGTGTCCAAGCTGTGACACCAATATGTTTGAAAAATCCTTCCAATTTACTGCACTGGACATTAACTTGCACACAAGGACACAAATATGATTTTTCAACCCATGATGGTTTGCTTTTGCATGTACATGTAGTTCAAACTTGAATTACGGCCATTATATGGCTAGAATCCCAGTTAATGTCTTACAAATGTCAAATGAACTCTGAAAATTTCCAAATTTTAACATGACAGTTGTATTAGTGGATGTTTATGGTACACATTTTTTCATACAATTAAAACACCATCCGTTGCTACTGTACTTCAAATTAGTCTGTCACAGCAAATACAAAAAATCAACTACATCACACACAGTTGCTTATTGGAACCGTTTGCGATGAAAGTTCGTGGGTCTATTTATGTCTTCCTCCATAAGCTTCGCCGGCTTTGTCTGCTCAAGTGCCGTTCACCCCTGATTCCACGAATCCCCGATCCCCATTCCCCAACACCTTCTTGCAAAGAATGATACCGTGGAGATGCTTCGTGAGGGCCCATACGGTCACCGCGTCCGCCCCGAGCGGCTCCGCCTCCGCCGAGAGCGCGGCCGCATCTGTCGAGAGGGCGTCTGCGGCAGCCGATAGGGCAGCTACAGCAGCCAAGACGACTACAGCAGCTGCTGTGACGGAGGCTGCAAACGCCGTGAGCGCTCGAGTAGCCGTCCGTGCTGCGGAGGTCGCCCTGGCCCGGTTCGAGGCCATCCACGCCCAGATCAAGGACGCCCACGCCAAGATATTCCAGGCCTCCTCGGAATCGAGCATGCACCCCACGTCCGAAGAGGCGGCGGAGATGCTTTCCGATAATGCGGCGGCAGAGTCCATGGATCCCCTTCCTCATGAGATCGCCGAGCGGGAGCTGGACATGCAGGAGGCGGTGGAGAGTGATGAGCGCCGTGAGGAGGAGTTGCGCTTGGCTAAGGAGGAGGTAGAGAAGTGCCTGTCCGTCGAGGAATTGGAGTGGAGTACCAACGCGAGCTCTGGCGCCGCCACTACTACAAGTACTACAACCTTGAGGGCGACGCCGAGGGCAAGGACGAGGACGACGCCGCGGTCGAGTTCAGCCTGGGGGGCGCGGAGTCCACCAACGGCGGATTGTCGCCGGGACAAGTCGTCGACATCTCATCTTACACCGGCGAGGCATTGGGCGGCGCATCGGTGGCTTTGTTAAAATTATGCGTACTTAGCCTTTGTTTATAACGCTGGTCTTTTGTTAGAGCAATGTTTAGTTCAACTGGCTCTGTTTAGTTACGAAAATTGCTCGATTAAGTAAGGTGGTCTGTGTGCTGTAGGCTTTTTTGTGTACCCAAATTAGCAAGTGATGTTAAATTATGCAATGACGTGGATGAGCACTGTACCCAGGGAAATTTGGACCAAAATTTGAATGCTCAAACTAATTGCATGCGTGTAAAGGAGAAGAATCATTTGCGATGCACACATTTGTTCAAAGTGAATTGTGTCCGATGACACTTTGCGCGCCAAGTTTCCCTCCACATTTCGAAAAAAAATTCCTACCACCGAAATATCGAACTCTCCCGCTCCCCGCCCCCTTTTCTCGCCGACCACGAGCCACATTTCCCCTGTTTCCTCCTTCCTTCCTAAGTTATAGCCGCTTCCTCGCTTGCTTGCTCGATCTCGCCGTCTCGCATCCGACCACCGCGGACGCCATGGTCTTCTTGAATGACCTCTCCAGCATTTCCTCCTCCGATGACGACTACTCTGTCACCAACTGGGTATGTCTTTCTCCTCTCTCTTGTTCCCCTAGGCTTAGGGTTATGATTTGAAATTGAGGATTTTAACCGGCGGTCGATTTGAGCCATTTCTTCCTCTTGTAGCTCCCTAGGACCATCACTTGCAAGGAATGGAGTGGGATAGCTGAAGATCTGCCTGCTCGTTGTCAGTATCAATCTCCATGTGTGAAGTTAGTGGCTTTTCAATCTGTGAACAGTGGGAGGAAGTTTCTAGTATGTGCAGAGAAGGTTAGCCCCACTTTTGTTGTTAGAAATCATTTGTTAGATGTGATTCAGACACTGTCACTGTGCTATGTTATTCTGGATGTGATTAAGACACTGTCAAAGTTCTACCTAGTATCTAAAAATGTTGCCATCTCATCAGCGGTGCCCTAAGAAAATTATTTGGCACCGCTTCAGCAGTTTGTGCACCGCTTCAGCAGGGCACCGGTGCCAAATGTAGCAAAAGTTGATTTGGCACCGGTTTTGGCCTACATAGTGGAGGGCCTTAGTGCTATTAGTTATATGTTATTAAATTTGTGCATGTACATACCTGGTAGTATTAATTTGATGTCATTCAAACACTGTCGCTGTGCTGTTGCAGTTATATTTAGCTTCCTCATAAAATGGTCAATTTGCTATTATACATGACTAAGAACTTGTAGTGTTGTTGCCGTTAATTATAGCTTGTGATGTTCCTGAATTTGGTTGTTGTCTTAGTAGCAATTAATTCATTTGCACATTGAACTTTTTGAGAAGATATGTCATAATTAATGTGTTTCTTCAGTTTTTTAAAATATGTATGTGGTGATTTTCTAAGTTGCTAGAAACCCATTTTTTCCTACAATTGTAACTGATTTAGTTTTAAATATTATAGGATGAACGGAAGTGTTCTTACATGGAGTGGGTTGATCAAGAGTGGCCACAGTCTTTGAAGATGTGCCTAGCAAAGCTTTGGAGCATGTATGAAGAAGAGAATAGAGATAGGCTTAGAGAAAATGTTGTCAACGGTGAAGAATATTTCAAGATATGGGAAAAAAGAGGAAGATGGAGAATGATCTCGGATTTTTTAAATTAGACTTTGCTGAGATGGTGTTTCAGAAGGAGGAGCCAATTTCCTAGTTGGGCAGTGCAAAACAGGCTCTTACTGTACTGAAAGCAGAGTTGGAGAAGACGAATTTGGCTGATCATGCACGCATCCACCAACATACATCAACCGATCAGGGAAATTAATGAATATATTGTTCTAATATTGTGCTCAACATACTTTTTGCTTATGAAGGTGAACTAGCTATATGGTGTACTGTGCTGTTGTCACGTAGCTATCGTACTGTGATGGTAAAATATATTTGTGTGCCTGATATGAAAGTGGTAAATGGCTGTTCCATATGAAATATGAATTTGTTTAATACTGGGATTATTAATAGTAAACTGATAAACCTGCTAAATGGATCATGGCACTTTCCAAACGTTTCTAGCAGTAAAAGCGTGTGCGATGGATAGCCCAATGTCATACAGTTTTCTTCACCGAACCATGTGTTATATACTTGAATAACGCAAATGCTTAACTGGGGCAGAGCATCTGTGATCGCTCCACCTATCAGAGACGAGGCTATATAGAAAGCTGTGTGTGATGCGGTCTGACAACACAAACGTTTGTTCGATAATTACTGTGTGGGATGCCAAGACGATCTCAAACGGCTTGTTCGATGAAATTTCTGCGTTAGCTCCCCCGATCGCACACGAGCATATGCGCTAAGCGTGTGTGACCGGAGGAGCTATCGCCGACGGTTTCTGGGTTGTGTGGGATGGACCCCCCCTATCGCACACATAGGCAACGCGACGGTTTAAAACTCTGTCGCGGAAAGGGGGTAAAATCGTTTGCATAACACATAGCTGCACCAGTGTCACAGTTTTGGTTCTGCAGGTCATATATTTGAGCTTGAAGATGATCAATCCGGTCATGTAGCTTGAAGATGGCATCTCCGATCTCCTTGCTGTCCCACTTGTGCTCACGAATAAAATCCGTGATCATAGAGTGGTTGGCACTGAGACCACGCTGAACCATCCCATGGCACTTGAAGATTTCCTGCTCCACCGCCTCGAGCCTGACCTTCTCGCTTCCCTCCTTCTTTGGTCCTTGAACGTCCTGGATGTGAAGCACCCCCTCACGCAACTCCATGGTTTGAGGATGTTTCATCACCTCAGGAAGGTAGGGATTGATGACCTTCTCATAAAACTTGTCCTTGGACGAGCTTGATGGTGACATGGCGATCTGGATCTGTCAGAAAAACAGCCCGAAACAAGAATAGAGGAGAAACTTGCAATACGGTGGTCAAAACATCCGGGAATATATATAATGAATTTTTATCTTGCAAAACAAGTATTCGAGGAGAAAACGGAGTCGAGAAGGCACACGAGGTGCCCACAAGCCAACATGGCGCGCCCAGGGGGTAGGGCGCACCCTGTTGCCTTGTGGCCTCCTCATGGGCCCCCTCGGCTGTTTCTTATTTTTGTAATTTTTCTAATATTCCAAAACGGACAGAAATTATTTTTATGGAATTTTTGGAGTCAGTTTACTTACCGTATCACATACCTACTCCTTTTCAGGATTCTGGAGCGTTCCGGAAGGCCTCTTTTATATGTTCCTCCGGAGTAATTGTTTGGATAATATTGGTATCAACATTAATGGGCGTACCTACAAGATAATGTTTAATTCTTTGCCTATTAACCACCTTCGGATTAGTGCCCTCGGCGTTATTAATCTTGATAGCTCCGAAACGATAAACTTCTTCGACGATGTATGGTCCTTCCCATTTGGAGACAAGTTTCCCTGCAATGAATCTAAAACAAGAATTGTATAATAAAACTTGATCACCGACTTTAAATTCTCGTTTTTGAATTCTTTTATCATGCCATCTTTTAACCCTTTCTTTAAATAACTTGGCATTTTCATAGGCTTGTGTTCTCCACTCATTTAGAGAACTAATGTCAAACAACCTCTTTTCACCGAGAAGTTTGAAATCATAGTTGAGTTCTTTAATTGCCCAATAAGCTTTATGTTCTAGTTCAAGAGGTAAATGACATGCTTTTCCATAAACCATTTTATATGGGGACATACCCATAGGGATTTTATAGGCAGTTCTATATGCCCACAATGCATCATCAAGTTGCTTAGACTAATTCTTCCTAGATCGGTTAACGGTCTTTTGCAAAATTAACTTTATTTCTCTATTACTCAATTCAACTTGACCACTAGACTGAGGATGATAAGGTGATGCAATTCTATGGTTAACATCATATTTAGCTAAGATCTTACAGAATGCACCATGAGTAAAATGTGAACCACCATCAGTCATTAAATATCTAGGGACTCTAAACCTCGGAAAGATAACCTATTTAAGCATTTTAATAGATGTGTTGTGATCAACACTACTAGTTGGAATAGCTTCTACCCACTTAGTAACATAATCAATAACAACTAGAATATGAGTATATCCATTAGAGGAAGGAAAAGGCCCCATATAATCAAATCCCCAAACATCAAATGGTTCAATAACAAGTGAATAATTCATAGGCATTTCCTGACGTCTACTAATATTACCAATTCTCTGACATTCATCACAAGAAAGGACAAACTTACATGCATCTTTGAAGAGAGTAGGCCAGTAAAAACCAGATTGTAGTAACTTATGTGCAGTTCTGTCTCCCACGTGGTGCCCTCCGTATGCCTCGGAATGACTCTTCACTATTGCAGGTGATCGCTAACGCGACACATGAATTAGAGACCCCGCGACCAAACTATGTGCGATGCATGAATCGCAAACGGTGTCGTCATAAAACCGTCGCCAATAAGACGAACTGTTTGCGATGCCGGATACATCAAGCACGATTCAGATTAGAGACACGTGTGCGATACGTGGCATACAGTTGATCCATACGAACTGTTTGCGATAAGCCAGAACAACAAACACGGTCAGCCAGTTCGAGATGTGTGCGATACACGGCATACAGTTCACTCGAATGAACTGTTTGTGATTACCCAACACAACAGAAATGGTCAGGCAGATCAAGGTGTGTGCGATATACGGCGCGCGGTTCACTCGGACGAACTGTTTGCGATTACCCAACACAACAGAAACGGTTCAACTTAACAAGATGTGTGTGATACGCGGCAAACAGGTCAGTAATCAGAAATGTGTGGGAAGACCAATAACAACACAGACGATTCCCGCTAATAACCCGTGTGTGTTGTTGGCAAACGCTTGCTGGTAAACAATTGTCAGCGATTGATGAAATCATCACCGATGGGTTCCGTAGTTTAATCCATGTGCGATGTGATTTGCTCAGTCTGCACAACATCTACGCTCTCTGTCTATAGAACAACAACATATATACTTATAAGGACATGATTGCATAACCAAATTAAACATCCAATTACATAACTGACTACACACATAACATTTGCACACACCAAAGTAAACAATTACATACATAATAAACTAGGATAAACGATCATATCTAATTATCATCTACTTCTTCTTGTGACGCTTGCCGCTGCTGCTCTGCTGGTGGCTCGATCCCTCATCGTCTACAGGAAGGAGGCACTCCCTCATGTCGACGATCCGCCTATGCATCTCGTAGCATGTGTACACGTTCTTGGCTACAAACTTGAGGTGAGGTTCATCCAGTCTCCGCACCCAGGCACCGTGCCAGGATCCAGGATTTCTCTTGGAACCTTCCTTCATGTTTTCGTAGAAGGGGTCGATGATGGCCACGACGAGTTCAACCAGGGAGTCCTTCTTCGTGCTGCCCCAGACCCTGTAGTGGCCACGGATGTCGACAAGCTTCGGGCAGGCCAAGCCCGAAATCTGGAGCGCTTTTACATCGTCGATGGTGTCCACCGTAGCGAACTTGTAGTTGGGGCTCTTGATAAACCTGGCGAGATGCTCACAAGGCCTTGTGGCCAGACAGTAGTGGTAGACGAGGACATGATGGCCCATGCACAACTGGGCGACGGCAACCGCCTGATCAACCCCAGGATGACCGGCGGTGTACTGGAGGTCGAAGCCAACCACTTTGTACTTGTCGTCCTTAGCAAGCAGCTGCTCCATGGTGTTGATGGAATCCTCCACCACGGCCGGGTCGATGGTGTACACCACCGTGAGTTCCTTCCTCGTCATGTGGGTGTCCACACGATGCACGCCGAACTCAATTGGAGCGCCGCTGGATATCCTCTCTCTATGTGTCGTCGTGGGTGTGCTTATTGTGTTGTGGGGCGCTATCGAAAGGTTGAAGAGACTAAGGTTATAATGGCCGTGGGAATAAATGGGGAGGCCGAACGGCCTGGAGTATCGGCGCGTGCGGATGGCAGTTGTTGCAGCGCGTAACTGCATCGTGCCGCACATATTAACTACATCATGGCGACGCGCGCGGACGCAACCGCATGCATATGGCGCCCAAAACATGATCGTGCACCAGCCCCAACCACTGAAAGAGCGCGCGCGGAGGGACGCGAGCAGAGCGTGCCGTGGCCGCCTCAACGTCGAGCAGAGCGCGCCGCGGCCGCCTCAACGGCGAGCAACCACCTGCGTATAGCAGTTCTGGTCAACCGTCTGGCACGCGTGGGAGGCGAGACGGCCCATCCATCGGACACGCTGACGATATCTGGACTGTTCATGATACTGGATAGACACGTACACATCCGAGAATGCGGGCCCATGTCACATTCCAAATTACCACGCAATAAGTAATTGCAAATCTGTTCACATCGATCAAACCTAAACATGTTCCCACTTAGCACTGGGCTATAAAAACTACCCACTCAAAAATTACTGCACATTCCTCTCCTCATCACTTAAAAAACAGGTCTTTCCTCTTAAGTCATTCCTTGCATCTGCCATGGCCGGTAGGAGGAGTTCTGGGTCGACATATAACCAGGGAGCAAAGACCAAGGCCGCGGAAGCACTAGAGAGGTCCGGCCGCAATGCGGCAGCCGCAACAGAGATGTCTTGCCGCATCACGGAGCCCCGGAACGAGCTCTCATGGGCACAAGTGCACTCGCCGCATCGACGAACTCGACGAACTGGCGGGGCTGAAGTCCTTAGCCAGTGACGACGACATTCTCGCTGGCCTAATTAACTAGCAGGAGCTGGTCGCCGGCTTGGAGAAGCTGCTCGAGATTAGCGATCCCTAGGTTGATAAGGCGACCGGCCTTGTCGTGCAACTCTTGGGTGACAATGCGAAGCTCCACAAGGAGCTCGACAAGCAGAAGGAGGAGGCCGCCGGCTGGAAGAAGCTGTATGAGAAGAGTAATGTCTCGCGGATGACGCTGACAGCCGTCGTCCATGAACTTAGGGATGACTTGAAGAACCTCCGCATCGAGCGCAAGCTGCAGGTGGAGGAATCCATGGCTACTGTCAAGCAAAGTCATGAGGATGTGAAGAAGGAGCTAGAAGAATTCCTCGCCCAGCGATCCATCGAGAAGTAGAGAGCAGCGACTTCCTTCTTCTCTTGCCCCTGTTTCTTTCGGGCGTTGCCGCATGTGGCATTTTAAATTATCCGGGATATGTAAGACAATTATTATCTGTTGCCATTGTCAATTTGTCGTCATATTATTTTGTTCGTAACCTCGTAGGTACATGCATACGAGTCGAAAACAGGCTAAAAGTCACGTTCTCAGTGAGGCACGAACAAAACAATGCTAGCTAGCGTTGAGCGGGGCCATGGGATCACAAGCTAACACCCTCCGTCCAGGTGCATTAAATGCATGTTAAACAGCGGCTCGGACACCATTAATGCAGAAGTTGGGACCGAGGCGGCGGGTGGAGGTCAAAGAGCTCGCTTCCTGGTGAGCCTGCTCGACCGCCATTAATGGAGAAGTTGGGATAGAGGCGACGGGTGGAGGTCAAAGAGTTCGCTTCCCGGTGAGCCTGCGTGGCAGACTGCTCGCACGGGTCCCGTCGAGCCTGCGTGGCGGACTACTCGCACGCGTCCCGTCGAGCCGCGCGGCGGACTTCTCGCACTCGTCCCGTCTAATCAAACAGCTGCACGCACGCCACCTAGTATGGTCAAATTTTTGCACAAAATATAAAGAGGACCAATAAACCAGGACCGCGGTAGTACTCTCCAATAAAAAGAGGGACGCGTGGCCGCACGTAAATGGTTAGTGGAACACCCACGGTTCAAACAATACAACCGTTTGCGATATTAACGTGTCATCTATTTGTTCCAAAATGCCTACGTTGGCTATTAATGTGTGCGCCTTGTCTCAAATTGGACAATTTTTTTACCATGGCATATATGTGCCATATAATGACACTATGCCAAGTTTCATGATTTTCAGGTGAGTTTTGGATTTACGGGAATTTAAAAACCGAGATTCTCAATGTTTGAAGCCGAGCCATGATACGTCCATTTTGCATCATGTTTTGCTACTGTTATTTATAGTGTTTTTAATCAATATAACACTTTTTAGAGCAATTCTAACGCCTTTTCTCCCTTAATACGCAAGATCTACACAAGGAGGGAGAATGCCGGCAGCTGGAATTCTGGACCTGAAAAAGCTATGTCAGAGATACCTATTCTGCACATCTTCAAATGAGCTGAAATTTTACGGAGATTTATTTTGGAATAAATAAAAAATACTGGAAGCAAGAAGTACTAGAGGGGGCCACCCAGGTGCCCACGAGGCACCAGGGCGCGCCACCCCCCCAGGCGCGCCCTGGTACCTCATGGGGCCCCTGGCCAGCCTCTAGCCCCCTGAAAGCACACTTGCTCCCTTGGTGGTTTTGGTAATTCATGCCAACATACATATTGTTGGACTAATGCTTTTATCTAGTGATTTTTAGACAAGTTCAAAAATGGCGTGGCAGGGACAAGTGGATGTGGAATCCCTTCAAAATGCTAAGGACAAGGATTGGCAAAAGATCAAGACTCTACATTTTTGGTTTAGTGATCCAAGATCACATTGAGTCCATAGGAAAGCCAATACTATTAAAAGGGGATGAGGTGTTGCTTAATGATCTTTTTGCTCAAGTGCTTAGTGACAGTACTCCTAAATCCTCAACCACTCTCTCTACCCAAAGATGTCCAAAACCCTCATTCCAACTCGGCCCCACCGAAATTTCCTATCTGAAGCCACCGAGTTCATCTGGACTTAGCCACTGCCAAAACCTTAACAAATCGGATCCACCGAAATGGATCTCGGTCCCACCGAGATGGCCTTGCCAACTCTCTGTAATCATTTGCACTTACTTCGGTCCCATCGAGTTTTGCAAATCGGTCTCACCGAGATGGCTTGCCAATGCTCTGTTGCCTTATTGCTTCACTTCGGTCCTACCGAGTTGACGCAATCGGTGCCACCGAGATGAGGTTTGCCCTAGCCATTGCACTTTGGTCCATCCGAGTTATTCCTATCGGTCCCACCGAGATTCCTAACGTTCATATCTTTTACACAGTTCGGTGCTACCGAGATTATAGTTTTGGTGCCACCGAGTTGGGTCAAAAGTGTGTAACGGTTGGATTTTGTGTGGAGGCTATATATACCCCTCCACCACTTCCTTCTCAGTAAGGAGAGCCATCAGAACGTGCCTACACTTCCACCATACATTTTCTGAGAGAGAACCACCTACTCATGTGTTGAGATCAAGAGATTCCATTCCTACCATTTGAACCTTGATTTCTAGCCTATCCCAAGTTGCTTTCCACTCAAATCCTTCTTCCACCATAGCCAAATCTGTGAGGAGTTGTTTGAGTGTTGGGAAGACTATCATTTGAAGCACAAGAGCAAGGAGTTCATCAACAACACACCGTCTATTACCTTTCGGAGAGTGGTGTCTCCTAGATTGGTTAGGTGTCACTTGGGAGCCTCCGACATGATGTGGAGTTGAACCAAGGAGTTTGTAAGGGCAAGGAGATCGCCTACTTCATGAAGATCTACCCCGAGTGAGGCTAGTCCTTCGTGGATGTAAGCCATGGTGGAATAGACAAGGTTGCTTCTTCGTGGACCCTTCGTGGGTGGAGCCCTCCGTGGACTCGCGCAGTCGTTACCCTTCGTGGGTTGAAGTCTCCATCAACGTGGACGTACGATAGCACCACCTATCAGAACCATGCCAAAAACCACCGTGTCTTCATTGCGTTTGATCTTCCATACTCTACCCTTTACATTCCGTACTTTTGCATGCTTTACTATTTCCGCTGCTCAATCTCTAGAAATGCATGTGTAGAAAGTATTGGAGTGATCTTAACTTGTGCCAAAGTCTGCCTAAGTTCCAAGAGAAATTAAAATCTGCAACTTTGGTTGGTTAAGTGTCTATTCACCCCCCTCTAGACCTATCTCCTCGATCCCACAATTGGTATCAGAGCATTGGTCTCCATTGCCTTGGTTTCGTCACCATTGGAGGGAGATGGATGTGTCTACTTTGGGGAGTCTTAGACGTAGAGTGCCTATTCTCAATGGGGAGTATTACAACTTTTGGAAGGATGAAATGCTTGATATCTTAGATGAATTTAATTTGAGCAAGTATATTCATAATCCTTATGTGCCCCCTATTGATCCCTTGCATCCTACTCATGAAGAGGAAGTAGACATGCTTCGTAATCTTAGAACCGTCAATCTTATCATTAGAGGATTACCTAAGGTTGTGCTTGGTTGTATGCAAAACTTTGAATGTGCTTATACTCTATGGCATGACTTAGAAAAGCGATATCCCGATTACTCTTTAAAGAGTCTCGATAAGATTCTTCATAAGGCTGTTGCTTTTCACAAGATGAGTCCTAGTGATCCTAAGTTTGATGATTGCTTGTTTGAGCTTCGTGATCTTATGCATGCCAAAGGAGATGTTAGAACTATTAGTAACATTATCATGGACGCCATTAGAAGTCATAAACTTGAACATTGTCATGATCATGAAACTAATGAATCTATTACCCTAGGTAATGATCACACGCATGATGATGAAGATGTTGAGCATGACTACTATGATGAGGATGAAGAGTTTGATATTGAATTCATGAAGACTATGACGAATCTCAGTCTTATGGCAAATCTTCGAGATTACATGGCCGGAGGAAAAGAATGGGATTCTTGATAGTGGATGTACCGATCACATGACCGGAGATAGAGACATGTTTCATGAGCTTGCTAAAAATGATGGTCCACGCAAGTATGTGAATTTTGGAGACAACTCCAAGGGTAAGGTACTTGGCCTTGGTAAGGTGGCCATATCCAATGATAGCTCCATACAAAATGTTATGCTTGTTGAATCTCTTGGTTACAATCTTCTTTCCGTATCTAGACTAGCCAATTTTGGTTTTAATGTTCTATTTACCAAAGTAGATTGCCAAGTGTTTCGCCAAAATAATCACAATATGGTCTTTACCGGCATTCGTAGAGGTGATCTATACATTGTTGATTTCACTAAGAGAGCCCAACCTCGTACATGATTAATTGCTAAATCTTCTAAAGGTTGGTTATGGCATAGAACACTTGGACATGTTGGCATGCGTAACCTTGATAAACTTGTTAAAGGAGATCATATTCTTGGAGTGAAAGATGTTATATTTGACAAAGATCGACTTTGTAGTGCTTGCCAAGCAAGAAAACAAGTTGGAGGAAGCCATCCCGTGAAGAACATTATGACCACAAGGAGACCACTCGAGCTACTTCATATGGATCTTTTCGGTCCCAACTCCTATAAGAGTCTTGGTGGTAACTCTTTCGGTTTGGTCATTGCTGATGATTTTTCCAGATTTACGTGGGTGTTCTTTCTTGATGTCAAATCGCAGGTACAAAAGATCTTCAAAAACTTCGCAAGAAAGGCCCAAAACCAATTTGAAGTGAAGATCAAGAAGTTTCGGAGTGACAATGGAACGGAGTTCAAGAATGCCAATGTGGACACCTTTCTTGATGAGGAGGGTATTTCACATGAGTTCTCGGCTATGTACACACCTCAACAAAATGGAGTTGTTGAGAGGAAGAACCGTACCCTTATTGAGATGGCAAGAACAATGCTTGATGAATACAAGACGCCAAGACATTTTTGGGCGAAAGCGGTTGAAACAGCTTGTCATGCAACAAATCGACTTTACCTTCACAAGCTTCTTGGTAAAATGGCATATGAACTGCTCACCGGTAACAAACCACAAGTTGGATACTTTCGAGTATTTGGCTCAAAATGTTACATTCTTGATATGCATCGTCGTTCAAAATTTGCTCCTAAATCTCATGAAGGTTTTCTACTTGGTTATGGATCGAACTCTCACACTTACCGTCTCTACAACAACTTCACTCGAAAAGTTGAAGAGACGGTAGATGTGAAGTTTGATGAGACTAACGGCTCGCAAGTCGAGCAATTGCCACTTGATGTAGGAGATCAAGAACCATCAGAAGCAATCCAAGACTTGCCCATTGGCAAGATTCACCCCATGGAAGTGAAGGAGAGTACCTCGTCTATTCAAGTGGAAGCCCCAACTTCACATCAAGGTGAACGACAAGTTGATATGGCGGCATCCACAAGTGGAACACGTCAAGACGATGGGAATGAGGAAGTGCAACAAGATGATCCACCTCAACCTCCTTCTCCACCTCCACAAGCGAACAACGACAACATCAACGAAGAAGAAGAAGATGATGGTGATGATGAGGAAGCCTCACCACAACCCAAGAAAAAGCTACCTCGAGTTAGAGCCAGAATCGACAAGGATCATCCCGTCGAACAAATACTTGAAGATATCCAATCCGGGAGAATGACTCGCTCTAAATCTCGTTTAGCTAACTTTTGTGAGCACTACTCATTCATCTCTAGTGTTAAACCCTTGAGGGTAGAAGATGCTCTCAAGGACCCCGATTGGGTGAATGCAATGCACGAGGAGCTACACAACTTTGAGAGAAACCAAGTGTGGACATTGGTTGAGAAGCCTAAGGAAGAGCAAAACATCATTGGAACCAAATGGGTGTTTCGGAATAATCAAGATGAAGATGGACAAGTTGTACGCAACAAGGCTCGTCTCGTAGCACAAGGTTACACACAAGTCGAAAGTATGGACTATGGTGAGACAGATGTCCCCGTTGCAAGACTTGAGTCCATTCATATTTTACTTGCTTATGCCAATCACCATGATATCACTCTTTACCAAATGGATATTAAAAGTGCCTTCTTAAATGGTGAAATTGAGGAGGAAGTGTATGTTAAACAACCTCCCGGCTTTGAGAATCCCAAGAAACCTAATCATGTGTACAAACTTCGTAAAGCTCTTTATGGTCTTAAACAAGCCCCTAGAGCTTGGTACAAATGCTTGACAAAGTTTCTTCTAGAAAAAGGTTTTGAGATTGGGAAGATTGATTCAACTTTGTTCACTAAGAGGGTTAATGGAGAATTATTTGTATGCCAAATTTATGTTGATGATATTATCTTTGGATCTACTAGCCCCTCATTTAGTGAAAAGTTTGGAAGGTTGATGTCGGAAAAGTTCGAGATGTCTATGATGTGTGAACTCAAATTCTTTCTTGGTTTGCAAATCAAGCAAACAAAGGAGGGTACCTTTGTTTCTCAAACAAAGTATACCAAGGACTTATTCAAGAAGTTCAACATGCAAGAGAGTAAAGGTATGAAAACTCCCATGCCCACGAGTGGACATCTTGACTTGACCAAGGATGGCAAACCGGTTGATCAAAAGGTTTATCGATCTATGATTGGTTCATTGCTATATCTATGTGCCTCCCATCCTGACATTATGCTAAGTGTGTGCATGTGTGCACGATACCAAGCAGCACCAAAAGAGTGTCACCTTAAGGCGGTGAAAAGAATTGTGAGATACTTGTTACATACACCAAACTTTGGCATATGGTATCCCAAAGGATCTTCTTTTAATCTTGTTGGCTACTCCGATTTGGACTATGCCGGAGACAAGGTTGACAGAAAATCGACTTCAGGTACATGTCAATTTCTTGGTAGATCTCTTGTGTCTTGGTCCTCCAAGAAACAAAATTCCGTATCTCTATCTACTGCCGAAGCGGAATACATTGCCGCGGGATCATGTTGTGCTCAATTACTATGGATGACAAAAACTCTTAAAGACTATGGTGTGCATGTGAGACATGTACCATTACTATGTGACAATGAGAGTGCTATTAAGATAGCACACAATCCCGTGCAACATTCTCGAACTAAGCATATTGAGGTTCGTCACCATTTTATTCTAGATCATGTTGAGAAAGGTGACATTGATCTTAAACATGTTCGTACCGACAAACAATTGGCGGACATCTTTACCAAACCCCTTGATGAGAAAGTGTTTTGTCACTTGAGAAGTGAGTTGAACATCATTGATGCTTCAAACGTGAACTAGAGGTTCATGTGGATGCATACAAGGGCATGAGCATTCTTGACTAATCCATGATATCTTTCATGATCATCTTATATCTTGGACATTTTGCTCCCTTGTATTGTATCTAATCTTTTGTAGGTACTTGGACAAGCTTCATGACACAAGGTTGCGTCTCACACTTATCACAAGCAATCTTGTTTGACCCAAGTATCAACAACTGATGGTGGAACAAGGAACAAGACAACCTAAACATATCCTTTGACAAATTCTTGAGATATGCTTCATTCTTGTCATTTTGGATATACATGTAGTTCCTTGCAAAACTAACCCATGTAGGAAGATGAACAACAAATGATAGGATAGCTCCAAACTTCAACTCATGAGCATCCACTTCAAGTTCAACTACATGATGGACATCACCAAAATCCCAATGTAAGTTCTCACGTCTTAGAGAAGCTTTACTCAAAGACATGAGCTAAAGCAACTCAACAAGATGTGAATACATTGAAATGCTTAAAGGAAAAATGGCAACCTCATTTTGAGCTTAAACGATGAGTATGACCTATGATCAAGTGTTCTCACTTGACTCCTAAGTCAATATACTCTAACATAGGTGACCTAGTCACCAACCCATCTAGATGAAGTTCTCTAGTGTTTCTTTTGTTTGATCTCTTCTTGGTAGAGTGTTCCCTAAAAAAAAACTTCATCTAGATGTTTCTTTGCTTCTTTTCTTTTAGATAATTTCGCAGCTAATTCATTGCAAATCTTTGTGAGAATTCCTTTGCCTAGTGAGCTGAGTTGACAAAATGTTCCACTGCATCAAACTCGGTTCCACCGAATTGACTCAACTCGGTGTCACCGATTTTGCTGCTCTAAGGGAATTTCTATCAAATATTTTCTGAGTTTTTCTACTCCAACTCCACTCAATGATTCTTATCCTCTTCTTGCATCTAGAGCCACTCAATGGCTAGATGTGTTTCTCAAGGACCAAACCCACTTGATCAACAACCTTGAAGTCCCTTCTTGGAAATTGATGTCAAAGGGGGAGAGAGGAATACATCAAAGCTTATCACTACAAAAGAGATGCACCTTACAAGAGGAGAGAATGTTACATGTTTCTAAGAGGGGAGAAACATGATTAGTTTGTTCTTTGGTTGTTCTAGTTTTCTCTCTTTACCTACTCCCAATATCCATGTCTGATTCAGGGGGAGAGGAAGTTCTTTAAGGGAGACAACTATTTCTTTTGGGGACATGTCTGCTTCAAAGAAGTATTCACCTAGTGATACTCCATTCTACATGTCTTCTCAATCTTGGTATCTTGTTGATCTTGTGTCTTTTCTTGAAGAAATTATCTTGTGTTATCTAACCTTGTTTTCTCGAGTGTATTTCTTCAGGTACTTGATCAAGAACTTTAAGGTAAGTATATGCATCACACTCATGTACATGATTGACCTCTTGCTAGTATATATTGTTTGCAAGAAGAAAATCATGGACATATGGATATCTAAATGTCATATATATTGCTCTGATGCATATAGCCAAGATACATGTTGCATGTATATTTCCCATGAGATATCATCATGTTATATGCACCTCTTCAGGGGGAGTTCAGGGGAGTTCATACATGTTACATGTTTTCTTCAAAGCTTACATACAAACTTCTGCTAAATCCTTATTTGAAGCTTTGATGTATGTTGTCATCAATTACCAAAAAGGGGGAGATTGAAAGCACACTTGCTCCCTTGGTGGTTTTGGTAATTCATGCCAACATACATATTGTTGGACTAATGCTTTTATCTAGTGATTTTCAGACAAGTTCAAAAATGGCATGGCAGGGACAAGAGGATGTGGAATCCCTTCAAAATGGTAAGGACAAGGATTGGCAAAAGATCAAGACTCAACATTTTTGGTTTAGTGATCCAAGATCACATTGAGTCCATAGGAAAGCCAATACTATTAAAAGGGGATGAGGTGTTGCTTAATGGTCTTTTTGCTCAAGTGCTTAGTGACAGTACTCCTAAATCCTCAACCACTCTCTCTACCTAAAGATGTCCAAAATCCTCATTCCAACTCGGCCCCACGGAAATTTCCTATCTGGAGCCACCGAGTTCATCTGGACTTAGCCACTGCCAAAACCCTAACAAATCGGATCCACCGAAATGGATCTCGGTCCCACCAAGATGGCCTTGCCAACTCTCATCTCAAACCCTAGTTCATCGCTTGTGTTCAATCTTTGTCTCAAAACCTCAGATTGGTACCTGTGGGTAGCTAGTAGTGTTGATTACATCTTGTAGTTGATGCTAGTCGGTTTATTTGGTGGAAGATTATATGTTCAGATCTATTATGCTATTCAACACCTCTCTGATCTTGGACATGAATATGATTTGTGAGTAGTTACTTTTGTTCTTGAGGACATGGGAGAAGTTTTGTCATAAGTAATCATGTGAATTTGGTATTCGTTCGATATTTTGGTGATATGTATGTTGTTGATTCCCTTAGTGGTGTCGTGTGAACGTCGACTACATGACACTTCACCATCTTTGGGCCTAAGGGAATGCACTGTGGAGTAGTAATTAGATGATGGGTTGCTAGAGTGATAGAAGCTTAAACCCTAGTTTATGCGCTATTCCGTAAGGGGCTGATTTGGATCCATATGTTTAATGCTATGGTTAGAGTTATCTTAATTCTTCTTTTGTAGTTGCAGATGCTTGCGAGAGGGGATAATCATAAGTGGGAGGCTTGTTCAAGTAAGAACAGCACCCAAGCCCGGTCCACCCACATATCAAATTATCAAAGTAGCAAACGCGAATCAAACAAACATGATGAAAGTGACTAGATGAAATTCCCATGTGTCCTCGAGAACGCTTTGCTTACTATAAGAGATCGTTCCAGCTTATCCTTTGCTATAAAAAGGATTGGGCCACCTTGCTGCACTCTTTGTTACTATTGCTACTTGTCACTTGTTACAAATTATCTTGCTATCAAACTACTCGTTACCGTTAATTTCAGTGCTTGCAGAAAATACCTTGCTGAAAACCGCTTGTCATTTCCTTCTGCTCCTCGTTGGGTTCGACACTCTTACTTATCGAAAGGACTACGATTGATCCCCTATACTTGTGGGTCATCAAGACTCTTTTCTAGCGCTGTTGCCGGGGAGTGAAGCGCCTTTGGTGAGTGGAATTTGGTAAGGAAACATTTATATTACGTGCTGAAATTTACTGTTGCTTGTCACTATGGAAAGTAATTCTTTGAGGGGTTTGTTCTGGGTATCTTCACCTCGATCAGAAACACAAATAGTTGCTCCTCAACCTACTGCACCTACTGAAAATATTTATTATGAGATCCCTCCAGGCATGATAGAGAAACTGGTAGCTAATCCTTATGCAGGAGATGGAACGGTACATCCTGATATGCACTTGATCTATGTAGATGAAATTTGTGGATTGTTTAAGCTTGCAGGTTTATCCGGAGGTGGAGTTAAGAAGAAAGTATTCCCTTTATATTTGGAGGGAAAGGCATTGATGTGGTATAGGCTATGTGATCATACTGATACATGGGACTGGAACCGATTGAAACTGGAATTCCATCAAAAAAATTATCCTATGCATTTGGTTCATCGTGACCGGAATTATATATATAATTTTTGGCCTCGTGAAGGAGAAAGCATCGCTCAAGCTTGGGGGAGGCTTAAGTACATGATGTACACATGCCCCAATCATGAGGTCTCAAAAGAAATTATCTTACAAAATTTTTATGCTCGGCTTTCTCATGATAATCAAACTACGCTCGATTCTTCTTCGACTGGCTCCTTTATGAAGAAAACTATTGAATTCAGATGAGATCTTCTGGAAAGAATTAAACGCAACTCTGAAGATTGGGAACTCTACAAAGGTAATGAGTCAGGTATAATACTTGAGTTCGATTGTGTTAAATCTTTTATGGCTACCGATGCTTTTCATAAGTTTAGCACTAAATATGGACTTGACTCTGAGATAGTAGCTTCCTTTTGTGAATCATTTGCTACTCATGTTGATCTCCCTAAGGAGAAGTGGTTTAAATATCATCCCCCTATTAAAGAAAAGATTGAGGAACCTGTTAGTGTTAAAGAAGAAACAATTGTTTACCTTGTTGATCCAGTTGTGCCTGCTGCTTATATTGAGAAACCACCTTTTCCTGTTAGGATTAAGGAACATGCTAAAGCTCCAACTGTGGTTAACAAAAGTAATATTAGAGCACCTAGACCCTCTGAACAAATTAAAGTTGAACCTGATGTTGCTATGGTTAAAGATCTCTTTGTCGATAATATAGATGGGCATGCTATTTACTTTTGTGAGGAGGCTGCTAGAATTGCTAAACCTGTTAGAAATGAACGAGATATGTTAGACAAGAACAAGCTCGTAGTTGGCATGCCTGTTATTTCTGTTAAGATTGGAGATCATTGCTATCATGGTTTGTGTGACATGGGTGCTAGTGTGAGTGCTATTCCATTTTCTTTATATCAAGAAGTAATGCATGAAATTGCACCTGTTGAGATTGAAGATATTGATGTTACTATTAAGCTTGCGAATAGAGATACTATTTCACCGCTCGGGATTGTTAGACATTTTGAAGTCTTGTGTGGAAAAATTAAATATCCTACTGATTTCTTAGTACTTGGTTCACAACAAGATAATTTTTGTCCCATTATATTTGGTAGACCTTTCTTGAATACCGTTAATGCTGAAATTGATTGTGTTAAAGAAAAGGTTCGAGTTAAGTTTGGTGATATATCTCATGAGTTTAATTTCTCCAAGTTTCGTAGACAACCTCATGATAAAGAATTGGCTAGTAAAGATGAAATTATTGGTCTTGCTTCTATTGCCGTACCTCCTACTGATCCGTTAGAACAATATTTGCTAGACCATAAAAATGATATGCATATGAATGAAAGAAATGAAATAGATAGGATGTTCTTTGATCAACCACCTATCCTTAAACACAATTTGCCTGTTGAAACTCTTGGAGGCCCTCCTCCACCTAAAGGTGGTCCTGTATTTGAATTGAAGCAATTGCCTGATACATTGAAATATGCTTATCTTGATGAAAAGAAGATATATCCTGTTATTATTAGTGCTAACCTTTCAGCGCATGAAGAAAAGAGATTACTAAAAACTCTAAGGAAGCACTGAGCTGCTATTGGATATACTCTTGAAGATCTTAAGGGCATTAGTCCCAGCCTATGTCTGCACAAAATTAATATGGAGCCTGATGCTAAACCAGCTGTCGACCACCAACGTCGATTAAATCCTAAGATGAAAGAGGTGGTAAGAACCGAAATATTAAAACTTCTGGAAGCAGGTATAATCTATCCCATAGCTGATAGTAGATGGGTAAGTCCCGTTCATTGTGTCCCTAAGAAAGGAGGTATTACCGTTGTTCCTAATGATAAAAATGAACTCAGTCCACAAAGAATTGTAACTGGTTATAGGATGGTAATTGATTTTAGAAAATAAAACAAAGCTACTAGAAAAGATCATTACCCCTTACCTTTTATTGATCAAATGTTAGAAAGATTAACTAAGCATACACACTTTTGTTTTCTAAATGGTTATTCTGGTTTTTCTCAAATACCCGTATCACAACCCGATCAAGAGAAAACCACCTTCACTTGTCCTTTTGGAACTTATGCTTATAGACGTATGCCTTTTGGTTTATGTAATGCACCTGCTACCTTTCAAAGATGTATGACTGCTATATTCTCTGACTTTTGTGAAAAGATTGTTGAGGTGTTCATGGATGATATTTCCGTTTACAGAACTTCTTTTGATGATTGCTTAAGCAACCTTGATCGAGTTTTGCAGAGATGTGAAGAAACTAATCTTGTCTTGAATTGGGAGAAGTGCCACTTTATGGTGAATGAAGGCATTGTCTTGGGGCATAAAATTTCTGAAAGAGGTATTGAAGTTGATAAAGCTAAGGTAGATGCTATTGAGAAAATGCCATGTCCTAAAGATATTAAAGGTATAAGAAGTTTCCTAGGTCATGCTGGTTTCTATAGGAGATTTATTAAAGACTTCTCTAAAATTTCTAGGCCTCTTACCAATCTTTTGCAAAAAGATGTTCTATTTGTTTTTGATGATTATTGTCTAGAAGCCTTTGAAATGCTTAAGAAAGCCTTAACCACTTCACCTATTGTCCAACCACCTGATTGGAACTTGCCTTTTGAAATTATGTGTGATGCTAGTGATTATGCTGTTGGTGCTGTTCTACGACAGAGAGTTGATAAAAAAATAAATGTTATCCATTATGCTAGTAAAACTCTAGACAGTGCCCAAAGAAATTATGCTACTACTGAAAAAGAATTTCTAGCAGTTGTGTTTGCATGTGATAAATTCAGATCTTACATAGTTGATTCTAAAGTAACTGTTCACACCGATCATGCTGCTATTAAATATCTTATGGAGAAGAAAGATGCTAAACCTAGACTCATTAGGTGGGTTTTATTGCTACAAGAATTTGACTTGCATATTATTGATAGGAAGGGAGCTGAGAATCCCATAGCAGATAATTTGTCTAGAATGCAAAATGTTCTTGATGACCCACTACCTATTAATGATGATTTTCCTGATGAACAATTAGCTAGCATAAATGCTTCTCGTAATACTCCATGGTATGCAGACTATGCTAATTATATTGTTGCTAAATTTATACCACCTAGTTTCACATACCAACAAAAGAAAAAGTTCTTCTTTGATTTAAGACATTACTTTTGGGACGACCCACATCTTTATAAAGAAGGAGTAGATGGTATTATTAGACGTTTTATACCTGAGCATGAACAGGAACAAATCCTACAGAAGTGTCATTCCGAGGCTTACGAAGGACACCACGCGGGAGACAGAACTGCACACAAGGTATTGCAATCTGGTTTTTATTGGCCTACTCTTTTCAAGGGTGCTCGTAAGTTTGTCCTATCTTGTGATGAATGTCAAAGAATTGGTAATGTTGGTAGACGTCAAGAAATGCCTATGAATTATTCACTTGCTATTGAACCATTTGATGTTTGGGGATTCGATTTTATGGGACATTTTCCTAAATCCAATGGGTATATTCGTATTTTAGTTGCTGTTGATTACGTTACTAAGTGGGTAGAAGCTATTCCAACTAGTAGTGCTGATCATAACAGTTCTATTAAAATGCTTAAAGAAGTTATTTTCCCAAGGTTTGGAGTCCCTTGATATTTAATGACTGATGGTGGTTCACATTTTATTCATGGTGCATTCTGTAAGTTGCTTGCTAAATATGATGTTAACCATAGAATTGCATCTCCCTATCACCCTCAAACTAGTGGTCAAGTTGAATTGAGCAATAGAGAAATAAAATTGATTTTGCAAAAAACCGTAAATAGATCTAGAAAGAATTGGTCTAAGAAACTTGACGAGGCATTATGGGCTTATAGAACTGCTTATAAAAATCCTATGGGTATGTCTCCTTATAAAATGGTTTATGGAAAAGCATGTCATCTACCTCTTGAGTTAGAACATAAAGCATATTGGGAAATTAAGGAACTAAATTATGATTTTAAACTTGCCGGTGAAAAGAGGTTATTTGATATTAGCTCATTAGATGAATGGAGAACCCAAGCTTATGAAAATACCAAGTTATTTAAAGAAAAAGTTAAAAGATGGCATGATAGAAGAATTCAAAAATGGGAATTTAAAGTAGGTGAGCAAGTTCTATTGTACAATTCTCCTTTGAGATTCTTTGCAGGAAAACTTCTCTCTAAATGGGAAGGACCGTATATCATCGAAGAAGTTTATCGCTCCGGAGCCATCAAAATAAATAACTCCGAAGGCACTAATCCGAGAGTGGTGAATGGGCAAAGAATTAAGCACTATATTTCAGGTACTCCCATTAATGTTGAAACTAATATTATTGAAACAATTATACCGGAGGAATACATAAGAGAGACCTTCCGAAACACTCCAGAACCCTGAAAAGGAAGATGTATGTGATACGGTAAGTAAACCTACTCCAAAAATTCCATAAAAATATTTTCTGTCAGTTTTGGAATATTAGAAAAAAATACAAAAATAAGAAACAGCCGAGGGGAACCACATGGTGCCCACGAGGCACCAGGGCGGCGCGCCCTGGTGGCTCGTGGGCCCCACGTGAGCCTTCCCGACTCCGTTTTCTTCTGGATTACTTGTTTTGCAAGATAAAAAATCTTTATATATATTCCCAGATGTTTTGACCACCGTATCGTAGAAATATCTTCTGTTCTTGTTTCGTGCTATTTTTCTGATAGATCTAGATCGCTATGGCTTCATCGAGCTCTTCCAAGGACAAGTTCTACGAGAAGGTCATCAATCCCTACCTACCGGAGGTGATGAAACACCCTCAAGCCATTGAGATGCGTGAGGGGGTGCTTCACATTCGGGATGTTTAAGGACCCAAGAAGACCGGGAGCGTGGAGTCCAGGCTCGAAGCAGTGGAGCAGGAGATCTTCAAGTGCCAAGGGATGGTGGAACGTGGACTCGGCGCCAACCACCCCATGATCACGGAATTCACCCGTAATCACAAGGTGGAGGGCCAATCGATGGGGGACATCATCTTCAAGCTTAATGAATGAATCGACTATCTCCAAGGCCAAATCTATGATCTTCAAAACCAAAATTTTGAGTATGAGGCAAGATTCAAAGGTATGAGTTTAGCTGCAAGTTTCAGGACTCCGGAGACTCGTTCATCTTTTTATGATGGGGAACCTATGCCATGGAATCCGGAGGACAAGCCCATCACTTCATCACCATCACCATCACCGAAGAAGGAGACTTGAGCACATGGGTATGGGCACTCCCCTTGGCTTGTGCCAAGCTTGGGGTAGGTGCCCCGGTATCGTATCACCATCACTTTTATTATCTTTACCTATTTTTAGTTTGATCCTTAGTTATTTCGTGATCTAGTTGAATAAAAGTTTAGTATGATCTATTTTCGAGAGTTAGCTTCATGATCTATCTATCTATGTAATCGAGTTGAGAGGTATATAATAAGGAGTAGTTTGAGTTTTTGCTTCTTTACTTTCAAGTTCCAATTCTAGCAATGAAAATAATGAAAAAGATCATATCACTACTAGGGAAAACCCTAGCAGTAGCGCGGGGTTTTGTAATATCAGTAGCGTGGGTGGGCGCGCTACTGCTACGGCGCTACAGCTAACTATTAGCAGTAGCGCTGTTACACCCGCGCTACTGCTAACAGAGTTTAGCAGTAGCTCGTTTAGGTGAACCTCGCTACTGCTAAAAACTGCTGCGCGCCTATTTCACACACGCTACTGATAAAGCAGTGCTACTGATACACATACCCCGCGCTACTGTTACTATTGTCTGTAATTTTGTTTTCTGCAACGTTTTTTCTCTGTTTTTTAATAGGTTTATACAATAGCCTGTCATATCACACACAATAGTCTCATCATATCAAACACATGCAAATATTCTCATCAAATCATGCCATCATCATCCAACACAAATGATGTCTATCATCATCATCGATCTCTAAATAGCGATACAAGTTATGATATGTCTCGAATACATGCAACTACATCGTCATCCCATACACATGTTTCATAATCCATCTAAAACGATGATATAGAAGAGAAGAGCTATCACTATGAGTAAGAGCGGAATTATGCAGTACATGAGGCGCCCGTTGTGATTCCTCTCTCGCACTAGCGTGAACCTCAAGTAACTAGCTTCTGCTTCTTGTCTGCTATCAAACCCTTTATGGCTGCCGCCCGAGAACCGTGACACTTGGGCCTGACACTCGGGCCACTCATCATACACTCCCGGAACCCTCCCTATGTACACGGCATAGCACTTCTTTGACATCAAGGACCTATGTACCTGTTAGAGATGCATGTTCATCAAGCGAATTCAACAATAATATGCAACATAATATATTTGAGCAACACGAAAAGAAAGAGTTAGCTAAGAGATGCAACATATAGTAAACATAATTAATCAACGCAGGTTCACCGTACCCAAACTAATTAACTAGATGTACGCATGTCATCGTACCCAAACTAACAAACTAGCGTTACGCAAGTTCAGCAGGACCGTTGACATCACAAAGTTTCATCGCTACAGAAACTACAAGTTCAACCGACACATCATCATCGGCATCGTCAATCACTGAAAGTTCCACCCATCCATATCCGGAAGGATGCACCCTAGCTTCGTGAACGGCGTCAGGTCTTGACGTTGCATGCCTATGCGAGTTCTGACGTCAGCTCGTGATATAGGGCCGTGGTGGAACATCCCCTTCTCTTCGACAACTTCTTTCATGATGATCGTTGCAATGTCCTTCTGGATGCAAAAGAAGTCATCTCTGATTCTATAATCCAGTTCGTGTCTTAAGGATTCTGCCCATTTGCGGATATGTTCATCGTTTCTTGTTGTCATGCGAAGATGTTGGTGATCCCTTCTGTACTCCATCATGAGATGGAGGAGGTAGAATCCATCGTTCTTGCTTGCTGTCGGTTGATGGATGGAGCAGAAGGTAGTTTTATGCGAGAAACCCGGCTTGTTCTTCCTTTGTTTCCTGATCAGCATGTTGCCACCCCTCATGCTGAAGCCGTGGAGAGCATCATCCAGAATATCCATTATGTGGGTGTAGTCTTTCTTCTCGAAGTTTCTGGACGAGTCGAAATACACGGCGTGGGAGACTCGCGGGAAAAGAACGATAAGGACGGCGCGCCCATTGCTACGGAAAACCACGACACCTCAAATTAGTCTCCATATGAGCGAAGGAATGATTGAAACGTACGAAAGGGTTGTCCGGCAATGACTTACATTGGATGATAAGGCAGGAGAATCGTTTCCTTGTTCTTATTCGTTACCATGAAGTATTCGATGTAGTCCCTAGCAGCTTTACGTTCAAACTCGCCGAGACTCAAGAAGGACTCATGCATGTAGTATGGATCCGCCACCGCGATTTCTGAGATTTGTTCTCTCCTGATGACAAAGTTCATATGTAGCGCAAAAAGGCGAACGATCGTAAAATTGAGCCGGCTCATGAGAAACATCTCAAATATGTGATCAAACCGCAGGAAGAACACCTCCGCGGGCAGTGTGTCGACATAGCACTTGGCCTGAGGCACACGAACCGCGTAAAGCGGATATCCTGGATCCTCCGAGGCGAGAAGGCTTTTCTCTGTCGACAGCACATGGTCGTGCAGTCTCCTGAGATCCCCTGATATGGACTCTAGCGGTTTTGGCGGTAGGATTGGCTCGCCCGCGACATGGTACATCGCCGCACCTTTGACCGGTACACGGTCTGCAAAATCGGTCGGCTGGCTGCTAGAAGCTTTGGCAGCTTTGGCGGCAGCAGTGCCTCTCTTCGGCGGTCTCTTCCTCTCCTTTTTCTTGGGTTCACTGTCCAGACCCTTCCTTACCCACACCACCAGTGTCGTCGGGCTAAGCACTTTACGACCCTTGGCTAGATGACCCTGCGTTGAGGCGTCATCTGGAGGCGTGTCCTGTGAGGATTGCATGAAGAGAGACTTCTTGCAATCAACTCTAGGACGTTCCTGTCTGGGCACATCATCCATCTCCTCATCCGCATGCTCATAGCCTGAGTCATATGGCTGACTCATCATTTGTCCGTCGTCATAGGCGGCACCGGTATTGAGGAACCGGAGAGGGTCCTCCTCCTCCATCTCATCATCCATTCCTTGTTCCACGGGGCTGACTACATCATCCACTATTGGACCCCCTTCCTCGCGTCGTCCGTCGCTCTCACCCGGCACGAGAGGCGCTGGTAATTGCGTAGGCGGGGTGGTGGTGTTCATACCTTGTTGGTTCTCCAATCCTTGCATTGGTGTGCTCTCGGCTGCCTCCAGACGAAGAAGATTCTTCGGCCACAGCAACATCCAACCCTTGCATTCTCCAAGCCGCATCGGGGTCTCGTCCTCCTCTCCCCCGAGCCGTACTGGAGGAGTCAAATCCTTGTGGCCCGCTTTCACACTCGACAAGGTAACCCTGAAGGTGCCAACGGGGATCGGCTGGCCATGGAACGTGAGTTCCAAGGGCTTCGTTATCACTGCCTTTCCCATGTCCACCTTCCGGCCGTTGATCATGTAGAGTACGGTGCATGGGGTTTCGTCGGCCTGCGAAGACATGTCTGCGGCGTAAGACATCCGAAAGGCAACGAAAAATGGAAGATTATATATATGTTGGTGCGACGTGTAATTACCGTGAGGGCGTCGAGGTCAGCCAAAGACGAAGGCCCGCCTAGCATGCCAGAGACAGAGGACGGGCTGCTATGAGCGGGTGCGGGAGCAGGACCTTGTGCGGTAGCGGCAGCAGGTGGTGGTGGTGCGATGTTCACCGAGTTGCTCCCGACGAAGCTGGGCATGGGAAAATCCTGTGCCGTCTTGTCTGGATTTTGCTTCATCCAGTCGATAATAGCCGGAATCAAGTTAGTAACGAAATCATTTCTGCAGGCAGCTACAGCTGCATTGACTGCCTGCTGGACCAACTCATTTTTGTTCGCTTCTGCGGCCTCAGCTACTTTTTTCTCGGTCTCAGCTGCATTTTTCTCGACCGCAAGCTTCACCTTCTTGTCTATGTTCAACTGACTGAACTTCTTTTTCTGCCTTTTGGCCTCCGGGCCCTTGTTGTAGTAGTACTTCCACGTGGCGCCGTCTCCGACGCCGTGCACACGTCCATATTGCGGCCGCTGGTCCAAAGGGATTCCCTTCAGTTGGTTCAAGGCCCGGTTGAGAGGGGTGTCCCACTTGGGCCTCATCGACGACTGAGACGACAAGTCGCTTTGGGCCGCAAGCCTGTGTTGCTCCTTCTGCAAAAGGAATGTGAACCATTTACGAATGTTACTACAATGTGTAGTCCACTTGATCAGAAGCTAAATGTAAGGTGGTAAAAGAATAATTACCAGTAATCTAATCAATTTCCTCGTGATCGGGTCCATGTACCAAACCTTCTTTTCCTTGTCCCACTTGTACCGGGCCCTGATGAAGTCACGCCCCTGCGGGTCGGTGAACTCCGCGTAGGGGTCTGGGATCCCCGCGGCTTCACGTTCCGCGTCCTCCTTATCCCATACGGGCCTCTTGCCAATGTAGCCACGGCTTCCGAGGCGTTGGTTCCCCGTGTTCCTTTGCTGCATTGACTTGTATTTCTCAGACTTCATCTTGGCTGCCTCGGTAGCGGAAGTGTCCTTGAACTTTTCGAACTCCTCTGCCGTCAGTGTCGGATTGTCCGCCAAAATCTTGGACAGGGGTTCGTTAGCATCAATCGCTCGTTTCACCCTCCCTTTCCAGGCGGCCAAATCATTGCTGAACATGCCCATGGCGTGGTTATTGATACTTTTCATGGCAGCATCATCCCACGGGTTTTCTATGCGGTCATCCCGGCCGGGGAACTGGAATCTCTTGTGCAGCTTCGTTAGGAGCAAGTGCTCCAGATGTGGTTTCTTCCTTAAGTCATTGTCGTTGATGCTCGCGGTTTCCCGTAGGATGCATCCGACTTGGTTGCCATAGCACTTGCGAGGTTCATCCAGCGCTATTGGCTCGAATTTGCCAGGGTGCATCTCTGTGACCAGGATTCTTCCGATGCCGAGTTTGTTAGGGCGCCGTGTCCTCTGCTTCTTCTGCTTCTTCTTTTCGTTACCGCCTTCGGCGCCGGTACCTTCGGCGCCGCCATCGGTGCCGGTGCCATCGGTGCCATCGGTGTCGATGTCGGCGGCAGTACCATCGTCCGCTATGACCAGGTCGCCCTGCAAACCTTCTGTTTGCTGACTAGACAAAAAGTCGAGGTAATCATGTTCACGGTCATATTGTATGTCGTCGGCAGCGTGGTCAGAAGGCCCGGTCTCGTCGTTGTTCGACATGTTTCCTACGATTAAGTCTGCTTGTTTAATTCTTAAACTATAATAAAATGAGTAATGACATAAAAAAAAGGCCTATGGTTTGCCGGAATGCCGTTTCATTCCCGTCCAAGCAAATGCCGGGCACTCGATATGCCTACTTTCTAGCACAAGTCATGCCGAAATTCACGGGAAATTTCGGCATGACCTTTGCTAAAAAGTGGACATATCGAGCACCTGAAATTCGCCGGAACGGAAATGAATCAACATTCCGGCAAAACATAGACCACTCGGATCATTTCCCTGCAAACAAGAAAAGTCAACATAGGCAACAATAGCACATCATCTCCATCATTTGGCACATCATATGGCAACAACAGCAGCCAACATCATTTGGCACTTCAATTATTCAAAATATGTTCACCATCAACAGCCAACATCATGTATATCAAAGAAATTCATGCACTTTAATTATTCAAAGAAATTCACCATAAAGAACCCTAGTTAAATTCCTATCTACTAGGGTTAACTAAACAAAACAATAGCTACTTCCCAAAAAACCCTAGCTAACAATTGATTGATGCAAACAAGGAACTTCTGTTTTTTCTTTAAATAGCAACAATTGATTGAACTAAGATTTTTTAAACAGCAACAATTCTGTTTTAACTAGGGTTCATAATCTAGCACTAACCTAGCAATAATTATGTTTTAACTAGCTAGGGTTCATAATCTAGCACAGTTGCTTTAACTAATTTTTTTTAAATAGCAACAATTCTGTTTGAACTAAAAAAATGTAAATAGCAACAATTTTTTATACTAGGGTTTATAACACTAACCTAGGGTTCAAATGGCACCTAGGTTTCATAATCTAGCACTAACCCTAGGGTATTCATGGCAGTAATCTAGCACTAATTAACCTAGGGTTCATATGGAACTAATCTAGCACTAAATAACCTAGGGTTCATACATATGGCAGAGAGAGAGAGCAGAGAGAGACAAGAGGGGAGGGGAGAGGAGGGCCTTACAGGGCGGCGTGGTCGATGGAGGAGGAGGAGTTGGCGGCGACGTCGACGTTGAGGAGGAGGCAGGCGCGGCGAGGTCGAGGAGGAGGAGGCAGGCGCGCGGCGACGTCGAGGAGGAGGCAGACGCGGCGAGGACGGGCTCCGGCGACGGCGCGAGGAGGCAAGGGCGACGAGGGCTCCAGTGACGGCGTGGAGGAGGGCAAGGGGATGGAATGGGGGGAATGGGGGGAATTGGGGAAGAAAGGCCCGCGCGGTGCGGTTAACTAAAACATAGCAGTAGCGCGTTTATGGACCCGTGCTATAGTAACTTATCAATAGCGCGGGCTACCTAAACCGGCGCTACAGCTAACTTATCTATAGCGCGGGTGTGGACACACGCTACTGCTATAGCTAACTTATCTGTAGCGCCGGTTTGGGTAGCCCGTGCTACAGCTAAGTTAGCTATAGCGCGGGTCCATAAACGCGCTACTGCTATTCCTTTGATTTTTCTTTTCATTTTCTCCTTTTGCTTTTTCTTTTCATTTTATTTTTCTTATTTCCTTTCTCCTTTTTATTTTTCTTTTCATTTCCTTTTGTAATCCTTTCATTTTCTTCTTTCCTTTCTCATTTTTCTATTTATTTTCATTTTATTTTCTTTTCCGAAAGACGACCGAGCCGGGAAGAAGGGGATCGGATACAATGTATATAACTCAGGCGACGATATATATTACATATCATTTGACCGATAACGATTAAGTGCGTACACAAAATAAATACATATATATAAATGATGGTTTCTCAGCGTCGACGTTTTCGTTTCTGAGTGAGCTTCTTTCCCTTCTTGTTCGCTGTCGAATAATTGAGCCCCTCGTTGTGACTTTTCCTTTTCCATGGAGTATGATCTTTCTTAGGTAATGTAGTATTGATTTTTCTTTTGACGTATGCTTCATCGTCATCGTCATCTTCCCTCATCGGGTTGCCATACTGGTCGTAGTCTTCCTCGTTGGCGACTCCATCCATTCCGATGATGTTCCTTTTGCCTCTCCTCATGACAACACGGCTGGGATTGCTCGGGACGGTTATGAAGAAGCATTGTGTCACGTGCTTAGCGTGTACCCATGGCTCGTTTTTTGCGATGGCGTTCACGGTAGCACTCTTGGCGTCAGGTATAGACATGGTAGTGAAATACCGGTTTTCTCTTTCGACGTTCTTAGCCCATCTGACACGGAACATCGTCGCATCGTGCAGTCCTGAGTAGTCAAGCTCCCAGATCTCTTCGACCCTTCCATAGAATCTTTGTGTTGCAGCGTTGTCGCCGGTCATGCATTCCATCGTCACCCCTGAGTTCTGAAAATTACTGTTTATATCTTTGGCCTCCATGTAGAACGTGTATCCATTGATATCGTATGCCTGATAGGTCGCGAGGTTGGCCGCGGGGCCATGTGCTAAGGCGTATATGAGCAATCCGTCCGGAGAGCCCTCTTCCGGGGGATTAGCAAGAACATGCTCTTTGAACCAAGGCAGGAAAGTGGAGTTGTGCTCTCTAATAACTTCGGCGTTCGTCTTGCATAGCCCCCGGTCACGGTACTTCTTTGCGATGGTTTCTTTGTGCAGTGTCGCGAAAGGATCTACCATGTCTAGGTGCTGTAGCACTACTAAGTTTGCTCTGTCAAAGTCATTGCGTCGACCCGAGTGGTCCACATGCAGTTCCCTCCGGCCGTTGGTGTGACCTTCTCCTCCGAGCCTCCCAAGGTGCTTGTTAACAGGCAAACCAACAACAGGGTCTCCGCCATATAGATAATTCTCGCAGAAAGAGGTGCACTCTTGGGTCAGATAGCCCTGGATGATGCTTCCATCCGGACGGGACATGTTACGAACGAATCCTTTGATGACCCCATTCATCCTCTCGAACGGCATCATGTTGTGCAAGAATGTCGGCCCGAGGTCTATGATGTCATCCACAATGTGGACACACAAATGCACCATGACGTCAAAGAACGCGGGCGGGAAGTACATCTCAAGCTCATTTAGTATCACAACGATCTCTTCCTGTAGCCTTCAGAGCTGCTTCACACTGATCGACTTTCGAGAGATAACGTCGAAAAATTTGCAGAGACTAATAAGCGTGTCATGGACGTGCTTGTCCATTATCCCTCTAAGGGCAACAGGAAGTATCTGCGTCATCATCACATGACAGTCATGAGACTTCATCCCGCTGAACCTTTTCTTCTTGGTGTCTAGAAATCTGCTTATCTTCCCACAGTAACCGGAACTAACTTTGATTCCGGTAAGGCAGTTGAAGAATTGATCGATCTGTTGGAAATATGCCCTAGAGGCAATAATAAATTGGTTATTATTATATTTCCTTGTTCATGATAATCATTTATTATTCATGCTATAATTGTATTGATTGGAAACTCAAATACATGTGTGGGTACATAGACAACACTGTGTCCCTAGTAAGCCTCTAGTTGACTAGCTCGTTGATCAAAGATGGTTAAGGTTTCCTAGCCATTGACATGAGATGTCATTTGATAACGGGATCACATCATTAGGAGAATGATGTGATGGACAAGACCCAAACTACGAACGTAGCATATGATCGTGTCAGTTTATTGCTATTGTTTTCTGCATGTCAAGTATCTGTTCCTATGACCATGAGATCATGCAACTCCCTGACATCGGAGGAGTACCTTGTGTGTATCAAACGTCACAACGTAACTGGGTGACTATAAAGGTGCTCTACAGGTATCTCCGAGGGTGTCTGTTGGGTTGGCATGGATCAAGACTGGGATTTGTTATCGCCGTCGGCACGCTCGCTCTTCGATTACCATCGGGATTAGTGATAAACCTGAATAATTGTTATTTAGTGCCTGCGTTAAGCATGAACATTATATCTGGATCTTGTTTATTGCGAGACGGTTACTCATTTAAATCAGAGAATAATGGTTGTTCTATTTATATGAGTAATATCTTTTATGGTCATGCACCCAATGTGAGGGGTTTATTCTTATTGAATCTCGCTAGTAATGATACACATGTTCATAACATTGATGCCAAAAGATGTAGAATTGATAATGATAATACCACTTTCTTGTGGCACTGCCGTTTAGGTCATATTGGCGTAAAACGCATGAGGAAGCTCCATGCTGATGGACTTTTGGAGTGACTTGATTTTGAATCACTTGACACATGTGAGCCATGCCTCATGGGCAAGATGACTAAAACGCCGTTCTCTGGTACAATGGAACGGGCAAGTAACTTATTGGAAATCATACATACTGATGTGTGCGGTCCGATGAGTATTGAGGCGCGCGGTGGTTATCGTTACTTTCTCACCTTCACTGATGACTTAAGTAGATATGGGTATATTTACTTAATGAAACACAAGTCTGAAACATTTGAAAAGTTCAAACAATTTCAGAGTGAAGTTGAGAATCATCGTAACAAGAAGATTAAATTCCTACGATCTGATCGAGGAGGAGAATATCTGAGTTATGAGTTTGGCAGTCACTTAAGACAATGTGGAATTGTTTCACAACTGACACCGCCTGGAACACCACAGCGTAATGGTGTGTCCGAACGTCGTAATCGAACCCTATTGGATATGGTGCGATCTAGGATGTCTCTTGCTGATTTGCCACTATCGTTTTGGGGTTATGCATTAGAGACAGCTGCATTCACTTTAAATAGGGCACCATCGAAATCCGTTGAGACGACGCCATATGAACTTTGGTTTGGCAAGAAGCCAAGGCTGTCGTTTCTTAAAGTTTGGGGATGTGATGCTTATGTCAAAAAGCTTCAGCCTGAAAAGCTGGAACCCAAAGCGGAGAAATGCGTCTTCATAGGATACCCAAAAGAGACAGTTGGGTATACCTTCTACCTCAGATCCGAAGGCAAAGTGTATGTCGCTCAAAACGAAACATTTCTTGAGAAAGAGTTTCTCTCGAAAGAATTGAGTGGGAGGAAGATAGAACTTGATGAGGTTGTTGAACCTTTACTTCAACCTGAAAGTAGCGCAGCGCAGAAAGATATTTCTGTAGAGCCTACATCAGCTGAAGAGGAAGTTAATGATGATGATCATGAAGCTTTGGATCAAGTTGCTATCGAACCTCGTAGGTCGACAAGGACGCGTACTGCTCCTGAGTGGTACGGCAACCCTGTCTTAGATGTCATGTTGTTGGACAACGATGAACCTACGAGCTATGGAGAAGCGATGATGGGCCCGGATTCCGAGAAATGGTTAGAGGCCATGAAATCCGAGATGGGATCCATGTATGAAAACAAAGTATGGACTTTGGAAGTATTACCTGAAGGGCGTAAGGCCATTCAGAACAAATGGATCTTTAAGAGGAAGACGGACGCAGACGGTAATGTCACCGTCTATAAAGCTCGACTTGTGGCAAAGGGTTTTTCACAAGTTCAAGGAGTTGACTACGATGAGACCTTCTCACCCGTAGCGATGCTTAAGTCCGTCAGAATCATGTTAGCAATAGCTGCCTTTTTCAATTATGAAATTTGGCAGATGGATGTCAAAACAGCGTTCCTTAACGGTTTCCTTAAGGAAGAGTTGTATATGATGCAACCAGAAGGTTTTGTCGATCCAGAGAATGCTGACAAAGTTTGCAAACTCCAGCGATCCATTTATGGACTGGTGCAAGCATCTCGGAGTTGGAATCTTCGCTTTGATGAGGTGATCAAAGCGTTCGAGTTTATACAAGTTTACGGAGAAGCTTGTATTTACAAGAAAGTGAGTGGGAGCTCTATAGCGTTTCTAATATTATATGTGGATGACATATTGCTGATTGGAAACAATATAGAAATGTTGGATGGCGTGAAGGAATATTTGAACAAGAGTTTTTCAATGAAGGGCCTAGGAGAAGCTGCTTTCATATTAGGCATCAAGATCTATAGAGATAGATCGTGACGCTTAATAGGACTTTCACAAAGCACATACCTTGACAAAGTTTTGAGGAAGTTCAAAATGGATCAGTCCAAGAAGGGGTTCTTGCCTGTATTGCAAGGTGTGAAGTTGAGTAAGACTCAATGTCCAGTGACTGCAGAAGATAGAGAAAAGATGAGTGTCATCCCCTATGCTTCAGCCATAGGCTCTATCATGTATGCAATGCTGTGCACAAGACCCGATGTCAGCCTTGCCATAAGTATGGTCGGAAGGTTTCAAAGTGATCCAGGAATGGAACACTGGACGACGGTCAAGAATATCCTGAAGTACCTGAAAAGGACTAAGGACATGTTTCTTGTTTATGGAGGTGATCAAGAGCTCGTCGTAAAGGGTTACGTCGATGCAAGCTTTGACACTGATCCGGATGACTCTAAGTCACAAACCGGATACGTATTTATTCTTAATGGGGGTGCGGTTAGCTGGTGCAGTTCCAAGCAAAGCGTGGTAGCTGATTCTACATGCGAAGCGGAGTACATCGCTGCCTCGGAGGCGGCGAAGGAAGGTGTCTGGATGAAGGAGTTCATGACAGATCTTGGAGTAGTGCCTAGTGCGCTTAACCCAATGACTCTGTTTTGTGATAATACTGGTGCCATTGCTCTAGCCAAGGAACCAAGATTTCACAAGAGGACCAGACACATAAAGCGACGTTTCAATTCCATCCGCGATTACATCAAGGAGGACGACATAAATATTTGCAAAGTACACACGGATCTGAATGTTGCAGATCCGATGACTAAACCTCTTCCAAGGGCTAAACATGAACAACACCAGCACTGCATGGGTGTTCGATTCATTACAATGTAAATCACATAGTGATGTGAACTAGATTATTGACTCTAGTGCAAGTGGGAGACTGTTGGAAATATGCCCTAGAGGCAATAATAAATTGGTTATTATTATATTTCCTTGTTCATGATAATCATTTATTATCCATGCTATAATTGTATTGATTGGAAACTCAAATACATGTGTGGGTACATAGACAACACTGTGTCCCTAGTAAGCCTCTAGTTGACTAGCTCGTTGATCAAAGATGGTTAAGGTTTCCTAGCCATTGACATGAGATGTCATTTGATAACGAGATCACATCATTAGGAGAATGATGTGATGGACAAGACCCAAACTACGAACGTAGCATATGATCGTGTCAGTTTATTGCTATTGTTTTCTGCATGTCAAGTATCTGTTCCTATGACCATGAGATCATGCAACTCCCTGACATCGGAGGAGTACCTTGTGTGTATCAAACGTCACAACGTAACTGGGTGACTATAAAGGTGCTCTACAGGTATCTCCGAGGGTGTCTGTTGGGTTGGCATGCATCAAGACTGGGATTTGTTACTCCGTGTGACGGAGAGGTATCTCAGGGCCCACTCGGTAATACAACATCACAATGAGCCTTGCAAGCAATGTGACTAAAATGTTAGCCACGAGATCTTGTATTACGGAACGAGTAAAGAGACTTGCCGGTAACGAGATTGAACTAGGTATAGAGATACCGACGATCGAATCTCGGGCAAGTAACATACCGAAGAACAAAGGGAACAGTATACGGGATTAACTGAATCCTTGACATAGAGGTTCGACCGATAAAGATCTTCGTAGAATATGTAGGAGCCAATATGGGCATCCAGGTCCCGCTATTGGTTATTGATCGTAGAGGTGTCTCGGTCATGTCTACATAGTTCTCGAACCCGCAGGGTCTACACACTTAACGTTTGGTGACGATTAGTATAGTTGAGTTATTTTGTTGGTGACCGAAGGTTGTTCGGAGTCCCGGATAAGATCCCGGACATGACGAGGATCTCCGAAAGAGTCCGGAGGTAAAGATTGATATATGTGATAATAGTGTTTTGATCTCCGGAAGGGTTCCGGAATTCACCGGAAGGGGTTCCGGATGTTTACCGAAGTGTTCGGGTGCAGCAACACTTTATATGAGTCAAAGGGGTAAAGCCCACGAGGTATTGGAAAGTGCAAAAGGAAGTTTTGCTGCTGCCTTAAGCGGTACTACCGCTGGTAAGGCAGTACTACCGCATAAGCGGTACTACCGCTTGTGTGAAGCGGTACTACCGCTCAAGCGGTACTATCGCTCGTGAGCGGTACTACCGCTTGTGCGCGGTACTGCAGGGATCCGAGTTGGACTCTTTCCCTGCGGGCCAAACCGACCTTGTGCGGGCAAAACCGACCTGGAGGAGGCTTTTACTCCAAGTTTAGACCCCAAGGCTCAACATATAAATAGAGGGGCAGGGCTAGCACACGGGACACATTAAGATTTCCCAAGCCGTGTGTCGGCAACCCTAACCCTCTAGTTCTCCCGTCATAATCTCCGTAGTGCTTGGCGAAGCCCTGCAGAGATTGTTCCTCACCACCATCACCACGCCGTCGTGCTGCCGGAACTCAACTACTACTTCACCATCGCTCGCTGGATCGAGGAGGTGAAGGCGTCATCAAGCCGTACGTGTGTTGAACGCGGAGGTGCCGTCCGTTCGGCACTAGTTCGTGATCGGATCGAGGGACGACTTGCGATTTGGATCGCGGAGACGTTCGACTACATCAACCGCGTTTCTTAACGCTTCCGCTTAGCGATCTACAAGGGTATGTAGATTCACTCTCCCTCTCGTAGATGCTCATCACCATGGATAGATCTTGTGTGTGCGTAGGAAAATTTTTGTTTCCCATGCAACGTTCCCCAACAGTGGCATCTGAGCTAGGTCTATGCGTAGATGAGATCTCGAGTAGAACACAAACGAGTTGTGGGCGTGGGTGTATACATATTGCTTGCCGTTACTAGTTGATACTTGATTCGGCGGTATTGTGAGATGAAGCGGCCCGGACCGACATTACGCGTACGCTTACGCGAGACAGGTTCCTTCAACTGACATGTAACTTCGTTGCATAAAGATGGCTAGCGGGTGTCTGTCTCTCTCACTTTAGTTGAATCGATTTCAATGAAGAGGGTTCTTTTAGAAGATCAAAAAGCAATCACTACACCACGTTGTGGTTTTGCGTAGGTAAGAACGGTTCTTGCAAACCCGTAGCAGCCACGTAAAACTTGCAACAACAATTAGAGGACGTCTAACTTGTTTTTGCAGGGTATGTTGTGATGTGATATGGCCAAGTACATGATGAGATATATGTGATGTATGAGATGATCATGTGTTGTATAGAATATCACGACTTGCATGTCGATGAGTACGGCAACTGGCAGGAGCCATAGAGTTGTCTTTAATTATTTTCGCTGTTTTGCTTTACTTTATCGCTATGAGTTAGCAATAGTCATGGAAGCAACAGTCGGCGCGACAACCTCATGGCGACACGTTGATGGAGATCAAGATGATGGAGATCATGGTGTCATGCCGGTGACGATGGAGATCATGCCGGTGCTTTGGAGATGGAGATCAAAAGCACGAGTTCATGGCCATATCATGTCACTTATGATTTGCATGTGATGTTAATCCTTTTATGCATCTTATTTTGCTTAGGACGACGGTAGCATTATAAGGTGATCCCTCACTTAAATTTCATGATAAATTGTGTTCTCCCCGAGTGTGCACCGTTGCGAAAGTTCGTCGTTTTGAGACACGCCGTGATGATCGGGTGTGATAGACTCTACGTTCACATACAACGGGTGTAAGCCATGTTGCACTTGCGGAACACTCGGGTTAAACTTGACGAGCCTAGCATGTACAGACATGGCCTCGGAACACAAGAGACCGAAAGGTCGAACATGAGTCATATAGTAGATATGATCAACATGAAGATGTTCACCATTGAAACCACCTCAATTCACGTGATGATCGGACTTGAGTTGGTGGATTTGGATCATGTGACAATCGAATGACCGGAGGGATGTCAATTTGAGTGGGAGTTTTTTATGTAATATGATTAACTAAACTCATTATCTTGAACAATAGTCTAAGTTGTCTTTGCTATATTTATGTTGTAGATCATGGCTCGCGCAGTAGCACCCCTGAATTTTAATGCGTTCCTAGAGAAAGCTAAGTTGAAAGATGATGGAAGTAACTTTGTGGACTGGGCCCGTAATCTAAGGATTATCCTTACGGCTTCCCATAAGGCTTATGTCCTTGATGCACCGCTTGGTGATCCACCCGCTCCAGTTGAGTCTCTAGACGTTGTGAACGCCTGGCAGGCTCGTTCTGAAGATTACTCAATAGTTCAATGTGCAATATTGTATGGCTTAGAACCGGGACTTCAAAGACGTTTTGAACGTCATGGAGCATATGAGATGTTCCAGGAGTTGAAGTTTATCTTTCAGAAGAATGCCCGGATCGAGAGATATGAGATCTCCGATAAGTTCTATGCTTGCAAGATGGAGGAGAACGGGTCTATCAGTGATCACGTGCTCAGAATGTCTGGGTACTCCACCCGTCTGGCTGAATTGGGGATGCCCCTTCCGCCAGAGGCTATCACTGACAGAGTTCTTCAATCATTGCCACCTAGCTACAAGAGCTTCGTGTTGAACTATAACATGCACGGGATGAACAAGTCAGTCGCCGAGCTGTTTGCGATGCTGAAAGCCGCTGAGTCTGAAATTCAGAAGGAGCATCAAGTGTTGATGGTCAATAAAACCACTAGTTTCAAGAAAAATGGCAAGGGTAAGAAGGGTAACTCCAAGAAGAGTGGCAAAGCAGTTGCTCCTCTCGTGAAGAAACCCAAGGCTGGACCCAAACCAGAAACTGTGTGCTTTCATTGCAAGGGAACTGGACACTGGAAGCGTAACTGCCCCAAGTATTTGGCTGACAAGAAGGCGGCCAACAACAAACAAGGTATATATTATATACATGTTATTGATGTGTACCTTACAAACTCTCGTTGTAGTGCCTGGGTATTTGATACCGGTGCGGTTGCTCATATTTGCAACTCAAAACAGAAACTGCGGAATAGACGGAGGCTGGCAAAGGACGAAGTGACGATGCGCGTGGGAAATGGTTCCAAGGTTGATGTGATCGCCGTCGGCACGCTCGCTCTTCGATTACCATCGGGATTAGTGATAAACCTGAATAATTGTTATTTAGTGCCTGCGTTAAGCATGAACATTATATCTGGATCTTGTTTATTGCGAGACGGTTACTCATTTAAATCAGAGAATAATGGTTGTTCTATTTATATGAGTAATATCTTTTATGGTCATGCACCCAATGTGAGGGGTTTATTCTTATTGAATCTCGCTAGTAATGATACACATGTTCATAACATTGATGCCAAAAGATGTAGAATTGATAATGATAATACCACTTTCTTGTGGCACTGCCGTTTAGGTCATATTGGCGTAAAACGCATGAGGAAGCTCCATGCTGATGGACTTTTGGAGTCACTTGATTTTGAATCACTTGACACATGTGAGCCATGCCTCATGGGCAAGATGACTAAAACGCCGTTCTCTGGTACAATGGAACGGGCAAGTAACTTATTGGAAATCATACATACTGATGTGTGCGGTCCGATGAGTATTGAGGCGCGCGGTGGTTATCGTTACTTTCTCACCTTCACTGATGACTTAAGCAGATATGGGTATATTTACTTAATGAAACACAAGTCTGAAACATTTGAAAAGTTCAAACAATTTCAGAGTGAAGTTGAGAATCATCGTAACAAGAAGATTAAATTCCTACGATCTGATCGAGGAGGAGAATATCTGAGTTATGAGTTTGGCAGTCACTTAAGACAATGTGGAATTGTTTCACAACTGACACCGCCTGGAACACCACAGCGTAATGGTGTGTCCGAACGTCGTAATCGAACCCTATTGGATATGGTGCGATCTAGGATGTCTCTTGCTGATTTGCCACTATCGTTTTGGGGTTATGCATTAGAGACAGCTGCATTCACTTTAAATAGGGCACCATCGAAATCCGTTGAGACGACGCCATATGAACTTTGGTTTGGCAAGAAGCCAAAGCTGTCGTTTCTTAAAGTTTGGGGATGTGATGCTTATGTCAAAAAGCTTCAGCCTGAAAAGCTGGAACCCAAAGCGGAGAAATGCGTCTTCATAGGATACCCAAAAGAGACAGTTGGGTATACCTTCTACCTCAGATCCGAAGGCAAAGTGTATGTCGCTCAAAACGAAACATTTCTTGAGAAAGAGTTTCTCTCGAAAGAATTGAGTGGGAGGAAGATAGAACTTGATGAGGTTGTTGAACCTTTACTTCAACCTGAAAGTAGCGCAGCGCAGAAAGATATTTCTGTAGAGCCTACATCAGCTGAAGAGGAAGTTAATGATGATGATCATGAAGCTTTGGATCAAGTTGCTATCGAACCTCGTAGGTCGACAAGGACGCGTACTGCTCCTGAGTGGTACGGCAACCCTGTCTTAGAGGTCATGTTGTTGGACAACGATGAACCTACGAGCTATGGAGAAGCGATGATGGGCCCGGATTCCGAGAAATGGTTAGAGGCCATGAAATCCGAGATGGGATCCATGTATGAAAACAAAGTATGGACTTTGGAAGTATTACCTGAAGGGCGTAAGGCCATTCAGAACAAATGGATCTTTAAGAGGAAGACGGACGCAGACGGTAATGTCACCGTCTATAAAGCTCGACTTGTGGCAAAGGGTTTTTCACAAGTTCAAGGAGTTGACTACGATGAGACCTTCTCACCCGTAGCGATGCTTAAGTCCGTCAGAATCATGTTAGCAATAGCTGCCTTTTTCAATTATGAAATTTGGCAGATGGATGTCAAAACAGCGTTCCTTAACGGTTTCCTTAAGGAAGAGTTGTATATGATGCAACCAGAAGGTTTTGTCGATCCAGAGAATGCTGACAAAGTTTGCAAACTCCAGCGATCCATTTATGGACTGGTGCAAGCATCTCGGAGTTGGAATCTTCGCTTTGATGAGGTGATCAAAGCGTTCGAGTTTATACAAGTTTACGGAGAAGCTTGTATTTACAAGAAAGTGAGTGGGAGCTCTATAGCGTTTCTAATATTATATGTGGATGACATATTGCTGATTGGAAACAATATAGAAATGTTGGATGGCGTGAAGGAATATTTGAACAAGAGTTTTTCAATGAAGGACCTAGGAGAAGCTGCTTTCATATTAGGCATCAAGATCTATAGAGATAGATCGTGACGCTTAATAGGACTTTCACAAAGCACATACCTTGACAAAGTTTTGAGGAAGTTCAAAATGGATCAGTCCAAGAAGGGGTTCTTGCCTGTATTGCAAGGTGTGAAGTTGAGTAAGACTCAATGTCCAGTGACTGCAGAAGATAGAGAAAAGATGAGTGTCATCCCCTATGCTTCAGCCATAGGCTCTATCATGTATGCAATGCTGTGCACAAGACCCGATGTCAGCCTTGCCATAAGTATGGTCGGAAGGTTTCAAAGTGATCCAGGAATGGAACACTGGACGGCGGTCAAGAATATCCTGAAGTACCTGAAAAGGACTAAGGACATGTTTCTTGTTTATGGAGGTGATCAAGAGCTCGTCGTAAAGGGTTACGTCGATGCAAGCTTTGACACTGATCCGGATGACTCTAAGTCACAAACCGGATACGTATTTATTCTTAATGGGGGTGCGGTTAGCTGGTGCAGTTCCAAGCAAAGCGTGGTAGCTGATTCTACATGCGAAGCGGAGTACATCGCTGCCTCGGAGGCGGCGAAGGAAGGTGTCTGGATGAAGGAGTTCATGACAGATCTTGGAGTAGTGCCTAGTGCGCTTAACCCAATGACTCTGTTTTGTGATAATACTGGTGCCATTGCTCTAGCCAAGGAACCAAGATTTCACAAGAGGACCAGACACATAAAGCGACGTTTCAATTCCATCCGCGATTACATCAAGGAGGACGACATAAATATTTGCAAAGTACACACGGATCTGAATGTTGCAGATCCGATGACTAAACCTCTTCCAAGGGCTAAACATGAACAACACCAGCACTGCATGGGTGTTCGATTCATTACAATGTAAATCACATAGTGATGTGAACTAGATTATTGACTCTAGTGCAAGTGGGAGACTGTTGGAAATATGCCCTAGAGGCAATAATAAATTGGTTATTATTATATTTCCTTGTTCATGATAATCATTTATTATCCATGCTATAATTGTATTGATTGGAAACTCAAATACATGTGTGGGTACATAGACAACACTGTGTCCCTAGTAAGCCTCTAGTTGACTAGCTCGTTGATCAAAGATGGTTAAGGTTTCCTAGCCATTGACATGAGATGTCATTTGATAACGGGATCACATCATTAGGAGAATGATGTGATGGACAAGACCCAAACTACGAACGTAGCATATGATCGTGTCAGTTTATTGCTATTGTTTTCTGCATGTCAAGTATCTGTTCCTATGACCATGAGATCATGCAACTCCCTGACATCGGAGGAGTACCTTGTGTGTATCAAACGTCACAACGTAACTGGGTGACTATAAAGGTGCTCTACAGGTATCTCCGAGGGTGTCTGTTGGGTTGGCATGGATCAAGACTGGGATTTGTTACTCCGTGTGACGGAGAGGTATCTCAGGGCCCACTCGGTAATACAACATCACAATGAGCCTTGCAAGCAATGTGACTAAAATGTTAGCCACGAGATCTTGTATTACGGAACGAGTAAAGAGACTTGCCGGTAACGAGATTGAACTAGGTATAGAGATACCGACGATCGAATCTCGGGCAAGTAACATACCGAAGAACAAAGGGAACAGTATACGGGATTAACTGAATCCTTGACATAGAGGTTCGACCGATAAAGATCTTCGTAGAATATGTAGGAGCCAATATGGGCATCCAGGTCCCGCTATTGGTTATTGATCGTAGAGGTGTCTCGGTCATGTCTACATAGTTCTCGAACCCGCAGGGTCTACACACTTAACGTTTGGTGACGATTAGTATAGTTGAGTTATTTTGTTGGTGACCGAAGGTTGTTCGGAGTCCCGGATAAGACCCCGGACATGACGAGGATCTCCGGAAGAGTCCGGAGGTAAAGATTGATATATGTGATAATAGTGTTTTGATCTCCGGAAGGGTTCCGGAATTCACCGGAAGGGGTTCCGGATGTTTACCGAAGTGTTCGGGTGCAGCAACACTTTATATGAGTCAAAGGGGTAAAGCCCACGAGGTATTGGAAAGTGCAAAAGGAAGTTTTGCTGCTGCCTTAAGCGGTACTACCGCTGGTAAGGCAGTACTACCGCGTAAGCGGTACTACCGCTTGTGTGAAGCGGTACTACCGCTTGTGTGAAGCGGTACTACCGCTCGTGAGCGGTACTACCGCTTGTGTGAAGCGGTACTACCGCTCAAGCGGTACTACCGCTCGTGAGCGGTACTACCGCTTGTGCGCGGTACTGCAGGGATCCGAATTGGACTCTTTCCCTGCGGGCCAAACCGACCTTGTGCGGGCAAAACCGACCTGGAGGAGGCTTTTGCTCCAAGTTTAGACCCCAAGGCTCAACATATAAATAGAGGGGCAGGGCTAGCACACGGGACACATTAAGATTTCCCAAGCCGTGTGTCGGCAACCCTAACCCTCTAGTTCTCCCGTCATAATCTCCGTAGTGCTTGGCGAAGCCCTGCAGAGATTGTTCCTCACCACCATCACCACGCCGTCGTGCTGCCGGAACTCAACTACTACTTCACCATCGCTCGCTGGATCGAGGAGGTGAAGGCGTCATCAAGCCGTACGTGTGTTGAACGCGGAGGTGCCGTCCGTTCGGCACTAGTTCGTGATCGGATCGAGGGACGACTTGCGATTTGGATCGCGGAGACGTTCGACTACATCAACCGCGTTTCTTAACGCTTCCGCTTAGCGATCTACAGGTATGTAGATTCACTCTCCCTCTCGTAGATGCTCATCACCATGGATAGATCTTGTGTGTGCGTAGGAAATTTTTTATTTCCCATGCAACGTTCCCCAACACGATCTCCTTCGGACTTAAGGTAAAGCAAGAAGGGGGGCAATAATTCTCTTCCTTCTTGTTGACTTTTTTGCCCTGGTCCCGCGCCTCCATCTCCGTCTCCGTCTCCTCCGACTTTTTACGGGGCGGCATGTGGAGATCTGCCCTGATGTTCAAATCTTCCAAGTCTCTTCTTGCCTTCGGCCCATCCTTGGTCTTATCTGGCATGTTCATCAGTGTTGCAAGCAAGCTCTCAAGGACATTCTTCGTGATATGCATTTGATCAAGGCAACGAGGCGTGTCGAGTTTGGGCCAGTACTCCAAGTCCCAGAAAACAGACCGCGGTTTCCATACCCTCAGCAGCGGCTCTGACACCTTTTTCATCTTTCCCGGCGCGGGGCACTGTTCCCAATTTTTCAACAGCTCATCGATTTCGGCGCCGCTCCTCTTACGTGAAGGTCCTCGATGCACAGCCTCACCATTGAATAGATCTCCACGGTTTCTCCACGGGTCGTCCTTCGCGAGCCATCTTCGATGCCCCATGTACACGATTTTCCCAGACCCGCCGTCTTTCGTTAGCTGCCGAGACATTGTATCATCCATGCAGCGTGTGCATCTGCAATATCCGTGGCACACCTGGCCTGCGACATATCCGTAACCGAGATAGTCGTGCACCGTCGTCATCAGCGCGGCTCTCATATAGAAATACTCGCCTTTGCTGGCGTCCCATGTCTTGGCCGGTGTTTTCCATAACGTGTCTAACTCCTCTTGAAGTAGCCCCAGATACAGATTAATATTATTTCCCGGTTGTTTCGGCCCTTGAATCAGCATGCTCATGTGTATGTACTTTGTCTTCATGCACTTCCAGGGGGGAAGGTTGTACATCCATACAAACACGGGCCATGTGCTATGGTTGGTGTTCTGGTTGCCAAACGGATTCATGCCATCGGTACTCGCGCCAAGCACGATGTTCCTTGGATCACCTGCGAAAAATTGATATTCGGCGTTGAACGCTCTCCACTGGCTTGCATCCGCGAGGTGTCTCAACTTCGGATCATCTCCATCGTCGGGCTTCACCCTCTCCGTGTGCCAGCGCATGAGCTTTGCTTCCTTAGTTTCTACGAAATAACGCTGCAGACGGGGAGTGATCGGTAGGTACCATACAACTTTCTGGGGAGATTTCTTTTTGGCCTTCTTGTATCGAGAAGCATTGCACACCGGACAGTTGTTTTTTTCCACGTGCTCCTTCCGATAAATGATGCAATCGTTGATGCATGCATGGTATCTAATGTGCGGCAGATCAAGAGGGCACACGATCTTCTTGGCCTCATCGACACTAGTAGGACACAGGTTCCCCGCGGGAAGAACCTTCTTTAGATACTTGAGAAGCTCATCGAGGCTTCTGTCGGTCCATTTGTTTTTAGCCTTTGTCTTTAGAAGTTCGAGCGTGAAACTCAAGCGGGTCACCTCGGGATCGCAACCATCATACAATGGAGTATCAAAGTCTACTTCCAGTTGCTCCAGCTTGGCCTCCTCTCTACAAGCAGCTCTGTCGTTAGTCGTCTTCTTGTGAAGCAGGTCTCGAACATGAGGGTCCCGCACGACTGAACTTAGTAGCGACGAATGCTCCGGCGTGTCCGCGTTTTCTCTGTCATGTCCGGCCACTTCTCCGCCCCCATGTCCGGCCTCTTCTCCGCCCCCATGTCCGGCCTCTTCTCCGCCCCCATGTCCGACCTCTTCTCCGCCGCCATGTCCGGCCTCTTCTCCGCCACCATTATCGGTCATCTCTTCGTCTGGTCCAATGTCGTCATTGACTGCCCCATCGACGTCATCATCTTCACTTATCCACCGAGTATAGCCATCCATGAAACCAGTCATGAGCAGGTGCGCTTTCAAACGGCCTTCCTTAAAGGGGTCGAGCAAGACTCCTCCTTTGCATCTTCGACACGGACAGAAAATCTCCTTCCGGTTATTTTCATACATGTCGTGCACCGCGGATCGCAACCATCTTTCCACCATCATTCCACTAACCTTCATGATCGCCTGCGTGGTATAATTAATAAGCAAAAGGATTATAAACGCATCCATGCATGCATGCATCAAAGTCATACAAAAATCCGGCATGACCTTCCCTAAAAATAGGACATATAGAGTTTGCCCGAAATTCGCCGAAACGGAAATAAATCGACATTTTGGCAAAACATAAGCAACTCATGTCACGCACGATCCGACAAATACACATAGGCGGCAACTCATGCCACACGCACATTCTCAGCATCATAGCGCAAACACAAATATTTTCATTCTTGCAAAGCACAACTTTTTACTCACCTATTGTCCCGAGAGAGGGATCGAGCACACAAGTACGGTAGATGGCCGTTGCTGCTATCTAGCTAGCTAGGGATCGAAAGTAGTGGAAGGAGGGAGGGAAAGCTAGCTAGCTAGCATGGTAGATCTAGTTGGAAGGAGATGCTCTACCTAACTAGTGGAGAGGGGGGGAAAGCTAGCTAGTGAGACAAAGGCAAGATTTGGGAAAGAGAGAAGGAGGGAGAGACAAATAAATTCAAGTGAGGAAGAGAAGAAGCCATTAATGGAGGAGATGGTGGATGGGGGCATTAATGGGGAGAGAAGAGATAGGAGAAGGAAGAAGTAAGTGAGGGAGGTAGAGGAGGGAGAGGGGGAGGAGGGGAGGGTGGCAGAAAAAGGTGGCTGCTACGTGTAGCAGTAGCGCTGGTACCTCACCGGCGCTACTGCTCAGATTCGTAGCAGTAGCGCGTGTCAGTGGCCCGGCGCTACTGCTAATCTGGGCCCACCTTCTGGCCCCGTGCACAGATAGCGGTAGCGGTGGGCCACCGACAAGCGCTACTGCTATGGATCTTAGTAGTAGCGCTGGTTTTGGGCCACCGCTACTCCTAAGGGTAGCCCCGGCCGGTGGCGGTGGGACGACTTAGCAATAGCGCTGTCCGGCCACCCCACGCTACTGCTACTTTGGTACCTGTAGCGCTTGTTGGCACCCAGCGCTACTACTAAGTAGCAGTAGCGCTGGCCCCGTAACCAGCGCTACTACTAAAATTCTATCTATAAGCTTTCTCCTAGTAGTGTATGCTAATCTTATGGAAAGTAATGACATTACATAAAGAAAAGTATAAGTGGCAAAATTTATTGGAAGTTAACAAGCATAGCATTAGTCAATGATGCAATTTGTGAAAAAGTTAATAAGGGAAGAGAAGATTCACAAGCAAATATACTATCTTGGACTTCTTTTATGATTGTGAGCCCCCATTAAGTATTTTATGCCAAATTGTTGACGTTGGACAAGGAAGACAACGTAATGAAATATGTTTGTTCATATTCACATAGAAGTTATATTGTTATAGATCCTCCAACATGTGGTGCTTGCCCAATATCTTTGCTAGCCAAAAATCCGCACCAAGTAGAGATACTACTTGTGCATCCAAAACCCTTAAACCCAGTTTCATGTCATGAGAGTCCACTATATCTACCTATGGATTGAATAAGATCCTTCAAGTAAGTTGTCATCGGTGCAAAAAGCAATAAAAATTGCCTCTAAATATGTCTGAACTTTTATTGTAAGGGAAATAAGCTTTGTACGAACTTGTGATGGTAAAGAAATAAAAGCGACGGACTGCATAATAAAGGTTGCTATCACAAGGGGCAATATAAAGTGACATTCCTTTGCATTAAGAGCTCTTGCATCCAACAACAAAAAGCGCATGACAACCTCTGCTTCCCTCTGCGAAGGGCCAATCCTTTACTTTTATGTATTTACTTTTTATGCAAGAGTCAATAGTGTTCTCCTCTACTTCCTTTTTATTTTTCTCTTTTGTAAGCATCATGTGGTGGGGAAAGATCTAGGCATATATATCCAGTTGGATATGAGTGATCATGAGTTATTGTTGTTGACATCACCCTTGAGGTGAATAAGTTGGGAGGCGAACTCACAAGCCCCTATCTTTCTATGTGTCTGGCTGAAACTTTTTGCTCCATATATATGTCGTGAGTGTTAGCAATCATAGAAGACTAAATGATGGTTGAGTATGTGGACTTGCTGAAAAGATCCTACATGAGACCCTTCCTGAAAATATGATGAATTGCAATTGCATTGTGGACTGAGAATATAGTTTGTTAGTTTTCAAGAAAGTTTATGCCTTATACTCCATTGTTGATACGTCCATTTTGCATCATGTTTTGCTACTATTATTTATAGTGTTTTTAATCAATATAACACTTTTTGGAGCAATTCTAACGCCTTTTCTCTCTTAATATGTAAGATCTACACAAGGAGGGAGAATGCCGGCAGCTGGAATTCTGGACCTGAAAAAGCTATGTCAGAGATACCTATTCTGCACATCTCCAAATGAGCTGAAATTTTACGGAGATTTATTTTGGAATAAATAAAAAATACTCGAAGCAAGAAGTACCAGAGGGGGCCACCCAGGTGCCCATGAGGCACCAGGGAGTGCCACCCCCCCAGGCGCGCCCTGGTACCTCGTGGGGCCCCTGGCCAGCCTCTGGCCCCCATTTTCTGGTATATAAGTCATTTTGCCCTAGAAAAAATATAGAGAAGACTTTCGAGACGGTGCGCCGCCGTCTCGAGGCGGAACTTGGGCAGGAGCACTTTTGCTCTCTGGCGGAGAGATTCTGCCAGGGATACTTCCCTTCGGGAGGGGGAAATCGTCGCCATCGACATCACCAGCGATCCTCTCATCATGGGAGGACTAATCTTCATCAACATCTTCACCAGCACCATCTCATCTCAAACCCTAGGTCATCTCTTGTATTCAATCTTTGTCTCAAAACCTCAGATTGGTACCTGTGGGTTTCTAGTAGTGTTGATTACATCTTGTAGTTGATGCTAGTTGGTTTATTTGGTGGAAGATTATATGTTCAGATCTATTATGCTATTCAACACCTCTCTGATCTTGGACATGAATATGATTTGTGAGTAGTTACTTTTGTTCTTGAGGACATGGGAGAAGTCTTGTCATAAGTAATCATGTGAATTTGGTATTCATTCAATATTTTGATGATATATATGTTGTTGATTCCCTTAGTGGTGTCGTGTGAACGTCGACTACATGACACTTCACCATCTTTGGGCCTAAGGGAATGCATTGTGGAGTAGTAATTGGATGATGGGTTGCTAGAGTGACAGAAGCTTAAACCCTAGTTTATGCGCTATTCCGTAAGGGGCTGATTTGGATCCATATGTTTAATGCTATGGTTAGAGTTATCTTAATTCTTCTTTCGTAGTTGCAGATGCTTGCGAGAGGGGGTAATCATAAGTGGGAGGCTTGTTCAAGTAAGAACAGCACCCAAGCACCGGTCCACCCACATATCAAATTATCAAAGTAGCGAACGCGAATCAAACAAACATGATGAAAGTGACTAGATGAAATTCCCATGTGTCGTGGTTTTGTCGCGACAGATGTCCTAGTAAAAGGACTTAGAGATGAAGCCATCGCACTAACGTGGAAGCTTAGCGGGGTTGAACGGGAGCGAGAAGACGCCGGGTTACCTAGGTTCAGCCCCTCACGGTGGAGGTAAAAGCCTACGTCCTGGTTGTCTATATTTCTGTGGATCTCGATTACAAGGATACGGATTCGCTAACCTAGCTCTCGAGGGGATTGCAACTTAAGTCTTTTCGTATAGGTGCCCCCCTTTATATACATAGGTGTAACCCTAGATTACATGAGAGTCCGGGTCGTAAACCCGACCCGTCTCCTACTTGCTCTCCAAGACGGTCTTCTTGCCATCCACCTTCTCGTGAGCCGGCCTACTGCTTAAGCTGGCTTATCCTTGCCAGGCCTCGTTAAGCCGGCCCACACAGAGTCTTCGGCCCGCAGTGAGTTGACCTGCCAAGCTCGCATTACGGCCGGGTTAACATCCTGCCGGGTCTCCGCGCTGGTAAATATCCCCAACATTAGCCCTCAGTTTGACTTGAATTTATTCATGTTAAACTTCATCCTGAAAAAGCAAAACATTAGTAATACTGATCTTTTAAGTCGCCATCTTGGGCCGGCTCAATCTGCCGGGTTAAGCAGTTCAACGAGTTCTCGTCTTCAGATTCAAACATAGCATTTTCAACTCTTGTCCCCCATGACGTCACAACCCACTTCCGCAAAATCTGGGATGACGTCGCCTCAAATCTTGAGTGGGTACGTATCGTCTTGTCAGGCGCAAAAATCGAGGAACCACGCTGTCGAAAATTACTGCGCCTGCTGGGGTTCCGCCCCTGCCGTTTTAACCTTTACCGTATTTAGAAATGGGCCAGCTCACCCTCATTTTCACCTTTCACCGTTAGCTCTTCTTCTTCCTCGCGCCTGCCCTTTCGCAACCCCGAAGCGCCGCCGCCAACGAGTTCTCCGGTCACCTCAACAGCAGCCTCGTCGCCGCCCCAGTCGCCGTCGGAGCTCATCAGGATCTCTCCAGTTTCGCCGCCGTGCTCAGGTACACTCGAGCCCCACTCTTCAGATCTGCACTGCCCATTCTTCTTCTTAGTTCATCGACATTCATCGGAGTTCATCCCTTTTTCCACATTAATAGATCTAAACGCGTCAGAATCACTGAAATAAGCACTTTCTGTATAGCAGCAATGCCATTTTTCGCATCTAGATCTCCACATTGGCTTCCATAAACCCGCACTGACCTTAGGCCCTTGCATCCATTCCCGCCTAGGTCTTTAAATTTCCTTTTCCGTAGCATTTTTAGATCCGTCCGTATAACCGCCCGGTCAATTTCCTGTTTATAGCTAGTCTAACACTTAGCAAATTTCCAAACGTCGCCGAAACACTGATAACGGCTTACGAGCTTACCGGCTTACCACCGCCACCAACGGCTTGCGTAGATCCGAGTCATGAGCTTAACCATCATAACCGTTTTATCATTTTGCTGGGTCATACCTTCAGATATTCGGATGGCTCGCATGGATCCGGGTCGTAACTATTAGCAACCATAGCCACCTTATTGCCTTGCCGGGTTACATCTTCTGGCGGCTTGTCCCTTCCTGAGCTTAACACACCGGCTTATTACCTTTGCAGTTGAACTTCGAAATTGCCATGGCTCCCAAGACCGACAAAGCTTGCAATTGGGTCAGATCCCAGGTCTCAACCCCGATGCTGGACGAGCTTGTGAATCAAGTCCTCTTACCGGCTCAATCAACAATCAGCTAGCGGGCACCTGAAGAAGAAAGCACCCCGCAGCCTAGACAAGACGAAGTCGTGGTCTTCGCAGATCATCTCCGCAAGGGGTTTCGGCCGCCCGGGTCAAAAAAATTCCGTGACGTTCTCAACTTCTTCGACCTCCGTTCACAAGATCTCGGCCCCAACTCGATCACCAACCTCTGCCAATTTCAAGTTTTCTGCGAAGTATATCTTCAAACAGCACCAACTGTCCTCCTCTTTCGAGAGTTTTTCTATATTAACCATCAGACCGAGTTCACTGACGGCCCCAGTATAGAACTTGGCGGCGTGTCCATTCAAAGGCGAAGGAGTACTCCCTTTCCTGAAGCCAAACTGGCGAGCCACCCGAAGTGCTGGAACAGGACTTGGTTTTACTGCAAAAACACAGCTCCCCAAGGCGAAAACCCTCTGCCGGGCTACCGATTAGACCGGCTTGACGCCACAATTGCCTTCCCGGGTTGGCCAACAACTGAAGAACGTAAGCAGCTCGCCCCTGTTTATTCAAAGATTAGGGCCTTGGCTGCCAACGGCCTCTCCGGAGTCGATCTGACCCGGTGCTGGGTAAGCTGGCATATCCAGCCCCTTAGCCAGAGGGGCGACTTAATGTGCAATTACACCGGTGAGCCGGCCGACGCTCAACGATTCAGCCAAGTTAACCTGTCTGTGGGTGACATCAATAAGGCCACCAAGAGATTGCTGGGAGAGTCCCAGGACAAATGCAATAAAACCAGGTTAGCTCCTTTCTGTTTGACCAACCCAGTGCCTCCAGTAAGTGTTTGCCCCTTCTTGTTCGTCTTTGATTCATTTGTCTCAACTTCACCTTGAACACCGGCTCATAACTTAATGCAGGCCGATGACAATTTTTGGAAAAAGAAGAAGCCGAAGCAAGCCGCCCCTGCCCCAGCGGAACAGCAAGATGAGCCGGCCAGCACTGATGAGCCGGCTGCACAAAATGAAGCTGAGGTAGAACTTGATTCGCTTGGCCGTCTCTTTATTCAACTTGCTGACGCCTCCTCTCTTCAGGACGATGCTGAAATCAGCCACACTCACAAGCCGGAGGTAACCTTGATCTCTTCTGACTCTGACTCTCCAATACCTGTTCGGAAGAAAACCCGGGATGTGATCTGCAAGGTTCGAAGGAAGCCCCGGGTTACAGTCCGCAAGGTGCCTTTTTCCCATCAGGATGCTCATTTGGATCCCAAATTTGTTTTGAAGAAAACCCGTCAAGCCGGAACCTCCAAAAGGAAGACCCGGAGTAGCGAAGGCGACTTAAGCAGCGGGCTTCCATACGAGCCGCCATCCCGCAAGGCGCGAGCTGAGGTGCTTCCTCGCCCAACTCCTTTTCCTCTAACTGGCCGTTTTAAAGAACCCTTACCCTTAAATGACTCGGCATACCAGACGTCGCACTCCTCAGGCGAGTCAAGCGCCACACAGGCGCCGGCTTTCAACATCAACCTTGGGTAAGCAAACATTCCTGCGATATATATTGGTTCCTTATTCTTCTCCCTTAACGAATCAACTCCTTTGCTCCTTGTGCAGCGCCAAGGTTATCAAGAAGAAGGCGGCCGCCGGGTCATCTGACTCGGTCATTCCACCTGGCCCTCAAGGAGAAAGAGAGGCCCCCATGACCACCCAGGCTGAGCCGGCCGTCCGAAACAACCCGCCACCTCATGACACAACAAGCCCGGCTCGCACATCCCCTCCAGTTCAGGAGAGGGAAGATGTAATTGAAGATCAAGCCGCCCCGCAGCCTGAGGCGCTGGCTCAAGAAGAAGCACCGGCTCAGGATGAAATGGTGGTGACGAGCGGGCGGCAAACTGCTGCGCCAGAATACACCGCGCTTACCAAAGTTCCGGCGAAGACTGAGCCGGCCCCGAAAGATAAAGGGAAGACAGTTCTTGAGTTTTCTCCATTTGAAGACCAAGATGCTAGCACCCTGAATCGGACCATGCTGACCCGGCTGTCTGAGAGCCGGAACACAGAGATCGCCATGATAACATCCTTGAAGCGAAAATACGAGGTAATTTGCGCCCTTTGCTTTGTACCATATATATATGTATCCCCCAAGGTCCGGGTCATTATGAAATGACGACTCGGGACTTCAAAACTTTAATTGGGAAAACAAAAACTTCAACCGGCGCCCGCAAAGGCCGGCTCGTTATTCATGACGGGCGGGTCTTCATAAATTAGCAGGAGAGACCAATTCGTGCATTAGCCCCCAAGTGCCATGTAGAGTGCTTGCAGCTGCATGGAACTTGCCTCACTGTGTGCTTTAAACTCCAAAATATGTAGCCCCCAAGGGCCGGGTTATGATGGAATGATGACCCGGGATTTTTCAAGAATACACTTGCATGCATAACTCCAGTAAGTGACCCCATAGGCCGGCTTGCCATTTACATCAGGCGGGTCTCCATGACTTGAACATAATAGATCGAAGGATGCATTAGCCCCCATGTGCCGGGTTGTCCTTTAGGGCGGCTCGGAACATGCTGATGAAATTTAACCGGCTCTCATGCAGGACATGCTGGATCAAGCAGAAGCCCAAGCTTCCCTCTTCCGAAGGGAAGCAAGGAAGGAAAATAAACTACGCAAGGCCGCCGAGGGATCCGCTGCTGAGGCCAACAAATCATTGGCTATTGTGCGTGAAACTTTGCAGGAAACTGAAGCTGCGAGAGCCGCCCTAGCCATACGTGCTGAAGAGGCGGAAACCAAGCTTAAGCCGGTGACAGAGGAACTGACAACTCTCAAGAATCAAATCACCGCCATGTGCCGAGCCATCTTTGGTAAGAAACTGAAAGCAAGCCAAGTGGATCGGCTTATCATCCTGATCCGGCTTAACTGATCATGCATACTTGTCCATTTGCAGGCCGCAAGAACCAAACTTTATTGCAACAACCAGTGGTGAAATTGCAAGCCGTATACACCTTTGTGGAACAATTGTACATAGGCGGCTCACGATGTATTATGGCCGCCAAAAATACCACATCACCACCACAGCTGATTTCAGACATGTTGAAGGAGCTATCTAATGTGCCCAGGTGGTTTGCAGACTGGAAGAAGGCGTGTTGCCGCACCGGGGCATTGACAGCACTTGCGCGAGCCAAGGCCTACGTGCTAGAACTCGACCCGGCTCAAATCGTGGGTGGATACCCAGAGTTCAATGTCGATGACACGCCGTTCTCAAAGAAGGACTTCCAACGCTGCATCAAGGAAACCCGGGTTGCAGCCACCGCCATCGCAGAAGATGCCGACTTGAGCACATACCAGGCGCCTTATTAGAAAAATAATGAACGGATCGAGCCGCGAAGTCATGAGCCGGTGGCTCTAACCCGTACACGTAAGCAATCCTTTGCCCCTGATGTCGACCCCGCCTCCCTGATATCCGAAGACGCCCTATTTAAAGCATTGCGCTCAATTCAGTGGTCGATCGGCGACCCAAGCCAAGAAGAAGAGGATGACGATGGCCGCGAAGAGCCGGCTCATGGCGCTGCATCGGGTGCTGACGCCAGTTTTGACCCGGCAATGTAGAACGCCGGCTTAACCTTGCATAGGCAAGACTGGTAGAATTTTTTGCCATGGACGCCATTGGTGGGCGGCTTGTAATAGGATAGTAAAAACCTTGCTGATACCAGTGCCATCGCGTACTGAGCTTTTGTTAGTTGCCTGCGTCAGTACTTGTAAATACCTTGCCTCTAAGTCCTCTTTGGGTTGCGAGAAGTCGGCTTGTGCAATAGACTGGCGCCTGCTGGAACAACAATTGCATGTGATGGTTATTGATGATATCCCATGAACGAGTAATCTTTGTTACCGTTGCAATGAATCATATGAAAAGGAACTTAGGTAAATGCTATGCACGGATGTATGTATGTATGCAAAGATGAATGCAATAAAGAACATAAACTCTAAGCCGGAACAGGCCTGAAACCGCCGGCTTGAATAGTATAAGCCGTCCGTTGAACTGAACTTTAAATTGGCCGGCTTATAAAACGCAAACCGGAATATGCTTTTGTGAAACTGGCACTTTGGCCTGTTGGTTTGTCCTCGCTATCTGAAATCCGGCTCTCACACAACCAATCGAACGCTTTAACTCTGATGAGTTCAAGGTCACAAAAGTGATTGACTCACCAGACGTGCGCCGGGTCATTTTTATAGGGAGTAGCATCTTGCTAACAGGCAGGTTTAACCAACTTTGTGGCATCTCGCCGGGTTAAAAGGGTTTTGTAAGCTAAACTCAATTGAGTTGGAAGCCCCCAAGTAACCAAGATCAACAAATAAAGATCCAGTACACAAGTTCTGAGGCAAAAGAACACCTTCACACATTGTTGCTGGTCGTTATTATATTTGATCAAAGACAGGTATATACAGGATAAAAAAGGTATGTACAAAGATATGACCCAGTCCATGACTTAGGTGTAGTATGGCCGGAGCTGGGCAATATTCCAGGGCCGGCTTGTCTCCTCCTCGGAGGTACGTGATTTATCGTCCTCACGTATGTCAATCAGGTAATATGACCCGTTGTTGAGATTCTTGTTGACCACAAAGGGCCCTTCCCAAGGTGGTGAAAGCTTATGCATGCATGTCTGGTCTTGTATCAGACGGAGCACTAAGTCACCTTCCTGAAAAGTGCGGCTTCGAACTCTACGGCTGTGATAGCGACGCAGGTCTTGCTGATAGATTGCTGATCTGGATTCGGCAAGGTCACACTCCTCCTCGAGAGCATCAAGAGCGTCTTGTCGAGCTAGCTCGTTATCTGCTTCCACATAAGCCGCCACTCGAGGGGAGTCATGCCGAATATCGCTCGGAAGTACAGCCTCTGCACCATAGACTAGGAAAAACGGCGTATAGCCTGTTGACCTGTTGGGAGTAGTCCGTATGCTCCAAAGCACCGAAGGTAATTCTTCTTCCCAGCAACCCGGCGTGTGCTGTAGAGGCACTATGAGCCGGGGCTTGATCCCACGCAGCAATTCCTGATTAGCCCGTTTGGCCTGTCCGTTGGACTGAGGATGCGCAACTGATGCCAGATCCAGCCGGATGTGCTCCCGTTTGCAGAACTGTTCCATGGCTCCCTTGGAAAGATTGATACCATTGTCTGTAATGATACTATGCGGGTAGCCAAACCGGAATATCAGCTTTTTCAGGAATTTGACTGCTGTAGCCGCGTCGCAGTTGCTGACCGGTTCTGCTTCCACCCACTTGGTAAACTTGTCCACAGCCACGAGGAGGTGCGTATGCTTATTCTTAGAGCGTTTGAAGGGTCCCACCATGTCAAGCCCCCAGATCGCGAACGGCCAAGTAATTGGGATCATCCGCAACTCTTGAGCCGGCACATGGACCTGACGAGCATATTTCTGGCAACCATCACACTTACTGACAATGTCCTCTGCATCAGCATGAGCCGTGAGCCAGTAAAAACCGTGCCGGAATGCCTTCGCGACCAGTGACCTTGAGCCGGCATGGTGTCCACAATCACCAGAATGTACCTCATGGAGAATTGCGCGGCTTCTTCCGGTGAAACACAACGCTGAAAAACACCAGTGACGCTCCGTCGGTGAAACTCGCCATTGACAATAGTGATAGACTTGGATCGTCTAATGATCTGCCGAGCAAGCAGTTCCTCTGTTGGCAGTTCTCCCCGACTTAAATAAGCCAAATAGGGGACCGTCCAATCAGGGATTGCATGAACAGCAGCCACCAGAGCCGCCTCTGGGTCCGGAATAGCCAGGTCCTCCTCTGTTGGCAATTTGACAGACGAGTTGTGCAAGACGTCCAGGAACACATTGGGTGGCACTGGCTTGCGCTGAGAACCCAAGCGAGAGAGTGCGTCTGCCGCCTCGTTCTGCTGGCGATCAATGTGGTCGACTTGATAACCCTTGAAATGCCCAGCAATATTTGTGACTGCCTGTCGATAAGCCGCCATAATTGGGTCCTTGGAGTCCCATGTACCGAAAACTTGCTGGGCCACCAAATCTGAGTCGCCCAGACACCTGACCCGGCTTAGGTTCATCTCCTTGGCTATTCTAAGCCCGTGAAGCAAGGCCTCATACTCCGCGGCATTGTTGGTGCAGTGAAACATGAGTCTCAAGACATAACAGAACTTATCACCTCGTGGGGAAGTAATCACAACTCCAGCCCCCGAGCCTTCAAGCTGCCTTGAGCCGTCAAAGTGTATGGACCAGTAAGTTGTGTCGGGCTTCTCTTCGGGAGCCTGCAACTCTGTCCAATCATTAATAAAGTCCACCAACGCCTGAGACTTGATTGCGGTGCGAGGCACGTATTTGAGATGATGCGGACCAAGCTCAATTACCCACTTAGCAACCCGGCCGGTCGCCTCCCGGTTCTGGATTATGTCCCCAAAAGCCGCTGAGCTGACCACTGTGATTGGATGCTCGTGGAAGTAATGCTTCAGTTTGCGGCTAGCCATGAATACTCCATAGACCAGCTTCTGCCAATGTGGGTATCGCTGCTTAGACTCGCTCAACACCTCGCTGACGTAATATACAGGATGCTGGACAGGATGCTCCTTGCCGTCCTCCTTGCGCTCGACGATGACCGCCACACTTACAGCCCTGTTATTAGCAGCAATATACAACAGCATCGGCTCTTTCTCATGAGGGGCAGCAAGGACCGGCGGCTCAGACAGCTGTTTCTTAAGGGCCTCAAAAGCCTGATCTGCCTCCTTACTCCAGACGAAGTCATCTGATTTCTTGAGCAATTGATATAACGGAATCGCTTTTTTGCCAAGCCGGCTGATGAACCGACTTAAAGCCGCAACTCGTCCGGCCAGCTTCTGCACGTCATTCAGCTTAGCCGGCTTAGCCAGAGTCGTGATTGCCTTGATTTTCTCCGGGTTAGCTTCAATGCCTCGCTCAGAGACAAGGAACCCTAGAAGCTTTCCTGCTGGGACACCAAAAACACACTTCTCCGGGTTAAGCTTCATCTTGTAGACACGGAGATTGTCAAACGTTTCCTTGAGATCTTCCAATAGAGTTTCTTTCTTCCGAGATTTAACCACAATGTCATCCACATAAGCATGAACATTACGCCCTATCTGATTGTGGAAACAGTTCTGGACACAACGCTGATAAGTCGCCTGGGCGCTCTTCAGACCAAATGACATGGTTGTATAACAGAAGGCCCCAAAAGGTGTGATGAAAGCCGTTTTGCCTGGTCTTCCGGCCTCAGCTTCATCTGATGATAACTAGAGTAAGCATCCAGGAAACATAAACTCTCACAACCCGCCGTAGCATCGATGATCTGGTCAATACGGGGCAAGGCAAAGGGGTCGCTAGGACAAGCCTTGTTTAGGTCTGTGTAATCAACACACATCCGCCAAGTCCTGTTTTTCTTCAGAACAAGCACTGGGTTAGCCAACCACTCAGGATGGAAGACTTCGACGATGAACCCGGCAGCTAGGAGCCGAGCCACTTCTTCACCAATAGCTTTCCGCCTTTCCTCATTGAAGCGACGGAGATACTGGCGAACTGGTTTAAACTTGGGATCCACATTAAGGGAGTGCTCAGCGAGTTCTCTCGGTACACCTGGCATGTCAGAAGGTTTCCATGCAAACATGTCCCGATTCTCATGTATGAACTCGATGAGCACGCTTTCCTATTTGGGATCCATATTTGCCCCGACGGTGAACTGCTCCGAAGAATTGCCTGGGGTGAAATCAACTTGCTTCGTGTCTCTGGCCAACTTAAACTTGAGCAGAGGGTCAGACTCTGTGGTGGGCTTCTTCAGTGGCGTCCTATCAGACAGGTCAACATTGTCCTTATAATACCGCAACTCCTCAGCAGCGCAAGCTGTCTCGGCATAAGCCGCATCACCTTCTTCACACTCGAGTGCAATTTTCCGGTTTCCTTCCACTATAATGGTTCCCCTCGGTCCTGGCATCTTCATCTTCAGGTAGACGTAACACGGCCGCGCCATAAAACGCGCGTAAGCCGGCCGGCCAACAAAGCGTGGTACGGGCTCTTAAGCTTCACCACTTCAAAGGACAGAAACTCAGAACGCCAGTTATCCTCTGAGCCAAAGGCCACCTCAAGGGAGATTCTTCCCATGGGATATGCTGACTTGCTAGGCACAATGCCGTGAAAGACTGTAGTGGACGGAGTTAGCTGCTTATCAGACAGATTCATCCGCCTGAACATGTCATAGTACAGAATATTGATGCTGCTGCCCCCGTCCATGAGCACCTTAGTCAGGGTATAGCCGCCGACTTGTGGCGCAACCACCAAGGCCAGGTGGCCAGGGTGATCTACGAGGACAGAATGATCCGCTCTACTCCAGGTAACCGGCTGTTCAGACCAGTTGAGATAATAGGGAGTGGCCGGCTCAACCACATGGGCGGCTCGCTGTTGCACCTTCCGATCCTGTTTGCAGGTACTTGTGGTGAAGACGTGATACTGTCCGTTATTCAACTGCTTCGGGTTGCTCTGGAATCCTGTCGCGCCAGCCTGATGCTGATTTCCCTGGTTGTTTCGCTGATTGCCACCAGTATTACCAACCCCCTGGAACCCGCCGCCCTGGCCACTATTTCCCTGGTAGCCGGGCCCAGCAAAGGGTCCCTGCAAGCCTGCCCCTGAGAAGCCGGGTCCTGGGTTGGCGGGTTGTCTGCCGTTGCCTCCCCCGTGATGATGATTCTGGAAGATGCGCTTGGCAAACTCTTGCATCACATAGCAATTTTCCCAGGAGTGAGTGGCCGGTTTACCATTATAACTGTGGTTTGGACAAGGAGCTTTGAGGGCTTCCTCGTAAGTGAGAGGGCGACTTCCAAACTGCTTCCTCGTACCGTCATTCTGCCGCTGACCTTTATTCTCTGTGCTTGTGTTTGCCACCAGATCAGAGCCACCGTCGTGACCCTTGCGTTTACCGCCGTTGTTGTTCTGACCATTACCGTTGCTCTGCTGCTGACCCTTGCCGCCAGCTTTCTTCCCCTTATCAGATTTCTCTTCGTCCGATGGCGTATCCTTGGTATTATCCAACTCCGCGTACCGGGTTAAGACATCCATGAGATCTCCCATGTCTTGGACCTTTTGCTTGAGCCGCCCAAGCTTCTGGACCAGGGGCTGGAACTTACATGTTCGTTCCAGAACAAGCACCGCCTGAGCCGCCGAGGTGCTATCAGAACTGTGTATAACTTCTGCAACCCGGCGAGCCCAATGGTGGGCCGACTCGTCCTCGCGTTGGACACAACGCTCCAGATCAACAATTGTGGTCGGCCTCTTGAAGGTCCCCTGGAAATTCTTGATGAAACGCTGTTTCAGCTCCTGCCAAGTATAAATAGAATTCGCCGGTAGGTTTTTCATCCAAGTGCGTGCAGGGCCCTCCAACATCAGAGGCAGGTAACGCGCACACACCGACTCACTTGTACCCAACAAGTCCATTGCCAGCTCATAACTCTCGATCCATTCCGTGGGTTCTAAATTCGCCGTGTAGTTAGGAACCTTGTGAGGCCCTTTGAAATCAGGGGGTATGCGCGCCTCTCGTAGCGCTGGTACCAAGCAAGGAGTCCCAATCGTGCGGCTTGACGAGCCCCCAAACCGGCTGTCAGTCGGGGTTGCGGCGGGCGAGTGTTGCACCTCTGGCGGGTTAACATTTGGCGGCGGGTTGACTCAAGCCGGCGCATTGACGTGCGCCGGTGGGTTACGCCTTGCTCGTGCGTTTTCCTCCTCCCACGCTCGAAGGACTTGAGCCGCATCCACAACGTCTTGCGGGATCCTAGGCTGGTGATGCTCCGCCAGCGGCTCGGCGGCTCTCCTGCGATGAGCGCTGCTGGAGACCGCTGGCGACTCCGGGCGCAAGCTCCTGGTCCGGCTCGGGTGGGGGGTTGAGTGAAGACGGTGCTGGCTGTGCGAATAATTGGCCTACTGTACCACCGCGGTTTTGAGCATCGCAATAGTGTTCTGGGCTTCTGTCTGAATCGGGCCGTCCCCTTCGATCGGAATAGCTGCCAAGTTGTGGGTTGCCGCCAGCACGTTATCAACCGGGTTAGAGTAGTGTCCAATTGGGGTCTGGAACCGGTGAGACGGCGGCTGCTGCTGCTGATCTGGCATACGAAGGCGAGCTGGCTCTTGCTGCCGAACAAGCTGCTGTAGCGGCGGCTCTCTCGTGGGGGCAACTCCAGCCCCTAGGTTCGTCGGAGCCGGCGGCATGGTGAACAGCTGAGTCGGCTCGACATTAGCCGGAAGCCGGCTCTGATGATGCCTCTGGTGAACAAGCTCTGACTCGGCCTGCCGGCGGCTCAAGTACTGTGTTTCCTCGTCAAGGCGCTGCCTCTCCGCAGTGATCTGGGCCTGCTCCTGTATCATGCGGGCGTTCTCCGCGTTGATGTCTTCTTGGATCTTGGCCATCTCCTCGTGACACTTCGTGATCTCCGCGTTGCGCGCCGCTGCGTTCTCCGCAGTGACCGGCTCGGCCGTCAGGGCCGCCAGCGTAGCCATCAAGTCCGCGAGTGCCTGAACCCCGGTCCTCTGTGAGTCGGAGGCCGAGGCGCCAGCTCCTCCTGAGCCGGCTAGGAGGTTGTGCTGACCGGCCGCCGGATTGGCCGGGTCTCGTGCTGGATCTTGCCTACCTGCCATGTAAACCGCCGCGAAGCGAGGCGGATCTGGGCTCTCTTCGAAGACGTCGTCCGTGTGCCCCAGCCCTCCATTATGCAGTGGGAGAATTGACTCAGTTTCCCCCATCGAGGACTCGCCGTCAGATTGGAGAAGCGTGTCGTCCTGGGACAGGGAGTTTTCTGACAGGGCCACCCCTTGGGTGAAGCCCACGAAGACGTGATCTGGGCCGGCTTGACTCGGGCCGGGTCTCGCCATGAGCTGACCAACAAGGCGTGCCGACTCGACGCCGGTGATGTTCTCCAACCCGGCAACCGGCTCGCCGACCACGCCGATGAAGGTATGGATCTTGCCGAAGGGGACCCGGTACCCGTACTCGATTGAGCCGGCGTCGGGGCCCCAGTATGAATCGTCGATGTAGAACTTCCCGCGGCGGCTCTTGGACATCATGCCAACCGCGTACTTCCCGAACCCTAGAAGAGATCCTGCTAAGAACTCAACTCCACCGTGCGGGGGCCCCACGGTGGGCGCCAACTGTCGTGGTTTTGTCACGACAGATGTCCTAGTAAAAGGACTTAGAGATGAAGCCATCGCACTAACGTGGAAGCTTAGCGGGGTTGAACGGGAGCGAGAAGACGCCGGGTTACCCAGGTTCGGCCCCTCACGGTGGAGGTAAAAGCCTACGTCCTGCTTGTCTATATTGCTGTGGATCTCGATTACAAGGATGTGGATTCGCTAACCTAGCTCTCGAGGGGATTGCAACTTAAGTCTTTTCGTATAGGTGCTCCCCTTTATATACACAGGTGGAACCCTAGATTACATGAGAGTCCGGGTCGTAAACCCGACCCGTCTCCTACTTGCTCTCCAAGATGGTCTTCTTGCCATCCACCCTCTCGTGATCCGGCCTACTGCTTAAGCCGTCTTATCCTTGCCAGGCCTCGTTAAGCCGGCCCACACAAAGTCTTCGGCCCACAGTGAGTTGACCCGCCAAGCTCGCATTACGGCCGGGTTAACATCCTGCCGGGTCTCCGCGCTGGTAAATAACCCCAACACCATGTGTCCTCGAGAACGCTTTGCTTACTATAAGAGATCGTTCCAGCTTGTCCTTTGCTATAAAAAGGGTTGGGCCACCTTGCTGCACTCTTTGTTACTATTGCTACTTGTCACTGTTACAAATTATCTTGCTATCAAACTACTCGTTACCGATAATTTCAGTGCTTGCAGAAAATACCTTGCTGAAAACCGCTTGTCATTTCCTTCTGCTCCTTGTTGGGTTCGACACTCTTACTTATCGAAAGGACTACGATTGATCCCCTATACTTGTGGGTCATCAAGCCAGGATGCCGAGATGTTTGTAATTCATTCCCATTTCTTGCATGGGACCTAAACATGCACCCAAGGACATATGTACAGTATTTGAAGCCATTAGCATGTGCTTGTAATTCAAATTTGAATTATAGAGATTAAATGCCTAGAAAACACGATTAATGTATAAAAAGGCCAAACGAACCCTGAATAATTCCATATTTCAGCGCGAATCTCCTGTTGGTCTACGTAGCCTATAGAAGAAAAATACAAGGCGAGAAGAGGCAACGATTGCTGTTTCGCCCACAAGGGTGACACGTTCCCTATCAGAACCACGAGGCTTCTTGCTAGAAGCTCCGGTTTGTAAGAGGCTTGTACCAAAACTTGCCCCAAATTGGACAAATTTTTTACCACGGCATATATGTGCCATGTCATGACACGATGCCAAGTTTCATGAATTTTAGGTGAGTTTTGGATTTATGGGGATTTAAAAACCAAGATTCTCAATGTTTGAGGCCGAGCCAGGACGCCGAGATGTTTGTAATTCATCCCCATTCCTTGCATGGGACCTAAACATGCACCCAATGACACATATATGATTTTTCAACCCATTTTGGTGCACTGGAGCATGTATTTGTAGTTCAAATTTGAATTTTGCACATTAAATTCCTAGAAAACTCTATTATAATGTATAAAAAAATGCCAAACGAACCCTGAATAATTTAAAGTAGTTCTGTTCAACCGTCTGGCACCCGTGGATAAGCACTGTGCGCACGCGTCGTGCTAGCTCGCGCTTCCTTCTTTCCCAAATTTTCCATATTAATGGTGTTATATATCCAAACACGCTACCGTTTCCCGCCACTCCCCCAATCGGTTTCCTGCCACTCCCCCCAATCGGTTTCCCGCTGCCAGTGTCAGTGGGCATAGAAGGCTAGGCGGCGACACACCGGCCATACTGCAGTATACCATTCCAAGCATGCCAATCCGGCGAAGCGCCGCTGCCGTCATCAACCTCCTCAACGAGGACGACGAGCCAGAGCAGGCCGGAGAGCCAGAACGGCCGTGCGCCGCTGAGCAAGAGCGGCAGCGCGCCGCCGAGCATGAGCGGTATCATCGTGCCCCAATGCTTGAGCGGGCCAATGTCTACACATGTGTTCGTTGCCGCCCATGGAGCGGAGCAAGAGTGGAAAAGCGCTCCCGCGCAAGAGCAGGAGAACGCCGCCGCGCATCAGGTGCAGTGCGCCGCACTATTTGAACGGAGCTGTGTCAGCATCCTATTGACTCAACCGCTCGAGAGGCCGTTTCCAGGGCCGGTAAGCATCCCGATTTCCCGCCAGGAATGGGCAGACGCTGTTAGTGCCATAATTGCTCCGGACGAAGTTCGCACTGCTAGAATCCGCCGCCACGACGCAAACGGGCTGGTCGATTGCCTCTTCGACCTGCTCGCCCCCCCAGGTGCCACCAACGACGAAGCAGAGCAAAATACTCGTCACGGCTTGGAATCGACCGTCGCCGATGAAATATCCTGGGCGGAGATCGATATTGCGGTACAGTAGTTCCGCGAGCATATCAGAGGCGTGGACGAAGGCCAGTACCAATTCATGCTCAGCCAAGAGTTCCCGTAGGTTTAGGCCCTATTTGTCTCGGTTTTCGCCCGGTTTTCCGCAATTAACTGGGCAACTATCTTGTTCTTAATTAACGAAAAGGCAAAGCTTTTGCTTCTTCCGGCTAGTTTTAAGTAGTAAAAAAATAATGTAAGTTTGAATGGAATTGGTCCGGTATGAAAAGATTGCAAACAGTTTCTAAAAGCACAAACATGTGTGATTGTAAGGAGTAGGCCGCACATGGTGACCATCGGTAAACACCTTAAACGCGAGGAGGCAACTCTTATCAGCAAGGGGCAGCTTCTCATCCGCTAGCCTAGTCAAATAGAACGCACAAGTTAAGCATGCTGGGGCTGGAGCAGTCTAAGGATGGGTGACCAGGTGGGAAGTTGCTATATCTCAAGCTTCATTTAAGCGCCATGATACGGTCATTACAGACATTTAGCATCTAAATGTGTTTGTAGTGACCTGTCATGTCGAGTAAATAAACCTTGAGATCCTTGTTTTGAAAATGTGGAGAATGATGTTTTTTGTTATTTGTTGTTTTGGAAAATCAGAAAATGAGATCGAGATCGATCTATGGGCCCGCCACGTTCTATTCTTTTTATCCACAAAGTTCGAGAATGGCTATATTTGGTTGATGTTAAGCCTGTAGTACTTATCATGCCTTTCCACGTACTTACGCAGGACAACAACGGGAGTGGCCAGCATTTTCCACCGAGGTTAGTTTCATCCCTCGGCTTATACTGCCTCCATTCCATAATGTAGTGCATATAGATCCACGGCTGGACACTTTTTAGCTTCTAATACTGACTTGTTGCTTGTAGGTACATATGTCCTAGGCAAAGATCCATGCCTCGACCCTTTTTTGTGTATGGGGCAATGAGATATTCATGAACCAACATCAAGTGAGGAAACTGATAAGAATTATTAGCAAAAATATATGACCAATGGCAATTAAATTATTTGTCTATGCTCTATCCAACACAATAGTGAGCTGTAGGATGGTAACTATGAACTCTGTAGCCTTCTCTTTTTACTGCCCATAATGAATTGTTAAACAACAATGTCTGAATCTTTTTTGTTTGCAGTGGTTCCCAAAGCAGTTTACTCAAGATTACCCCACAAAGTACATGATTGGTGGACATGCAATGAAGGTTAAAGTATTTCATCGAGACTACAATGAGCATCGAGAAGTCCTAATGAAGACAGTGAAGGATGGGCAGGCGGCCATCACAAGGGGTTGGCCTAGAGTTGTGCGTGCATTAGGCATGGAGGAGGGCACAATATGGGCATTCCGCTTCACCTTCTCCAACAACCAGAATGTCTTCCACCTCTCTCTTTACAGTCTTTAGTACAACTGTGGTTCATCATTCTTTACTTGCTGGTTCTGTAGTTCTTCAGTATATGTACCTGTGCATCGAATTATGCATTCGTCCTTGAACTTGTATTTGTAATAAACATGGTTCGATATGAAATAAGTGATTGCCTACTTTCATATTGAAAATCGGTTTCAATTTCAAATTCTGTGAATTTTAAATGCAGGGATTAAATTAGGGATAAATTATGATCTGCATGCCATTACACCGCACACGGTTTGCGAAAGCAAAACGTCTATGATAAACGTGAAGATCAAACACGTTTCTCAGATCAGTATGTGTGCGACGAAACTCTACTGCACACACGATCAGACAAGAAAAAATGTGTGAGATTAACGACAACAGCGCACACAGTTCCTTCTTAATAAATGTTTGTGAAAGTCACCTTATCACACACGCTAGGCAATTATGAACTGTTTATGATGTCGTGTGCATCGTAAACGTTTGCTCATAGAAGAACGCGTGCGATATGCCTTCATCCGACACGGGTAATACGGATGAATCGTTTGGGACATTTTATACATCTCAAACATTTATGTACATACAAATGTGTGGGATATATTCAAGCTTCGCATACGGTGTGCAATCGTTAACTGTTTGTGATGGGGTGAGCATCGTAAATGTTGCACCACAGAATACCGATTGCGATGGTAATGCAAGCACACACGAGTACCAAGGACGGAGCATTTGGGAAAGATGCGGGCATCGCATACGCTTAGTTCTATGAAACGTATGCTTGCATGCTCCCTATCGCAAACATTTTCTGGGTCGTGTGGGAAGACTCCCCCTATCGCACACACAGGCAAGGCGACGACTTAAAACTCTGTCGCGGAAAGGGGTAAAAACTGTTTGTATGGCAGCTCGCTGTACCAGTGCTTCCGTAGGATTTGTTCCTGTTCATGCTGAGGTACACAACGCCTAATAACACCATCTACTCCTTCTTTATATAAATGTGGGTCATCCCAAAAGTAATGTCTTAAATCAAAGAAGAACTTTATCTTTTGTTGATATGTGTAACTAGGTGGTATATATTTGGCAACAATGAAATTAGCATAGTTTGCATAGCAAGGGTTATTGCATGAACTAGAAGCATTTATAACAACTAATTGTTCATCGGGAAAACTATCATCAATAGGCAGTTGGTCATGAAGAATATTTTCCAATCTAGACAAATTATCTGCTACAGGGTTTTCAGCTCCTTTTCTATCAACAATATGCATGTCAAATTCATGTAGCAAAAGAACCCACCTATTCAATCTAGGTTTAGCATCTTTCTTTTCCATAAGATATTTAATAGCAGCATGATCAGTGTGAATAGTAACTTTAGAATCAACAATATAAGGTCTGAATTTATCACATGCAAACAAAACTGCTAAAAATTCTAGTAGCATAATTCTTTTGAGCATTTGAAAGTGCAACTAATCCCCGGGTGGTTTTGGTAATTCCTAACAACATATATGTCATTGAACTAATGCCTATTCAAAATAGATTTCAGAAAAGTTCAATGATTGGCATGGCAAGGACATGAGAGTGTGGACCCCTCAAAATGCTAAGGACATGGATTGGCAAAGCTTCAAGACTCTACATTTTTGGTTAAGTGATCCAAGATCACATTGAGTCCATAGGAAAGCCAATACTATTAAAAGGGGATTAGGTTTTGACCATGACTCAATTGATCAAGTGCTTGAAGATATTGCTCCAAAGATCCTCAACCACCTTCTCAATATCATATCTGTCCAAACCCTAAATTGCCAACTTGGTCCCACCGAAATCATCCCATCCGAACTCACGGAGTTGATCCTATACACTGCCAGAGCCAAACCCTAGAAACTCAGTTCCACCGAGATGACGATCGGTCCCACCGATTTGCACTGACCAAGTTTCTGTAACCCAATTTGTTCACTTCGGAATCACCGTGTTGAACCGATCGGAATTACCGAAATGCAGTCTTGCTTAGGTCATCACATATCGGAGCCACCGAGTTGTATGAATTGGTCTCACCGAAACGCCTAACGTTCGAATCTTTTATACAGGTCAGTCTCACCGAGTTTTTGGTTTAGTGTCACCGAGTTGAATTAAAAGATTGTAACAGTTAGATTTTTGGTGCTGCCTATTTATACCCCTCCACCACCACTCACTCTCTAATAGAGCCATCAGAACGAAACTACACTTCCACCATTCATTTTCTGAGAGAGAACCACCTACTTATGTGTTGAGATCAAGGCATTCCAATCCAACCATTTGAACCTTGATTGCTAGCCTCCCCAAGTTGCTTTCCACTCCAATCCTTCTCCTACCCAAGCCAAATATGTGAGAGAGTGATTGAGTGTTGAGGAGACTATCTTTTGAAGCACAAGAGCAAGGAGTTCATCATCAACAACACCATCTATTACCTTTTGGTGAGTGGTGTCTCCTAGATTGGTTAGGTGTCAATTGGAAGCCTCCAAGATCATGTGGAGTTGAACCAAGGAGTTTGTAAAGGCAAGGAGATCGCCTACTTCGTGAAGATCTACCCGAGTGAGGCTAGTCCTTCATGGACGTAAGCAAGGTTGGAATAGACAAGGTTGCTTCTTCGTGGACCCTTCGTGGGTGGAGCCCTCCGTGGACTCGCGCAGCCGTTACCATCCGTGGGTTGAAGTCTCCATCAACATGGACGTACGATAGCACCACCTATCGGAACCATGCCAAAAATCACTGTGTCTTCATTGCGCTTCATTTCTCTGATCCCCCCTTTACGTTCATATGCAAAGTCTTTACTTTCCGATGCACAACTCTTAGACTTGCATGTGTAGGGTGTTGCTTGACTTGGTAGATTTGCTAAAACTTGCCTACAACTGAAATTGGGAAAAGGATAAGTTTTTATTTGGTCAAGTTGTCTAATCACCCCCCTCTAGATATACTTTCTATCCTACAAGTGGTAACAGAACTTTGGTCTCCTTTGCATTGGTTTCACAACTTAGGAGAGTATGGCGTCTAGTGAGGGTAATTATCACCGTAGATGTCCATATTTCGATGGTACAAACTTTGCTAGTTGGAAGCATAAGATGAAAATGCATATTCTTGGTTATAACCCCACTGTGTGGGCTATTGTTCGTGTTGGCTTGCAAGGTGAATTCTTTGAGGATGGAAAAGAACCAGATCGTGAAGCAACCACGGAAGAATTGAAGATGTTGCAATACAACGCTCAAGCATGTGACATTCTCTTCAACGGTTTGTGCCCCAAGGAATTCAACAAGATTAGCCGCCTCGAGAATGCTAAGGAAATTTGGGATACTTTGGTTGATATGCACGAAGGTACTGAGTCCGTCAAGGATTCCAAGTTGGATGTGCTTTAAAGTCAACTTGAGAATTTCAAGATGAAGGATGGTGAAGAAGTCGCCAAAATGTACTCTAGGCTCGCTCTCATCACAAATGAGATTGCCGGCTTAGGAAGTGAAGAGATGACCGATAAATTCATCATCAAGAAGATCCTTAGAGCCTTGGATGGAAAATATTATACCGTATGCACATTGATCCAAATTATGCCCAACTACAAAGATCTCAAACCCAAGGAAGTCATTGGAAGGATTGTTGCTCATGAGATGTCACTCAAGGACAAAGAAGAGCTACACAACAAGTCAAGTGGTGCTTACAAAGCCTCAAGTGATGCTCCCACTACATCAAGTGACAAACTAGTACCCAATGAAGAGATAAGCCTAATGGTGAAGAGATTCAACAAATTCTACAAGAATAGAAGCAAAGAGAGAAGCTCCAACTCAAGACATTATGAGAAAAGATCATCAAGTCGTGACCGTAATTGCTACAATTGTGGAAGACCCAGACACTACTCCAATGAGTGTATGACACCTCACATGAAAAGAGAGGAATCACCTAGAGGAAAGAATAGAAGAGATGAATCACTTCATAGACAGAGGAGTAGAGATGATCGTTATGAACGAAGACCTTCTCGGAGAAGTAAGGATTCGGAAAGGAAGGACAAGTCATCCAAGAGCTACTCTAGAAGAAGACATTAAGCTCATGTTGGTGAATGGATTTCTGGCTCCGACTCCGACAACCAATCCGAGAGAAGCTACCACTTCAACTCCGACTATAGTCAAGATGAAGGTGTTGCCGGACTTGCTCTCGTATCCTCCAACTCCCATGACCTATTTGATTCACCAAATGAAGGAATTGGAAGATGCTTCATGGCAAAAGGCCCCAAGGTATCACACCCTGAATACCTTGACTTCGATAGTGATGAGGATGATTTACTTGGTGATGATGACTTGCTTAATGATAAATCTAGTGATGTGAGCTATAATGAACTTGCTAGTAATCATGATAATCAAGACAAAACGAATGACAATGCTATGAGGGAGATTGAGCGTCTAAATAAAGAACTAAACACTCATAAGTTAGCTCATGAAACAACTCAAGAAGATCATAGAGAGCTCCTAAGAACTCATGAGAAGCTACGCTTCGAGAAGCTAAATTTAGAGCAAGAGCATGAGTTTCTAAAAGCTATCAATGACGATCTTCGAAAGAAGAGTTCCTCTTACATTGCCAAACGTCTCCTCTTGTCTACTTTTATGCCACAAGTTAAATCTAAGCAAACTAGTAACAAGAGGAAAAAGGGTTCTACTTCTAGTAGTAACAATAACAATGCTAAATCCAATGTTGTTACTTCTAGTAGTTCTATTGATTCCACTAATGATTCTCTTAGCCAAGTTACACCTGAGCAAGAAAATGATTTAGTGAAAGGAATTATAGAAAATTGTGTCTACAAGAGCCTTGCTGGAAGTAAGCAATTTGAGGAAATTGTACGCAAGCAAGGAAGGCACCGGAAGAACCAAGGTGTTGGTTTGAACGAAAGTTCAATGCCAATGGAGTTGAGTGGGAAGAAGATCAATATCCCAAGATGAAGTTTGTTCCTCAACAAGAGAAGTATGATCCTACTTATTTCAAGGGACACAAGCTCAAGATGATCTTCCACCACAAGACCACAAGCTAAAAGGCAAGGACAAGCTTCAAGAAGATATTGACTCATTTGAAGAACCACCTCAAGCCTTGGTCAAGTGGGTTCCCAAGACTACGTCAAGTTCCACTTCTTCAAGTACAACTACAACTCCAAGGATTCCCATCAATTTGATGTGGGTCCCAAAGAAGAACTAGAGAGTTCTTGAGGGTGACTCCGCCAATAAACTTCACTCATATTCATTCATGGCAAGAACTTGTGCAATCAACTTCCACATCATGCACTAGTTCATGGAGTCACAAACCCTCTTGTTGGTATGTCAAGGGACAAGGTATTTAATGCATTCATGGACATCATCTTGTGTGCATTTCACTCTATGTCTATGGATATCCTTGTTTGTTCCTTGTGGGCCTAACCCATGTCGGTATTGAAAGTGCTTAACTCAAAGGATTGCGCCCAACTCATGATGATCTACATCAACATTGAGCATCCACATCTTCAACATCTACATGAAGTCTTCATCGACAAAACCCATGGTTAGTTCATCCCTCCTTGGAGGGATATCACATCTAGGGGGAGCTTTGCTCTAAGACTTGAGCTAAAGCAACTCTAATGGTGTGAACACATTAATGCTTTATGTAAAAGTGGCTACCCCACTTGTGCTTAAACAATGAGTATGACCTATGATCAAATGTTCTCATTTGGCTCCTAAGTCAATATACTCATATGTAGATGACTATGTCATTGCCCATTGCTTGATAGTTGCTAGAGTTGGTTGTGCATGTTTGACATATTTCATTTGCTATTTTCATTGTGTGAGCATGTTGTAATGTATATTTCTCATTCAAGGACATCCAACTGTTGTTTGGTTGATTTGGATCTTTTGGCCAATTGGATGTACAAGAATTCCTAAGAACCTTTTCTAGCTATCTATCTCAACTTGTCTCAGTTCTTTCATGCTATATCACAAAACTTGAACAAGTTTCTTTTCGGACCCTCCGGGTGAGGAGCACTCGGAGCCACCGATCCGACTAGGGCTGACTTATAAAACCTTCTAAATGCTTTTTGGAAAGACCAACACACTCCTATTTGGTATCATCGATTGCACTTGGACTGATCTATATTTCAATCTCGGTAAGACCGATCTAAAAATCTCGGAGTCACCGATGAGCTCTGTCACTGGCAGTTATGCAATTCGGTGAGACTGAGTTGTTTCGCTCGGTAGTACCGACAACAAATGGGTATATATATCCGCGGGGACCGTACGTTGAAAATTTCTTCAAACTCTAAGACCCCGCACCCCTTTGCTGCCGTCGCCTCGGTCCACGAATCGTCTTCGTCGTCTCCAGCGCGCCCTCACCGCCAGATTCCATCACCGTCAACGGAAATCTCTGCCGCTGTTGCTGCCGTAGCGTATCTCCACAAAGTTAGGGTGAGATTCGACCCCCTAGTGCTTCTCAATCCGATTCAATGCACTAGTGGATGCACCCGTATTCATGCCACCATGTGAAATTTCCAATCCAGCAATCGAATCCTTAGAAGTAGGTTTGAGCAAAATTTTAGGTTTAGTGTTCCGCAGAACTCATCTCGGACTGACCGTTTTGAACTAACTTGGAGTCACCGATTTGGCTTCGGCCATTGTACTCAGTACATCTCCGTGAAACCGACGCGTACTGATCGGTGAGACCGATTTAGCCTTTCTGCAGTACCATATGCAGTTCGGTGAAACCATGTTTCACATCGGTCTGATGATGAGTGATATTTTTACACTCATTTCACCTTTGTTTAAACCGAGATATTTCATTTAAAAAGAGATATTCGCTCCGATATTGCTACTAATGACTAATGAATGCAAAGGATTCAACAAATCTTCTCTTTGATGCGTTTCCACAGGAAATAGGCTAAAAAGGGAAGAAATCACGTGTGGAAATGGAAGGGAAGGAGAATGGAGGAAGAAGGAATCAACAGGAGGCGTTTCTGCGAAAACCGCACAAAATACGGCGTTCCATACGGGCGCACGTGCCCGTATGAGCGCCCGTATGGCGTGGATTTTGATGCAGATCGTCCACCTGAACAACTTTTATTAAAGGGACCCCGTCAAAATGTCAACAGAACGACGAGCATAGGAGTCAGAACCTCTTCATCATCATCTTCATCCACAAACCCAAGCCGCCGCCATCTCCATCGCCATAGCCATGTCCATCACCACCATACACTACTGTAGGCGACCGCTAACGCGACACATGAATCAGAGACCCCGCGACCAAACTGTGTGCGATGCATGAATCGTAAACGGTGTCGTAATAAAACCGTCGCCAATAAGACGAACTGTGTGCGATGCTGGAGACATCAAGCACGATTCAGATTAGAGACGCGTGTGCGATATGTGGCATACAGTTCACCCATACGAACTATTTGTGATGAGCCAGAACAACAGAAACGGGCAGCCGGTTCGAGGTGTGTGCGATATACAGCATACAGTTCACTTGGATGAACTGTTTGCGATGAGCCAAAACAACAGAAACGGTTCACCTTATCAAATGTGTGTGATACGCGGCAAACAGGTCAGTAATCAGAAATGTTTGGGAAGACTGATAACAACACAGATGATTCCGGCTAATAAGTCGTGTGTGTTGTGGGCAAACGGTTGGTGGTAAATAATTGTCAGCGATTGATGAATTCATCACCGACGGGTTCTGTAGTTTAGTCCGTGTGTGATATGATTTGCTCTGTCTGCACAACATATATGCTCTGTCTATAGAACAACAACATATATACTTATAAGAACATGATTGCATAACCAAATTAAATTTCCAATTACATAACTGACTACAGATAGCGTTTGCACATCTAAGTAAACAATTACATGCATAATAAACTAGGAGAAACGATCATCATATCAACTACTTCTTGTTGTGACGCTTGCCTCCAATGCTCTGCTTGTGGCTCGATCCCTTGCCGTCTACAGGAAGGAGGCACTTCCTCATGTCAATGATCCGCCTGTACATCTCGTAGCACGTGTAGGCGTCCATGGCCATGTACTTGAGGTGATCTTCATCCAGTATCTGGCGGGGAAGGAGGGCGGGTCACCTCGCCTAGGATGCATGCCCAGCACCACCGCTGCAGCATGTTAGGTGATTTGGCTTCTACTACCGCCCATCTGAACAGCCGCACCGGGTTCGTATACCATTCTACAGGCATGCGCGTTCTCTCCTCCGCAGTCGACTCCGTGAATATGATCTCTGCCATTAGCGCCAGCTCCAAGTCAGCGCGACACTGCCAGATGCTGACATCCCTCAGCATCTCTGCCCTGAGATCGACTTGCACCTCCGCCTTGTGCTTCGCCATGCGAAGCTCCTTCGAACATGTCTCCAATCGATGCCTCGCTTCCTTGATCCGATTTGCCCTTGCTGCCCAGCACCTCCAACGCAGCCCCCACATGTCCTCCGGTGCCACCGGTCTGTGAGTCCAGAGCAATGGATCCCCTCTGATAGATACGTGGGTTTCGCTCAATGGCGATAGTGCCGCGGGCCATAGCGAGAGGGAAGCCCGCGGGATGCTAGGATCTAGGGGATTATCCATGGCGCAATCCGATGGGTGAGGCGGGGAGGCGAGCACGGAAGGCCAGATTTGGGGGCTGCGAGAGGAAAGAGACGATAGAGAGCGACGAGAGGATAGAGAGCGAAGCAGGAGCAGCGCAACCAAGGTGAACACGGAGTGGGCGAGGCGAAAAAATTGACCGCACCAAATTGCCAATGAACACATCCCATTAATTAGGTTATTATAATTGCCAGAGTAGAATCACTGCCCACTTCCTTATCGTTTTCCTCTTCCACCACGCATGCATGCAAACATAATTAAATTTTGGAGGTAGTTGGTTGGCTCATACGTGGGAGGGGAAAAACCAAAAACTAAAAACACTTTTAACGATGAGAAAGACAGTCGGGAAATTGGTGCTAATTAAGAAAGTGCGACTAAAATTCTTGGAAAAATCTGAATTCTCTTAGGCGCCCTACGAACCTGGATGTTTCGTGTGCGATTATGTGTGTAGAAAAACCTTTGAAAATGCAAACGAGTTGTTTGCGATGGTAGGAGCATCGCACACGATGCGTGGTGCGAGTACTCGTGAGTGATGATTTGTAAGTTACACATACGTTTCCTTATGTTAACACTTGTGTGATAACACGTGACACTGCAAACGGTTGTGTGCTGGAAATTGTGTGCTCCACTTAGTCTTCCCGCGCTCCAGCAATGCCTTCCCGCACAAGCGCCAGCCACAGGGGTAAATTGTAAATCCCCAATCCCCTAGCCAGCTAATAGCTAGCTATAAATAACCACAACAATGGCCGGCAGCGGTGACTCACTACTGATCCCCTTGCTAGCTAGTTACCCACACATATCGGCATACCCGGCCCAACGGCCGATGACCGGATGGAGTTGGGCGATAGCGGAATCCAGGCTGCCGGCGCGATGGTTGGCTTTGCGGTCGACGGCCATGCCGCCGCCTCTCCCGACGACAGCCAGACGAGGCAGGAAACGCGGTACGAGCAAGCCACCAGGTTAGCCAGGGTCATCCTGAAAGCGGCTAGGGATCGCCAGTGGGCGATACTGCGGGCTCGGTGCAGAGTGCGGCGGATGGTGTGGGCGGCGGAGCACGTACCACGACGACGCAAGGACAACTGCGGCAGTGGCGGCCACTGCACGAGGCACAGACTTATGTCCCAGATGGAGGAGGGCGCAGTGCCGGGCGTCGCCGGGGCAGGCCTGGGGGCAGTGACGGCAGCCCTGGCGAGAGCCAACGTCTCGTTGGCCGCCAGAGCGATGTACGCCGAGCCAGCGGTCGCGGCAGCCCTGGTGAGAGCTGTGCCTGAGGCAGTACCGGCGATCACCGATGTCGAGGCTGCCCCAGCCTTGATCGATCAAGGTGGTCATCGACTTGGCGACCTCCTCTCCTCCTGAGCCAAGCAGGATAGACACGATGATGGATGATGGCAGATGTGCGTGCTGGGTCCGCGTCAGGGGCAATAGCTCTTTTTGTGCGCGCGCGGTTTGTTATATTGATGTAAATTAGGGAGCTAATAATGGTTTGTAAATTACTCCTCGAACTAGGCACTGGACCAATTTGAGCATATATATGCTCGATTAATTATTTGTTCATGCATGTCAAATATGTCAATTGTATGGGCTGGCCTATCTATATATTATCTCATTTTGCAATATGGAAAATTTAAGAACCTGAAAAACAACATTTGAGTAACATATAGTGGTGACACTATTTAACAAAAGGTGATACTAATACTTTCCATGAAATGAACAATTTTGCCAACCATATGGTCAATATCTACATACATAAGATAGCCAACAACCACAACTATCCGCTGGAAGCAGCTTGATGACGGCAACTCGGCATCTCGTCAATGAAAAGGAAGATCCCTCATGTGCCTTGGTAGAGCATGAGTATAACAGTGTCTCCGATTTTTAAATGTTGATGCATTGCCAGGACAACCGAGAACCTATTAATTTGAATGGTTCCCTTTGTGCGGGAAATGCAGTACCTTGCAATCACTGTGGCGTTCTTAGCAGGCACAAGTGTAATTCGACCACGCCGGGAAATCAATTCAGGAACTGCTGCAGCGGGCAATTTCTGTTGCAATGAAGAACAAAAACCAATTGTAACATATAGTTGAAGCTATATATAGTTTATGAACAACAACATACAAATAAGACTTTGTACCAGCATTTTGTTCACACAATTGGTCTTGTTCAATGTGTGCACCAGTGGTAGATTTATTCCCATCCCAAATCCAGCGTCCATACACTGTGCTAGGTCTTCTAGATTAGCAACAAATTGTATGACATGCTCCAACTCATTCCAGTGAAATTTGGTATGCCGAGTAATATACAGTTTGTTAACTATGCATCCAACATATCCTGCTTAAAAGGTGGAAAGGGATTATTTATTCAGAACATGGCAGAAGAGTAGTGGGCATAAATTGGTAATTTGAAGTTGATACTGGCTAGTAACAGAGTCAGAAAATGAAATCCCAATTGGTTGCTCAAATAGTAATCATTTAGCGAGAACAATTACTTTAATTTTGCTAATAAGTAATAAGCCGACATGGAGAAATTTTAAAGAACACTAACCTCGATCAGACTGTGGTCGGCTGATGACGCTAGGGAACTAAACATCCATGTTTATTGGACCAGAATGTGTTGCACGCACTAGAATTTTATTGCCAGCTTTCAGTACATAAAACTTAGAAAATTTTCTCCAAAGGTCTGCATCAAAATAGGAGTGACCATCTTTATCAACTTTTACCCTAACTATCATTGTAAATCTATGCTGCGTGGTCAATATGACATCCATTGAGTCATCAACAAAGTAAAGGCCAAGATTTCCTTGTACACGTGTTCTTGCAAAGCAAGGGATGTACTGCGGGAAATGAAAATTAAGATCGTTACATGCAAATATGGGAATAATTGAGAGGACAGAACAATAGCTGAAAGCAAAGTACAAAAATATATAATTAAATAGATAATGTAACCAAGATTTCATGCAAATATGAGAGTAACTGAAAGAACAATACATCATTTTTAAGGGAACAAATACAACATTAATTTGCCTAATTTACAAAAAAAATCCTCTTTGAAGTCTATGGTGCATGTCGCACCTTTTATCCAAATATAGCAATATATGGTATATGTTCATAAAATTGGGACATGCCAACCGTGGTAGGATGAGATTGAACATACCGTGCGCTCCCTGAAGTCATCTAGTATGGTGAGATAGAACTTCTTGTCCGACTGGCCACGACCATAGTGGCCCGATTTGTGCTTGCACTGTGGACACTAGAATGAAAAATCTTGAATCAGCTATAAGAAAAATGAATCCATGGCGATTTCTGTCGGGTGATTAACAGGGACAGACGGACTGCGATAAGAGATGAGTGAATATTTCGCTAAATTAATTACCTTGTTCTCCATGAGAGAGAGAGAAAAAAAACCCGGCCCAAGCCCGCGGAAAATCCCACAAAAAACAACAATCGACCAGATTCGAGAAAGTCGATGCCGTTAGGCGTCAGTGAGGGGAAGAAACCAAATGCGGTGGCGTTTGTTGGCGGCAGCCGGCTGCGAGGGGCGCCATCGAGATCAAAGATTTGGGCAGACCTGTCGAGAATGAGCAACGACGATGTCTACTCGAGGCGGTGCCGACAGGCGGCGGCAAGCGGTAGCGGCAAAATCCTGTGACGTTTGGCGCGGGGCCGAATCCCGCCGGCGATAGTCGTCAGCTAAGGGGTGGCCGCGGCGATAGAAGTTGACAGACAGAGTTGCAGAGAGTGCAGTGCGAGTGAGGAGTGGGGACGAAGGGGGAGGGGTGAGGGTTTTCTTTTCTTTATTGATGTGTTGGTGAGGATTTTCTGCGCCCAAATAATGCGCTGCGGAGGCAACGTTTCGTAAACACAACCCGTGTGTGATTGATGTTACCAATATTGGAAGGGAATCCAAATTTCCTTCGTCATTCATCCTTGAGTTTTTTATACGATCAACATAGACCCTAGAATGCACCTTGTTCAAATTTGGAACTTTTCCTGGCTCATTTACTATATTTGGGCCATTATTTGCATTTTCTAGGCATTTATGCAAATAATTCAAATTCACACAATCGGTGCATGAAAAAGGTGCACAATAATGGTTTGAAAAATCAAGCTTGTGGTATTTAGTAAATTTCCATGCCTTTTACAATGGAATTGGGAGATATTTCAATGATATGTGTGGCAAGAGTCAACCACAAACGTGTCGTTTAATGGTTTATCAACTCTAGAAAATTGAAAAAACATGCCTGAAAAAGATGATACCTGGCATGGTGCCATGGTATGACCTCAACATGCCGTGGTAATTTTTTGAGAAGGTTTGGCTAATGTTGTTATACACGCTCTTCATAAATCGAACCATCATAAAGGAAGTTTTGTGGTTTTGGGAGGGAAATCACCAAGTTTGAAGGGGGTCCAAATTTCCTTCGTCGTTTGTCCTTGGGTTTTTTTTGTATGATCAACATACACCCTAGAATGCACCGTGTTCAAATTTGGCACTTTTCTGGGCTAATTTACTATATTTGGGCCGTTATGTGCATTTTCTAGGCATTAATGCACATAATTCAATTTTGCATAATCGGTCCATGAAAAAGTGCACAAAATGGTTTGGAAAAACATGTTTGTGGTATTTAGTAAATTTTCATCCCTTTTACGAGGAATGGGGAGAGATTTCAAGGACATGTGTCGCAAGAGTCAACCACAAACGTGTCGTTTAATGGTTTTTTGAACTCTAGAAAATTGAAAAACATCCCTGAAAAAGATGATACCTGGCATGGTGCCCCAAGTGCCATGGTATGACCTCAGTATTCTGTGGTAAATAAAATGGCAAATTCTAGCACAGGTTGTAACGATAACTCCTTGAAAACGAGAGCATCTCACAAGAAGAATCACTGTTTTCAAAATGATAAAATGGCAATTTGGACTTGAATTCCGGTGACTTCATCATTTTGCGTCCAAACTATTTACACGATGCGCAAGCACCATCAGCCACTAGATTTGAATTTTTTGCGCATTTCAGGACTTGTTTGATATACTTAAGCACTTTATAGCATTTACATGACATTTAGCGCATATAAGTCAAATCCTAGCTACAGCTACACGGGTGTGATGGGAGGGATGTGGATTGCCATTCGATCGCGATGCATCCTATGGTGCACACGCGTGATCCGCGTGGCTGGGGTTCCGGCCAATCAGAACGCATCGCACGATAGAGTCAAAATGAACCGTGTGCCATAATGAATCACCAGGATTTCAAGGGAATCCAAATTTCCTTGGTCGTCCTCCCTTATTTTTTTCTACGATATACATAGACCCTAGAATGTGCCGTGTTCAAACTTGGCACTTTTCCGGGCTCATTTACTATATGTGGGCCATTATTTGCATTTTCTAGGCATTTATGCACATAATTCAAATTGGCACGATAGGTGCATGAAAAGGTGCACAATAACAGTATGAAAAATCAAGCTTGTGGTATTACTAAATTTCCATGCCTTTTACAAGGGAATGGGGAGAGATTTCGATGATATGTGTCGCAAGAGTCAACCACAAACGTGTCGTTTATTGGTTTTTCGACTTTACAAAATTGAAAAACATGCCTGAAAAAGATGATACCTGGCATGGTGCTATGGTTTGACGTCTGCAAAGCGTGGTAATTTTTTGAGAAGGTTCGGCTAATGTCGTTGTACACGCTCTTCATAAATCAAACCTTCACAAAAGGAAGTTTTGGTGGTTTCGAGAGGGAAATCACCAAGTTTGAAGGGGAATCCAAAGTTCCTTCGTCATTTGTCCTTGAGTTTTTTTCTACGATCAACATACACCCTATAGTGCACCGTGTTCAAATTTGGCACTTTTCCGGGCTAATTTACTATATTTGGGCAGTTATGTGCATTTTCTAGGCATTAATGCACATAATTCAATTTCGCACAATCTGTCCATGGAAAAGTGCACAAAAATGGTTTGGAAAATCATGCTTGTGGTATTTACTAAATTTGCATGCTTTTTACGTGGAATGGTGAGAGATTTCAAGGACATGTGTCGCAAGAGTCAACCACAAACGTGTTGTTTATTGGTTTTTCCACTCTAGAAAATTGAAAAACATGCCTGAAAAAGATGATACCTGGCATGGTGCCATGGTATGACCTCAGTAAAGCATGGTAATTTTTTGAGAAGGTTCGGCTAATGTCATTGTACACGCTCTTCATAAACCGAACCATCACAAAAGGAAGTTTTGGTGGTTTCGAGAGGGAAATCACCAAGTTTGAAGGGGAATCCAAAGTTCCTTCGTCGTTTGTCCTTGAGTTTTTTTCTATGATCAACATAGACCCTATAATGCACCGTGTTCAAATTTGGCACTTTTCCGGGCTAATTTACTATATTCGGGCCGTTATGTGCATTTTCTAGGCATTAATGCACATAATTCAATTTCGTACAATTGGTCCATGAAAAAGTGCACAAAAATGGTTTGGAAAATCATGCTTGTGGTGTTTACTAAATTTGCATGCCTTTTACGAGGTATGGGGAGAGATTTCAATGACATGTGTGGCAAGAGTCAACCACAAACGTGTCGTTTATTGGTTTTCCAACTCTAGAAAATTGATAAATGGCAATTTGGACTTGAATTTACGGTGACTTTATCGTTTCGCGTCCAGACTATTTACATGGTGCGCAAGCACCATCAGCCGTTAGATTTGAATTTTTTGCGCATTTCAGGACTCGTTTGATATACTTAAGCACTTTATAGCATTTGCCTGACATTTAGCGCATATAAGTCAAATCCCAGCTACAGTTACACGGGTGTGATGGGAGGGATGCGGATTGCCGTTCGATCGTGGTTCATCCTATGGTGCACACGCGCGATCCGTGTGGCTAGGGTTCCGGCCAATCAGAACACAATGCACAATAGGGTTAGCGCACATGGTTCTCATAGGCAATCAGATCTCGAGTGCTCTAAAAAACCACCGCACTATACGGTTGTCCGGCCACTCCGTCCCAGAGCTCTCTCCAAGCGTCACCGTCCATGCCACCACGCCGCACACTAACTGGTAAGGAAGCGATGGCATCCCGACGCGCCGAGTTCATCGACGCCCGCGATCGCACACTATCTGGTAAGGAAGCGATGGCATCCCGCCGCGCCGAGTTCATCGCCGCCCGCGACCGCACACCTACATGGGCGGACTTTGAAGCTGCCTTGGTCGAATGGGCGGTGGAGCAAGAGGATGCCAAATCCGCACAGAAGGAGCGGAAAAGGTAGAAATCACTCAAGAAAAGAGAGTCCCACCACCGTAAGAAAGAAGCGGCCGCACGCGCTGTTGAGGAGAGCCGGGCGGAGATTCAAGCACGGTGGGCTGCCGCCGACAAGGCCGGTAAGGAGTACGACGGTGTCTGGGGCTGGCCAGCATGCGAGAAGTAGTTAGTTTGTGTGTGTTGACCGTATGTTTGTTTAATTAATTATGAGCATCTACTACTACTACTTAATGAAAGAGATTTTTAAATTTGTAGCCTATGGCTCTATATGCTGATAGATATTTTAATTTTTAGGAGACCACAAAACACACGGCTGCTATGGCGTACCATGTGCGTTAATGATCCATAAGTCGGTTAGAAAACATCGCACACGAGTATATTACACGCTTCGTCTGCGTTGTGTGTTTCGCCCGCATAAGTTTCAAGTTTCGCAGCAAAATTTTCAGTAGGCGCGGGATTTTAAAAAATTTCCCCCCCACCCATCACATTTTCGCACTATCTCCCCACCCTCCTCCCCTCCTGGCAGCTCAAACCGCCGCTGCCGCAACCACAGCTTCAACCACATCTACGTTCTGCCCGAGCCTCGTCGATCCAGTCAGGTAACCCACCGATCTCCATCACCGCCCCGGCCTGATTGCTTAGATGGCGCCTGCGAAACATCCTCATGCCTACAAATTCCCACCCCCTACTGCAGAGCATCGCTGCGTAAGCGTTACCACATATCACGCGGGAGGTCGAGGAACTGATGGCGGTCGATGGCGCGGTGGCCGCTGTGCGTGTCGACCCGGAGGAACACCTCTCCTCTGGCGCCGCGGACATGGGGCGGGCTCTGGCCCAGATGAAGTGCCCCACCAACTACCCCTCGGGATTTACCAAGTAGGAACTTTCTAGTTCAATTTTACCAATACCTGTTGCAATGGCTATGTTTTGTACGGTTGATGTATCAAGCCTGTTGTAGTAAACACGCCTAACCATTCTTAGCTATTTTCCCTACCTTTTTATAGACAACTGGGCCATTCTCTGCTCTAGCAGCACTTGCCTTGCGATGTTTAACTCTGTCAATTTCAATTTCATCAGTACCAGTTTCAATGGCTATATTAGGTTGTCTGTACTTAACACCTGCCTTGTTTATTTCAGTAATGTACACTGTCCTGTTCAAGTATGAATTGTCCAGTTTAATTTCACCAATACCAGCTAGAAACTTACAATGCCTGACTTAGGTTACTATCAAGCCTGTTGTAGCAAACAGTTCTATCCATTTTTTAATCTGTCCCTTTACTACCGTGCTACTCTTCGCAATGGAGATATCACTAGAGATGATGTCGTTTTATTACCATTTGCTATTTTTGGTGGATGTTAACCCTGTTGTAGTTAACATGCCTTTCCATGTACTTACACAGGGCCACAATGGGAAATGTTGTTGTTTACCGTCGAGGTTAGCTAGTTCCATCCCAATGTCTTATAGTATTTTACATCATTTGTGCAACTGCAGTTAAGCTTATAGCATTTACGTGCTTCTTGTAGGTACATATGTCAGCGGCACTGATCCACGCTTCAACCCGGAGGAACACCTCGCTTCCGCCGCCGTCGACTTGGGGCGGGCTCTGGCCCAGATGAAGTGCCCCACCATCTACCCCTCGGGATTTACCAAGTAGGAACTGTCCAGTTCAATTTTACCAATACCTGTTGCAATGGCTATGTTTTGTACGGTTGATGTATTAAGCCTGTTGTAGTAAACACGCCTAACCATTCTTAGCTATTTTTCCTACCTTTTTATGGACAACTGGGCCATTCTCTGCTCTAGCAGCACTTGCCTTGCGATGTTTAACTCTGTCAATTTCAATTTCATCAGTACCAGTTTCAATGGCTATATTAGGTTGTCTGTACCTAACACATGCCTTGTTTATTTCAGTAATGTACGCTGTCATGTTCAAGTATGAACTGTCCAGTTCAATTTCACCAATACCAGCTAGAAACTTACAATGCCTGACTTATGTTGCTGTCAATCCTATTGTAGCAAACAGTTCTATCCATTTTTAATCTGTCCCTTTACTACCGTGCTACTCTTCGCAATGGAGATATCACTAGAGATGCTGTCGTTTTATTACCATTTGCTATTTTTGGTGGATGTAGTTAACATGCCTTTCCATGTACTTACGCAGGGCCGCAATGGGCGATGCTGTTGTTTGTCGTCGAGGTTAGTTGCATGCCCTGTCTTATAGTTTTTTACATCATTTGTGCAATTGAAGTTTAGCTTCTAACATTTACTGGTTGCTTATAGGTACATATATCAGCGGTACTTGATAACCCACAAGTATAGGGGTTCAATTGTAGCTTTTTGGATAAATAAGAGTGTCAAACCCAATGATGAGCTAAAGGTAGAATCAATATTCCCTTCAAGTTCTATCGACCACCGATACAACTCTACGCACACTTAACGTTTGCATTACCTAGAACAAGTATGAAACTAGAAGTACTTTGTAGGTGTAATGCTAGAACTACTTTGCAAGAATAAAACTAGGAGTACTTTGCAAGAATAAAACTACAAGTAAATTGCAAGATAATAAAAGTTAGTTGTTCAGTAGAAAGCTTTTGTAACACAAGAGAAGGATTTGTCCCTAGGCAATCGATATCTAGACCGGTAATCATTATTGCAATTTTATATGAGGGAGAGGCATGAGCTAACATACTTTCCATACTTGGATCATATGCACTTATGATTGGAACTCTAGCAAGCAACCGCAACTACCAAAGATCATTAAGGTAAAACCCAACCATAGCATTAAGTAAAAAGTCCTCTTTACTCCCATAAGCAACAACCCCCTTACTCGGGTGTAAGCTTCTGTCACTCTAGCCGCCCACTATAAGAGAATTGTGAACCTATTGCAAACCCTATAGCGGGAATCCCACACGCTTGTGCGACACGGAGGGCACTATAGGACAGCACCAAAATAAAACATACCACTCAAACCAATCACAATCATCAATCAACCCATAGGACAAAACAAATCTACTCAAACATCATAGGATGGCCACAAATCATTGGATAATGATATATAGCATTAAGCACCATGTTTAAGTAGAGATTACAGTGAGGAGAAGAGGTGTTACACCACTGCATAGAGGGGGAGATAGTTGGTGTTGGCGGCAGTGAAGTTGTTGGTGTAGATCACTGTCACGATGGTTCCTCCGGCGGCGTTCCGGCGCCACCGGGAGAGAGGGGGAGAGAGCCCCCCCTCCTTCTTCTTCCTTGGCCTCCCCCCTAGATGGGAGGAGAGTTCCCCCTCTGGTCCATGGCCGCCATGGCTCCCGGAGGGCAGGAGCCCCTCCGAGATTGGATCTCTCTCTCTGTTTCTCTTCTGTTTCGTGTTCCTGTTTTCTGGACTTTCACCGTTTCTTAAATATCCGGAGATCCGTAACTCCGATCGGGCTGAAATTTTAACACGATTTTTTTTTCTCGATATAAGCTTCCTTGCGGCCGAAGAAGGGCCCCGACCGACTTACGGTGTGCCCACAAGGCAACACCACGCGGCTGGGGGGGAGGTCGCGCCAAGATGCCTTGTGGAGGTTGTGGGCCTCTGTTTGCATTGATTCCACCTCCCAAAAATCACATATATTCCAAAATAATCCGCCGTAAAATTTTATCGCGTTTGGACTTCGTTTGATATGGATTTTCTGCGAAACAAAAAACAAGCAGAAAACAGGTACTGGCACTGGACGATGGATCAATATGTTAGTCCCAAAAATAATATAAAATGTTGCCAAAAGTATGTGAAAGTTGTAGAATATTGGCATGAAACAATCAAAAATTATAGATACGACGGAGACGTATCAGTACTGATCCACACTTCGACCCCTTTTGCGTATGGGTGTAGGATCAAAAGTATGTCTAGAGCGGGGGGGGGGGGGGTGATTAGACTACTTAACCAAATAAAAATCTATCCTTTTCCCAATTTTAGTTGTGGGCAGATTTTAGCAAGTATATCAAGTCAAGAAACACCCTACACATGCAATTCTAAGAGTATAGCAGTGGAAAGTAAAACATTGCACATGTAAGTAAAGGAGGGGATCAGAGATTTCAAACGCAATGAAGACACGATGATTTTTGGCATGGTTCTGATAGGTGGTGCTATCGTACGTCCACGTTGATGGAGACTTCAACCCATGGAGGGTAATGGTTGCGCGAGTCCACGAAGGGCTCCACCCACAAAGGGTCCACGAAGAAGCAACCTTGTCTATTCCACCATGGCTTACATCCATGAAGGACTAGCCTCACTCGGGGTAGATCTTCACGAAGTAGGCTGTCTTCTTGACCTTACAAACTCCTTGGTTCAACTCCACATGATCTTGGAGGCTCCCAAGTGACACCTAACTAATCTAGGAGACACCACTCTCCAAAAGGTAATAGATGGTATGTTGATGATGAACTCCTTGCTCTTGTGCTTCAAGTGATAGTCTCCCCAACACTCAAACACTCCCTCACAGATTTGGCTATGGTGGAAGAAAGATTTGAGTGGAAAGCAACTTGGGAAAGGCTAGAAATCAAGGTTCAAATGGTAGGATTGGAATATCTTGATCTCAACACATGAGTAGGTGGTTCTCTCTTAGAAAATGTATGGTGGAAATGTATGCACGTTCTGATGGCTCTCTTACTTGGTAAGAGGGTGGTGGAGGGGTATATATAGCATCCACACGAAATCCAACCGTTACACACTTTTGACCAAACTCGGTGGCACCGACTGAAATTCTCGGTGAGACCGACCTGTGCAAAAGATGTGAACTTTTGAAGTTTCGGTGGGACCGACTGGAAACATCTTGGAGTGACCGATGTGCAATGGTATGGCAAACCTCGTTTCGGTGGCACCGATTGCAACATCTCGGTGAGACCGAAATGATTGCAACAAGGCAACAAAAAGTTGGTCAAGCCATCTCGGTGGCACCAATTGCAAACTCGGTTAGACCGAAATAATTGCAATTGATGACAGAGAGTTGGCAAGGCCATCTCGGTGGGACCAAGATTCATATCGGTGGATCCGACTTGTTAGGGTTTGGCTAGTGGCACTGTCCTTATGAACTCGGTGGGTCCGGAAGAATAGGATTCGGTGAGACCGAGTTTGACTTTGGAAATTTGGACAAGTTTGGATAGAGAACGTGGCTGAGGGTTTTGGAGCAGTATCACTAAGCAGTTGAGCAAATAGATCATTATCAAAACCTCATCCCGTTTTAATAGTATTGGCTTTCCTATGGACTCAATGTGATCTTGGATCACTAAACCAAAAATGAAGAGTCTTGAGCTTTTGCTAATGAGTATCCTTAGCATTTGGAAGGGTCCACATTCCCTAGTCCTTGCCATGCCAATCATTGAACTTCCTGAAATCTTTCACTTGAATGTTTATTAGTTCAATGAGATATATGTTGTTATGAATTACCAAAACCACCCGGGGATTAGTTGCACTTTCAATCTCCCCCTTTTTGGTAATTGATGACAACATATAGATCAAAGCTTTGATAGAGGATATAATCAATGAATATTATCGTCGCTTTGAGAAGTATGTGATAAGCAAGAGCTCCCCCTAAATTTGTGCATTATTTAGAATTTGTGTTTGAATGCAAATGCACAATCGATTAGGATCATGGGTGACCCTTCGATGTCACATACAACTTGGTGGAGCGCACACAATGATATGAATGGAATGATAAGCACGCATCACCAAAAACACATGTGAATGATCATACATAGCTTAGAGATAAAGCTAACCAATGTGCATAGCATGAAGCATTGTATGATCAAGCACACACAATCAACCAACGTAGTCTCAAACATAATGAACCAAAGGAGCAAGCACGAACCAAACACTCTCAAAGAAAATCAAACGAAGCAAAAGACAAGACGCTCTCTCTCGAAGCCTAAAGATCTATACAAATTCTCCCCCTTTGGCAACAAGTACCAAAAAGCTTGAATAGGTATGGAGCTACTCGTCACTCTAGGCACGATCTCCGCCACCTCCTGGAGGTGAAGATCTCTGGCTGGCAGCTCCGGTGTGCGTCGACGGCGTTGAGAGAAGTGCATCTGCAAATGCTTCGGCTGAAGTCTGCTATGCTGGTGGAGTAGACACTGGCGGTGGAACGGATGGAGCAGCAGCTAGGGCAGAAACTGTAGTCCTCACATCTGCAGTAGGTACATCGGCAGACCATGGTGCCCTAGGCATTGTATGAAACCTGTCTGTGGTAGGTCTCTCATCACCACTGTCCTCATCAGTCTCTCTAACTTTGTCCACGTCTTTCTTGAGCTTCTCCACTGTAGTCTGGATTTCTGCGACTTTCACATCAAGATCATAAAACTTTGTTTCCACAATCCGCTCTAAGCTTGCCTGATTCTTGACAAGGTTGGCCAGACTTTGTTCAATCCTCTGGGTAGCTTCTAGCAGATAAGTCATTTGATCAGACTTGTTCTTGAGCTGAGCTAGGGGCTGATGCTTCCTTGGCTGCTTTAGCTGCTTTAGTTGCTTCAATCTTTGCCTGTGCCTCAGCAGAAGTAGGGTGAGAAGGATCCATCACCACTACATTGTCCTCAAACTCAGGAAACAATGGAAGGTGCTCTCGGTCAAGAAGATATGTGCTCGTTCCAACCTTGGAATTGATGAGCAACTGAATGTGCAGAGCAAAACAACATGACCTCTTTTGATCAGCTGCTGTCCTCTTTTATGGTCTCTACAATCAGACTCATAACCTTGAACTTTTGTGGAACATCAAACAGGTGCAACAAGTTGATGGAGTGGCCACGTATCATCTTGTCATCTCAAGATTTGGGCATCAAGGTATGCCTCAAAATAGTGTTGGTGTTGGCCAAACCAGGTAGCAGGTGCTTCACAGAACCTAGCTTGAGTGTCTCAAGATCCTTCTCTGGAATAGGCTTGTACATGTTCTTCATGGAATTGTGGTCTTGCTTGGGCTTGGTATAAACTTCAATATCACCCTCTTCATCCTTAGGAGCATCAAGAAGAGCAGCCCACTCAGTAATAGAAGACTGGTATCTCACTCCTTCAGTCATCCACACAATCTTCCCATTTGGATAGAAATGTGCCATGGAATAAAATTGCATGATCATTTCATCACTCCATGATGTAAGTTTCCTTCCAATGAAGGTATCAATCCCAGCAAGCTTGAAACTCTCATGAACATGAGGAAAATAGTCTTCATTCTCATCAATGTACTCCCATTTGACCCATCTCATGTCACTGACTATTGGTTTCTTGTCTAGCAGTACTGTCTCATAAAAGTCTTGTTGCTCTCGAGTGTGAAACCTATAGTCACAAGCTATTTTTCTCCTGATAGAATAGGGATCATTCTCTCTCCATTTTCTCAGACCATTATCCCTTCTTGCTTTCATATCTTCTGCAATAGGGTGGGTATCATCATGATCAGGCAACTTTGGCCTTAGCTTCTTGAGCGCTAGTGGCTCATCATCAACCTCAGCTTCAGGCACTGGGGCCTTGTTCTTCTCCTTAGCTGAAACATCTCTTGTGGTTCTCTTGGGTCTGGTTGTTGTAGCTTTCTTTGTCTTGGAGGAGGTGCTGGATTTGATTGCACTTGCCATGAGCTTCTGTTGCTTTGCAGGAGGTGGATTTGCTGGTTCTTCCTCTTCCTCATCAGTTGCATCATCTCTCCTCATGGAGGTTGGCTTGAAGATCACATGGGCAGTTTGTTTTCTCTCTCTCTTCTTGCCTGCAACTTTTGCCTTTGAGCCACTTGGCTCCTCAAGTGTCATTCCTTGCTTAGCTGCAGTTGATGCTGAAACTTTCCTGGTGCCTTTCTTCTCCTGTTTGCTTTCATATTCCTTTTGCACTACAGCTGGCTTCTTCTTTTTGGAGGTCACTTCATCAGGCTGGAAGTCCTCATCTTCTATGTCTAAACCCTTAGCTTTTCTGGTTCTTGTGGCAGCTTTAGGTAGGTTGCTAGGAGTGCTCCTGCTGCCTTCCTCAAAACTCTCTGCTAGACTGGATCCTTCACTTAGATCAACATTTGCTTGAGATGCATTCTGACTGTCACTTGCTTCAGACATCTTGCAAACTGAACTATGAATAGTTGGGTATGGGCAGAGTAGATGAGTCATCACAAAATGACAGCTAGTTTTTGAAAATATGAGTTCAAATCTTAGTTTCAACTTTTCACAGAAGGGATTTCGGATCATCCGAGTTGATCATTTCGGTGATACCGAAGCACTCAACAGAAACTGGGCACACAGTTTCAGTCAGACCGATTTGTGGCTCGATGTCTCCGATATGCTAGGGTTTCACAGAAACTTACTTTCGGTTTCACCGATTCGTGCAACTCGGTGGCACCGAGGGGTACTAGTGCAATGGCTAAAGCCAAATCGGTGACTCCGAAAATTTCAATTCGGTTGGTCCGAGATGCATTCTGCGAAAACTTAAACCTAATTTTTTTGCTCGAATCTATTCTAAGGAATTTTATATGAGGAATGAGTATTGCAAACTGTGGCATGAATCATGGCGAGTTCCCTAGTGCATAGAATCAGAAATTGAAGCACAAGGGGATCAGATTTTACCCTAACTTGACGCAAATCCTCTACGACGGCAATGGAGGGAGAGATTCCTGTTGACGGCGATGGAATCCAACGGCGAGAGCGCACTGGACACAAAGGCAACAGTCTGGAGACCTGGCGACGGCAGCAGTGGGGCGCAGGTTCGAAGGGTTTTGAGAAATTTCAATTGAACGGACCCGCTGGATATATATACCCACTGGCTGTCGGTGGCTCCGATTGAAGCGAATCGGTGGCACCAAGACGTGCAGCTGCTTGCAGTTAGGCATATCGATGGCTCCGAGACGATTCATGTCACTTGCACCGAGATAGAAAATCCGATCGGTCTAAATGGTTTTGGTGAGACCGAATGAGAGTGGGTTGGTCTAACCGAAAAACATCCAGAAGGTTTTGGAGTTCAGTCCTTGACAGATCGGTGACTCCGAGTGCGCCTCACCCGGAGGGTCCGAAAAAGACTTGTTCAATTTTTGTGATATAGCAAGAATAGAATTTGAGACAAGAAAGAACAGATAGCTAGAGGAGATTCTTAGGCATTCTTGTACATCCACTTGGCCAGAAAAACCAAGACAATCAAAACAACAAATGGATGTCCTTGAATGAAGAAAAATACGCATAGCAACATGCTCACACAATAAGATGGCAATTGAAATATGTGTCAAACATGCACAACCAATTCTAGCATCTATCAAGCAATGGGCGATGACATAGTCATCTATATATGAGTATATTGACTTAGGAGTCAAATGAGAACATTTGATCATAGGTCATACTCATCGTTTAAGCACAAGTGGGGTTACCACTTTTACATAAAGAATTAATGTGTTCACACCATTAGAGTTGCTTTAGCTCAAGTCTTAGATTAAAGCTCCCCCTAGATGTGATATCCCCCCAAGGAGGGATCAACTAACCTTGGGTTTTGTCGATGATGACTTCATGTAGATGTTGAAGATGTGGATGCTCAATGTTGATGTAGACCATCAAGAGTTGGGAGCAATCCTTGGAGTTTTGCACTTTCAATACCTACATGGGTTAGTCCCACACAAGGAACATACATATATATCCATAGACATAGAGTGAAATGCACATATGATGATGTCCATGAATGCATTGAATCCCTTGTTCCTTGCCTTACCAACAAGAGGGTTTGTGACTCCATGAACTAGTGCAAGATGTTGAAGTTGGTTGCACAAGTTCTTGCCATAAATGAATGTGAGTGAGGTTTGTTGGCGGAGTCACCCTCAAGAACTCTCTAGTTCTTCTTCATTGAGACCCACATCAACTTGATGGGAATCCTTGGAGTTGTGGTAGCACTTGATGAAGTAGAACTTGATGAAGTCTTGGGAACCCACTTGACCAACGCTTGAGGTGCTTCTTCAAATGAGTCAATCTCCTCTTGAAGCTTGTCCTTGCATTTTAGCTTGTGGTCTTGTGGTGGAAGATCATCTTGAGCTTGTGTTCCCTTGAAGGAAGTAGGAGCATACTTCTCTTGTTGAGGAACAAACTTCATCTTGGGGTATTGATCTTCTTCCCACTCAACTCCATTGGCATTGAACTTTCGTTCAAAACCAATACCTTGGTTCTTCCGGTGCCTTCCTTGCTTACGCACAATTTCCTCAAATTGCTTACTCCCAGCAAGGCTCTTGTAGACACCCTTTTCTATAATCCCTTTCAATAAATTGTTTTCTTGCTCAAGTGTAACTTGGCTAAGAGAATCATTAGTGGAATCAATAGAACTAGTAGAAGTAACAACATTGGATTTAGCATTGTTATTGTTACTACTAGAGGTAGAACCCTTTTTACCCTTGTTACTAGTTTGCTTAGATTTAACTTGTGGCATAAAGGTAGACAAGAGTAAACGTTTGGCAAGATATGAAGAACTCTTCTTTCGAAGATCATCATTGATAGCTTTAAGAAACTCATGCTCTTGCTCTAAATTTAGCTTCTCGAAGCGTAGCGTCTCATGAGTTCTTAAAAGCTCTCTATGATCCTCTTGAGTTGTTTCATGAGCTAACTTAAGAGCATTTAGTTCTTTAGTTAGACGCTCAATCTCCTTCATAGCTTTGAGGAATATGACTGACTGCTGTTCTTGCTCACCGGAATTCCTTCGGCAGCCTTTTGATTTTCGGGCTCAAGGGCCTTTTCTGTCATTGCTCTTTCCTCGGCGGGAGGTACGACAACTTCTTTCTCAGTTGCTTGAGACACAGCTGGTGGGACAGTTTCTTTTCGAGCCATCGGCTCATCAGATTTCTTTTCTTCCTCTACCACCTGTGGTGTAGTGATAAGAGGAGCAGGATCAACATCCATACGGGTAGGGGCACCAGATGATGTGACCGGGGGTGTTTTCTCTCGGGAAGCATTTAGCTCCCCCTTTATCTTGTCATTTTCCTCCGTATTAGGTTCGGAGGGCTTTGCTTGCTCGGTTCTTGGTGGCGATGGATCTGCCTTCTCAGCTTCAATCTCTTCAACAACTTCATCAGCTGGGGATTGCTGCTTAGGAGGTGCATTTTCCTCATCAGTATTTTCAAGGAATATATCAACAACTTCATGTTGCTCTTGGGCTTCTGGCGCATGAATGATAACCTCTTCAGCACCAACCTGTTGCATGAGTTCATCCTCGAGAGGTGGAGATGGAGGAACTTGCTGCAAGGGTACATGGGAATCCAGTGTGGGATCAGCAGTGACATTCTGAAGATGGCGGCCTTTGATAGTTTTCGGCTTGCTTACTCTCGCTCTAGCCTTCTGACGTTTTTCTTCCTGAATTCTTCTTCGAGCAAGATCTGCCTTGCGGTCAATCTCCTCGTTTCTCCTGTCACACAGCTGAGATACATCCATGTGCAGACGCGAGTGCCACTCAATTTTCTCATTTCACAAGACACTGAGAGCCTTGGTGAGTTCAACAATTTCTTTGTTCCTCTTTTTCCTTTCGGATTCTGTCTTGGCCTCATTTCTCATTTTCTTGACAGCTTGCTTGTCTTTGACAACTTTGTTCAGCTTCTTGGAGATTTTCCTCAGCTCGATAAAATGCTTAGTTACCATTTCGGCAACATCATCAGGTAGTCCCAGACCGCTCACATCATCAGCTTTTGTATCATATGCAGCACTGTCAATCATATCGATCATGAAATTGAAATCATACTTCTGTTCCTCTGTGGAGGCAGGAACAGTGAGCTTGGTCTTCTTGGCAGCCACATCTGCTTGTTCTTCAGAGTGCAGCTTTCTCTTCGCTGCTGTGCTTGTCAAAGTTCTCGGAGCTGCTGAACCCGAAGGTTTATCTGTGGACAGAATGGGTGCATGCCTGGGTGATTTTCTCAGAGACGGCAAGGATTTCACTGGAGAAGGGCTCTTGGATGTCTTGTTCAGAATGGCGAGATGATCATACAATGGAATTTCATCAGGGGTATCTTCTCTAGACGACTCATCAGACGAGTCGGGAACTGCCTTCTTGGTTCTTTTGGTGAGAGTTTTCTTTCGAGGTGCACGAGGGGAAACAGATTTCTCGGATCTTCTTTCCTTCTTCTTTTGTACGTCTTGCTTGGTCAGCGCGACATTTTTCGCTTCAACTTGGTTTTTCTTAGCCTCTCTGGCTTCACGCTTGGCTTTGGCCTTCGCCCTCTTAGCCACTTCATCGGGAAAATCAGTGATGGTTTTGAGGGAGTCGGGGTGAGCATTTGAAGGCTGAGGTGGTCTGACTTTTTCATCATCGGGGCCAAGTTAGTTTTCGGCAATGCAGTCATTCCACGATGGTGTGAAGGCAAACAAAATCTGATACTTCTCGCGAACATTTTCATATCTATACCATTTGGTAGCCCAGTGGCGGTGAATTCTTTGAAGCCTGTTGTTGCGATCTGTCGTTGATTCACCCTCAGGTGGAGTTCTGTAACTGTCAGGATCAGACATCTCAGCAGTGGTGTTCTTTTCTCTGCCACGACCGCCCTTTTTGGGATTTCCATCGGAGAAGATGGTTAGAGCGTCTGTGACCAATTCATCCTCGGGCTGACTGTGAGAAGAGGGGATTTCCTCATCATCTTCTTCGTGCTCAGACTCGTGTTTCTTCTTCGGGGCCTTGGATGGCTTCGAAGAGTTTCCACCTCCAATCATTCTTGTTCGTTCAGATTTTGATGGAAACTGAGCCAATTCTTTGTCAGAATCTGAATACTCTTGCGAATTTTGTGACATGACCAACCTGGGAAAAAGGTAGGGTCATAAGCATGCACAGAAGTATTTTGTACGAAAATGATTTTTTAGGGAGTCCAACAAGGAACACATGGTAAAGCAGAAAGATATCATCGATAGATATTACGAGCTAGCCACAGAGAAATTCTAGGTAGGTTGATAACCATCTAATCTTTTGGATAATTACACATGAGTCCAAGATGAAGAAGACCAGTACGAGGAAGATCTACAAACCGTTCCAGTCAAATCCTAGTGATTCCTAAAGATCTACCGCAGTGAAATAAATCAAAGAAAATTGCATCGGTAAGAACTGCCCTAAGAACAGAGAGATTGAAAGGAGCAGTTCCGGATCTAAGCGCCCTAACTTGGCAACTTATATCAACTACGGCAATGCGGGAGGACGGATTACCGCACCGGCGTGATCAGCTGCGACGAGACTTCACCGGAGTAGCACGGCGGAGCTTCTCGCCGGAGGTGCTTCGAGCTCGGGCTCGGGAGAAGGAGAAACGAGGGTTTGTGCGGATGAGGAAGAAGACGCGACGAGGGGTATATATAGCAGGAGAGCAAAACTTCCTCTCCGAAATCTACGGCCCACAGATACGGGACGTTCCGCATTCAACGGACACGATCATGATAGTGGAGATCGTGGGCACGTGTCAACCGTTTTTTTGCACGAAACTCGGGAAGAGAGCAGAAGATCGAAGGGTTTGAAGGGCCGAACGCCAAAAGTGGATAGAAGTTCGAAGTTGATTCCTTTCGCGACCAAGGACGTCGGAGAGAGATCTTCTTCAGATCAAATTGCATGCTTACGACGGACAGCATAGATTTAGAAGAGAAAGAATAGAGGGATAAAAGGGTCCGAAACAAAACACTCAGCCAAATGAGAAGAAACACCAAACGAGGAGCTATGAGTGAGTTGTTCATCAGACGAAACACAAACACGGCTACTCGAAGACAAACAACAAACTGAGAACAAATAAGCACAAAGAACTAGCACCAACAATATAGATCTCAGGGCATAGGACAACTAAAAGAATCCCTGAGATAGAATTCCTGCATGATGGGTTAGTTCTTTCTCGCAACCCACACTTGTGTGGGCAGCACAGACCTCATTTGCCTTGACTGAGCAGGGACGTTCCTTCGTTGATTTCCGTAGTTCACCTGTGCATCTCGAGAGTAATCATATGAGTAAGCATTGAAATTATTCCCAGAGATATGATCATAATGATTCGAGGAGATACGAATGTACTCCTTTTGTCGAAGGTTTGGCTGATGTCCATTAAAAGTTTCAGTGCCATACTGTGAGGAATTTTTATTTCCTCGAAGAGAATTACTCTGCATATTCAGGTTAGCAATCACAGATAAATTTTCAATGGTGCACTTCTTCACCCAGATTTGCTTCTTGGGTTAGCCAGACCTGCAGTTAGTCCCAACATACCGAGCGAAAATCTTACCATTCTGTTGTTTGAAGAGTTTGTAGTTTGAGTCATCAGACTCGTCAGAAACAACAGGAATGGGAGTGTCGTATCCAGATAGGAGCGCAGGTTCGAGGGTTTTGCTCTTAGCTAGAACCCAACTTGTTCGAGGATATTGCTCGGGAGTCCAGTAAGTTCCATCAATGTTGAGTTTCCTTTCGAAACCCAATCCTTCTTTTCAGGGATTTTTGTGCAGTATTGACTTCTTGAGCACATCACAGAGTGTTTGATGTCCTTTGAGGCTCTTTAGCATTCCTATCTCAAGCAACTTCTTTAGCCTGCAATTTTCATCAGAGATAGCAACAAATTCCTCGAAAGAGGGGTTAGAAATTTCATTCAAAGTAGTTGCAATATTCTCGATGGCAACATTGGATATTTCAGCATTTGAATCAGCATTGCTACGTTCTAGGCATTTTGATCAAGGACGCGCAGAATCATCAGGAAGGTTGTTAGATTGCTCGGCGAAGAGAGAAGCTTTTTCTTTCGCGAGTACGTTATAAGACTCTTTCGGTGACTCGAGTTCTTGATTCCTGCTAAGGAGTTCATCTGATAAATTCTCGTAGTCAACTGTAAGAGAATCATATTGTTCGGAAAGATCATCAATCGTTGAAGAAAAAGCGTCGTGCTTTTCAGTCAACTCTTGATTCTTCTCCATCTCTTCGACCAGTAATCCTTCGGTTTTCCTGAGATTCATCTCAAGTTTTTCAAGCTCATCTTGTTGAGATTTTGCAATCTTAACAAGTTTAGCATAGGCAATGTATTCAGAGGAATATTTAGTCATTGATTTTCGGTGTTTTGCTGATACCTGATCCTTTGAGGTTTTTGCCATGAGACAGAGTGCGATTGGTTCATCATCACTTGAAGCATTATCATCAGTGTCTGATTCGAGAGACTCCTCGGATGATTCATAAGCGACGAATGCATTGCTTCTTCCTTGTCTTCTGTAAAGCTCTTCGTCTTCTGATTCTGATTCAGATGTTTCATCTTCAGATTCCATATTCATTTCAGCACACACTCTAGTCAGCTGCGATATTCTCATCATATTAGATTCAATGGTCGCTCTAGTTTGCACATCAGTGACTGGTCTCGTTGAAGGAAAAACGTCAGATTCATTTTTCTCCGTGAGCTTAGTGTGATGACCTACTCGAGTGAATCTAGAGCAGTGAAGATAAATCCATCTGCTGCTAGGCTTTTCATCTTGCTCCCAGCAGTAAGGACAGTCTGTGAAGTAGTGGCCGAATTGTTCGCATTTGAGGCACTTAATTTCATTCGGAGGTATTCTTCTTGAAGATTCAGGCAAGCCAACTTCGTCATCATTTGTGAGACGCAGATTTTGTCTTCTGAGATCGTCAAGTCTTCCTGTGAGCATTTCGAGTTCTCGTGTGATAGAGTGTTGATTCTCGATATCTTCTTCTTGTGAGCTTCCATGGTGTGAAAGAATTTCCCCTTCGCTTTCCGAAGAAGATTCTTGATGCCCATTTTCAAGTTCCATCTTTTCTTCAAGAATAGACAATAGCGTCATGACCTCGACATAGTGATGTTCTTCAAAGTCTGGTCTTTGCTTGATTTCAGCCACGATTGGATCGAAGGTTGCATCAAGAGCACTCAGTAGTTTGTCGACCACATCTCTATCGGTGATATCTGTTACTCCTCGTTGATGAAGTCTTTCAACAATATTTGTCAACCGATCGGTGAGTTCCATAACACTTTCCCTACGAAGACTCTTGAAATCTGCAAACATGGCACGAAGCATATCTGTGTGTTGATCTGTTCTGGCCATGGATTCTTCATGAACATCCTTGATGGCATCCCAGAGTTGCTTGGCCGACTCAAGCTTTCGGAACCGAATGAAAATGTCTTTTGAGATGCTATCACAGATAATATTTTTTGCTTGAGCATTCAATCGCATTTTAGCTTTGTCATCGGAGGTAGGATCATCAGGGTGCTGAATGGTGTATCCATTTTCCACAATCTGCCAAAGTTCAATGTTGATGGCTTGAAGTCTGATTTTCATTCGCTCTTTCCAGTAGACATAATCATTTCCATCAAAGATAGGAAACCTTTCAGAGTGCAAGGATCTACCTGCAAACGACATACTCAAAACTCCAAGGTTGTTAGACCTTTAATAACCAGAGACAGGGAGAACCTGCTCTGATACCAATTGTTAGGACCGAGAGTATATCGACCAGAGGGGGGGTGAATGGGAGATTCAAAAATTCTTGCGAATGTTTTGAACTGATCCCAAACACAGCAGCGGAAATAAGGTTCGGTAGATAAGTATTTAAACAAGCATGCAACACAGGAGCAAATCTATCAGAGATGAGAGTGGTAATTTGCTTCGAGCGAAGAATATCACTAGATTGACTGGTTTGATGGTAAACCAATATATGAGCAGATGCAAAAACACGAGGAAAAAGTAGATATGAACTACGATGAAAATGCACGGGAAGTGGCAACAAGGTGAATAGATTCGACACTGAATATAATTACGCTGACATACAGTAATACGAAGAGAAATAAATTATCCTGAGACGATGGAAAAGAACGATGAGCATGCGACAGACAATTGATGACTTATGATTGATCAGATACAACTATCGGCACTGAGCACGAATGTAAACTGCTGAAGGAAATGCAGTAATGTAAAGCGAACCAGTGGTGCTTAATGGCGACAGAAGAATTTGGTAGACCAGTTCGCCCTTCTGCCAAAGGACTACGTCTGGTTGGAGGGGTTGTGATTTAACATAGAGGATAAACTCTCCTCGCCCTATTCTCCTTCAACACGGAGGTGATCAGACTCAAGTTGATTTCACTCGTGGTAGATACTTGTCGGCGATCTCCAAACCTTCGACAGACTTCTCCGCGAACCACAATGACTCTTGGTTGCCGATGATCTTTCTCGGTGAAGACAATTACTCTTCGACACTTGAGCCAACACCTATCCGTCTAGAGAGTGTGCAGCTCTCAAGAGTAATAGGTACAAGAACTCTAACTCAGAATTACTGTGATGCTCAACCACTGTCTAAGTTTTGGCTCTTGATTTTTCTCTCGATGGATCTTAAACACAAATCACTCGGAGAGGGGATGCTCAATCAATCTTCTCAGAAATTTTAAGCGGAGCAGCCCACGGGCAACGTTGGAGCGGGGTGGCTATTTATAGCCGCAGCCTTCCCTGATGGGAAATGACCAAATTGGACATGTGGAGCAGCCAACGGCCGAACGACACGAGTCCAACGGTCGGAATTTGAGCACAACGGTAACATTACGTGCGGAGCAAGTAGTGCTAACTCCTCAGTTCGAGAGATATCTCCTACAACACCGAAGAACAACGTCTTCTGCTGGCAGGTAATCATTCGAAACATAAAGAGAATTCTCTCAGATTCGCATAGGTTTTGGGCTAAGCATCACAGTGGATCTAAGCTTCGAGAACCTATACCCCTCTTAATAGTACGGAGGTCCTATGAATCAAATGAAATGAAAGAAGAACAGCGAAAAGAATTCTACGTCTTCAGTTCGTCTTCGTCTTCCATCGCTGCAGTCAATTTCTTCGGATGGACACCGAATGAATTGCTTTGCATCAACAGTAAATTTTCGAGGGGTCAATTCCTTCATATCATTCTTCTCATCTACAAGACTTCAAAGGATACAGCACAATCTTCTTTGCTGTACAGATATTCTTCGGTGAAGTTCCTCGAACTGGACACCGGAGACGGTATTCTCTTCGGTACTGCATGGACTATTTCTCTCTGTGTGCACTAGCAAACAAATCAGTCCATGACTGTTTCTGTCAACAATCTCCAAAACACAAGAGGGCTAATATTGCACCAACATGAATGACTTGTCCTTCCTTTCCGAATCCTTGCTTCTTCGAGAAGATCTTCCATTCATAACGATCATCCCTACTCCTTCTCTCCTTGTGAGGTGATTCATCTCTTCTATGTCTTCCTCTTGGTGATTTGTCTCTTCTCTTGTGAGGTGCCGTACACTCATTGGAATAGTCTCCGGGTGTTCCACAATTGTAGCAATTACAGTCATGACTTGATGATCTTTTCTCATAGTGTCTTGAGCTTGAGCTTCTTTCTTTTCCTTTGTTCTTGTAAAACTTGTTGAATCTTTTCACCATTAGGCTTATCTCTTCATTGGATACTAGCTTGTCGCTTGAAGTTGTGGGAGCATCGGTTGAGGCTTTGTAAGCGCCACTTGATTTTTTGTGTAGCTCCTCTTTGTCCTTGAGTGACATCTCATGAGCAACAATCCTTCCAATGACTTCCGTGGGCTTGAGATCTTTGTAATTGGGCATCATTTGGATCAATGTGCACACGGTATCATATTTTCCATCCAAAGCTCTAAGGATCTTCTTGATGATGAATTTGTCGGTCATCTCTTCACTTCCTAAGCCGGCAATCTCATTTGTGATGAGAGCAAGCCTAGAGTACATTTCAGCGACTCCTTCACCATCCTTCATATTGAACTTGTCAAGTTGACTTTGAAGCACATCCGACTTAGATTCCTTGATGGACTCGGTACCCTCGTGCATATCAACCAAAGTATCCCAAATTTCCTTTTCATTCTCGAGGCGGCTGATCTTGTTGAACTCCTCAGGGCACAAACCGTTGAAGAGAATGTCACAAGCTTGAGCATTGTATTGCAACATCTTCAATTCTTCCGCGGTTGCTTCACGATCCGGTTCCTTACCATCCTCGAAGAATTCACCTTGCAAGCCAACACGAACAACAGCCCAAACGGTGGGGTTATGACCAAGAATATGCATTTTCATCTCATGCTTCCAACTAGCAAAGTTTGTACCATCAAAATATGGACCTCTACGGTGATAGTTACCCTCACTAGACGCCATACTCTCCTAGGTTGTGACACCAGTGCAATGGAGACCAAAGCTCTGATACCACTTGTAGGATCGAAAGTATGTCTAGAGGGGGGTGATTAGACTACTTGACCAAATAAAAATCTATCCTTTTCCCAATTTTAGTTATGGGCAGATTTTAGCAAGTATATCAAGTCAAGTAACACCCTACACATGCAATTCTAAGAGTATAGCAGCGGAAATTAAAACATTGCACATGTAAGTAAAGGAGGGGATCGGAGATTTCAAACGCAATGAAGACACGATGATTTTTGGCGTGGTTCCGATAGGTGGTGCTATCGTACGTCCACGTTTATGGAGACTTCAACCCACGGAGGGTAATGGTTGCGTGAGTCCACGAAGGGCTCCACCCACAAAGGGTCCACGAAGAAGCAACCTTGTCTATTCCACCATGGCTTATGTCCACGAAGGACTAGCCTCACTCGGGGTAGATCTTCATGAAGTAGGCGATCTCCTTGCCCTTACAAACTCCTTGGTTCAACTCCACATGATCTTGGAGGCTCCCAAGTGACACCTAACCAATCTAGGAGACACCACTCTCCAAATGGTAATAGATGGTGTGTTGATGATGAACTCCTTGCTCTTGTGCTTCAAGTGATAGTCTCCCCAACACTCAAACACTCCCTCACAGATTTGGCTATGGTGGAAGAAAGATTTGAGTGGAAAGCAACTTGGGAAAGGCTAGAAATCAAGGTTCAAATGGTAGGATTGGAATATCTCGATCTCAACACATGAGTAGGTGGTTCTCTCTCAGAAAATGTATGGTGGAAATGTATGCACGTTCTGATGGCTCTATTACTTGGTAAGAGGGTGGTGGAGGGGTATATATAGCCTCCACACGAAATCCAACCATTACACACTTTTGACCAAACTCGGTGGCACCGACTGGAATTCTCGGTGAGACCGAGCTGTGCAAAAGATGTGAACTTTTGAAGTTTCGGTGGGACCGAATGGAAACATCTCGGAGCGACCGATGTGCAATGGTAGGGCAAACCTCGTTTCGGTGGCACCGATTGCAACATCTCGGTGAGACCGAAATAATTGCAACAAGGCAACATAAAGTTGGTCAAGCCATCTCGGTGGCACCGGTTGCAAACTCGGTTAGACCGAAATAATTGCAATTGATGACAGAGAGTTGGCAAGGCCATCTCGGTGGGACGGAGATCTATATCGGTGGATCCGACTTGTTAGGGTTTGGCTAGTGGCACTGTCCTTATGAACTCGGTGGGTCTGGAAGAATAGGATTCGGTGAGACCGAGTTTGACTTTGGAACTTTGGACAAGCTTGGATAGAGAAAGTGGCTGAGGGTTTTGGAGCAGTATCACTAAGCACTTGAGTAAACAGATCATTATCAAAACCTCATCCCCTTTTAATAGTATTGGCTTTCCTATGGACTCAATGTGATCTTGGATCACTAAACCAAAAATGAAGAGTATTGAGCTTTTGCCAATGAATATCCTTAGCATTTCGAAGGGTCCACATTCCCTAGTCCTTGCCATGCAAATCATTGAACTTCCTGAAATCTTTCACTTGAATGTTTATTAGTTCAATGAGATATATGTTGTTATGAATTACCAAAACCACCCGGGGATTAGTTGCACTTTCAATGGGGCAATGAGATATTCATGAACAAGTGTCAAGTGAGGAAACTAAGAAAGATTGTTAGGCGGAAGAGATGGGTGATGGGAATTAAACTCTTTATTTACACTTTATCCAAGACAACAGTGAACTTTAGGATGGTAAGTAATCTGTTGCCTTTTCCCCCTGCCCATAACGAGTTACTCTATTAGACATGAATTTCTGAAAGTTTTCTCTTGTCAGTGGTTTCCAAAGCAATTTACTCATGATTACCTTGCAAACTACATGACCGGAGTGAAGGCAACTAAGGTTAAAGTATATATTTCATACTACCATGATAATGGTCTAGAACTCTTCCTGAAGGCGGTGAAGGATGGGAGGGCGATCGTCACAAGGGGTTGGACAAAAGTTGTACTCGCCTTTGGCATGGAGAAGGGCACATTATGGGCATTCCGCTTCTGCAACACTATCGACAGCCAAAATGATTTACACTTCTCTCTTCACCTTTACCGCCTCTAAATATTGTGGTCCATCATAGTTAATCTGCTGCCTAATGATACGTCTCCGTCGTATCTATAATTTTTGATTGTTTCATGCCAATATACTATAATTTCCACATACTTTTGGCAACATTTTATATTGTTTTTTGGGACTAACATATTGATCCAGTGCCCAGAGCCAGTTCCTGTTTGTTTCATCTTTTTTGTTTCGCAGAATATCCATATCAAACGAAGTCCAAATGCAATAAAATTTCACGGAGAATTATTTTGGAATATATGTGATTTTTGGGAGGTGGAATCAACGCAAGGCGGTGCTCGTGGGCCCCACGAGGCACCAGGGCGCACCGGGGGGGTCTGGCGCACCGTGGTGCCTCATGAGGCCCTCGTAGGTCGGTTGGTTCTCTTCTTTGGGCACAAGGAAGCTAATATCCGGAAAAAAATTGTGTTAAAATTTCAGCGCAATCGGAGTTATGGATCTCCAGGAATTTAAGAAACGGTGAAAGGCCAGAAAACAGGAACGCGAAACAGAAGAGAACAGAGAGAGAGCGAGATCCAATCTAGGAGGGGCTCCTGCCCCTTTGCCGCCATGGCGGCCATGGACCAGAGGGGAAACTCTCCTCCCATCTAGGGGGGAGGCCAAGGAAGAAGAAGAAGGAGGGGGCTCTCTCCCCCTCTCTCCCGGTGGCGCCGGAACGTCGCCGGGGCAATCATCGTGACGGCGATCTACTCCAACAACTTCGCCGCCGTTAACACCAACTCTCTCCCCCTCTATGCAGCAGTGTCACACCTCTTCTCCCCGCTGTAATCTCTACTTAAACATGGTGCTTAATGCTACCTATTATTATCCAATGATTTGTGGCCATCCTATGATGTTTGAGTAGATTCGTTTTGTCCTATGGGTTGATTGATGATCGTGATTGGTTTGAGTTGTATGTTTTATTTTGGTGCTGTCCTATGGTGCCCTCCGTGTCGCGCAAGCATGAGGGATTCCCACTGTAGGGTTTGCAATACGTTCATAATTCTCTTATGGTGGGAGGCTAGAGTGACAGAAGCTTACACCCGAGTAAGGGGGTTCTTGCGTATGGGAGTAAAGGGGACTTGATACTTAATGCTATGGTTGGGTTTTACCTTAATGATCTTTGTTAGTTGCGGATGCTTGCTAGAGTTCCAATCATAAGTGCATATGATCCAAGTATGGAAAGTATGTTAGCTCATGCCTCTCCCTCATATAAAATTGCAATAATGATTACCGGTCTAGTTATCGATTGCCTAGGGACAAATCTTTTCTCTTGTGTTACAAAAACTTTCTACTAAACAACTAACTTTTATTATCTTGCAATTTACTCGTAGTTTTATTATCTCGCAAATTACTTCTAGTTTTCTTCTTGCAAACTTATCCTATCACCTACAAAATAGTTTCATACTTGTTCTAGGTAAAGTAAACGTTAAGTGTGCGTAGAGTTGTATCGGTGGTCGATAGAACTTGAAGGGAATATTAATTCTACCTTTAGCTCCTCGCTGGGTTCGACACTCTTATTTATCGAAAAAGCTACAATTGATCCCCTATACTTGTGGGTTATCACCTAATACTGTAATTGCTGAACACATTGTACTGAGATTTTGATTTATGGATTGGTTGTTGAACCATTGTGATGAGAATATGAAATATTTAAATTCCACAGTATTCAAAATTTGAAAATTTCCAATTCAAATAAAAAATTATAGGGAAAAATAAAATTAAACAGCAGGTATTAAAACACCGTACACATGGTTAGAAATAAAACAGCGTGTGCGATGGTAAAATAAAGAACACACGGTTCTTTCACAGAAAACGTGTGCGATACTCAGCGGTCGAACGCACGGTTTATTCTCATATACGTGTGGGATTGCCATAAGTATTACACATGTTTCTGTATGATGCGCGTGTGCGATTCTTGGATAAAAAGAAGACAATTCACATTTGGAGACCGTGTGTGATAGGTATACCTATCACACACAGTTATGAAAACGGACACGTTGGCGATAGTACAGACACCGCACACATTTATATTTTTGAACTGTGTGTGATAGTGTACGTATTGCAAATAGACCGGTAGAAATAAATGTTTGTGACATCCACCTTTTGCACACGTAGATATCTGCGATATCGTTTCGGATATCTCGCGGATCACAAATGTAGTGCCCGTGTCTAACATGTGAGATAGTCCGCGACTTCGCATACGATTACTTTACGAAAATTGTCAGCAGCGGGTCACCCTATCGCAGACGTTTTCTGGGTCGTGTGGGAAGACCCCCCCCCCCATCACACACACAGGCAAGGCGACGGTTTAAAACTCTATCGCGGAAAGGGGGTAAAAACCGTTTGTATAGCATGTAACGGTACCAGTGATAGTGCTCTCCCATCTCATTCATACTTGTAATCGTGCATCGCACAAGGCATCAATTGTAAGACATATTGCAATCAATCAATCTCAAGATGTGTTCATGAATGTTTTCTTCCCGCGATCTTGAGCTTTGACCTAAGGTATTTGTAAGGTATGGGTTGAGGCATGAGCCTTGCCACCCAAGGTATTTGTTGAGGGGATCAATGGAAGACTTTGACATAACGTCCCGTATGTGTGAAATAAAATTGTTTCGTGAAGATGTCTCTTGTGTTGTCCACGATCTTCATCCCTGCAGGTACACGAGATCATGGAGATCGAGTACCGGTGAGGCTAGGAGCAAGGAGACCGTGAAGTGTTATACCAAACACCGGTGATAGTAAGGTTCAGTAGGGTAACATGGATCATATCGTTGGGGATAAATGAGATGTAGTCATTAAACACCCAAAGCTCTTGTCTGGTTTTTTTATCTTAATTATCGAGGCAACCCTGCACGACGGATAGGGCCTGCGGTAGGACAACTGATTCTTGATGCAGGACTCGTGCCGGTCAAGATGTTATTTGGACTCATCCCCCACTTCATTCCGTAACAAGCACATATCGATGGGTGACTTCCAACACACAAATTAATATCGTATTTGATCCTAGCGCAAATACAAGGTTGTAAGCATAAGAACTCATACCCGTACCTCTTTTTATTATAAGTGTTTGAATCACAATTTGCTTGCTGATCCGGTCAAAAAGCTGGATTTGACACTTTGACAAAAGCTTGCTACAGACCATCACTTCAACGGAATCTTCCTCTCGTGGGTTCGATAACCCAGGATCACCTCTGGGGAAATAGGTGTGGGATACTCTTTTCTGTTCCAATACCGGATCAATAAAAGGAGGTATCAAGCCCTTTTTCTGGTGTCGTTGCCGGGCAGGAGTTTAGTATTCCTAGTCTTTGAATTTAGAGTTTTTGTTAAAGTTAATTTTCAGTTTTTGTTTTTACTTTTCAGTTTTTAGTTTAAGTTTTATTTTTGTTGCAAGTCTTGTCAGTTGAAAAACCAAAAGGTTACTATGGCTCGTATTCTGGGGAGTTTTTCTACTCCCAGCAAAAATTTCATGCGTGAACCTATATGAAAGTGCAACTAATCCCCGGGTGGTTTTGGTAATCAATAACAACATATACTTCATTGATCTAATTCTTATTGCTAGTAGATTTCAGAAAAGATCAATGATTGGCATGGCAAGGACTAATGAATGTGGACCCCTCAAAATGTCATGGACAAGTTTGGCATCCACAAGACTCTTCATTTTCATTTTAGTGATCCAAGATCACATTGAGTCCCGTAGGAAAGCCAATACTATAAAAAGGTGATGATGTGTTAATGATGAGGTTGTTGCTCAAAGTGCTTAGTGGTATTGCTCCAAAAATCCTCAGTCATTCTCCCACAATCACATTTGTCCAAACCCTAAACTTCTATCCTGGTCCCACCGAAACTTCTCTTCATCACTCATATTGCCACAACCAAACCCTAGCAATTCGGTTTCACCGAAAAGGATCTCGGTCCCACCGAGATGGCATGGCCAAGTTGCTGTAATGACATTATTTCACTTCGGAATCACCGAGTTGAAATAATCGGAATTTCCAAAACTGGGTCTGCCCTAGACATTGCACTTTCGGTCCCACCGAGTTGTTCCACTTTGGTCCCACTGAAAAGCCTAAAGTTGATACTTTTTACAGTAATCGGTCTCACCGAGTTTGCATTCGGTCCCACCGATTTTGTGTCAAAAGTGTGAAACGGTTGGATTTTTGGTGAAGGCTATATATACCCCTCCACCACCACTTACTCTTAGAGAGAGCCATCAGAACATGCATACACTTCCACCATACATTTTTTGAGAAAGAACCACCAACTCATGTGTTGAGATTAAGAGATTCCAATCCAACCATTTGAACCTCGATTTCTAGCCTCTTCAAGTTGCTTTGCACTCCAATCCTTCTCCTACCCAAGCCAAAACTGTGTGAGAGAGATTGAGTGTTGAGGAGACTATCATTTGAAGCACAAGAGCAAGGAGTTCATCATCAACACACCATTTATTACCTTTTGGAGAGTGGTGTCTCCTAGATTGGTTAGGTGTCACTTGGGAGCCTCCAAGATCATGTGGAGTTGAACCAAGGAGTTTGTAAGGGCAAGGAGATTGCCTACTTCGTGAAGATCTACCCCGAGTGAGGCTAGTCCTTCGTGGACGGAAGCCATGGTGGAATAGGCAAGGTTGCTTCTTCGTGGACCCTTTGTGGGTGGAGCCCTCCGTAGACTCGCGCAACCATTACCCTTCGTGGGTTCAAGCCTCCATCAACGTGGACGTACGATAGCACACTACAAAAAAAGACACATCCGTGACATTATGGCCCAAACAAAAACTTTTTCTGTCATGGTTGTGACACTTCTATGACAATAATTGTGACAAAAACACGTATCATCATAGATGTGGTGGGCTCCTACTTCTATGAAAAAAAATTATGACAGAAAATGGGCTTTTCATCTTGGGTGGGCCGGAGATGCACTCGCATGACATTCTTTGGGCCATCCATGACGTAAAAAATCATGGTAGAAGTGAGGGCAAGGAAAATTTCGGGGAGTTCCCGGTTACGGTGGGTGGTCGGGGCCGAGCGATGCAGTGTGGTTTGCGCGTTTCTCTCGTATGCGCGCGTGTGTGCGAGGTGTTCGCTAACTGAACCCGAGCGAGGCATTCACTTACTAAACCCGAGCGATCAATCGATCCCTCTCACTACTACACGTACTGAACCCGAGCGATCGATCCCACTGCGTACTGAAGCCGAGCGATCCCTTCGCTGCTTACTGAACCCGAGCGATCCCTTCACTGCTAACTGAACCTGAGCGATCCCTTCGCTACTAACTGAACCCGATCGTTCCTTCTCGCTGCTTACTGAAGCCGATCGAGCCCCCGTGCGAGACGTAGCCAGCCGGTGTTGGGTTGCCTCTCGATGAATAGTGCCCGTTGCTGCCGCACGCGTGATACACGTAGACACGAGTCGAGACGCATCGATCGAGACGGTTGGTTGGCTGTGGATGAACAGTTCTCGTTGCTGCCGCCCGCTCGTACGCCCCACCCCAGCCGGTGGGGGTTAGATGAACAGGACCCCGGCCGTGTAGGCGGTTGGCGCTGGATGAACTGGACCCCGAGGAGGCCGTGCCACGGTACGCCATACCCCAGCCGGTTGGGGGGGGGGGATGAACAGGACCCCGTGGAGGCTGGATGAACAGTGGCTGGTGGAGGCCGGATGAACAGGACCCCGTGGAGGCTGGATGAACAGTAGCCGGTGGAGGCTAGAGGAAGTCGACGGTGGATGAACAGTAGCCCGTGGAGTCCCGTTTTGCGGTACGCCACACCCCTCCCGATGAACAGGACTCTGTTTCGACCGTAGGCAGTTGGGGAGAAGTCTGTTTCCTCCGTTTTGCAGTACGCCAGAGCCCTCCTGATCAACAGGACCCCGTTTCGACCGTAGGCGCTCGAACAGAAGTTCGTTTTCTCTGTTTTGCGGTACGCCAGACCCCCAGCCGATGAACAGGACCCCATTTCGACCGTAGGCAGTCGAACAGAAGGCCGTTTCCTCCGTTTTGCGGTACGCCAGACCTCGAGTTGATGAACAGGACCCCGTTTCGGCTGTTCCATCCAAGCCGGTTGGCTCCCGATGAACAGGACGTGTTCCGACCCAGTCGCTTGGCTACCGATGAACACGATGTTGTTTCCTCTATTCTGACCCAGCAGGTTGGCTGTCGATGAATAGGAGGCCGTTGCTGCCATCCGTTGCCTCTCTCCATGTACACGAGCCCTGGCCATACGTATGCGTGAGTACGCGTTCGAGACCCCGCCCATATATATACGTACGTGGCCGTATTTTTTGTAGCGTGGCTGTACATACATGTACATGATTTAGACGGGGCTGCCTGAACTGACACGTGCCGCTCCTTACACGCCCACGGTTCATCTATGTAGAGAGACCGATCGACCAGTATCTACGTACATGTTCGCGACCAGACAGACAACGCTACGTACGCTTCGACCGGGTGGGTCCCAGCTGTCAGGGAGGATTAGGAGGCACTTACTTGCGTGCAAAGATATAACTGGTGGGTCCTAGCTGTCAGGAGGGAGGAATCATTTTTTTGCGCGTAATAAGGAGGCTCTTCCTTGCGTGCGAAGTTGTAGCTGGTGGGTCCCAGCAGTCAGGGGGAGGAAACATTTTTTTCCACGTAATAAGGAGGCACTTCCTTGCGTGCGACCATGGACCTCGTGGGTCCCAGCTGTCAGCCTCTCCACGTACAGTCCTCTTCCGATGGCTGTCGTTCGTTGACTGCGTTGACGACGCCGTACTGAGTGCAGCAAGGCGGCGGACGACGGCGAGGCCTAGGAAGGTAACTACCCGGAGCCGGGGAAGACCAGGCAGTGGTTGCCCATGCGAAGGGAAGTATGAGGGTTTACTGGTTCGGCTGCGGTGTGAGGCTGCCGTCGCCGGAGAATAACATGAGGTGTGGGTGAGTAGAGGGATGGCCTGGCAAGTGGTGCGAGTAGGGTTTGGCGGTGAGAGGCCTGCGCGGCAGCACAGCCGGCCACGGGAGGCAGGAGTAGGCGGTCCCACCGGCGCTGGTTTGGGCGACTGGAGCAAGAAGACCAGAGATTAAAGAAGCAGCATGGCCGTTGGATTAACATCCAACGGTCACTGCTGCTAGAATCATTTGTTGACTAAGTTGACAAAGCCCTGCGTACGCGTTAACTTGGTAGGCCCACAAGTCAGCCTACAAATCAAGTGGGTCCAACCTTGTAGGGGGAGGAATAATTTTTGTTGCTCGTAATAAGGAGGCACTTCCTTGCATGCGACCATGGACCTCGTGGGTCCTAGCTGTCAGCCTCTCCACGTACAGTCCTCTTCCGATGGCTGTCGTTCATTGACTGCGTTGACGACGCCATGCCGAGAGCACCCAGGCGGTGGACAATGGCGAGGCCTATTAAGGGAACGACCCGGAGATGAGGAAGACTTGGTAGTGGTTGCCCACGCGAAGGGGAGTACGAGGGTTTACTGGTTCGGCTATGGTGTGAGGCTGCCGTCGCCGAAGAAAAGCAGGAGATCTGGATGAGTAGAGGGATGGCCTGGCCAGCGATGGGAGTGGGGTGGGGCGGTGGGCCTGCGCAGCAGCACACCCGGCTACTGGAGGCGGGAGAAGGCAGTCCAGCCGGCGCTGGTTTGGGCGGCTGGAGCAAGAAGACCAGAGATTGAAGAAGTAGCACGGCCGTTGGATTAACATGCAACGATCACTGCTGCTAGAATCGTTTGTTGACTAAGTTGACAAAGCCCTGCGTACGCGTCAACTTAGTAGGCCCAAGTCAGCCTCCAAATCTGTGGCAAACATCATACAACACATTTGATATTATTTTTAATAATTTACAACCCATTTGCTCTTTCTCACATATTCTTTTTGTTAGCATTACAGCCAATATTCTGGCCACGGTTAAAAATTTCAATGACATTTTGCATATTTTGGTGGGCTCCGAACTGTTTTTAATCCTGATGTTTCGAGTCTGATTCAGACTAATTTGAAAAATAAAATTATATTAATTATAATGCAATGATATTTTCACCGCAGAAAAATCCAATGAAATTTAAAATTTCAAAATCCGGATGAAACGAAATTTGAAACTAATTACCGGTTTGCTGTGTTTTTTAAAATTTACAGCCCATTTCTTATTGCTTATAGGCCATTTTCTTTTTAGGGAAATAGGCCATTTTGTGGGCAAGCCGAATGCATCCCTCCTCGTCTTGAAAGATTTGAAGCCCAGCAGGGCTGAGAAAAGCAAGTAGGCCTCGGTTGGGTATTGTGCAAAAGAAAATAGAACTAGGCTAGCCGTTTCAAGAAGGAAAACAAAACTGGGCTAGTGATGTGGTAAACATAAAATAAAAGACTGGTCATTGAAATTTTTGAACTATTTTTAATCCCAAAATTTCAAGACCGATAAGAACAAATTGTAAAATATATTTAAATTATGTTAAAATCCAATGAAATATGAAATATGAAAAATAAAATAAAATTCGCAATTTGAAACTAATTGCCCATTTGATGTGTTTTTTTTATATATTTACACCCCATTTCATATTACTCACAAAATTTACAGCCTTTTTTATGGCCAGGCCGAATGTATCCGTCGTCGTCTTGAAAGATTTGCAGCCCAGCAGGGCGGGGAAAAGAAATCGGCCTATGTAGGGTATTGCGCGAAAAAAAGGTGCGCTAGTCATTTTCACAGACAAAAAAAAACAGTTGGGCTCGTCATGTTGTAAATAAAGCCTGGGCTAGACGGGCCATAGATGCCGCACAGCCCAGTTGATATCCTGCTCCGTCTCAACAACAACTACAATAAACTGCTCGAGCTACTGGGTCCCAGGTGTCAGCCGCTCCTTGTGCAATTCTTTCATTTATTGACTACATTGACAATGTCGTAGGTCCCGGATGTCAGCAAACCATTAGGAGGAAGCATTTTTTTCATGTAATAAGGAGGAACTTGCTTGCGTACGGCTATGGACCTGGGGGTCCCTACCGTCATCCTCTTCATGTACAGTCCTCACCGATTCCTGTCGTTTGTTTACAGTCGCTCGTTGTGCAATTCTCTCGTTTATTGACTACGTTGACAATGGGGTGGGACCAAGATGTCGGGAAACCATTAGGAGGAAGCATTTTTTTGGCTTGTAATAAGGAGGCACTTGCTTGCGTACTGCCATGACCCTGGTGGCTCCCTACTGTCATCCTCTTCACGTATAATCATCTCCTGATTCCTCTTGGTTGTTGACCATGTCGACAACGCTAGAAGGCGGTGCCGCGGCGAGGGAACCAAAGAGGAGGACGACGGCGAGGCCTCGGAGGGGAACGAAAAGGAGCCGTGGAAGATGCGGCAGTGTGGTTGGGATCAGAGGGGGGTACGAGTGTTTGTGCGGGGTGAGGATGCCGTCGCCGGAAAATAATAGGAGGTGGGATTGGGTGGGTGGAGGGGTGTAGAGGGATGGCCTGGCACCGGTTAGGGTACGGTGGGACAGCAATGCGTGCGCGGCTACGTAGCAAGCCACGAAAGGCGGGAGCAGGCGATCCCGCCGGCATTGGTTTGGTTTGGGCGGCTGGAGCCTGGAGGAAGAAGGCAAGAGATTGAAAAAGCATGACAGACGTTGGATTGCCATCCAATGGCTTAGGCTGCCATAATCGTTTGTTGACTAAGTTGACAAAGCCTTGTGTACGCGTCAACCTAGTAGGCCCACAAGTCAGCCTCGCAAAGTAACATGTCTGATTCAGAGATAGAGTACTGAACTTCCACGTTGACAACCATCATAGCAAACTTAACTATCTACTCCCACTAATATTCGAGTTTAGAACAACTAACATACTCTTAGCTAACTAGACGATGCCGACTGCCATCTACGGCACACGCTAAATGCCAGCACCGACGTCCTCCTCCTCACCTCGGACTTGGCAGAGGTGCGATAGGGCGCGTTGCTCGCGCCCGTTGGCCCTTTCCACGCCGACGTGGTCCACCGAAGTTTCGGCTTCTAAGCGGGAAACCCACTTGACGAGCTGGTAGTAAAATTCAGCGTCGCGCACACGTGCGTGCCCGACAGCCTCTAGGGCTATTCTCCGGGCGCTGGCCTCCACGTAGTCGGCCCAGTTGCGGGCGCTCTGCTCGCGACGCAGAGCAGCGGTGCGCTGCTCCTCCTCCATGCTCTGCTGGCGGTGCAAATCAGCAGTACGCTGCTCCTCCGCCATGCGGTCACACGCCAAGGCATCCTCATACTCCGCATTGCCATCTAAAGACCGCTAGAATGCCTCCTCCCTCCGTCTGCCTTCCCGTGAAAAACCGAACACTAACTCTGGCGGTGAGCACCTCTGGCGGCGCCAATTGCTGCCGCATGGGGGCATGACGGACGTGGCGAGAGCGATGGCAAGTGCCGAGCGACGTCAGGCCGGTGGGGTATTGTGAGGATAGGGTGCGTTGGGTGAAGGTGCCACCGGAGCACGCCGGGAACAAGTAATTATAGGCGAACGGTAGGTAAACTGGCGTGTCGCGGGAAACGCGACGGTCATCGGAATTCAATGCATAAGCAGGCATGGCTTAGCATGCCAGCTTGCCGTGGAAAACTGGAAAAATTGAAATTATGACTGTACCGTATTCCCGTCCCGTCTCGTCAGTGCTGGGTCGCACATCGGCACGACAGTCAAACGAGTGCACTCGATTCATCCAAATGAGGTACGTGCGTGATCCACTGGTTATTCGTGTAGGATCGAGTTAGTCGGATAGTGTACGTGTAGGATCGCAATAGCTCATGAACGTTCGCTGGGAGAGAAGGCATTTGTGAATGTTTTTGCTGGCAATTTCTTCAGATTCGCATGGCATTTTCTTCAGAACAGCATGTCAGCTTCTTCAGAGGAAGGCATTTTTATTTTAAAAACTGCCATGCTTGGATATTGCGTCACAACTAAAACTACCAGGAGTGTATTAGTAGGCTAGCTAGTGATCGACCATTTGGTGCGAGAGGAATGCTAGGGTGTTCCGTTACAAGTCTACTCTTCCGTCCATCCTGTTGTTCAACATCCAGTCTGAGGCAAAACTTTGGGTCACCGCGGGCGCAAAACATTTGCATCACATCATGCCGGGAGAGTAGTGTCTTTGTAATTTTTGTCTCGCTTTTCTTTGTAAAAGCGACTGTGAACTCCTTAATTAATGGATGCGGCAAATCTTTTGCCTCCATTTCGAAAAAAAAGAAAACTCTGAGCGAAGAGAAAAAAGGAACTGTTGTGCACAGTAGTAAGAGCCGATCCACTCTAAATGTTCAGACCAGACTCACAGGCCTGGCTTACTAATATGTTCACATTAATAGCCCAAATTCACAACCAACTAGTAGGATTCCCATACATAAGATCAACATGTTTATGCATCTCAATGATTCACAGATCATACACAATATATCTGTTCTTGCAACTAACATGGATGCTTCTCAGGGCTAACATTCAGTACAGAGTGAACGACAAATTTGTTTGTAAAGTCTACATTTCCTCTAGCAAACGTAAGTGGTTTCACCAACAGATGGAACCATGAGAATCAACCACACATGATGGAGGAACATCCACTAAAATATGTTATGGTCATCTGTCGATCACACGACAAGACTATTTTTGGAATTCAACTTTAAGTTTGGCAAGATGATGCCCATTGGATAATCAGACCAGAGCAATGAAGCACCTAGTGTTGGCCAATAAATAGTACAGTACTACTTTTGTGCAGTCCATGCTGTGACTATCCAATCCTTTTGTGTCTATTTTCAAATGGCACTGTATGCAGTGACTATCCTATTCTTTTGTGCAGTTCCACAAAAATTGAGGTCCCTGTGTTTGTTTGCCAAATAGCAATGAGCAGACATCTGTTTGCACAAATATCAAGCAGCTAGTTAACATATACTCCACCTTGTATTTTCGGTATAACCACGTCTCTGCTAGTCGTTTCCGCCTAGCATCTGTCATGTTTTGCACTGGACAATTTGATACTGAATTGATTTGCTGGTAGAGAGCAAAAATATAGCGCCTATTCTTCATCAACCCAAGGATATCCATGTTTGCAGGGATGGAAGAGGAGAAATTGATACAACCGAAAGTGAGCATCCAATCATTGATTCATGTCCTGCACTACCAATGGAGGTCCACCCTGGCAATAAATTTACATGCAAACCACTAATATTACTATCTAATGACAGTTCAAAAACAGAAGCAAGATAGTAGCAAGATAGCACCAAACCATGTACCTTGGTAATGAACAGCTCATAGTGCCACCGATTGGATATAACTGTTTGCAGAAAATAATGGTCATAATCTTGAACCATCTGGACTTTTTGTGCAGTTCCACTAAAATCTAGCATCCCTGTTTGCACAGATATTGAAAGTGTGATTAAAAGTGGCACTAGTTGATAGTTAGCATAGACTCACAAATTTAAGCATTCCAAATTTCTTAATGGGAAAAGGTAGCAAGACAGTTTCTAACCACCTATTTAAAGGAATAAAGAAGGCAACAACGATGGATGTCATGAAGGCATACATAGTATCTTGTGAAAGATTGAACCATTGCAGACCTTTCCTCTTCTTTTAAGAATTTTTTGTGCAGTTCAACTAAAATAAAATGCCATCACCGCCTTGACATTTCGGTGAAACTGTACAAAAAAATTGACTTACCATTACATCATGATGTTAGATATGTAATCAACAGGCAATAGAGACAAAAATGCAGACCTCCTCCGATAACATAATGAACATTAATTTTAACAAAGGTGTGACTAGCTTTGCCGGCATATATAATTTGAAGAATTCTACACTCTCTATTCCTTAATATAAGACGTTTTCACAGTTCAATTTAATGTACCAAAACATCTTGTATTTTGAAAGAGAGGTAGTAGTTTTCCTCCCTTTCTTTCCTTTTTCAATTTATCGATGGCATTAAACTGACTGCGGCATTAATTAAATGTGGCATCACTTTAGCAGTAGCATAATGTTACCGGTGGCATTACACTAACAAAACAAAAAGTGGCAATAATAGCATGGTGTTGGCTGTGTGCATCCTAGATGTGCAGAGGCCGGGTGTGTGCTCACTGTGTTATGTATCTTCTTGATGCTCCATTTTGAGCCAATAAAATCCACCCTTTGTCGAAAAAGTACAATGTACCTCCACGGACGCAGAGTGGTGAAGCAAGGATGGTTGCCCAGAGCAACAAATATCCAAGCAGCATATCTAGATTACGTCCCATTTTTGTTCTCTTTAGCCACCTTTTACCTATGTGAGGACAACAAACCTATCGACCTGGTCATTCTCTATTGCGTTGTCCTGCCTTTCTTTCCTTTTTCAACCAAGAGACAAGAGACTAGTTCCTCAGCTACTACTGCTTTTTCCCTTTTCAACCAAGATGCAGGTTCGATACCAAGTCTCTTCTACAGTACTACTTTCCCCCCTTTCTTTCCTTATTCAACCCAAACATGGATTAGTCTGCATGAAGTAGGGTTTCCTTTAATAGTGCAAATTGAGGTTTTCGTCTGCATGGCCAGCAGAGGCTAGTAACTTGGGGAGATGGGGCAATGGAAAAACAACCACATGCAGCGACGTGGGTAGATGAGGCAATAGCATAAGGGTATGGTTTGAAAAGAGGTAGAATACCAGAGGGTCGGCGGGAAGCAGCTTCTCTCGTCGTCGTCCTCCTCCGCCAACACTACGGCAACGAGCTTGGGGACGGAGGCCATCACGCGCCAGTGCTACGTCTGAGAAGACGGCCTTGTCGTCAGTGCACATCCTCCTCTTCCCCGGCGGATGGGATCAGGCCTGATCTGTGGCCACCGGTGAGAAGGGAGAGAGAGTGGCCACCACCGTCTTTATTAGATCTGGAGAGGGTGATAGTGTGAGAAGCAAGTGGGTAGCCCTAGCAAGCAAGCGTTGAAACTCCAGCCTATATACTACTGTATTATACTTGGTAGAGTACCTCTGTCAAGGTTTTCTAAGTCCTGCGAGCCGGAGCAACAGGACCAATAAATGGGGCAAATTAAGGTCTTCGATCTCTCTCCCATGCATGCACTTTTTCTCTCTCCTGCATGCACCCAATGGATAGCGTGCATGTAACGTCTTGCGTAATAAACCGGGATGACATGTAGTAGTAATGCTTCAAAATTGAACGGCACGCCATTAAAAAAAATTAAGTCGAGAAATAACATGGCCCGATCGTATTTTGCACAAGAAATGAGAAACCATGTTTCGTTGACGTGTTGTCCCGTTCCAACGTGTCAGTGAGAAGACGGCGAGTCCTTTTGTACAATTTCCGAACGGATGTCAATGTACGGCCGGGTCGCCTCTTCCTATACCGTGGCAACCGTCCGCTCCCCGCTCGCCTCTTCCTGTACCATGACAACCGTCCACCGCCTCTTCCCCTTTCCCTCTCGATTTGGGAGTTGGAACTACTGTCGCACGCTCTTCCTCCCTCCATTTGCCTTGACCCTTCCTTCTGCCATTGTTCGTCTTCTCGATGGAGGAAAGTAGTAGGACCCAACTCCATTATTCTTGCCCCAGTCTGACAGATGATGCGGTGGAGGAAATCATTGATCGGTGCGACGTCATCACCGCGGCTAGCATGGCAGGTTCATTCAAGAACATTCTCGACTCAACAAATAAGATCATTACAAACAACCCAAGGGTTCAAGAGCGGTTTGATCTCCCCTATCTTCTTTGCTATGACCCTGCTCTCTGGCATGGGGACGACGGAAGGCTCGCCTTGTGCAAGTTGATGCCACTTGATAATGATTCGTGTGATGTTAAGATGCCATCGCTTCAGCGTAAGGATTAGGCAGGTGCAAATGGCGATTGGGTTGTTTATATTGGGGACAACTGCGAGTGGGAGCTTGTGAATGTGTACACTCGTCACCGGATTCCAATTCCAAAAATCTCAGACTGCCCTGAGGTTGAGCACACCGATACTCTACGTACATTCAAATACGATCATCGTGACTGTCGTCTACAGAACATAGCAATTTGTCGAGTTCCCAATCGCTCTTGGAGTTATCGGAACTATTGTGTTATCGCTGTCTTCGACAAGCTTGTTGCCATGTTTACTCCTGGAGGGATTTGATGGACATTGCTTAAAAACCAGTTTCTGTACACGAGGGAGTACTGTGATGCAATTCAATACGAGCGTCTTGTGTTTGCTGTCACCACTTGTGGCACTGTTTTTGCATGGGATCGTTCTTGCTTTGGTACGTTTGTCTTCCACCATAATTAGAATTGTTTCATTCACCATGCATGCAAGTTATCCCTTTACTAATTAACCTTCAAAAATTTCAAGGTCCTGTCAACATTCCGCCACTGATACTTGGAAACTTTTATAACCAAGGGGGAGATGACGATGGTGATGATGATGATGACGATGGTGATGATCACGAGCATGAAGACGAGCAATACCTACCTACTAGATGGTACCGAGCTACTTATTTCGATGGATCACCTCTTCTTGTCTATATACAGGGCATTGCTAATGTTACAGAGGAAGCATGTAGTAGTATTGTCTCGCATGGTCGTACTCTACGGACCTATGCCAACTTCTGTTGTAGGCTATTCAGGATGGATACTAGTGTGCTTGCGCCACGAGCTTCTCCCTGGTTCAATATTGACAGTCTTGGAGAACACTCACTTTTCCTTGGACTAAACTATCCAATTACGGTGAAAGGCGATCCAGCGCCCGTTGGCACAACCTTGCCATTTATGAGAAGCAACTCTATCTATACCACCGACATTGCTGTTGTTGCTCAGTACCCCAATGCAAGTATTGCTCCTGATATTGGCCGTTTCAGCCCGGATGGTGAGTCTTGCATTGGTCTCAAGATTGACAATACCACCGGGCCCTGGTCAGAGACTCGCTTCTGGTTCAAAGCAAGCGTTACCAACGCCAAGGATTGGTTGACGTGAAGGTCGTTTTCATTTCTTGTACGTGTTGTGTGAGAAAACCTTTAGTATTTACAATGTATCCTCATTGTCGTTGTGCGTTATAGACTTGTTGTATGTAGTGTGAACGGTATATTTGCATATGCATGTGATAAACTTACTTAATTTATGAATGGATTTCGAGTCACTTCTTCGAGTGTGTGCTGTGATGCGGCAAAATACTTTTCAATGATAGTATGTGGGACCGAATGTCAGCAAACCGACGATGGGCACACTCCGCGCGTTTGCCGGCTGGCTGATAAGAGAGGGAGAGGAGGGCCGAGCATGGACTCCAGGAAATTTGCCGACAGTGTGAGGTGGGCCGCCTAGTACTAGTTGTACCAAACTCCTGAAGAAATAATGTGTTTTTCTTTTTGCAAGTTGGAGAGATAATGTGTTCGCTCTACGTTACCAGCACCTCGATATAGTGGGGTGGCCTGGGCCAAAACAAGCATTCACGTCTAGGAGTATGGCACACGCCACCACCAAGAGTCCCATCTGACACCAAATTTCTTGGATTCCGTGCTACACCTAGCTCTTCTCTCTCCTCGTTTCTTGATACGTCTCCAACGTATCTATAATTTATGAAGTATTCATGCCATGTTTATAACAATTCTATATGGTTTTGGTATGATTTGATTAGAACTAACCCGGACTGACGATGTTTTCAGCAGAACTACTGTGGTGTTGTTTTTTGTGCAGAAATAAAAGTTCTCCAAATGAGCTGAAACTTTTTGACGATTTTTTTGGAACAAAAGAGGCACTAGAAGCTTTGTGGAAGGACCAGAAGAGCCACGAGGTGCTCACAAGCCACATGGGCGCGCCAGGGGGGGTGGCGTGCCCATGTGCCTCGTGGGCCCATCTTAGCCCATCTTGACATGATTCCAACATGGAAAAATCCTATAAATAGAGAAACCCCCAGAAATAACCCTAGATTTTGTACTACGCCGCCGCAAGCTTCTGTACCCTCGAAATACCATCTGTAGCCCTATTCCGGCACCCTGCCGGAGGGGGAAATCATCACCGGAGGCCATCTTCATCATCCCGGTGGTCTCCATGACGAGGATGGAATAGTTCACCCACGGGGCCGAGGGTATGTACTAGTAGCTACGTGTTTGATCTCTCTCTCTCGTGTTCTTGATATGGCACGATCTTGATGTATCTCGAGATTTGTTAATATAGTTGGATCATACGGTGTTTCTTCCCTCTCTATCTTTGTTGTGATGAATCGAATCTTTTCCCTTTGAGGTTTCGTTATTGTCGGATTGAATATTCAGATTTGAGAACACTTGATGTATGTCTTGCATATGAATACCCGTGGTGACAATGGGGTATTATATTGATTCACGTGATGTATGTTTTGGCACTCAACTCGGGATTCCTGAGGTGACATTGGGGTAATCTATGCATAGGGGTTGATGCACATTTTCATTATCTTTTCTCCGATAGAAACTTTGGGGTGCTCCTTGAAGTTCTTTGTGTGGATTGAATATTATGATTATGAAGTTGTTTGAGGCATATCGTATAATCAACTCACGGATACTTGTGGTGACATTGGAGTATCTAGGTGACATTAGAGTTGGTTGATGCGTATCATATGGTGTTATTTTAGTACGAACTCTAGGGCTGTTCGTGACACTTATAGGGATGGCTCAATAGATTGATCGGAAAGGATAACTTTGAGGTTGTTTCGTACCCTACAACAATTTCTATCTTATCGCACGTTGAGGGATTGTTATATGATCCAATTATGTTAGCATTGTTGAGAGATTGCACTAGTGAAAGTATGAACCCTAGGCCTTGTTTTCAAGCATTGCAATACCATTTGTGCTCCGTTTTATCAATTGCTACCTTGCTGTTTTCTATTTTTCAGATTATAAAAACCTATATCTACTATCCATACTACACTTGTATCACCATCTCTTCGCCGAACTAGTGCACCTATACAATTTACCATTGTACTGGGTGTGTTGGGGACACAAGAGATTTCTTGTATTTGATTGCAGGGTTGTTTGAGAGAGACCATCTTCATCCTACGCCTCCCACAGATTGATAAACCTTAGGTCATCCACTTGAGGGAAAATTGCTACTGTCCTACAAAACTCTGCGCTTGGAGGCCCAACACGAGTCTACAAGAATAAGTTGTGTAGTAGACATCAAGCTCTTTTCTGGCGCCGTTGCCGGGGAGGTGAGTGCTTGAAGGTATATCTTTAGATCTTGCAATCAAATCTTTTAGTTTCTTGTTTTATCACTAGTTTGGTTTATAAAACAAAACTACAAAAAAATGGAATTGAGGTTGCCTCATATTATTAATCTTTATAATGTCTTTCTTGAAAATGATGGAGCGGAAAATTGTGCTCAATTGATAGAAGAGGAATTCAATAAAATGTTTGGCATAAAATATTTGAATGATGAGCATGATTGTAATGTTGTTAGTATGAATTCTATGAGTATCCATGATGCTAATGATATGCAAAGCCACAAGCTTGGGGATGCTATGTTTGATGAAGATGATATTTTTAGTCCCCCAAGTTTTAATGAGAAAATTTATTATGATGATTGCATGCCTCCTATCTATGATGATTATTGTGATGACATGTATGCTATAACGAATAATGATAAATAAGAAACTTGTCATCATGATTTTAATTTTCAATTGGATTATGTCAATCAAGTATCTCATGATAGTTATTTTGTTGAGTTTGCTCCCACTATTATGAATGAGAAGAAAATTGCTTATGTGTAGAGTGATAAAAATTCTATGCTTATGTATCATGGAAAGAATGCTTTATGTGATAGATATATTGATGAATCCATTCATGATGCTACTGAAAATTACTATGAGAGAGGAACATATGCTTGTAGGCTTCTCAATAATATCAAGTTTCCTCTCTTTATGTTCAAAGTTTTGAAGTTATACTTGTTTTGCCTTCCTAAGCTAGTTGATTCTTGCTCCCACAAATTGTTTGCTCACAAAATCCCTATGCATAGGAAGTGGGTTAGGCTTAAATGTGCTAGTCATATGCTTCATGATGCTCCCATTGTGTTTCAATTCTTTACTTTTATGCGAGCATCATTGAAATCATCATGCCTAGCTAAAAAGGCATTAAAGAAAAGCGCTTGTTGGGAGACAACCCAACATTTACCCCTACCGTTTTTTTTGTGTTCACATTATTAAGATACTGTGTTAATCATGTTTTATATGTTTTCTTTCAATAATGTGGCAAGTAAAGCCTTTGGGATAGTGTGGATGATAGTTGACTTGATTCTGTGCAAAAACAGAAACTTTTGCGTCCAGTGCTGCAATTTCTATTCTGTACTGGAGCATGAGAAAATTCTGAAATTTTTACAGAGTATTGGGTTACAAATTTTTATGTTTTCCTAAGTTTTCAGATTTTTTAGAGGTACATAAGTATGGGTTTTAAATTGCTCACTACACACTGTTCTGTTTTTGACAGATTCTGTTTTCGGTGCATAGTTTGCTTGTTTTAGTGTTTCCATAGCTTATATTGAGTAATATAAATTGTGGAAATGATAGAATACAGTAGGCATTATGTGATAACAATTATGAATCTTTTCTTGACAGTACCTAAGTGGATGATTTATTTTTATCATACTAACCTATATCACAAGTTCCGTTAAGTTTTATGTGATTGAAGTTTTCAAGTTTTGGGTGAGATATCGATATGAGGAGAATAAGGGGCGGAAAGACCCTAAGCTTGGGGATTCCCAAGGCACCGCAAGGTAATATTCAAGGAACACCCAAGCAACTAAGCTTGGGGATGCCCCGGAAGGCATCCCCTCTTTCGTCTTCAACACTATCGGTAACCTCACTCGGAACTATATTGTTATTAGTCACATAATATGAGTTTTGCTTGGAGCGTCATTTTATTTTGTTGAGATTTTATTGATGCTATCAATAATCATGTTTTGTATCTTTTAGTTCAATAAAATGCCAATTATAGCCTTTACCATGCCCAGTTTGCAAGTTTATGTGTTACTGTTTGAAAACAGAAAGTTTTCTGTTATGTCCAGAATATTCCTGAATAGTCAGAACATGATAAAAATCTGAAATTTTTACACAGTAAGAATGCATGAGCTGTAGGTCACATGGTAATTGTTCAGAATTTTTGGAGTTAGGGAAGTATGAATTTTAAATCCCCCTTTACAGACTGTTCTGTTTTGGCAGATTGCTGTTATAGTTGCATTGCTTGCATATGTTTGCTTGTTTAATGATTCTATTTGAGGATAGGTGTATTAAATATGCAGAGACATTTAGTATGCAATGTTAAATTATAATTTCAGTGATTTGCTACAGTAGAGAATGTTAAGGTTTTGAGTTGATTTATACTAACTTATCTCACGAGTTCTTGTTGAGTTTTGTGTGGATGAAGTTTTTAAAGATTTAGGAGAAGCCATGATATGAGAGGAATTAAGTAGACACAAGAGCTCAAGCTTGGGGATGCCCAAGGCATCCCAAATTAATATTTCAAGAAGTCTCAAGCATCTAAGCTTGGGGATGCCCCGGTAGGCATCCCACCTTTCTTCATCAACAATTATCGGTCAGTTTTGGTTGAGCCTAAGTTTTTGCTTCTTCACATGATATGTGCTATTCTTGGAATGTCATTTTATTTTATTTTTCTTGCTATTTGAATAAAATAATAAGATCTGAAATTTTTAAATGAGAGAGAGTCCTCACATAGCTACCTATTTACTTAACTACTCATTTGATCTTCACTTATATCTTTTTGGAGTAGTTTGTCATTTACTCTTGTGCTTCACTTATATCCTATGAGTAAATTGTGAAAGAATTGAATATCATAAAGTTGAAATTATATGTGCTTCATATGCTTGTATCATGTCTAGTAGTAGTTTCACATTTGGGTTAGAAAGTGAAATCTATTGAAGCTTGACAATCACAATACTGGTCATACAAGCAATTCATGAATGATTAGTATAAGGAAGAGAACTTTCACATATAAATATATTATCTTGGACATCTTTTATGATTGCGAATACCCATTAATTATTTTCAAAATTGAGCAAATTACTTGAAGTTGGACAAGGAAGACAACGTAATGAGTTATGTTTGGGTATATTTGCATAGAAGTTATATTGTTATGGATCCTCCAACATGTGGTGCTTGCTTAGGGTCTTTTGCTAGCCAAAAATTCGTACTAAGTAGAGATACTACTTGTGCATCCAAAAACCATTAAACCCAGTTTCTTGCCATGAGTGTCCACCAAATCTACCTATGGATTGAATAAGATCCTTCAAGTAAGTTGTCATCGGTGCAAAAAGCAATAAAAATTGCTCCTAAAATATGTATGATCTTTTATTGCAAGGGAAAATAAGCGTTGTACGAAATTGTGATGGTAAAGAAATAAAAGTGATGGACTGCATAATAAAGGTTGCTATCACAAGGGGCAATATAACGTGACGTTCCTTTGCATTAAGGGCTTGCACATCCAAAAATAAAAAGCGCATGACAACCTCTGCTTCCCTCTGCGAAGGGCCTATCTTTTACTTTATGTATTTACTTTCATGCAAGAGTCAATAGTATTACTTCTCATTTCAACCTTAATTATTCTCTAGTTGGCAAGCATCATGTGGTGGGGAAAGATCCATGCACATATGGCCAGTCAAATATATTTGATCATGAATTATTATTGTTGACAATTATCTCTATGATAAATAAGTTGGGAGGCGAAACATTAAGCCCCTATCATTCTCTGTGTTCGATGGATGCCATTTGTTCTAAAAATATGCTTTGAGTACTAGCAATCATAGAAGACTATATGATAATTGAGTATGTGGGGCTGTTACTTAGACTTTGTTGAAGATAAGTTGAATTGCAATTGTTTGGTGACTAAGAACATAGGTTGTTAAGTTTTAAGAGATTGCATTGTTTGAACCATAACATGTGAATTGATTGCTACTTTATCATGATGAGTTTTATGAGAAAAAGTTGCTGTTATGATGCTAGAAAAAGTGATTGAAATTATCATCGATCAAACTTATACACTATGCTAGCATTCACACTTCATAAATTATTTCTTTTATCATTTACCTACTCGAGGACGAGCAGGAATTAAGCTTGGGGATGCTGATACATCTCCAACGTATCTATAATTTATGAAGTATTCATGCCATGTTTATAACAATTCTATATGGTTTTGGTATGATTTGATTAGAACTAACCCGGACTGACGCTGTTTTCAGCAGAACTACCGTGGTGTTGTTTTTTGTGCAGAAATAAAAGTTCTCCAAATGAGCTGAAACTTTTTGACGATTTTTTTGGAACAAAAGAGACACTAGAAGCTTCGTGGAAGGACCAGAAGAGCCACGAGGTGCTCGCAAGCCACATGGGCACGCCAGGGGCTTAGCCCATCTTGACATGATTCCAACGCTGAAAAATCCTATAAATAGAGAAACCCCCAGAAATAACCCTAAATTTTGGACTACTCCGCCGTAAGCTTCTGTACCCTCGAAATACCATCTGGAGCCCTGTTCCGACACCCTGCCGGAGGGGGAAATCATCACCGGAGGCCATCTTCATCATCCCGGTGGTCTCCATGATGAGGAGGGAGTAGTTCACCCTCGGGGCCGAGGGTATGTACTAGTAGCTACGTGTTTGATCTCTCTCTCTCTCGTGTTCTTGATATGGCACGATCTTGATGTATGGCGAGCTTTGTTAATATAGTTGGATCATATGGTGTTTCTTCCCTCTCTATCTTTGTTGTGATGAATCGAATCTTTTCCCTTTGCTGTTTCGTTATTGTCGGATTGAATATTCAGATTTGAGAACACTTGATGTATGTCTTGCATATGAATACCCGTGGTGACAATGGGGTATTATATTGATTCACTTGATGTATGTTTTGGCACTCAACTCGCGGGTTCCCGAGGTGACATTGGGGTAATCTATGCATAGGGGTTGATGCACGTTTTCATTATCTTTTCTACGATAGAAACTTTGGGGTGCTCCATGAAGTTCTTTGTGTGGATTGAATATTATGATTATGAAGTTGTTTGATGCATATCGTATAATCAACTCACGGATACTTGTGGTGACATTGGAGTATCTAGGTGACATTAGAGTTGGTTTATGCGTATCATATGGTGTTATTTTAGTACGAACTCTAGGGCTGTTCGTGACACTTATAGGGATGGCTCAATAGATTGATCGGAAAAGATAACTTTGAGGTGGTTTCGTACCCTACAACAATTTCTATCTTATGTTCTCTGCTGATAGGAACTTTGGAGTGATTCTTTATCGCACGTTGAGGGATTGTTATATGGTCCAATTATGTTAGCATTGTTGAGAGATTGCACTAGTGAAAGTATGAACCCTAGGCCTTGTTTTCAAGCATTGCAATACCGTTTGTGCTCCATTTTATCAATTGCTACCTTGCTGTTTTCTATTTTTCAGATTATAAAAACCTATATCTACTATCCATACTACACTTGTATCACCATCTCTTCGCCGAACTAGTGCACCAATACAATTTACCATTGTACTGAGTGTGTTGGGGACACAAGAGATTTCTTGTATTTGATTGCAGGGTTGTTTGAGAGAGACCATATTCATCCTACGCCTCCCACGGATTGATAAGCCTTAGGTCATCCACTTGAGGGAAAATTGCTATTGTCCTACAAAACTCTGCGCTTGGAGGCCCAACACGAGTCTACAAGAATAAGTTGTGTAGTAGACATCAAGCTCTTTTCTGGCGCCGTTGCCGGGGAGGTGAGTGCTTGAAGGTATATCTTTAGATCTTGCAATCAAATCTTTTAGTTTCTTGTTTTATCACTAGTTTGGTTTATAAAACAAAACTACAAAAAAATGGAATTGAGGTTGCCTCATATTATTCATCTTTATAATATCTGTCTTGAAAATGATGGAGCGGAAAATTGTGCTCAATTGATAGAAGAGGAATTCAATAAAATGTTTGGCATAAAATCTTTGAATGATGAGCATGATTGCAATGTTGTTAGTATGAATTCTATGAGTATCTATGATGCTAATGATATGCAAAGCCACAAGCTTGGGGATGCTATGTTTGATGAAGATGATATTTTTAGTCCCCCAAGTTTTGATGAGAAAATTTATTATGATGATTGCATGCCTCCTATCTATGATGATTATTGTGATGACATGTATGCTATAACGAATAATGATAAATATGAAACTTGTCATCATGATTTTAATTTTCAATTGGATTATGCTAATCAAGTATCTCATGATAGTTATTTTGTTGAGTTTGCTCCCACTATTATGAATGAGAAGAAAATTGCTTATGTGGAGAGTAATAAAAATTCTATGCTTATGTATCATGAAAAGAATGCTTTATGTGATAGCTATATTGATGAATCCATTCATGATGCTACTGAAAATTACTATGAGAGAGGAACATATGCTTGTAGGCTTCTCAATAATATCAAGTTTCCTCTCTTTATGTTCAAAGTTTTGAAGTTATACTTGTTTTGCCTTCCTAAGCTAGTTGATTCTTGCTCCCACAAATTGTTTGCTCACAAAATCCTATGCATAGGAAGTGGGTTAGGCTTAAATGTGCTAGTCATATGCTTCATTATGCTCCCATTGTGTTTCAATTCTTTACTTTTATGCGAGCATCATTGAAATCATCATGCCTAGCTAAAATGGCATTAAAGAAAAGCGCTTGTTGGGAGACAACCCAACATTTACCCCTACTGTTTTTTTTGTGTTCACATGATTAAGCTACTGTGTTAATCATGTTTTATATGTTTTTTTTCAATAATGTGCCAAGTAAAGCCTTTGGGATAGTGTGGATGGTAGTTGACTTGATTCTGTGCAAAAACAGAAACTTTTGCGTCCAGTTCTGGAATTTCTATTCTGTACTGGAGCGTGAGAAAATTCTGAAATTTTTACAGATTATTGGGTTACAAAATTTTTACGTTGTCCTAATTTTTCAGAATTTTTGGAGGTACATAATATGGGTTTTAAATTGCTCACTACACGATATCGCTGGGCCACCGCTGTCTTTTTTTAGATCTGGAGAGGGTCCCACTCCAATATGTCAGTGAGAAGACGACGAGTCCTTTTGTATAATTTCCAAACGGACATGTAGGCCGGGTCGCCTCTTCCTGTACCGTGGCAACCGTTCGCTCCCCACTCGCCTCTTCCTGTACCGTGGCAACCGTCCACCGCCTCTTCCCCTTTCCCTCTCGATTTGGGAGTTGGAACTTCTGTCGCACGCTCTTCCTCCCTCCATTTGCCTTGACTCTTCCTTCTGCCATTGTTCGTCTTCTCGATGGAGGGAAGTAGCAGGACCCGACCCCGTTATTCTTGCCCCAATCTGACAGATGACGCGGTGGAGGAAATCATTGATTGGTGCGACATCATCACCGCGGCTAGCATGGCAGGTTCGTTCAAGAACATTCTCGACTCAACAAATAAGATCATTACAAACAACCCAAGGGTTCAAGAGTGGTTTGATCTCCCTATCTTCTTCGCTATGACCCTACTCGCTGGCGCGGGGACGACGGAAGGCTCGCCTTGTGCAAGTTGATGCCACTTGACAATAATGATCCATGTGACGTTAAGATGCCATAGCTTCGGCATAAGGCCTGGGCAGGCGCAAATGGAGATTGGGTTGTTTATATTGGGGACAACTGCAAGTGGGAGCTTGTGAATGTGTACACTCGTCACCGGATTCCACTTCCAAAAATCTCAGACTGCCCTAAGGTTGAGCACACCGATACCCTACGTATGTTCAAATACGATCATCGTGACTGTCGTCTACAGAAGATAGCCATTTGTCGAGTTCCCAATCGCTCTTAGAGTTATAGGAACTATTGTGTTGTCGCTGTCTTCGACAAGCTTATTGCCGTCGTTACTTTTGTGCCTCAATGGATATTGCTTGAAAACCTGTTTCTGGGCACACATGTGTATTGTGATGCAATTCAATACGACCGTCTTGTGTTTGATGCCACCACTTCTTGCACTATTTTTGCATGGGATCCTGATAGTTTTGGTACATTGTTTGTCTTCCACCATAATTATAATTGTTTCATTCACCATGCATGCCAGTTATCCCCATACTAATTAACCTTTTTTTGTGGGGTCCCGTACTAATTAACCTTCTTGTGTTTCCAAGGTCCAGTCAACATCCCCCCACCGATAGTTGGAAACTTTTATAACCAAGGGGGAGATGACGATGGTGATGATCACGAGCATGAAGACACGCAGTACCTACCTACTCAGTGGCGCCTTGCTACTTATTCCGATGGATCACCTCTTCTTGTTTGTATACAGGGCACTGGTGATGTTACAGAGGAAGCAGGTGTTGTCTACCAGGGTCACGGTCATCTCCGGACCCGTTCCAACATCCATTGCAGGGTATTCGGAATGGATACTAGTGTGCTAGCGCCAGAACCTTCTCCCTGGTTCAATATTGATAGTCTTGGAGAATACTCGCTTTTCCTTGGACTAAACTATCCAATTATGGTGAAAGGCGATCCGGTGGTTGTTGGCACAACGTTACCATTTATGAGAAGCAACTGTATCTATACCTCGCACATTGGTATAATTCCCTACGCTGGCTATCACAATTTCCATACTCCTAATATAGGTCGCTTCAGCCTGGATGGTGGGTCTTGCGTTGCTCTCGATTTTGACAATAGCTGGCCCTACCCAGAGGTTCACTTATGGTTCAAAGCAAGCGTTTCCAACATCGAGGATTGGTTTAACTGAAGTTCATTTCATTGCTTGTTATTTGTTGTGTGATAAAAACTTTAGTATTTAGAATGTATCCTGATTGTGGTTGTGCGTTGCTGACTTGTCGTATGTAATAAATGGCATATTTGCATATGCATGTTATAAACTTACTTAATTTATGATTGGTCGCCTGAATATTTTTTGTGGCGTGGCTAGATGACAGTCGCATGAATATTTTTTGTGGCTAGTCAATTTGGCTTGGGCAGTTGGATGAAAAATGGACGGCGGGATCATCTTGCTAAACCTCCAGCCTGTCGCGTCGCACCGCACATGGTGGGTCAGGCACGCCGCTCACCCAGTGAATGTGCGTCGTCTTGCGTTTTCACTGACATGTGGGACCGAATGTGAGCAAACCGATGATGGGCACACTCCACGCGTCTGCTTGCCAGCTGAGGAGATAGAGAGAGGAGGACCGAGCACAGACTCCAGGAAATTTGAAGACAGTGTGGGGTGGGCCATATGTTAATAAAACTAGTACTACTACTAGTGGTACCGTACTCCTGGAGAGATACTAATGTGCTCGCTCTAGCCATGCTGTATGTAACCAGCACCTCGATATAGTGGGGTGGTATCGGCCAGAACGAGCATTCACGTCCAGGTGTACGGCACACGCCACCACCATGAGTCCCATCTGACACTATATTTCTTGGAGTCCGTGCTATAGCTATCTCTTCTCCCTCCTCGTTTCTCTAACTCAGCCATCGCGTGGTGGGCGGGGAGGGGGTTTGCCGATAGTCGGTTTGCTCAACTGCGGTCCCACTTGTAAGTGAAAATGCAAGACATCGCGCGTTCCCCCTTGAGTGTCGTGCCACACCATCCGTGTGGGGGTGCGACGCGAACACGGCAGGCTTTTCCTTTTGAACTTCTAAGTTGTAACATTTGTTTCTGCTCCTTGGCGCGACCGATAGATAAAAATAACGATTTTCCCTCAAAAATTCGAAATAACGATTAAAAACGCTAGCGTTGGGCTTTTCCTGCTCGATAAGCGGGGGAGTTTTGCCAATTTCGGCCATCATCGCTTTCCTTGCATGCGGTCCCACATGTAAGTGATATGCCTAGCCACTGTGTGTTGAGCGGAGGGCCGGAATGACCATCTGGGGTGCGACGCGAATGGGACTGTACGTGTTCAAGTTTCTCGTTTTGAAGTTGTGAAGTGTACCACTTATTATAAGCCATCATGCAAAAGGTGAGCAAGGGATCACACACATCTTTATCAGCTGGAATGAGAATGCAATACAGTAAGAATCGGCCATGACGACGCGATGCAATGGTGGTTACACGAGACCAAATGAAACTTGCGAGCGACCCAACCAAACATGCCCATGGTGCTGGGTTGCTGGCTGCATGCCACTTCTCCCATTTAGTAGTACTACTTCCCTCAACATGCGAATTGAAGGAGGATAAACATCAATGGCCGTTCATCGGGAACCGCTACCCTCTACTTTATTTGCATTCAAGCCGTCTCGGAAACTGTACTCGTTTACTAGTCCCCCTTGTATTTTGTGTCATATTTTGGCCCTTAATCTAACTAATAAAATTGTGTGACCAATATAATGTCATTGGAAAACATATTCAAATACGAATCCAACAAAAAAAATGTGTGACATGCTACTCAAATACTCCTACTACGTAATGTCATTGGAGTAGTAGGAGTAGTATGTTTGTCCATCGTTGACCCAAAATAAGATGAGACTAATAATCCAGATGTTGGTAGTTGTACTGGGGAAAATCTTGCAAAGTTTGGAGGCTTCTAGAGGGCAGGGGTGATCCTCCTTCAATAAAAAAAATAAAAAAATAATAAGTACTACTCCTATAACCTAACCATCTGCCCTTCTCCATTTTCTTGCATGTGCACAAGTGGGATATTTGATTTGTTTATTGGGCGATAAGACGTTAGTAGTACTCCGTCCCCTAGGACAAGGATTTATAGCACGTAGAGCCAAGCTTTTGCACATACTACTTGTGGGACGCAAGACCGATGAACCCTCCCTCCCTCCTGAGTCGTTTATCAGAGTGGGTGGTGCGACACAGCCAAATATTTTCTAGCGCAATAGATAATTGCCCGAGCATTGCAACGAGCTATATATATTCTCTAGTACGTACATGTCAGCCCATAATTTATAGGTCAATATTAATATGCATACGGATCCATAAACGACATCCTCTAGGCCTAGTGCGCCGGGCCACCAACCGACGGGTGAGGAGCAGCGGCGTTGGTGGCGAGGTCAACGTGCTTTTGAACAATGCCGTCCAAGGTTGTTGTGCGGTCCAAGAAGGCCACCGTCCTATCGTCCTCCTCTGGCATGTACTGGTCCTTGTCGACGATTTCCTCGTAGATGTGGGTGATTATGTCTATGGTGTCTTGCTGGGCGAGGGGCTGTGCGGCGAGCGCGACCTCGAGGTGGACATTCTCCAGCGCGACGGCGGGCAGTCGCATGACCACCAGTGCGTTGAAGAGGTTGTCACCATAGAGGCCGGTGAGCATGGTGGGCATCGCAGAGCCTGGGCGCGTGGGTTGGAGGCGTACGTCAAGGTCATCCGCGAGTTTCTTGACGACAGTGAACTTGTCGAGGAAGCCGACGAGGTCCTCGTCGAACAAGGGGACGAAGCTGTCGTCCAAGAGGCCTCTTGCCCTGGTGGTCTCAAGCACGACCTGGAGACATTCCTCCGTGCCAGGCTGCAGGCCGGTGTCGTGGACCATCTGGCACAGCCGGCTCATGCTCGCGCTCATCGCCTCCATGGCTCTAGCTTCTGGTCAATTGATCTTGCAATTGGAGTGATCACTTTTGCCCTTGGTTAGGGTGCATAGGTGCGTAGGATTTCGTAGATGGATTGGACTGGTGGGGAGCCTTTATATGAGAAGTGCAGACTACGTTTGGATTCACGTGTGCGTTGCCTATCTACTCCTCACTTCTTAGTAGTACTCCCTCCGGTCCTTTTTTCTCTGCGCCTAAGGTCGAGCGCACATACCAAAGGTAGACTCAGTCTGTTTTTTTTTACATAATTGCCCTTGCATTTGCAGAGTATCGCATGCCTGCTGCTGCCTCAAATCCCGCTCCGCATGCACGCACTGCTCCCTGTCTCACTGCATGCGCGCATAGTTACGAGAAGATTGAGGTAAATTCTGCGTGCAATTATGTTGGAAGCTGGCGCAATTAATGCGGGGCGAATGCAGTGCAAGTACTAGTGTGGTTGATGAGATTTCATATTTGAGCCCTCAACCAGAAGGGAGAGTGTATAATATCATCGGAAACTACACTCAAATACGCCCCATCAAAAAAAAACTACACTCAAATATGAATAAAACAATACTCCATGAAGTATTATTTATGGAGGGAGTAGTAGTATATTTTTTGTGACATGCATTACTATATATTGTTAGTCAAATGCTAAATCCAAACCGAGGTGGTAGTACGTACTACTAAATCCAGACGGTGGAAGTTGTAGTACTAGTACCAAAGTACTACCCGTTGGTCAAATTATTACGTGCTGCTCCTCACAGTGAAGTGACAAGACCCTACGCCGGAGATGACACCAGAGTGCAGGTGGTGTGTTTGGGTTACCAAAGTCAGCCTCACCGTGTGCAGTCACTATCATCAAGGCTGTACAGCTACCCTGCTTACAACAAGCCGTGTTCTAGATATTTTCCCATGCGTTGCCACGAGTTAGAATAAAATATTGTAATGGGTATATTGGTTACATCGTTGCAGCATCTATGCACGCGAACATAATCGTAACATAGTACCACGTGCTGGATAGTCGTAATTTTACAAGGTTCAAACTGATATTACAAATGCTAGCAGTAATGCTGCACCTACGAAGAGGGAATTATTACGAAGTTTACGTAAGAAGTTTTGTTACTTTAGGTGGATGCAGCATTATCATACAAACTAAAATCCACCGCCCCTGACAAGTCACTAATCGGCAAACAAACTTGCGCGTCTCTCGGCACTTGATCTGTCAAAAACAAATTCAGCTTCTGCAGAGCCTTTATCATTCAGCTTTAGACGCTTGCAGTGATCAGCACACCATTCATTGTTGCGCCAGAGAACGCCAAACCTCATTACCTTGAGCACACTTGCCTTCAGAAACAAGAACCTGGCCAATTTAATCTCGGATGTGGTGACTCGGTAGTCGATCAAATCAATTTCTGTAAGATGGAGATCAAGGCATTCGATGAGGTTGTTATATTGCAGCACATTTTTCACTTTCGGGTCTTTTTTTATCTGCAAAGAAGGGAACATATTAGAGGAGCTGGATATATAAGATTGCCGTGTCATCAAGAGCTACCAGTATCATTCGCTCATACAATAGGGTTGGTTGTAAGGCTAGTGATAATTTTCACTCTCTCTCTCTCTTTCTCTTTCCTCTCATTTACTCATTTTACGTCCATCTTGGTTTATGCATGTCACAAAATGTCAATGCATGTCACAAAAAAGTATACCATTAGAATTTATGTTCAAATACGAATCCAACGATATAATTTTTAGTGACATGCATTAATATTTTGTTAGTTAAATCTATGGTCAAAATTTCATACTCCAAAATACGAAGGGGACTAGTAAACCAGGACGGAGGTAGTACTTGCTCCTAGGATAAAGTTACTTCCCACTATGACTAGCCTTGGCTACGACAACAACAAAACGATGCAGGTGATCACGTGAGAAAAAAATACTAAAAACATTTCTTTGAGTATAGTGCCTAGATGCAGTTTTGAACACTACATTTGTCATTGTAACTTGGGAAAAATTATGAAAAGTTGAGCTCCGTTGTGGTTCACATTTAATAGGAAAGGAGTTTCACCTCGATGAGTAGCTTCTCCATGCACGGAAAGCATCTAAGGAATCCAACAACTTGATCCAGATTGGGGCCGATAGATTTTATTGCCAAAATCTTCACTGTGCGCACAGACTGGGTCAAGCTTGTGGGAATCATTTTCTGGATGACAGTCGAACATACATCAAGAAAAAAAATCAAAATGTGAATTTCAAGAAGAAGAACGGGAAGAAGAAGAGTGTTGTACCTGAACAGTTATGGATCCAATAACATGTTCGGAGAATTTGGCAGACGAGTAGGCCAACGCTGTCAATTTCGGCGCGTCAATCACCCAGATTTTTGTTAGACCTTCTAGATCAGATACAAGCAATCTCTCAAGGAAAGGCGCATTCTCAATGACCATATCATGAAACAGCTCAACTGATCTCTTCCCAAGTAATGTCCTGTTGCGGGGCTAGCAAGACACATAAATCCGTCGGAGATTCATCGAGGCGATGTGGAGGCTAATGAACCCGTGGATCTGTTGAAGACAAAGGTACTCGAGCGCTGTACAGTTGCGAAGCAGCCGATCCATAGCCTCCTTCGAGATACCAATGTCGAAGAGGCTGAGCTGCTTGAGTTGAGGGAGAAGAAGAGCGGGCGCGACATCAATCTGGGGAAAATAGCAGGAGCTGAACCTGGCGCGGTGCAATCCCCATCGTAGAGGCAGCTGTCGACGGCGAGGGGGCGCCACCGCCGGGAGAGAAGGGTGGTCCGCACACCAGATTTGGAGGGGAGGAGGGCGATGATGATGAGCAGCATGTCGTCGGGGAGGCTGCTGATGAAGTTCAGGCTCGCCGGATGCGGTGTTGGATCGACCCGCCTCTGCTTGTTGGCCGCCTCATCCTCCATCTCAGCCGGCGGCGACGCCGGTGTACACGTGTGCTGGTGTGTATTGTGTGCTGGATGTGCGCGAGTGAGTCCTTGCGTGCATGCCGCGTAGTGGTGTATGTGCGTTGTCGTAGTTTGTGTCCGTGGTGGCGTCTAAGAAGGTGTTAATCTAGTACTCCCTCCGTTTCTTTTTAGTCCGCATATAAAATTTGGTCAAAGTCTAACTATGCAAAGTTTGACCAACTATATATCAAAAGATATCAACATTTACAATACTAAAGCTATATGCTATGAAAATTAATTTCAAGATGCATCTAAATATATTGATTTCATATTGTGAATGTTGATATTCTCCTATAAAGTTAGTCAAAGTTTACGAAGTTTGACTTTGACCAAATTTTATATGCAGACTGAAAAGAAACGGAGGGAGTACTACATCACTGTTTTAACGAAGAAGAAGTGTGCACTCAATTTAGTTGCGTGCGGGGTTCTACCGCAAGTGGTTTCTAGTTAGTTTATTTCACCCCGTGGCAGATGGGCCTCTAGTTTATTTAATTTCACCCACTGCCACATGGGCCCACACACCCATAGAGAACACGAGCTGACAAGGCACCATGTAGACTGGTTGACTGGTCATCTAGACAATATACGGAGCTGTACACTGAGCCAGTGACCGTATAATCCCTCGGTAAAGAGAGATCGAGTGAGAGGGGAGGCCCGTGAGAGGTAGAGATAGAGAAAGAGATATTCACTCCGTTCGATAATGTAGTGCCTATAAATTTTTTAAAAGTATACTTTTGAAACTTTGACCAAGTTTATAGAGAAAATTACTTATATCTACAATACCAAAGATATATGATATGAAACTACATCTTGTGATGAATCTAATGATGTATGTTTGTCCTTCCAGATGTAAATGTTTTTCTCCACATATACCTGGCCAAACTTTGTGAGGTTTGACTTTTCAATAAATGTATATATGCTATGGACCGGATAGAGTACATAACTAGAGAGAGATCAAGTGTGTGTGAAGGAGAAAGAGTGAGTGTGCAAAAAGAGAGAGTGTGTGTGTGAAAGAGAAGGGGACAACACATGATAAATTAGAGAGAAGGTGTGTGTGTCTTATGAAAAATATCACGCATGCATCTCCGAGAGAGAAAGCAAGGTGAGGAGATAGACGGAGATATATTGTGTGGTTATTTGCAACGGAGAGAGAGAGACCCCTAGCACGTGGCCAACAGAGGTTTGGAAAACAAGGGAGAGAGGTCAAGAGAGGCGTATGGATAAAATGGAGGCATGGGGGGGAGAGGGTGTGTTTGTGATAGAGAAATCCCCTCGAGATCGTGAGGGGACTATATGGGTGGGAGATCGAGAGACAAGGTGTGTGTGCGATAGAAAGATACCCCGAAAGAGATCGAGATAGACTTAGCTAGGGAGGGAAGGAGACAATGTGTGTGTTTGTGATGGAGAGTGAGAGACAGTCATACCTAGGGGGAAGTGCATATCCGTGTGATGGAGTGAGAGATAATTGTACTTAGGGGGGGCGTGTGCATGCGTGTGAGATAGAGAGAGAACGAGGGAGAGAAAGTTTTAGATGGGTCCATCTAGTGCGAGCGAGATATGTGTATGTGTGACCTAGGGAGATAGAAAGTTTGAAATAGAGAGAGAAGAGCCCCAAGACGGCGGAGTGGTGCGTGAGAGAGTTGAGAGAGAGAAAGAGATACTCCCTCTGTTCGATAATGTAGTGCCTACAAATTTTTGAAAAGTCAAACTTTGGAAACTTTGACCAAGTTTACAGAGGAAATAATTTATATCTACAATACCAAATATGTATATATAATATGATACTACATCTTGTGATGAATCTAATGATATATATATATATATATGTTTCCCGTTCTAGATGTAAATGTTTTTCTCCACATTCCTGGTCAAACTTTGTGGGTTTTGACTTTTCAAAAAATCAATATGCTATGGACCGGAGAGAGTACATAACTAGAGAGAGATCAAGTGTGTGTGAAGGAGAAAGAGTGAATGTGCAAAAAGAGAGAGCGTGTGTGTGAAAGAGAAAGGGACAACGCACGATAAATTAGAGAGAAAGTGTGTGTGTCTTATGAAAAAATATCACGCATGCATCTTCAAGAGAGAAAGCGGGGTGAGGAGATACACGGAGATATATTGTGTGGTTGTTTGCAACGGAGAGAAAGAACCCTATAGCACGTGTCCAAGAGTGGTCTGGCAAACAAGGGGCAGAGGTTGAGAGGGACGTATGGAGAAAAATGGAGGCATGGCGAGGGAGAGAGGGTGTGTTTGTGATACAGAGATCCCCTCGAGATCGTGAGGGGACTATATGGGTGGGAGATCAATATACAAAGGGTGTGTGTGTGATAGGAAGATGCCCCGAGAGAGATCGAGATAGACCTAGGGAGCGAAAGAGACAATGCGTGTGTTTCTGATGGAGAGTGAGAGCTAGTCATGCCTAGGAGGGAGTGCGTGTGCCTATGATGGAGTGAAAAACTCATACTTAGCTAGGGGGAGATTGTGTGTGTGTGTGTGTGTGTGTGCGTGTGAGATAGAGAGAGAACGAGGAAGAGAGAGTGTTAGATGGGTCTATCTAGTGCGAGTGAGATATGTGTATGTGTGACCTAGGGAGATAAAATGTTTGAGAGAGAGAGAAGAGCCGGGAGACGACAGAGTGGTGTGCGAGAGAGTTATGGACAACGAGCGAGATACTTGGTGTGTGTACTATGAGTGCACCCTAGCTATTTAGGTTAGACCAGAGAGTCATACATTGTGTGCGAGGGAGACATGTACATAGTGTTCATATGAACTTGAAAGATCTAGAGAGAGAGAGAGAGAGAGAGAGACCGATAAGGTTTGTGTTCGTACGCGCGCGATAGAAACAAAGAGTGTCGGCTAGAGAGAGAACGGGAGTGCGGGAGAGGGGAGAGGTCGCATTTTTTGCATCGAAGACTGATATAAACCATGATTCAATATAAAATTGTATTCAAATGTTTGAATCGGAGAACATGGTGTTTGCAATTTACACATGAACGGAGATATGCGTATCAAACAGGTTCATTAATTTGACTTTGAGCATGTTCATGGAGTACTATAGTACAACATGCTATTCAATTGATGTGTTCAATTTTGGATTTAGTCCACAATTTTGACCGGGTCAAAGATCTATTTCATTGAATTGAGCTATTTCATTTCTGGTTTGATTCCCGTTTTTGAGTGGGTTAACTATTTGTCAAATTAATCGGTAGCAACAAGCATGTGAAAACACATTAGTCCCGAGCATCATCTCACCATCTAAAAAAGAAGTGGCAAGATGTGACACTATAGAACTAATATTTCTAAATTTGATTCGGATCGACTTGGTACGGTAGACGTGGATGCTTGTTCTCCCAAAATTTGAACGAACCGCTAAAACACCCTCTGGTCGGTGGAATTCGCCCGAGCAAATAAATGGGAGATGTGAAATTACCAGCCTATCTGGGACCCACATCAATTAACTAGGTGTATACCGAGGGTAGGTTTGTAACTTCATCCAAGCGTGCCCACTCATCGGCCGAAATGACAGGCGCCGAATAATTCATAAACCATGGGCGGCAAAACACCCTCTCCTCGGCCGAAATCGCAGGCGCCGAATAATTCATAAACCATGGGCGGCAAAACACCCTTTCCTCGGCCGAAATCGCTCGTGCCCACTATTTCAAAGCACGCCCTCCTCGCCCAAAATCGCTGGCGCCCACTATTTGGGAGAAGCAAAGTTACCCTACTATCCCTGACCCTCAAGACTCAGACCCAAGCCCACAAGCCAAAACACAGGGGTAGAATTGTAACTTCCCCCACATTTCAGACAAACGTGTCCGTAAGACATGGTTCCCCCTCCCAATTCCCCATTCATACACCGTGGGCGCCAAATCACCTTCTCCCCTGCCACGAAATCACAGCCCCTCCTCCATGCCCCCCACCGCACCAGATTCACCGCCGCCCTCCTCCCCAACGCCCGAGCTGCAGTCCGTTTGCCGTCGAGCACTGGGCCATGTGCCTCTTACTCCGTGCTGCCAGAGCTGCCTCGACGACGATCGCGTGAACCGTGCAGGAGCCGATTCAACCATGCCGTCGTGCACAGTGCCAGAGCAGCTCGTACTTCGGACGCATCCAGCGCACCGGCGCTGGTCCCCCGTAGCCGTCGACCACCGCCACATATCTGGTTTCCCACCGCCGGCAGTCACCGCAACCACGCCGGCCTCACCGACTCGGCAGATGGAGCTCCCTACTTCACCGGGACTCAAGATAGGTCATACACTCATCTTATTCACTTTACCTAGGCGTCAGTCACCTGGATTTTTATTCTGGGTCAGTTGGTTCCAAATGGAAGGAAACAGCTCCCCTCGAGGCGGCGGAGCTCCTAGGTTGCCGGTTGGCCGGGGAATGAGTTCCTCGGTGTATATCGTAGGGGTGCAGGCAGAGGTTGCAGGTTCGCCGCGGAAGCAGCGCTTCGATGCCTATCTTAGGGTTGCGTGGGGTCAAGGTACTGCTGGCGCGGGATCTAGATGAATGCGAGTGTTTGAGGTATAGCTTTGGCGGCGCAACCACGGCAGTGTGGTGGGGTGGGGGCAGGGTCGAGGTCGGAGCTGCCGTGGCCAGGGATGGCGGTGGCAGGCTGCTCTGCCGGTGCTCGCTGGCTGTTCGAGGAAGATCCTGAACAGTGACAGCCGGGAGGCACAAGACAGCTATCCAGCCATCCGGCGTAGATCGGATAGTGAAAAAAAAGCGTGTGACCAATTTAGTTTTCAGTGAACTGGCGTGTGACCAGTCTCATACCTAAGTGTTGATCGTATTTCTTCAGATCAGAGATATCTGTCATCCTTAACATTGTGTGTTTTCTGCATCTTCAGCCACACCGTCTTCCTTCTCACCGGAGCTGCTCCAACAAGGGAAGCATGCACCATATGGGAGCTATACTCCCCACTTAAGAGTTCCCTGCCTCGAATGTGCCAGCCAGACATGGACAGCCACAACAACCGCAGTGCCATCGATGATTCAGCAGATGATGCTCACTCCTACGGAGGGCGGCAAGATAGGTTGTACCCTCATCTTACTTGTGTGCAGTGTGTATGGTTTTTGTTCTTCATCTAAGCATGGAAAATAGATTATCACTTGTCACTGTACATTTTGTTGCTCTCTTAGTCTTCAGATAAGAGACTTGTGCAGCAGTTAATGGTGTTCCATAGTTATCGTCCCTCAGCCAAAGCTATCCCACAGGCTGGTGATTATACCCCTTCTAGTATTACCTATGCTGTTGTTCTGTAGTACTTTTGTGTGCCATTTAGTTAATCTCGAGTACAAACAATATATATTTTGTAGCTATCATGTGTGCTCTCTCTTTAGCCTTTGAGGTATCAACCTGTTGCTACTATTTAAGTTGACTCCTACTATTTATGTCGTCTCCTACAGGCACTCATTACATAATCTCACTACTAGTTGTTTTCCATGCATATTAGATATTATTGCACACAGTGATATTGAATATGAGAACAAATCCACTAAAAGAAACTTGCGGAGCAATGCAACGGCCAACATACTCGACGTCGATGATATTCAATATGATGGAATAGTTAAATGTAGTTCTTCAGAAAATTTGCAGAGAGATAATGATTCCTATTCACCCCAGAAGGTATTTTCTCTAACTTGACCCGTGATATGGGTAGCACCATTCATATAATGTCTTGCAATGCATCTACTCTGTTGCAATGCCATGTGCTTAGCCCGCTGATCATACATGTGAATATGTCATGCCTTCCAGTTTGTCTGTACCTATTCCATTCATGATAACATCTTTTCAAATTCAAGTACTGTCATTCTACTCTGCTGCAATGCCATCTGCTTAGTTTGGACATCATCCATCTGAATATCTCATGCATTGTTGTTCGTCAGTATGTACTCCATCCATCTACCATATCATGGTTTTATACATTGAAGTGTTGTTCTACTGTTCTGTTGCAATGTGATCTTAGTTTGCCCATCAGACATGTGAATATTCTGCCTTGCTGTTTTTCTGTACCTATTCCAGCTATCATACACTTTTACATTCAACTACTGTTTCTTTTACTCTGTTGTCCTGTCGTGTCCTTAGCTTATACTCCCTCTGAAAGAAATAGTGATCTAAGCACTCTTATATTTGTTTACGGAGGGAGAACATCATACTCCCTCCGTCTGTATTACTTGTGGCAGAAATGCATAAAAATGGAAGTATCTAGAACTACAATACGTCTAGACACATCCATTTATTTTCGGATGGAGGGAGTACATGTCAATATGTCATCCCTTTCTATTCTTCAGTACCTATTCCATCTCTCTGCCATAGCATGTTTTATAACTGAAGCACCATTCTTCTGTACAAGGCATGTAAGCGGAAGAGGGCTATGTTAGAATCTGAAGGTGTACAAACAAGTTCTTTGCAAAAGATCCAAACTCCATGAGATAGTAACCCAACTCAAGTGTTCATCGGAACTGCTCCAGCACAGAGAAACCCAAGTCCTCCAGATAATAACCAGATTCCAGTGGCCAAAGAACAATTCAGCTCTAGTTTAACAAAAACATGTCAACTCCTTGCTAGGAAGTGTGTGCGTATCCTCCCATCATGAAATTTTATAGCATTCAGATCACATTTGATCTTATATATTCTACATCCTTCTTACACATCTTTGTTGTAGAAAATATGCTTAAAGGACAACAAACGTTCTAAACTGGGATCGTGGTCGAGGAAAGTATCTTCCAGCAATGCTCTGTGCTCCAATGCTGATGTAAGTAGCTGTTGTATATCACTATAATTGTACATCAGTATGTAGTTTATTAAGTAGCATGGGCGTGAATCCAACCTTTAGTACCCTACACCAATTATCTTATCTAAATTTGCTTGTAGCAAAATGTATAATTAAGGCGCTAATGTAGATTTTTGTAAGGGAAACTGCCTGGTAGTTTTGCATATTGAGCTGCATGATTGTACTATCTCATATATTGCACATTACAATAATCTAGTGGTGTGGTCTGTTTGCCCAATCGTTCATTCTGTCAATGTTGCTTTCATATTAACTTACCTGGCTGATGATAGCAGTGCCATGTTGTGTTAATTCGGTGTATGCTGGTGTGGTCTGGTTGCCTAAATGTTCATTGTGTCAATGTTGCTTTCCTATTAAGTATTAACTGACCTGGCTGATGATTTGGTGCAGGCTGCTGAAGATAATACGACAAAGTCTCAAGAAAGCAAGGCAACCCCATTCTTTCTCTCCAATAAATCTAGCGAAGGTAATATGGCAATAACTCTTGATTAATTTGTTCAGTTTCCCCTCTAATTTAAGTTATGATGTAGTGGTCGAGACACTTTCCACTATCATTGATACAAGCCAGCCAAAATTCCCATATGAATCTGTTCAGTTTCCTCTGTCTCGAATCTAACAAAAAATATGTACGTTTGTGAACCAATTACTGGCTGAAGCAATGATGGAAATCGTGGAGGAATCAGAGGTGCACATTCTTGCGCAACAACAACTGATCGATGATTTCAGTGTCAGTATAGCAAAGAAGAAAGAACTTGCTCACATGCTTATGGGCGTCATCCGCGCTGAGGTTGCAGATTGTGAGGTTGTCGATCGTTAAGCTCTGTTCATTTATTTGCACTGGCATCAATCTTTGATTGCCCAGTGGATGTAATTTCCTGTAATATATGCTTCGATGTGCTACGTTTTTCCTTTTATGTGTATATTTGCTTAGCGCAGGGTTGCACCCGAGCTTTCTGGGCCAAAACCTCAACTGGCGGCAAACAAGCCAAAATATGCAGTGAAATTAATAACTGGAACAAAGCGACGTGGGCCCTTCTTCTAAGGGAATGGCCCAGGGCCTGTAATGACCCCGTAGTGGGCCTGCAGTTACTAGATGAGCTTTGCCACAGGCAATAATTGTTCCTCTTAGTGGGCTGAAAGTAATAGCTGGGCTTAAATCGTTGTGGGCCTTTGATGGACTATATTTGGCCCTGTCATTCAATGGGCCTTTAGCCATGCAGGAAATTTAGCAGGCCCAAATGTAAGTTAGGCCCAATTAATTGATAGGCCGTTAGAAGGCCCAAATGAAAGGTAGGCCTAATTATTTGATGGGCCCTTAGCAGGCCCAAATCTAAAGTACGCCCAATTAGGTGACGGGCCGTTAGCAGGCTGAAATCTCGATTGGGTTCCAACCGTTGACGGTGTCCTGGACTAGGGGGCACTCACCACATTGTCTCCCGACCAGGTTGGTTGAGCCGAGGACCCCCATGGCGGTTCACTCATGGGCCACTTCGGGCAGCCCATCAGGAATACAAGGAAGATTCCACAAGACTTGGCGCCCAAGACGAGGACTCTCCTAAACCCTAGGCCTCCGGTGCATTATATAAACCGAGGCCAGGCTAGTCGATAGATCATCTGATATTCATTAGAACAATCTCATGGTAGATACATGTACTCTGTACTACACCCCATATGAATACAATCAAAAGCAGGACGTAGGGTATTATCTCTTCAAGAGAGCCCGAACCTGGGTAAAATCATGTGTCCATGTTACCATCGCTCCAAGACGCCTAGCTTAGGACCCCTACTACGAGATATGCCGAATTTAGAACCGACATTGGTGCTTTCATTGAGAGCCTGATGGGTGATCGTCACAGATCGATTGATGATCAGGTGATATTTCTTCAGTTAGATCTATTTTACGTAAATCATGTTTTTCGCAAATCGTTGCTGTCGAGTCATGCTATTTTGTTTGCAGTCAGACCAGGATCTGGAAATTTTTAACGACGGTGGCCGTACCCGTCGTCTGGCGTTACCTCAGATCCGGACTCTGGTGAATTGGCGAAGACGCCCTACCCCACGCGCCGTGGAAGTACCTGAAGAAACGCGCGCATACATCGGCAGCCTAGAGTTGCAGATTTGCTGCGTGGGTCAACGCACAAATTAAAGAAAAAGAAAATGCAGTCTGGCCGGCGGCAATCCAGCCGGGAAGGCGTTGTCAAGCAAGGCACATGGGCCGATCAAATTCAGCTCGGTGGAGCACACACATAAGGGAGATTCGTTCCTTTCCTTTTTTTTTTAATTCAGCTCCTAGTTCGGCCCCTGGTCCTCGGCTACCTTTTCTGAAAAGTGCATAGACCCACAGTACTACTAACCCAATTGACTACTACTACTCCCTCCGTTCCAAAATATAGTGCGGCCGCGCTTCCCGAGGTTCAACTTTGACCATAAATTTAACCAACGAGACCGACTGCGGCGGGAGCAAAAATTATATAATTGAAAACTTCTTTCGAATACGAATTCACTGGTATAATTTTTGCTCCCGCCGCAGTCGGTCTCGTTGGTTAAATTTATGGTCAAATTTGAAGCGCGGAAACCGAGGACGCACTATATTTTGGAACGGAGGGAGTACTAATTTTGCAGCACGGTACCCTAGATTTGGTCAGTAATTCAATTCAGGTACTACTACTCCACGTAAAGATCAAAACCAATCTATTCTTGGTGCTGGTTGATACTAGTTCTGTATAGACCGCTTCCTTTTATTTGCTTCGGTCTGCTACGGTCATCATCGTCAAACATGTTTAGTTTTTCCTAACTATTCGTTTATCACATAAAATTATTACACACAGAATATTTTTTGTTGGTATGTACTCCATTATTTTTGCAGAGATATTCTACCGACGCTCGTACGTGACGTCGGTCCGGCCAGCCTCTCGCCGTCACCTCGGCCAGCCGACCTATGTCGACATCAACCTCGGTGCTTAGGCCATATTTCTTTAATTATTTACTTCACTTAAATTAATTAAGTAGAAGAATTTTTTTTGTTATTACTTTTGGCTTGCACTATTTTATGTGTGCAGGTAATTGACTTTGATTGCGTCACGCGGTCACCTCGGCATGCCGACGTCGTCGTTCCTTCTCCGACGACCAAATTGTGTTGTCACCTTGGCGCGCCACTCTTTGTTGGCATCACCAAGTTGTCGCTTCATCAAACCGACGTCCACCACGCCGACCTATTTTGACATGTCGACTGACGTGGGGGCTCCGGCGTCACCCCGCCGAGCTGCTCCGTCACCTCGGCTGGACTGGAGCCTTCACCATCGCTTCATTAACCTGCTCTGGGGACTTTGTCATCACCCTTCCGACCTACTCTGTCCCCTCGGCTAGACCGGGGGCTTCGCCACGGCACATTGGCAGTTTTGTGCTGTCATTTCATCAAGCCGAGCTCTTCGATCGGCCACCTCAGAACCGGCTTGGGGACGGGAACCTCGGCCAAGCCGAGGACTACGCATCATGTCGGATCTGTCAAAGACCGATACACGTCCTCATCCCGCCGCAAGCTCGGACCGCATCATCAACACCGAGCACATTAACCAGCTAAGTCGCTTTCATGCTCAATTTTTTTAAAATTTTTAATTTTTGTTCGGTTCAACCAAGCATTATATTTGTCTTAAACAAAAAGTTGTTTGTTAAAAACTTAGTTTGTTAAAAGCGTTGTTTGTCAAAAACACTTCTTTTTCCCATGTTAACTAGGGGCTCTTAAATTCATATGAGCCATCTTATAATAAATGTTTTCTTCTTAGTCGTTGCAAAGTCTTTTTCTACCACTCCTTTTTCGACTCGAGTGTGTGGTCAATAGCCGGATGGCCTGGTTTCTCTCTAAAGCCGCTCGGGTCTAGTTCGCTAAACTAGCCTGAGAAGCACTCCGCCTTCGGGAAGGGAGGTTGAAGCCGAAGGCTGACCCACTTGACGTCTAGAGATCGGATGTGACATGATTAAAGCACGACGGAAGCACAAATTAATTTTAAAGACCAATTTTGGATTGGCACAAAAAAACTTGATTTAATTTAAACGTAAAGTTTTTGTGTGAGTTCTTTGGTTTTCTGAGCTTATGGCACTTTTAACCTATTTGTGTGTCTCCAAGCATGACTCTCGCAGTACAACGCCGGGTGCCTTTAAAGCATCGGCAATATCAACGGGGGGCTGCAGCTAGAGCCGAACCAACCAAAAGCCAACCTACCCCATGGAGTCCTCGGCAAAACGCTCTCGGATATTGCTTTATATGCATCGGTTTCGAATTGCGTCTTCGATCAATAGTTGGGTTGCCCGGATCCTGGGCTTACCCTTACGTTCCCCATTGTTCGGCTAAGGGTAAAGGGAGAACCACTGTGATTGTGCTTCCGGTTCAACCGGTCAAGTACCTCAGTGGAGAAAGCCGAAAACTGACTGTCACAATGAGCGTAAACTGGTCAGCGATTCGATGACTGTGTCAAACTATAGATCGATAGAGGTTACTCCGTGTTAAACGATGGGCCTTTCATAAAATTGGCCGAAGTGTTAATGGCTTGACCTCGGCTGACGCCGAACACTAATCGGGGGCTAGTAACTGGCCTCCCAACTTTAAGCTCCTATGACTAAGTGAAAGTTATAAAGCCTACATATCTGATTGCCTCGTTTCCGCTAACACAACCGCCTCCAGGCACCAAGATGTCGGCTAAGGGTTGTCTTGTTATTGCGGAAACACCCTGCGTAGCATCTACAAAGGGGTGGAAGCCGACGATGGGCCACTTTCAAATTATAAACAGTCGCAACGGAGTCAAAATAACATATAGCATAAAGCTACAAATACAGCTTACAAGCTGACTACCACAACATGTGCAAATTCGATCGGCCGGTCAGAAATATTAACCATAAAGGTTGCCTGTGTAAAACAAAGGACTTTCCGATAAGTCGCAAAGCTTGTTTTCATAAAAGTGCTCGGCTTGTCCGAAGTCGCTAATAGAAAAGTAGTTCGGCCGTCTTTGAAAAAACTGCGCAATTCTAACCTCGAGTTTTTGGTATAAGACACTTTAGACATATAAAAGAATCCCATAAACCGTACCAGGGTCTCTTTGAGGCACCTCGGCGCGGTTCGTTCGGGACTCCTGGAGAGTCCAACGTATCCTCAGCATTTGTATTTAATATACGAGCGCTGCCATCCCATAAATCGTTATAAAGCCACAATATGCATCAATTTGACTTAAGATTTTGGCCAAGATGGGTTGCTTGGCTCCTGTGCTTACCCCCTACGTTCCCGATTGTTCGACTAGGGGGTAAAGGGAGCACCTCTATGATTGATACTACCGGGTTATCCGGGTTAGTACCTCAGACTGGGTGAAGCCGAAAGCTAGCAATCTCAAGAATATAATTGGTCGGCAACGACGGAAGTGAAAATCTCGGTTTTTTATAGCCAAATACTTTGGGAATTTCCCCCGAATTAATCTTCACTATTTTCTCCCACTTAGATCGGAGGTGAAATTATATCATTATGGTTAGCATGATAACCTGAGAAAAGGAACCTATAAAGGAACTATTGTTCTCAGAAGATGTTTCTTACATTAAATAGTAATATAACATATCTCTCTGCGTATCTTTGTTTATAAAACCGTATGGCCGAATTGCCTTGTTTTCCATAAATCTTTGCCCTTATAAAGGCTTTATAAAGTAGGAAAACACTCCTCGGCTACTGGCCGAGGAGGTTGAAGCTGATGGTCGGTCAACAAAGTTTGTACAATGCGGATCCGAGCATTAATGATGTAAAGTACTTGGATACATAGAATCATTACACATAAATGCCGACCTTGGCAAACTTGGTTTTCGCTAGGTCCAGCTCCTTTAAAGAGATCTTTATTCTTTTGCCAAGAAGTCTGTGTCAAACTTAACAAAAATTTGTGTCAAACAACTGTCGATCCTTAATTCGGCCACCCGTGACCAAATTAAGGCTCGGGGGCTACTGGGCTTCGCGCTTCTCAATTAAAAGCCATTAAAGGGGTACATTGATCCCCTAATCTGGTGTTCCCACCCAACTAGTGGCTCGGGGGCTACTGCATTGACGATTCAATGCAAAAAATTCAAAGTGCAAAAAAGTTTTCGAGGAGATTATGATCCTCAGGTTGGTCGGCTGCACCCGACTTGAGTCTCGGGGGCTACTGCACGCCGCGTTGCTATTCCTAAAAGTATGCTGCCGAGCAAGGAATTGATCCCCAGGCCGATTTCGTGAATCTACCTGAGTCTCAGGGGCTACTAGGATCAGCGGTTTTATTTTATCCTTCAGGTGCATCCCGGATTTTAGGCCAACACGCACCTTGAGGGCTACTGACGATACATCTCGGTAGTATATAAATTGCGCCGATCGGAAATAAATTCCGCAAAAAACAGCCCGAGACCGAGGTGGTGCACCACCTCAGAAGCAGTCCGGCATAAAGCTCGGCTGCGAGTGACTGGCTCCATAGAGAACTTTTTCGGCGTTAAGCTCAGATAACCTCCTTCAAACTTTGTCAAAGACGAGGTACTCTATGCCTCCTCGGATGCAGTCCGGCGTTGGAGCTCGGCTGCAAGAAGACACCTCGGATGCAGTCCGGCGCTGGAGCTCGGATGCAAAGAGGACACCGCCACGCTGGAAACACTTCGAACCCGAGGTGTGGCGTAAAAAATAACGAGGAATTGATAAAGGCCGAGAACTTAAAGGATTCCTCGGATACCCGACGTATGAACTCTTCGGATACACCTCGGCGATCCTCAAGATCGGAGATAGGAAGATTTGTTGAACCAGTTTTCAAGACCGACGACCGAAGACGAAGAACAGTTCAAAAGAACCGAGGGGCATCCCCAACTTGAAGACCGGTTCAGGGGGCTACTGTCGGTGTCCTGGACTAGGGGGTACTCACCACATTGTCTCCCGACCAGGTGGGTTGAGCCGAGGACCCCCATGGCGGTTCACTCATGGGCCACTTCGGGCAGCCCATGAGGAATACAAGGAATATTCCACGAGACTTGGCGCCCAAGACGAGGACTCTCCTAAACCCTAGGCCTCCGGTGCATTATATAAACCGAGCCCAGGCTAGTCGATAGATCATCTGATATTCATTAGAACAATCTTGTGGTAGATACATGTACTCTGTACTACACCCCATATGAATACAATCAAAAGCAGGACGTAGGGTATTATCTCTTCAAGAGAGCCCGAACCTGGGTAAAATCCTGTGTCCATATTACCATCGCTCCAAGATGCCTAGCTTAGGACCCCTATTACGACATATACCGGATTTAGAACCGACAACAGTGGAAACGGGCCTACGGGCCGTTAGCAGGCCGAAATTGATTAAAATTACTGCTTGGCCCATTTCGATGTTGGGCCGTTAACAGGCCGAAAGCCATTCGGGCCATAAGTGGGCCCATATACAAAACAGGCCTTTAACAGGCCGAAAGTCATGTCGGGATGGAATTGGGCCATGGAAACATGGGCCACTAATAGGCCGAAAGTCAGGTTGGAATGTAAATGGCCCAACTATGGTTTGGGCCGTTAACACGCCGAAAGGTACACCGGGCTGGAAGTTGGCCAAATCCCAAATGGGCCTCTAAAAGGCTGAAATACGTACCACCAGGAAATTGGCCCATGCCTATAATGGGCCTATAATGGGCCGAAAGTCGTATAGCCTGGAAATTGGCCCATCTCTATAATGGGCCTCTAACAGGCCGAAAAAACCTCGGCCGGCAAATGAGCCCAAAGACATAGCGGGGTGTTAACGGGCTGGAACAGACAATGGGCCGCAATGGTGTCAAATCGTGAACGGGCCATTAACGGGCCGAATTGGAATATCTCTTATGGGCCATTTTTGTAAATGGGCCAGACGAAAGTATGCCATAAATGGGCCGGCCCGCTTATTTTGACTGGGCCGGCCTTTTAAACCTCAATGGGCCACTGTTGGGCCATGCCATGTGTAACATTTCCATAGGCCCGTCTCGTCCATTGGAGGAATGACCTCTGTCGCCAAGCTGAGCTGACACGTGGTTCCTTGGGCCAATGAGAATTTTACACGTGGAAAATCCCCATTGGTCCGAGCTGTTAACGGGTTATCGGATCCAAACCGGAACCCGATAGCTTAACGGTGACCTGTTACGGTGGATGCCACGTGTCGGTCACCCTTGACGAAAACACTTCCATGACGCGACATTTATCGTAATGGAAGTGGAAAATTCCGTGATGATAATTTCAGTATTGTCATGGAACACTTCTACGACAACACAGGTATGACTATCTTGATTCTATCATAGAATTATCATGGATGTACATGCATGACAGAAAACTTGACCTACCATGACAAAGATGTATCATGACGGAAGTATTTTTTTGTAGTGGCACCACCTATCGGAACCACGCCAAAAATCATCGTGTCTTCATTGCGTTTGAAATCTCCAAACCCTTCCTTTACTTACATGTGCAATGTTTTATTTTCCGCTGCTACACTCGTAGAATTGCATGTGTAGGGTGATACTTGACTTGGTGTATTTGCTAAAATCTGCCCACAACTAAAATTGGGAAAAGGATAGATTTTATTTTGTCAAGTAGTCTAATCACCCCCCCTCTAGACATACTTTCGATCCTACACTATAGCACAACCTGAGGTAGCAGCCGCTGAGTATGAGATTAAACCTAACTTAGTTTCCATGGTTCAACAGGACCAATTTGGAGGCTCTGCTTCTGAGAATGCTGGTATGCACTTACACAATTTCAATGAATTGTGCAACATGACACGCATAAAGGATTATGATCCTGACGCTCTGAAATTGCGTCTATTTCCTTTCTCTTTGAGAGTAAAAGCTAAAGAATGGCTTCTTGCACTACCTAAGGGCAGTATTACTTCTTGGGCAGATTGTTGCAGTAAATTTTTATCTAAGTTTTGTCCACCTGCAAAGATTACGTAATTACGTTCTCAGTCCATAGGTTTGCCCACCTGCAAAGATTATCTAAGTTTTGTCCACTAGCGCTTGCGTGGGATAGAATGAAGGAAGCCATAAGAAACTGTCCCAATCATGGAATGGAGGAGTGCTTAATCCTTCATATGTTTTATAATGGCTTAAATCATATGTCAAAAACTATGCTTGATACAGCTGCAGGAGGAACAATAATCATGGGAAAGCCCATAGAAGATGTCAAGAAACTACTAGATGATATGCAAGAGAACCATGCCCAATGGCATGTTGAAAGAACCACCACCAAAAGGGTGAATGCCATGGAAGAAAGTAACACGGATTTGACAGCCAAGCTTGAAGAACTTATCTCCGTCATAAAAGGTAAAGAAGAGGTAAACGTAAATGCCATCACTAATGAAGAAACTAGTGATGTGAATTTTATTGCTCGTAATAGCTACAATACTAATTGGAAAAATAATGGTTATGCTCCTAGACTTTCTTATCCTAGTAATGGAGGAGCATCCAACAATTTTAGTGGAGCGAATGGTAGCAATAGAAATACTCTGGAAGAAACTCTTAAAATTTTTATTGCTAGTCAGACTGAGCAGAATGAAAACTTCAAGAATATCTTGAAGAATCATGATAACTTACTTGGTCAATTGACCAGTAAGGTTGTTGGATTAACAAATGATGTGCATGTACTTTAAGGAAGATCCAAGAATATGGAAGCACAAGTGGCTAAAATAGCAGAGAGCCAAACACTAATTTTGCCTAAGTTTGCAGGTAAACCGGAGCCTAACTCGGTTGAAGAAGTGAAAATGGTGAGAAGCAATGAAGAGAAGGCTGAAGTACTTGACACAAGCCATGTGCCAGAGTACAATTATACCGTTGCAGATTTTGTGAAGATGATATTGATGAAGTATCCACTACCGGAGGTAACTAATAATGAAGCATATAATGTCTTTGTTGAACAAGTCGCTGTCAAGGTACGTGAACTTGATGATGAAAGGAAAAAAGCTCTACAGTAAGTTACCAGCTAAGCAAGAAGATGCTTTTGAACCTACTATAGAAATTGAGATAGGATTGAATAACTTCAGTGCCTTATGTGATCTAGGGGCAAGTGTTTCCACTATCCCCATATCTGTTTATGATAGTCTCAATCTCGGTCCTTACGCTAATACCGAGATCATTTTGAATATGGCTAATTCTACTTTTACTCAGGCAGTAGGCATTAAGCATGGTGTTATTGTTCAAAATAACGATTGCCTTGTCATGATTGATCTTGTCATAGTAGATATGCCTGAAGATCCAATTGCTCCTATAATTCTCGGTAGACCTTTTCCAAGGACTATCAAAGTTGTGATAAATCTGTTTGAGGGAAATGTTAGATTTGATTTACCAGCTAAAGATCCTTTTGTGAGACATTTCCCCAGGAAAAAAGAAAATGAAGACCTACTCAGGAGAAGGCGTCATCGTGAATGCCAGAAGCTATGGTCTCGGTATGTTTGCACCACCTTGATCACCACTGCGGTCGAGCTAACCGACCAAAAACAAGCGCTTCGTGGGAAGCAACCCACGCGAATAAAGTAGACAAGTAAGTTTTTATTTTTGTTTCAATAAAAGAGTGATTGAAGTTCTATATGAAGAAGTAAGTTTGGAAGAGTTGTTCTGTGAAGGCTTTGCGATGTGCAAATGGAATTATGTGTTGTATCGATGTTTGGATGCCTGGAAATATGTCTATGTATTGTTTTGGAACTAACCCCGTGGGAGAGCAGAGAAAAAGAGGAGTTTTGAAAGCAACAGATCAAAAGACGGCCTTCAAAATGACCACGAGTGGTCGTACGGACGGTCGCATGGCCTGCTAGAGGTTCCAATGCAAAACAACCAGAGACAACATGGAGAAAGATGGCGTTTCAAACGGGCACAGGTGCCCGTTCGAGCGGTCGTTTTACTTCTTCACAGAAACGAATAAAAATTCCAGAGCGTTCGACGGCGTTCCAAACGGGTGCACACGCCTGTCCGAGCGGTCGTTTGACACCTTGGACCAGAAGAAGAAAAGAATAGAACGAACGTCGCCATTCCAAACGGCCGCCGCCACCCATTTCAGCGGCCGTTTGATATGAGCATAGACGCAGGTAAGTCATCAAGAAGAACGACGGCGTTCCATGCGGGCACTTGTGCCCGTATGAGCGGTCGTTTCGTGTCCTGGCAGCCACAATAAGCCCGAGGAAGAAGGTGAATCTCCCCCATCTCTCTCTTTTCTTCTTCTTGTTCTTCCAAACCTCTCCAAACCCTAGCAAACCTTCGCTCGATCTCTCTACTCATTCGATTTCAGTTCAAATCCTTCCGTGTGATCAATCTACGGTATATTGTAGGATCTAAAGTATGTCTAGAGGGGGGGTGATCAGACTACTTGACCAAATAAAAACTTAACCTTTTCCCAACTTTAGTTGTGGGCAAGTTTTAGCAATTCTACCAAGTCAAGCAACACCCTACACATGCAAGTTTAAGAGTAGTGCAGCGGAAAGTAAAGACTTTGCATATGAACATAAAGGAGGGATCAGAGAAATCAAACACAATGAAGACATTGAGATTTTTGGCGTGGTTCCGATAGGTGGTGCTATCGTACGTCCACGTTGATGGAGACTTCAACCCACGAAGGACAACGGTTGCACGAGTCCACGGAGGGCTCCACCCACGAAGGGTCCACGAAGAAGCAACCTTGTATATTCCACCATGGCTTACGTACACAAAGGACTAGCCTCACTCGGGTAGATCTTCATGAAGTAGGCAATTTCCTTACCCTTACAAACTCCTTGGTTCAACTACACATGATCTTGGAGGCTCCCAAGTGACACCTAACCAATCTGGGAGGCACCACTCTCCAAAAGGTAATAGACGGTGTTGTTGATGATGAACTCCTTGCTCTTGTGCTTCAAAAGATAGGTTCCCCAACACTCAAACACTCTCTCACAGATTTGGCTATGGTAGGAGAAGGATTTGAGTGGAAAGCAACTTGGGGAAGGCTAGAAATCAAGGTTCAAATGGTTGGATTGGAATCTCTTGATCTCAACACATGAGTAGGTGGTTCTCTCTCAAAAAATGAATGGTGGAAGTGTAGGTTTGTTCTGATGGCTCTCTTAGAGAGCAGGTGGGGGTGGAAGGGTATAATTAGGCAGCACCAATAATCCAACCGTTACAAGCTTTTTGACTCAACTCGGTGACACGGATCAGAAATATCAGTGAGACCAACCTGTGTAAAAGGCTTGACCGTTAGGTTTTTCGGTGAGACCGAACGGAACGACTCGGTGTGACCGTAGTGCAATGGCTATGGCAAAACTTCATCTCGGTAATTCCGATCGTTTCAACTCGATGACTCCAAAGTGAATCGATAGCATTACAGAAACTTGGTCATGCCATCTCGGTGACACCGAGATCCATATCAGTTGTACCGAAACGATAGGGTTTGGCATGTGACAATGTACGGGGTCATCTCGGTGGGTCCGGATGGGGAGTTTTCGGTGGGACCGAGATGGACTTTTAGGATTTGGATCGATGGGTTTTGGAGAATGTGGTTGAGGGTTTTGGAGCAATATCTTCAAGCACTTGAGCAACAAACTCATCATCAAAACCTCATCCCCTTTTAATAGTATTGGCTTTCCTATAGGACTCAATGTGATCTTGGATCACTTAACCAAAAATGTAGAGTCTTGAAGCTTTGCCAATCCATGTCTTTAGCATTTTGAGGGGTCCATAATTACTAGTCCTTGCCATGCCAACATTGAACTTCCTGAAATCTTATCTTGCATAGGCATTAGTTCAATGACTTATATGTTGTTATTAATTACCAAAACCACCCGGGGATTAGTTGCACTTTCATATGTTTCTCCTCCGATCCCCAAGTTATTTTTCGCGAATCCATGTTCTACATGCCTAGCATTGCCATGACTAGGAGATGCATATTTTTGATTCAAATTTGAGTTTGGCTTGGATTCGTTGATGTTTTTAGAGGAGTATGATGTTATGACTACCGTAGGATCAATATTGTTTAAATGTATTGGACTGAATTTTTTTTTATAGATGTTTACGTGGAGGTCTTCTTGCGTACGCGGTGCTTCGTGTTCATCCACCGCACCACCACAACAAGTTTTCACCCAGGGGATCGTCTTCACTGACCGTGAAGCAAGTAGAAAGTTTAGGCAACTAAGCTCAAGGAAGATCAAAGCAACCAAGTGGGCTTGTGCGACAACACTCACCAAGCTAGGTATTACCAATGATTTAAATTTGCTTTGTCATAATGCTGGGTTGCACCATTTTGTTTATCAGGGATGTGAGACATATGAACGCATGACGCTTGATTTTCTTAGAACTCTCTCGCATAATGTTGGTTTGATGCCCAATGCATATGAGGAGGAGAGGATCACTTTCTGTCTCCGACGACGAAGAGGAGCAGCCCCAAGAGCAGCAACAACAAGGAGACTACACCACCTACGCGGACCTCAACAGCCTCTAGGGCTCTATCCAAGATATGATCGACCTCGCCGAGTCTCTTCGAGGCACGTCCACCTACATGAACATGAACTTCTCCAACTGGAGCCAAGGATGGGCTGCTGACCAACCGCCGCAATGATCTCACCGGTTTGGGCTTGCAAAAGCCTAAGCTTGGGGGAGGTTATCACCACTTCTACATCAAGATGTGGCGGTATTTGAATAATTTGTGATGAGGTTGTACTTAAGCTCGAGGAGCTTCAAAACACTCGTGTTGGTTTGTTCCAATACTTTGCTTTTATTTGCTTTTGCCTTTTATTTTTCTTTTGCCTTTCGATTTTTTGGTTGCAAGTTAGTTTTCAAGAACCCAAAAACCAAAAAAAATAGAATAAGCTTTGCTTTACTCTTGTTCTTAACCTTGCCCTTTGGAGTTCGTTTGCATTTTGTTTTCAGAGGAGTTGATCAACGCCGGACAACGAGGAATGCAAGAGTAAGGAAGAGAAGTGTGTAAATTCACAACCGTGAAGGTATCCTATGACCCCGTCTTTTGCACTTGAAATACTTAGAGTAGATGTAGTAGTAGTGTGTGTGATTTGTGTAGATGGGAGTAAGTCTTGATAGTTAAGACAAAGGTTTTGTTCTAGTAGCTGAAATAATTTTGTAGCCTTTGTTCTGTTTAGTTTAGACAACCAAGACTTGCCGTCGGACTGTTTTTAAATGAAATGATATTAAGCAAGAATAACTATGCACAAGAGAAAGTCTTTCAAGACTTGGGAGTTGAGAAAATTGTAGTGGACGTGATGTTTGAATTGCGCAACCCCATGTTGTTAATTTTAATAGACTTGATAGCACTTACTTGAAGGGTGAATGAGATTATGCCAAAAATCTGTGTTTTATCACATGGTGCTTCAGCTCCTTGCTGGTGCCATGGCCCGCTACTCTATGCACGTGTACGTGTGTAAATGTGGCTTCGTCACCTTTCTTGATATTATGCTGAGGACTCCGCTGGCCAATGAACGATCCAGGAAGAGCTGTAGCTCAGATTTCAACTATGAGTTTGTTACCATACGTAGTGGCAACACTACAAACGCATATTATTCGGCTTTCTCTTGAAATGGTGTGTATTTGGTAAATAAAGGGGACTGATCAAAAGAGCTCGAAAGAGACATGTATCAAAGGTTCATAGTTCCCAAACGTTAAGCCACAACGAAAACCTATGCATGATCACTTAGTTGTCATAATCCCTTCACGTGACAATCAAAGTTCCAGCAAACAATGATTGAAATAAATTGCTTGAGAGCCTTGAGGAGGAAATGATTTTGGGTGTGCTTAAGAGCATTAGAGCATCATATTTTCCTACATGCCTTTCACTCCCTAACCTATGTTTATTGGCTCTATCAAAAGAAAACTCTTCCGTGCAAGCAAGTGTTGTCTAGAATAAATAGAATAGAGTGTTGCAAGGTTGTTTTATCTAGTAGATCAAGAACTTTGTGTTGATTATCTATGCTTTACTAGCACCTGTACTATAACCACGCCACCGCTACAGCTATGCTAAGTTTTCAGGTAAAGAAGCGGAGGGTTATCTTGGCGTACCGATCGTAAGTGAACCAAAACCTTCTCGTTATTTCGGTTTAAACAACTGAGTTCCTTATGATTCGGATTTCTCTTTATGTTCCTCGAGGACGATCAAGTTTAAGCTTGGGGGAGTTGATGAGTGATATTTTTACACTCATTTCACCTTTGTTTAAAGCCAGAAATTTCATTTAAAAAGAGATATTCGCTCCGATATTGCTACTAATGACTAATGAATGCAAAGGATTCCACAAATCCTCTCTTTGATGTGTTTCCACAGGAAATGGGCTAAAAAGGGAAGAAATCACGTGTGAAACTGGAAGGGAAGGAGATTGGAGGAAGAAGGAATCAACAAGAGGCGTTTATGTGAAAACATCACAAAAGACTGCGTTCCATACAAGCGCACACGCCCGTATGCCATGGATTTCAAGGAAGATCATCCACCTGAACAACTTTTATTAAAGGGACCCCGTCGAAATGTCAACATTGCCTCTAGGTATAGCTAGAAGCCACTCTTTTGCTTTTCCTGTCAAGGTGAAAGGAAATAGATGCAACTTCAAAGCGTCAGGGTCATAATCTCTAATGCGTGTCATATTGCACAATTCAGTAAAATTATGCAAGTGCATACTGGCATCTTCGGAAGAGGAGCCTCCAAATTGGACTTATTGAACCGTAGAGACTAGGTTCGGTTTTATCTGATACTCAGCGGTAGCAACATCAGGTTGTGTTATGGGTTCACGCACGAAGTTATTGCTAGGAGTAGCAAAACTTCCAAGATTACGAGCCATGGTAATCTTTTTGGGGTTTTCAACTAACAAGACTTGCAAAAAAAGTAAAACTAAAATTGAAACTATAACTTTAACAAAAACTCTAAACACAAAGACTAGGAACACTCAACTGCTCCCCGGCAACAGCGCCAGAAAAAGGATTGATTACTTCCTTTGGTGATCCGAAAATGGAGCAGAAAGGAGTCTTGCCTATTTCCCCAGAAGTGACCTTGAGTTATCAAACCCACGGGAGGAAGGCCCCCTTGAAGCTAGGGTCTCAAGCAAGCTTTTGTTAAAGAACAATTCTAGCTTTTGGCCGGATAAAAATCAAACAAACTGAAGGGGAACCCTTATAATAAAAATAGACATGGGTATGAGGTCTTAATGCTTACAACCATATATTTTTGTTGGGACCAGATATGATCTTAATTTGTGCGCTGAAAGTCACCCATCGAGATGTGCTTGTTACGAACCGAAGTGGGGGGGGTGTCCAAATTATGTCTTGACCGGCACTAGTCCTGCATCAAGAGTCAGTTGTCCAACTGAAGGCCCTATCCGTCTCACGGGGTTGCCTCGATAATTAAGATTGCAATAATCAGATAAGAGCTTTGGGCATTTGATGACTACACCTCTTGAATCCCCAGAGATGGGATCCATGTTACCGTACTAAATCTTTCAGTCATAGGTGTTCAGAATAACACTTCATGATCTCCCTACCCTTAGCCTCCTTGTGACTCGCTCTCCATGATCCTGGGTACCTGCAGGGATGAAGAACGCGAAAGAGACACGAGACATCTACAGAACAATTTTATTTCACACATACGAGATTTTAATTCCAAGCCCTTCCATTGATCCCCACAACAAATATATCAGGTTGCAAGGCTCCTGCCTCAACCCATACCATACCAAACTACTCACACATGGAGATCAGATCACACGAAGAACACATCATAGAATACATCATGAAGGTAGATTGATTGATAATATGTCTTACAATGGATGTCGTGTGTGATACACGATTACAAGCATGATCTAGTGGAAGAAGAACTATGGTGGTGGTGGAGATGGTGTCTATGGAGATGGAAATGGCGGTGGCTAGGGTTGATGAAGATGGGATGAAGATGACTCTGTTCTGCTTCGCACACAGGTTCTTCTGTTAACATTTTGACTTCGACCCCTTTATAAAAGTTGTTCAGGTGAACGAGGAGCCTCGGTTTTCACGCCATACGACCGCTCATACAAGCGCTCGCGGTCGCATGGAGCGTCATCTTTTTTACTGGAATTGCTGGCTCGCCTTCTCCTAATTTCTTCTATCTCCTCCTTTACTCCTTTCCATGTTCTCACTTGATTTCATCCATATTTAGCCCATTTCCTGTAGAAACACAATAAAGAGAGGATTTGTGGAATTCTATGCATTCATTAGTCATTAGTGGCAATATTGGAGCAATTATCTCAGTTTTAATGAGTAGATTTGAGGAGGACACCGAGAGTCCTCGGAGGAGCCTAAGCTGATTTTCTCAACTGGCGCCAAAGACAGGCCCTTCGGGGCATCGTGAGCTTTCCTTAGACGTTTGAAGGTTTGAGGAGGATCCAACTCATCGGCATTCTATGATGCCGTCCTCTCCCTCTTCCCACCTTGGGAGGAGCGGACCCCGCTGGATTCCTCCCGCTGCTCGGAGCTGGAGCCGGACTCTGAGCCCTGCTAGGTTTCTTCAAGAGCATCCGAGGTACTACCTCGGATGGCCAGGTTCTTTGCCCTGGTCTTCTTTGTCCACTTCTTCTATTTGGTCTTAACTGGGACCTCGTAGGGGTCTTCGGCCAGCAGCCCCTCCAGCACAATACTCACGGATTCTTCCCGTTGAGGTGCCGGGGACTTGATTGACCTGGCACGTGTGCGCTAGTCCTGCAAAATAAACATGTAAAGCCGAGCATTTAGATCAAGGATGCAATGGAAACTTAAGTAGCAAATCAAAGTGTGGAAAAATAAAATTACCTCGATAGCAGGGCATGCGCGATAGTAGCCAGAGTCGTCCCCTTCGGTCTAGAACTCATTGTTCTTGATGTTGAAGAGGATCTTCAACATCCCGCCGAGGTCCTTCCCTCGGAATAAGTTCCAAACTACTGAGTCCTCGCCCCCGGCGCATACCTCCATAGAGGAGATGCTCGGGAGCATCACGTGGATCACATCCACCTGGGTGACGCCCTCATTAACAATGTCCTTTACTTAGCTCTAGAGTTCGGCCACCTCCTCCAGGTTCCCCCAGTCTAGGGCATTGGTGGTCCAAGAATGCAGCCTCCTCAGAGGCGCGGCCAAGAAGGCAGGGACCCTCTCTTGGCCTCCCGATGGCACATCGGCCATATAAAATCATTCCTCCTACCATTTCTTCACCGTTTGAATGAGTTTGCCCTTTGGCCAGGGGGCCTTGTTGAGTTTCCTAATCATGGCCCCTCCGCACTCTGTCGGATTGGGGTCGTTGCTGTGCAGCTAGATGTGGAACAACTTCAGCCAGAGCCCGAAGTGAGGCTCGATACGGAGGAAGGCCTCAAAGAAGGTTATGTAGGTGGCTATGTGGAGCACGGAATTGGGGGCCAGGTGGTGGAATTGGAGCCCATAAAAATATAGCAGGCCTCGAAGAAAGGGGTGGATTGGGAAGCCGAGACCTCGGATGAGGTGAGAGACAAAGACGACCCACTCACCCTCCTGAAGAGTTGGGATCCTTGAAGCCAGGTAGATCTCGTCCCCTACCAGGGGCGAGTGGCATTTGAGCAAGCCTTGGGGCGGAAGTTAGCCGCTCTCCTTGAGCTCGGCGATGTTGCCCATGGTGATGATGGAAGGCATCTGTCGGAAGTCGGGCTCCGGGGACCCAAAGGTTCGAACACTTGGGTGAGCTCGTTCTACCACTTCGTCTCCTACCACGGCTAAGCGACGGCGAGGCTATGGCGAGAGCGCGCTAGCGAGGGACAGACCGTGGACTCAGTGGTTTACCCAGGTTCGGGCCACCTTGCGGTGTAAGACCCTATTCCTGCTTGGTTGGTATTGCTCTGGTACAAGAGAGAGTACAAGGTCGAGGGTGATGGAAAATGGAGTCGATCCCCTCTTCTACAATGGCTGATCTGCCCCCCTTATACCCGCATCGGTCCTCTTCCCCCTTGAAACTTAGGCGGGAAGGGCTACCACACTTGGCGGGTTTTGAAAGGGGACAGGCGCTCAGGCTATCCTGACTAAAGGCGGTCTTCGCCTGCCAAAGCGTGATCCATGACGCGCCGCTGGGCTTGGTGATGACCTCCGCCCTGCGCGCCCGCCGTCTTGGTCTTCTTTCGCCGACCGGGCAACCTTTGGGGTTGCTTTGGGGAGTAGATATCTGGCCCTGCTCCCTTAACACAAAGGAGGAAAGCATCTTCATCCGCGCCTGCTGGCGTGGCCTCTGTCGCCGCTCGTCGCCGCACGCGTCACCCACGTGATGGGCCCCAGACCGCATGGCTCCGCTGAACGGCCTTCGTCCCGTGCGCCCTCGGGAGGGGGCCGGCCTGCGGGGCCCACGCCAGGCGTTGCGCCCTGGGCCAAAGGCAGATGGGCCTGGATACCCCGGGTTCCATGGGCCCGACAGCATCCACACGCCTCTTTTGCTTGCGGTCTTCTCCTCGGCCGCCTGGCAGCTGGACTCTTCCCCTTGCCAACCATCTTCTTGAGGTTGGGGGGATTGGGTTAAGAGGATCAAAGGTGGAGATGCGTCGCTGGGCTATGGGTGCTGGAGCTCGAGAAGTCTTAGGAGCTGGTGGGGGCAAGGAAGCGTGAGATGAATTGGATTCACCCATTCCTTTTTATAGCCTAGTAACAATACCAAGGGGCACCACGCCGCATAGTAAATCCGTTGGTTTCCAATAAGACATGTAGTATATGTGTGCGAGTTTCAAGGGATTTCGTTGATGATGCTGCCAAAAATCCGGAGCACGATCCCTTTATCGATGGGAAGTGACAATGGAAAAGGCCTCGAGCCGTGGTAAATTCGGCTTAATGGCTATTGATGGGACCTCTCGGTTGCATAGTAAGTGATGGCGGTTCAGTTTTCGGGAAAAAGCTGTTAGGGCAAGACCCAATCATCCCGTTGCTCTCACATGACGACCCTTCGCCGTTAAGCTAAATGGGTCTTCGGATCCGATAAAAGAATACATGATTTTCGTAAGGGGCCTTGTTAAAAGACGCCCCAATTACCTAAAAAATATCATTGCTCGGGTTTACACATGGATGCAGTAAAAGAGGAAGCCGAACATGAAAGGTTAATAAGGGATTAGGATCCCGAGGAGTCCTCGGATATGAAGCTAATTTGGAAGATCAAACTCACCTACGAAGCCGAAGACCAAGAAGATGAAGCTGTCCCGAGGAGTGATCCACGGTCCTCGGCTTGAAGACTAGTTTAGGGGTGACTGACGGTGTCCTGTATTAGGGGGTACTCACCACATCGACCTATCATTCGTGGGTCGGGCCGAGGACCACCGACTACCGAAGAATGGGCCATGCAAGCTATGGCCCTCGGCGTACTCAAGATGGAATCCTTTGAAGACTTGGCATACACTTCAAGGCATATTCAAATATTCGAAATGTTTATCTCCAGATGCAACTGGCCATGTGTAACCCTAGGTACCCCTCGGTCCCTATATAAGCCGAGGATTTTATCTGTAGAGGCAAGGTTAGATTCATTCATATGATCTCGAGGTAGATCATCCTTTACTTTGTACCCTATCCACAATCAATACAATACAAGCAGGACGTAGGGTTTTACCTCTTTGAGAGGGCCGAACCTGGGTAAATATTGTGTGTCTCTACTTCCTGTTACCATCAAGCCAATATCACCAACTCGGGAGCCCCTACCTGAGATCTGCCGGATTTAGCTCCGACGGGGGTCCCGAGCTAGTGATCTCGGCTTGATGGTAACAGGATATAGGGAGACACAATAGTTACCCAAGTTCGGGCCCTCTTGAAGAGGTAAAACCCTACTTCCTGCTTGTATGGTATTGATTGTGGATGCGGTACAAAGTACAGGATGATCTACCTCGAGATCGTATGAATGAATCTAACTTGCCTCTACTGACCTAAACCCTCGGCTTATATAGGGGCCGAGGGGTACCTAGGGTTACACATGGTCGGTTACATCTAAAGATAAACATGCCAAATATTTGAATATGCCTTGGAGTATGCGCGAAGTCTTCGGAGGATTCCATCTTGAGTACGCCGAGGGCCATAGCTTACGTGGCCCATTCTTCGGTTGTCGATGGTCCTCGGCCCAGCCCATGAATGATAGGCCGACATGGTGAGTACCCCCTAACCAGGACACTGTCAAGCCCAGGCTGCCGCAACGGGCTAGTCTTCGGCACCCGTGGAGCAGATCAGCTTGGACTCCTTCGAGGAGTCTCACCGTCTCCGCGAATGCCCAGCCGCCCATAGGTAAGTGGTAACAAACTCACGTGGATCGGTAAGGTGTTATAAGCCAAGAATTCTTATTGTTGTGTTTCTTCCTTTTACAGGGCACAGTGCGATTTGCCGGACGAGGACTTCGGCGATGGCCTTCCGAGGCCTTCGCTGGCCATGAGCTCCTCTGAAACGGCGCCCAATCGCTCCCTTACCCAAATCGGGTTAGGGGAGGTTAGGTTGCACCCTCCTCCCCAGGCATCTGGTGCCTGGGAGGAGATTAATGTTCCCATGGCCGAGGTTCAAACCTCGACCATGGAGAAAAGTACCGAGGACTCGACGTTTAGTCGCCCGACCTCCCGGCCCACATGGTTCACAGGCCACGGGACCAACAAGGGATGCCCCCTCCTCTGTCAACCGAGGATGGGGCTTCGAGGTCAGTGCCTTAGATGCTCGTCCACGGAGGGGCCAAGTTGATGGAGCGCCAGCAAGCGATGGAGGCAGCTTTGAACAACTCCTCCGTCCTTCCCGACCACCGTGCCCTTCTTGGCACGGCTTTAACCCAGTTTTTGTCCGCCGAAGCTGGGATCCTGGAGGCATTCCTCGGCCTAGCTAAAGGCTTTGAGGTACGTTTTTACATTATACATTTCCTGTTTATTTTATGGTTCGAATAATATGCTAGGTATAACCAGTAGCCCTCAAGGAGGATGCCAAGGCATCGTCCGAAGACACAACAAAATATTATTTTGAGCTTTAAACAATCATGTAAATTGTTTTGAAATTGCTTGAAGTCGCACTTACAGTAGCCCCCGAGCCTTGAGTCAGTTTACCGAACTGGCTTGAGGGTCGATATACTTGATGCTTTTGAAGTTTCTAATGATCGCGAATATGCAATAGCCCCCGAGAATCGTGTTAGCTCGAAAAGAGCCAACGTGAGACACTACAAAAAAACACTTCCGTGATGATACGTGTTTGTCACAGTAGGTCACGTTTTCTGTCAGGCATGTACATTCGTGACGATTTTATGACAGAATCAAGATAGTCATACCTGTGCTGTCGTAGAAGTGTTCCATGACAATACTCAAATTATCATCACGGAAGTGTCCACTTCCATGACGATAAATGGCATGTCATGGAAGTGTTTTTGTCAAGGGTGACCGACACGTGGCATCCACCATAATGGGTCACCGTTAAGCTATCGGGTTCTGGTTTGGATCCGATAACCCGTTAACAGCCCGGACCATTGGCTATTTTCCACGTGTAAAAGTCTGATTCGCCAACGGAACCACGTGTCAGCTCGTCGTCGCGACAGGTGTCATCCATCCAATGGACGAGAGGCGCCAATGGAACTGTGACACATGGCATGGCTCAACAGTGGCCCATTTAGGTTAAAAATGCCGGGCCAGTCAAAATAAGTGGGCCGTCCCATTTATGGCCAACTTGCATCTGGCCCATTTACAACCACGGCCCATACGAGTTCGGCCACACTGGTGCAGCGACCTGCTATACAAATGGTTTTTACCCCTTTCCGCGATAGAGTTTTAAACTGTCGCCTTGCTTGTGTGTGCGATAAGGGGGTCTTCCCACACGACCCAGAAACCGTCGGCGATAGGGAGCACGCAAGCATACATTTCGCAGAACTAAGCGTATGTGATGCCCGCATCTTTCCCAAACGCTCCATCCTTGCTACTCGTGTGTGCTCGCATTACCATCGTACTCGGTATTCTGTGGTGCAACATTTACGATGCTCACCCCACCACAAACAGTTCACAATTGTACACTGTATGCGAAGCTTGACTATATCCCACACATTTGTATGTACATAAATGTTTGAGATGTATAAAATGTCCCAAACGATTTATCCGTATTACCCATGTCGGATGAAGGCCTATCGCACGCGTTCTTCTATGAGCAAACATTTACGATGCACGCGACATGATAAACAATTCATAATTGCCTACTGTGTGTGATAAGGTGACATTCACAAACATTTATTAAGAAGGAACTGTGTGTACTGATGTTGTTAATCTCACATGTTTTTTCTTGTCTGATCGTGTGTGCAGTAGAGTTTCATCGCACACGTACTAATCTGAGAAACATGTCTGATCTTGACGTTTATCACAAATGTTTTGCTTTCGCAAACCGTGTGTAGTGTAATGGCCTGCAGATCATAATTTATCCCTAATTTAATCCCTGCATTTAAAATTCACAGAATGTGAAGTTGAAACAGATTTTCAAATACAAGTTCAAGGACGAATGCATAATTTGATCCACAGGTACATATACTGAAGAACCACAGAAGCAACAAGTAAAGAATGATGAACCACAGTCGTACTAAATACTGTAAAGATAGAGGTGGAAGACATTCTGGTTGCTGGAGAAGGTGAAGCGGAATGCCCATATTGTGCCCTCCTCCATGCCTAATGCGCGCACGACTCTAGGCCAACCCCTTGTAATGGCCGCCCGCTCATCCTTCACTGTCTTCATTAGGACTTCTCGATGCTCATTGTAGTCTCGATGAAATACTTTAACCTTCATTGCATGTCCACCAATCATGTACTTTGCGAGGTAATCTTGAGTAAACTGCTTTGGTAACCACTGCAAATGAAAAAGATCCAGACATTGTTGTCTAACAACTCATTATGGGCAGTAAAAAGAGAAGGCTATAGAGTTCGTAGTTACCATCCTACAGCTCACTATTGTGTTGGATAGAGCGTAGACAAATAATTTAATTGCCATCGATCGTATCTTTTTGCTAATAATTCTTATCAGTTTCCTCACTTGATGCTGGTTCATGAATATCTCATTGCCCCATACGCAAAAAGGGTCGAGGCGTGGATCTTTGCCTAGGACATATGTACCTACAAGCAACAAGTCAATATTAGAAGCTAAAAAGTGTTCAACCGTGGATCTGTATGCACTGCATTATGGAACGGAGGCAGTATAAGCCGAGGGATGAAACTAACCTTGGTGGAAAATGCTGGCCACTCCCATTGTTGTCCTGCGTAAGTACATGGAAAGGCGTGATAAGTACTACAGGCTTAACATCAACCAAATATAGCCATGGTAAACAACAACATCTCAGAATGACAGCTTGAATGTGTTGGTTTCAGCATGCTGTTAAAGCAGATAAAAAATGGAAGGGAATGTTAACTACAACAGGCTTAACAGGGACCAAATATTGTAATTCAAACTGGTACTGTTGAAAATGAATAGAACGTAGCTCATGCTTAAACATCACACTGCATAAATGTGTAAAACTAAAATAAAGGGCATGTGTTAACTTCACCTGGCATAACAGGAACCAAATATAGCCGTTCAAACTGGTATTGATGAAATCGAACTGCACAGTTGATACGTCTCCAACGTATCTATAATTTTTTATTGTTCCATGCTATTATATTATCAATCTTGGATGTTTTTATATACATTTACAGCAATTATATATCATTTTTCGTGACTAACCTATTAACTTAGTGCCCAGTGCCAGTTGCTGTTTTTTGCCTGTTTTTGGTTTTCCAGAATATCAGTACCAAACGAAGTCCAAATGCCACGAAACTTTTTGGAGATTTTTTTCTAGACATGTGGCTTGTGGGGCCCACACAGCTCCGTTTGACCTAATTCCTCCACTATGAATTCTCTAAAATCGGGAAACCAATAAAGGAGTCCACGAAATAATTTTTCCGCCGCCGCAAGCTTCTGTTCTTGAGAGATCCCAACTGGAGGCCTTTTTCGGTACTCCGCCGGAGGGGGAATCGATCACGGAGGGGCTCTACATCAACCTTGCTGCCCTTCCGATGATGCGTGAGTAGTTTACCACAGACCTTCGGGTCCATAGTTAGTAGCTAGATGGCTTCTTCTCTCTTTTTGATCTTCAATACAATGTTCTCCTCGATGTTCTTGGAGTTCTATCCGATGTAATCACTTTGTGCGGTGTGTTTGTTGGGATCCAATGAATTGTGAGTTTATGATCAGATTATCCATGAATATTATTTGAGTCTTCTCTGAACTCTTTTATGCATGATTATTATAGCTTCGTATTTCTCTCCGATCTCTTGATTTGGTTTGGCCAACTAGATTGATTTATCTTGCAATGGGAGAGGTGCTTTGTAATGGGTTCGACCTTGCGGTGCTCAATCCCAGTGACAGAAGGGACATGACACATATGTATCGTTGCTATTAAGGGTAAAAAGATGGGGTTTATTCATGCGTGAGTTTACTTTGTCTACATCATGTCATCTTGCTTAGGGCGTTACTCCGTTCTTTATGGACTTAATACACTAGATGCATGCTGGATAGCGGTCGATGTGTGGAGTAATAGTAGTAGATGCAGGCAGGAGTCGGTCTACTTGTCTCGGACGTGATGCCAATATACATGATCATTGCCTTGGATATCGTCATGATTATTTGCTTTTCTGTCAATTGCCCAACAGTAATTTGTTCACCCACCGTATGCTACTTTCATGAGAGAAGCCTCTAGTGAAAACTATGGGCCCCGGGTCTACTTCTATCATATATTAAAAACCCTAAAAATACCTTGCTGCACTTTTACTTTATTTATTTTATTTTATATTTTAGTTCAATCTATCTATCTATCACCGTACAATTTAATCTTGCAATTAGCCGCCGAGGGATTGACAACCCCTTGTTTGCGTTGGGTGCAAGGATTTGTTGTTTTGTGTGCAGGTACTGCTAACAAGGTGTTGCGTGATTCTCCTCCTGGATTGATATCCTTGGTTTCATAACTAAGGGAAATACTTATCTCTACTGTACTGCATCTCCCCTCCTCTTCAGGGAATTACCAACGTAGCTCACAAGTAGCAACAGTTCATACTTGCACATAATGAACATCACATTGTGAATAACTGAAATAAACATGGCATATATGCTCACTATAACAACCTAATATAGCCATTGAAAACTGGACAGAGACTCACTGCAACCAACCTAACAAGAAAATACAGATAAACAAGGCATCTGCTTGAAAACTGGACAAAGGCTCACTGCAACCAACCGAACAAGAAAATACAGATAAACAAGGCATCTGCTTGAAAACTAGACAAATGCTCACTGCAACCAACCTAACAACCAAATACAGATAAACAGGGCATTGATACGTCTCCAACGTATCTATAATTTTTGATTGTTCCATGCTATTATAGTATCAATCTTGGATGTTTTTATATGCAATCATATATCATTTTTTGGGACTAACCTATTAACCTAGTGCCTAGTGCCAGTTGCTGTTTTCTGCTTGTTTTTGGCTTTTCAGAGAATCAGTACCAAACGAAGTCCAAATGCCACGAAACTTTTTGGAGATTTTTTTGGACAAAAGAGACCCTGCAGACTTCGAGAGGAGGCCAGAAGGTTCGCGAAGCCTCCACAAGGCAACAGGGCGCAGCCCCAAGGGGCGCGCCCTGATGCCTTGTGGGGCCCACGTGGCTCCGTTTGACCTAATTCCACTCCCATAAATTCACAAATATTCGGAAACCATCAGAGAGCCAGAAGAGAAAACCTTTCCGCCACCACAAGCCTTTGTTCTTCCGCGATCCCATCTGGAGGCCTTTTCTGGTACTCTGCCGGAGGGGGAATCGATCACGGAGGGCTTCTACATCAACCTTGCTGCCCTTCCGATGATGTGTGAGTAGTTTACCACAGACCTACGGGTCCATAGCTAGTAGCTGGATGGCTTCTTCTCTCTCTTTGATCTTCAATACCATGTGCTCCTCGATGTTCTTGGAGTTCTATCCGATGTAATCTTCTTTTGCGGTGTGTTTGTTGGGATCCGATGAATTGTGAGTTTATGATCAGATTATTCTTGAGAAATATTTGAGTCTTCTCTGAAATCTTTTATGCATGATTAAATATAGCTTTGTATTTCTCTTCGATCTATCGATTTGGTTTGGCCTACTAGATTGATTTATCTTGCAATGGGAGAGGTGCTTAGTGATGGGTTCAATCTTGCGGTGCTCAATCCCAGTGACAGATGGGGACATGACACGTATTTGTATTGTTGCCATTAAGGATAAAAAGATGGGGTTTATTCATATTGCTTGAATTTGCCTCTCTACATCATGTCATCTTGCTTAAGGCGTTACTCTGTTTTTATTAACTTAATACTCTAGATGCATGTTGGATAGCGGTCGATGAGTGGAGTAAAAGTAGTAGGTTCAGGCAGGAGTCGGTCTACTTGTCTCGGATGTGATGCCTATATACATGATCATTGCCTTGGATATCGTCATGATTATTTTCTTTTCTATCAATTGCCCAACAGTAATTTATTGACCCACCGTATGTTTCTGTGCTCGAGAGAGAAGCCTCTAGTGAAAACTTTGGCCCCCGGGTCTATCTTTATCATATAAAAAACCTAAAAATACCTTGCTGCAATTTATTTACTTTTATTTTAATTAATATTTTAGTTTATCTATTTACCTCGATAAGATTTAATCCTTGCAAATAACCGCTAAGAGGATTGACAACCCTCTTATTTGCGTTGGGTGCAAGTGTTTGCTCTTGTGTGTGCAGGTGCGCTTAACGGAATTTTGCTTGGTTCTCCTACTGGATTGATAACCTTGTTTCTTAACTGAGGGAAATACTTATCTGTATTGTACTGTATCATCCTCTCCTCTTCGGGGAAATACCAACGGAGACTACAAGTAGCAGGCATCTGCTTGAAAACTGGGCAAATGCTCACTGCAACCAACCTAACAACCAAATACAGATAAACAAGGCATCTACGGACACAGCTGTTCTGATCCCGTGCTCATGTGAGCTCGGGTGAACAGTCAAATCAAAAAAAAATAGTAAAAAAATCAAAAAAATCTGATTTTTTTTGTTAGAAACATTGATGTTTTTTCCACATGCGTGCAAAATTTCATCACTAGATGACATTCGTGGAAAATGTGGCAAAAAAAAAACAAAATCGATGCTCCAAAAAGTCTGTTTTTTGTAGCATTTTGGAGCATTGATTTTGTTTATTTTGCCACATTTTCCACGAATGTCATATGGTGATGAAAATTTGCACGCATGTGGAAAAAACATCAATGTTTCTCACAAAAAAAATTCAGAATTTTTTGAAAAATTTTACTATTTTTTTTGATTTTACTGTTCACCCGAGCTCATGTGAGCTCGGCATTAGAAGAGCACTTTCGGGCATCTACTGACTATAAACAAGCAAATATAGCCATTCATGAAACTGAAGTGGACAATTCATACTTAAACATCAGATAGCCCTATTGAACATTACATTTTTGCATAACTGAAATAATTAAACACGGCACAGTTAAAACATCGCATGGCAAAAGCTACTACGACAATGGGTACGAGTTGGCTAGCTAGAAAAAGTAAGATTTGCTTATAGGATATTGCACTAGTGCAGCAACCTGCTATACAAACGGTTTTTACCCCCTTTCAGTGACAGAGTTTTAAACCGTCACCTTGCCTATGTGTGGGATAGGGGGGTCCTTTCCACACGACCCAGAAACCGTCCGTGATAGGGCCTCCGGTCACACACGCGGAGCTCATGTGCGATTGGGCGAGCCATCGCAGACAATTATACTGGCCGAATCGTTTCCGTTCGTATGTACATCCCACACAGTGAATCCAAGACAAACATTTCTGTTCGTATATACATCCCACACGGTGAATCCCAGACAAATGTTTCCGTTCGTGTATACATCCCACACAGTTTTCCGCATCACATCGTCTGTGATAGCGTTTCCATTGCAGACGATAGTAATAATTTTATCGTTTGTGTTATTGAATGCATCACGCACGGTGTCTAGAAGAAACTGTGTGGCATTGGCTGTCCATCACACACACTTTTGTGTGGAAAACGTTTGTGCAAGGTGGCCTAACACAAACAGTTGTCCAGAGGAAGTCGTGTGTGATTGTTCATTGATCCAACACGTTTACTTCCTAGAAACTGTGTGGGTTGTCTGAGATAATCGCCCACGGTGTTGTCTCAATAACCGTTTGCACTGGAAAAACCAAATAAGCAGGCTAATTGGCCTACTATTATTAATCCATTTAGTAATCAAATTTACATTTCATATTAAACACACAATATATTTCATTTTCGTATTACGGAACCAGGATTTCATAATTGAAATACATGAGAGTACAACATCATATAGCTTCAGCACTCACTCACACCATATACGCTAGCTACCCTATTACACAACAGCACCAAGTTTCACATGCAACATCTAAAACCTTTGGAAATTAGCATCATAGACGGTAGATAGACAGATGAATCTCATCTGGAAATTTGCTGAAGCGGAAGGCGAATATTGAGCCTTCAATGATGTTGAAGGTCCTTGCAACTTTAGGCAAGTGCCTGTGGATGTTGACCGCCCATCCTTCGTCCTCTTGAGGAAGACTTCAATATTGTACCGTGGGTGTTGTATGAACACCTTCCTCGCCTCTTGACCATATAGGTGGTTTGAGAGGTAATCATCTGTGAACTGCTTTGGAAAGGCCTTGAAATAAAGATATGCATAAATATCTGCTCTAAATTTTGAAATGGCGCAAAGGAATAAAAAAGGTACTCCCTCCGGTCCTTTTTACTCCGCGCATTAGATTTGTATCAAGTCAAACTTTGTAAAGTTTCACCAAATTTATTTTAAAAAATATCAACATCCACGATACCAAATATGTATACTATAAAATTGTATTTCAGAATGCATCTAAAAATAATGATTTGGCAGTTTGAATGTTGCTACTTTTTTCTATAACTTTGGTCAAAGTAGAGATACTTTGACTTCGGACAAAACTTATATGCAGACTAAAAAGGGCCGGAGGGAGTATAAGAGTTAGTACCATCCTGTAATTCACTGATGTCTTCTTCATTGTGAAGACAAAAATCTTGTTGTTTTTTGTCGCTAGTTTCTTTATCCTAACAATCTTTCTGAGTTTCTTGACTTGACTGATATTCATGGACATCTCATTTCCCCATATGCAAAATGGGTCGAACAGTGGGTCAAAACCTCTGACAGCAGAACCTACATGTGCAAGACCAAATTGTTAAAAACCTAAATACTAGAATGGTTCTTGCAATTGCACAATAATGTGCTATTAGACAAAGGACCATGCATGTGCGAACCTCGATGGTAAACGTCAGTGCCTCCCATCGTTTCCCTGCAACACATATAAGGTAGTTATTGATCAGGTTAAGTGAGGGTTGGCATACTATCAGTAAAATATGTTGATGAAAAGTAAACACATTGCAGATTCAGAAGATTAATTCGAGCCACATGGAAAAGCCATTTATCCAAACCAAGCATGCTTAAGAACTAGGAAATATAGCAATTGTATATGTTTCTCATGTATTTAGTACAGCCAAATTCGATTTATTTCTCACATGCATAACAATACAAAATTGTACCCACAACAATTGAACATCGCATTGCAGAATTGAACCAAACAGTTAACTAAGCACCACAACAAATGAATCAAACAGTTAACTGAGCAATACATTGCACAATAGAACATACTAGAAGATCAGATAGTTAACCAAACCTAGTATGCTTAACAACTTGGAAATAAAACAATTGTATTTGTTTCTCATGTATTTTGTACAGCCAAATTCGATTTATTTCTCACATGCAAGAGAATACAAAATTGCACCCACAAGAATTGAGCATCACATTGCAGAATTGAACCAAACAGTTAACTCAACATGACAACAAATTAACCAAGTAGTTAACTGAGCACCACATTGCACAATATATAGAACATATATACTAGAGGATCAGATTGCATAGTAAAAGTACATAGGACAATTCACTAGAATTTGTAAAGGAAAGGCAGGAGCAGCACATGCAACAGGTAAACCGAACATGCTTAATCGGCGTAGCTAGCTAGCTGAACATAGGTCCTTGATACGTCTCCAACGTATCTATAATTTTTGATTGTTCCATGCTGTTATATTATCAATCTTGGATGTTTTTATATGCATTTACAGCAATTATATATCATTTTTGGAGACAAACCTATTAACTTAGTGCCCAGTGCCAGTTGCTGTTTTCTGCCCTGTTTTTGTTTTACAGAAAATCAATACCAAACGAAGTCCAAATGCCACGAAACTTTTTGGAGATTTTTTTCTGGACAAGATAAACACTAGAAGCTTCGGGAGGAGGCCAGAAGCCCCAGGAGGTGCCCACGAGGCACCAGGGCGCGCCTGGGGGGCAGGCGCACCCTGGTACCTCGTGGGGCCCACAGAGCTCCATTTGACCTAATTCCTCCACTATAAATTCCCAAAAAATCAGAAACCCTAAGGGGAGTCCACGAAATACTTTTTCCGCCACCGCAAGTTTCTGTTCTCGAGAGATCCCATCTGGAGGCCTTTTCTGGCACTCCGCCGGAGGGGGATTTGATCACGGGGGGGCTCTACATCAACCTTGTGGCCCTTCCGATGATGCGTGAGTAGTTTACCACAGACCTTCGGGTCCATAGTTAGTAGCTAGATGGCTTCTTCTCTCTTTTTGATCTTCAATACAATGTTCTCCTCGATGTTCTTGGAGTTCTATCCGATGTAATCACTTTTTGCGGTGTGTTTGTTGGGATCCGATGAATTGTGAGTTTATGATCAGATTATCCATGAATATTATTTGAGTCTTCTCTGATCTCTTTTATGCATGATTATTATAGCTTCGTATTTCTTCTCCGATCTATTGATTTGGTTTGGCCAACTAGATTGATTTATCTTGGCATGGGAAGAGGTGCTTTATAATGGGTTCGATCTTGCGGTGCTCAATCCCAGTGACAAAAAGGGACATGCCACGTATGTATTGTTGCTATTAAGGGTAAAAAGATGGGGTTTATTCATGCATGAGTTTATCTTGTCTACATCATGTCATCGTTCTTAAGGCGTTACTCCGTTCTTTATGGACTAAATACACTAGATGCATGCTGGATAGCGGTCGATGTGTGGAGTAATAGTAGTAGATGCAGGCAGGAGTCGGTCTACTTGTCTCGGACGTGATGCCTATATACATGATCATTGCCTTGGATATCGTCATGATTATTTTCTTTTCTATCAATTGCCCAACAATAATTTGTCTACCCACCGTATGCTATTTTCTCGAGAGAAGCCTCTAGTGAAAACTATGGCCCCGGGGTCTATCTAAATCATATTACTAAAACCCTAAAAATATTGCTGCACTTTTCTTTTCTTTATTTTATTTTGTATTTTTATTTCAATCTATCTATCTATCTATCACATACAATTTAATCTTGCAATTAACCGCCGAGGGATTGACAACCCCTCGTTTGCGTTGGGTGCAAGGATTTGTTGTTTGTGTGCAGGTGTTGCGTGATTCTCCTACTGGTTCGATAACCTTGGTTTCATAACTGAGGGAAATACTTATCTCTACTGTGCTGCATCATCCCTTCCTCTTCGGGGATAATACCAACGCAAGCTACAAGTAGCAGGAAGAATTTCTGTCGCCGTTGCCGGGGAGACATCATCAACATCTATCAAGTACCTTTGCATAAACTCTCATCTCCTTGCATTTATTTTATTTGCCATTTGCCTCTCGTTTTCATCTCCCCCACTTCTAAAATGTTTTTACAAAAATACAAAAATATTTTCCGTTTGCCTTTTTCTTGTTTGCTTGTTTGTTATCTTGTTTGCGTAGTCACGATGTCTCAAGAAAATACAAAATTGTGTGATTTTTCCAATACTAATAATAATGATTTTATTAGTACTCCGATTGCTCCTCCCACTACTAGTGTGGAGACTTGTGATATTAATGCCGCTTTGCTAAATCTTGTTATGAAAGAACAATTTTCCGGTAGTCCTAATGAAGATGCTGCATCCCATCTTAACACTTTCGTAGAATTGTGTGACATGCAAAAGAAAAAAGATGTGGATAATGATATTGTGAAATTAAAATTATTCCCATTGTCGTTGCGGGATCGTGCAAAATTTTGGTTTTCATCTTTACCATGAAATAGTATCGATTCTTGGGATAGGTGTAAAGATGCTTTTATTACTAAGTATTTTCCTCCCGCGAAAATTATTTCTCTTAGAAATCAAATTATGAATTTCAAGCAACTTGATCATGAACATGTTGCCCAATCTTGGGAGAGGATGAAATTAATGATAAGAAATTGCCCTACTCATGGTTTAAATTTATGGATGATCATACAAAAAAATTATGTGGGATTGAATTTTGTTTCTAGAAATCTTTTAGATTCCGCCGCGGGTGGTACTTTTATGGAAATTACTTTGGGATAAGCTACTAAATTGCTTGATAATATTATGGCAAATTATTCACAATGGCATACTGAAAGAACTCCTACTAACAAAAAGGTGAATTATGTTGAAGAAATTAGTACTTTGAGTGATAAAGTCGATGCGCTTATGAAATTGGTTGCTAGTAAAAATACCCATATTGATCCTAATGATGTGCCATTGTCCACTTTGATTGAGCAAAATAATGATCCCGTAGATGTGAATTTTGTCTTGCGAAACAATTTTAATAATAATGCTTATAGAGGTAATTTCAATGCTAGACCGTTTCCTAGAAATTCCTCTAATAATTGCGGCAATTCCTATAATAATAATAATAATAGGATGCCCTATGATCTTGAAAGTAATATTAAAGAATTTATTAATGCTCAAAAAAAATTTAACACTACAATAGAAGAAAAATTGAGTAAACTTGATGATATGTCTAGGAGCATCGATAGAATTATTCATGATGTGGAAAATCTTAAAACTAAAATTTTGCCACCCAAAATTGATATTAGTGAATCAATTAAAGCTTTATATGTCTCCATGGATGAGAGTAAGAAAAGAACCGCCATGCTAAAAGCTAAACGAGAATTTTTAGAAAAAGTGATTCCTCCCGATTTTTATCGTAGTAATGATGAGGATATTAAAATGATTGGTGTTTCATCTATTGATTCTTTGTTTAGCAAAATAAAACTTGATGAAAAGGGGACCGAGGAAGAGTCAACTTTAGCTAAAGAGCGTCCCCATAATTCGGAGGGTGAAAATCTTAAGGAAAAAATTGCTAAAAGTGGGATTGGAGAAGTAAAAACTTATAGCGATGTGCCCACTCTCTTGGATTACAAGGATTTTAATTATGATAGTTGTTCTTTGATTGAGTGCATTTCTTTGTTACAATCCATGCTAAATTCACCCAACGCTTATGAGCAAAACAAGGCTTTTACTAAACACATCGTAGAAGCTATGATGAAAGCGTTAGAAGAAAAGTTAGAACTAGAGATTTCAATTCCTAGAAAATTATATGATGAATGGGAACCCACCATTAAAGTTAAAATTAAAAATTATGAGTGCAATGATTTATGTGATTTGGGTGCTAGCGTTTCCACAATTCCAAAATCTTTATGTGATGTGCTAGGTTTTACCAATATAGATGAATGTTCTCTTAATTTCATCTCGCGGATTCTACTATTAAAAAGCCTTTGGGTAGAATTAATGATGTTCTTATTCTCGCAAATAGGAACTACGTGCCCGTTGATTTTATTGTACTTGACATTGAATGCAATTCTTCCTGCCCAATAATACTTGGTAGACCGTTCTTACGAACCATAGGTGCCGTTACTGATATGAAAGAAGGGAATATAAAATTTTAGTTTCCACTAAAAAAGGGTATGGAACATTTCTCTAGGAAGAAAATTAAAGCACCATATGAATCCATTATGAGGGCCACTTATGGAATCAACTTGAAAGATGACAATACTTGAAACTATGCATTATGCCAAGCTAGGGGCATAAAACAATAGCGCTTGTTGGGAGGCAACCCAAATAAAATAATATTTTTTCTGTTATTGTGTGTTTTCACATTTATGCTACAGGTATGATTGTGTTTTTGTGTTTTTAATTAGTTTTTGTGCCAAGTAATACCTTTAGGATGATTTGGAAGATAATACAATTGATGCTGTTTGGAAAACAGAAAGTTATGCGGCCAGTGCCCGAATTTTGTTTCTGTACTGGAGCGTGAGAAAAATCTGAAATTTTTACACAGTATTGGTATATGAATTGCCCACGTTTTACTAATGTTTCAGAATTTTGGGAGTTACAGAAGTATGGATTTTAAATAGATTGCTACAGACTGTTCTGTTTTTGACAGATTCGGTTTTTGATGCACTACTTGCTTGTTTTGATGTATCTATGGATTGTATCGGGGGGTATAAGTCATGGTGAAGTTAGAGTACAGTAGGTATAATGAAAAACTAAAATATGAATGGGTTTGCAACAGTACTTAGAGTAGTGATTTATTTTGTTATGCTAACGGATCTCACGAAGGTTTTGTTGAGTTTTGTGTGATTGAAGTTTTCAAGTTTTGGGTGAGATCACGATGGATGAAGTAATTAGGAGTAGTAAGAGCCTAAGCTTGGGGATGCCCGAGGCACTCCAAGGTAATATTCAAGGAAGACTCAAGCATCTAAGCTTGGGGATACCCCGGAAGGCATCCCCTCTTTCTTCTACCAACCATCGGTAATTTTACTTGGAGCTATATTTTTATTCGTCACATGATATGTGTTTTGCTTGGAGCGTCTTGTATTATATGAGTCTTTGCTTTGTTTGCTTTTTAGTTTGTCACAATCATCTTTGCTGAACACACCGATCTTGAGAGAGCCACATGTTTATCATCATTTGTTATAATACTCTATGTGCTTCACTTAAATTTTTTGAGCTAGGCAGTTGGTCTAGTGCTTCACTTAAATCTTTTTGAGCACGGTGGTGGCTATATTTTGAAGAAATAAACTCTCATGCTTCACTTATATTATTTTGAGAGTTGATTGAAATTTTGAAGAAATGAATTCTCATGCTTCACTTATATTATTTTGAGAATTGATAAGATTGAAATTTTGAAGAAATATTTGCACTCTCATGCTTCACTTAAATATTTTTGAGAGTCGATAATAGTAATGGTAATTTGCACAAGATATGAATTTGGTCCCAAAGTGATGAATATTCAAGAGGGATATAATAAAAACTTTCATATAGATCATTGGATACGATAAGTGTGATTCCTTGCAATAATTTTGCGATATGGAAATGATAATATGTGAGTCATGTTAGTGAGTAATTGTGATTTAATAAGAATATTAGTGTTAAGGTTTGCGATTCCCTATGCATGCACATCAAGTCAAATAGTTATGCAAAGAAATTATATCCTACTTATGGTGCATTATTCGGTGTTAGTTATGTTCAATGCATGTTTATGACCATTTTCGTTTTTTGGTTGGTTGCTTCTCAATCTATTTGCTAGCCTTCATTTGTACTAAGCGGAAATATTGCTTGTGCATCCAAAATCCTTAAACCCAAGTTGTGCCAAATGAGTCCACTATATCTACCTATATGTGGTATTTCAATGATGTTCCAAGTAAATTTGCGTGTGCCAACTCTAATTTTCAAAATAATTTTTCCGTTTTGTGTGCCCGTACCGCTCATGAAGCGGCAGGGGGTGGCCATTATTTTCTATGCTAGGTGTGTTATTCTCACGATGAGTGTTTATTCACTTGTCATTGCACGAGAGGATGGTTAGTAATAGGGATGCCCAGTCCCACAATGAAATCAAAAATTAATAACAACAAAATTCCTTGGAAAGTGTTGGTTTGGAGGGCACCCGTGGATACGACTAGCCATGGATTATGAAAGAATGGTGGAAAGGAAATAAACTTTACTTTCTGTTTGGGAACCGCCTATGATGTATCTAGCATGGAAAATATTGGGAATTCTCGGTCGTTTTCGTTGACAGGAAAAGCATGCCTCTCAAAATATTTTATCTCTTTAATTTCAGCTTTGAGCTCTCGCACATTTGACAAATCTCTGCTTCCCTCTGCGAAGGGCCTATCTATTTACTTTTATGCAATTTTTATTTTTTTGAGTCTCCATCTTCTCTTATAAAGCACCAACTAGAGAGCACTATTGTCATACTTGTGCATTGTGTGTAGCTAATATTCGAGTGTGTTTCATGAATGGATCAATGATTGAGCATAATGGGCTAGGGATAACTTTCTTTAGCGTTGATATTTTGAAAGACATGGTTGCTTGTTAGCATGCTTGAGTATTTATATCTTCATGTCAAATTATAGACTATTGCTTTGAATTATTCTAGTCCAATGTCCATGCTACAAAAGAAAGGAATATGTGTTGAATATGATAGGCAGCATTCCACATCAAAAATTCTGTTTTTATCATTTACCTACTCGAGGACGAGCAGGAATTAAGCTTGGGGATGCTGATACGTCTCCAACGTATCTATAATTTTTTATCGTTCCATGCTGTTATATTATCAATCTTGGATGTTTTTTATATGCATTTACAGCAATTATATATCATTTTTTGAGACTAACCTATTAACTTAGTGCCCAGTGCCAGTTGTTGTTTTCTGCCCTGTTTTTATTTTACAGAAAATCAATACCAAACGAAGTCCAAATGCCACGAAACTGTTTGGAGAGTTTTTTCGCGACAAGATAAACACTAGAAGCTACGGGAGGAGGCCAGAAGCCCCAGGAGGTGCCCACGAGGCACCAGGGCGCGCCTGGGGGGGGGGGCTGGCGCGGCCTGGTACCTCGTGGGGCCCACAGAGCTCCGTTTGACCTAATTCCTCCACTATAAATTCCCCAAAAATCAGAAAACCTCAGGGGAGTCCACGAAATACTTTTTCCGCTGCCACAAGTTTCTGTTCTCGAGAGATCCCATCTGGAGGCCTTTTCCGGCACTCCGCCGGAGGGGGATTCGATCACGGAGGGGCTCTACATCAACCTTGCTGCCCTTCCGATGATGCCTGAGTAGTTTACCACAGACCTTCGGGTCCATAGTTAGTAGCTAGATGGCTTCTTCTCTCTTTTTGATCTTCAATACAATATTCTCCTCGATGTTCTTGGAGTTCTATCCGATGTAATCACTTTTTGCGGTGTGTTTGTTGGGATCCGATGAATTGTGAGTTTATGATCAGATTTGAGTCTTCTCTGATCTCTTTTATGCATGATTATTATAGCTTTGCATTTCTTCTCCGATCTATTGATTTGGTTTGGCCAACTAGATTGATTTATCTTGCCATGGGAAGAGGTGCTTTGTAATGGGTTTGATCTTGCGGTGCTCAATCCCAGTGACAAAAAGGGACATGACACGTATGTATCGTTGCTATTAAGGGTAAAAAGATGGGGTTTATTCATGCATGAGTTTATCTTGTCTACATCATGTCATCGTTCTTAAGGCGTTACTCCGTTCTTTATGGACTTAATACACTAGATGCACGCTGGATAGCAGTCGATGTGTGGAGTAATAGTAGTAGATGCAGGCAAGAGTCGGTCTACTTGTCTCGGACATGATGCCTATATACATGATCATTCCCATGAATCTGTCATAATTATTTGCTTTTCTATCAATTGCCCAACAGTAATTTGTCTACCCACTGTATGCTATTTTCTCGAGAGAAGCCTCTAGTGAAAACTATGCCCCCTGGGTCTATCTAAATCATATTACTAAAACCCTAAAAATATTGCTGCACTTTTCTTTTATTTATTTTATTTTGTATTTTATTTCAATCTATCTATATATCACATACAATTTAATCTTGCAATTAACCGTCGAGGGATTGACAACCCCTCGTTTGCATTGGGTGCAAGGATTTGTTGTTTCTGTGCAGGTGCTACTAACGAGGTGTTGCGTGATTCTCCTACTGGTTCGATAACCTTGGTTTCATAACTGAGGGAAATACTTATCTCTACTGTGCTGCATCATCCCTTCCTCTTCGGGGATAATACCAATGCAAGCTACAAGTAGCAGTCCTTGTAGTGAGTTAAAAAGACAAGCTACTCCTCATCATTGGTGATAATAAACTGTGTGTAAGCCATATATGACGGTGCTTAAAGATATTTTGTACTGCATCTCACACGGTTGGTGATAATAAACTGTATGCGATGTATTTGATTTTTCGTCTCTATTTGAAATACGAAATGGGGTAACAGCGGCAAAGGACGGTGTTTGAATTGCTAGAACATTTATCTACAGTGAAAATACAACTATAGGAGTGTCGTCTTAAAATTTGGAATTATTCGGTGTTCGTTTGGACATTTTTATACATTAACTGAGTTTTCTAGGCATTTTATGTGCATAATTCAAATTTGAACTACAGGCACATGCTTCAGTGCACCAAAATGGGTTGAAAAATCATATATGTGTCCTTGGGTGCATGCTTAGGTCCCATGCAAGAAATGGGAATGAATTTCAAACACCTCGGCATCGTGGCTCCACCGCAAACATTGAGATACTTGGTTTTGAAATTCTAGTAAATCCAAAACTCGTCTGAAATTCATGAAACTTGGCATGCTATCATGGAATCGCACCAACATGCTGTGTTAATAAATTTGTCCCATTTGGGGCAGGTTTTGGTATAAGCTTCTCACAAACTAGAGCTTTCCACAAGAGGCCTCATGGTTCCGGTAGGGAACATGTCACCTTTGTGGACGAAACGACATTCGTTGCCTCTTCTTGCCTTCAATTTTTTTTCTAGAGGCAACATGGACCAATAGGAGTGTCGTGTTAAAATTTGGAATTATTCGGGGTTCGTTTGGACATTTTTATACATTAACTGAGTTTTATAGGCATTATATGTGCATAATTCAAAATTGAACTACAGGCACATGCTCCGGTGCACCAAAATGGGTTGAAAAATTATATGTGTGTCCTTGGGTGCATGCTTAGGTCCCATGCAAGAAATGGGGATGAATTTCAAACACCTCGGCATCGTGGCTCCACCGCAAACGTTGAGATACTTGGTTTTGAAATTCTAGTAAATCCAAAACTCGTCTGAAATTCATGAAACTTGGCATGCTATCATGGAATGGCACCAACATGGTGTGGTAAATTTTTTGTCCCATTTGGGGCAGGTTTTGGTATAAGCTTCTCACAAACCATAGCTTCTCACAAACCATAGCTTCTCACAAGAAGCCTCATGATTCCGGTAGGGAACATGTGTCACCTTTGTGGACGAAACGACAATCGTTGCCTCTTCCCGCCTTGATTTTTTTCTAGATGCAACATCGACCAATAGGAGTGTCGTCTTAAAATTTGGAATTATTTGGGGTTCGTTTGGACATTTTTATACATTAACTAAGTTTTTTAGGCATTTTATATGCATAATTCAAATTTGAACTACAGGCACATGCTCCGGTAAACCAAAATGGGATGAAAAATCATATGTGTGTCCTTGGGTGCATGCTTAGGTCCCATGCAAGAAATGGGAATGAATTTCAAACACCTCGGCATCGTGGCTCCACCGCAAATGTTGAGATACTTGGTTTTGAAATTCTAGTAAATCCAAAACTCGTCTGAAATTCATGAAACTTGGCATGCTATCATGGAATGGCACCAACATGGTGTGGTAAATTTTTTGTCCCATTTGGGGCAGGTTTTGGTATAAGCTTCTCACAAACCATAGCTTCTCACAAGAAGCATCATGGTTCCGGTAGGGAACGTGTGTCACCTTTGTGGATGAAACGACAATCGTTGCCTCTTCCCGCCTCAATTTTTTTTCTAGATGCAACATAGACCAATAGGAGTGTCGTGTTAAATTTTTTAATTATTCGGGGTTCGTTTGGACATTTTTATACATTAACTGAGTTTTCTAGGCATTTTATGTGCATAATTCAAATTTGAACTACAGGTACATGCTCCAGTGCACCAAAATGGGTTAAAAAATCATATGTGTGTCCTTGGGTGCATGCTTAGGTCCCATGCAAGAAATGGGATTGAATTTCAAACACCTCGGCATCGTGGCTCCGCCGCAAATGTTGAGATACTTGGTTTTGAAATTCTAGTAAATCCAAAACTCGTCTGAAATTCATGAAACTTGGCATGCTATCATGAAGTGGCACCAACATGCCGTGGTAAAATTTTTGTCCCATTTGGGGCAGGTTTTGGTATAAGCTTCTCACAAACCAGAGCTTCTCACAAGAAGCCTCGTGGTTCCGGTAGGGAACGTGTCACCTTTGTGGACGAAATGACATTCATTGCATCCTCTTGCGTTGATTTTTTTGTAGAGGCAACATAGACCAATTGGAGTGTCGTGTTAAATTTTGGAATTATTCGGGGTTCGTTCGGACATTTTATACATTAACTGAGTTTTCTGGGCATTTGTGTGCATAATTCAAATTTGAACTACATGCACATGCTCCGGTGCACCAAAATGGTTTGAAAAATCATATATGTGTCCTTGGGTGCATGTTTAGGTCCCATGCAAGAAATGGGAACGAATTTCAAACACCCAGGATTCGTGGCTCGGCCGCAAACATTGAGAAACTTGGTTTTTAATTTCCTGTAAATCCAAAACTCGTCTTAAATTCATGAGACTTGGCATGGTGTCATGAAATGGGACCAACATGTTGTGGTAAAAAAAATTGTCCAATATGACAGAGGGCGCACACACTAACAGCCACAGCCAACATAGCCATTTTGGAACAAATAGTTGTCACGTTATCATCACAAACGGTTGTACAATATTATTTAAATCGTGGGCGTTCTACTGACCATTTACGTGCCACCACGCGTCCCACTTTTTTATTGGCAAGGAGGTGCCGTGCGGGCAGCTGTTTGAGTAGATGGGAGGCATGCGAGCGAAGTCCGCGGCGCAGGCTGACCGGGAGGAGTGCGACCAGTCCTGCGCTGCGTAGGCTGACCGGGAGGCGTGCGACCAGTCCTCCGCTGCGCAGGCTCACCAGGAGGCGTGCGACCAGTACGCTGCACATGCTCACCAGGAGGCGTGCGAGCAGTACGCTGCGCATGCTCACCGGGAAGCGAGCCCTTTGACCTCCATCACCGCCCGCCTCGCTCTCAACCTCTCCATTAATGGCGCCCGAGCCGTTGTTTAATAGGCAGCCTTACTAGTCTCTCTTTGCCTCCCATTCCCCTCTCGCCCGAATCCTATTTTCCAGAGCTCCACCTATGCCATGGCGCACAAGGATCATCTGCCACTAGTCTTCCGGTTTGGTGAAGTCGACTCCGAGCCGGAGGAGATAGAAAAAAAAGGAGGAATGGGACCTCAGGGACATGGCCCTGAACGAGCTGGCCACGGAGGATGCTGCCCCCGTGCCCGTCCCAGCTCCCATCCTCGCGCCCGCGCCAGCAACCATCCCCGTGGCATTAACGGGCTGGTCGCCGAGCACCATCACAGCACTGGAAGCCGCGGGTGTTAGTGAGGTCCCCGCTGATCCGCGCGAGCTCGTGTACGTGCCAACGCCAACGCCCCCCGCCTATGCTCGTGCGCGCCCCAGCACCCACAGCGGCGCCGGTCCCCGTGCGCTTGCCTGCACCAGCCGCGCCCGTGCCCGTATGCGCGCCTGCACCCGCTGCCCCCCCCCCCTCAGCATCATGGGACGCCGACGTCGGCCGCTACCTCGCAGTGCCGCTACTCGATGTCCCCCCGCCCCCCGCCCGTTGATCGCGCGACGAACGGGTCTTGGATTTGCAAGTCCAGAACATTCTGTGATGGCTTGAAGACTTGAACAATGGCATCCCGGAGGACGACAACGTCGGCGCAGCACGCCACCGCCGCCGCCGTTGCCGCCGCCGCAATTAGTTTTTTAGTTTAATATTGTAACTCGATCGTATGAATGTAAAATCATAGTGTCACTGAATGAAATCTATGGTTTTGATCAACTTAGCATTTTTTCTCTGAATGTACAGACTTATCAAAGTAAAAAAAACATCAATGTTTTTCTCTGAATAAAACACTCATCGCAAACGTTTCAGACTGAACACCCGTATGCAAAGCGAGAGCTGGGTTCCTTCGTAGCTAAGCCAAGGGGAAAATGTGGCGCGCAGGTTTTGTGCATCTCTTCATCGCAAACGTTTCAGAATGAACACCCGTATGCAAAGCGAGAGCTGGGTTCCTTCCCAGCGAAGCCAAGGGAAAATGTGGCACGCGGGTTTTGTGCATCTCTTCATCACAAACGATTTAGCATGATGACCCGTGTGCAACGATGTACAAACAATGTGGTAGGATTTGCATCTGTCATATTGGGTATATTTGCCATTTGTCAAATTGGAAAATTTGGCATTTGTCAATCTAGTATCATTGCCATTTGTCAACCTTGTAACACTGCCATTTGTGATCCTCGGAAATAAAAAACTGCCATTTCTCAAATTTTGCAGCTAAAAATCACTAGTACTGTGATTTTTGCAAATGATATTCAGTAAGCATAGATTTCATTCGTAGATTAAGCAGTCGTTCTTTATACAAACAGTTCAACTCGACAGCTGAACCGAACAAACTTTTACCCAATTGTTGCCTACCACGTACTGAAATAGCTAGTTCAACTATATATACTAGCTAAATTTAAGTACGTAGTACAGTTCAAGCATATCTATAGTCAGATGAACTGAACAAAATAGCCCCTAAATACTACTACTATGGAGGAGCCTTGTACTACTTCCAGGAGCCTCTCCTCTGCCGAGCGCGCTCAGGTAAGAGGCCGAGGAGGAGGAGCCTACCGACGAACTACAGAAGCGGAATCCGGCGCCTGTCGCTGCTGCCCCTTTAGCGACGCCCAGCTCGAACGCCCTCTGCCACTCCAGACGATCCCTCTCGAAGCAGTGGGACTCCTCATATATCTCCGCATTCCGCGCCACTGTGGCATCTTCTATTGTGGCCACGACGGCGGTAAGACGCTTTGGGTGCTCGACCAGGCGCTCCTCCTCCTCCCGCAGGAACTCGATGTAGCGCGCGGCAAGGTCGTTGATGCTAGTGCAGGCCTCCACATCCTGCCTTCGGGCCATGGTGGTGGAGTGGGTGATGACCCCGGCGGTAGACGGTTGGGTAGCGGCCACGGCGGCCGACAGTGGGGTGGCGGCCACCTCCCTCCTTCGGGCGCGGTGACGGAGCGGGTGATGGCCACGGCGGCTGACGGTGGGGTGGCGGCCATGACGGCCACCACCCGCCTTCGGGCGGCGGTGGTGGAGCGGGCGATGGCCCTGGCGGCCGACGGTGGTGTGGCGGCCACGGCAGCCGACTGTGGGGTGGCGGCAACAGCTGCCGTCGGGCAGGGGCGGCGGAGCGTGTGGCGGGTGTTGTGCGCACACCCAACAGGGACGCCACGGGTAGTACACGCTGCCGGGGACTGCGCCGCTGCCGTGGTGTAGCCTCCCAGCTGAGCTGTCCTTAGATGACAGCGGAGTGGCTGAGCGATGACGACGGACCGGTGCCATTGGCGATGGCGGGAGAAGCAGACGAGATAGGCTACGGGGAGGGAGGGGAAAATGTGATGCCGACTCGCCGACCGTGACTGTTTATATAGCAGGCCGGTAAGCACTGGGGCTTTTTGGGATTTCCCCGAGTCGGGCGGGAAGCTTGCACGGTTGTGCAAGGGAACCTGCGCGGTTGCGCGGGAATGGGCTCACCGAAGATTCATTGGCGCCTCTTCGAGCTAACGTTTGGCCTAAAGAACGCCTGTGCGGTACTCAAGCTTGCGCTTGAAGCCTTTTGCGGCAGCGTGGTGCCAAGACGTGCGAGAGGAGGACGAAACGACACGTACACAAACGGTTAACAAAAAAACATTTGCGATTTAATTACCTAGCCCACGGCCGCTCTCTACGCAGTGTCGCGAACGATTGTTCGCCCACTGTGTGATGTGGAACGCGACGTAGTTTCACATCACGCCACCGGCTCACAACTGCTGGCTGGCTTGTAGACTGCCATTCCCTACGGGTTCAACTGCTCTATGTGTGTGGTTGCTCGCGGTTGAGGCGGCAGCGGCGCGCTCTGCCCATGTCCCTCCGCGCGTGCTACAGGCGTTTCGGGCCGGCGCACGATCACGTACGTCCAGGGTGCCATATGCATGCGGTTACGCCACACGAGGCACCATGACGCAGTTACGTGTGGCAAAAACTGCCATGCGGACGTGCCGAGAATCCCGGCCGCCTGGCCCTCATTTATTCCTATGGCCATTTACCCTCATCTCCCACGACACAATAAGCACACCCACGATGACACATACAGAGAGGATATCCAACGGCTCCAATGGTGCTCCCAGCGGCTGACGACGACGATGGGCGACAGTTCACCACGCCTCACGTAGTGGACACCCATATGAGGGGAAGGACCTCTCGGTGGTGTACACCAACGAGCCGGTCTCGGTGGAGAGCTCCATCCACACTATGGAGCAGTTGCTTGCTGAGGACAAGTACCAAGTGGTCGGCTTCGACCTCCAGTTCACCGGCGGTCGTGTCGGGTATGATCAAAAGGTTGCCGGCGCCCAGTTGTGCGTGCTCCATCACGTCCTCGTCTACCACTACTCCCTGGCCACAAGGCCTTGCGAACGTTTTGCCAGGTTTATCAACAGCCCCAACTACAGGTTCGCTATGGTGGACACCTTGAACGATCTAAAGGTGCTCGAGACTACGGGCTTGGCCAGCCAGAAGCTTGTCGACATCCAAGGCCAGTACAGGGTCTGGGGCAGAAAGAAGGCGAAGTACTCCCTGGTTGACCTAGCCGTGGCCATCATCGACCCCTACTACAGAGGCATGAAGGATGAGTGCAACAAGAACAAGGATGCCTGGCACGAGGTCTGGGTGCGGAGACTGGATGAAGAACACGTCAAGTACGCGGCCAAGGACACATAGACAAGCTACGAGATGTACAGGCGGATCGTTGACATGAGGAAGTGCCTCCTTCCTCTGGATGACGAGGGATCGAGCCACAAGTAGAGCAGTGGTGGCAGCGTCACAAGAAGTAGATGATTAGATGATCGTTTCTCCTAGTTTAGAATGCATGTAATTGTTTATTCAGGTGTGTGCGAATGTTTTGTATAGTCACCTATGTAATTGGATGTTTAATTTGGTTATATATATGTTGTTCTTCTGTAGACTGAGCAAATTACATCGCAGACGGACTAAACTAGGGAACCCGTCGGTGATGATTTCATTAATCGCTGACAATTGTATACAAGCAAGCGTTTGCCCACAACACACACGGGTTATTAGCAAGAATCATCCGTGTTGTTATCCGTCTTCCCACACATTTTGGATTACTGACCTGTTCGCCGCGTATCACACATCTTGTTAAGTTGAACCGTTTATGTTGTGTTGGGTAATCGCAAACAGTTAATCCGAGTGTACTATATGCCGTGTATCGCACACCGCTTGATATGTCTGACCGTTTCTGTTGTGTTGCCTAATCGCAAACAGTTCATTCGAGTGAATTGTATGCCGTGTATCGCACACACCTCGAACTGGCTGCCCGTTTTTGTTGTTCTGGCTCATCGCAAACAGTTCGTATGGATCAAATATATGCCACGTATCACACACGCGTCTCTAATTTGATTCGTGCTTGATGTCTCCGCCATCGCACACAGTTCGTCGCAACGGTTTTATTACGACACCGTTTGCGATTCATGCATCACACACAGTTTGGTCGCGGGGTCTCTGATTCATGTGTCGCGTTAGCGGTCGCCTGCAGTAGTGTTGCCTCACTTGTGATGGACGGGTTCCTTCCACTTGGAAGAGCACAGACCCAGGGTGCGCTCCCAGATGTCGCAGATGGGCTGTCTCACCTTGGAAGAGCCGTAGTGGATGCCCTACGCGTGGTCGTGGTCGATGAGATCTGACTTGGCAGCTGAGGATCCAAAGCCACCACCGTAGAACGTGTCCTTCAGAAATGACATAATGGGCTCAATGGCGTACAAGGATCGCAAATCCTTGACCGCGAGGTGGAGGAGATCAGCGGCGAGGCCTTCGAAGAGATTGACGGCGGTTGAACCAGAGGCATTCGGGATGGACCACTTAACCTGTGACATGGCCCGCGTGAAGCCTTCGCTGTCGACAAGCTTGATGTCGTAGCCGGCTGTCCTGAGATTCAGTAATACGCGAGCCCGCTGGCGTGAAGCCTTCGGCATGGCGGCGCAGTCAACGTCCTCGCCGGCTTCCATGGCGAGGTGTTCCCCCGGGATCGGCAGGTCGGCGCGAACGGCGGCCACCTCGACATCGTCCGGCGGAGAGGCCATGATAGACCTCCTTTTGGCCGTACGCTCCTCGGGCTCCCTGGGATATGTGGTCGGGCTTAGGCTATGACTCTCTGGAGTAGGGGATGGGGATCTGGGGGGAGGGACACCGCAGGCCTCATCTAAAAACTCAGGGCGGCGAGGGTATGGGAATCGGTGGGTAACCTAAACTTATCTAAGCTAGGAGGCACGGGCAGACCGGCAGGGGTTGGTGGCAGCGGCGGCGGCGAGCTAGGGTTCGAGCGGGGGGGTGTAGACTGTGGAGGGGGGACGGGGTTAGGGCGGGTGGTGTTTGAGGATATGCCGTGGCTACTGAAAATTTTAGTAATGGTGGGTGGAGATGGTGGTGGACGAGGGAGGGCGATGGTTCAAATGCCTCGGCTAATGGAATTTTACTATGAGGTCGGTGGTGGAGGAGTGAGGGCGATGGTTGAAATACCGCAGCAACTAAAATTTGGGTAAAGGAAATGAAACGGAGCGGGAGCAACCAAGATCGCACACGGTCCAAACATAATAATTGTGTACGATAATAAGGAAAAGCCGCGGAACCACCAATTTTTGCATCGCTCAAGGTGGGTAGCTTTTTTTAGATTTCTAGCTAGCTGGTTTATCGCACACGGTTCATCCTAATTTTCAGACGCATACGTGGAATTCATCCTAAATATTGTACACATTACCCCTTCACCCTTGCTGGCGCTTGCGAAGTCGTGTAGATTTTACAGGGCACAAGCTTCACACATGGTTAAGCCAGTGCACCCGTGTCCGTTGTGCGTACGTTCGCAGGCAGTTTTTCATCCGAGTCGTCTGCTATTTTATATAGCACCATTTGGCAACAAAAAAACACGAGAGAGGGTAATAACACAACCACACCAGCATGTGGCCCAAATATATATGTATGAAAAGGGTGGTGTGTGATGTTCAAATTCCCAATGCACAACTTTGACGCGCGGGCCCATGGGCGGGCGCGTCGTCGAAGATCGGGTGAGAGGGGCCAGAAGACAACAACCACCTGGAAGTGGCCAAATATATGTAGGAATAAAGGGTGTGATCTTTAAATACACAATGCACAACTTTTATGTGGCACCTACCTCGCAAACCGAAAAGCCCCCTTGGATATCTATGATGACACATTAAGGTCGTAGCTAGGGTGCCTACCCCACCCCCACTTCGTGTCGGCGGGACGCATGCACGAACTCATACTTTGCTCGGACATGCATGCATGTCAGCATGACCTACCATAAGACGGACCAAGTGAATCTATCTTGGCCAAACGACCACTGTTGTTGTCGGTCAAAAAGGGATATAATAGACCGCTCAGGCCCATAGATTGGACCATCATCGTAAACTGCACGAGAGGGGCCACAAAACTAGCACCACCTGAATGGGCTTAAATTGATGTACGTTGGAAGGGTGATGTGTTTTAAATACCCAATAATGTACAATTTTCATGTGGGCCTACCTCACGAAATGGACAACCCCCATGAAAGCTAGGTAGTAATTAAGGACGACGTCGACGTACGTAGGGTGTCAATCCAACCCACCAATTCGAGCGCATGTTAGGGAATCCTGAGAACGCATGAGCTCGAACTTTGCTCGGACATGTCACCATGACCCGCGGTAACACGAACCATGAGGAATCCATTCATGGCCAAACCCCCTCGTTGTCGGCCAATGGGATGATATATATAGACCAGGCCCACAGATAGGCGTGTCGTTGAAAACTGCACAAGGGAGATGGGGTCAATCAGAAGACCCTATACCCTGCATGCGGCCCAAATATATGTATGGGTGGTGTGTGATGTCTTCAAATCCCCAATGCACAACTTCGATGGGGCACCAGCTACATTACAAACCGAACACCGTACCCCCAGGAAGCCAGGTTACGTATGATGCCGGTTCCCCAACTTTGAGCCGGTGGGAGGGAATCCAACAAATGTTCCCAAACTAAATTTGGTCTGACATGCCGCCATGACCTATACCAAGAGGAACCCGTCATGGTCAAACCCTTCTCATACGTTGTGGGTCAAAGGATAGAACATGTGGGCCCATATATCTCGAACATTGTGGGTTAAAGGAGAGAACGTGGCGGGCCCACAGATCGATCTCGATCATTCTCCAATTTTTCAAAACAACAAATAACAAAGAAAACATCATTCTCCAAATTTTCCAAACAAGGATCTCAAGGTTTTTTTAATCGACATGACTGGTCACTACAGACACATTTAGATGCTAAATGTCTGTAATGAGCGTATCATGGCGCTTAAATGAAGCTTGAGATATAGCAACTTCCCACCCGGTCACCCATCCTTAGACTGCTCCAGCCCGAGCACGCTTAACACATGCGTTCTATTCGACTAGGCTAGCGGATGGGAAGCTGCCCCTTGCTGATAAGAGTTGCCTCCTCGTGTTTAAGGCGTTTACCGATGGTCACCATGTGGGACCTACTCCTTACTATCACACACGTTTGTGCTTTTAGAAACTGTGTGCAAACTTTACATACCGGACCACTTCCATTCAAACTTACATTATTTTTTTACTACTTAAAACTAGCCAGAAGAATCAAAAGCTTTGCCTTTTCATTAATTAAGAACAAGATAGTTGCCCAGTTAATTGCAGAAAACCAGGAGAAAACCGATACAAACAGGGCCTAAACCTACGGGAACTCTAGGCTGAGCATGAACTGGTACAGGCCTTCGTCCACGCGTATGATACACTTGCGGAACTGCAGTACCGCAATATCGATCTCCGCCCAGGATATTTCATCGGCGACGGTCAATTCCAAGCCGCGACGAGCATTTTGCTCTGCTTTGTCGTTGGCGGCACCTGGGGGGGCGCGGAGGTCGAAGAGCCAATCGACCAGCCCGTTGGCGTGGTGGCGACGGATTCTAGCAGTCCGTACGTGGTCCGGCGCAATTATGGCGCTGACGGCGGCTGCCCATTCCTGACGGGGAATAGGGATGCTTACCGGCCCTGGAAATGGCCTCTCAAGTGGTTGAGTCAATAGGATGCTAATACGGCTCCACTTAGATAGTGCGGCGCACCACACCTGATGCGCGGCGGCGTTCTCCCGCTCTTGCGCGGCAGCACTTTCCCACTCTTGCTCTGCTCCGCTCCATGGGCGGCGATGAACACATGTGTAGACATTGGCCCGCTCAAGCACTGGGGTACGATGATACCGCTCACGCTCGGCGGCGCGCTGCCGCTCTTGCTCGGCCGCGCACGGCCGTTTTGGCTCTCCGGCCTGCTCCGGCTCGTTCTCCTTGTCGAGGAGGTTGATGACGGCAGCGACGCTTTGGCGGATTGGCATGCTTGGAATGGTATACTGCGATATGGCCAGTGTGTCGCCGCCTAGCCTTCTATGCCCACTGACACTGGTAGCGGGACCTATGGGGGGAGTGGCGGGAAACCGATTGGGGGAAGTGGTGGGAAACCGATTGGGGGAATGGCGGGAAACGGTAGCGTGTTTGGTATATAACACCATTAATATAGAAAACTTGGGAAAGAAGGAAGCGCGAGCTAGCACGACGCGTGCGCACAGTGCTTACCCACGGGTGCCAGACGGTTGAACAGAACTGCTTTAAATTATTCAGGATTCGTTTGGCATTTTTTATACATTATAATAGAGTTTTCTAGGCATTTAAAATGCATAATTCAAATTTGAACTACAAATACATGCTCCAGTACACCAAAATGGGTTGAAAAATCATAGATGTGTCCTTGGGTGCATGATTAGGTCCCATGCAAGGAATGGGGATGAATTACAAACATCTCGATGTCCTGGCTCAGCCTCAAACATTGAGAATCTTGTTTTTTAAATCCCCATAAATCCAAAACTCAACTGAAATTCATGAAACTTTACATGGTGTCATGATATGGTACATATATGCCATGGTAAAAAAACTGACCAATTTGGGGCAAGTTTTGGTACAAGCCTCTTACAAACCGGAGCTTCTCACAAGAAGCCTCGTGGTTCCGATAGGGAACGTGTCACCCTTATGGGCGAAACGACAATCGCTACCTCTTCTCGCCTTGTATTTTTTTTCTACGGCCAACATAGACCAACAGGAGATTCATGCTTAAATATGGAATTATTCAGGGTTCGTTTGGCCTTTTTTATACATTAATTGTGTTTTCTAGGCATTTAATGTCCATAATGAAAATTTGAACTACAAGCACATGATCCATGGCACCAAAATGGCTTCAAAAACCATACATGTGTCCTTGGGTGCATGTTTGGGTCCCATGCAAGAAATGGGGATGAATTACAAACATCTCGGTGTACCGGCTCGGCCTCAAACATTGAGAATATCGGTTTTTAAATCCCCGTAAATGCAAAACTCACCCGAAATTCATGAAACTTGGCATCGTGGCATGACATGGCACATATATGCCGTGGTAAAAAATTTGTCCAATTTGGGGCAAGTTTCGGTACAAGCCTCTTACAAACCAGAGCTTCTAGCAAGAAGCCTCGTGGTTCCGATAGGGAACGTGTCACCCTTGTGGGCGAAATGACAATCGCTGCCTCTTCTCGCCTTGTATTTTTCTTCTATAGACAACATAGACCAACAGGAGATTCGCGCTGAAATATTGAATTATTCAGGATTCGTTTGGCCTTTTTATACATATTAATTGAGTTTTCTAGGCACATAATTCAAATTGAACTACAAGCACACGCTCCAGTGCCCCAAAATGGCTTCAAAAACCATACATGTGTCCTTGGGTGCATGTTTAGGTCCCATGCAAGAAATGGGGATGAATTACAAACATCTCGGCGTACTGGCTCGGCCTCAAACATTGAGAATCTCGGTTTTTAAATCCCCGTAAATCCAAAACTCACCCGAAAATCGTGAAACTTGGCATCGTGTCATGACATGTCACATATATGCCGTGGTAAAAAATTTGTCCAATTTGGGGCAAGTTTTGGTACAAGCCTCTTACAAACCGGAGCTTCTAGCAAGAAGCCTCATGGTTCTGATAGGGAACGTGTCTCCCTTGTGGGCGAAACGACAATCGTCGCTTCCTCTTCTCACCTTGTATTTTTTTCTACAGGCAACATAGACCAACAGGAGATTCGCGCTGCAATATGGAATTATTCAGGGTTCGTTTGGCCTTTTTATACATTAATTGAGTTTTCTAGGCATTTAGTGTCCATAATTCAAATTTGAATTACAAGCACATGCTCCATTGCACCAAAATGGCTTCAAATACCATACATGTGTCCTTGGGTGCATGTTTAGGTCCCATGCAAGAAATGGGAATGAATTACAAACTTCTCGGCGTCCTGGCTCGGCTTCAAACATTGAGAATCTCGGTTTTTAAATCCCCGTAAATCCAAAACTCACCTGAAATTCATGAAACTTGGCATAGTGTCATTATATGGCACATATAGGCCGTGGTAAAATTTTTGTACAATTTGAGACAAGGCGCACACATTAATAGCCCACGTAGGCATTTTGGAACAAATAGATGACATGCTAATATCGCAAACGGTTGTATTGTTTGAACCGTGGGTGTTCCACTAACCATTTATGTGCGGCCACGTGTCCCTCTTTTTATTGGAGAGTACTACCTCAGTCCTGGTTTATTGGTCCTCTTTGTATTTCGTGCCAAAATTTGACCATACTAGGTGGCGTGCGTGTAGCTGTTTGATTAGACGGGACGAGTGCGAGAAGTCTGCCGCGCAGGCTCGACGGGACGCGTGCGAACGGTCCACCGCGCAGGCTCAACGGGGCGCATGCGAGCAGTCTGCCGCGTAGGCTCACCGGGAAGTGAGCTCTTTGTCACCCGCCGCCTCGCTCCCAACTTCTCCATTAATGGCGGCCGAGCAGGCTCACCAGGAAGCAAGCTCTTTGACCTCCAGCCGCCGCCTCACTCCCAACTTCTCCATTAATGGCGCCCGAGCCACTGTTTAACATGCGGTTAATGCACCTGGACGGAGGGTGTTAGCTTGTGATCCCATGGCCCCGCTCAACGCTAGCATTGTTTTGTTCGTGCCTCGCTGAGAACGTGACTTTTAGCCTATTTTCGACTCGTATACATGTACCTACGAGGTTACGAACGAAATAATACGACGACAAATTGACAATGGCAATGGATAATAATTGTTTTACATATCCTGGATAATTTAAAATACCACATGCGGCAACGCCCGAAAGACACAGGGGCAAGAGAAGAAGCAAGTCGCTGCTCTCTACTTCTCGATGGATCGCTGGGCGAGGACTTCTTCTAGCTCCTTCTTCACATCCTCATGACTTTGCTTGACAGCAGCCACGGATTCCTCCACCTGCAGCTCGCGCTCGATGCGGAGCTTCTTCAAGGCATCCCTAAGTTCATGGACGACGACTGTCAGCGTCATCCGTGAGGCAATGCTCTTCTCATACAGCCTCTTCCAGCCGGCGGCCTCCTCCTTCTGCTTGTCGAGCTCCTTGTGAAGCTTCGCATTGTCACCCATGAGTTGCACGATGAGTCCGGTCACCTTATTAATCGAGGCATCGCTAATCTCGAGCAGCTTCTCCAAGCCGGCGACAAGCTCCTGCTGGTTAATTAGGCCAGCGAGAATGTCGTCGTCGCTGGCTAAGGACTTCAGCCCCGCCAGCTCGTCGAGTTCGCCGACGTGGCGAGTGCGCTTGTGAGAGTCCTCGCCTGCCCGTGAGAGCTCGTTCGAGGGCTCCGCGGTGCGGCAGGACATCTCTATTGCGGCTGCCGCGTTGCGGCGGGACCTCTCTAGTGCTTCCGCGGCCTTGGACTTTGCTCCCTGGTTATATCTTGACCCAGAACTCCTCCTACCATCCATGGCAGATGCAAGGAACGACTTAAGAGGAAAGACCTGTTTTCTTGGTGATGAGGAGAGGAATGTGCAGTAATTTTCGAGTGGGTAGTTTTTATAGCCCAGTGCTAAGTGGGAACACGTTTAGGTTTGATCGGTGTGAACAGATTTGCAATTACTTATTGCATGGTAATTTGGAATGTGACGTGGGCCCGCATTCTCGAATGTGTACACGTCTGTCCAGTATCACAAACAGTCCAGATATCGTCAACGTGTCCGATGGATGGGCCTTCTCGCCTCCCACGCGTGCCAGACGGTTGAACAGAACTGCTATACGCAGGTGGTTGCTTGCCATTGAGGCGGCCACGACGCCCTCTGCTTGCATCCCTTCGCGCGCTCTGCTCGACGTTGAGGCGGCCGCGACGCGCTCTGCTCGCGTCCCTCCGCGGTCGCTCTTTCAGAGGTTGGGGCCGGCGCACGATCACGTTTTGGGCACCATATGCATGCGGTTGCGTCCGCGCGCGTCGCCACGATGTAGTTAATACGTGCGGCACGATGCAGTTAAGCGCTGCAACAACTGCCATCCGCGCGCGCCGATACTCCAGGCCATTCGGCCTCCCCATTTATTCCCATGGCCATAATAACCTTAGTCTCTTCAACCTTTCAATCGCGCCCCACAACACAACAAGCACACCCACAGCGACACATAGAGAGAGGATATCCAGCGGTGCTCCAATGGAGTTCGGTGTGCATCGTGTGGACACCCACGTGAGGGGGAAGGACCTCTCGGTGGTGTACACCATTGACCCGGCCGTGGTGGAGGACTCCATCAACACCATGGGGCAGTTGCTTGCTAAGGACAACAAGTACAAAGTGGTCGGCTTCGACCTCCAGTACATCGTCGGTCGTCCCGAGGTTGATCAGGCGGTAGCCGTCGCCCAGTTGTGCATGGGCCATCACGTCCTTGTCTACCACTACTGCCTGGCCACAAGGCCTTGCGAGCGTTTCGCCAGGTTTGTCAAGAGCCCCAACTACAAGTTTGCTACAGTGGACACCGCCGATGATGTAAAAGCGCTCCAGATTTCGGGCTTGGCCTGCCCGGAGCTTGTCGACATCCGTGGCCACTACAGGGTCTGGGGCAGCACGAAGAAGGACTCCCTGGTTGAACTCACCGCGGCCATCATCGACCCCTACTACGAAAACATGAAGGAAGGTGACAAGAAAAATCCTGTATCCTGGCACGGTGCCAGGGTGCGGAGACTGGATGAACCTCACCTCAAGTTTGTAGCCAAGAACATGTACACATGCTACGAGATGCACAGGTGGATCGTCGACATGAGGGAGTGCCTCCTTCCTGTAGACGACGAGGGATCGAGCCACTAGCAGAGCAGCAGTGGCAAGCGTCACAAGAAGAAGTAGATGATGATTAGATATGATCGTTTGTCCTAGTTTATTATGCATGTAATTATTTACTTTGGTGTGTGCAAATGTTATGTGTGTAGTCAGTTATGAAATTGGATGTTTAATTTGGTTATGCAATCATGTCCTTATAAGTATATATGTTGTTGTTCTGTAGACAGAGAGCGTAGATGTTGTGTAGACTGAGCAAATCACATCGCACACGGATTAAACTATGGAACCCGTCGGTGATGATTTCATCAATCGCTGACAATTTTTTACCAGCAAGCGTTTGCCCACAACACACACGGGTTATTAGCAGGAATCGTCTGTGTTGTTATCGGTCTTCCCACACATTTATGATTACTGGCCTGTTTGCCACGTATCACACACATCTTGTTAAGTTGAACTGTTTCTATTGTGTTGGGTAATCGCAAACAGTTCATCTGGATGAACTGTATGTCGTGTATCGCACACACCTTGATCTGTGTGGCTGTTTCTGTTGTGTTGGGTAATCACAAACAGTTCATCCGAGTGAACTGTATGCCGTGTATCGCACACACCTTGAACTGGCTGCCCATTTCTGTTGTTCTGGCTCATCGCAAACAGTTCGTATGGATCAACTGTATGCCACGTATCACACACGCGTCTCTAATCTGAAATGTGCTTGATGTCTCCGCCATCGCACACAGTTCGTCTTATTGGTCACTGTTTTATTACGACACCGTTTGCGATTCATGCATCGCACACAGTTTGGTCGCGGGGTCTCTGATTCATGTGTCGCGTTAGCGGTCACCTGCAGTAGTGCCAATTCGGCCCGTCAAAGGCCCGTTAAAGATTTGACACCATTGCGGCCCATCATCAGTTCCAACCCGTTAACAGCCTGCTACATCTTTGGGCTCATTTGCGGCCCGAGTTTCTTTTGGCCTGTTAGCAACCCATTCTAGAGATGGGCCAATATCCAGGCGGTACGACTTTCGGCCTTTTACCGGCCCATTCTGTAGTTGGGCCAATTTTCGGCATGGTGTTTCTATCGGCCTGTTAACAGCCCGCACCACAGTTGGGCCATTTACTATCCGACCTTACTTTGGGTCCATTAGCGGCCCATGTTCTCCATGGCACAATTCCAGCCCAACCTGACTTTCGGCCTGTTAAAGGCCCTGTTGTACATCGGCCCACTTTTGTCCAGATAGGACTTCGGCTTGTTAACGGCCCAACATGGAAATGGGCCAAGCTTTAACTCATGTCTATTTCGGCCTGCTAGTGGACCATGGGCTCGTCTCCATTATTGCAGCCCAATCGAGCTTTCGGCCTATTAACGGCCTGGTAAGAGCCCTTGTTAGGATGGGCCCACATTCAAGCACGAAATCCATTTCTGCCATGGGACAGCCCATGATTGTAACGGGCCTCGTAGACTGGACCATCCGAGCAAATATGGGCCCTTGTAGATTAGGGTCCACTTATTATTAGTAGGCCAGCCCAATAACGACCCACTTTAACTACCATTTTCTTTCTGTTTTGATGGTGTCCAGCTAACTTCCCCGTTTCAACGATAGCATAGAAACCTACACTATACAATAAAGAAATCAAGGCATAGAAACGAAGAATAATCCTACACTATACAATAAATAAGTTATGGCAGATTACATCCACTGGGCATCAAAGTACGCCACAAGTGATAGTAAAGCGTAAACAAACAGCAAATTACATACACTGGGCACATACACCTCATACATCATGGACGTGCATCAACACAACTTACCATTTGAACTATGATCTAGTCAGAAAATAGGATTGGCCGGATTCTGATAGCACAAATTTCAGTCCACAAAATCTCCACTTTCTTTGTGGTTTCCTCAGTCTCTTGTTCATTTTGTCGACTGATACATCTAATTTCTGCACCTCCCTTCTCAACATGTTGATTAAATCTTGAGACTCATATGCACGCTATCTTGCCGCCTCTAGTTGATGCTCTAGAACATCAGCACATTCCAATTCCAATCCATAATCATTTGGTAACGACCATGCCGCACTGCTCTTAGAGCTTTGTGTTGATGTCACTTTATCCTGAAATATTTCTGTAAGTACACATGACTAGGGCAAAAATATAGTTACAACAGTGAAGCGAGCAAGACAGACTATCTTGTACATGGCAAACAGGACTAACAATAATGTACACATCATGAAGCATAAGCAGGTGATATTTTAAAAATTATAAAGATGGTAGTCTGTGTAACACGCATACAGAAATCTCTCTTCGCTCACCAAAGGAGCATGGTGTTGGGGCCAAATACAAAACAGTGACAGGTTACAAATTTAAACCACGCGCAGCTACTGAACATTAGATATATCATGCATATAAGTAAGCAAGCAGTTAGCCATTGTGTAGCTCGTATTAACTAGCTGGAACATTGTGTGCCATGTTTCAAAAGAGTCTTAGGGAGCATAATGAACTGCAGAGGGATTCATACAGACCTACTACAGCAAGCAAAACTATGCAATCATTAGCCTCATATAAACTAGATTGTGAGCCTCATGCAGTAATAGTTGGTTAATGGACTTCAAAGCTTCAGGCACACTTCACGAGAGTAATGAAATGGTAAGGCATTTAATTATGTCAACTAATAGTTATACAAGTACCCTACATCCGGCAGCATTTTTTGGGCATCTCATTGACTGAGGACAAATAAAGCAATTGAAAAGAGCAATTTAACTATGCCTGAAGCAAACAAGCAATTGAACTGTTGTATTGGTAGCATGCATACATGCACGCCTCAATAACATCCTTGGCCTGGCTACATTTGAATCAACTGATGTATCTCTTATATAATGGAACAAGTAATGTAACATTGTTTGCCCCCTATGAAGTATCTCGACTAGTATGTACTCAAGATCCAAGTAATGATAGGGAGGCTAATGATGGGAACATGCGTTTGGTTATGACATTTATGACATCGAGAACTCTACCATAGCAGGAAGGAGTTTCTCACCCTGTTCACTAATATAAGATGTTTTAGATATTTAAATGTAGGCTACATCCGTACTGAAATGAGTGAACAGACACATTAAAATGTGTTTACATACATCTAATTAAGAAAAAGTTAGAACATCTTATAATAGTGAGCGGAGGGAGTATTAATCAATGGCCCAATGACTGGGTTATAGGTGAAGAACCCTACGCAAGCACAATATTAGACAAATAGGATGTCCTGGTAATTGTAATACAGTGACTTACCATAACTGGTTGTTCAGGCTCAACCCTGCTCCTCCTTCTCTTGCAAGGCTCCTTCCTAATATCTTGTACATGGAAATCCTAAATCTTTGCTTTGTTGTACCCCCTCTGCAAGGTGACACAAACTAGTTACAGGTCTCCTTACATGGAAGATAAATGTGCATACTTTCCAGTCTCTAGGCAACACCAAAGCAAGAGTTTATAACAAAACGACACCACATAATGAAACATGCCACATCTCTTGCAGACACTCAAATGAGCATTTACTATGTGTGCGCTATGTATAAACTAGGCGCACCTTCATGAACTGGACCTCCACGTACTCTTAGGGAGCCTAGTTTAGTGTACAGGCAAACCTTTATGTCACCTATGTACAAGCCCCCACTACAGCAGCCATTAGTGTTTAAATCATTGACAAGCTCCGTTAGGTCATGAACAGCAAGTAATCAAAGCAAACAGTTCTAATATGGTTGGCTGATACAAATAAGCAATTGAACACATGTGTGAGCAAATCTTGCACAACACCGAATTACATATCAAGAAAACAAGCATAGAAGGAGGCTTAAAGACCATCACTTGACTAACCAGATTTAGGAGGCATTTAAACATCCGGTGCAACGTATGAACTAGCATAAACATTGCATATTGCAGATTCTATAATGAAATGCACATGTATTAGGTTATCCCATGTATGATGCCTAAATCTACACTATAGCAGGCAGGAGTGATTCATCATTGCACGCACAATTGAATTGCAAGGTTAAGGGCCAGTTCTTTTCCACCTTTTGAGAGCTTATTGTAGAAAATAAGCCATAAAAGCTGTAAAGAACTCATTTTTGAGTTATGGGCTTGGGCTTAACTTATTTCCACCACCCATTCCTTCACGACGAGAAAAAGCTTGGGCGGGGGGGGGGGGGTGCTTCCCGTAGAAGCTCACTTAAAATTGAAGGGGTGTAACGAAATGACTCTGTTGTTTGCCCATATTATAGTGAAAATGCCACTGCTCAGGCTCGCGTCACACCCGACCCCCAAGTAAAAACAAACACGCAAGCGTTCGTTCCCTTGCCCGCTCGCATCTCCTCTCCCCTTTCCCTCGACCTCGATCCCCTGCCTGCAGCGCTAGGGTTCCTCCAGCAAGCCGCCGCCGCCGGTCCCATCTTCCCTGCTCCTTGACGATGCTCTCTCCAGCGAGGCTACATGGCCGGTGGGTAGGGCTCCATCTCCCCGGATGCTCCTCCCTCTGGCGCCGCCCCTCACTCTCCTGGTCTCCAGCAGTTGCTCCGCTATGGTCCGTCCAACGCTCCACTCCGGCGGTCGCCGACCAATGCTACTTGTGAGCTGCGTTGGGATTTTCCCCGAAGAGGAAGGGTGAAGCAGTACAGTAGAGATACGTATTTCCCTTAGTGAGAACCAAGGTTTATCAAACCAATAGGAGAATCATGCAAAGCCTCGTGAACAGCACCTGCACACACAAAAGCAAAAACTTGCACCCAACGCGGGCAAGAGGATTGTCAATCCCCTTGAACTCATTACTTGCAAGGATTAAATCTTGTATAGGAAAAAGTATAAATTGCAAAAAAAAGTAAATAAAGTGCAGCAAAGTATTTTTAGGTTTTTTAATATGTTTAAAGTAGACCCGGGGGCCATAGTTTTCACTAGAGGCTTCTCTCTCGAACGCATAGCATACGGTGGGTAAACAAATTACTGTTGGGCAATTGATAGAAAAGCGCATAGTTATGACGTTATTCATGGCAATGATCATGTGTATAGGCATCACGTTCGTCACAAGTAGACCAACTCCTGCCTGCATCTACTACTATTACTCCACCAATCGACCGCTATCCAGCATGCATCTATGGTATTAAGTTCATGACAAACAGAGTAACGCTTTAAGCAAGATGACATGATGTAGACAAAGTAAACTCAATCAATATGAATAAACCCCATCGTTTTATCCTTAATGGCAACAATACAAATACGTGTCTTGTCCCCTACTATGTCACTGGGATATAGAGCACTGCAAGATTGAACCCATTACAAAGCACCTCTCCCGCTGAAGCTAAATCAATCTAGTTGGCCAAACCAAATGGATAGATCAGAGAGAAATATAACGCTATAAAAATCATGCATAATAAAGTTCAGAAAAGGCTCAATTACTTTCAATGAATAATCTGATCATAAACCCATAATTCATCGGATCCCAAAAAACACACCGCAAAAGAAGATTACATCGGATAGAACTCCAAAGAGATCGAGGAGAACATTGTATTGAAGATCAAAGAGAGAAAATAAGCCATCTAGCTACTAGCTATGGACCCGTAGGTCTGTGGTGAACTACTCACACATCATCGGAAGGGTGGCAAGGTTGATGTAGAAGCCCTCCGTGATCGATTCCCCCTCCGGCAAATTACCGGAAAAGGCCTCCAGATGGGATCGCGGAAGAACAGAAGCTGGCGGTGGCGGAAAAGTTACATACCGTCTGGCTCTTTGTTGGTTTGGGAATATATGTGAATTTATAGGCTTGGAATTACGTCAAACGAAGCTGCGTGAGGCCCACAAGCTCAGGGGGTGCGCCCCTCAAGCTTGTGGCTCTCTCGTATCTCGTCTGGTCTCCTCCCAAAGATTCTAGGGTCCCTTCTAGTCCAGAAAAAATTAATCTAAAGATTTTTCCCATTTGGACTTTATTTGGTATTGATTTTCTGAAAAGGCAAAAACAAGCAAAAAACATAAACTGGCACTGGGCACTGGGTTAATTGGTTAGTCCCAAAAATTGATATAAAATAGCATATAATTGCATATAAAGCATCCAAGATTGATAATATAATAGCATGAAACAATCAAAATTATAGATACGTTGGAGACGTATCACCAACTATGGCCGACGCCCCACTCCGACAGAAGGCCCCTCATTCCCCCTCCCCTCCTCCGAGGCCGTGGCCATGAGGTGCTGTTGCGGGATGAGCTCATCCAACAAGGTGCGGATCTCCTCTAATTTTTTGCCAAATTTTAATTCTGATCTGCTATATGATGAATTGCTATGAGCTGCTGCTCCTGCTACTATATGATGAATTGCTATGAGCTTCTACTGCTGTTATATGATGAATTGCTATGAGTTGCTGCTGCTGCTATATGATGACTTGCTATGAACTGTTGCTGCTATATGATGAATTGCTATGAGCTGTTGCTGCTACTATATGATGAACTAGCGGTGTGTCCCGCGCATTTGCGCGGCTAGATTTACATTTTCTACGCGTTCATATTATTTTTATTATCTGGTATCAATTTCAGGCATGGCTGACTATTGTTTCATTTAGCTTGCGGCTATATTATTTTGAATATAATAAATATTGTAGTTAAATGTCCGTCAAATGGAATCATAAGTGGATTATGATAGATACCACCAATCAAGTATATCAGGTTCTTAGTAAGAGCCTTTGTATGTCACAACATGCCATCAATTGCACCGAGGACGCATGATTCGCCATGTAAAAGCGTACAATTTCCTACATAATCTTTTGTTTTTTTTCTTTGTCACATATCTTCGCATATATGTTAATTTTGATGAAGAATGTTCTAAGAGTTTTTGTGTCAAAAATCAGATACATAGTGATGCTTTTATAATGTTACTAATAATTCAAATATCTTCATCTATTATTTTTTATTGCACTAACCTATTTTCCTTATCTCTCCTTCCAATACATGTTCCTAATCGCTAAATTATGTGCCAAATAAACCTCTATGCACGTTGCTAATGAGCAAAAAAATGATAGTTGCTGCCTTCTTTTTATGTCAGCGTATCATCGCCAATAGTAATTAGCATGCACGAATATGTTTTATAGTGGAACTTAAAAAACACATATGAGTTTTGTTTCTGGACTTCAACTTTTGCTTGGTCCACAATATGGTCTGACCCATATAGAAGAAAAAGCATGTAAAATTCCGCTGGAGGCAATACTACCTTTGATTAGCGCTTATGATGAGTAGTAGAAGCCAGCATGCTCGCTTTTCCATTGGAATCTGCATGGTGTTTTTTTTATGGGCTGCATGGTGTCTTTTGAATCTGTAGCGGTCCAGCGTAATGACGCTCAAGCCTGCTTACACGATTTTGGAAAGAAAATTGCTTTCCGGGTCATATACATCAGCATGACATCTCTATCAATTAGTGTCCGGCAACCCCTAAAAAAAGAAAATCAATTAGTGACCGGCTAGAATACGATTAATTTATTGAGCTTCCATTGGATTGGGTCTGTACCAACGCTGGTCCAACATCTTTTTTCTAAGTGTCCAACCATTAATTCTATTTTTGGGTGGAAGTCCCACTTCAATACGTGTGTTTTGCTCGGACTTATTTTTTTCTGCAACGCGCCTGGACTCTTTTTTTTTACAACAAACTTGGACTCTTTGTTACTTGGCTGCCGTAAATTGCAATGCTAGCATAGGTCACAGATCTTTTAATAGGAAAAATATATATAGGTTGAATGAGATGTGACATGTAAAAACTATTTGTACGTCATACAACAATATATGTATGTAACGTTATATCTTTTAATCTCAACCGTTAATATAAAAAATTAACGGTCAATATAATTTAATATATGTGGACAAACGTGATGCCTTGTTTGTCTCGTCTTATAATAATTATATAATATAGATTGCTATGAGCTGTTGCTGCTATATGATGCTTTCAGGTGGTGCTATATGATAAAACCAGCCACGAGGACTGTGGTATTTTGATAAATAATGGTTAATCGTATAAATTTAGGCAATTATCCTCTGTTTGGAAGACATTGACCAAAGCAGATTGTGCCAAGTAGATGGTATCTTTGTATTTGCATTTTGAACAAATAATTATGGTATGTTTTCCTATCATATTAATTAGTGCGATGGGTTCAATTAATGATGTTTGCACGTCAAATTTATTTTCATATGGGCAGCAAAATGACAAAATATAATGCAATATAGACATTTCACTGATCATACAACAGATAAGCTGAAAAAGCAGACAATGAAAAGAACTGGTTGGCTTATTATTTGAAGCTTATATTCACAGGAGCTTATTTTCATAGGATAACTCAAAATAACTGGCCCTAAGAACTCTGGCCAACAGCAATGCCAAACAAATAACATGTCACGATGATTGCAATGGAATGATGATATCTCCTTTTTATTGTTCCGGTATTGGAACATAAAAGAGTATCCCGCACCTTTTTCCCCAGAGGTGACCCTGGGTTATCGAACTCATGAGAGGAAGATTCCCTTGAAGCGATGGTCTCTAGCAAGCTTTTGTCAAAGTATCAAATCCAGCTTTTGACCGGATCAGCAAGCAAATAGTGATTCAAACACTTATAATAAAAAGAGGTACGGGTATGAGGTCTTATGCTTACAACCTAGTATTTTCGCTGGGATCAAATAAGATACTAGTTTGAGCACTGGAAGTCACCCATCGAGATGTGCTTGTTACGGATCGAAGTGGGGGATGTGTCCAAATAATATCTTGACTGGCATGAGTCCTGCATCAAGAATCAGTTGTCCTACCGCAGGCCCTATCCATCGCGCGGGGTTGCCTCGATAATTAAGATAATGAAATCAGACAAGAGCTTTGGGCGTTTAATGACTACACCTCATTTCTCCCCAAGGATATGATCCATGTTACCCTACTGAACCTTACTGTCACCGGTGTTTGGTATAACACTTCACGGTCTCCTTGCTCCTAGCCTCACCGGTGCTCGATCTCCATGATCCTGGGTACCTGCAGGGATGAAGATCGCGGACAAGACAAGAGACATCTTCACTGAACAATTTTATTTCACACATACGGGATGTTATATCAAAGTCTTCCATTGATCCCCTTAACAAATACCTCAGGTTGCAAGGCTTATGCCTCAACCCATACCTTACCGAACTACTCACACATGGAGATCAGATCACGGGAAGAAAACATTGAAGAACACATCTTGAGATTGATTGCAATATGTTTTACAATGGATGCCTTGTGCGATGCACGATTACAAGTGTGAATGAGATGGAAGAGCACTATGGTGGTGGTGGAGATGGCTATGGTGATGGAGATGGCGGCGGCTAGGGTTTGTGGACGAAGAAGAGGTTCTGGCTTCTCTGCTCGTCCTTCTGCTTGATGCTCTGTTCACATTTCGACGGGGTCCCTTTAATAAAAGTTGTTCAGGTGGACGATCTGCCTCGGAATGCACGCCAAACGGGCGCTCATACGGGCGCTTGCGCCCGTATGGAACGCCGTCTTTTGTTCTGTCTTCGCAGAAACGCCTCCTGTTGATTGCTTCTTCCTCCATTCTACTTCCATTCCATTTCCACACTTGATTTCTTCCCTTTTTAGCCCATTTCCTATGGAAACACATCAAAGAGAGGATTTGTGGAATCCCTTGCACTTATTAGCCATTAGTGATAATATCGGAGCAAATATCTCTTATTAAATGAAATATCTTAGTTCAAACAAAGGTGAAATGAGTGTAAAAATATCACTCATCAAGTGCCTTACCATACCACGTTTTATAGGCTCACCGTTGCCACTCCTTTTTTTGCGATGTTCCATGAAAATGCCCCATACATCTTGTACTAAGAAATCTTGTACTTTTTCATTGCTGCACCCCATCTGCAAGTTGACACGGCTAATTTGAGATCTCTCTACATGATAATACATTGCATATCCCTTGCACATAATTAAACCACCAATTAACGATTGTGTGCGTCGCATAAACTAGCCATGACTCTATGTACTGGACTTGCAGGCACTCTAAGGGAGCCTAATTTAGTGCACTGGCATTCCTTCATGCCACCTATGACTTTGTGTAATGTATGACGTCTATATCTCTAATTTAGCAGCCAGTAGTGGTAATCATTGGCTACACAAAGGGATTACTGGTCGAAAATCCTAGCAAAGCACGCTGGCAGGCACACAACATACAAGAGAGAGATGCACTTACATGGTCATAGCAATGCTTCAGACCAAGATTTTGGTTGGCCAAGGTGTTAGATCCAGAAGAAACATCGTCCTTGTAGCTCTTGCCAGCTCCATAACATGTAAGAGCGACTTGTTAGTATATTTGAAGTACATCTGGCAGGTGATGCTGGACGGGTTTAAAGGTGACAAGTACGTAGGTCGCGGCGGGTGCTTGGCATCGTGCCAGACGGTGGGAATCAGGTTAGAAACATCAAGGGTGATGGCGCTGCGGTGGCTGCCGGGGTCCAGTAAGGAGATCTAGGACCGTGGACGAGGGTGTTTGTGAAGCGGCTCCGGTAGTGTGGACGATGGTGTGGACGAAGTGGATCTGAGGCCATCGACGAGGGCGTCGGTGAAGCTGCTCCGGTGGTAGGGTTGAGGATGGTGTCAACAATGCAGATTTGCGGTCGTGGACGAGGGCGTCAGGAAGCTGCTCCGGTAGGGTGGACGATGGTGTCGACAAAGAGGATCTGAGGCCGTGGACTTGGGCATCGGCGAAGCGGCTCCGGTAGGGTTGAGGATGGTGTCGGCGAAGCTGCTCCTGTAGGGTTGAGGATGGAGTCGACGAAGCGGCTCCGGTAGGGTTAAGGACGGTGTCGACGAAGCGGATCTGAGGCCGTCGACGGGGGCGTCGGTGAGGCGGCTCCGGGGGTGTGGACAAAGCAGCTCTGATGCGGTGTAGGAAGGAGCCACTGCAGATGCGCTGCCATTGACGACAGCACCGGCGAAGCAGATCTGGCGTAGTGGACAAGGCCGACACTGAATGGTCTGTGGTACAGTGGTGGATGAGTAGTCTACGGTTTCTAGGGGAGGTGAGAGGGGTAGATGCGGCCGCAGAAGCAGATCCGGCGAGGTGGACGACGCCGGCAGTGAATAGGCTCTGGTACGCTGGTGGATGAGCAGTCTAGGGTTTTGAGAGGGAAGGGGTAGAATCGCCGATGAAGTACGGACGATGTGATGTAAGATGCTCTGGTGTTGTGGAGTAGTCGTTTTTGCGGGAGGGGAGAGGAAATGGGGGTGCCGTGTGGTGGGGGGGAACCGGAAGTTACCAAAGCAACCCCGACCTATTATGTAAATGAGGGCCGTGTTGTTCTCTGTGCACCAAGGACAAAAGGGGAATTTCACATGCTCCAGACTAGGTCGCGGAAATTTTAGTAGGAGGCAGGAGATTTTGCCGCCCGCGGGATCGTTCGTATCCAGTTTCAACTAATTTTGGACAGTGCTAGCGGGAAGCCGGTGATGCGCGACTGTGTACACGGAGCCCACGTGAGCAATAACTCGTATGAAGTCGACCCCAGAAAAAAAGACAATAACTCCGGATGATGCACGGATAACTTGTTCAGATCACACGGGCACGGCCGATCGTACGGGTGTAACTGAGGCGCATTCATAAAAAACGGAGCAAATTCTCAGTCTATGTATTTCTCGTGTAAATATATAATTTTGTGCCATTGGTTATTGATTTTAAACACAATGCATTGACATGTTAATTTCAATTATATTGTATAGTAACAAATGGATAATATAGATGCACAAAAGAAATTGATATTATAGTTCGCTACTTAAAAGTGTTACCTCATATGATTACATGGCCTCCATTTCATAAATTGAAGTACCCGTTGAATTCATATATGAATATTATGTATACTACTTCATAATAGAACCTTAAATCATCCAAAACTAATGAATTTGAATGCAACACTAACAATGGTGCATGTACATGATAACTACAGTGGTTGTTTGAAGAAATATCACTATAACTTTGGCATGCACGATTGAAAAAGGCTATTTGAAAAAAAAAACTTATGCGATATGTGAGTGTCCAATCTTTATAGCGTTGAATCGATATTGTGTCTTCGGCCAGGATACAAAGTAGATATTGCTTATGTTCAAGCGAGGCACATCCTCAACAGTTAGATAGTAATACGTGAATGAATTGTGCAATCTCTCTCACACACATACAAATCTCCCTTCTCCGTGGGCATCTCAATCACACACACACGCTCCGTCTATTTCTCTCCCTCCATCATGGTTAGAAATCATCTTTCTACCTCATCCTACAAGTCTCTCACACAAAAGCACACACTCTCTCTCTCTGTCGAACATGCCCACCCCCTTTAATTCCGCCCACCCACCGCCACTCATGTCTCAAAGTATAACTACGCCTCGCACACATATCCCTAAGGTTAACTCGAGTCCCCGGAACCATATGAATCCATACAATGGGATTCCAGCTGAGCACCTTTTGTTTTGAGATTTCGAGAAGAGTTTGCTCACACACACACACACACACACACACACACACACACATTGTTTCACTCTTCATTTATTTCTGGCACTTGCATGCACACCCGCTTGTTTATCTCCCTGATGCTTTAGGTATGCCTCGCACACGTGCTAACTACCTATCCCCTAATATAGATCTGTAACACACAAACTCTCTCTCTCTCTCTATCTCTCTCTCTCTAAGTGTCTGTGGCACCCTCCCCCCTCCCAACACTGACAAGAGCAGGATGACACCTCGATCTTGATCTTAATCTATCTACTGGCTTCTCTCTCAAACACACACACACACTCGCTTGTTGTGTCTCTGTGCCTAGCACACACACACTATCGATACGTCCTTCTCTCCCTCTTCCCCACCCCCCAACAAAGACAGGAGCAAGGTGACACCTCGATCTTGATCTTAATCTATCTATTGGCTTCTCTCAAACACACATACACTCGCTAGTTGTGTCTCTGTGCCTCAAACACACACTCTCGATACATCTTTATCTCCGTAGCCCCCCTCGATATGTAGATTTCTCGGTGGTCATTGATGGTGGGGTCGGAGTCACGCGCGCAGAGGTGTAATGACGATGATGCCGAATTGCAACCTCGACGACGCTTTTCTCTCCGACAACATGTGTGTGTTCTTGTGTGTGTAGCCAGCTCACCCAGTGTGCCTTGTTTTTATGGGCTTGATGTGATGGTTTTTGCCCCGTTTTCTGTTATTTCACCGGGCAACTCTTTTCTTTGTTACTAATGAATTCGAGATCCTTTGGGGCAGACACAAAATATATCACTTTAAACCAATTATCACAGTAACTATATAAAAAGAAAGATATCTCTTGCTTGGTCGAGTAAGAACATCTGGTGGATTGGTTAGCGCCCGATGCTCGCAACGCGTTGTCCTGAGTTCGAATCCTGTCGGAAAATTTAGTTTTTTATATGTTTTTACATATACTTCTTTCTCTACCCTACTGACAGTGGAACCCACAGATAGTTTTTTATATGAGGGCGGTCACCATGCTACGTAGGAGGATTTAACAGAGAGTACTTAGAATACAAGTTTAAGGATTGATTTGTTTCATTTTTTAACTTTTTGTACGAATCTGTACCCACCATGCAAGTTCATGTACTGTACATGCAATTAACCTTTTGTTTTTGAGAATCATACATGCAATAAACTCAAATGGATTTGATGTGACTCTATTATTTCCAGCATAAGGGCATCTCCAACGGGAACCAGCAAATTTCCTCCCGCATCCGTCCGCGGACAGGGGGGGCAGTCCGTGGACATGGATGCGGGAGGACGACATTCAACGCTAGCCGCATACATTTTGACAACAACTCGAACCAACCGGACAAAATTCGTGCAAACACGGCCAGATTTCATATAAACATGACGGATTTCATATAAAAATGCCGTATTTTCATATAAACATGACAGATTTCATTACATTTACATCAACTAAGCGGTGCTAGTCCGGCTCTGGAGGTATAATTAATACCTAATCTAAATGGTCACCCACGGATCCCTTTGTCTTCCTCATGTCCGGTAGCCCGATCAAGACACTTGTGGGGTCGACGATGATCCTCGCAAGAGAGGAATCGGGCAAGACACCGGCTGTGTACGCCGTCGTCACCTCGGCGGCGGCCTTCATGGGACCCAAGCGGCGGTGGCCTCCCGTGTTCTACTTCTCCTCGATGATGGCGGCGGACGCGGAGGCGCTGGCCACTGACTCGTCACTCTCCGCGCACCCGGCTTTTGTCCCTGCATGCATGGCGCGGCCGCAGGCACGGGAGGCGCGGTACGACGCGGCGTCGTCGACGGCAGCGACGACTGATACGTCTCCAACATATCTATAATTTTTGATTGTTCCATGCTATTATATCAATCTTGGATGTTTTATATGCAATTATATGCCATTATATATCATTTTTTGGGACTAACCTCTTAACCCAGTGCCCAGTGCCAGTTGCTGTTTTCTGCTTGTTTTTGCCTTTTCAGAAAATCATTATCAAAAAGTGTCCAAACAAGAGAAAAACTTTGGATTAATTTTTTCTGGACCAGAAGAGACCCATGAAGCTTCGGGAGAAGACCAGAAGAGCCACGAGGAGGTGACAAGCCTGGAGGGTGCGCCCAGAGGGTAGGGCGCGCCCCCCAGGCTTGTGGGCCCCTCGTTGCCCCTCCTGACCAAATTCCAGTGCTATAAATTCCCAAATATTCCCAATATACCAGAGAGACAGAAGAGAAAACCTTTCCGCCGCCGCAAGCCTCTGTTCTTCCGCGATCCCATCTGGAGGCCTTTTCCGGTACTCTGTCGGAGGGGGAATCGATCACGGAGGGCTTCTTCATCAACCTTGCTGACCTTCCGATGATGTGTGAGTAGTTTACCACAGACCTATGGGTCCATAGCTAGTAGCTATATGGCTTCTTCTCTCTCTTTGATCTTCAATACCATGTTCTCCTCGATGTTCTTGGAGTTCTATCCGATGTAATCTTCTTTTGTGGTGTGTTTGTTGGGATCCGATGAATTGTGAGTTTATGATCAGATTATTCATGAGAAATATTTGAGTCTTCTCTGAACTCTTTTATGCATGATTGTTATAGCTTTGTATTTCTCTCCGATCTATCGGTTTAGTTTTGCCTACTAGATTGATTTATCTTGCAATGGGAGAGGTGCTTTGTGATGGATTCAATCTTGCGGTGCTCAATTCCAGTGACAGAATGGGACATGACACGTATTTGTATTGTTGCCATTAAGGATAAAAAGATGGGGTTTATTCATATTGATTGAATTTGCTTCTCTACATCGTGGCATCTTACTTAAGGCGTTACTCTGTTTTTATTAACTTAATACTCTAGATGCATGCTGGATAGCGGTCGATGAGTGGAGTAATAATAGTAGATGCAGGCAGGAGTCGGTCTACTTGTCTCGGACATGATGCCTATATACATGATCATTGCCATGAATCCATCATAATTATTTGCTATTTTTTCAATTGCCCAACAGTAATTTGTTTAGCCACCGTATGTTTCTATGCTCAAGAGAGAAGCCTCTAGTGAAAACTATGGCCCCCGGGTCTATCTTTATCATATAAAAAACCTAAAAATACCTTGTTGTAATTTATTTACTTCTATTTTAATTATTATTTTAGTTTATCTATTTACCTCGATAAGATTTAATCCTTGCAAGTAACCGCTAAGAGGATTGATAACCCTCTTATTTGCGTTGGGTGCAAGTGTTTGCTCTTGTGTGTGCAGGTGCGCTTAACGGAATTTTGCTTGGTTCTCCTACTAGATTGAAAACCTTGGTTCTTAACTGAGGGAAATACTTATCTCTACTGTACTGTATCATCCTCTCCTCTTCGGGGAAATACCAACGCAGACTACAAGTAGCACCGGCCTGCGACACGGCACCGCAGATCATCTCGAGCCGGTGCTTTTTACCGGCTGGTTAATGGCCTGCGTCGACGCCAGCTATGACTCTCAGTTGGACTAGATGATCGTCGACACCATCAACAAGTTCACCGTCGTCAAGAAGCTCGTGGACGACATCGCCGTACTCCTCCAACCCGCGCGCCCAGGCTCCTCATTGCCTGCCACCCTAATCGGCCTCCATGGTGAGAACCTCTTTCAAGCACTGGTGGCCCTGCGACTGCCCGCCAACGCGATGAAGAATGTCCACCTCGAGGTTGCGCTCGCCGCGAGGCGCCTCGCCCTGCTAGCATTCATCGACCTACACATCCACGTGTACGAGGAAGTCATGTACATAGGCATCTACAAGGCCAGTGAGGACGCTACGACGTTGGCCTTCGTTAACCAGTTGGAAGCCTTGGACGCCCTTGTTCAGAAGCACCTTTCCCTTGCCACAAAAGTCGCTGCTCCTTAGCCGCCGGTCGGTGGCCCGACGCACTGAGTCGAGGAGGAGGAGGTCGGTGAGGGATGCATCTTTCTTCTTGCCTCCTATAACCACCACTGCGATCGCGTCATCGTGGCCTTAATTCTTATTGTGTCGCATTCTCATTCCAGTCGATAAAGACATGTGTGACCCTTTGCTCACATTTGGCGTCAATTGTATGCATCACTATAACTAGTAGTACCTCCGTCCTGGTTTATTGGTCACCTTCGTGTGTTTGTGCTAATTTTTGACTTTAGATTTAACTAACAATATGTTAATGCATGTCACAAAAAATAATATCCTTGGAATCTATGTTCAAGTACGAATCCAATGATATATTTTTTGGTGACATGCATTAATTTTTTGTTAGTTAAATCTATGGCTAAAATATGGCACAAAGGGGACCAACAAACCAAGACAGATGTTGTGCTTACCTTTTGCACCAACTTCGTAATTTACGTACGATGCTTGACCCAACCTACCGAACTACTCGTAAATTCAAAATTACGACCGAACTTACAAATTTAAAACTACTCGTGCAGCACGCCTGTCCCGTTCGCAAGTTCAAAACAAGAAACTGGAACGCGTACAGCAAGCCTGTCCCATTCGCGTCGCATCCCACACTATCGTTCCGGCTCGCCAGTCAACGCGCATTGGCTAGGCATATATCACTAACATGTGGGACTGCATGTGAGGAAACAGATGATGCGCCAAACTGGCTAACTCCCCCACTTACCGCGTGGGAAAAGCCCCACCCTAGCATTTTCAATCGGCATTTCTATCTATCGACCGCGCCAAGGAGCAGAACCAAATGTTACAATTTATACAACATTAAAAGGAAAAGCCTGCCGCGTTCGCATCGCACGCCCACACGGTCAGGACTCGGGAGTACTCCACGGTCGGTCTGGCACGCGGCATAGCTAGGGAATGCATGTTGCCTAGCATTTTCACTTTCATGCGGGACCGCAGTTGAGCAAACTGACTATCGACAAACCCCCACCCCTCCTGCCACGCGTCGGCTGAGTTTGAAATGGAAGAGAGAAACGAGGAGGGGAAGGGCTAGCTGTAGCACGGACGCCAACAAATTTGGTGTCGGATGGGAGTCGTGTTGATAGAGTGGGAGCACTCCGTACTAGTTTGTACTACTGGAGTACCACTATACAACTACTACTGTACTAAAGTTATAGAGTACTAGTACTCCGGTACGTGCACGGCACAGTGCTACTTGTGAACTGCGTTGGGATTTCCCCGAAGAGGAGAGGATGATGCAGTATAGTAGAGATAAGTATTTCCCTCAGTTAAGAACCAATGTTATCAATCCAGTAGGAGAACCACACAGAACCTCGTTAGCAGCACCTACACACACAAAAGCAAACACTTGCACCCAACGCAAATAAGAGGGTTGTCAATCCCCTTAGCGGTTATTTGCAAGGATTAATTCTGATAGTGATAGATAGAAAAGTAAATTGCAAAATAAAATAAAAGTAAATAAATTGCAGCAAGGTATTTTTGGATTTTAATATATGATAAAGGTAGACCCGGGGGCCATAGTTTTCACTAGAGGCTTCTCTCTCGAACACATAGCAAACGGTGGGTAAATAAATTGCTATTGGCCAATTGATAGAAAAGCGCATAGTTATGACGGATTCATGGCAATAATCATGTATATAGGCATCACGTCCGAGACAAGTAGACCGACTACTGCCTGCATCTACTACTATTACTCCACCCATCGACCGCTATCCAGCATGCATCTAGGGTATTAAGTCTAAAACAGAGTAACGAGTTAAGCAAGATGACATGATGTAGACAAAGTAAACTCAAGCAATATGATTAGACCCCATCTTTTTATCCTTAATGGCAACAATACAAATACATGTCATGTCCCTTTCTGTCACTGGGATTGAGCACCGCAAGATCGAACCCATCACAAAGCACCTCTCCCATTGCAAGATAAATCAATCTAGTTGGCCAAACCAAACAGATAGATCGGAGAGAAATACAAAGCTATAACAATCATGCATAAAAGAGTTCAGAAAAGAGTCAAATATTTCTCATGAATAATCTGATCATAAACCCACAATTCATCGGATCCCAACAAACACACCGCAAAAGAAGATTACATCGGATAGAACTCCAAGAACATCGAGGAGAACATGGTATTGAAGATCAAAGAGAGAGAAGAAGCCATCTAGCTACTAGCTATTCACCCGTAGGTCTATGGTAAACTACTCACACATCATCGGAAGGGCAGCAAGGTTGATGAAGAAGCCCTCTGTGATCGATTCCCCCTCCGGCAGAGTTCCGGAAAAGGCCTCCAGATGAGATCGTGGTAGAACAGAGGCTTGCGGTGGCGGAAAGGTTTTCTCTTCTGTCTCTCTGGTATACAGGGAATATTTTGGAATTTATAGCGCTAGAATTAGTTCAAGAGGTGCCATGAGGGGCCCATAAGCCTGGGGGTGCGCCTACCCCCCTGGGCGCGCCCTCCGGGCTTGTCGCTCCCTCGTGACTCTTCTGGTCTTCTCCCGAAGCTTCTAGAGTCCCTTCTGCTCCAGAAAAAATTAATCCAAAGTTTTTTCTTCGTTTGTACTCCGTTTGATAATGGTTTTCTGAAAAGGCAAAAACAGGCAAAAAAAACAGCAACTGGCACTGGGCACTAGGTTAATAGGTTAGTCCCAAAAAATGATCTATAATTGAATATAATTGCATATAAAACATCCAAGATTGATACTATAATAGCATGGAACAATCAAAAATTATAGATACATTGGAGACGTATCACACAGCTTGGTAGGAAGAAAATTCAGGCAAGATCTTGTTTCAGGCGATTTCTCTCTTTTCTCAGTCAATGTATTACGAATAATATGATATGGGGGGCACCCATGAAGCCACGTCGCACATCTAGAGGTCTTGTTGCGAGCTTCTTGTGTGGATCGATCACACTGTCGCACTGCTGGTTCGAGAAGAATGTGTCTGGGTACAATTAGGTTATAGTAGATCCGAATCCCAGCCACCTGGACCATTGGATCAACATCAATCAACGGTTTATATCGTGTATGTGCAAATGCACGCATTGCCTATATAAAAATAATGAATATATAATATATAATACATAATACCGCATATTAGGTTTCTCTAAGTCAAACTTTGTATACTTTCAACAAGTTTGTAGAAAAATATATGAACATATACACCACCAAATATATATCATTTGATTCATCATTGCATATATTTTCACATCATGTAAATTTGTTAGTGTAAATGTTCACATTGTTTTCTACGAACATGGTCAAGGTTTATAAAGTTTGGGTACAGTCAAAGCTATATGCGGAGTAAATAAAAACGGAGGGAGTAGTATAGAAATAAAAAATCTAGTACTATAGTTTATAGATATAGATATATAGCTACCTTTTTTCTATATTAAAACTCACGCTTATGTTTACACATTGTTTAGGTTCGCTACAATTTGCATCTGCGAGATGTGTAGGACTACCGCCTTGTTTAGATCCTCTATTAGGAACCCCACCATTATCCTCAATTAATTCATATTAGAAATTTAGATTGCATTATCTTAGTTCTTGTCGGTTCTTCGGTTGCTTGCAGGAACTCGATCTCGTTATTCAGGTTGATCGTGCATACGGCAAGATCAGTGACCATGGGAGATTGGTTTAATTAGTGATTGTCAATTCGTATCATCGCGTACGGTATAGTTGGATCGTCAACGTCAAAATCCACCAAATCAATAGTTATCCCCACTCTCATCGAAAGATTGGGTCGCCATCACATGACTACCATCTAGACAATTCCTTCACTAAAACATACACATGAACACCCATCTCAGTATCTAGGTCTACGCCTCCCTCTCTCTCTCGGAACACACACACCTCTCCACACGATCCATGTCTATTGGTCTCTCTCCCATCCCATCAATAAAATAGGCACGCTGCCATTCTCTCCTTCTCGCGGCCCCTGTCTATGTCGTTAGGTCTCCGTGTGACACACAAGCATTGCTCTCTATCTCTACTATCTCTCTCTCCCACATATAACCTTACCCGCCCCCCCCCCCCCGACAAGCTATGCTGACGAGCTCTATCTAGCTCTCACACATGAAAACATACGATGTCTGTGTGTCCCTTCATCGCACACACACTATCGCTCGCCCAATATTCCCACCCATGTAACCTTGTCGACCCCCTCTATGTCTATATCCTATAACAGGTTGACGTTACACGCACCCCCTCACTCTCTCTTTCTCTCACGCACACACACACCCTCTTCCTCCCTTTCGGACACCCCTATCTCTCCGACACACATACAATCTTTCGAACACGCATATGCCCCTCTCTCTCTCTCTCTTTCTTTCTCTCACGCACACGCACACACCCTCTTCCTCCCTTTCGGACACTCCTCGCTCTCTGACACACACACAGTCTTTCGAACATGCATATGCCCCCCTCTCTCTCTTTCTCTCATGCACACACACACCCTCTTCCTCCCTTTCGGACAGTCCTCTCTCTCCGGCGCACACACACATCAGTCTTTCTGAAAGTGCAACTAATCCCCGGGTGGTTTTGGTAATTAATAACAACATATACTTCATTGATCTAATATTTATTGCTAGGAAATTTTAGAAAAGATCAATGATTGGCATGGCAAGGACTTATGGATGTGGACCCCTCAAAATGTCTAGGACAAGATTGGCAACTTCAAGACTCTATATTTTTGGTTTAGTGATCCAAGATCACATTGAGTCTCTTAGGAAAGCCAATACTATTAAAAGGGGATGAGGTGTTAATTATGAGGTTGTTGCTCCAATGCTTAGTGGTACTGCTCCAAAAACCCTCAGTCATTTTCTCACAATCACACATGTCCAAACCCTAATTCACTATCTCGGTCCCACCAAAATTCTCCCATCCGGACCCACCGAGATTACCACTTCATATTGCCACTGCCAAACCCAAGCAATTCAGTTTCACCAAAAAGGATCTCGGTCCCACCGAGATGGCCTTGCCAAGTTTCTATGATGACATTATTTCACATCGGAATCATCGAGTTGAAATAATCAGAATTTCCGAAACTGGGTTCTGCCCTAGCCTTTCCACTTCGATCCCACCGAGTTGTTCCACTTTGGTCCCACCGAAAAGCCTAAAGTTCACATCTTTTACACTAGTCGGTCTCACTGAGTTTATATTCGGTCTCTCCAATTTGGGTCAAAAGTCTGTAACGGTTGGGTTTTTTGTGAAGCCTATTTATACCCCTCCACCCCCACTTACTCAAAGAGAGAGCCATCAGAACGTGCCTACAATTCCACCATACATTTTCTGAGAGAGAACCACCTACTCGTGTGTTGAGATCAAGACATTCCAATCCAACCATTTGAACCTTGATTTCTAGCTTCTTCAAGTTGCTTTCCACTCCAATCCTTCTCCTACCCAAGCCAAATCTGTGAGAGAGAGATTGACTGTTGAGGAGACTATCATTTGAAGCACAAGAGCAAGGAGTTTATCATCAACACACCATCTATTACCTTTTGGAGAGTGGTGTCTCCTAGATTGGTTAGGTATCACTTGGGAGCCTCCAAGATCATGTGGATTTGAACCAAGGAGTTTGTAAGGGCAAGGAGATCGCCTACTTCATGAAGATCTACCCCGAGTGAGGCTAGTCCTTCGTTGACGTAAGCCATGGTGGAATAGGCAAGGTTGCTTCTTCGTGGACCCTTTGTGGGTGGAGCCCTCCGTGGACTCACGCAACCGTTACCCTTCGTGGGTTGAAGTCTCCATCAACGTGGACGTACGATAGCACCACCTATCGGAACCATGCCAAAAATCATCGTGTCTTCATTGCATTTGAAATCTCCAAACCCCCTCTTTTACTTACATGTGCAATGTTTTGTTTTCCGCTACTATACTCTTAGAATTGCATGTGTAGGGTGATGCTTGACTTGGTATAATTGCTAGAATCTGCCCACAACTAAAATTGGGAAAAGGATAGACTTTTATTTGGTCACGTAGTCTAATCACCCCCCCTCTAGACATACTTTCGATCCTACAAGTGGTATCAAAGCTTTGGTCTCCATTGCATTGGTTTCACTACCTCGGAGAGTATGGCGTCTAGTGAGGGAAATTACCACCGTAGAGGTCCATATTTTAATGGTACAAACTTTGCTAGTTGGAAGCATAAGATGAAAATGCATATTCTTGGTCATAACCCCGCCGTTTGGGCTGTTATTCATGTTGGCTTGCAAGGTGAATTCTTTGAGGATGATAAGGAACTGGATCGTGAAGCAACCGCGGAAGAATTGAAAATGTTGCAATACAACGCTCAAGCATGTGACATTCTCTTCAACGGTTTGTGCCCCGAGGAGTTCAACAAGATCAGCCGCCTCGAGAATGCAAAGGAAATTTGGGATACTTTGGTTGATATGCACGAGGGTACCGAGTCCGCCAAGGAATCCAAGTTGGATGTGCTTCAAAGTCAACTTGACAAGTTCAAGATGAAGGATGGTGAAGAAGTCGCTGAGATGTACTCTAGGCTGGCTCTCATCACAAATGAGATTGCCGGCTTAGGAAGTGAAGAGATGACCGACAAATTCATCATTAAGAAGATTAGAGCCTTGGACAGAAAATATGATACCGTGTGCACATTGATCCAAATGATGCCCAATTACAAAGATCTCAAGCCCACGGAAGTCATTGGAAGGATTGTTGCTCATGAGATGTCACTCAAGGACAAAGAGGAGCTACACAATAAGTCAAGTGGTGCTTACAAAGCTTCAACCGATGCCCCCACAACTTCAAGCGACAAGCTAGTATCCAATGAAGAGATAAGTTTAATAGTGAAAAGATTAAATAGGTTCTACAAGAGTAGAGGAAAAGAAAGGAGCTCAAACTCAAGAAACTATGAGCAAAGATCATCAAGTCAAGACCGTAATTGCTACAATTGTGGAAGACCCGGACACTACTCCAATGAGTGTACGGCTCCTCACAAGAAAAGAGATGAATCAACAAGAGGAAGATATAAAAGAGATAAATCACCTCACAAGGAGAGAAGGAGTAGAGATGATCGTTATGAATGAAGACTTTCTTGGAGAAGCAAGGATTCGGAAAGGAAGGACAAGTCATCCAAGAGCTACACTAGAAGAAGACATCAAGCTCATGTTGGTGAATGGATTTCCGGCTCCGACTCCGACAACCAATCCGAGAGAAGTTATCACTCCAACTCCGACTATAGTCAAGATGAAGGTGTTGCCGGACTTGCTCTTGTATCCTCCAACTCCTATGACCTATTTGATTCACTAAATGAAGGAATTGGAAGATGCTTCATGGCAAAAGGCCCCAAGGTATCACACCCTGAATTCCTTGACTTTGATAGTGATGAGGATGATTTGCTTGGTGATGATGATTTGCTTATTGATAAGACTAGTAATGTGAGCTATAATGAACTTACTAGTAATCATGATAGTCAAGAGGAAACGAGTGACAATGCTATGAAGGAGATTGAGCGTCTAAATAAGGAACTAAACACTCTTAACTTAGCTCATGAAACAACTCAAGAGGATCATAGAGAGCTTCTAAGAACTGATGAGAAGTTACGCTTTGAGAAGATAAATTTAGAGCAAGAGCATGAGTTTCTAAAAGCTATCAATGACAATCTTCGAAAGAAGAGTTCTTCATACATTGCCACACGTTTACTCTTGTCTACTTTTATGCCACAAGTTAAATCTAAGCAAACTAGTAACAAGGGCAAAAAGGGTTCTACCTCTAGTAGTAACAATAACAATGCTAAATCCAATGTTGTTGCTTCTAGTAGTTCTATTGATTCCACTAATGATTCTCTTAGCCAAGTTACACTTGAGCAAGAAAACAATTTATTGAAAGGAATTATAGAAAAGGGTGTCTACAAGAGCCTTGCCGGGAGTAAGCAATTTGAGGAAATTGTACACAAGCAAGGAAGGCACCAGAAGAACCAAGGTATTGGTTTTGAACGAAAGTTCAATGCCAATGGAGTTGAGTGGGAAGAAGATCAATACCCCAAGATGAAGTTTGTTCCTCAACAAGAGAAGTATGATCCTACTTCCTTCAAGGGAACACAAGCTCAAGATGATCTTCCACCACAAGACCACAAGCTAAAAGGCAAGGACAAGCTTCAAGAAGAGATTGACTCATTTGAAGAACCACCTCAAGCTTTGGTCAAGTGGGTTCCCAAGGCCTCATCAAGCTCTACTTCATCAAGTGCTACCACAACTCCTAGGATTCCCATCAAGTTGATGTGGGTCCCAAAGAAGAAGAACTAGAGTGTTCTTGAGGGTGACTCCGCCAACAAACTTCACTCATATTCATTTATGGCAAGGACTTGTGCGACCAACTTCAACATCTTGCACTAGTTCATGGAGTCACAAACCCTCTTGTTGGTAAGACAAGGGACAAGGTATTCTATGCATTCATGGACATCATCATATGTGCATTTCACTCTATGTCTATGGATATCCTTGTTTGTTCCTTGTGGGACTAACCCATGTAGGTATTGAAAGTGCAAAACTCCGAGGATTGCTCCCAACTCTTGATGGTCTACATCAACATTGAGCATCCACATCTACATGAAGTCATCATCGACAAAACCCAAGGTTAGTTCATCCCTCTTTGGGGGGATATCACATCTAGGGGGAGCTTGGCTCTAAACTTGAGCTAAAGCAACTCTAATGGTGTGAACACATTAATGCTTTATGTAAAAGTGGTAATCCCACTTGTGCTTAAACGATGAGTATGACCTATGATCAAATGTTCTCATTTGGCTCCTAGGTCAATATACACATATATATATGACTATGTCATCGCCCATTGTGTGATAGTTGCTAGAATTGGTTGTGCATGTTTGCCACATATTTCATTTGCTACTTTATTGTGTGATCATGTTGCTATGCATATTTCTCATTCGAGGACATCCATTTGTAGTTTGATTGATTTGGTTTTATTTGGCCAAATGGATGTACAAGAATGCCTAAGCACCTTCTCTAGCTATCTATTCTTTCTTGTCTCAAATTCTCTTCATGCTACATCACAAAATTTGAACAAGTCTTTTTCGGACCCTCCGGGTGAGGCGCACTCGGAGTCACCGATCTGTCTAAGACTGAACTCCAAAACCTTCTAAATGCCTTTCGGTTTGACCAACTCACTCTAATTCGGTCTCACCGAAATCATTTAGATTCATCTAGGTTTATCTCGGTGTGACCGATTTGAACCATCTCGGAGACACCGATGTGCTGTACTGCTAGCAGTTACACATCTCGGTGCCACCGATTTGTTTCAATCGGAGCCACCGACAGCTGATAGGTATATATATATCCAGCGAGACCGTACGGTTGAAATTTCTCAAACATGTTCACCCTCGCGCCCCATAGCTACCGTCGCCCCAGTCTCCGGACGATCATCGTTCTGTCCAGCGCGCCCTCGCCATTGGATTCCGCCGCCGTCAACGGAAATCACTCCCTCCATTGCCGTCGTAGAGGATTAGCGCCAAGTTAGGGTAAAATCTGACCCCTTAGTGCTTTAATTTCCAATTCAATGCACTAGGGTTTTGCCATTATTCATGCCACTGTTTGCAACTTCTATTCCACGAATGTATTCCTTAGATTAGATTTGAGCAAAGATTTTAGGTTTAAATTTCTGCAGAACACATCTCGGACTAGCCGATCTGAAATTTTCGGAGTCACCGATTTGGCTCAGGTCATTGCACAAGTACATCTCTGTGCCACCGAGTTGTACTGATCGGTGAGACCGAAATGAAGTTTCTGTGAAACCCTAGCATCTCGGCGAGACCGAACCACATATTGGTTGCCACTTGTAGCTTGCGTTGGTATTATCCCCGAAGAGGAAGGGATGATGCAGCACAGTAGAGATAAGTATTTCCCTCATTTATGAAACCAAGGTTATCGAACCAGTAGGAGAATCACGCAACACCTCGTTAGCAGCACCAGCACACAAACAACAAATCCTTGCACCCAACGCAAACGAGGGGTTGTCAATCCCTCGGCGGTAAATTGCAAGATTAAATTGTATATGATAGATAGATAGATAGAAATAAAAATACAAAATCAAATAAATAAAAGAAAATGGCAGCAATATTTTTAGAGTTTTAGTAATATGATTTAGATAGACCCGGGGGCCATAGTTTTCATTAGAGGCTTCTCTCGAGGAAATAGCATACTGTGGGTAGACAAATTACTGTTGGGCAATTGATAGAAAAGCAAATAATCATGACGATATCCAAGGCAATGATCATGTATATAGGCATCACGTCCGAGACAAGTAGACCGACTCCTGCCTGCATCTACTACTATTACTCCACACATCGACCGCTATCCAGCATGCATCTAGTATATTAAGTCCATAAAGAACAGAGTAACGCCTTAAGAACGATGACATGATGTAGACAAGATAAACTCACGTATGAATAAACCCCATCTTTTTACCCTTAATAGCAACGATACATACGTGTCATGTCCCTTTCTGTCACTAGGATTGAGCACCGCAAGATCGAACCCATTACAAAGCACCTCTTCCCATGGCAAGATAAATCAATCTAGTTGGCCAAACCAAATCAATAGATCGGAGAAGAAATACGAGGCTATAATAATCATGCATAAAAGAGCACAGCAAAGACTCAAATATATTCATGGATAATCTGATCATAAATTCACAATTCATCGGATACCAACAAACACACCGCAAAAAGTGATTACATCGGATAGAACTCCAAGAACATCGAGGAGAACATTGTCTTGAAGATCAAAAAGAGAGAAGAAGCCATCTAGATACTAACTATGGACCCGAAGGTCTATGGTAAACTACTCACGCATCATCGGAAGGACTGCAAGGTTGATGTAGAGCCCCTCCGTGATTGATTCTCCCTCCGGCGGAGTACCGGAGAAGGCCTCCAGATGGGATCTCTCGAGAACAGAAACTTGCGGCGGCGGAAAAAGTATTTTGTGGACTCCCCTAAGGGTTTCTAATTTTTCCTGAATTTATAGTGGTGGAATTAGGTCAAACGGAGCTGAGGTGGGCCCACGAGGCACCAGGGCGCGCCTGCCCCCCCCCCCAGGCGCGCCCTGGTGCCTCGTGGCCACCTCCTCTGGCGTCTGGTCTTCTCACGAAGCTTCTAGTGTTTATCTTGTCCAGAAAAAAATCTCCAAAAAGTTTCATGGCATTGGGACTTCGTTTGGTATTAATTTTTTGTAAAACAAAAATAGGGCAGAAAACAGCAACTGGCACTGGGCACTAAGTTAATAGGTTAGTCTCCAAAAATGATATATAATTGCTATAAATGCATATAAAAACATCCAAGATTGATAATATAACAGCATGGAACAATCAAAAATTATAGATGCGTTGGAGACGTATCAGCATCCCCAAGCTTAATTCCTGCTCGTCCTCGAGTAGGTAAATGATAAAAACAGAATTTTTGATGTGGAATGTTGCCTATCATATTCATCACATATTCTTTTCGTTTATAGCATGGACATTGAACTTGAATGATTCAAAGCAATAGTCTATAATTTGACATGAAGATATAAATACTCAAGCATGCTAACAAGCAACCATGTCTTTCATAATATCAATGCTAAAGAAAGTTATCCCTAGCCCATTATGCTCAATCATTGATCCATTCATGAAACACACTCAAATATTAGCTACATCCAATGCACAAGTATGACAATAGTGCTCTCTAGTTGGTGCTTTTGTAAGAGAAGATGGAGACTCAAATAAAATAAAAATTGCATAAAAGTAAATAGATAGGCCCTTCGTAGAGGGAAGCAGAGATTTGTCAAATGTGCCAGAGCTCAAGGCTGAAATTAAAGAGATAAAAATATTTTGAGAGGCATGCTTTTCCTGTCAACGAAAACGACCGAGAATTCCCAATATTTTCCATGCTAGATACATCATAGGCGGTTCCCAAACAGAAAGTAAAGTTCATTTCCTTTCCACCATTCTTTCACAATCCATGGCTAGCCGTATCCACGGGTGCCCTCCATACCAACACTTTCCAAGGAATTTTGTTGTTATTAATTTTTGATTTCATTGTGGGACCGAGCATCCCTAAAACCAGCCACTCTCTCGTGCAATGACAAGTGAATAAACACTCATCGTGAGAATAACACACCTAGCATGGAAAATAATGGCCACCCCCTGCCGCTTCATGAGCGGTATGGGCACATAAAACGTAGAAATTATTTTGAAAATTAGAGTTGGCACACGCAAATTTACTTAGAACGGCATTGAAATACTGCATATAGGTAGATATAGTGGACTCATTTGGCACAACTTGGGTTTAAGGATTTTGGATACACAAGCAGTATTTCCGCTTAGTACAAATGAAGGCTAGCAAATAGATTGAGAAGCAACCAACAAAAAAACGAAAACGGTCATAAACTTGCATTGAACATAACTAACACCGAATAATGCACCATAAGTAGGATATAATTTCTTTGCATAACTATTGAATTAACGTGCATGCATAGGGAATCACAAACCTTAACACTAATATTCTTACTAAATCAAAATTACTCACTAACATGACTCACATATTATCATTTCCATATCGCAAAACTATTGCAAGGAATCACATTTATCATATCCAATGATCTATATGAAAGTTTTTGTTATTTCCCTCTTGAATATTCATCACTTTGGGACCAAATTCATATCTTGTGCAAATTACCGTTACTATCATCAACTCTCAAAAAGATTTAAGTGAAGCATGAGAATGCAAATATTTCTTCAAAATTTCAATCTTATCAATTCTCAAAATAATATAAGTGAAGCATGAGAATTCATTTCTTCAAAATTTCAATCAACTCTCAAAATAATATAAGTGAAGCATGAGAGTTTATTTCTTCAAAATATAGCCACCACCGTGCTCAAAAAGATTTAAGTGAAGCACTAGAGCAACTGCCTAGCTCAAAAAATTTAAGTGAAGCACATAGAGTATTCTAACAAATGATGATAAACGTGTGGCTCTCTCAAGATAGGTGTGTTCAGCAAAGATGATTGTGACAAACTAAAAAGCAAACAAAGCAAAGACTCATATAATACAAGACGCTCCAAGCTAAACTCATATCATGTGACGAATAAAAATATAGCTCCAAGTAAAATTACCGATGGTTGGTAGAAGAAAGAGGGGATGCCTTCCGGGGCATCCCCAAGCTTCGACGCTTGAGTCCTCCTTGAATATTACCTTGGGGTGCCTCGGACATCCCCAAGCTTAGGCTCTTACTACTCCTTATTCCTTCATCCATCGTGATCTCACCCAAAACTTCAAAACTTCAATCACACAAAACTCAACAAAACCTTCGTGAGATCCGTTAGTATAACAAAATAAATCACTACTTAAGTACTGTTGCAAACCCATTCATATTTTATTTTTGCATTATACCTACTGTACTCTAACTTCACCATCGCTTATACCCCCCGATACAATCCATAGATTCATCAAAACAAGCAAGTAGTGCATCAAAAACAGAATCTGTCAAAAACAGAATAGTCTGTAGCAATCTATTTAAAATCCATAATTGTGTTACTCCAAAAATTCTGAAAAATGAGTAAAACGTGGGAAATTCATATACCAATACTGTGTAAAAATTTCAGATTTTTATGACGCTCCAGTATATAAACAAAATTCGTACACTGGACGCAAAACTTTCTGTTTTCTAAACAACATCAATTATACTATCTTCCAGATCATCCTAAAGGCTTTACTTGGCACAAACATTAATTAAAAACATAAAAACACAATCACACCAGTAGCATAATTGTGAAAACACACAATAACAGAAAAAATATATTTTATTCATTGGGTTGCCTCCCAACAAGCGCTATTGTTTTATGCCATTAAGATAAGTTTCAGATTTTATTGATGCTCACATGAAAGATAATAATTGAAACACAAAGAGAGCATCATGAAGCATGTGAAAAACACATTTAAGTCTAATATACTTCCTATGCATAGGCATCTTATAAGTAAACAATTTATCAAGACAAACAACATCTAGCATATGCAAATAGGTAGAATGAAACACTAATAATTTTAATATCAAGAAAGGTAATTGAGTAACATAAAAGTTTCTACAACCATATTATCCTCTCTCATAATAATTACTTGTAGGATCATAATCAAATTCAACAATATAGCTGTCATGTAAAATATTATTTTCATGATCCGCATGCATAAAATTCTTATAGTCTTCCAAATAGTGGGATTAACATCAACTAAAGTCATGACCTCTCCAAACCCACTTTTATCAAAAATTTCATAAGATTGAACACTCTCCAAATATGTGGAATTATTTTTACCTAGACTTGACACTCTTCCAAACCCACTTTCAATATTATTGCAAACATTATGATCAATAGCATATTCATCATGAGGCTTAAATAAATTTTCAAGATCATAAGAAGCATTATCACCCCAATCATGATCATTGCAATGAGTAGTGGATATAACAAAATTATCATCCCCAAGCTCATAGTTTTGCATATTATTAGCACAATTTACATTAATAGAATTCATAATAACATTATTGCAATCATGCTTTTCATTGAAGGAGCAATCATGAATCACTTTATAAATTCCTTCTTTCAGCACTTCATCACAATTTTCAGATTCATGATTTTCAAGCAAAACTTCATAGAGGAAATCAAGTGCACTCAACTCACTAGCAATTGGTTCATCATAATTGGGTCTTTTGAAAAGATTAGCAAGTGGATGAGGATCCATATAAATAGATTTTTAGCAAGCGAAGATGCAAGTAAATAGAAGGCACATGGCAACACAAACAAAGATAGCAAACAAGCAAAAAGGCAAACGGAAAATATTTTTGTATTTTTGTAAAAACTTTTTAGAAGTGGGGGAGATGAAAACGAGAGGCAAATGCAAATAAAGTAAATGCACAGAGATGAGAGTTTATGCAAAGGTACTTGATAGATGTTGATGATGTCTCCCCGGCAACGGCGCCAGAAATTCTTCCTGCTGCTTGTAGCTTGCGTTAGTATTATCCCCGAAGAGGAAGGGATGATGCAGCATAGTAGAGATAAGTATTTCCCTCAGTTATGAAACCAAGGTTATCGAACCAGTAGGAGAATCACGCAACACCTCGTTAGCAGCACCTGCACACAAACAACAAATCCTTGCACCCAACGCAAACGAGGGGTTGCCAATCCCTCAGAGGTAAATTGCAAGATTAAATTGTATATGATAGATATATAGATTGAAATAAAAATACAAAATAAAATAAATAAAAGAAAATGGCAGCAATATTTTTAGGGTTTTAGTAATATGATTTAGATAGACCCGGGGGCCATAGTTTTCACTAGAGGCTTTTCTCAAGGAAATAGCATACGGTGGGTAGACAAATTACTGTTGGGCAATTGATAGAAAAGCAAATAATCATGACGATATCCAAGGCAATGATCATGTATATAGGCATCACGTCCGAGACAAGTAGACCGACTCCTGCCTGCATCTACTACTATTACTCCACACATCGACCGCTATCCAGCATGCATCTAGTGTACTAAGTCCATAAAGAACGGAGTAACGCCTTAAGAACGATGACATGATGTAGACAAGATAAACTCACGTATGAATAAACCCCATCTTTTTACCCTTAATAGCAAAGATACATACGTGTCATGTCCCTTTCTGTCACTGGGATTGAGCACCGCAAGATCGAACCCATTACAAAGCACCTCTTCCCATGGCAAGATAAATCAGTCTAGTTGGCCTAACCAAATCAATAGATCGGAGAAGAAATACGAGGCTATAATAATCATGCATAAAAGAGCACAGCAAAGACTCAAATATATTCATGGATAATCTGATCATAAACTCACAATTCATCGGATCCCAACAAACACACCGCAAAAAGTGATTACATCGGATAGAACTCCAAGAACATCGAGGAGAACATTGTATTGAAGATCAAAAAGAGAGAAGAAGCCATCTAGCTACTAACTATGGACCCGAAGGTCTATGGTAAACTACTCACGCATCATCGGAAGGGTAGCAAGGTTGATGTAGAGCCCCTCCGTGATCGATTCCCCCTCCGACGGAGTACCGGAGAAGGCCTCCAGATGGGATCTCTCAAGAACAGAAACTTGCGGTGGTGGAAAAAGTATTTCGTGGACTCCCCTAAGGGTTTCTGGTTTTTCCTGAATTTGTAGTGGTGGAATTAGGTCAAACGGAGCTGAGGTGGGCCCACGAGGCACCAAGGCACGCCTGCCCCCCCCCCCCAGCGCGCCCTGGTGACTCATGGCCACCTCCTCTGGCGTCTGGTCTTCTCCCGAAGCTTCTAGTGTTTATCTTGTCTAGAAAAAAATTCCAAAAAGTTTCGTGGCATTTGGACTTCGTTTGGTATTGATTTTCTGTAAAACAAAAACAGGGCACAAAACAGCAACTGGCACTGGGCACTAAGTTAATAGATTAGTCTCCAAAAATGATATATAATTGTTGTAAATGCATATGAAAACATCCAAGATTGATAATATAACAGCATGGAACAATCAAAAATTATAGATACGTTGGAGACGTATCATTGGTCTGACCGAAACTATGTGTCAAGTCTCTGTTAAGTGCTTCGGTATCACCGAAATTATCAACTCGGTTGTTTCGAAATATCTTTTGTGAAAATTTGAAACTAATATTTGAACTCAATTTTTTTTGAAAAACCGGCGGCATTTTGTGATGACTCATCTTTTCTGCCTATACCCAACTACTTCACAGGTCAGCTTGCAAGATGTCAGATGCCAGTGACAGTCAGAACAGGTCTGAGGAGCAGAATGTTGCTTTGAGTGATGGGACAAGTCTAGAGAGCAGCTATGAAGAAGGTAGTAGAACCACTCCTAGTAATCTGCCTAAGGCTGCCAAGAGAACCAGGAAGGCAAAAGCTCGGATGATGAGGATGAGGACTTCCAATTGGAAGAGGTCACCTCCAAAAAGAAGAAACCCACTGTTCAGAAAGAGTATGTAGGCACTCATAAGGAGAGGGGGGTCACTAGGAAGATCTCTGCCTCTAAAGCTGCCAAGAGAAGCATTTCTTCAGAGAATCCAGAGGGATCTCAACAGGCACCCATCAAGGCAAAGCCCAAAGCTGCAGGGAAGAAGAGGGAGAGAAAGCAAACTGCTCATGTGATCTTCAAACCAACTTCAATGAGAAGAGATGATGCAACAGATGAGGAAGAGCCAGCAGCTAATCCACCTCCTCCTAAACAACAGAAACTCATGGGGGATGCTATGAGAACTGCTGCTTCTTCCAAGGCCAAGCCTATAGCTGCCAAGCCCAAGAGAACTACAAGGAATGTTCCAGCAAGTGAGAAGAACAAGACCGCAGTGTCTGTAATTGCTGATGATGAAGATGATGAAGCCATAGTGCTGAGGAAGCTTAGACCCAGATTGCCAGAACACAATGACACTCATCCTATTGCTGAGAACATGAAGGAGAGGAAGGACAATGGTCTGAGGAAGTAGAGGCAATCAGATCCATATGATGTGAGAAGGAGGACTGTTGTAGACTATAGATTTCACACCAAGGAACAGCAAGATTTCTATGAGACTGTTTTGCTTGACAAGAAGCCCATAGTCAGTGACATGAGATGGGTGGACTGGAAGTTCATTGATGCCAATGAAGACAACTTTCCCCATGTCATGAGAGCTTCAAGATGATTGGCATTGATGATTTCATAGGGAAAAAGTTGACAACTTGGAATGATGAGATGATTATGCAATTCTACTTCACTGCTCACTTTTACCCCAATGGCAAGATTGTGTGGATGAGAGAAGGAATCAGATATGAGTCCTCAGCTGAGGAATGGGCTCCTTGATGTACCCAAGCCCGAGGAGCTTGATATTGATGTTTATGCCAAGCGCAAGATGGATCACAACTCCATGGCAGGTACAAAGAGATCCCTTTGGATGAGGTTGAGACTCATAAGCTAGGATCAGTTTACCATCTGTTGGCAGGACTTGCTACCTCCAACACTATCATGAGATACACATTGATGCCCAAGTCTGGAGATGAGAGGATGATCAGAGGGCACTCCATCAACATGCTTCATCACATTGATCGATCTGAGAGATTCCGAGTCATAGATCTTATAGTTGAGACTGTCACGAGGACTGCTGCGGATCAGAAGAGGTCATGTGGATTTGCTCCACACATTCAGCTGCTTATCAACTCCAAAGTTGGTAACAAGACATACCTGCTTGACCGTGAGCATCTGCCGCTTAGGCCGAAGTTTGAGGATAACACTGTGACGATGGATCCATCCCATCCCACTTCAGCCATAGCACAAGCAGAGAAGGAAGCAAGAGCAGAAGTTGCAAGGTCTGCACAGCCTAGAACCACATCTGCACCTTCACTGAAGACAAAGACCGATCAAATCAACCATCTTCTTCGAGCTACTCAGAGGATCGAGCAAAGTTTGGCCGACTTAGTGAAGAACCAGAAGAGTCTTGAGAGGATCATTGAGACTAAATTTTATGATCTGGATGTCAAAGTGACAGAGATGCAATCTATAGTGGAGAGTCTGAAGAAAGAGGTGGATGATGCCAAGCTTGCTAGCACTAATGATGAGGAACATCATGGTTCAGTACTTCCTACTACTACCCAGTTCCGGACACAAGCTAGGTCAGCAGCAGTTCCAGACACTTCCAGAGCTACTGTCTCAGCTCCAGCTGCTACACCTACAATTGCCCCCTCAGCTGCTCTAGCCGTTGCCACTCCTCCACTAGTCCCGCAGACTTCTTCAGAGGCATTTGCAGATGCTCTTCTCTCTACTCCGACATCGACGCACACCGGAGCTGCCAGCCCGAGGACTTCACCACCTGGAGCTGCCGGAAATCGTGTCCAGAGCGACGTTTAGCTCTATACCTATTCGATCTTTTTGGTATTTGTTGCCAAAGGGGGAGAATTTGTATAGATCATTAGAGCTTCGAGAGAGAGCGTTTTGCTTTTGTTCGTTTGTTTTTCTTGAGAGTTTCTTGCTACTATTTGGTTTGTGCTACTTTGATCGTTATGCTTGTGATGATACTACGTGATTGTGTGTTTGATCATACGATGCCGCTTCATGCTATGCTTAGTGTCTATCATTATCATTATCTATGTATGATCATTCATTCGGTTGTTTGGTGATGAGTGCTTATGTTATTGTAATCATATCATTTTGAGCGCTCCACCAAGATGTATGTGACATGGAAGAGTGACCAATGATCCTAATCGATTGTGCATTTGCATTCAAACGCAAATTTTAAATAATGCACAAATTTAGGGGGAGCTCTTACTTATCACATACTTCCCAAAGCGACGATGTATTTCATTGATTATATCATTTGTCGAAGCTTTGATCTATATGTTGTCATTAATTACCAAAAAAGGGGAGATTGAAAGTGCAACTAATCCCCGGGTGGTTTTGGTAATTAATAACATATACTTCTTTGATCTAATATTCATTGCTAGTAAATTTCAGAAAAGATCAATGATTGGCATGGCAAGGACTTATGGATGTGGACCCCTCAAAATGTTTAGGACAAGATTGGCAACTCCAAGACTCTACATTTTTGGTTTAGTGATCCAAGATCACATTGAGTCCCTTAGGAAAGTCAATACTATTAAAAGGGGATGAGGTGTTAATGATGAGGTTGTTACTCAAATGCTTAGTGGTACTGCTCCAAAAACCCTCAGTCATTTTCTCACAATCACACATGTCCAAACCCTAATTCACTATCTCGGTCCCATCGAAATTCTCCCATCCAGACCCATCGAGATTACCACTTCATATTGCCACTGCCAAACCCTAGCAATTCGGTTTCATCGAAAAGGATCTCGGTCCCACCGAGATGGCCTTGCCAAGTTTCTGTGATGACATTATTTCACTTCGGAATCACCGAGTTGAAATAATTGGAATTTCCAAAACTGGGTTCTGCCCTAGCCTTTGCACTTCGGTCCCACCGAAAAGCCTAAAGTTCACATCTTTTACACTAGTCGGTCTCACCGAGTTTATATTCAGTCTCACCGATTTGGGTCAAAAGTGTGTAACGGTTGCATTTTCGGTGAAGGCTATTTATACCCCTCCACCCCCACTTACTCAACGAGAGAGCCATCAGAATGTTCCTACACTTCCACCATACATTTTCTGAGAGAGAACCACCTACTCATGTGTTGAGATCAAGACATTCCAATCCAACCATTTGAACCTTGATTTCTAGCCTCTTCAAGTTGCTTTCCACTCCAATCCTTCTCCTACCCAAGCCAAATCTGTGAGAGAGATATTGAGTGTTGAGGAGACTATCATTTGAAGCAGAGCAAGGAGTTTATCATCAACACACCATCTATTACCTTTTGGAGAGTGGTGTCTCCTAGATTGGTTAGGTGTCACTTGGGAGCCTCCAAGATCATGTGGATTTGAACCAAGGAGTTTGTAAGGGCAAGGAGATCGCCTACTTCATGAAGATCTACCCCGAGTGAGGCTAGTCCTTCGTGGACGTAAGCCATGGTGGAATAGGCAAGGTTGCTTCTTCGTGGACCCTTCGTGGGTGGAGCCCTCCGTTGACTCGCGCAACCGTTACCCTTCGTGGTTTGAAGTCTCCATCAACATGGACGTACGATAGCACCACCTATCGGAACCACGCCAAAAATCATTGTGTCTTCATTGCGTTTGAAATCTCCAAACCCCCTCTTTTACTTACATGTGCAATGTTTTGTTTTCCGCTGCTATACTCTTAGAATTGCATGTGTAGGGTGATGCTTGACTTGTTATAATTGCTAAAATCTACCCACAACTAAAATTGGGAAAAGGATAGACTTTTATTTGGTCAAGTAGTCTAATCACCCACCCTCTAGACATACTTTCGATCCTACACTTTCGAACATGCATATGCCCCCCTCTCTCTCTCTCTTTCTGTCACGCACACGCACACGCACACTTCCTCCCTTTCGGGCACTCCTCTCTCTCCAACACACACACACACACACACAGAGTCTTTCGAACACGCATATGCCCCTCTCTCTTTAGGTCTCGCAGCCACCTCCCCCCCCCCCCCCGCGCGTCTTTGTGACACAAATATTCTCTCTATATCTAGCTATCTCTCGCAATAATACATGGATAATCTAAATTGGAATCAAGCAAAGGACCACACTTCTCTTGATTCTCTCTTGGAAAAATGAGCTCCAATTACAATAATCAAATCCACTCTCAAACAGAATATATGAACATAGGGCGAAATCTTCCAAACAAATGTTTGTTGCGTGCATGCATGTTAATCATATGGATGTAGTACTACTCGTACATCCGCACTGACCCAATTCACACAAATTACATTAAACCCTTCTCAAAATATGGTGTACATGTGATGTTTATTGTACTGCTCCTACTAGCCAGCCCCCGACATGTTCCAACATATTGTGCTACTTGAGATTCTATTTTTCTCGATCAGACGATGTGTAAGTGTAACCACGAAAAGGTCAACCCCCGCACCATTGGTATTGTAGCTCCAAGCTCCCATACGGACACAACACCCATCGGAGCACGCAACCGTTGCCGAAGTGGACGGCGTTGCGGCCTGGGAAGACAACGGAGTCTCCGACCTTGCCGAGGTGGAGCATGCCCTCGACGGTCGTGAGTAGTGCGCCCTCACTGGCAACGCGCCCACGCAGAGGATAATGTGATCCAGTGGCTCGCCCTCATCGGCCACGAGGGGGAGCGCGTGCTCCAGCAGCACGCCCTGGTCTGTCACGAGGAGGTGCATCGCGTCCTCGCCGCTCACAAGGTGGACGAGTGCGTTCTCCAGCAGCATGCCCGCGAGCATCGCATCTTCGCCGCTCTCGACGTTGACGAGAGCGTGCTCCGGCAGCACGCCCGCGAACATCGCATCCTCGCCACTCAGGCGCACGAGCGTGTTCTCCAATAGCACGGCTGCGAGCATGGCATCCTCGCCGCTCACGAGGTGGATGAGCGCGTGCTCTAGATAGTACGCCAGGATTCGGGACGTGAGCACCACGCCCCCGGCGACGAGGAGTACTATATGGTGGCCATCGTGGTTCAGGAAAATCCCGTGACTCCGCCGCGCCCTGGTGGAGCGCGAGCTCCAGTGGGCACTCGAGGAGTCCCGCGCCGATATGCAGGTGGCGGCCGACGTGCAAGATTATCCTCCGAGCTCTCCTCCTCCTACGACAATGCCTCTAGCGCGCCCGTCCTACGTCCTCTGCCTCGGCTCCGGCGGACCTTTGGAGTTTAGTTGTATGGAACATGAATATTTGAATTAATCATATGACTACTTAAAAAGAATGTCATTTCTAACAAAATGTGAAGGATTAAGACTAATGCAAAAAACAACCTATGACTAACAGGCATGAATAGATGATGTGGCAGCATTGCATGCTGGAGAGTAACGCAATATATTGCAATTTATGGATTGCATGCATGCCTAGCTTATGTGGCATGGTTACATGGCTAGGAAAGAAAATAGAAAATGTGTTGTATAGATATTTAGGAATAGAAGCTACTATCCACATGCACAGTTGCTCTGGAGCATATAAAGATCTTTAGAGTGCACTCCAATATTTTTTCAGAGGCTTAGGTGCACCGGATGACGTGCCACGTTACAAAATGTTAGAAAAAAAATAAAGAAACAAATCTCGAGTTTGGCACGAGTGGGAAAATATCTGGTGCTACCGCACCTTATATCCTACCATGATACGGAGGCACCAGGGCCATTAGATCTGTGATCCAACAGACAACATCTCAGGCTGTGGACCAAAGCACCATTTTGAAAATGTTTGGGAGTTTTCTGCAAAACTCGCACTGACCGATGCTGTCCACTCGATCCAAGATCCAATGGCATAGAATCTTGTATCACAGTAGCATTTAAAGGTGTGGTAGACAAGCACCACAAGGGTGGGGTGCAGCAGATACATTCCCCTCTCGGTGCACGCGGCGGAGGGGCGGTGGGGCCGTGAAGGGTGAGGCGCACGTCGGGGGACGTGGTGTCGTGGGTTTGAGCGGCGTCATGGGAATCACGTGTGGTAGTGGTGGAAACGTGATGGTCACCGTAGTTCAGCGTCCATGGACAAGTTGTCATGTCGTCTGACACATGCATTGCATACTGATCATTGCAAGGAGTAGGAGAGAAAACTAGGCGGATAAATATTTCATTATTGTCAAGCGGACCTACGCTACTACATTTCTTCGAAAGACATGCACACCAGCGAAATAGTTCATCTATCCATATATACAGAGAGGAAATAATTTTTTTGACGAATAAGAGAGGAAATAGTTCATCCATCAATAGTGCCATGCTTCTTCTTCTTCTTCTTCTTCTTCTTCTTCTTTTTCTCATTTTCTGTGGGGGCGTCTTCGCTACAAGCTCCTTCGACCTTGCAACTATCTGGAAACTCACACGAGCATCGAAGGCTGCATATTTTATCCGCTCGTAGGTCAAGGGATAAATCTCCCATCTAGACAACCTTAATTCCAGTGTCTCGTCGCCCTTCTCAAGCTTTGTTCTGAGTACATAATTTGCTACGTCGAATAAGGATGGTGTTGGTTTCTTACAACCCTCTATAGGAATTTTAGATTGTATGTCAGCGGTCTTTTTCACATCAAGGTTGTACGGCTCCAGCTTTTCTTTGTCCCCGTCGATGGCTGCTCCACAGAAGAATATGTCCTCCCGAGACAAGAAATGGTGGAGCTCACCAGGTATGGAGGGTGCGTGCATTATGTGATACACCAAAACTTCATCTTCGAGGCACAGCTAAAGGACGGCGGCGCATTGAATATCCCCACTAAGACATGTGGTGTACTCTGCATCGAGACCAACGATCTTCATCACCATGATACGGAGGCATACATCATGCCCCTTGACTTCGATCCGACCATCATCACCCAAAACTTCTTGTCAGGTATGTAGTGGGTCGGCATGAACTCCCACTGGATGGTTGCCGTCGGAGAATACCGGAACAAGTGGGTGCTCGTGAACGTCCACACCTCCTATGAGATTATCCTTCCTCCCTTGGATCATATAGGGATTTGCCATCGCGACCCACATCCAGTAGATTACCACGTCAGATGGACGGACCTTGTTTTACTGAAGGTTGTAATCTGCCACGTGCCCACGCCATCTGGGAATTACGCAGACTTCAATCTAATTGCCTTGTTCGACCGCGGACTCGCCTATCTTTGCGGCGGGGCTGGCTGTAGGTGGACACAACTCCCCTCGTGGCGCTACATCGATGGTGGTCCATAGTTCTGTGATGCTATTGAATACAATGGCATCATCTACGCGATCAACAAATGCAGATGGCACCACATATTGCTAGGATGCCGTGTGTAAGATGTTTTCGTCTGATTTTAATGATAACACCATGACATTGTTTGAACTTTTCTGATGATTGGCATATCCCTGTTACAGCAGAATTTGAGTAGAACTATGGCAATGTATTAGGCACGCCATAAATTAGGAAATAAAATAGGGAAATTTGGAAGTACAAATGGTAATCTCTATATTTGGAAGTAGTTAAATCATGTGATTGTGACCATGTCTATACTACCAATTTGTACCCTTGAATAATCAAACGGTTAGGAAGATATGGATATTCTCCTAACTTTATAGTAATCTTTATACTACTAAATATGAGTGTGTATCAATAGCCATGTTAGTTTCCTCATTTTCATGATGTAGAAACATGCATAACACTGTTGGTTTCATCTAACCATACATTAGTAGGGAAGTAAAAGTGCATATGGAAAACTCTATATTTGGAAGTAGTGAAATCCTATCATGCTTACCATGTCTACATACATATATTCGCCCTTCAGCAATCAATGGCTAGAATAATATCCTCACAAGAATTTTGCACACAGAACATGAGTATATAACAATGCATCGTGTGTTAGTTTCCTCTGAAGAATTTATTTGTGAGAACAGAACATGACTACATAACATGCATGGCATGTTAGTTTCCTGTGAAGAATCGATTGCAAGATAACATGAGTATAACCATGCATGGCACTGCTACATTTTTTACCCCAGTATACATTTCCTTCTATTTTCCTCTCAGTTCCAACTGGGACAGATCAATGTTGTTTCTTACATTATCCTACTCATACTCTGAACAATGCTGATTTTACATTAACAATGTCTGTCCTTTTTGTCTCTTTTTCTATATGATGCAGTGTCCATACGGGCCCTGCACTTTGTAATCACACCATATTTGCCAAAAATAGGGAAGCACAACTGGTTCCTCGCTCGATCAGACGACGGCGAAAGACTGATGATCATTCACACGCATCAGCCGACAGTGTTATATTGCAAAACCCCCACTGTGTACAAGGAGCGTCAAATACATGAGTATCCGGAGAATGGCTATTACGTCTATGAGCAGGATACCAGCTTGTTGGGGCCTTCAGGATTTTTGAGTTGGAGGCGGGTAAACAACCTTGGTTCACACTCTCCGTTTCTCGGACTCAATTATCCGATTAACCAGGAGACCACCTTCAAGGATCCTGGTGGCAGAGAGTCTCTGTTTGCTAGGGAAAATTGTGTGTACGCGGTGAACCGCAGGTCTACAGGATCAGCCAGCCGCCCCTGATTGGCAATGATACAGCATGCGGCCAAATGAAGGTGAGAATGAGAAAGGCATCTGTATTAACTTTGATCCTTGGATGTCTCAATTCCGATAGGCAATGATGTGGTTCAAGCCTTCAGGTTGATAGGTAATGGGGCTGCTGCGTCAAAAGGGTGTAGTCCTGGTGTCTCCGAATCACTGGTGGCTGAAGGGGGGTTGCAAATTATGATGGTGCTGGATCATCCCTCTTCGAATGACTTGCTGTCTTTGCTTCTTGTTCTGGATGTGTAGTGTTCTCTTTTGTTATGCAGACTCCTTGTAATTTGGTCATCCTCGTCTATGTCACTCTTACTATGTACTAGTTCGCTCTCTTTAGAACTTTGTGATTTGTATCTGGATCACGAGAGTCTGAGCGCTGCAGAAGGGTGCGTTTTGGTGGTGTAGCAATACTTCTTATGAACTTTCATATCTCGCTATTTATGTTAGTAGTAGTCACTAGTCAGTGTTTGCATGTTGTATATATCGTTGTTTCGAACTGTTTTTTGTTTTGAACTGCTGATGGGCTAAATGAGGGTTTAGGGTTCATTTTTTCAAGTTATAATTTGAGCTCAGTGACTTTTCGTTGATGTGCACTTGTTTGGGCCAATGTGAGGTGTCGTTGAATATGGGATGAGTAGTAACGCAATGCCAAACAGGCCAATTATGAACTCTGAGGCCGGGCGCTCAAAAAAATAGGACTCTTAGGCCGACATGTTGGCGCCACCGGTGTTTTCGTGCGCTTGCGCGGCGAGAGCGTATTGGCGCGTGTTCGAAATTCATGCTACCTTTTCATCCCCAATCCCCCGCCCCTCCCCCACCTCTGGAATCTCGATTTCTACTCCAGTTCCCCCGAATCCCCCTCCTCTACTCCCTGTACTCAAGCGCACTATCATGTCACCGGTCAACACGGATCTCCGAGCCGGAGATCCTGAGGTCCGTCCTGCCTTCGGGTGCTGCATGCTGTCGCTCAACAGTGGCATGGTGGCGCTAGATGACCAGTTTGCCGGCAAAGTGCTGATGGTAACCATCAACGGTGACCGGCCTCCCGTCTCATCAGAGGACCTTGTCAAAGCTCTTGGCATTGCGCACGACATCCAAATAAGTGACTTGCTCGTCAAAGTCTGTCCGCCACCAGCTGATTTCTTCGTCAGGTTCCGGACAACATTCGACTGCAGTCGTGTGTTCAAATCTTCCCGGCGTTTGTTCTGTGATGGCGCGTTGGTGAGCTTCGATCGGTGGCACCCAGGATGGGGCTCGGTGCCCTCTGAGCTTGAGTTTTTAACAAAGCTTACCTTCCACGGCATGCCTCGACGGGCCTGGAACAGTGAGTCCATGAATGAGCTTATCAACAACCTAGGAGGTGAGCTCTTAAGTTTGTTTGTTCCTCCAGACAGTTGGGCTCTGATGGTTATGGCATGGATGAAGAAGTTGTCCACCATACCTAAGGTGATTGGTGTTGAGATACCGGTGCAGGAACCGGGGTTGTACTATTCATCACCACCAAGGCCGCCACGGACCACGTTAGGTATGTACCTGTACCGAGTCTTCATGCATGTCGAAGAAGTGGTCAATCCATCAATCGAAGTCCTGCCGCCGCCGCTGGTGCCGGGGTCTATCGACGACGTCCATTACAGGAGTCAACGTTAGACTTTCCCCGTGTTGCTCGGAACGATAGATGGCACAGGGCCTACTCCATCGCGCGGCGGAGGCCACTGCTTCTTTGGGAGAAGAGGCTGGGCTGGCTGCCTGGATGTGCTCTAATTCGAGGTAACAACTGAATCTTCTCAGATACTAGTTATATCTGAGCTATAGGTGTGAAGCTCTGATGTGCCAATACATTTGATTGTGACCTATTCTATGTTTGTACCTGAACTTTTTTTTTGAAACGGGTGTACATTAACTTAAAGTGCTAGCAGAACTTATTGTCTTGTCTGTTTATTTTCTTTGCACAGCATTCAAGATATTTCCACGTCATTGATCAAGACAATGAACTATGATGTACGAGTTTATTGGTTTCAAGATAGCCCTACCTATAGCGATCCACTGCTTCCACCCCTATTGTGCCACCCACGTGAAATTTTTGTATGCAAGCTCAATGTGCTATGATGTTGTATGTGATTGTGTAAACTATATAAGTTTGTATTGTGCATCAGCAATGCATATGGCTGAAAGATGTATGACCGATTGGTTTCTCTCTCACTCTCGCTAACAAGTGGGACCCGTTGAATTATTTCTTCGCTCGTGACAACTTTTAATTAGGTTTCTAGACTCTACCTTTTTTCTTAAGTTATAATTTGAGCTCAGTGACTTTAAAAAGATGTACACAAGCCTTGTTTGGGCCATTTCAGGCGTCGTTGAATGTGGGCTGAGTAGCTACGTAAAGTTGTACTGTACTACACATGCCTTGTTCGTTGAACATCAGCAATGCAACTCGGCCGAAAGACGCGTGCCAGCCCAGGTTTTGTTTTGTCCTAAAATAAGCGCAGCCCAGCCTATGTTTTTTTAAGAAAATGCACAACTCAGTTCTATTTTTATATAATATATAAGAATACCAAGCCGAACTTAACTTTTTTTAATAAAATTCCTAGCTCAGTATTATTTTTTAGTAAGAAATGCTCTGTCCAGACCAACATTGGTTTTTCATCCATCCCAGAAAATGGGTCTATTTCTACTAAAACCAAATGGGTTGTAAATTATCAGAAATAATAAATGCGTGCATGTCCGCAATATTATTTTTTCACCAAGCCCAGTAAATAGGTGTGCTCAAAAAAATAATCAAATGCGCTGTAAATTCTCAGAAATAGTAAATGAGCTATTATTTTTCTAACACTGCCCAGGAAATAGATGTATTGGAAAACAAAATCAAATGGGTTGTAAAACCTAAATAAATGGGCTGCATGTCCGCCACAGCTTTCGAAGCTAACTTTGTTGGCCAACTAGGATGAAGCATGCGCAAGGCGTTGTCCATTTAGTCAACAAAACGATTTAATGGTCAAAAACAAAAGTCAACAAACTATTCTGACAACCGTAGCCGTTGGATTGACATCCGACGGCCGTCCTGCTTCCTCAATCTCTGATCTTGTTGCTCCAGCCGCCAAAACCATCGCCAGCGGGAGCGCCTGCTTCTGCCTCCCATGGCCGGCTGTGCTGCCTCGCCGCCCCACCCTACTCCCACCAATCGCCAGTCAACCCTCATACTCCTCTTCGCCGGGGATTCCCATGCCCCGTCTTCCACGACTCCAGGTCATCCCCATCCTAGGCCTCGCCGTCGTCCACCGCTGTGGTGCGCTCGATGATGCGTGGTCAATGTGGTCAACAACGAGAGCCATCGGAAGAGGACTGTACGTGGAGAGGCTGACAACTGGGAACCACCAGCTACATCTTCGCACGCAAGGAAGTGCCTCCTTATTACACGCAAAAAACGATTCCTCCCCCTGACAGCTGGGATCGACCAGCTACATCTTCGCACACAAGGAAGTGCTTCCTTATTACGCGGGAAAAAGTTTCCTCCCCTCGACAGCTGGGACCCACCAGCTACATCTTCGCACGCAAGGAAGTGCCTCCTTATTACGCGCAAAAAAAAGATTCCCCCCCTGATAGTTGGGACACACCAGCTATATATTCGCACGCAAGGAAGTGCCTCCTTATCCCTCTGACAGTTGGGACCCACCAGGTCGAAGCGTACATAGCGCTATCTGTCTGGTCGCAAACGTGTACGTACATACTGGTCGATTGGTCTCTCTGCCATGACGAACCGTGGCCGTGTAAGGAGCGACACGTGTCGTAGTAGAGCCCCCTACGTAGCAGTTCTGGCAGTCCCGTCTAAATCGTGTACATGTACGTACAGCCACGCTGCAAAAAATACGGCCACGTACGTACATACGGGCGGGGTTTCGAACATGTACTCGCGCATACGTACAGTCAGGGCTCGTGTACATGGAGAGGCGACGGTGGGGGTATGCAGCAATGGCCTCCTGTTCATCGGCCGCCAACCTGCTAGGTCAGAACGGAGAAACAGCGTCGTGTTCATCGAGAGGCAACTGACTGGGTCAGACTGCGTCCTGTTCATCGAGAGCCAACCGGCTTGGACGGAACAGCCAAAATGGGGTCCTGTTCATTGGGAGGGGTCTGGTGTACCACAAAACAAAGGAAACGGACTTCTGTTCAACCGCTTACGGTCAAAACGGGGTCATGTTCATCGGGAGGGGTCTGGTGTACCGCAAAACGGCCAAAACGGACTTATCTTCGACCGCCTATGGTCGAAACGGGGTCCTGTTCATCGGGAGGGGTCTGGCGTACCGCAAAATGGAGGAAATGGACTTTTGTTCAACCGCCTATGGTCGAAACGGGGTCATGTTCATCGGGAGGGGTCTGGCGTACCGCAAAACAGAGGAAACAGACTTCTCTCCAACCGCCTACGGTCGAAACGGGGTCCTGTTCATCGGGAAGGCTGTGGCGTACCGCAAAACAGGACTCCACGGGCTACTGTTCATCACCGTCGACTTCCAACCGCACGCCTTCACGGGCTACTGTTCATCTGCAACTGCCTACGGGCTCCTGTTCATCCACCCCCAACCGGCTGGGGTCAGGCGTACCGTGGCACGGCCTCCTCGATCGATCGGGGTCCTGTTCATCCAGCGCCAACCACCTTAACACGGTCAGGGTATTGTTCATCCACAGCCAACCCACCGGCTGGGGTGGGGCATACGAGCGGGCGGCAACAACGGGAACTGTTCATCCACAACCAACCAACTGGCTAGGTCGACTCACCATGTCTCATGCAAGGGCTCGATCGATCGATGCAAGTCTTGACTCGTTCTACGTATCGCGCGCGGGGCAGCAACGGGCACTGTTCATCGAGAGGCAACACAACCGGCTACGTTTCGCACGTACGGGGGCTCGATCGGCTTCAGTAAGCAGCGAAGGGATTGATCGGGTTCAGTTAACAGCGAAGAGGGATCGATCGGGTTCAGTTAGCAGCGAAGGAATCGCTCGGGTTCAGTTAGCAGCGAAGGGATCACTCAGGTTCAATACGTAGTGTGAGGGATCGATCGCTCGTATTCAGTATGTAGTGCGAGGGCGATCAATTGCTCGGGTTCAGTAAGCGAACGCCTCGATTGCTCGGGTTTAGTTAGCGAACGCCTCGCACACACGTGCGCGTACGAGAGAAACACGCAAACCACACTGCATCGCTCGGCCCCAACCACCCACCGTAACCGGGAACTCCCCGAAAATTTCCTCGTCCTCACTTCTACCACGATTTTTTACGTCATGGACGGCCCAAAGAATGTCATGCGGGTGCGTCTCCGGCCCGACCAGGATAAAAAGCCCATTTTCTATCATAACTTTTTGTCATAGAAGTAGGAGCCCACCACATCTATGATGATACGTGTTTTTGTCACAATTATTGTCATAGAAGTGTCACAACCATGACAGGAAAAGTTTTTGTTCAGGCCATAATGTCACGGATGTGTCTTTTTTTGTAGTGAGGATTGAATCCTGATCTTAACTGATACTTTCTTATCTACGTTTACTCTGCGTGCGTCCGTGCAGGTTTCTACCTCCCATGCTTCATCCAACTTATCGAAGTTGGACGAGGTTAAGCGCTGCCTTGCACAATCCGAGGAGAAAACTCTTCGGCTCAGGTAAGCGGCTGAGAAAGCGAAAGGTAAGAAATCCATACACGTAGTAAATTGCTCTGTTGAATAGTTCCATACCTAATTCGAGCTTTGTATTTTTAACTGTGTAGTGACCGAGAAGAGTCTGGCCGATATGTGGGCCGAGCTCGAAAGAGCTCGGATTGAGGCTGAGCAACAAAAGGTTGCGGCACAAAAAAGCGCTGAATCACTTGCCGAGGAGCAAAAAACTTGCTTGGCTGCTCAGTCTCGAATCACCGAGGTGGAGAAGGATCTTTTGACGATCGTCACTGAACGTGACGTGTTGAAGACCTCCAGGGAGAAAGATGCTGCCGAGCTCAAGAAGCTCAAGGGGGAGCGCCAGGAAGTCATCTCTCGAGCAAATGTTGCGATAGAAGAACTGCGGTAGGCTACAGAAATAGCCTCCGGTAAGCCGTATTTACTACAATGTGTCTTCGGCCGTCATGCCTTCCCCAAGCTGACGCAACTTTGGCATATATTAGGCGCCTTCTCGGATCTCCCCCATAGCGTGGAGGAGGTCTGCTAGCACTTCAGCACGCGCAGATGTAGCCAAGCAGAAGTCCTTCTGGCTGCAGTTTCAAGCATCAGCGCGCCCACCAATCTTTGGCGACCAGCTAAAACAGTTGGCGGAGCTACAGCAAGTGGCCAAGCCTGTCATGGAGGACCTCCGCAAGGCCTTGTGGCCGAGTGATCCTCTGTCGACCAGCTTCTTCGGGTTGGTGCACCTCCTCCAAGGGGCTGGTGCCCAGGTCGATTTATGGAAGCGATTGGCATGCCTGGAAGGTGCTCGGCAGGCCTTTGCGGCTGTGCAAGCTCATTACCAAAAGCTGGAGCTGGAGCCGGTTGCCCATCAGGGCCCCGAGAGGCACAAGAAAAGGGTGGAGCAGGAGAAGTATTTTGGGGTGGTGATGTCGGCTGCTCGGATAGGCAAGAAGAAATGCAAGAGGGAGTCGATTCTATAAAATCTTGATTAGACTCGCATTTCATCTCCTTGGTATGTCGAGCTGTATCTGTAAAAACACAAGTCCTTTACTTTATCTGAGAAATGACATTCTCGTTGCTGCTTTATGCTATGTTCTATTTTGACTCGACCATGACCGTTAAAATGTGTAGTTGGCCAGTCGGCTTCCGCCCCTTAGTAGAAACGACTTAGGGTGTTTCGTTTTTGATTGCAACCCTTAGCCGACGTCTCAGTGCCATGAGGCGGTTATTTCAATGGAAACAAGGCAATCAGACCTTTAGGGCTCGAACTTACACTTTAGTCATAGGAGCTTTATAGGTGGGTGACAAGTTAATAGTCCCTGGTATATGTCGAGTCCTCAGAGATTCCGAGGTCGAGATACCAACACTTAGGCTTTTTTGAAAAAAGAAAGCCCTTCATTTTATACGGTTAGCCTCCATCAGCTATTTAGTTTGACACTGCCTTCGCTTCGCCGACCGATTTACGCGTGTTGTGATAGTCAGATTTCGGCTTTACCCAGCTGAGGTACTTTACCGGTTAAACCAGAAGTAACAATCACAGTGGTGCTCCCTTTACACCCTTAGTCGAACTGAGCAGAAACGTAAGGGTAAGCACAGGAGCCAGGCAACCCAGCTATTGAAAAAAGACACAACTCAAAATCAATGCATAAAAGTGCGAAATAACGAGAACATTTTTGCCAAGGATTCCATGGAATTCCTTGGCCTTTGGTGGGTTCAGCTCTAGTCGCAGCCCCCCGTTAATATTGTTGATGCTTGAAGACGTCGGCGTTGTATCGCAAGAGTTGTGCTAGATAAGACGTATTGAAAACAGAAAAAAAGATGCACCATGAGTGTATACGTGGCCCGATATTTCGGGCATCTCTTTATTCAATGGCGTAAGAGGTAGAACCTAACAATCCGAGTTGTAACTTAAAGATACATAAATTAGGAGGTACTAGGAAGGCTATCCGAAGAACAGACGTGTCAAGCTTCGATCTTCCGGCTTCATGTCTAGCGTCGCATCCGCGTTGCGTGTCCTTCATGTGTCCCTGCCGAGCAGAGGACTGCAACCATTTTTTCCTCCGAACTGTCCAACCAGTGTCTCCTTATCGAGCACGAGGATAGCAACCTCTGCTCATGTTTCTATGCTCTTTTGCTCTAAGGCACTTACTGGCAATCGGCCGCTTTCAGAGCATGCTTCAGTGGAGGGTGTCGTCGTCAGCTTTAGGCCGTTTGTCAGCCCCAGGTCGAGCTGTCTATGTTCGAAACATGTGTAGCTAGATTGCCGAGGTGGTGTACGGTCAAGTCTCCAACGGTCCTTGACAGTACTCGTAGCCCGTGCCTTTATGGTACGAGCAAATTTTTAGGCACGCATTATAATATGTTGCCTTAGGTTGGGATCATCAGCTTGACACATGTTTCCTAGGATCTTGATATATGTGTCGGTTTATCCGACGAGACATCTCTATTGTTCTTGTGCTCCACCGCCCCCATGGAATTTCCAATGCAAAATTGTGTACCCGAGGAACATAGGCTTCAGTCATGTAGCAGGGGCAGTGCAGTGCGTATCCCTATTTACGGCCACCATCGGCTTGCCCTGAGGAGATGTCCATGTTCTTGACGCGGTTTGATGTACCGCAGACTAATTTTGGATGCTTCATATGGTCTCGGATGTTTGATGCAGCCCGGGCCTTTGATGCCCCATCGGCGTCTTGTACCTCGGTGATACGTCTCCGTCGTATCTATAATTTTTTATTGTTTCATGCCAATATTCTACAACTTTCACATACTTTTGGCAATATTTTATATATTTTTTTGGGACTAACATATTGATCCAGTGCCCAGTGCCAGTTCCTGTTTTTTGCATGTTTTTTTGTTTTGCAGAAAATCCATATCAAATGAAGTCCAAACGCGATAAAATTTTACGAAGATTTATTTTGGAATATATGTGATTTTGGGGAAGAAGAATAAATGCAAGACGTTGCCCGAGGGACCCAAAAGGCAACAGGGCGCGCCATGGGGGGTATGGTGTGCCGTGTTGCCTTGTGACTCCCTCGTAAGTCGGCTGGAGGCCTTCTTTCGCTGCAAGAAAGATAATTTCTGGATAAAAATCCCCTCAAAATTTCAGCCCAAACGGAGTTTCGGATCTCCGGGAATATAAGAAACGGTGAAGGGCCAGAAAACGGAGACGCGAAACAGAGGAGAAACAGAGAGAGAGATCCAATCTCGGAGGGGCTCCTGCTCTCCGGGAGCCATGGCGGCCATGGACCAGAGGGGAAACTCTCCTCCCATCTAGGGGGAGACCAAGCAAGAATAAGAAGGAGGGGTGCTCTCTCCCCCTCTCTTCCGGTGGCGCCGGAGCGCCGCTGGGGGAACCATCATGACAGTGATCTACACCAACAACTTCGCCGCCGTCATCACCAACTCTCTCCCCCTCTATGCAGTGGTGTAACCTCTGTATTCCCGATGTAATTCTCTACTTGAACATGGTGCTTAATGCTACATATTATTATCCAATGATGTGTTGCCATCCTATGATGTTTGAGTAGATTTCTTTTGTCCAACGGGTTAATTGTGGTATGGTGTGATTGATATGAATTGTATGTTAAATTGGTGTTATCCTACGGTGCCCTCTGTGTCGCGCAAGCGTGTGGGATTACCGTTGTAGGGTTTTGCAATACGTTCATAATTCGCTTATAGTGGGTGGCGAGTGACAGAAGCTTATACCCGAGTAAGGGGGTTGTTGCGTATGGGAGTAAAGAGGACTTGTTACTTAATGCTATGGTTGGGTTTTACCTTAATGATCTTTAGTAGTTGCGGATGCTTGCTAGAGTTCCAATCATAAGAACATGTGATCCAAGTACGGAAAGTATGTTAGCGTATGCCTCTCCCTCATTGCATATGATAAGTATCTATCGTGTTATATTCAATTGCCTATGGACAATCTTTCTCATCGTTCTACAAAAAGCTCTCTACTAAACAACGAACTTTTATTATCTTGCAAATTACTCCTAGTTTTATTCCCGCTAAGTACTTCTTGTTTTATTCTTGCAAACTTATCATTACACCTACAAAGTAGTTTTATTCTTGTTCTAGGTAAAGCGAACGTTAAGTGTGCGTAGAGTTGTATCGGTGGTCGATAGAAGTTGAAGGGAATACTAATTCTACCTTTAGCTCCTCGTTGGATTCGACACTCTTACTTATCGAGAAAGGCTACAACTGATCCCCTATACTTGTGGGTTATCAAGACCTTTTTCTTGCGTTGTTGCCGGGGAGCAATAGCGTGGGGTTGATATTCTTGTATGTGCTTGTTTGTTTTATCTCTAAGTAGTTTCTATTTTGTGCTCTTGTTTTCTATCTTTAGTTATGGGTAGGAAACGCAAAATACCAAAAAAAATAGTTGTACTTGCTAACCCAGTGGTTGAGGAGCCACCCCAAATCTACCGTTCTGCTGAATCTTTTTACTTGGATCAGCTTCGATCCATTTGTGCTCGTGCTGAAAACCCAACTAGCTTAGTTGGGGGGAAAATCATTAGATGAGCATGCTTACTTTGTGCGACACCGCTTGTCTCAAAAAGGGAAACTCTTATGGCATCATATTAATTGTTTGAATTGTTATGCTTGGAATTTATGCAAAATACATGATTTCACTTGTTGTTCTTAAGACCCTAAAAAACACCTTCCCTACCAATGTGAGTTTAATGATAATGGAATATTATCTTCTTATGCCAAAGGTGTTTATAGTTACTATGATATTGAACAATTTAAGAATTTGTTTCCTTTAAGGGTGCCTATGAAATTGCTTCTTTGATTGAAAAGTATGATGCTACTCTTTACAAATCTGAAAATTTTGCCATACTTAAATATTGCTATGAAAACTATGCTTCTAATGCTTATGTTAAAGAATATATTGAGGATGCCCCCGCCGTCCAAGAAGAGACTAATATTTTGCAGGAACCTATGGAAGAAGAAATTGCTAAAACTGTAAGCTCATTAGATGAAAAAGATGACGAGGAGAGCGAAGAACAAAAGGAGGAAGAGCGGACTACTACCCGTGCCCACCTTCTAATGATAGTAACTCTTCAACTCATACATTGTTTAATTTCCCTTCGTACTTACCGAAGGATGAATGCTATGATAATTGCTTTGATCCCTTGGATTCGTTTGAAATATCCCTTTTTGATGAAATTGATGCTTGCTATGCTTGTGGCCATGATGCTAATTTGAATGATGCTTATGGATATGAACTTGCTATAGTTCCTTATGTTAAGAATGAAATTGTTGCTATTGCATCCACACATCATAGTCCTATTATCTTTTTGAATTCTCCCAACTACACTATATCGGAGAAGTTTGTGCTTATTAAGGATTATATTGATGGGTTGCGTTTTACCGTTGCACATGATGATTTTGATGGATATAATATGCATGTGCTTGCTTCTCCTACTTGCAATTATTATGAGAGAGGAACTACATCTCCACCTCTTTATGTTTCCAATACGATAAAATTGCAAGAAACTGTTTATGCTATGTATCGGCCTTTATTATGTGTGCATGAATTGTTCTTTTATGACATGCCGATGCATAGGAAGAGAGTTAGACTTCGTCATTGCATGATATATGTTGCTTTGTGCTCACTACTAAATTATAAATCGTTGTTAATTAAAATTGGCTTTGATATACCTTGGGATCCGGGTGGATCGATTACTTGAGCACTTTATGCCTAGCTTAATGGCTTTAAAGAAAGCACTGCCTGGGAGACAACCTGGAAGTTTTAGAGAGTCATTTTATTCTATTGTGTGCTTTTAAAAAGTTTAAAAACAAAAAAAAATAGAGGGGAATCTAAAACTTTTCAAAAAGAAAAGTGAAAGTGAGAAAGACGAACACCGTTGAAGTGGGGGACGTCCTTGAACTTTGTTCATGCCCATGGAAACTTTGTGAATCTTGATTACAGAAACTTTTTAACAAAAATAATTATCCCCTTGTACAAATCCATTGTATTATAAAAATAATGTGCCAAGATTTACCTTTAGGATGATTAAATTGCTTGTTTGGTGTGTGCTGTGAAAAAACAGAAACTTTTGCTGTAGTGCTTGAATTTTGATAATTTACTGGAACATGCAAAATTCTGAAATTTTTACACAGTACTTCTATGCAAATTGTTTGTTACGTCCTAATTTTTCAGAATTGTTGGAGTTACAGTAGTATATGTTTCATCTGCATCTTTACAAACAGTCATGTTTTCACAGATTGCTGTTATAGTTTCTTTATCTGCTTATGTTTGAAATCTTGTTGAGCCCCATTGACTTGGGAGCCATAGAATTGTGATAGCATACAGTGGGTAATGTTAGATTATAATTATACAATAATGTTACAGCAGGACATGATGGGATTTGATGTTATATGTACTAACCCTTCTAATAAAAAGTTTGGTTAAGTTTTGTGTGGATGAAGTGTTCGAAGATTGAGGAGGTATTGATATGAGAAGAATACGGAGAGGCAAGAGTTCAAGCTTGGGGATGCCCAAGGCACCCCAAGTAAATATTCAAGGAGACTCAAGCATCTAAGCTTGGGGATGCCCCGGAAGGCATCCCATCTTTCTTCTTCGGCAATTATCGATGTGTCTCTGTTTTGTTTTGTTCACATGATATGCGTAAATTCTTGGAGCGTCGTGTGCTTTTTATTTTTATTTTAGTAATGCACCATGCTGGTATGAGATAGTCCTTGGTTGATTTATAGAATGCTCTTTGCACTTCACTTATATCTTTTGAGTATGGCTTTATAGAATGCTTCATGTGCTTCACTTATACTATTTGAAGTTTGGATGCCTGTTTCTTTACATCTGGAAAACTGTTATTTATAGAATGCTCTTTTGCTTCACTTATATTTATTAGAGTGTGGTCTTTTGTAGAAAGAATTAAACTCTCATGCTTAACTTATATCTATTTAGAGAGTTAACAGGAATTGGTTAGTCATAAAATCCTACATAAAACTTGTAGATCACTGAATATGATATGTTTGATTCCTTGCAATAGTTTTGCGATATTGCGGTGGTAATATTGGGGCATGCTAGTAAAAGAATTAAAGTTTAGTATTAATAATGGTGTTAAGGGAAGTAAGTCTTTACGCAAATAAATCCTCACGCATGTAAAGTGGTGGCCGCTGACATTAGCGGTGAGGTTGGAGCATGATTTATCATTGATTGAGTCTTTGTGTTGTTCGGATCGGGGGCGCGTGATGGTTAACTCCTCCCAACCTCCCCCCTAGGGGCATGTGAGTAGTACTTTGCTTCGAGGGCTAATAGGCTTTACAATAAGTATGTGAGTTTTTTATGACTAATGTGAGTCCATGGATTATACGCACTCCTATCCTTCAGCAATTTGCTAGCCTCTTCGGTACCGTGCATTGCTCGATCTCACCTCGAGAGTTGGTGCAAACTTCGCCGGTGCATCCAAACCCCGTGATATGATACGCTCTATCACACATAAGCCTCCTTATATCTTCCTCAAAACAGCCACATACCTACCTATCATGGCATTTCCATAGCCATTCCGAGATATATTGCCATGCAACTTCCATCATCATCATATACATTGTTGGAAATATGCCCTAGAGGCAATAATAAATTGGTTATTATTATATTTCCTTGTTCATGATAATTGTTTATTATCCATGCTATAATTGTATTGATTGGAAACTCAAGTACATGTGTGGATACATAGACAACACTGTGTCCCTAGTATGCCTCTAGTTAACTAGCTCGTTGATCAAAAGATGGTGAAGGTTTCCTAGCCATGGACATGAGATGTCATTTGATAACGGGATCACATCATTAGGAGAATGATGTGATGGACAAGACCCAAACTATAAACGTAGCATTTGATCGTGTCAGTTTATTGCTATTGTTTTCTGCATGTCAAGTATCTGTTCCTATGACCATGAGATCATGCAACTCACTGACACCGGAGGAATACCTTGTGTGTATCAAACGTCGCAACGTAACTGGGTGACTATAAAGATGCTCTACAGGTATCTCCGAGGGTGTCTATTAGGTTGGCATGGATCAAGACTGGGATTTGTTACTCCGTGTGACGGAGAGGTATCTCAGGGCCCACTCGGTAATACAACATCACAATGAGCCTTGCAAGCAATGTGACTAAAGTGTTAGCCACGAGATCTTGTATTACAGAACGAGTAAAGAGACTTGCCGGTAACGAGATTGAACTAGGTATAGAGATACCGACGATCGAATCTCGGGCAAGTAACATACCGAAGAACAAAGGGAACAGCATACGGGATTAATTGAATCCTTGACATAGAGGTTCGACCGATATAGATCTTCGTAGAATATGTAGGAACCAATATGGGCATCCAGGTCCCGCTATTGGTTATTGGCCGTAGAGGTGTCTCGGTCATGTCTACATAGTTCTCGAACCCGCAGGGTCTGCACACTTAAGGTTCGATGACGTTTCGGTAGATTTGAGTTATGCATGTTGGTGACCGAAGGTTGTTCGGAGTCCTATAAGGCCCATGCGGCTGGAATAAGTGGAAAAGGCATAAAACCCAAGAAAAGGGAAGGGGAACCAAATATGGAAGGTGTCCTATTTGGACTAGGAAGAAGTGGAGGAGTCCACCTCCTCCTCCTTGGTTCGGCCGCACCTAGGGGGGAAACCCTAGGGCGCCAGCCCCCTCCCCCTCCCTCCTATATATACTAGAGGGGAGAGAGGGCCAAACACCCTAAGCCACGATGCAGCCCTCTCTCCCCCCGTCTATACGTTTTTCCTCAAATCTGTTTTTGTCGGTGCTTAGGCGAAGCCCTGCCGGAACAGCTCCACCACCACCCCCACTACGCCGTTGTGCTGGCGGAGAACTCGTCTATCTCTTCGCTCTCTCTTGCTGGATCAAGAAGGCGGAGATCGTCATCAAGCTGTACGTGTGCTGAACGCGGAGGTGCCGTCCGTTCGGTACTTGATCGGGACGGATCGTGATTGGATCGCGGGACGCTCGGTGATTTGGATCACGAAGACGTTCGACTACATCAACCGCGTTTCTTAACGCTTCCCGCTTAGCGATCTACAAGGGTATGTAGATTCACTCTCCCTCTCGTAGATGCTCATCACCATGGATAAATCTTGTGTGTGCGTAGGAAAATTTTTGTTTCCCATGCAACGTTCCCCAACAGTGGCATCTGAGCTAGGTCTATGCGTAGATGAGATCTCGAGTAGAACACAAAGGAGTTTGTGGGCGTTGATATTCAGATTGCTTCCCTCCTTAGTCTTTTCTTGATTCAGCGGTATTGTGGGATGAAGCGGCTCGGACCAACCTTACTCGTCCACGTACGAGAGACCGGTTCCATCGACTGACATGTAACTTTGTTGCATAAGATGGCTGGCGGGTGTCTGTCTCTCCCACTTTAGTTGAATCGGATTCGACAGAGGCGGTCCTTGTAGAAGGTGAAATAGCAACTTTTATATCACCGTTGTGGTTTTTGCGTAGGTAAGAATCGTTCTTGCTAGATACCCGTAGCAGCCACGTAAAACATGCAACAACAATTAGAGGACGTCTAACTTGTTTTTGCAGGGTATGTTGTGATGTGATATGGCCAATTACATGATGAGATATATGTGATGTATGAGATGATCATGTGTTGTATAGAATATCACGACTTGCATGTCGATGAGTACGGCAACTGGCAGGAGCCATAGAGTTGTCTTTAATTATTGTATGACCTGCGTGTCAATCATTAAGCGCTATGTAATGCTTTACTTTATCGCTAAACGTTAGCAATAGTCATGGAAGCAACAGTCGGCGCGACAACCTCATGGCGACACGTTGATGGAGATCAAGATGATGGAGATCATGGTGTCATGCCGGTGACGATGGAGATCATGCCGGTGCTTTGGAGATGGAGATCAAAAGCACGAGTTCATGGCCATATCATGTCACTTATGATTTGCATGTGATGTTAATCCTTTTATGCATCTTATTTTGCTTAGGACGACGGTAGCATTATAAGGTGATCCCTCACTTAAATTTCATGATAAATTGTGTTCTCCCCGAGTGTGCACCGTTGCGAAAGTTCGTCGTTTTGAGACACGCCGTGATGATCGGGTGTGATAGACTCTACGTTCACATACAACGGGTGTAAGCCATGTTGCACTTGCGGAACACTCGGGTTAAACTTGACGAGCCTAGCATGTACAGACATGGCCTCGGAACACAAGAGACCGAAAGGTCGAACATGAGTCATATAGTAGATATGATCAACATGAAGATGTTCACCATTGAAACCACCTCAATTCACGTGATGATCGGACTTGAGTTGGTGGATTTGGATCATGTGACAATCGAATGACCGGAGGGATGTCAATTTGAGTGGGAGTTTTTTATGTAATATGATTAACTAAACTCATTATCTTGAACAATAGTCTAAGTTGTCTTTGCTATATTTATGTTGTAGATCATGGCTCGCGCAGTAGCACCCCTGAATTTTAATGCGTTCCTAGAGAAAGCTAAGTTGAAAGATGATGGAAGTAACTTTGTGGACTGGGCCCGTAATCTAAGGATTATCCTTACGGCTTCCCAGAAGGCTTATGTCCTTGATGCACCGCTTGGTGATCCACCCGCTCCAGTTGAGTCTCTAGACGTTGTGAACGCCTGGCAGGCTCGTTCTGATGATTACTCAATAGTTCAATGTGCAATGTTGTATGGCTTAGAACCGGGACTTCAAAGACGTTTTGAACGTCATGGAGCATATGAGATGTTCCGGGAGTTGAAGTTTATCTTTCAGAAGAATGCCCGGATCGAGAGGTATGAGACCTCCGATAAGTTCTATGCTTGCAAGATGCAAGAGAACGGGTCTGTTAGTGATCACATACTCAGAATGTCTGGGTACTCCACCCGTCTAGCTGAATTGGGGATGCCCCTTCCGCCAGAGGCTATCACTAACAGAGTTCTTCAATCATTGCCACCTAGCTATAAGAGCTTCGTGTTGAACTATAACATGCACGGGATGAACAAGTCAGTCGCCGAGCTGTTTGCGATGCTGAAAGTCGCTGAGTCTGAAATTCAGAAGGAGCATCAAGTGTTGATGGTCAATAAAACCACTAGTTTCAAGAAAAATGGCAAGGGTAAGAAGGGTAACTCCAAGAAGAGTGGCAAAGCAGTTGCTCCTCCCGTGAAGAAACCCAAGGCTGGACCCAAACCAGAAACTGTGTGTTTTCATTGCAAGGGAACTGGACACTGGAAGCGGAACTGCCCCAAGTATTTGGCTGACAAGAAGGCGGCCAACAACAAACAAGGTATATATGATATACATGTTATTGATGTGTACCTTACCAACTCTCGTTGTAGTGCCTGGGTATTTGATACCGGTGCGGTTGCTCACATTTGCAACTCTAAACAGGAACTGCGGAATAGACGGAGGCTGGCAAAGGACGAAGTGACGATGCGCGTGGGAAATGGTTCCAAGGTTGATGTGATCGCCGTCGGCACGCTCGCTCTTCGATTACCATCGGGATTAGTGATGAACCTGAATAAATGTTATTTGGTGCCTGCGTTAAGCATGAACATTATATCTGGATCTTGTTTATTGCGAGACGGTTACTCATTTAAATCAGAGAATAATGGTTGTTCTATTTATATGAGTAATATCTTTTATGGTCATGCACCCGATGTGAGGGGTTTATTCTTATTGAATCTCGATAGTAATGATACACATGTTTATAACATTGATGCCAAAAGATGTAGAATTGATAATGATAAAACCACTTTCTTGTGGCACTGCCGTTTAGGTCATATTGGCGTAAAACGCATGAGGAAGCTCCATGCTGATGGACTTTTGGAGTCACTTGATTTTGAATCACTTGACACATGTGAGCCATGCCTCGTGGGCAAGATGACTAAAACGCCGTTCTCTGGAACAATGGAACGGGCAAGTGACTTGTTGGAAATCATACATACTGATGTGTGCGGTCCGATGAGCATTGAAGCGCGCGGTGGTTATCGTTACTTTCTCACCTTCACTGATGACTTAAGTAGAAATGGGTATATTTACTTAATGAAACACAAGTCTGAAACGTTTGAAAGGTTCAAACAATTTCAGAGTGAAGTTGAGAATCATCGTAACAAGAAGATTAAATTCCTATGATCTGATCGAGGAGGAGAATATCTAAGTTATGAGTTTGGCAGTCACTTAAGACAATGTGGAATTGTTTCACAACTGACACCGCCAGGAACACCACAGCGTAATGGTGTGTCTGAACGTCGTAATCGAACCTTATTGGATATGGTGCGATCTATGATGTCTCTTGCCGATTTGCCACTATCGTTTTGGGGTTATGCATTAGAGACAACTGCATTCACTTTAAATAGGGCACCATCGAAATCCGTTGAGACGACGCCATATGAACTTTGGTTTGGTAAGAAGCCAAAGCTGTCATTTCTTAAAGTTTGGGGATGTGATGCTTATGTCAAAAAGCTTCAGCCTGAAAAGCTGGAACCCAAAGCGGAGAAATGCGTCTTCATAGGATATCCAAAAGAGACAGTTGGATATACCTTCTACCTCAGATCCGAAGGCAAAGTGTTTGTCGCTAAAAACGGAACATTTCTTGAGAAAGAGTTTCTCTCGAAAGAATTGAGTGGGAGGAAGATAGAACTTGATGAGGTTGTTGAACCTTTACTTCAACCTGAGAGTAGCACAGTACAGAAAGATGTTTCTGTAGAGCCTACATCAGTTGAAGAGGAAGTTAATGATGATGATCATGAACCTTCGAATCAAGTTGCTATCGAACCTCGTAGGTCGACAAGGACGCGTACTGCTCCTGAGTGGTACGGCAACCCTGTCTTAGAAGTCATGTTGTTAGACAACGATGAACCTACGAGCTATGGAGAAGCGATGATGGGCCCGGATTCCGAGAAGTGGTTAGAGGCCATGAAATCCGAGATGGGATCCATGTATGAAAACAAAGTATGGACTTTGGAAGTATTATCTGAAGGGCGTAAGGCCATTCAGAACAAATGGATCTTTAAGAGGAAGACGGACGTGGACGGTAATGTCACCATCTATAAAGCTCGACTTGTGGCAAAGGGTTTTTCACAAGTTCAAGGAGTTGACTACGATGAGACCTTCTCACCCGTAGCGATGCTTAAGTCCGTCAGAATCATGTTAGCAATAGCTGCCTTTTTCGATTATGAAATTTGGCAGATGGATGTCAAAACAGCGTTCCTTAACGGTTTCCTTAAGGAAGAGTTGTATATGATGCAACCAAAAGGTTTTGTCGATCCAGAGAATGCTGACAAAGTTTGCAAACTCCAGCGATCCATTTATGGACTGGTGCAAGCATCTCGGAGTTGGAATCTTCGCTTTGATGAGGTGATCAAAGCGTTCGAGTTTATACAAGTTTACGGAGAAGCTTGTATTTACAAGAAAGTGAGTGGGAGCTCTATAGCGTTTCTAATATTATATGTAGATGACATATTGCTGATTGGAAACAATATAGAAATGTTGGAAGGCGTGAAGGAATATTTGAACAAGAGTTTTTCAATGAAGGACCTAGGAGAAGCTGCTTTCATATTAGGCATCAAGATCTATAGAGATAGATCAAGACGCTTGATAGGACTTTCACAAAGCACATACCTTGATAAGATTTTGAAAAAGTTCAAAATGGATCAGTCCAAGAAGGGGTTCTTGCCTGTTTTGCAAGGTGTGAAGTTGAGTAAGACTCAATGCCCAGTGACTGCAGAAGATAGAGAAAAGATGAGTGTCGTCCCCTATGCTTCAGCCATAGGCTCTATCATGTATGCAATGATGTGCACAAGACCCGATGTCAGCCTTGCCATAAGTATGGTCGGAAGGTTTCAAAGTGATCTAGGAATGGAACACTGGACGGCGGTCAAGAATATCCTAAAGTACCTCAAAAGGACTAAGGACATGTTTCTCGTTTATGGAGGTGATCAAGAGCTCGTCGTAAAGGGTTACGTCGATGCAAGCTTCGACACTGATCCGGATGACTCTAAGTCACAAACCGGATACGTATTTATTCTTAATGGGGGTGCGGTTAGCTGGTGCAGTTCCAAGCAAAGCGTGGTAGCTGATTCTACATGCGAAGCGGAGTACATCGCTGCCTCGGAGGCGGCGAAGGAAGGTGTCTGGATGAAGGAGTTCATGACAGATCTTGGAGTAGTGCCTAGTGCGCTTAACCCAATGACTCTGTTTTGTGATAATACTGGTGCCATTGCTCTGGCCAAGGAACCAAGATTTCACAAGAGGACCAGACACATAAAGCGACGTTTCAATTCCATCCGCGATTACATCAAGGAGGACGACATAAATATTTGCAAAGTACACACAGATCTGAATGTTGCAGATCCGATGACTAAACCTCTTCCAAGGGCTAAACATGAACAACACCAGAACTGCAGGGGTGTTCGATTCATTACAATGTAAATCACATAGTGATGTGAGCTAGATTATTGACTCTAGTGCAAGTGGAAGACTGTTGGAAATATGCCCTAGAGGCAATAATAAATTGGTTATTATTATATTTCCTTGTTCATGATAATTGTTTATTATCCATGCTATAATTGTATTGATTGGAAACTCAAGTACATGTGTGGATACATAGACAACACTGTGTCCCTAGTATGCCTCTAGTTAACTAGCTCGTTGATCAAAAGATGGTGAAGGTTTCCTAGCCATGGACATGAGATGTCATTTGATAACGGGATCACATCATTAGGAGAATGATGTGATGGACAAGACCCAAACTATAAACGTAGCATTTGATCGTGTCAGTTTATTGCTATTGTTTTCTGCCTGTCAAGTATCTGTTCCTATGACCATGAGATCATGCAACTCACTGACACCGGAGGAATACCTTGTGTGTATCAAACGTCGCAACGTAACTGGGTGACTATAAAGATGCTCTACAGGTATCTCCGAGGGTGTCTGTTAGGTTGGCATGGATCAAGACTGGGATTTGTTACACCGTGTGACGGAGAGGTATCTCAGGGCCCACTCGGTAATACAACATCACAATGAGCCTTGCAAGCAATGTGACTAAAGTGTTAGCCACGAGATCTTGTATTACAGAACGAGTAAAGAGACTTGCCGGTAACGAGATTGAACTAGGTATAGAGATACCGACGATCGAATCTCGGGCAAGTAACATACCGAAGAACAAAGGGAACAGCATACGGGATTAATTGAATCCTTGACATAGAGGTTCGACCGATATAGATCTTCGTAGAATATGTAGGAACCAATATGGGCATCCAGGTCCCGCTATTGGTTATTGGCCGTAGAGGTGTCTCGGTCATGTCTACATAGTTCTCGAACCCGCAGGGTCTGCACACTTAAGGTTCGATGACGTTTCGGTAGATTTGAGTTATGCATGTTGGTGACCGAAGGTTGTTCGGAGTCCCAGATGAGATCACGGACATCACGAGGAGCTCCGGAATGGTCCGGAGGTAAAGATTGATATATAGGAAGTCCCGTTTTGGCCACCGGAAAAGTTTCGGGTATTTCCGGTAGTGTACCGGGAGTGCCGGAGGGCCATCGGGAGGGGCCACCCACGCCGGGAGGCCACATGGGCCTAAAGGGGGTTGCACCAGCCCTTAGTGGGCTGGGCAAGGCAGCCCTATAAGGCCCATGCGGCTGGAATAAGTGGAAAAGGCATAAAACCCAAGAAAAGGGAAGGGGAACCAAATATGGAAGGTGTCCTATTTGGACTAGGAAGAAGTGGAGGAGTCCACCTCCTCCTCCTTGGTTCGGCCGCACCTAGGGGGGAAACCCTAGGGCGCCAGCCCCCTCCCCCTCCCTCCTATATATACTAGAGGGGAGAGAGGGCCAAACACCCTAAGCCACGATGCAGCCCTCTCTCCCCCCGTCTATACGTTTTTCCTCAAATCTGTTTTTGTCGGTGCTTAGGCGAAGCCCTGCCGGAACAGCTCCACCACCACCCCCACTACGCCGTTGTGCTGGCGGAGAACTCGTCTATCTCTTCGCTCTCTCTTGCTGGATCAAGAAGGCGGAGATCGTCATCAAGCTGTACGTGTGCTGAACGCGGAGGTGCCGTCCGTTCGGTACTTGATCGGGACGGATCGTGATTGGATCGCGGGACGCTCGGTGATTTGGATCACGAAGACGTTCGACTACATCAACCGCGTTTCTTAACGCTTCCCGCTTAGCGATCTACAAGGGTATGTAGATTCACTCTCCCTCTCGTAGATGCTCATCACCATGGATAGATCTTGTGTGTGCGTAGGAAAATTTTTGTTTCCCATGCAACGTTCCCCAACATACATGACTTGAGCATTCATTGTCATATTGCTTTCCATGATCGTAAGATAGCTAGCATGATATTTTCATGGCATGTCCGTTTTTTGATATCTTTGCTACGCTAGATCGTTGCACATCCTGGTACACTGCCAGAGGTATTCATATAGAGTCATCTTGTATAGTTTTTATCGAGTTGTAAGTAAATAAAAGTGTGATGATCATCATTATTAGAGCATTGTCCCAGTGAGGAAGGATGATGGAGACCATGATTCCCCCACAAGTCGGGATGAGACTTCGGATGAAAAAAAAAGAGGCCAAAAAGAGCCCATCAAAAAAATGAATGAAAAAATGAGAGAAAAAGAGAGAAGGGGCAATGTTACTATCCTTTTACCATCCTTGTGCTTCAGAGTAGCACCATGTTCTTCATATAGAGAGTCTCCTGAGTTATCACTTTCATATACTAGTGGGAAATTTTCATTATATAACTTGGCTTGTATATTCCGATGATGGGCTTCCTCAAATGCCAGAGGTCTTCATGATCAAGCAAGTTGGATGCACACCCACTTAGTTTCCGTTGAGCTTTCATACTCTTATAGCTCTAGTGCATCCGTTGCATGGCAATCCCTACTCCTCGCATTGATATCGATTGATGGGCCTCTCCATTGCGCATTGATCTGCCGAGTTGATGCAAGACTTTCTTCCTTTTTGACTCCCCTTATTGATCTCTATCACCGCATTCTATTGCACCCATAGTGCTATGTCCATGGCTCACGCTCATTTATTGAGTGGAGTTAAAAATGCTGAAGCGCGTGAAAAAGTATGATCTAATTGCTTGGTTTGGCACCGGGGTACTCTTGATTTGATCTATCCATGCAGAGAAGACTGAGCGTGTCATGCTTACCACAACTAAGTGTATAGAGGATGTTTCGTTTAGCTTCATTATTATGAAAGGCAATGACAAATTACGTGCATGTTTTGTATTATTGTTTCGATATCAAATGATAGACTATTGCCTTGAATCACTCGTATTTTAATATTCATGCCATGATTAGATTATTTGATCAAGATTATGTTAGGTAGCATTCCACATCAAAAATTATCTTTTTATCATTTACCTACACGAGGATGAGCAGGAATTAAGCTTGGGGACGCTGATACGTCTCCGTCGTATCTATATTTTTTTATTGTTTCATGCCAATATTCTACAACTTTCACATACTTTTGGCAACATTTTTTTTTGGGACTAACATATTGATCCAGTGCCCAGTGCCAGTTCCTATTTTTTGTATTTTTTCGTTTCGCAGAAAATCCATATCAAACGAAGTCCAAACGCGATAAAATTTTACGGAGATTTATTTTGGAATATATGTGATTTTTTGGAAGAAGAATCAATGCAATGCGGTACCCGAGGGACCCAAAAGGCAACAGGGCACGCTATGGGGGGTATGGCGCGCCATGTTGCCTTGTGACTCCCTCGTAAGTCGGTTGGAGCCCTTCTTTCGCCGCAAGAAAGATAATTTTTGGAAAAAAATCCCTCAAAATTTCAGCCCAATCGGAGTTACGGATCTCCAGGAATATAAGAAACGGTGAAGGGCTAGAAAATAGAAACGCGAAACAGAAGAGAAACAGAGAGAGAGAGAGATCCAATCTCGGAGGGGCTCCTGCCCTCCGAGAGCCATGGAGGCCATGGACCAGAGGGGAAACTCTCCTCCCATCTAGGGGGGATGCTACTTGTAGACTGCGTTGGTATTTCCCCGAAGAGGAGGGGATGATGCAGTATAGTAGAGATAGGTATTTCCCTCAGTAAAGAACCAAGGTTATCAATCCAGTAGGAGAACCAGTCAAAATCCTTTAGCAGCACCTACACACACAAAAGCAAACACTTGCACCCAACGCAAATAAGAGGGTTGTCAATCCTCTTAGCGGTTATTTGCAAGGATTAATTCTGATAGTGATAGATTGATAAAGTAAAATACTAAATAAAATAAAAGTAAATATATTGCAGCAAGGGATTTTTAGTTTTCTTTTTATATTTAGAGTAGACCCGGGGGCCATAGTTTTCACTAGAGGCTTCTCTCTCGAGCGCAGAACATACGGTGGGTAAACAAATTACTGTTGGGCAATTGATAGAAAAGCAAATAATTATGACGGATTCATGGCAATGATCATGTATATAGGAATCACGTCCGAGACAAGTAGACCGACTCCTGCCTGCATCTACTACTATTACTCCACCCATCGACCGCTATCCAGCATGCATCTAGGGTATTAAGTATTAAACAGAGTAACGCCTTAAGCAAGATGACATGATGTAGACAAAGTAAACTCAAGCAATATGATTAAACCTCATCTTTTTATCCTTAATGGCAACAATACAAATACGTGTCATGTCCCTTTCTGTCACTGGGATTGAGCACCGCAAGATTGAACCCATCACAAAGCACCTCTCCCATTGCAAGATAAACCACTCTAGTTGGCCAAACCAAATCGATAGATCGGAGAGAAATACAAAGCTATAACAATCATGCATAAAAGAGTTCAGAGAAGACTCAAATATTTCTCATGAATAATCTGATCATAAACTCACAATTCATCGGATCCCAACAAACACACCGCAAAAGAAGATTACATCGGATAGAACTCCAAGAACATCGAGGAGAACATGGTATTGAAGATCAAAGAGAGAGAAGAAGCCATCTAGCTACTAGCTATGGACCCGTAGGTCTGTGCTAAGCTACTCACACATCATCGGAAGGGCAGCAAGGTTGATGTAGAAGCCCTCCGTGATCGATTCCCCCTCCGGCAGAGTACCGGAAAAGGCCTCCAGATGGGATCGCGGAAGAACAGAGGCTTGCGGCAGCGTAAAAGTTATTGGGGGTGGCTCTCTGTTGGTTTCCGAATATTTGAGAATTTATAGAAGTGGAATTAGGTCAAACAGAGCCACGAGGGCCCCACAAGGCATCAGGGCGCCCCCCCAGGGTCACGCCCTATTGCCTTGTGGAGGCTTTGTGAACCTTCTGGCCTCCTCTCCAAATCTCTAGGGTCTGTTTTGTCCAGAAAAAAATCTCCAAAAAGTTTCGTGGCATTTGGACTTCGTTTGGTACTGATTTCCTAAAAAACCAAAAACAAGCAGAAAACAACAACTATTACTGGGCACTAGGTTAATAGGTTAGTCCCAAAAAATGATATATAATTGCATATAAAAACATCCGAGATTGATACTAATAGCATGGAACAATCACAAATTATAGATACGTTGGAGACGTATCAAGCATCCCCAAGCTTAATTCCTGCTCGTCCTCGAGTAGGTAAATGATAAAAACAGAATTTTTGATGTGGAATGCTACCTAACATGTTTCATCATGTAATCTCTCTTACGATATGAATAATAAGATCTGAATGATTCAAAGCAATAGTCTATAATTTGACGTAAAGACATCAATACTCAGGCATACTAATAAACAATCATGTCTTTCAAAATAAAAATGCTAAAGAAAGTTATCCCTACAAAAGCATATAATCCTGTCATGCTCCATATTCTTAACACAAAGTATTTATCATGCACTACCCCGATGACAAGCCGAGCAATTGGTTCATACTTTTTAACGCGCTTCAACTTTTTCAACCCCTACGCAATACATGAGCGCAAGCCATGGATATAGCACTATGGGTGGAATAGAGTGTGGTGGTAGAGATTAATAAGGGGAAGTCAAAAATAAGAACATAGTCTCACATCGACGCGGCTAATCAACGGGCTATGGAGATGCCCATCAATTGATGTCAATATGAGGAGTAGGGATTGCCATGCAACGGATGCACTAAGAGCTATAAGTGTATGAAATCTCAACATGAAAACAAAGTGGGTGTGCATCCAACTTGCTTGCTCATGAAGACCTCGGGCATTTGAGGAAGCCCATCATCGGAATATACAAGCCAAGTTCTATAATGAAAAATTCCCACTAGTTTATGAAAGTGACAAAATAGGAGACTCTCTATATGAAAAACATGGTGCTACCTTGAAGCACAAGTATGGAAAAGGATAGTAACACCGCCCCTTCTCTATTTTTCTCTAATTTTTTTTCTTTTTTTCTCCTTTTTTTCTTTTTTTTGTGGGCTCTTTTTGGCCTTTTTTTTATTTCCTCACTGGGACAATGCTCTAATAATGATGATCATCATACTTCTATTTACTTACAACTCAAAAGAAAATTACAACTCAAAACTAGAACAAAAATATGACTCTATATGAATGCCTCTGGCGGTGTACCAGGATGTGCAATGATACTAGCGTAACATGTATAAAAAATGATGAATGGTGGCTGAGCCACAAATACTATGTCAGCTATATGATCATGCAAAGCAATATGACAATGACGATGTGTGTCATAAAAACGGAACGGTGGAAGTTGCATGGCAATATATCTCGGAATGGCTATGGAAATGCCATGATAGGTAGGTATGGTGGCTGTTTTGAGGAAGATATAAGAAGGCTTATGTGTGATAGAGCGTATCATATCACGGGGTTTGGATGCATCGGCGAAGTTTGCACCAACTCTCGATGTGAGAAAGGGCAATGCACGGTACCGAAGAGGCTAGCAAATTGCGGAAAGGTGAGAGTGCGTATAATCCATCGACTCACATTAGTCATAAAGAACTCACATACTTATTGAGAAAGTTTATTAACCCTCGAAGCAAAGTACTACTACGCATGCCCCTAGGGGGATAGATTGGTAGGAAAAGACCATCGCTCGTCCCCGACCGCCACTCATAAGGTAGACAATCAATAATAAATCATGCTCCAACTTCTTATCATAACGACAGATCATACGTGCATGCTTCGGGAATCACAAACCTTAACACCAATATTCTTACTAAACCACAATTATCTACTATCACCTCCCACATATTACCATCTTAATATCGCAAAACTATTGCAAGGAATCAAACTTATCATATTCAGTGATCTACATGAAATTTTTTATTATATCCTTCTTGAATACCTGTCATATTAGGACCAAATTCATAACCCGTGCATATTACCATTGCTATTCATAAGACTCTCAAAAAGATATAAGTGAATCATGAGAGTGCAACTATTTTTTAAAATATAACCACCGCCGTGCTCTAAAAGATATAAGTGAAGCACTAGAGCAACTGCCTAGCTCAAAAGATATAAGTGAAGCACATAGAGTATTCTAACAAATCACGATTAATGTGTGTCCCTCTCACAAAGGTGTGTTCAGCAAAGATAATTGTGACAAACTAAAAAGCAAACAAACTATATCACAAGACGCTCCAAGTAAAACACATATCATGTGATGAATAAAAATATAGCTCCAAGTGAGTTACCGATAGATTGTAGACGAAAGAGGGGATGCCTTCCCGGACATCCCCAAGCTTAGACGCTTGATTCTTCCTTGAATATTACCTTGGGGTGCCTTGGGCATCCCCAAGCTTAGGCTCTTGCCGCTCCTTATTCCTTTATCCATCGTAGTCTCACCCAAAACTTGAAAACTTGAGCACACAAAACTCAACAGAAACCTCGTGAGATCCGTTAGTATAACAAATAAATCTTAAAATTTAGGTACTGTCGTAAATTGATTCATATTTAATATTGGCATAATGCTACTGTACTCCAACTTCTCCATGACTCATACCCCCCGATACGATCCATAGATTCATCAAAATAAGCAAACTATGCAACAAAAACAGAATCTGTCTAAAACAGAACAGTCTGTAAAGATCTGAATTAAAGTCATACTTCTGTAACTCCAAAAATTCTGAAAAATTAGGACAACGTAGGAAATTCATATATAAATACTTTGTAAAAATTTCAGATTTTTCTGACACTCAGTACAGAATCAAAAATCAAATACTGGACGCAAAACTTTCTATTTTCCAAACAACATCAATTATACTATCATCCAACTCATCCCAAAGGCATTACTTGGCACAAACACTAATTAAAAGATAAAAACACAATCATAACAGATACTATAATTTTGTAAACTCACAAAAATAGAAGGTAAAACAAAAAAAATATTTTATTCATTGGGTTGCCTCCCAACAAGCGCTATTGTTTTATGCCCCAAGCTAGGCACAATGCATAGTTTCAAGTGTTGTCATCCTTGGTTTCCAAATCCTCAATTACACACCCACTCTTTCTAGGAGAATTAACATAGGAATTTCTTATCATCACGCTCCTAGGCACAAAATTAAGAATTTTGCTTTTATAGATAGGTTCCTTTATTATATCAATGAAATTGGGGTGCACACTAATCATTTTAAGATCCTCATTCCCCTTGCTAGAAGTAGCACCCTTATTCTTAGGAACATACATAAACTTGCAATTTTTATTGGGAGAAGTCCTATCAATGGTTTTAGCGGAGGAAAAAGCGGAACCCAAATTATTGATAATCTCCTCTAACTTATCGATTCTAGCGGGACTTTGTTCTATCCTCTCGTTAATTATTGGTTCCTTTTCCTTTAAGGTTTTCAATGCAATCCCCACCTTAGAACCAAATTGAATCATGTGATTATGGACCTTTTTATCTAAATTCTCAAGATGTTCAATAGTAGGCATTTTCTTTTCAATTGCTTCTAACCTTTGCATAACATGTTCCAAAGTTAATGTTGTTTCATTAATAATGATAGGTGGTGATCCCACTAAATTACCCATAGCATCGAAAGCATCCATAGAGGGACACATCAAGAAATTCCCTCCTGTAATAGTGTCAAGCACAAATCTATACCAAGTAGTGATTCCCACATAAAAATTGCGAAGAAGAACGGTGGTGGATTGCTTACGAGTTGACCTATTTTGAGCATCACAAATCCTATACCAAGCATCTTTTAAATTTTCTCCTCCCCTTTGTTTAAAATTAAGCACTTCATTTTCAGGGGTAATAGTAACAAGTGAAGGACTAGCCATAGCGGTAGAGCAAGTAAACTAGCAAAACAAGCAAACAAAAATATTTCTGTGTTTTTGTAAAAAAAATAGAAGTGGGGGAGATGAAAACGAGAGGCAAATGCAAATAAAAAGGAAAATAAAATAAATGCAAGTGGATGATAGTTTGTGCGAAGGTACTTGATAATTTTGATGATGTCTCCTCGGCAACGGCGCCAGAAATTCTTCCTGCTACTTGTAGACTGCGTTGGTATTTCCCCAAAGAGGAGGGGATGATGCAGTATAGTAGAGATAAGTATTTCCCTCAGTTAAGAACCAAGATTATCAATCCAGTAGGAGAACCAGTCAAAATCCTTTAGCAACACCTACACACACAAAAGCAAACACTTGCACCCAATGCAAATAAGAGGGTTGTCAATCCTCTTAGCGGTTATTTGCAAGGATTAATTCTGATAGTGATAGATAGATAAAGTAAAATACTAAATAAAATAAAAGTAAATAAATTGCAGCAAGGTATTTTTAGTTTTCTTTTTATATTTAGAGTAGACCTGGGGCCATAGTTTTCACTAGAGGCTTCTCTCTCGAGTGTAGAACATACGGTGGGTAAACAAATTACTGTTGTGCAATTGATAGAAAAGCAAATAATTATGACGGATTCATGGCAACGATCATGTATATAGGCATCACGTCTGAGACAAGTAGACCGACTCCTGCCTGCATCTACTACTATTACTCCACCCATCGACCGCTATCCAGCATGCATCTAGGGTATTAAGTATGAAACAGAGTAACGCCTTAAGCAAGATGACATGATGTAGAAAAAGTAAACTCCAGCAATATGATTAAACCCCATCTTTTTATCCTTAATGGCAACAATACAAATACGTGTCATGTCCCTTTCTGTCACTGGGATTGAGCACCGCAAGACTGAACCCATCACAAAGCACCTCTCCCATTGCAAGATAAACCAATCTAGTTGGCCAAACCAAATCGATAGATCGGAGAGAAATACAAAGATATAACAATCATGCATAAAAGAGTTTAGAGAAGTCTTAAATATTTATCATAAATAATTTGATCATAAACTCACAATTCATCGGATCCCAACAAACACACCGCAAAAGAAGATTACATCAGATAGAACTCCAAGAACATCGAGGAGAACATGGTATTGAAGATCAAAGAGAGAGAAGTAGCCATCTAGCTACTAGCTATGGACCCGTAGGTCTGTGGTAAACTACTCACACATCATCGGAAGGGCAGCAAGGTTGATGTAGAAGCCCTCCGTGATCGATTCCCCCTCCGGCAGAGTACTGGAAAAGACCTCCAGATGGGATCGCGGAAGAACAGAGGCTTGCGGCGGCGTAAAAGTTATTCGGGGTGGCTCTCTGTTGGTTTCTGAATATTTGAGAATTTATAGAAGTGGAATTAGGTCAAACGGAGCCACGAGGGCCCCACAAGGCATCAGGGCTCCCCCCTGGGGCCGCGGCATGTTGCCTTGTGGAGGCTTCGTACCTTCTGGCCTCCTCTCCAAGTCTCCAGGGTCTCTTTTGTCCAGAAAAAAATCTCCAAAAAGTTTCATGGCATTTGGACTTCGTTTGGTATTGATTTCCTGAAACACCAAAAACAAGCAGAAAACAGCAACTGGCACTGGGCACTAGGTTAATAGGTTAGTCCCAAAAAATGATATATAATTGCATATAAAAACATCCAAGATTGATACTATAATAGCATGGAACAATCAAAAAGTATAGATACGTTGGAGATGTATCAGGGGAGGCCAAGCAAGAAGAAGAAGGAGGGGGGCTCTCTCCCCCTCTCTTCCGGTGGCGCCGGAGCGCCGCCGAGGGAACCATCGTGACGGCGATCTACACCAACAACTTTGCCGCCGTCATCACCAACTCTCTCCCCTCTATGCAGTGGTGTAACCTCTCTATTCCCGCTGTAATTCTCTACTTGAACATGGTGCTTAATGCTACATATTATTATCCACTGATGTGTTGCCACCCTATGATGTTTGAGTAGATTTCTTTTGTCCTACGGGTTAATTGTGGTATGGTGTGATTGATATGAGTTGTATGTTAAATTAGTGATATCCTACGGTGCCCTCTGTGTCGCGCAAGCGTGTGGGATTATCATTGTAGGGTTTTGCAATACGTTCATAATTCACTTATAGTGGGTGGCGAGAGTGACAGAAGCTTATACCCGAGTAAGGGGGTTGTTGCGTATGGGAGTAAAGAGGAATTGTTACTTAATGCTATGGTTGGGTTTTACCTTAATGGCCTTTAGTAGTTGCGGATGCTTGCTAGAGTTCCAATCATAAGAACATATTATCCAAGTACGGAAAGTATGTTAGCGTATGCCTCTCCCTCATTGCATATGATAAGTATCTACCATGTTATATTCAATTGCCTATGGACAATCTTTCTCGTCGTTCTACAAAAAGCTCTCTACTAAACAACTAACTTTTATTATCTTGCAAATTATTCCTAGTTTTATTCCCACTAAGTACTTCTAGTTTTATTCTTGCAAACTTATCCTTACACCTACAAAGTAGTTTTATTCTTATTCTAGGTAAAGCGAACATTAAGTGTGCGTAGAGTTGCATCGGTGGTCGATAGAAGTTGAAGGGAATATTAATTCTACCTTTAGCTCCTCGTTGGGTTCGACACTCTTACTTATCAAGAAATGCTACAATTGATCCCCTATACTTGTGGGTTATCACTCGGCCGCGAAGGCCGCGGTCTGCTCCTCTGTCCGGAGAGAGCGCTCTATGTTGCCATTGACTGTTATGACACCGTTGGGTCCTGGCATCTTTAGTTTTAAATAAGCATAGTGTGGGACGGCGTGGAAACGGGCAAAGGCGGTTCGCCTGAGGAGTGCGGGATAGCCACTCTTGAGAGGAACGATGTCGAAGATTAACTCCTCGCTCCAAAAAAATTCAGTTGTGCCGAAGCCTACGTCTAAGGTCACGCTACCCGAGCAGTGTGCTTCAATTCCCGATATGATACCCATAAAGGTGGTACTACTGGACTTGATCCTCGCTTGGTCGATATGCATTTTCTTGACCGTGTCAGTGTATATCAAGTTCAGACTGCTTCCTCCGTCCATGAGGACTCTGGTTAGATGAAAACCGTCCACTATGGGATCGAGTACCAGCGCCACTGTGCCCCCATGATGAATTCTCGTCGGATGTTCTCTTCAGTCAAAAACGATCGGGATTTCCGACCATGGATTGTTTTTCGGCATGGCTAGCTCCACAGCGTAGACCTCGCGGAGTGCGCGCTTCCTCTCCTTTTGAGTAACGTGGGTAACATATATCATGTTCACGTCCTTGACTTTGGGAGGGAACTATTTTTGGCCACCATTAATTGGCCCAGGTTGATCACCCTCCTCGTTATGAGGCTGGCCCTTGCACTGGTTCTCGGCTGCTATCTTGCCGACTTGCTTGATGACCCAGCAATTCTGGTTGGTATGTGTAGCGGGCTTGTCGGGAGTGCCGTGGATGGCGCATGGTTTATTCAGTATTTTTTCCAACATTATCGGACCATCCTTGTTCTCTTGAAAGGGATTTGTTTTATTGCTGCCACTCTGGTTACTGAAGTCGGCGTTAACCGCAGCCTCTTCGGCGTCACTGCTGCTTCCTCTATTATGGCGCTTGTTATTCTTGTTTCGCCGAGGCTTTCCGTTTCCACCGCGCACTTCGGAGGTGCTTGGGTCGCCATTGAGGTTGCTCTTCCGAGCTAGCCAGTTGTCCTCACCTGCGTAGAATCCAGTCATTAAGTGTGTGAGGGTCGCCATTGACTGAGGCTTTTCCTGTCCGAGCTCTCTAGCGAGCCATTCATCACGGATACTGTGCTTGAAGGCAGCGATCGCCTCGGCATCCGGGCAGTCTACTTTCTGGTTTTTCTTGGTCATAAACCGATTCCAGAATTTTCTGGCTGACTTCCCTGGCTTCTGTATGATATGGCTGAGGTCATCGGCATCCGGGGGTCGGACGTAAGTTCCCTGAAAGTTTGCTCGGAAGGCATCCTCGAGGTCCTCCCAGTTATCGATGGAGTTTTCAGGCAGGCTGTTAAGCCAATGCCGAGCTGATCCCTTGCGTTTCACGGGTATATACTTTATGGCGTGGAGATCATCGCCTCGAGCCATGTGAATATGCATGAGAAAATCCTCAATCCACATGGCGGGGTCCGTAGTTCCATCATATTGCTCGATTTTTATGGGTTTAAACTCTTCCGGGAACTGGTAGTGCATGACCTCGTCAGTGAAGCACATAGGGTGGGCAGCTCCTCGGACCCTGGCTGTAGCGTGATGCACATCGAACTCGGTAACGTTACGATCACGCGTGTAGTTTCATACATCACCATGCTTGGCGAGCCAAGCCAGATATCCCGACTATCCAGCAGGTTGGCGTTCCCTAGATTTGTAGATCGATCGAGATGGAGGCTCTGTCCTTAATGGTGGCTTCTCCCATAGATCGTATTTTCTTGGGGGGGGTGGATTTATCCCGCCTCCGCGCCCAGTTATCTCAAAGACATCCTTGTTCCTGCCAGTAGGTCGATCTCGGCCTCCTCGTCGAGCTTTGGCTGTAGGTTCCTCTGGGGGTAAGCTTGATTGGCGCCGGTGAGTCTATCCTCGAGCGCTTGTTCAGCCCTCAGGAGCTCGATCCATCGGTCATTAAGCTAATCCTGGCCAGTTCTCAGTTGCTGGGATTTCTTGTAGCTCTGGGCAGGCGCTTGCGAAGTGTTTCTAGCCGAGGTTCCTTGAATGGCTCCTCATACGCACCATACTCCTTGGAGTCGAGGATTTTATCTTCCCCCTCCTCGGGGTAGTAGTCGGCGGTGTCGGGGTCGTCGTCATCTCCGTTGATCGCGCCGTCGTTGTTGTTGTTGTCCGCGCCGAGGTTATTGTCAGCGTGCGGACCGTTGTTGCTGTCATGAGCGACGTCACCGTTGGTGTTGTCGCCGTTTCCTGTGCCACCATTGCTTGTGTTGCCGTTGCCTGTGCCACCATTACGACGGCTTCTTCTGCGGCATTTGGGTAGTTTTCCGCTTCCTCCCCCGTCTTTAGGGGTGTCCACCATATAGACGTCGTAGGTGGAGGTAGCCGACCACGCACCGGTGTGGACCACATCGGGCGGCAGGTTGGTGTCTGACAGCTCGCCGGCATCTTCATCCATGTCGACTGCCTCCTCGGAGGTGCTTGCTAAAACGTCGGTTAAGTCCTCGACGGTAGCGACTAGATGGGTGGAGGGTGGGTTGAAAATTTCGACCTCTCCGGGTTTCTCCCAGATCCGATTGTAGTTTGCGGCTTGATTGTCTGAGACAGTAAGGTTCTGAATTCGATCTAACATCTCGTTCAGAAGCGTGATATCACCCTCGCCCATCTCTTGACAGTAGGCGGGGCTCAGTTGAAGTTTGCCCGAGGTACTTTCTAATGTGGCCTCGGGGATTTCGCCGGTCAGATCATGCGCCTGATTCGGGGTGGGGTAGTGTTCGGATCCGAGCTCAAGGCTAGATCCGAGGTGTGGACGATTCCGAGGTCCTACTCCGAGATTGAATCTGGTGTTAGGACGGCGGTGTTGACGAGATCTTCAGACTGGTCTTACACCTAGCCTGAAAAGGCAAGTTCGCCACGGGAGTCCACGACGTCCTCTAGATTCGCAAACCTGATGGTCTGGCCTGGGGTGAAGTTCTCGATCTGGTCAAGGTGACCAGCTGAGTTAACGTGAAGCACGATGCTGCCGAAGGCAAAAAGCTATTTGGGGAAAAAGTGTTCCCACAACCAATGTTGTCGTCGCTCTGAAGATGAACCATCAAGCTTTTGTGACCACACAGCGGGACCTGCATGGGCCACTAGTGTCGGAGCTATATCCGGCAGATCTTGGGAAGGGGTCCCGAGCTGGTGGTCTCGGCTAGATGGTAACAGGAAGAAGAGGGACACGGTGTTTACCCAGGTTCGGGCCCTCTCGAAGAGGTAATACCCTACTCCTGCTCTTGTTTATATTTTGTGGAAGGAGTACAAAGTACAGGTGATCTACCTCGAGATCGTATGAATGAGTCTCAAAGCCTTGCCTCTACGGACTAAACCCCTCGGCTTATGTAGGGGTCGGGGAGTACCTAGGGTTACAGATGGTCGGTTGCCTCTAGAGATAATCATGCCGGATATTTGAATATGCCTTGAAGTGTGTGCCAAGTCTTCGAAAGATTCTATCTTGAGTACGCCGAGAGTTATGGCCAACATGGCCCATTCTTTGGTTGTCGGTGGGTCCTCGGCCCGGCCCATGACTGGTAGGCCGACGTGGTGAGTACCCCCTAATCCGGGACACCATCGCATGGCAAGAAATTCAATTTAGTTTTCGAACATGGCAATTTTTGTTGAACAAACTATGGTAAATTCCTTGTTTACACACTTTTTGCTGCACAAAACATGGTAAACTAGATATGCCCCGCGTGTTGCTCCGATATTTTTAGCAATGAACTTATCAAAAAGATTAGAATATATGAGAATAGTGCCACACCATATTCAACCTAGAGGTAAATGGATGATGGATGCATGTTATATTCTTGACATTCAAGTACAATTATTTATTTGAAAAAAATAAAATAACAAATAATTATGTGGATGGCTTTCATGTTATTTGATGATGTGGTGGGCTTGCATGTAGTAGAAAGTGAAAAGTGAAAGGTTAAATGGTTGCATGGACACTTGATGATGTGGAGGGCGTGCATGTGGTGAAAAGTGGAAAATTGATTGATTGCATGCGCTTTATGAAGTGGACGGCTTGCATATGCATTCAGATGGGAGGTGACATGTAGGAAACATATGTGATAAGGTGGATAGGCTGCATGTTAAGATAAATAATATAATGGGGATGAACTTCTTAGGTATATAGAATTTCTTTTTTACACCATGGGGCAAAATCAGTTTGAACATGCCATGGTAGTTGGCCCGATAATTGCCATGGTAACATCCAATTGGGTTGTACAACTTAACAAAATTATTGTTCAAAAGCATCATAGTTTATGCTTTTGGGGGTGGGGATGCACTTTTGGCTTTGGGGTGCATATGCTCCCCGATGAACAGTAAAATTAAAATAAATAGTAAATAAAAATTTAAAAACTCTGATTTTTTGTGTAGATGTTCTTCTTAGTATAACAAGCGTGCTTGACAATTTTCATGCAAAACGGGATATCAAGGCATCGTCTGTGAAAAACAATTAAGTGTAATATTTGGCGTTTGACTTTTTTTTGCACATGTCAAAATGCTTAAGCTTTCCCCTAAAAATTTGCAGGTCGCTTTTGAGTGTGACAATGAACACATCCATTTTTTTCATATTCTTTTGATATTTGTGAAAAGCATTTTTGGTGCGCAGGAGCTTATGCTTTCAAGAGCCGAAGTGGATTTCTGATGCTTTTGTACAATAATTTGTTAGCGAACGTTTCGTTCAGTCGTAAAATTTGATGCTCGGTCAGAACTGGAGTCCAAATTAAATGCATACTTAAATGAAGGCGAAGGAGAGATTGAATAGTTGACTAGAAGCTGATTTCTAAAAAAGATAGCTGGATGGTTACGCATACGAATATGAAGTGAAATATAGAAGTCGAATCTGCCGCAAGCTTCTTGTAAATTTTACTATCCATCTTCTGTAAAAATATGATACGCCATTGGCGTACTCTCGATTTTTTTATTTTTTTTGAAGTGGAACGGTTCATCCCTGAATTATTTCCACTTTTTTTTTCCGTGGGAGAGAAGTGGTACTCTGACTGTCGATTACATCAGCGCTGGTGCGAGACTCGTGGTGGAGGACGCGGGCCGGGCCCATGGTCCACCTTTGGCTGATGATATTCGCATAGAAAAAAGTACGACGCGGGCCGAGAGCCAAAACGCCGGCCCCGACCTTGGAGGAATTATTTTTTGAAATATTAGTACCTTTGGAGGAACATGATGAGATGTTGGACTGCACCATGGCCAAGTCGCACTAGATGCATATTTTTCATGAAGAAAAAAGGTTTTGCTTATCCTTTGGTCCTGCGATTTCGATAAGGCTGAGCTCGATCTACAGCCACAACTAGTACTATGGAGTACTGCACTAGCACCATCAGTGCAAGCAAGACGGATAGCTCTGGTTTTGCTCTTTTGTGGTGATTGCCATCCGTGAGCGCGAGAAGTTCCCATTTCCAAGGCGGGCCTGGACTGGGAGGGTGTTTTCGGTGGAGCCGATGGTGGTGCAGAGTTATTTTCACAGCCGCAAGCTTTTTATCCCGGCCTTTGGCTTTGGAGATTGAGCCAGCCAGCCTCTCATTTGTTTGTTTCTTTCTTATCTGACAGATAGATAATAAACTGTCCATCTCTTTGGTCTCTTTCTTTGTACGTCTTGTTGGACTCATGCGTTGCGTGACGAGCAGCTGCCTGCCTCTGCCTGCATGATTGTTACGTATTGTTTTTTGAAACACAGGAAAGCATATGAATGATTCATGAGGTGCAGTCGTAGCATGCATCAGTGTTACACACTCATCAGCAACTTGCACTCTATCGCTTGCCCTTTTGTGGATCCGATGGGCACGTAGCATTTTGTACTGGACTGGAGTATGTAGGAAATGGCTGTGGGCGGGCGGCTCTTGTTTTGTTAATAGGAGTTTTTGTTCGTGCGACTGCGAGCGAGCGTACGAGCCGGGGAGTGGCAGGTCGAATTAAAAGGTTTTGTTCGTAGCGACCAAAGGGAGAGAACGGCACGTCTCCCTCTCCCCGAATTCATGCGCGACAAGCTTTGTTAAAAAAAAAAAACTTTGTTAAAAAAAAAAGCCGGACAGATGACATGACATGTTGCAGTTAGCATTCAGCTTGAGAGAAGTGTGTTCCGCGCGGTCGGGGATCATCAATCTTGCGGACGTTCCTGTGGAATCAGCAAGCGGATACAGTGGATTTTAGGCGTCCTTTGCTTATCTATCGCCGGTGGCCGGTGGGGTGGGTGTCTCTCTTTTTTTTTCTTTTTTTTTGGACAAAGTACAGACGTAAGTCGGGTCAAAATTAAGTCAGCCGTTTCCTATTTTTCCTAAGAAAAAAAAATCAAGCCGGCGGCCGTGCGGTTGGCGGACGGAGACTGGGAATGTAAAACGAGATGCATGTGTGTCCGTTCCCTCCCAATCCCATGCATGCACCTCCCTTGGGCCTTGGCCAAGGGAAGGGAAGGCTTGCCCTCGACCGATCTCTCCACGCCGGCCGGATGGTGCAGCAGTAGTACGTTTGGGCTCCACGATCGTGTACCGGCCACGTGGGAGAAGCAGCTACGGTTTTGTCGCCAAGGACCACGCACTCACTGCACCATTACTACGACTTTTTTTTTTTTTCGGGAAACCAACCATGTTGGTGGTCAAAGAAACCGCACGTAGGAGTAGAAATGAAACCGCCAAAATTGAAGCAGGATAACATTAACAAGTCGGGGCCGAAGAAGGCGGCAGCCATACGTACTCGCGTCATTGCGTATGCATGCATGCGGTTCGTCCGTTTCTGCAAAAATCCGTTATTTGCTGCGTATTGACGACTTGCCGACCCAAGGGTTCATGCACGTACTAGTACATGTCATCTCACAGCTTTAATTGTTTCTAGGTGTTGCATCTACGTTCCACGTCGACGCCACATCGTCCCCATACCGTACCCGTGCAGCGGTGCTGCACCTTGGCGGAGCTAGGCAAATATGTTTGGGGGGGGCCGAAAGACAAAAAAATCCGTAGTGGGCAATTAGTACCAAGAGAACAAATTTATAATGTGTATATAGTCCAATTCAATGAACCTCTAAAATTTTATATGTGAGAAGTTCGGATGTATAGAGACGAATTTGAGGCTTGTTGGGTCAGTGTCCGCGGACGTGTCTAGACGCTTCATCGGACGTTTGAAGACCAAATTTGCCAAGTCCAACTATAGATGACCTCCTTGCCTTCTCCTCGGCAATTGCCGGACATGCGTCGAGGGCTCGAGGCTGTGCGTCGCAGTGCCATATCGGCTGTTTGAGATGAAGCACACATGAGCTTTTTTTGGACGAAAAGACATCAGGCCGAGCTGGTTCATAAAGATCGGGCTGTTCCTTGCTGCAGTGTGCCTGACTTCTACGTAGCAGTGAGAAATTTTTGCTTGGGCTGGGGGGCCACGGCCCCCTCAGGTCGTAACGTAGCTCCGCCGTTGTGCACCTGCATGGGCCGGCCGGATCAATTAATTCCTCCTGCCGCGTGCATGCCTCAGTTGAGATGTGCGTACGCATTGCGACGCCAACAATAACAAACAGTAGCCAAATGCTAGTCGGACAGACTCGATGGTCTGGTGAGCGCTTGATCTGAAACAGAGGGTTTTGATGGCGGTCTTCCTGCATCAATCATGCATGTACGTACGTCTCCCAAACGCGGATGCATGACCTAGCCAGCCATCTGTAAAGGTCAAACACAACCATTGTCATGTACCGCAGCTCGCTGATTGAGCTTCAAGCACCTACGCAACGAGCTAGAGAATACAAGGAAAGGGCGCCAAATTGAACACCGCCACCATCACAAATTCTTGTCAAGTTTTTGTGGCAGTAATAATTCAGGGGACAAACACGTGTTTGACATTGCCCAGACGATCCATGGATGGTCTCCTCTCGACTGTTTGCGCTTCCACGCCCCGCGGCGTCAGCGCCAACGAACACCACGCTGCGCCTTACATAGTGCGGTTACTCCTAGCTACGTCCTACGTAGCTAGTAGCAGCAGCGAAACGAGAGGATTGCTCGCCGCATAGATTGCGGCCTTGACGCTAGCATTCGCGCGCCAAGTCGTTGGCTAGCACTGGATCTTATCTGCCTGCCTCTCGACTCTCGCAACAGCAGCTTGCTCACCTAGCTAGTTCTGTTTTCCTTTTTCTGTTGTGGGTTGGAAGCTAGCCGCAACCTGCAAATTTGGACCCTCAAACGTCCGCGGACGCGTCCGTGGACATTGACCGGGCGGACCTCAAATTTTACCATTTGTAATCACAAACCCTATTGTTGACATCAGATTTTGGCACGGAAGAAAGCGTTTAAGGTGACCTTAAATAAATAAGTGATCTACATGAAGAAGTTACGTATGATCGACATGAACATTTTTTAAGTTTGGGACATCATCATCCGATCCTATCTAAAAGGCCAAAACTATGCTTGAAATACTGAGATTTTGGCACTCAGAGTACTATTCGGACAATTACGCCCTCAAGACAGCCTAATATGAGAAAACTTTCTACATGAATTGTTTTCGTCTCGTCGAATCGGTTGATTTTGATATAAAAATCGTCTCAATCCGAGTTCGTATGCAAAAGTTAAAGGCAATACTCTACGGACCGGCCCTGAGCGCAAAAGTGGCGCGGGGTACCACACACCCATCTAAGTGATGTCTGATGGGTCGCGCGAGCTATTCGGCCTTGCCGGTCGAATGAGTGCTTGCCGGAAAAGCTTGCCGGAGATGAGTGCTTGCCGGGAAGTTTTGCTTGCCGGAAAGTTTTGCTTGCCAGAAATGCTTGCCGGAAAGCTTTGCTTGCCGGAAAGTTTTGCTTGCCGGAAATGAGTGCTTGCCGGAAAGTTTGCTTGCCGGAAAGTTTTGCTTGCCGAAAATGAGTGCTTGCCGGTTCTCGAAGGCTTGCCGGTTTGAGTAAGAATCCAAACAGAAGCGGAAGATGGGCTCAAAAGATTATTTAGATGACCTCGGATGGAAAAGTGTTCTACACGAAAGTTGTGCGTATCATCGAAACGATCAACTTTGCTTTTGGAGTCATCATCATTTGAGATAGTATACAGCGTGCAAATTTGCTACAAGCCTCGGACAGTTCATAAAACTGCATGACCGAGTCCGACTAGAAGTTAAAAATAAGCCCTAAAAGTCATCAAGACGGCCTTAGAAGGAGAAGTGGCCGGCGTTGTCATATGCAGATTGTCGAGGCGGGCAAGTTTGATGTTGGACTCGACTCCATCCGAGTTAGTATGCGAAATATACAGTCCACGCAAGGAGCAGGACAGAAGTCTGGGTCAGATTCAGACTAAATCCGAGTTAAACTAGAATCAGGACTCTAGGACGTGAATTGATGTAATTTTAAGGAAAGCCTCGATGAATCCTTTTCTTGTATGGGAAGTCCTGCCGCCTCATAAATAGATGAGAGGTGACGGCCGATTGAACAACACACAATCGAACAATCAATCTACTACTTTTACCTTTATCTTTATCTCTCTCCCTTGTTCTTCTTCTTCCTCGTTCTTCGTTCGTTCTTCGCGAAGGAGGACAGCGATCCACGAGGCCCTAGGGGCGATCAGGTCGACCTAGGGCAGCCCATAGCCGCCGCGCGCCCTGACGGGATCCCTCCCAGGCGTGTGGGGTTTCGGGTCTACAAAAGCACCCACCGGACTGCTTGCGTACCGCGCTTCCGGACGGGTCTCCTTCGACGTAAGTTGCGGTGCATCACCCCCGGCGTCGAGGGTACACGGTGACGTGTTCGTGTGCGAACACACTTTTTGGCGACTCCGCTGGGGACTGAAGGTCAATCGTCATCATCATCCATCATGTCCAAGCCATCTGAGGTAGCCGCCGGTAACATCATTAAGCCCAGTCTTGATGAGCTATCGGCCGACCATCACCGAATCTATGAGGAGTACAAGAAGGCACGTGAAGAGAAGGAGCTGCAGGAATTTCTTGGAAACTTCAAGAAGGATCGCCAAGGCAATATCACTCCGATTGGAGAAATCAAGCTCCCTCGTCTTCATGACGAGCAGGTTAAACCCTCTGTAAGTACTACCTTTTCTCCTGAGCAGTGGGCTGAGATTGAGAGTCGTATTGCTAATGGTAATAATCTAGTTTATCAAACTTTCTTAGAGAATATCAATGCTCAGAAAAATATGCCTCAATCATCTAGTGGTAATGTTGGCATGCATGCTAGTGCAGAAAACCCTAGTCAAGCTTTACCTCTTTCATCGGCACCTCCCATGCCGATGAATTATTATCCTACCCATACAAATCAAATTGTGGCTGCACCTATTAGTCATGTCATGAATGTGCCCAAGTTCGGTGGCAACGCCGAACCAAACCCTACCTATTGGTGCAAACGCTGCTAGATTATTGCCAAACTATGGTTCGGCATACGTGCCACAGTTCCTACCTACAGCTAGCAATCCTACTCCACCTATGCCACTGCAGCAAGTTTCATCGTCTACTACGGACGATGCTTTAGCTAATTTTAGAGAAGAGATGGCTAAGATGCTTCGGGAAAATTTTGGTGTTGAATTACCTAGGAATCGGATTTACCAAAAACCGTATCCCGAGTACTTTGATGCAATCCAGTGCCCTCCAGGATATAAAATTCCAGATTTTGTTAAGTTCAATGGAGAGGGCACGAAAACCACATGGGAGCATGTTAGTCAATATTTGGCACAATTAGGTGAAGCAGGCTCACTAAATGAATTGAAAGTGCGTTTATTTCCTTTATCATTGACTGGCACTACATTTTCATGGTTTTCTTCTTTGCCGCATGGCTCTATTCGTGTATGGTCGCAACTAGAACAGAAATTTCATGATCACTTTTATAGCGGCGACAATGAACTTAAGTTGGCACATCTTACATCGGTTAAGCAGAATCATGATGAATCGGTCTCCGATTACGTCAAGAGATTTAGAGAGACAAAAAACCGGTGTTATAGTTTGGTGATAACCGAGAGAGACTTGGCAGACCTTGTGCTTAATGGTTTAAAGACTCACATTAGAGAGAAGCTAGAAGGCTACGAGTTCTTAAATATCAACCAAGTCTTACAGAGGGCTTTGGCTCAGGAAAGCCGAAGCAAAGATCTCAAAGAAGTGCATAGATATAAAGCTGATCGTCCTAAGATGAATATGGTTGAATATGATAGTGATCACTCGGACGATGATGGTGATATTTATGCTACTGAATTTGTTTGGCCATCCAAGGCCAAACCATTTACTTGCAATGATCTAAAACCGATTCATAAGAATTGTGATGAAGAGATGAAGTTTACCTTTAACATTGCTAAGTGTGATAAAATATTTGATGCTTTGTTGCAGGCTAAGATTATTAGGATATCTCATACTTTACCGCCGTTTGAAGAGCTAAAACGGAGAGCTTATTGCAAGTATCATAATTCCTTTTCTCATGCTACTAACGATTGCAATGTTTTTCGACGACAGATACAATCGGCCATTAATGATGGACGATTGAACTTTTCTGAGATGCAAGTTGATAAACAGCCCTTTCCAATGAACACCATGGATATGGAGGGGAAGAAGTTGCTCATTCGGCCGAAAGTAGCCGAATCTGCTAATAAGTCCAATGTTGTCATAGGTGAGCCCAGGAAAAGCAAAGAGGACAGCAAGGTCTTGGGGAGACAGGTCGTGCTTGACAAGCAACCCGATGGCAAGGAAGTAATCAAGATCACCATCAAGAATCCTACACTCAGGGGGCAACCACAAGTGCAAGGAAATACTCGTGTTAAATTTGTTAAGCCCAAGAGTCCAGAAATTGGCAAGTGGAAGACGAATGAAGCTAGAGTACAGCGCAACAGAATCAAGCCAACTTTTGATACATTGCTGTCGAAATATGCTAATCAAGCGGACGGTTCTAGCTCTAACCGGTCATCAAATTTGAAGCGCTCAAGATCGCCTCCGAGGCAAGAATTTCAGCATCACACAAGGCCATATGGGTCGTGGGCACCAGGACCATGGATGGCGCCACCTCCCTATGCGACATACTACATGGGAGGATTCAATGGAGGATGGGAGCAGCCCCCAATGGCCCCTTATGCTTTTCATCCAGGGTGGGCAGAACCAAGGAGGCTTATTCGTGAGAGGCTTTCTTATCCCACACGAGGCCGTTTGAACAATGGTGTCAATCGGCCGATGCAAAACAATCAAGAAAGGATCAGCAAGCAAGTGTGGCATGCTAAATCACCAAGTGCATCGGTCGAGTCTGGAAAAGGCAAAGAAAAAATCGATGCCGACTCACTCATCTTGGGCACTGAAACATTCACCATACAACAGCCGACTGTGCATAGCAACCCTGCTGAGACGATACTTGCTATCGCGCCAAAGCACTCGTCTAATGATCATGAAGCTAGCACAAGCAAAGCCAAGCCCAAAGATCCAAAATATATGCAACCTAAGTGGTGTCCTCCAGGGCTAACAAAAACACAAAAGAGGAAACTACAGAGGTTAAGGAGTCAGGAGATGGCAGAACAGGAGGCCAAGAAGCAAAGAGATAAATTGTTCAATGACATTCGGCCCATGATACCTACAAAACAAGTATGGATGCCTAAACAAATACAAGGTGCAGTGGTTTCTACATCTGTCACAGCAGCACCTACACCACCAAAGGAGGACGATGCCACCGCTATTACATCGTCCGCAACACCTATTGATTCCACTTCGCTCAGACAGATTTCAGAATCGATGAACACGTCCGAGGAGGAAGACGATATGTTGGATTATGAGCCTACACCGGTCCACGAAGGTATGGATATCAATATAGTGTATTACTTACTCGCTGAGTTTCGTGCTGTAGATGAAGAAGGGGAGGTGGCTCAGCTAGATTTTGGCCCTAAGAATGCAATATTTGAGAAGCCAAAAGAGCCAGTGACACACTTGAAACCGTTGTACCTCAGAGGTCATATTAATGGATCGCCAATTACTCGGATGCTTGTTGATGGTGGTGTTGTGGTGAATCTCATGCCCTATTCGGTCTTCAAGAAATTGGGTTTGCCCGATGAAGGATTGATCAAGACCAATATGGTGCTTAATGGATTTGAAGGCAAAGAGAAAACCGAAGCCAAAGGTGTGATGTACGTGGAGCTTACGGTTGGGAGCAAAACTTTGGCTACTGCATTCTTTGTCGCCGAGGTACAAGGTAACTACAACATCATACTAGGTCGTGATTGGGTTCATGCAAACCAATGCGTGCCATCCACTATGCACCAGTTTTTAATTCAGTGGGTTGATGATGAAGTGGAAGTCATTCATGCGGATTATTCGGCTTGCGTTGCTTTAGCCGATGCATCGGTAGATTGGCAACACCCCAATGTTGCTTGCTTGACGGGACGGGAGTTATCAGAGTTTGATTTTCTCAGCGCCACCAAAAGTGGTTTTGTGCCCGTTTCTTTAAAGCCGGTTGGTGGCAATCGGCTCCAAAGTATAATGTATTTAAATGAATCCTAACTCTGAGTGGTTACAAAAGCGACTTACAGAATATCGGTCCAGTGAGAACGATATGTATGAGTCTATAGAAGAGTTAGATGATATGGATAAACTTGGACAAGGTTTTACATCGGCCGATCCATTAGAAGAAATAGATATTGGAGATGGTTCAGTTCCTAGACCAACATTTGTAAACAAAAATTTGAAAGCCGGTTGTAAAGCCAAGTTAATCGAGTTATTGAAAGAATATGTTTGTTGCTTTGCATGGGAATATCAGGAAATGCCAGGTTTAAGCCAAGAGCTAGTGGAGCATCAGTTACCTATAAAGGCCGGTTTTAGACCGTACAAACAATCGGCCAGAAAGTTTAATCCAAAAACATATGACCGGATCAAGGAAGAGATCGGTCGTTTGCTTAAAGCTAATTTTATTAGACCTTGCAGGTATGCCGAGTGGATTTCTAATATTGTATCAGTGGAAAAGAAAGACTCCGGCAAGTTGAGGGTGTGCATTGATTTCAGAGATTTGAATAGAGCTACACCCAAAGATGAGTATCCCATGCCTATAGCTGATATGCTTATTAATGATGCTTCTGGACATAAGGTCATTAGCTTTCTTGATGGCAATGCGGGGTATAACCAGATTTTTATGGCCGAAGAGGACATGTCCAAAACGGCTTTTCGGTGCCCCAGTTTCCTTGGTTTATTTGAGTGGACAGTGATGACCTTTGGATTAAAGAATGCCGGCGCCACATATCAAAGGGCTATGAATTTAATTTTTCATGATTTACTCGGTGTTATACTTGAAGTCTATATTGATGATATTATTGTCAAATCGGATGCTTTTGAGTCTCACTTAGCCGATTTGCGTTTAACTTTTGAAAGGATGAAGAAATATGGACTAAAAATGAATCCTTTGAAGTGTGCATTTGGCGTGTCGGCTGGCAAGTTTTTGGGTTTCATTATTCATGAAGATGGCATAGAGATTGATCCCAAAAAGATAGAAGCTATACAAAAAGTGGAGGCTCCAACATGCAAGAGAGATATGCAAAAATTCCTCGGCAAGTTCAATTATTTGAGGAGGTTCATAGCTAATTTGTCAGGGAAAGTTGATGCATTTACTCCTATACTTCGGTTAAAGAATGATGTTGATTTTACTTGGGGGGGGGGGGCAAAACAGCAAGAAGCATTTGATATGATCAAGAATTATTTGTGCACTCCTCCGGTGATGAAAGCGCCTAAGCATAGAGAGCCCTTTAGGCTTTACATTGCAGCAGAGGAAGGTGTTATTGGTGTTGTTTTGACTCAAGAGACGGAAGGAAAAGAGCATGCTATTACTTATTTGAGCAGACGCCTATTAGATGCTGAGACAAGGTATACATTTATTGAAAAATTATGTCTATGCTTATATTATGCTTGCACAAAGTTGAGACATTATCTAGTGCCGAGCGCTTGCATAATAGCTTGTCAAACCGATGTCATTAAGTACATGTTACATAGACCAATTCTTAGTGGTAGAATTGGCAAGTGGGCTTATGCTTTAATTGAGTATGATTTGGCTTATGAATCTTTGAAATCCATGAAAGGCCAAATCGTTGCTAATTTTATTGTTGAGCATCGGATTGATGACAAGCAAGATATTGATATAAAACTTGTCTCGTTAGTACGATGGAGATTATATTTTGACGGTTCAGTTTGTAGCAATGGCCAAGGTGTTGGTATTATTTATATATCTCCTCATGGTGCTGTTTTTGAAGCCTCGTGCCGCTTAGAATATTTTTGCACAAATAATCAGGCCAAATATGAAGCATTGTTATTCGGCTTAGAGATGTTGCTTGCCATAGGTGCTACACATATTGAGGCTTTGGGTGATTCGTTATTAGTAGTGCAACAAATATCCAAAGTCTTTCAATGTTTTGATGAATCACTTAATGTTTATCTTGATAAATGTCTAGATATAATTTCTACTTTTGATTATTTTAGCATTGCTCATATATCTAGACATGACAATTGGAGAGCAAATGAGTTGGCACAACAAGCATCCGGCTATCATGTTGATCATGGCATGTTTCATGTTTCTCAAAGGCCGATGTCTAGCCTTGCCAACGTAGGGGAGGCCGAACAAGAGCCCACCATTTCGGCCGCTAACGAAAAATTTAATGCAGGAGAAAATCAAGACTGGAGGAAACCCATTATTGATTATTTGTGTGATCCTAGTAAAAGGGTGGACAGGACTGTTCGGCGTATGGCTTTCAAATACACGATGAGAGATGATGATCTTTATCGCCGAACGGTTGATGATGTTCTTTTAAAGTGCTTGGATGAGGACCAAGCGAGAGTTGCTATGGGAGAGGTTCATGAAGGAATTTGTGGCACTCATCAGTTGGTTCCCAAGATGAAATGGTTATTGCGACGGGCTGGGTTTTATTGGCCGACGATGATTAATGATTGCTTCAGGTATTATAAAGGATGTGAAGCTTGTCAAAAGTTTGGTGATATTCAGTTGGCTCCCGCTGCTATGTTACATCCTATTATCAAGCCGTGGCCTTTTAGAGGTTGGGGATTAGACTTTATTGGAGAGATTCATCCTTCTTCTTCAAAGGGGCATCGGTTCGTGTTGGTGGCAACTGATTATTTCACTAAATGGTCTAAAGCAATACCTCCCAAAAATATGACACATACGGAGGTAATTCAATTCATAAGTGAGCACATTATTCATAGATTCGGCATTCCTCAAACATTAACTACGGATCAATGTTCATTTTTCATGTCACATCAAGTTAGAGAATTTGCCAAATTATATAAGATAAAGTTGCTCAATTCCTCTCCGTGTTATGCCCAAGCCAATGGACAAGCTGAGTCTAGCAATAAAATATTGATCAAGCTCATCAAGAAGAAGATTGAGGATAATCCAAGGAGATGGCATGAGCTATTGTCCGAGGCTTTGTGGGCGCATAGAATCTCAAGGCATGGTGCAACAAAGGTAACTCCATATGAGCTCGTATATGGTCAAGAGGCCGTTTTACCAGTGGAAGTGAATTTGAATGCTTTGAGAATAGCCAAACAAAATGATTTATCGGCGATGGACTTTTATAACTTGATGATGGACAATATTGACGAAGTCACCGATAAACGTTTGGCTGCTTTGAAGGCCATAGAAAGGGATAAGTTGAGGGTGGCAAAGGCTTACAATAAAAAGGTCAAGCTAAAGAACTTTCAAGTTGGCGATCTCGTGTGGAAGGTGGTCTTGCCGATTGGTTCAAGAGATAGAAAATTTGGGAAGTGGTCTCCAAGCTGGGAAGGTCCTTTTAAGGTTACAAGAGTAATCCCCGGAAACTCATATTTGGTGGAATCCATTCAAGGGGCATTGTTACCACGAGCTCTCAATGGCAAATATTTGAAGAAGTACCACCCGAGTGTGTGGCAAGAAGCCTAAGTAGCCAATGGCCGATATATGATTATCGCCCTTAGCATAAAACATGGCCGATATATACTTATCGCCCTAAGAAAATTTAAAATGGCCGATGGAGTGTTGACATCGTCCTTAGAACAAGCATAATGCAAATTATTTTTCGCCATACAAGTTTTGCCGAAAAACAGGGGGGCATGTGTTGACATCAGATTTTGGCACGGAAGAAAGCGTTTAAGGTGACCTCAAATAAATAAGTGATCTACATGAAGAAGTTACGTATGATCGACATGAACATCTTTGAAGTTTGGGAGATCATCATCCGATCCCATCTAAAAGGCCAAAACTATGCTTGAAATACTGAGATTTTGGCACTCAGAGTACTGTTCGGCCAATTACACCCTCAATACAGCCTAATATGAGAAAACTTTCTACATGAATTGTCTTCGTCTCGTCGAATCGGTTGATTTTGATATAAAAATCATCTCAATCCGAGTTCGTATGCAAAAGTTAGAGGCAATACTCTACGGACCGGCCCTGAGCGTAAAAGTGGCGCGGGGTACCAGACACCCATCTAAGTGATGTCTGATGGGTCGCGCGAGCTATTCGGCCTTGCCGGTCGAATGAGTGCTTGCCGGGAAGTTTTGCTTGCCGGAAAAGCTTGCCGGAGATGAGTGCTTGCCGGGAAGTTTTGCTTGCCGGAAAGTTTTGCTTGTCAGAAATGCTTGCCGGAAAGCTTTGCTTGCCGGAAAGTTTTGCTTGCCGGAAATGAGTGCTTGCCGGAAAGTTTTGCTTGCCGGAAATGAGTGCTTGCCGGAATGCTTGCCGGAAAGTTTTGCTTGACGAAAATGAGTGCTTGCCGGTTCTCGAAGGCTTGCCGGTTTGAGTAAGAATCCAAACAGAAGCTGAAGATGGGCTCAAAAGATTATTTAAATGACCTTGGATGGAAAAGTGTGCTACATGAAAGTTGTGTGTATCATCGAAACGATCAACTTTGCTTTTGGAGTCATCATCATTTGAGATAGTATACAGCGTGCAAATTTGCTACAAGCCTCGGACAGTTCAGAAAACTGCATGACCGAGTCCGACTAGAAGTTAAAAATAAGCCCTAAAAGTCATCAAGACGGCCTTAGAAGGAGAAGTGGCCAGCGTAGTCATATGCAGATTGTCGAGGCGGGCAAGTTTTATGTTGGACTCGACTCCATCCGAGTTAGTATGCGAAATATACAGTCCACACAAAGAGCAGGACAGAAGTCTGGGTCAGATTCAGACTAAATCCGAGTTAAACTAGAATCAGGACTCTAGGACGTGAATTGATGTAATTTTAAGGAAAGCATCGATGAATCCTTTTCTTGTACGGGAAGTCCTGCCGCCTCATAAATAGATGAGAGGTGACGGCCGATTGAACAACACACAATCAAACAATCAATCTACTACTTTTACCTTTATCTTTATCTCTCTCCCTTGTTCTTCTTCTTCCTCGTTCTTCGTTCGTTCTTCGCGAAGGAGGACAGCGATCCACGAGGCCCTAGGGGCGATCAGGTCGACCTAGGGCAGCCCATATCCGCCGCGCGCCCTGATGGGGTCCCTCCCGGGCATGTGGGGTTTCGGGTCTACAAAAGCACCCACTGGACTGCTTGCGTACCGCGCTTTCGGACGGGTCTCCTTCGACGTGAGTTGCGGTGCATCACCCCCGGCATCGAGGGTACACGGTGACGTGTTCGTGTGCGAACACCTATTTCCAAAATAGCTTATACATGCAAACACATGCACGTCAATTATTTTGGATGTTTTAGTCCGTGTTGGGCCTGCGGGGCTGTCAAAAAACACCGAATAAATTGCACATACTTAAGATTTTCACATCCGTATTGGGCCGGCGGGTTTCGGATGTTTAGTCCCACCTCGCCGCGTGAGGAGCTAGTCGACCGGTTTAAATAGCCGAGTCGTCCAGAAGCGATAAGCTTCAGTCATCATTGTACCCTTTGTTAAGGAGATAAATTGTCACTATGAATCTTCTCTGCTTATCACAGAGAAGATTCATAGTCATGGTCTATCTCCTTCATAAACGAAACATTGATGTTCGCACGTCTCTTTTTGAATCACAAATGTGTCGAACGGGCAAGGTGCAGTCTGGTGCAAGGGTGTAGGCTAAAATAAAATTCGTTGAACACAATAAAATTCTCTTTCATTGTAGTAGGACTATCAACGTATATGAACGAGATGAACTTGACACTCGATGAACAATCATCAGTTGATGAAATGCAATCTAGTGTCAAGCTACCTCATTCATACAGCGAGATTGATGGATCTATGCAACAACAGAGAAGCTTGCCGCCATCCGCCGGCGCGGCTATTTAAGCCGGTCGGCGTCCGCCTCGCGCGGCGAGGTAGGACTAATATTTGGTGCCTCTGTCTTGACAAAGCCTACTTGTCCCACCTCGCCGCGCGAGGAGCGACACGACCAGCTCGGGTGAGCTCATCTCCATGCAGACGCAAGCTCCTCTCCGACGCGCGCGCCGGAGCAGAAGCACGCGAGGCCAGCACGCCACGCCGTTGCATCCTTCACGTTGTCCAGGGATGAGAGAGGAAGGAGTTTCGGGTGGCTGCAGGTGGGACCACTATGACCTGGAGCGGGGTGCCCAGTCACGTTCGGGCGCCCTCATATCGTCCCTACATTTGGTCTCGATTTGAGGGATGTTGGTCAGTCCGGGCGTATAGAGACTAAGTGAGGGGTCCGATTGGGTCAATATTTTTGACCGGGCACTATCCGGGCGGACGTTCGAATGTTCAGGGAGGAAATAGGGGTCCGGCTGTAGATGATCTAATTCTGTTGTGACAAACACAGGGATGGTGCCCCGCGCTGAAGCCCAACATCTAGTCTAGAGACTAGTCTGGTCCTTCCTTTGGTTCTCGGTACTCTTAAGAGCAACTCCAACACACAGATCCAAACGGACGTGCACTTTGTCCGCTTTTTGTCTGTTTGGGTCGGCTGCCCACTCGTCGTTCATTTGTGTCGGACCGGTGTACCCAACCGGCCGACCCAATTCTCGTCCGCGCAAAAAACAATTTGAACATAAAAAAGACCCGCGGCCAGAGATCATACCAGCGGCCATGCCATCGCCCAGAGTTCATGCCGACGGCCATGCCAGCCTCCAAAAAACACCATACAGTTCATGCTGGCGCACCTGCCAGCAGCCGGCAGACATGTCAGCACACAAAAAAGGGGCGAGAGTTCAACCACGCCATCTCGGCCGTGGTCATGCCGACACACTTGCCGGCATACAAAAAGATGGCGCTCTTCACCATAGATCAATCATCAAGCTTGAGCATGTCGGCCTGCATCTTCTCGAACCAAGGCCTCTTCCTCGGGGATACCGTGCTCAAGTCCACCTTCATGATCTCCACCCCCTTCAACATGCAAGCGAGCGCCACTTCTTTTGCTTTGGTCTTGGCTTTGCTAGCCTCAATCTCGAGCATCTTCATTTGCCTCTCTGCGTCCATCTCGAGCTTCTTCCTCTGTATCTCCATGTAGGCCTTCATTTGCTCTTCTTTATCTTGTCGACGCTTCTCCTCCCTTGTATCCTTTTGGGCCATCATGCCTTGCAAAGTTTCTTGCAAGGCAATTGACGCCGCATCACGCTTGTCCTCTTTCTTGGAGTTGGTCTTTCCCCGTGGCTGCGACTTCTCTCCCTCACCATGCTCCTCGACGGCTTGCGGCCCTCCATTCTTCCGGAGGGCGACATATTGCTCCTTGAATTTCTCGTCGCCTTTAATGACCATCCAACAATGGGTGAGGGTGAACGGCTTGTTCCCATGTTGGGCCTTGATACGTTTCCAACGTATCTATAATTTATGAAGTATTCATGCCATGTTAGCAATAGTTTTATATGGTTTTGGTGCACTTTTATATGACTTTTATATGATTTCCATAGACTAACATATTAACCTAGTGCCCAGTGCCAGTTGTTGTTTTCTACTTGTTTTTGGTTTTCCAGAAAATCCATAGCAAACGAAGTCCAAACGCGACGAACCTTTTTGACGATTTTTTCTGAAAGGAAAGAGACCCGGGAAGCTTCGGGGGAGTACCAGAAGACCCACAGGGGCCCCACAAGGCAACAGGGCGCGCCCTGGGGGGTGGCCGCGCCCTGATGCCTTGTGGCCTCCCTGTGGCACCTCTTCGCGTGATTCCAACGCTGAAAATTCTTATATATACAGAAACCCCCGAAAGTTAACATAGATGAGTTTTTCCGTCGCCGCAAGCCTCTATTCCAAAGCGATCTCAATCGAAGCCCTGTTCCGACACCCTGCCGGAGGGGGAAAGTCATCACCGGAGGCCATCTTCATCATCCCCGCTGCTTCCATGATGAGGCGGGAGTAGTTCACCCTCGGGGCTGAGGGTATGTACCAGTAGCTATGTGTTTGATCTCTCTCTCGTGTTCTTGATTTGGCACGGTCTTGATGTACCACGAGCTTTGTTAATATAGTTGGATCATATGGTGTTCTTCCCTCTCTATCTTGTTGTGATGAATTGAGTCTTTCCCTTTAAGGTTTCATTATTATCGGATTGAATATTTTGGATTTGAGAACACTTGATGTATGTCTTGCATGTGGATACCCGTGGTGACAATGGGGTATTCTATTGAGTCACTTGATGTATGTTTTTCTCATCAACTTGCGGATTCCCGAGGTGACATTGGGGTAATCTAGGCATAGAGGTTGATGCATGTTTTTGTCCTACTTTCTCCAGTAGAAACTTTGGTGTACTCTTTGAAATTCTTTGAGTTAGATTGAATATTATGAATCTGAAATTGTTTGATGCATGTCGAATAATTAACTCACGGATACATGTGGTGACATTGGAGTATCTAGGTGACATTAGAGTTAATTGATGCGTATCATATGGTGTTATTTTAGTACGAACTCTAGGGTTGTTTGTGACACTTATAGGGATGGCTCAATAGATTGATCGGAAAGGATAACTTTGAGGTGGTTTTGCTACCTACAACAATTTCTTCTTATGTTCTCCGTTTGCTAGGAACTTTGGGGTGATTCTTTGTTGCACGTTGAGGGATTGTTATATGATTCAATTATGTTAGCACTGTTGAGAGATTGCACTAGTGAAAGTATGAACCCTAGGCCTTGTTTTCGAGCATTGCAATACCGTTTTTGCTCACTTTTGTTACTTGCTACCTTGCTGTTTTTATTATTTCAGATTACAAAAACCTATATCTACTATCCATACTACACTTGTATCATCATCTCTTCGCCGAACTAGTGCACCTATACAATTTACCATTGTATTGGGTGTGTTGGGGACACAAGAGATTTCTTGTATTTGATTGCAGGGTTGTTCGAGAGGGACCATCTTCATTCTACACCTCCCACGGATTGATAAAGATTAGGTCATCCACTTGAGGGAAATTTGCTGCTGTCCTACAAAACTCTGCGCTTGGAGGCCCAACAGAGTCTACAAGAATAAAAGTTGCGTAGTAAACATCAAGCTATTTCTGGCGCCGTTGCCGGGGAGGTGAGTGCTTGAAGGTATATCTTTAGATCTTGCAATTGAATCTTTTAGTTTCTTGTTTTATCACTAGTTTGGCTTATAAAAGAAAACTACAAAAAAATAGAATTGAGGTTGCCTCAAATGCTTTATCTCTATAATGTCTTTCTTGAAAATTATGGATCGGAAAATTGTGCCAAAGTGTTAGAAGAAGAATTCAATACAATGTTTGGCATAGAATCTTTAAATGATAAGCATGATTGCAATGTTGTTAGTATACTTTCTATGAATATCCATAATACTAATGATGATTGTACTAGTCATGATAAAAAAGTTTCTTATAAGCATGTCAATTTTTGTGGAGTGCATAAACTTTGTGAAGACATGCCTTATAGGGATGATAGATTTTGTAAGAAGCATAAACATGATAAAACCAATTGGTGGCTTAAAGTGATAGATGAATTTTACTACAAAATTATGCTCTCTCCATCCCATTACTTGTGAACTTTGCAATAAGGTTGGTCATCTTAATTTCCAATGCATACTTTTTCAAGATCGAATCGTGGTCAAATATTGTAATAACGTGATCACCCTTGAACTTTATAATGAACTTTGTTTATTTTTGGATGTGAAGAATTGACACATAAAGATAGTTGGTTTGAAGCATTTATTTTTACAGAGTATACTGAAACTAGTCTACAGGAAATCTATATGTTTTGTGTGGTAAATTGTAATGAGAATGCTTATATCGCCAATTATAGGAAGACGGGAAAACCAATAGAATATAAAAGGAATACTAATGGAAGGGTAAAGATTCTCCCTTTCCCTCCTATTATCTCTCGCGATGAAACAGGTGACGAAGAAGAGCTTCCTATCCAACCAATCTCTTCAATAAGAAGCTCGGAAAAATTAATTAAACCCACACATAATGTGGTAAAGAGGAAGAAAACAAGAAAAAATAAAGGTAAAAAGGCATCTCTCCCAAATGATGTTGTTCCTATTATTGCTGCGCCTCATGAGAATGAATCAAAAATAATTGTAGAAGATGATACACTTGATGATGATATTGCTTATTGGTTTATGGCACAATGTCTGAAGGAACTATTGAGGATAATTTTGTTATGCCTATTACTTATTGTGATAATTATGATTGGGAAGATAATGATACTTCTTATAATCTTACAGGTGTGGCGTTGAGGTCGATGGCCATGGGCTCACCTCCGGCGAACAGTCCCCGGGAGAGATGGAGAAATGGGAGGCTTGCAGGTGGGGATGAAAGCCGGGCGTCTGCGGCGTGGTGGACGTGCGTGGCGACTCTGGCCGTGGCGGACGAACGGCCGACGAGCCCATGCTGGCCGCGGCCATGGCGGTGTTGAAATATGAGTTGGGCTTAGGGCCCATCTAACAATTTCAGATTAATCTCTAAGGGCCCATGTGGGTATATGGCACTAGGTGTGGTGGGAAGTTTAGTCCCATACCGCTAGTGGAGAAGGAGTTGGACCTCCTTATAAGGGATTCTCTTCCACATGCTATTGGAGCTTGAGAAGAGAAGTGGTTCCCGCGCGCTCCTCCTCCGCCGCCCGCCTCGCCACGCCACGCCTTGTCACGACGCGCCGCGCCGCGGGTTGCGGGATTGAGCCGAGCCGAGCTCACACCTATGCGCTTCTTTTTGCTGGTTAGGAACGGAGAGTCTTTGACAGATGGGGCCACGATCTGAGACGTCAGATCGTGGGCTGTCACCGACTTGTACGTGGGTTCAGCCCATGTCTCTCCACGCGGCCGCGCCTATATATGTGAGGCGTTGCGAACCCTAGCCGTCACGCGAAACAGATCGCATCTCTGCCTACACGCCCACTGCCGTTCCATTGCTGCTGCTGCCGCCGGCGACTCCATCCTGTTCACCGCGTACATGGTTGACGGGAGAGCAGGCCTCCGAAACCCCGCCTCTCCGGATCCTGTACGGGAGAGGGCCGATTAGGTTTTTGGGGAACGATTACGCGACTGCTCGCATCTGTTCCTCTACGTCCACATCGCCTTCGTCATCATCATGTCCACCGACGCCGACAAAGCTGCCGCCGAAGCCGAGAAGAAGGCCGCCGAGGATGCCGCTGCTGCTGCCGCCGCCGCCGCGGCTTTTGCCTGGCCTACTGGAGGGTATAACTCGTTTATCCCGCTCCTTCTGATTTCTGTTTTAGCCATGCTAGCGTTATACGTAGATGTGTCTGCTGTTAGCGTAGTATGTGCTTGCATTACCGAATATCAGCATGTGTTTATTTCTGTCAATGCCATGCTAGTAATTTATTCGTGGATTAAATTAATCGAAAAATTGCCTATTTACTTAGCAATCCAAAAACCTAATGTCTGTAGGAATTTTTCGGCTAGTGGTTTTGCTGCTGCACTGAAACCAGATAATTTTACTGGTACGTACTTTAAGCGTTGGCAGACCAGAACCACCTTATGGCTCACAGCTATGAACGTGTTCTGGGTCGCCGGTGTCCCTTCCACGGGAACGATTGCTCCTGAACAGGAGAAGGCGTTCAGGGAGGCCACCGTCGTATTCCTCGGAGCAGTTCTAAGCGTGATCGGAGATAAGCTGGTTGACGCATATTTACATGTGCGGGTTGCCAAGGACTTGTGGGAGGCGCTCGAATCTAAATTCGGGGCCACCGATGCTGGGAGCGAGATGTATGTTATAGAGCAGTTCCACGATTACAAAATGGTTGAGAACCGTTTTGTATTGAAACAGGCTCATGAGATAATATGCATCGCTAAGGAGCTTGAGCTTCTGAAGTGCGATTTACCGGGCAAATTTGTCGCGGGCTGTATAATCGCTAAGCTCCCTAATTCCTGGAGGAATTTCGCTACCACTCTGAAACATCAGAGGAGTGAATTCTCAGTAGAGGATGACATCGGCCATCTGAGTGTTGAGCAGAACTTGAGAGCAAAAGACTCGCATGGAAAAGGGGTCGAAGGAACTTCTGTGGCCAATATGGTGCGTTAGAAGAACTTCAATTCCCACAAGCCCAAGGGAAAGAACGGTGTCCAACAGAATACCGACTTTAAGAAGAAAGGTAAGAAGACCTTCAAGAAGAACAAGAAGGGAGATGGCTGCTTTACTTGTGGTTCGGAGGAACATTGGGCTAGCAGCTGCCCAAACAAGTACAAGAAGCCAGGGCAGGACTCCAAGTCTGCCAATATGATTGTGGGCAACAATGAAAGTGATGCATCTGGGTATGGTAATTTATTTACTGTATTTTCAGTTTGTCAGTCCACCGATTGGTGGGTGGACACAGGTGCAGGTGTTCATGTGTGTGCTGACATTTCATTGTTTTCTTCTTACCAGGCCACAGGTCACGGGTCCGTATTGATGGGGAATGGCGCGAGTGCTTCTGTTCATGGTGTTGGCACAGTCGATCTGAAGTTTACTTCGGGAAGGATCGTGCAACTGAAGAACGTGCAGCATGTCCCCGCCATCAAGAAGAACCTTGTTAGTGGCTCCCTTCTGTGTAGAGAAGGGTTTAAGTTGGTCTTCGAGTCTAATAAAGTAGTTGTTACGAAATATGGACTTTTTTTTGGAAAGGGTTATGAATGCGGAGGAATGTTCCGCCTTTCTCTCGCTGATTTTTGTAATAAAGTCGTGAACAATATTCATTCGAGTGTTAATGAATCTAAAGTTTGGCATTCATGTCTTTGTCACATTAGTTTCGGTGTTATGATGCGGCTAGCAAAACTGAATTTAATCCCGAGTTTCACTTTAGCCAAAGGTTCTAAGTGCCTTACGTGTGTGCAAGCTAAGCAACCTCGCAAGCCTCACAAGGCTGCGGAGGAGAGACACTTGGCACCATTAGAACTCATACATTCTGATCTTTGTGAGATGAATGGTGTGTTGACTAAAGGTGGAAAGAAATACTTCATGACACTGATAGATGATTCCACTAGATATTGCTATGTGTATCTGTTAAGTACTAAAGATGAGGCTCTACACTACTTTAAAATCTATAAGGCGGAAGTTGAGAATCAACTTGAAAAGAAAATTAAACGAGTCCAGTCAGATCGTGGTGGAGAGTACTTCTCGAGTGAGTTTGATTCCTTTTGTGCGGAACATGGTATTATTCATGAGAGGACGCCTCCCTATTCACCCCAGTCAAACGGGGTTGCCGAATAGAAAACCCGTACTCTAACTGATTTGGTTAACGCCATGTTAGATACATCGGGTTTATCCAAGGCATGGTGGGGGGGGGGGCTATATTGACATCATGTCATGTCCTGAATAAAGTTCCGACAAAGGATAATGAGATCACTCCCTATGAGAAATGGGCGAAGAGAAGGACAACACTCTCGTACTTGCGTACTTGGGGCTGTTTGGCGAAAGTCAACGTGCCGATCCCCAAAAAGCGTAAGCTTGGACCAAAGACCGTGGACTGCATTAATTTGGGCTACGTGAAGAATAGTGTTGCCTATAGATTTCTAGTAGTGAAATCTGAGGTACCTGACCAGAAGGTCGGTACAATTATGGAGTCTAAGGATGCTACATTCTTCGAGGATATTTTTCCTATGAGAGATATGCAAAGCACTTCTAGACAGGAATCTGAGGAGACTCCTGAGCCTGCCATTCCTATGGAATATTATGAACAAACACATGATGAAAATCCTGAGGAGGATGACGAGGAAACCCTTGGTAGGGGTAAGAGACAAAGGACTGTAAAGACCTTTGGTGATGATTTCCTTGTGTACCTCGTGGATGATACTCTCACTTCTATTTCAGAAGCGTATGCATCTCCAGAAGCTGACTACTGGAAGGATGCGGTCCGTAGCAAGATGGATTCCATCATGGCTAACGGAACTTGGGAGATTACTGAGCGTCCCTATGGTTGCAAACCATTGGGATGTAAGTGGGTGTTCAAGAAGAAGCTTAGGCCCGACGGTACTATTGAAAAGTACAAGGCTAGGCTTGTGGCCAAGGGCTATGCCCAGAAAGAAGAAGAAGATTTCTTCGACACTTATTCACCTGTGGCCAGACTGACCACCATTCGAGTATTACTCTCGTTGGCAGCCTCGCATGGTCTTCTCGTCCACCAGATGGATGTTAAGACGGCATTCCTGAACGGAGAGCTAAAAGAGGAAATCTACATGCAACAGCCTGATGGCTTTGTGTTAGATGGTCAGGAAGGAAAGGTGTGTAAGTTGCTGAAATCTTTATATGGCCTGAGACAAGCACCTAAGCAATGGCATGAGAAATTTAATGAAACTTTGACATCTGTTGGCTTCTTTGTTAATGAAGCTGACACATGTGTATACTATCGCTATGGTGGGGGCGAAGGAGTTATACTGTGCTTGTATGTTGATGACATACTGATATTTGGAACTAGCCTCAAAGTGATTGAGGAAGTTAAGTCCTTTTTATCTCAGAACTTTGAGATGAAGGACCTTGGAGTGGCTGATGTTATCTTGAACATCAAGCTATTGAGAGATGATGAGGGTGGGATTACACTTCTGCAATCCCATTATGTTGAGAAGGTGTTGAGTCGTTTTGGATATTCGGACTGCAAACCATCTCAGACACCATATGATCCTAGTGTGCTGATTCGAAAGTTCGAAGGCACACCTAAAGATCAATTGAGATACTCTCAAATTATTGGTTCACTCATGTATCTAACGAGCGCAACGAGGCCTGACATCGCGTTTGCTGTGAGCAAACTGAGTTGGTTTGTTTCCAAACCGGGTGATGTACATTGGCATGCTATTGAAAGAGTTATGCGCTATCTGAAAGGTACTATGAACTATGGACTTCACTATACCGGATACCCATCGGTACTTGAAGGGTATAGTGATGCTAATTGGATCTCTGATGCTGATGAGATGAAGGCCACAATTGGGTATGTATTTACTCTTGGAGGTGGTGTTGTTTCCTGGAAGTCTTGCAAGCAAACGATCTTAACGAGATCGACAATGGAAGCAGAATTAACATCATTAGACACGTCTGGTGGCGAAGCAGAATGGCTTCGAGATCTTTTGATGGACTTGCCAGTGGTTGAGAAGCCGGTTCCGGCCATCCTTATGAACTGTGACAATCAAACAGTTATTGTCAAGGTGAAGAGTTCAAAGGACAACATGAAGTCCAACAAACACATAAGAATGAGATTGAAAGCTGTCAGAAAATTAAGAAACTCTGGAGTGATAGCGTTGGATTATATCCAAACGGCTAAGAATCTGGCAGATCCCTTTACTAAAGGGCTATCACGTGTTGTGATAGATAGTGCATCGAGGGAGATGGGTATGAGACCCACATGAGTTGCCATGGTAGTAACCCAACCTATGTGATCGGAGATCCCGTGAAGTAGGACCTGGGAAAACAAGCCAGTGGTGAACTGAGGAGAGTAATTTTACTAACCCACTCCGTTGGAGATGCAATACTCTCGAGAAAACTGTATGGTAGGATGACTATTGTCTTAATGTGTTCCAAGGCTTATATATATAAGCAAGATGCTGTCCTACAGAGCGATCTTTGGAGGAACATACCTATATGAGCCCGACTGCTGGTCACAGTCTATGAGATTGGGGTGATCTCTAGCAAGCTCATGAATAGGCCAGGAGTGTGACTAATATGCTCCACCCGAGGGGTCAGCCTTCGGCAGTCTAGTACTAGTAAGACCTGTGGTGAAACTTCTTTACACCAAACTGACAATTCAAGGCATAGTCCATTGTTCAGTTGTGAAGGAGTGTAGCTACTTGCTTTAGGTGAAGTTCAACCTTAACCGGTCTTCACTGAAATACTGGTATATCAAAACAGTGTTTGGAACAAAGGACATAATGGGCCCTTGAGATCTGGTGGGGGATTGATGAAATATGAGTTGGGCTTAGGGCCCATCTAACAATTTCAGATTAATCTCTAAGGGCCCATGTGGGTATATGGCACTAGGTGTGGTGGGAAGTTTAGTCCCATACCGCTAGTGGAGAAGGAGTTGGACCTCCTTATAAGGGATTCTCTTTCACATGTTATTGGAGCTTGAGAAGAGAAGTGGTTCCCGCGCGCTCCTCCTCCGCCGCCCGCCTCGCCACGCCTCGTCACGACGCGCCGCGCCGCGGGATTGAGCCGAGCCGAGCTCACACCTATGCGCTTCTTTTTGCCGGTCAGGAACGGAGAGTCTTTGACAGATGGGGCCACGATCTGAGACGTCAGAACGTGGGCTGTCACCGACTTGGACGTGGGTTCAGCCCACGTCTCTCCACGTGGCCGCGCCTATATATGTGAGGCGCTGCGAACCCTAGCCGTCACGCGAAACAGATCGCATCTCTGCCTACATGCCCACTGCCGTTCCATTGCTGCTGCTGCCGCCGGCGACTCCATCCCGTTCACCGCGTACACGGTTGACGGGAGAGCAGGCCTCCGAAACCCCGCCTCTCCGGATCCTGTACGGGAGAGGGGCAATTAGGTTTTTGGGGAGCGATTACGCGACTGCTCGCATCTGTTCCTCTACGTCCACATCGCCTTCGTCATCATCATGTCCACCGATGCCGACAAAGCCGCCGCCGAAGCCGAGAAGAAGGCCGCCGAGGATGCCGCCGCTGCCGCCGCCGCGGCTTCTGCCTGGCCTACTGGAGGGTATAACTCGTTTATCCCGCTCCTTCTGATTTCTGTTTTAGCCATGCTAGCGTTATACGTAGATGTGTCTGCTGTTAGCGTAGTATGTGCTTGCATTACCGAATATCAGCATGTGTTTATTTCTATCAATGCCATGCTAGTAATTTATTCGTGGATTAAATTAATCGAAAAATTGCCTATTTACTCAGCAGGCGGCAGCGACGAGCCCGTGCTGACCTGGGTTGTCAAACCTTAGGTAGAGTAGGGCCTGCTTCGTGGCCGCAGCGACGAGGGCGGCTGCCTCCTACTTGTCGGCCTGCACCTTCCTCCGGCCAGCCCTCTTAGCCGACTGCATGGCCCGCTGCTCGGGCGTCAGCTTCTTCTTCTTGGTCGGCGCCGCCGTTTTGCGGACGGCGCGAGGCTTGCCGACGGTGAAGGCTAGGGAGGCGAGGCCGGCGGCGTGTCGTCCATGGCGAGCGGACGGGAGCGCGAGGGGGCGGGAGTTTTTTTTGGGAAAGAGAGGAAAATGGAGGTGGATGTGCTACCGACTGGCGGGTCAGAGGGAGGACAAGGGCGGGCGTTGTGCGTGTCCACCGCGTGTCCGCGTCGTCGTAAACGCGGCCCAAATTTAGGCCTGAAATGGATCACGCGCGGACAAAAAGGGGACGCTCCTGTGTTTGGATTGCCGCGGGCCGTTCTTTTGATCTGTTCCGACGTAAGCGGACGCTCTAAAAGTCAGGAAGAGACGTTGGCAATGGCAGTGACCGCTTAGCTACGTAGTACTATTTGCAGTGGGAGAGGTCACAGCGAGTGTCAGATCCTATAGCTAACTTTAACCACAGTGCCCGCATGCAGACTTGTCCCCAGCAGAGGGTCAGCGACGGCACTTGGGAGCCACATCCACATAATTGCGACATTTAGATAGTACCTCTGGTATTTTTAGACCGCCCATTTGGCTACTAATAAACTTTCAACTGTTACTGTATGCGCACATCCAGCCGGTATTTTCAGAGTTTGGCCAAAAGGGCGCCGAGTTGACTCGGATATGTGGAGATTTGACCTACCCGTTTGTCCCTGTCGCCAGCTTTGACGACACATGTATCTTATCCGTCTCGTCGATCGCCTAATTAGGCGCGGTAATTCGCTCGCCTTCATGCCTAGGCTTAGCATAGCTGAATGGGTGAGATATCAGATCCAGTCGTGATATCTCAAGGTCGGCTATCATGTACCCCCGTCAGGTAGGAGTATATAGTATCTGCACACCTGACTGACTTGACGCCCTACTACTAGCTTGTTATCACACTATTTGCCTGCCTCTTCTTCTTGATCCAGATGGTATTTGTGTCTCATCTCAGTCACCTCACACCTCATCCGCTGTGATTTTCATTGTCAGGGAGTCACAAAAGTGCACATGATTATCCCAGGGGCAACCGAGCCGCTCATCACTGTTTTGAGGATGCAACTTTATATACTCCCTCCATTCCTCTTTATAGTGCGTATGATTTCTAGCACTAAGACCAATGTGTGACGTGGAGTTGTGGTTTGTACCAAACTAACCCTGCATGCAGGGTCTGCCTGACACCCATGTGCGCGGGCAGCTGTTTCTAGCATGGTTGCAGTCGAGGGCTAATTCGCCTATACTAGCCTGGAGCTGCATGCACGCACTACAATTCGGAATTTTAGCACAAAGCTAATGCGCACTACAAAGAGTATTAATCTAATGTGTTTATTAAGTCTGGTGGATGTGGCGTCAAGTCATACGTGACACGTTTCAGCACAATGCTTCGTGTTCGTGACCTGTTTGTACCGCAGCATGCTTTTGGGTACCTGTGTCCTGTGGCAGTAACTCGAACCCCACATGATTTCCAACACAAAAAGTACGTTACCGCAACACCGTCTCCTCCAACGAAAAAAATGTTCACTAATTTGAAAAAGTTTGTGGCTTTGAAAAACACCTGTCAATTTGAAAGAAAAAAAGTATGGATTCATAAAAAGTTCATGGATTTGAAAAAAAAAATCACGGCTTTCAAAAACATTCATGAATTTGAAAAAAGGTATGCTTATTTCATGAATTCGAAAAAAGTTCACAGATTTAAAAACGAAAAAGGGAAGAAAACAGAAACAAAAAAATAGAATAAAAACCTAAGAAAACCGGCCAAACAAATACATAGAAAAACCTAAGAAAACCGAGCAAACATAACGGAAGTAAAAAAACAAAGACACAAGCCAAAAAACCAGGGTGAGGAGCTAAAAAGGGCCGGCCCATGTAACTCGCTCTCGAGCTCAAAAATAATAAATATCTATATCTCGGCCTCATCAGGCAACACGTTGGTCTAGAATTTTAGGATATAGAATTGTTCAACCTCTCTCCTTGCAAGACAGGCATGGCGCGTTTTGCAGCAACCAAATACTCTGAGTGCCAAAATATTGAAAGCAAATACTATCCTTATACACATATCTTACACGCACAAATTAGAAGGAGCCCATCCCAGGTTTGGCGATGTGTTGTTGAGGGCAGGGATGTTTAGCTGCAAGGCTTGATCGGAAGGGTTGGCGATGGGAAGACAACCGAAATCTGGAACCGAAATTGGTTACCAAGGGAGGCATCGATGCGGCCATATGCATGTCTCACACATGAGAGCCGCATTTTGTCTTCGAACTTATGTATGAAACTACAACCTCATTGGATCGGACCAAGATAGCTCAAACCTTCCTACTGATCGTTGCTAAGATAATTTTGAACATTCCCATCACCACAATGCAACAAGATGATTTTTGGGCATGGGGTCGTGAAAAGAAAGGATTTTTTTTCTGTTAAGTCTGCATACCGCATGTTGATCACAACCAAGATATATAGAGAGAGGCCTGGCTAGAAGGAAATGGTGCTTCATTCGATCCTATCAGGGAGCAAAAATCCTGGACCAAAATATGTCATGTTGAAGTACCATCGAAAGTGAGAGTCTTTCTCTGGCAACTAGCACAACAGTCTATTCCTACTGCCGACTTGCTCAACCACAGGAACATGTCAACTTCAAGCAACTGTGAAATCTGCGGCGCGGATGTTCTCGGTTCCACTCTTTGATTCAGTGCACACACGCCCGTTGCATTTGGTCCTTAGCTGAAGATGACATGCTGCACCACATTCATAACACGGCTGAACCAATTGCAAGGAATTGTCTTTTCTCCATGTTCGACTCCTTAACTCATGTCCAGCTGACCAGGTTGGTTGTTACCATGTGGGCTATATGGTATGCACGACGGAAGTTGATCCATGAGGGAGAACACCAGAGTCCATCTGGTACCCATATATTTATCAACAGATTTATCGAGGGGCTGCAAATGTTAAAATAGTTGGCTCATGGTCAGGGGAGATCGGCCGCAGCTAGTGCCCCGAGGTGGTTACCAGCTGAGAACGAGTGTCAAAAGTTAATGTTGACGGAGTGGTGTCTCGGGATGGTACAAGAGGATCTTTTACTGCAGTTGCACGCAATTCTTTGGGCGTTTATCTGGGATCATCATTGGTTTTGGTGGAAGGACTTCGCACCCATGAAATCCTAGAGACTATGGCATGCCGGGAAGGACTGACGTTGGCAGCAGACTTAAATTTATCCCATGTAAAGCTGCCCACGGATTGTAAAGGCTTAATCAATGATCTAGTGAGAGGATCTTCGGGAAACAATGAAACAATCATCAAGGAGATCAAGCACTGCGCTCAAGCCTTTAGTTCTTGTTCCTTCGTTCATGAAGGACGTCTGTCTAATGTGGAGGCACATAGTTTACCTAAACACACTCTTTCTCTGTCTCAAGGGCGCCATGTGTGGTTTTTGAATCCGCATGACCCAGTTGTAATTCCTACAGAACTTGTGTTTGATCAATAAAGTGAGTGTGTGACCCCTAAAAAAAATTTAGGCAACAGGTAGCGCTTGCTTGGAGTCCCACGTGGACTGCTTTTTTATTCTTTTTCAGGCAATCGTTCGGTCCCAAGTGACCAGAACAGTAAGCCAGTTTTTTTCCGTCTATATTGTTGTTCTTTTTTTTTTATCAATTTTTGTAAGCCATAAATGAAATCTTTTTCTTAAACTTGTGGTTTTTTCTTCTAATAACATAAACATATATTCAATATAGGTATGAACAACTAGATTTCCATGAAAGATACTGAAATATATATAAGCATATTCTGATAAAATTAGGACATTTTTAACCTAGTGCACATTTTTAAAAATTATGAGATTTTTTGAACAAGTGTGAACATTTTGTAGAAATTATATGAACATTAAAAATGTGTTCAATTTTTGTAATTAATGATTTCAAATGTGCAAATTATGTTTAGTAAACAATACTAACTGCGGGTTAAAAATTGTCAACATGTAATTTAAAAATATTAATTGTGTGTTTAACATAGTGTAATTCAAACGCTTTTATCTTTTATTTAACAAATCTTCAACATGTATTTAAAAATAAGTCCATTGTATATTCATAAAAAAATCAACATGTATTTTTAAAAATCACCGTCAATTGAAAAATATTCACAGTGAATTTATGGAAAATGTTTTCTGTTGACTAAAAAAAGGCACATTGCGCATTTAAAAAATTATTCAACATGTATTGGAAAAATGTGCAGTTTCTTTTTAAAACATGTTTATAGTGTAACAAATGATCTTGTATTAAAAAAATGTTTCACATGAATTTAAAAAATGTTCACCTTGTGGCATGCAAATAAGAAATATTTATCATTTATTAAAAATGTTCATATTGTATTGAATTTTTTTATTATGTATTAAAAACTGTCATCATAAATAATAAAGTCTACACTTATTTATCAATTTTTTAATTAATGAAATTAAGAAAAATGTTAATCATGTACTCCGTATTTAGTTAAATTCATCATGTATGTATCAAAAATCATTTATATTTTTCAAAAAAGGGAAATAAGAAAACAAAAGAATGTAACGTGAAAAGAAAAACTGAAAAAGAAAAACGAAAGACAACAAAATAGAAAAGAAGCTTTAAAATAAAAAAATAAAAAGAAGCAAATGAAAACAACCTAAACCTGTTGACGAATAACCAAAAAGAAAAGCACACAAGACCAAATGCCAATACATCCTTGGTCAAAACTGTCCGCATGGCCCACTACTCGACTGACACGCCTTTGGAGGCTTACGGTCGCGCACCCCTTCTACTCGTAATAGGTGATAAATAACCTTTGTAGGCCACTGTTGTGTATCATTCATAGTGAGCAGGAAGCTCGCATCGGGGGAGTGCCTCTTCAGCGCCTTAACTGGCTCTTAAGCGGCTCCGCTCATGGGCCGGCCCAACTGATAACCACAAGTGTAGGGATCAGTTGTAACCTTTTTAATAAGAGTGTCGAACCTCACGAGGAGCTAAAAATAGAATTGATATTTTCTCAAGTTCTATCAATCACTAATACAATTCTACGCACACACTAAATGTTTGTTTTACCTAGAAATAAGAAGTTAAACTACTTTGCGGGTGTGATGGGATAGGCTTGCAAGATAATAAAGAAAGTGTAAATAGAAATTAGGTGATGTTTAAATAAAAGAACAATAAAGTAAATATAGCGAGTGTGGAAAAGTAGTGGTAGGATGTACAGAATTGGCCCTAGGCAATTGATAACTAGAAAGATAATCCTTGTTACAATTTTATGTGTGGGAGAGGTCTTTGCTAGCATCCATCCCTTACTCGGAATTTTATGCACTTATGATTGGAACTATTAGCAAGCATCATTAACTACTAACAAGTTCATTAAGATAAACCCAACCATAGCATTAACATAAATTGTTCCCGCTTCATCCCATATGTACCAATCCCTACACTCAGCCTCGGTAATTTCTGTCGCTCCGGCCGGCCTATGCATAGTTCTCTTCAATATACAACTACCCCTAGAGTGTGTTCCATATACGTGCGCGCTCATATGATGGGCACCAAAGGACAACAACAAAATAAAATATACAACTCAAACCAATCATGATGACCAATTAATCGATAGGACAAAAGTAACCTACTCAGACATAATAGCGATGAGACAAACCATTAGATAATAATTTATAGCATAAAAACCATGTTCATGTAGAGGATTACAGCGGGTAGCGGAGAGTGGACTGCTGAATAGAGAGGGAGGAAGGTGATGGAGGTGTTGATGAAGACGATGAAGTTGATGGAGATGATCGCCGTGACGATGGTTCCCCCGACGGTGCTCCAGCGCCACCGGGAGAGAGGAGGAGAGGGGGCCCCTCCTCCTTCTTCTTGGTGGGCCTTCCACCTAGATGGGAGAAGGTTTCCCCTTCTGGTCCTTGCCCTCCATGGCCCCCGGAGGGTAGGAGCCCCTCCGAGGTTGGATCTCTCCCTCCTCTGTTTCTGTATGTTTTTGGTCCTTTTTTCTGCCCGAACACCGTTTCTCTTATACCTGGAGATCCGTAACTCCGATCAGGCTAAAATTTTGAGGGGATTTTCCCCCATAAAGTTAGCTCATAACGGCGAAAAAAAGGGATCCAACCAAACTTAAGGAGCCGCCACATGGCTTCCCGGCGCACCCTACCCCCTAGGCGCACCACCGCGACGTGTGGGGCCCTCGGGCACCGCTTGTGTTGACCCCTTCTCGCAAAAATCACACATATTCTAGAAAAAATCATATTAAATCATCGGGGTATTTTGACCTTTCAAGATATTGATTTTCTATGAAACTAAAAACAATAGAGAACATGAACACTAGATTAATAGGTTAGTCCAGAAAATTATATAAATTGACGTCATAAATATGTAAAAGTGGTATAATAATAGCATGAAACAATAAAAAAATATAAATACGTCACGTATCACCAACCAGTAAACGAGCGCCCCTCGCGATGCATTATTTTTCCTCTTCTCTCGTCACTCGGTTCATACTTAACCAATCGCGCTTGACCCGTCCGGGTTGTCCAGTCTACCGTTGACTTTTCAAGAAAAAAATCAATTTTATTTTTTTCAGAAAATTATTCACAAAAATTATGGTTTCAAAAACAGTTCACAGATTTGAAAAAAGTTCACGAATCTGAAAATAAGAGTTAAAAAACCAGTTCAAAAACTTGGAAAAATGTTCAAAGAATTTTTAAAAATTTCATAAAAGTTGGAATAAAATCACAGATTTGAGAAAGTTCACGATTTTGAAAAAAGTTCATGATTTAAAAAAAAAACAGTTCAATTTTTTTTGAAAAAAGTTCATGCAAATGAAAAAAGGTTCAAACATTTGAAAAAGTTCATGATTTTGGAAAAAGTTAATGAGTTTCAAAAAAACTTCACGAAATTAGATAAAGTCTACAAATTTAAGAAAAGAGTTCACAAAATTTGATTTTTTTTTAATTTGGAAAATTCTCACATTTTAAAAAGGAAAAACAATGTAAAAAGAAAAGAAAAAGAAGACATAAATGAAAGGGAAACGAAAAAGAAAGTAAAAAGAAAAGAAAAGAAAACTCGTATAAAGCCGTCTAGAAAGCCCAAAAAAGGAAAAAAAGAAAAAAACTGGTCAGAAGCTTCTAGCAGCTTCACAAAACTGGCTGGGTTCGCTAGCCGAAAAAAGGAACTGCGCATGCCACACAGTATGAACGGAAATTGCGCATGCAACAATACATTTGCGAAAAAAAGAGTTAACGAGCCTGCCCAATGGGGAGGGGGTGTGCGCCAGTTTGCGCCAACATCTTTAACCGGCGCAGCGGACGCCAAATAGGATCGGGGCTCACCTCGGTCACCCGCCCGTCCTATATTGGCTTGGCCCAGTGAGAGCAAGCAGGCGCTAGCAACCGAAGCACATGCCTGCTTTATTAATTATTTAGTTTACTTTTTTAATTTTCATTGGCTTAATTTTAATTTTTAGAATACTCACGGTTATGGAAAAAAATATCTTAAGTTTTTTTGTGACTTTATTTTTTTGACTAATTTGAAAAATGTCCGCGATTTCAAAAAATGTGAATTTAAAGAATGATCATGGATTTGAACTTCTCCGTGAATATAAAAATATTTCTAAAGTACAAAATGTTTGTGAATTCAAGAATTATTCATGAATCCATTTTTGTAGCAAATTTCGAAAATGTTTCTAAATTTTATTGAAAAATCATGAATTTGAAAAAAATATTCATTAATTCAGAATTCAAAACATGTTCGCTATATGGAAAAATGTTTGTGAATTTAAAAATGTTGTTGAATAAAATAGTGTTCATAAATTTAGAAAATTCCATGAATAAAAAAATGATCATAAATTAAAAATCTTATTCAATATTGAAATAAAATAAAAAAGAAAGGGAAGAAGAAAAAGTAAGACGAAAAAATGAACCACAAAATGAAATGAAAGAGAAAAAAATAGAGATTAAAGAAAATAGAAGCAAAAAATGCAAGTAAAAAATAAGAAAGAAAAATTTGTCCGTGAAATCTCCGAAACCTTCTAAAAATGGCTCTTCCCAGCGAACCACGACGGGGCGCTTAATGGACCGGCCCAGTTCGGGATGCTTTGGGCGATCGCGGTAATAATGCTTATAGAGAGCGATACATAGCATTGGCGGGGCTTCAGCCCCGACGGGAAAGGTATCGCTCCGACCGAAAGGCGTTCAAACTTCCAACGCGCATTGGCTTTGCTTGATCTCGGGGTACTCCTATTCTCCCCTAAATCGTGCCGTTGGGTCAGTCCCAATAGCGCTCGCTTACTCCTTCTGCCTACAGCTTGCTCCTCCTGCCTACCGCTCGCTCCTTTTGCTCTCTAGGTTTTTAAGAATTTGAAAAAGTTCATGATTTCAAAAAATGTTCATGCATTTAAAAATTTGACACACATATGTAAACTTGGGATTAAAGATTTGCAGTCACGTGCCTTTTCTTTTGGCCATGTCGACAAATCTGATAAAAGCGTTCGTGAAATTATAAAAATATTCATTAATTTCAAAAAATCTATGAATTTATAATTGTTTTTACAAATTGTTCACGTATTTCAAATATGCTCTCGAACTTTTAAAACTACAATAATAAAAAATATTCATGAATTACAGAATGGTTCATGAGATTATTATTTTTCATGAATTTTTGAAAAAAAATGATAATTTCGAAAATGTTCTTGAGTTAAAAAATCACAAATTTGAGGAATGTTCATTAAATTAGAAAATGTTCATGAGTTTAAAAATATGTTTGTGATATTTTGAAGAAGGTAAAAAAAGTATAATAAAAATTAAGAAGAGAACACCGGTAAACCTGTCAATAAACCGTGAAGGTAAACAGGTAGAAATTCATGAGTGTAAGCTGAGGAAAAAAAAATAAAAAACGCTACTAGCGCCGAAATACTATCTGACGCTTGTAGCATCATTTTGTTTGTGTCGCACACTCCAACGAGACTGTGGGCCAGCCGATCTAAGCAAGCGTATGGTTGAGCTTCCCATATGGTTTTCTGAAGCTTCTTGAAGCTTCCCACAGGTTTTTTTTATTTTGCTTTTATTTTTCTGTTGGTTTTTCATTCTTGCTATTCCTTTTCTTTTTTCCTTCCTTTTTTATTTATTTATTTTTTCATTTCAATTTATTTGACCTTTTCAAATTCGAGAATGTTTTTGACAATCGCTAACAATTTTGAAATTTGTAATTTTTTTGAAATTGCGAACAATTTTCAAATTCGTGAACTTTTTTCAATTTCTTCAACATGTTTTAATGCGGTGTCAAGAGATGATTTTTGCAGATGGTTGTTGCTGTAATTCATTGATCTCTGTTTAATCTTGCCGGATTTTTTTTCCTTTTCCTCTGCTTAGACATAACTTCAGCCTCATATGATTTTGGTCTTTGCCGACGAGATTCTTTGTGTGTGCGTTGGTGTTGACTTTGTGCGTTCTACTCATGCAGATGCAGGGTATGTGTTCGTTGTGTTTGTTCTGTATCCCCTTAATGCTTTGTTGTGAGCCAATAAAACCCATTCTCTACGTGGAAAAAAACAATTGAGATGGCGATGCTAGCTCTCAGTTATTCCATACTCTTAAAGCAACTTTAATGAGACACTTAAGAAAATAATAGGAGTCCTGCGAAATTAATCAGTAAATTAAAACCACCATGATTCCAAACATCGAGAGAAGAATCAAAATTGATAGTGATATTTGGACAGGAATGGCAAAGACTAGGCATAAACAAGAATATATTGGCCGCGACATTATGCATTTCGTTTAGCAAGAATCTCACTCTTTAAAGACATACCATTCCTCACACGGAACAGTTCGATTCAAGTTGCTCAGCTGGTGGGGTGTATAAAGCAGAGGAATTCCAAAGGATGACGTGAGGAACTTTGGTGGAGCATCTGAAAGAAAGGAAACCATTGAGGCTTCCTTTGGTTTACAGGAATTTTGTAGGAATTCTAAAAAATAGGAATTTTGTAATGAAAATTCCTTTGAAGCCCTTTGGTTTGTAAGAATGGTTTTCTATTCCTATGTGGAGTAGAAACCAATCCTTCACATTTACATTTCAAAGGAAAAAAAACCTTAGCCAGACTCGATTGAAAAAAAATCTATCCTACGCATCAAATGACATCTTTTCCCCTATATGATTTGAGATACATGTCATCTCACTTCTTTGAATTTTCTCATTCCTACGATACTCCTATCCTGTGAGCGAAAGGAGGTCTGAATGAGAAGATCGAGAGCTCTATAGCTAGGTATATCATGGGAAGCGAACGGAGAGCTCTATAGCTAGGTATATCATGGGAAGCGAACTGAGAGCGTGAATAGTCCGGTCTACCCTCTATACATAGCTCTGAATAAGCAGTAGTCACTTAAATTGTAAACCTGTAGCTATGTTGTAATTTGACACTTTTGGTCAATCTTATATAACAGGAACATCGGCAAGACTCTTTCTGTCCTCGTTAAAAAATGTAGAGTTCCTTCACCTCCATCACCTGGTAATTAAAAGTAGTTTACAATATTCCGTACTAATATTTTTTATGTACAGTGTGCACCATAAAGCTTTACTGTACGTGCGTACTACGTGAACAGAGCACAACGGAAATTATGAAGGGAACATGCAAAAGTGTCACCAAAATAATTAGTGACAAACAAATACATATGCAACTAGTAGAAATAACTATTCAATCCCCATTGCATTACCATATACTCCCTCCGTTCCTTTATATAAGGTGTATTTGTTTTTTGATAAAATTCCAGAATGTAAGGTGCATTTCTTCTGATTCCTCATAATTCCCTTGTTAGCCCTCCTAAAAAAGGAAAGTATCTCTTTTCTGATTGTGTGTATCTCTCCTTATAGTAAAAGAAGGAAACTATCTCTTTGTCGATTGCATGTATCTCCTACTTTTCTGGACAAATTGATTCACTTTCCACTAACCAACAAATTTTCCAAGGGTAATTTAGTCATAACATGTCTATAATTATGTGCCTTGGTCACCGTGCCGAAAATAATACACCTTACAAAAAGGAACGGAGGGAGTATATAATAATCATTCAATCAACATATACATACGCAAATAAGTGGGACACATGACCAGAAAGCACAACAGCGAGACCTCCCCTCTTAAGCTTAAGACCCAGCCCCGAACGACCCCCGCGTCGCCCTCCTCTGGCGACACGGGGGGCGATTTCTCGAGCGCCGCCGCCGGGTCCTCTCCCTCCCCCTTCCTGTCTCGCCGCCGCCGGAGGCGCCGCCGGCGAAGCCCGGGCGTGCTCCAGTGAGGGCGGCGGCGGGGCGTCTCCCTCGGCAACCTCCACCCTCTCCTCCCCTCCTTGTTGGGGCGCGGCGGCGCGCACCAGATCTGAGAGGCTCGGTGGCGGGGAACGGCGGCGGTCCACGGCGGGCGGCGGGCGGGGCTCTGCGGCGGCGTGGATGCCCAGGCGTGCGGTGGGGAGGAGGCGGTGTCGGCCGGGGCTGGCGTGCCAGATCTGGGCGCCGCGAGCCTGCGGGCTGCCGTCGTGATCGTCCTCGCCGCGGGTGGTGCAGCACCCGCTGCTCGTGGCGGGTGTGGCGGTGGTGGATGGGCCTCCCGGCGATCTCCCGGCGGTGGTGTCGATCCGTTTGGTGGCAGGGTTGGCGGGCGGAGGTGTGGCCGGTGGTTGCGTGCTCCATCGGACCTACGGCTTGGTCCCGGGGAGCGGCGCGGGTTTGAGCAGCGGCCCGGCGTGGTGGCTGCTCTGGTCGTGGGCTACGGCGGCGCGGGGAGGTTTGGTGGCCTCCTGGTTGCTTGGTGTCTACACGGCAGCTCGGCGGTTCCGCCTGCAGCGACGGTTGGCTTCTCCGCCGGTGTCGGCTCGTTTGCAGGTGGACTGTTTCGGCCTTCGATCCCTCTCCTCGGCGCCCGGGCGCTATTTTTGTCGAAGGGTGGGCCCTCCCCCAGTTGCGGTTCATCACTCGTCTCGCACCCGGCAGCAGGACCGAGCTCGTCTCGCGCCCGGCAGCAAGACAGACCTCGTCTCGCGCCCGGCAGCAGGACCCAGCCCGTCTCGCGCCCGGCAGCAGGACCATGCCCGTCTCGCGCCCAGCGGCAGGACCAAGCTCGTCTCGCGCCCGGTGCCGCAGGACGGGTCGATGGAGGCCAGTTTTGGCCGGCCTTTTTGGTCTCGGCACTAGAGGCCGCCCAGGGGTGCGAAAGGCGGGTCCTTTCCGCTCGTATCTTTGGTGGGGCAGCGGCAGGGCTCGGGTGAGACGGTGTCATGGTCTTGGATGCCGGGGCGGCGGCCCTGGTGGTGGTTCCGCGGTGCTCATGGGCAGAGCCCGTGGTTCGGTGCTGCCCGGTGCCACGGCTGTGTGGGCGGCGTGGTAGCCGGGGTGTGGCGTGCGGTGGCGATGAGTGTGGCCGGGGTGAAAACCTGATCTATCTTCGGATGGACCGGCGGCGACGAAGCTCGTTCCCTTCTTGAAGGCGTCGTCACGGCTCTCATTGCCCGTCGTGTTGCTCCAGGGGAAACTCTGATCCTCGGATCGGGCGGTGGCGGCGCTCCGGTGTCGTATCCTTCCTGAAGGCGCTGCCTTGGAGCCCACGGTTCGTCATATGTGGCTTCACTTCTTCACGGTGGCGTGTTCACGGCGGTAGCCCCCGGCTGCTCTTGTAGTGCTAGGGATGGTGTTGCTGCGCTCAACGCCTATGTATCCTGCCTTGGGTGTGTGTGTGAGTGTGTTGTGGGGGCGTGTGTTTGTACCGGGTGCTGTTGATCGTTGCTTTATATATAAAGCGGGGCGAAAGCCTTTTTCGGTAAAGCGCAACAACCAACTTACAAAGGTTGTCAATCTTCCCCTAAAAAAAAAAGGGTTGTCAATCTTGAGACCCACACAAGCCAACACACAACACACAAACACAATGCATGGAGGCGTTCCAAACTGATTTCACGCCCCAATAGGCAAATGCAAAAGCACTTTGATAGCATACTAGTGGGCAGAACGTGCGGCGACACGCCGCACCCGAGTTTAAGCCCGTCATTTAGCAAATTTGTTTTTTATGTAATCTTTGTTTTTATTTATTTTTGGTAATTTTATCTTTTCATTTGGAAGAAATCGTTAAAAATTGTTCGTCATATAGCTATAGTTATCGTTGACCCACTATTATTATTTGTAGAAAAGTGATGTAATATTTTTTTTTTGTAAATTTATCTTTTTTATTTTGATTTTGAAGAAGAGGTAAAACTTATGGAAGTATTGTTTAGGAGAGGTACTGTTCATTGTAACCATAGTTTATTGTTTGACCGTAATTACTAGATACAAAAAAGTGATGTAATGTCTGTTTTCAAAAAAATTTGGTAATTTTAAATTTTGAAGAAGTAGGGGAAAAATTGGTAATTTTGTAATCTTAATAATTTTAATTTCAAAGGAGAAGGGGAAAAAGAGAAATAATATATGTTTTCATTTTTCTTGGGAATTTTATGTCCTCGATTTAAATTTTAAAAAAGAAGGGAAAAAAGAGGTAGGTTGTTCATTGGGGGGGGGGAGGTATTGTTCATGGTACTCGTAGTTATTGTTTGATCACCATTACTATTTTGATTTTTTTTTGGTATTTTTATCTCCTTAATTTTTAAAAGTGGTGTAATATTTGTTTTAGAACTTGGGAAATGTATATTTGTAAATTTTAACTTTTAAATTTTAATTTCAAAAAAGAGGGGAATTTCAAAAGGAAAAGAGAAAAAGGGTTATTGTTCATCGCAGGTTTTTTTTTTGTAGTTTTATATCCTTAATTTTAATTTCAAAGAAGATGTCGTGCAGGGGAGAGCCCTGGCCATAAATCAGAGAAATGTTTTTTTGTAATTTTTAACTTTTCAATTATTTTTAAAAGGGGTTTTAAATAAAGATAATTTTGGAAAAAGGTGGGGTTAAAAAGGGAGGAAAACACAGGGCATTATTTCGTTTTAAAACTCGGGGGAAAGGTTAAAAAACAAGAAAGTACTGTTCATCAAAGGGCACTGTTCATGTTTTAAAACGCGGGGAAATGTTTTTTTTTGGTTAATTTTAATTTCGGAAAAAGGAGGAAAATACAAGGAACTATTTCGTTTTAAAACTCGGGGAGAAGGACCAAAAAAATATATCAAGAAAGCACTGTTCCTACGGGCCACTGTTCACCGAATGGTTCTGTTCACAGAGATCACTGTTCATGTAGGGTTGCTGTTCATCGGTGGAAACTGTTCACATGGGGACACGTGGCGGAGTGGGGGAGAGCCCCGGCCACAACGGGCGAGCGCCCTGGTGGCTCGCTGCTTAGCAGCTTTAATATAGTGTAATATTCGATTTTACTGTATTGAAATTATTTTGTGACGCCTCAAGTAACAAATCCCTGTTAGTAAAAAATGTAAAAAATCTCAAAAAAAGTTGAACACGTGTCAGCCTATGAGAACTTACCTCGTAGAACTGAGAACGCACGGGAGGAGCTCCTCCTTAGCTGGTTTAATATAGTAAGATATATGCTACTTGCAAGTTGCAACAAGACACACATAACATGTCTTTCATGCTTGCAGAGTAACGGTACTAGTAGTAGTCTTTTTTTTTTTTTTTGCGAGGCCAAATCAGCTTTCTATATAAGCTAGCATGCATGTCATACAGGTAAGAGTAGTCAGAGAGCACCGTAACACTCTTACTTATAAGCTAGCATCCGAGACGCGCATACATGCATGTATATATATATAGAGAGAGATCATGATCGAAGGACGTTGGTGGACGAGTTAGTTAATGATCAGCCGTGGACGTCAACGACCTTGAAGTCACTACTGCTTGAAGTTGTGGCGGTTCTTGAGAACGACGTCGTACATGTGGGTGGAGCGGAACTGCGTGAAGTCGCGGGGCAGCGAGATTGTTAGGAATAAGCCACGTCGTGTTCCTGGTGTGCGTATGTGCATGTTTGTCCCGATGGCGCGTGAGTTCGTGCTCACGTCCGTGTCCATCGAGTTGGTCCAGGTCGAACGTGTTTTAGCCAAGTCGTAGTTTGTTAGTGCATGGATAGAGTTGTTAGCTACATGCATGGAGTTTGTTAGTGAACGTGCATGTACAGATTAGTCATAGGCGTTGATCCCGGGAGCGCGTTCGGTATGATCCAGCGGCAAGCTCGGACGTGCGTTGGAGTTAGTTGCTTAGCGCGTCGGGTATAAAAGGTCGCCATGTAATCTGTGTTTGCAGCAAGCCGGGTATGTGCCCAGGTATTAGAAAGGAAGGCCGTACGTGCGGCTGGGCGTTTGTCGCCGGAAAATAGTTCTGTCTTCCTCCTTCTTCTACCTCCAGCTACGTGAGAAAGAGAGACCTAGCTAGGGCTGCTCCAACATTTGGTATCAGAGCCTTGTTGTGATCCTGCTCGGAGCAATGTCGCTCGTCCCGTACGCCGGCGGATCGGGCGGGTCGCTGCCGATGCAGTGCCCGGTGCTCACCGGTGAGAACTACACCGTGTGGGCGATCAAGGTGGAGGCCAACCTCGACGCGGCCGGGCTCTGGGAGGCGGTGGTTCCGGCGGAGGACGCGGCGGTGGCGGTGATCGCCAAGAAGGACAAGCCGGCGAGGGCGTATTTGCTCGGGGCGCTCTCCGAGGAGATTCTGCTGCAGGTCTCGTCGAAGAAGACGGCGGCGGAGCTATGGGCGAGCTTGAAGACGAGGTTCGTCGGTGCGGACCGGGTTCGGGCGGCGCGGCTGGCCACACTCCGCGGCGAGTTCGAGCGGCTGCGCATGGTGGAGGCGGAGACGCTGGATGCGTTCGCCGGCAAGATCGGCGGGATGGCGGCGCGCTACGCGGGGCTCGGGTCGACGCTGGACGACGCCGAGATGGTGAAGAAGCTGCTGGACTCGGTGCCGGACCGACTGTACGCGGCGGTCGCCGGGATCGAGCAGTTCTGCGACGTCAGCACCATGGCGTTCGAGGAGGCGCTCGGGAGGCTCAAGACCTTCGAGGAGAGGACGAGGCGGCGCGCGCAGGCCGGCGGCGAGCGGGCGGACGAACAACTGATGCTCACAGCGGAACAGTGGGAGGCGCGGCGACGTCAGCGCGGCGGCGGCCTCGACCACGACGATGACGGCGGCAGCAGCGTGGCCTCGGGCGCGAGGAGGCGGCACGGGAAGTGCTACAATTGTGGCGTTCGTGGCCATTTTTCCCGCGACTGCCGGCAGCCGAAGAAGGAGAAGGCGCTCCTCGCCGACGTCGACGACGAGCCAGGCCTTCTGTAGGTCGTGGCTTAGGGGGGAGAATGTTAGGAATAAGCCACGTCGTGTTCCTGGTGTGCGTATGTGCATGTTTGTCCCGATGGCGCGTTCGGTATGATCCAGTGGCAAGCTCGGACGTGCGTTGGAGTTAGTTGCTTAGCGCGTCGGGTATAAAAGGTCGCCATGTAATCTGTGTTTGCAGCAAGCCGGGTATGTGCCCAGGTATTAGAAAGGAAGGCCGTACGTGCGGCTGGGTGTTTGTCGCCGGAAAATAGTTCTGTCTTCCTCCTTCTTCTACCTCCAGCTACGTGAGAAAGAGAGACCTAGCTAGGGCTGCTCCAACATTTGGTATCAGAGCCTTGTTGTGATCCTGCTCGGAGCAATGTCGCTCGTCCCGTACGCCGGCGGATCGGGCGGGTCGCTGCCGATGCAGTGCCCGGTGCTCACCGGTGAGAACTACACCGTGTGGGCGATCAAGGTGGAGGCCAACCTCGACGCGGCCGGGCTCTGGGAGGCGGTGGTTCCGGCGGAGGACGCGGCGGCGGCGGTGATCGCCAAGAAGGACAAGCCGGCGAGGGCGTATTTGCTCGGGGCGCTCTCCGAGGAGATTCTGTTGCAGGTCTCGTCGAAGAAGACGGCGGCGGAGCTATGGGCGAGCTTGAAGACGAGGTTCGTCGGTGCGGACCGGGTTCGGGCGGCACGGCTGGCCACACTTCGCGGCGAGTTCGAGCGGCTGCGCATGGTGGAGGCGGAGACACTGGATGCGTTCGCCGGCAAGATCGGCGGGATGGCGGCGCGCTACGCGGGGCTCGGGTCGACGCTGGACGACGCCGAGATGGTGAAGAAGCTGCTGGACTTGGTGCCGGACCGGCTGTACGCGGCGGTCGCCGGGATCGAGCAATTCTGCGACGTCAGCACCATGGTGTTCGAGGAGGCACTCGGGAGGCTCAAGACCTTCAAGGAGAGGACGAGGCGGCGCGCGCAGGCCGGCGGCGAGCGGGCGGACGAACAACTGATGCTCACAGCGGAACAGTGGGAGGCGCGGTGACGTCAGCGCGGCGGCGGCCTCGACCACGACGACGACGGCGGCAGCAGCGTGGCCTCGGGCGCGAGGAGGCGGCGCGGGAAGTGCTACAATTGTGGCGTTCGTGGCCATTTTTCCCGCGACTGCCGGCAGCCGAAGAAGGAGAAGGCGCTCCTCGCCGACGTCGACGACGAGCCGGGCCTTCTGTAGGTCGTGGCTTAGGGGGGAGAATGTTAGGAATAATCCACGTCGTGTTCCTGGTGTGCGTATGTGCATGTTTGTCCCGATGGCGTGTTCGGTATGATCCAGCGGCAAGCTCGGACGTGCGTTGGAGTTAGTTGCTTAGCGCGTCGGGTATAAAAGGTCGCCATGTAATCTGTGTTTGCAGCAAGCCGGGTATGTGCCCAGGTATTAGAAAGGAAGGCCGTACGTGCGGCTGTGCGTTTGTCGCCAGAAAATAGTTCTGTCTTCCTCCTTCTTCTACCTCCAACTACGTGAGAAAGAGAGACCTAGCTAGGGCTGCTCCAACAGAGATGAGGTCGATGCCGCCGTCGCGGCGGTGGAGCTGCACGATGTTGCGGTTCTCGTAGTAGCGCTCCCAGCCGTGAGCGCCGAGGCGCCGCTCCAGCAGCTCCAGCGACGACATCCTCTCGCCGGTCGGCACGTACAGCAGCGCCTTCCGCGCCGCCGCCGGCTGCTCCGCCTGCAGCTGCATCACGCCGTTCTTGAACACCCACACGCCCGACCCCGAACCCGACATAGCAGCACGTCTACACACAACGGTGGGTGGGCAAGTGTTTCTCCCCAGTTATGGATCTGTATGTACCACGTGCGCGGCAGCAGCTAGTAGTATAGCAGTGTTCTACTTCTACGGCGCGCAGGCTCCTACCTTATGACTGAGCTGTGCCATCGATCGGCCGGGTGGTGCTTATATAGGCGCATGGTGCCGGAGCCAGATACGTAGCGTTGCGCGCGCCGCGCGCGGTAGGCAAGTGTACACGACTGCACAGGACATAGAGCATCTATAGCCGGACTTAGCAAATCCGTCCCCTAAACGTCCACCGACGCGCCGGACACCCCCTCATATAGCCTGTTGGGCAGCCACACTCATTAAAACTAGATTCTGATGCATCTGCAGAAAACTGATAAGCTGGTGAATCCTATTATTCCGGGATGTGGACTTGTTCTCCAGCCTTCTCAAAATCATGGGTTCGGGTTGCACTGTTACCCTTGTCCTCACAATCATATAGTGTAAAATGAAACAACATGTCATCAAGTGCCATAAAGTCTTTGATTCTCACATCATTACAGCTCCACGAAAGTTTCTCCAATGAGTTTGGAGCACTCCGGATGCTATCTCCACATCCTTCCTAGTTGCTTCCTGCATTGTTGCAAAGTGGCTTTGTTTGCTGCCTTGGGGATCAAATATGGTCTTCACAAACACCACCCACTGAGGATAGATACCAACAGCAAGGTAGTTCCCCATGTTGTAGTCACGGCCGTTGACAGTGTAGTTGCACGACGGCGATTCCCCATTACAACGTCTCATCAACACGGTAGATCGCTAAAGCACATTGATGTCATTGCGAGAACCAAACATTCCAAAGAAAGCATGCCAAATTCACAAGGCATGTGATGCCACTGCTTCCAGTATGATGGTGGCCTCTTTGGTGTGACCTTGGTACATCCCACGCAAACCTTTGGTCAATTCCTTCATTGCCAATGCATGCAATCAATTGAACCGACATACATGAAAAATCTCTTGCATCTCCAATAGCCAGCAACCTTTTTGTATTCTACACATTTCGTTCTCCCAGATACTCTGCTCCAAACACCTCCACCATGGCGCAGGCAAACTTCATGGTGGTCTTTAGGCATGTGCTCTCCCCCATCCAGACCATCTCACCAATGACATCGGCGGCGGTACCAAGTGCAAGCATCCTCATAGCTGCCGTACATTTCTGCTTAGCAGAGAACGCGAGTTGTCCGCAACAATCCCTGGTGAGTTTGAAGTAGTGATCGTGTGCCCCCACTCCCTCCACCACGCACAAGAACAATGGTTTGCGCATACGGAAGCGTCGACGAAACTATTTATCAGGGTAAGCTGGTTCGGGAGCAAAGTAGTCCTTGTAGAGTAGCCATGCTCCAGAGACCCAATCCTGGTTCAGAATTCTTCTCCCTTTGATATAACCCTTGAAGTTGAGAATGTGCTCGACCTCCCGGTCCATTGTCCGAATCCGAAGAATCGAATAACTCATTTTGGATTAATTCATCAAGCTCTATGGGTCCATACTCCTCGTCCAACGAACCATCCGAATCCATCATTTTGCCTACAAAACAATCACAAAAAACTGGTCGGACAATGTGTCGAACATTGATACGTCTCCAACGGTATCTATAATTTTTGATTGTTTCATGCTATTATATTATCAATCTTGTATGCTTTATATGCAATTTTATATCATTTTTAGGAACTAACCTATTAACCTAGTGCCCAGTGCCAGTTCCTGTTTTTGCCTATTTTATTGTTTTGCAGGAAAACCATACCAAACGAAGTACAAACATGATGACACTTTACGGTGATTTTTTCTGGACCAGAAGGGACCCTAGAAGCTTCGGGGGGAGACCAGACGATGCACGAGAGAGCCACAAGCTCAGGTGGCGCTCCCCCAGGGGGCGCCACCCAGGCTTGTGGGCCCCTCGTAACTTCGTTTGACCGAATTCCAAGCCTATAAATTCCCTAAAATCGATGAGCGAGACCCGAAACAATTATTCTGCCACCGCAAGCCTCTGTTCTTCCGCGATCCCATCTGGAGGCCTCCGCTGGTACTCTGCCGGTGGGGGAATCGATCAGGGAGGGCCTCTACATCAACCTTGTTGCACCTTCGATGATGTGTGAGTAGTTCCTCACAGGACCTACGGGTCCATAGCAATTAGCTAGATGGCTCTCTCTCTCTCTCTCTTTGATCTTCAATACAATGCTCTCCTCGGAGTTCTATTTGATGTAATCTTCTTTTGCGGTGTGTTTGTTGGGATCCGATGAATTGTGGGTTTATGATCAGATTATTCATTGAAAGTAATTGAGTTATATTCTGAACTTTATTATGTGTGATTGTTATAGCTATGTAATGCTTTCCGATCTATGAGTTTTCTTTGGCCAAGTTGATGATTAGATCTTGAGTGGAAGTGGTGCATAGTAGTAGGTTCAATCTTGCGCTGTCTTCACTCTGTGACAGGAGGAGTAGCGAGGCACATATTTGTATAGTTGCTACTAAGGATAAAACGATGGGGTTTGATCATATTGATTGATCTTATTTTGTCTACATTATGTCATCATGCTTAAAGTATTACTCTGTTTGTCATGAACTTAATACATAGAGAGGCAAGCATAGAAGCGCTCTCAAAGTGGAGTAATAGTAGTAGATGCAGATAGATGTCGGTCTACTTGTCACGGACGTAATGCCTATATACTGATCATGCCATGAATATAATCATAATTATTCACTTTTCTATCAATTGCCCAACGATAATTTGTCTACCCACCGTTTGCTATGTTCTTGAGAGAGATGCCTCTAGTGAAAGCTATGCCCCCCTCCCCGAGTCCATTCACCAATATTACTAAAACCCTAAAAAGCTCGCTGCAATTTATTTACTTTTATTTTCTTTTGCAATTTATATATCTACCACTATCAGAATTAATCTTTGCAATTAACGAGTACAAGGGGATTGACAACCCTCTTGCCCGCGTTGGGTACAAGTATTTTGTTTGTGTGTGTGCATGTACTGTTGACCTTTGTCTGTGTGAATCTCCTATTGGTTCGATAACCTTGGTTCTCTCCTGAGGGAAATACTATCTGCTACTATATTACTTCACCCTTCCTCTTCGGGGAAAATCCCAACGCAGCTCACAAGTAGCAAACACATGGAGGGCAAGGTCCAGTTTGAGAGTAGCCGGAGCGTACCGCGGCAGCTTCCGGGCCGGCGACAATGTCCGTGGCGGTTAGAATGGAGGGGAGGAGTGTTGTGGCGGTGTTGTGGGCTCTGTACGACGATGCAGCAAGGGTGGCGACAGAGGTAGGGCTGGGCCGGCGTGGACGAGGGAGAAGACATGAGAGGAAAATGGCAGGTCCAGCAGGTCGAGGGAGGGGGGATTTGGTGCAATTTGTGGTGGGTCCTGCATGTCTGGTCTGACGTGACGGACGAGCCCGGGCGCTCCCGGGCCTCCCCATATCCTCCCCAGATTTGGGCTGGATATGAGGGGAGCTGGTCAGCCCAGACATTTTAAAGCCGATATGAGGAGCTCGTATGGGTCGGGTTTTTTTTGACCGGGTTGTCCGCCCGGTGTATAGAGGGGGTTCGGAGAGCCCGCTTGTAGATGCTCTTACAAGGGTCCAGAATCAAGATAACTAGTAGGCGTAACGGGAGCGGTTCCACGTGATCAAGCAACGACAACATTTCTTCAAAACAGTCGATTTGTAAATGTCCATATTGATTCAGTAATAAACTTGGTAAACATTTATTCAGTTTGACTTACTACAAAGCTAATATGCATAGTAAATAAAGAAATAGAGTACTTGAGTTTTCTCCTTTTTATGTTTATTGAGCTTTTAATATTATGTAAGCCCTCTAAATGCTTCTCTGATGTGAGGTTCATGTATTTTCCGAGAATATATTTACATGCATGCATGTATATAACTTCAGCTAAAATCATATGTTTGACCTTTCGTAAAAGTTGGACTCAAAATGATCTCTGTTGAAAACTCTAGCATAATCTAACCCTTTTTGTGTAACTTCAAAGTCCATGGTGTTGCTGATACATTGTGCACCACCAATGTTGTCGGCGTTGCTCCCGTGTGTAACGCCACGATCCCTCGTGTTGGCTCTTACTGCAGGTTTAGCAGGTTGTGCGTCAAGTTGGCAACACCATAAACATTGGCGTTGCACAATGCAGGAACAACGCCGACATGTTGGGCGTTGCTAAAAAAGTTTAGATCATGCTAAAGTTTTACGCTGTAATCATTTAGTGTTGTACTTTCTCAAAAGGGGCAATTTTGTGATTTTAGCGTATATACTTCACCCCATGGTAATAATGTGTGAAATTTATTAGATTGATTCAAAACTTAGGCACCCTGCTTGTTGGTGCTTTCAACTTCATGTTTAGATGTACCAGGTTCCAAGAAATCGCTCTTGCGCAACTAAGACATGTACAAAAGCGATTGATTTGTGTCGTTACCACATAGAACAATTAGTAATACGAGAGCAAATATTCCAAGTTTGACTATTCGTAACTAGTCAGACTCTACGGAGAATGAAAGCTCTGCTGGCGACCCTATGTTTTCTCTACATTGCTATGAAAGAGGAATTATGGCGTGCAGGGGTGGGGGAACACGGATTGTGGGCTGCCGATTTGTGTCAACATTCGGAAAGTCTTTTGTGTATATATGTTTTTGCTCTTATATAACATTTGTTATATCTGCATAATGCATTATAAAATGGAGTGGCATACTTGTCCGTCTAGGGTCGCCTACCTATCTGTGTGGGGTCGCCTAACATCGGATTACAAAATATGACATAGAGAAGTAGCATGGATGAGCAAAACGATTCATTTTAACCATTCATAATGCTTTTCTTATTGGTTGTTGTATGTTCTTGTACTCCCTTGTCCTCCTACAAGAACAACTATCCTGGGTTAGCATTTATGTAGGTGAAAGACCAGAGAGCAGTTGTTATTCTCATTGATTGAAATATGTCAACGATATCAACAACAAGAGTAGAGTTATATCCGAAGATTTTGCTGGTTGTTCTTGTAAATTTCATCTCCATAGTTGTTTGTTCTTCTAGAGCTCTTTAATGTCAGTAATCTCATAGTTGATGTTTATGTTGATACCTATGTCTCACTCTACTCCCTTGTTTCTTTGAAGTACCAATCTATTGGACATAATTCTGTGGGGTATGAAATATTATGATGTGGAATCTTACAATGGAAATAAAAATGGTGGTCATATGCTTATGTGTGACACCCTGGTTTTCGCTCCCCGAATTTTTCCTTCGCGGGATTTGACTCCCGTCTTTTTTTTCGGTGTTATTGGTTTTTCTCACGCTCTTGGGTATATGAAGATGGTCAATTAGCCGGTCCTATCCTATCAGACCAGGGATTCTCTCCAATTCAACCTTGCCACCCAAGATATATTCTCAGGATTTTGCTGCCAAAACCCTACCTTCCGAGTTACTGGAAGGGAAACCCTAACTCCTGCATTTACAAAGGAACCCCAATTTCCTTTGATCTTTTGCCTCCCAAACTTTTCCCAGTGATCATCCTATCCCTGTAAGCCCTGGATATGCAAAAATATTGCCAAGTCATTTGCAATATTTTTCATTTAAAATTAATTCCTTTTTCTGCCAGTTAAAGGAATTAAATCCAGAAAAATATCTATCCATCTCCAAAGTTCATGAAAACTTGTGGAGATATTCAGCGCATTACATCAAGCCATTTGAGCAGAGCTTCAAAACCTAGCTTCTGGACCAAATTCTGCATTACAAAGGAAGTGCATGCAAAACTGGTCCAAATGGCCTCAAATTTTGCTAGCACCTACACCTTTCTACCACATTTCATTGTGACAAAGAACGAGCTCGAACTCTCCATCCATTTCTCCACAAGAATCCATCCAATTTTCATGTCAGAACCATTGTGAGCTCAAATCAGTCAACTCTTGTCCCCCATATCTATTCAAACCCTCACAGGTCAATTCACTGACCTCTGGTGCATCTGTTTGACAAGGTCTCAAGGCCATTAAATGTCCCAGACAAGCGGCACCCATGGTGACCACGCGGTGGCCACGCCCAACAGGCGCTCTGCGCTCGGCCTGCTCCATGCGGTCGCCTCTGGCCAGCTCTGGCTCGTCCGGCCATGTCCATCGTCTCCGCGGCGTCCACGCGCCCCTCTCTAGACCCTTCCCCCCTCCGTATTCTTCCTCCTCGCGCCACGATGAGCTCCACCATGGCCACTGTTTCGCCCGTGCCTCGCCATCGTCTTCCCCTCTGCTGTCTTCTTCCTCCCCGAGGCTTCTCGAGCACGCCAGCAGGGCTCTGTTGCTCGTCTGTGCAGCTACCCGACGTCGGCAAGCCGCCAGCCGCGTGGCTCGCGAGCTCCAGTACCCGGCCAGCGCAACGCCACGGCCGTCCTTATCGCCTCTCCCCGTCCGGCTATAAATAGCCGCGGCCCGAGCCCCTCTCAGCACCACAACCCCCTCCCTCTCCCTCTTGGTCCTTCCCCTGCTCGAAGGAGTGCGCGCTCGAGCCCAATTCTCCTCTCTGGCCGCCATGGCCGTCTCGGCCTCCAGTTAAATTCGAGCGCCTCTCCCTCCCCCTGCTCTCTCCAACTCAACCAATGGAGCACCACCGTCACCACGACGCCCTCCCCGCCTTCATTTTTCCCCGGGGCAAGCCATAGCCTCGGCCCCGAGCTCATCACCGCCGCCGTCTGCCTCCACTCCCGTCCGGCCGCCTCAGTGCACCCCCGCCTCCGCCTTAACCACCCACGGGCGCGGGAGGGAGCCGCGAGCTCATCTCCACCGCCGGCTGAGCCCGCCGCGCACTGCCTTGCCAGCATCAGCCACGGCCGAGCCACCCCTCTATTCGGCAGGGGGAAGACGAAGACCCTACCAGCGGGGCCCCCTTGCCAGCGGCTCAACCCCCTCCCTCTGTTTTTTAAGCGGGCGCGGCGATGCAGGTGGGCCGGCCCAGCAACGGCAGCAGCAGCTCGGCTCAGCTAACGCGCAGGCTGCGGCCGCTTTCGGCCTGAGCCGGCCCAAGAGCATAGTGGCTCTTTTCTTTTGCTCTGGAAATCAGCCAGGGACTCCTGTGTAAATATTTATCTCACAGATTGGTCCCTGGTAGTCAAACCCTTCTAACTTTTTACCCGCAACTCCGATTCAGGTGAATCCAAAGCTCACCTTCATATTTTCTGAGCCCGTTTCGATGGTGTCACTTTCCTAATGTTTAAACATTCTGAAAATGACCATATTACCCCTGCCCTATGTTCAGCCATTCGAGAGAAACTTTTCCGGTGAGTCTTTCCGCGAGATGATCGCACTCCATCCCGGTGCATTCCTTGACCCCCAGGCAAGCTGACCATCTGATATATGCCCTAAAGCATTGCTTCTGTGTTATTCTTGTGTGTTTAATTAATGAATATGTCTATGTTCGAGTGCATAATAGTAGGCGGTATATGATCCTGATGAACCCTTGCTTGCCTTTCTTTGGTGACGGCACCATGCCTGTGTTCTGAGCTGCTTTCGGCCGTCCAGGGTGGATGCCAACTTTATATTTCTCTTTTCAACAACTGTCCCGTGTTCTGAGCTGCTTTTCGGCCATCTCGGGCAGCTGTTGAATTTCTTTTTGTAGCAGTGACCCCATGCTCTGAGCTGCTTTCCGGTCGTCTTAGGGAACTGCTACTTTCTTTTTAGGGTTTTATACATTTGTGCCCCTAACTTGAACTCACTACTCATATTTGCCCCTAATTCTGAAGTCTGCTCAAATTTGCCCCTCTGCCGTTATATGCACTTATAGAAATGCCCTTATGTGCCGTTACCGTCCAGTCAATGCCGGTCAAAGGGCTTTGACCGTCCTGAAAAAAATAGCAAAAAAATCTGAAATTTTGTGGGATCAAAGATACTCAGGTTCGCAAGGTGCGTGCAAATTTTCGTGCTATTTGTACATTCCAGGAGCTCGTGGCGAAGGAAAAACAGTAAATATGTACGCCTGTGAACAGTAAATTCAAAAAAATAGCAAATGAAATTTTTTGGCATCAAAGAGGCTCGAGTCCGCAAGGTGCGTGCAAATTTTTGTTGTGTTTGGACATTGTAGGAGCTCGTGGAGAAAAAAACAAAATTTGGCTCGGGAAAAAACTTTAGAAAAAATGACTATTTTGTTTTTTTTGCTAGAGCTTCTCGCATGTCATTTGATCACAAAAACTTGCGAGCACCTTGTGGACCCAAGCCTCTTTGATGCCAAAAAAATTCATATTTTTTTGAATTTTCTTGCTATTTTATTTCAAATTTACTGTTCACAAGCATACAGATTTACTGTTTTTCCTCGCCACGAGCTCCTGAAATGTCCAAACAGCACGAAAATTTGCACGCACCTTGCGCACATGAGTATCTTCGATCCCACAAAATTTTAGATTTTTTTAGATTTTTTTTGCTATTTTTTTCAGGACGGTCAAGGCCCTTTGACCGGACGGTAACGACACAGAAGGGCATTTCTATATGTGCACATAACGGCAGAGGGGCAAATTTGAGCAGGCTTCGAAATTAGGGGTAAATATGAGTAGGTGGTTCAAGTTAGGGATAGAAATGCAAATGGCCCTTCTTTTTATCAACACCGTCTCATGTTCTGAGCTGCTTTTCAACCGTCTTGAGCCGGGGTTGAGTTATTCCGGTAACGTCCTAGATCTGAGTTGTAAAGACCGTTCTTGTGGCTACTGGTTTATCTGCCGGTTTCATGCAAGGGTTCGGATGGTCGTAACCTATAGCTAAAACTTGTAAAGTGATAAACTTGCCATTTAAACGTTGTTGTACTAATGACTCGTTGTGTCAGGTTGTTATGTTTTCATTAATGTTATAGTATGCATTGTTACTGTTATTGCATTAATAAAGAATGTGGCTTAATAATGACATCCTCCTCCGTCGGCTGGATCGAGTCATAGTGCCACCGAACCGAACTCATCAGTGCACCCACATTTGCCTTTATGGGAAGGCCCTAACTTGGTCTATTGTCTTGCCTCTTATCGGTACCACCAAAGAGGGAAGGTTATGCGTGCGTGCTACCCTGATCAGGTAGGCGGCGATAACCTTGTGAGCCCAGGTTATATGCGCGCGGGTCCCCGTTTGGGATAGTTTAGTTTGGCCACGACGGTGGCAGGTGTCAGGATTGACACAGGGGCCACCCAGGACTTGACCCGGAAGGGGTATAATTGTCGGTGGGGCCGTAAGAGTGTCGGGCAATAGACAAGTTTTGTTGGAGCAGCACCGGTCCGCCCGAATGGGAACAGGTACTAAAGTACGAGGCCAGGAGCTCCATAGTGTGGGAAAAGTGCGCAACCTCTGCAGAGTGTAAATCTATTCGAATAGCCGCATCCTCGGTCATGGGACACAGTTCGTACTAGGTCACACTATTTGGTCTGTGTCGAGTCTGGAGGAGTTAACCAAATGATTGCTAAGAACGAACCAGATAAGGTAAGCTTTGTCAGATCCACAGCACAGATGCCTGGACATCGGATGATGTTAGGAGGTTGAGATGTTAACCATAGGATGGCTATGAAGGAGATGGTCGAATGACCGTAAGAACTTGGATCCGGAGGGGTCATGTGAATGAACTTGATCAATTGCATTTACTGTTATGCTTTACCTTATTGTCCTCATTTCAGTAGTTATATTGCTAGAAAATGCTGCCATAACCTGATAACTAATATTGTCAAGATAACAATTGCATGCTTGAATGCCATGGATTGCTTTGCTTGGTGTATATGTTGGTTTCGTTTGCTTGCAAGTACATTCAAAAGTACTCAGCGGCCTCCAACGTGGCCAGGTTCAGCTAAGGATCCGTCGAGGAGCGGGAGCGTTCACGAGCTAGAAGAGTAACCCGGTCAGATCCCTGTGGATTTGAGCCTCTCCAAGTCCGTGCTGCCTTAGTTAGTATTTTCTCCGCTGCCCCATCTTTGTAACCATGATGTATTTATTCCAGCCACAATGGCTAATAAATATATTCTTATTACAGTTGTGCCTATGTTCATGATACTTGTTGTAAATGCGCACGCCAGAGTGATTTCCTGGGCTGGTGTGTGCGGCGACCGTCTGGCTACAATGGTATTCAGGCGGGGCGCCACAACGGATGGTATCAGAGCAGCCAGGCTGACTGTAGGTTACCCTAGCTGGACCTCATTGCCTCTTGCTCAGTAGAAAGCCTAGATGGGTTTCAGCCATCTTTGCCAAACAGGCATGGCTACTATTGATCATAAGGCAACCCCATAGGTTTTTGGCTCCAATAGACCCCCAACTCTCATGGCCTTTGCCTCCGGTGGGAAATGTCCGCACCAGGCAATGACCCGTGAGCCCTTAACCCCTAGGTAAACCAGCTATCCCTACCTTGCTTGCTAACCATGGCATTTCTCTCCTCAAATCTAGATTCCTTTGGGAAACACCTATAAACTCCATCTCTCCCTAGACAACCCTAGGATCGTTGACTAAGCCACTTTGGCTATGGTCGTGCGTCGAGTTTGATGTTCCCTAAGGAAGTAGTAGGAGCTTGACCCCAATTGCTACCAGGAGCATTGGGTGGTTTTGCTTCTAAGTCCTTAGAGGTGCATCGAGTGCGCTAGGTTAGTTATACTAGTAAATCTTTGGCCACGTGTGTAGAGTCCGCAAAATTTGGGCTTTATTTGCTTTTTGGTATTTTTGGTTTTTCGCGGTTCTTGCTTCTTTTCTCGGTTCCGTTCTTCCGCTCCGACTGGATCCATCCGCACGAGTTGCATAAGAAGACTCGAACGCAACTTGGATAATACCCAATAATCCAAATTCAGTAAGAGTCAAGCTAAGCCAACTGCCCGATATTCAGAACAGCAACACCGGATCTATCAAGAATGAAGGATGGGCCAGAAGCAGAATCTGCGTGGAACAGACAAGGCCATAATATACCTGAGAGAGTTTGCCTCAGAACAAATCATACCTAAGGAATAGTCAGATGAGCTATCAGTAATGAACACCAGTGGGGACAAATGACTCCGTCCTCGGCACAAGGATTATTTCAGCCAGTGGGGTGAACCTTGAGCCTCTTCTCAATGGACTCAAGAATCATTTATTACCCACAGAAGACATATTTAAAGAAGGTGAAGATGCTGAGAGCAACAACAGAACTCTGGTATGTTGATACAAATTGCAAAGCATATTTTGGAATTCACCGGTGTATATACAAATTTTCGGGCACTGTAAACAAGGTTTGCGAGGAATATGGATAAGTTCACGGCTGCCCGAAATCCGTGAGGATTTTGAATATCTGGAAATACAACTAAACCGGATGAAATTATCCGTCAACTGCCCACTACCGGCAACACTTGGATTGAATGCAAAGGGCATTCCGAATTAATTGTCAACATAAAGTCGGCATCAGTTGTGCAACCTTTACAACAACAATGAGCAGACCAGCAGAAGGACTAGTGGTGTGCATGACCAACAGGATATCCTTAGACAAGGTATGGCCTATGCCAAGTGGTGGCTTCACTATGGGTAAATTCCGGATACTTCGGAAGGAAGCCAGAATCGGCCATAGATCCGACCGCATATCACAGCGAAAGGCTTCTGGTATAAGAAACCCAGTCTTCCTCCACAAGCTATCGGGAGGAGCTTACCACGCAAGACTCCCAATCTTCTTGCTACGCCACTAGGGAAAAAAATCTGGGGTACGGCACTCCAGTCTTCCTCAGCCTGCTACTGCGGAAAGCTTCCAGCATAAGGCACTCGACCTTCCTCAGTAAGCAACATGAGGGAAAACTTCTGAGATACGATACCCAGCCTTCTTTGGCACACTGCCCTGGAAAAAGATTCGAGCGCAAGGTATTCAACCTTCTTCAACACACCATCAGGCCCACGACAGTTTTGTCAGAAGCACGGACTAGTCCAGACATACGTCCGCCTCAGAACTCACTAGTCATGAAAGGGTCTATCCTACCCCTGCATATGTTGTGAGCATGCAGTCCAGTGGATCAGTTCATGCGAGCCACTCGTACACGGGAATAACTGTGTCCAGAGAAACATTGGCCCCATACTTCAGGGAAGGATATGGACGCAGCAATCCCTACGAGATATGCAAGAGTAAGTTATGGTATGGTCAAGGAGCCGTGTTGGCCGGTCATGATGGGCCCACAAAAAGGAACCCTCAAGAACAAAGAAGTTTTGGGTAAACAACCTCCGTGGCGGTCAATAAAGGTAAAGCTTCACAGACAAGGTGAGACTCTTGCATACACGGCCACAACAATGCATCAAGCATGTTATACTCCTCGTGAGCATGGGCCATCAACCAAGATAAGAGGCTATGTTCTGAAAGATACACCGGATGCTAGCCATACTATGTTCAGCTCAGTGGTCATAACAAGGACTACAGAGGGTATATAAGGCAGAGCCATCTCGACAAGCGACAAAGTGTAACTATCCGAGTTCACATGGAAACAAGATATTCAGATAGAATAGCTGAAAGCACATGCACATCAGCATCGACAGTTCATAGATGTCGTGATAAGAGATTACTGTCTATGATTACTTTGTGATCGTGCCTGACGTTTTAGTCGGGGATCACCTAAGGACAAAGTCAGAATGCATAAGACAAAAGGAAACATCAGTACGGAACCCAGAGCCAGGCTGGGCCTTCTGACAAGATAGAAAGAAGGCCACCCCTAGTCACCCAAGGCCATACGAGCACATGAGCCCTGTACCTAGAAAGGATGTCTCGCCCTTGGCAGTCAGTGTACGAAGTATCACAATAGAACCCAAAGCAACTAGCTCCAAGTCTTGAAAATGAGCTATTCTGTTGATACTACTCGCTACCAACCAACCCCAGGCTACATACTACCAGGATAGAAGGTTTGCCTGACAGGAAAGAGAAGGATTCAATGCAGTCGTTGGAAAAGACAGCACTAGAGCCATCAGAAGAGGCAGTTAAAAGGCCAGTGAACCAACAAAGACAAGACAGCTGATGGATCCAAGTCGCACACAGGTATGTCCCCCTTCGCCGGGAGGTAAGCCCAGAAATCTCGAGGACGAGATTTTCTTAAGGGGGGTAGGTTTGTGACACCCTGGTTTTCACTCCCCGAATTTTTCCTTCGCGGGATTTGACTCCCGTCCTTTTTTTCGGTGTTATTGGTTTTTCTCTCGCTCTTGGGTATATGAAGATGGTCAATTAGCCGGTTCTATCCTATCAGACCGAGGATTCTCTCCAGTTCAACCTTGCCACCCAAGATATATTCTCAGGATTTTGCCGCCAAAACCCTACCTTCCGAGTTACTGGAAGGGAAACCCTAACTCCTGCATTTACAAAGGAACCCCAATTTCCTTTGATCTGTTGCCTCCCAAACTTTTCCCAGTGATCATCCTATCCCTGTAAACCCTGGATATGCAAAAATATTGCCAAGTCATTTGCAATATTTTTCATTTAAAATTAATTCCTTTTGCTGCCAGTTAAAGGAATTAAATCCAGAAAAATATCTATCCATCTCCAAAGTTCATGAAAACTTGTGGAGATATTCTTTGCCATCCTATTGAGCTCCCAGAAAAATATTGGCCATAATTAAATAATGGAAATTGTATTTTCCTATTTAAGGCCAATATTGCATCTTGGGCACTTTCCAAAGGAACTACCATTTTGGTAGCCAGGAAAAATCTCAAATAATTTGTGGAGCTTCTCCTATCCATATCTTCACCATTTCCATCAAGAACCCAAGTTCCACAGTTCAAAGTTTGAGGGCATCATCCAATTCTTGTTTCTGGACCCATTTTGAGATTGTGAAGCAACTATATTTAATATTGCTCCATGATTCTTGAAATTAATCCAGGACCTCACACTCCTTATATCATGTGACCATGCAAAAATTCACATCATTTTATCTAGACAATTTCTCCCAAAAATTCCATCTAGCTTCTGTCCAGCAGAAAGCTTTGTGAAGGAAACACCTTCATAGGGCATCCAAATGAGCTAAAATTTTGCCAGTACATCCATACACCCAAATAACTTCCACCCACAAAAATTCAGCGCATTACATCAAGCCATTTGAGCACAGCTTCAAAACCTAGGTTCTGGACCAAATTCTGCATTACAAAGGAAGTGCATGCAAAATTGGTCCAAATGGCCTCAAATTTTGCCGGCACCTACACCTTTCTACCACATTTCATTGTGACAAAGAACCAGCTCGAACCCTCCATCCATTTCTCCACAAGAATCCATCCAATTTTCATGTCAGAACCATTGTGAGCTCAAATCAGTCAACTCTTGTCCCCCGTATCTATCCAAACCCTCACATGTCAATTCACTGACCTCTGGTGCATCTGTTTGACAAGGTCTCAAGGCCATTAAATGTCCCAGACACGCGGCACCCTTGGTGACCACGCGGTGGCCACGCCCAACAGGCGCTCTGCGCTCGGCCTGCTCCGTGCGATCGCCTCTGGCCAGCTCTGGCTCGTCCAGCCATGTCAATCGTCTCCGCGGCGCCCACGCACCCCTCTCTTGACCCTTCTCCCCTCCGGATTCCTCCTTCTCGCGTCACGGCGAGCTCCGCCATGACCACTGTTCCACCCGTGCCTCGCCGTCGTCTTCCCCTCTGCTGTCTTCTTCCTCCCCAAGGCTTCTCGAGCACGCCCGCAGGGCTCTGCTGCTCGCCCGTGCAGCTACCCGACGCCGGCAAGCCGCCAGCCGCGTGGCTCGCGAGCTCCAGTACCCGGCCAGCGCAACGCCGCGGCCATCCTTATCACCTCTCCTCGTCCGGCTATAAATAGCCGCGGCCCGAGCCCCTCTCAGCACCACAACCCCCTCCCTCTCCCTCCTGGTCCTTCCCCTGCTCGAAGGAGTGCGCGCCCGAGCCCAATTCTCCTCTCTGGCCGCCATGGCCGTCTCGACCTCCAGTTAAATTCGAGTGCCTCTCCCTCCCCCTGCTCTCTCCAACTCCACCAATGGAGCACCACCGTCACCACGACGCCCTCCCCGCCTTCATTTTTCACTGGGCAAGCCATAGCCTCGGCCCCGAGCTCATCACCCCGCCTCCGCCTCAACCACCCACGGGCACGGGAGGGAGCCGCGAGCTCATCTCCACCGCCGACCGAGCCCGCCGCGCCCTGCCTCGCCGGCATCAGCCATGGCCGAGCCGCCCCTCTGTTCGACAGGGGGAAGACAAAGACCCTGCTAGCGAGGCCCCCTTGCCAGCGGCTCAACCCCCTCCCTCTGTTTTTTAAGCGGGCGCGGCGATGCACGTGGGCCGGCCCAGCAACGGCAGCAGCAGCTCGGCTCAGCTAACGCGCAGGCTGCGGCCGCTTTCGGCCTGAGCCGGCCCAAGAGCATAGTGGCTCTTTTCTTTTTCTCTGGAAATCGGCCAGGGACTCTTGTGTAAATATTTATCTCACAGATTGGTCCCTGGTAGTCAAACCCTTCTAACTTTTTACCCGCAACTCCGATTCAGGTGAATCCAAAGCTCACCTTCATATTTTTCCGAGCCCGTTCTAATGGTGTCACTTTCCTAATGTTTAAGCATTCTGAAAATGACCATATTGCCCCTGCCCTATGTTCAACCATTCGAGAGAGAAACTTTTCCGGCGAGTCTTTCCGCGAGATGATCGCACTCCTTCCCGATGCATTCCTCGACCCCCAGGCAAGCCGACCATCTGATATATGCCCTAAAGCATTGCTTATGTGTTATTTTTGTGTGTTTAATTAATGAATATGTCTATGTTCGAGTGCATAATAGTAGGCGGTATATGATCCTGAAATGAAAATGATTGTAGCAATTACATGCATGTAAAAATTATTGTGTTAAGTCAGAGACACTGAAACTTATTGTTATGTGATATAATTAACCTAACTTCCATCACATGATGCATATAAAGAATCATTTATTAATTGAACCTTCTGTATTATAATTCTATGAAATATTTGATAATTATACTGCAAAATTAAGAGTGAAGTTATTACTAATCACATGTTCTGAGTTCTATTTCAAAAAACTTAATATATCACAAGCCAAACGGGGACTGCTCCGCTCCTTGAAATTCAGCTCTGCTCTAAAAAACACAAGCCAAACGGGGCAGCGCTCCTTGAAATTCAGCTCCGCTCTAAAAAACACAAGCCAAACGGGGTAGCTCCTTGATATGCCGCTCCGCAAAAAAAACTAGAATCTGGGGTACAACTCCCTGTTTTTTTGTGAAGCTCTTCAGGGGGTGCTCCAAAAAACTCTAGAAGCTGGATTTGAAGGAAAATTACCCACCACTGCCACCAGTAAGTGGATACCCCTTTGTTTCTCCCCACCCATATCCTTTCCACCAAAATTTTCATTCTTAAAGCTGGAGCTAGATGGAAGCCAAACATTCTTTTTGGTAGAGCTACAACTCCTGTATGGAACTGCTCCAAAGTGAATTTGGTGGAGTGAAACTGATTTTGGTGGAGCGGAGTAGTCCCAAACAGGCCCTAAATATTTGTTTTCTTCTTACTTACGATTAGGTTGTTGATACAAGATGTCATTTAGATCCAGTAATTTTGGGAAAACCAAACACTCAATTTCAGATAATGAAGATGCGGAGTGTATTTTTAAATCAACATTGCATGTTGATTATGTAGAAGTTCTTTTGGATGGGTCTTCACATTACAATAAACTGATGCTCATGGAGATCAACTTCAATGGATTGTTCAACTTGCCTAAATTGATGCATGTTAACCTTATGTACACCAAGTATCTTGTCAGTATGACTGATATAAGGGAACGGTGTTTGAATTTGTCAGAAGATAGGAAGGCCAGATTTTATGCCAATGATTTGCAAAAAGGGTTTGACATTCCTTGTGGACGAAGACAAGTCAATGTTGGCGATGGTCAAACATATGTTAATTTTTTTGAAGGACAATATCGGTATGGTTGAAAATTATGGTCATAGTTTGAAGCAGATTGAGAATCTTTTGGCAGCACAATTAATAGTAGAATGAAGTCAAGTTGAAAAGGCATTGTTTAAGGCAGCATGTGTTATATTTATGATTGGGCACTGGAAAATCCCATCATCGAAATATGAATATACGAATGTGGATTATTAGACAACTCTTTGTAGGAGTGACTACATAGTTGATTATAATTGCTGTGAGTGTTCAGTGAACTTTCTTGTAGATGCTATTAGCAATGCGAAGCAACAGATGGAGTCAAATAGTCATGTTATACGTTTTTATGGTTGTCATATGTTTTTGCAAGTAAGTTATCTTCTGATCCATACTATTTTAAATGACAGATGTTGCTTCTATAACTTTATCTTTATGCGGATCTTTTTGATTGACAATCAAGTTGTTGTTGGTCCGAGGACATACAATCAACTTCCCAGGATTGCAAATTACGATAACAAGTGGATAAATCATATGATTTCTTGTTCCAAAAGGACAGTTAATTGTGTAACGACTTATTATTCATGCAAGGTATAATCTTTTATTTACAGCCACTTTTTAATTATCTTTTAAATAAAATATTTCATATCTCTTTATTGAATGTAGATTGCAAGTTAGGAAATTGCTTGTTACTTCAAGCGTAAATTTTATTCAAATAATTATAAAGGTGAGAATACAAGATATGACAGTACCACAATTGGTGAGCAAACAGATGTGGAAAATATTATGAATTCTAATGTTTATCAAAAGAACATGCAATTAATTTTGTCTTCTACAAAGGTAGAAGTTATTTCAAATGAGAAATTCAGTGGTCATATAAGAGATGCCTATCCGAATATGGTAAAGTTTAGTTTTTTGTCAATTAAATAATTTAATAAAAGACTAAATTAACTATGAAACCATTTATCTAAAGATACACCATAAGGTAACCCAAGCATTTAAACTATGCCATGTGAAAAGAATTCGTCAGTGGACTAGTAAGAAGGATGATATTGTCAAGGAAGATATTGAATTTATTGGTAGAATTTTCTCGTTGTTACATCGGAGTTGCATGTGTTGCACTAAAAAAGGACTCGCACTATGCTACTTGGAGAAATCAAATAAACCAAGATGTATGGAACATTAACAAATTTTTTGTCATCTACATTATGGATGGAAATAATATAAATTGAAGAATGTGTGTTGATATTAAGTTCTTAGGTACATTTATGCTCCCCGAGCATTATTATATCACCATCTTATCTGTTTAATATTCATGGAGGATTTGAAGGTAACAATTATTCTTACCAGATTTGTTGATGTAAAGTCTTTCATAATGAAGTTATTTACAAATTGTTGATTAGCAGATGAAATTTCTAGATGTAACTTTCTGACTAGTCAAAAGAGAATGGATGTCAATGTACCTCATGGAAATGTTTAATATACTGCTAATGCGGAATCTATGTTCAAGAATCAAAAGGTGTGCCTTAATTGGCATGTGGATGATAAGTCATGAGAGTACTTTATTTTTTAAGTTTGGTTTTATGTTTTATAGTTGTGATAGTCAATGTTAAATAATGAGAGTACTAACAACTTAACCAATCACTATTGCAGAATAGGCTTGCAGTGGCGGGCGCAAAAGGCCCACCAGTGGAAGGCATGGCTATGGAGGGCGCCCTCCACTGACCTCTTTCCACTGCTAACAGGTCAGCAGTGGCGGGCAGATAGCCCACCACTGGTAACCCATTAGTAGTGGCGGGCGACCCTACGTACCCTCCGCAGTTGTATCAGGTACCACTGTCGGGCAATCTTCTCTTCCTGCCACAGTCTTTTGGCTGGTGGTGGCGTCCTCTTTTTGACACCCGCCACTGGTAGAAATCCAAGTCGAAAGAAAAAATGCTGCCATAATAGTTTTTTTGCTGCCGTGGCAACGTTTTATTCCTGCCGTGGTAGCATTTTGCACTTGATCATCACATTGCATTGCATTACATATATAAATTTTTGTATAAAAATTCAAATATGCATCCATACATATCAAAACTTAATACACACTAATCATATATATTACAGTACAACGAGTGCCAAGACCGATTGAATGGAGACCAGCGGGCCGTCTACTCTAGAATAGGATATCTAGCCTCCAAAAGAGCCCATTTGAGTACCTCACCCACCATGGGTATGGTGGTTGGACTCAAACCCAGCCACATTTGCTACCTCTTGGAAGAGCATGGTGCCCCCATGTGTGGTTTTGGTAATTGATGACAATCTCTATGGACTAGTGGTTGCCTTGAGTTATATTGAAGGGTTTGTCCATAGGCATTTCTTGTAGTCCATTTGTTGGTTTCAAGGAGATTATGTGATGACCAAGGTGGTATTCAAGAGAGTTGAGCTTATTGCAAGCATGTCTTGAAGAAGAAGATTGTGTGAACATTCATGTTTACCTTCAAGACATCATCTTTATGCTGAGAAGACATGATACAAGGTTGATCAGGACTAAGTCAAAGAGTGAATCAAGTTGATCAACACACAAAGAGTAGAAGATGTACCGAGAGGGATCAAGTGATCCCATGGTATGGTAAGCATTGTCCATTACGCTTTGTGCACTAACCCATGGTCTACGTGAGAGTTCTATATGGGGTTAGGTATGTTTCCATGGGCTTGCGTCAAGAGGAAGATCTCATACAACCCATGGAGGATGACATCAAGTGGCGATCGTCATCAAGATTGCGGTGTGAAAGTTCAAGCGGAGCATCACGAAGAGATCATGCTTGAAGCTTGCTGTCCATTGTGGTGATAATGGACTTGTGAAGATGTGCCAAAGAATGGCTCACCCATAGTGGAGTATGGGGGAGCAATCAGCTAGTCTTCATCGTGCCAACGCAATCAAGAAAGGTGGTCCAACTTGAGGAAGTCAAGATCGTCATCATCTAGCTCAAGTGGACTATGTGCAAGGCAAAGGTTTGCCCTTGATAGGTTTTCTATTTTACCGGTCTCATGGTGGTAGTTGGGAGACCGGGTTATAGGATCGATTGCCGTACTATCAAGGGGGGCTCTCAAGTGAGTAGCTTGATTGTATCATTCGTAGAGAGCTCAAACCATTGCATCCCTTGCATCACATTTCTTGGTTCTTGTTTGGTGTTTCTCCTTGTGAGTTTTAGAGCTTTTGGTCGTCTTCATGAAAAGCTCGAGTTCATCAAAAACGGAGTTTGCATGCATCATCTTTGAGTTTTTCGGTGTTGGAGAGATTGCCGGTTCATACTTGGGGAGGTCCTCTTCCTATCCTATTGGCATTTCTTCTCCATTGCTAGTTCTTAATATCCCATCGCTGTTGGATAGTACTTGTCATCTTCTATCCAACAAGCTTGAGTTTGCTGATTTCAGAGTCTGTTTGCAGGAGTTATAGCAGTTTCAGTTTTGGAGTTTCCTTCTGTTTCGCTTGGGTAGTTTTTCAGTTTTAAGCGGCAGTAGAGCGGTAGTACTGCTCTAAGCGGTAGTACTCCTCCCCCGAGCGGTAGTACCGCTTGCGCGGTACTTCCGCTTCCTTCTACCGCAACCACTTCCGCTTACTTTTATGCTTCTGTTGCCCAATCTGCTCGAGTAGTAGTAGAGCAGTAGTAGTGAGCGGTAGTACCCCTTATAAGCGGTAGTACCTCTTCGAGCGGTAGTACCTCTCTGGCAGAACTTTTTCTCTCTCGTTGGGCTATTTTGACTGTGCTAAGCGGTAGTACCGCTCCCCCGAGCGGTAGTACCACTTGAGCACGACTTGTGGGCATAACGGTTGGATTCGGGGGGCCTATTTAAGGGGGGCCTTCTTCCCCAATGGTCCCTATCCTTTAAGCTCGTGTTCTTCCCCCATTGTTGACCTTCTTCGAGCTTGCTATCTCTCAATCCCTCCAATGATTCTTGCTAGTTCTTGAGGAAATAGAGAGAGGAGATCTAGATCCACATTTCCACCAATCACTTTCTCCTCTATGTGAGGGGAACCCCTTGGATCTAGATCTTGGAGTTCTTTGTGTTCTCTTCTTCGTTCTTCCTCTTATTTTCCTCCATAGCATTAGTTACTTTGGTGGGATTTGGGAGAGAAGGACTCGAGCACTCCGTGTGCCCTTGCCATTGCATTTGGTGCATCGGTTTGAGTTCTCCACGGTGATACGTGGAAGTGAAAGTTGAGAAGCTTGTTACTCTTGGGTGTTTGGGCACCCTAGAGCTTGTTCCTCTTGGGTGCTTTGGTGCCCTAGACGGTTGGTGTTGTCGGAGCTCAATCATTGTGGTGTAAAGCACCGGACAAGCGTCGGGGTCTCCAATTAGGTTGTAGAGATTGCCCCGAGCAATTTGACGGGTACCAGTGACCGCCCCCAAGGGTTGCCAATGTGTACGGATTCGGTGACCGCCCCCAAGGGTTGCCATTTGTATGGGTTCGGTGACCGCCCTCAAGGGTCCCTTAGTGGAATCACGACATCTTGCATTGTGCGAGGGCGTGAGGAGATTACGGTGGCCTAGTGGCTTCTTGGGGAGCATTGTGCCTCCACACCGCTCCAAACGGAGATTAGCATCCGCAAGGGTGTGAACTTCGGGATACATCGTCGTCTCCGCGTGCCTCGGTTATCTCTTACCCAAGCCCTTTACTTATGCACTTTACTTTGTGATAGTCATAGTGTTTCATGTTATATATCTTGCTATCACTTAGTTGTTTATCTTGCTTAGCATAAGTTGTTGGTGCACATAGGTGAGCCTAGTTGCTTTAGGTTTTGTGCTTGACAAATTAAACGCTAGTTTTATTCCGCATTTGTTCAAGCCTAAACCGTAATTATTTTAAAGCACTTATTCACCCCCCCTCTAGGCAACATCCACGATCTTTCACCTCTCATCTGGGGCCGCCCCCGTCAGCGAGGTCATTGAATTGCTTATCTGCTATCTTCTGCATCGTCGGGAGCCCACACCTGGTCGGTGGAACATTGCTGACCCAAGCGAACATTGCCTCCGAGAGCTGATTTACCTGATGCATGTCTCACGTCCATTGGTACATTTGTTTCATGTCAGCGACAGAGACCCCCTCCCATAATTCTAGCGATCCCATATGTCATTATGAGCACATAGCAATAATCGATATATCACTGATATACACATACATATACATGCATACATCACATTACATTGACGACACAATAATTAAGGGTATTTGTCAAGCAAGGACAATATGACAAGTAAATTAATACAGAAGCGTGGGGCATGCACATGTCATGCATAATTAAGAGTGTGAGTAGTTGTTTGAAAGGAGTCTATCTAGATGCATCTATTTGAGCATCTCGGTCTTGCCTCGGCTCTGGCGCGCTGTAGAACATCCCGCCCATCCCGACGACATCCTTGTTGATGATAATCGCCATCACATTCTCGAGGCGCGCATACTCTCTATCGAAGTTTTGTTGCTCACTCTCGAGCTCTCGTGACCACATGGGCATGGTTGCATGATCTCTCTAAAGTGATCTGGCGCGTACATAGTCCTCCATGAGGGACATGACATAGTAGCCAGATCCTTGAAAGGTCGGTTCATCTGATTGTTGCTCGCAACTGAAACTTGGGTAGGACTTGAACATCTCATACTTTGTGTGATTTCCTCCGGATTTATAATAGCGTCATCCAGATCACCCTTCAGTGCGGTCCAGTTCTTCTTAGAGTTCCTTTTCGAATTGAAGAAATAAGGCAGACCCCACCGCAATAGAAGTGCGATTAAGATCCAGTGGTCGTCGATGTGCAAAGAATGAAACAAAGTAATACTCATGAGATCACCCACGAAGTCTAGTATATGTGCAAGCATAAAGGAGTGAAGAGCTTACATGTCATGGTAGGGTACGAGTAACGTGAACTTGTTCGGATTCTCAAGCATGCGTTCCCAGAGGTAGTGCACAATCTTGTCCCGGCGATGTGGGCATTCCATGTTCAACATGTCCATGTGATAAGGATCAAGGAGGGCGACATTATCACTGATGGAGCTAGAGCAGAATCGAAGGGGGGGCCAACAAGAACATATGCAGCTTTGGGGGGCCAAATGACTGAACTATTCATAATTTAAGCCTCTAAACTAATTTTCCTTCACTAAATGTGCAAGGGCTGGGGGGGGCAGCGGCCCCCTCAGCACTACACATAGCTCCGCCACTAGACATTATAATTCAGGAATATGGCTCCCGAGGTTAGATAAAGTGCCCATAGCCTCATGAAGGGCGGGCATGCCGTAAAGGGTTGGAAATTGTGGTGAACCATCACAAAGGGCAGATATATTTTAATCCGCCAGGAAATATTCGACGAAACCCATACACACTTTCACCTTTGTCGTGTAACAACTGTCATAATCTTCTCTTGACCTACTTACCACGTCATCGTGTATAGCATGTACGAGTTCTAACATGATGCCCGTAGATTAGTTTTCTTACTAGTCCACTGACGAATTCTTTGCATGTAGGCTTGGTTGCACAGCTGAGCTTTTGCATGTGCACATGTATGGTGCACTAAGAATTTCTGCAGTTTCTTTAGATGACCATGGCAATTCTGCGCCCATGTCCAGATGCTCCCATTGTGAACAGCACAATCGTTTAAAATAGTAGAAAAAATTAAAAAATCCAATTTTTTTTGTGGTGCAAGATGGTCGAATGTGTGATGCCCATGCCAAATTTGATTGAGTTTGGACATTCGAGGAGCTCGTGGCAAAAAAAGACAATTTTTGAATCTGTGAGAAAGTTTAAAAAAACACATTGTTCATAGCCAATTTTGTCTTTTTTGGCGCGAGCTCCTCGAGTGTCGTTTACCCACGAATTTTTGCACACACGGGCACACTAAAGCATCGTGCATGCAAAAAAGTTTCAGATTTTTATTTTTTTACTATTTATTTGGTTTTACTGTTCACCGGATCGAATTGAATTATTACTCCCATACTCAAGTCAACGCAAAAAAAAAACATACTGAAAAACCTGTTAGAATTAATCTGAAACGCATAGTCGATCTACCGAGACCAAGCAATCACATGAGCCATGACACCGAGATTTGTTAACGAGGTTCATCGATATGGCTACATCCCGGGGCCTGACTACGTGCGCTTCTCCCCATGACACCGTCATAATACCGCACACCGGCCACCCGGCACCGGCACACGCCGCCGGCTCCCCTTGCGTGCTTGTGCTATTATGTTGGTATTTGTTACATCGTGTGTCTACCCCTAGATTATATAAGAGGTCTGGGATACAAGTGTCCTACTCAAACATAACTCGTGCCCTATCTACACACATTCCAAATCCATGTCCAACTGCAACCTACCTTATACAAATATTTGACACAACTCTAACAAACTCCACCTTAGCGAATATTCTTCATCACCTTGGATTCATCCATGCATTGAATCTCCATGTACATTAGACTTGAGATTATATCATGAGCGTCACTGCTATCCCGGACTTCACGTGACTCCACCTGCAACTGTAGTCCCTTCTCGTCTTTTCCACAGTCAACACTCAAGCAAAAGTAAGTTCCTCATTACTCTACTTTGTACTCCTAACTTTCGGAGTATCCGTTCAATGCCATCACACATCGATCACTGATCTGTGTGAAAAGTGAACAACTCACATATTGAACGACACATATAAGAGTTACTTGAACTCAACATCACCGCTCTTTCTTGACCGTCTGTCTGAAACTTAAAGGAATTTCATCGTCACCCTGAGTCAAATTCGCAGTTGTCTCACCCATTTTCCGGATAGTCTCTGACATGTCCCACCGCTATAGCACTCCGCCTCCTTCTGTACTTGTCATCCGCACTTTATCATGTGCACTGAACATCACATAATAGACGGCCATGTACTCTCTTGGCTTTTGACAATTTCAGATTTTCCGACACTTTCTAAGATTCCTTATGGTCAACTCTCATCCATCGATCAACTAGCACAGATAGACCCAGTTACCAACTTGAATCTGGTACTTGCCAACACTGCTTTAGCACCCTCTGCACACTTTATCTGACCACATGTCTGATCACCACTGCCTTGGCCCGTCGCTGTGTCCCTTGCTTACCGCACGTCTCGCCGCTATCACCGCGTCGAGCCTCTGCTGTCCTGGTCGAGTCTCCTGGGTAGCTTGCCCACACTGCCTCAACCCCCACTACAGAGAACCACCGATCATCACTGACCGATGCCGAGTATCACGTCTCCATCAGACCACTGGGCCCCAGTCAGATCCATGTGTCTCTCGCTATCCCCGCTGAAATAGGCTTCGACTCTCTGTTAACTTATGTCGTAGCCCTTCCATCAGCTCAGAGTGAAGTCTTCCGCCAGACTCCAGCTCCACCTTCAACATGACTCCATGTAGCTGCGCCGTGCTATCCCCTTGGCCGCCGCCCCATGGCGCCCCCTCCCTCTTGCCCCTATATATAGTGAGGGTGGGAGGGCAGCCGCACCCCTCTCCTGGCGCAGCCTCTCCCCCTCTCTACCACCTCCTCGTCTCGGTACGGCTTGGCAAAGCCCTGCCGGAGTAACTCCACCACGCCGTCGTGCTTTTTGAGATCCCATCTACTTCTCCCCCTTCGCTTGCTGGATCAAGGAGGACGAGACGTCACCGAGCCGCACATGTGCTAAACTCGAAGGTGCCGTCCGTTCGACGCTAGATCAGTTGGATCGTGATTGGATCGCGAAGAGTACGATTACATCAACCGCGTTTTATACGCTTCCGCTTTCGGTCTACAAGGGTATGTAGACACACTCCCCTCTCGTTGCTATGCATCTCCTAGATTAGATCTTGGGTGTTCGTAGGAATTTTTTGATTTCATGCAACGTTCCCCATCAGTGGCATCATGAGCTAGGTCTATGCGTAGATGTATTTGCACGAGTAGAACACAAAAAGTTGTGGGCGTTGATGTTCAAATTGCTTACTTCCTTTGTCTTATTTGGATTCGGAGGTATTTTGGGATGAAGCGGCTCGGACCAACCTTACTTGTCCTCGCACAAGAGACCGGTTCCACTGACTGACATGCAACTTGTATTGCATAAAAGTGGCTTTGCGGGTGTCTGTCTCTCCCACTTTAGTTGAATTTGATTTGACGAGGGCGGTCCTTATAGAAGGTTAAATGGCAACTTGTATATCACCGTTGTGGTTTTGCATAGATAAGAATGGTTCTTATAGTTTGCCCTAGCAGCCACGTAAAAATTGCAACAACAAAGTAGATGACATCTAACTTGTTTTTGCAGGGCATGTTGTGATGTGGTATGGCCAAAACGTGATGTGATATATGTTGATGTATGAGATGATCATGTTTTGTAATAGGTTCACGACTTGCATGTCAATGAGTACGGCAACCGGCAGGAGCCATAGGGTTGTCTTTAATTTATTGTATGACCTGCATGTCAACTATTTACCGCCATGTAATTACTTTATCGCTATGCGTTAGCAATAGTTGTAGAAGCAATAGTTGGCGAGACAACCACGTGACGACACGATGATGGAGATCATGGTGTCATGCCAATGACGATGGAGATCATGACGGTGCTTTGGAGATGTTGATCAAAGGCACAAAGATGACGATGGCCATATCATGTCACATATTGATTGCATGTGATGTTTATCTTTTTATGCATCTTATTTTGCTTAGGACGGTGGTAGCATTATAAGATGATCCCTTCACCTAATTTCAAGATAAAAGTGTTCTCCCTAAAGTATGCACCGTTGCGAAAGTTCATCGTTTCGAAGCACCTCGTGATGATCGGGTGTGATAGACTCTACGTTCGCATACAACGGGTGTAAGCCAGTTTTGCACATGCAGAATACTTGGGTTAAACTTGACGAGCCTAGCATGTACAGACATGGCCTCGGAACACGGAGGACCGAAAGGTCGAACATGAGTCATATAGTAGATATGATCAACATGGAGATGTTCACCATTGATGACTGCCCCATCTCACGTGATGATCGGACATGGGTCAGTTGATGTGGATCATGTAACACTTAGACAACTTGAGGGATGTTGATTTAAGTGGGAGTTCTTAAGTAATTTGATTAGAAGAACCAATTATCATGAACTTAGTCTAATTGTCTTTGCAAATTAATGTTGTAGATCAATGGCTCGCGCTGTAGCTCCCCTGAATTTTAATGCGTTCCTAGAGAAAGAAAAGTTTAAAGATGATGGTAGCAACTATGCGGACTTGGTCCGTAATCTGAGGATTATCCTCACTGCTACACAGAAAGTGTATGTCCTTGATGCACCGCTTGGTGATGCACCCCCTCAAGATGCGCCGGCAGATGTTATGAACGTCTGGCGGGCACGTTCTGATGACTACTCGATAGTTCAGTGCGCCATGCTTTACGGCTTAGAACCGGGGCTCCAAAGACGTTTTGAGCACCACGGAGCATATGAGATGTTCCAGGAGCTGAAATTGGTATTTCAGGCTCATGCCCGGTTCGAGAGGTATGAAACCTATGGCAAGTTCTTTAGCTGCAAGATGGAGGAGAACGGCTCCATTAGTGAGCACGTACTCAAAATGTCTGGGTACTTCAACCGCTTGAATCAGTTGGGAGTTAATCTTCCGGATGAAGTAGCGATTGACAGAGTTCTCCAGTCACTGCCACCGAGCTACAGAGGCTTCGTGATGAACTATAATATGCAAGGGATGGAGAAAACGATCCCTGAGCTCTTCGCAATGCTTAAGGCCACGGAGGTAGAAATCAAGAAAGAGCATCAAGTGTTGATGGTCAACAAGACCACTAGTTTCAAGAAGAAAGGCAAGGGAAAGAAAGAGAACTTCAAGAAGAATGGCAAACCAGTTGCCGATCCCGTGAAGAAACTAAGGCTGGATCCAAACCTAAAACTGAGTGCTTCTATTGCAAGGGGAATGGCCACTGGAAGAGGAACTGCCCCAAGTACTTGGCAGATAAGAAGGCTGGCAACGTCAACAAAGGTATATTTGATATACATGTTATTGATGTGTACCTTACTAGTGCTCGTAGTAGCACCTGGGTATTTGATACTGGTTCGGTTGCTAATTTTTGTAACTCGAAATAGGAGCTGCGGAATAAACGGAGACTAGCTAAGGACGAGGTGACGATGCGCGTCGGAAATGGTTCCAAGGTTGATGTGATCGCCGTCGGCACGCTCCCTCTACGTTTACCTTCGGGATTAGTTTTAAACCTGAATAATTGTTATTTGGTGCCTGCGTTAAGCATGAACATTATATCTGGATCTTGTTTATTGCGAGACGGTTATTCATTTAAGTCAGAGAATAATGGTTGTTCTATTTATATGGATAATATCTTTTATGGTCATGCACCCTTGGTGAATGGTTTGTTTCTGTTGAATCTCGATCGTAGTGATACACATATTCATAATATCGATGCCAAAAGATGCAAAGTTACTGATGATAGTACCACATACTTGTGGCACTGCCGCTTAGGTCATATTGGTGTAAAGCGCATGAAGAAACTCCATGCTGATGGACTTTTGGAATCTCTTGATTATGAATCATTTGATACATGTGAACCATGCCTCATGGGCAAGATGACTAAGACCCCGTTTTCCGGAACAATGGAGCGGACAAGTGACTTGTTGGAAATAATACATACCGATGTATGCGGTCCAATGAGTGTTGAAGCACGCGGTGGATATCGTTATTTTCTTACCTTCACAGATGATTTGAGTAGATATGGGTATATTTACTTAATGAAACACAAGTCTGAGACATTTGAAAAGTTCAAGGAGTTTCAGAGTGAAGTAGAGAATCATCGTAATAAGAAAATTAAATTTCTACGATCTGATCGTGGAGGTGAATATTTGAGTTACAAGTTTGGTATGCATTTAAGACAATGTGGAATTGTTTCACAGCTCACGCCACCTGAAACACCACAGCGTAATGGTGTGTCCGAACGTCGTAATCGTACTCTATTGGATATGGTGCGTTCTATGATGTCTCTTACCGATTTGCCACTGTCGTTTTGGGGTTATGCATTAGAGACAGCCGCATTCACTTTAAATAGGGCACCGTCTATATCCGTTGAGACGACACCATATGAATTATGGTTTGGCAAGAAACCTAAGCTGTCGTTTCTTAAAGTTTGGGGATGCGACACTTATGTCAAGAGGCTTCAGCCTGATAAGCTCGAACCCAAAGCGGAGAAGTGCGTCTTCATAGGATACCCTAAAGAAACCATTGGGTATACCTTCTACCACAGATCCGAGGGCAAAATCTTTGTTGCCAAGAATGGGTCCTTTCTAGAGAAGGAGTTTCTCTCGAAAGAAGTGAGTGGGAGGAAAGTAAAACTTGATGAGGTAATTGTACCTTCTCTCAAATTGGAAAGTAGCACATCACAGAAAGAAGTTCCCGTGATGCCTACACCATCCAGAGAGGAAGCTAATGATGATGATTATGAAACTTCGGATCAAGTTACTACTGAACTTCGTAGGTCGACCAGGGTACGTTCCGCACCAGAGTGGTACGGTAATCCTGTCTTGGAACTCATGTTGTTAGACAACGACAAACCTACGAACTATGAAGAAGCAATGATGAGCCCAGATTCCGACAAATGGCTTGAGGCCATGAAATCCGAGATAGGATCCATGTAATATAACAAAGTATGGACTTTGGTGGACTTGCCCAATGATCGGCAAGCCATTGAGAACAAATGGATCTTTAAGAAGAAGACAGACGCTGATGGTAATGTCACCATCTATAAAGCTTGACTTGTCGCAAAGGATTTCCGACAAATTCAAGGGGTTGACTATGATGAGACCTTCTCACCCGTAGCGATGCTTAAGTCTATTAGAATTATGTTAGCAATTGCCGCTTTTTATGATTATGAGATCTGGCAGATGGACGTCAAAACAACGTTCCTTAACGGGTTTCTTAAGGAAGAGTATATGATGTAACCAGAAGGTTTTGTCGATCCTAAGGATGCTAACAAAGTATGCAAGCTCCAGCGATCCATCTATGGACTGGTGCAAGCATCTCAGAGTTGGAATATACGCTTTGATGAGGTGATCAAAGCTTTTGGTTTCTTACAAACTTATGGAGAAGCTTGTATTTACAAGAAAGTGAGTGGGAGCTCTGTAGCATTTCTAATATTATATGTGGATGACATATTGTTGATTGGAAATGATATAGAATTTCTGGAAAGCATAAAGGGTTATTTGAACAAGAGTTTTTCAATGAAAGACCTGGGTGAAGCCGCTTACATATTGGGCATCAAGATCTATAGAGATAGATCGAGATGTTTGATAGGACTTTCACAAAGCACATACCTTGACAAGATTTTGAAGAAGTTCAAAATGGACCAGTCAAAGAAAGGGTTCTTGCCTGTGTTGCAAGGTGTAAAGTTGAGTAAGACTCAAAGCCTGACCACGGCAGAAGAAAGAGAAAGCATGAAAGTCATCCCCTATGCCTCAGCCATAGGCTCTATAATGTATGCCATGATGTGTACCAGACCTGATGTGTGCCTTGCCATAAGTCTGGTAGGGAGGTACCAAAGTGATCCAGGAGTAGATCACTTGACAGCGGTCAAGAATATCCTTAAGTACCTGAAGAGGACTAAGGACATGTTTCTCATTTATGGAGGTGACGAAGAGCTCGTCGTAAAGGGTTACGTCGATGCTAGCTTCGACACAGATCCGGATGACTCTAGGTCTCAAACCAGATATGTATTTATATTGAATGGTGGAGCAGTCAGTTGGTGCAGTTCCAAGCAAAGGGTCGTAGCGGGATCTACATGTGAAGCGGAATATATAGCTGCTTCGGAAGCAACGCAAGAAGGAGTCTGGATGAAGGAGTTCATATCCGATCTAGGAGTAATACCTAGTGCATCGGATCCAATGACTATCTTATGTGACAACACTGGAGCTATTGCTATTGCCAAGGAGCCCAGGTTTCACAAGAAGACCAAGCACATCAAGCACCGCTTCAACTCCATTCTTAATTACATTAAGGATGGAGACATAGAACTTTGCAAAGTACATACGGATCTGAATGTTGCAGACCCGCTGACTAAACCTCTTCCACGAGCAAAACATGATCAGCACCAGGACTCCATGGGTGTTATATTCATTACAATGTAAAACTAGATTATTGACTCTAGTGCAAGTGGGAGACTGTTGGAAATATGCCCTAGAGGCAATAATAAATTGGTTATTATCATATTTCCTTGCTCATGATAAATGTTTATTATTCATGCTAGAATTGTATTGACCGGAAACTTAAATACATGTGTGGATACATAAACAACACCGTGTCCCTAGTGAGCCTCTACTAGACTAGCTCGTTGATCAAAGAAGGTTAAGGTTTCCTAACCATGGACATGAGTTGTCATTTGATAACGGGATCACATCATTAGGAGAATGATGTGATGGACAAGACCCAACCGTAAGCTTAGCATATGATCATATCACTTAGTTTTGCTATAGCTTTCTTCATGTCAAGTATCTGTTCCTTCGACCATGAGATCATGCTACTCACGGATACTGGAGGAATGCATTGTGTGCTATCAAACATCACTTCATAACTGGGTGATCATAAAGGTACTCTACAGGTATCTCCGATGGTCTCTGTTGGGTTGCATGGATCGAGACTAGGATTTGTCGCTCTGTATCACGGAGAGGTATCTCTAGGCCCTCTCGGTAATACAACATCGTAAAGAGCTTGCAAGCAATGTGGCTAATGAGTTAGTCATGGGATCTTGTATTACGGAACGAGTAAAGAGACTTGCCGGTAACGAGATTGAACTAGGTATGGAGATACCGGCGATCGAATCTCGGGCAAGTAACATATCGCCGGACAAAGGGAATTGCATACGGGATTATCTGAATCCTTGACATTGTGGTTCAACCGATAAAGATCTTCATAGAATATGTAGGAACCAATATGGGCATCTAGGTCCTGCTATTGGTTATTGACCGGAGAGGTGTCTCGGTCATGTCTACAAGATTCTCGAACCCGTAGGGTCGCACGCTTAACGTTCGTTGATGCTAGAGTAATATTGGGATATGTATGTTGATGACCGAATTTTGTTCGGAGTCCCGGATGAGATCCCGGACGTCACGAGGAGTTCCGGAATGGTCCGGAGGTAAAGATTTTTATATGGGAAGTCCTGTTTTGGCTACCGGAAAAGTTCGGGGGCATGCCGGCAATGTACCGGAGGCACCGAAGGGGTTCCGGGGGTCCACTGGAGGGGTCTACCTGCCCCGGGGACCCACATGGGCTGTAGGGGGCGCCCTGGCCAGCATGGGCCAGGCGCACCAGCCCCAATAGGCCCATGCGGCTAGAGGGGTGAAACCCTAGTGGGGAGGGGCGCCCCACTTGCCTTGGGGGGCAAGGCACCCCCCTTGGCCGCTGCCCCCTCCCTTGGAGGAGGGGCCAGGGCCGGCGCCCCCTCCCCCATGCCCCTATATATAGTGGGGAGGGTGGGAGGGCAGCCGCACCCCTCTCCTGGCGCAGCCTCTCCCCCTGTCTACCACCTCCTCGTCTCTGTACGGCTTGGTGAAGCCCTGCCGGAGTAACTCCACCACCATCTCCACCACGCCGTCGTGCTGGTTGAGATCCCATCTACTTCTCCCCCTTCGCTTGCTGGATCAAGGAGGAGAATACGTCACCGAGCCGCACGTGTGCTAAACTCGGAGGTGCCGTCCGTTCGGCGCTAGATCAGTTGGATCGTGATTGGATCGCGAAGAGTACGACTACATCAACCGCGTTTTATACGCTTCCGCTTTTGGTCTACAAGGGTATGTAGACACACTCCCCTCTCATTGCTATGCATCTCCTAGATTAGATCTTGGGTGTTTGTAGGAATTTTTTTGATTTTCATGCAACGTTCCCCATCATTACCTGCATCGGAGGGCCCCGAACCTGGGTACTTCGTGTGTCTTGCACCGCTTGTGCCCGATCTTCCTTCCGGAACCCACAAGCGTCCTCAGGCTCCACCCGCGATAAGCCATCCCATGGCATCTGCCATGAGAACACCACGACAGTTGGTGCCCACCGTGGTGTCGCACGTGGCATCGGCCGAAGTCATGTTTCGGACGAGACCCTTCACTCCCTTCGGTGAGCGCATCATGCACGGCTTGATCAGCCAGCCTACTGCGTTCGGCCGCGCCGGCTGCGGTGCAGCGCCCCGCGCCTGCCCTGCAGGCGGGTCCATCGTCCCCTTCGGTGAGCTGCGCGTCTTCGTCGCGCTCGTCCCCGACAAGTTCCCTGGCGAGGTACTCACCTTCGCCGACTCGCCCCTCCCTGTCGGCTGCGACATCTCCTGCGACGTCGCAGATATCTGCACTCACGTGGAGGCGATGACCACCGGCTCCAGCCACAACACCGGGCGCAACAAGAACAAGGCCGCTGCGGCTGCAGCCCGCGCCAGCCGGGCAGAGCCACTGCGCGCGGTGCTGCAGAACCTGCGCGCCCCCATCACGCCCGATGTCGACCCGGCCGCTGCCGCGGCCGGGCTCGAAGAGACACGCCAACGCCTGCTCGACGAGGCCACGACACTTGCCGCTGCGCAGCACCAGATGGCGTCCGTCCAGCGCGAATATGACATCGCCCACGACCTCACGCCGGCTGCCGATGGGCCTAGCCGGGTCGTTGAGGTGCGTCGCTACGGCGGGGCCCTGGGCCAGCTATTGGGTGCCAATCGGCCCACCTACAGCACCCCCGTCAAGAACATGAGAGCCGCGCAGGAGGCCGCGGCCGAGCTCGAGCACTTGGAGGGCGAAGAGCTGGTGCAGCAGCAGTAGCGCCGCTGCGAACCTGCAGCTGGAGCAGTGGGACCCTGCCCGGGCGCCCGCGTCCGGCTCGTCGTCCCTCGTTCGCGAGATGGACAACCGGCAGCCGGCCGGGGGTCCCAGGAACACACAGCAGACATCTTCCCTACACCCTAGCCGTAGCCGCGGCGGCCGGCACCGGGGCAGCCGGGGCTGGCGCAACCAAACCCCGCCTGCTGTCGACAGCCGGGCGAACGAGCTAGTTGGCAACGATAGCCGCCAGCCGGAACGGCCGCCTCTGCCCGCTCGATGTGCCCAACTGGCCTCCATCGGCGTGGTCGCGCGTCCGGCTGTAACCGACCGGCCGGGGCCTAGCGAGCCCTACGACGGGAATGACGCTCGCCACCGCATCAACCGGCTGGCGTGGTCCCTGGCCATGGAGGAGGAAAGCTCCGTCAGCCCAGCCTACTTCGGGCCGCGCATCCGCGGGGAGCCGTTCCCCAAGGGCTTCACGCTGGCCTGCGACACCCCAAGTACAACGGCGTCACCAAGCCAGAAGATTGGTTGACCGACTACACCACGGCTGTCGGCACCCTCATGCTGCTTGGCTCGGCCCGGACATGGCTGAACAACCTGCCGGCCAACAACATCAATACCTGGCTGGACTTCGAGGAGGCATTTGCGCGCAACTTCACCGGCACGTACAAGCGCCCGGGCCGGCCTTGCCAGCTCTCCATGTGCATCCAGGGCCCACACGAGTCCCTCCGCGACTACCTCATGCGGTGGACGGAGCTGCGCAACTCCTGCGAGGGGGTCCATGAAGTGCAGGTCATCCAGTACTTAACCAAGGGGTGCCGAGACGCCACCCTGCTCAAGCACAAGCTCATCCGCTCCGAACCGAAAACCATGGCGGAGCTCATGGCCAAGGCGGACAAGTACGTCACGGCCGACTCCATGATGCGCGTCCAGGTCCGGCTCGACCCAGCCAGCAAGACGGTCCAGGCCCAGCCGACCGGCTCTCGGCCGGCTGGAGACAACAACCGGCGCCAGCAGAACGACAACAACAAACAAGTGGAAGGGCGAGCAATCGGACGCTCGGTACGGCAGCCGGTACGTCGTGGCTGTCGAGGAGGAGCAGCCGGCCGATCAGGGCGGCAGCCGGTGTCAGCAAACCGGCAAGGCCCCATGGCAGCCCAAGCTCACCTTCGAGCAGATGCTTGACGCGCCGTGCAAGCACCACAACGGCGCGAAGCCGTCCACGCACATGACCCAGCAATGCAGCTGGACTCAACGCCTGATGTGGGGTGACAGTCTTCTGCTTCCGCTGCCTCCGCCTCCCCCGCCGGCTCCAGAAGCCGGCGGCCTCCGCGATGAGACGCGGCCTACATCGTCTTCACCAGTGAGGGTGACGACAAACACAACAACCGCAAGCACCAGCACGAGGTGAACGCCGTCGTCCCTCCGGTCTCCCAGTACATGCATTGGTCTGAGAAGCCCATCACCTGGAGCCGGGAGGACCACCCGGCTATGATGCCCACACCGGGCGGCTACGCCCTCGTCCTCGACCCCACCTTCATCTTTGAGAGACGCACCTGCTGTTTCTCGTGGGTGCTGATCGACGGTGGCAACAACATCAACATCCTCTACCGCGATACGATCATCAAGCTGGGCATCGAGGAGAAGCACCTGCAGCCCAGCCGGACGGTGTTTCACGGCATGGTGCCAGGCCACTCCTGCTCCTTCATCGGCAAGATCCAGCTGGACGTCCTGTTCGGTGCCCAGAGCCACTTCCGCCGCGACACAATCTAGTTCGAGGTGGTGGACCTGAGCAGCCCCTACCACGCGCTCCTGGGCCGGCCCGCGCTCGCCAAGTTCGTGGTGGTGCCCCACTATGCCTACCTGAAGATGAAGATGCCGGGTCCGAAGGGCATCATCACCATAGCCAGCGACTATAAGAAGTCCTTGGAGTGTGCTGCAGCCGGCTCCCGGCTGGCCGAGTCCCTGGTCATCGCTGAAGAAAAGCGCCAGCTCGTAGCCCTGGCTAGCGAGCAGCCAGCCATGCCAACCCCGACCAAGCAGCCGGCCAACGAAGCGGCTTTCCAGCCGTCCAAGGACACCAAGCGGGTCCCACTTGACCTGGCCAACCCTGATTAGTGCGTTGTCGTAGGCACCCGCCTCGATAGTAAATAGGAAGGTGAGCTTGTCGACTTCCTCTGTGAGAATCAGGTCATCTTCGCATGGTCCCCCAAAGACATGCCGGGTGTTCCGAGGAAGTTCGCCGAGCACAAACTCCATGTCCGGCCGGATGCCAAGCCGGTCCGGCAACCGCTCCACCGCTTCTCCGAGGAGAAGCGTAGAACCATTGGTGAAGAGATCGCCCGGCTGCTCACAGCCAGCTTCATCATGGAAGTTTTTCACCCCGAGTGGCTGGCCAACCCAGTCCTCGTGCTGAAGAAGAATGGAACTTGGCGCATGTGTATCGACTACACCAGCCTGAATAAGGCGTGCCCCAAGGACCGTTTTGCTCTGCCCCGGATCGATCAAGTAATCAACTCCACAGCCGGCTGCGAGCTCCTGTCCTTCCTGGACGCCTACTCCGGCTACCACCAGATCCAGCTAGATCCGGCTGACGCCCTCAAGACGTCCTTCATCACGCCGTTTGGGCGTATTGCTACATCACCATGTCGTTCGGCCTAAAGAACGCATGCGCGGCCTTCCAGCGCTGCATGCAAAAGTGCCTCCTGCCGCAGATCGGCAGGAACATGCACGTCAATGTCGACGACATCGTGGTGAAGACCAAGGAGCACCTCACCCTCCTGGACGACCTCAAGGAGACGTTCGCCAACCTGCACCGGTTCTAGATCAAGCTCAACCCAGAGAAGTGTGTGTTTGGCATGCCGGCTGACCAGCTCCTCGGTTTCCTCATCTCGGAGCGCGGCATCGAGGCCAACCCAGAGAAGATCAAGGCGATCGAGCGGATGTGCAAGCCGGCCCAGTTGCGCGATGTCTAGAAGTTCACCGACTGCCTGGCCTCTCTGAGCCGGTTCGTCAGCCGACTCATCTAGAGGGCCCTGCCCCAGTACCAGCTGATGAAGAAGACGACGGAGTTCGACTAGACTCCGTAGGCGGATGAGGCCTTCCGCGACCTCAAGTGCATGCTCTCCACCCCACCCGTCCTGGCCGCGCTGGCTGAGAAGGAGCCCATGTTGATGTACATTGCGGCCACCACTCGCGTGGTCAGCGTGGTGCTGGTTGTGGAGCGCCCTGAGGAGGGCAAGGCGCAGCCGGTCCAGCGGCCTGTGTACTACCTGAGTGAGGTGCTCTCCCTCTGCAAGCAGAACTACCCCCACTACCAGAAGATGTGCTACGGCGTGTACCTAGCCACCAAGAAGCTGAAGCAGTACTTCCAGGAGCACTCCATCATCATGGTGAGCACGGTCCCCCTCAGGGAGATCATCGGCTGCCGGGACGCCACCGGCCGGGTCGCCAAGTGGGCCACTGAGCTGGCTGCCCACACGATCCTCTACGAGCCCCGCACGACCATCAAGTCCCAGGCCCTGGCTGACTTCCTCGTCGACTGGGCGGAGACCCAATACTTGCCTCCGGCTCCCGACTCGACGCACTGGTGCATGCACTTCGATGGCTCAAAGATGCGCACCGGCTTGGGAGCCGGCATCATGCTCTCCTCCCCCAAAGGTGACCGGCTGCGGTACGCGCTGCAGATCCACTTCGCTGCCTCCAACAACGGGGCCGAATATGTAACATCCCCAAATACTAATCACTTTGTTAACCTAGCTAATGTGCCATGTCAGCATATTTTTCATAATTAAAATGCAATGAAAGAAACAATCCAACTCAAATTCAAATTCAAAACACAAGTCAAATTATTATTTCTGCAGACATGGAAACTAAAGTGTTCATAATTTTGCAATTAATCACTAAGTAATTTTCATGGAGAAACCAACATTATTTGAATTAGTGAAATGCCCCTAACCTATTTAAAACAGAGCCAAAACAGCAACATTTAACCCATTTATATTTAAACCAAATTCAAATGAATTCAAATAACCCTCAAACTTTTTTTGGCAGTGCCAGATATTGCAACGTAATTATTGTGGCAAGCTGCACATTTTACAAAAGTCTTGGTGCAAAAACTAAATACGAAACAGTAGATAAAAGAGTAAAAGAAAAGAAAATGCATTACTGTGCACTGGAGGCCTAGTGCTACAGTAACACAACCCAAGCCCACCACATGCCTTTCTTCCTTCTCTGTATAGAGAGGAGGCAGAGCCTGTGCATGTCGGGCATCCGTGCCGCCATGGCCACTGTGGCCGTCGTGTCGACCATCCGACGAGCCCCCGAGGCGTATAAGGCCCTCCCAGACGCATGAGACAAACCCTAGGCCACTCGTTCTTCCTCCCTCACTCGTCCCCTTCCATTTTCTTCGTTCCCGAGCTCGAGGTCACCGCACCACCGTCGTCCACGCGCTCCGAAGCCTTCCCTCGTCACGCCAAGATGTCCAGGCGCTCCCTCGTCGTCGACTCCTTCGCCTACGTGCATCAGTTCGAGTTGGGGCGCACCAGAAGCTCGCCATCGCCGCCATCTTCGCCCACGTCCGCCACATCTTGCCGTCAAGTCCGTTGCATTCCGACCGCCCCGCGCCTCCTAACCATGTCTACAAGCTCCGGGGTGAGCTTCTCCCCCGATTCCCCTGTTTTTCCCCTTCGATCCGTGCCTTTTTATGCCGTGGATCGCCATGGACCGAGCTCCTGAGAGTTTCCGCGTACGTGTGCGTGCGTGCTTGCTGCTGCTCTCGCTGCTCTGCTGCTGCGCTGCGCTGCCGCTGCCGCTACTCTGCGGCGTGCTGCTGCTGGCCATGGCCAAGGCCATGGCCGAGCGGCCATGCGTGTGTGCGTGATGTGTGCGTGTTGTGTGTGTATGTGTGTGTGCGTGTGTCTGTGCTGTGTATTAGTGTATAGTTTAGGACTAGATTAGGAATTTAATTAGTCCAATATGCCAATGACAAGCAGGACCCACTGTTAGATTAAAATAAATAGATCAAGTTAAAATATCTGAGACAATGACAATTGGGTCTCACTGACACTGTTCATCAGTGGACCAGTCAATGTTGACTGGGTCAACTAGGCCCTCTGGCCCCACATGTCATGCACATGCACACATTGCTGGGTACACTTCTGTGTACCCATAGCAATTTATCTGTTTATTAATTTGAATTAAAATTAATTCCAGAAATTCCAGAAATTGTTTAAAACTTTGTAAATTCATAGAAAATAATTCGTAACTCGGATGAAAATAATTTATATATGACAAATGATCAGAAAAATAAGACGAATCCGAATATGCCATCCATATACCTGTCACATGCCTCCAACACTGCAAACATGGAACCTTCCCCTTCGGATCGTCTGTCCGATAATTGCCTAAAGCCAGGAAAATATTCCCAGATGTTTTCCCGCTCTGTCTGTAACGCTTAGCACCGCATTAGGTCACCCCCAGCATAGCATATTGCCATGTCATGCCTTGTGATGCTTTTGTTTGCTTTATATTTACTGTTTCTTCCCCCTCTTCTCTCCGGTAGACCCCGAGTACGACTACGTCGTCGACGACCCGTCCTTCTCAGCAGAGCTTCCAGGCAAGCAAAAACCCCTTGATCATTCATATATCGCCCATTCTTTCTCTCTCGTGCTTGCATTAGATTTTGCTAATGTGTTCGATAGCTCCTATTATGATGCATAGCCTATTTTTGTAACCTGTTGTTGATATTTTACCTGCTGTCCTATATGCTTAGTATAGGCTGGTTAGTGATCCATCAGTGGCCCCACACTCTTGTCCGTGTTGCCCTGTTTGCTACCGGATGACTCGATCAATGTGATCGACGTGCAGAGACCGAATGCACCACCAGCACCCCCTTAGTTGTATGACTCTGTAGAGCTACTATCGAGTGCCGAGGGTGATACCTCGTATCTCACTTCTGATGATATCTCTGTAGCGTAGCTAATCGGTTGTGGATTACCGAGGGTGATTCCTCTTTCTCCACCTCCGATGAAGCCTCTGTTGTGCAGCCCCTCAAGCGTGAACCCATCGAGGGTGATTCCTCTAAGCTCACCTTGACGGATACATCGAGTGGGAATCCATCGAGGGTGATTCCTCGGATTTCCCCCTTGATGTTACGGACACACTGTTACCTTTACATGTTCCCCATTTACTGTTTCTGTGGGACTGAAGGGACAGGCGGTACCACCCCGGTAGAGGTGGACCTGAGTTCCCGAAAGTCTCTTGTGAAGTCGGGTTGACCTGGAGGGTACCCACGAGATAATTACGCGGCACGGCCGGGCAGGCAGACCGCCCTAGAGAGGGATGGGCCTGGCCCTTGCCGTATGTCCGCGAGATGGGGCGACAGGAGCACTGATCGTCTCCGCGAGCTCCCAATACACTAACGGTTTGGATATGTGATCTGAGTAGGCCTCTGGCCTTTTCGCACTAACCACCACGCGAGATAAGTTATGGGCACTCTGCGTCGTACGATTCTCACGAAAGCTCTGTCAGACGTCCAGTTCAGCATTGCGGCACGGCTGGGCCGGCGCCATCCAGGATAGAGGTGGTGCCTGGGTCCGCCCTGCGCGCAACGACCCAGAGCGCTTAGGATGATTGGCCCATGACCCCTTTGCGCTTAGGATGTAGACCGACGGGGACCTCTCCGTGGAGCCTAGGTAGGACTACGGCGTGTCGATCAGCCGAGGCCGGGCATGACCAGGAAAAGTGTGTCCGGCCGGAGTTAATCGAGCGTGTTGGGTAAGTTGGTGCACCCCTGCAGGGAAGTTATCTATTCAAATAGCCGTGTCCACGGTAACAGGACGCTCGGAGTTGTATCCCGATCTACTACAACTAGAACTGGATACATGTGACACTAAACTGATATGATGGCTCTCTCGCGGGGTAGATGAGGAAGGATCTCTGGGCTTTGCTAATATATACTTATTACTTTATAATATGTTGCTCTACTCTCTTCTGATGCTGCAAGATGCTAGTCTTCGATAGGCTAGGCCTTACCCCTCTATTCTGGCATTTCTGCAGTATAGTCCACAGATACAGCCCCTTCCCTTTGATACCGATGCATACTTAGCATAGATCTGATGTAAGTCTTGCGAGTACTTTGGATGAGTACTCATGGCTGCTTTGCTACCTCTTTTCCCCCTACCCGATTGTTGCGATCAGATGACGGAGTCCCGGAGACAGCTGATCCCGCCGATGACTACTACTACCCCGACGGAGCCTACTACTATGTGGATACCGATGACCAGGAGTAGTTCGGAGGCTCCCAGGCAGGAGGCCTACGCCTTTTCGATCTAGATGTCGTTGTTTTGCACAACCTTCTTAAGGCAAACTTGTTTAGTTATGTCTGTACTCAGATATTGCTACTTCCACTGACTTATGTATTCGAGCCTTCGTGGCCTGGCTTGTAATATAAAGTTGTATGACTTTAATTTGTGTCTAGAGTAGTGTTGTGATATCTTCCCGTGAGTCTCTGATCTTGATCGTGCGCATTTGCGTGTATGATTAGTGCACGGTCGAGTCGGGGGCATCACAGAATACGAGGCCCTTGTCCACGGCCTTCGGCTGGCCAAGGCACTACTGCAGGAATGCCTAGTAGTGGTGGGCACAAAAACGCTAGCAGTGGTGGGCCAGGCTGCCAGGGGCGCCCGCCACCGACCTCCCGCCACTGCTATAACCCCATGAGTGGCGGGCGCCTACCCGCCACTGGTAGAGCACTTGCAGTGGCGGGCGATGCGTCCTCGCTCGCCACTACTTGTTCATGTTGCAATGGCGGGCGTATTAGAGCGCCCGCCACTGAAAGCTTACGCATGCGAATTAAAAAATTTGCAACCACGGCAACAATTGTGCTGCCATGGCTGCATTTTGCATAAATCCAATTTAAGAAATTCAATAGTAGAAGGAAATAAAGCACGCATTGTAAGCTTAGGCATGCAAGTTCAATAGGTAATTAGTACTCTTCATAACAACTACTAACACTTCAGTTAACAAACTAACATCAAAGTATCACAAGCATCTTAACTAAGTAACTAAGAGTTCATCGGCTTGGAGATATTTGACTTGGACCTTATTTCTATATAAGGTCTACAACAACCATCATCTGGAAGTTGTTGTTCCTCCTTATCATGATGACCACTGCTGTGTCAACCCTTAGTCGTCTCTTTCCCTTCTGGAATTCCCACCAGCCGACTTCATAGAACGATATGCGGCCGTCTGTGTCCTGTCCTGTATTGAACGCTGGTGATAGGACCTGCTGCTCCAAGGCATACTCCGGCCATGCTGGCAGCAGGGATGTCCTCGCCAGAAGTCATCTTCATAGGTAATTTCTATGATCACCATGATTAAAAGCAAAACAGAGCACGCAATATTAGACATCTCGCCATTTAGTGTGACGAACAAAAAAGAGAAAAGAAACAAAACATACCATGGTGTGTTTGACGATGTTGGTCGGAGTAAAACGGTGCACAAATGGCCTCCCCAAGTAGTGCACACTTGATGGTAGGATCGCGATGAGATTGGCCTTCTCATCCTCAGTAAGCTCTTTCATTCTCTGAGAGGAAATTGCAAAATTGTATGGATCATCATCGTGATCATCTCCGCTACCCTCATCATCTTCCTCATCCTCATCCTCATCCTCATGCTCCTGGCTATCGTCGTCCTGGCTAGCATCATCATCATCTTGGCTCTCATCATCATCATCATCATCATCATCCTCATCCTCATCCTGGCTATCCTCATCATCATCTTCATCAAGCTCATCATCTTGGTCGGAGAAATACTTAATCCTTAACTTGTTGACCACTTTCTTCAAGTAAAAGCCTATGTACTCTCCCCCGGTGAACTTATTATTTGAAATGTACTTGTTCCATCCATCGCCTCCTATGATGGTTTTATCCTTTTGTTTACAAACGTCAATTCTGTATGATTGTCCTTGACCATCCGAAAAGTTGAAACTGTCACCGATTAAATTATTGTATTGGACCCTTCCGTTGCATGGGATACAGTATGTAACAATTAAGAATAATGTAGTTAATAATTAATGGTATGCACAGTACAAGAATTCAGCAAATGGTTAGAATTGAATGATAAACATTGTTACCACTGATTTTTCGAATCCCTGCCTCAAGAAGAGCCCGAATTCTACCGCATGGTATAAACTATCCCTAGAGGGATTTTTGCAGACATTGCAGACCTTACACACCATGATCCCCTCCTTCAAGAAGTTAAACACTGTTATCATTGGTGCTATGTCTTGAAAGAAATATTGAGAAGCGGCATAAAAAATCGGCAGGAAAAAATGTCATCACGATGAGGTATGATCACAGATTACCAACACTGCTACAACTAGGTAGTACGACTATATATATAAGCAGGTTTATCACGAAGTCACGGACATATATAGTACGCCATAGCAAGTTTCTTAAGTACTACATTAAAGATTCAAACATCTGAAGCACGGAGTTATACGACTAGCCACGGTGGAGAGATCAACTCCTAATCTAAGTCAACGTCAGAGCTGAAGTCATCATCCTCGTCGGAGGACTCCTCGACGAGATCATCCCAGTCTATCGGGTCATCCTCGGTATCCTTCTGGTTGCGTGTCGTCATCAGCAACGCCTCGTTAATGGCGTACAGATGCGGATCCTCCCAAAGATACCGTTCCACCAAGGGATCGGTGCGCTGACGTTCACGGGCCCTAATGAGCGTCTTGGCCTTCAGGTGGTCCTGCTCCTCGTCCTTGGAGACTATACTCATGTTAGGAGGCGCTATCTGACTCGCGCGTCAAGCATCCTGAGGAAAGTTGAGCTGGGCCCTTGGCCCCTGGTACTTGAGCGCCATGGCATCGTAAGCGCGCGCCGCTTCCTCGGCGAAGTCGAACGTGCTGAGCCATTATTTCTTGCCAGTGACGGGGTTTTGGATTTGGGCGCCCCACTTCCCCCAGGGCCTCTGGAAAACACCACGGTACCTGCCGTTGTCCGCCATTTCGGGAAAAAATGACCTAGAACATGCAGATAAATAAATTTGGCAAAAGAACTAAAGAAATCTACTACAACACAATATGAATTAAAAAACAATAATTTTTTTGGCATGACCTCTGCATAAAAATGGACACATTAAGTGCTAGAAATTTGGCGAAACGGAAATAAATCAACATTTCACCAAAACTTTAGCACTTATAGTATGAATCCTTGTAAAGAAATGAAGACATGTACTACAGCACAATATGAATTAAAAATAAAGAATTTTTTTGGCATGACCTCTGCATAAAAATGGAGACATTAAGTGCTAGAAATTTGGCGAAACAGAAATAAATCAACGTTTCGCCAAAACTTTAGCAATTATAATATGAATCCCTGTAAAGAAATGAAGACATCTACTACAACACAATATGAATTAAAAATAAACAAAGAAATTTGGCATGACCGCTGCATAAAAATGGACACATTAAGTGCTAGAAATATGGCGAAACGGAAATTAATCAACGTTTCGCCAAAACTTTAGCGCTTATAGTATGTATACAAGGAACTGAAGACATCTACTACCACATATTATTGAACTCAGTATGAACAGAAATAATATGATATATATGCGAGACTATATAATTGACCTCTAATATGAACAAATTGGTTTTCCTCGTTGATGGTTACGTATGAGGCTGCTGCAACTATAATTGTTTTGATGTGTGCCTTTAACGAATATGAACAAATTGAACTATAGAACTAGAAACTACAACTATAATTGAACTCTAGTATGAACAAACTACAACTAAAACTATATAGAACTAGAAACGTATGTGGCTGCTGCAACTAGAAACTACAACTATAGCAATACCCTAACCCTAACCCTAGTCGAACGTGGTTGCTGCTGCGGCCACAGCCGCGGCTGTCCGTGTGCGCGTGGCGGCCGCGGCCGCGGACGGCGACGAGGAAAGCCGGAAAGGGAGGCGATGTATTACCGGCCGGAGTGGACGGCGACGGGGCAGATCGTCGGCGAGGGCGTACGGGGCAGCGGATCGAGGGCGAGGGCGACGCGTGGTGGAGGGCTAGTGTGGCGCCGAGTACGGCAAGGCCGACGGCGGCAGCAGACGGCAACGGCGACTACAGCAGCATGGATGAGCCGACGACGACGACGACGAGAGCAAGATTGGGAAGAGTGAGAGTGAGAGTGAAGTGGGGTAGCTAGGAGAGGGGGTGCGCTCATGTACGAGGGTCGATTGAGTTCGTCGTGTGCGACGGGCGCGCCAAGCCTCCCGCCACTGCTACTTTGGGGTGGGGTGGCAAAGTCGACTCGATTTGGGTCAGACCAGACAACTAACTTAGCTATGGCGGGTAGGGACTTATGCCCACCGCAGCTAATATAGGTATAAAATTTATTTTTTTGGCGCCGGTTGCAGGCACTAAACTGTGACGGGCCCGACCGAGCGCCCGCCACTGTTGCCTTCAAGCACAGTGGCGAGCGGGACTATGCACCCGCCACTGCTCGCCTTCTTCACGTGGCCATACTCAGCGGTCCTTATTTGTGGCGGGTAGTGTACTGCGCCCGCCACTATTACACCTGTAGCTCTGGCAGTTGCGTTTTGTCACCCGCCACTGCTAATTTTGCTAACTAGCTGTGGCGGGTGCCCTGCTGCGCCCGCCACTTATTTGGGTTTACCTATGCTACTTGTGAACTGCGTTGGGATTTCCTCGAAGAGGAGAGGATGATGCAGTATAGTAGAGATAAGTATTTCCCTCAGTTAAGAACCAAGGTTATCAATCGAGTAGGAGAACCACATAGAACCTCGTTAGCAGCACCTACACACACAAAAGCAAACACTTGCACCCAACACAAATAAGAGGGTTGTCAATCCCCTTAGCGGTTATTTGCAAGGATTAACTCTGATAGTGATAGATAGAAAAGTAAATTGCAAAAGAAAATAAAAGTAAATAAATTGCAGCACGGTATTTTTGGATTTTAATATGTGATAAAAGTAGACCCGGGGGCCATAGTTTTCACTAGAGGCTTCTCTCTCGAACACATAGCATACGGTGGGTAAACAAATTACTGTTGGGCAATTGATAGAAAAGCACATAGTTATGACGATATTCAAGGCAATGATTGATACGTCTCCAATGTATCTATAATTTTTTATTGTTCCATGCTATTATATTATAAATCTTGGATGTTTTTATATGCATTTACAGCAATTATATATCATTTTTGGTGACTAACCTATTAACTTAGTGCCCAATGTCAGTTGCAGTTTTCTGCCCTGTTTTTGTTTTACAGAAAATCAATACCAAACGAAGTCCAAATGCCACGAAACTTTTTGGAGATTTTTTTCTGGACAAGATAAACACTAGCAGCTTCGGGAGAAGATCAGATGCCAGAGGAGGTTGCCACGAGCCACCAGGGCGTGCCTGGGGGGCAGGCGCTCCCTGGTGCCTCGTGGGCCCACCCCAGCTCCGTTTGACCAAATTCCACCACTATAAATTCAGGAAAAATCAGAAACCCTCAGGGGAGTCCACCAAATACTTTTTCCGCCGCCGCAAGTTTCTATTCTCGAGAGATCCCATCTGGAGGCCTTCTCCGGTACACCGCCGGAGGGGGAATCGGTCACGGAGGGGCTCTACATCAACCTTGCTGCCCTTCTGATGATGCGTGAGTAGTTTACCACAGACCTTCGGGTCCATAGTTAGTAGCTAGATGGCTTCTTCTCTCTTTTTGATCTTCAATACAATGTTCTCCTCGATGTTCTTGGAGTTCTATCAGATGTAATCACTTTTTGTGGTGTGTTTGTTGGGATCCGATGAATTGTGAGTTTATGATCAGATTATCCATGAATATTATTTGAGTCTTTGCTGCACTCTTTTATGCATGATTATTATAGCCTCGTATTTCTTCTCCGATCTATTGATTTGGTTTGGCCAACTGAGTTGATTTATCTTGCCATGGGAAGAGGTGCTTTGTAATGGGTTCGATCTTGCGGTGTTCAATCCCAGTGACAGAAAGGGACATGACACGTATGTGTCATTGCTATTAAGGGTAAAAATATGGGGTTTATTCATACATGAGTTTATCTTGTCTACATCATGTCATCATTCTTAAGGCGTTACTCCGTTCTTTATGGACTTAATACACTAGATGCATGCTGGATAGCGGTCTATGTGTGGAGTAATAGTAGTAGATGCAGGCAGGAGTCGGTCTACTTGTCTCGGACGTGATGCCTATATACATGATCATTGCCTTGGATATCGTCGTGATTATTTGCTTTTCTATCAATTGCCCAACAGTAATTTGTCTACCCACCGTATGCTATTTCCTCGGGAGAAGCCTCTAGTGAAAGCTATGGCCCCCGAGTCTATCTAAATCATATTACTAAAACCCTAAATATATTGCTGCCATTTTCTTTTATTTATTTTATTTTGTATTTTTGTTTCAATCTATCTATCTATCACATACAATTTAATCTTGCAATTGACCGCCGAGGGATTGACAACCCTTCGTTTGCATTGGGTGCAAGGATTTGTTGTTTGTGTGCAGGTGCTGCTAACGAGGTGTTGCGTGATTCTCCTACTGGTTCGATAACCTTGGTTTCATAACTGAGGGAAATACTTATCTCTACTATGCTGCATCATCCCTTCCTCTTCGGGGAAAATACCAACGCAAGCTACAAGTAGCAATGATCATGTATATAGGCATCACGTCCGAGACAAGTAGACCGACTCCTACGTGCATCTACTACTTTTACTCCACCCATCGACCGCTATCCAACATGCATCTAGGGTATTAAGTATAAAACAGAGTAACGCCTTAAGCAAGATGACATGATGTAGACAAAGTAAACTCATGCAATATGAATAAACCCCATCTTTTTATCCTTTATGGCAACAATACAAATATGTGTCTTGTCCCTTTCTGTCACTGGGATATAGAACACCGCAAGATTGAACCCATCACAAAGCACCTCTCCCATTGCAAGATAAATCAATCTAGTTGGCCAAACCAAACGGATAGATTAGAGAGAAATACAAAGCTATAACAATCATGCATAAAAGAGTTCAGAGAAGACTCAAATATTTCTCATGAATAATCTGATCATAAACCCACAATTCATCAGATCCCAACAAACACACCGCAAAAGAAGATTACATCGAATAGAACTCCAAGAACATCGAGGAGAACATGGTATTGAAGATCAAAGAGAGAGAAGAAGCCATCTAGCTACTAGCTATGGACCCATAGGTCTGTGGTAAACTACACACACATCATCGGAAGGGCAGCAAGGTTGATGTAGAATCCCTCCGTGATCGATTCCCCCTCCGGCAGAGTACCGAAAAAGGCTTCCAGATGGGATCGCGGAAGAACAGAGGCTTGCGGCGGCGGAAAGGTTTTCTCTTCTGTCTTTCTGGTATATTGGGAATATTTGGGAATTTATAGCGATGGAATTAGGTCAGGAGGTGCCACGAGGGGCCCACAAGCCTGGGGGGGCGCGCCTACCCCCCTGGGCGCACCCTCCGGGCTTGCCGCCTCCTCATGACTCATCTGGTCTTCTCCCGAAGCTTCTAGGGTCCCTTCTGGTCCAGGAATAATTAGTCCAAAGTTTTTTCTTTGTTTGGACTCAGTTTGATAATGATTTTCTGAAAAGGCAAAAACAGGCAAAAAACAGCTACTGGCACTGGGCACTAGGTTAATAGGTTAGTCCCAAAAAATGAGATATAATTGCATAATAAACATCCAAGATTGATACTATAATAGCATGGAACAATCAAAAATTATAGATACGTTGGAGACGTATCAACCTATAAGGCTTTTCCCAGTAGTGAGGAAATCGGCATCCGACGCATCCTTTGCTACGGCGACTCCGACCTGGTGGTGCAGCATGTCTCTAGCGAGTGGGACACCAGGGATGCCAACATGGCCAGCTACCGCTTCCTGGTCCAATAGATGACCGGCAGCTTTGAGGGCTGCGAGTTCCACCACGTCCCTCGAGCCGAAAACGAGGCGGCCGACACGCTGGCCAAAATCGGCTCCACCCGGCAGGCGATCCCAGCCGGCGTCTCCCTCGAGCATCTGCACAAACCCTCCATCAAGTCATCTCCTGACTCGGAGTCCATCTTCGTCCCAGCCGACTCGACGGTTCCCACCTCCAGCTCGGGGACTGCCGGCTCCGGCCCGCCGCGTGCCGGCTCCAACCCGCCGCCTCCCAACCCAACCGGCCCCGTGGAAGCTGTCGTCCTAACCATGGTAGAGGCACCCTCCTAGGCACAGCCAATCTTGAATTATCTGGTGGACGACGAGCTCCCCGACGACGAGGTCGTGGCCCGACAGATCAAGCGTCGGGCTCTGGCCTACACCATCATCAATCACGAGCTCGTCAAGCGCAGCACAATCGGCGTGTTCCAACGCTGCATCGAGCCGGCCAAAGGCATCGAGATCCTTAAAGACATCCACCAGGGCGAGTGCGAGCACCACATCGCCTCAAGGTCCCTCGTGGCGAAAGCTTTCCTCCACGGTTTCTAGTGGCCAACAGCTCTGAAGGACGCCGAGCAGCTGGTCCTCAAGTGTAACGGCTGTCAGTGTTTCAGCACGCAGAGCCACCAGCCGGCTACGGCCCTCAAGACCATCCCCATCACGTGGCCCTTTGCCGTCTGGGGCCTCGACATGGTGGGACCATTCAATATAGCTCGAGGCGGCATGACGCACCTGCTGGTGGCCGTCGACAAGTTTACCAAGTGGATCGAGGCCAGGCCGATCAAGAAGCTGGATGGCCCCACAGCCGTCACGTTCATCAAAGATATCACTGTCTGCTTCGGCGTCCCCCACAGCATCATCATTGACGACGGCACCAACTTCGCCAAAGGCGCGCTGGCTCGTTTCTGCTTTGCCTCCGGCATCCGGCTCGACATGGCATCCGTTGCACACCCCCAGTCAAACGGCAATGCGGAGCGGGCGAACGGCTTGATCCTAGCTGGCATCAAGCCCCGGCTCGTCGAACCGCTAGAGCGCTCAACCGACTGCTGGATCGACGAGCTGTCGGCTGTGCTCTGGAGCCTCAGGACCACTCCCAACCAGTCAACCGGCTTCACCCCTTTCTTCCTTGTCTACGGGGCCGAGGCGATCATCTCCACAGACATCGAGTTTGACTGGCATCGCTTCACCCTGTACACGGAGGCAGAAGCAAAGGAGGCGCATGAAGATGGGTCGATCTGCTAGAGGAGGCGCGCCTGCTGGCCCTGAGCCGGTCGGCCATATACCAGCAGGGCCTGTGTGGCTACCACAGCAAGAAGATCCGCCCTCTCGCATTCTGAGAGGGCGACCTCGTGCTCCGGCTGGTCCAGCGGACAACCGGCCAGCACAAGCTATCCTCCCCTTGGGAGGGCCCCTTCATCATCAGCAAGGCTCTGCGCAACAACGCGTACTACCTCATCGACACGCAGAAGGCAAACAAGCGCAAGAGGGACGCCTCCGGCGAGGAGACGGAGCGCCCCTGGAACGCAGAACTCCTCCGCCCATTTTACAGTTGAACCAGTGTATGTATGTATCGCAACCTTTTGGTATTAATGAAAGCAGCAGGTCCCTCGAACAACACTCGGGGCTACCTTTTCATCTCTATCGAGCAACTTACATGCCTCATTACATTTTATCTTTCCCCCGAGTCGGCAAGACCGGCTCGGGGGCTCGCCGGCCCGCCCGTGCGTGTTTATACTGCATTTTTTCTCTCCTCCGGGGTCGACTGGTCCTGCTCGGGGGCTCGCCGGCTAGCCCATGCCCACCTTTCCTATAGCCGGCTTAGTAGTGTGCACAGGTGCCTAGACCCTCTGTTCGTCTCCAGCTACAGACCGCAACCCAGCTGTCCGGCTGCAAGAGCTAAAGGTCGAAAGTGTTGGGGAACGTTGCATGGGAAACAAAAATTTTCCTACGCACACACAAGATCTATCCATGGTGATGAGCATCTACGATAGGGAGAGTGAATCTACATACCCTTGTAGATCGCTAAGCGGAAGCGTTAATAAACGCGGTTGATGTAGTCGAACGTCTTCGCGATCCAAATCGCCGAGCATCGCGCGATCCAATCACGATCCTTCCGATCTAGTGCCGAACGGACGGCACCTCCGCGTTCAACACACGTACGGCTTGATGACGCCTTCACCTCCTCGATCCAGCGAGCGATGGTGAAGTAGTGGTTGAGTTCCAGCAGCACGACGGCGTGGTGATGGTGGTGAGGAACAATCTCTGCAGGGCTTCGCCAAGCACTACGGAGATTATGACGGAGGAACTAGAGGGTTAGGGTTGCCGCACACGGCTTGGGGAAATCTTAATGTATCCCGTGTGCTAGCCCTGCCCCTCTATTTATATGTTGAGCCTTGGGGTCTAAACTTGGAGTAAAAGTCTCTTCTAAGTCGGTTTTGCCCGCACAAGGTCGGTTTGGCCCGCAGGAAAAGAGTCCAACTCGGATCCCTGCCGAACCGTGCACAGCCGCGCACAAGCGGTAGTACCGCTCACAAGCGGTAGTACCGCTTGGGCGGTAGTACCGCTTCACACAAGCGGTAGTACCGCTCGGGCGGTAGTACCGCTTCACACAAGCGGTAGTACCGCTTACGCGGCAGCAAAACTACTTTTTGCACTTTCCAATACCTTGTGGGCTTTTATCCCTTGGCCCATATAAAGTGTTCTCGCACCCGAACACTTCGGTAAACATCCGGAACCCCTTCCGGTGAACTCCGGAACTCTTCCGGAGATCAAAACACTATTATCACATATATCAATCTTTACCTCCGGACTCTTCCGGAGATCCTCGTCATGTCCGGGATCTTATCCGGGACTCCGAACAACTTTCGGTCACCAACATAACAACTCAATTATACTAATCGTCACCAAACGTTAAGTGTGTAGACCCTGCGGGTTCGAGAACTATGTAGACATGACCGAGACACCTCTACGGCCAATAACCAATAGCGGGACCTGGATGCCCATATTGGCTCCTACATATTCTACGAAGATCTTTTATCGGTCGAACCTCTATGTCAAGGATTCAGTTAATCCCGTATGCTGTTCCCTTTGTTCTTCGGTATGTTACTTGCCCGAGATTCGATCGTCGGTATCACTATACCTAGTTCAATCTCGTTACCGGCAAGTCTCTTTACTCGTTCCGTAATACAAGATCTCGTGGCTAACACTTTAGTCACATTGCTTGCAAGGCTCATTGTGATGTTGTATTACCGAGTGGGCCCTGAGATACCTCTCCGTCATACGGAGTAACAAATCCCAGTCTTGATCCATGCCAACCCAACAGACACCCTCGGAGATACCTGTAGAGCACCTTTATAGTCACCCAGTTACGTTGCGACGTTTGATACACACAAGGTATTCCTCCGGTGTCAGTGAGTTGCATGATCTCATGGTCAAAGGAACAGATACTTGACATGCAGAAAACAATAGCAATAAACTGACACGATCAAATGCTACGTTTACAGTTTGGGTCTTGTCCATCACATCATTCTCCTAATGATGTGATCCCGTTATCAAATGACATCTCATGTCAATGGCTAGGAAACCTTAACCATCTTTGATCAACGAGCTAGTCAACTAGAGGCTTACTAGGGACACAGTGTTGTCTATGTACCCACACATGTATTTGAGTTTCCAATCAATACAATTATAGCATGGATAATAAACGATTATCATGAACAAGGAAATATAATAATAACCAATTTATTATTGCCTCTAGGGCATATTTCCAACAGTCTCCCACTTGCACTAGAGTCAATAATCTAGTTCACATCACTATGTGATTTACATTGTATTGAATCGAACACCCATGCAGTTCTGGTGTTGTTCATGTTTAGCCCTTGGAAGAGGTTTAGTCATCGGATCTGCAACATTCAGATCTGTGTGTACTTTGCAAATATTTATGTCGTCCTCCTTGATGTAATCGCGGATGGAATTGAAACGTCGCTTTATGTGTCTGGTCCTCTTGTGAAATCTTGGTTCCTTGGCTAGAGCAATGGCACCAGTATTATCACAAAACAGAGTCATTGGGTTAAGTGCACTAGGCACTACTCCAAGATCTGTCATGAACTCCTTCATCCAGACACCTTCCTTCGCCGCCTCCGAGGCAGCGATGTACTCCGCTTCGCATGTAGAATCTGCTACCACGCTTTGCTTGGAACTGCACCAGCTAACCGCACCCCCATTAAGAATAAATACGTATCCGGTTTGCGACTTAGAGTCATCCGGATCAGTGTCAAAGCTTGCATCGACGTAACCCTTTACGACGAGCTCTTGATCACCTCCATAAACGAGAAACATGTCCTTAGTCCTTTTCAGGTACTTCAGGATATTCTTGACCGCCGTCCAGTGTTCAATTCCTGGATCACTTTGAAACCTTCCGACCATACTTATGGCAAGGCTGACATCGGGTCTTGTGCACAGCATTGCATACATGATAGAGCCTATGGCCGAAGCATAAGGGATGACACTCATCTTTTCTCTATCTTCTGCAGTCACTGGGCATTGAGTCTTACTCAACTTCACACCTTGCAAAACAGGCAAGAACCCCTTCTTGGACTGATCCATTTTGAACTTCTTCAAAATCTTATCAAGGTATGTGCTTTGTGAAAGTCCTATTAAGCGTCTTGATCTATCTCTATAGATCTTGATGCCTAATATGAAAGCAGCTTCTCCTAGGTCCTTCATTGAAAAACTCTTGTTCAAATATTCCTTTACGCTTTCCAGCATTTCTATATTGTTTCCAATCAGCAATATGTCATCCACATATAATATTAGAAACGCTATAGAGCTCCGACTCACTTTCTTGTAAATACAAGCTTCTCCGTAAACTTGTATAAACTCGAACGCTTTGATCACCTCATCAAAACGAAGATTCCAACTCCGAGATGCTTGCACCAGTCCATAAATGGATCGCTGGAGTTTGCAAACTTTGTCAGCATTCTCTGGATCGACAAAACCTTCTGGTTGCATCATATACAACTCTTCCTTAAGGTAACCGTTAAGGAACGCTGTTTTGACATCCATCTGCCAAATTTCATAATCGAAAAAGGCAGCTATTGCTAACATGATTCTGACGGACTTAAGCATCGCTACGGGTGAGAAGGTCTCATCGTAGTCAACTCCTTGAACTTGTGAAAAACCCTTTGCCACAAGTCAAGCTTTATAGACGGTGACATTACCGTCCGCGTCCGTCTTCCTCTTAAAGATCCATTTGTTCTGAATGGCCTTACGCCCTTCAGGTAATACTTCCAAAGTCCATACTTTGTTTTCATACATGGATCCCATCTCGGATTTCATGGCCTCTAACCACTTCTCGGAATCCGGGCTCATCATCGCTTCTCCATAGCTCGTAGGTTCATCGTTGTCTAACAACATGATGTCTAAGACAGGGTTGCCGTACCACTCGGGAGCAGTACGCGTCCTTGTCGACCTACGAGGTTCGATAGCAACTTGATCCAAAGCTTCATGATCATCATCATTAACTTCCTCTTCAGCTAATGTAGGCTCCACAGAAACAACTTTTTGTGTTGCGCTACTCTCAGGTTGAAGTAAAGGTTCAACAACCTCATCAAGTTCTATCTTCCTCCCACTCAATTCTTTCGAGAGAAACTCTTTCTCAAGAAATGTTCCGTTTTTAGCGACAAACACTTTGCCTTCGGATCTGAGGTAGAAGGTATACCCAACTGTCTCTTTTGGGTATCCTATGAAGACGCATTTCTCCGCTTTGGGTTCCAGCTTTTCAGGCTGAAGCTTTTTGACATAAGCATCACATCCCCAAACTTTAAGAAACGACAGCTTTGGCTTCTTGCCAAACCAAAGTTCATATGGCGTCGTCTCAACGGATTTCGATGGTGCCCTATTTAAAGTGAATGCAGCTGTCTCTAATGCATAACCCCAAAACGATAGTGGCAAATCGGCAAGAGACATCATAGATCGCACCATATCCAATAAGGTTCGATTACGACGTTCGGACACACCATTACGCTGTGGTGTTCCAGGCGGTGTCAATTGTGAAACAATTCCACACTGTCTTAAGTGACTGCCAAACTCATAACTCAGATATTCTCCTCCTCGATCAGATCGTAGGAATTTAATCTTCTTGTTACGATGATTCTCAACTTCACTCTGAAATTGTTTGAACTTTTCAAATGTTTCAGACTTGTGTTTCATTAAGTAAATATACCCATATCTACTTAAGTCATCAATGAAGGTGAGAAAATAACGATAACCACCGCGCGCCTCAATACTCATCGGACCACACACATCAGTATGTATGATTTCCAATAAGTCACTTGCCCGTTCCATTGTTCCAGAGAACGGCGTTTTAGTCATCTTGCCTATGAGGCATGGCTCACATGTGTCAAGTGATTCAAAATCAAGTGACTCCAAAAGTCCATCAGCATGGAGCTTCCTCATGCGTTTTACGCCAATATGACCTAAACGGCGGTGCCACAAGAAAGTGGTATTATCATTATCAATTCTACATCTTTTGGCATCAATGTTATGAACATGTGTATCATTACTATCGAGATTCAATAAGAATAAACCCCTCACATTGGGTGCATGACCATAAAAGATATTACTCATATAAATAGAACAACCATTATTCTCTGATTTAAATGAGTAACCGTCTCGCAATAAACAAGATCCAGATATAATGTTCATGCTTAACGCAGGCACCAAATAACACTTATTTAGGTTCATCACTAATCCCGACGGTAATCGAAGAGCGAGCGTGCCGACGGCGATCACATCAACCTTGGAACCATTTCCCACGCGCATCGTCACTTCGTCCTTTGCCAGCCTCCGTTTATTCCGCAGTTCCTGTTTTGAGTTGCAAATATGAGCAACCGCACCGGTATCAAATACCCAGGCACTACAACGAGAGTTGGTAAGGTACACATCAATAACATGTATATCATATATACCTTGTTTGTTGTTGGCCGCCTTCTTGTCAGCCAAATACTTGGGGCAGTTCCGCTTCCAGTGTCCTGTTCCCTTGCAATGAAAACACACAGTTTCTGGTTTGGGTCCAGCCTTGGGTTTCTTCATGAGAGGAGCAACTGCTTTGCCACTCTTCTTGGAGTTACCCTTCTTACCCTTGCCATTTTTCTTGAAACTAGTGGTTTTATTGACCATCAACACTTGATGCTCCTTCTGAATTTCAGACTCAGCGGCTTTCAGCATCGCAAACAGCTCGGCGACTGACTTGTTCATCCCGTGCATGTTATAGTTCAACACGAAGCTCTTGTAGCTAGGTGGCAATGATTGAAGAACTCTGTCAGTGATAGCCTCTGGCGGAAGGGGCATCCCTAACTCAGCCAGACGGGTGGAGTACCCAGACATTCTGAGCACGTGATCACTGATAGACCCGTTCTCCTCCATCTTGCAAGCATAGAACTTATCGGAGATCTCATATCTCTCGATCCGGGCATTCTTCTGAAAGATAAACTTCAACTCCTGGAACATCTCATATGCTCCATGACGTTCAAAACGTCTTTGAAGTCCCGGTTCTAAGCCATACAACATTGCACATTGAACTATTGAGTAATCATCAGAACGAGCCTGCCAGGCGTTCACAACGTCTTGAGACTCAACTGGAGCGGGTGGATCACCAAGCGGTGCATCAAGGACATAAGCCTTCTGGGAAGCCGTAAGGATAATCCTTAGATTACGGGCCCAGTCCACAAAGTTACTTCCATCATCTTTCAACTTAGCTTTCTCTAGGAACGCATTAAAATTCAGGGGTGCTACTGCGCGAGCCATGATCTACAACATAAATATAGCAAAGACAACTTAGACTATTGTTCTAGATAATGAGTTTAGTTAATCATATTACTTAAAAACTCCCACTCAAATTGACATCCCTCCGGTCATTCGAGTATAACATGATCCAAATCCACCAACTCAAGTCCGATCATCACGTGAGTTGAGGTGGTTTCAATGGTGAACATCTTCATGTTGATCATATCTACTATATGACTCATGTTCGACCTTTCGGTCTCTTGTGTTCTGAGGCCATGTCTGTACATGCTAGGCTCGTCAAGTTTAACCCGAGTGTTCCGCACGTGTAACATGGCTTACACCCGTTGTATGCGAACGTAGAGTCTATCACACCCGATCATCACGGCGTGTCTCGAAACGACGAACTTTCGCAACGGTGCACACTTGGGGAGAACACAATTTTATCTTGAAATTTAAGTGAGGGATCACCTTATAATGCTACCGTCGTCCTAAGCAAAATAAGATGCATAAAAGGATTAACATCACATGCAAATCATAAGTGACATGATATGGCCATGAACTTGTGCTTTTGATCTCCATCTCCAAAGCACCGGCATGATCTCCATCGTCACCGGCATGACACCATGATCTCCATCATCTTGATCTCCATCAACGTGTCGCCATAAGGTTGTCGCGCCGACTGTTGCTTCCACGACTATTGCTAACGTTTAGCGATAAAGTAAAGCATTACATAGCGCTTAATGATTGACACGCAGGTCATACAATAATTAAAGACAACTCTATGGCTCCTGCCAGTTGCCGTACTCATCGACATGCAAGTCGTGATATTCTATACATCACATGATCATCTCATACATCACATATATCTCATCATGTAATTGGCCATATCACATCACAACATACCCTGCAAAAACAAGTTAGACGTCCTCTAATTGTTGTTGCAAATTTTACGTGGCTGCTATGGGTTTGCAAGAACCGTTCTTACCTACGCAAAACCACAACGTGGTGTAGTGATTGCTTTTTGATCTTCTAAAAGAACCCTCTTCATTGAAATCGATTCAACTAAAGTGAGAGAGACAGACACCCGCTAGCCATCTTTATGCAACGAAGTTACATGTTAGTTGAAGGAACCTGTCTCGCGTAAGTGTACGCGTAATGTCGGTCCGGGCCGCTTCATCTCACAGTACCGCCGAATCAAATATCAACTAGTAACGGCAAGCAATATGTATACACCCACGCCCACAACTCGTTTGTGTTCTACTCGAGATCTCATCTACGCATAGACCTAGCTCATGATGCCACTGTTGGGGAACGTTGCATGGGAAACAAAAATTTTCCTACGCACACACAAGATCTATCCATGGTGATGAGCATCTACGAGAGGGAGAGTGAATCTACATACCCTTGTAGATCGCTAAGCGGAAGCGTTAATAAACGCGGTTGATGTAGTCGAACGTCTTCGCGATCCAAATCGCCGAGCGTCCCGCGATCCAATCACGATCCTTCTGATCTAGTGCCGAACGGACGGCACCTCCGCGTTCAACACACGTACGGCTTGATGACGCCTTCACCTCCTCGATCCAGCGAGCGATGGTGAAGTAGTGGTTGAGTTCCAGCAGCACGACGGCGTGGTGATGGTGGTGAGGAACAATCTCTGCAGGGCTTCGCCAAGCACTACGGAGATTATGACGGAGGAACTAGAGGGTTAGGGTTGCCGCACACGGCTTGGGGAAATCTTAATGTATCCCGTGTGCTAGCCCTGCCCCTCTATTTATATGTTGAGCCTTGGGGTCTAAACTTGGAGTAAAAGTCTCTTCTAAGTCGGTTTTGCCCGCACAAGGTCGGTTTGGCCCGCAGGAAAAGAGTCCAACTCGGATCCCTGCCGAACCGTGCACAACCGCGCACAAGCGGTAGTACCGCTCACAAGCGGTAGTACCGCTTGGGCGGTAGTACCGCTTCACACAAGCGGTAGTACCGCTCGGGCGGTAGTACCGCTTCACACAAGCGGTAGTACCGCTTACGCGGCAGCAAAACTACTTTTTGCACTTTCCAATACCTTGTGGGCTTTTATCCCTTGGCCCATATAAAGTGTTCTCGCACCCGAACACTTCGGTAAACATCCGGAACCCCTTCCGGTGAACTCCGGAACTCTTCCGGAGATCAAAACACTATTATCACATATATCAATCTTTACCTCCGGACTCTTCCGGAGATCCTCGTCATGTCCGGGATCTTATCCGGGACTCCGAACAACTTTCGGTCACCAACATAACAACTCAATTATACTAATCGTCACCAAACGTTAAGTGTGTAGACCCTGCGGGTTCGAGAACTATGTAGACATGACCGAGACACCTCTACGGCCAATAACCAATAGCGGGACCTGGATGCCCATATTGGCTCCTACATATTCTACGAAGATCTTTTATCGGTCGAACCTCTATGTCAAGGATTCAGTTAATCCCGTATGCTGTTCCCTTTGTTCTTCGGTATGTTACTTGCCCGAGATTCGATCGTCGGTATCACTATACCTAGTTCAATCTCGTTACCGGCAAGTCTCTTTACTCGTTCCGTAATACAAGATCTCGTGGCTAACACTTTAGTCACATTGCTTGCAAGGCTCATTGTGATGTTGTATTACCGAGTGGGCCCTGAGATACCTCTCCGTCATACGGAGTAACAAATCCCAGTCTTGATCCATGCCAACCCAACAGACACCCTCGGAGATACCTGTAGAGCACCTTTATAGTCACCCAGTTACGTTGCGACGTTTGATACACACAAGGTATTCCTCCGGTGTCAGTGAGTTGCATGATCTCATGGTCAAAGGAACAGATACTTGACATGCAGAAAACAATAGCAATAAACTGACACGATCAAATGCTACGTTTACAGTTTGGGTCTTGTCCATCACATCATTCTCCTAATGATGTGATCCCGTTATCAAATGACATCTCATGTCAATGGCTAGGAAACCTTAACCATCTTTGATCAACGAGCTAGTCAACTAGAGGCTTACTAGGGACACAGTGTTGTCTATGTACCCACACATGTATTTGAGTTTCCAATCAATACAATTATAGCATGGATAATAAACGATTATCATGAACAAGGAAATATAATAATAACCAATTTATTATTGCCTCTAGGGCATATTTCCAACAGAAAGCACCCTCACACGAAAGACAACTAAGAGGAAGCATCCGGCTTGGGCACCCCGGCCACATTTCGCATCACTTGCACACTCGCCGCCTGCATCCCAGCTAGCCCACCGCTTGCTCGCTCGAACCCAAGTCCTAAATCATAAGTATCGCACGCCCACCTTCAAAGCCCGTTCCCCGTCCCAGCTACAGACTGGCTCCCGGCTGTCCGGCTGGCGGGGCGAGGGTTGAGAGGGGAGGCGGATGAGAAATCTGCCCTAAGGACAAAGGCAGAAAGCGAGTCGGCAACTGGTAGAAAGCACTCATGTGCCAAAAGCATGCGTATATACAATAAAAGGCCCACGGCCAGGAGTTCATTACATTAAACTACACCCCCAGTGGGTGGACTCGCAAACGAACGGCAATTCAAGCATTGAACCAAAAGACAGAAAAAAAACTAAAGCCCTATCCAACGGGCGCATCGGCTCCAGGCTGCGCCGGCTCCGCCGTGGCACCAGTGTCCTCCGCGGCGTCGGCGTCGGCGTAGGCTCCGGCGTTGGAGCCGGTCCCCTCGCCCTCCGTCTCGCCTCCGCTACCGTTCTGGTCATCGAGAGCCAGCTGGTAGGTATCCGCGGGGATCTCCGTGCCGTCGGACGCCCACTCCTGGACGAACTCGTCGTGGGGTGTGAAGGATGCAATGTCGCTGGCCCGTGTGGCAAGCGGGACGGCAAGCTGCACTAAGTCCGCCTTCGCCCCAGCCTGCGCGGGTGGCCAGCTGGTCCAACTGTATGTCCGAGTACCAGGAAAGCGCAAAGCTTAGCGCCATCTCCACGCCGGCCAGGGCCGCGGAGGCCCTCCACGCATTGATCCGCGCTGACCCAACCTCCAGCCACCTCGCCAGTCGGTTGACGGTCAGGGGCCGCACCGCGCTTGGCCAGAGGGTGCGCACCACTGCCAAGCCAGCGTCGTGGAGCCGGCTCATGACGCGGCCAACCGCATCCAGCCGGGCCTCGGCGGTGATGCCGATCTCCGCCAGCGTCCAAGTGGCAAGCAGCCCAATATGGGCTCCTGCCACCCTCTGCTCATCACGGTGGGCATTCACGGCATCCTCGGCCGGTTTCTGCGTTTCGGGGAAGGCCCCTGGGCGAAAGAAAGAAGTAATGAGAAGAGAACCAAATCTTTGGCCGGCTGCAATCGTCGATCGGGCACATAAAGACAAGAAAGCAACCAAAAACTTATGGGTGAGGAGCTCATCGATGTGCTGCACCTCCGCCAGCATCCCGTGATCCTTCACCGACCACTCGCCGGCCCGGCGCTCGTACGCCGCCTTTAGCTGGGTGACTTTCTCGGCAGCCTTACCCACCTGCTCGTCCTTCTCGGCTGCCGCCTTGCGGTGCTCCTCCGCCAGCCGGTCAAGCTCGGCCCGGTGGGTGGTTGCCAATTGGTCCCTCTCCGCGGTCAGCCGGTTCACCTGCTCCCGCAACCGGTCGAGCTCCGCGGCCGTCAGGTCGCGCTGCCAGCCGTCCTGGTCCAGCCGGCGCCAAAGATCCTGGACTTCAGCCGGGTCGACGGCGGTGGCTGTGCGGCAGAGCAGAACTCCCGACCAGCAGCCGGACAGGAAACGGAAGTAAAGAAGATAAAGAGTTCAAGAAGATACGAACCGGCCGCTGCGCGGCCGGCCCGAATCTCGGGGGCTACATCCAGTGGGTGCCTTGGCGCACCCCCACTGAAAGAGAAGCAAGTCACGTACCTTTCTCCTGTTGCAGCTCCGCCTCCGTGACCGCAAGCTTGGCCTTGGCCGCCCTATATAGGCCCAGCAGCTGGTTGAAAGCCGTCACCCGCTGGTCATGGAGGGCCTGCAGGAGGAAAGTTAGGAGAAGTTCATTCGAGAAGGCTCGACCCGCCTGCCATGCAGCCAACCCAAGCCTCGGGGTCTACACCCAGTGGGTGCGCTGGCACGCCCCCACGGGAAAGCAACCTAGCCGATCGGCAGAAAAAAATCCAAAGGCATTTGAAGAAACCAAAGTAAAATATAGCAAGAAGATACGTACCGCGATGGCTTGCTCGAGCTGGACCAACCGGCCCTGCGCCCCCGGGGCGAACCCTGCAGCTGGCCGCAGTAGTCGGCAAACTGCGTACGCACCACATTCACCACGACAGTCAGGATGCCCGGGGACGCCCCGCTGGTGGCCTCGCTGGTGCTCGCCCAGTCTCCCTGCAACTGGGCCACGGAGCCGGTGCTGGTCCCGCTTCTGGCCGGCCGTGATGAGGCAATGATGGTGCTGGGCCCCTCAGGCATGGCTCCCGTGCTCGTCCGTTGCGCTCCTCCTCTGGTCGCGACGGCCGCGTCCCCGGGGACACCTTCGTTGCTCTGGCCGGCTCCCCCGTCCCGACTCGCGACCAGTGCCACATCAGGCACGTCCGTCTGGCCGATGGCCGGCTCGTGGGAGCCTCCCGCGCTCCGGCCGGCTGCTTCAGTGGCCGTGCGCGTGTCAGCTTCCGCCCGGTGGGCCGGGTCATGCACCCGCTTCGAACGGTGCTCTGAAGGCGGCGACGATGGGGGCGAGTTCGCCTCCCAAGCCGGCCACCCGGAATCCTCCGTCCCGCCCCGTGCCGCGGCGCCATCCCGTGTCGTCGCAGCGTCCTCCCACGCCTTGACCGCGGCCTCCTCCTGCTCCCTCACAGCGAACCCCTACGCCCTCCATGCGGCGCGCTCCTCCTCCTCCAACATGGTGGCAACCTGCCGGTCCGCGAGCCCCTCCGCGGCGGCATCGACCAACTCATGCTCGTCCGCACCGTCCTGGGTTCCTTGTCGACCGGCCACGCCCCCGGGCATGACCGACGCGGCGGCCTTCGAAAAGGGGGGCCCTGGGTAGTGCGCGAGGGGTGTGAGGGGGGAAGATGGCATGACAAGACAAACCAGAAAAGCGAGAAAAGCAAACACAAGTCAGGAGAAAGATCCTTACCCGACGCTCGTGGGGACCGCCCGTTTAGGGCCCGTTGATGGGGCGGCATGGCGCGCTTTCTTCACGGCCTTCCACCCGTCTCCCAACTGCGCCCCGGCCGGACGCTTCTCGGCTGGCCGCGGCTCGACCGGCTACTTCCCGTGTGGGCGTCCCACAGCCGCCTGCTCCCCGATCGGGGCGGCGTCGGCCGCCTTCCGTAGCCGCCTCCTGAAGACGGGGCCGGCGTCCGCCGACGCGGCCGATTGCGCTGCACCGCGCGCACCGCTAAGTTCATCCGTGTTGTCATCGGGCCACTCACGCAAGGGATCAGAATTTAGAGACTCACCGGCTAGGACAGACCCACCGGCTCTGGCGTCCTCGGGGTGCTCGTCGCCTCCCTCGTCCTCCACGTCAGAGACCTCCCGGCCCGGCTGCAAGTCCTGCGGGTGCGGCCCATTGTGCATCAGTTGGCTTGGGAACCTCTGCAGTCGGAGCCGGCGCGCGCACGCGTCAAGATGAGGTAGCAAAAGGAAAAATAATGAAATTCGGCCGGGTGAGGACGTACCGCGGGTGCCGGGTCGGAGCGGTTGTAAGGCGCCTTGCCGAATCGCCACGTCGCCGGGTCGAGCTTGGCGGAGGTGATGTTGTTCACGTGGCGGGTGACCTGGTCCGACGTCAGCACGGAGGTCGATAGCCGGCAGGGGTCGAGGTGGCCGCTCATGTCGCAGATTTGATGCGGCCAGCGCTGGAGCAGGTGCACGCGATGGTCGATGAAGGCCGCGATAAGATCCGTGGCGATGAGGTGCTCGCCCTTGATCATCTGGTCCAGCCGGACGCAGATGGCGATGGACTCCTGCGTCGACCTTTTCAGATCGAAGGTCTAGTTCTGCTTCACAGTCGGTGGCGCGTTGACAAAGGGAGGCAAGTTGATGCATTCGATGGCCGCGTCGACGTTCTTCACATAGAAGAATGACCACTGCCACTTCTTGGCCGACTCGTGCAGCGGAAGCTTGGGGAAGCCTCCAACCGGCCGGTTGTATACCGCAGCCGCCCCGCAGGCAGTCATGACGGGACCCTCCGCCGTCACCACCGTTTACGAGTGGAGGAAGAAGAGCCGGTTCCAAATCTCCACCGACGGCAGGAGTCCGATGTACCCCTCGCAGAAGGTGGAAAATGTGGCAAGTTGCAAAATGGAGTTTGGGCCAAGATGATGGGGTTGCAAACCGAAGTGAGTGCAGAAGCGGCGGATGAAGGTGTTCGCGGGGAGGTCGAACCCGCGGGAGAAATGTTTTGCGAAGAAGACAACCTCTCCCTCCCGCGGCTCCGGCGCCGTCTCGTCTCCGGCAACGCGCGCCTCCACCTGCTCCACCGGCGGCAGCTTCCGCCGAAATCAAAGATGCTCGATGAACTCCTCGGCAACGTCAAAGCCCTCCCATGAGCCCTTCAGCACCGCCATTGCGGGGGGCGGCATGGGCTCGGGAGCGGCGACGGCGCGGAGGCTACTAAGGAGGTGGCCAAGCGGGTCGCCGGTGCAGCGCGGCGGCGTGCTCGGCACGCGTGTGAGGAAGAAGAAGAGCAGAGGAAGGAGAGTAGCGAGGGCGAGGGGGCGATGTGGCAAGTGTGCTCCGGCGCCTCCCCTCCCCCTCTATTTAAACCCCCACGGGGGTCATGGGGGAGTGGGATCGTCTGCGCCCACGATCCCCACTCCCCCCCCCCCGCGATACACGGGCACATTAACTGCGTCAGAAGGCCAACCGCCGGGCCCAGCGGCAGCAGATCCCGCGCGCGGGCCGAGGCCGCGGCCTGTTGGGCCTGGTCCACGGCAACGTGTCGTCGCGCGCGTGGCCCGGCAGAGCCCCGCCCGCCGCTGGGCTGCACGTGGCAAGCCCCTAGCCAGCGGCGGGCACGAAACGCCACACCGGCCGGGCGCGAGCCGGCCGGAACATTCGGTTTCTCCTCCGGCTAGACGTCGCGAGCCGCTCCTAGCAACCGGCATCTACGGCGTCGAGCCGGCCTCTGGCTGGGAAGCACTCCCCAGCCAGGTCCACATCCTTCGAGATCAACTGCCTTCTTCGGGGGGTAAGCTGCAGAGGCCCCCCGCTTGGAGCCGGCGGGCCTCAACAGCTTCGGGGACTACTATCGGGGGGATGACCGTCGGGTAGGCTTGGGAGTAGAGAGCGATTTTCAAAACATCGGGGTGGCCAACGCCCCTCAGTCCGGCTGGCCCTCCAGCCGGCTCCCCAGCTGTATAGGGGATCGCAACAGTTTTCGCGGGTAGTATTTCACCCAGATTTATTGATTCGACACAAGGGGAGCCAAAGAATATTTGCGAGTATTAGCAGTTGAGTTGTCAATTCAACCACACCTGGAGAACTAAATATCTGCAGCAAAGTGTTTAGTAGCACAGTAGTATGATAGTTTCAATAGCAATAATAACAGTAGCACAGTAACAGTAACAGGAACAGTAGCAGTTTTGTAGTGATTGTAACAGCAGCAACAACGAAAGTAACTTAGCAAAGATCAATATGTGAAAAGCATAGGCATTGGATCGGTGATGGATCATTATGTTGGATGACATTCATCATATAAGAGTCACAACCTAGGGCGATACACAATAGCTCCAATTCATCAATGTAATGTAGGCATGTATTCCGTATATAGTCATAACGTGCTTATAGTAAGAACTTGCATGACATCTTTTGTCCTACCCTCCCGTGGTAGCGGGGTCCATAAGGAAATCTAAGGGATATTAAGTCCTCCTTTTAATAGAGAACCGGAACAAAGCATTAACACATAGTGAATACATGAACTCCTCAAACTACGGTAATCACCGAAAGGAATCCCAATTATTGTCACCTTGGGGTATGCGGATCATAACACTTAATAGGTGCATACAACTTGCAAGATAGTATCAAGAACACAAATATATTCATGAAAACATAGAAGGTTCAGATCTGAAATCATGGCACTCGGGTCCTAGTGACAAGCATTAAGCATAGCAAAGTCATAGCAACATCAATCTCAGAACATAGTGGATACTAGGGATCAAAGCCCTAACAAATTGACTCGATTACATGATAAATCTCATCCAACCCATCACCGTACAGCAAGCCTATAGAGAAATTACTCACACACGGTGGTGAGCATCATGAAATTGGTGATGGAGGATGGTTGATGATGACGATGGCGACGAATCCCCCTCTCCGGAGCCCCGAACGGACTCCAGATCAGCCCTCCAGATGAAGAACAGGAGGTGGCGGCGGCTCCGTATTGTAAAACGCGATGAAACTTCTACTCCTATTTTTTTCCCGGGGAAAGTGAATATATAGTGTTGGAATTAGGTCAGACGTCCGCCTGTGGGCCCCACAAGGTTGCCTTGTGGGCAACAGGTGGCCCCTCTTCTTTTGATTCTTGCGCCAGTAATTTTTATTTATTCCATAAAAAATATCCAAAAAGTTTCGTCCAATTCCGAGAACTTTGATTTCTGCACAAAAACAACACCATGATAGTTCTGGTAAAAACAACGTCAGTCTGGGTTAGTTTCATTCAAATCATGCAAATTAGAGTCCAAAACAAGAGCAAAAGTGTTTGGAAAAGTAGATACGACGGAGATGTATCAACTCCCTCAAGCTTAACTCATTGCTTATCGTCAAGTAATTCAGTTGACAAACTGAAAGTGATAAAGAAAAACTTTTACGAACTCTTTTGTTCTTGTATCCGTATATAAGCTTAAATAGTACCCAAGTTTTCAGCAAAGATCATGAACTAACCATGCTCATAATAACACTTAGAAATTATGTTTACTCATATCAATGGCATAATCAACTAGCGAGCAATAATAACATATCTCAAATGCCAACAATTTGTCAAAACAATTATCATATAATATGATAACATGGTATCTCGCTAGCCCTTTCTGAAATCGCAAAACATAAATGCAGAGCACCTCCAAAGTTCAAGCAGCGACTAAACATTGTAATTCAGGGTAGAAGAGATCCAGTCATGATGCACACAACATTAACTATACTCAATGCATAAGGATGACAATAGTGCTCTCAGGATTGGTGCCTATGATGAGAAGGTGAGACTGAATAATAAAAGTAAAATAACATAAAAGTAAATGGATAGGCCCTTCGCAGAGGGAAGAATGGATTTGTAGAGGTGCCAGAGCTTGAAGCTTAAATCAGAGATGATAACAATTTTGGGAGGTGTACTTTTCCTGTCAACATCACGACCGAGAATTTTCAATATCTTCCATGCTAAACACATTATAGGCGGTTCCCAAGCGGAAAGGTAAAGTTTACTCCCCCTCCACCATACCAACACAAGCCATGGCTAGCCGAATCCTCGGGTGCCCTCCATACCAACAACTTTACTGGGGAGTTTGTTTGCATTATGTAATTTTGATTTTGAGCATAGGACTGGGCATCCCAATTACCAGCCTCTCTCGTGCAATGACAAGTGAATAAACACTCATCTGAGAATAACCCGCTTAGCATGGAAGATACTGACCGCCCCCTGTCGCTCCATGAGTGGTACGGGCACACAAAATGGATCTTTATTTGAATAATTAGAGGTGGCACATGCAAATTTAGTTGGAACGGCAGAGTAATACCGCATATAGGTAGATATAGTGGACTCATCTGGAACAACTTTGGTTTAAGGATTTTGGATGCACAAGCAGTAATCCCGCTTAGTACAGGCGAAGGCTAGCAAATAGATTGAGAAGCGACGAACTAGAGAGCGAAAACGGTCATGATCATGCATTGAGAATAATTAACATTGAATACTAGCATGAGTAGGATATAGACACCCTGAACATAAATATCGTGGAGGCTATGTTGGTTTTGAATCAACTACATGCATGAACATGTGCCAAGTCAAGCCACTTGAAACATTCAGAGGAAGATACCATATTAACATACTACATCATAACCATTTTAATGCTTGTTGACATCCAAGATAAATCATTATCCATTCCTAGCTACTTAAGCATGGAATGAGCAACTATAATCTCTAATTGTCATCACAAACATGTTTACTCATAATATGCTGAATCATGGATACTGAGTTAAACATATTTACAAAAACAAAAACAAAAACAAGAAGAGTTCATACCAGTTTTTCCTTGCCACAGTCACTTCATCAAATCATCATCATTATTGCCTTTCACTTGCACGACCGAATGAAGTGAAAATAATAATAGTGCAAGAGTGCCATGGACTAAGCTGGAATCTGCAAACATTTTATTCAAGGGAGAAGACAAGGTAATATTGGCTCTTCATTAGATCCACAATAAAGCATATGAGAGCCACTCAACATTTTCATCGTGGTCTTCTCCCTACGACGACTCATCGAAAAGAAAAGAAATTCAGAGAAACACACTGAAATATTTTTGGAGTTTTTTAGTTTTTCTGAAGAAAGCAAATTAAAGAAGAAAAACAAAAAGCGAGAAAAACTATTTACACGGGAGAACTCCCAACAAGCAAAAGAAGAAACGAGAAATCTTTTTGGGTTTTCTTTTAATACTATAAACTAAAAAATAAGAAAGAAAAACTGAAAGAAGCGAGAAATATTTTTGGGTTTTTGAAGTTTTTCAAACACACAAGAAGAAAGCGGAAATAAAACTAACATGGATATACAATGAAAAAGGATGAACACCGACAACTGGAATGAATGCGTGAACATGAATGTAATGTCGGTGAGAAATACGTACTCCCCCAAGCTTAGGCTTTTGGCCTAACTTGGTTTACTGCCATGGCTGTCCAGGATAGTAATCGAAGTGGTAACTCGTGGAGGTGTTCTAAGCCGCCTCCTCAGCCAGACGGGCAGCCTCAACTGCCATGTTATGCTTGTGCACCTCGTTCTCATGAAGTAAATATCTCTATTTGTTCTAAAAATCAAAGAGGACAGGAGCAAGCAAAACAACAAACACAGAACGATATTTATCGAATATCAAGTTATAGTCATATCTGTGAGTGTTGCGCTTAATGAACTCATGGTTCTGCATTGCCTCAAAATTCAAATATTTATCAGGTAAAAGAGGATCATTGGGCCTGAGCGAGACCCCTAGCCTTGCAGCTACCCGGGAGGCATAAATTCCTCCATACAAATCACCGTTACTCGAGTTGCGGTGCAACCTACGTGCAACAATAGCCCCAAGATTATAATGTCTGCTACCCGTTAAAGCAGCGTGAATAAGGCTCTGGTCAGGAGCACAAAGTGCACTACAGTATCGTTTACCAACAATGCATTTGCCATTAAAGAGCGCAAAATACTGAATAGAGGGAAAGTGAATGCTTTTTATTCTAGCTTGCGTAACCCCCCTATCCTCACCATTGCAAAGACTATTGAAAAACAGTTCATAATCAGATTGTCGCGGTTCACTAAGTGAACCCCAAAATGAATTTTGCAAGCATCACAGAATTCTTCTAGAGACATACAATAAGATCTATCATAGAGATGAAATGAAACTCTAGAAGTGCGAGGATGATACTCAAATTTTTGAGTGAATGAATGGGTGAGGCTGTAGTGTTGCGGAGGCTTATCTGCGATGAAGGCGGAGAGCTCGGTGTTGTGAATATATTGGTCAGACTCTTCCTTGATGCCTGCACCTAGCATGAACTCGTTGCACGGCCATCGACATGATTTTGCTTCGGCACCTCGCACCGAACTTGCCCTTGGTTCAACATATGATTGGCGTGCTGGGCTTTCACTCAATGGTGCTTCAGAGGAGCTCCTCCTTGAAGAACTCCTCCTGAAAATGTTCATACTCCTACGAACAAATTTCTGAAAAATTTTGCACCACAAAAAGATGTTAACAAAACTTCACCAAATTGATAGCAACTACTCATACAAGTGCCTAGAGGCTATATCATGCATTCAAACTACCTAGAACTCAAAGAATTTAACATGCAAGCTCCTTTTCAGTAGCACCAATAGCAGCAATTTATGCAAAATATAATCCACTAAAGCAAAAACTAATTGGAGCAATGGGAGAGTCACATACCAAGGAGCAATCCCTCAAAACAGTTTCAGAAATGGAGCTCCGAGCAAAGAGATAGAAAATCTATGGTTTGGGAGCAAGAACACGAGAGAGAGAGAGAGAGAGAGAGAGAGCTACCACGATTTTTTTCTGGAGGTAGGAGATGAAGTGGGCTGAATAGATAAGTGAGTGGGTCCCTGTGGGACCCACAAGGCATCTTGGCGCGCCCAGTTGCCTTGAGGGCAACAGGTGCACCCCCCTGGGTTGTTTTCAGTGCCAAAAATTCTTAAATATTCCAGAAAAATCATGTTAAATTTTATTGCATTCTGAGCACTTTTATTTTTGAGCCATTTTTAATTGCACGGATAATTCAGAAAATAGGATAATCATGGCATTTTATTTTATTAAACTATAAATAACAGAGAGCAAACTAAGATTACAGAAAGTTGTGCTTACTAACTTCATCGAACACATGCCTCTCAAAAAGAACCCGTTAATAAGGTTGATCAAGTCTTATTAACGAACTATTTCCGAGTGACATGAAACAGAAGAATTTTCGTATAACACTAAGTTACCTCAACGGGGATATGCATCTCCCCAACAATAAGAATTTCATATTTCTTTTTGATGGTAGGAAGAGGAAATTTGAAACCTCCAATAGTGACCGTCGAAACTTTTTCAATACAGTTGATACCATTCACTGAAGCTTGTTTCTTCGGGAAATAAACCGTATGCTCATTACCATTGACATGAAATGTGACCTTGCTTTTGTTGCAATCAATAACAGCCCCTGCAGTATTCAAAAAGGGTCTACCAAGGATAATCGACGTGTTGTCGTCCTCGGGCATATCAAGTATAACAAAGTCCGTTAAGATAGTAACATTTGCAACAACAACAGGCACATCCTCGCAAATTCTGATAGGTATAGCAGTTGATTTATCAGCCATTTGCAAAGATATTTCAGTAGGTGTAAGCTTATTCAAATCAAGTCTTCTATATAAAGAGAAAGGCATAACACTAACACCGGCTCCCAAATCACATAGAGCAGTTTTAACATAACTTCTTTTAATGGAGCATGGTATAGTAGGTATTCCCGGATCTCCTAGCTTTTTAGGTACCCCACCCTTAAAAGAATAATTTGCAAGCATGGTGGAGATTTTAGCTTCAGGTATCTTTCTTTTGTTAGTGACAAATTCTATCATGTATTTAGCGTAAGGAGACATTTCCAACATATCAATCAAGCGAGTGCGCAAAAAGACAGGTCTAAGCATTTCAACAAAGCGCTCAAAATCTTCCTCATCTTTATTTTTAGATGGTTTAGAAGGAAAAGGCATCGGTTTTTGAACCCATGGTTCTCTTTCCTTTCCATGTTTTCTAGCAACGAAGTATCTTTTATCATATCTTTTATTCTTAGGAGGTGGGTTATCAAGATCAACAGCAGGTTCTATTTCTACATCATTATCTGGTTGAGCATCAACATGAACATCTTCATTATCATTATCATTATCATTATCGTTATCATTATCATTGTCACTAGGTGGATGTTCATTACTAGATTGTGTCTCAGCATCAGAAATAGAAACATCATTTTGGTTCTCAGGAGGTTTTTTTGTCTCAGGTTCACTAGAAGCATGCAAAGTCCTATCATTTTTCTTTTTCTTTTTCTTTTTCTTCTTAGATGGACTAGGCACATCAATAGTATTTCTTTGAGAATCTTGTTCAATTCTTTTAGGATGACCTTCAGGATACAAGGGCTCCTGAGTCATTCTACCTCCTCTAGTAACAACTCTGACAGCATGATCATTCTTTTTACTATTCATCTCATCAAGCAAATCATTTTGTGACTTAGCTACTTGTTCTAACTGGGTCTGAACCAAAGAAGCATGTTTACTCAAGCATTTAACATCATTAGCAGTTCTAAACATCAAATCACTCAAGCGTTCAATCATGATGGCATTTCGTTTTAATTGATTGCTAACATATAAATTGAAATGTTCTTGCTTAATGATGTAGTTATCAAATTCATCCAAGCATTGACTAGCAGACTTATTATAGGGAATATCACTTTCATTGAATCTACGAAGAGAATTTACCTCCACTACCTGTGTCGGGATATCAAGTCCATGTATTTCTTCTATAGGTGGTAGATTCTTAACATCTTCAGCTTTAATACCTTTTTCCTTCATAGATTTCTTGGCTTCTTGCATATCTTCGGGACTGAGGAATAGAATACCTCTTTTATTCGGAGTTGGCTTAGGTGGAGGTTCAGGAAGTGTCCAATCATCGGCATTTCTCAATATATTATTCAATGGTACTTCAGCCTGTCTAATAGTTCGTTCCCTGAAAACACAACCAGCACAACTATCTAGGTAGTCCCTAGAAGCATCGGTTAGTCCATTATAAAAGATATCAAGTATTTCATTTTTCTTAAAAGGATGATCAGGCAGAGCATTAAGTAATTGGAGAAGCCTCCCCCAAGCTTGAGGGAGATATCTAGGTAGTCCCTAGAAGCATCGGTTAGTCCATTATAAAAGATATCAAGTATTTCATTTTTCTTAAGAGGATGATCAGGCAGAGCATTAAGTAATTCGAGAAGCCTCCCCCAAGCTTGAGGGAGATTCTCTTCTTCAATTTGCACAAAGTTAAATATTTCCTGTAAGGCAGCTTGGTTTTTATGAGCAGGAAAATATTTTTCAGAGAAGTAATATATCATATCCTGGGGACTACGCACACAACCAGGAGCAAGAGTATTAAACCATTTCTTAGCATCACCCTTTAATGAGAAAGGAAACAACTTAAGAATATAGTAATAGTGAATTTTTTCCTCGTGAGCAAATAGGGTGGCAATATCATTCAATTTAGTAAGGTGTGCCACAACAGTTTCAGTTTCATAACCATGAAAAGGATCAGATTCAACCAAAGTAATTAACTCAGGATCAACAGAGAATTCATAATCCTTATCGGTAACAAATATAGGAGAGGTAACAAACTTAGGATCATGTTTCATTCTCTCCCTCATAGATTTCTCTTTCAACTCAGCAAGGAATTTTCTAACTTTATCTCTATCATTACAAGCAAGAATTTCCCTAGCTGTATCTCTATCAAAAACATAACCATCAGGTATTTTAGGCATTTCAACTCTAGTAGGAGAGCTAGGCATAATAGGTGAATCATAATTTTCAAGATTTTCAACATTTTTAGTTTCTTTAGCTTTAGCAATTTGTTCTTCAAGAAATTCACCAAGTGGCACAGTATTATCTAGCATAGTACTAGCATCATCAATAGTTTCATTCATAGCAGAAGTAGTATCATCAATTACTTGTGACATACCAAAATGAATAGCAGGTGGTGGTGTCGCAAGCCTACTCAAAACAGAAGGTGAATCAAGTGCGGAGCTAGATGGCAGTTCCTTACCTTCCCTCGTTTTAGAGGGAACGATCTTGGTCTTAGTGTCTTTCAGATTCTTCATAGTGATCAACAGATATAACTCCCAAGTGACTCAACAAATAGAGCTATGCTCCCCAGCAACGGCGCCAGAAAAAGGTCTTGATAACCCACAAGTATAGGGGATTGCAACAGTTTTCGCGGGTAGTATTTCACCCAGATTTATTGATTCGACACAAGGGGAGCCAAAGAATATTTGCGAGTATTAGCAGTTGAGTTGTCAATTCAACCACACCTGGAGAACTAAATATCTGCAGCAAAGTGTTTAGTAGCACATTAGTATGATAGTTTCAATAGCAATAATAACAGTAGCACAGTAACAGGAACAGGAACAGTAGCAGTTTTGTAGTGATTGTAACAGCAGCAACAACGAAAGTAACTTAGCAAAGATCAATATGTGAAAAGCGTAGGCATTGGATCGGTGATGGATCATTATGTTGGATGACATTCATCATATAATAGTCACTACCTAGGGCGATACACAATAGCTCCAATTCATCAATGTAATGTAGGCATGTATTCCGTATATAGTCATAACGTGCTTATAGTAAGAACTTGCATGACATCTTTTGTCCTACCCTCCCGTGGCAGCGGGGTCCATAAGGAAATCTAAGGGATATTAAGGCCTCCTTTTAATAGAGAACAGGAACAAAGCGTTAACACATAGTGAATACATGAACTCCTCAAACTACGGTAATCACCGGAAAGAATCCCAATTATTGTCACCTTGGGGTATGCGGATCATAACACGTAATAGGTGCATACAACTTGCAAGATAGTATCAAGAACGCAAATATATTCATGAAAACATAGAAGGTTCAGATCTGAAATCATGGCACTCGGGCCCTAGTGACAAGCATTAAGCATAGAAAAGTCATAGCAACATCAATCTCAGAACATAGTGGATACTAGGGATCAAGGCCCTAACAAATTGACTCGATTACATGATAAATCTCATCCAACCCATCACCGTCCAGCAAGCCTACGGAGAAATTACTCACACACGGTGGTGAGCATCATGAAATTGGTGATGGAGGATGGTTGATGATGACGACGGTGACGAATCCCCCTCTCCGGAGCCCCAAACGGACTCCAGATCAGCCCTCCCGATGAAGAACAGGAGGTGGCGGCGGCTCCGTATCGTAAAATGCGATGAAACTTCTTCTCCTATTTTTTTCTTGGGGAAAGTGAATTTATAGCGTTGGAATTAGGTCAGACGGCCGCCTGTGGGCCCCACAAGGCATCAGGGCGCGCCCTAGGGGGGGTCGCGCCCTGTTGCCTTGTGGGCAACAGGTGGCCCCTCTTCTATTGATTTTTGCGCCAGTAATTTTTATTTATTCCATAAAAAATCTCCAAAAAGTTTCGTCCAATTCTGAGAACTTTGATTTCTGCACAAAAACAACACCATGGTAGTTCTATTGAAAACAGCGTCAGTCCGGGTTAGTTTCATTCAAATCATGCAAAATAGAGTCCAAAACAAGAGCAAAAGTGTTTGGAAAAGTAGATACGACGGAGACGTATCATGCCGCCGTCCCTGCTGACCCGGGCGACCGACGTCAGTGTAGCCCGGGACTGTAGACGCACGACGCCAACCACTCCATGACGCAGGAGGCAACGGGCTACAGTGCCGTGTAGCTGGCGGGCCCCGCAGCCGGCGGGCCCCACTGCCGGCCAGAGACGATGAAAGATGGCCCCGCCCCCACTTATTTTACCATTGTACCCTGGGAGGTCAAGCTATAAGACCTCCCAAAAGCCCCCTAGAGCGGGGGTCGGCTCATTCACACACACACACTCCCACGAGGCAGAAGGAGAGCTAGCTCCTTCTTCCTCCTCCACCCAAAACAGTTCCAGGGGCACCATTGTAGCCCTTGTGCTCTCTCTAGTTCATCTGGCAGGACTAGGGGTGTTACCTCCATTGAAGGGCCCTGAACCTGGGTACTTCGTGTGTCTCGCACCGCTTGTGCCCGATCTTGCTTCCGAAACCCACCGGCGTCCTCAGGCTCCACCCACGATAAGCCATCCCATGGCATCTGCCATGAGAACACCATGACACTCTGCATTTGGGTGATGCATGCAGCCATTGGGGTTACATTTGGATCAACAAATTCAATATGTACTTTTTTTTGTGATAACATAAACAGGAGAGACAATGAGCAAAGTTTAAGCTTTTTGTAAACAAGCCTAATGCAGTTGTGTCATTGTCTCATTGTCTCAAGGTCACTACCCTAGTGACCTTGGTGACTTTCCACCCGCGGAGTGAGGGGGTGAGGTGGGAGCTCGCACAAGGCCCCCAAATCAGTAGGTATTAGGCAACCCATTATGTATACATTATTTCCTTTTTAATCTAGGAAAACAATGGCCCAATAAAATCAGCATCGATGTACCAGACGGTAGACGCCCACGCTCGACCGCCCCTGCATGTTCCGCCCAATCGCCGCCTAACTTTTTTCTGGCTTTTGATCATAAGACGCATTCGATCGTGCCCGTGTTGTTGCTTCCTCTCTACTAGGAAGTTGTTGGGGTCTCAAGTGCAAGGGTTTGTAGCAAGCAACAATTTCCCTTAAGTGACCTCAAGGTTTATTGAACCAACATGAGCTAAGCGGCACAACCAATGATCAGTACCTGCACACACAAAACAAAAAATCCTTGTGCCCCGAATAGGAGTAGTAAGGATGTCAATTTCACTAGCTTTGCTAGTGACAATGGAACTAAATGCAAATGTGGAAAGAGTTGATGAAAATAAACAAGAATGTAAAAGAGAGAAATTGAAAGAGCGTTGATTGAGGTTGAAAGATTTATGGAAGAAAATGGATTAGGGTTCATAGGTTCACTAGAGGTCTCTCTCCAAAAGAAAACATGGCGTGGTAACAGATCACAGTTGGGCAGTGATTAAATTGGAGTTTTTATGAGTATGATTATTCATGGCATAATTCATATATGAGTATCACGTCCTTAAATCCTTAGACCATGATCCAACTACATCTATAGCTAATACTCCACCTAAGACCGCTATCCATCATGCATCTTTATGTATTATATAAAAATATTGCAATGAGTATGATGACATCAAGTAGATGATTATTGTGTTCACCATGCATTCAAAGGGCAACTACACAAATATGTTTTTATCCCTAGTAGCAAGCCTTTTCCACTTTTTGTCGCTGCGGTAGCTTGATATCTCCTTTTTATTGATCCGATATTGGAACAAGAAAGGGTATCCCACACCTATTTCCCCAGAGGTGACCCTGGGTATCGAACCCACGAGAGGAAGATCCCTTTGAAGCAATGGTCTCTAGCAAGCTTTTGTCAAAGTGTCAAATCCAGCTTTTGACCGGATCAGCAAGCAAATTGTGATTCAAACACTTATAATAAAAAGAAGGTACGGGGATGAGGTCTTAATGCTTACCACCATGTATTGGTGTTGGGATAAAAAATGATATTAGTCTGTGCGCGGGAAGTCACCCGTCAAGAGGTGCTTGCTTCGTATTGGAATGGGGGATGTGTCCAAATAACATCTTGACCGGCACGAGTCCTGCATCAAGAATCAGTTGTCCTACCACAGGCCCTATCCGTCTCGCGGGGTTGCCCCGATAATTAAGATAATAATATCAGACAAAAGCTTTGGGCGTTCAATGACTACACCTCATGAATCCCCAAGGTTATGATCCATGTTACCCAACTAATCCTTACTGACGGCGTCCTGGACTAGGGGGTCCCAACCTAGTCGGCCCACAGTCCTCGGGTTGGGCCCAAAGGCCTTCATCCTCATCCAGATGGACTCTGGAAGCCATGACGTGATCAAGATTACATCTGCCGAAGACTTGGAGTGTACACCAAGACATCTCCTGCCGCCTCCATATGCATCCCCGGATACCGACTATGTAACCCTAGATGCCCTACCTAGCGTGTATATAAGCCAAGGGGTTTAGCCTGTAGAGGACACGGAATCACAATTACCATCCACCTAGCCCTAGGGTTAGACTTCTCCTTACGATCTCGAGGTAGATCAAGCTTGTACTTGATACTTCACCATCAATATAATCAAAGTAGGACGTAGGGTATTACCTCTTCGAGAGGCCCCGAACCTGGGTAAACACCGTCTCCTTTGTTCCTGTTACCATTGATCCGAGATCCACAGCTCGGGACCCCCTACCCCGATGTCAGCCGCTATTTACACTGACACTGGTGCTTTCACTGAGAGTTCTGCTGTGAGATCAGAAAAGGATCGATGGCTCACCTGTAGATCAACTGCGGCTCCGGCTACGGGGACATCTTCGTCCCCGGCCAGTTATTCGTCTTCTGCAGCATGGTCTTTTGTGCTGACTCTTCAGGTCATCTAGCTTTCATCGAGAATTACTCTCCAGATTACGTCGTAACTTTCGGAGGCTTGGAGTACACCGTGGATTCCCGCAGAGAGCTCGTCCTTACCAGTTGGACGCCAGGCCAGATTGGGGGTTTAATAAACATCGGGGGCTCGGCCCCAGAACCGATCTCCTTTGAGGATGTTGGATCAAGCCCCTTGCCCCTACAGGGCCCTGCGAAGGAATCGACTACCTCCACCATGGACAGCCTCGTCCTGGCATCAAGCCATGACGCCGCTCCGGACACCACCTCGGATACTACGTCGGATTTAGAGCCGGCCCGGGTAACAGATCCGGAATCAACCCCAGCCCCGCATGAGGCTAATGACGCGTCAGGTGATCCACCAGTCGTGATTCAAGTCAGCCCGGCTTATAGCCAGGCCATGGATCCCGAGGAGCTATCTCACCTAAATGAGATGCTGGATCGCATCCAGAGCTTATCAATCTCAAATAGTCAGACTTCGGTCTATGATAAGATCGGACTTAAAGCCGACGATCGGGAAATTTAGATCCCACCCACCACCCATCTAGTCGCCACGGTTGATGACTTAACCGACGTGTTACACTATGATGAAGCCACTAACATGGATGAAGATGTCGACGGCCCCGCAGAAACCACCACGCCGCTGGTCAACACCGGCAGCTGGACTGCAACCTCCACCTATGACGTGTACATGGTGGATACTCCGAAACCTCCATCAAGACGTCAGCGAAGGCGCGGGCGAGGTGCCAACGGGGACCCCAGCGGGCACGACGCCACTGCCACCAACACCGGCGCTGTGGCAGATGACGCCGATAACCCGGGAGAGGACTTTCAAGCCTCCCTAGGGCGGCCACACAGCCCCGCAGGAATCCCTGAGGACGAGGACCCCGATGCCCTCTTTGAAGGGGCGGATGACAATTACTTACCTCAGTCCGAAGAGGACGAGAGCCTGGGCACCGAGGACGTTATAGTCCCCGAAGACCCCTTTGAGCAGGAACGGTTCCGATGACGCCTCGTGGCCACTGCCCAAAGCATGAAACAGAAGCAGCAGCAGCTGCTAGCCAATCAAGACGCACTGAACGATAAGTGGGTCGAGATACTCTCGGCCGAGCAAGACCTCGAGGAACGGCTCCGTAGTGCGCCTAAATCTTACTCGCACAGGCGTTTGCTGCCCATGAATTCGACGAAGAATTAACCGACGACGTGCTCTTAACACGCGGACGGGTTGATGATACGTCCCAAACATATCTACATTTCCAAACACTTTTGCTCTGGTTTTGGACTCTAATTTGCATGATTTGAATGGAACTAACCCGGACTGACGTTGTTTTCAGCAGAATTGCCATGGTGTTATTTTTGTGCATAAATAAAAGTTCTCGGATGGAACTGAAAATTTACAGAGAATTATTTCAGAATATATAAAAAATACTGGCGAAGAGATCTACTGGAGGGGAGCCACCCAGGGGCCACAAGCCCAGGGGGCGCGCCTACCCCCCAGGGCGCGCCCCCCAGGCTTGTGGGGCCCTGGCAGCTCCGTTTACCCTAATTCCAACGCTATAAGTACCTATTCGTCCAGAAAAAAATCAGAGAGGAAGAATCATCATGTTTTACGATACAGAGCCGCCGCCACCTCCGGTTCTTCATCAGGAGGGTTGATCTAGAGTCCATTCGGGGCTCCGGAGAGGGGGATTCGACGCCGTCGTCATCATCAACCATCCTCCATCACCAATTTCATGATGCTCACCACCGTGTGTGAGTAATTTCTTTGTAGGCTTGCTAGACGGTGATGGGTTGGATGAGATTTACCATGTAATCGAGTCAATTTGTTAGGGCTTTGATCCCTAGTATCCACTATGTTCTGAGATTGATGTTGCTATGACTTTGCTATGTTTAATGCTTGTCACTAGGGCCCGAGTGCCATGATTTCAGATCTGAACCCTTTATGTTTTCATGAATATATTTGAGTTCTTGATCCTATCTTGCAAATTATATGCACCTATTACATGTGATGATCCGCATACCCCAAGGTGACAATAATTGGGATTATTTCCGGTGATTACCGTAGTTTGAGGAGTTCATGTATTCACTAAGTGCTAATGCTTTGTTCCGGTTCTCTATTAAAAGGAGGCCTTAATATCCCTTAGATTTCCTTATGGACCCCGCTGCCATGGGAGGGTAGGACAAAAGATGTCATGCAAGTTCTTACTATAAGCACGTTATGACTATATACGGAATACATGCCTACATTACATTGATGAATTGGAGCTATTGTGTATCGCCCTAGGTTTTGACTGTTACATGATGAATGTCATCCAACATAATTATCCATCATCGATCCAATGCCTACGCTTTTCGCATATTGATCTTTGCTAAGTTACTTTCGTTGCTGTTGCTGTTACAATCACTACAAAACCGCTACTGTTACTGTCTCCGTTACTATTGCTACTGTTACTACTGCTATTGAAACTATCATACTACTGTGCTACTAAACACTTTGCTGCAGATATTTAGTTCTCCAGGTGTGGTTGAATTCACAACTCAACTGCTAATACTCACAAATATTCTTTGGCTCCCCTTGTGTCGAATCTATAAATTTGGGTGAAATACTACCCTCGAAGAATATTGTGATCCCCTATACTTGTGGGTTATCAAGACCTTTTTCTGGCGCCGTTACCGGGGAGCATAGCTCTATCTGTTGAGTCACTTGGGATTTATATCTATTGATCACTATGAAGAATCTGAAAGACTCTAAGACCAAGATTGCTCCCTCTAAGACTTGGGGAGGTAAGGAACTGCCATCTAGCTATGCACTTGATTCACCTTCTATTTTGAGTAGGCTTGCGACACCGCCACCTGTTATTCATTCTGATATTTCGCAAGTTATTGATGATACTACTTCTGCTATGAATGAAACTATTGATGATGCTAGTACTATGCTTGATAATACTGTGCCACTTGGTGAATTTCTTGATGAACAAATTGCTAAAGCTAAAGAAACTAAAAATGTTGAAAATCTTGAAAATTATGATTCACCTATTATGCCTAGCTCTCCTACTAGAGTTGAAATACCTAAGATACCTGATGGTTATGTTTTTGATAGAGAGACAGCTAGGGCAATTCTTGCTTGTAACGATAGAGATTATGTTAGGAAATTGCTTGCTGAGTTGAAAGAAAAATCTATGAGGGAGAGAATGAAATATGATCCTAAGTTTGCTACTTCACCTATCTTCCTTACCGATAAGGATTATCAATTCTCTATCGATCCTGAGTTAATTACTTTGGTTGAATCTTATCCTTTTCATGGTTATGAAACTGAAACTGTTGTGGCACACCTCACTAAATTGAATGATATAGCCACCCTATTTGCTCATGAGGAAAAAATTCGCTATTACTACATCCTTAAGTTGTTTCCTTTCTCATTAAAAGGTGATGCTAAGAAATGGTTTAATACTCTTGTTCCTGGTTGTGTGCGTTGTCGCCAGGATATGATATATTACTTCTCTGAAAAATATTTTCCTGCTCATAAGAAACAAGCTGCCTTACAGGAAATATTTAACTTTGTGCAAATTGAAGAAGAGAATCTCCCTCAAGCTTGGGGGAGGCTTCTCCAACTACTTAACGCTTTGCCTGATCATCCTCTTAAGAAAAATGAAATACTTGATATCTTTTATAATGGACTAACCGATGCTTCTAGGGATTACCAAGATAGTTGTGCTGGTTGTGTTTTCAGGGAACGAACTATTGGACATGTTGAAGAACTATTGAATAATATATTGAGAAATGCCGATGATTGGACACTTCCTGAACCACCACCTAAGCCAACCCCGAAGAAAAGAGGTATTCTATTCCTCAGTCCAGAAGATATGCAAGAAGCTAAGAACTCTATGAAGGAAAAAGGTATTAGAGCTGAAGATGTTAAAAATCTACCACCTATCGAAGAAATACATGGACTTGATATCGCGACACAGGTAGTAGAGGTAAATTCTCTCACCAGATTTGATGAAAGTGATATTCCTTATAATAAATCTGCTAGCCAATGCTTGTATGAATTTGATAATTACATCATTAAGCAAGAACACTTCAATTTATATGTTAGCAATCAACTAAAACGAAATGCCATCATGATTGAATGCTTGAGTGATTTGATGTTTAGAACTGCTAATGATGTTAAATGTTTAAGTAAACATGCTTCTATGGTCCAGACTCAGTTAGAACAAATAGCTAAGTCACAAAATGATTTGCTTGATGAGATGAATAATAAAATGAATGATCATGTTGTTAGAGTTGTTACTAGAGGAGGTAGAATGACTCAGGACCCTCTATATCCTGAAGGTCATCCAAAAAGAATTGAATAAGATTCTCAAAGAAATAATGTTGATGCACCTAGTCCATCTAAGAAGAAAAAGAAAAATGATAGGACTTTGCATGCTTCTAGTGAACCTGAGATAGAAAAACCTCCTGAGAACCAAAACGATGTTTCTATTTCTGATGCTGAGACACAATCTGGTAATGAACATGCACCTAGTGATAATGATAAGAATAATGATAATGATAATAATGATGTTCATGTTGATGCTCAACCAGATAATGATGTAGAAATAGAACCTGCTGTTGATCTTGATAACCCACCTCCTAAGAATAAAAGATATGATAAAAGAGACTTTGTTGATAGAAAACATGGGAAAGAAAGAGAACCATGGGTTCAGAAACCCATGCCTTTTCCCACTAAACCATCTAAAAACAAAGATGAGGAAGACTTTGAGCGCTTTATTGAAATGCTTAGACCTGTCTTTTTGCGCACTCGCTTGATTGATATGTCGAAAATGTCTCCCTATGCTAAATTCATGAAAGATATTGTCACAAATAAAAGAAAGATACCTGAAGCTGAAATTTCCACCATGCTTTCAAATTATTCTTTTAAGGGTGGAGTACCCAAAAAGTTAGGAGATCCAGGAATACCTACTATACCATGCTCCATTAAAAAAAGTTATGTTAAAACAACTTTATGTGATTTGGGAGCCAGTGTTATGCCTTTCTCTTTATATAGAAGACTTGATTTGAATAAGCTCACACCTACTGAAATATCTTTGCAAATGGCTTATAAATCCACTACTATACCCATTGGAATTTGCGAGGATGTTCCCGTTGTAGTTGCAAATGTTACTATCTTGACAGACTTTGTTATACTTGATATGCCCGAGGAAGACAACATGTCGATTATCCTTGGAAGACCCTTTTTGAATACTGCAGGGTCTGTTATTGATTGCAACAAAAGCAAGGTCACTTTTCATGTCAATGGTAATGAGCATACGGTTTATTTCCCGAAGAAACAAAGTTTGGTGAATGGTATCAATTGTATTGAAAAGGTTTCGACGATTACTATTGGAGGTTTCAAATTTCCTCTCCCTACTGTCAAAAAGAAATATGAAATTCTTATTGTTGGGGAAATGCATATCCCCGTTGAGGTAACTTAGTGCTATACGAAGATTCTTCGGTTTCATGCCATTCGGAAATAGTTTGTTAATAAGACTTGATCAACCTTATTAATGGATTCTTTTTGAGGGGTATGTGGTCGATGAATTTATTAAGCACAACTTTCTGTACCCACCTTTTGCTCTCTGTTATTTGTAGTTGAATAAAATAAAATGCCATGATTATCCTGTTTTCTGAATTTTTCGTGCAATAAAAAAGGTCCCAAAAATAAAAGTTCTCAGAATGCCTTGAAAATTTAGTATGATTTTTTATGCAATATTTAAGTCTTTTTGGCACTGAACACACCCCAGGGGGGTGCACCTGTGAGCCACAAGCTCACAAGGCGCGCCCACCCCCTGGGCATGCCCAGCAGGCTTGTGGGTCCCACAGGGACCCACTCACTTATGCCAGCCACCCATCTCCTTCTTCTTCCTCCAGAAAAAATCAAACTTGCTCCCAAGCCCGTGTTCTTGCTCATATTGCTGTGATTTTCGATCTCCTTGCTCGGAGCTCCGTTTCCAAAACTGTTTTGAGGAATTACTCCTTGGTATGTGACTCCTCCAATGCTCCAATATATTTTGTTCTAGTGTTTTATACTTTGCAAATTTTTGCTGGTGTGGTGACCATGTTTATGAGCTTGCATGTTGAATTTGTATGGTCCAAAGTATTATTGATGCATGATATAGCTTCTAGATACTTGTGGGAGTAGTTGCTATCAATTTTGTTGAGTTTCGTTCACCTTTATTTTGAGTCACTAAAAATTTCAAAAAAAATCAGAAAAAGAAAATGCTCAAGTGGAGGTTGAGAAGTTCTTCGAGCCGGAATCCTAAGGAGGCTCCGAAGCCCAAGTATCATCTCCCTCATGCGGCCGAGGTTCGACCGTGCGAATGGCCATGCAACACATTCTTGGGGGATGCGGGAATTTTCGATGATTTCTATTATTTGGCGAATAATGCCGGCATTATCCCGTTCCTCAAAGATAAGTGTGACCAGTATCTTCTACTCACAAATACTTGCATGCAAAGCTTTCATTTCCATGCTAGGAGAGATATACCCATAGTGGCATTTAACCTATATGATATTCCTAAAGAGATGACACTTGAGGATTTTTGCGAGGTATGGAAACTTCCCAATGAGGGCAGCCCAGTAGAGCCACACCCCAGGGATGTCTCGGAGTTCATCTCTGAGGTTACATGGGGGAGTCGAGAGTAGTTTCTGAGGCTAGGGTTGCTAGTTTACATTTCCCTGTTTTGCGCTATTACTCATTATTTGTTGGGAGGTGTTTGACTGGTCGGTGGGAGAGTTGAACGCTCAGCTCGCCTGACCTTGCTATCTTGCACCATGCTCTTTACGCTGATAGGACCTTCAGTATGGGTGCTATGGTTGCCCGGCGGTTGCACACCAACTGTTCGAAGGGCGTTATCTATGGTGGTATTTATGCTTCCTGTCTCGCTCAACACTTTGAGATTCCTATTAGGCATGACGAGAGGGAGGAGAGGCTCTTACCCACTATGCATCTTGATTACAATAGTATGGTTGGGCACAACTTTATTAATTCTGGAGACGTTCGCTTTAGATATAACTTGGTATTCGGTCAGGGTACTTGTGAGATTATTACTTTGCCTGCGCCTACTTTGTTTGATATTCACAGGGGCAGATACATCATCATGCCTGAGGACATTTATGCTTATTGGGGCTTGGACCAGCCCCAAGCACCAGAGCCGGCACCTGAGCCAGAGCCTTACCAGGAGCCCGTCTATCAGTGAGAGCCTCAGGAGGCCTTTTACCAGTGGGACCCTCAGCAGCCTCAGTACTACCCGGGAGGTGCTGATTTCGACCCATGGCCCTAGACCAACTTAGGCCAAAAGCCTAAGCTTGGGGGAGTACGTATTTCTCACCAACATTACATTCATGTTCACACACTCATTTCAGTTGTCGGTGTTCATCCTTTTTCATTTGTATATCCATGTTAGTTCTATTTTCACTTTCTTCTAGTGTGTTTGAAAAACTTTGAAAATCCAAAAAAAATAGTTGTAGTTTCTTTCCTTGTTTAGTTAATTCGTAGTATTAAAAGAAAACCCAAAAATATTTCTCATTTCTTCTTTTGCCTGTTGGGAGCTTTCCTGTGTAAATAGTTTTTCTTGTTTTTCGTTTTCTTTCGTTAATTTGCTTTCTTCAGAAAAACTCAAAAACTCCAAAAATATTTCAGTGTGTTTCTCTGAATTTCTTTTCTTTTCGTTGAGTCATCATAAGGAGAAGACCATGATGAAAACTTTGAGTGGTTCTCATATGCTTTATTGTTGAACTAACAAAAATGTCACTATTACCTTGTCTTCTCCTTTGAATAAATGTTTGCAGATTCCAGCTTAGTCCACGGCACACTTGCACCATTATTATTATTGTCACATCATTCGGTCGTGCAAGTGAAAGGCAATAATGACGATATTTGATGAAGTGATTGCGGTGAAGAAAAGCTGGTATGAACTCTCCTTGTTTTTGTCTTTGTAAATATGTTTGCTCGGTATTCATGATTCAGCATTATTATGAGTAAACATGTTTGTGATGACAATTAGAGATTATAATTGCTCATGCCATGCTTAAATAGCTAGGAGTGGATAATGATTTATCTTGAGTGTCAACATGCATTAAAATGGTTGTGACGTAGTATGTTAGCATGGTATCCTCCTCTGAGTAATTCGAGTGGCTGGACTTGGCACATGTTCATACATGTAGTTGAATCAAAACCAACACAGCCTTACATGATATTTATGTTCAGGGTGTTGATATCCTACTCATGCTCGTATTCAATGTTAATTATTCGCAATGCATGTCGATGACCATTTTCGCTCTCTAGCTGGTTGCTTCTCAATCTATTTGCTAGCCTTCGCCTGTACTAAGCGGGAATACTGCTTGTGCATCCAAATCCTTAAACCCAAGTTTTTCCAGATGAGTCCACTATATCTACCTATATGCGGTATTACTCTGTCATTCCAAGTAAATTTGCATGTGCCACCTCTAAACATTAAAACGAATATCTGTTTTGTGTGCCCGTACCGCTCATGGAGCGATAGGGGGCGTTCATTATCTTCCATGCTAAGCGGGTTATTCTCAGATGAGTGTTTATTCACTTGTCATTGCACGAGAGACGCTGGTAATCGGGATGCCCAGTCCTATGCTCAAAATTGAATTATATAATGCAAACAAACTCCCCCGAAAAGTTGTTGGTATGGAGGGCACCCGTGAATTCGGCTAGCCATGGCTTGTGTTGGTATGGTGGAGGGGGAGTAAACTTTACCTTTCCGCTTGGGAACCGCCTATAATGTGTTTAGCATGGAAGATATTGAAAACTCTCGGTCGTAATGTTGACAGGAAAAGCATACCTCTCAAAATTATTTTAATCTCTGTTTTAAAGCTTCGAGCTCTGGCACCGCTGCGAATCCATGCTTCCCTCTGCGAAGGGCATATCCATTTACTTTTATGTTATTTTACTTTTATTGTTGAGTCATCACCCTCTCATTTAAACACCAGTTGGAGAGCACTATTGTCATTTTTATGCATTGAGTATAGTTAATGTTGGGTGTGACCATGACTGGATATCCTCTACCCTGAATTACAATGTTTAGTCGCTGCTTGAATCTCAGGGGAGCTCTGCATTTATGTTTTGCGGTCTCAGAAAGGGCTAGCGAGATACCATGTTATCATATTATATCATAATTGTTTTGACAAAGTGTTGGCATCCGAGATATCTTATTATTGCTCGCTAGTTGGTTATGTTATTGATATGAGTAAATGTGAGACCTAAGTGTTATCATTCATGTGGTTAGTTCATAATATTTGCTAAAAACTTGGATGCTAGTTAAGTATATATACAGACAACAAGAACAAAAGAGTTTGTAAAAGTTTTTCATTGTCACTTTCAGTTTGTCAACTGAATTGCTTGAGGACAAGCAATGAGTTAAGCTTGGGGGAGTTGATACGTCCCAAATGTATCTACTTTTCCAAACACTCTTGCTCTGGTTTTGGACTCTAATTTGCATGATTTGAATGGAACTAACCCGGACTGACGCTGTATTCAGCAGAATTGTCATGGTGTTATTTTTGTGCAGAAATAAAAGTTCTCGGATGGACCTGAAAATTTATGGAGAATTATTTCAGAATATATAAAAAATACTGGTGAAGAGATCTACTAGAGGGGAGCCACCCAGGGGGGGCGCCTACCCCCCAGGGCGCGCCCCCCAGGCTTGTGGGGCCCTGGCAGCTCCGTTTACTCTAATTCCAACGCTATAAGTACCTATTTGTCCAGAAAAAAATCAAAGAGGAAGAATCGTCACATTTTACGATATGGAGCCACCGCCACCTCCTGTTCTTCATCGGGAGGGCTGATCTGGAGTCCGTTTGGGGCTCCGGAGAGAGGGATTCGACGCCGTCGTCATCATCAACCATCCTCCATCACCAATTTCATGATGCTCACCACCGTGTGTGAGTAATTTCTTCATAGGCTTGCTGGACGGTGATGGGTTGGATGAGATTTACCATGTAATCGAGTCAATTTGTTAGGGCTTTGATCCCTAGTATCCACTATGTTCTGAGATTGATGTTGCTATGACTTTGCTATGCTTAATGCTTGTCACTAGGGCCCGAGTGCCATGATTTCAGATTTGAACCCTTTATGTTTTCATGAATATATTTGAGCTCTTGATCCTATCTTGCAAGTTATATGCACCTATTACGTGTTATGATCCGCATACCCCAAGGTGACAATAATTGGGATTCTTTCCGGTGATTACCGTAGTTTGAGGAGTTCATGTATTCACTAAGTGCTAATGCTTTGTTCCGGTTCTCTATTAAAAGGAGGCCTTAATATCCCTTAGATTTCCTTATGGACCCCGCTGCCACGGGAGGGTAGGACAAAAGATGTCATGCAAGTTCTTATTATAAGCACGTATGACTATAAAACGGAATACATGCCTACATTACATTGATGAATTGGAGCTATTGTGTATCGCCCTAGGTTGTGACTATTACATGATGAATGGCATCCAACATAATTATCCATCACCGATCCAATGCCTACGCTTTTCGCATATTGATCTTTGCTAAGTTACTTTCGTTGTTGCTGTTGTTACAATCACTACAAAACTGCTACTGTTACTTTCTCCGTTACTATTGCTACTATTACTACTGCTATTGAAACTATCATACTACTGTGCTACTAAACACTTGGTTGTAGATATTTAGTTCTCCAGGTGTGGTTGAATTGACAACTCAACTGCTAATACTCACAAATATTCTTTGGCTCCCCTTGTGTCGAATCAATAAATTTGGGTGAAATACTACCCTCAAAGACTGTTGTGATCCCCTATACTTGTGGGTTATCAGCTGACGAACCTGACCGCCCCCGTAGAGGGCGCGACAGGCCAGTGCGGGAAAATTTACACACCCAAACAACAACACGCCGTTACGGCAAGGATCATGTCGACTACACTCGGTCGTACAATGCAAGACGCTAGATAGAGGCGAACCGGGCACCTTCTCGGTCCATCTATGGATCAAGAGGACGCGCACCGGCCGGGCTTGACGGCTACGATGCCTGGATGGACAGGAACGGGCGAGCTCGAGAGCAAGCTTATACACGGATATCTCTCGATGTCCGATGCGAGTCTACTCGGTTCCGAGGTCCCGCTCACCCGATTTGTTTTACAGACAGGGTAATGGAACACCAGTTCCCTGACGGGTTTAAACCCATTAACATCGAGTCGTACGATGGTACTACCGACCCAATGGTGTGGATCGAAGATTTCCTTCTTCACATCCACATGGCACATGGAGATGACCTCCATGCTATCAAATATCTGCCGCTCAAACTAAAGGGGCGGCGAGGCATTGGTTGAATAGCCTGCCTCCTCATTCCATTGGAAGCTGGGAAGCACTCGAGGATGCCTTTAGGGCTAACTTCCAGGGCACATACGTCCGACCTCCAGATGCCGACGACCTCAGCCACATCATTCAACAGCCCGGCGAGTCGGCAAGGAAGTTCTGGAACAGGTTCTTAACTAAAAAGAACCAAATTATGGACTGCCCCGACGCCGAGGCCATTGCCGCTTTCCAACATAGCATCCGAGATGAGTGGCTCGCACGCCAGCTCGGGCAAGACAAGCCGAGGACCATGGCGGCCCTCATGACCCGATTTTGCGCGGGAGAGGATAGTTGGCTGGCTCACAACACTCATAACGGCGAGGCAGGCACTTCAGAAGTTCGCGACGCCAATGGCAAGCCTAGGCGCAGTAAAAATAAGCGCAGGCATAAAAATGGCGGGAGCGACACCGAGAACGTCGCCGTAAACGCAGGGTTTAACAGACCTAGATCCAGTCAGAAAAAGAGGCCCTTTAAAGAGAACAAAGACGGACCCAGCCAGCTCGACAAGATCCTTGATAGGCCATGTCAAATACATGGCACCTCGGACAAGTTAGCAAACCACACAAACCGGAACTGCTGGGTCTTCAAGCAGGCTGGAAAGATAGCGACGGAGGGCCAAAGTAAAGCTCAACCTCGCAGCGAGGACGAGGATGAACCTCAGCGATCCAACAATGGAAACCAGAAACAGTTCCCTCCAGAGGTGAAGGACATAAACATGATTTACGTAACCCACATTCCTAAAAAGGAGAGGAAACGTGCACTTCATTTACGCCTTAGAGCATGTTGCCCCAAAGTTCAATCCATGGTCGGCTTACCCGATCACATTCGACAAACATGATCACCCAACCAGCATCTGACATGGCGGATCGGATGCCTTGGTCCTGGATCTGATCATTGACGGATTCCATCTGACGCGCGTCCTCATGGATGGAGGCAGTAGCCTCAATTTAATCTACGCGGATACGATCAAGAAGATGGGCATAGACTCATCCAGGATCAAGCCTAGCACCACCACCTTCAAAGGTGTCATACCTGGCGTTGAAACTCGCTTCACAGGAACAATAACGCTGGAGGTAGTCTTTGGATCACCCGAGAACTTCCGGAGCGAAGAGTTAATCTTCGATATCGTCCCTTTTCGAAGCGGATACCACGCACTCCTTGGGCGCACTGCATTCGCCCGCTTTAATGCAGTCCCGCATTACGCATACTTAAAGATGAAAATGCCAGGACCAAATGGTGTTATTACAGTCAATGGTAACACTGAACGCTCCCTCCGAGCAGAGGAATAGACTGCGGCTTTCGCAGCCGAGGTACAGGCAACCGAGGAGGCAGCTCATCACAGGCCCAGCTCCTCAAAGCGCACACGGGCTGCACGCGTCGACCTCGGTCAGGCCACTACTCCCCCCAAATAGGGGCACGGGCTCCTCGTTTGCCTCCCCTTGGAAGGGCATTACGTCCCCAGGGTGCACAACTTTGCACTAAAAATTCCATGGGCGGCCAAGGAGCCAAAGCAAATGATGCGTCGTTATCAGCTCAACTGAATAGCAACACACTTCGGACTTGCATACCAGCAGGGCACTGTAAAAGGCCCAGTCAGAAGCAGCATGTCCACATGGCTTAAACCATCTAAGTGGCAGCCGCACACCTTTTCAAAGGACTTGACCGACGAAAGCATCAAGCAAACAAACGGCGAGGTCGTGGACAGCCCATACCTCCTTAACTCTCAACGAAGGCAAGCTGGTCAACAGCACGGAGACGCAGATGTGCGACAACGACGGGCTTTGGCGAATAAACCCATTAGCATATCCGCCCTGTTCTTACTCCTTGACTTTTTCTTTTAAGTTGTATCTTCTATAAGTTTCTTTTGTTAAAGCTCGGCATGTACGGCTCGACCACATGAAATAAATGTGCACCCATCAAGGTCATTACGCATTTCCTTATGTTCACTGCCTTTGAGCCAAAAGCATACATTCACGATACAACTGTTATTTAAAATTACCATGGGCTTCGCTTTTAATCTCACGCCCCACCCCCCCTACAAGTCAGAAGTATCTATTCGGTGTCTTGGATGTTGCATTATATGAATCAGTTTCCAACCTCGATTTTGGTCAATAGTTGGGTTGCCTGGCTCCTGTGCTTACCTCTTACGTTTACGACACATTCGGCTAAGGGTGTAAAGGGAGAACCACTGCGATTGCACTGCCAGCATGAATGGCAAAGCGCCTCAGTGGATAAAGCCGAAAATTGACTGTCCTGGTAAGCGTAAACTGGTCGGCCATCCGAAGACAGCGTCTAGCAATGTACCCTTGGAGGTTACCCGTGTTAAACGAAGGGCTCTTTGTTAAGTCAGCCGAAGTGGTTAGCAGCATAGACCTCGGCCATACAGCCCAACCACTTCATGGGCCGGGGGCTCGTCATCAGCCCCCATAGTCTAGCTCCTACGACTAAGTGAAAGTTATAAAACCTCTATAGTTTGAGTGCCCTGTTTTCGCGCGCATGGACCGCCTTCGGGAACCGAGACATCGCTATGGGTCATGACTTCCGCGGAAACACCCGATGTGCACTGCACAAAGGGGTCGAAGCCGACGACTGGTCACTTTCAGTTAAAAACGGTCACACAGGAGTCAAAAAATTAAAACACACAATCACATGTCAGAAAATAAAGTCGCATTCATTGCAAAATAAAAGATAGTTTTTTACATTCAAACTACACTTCGGCATACCGAAGTACGACCTAAAAATACAAATTGTCCTTGGGACACTCGGCCTCGGTGATCCGGGCTCCTTCCATCGCCTTGCCCAGATACTGCTCCACGGTTCGGGACTTCCCTTTGGGGGGCCCGGCGGCCACGACCGCCGCTTCGACACGTGGGTAGTGCATATTCACGCGGGCATACGCCCGTTGAGCACCCTCCAGGCATGCCGAACGCTTCCAACGTACCAACTGGGGGGCGGCCTCCCGCAGCCGGGCAAAAAACCCAAAGAAGCTGGTCGGCAGGGCCTCCGCGGGCCAAAGATTGGCACAGAGGTCTTGAAGCGTTGGCTTCGCCATGCACAGGAGCTCCATCAACTGCTTCATCTGGTTGTTCAGCAGTTCCGGATGTGAGGGTACCTGGAATTGTAGCCAGAACGCCCTCTCCGTAGCATGGCCCTCCTGCGAGCCGTAGTAGCGGCCTGCGTCCGCCGTGCTCCTCGGAAGATCCGCGAAGGCCTCTGTGGATTGCCACAGCTGGGTGAGCTCGACAAACCCCTTGCGGCCGAAAACACACTGAAGCAAAAATGGCTTACCAGCAGCGATCTGCTTCACTTGTTGAAGTACCTCGCAGTCTGCACGGGCCTAGGTCTGGACCTCGGCGTGCACCTGGCGCAGCTTCTTGAGCTCAGTGGTTGCCACCTTTTCCTTCTCCTGAAGGGTGTCGCGCTCTTTGTAGACGCCCTCTAGGGTCTCCTCCACCTCCAGGACCCGTGCCTGGTTCTTGCCCCTGGCCACCTTCTCGGCAACCAGCTCCTCTTCGGCCTTCACGGCCGCAGCCTCCTGCTACTCGGCCTCTTGCCGAGCTTTTGACAGCTCGTCCTTAAGTGTCTCAAGCTCCTCCGTAGCAGCTATCATGCAAAACAGCTCGGCATCAGAATTGAATCTTTTAAAAACATCAAACGAAGTAAAATCGGCATTCTCATAACTTCTTGAAGTTTACCTTGAGACAGCCCAATCTACTTCTTCATCAGATCGAGGTCCTCTTCGGACCTTTGTAGTTCCCTGTTCATCTCCACCACCTCCTCGGAGGCAGAGTTCGGAGCCGAGGTCGACACCTGAAAATATACACTCACGACTTAGTCCCTGTTTTTTGACTTACAGCCTCTGGTCCTTCTTTTTTGAAGAACGGCCAGAGTCTTGGGGGCTACTGGATTAAGCACCTAAAACATATTCAAACATCGACCCCAAGGCAGGTTTTTCAAAACCAGCCTTGGGCTTGGGGACTACTGGCTGGCTACGCTCCTACAAACGCCATGCTAGGCAACGAGTCTTTGGACAAAAACCCGCTACTACAAGCAATCGTAAACTCGAATATTATTCATAACAACAACCCAAAAAGCGTACCTCGAAGCTCCTGACGAGGCCCCTGAAGACCTCGCGTATTCCGGCCTCCGCAGACCGGAAGCCTTGTAGCGTCGTGCCAATCAAGGCATGGTGCTCTTCTGCGATGGAGGGTCCCGTTAAGGCCGCCTCCATCTCCTCGGACCACCCCACGCTAACCCACCCCGTGGCGGGAGGCGGGAGTGGAGCAACCTCTGAACCCACCACCGAGGTGCGGGGGACGAGGGTCTCCGGCTGCGGTGCAAGCGCCGGAGGCTGTTCGGGCTGGGCCGACGCCTGGTCCAACCCTTCCTTGGGGGCCTCAGGGATTGGGTCCCCTTGGCCTGGTGCGGCCGAGGTGTCAACCTCAGCCGTGACGACCGATACCCCAGTCCCCAATGTGTTGGCTAAAGGGGCCGGACTGGATGACACCTCCCCTAACCCCTTGAGGGCCGAGGGAGTCTTGGCGGGCTCCGGCTCCCCACTGTCCGACGGGGGTAGCTCACCCGAAGTATCGCCACTTAGGCGAGCCGCGGGCGGGCTAGCAAAAATTTCCTTATGAGTCTCAAAAGAGGAACAGGCTTTCGAAGTCCAATTTGAGTAGTTAATACATACCTTTGGGGGCCGGTCTCCTCTTCCCCAGAGTGAGGAGGTCCTCGTCCGAATCTTCGGGGAAGCTGGGCTTCTCCGGCAGGACTGGATCGGCGGAGGCCATGCGCGGCCTCTTCGGGCCTTTCGGCCTCGCCTCCTCTTCGGCGCCCTCGGACGCCGCCCGCTTCCCATTAGGGGAAGATTTCTCTTCCCCCTCGTCTTCGTGGGTGGAGGAGGCATGGGTTTCCTCGGAATGGGTGACTGAGGTCTCCCGAGCTCGGAGACCCGCTCTGCCCCTCGGAGGTTTGGACTCCTTGGGCATCTCCACGTGTGGCTCCTCGGATAGGAGGGCCACAAGCTGGGGAGTCCTCTCCCCCTCGGGTTGCGGCACCGGGCACAGCATCTGTTGTGCCTTGGGGATCCACTTCTGCGAATGTTGGATCGGTTAGCCAAAGTTTGTGAGGGACCAAGAAGCATAGAGTATAGAATTGAGCATTGAAATTTACCTCGGGGCCGTCATGGGTGGCTTCGAAGCCAAAATCTCTCCCGGCCTCGGGGAAACCGTCCTTGGATGGCTTGAACGGCAGCTTCCACATCCCAGCCAAGGTGGAGCGGAAGAAGTGGTGGATAGGCACCACGTCCTCGGGCTTGTACGCCCACATCGGGGTAGCCCAGGACTGAAGCGGCAGGATGCGGCGGTGGAGCATGACGTTCACCACGTTCGTCAGCTTGATGTCCCTCTGGTTTATCCAGAACTCGATCTTCTGGATCAGCACCTCCACCTCCGCCGGGTTCCCCCAGTCCATGCCCTTCCTCTTCCAGGACACGAGCTTCTTTGGAGGGCCGGCCGAAAACTCGACCTCGGCTTGGCCAGAAGTGAGCGGCTCTGTGATGTAAAACCACTCGCGCTGCCATTCCTTGACGGTCTCTATAAAGGTGCCTTTGAACCAGACCGCCAACTGGTTCTTGCTGATCATTGTTCCCCCGCACTCAGAGAGCTTGGAGTCGTTGGACTTCGGCTTGACGCCGAAGATCTTCAGCCGCAGCCCGAAGTGCGGCTCGATGCGGAGGAAGGCCTCGCAGACGGTGATGAAGGAGGCAAGGTGGAGGATGGAATTCGGGGCTAGATGGTGAAAATCTAGCCCGTAGTAGGACAAGATCAAACGCACAAAGGGGTGCAGCGGGAACCCCAGACCTCTGATGAGGTGGGGGACGAAGACGACCCGCTCCCCAGCCTCAGGAGTGGGTATGCGCTGCTTCGGAGTCGACGCACAAGTGCGGACCTCTGCGGGGATGTATCCCACGCTGCGCAGCTCCAAAATGGTGCCCTCCGTCACAGAGGAGCTGCCTCAGTGCCCCTTGAGGTTGGGCTCCGCCATTGTTCAGGAGAAGGGCGCTGAGGGGGTCGGAGGAGCTCGGGATTGGATCTGAGCGATGGAGCTTGGGAGGCGATAGGCAGGGAAGCAAGGGAGCGTGTTCTCTCTGTTGTTACCCCCTTGCTCTTATATAAGCTGGTGAAAAGGCCAAGAGTCGCCCTAGCCGCGCCGTTGAAATTGCCATTATCCGTAAAACATGTCGTTATGCGTATAGGGAGAAACAAAATCTTAACGATATCCCTTAAAAAGTGGGCACGGTCTCCGTTTTGATGGGATGCGCCAGTAAAAAGATTGCCTCGGGCCGCGATTCGAGTGAGCAGTAACTGCTCGCCTAGTCGTGGGTGGTGCCTCTTCGATAAAGTTGTCAGGCTGAGGGCACTGTTCACACCTACGCGGCAAACCTTTGAGGCTAAGTAATCCCGTGACCTCGGATGCGGAATGTGTTTTTATTGAGTTCCGAACGAGGGATACCACCCCTTTGAGGAATGGTCTTTGGTGGCTTTGAATAAAGAAGTGTCAACAGAAAGGAGGGAACTCGTCTGTCGAGCTAAGGACTCCGGATCCGAAATTGTTAAAGACGAAGGGGTCGTCATCGGCATACAAGACCAGTTCAGGGGCTACTGACGGTGTCCTGGACTAGGGGGTCCCAACCTAGTCGGCCCATAGTCCTCGGGCTGGGCCCGAAGGCCTTCATCCTCATCCAGATGGACTCCGGAAGCCATGACGTGATCAAGATTACATCTGCCGAAGACTTGGAGTGTACCCCAAGACATCTCCTTCCGCCTCCATACGCATCCCTAGATACCGACTATGTAACCCTAGATGCTCTACCTGGCGTGTATATAAGCCAAGGGGTTTAGCCTGTAGAGGACACGGAATCACAATTACCATCCACCTAGCCCTAGGGTTAGACTTCTCCTTACGATCTCGAGGTAGATCAAGCTTGTACTCGATACTTCACCATCAATATAATCAAAGAAGGACGTAGGGTATTACCTCTTCGAGAGGACCCAAACCTGGGTAAACACCGTCTCCTTTGTTCCTATTACCATTGATCCGAGATCCACAGCTCGGGACCCCCTACCCCGAGGCCAGCCGGTTTTTACACCGACACTTACTGTCACCGGTGTTCGGTATAACACTTCACGGTCCCCTTGCTCCTAGCCTCACCGGTGCTCAATCTCCATGATCCAGGGTACCTGTAGGGATGAAGATCGCGGACAAGACAAGAGAAACTTCACGAAACAATTTTATTTCACACATACAAGATGTTATGTCAAAGACTCCCAAGATCCCTTCTCCGGATACCTGGGGTTGCAAGTCTCATGCCTCACCCCATACCTTATCGATCTACTCACACATCGAGATCAGATCGCGAGAAGAAAACATTGAAGAACACATCTTGAGATTGATTGATTGCAATATGTCTTACAATGGATGCCTTGTGCGATCCACGATTACAAGTATGAACTAGATGGAAGAGAACTACGGTGGTGGAGATGGCTATGGAGATGCAAATGGCGGCGGCTAAGGTTTGTGGATGAAGATGATGATGAAAGGGTTGTGGCTGTGCTGGACGTTCTCCCGACGCGCTCTCTGTTCACATTTTGATAGGGCCCCCTTTATAAAAGTTGTGCAGGTGGACGACCTGCCTTGGTTTCCACGCCAAATGACCGCTCATGCGAGTGCTCGCGGTCGTATGGAATGCTGTCTTTGACACTGGCGGCCTTTTGGCGCCTCCTGGTGACTTATCTCTTCTCCAATTTCCTTCCTTTCCGTTCTCCCACGTGATTTCTTCCCTTTTTAGCCCATTTCTTGTGGACAAATATCAAAGAGAGGATTTGTGGAATCCCTCACACTTATTAGTCATTAGTGACAATATCAAAGCGAATATCTCTCTTTTAATGAAATAATTCGGTTTAAACGAGGCTGAAATGAGTGTAAAAATATCATTCATCAACTACCCCAAGCTTAAACTTGATCGTCCTCGAGCAACATAGAGAGAAATCCGAAGCATAAGGAACTCAGTTGTTTAAACCAAAATAACGAGAAGGTTTTGGTTCACTTACGATCGGTATGCCTAGATAGACCTCCGCTTCTTGACCAGAAAACTTATCATAGATATAGCGGTGGCATGGTTATAGAGCAAGTGTTAGTGAAGCAAACATAATTAACACAAAGTTTCCGATCTACTAGATAAAACAACTTTGCAACACTTCATTTCATTTAATCTAGACAACACTTGCTTGCTGGGAATGCACGGAAGAGTTTCTTTAGATAGAGCCTTGAAAACATAAGTTAGGGAGTAGAAAGCATGTAGTAAAATATAATGTTCAAGTGCTCATGAGTACACCCACAATTGCCTCCTCCTCTAGGTTCTTAAACACTATGTTTCAATCATGTTTGCTGGAACTTTGATTGTCACGTGAAGGAGATTATGCCAAATAAGTGATCATGCATAGGTTTTCGCTGTGGCTTAATGTTTGGGAACTATGGACCTTTAGCAATAATGTCTCTTTCGAGCTCTTTTGATCAGTCCCCTTTATTTACCACATACACACCCACTCAAGAGAAAGCCGAATAATATTTGTTTGTAGTGTTGCCACTACGTACGGTAACAAACTCATAGCTGAAATCCGAGCAATCGCTCTTGGTGGATCGTTCATTGGCCAGCGGAGTCCTCAGCATATCTTCAAGAAGGGTGAGGAAGCCACATTTACACACGTAAATGCGTATATAGTAGCAAAGGCCATGGCACCAGCCGGAGGCTGTAACACCATGTTGAGATATACAACACAGATTTTTGGCATAATCTCACCCACCTTTCAACTAAGTTCCTCTAGACAATTCAATCCACAAGTGCTATCAAGTCTATTAAAATTAATGATATGGGGTTGAGCATGATTAAACATTACTTCCACTATAATTTCTCAACTCCCAAGTCTTGAGAGACTTTCTCTTGTGCATATTTATATTTGGTTAATAACATTTCATTTAAAAACTGTCCCACGGCAAGTCTTAGTTGTCTAAACTAAAGAAAACAAAGGCTACAAAATTATTTCAGCTACTAGAGCAAAACCTTTCTATCAATTATCAAGACTTACTCCCATTTGCACATATCACATATACAACTACTATATCTACTTTAAGTATTCAAGTGCAAAAGACGGGGGTCGTAGGACATACCTTCACGGTTGCGAATTTACACACTTCTCTTTCTTACTCTTGCATTCCTTGTTGTCCTGGCATAGATCAACTCCTTTGAAAACAAAATGCAAATGAACTCCAAGGGTCTAAATAAAGAACAAGAGCAAAGCAAAGCTTATTCTATTTCTTTGGGTTTTTGAAAACTAACTTGCAATCGAAAAAAATCGCAAAGGCAAATAAAAAGCAAAGTGTTGGAATAAACCAACACGAGTGTTTCGAAGCTCCTCGAGCTTAAGTACAACCTTGCTACTTGTAGTCTGCGTTGGTATTTCCCCGAAGAGGAGTGGATGATGCAGTACAGTAGAGATAAGTATTTCCCTAAGTTAAGAACCAAGGTTATCAATCCAGTAGGAGAACCAAGCAAAATTCCGTTAAACGCACCTGCACACACAAGAGCAAACACTTGCACCCAACGCAAATAAGAGGGTTGTCAATCCTCTTAGCGGTTATTTGCAAGGATTAAATCTTATCGGGGTAAATAGCTAAACTAAAATACTAATTAAAATAAAAGTAAATAAATTGCAGCAAGGTATTTTTAGGTTTTTTATATGATAAAGATAGACCCGGGACCATAGTTTTCACTAGAGGCTTCTCTCTCGAGCACAGAAACATACGGTGGGTAAACAAATTACTGTTGGGCAATTGACAGAATAGCAAATAATTATGGCGGATTCATGGCAATGATCATGTATATAGGCATCACATCCAAGACAAGTAGACCGACTCCTGCCTGCATCTACTACTACTACTCCACTCATCGACCGCTATCCAGCATGCATCTAGAGTATTAAGTTAATAAAAATAGAGTAACGCCTTAAGCAAGATGACTTGATGTAGAGAAGCAAATTCAAGCAATATGAATAAACCCCATCTTTGTATCCTTAATGGCAACAATACAAATACGTGTCATGTCCCCTTCTGTCACTGGGATTGAGCACCGTAAGATTGAACCCATCACAAAGCACCTCTCCCATTTCAAGATAAATCAATCTAGTAGGCCAAACCAAATCGATAGATCGGAGAGAAATACAAAGCTATATTTAATCATGAATAAAAGAGTTTAGAGAAGACTCAAATATTTCTCATGAATAATCTGATCATAAACTCACAATTCATCGGATCCCAACAAACACACCGCAAAAGAAGATTACATCAGATAGAACTCCAAGAACATCGAGGAGAACATGGTATTGAAGATCAAAGAGAGAGAAGAAGCCATCTAGCTACTAGCTATGGACCCGTAGGTCTGTGGTAAACTACTCACACATCATCGGAAGGGCGGCAAGGTTGATGTAGAAGCCCTCCGTGATCGATTCCCCCTCCGGCAGAGTATCGGAAAAGGCCTCCAGATGGGATCGCGAAAGAACAGAGGCTTGCGCCGGCGGAAAGGTTTTCTCTTCTATCTCTCGGATGGTTTCCCAATATTTGTGAATTTATAGAAGTGGAATTAGGTTAAACGGAGTCACGTGGGCCCCACAAGGCAACACGGCGCCCCCCCCCCCTGGGGCGCGCCCTGTTGCCTTGTGAAGCCTCTGTGAGGCTTCTGGCCTCTTCCCAAAGCTTCCAAGGTTTCCTTTGTCCAGAAAAAAATCTCCAAAAAGTTTCGTGGCATTTGGACTTCATTTGGTATTGTTTCTCTGAAAAGCCAAAAACAAGCAGAAAACACCAACTGGCACTGGGCACTAGGTTAATAGGTTAGTCCCAAAAAATGATATATAATTGCATATAAAAACATCCAAGATTGATACTATAATAGCATGGAACAATCAAAAATTATAGATACATTGGAGACGTATCAAGCATCCCCAAGCTTAATTCCTGCTCGTCCTCGAGTAGGTAATTGATAAAAACAGAATTTTTGATGTGGAATGCTACCTATCATGATTCATCATGTAAACTTTCTCTTATGGTATGAATAATAAGATCCAAATGATCCAAAGCAATAGTCTATAATTTGATATAAAGACATCAATACTCAGGCATACTAATAAACAATCATGTCTTTCAAAATAAAAATGCTAAAGAACATTATCCCTACAAAATCATATAATCCTGTCATGCTCCATCTTCTTCACACAAAGTATTTATCATGCACTACCCCGATGACAAGCCGAGCAATTGGTTCATACTTTTTAACGCGCTTCAGCTTTTTCAACTCACACTCAATACATGAGCGCAAGCCATGGATATAACACTATGGGTGGAATAGAGTATGGTGGTAGAGGTAAATAAGAGAAGTCAAAAATGGAGAAAGTCTCACATCAACGAGGCTAATCAACGGGCTATGGAGATGCCCATCAATTGATGTCAGTGCAAGGAGTAGGGATTGCCATGCAACGGATGCACTAAGAGCTATAAGTGTATGAAAGCTCAACATGAAAACTAAGTGGGTGTGCATCAAATTTGCTTGCTCATGAAGACCTCGGGCATTTGAGGAAGCCCGTCATCGGAATATACAAGCCAAGTTCTATAATAAAAAATTCCCACTAGTATATGAAAGTGACAAAATAGGAGACTCTCTATATGAAAAACATGGTGCTACTCTGAAGCACAAGTGTGGAAAAGGATAGTAACATTGCCCCTTCTCTCTTTTTCTCTCATTTTTTTTCATCGCTCTTTTTCGCCTCTTTATTTATTTATTTAGAACGGTCTCATGGACCTCATCCCCACTTTTTCGAGGACTCATTAGTCTCCACCATTCTTACCTCACTGGGACAATGCTCTAATAATGATGATCATCACACCTCTATTTACTTACAACTCAACATTACAACTCGATACTAGAACAAAAATATGATTCTATATGAATGCCTCTGGCAGTGTACCAGGATGTGCAATGATGCTAGCGTAATATGTATAACAATGATGAACGGTGGCTGAGCCACAAATACTATATCAACTATATGATCATGCAAAGCAATATGACAATGATGATGTATGTCATAAAAACGGAACGGTGGAAGTTGCATGGCAATATATCTCGGAATGGCTATGGAAATGCCATGATAGGTAGGTATGGTGGCTGTTTTGAGGAACATATAAGGAGGCTTATGTGTGATAGAGCGTATCATATCACGGGGGTTGGATGCACCGGCAAAGTTTGCACCAACTCTCGATGTGAGAAAGGGTAATTCACGGTACCGAAGAGGCTAGCAAATTGCGGAAAGGTGAGAGTGCGTATAATCCATGGACTCACATTAGTCATAAAGAACTCACATACTTATTGCCAAAGTTTATTAGCCCTCGAAGCAAAGTACTACTACGCATGCCCCTAGAGGGATAGATTGGTAGGACAAGGTCCATCGCTCGTCCCCGACAGCCACTCATAAGGTAGACAATCAATAATAAATCATGCTCCAACTTCTTAGCATAACGACAGATCATACGTGCATGCTTCGGGAATCACAAACCTTAACACAATTATTCTTACTAAACCACAATCATCCACTAGTACCTCCCCCATATTACCTTCTTAATATCGCAAAACTATTGCAAGGAATCAAATTTATCATATTCAGTGATCTACATGAAAGTTTTTATTATATCCCTCTTGAATACCTATCATATCAGGACCAAATTCATAACCCGTGCATATTACCATTGCTATCATAAGACTCTCAAAAAGATATAAGTGAAGCATGAGAGTGCAACTATTTCTTTAAAATATAACCACCGCCGTGCTCTAAAAGATATAAGTGAAGCACTAGAGCAACTGCCTAGCTCAAAAGATATAAGTGAAGCACATAGAGTATTCTAACAAATCACGAATAATGTGTGTCCCTATCAAAAAGGTGTGTTCAGCAAAGATGATTGTGACAAACTAAAAAGCAAACAAACTATATCACAAGACGCTCCAAATAAAAATATAGCTCCAAGTGAGTTACCGATAGATTGTAGACAAAAGAGGGGATGCCTTCCGGGGCATCCCCAAGCTTAGACGCTTGAGTCTTCCTTGAATATTACATTGGCGTGCCTTGGGCATCCCCAAGCTTAGGCTCTTGCCACTCCTTATTCCTTTATCCATCGTAGTCTCACCCAAAACTTGAAAACTTCAGCACACAAAACTCAACAGAAACCTCATGAGATCCGTTTGTATAACAAACAAATCTTAAACTTTAGGTACTGTAGTAAATTGATTCATATTTCATATTGGAATAATGCTACTGTACTCCAACTTCTCCATGACTCATACCCCCCGATACGATCCATAGATTCATCAAAATAAGCAAACTATGCAACAAAAACAGAATCTGTCTAAAACAGAACAGTCTGTAAAGATCTGAATTATGGTCATACTTCTGTAACTCCAAAACTTCTGACACTCCAACGAAAATTAGAAATTCCAGCACTGAACGCAAAAGTTTCTATTTTCAAACAGCATCTATCATACTATCTTCCAAATCATCCCAAAGGCATTACTTGGCACAAACACTAATTAAAACATAAAAATACAATCATAATAGAAGCTATAATTGTGCAAACACTCAAAACAGAAGGTAAAAGCAAAAATTTATTTTATTCATTGGGTTGCCTCCCAACAAGCGCTATTGTTTTCTGCCCCTAGCTAGGCATAATGTATAGTTTCAAGTGTTGTCATCCTTGGTTTTTGCTAATTTAGAAGGATTGGTCTCGAACCCGGGAGGCTCCTTGCGCATCCCATGATTTTCAGAAAACAAAGCAATTTTACTATCTAAAGTGTCTATCTTTTTATTGCAAATAGTGAGGAGATTATTCATGCGATTGAGATTACCACTAACATTTTTAAGGGGTTCGTTAGACTTTTGTAACTCCACCAAATTTTTTTGTATGTCACCTAGCTTTTCCAAAATTTGAATCCCTTCTTGAGTATAATGAGGTCCTTTTTGCAATGGTGGGGTTCCCACTATTCCCTCTATTAATTCATAAGCAATATTAGGATCACTCACAATAAAATTTCCTTTGGTAGAAAAGTCCAAGAGTTGTCTATTGGGCATAGTTAGCCCTACATAAAAGTTCCGCAACTAAATTTTCATATCCCCTTTTATAGTGCAAAGGCAAATAAAAATCAAAGTGTTGGAATAAACCAACATGAGTGTTTCGAAGCTCCTCGAGCTTAAGTATAACCTTGCTACTTGTAGTCTGCGTTGGTATTTCCCCGAAGAGGAGAGGATGATGCAGTACAGTAGAGATAAGTATTTCCCTGAGTTAAGAACCAAGGTTATCAATCTAGTAGGAGAAGCAAGCAAAATTCCGTTAAGCGCACCTGCACACACAAGAGCAAACACTTGCACCCAACGCAAATAAGAGGGTTGTCAATCCTCTTAGCGGTTATTTGCAAGGATTAAATCTTACAGAGATAAATAGATAAACTAAAATACTAATTAAAATAAAAGTAAATAAATTGCAGCAAGGTATTTTTAGGTTTTTTATATGATAAATATAGACCCGTGGACCATAATTTTCACTAGAGGCTTCTCTCTCGAGCACATAAACATACGGTGGGTAAACAAATTACTGTTGGGCAATTGACAGAATAGCAAATAATTATGACGGATTCATGGCAATGATCATGTATATAGGCATCACGTCCGAGACAAGTAGACCGACTCCTGCCTGCATCTACTACTATTACTCCACTCATCGACCGCTATCCAGCATGCATCTAGAGTATTAAGTTAATAAAAACAGAGTAACGCCTTAAGCAAGATGACATGATGTAGAGAAGCAAATTCAAGCAATATGAATAAACCCCATATTTTTATCCTTAATGGAAACAATACAAATACGTGTCATGTCCCTTTCTGTCACTGGGATTGAGCACCGCAAGATTGAACCCATCACAAAGCACCTCTCCCATTGCAAGATAAATCAATCTAGTTGGCCAAACCAAATCGATAGATCGAAGAGAAATACAAAGCTATATTTAATCATGCATCAAAGAGTTTAGAGAAGACTCAAATATTTCTCATGAATAATCTGATCATAAACTCACAATTCATCGGATCCCAACAAACACACCGCAAAAGAAGATTACATCGGATAGAACTCCAAGAACATCGAGGAGAACATGGTATTGAAGATCAAAGAGAGAGAAGAAGCCATCTAGCTACTAGCTATGGACCCGTAGGTCTGTGGTAAACTACTCACACATCATCGGAAGGGCGGCAAGGTTGATGTAAAAGCCCTCCGTGATCGATTCCCCCTCCGGCAGAGTACCGGAAAAGGCCTCTAGATGGGATCGCAGAAGAACAGAGGCTTGGGCCGGCGGAAAGGTTTTCTCTTCTGGCTCTCTGATGGTTTCCCAATATTTGTGAATTTATAGAAGTGGAATTAGGTCAAACAAAGTCACGTGGGCCCCACAAAGCAACACGGCGCCCCTCCCCCCCCCCCCCCGGGGCGCGCCCTGTTGCCTTGTGAAGCCTCCGTGAGGCTTCTGGCCTCCCCCCGAATCTTCCAAGGTTTCTTTTGTCCAGAAAAAAATCTCCAAAAAGTTTCGTGGCATTTGGACTTCATTTGGTACTGTTTCTCTGAAAAGCCAAAAACAAGCAGAAAACAGCAACTGGCACTGGGCACTAGGTTAATAGGTTAGTCCCAAAAAATGATATATAATTGCATATAAAAACATCCAAGATTGATACTATAATAGCATGGAACAATCAAAAATTATAGATACGTTGGAGACGTATCAACCCTCATTACAATTTATTCAAATACAGCCACATCTTGATGTAGAAGTGGTGATAACCTCCCCCAAGCTTAGGCTCTTACAAGCCCAAACCGGCGAGATCATTGTGGCGGTTGGTCAGGATCCCACTCCTGCCTCCAGTTGGAGAAGTTCCTGTTCATGTAGGCGGTCGTGCCTCTCAGGGACGATGCGAGGTTGCTCATATCTTGAATAGAGCCCTGAAGGTTGTTGAGGTCCGCGTAGGTGGTGTAGTCTTGTTGGGGCTGCTCCTCCTCTTCGTTGGTGGCAAGTTCTTCTTCATCTACTTGTTCAGGTTCTGGCCCCTATTGGTCAAAAGCTGCATCTCCTTCCTGTGCAACATAATGCAATTGTCCATTCTCGATGGAGAAACGGTTAGGCATAGGTGTGGGTATCAAGTACGCCACCCCAGGAATTTTGATACAATGACGGCCATTCCGAACTACTAACATATCAGCGCTAGTAAGAACAAGAATGTTTACAAGGGTGTTACCGACAATGGGGCGGAGGTGATTGTAGTTGAGGCCAAGGGAGTTGGCCAACATGGTGATCACTCCTCCACACATGATATCTCCTTGTGCATGGTTTGCTTGATGCGCGAGGTGTAGCAAAAGTATTGCCCCTAGATTGGGCGAATAACCGACGTCCAGGTTTGCTGCTTTCCCGAGAACTAGCATGTTCTCCTCATTCACTTTGTAAACTTCTCCTCGTGCCTGCAATGAGTTAGTGATAACATAGTAGAAATAACGTATAGCAGGACATTCAATGCAACTGGCTCTATGCCTTGAGCCATGATGACTCATCCGAAGAAAGGATTGCCTCGGGTGCGGGTCAGTGAAATCATAAACATATCTAACATCATCATCATTGTTGGGGAAGCCAAAGTAGTTACACCACTCAGCAAAAGTGATGTTAAGATCTTGGTCAAGGAGACGGAAAGTGATCCTCTCCTCTTCATATGCATTTGGCATCAAACCAACATTGTGCGAGAGAGTACTAAGAAACTCAAGCGTCAATCGTTCATAAGTCTCACATCCCTGATAGACAAAATGATGCAACCCGACATTATGACAAAGCAAATTAAAATCATGGGTGATACCTAGCTTGGCGAGAGTATTCGCACAAGCCCATTTGGTTGCTTTGATCTTCCTTGTTGTGAGCTTTTGGAACTTCTTCCTTGCTCCACGGTCGGTGAAGACGATCCCCTGAGTGAAGACTTGTTGCGGTTGTGCGGTGGATGAACTCGAACCACCACGTACGCGAGAAGATCTCTGTGTAAACATCTATAAAACAATTTTTCAGTTCAATATAATGAGACAATAATGATCCTACGGTACTCACATCATCTTACTCCTCTAAAAACATCAACAAATCCATGCCAAATTCAAGTTTTGAATCAAAAATGTGCATATCCTAAACATGGCAATGCTAGGCATGAAGAACATGGATTCGCGAAAAATAAATTGGGGATCGGAGGAGAAACATACCGTTGATCGATCACACGGAAGGATTCGAACTGAAAACGAACGAGTAGGGAGATCGGGCGAAGTTTTGCTAATGTTTGGAGAGGTTTGGAGGAAGAAGAAGAAGAAAAGAGAGAGATGGGGGGGAAATACCTCCTTCCTCGGGCTTATTGGGGCGACCAGGATACCAAACGACCGCCCATACGATCGCAAGCGCTTGCATGGAACGTTGTCGTTCTTCCTGCTGACTTATCTGTGTCTGTGCTCTCTTCATACGACCGATTATACGACCGGCGGCGCTCGTTTAAAACGCCGTCGTTCATTCTGTCTTTTTCTTCTTCTGGTCGATGGTGTGAAACGACCGCTCGGACGGGCGCATGCGCCCGTTTGGAACGCCGTCTTTGGATCTGGAATTTTCTTTGTTTTCTGCAAAAGAGTTAAACAACCGCTCGAACGGACGCACGCGTCTGTTTGGAACACCGTCTTTGCTCCTGCGGTCTCTGATGTTTTGCGCTGGAACCTCCGGCAGGTCATGCGACCGTTCATACGACCGCACGTGGTTGTTTTGAACGCCGTCTTTTGATCTGTCTCTTGCGAGACTTTTCTTTTCCTTTGCTTTTCTGCGTGGTTAGTTCCAAGACAATACATAGACATATTTCCAGGTATATAAATCATCTTGCACAAGACTAGGCCTTCATGAGAATGACTCTCCCAAACTCACTTCTTCACACGGAACTTCAATCACTCTTTTATTAAAACAAAAATAAAAACTTACTTGTCTACTTTATTCGCGTGGGTTGCATCCCATGAAGCGCTTGTTTTCGGTTGGATAGCTCGACCGTAATGGTACTCAGGGTGGTGCTAGAACACCGAGACCATAACTTCTGGCATTCAAAATGATGCCACCTCCTGCATAGGTCTTTAATTTCTTTTTCCTGGGGAAATGCCTTATAAAAGGATCTTTAGATGGTAAATCAAAACAAACATTTCCTTCAAATACATTTATCACAGCTTTGATAGTCCTTAGAAAAGGTCTACCGAGAATTATAGGAGCAACAGGATCTTCAGGCATATCTACTATAACAAGATCAATCATGACAGGGCAATCATTTATTTGAACTATAACTCCATGCTTAATGCCTACTGCCTGAGTAAAAGTAGAATTAGCCATATTCAATATAATCTCAGTATTAGCATAAGGACCAAGATTGAGACTATGATAAACAGATTTGGGGATAGTGGAAACACTTGCCCCTAGATCACATAAAGCACTGAACTTATTAAGTCCTATCTCAATCTCTATAGTAGGTTCGAAAGTATCTTCTTGCTTAGCTGGTAACTTACTGAATAACTTTTTTCTTTCCTCATCAAGTTCACGTACCTTGGCTGCAACTTGCTCAATAAAGACATTATATGCCTCATCGTTAGTTACCTCCGGTAGTGGATACTTCATGGGTATCATCTTGACAAAATCTGTAACGGTGTAATTGTATTGTGGCACATGGCTTGTGTCAAGTACCTCATCATCTTTCGCTTTGTTGCTTCTCACCATTTTAACTTCTTCAACCGGGTTAGGCTCCGGTTTACCTGCAAACTTGGCCAAAATCAAGGTTTGGCTCTCTGCAATTTTTGCCACTTGTGCCTCCATATTCTTGGATCTGGCTTCAAGTATCTGCACATCATTCGTTAGTCCAACAACCTTACTGGTCAATTGACCGAGCAAGTTATCATGATTCTTTAGGATATTCTTGAAATTTTCATTCTACTCAGTCTGGCTAGCAATAAAACTTTTAAGAGTTTCTTCAAGGGTATTTCTATTGCTACCATTAGCTCCATTAAAATTATTGGATGCTCCGCCATTGTTTGGATAAGGAAGTTTAGGAGCATATCCATTATTTTTCCAATTGGGATTATAGCTATTATGAGCAATGAAATTAACATCACTAGTATCTTCATTAGTGATGGCATTGACATTTACCTCTTCTTTACCTTTTATCAAAAGGATAAGTTCTTCCAGCTTGGTTGTCAATTCCGAGCTATTTTCTTCTATGACATTCACCTTCTTGGTGGTGGTTCTCTCAACATGCCATTGGGCATGGTTCTCTTGCATATCATCTAGTATCTTCTTGACATCATATATGGGCTTTCCCACGATTGTTCCTCCTGCAGCTGTATCAAGCATAGTTTTTGACATGTGATTCAAGCCATTATAAAACATATGAAGGATTAACCACTCCTCCATTCCATGATTGGGGCAATTTCGTATAGCTTGTTTCATTCTATCCCACGCAAGCACTAGTGGCTCACATTCTTCTTGCTTGAAACCTGTAATCTGAGAACGTAATTGCATAATTTTTGCAGGTGGACAAAACTTAGATAAAAATTTGCAGCAACAAGCAACCCAAGAAGTTATACTTCCTTTAGGTAAAGCTAAAAGTCATTCCTTAGCTTTTCCTCTCAAAGAGAAAGGAAACAAGCGAAGCTTAAGAGCATCTGGGTCATAATCTTTTATGCGTGTCATGTTGTATAATTCAGTAAAATTATGTAAATGCATACCTGCATCTTCTGAAGCAGAGCCTCCAAATTGGTCCCGTTGAACCATGGAAACTAAGTTCGGTTTAATCTCATATTCTGCAGCTGCAACATCAGGTTGTGCAATTGGTTCACGCATGAAATTGTTGCTAGGAGTAGCAAAACTCCCAAGATTATGAGCCATAGTAACTTTTTGGTATTTTCCACTAAAAGACTTGCAACAAAATAAAACTTAAACTAAAAACTGAAAGTAAAAAACAGAAACTGAAAATTAACTTTAACAAAAACTCTAAACACAAAGACTAAGAATACTAAACTCCTCCCCGGCAACGGCGCCAGAAAAAGGGCTTGATATCTTCTTTTTATTGATCCGGTATTGGAACAAGAAAGGGTATCCCGCACCTATTTCCCCAGAGGTGACCCTGGGTATCAAACCCACGAGAGTAAGATCCCTTTGAAGCAATGGTCTCTAGCAAGCTTTTGTCAAAGTGTCAAATCCAGCTTTTGACTGGATTAGCAAGAAAATTGTGATTCAAACACTTATAATAAAAAGAAGGTACGGGGAAGAGACTTAATGCTTACAACCATGTATTGGTGTTGGGATAAAAAATGATATTAGTTTGTGCGCAGGAAGTCACCCGTCAAGAGGTGCTTGCTTCGTATCGGAATGGGGGATGTGTCCAAAGAACATCTTGACCGGCATGAGTCCTGCATCAAGAATCAGTTGTCCTACCACAAGACCTATCTGTCTCGCGGGGTTGCCTCGATAATTAAGATAATAATATCAGACAAAAGCTTTGGGCGTTCAATGACTACACCTCATGAATCCCCAATGTTATGATCCATGTTACCCTACTAATCCTTATTGTCACCGGTGTTCGGTATAACACTTCACGGTCCCCTTGCTCCTAGCCTCACCGGTGCTCGATCTCCATGATCCTGGGTACCTGTAAGGATGAAGATCGCGAACAAGACAAGAGAAACTTCATGAAACAATTTTATTTCACACATACAAGACGTTATGTGTTACTTGTAGTCTGCGTTGGTATTTCCCCGAAGAGGAGAGGATGATGCAGTACAATAGAGATAAGTATTTCCCTTAGTTAAGAACCAAGGTTATTAATCCAGTAGGACAACCAAGCAAAATTCCGTTAAGCGCACCTGCACACACAAGAGCAAACACTTGCACCCAACGCAAATAAGAGGGTTGTCAATCCTCTTAGCGGTTATTTGCAAGGATTAAATCTTATAGAGATAAATAGATAAACTTAAATACTAATTAAAATAAAACTAATAAATTGCAGCAAGGTATTTTTTGGTTTTTTATATATGAAAAAGTAGACCCGGGGGGCATAGTTTTCACTAGAGCCTTCTCTCTCGAACACATAGCATACGGTGGGTAGACAAATTACTGTTGGGCAATTGATAGAAAAGCATATAATTATGATGGATTCATGGCAATGATCATGTATATAGGCATCATGTCCGAGACAAGTAGACCGACTCCTGCCTGCATCTACTACTATTACTCCACCCATCGACCGCTATCCAGCATGCATCTAGCGTATTAAGTATGAAACAGAGTAACGCCTTAAGCAAGATGACATGATGTAGACAAAGTAAACTCAAGCAATATGATTAAACCCCATCTTTTTATCTTTAATGGCAACAATATAAATACGTGTCATGTCCCCTACTGTCACTGGGATTGAGCACCGCAAGATTGAACCCATCACAAAGCACCTCTCTCATTGCAAGACAAATCAATCTAGTAGGCCAAACCAAATCGATAGATCGGAGAGAAATACAAAGCTATAATAATCATGCATAAAAGAGTTCAGAGAAGACTCAAATATTTCTTATGAATAATCTGATCATAAACTCACAATTCATCGGATCCCAACAAACACACCGCAAAAGAAGATTACATCAGATAGAACTCCAAGAACATCGAGGAGAACATGGTATTGAAGATCAAAGAGAGAGAAGAAGCCATCTATCTACTAGCAATGGACTCGTAGGTCTGTGGTAAACTACTCACACATCATCGGAAGGGCAGCAAGGTTGATGAAGAAGCCCTCCTTGATCGATTGCCTCGCCGGCAGAGTACCGGAAAAGGCCTACAAATGGGATCGCGGAAGAACAGAGGCTTGCGGTGGCGGAAAGGTTTTCTCTTCTGGCTCTCTGTTGGTTTTGGAATATTTGGGAATTTATAGCATTGGAATTAGGTTAAGAGCTGCCACGAGGGGCCCACAAGCCTGGGAGGCGCGCCCTACCCCCTAAGCGCGCCCTCCAGGCTTGCCGCCTCCTCGTGGCTCTTCTGGTCTTCTCCCGAAGCTTCCTGGGTCTCTTCTGGTCCAGAAAAAATTAATCCAAAGTTTTTTTCTCGTTTGGACACTTTTTGATAATGATTTTCTAAAACGGCAAAAACAAGCAGAAAACAGCAACTGGCACTGGGCACTGGTTTAATAAGTTAGTCCCAAAAAATGATATATAAAGGCATATAAATGCATATAAAACATCCAAGATTGATACTATAATAGCATGGAACAATAAAAAAATATAGATATGTTGGAGACGTATCAAGCATCCCCAAGCTTAATTCCTGCTCGTCCTCGAGTAGGTAAATGATAAAAACAGAATTTTTGATGTGAAATGCTACCTATCATGTTTCATCATGTAATCTCTCTTACGGTACGAATAATAAGATCCGAATGATTCAAAGCAATAGTCTATAATTTGATATAAAGACATCAATACTTTTTAACGCGCTTCAGCTTTTTCAACTCCCACGCAATACATGAGCGCAAGCCATGGATATAGCACTATGGGTGGAATAGAGTGTGGTGGTAGAGATAAATAAGAGAAGTCAAAAATAAGAAGATAGTCTCACATCGATGAGGCTAATCAACGGGCTACGGAGATGCCCATCAATTGATGTCAATGCGAGGAGTAGGGATTGCCATGCAACGGATGCACTAAGAACTATAAATGTATGAAAGCTCAACATGAAAACTATGTGGGTGTGCATCCAACTTGCTTGCTCATGAAGACCTCGGGCATTTGAGGAAGCCCATCATCGGAATATACAAGCCAAGTTCTATAATGAAAAATTCCCACTAGTATATGAAAGTGACAAAATAGGAGACTCTCTATATGAAAAACATGGTGCTACTCTGAAGCACAAGTGTGGAAAAAGGATAGTAACATCGCCCCTTCTCTCTTTTTCTCTCATTTTTTTTCATGGCTCTTTTTGGCCTCTTTTTTTCTTTTCTTTTTATTTTCGTCCGGAGTCTCATCCCGACTTGTGGGGGAATCATGGTCTCCATCATCCTTTCCTTACTGGGACAATGCTCTAATAATGATGATTATCACACTTTTATTTACTTACAACTCAATATTACAACTCGATACTAGAACAAAAGTATGACTCTATATGAATGCCTCTGGCGGTGTACCAGGATGTGCAATGATGCTAGCGTAACATGTATAAAAAATGATGAACGGTGGCTGAGCCATAAATACTATGTCAGCTATATGATCATGCAAAGCAATATGACAATGACGATGTGTGTCACAAAAATGGAACGGTGGAAGTTGCATGGCAATATATCTCGAAACGTCTATGGAAATGCCATGATAGGTAGGTATGGTGGCTGTTTTGAGGAAGATATAAAGAGGCTTATGTGTGATAGAGCGTATCATATCACGGGGTTTGGATGCACCGACGAAGTTTGCACCAACTCTTGATGTGAGAAAGGGCAATGCACGGTACCGAAGAGGCTAGCAATTTGCGGAAGGGTGAGAGTGCGTGTAATCCATGGACTCACATTAGTCATAAAGAACTCACATACTTATTGCGAAAGTTTATAAGCCCTCAAAGCAAAGTACTACTACGCATGCCCCTAGAGGGATAGATTGGTAGGACAAGTCCATCGCTCGTCCCCGACCGCCACTCATAAGGTAGACAATCAACAATAAATCATGCTCCAATTTCTTAGCATAATGACAGATCATACGTGCATGCTTCGGGAATCACAAACCTTAACACCAATATTCTTACTAAACCACAATTATCTACTAATACCTCCCACATATTACCATCTTAATATCGCAAAACTATTGCAAGGAATCAAACTTATCATATTCAGTGATCTACATGAAAGTTTTTATTATATCCCTCTTGAATACCTATCATATCAGGACCAAATTCATAACCCATGCGTATTACCATTGCTATTCATTAGACTCTCAAAAAGATATAAGTGAAGCATGAGAGTGCAACTATTTCTTTAAAATATAACCACCGTCGTGCTCTAAAAGATATAAGTGAAGCACTAGAGCAACTGCCTAGCTCAAAAGATTTAAGTGAAGCACATAGAGTATTCTAACAAATCACGAATAATGTGTGTCCCTCTCAAAAAGGTGTGTTCAGCAAAGATGATTGTGACAAACTAAAAAGCAATAGTCTATAATTTGACACGAAGATATAAATACTCAAGCATGCTAACAAGCAACCATGTCTTTCAAAATATCAATGCTAAAGAAAGTTATCCCTAGCCCATTATGCTCAATCATTGATCCATTCATGAAACACACTCAAATATTAGCTACATCCAATGCACAAGTATGACAATAGTGCTCTCTAGTTGGTGCTTTTGTAAGAGAAGATGGAGACTCAAATAAAAATTGCATAAAAGTAAATAGATAGGCCCTTCGCAGAGGGAAGCAGAGATTTGTCAAATGTGCCAGAGCTCAAAACTTAAATTAGAGAGATAAAAATATTTTGAGAGGCATGATTTTCCTGTCAACGAAAACGACCGAGAATTCCCAATATTTTCCATGCTAGACACATCATAGGCGGTTCCCAAACAAAAAGTAAAGTTTATTTCCTTTCCACCATTCTTTCACAATCCATGGCTAGCCGTATCCACGGGTGCCCTCCATACCAACACTTTCCAAGGAATTTTGTTGTTATTAATTTTTGATTTCATTGTGGGACTGGGCATCCCTATTACCAGCCACTCTCTCGTGCAATGATAAGTAAATAAACACTCATCATGAGAATAACACACCTAGCATGGAAAATAATGGCCACCCCCTGCCACTTCATGAGCGGTACGGGCACACAAAACGAAAAAATTATTTTGAAAATTAGAGTTGGCACACGCAAATTTACTTGGAACGGCATTGAAATACCGCATATAGGTAGATATAGTGGACTCATTTGGCACAACTTGGGTTTAAGGATTTTGGATGCACAAGCAGTATTTTCGCTTAGTACAAATGAAGGCTAGCAAATAGATTGAGAAGCAACCAACCAAAAAACGAAAACGGTCATAAACATGCATTGAACATAACTAACACCGAATAATGCACCATAAGTAGGATATAATTTCTTTGCATAACTATTGACTTGATGTGCATGCATAGGGAATCACAAACCTTAACACTAATATTTTTACTAAATCACAATTACTCACTAATATGACTCACATATTATCATTTCCATATCGCAAAACTATTGCAAGGAATCACACTTATTATATCCAATGATCTATATGAAAGTTTTTATTATATCCCTCTTGGATATTCATCACTTTGGGACCAAATTCATATCTTGTGCAAATTACCGTTACTATTATCAACTCTCAAAAAGATTTAAGTGAAGCATGAGAGTGCAAATATTTCTTCAAAATTTCAATCTTGTCAATTCTCAAAATAATATAAGTGAAGCATGAGAATTCATTTCTTCAAAATTTCAATCAACTCTCAAAATAATATAAGTGAAGCAAGACAGTTTATTTCTTCAAAATATAGCCACCACCGTGCTCAAAAAGATTTAAGTGAAGCACTAGCGCAACTGTCTAGCTCAAAAAATTTAAGTGAAGCACATAGAGTATTCTAACAAATGATGATACACGTGTGGCTCCCTCAAGATAGGTGTGTTCAGTAAGGATGATTGTGACAAACTAAAAAGCAAACAAAGCAAAGACTCATATAATACAAGACGCTCCAAGCAAAACTCATATCATGTGACGAATAAAAATATAGCTCCAAGTAAAATTACCAATGGTTGGTAGAAGAAAGAGGGGATGCCTTCCGGGGCATCCCCAAGCTTAGACGCTTGAGTCTTCCTTGAATATTACCTTGGGGTGCCTCGGGCATCCCCAAGCTTAGGCTCTTACTACTCCTTATTCCTTTATCCATCGTGATCTCACCCAAAACTTGAAAACTTCAATCACACAAAACTCAACAAAATCTTCATGAGATCCGTTAGTATAACAAAATAAATTACTACTTTAAGTACTGTTGCAAACCCATTAATATTTTATTTTTGCATTATACCTACTGTACTCTAACTTCACCATGGCTTATACCCCCCCCCCCCCCGATACAATCCATAGATTCATCAAAACAAGCAAGTAGTGCATCAAAAAACAGAATCTGTCAAAACAGAACAGTCTGTAGCAATCTATTTAAAAGTCATACTTCTGTAACTCCAAAAATTCTGAAAAATTAGGACAACGTGGGAAATTCATATACCAATACTGTGTAAAAATTTCAGATTTTTCTGACACTCCAGTGCAAAAAAAATCGGGCACTGGACGCAAAACTTTCTGTTTTCCAAACAGCATCAATTATATTATCTTCCAAATCATCCTAAAGGTATTACTTGGCAGAAACACTAATTAAAAACACAAAAACACAATCATACCAGTAGCATAATTGTGGAAACACACAATAACAGGAAAAAAAATTTATTCATTGGGTTGCCTCCCAACAAGCGCTATTGTTTTATGCCATTAAGATAAGTTTCAGATTTTATTGATGCTCACATGAAAGATAATAATTGAAACACAAAGAGAGCATCATGAAGCATGTGAAAAACACATTTAAGTCCAATATACTTCCTATGCATAGGCATCTTATAAGTAAACAATTTATCAAGACAAACAACATCTAGCATATGCAAATAGGTAGAATGAAACACTAATAATTTCAATATCAAGAAAGGTAATTGAGTAACATAAAAGTTTCTACAACCATATTCTCCTCTCTCATAATAATTACATGTAGGATCATAATCAAATTCAACAATATAGCTGTCATGTAAAATATTATTTTCATGATCCGCATGCATAAAATTCTTATAGTCTTCCAAAATAGTGGGATTAACATCAACTAAAGTCATGACCTCTCCAAACCCACTTTTATCAAAAATTTCATAAGATTGAACACTCTCCAAATATGTGGAATTGTTTTTTCATAGAGTTGACACTCTTCCAAACCCACTTTCAATATTATTGCAAACATTATGATCAATAGCATATTCATCATGAGGCTTAAATAAATTTTCAAGATCATAAGAAGCGTTATCACCCCAATCATGATCATTGCAATAAGTAGTGGATATAACAAAATTATCATCCCCAAGCTCGTAGTTTTGCATATTATTAGCATAATTGACATTAATAGAATTTATAACAACATTATTGCAATCATGCTTTTCATTGAAGGAGCTATCATGAATCACTTTATAAATTTCTTCTTTCAGCACTTCATCACAATTTTCAGATTCATGATTTTCATGGAAAACTTCATAGAGGAAATCAAGTGCACTCAACTCACTAGCAATTGGTTCATCATAATTGGGTCTTTTGAAAAGATTAGCAAGTGGATGAGGATCCATATCAATAGATTTTTAGCAAGCAAAGATGCAAGTAAATAGAAGGCACATGGCAACACAAGCAAAAAGGCAAACGGAAAATATTTTTGTATTTTTGTAAAAACTTTTTAGAAGTGGGGGAGATGAAAACGAGAGGCAAATGCAAATAAAGTAAATGCAAGGAGATGAGAGTTTATGCAAAGGTACTTGATAGATGTTGATGATGTCTCCCCGGCAACGGCGCCAGAAATTCTTCCTGCTACTTGTAGCTTGCGTTGGTATTTTCCCCGAAGAGGAAGGGATGATGCAGCACAGTAGAGATAAGTATTTTCCTCAGTTATGAAACCAAGGTTATCGAACCAGTAGGAGAATCACGCAACACCTCGTTAGCAGCACCTGCACACAAACAACAAATCCTTGCACCCAACGCAAACGAGGGGTTGTCAATCCCTCGGCGGTTAATTGCAAGATTAAATTGTATGGGATAGATAGATAGATTGAAATAAAAATAAAAAATAAAATAAATAAAAGAAAATGGCAGCAATATTTTTAGGGTTTTAGTAATTTGATTTAGATAGACCCGGGGGCCATAGTTTTCACTAGAGGCTTCTCTCGAGGAAATAGCATACGGTGGGTAGACAAATTACTGTTGGGCAATTGATAGAAAAGCAAATAAACATGACGATATCCAAGGCAATGATCATGTATATAGGCATCATGTCTGAGACAAGTAGACCGACTCCTGCCTGCATCTACTACTATTACTCCACACATCGACTGCTATCCAGCATGCATCTAGTGTATTAAGTCCATAAAGAACGGAGTAACGCCATAAGAACGATGACATGATGTAGACAAGATAAACTCACGTATGAATAAACCCCATCTTTTTACCCTTAATAGCAATGATACATATGTGTCATGTCTCTTTCTGTCACTGGGATTGAGCACCGCAAGATCGAACCCATTACAAAGCACCTCTTCCCATGGCAAGATAAATCAATCTAGTTGGCCAAACCAAATCAATAGATCGGAGAAGAAATACGAAGCTATAATAATCATGCATAAAAGAGATCAGAGAAGACTCAAATAATATTCATGGATAATTTGATCATAAACTCACAATTCATCGGATCCCAACAAACACACCGCAAAAAGTGATTACATCGGATAGAACTCCAAGAACATCGAGGAGAACATTGTATTGAAGATCAAAAAGAGCGAAGAATCCATCTAGCTACTAACTATGGACCCGAAGGTCTGTGGTAAACTACTCATGCATCATCAGAAGGGCAGCAAGGTTGATGTAGAGCCTCTCCGTGATCGATTCCCCCTCCGGCGGAGTACCGGAGAAGGCCTCCAGATGGGATCTCTCGAGAACAGAAATTTGCGGCGGCGGAAAAAGTATTTCGTGGATTCCCCTGAGGGTTTCTGATTTTTCCTAAAATTATAGTGGTGGAATTAGGTCAAACGGAGCTGAGGTGGGCCCATGAGGCACCAGGGCGCGCCTGCCCCCCCCAGGCGCGCCCTGGTGGCTCGTGGCCACCTCCTCTGGTGTCTGGTCTTCTCCCGAACTTCTCGTGTTTATCTTGTCCAGAAAAAAATCTCCAAAAAGTTTCATGGCATTTGGACTTTGTTTGGTATTGATTTTTTGTAAAACAAAAACAGGGCAGAAAACAGCAACTGGCACTGGGCACTAGGTTAATAGGTTAGTCTCCAAAAATGATATATAATTGTTGTAAATGTATATAAAAACATCCAAGATTGATAATATAACAGCATGGAACAATAAAAAATTATAGATACATTGGAGACGTATCAGGCATCCCCAAGCTTAGGCTGTTGCTGCTCCTTATTCCTTTATCCATCGTAGTCTCACCCAAAGCTTGAAAACTTCAGCACACAAAACTCAACAGAAACCTCGTGAGATCCGCTAGTATAACAAACAAATCTTAAACTTTAGGTACTGTTGTAAATTGATTCATATTTAATATTGGCATAATGCTACTGTACTCCAACTTCTCCATGACTCATACCCCCCGATACGATCCATAGATTCATCAAAATAAGCAAACTATGCAACAAAAACAGAATCTGTCTAAAACAGAACAGTGTAAAGATCTAAATTAACGTCATACTTATGTAACTCCAAAAATTCTGAAATATTAGGAAAACGTGGGCAATTCATATATCAATATTGTGTAAAAAATTCAGAAGGTTCTGACACTCCAGCAAAAAACCAAAATTCCAGCACTGGACGCAAAAGTTTCTGTTTTCGAACAGCATCAATTATACTATCTTCCAAATCATCCCAAAGGCATTACTTGGCACAAACACTAATTAAAACATAAAAAATACAATCATAACAGAAGCTATAATTGTGTAAACACTCAAGAACAGAAGGTATTGGGTTGTCTCCCAACAAGCTCTTTCTTTATAGCCATTAAGATAGGCTTCGAGATTTTAATGATGCTCACATAAAAGATAAGAATTGAAGCACAAAGAAAGCATCATATAGCATGTAAGAAACATATTTAAGTCTAACATACTTCCTATGCATAGGCATTTTATAGGCAAACAAATTATCCAGACAAAAAGTATCTAGCATATGCAAGGAAGAAGAACAAAGCATTAACAATTTGAACTTCGAGAGAGGTAACTGAGTAACATGAAAATTTCTACAACCATATTTTCCTCTCTCATAATAATTACATGTAGGATCATAGTCAAATTCAACAATATAGCTATCATATAAAATATTCTCTTCACGATCCACATGCATAAAAGTTTCATAATCTTCCAAGATAGTGGGATTAACATCAACTAAATTCATGACCTCTCCAAACCCACTTTTATCAAAAAATTCATAAGATTGAACACTCTCCAAAGTAGTGGGATCATTATTACCTAAAGTTGACGCTCTTCCAAACCCACTTTTAATAGTATTGCAAATTTTATTATCAATAACATATTCATCATGAGGCTTAAATAAATTTTCAAGATCATAAGAAGCATCATCACCCCAATCAAGATCATTGCAATAAGTAGTGCACATAACAAAATTTTCATCCCCAAGCTTGTAGCTTTGCATATCATTAGCACAATTGACATTAATAGAATTTATAATAACATCACTGCAATCATGCTTTTCATTCAAGGAGCTATCAAGTATGGGTGCTATAGCAATAATTTCAATTTTAACATAAGGAACTATAGCAAGTTCATCTCTATAAGCATCATTAATATTGGCATCATGGCCATAAGAATTGCAAGCATCACATTCATCAAGAGGGATATTTCAATCGAATCAACGGAATCACAATTATCTATGGATTCATGCATATCATTATTCTTTCCAAAGCAGCAGACATTCTCCCAATGAATTCACTAACATAGGCATTAGGAGCATAGTTTTCATAGCAATATTTAAGTATGTCAAAATTTTCAGATTTGTAGAGAGTAGCATCATAATTTTCAATCAAAGAAGCAACTTCATAAGCACCCTTAAAAGGAACAAATTCTTCAATTTGTTTGATATCATAGTAACTATAAACACCTTTAGCATAAGAAGATAAGATTTCATTATCATTAAACTCACATAGGTAGGGAAGGTGTTTTTTAGGGTTCTTAGAGCAACAAGTAAAATCATAAATTTCGCATAAATTTCAAGCATAGCATAGCAAACAATTTATTTGATTCCATAAGAGTCTCCCTTTTTGAGACAAACGGTGACGCACAAAATAAGCATGCTCATCTAATGATTTTCCCTCAACTAAACTAGTTGGGGTCTCAGCACGAGCACAAATGGATCGAAGATGATCCAAGTAGAAAACCTTAAGGTGATCCATAGTATCTTAAATTTTTGTTTTACTTTCTGTTCTTGTGTGTTTGACATGAAGGCAATAAAAGCAAGCAAGCAAGCAAACAAGCAAATAAAAATATTTTTGTGTTTTTGTAAAAAAAATAGAAGTGGGGGAGATGAAAACAAGAGGCAAATGAAAATAAAATAAAATAAAATAAATGCAAGTGGATGATAGTTTGTGCGAAGGTACTTGGTAATTTTGATGATGTCTCCCCGGCAACGGCGCCAGAAATTCTTCCTGCTACTTCTAGTCTGCGTTGGTATTTCCCCGAAGAGGAGAGGATGATGCAGTACAGTAGAGATAAGTATTTCCCTTAGTTAAGAACCAAGGTTATCAATCCAGTAGGAGAACCAAGCAAAATTCCGTTAAGCGCACCTGCACACACAAGAGCAAACACTTGCACCCAACGCAAATAAGAGGGTTGTCAATCCTCTTAGCGGTTATTTGCAAGGATTAAATCTTATAGAGATAAATAGATAAACTAAAATACTAATTAAAATAAAAGTAAATAAATTACATCAAGGTATTTTAGGTTTTTTATATATAATAAAGTAGACCCGGGGGCCATAGTTTTCACTAGAGGCTTCTCTCTCGAACACATAGCATACGGTGGGTAGACAAATTATTGTTGGGCAATTGATAGAAAAGCAAATAATTATGACGGATTCATGGCAATGATCATGTATATAGGCATCACGTCCGAGACAAGTAGACCGACTCCTGCCTGCATCTACTACTATTACTCCACCCATCGACCGCTATCCAGCATGCATCTAGGGTATTAAGTATGAAACAGAGTAACGCCTTAAGCAAGATGACATGATGTAGACAAAGTAAACTCAAGCAATATGATTAAACCTCATCTTTTTATCCTTAATGGCACCAATACAAATACGTGTCATGTCCCCTACTGTCACTGGGATTGAGCACCGCAAGATTGAACCCATCACAAAGCACCTCTCCCATTGCAAGACAAATCAATCTAGTAGGCCAAACCAAATCAATAGATTGGAGAGAAATACAAAGCTATAATAATCATGCATAAAAGAGTTCAGAGAAGACTCAAATATTTCTCATGAATAATCTGATCATAAACTCACAATTCATCGGACCCCAACAAACACACCGCAAAAGAAGATTACATCGGATAGAACTCCAAGAACATCGAGGAGAACATGGTATTGAAGATCAAAGAGAGAGAAGAAGCCATCTAGCTACTAGCTATGGACCCGTAGGTCTATGGTAAACTACTCACACATCATCGGAAGGGCAGCAAGGTTGATGAACAAGCCCTCCGTGATCGATTCCCCCTCCGACAGATTACCGGAAAAGGCCTCCAGCTGGGATCGCGGAAGAACAGAGGCTTGCGGCAGCGAAAAGGTTTTATCTTCTAGCTCTCTGTTGGTTTTGGAATATTTGGGAATTTATAGCGTTGGAATTAGGTAAAGAGGTGCCACGAGGGGCCCATAAGCCTGGGGGGCGCGCCCTACCCCCCTGGGTGCGCCCTCCAGGCTTGCCGCCTCCTCGTGGCTCTTTTGGTCTTCTCCCGAAGCTTCCTGGGTCTCTTCTAGTCGAGAAAAAATTAATCCAAAGTTTTTCTCTCGTTTGGACACTTTGTGATAATGATTTTCTGAAAAGGCAAAAACAAGCTGAAAACAGCAACTGGCACTGGGTTAATAAGTTAGTCCCAAAAAATGATATATAAAGGCATATAATTGCATATAAAACATCCAAGATTGATACTATAATAGAATGGAACAATAAAAAAGTATAGATACGTTGGAGACGTATCATTATGTCAAAGACTCCCAATGATCCCTTCACCGAATACCTGGGGTTGCAAGGCTCATGCCTCACCCCATACCTTACCGATCTACTCACACATCAAGGTCATATCGCGAGAAGAAAACATTGAAGAACACATGTTGAGATTGATTGATTGCAATATGTTTTACAATGGATGCCTTGTGCGATGCACGATTGCAAGTATGAACTAGATGGAAGAGAACTACGGTGGTGGAGATGGCTACAGAGATGCAAATGGCGGCGGATAGGGTTTGTGGATGAAGATGATGATGAAAGGGTTGTGGCTGTGCTGGACGTTCTCCCGACGCGCTCTCTGTTCACATTTTGACTGGGTCCCCTTTATAAAAGTTGTTCAGGTGGACGACCTGCCTTGGTTTCCACGCCAAACGACCGCTCATGCGAGCACACGCGGTCGCATGGAACGCCGTCTTCGACACTGGCGGCCTTCTGGCACCTCCTGGTGACTTATCTCTTCTCCAATTTCCTTCCTTTCCTTTCTCCCATGTGATTTCTTCCCTTTTTAGCCCATTTCATGTGGAAAAATATCAAAGAGAGGATTTGTGGAATCCCTCGCACTTATTAGTCATTAGTGACAATATCAGAGCGAATATCTCTCTTTTAATGAAATAATTCGGTTTAAACGAGGTTGAAATGAGTGTAAAAATATCACTCATCATAGCTTACTTGCACGGTTGAACCCAACTATCATACACAACTCCATCAGAAGATTAAATCCCAAACTAGGCCAAAGAAAGAGAGAATAGATCGGAGAGTATATATGAATATGAATTATGCAGCAAAAGAACCAAATAGATCTCAAGAGAATTCATGAATAAATCTGATCATAAAGTGAAAATTCATCATATCCCAACGAACACACCAGAAGATTACGTCAAATAGATCACAATCATGGAGGGCATCTCATGTGATTTTTGTGTTGAGAAGCAAGGGAGAGAGAACCATCTAGCTACTGCCACAGACCCATAGTCCAAAGGAAACTACTCACGGGTGATCCTGATGGCCTTCAAGTTGGAGGAGATAGCCATCGGTGAAGAATTCCCCCTTCTAAGAGTTCCAAAAATGGCCTCCATATTGGATCGTGAAGAAACAGAGGTGTGCGGCGACAGAAAATAAATCGGGCGATAAAATCATGAGGATTTTGATACGTCTCCAATATATCTATAATTTTTTATTATTTCATGCTATTATATTATCAATCTTGTATGCTTTATATGCCATTTTATATCATTTTTGTGGACTAACCTATTAACTTAGTGCCCAGTGCCAGTTCCTATTTTTTGCCTATTTCTTTGTTTCGCAGAAAAACCATACCAAATGAAGTCCAAACAGGATGAAACTTTACGGTGATTTTTTATGGACCAGAAGAGACCCTAGAAGCTTTGGGGGGAGGCCTGAAGACCTGCTGGTGGGACACAAGCTCAAGGGGCGCGCCCCCAGGGGGCGCGCCGCCTGAGCTGGTGGGTCCCACGTGGCTCCGTTTGACCTAATTCCAGCGCTATAAATTCCCTAAAATTCAAAAAACCCCATAGCGAGACCCGAAACAATTTTATCACCGCCGCAAGCCTCTGTTCTTCCGTGATCCCATCAGGAGGCCTTTTTCGTTACTCTGCCGGAGGGGGATCCATTACGGAGGCCATCTTCATCAACCTTGCTGCCTCCATGGTGATGTGTGAGTAGTTCCCACAGGACCTACGGGTCCATAGTAGTAGATAGATGGCTTTCTCTCTCTCTTTTCGATCTTCAATACAATGATCTCTTTGGAGATCTATTCGATGTAACTTTTGCGGTGTGTTTGTTGGGATCCAATGAATTGTGGGTTTATGATCAGATTGTTCATTGAAAGTATTTGAGTCTTTTCTGAGATTTATATATGTGTGATTTTATAGCCTTGTATTTCTCTCTGATCTATCTATCTCTTTTGGCCAATTAGATTGATTTATATTCAGTGGGAGAGGTGCTTGGTAGTAGGTTCAATCTTGCGGTGTCCTTATTCTGTGGAAGGAGGAGTTGCAAGGCATGTATTTGTATTGTTGCTACTAAGGGTAAAACGATGGGGCTTGAACATTTTCTTTGATCTTGCTTTGTCTACATCATGTCATCTTGCTTCAAGCATTACTCTCTTTATTATGAACTTATAATACCTTGCGGTGCATGCTGGATAGCGGTCAAGGGGGTGGAGTAATAGTAGTAGATGCTGACAGATTTTGGTCTACTTGTCTCAGACGTAATGCCTATATATTGATCATGTCATGAAGAATTATCATAACTATGCGCTTTTCTATCAATTGCCCAACAGTAATTTGTTTACCCGTCGTTGCTATGCTCATGAGAGAGATGCCTCTAGTGAACCTATGGCCCCTGGGTCCATTCACTTTATATTTACTATAACCCTAAAAATACTTGCTGCAATTTATTTACTTTTATTTCCCTTTTTATTTTATCTATCTACCACTATCAAATTTAATTCTTGCAATTGGCGAGAACAAGGGGATTGACAACCCTCTTGCTGTCGCTGGGTGCAAGCATTTATTTTGTGTGTGTGTGCATGTACCATTTATCTTGTTTACGTGGTGTCTCCTATTGGTTCGATAAACCTTGGTTCTTAACTGAGGGAAATACTATCTGCTACTATACTACTTCATCCCTTCCTCTTCGGGGAAAGCCCAACACTATCACAAGTAGTAGATGATAACAAAATATAATTTTTATTGTAAATGTCACTAACATGAATTATAATCAGTCTGACGTAATTAGGCATGATCTTGAAGGATAATGATGCAAAGCAATAGTCTATAGTTGATACAAAACAAGTACCGTCAAAATACATAAGCAAAATCAATCTTGTGTTTCATGGATTAAGGTTTTCACATCATTCTCATCAACACTATAAGGTTTAGAAAGAATGTCAAGTGTATCATGAGACTTGATGCACTGATGTCTTATCATATCAAACATCTTATCATAACACGACCCAGAGTGTCGGTCAAGTAAATCAATCGCATGACTTTCTCTTTTTTCAACCACTCAATACTTAACTTGTGTTATCATGTGAGACTTGACCATTGCACTTAAATGGAAAATAGAATGATAAGGGATATTTAAAAGAAGTCAAAAATTGGAATAAAATCTCACACAAACGTGGTTGATCATTAGGCAATGGAGAGGCCTTAAAATTGATGTTAGTGCAAGGAGTAGGGATTGCCATGCAACAGATGCACTAGAGCTATGAATGTATGAAAACTCTCTAATGAACTAATGGGGTGTGCATCAAACTTGCTTGCTCATAAAGACCTGGAGTATTATGAGGAAGCTCATCATAGGAATATGAACGCCATGTTCTATAATGTGAAAATCCCCGACTAGAATATAATCATGAAGATATGAAAACTCTCTATATGAAAATGCAATGTGCTATTTTGAAGAACACATGTATGCAAAAATGATATGAGTGTGCCCCTCTCTGTTTATTCTTTCTTTCTTTTTCTCCTTTTTATGGCCTCCGTGGCTCTTTTTTTTTTACATCCTCACAGGTATGGGCAACACTCTATAATGAAGATCAATACAACAATTGTACTCATAGATCAATTGATAATAAACATGATGCAAAAACATCTACCGAATGCCTCTCGCAGAGTACCGGTATGTGCAATTGTTTAACATAGCAACAACATCAAGAAACGGACAAGCCATGTAAATATCATGTTAGTTGTCTTACGATCTAGCAGACTAACGCATAGCCTAGTGGTGAAAAGGGGCTGATGCCTTCCTACCCACCCAGGTTCAAGGCATGGTACTTGCAATTTGGGTTTGTTGCACCAATTATCCTATAGGGGCCTCCCTTACAGTCTTTCTCTCAAAAAAAATCTCTAATCATGTAATGATGATGATGGAAGTTGCATGACACTATATCTCGGAATGTTATGGAAATGCCATGATAGGTAGGTATGGTGGCTATTTCGAGGAATGATAGGTGGTTTATGTGCGGAAGAACAAGAGGAAGTTCTCTCACAGGAGTTGGATGTATTGGCGAAGGATGCGCCGATTCCTGAGGAGAGAGTGGGCAATGCACGATACCAGAGAGGCTAGCAAATATGGACTGGTGGAAGCGCAAACAATCTCAACTCACAATTCAAACATTCATCAAGCATATATAATCTACATGCGGATTATCCTAAAACCAAGTTACTCCTAGGGGAAGTGTTTGGCGAACCAAAGCTCGTTGCGCATTCCTGACCCATCCAACGTGAGCAGTTACTTATAATGTCTTTCAACTTAGGCCTCTTTGCAACATCAGTATCACATGCAAATGAATGAAGAAAGAGGATTGACTTGCATGATGTTTACAACCTCTCACCACTACTTTACTCAAACTCTTTTACAGCATATTCATCTATTACTCCCACTCTATCTCAAAAGTATTGTAGAGCTTGAAATCAATGATTCTAGATTAATTCATGCAAATTATACCATTAAGCATAATAATCATCTTAATGACCAACATATTAACCAATGCGAACTACCAATTATTATTCAACTCTCAAAAAAATATAAGTTTAGCAAGAGATTTCTAATTGTTTCTAAAAGGACCACCGCCATGCTCTAACAAGTATAAGTGAAGCAATAGAGCAATTCTATAAATGCATGGGCTATAGATAACTCCCTAAGCATGTGAACTAGGATATGATGATTAATTATTATCACACAAAATAAAAAGAAAAGAAAAATAAAACAAATGATGCTCCAAGCATAACACATATCATGTGAACAAATATAAATGTAGGTTCAACCGAGACTAACCGATTGTTGTTGATGAAGAAAGTGTTTGAACACGTGGTACGCTACGCTAGCGCCAAATAAAAAAAATTCTACCACGCACCCAAGAACATGCTGCTTGAAATAGATCACGGGATTGGGTTTACCACTAGACGTGCAGTCAGCATAGCAGAAGTAGAGTTGGTGATGCATGTAGTCGATCAGCCGAGTCGTCTCCTCCTCGTGTAGCCGATCTCCACCGAACAGCGATCTCCAGCGACCAAGCACCGCAGATGCGATGCCTCCAAGGTATCCACATGTATGAGGAGTAGCATCGGCGACGGACTGCTAGGTCCGGTCGCGCAGCATGGGGGCGTGGGGAGTGGCGGCGATGGCTGTGGAGGGAGGAAAAGGATCCACCCTAAAGGTGCGTCCGCTCCCCTTTATATAGACCTCCAAAGTGGGCTCAACACTTGAGGCCCACTAGGAGTCTACTCCCATTTTCTACTCGGATCCAATCCGAATAGGCTGCAGCCTCTTTAAGTGTGCGACCCTATGGGTTCACATACACATGGACACGACTCGAGTCGATAGTTGGTAGCGGCTCCTAGCAGAACGTGCCAACTCCCATGTGTGCGTAAAGTCGTTTGACGAACCTCGACAATGTGTCATATGCAACATTCCTTTCACCTCATGATATATGTTGTCGAGCTCAGGGCGAGTACTTCTAACCCTTGTAGTAGCTCGACTTCGCTTCTTGAAACCATGATACAGATTCCCGAACCGCGTTAACGCTTAACCTAAGTCGGATGGCCATGCTTTCCGAATCTGATCACTCGAGAGGGCCCAGAGAATATCTCTCCTTATCAGATATGCAAATCCCTTCTTGGTCAACCATGTCTCACGATTCACCCGAAAGCTACCTTTATAACCCAATTATGGAGTAGCGTTTGATAGACCCTAAGTGAGTCGATCCTCATCCCGAGAACATGTGAGGACTTCGGATCTAGGGCATGGCATATACATCATACTTGAGACTAACAGATGCCAATATCTCGCTGTGTCTCAAAGCGGGTCTGTCCGACTCGTGATCTCCATCCTCGAATCCATACCATCGGTTTAGCATCTCTATGCCCATCACATGTGAAACATAGTCATCAACCAAATCATATACTAGTCAAAGGGTATGTGTCCACATAACCTTATCAACTAGGGACCATAAGAACAATCATCATTCAATATACAGTTTCACAAACCAGTCACATACTTATTGATACATATCACTGATGATGTTCAAGGACAATACAATAGACTCATGAATACATAGGGAAATATCATCATGATATGATTGCCTATGGGGCATATCTCCAACAGTTTCCCACTTGCACTAGAGTCAATCATTTAGGCATCGTATGCCCATGGACCTCATGTGCGCCTGAAAGCACATTTGCTCCCTTGGTAGTTTTGGTAATTTATGTCAACATACATGTTGTTGGACTAATGCTTTTATCTAGTATATTTCAGACAAGTTTAACAATGGCATGGAAAGGCCTGGAAGATGTGGAATCCCTCAAAATGCTAAGGACAAAGATTGGCAAAGCTTCAAGACTCTACATTTTTGGTTAAGTGATCCAAGATCACATTAAGTCCATAGGAAAAGCCAATACTATTAAAAGGGGATGAGATTTTGATTATGACTCAATTGCTCAAATGCTTAGTGATATTGCTCCAAAACTCTCAAATACGTCTCCACTTCATTCCTACCCAAAACCCTAAAAGTTGATCTCGGTCCTACCAAAACATTCTTATCCGGACTCATCGAGATTGCTATCCACTATGCCACATGCCAAACCCTAACAGATCGGTGCAATCGAAATGGTTCTCGGTCCCACCGAGAAGGCTTGACCAACTTGATGTAACGATGTTACTTCACTTCGGAATTTTTGAGATGAAATTTTCGGTCTCACCGAAACCTGGTCTTGCCCTAGCCATTGCACTTCGGTCTCACCGAGATGTTTTGATCGGTCCCACCGAAAATCCTAACATTCATGTCTTTTACACTAGTCGGTCTCACCGAGATTTCCATGTCGGTGTCACCGAGTTGGGTCAAAGACTTGTAACGGTTGGATTTTTGGTGAAGGCTATATATACCCCTCCACCACCCTCTTACCAAGTAAGAGAGCCATCAGAACGTGCCTACACTTCCACCATATGATTTCTGAGAGAGAACCACCTACTCATGTGTTGAGATCAAGATATTCCAAGCCAACCATTTGAACCTTGATTTCTAGCCTTTCCCAAGTTGCTTTCCACTCAAATCCTTCTTCCACCAAATCCAAATCTATGAGGAACTGTTTGAGTGTTGGGGAGACTATCATTTGAAGCACAAGATCAAGGAGTTCATCATCAACACACCATTTATTATCTTTTGGAGAGTGGTGTCTCCTAGATTGGTTAGGTGTCACTTGGGAGCCTCCAAGATCATGTGGAGTTGAACCAAGGAGTTTGTAAGGGCAAGGAGATCGCCTACTTCGTGAAGATCTACCCCGAGTGAGGCTAGTCCTTCCTGGACGGAAGCCATGGTGGAATAGGCAAGGTTGCTTCTTCGTGGGTAGAGCCCTCCGTGGACTCGAGCAACCGTTACCCTCCGTGGGTTGAAGCCTTCATCAACGTGGACGTACAATAGCACCACCTATCGAAACCACGCCAAAAACCACCGTGTCTTCATTGGGTTTGATCTTCTATTCTCTACCCCATTACTTTCCGTACACTTGCATGCTTTACTATTTTCGCTGCTCAGTCTCTAGATATGCATGTGTAGGAAGTCTTGGTGATATCTTAACTTGTGCCAAAATCTGCCTAAATTTCAAGAGAACTAAAAACTACACCTTTGGTTGGTTAAGAGTCTATTCACCACCCCCCCTCTAGACCTATCTCCTCGACCCCACAATTGGTATTAGAGCTTTGGTTTCCATTGCTTTGGTTTAATCACCATTGGAGGGAGATGGATGTGTCTACTTTGGGGAGTCTTAGACGTAGAGTGCCTATTCTCAATGGGGAGTATTATCACTTTTGGAAGAATGAGATGCTTGATATCTTTGATGAATTTAACTTGAGCAAGTACATTCATAATCCTTATGTGCCGCCTATTGATCCCTTGCATCCCACTCATGAAGAGGAAATTGACATGCTTCGTAATCTTAGAACCGTCAATCTTATCATTAGAGGATTACCTAACATCGTGCTTGGTTGTATGCAAAACTTTAAGTGTGCCTATACTCTATGGAATGACTTGGAAAAGCGATATCCCGATTACTCTTTAAAGAATCTTGATGATATTCTTCATTAGACTATTGCCTTTCACAAGATGAAGCCTAGTGATCCTAACTTTGATGATTGCTTGTTTGAGCTTCGTGATCTTATGCGTACTAAAGGAGATGTCGGAACCATTAGTAACATTATCACGGAAGCCATTAGAATTCATAAACTTGAACATTGTCATGATCATGAAACTAATGAATTCATTGCCCTAGGTGATGATCACATACATGTTGATGATGATGATGATGTTGAGCATGGCTCTTATGATGAGGATGAAGAATTTGATATCGAATATGAGAAGACCATGAGGAATCTTAGTCTTATGGCAAATCTTTGAGACTACATGGCCGGAGGAAAAGAGTGGATTCTTGATAGTGGATGTACCGATCACATGACTGGAGATAGAGACATGTTTCATGAGCTTGCAAAAAATGATGGTCCACGCAAGTATGTGACTTTTGGAGACAACTCCAAGGGTAAGGTACTTGGCCTTGGTAAGGTGGCCATATCCAATGATAGCTCCATTCAAAATGTTATGCTTATTGAATCTCTTGGCTACAATCTTCTTTCCGTATGTAGACTAGCCGACTTTGGTTTCAATGTTTTATTTACCGAAGTAGATTGCCAAGTGTTTCATCGAGATAATCATAATATGGTCTTTACCGGCATTCGTAGAGGTGATCTATACATTGTTGATTTCACTAAGAGAGCCCAACCTCGTACATGTTTAATTGCTAAATCTTCTAAAGGTTGGTTATGGCATAGGAGACTTGGACATGTTGGCATTCGTAATCTTGATAAACTTGTTAAAGGAGATCATATTCTTGGTGTGAAAGATGTTATCTTTGACAATGATAGACTTTGTAGTGCTTGCCAAGCAGGAAAACAAGTTGGAGGAAGCCATCCCGTGAAGAATATTATGACCACGAGGAGACCACTCGAGCTACTTCATATGGATCTCTTTGGTCCCAACTCCTATAAAAGTCTTGGTGGTAACTCCTTCGGTTTGGTCATAGTTGATGATTTTTCAAGATTTACGTGGGTGTTCTTTCTCGATGACAAATCGCAGGTACAAAAGATCTTCAAGAACTTCACAAGGAAGGCCCAAAATAAATTTGAAGTGAAGATCAACAAGGTTCGGAGTGACAACGGAACGGCGTTCAAGAACACAAATGTGGATACCTTTCTTGACGAAGAAGGCATTTCACATGAGTTCTCGGCTACGTACACACTTCAACAAAATGGAGTTGTTGAGAGGAAGAATCGAACTCTTATTGAGATGGCAAGGACAATGCTTGATGAATACAAGACGCCAAAACACTTTTGGGCGAAAGCGGTTGAGACAGCTTGTCACGCTACAAATCGACTCTATCTTCACAAGCTTCTTGGTAAAACGGCGTATGAACTACTCACCGGTAACAAACCACAAGTTGGATACTTTCGAGTATTTGGCTCAAAATGTTACATTCTTGATAAGCATCATCGTTCAAAGTTTGCTCCTAAATCTCATGAAGGTTTTCAACCCGGTTACGGATCGAACTCTCACACCTACCGTGTCTACAACAACTTCACTCGAAAAGTTGAAGAGACGGTAGATGTGAAGTTTGATGAGACTAACGGCTCGCAAGTCGAGCAATTGCCAATTGATGTAGGAGATCAAGAACCATCGGAAGCAATCCAAGACTTGTCCATTGGCAAGATTCGACCCGTGGAAGTGAAGGAGAGTACTTCGTCAATCCAAGTGGAAACCCCAACTTCACGTCAAGGTGAACAACAAGTTGACATGGAGGCATCCATAAGTGGAACACGTCAAGACGAAGGAAATGACGAAGTGCAACAAGATGATCCACCTCAACCTCCTTCTCCACCTCCACAAGTGAACAACGACAACAACAATGAAGAAGAAGAAGATGATTATGAGGAAGCCTCACCACAACCCAAGCAAAAGATACCTCGAGTTAGAGCAAGAATTGACAAGAATCATCCCGTCGAACAAAGTCTTGGCAACATCAAATCCGGGAGAATCACTCGTTCTAAATCTCGTTTAGCTAACTTTTGTGAGCATTACTCATTTATCTCTAGTGTTGAACCATTGAAGGTAGAAAAAGCTCTCGAGGATCCCGATTGGGTAAATGCAATGCATGAGGAGCTACACAACTTCGAGAGGAATCAAGTTTGGACGTTGGTTGAGAAGCCTAAAGATGAGCAAAACATTATTGGAACCAAATGGGTGTTTCGGAATAAGCAAGATGAAGATGGGCAAGTTGTATGCAACAAGGCTCGTCTCGTAGCACAAGGTTACACACAAGTCGAAGGTATGGACTATGGTGAGACCTATGCCCCCGTTGCTAGACTTGAGTCCATACTCATTTTACTTGCTTATGCCAATCACCATGATATCACTCTTTACCAAATGGATATTAAAAGTGCTTTCTTAAATGGATAAATTGAGGAGGAAGTTTATGTTAAACAACCTCCCGGCTTTGTTAATCCCAAGAAACCTAACCACGTTTATAAACTTCGTAAAGCTCTTTATGGTCTCAAACAAGCTCCTAGAGCTTGGTACAAATGCTTGACAAAGTTTCTTCTTGAAAAAGGTTTTGAAATTGGGAAAATTGATTCAACCTTGTTCACTAAGAGGGTTAATGGAGAATTATTTGTATGCCAAATTTATGTTGATGACATTATCTTTGGATCTACTAACCTCTCTTTTAGTGAAAAGTTTGGAAGGTTGATGTCGGAAAGGTATGAGATGTCTATGATGTGTGAACTCAAATTCTTTCTTGGTTTCAAATCAAGCAAACAAAGGAGGGTGCCTTTGTTTCTCAAACAAAGTATACCAAGGACTTGTTCAAGAAGTTCAACATGCAAGAAAGTAAAGGTATGAAAACACCAATGCCCACAAGTGGTTATCTTGACTTGACTAAGGATGGCAAACCGGTTGATCAAAAGGTTTATCGATCTATGATTGGTTCATTGCTATATCTATGTGCCTCCCATCCCGACATTATGCTAAGTGTGTGCATGTGTGCACGATACCAAGCGGCACCAAAAGAGTGTCACCTTAAGGCCGTGAAAAGAATTGTGAGATACTTGTTACATACACCAAACTTTGGCATTTGGTATCTCAAAGGATCTTCTTTCAATCTTGTTGGCTATTCCGATTCAAACTATGCCAGAGACAAGGTTGATAGAAAATCTACTTCGGGTACATGTCAATTTCTTGGTAGATCTCTTGTGTCTTGGTCCTCCAAGAAACAAAACTCGGTATCTCTATCTACCGCCGAAGCAGAATACATTGCCGCGGGATCATGTTGTGCTCAATTACAATAGATGACACAAACTCTTAAAGACTATGGTGTGCATGTGAGACATGTTCCACTACTATGTGACAATGAGAGTGCTATTAAGATTGCACACAATCCCGTGCAAGATTCTCGAACTAAGCATATTGAAGTTCGTCATCATTTCATTCAAGATCATGTTGAGAAAGGTGATTTTGACCTCAAACATGTTCGTACCGATAAGCAATTGGCGGATATCTTCACCAAACCTCTTGATGAGAAGGTATTTTGTCACTTGAGGAGTGAGTTGAACATCATTAATGCTTCAAACTTGATCTAGCGACTCACTTGGGTGCATACAAGGGCATAACATTCTTGACTAATCCATGATACTTCCATGATCATATTATATCTTGGACACTTTGCTCCCTTGTATTGTATCTAATCTTTTGTAGGTACTTGGACAAGCTACATGTCACAAGATTGCATCTCACTCTTATCATGAGCAATCTTGTATGAACCAAGTATCAACAATCCTTGGTGGGACATGGAACAAGACAACTCAAACATATCCTTTGACAACATTTGAGTCTATACTTCATTCTTGTCATTTTGGATACATATGTTGTTCCTTGCAAGTCTAACCCATGTAGGAAGATGAACTACAAACGATAGGATTGCTCCCAACTTCATCCATGAGCATCCACCTCAAATTCAACTATATGATGGACATCACCACCAAAACCCCAATGTAAGTTCTCACATCTTAGAGAAGCTTTACTCAAAATCATGAGCTAAAGCAACTCAACAAGATGTGAATACATTGAAATGCATAAATGAAAAATGGCAACCCCATTTTGAGCTTAACTATGAGTATGACCTATGATCAAGTGTTCTCACTTGACTGCTAAGTCAATATACTCTAACATAGGTGACCTAGTCGCCGACCCCTCTAGATGAAATCCTCTAGTGTTTCCTTTGTGATTCTTTTCTTGCTAGAGTGTTTCTTTTTTCAAAAAAAACTTCATCTAGATGTTTCTTTGTTGCTTTATTTCCTTCGTTTCTGTGCTAGTTTAGAAGTTAATTCGTTGCAAATCCTTGTGAGAATTTCTTTGCCTAGTGAGCTGAGTTGACAAAATCTTCCATTAGCACCAGACTCGGTCACACCAAATTGAATCAACTCGGAGTCACTAACTTTGCTGCGTAAAGGAATTTTCTGTCAAATATTTATTGAGATTTCTTCTCCAGCTCCACTCAATGACTCTTACCCTCTACTTGCATCTGGAACTACACTATGGCTAGATGTATTTCTCAAGGACCAAACCCACTTGATCAATAACCTTGAAGTATCCCTTCTTGGAAATTGATGTCAAAGGTGGAGAGAGAGATCTACATCAAAGCTTATCACCACCATCTCTTCCTTGTCAAAGGGGAGAGAGAGATGCACTTTAAAAGAGGAGACAATGCTACATGTTTCTAAGAGGGGAGAAACATGATCTGTTTTTCTAGTTGCTCTAGTTTTCTCACCCTACCTACTCCCAATATCCAATGTAAGATTCAGGGGGAGAGGCAGTTTCTTTTAGGGGATATGACTAATTATATTTGATCTTTCTTTTGGGGACATGTTTGCTTCTGACAGAAGTATTCACTTAGTGATACTTTCTTCTACATGTCATCCCAATTTTGGTTTCTTGTTGATCTTGTGTCTTTTCTTGGAGAAATTATCTTGTGTTATCTAACCTTGTTTTCTCAAGTGTATTTCTTCAGGTATAGGATCAAGAACTTCGAGGTAAGTACGTGCATCATACTCATGTACATGATGACTTCTTGCTTTTGCACATATTGTTTGCAAGAAGATAGTCATAAACATGTGGGTACTTCAACTTCATTCTGTTGCTCTGATGCATATAGCCAAGATACATGTTACATGTGTATTTCCTTCACTTTGTGCTTCTACTTTCCATGAGCTATCATCTTTTACTAGCTGCACATTTTTAGGGGGAGCTCATACACGTTACATGTTTCCTTCAAAGCTTTCATACAATCTTCTGTTACATCTTTATTTGAAGCTTTGATGTATGTTGTCATCAATTACCAAAAAGGGGGAGATTGAAAGCACATTTGCTCCCTTGGTAGTTTTGGTAATTTATGTCAACATGCATGTTGTTGGACTAATGCTTTTATCTAGTATATTTCAGACAAGTTCAACAATGGCATGGCAAGGACTGGAAGATGTGGAATCCCTCAAAATGCTAAGGACAAAGATTGGCAAAGCTTCAAGACTCTACATTTTTGGTTAAGTGATCCAAGATCACATTGAGTCCATAGGAAAAGCCAATACTATTAAAAGGGGATGAGGTTTTGATTATGACTCAATTGCTCAAATGCTTAGTGATATTGCTCCAAAACTCTCAAATACGTCTCCACTTCATTCCTACCCAAAACCCTAAAAGTTGATCTCGGTCCTACAGAAACATTCTTATCTGGACTCACCGAGATTGCTATCCACTATGCCACATGCCAAACCCTAATGGATCGGTGCAACCGAAATGGTTCTCGGTCCCACCGAGAAGGCTTGACCAACTTGCTGTAACGATGTTACTTCACTTCGGAATTTCTGAGATGAAATTTTCGGTCTCACCGAAACCTGGTCTTGCCCTAGCCATTGCACTTCGGTCTCACCGAGATGTTTTGATCGGTTCCACCGAAAAGCCTAACGTTCATGTCTTTTACACTAGTCGGTCTCACCAAGATTTTCATGTCGGTGTCACCGAGTTGGGTCAAAGACTTGTAACGGTTGGATTTTTGGTGAAGGCTATATATACCCCTCCACCACCCTCTTACCAAGTAAGAGAGCCATCAGAACGTGCCTACACTTCCACCATATGATTTCTGAGAGAGAACCACCTACTCATGTGTTGAGATCAAGATATTCCAAGCCAACCATTTGAACCTTGATTTCTAGCCTTTCCCAAGTTGCTTTCCACTCAAATCCTTCTTCCACCAAATCCAAATCTATGAGGAACTGTTTGAGTGTTGGGGAGACTATCATTTGAAGCACAAGATCAAGGAGTTCATCATCAACACACCATTTATTATCTTTTGGAGAGTGGTGTCTCCTAGATTGGTTAGGTGTCACTTGGGAGCCTCCAAGATCATGTGGAGTTGAACCAAGGAGTTTGTAAGGGCAAGGAGATTGCCTACTTCGTGAAGATCTACCCCGAGTGATGCTAGCCCTTCATGGACGGAAGCCATGGTGGAATAGGCAAGGTTGCTTCTTCGTGGACCCTTCGTGGGTGGAGCCCTCCGTGGACTCGCGCAACCGTTACCCTCCATGGGTTGAAGCCTCCATCAATGTGTATGTACGATAGCACCACCTATCGGAACCACGCCAAAAACCACCGTGTCTTCATTGCGTTTGATCTTCTATTCTCTACCCTATTACTTTCCGTACACTTGTATGCTTTACTATTTCCGCTGCTCAATCTCTAGATATGCATGTGTAGGAAGTCTTGGTGATATCTTAACTTGTGCCAAAATCTGCCTAAATTTCAAGAGAACTAAAAACTGCACCTTTGGTTGGTTAAGAGTCTATTCACCCCCCTCTAGACCTATCTCCTCGACCCCACAATGCCCCATGCTTCGGCTGCGGGAGAGGCTTCGTCAATTGATCAACAACATTTCCATCCGTGTGTACCTTGCATATGTTTACATCACCTCTCTCGACAATGTCGTGAATGAGGTTAAAACGCCTTAGTTTGTGTCGGATTTTATGATGGTTCCGTGGTTCCTTGACTTGGGCGATGGAACCACTATTATCACAATAGAGGTCCAATGGATTGGCCGAGCCCCGAACCACACCAAGATCAGAAATAAAATTCTTCACCCAAACACCTTCTTTTGCAGCTTCAGAAGCCGCAATGTACTCGGCCTCCGTTGTAGAATCAGTAGCCATATCTTGCTTGGAACTCCTCCAACTCACTACTCATCCGTTCAGAATGAACACAAACCCAGATTGCGATCGACTATCATCCCTATCAGTTTGGAAACTAGCATCGGTGTAACTCTTTACAACGAGCTCATCCTCACCTCCATAAACCAGGAACATATCCTTAGTCCTTCTGAAGTACTTACGGATATTCTTAACCATTGTCCAGTGACTCTTACCTGGATCTCTGGCATCTGCCCACCACACTTAGAGCAAAGCAAACATCTGGACGAGTACATACCATAGCATACATGATGGACCCGACAGCCGAAGCATACGGAATCGCATCCATGCGTCTTCGCTCATCGATAGTCGAGGGACTCTGAGTCTTGCTAACATAAATGCCATGCGACCCTTTCTTGGCATCTTTCATGTTGAACCCCCTCATAACCTTGTCTATATACGTACTCTGGCTTGATCCAATAAGCCTTCTTAATCTACATATATAGATCTTGATTCCTAGAATATAAGTCGCTTCTCCCAAGTCCTGCATTGAAAAACTATTTTTCAATGAGTCCTTGACAGATTAAAGCATTTGAACATCATTTCCAATCAACAATACGTCATCCACATATAAGATTAAAAGTACGACTGAGCTCCCACCGACCTTCTTGAATACACAATGATCATAGTCATTCTTGATGAAGCCAAACTCTTTGATTGCTTCATTAAAACGAATGTTCCAACTCCGAGATGCTTGCCTTAATCCATAAATGGATCTCTGAAGCTTGCATACCTAGCAATCTTTGGATCGACAAAACCCTTGGGCTGTGTCATGTACACATCCTCGGTTAAATTTCCATTAAGGAAAGCCATTTTGACATCCATCTGCCATATCTCATAGTCAAAATATGCAGCAATAGCTAGAATGATCCGAATTGATTTAGGCATCGCTACCGGTGAATAAGTCTCATCATAGTCAACTCTTTGAACTTGTTGATAAAATTTAGCTACAAGTCGAGCCTTATGGACTTCAGCATTTCTGTCCATGTTAGTTTTCTTATTAAAGATCCATTTGCAGTCAATAGTTTGAACGCCATCTGGCAGATCAACCAAGTTCGAAACTTGATTGTCATCCATGGACTTTAATTCGGATCTCATGGCCTCAAGCCATAACTCGGAATCCGGGCTCACCATCAGTTCCGCATACGTAGTCGGCTCGTCATGTTCCAATAAGAACATGTCATAGTCACGCACATTGCGCAACCTTTCCGACCTTCGTGGCACCGGCGCCAACTCCACTATGGGTTCCTTGACTAACTCCGATGTGATGGAATCACCTACCGGATCCTCCCCACACGGCTCTCGGATTTCTTTGAGTCGGACCGGTCTCCCACTAGCCTTCCGATTGAGAAACTCTTTCTCAAGGAAATATCCATGTCAGGGGACAAACACTTTGCCCTCTTCACAGTTGTAGAAGTAATATCCCAAGGTTTTCCTCAGATATCCCATGAATATGCACTCGTCCGACTTGGGTGTGAGCTTGTCCGACTGGAGTCGCTTGACATATACTTCACAACCCCAAATTTTAGAAAAGACAAACTATGACTCTTCGCAGTCCATATCTCACATGGTGTCTTATCTATGGATTTTGATGGTACCTTGTTTAGTGTGAAAGCTGCAGTTTCTAGAGCTTATCCCCAAAATGACAAGGGTAAATCCGACTGACTCATCATTGATTGGACCATGTCTAACAGAGTCTGATTCCTCCATTTTGATACACCGTTTCTCTATGGTGTACCCGAAGGAGTGAGTTGTGGAACTATTCCATGGCTCTTCAGATGATCATCAAACTCCTGGCTCATATACTCACCGACATGATTAGATCGTAGAAGTTTGATTGTCTTTGCTGAGTTGATTTTCCACTTCGTTCTGAAACTCCTTGAAATTTTCAAAACTTTCTAACTTGTGCCTCATCAAGTAGACGTATCCATATCTACTCAAGTCACCGGTAAAAGTCAAGAAGTATTGGAAACAACCTCTAGCTGTCGTGCTCATTGGTCCACATACATCACTATGGATAAGTTCCAATAGCTCGGACGCCCTCTCGCAACTATTTGCAAAAGGAGTCTTAGTCATCTTGTCGAGTAGGCAAGACTCACATGTCTCAAACTATTCAAAATCAAACGAAGTCAAAAGTCCATCATCATGGAGCTTATTCATGTGCTTTTGACTAATGAGTCCTAATCGATAATGCCAGAAGTATGTTGGATTTATCTCATTAGGCTTATGCCTCTTGACATTTTTGTTACAGACTGGCTCACCTTCAAGATCTAAAATAAATAACTCGTTCACAACGAGTGCAAAGCCATTGATGAGTATTATTTTTACACTCCTCTAACCTGAGTTTAACCTGAAATATTTCATTAAAACTGAGATATTTGCTCCGATATTCCCATTAATGACTAATGAATGTAAATGATTCCAAATATCCCATCTTTATTTTGTTTCCACAGGAAATGGGCTATTTATGGATGAAATCAAGCCAATACATGGAAAGGAGTAAAGTGGAGATAGATGGAATCAAGTGGGAGGCGCACCAGAGGAAACTGAGCAAAAGACGGCCTTCCATACGACCATGCCCGCTCGTATGGGCGGTCGTATGGCATGGCAATCGAGGGGTCTGATCCACCTGAAAAACCTTTATAAAGGGCCTGATGTCAAATGAGCAACAGAACATCGCAGAACAAGCAAGTCATCGTCATCTTCACCATAGCCATCTCTATCAACACTAGCCGCCGCCATTTCCCATCTCCATAGCCACAACCTTCACCACCACCACAGTTCTCAGCAATCTAGTCATACTTGTAATCGTGTATCACACACGGCATCCATTGTAAGACATATTATCGATCAATCAATCTTTATGATGTGTTCTTTGATGAGTTCTTCGTGTGATCTGATCTCCATGTGTGAGTAGTTTGATAAGGTCATGGGTTGAGGCAAGAGCCTTGCAACCCAATCTATTTGTTGGAGGGATCAATGGAAGTACTTCAATTAACGTCTCGTATGTGTAGCATAAAATTGTTCCGTAGTTGTCTCTTGTCTCGTTCGGGTTTTTCATCCCTGCAGGTACCCAGGATCATGGAGAGCGAGTCACAGAGAGGCTAAGGGCAGGAAGACCATGAAGTGTTATTCTAAACACTAGTGACAGAAAGGTTTAGTATGGTAACATGGATCCTATCCTTGGGGATTCAAGAGGTGTAGTCATTAAGCACCCAAATCTTTTGTCTGATTATTGCAATCTTAATTATCGAGGCAACCCCACGCGACGGATAGGGCCTTCAGTTGGACAACTGACTCTTGATGCAGGACGCGTGCCGGTCAAGACGTAATTTGGACAAATACCCACTTCTATACGTAACAAGCACACTAGATGGATGACTTCCAGAGCACAAATTAATATCATTTTTGGTCCCGACAAAAATATATGGTTGTAAGCATAAGTCCTCATGCCCATGCCTATTTTTATTATAAGTGTTTTTAGTGCCAGCTTGATTTATGATCCGGTCAAAAGCTGGAATTAATTCTCTAGCAAAAGCTTGTTTGAGACCCTAGCTTAAAGGGCACCGGCCTCTCATGGGTTCGATAACTCGGGGTCACCTCTGGGGAAAAGGCGATAATCCTTTCCGCTCCATTTCCGGATCACCAAAGGAATGGCCTTTTCTAGCGCCGTTGCCGGGGAGGCTTTGTGTGCTTAGTCTTTGTGTTTAGAGTTTTTGTTAGAGTTTTGTTCCAGTTTTTAGTTTTAGTTTTTAGTTTACTTTTTGTTGTACGTCTTGTCGGTAAAAACCCCCAAAATGATTACCATGGCCCGTAATGGAAGGTTTGCTACTCTTAGCAATAGTTTCATGCATGAACCTATAGCACAACATGATATTGCTGCCGCTAAGTATGAGATATGTAAGTGCATCTAGTGCCACCCCTTGTTGGTTTTAGAGTATTGAAGACAAACTTGGTTGTGGGACTAATGTGTTTGTGAGATTCACAGGAGAACACGGGTAGAAGTCCCTATTGATTCGGTTTACCCATCGAAGATGACCCCTAAAAATGTATGAAGACATTGAAGACAATGGTGGTTCACGAAGACATTCGTGTTGAAGATAATGGCTCACGAAGACATTCACTTGAAGCAAATGGAACGCGAAGACTTAGTCTTTTGGTAGTTTCATTTTCTGCTTTCTTGAGTCATAGGAACTACCGTACTGCTAAGTGGGGTCGAGGTAAACGAAGTCAGAAAATGATGTGATGCTCAACCCAAATCCTATGTCTTCGAGTGAAGACAAATGAGAGAAAACCTCTTCCAGAGTTGGTTGCGTCACCTTTGCTTGGAGCCCAAGTAAAGTTGCCGCATGTGTTGGAATCCGACCGTTAGACACGTGTCAGCTTCCCTATGACCCAAGGTCATTTCAGACATATCATGTCGGGTTGCCTCCTAGCTATAAATAGCCACCCCCTACCACCATAAATTGGTGGCTGCTCCGAGTTAGTGCACGGCTTTTGTCGTTTGAGAGCAACCCACCTCGAAGCTTTTGAGAGAGAATCCTTGCGAGGACAAAACCCAAAACACCCAGAGCCCAAAGTGATTGAGCATCACTGAAAACATTCTGTTCTGAGTGAACCGAAGACTTATTACACTTGAAGACTGTGATCTTCCAGCAGGTTAGGCGTCACGTTCTTAGCATCCAAGAGTCATTGTGGATTGCCGGTGAACGAAGTCTATGAAGGTTTGGAAGTCTACCTTGAAGACTTACCAGAGTGATTGGGTGAGATCTGCGGGTCTTAGCTCAAGGGGAATAAGGTGAAGACGTGGTCTTCTGAGTTCAATCTCAGCCTCCCTAACCAGACGTACAACTGTCACAGCAGTTGGAACTGGTCAAACAAACCATTGTCTTCCCCGAGCTTCTGGTTCTATCCTTTCTCCTCCTTACTTATTGTTTTGAACTGCGAAGCCTTTGCATGCTTGTCTTTGTTTGAAGATATTCCCTGAAGCCATTCATCTGTTTACTCATTTATCTTCATGCTTCTTGTGTTTATGTTCAACGCATGCTTGTATGTATGATGTCTATGCTTGTCATATCTGTTCATCTTATTGATAGGCTTTGCTAGTTCTCATCTTGCTTCCGCTTACTTTGAAGACATTGCCTGTTTTCGAAGCCTTTCATAAAAGTTGCCTATTCACCCCCCCCCTCTAGTCGATAACTATCACTTTCAATTGGTATCAGAGCAAGGTGCTCCCTTGTTCTGTGTGATTCGGTTTAACCACCTGGAGTTTTAGCTATGTCGACTGCAGGGATAATCAAGGTTTCCGCTGCGTGCCCCGTCTTTGATGGCACTGACTATCCCTACTAGAAGATTAAGATGTGCAAACATCTCAAGGGGACCAATTATGATCTATGGACTGTCACCGAGCAGGGCTTGACAGAGCTCTGCAAAAAGGCGTGTGCTGAAGACATTGACAGATTCACACAATTGGACGCTCGAGCAAAGTACACCATATGCTCTCATTTGTCCAAAGATCAATTTACTCGTGTGTATCATATGGACTCCGCCAAACTGATATGGGACAGGATCTCCGATGTCTATGAGGGTGCCTTCACACGTCATGATCCTTGGTTTGAGGAATTCAAGAATTCCCTCAACTCCGTGGACATTGACCCCGTCACAAAAGCCTCCGGTCTCTGTTTAATGGCCAGGGGTGTCAAGGTACCTAAACATCCCTCCTTCTCTTCAAATGAAGATGAATCTGATGAGAACATGACCCCCAGCTATTCCAAGCTTGCAAAAATTGTCACTAAACAACAATCCGCTTTAGAGAAGCTTCAAAAATTGCTAGATAAGAGCAATTATCTGTTGAACGAGGAAATGGATCGTGGTCAAACACAATCTGAAGACTTCAGACGTCTTCAAATGTCGTTTGAAGAACTTCAAGGTCATCATGATACCCTCTCAGCTGATCATGAAAAGCTCTCCTATGAATATCTTCAAAGGAAGCAAGAGCTTGAGAAGCTGAGAGCGTCTCATGATGATCTTCGAACAGAAAATGATTCACTACTCGCTCAACAGATCAGTACCGCTTAGGATGAATTCATGCCACCTTGCTTGAAATGCCTTGAGCGTGATAGCGCTAATTCTTCTGCTGAATGCTCCACTGTTTCTGAATCTACAATATCTTCAACTGTTGATGTGGCCACTAACCCCTAATCTAAGGATGCCACTGCTCTTACTGATGAGAATGCCAGGTTGAAGACATTGCTTGAGACAGGCATGTATAAGAGTCTCAAAGGTCATCAGACTCTTTGTGATGTCCTCAAAAAACAGATCCTGAACAGGAACCCTAGGAAAGAGGGCATTGGTTTCGAGAGAAACATAAATGTTGATGGAACATATTGGAAGCCTGAGCAGTACCCCCAAAACCACTTGCGTTGCTGCAACAGGACCTCCAGTAGACCCATCCACATTATCTGGCTATACCTGTGCTAACCCCATCATCATTGATGAGTCCTTTGACTCAAACTATAAACTGTTCAAAAACCAGAATGGTGAAGTGTTTGCCAGGTTTATTGGAACTAACTGCAGGAATGGACCTCCTATGAAGAAGATCTGGGTTCCCAAAAGTCTTCTGGAAAGGCTTCCCGTGAATGTCATCATGACACCACCCAGGAAGAAGACAAACCCCATGGCAAAAGCTTCATATGGACCATAGTCTTCATACAGACAAACACCTCCCTATGGTCGCCCTAACGCCAATGTTTTGCAGGGTTACAATGATCAGACTCATGAATATGAGAGACGTTCCTCAAACCATTATGTTCACAAATCAAAGAATTTCTCTGCTTATTCATTTGAGTACTCTAACCCCCCTGTGAAACTATTTGCTAGGGCTTCAAAGCCAAAGTTCTCAGATGCTGCACTTAGACTCATTGCTTCTAAGCCACCCCTTTAGATGTGGGTGGTTAAGAAGAACTGATCTTTCTTGCGGGGTCAGGTCTCCAGCCGAAAAGCATTGGGTTCTGAAGACAATGCTGGGGACCTGAAAAATCTTGTTGGACGCAAGATAAAATGTCCAAATGGTCTTACCATTTATTTCGTCCATGGATTTCTTGATGATCATCCTACTATATCCTCCAAGAAAGTTACATTCTCTGAAAGTCTTCATCGTCAAATGTTTGCACTTCACAATTGTCTTGGTGAAGCCTATCCTACTAACTGCTCTATAGGGTACACTTCCTAAAGGTACTGAATGGATCCTGGACAGTGGCTGCACCAACCATATGACTGGTGACCGAAGCTTACTCATGGACTCTACACTTCGTCCATCTACTCAAAAGCACATTACTTTTGCTGATACTGGGAAAAAGCAAGGTATTGGGTCTAGGTAGGGTTGCAATCTCAAAGGATTGGCACATGGATAAAGTGATGCTTGTCGAATCCCTTGGATTCAACCTCATGTCCGTCTCAATGCTTGGTGATCTTCATATGATTGTCATCTTTGGCAAATTTCGCTGTCTTGTGCTTATGGCTTCTGACAAAACTCAAGTCTTTGAAAGTTATCGAAGCGGTGGCTTGTACATGGTAGATTTCTCCACAGGACCACAGCTGGCCACATGTCTTCTAGCAAAAGCTTCAGAATGCTGGCTTTGGCATCGACGGCTAGGGCATGCTGGCATGAGGAACTTGCACACCCTTGTGAAGAAGAAGCACATCATTGGGATCGAGGGCGTCAAGTTCAAGAAGGATCACCTATGTGGAGCCTGTGAAGCTGGGAAGATGACTAGGGCAAAACACCCCTCGAAGACAATCATGACGACCACTCGTCCCTTCGAGCTGCTACACATGGACTTATTTGGCCCTACTCATTACTCCACTCTTACTACTTCTGCACATCTATATGGCTTCGTGATTGTTGATGATTATTCTCGATATACCTGGGTGCACATAATCCTGTATAAGAACGAAGTGCAGGATGTCTTCTGGCGGTTCGCCAACCGGGCCATGACAAACTATGGCGTCAAGATCAAGCACATCAGGAGTGACAATGGCACCGAGTTCAAGAACACTGGGCTCGACACCTATCTTGATGTTCTTGGTATCACTCATGAGTTATCAGCTCCATACACTCCACAGTAGAATGGCGTCGTGGAGCGCAAGAACAGGACTCTCATTGAGATGGCTCGCACTATGCTTGACGAATACAAGACACCACGCAAGTGGTGGCCTGAAGCCATTGATACTGCATGCCACATCATCAACAGAGTATATCTTCACAAGTTCTTCAAGAAGACATCTTATGAACTTATCACTGGTAAGAAGCCAAATGTAAGTTATTTCAAAGTATTTGGTGCTAGGTGTTGGATACGGGATCCACATCACACTTCCAAATTTGCACCGAAAGCACATGAGGATTTTATGCTTGGCTATGGAAAGGATTCGCACACCTACAGAGTCTTCAACCTCTTTCACCACAAAGTGGTTGAAACTGTAGATGTGCGGTTCGATGAGACTAACGGCTCGCAAAGAGAGCACCTGCCACATGTGATAGATGAACTCCCTCCTAGTGAATCCATCAAGCTAATGGGAACTGGAGACATAATGCCCACCACTACTGCAGGAAGGTCCTAACGCGACACATCAATCAGAGACCCAGCGACCAAACCGTGTGCGATGCATTAATCGCAAACAGTGTCGTACTAAAACCGTCGCCAATAAGACGAACTGTTTGCGATGCTGGAGACATAAAAAACGATTCAGATTAGAGACGCGTGTGCGATATGTGGCATACAGTTGATCCATATGAACTATTTGTGATAAGACAGAACAACAAACACGATTCAGATTAGAGACGCGTGTGCGATACGTGGCATACAGTTGATCCATACGAACTGTTTGCGATAAGACAGAACAACAAACACGGTCAGCCAAATCGAGGTGTGTGCGATACACGACATACAGTTCACTCGGATGAACTATTTACTATTACCCAACACAACAGAAATGGTCTGACAGATCAAGGTGTGTGCGATATACGGCATGCGGTTTACTCGGATGAACTATTTGGGATTACCCAACACAACAGAAACGGTCAGCCAGATCAAGGAGTCTGCGATATACGGGCACACATTCTAATTAAAAGAATTGTGCGCGATGGTAATAACAAGCGCACACGGTTGATGGAACAAGTCGTGTGCTAACATCGCCGATTGCGGTGCACACGGCACGTACGCATCCGAGAACGCTTGCCCACATTAATTACACCATCCGGGAATCGTGCCGCACTTCGAAACCGGAACCGTCAAATAATTTTGAGCTTCTTTCCCGTCACATTCCAAATTACTCTGATTCACACCGATATGTAATTGCAAACCTGTTCACACCGATGAAAACCTAAACGTTTTCCCACTTAGCAGCTTATTACTAGGTTATAAATACCACCTACTCGAAAATGACTGCACATTCCTCCTCAATTCCTCATCAACAAACAAACAAGTCTTCATCCTTCCTTGCGTCTGCCATGGCCCGTGGGAGGAGTTCTTGGTCGAGAAAAGAACGTGGAGCGGCGAGCGAAGCAACAGAGATGTCCCGCCTCGCCGCGATATCACCCGAGAGGTCCCGCCGCGCCGCCGAAGCAGCATTGAGGTCCCGCCACACCGCCGAAGCAGCAGAGTGGTCCGGACACGCCGCGGAAGCGGCACAGATGTCCCACCGCACCGCGGAAGCAGCAGAGAGGTCCTGCCACGTCGCGGCAGCCTGGATGGATCAATCGCGGGCACTCAAGGGCTCTCACAGGCGCATGCGCGCTATGCTCAATAAGCTGATGGACGATGACATCCCCCGATGGGCGAAGCTACAGAAGGAGAGCTATGCCGTGTTGGATAAGTCCACCGGCATCATTCGGGGACTACGGGGTGACAAGGTGAGGCTCCGCATCGAGCGCGACCTGCTGAGGGCGAAGATCGCCGACAGGGCGAAGCAACACGAGGAGACAAATGCCGTGTTAGAGAAGACGGCTGTCATGGTCAGGAAACTTACGGACGAGAATGCTAATCTCCGCATCGAGCGTGACATGCTCCTGGAGGAATCCATGGATGCTCGCAAGCGACGGATTGAGGACGTGAAGGAGATCAAGGTGGACGAAATGACGAAGATGGCGTAGTAGATCGAGGTGAAGTAGAGAGCAGCGACCCAGATCGTTGTATGTGTTTTCCTTCTTTTGCCCTTGTGTCTTTCGGGTTTTGCCACATGTGGCATCTTTAATTATCTTCCTGAATATGTAAGACAATTATTATTATCCATTGCCATCGTCTTCATATATATCAGTCTTGCTAAGTCTCAGTCGATGCTATGTCCGTGAGATCTTACATCAAGATCTGTGCAAAATTTTCTTTTCATATTTTCTTTTCTCTCTCTTAAATCTCAGTCGACTGAGGCCTAGCAACGCCATTAAAACTGGGGCTCGAGCGCCATTAATGGAGAAGTTGGGAGCGAGGTGGGCGGCGGATGGAGGTCAAAGGGCTCGCTTCCTGGTGAGCCTGCGCAACGGTCTGCTCCACGCCTCCCGTCTACTCAAATATCTACCCCACACGTCGCCTCTTAGCCAATAAAAATGGGGACTCGTGGCGGCACGTAAATGGTTAGTACAACGCCCATGGTTTGAATAGCACTTGTGTTTCCGATTGTAACGTGGTAGCTCTTTGTTCCAAAATGACTTTGTTGGTTGTTAATCTGTGTGCCTTCAAAAAATCGGACAAAAATTTTACCACAGCATGTTGGTGCCATGTCAAGGCAACATGCCAAGTTTCATGATTTTCAGGCAAGTTTTGGATTTACAGGAATTTAAAAACCAAGTTTGTCAATGTTTTCGCCCGAGCCACGATGCCCAGATGTTTGAAATTCATTCCCATTTCTTGCATGGGACCTAAACATTCACCCAAGGACACATATACGATTTTTCAACCCATTTTGGTGCACTAGAGCATGTGCCTGTAGTTCAATTTTGAATTATGCACATTAAATGCCTAGAAAACTCAATTAATGTATAAAAATGCCAAACGAACATGGAATAATTCCAAATTTTAGCACGACACTCCTATTGGTCTTTGTTGCCTCTGTAAAAAAATCAAGGCAGGAAGAGGCAGCGTATGTCGTTTCGCCCACAAAGGTGACACATCCCCCCTATCAGAACCATGAGCCTTCTTGAGAGAAGCTCCGGTTTGTAAGAAGCTTATACCAAAACTTGTCCCAAATCGAACAAAAAATTTACCACAGCATGTTGGTGCCATGTCAAGACACCATGCCAAGTTCCGTGATTTTTAGGCAATTTTTGGATTTACAGGAATTTAAAAACCAAGTTTCTCAATGTTTTCGGCCGAGCCACGACGCCCAGATGTTTGAAATTCATTCTCATTTCTTGTATGGGACCTAAACATTCACCCAAGGACACATATACGATTTTTCAACCCATTTTGGTGCACTGGAGCATGTCCATGTAGTTCAAATTTGAATTATGCACATTAAATGACTAGAAACTCAATAAATGTATAAAAAAGTCCAAACGAACCCGGAATAATTTCAAATTTTAGCACGACACTCCTATTAGTCTTTGTTGCCTCTGTAAAAAAAATCAAGGTAGGAAGAGGCAGTGTATGTCGTTTCGCCCACAAAGGTGACACATCCACTATCGGAACCATGAGCATTCTTGAGAGAAGCTCCGGTTTGTAAGAAGCTTATACCAAAACTTGTCTCAAATCGAACAAATTTTTTACCACAGTGTGTTGGTGCCATGTCAAGACACCATGCCAAGTTCCATGATTTTTAGGCAATTTTTGGATTTACTGGAATTTAAAAACCAAGTTTCTCAATGTTTTCGGCCGAGCCACGACGCCCAGATGTTTGAAATTCACTCCCATTTCTTGTATGGGACCTAAACATTCAACCAAGTACACATATACAATTTTTCAACCCATTTTAGTGCACTGGAGCATGTGCCTGTAGTTCAAATTTGAATTGTGCACATTAAATGCCTAGAAAACTCAATTAATGTATAAAAAATGCCAAACGAACCCAGAATAATTCCAAATTTTAGCACGACACTCCTATAGTTGCATGTTCACTATAGATAAATGTTCTAGCAATTCAAACAGCGACCTTTCCTGCCATAACCCCATTTTGTCTTTCAAATCAAAATGAAAAAATCAATTACACCACAAGCAGTTTGTTAGCAACAATCGTGTGCGATGCAGTATAAAATATCTTGGGGCTCCCTCATGTATGGCTTGCGCAGGAAGGTTTGTTAGCTACAGTCCACCGGCCGCGCATCAACCACACTTGCGCGCCAGTTTTTCGCTGCACCGTTCGTAAATTTTTGGCAACCACGGAAATATCTAGGTCCCCGCCCCCTCCCCCCCACCAAAAGCCACATTTCCACTGTTTCCTCCTTCCTTTCCAAGTTCAAACCTTCACTGCTTGCTTTGTAGCACCGCCTCCTCGCCGGCGGCGCTCCTTCTCGCTGCGCGGCCTCGTTCATATAGTCAGGTAATCCACACCCCACCCCCATCCTCCTCCTCCTTCTCCATCCCACAAACCTCGACCGCCGGCGTGACATCTTCCACCGAAATCACTGCCCCATCCTCCAAATAAGCGCCGCCCATAGCCATGGTTCACACATTATTGCCAGGAGCTCAAGGATCATCTGGCACCGGTGAAGCAAATCGCGGCCGCACGCGCGGATGAGGTTGCGATGGCTGCCATGCGTGCCGACCGCCAGATCTTGGAGGAGCACCTCGCCGTCGAGGCCACCGTTGACCCCTCGCGCGCGGATGCCGCCACGCGGTTGGCTGCTTTAAACGACAGTTCATGGTGTTTTCTAAAGGCCGCCTCCGGTGCCTTCTAGTAAATTGTCCTCTGTTATGTTAATATGCAATCTGATCTTCTGAAATGTGATGTTCAGTTAACAGTTTGGTTCATTTGTTGTGATGTTCAGTTAACTGTTTGGTTCAATTCTGAAATGTGATTTTCAATTCCTGTGGGTACAATTTTTTTATTGTTATGCATGTGAGGAATAAAATCAAATTTGGATGTACTCTATACATGAGAAACATACACAAATGCTATATTTCCTAGTAGTTCTTAAGCATGCTAGGCTTGGTTAACTGTATGATCTTCTAGTATATGTTCTATTCTGCAATGTGGTTCTTAGTTAACTGCTTGCTTCATTTGTTGTGGTGTCCAGTTAACTTTTTGCTACAATTCCGCAGTGTGATGTTCATTTGTTGTGGGTACAAGTTTTCATTAATATATTATACTGATAGTATGCCAACTCTCACTTAAACTAATCAATATCTGCCTTATATGTGTTGCAGGGAAACAATGGGAGGCACTGAGGTTTACCATCGAGGTTTGCACATGCATGGTCCTTTGGCTAATAGCACATTATTGTGCAATTGCATGAACCATTCTAATATTTAGGATTTTAACAATTTGGTCTTGCACATGTAGGTCCTGCTGTCAGAGGTTTAGACCCACTGTTCGATCCATTTTGCATATGGGGAAATGAGATGGACATGAATATCAGTCAAGTCAAGAAACTCAGAAAGATTGTTAGGATAAAGAAACTAGCGTTGAATAACAACAAGATCTTTGTTTGCACAATGAAGAAGACATTATTCAACTATAGGATGGTACTAACTCTTTTACCTTGTGTTTTTTCCAATGCGCCATTTCAAAATTTAGAACAGATATTTATGCATATCTTTGTTTTCAGTCCTTTCTAAAGCAATTCACCGATGATTACCTCTCAAACCACCTCCATGGTCAAGAGGCGAGGAAGGTACTCATTCAACACCCACGGTACAATATTGAAGTCTCCCTCAAGAGGACGAAGGTTGGGCGGGCAATCATCCGCAGCCACTGGCGTAAAGTTACAAGGACATTCAACATCATTGAAGGGTCAATATTCGCCTTCAGATTCAGCAGTTTTCCAGATGAGATTCATCTCTCTATATACCGTATATGATGCTACTTTCCAAAGGTTTTAGATGTTGCATGTGAAACTTCGTGTTGTTGTGTAATTGCGTAGCTAGCTATATGCCTATATGGTGTAACTGAGTGCTAAAGCTATGTGATGTTGTACTCTAATGTAATTCAGCTATGAAATCTTGGTTGCTGTAATACGGCTATGAAACATATGGTGTGTTTGATATGAAATGTCAATTTGATTACTAAATGCATTATCAATAATAGGCCAATTAGCCTACTTATTGGGTTTTTGAATTGCAGACGGTTTCTCAGACAACACCGTGGGCGATGACCTCAAACAACGCACACAGTTTCTAGAAAGTAGCCTTGTTGGATCAATGAACAATCACACATGCCTTCCGCCCGACAAATGTTTGCGTTAGGCCACCTTGCACAAATGTTTCCACATAAAATTTGTGTGTGATGTACATATGAACGGAAATGTTTTTCTGAGATTCACTGTGTGGGATGAACATACGAACAGAAATGATTGGGCCAGTATAATTGTCTGCGATGGCTCGCCTGGTCGCACACGAGCTCTTTTTGCCCCGCGTGTGTGACCGGAGGCCCTATCGCCGACGGTTTTTGGGTCGTGTGGGAAGGACCCCCCTATCGCACACACAGGCAAGGCGACGGTTTAAAACTCCGTCGCAGAAAGGGGTTAAAAACCGTTTGTATAGCAGCTCGCTGTACCAGTGCACTGAGGATCCCGGAGATGAAGAGGTTGTGATACCTGTTCCTTCCAGCGTGAAGACAATGATCAGACTAAAGATAATGCTGAGCCTGAAGACAATGCTCAGCAACAGCAAAGTCTTCGCCCTGTACATCCTCGAGTGGCCAATGAAGTTCAGATTGAGAAGATAATTGACAACATCAATGCACCTGGTCCTCTCACTCGCTCAAGAGCCACACAGCTAGCAAACTTTTGTGGACACTTCGCTTTCGTCTCCATCACAGAACCCACCAAAGTCACTGAAGCTTTCATCGTACCAGAATGGATTCAGGCTATCCAAGAAGAGCTTCAGCGGTTTGAACTCAACAATGTGTGGGAACTTGTTAAGCGTCCTGACCCTTGCAAACACAACATTATTGGAACCAAATGGATCTACCGCAACAACAAGATGAACATGATCAAGTTGTCAGAAACAAAGCTTGTCTAGTTGCTCAAGGTTACACACAAGTGGAAGGAATTGACTTTGATGAAACCTTTGCTCCTGTGGCTAGACTTGAAGCCATCCGCATACTTCTTGCTTACGCCAATCAACATGATATTCTCCTGTATCAAATGGATGTGAAGAGTGCCTTTCTCAACGGCAAAATTGAAGAAGTCTATGTTGCTCAACCACCTAGGTTTGAAGATCCAAAGCACCCTGACATGGTCTATAGGCTCAACAAGGCATTGTATGGCCTCAAACAAGCTCCACGAGCCTGGTATGATACACTCAAGGAGTTCCTGAAAAGCAAAGGCTTCAAACCTGGTTCACTTGATCCCACTCTCTTCACCAAATCATATGATGGTGAACTGTTTGTGTGCCAAATCTATGTGGATGACATTATCTTCGGCTGCACTGACAAACGATATAGTGATGAGTTCAGTCATATGATGCAAGAGAAATATCAAATGTCCATGATGGGAGAGCTGAAATTCTTCCTTGGTCTTCAAATTCGTCAACGACGCAATGGCATCTTCATATCACAAGAGAAGTATCTCAAAGACTGCTTGAAGAAGTTTGGAATGCAAGATTGCAAGGGCTACAAGACGCCAATGCCAACCAACGGTCATCTGAATTCTGACGACAATGGTAAAGAGTTTGATCAAAAGGTATACCGCTCCATGATTGGTTCTTTATTGTACTTATGTGCATCTAGGCCAGATATAATGCTTAGCATTTGCATGTGTGCCCGATTCCAAGCGGCACCAAAGGAATCGCATCACCTCGCGGTGAAGCGAATACTTCGATATTTGGCTCACACCCCAGCGCTAGGATTATGGTATCCAAAGGGCTCAGAGTTTGATTTGGTTGGATTCTCCGATTCTGATTATGCTGGAGATAGGGTGGATCGCAAATCCACATCAGGCACTTGTCACTTTCTTGGACGTTCACTTGTATGTTGGTCTTCAAAGAAGCAGAACTGTGTATCACTCTCCACTGCTAAAGCCGAATACATTGCTGCTGGATCCTGATGTGCTCAGCTTCTCTGGATGAAGCAAACCCTGAAGGACTATGGCATCAACAAGAAGAAAGTACCCCTATTCTGTGACAATGAGAGCGCCATCAAGATTTCACATAATCCTGTCCAGCACTCCAAGACGAAGCATATTGAGATCAGGCATCATTTCCTTCGTGATCATGTGCTCAAGGAAGACATTGACATCATTCACGTCAACACAGAAGATCAGCTGGCGGATATCTTCACGAAGCCTTTGGATGAGAAGAGGTTTTGCAAGTTGCGGTGTGAGCTAAATATCTTAGAATCCTCGAATGTCCAGTGAATGGACACACATCCTAACGCTTATGCATTGTTGATGACTATGATGTGCAACACACGAAGTAACGTATGTCTTCAATTCATGAAGACGTACAATCTAAGTGTGAAGACATTAACGCGGAAATTGACTTCAGAGCGCCACGATAGTTGTGCGTCGTGTCTGGGTCTAATACTTCCTATACGGTGGGTAATGCCACCACCAAACTTTTCTTGAAGATTTTCATTTGGCGTCACATCTATTGCATTATCTTCTTGATTTGGTTTGTCTTCACAAATGTTTTTATCTTAGCATTTCATTTGATCTCATTGGCTATACTGTACTATATATATATATATATATATATATATATATATATATATATATATATATATATATGAGTTTGTCCTCAACAGCATTCACTTATAGCTATGTCTTCAAACTGTGTTCTCTGAACTAAGTGAATGTGATCGGACCCGTACCCCTCTATGCTTATCTCTTCCAATCTCTCTAAATCTTCATATGCATTCTATTTGACACGTGTCAATTGTCCTAACTGTGTCCTTGTCAGTCGAAGATTTTGAGACCAACATTTAAAATGTTTTTATATCCTTATCCATTTTAACCGGCCGCCGCAGAAGCCGGAACGACCTCCCGCCAAAACTGCTAAGTAGTGGGGTACAGGCGTGGCAGTAAAACAGCACATCTGTGCCATGCGTCGAGCAAATGCGTATCGCCAGGGGCAAAACAATCGTTCCACCTGGGCCGACTCTTCCCTTATAAATACTTCGCCCCCGCATCCATTAATGCTCTTCACATCTGTCGCCATCGCCTCCATACAACCCTAGCGCTGTCGCTAGCTTCCATCGAAGCCGGAGAAGAAGCACTTAGCTGCCGTGACCTCTTTGACGCCGTACTCATGCCAGCCGCGGATATCTTCTCACCGCCGCCGCCGTAGCTGTCTTCCACCGCCAAGTTAGGGCGTGGGAGATTGAACTGCTCAGCTTCCTTCGCGTCTCGTTGAGCTGTTCCTCATGCGGTAAATAAAGACTACTTTTTACCATTTGTTTGATCTAATTTTTTTACATATATCTTCAGAAGTTGTTCTTTCATCTTCAAATCTATATCTTCATTCACACATCTCATAACTTGCTAAGTTCCTTCACTTATGCTACGTTTCGTATGATTCCTCACTTGTACCTATTTTCGGATTCGTACAAATCTAGAACCAACACACTGTAAGTGAATGTCTTCGCACTATGAGGTCATTGTCTTCAAACCGGTTTATCTTCAAAATCCTCTGAGAATGCATGTGACCTTTCCTCCTTCCCTCGCATCTCTAATTCTTTCACAGGTACATGTCCGTGGGGGAGTCTCTTGGTTCTCATAGTCTGAATTCATTTGCAGACTTCTTACAGCTTCATCTTGACTCTCCTGAAGCCAGTTCTTGTCAAATCAGCAGTGCGAAGCCATTCAGCCCCTTGAAGCCAATTGCCAGTGGAAAATCTGCAAAGAAGGGAGGAAGACAAAGGCGAGCTAACACTGCTCTTGACCTCCCTCCAGATCTGTATGAGCAATACAAGTCAGATCCAGAGGAAACATACGGTGAGCACAAGTCACGTGTGCAGTGCATCCGAAGATATTGGGCAGAGCAATGGTTTTACTATCACTTTGTTACACCAGAGTATGCTGACAAGAATGCAGTTAGGCCACCATGGGCTGATATTGTGTACCGGAAGCTGATTTCGAAGACAAAGGCTGATGCCATCGCTCAACACTTCTATCCATGCATGGTCCGAGGTGTGAAGCCAGAAGAGGCTGACCCATCCAGCATTAGATGGTGTCATGAAGATGATCTCTTTGAAGCCAATTACCAGTTTGCTAAGGGTTCAGCAGAGCAAAACAAGAAGGACTATGGTGTTAACTTCAACCCTGGTCCGGCCGAGCCAAGGCCAGATGGCTCCCGTCAAGCAGATCCAAATCTGACTGGGCCATGGGATAGTCTTCAAGCGTATATTGCGCACATTCACGCTCTTCATGCTGCCGCAGCTGCTACTCGTGGCGAAGCCTCCGCTGAAGACATTGCTCCTGCCTTCCCCAAGACACAAAGAAAGCCAAAAGCTTCCAAGCCTAAAGAAGGGCAATCTTCAAAGTCTGCTGCCGCACCAAAAGTTTCAAGAGTGAAGCCAATGAAAACTGCACCTCCTGAATCCAGTGTGCAATCTGAAGATGTGTCTCAGAACTCTCCGAAGACAAAGAAAACTGCTGGGCGAGGCCCCAAACCAACAAGCACATTGAGAGATGATGATGCTATAATTGACTTATCTGATGATGAATTTGATGATGATGCCCTTGAGCTTCTCATCAAGAACAAGCAGGAAGAGGCTGATATCTTCAAGGACCTGCCTCTGTTCGACCATGACATTCTGAATAACTTCATTGACGAATGGTTTCGCGACCTATCTCTGTCGATTGATGATCTACAACTTCCCATTGACATCAGTGTCACATTCCAAGGCTTCATCGACAAGGAACTTGCTGTTGTTCAAAAGGTGCGTGAGCAAAAGAACAAGATTGAATATGAGAAGCAGCTCTTCAAGAAGCACCTGGCCAAGTTCAGCATCAAGGAAATTCAGGGCTACAAGAAGATGATGGCCGAGCTAAAAGATGAATTTCAAAAGCGTCGTGATGACGCCAAAGGTGCTAGAGAATGCCTCAAACATTATGCTGAGAAAACTGTGCAAGCACATAATGAGGGTTTGAAGAGAAAAGCTCTTGGCCGCCCTGCCATTGATCCTAAACTGATCAAGAAGAAGAAGAAGAAGCCAGTCACACCTGCTGCTGAGGCTTCAAGTCAAGAAGCGCCCAAGATTGTATTCCCATCATCTATACTCTGTTCGAAGCCATCTGCTCCATCAATTGCTTCAGAGAGGAAGCGGACTTAGCAAGCCGAAGCCGATGCTCGCAAGCACAAGCAAACAGATGCTTCTGCTGCTCCTCCGTCTTAGAAGCGTCAGAAGATAAAGTCTTCAAAGGCTTCGCGCAGGGCCCAAGCAGAAACTGCTCCATCAGCTCATCAAGAGCCTCTGCTTGTGACGCCAATATCTGTTGCTCCCCCTGCCACCGTCAACACCAAGAGACAAGTCATTGTGCATGAACCTGCTTCCACAGAGGTTCCTGTCACTGAAGACATACCAACTGCTAACCCCACCGCAGCTGAAGAAATTGGTACTGATGCCAATGTGCAGAATGAAGATGATGCAGTCCTTCCTCAAATCACTCAAGAAGTGGTATCATCGCCTGTTCAAGAGAACAGTGAGCCTATCAGCATTGGCCGACCTCTGACGCCAATGGACCATGATGAAGTGATTCCTCACACACCACCCCCTCAAGTTGAACCAACTGATGAGCTACCAGCCCAAGGAACACCAGAAGCCATGGAGGAAGACATCTCTTCTCCAAAGGCGTCGCCCTCATTCCGAAGGCTTCGCCACGGCCCAAGAGCCTCCATGTCCAGCATTCCTGAAGAGGAAGTCCATCAGGAAGCTTCTGTTGCTCAAGAGGATGTTGTGCAAGAAGATGTTCCTCCAAGTACCACAGCACAAACAGAAGATGCACCAGGTGAAACTGTTATGCGTGCATCAGCTGAAGCCAATCCTGAGCTAGAAGCCAAACAGACTGAAGACATTCCGGCTGCAGCACCCGAACCTATTCAAGAGTCAGTGTCTGAAACTGCTGTCACTGCTGCCACTGAGGCCCTTGTGCCTGAAGTCATTTTGAGTCCCACTCATGAAACTCCTGCTCCTGCTCCTGAAGTTATTGCTCCACCTGAAGCCAACGCACCAAATATTGCAATGGCATACAATCGAGCTGGTGAGCTAGTTCCCGTTCTGTGGCCAACACTTACTCCTCCAGTGCAGCATGGCCCGCAATATGAGTTTAACATCAACGAGCGACCACGAGTTCAGAGGCCTATGCCTAGAATGCCAAGGCTTCATAGTGATCCCTCAACTGATTGCACTTTCAGTGTTGCTGGCTTCAAAAATGAGAACACTTTCTTCGACAGCTCCAAGAATCCCTTCAGGAAGCCGCGCATATCCTCAGATAGGTTTTGGACTCATCATCAGCGAAGCTACTACATGTGTGTCCTCTACAACCAAGACATGATTCACCCTCACAGGCGTCTGGATCGTGAAGCCATGTCTGGGCTCCCTTGTCTGGATCAAGCATCGGAATGCTTCAGAGATGTTGGTTTGTTGCCCTTTGTCACGGACAAGGAACACTGGAACGAGGAAATCATACTCCAATTTTATGCAACCCTCCACATTTCTGGCTTCAACGGAGACCCCAAGACTTGGACCCTTGAGTGGATAACTGGTGATGTTCATCATGAAGCCAAACCTCAAGATCTTCTCGAGCTCACCACCTTGCCCACTCCTGGCGATTTCTACAATCCCGACTGTGCTGCTTATGAGAAGGAAGTGGAAAGCATCTTCCAGAAGCCAGAGCCCAACATGACTGAGATGCTGACAATGATGAAGCCATTACCATTTGAAGCTGAATACCCCAAGGAATTCTTTGTCAATGACCTTGAGTACTTGCCTCGAACAGTATATCACATTCTTCGCAACACTCTATGGCCAATCAAAGGGCATTCATCTTCAGCCAAGCTTGAAGGCGCCATGAAGACATTGGTCTACTATGTAGTAAATGGCATCAGATTCAACACTCACGACTTCTTCATTCGCCAGCTTGCTGCGTCTGGCATGGATCTGTTTGGCCTCAAATTCTATGCACCATGGATTATGCGCCTCATCAAGCTTCGTTCAACTATTCAGTACGAACCCTCTAGTCGCACTCATCATATCTTTCTGCCTGAAGTTGATGCTCCCCATGAAGTCATATATCTTTCGGCTAAAAAAGATCCAAGACTTGTTGAAGCCAGCCACTCTGCTCATATGGAAGCCATTCACCTTCCCAATGTGGCCCCTATCTCTGAACTTGCTGGTCAGTTTCGGTAACCATGACAAGCCAACACTGAAGCCACTACCAGTACAGTTCCTCAAAGGCCTCAGAAACGAGCCAAGGTGATGACAGACAGACAACTTCTTGTTTCTCTTCATCAGAAGCAAGACAAGCATCATGACTGGCTGAAAAGGCAAATGAAGAGCATCGTATCTGATCTCAACAGAGTGTGCAACCTCTCTACCAAGAATGCATTTGTTGCACATGAAGCCAACCGTTGTGCTTGGAAGAGCCTCACACTACTATGTTCTGAAGATGACCTTGTTGCCGATGGCTTGAAGGAGAGTTTCAAATTTGGCTCCAAGCCTCCATCATCTGAGAAGTGGCGTGCTACGCCTTCACTTGAAGACTCCGATTATTCTTCTTCAGCACCCACGATTCATGCAAGGATTGTTGATGAAGAAGATGATGCCACCTCTCCAGCTATGGCTTCACTTCACCACGATGTTGCATCAGTCCCGTCTGCACCGCCAAACTCCAACATCGACCCGGCTGCCCCAACATCTTCGTCGCCTCCACGGGACGTGTAGACACCCTATGTCTTCACACCCTTTTTGGTCACTTGTTGACAAAAGGGGGAGAAGCATTTGGGTTGATAGTCTTCAAGCGGGCATATTGGGTCGGGCTTGAGATGTTTTGTTAAGTTTGCAACTCTCGTTCTTGAACATTTGGTGTTTGGGTTGTAAACTTAAGTCCTGATGGACACCTGCCACTTTCACTGCTGTTTTATTATGCGCTACTTAAATTTGATCTTATGCGCATGAAGTCATTTGCAAACGCCCATATTCCATTGTGCATTCCATTATCTTCACATTATATGTATGCACATGTTGTGACTTCATGAATAGAAGGAGATCTCCACAAAGTAAAACCTGCCATGTGCATTTGCATTCAAAAGCTAATTACTTATATGCACATCTTCAGGGGGAGCTCCTCAACTTTCATGAAGCCAAAACACCTTGTTCCTTAACTTTCACATTTTTTTATCCTCGTTGAAACTTCAACTAGTTTGTCATCAATCACCAAAAAGGGGGAGATTGTAAGTGCATCTAGTGCCACCTCTTGTTGGTTTTGGAGTATTGAAGACAAACTTGGTTGTGGGACTAATGTGTTTGTGAGATTCACTGGAGAACACATGTAGAAGTCCTTATTGATTCGGTTTACCCATCGAAGATGACCCCTAAAAATGTATGAAGACAATGGTGGTTCACGAAGACATTCGTGTTGAAGATAATGGCTCACGAAGACATTCACTTGAAGCAAATGGAACGCGAAGACTTAGTCTTTTGGTAGTTTCATTTTCTGCTTTCTTGAGTCATAGGAACCACCGTACTGCTAAGTGGGGTCGAGGTAAACGAAGTCAGAAAATGTTGTGAGGCTCAACCCAAATCCTATGTCTTCAAGCGAAGACAAATGAGAGAAAACCTCTTCCAGAGTTGGTTGAGTCATCTTTGCTTGGAGCCCAAGTAAAGTTACCGCGTGTGTTGGGATCCGACCGTTAGACACGCTTCAGCTTCCCTATGACCCAAGGTCATTTCAGACATATCATGTCGGGTTGCCTCCTGGATATAAATAGCCACCCCTACCACCATAAATTGGTGGCTACTCCGAGTTAGTGCACGGCTTTTGTCGTTTGAGAGCAACCCACCTCGAAGCTTTTGAGAGAGAATCCTTGCGAGGACAAAACCCAAAACACCCAGAGCCCAAAGTGATTGAGCATCACTGAAAACATTCTGTTCTGAGTGAACCGAAGACTTATTACACTTGAAGACTGTGATCTTGCAGCCGGTTAGGCGTCACATTCTGAGCATCCAAGAGTCATTGTGGATTGCCGGTGAACGAAGTCTGTGAAGGTCTGGAAGTCTACCTTGAAGACTTACCAGAGTGATTGGGCGAGATCTGCGGGTCTTAGCTCAAGGGGAATAAGGTGGAGACGTGGTCTTCTGAGTTCAATCTCAGCCTCCCTAACCAGACGCACAACTGTCACAGCAGTTGGAACTGGTCAAACAAACCATTGTCTTCCCCGAGCTTCTGGTTCTATCCTTTCTCTTCCTTACTTACTGTTTTGAACTGTGAAGCCTTTTCATGCTTGTCTGTGTTTGAAGATATTCCCTGAAGCCATTCATCTGTTTACTCATTTATCTTCATGCTTCTTGTGTTTATGTTCAACGCATGCTTGTATGTATGATGTCTATGCTTGTCATATTTGTTCATCTTATTGATAGGCTTTGCTAGTTCTCATCTTGCTTCCGCTTACTTCGAAGACATTGCCTGTTTTCGAAGCCTTTCATAAAAATCGCCAATTCACCCGCCTCTCTAGTCGATGACTAGCACTTTCAAGATAAAACCGAACCTAGTCTCTTGTTGGGGAACGTTGCATGGGAAACAAAAATTTTCCTACGCACACACAAGATCTATCCATGGTGATGAGCATCTACGAGAGCGAGAGTGAATCTACATACCCTTGTAGATCGCTAAGCGGAAGCGTTAAGAAACGCGGTTGATGTAGTCGAACGTCTTCGCGATCCAAATCGCCGAGTGTCCCGCGATCTCATCACGATCCATCTCGCGATCCAATATCGATCCGTCCCACGATCCCATTACGATCCGTCCCGCGATCAAATCATGAATCGTCTCGCGATCCTGATCACGGTCCTTCCGATCTAGTGCCGAACGGACGACACCTCCGCGTTCAGCACACGTACAGCTCGATGACGATCTCCGCCTCCTTGATCCAGCAAGAGAGAGAGCGGAGAGGTAGAAGAGTTCTCCAGCGGCGCGACGGCGCGGCGGCTATGGTGGTGGAACAATTCTGGCAGGGCTTCGCCTAAGCACCGCTGAAACTAGACTAGAGGAGAAACCGATCTAGATGAAGTAGAGGGAGCACGTGGCAATTAGGGTTATTTTTCTCCTCTAAATCCTCTAGTATATATAGGAGGGAGGGAGGGGAGGAGGCAGCCTCAAACCCTCAAGGTCTGGCCGAAATTGGAGGTGGAGGAGGTGGACTCCTCCACTTCAATCCTAATCCAAATAGGACACCTTCCATATTTGGTCTCCCTTCCCTTTTCTTTGGGGTTTTCCCTTTCCCACTTATTCCTAGCCGCATGGGCCTTGTAGGGCTGGTTTGCCCAGCCCACTAAGGGATGGTGCAACCCCCCTCAGGCCCATGTGGCCTCGCGGCGTGGGTGGCCCCTCCCGATGGCCCTCCGGTACTCCCGGTACACTACCGGAAATACCCGAAACTTTTCCGGTGGCCAAAACGGGACTTCCTATATATCAATCTTTACCTCCGGACCATTCCGGAACTCCTCGTGATGTCCGGGATCTCATCCGGGACTCCGAACAACCTTCGGTCACCAATCATACATAACTCAATTCTACCAAAACGTCACCGAACCTTAAGTGTGCAGACCCTGCGGGTTCGAGAACTATGTAGACATGACCGAGACACCTCTACGGCCAATAACCAATAGCGGGACCTGGATGCCCATATTGGTTCCTACATATTCTACGAAGATCTATATCGGTCGAACCTCTATGTCAAGGATTCAATTAATCCCGTATGCTGTTCCCTTTGTTCTTCGGTATGTTACTTGCCCGAGATTCGATCGTCGGTATCTCTATACCTAGTTCAATCTCGTTACCAGCAAGTCTCTTTACTCGTTCCGTAATACAAGATCTCGTGGCTAACACTTTAGTCACATTGCTTGCAAGGCTCATTGTGATGTTGTATTACCGAGTGGGCCCTGAGATACCTCTCCGTCACACGGAGTAACAAATCCCAGTCTTGATCCATGCCAACCCAACAGACACCCTCGGAGATACCTGTAGAGCACCTTTATAGTCACCCAGTTACGTTGCGACGTTTGATACACACAAGGTATTCCTCCGGTGTCAGTGAGTTGCATGATCTCATGGTCATAGGAACAGATACTTGACATGCAGAAAACAATAGCAATAAACTGACACGATCATATGCTACGTTTATAGTTTGGGTCTTGTCCATCACATCATTCTCCTAATGATGTGATCCCGTTATCAAATGACATCTCATGTCCATGGCTAGGAAACCTTCACCATCTTTTGATCAACGAGCTAGGTAACTAGAGGCTTACTAGGGACACAGTGTTGTCTATGTACCCACACATGTATTTGAGTTTCCAATCAATAAAATTATAGCATGGATAATAAACGATTATCATGAACAAGGAAATATGATAATAACCAATTTATTATTGCCTCTAGGGCATATTTCCAACAGTCTCCCACTTGCACTAGAGTCAATAATCTAGTTCACATCACCATGTGATTTACATTGTTATGAATCTAACACTCAATGAGTTCTGGGGTTCGATCAGATCATGCTTTGCATGTGAGAGAGGTCTTTAGTCAACGGGTCTGCGACATTCAGATCCGTGTGTACTTTGCAAATCTCTATGTCATACTGTAGACACTTCTACCACACTCCACTTGGAGCTATTCCAAATGGCTGCTCCACTATATGTATCCTGACTACTATTCAGAGTCGTCCGGATAGGTGTCAAAGCTTGCATCGACGTAACCCTTTACGACGAACTCTTTATCACCTCCATAATCGAGAAATATTTCCTTAGTCCTCTAGTTACTAAGGATAATCTTGACCGCTGTCCAATGATCCACTCCTGGATCACTCTTGTACCCCTTGACAGAATCATGGCAAGGCACACATCAGGTGCGGTACACAGCATGGCATACTATACAGAGCCTATGGATAAGGCATAGGGGACGACCTTCGTCCTTTCTCTTTCTTCTGCCGTGGTCGAGCTTTGAGTCTCACTCAACTCCACACCTTACAAATCAGGCAAGAACTCTTTCTTCGACTGATCCATTTTGAACTCTTTCAAAATCTTGTCAAGGTATGTACTCATTGAAAGTCTTATCAGACGTCTTGATCTATCTCTATAGATCTTGATGCCCAATATTTAAGTAGATTCATTCTAGGTCTTCCTTTGAAAAACTCTTTTCAAACGACCCTTTATGCTTTCCAGAAATTCTACATCATTTCCGATCAACAATATGTCAACCACATATACTTATCAGAAATTCTATAGTGCTCCCACTCACTTTATTGTAAATACAAGTTTCTCATAAACTTTGTATAGACTCAAAAACTTTGATCACCTCATCAAAGCGTATATTCCAACTCCGAGATGCTTGCTCTAGTCCATAGAAGGATCGCTGGAGTTTGCATATATTTTAGCATCCTTAGGACTGACAAAACCTTCCGGTTGTATCACATACAACTTTTCCTTACGGATACCGTTAAGGAAACGATGTTTTGACATCCATCTGCCAGATTTCATAATTGAAAAATGCAGCAACTGCTAACATGATTCCAACAGACTTTGAGCATCGCTACGGGTGAGAAAGTCTCATCGTAGTCAACTCCTTGAACTTGTGATAAACCCTTTGCCACAAGTCGAGCTTTATAGACGGTGACATTACCGTCCGCGTCCGTCTTCCTTTTAAAGATCCATTTGTTCTGAATGGCCTTTCGCCCTTCAGGTAATACTTCCAAAGCCCATACTTTGTTTTCTTACATGGACCCCATCTCGGATTTCATGGTCTTAACCATTTCTCGGAATCCGGGCCCATCATCGCTTCTCCATAGCTCGTAGGTTCGGTGTTGTCCAACAACATGACCTCTAAGACAGGGTTGCCGTACCACTCAGGAGCAGTACGCGTCCTTGTCGACCCACGATGTTCGATAGTAACTTGATCCAAAGTTTCATGATCATCATCATTAACTTCCTTTTCAACTAACGTAGGCTCCACAGAAACAACTTTCTGCGCTGCGCTACTCTCAGGTTGAAGTAAAGGTTCAACAACCTCATCAAGTACTATATTCCTCCCACTCAATCTTTCGAAAGAAACTCTTTCTCGAGAAAAGACCCGTTTTAGCAACAAACACTTTGTGCTTGGATCTAAGATAGAAGGTTTACCCAACTGTTACGTTAGGGTATTCTATGAAGATGCATTTGTTCGCTTTGGGTTCGAGCTCATTAGGTGAAAACCCTTTTTCACATAAGCGTCGCAGCCCCAAACATTAAGAAATGACAGCTTAGGTTTCCGCCAAACCAAAATTCATACGGTGTCATCTCAACGGATTTAGATGGTGCCCCTTTTAAAGTGAATGTGGTTGTCTCTAATGCATAACCCTAAAACGATAGTGGTAAATCGATAAGAGACATCATAGTTCGCACCATATCCAATAGAGCATGACTACGACGTTCGGACACACCATCACACTATGGTGTTCCAGGTGGCGTGAGTTGTGAAACAACTTCCACATTATCTTAAGTTGTATACCAAACTCGTAACTCAGATATTCACCTCCACGATCATATCGTAGACATTTTATCTTCTTGTCACGATGATCTCAAACTTCACTCTGATTTTGTTTGAACTTTTCAAACGTTTCAGACTTGTGTTTCATTAAGTAAATATACCCATATCTACTCAAATCATTAGTGAAGGTAGGAAAATAACGATATTCACCGCACACTATAATACTCACTGGACCGCATACATCAATATGTATCATTTCCAATAAGTCAATTGCCCGCTCCATCATACCGGAAAACGGGGTTTTAGTCATCTTGCCCATGAGGCATGGTCCGCATGTCTCAACCGATTCGAAATCGAATGAGTCCAAAGATCCATCAGCATGGAGTTTCTTCATGCGTTTTACACCAATATGACATTTAGCGGCAGTGCCACAAGTATGTGGTACTATCATTATTAACTTTGTATCTTTTGGCATCAATATTATGAACATGTGTATCACTACGATCAAGATTCAATAAACCACTCTTATTGGGTGTATGACCATTGAAGGTATTATTCATGTAAACAGAATAACCATTATTTCTTTTTAAATGAATAACCGTATTGCAATAAACATGATCTAATCACGTTCATGCTTAACGCAAACACCAAATAACATTTATTTAGGTTCATCACTAATCCTGAAGGTAGAGAGAGCGTGCGATGGTGATCACATCAACCTTGGAAACACTTCCAACACTCATCGTCACCTCACCCTTAGCTAGCTTCCATTTATTCCGTAGCTTTAATTTCGAGTTACTAACATTTAGCAACCGAACCGGTATCTAATACCCAGGTGCTACTAGGAGTACTAGTAAGGTACACATCAATAACACGTATATCAAATATACTTCTGTCGACGTTGCTAACCTTCTTATCTACCAAGTATCTAGGGTTGTTCCACTTCAGCGACCGTTCTCCTCATAATAGAAGCACTTAGTCTCGGGTTTGGGTTCAACCTTGGGTTTCTTCACTGGAGCAGCAACTGGCTTGCCATCCATGAAGTATCCCTCCTTGCCCTTGCCCTTCTCGAGACTAGTGGTTTCACTAACCATCAACACTTGATGCTTCCTTCTTGATTTCTACCTTCGCGGTGTCAAACATTGCGAACAGCTCAGGGATCATTATTTCCATCTCTGGCCTTTTATAGTTCATCACGAAGCTCTAGTAGCTTAGTGACAGTGACTTGGAGAGCTATATCAATCACTATCTTATCTGGAAGATCAACTCCCACTCGATTCAAGTGATTGTAGCACTCAAACAATTTGAGCACATGCTCAACGATTGAGCTATTCTCCATCATCTTGCAGGCAAAGAATCTTGTTGGAGGTCTCATACCTCTCAACATGGGCACGAGTCTGAGATCCCAATTTCAGCTCTTAAAACATCTCATATGTTCCGTGACGTTCAAAACGTTTTGGAGCCTCAATTCTAAGCCGTAATGCATGACGCACTGAACTATTAAGTAGTCATCGGAACGTGCCTGTCAGATGTTCACAACATCTACATACGATGCTAGAGGGGGTGGTGCACCGAGCGGTGCATTAAGGACATAAGCCTTCTGTGCAGCAATTTGAGGACAATCCTCAGATCACGGACCCAGTCCGCATTATTGCTACCATCATCTTTCAAATCTATTTCTCTAGGAACATATAAAAATTCAAGGGAGCTACAGCGCGATCTAGTAATCTACAACATAATTTGCAAAGACACTTTGACTATGTTCATGATAATGAGTTTAATTAATCATATTACTTAAAACTCCCACTCAAATTGACATCCCTCCGGTCATTCGAGTGTAACATGATCCAAATCCACCAACTCAAGTCCGATCATCACGTGAGTTGAGGTGGTTTCAATGGTGAACATCTTCATGTTGATCATATCTACTATATGACTCATGTTCGACCTTTCGGTCTCTTGTGTTCCGAGGCCATGTCTGTACATGCTAGGCTCGTCAAGTTTAACCCGAGTGTTCCGCACGTGCAACATGGCTTACACCCGTTGTATGTGAACGTAGAGTCTATCACACCCGATCATCACGGCGTGTCTCGAAACGACGAACTTTCGCAACGGTGCACACTCGGGGAGAACACAATTTAACTTGAAATTTAAGTGAGGGATCACCTTATAATGCTACCGTCGTCCTAAGCAAAATAAGATGCATAAAAGGATTAACATCACATGCAAATCATAAGTGACATGATATGGCCATGAACTCGTGCTTTTGATCTCCATCTCCAAAGCACCGGCATGATCTCCATCGTCACCGGCATGACACCATGATCTCCATCATCTTGATCTCCATCAACGTGTCGCCATGAGGTTGTCGCGCCGACTGTTGCTTCCACGACTATAGCTAACTCATAGCGATAAAGTAAAGCAAAAACGGCGAAAATAATTAAAGACAACTCTATGGCTCTTGCCAGTTGCCGTACTCATCGACATGCAAGTCGTGATATTCTATACAACACATGATCATCTCATACATCACATATATCTCATCATGTAATTGGCCATATCACATCACAACATACCCTGCAAAAACAAGTTAGACGTCCTCTAATTGTTGTTGCAAGTTTTACGTGGCTGCTACGGGTATCTAGCAAGAACGATTCTTACCTACGCAAAAACCACAACGGTGATATAAAAGTTGCTATTTCACCTTCTACAAGGACCGCCTCTGTCGAATCCGATTCAACTAAAGTGGGAGAGACAGACACCCGCCAGCCATCTTATGCAACAAAGTTACATGTCAGTCGATGGAACTGGTCTCTCGTACGTGGACGAGTAAGGTTGGTCCGAGCCGCTTCATCCCACAATACCGCTGAATCAAGAAAAGACTAAGGAGGGAAGCAATCTGAATATCAACGCCCACAAACTCCTTTGTGTTCTACTCGAGATCTCATCTACGCATAGACCTAGCTCAGATACCACTGTTGGGGAACGTTGCATGGGAAACAAAAATTTTCCTACGCACACACAAGATCTATCCATGGTGATGAGCATCTATGAGAGGGAGAGTGAATCTACATACCCTTGTAGATAGCTAAGCGGAAGCGTTAAGAAACGCGGTTGATGTAGTCGAACTTCTTCGCGATCCAAATCGCCGAGTGTCCCGCGATATCATCACGATCCATCTCGTGATCCAATCTCGATCCGTCCCACGATCCCATCACGATCCGTCCCGCGATCAAATCATGAATCGTCTCGCGATCCTGATCACGGTCCTTCCGATCTAGCGCCGAACGGACGACACCTCCGCGTTCAGCACACGTACAGCTCGATGACGATCTCCGCCTCCTTGATCCAGCAAGAGAGAGAGCGGAGAGGTAGAAGAGTTCTCCGGCGGCGCGACGGCGCGGCGGCTATGGTGGTGGAACAATTCCGGCAGGGCTTCGCCTAAGCACCGCTGAAACTAGACTAGAGGAGAAACCGATCTAGATGAAGTAGAGGGAGCACGTGGCAATTAGGGTTATTTTTCTCCTCTAAATCCTCTAGTATATATAGGAGGGAGGGAGGGGAGGAGGCATCCTCAAACCCTCAAGGGCTGGCCGAAATTGGAGGTGGAGGAGGTGGACTCCTCCACTTCAATCCTAATCCAAATAGGACACCTTCCATATTTGGTCTCCCTTCCCTTTTCTTTGGGGTTTTTCCTTTCCCACTTATTCCTAGCCGCATGGGCCTTGTAGGGCTGGTTTTCCCAGCCCACTAAGGGCTGGTGCAACCCCCCTCAGGCCCATGTGGCCTCCCGGCGTGGGTGGCCCCTCCCGATGGCCCTCCGGTACTCCCGGTACACTACCGGAAATACCCGAAACTTTTCCGGTGGCCAAAACGGGACTTCCTATATATCAATCTTTACCTCCGGACCATTCCGGAGCTCCTTGTGATGTCCGGGATCTCATCCGGGACTCCGAACAACCTTCGGTCACCAATCATACATAACTCAATTCTACCGAAACGTCACCGAACCTTAAGTGTGCAGACCCTGCGGGTTCGAGAACTATGTAGACATGACCGAGACACCTCTACGGCCAATAACCAATAGCGGGACCTGGATGCCCATATTGGTTCCTAGATATTCTACGAAGATCTATATCGGTCGAACCTCCATGTCAAGGATTCAATTAATCCCGTATGCTGTTCCCTTTGTTCTTCGGTATGTTACTTGCCCGAGATTCGATCGTCGGTATCTCTATACCTAGTTCAATCTCGTTACCGGCAAGTCTCTTTACTCGTTCCGTAATACAAGATCTCGTGGCTAACACTTTAGTCACATTGCTTGCAAGGCTCATTGTGATGTTGTATTACCGAGTGGGCCCTAAGATACCTCTCCGTCACACGGAGTAACAAATCCCAGTCTTGATCCATGCCAACCCAACAGACACCCTCGGAGATACCTGTAGAGCACCTTTATAGTCACCCAGTTACGTTGCGACGTTTGATACACACAAGGTATTCCTCCGGTGTCAGTGAGTTGCATGATCTCATGGTCATAGGAACAGATACTTGACATGCAGAAAACAATAGCAATAAACTGACACGATCATATGCTACGTTTATAGTTTGGGTCTTGTCCATCACATCATTCTCCTAATGATGTGATCCCGTTATCAAATGACATCTCATGTCCATGGCTAGGAAACCTTCACCATCTTTTGATCAACGAGCTAGTTAACTAGAGGCTTACTAGGGACACAGTGTTGTCTATGTACCCACACATGTATTTGAGTTTCCAATCAATACAATTATAGCATGGATAATAAACGATTATCATGAACAAGGAAATATGATAATAACCAATTTATTATTGCCTCTAGGGCATATTTCCAACATCTCTATGGTTCAACATGACCAGTTTGGAGGCTCTGCTTCTGAGGATGCCGGTATGCACTTGCATAATTTTTTCTGAATTGTGCAACATGACACACATTAAGGATTATGATCCTGACGCTTTGAAGTTGCGTCTATTTCCTTTCTCCTTGAGAGGAAAAGCAAAAGAATGGCTTATAGCTTTGCCTAGAGGTAATATAACTTCATGGAATGATTGTTGTAGTAAGTTTTTATCTAAGTTTTACCCACTTGCAAAAATTATGCAACTTCGTTCACGGATAACAAGTTTTAAGCAGGAAGATCGTGAGCCACTAGCGCTTGCATGGGACCGCATGAAGGAGGCTATAAGGAATTGTCCTAACCATGGATGGAAGAATGCTTAATCCTTCATATGTTTTATAATGCCTTAAATCCTATGCCGAAAACTGTGCTTGATACTATTGTAGGAGGAACTATTATGGGTAAGCCCATCGCTGATGTTAAAAAGTTGCTTGATGAAATGCAAGAGAACCATGCCCAATGGCATGTTGAAAGGAACACCACCAAGAGAGTTAACACAATTGAAGAGAAGAATACGGAGTTGAACGCTAAGCTTGATGAACTCATCTCCATCATGAAAGGTAAAGAAGAGGTAAATGTGAACGTTATTACTGATGAAGAGGTTAATGTTGTCAATTTTATTGCTCGTAATAGTTATAATCCCAACTGCAAAAATAATTGGTATGCTACTAGATTACCTTATCCTAATAATGGAGCACCAAATACTTTTAATAGACATAGCAATGGCAATAGAAATACTCTAGAGGAAACTCTGAATTTTTTTATTGCTAGTCAAAGTGAGCATAATGAAACTTTTAAAAATATCTTAAAGAATCATGATAACTTACTTGGTCAATTGACCAGTAAGATTGTTGGACTCACTAACGATGTGCAGGCTCTAGATGGAAGAACTAAGAGCATGGAAGCACAAGTGGCTAAAAGTGCAGAGAGACAAACTTTGATTCTAGCCAAGTTTGCAGGTAAACCGAAACCTAACCCGATTGAAGATGTCAAGATGATGAGAATTAATGAAGAAAATGCCGAAGAGCTTGATAAAAGCCATGTGCCAGAGTATACTTATACGGTTGCAGACTTCGTGAAGATGATAGCAATGAAACACCCACTACCAATGATGAGGCATATAATGTCTTTATTGATCATGTTGCAGATAAGGTACGTGAGTTGGATGATGAAAGGAAAAAGTTATACAGTAAGTTACCTGCTAAGCAAGAAGATGCTTTTGAGCCTACTATTGAGATCGAGATTGGTTTGAATAAATTCAGTGCTTTATGTGATCTAGGTGCTAGTGTTTCCACTATACCTAAGTCTATTTATGATAGTCTCAATCTTGGTCCTTATGCTACTACTGAGATTAGATTAAATATATGGCTAATTCTACCTTTACACAAGCAGTAGGGATTAAGCATGGTGTTATCGTTCAAATAAATGATTGCCCTGTCATGATTGATCTTGTTATGGGTTATATGTCTGAAGATCCCATTGCTCCTATAATTCTCGGTAGGCCTTTTCTTAGGACCATAAAGGCCGTCATTAATGTGTTTGAGGGAAATGTAAGATTTGACCTTCCTGCAAAGGATCTTTTTGTGAGACATTTCACCAGGAAAAAGAAAATAAAGACATAAACTAGAGTTGGCATTGTCGTCATTGCTCGAAGCTATGGGGTCGGTTTATTTTTACCCAAGTGATCATCACTACGGTCGAGCTATCCGACCGAAAACAACCGCTTCATGGGAGGCAACCCACGCGAATAAGGTCGAAAAGTAAGATTCTGTTTTTAGTTTTAATAAAAAAGAGTGCTGAAGTTTTTATCATGGAGGATAAGTTGAGAAGAGTTGTTCTAATGAGGCCTTTGTCTTGTGTAAAATTATCATGTGTTGTACTGACGTTTGAATGCCCAAAAATATGCCTATATGTTGTGTTGGAACTAACCCCGCAGGAATTATGGGTGTTTCTTTGGTGAGGCTGCGAGATACTTTTGACTTGTGAGTACATTCAATGTACTCATGACTTTTAACATGGCCAGGTAGGAAGCTATCAAGAGGACTAAGTTGATACGACACTAGGTGAGAGAGCACCTGGTCAGATCCCTGTGGAATGGAGCCGCGCTAGGACCGTGCCGCTACCATTATAGGAGTTTCCGCTGCCGTCATCTCTGAAGTAGTCACCCCGACTACTCAGACCGTTCCGATCTTGACACCCCGTTGAGACTTGGAACGCTATTAGTCAACGTTGTATAGTGTAAATATCAATAAAGCATCTCTTATGTCGAATGGCTCGTACACTGTTACTCAAGGATTGTAAAAGCATGCGCCAGGTTGATATCCTGGGCTGGCGTATGTGGCCTCCCGGATGAATACATTGGTCGTCCACTGTATTCAAAAGGGGGTGCCACACTACCCGAGATTGCTAGATCGTCGAAAACCCCTTGGCCTCCAGTACCTCGAACAAGAAGGACCAAGATATGGAATCAAAAGCATGAGAGATGTCAAGTTTGATAAGGACTCCTTTGACCTTCCGTCTAGGTAAGCTTCGAGCAACCTGCCTGACCAGCATAAAATTATCGTGTATGCTATGTCCACGGATGAATGTCGATTGATTTATGCTAACCAATTCTCCCATACGCAAGCAGAGTCTCGATGCCATCAGCTTGGAGTTAATTTTGGGTATGCTGTGCAACAGCTGATGGGGCGATAGTCGCCAATATGGCAGGCGTCCGGTTTGTTCGGAATCAGAGTAATTAGCACATGATTGAGCCTGCGAAAACCTCTTCCGTTTCCCAACTGAAACTTGTGGATTGGTGCCATGATATTTCCTTTGATTACACTCCAAGCCTTCCGTAAGAAAAGCCCGATGAATTCATCTGGACCCAACGCGCGCTCTGTCAGCATGTCTTTGATCACCGACCACTCTTCAGTATAGATACCATCCAGCCCCTGCAGATTGATAGCAGCGATGTCCAGGAAATTCATGTCGATCGAGTGCTCCCTTGCGTGATACGTGCCCAACAGGACCGTGTTGGATGTCAAAACACATTCGGATCGCACGGTCCTGACGGATGGGGCGGTTTGAGGGTCCATGTTGGAGATCCATCTTATATCAGACGCGTGTAGGCTGAGGATCCTGGTATCGTATGATGATGTGACCAGCGCCCGTCACTGGGCACGCAGCCCTTTTCCGTTCCTCCCGCGGCGAAGTCAGCACGCCCACCCCCCGAACCAGACCGTCTCCTTCCGCCACGGCTTGACCAGGCAGGCAGAGGCAGGGAGGGGGCAGACTGCCGGTGGTGGTGGCTTTCCTTTCTTCCTTCCCCTGCGCAAGCGCAACCAGATGCTGCTCTCCCGTCCGTCCCCGGACACGCAGGCAAGGCAAAGGCACCCACCACCAAATAGGAAGGGAAGTTACTCCACCACCACCACCAGCCCAGCCTAGCACAGCACAGCACACCACAGCAGTGGGAGGGAGAGGCGGGCGAGGAGAGACACCAGGGCCGGAGATGGATGGAGACTTGTTGCAGCGCAGCCCACTGCAAAGCTCCAAATTACAACACGGAGCCCAACCACCACTTATACGCCACCGCCACCACCATCACCACCACCACCATTACACGCACTTTCCCCTCCCCGATCTCCTCTCCAAACCCTAACCCCCTCCCCTCGGATCCGCGCATGGACGCCGTGGCCAGCGCGGAGGCCTGACGGGATGGACGCCGTGCCGGAGGACCTCCGCTGCAAGCGCTCCGACGGCAAGCAGTGGCGCTGCAGCGCCCCCTCCATGCCCGACAAGACCGTCTGCGAGAAGCACTACGTCCAGGCCAAGAAGCGCGCCGCCTCCTCCGCGCTACGCGCCACGCTCCGCAGGTCCTCCCCCTCCTACGCCGCAGCCTCCTACGCGCCGCCCCGCGAGGGCGACTCCGACGCCGACGCCGACGCTGACCTGCCCCTGCCAATGGCTGTCGCGAGGCCCTTCTACGGCAGCGTCGTCGGGGAGCCTGTCTACGTGGCGGAGCCGGCGGTGCGGAGGGGGCTGCCCCTCACCAATGCTATCGGCTCGCGCACCGCAGCGGTCAGTTGGTTTTGCCTTTTTTTTTGTGTGTGTGTGGCTTGCGCTGCTTTGGGTGCTGATGTTGGTGATACATGTCGATGACGGCAGGAACTAGTCGGGAGAGCCTCTGTAGGGCTGCAAGGCTGTGCGGAGGTGAAGACGAGTTGCCACCAATGCCGGAGGAGTGTCAATGCCGTTTGGTGTACCAGCTGTGACAGGAGGGGGTATTGCGGCGGCTGCATCTCCAGATGGTATATTGCGATATGGATTCTACCGTTTTACACTTATATTATCACAAGAGTGCCAATCTTGATTCAAGAGTAGTTCCATCCTAGAGGAAGGCACTTGTCCATAGGAACTGCCAAATCATAGGAACTACTCTAGGGCATTCTTGTTGGGACATGTTGCTGAACCACATGGAGATGTTCCTGGTTAGTGCCTTGGTAATTTCAGAAGCATAGCCTCTGCCTTGGCCTTCTAAAGGAAAAAATTAATCATTATTTTGGTTCATAACAATAAAAAGTTAATGTTCCACAACCCATCTGATTTATTTTTTCCGATGGTCCCTTCTCAAGAACAAGCTCAATATGGCCTAATTGAAAAGAGAATCAGATCTGATCGCACCCAATTACATTTACAAAATATCAAGTACAAACACACCTTTTTGGTACACTACCAATTTGATGGAGAGACACCGTCAAAGAACTGGGATGGCGATCAATGTTGACGGCAATGATGCGGGTAACACAAGTTATGAACTCCACAATCAGTGTATGAGAAACAGTCAGTGCGGGAAGTGGAGGATGCGATGGCTGTGCACATTGGAAAAAGTTGCTAAGGACTAAGAGGATCAGTTGCAACGGTTGCATGATGAATAGGTGTTCAGGGTGACAGACTAACAGCTAATGTTTCATGCTCTTTGAGCTGGCTAAACAGGAAGAATATTTTCTTGCTTAGAGTTTAATGGTTCTGTGTTGGGTCTTAACAATAACATGTACTACCTCCGTCCGGGTTTACTAGCCCCCCTCGTATTTTGGGTCACAGTAGAAACAGTTCTGTCGAGCCACTGACTTCTAATCAGTAACACCTTGTTTTTATTTAGAGTGATCATATGAAAATGAGAGTGCGCTTGACTTGAAAAATATTTTCATGATGTTCGAGTTCGTTAGGATCTCAAAAATATATTACTGAAGATCAATTTTAGTTTCACCGTGGGGACTGTTGCATTGTCAAGGAAGCACCTTGTTTTTGTGGCTATTGGTTAGTATGTTAGAAATTTGTGTATGTTGGCACCTTACACTGTACGGTGTGCATACTTGGCCATTTCGGCTTTATAGATTCGATTACAGACTCATTATTATTTTTCCTTACTAATAGAATATGTAATGTAGGTACTCTGACATTGCAATAGATGATATTCAAAAGGTTTGTCCAGCATGCCGTGGCATTTGTAACTGCAAAGTTTGCTTACAAGGAGACAACTTAATTAAGGTATGTAGCAATGTTTTTACGGCGTAACGTGTTTTATGGCAACCGGCCCCCTTCATAACATTATAACGCTTATGGCGTATGGTGTGGCGACATCATAGACACAACCTTATGGCGAATGATAGCAAATTAAAATATTAAATCACAACTTCATAGTCTTGCTGTAATATGTATGACAGCAAACTGAAGCACCAAATGAGTTGTACATGACGACATACATACCTGGTGGTTGCCCAAGTAGTACAAATTGCATTCCCACTTGCTCTTCTCTCTTCTTTTCTCCAAAACAGTCTGCATTAAACACCGAAAAGTAAGTCCATATTCCAGAACAGAACAATAACAAACATTCTAAAACTGAGAATTAAATATGAGGATTGAGAAGACAGAAGAAACAAAGCTACCAAAACAAACCCAACAATATTACATAGCTCAACAACAATAGGAGTCCATAACCATAATCTTAAAGTCTAATGGCATAACTTAGGTTCACACAACAAATTTAACAAAAGACCGACTCTCTCATCGCTCAACTCCCAAATCCTTAATAGTCATCGTCGAAGTCACAATCTTCATTGGCACCCATGTTCTCGCCATCACCATTTGCAGCATTGGTCGCATCTTCTTCATCCTCACTTGACAAATCATGATCATCAATAATGAACTCCTCCTCCACTTCCTCCACATCTTCAACTTGCTCCTCTCCCACACTTGATGAAGACCCTCTACCTTGTTGGGTATGAGCAGCCCTAGGAAAGTGACGACCTTGAAGCGCTTGTGATGCACCAACAGCTACATCAACACTGTCCCATGTCAGATCGTGCACAAGACCACGAGAACCTTGAGGTAATTCCACCGTAGGGTCAACCCATTCATTGTTCCAATCGAAATCTTCAATGATCAGAGGATCATAGTCTCTTTTACCCACATTCTCACGCCTCTTTTGGAACCTGCTTGCCATTTGTTGATTGTATGAAACAAATGCACAATCATTCAACTTTTTGTGTTGTAGCCTGTTCCTTTTCTTTGTATGGATCTACAAATAGCAATCAAACAATCAACAATAAAATAGCTTGCTGAAACTGAAAACAAATCAGCAGTTCAGCACGTATAGGCGAGAAGAAGTCAGCTCACCCCCTCAAAGACACTCCAATTGCGCTCACACCCGGAAGATGATGCACAAAGACTAACAATGCGCTTTGCAAACCTTTGTAGATCAATTGTTCGGCCACCATATGACTTCCACCAATCAACTAAATGGCAAAAACATGCATATATTAAGCTGCTGTAATTTAATTGCTGATAAATGTATGTGCTGGAATTAAATTGCAGAAATTTAGTTGCTGAAATTTAAAACACTTACGAGGGTTCCTTGTCCCAATATTTTGCATCGCCATGACATTATTAAAGGGGCCCCTTTGGTTCTCATAAAGAACAGCTTGCTGATCAATCTTGTTTCGAATCTCTTCATCTTCAATCATTTTTCCAAGCACATCATTAAAACAGCCCCTTAGCTCCCCAACTAATTCATCATCTCCTCTCTTCACAATGGGATAAAACTTCCCTTGGTTAAGAAAGAGGGCAGCCCCATACAATGGATGGTCCATTTGTTTCACACAACGGTTCTCAACAATGGTCAATATCTTTTTTAGCAAACTTTGCTTGTCGTTAGTACAAAAACCTTCCTTGATCTTCTCTTTTGCAAAAGCCATTAGTGCAGAAACCTCTGGCATGGCAGGCTTTACATCACCATCAACCACCCTTAGTACCGTGAGAAGTGGTGCTGAAGCTCTAAGGCAATCCAGTACTGTATTCCAAAACTCCGTGGAAAGCACCGTATCATGCACATCCATCCCAGCCTTTGAGGTAGCCAACTTCTTTGATTTCACCAACCAATCTGTACTAACAAATAGAGTTCTCAAGGCAGCCTTGTGTTTATGCAAGCTCTTCAAAGTAAGGAAAGCTGTGGCAAAGCGAGTGGCTCCGGCTCTCACAAGATCCGCCTTTGCAACATCCCTCATTGTAGCAAGAATCTTCCCATGCCTGTAAATAAATGTGGTGACACGCCTAGCACGCGCAATGCAAGATTTGAAGGGCTTCAACTTTCCTATATCTTCCAGCATAAGATCCAAGCAATGAGCTGCACAAGGACTCCAATAAAGGGTTCGATGCCTCTCCATTAGGATACCACCTGCCCTCTTATAGTTGGCACCATTATCAGTCACAACTTGAATCACATTTCCTTTTCCTATTTCCTCAATCTTCTGCTCTAGCAAATCAGCTATCAAATCTGCACTATGTGTGACTCTTGATGCATCAATGGATTCAATGAGTGTGCAACCATATTGCTTCCAAGCTTCCAAGCTTCTGCTCTAGTAAGTCCCTTCCGGACTGTTGACAAGGAAGTTTATCAAGTGACGCCCTCTCCTATCCGTCCATCCATCTGACATGAGTGTGCAACCATATTGCTTCCAAGCTTCCTCGTGCTGCTTCCTCAAAGCACGTGTGTCCACAACAAGAGCATCAAGCAATGGCCCACTCAACTCATGTGGGGTAGGAGGCTTATAGCCAGACCCATATTGACAAGATGCCTCAATTGCAATCTCAAACTGCCTTAAGCTTGCAGCATTGAATGGTATTTTTGCCTCAGCGAACCACAAAGCCCACTCTTTACCCACAGCATCTCTATCTGCTTTGGTCTTTGTGCTAGACTCCATGCTGTTTTGCGAACAACCAGAGCGCCTTTCATCTACAACATCCGCTGGCTTCTTTCGGAGCATGGAAACAATGGTCTTTTGGTTGTTGTTGGTCTCCTTTCCATTGCCTCGGGCTGCAACAGCAAGGTGGACAGCAGTTTTACTCCTTTTATTGGCTGTCCCAGAACTTGGTTTTGGGCAGGTTGTAGCTGTAGCTGAAGCAGCTACCTCCACCACCTCTTGCTCTCCACCATCATCATTGAACATTGGCCTCTTCGCCCTTCTCCCTTTTTGCAAAGCTTGCTCCAACTCAATCCTGATTGGGGTTGTTGTCTTGAGACATATCAAAGCATCACCATAAGCACCCGCAAGATGCTCTTTCAACCTTGTTATACCTCCAGTCAACTTCCTTTTACAAAGATTACATGTGACAGCGTCTCGGCCAGGAGGGTAAGTCCAATATCCATACTTCCAACCTGGATCATTTGACCTGAGTGGCTTCCGTGTAGGATCAAGCATCGGATCCATCTCAGCCTCACCGGCATCACCAGCAGGTGCATCAGCCATTGTGTCGGCCTGCACTTGAAAACAAGCATCAAGTCACTAAAAGCAAGGATTACTTTATAACAAGGACATGGATGGAGCATTAGAAGATACTAAAGTAATTAGCATGTAGCAATTCAACATAGAGCGGTGAGCTTAGCATATTATAATCGTTGCACATGGGCATGGCAATTACAAATTTAGCATTGAGCAAAGTGCAGCATGGAATCATGTAATAAATTAATCAAAGCAACAACCACTAGCAATTTAGAACTAGCATTAGCAGCAGTCTACAAGCTTCCAAATAATATATATACAGCAGCAGGGCAACAAGCAGGAGTGCAGGACATGTACATCACACATTCAGATTTCAGAACAGAGGAAGAAAAACAGAGCAGGAGCATGGGGAGGAAAAACAAGGAGGAGAGGGGGGAGGGGGGCGGGGAGGTACCTTGATGGTGCCCTGATGCATGTAGAAGAGTCCCTGTGGTGCCGGATTGGAGCTGAGTCGCTGCCCTGCAGCTGGATCTGGAGGAGAAAGAGGGGCGGCGGGAAGGAAGCCAGGAGGGGAAAGGAGGTTGCGGGAGGAGGGGAAAGGGGAGGAGGAGATCGTGGCAGGGGCGGAGAGGAGGTGGTGCGGAGGCTGGAGCTTGCTGCCGGTGGCGGGTCGCCGGAGAGGACGAGGTCGAGGTACGCAGCGCAGCAATTTCACCCCGCCATGGCTGCTCTCTCTCTATCTTTTTCTTCCTCTCTCTCTGGTTCCCGCGATGCTCTTCCCCCCCCCCCCCCCCCCCCCCCGATTCCCTTTTCCTTCCCGCCGCTGGCAGCTCGTTCCCGCGCGGGCCAATTTCTCCCGCCACTGCCAGCACTCCTAGTCGCCATGGCGTCCTGTTTCGCGTATGGCGACCGAAGACGCGTCGTATGGACGCCACAGGGGTATGGCGGACGCCACAAGTCAAAAGGGTCGCGAGCCTGGACGCTTCAGCCTTCGACCACGCCACAGCTTTATATCGTCGTTATAGCGACGATATAGCGACGCCATGAAAACATTGGTATGTAGGGCATGTTTGGTTGATGGCAGGGTATCTGAGCAATTCTTCCTGTTTGGTTGATGGCAGGGTATCTGAGCAATTCTTCCTGTTGCTTTTACAAAACTCCCCTCTTGATGCTAAACCATAGCTCTAACTGAGTCAAATTCCACAATTTGCACAGCTTGCAACACCAAGTTAGCCTACTTTGACTTTCTTAGCCTAGTGTTTGTTTCTTTGCCAAACTTGTAACATGTTCCACTATTTGATCACTATGCCCCACATGTAGTTGACACATCTTTTTGTTATACATTGCCTAAGGCGTGGCATGCCACAAGTTGGCTAACTTAGGTGTTTCAACATGTGACATCCAACCAAATATGCCTGTTGGGAGTTTTCTTCCTTTTCTCTTTCCATGTATTTGATTTCCATGCTCTACTGAGTTTTCTTACGTAACACTTCTTTTGTTCTTTTAAGGCAAGGGTGCAGGAGATATCTGTTGTAGATAAGTTGAAATATCTTCATAGCATTTTGGCATATGTTCTTCCAGTGCTAAAGCAGATTTACTCCGACCAATGCTTTGAAATAGGTGTTGAAACAAGAGCTTATGGTACCTTATTTTCCCTCTTACCCTCCTTTGTGTAACTCTGCATGTTTCAAACACCACCATAACATATTATATGCAATAGGGTCCAAGATGGACATCATTAGGGCAAAGATGAATTCTGATGAGCAAATGTGCTGGTACTGCTTTTGCATTCTTCTATCTGTTGCTTTTATCATTGGGATTTTATTATTCCTACAATATAATTTTAAGCTATAGTGTAATACCTTATAAATTACCTTTCTGCAGTGACTTCTGCAAAGTGCCAGTGTTTGATTATCATCGACACTGTCCAAGATGTTTGTATGACTTATGCCTTGACTGTTGTCGAGACATTAGGCGTTCTCAGACAAATGTAGTCAGAGGAGAATATGCTGAAAGTAAAGGTCCTGTGGTGGAGACAAATAAAGATAGTGCGAGTAACAGAGCAAGATTGAAACCATCTGCAGCAAGTGTCAACGATAAGTTGTTCCCACAGCCGATAGATGCAAATGATATTGGCATCAGATCTTTGTTTCCTACATGGAGAGTCAACAATGATGGCAGCATCACTTGTGGGCCTCATGAGGCTGGTGGTTGTGGCTCCTCAAAGCTGGTATTAAGGCGAATATTCAAAATAAACTGGATTGGTAAGCTTGTAAAGAGTTCTCAAGAAATGGTTAATGGTTGCAAAGCACATGATCTTGAGAATGGATGCTCATCCTGTAACGCTAGCAGAAGATTGGACTCAATTGGTCGCCGTAACTTTGGTCTCTCAAAATGTTCAGATAGTGATGGTATTGATGGGAACTCTGTGTACTCTTCTGTACTGGAGAACTTAAAATACGAGGGTATTGTCCATTTCCGTAAACACTGGATAAATGGGGAGCCTGTAATTATTAGGAATGCATTTGAGCCTTCTTTATCATCAAGTTGGGACCCGTTAAGTATTTGGCGAGGAATCCAGGAGATCATGGATGAAAAAATGGATGAAAATGCCATAGTTAAAGCTGTGGACTGCTCAAACCAATCAGAGGTAAAACGGGAGTATTACTTACTAGTTTATCTATCTAACTAACAGTTGTTCACTTTCTATTTGAAATGATCTTATCACTGCTACTTATGTTTATAGACTCTGAAGTGGCATGCTATTACTTATAATATTACTGTTGCTAGTCGGCTTTGACTGTAAGAAGCATAACTTTCGCCCCAAAAGAGATGTAGTTGATGAAAATTACTTTTGTTTGTACAAGGATTTCTCAAACATCATTACCCCATCCTATAATCATGAGTGAAGAAGTGAAAAGGAAAGATAGTAGAAAACTGAAACACTTTTTGTGTACTATGGCTATCCTAAAATCTATATGCTGCTTTACAAAAAAAAATCAGGTGCATATCAAGCTCAACCAATTTATCAAAGGTTATTCAGATGGTCACAAGGGAGAAGATGGCAAGTTAATGATGCTGAAACTGAAAGAGTGGCCTCCAGTGAGCGTATTAGAGGAGTTTCTGTTATGCCAGCGACCAGAGTTCATTGTCAATTTTCCCTTAGTAGACTTTATCCATTCTAAGTGGGGCTTTCTTAACCTTGCGGCTAAGTTACCCCCAGATGCCCTACAGTCTGAAGTAGGCCTAAAGCTGCTTATTGCATATGGAAGGCAGCAAGAACCTGGTAAAAGCGATTCAGTGACAAATCTGATGGTTAAGATGGGTGATGTGGTAAGTTGCCCTTTTGCTATATTTACACTTCAAATTTCTTTTCGTTTTACTGAAGTCAAACATCCGTTTACTAGAGAATGCTGGCTGATGTCGCAACTTACCTTTTGATCTGTTTCTTGGCAATTTAATAAATTAATGAAATACAATAAATACACCACATGGCTAATGCTATGTTTTTCTGTATATAGGTACACATGTTAATGCATACAGCTGAAATGCTTAACCTATGTCCAAAGAGTCTACAACCTGATCAGCCGGAAAGGACTGCTAATGGGATGGCAGTGCATGTAAATGCTCATGCACCTGTGCAAAACTTGAATCTGGATATGGGGGAACAATCACCTGAACACACAGTTTCTAAGTCTTGCGGCGCTTCTGTAGGCTCTTCTGCTGAGCTATCGAGTTCATCACATTCAGAGCAACCAAAAACTAATGGTGTAGAAAGATCTCAGCCTGGTGCTCTTTGGGATGTCTTCCGCAGGCAGGATGTGCCGATGCTGAATAAATATTTAGCTTCTAACTGGGAGGAACTTACAAATAACAGTCAGGCGATGCTCTCTGTAATTACTTCTCACTACTCTATGCCAAATTTGGTTGAACTACTTTTGTCAAATATGTTTATGTTGAGAATACTATTTCTTTGGTTTCAGGTCAAGCATCCTATTTATGATCAAGCTGTATATCTCAGGGAGCATCATAAAAGGGTATTAAAGGATGAATATGGTAAGTACACCAAATAAAGATTATCACTTTGAAGTTGGTAGATGTAATAGTTACCGACTTCGTTTCACTGATGCACAATGGCATCTTGTTTCATTTACTTTGCCAACTTCTCAGACTTGGGCAATCCATAATACTTTATTGCAATACCACATCAAGCAGATGATGTGCCATCTAAATTCCTACCGAATCAATAAATGTAACTATACCAATTCTTTGCTTGAAAGAGAGCAACCAAATGTCTGCTTGCTAGGTCTTGCTTACTGGGAAATCCCAACCTGATACTTCTATCTACATCCTTTTTGGCGGGGAATATGATTTTTCGCCACTACTTGGGACTTTGATGATTTGCCACTGGTTACTCTGCAAATGATATTTTGCCACTTCTTAGTAGGGACGAGGATTTGTCCTTTTTCAGTCAAAAACAATAGGAGTAGTTACAAATGTTTTAGATAATATATGCACAAAACAGTGGACAACAATACCCTTGTGCCTGTTTGACCGAAGAGGCAGAAAAATAAGTAGAAATCCCCAATGTCCCAGCTCTTCTGCCTCTCGAGTTCTCTCCGCCGGCGCCGATGAAGATGAACTTGTAGAGGAGGTCCCATGGTCGATCCTGGGTGGGCGTGAACTAGCCATGTCCGCCACCGCGGAGACGAGCGATAGGTGGCCCTCGTAGAGGAAGCCCGAGGGCCTGCATGGTGACAGCGGCGTCCCTGAACCGTGCATAGCCGAGCATGCCGCAGCGGCTGGGGAGCCGGAACGGCGCCGGCGAGTGCTTCAGCAGCCCTGCCAGTCACCGCCGCTGCTGATGCCCCGCCTGCCCTTGCTCGCCGCTGCGGCCGCGTACTGGTTCTACAACAGGTACTGCTGGTTGCCGCCGCTGCACGTAGTGCAGCTGGTGCTGCTCGCGCCTCTTGCCTCCACAGTGGTTATCCGGGTATACTCTTGTGTTCTGAACGACAGCTGATGCAACACATAGTCCTTGCGCTTGGAGCAGGATAAATCACTAATGTGTATTAGCGTCACAAAATCCCGTGTTTGCTTCCATGGAAGAATCGATCAGCTGCTTGCATGCTTGCCGTGCTGCCATGGAATAATCAATCTAGCACTTTCTGTGTGGATTGCTCACCGGCGACGGATAGAGCCAGAGGCATCAGATCTTGGTCTGACCGCGGGGGGGGGGGGGGCTGCGATGCTGAGATGTGGACCTGCATGGCTCCTGGTCGTGTTGGCCAGCGCGACCATGGCCGCCAACTCCGGATCCGCTCCCCGTGGCAAGTTACGAGAGAGATGGGGAATGAACGGACAGGAAGAGCTTGTCTGTCGGCTTGGTCGATCGAGGACATGGGCAATTTGGGGATTTCATGTGGGCCCCACCTGTAAGAGGGCAAATCCTCAAAGTCCCAACTAAAAAGTGGCAAAATATCAATTGCAAAGTAGCCAGAGGCAAATTGTCGAAGGCCCAAGTAAGCAGCGGCAAGAAATCAAATCCCCCCTTTTGGCGAATTGTCGAAGTCCCACGTAAGCAGTGTGCTAGTAATATCTCATATGAGGCAGACTAATGATTTAGCTGCATCTTATTTGTATATTTTTAATTTGCGTTATGCCACCTGTATTTGTACATTCTTACAGGAATTGAACCTCGGACATTTGAACAACATATTGGCGAGGCTGTTTTTATTCCAGCTGGCTGTCCTTTCCAAGTAAAAAATCTGCAGGTATGCTTCTAGTGATTTTGTGCTATCTCAGATTGCTATACTGAACCTTACTGCTTTGGATGATCTACTCTTTGAAATGGTTCATCGTATGCAAATATAGTTACATCGTCTTTTGTTAAAAATGGTTCAGTCTACGGTTCAGTTGGCTCTGGATTTTTTGTCGCCTGAGAGTTTGCGGGAGTCGGCTCGAATGGGCCAAGAGATACGCTGCCTGCCAAATCATCATGATGCAAAACTGAAGATGCTCGAGGTACCTCACAACTGAGCTGGTCACCGAGCAGTTGCTTTATGCCTATATCACTTACCGTTCGGAACAAAAAGGAACCTTACGAGTTTTGTCATCAAACATGCAGGTTGGAAAGATAGCTTTATATGCAGCAAGTTCCGCTGTCAAAGAAATTCAGAAAATAACCCTCGATCCCAAGTAGGTGCACTTACCTTTTATCTCCTTGAGCGTAGAACTGTAGAGATCTTCACCTCTTCTTTTTTTTCATACGCCTTTAGTTGATCTATGCTGCTTATAAACCCAGTATCATGTGCCTTTCTCAGGTTTAATCTGGATATCAGATTTGAGGATCAGAACCTAACCCGGGCAGTTTCAGAGAACTTGGCTAGAGTCACTAAACAACGAAAGGTGTCTTGTGGTTGACATTCTACAAGCCCTCAGGAGATGCGGGATGTAAGATTGAAATTGAAACCCATGTAAAGTAGATATAGCAAATTGTACATGTAGTATACCGTGTCCCGAAAGGAACACATTCACAACTCTTGTCAGATAGTATTGACCTCACCTGTATATTGTGGGTTAGGACTAACGGCTGTGCTCATGTCAACAAAAATAATGTGTTGAGCAATTAAATATTACAATGACAATGAGAGTATGATTGATAACTGCTCTTCCGCCATTTTGAAAAGAATTTCAGACAGTTTGGGTCGAGTAATATGGAGTTTGGCCCTGCTTACATTCGCACAAACAAAACAAAACAAACAGGTTAGATTTAATAATGACGTTATAGCATGGGCAAATTTGACCCCCAAACACATGCACGTAGATTATATAGCACACAATTAATTCAACACAAACCAAAATAAACCGCAATTCAACACAAGCCAAGATAAAATTTACCAATTCATACATAGGCCATACATAACTCCGCCTATGTTGTCTCAACATAGCTGGTCCCAAACCCGGGTAAAGGAGGAGGGTTGTGATAGGTTTGGCGAGCCAATGTCAAAACTCAGCCACTTGTATGGAGATGAAACCCAAAAGATTTTCATTGGGGCGTAACCCTCTCAGCGATGCGGCACATCGAAACCCGGGTGTGGTGTCAAATGGGCAAGGGCCGGGCCGTCACCACCCCGGTGACGCGCCGTATCTTGATCTGGATACGATGGCAAGTAAGCAAGGATCGGGTCGTCGCATCCTTAGTGGTGCGCTACACCGACACCCCGGTGTAGTGGAAAATGAGCAAGGGTCTTCACATTTGACTCGACGAGTGCAAAGGGTAAGGAAGCTAGCCGAACCTAGGAGGATCCGCTTAGGTAGCTGGAACGTAGGGTCCCTGACAGGTAAGCTTCGGGAGCTAGTTGATACAGCGGTGAGGAGAGGTGTTGATATCCTTTGCGTCCAAGAAACCAAATGGAGGGGACAGAAGGAGATGGAGGATACCGGCTTCAAGCTGTGGTAGACGAGGACAGTCGTGAACAGAAATGGAGTAGGCATCTTGATCAACAAGAGCCTCAAGTATGGAGTGGTAGACGTCAAGAGACATGGGGACTGGATTATCCTCGTCAATCTGGTAGTTGGGGACTTAGTTCTCAATGTTGGATTATCCCCGCAAGTAGGCCACAATGAGAACACCAAGAGGGAGTTCTGGAAAGGCCTGGAGGACATGGTTAGAAGTGTATCGATTGGTGAGAAGCTATTCATAGGAGGAGACCTCAATGGCCACGTGGGTACATCTAACACAGGTTTTGAAGGGGTGTATGGGGGCTTTGGCTATGGCATCATAAATCAAGAACGAGAAGATGTCTTAAGCTTTGCTCTAGCCTACGACATTATTGTAGCTAACACCCTCTTTAAAAAGAGAGAATCACATCTAGTGACTTTTAGTAGTGGTCAACACTCTAGCCAGATTGATTTCATCCTCTCGAGAAGAGAAGACAGGCGTGTGTGCCTAGATTGTAAGGTGATACCTGGAGAGAGTGTTGTCCCTCAGCATAAGCTTCTGGTGGCTGACTTCCGCTTTCGGATTCGTGTCCAGCAGATAAGCATGCCAAAGTCGCTAGAACAAAGTGGTGGAAGCTCAAGAGGGAGGTAGCTCAGGCGTTCAAGGAGAGGGCCATTAAGGAGGGCCCTTGGGAGGAAGGAGGTGATGCAGACAATATGTGGACGAAAATGGCGACTTGCATTCGTAAGGTGGCCTCAGAGGAGTTTGGAGTGTCTAGGGGAAGTAGAAGCGAATCTAAAGATACCTAGTGGTGGAATGATGATGTCCAGGAGGCTATTAAGGAGAAGAAAAATTGTTTTAGATGCCTATACCTGGATATGAGTGCAGATAACATAGAGAAGTACAAGATGGCAAAGAAGGCCGCAAAGTGAGCTGTGAGTGAAGCAAGGGGTCGGGCGTATGAGGATCTCTACCAGCGGTTAGACACGAAGGAAGGCGAAAGGGACATCTATAAGATGGCCAAGATCCGAGAGAGGAAGACAAGGGATGTTGACCAAGTCAAATGCATCAAGGACGGAGCAGACTAGCCCCTAGTGAAGGACGAGGAGATTAAGTATAGATGACGGGAGTACTTCGACAAGCTATTCAATGGGGAGAATGAGAGCTCTACCATTGAACTGGGCGACTCCCGTGATGATACCAGCAGACGTTTTGTGCGGCGAATCCAGGAGTCTGAGGTCAAGGTGGCCTTAAAAAGGATGAAAGGAGGCAAGGCGATGTGCCCTGATTGTATCCCCATTGAGATGTGGAGAGGCCTCAGGGAAATAGCTATAGTATGGCTAACTAAGCTTTTCAACCTCATTTTCGGGCAAACAGAATGCCAGCAGAATGGAGACGGAGTATATTAGTACCAATCTTTAAGAACAAGGGGGATGTTCAGAGTTCAGAGTTGTACTAATTACCGTGGAATTTAGCTGATGAGCCATACAATGAAACTATGGGAGAGAGTCATTAAGCACTGCTTAAGAAGAATGACAAGCGTGACCAAAAATCAGTTTGGTTTCATGCCTCGGAGGTCGACCATGGAAGCCATTTTCTTGGTACGACAACTCATGGAGAGATATAGGGAGCAAAAGAAGGACCTGCATATGGTGTTCATTGACTTGGAGAAGGCCTACGATAAGATACCGTGGAATGTCATGTGGTGGGCCTTGGAGAAACACAAAGTCCCAGCAAAGTACATTACCCTCATCAAGGACATGTACAATAATGTTGTGACAAGTGTTCGAACAAGTGATGGCGACAGTGATGACTTTAAAATAGGACTGCACCAGGGGTCAGCTTCAAGCCCTTATCTTTTTTGCTTTGGTGATGAATGAGGTCACGAGGGATATACAAGGAGATATCCCATGGTGTATGCTCTTTGCGGATGATGTGGTGCTAGTCGATGATAGTCGGACGGGGGTCAATAGGAAGTTAGAGCTATGGAGACAAACCTTGGAATCGGAAGGTTTTAGACTTGGTAAAACTAAAACCGAGTACATGAGGTGCGGTTTCAGTACTACTAGGCACGAGGAGGAGGAGGTTAGCCTTGATGGGTAGGTGGTGCCTTAGAAGGACACCTTTCGATATTTGGGGTCAATGCTGCAGAAGGATGGGGATATCAATGAAGATGTGAACCATCGAATCAAAGCCGGATGGATGATGTAGCACCAAGCTTTTGGCATTCTCTGTGACAAGAGAGTGCCACAAAAGCTAAAAGGCAAGTTCTATAGGACGGCGTTCGACCCGCAATGTTGTATGGCGCTGAGTATTGGCCGACTAAAAGGCGACATGTTCAACAGTTAGGTGTGGCGGAGATGCGCATGTTGAGGTGGATGTGTGACCACACAAGGAAGGACCGAGTCTGGAATGATGATATACGAGATAGAATTGGGGTAGCACCGATTGAAGAGAAGCTTGTCCAACATCGTCTGAGATGGTTTGGGCATATTCAGCGCAGGCCTCCAGAAGCGCCAGTGCATAGCGGACAGCTAAAGCGTGCTGATAATGTCAAGAGAGGTCGGGGTAGACTGAACTTGACATGGGAGGAGTCTGTAAAGAGAGATCTGAAGGACTGGAGTATCACCAGAGAACTAGCCATGGACAGGGGTGCTGGGAAGCTTGCTATCCATGTGCCAGAACCATGAGTTGGTTGCGAGATCTTATGGCTTTCACCTCTAGCCTACCCTAACTTGTTTGGGACAATCGCCACCACCTTTGTTGCGCTCGTTGATCTCCATCTGCTTGTTGAGGAACCACTTCTTTCGTCATCCAAGAGGCCACTTCTTTCTTCATCCAAGAGACTAGTGTCCTGCAACATGATCCTCGACTCTCCCTGGTAAAAAAAAAACATGATCCTTGACTCCTCTGTGAACCACGCAAGCCTTGCTTTCTTCTCAATCTCAGTTGACTCCAATGTCTTCGCCTTTTCAAGCTTTCATTTTTTTTCATTTCTCTTCTCCATGTCTATCCTCTCCCTCTCAGTGTTCAACCTCTCTCGCACCCTCTCCAGGTTGAACTCCATCCTCTCTCTTTGCACATCCAAGAAGAACTTGTACCTCTCATCCTTCTGCTCCTCCCTTTTCTTTTGCATTTTCATCAATGTCGCCCCCTTGTTGGAAAAGATGTACGTCCATGTGGTAGACAATTTGCTTGTCGCACCGTCACGCACTAGCCTTCCCTTCTCCCACTTCTTTCCCATCACATGTATAGTCCTTTTTGGCCTAGTCCCTTGTCCGTCCGCCCCTTTACTTGGCTTATCGTCGTCATCCAATCTAATAGGTTGATGAGAGCTTGAGCCATAGTTGTTTTTCGTCTTCTTGACAGGGTTCTTGAGATCTTCATAAAGGGGTGCACCAATTCGGTCTCCCATTCAACGCTATCCACGGATGGGACAAAGTGAAAGGATTTTTCTCAACTTGATGGTACAAAGTAGCAACGAACCTCATCTAGCAAGAAAAAAAATCACACGTCAACATAACGGCACATATGAACCAAACAATAAAAATAACGATCGTGTGAAGCAAGCAAAACTTACATGGCTTTCGAGTTCAACTCCACTTTCTTGCTTATTCACCACATGTGCATAGAAACCGCAAAACTTGTTCATGGACTCTTGGATGGTGGCCCATCTATGTTGGAGAGATCCCTCGTTGTGGGTGTTATGCATAGGACTCAGCTTCATGTAGTGATTGTGTTCATGGTACCAAGCATGGATTTTTTGCCAATACCCTGAGCCCTTTTGCTCAGTTTCACATATAGGATCCATGGTTGTGGCCAACCAAGCTCTACACAACAAGACATCTTCATGGGTTGAGAATGATGGCCCTCTTGTCGTCGCAGCCTTCTTTGTTTGAGTGCCCGATGATCGCCCAACATTATAGAAGGGGAATTGGGATCACCCATTTCATAAGTTGGAGGTTCTTGATCGTCATTTATCAAACCCATCTTGAATGAGTCCTAAAGATGCATCACAATGAAACTACCATCCTAAAATTGATCCGAAAATGCATATGGGGCAAGGAAAACACATGTAAATTTTGGCTCGGACCTTCCTCGAACAGCTAGGGCATGTCCCCCGCCGGAGATGCCCGACGTTGTCCGCGACATTGGAGTTGCGGCGACTCTTATGTCGTCTCCAGGGAGGCGTCCTCTTCTACTTGCATGAAGTCATTCGGGATGCCCCCCCCATTAAGAAGGCGGAACAGTGTCGGGCGCGGCCGTGGCAGTGGGCGCGGACGCGGGCGCCGAAGCAGACACGACGAGCTCCATTTGGACGACGTCCTTCCCTGCCTTCTCAGCAGCTTCCATCTCAACCTTCTCGCAGGCACGCTGACGGGCGTGCCGCTTTCTTCGGGTGACGGTCTTTGCCTTGTTCATGACGGTAGGGACTCCGACGGACTCCATGGAGCCATCCTCCATGGCGTGGGCGGATGGCGGAGTGGGTGTCAACAGCTAGGACGGAGGAGGAGGAGGTCGGCGACACAGACACAGAGCAAGGGCGGAGGAGGACGCCAACGTGGGCGCGGGAAAGGAAGGACAGATGCAAGAGAGATGACAGTCGGGTTGGTCAATTTGGAGGGATTTGATGTGGATCCGGCCTGTCGGATCCGACGTGGCGGACGTGTCCGGGAGACTCCAAATCAGCCCCACATAAGGGTTGGGTATGAGAGGTGCCGGACAACTCGGACATATGGGCTGAGTTTGGAGTCTTGGGTGGCATTTTTTGGTCCAAGTGGTGTCTAGGCTGTCTCTGAACATATGGGGGCGGAGTAGAGGATCCTGTTAGAGATGCTCTTAAAGCATTTATAGCAGAGTTGCCATATCACCGGTCACCATATGGGATATGGAGATCGCCACCGCTATGCGCAAACACCAAGTCCCCATATTTTTTCTTTTTTGATCTATTTTTTGTTGTATCAACTCAAAAATACACACTCAATTTTGGGGATTAAACACTAATTTGAAATAACATTGCATTACAAAGTGGTTACACAGGGGTAGAAAAGTAGATTATCAACATTCTTTTACTAAACTGATGACTTTTTATGTCTTGGGAGAAGCACTAGTTGCTCCTCACCATGATGTCGGTGAATGCGTGTACGAGGCACATGCATATTTAACGAGTCGACTCATCCTCTACATGCGGCGGTGTTAAGGTCCAATGACCTCATCTTCGTCCCATTCATGCTTGTTGTCGTCAAGGTTGGGGACGACTTTTTCAAGAGGGGAAAGGCCCAATAGGGCATGATTTGACTCGGTGAATGTCACAATCTTCATGTCGAATGTGTGCCATCTAATGCGCTCCCTCTCCGTCGTCAACTCTGTCTGTTTCTCCATGAATGGAGTCAGATTGTGTGTCACTCTCCTCATACAACGCCTTCCCAGCGTTGATATGCTTGAAGATGTCGCCGGGGTGGATGGCCGGGGGTGTGAGAGACGTAGCGCTCATCCCATGGCTTCTTAACAGAATGGCGACGGGAGCACGTGTTGCCCGATATGAGCTGCGTGGACGAGGCGTCATCTGCTCATAGGGATCCACACGTACCCATGTTGGATACCCTAAATAGTGGAGTGTGTTTTGGTATTCCAATTCGAGCACTCATCGGGGGCAGGATCCTCTCGCGGCCTCTAGTGCATAATGGCGATCCTGCTCCTCCTCCCTTCGCGACGAGGGAGACCACCTCCTCCGCTTGCTCCTCATCCACCATCCACTCTTCCTCCTCCGAGAGCGACACCTAGTCCGGCTGCAGGGGAAGCGGCATGGCGACGGAGAGGGAGAAAGTGGGTACAGGCAGCCGTGTTGGAAGTGAAGGTTGTGAGCTATTTGGCCATGGCGGCGACCTTTCTATAGCCGCGAGCACTGAGAATGTGGCGGGAGAGGCCGTGGGCAGTTAGTACGTGCCGGCTGCCATTAATTGACATGTTTCCTAACACTATGGCCATCTTAGTGTCTGCACCTTGGTAGGGAGAGAAGATGGGCTGCGCAGAAGTCTAAGAAAGGAGGAAAACTTCCCTCCCACACGAGCGGTTGGTGGATGGAGCTCGCACCAAACCGGTTGGCGAAAGTACCCTTCTGAGCTCGCGCTCAAATGAGCTCGGATGAACAGTAAAATCAAAAAAATGAAAAAATTTCTGATTTTTTGTGTGGTAACTTTGACAAATGTTCTAAGTCTTTGCAATTTTTCATCATGAGATCACATTCTTGGAAGGCGTGGCAAAAAAAAATCAATGCTGCAAAATGTTTTTGAAAATAGCATTTTCGAAGCATTGTTTTTTTTGTCACGCCTTCCACGATATGATCTCATGATGAAAATTTGCAAGCACTTAGAACATTTGTCAAAGTTAAAAAAAATTAGAATTATTTGATTTTTTTTACTATTCATCCGAGCTCATTTGAGGTCGAGCTCAGATACTCCGCGTCCAGCTTGTTGGATCTATATAAAACATTCTTCATAAATTATGGCGACTTGGAGCCATATGACTCTGCTAGAGTGCGTTTTCTCACAAAATCATGGTGGTGATTATTGTGGCGATTGGGCCAAAACGATGACTCTGCTTGCTTTTATACATCTCAAATATTGAATCTAGAAATGGCGTTGCGAAGAAAAGATACAAGAAAAATTCAATAGATTTTTTTTATCCAGGTGGCAAATTGCTGGCGAAGCTGGGAGGAGCGACCGGCAGGTGGCGGCATGTGTACCCTGCTCACGCCACCCCGAAGGATCCGGAAAACCAGAACGATTCTCATCAGAGCACAAAGGCACTTCCTCCTCCCCTTGCGCGAATGGGCCTCCGCTTCGCCCACCTCGCCGGCGGGGTCGCCCGAGCCGCCTTCTCTCGCCGTGGTCCACACCTCTCCCCAGCGTGCGTCCGCAGCGCGCTCGCCCCTCTCGCCTCGCCGGGTGAGCCAAGCGGCGGCAAATGGCTCGTCCCTGCCCGTGGCCACGGTGGCCACTCCCACCACCACGGCGAGGAAAGCGGCGAGGCGTCTGAGAAGATCTTCCGCTTGGGCCTCGCTGCTGACGTCGTCCTCACCGTAGGGAAAGCCATCACCGGTTACCTCTCCGGCAGCACGGCCATCACCGCCGACGCCGCTCACTCCCTCTCTGACATCGTACGTCTCAGAAACAAGTGCGCAGCCATTTTCTTAATTGATGCTAATCGTGCAGGATTTTGAGCTGTGCAGGTGCTGAGCGGGGTGGCTCTGCTGTCGTACAAGGCGGCCAAGGTTCCTAGGGACAAGGATCATCCGTATGGTTAGTCCGAACCTCTCTCTGCTCGCCATTCCCACTTTCTCCAGGAAAACAATTGCGCAGGCATACCCGAGACTGCCCTTTCCCTCTTTAACAGAACCAACAATTGCGTATGATCCTTGTTTTGATTTCTAATACATGCGAAAAGCATACTACAAAACTATCAAGAGGGATTCAGATGCAGGAACTAATTCCCAGACTAATTCATTAAGGATACTTTCCACCTTCCATGCTTCAGATTTATGATTAATCCGCAGTGTAGGCTGGTGGGTTGGGAGATAAATGGTATTTTAAGATGTGAATGGGTAGTAATGGAGGAGAGGGAGCTGGATAGCATGCTGAAATATGGAATCACCACATTTTTAATTTTTAGCTAATTTTCCAGTACAAATATATATTATACGTATATAATCGTTGTTTTCTTTTCATTACAATGGTGTACATCTGTACACCCATGTATTGCTGATATAGGTTATTTGCAAGGCCGGTCTTAGGATATTAGGGGCCCGGGACGAGATTAGAGCTCGGGGCCCCTTGGAGGATTGCCCTCGGGACCGATGTCCTAGCCGTCTTTCCTGCTTCCTGTTCGATCCCAAGATTCAATCTTGCACCCAACACCTGATGAAATTGTTTTACTCACTAGGAGGCGGAATTGAAAGTACTATCAAATCCAGTGCATTTAGAGAAAAATAGATTAACCATAATCATGGACTAGTTTCTTTTCCTGGATTAGTGCTTTGCATCTGTGTGTTCCATAGAACATTGCAAAGAACATAATCCAATCAATTTAATAGGAAAGCATCTATATATACATTGCAATTAGCACCGGACGTAGTGACTCTAGACAGATGCCATGTAATTATTATTATTTCTATATGTTTTCCCTAAGCATCACATCAAAGTCTCTACATCGGACAGGCCCTTAGTATTTGAAAATTAGCGCAATGCTTTTTATTAACTCGATAATATCTACGGTAACCACGGCCAATCAATCAATTATCAATGCCCTATGACAATAATGAAGATTGAATATTGATTATCATTTATAAATTTTTATTAATTATGATGGGAAAAGCAAAATCGTTAGGGCACAATACCTTGTCTAGAATCAGCTTCTCGTCTCGTTGATGGGGAGTCGCCGGCTGAAGTAGTAGCGACAGCATGGCGTGGCCGTCCCTTGTCCGCTGTTGTTCAACTGATCTACGCTCCAGGGGCCCGGGGCGTCCCCCCCCCAATCAGGACCGGGCCTGGTTATTTGCTATCTTTCATGTTCAAATTGTTAGGCCCATAAAAGTTAGAACTCAGAATATGGTCATGATCTGAGTATTAATTACCTCATGTTTTTTCAAAATCACTGGTCGGAAGAGAACATCGATCTGTCATATGTAACATGTAAGCTGTCACTGTTTGTGCAAACGCACCATTGCACCTACATGCATGCTCTATGTGCATACCATATCTAGAAGAAAAATAGAACAGGAAAGTGCATTATGCTACAGCTTCTAACATTTTACTTCAATGACACCCTGTTGTAGTAGAGAATACATACAACAATGCCGTTTTATTATCACATTCTTTGCTTGTGTCCACAAAACATTGAAGGTTTACCTATCATCATTTCCTCTCCATTCCCAGGTCATGGAAAGTTCGAGAGTTTAGGAGCTCTTGGAATTTCAAGTATGCTGTTGATTACTGCAGGTGGGATTGCCTGGCATTCTTTTGAAGTTCTTCAGGTCTAATACTTCTCAATAACAGGATCATGCAAAATTTATGTATTTAAGTAATATTCCCTCCATTTCTGTATACAAGGCCACTTCATATTTTTTATGTTTAACTTTGACCATTGATTTTACCAACAAAAAGTGAGTTATATGTCACAAAAAGTATGTCATTGGATGCACATTTCAAAGAACTTTCTGATGATATATCTTTGATGACATATAACCCATATTTTGTTGACCAAAATTCTAAGTCAAAGTTTGACACGAAAAACGAAGTGGCCTTGTATACAGAAATGGAGGGAGTGTCATTCTTCGGTTGGTACATTTTTTTTTACAATGGGTGAATGGTTTCTTCTGATGACTGGTACTCCAGTAAGACGTGATTATGCATGGACTTAATGTACTGAATTGTTTCTTTCAGGGAGTTATGTCTTCTGCTCCTGACGTAATTGGAAGCACATCGCACATGAATCACAACCATGGTAGTGGCGGGCATAATCATGCAATAGATTTGGATCATCCAGTCCTCGCATTGAGTGTGACAACCTTAGCAATATCCATCAAAGAAGGGTATGTGGATAGTGTCATAAAGCATTGCCTAATGGTTTCCAGTTTCTATTAAGTTTGACGATTTCATTTTGTGTTTTTACTAGTGCTTGTGATGTGCAGTCTGAAATATGGTTCGCTATTTTTTTGTTAGATTTTACCATGTTCGACGCGGCCTCTCTGCATTGCACTGTGCAGGGGTAAGGCTTGCCTCGTATAATCCTTCCCCAGACCCCACCTGCTGTGGGAGCTTCTAGCACTGGGTCTGTCCTACATTTTACCGTGCCATGAGTATACCAAGGACAATTGCTTCTGTTTTCTGTTAGATTTGATTGTCTACCACAACAGATTTTTATATTTAGCATCATCGATAACCCCATACCAAACTTATTTCCATGGTCTTGACCTTTTTGGCAACATTACTGGGCGTGGAGCAGCGAAATCACACTGCCATGCTGCCGGGTGCTGGGCCTGGCGTGATAAAAAGTGCCATATTTCGGCTCGGTACATGACTTAATCCATGTCACGGCCAAAAGGGTCAAATCTGTAAATAAGTTTGGTCAGGATTTCTTAATTATAACAAAGTCAAAAAGACGATTAAATAATGAAACTCTTCTGTTCTGTAGCCACCAATATTGTTTGCTACCTTTGTTCATGGAGGATATGTAGCTTGAAAAGTTGAAATTTAGTCATGTAGATTACTATGTGTGTACAGCTTAAACAGGCCATATATTCTGATATATTGTTGCTATCATAATGATGATTTTCTAGCCATTTTATATCTGTATCAAGATTTCCTTGTGATTCTTTATTTTAGTATGAAATTACTTTCTTGATTTTTCTTGTAGAGATAAATCTCATGTGATAATTTCATAGGATGATTGTTAGTGTCAGCAAGTTTTACTATACTGGAATTACAGGCTCTATTGGATTACGAAAAGAGCTGGGGAGAAGGAAGGGAGTGGGCTGATGAAAGCTAACGCATGGCACCATCGTGCGGATGCTATTTCATCTGTTGTTGCCCTAGTAGGGGTAGGTAAGACCTTCAATGATGCTTGAACTTCCATTTCTCTAGAAGTTTGCGTTACATTTTTAAAACACGAATAGTTGGTTCATTGCTATCGTGAGCCTCAAGTTCAAAATAACACCATGAATCCATGTTTAGAGTCTGAACTAAGAAAGTTGTTCACATATTTGAAGTAGAGCTCTACTAGGCCTGATGGTGAAATGTGTGCATCATTTGTGTTGTTGTTGCAAAGCAATCTTAGTTTGTGAATTTCACCAAAAGATGACGTTTACTTACAGTATCTTCAAGGAGAAACATGATTTTTTTAATACTCTGATTATCTTTTGTTCTAAATTTTTACAGGTGGCTCCATTGTTGGATTGCCTTATCTTGATCCACTAGCTGGCCTTGTTGTCTCAGGCATGATTCTTAAAGCTGGTGTTCAGACAGGATATGAGAGGTAACTATTTTAGGTGTGTCAGTGATCTTCAATTGAACTCTAATCAAGCAGTCTTCTTAACAAGTCATGTTTGCAGATATTTTTCATCTGTTTCTCCATATTTAGCGCTTTATACTCTGCCTCCAGAATATCAAAATCAAGGGGTAGTTTTCTAAAGTCACATGGAAGGAAATGTATATAAACCACGAAATAATGCAATGTGCCCATTTCTTCTGCAGTAATACTGTTATGATCACAATTTTCTTGTCTACTTCACCTGATATAAAACTTTCTGCTGAATCAAACACATACAATACAAGGTTTTATAGCTAAACATACTATATTCTTTTACGGTTCAGTGTATGAGTCTTACAATTTTGATGTTGCTGTCGATGGTGACGTTCTTCTAACTTAAACTTGCAGTACACTAGAGCTTGTTGATGCAGCTGCTGATGCATCGCTTCTAGAACCAATCAAGGAAACAATATTGAAGGTTGATGGTGTAAAGGTAAACTATTAGCTACTCCCTGAAGTTTCGTTTTTCTCTGCAACAATGTGCTGTTGTATACTTGAAACCCTCTAGTGACAATTAACATTCTTGACATAATGTTAGGGGTGCCATCGGTTGAGGGGAAGGAAAGCTGGGACCTCCCTGTATCTTGATGTGCATATCGAGGTACATAGTTGTATGATTTATTGTGGCTGTATGAGAATTTGTTCAAATACTAGAAGTCTAGACTCTAGAGCCATGATGATTGATTGGTTGTGCAGATGGCACTTAGGTGCGCGGTACTAGAATCAGATAAATGCTGATAGCCGTTAGTTGATCATGATATTCATTGTATTGCAGGTATATCCTTTCTTGAGTGTCAGTGCAGCACATGATATCGGGGAAACTGTCCGTCATCATATACAAAAGGCTCATAATCAAGTTGCCGAAGTTTTCATACACATAGGTATAGAATAGTCTCTATATTCCACCTGTCATGTGAAACTGGCCAATACCAGAACTATGTTTGTATTTCGTTATGTTTTACATGCATCATAGTTGGGATCATTTACTTTCTATTCGCCCAAACTTGTGCAGTTAACTACAGCGTAGTTGTAGCAGCATTATGCATGTTTCCATCCAATTGATAGCCTCTAACGTTTGTCCCTAGTAGGCTACTGCATTTCCCAAATTTGTTAGTCATCATTGGGTATAATATTGTAAGCCTGGAACTCTGGTCCTCGGTGGTTAATTATACAAATGTGTGGAACCATCAACTGGAACATTCCTGAAGTACACAAATTGCAGACCCCTCATATTCAATGGGTGCTAACATGGACAAGAAAAAGATTTTGGAGAACTCGTACAGAAGAAATTCAGACGCTATTCCACGGCAACGAAGTGCAGAAGCTATCGTGTCCGATATAATTTCCACTCATTTTCCAAAGGTAAATAGTTTTTTTTACATGAAGTTGATTATTGACAGTTATTAGCTCCTGTGCAAAGTTAATGGGAATTAATGCAGAAGATGCAAAAATCTAGTGAGATGATGAATGTAGAACTATATCAATGTGAATTGAATGAGGTTCGAACAGCAAATCGGGTTGATAGAATCTAGCTACAAGAGATGAAAATATGTAAATACAAGAGACAAATATGAATTACACTACACTAGTGCCAATTTATTAACTGGAATATCGTGCCTTTGTCGGAGAGCTTGTTTTACCTCTGGCGACTCAAAAACCATGATTTGATGCAGAAAATGTGTCTTGAACACCTGATGCTGCATTACTTGCAAGGACGGGTGTTGCTTCAGGTCCAAGTTTCAATGTCTCCACAAATTTTGATTCGGTAATCAACCTTTATCCTCCAGCCCAAAGCTCCAGTTTATATTATTCTAATCCTGTGTCCATCCCCAATTACTAAACTTTGAAGGGATGCAATGGACATCGCAAAAAAAGCCGAGGAGGAGATCATGAAGGCTGACGCCAGCATATGTCAAGTCAGCGTACAACTGAGATTGGGGCAACAAATTGAGCAACTTCAGCTGGCCGCAAGCAAAAGCGGAGCACACGATCTACATGCAGAAAAGCAGTAGAACGGGGCGCATATCCCGCGCAGTGCAGCCATGCTGGCTCAGTCAGCTGGGATGGTAATTTTGCTAATCTTTCTGACATGCATCAACTGCAGTTGCTGCTGAGGCAGTGGACTAGGACAGCCCCTGTACATTGTGTCTTGTTCGGAGATATCAGAAGAAATGAAATAATCTCGAAACAGGCTCTCACTCCGTTTTATAACCAAAGTACATGGCCGAACGATACAAGGTAGTGTAGTGAGAAAACCCTTTTTACACAACAGATCCTGGGATAACTGGATAACATAAATGCACACCACTACGTTGTCCAGAAATAATACAGGTAGGCTTGAATACAATGCTCACGCCCAGGACACCTAAGCTTCACAACAACACCCTCAGGAGGAGGGTCTTCACTCTGAACCCTACCATGGATTGGAACCACCCTTCAAGTCTTGTACGAGAGGGGGGGGGGGGGGGGGGGGGGGGGGGGCAATTTTTAAAAAAAATGAGGAGTGTGACTGCTAGCTCACGGGTGGAAGAATGACGACCAAGTTGTTTTCAGCTGTAATTAAGAAAAATCAAGACTATAAAAGAGTATTGAATGAGAGCATGCAAAATGAGTAGTACTTCGGAGTCTTGCATTGTTGATCAAGCCACCGACATGGCCGACCCGCCGGCAGCGACATCGAGCTCAACGGCCACCGCCTGGCGGCGTGGGGACCGTCATAGAAGGAGCGAAGGAGACGATCGGTGCAGCGACGACAGAACTCACTATGGATGCCGAAGAAGGGCCCGTCACGAGCACCACCTGCCCCTGCAGCTTGCTCCATGGCGCTGCCCCGGCCATCTCTGATCGTGACAAGGACATCTACTTCCTACGGCGCGCTGCATGTCACGGCCACGGCCACTACCTGACTGCCCCTCTACTTTTAAATCAATCGTTTTCTCTTTACTCAGCCAGAATGTTTAGTACTAGTAAAACTTATTTTTCACTTTTGGAAGGGGGGGTCGTGACCCCCTTTGGCCTCCAAGAGGCTCCGCCAATGCCCACCAGCTTACTCTTGAAACAAAAGAAGAACAATTAAAGGGTTTCAGCAATATAGGCATGTTATAATCCTGCGTGATTTCCATAATGGTATTCCTATGATGGCCTGAAGAGCTTGGCGGAAGAGCACGGGGAGCAATTCGGCGGCAGACTGAGATGACTCCACTGGGGGGAGGGGAGGGGGCGGACCTTACGACGCAGAACTCGGACCGATCTGCTCCGTCGGGCCGGCATCGAACTTGGGCGTCGAGTAGCGCGTGCCGCGATGTGGAGAGGAGCGGTCGGAAGCGAGCTCAGGGAGGGGATCAGGATCCCATGCGTGGGCGGGCTCATCGGTGGCGAGAGAATTGTAGGAGATATGCCCTAGAGGCAATAATAAATGTTATTATTTATCCCATGTTCGTAATTAAGTTTATATTCCGTGCTATAACTGCTATGGTTCTCGAGTCTACAATAACCACGAGGCTCGGAGGAAGACTCATATGCACGTGTGAAATAATAAACGGTAAAATGTATTCCTAGTCTGGCCTCTAAGACTAGCTCAAGTGTTGCATGATGGTTCTGTTTTTCTGATCATGGGCATGACTATGCCGGCAACTTTGAGGGCACAATGTTAGTAGAACCTTGTGGTTGAATCGACCCGAATTGACAAGTTGTTGATCCACGGGGATGCCAATAAATCTCACCTCGGGTATTTGTAACATATCGCGAAGCAACAGGAATAGCACACGACAACTGAAGGTTCACTCGAATATTTATTCGTGTGGGTATAGGGGTCAATATGGGTGTCCACGGCTCCGATGTTGATCATTGGTCGGAAAGAGTTCCGGTCATGTCTATGCTTCACCGAACCTATAGGGTCACACGCTTAAGGGTCATCTATCTGCTGAATACTAGACAGGGAGTCTGAGAGAAAGTCACCGGAAAAGTTTCGGAGACAGCGGAAAAGTTCTGGAGAGAGAACACCGGAATAGTTTCGGTAAAACTGAAAAGTTGTTTCAGGGTATACCATTGAGTCAAATTGGTTTCGGCACACGTTTGGATATTCTTGGAGGGTGCCAGAATTGTTCTGGAAACTTCTGGGATTTTTCCGGGATAAAAACCAGAAATGTTCCAGAGCTGCCGGAACCGGTTTGGTTGCTTTTCGCAAATGAAAATCACTAATCCGGAATTGTTTCGGAACGCGTCCAAAATCATTTTAGTGGGTACTGGAATTATTCTAAGACCCACAGAAATATTTTCGAATTTAACAGTCGCGGAAAAATGTTTCCGTGAATAGTGAAAGTGCTTTTTGGGTGGCTTCTTGGAGAAGCCACCTTGAGGGCCTTTTGGTATTTTTCCCCTTGGCTTCTTGGAGAAGCCACCCTTGGGCTTGGCCTATAAATAGGGGTGGAGGGGGCTGCCTAAAGATACACTCTTTCTCACATACACATGCCATTGCAATGATCTGGCTTCTTCTCTCCCTCCCCGCGAAATAGTTTCGTAGAGCCGAAAGGCTATCTGGGTTCCGGTGGGAACTAGTTCTGGACGGCGAAGCCTTGCCGGATAGATGACACCGTATGTGTGCAACCCCGTAGAGAGGTCGTAGGTTTGATCTTTTTGCCTAAGGGGCTATTCGAGAGTGCCTCCCGAAGGGCTGTCCGAGTGACCGTCCAAGTTTCGAGTGTCCTCCCGAAGGGCTGTCCGAGTGACCGTCCGAGTTTCGAGCGTCCTCCCGAAGGGCTGTCTGTGACACCGTCCGAGGGACTGTCCGACTGCCTCCCGGAGGGCTGTCCGAGGGGCAGACGAGGGAGAACATCCTCGCGGTTGGGAGGTTGTAAAATCCTAGTTGCGGGGATCTGCACCGCCGATCGTCATCGACTCTACTTCCGCCGCGCTACGAGTCGGTAACGAAAAGATCAAACCTTGTATGCAGTCTCCATAGTGGTCCTGAGCTGGTGCTTAGGTCGGAATTTTTTTGTTTTCTGTTGTGTTCCCATACAAGAATGAAATGCCGCCACTTTCGAAACAAGCTTTCGCCCCGCTTTATATATAAAGTAACAACGGAACAAAGTACACGGCCGAACGATACATGGTGAAGAGGTAGCCCTCTTAAACAGCAGATCCCAGGATAACCGGATCACTACCGAAGGAGTACACAGGGAAGACTGAGTACAACGCCACGCTACACCCTAGCACAGCTAAGCTCCACGACAACGCCCTCAAGAGGGGAATGACAGCGTCGGCTCGTCCCTCTCGCTCTCTCGTAGCGACGGATCCTCGCTTGTGGTCATGGATCGAAATCGTTTAGCTAATTGGGCCTGTAGAAAAGGCCCGGTGAACGAGAGGGCTCAGATTTTTTTTCTGTGGAGCAGCCGTCCTTTTAGGACATTTGGCCCAGTGAAAAGAACGTTCAGTGGAGGTCGGGACATAGATCAGATTTGACGGCTATCTCAAAAAAAAAATCAGATTTGACGGCCAAGATCTTCAAAATCATGCCCAGAAACATGAGAGGGCTCAGAATTGGCTCGGTTTTACTGTCCTAAATGAGACACCGGACGCCAAGCTCTGGCTTTTCGGTTTGTGCAACACATTAAGCGACGTCAAGTTTGTTGAGATCCTTGTTACGTTGTGGTCCATCTGGTATGCACGACGCCGGGCCATTCATGAGAATGAATTCCAAAGTCCCCTATCAACACATCTCTTCATCAACAGGTATATTTTCATATATTGGGGAAATAAGGTGCTATGATTTTATGTCAAACAAGAGCAGTCGGCCATGTACTTGTGGTGCATCAGCAGTGGTGTTTGAAGGCCTGAACCGGGTTTTTCTTTTGACGGGTAGAAGGCCTGAAACATTGGAAGCCTAGGCCTGCAGAGAAGCACTAGCACTGGGCCAAGATCTCCAATTAGAAAAGCTTCAAGTTTTTTTTTACGGGTAAAAGAAATTATATTAATGAATGGTTTGGCCACAGAGGCTTACAATCTCATCAGGACTAAAACCTGAGCGCAACCAGACAGCTGCACGTGGAGAAGAACGCCCCAACTGGGCAAGTCTATGGCTAACAACGTTTTGATCACGAGATATAGCAACAATTTTAAACTCTCTGTCTCCTTGGAGTAAACGCTTGATTTCACCGATCAAAGCCGCCACAGGTGATCTATTAGAAAAGCTTCAAGTTTCTTCTGACTGTCTGAGTCAAGAAGGAGATCGAGTCGGCAAAGAATTTTGGAGTTCCCTGTATGATTTTCAGGGAAATTAGATCTCTGAGATCCTCTTTTCTGGCTTGCACCTTTAGCCATGAGCAGCGTAGCAGTAATGGAGAGTCGCATAGATTAGCTAAAATGGCCTCAACCCTCGATGTTGGGCGTCATATGTGGCTTCTTGCGCCTCCAGATCATTTATGTATCCCTGAACCTTGCTATCTAATAAAGCTACGCTGTTTATCTAAAAAAAAAACTGAATATATAAGTTGTATATGTGGTCTTGGAGATGTTGGGTCGAGACCAAGATGAGTTATCAACCAAAGCATGATGGGACATGTATATCATGTAAGCACATAATAAATTGGCTACTACTCCCTCCGATCCAAAATAAGTGTGCAGTTTTGAACTAAGGTGAGGGAATACTATATGGTATGAACTCTTCCCCCTCTAGTACAAGTTGCGTTTTGCAAAGACTTCACAAGCATACAACTCAATAAGCTACTCCACCAGTTCGCCATTGCATTGTAAATATTACAAATCACAAAGTGCAAGGTGCCTCATAAAGGAAGATCGATGCAGACAACTCGTCAAGTCTAGTTGAAGTTGAAGACCTAATGTTTCACTTGATATTGATCATCCACAATGTCAATATGGTGCCCTTTTTTGCACCAAGAAACACGTAACAATCTGTTCACCGCTGCAAATCAACCTCCATGCTGGACTTGTCTGTGTCACTGCTTGTAGGCGTACAAACCGGGGATTTGCGAGCTCTCTGGGGAGGCCTGCTTGTCCCAGGGTTTTTGGATTCACCCTTACGCTTTCCTCCAAGGAACCCCAAGGCAAGTGCTTCCAAAGCTTTTGCAGTCGGAGGTCTGTTCCTGGTTCCATGCCTCCGAGAATGCACCTGTGAAGCCAAATCAGGTTGCAGGCTAGCAGGTTGTCCTGTTGCCTCTGAAACATCATGGACACAATCGCTGTTTGAAACGGCAAGGCCTTCCTCAGCCTTCATGTAACCATGATCGTCTGATGAAGCGACACATACCCTTGTGCTTGTCTTATCATCTAGTGATGTCTCCGGTTTAACCAAACTAGTAACCTGCGCCCCTTCTTTGGCAACTTTTGCCTCAGCGGTTCTGATCTTTGAACGAACTTTAGGCACCACCTCGACCTTGCACTCAGATGACTTGTCCTCATTTAAACTGGACACATTCACCTTCTCGTTTGATCTGTCAGTGGTACAAGAGTTTGATGCAACCGTTATCTGCTTGCATGTCTTCTCCTTCGTGGAATATCTCGCAATTATTTTGGTCTGAAAATTGTCACTAACATCAGCTGCAGTTGGTTTTGTTGAAGTCCACAGCGGCTTGATTTTTTTTCTCTCTAAACCATGTCCTTTTGAGAAAGAAAAGCTGTGCTGACTGGTCTGATCATTGCTACAGCTGGATAAGCTTCTGTGCTTTGACACTGGGATTAAATACTCGCGCCTTTCAGTTTTTGTTTTGGGACCAAAGAGGCATGTCAAATCAATTTTGTTGATACTGCCATTAGTAGAATGACCATTGACTGGAAAACTCGAGGATGGTGCAGCCAACATGTTTTGCAATGAATTGACTTGGTTTTCTTTGCCTGCATGGCATACTGAAACCATTTCAGCGTCATTCACATCAGCTGTAACTCGTCGACAATCTGCCTGGTCATCTGATGATTGATCTTCTGCATCTTGCTCCTCTGAGGAACTGACACTCACAGTATTATAAGAATGACGTGAAGGACCAAAACGAACATTTACATCAGGTGGTAATTTCCTCAGCTCTCTAACTCTGAAGGGTTCTTCCCCTTGGACCAAGGTAGTATCGATAATTGTGAACTTTGGAAGCTCCTGATATCCATCCAAAGGACCATCATGGTTCAGACTCATGTCTGTAGCATATCCACGCTGCTCAGCAGTAACACCATTGTCCGCTCCGCCAACTTCTACCTCAAGAAGAATGGGATCCGCCGCAACTCGCTTAAGAACATCGCTGACAGAATCAAAATAATGAGTGCCTTTAGTGAGTTTCCTTCTTGAGAATTTTTTGATACCTGGCACAAGAAACACAAGGCAATTCTTAGTTGTTCTGACATCTTTTGACTGCTCTGAACGCCACCCTCTTGCAAGCAAACGGGGCCAGACAGCTTCCCAGAAAAGTTCATTAGATCTTGTCTTGCTTATTCTGAAACCACCTGTTAAGAACTTGATTATATCTTCCGAAGCAAGCAAGGAACAATCTTTGCCTGTAGGCATGTCAGGGTGAACAGAAGGAGCTTGGTTTGGTTTAGATCGGTCCAGAACATATCCAGTCAAATCATGCTTCCCTTTACCAATTCCAACAGCCTCCACAAAAGCTTCTGTTCCAACAGAGGATTTTATAGCAAAGACAAGATCCTCTAAAGATGTTTGTCCGGCATTGAAAGATTTGAAAATCTGCAACAGGCGAAAGCAATACAATTCCTTGTAAAAACAAAGCAATATAATTCATATGGAAAAGGATGATGGAAGAATAGATTTATTTTTTTGGCTTTGGATCAACACGGTTTCACTCGTTTATTTGTCCTGGGAATAATGGCCTAAACAATACCAAGTACATTTAATTAAAGGTAGAAAAATAAGAAGAAATCAGGACAGCCAAATGCAGTGCACCTGCGATGACTTTGGTTTTCAGGTTTCAGGTTCGTATTCGTAACTGAACATCTATATAAACTACACCAGAATAGTCAGATATACTGATATACAAGTGACGTAGAGCACTAAAAAGGCTCAGCTGCCTGAACTATGGAGATTTGGAGTAGTATAAAATGAAGAAAAATCAAGATCAAATATGCTATTTTGAACAATGCAAGTGGAACCAAAAGCTCGAACTAGAGATAATCTCGAAAAGAGAAGTTTTTAAAACTCAACAGCACAGCCAGTTAAACTGGGGAAAACGGAATTGATGACTTCAATGGATTGGTTCCCTATTTCCCTTCAAAGACATACATGCAATTGCATGTTTAAAGAATGACCATATGTGCAGCACCAGCAACAACTCTTCGACATCAACAGAGAGAAAAAAGAAAAACACACCAGAAAAAAGTGACAAAGACAAGTGAGAGAAAAAAAATTCAATAGTGCACATCAAAATTAGAAAATTGAGTAGTACATATCAATTGGACTTTGCACAAACCATTCCTTCGGACAATTAAGTTAAAAAGAGAAATGAGGAAACAAATCTAGTCACAGAAGGGCACAGTGAATGCTAGAATACAAAAAAGTGTTCAAAGTGAGGGTCAAACTGACAGAACTCAGCTGATCATGGGGATAATTTCATATTGAGCCCTTTCACTAATTAACGAGCAAACCAAAACTAAAGGCAAAAGAGATCAAAATTATTTCTATGGCCTACATTTGCAACGTACCTCGACCAATGAATCATGAACTTCTTCGAGGATTATAGATTTCAAACGAGATATAATCTCCTGCTGCCGCCAACCTGTAAAGATGCGTTCCCCAAGAATGCATCTCGTACTTCTTGCTTTTCTGCAGTCCGACCATCTTTTATAAGCATTTCTTTTGTAGAACATTCCATAGTAGTATGAGAGCACATCCCCAACAGTCTTATTACCAAGAAACCTGCTCAACAGGCTTAGATTTTTGCCGAAAATGGAGAGCCCGAGAAGAAAACATTCTGCCTCAGTACCACTCCAAAGCGAACTGGACAAACCAGGCAGTGGAGTAAATTGCTCGATTTCCCCTTGCTGGGTCAATGGCTTATTGGTAAAACTGGGACCTTGTTGAGTAGAGAATGGATCCAAGTTCTCATCATGTGCTTGATTGATGCAAGATTCTATCTGATCAACAGGCAGCATTGAATGTCGATCCTGGTATATTGAATCATGGGCACTTGTATTATGTCTGATTGGGTAAATTGAGGTCACCTGACTATCCTCGCCTTGGTCACTAGCTCTTGCTTTGGTTTCTGAAGAATGCTGCCTTCGCAAATCGTCCTCCGTATGGACTTCACTTGGTACCCACATGATTGGTATAGCTAACCCAATCATACCAGGGTAATCATAACCAAGTACGATGCTTTCTGGTGTGCTGGTCATGAGCCGATGGCGCTCAACCTCTGTGGTCAGACTGGGGATTTCTGCCTGGTGTTCACTTCCAATGCGTGGACATACAGGTGCTTTGTCATATATCACATCTGAAGCAATAGAAGCTTCTAAAGATGGTTGGTTTTCACCATTGTCTTTGAGTTCAAGTGACTCCATCTACCAAAATCAGAAGAAAAAATGTAATTTGTTGAGATAGATCACATACTTAAATTGATTAAGAAAACATGTATATAATCAACATTAGTAACTACAATGGCTTGTTTTCAAGTATATGAGCCAGAAGGGTACGTCGTTAACAGATCTCATTCAGGACTTTGGTGAGAAAAAACAGCTATTCAAAAGAAATTCAACACATGAAAATTTTGAGGCCTGGGTACTTTTATTAGAGTTCTTATATACTGCTAGCTTAATCCTGTGATGCATCACTATTATACCTTCGGCGGTAGAACACCACACTCAACAGGAAAGTATTGAGCAGAAATAGTTTACTACATACAGGATGAGCAACTTTGGTGGAAATATGTAACACACGTCCAGAGTTCAACTTAGGCCCCATAAGTAACCCACATTCATCAAATCCACCTCACACAAGACTGAGGACAAAATGGTTTCACAAAAGGGGTTAAGTTTTGAGAGGTACACAAAATAATTTGCAAAACGCTTGTTCATGGCAAGCTCCCAGCGATGATATTAAAGATAAAATGCAACTGTAAGCAGGACAACATGGACCATCAAACTGAGACCTTCCAAGCTCCAAAAGTCAACAAAGCCTAGTGTGCGAGCGAATTATACATGGCAAAAAAAGAGTGTAAACACCAAGTTCGAAGCAAATAAAGGCAATGCATATCATATTGTATAACCACTGCTGAGGAGGGGCCATCTTGGACACCACTCCCAATTGTAGAATGCTTCAAAAAATAAGCAAAACTGCAGTCGTCGCAGAATGAACCACCCAATATCAAGTAGCACTGCCAATTACTTATCGGGCGTCAAGCAGAGAACAATGACAACAACCTACCGTCAACCTAGGCGGTGCGTAACTCTCAATCGCTCGCCACAGACTTACAGCACCCAAATCTGGGCCACCATGGGTCCATGGCGAGCAAATCCGTACTTCCAAGACCCCGACACTCACCATTGCGTTCTTCAAATCTCATGTCCAGTACCAACACATCCAGCCACCCCATCAAACTCGTGGGGCACCTCCCGCACAGCGCCGGAAGCAAAGCCACGGCCATCCCCGGCATGGAGCACCGAAGCGGAGAACCCCGGGCCGCGCTAACCAAATCCTCCAACGAGGAGCGCGCGCACGGACGCACGCTAAGCAAACCTAAAAATCTGCGTGATCACGGAAGGGAAGCGCCCGCGGCCGAAGCACGGCACCGCAACGAGGACGCAAGACGCGCCACCAAACAGCAACGGCATCATCCTAAGCAGAGAAGAAATGTAAGATTGGAGGAGGGAGCAGAGAAGCGAGGAAAACCTTAGTCTCCATGCAGGCGAGGCTGCGCCGCCGCCGCGCTCGTGGCGAAGCTTTCGTAGCTCCGAGCACGCGGGCCCTCCGATTCTCCTGTCGCGCCCGAGAAACGGACGACGCCGGCCAGACAAACAACAGAATCTGCAGGTCCCACGGGAAGAGCCGCTTCGGGATTGAGCGGCGGTTGTGGGAGCCGAGCGCGCGACAAGCAGAGAGCAGCTGCACGCCGCCGGGGGTAGAGTACGGTGAGGGCCTAGCGTCTCGGCGCGGTGGTGGTTCGGAGAGGGAGGCAGAGACGGGGAGAGAGGCGAGGCGAGGCGAGTCGGGCTTTAAAGACACGAACAAGAGAAAGAAAGAAGAGAACGGCGACAGCGACACAGAGATTGGTGGTGTGGACAAGGTAGACCAGCAAATTGCAGGCCGGGCCGGGCAGGGCCGCCGATGGGCCATCTTGTCCCGGTCTCAGGTTACGTCTGAGCTCTTTTAGGGGTGAATATTTTTTTGTTGCGGGGTGTATATATAGACAGAGCTTTATTCATTCATCAAATGGGTAATAAATCGTTTACAGTTGCTGATAAAATAAAGCCCGGCATAACATCATCATCCAACACATTGGATAATCTAGATCTAATGAGGGCGGCGTTTTAAATCTCGGGGCTCATCTACACCCGTCCATGAAAAGTAAATTCAAACAAAAGTAGCAAAAATATATGAAAAAAAGTTCACATACAAAAGGCTCGAGTGTGCTAGGAGCGTATAAATTTTCGGGGTGAAATGACATTCGAGGAGCTTTAGACAAAAAGACCGACTCCCTAATAAACTTTGATAAAAGGCAAAGAGGAAACCGATTTTGGTTCTTTTTGTCTAGAGCTCCTTAAATGTCATTTCAACGTGAAAAATTACACACTCCTAGCGCATTCGAGCAACTTGGATGCCAAAAAAATTCAGAGTTTTTGAAATGCTTTTGCTATTTTTTTTGAATTATAATATGTTCATGGGGAGCAGATGAGCCCGAGCTCATATCTGGATTACCGAGATCTAATAGCTAAATTTGCAGACAATCAACAACTGCATTTGCTTCACGAAAATAGTGAAGAAAAAATAAGATCCCAAATTTGTTGTCAATTGATAGCTCTCGTTGCATCATTGATCGCGTCAACTACTTGCAAATTGTTCGTTTCAAATTCCACATTCCCTCATCCTAGGTGAACCGCCAAGACCATGAAATTTCATAGTGCGAGCACCTCTGCCGCTGTAGCACATGTGACATGTGGTATAGACTGGTTGGTCGTCGCAACAAAATGCCCTCACTCATCTCTAATAACCGCACTAGCGTTGCATGTCATGTTTTTTGCATTGAATGAAGTGTAAACATTCCGTTTCACACATCCATGCAACGGTTTCTGCCACATGTGAACAAACTTCTTCGGAGTGATCTTCAATCTTGATACTTGAAAGAAGTTTACTGCAAGTACCTTTATCGCCACCGCAGTGCACTTTGGTCCTTAGACAGCTTCACCATGTACGTGTGCCCGCCTATGGACCCTGGATTCGGTACTATAGCAAGTTTGTGTTTCACGCCAACAAGGTATAGTAGCGGATCCGAAACCCTGCCTATACCGTGCACTTTCATCCATACACGCATTAATGCACGCCATGGGGTGGAATATCGTTAAGTATCATTACTCTAAGGCACAAGTAAATATGTAGAATACGAACCTCACATGAGCCAAAATGCTATTATTAAAACTACAGATCAGAAGACCCAATATTACATCACTCAGTGGAAATAGGTCTGGGTACTGACAAGTATAAAATATATGCATAAGAGGTTGGAGCATAAGCAACGACCCTCCCAAAGGGCTCGGGCTGCCACCTGGGAGCTCCTCTGCAACAAGTTTATGTGAATAGAAGGGTGAGTACATGACGGTCTCCAGAAGACTTAAATTAGATCCATACTAAGTATGCACCATTCTCAAAGAAGGGTATTTGGTTTGAGTGGCAACAGGTACTAGCATTCCATAGAGACAGGCTACAACTTGTGTTTAACAGAGAAGAGGTAAGAGACCTTATGTGAGCCATCTAACCTAACCACTATCATAACACTACCTTGCATCACCCACGAGGAAGGATCTCCAAGGCACACATACCTAAGTTTTTAGGTTTTATAGATTATTAGTTGAAGTTGTTCTAGGATCAAGTACAAAATCTCCAAGTCGTCCATAACCACAGACACGACTATTCGAATAGATTTAATCCTACAAGGGTGTATCAATTTACCCTAACACATACCAATCTCTCTTAATGCACATGAGTAGCACACATGAGTATACCGACAGAGTGAGATTGGCCACGACACTTCCCATATGCTGCAAACAAGTCTAAGGAGCCACCCTCCTGAGTTTTACTCGAATCGTGAGTCTGGTAGAGTCTCTGAAGCGGAATCAACTGTTGCATGACAAGCCCCACAATTCAACCTTGCTGGATGGCCGGTTTGCATGATGTGCCTGCATTCCTATATGTTATGCAATCGTAACATATGTAAGATAATAAAGTAACCTTGCATATGCAAAATGGAAAGCTTGAACTATGTCTCCCTAGACAGGTCTGATTAAGGTACTAGGTCGAGAGGGGGGCCATATCCCCCAACGAGAGGTTGAGTACGCTCAGTCTTAGATCAATATAATAAGAACTCGGGTCTTGGTATTTGGCTTAAGTGGAAAAAAAACCATGCGCTCCAACATGGACTCCCACCTTTGCCTTTATTACATATTAACATAATTATCTCCATAGCACAACATAAAATGTATTAGAGTCAGGTTAACTACCCATGAGCAACATCAACTAGATATGACATGACTCAAGCAAAACCCTAAGCACACACTACAAAAAAAACACACATGTGATGATACACGCTTGTCATAGTAGGTCACATTTTCTATCACCCATGTACATCCGTGACAGTTTTATGACAGAATCAAGATAGTCATACATGCGCTGTCATAGATGTGTTCCATGACAATAATCACTCTTTCATCATGGAAGTGTCAAAATGGCGTGCCATCGAAGTGTTTTTGTCAAGGGTAACTTACAAGAGGCAGCTACCGTAACGGGTCACCATTAAGTTGTCGGGTGCGGGTTCTGAATCCGATGCCCGCTAAGGATGTCGACCAATGATGAACCTCCACGGGTCGGCTTCTCATTCCCAATGAAGACATGGTGTCAGCTCTTCCTTGGAACAAGTGTTGACATCCACTAGACCACGTGCGCCTATTAAATACACACACATGGCACGGCCCAACAGCGACCCGTTTAGTTAAAAAGGATGGCCCAGTCAAATTCCTGCGTAAGGCCCACTTGACTTAGTCAAAATTTAACGAACTGGCCCATGATAGGCCTCCTAATGGTCTGGTTACAGTAGCCCATTTGTGGCCCTGCTCATATAGCCCACTAGGACTGGTGTGAATTGATCCCATTACACGCTCGTGGGTAATTTATCATTATTATGGCCTGTAGATAGTTTCGGTCCATTAACGGTCGATGGTGTCTTTAGACCAATTTACTGCCTGATGCATCTTTCAGCCTTTTAACCTCCTGTTGTGCCTTTGGGCCATTTGCGGCCTGATGTGTCTTACAACCTATTTAACTGCCTGTGGTGTAGTTGGGCCCATTTAAAACCCGATATGACTTTCGGCCTATTAGCGTCATGTGGTTTCATTGGTCCATTCACGGCCCAATGTATCTTTCAGCCTGTTAATGGCTCGTGGTGTCTTTGGGCCAATTTTCGGCTCGAGGTAGCTTTGGGCCTGTTACCGACACGCATGTATTTGGACTCATTGATGTCTAACGGTACTTTCGGCCTGTTTAGGGCCCATGTTCTCTTTAGGCCCATTAGTTGCCCAGGGTGATCTTGGCCCGTAAAGGCCCATTTATGATCTGGTCGTCAACGGCCCACGAATGGTCTGGCCCGTAAAGGCCCGCGTAAAGTCTAGCCGTTAACGACCCATGTATGGCATGGCTCGTTAACGGCCCATGTATGGCCTGGCCATAAAAAGGACCACGTATGGCCTACCCATCAACGGCCCGCGTATTTCCTGGCCCATCAATGGCCCGCGTATGTCCTGGCTCGTCAACGGCCCGCGTATGCTATGGTCCGTTAACGAACCACATATGGTATGGTCCGTTAACGGGCCATGTATATGGTTCGGGCCGTTAATGAAAAACGTACGGTTCATTGGTTAAGCCAATAGAATGCAGTAAATTATCTCCCAAAGTGCAAGTTATTACATGACATGGAAAATAAATTGCCTTTGTTACATCTCTGCATTGCCCACATACACCTCATAGTTCATGGACGCAAATCACACAACTTACCATTTGAACTATGACCTCTTTAGAAAATGGGATTGCCCTTATTCAGATAGCACAAACTGTAGTCTGCTCTATATCCACTTGCTTCTTTTTGACTTCCTCGGTCTCTTGTTTGATTTTGGCGAGTAATGCATCTGATTCCCGTGTCTTCCTCCTCAACATGTCGATTGCATCTCGGAGCGCATATGTATGTTGTCTTTCTGCCAGTAATAGATCCTCCTCCACATGGTGTTAATATCATTGATTCTAAGTGGGTTTTTAAAGTGAAGAAACACATTGATGGTTCCATTGAATGATGATACAAGGACGGCTGGTTGCTAAAGGGTTCAAATAACGCCATGGTCTTGACTATGAGTATATGTTTAGTCCAGTCATCAAGCCCACTACCATTCGACTCCATGTCTCTCCCTGGCAATTACTCATGGTTGGTCTCTCCGTCAGTTGGATGTTCAAAATGCTTTTCTTCATGGTGTGTTGGAGAAGGAAGTTTATATGCGGCAACCTCCAGGCTGTTGATCCTGATCATCCCCATCACTTATGTCGCTTAGACAAGGCACTATATGGTCTAAAGCAGGCTCCTCGTGTGTGGCATGCTCGTCTAGCATTCGCACTTCAAGCCCATGGATTTGTTCCGTCTATGGTTGATACATCACTATTCCTTTTTCTGCGATCAGAGGTCACCATGTATATTCTGGTTTATGTTGATGACATCATTCTTGTCAGTTCTTCCGTCCATGCCGCCGATCGTCTTCTTTGAGCTCTTAGGTCTGAATTTGTTGTCAAGGACCTGGGGCTTCACTTCTTCTGGGTTTGGAGGTTACTCATAAAGATATTGGACTATCTCTTACTCAGAATATGTATTCCTTGGATCTTCTCCGACGTGCTGGCATGCTCAAGTGCAAACCAGCTTCCACACCCATGGCTGCTACTGATAAGATTTCCGTTGTTGGTGGTGACCTTCTATATTTTGATGATGCCACTAAATACTATAGTATTGTTGGTGGCTTGCAGTATTTGACGATCACTAGGCCGGACATTTCATTTGCGGTCAATCGGGTCGGCCAGTACCTCCATTCACCTCGTGATTCTCACTAGTGAGCTGTCAAACGCATTTTGTGTTACGTTTGCCTTACTGTTTCTATGGCTTACACCTTCGACCTGCTTCTTCTGGGGTACTTTCTGCCTTTTCTAATGCTGACTTGGCAGACAGTCCTGATGATCGGTGACCCTTGGGAGGATATGTTGTGGTTTTTTGTCCTAAGTAGATCGCTGGAGTGCTCGGAAACAGGCTACGATATCTTGCAGTAGTATTGAAGCTGGATATAAAGTTATAGTCAAATCGATAGCAAAACTCATTTGGGTACAGTCTTTGCTTCGCGAGTTGGGAATCTCTCAACACCAACCTCCAGCTTTGGTGTGACTACATTGGCGCTACATACCTTTTACCTAATCTGTTTTTTCATGCATGTACAAAACACATCGAAGTTGATTATTATTTTGTCAGGAACGTGTTGGACAGAGGTTACTTCACATCATGTTCATCTCTCCTAAAGATCAACTTGCAGAAATGTTCACAAAGCTGTTGTCGATACCCATGTTTGAGGTTTGCTGGCGCAATCTCAACCTGCATGACACGGTTGAGATTGAGGGAGGGTGTTAGACTTTGTATTTGTATTAGCCTTTGTGGTTCATGTGTATACCTAAGCATACATGATTAGATCTTTTATTTTGTACACCTATAGATATATATGAAAGGCCACCCCCTGAGGGTTGTGCGGTTCCCCTAAATCTCTCTAAACCCTACGTCTCCACAGGCTTGTAATAATGTTTGTAAGACACTTGGTTTTATTGATGGATGCAATGGAGTCGGGGCTTTTGAGCCCTTTTCCTCTAAACAAACTGTGAAGTGGAACTTTTCAAAACAATACTCCCTCTAATTCATATTATTTGTCTTAATTTCTAGATACGGATGTACCTGAACACATTTTAGTGTCTAGATATATCCGTATCTAAACAAATCTACGACAAGTAATATAGATCGGGAGTAACTAACCTACTCCAATTTTGTGCAGAATGGCTAGACCACGATCGGCTCCCTACTGACCAGGGGAAAAAAATCAACTTTTCTCTCTCTGTTCCTCCAAATTTTTTTTTTTTTGAAACGGGGCAAAAGACTTGCCACTTTCATTGAATAAGAAGAAGGTTTAGAGGTTTAAGGCCAAGGCCGAATTACAACGCATTACTCTCGCGGCATTACATTACTCAAGCACTTAGCCCCCGCAAGACACCACAACTTGTACTCATCTTTAATTCTAGCAACAATAACCCCCACCGGCACCGCGGTGCCCCTGAAGACACGAGCATTCCTTTCTTTCCAGATTTCCCATGAGACTAGCATCATAAGAGAGAGCATCGGCCGACGCGACCACGATATGTTGGATGCAATTAGGTTCCACCAAGACTTCACCGAATTCATAGCCATCCTAGCCGAAGGGTGCACATCCATCAGGCCAAGCCAAGATTTGATTGTACCCCAAACTCGAACAGTGTAGCGACACTGGAATAGGATGTGTGCCGCGGATTCTTGCACCTGCTTACAAAGGGGGCAACGATCGCAATTAGTCCAGCCACGTCGTTGAAGCCTATCGGCCGTCCAAATCCTATTGTTGATAACCAACCAGGCAAAAAATTTGCATTTGGGAGGAGCCCAATTCTTCCATACCCACTGAAGCATGTTGGTGTCAACCAAACCAAGGGACTGAGCTTTATAGGCCGACGCCGCGGAATACAGGCCATCATTAGTGAACTTCCATGAGATAGTGTCAACCCCATCTGGGTTGAGCTGAACAACCGAAATTTTTCCCCAAAGGTTGACGAACTGAGCGAGCTGGCTAGCGGAGAAGATGCCACCAGTGTTGATTTGGGAGACCCAGAAGTTGTTTTGCAAAGCCTTACTCACCGAGCAGCCCCTTCTTTTGGAAATTTCAAATATCTTTGGGGCGATGTCTTTGGGCCTGATACCATCAAGCCAAGCAGACTCCCAGAAGGAGGCACGAAGACCATCTCCAACTAAAGCCTTGGTGGCAGCCGCAAAAATGTCTTTATCTCTCTTATCACAAGGGTTCCCCAATCGCACCCAAGGCTTCACCGGGTCCATCCATTCCGCCCAAAGCCAACGCATACGGAGAGCGGATGCAAATTTCTGTAGATTTAAGATGCCTAGTCCACCGTGAACTTTGGATTTACACACTTGCTCCCAGTTGATCTTGCATTTGCCATCGGTGACCTTGTCACAACCAGCCCAAAGGAAAGCACGCCGAAGGGAGTCAATCTTTTTTAAAACCTCCACTGGCAGGTCAAGTGCAGTCATGTAGTATATGGCGATGGCTGTGAGGACGGATTTGACTAGAACCGCCCTGCCCGGAGAGGCCATGAGCATGCCTATCCAGGGAGTGAGTTGGGCAGCAATCTTGTCTTCGAGAGGTTGGAAGTGAATTCTCTTCAGTCTCTTAACCGATAGCGGCAGTCCCAGATATTTCATAGGGAAGGTGGAGCGATTGGCGGGGAAGGAAAGGAGGATATCATCAAGGTCAAGGCTCTCACAACGGATGGGGGCGACTAAGCTTTTTGTGCAGTTTGTCATCAATCCAGTAACCTCCCCAAAGCTCGCAAGTGTTTCCACAAAGAAATTTACATCATCCTTAATTGGCGCAAGGAAGACCACAGCGTCGTCCGCGTAGAGGGAGGCTCGAGTGCTCCAGTTTGTTGACTACCTCTATTCTATCTACTATCAATAAAATATACTACTACTATACGGTACCCCAGTTTTTGTTGCATGACTTTTGCCTTTTTCTTGTCATTTCGTTGATAGCCATGTGACAAATCCAAATCTCGGCTTAGTAAATATAGTATGTCACCACTAGCAGGCTGTGCACATGGATGTTTTGACCAAAAGTCAAACATTTTTATCAACTAGTAATACTAGTTAGCGTGCACATGCAACGCACGTAGTACCATGTGAATAAAATCATCATACGTTTTAGAAAAATAATATATCAATAAAATGAACAAAAATATACTAATAATGAACATTGTTGTAATAAAAAAATGTAACTCGGAGTAAAAATTCAGTGAACATATTTGTCATCAATCATGAGTGAACCGACTATCTCCGAGAGATATTTACAAGAAGTAACACGACGCTTGAAGTAGTAAACCATAAGGAAACTGCATTGGGGTAACGTGACGCATATGGAAACTGCGTTTGCATTGGGGTAATGTGTCGCGGCACTTGTCTTTTGCATCAACGTCTGAAGGTTAGCATGCTAATAAAACCAACAACTTTGCCCTGAAAAAAAAACTTTGCCCATCAAATGCAAACCAAGACAAAACTTGCATGCATATACTGCGAGCATCAACCATATGTTTTCATAGAAATCAAGCCTATCTGACGAAACAAAAAAAAGTCATTCACAGGAAAATGCCTTTGAAGGTATTAACACCCACCTTCCCGTCCTTCAAATGCACCTTTAAGGAGCAGTAGTACATAAACTAAATCCTTACAAGTCAATTACTGAATCCCCCTATTGTTATGTGCATAATTTCTTCGAACCGGGTTCCCGCTTTCCATTACTTTTATAACGTAAATACAACAGTCTCGACACAGTAAAAGAAACAGGAGGAACAAAAAGGAGAGCGCGAGCTCAAGGCATCATTAGGAAACCCGATGCACACGCCCGCAATCGGCTCGTGTACTACCGGGCAATAACCTTAAGACACTAATCTAGACCTAACAGCATCCAGAAAGATAATATACCACAAGATAGTTCATACAGCCAACAACGAAACACCATCAGCGATAAAAAGCAGCACCAGCAATGACCCCAGGGATGAAAATGGAGTGGAAACTTTCCGTTTTTCCGGAGGAAAAATGGAAATGGAGAGGAAATATGAAAACGGAAACGAAAATTTACAAAACGGAAGTGGAAATGGAATTTTTTATGCGGAAACGGAAACAAAAACGGAACGGTGTTTTCCGGTGGAACAGGCGTGGAAACGGAACTTTCCGTTTCCGTGAATATGGAATTTCCGTTTTTTACTATAGACCTATGGCTGCTTCGTAGTCCAACCACCAAACAACACACAACGACACAATGAGTAGAATGAATCATTTGAGGCCCAATTTCTACTACCACACATGTACTCAGCTTGACCCTATACGCAATTGTCCAGTACTACTATAATACTACGCTAAGTTGCTAACATAATGATATTATTTTGTAGCCATATTAACAATTCATTAAATTTGTTTGTTTTTGTGTGTATTTCTCTATGATTCAAGGGGGTTTTAAGTTCCGGTCAACGCCCACTTCTGTTTCCGTGTCCGCTTTGTATTCGCTCCGTGTCCATTTCCGGTAGTATCTGTTTCCGTATTCATTTCCGGGGTTTCTGTATTCGTTTTCGCTTCTGCAAAAATATATGAAAACAAATGTGGTAGCACTCAGTTCCGTCCGTTTCCATCCCTAAATGACCCCAGACTCTAGAATGATGTATCCCAGTGCACCATCTTCATCCAAAAGTTTTTTGAATCTGTCCTTGGCAAAGCCTCAGTATGTTGGCGGCATTGATCTTGAGCAGCTCCGCTCCCTACTTCATCTCCTTCGCACTATCTCCCTTTTGAAGACCTACCCAATACACCAAGATAGAACAGGCGGCGAAAACAATTTTAAAAGGAGACTTGATCATCTTCTTTTCGAAGGTTGCTTTGTTACGAACCAACCAAATAGTCCAGCATATAGCAGCCAACCCAACCGGGAAATAAGCATAACACCAAGAATGGAGCTGCCAAATACTATTGGGGCAGCACTCAATCCCAAAAACTGATCCAACAACAAGCCAAACCACTCTAGCAACAGAGCACGAAAAGAACATGTGTTGCGCCAATTCCTCTTGGTTACATAAAGAACATATATTGTCACCAGGCCACTTTTTTCTGTTCATAACATCTCTAGTTAGGACTGCATGTTGGAGAAGTTGCCACAGAAAAATCAGCATTTTAAGAGGAATTTTAACTTTCCATACCATTTTATAATTAGCACTATGCAAGAGAAAAACTACTAACCGGAGTTATGGTAAGCCTGCGGTGGCTGCACAGACTGGACGATGCTGTAAGAGTAGATGTCGACGGGAGCGCTGATGCCGTTGCTGCTCGAGTCCCTGACCCTAGTCTGACGGCGACCCCCGTGCCGGTCAAGGTACACCATGATGGCGCTGATGTCGTCATGGAAATGGCGCTACACACACCCCGCTCTATCGTCCTCATGGCCTCTTTCAAGGCAACCTGGACTAATCGGTTTGCTATACCCTGCACAAATTATTTCACACAACCTTGGCGTTATTTCACCTGTCTAACAGATCATTCATATGTAGAGTAAAACACCCATGGTAGGAAGGTCAAATGGTACTGATATATTAGAACCTACCGTTCTCGGGTTCTTGAAGACAATTTGCACAAGAGCAGCATCGCTGAGATGCTCTCAAAGACCATCTGAGGGAATATCAGAAACTGGTCAGTTGGCTTGAGCTTGCGAACATGAATTTGTGGCTCAGCGGTAAGAGCTGGCCTCTTCAATGCAATAACAGGGCCAATTTTCCGAAATAATGGGTCCATGCTGTACTCCGGCTTCTTCAAGTAAACATCACCAATGGATCTTGACACCTGATAGTACATCAATCAAATGTTAGCTCATGTTATCTATCTATCTTTTGCTCTGCTTTGTATTGAACTTCATATCACAGGTTCTCCTAAGAGGACAAACTAACTGATGAGTGATGACAAAATGGCAAGCATAAGCTAATCACCAAACAATGACAAGTTTATTAGCTCTACAACGAAAAATAGAGTATCTTATCACCAAAAGGGAAAGAGTAAATATGGACTGTGATACCAGGAATCCAGGATATAGGTTATGACCCCAGGAATCCAGGATTCAAGATACTATATATGCAAAGTTGCAGCCACCAGGATAGCTACAATAGTGTCAATTTCAGTATTCGCTTGATAAGAGGAAAATTCTTCAGTATGTTCAGCAAGTTTCCAAAAATACAGTGAAAATCTTTTTAATTGGGATAGTTACCATTTCTGAAATATGACATACTTCATCTAACCCCTTACACACCCTTGACTTAATAACAATCCTAATTAAAATGAAGGTCGAAGAGAAGCGGTCAATACCAATTGTTACCTAGAAACACACTCAAAAGTCAAGGACATTAGTTAAGTTCCAGGATATGGCATCTAATGGCTCTATATATGCTATAAATTAGGGAGCTCTGAATCTCTGATACAATTTCATTACAATTATTCATATACCATATTTCTGTGTGCAAACAAACTACCCAAAATTCTAACGCAGACAAACCGGCGAGAAACCAACAGCTGCAAATGTTATCATCAATCAGTGATTTTTGCCTCTAATCTCTGACAGGGAGGCATGAAACTAATCAGATGGAATGGTATCCTCATCGCGCTCTCACCTGAATCCCACTGTAAATAAACAAAATTATACGTACTTGCCCAAGGATATCAATCAAGGTTCAAATGGATAAAACCTCAAGAACATGGAGGACTTCACATCTTCTTAGAGAATCCAACAATACTAAACCAGGATCGCTCCATTTTTTGGAAGAACCCAAGGTTGGCCCAATGATACCAACATCAATCGTGTTGCCCCAAGACCAAAACCAAAAATCAATCATCATACTGCCTACCATGAGTGCTTCCATTTTGAATCACCAACTCCGCTAACGAAAATCGCTTACTCGGATAAAGAAAAAAAACCACATTTCAATTTGAAAGTAAATCAGATCAACACAGCCAAAACCTTCTGACGCTCCAAGTCCCGTCCACAGAAACGGTCATCACGTGATAGCCAGCTGCTCTTTCAACCCATGGTGATTCTGAAATCCTATCAGTAACCACAAGGCGGTAAGAGAGGACGGGCAACACGTGCTGTAACAACTAACAACACAGACATGCAGGCACAGAGAGAGAAAATGCTGAAGAAGAGCAGCGGCGAGAGACCTGAGGGCGTGGCCGGAAGAGTGGTGCTGCGTGACTGTCGCGGCCTTCTCGGCGGTTGCCGTGGTTGCGGCCTCGACGTCACGCTCGGACGCAGAGCAGGCGCTTCCGATTTCCCCACTACAGCAGCAGGACGCACTCGGACGCCGTACCACCGCAGCCGCCGCGCTCGAAGCCTCATGACTCGTAGGTCTTCATCGACTCCCTCTCAATCGACCTCTGAGAAGACACGGCGCGGGAGAGGCGGCAGGGCCGTTGCGAGGCAGACGAACTACAAGGCCGTTCGCGACGACGGCAGGGCCGTGCCCCCGCGCGGTCCCGTCCTGGAGGGGCGGCGTGCGCCGTGCATTGCCGGGGGCGAGAGGCGGCGACGGTATTGGACGGTGAGACGGTGGGCGGCGGCGGCAGGGCGGGAGTGCGAGCAAGGGGCGGCCACGGCCGGGTGAGTGGGGGGTGGGGGCGTGGGAGCGAAGAGTGGGGCGTGGGGGTGGGTGGTTTTCTTTTTTCGGGGGCTCTGTAGGTGCGCAGTGGGAGACGTGGGGTAAGGAGGTACAACACTAATTGCAATTAGCACTAAAGATCAAAGCAGTATGGGTCGTACCATCTGGTGTATGGATGGATAGGATGGATTTGGATCTCCGCACTTCGTGTTTTTATAGGGGTAGTAGATAGTAGACTAGTCTAACTTAACTCTCGGATGCAAAGGCAAAACATATGCGGGAAACAACTAGCTAAACGCCCAAACCTTCTTCACATCCAAACTGAAAGCCACAGGCCTTCACTTAGAGGGAAACAAAAACAACCAAAGGTATCATTAACACAACAATGAGCCGGTCAACATGGTGTTTATCTTTCTTCTCTATTACAACAGTTTGCACATGAAACCCTTCTATAAACTAAACAGAAATAATAATATATAAATTGTAAAATTCTTTCTCACGCATCCAAGTTTCTAGAAAGAAAGGGAGAACAAGGTGTCACCAACCGCCAATGCCTGCATTGTGAACATGATGAGGGAACAGTGAGCTCCTCCATGAGAAATGGACCGAGGACTGCTTTGGATGGCTCATGTTGATTGTGAAATCCACCACCCCAGCGTCAAAATCCTACTATTTTTTCTTTTCACACACTTTACACATATCCGAGCCACGCAAGACAATCTGCTCATCCTGCGCTTCAGCCTCAAATTGTATGGGTTTCTCTCTACTACTAGTGGAGATGCCCACATTCAGTCTTTGTTCTTGCAAGCCCGCTTAGGAGGCCTTTTTGTCATCAAGCTTCTTGCGTCACCCTTGCGCTTTGTGCCTCCGAGGAGACCAAGAGCAACTGCTTCCAGAGCTCTTACGGTGGGAGGCCGATTTCTGGTTCCCTGCCTCCGAGAGCTCGTCTCAACAGTTAGATCATGTTTTCCAGCAGCCTCCAAAACATCAGGAACTATCTCGCTATTCGAAATGGAAGGTGACTTGTCTGTTAGGTTGATCTCCTCTGTGCAGGCCCAACGGCCTGCCAGCCCCTTGCATCGCGCCCTGATCGGGGGCGCCCAACCCTCATATGGTTGGTGGCCCCCTGTGACCCGCGCTATATTAACAGAGGTGGGGGGGCGGGGCACGGTACACGAAGTACACCGCCGCCACAAACCCCACCGATATTCCCTACCGATCTAGGGTTAGTGCGGTGCTCACGGGAAGCCTCCACGACCTCACCATCTCTCTGTCTTCGCCGCCTTCACCATCCCACCATGGCCACCGGCGGCAGCTCCTCAAGCACAGGAGAAGGTAATACCCAACCACCACTGTTGCCGGAATCCTAGCCTATACGATCTTGTGATACTATCAATGGTATCAGAGCTGAAAAGAGCAGAGGGGGAGCAGCTGCGCGCGACCGGCGAAAGGGGAGGCAACGGTGCCAGTCGTCGAGTTGAAAAGAGCAGAGGGGGAGCAGCTGCGCGCGACCGCGCTTCTCTGTCTCTCCCCGACGAGCAGGTGGCTCAGAGAAAGGAAAGAAACAGAAGGGGGAGGAGCTAGACGCGCTGGCGCTGCTCCTCGCCGTCGTACCGTCGCCGGCAGGCCGCCGGGCACGGGTACCTCTCCTTCCACTCGTCGCCGCCGTGCGGGAGAGAAAGATGCGGGGAAATGAGAGAAATGGGGCTAGGGTTTCGAGCGAGGCCGGTGCGGCTCGTTTCGATCGCGCGACGAGCACGGACGACCGTCCGATGCATCGGACGGCGACGATCGCACGCGACGCTCGCCTAGCAGGCCGTGGGCCGCCACGACAGGGCAGCAGCCGCGAGCGCTCGAACGGGCCGGTGGGCCGAGGCCGCTGTGCTGCCGGTCTTTTCTCTGTTAATTTTTACAGAGCACAGTTTTTGGGCAAATTTTCACCCAGTTTTTTCTATTCAAATTGATCCAACGAAAGATTTGTTTAGAAAATAGAAAAGTGACAGAAATGTTTCTGAAAAGTATAAAAGTTCATGAATTTTTTATTCATGTTTTTTCCGCTGCGTAAATAATTAATAGTGCTCTTTTACAAAGAAAATAAAAGTTTAGATAGAATTAAATTTAAAGAGCACATTAAAAGTGATTATTAAAATGAATATGATTATGTTATTTTTATGACCAACGTTGTTAATAACATGATCATGTTTTATTATTGAAATTAAAGGTGCATTTATTTCTAATTTTTTGCCCAACGGTAATATAGATTTAATTGCATAGACAATTGTATGTTTAATTTGACCAACGTTAGATTAATGCATATGATTGTTATAATGATCTCACTTAAATTGTGATTTCAGGAGGCTACCACTTGATGAGTTGCCTAAAAGATGTTCCGACACTCAGAGGTGACAACTACACTGAGTGGAGGAAGAAAGTAGACCTGGCATTTGTCTGTGCTGAGGTGGACTGGGTTGTGGATGAACCACAGCCGGTCAGACCTACAGAGCCAGTCAAAGAGGCCATTGATGATGATGCTGCGTGGGATAAAAAGAGGGGGGATTATGCTCCGTTGGAGATGTCATATACCCTCAACAATCAAAAGTGGATCAACGCCAACAAAAAGTGTATGGCATTTATAAAGAATACAATTGAGAACGCCATCGTGGGCTCAATTGCAGAGTGCACTTCCGTAGGGGAGTTGCTTACAAAGATAAAGAGCTAGTTCACTGGTTCTTCAAAGACATATGCCACCCAGTTGATAAAGCAACTGGTTACAGAGAACTACACTGGCGGTGGTCATGGAATAAGAGAGCACATCCTCAGGATGAGCAACATGGCAGCAAAGCTCAAGCCCATGGATGCGGATCTGGAGATCAAACCAGCACTCCTGGTCCACCTGGTCATGGCTTCACTGCCAAAGGAGTTTGAAACCTTTGTTGTAAACTACAATATGTCGCCTGAAACATGGGACATTGAAAAGACAATAGCAATGTGTGTCCAAGAAGAGGACAGACTCAAAGCCTCACATGGTGGTTCACTCAACTATGTGAAGGATAACAAGAAAAATAATTACAATCAAAGTAGCAAAGGTTCTCCTTCAAAGGCGCATGGCAAATCTCACATGCAGCATCAGCATCAGCAGAAGTCCTTTCCAGTGGACAAAGACACTTGCCTCCACTGCAAGCAGACTGGGCACTACAAAAAGGATTGCCCTGTCTGGTTAAAGTCAATCATGGCAAAGAGAGGTAACGACATCGTTTCATTTGTAAATGAATCCTTGTATACACAGTTTTCGAAATCTACTTGGTGGATTGACTCAGGTGCAACTGTTCATGTTGCGAATTCTTTACAGGGATTCCATTCGACGCGGACTATGCAAAGAAACGAAAGACGCATTGAAGTCGCTAATGGAATACAAGCAGAAGTTGAAGCTGTCGGTGCCATCTCCTTGGAGTTAGCTGATGGGTTCAAGCTTCTACTTAGAGATGTCTTATATGTCCCTTCGTGTCATAGAAACTTGATTAGTGTTTCTTGTTTGGACAAAGACAATTATGAATGTTATTTTGGACATGGCAAGTGTGCCATATGGTTTAATAATGCTTATGTGGGTGTTGCTTTACTACACGATGAGCTTTATTTATTATCACTCCGTGAAAAAGAGCATTCTGTGTGTAATGTGAATGAACATACTTCCGCGTCGAACAAAGAACAAAAGAAAAGAAAGAGAACTCACGACTCGTCGAAATTATGGCACTGTCGCTTGGGCCATATTTCCAGGGGAGAATAGAAAGATTAGTCAAAAGTAAAATTCTTCCTCCGTTAGAGTTCTTAGACTTAGAACAATGCATAGATTGCATTAAAGGAAAGTATGTAAAACAAATTAAAAAGGGTGCAATCCATAGCACAGGCACACTAGAAATCATCCACACTGACATTTGTGGACCATTTCCGGTGAAAAGTGTGGATGGATATGACTCGTTCATAACATTCACAGATGATTACTCTCGCTATGGATACATTTATCCAATCAAAGAAAAATCTGAAGCATTGGATAAATTCAAAATTTTCAAAGCTGAAGTTGAAAATCAGCATGATAAAAGAATAAAGATAGTAAGGTCTGACCGTGGGGGGGAGTACTACGGTCGACATACTCCATATGGCCAAGTCCCTGGACCTTTTGCACAATTTTTACAGGAGACTGGCATAGTAGCCCAGTATTCAATGCCGGGCGAGCCTCAGCAAAATGGGGTAGCTGAAAGGCGTAACCGTACCCTGATGGATATGGTGCGCATCATGATGAGTTACTCTACCTTTCCATTGGGTTTATGGATGGAGGCGCTTAAAACTGCCATTCACATTCTCAATAGAGTGCCAAGCAAGTCGGTGCCCAAAACACCGTACGAGCTGTGGACAGGACGAGTGCCCTCTCTACACCACTTCAGGGTGTGGGGGTGCCCTGCTGAGGCCAAAATGTTTAATCCAAACATTGCAAAGTTGGATCCCAAAACAGTGAGTTGTCACTTCATTGGCTATCCAGACAGATCAAAGGGTTTTCGTTTCTACTGTCCAGATAGATATACAAAGTTTGTAGAAACAAGACATGCAGTCTTCTTAGAGGACGAAATGATGAGGGGGAGCATGGTAGCTCGGAAAATTGATCTTGAGGAGAAGAGGGTGCATGCACCTAATCCGATGATTCGGGAGCCATTTTTCTCACTACCAGTTGCAACTTCACCCATGACAACTATGGGGGTAGACCCGGAACCTGTCCGTCAGGAGCCGACTGAACCCGTTGTTGAGCATGAAAGGGAGGTGCAGTAGCCAATTGTAAAAGATGTGCCAGAAGTTGAGGCACAAAATGTGAAAGATACTGAGGCTCTTAGAAGATCTAATAGAATAAGAAGATCAGCTATTTCTACTGATTATAAAGTCTATAACACAGAAATGGTTCATATGGAACGTGATCCCACTACATATGAAGAAGCCATTAAAAGCCCTCACTCATCAAAATGGCTAGAGGCAATGGAAGATGAGATGAAATCAATGACTTCCAAAGATGTTTGGGACTTAGTGGAAATTCCTAAAGGAGCCAAAACAATAGGCTGCAAATGGGTCTACAAAACTAAGTATGACCCTAATGGGAATGTAGAAAAGTATAAAGCCCGACTTGTAGCAAAAGGATTTACACAAAGAGAAGGGATAGATTACAATGAGACTTTTTCCCCAGTCTCATGTAAGGATTCCTTCAGAATCATAATGGCATTAGTTGCACATTTTGATTTAGAGTTACATCAAATGGATGTCAAGACGGCATTTCTGAATGGTGATTTAAAAGAAAAAGTTTACATGAAACAACCCAAGGGTTTTATCATGGAAGGCAAGGAAAATATGGGATGCCGCCTGAAGAAATCCATTTATGGATTAAGGCAAGCCTCTAGACAGTGGTATCTAAAGTTTGATCAAACGATTAAAAGTTTTGGATTTAAAGAAAATATTGAGGATAACTGCATTTATGCAAAGTTTAAAAATGGGAAATATATTTTCCTAATCTTGTATGTGGATGATATCTTGCTTGCTAGCAGTGATGTTAGTCTACTACTAGAAACAAAGAAGTTCTTATCCTCAAATTTTGATATCACAGATCTTGGTGAAGCATCCTATGTTTTGGGCATAGAAATTCACCGAGATAGGAACAATGGAGTCTTAGGACTATCGCAGAAGGCATATTTAGAAAAGGTTCTCCAAAAGTATAATATGCATGCGAGTAAAGCCACACCTGCTCCTATAGTCAAGGGCGACAGTTTTGGGAAATTCCAATGTCCCAAGAACTAGTACGAGATCGATCTCATGAAACCAGTACCATATGCTTCGGCTGTTGGAAGCTTACAGTATGCACAAGTGTGCACTCGCCCTGACTTAGCTTTTGTTACCGGGGTACTCGGTAGATATCAAGAGAATCCAGGCATGGAGCACTGGAAGATGGCAAAGAAGGCATTGCGTTATGCGCAAGGCACGAAGCACTACATGCTAACATACAGGAGATCTGATTCCCTAGAGATAAAAGGGTATTCAGACGCAGATTTTGCGGGGGACAGAGATGATAGAAAATCCACGTCAGGATACGTCTTCACTCTCGCTGGAGGGGCTATTTCGTGGAGAAGCTCCAAACAGTCAGTAGTTGCATCATCCACGATGTATGCAGAATTCATAGCATGCTTCGAGGCCACGGGGCAGGCGATATGGCTAAAGAAATTTATACCCGACTTGAAAGTGGTAGATTGTATTCACAAACCACTAAAGATGTACTGTGACAACCAGCCCGCAGTATTCTATGCTCACAACAACAAGTCGAGTAATGCTGCCAAAACAATAGAGATAAAGTATTATGTTGTGAAAGATAAAATCCAGGATCACACTATAAGTCTCGAGCATATAAGGACAAAGGATATGCTTGCGGATCCGCTTACGAAAGGCTTACCACCCAATGTGTTCAAGGAACACTTAGCCGGCATGGGTTTAAGGGAAAGCCTTATGACTCCTGGATCATGAGAGGCCCAAAAGGAACCGAATTTGTTTCTGAACAAAACGTATGTTGTAGCTGTATGATTCTATCGGCAGTTAAGCTGTGACGATGAAACATGCTCTATGTACCAATATGTGATGAAGCAAATAAACTAGAAAGTATAAGGTTAAAAGTAAAGTTGAGATCAAGGGGGAGAATGTTAGGTTGATCTCCTCTGTGCAGGCCCAACGGCCTGCCAGCCCCTTGCATCGCGCCCTGATCGGGGGCGCCCAACCCTCATATGGTTGGTGGGCCCCTGTGACCCGCGCTATATTAACAGAGGTGGGGGGCCGGGGCACGGTACACGAAGTACACCGCCGCCACAAACCCGACCGATATTCCCTACCGATCTAGGGTTAGTGCGGTGCTCACGGGAAGCCTCCACGACCTCACCATCTCTCTGTCTTCGCCGCCTTCACCATCCCACCATGGCCACCGGCGGCAGCTCAAGCACAGGAGAAGGTAATACCCAACCACCACTGTTGCCGGAATCCTAGCCTATACGATCTTGTGATACTATCATTGTCCTCATTTGAATTCACCGCAGTTAGATCTTCATTTTTCTGCAAGCAATCATGATTGTCTGGCAAAGTCCCTCCCATGCTAGTCCTGGTTACTGCATCAAACTTTCCTTCTGATGACTTGTCCTCATTTGTATTCACCACATTCCGCTTCTCAAGCGATCTGCCGTTGGTAGTAGGCTTCGCAACCTCTGTTATCTGCTCACATGGCTTCCCCTTCATGGAACAGTCTGCCAGTGTTCTGGTTTGGAAACTACCACCAAGATCAATAACAGTTGACTTTGATGTAGTGGATAAAGGCTTCAGTTTCTTTTTCTCCAAATCAGCATCATCTGGTAAAGAAAAGCTGTGCTGGCTGGTCTGGTCATTGCTGTACCTAGCAAATCTTCTGCGCTTTGGAGATAAATACACTAGTCTCCCAGTTTTCCTTCCAAGGACAGAGCAGCATGTCAAGTCTGCTTTGTCACCATTACCACTAGAAATGCCTGAGTGCTGATCATCGGAAGAATGGCCATTAACTGAAAAGTCAGATTGTGGTGCAGTCCCCATGCCTTCCAACAAATCCACCAGCGATTCTTTGGTTCTACTGTAAACTGATCCCATTTCAATGTCATTAACAGGAGCTGTCACTTGTCCATGACATTCCAGGTCATCTGACAAGTTACCATCACTATGTTGCTCCTGAGAGGAACTGTCACTCGACATATTATCTGAATCATCTGTAGATCCAAAGCTAATATTTGCATCAGCGGGTAAGCTTCTCAGAGCCCTCACTCTGAAGGGTGCTTCCCCTTGAACCAAGCTAGTATCAATTATAGTGAACATTGGAAGCTCCGGATCACCATCCAAAGGAACATCTTGGCCTGTTGCCTGGACATTTATATCAACAGATGCATCATTATCTATTCCATCTGTCTCTAGCTGAAGAAGAGTGGGGTCTGCTGCCACTTTTTTAAGGACGTCAGTGATAGAATCGAAATAGTGAGTGCCTTTAGTGAGCTTCCTTCTTGAGAATTTTTTGATAGCAGGCACTAGATATACAAGGTAATTCTTGGTTGTGCGGACGTCTTTTGGCTGCTCTGAGTGCCACCCCCTTGCAAGCAAACGGGGCCAAACAGCTTCCCAAAACAGATCATTTAATTTCGCCTTACTTCTCCTGCAATCACCTGTTAAGGCGTTGACTATCTCTTCTGTAGCAAGCATGGAACAATTTAGAGAGCCTTTAGGCGTGTTGGCAGAAACAGATAGACCTTTGTTTGTTTTGGATGTGTCCTGAACAAATCCAGTCAAATCATGCTTCCCTTTACCAATCCCAATGACCTCAACAAAAGTTTCTGGTCCAATGGTGGATTTCAGAGTGAAGACACATTCCTCTAAAGATGTTAGGTCAGAGACCAAAGACCTTAAAACCTGAAATATGCAAAAGTAATTCAGCTCATATAGCCGTGATGTATGAAACAATATGCGATCATCGGTTAATTGGCAACACTTGGTTTGCGAAAAAACATGACTGCACAATCATGATCAGCGAATCATGCTAATAAATTAGTGAAGAAGCATCAAACTGAAATTTGGCTGTTCTCTTGTGTTATTACAGCAGGCAACATATTTGCCTCGATATCTCAATGACCAAATTCATAGCAACATTTAAGATGTCATATGATAGGAAACACTATCAAATTTGGTAAGCAACTCAAGTTAGACTAGTAGAATCTTATAATAACACGAAGAGACATTCATTTTGCACCATTTCAGTATCCCGTGTGAAAGAGATTGAAATCCGTATTGTATAAAAATGCTTACCTCAACTAACGAAGCATGAGCCTCTTTGGATATTTTCAATTTCAAACGAGATATAAGCTCCTGTTGTCGCCGGCCAGTAAAAATGCTTCTCCCGAGAATGCATCTAGTAGTTCTTGTCCTTCTAAGGTGCGACCATCTTTTATATGAAGGTCCATTATAGAACCTCCCATAGTAGTAGGAGAGCACCTCCCCAACAGTCTTACTCCCTATAAACTTGCTCACCAGGCTGAGATTTTTACCAAAAATGTGCAGCCCAAGAAGAAAGCATTCTTCCTCTAGACCAGTCCAAACAGAAGCAGATAAGCCATGCAGTGAAGCAATTTTTTCTGTTTCTTTTTGATGCACCATTGTCTTGTTGGTGAAGAGGTCGCGGCTTTCTCGGGTGAAACACTGAGCCGGTGTTTCAACACAAACTTGAATATTTGCAGAGTCAATTTGATCTACTGGTAGCACAGCATGAGGATCCAGATATGTCGAGTTACCTTCACTTGTAATATCTTCCTTCTTGTTAACTTGACTTGGTGGATGGCTTCCCCATACAACTGGTACAGAAACACTAGGATAATCATACACATGTAACTTGCAACTGTAGAGTGAGCTGGCCATGAGATGACGCCGTTCATCTTCTGTGGCTAGATTGGGGATTTCTGCCTGGTGCGCACTCCCTATGCATGGGGATACTGGTAAGTCATCATCCGAAGCATGAGAAACTTCTACAGATAAATGGTGATCACCAATGTCTTCCAACTGAAGTGTCCCCATCTGTCAATATGGAAGAAAACAAAGGTCAGTTGTCAAGGATCATCAAATTGATACAATATAAATAAGTCGATACAATAAGAAGTATTCATCGTCAATATAAATAACTAAGTTGGTTGTGCATTTAGGAGCATGAAGCAAAATGGCGCTCTGTATGAATAAGTGCACACATGAAATTTTTCACCCCTTTAAGAGCTCACATGCATGATATCTCTAGCATCTGAAATGTGCTATATGCAACAGTAAAGTACACGGCATTACTACTTCTTTGCCTACTACAGCAAGCAACTGAAGCAGAAATAAATACTGCAACTAAGATGAACTGCATTGTACAGCCCTGGAGTAACCTTCGCAGCATCTCTCTCAGATAAGATTGATTAAAAAAAGGAGCTTTTTTTGAAGTGGCTTATATGTTTTGAGCTGCATATAGCTGGACCAATTGACATCACATCAGAATTGACATCACCCAAGTTGGAAGTTGGAAGGAATGATTTGCCGTGGTGATGACCACCGGCCTCCTCGTATATTTATACACGTACGTACAAAGGATAAGTACAAGGTTGTTAGGGTTACAACTGATGGCGTGATCTGCCCTTATCTACAGCTAAGCTAACAACCAGAATCTTAACTATACATCACGTTTAACATTCCCCCGCAATCTCATCCTGACACAAGGTTGAGATTGGTGCGCAGCCGCTCGAGCATGGCCTTCGTGAGAGGTTTGGTAAATGCATCGGCTACCTGATCAGCAGAGGCAATGAACCGGACGTCAAGTGCACCCATGGCCACCTTTTCTCTCACAAAATGGAAATCCACCTCAATGTGTTAAGTACGAGCATGAAACACCGGATTCGCGGTGAGATACGTGGCACCGAGGTTGTCACACCATAGAACGGGTGCTCGAGACTGCGGAACGTGCAACTCTTTGAGCAGGGACTGTATCCAAGAGGCTTCAGCTGTTCCATTCGCAAGCGCCTTGTATTCAGCTTCAGTGGACGAACGCGAGACCGTCGGCTGTTTCCTTGCACTCCATGAAACGAGGTTTGGTCCAAAAAAGACAGCAAAACCGCCGGTGGATCTTCGGTCATCGATGCACCCAGCCCAATCAGCGTCAGTAAATACACTGATCAAAGTTGATGATGAACGCCTTATGGTCAGACCTGTCTCAACTGTCCCTTTCACAAATCGCAAGATGCGTTTAACAGCTTCCCAGTGCACATCAGTGGGCCTTGACAAGAACTGGCAAACTTTGTTCACGGCGAACGAGAGATCCGGCCGTGTCAAAGTTAAGTACTGAAGAGCTCCCACCGTGCTTCTATACTTGAAAGCTTCATCCTCATTCAGTTTATGTCCAACATCACAACTGAGCTTCTCATGGGTGCACATGGGTGTTGAAACTGCTTTGCAATTCACCATATCAGTACGCTGCAGCAAATCAAGGGCGTATTTTTTCTGAGTAAGAGTCATTCCCCCGGAATTGCGAAGCACTTCAATACCAAGAAAATAATTGAGAGAACCAAGGTCTTTCACAGGGAACGTATCCGAGAGTCGCTGAAGCAGATTATGCAGGGCAGAAGCAGATGAGCTCACGATGACGATGTCATCCACATAGACAAGCATGTAGATGGTGACACCTCGATCAACAAGGATGAACAGAGATGTATCGGCTGCTGACGGATGAAACCCAAGCTGCTGAAGACGCTCACTAAGACGGGCATACCATGCACGAGGGGACTGTTTGAGGCCATACAATGCCTTGTGGAGCTTGCAAACATAGTCCGGCCGTGACGGATCCTGAAAACCGGGGGGCTGCTGCATGTAAGCTTCTTCAGTGAGAACACCGTGAAGGAAAGCATTACTGATGTCCACTTGACGAAAGTGCCAGCCACGAGAAACAGCGAGCGAGAGCACGAGGCGCACGGTGGCAGGTTTGACTACCGGAGAGAATGTTTCCGAGTAATCAAGCCCGTACTGCTGAGTGAAGCCGCGCGCGACGAGCCGTGCTTTGAACTTGTCGAGGGAGCCATCTGCCTTATGCTTCACTTTGAAGACCCATTTGCAGCTTATAACATTTTTGCCGGGAGGCCGAGGCACCAATGACCATGTCTTGTTCTGCTGAAGAGCTTGGAACTCAGATTCCATCGCTGGCCGCCACTGGTCATCGGCAAGGGCGGCACGAAATGAGCAAGGCTCTGCGTGGAACGCGCGACGGCGAGGGTCGTAGCGGATGGTGCCGTCGCTTGGCACCAGCGGCTTGACGATGTTGTCGCGAAGGCGAGTCGTCATCGGATGCAGGGCGCCGGACGGCGCAACTTCAGTATCTGCCGCAGCGTCGAACAACGAGGTCGCCGGCGACGTCGCCGGCGGCGCTGACTCGGGAGTCCCGGTGGAAGAACAGGCCGGGTCAACGTCGGCAGCTTGGTCGGGCGTCAGATGAAGCCGGCTGACAGGAGAAGCCGGGCGGCGTTGTTCATGCGGTGGCACGAGACCGGGCGAGGGCCCGGCTGAAACGTCTGCATGGCCCCCGTCTGCATGGCCCCCGTCTTCATGGCTGCTACGGGGCGTACATGGCGACGTGAACTCCTGATGAGCACCTGCAGGAGACAAAGACGAGCTGCGCGAAGCATCAGACAGCAAGGTAATGTCATAGTTGCGCATGCGATCATCCATTAGAGCCGGCTCGGTGATAGGAAAAAGGGATGGTGGTGTGGAAATAATGGGTGAGGATTTTTGCATCGATGAGCTAGTGGAGAACGGGACCACTTGTTCATCAAAAATGACATCACGGGAAATATAAATGCGACCACTAGAACGATCTAAGCATTTGTAGCCCTTGTGCATGGAACTATATCCCAAGAAAACGCACTGCCGAGACCGGAATTCTAGCTTGCGGTTATTATAAGGGCGCAGGTTTGGCCAACAGGCACAACCGAAAGCACGGAGGAAGGTATAGTCTGGTTTATCGCTAAAGAGACAAGAGACTGGTGTGGAGTTTTGAAGAACTCGAGTGGGCATGCGATTTATGAGATAGCAAGCAGTGAGAAATGCCTCGTCCCAAAAACGAACGGGGAGGGAGGAGTGAGCGAGAAGAGCGATGCCTGTTTCGACGATATGACGATGTTTCCGTTCTGCGATGCCATTTTGTTGTGAGGTGTGAGGGCAAGAAACACGGTGCACAATGCCTTCTTTTTGGAAATAACGAGAGAGACGGCGATACTCGCCGCCCCAATCCGTTTGAACCGTTTTAATTTTTGCATCGAGCATGCGTTCAACATGTTTTTGGAAGGTGTAGAAGGCTTGTTCAACATCGGATTTTCGTTTAAGGAGATAGATCCACGTAAAACGGCTATAGTCATCCAAAAAACTCACATAGTATTTAAAACCACCAACGGAAGTAATAGCAGGACCCCATACATCTGAATGAATAATTTCAAGAGGTGTATAAGTGACATGATTAGAATCTCGAAACGGTAGCTGATGAACTTTTGCGCGTTGACACGCATCACAAACACTAGACTCGGTAGATGGTGCACAAGCAAATTTATTTGACCTAAGAACTGAATCGACGACACTTTTGGACGGATGACCTAATCTTTTATGCCATAAATCTGAAGATAGCCTGATGCTGGAGAGAGCTCGAGGACCGGATATGAGGGACGACTGCTTGTAGCTTGGCACCGGGTAGAGACCATTGCGGCATCTACTTTGAAGAAGAACCGCCTTCGTTGCTCGGTCCTTAAGACGAAAAAGATTAGGATAGAATTCAGCAAAAGCATCATTATCGGAGACAAGTTTGTGCACAGACAAGAGGTGTTTGTTAACGTGTGGAACATGCAGCACGTTACGAAGGTGCAGAGGTTTGGATGAACCGGGAATAGTGGAATGACCAACATGTGCAATAGACATACCTGCTCCGTTGGCTGCATGCACTTTGTCCTTGCCTCCATACTTCTCATGGAAGCTGAGACGGTCCAGGTCGCTCGTCAGGTGGTCGGTAGCGCCAGTGTCTGCATACCAGTCCGTGTCGACGGAGTACGAGCCTGAGCCGGTGTTGGCGACGTTGCCGGAGCGCTCACGCTGCTCTTCTGGCTGGAAGGCGTGGTTGAACCTGTTGCGGCAATGGAGGGCGTCATGGCCAAACTTGGAGCAGACCTGACACTTCAGGTTAGACCGGCCGTTGCCGCGGCCGCGCTGTCCGCGACCACGTCCGCCCTGTTCGCCTTGTCCGCCGCGTGCGCTTTGGCCGCCTTGTCCGCCGCGGTGACCATCAAAGTGGCGCGCAGCAGCGTTTGCCGACGGATGGATGTTGCCGGACGATGCCTGCTGCTCGAGGCGAAGTTCAGCGCTGAGGAAGAAGGCGTAGAAGCTGCTGAGGCTGATGGGGTCGTCGCGTGCCATGATGGACGCGACCAGAGGCTCGAACTCAGGACCTAGTCCGGCGAGTATGTAGCCCAGCACCTCGTCATCGGAGAGCGGCTTGCCGATGGAAGCCATGGCGTCGGCGAAGCCCCGCATCTTGCGGTAGTATTCCGAGGCGGTGAGGTCCTTCTTTTTCAGATTGGAGAGCTGATAGCGCAACTGCATGATACGAGCACGATTTTGTGATGCAAACAACTCATGCAGGGTAGTCCAGACCTGAGCAGAAGTGGTGAGCTGGGTCATCTGCCCGAGGATATCCTCGGTCATGGAGCCGAGGAGCGCGATCATGACGAGCTGGTCATTCTGGTACCAGCGAAGGAACTCCGGGTTGGTGACCTCGACAGCTGCATCGCCGGTGCCCTCTGTGAGGGTCTGCGGCGGCGCTTCCACGGTGCCGGCGACATAGCCGTACAAACCGGTCGAGGCGAGGGCGGGGACGGCCTGAGTCTTCCACAACAGGAAGTTGTCCCGCGTGAGGCGCAGCGTGATGAGGCTGCCGAGTGTGGTGACGGAGATCGGAGCGGAAGAGGAGGAGCCGACGGCAAGGGTGCCGGCGTTGACGGTGGAAAGGGCGCCGGAAGTGCTGGAGAGGGGAGCAGCGGTGGAGCCGGCCATGGTGGACGAGATTGGATCTTATTGCTCTGATACCAAGTTGGAAGTTGGAAGGAATGATTTGCCGTGGTGATGACCACCGGCCTCCTCGTATATTTATACACGTACGTACAAAGGATAAGTACAAGGTTGTTAGGGTTACAACTGATGGCGTGATCTGCCCTTATCTACAGCTAAGCTAACAACCAGAATCTTAACTATACATCACGTTTAACAAACCAGCAGTTACTGCAACTTGCCGCACCAATTGCATTTGCACATTATCAGACAGGCAATGCTGGTGATGTTTAAGATATATCGTGTTCACAGGTGTGAATAACAATGCTTTGTAAAACAAGTAAAACTCTGTCATGACACATTGGATCTCCCAGATAATCACTTGTCCCAATTAAACACTGCACCATAACTAGGACGTACGTATCAGCCTGACGATATAGGCTATCGAATTCACAAGCACTGCACCTCGGAGCAATCCTATACAAATCTGAAGAGTCAAACCAAGCAAATCGAGTCATTTCCTAGAGCCCAAACCAAACCCATGAATCGCGTCCTGCAAATCTCAGGCACCACCCTGACCCACCCAATCCAACAAGGACAAGCGCCGCGCATCCCATCGAGTAGGACGACGGGCTCCGAGCAAGTCACGGACAACCCAAACCTGGAGGCTGGAGCAGCCAAGGCAGGCACGGCGGCCGTACGAACCAAACCCCATGCCCTGGCCGAGCCGAACACGCTCGTACGCGGGCGCGGAGACGCAAACACCGTCCCGAAATCTAGAGATGACGTGATCATGGATGAAACCAGCACGGGGGAACCAGGAACACGGCTACCGTAAGCGCACGGCACGGCCAGGGAGCGCGACGCGCATCACCGAAACGGCAGCCGCCACCCGGGCAAGCAAAGAACGAATGTACTAACATGTGTGGGAGGAAAAGAGCGGAGGCAAGCAACGAACCTTGCGTCCCATGCAGGAGAGCCGCCGCCGCCCCTACTGACGAAGCTTCCCCGCGGCAGGGGCCGACGATTCTCTTGGCTGGGAAAAAGGGAAACAGAAGACGGTGACACGGAACGACGACCGAGATGAAGAGAATCTGGGAGGAGAGGGCGGCGGGATTTCAGAGGCCACGGCGCGGGCGGGCTGGACGAGCAGCGGAGGACGGCATGCGCGTGCGTGCGCCGGGTTGCGGGGAGGAGGACGGCGCGTGAGGCTTTTGGGAGGGTGGTTTGTTCGCTCGCAGTCGAGGCGAGGAGAGGGGTGGAGGCGGAGACGGAGACGGGTAAGCAGGAAAACAGAGGGAGGGGGCGTCGGCCTTTAAAGACGAGAGAGGAGGACGAGGGCGGAGAGAGAAATTGGTGGTGTGTTGAGAACGCTCGCTCTCACGACGACGTCGTGGTGCTTGCTGCAGCCCGCAAGCACAATTTCGTTGAGGAGTCCCTCGCGTGAACTGCTCGCCGTTGGATGCAACTTTGGATCCACGCCGTAGGTTCATCTGACGTGCGTGCGTACACACCATCGGATCAAAGGTAAGAACCGTTTCTGTCGCGACCGCCGGAAAGGGGATGTTTAGGAGATGATCAAAAGAATTAATTGTTGATAAGAAATACACGCCCTACATTAATCATGAGATATATGATCAGGATTTGAGACCGCTGAAAAAAATGCGTTGAATCGGAAGTATGAAAGATGGGTGGGCAGCGAGGGGGCCAGGGGTCACACCCATGAAAACGTAGCGTGTTTTGCATTAATCCCGAGATATATGATATGGGTTCGAGACTAATGCCAAGATCTGTTGCATCGGATGTAAAAGGAGGGAGGTTTGTCGCACCCGCGAGAAAGGATCGTCCACTGCTTATCGGATAGTCGAGACTTTATGATGTATTCATTGTTGGTATGTGATATGCATGTTGTATTAATCACGAGGTATAAGAGGCGGGTTCGAGAGTGGTGCCAAGATCCATTGGATTGGAAGTAAGAGGTGAGGAGGTTTGTCGCATCCAAGAAAAAGGACCATGTATTGCTTATCGGATAGTCGACGCTTTATGATGTGTTCATTGTCGATATGCAATAGGTGTTTTGTATTAGTCACAAGATATACAAAGTGGGTTTCAGGCCGGTGCCAAGATCCATTGGATCGGGAGTAAGAGGTATGGTGGTTTGTCGCACCCAAGGAAAAGGTTCATCCATTGCTTATCCAGAAATTAATATTTATGATGTATTATTTGCGGTACCAACTATGTGTTTTATATTAACCATGAGATATGCATGACCGTTCAACACTAGTGATAAGATGAGGGTTTTACGTGTCGTCGATCCAAAATTTATGATATGCTAATTGTTCATAAGAAATGGCTATGCCACATTAACCGGACAGACAAAAGATGGCTCATGTAGGTTTCACGAATATGAAGCGTCAACTATTTTAGTGGCTACATTAACAAAAAAATGTTTGATAATAATAGTAATTAGATTAACGTTGGGCGTAAGAAGAAAAGGAATATCGGACACCTCCCTTCGCATTTTTTTTCTTGATCTTACGACATCATTTCTTGTTTATCTTATACACTGATTCATGTACTCCGTGATTGCTTCTTGGAAGAAATGTAAGGAAACTTGTACTACCAAATACTAGACTCCTGCTAAGATAATTCAAATGAGAAACCATATTATGGACTTCAAGCAAAATGATCATGAACACCTGGCTCAATCTTGTGAAAGGATGAAAATAATGCTAGAAATTGTCCAACACATGGACTAGATGAATGATTGATGTTGCACGCCTTTTATGTTGGATTAAACCATGTATTCATAAACTTATTAGGTTCAGTTGTAGGACATACATTTATGAACATGTCACAAGCTCAGGCTAAACACTTTTGGACAATATGATAGCAAACTATGCCAATGGCAATACCAAGAGGGCTCCGATTACTAAAAAATAAAGTCGTGTTGAGTAAGTTGACAGTTTAATTAAATGTCAAAGTTGATATGCTTATGTCCATAGTTGCTACCAATAATGCTTCCTAGTACTCTTAATTCCTATTGGTGAACTTATTGAGCAAAATAAAGAACATGTTGGTGTTGATTTTACTGTTAGAAACAATTTCAACAACAATATATATAGGGATAACGTTGAAACAATTATCCTATGTGAAACACATTTGCTCCCTTAGTGGTTTTTGTAAGTGCATCTAGTGCCACCCCTTGTTGGTTTTGGAGTATTGAAGACAAACTTGGTCGAAGGGACTAATGTGTTTGTGAGATTCACAGTGAACACAGGTAGAAGTCCCTATTGATTCGGTTTACCCATCAAAGATGACCCATAAAAATGTATGAAGACATTGAAGACAATGGTGGTTCACGAAGACATTCGTGTTGAAGATAATGGTTCAAGAAGACATTCACTTGAAGCCAATGGAACGTGAAGACTTAGTCTTTTGGTAGTTTCATTTTCTTCTTTCTTGAGTCATAGGAACCACCGCACTGTTAAGTGGGGTCGAGGTAAACGAAGTCAGAAACTGACGTGATGCTCAACCCAAAATCCTATGTCTTTGAGCGAAGACAAATGAGAGAAAACCTCTTCCAGAGTTGGTTGAGTCAGCTTTGCTTGGAGCCCAAGTAAAGTTGTCGCGTGTGTTCAAATTTCGACCGTTGGACACGTGTCAGTTCCCCAATGACCCAGGGTCATTTCGGACAAATCATGTCGGGTTGCCTCCTGGCTATAAATAGCCAACCCCCTCCACCATAAATTGGTGGCTGCTCCGAGTTAGTGCACGGCTTTTGTCATTTGAGAGCAACCCACCTCGAAGCCTTTGAGAGAGAATCCTTGCGAGGACAAAACCCAAAACACTCAGAGCCCAAAGTGATTGAGCATCACTGAAGACATTCTGTTCTGAGTGAATCGAAGACTTATTACACTTGAAGACTGTGATCTTCCAGCCGGTTAGGCGTCTCGTTCTGAGCATCCAAGAGTCATTGTGGATTGCCGGTGAACGAAGTCTGTGAAGGTTTGGAAGTCTACCTTGAAGACTTACCAGAGTGATTAGGCGAGATCTGCGGGTCTTAGCTCAAGGGGAATAAGGTGAAGACATGGTCTTCTGAGTTCAATCTCAGCCTCCCTAACCAGACGTACAACTGTCACAGCAGTTGGAACTGGTGAAACAAATCATTGTCTTCCCCGAGCTCCTGGTTCTATCCTTTCACTTCCTTTACTTACTGTTTAGTACTGTGAAGCCCTTGCATAACTGTCTGTGTTTGAAGATATTCCCTGAAGCCATTCATCTATTTGCCTATTTGTCTTCATGCTTCTTGTGTTTATGTTCAATGCATGCTTGTATGTATGATGCCTATGCCTGTCATATATGTTCATCTTAGTTACTACTGTTGTTAGTTTTCACTGTGCTTCCGCTTGCTTCGAAGACATTGCCTGTTTTCGAAGCCTTTCATAAAAATCGCCTATTCACCCCCTAGTCGATAACTAGCACTTTCAATTGGTATCAGAGCAAGGTGCTCCCTTGTTCTGTGTGATTCGGTCTAACCACCTAGAGTTTTAGCTATGTCGACTGCAGGGATAATCAAGGTTTCCGCTGCGTGCCCCGTCTTCGATGGCACTGACTATCCCTACTGGAAGAATAAGATGCGTATGCATCTTGAAGCCATTGACAACGACCTCTGGTATGTCGTGAAGACTGGTGTTCCCAAAGTCGGTGAAGGTATCACTGCTGCTGATGTGAAGAGGTTCGCGCAACTGGACTCGACCGCCAAGAACATCATCTGTGGTCATTTGACCAAAGGACAGTATGGTCGTGTGAGTGCACTGGAGTCTGCGTAGCTAGTCTGGGACTGGCTCTCCAAGGTCAACGAGGGCGTCTCATCTCAACGAGACTCCCGAATCGATGTTCTTCGCAATCTCTTCAACCGCTTCAAGAGACTCGAGAATGAAAATGTTCAGCTTACCTTCGATCGTCTTACTGATATCACCAATGAGCTTCATGCTCTCGGCGCCACTGACATCACCAAGCATGAAGTTGTGAAGAAGCTATTGAGGTCTCTTGACAGTTTGTTTGACACCTTATCACTGATGATTCAAGAGCGCCCTGATTTCAAGCAATTGGATCCTGCCGATATACTTGAGAGGCTCAATACTCATGAATTCCAGCTATCTGAGAAGAGAGATATCTATGGTCCTAGCTATGGTTCTGATGGTGCCGAAGACATTGGCAGAGAGCTTGCAATGCACGTGAAGAAGTTCCAGAAGTTCACCAAGAAAAACCGCTTTGGAAAGTCTTCAAAGTATGATTCCAAGAAGGCTGAAGCTTCCACTCATGACTACAAGAAGAGAACTTGCCATAAATGCAAGAAGCCAGGCCACTACATGACATAATGTCCTCAATGGGAAAAGGAATCAAAGAAGAAGAAGAGCAAGGACTCTGACTCTGATGAGAAGAAGAAGAAACACTCAAAGTCTCATCAAAGTCTTCATCACACAAAAGAAGTTCCTCCAGCAAAGCTTGTGCATTCATCAGCAAGGAAATGGATTCAGAGGAGGAGTCTGCTTCAGAGGAGGTGGTGGAGGAGTCAGAGGAGGAGTCAGATTCAGGCGTGGCAAGCCTCGCTTTGGCTTCAGCATTCGTCGCCAAGTCCATCTTCAGCACTGAAGACAATGGTTACGTCACCGACACTAAGGACGATGATGACGACGACTCTGTTCCTGCCCACTGCTTCATGGCAAGAGGCGCTAAGGTAACATCTCACGCTGCCTACTTTGAAACCTCAAGTGAAGATGACTCTGAATGTGAATCCAAACCTAGCTACAAGACACTTGCTAAAATTGCAACTGAGCAACAAACTGCTATGGAAAAGATTCAAAAACTGCTAGACAAAAGCGATGATCTGTTGGACGAGGAAATGAATCGAAGTCAATCCTTAATTGAAGACATAAAAAATCTTCAAGTTAAGTATGACGAGCTTCTAAGTCGTCATGATACCCTCTCATCTGATCATGAGAAGCTCTCCTATGAATATCTTCAAAGGAAGCAAGAGCTTGAGAAGCTGAGAGCGTCTCATGATGATCTTCGAACTGAAAACGATTCACTACTCGCTCAACAGATCAGTACCGCTCAGGATGAATTTGTGCCACCTTGCTTGAAATGCCTTGAGCGTGATAACGCTAATTCTTCTGCTGAATGTTCCACTGGTTCTGAATCTACAATATCTTCAACTGTTGATGTGGCCACTAACCCCTCATCTGAGGATGCCACTGCTCTTACTGATGAGAATGCCAGGTTGAAGACATTGCTTGAGACTGGCATGTATAAGAGTCTCAAAGGGCATCAGACTCTTTGTGATGTCCACAAGAAACAGATCCTGAACAGGAACCCTTGGAAAGAGGGCATTGGCTTCGAAAGAAACATGAATGTTGATGGTACATATTGGAAGCCTGGGCAGTACCCCAAAACCACTTGGGTTGCTGCAACAGGCCCCCCAATAGACCCATCCACATTATCTGGCTATACCTGTGCTAACCCCATCATCATTGATGAGTCCTTCGACTCAAACTATAAACTGTTCAAAAATCAGGATGGTGAAGTGTTTGCCAGGTTTATTGGAATTAACTGCAGGAATGGTTCTCCCATGAAGAGGATCTGGGTTCCTAAAAGTCTTCTGGAAAGGCTTCCCGTGAATGTCATCATGACACCACCCGGGAAGAAGACAAACCCCAGAGTGTCGGTGTAAAAACCGGCAGACCTCGGGGTAGGGGGTCCCGAGCTGTGGATCTCGGACAGATGGTAACAGGAACAGGGAGACGATGTTTACCCAGGTTTGGGCCCTCTTGATGGAGGTAAAACCCTACGTCCTGCTCTTGTTTATATTGATGGAGAAGTATCAAGTACAAAGTTGATCTACCTCGAGATCATATGATCTAGTCCTAAGGCTAGGTGAATGAGATTGTGTTCAGGTCCCCTCTACGGGCTAAACCCTTCGGCTTATGTACACGCCGGATAGGGTATCTAGGATTACAAGGTCGGTATCTAGGCATGGAGGCGGCAGGAGGAGTCTTGGAGTACACGCCAAGTCTTTGGTAGATGCGGTCTTGACCTCTTCTCCTGCATGTATCTTCCGGAGTCCACCTTGACAAGAATGAGAGCCCACTCATCCGGCCCGAGGAATACGAGCCGACTAGGTTAGTACCCCCTGAAATGGCCTCCGACGCCGAGGATGGCACTCTTGGACTTCGGTTCCGGAGTCTTTGGCTCGGCAGGCAAGTTCCGTACATGATCTCCTCAGCTTATCTTCAAACAGACCTCGGAAAGATTGACAATTCCGCCGAGTGGGCCCAGCCCCGCCACGCGTGGCCTCAGCTTTTTGATCTTTGGGGAACCGTGTCTTACGGGGAAGTGGGTCAGCTTTATGGCGAAACGTCGAAGCGTCTGCCTACTCCCCCTTTTTATTCATGAGTCGGACGTGCGGATTTATCACAAACCCCCAATCCTTCTTTCAAGCAAACTGCACAAGCGCTCCCCTTCCTCCCAAGTCCATCCTTGAGGGTTTCCCATGGCGAGCGACGCAGGTTCTTCGAGGCGCCCTCATGGCCCCGTCAGGGGCGATTGGGGCAGTTGCGCCATCTCGCGCCTCCAACTGGAGCGCCTGGCCAGGCAAGGGTACCTGCCAGATTCAGATCTGATAGCGACCCGCCCGGGTTTAACATCCATCAACGGGCAGGTACACGCAGAGAATTTCCCCTCCCCTCAAAAGGATGAACGGGTATGCTTCGTCTCCTTCCTGTTGCGCGGTTTAGGATTTCTGATTCACCCTTTCCTCCGAGGCCTGCTAGAGTTTTACGGGCTGCAGCTCCATCACCTTACCCCCAACTCGATTCTGCACATTGCGGGGTACGTCGCCCTATGCGAGATGCATCTCGGGTGTGAAGCGCACTTCGGACTCTGGAGGAGGTATTTCTGCGTAGTGCCCTGTTCCTCCCCCGTAAGGCTTTACGAGGTTGGAGCGGCCGAAGTCTGTCGAATCGAGGGGACGGAATACCCGCCAGGCACACCTCGGGAGGATACCGACGTCTGGCCAACGGAGTGGTTCTATATACACGACGTCCCCCTCCCAGACCCAGTTTGGCCAGAGCTTCCCCCTTTCTCTTCGGAGCCCCCGAAGAGGCGATATAGCTGGAGGCCACAGGGTATGGTCCCAGAAGGTGGTGCCGAGGTGACCGAGCTGGCCGCCAAGGTGAAGCAACTGGTAAGGACATGCCTTACCATAATAGATATAATGGCCACGACGATAGACCGAAGAGTCCAACCACTCCGGCTATGCCCTCACCCGTTGTGTGCATACAACGGGACCGAAGACTGCTCTCGATCGATCCGGCAAAGTTTCTTTGACCAAGCGGCCTTCGGGACAGTGATGGCCGGTATCTACCAAGGAACAGCGGAGGACTTCGCCCGACGTCAATTCCGGGATGGGCTGTCCTACTACAATCCAGCTGACATAGTGAGTCCTCCTGCCCCTTTATTGTGCCTACCCGAGTTGTTTTGATAGCCAGTCCATTTGATCGATCTTTTTATTAATTTTGAGCAAAGATGGAGGCATCAGGTGGAGGCTCTAAACAGCCCGGCGCCCGAGCCGAAAACACGCCAATGAGCGGAAGACCCCCTCTTTCATGAGGACGAGGATCTGGCCCTCATTTATGAGGGGAGGAAATTTTATATGGAGTGCCTTGACGGCTCCAAGGTAGCCGTCACCCTGGACGCACCGGGGACGAGGCCAGCTTCATCGGTAACACCCTCTTCCTCTAATCGAAAGCGAGCCCCTCGTCCCCAAGCCCCTGCTCCCCTGACTTCTCCTCCGAAGGGACGGCATTCGAAACGTTCGCGCGGAGAGACGGCTCCTCAAGGGAACCGCCCGCAGGAGGCGGAGGAAGCTCCGGCCGAGGTCATGGAAACGGGCGAAAGTGCTCCCTCAATTACCAGGTGACTTATGATTGCTGCATTTTGCTGAAACGTCGTCTCAAGCTCTGACCCTTTTTGATCATTTTGTAGGCGGCCTTCTTCCGTCGTGGCGGCGAGCACGAGGGCCAAGGGGGCGGCAACTTCAAACAGGGAAGCAGAAGCGCGCCCAACTTCGGGAGCCCCTCCTGAAGTCCCCCAGCCCGAGGACTTCGAGACCAGCTCGGCTACTGTCGGCGTACGACACCTATGGGATCGAGGGGATCCCTTTACGGTTCGGCGGGGGAAAAGATTTGCACAAAGAGCGGATCCAACGATCAACGCGGGGATCTTTTACCCAGGTTCGGGCCGCTGAGAAGCGTAAAACCCTACTCCTGCTGTTGTTTATTGTGGATGTTCTTCAGCTCAAGTACACGGAGCGCTTGCAATGAACAGTACGTTCAAGAAGCAGCTACGCATGCAGAATGGGCCAGAAGGTCCTCCCTCCTGTAGCTCCGCCTTGGGCCTCCTTTTATACGTCCAAAGGGGTCACCAACAGTGGCGGATGGGAGTACAAGAGGTGTAAAGTTGCTACAGTGTTACATGATTACCACTGACGGATTAGGACAAACGCATTAAATGCGTCCCATAGGTGTCCCTAACTTTCTTGGGGACGGAAAAAGGACCCGTCCCATCAGCACCGCTTAACCCCATCCGCGGTCAGTGCCATGACACGCAACCAGGAGGACAAGCCCTAAACGACGGACTGGTCGCTGCGCTGGAGCGGTGGCAGTACGGTGGGATCTTGCCGGGTGCGAAGCCTTGCCGGGCCTTTGCAAGTCTTCCCGGCAGGGCTCTTGCCGGGAACCCAGCCTTTAGTCTTCTGTCTTTTGGTCATCGGCTTGAACGCCTTCTTGATAATCTAGCATTTGTTTCCAGCTGTTCTCCGGTAGGCCTTGCCGCTGGTATGGCTACAACCGTCCGTGCACAAGTATGGGGTACTAAAGGACCCAAACTTTAGTACACCGACAGGAGCCCCCGGGCCTAGGCCATACACGGGTGCGAGGCGTTGTTGGGCTAGGCCCAAACAGTGCACGGGCACGCGTGGCAGAAGTTAACTGTCGCAATCTTCTTATTTAATGCGCCCCCCACGACGCACGTAAAATGCGGGACGTGGGATACGTGCGCGGAACGGCCGCAGTAGTGCGCCCATAAAAATGTATCCACATTAATTAGTAAAGAGGCAGCCTCCGCTCCTTCCTCATAAAAGGGAATCCGTAGGGGCACTGCTCATTTACCTCTCGCCATTTCCAATCTGGAACCACCATCGCCTTCATCCTCGAGCCTGAAGCGGAGCCTCTCCCATTCATCCGCCATTTCCACGCCCTTATCAGCCCCGGCCTCCGCTTCCACAGTCGCCATGCCGCCCAAAGCAGGCAAGGGCGAAGCGGCGAAAGCCGCCGACTCGGATGCAGAGATGGAGAAGATCGAGCTGGTGGAGATGCGGAAGGAAAACGCCGTCTTTGCCCCGACGCTCGACAAGCGCGCTCTGGTTGAGCGGTACATGTGCATGTGGGGGAAGGAGACGAAGGCTCACCCCGCGACTTGCGTGCTTCCAGCTTCCGTCAAGGGTGGCCCAGATAAATTCCCCTTCTTCGCTGCTTACTTTTACTACGGGCTCTGCCCTCCGTTTTCGGATTTCTTCATCGACATCATGTATACATACGGCTTCCGCCTCTTGAATTTCACGCCGAATGCCGTGACATACATGTCAGTCTTTGCTCGCCTTTGTGAAAATTTCGCCGGAGTAGCACCCTGCACAGCCCTCTTCCGCCATTACTTTGTTCCCCGTATCGAGACGGGAGACGCCCTTTCTGGTTCTATCACTTGGATTCCAAGGGCATGGAATAAGGATATATACCCAGACGGTCTCTACCGCAAGAAGTGGGATGAATGGCGGGCCGAGTGGTGCTGGATTCAGGAGAAAGATCCTCAGCCGTTCTGTGTGCCCCGGCAAACGAAAGTGGTCCGCGGCAAGGACTGGAGCAGCCTCGACCCTGAGGATGAGAAGCTCGCAATCGCAGTTACCAGGATCCACCGTCTCAAGGTTGCCGGGCTCACAATAGAAATGGTCGGCGCTGATTTCCTTCGCCGCCGTATCGCCCCCCTGCAGAATAAAGGGAGACCAGCCTGGGATTTCAAGAATGCAGCAGATATCATGAGGCTGCGCCCTGGTCTGAACAACAACTTGACGGTCTTGCAGCACATAGCCCTCTGCCACAAACTATTCAGGCCTGACGGAAAGTTTGAGTTGCCGGCTGGCGTAGTTCCCCTGTGCAACAACTCTGCCTTGAGCTCAATCATCACCATGATGCCGGTGTGTAATGCCCACGGCCTTGATGGAAATTGGGAAGAGCCATCCTCAGAGCGCGCACATGAGTTCTTTGATAGCCTGATGGAGAAAGCCATCCGGGAAGAGCCAAACCTTATCCGCCCCACCACTGATGACGAAGTGGCTTACATCGCCAGCAGGGCGGAAGAGGCGAACCTGGCCGCGGAGGCCGGCAACTTTGGCTTCACGGAAGAGGAAACCGGCGAAGAAGGAATAATGCTAGAGGGGACCCTTGCCGAGCAAGGTGACGCTGCCGGGGAACAGAGCGGCATGGATGCCGGGAACTCTCCTGTCGAAGACACAGCCGAGGAGCAGCTGCACGAGGAGCCCCCAGCTCCAGAGAAGAAGAAGCGTGTTCTTCGAAAAGCAGTCTCTGGCGTCTCAACACGTCAGCCTCCCTCGAGCTGTGAGGGCTCTGGCAAGGGGGCGGCCGGCAAGACTGCGCAGCGGCAAGAAGCCCAACAGCAACCCATGCGACGTACGACACGCTCGACCGCGGCAACAATGGGTGCGGCGGGGGCATCCCATACGATGGCACCGGTGGCTGGAGCAGCAGGATCACATCAACCTACTGCTTCTGCTGCAGCCAAGCGTCCCAGGACCCCTTCTCCCCCCCCTCGCACGGACATTGTAGAGGAGGTTGATTTTGACATCTCCTCTTTTAGTCCGGAAAGAGAAGAGTAAGGGCCCTTGCCGCATCTTTTAGCTTCTGAGTTCATGGTTTCACTTTAACTCATTTGTTTTGCTTTGGCCTGTCTCCGCAGAGATACGGAAACGTTGGCGCAAAGGATGGCGAAGAAGGCGAAGACTTCAACGGGTGACGAGCCTTCGGCAAGCACCGTAGGTGCGCCAGAGCCCATCATCATCAGCCCGGAGCCCAGCCCTCAACGCAGCCTCCAACCCAGCCCCCAGCGTGAGCCCACTACTCATTTTCCGCTGGCGAGCGTTGGGGAGAATATCTTCACTACTGACATCACCGGGCTTGTAGGAGAAGAACGGCAACAAGGAGAGCCACTGGAGGCCGCCCCTGACGTGCCGCCTCCGTCAACCACGCCGCCCAGAGATGAACCTTCGGCAAGGGCCTCCACTGGCGAGCCCATTCGCGTTGAAGAGGATCTGGCAAGCACGGTCACTGGCAATCCTACATCGGCAACCAACGTTGCCGAGAAAGGAGAAGCCACCTCTCAACAGCTCGACACAGGTAAACTGCTCGCCTTGGTGCACTTGTCATTCTTTCCTTAATTTTGTCTTCTTGAACTTCAACCTTGATCTCATCTTGTTTCCTTTCCTGGTCTTCAGATCTCCCTTCGGTGGGACAAATGGATGTTGATGTTGCCATCGAAGAGACCGCCAAGGATGCTGCCGCCGAAGCCGACAGGATCGCGGCTGCCGAGGCCGCCAAGGCCGCACAGGAAGAAACCGCCAAGGGATCTGCTGAGGGGGCCGGCAAGGAGTCCGGCGACCACACTGACGACAGTCCTACCGCAGGAGCGCCTGGCGCTACACCGGTCGTGGAGCCCCCAGTTGTTGGCGAGGCGGTTGTCGAGGATCAACCGTCAACATCCGACGCCCCCCCGTCAAGCAGATACCTTAAGGTTGGCGACAACCTGTTCATCAGCATACCAGGGACGGCAAGCATTGGGGTGCCAACTGAAGGAGAAATCTTTGACGAAGATGTCATCGCCGCCGCTGGGCTCAAGATCAGCGATGAGCCACGCGCTAGCAGCAGCGGGTCCAGGGAAGAACAGCTCCTCCAAGTCACGAGCGACAACTTCCAAAAGCTCCAGGCGCTTCACCGCACCCGAAAGGAGAGGTTGGACTCCAGGGCGGCAGTTGTCGAAGCAGCAGAGGCGGATTTCCAGAAGCGCGTCGAGGAGACGCAAGTCTGGTATGCCGAGGCCTTCCAGGAGCTGACGGCTGGGTGAGAGCAGCTGAACCAAAGTTGGAATGAGCTCCTCTTAAAGCAGGCCGACACTGAGAAGGCGCAGGAGGAGGCCGCGCAGCAGGCCGCTGCAGAGGAAGCTCGCCTAACGGAACGCCGCGTTGGGCTTGATGCTCATGAAGAGGACCTTGCTGCTCGCGAGGAGGCGCTTGCCGCCAAGCTCCGCAGCAAGGACAAAGAGATCGAGAAGCTTGTTGCGCAGCGAACCCAGGAGCTGGAGCAGAGACACAAGGAAACGCTCAAAGCTCTGGCCGTGGATCACGCCGGCAAACTCAAGGAAGCCATCGATGCTGCCAAAGCTACAGAGGCCGCCAAGAACGAGCTGGGCGATCAAGTGAAGAGGCTGGAAGCAGATCTTGAAGGCCACGGCAAGGAGATCTCAATGCTCAAAGCCGACAGAGAGAAGACTCTCTTCATCCTAGCGAAGATGCAAGCCGCCATGTCCGACAAGACCAAGGAGCTCTCCTCAGCCAACGAATCCATTGCTGATCTGAAACTGAAGCTGGCGACGCTGGAGGATTCCCTTGAGAACGGCAAGGCTTGCGAGAGGGCTTTGATGAAAGACCTCTAGAGCGAGAAGAGCCTGCTCAACAGCGTTGCCGCCACTTATAATGATTTTGAGAGAGGCGTGAAGATCTGGACTGAGCGCCTTGTCGACGTCGCGGAAAAGCTTGCCGCGGAACTGTCCACCATGGGCTTGGATAACTTCAACTACTCTTCTGACGAGAGGGTGTCTCCGAGCGCCAAGATGACCATGTTCTTCGAGGGTGTCGTTGATGCCCTCAAGCTGCTCCAGTCTAACCGAGAGAGCCAACTGGCCAACGAATCTCGCAAGCTCTGCCGGGCCGTCCTCCGCAAGGTACTCGTCAAAGTGGTGCACAAGAACCCTGGCGTCAACCTCACCAACGTTCTTGCTAGCTTGCCGAAGGATGTAGACCTCAAGGCACTTGAAGAGCTTGTCGCGCCCATCGTCGACCGAGTGAGCCAAGTCAAGAGGGTCGAAGGCCAGCGCAGAGACTAGCCGCTTCGCTCCATTTTGTCGCCACCATTCCATGTAAAAGACAGTTTTATCTTAAGTTAAGATCGTGGTGACTATCAATGTAATATAACTTGCTATGTTTTGGATGAATGTATGCTATTTTCCTTGTCTGATTCCTTTCTGTATGGTCCTTACCCTACGCTCATTGGTAACTTGCCGGTGCGCGCACCCTTGCCGCGAGCGCTTTGAGGAACGGATCCTTAGCAGCCTGCTGGAGGTGTCGCTGCCGGCAAGATACCTTGACGTTTTTAGTGCAGCCACTTAATCTGTTGAGCGGACTCGAAACAAAGTAAGGGCGCAGCCAATCACGACAAGGTTCCTTCGCGTGTAGGTTTTCCATACAAAAGCCGGAGTCGTTCAAGGAAAATAAGCCTACAACAACAAAAATTTGCTTAAAAGTTTTGCAACTTAGCTTTTCGTTGTTGTGTTCCTTATTGCAAGATGTCAACTTGAACATCGCCTGTCGGTATCCATATCATCATTCCTTCCCCCCCGGCAAACTTGTATGCGAGGGAACCTTCTGTTCTTTGAGAAAAAGAAAGAAGAGAAAATAGAGATATGGAACCTTGGCAGTTCGTTAGTGCTTACCGGAAGCAGGTGTACTACAATATCTCAGATAAGCATGCATATAAAATGACATGAAAATCGACAAGAATTGTAAAACACTTAAGTTTATTCAACTGTGCACAGGGTCTGCGCCTGGCTTTGTACAAAGGATCATATGCCTTGCCGGCAAGACTTGTACAAAAGGTGGTTGCCGGGGGACCCGGCAACCGCGCCTTATGGGTAGAACTTACGAAGGTGTTCGATATTCCAGGAATTGCTTACTGGAATGCCATCTTCGGTTTCCAAGCAGACTGCGCCGGGCCTGGTGACTCGTACTACCCGATAAGGGCCTTCCCACTTCGGCGTCAACTTGTTGGAATTCTTGGTCGACTGAACGCGCAGAAGAACAAGGTCGCCTTCCTCAAGGCTTCGGGCATGAACCTTGCGGCTATGATAGCTGCGCAAGGCTTGCTGGTAGCGTGCAGCTCGCACAGCAGCCCGAAGACGATCTTCCTCAAGGAGCGTGGCGTCATCTTGGCGCAGCTGCTCTTGCTCGAGCTCATCATAAGCGAGCACTCGAGGTGACCCGTATATGAGTTCCATGGGGAGAACTGCTTCTGCCCCGTAAACCAGGGAGAAGGGGGTCTGGCCAGTAGCTCGATTTGGTGTCGTTCTGATTGACCAAAGAACCGCCGGCAGCTCATCAATCCAGCGTCTTCCGCACTTGCGCAGCTTGTCGAAAGTTCTTGTTCTGAGACCTCGCAGCACTTCAGCATTTGCCCTCTCCGCTTGGCCGTTGCTTCTCGGGTGAGCAACAGAGGCAAAACAGATTCTGCCGCCAAGGTCTTGGACATACTGCATGAAGGTGCGGCTCGTGAACTGCGTGCCATTGTCGGTGATGATCCTGTTTGGCACACCAAAACGGCACACTATTCCCTTGAAGAACTTGACGGCTGACTGTGCTGTCACCTTTCTCACCGCTTCCACTTCCGGCCACTTCGTGAACTTGTCGATGGCAACGTACAAGTACTCGAAGCCCCCGGCAGCGTGGGGAAAGGGGCCCAATATGTCGAGCCCCCAGACCGAAAATGGCCAGGAAAGAGGGATTGTTTGAAGAGCTTGAGCTGGCTGATGCAATTGCTTTGAATGGAACTGGCACGCTTCACACTTGGTTACTAGTGCAGTTGCATCCTGGAGAGCAGTGGGCCAGAAGAAACCTTGCCGGAATGCCTTGCCGACAATAGCTCTTGAGCCTATGTGGGAGCCACATATGCCTCCATGTATCTCTGCCAACAGCTCCAGTCCATCCTCCCGAGGAATGCACTTCAATTTCACACCGTTCGGTCTCTTTCTGTACAGGACGTCATCGATGAACTGGTACATACTAGATTGACGGGCTACTTTCTCCGCTTCTTCCTGTTCTTCAGGGAGTTCTCCTGTTTGAAGGAACTGGACGATGTGCTGTGCCCATGTTGGAGCCTGTGGCTCGACAACTAGGACCAAAGGCATATCTTCGGCCGCGGGAGCGCTTGCTTCGGCGGCAAGAACCTGAGGTTCTGCGCTAGGCTGCTGCTCACCGGCAACTGTGTCGTTCCCGGCAACTTCCTTGCCGGCGGCTTCTGGAAGCTCTGCCAGAAAGTACTGGCCGGAACTCAACTTCCTTCTCTTGTCTTGCCTCGTCGATGGTGTTACGGATGGCTGAGTTAAGTGGAGCACAAAAGTTCCCGGTTCCACAGGTAACTTGAGGGCAGCACGCTTTGACAGGTCATCGGCAATGTTGTTCTCTGCTCAAGGAACATGCTCTGTTTGCAACCCGTCAAAACGCTCTTCCAACTTTCTCACTTCATCTACATATGCTTCCAATAACGGGCTCTGATAATCTTTGTTGACTTGCCTAACGACAAGCTGTGAGTCACCTCTGACGATGAGCTTCTTGATCCCGAGGTCTGCCATGATCCTGAGACCGGCAAGCAGCCCTTCATATTCTGCACTGTTGTTTGTTGATCTCTCCCGGGGAAAGTGCATCTGAATTACATACTTGAGGTGCTCTCTGGTGGGTGCGACAAGCAGCACGCCAGCACCGGCGCCTTGCAGCGAAAAAGCCCCATCAAAGTACATAATCTATACTCGATCTGTTTCCTTGCCGGGGACGGTTGTTTCTTGAATTTCTTCGTCTGGTGTCGGTGTCCATTCTGCAATGAACTCTGCCAAGGCTCTGCTCTGAATAGTTGAAGTGCTTTCAAATTTGAGACCAAAGCTTGACAGTTCCAACGCCCACTCCACAATCCTGCCAGTCGCATCTGGATTTCGTAAAATCCGCTGCAACGGGAAGCGAGTGACGACGGTGATTTCATGTACTTGGAAATAATGGCACAGCTTCCTTGAGGCCATGAGAAGGCCAAAGAGCAACTTCTGCACACCAGAATATCTTGACCTAGCCCCCTGCAACAGGGAGCTGACAAAATAGACCGGGCGCTGCACCATCTTCTTTTTCTGCGTTGCTTCATTCGACTGCGCGGATCCTGCCTTGTCGGCACCAGACTCTGCCGGGGAGAATTCCGGCTTGTCGCTTGACGGGCTTGCCGCTGCCGCTGCTTCTTCGTCGACTTCTCTCTGCACCACTAATGCAGCACTAACCACTTAATTCGTTGCCGCTAGATATAGCAGCAACGGCTCTTGTGGTTTAGGCGCAACTAGTGTTGGCGGAGAGGAGAGGTACCTCTTCAAATCCTGCAGCGCTGCCTCCGCTTCCGGAGTCCATTTCATTGGACCGGCCTTCTTCAAGATTTTGAAGAAAGGCAGGGTGCGCTCAGCGGATTTGGAGATGAACCTGCTTAGAGCAGCAACGCAGCCGGCAAGTCGGCGCACATCTTTGACACGTCTTGGCGCTTCAATCTGCTCAATTGCCTTGATCTTGTCGGGATTAGCTTCAATTCCACGTTGAGACACAAAGAACCCGAGAAGCTTGCCGGATGGAACGCCAAACACACACTTCTCAGGATTGAGCTTCAGATTGATCCTGCGCAGATTTGCAAACGTCTCTTCTAGATCTTGTACGAGCGTTGCTTTGTCCTTGGTTTTAACCACTATGTCATCCATATAAGCTTCCATATTTCTATGTAGCTGGGGCTCAAAACCAATCTGGACCGCTCTTGCGAATGTTGAACCAACACTTTTCAACCCGAAAGGCATACGTATGAAGCAATACGTGCCACATGGGGTGATAAATGCGGTTTTCTCTTCATCTTCCTTCGACATGAAAATCTGATGGTACCCTGAATAAGCATCAAGAAATGACAGCAAATCTCAGCCAGCAGTGGAGTCTACAATCTGGTCGATGCGCGGCAAGGGAAAAGGATCTTTTGGACAGGCTTTATTGATATCTGTATAGTCAATACATAGCCTCCATTTTCCATTCGCCTTGCGCACTACAACTGGATTGGCCAACCATGTTGGATGGAGCACTCCTCTGACTAAACCTGCCGCTTCTAGCTTCTTGATTTCTTCGGCAATAAATTCTTGCCGCCCCAAAGCTTGCTTCCTAACCTTCTGCTTGACGGGCCGCGCATGAGGACAGACAGCAAGGTGGTGCTCGATTACCTCCCTGGGAACACCGGGGATATCAGATGGTTGCCATGCAAACACATCGATATTCGCCCGCAGGAAGGCAATGAGCGCGCTTTCCTATTTGTCATCAAGGGTGGAACTTATGGTGAAAGTTCCTCCCGTACCATCCTCCTTGGCGGGCACCTTCTTGGGTGCTGGTGGAGCTGCCTTGGATTTCTTGCTCTTGCCGGTGGAGCTCTCTGGCACATCCTCAACGGGAGCGCAGCACTCCGAGGGGGTGCGCTTGCTGGAGTGTGTGCTAGAGGTCTTGCCGGTCTTCTTCCCCCCGGGAGCTTCGGCGGCAAGAGCAAGTGCCTTGGCGGCAGGTGCTGCAACTGCCTCCCGGTAGAGTTGGTCGGTGCAGATAAGCGCATCCTTCTTGTCGGAGTTGATAGTGATGACGCTCATCGGCCCGGGCATCTTCAATGTATTATAGGCGTAGTGTGATGCCGCCATAAATTTAGCCAGCGCCGGGCGACCAAGTATCCCATTATATGGTAATGGAATCTTGGCGACATCGAAGACGATCTTCTCTGTCCTGTAGTTCAGCTCACTACCAAATGTTACTGGTAGCGTGATCTTGCCCTTCGGCTGGCTCCTTCCCGGATTGATCCCTTGAAACGTGCTCGTCTCCTCGAGATCTTCGTCTGGAATTTGCAACCTCTTGATCACGTCAGGCGAGATCAAGTTCAAACTGGCCCCACCGTCAACTAACATCTTTGTCACCTTGAGGTTGCGGATTGTTGGTGAAACCAACAATGGCAAACACCCGACCGCAGTTGTGCGATCAGGGTGATCCTCGGCGTCAAAGATGATAGGCGTGTGGGACCACTTTAATGGTTTCCGGGCATCGATTGATGGCTCTGCCGCATTGATCTCGCGCGCCCACTGTTTGAGTCGGTGGTGAGAAGAATGCAATGAGGCGCCTCCGTCAACGCACATGGCTTCTGTGGCTTTCTGGAACTCGTGCTCGCTGGACTCGTCGCCGTCTTCATCATCATCATCACCCCCCTGCTCCTTGTCGCGGCCTCGAGCGGGCCTCTCCTTCTGTTGCTTGGCCTTGCCGCGGCGACCTCCTCGACCACTGCGTTTCTTGCCAGACCCCTCAGCACCATCCTGGGCCTTCTCCTTGTCTCGCCTCTCATACTCGGCTTTCTGCTTCTCGACAAGCTGTTCAACTTGCCGGCCGTTTTGGAGGTCGTGACCCTTGGTGCGATGGATCTTGCAGTACTGCTTGTCGGAGCCCTCCAGCTTGTCGGCAGCCGCCAAGGCCTGACATGCGGCACACGCGGCAACCTCTTTGCCGGGGCCATCAGTCTTGACCTTCTTGGCGGTGCCGGGGTTGTCGGACCCCTCGACGGCAAGCACGGCCTTGCCCTTACGCTTCCTGTTCCGCCGTCGGCCTTTCTTCGTTGAGGTGGTGGCGTCTTCGGCTTCAGAGTCGAGCTCTGCGCCAGCATCCTCACCGGGGAGTCTCCTTCCCTCCTCGGCCCGAGCACATCGGTCAGCCAGAGCATAGAGCTCGGCGACATCCCTGACTTTGTTCATCGCCAGCTCTTCCCGCATTTTACGGTTGCGCACGTTCTGATGAAATGCGCTAATAACAGCGACAGGATGAACGTCTGGGATGTTGTGATGTATACGGCTGAATCTCTGTATATACTTGCGCAAGGTTTCGCCCTCTTTCTGGGGGATGAGATGTTGATCACTCTCCTGGCCAGGAGCCTGGTGGCCTCCAGTAAAGGCGCCAACAAACTCATGACACAGATCTGCCCAGGAGGAGATGGATTCTCCGGCAGATGCATCAACCACGACCGGACATTAGGCTTAAGCACCAACGGGAAGTAGTTGGCGAATATCTTGTCGTCTCGAGCTCCGGCAGCTTGCACCGCAATGGTGTAGACGCTCAGGAACTCTGACGGGTGAGTCTTGCCGTCGTATTTCTCCAGCACCTCCGGCTTGAAAGTTCAGGAGTTGGGCCACTGGACTCGCCGCAGCTCACGAGTAAAAGCTGGACAACCCACCTCGTAAGGCAAGTTACCAGAATACCCCGGCGCAGGCTCGTCGACAGTGGGTCCCACGCTCCTGTCGGATTGACGGCGCGCTTCCCGCCGCCGCTCGATGGTAGTTCGAGCGTCCTCCTTGTGCCGTTCCCGAAGAACTAGACGTTGATCGCGGCGAACCCGCGGATCAGACGACGCCGTGGAGTCGTCATCACGGGCGTCGATCCGCCGAGTTAGCGACCGCTCTTGTCGTAGTGGAGGGGAACGCATCGTAGTCGTACCACCTCCGGTCTTCTCGCCACCAGCACGCACTGGCTCAGTGGACTGCCGCCGCGAAGGCTCCACCTGTTGTGGCCTGTCGTCGTTAGCCAAGCCGATGAGGCTTTGGATAGCGGATCTCCATTCATCTAGCTTCTCCGCAGCGGGAGGGAAGTCTAGGAGCAGTTGAGCTCGCGCCAACGCTTCTGCCGGTGTAGGCGGTGGCGAAAGGTGCGAAGAACGTGAGGTGCTCTGACTCCTAACTGAGTTAGAAGGAGCTCCATCACGGCCTTGCGAACGCGCCCTGCTTCCGCCGGCATGTTGGCGTGGATCTTGGCCCCGCGCATCTTGGGAGTGATGCGCATGGGTTTTTCCATGGGAGCGCCTGGAACCACCGACATCGCGGCGCTGTCCATCGCGCGCAACCTGAGGAGGCCGCGACGCGTGCGCTGGCGTGGGTGTCTTGGAAGGCGCCGTCCCGTCCTTGGAGTTCGCTGCGTCACCCGTGGGTAGCACAGCTCCGTCCTTAGACCCGGCAGCGCCGTTGCGAACGACGCCGCTCGCCTGGCTCTGGTCGCCAGAACATCGTGGAGGCTCAAGACCTCCACCTCCTCCACCAGCACCCACACCATCGCCCGTCTATGTAGGTACGGGTAGGCCGGACGTGGATGGATCCACCGCTGTCGCACCCTTCTTCTTGGGAGCCATGGCGATGAAAATGATCAAGAACTGGCGCACTGACCGCTAGATCGGGTTCGCGCAATCCTTTCCCCTACCTGGCGCGCCAAAGATGTCGGCGTACGACACCTATGGTATCGAGGGGATCCCTTTACGGTTCGGCGGGGGAAAAGATTTGTACAAAGAGCGGATCCAATGATCAACGGCGGGATCTTTTACCCAGGTTCGGGCCGCTAAGAAGCGTAAAACCCTACTCCTGCTGTTGTTTATTGTGGATGTTCTTCAGCTCAAGTACACGGAGCGCTTGCGATGAATAGTACGTTCAAGAAGCAGCTACGCATGCAGAATGGGCCAGAAGGTCCTCCCTCCTGTAGCTCCGCCTTGGGCCTCCTTTTATACGTCTAAAGGGGTCACCAACAGTGGCGGATGGGAGTACAAGAGGTGTAAAGTTGCTACAGTGTTACATGATTACCACTGACGGATTAGGACAAACGCATTAAATGCCTCCCATAGGTGTCCCTAACTTTCTTGGGGACGGAAAAAGGACCCGTCCCATCAGCACCGCTTAACCCCATCCGCGGTCAGTGCCATGACACGCAACCAAGAGGACAAGCCCTAAACGACGGACTGGTCGCTGCGCTGGAGCAGTGGCAGTACGGTGGGATCTTGCCAGGTGCGAAGCCTTGCCGGGCCTTCGCAAGTCTTCCCGGCAGGGCTCTTGCCGGGAACCCAGCCTTTAGTCTTCTGTCTTTTGGTCATCGACTTGAACGCCTTCTTGATAATCTAGCATTTGTTTCCAGCTGTTCTCCGGCAGGCCTTGCCGTTGGTATGGCTACAACCGTCCGTGCACAAGTATGGGGTACTAAAGGACCCAAACTTTAGTACACCGACAGCTACTCCTTCCGAGATCCAGTGTGCCGTGAATTATCGGCGGCGGAAGACCTCTCTAAGGAGTCTGGTCTTCTCGGATCGGGAGTTCAATGCTCTCAGCTCGGTGGATGCATACCTCGGGGCGACCCGCGCCGTTTTCAATCAATCTTTAGATGTTTTGTCGCAAGGGTTACAGGTGAGGTCCAGCCCAGGTTCTCCTTACATCTTTATGTTTGTATAAAGACAAACGATAGTGCCTGCCATGGTAACAGCCCCTAAGGCTTGATATGGGCAAAAATGCCCGTAGCAAGGCTTGATGTTTAACCTGAAGACTTTATATTCTTGTAGAGTGCTCGGGCAAGGAATGATCAGCTATCCGAGGCCCTTTCCCGGACAAAGAGGAGGCTAGAGGCCGCTTTGGCCGAAGTGGAGCAGGTGAAGAAGTTTACTCGCGAGGTGCACGGTAAGTGCTTTGTGTGGCGTATAATGATCATAGTCATTAAGATCTCCTAACAGCATAATCCAATGTAGCAGCGGAAGCCTTAGGTCATCTTGAAAGAGACCTCAAGCAGGCTTGAGAGGATTTTCTCTATGCGGAGTCGCAGCGCCAGGCGAAGCAGCATGTGGTGACCCAAAGGGTAGATGTCGTTAATGCGCTAAGGGCGGAAAATGCTCGACAGGCCGAGGAGATCAAGCGCTTAAAAGCGCAACTGGCTGCTGCTGAGGATAAGAATCATCGAACCGATGAAGCGATTTTTGGTAAGTCTTGATTTTAAGAATCTTTTTGCAAGTTTAATGGTATAGCCGAGATGATTGGCAGACTAACACATGTTTCTTACCAGTTTCTCTGTCCGGCCGGCCCCTGGACAGCCTAGGTCCGGTACCCGACGACATGGTTGCTCATCTATACGAAGTGCACGAAAGTGCGCGGAAATCAATGAAGGTAGTCTTGAAGGAGTTGTGGCCTGAAGTGGAGCACGTCCCCGAGGACATGGTCGTCCTAACCGAGCACTTGCAAAGAGCTCGACGTCGGATCCAGGCATGGAAGGTGTCCGCCTGCCGGGAAGGGGCGAGGGAGGCCTAGGCCATGGTCAAGACCCGGTACACAGAGGTCGATACGGCGCACCTGGCCGAGGTAGGGCCGATGGGGCCGGATGGGGAAGAAATACCAACTAGTCTCGTGTACGAGAATGTCATGCCTGCTGCTCGGTCTTCGCAGAAGGACTGCACCTTAGATGTCTTAATAGATGGGCTAGACCGTGTGCAATGAAATTATAATATGTGACTCTATGTATTAAAGTACTCTACGTCATTATGCAATCCGCACATCCAAACTCTGTTAACCAGCCATCGGCTTCTGCCTCCTCGATCAGTGACCGAGGAGTGTCTTCTTACTACTGGCCGAAGTGATCGGAACAGATGCTTCGGGAGACAAGGCAATCCGGCTATGTGGTGCGAACGACAAGAGTGGGGCGGAGAGTTATGTGATATAATTTTTAATGTAAGAAACATCTTCCGAGAAAAATAGTTCTTCCAACAGTTCCTTTCCTCGGGTGGCTGTGTTGAACACATGAGTCCGAAGACGGGTGACCTCGGAGGTAAAGCCCCTGGTCGGGGTTTTAGAGACCCCTTCCACTTTATTACTATGTCATGACCAACCGATTTGTACGTTAAGAGTGCTAGCTTTCGGTTTTGTCCGTCTAAGGCACTGCACCGGATAACCCGGGAGTAACAATCACAGCGGTGCTCCCTTTGCCCCTTAGCCGAACAATTGGGAACGTAAGGGGTAAGCACAGGAGCCGAGCAACCCAGCTTGGCCAAATCTTAAGTCAAATCGATGCATATTATGGCTTGAAAGACAGTAGTATGTAAGAGGTGGAATAATGCGTGTTTTGAAAAGAACATGCGGTATTGATTTTGTTCCTCGGGGCCCCTCAAGGGATGCCTCCGAAGTCTTTAAGAGAGAAAAAGAAAGGAAGAAAAAGAAAAAAAGGCAGGGTGGTGTATGTACAGAGGTGAGTAGTTCTCGGAGCTTCAACCATAGAAACGTCGGAGTAGCGCCGCGTTCCAGGGGTTGGGTTCTAGACGCCCATCCTCTGGGTCTCGAATCCGGTACGCGCCTCCGGTGAGGACCTGGTCGATGATGAATGGCCCGTCCCACTTAGGGGAGAGCTTATGCGTCTGCTTCTCCGGATGAAGCCGCATGACGAGGTCTCCTTTGTTGAAGTCCTTTGCGCGGACCTCCCTGCTATGATAGCGGCGAGCTTGTTGGTGGTAAATGGCAGACCATGCCCGAGCGACATTGCGTTCTTCCTCTAGGGCGTCCAAGGCGTCCTGCTGATCTAGCTCGGCCTCCCGCTCTTCGTACATGCGTACCCGAGGTGCATCATGTATGATATCACAGGGGAACACTGCCTCGGCGCCGTACACCATAAAAAAATGGAGTATACCCAGTGGATCTGTTTGGTGTGGTGCGCAGACCCCATAGGACGGAATCAAGTTCTTCTACCCATTTGTAGTCGGCCTCCTTGAGGGAGCGAACTTGCCTGGGCTTGATGCCGCTAAGGATTAGTCCATTGGCGCATTCTACTTGCCCGTTTGACTGCGGGTGATAGACAGATGCGTAGTCGAGCTTAATGCCCATTTTGGCGCACCATGTTTTCACTTCTTTGGCCGTGAAGTTTGTTCCGTTGTCTGTTATGAGACTATGGGGGATACCATACCTGTGTACTACCCCCGATATGAATTCAAGTACATGTACTGCACCGGCCGAAGTTACTGGTTTTGCTTCGATCCACTTAGTAAACTTGTCCACCATGACAAGTAGGTATTTATTTTTTCTTGATCCGCCCTTGAGTGGGCCGACCATATCTAGCCCCCAGACCGCGAAAGGCCAAGTGATAGGGATCGTGCGGAGAGCCGCGGGGGGCTTGTCTTTGTTTGGCGAATACCTGGCAGCCGGGGCAGCGCTGTACTAACGCAGCGGCATCGGCGCCCGCGGTTGGCGAGTAAAAACCAGCTCGGAACGCCTTGCTAACCAAGGTCCGAGCAGCGGCGTGATGTCCGCTCATTCCGGAGTGAACCTCCTAAAGTAATAATTGCCCTTCCTCTTCGGAGATACATTGCTGGAGGACGCCCGTGGTGCTTATCTTATAGAGTTCTCCCTCGTGGACCTTGTAGGCTTTAGATTGCCTTACAATCCGACGTGCGTCGGTTTGGTCTTGGGGGAGCTCTTTGTGGAGCAGGTATGCGAGGAGCGGCTCGGTCCATGGTGCAATGACTGCCATAACTTCGTGCGCAGAGGCTGTTTTCTGAACAGCCGAGCCGCCCACTATATCCAGCCCCTCGTCATCTTCGGGAGAGGTAGGTTGTCCAGCGTCGTTTGATTCCGACGTCCCCGTATCGTCTTGCCAGACTACAGAGGGCTTAAAGAGCCATTCGAGGAAGGTGTTATCCGGGACCTTTTCCCGCTTAGCGCCCATTCGGGCGAGTATATCTGCGACCTGGTTGCTATCTCGGGGTATATGATGAAATTCCAGCCCCTCAAACCTGGCCGAGATTCGCACGACGGCATTCCGGTAGGCTGTCATCTTTGGGTCCTTTGCGTCGAATTCGCCATTGACCTATGAGATGGCGAGGTTGGAATCACCTCGGACCTCCAGGCGTTGGACACCCATGGAGGCTGCTATCCGGAGTCCGTGCAACAGGGCTTCGTATTCCGCCGCATTATTGGAGTCGGTATACATAATTTGCAATACGTACCGAATACTGTCCCCTGTGGGTGAGGTAAGCACTATGCCAACCCCTAGGCCGGCAAGCATTTTGGAACCGTCGAAATACATGGTCCAATGCGAATAAGTGTTGTATTCTCGAGGGAGCTCGGCCTCCGTCCATTCGGCCACGAAGTCGGCCAACACCTGAGATTTAATAGCTCGGCGTGGTCGGTAAGTTATTTCAAAGGGTAGGAGCTCTATGGCCCATTTGGCTATATGCCCCGTTGCATCCCTGTTGTTAATTATGTCGCTTAATGGGACATCGGATGCAACGGTTACCGAGCACTCTGCAAGTGAAAGAGAATGCTCTCGAGGGCGTAGGAGTCTGAAAGTAGTGCCGAAGTTTTCGAGATGCCATGAAGACTGCATAAGCTATCTTTTGATAGTGGGGATAGCGTGTCTTGCACGGGGTTAGGACCTCGGAGACGTAGTACACGGGCTTTTGCACCCGGAACTTGTGACCTTCCATGTCTCGTTCGACCACGAGTACTGCGCTGACCACCTGGTGTGTGGCCGAGATGTATAATATCATCAGGTCGCGTATGCCAGGTGCTGCCAGGATAGGATTGGTTGCAAGGAGAGCTTTGATGCCTTCCAGAGCTGCCGCGGCCTCCTCGGTCCATTTGAAGGTTTTTGTCCGCTTTAAGAGTCTGTACAAAGGTAAGGCTTTTTCCCCGAGTCTTGATATGAAGCGACTCAATGCCGCTACGCATCCGGCCAATTTTTGTACATGTTTGAGCTCTGTTGGTACCTCTAAGCGTTCCAAGGCTTTTATTTTCACCGGATTGGCTTCAATACCCCGGCTAGATACGATGAAGCCGAGGAGTTTGCCGGGTGGTACTTCGAAGACACATTTCTGCGGGTTGAGCCTAATTTGATACTCCCGTAAGCTGGCGAATGTGTTACCGAGATTGTCGACTAATTGTCCGACGTGTTTGGTTTTGACAACCACATCATCGACGTAGGCCTCGACGGTCTTCCCGATGTGTTTTTCCAGGCATGATTGAATCATGTGCTGGTATGTGGTGCCGGCGTTCTTTAATCCAAATGGCATTGTATTGAAGCAAAACGGCCCATAAGGTGTGATGAATGCAATTGCTGCCTGATTAGATTCCTTCATCTTAATCTGATGATATCCTAAGTAGGTGTCCAAAAAGCACAGCGAATCGTGCCCGGCTGTGGCGTCCACGATTTGGTCAATTCGTGGTAGAGGGAAAGGGTCCTTGGGGCATGCTTTATTGAGGTCTTTAAAATTGACGCACAGGCGCCATGACCTATCCTTCTTTGGTACCATGACCAAGTTGGCAAGCCAATCGGGGTGTTTTATGTTTTGGATGAATCCGATTTCCAATAGCTGGCCAGTTCCTCGCCCATTGCTTGACGCTTGGGTTCCGAGAAGCGCCGAAGTGTTTGCTTGACGGGTTTGTAGCCTTTCAATATGTTTAGGCTGTGTTCCGCAAGCCTGCGGGGTATTCCTGGCATGTCCAAAGGGTGCCAGGCGAATATGTCCCAATTTTCCTTAAGAAAACCTCGTATAGCCTTGTCGATTTCTGGGTCGAGGTTTGCCCCTATGGATGCCGTTTTAGCTGGGTCCGTGGGGTGTACCTGGAATTTGACTATTTCATCGGCCGGCTTGAATGAGGTGGACTTCGGCCGTTTGTCGAGGATGATATCATCTCGATCGACTTCGGCTCGTAATGTGCTTAGTTCCTCGGCCGTGAGGGCTTCGGACAGGGTTTCGAGGGCGAGTGACGCCGTCTTATTTTCGGCCATGAGTGCTCTGTCGGGGTCGCTTGAGGCGGTGATTATCCCATTCGGGCCCAGCATTTTGAGCTTCATATAGCTGTAGTGCGGTACTGCTTGGAATTTGGAGAAGGCATCTCGTCCCAGGAGGGCGTGATATCCACTCCTGAATGGGACGATGTGGAACGTAATATCTTCGGATCGATAATTATCTGCAGTTCCGAAGACCACGTCCAAGGTTATCTTTCCACTGCAGCGTGTCTCTCGCCCAGGTATAATGCCTTTGAAGGTGGTGCTACTCTGTTCGATGCGTGATTTATCGATTTGGATTCTGTCCAGAGTGTCTGCGTATATCAAATTTAGGATGATGTCTCCGTCCATTAATACTTTTCGGAGACGACAGCTGCCCACGATTGGGTCAAGGATCAGGGCGGCGGGGCACCTATTCGGGGTTGACCTCGTCTGATCTTTATGATCAAAGGTGATGGGCGTGTCTATCCACACACCCCGAGTTGGTACCTGACGGATGGAGTTGATTTCTCGCAGGGCCCGCTTGCGCTGGTTGTTGGACATAAAGGTCTCGTAGATCATCATGACCTCGCCTTTGTCCGAGGATTCTTCTGCGTGACAGGGGGTGCCCGTAAGGAGGGCGGGTCCTCGGTTTGCCACTTGCCTCACTACCCAGCAGTCGCGTAGGCTATGAGTTGGGCAGGAATTGAGCAAAACAGCATGTATCAGACATGGTTTATCCAGGAGACCATCGAGGGTGGTTCTGGGGAGGGTAGAGGTTTTCTTCTTTTTCCGAGGTTGCTTGGTCGGTACGGTCCCTGCGCGGGGTGCACATTGAGGTGTGGGTCTTTCTCGCTTTAACTTGCGCTCACATATCGCATCTGTGCTCTTCTTGGTAATCCAAGCATCCTCGATGGTGCAGAATTTAGACACCAGGTCAGACAACTCCGAGATGGTTTGTACACAGCAGCGGCGACGCCTCTATCCTTGCATCCGTGCTGAAAAGCTGTTATTATGTCTGAGTCCTGGTAGTTTGGTATCTTGTTTTTGACCGTCAAGAATCTAGCCCAGAACTATCTAATCGATTCGTCGGGGAATTGTTGCACGTAGGCTAGATCCCAGATGTCTGGAGGCCCCGAGTAATCGGGGGAGTACTCAATGTTGGAGGTGGGTGGGTTTTCGATCTTTATGGACCGCAGGCTCGGGGCCTTGGTATCTTCATCCCGTGACAGGCCTACGGTTGTTGGCCCGGCCAAACCGATTCGAAGATCAGGCTCATCGCCCATGGCTGGCTGGTCGCCGTCTAAATCACTTTCCAAAAAATACTTCAGCCCTTCGCCCTTGTAGGGGTGGTCGGCCGGAGCTGGGGAGGAGTCGTGGATCACTCCTGATCCGTGGGGAAGGAAGGGTGCTTCTGTGACAGAAGCTTCAGATGCGGGAATCGTGCCCGCGAGATCGGAGTTGTAAGCCGATGATCCCATCGATCCTTTTTTGATCTCACAGCGGAACTCTCAATGAAAGCACCAGTGTCGGTGTAAAAATCGGCAGAGCTCGGGGTAGGGGGTCCCGAGCTGTGGATCTTGGACAGATGGTAACAGGAACAGGGATACGATGTTTACCGAGGTTCGGGCCCTCTTGATGGAGGTAAAACCCTACGTCCTGCCCTTATTTATATTGACTAGAACAATGCCCGTGCGTTGCAACGGGATATAAATATTCTAGTACGTTAGCTTGTGATTTACCTACCCATAATATGCGATTGTGTAAATAAATGTTCATCAAATCATGTCCGTGATTTACCTTATATTTTGATCAGAAGTGATTTACATGCCCATAGTATGCGATTGCGTAAATAAATGTTCATCAAATCATGTTCGTGATTTACCTTATATTTTGATCAGAAGTTTGATAAGTAAACTAAAGTGGAATTGGTTCAGAAGGTAAGTAAATTAATGTGATTGATTATTATACGGGGAAGGTTGGACGAAGGGGTGGTGGGAAGAAAGGAGAAACGGGAACGTTACGTTCTTTTTAAGTAGTAGAGATGGAGAAGTATCAAGTACATAGTTGATCCACCTCGAGATCGTATGATCTAGTCCTAAGGCTAGGTGAATGAGATTGTGTTCGGGTCCCCTCTACTGGCTAAACCCTTCGGCTTATATACACGCCAGATAGGGTATCTAGGATTACAAGGTCGGTATCTAGGCATGGAGGCGGCAGGAGGAGTCTTGGAGTACGTGCCAAGTCTTCAGTAGATGCGGTTTTGATGTCTTCTCCTGCGTGTATCTTCCAGAGTCCACCTTGACAAGAATGAGAGCCTACTCATCCGGCCCGAGGAATATGGGCCGACTAGGTTAGTACCCCCTAGTCCAGGACACCGTCACAGAGCAAAAGCTTCATATAGACCAAAGTCTTCACAAAGACAGAGGTCTACGTATGATCATACTAACTCTCATGTTTCGCAGGGCTACAATGATCAGACTCATGAATATGAGACGTTCTTCAAACCATTATGTTCACAAATCAAAGAATTTCTCTGCTTATTCATTCGAGTACTCTAACCCCCCCGTGAAGCTATTTGCTAGGGCTCCAAAGCCAAAATTCTCAGATGCTGCACTTAGACTTATTGCTTCTAAGCCACCCCTTCAGATGTGGGTGGTTAAGAAGAATTGATTTCTTTTGCAGGATCGGGTCTCCAGCCAAAAAGCATTGGATTCTAAAGACAATGCTGGAGACCTGATGAAACTTGTGGGGCACAAGATAAAATGCCCCAATGGACTTACCATGTTTTTCTTCCCATACTCCACTCATGATAAATACATCATGAATCATACCCTGTTGATGCTTGGAAGTCTATGACAGTACTTCACATCTGCTATGGACCAAAAAGCTAATCTCTTGTGTAGGGATGGGTCTCCAGCCAAAATGCATTTGATTTTGAAGACAATGCTAGGGACCTGAGACATCTTGTCGGACGCAAGGTAAAATGTCCAAATGGTCTTACCATTTACTTCGTCCATGGATTTCTAGATAATCATCCTACTATATCTTCCAAGAAACTTACATTCTCTGAAAGTCTTCATCGTCAAATGTTTGCACTTCACAATTGTCTTGGTGAAGCCTATCCTACTAACTGTACTGTAGGGTACACTTTCGAAAGCTACTAAATGGATCCTGGACAGTGACTGCACCAACCATATGACTGGTGACTGAAGCTTGCTCATGGACTCGACACTTCGTCCATCTACACAAAGTCACATTACATTTGCCGACAGTGGAAAAAACAAGGTATTGGGTCTAGGTAGGGTTGCAATCTCAAAGGATCGGCACATGGATAAAGTGATGCTTGTCGAATCCCTTGGATTCAACCTCATGTCATTCTCAATGCTTTGTGATCTTGATATGATTGTCATCTTTGGCAAATTTTGCTCAAGTCTTCGAAGGTTATCGAAGCGGTGACTTGTACATAGTAGATTTCTCCACAGGACCACAACTTGCCACATATCTTCTAGCAAAAGCTTCAGAATGTTGGCTTTGGCATTGACGGCTAGGACGTGCTAGCATGAGGAACTTGCACACGCTTGTGAAGAAGAAGCACATCATTGGGATCGAGGGCATCAAGTTCAAGAAGGATCATTGCTACTTGTAGTCTGCGTTGGTATTTCCCCGAAGAGGAGAGGATGATGCAGTACAGTAGAGATAAGTATTTCCCTCAGTTAAGAACCAAGGTTATCAATCCAGTAGGAGAACCATGCAAAATTCCGTTAAGCGCACATGCACACACAAGAGCAAACACTTGCACCCAACGCAAATAAGAGGGTTGTCAATCCTCTTAGCAGTTATTTGCAAGGATTAAATCTTATCGAGGTAAATAGATAAACTAAACTACTAATTAAAATAAAAGTAAATAAATTGTAGCAAGGTATTTTTAGGTTTTTAATATGATAAAGATAGACCCCGGGGGCCATAGTTTTCACTAGAGGCTTCTCTCTCGAGCACAGAAACATACGGTGGGTAGACAAATTACTGTTGGGCAATTGACAGAATAGCAAATAATTATGACGGATTCATGGCAATGATCATGTATATAGGCATCACGTCCGAGACAAGTAGACCGACTCTTGCCTGCATCTGCTACTATTACTCCACTCATCGACCGCTATCTAGCATGCATCTAGAGTATTAAGTTAATAAAAACAGAGTAACGCCTTAAGCAAGATGACATGATGTAGAGAAGCAAATTCAAGCAATATGAATAAACCCCATCTTTTTATCCTTAATGGCAACAATACAAATACGTGTCATATCCCCTTCTGTCACTGGGATTGAGCACCGCAAGAGTGAACCCATCACAAAGCACCTCTCCCATTGCAAGATAAATCAATCTAGTAGGCCAAACCAAATTGATAGATCGGAGAGAAATACAAAGCTATAACAATCATGCATAAAAGAATTCAGAGAAGACTCAAATATTTCTCATGAATAATCTGATCATAAACTCACAATTCATCGGATCCCAACAAACACACCGCAAAAGAAGATTACATCGGATAGAACTCCAAGAACATCAAGGAGAACATTGTATTGAAGATCAAAGAGAGAGAAGAAGCCATCTAGCTACTAGCTATGGACCCGTAGGTCTGTGGTAAACTACTCACACATCATCGAAAGGGAAGCAAGGTTGATGTAGAAGCCCTCCGTGATCGATTCCCCCTCCGGCAGAGTACCGGAAAAGGCCTCCAGATGGGATCGCAGAAGAACAGAGGCTTGCGGCGGCAGAAAGGTTATTTCTTCTGGCTCTCTGATGGTTTCCCAATATTTGTGAATTTATAGAAGTGAAATTAGGTCAAACGGAGTCACGTGGGCCCTACAAGGCAACACGGCGCGCCCCCCGGGGCGTGCCCTATTGCCTTGTGAAGCCACTGTGAGGCTTCTGGCCTGATCCCAAAGCTTCCAAGGTTTCTTTTGTCCAGAAAAAAATCTCCAAAAAGTTTCGTGGCATTTGGACTTCATTTGGTACTGTTTCTCTGAAAAACCAAAAACAAGCAGAAAACAGCAACTGGCACTGGGCACTAGGTTAATAGGTTAGTCCCAAAAATGATATATAATTGCATATAAAAACATCCAAGATTGATACTATAATAGCATAGAACAATCAAAAATTATAGATACGTTGGAGACGTATCAAGCATCCCCAAGCTTAATTCCTGCTCGTCCTCGAGTAGGTAAATGATAAAAACAGAATTTTTGATGTGGAATGCTACCTATCATGTTTCATCATGTAATCTCTCTCTTACGGTATGAATAATAAGATCCAAATGATTCAAAGCAATAGTTTATAGTTTGATATAAAGACATCAATACTCAGGCATACTAATAAACAATCATGTCTTTCAAAATAAACATGCTAAAGAACGTTATCCCTACAAAATCATATAATATTGTCATGCTCCATCTTCTTCACAAAAAGTACTTATCATGCACTATCCCGATGACAAGCCGAGCAATTGGTTCATAATTTTTAACGCGCTTCTGCTTTTTCAACTCCCACTCAATACATGAGCACAAGCCATGGATATAGCACTATGGGTGGAATAGAGTGTGATGGTAGAGATAAAAAAGAGAAGTCAAAAATGGAGATAGTCTCACATCGACGAGGCTAATCAATGGGCTATGGAGATGCCCATCAATTGATGTCAATGCGAGGAGTAGGGATTGCCATGCAACGGATGCACTAAGAGCTATAAGTGTATGAAAGCTCAACATGAAAACTAAGTGGGTGTGCATCCAACTTGCTTGCTCATGAAGACCTCGGGCATTTGAGGAAGCCCATCATCGGAATATACAAGCCAAGTTCTATAATGAAAAATTCCCACTAGTATATGAAAGTGACAAAATAGGAGACTCTCTATATGAAAAACATGGTGCTACTCTGAAGCACAAGTGTGGAAAAGGATAGTAACATTGCCCCTTCTCTCTTTTTCTCTCATTTTTTTCATGGCTCTTTTTCGCCTCTTTTTTTTAGAACGATCTCATGGACCTCATCCCCACTTTTTTGAGGACTCATTAGTCTCCATCATTCTTACCTCACTAGGACAATGCTCTAATAATGATGATCATCACACCTCTATTTACTTACAACTCAACATTACAACTTGATACTAGAACAAAAATATGACTCTATATGAATGCCTCTAGCAGTGTACCAGGATGTGCAATGATGCTAGTGTAACATGTATAACAATGATGAATGGTGGCTGAGCCACAAATACTATGTCAGCTATATGATCATGCAAAGCAATATGATAATGATGATGTATGTCATAAAAACGGAACGGTGGAAGTTGCATGGCAATATATCTCGGAATGGCTATGGAAATGCCATGATAGGTAGGTATGGTGGCTGTTTTGAGGAAGATATAAGGAGGCTTATGTGTGATAGAGTGTATCATATCACGGGGTTTGGATGCACCGGCGAAGTTTGCACCAACTCTCGATGTGAGAAAGGGCAATGCACGGTACCGAAGAGGCTAGCAAATTGCGGAAAGGTGAGAGTGCGTATAATCCATGGACTCACATTAGTCATAAAGAACTCACATACTTATTACGAAAGTTTATTAGCCCTCGAAGCAAAGTACTACTACGCATGCCCCTAGAGGGATAGATTGGTACGACAAGGTCCATCGCTCGTCCCCGACCGCCACTCATAAGGTAGACAATCAATAATAAATCATGCTCCAACTTCTTAGCATAACGACAGATCATACGTGCATGCTTCGGGAATCACAAACCTTAACACAATTATTCTTACTAAACCACAATTATCTACTAATACCTCCCCCGATATTACCATCTTAATATCGCAAAATTATTGCAAGGAATCAAATTTATCATATTCAGTGATCTACATGAAAGTTTTTATTATATCCCTCTTGAATACCTATCATATCAGGACCAAATTCATAACCCGTGCATATTACCATTGCTATCATGAGACTCTCAAAAAGGTATAAGTGAAGCATGAGAGTGCAACTATTTCTTTAAAATATAATCACCACCGTGCTCTAAAAGATATAAGTGAAGCACTAGAGCAACTGCCTAGCTCAAAAGATGTAAGTGAAGCACATAGAGTATTCTAACAAATCACAAATAATGTGTGTCCCTCTCAAAAAGGTGTGTTCAGCAAAGATGATTGTGACAAACTAAAAAGCAAACAAAAGCAAGCAAACTATTTCACAAGACGCTCCAAGTAAAACACATATCATGTGATGAATAAAAATATAGCTCCAAGTGAGTTACCGATAGATTGTAGACGAAAGAGGGGATGCCTTCCGGGGCATACCCAAGCTTAGACGCTTGAGTCTTCCTTAAATATTACCTTGGGGGTGCTTTGGGCATCCCCAAGCTTAGGCTCTTGCCACTCCTTATTCCTTTATCCATCGTAGTCTCACCCAAAACTTGAAAACTTCAGCACACAAAACTCAACAGAAACCTCGTGAGATCCGATAGTATAACAAACAAATCTTAAACTTTAGGTACTGTTTTAAATTGATTCATATTTAATATTGGCATAATTCTACTGTACTCCAACTTCTCCATGACTCATACCCCTCGATACGATCCATAGATTCATCAAAATAAGCAAACTATGCAACAAAAACAGAATCTGTCTAAAACAGAACAGTCTGTAAAGATCTATTTAAAATCCATACTTCTGTAACTCCAAAAATTCTTAAAAATTATTACAGCGTGGGAAATTAATATACCAATACTGTGTAAAAATTTCAGAATTTTCTTACTCTCCAGTATAGAATTAAAATTCCAGCACTGGACGCAAAACTTTCTGTTTTCCAAACAGCATCAATTATACTATCATCAACATCATCCCAAAGGCATTACTTGGCACAAACACTAATTAAAACATAAAAACATAAAAATATAAAAACATAATCATAATAGAAGCTATAATCATGCAAACACACAAAAACAGTAGGTAAAAGCAAAAATTTATTTTATTCATTGGGTTGCCTCCCAACAAGCGCTATTGTTTTATGCCCCTAGCTAGGCATAATGCATAGTTTCAAGTGTTGTCATCCTTCAAGTTAATTCCATAAGTGGCCCTCATAATGGATTCATAAGTTGCTTTAATTCTTTTTCTAGGGAAGTGTTCCATCCCTTTTTTTAGTGGAAATTGAAATCTTATATTACCTTCTTTCATATCAATAATAGCACCGATAGTTCGAAGAAAAGGCCTACCAAGTATTATGGGGAAAGAAGGATTGCATTCAATGTCAAGAACAATAAAGTCCATGGGCACATAATTTCTATTTGCAAGAATAATAACATCATTTATTCTACCCAATGGCTTTTTAATAGTGGAATCCGCAAGATGCAAATTAAGGGAACAAGGATCCATGTCGGTGAGACCTAGCACATCACACAAAGACTTTGGTATAGTGGAAATGCTAGCACCAAGATCACAAAGAGCATTACATTCATAATCTTTAATTTTTACTTTAATAGTAGGTTCCTATTCATCTTGTAATTTTCTAGGAATTTATACTTCCAACTCATGTTTTTCTTCATGTGCTTTCATCACGGCTTCTACAATGTGTTTAGTGAAAGCCTTATTTTGTTCATATGCATTTGGTGAATTAATCATGTATTGCAACAAGGAAATACACTCAATTCAGGAACAACTATCATAATTAAAGTCCTTGTAATCCAAAGTAGTGGGTGCATTACTATTTAAAGTTTTGACCTCTCCAAACCCACTTTTTTTCATTTTTACGATCAAGATTATCACCCTCCAAGCAAGTGGGACTCCTTCTATCTAAAGTTGACTCTTCTCCCGTCCCTTTTTAATCAAGTTTTATGTTACTAAATAATGATTCAATAGGAGTTACACCAATCATTTTAATATCTTCATCATTACTACGATAGAAACCGGGTGGAATCGCTTTTTCTAGAAATTCTCGCTTAGCTCTCAACCTAGCGGTCCTTTCTTTGCTTTCATTAATGGAGACATAAATAGATTTAATAGACTCATTTATATCATGCTTAGATGGCAAAATTTTAGTTTTGAGATTTTCCACATCATGAGTAATTCTATCCATGTTCCTAGCCAATTCATGAACTCTATTCAATTTTTTCTTCTATCATAGCACTAAAATTCTTTTGAGAATTAATAAATTCTTTAATATTACTTTCAAGATTAGAGGGCATCCTATTATTATTATTATTATTATAAGAATTACCATAAGGATTGCCATAATTATTAGAGGGATTTCCAGGAAACGGTCTAGCATTGAAATTACCCCTATAAGCATTGTTGTTGAAATTATTTCTAGAGACAAAATTTACATCGATAGCATCATTATTTTGCTCAATCAAAGTAGACAATGGCACATCATTAGGATCAATATGAGAATTTTATTAGCAACCAATTTCAATAAAGCATCCATCTTTTCACTCAAAGTATTAATTTCTTCAACAGAATTTACCTTCTTACCGGTTGGAGTTCGTTCAGTATGCCATTGAGAATAATTTGACATAATATTATCAAGAAGTTTTGTAGCTTCTCCCAATGTAATTTCCATAAAAGTACCACCTGCGACAGAGTCTAGCAAATTTCTAGAGACAAAGTTTAGTCCCGCATAAATTTTTTGTATGATCATCCATAAATTCAAACCATGAGTTGGGCAATTTCTTATCATTAATTTCATTCTCTCCCAAGATTGTGCAACATGTTCATGCTCAAGTTGCTTAAAATTCATAATTTGATTTCTTAAAGAAATAATCTTAGCGGGAGGAAAATACTTGGTAATAAAAGCATCCTTACACTTATCCCAAGAATCGTAGTGAGAACGGAAATAATTTTAATTTGAAAATATCATTATCCACATCTTTCTTCTTTTGCATATCACAAAGTTCAACGAAAGTATTTAGATGGGATGCAACATCTCCTTTATCTGAACGAACTGCAGTTTTTGGCCCGGGGGGTGGGGGTCCCCCCCCTCTTTTATTTTTTATTTTGCGGGTATTCATTTAGAGGAAGTCTTTTTTTTGACGCGCTATGTCCATGGGCGGACTATTTTTTATCGGCGGAACTGATTTTATTTACTATGTGTACTGCATCATATGTTTGCCCGAGCATCATTAACGTGCGGAGCGAACTGCATCTTGTTTCATGCATTTTTTACTTAAAATTTTTATGAAAAATGTGAACTGCAAGTGTTTCCATTGTATACAAGTGGACTTCTGCCTCCCTTCAAGTGAACTTCAATTATTTTGGCCGGGCCTGTCATTTCGGTTTTTGTTGATGGGCTGGGTACGGCTCCTTGTAAATTATCCGGGACGGTACGGGCCGGGCCGTTTGTGCAGCTCTTCCCAAGTGCCTCTCACACGCGTCCTTCCCAGGCGCTCGCACTTCTCCCTCTGTTCCAGTGCCGCCCGGAGCAACCCCCCACCCCCGTGGAAACCACCGTCGCGCACAGCAACCGCCGTCGCCCGCGGCAACCGCCGTCCTCCACAGCATCCGTCCGTGGCCGGGTTTCCCGTTATCGGTACGTTGCTTCAGATTCTTCTATTTCGCGTCCCCCTCCGCTCCCCCTCCACTCCCCGCACCGCCGCCGCTCATCCCCATTGGTTGTGGTCCGCCTCTCATCCCCTCATTCGTGATCATCCCCCATCTAGTTGTTCCATTCGCTTAGTGCCTGCGCTTTTTGCTGATGTAGTTCGTTTTCGCAAGCAGGCGATTTCTTCTCGATTTGAAGCCGGTACTCGCGTGGGCTCCGTGGGCAGAGCAAGGTGTATCTAGGGTTTCATCGGATTTCCTCTTTTTTGTTGCTGGTATTCGTCAGGCCATCCTTGCTCGCGACGCAAACACCATGTCTTCGCCAAGCAAAGCACATGGAGGAGATCAAGGTATGTGCACTGCTTGCTTCCCCTTGTTTATTTTGTGTCTTGTTTATCTAATTATCTTGGTCATCATGTAGATTCGTTTTTTCTGTGTTAGTTCTCATCATTCTCATGATGTAGATTCTGACATTTATTTAATTATGTTTCTGCTTTTTTGAATCCACTAGGTAAAAATGTTGGCACTGGCCCTAATGATGTTGTTTATGATTCGCCGATTGGCTCGCGTTGTCCTGGTGGTAAGGATCATGGTGGTCAAGCTATCCCTGAAGTGAATTCACCAATTGAAACCTTCCCTATTAGTGTGGCTCCTCCTTTTGGTATGTTCTTGTTTTTTCCCTTATTTTAGTTTTGGCAACTTGTTTGTATCGTTGTGTTTCTTGTAAACTACATTCCTGTGTATGAATTGTGAACTGCTTTATTGTTTTCTTTTTGTACTTGCTATTTTTGATGTGTATTATTTTGTTTATTGTATGTTCTGCTTATTGATGCTGTGCGAGCTGCAAAATGATTGTGTGTGTGAATTGTGAAGTGCATTATTATTTGATTTATATACTAGCTATTTTTGATGTTTTACAAACTGCTGATGGCTTTGTGAAGTTAGTCAGCCTTTTTTGTGATCAAACATGGACTTGGTGATTTTTTCAAGGATATTTTTCCCTTTATTATGTTTTTTGTATGAAGCACTGCATTATATGGATAGGTGAACTGTATTTTGTTCGTTTGCGCACTTCTTGCTGACCATAGTTAAACTTCATTCCGACGCAGCGACTGATTTTTCTTGCATTATACTCACTTGATTGACCATTATTTCGCAGAGGGTGTCGTTGGTGTGAGCTCTGACCAGAGCTTTAGGCGGCCCGTGTTGTCTGAAACACAGTCACAATCTGTTGACGGTACAGATCAAGTTACGCAGGAGTGGATGGTCCCGGCACAGCTCCAAGCTTATGAATCGAAGAAACACAAGAAGTTGTTGAGGTTTGAAATTGATACAAAGAAGTATGAGGAGATGGAGAAGCAGAGGAGGGCTGCAGATGCTGCAAGGAGTGTGAAATTTGATAATGTCAAGCAGCATGTTGTGCAGAAGAAGAGTCTGAGTTCTGTTGCCGAGCAAGGTAATACTCCTCGGCGCAGTCCCCGTGTCGCTTGCATGGAAAAGAACGTCGGTAAGAGAACTGTTGAAGCTGGTGGGGAGGATACGCAACGGAAGCGGGCATATGTTGATGATGAGCCCGAGTCCGACGACGATGACTTTGTTCTTGCTGATGTTGTGAGGAATGCTAAGTCTGGGAGACAGAAAGATTGTGGTCCATCTAAGAGTCAACATAAGCGGACGCGTGTTGTTGCTGACAAAGATGAGGATGAGGCGGATGTTGTTCCAAAGGTTTGTTGAAGTGTTGCCTTTGTTTCATCCATTTTTGTTTTATTTACCTTTTTTTGTCTCTTATCTGCCTAATTTATTAATGTGGACTGCATCTTCCTTTACACAGAAGAAGAAGAAGACTACTAAGAGGAAGAGAACCGGAGATGACGGCGAGGAAGGAGATGATGTTTGATTTAACAAGACTGTACGTTTGTCACTCCCCATTGTGTGCAAAGCTGCTGGATTATTGAAAGATCCACACCGTAATCGTGTTCGTGACACTGGTTTTGGTGCTGTCTTTAACTTGATAGTAGAGAAAAATGTGTCTCGCATTCTTATGTGCCATCTGATGGGAATTATTGACCCTTCCAATATGGTAATGGACTTTGGGCCTGGCAGGGTTCTTCGAATCAATCGTGTTGCTGTTCATCAAATATTTGATTTTCCTATGGGACCTCACACTGCTCCCATGCCTGCTAACAGTGGCCATGGCGATTCGTTGTCTGCCCTCAAGGATGAGCTTGGCTTTGACCGTTCTAAAAGTATAGGTGTTAAGGACTTGCTTGAACTGCTGGCGGTGTTGGTGGAGGGCGAGGACACCGTGACTGTTGATCTTGCTGTCAAGGTTTTCTTCCTGATACTTTATCAGAATTTGCTATGCCCCGGGCCTGCTATTCGTTTGGGTAGGGTTGCTGCCATGGTTGAGAACATGGATTACGCCGCTATGGCTCAGATGGATTTTTGTCAGCTTGTTGTTGATGAGCTCCAGGTAGCTGTGGTGAAGTGGCAGTCAGAAGGTAGCACGCAGAATTGCGCTGAGGGTTGTGCTATTGTCCCACGTGCGTCATACCTGACGAACAAAAACTTGTTGAAGATATACAACGAAGATATGATTGTCAAGGGAAAGATTTATCTGGAAACTTACAGATTTGGAAAACTGCCGGTTAGTGCATTCGTTTTTTAAATGTTTTTATTTTTCTTCGTGTTATCCTTGTTTTATGAACAACGTCTTTCTATTTTTGCTGTCAGAGAAATCTGAACCTCCTAGTATTGACATGTGGACTTCTTTGCCTTCTTTCCTTTTTTGAAGTGGAAGGCGTCCGGTGATATTGTCTACAATCGTCCAGTTGCACTTTTTTTTGTGACAGCTCTGGTGCAGGCCCTAGCAGTCCTGCTAGGTTCCATGAGCCTATCTGTAGCCAGCCGCCGCCTACCCAGGGTTTCACGGCTGGTCGGATCTCTAATACTAGAAGCACTTCTGATCAGACGTTTGTTGGCCGCAGAAGACACGAGGAGATTGATGAGCTTCTTCAGAAGGTTATCAAGTTAACAGAAGATTTGCCAACCTCTGGTGATAGGTTGAGGACAGTTGCTGGATTTTTCCCTGTTGGCCACGGCCCCCCTGAAGAAGAAATTGTGGCTGCACACAACTTTGATCGTGGTGTGGTTGAAGGCTTGAAGATTGCGGTGACGAATATTCGGTCTTCGTATGCTCAGTTGAAGCAGTCGCAAGATGAAAAATGCGCTCGCTTTGAGAAGGATGCTGAGCACATTTTGAAAGAAATGGACCGACAGGATGCTGGTGCTGATGCTGAAAATGTACGTTTCCCCTTTATTTGTCCTTTGTACTTCATTTTTTTATTATGTGTACTGCTCCTGAGTCTGTAGTTTTTTCGCCAGTTATATATTTTCCTATATTGTGTCTGTGATTTTTTTCTGTTGTAGGCTGGAGTAGAATCTTCTGATGTTCATGCATCTCAGGACGATGGTACTGATCATGACGATCGGACTGGAGCTGCAGATTGTGATGCGCACCAAGATCCTCACGATGGCTTTGGGAAGGACGATCACTTGGCTGATGCGTCGTCCCATCCAGATGTTGTAGCTGAGAAGGTTTAGTGGAATGACTTTTTGTACTATTGTTTTGTAATCTATGTATCTTATTGGTCTAATGCATTTGTTTTACATAAGTGAGCTGCATTATTTGGCATAAGTGAGCTGCAGTCTTTGACATATGTGGGCTGCATTCAGTTAGTGAACTGCATTGGTTTACATGAGTGAGCTGCATTCTTTGGCATAAGTGAGCTACAGTCGTTGACATATGTGGGTTGCATGCTGTTCTGTTGGTGAACTGCATTGTTTTGGAGAAGTGAGCTGCAATCTTTTACACAAGTAGGCTGCAGTCTTCTTTTTGACATTAGTGGGCTGCATGTTGTTCAGTTGGTGAACTGCATTGTTTTACATAAGTGACCTGCATGTTGTTGTGTTAATTTCATCTCACGCTCATTTGTGTTATCGTTGGCTTATTTTTTTTAAATGTTTTGGCAGTCTGGAGAGGGAAATGCAGAAGTTCATGAGTCGGTCGGCGTTGTTCGTGTTGATGTGAACCAGGAGGACCGTGCTGTTGCTGGTGGTGACGGTGCAAGGGTTTCTGTATCAGCAGCTTGTGAGAGTGTAGAAGCTTCTGTAGCTCAGGAATCCGATCCGGCTGTTGCCCCTAGTCGTCATGAAGATGTTGATGTTGATATTGAAAAGCTGCACAAGAATGACGTTCCTGTTGATAGTGTTGCTGGTTCTCCTGTTTGTCTGGCTGCCGATGATGTTCCTCGTGTTTTCAGTGTGGAGCCTCATGTGGGTGAGTTATCTGAGGACGTTGCGGTTGCACAGACTGTTCAAAATGCAGAAAACGCTGATGTTGACGCAGTAGGTCAGTCTAGTGAGGCTACGGTGCTTTCACCGCAATCTACTGGTGGAACTGTTTTGATCTCATCTGGAGAGCAAGAGCACGAAGAGTCTGACACTGAAGGCAAGTATTTTGTTTTGAAAAGTGAACTTGACGTTTTTGTCAGTCATTGAAATTACTATGGTAGCTACATATCACATGTTTTATGATAAAATGAACTTCTTCTTTGTTAATGCTTTCAAAATAGTTGCTAGCTAGCATATTTTCATTTTCTTTACAAGTGAACTTCATTTTTTTTAAATTCTTTTTCCTACTATACCATTTGTATGGAATATATAATTTTTTGATAAGTGAACTTCATTTTTTTTACTTGTTTCTTTTTTTTTATATATATATTTTGCAGATGACGAACTTGCTGCTGTGGCTCCGTCGAGCATTGATCCAGTTCTTCTCAAAAGATACAACGAGCTGTACAGTGCTGTTACCAGGGCTCGGAAGGACAAAAAGAAGAAGTATGACGTTTTTTGAAATCTTAAATTGTTATGTTAATATGTATTTTCTAATCGCAGACTTTGCCCTTTTTCATTCTTGTTATTTTGATAGTATCTTATGTTGCAGTTTGTCAACAAAATTTCAGGGGCCTGATTGCTTTTGTAACTGAGTTGGGCGATATTCCCATTGCTGAAGTTGGTGAATCTTTTTGGACGAAGGGGATGCTCACTACCCGCCTTGTTGATTTAGGGGTTTCTTTGCTGGTAGATAAGTTTAAGGGATCTTCGACGATGGTTGTGCCGTACCATATTTGTGTAAGCATGCATAACTTTTGTTTGTTGCTTTATTCTCTTTTTGTATTCCGTGTGATGACCTGTATGCTTTTCCACCCTTTTCCTGCCTTGATTTGTTTGGTAGACAAGTATTTGGAATGGCGGTAGTGTAGGCAGGGCGGTGAAATTGATGTTCTCATCAAGAGCTGAGGAGCGTGTCGATAAAAAAGATATGGTGAGTAATGTTTTATGTGTCTAGAATTATTTTGTGTGTGTCGGTTTTATAGTGTTCTGATTTTTGTTTGTGTAATGCATAAATGGCTGAGAGGATAACACATATATATATATATACATATATACATACATTTTTTACTTCCAACAGATCCTGTTTGCAACATTTGATCCTCCAAACACGAATGAAGTTGGAGCTGTTGGCCATTATTGTGTAGTTGCCTTGAATCTGAATGAAAGGCGGTTTGAATATCTTGACTCGCTCCATAAACCTGGCAGTGTTGAAGCAAACAGGGTTTTCAGGAGGATGGTTAAAAATATCAAGCATGCATGGAAAGAAGGTAGTGCAAGTTCTGATGAGCCGCTAAATCCTCTGACACTTGATGGCTTTACGTTGAAACATGTGATTGTCCCAATTCAGCCAAATGGGTATGTTTGTTGTAGCCCCCCCTCCCTTGCTATTCGTCAACTGTTCTTTTATATGAATGTGAAACTTATTGTTTTGTTCTTTTGCAGGCATGATTGTGGATTCTATATGTTCCAATTCTTGCAGACATGGGATGGGATTCGAGTTGCTCAGTTTGGGGTGGAGCACATCGGCTACATCAGGAAGGCCATGCTCTACAGCTGGCTCACATCATCGAAGTGTTCCTTGGATCTATCTTCGCTTTTAATCTTTGAAGATAAAGGTTGTGTTTTGTGAACTGCTTAATTCCCCTCCTTTTTTTTGTGTACTGCTTGCTTCCCTTTCTTAGGCATTAGTTTTTAGTGTGCCAGTGGACTGCGTTTTTTTGAGAGTGGCAAGCTGCGTATTTTGGTGTGTTAGTGAGCTTCAGATTCTTGATGAGTGAGCTTCAGGTTCTGTATAAGTGAGCTGCATTGTTTTGGATAAGTGAGCTGCACTGCTTTTGATGAGTGAGCTGCACTCCCTTTATGTGAGTGAGCTGCATCATGTTCTTTAGTGAACTGCATTTCTGTACATTAGTGAGCTACGTTTGACTCTTCTGGTGTTGTACTTGGGTATTTTGTCGGCGCTGGACAAGTTAGCTGAGTGTTCCCGTGTTGTTTCCCATCTCTTTTTCAGGTTTTGATGGAGGCCTTCGTGGAGGCTGTACATCACTTTTCGGGACCCAGGTTTCTGAAGCAGCTATGGAGGATTGTGTTGTTGAAATCTCTCCTGATAAAACTGGTTCTTTGGCTAGAGTTGGTGTGAACACTGGTGTTGCATCTGGACCTGTTGGTGGAAAGGAAGCTGCACCTGGCTCTTCACGTGAGGTATTAAATCTTGATGATGATGATGATGATTTCGTGACGCCGGTTGTGCCACCCGTCAGTAAGAGGACTAGGAGTGCAGCGATCAATCGTCCCACGGGTGTTGAGGGTGTTGTAGTTTCGAACAAGAGGGCAGTAGAGAGGCCTGTTAAGCTTAGATGCTCTATGGAGAAGTTGAAGCCTTCCAGGTTCAGACATCTTAATGAGGCGAGGCAAATAAAGGATCTCATTCTCAGCCAAGATTTCAGGACCAAATACAAAGAGTGAGATCTATGTGCATGTCCTTCATCTTTTTGTGTGTTTAGTTTTTGTTTTTGAACTTTATTTTTTGGCCCCATCTGTGTTTGTGTCTCTTGTGATATCTTTTCCTCAGAAGCTCACTCTTCATGGTCAAAAGTCCTTATAACGATGTTGAATCAACCAATGTTGACTATATGTTTCGGACATTTGGGAAATGAGCTTTCATGGACTTGTATCTCATGGATTTTGTCATTAAGTAGTGGAAGCAAGATCCTGACATGAGTTTAGTTTATCGTTCTGGCGACCGTGTGCTACTTACTCCTTTATTCATCACGGTAAATGTGTCTGTTGTCATTTCTTTTTGCTTTTGTGCACTTTTTTCTTGAGTACTGAATTTTTTATGTCCATTCGTGCATGCATCTTTTTTTTACATGTCCACATTTTTTTCTTTTTCTACGCATTATGTTCTTCAAATGGAAACCGCTGTGAAGAAAAATGAAGAAGGATATCCTGTGTTGCCGGTTGTGCATAACCCATTTATTTTAGAACATGAGGTTGAGCAGTTCAGGTTTTTTGTTGGTGGTGATAACCTACTAGACGCAAAACTAGTAAGGCCACTGTGTCCATCATTTTCTTCTTCTTCCTTGTTGCATTTCCTCTATAGTTATTTTCAGCAGTGGTCCTAGTGCTATGTGTGGAATGAACTTCATTGATTTTTTGTTGTTGTTGTCCCCTTTCCCGTATGTATCTCCCCCCGACAGATTTTGATGCCGCGCTCTAAGGACGGACATTTCGCCCTATACACGATGAACCGCCATCGCGATACCATTGATATCCATGATACGAGGAGGTACACTGGCAATGCTGATGAAGTGACAAAGTGGCGCAGGTCTGAGTACCACGCAGACTGCACTGAACTGGTATGGCAAAGTTTTGACCATTCTGACTACATTATTACCTCTCCGTAGAACTGCACTTGCTAGTACAGTGGACTGCAGTAACTGTGTTATAGAACTGCATTTTCTCGCAGCACCAACCTGGTTAAACGAGTGATAACCCAATCCTGACTACGTTGTTAGTACTCACAGAACTGCACTTGTTACTACAGTGCACTGCAATATCTGTGACATTGAACTGCATTTTCTCGAACCTCCTACCCTGGCTAAAAGAGTGATAAAGCCATTTTTGTAGATGAGCTCGCATGCATTAAAAGAGGGACAGTTCAGATCATGTGGAGAACATATAGTTTCATCGTCTTAATAGAAATAACTTATTAATATAACATCTCTGTTTTTTGTTTTACGTTTTCTTTTATTTGATCTGTAACATGTGTTTTTGGCTCTTGTGGCTGCCTTTTTCCTTTTGCCAGATGACCAGAATGACTCTAGTAATGAAGGCGGTTTATGGTGAAAAGTTGTATAACTCGAAGAAGCACCCTGAATGGGTTAAATTGGCAGAGAAGCCCTTTTTTCCGGTCACGCCAGAACAGGGGCCAAATGAGTGTGGATTCTATGTTCTGAGGATGTCGCAGCAGTATGACGGCACGCGTATGGTCGAAAAAATTGCTAAACAAGATGTAATACTTTTTTGTTTCTCCCTTTTTGGTAGTGTTTTTTCTTTTACGTTTTAATTTTTGTTTTACGTCACGTCCTTTAATCATCTATCTGCATTTTCAATTTTTTCAGCCTGCTGTCGAAGATTGGAAGGCGGAGTACATTTACCAGCTGATTTTCCATCCTTCCAACATGTTGTGTATTGAAGACATGCCGCCTGAGCTCCGCGAGCTCATCGATAGCCTTGGGCTTTCTTCCCAATCGCAGTTGCGTTCACAGTAATAGTGTTAGGCATAAACATGTTAATGATTTGGACGAAAGCTAGGTTTTAGGGTGTGTACTGTGTACAGTCTAACATATATCATGTTTTGCAAATAATTTGTATGAAGGCTACAATTACCGCATGTGTAGCGTCTGTTTTTTAATTTTTGTACATGATTTTTTATGTGAAATCTGGTTCTTCATTGTGTGTTCTGCGTGCATCAGTGCTGTTGTAGCCGTCTCTTTTTATTTATCTTATTTTTGTCGGTGAAAAACTTGCAGAATGGCACAACATTACGTGGTTTTTTTTTGAACTGCACTTCATTTCTGTATAAAAGTGGAGTGCAGTCCCCCCACTTGGCTGACTTTTTGTGCCGCAACTTTTTATTTTTGATTTCATGTTTTTTAATCTAGCGTTTGCGTGATGGGATGGAGTAGAAATTGAACCGCACTGCTCCTGTCAAGCAAGCGCATTGCCGCGTTAGTGCGAGGCTGAGCCGGAGCAGGCGACGACGCGACGTGCCGCGGCGTCGCATGCTGAGGCGAGTCCGTCACATCCGTGACCCCACTATCTATCTTAGGGGTGTTGGGGGGTGCGGTTGTTCGGGGGGGGGGCAGAATAACCGCACTGCGCCTGTCAAGCAAGCGCACTGCCGCGTTAGCGCGAGGCCGAGCCAGGAACGAGCCGGAGCAGGTGACGACGCGGCGTGCCGCGGCGTCGCATGCTGAGGCGAGTCCGTCACATCCGTGACCCCACTATCTGTCTTAGGGTTGTTGGGGGGGGGGTGCGGTTGTTCGGGGTGGGGAAACAGAATAACCGCACTGCGCCTGTCAAGCAAGCGCACTGCCGCGTTAGCGCGAGGCCGAGCCGGGGGTGGAGGAGGGGGGGGGGGTCTTGACCGCCCCTCCCCCACCCCCTGTGAGGCCGAGCCAGGAACGAGCCGGAGCAGGCGACGATGCGGCGTGCCGCGGCGTCGCATGCTGAGGCGAGTCCGTCACATCCGTGACAACACTATCTATCTTAGGGTTGTTGGGGGGGTGCGGTTGTTCGGGGTGGGGAAATAGAATAACCGCACTACGCCTGTCAAGCAAGCACACTGCCGCGTTAGCGCGAGTCCGAGCCGGGGGTGGGGGAGGGGGGTCGGGACCCCCCCTCCCCCACCCGCGGCGAGGCCGAGCCAGGAACGAGCCGGAGCAGGCGACGATGCGGCGTGCCACGGCGTCGCATGCTGAGGCGAGTCCGTCACATCCGTGACCCCACTATCTATCTTAGGGGTGCTGGGGGGTGCGGTTGTTCGGGGGGGAACAGAATAACCGCACTGCGCCTGTCAAGCAAGCGCACTGCCGCGTTAGCGCAAGGCCGAGCCGAGGGTGGGGGACGGGGGGTCGGGACCCCCCTCCCGCACCCCCGGCAAGGCCGAGCCGGAGCAGGCGACGACGCGGTGTGCCGCGGCGTCGCATGCTGAGGCGAGTCCGTCACATCCGTGACCCCACTATCTATCTTAGGGGTGTTGGGAGGGTGCGGTTGTTCGGGGGGGGGGGACAGAATAACCGCACTGCGCCTGTCAAGCAACCGCACTGCCGCGTTAGCGCGAGGCCGAGCCGGGGGTGGGGGAGGGGGGGTCGGGACCCCCCTCCCCACCCCCGGCGAGGCCGAGCCAGGAACGAGCCGGAGCAGGCGGCGACGCGGCGTGCCGCGGCGTCGCATGCTGAGGCGAGTCCGTCGCATGCTGAGGCGAGTCCGTCACATCCGTGACCCCACTATCTATCTTAGGGGTGTTGGGGGGGGTGCGGTTGTTCGAGAGGGGGGAGGGGAACAGAATAACCGCACTGCGCCTGTCAAGCAAGCGCACTGCCGCGTTAGCGCGAGGCCGAGCCGTGGGTGGCGTTCCCACTGTTATTATTTTTATAAGAATTTTGTAATTAATTTTGAATAATTTATCTAAGTTATTTAATTGTACCTTTGTGATAGTATTGATTGAACTGATTGTCTTTAATGTTTATTTTTTTACGCACTATTTTCAGTTGTTGTTTTTTATTGTATTTTAATTAATATTATTATGTTTTAGTAACTGCCCCGAGATCGTGGGCTTTGGCCTTTTTTTTTCTCGCTGGGCCGTGGGCTTTGGGCGTACTGTTTTCTGTCACTCTCCTCTTAACTTCCCCTCCTCTCCCCTCATCTCCCCTCCGCTTTGTCTCAAAAAAAAATCTCCCCTCCGCTCTTCCGTCTCCTCTGTCGCCGCGGCTCCTGAGGAACCTGCTTCTCCACTGTCGCCGCGGGAGCATTGTCCGGCGGCTGGAACTTCAGGAGAAGTTTTGTGTGGCGTGTTGTTTCCTTCCTCTCCCCTCTCCTCTCCACTCCCCTCTCCCTCCCACCAACTCTTGATTTTGCTGGCTTCTAACTGATTCCTCCCCTGCGTTCTTGTTAGTCTTTGCGAGGAGAAGTTTCTTGTGTTGTGGTTTTTTCCGGCGAGGGGCGCGCGGGTATCTTGATTCTGTGGCGGATTTCCTGCTTGGTGGTAAGATTTTTGCTTGTTCGGTGTGCTTGCTTTCTAAGCTGTAAGAACCCTAATTTTTCCTCGTGTGATTTGCAGGTCTGGATCGATGGTTGCCTGTTTTGTAGATCTCGATGGGTACGCCACCGAGTCGCAAGAATGTGGACGCAGGTAATTAGTTGTGCTAAGCCTAAGTTTTCTTTTTGTTAGGTGCTTGGTCTTTGCTAGATCTTGTGTGTAATAGGTTTTTTGTCCTGTGATTCATACAGTTGTTGTATGGATAATGCTAGTTGTTGATTTTTGCCCTGGATTGTGTGGTATGTGTATTTTTAGGTCGTTTTAACCTCCACCTATATTGTAGTACTGAACTTCATGTACAGTTTGAACTGACTAGTGCCATCTTAATAGTTTGTATCAGTTTGAGAAGAACTGCTAGCATGTTGAAACGGTGCACATTTTGAACTGGGTTGTGCCAGTTGTGCTGTTTGTATGCTTTAGTTTTTGCTGGTCATGTTCATGAACTGATGTAATGTAATGTTTGTGCACTTGTATGGTTCATAGGATTGAACTGATTGCTTGATCATATTTTTGCGTACTAGTTTTTTTCCTAACTTTTATGTTGTTGCAGATGTTGGGTGCCAGTACCTCCTGATTCTGACAAATTAGATCCCCTTCAAGATCTTGGGAATGCTATTTTTGAGAAACGAAATCCTCTAGAAGAACTTGAGAGTGTTGCTGGTCTTACTCTGTTATTTGCTCTTTTCAGTAGCGTTGTTTACGTAAATGTGTTGAGTTACATCAGTTATTCCTTTTGTTTGCTTGTGTTGTCATGCATCTTATGTAATTGTTTCTGTAGTGTTATTTGTTTTATTTTATTGTTGTGCGCTTATGTTATTTGGTTGATGCAGTGAATGATAGCCATCGTGCTCCTGAGGACATTAGTGATGTTGTCAAAGATATTAATGATGGTATTTATTCTGTCAATTTTGGTGATGGAGATGGGAGTTTGTAGTTGTCAATTACTCAGTCTCAAAGTGTGGATGGCACTGAGCCTGTTACTCAAGCTGATGATGTTGGTCTGCAACTACAGTTGGAGGATGAAAGGGTAAGAAAGAAAAAGAGTGATTTTCTTAAGAGAAAGGAGTTGGAACGGCGTCAAAAGGCTCCTTGCGTTCATCCACGTGCTGATGATGGCGCGAAAGCTGGGCATGATGAAGGTGTTGTCAAGGCTGGTGGTACTGGACATCCTGGGGCTGGTGGAACTGAGATGCCTGCCAAGATGAACTTGTTGCAGACTCGGTTGACTCAAGCGTTTCCTCGTGATGCAGTCAAGGTGAAAAGAACTGTTTTGAAGAGGAAGTTGGTAGATCAAAATTCAGATGGCACGCCGAGGCGTAGCCCACGCTTGAAAGCTGCTTGCCAGGCTGGTGATAGCAAAGCCGATGGAGATAATGTTGCTGTCAAGTTTGGTCCAAGCACTATTGGTGGCTCCCCTGTTCGCCGGAGTCCTCGAGTTTTGGCATATAATAAGCCTTCTTCGTCTCCTCTTCCTGAGCGCTCTTCTTTGAAGGAAAATAAGAAGCGCAAAGTTCCCCTTGCAAAGGTTAACAAAGGTGTGAAGAAGCGTGCTCGTGTGGAGGCTAAAGATCCTGCATTTGAAGGAGATGATCTTGATGTTAATTCTGAAGATGAAGATGCACTGGTATGAATTTTTTTGTGTGTGTAGTATTTGAGATTTTTCTACGTTTATTAGTTGTCGTGATTAATTTATATTGCTTTGTTCTAGTTTGGCTGAAGTAGGGTACATAGTGAATGTGTTGATGTCTGGAAGCTGTGTGATCTCTATTATCTTTTTATTAGTATTTAGTTCAATTTTTTTGGTACTCACATGATTTTGGTTCAACTTTTACTAGTTCAACTTTTCTTATATATGTGTTTGTACTGTATGTGATGTACTAGTTATACTTCCAAGCATGAGTTGTGGCCTGGTAGGGATGTTGGCCAGGTGAGGCTTGATGCATTTTCTGAAATTTGTGTTAGTGGTTTTGGTCTTTTTGTTTTATTGTCTTGTATATCTATTTGTACTGTAGCTGGTTTATTAGTTGAACTTGTTCATGCATCTTTTTTGCCTTCGTAGTTTTCTTTTGTTTTTTAGATTCATTTACCTAAATCATGCTTTCTTTGATTTCCTTTTCAGCCTGTTAGCGTGAGAAGTCCGGTCAAGCAGAGAAGAGGAACAAAGCAAAGTGTTGCTGTGGATGAAGGCGACTCACAGCGTTTGAATGTAACTGTGCGATGTTCGCTGAAAGAGATAGATATTTGTGCTCGTTTGCTCAAGGAACGCCATGTGGCCCGAGTTCATGCTGCTGGTTTTGGTTCTATCTTTGATTGGAAGGTGAAGTCTAACATTTCGCGCCCTCTGATGGGAGTCTTGTATCTGAAGATAGATCCAGACACCATGACTCTTGACATGGGTGAGGCGAATAAGAAGCTTCGCATCACTAGTGATGGCATACAACAGTTGTTTGGGTTCCCTCGTGGTGGTCGTTCTGCACCAAGGCCGTCCGAGGACGGATACGACGATGCTCTGATGAAGTTAATATCAGATCTTGGCATCGGCAGAAGCCAGGATATCAAGACGAAAGATTTGAGGGATAAGCTCAGGGTGCTTGTAAATGATCCTGAAAAAGATGACCTGGCTCTGCGGGTGTTCTTCATTGTTGTCTTCATGAAAGTCGTGTTGCCTAGTCCAGCCACTCGGATTTCCAGGGAGGCAGCAATGTTTGAGAACCTCGTCATTGAGGACATGGCTAATATGGATTATTGCCAGTTGATGGTTGATGAGCTTAGAAGGGCTGTTGTGAGGTACCAAAATGGTGTTACCTTGGGGAAGGCAATCACAGGCTGTGCTATAGGGCCTGTACTAATGTATCTTGACTGCCTCATCCGTGGGAAGGCTCCAGACATTGACATGCGAGTCCCCCGCATATGTTTCATGAACCAGGACAAGCTTGTTGATCTTGCTGATGCAGATTTAATAAGAAAAGGCAATGCAGACCCAAGGACGTGGGTGTTTGGGAAGCTTCCGGTGAGCTTTGTTTCTATCCTGGTAGTTTAGTCATTTTTTTAAAGTGCGGCTATTTTGATGGACGTACATGTGTAGTACATAGTTATCTACTTAGTCTGGTCAGTCTGAAGCTTGTGAGTTTTAAATTTGTTCTTCAGGACTGACTTGCCTTTTTTTGTTGAACGGACGTTCTTGTTTTCATCATATTACCTGTGTGTGTAAACATTTGGCACTACATTGACTGTGAAAGCATGTTAGCACTGAGGCTTTAAATATGTTAATTAGGTGATTTTTTTTCTGTTGGTTGCATTGATTAGTTACCTTTTTTTTTCTCATTCCTAGTGGAAAACTCAAGAGGAAGTGGTATTTTTTTGGACCTATAAACGGCCGGTCCTGGAGATGCCATCTCAGGTTCCCAGGATTGCATCACCGCAGGATCAGTTGATAGATGGTCGTCGTGTTGAGGGCGCTGGTGATATCCCCCTGGCCCTAGTAAGGCTAGTACTTCCCAGAGGCCAGGTTTTGGTATTGATGTAGCTGTTTCTGCGTTGGAGCGCGTCGAGCATATTTTTATTAATGTGCATTCTGAACTGGAAAAGGTCCCAACTATAGTTGAGCGTCTGAGCCGTATTGATGGCATTCTTCCTGATGGTCATGGATTTATTGCTGATGAAGCGTCGGACTATGTTGAGATGGAGAAAATTTTAATTAGCGATATGCGTGATGGTGCTGCTCACCTTATTCAGAGCTCGGCACGCCTGTTGAACACTGTCAAGCGTTTCAGAACTATGCAAGACTCTCGCTGCAAGCCGTATGAAGAAGATACTGATGTTGTTATCAAGCAGATGAAGCAGAACGAGGCTGCTGCCGGGAGGACTGCTGATGATACCGAGGCTAATGTTTCTGACCATGATAAGAATGATGTTGGTTTCGACTCTCCTATTTTTGAGGTGAGTCAGCTTTTGATCTTTGAATTTTTACTAGGTTGTTCTGCTGTCAGTACTGTAGTTGAACTTTCTCATCTCTTTTTTGATTATGTTTGATGCAGGAGACCACTCATGGTGTTGAGGCTGATGCTGTTGACTGTGGAGTGAACGATTTGTCTGTTGATAAGAGCAAGGTTAGTTTTATTTTTACCGTTTAGAAAGTTTATTAAATTTTCATGCGCACCCCCTTACCTGTTCATTTTTCATTTGTTACTATCGTTTAGGATCCTGTTGATGGTGATGAGTCTCATTCGCCCATCGGTGATGTTCCTTTGAATGTTAGCAGCAACAACGTTGGTGATGATGCTGTAGATGCTTCTAAGGTTTGTTATATGTTCTTGCATTATTTTTTATGCATCTTTCGCAGCTGTTTCTTGTAGTTTTAAAAGTTCTTTTTGTGCACCTCTCGTGGGCTTTTTTGGTTGTTAGTTTTGCTCATTTTATTTACTGTCTGAATCTTTTCTTTTTCAGATTCCTGGTGTTGAGCGTGAGGCGGCTGGTGCTGGTGATGCTGGTGGTGTTCCACTTTGCACTGATTATGACTTGGGTGGTAAGGTTGCTAATGAGGATGTTGGTGGTGCGAGCATACTTTATGGCAAATCTTCTGGTGTTGGTAGCGCTGAGAATGATAATGGTTCTGATTCTGCGGATTTGCCTCCGGAAAATTTCCCGCCTGGAGGGCTTGACTACGGTGATGCATTGGAAGACGCTGTGGTGTCTAGCGTGGAAGAGGTGCTATCCGAAGATGATGATTTACTTATGTCAACTTCTTCCGGCCCCTTGACGCAGGAGGCGCTCCTGTCGTCGCAGGATTTTCTGTCGTCAAATCCTGACAGTGCAGTCAACTTGCTGTCGTCAGAGGACTTACCGTCGTCGAACCCTGAAAGTGCAGGTAAGAATTTGTGTTAGTGTTTGGTGCCCCTTTTTGTTTGTACTTCTCATATATGATGTGGTGGCTGTGTTTCCCCTGTAGTGTTTGAACTTATTTGTATGTTCCTTTCTTTGTGTAAGCAGATGGTGCTAATGCTGCCAAGGTTGATTCGTTTTTCTTCGCTATTACGAGGTTGCATACGAATCGTGGGAAACGGTTAGTGATGGATTTTTGTGTCCTTATTGTGGCTGTATCATTTTTGTTTATTTTCCTTTCTCTGCTCGGATTATTGTTGACATCGCGCTTGTTTTGATTCTTCGCATCCTCTGTTTTTGCTCAGTGATAAGCCAATGTTTCAAAATGAGGAATGTGATGCCAGCGTTGGTAAGGTGGCTTCTGCGTTCATCCTCGATGGCATGCTCAACTCGGATTCTGCTGATGTTGTTCTATATTGTCTGCGTGAAAAGTACCGAGGCACTGAGAAGCTGATTGTTCCCAGATGGGTGACGGTGAGCATTGCTTGTTTAAGTTTTATTTTTGGTTTGATTGTCTTTACTGTTCTGCGTCATGTTTGATAAGTTATTTGACAATTTTCTGACTGTTTTTGGTGTTGCATACAACAGACAAAGATACTTGATGGAAATATCAATGGCAACGTGAGGCAGTGGTTCACTAGATCAGGGGCTGATAATTATGACTTTGTACATGACTCATCCTTTGTTAATCCTTTTTTTCCTGAACTGATAAAAGAATGTTTGCTCTTGTTCAGAGTTGGACTCATTGTAGTAATGAAGTTGAACTGATATGTTCCTTGCAATTTTGGTAGTCTAAATAAAGTTTTGTAGGATGCTTTTATTTTTTGTTTGTACTGATGTTCTTACTCAATTAGAACTTATGTTTTGGTGATCTGCTATGACTAATGAATTTCCTTTTCGCGCTTGTTTATTTGTTTGAAGGCTGCTTATGAGTTTCATTTATAATTCTTGAATTCATTTTCTTCTGCACTTGCTTTTTTTTCAGCTTCTTTTCCCTACTTTTGATCCGCCGGCATTTGTGCCTGGCATGGTACCTGGTGAAGATGTTGGCCATTGGTGCTTGGTTATTCTTAATTTGAAGTGACGTCGCTTCGAGTGCCTGGATTCACTCCGTGATGAAACCTGGGATGACGCGGTTAGATTTTTCAGGACCATGACAGATAATATTAAGAGGCTCTGGAGGGAAGCCAGTGTAGATAGGCCCAAACCGTTCTCTCCGGTGCGTGTAGATGATTTCTCTAGCGAGTTTGTTCGTGTGCCACGTCAGGAAAACACGTGAGTATCCCTTTTCATTAAATTTATTAGTTGTTTTCTGTTCCTGTTATTCGTAGTTTCACAATTTTTGACGTGTTCATGTATTTTTATTTTTAATGTATCCTTTGTTTTTACTGGTTAACAGGCATGATTGTGGATTTTTTATGCTACAAAGCTGCAAGTCTTATCATTGCCGTGAGGATGGTGTTGTTGAAATGTTGGATTACACATTTGAAGATATTTCTGACATTAGAAAGACTCTTCTGTATACTTGTTCGACTAGCGATGTGTTTGAGGTCGACTTCCGGGTTTTGTTTGGCATTGAGCCTTGTACGTATGCATGCCTTTTTGTCTTTTGTTTCCAACTTGCCCTCTTGACTAGCACTCTTATGAATTCTGTAGTTGAACTTACCATTTGTGCTCCTCCTTTTTTGTTGTTGGTGAGTGGTTGGATCTTGGGGAGCATGACTACAGGATCTTTGGCAGCCAGTTCTTGGAGCTGGAGCGTGTGGCTGTTGATTTGAGCCAGGGGCGTTCTCCTCAGAAGACAAGATCTGGTGTTATCAAGGGTCGGTTGGGAGCTCTCAAAGGTTCTAAAGCTGCTGATTCAGAGAGCCCCGTTACACCCAAGAAGCTCATGGTCGAGTTGATAGACAGTGATGATGACGCGTTTGACAAGATTGCTGGGATGGGAAGGGTCACCAGGAGCGCTGCTGCCAAGGGTGTTTCCCCTCTTGCTAGAATAGTGTGCCGTAGAGCCGGTGTTGCTAGGAAGGATCCTGCGTTGGAGTCTGGCAATGTTACAAGCACAAAGCGTGCACCCAGAGCTCCGATTAAGTTTTGCTCCCCCGTGCAGGAGCTACACTCTTATAAATTCCCTCACCTGGAGAAGGCTCGCAAGTTGTATGATATCCTACTTAGTGATGAAGGACGCGAGAAGTATGCTGAGTGAGTATCCCTCATTATGTTTCATCTTTTTTCTTTTTCTGTTTTTCTCGCTGCTATATATATAGAACTTCACCTGTTCAGTATATTTAACTTGAACTGCTATGAATGTCTTATCTCCTTTTCCATGCTTTTGTTTTGTGTGTGCTGCAGGACTACATTCTCATTGATACCTCATCCCGATGATAGTGTAACTTCATTCACTGGCAATCGCGTCTGGGAAGTTTTTGCACCTGGACAGCTGATGGAGGGGGATGTAATGGACCTCCTTATCGATGATTGGAAGAAAGATCCCGAGAGAAATGTTTATTTAACATCTGGTGATAGGATCTTGCTGAGTCCATATTTCATCACGGTAACGAATTAGACCATTTCTTGTCTGAAATACTTTGAGTTTTTCACCTGTTCAGTATATATAGAACTTCTCACTGCTATATATATATAGAACTACACCTGTTCAGTATATTTAACTTGAACTGATATGAATGCCTTATCTTCTTTTTCCTGCTTTTTTGTATAGTGTTTTTTTAGTTTATTCAATACTTTGCTTACTGATATTTTTTCCCTGTGTATTTTATTTTTTGCCTTTTTGCAGGTTGTGCTTGACTGTTCATTTTTCGGCGATGAAACCGATAACTTTAATGTGGAACGGGCAGTGAGAGAGTTCAAGAGCTATGTTCGAGATGGGGAAGATTTACTCACTGTGAAACTTGTCATGATGCCTTTATACAAACCTATGATTATAACGAAGGGCAAGAGTTTGTCGCACTATTCCTTGTACACCTTGAATCGGTACCGAAAGTCCATTGACATCCTTGACCCATTACCATACGGGAAGAATCATCGTCCTTCAAAGAATACCTACCACAAAGATTGTGAGAAAATTGTGAGTGTTGTTGATTTCCGCTAGCTAAAGCTTTTATCTCCAGTAGATGAATCTTTGCTATTTTTTTGTTTCTGCTTTTGTGAGACCTGAAATGTGTAGTTTTGGTGCTTTTTAATTTACATTTCACTAGATTGGTCAAAGTCATGAAGGCTGTGTATGGCGAGGCTCAGTATAATGCAAGCAGTCAGCCCAACTGGAGTGTTATTGCAAAGAGACCAAGGTTCGTCACTGTTCCCTTCCAATGGCCGAATGAGTGTGGACACTATGCTCTCAAGTTTGCGGCAACCTATCATGGTGAAAAGGTTGTCGAGAATATTCAAAATAATGACGTGAGTTCTAGTTCAGCTTTTCCTTGCTGTCTTTTGGCTAGTTGTCTTTTCCTTTTTCCCTGTTATCATTTTCATCATTTTCTTTTGTTTGCAGCCCCGTATTGTAGATTGGAATGCTGAGTATCTGTATTCAATCGTGTTCAACCCGAGTAACCAGATCTTGGTGACGGAGCTTCCTGGGGAGATTCAAGCTTTGGCTCCTGGTGCATGAAACAATTGATGATCATTGTGTAGTGATTGGATACTTGTGCGATTTATCTCTTGAAAACATTGTAGGCTTATGTTTTTATGTTGGATTTCGATGTCTTGTAAACTATGTAATAACCATCGCGGCATTGTGATGTTTCTTAGTGTGGCGCAGCATTTTATAAACTATTTTGTGTGATGACAATGTGTTTGAATAGCTGTTTCACTTTTATCTATTTGGCATAAGTGAGCTGCAATCTTTGACATATGTGGGCTGCATTCAGTTAGTGAACTGCATTGGTTTACATGAGTGAGCTGCATTCTTTGGTATAAGTGAGCTGCAGTTTTTGAGATATGTGGGCTGCATGCTGTTCTGTTGGTGAACTGCATTGTTTTAGAGAAGTGAGCTGCAATCTTGTACTGATGGTATAGTAATATGAGGACTGATTTGACAGAGTTGTTTCTAAACAGTGGGACTGATTTTATTTTCATCTGTCTTTTTGTACTGATGGTATAGTAATGTGAGGACTGAATTGTTTTTCATACATCAGAGGCTTTGAAAATATTGATGTCTCAGTACTATGTGGATGCAGCATGAGTGGACAGTTGATTCCTGGTTTTCTAGTACCGTTGTCTTATATCTGTTCGAACTGAAGTCAACTCGCATTGAAATTATTTACGGCAAATTTTTTAATTGAGGTGTAGCCAGTTTTTATTTAAAGAATAAATTAAGCAGACTATACAATAAATATGTTTGGAACTTCTCGAATATAAGTAGTTGAACTTCAAAGTTAAAATAAATTGCCTGTTTTAAATTAGCTACATTTAACAGATAGCTTATTAAGGTCTCCATTTTTAAAGTATCATTTATTTTGTAGCGTTTTTAAATTCCTTTGGTTGTGCTGCAGAGCTAAATTCATTTTTTTTTAAATTATTGCCTGCGAACATGTATTTGAACTTTTCTATATTAAGTTTTTGAACTTTTTTGTGGTAGTTTATAATTCATTTTCCCCGCTCTAGTTCCTTCAATGGGCCTTATGGGGTGAGTGCAATTTGTAGGCAAGGCAGGCTTCCAACGCGCAGGCGTATTTGGCCCTTTTTCAGCCCAAATAGCTCGTCCGCTCGGCTGTGCACTGACGTCTGCGCGTGCGCTGCGAGTTTAGTCCCACCTCGCTAGTCGAGGGGGCTCTCGACCGGTTTATAAGCGCTGCCGAGGCTCAAGGTTTGAACTCCTCTGTATACTTACTTGAGCGCTTATACACGGCGCTCGCTCTCTGTTTCATGACCTGTGGGCCCTGGTCGGTTGGCCCTGCGCAGTGTGGTTTGCGATGGATTCGCCTATGGTTCGCTGTGGGCTTGAGTCCAAGTATCCTCCTGCGTAGGGCTGGCCTGTACCTTGGCGGTCAATTTTTTTATTATAAAAAAACTAGTACTTGGCTGGTCCAGTAATGGGACTGATTCTTCTTAGCATTTTTGTTGTAGTGCTTGTGAATTTACTCCCCTGATAGAAGCATGATAGTACTGAATGTTCTCCTCGGGTTGAACTGACATCTCTATAGTGTGTTTTTGACTTAATATTTTATAAGTAAACACCACACGGTTTGCTATATCTTAATATTATCTGTTTATATTTGACTTAAATATGTATAAATCTATGACTACTATTAATAAAGCTGTAGCAATATATGAACCAAAATATATACGGACTTGACCAGTAACTTTTAGCAATATATGAACCAAAATATATACGGACTTGACCAGTAACTTTGGTAGAATATATACTATTCAGCTAACACTTTGGCACCACAAGTTCAGGTCAGGTGTACTGCTGTCAAATAGCAAGTGCACTGCATCTATAGTGTGTTTTTGTCCCTTTTTTGTTGTGGTCATTTTCAGTGTTCTTCTGGTACTATTTAGTATGGAAGTACTTATGTACCAACTAAGCTGTACTGAGCTTTCGAGTGTTCTAGTACTGTTATCCTTAGCATGTCAGTGCTCATAAAATGCGAACTGAAGCTTCTTAGCCTTTTTGTTGTAGTACTTGTTAAATTTCTAGCCTATTTGGAAAGCATGATTTATTAGTACTGAATGTTTTCCTCGGCTGGAACTTACTTTTTTAGTGTGATGGCACCTTTTTTGTTGTGCTTATTTTCAGTGTTCTTCTGGCACTATTTAGTTTGATAGTACTTGCGTACACAACTAAGCTGTACTGAGATTCCAAGACTACTAGTATCTCCATAACTAGTGCTGAAGAGCAGCCACAAAGTTTCATTCACAAGTTACTTCAACTTCACATGGTGGATAAACAAAATAGCAAGCTAGCAAACTTGTTCAACCACATAAGCAAACAATGTACTTGACATAAGCAAACTTGTTCAACCTGACACACATGACATAAGCAAACTGGTTTAACCTAACAAAAGCAAACTACGGACTTGAAACAAAAGGAAGGACAAGCACAAGCGCAAGCAACACGAAGCCAGATTGTGATGTTTCCTCATCCCTAAAAGTCGAGGTGGTAGTAGGGGTCCTTTGCCTCCCGTTTTGCCCTTTCCAGACCTTGTTTGATGTTGTCAATTTTCTGATGGAAATATGCCCTAGAGGCAATAATAAAGTTGTTATTATTTTATATTTCCTTGTTCATGATAAAGGTTTATTATTCATGCTAGAATTGTATTGACCGGAAACTTAAATACATGTCTGAATACATAAACAAATACCGTGTCCCTAGTGAGCCTCTACTAGACTAGCTCGTTGATCAAAGATGGTTAAGGTTTCCTGACCATAGACATGAGTTGTCATTTGATAACAGGATCACATCATTAGGAGAATGATGTGATGGACAAGACCCATCTGTTAGCTTAGCATATGACCGTTCTGTTTATTGCTACTGCTTTCTTGAATGTCAAATACATGTTCCTCTGACCATGAGATCATGCAACTCCCGGATACCAGAGGAATACCTTGTGTGCTATCAAACGTCACAACGTAACTGGGTGATCATAAAGATGCTCTACAGGTATCTCCGAAGGTGTCTGTTGAGTTGGCATGGATCAAGACTGGGATTTGTCACTCCGTGTTTCGGAGAGGTATCTCTGGGCCCTCTCGGTAATGCACATCATAAGAAGCTTGCAAGCAAAGTGACTAAGGAGTTAGTTACGGGATGATGTATTACGGAACGAGTAAAGAGACTTGCCGGTAACGAGATTGAACTAGGTATGGAGATACCGACGATCGAATCTCGGGCAAGTAACATACCGACGGACAAAGGGAATTACGTATGTTGTCATTGCGGTTCGACCGATAAGATCTTCGTGGAATATGTAGGAATCAATATGAGCATCCAGGTTCCGCTATTGGTTATTGACCGGAGAGGCGTCTCAGTCATGTCTACATCATTCCCGAACCCGTAGGGTCCGCACGCTTAACGTTCGTTGACGATATAGTGTTATATGAGTTATGTGAATTGGTAACCGAATATTGTTCGGAGTCCCGGATGAGTTCCCGGACGTCACAAGGAGTCTCGGAATGGTCGAGAGTTAAAGATTTATATATGGGAAGTCATATTTTGGGTTCCGGAAAAAGGTGCAGTTTTTTCGGTATTGTACTGGGAAGCTTCCAGAAGGTTCCGGAGGATTCTGGAGGAGTCCGGAAGTTCACAAGTGGGTCCACCACGTCCCAAGGGCTGGCATGGGCTAAGGGGAGGCGCCCTAGCCTTATTGGGCCAGGCGCACCAAGTCCTCAAAAGCCCATGCAGCTAGGGAAGGAAAAAAGGGAGAGTCCTAGTAGGAATAGGATTGGACTTTGGAGTCCAAGTCCACATGTGTACTATTCGCGGTTTCTGTTCACGTGGCACTATTCCTTCTACTCCAAGCCCCTACACATATATAAATAGAGGAGAGGGGGCGCCCCAAAGGACACAACATTGTCTTAGCCGTGTGCGGCGCCCCCCTCCACAGTTCCGTCCCTCGGTCATATTTTCGCAGTGCTTGGGCGAAGCCCTGCGGAGATAGCATCAGCATCACCGTCACCACGCCGTCGTGCTGCCGTAACTCATCCACTACCTCGCCGTCTTGCTGGATCAAGAAGTCGAGGACGTCACCGAGCTGAACGTGTGCTGAACGCGGAGGTGCCGTACGTTCGGTACTCGGTCGGTTGGATCGTGAAGTTGTTCGATGACATCAACCGCGTTGTTCTAACGCTTCCGCTTACGGTCTACGAGGGTACGTAGACACACTCCCCCTCTCGTAGCTATGCATCTCCATGGATAGATCTTGCGTGTGCGTAGAATTTTTTTTGTTTTCCATGCAACGTTCCCCAACAGTGGCATCATGAGCCAGGTCTATGCGTAGATGATATGCACGAGTAGAACACAAAGAGTTGTGGGCAGTGATCGTCATACTGCTTACCACCAACGTCTTATTTTGATTCGGCGGTATTGTAAGATGAAGCGGCCCGGACCAACCTTACATGTCCACGTACATTTGACCGGTTCCACCGATAGACATGCAACTTGTTTTGCATAAAGGTGGCTGGCGGGTGTTTGTTTCTCCTACTTTAGTTGAATCAAATTTGACTGCGGCCGGTCCTTGTTGAAGGTTAAAACAGCAAACTTGATAAATCACCGTTGTGGTTTTGTGCCGTAGGTAAGAACGGTTCTTGCTAGAAGCCCGTAGCAGCCACGTAAAACTTGCAACAACAAAGTAGAGGACGTCTAACTTGTTTTTCCAGGGTATGCTGTGATGTGATATGGTTAAGACATGATGTGATATACGTTATTGTATGAGATGATCATGTTTTGTAATTTATCGGCAACCGGCAGGAGCCTTATGGTTGTCTCTTTATTGTATGAAATGCAAGCGCCATGTAATTGCTTTACTTTATCGCTATGCGTTAGCAATAGTTGTAGAAGCAATAGTTGGCGAGACGACCATGACGCAACGATGGAGATCAAGGTGTCGAGCCGGTGACGATGGAGATCATGACGATGCTTTGGAGATGGAGATCAAAAGCACAAGATGATGATGGCCATATCATGTCACATATTTTGATTGCATGTGATGTTTATCCTTTATGCATCTTATTTTGCTTAGAACGACGGTAGCATTATAAGATGATCCCTTCACTAAATTTCAAGATAAAAGTGTTCTCCCCGAGTATGCACCGTTGCTAAAGTTCGTCGTTTCGAAGCACCTCGTGATGATCGGGTGTAATAGATTCTACGTTCACATACAACGGGTGTAAGCCAGTTTTACACAAGCAGAATACTTGGGTTAAACTTGACGAGCCTAGCATGTACAGACATGGTCTCGGAACACTGGAGACCGAAAGGTCGAACATGAGTCATATAGTAGATATGATCAACATGGAGATGTTCACCATTGATGACTATCCCATCTCACGTGATGATCGGACATGGGCTAGTTGATTTGGATCATGTATCACTTAGTTAACTTGAGGGATGTTAATTTAAGTGGGAGTTCATTAGTAATTTGATTAATTGAACTTAATTTATCATGAACTTAGTCCTGATAGTCTTTGCAAATTATGTTGTAGATCAATAGCTCGCGTTGTAGCTCCCCTGTTTTTGATACGTTCCTAGAGAAAGCTTAGTTTAAAGATGATGGTAGCAATTACACGGACTGGGTCCGTAACTTGAGGATTATGCTCATTGCTGCACAGAAGGATTATGTCCTTGATGCACCGCTAGGTGATGGACCTGCTGCAGGAGCTGCTGCAGACGTTGTGAACGCCTGGCAGGCTCGATCTGATGACTACTCGATAGTTCAGTGTGCCATGCTTTACGACTTAGAACTGGGACTACAAAAGCGTTTTGAGTGCCACGGAGCATATGAGATGTTCCAAGAGCTGAAATTGATATTTCAAGCTAATGCCCGGGTTGAGAGATATGAAGTCTCCAACAAGTTCTTTAGCTGTAAGATGGAGGAGAACAGTTCTGTCAGTGAACACATACTCAGAATGTCTGGGTACCACAACCACTTGACTCAGCTGGGAATTGATCTTCCGGTTGAGAGTGTTATTGACAGAGTTCTTCAGTCACTACCACCAAGCTATAAAGGCTTCGTGATGAACTATAATATGCAAGGGATGGAGAAGACAATTCCCGAGCTCTTCGCGATGCTGAAATCGGCGGAGGTAGAAATCAAGAAGGAGCATCAAGTGTTGATGGTTAACAAGACCACTAGTTTCAAGAAAAAGGGCAAGGGGAAGAAGGGGAACTTCAAGAAGAACGGCAAGCAAGCTGCCGCTCCCACGAAGAAACCCAAAGTTGGACCCAAGCCTGAAACTGAGTGCTTCTGCTGCAAAGGAACTGGTCACTGGAAGCGGAACTGCCCCAAGTATTTGGCGGATAAGAAGGATGGCAAAATGAATAAAGGTATATTTGATATACATGTTATTGATATGTACCTCACTAGTGCTCGTAGCAGCGTCTGGGTATTTGATACCGATTCAGTTGCTAATATTAGTAACTTGAAGCAGGAGCTGCAGAGTAACGGAGACTAGCTGAGGTCGAGGTGACGATATGTGTTGGAAGTGTCTCCAAGATTGATATGATCAATATCGACACGCTCGTAATACCTTCGGGATTAGTATTAAACCTAAATAATGGTTATTTGGTGCTTGCGTTGAGCATAAAACATTATATCTGGATATTGTTTATTGCAAGACGGTTATTCATTTAAGTCAGAGAATAATGGTTATTCTGTTTATATGAATTATATCCCTCGTGATCATGCACCCTTGTGAATGGTTTATTCTTGTTGAATCTCGATCGTAGTGATACACATATTCATAATATTGATGCCAAAAGATGCAAAGTTGATAATGATAGTGCAACATACTTGTGGCACTGCCGTTTAGGTCATATTGGTGTAAAGCGCATGAAGAAACTCCATGCTGATGGACTTTTGGAATCTCTTGATTATGAATCATTTGATACTTGCGAACCATGCCTCATGGGCAAGATGACTAAAACTCCGTTCTCCGGAACAATGGAGCGAGCTACTGATTTGTTGGAAATAATACATACCGATGTATGCGGTCCGATGAATGTTGAAGCACGCGGCGGGTATCGTTATTTTCTAACCTTCACAGATGATTTGAGTAGGTATGGGTATATCTACTTGATGAAACACAAGTCTGAAACATTTGAAAAGTTCAAAGAATTTCAGAGTGAAGTAGAGAATCATCGTAACAAGAAAATAAAGTTTCTACGATCCGATCGCGGAGGCGAATATTTGAGTTATGAGTTTGGCCTTCATTTAAGAAAATATGGAATTGTTTCACAACTCATGCCACCTGGAACACCACAGCGTAATGGTGTGTCTGAACGTCGTAACCGTACTTTATTGGATATGGTGCGTTCTATGATGTCTCTTACCGATTTGCCACTATCGTTTTGGGGTTATGCATTAGAGACAGCTGCATTCACGTTAAATAGGGCACCGTCTAAATCCGTTGAGACGACATCGTATGAACTGTGGTTTGGCAAGAAACCTAAGCTGTCGTTTTTTAAAGTTTGGAGATGCGATGCTTATGTGAAAAAGCTTCAACCTGATAAGCTCGAACCCAAAGCGGAGAAGTGCGTCTTCATAGGATACCCTAAAGAAACAATTGGGTACACCTTCTACCACAGATCCAAAGGCAAGGTCTTTGTTGCCAAGAATGGGTCCTTTCTAGAGAAGGAGTTTCTCTCGAAAGAAGTGAGTGGGAGGAAAGTAGAACTTGATGAGGTAATTGTACCTTCTCTCGAATGGGAAAGTAGCTCATCAGAGAAAACCGTTCCCGTGATGCCTACACAAATAAGAGAGGAAGATAATGGTGAAGATCATGAAACTTCAGATCAAGTTACTACTGAACCTCGTAGGTCGACCAGAGTACGTTTCGCACCAGAGTGGTACGGTATTCCTGTTCTAGAAGTCATGTTGTTAGACAACGGCGAACCTACAAACTATGAAGAAGCTATGATGAGCCCAGATTCCAAAAAATGGCTTGAGGTCATGAAATCTGAGATAGGATCCATGTATGAGAACAAAGTATGGACTTTGGTGGACTTGCCCGATGATCGGTAAGCCATTGAGAATAAATGGATTTTTAAGAGGAAGACAAACGCTGATGGTAATATCACTGTCTACAAAGCTCGACTTGTCGCGAAAGGTTTTCGACAAGTTCAAGGGGTTGACTATGATGAGACTTTCTCACCCGTAGCGATGCTTAAGTCTGTCCGAATCATGTTAGCAATTGCCGCATTTTATGATCTGGCAAATGGATGTCAAAACTGCATTCCTTAATGGTTTTCTCAAAGAAGAGTTGTATATGATGCAACCAGAAGGTTTTGTCGATCCTAAGGGTGCTAACAAAGTGTGCAAGCTCCAGCGATCCATCTATGGATTGGTGCAAGCATCTCGGAGTTGGAATATACGCTTTGATGAGGTGATCAAAGCATATGGTTTTGTACAGACTTACGGTGAAGCCTGTATTTACAAGAAAGTGAGTGGGAGCTCTGTAGCATTTCTAATATTATATGTGGATGACATATTGTTGATTGGAAATGATATAGAATTTCTGGATGGCATAAAAGGATACTTGAATGAAAGACCTCGGTGAAGCTACTTATATATTGGGCATCAAGATCTATAGAGATAGATCAAGACGCTTCATAAGACTTTCAATGAGTACATACCTTGACAAGATTTTGAAGGAGTTCAAAATGGATCAGTCAAAGAAGGAGTTCTTGCCTGTATTGTAAGGTGTAAAGTTGAGTAAGACTATACAATAAATATGTCTGGAACTTCTCGAATATAAGTAGTTGAACTTCAAAGTTAAAATAAATTGCCAGTTTTAAATTAGCTACATTTAACAGATAGCTTATTAAGGTCTCCATTTTTAAAGTATAATTTATTTTGTAGCGTTTTTAAATTCCTTTGGTCGTGCTGCAGAGCTAAATTCTTTTTTTTTTAATTTTTTTTTTAAATTATTGCCTGCGAACATGTATTTGAACTTTTCTATATTAAGTTTTTGAACTTTTTTGTTGTAGTTTATAATTCATTTCCCCCGCTCTAGTTCCTTCAATGGGCCTTATGGGGTGAGTGCAATTTGTAGGCGAGGCAGGCTTCCAACGCGCAGGCGTATTTGGCCCTTTTTCAGCCCAAATAGCTCGTCCGCTCGGCTGTGCACTGACGTCTGCGCGTGCGCTGCGAGTTTAGTCCCACCTCGCTAGTCGAGGGGGCTCTCGACCGGTTTATAAGCGCTGCCGAGGCTCAAGGTTTGAACTCCTCTGTATACTTACTTGAGCGCTTATACACGGCGCTCGCTCTCTGTTTCATGACCTGTGGGCCCTGGTCGGTTGGCCCTTCGCAGTGTGGTTTGCGATGGATTCGCCTATGGTTCGCTGTGGGCTTGAGTCCAAGTATCCTCCTGCGTAGGGCTGGCCTGTACCTTGGCGGTCAATTTTTTATTATAAAAAAACTAGTACTTGGCTGGTCCAGTAATGGGACTGATTCTTCTTAGCATTTTTGTTGTAGTGCTTGTGAATTTACTCCCCTGATAGAAGCATGATAGTACTGAATGTTCTCCTCGGGTTGAACTGACATCTCTATAGTGTGTTTTTGACTTAATATTTTATAAGTAAACACCACACGGTTTGCTATATCTTAATATTATCTATTTATATTTGACTTAAATATGTATAAATCTATGACTACTATTAATAAAGCTGTAGCAATATATGAACCAAAATATATACGGACTTGACCAGTAACTTTTAGCAATATATGAACCAAAATATATACGGACTTGACCAGTAACTTTGGTAGAATATATACTATTCAGCTAACACTTTGGCACCGCAAGTTCAGGTCAGGTGTACTGCTGTCAAATAGCAAGTGCACTGCATCTATAGTGTGTTTTTGTCCCTTTTTTGTTGTGGTCATTTTCAGTGTTCTTCTGGTACTATTTAGTATGGAAGTACTTATGTACCAACTAAGCTGTACTGAGCTTTCGAGTGTTCTGGTACTGTTATCCTTAGCATGTCAGTGCTCATAAAATGCGAACTGAAGCTTCTTAGCCTTTTTGTTGTAGTACTTGTTAAATTTCTAGCCTATTTGGAAAGCATGATTTATTAGTACTGAATGTTTTCCTCGGCTGGAACTTACTTTTTTAGTGTGATGGCACCTTTTTTGTTGTGCTTATTTTCAGTGTTCTTCTGGCACTATTTAGTTTGATAGTACTTGCGTACACAACTAAGCTGTACTGAGATTCCAAGACTACTAGTATCTCCATAACTAGTGCTGAAGAGCAGCCACAAAGTTTCATTCACAAGTTACTTCAACTTCACATGGTGGATAAACAAAATAGCAAGCTAGCAAACTTGTTCAACCACATAAGCAAACAATGTACTTGACATAAGCAAACTTGTTCAACCTGACACACATGACATAAGCACACTGGTTTAACCTAACAAAAGAAAACTACGGACTTGAAACAAAAGGAAGGACAAGCACAAGCGCAAGCAACACGAAGCCAGATTGTGATGTTTCCTCATCCCTAAAAGTCGAGGTGGTAGTAGGGGTCCTTTGCCTCCCGTTTTGCCCTTTCCAGACCTTGTTTGATGTTGTCAATTTTCTGATGGAAATATGCCCTAGAGGCAATAATAAAGTTGTTATTATTTTATATTTCCTTGTTCATGATAAAGGTTTATTATTCATGCTAGAATTGTATTGACCGGAAACTTAAATACATGTCTGAATACATAAACAAATACCGTGTCCCTAGTGAGCCTCCACTAGACTAGATCGTTGATCAAAGATGGTTAAGGTTTCCTAACCATAGACATGAGTTGTCATTTGATAACAGGATCACATCATTAGGAGAATGATGTGATGGACAAGACCCATCTGTTAGCTTAGCATATGACCGTTCTGTTTATTGCTACTGCTTTCTTGAATGTCAAATACATGTTCCTCTGACCATGAGATCATGCAACTCCCGGATACCAGAGGAATACCTTGTGTGCTATCAAACGTCACAACGTAACTGGGTGATCATAAAGATGCTCTACAGGTATCTCCGAAGGTGTCTGTTGAGTTGGCATGGATCGAGACTGGGATTTGTCACTCCGTGTTTCGGAGAGGTATCTCTGGGCCCTCTCGGTAATGCACATCATAAGAAGCTTGCAAGCAAAGTGACTAAGGAGTTAGTTACGGGATGATGTATTACGGAACGAGTAAAGAGACTTGCCGGTAACGAGATTGAACTAGGTATGGAGATACCGACGATCGAATCTCGGGCAAGTAACATACCGACGGACAAAGGGAATTACGTATGTTGTCATTGCGGTTCGACCGATAAGATCTTCGTGGAATATGTAGGAATCAATATGAGCATCCAGGTTCCGCTATTGGTTATTGACCGGAGAGGCGTCTCAGTCATGTCTACATCATTCCTGAACCCGTAGGGTCCGCACGCTTAACGTTCGTTGACGATATAGTGTTATATGAGTTATGTGAATTGGTAACCGAATATTGTTCGGAGTCCCGGATGAGTTCCCGGACGTCACGAGGAGTCTCGGAATGGTCGAGAGTTAAAGATTTATATATGGGAAGTCATATTTTGGGTTCCGGAAAAAGGTGCAGTTTTTTCGGTATTGTACTGGGAAGCTTTCAGAAGGTTCCGGAGGATTCCGGAAGTCCACAAGTGGGTCCACCACGTCCCAAGGGCTGGCATGGGCTAAGGGGAGGCGCCCTGGCCTTATTGGGCCAGGCGCACCAAGTCCTCAAAAGCCCACGCAGCTAGGGAAGGAAAAAAGGGAGAGTCCTAGTAGGAATAGGATTGGACTTTGGAGTCCAAGTCCACGTGTGTACTATTCACGGTTACTGTTCACATGGCACTATTTTCCTTCTACTCCAAGCCCCTACACATATATAAATAGAGGAGAGGGGGCGCCCCAAAGGACACAACATTGTCTTAGCCGTGTGCGGTGCCCCCCTCCACAGTTCCGTCCCTCGGTCATATTTTCGCAGTGCTTGGGCGAAGCCCTGCGGAGATAGCATCACCATCACCGTCACCACGCCATCGTGCTGCCGGAACTTATCCACTACCTCGCCGTCTTGCTGGATCAAGAAGTCGAGGACGTCACCGAGCTAAACATGTGCTGAACGCGGAGGTGCCGTACGTTCGGTACTCGGTCGGTTGGATCGTGAAGTTGTTCGATGACATCAACCGCGTTGTTCTAACACTTCCGCTTATGGTCTACGAGGGTACGTAGACACACTCCCCCTCTCGTAGCTATGCATCTCCATGGATAGATCTTGCGTGTGCGTAGAATTTTTTTTGTTTTCCATGCAACGTTCCCCACCATTTTCTTCCATGACTCGTAGGTGACGTACGCATCTATTGATGCGTACTCGATGATTTTCTCTGGTAGCGGGTTGATCCCCCACAGTTTATGGTCTTCCTCCTTGTTGATCTTCTTCTTCATGTTCTTGTAGAATGGGTGGATCACGCTGGATGCAACATCAGCCAAAGAGTCGTACTTCTTTCCGGTGTATGGAACTTTCCATTCGCGCTGGATGTCGATGAAGTTTTTGGGGTTGATCTCCAAACCAGAGTTCTTCGGCATCTTTTTGTCACGTTCAGTGCTGAAACCGGCAAAGGTGTACAACTTCTCCTCCTTCAGGATCTTGTGGAGGCGCTTGGGCCTGCAAGGGGAGAGACATATTGAAGATTAGTGTTATTTTCATGATTTAATTCTTCAGTTCTGGTTTACAATTGATGAATCCATGAAGTAGATGCTTATATAGTATAATTCATGGATGAATGTAGTTCAGAAACTAGTACACAAAGTTCAAAAATTAAATTCAAGTACACCATGTTATTTTTCTTTCGGTATCTACAGTTGAGTCAATGATCTATCTGCTGCTTAGTACTAGTTTAGTTTTCTTTGTTGAATAAAAAAACATATACTAGTGCTTCACCAAGTTCTTACTTTTTTTGCTGATGAAACTACTTTACTACATCAAATTCAGAAACTACTTGTACTACATCAAGTCCAGAAACTACACTAGTGCATCAAGATCAGAAACTACACTAGTACATCAAGTTCAGAAATTAATCTGTTGCAAGAATTTCAGATACTAATCTAGTGCATCAGGTTCAAAATCTATTCTAGTGCATCTACTTGAGAAACTGCACTAGTACATCAGGTTCAGAAACTGCACTAGTACATCTAGTTCAGAAACTACACTAGTACATCTAGTTGAGAAACTACACTAGTACTAGTTTAATGAAATATCAGGATGCAGTACTAATTAAACAGATGCACGAAGAAGTTCAATGAGTAGGATGGTTCACCATTCTTTGGCCGCGGTGATGTGGTATACCAGGCAAAGTTCCTCCACGCATAATTGCAGAACTGTTGCCCTCTGCGGAGGTTCGTCTTCCCTGGTAAACTCCACATCAACGCCGATGAAGCTAGGATACAAGCCGCCGCCCCTCATCCTCAGCCTCCTGATCATCTCGTCGGCTTCGTCTGGATTGCTGGTGCAGACGACCTCCAGCGTCTCCTTGCCATGGAGATCAATATCTTTGAGCTTGGTGGTGTAGTCGTACTTCCCACCGGGGACCTGGACGTCGTCGACCTTGCTTGTCTGGTCGGACGTCTCACCACGGTGTCGCTTGGCAGACGGTTCCTCCACCATTGCGCTCCTCCAGCGATGGCGGTATTGAGACTGAGGTGTTGTGGGGAGTTGCTAGTGGAGTTTGAGCGGCAATGGTGGTTTTTGGAATGAGGCAGAGATGGAGGCGAATGGACTTTTTTATGGCAAGGTTTGGGACGTGGGGGAGGCGGTTGAACGCGGGCTCGCCGTGGTAGTGGTGGTAGTGAACGTGGGCTCGCCGTTGCAGTCCGTCGTGGCAACCGCCTAGTGGGTGGCGCGGGATGTGGCCTGGGAAAACCAATCGTCCAAGCCTGTACCGCGCGATTATCTGTATTTGGACAGATGGTTGAACCCAGGCTGAACTTACCAGTGCGCGCCTGGAAGATGATGGCAGCGTGGTGACGAGGTTTTTTTTAGTCCCACCTCGGTAGTTTTGTTCTTGACGAAGGTGTTTATAAGGTGGGATATTTAGCTCAGGGTATCTTGTTCCCTTGAGGGCACTCACACATGGGCTTGCTCCAACCATCTGCACAGGGCCGTCCTGGCACACTAGGCATCAAGTTTGTCACGCTAGCCCTGTGCCGTTGGTTGGAGCAGATTTACTCTTTTTTTGTGTGTGCTGATATTTTTTTAAACCTTATTTTTTGAAATGATTGTTTAAATCAATATAATTTTTGAAAATATTTTTACATGTAATAAATATTTAATTGTACTGCATCGGTAATTAATGTTGAACTTCTCCACAAATTTAGGGGTGTTTCGTACAAATTCAAGTGCACTGCTTTTTCATGGACCGTGTATATATTTTTAGTTTTTGTAAGTAACAGCTATCTAAATTTGTGGGGTTGTGTTTTAATCTTTAATATCTATCTTGGGAACAAAAATATAGCTCAAATATAGTAGTCAATTTTTGTAGGTAACCGCACTGCAATTTAGTTGAAAACGGACTGCGATGTTTAACTGACAACACATCTTGCTTCAACATACCGCACTGCACTGTTTGACGCAGCGGACTGCATCCCTTTTGTGACTTTGTAGCTTCCTGCATTTTTTTATGTGAGCGAACTGCAGTTGCTCGCTATGTGTGTGGTTTGTATGTGGGGGGGGGGGTGGTGGGCCGTGAGAATGTGTTGGGCCTGTTGGGGTGTAAGTCACATCCGGCCCAAGTAGGCCTGCCTGCAACGGCTGCTTTGCTCTGCGCTGTGTGTATGCTGCGGTAAAGTTTAGTCCCACCTCGCCTACCGAGAGCGTGCAGGACCGGTTTATAAGCCCTGGCGAGGCAGCGCTACCGAACACCTCTTGATACTGATTTGGCGCTTACGCACGGCGCTCGCTAACCCATCTCGTTGACCCGTGGGCCCTTGTGTGCCTGGGCCAAAGCATTGTGGCTCAGAACGGGCTTGCCTATGGTTCCTCTGTGGGCGCAGTCTTAGTACGAGACTGGCTTGGTCCAGGTTGCACCTGGGTGGTCAACTTTTTTTTTCATTCAACTAATTTTCTTTTAGCACTTCATTTAATCACGTACAGCGTTGCACGCATCCGTAGTGTGCACTGCGTTAGCTAGTATCGTGAACTGCATGCATATTTCTGCATAGGTGTTTAGTCTTTTATTGAATCATATTAAAAAAAAATATATAATATGTCCTTGTGTACTGCTTTTACAAACGTATAGCGCTGCACGCATCCATAGTGTGCACTACGTTAGCTAGTATCGTGAACTGCATGCATCTTTCTGCATATGTGTTTAGTCTTTTATTGAATTATATTAAAAAAATATATATATATATATATAATATGTCCTTGTGTACTGCTTTTACAAACGTTTCGCACTGCACTGCGTGTACAATTGTTTTTTGAGTACTTCATTTAAGCATGTACTGCTCTGCACGCACCCATAGTGTGAACTGCATTAGCTATAATGGTGAACTGCATGTACCTTTCGGCATTGGTGCGTTTGCGGGGTGTGGGTTGCAGAATTCCATTGAGCAGTCAATGCACATTGGTTTCTCGTCTTCCGTTTTTCTTGGAAATGTAAGTTGTATTGATTGTCCTCTTTTTTTGGTAACGTAACTTACATTAATTTTTCTGTTTTTTCCCGGTGTGCCTAGACCTTTTGCATTCCTCTTCTATATATTTAACTCTCCTTTGCAGTTCATTTCGTCTGTAGCCGCATCCACACTCCCTTTCAAAGCGCCCTTTCTATCTTTTCGGTTTCTAGGTTTTTTTTTGCCATGGCGCCATGCCCCTGTGCGAACCTCTCCTGTTGCGGCCATGGCTGTGGTGTGCCGACGCACTGCGACTGCTCATCCTGCAGTGAGGCCCGCCGTGCTCGCCTGAGGGGCAAGGTCCTGTGCCAATCTGGGCGAGCGCAGCAGCTTGCGTATGGCATGAAGTGTATTGCACGATGTTGTTGTATCTTGTTTTTAGGTTTTGCTATTGTAGATAGAGCTGGTTTTTATTTTTATTTTTTGTATGTACTACATGGTTAGAAGATGTGGACTGCCTAGATATGTGATGAGCACTATTGGTTTGCACCATTTGTTTCTATATCATATATGCAGTACATGCATCCTTATGTGAACTGCATGTAAATGAGACTTGTACTGCATATTATCATGTTCCACACTGCATCTACTCCTTCTGTGCACTTCGTATAATAGGGTCACGAGCTGCATGTATGTTTTCTCTGTACTTCTTATGGCTCCACTATGCACTTCATCTATCTTGCGTCAGCACTGCATAGTGGTTCGTACTGCTGTTCGTCCTCTAATAGTTTTATTATTATTTCTGTAGAAAATCCCCCATCGAGCTATTAGGTATCTCAGGCTTAAGAAGGCGGGTATTCTCCAAGTTGTTCTCGGCGAAGGTCACCCAAAACCAGCTGAGTATCGCGTTGGCGTTGATGGGCGGCTATATTTGCATAGAGGCTGGAAGGAATTCGTCATTGAGAGTGGCCTCATGTGTCATCAAGTTGTTGTCCTAAACTTTTTTGAAGTTGGGGATCGTACTATTGAATTCACGTTTGACGTGATTGGTTAAGATTTGAGGTGGATTGTAATAAGTACTTTTTGTGTATCGAATGCTTCATCCTACTCTGTTATGTGGACTGTAATAAAAACTCGTATTTGTTTTCTATCTGTGAGACATGCGTATTTTTACCTAATCCGAACTTCCTGGCTTGCATGACTGAACTTCCTGGCTTGTATGACGGAACTTCCTGACTTGTATTTGTTTTAGTTGGTTCAACGCAAGTGCACTGCACGGCTACCGAACTGCACGCTCAACTATAATGAACTGCACTTATAGGGAAAGAGAACTGCATTTGCCAGGAGAGAGAACTGCTTCGTCGCTTGCGTTCTGCATGCAATCGGGTGCTGCGAGATGATTTTAGTTGGTTCTGGACGTCCGTTGTCCTTTGTTTCTTTTTTATTTACTGGGATCCCGACTAAAATCTGCAGTAATCGACCGATTTGGCGGACGAGCTTTGCCTCTGATCGTTCGTGTTCGTGTGTAATATAAGCTTAAAGTCAGCGTGTAATTTGTGTTTATATAAGTTTTATAGATATGCAAACTGGTATATGATTACTATAGTGAACTGTATCTATTTTGTCGTTAACCTGCTGCTTCTTCTTGGCGACTGGAGCGCGTCTTTTGTTGCAGTTTGCCGTGTTGTTCTTGGCGGTGTTGCAGTTTCTTCTCTTCGCACTGTGGTGTTTAGAGCGCCTTGCCTGGTGGTTGATGGCAGTCTTTGTTTCCCACGGCTGTGAACTGTAGTCTTTGTCTTTCCTCGCGTGCTGGTTGATGGCGGTGCTGGTTTTGTACCACTTTCAACTGCATCCTTTCGTGCTCCTAACCTGTTTTTTGTATGTGGTGTCGTCGTTGCTTGTTTCTATACAGCTTTCCCTTTAGTTTTTTGTCTTTTGTTTGGTGGTGTTATTGGCATTGTTTCTTCAGGTTCTTCATCTTCTTCACTCTCTTCTTCTTCTTCTTCATCCTCTTCTTCGTCTTGATCTTCTTCAGAAACAAATTGCTCCTCTTCTTCGGTTGCATCACTATTTTCTTCTCCAATATCATGTTCATCCTCTTCTTCATTTTCTGATCTTGTTCTCTGTGGACAGGTTCTCGAATTGTGTCTCTGCCTCTTTTTGCAGATGCTGCAGAGTCTCGGTTTTGTCAAATTTTGAGTTTTGCCAGCAGAACTGGTATGGCTATTATTCTGCTGCCTTGGTGCAGCATCCCTGTTTTGTTGCGCATCTCAAGTGCCGTGGTTTTGTTGTTCATGTTTTTTTACATGTCCTGGAATTGTGTCCGCTGATGACATTACATGTCAGGCACCTTCTTATTCCCAGCGGCCTACCATCACTGTCCAACTCAGGCTGTGGCTTACTATTTGTTTCAACATTTTTCTCCTTGGATGCAGCCTTTTTTGGAGCTGCATTGCCCCCTTTCTTCCTCGCTTTTGTGTTTGAAACAGGAGGTGGAAGGATTGTTTCCTTTTTGATTTGAGCAGTAGCAATGTGTTCAGCACCTTCCGCTTGCTCGGTATTGTTGTCACCCAAGGAATTCTGTGCTTGCTGAATTTTCGCTGCTTCTTCTTCTTCATTCAGCACATCAACCTCCTCGATCAGTGCCCTCATACCAGACATCGCCCTGTGGTACCCGGCGTCGGACCTTGTCCCTCTGTTTGCCAGGTCCATTGCTATTTTTGCCAGCGTGTTTCTACGGCAGAATAGTGCAGTTCCATCTGGTGCTGTTTGTTCAAAGTCTCTACGGTCAAACCTTGGATTTGATCTTGCATTTCTGGTGTATCTTTTCAAGATGTACACTTCAGGAATCTCGTCTACCCTCAACTGATGGAGCATGCATATCACATGGACGCAAAAGAGCCCTGTAGACAACACAGAATTTTTTGTTTTGTAAGTGAACTGCATTAAAATAATAGACCATACTTTTGTTTTTAAGCAAGTGAGCTTCATGCATAGCTTGCTGAAATTAAGCTTTTTGTGCAAGCGAACCATACCTGTGTGTGTCCACAGTTTGCACTCGCATTCGTAGACACCGTTCTCGACATCGGTGACCACTTGGAATTCATGCCTTGCCCAATCAAATGCATCTGATCGGTTGTAGTGGTGAACAAGGTATTTTGTTGGGTTGTCAGGGCACTGCTCTGCTCTGAATACTGTGCTGCGGTAATGTGTCTCCTTGAAATCTGCAAAAACTGCCCTTGTGTATATTTTGGATAGCTGGACTTCAAATCCAAATTTCGTGGTCGTCTTTACCTCTGACTGCGTGATCAGAAAATTAGTGTTAGACATCACAAAACTGGAAATATTGTTTGTTTTTTAAGTTATTACTAGTTTGATGAACATTTTATGTACCTCATTCCCGATTGTCTCTGTGTGCTCGACGGCCCTCCTGGACTGAATACACTTGTCCACCTGTTGAGCAAGCAGATGGAGATCATGCTTCTCTTTGATGAAGTTTTTCTTCAGTATACGGTTCATACTCTCGCTTCTCTGCGTGGAAGTCATCCACGCACAAAATACTTCCTTGTAGTAAGCTGATATCCACTCTTGCCGTTCATCCCACAGCGAATTCATCACCTCGTCGTTTTGCAAGTTGTATTTCTGCATGAGATCCTTCCATGCTCGTTCAAATTCTGACGGCATTAGTGGATGGTTCAGCACCGCGGTGAGGTCAGCCTTGAATGTGTCATACGCCTTATACAGCAAGGCGAGGTGGTCTTTGTACTTCTTCATGATGTGCCACCGACACAACTTGTGCAATGTATCTGGTAGGCTAGTTTTTAATGCTGCCTTCATCGAAGAACATTGGTCTGAGAGGCACAAGTAGTGTATTTTTATTAAGTTGTCCATGTGCAAGAAAGATGGAAGAAATAGAAGTGGACCAAACAAATGTAAGTACACATGTGTTGTATTGCACCTGTGAGCATGCAGATTGGCGGCTTGTAGTTCATGCATCTCAAGAATGTTTTGAAAACCCATTCGAAAGACGGGATCATTTTATCTCGCACAAGGGCGACAGCAAAGATCGTGCTCTGGAGATGATGGTTCACTCCCACAAATACTCCCATCGGCATGTGGAACTTATTTGTTTTATATGTCGTGTCGAATGTCACGCAGTCTCTGAAATCTTCATACGATCCTCTGCAACTTGCGTTGGCCCAGAAGACGTTTCTTACACGTTTATCTGCATCGACGTCGTAATCATAGAAGAACTCTGGGTTGATCTTCTTCATCTTCTCAAAGAAACCTAGAAGTTTCTTGACGTCATCTTGAGACTCCTCTCTTGCAAACTGCTGTTTTTTGCATTTCAAACACAATGCAAACTTATCTTATCAAAACGGTAAATAATTACCCAAATAATTCTCAAGGTAGATGTTTTGTGGTGTGCTTACTTGTTCACTCAGTCGCTGCTAGTATGTCCCATGAATTGCAGACCATCAGACATTCGCGACAATGTTGACATCATCTGTGCGTGTGTGTGGTTGTCCAGCTGCATGTCCTTCACCAACTGGTCAATCAAAGGATCATCTCTTTTGTGTGACTGCATGTGCAAAAGCATCCCGGGGCTTTCAATCATCTTGTGATTGTGCTTGAGCTCAACCTTCTCTTTCACAAAGCTCCCTTTCTTCCTCTCTTTCACTCTAATTCTTGCATGGCAACCAGTCCTTTTTGATGTCTTCGCACGTTTCCGGTTATGTTCTGCCACAGTCTCCTTGTGCTTCCCTTCTCTGGAGCAGACAATGTAGTTATATGTCTTGTGGTTCGACCTTTGGCGTATGCCAAAACCTGCATGTCTAGCATAAGTGTTGTAAAACTCCCATGCATTGTCATACGAGCTGAACTTCATTCCAGCGATAGGTATCAGGTTTGACGGCATGTTTTTATTCTGCAAGGGAGCATTTTCCGTAAACCATATTAGGAAAAAATTGCATCATCATATTTTTGAATTTGTTTATGACAAAATTATCTTTTGCCACATTTGTTAGAGACTAAGTGCACTGCTCTATCAGACTAAGTATACTGTTCTGTTATAAAAAAGAGGACTGCATATTATTAAGTTTTCGAAGAGTTGAGTGCATTAGATATTGCAACAAACTTCACATGGAATGTAAGTGCGCTGCTTTTCTCAATGGACTGGAATATTATAATTTTTTAGGCCAGAAAACATACATGGGTGTACTCTCTTTCATCCGATGGCGTTTACAGCTCGCCGGGTTGTATTGGACACGGTGGTGTTATAACAGATCTGTGTAGTTGAGGATCTCGCGGTGGCAGTAGCGAGGAAGACTTGTTCCTACTGTTGACTTCTCGCCGAGGCACCCTTGGTGGTCGCTGTCCTGAACTTGATGCTGCAGGTGCATGCGGAGCTCTGTTTTGTGGTGCAGCAGGTGGACGCGGTGGTAGTCCAGTGTTGTGGTGATGTCTCACTTGATTGGTTTGAAATTGTCGGGGCGGCGGCACATCATCATCATCACCTTCACCATCATGGCCAACAGCATCATCGTTGTCTGTTCGGACATTCTTTCCAAATGTAGTGAACTCGTGCTTGTACTCTGGCTCGAGAACTGTTATTGGCTCATCGTCATCGTCATCATCATCGTCATCATCATCGTCATCATCATCCTGTTGATGAGTGCCCTCCCACATGAAGGTGACATCGTCGTCATCTTCCACCACCTCTTCTTGCTGGAAAAAATCTTGTTCCGAAGAGTATTGTACCCTGTTTGTTGTAGTGTAGAATCCTCGAGGTATCTCAGGAGTTACCCATCCAGTGTTTCCAGAAGCTTGGCTGATCCTGTAGTTCAGGGGCTTTGGGTTGTGATTTATCCGCGGCATTTTTTGTCTGGTGAACTGAACTTCCTGCACAAAACGGCCGAGCTGCATTGTCAGGTGAAATGAACTGAATTATGCGAACTGCATTCCCTTTAAAAATAGCATTGCGAACTAATGCAGACGGACTGCAACATCGCGCAGTGCGAACTGAAGCAACCGCACTGCATCATTATTCAAGGTGAACCTATGCAACCGCACTGCATAATCGAGCTACCGGACAGCATCATTATTCAAGGTGAACTGAAATAAACACACTGCATCGCCTTTAGGGACGTACTGGACTTCATGTACTGCATTGGCCGAATAACTAAACTGATAGCGGAGAAGAGGTGAACTGCTTACCTCATGTTGTAGTCCGTCTTTGCGTTTGCATGAAGTTCCCTTCGCTTCCGTTTGCAGTCCACTTTCCCTTGCATTCCACTTGAGCTTGGCCTTCTTGAGTATTTCATGCGCGATTTGAACTTGACTCAACGTCAGTGGAGATGGAGGTTTCGAGCAGAACCTCGTCGAAGCTTGCATCCAAGTACTAGCCGCAGAGGAAGCAGCCTTGCGAGCACTTCTTCATCGTCGAACTGGTGCAATGTCGAGGCAGCACCAATCCTGATATGGCGATGTGCCACCGATCTCCGAGGACGCTGCCGCGGAAGAAGGCCGGGTGGAGTGAGGGGGCGGCTCTCCGAGGCCGCTGCCGCGGAAGAAGGTAGGGAAGAAAGGGGTGGCGGCGCTCCGAGGCCGCTGCCGAGGCCGCCGCCGCGGAAGAAGGCCGGGAGGTGTGGGGCGGCGGTGCTCCCAGGCCGCTGCCGCGGGAGACAGCGGGGAGGAGAGGGGCCGCATCGATGCCGGCTGCTGCGGCGGAAGAAGGCGGGGAGGAGAGGGGCGGCGGCGCTCCCAGGCCGCTCCCACGGTAGACGGCGGGGAGGGGAGGGGCGGCCGTGCTCCAGGCCGCTCCCGCGGTAGGAGGCGACGAGGGGAGGGGCGCCGGCGCTCAGGTGGGTGTGTTGGCAGAATAAGCAAAAAGATGGTAGAATAAGGTCTTAAGGGGGTTGGTAGAATAGACCCACCCTATATATATATATATATATATATATATATATATATATATATATATATATATATATATATATATGTGAGTTTGTCATCAACAGCATTAACTTATAGCTATGTCTTCAAGTTGGATTTTTCTGGACTAAGTGAATGTGATCGGACCCTTACCCCTCTATGCTTGTCTCTTCCAATCTCTCTAAATCTTCATATGCATTCTACTTGACACGTGTCAATTGTCTTCACTGTGTCCTTGTCAGTCGAAGATTTTGAGACCAAAATTTTAAAATGTTTTTTATATCCTTATCCATTTTGCCAGCCGCCACAGAAGCCGGAACGACCTCCCGCCAAAACAGCTATGTCTTCAGTCTTTATCTTCAGTCGTGCACATCTCATACCTTGCAAAGTTACTTCACTTATGCTACATGATTCGTATGATTTCTCACTTGTACCTATTTGCGGATTCGTACAAAACTGGAACCAACACTCTATAAGTGAATGTCTTCGCACTATGAGGTCATTGTCTTCAAACTGATTTATCTTCAAAATCCTCTGAGAATGCATATGACCTCTCCTCCTTCCCCCGCATCTCTAATTCTTTCATAGGTACATGTCCGTGGGGGAGTCACTTGGTTCTCATAGTCTGAATTCATTTGCAGACTTCCTATAGCTTCATCTTGATTCTCCTGAAGCCAGTTCCCATCGAATCAGCAAAGCGAAGCCATTCAGCCCTTTGAAGCCAATGGCTGGTGGTAAATCTTCAAAGAAGGGAGGAAGACAAAGGCGAGCTAACACTGCTCTTAACCTCCCTCCAGATCTGTATGAGCAGTACAAGTCAAATCCAAAGGAAACTTATGGTGAACGCAAGTCACGTGTGCAGTGGATCAGAAGATATTGGGCTGAGAAGTGGTTATAATATCAGTTTGTTACACCAGAATATGCTGACAAGAATGCAATCAGGCCTCCATGGGCAGATATTGTCTACAGAAAACTGATTCTGAAGACAAAGGCCGACGCCCTCGCTCAAAACTTCTATCCATGCATGGTCAGAGGTGTGATGCCACAAGATGCTGACCCATCCAGTATCAGATGGTGTCGTGAAGACGATCTCTTTGAAGCCAATTATCAGTTTGCAAAGGGTTCAGCAGAGCAGAACAAAAAGGACTATGGTGTTGACTTCAATCTTGGTTCGGCCGAACCAAGGCCAGATGGCACTCGTCAAGCAAATCCAAATCTGACTGGGCCTTGGGACAATCTTCAAGCATACATTGAGCATATTGACGCTCTTCGTGCTGCTGCAGCTGCTGCTCATGGAGAAGCTCAAGCTGAAGACGTTGCTGTAGCCTCTCCCAAGCCCCAATGAAAGACTAAGGGTAAAGGGGAGAAATCTTCAAAGTCTACTGCTGCACCAAAAGCTTCAAGAGTGAAGCCTATGAAATCTGCACCTCCTGAATCCAGTGTGCAATCTGAAGATGTGTCTAGGAATTCTCCGAAGACAAAGAAATCTGCAGGGCGTGGCCCCAAACTGTCAAGCACCCTATGAGATGATGATGACATCATTGATTTATCTGATGATGAGTTTAATGATGATGCTCTTGAGCAACTCATCAAGAACAAGCAGGAAGAGGCCGATATCTTTAAGGACCTGCCTCTGTTCGATCATGACATTCTGAACAATTTCAGTGATGAATGATTTCGCGACCCGCCTCTGTCTATCGACGATCTAAGGCTTCCAATTGACATCAGTGTCACTTTCCAAAGCTTCATCAACAAGGAACTTGCAGTCGTCCAAAAAGTGCTTGAACAGAATAACAAGATTGAGCATGAGAAACAGCTTTTCAAAAAGCATCTTGCCAAGTTCAGTGTCAAGGAAATTCAAGGCTACAAGAAGATGATGGCCGACCTGAAAGAAGAATTTCAAAAGCGCCGCGATGACGCCAAAGGTGCTCGAGATTGCCTCAAGCACTACGCTGAGAAGACTGTGCAAGCCCATAATGAGGGCTTGAAGAGGAAAGCACTTGGCCGCCCCGCAATTGATCCGAAGTTGATCAAGAAGAAAAAGAAGAAACCAGTGACCCCTGCTGCTGAGGCCTCAAGGCAAGAAATGCCCAAGATTGTCTTCCCGCCAAGCTTCTCGGGCTCAAAGCCATCTGTTCCATCTATTGCTTCAGAAAAGAAGAAGACTCAGCAAGCCAAAGCCGAAGCTCACAAGCGCAAGCATTCTGATGCCTCTGCTGCTTCTCCTTCCCAGAAGCGTCAAAAGACGAAGTCTTCAAAGGCTTCACGCAGGGCACAAGCGGCAACTGCTGCATCAGCTACTCCAGAGCCGCTGCTTGTGATGCTAATCTCAGTTGCCCCCCCTACCTCAGTTAACACAGAGAGAAGAGTTGTTGTGCATGAACCTGCTTCCACAGAGGTTCTTGTTACTGAAGATGTTCTAGTTGTTGACCCCACCGCGGCTGAAGACATTGGTACTGAAGCCAATGTGAGAAATGAAGATGATGAAGTCCTTCCTCAGATTACCCAAGATGTGGTATCATCGCCTGTTCAAGAGAACAGTGAACCTATCAGCATTGGCAGACCCCTGACGCCAATGGCCCATGATGAGTGCTGGATGAGCAGCCTCAAAACTCACTGCTGCATGAAGAGATCCCCACCACTCCACCTCCTCAAACTGCAACCACTGATATGCCACAGATGCAAGGAACACCTGAAGCCATGGAGGAAGACAATTCGTCTCCAAAGGCGTCGCCCTCATTTTGAAGGCTTCGCCGTGGCCCAAAACCTTCAACCTCCATGTCCTGCATTCCCGAGGAGGAAGTGCGTCCAGAAACCTCTATTTCTCAAGAGCTAGTACAAGAAGATGTTCCCCCCAGCTCCACCGCACAGCCTGAAGATACACCAGTTGAAACTATTCAGATTGCATCTATTGAAACCCATTCTGAGCATGAGCCCAAACAGTTTGAAGACATTCCGGCTGCAACAGAGCCTATTCAAGAGCCGGTGTTTGAAACTGCTACTACTGCTGCCACTAAGGCCCTTGTGCCTGAAGTCAATTTGACTGAAACTCATGAAGCTCCTGCTCCTGACGCCATTTCTTCATCTGAAGCCAATGCGCCCAATAAGGCTTTGGCCTACAATCGAGCTGGTGAGCTTGTTCCTGTTTTGTGGCCAACCCTCACTCCTCCTGTGCAGCATGGCCTGCAATATGAATTCAACATCAACAATCGGCCACTCATTCAGAGGCCTATGCCCAGAATACCAAGGCTTCATAGCGCATCATCAACTGACTGCACATTTAATGTTGCTGCGTTCAGAAATGAGAAGACATTCTTTGATGGCTCCAAGAATCCCTTCAAGAAGACACGCATATCCTCTGACAGATTCTGGACTCATCATCAGTGCAGTTACTACATGTGTGTCCTGTACAATCAAGACCGGATTCATCCTCATAGGCGCCTGGATCGTGAAGCCATGTCTGGACTCCCATGCTTGGACCAAGCTTTGGAGTGCTTCAGAGATGTTGGATTGTTGCCCTTTGTCACGAACAAGGAACACTGCAATGAGGAGCTCGTACTCCAATTTTATGCAACTTTCCACATCTCTGGCTACAACAGGGATCCCAAGACTTGGACCCTTGAGTGGATGACAGGTGATGTTCATCATGAAGCCAAAGCTCAAGATCTTCTTGAGCTCACTACTTTTCCCACTCCTGGTGACTTCTACAATCCAGGGTGTGCTGCCTATGAAAAGGAAGTTGAAAGCATCTTCCAGAAGCCTGAACCAAACATGACTGAAATGCTTACAATGATGAAGCCATTGCCATTCAAAGCTGAATACCCCAAGGAGTTTTTCGTCAATGACCTTGAGTACTTGCCTCGAACTGTTTATCACATTCTTCGCAACACTCTATGGCTAATTAAAGGGCATTCATCTTCAGCCAAGCTTGAGGGCGCCATGAAGACATTGGTATACTATGTTGTCAATGCCATCAGATTCAACACACATTACTTCTTCATCCGACAGCTTGCTGCCTCTTGGATGGATCTGTTTGGCCTCAAGTTTTATGCGCCATGGATCATGCGCCTCAGCAAGTTTCGCTCCACAGTGCAATATGAACCCTATGGTCGCACACACCACATCTTTCTGCCTGAAGTGGATGCACCTCATGAAGTCATTTACCCTTCAGCAGATAAAGATCCAAGAATTGTTGAAGCAAGCCACTCTGCTTATATGGAAGCCATTCACCTCCAATGTGGCCCCTACTTCTGAACTTGCTGGTCAGTTTCGGCAACCTTGTCAAGCCAACACTGAAGCCACTGCCAGTACAGTTCCTCAAAGGCCTCAGAAGCAGACCAAGGTGAGGACAGACAGGGAGTTGATTGTTTCTCTTCATCAGTAGCAAGACAAGCATCATGACAGGCTCAAGAGGCAAATGAAGAGCATCATATCTGATCTCAACAGAGTGCGCAATCTTTCCACGAAGAATGCTTTTGTCGCTCATGAAGCCAGTCGCCGTGCTTGGAAGAGCCTTACACTTCTATGCTTTGAAGACGACCTTGCTGCCGGTGGCTTCAAGGAAGGCTTCAAATTTGAATCCAAGCCCCCGGCCACTGAGAAGTGGCGTGCTACGCCTTCACTTGAGGACTCAGACTACTCTTCTCCAGCGCCCACAGTTCATGCCAGGGTTGTTGATGAAGAAGATGATGTCACTTCTCCTGCGATGACTTCACTGCATCACGATGCTGCATCAGGCCCCTTTGCACCGCCAAACTCCAACATCGACCCGGCTGCCCAAACATCTTCGTCGCCCCCTCGGGGCGTTTAGACATCCCATGTCTTCACACCTTTTTGGTCATTCGATGACAAAAGGGGGAGAAGCATATGGGTTGATAGTCTTCAAGCAGGCTTTTTGGGTCGGGCTTGCTATATTTTATTAAGTTTGCAACTCTCATTTCTTGAACATTTGGTATTTGGGTTGTCAACTTAAGTCCTGATGGACGTCTACAACTTTCACTGTTATTCTTGTTGTGCGTTACTTAAATTTGATCTTATGCGCATGTAGACATTTCGCAGACGCCCATATTTCATTGTGCATTTCATTATCTTCAACAATATTCTTTGTATGCACATGTTGTGACTTCATGAATAGAGGGAGATCTCCACAAAGTAACACCTGCCATGTGCATTTGCATTCAAAAGCAAAATTACTTATATGCACATCTTCAGGGGGAGCCCCTCAAAATTCATGAAGCCAAACACCTTGTTCCTTAAACTTTCACATATTTTTATCCTCGTTGAAACTTCAACCAGTTTGTCATCAATCATCAAAAAGGGGGAGATTGTAAGTGCATCTAGTGCCACCCCTCGTTGGTTTTGGAGTATTGAAGACAAACTTGGTTGAAGGGACTAATGTGTTTGTGAGATTCACAGTGAACACAGGTAGAAGTCCCTATTGATTTGGTTTACCCATCAAAGATGACCCATAAAAATGTATGAAGACATTGAAGACAATGGCGGTTCACGAAGACATTCGTGTTGAAGATAATGGTTCAAGAAGACATTCACTTGAAGCCAATGGAACGTGAAGACTTAGTCTTTTGGTATTTTCATTTTCTTCTTTCTTGAGTCATAGGAACCACCGCACTGTTAAGTGGGGTCGAGGTAAACGAAGTCAGAAACTGACGTGATGCTCAACCCAAAATCCTATGTCTTCGAGTGAAGACAAATGAGAGTAAACCTCTTCCAGAGTTAGTTGAGTCAGCTTTGCTTGGAGCCCAAGTAAAGTTGCCGCGTGTGTTCAAATTCCGACCGTTGGACACGTGTCAGTTCCCCAATGACCCAGGGTCATTTCGGACAAATCATGTTGGGTTGCCTCCTGGCTATAAATAGCCAACCCCCTCCACCATAAATTGATGGCTGCTCCGAGTTAGTGCACGACTTTTGTCGTTTGAGAGCAACCCACCTCGAAGCCTTTGAGAGAGAATCCTTGCGAGGAAAAAACCCAAAACACCCAGAGCCCAAAGTGATTGAGCATCACTGAATACATTCTGTTCCGAGTGAACCGAAGACTTATTACACTTGAAGACTGTGATCTTCCAGCCGGTTAGGTGTCTCGTTCTGAGCATCCAAGAGTCATTGTGGATTGCCGGTGAACGAAGTCTGTGAAGGTTTGGAAGTCTACCTTGAAGACTTACCAGAGTGATTAGGCGAGATCTGCGGGTCTCTGCTCAAGGGGAATAAGGTGAAGACGTGGTCTTCTGAGTTCAATCTCAGCCTCCCTAACCAGACGTACAACTGTCACAGCAGTTGGAACTAGTCAAACAAATCATTGTCTTCCCCGAGCTCCTAGTTCTATCCTTTCACTTACTTTACTTACTGTTTAGTACTGTGAAGCCCTTGCATGACTGTCTGTGTTTGAAGATATTCCTTGAAGCCATTCATCTGTTTGCCTATTTGTCTTTATGCTTCTTGTGTTTATGTTCAATGCATGCTTGTATGTATGATGCCTATGCCTGTGATATCTGTTCATCTTAGTTACTACTGTTGTTAGTTTTCACTGTGCTTCCGCTTGCTTCGAAGACATTGCCTGTTTTCGAAGCCTTTCATAAAAATTGCCTATTCACCCCCGCTCTAGTCGATAACTAGCACTTTTAGTTTTGATAATTAATGTCAACATACATATTGTTGGACTAATACTTTTATCTAGTGTATTTCAGACAAGTTCAACAGTGGCATGGCAAGGACATGAAGATGTGGACCCCTTCAAAATGTCAAGGACAAGACTTGGCAACTTCAATTCTCTACATTTTTGATTTAGTGATCCAAGATCACATTGAGTCCCTTAGGAAAGCCAATACTATTAAAAGAGGATGAGGTATTAATGATGAGGTTGTTGCTCAAGTGCTTAGTGATATTGCTCCAAAAAAAACCTCAGTCATTTTCTCAAAAACACATCTGTCCAAACCCTAAATGTCCATCTCGGTCCCACCGAAACTATCCCATCCGGACCCATCGAGATGACCACTCCCATTGCCATTGCCAAATCCTAGCAATTCGGTTTGACCGAAATGGATCTCGGTCTCACCGAGATGGCATTGCCAAGTTTCTGTGATGACATTGTTTCACTTCGGAATCATCGAGTTGAAACAATCAGAAATTTCGAGACTGGGTTTTGCCCTAGCCATTGCACTTCGGTCTCACCGAGTTGTTCCACTTCGGTCTCACCGAAAAGCCCAACGTTCATATCTTTTACACTAATCGGTCTCATTGAGTTTATATTCGGTCTCACCGATTTGGGTCAAAAGTGTGTAATGGTTGGATTTTGGGTGAAGGCTATTTATACCCCTCCACCCCCACTTACTCTCTAAGAGAGCCATCAGAACGTGCCTACACTTACACCATTCATTTTCTGAGAGAGAACCACCTACTCATGTGTTGAGATCAAGAGATTCCAATCCTACCATTTGAACCTTGATTTCTAGCCTCTTCAAGTTGCTTTCCACTCCAATCCTTCTTCTACCCAAGCCAAATCTATGAGAGAGAGATTGAGTGTTGAGGAGACTATCATTTGAAGCATAAGAGCAAGGAGTTCATCATGAACACACCATCTATTACCTTTTGGAGAGTGGTGTCTCCTAGATTGGTTAGGTGTCACTTGGGAGCCTCCAAGATCATGTGGAATTGAACCAAGGAGTTTGTAAGGGCAAGGAGATCACCTACTTCGTGAAGATCTACCCCGAGTGGACGGAAGCCATGGTGGAATAGGCAAGGTTTCTTCTTCGTGGACCCTTCGTGGGTGGATCCCTCCATGGACTCATGCAACCGTTACCCTTCGTGGGTTGAAGTCTCCATCAACGTGGACGTATGATAGCACCACCTATCAGAACCATGCCAAAAAACACCGTGTCTTCATTGCGTTTGATCTTCTTTTATCTACGCCATTACTTTCCGCAAAATTGCATGCTTTATTGTTTCCGCTGCTCTATCTCTAGATATGTATGTGTAGGAAGTCTTGGTGATATCTTAACTAGTGCTAAAATCTGCCTAAATTCCAAGAGAATTAAAAACTGCACCTTTGATTGGTTAAGAGTCTATTCACCCCCCTCTAGACCTATCTTCTCGACCCTACAATTGGTATCAGAGATTTGATCTCCATTGCTTTGGTTTAATCACCATTGGAGGAAGATGGATGTGTCTACTTTGGGTAGTCTTACACGTAGAGTGCCTATTCTCAATGGTGAGTATTATCACTTTTGGAAGGATGAAATGCTTGATATCTTTGATGAATTTAATTTGAGCAAGTATATTCACAGTCCATATGTGCCTCCCATTGATCCCTTGCATCCCACTTTAGAGGAAGAAATTGACATGCTTCGTAATCTTAGAACCATCAATCTTATCATTAGAGGATTACCTAAAATTATGCTTAGTTGTATGCAAAACTTTGAGTGTGCCTATACTCTATGGAATGACTTGGAAAAGCAGTACCCCAACTACTCTTTAAAGAATCTTGATGAGATTCTTCATAAGGCCATTGCTTTTCACAAGATGAAGCCTAGTGATCCTAACTTTGATAATTGCCTATTTGAGCTTCGTGATCTTATGCGTGCCAAAGGAGATGTTAGAACCATTAGTAACATCATCATGGAAGCCATTAGAGTCCATAAACTTGAACATTGTCATGATCATGAAACTAATGAATCCATTGCCTTAGGTGATGACCACATACATGTTGATGATGACGATGTTGAACATGGCTATTATGATGAGGACGAGGAATTCGACATCGAATATGAGAAGACTATGAGGAATCTTAGTCTCATGGCTAATCTTCGAGATTACATGGCCGGAGGAAAAGAGTGGATTCTTGATAGTGGATGCACCGATCACATGACCAGAGATAGAGACATGTTTCGTGAGCTTGCTAGAAATGATGGTCCACGCAAGTATGTGACTTTTGGAGATAACTCCAAGGGTAAGGTACTTGGCCTTGGTAAGGTGGCCATATCCAATGATAGCTCCATTCAAAATGTTATGCTTGTTGAATCTCTTGGTTACAATCTTCTTTCCATATCTAGACTAACCGACTTCAGTTTCAATGTTCTATTTACCAAAGTAGATTGCCAAGTGTTTTGTTGAGATAATCATAATATGGTCTTTATCGGCATTTGTAGAGGTGATCTATACATTATTGATTTCACTAAGAGAGCCCAACCTTGTACATGTTTAATTGCTAAATCTTCTAAAGGTTGGTTATGGCATAGAAGGCTTGGACATGTTGGCATTCGTAATCTTGATAAACTTGTTAAGGGAGATCATATTCTTGGTGTGAAAGATGTTATCTTTGACAAGGATAGACTTTGTAGTGCTTGCCAAGCAGGAAAACAAGTTGGAGGAAGTCATCCCGTGAAGAACATCATGACCACAAGGAGACCACTCGAACTACTTCATATTGATCTCTTCGGTCCCAACGCTTACAAAAGCCTTGGTGGTAACTCTTTCGGTTTGGTCATTGTTGATGATTTTTCCAGATTTACATGGGTGTTCTTTCTCAATGACAAATCGCAGGTACAAAAGATCTTCAAGAACTTCGCTAGGAAGGTCCAAAATCAATTTGAAGTGAAGATCAAGAAGGTTCGGAGCGACAATGGAACGAACTTCAAAAACGCTAATGTGGATACCTTTCTTGACGAAGAAGGCATCTCACATGAGTTATCGGCTACATACACACCTCAAAAAAATGGAGTTGTTGAGAGGAAGAACCATACCCTTATCGAGATGGCAAGGACAATGCTAGAAGAATACAAGACGCCAAAACACTTTTGGGCGGAAGCGGCTGAGACGGCTTGTCATGCTACAAATCGACTTTATCTTCACAAGCTTCTTGGTAAAATGGCATATGAGCTACTCACCGGTAACAAGCCACAAGTTGGATACTTTCAAGTGTTTGGCTCAAAATGTTACATTCTTGATAAGCATCGTCATTCAAAATTTGCTCCTAAATCTCGTGAAGGTTTTCTACTTGGTTACGGATCGAACTCTCACACTTATCGTGTCTACAACAACTTCACTCAAAAATTTGAAGAGACGGTAGATGTGAAGTTTGATGAGACTAACGGCTCGCAATTCGAGCAATTGCCAATTGATGTAGGAGATCAAGAACCATCGGAAGCAATCCAAGACTTGTCCATCGGCAAGATTCGTCCCATGGAGGTGAAGGAGAGTACTTCGTCCATTGAAGTGGAAGCCCCAACTTCACATCACGGTGAACCGCAAGTTGATATGGAGGCATCCACAAGTGGAACACGTCAAGACGAAGGGAATGAGGAAGTGCAACAAGATGATCCACCTCAACCTCCTTCTCCACCACCTCAATCGAACAACGACAACAACAACAATGAGGAATACAATGATGATGAAGAGGAGGAGGAGGAAGCATCACCACAACCCAATCAAAAGCTACCTCGAGTTAGAGCAAGAATTGACAAGAATCATCCCGTCGAACAAATTCTTGGCGACATCAAATCCGGGAGAATCACTCGCTCTAAATCTCGTTTAGCTAACTTTTGTGAGCATTACTCATTCATCTCTAGTATTGACCCTATGAAGGTAGAAGAAGCCCTCGAAGACCCGGATTGGGTAAATGCAATGCATGAAGAACTACACAACTTCGAGAGGAATCAAGTTTGGACATTGGTTGAGAAGCCTAAGGATGAGCAAAACGTCATCGGAACCAAATGGGTGTTCCGAAACAAGCAAGATGAAGATGGACAAGTTATACGCAACAAGGTGATAAGTCTCCAACGTATCTATAATTTTTGATTGTTCCATGCTATCAGAGTATCAATCTTGGATGTTTTATATGAAATTATATATCATTTTTTGGGACTAACCTATTAACCTAGTGCCCAGTGCCAGTTGATGTTTTCTGCTTGTTTTTGGTTTTTTAGGAAATCAGTACCAAACGAAGTCCAAATGCCACGAAACTTTTTGATGATTTTTTTCTGGACAAAAGAGACCCTGGAAGCTTCGGGAGGATGCCAGAAGCCTCACAAGGAGGCCACAAGGCAACAGGGCGTGGCCCCAGGGGGGGCGCCCTGATGCCTTGTGGGCCCCTCGTGGCTCCTTTTGACCTAATTCCACTTCTATGAATTCTCAAATATTCGGAAACCATCAGAGATCCAGATGAGAAAACCCTACCGCCGCCGCAAGCCTCTGTTCTTCCGCGATCCCATCTGGAGGCTTTTTCCGGTACTCTGCCGGAGGGGGAATCGATCACGGAGGGCTTTTTCATCAACCTTGCTGCCCTTCTGATGATGTGTGAGTAGTTTACCACAGACCTACGGGTCCATAGCTAGTAGCTAGATGGCTTCTTCTGTCTCTTTGATCTTCAATACCATGTTCTCCTCGATGTTCTTGGAGTTCTATCCGATGTAATCTTCTTTTGCGGTGTGTTTGTTGGGATCCGATGAATTGCGGGTTTATGATCAGATTATTCATGAGAAATATTTGAGTCTTCTCTGAACTCTTTTATGCATGATTGTTATAGCTTTGTATTTCTCTCCGATCTATCCGTTTGGTTTGGCCAACTAGATTGATTTATCTTGTAATGGGAGAGGTGCTTTGTGATGGGTTCAATCTTGCGGTGCTCAATCCCAGTGATAGAAAGGGACATGACACGTATTTGTATTGTTGACATTAAGGATAAAAATATGGGGTTTAATCATATTGCTTGAGTTTACTTTGTCTACATCATGTCATCTTGCTTAAGGCGTTACTCTATTTTATACTTAATACCCTAGATGCATGCTGGATAGCGGTCGATGGGTGGAGTAATAGTAGTAGATGCAGGCAGGAGTCGGTCTACTTGTCTCGGACGTGATGCCTATATACATGATCATTGCCTTGAATATCGTCATAACTATGCGCTTTTCTATCAATTGCCCAACAGTAATTTGTTCACCCACCGTATGTTCTGTGCTCGAGAGAGAAGCCTCTAGTGAAAACTATGGCCCCTGGGTCTACCTTTATCATATATTAAAATCCAAAAAATACCTTGCTGCAATTTATTTACTTTTATTTTATTTTGCAATTTACTTTTCTATCTATCACTATCAGAATTAATCCTTGCAAATAACCACTAAGGGGATTGACAACCCTCTTATTTGCATTGGGTGCAAGTGTTTGCTTTTGTGTGTGTAGGTGCTGCTAACGAGGTTCTGTGCGGTTCTCCTACTGGATTGATAACCTTGGTTCTTAACTGAGGGAAATACTTATCTCTACTATACTGCATCATCCTCTCCTCTTTGGGGAAATCCCAATGCAGTTTACAAGTAGCAGGAAGAATTTCTGGTGCCGTTGCCGGGGAGACATCACCAAAACCTATCAAGTACCTTTGCATAAACTATCATCCACTTGCATTTATTTTATTTGCCTTTTTATTTGCATTTGCCTCTCATTTTCATCTCCCCCACTTCTAAAACAATTTTACAAAGAACACAAAAATATTTTATTTGCTTGCTTGCTTTTATTGCCTTCATGTCAACACACAAAAACAGAAAATGAAAGCAAAAATTTAAGATCACTATGGATCCACTTAAAGTTTTCTACTTGGATAGTCTTCGATCCATTTGTGCTCCTCTTTGGGGAAATCCCAATGCAGTTTACAAGTAGCAGGAAGAATTTCTGGTGCCGTTGCCGGGGAGACATCACCAAAACCTATCAAGTACCTTTGCATAAACTATCATCCACTTGCATTTATTTTATTTGCCTTTTTATTTGCATTTGCCTCTCATTTTCATCTCCCCCACTTCTAAAACAATTTTACAAAGAACACAAAAATATTTTATTTGCTTGCTTGCTTTTATTGCCTTCATGTCAACACACAAAAACAGAAAATGAAAGCAAAAATTTAAGATCACTATGGATCCACTTAAAGTTTTCTACTTGGATAGTCTTCGATCCATTTGTGCTCGTGCTGAAACCCCAACTAGTTTAGTTGAGGGAAAATCATTAGATGAGCATGCTCATTTTGTGCGTCACCATTTGTCTCAAAAAGGGAGACTCTTATGGAATCAAATAAATTGTTTGCTATGCTATGCTTGGAATCTATGCGAAATATATGATGTTACTTGTTGCTCTAAGAACCATAAAAAACACCTCCCCTACCTATGTGAGTTTAATGATAATGAAATCTTATCTTCTTATGCCAAGGGTGTTTATAGTTACTACGATATCGAAAAAATTAAAGAATTTGTTGCTTTTAAGGGTGCTTATGAAGTTGATTTTTTGATTGAAAAGTTTGATGCTACTCTCTACAAATCTGAAAATCTTGTCATACTTAAATATTGCTATGAAAACTATGCTTCCAATACCTATGTTAGTGAATTCATTGGGAGAATGTCTGCTGCTTTGGAAGAGAATAATGATATGCATGAATCTATAGATAATTATGATCCTGTTGATTCGCCTGAAATATCCGTTTTTGATGAATTTGATGCTTGTGGCCATGATGCACTACAAAAAAAACACTTCCGTGATGATACATCTTTGTCACAGTAGGTCAATTATACTGTCATGCATGTACATCCATGACAATTTTATGACAGAATCAAGATAGTCATACCTGTGCTGTCGTAGAAGTGTTCCATGACAATACTGAAATTATCATCACGGAAGTGTTCACTTCCATGACGATAAATGTCACGTCATGAAAGTGTTTTTGTCAAGGGTGACCGACACATGGCATCCACCGTAACAGGTCGCCGTTAAGCTATCGGGTTCCGGTTTGGATCCGATATCCCGTTAGCAGCTTTGACCAATGGCGATTTTCCACGTGTAAATTTCTCATTCGCCAGCGGATCCACATGTCAGCTCGGCGTTGCTACAGATGTCATTCGTCCAATGGACAAGACACACCTATGATATGTCCACACGTGGCACGGCCCAACAGTGGCCCATTTGACCTAAATGGGCCGGCCCAGCCAAAGGCCCATAAGATTTTGCCAAACACTAGTGGACCGGCCCATTAACAGCCTGCCATGGTTTGGGCCAAATTACGGCCCATACGGGATCGTGTTTTGGGCCAAATTACGGCCCATAACAGATCCGGCCCGTTAACAGGCCACTGTGCTTTTGGGCCCATTGTTGGCCGGTTTGTATCTCGGCCTGTTAAAGGCCTGTTTAATAGTTCGGCCCGATATTTGTTTCGGCCTGTTAGCCGTCGTTGCTGCATATGGGCCGTTTTCGGCCCGGTTTAAATTTCGGCCATTTAACGGCCCGTGCTGCAACTGGGCCGATTTCTAGTCCGAAGTGACTTTCGGCCTCTTAACGGCCCATACTCTTCGTGGATAAATTTCAGCCCAACCTGACTAACGGCCTGTTAAAGGCACGTGACATAGTTGGGCCAAATTATGGCCTACTTTGCATCCGGCCTGTTTACAGCCCATAATTTTATTGGGCCAACCAAGTCCCGTGATAAATTTTGGCTTGTTAACGGCTCGAATGCAATTGGGCCAATCATGGGCCTACGGATGTTTCGGCCTGCTTCCGGCCCATGAATTGTTCGGCTCAATTCAAGCCCAATCTACTTTTTAGCCTGTTAAAAGCCCAGGGAAATTTCTGGCTGCGACCCACGTTTTACTCGGCCTGTTAAAGGTCAAAAACTACTTTATGTTCAGGCCTAATAATTGCCCGAGATGATTATAGGCCGACTTTTCGGCCCATATATAACTAATTACGGGCCGGCCCATTTGGGTAGCATAATTTCTTTTTATATACCACTGACAGACCGATAACGTATTGGGTCGTTGAGCTCCGTTGAAACTACCGGCCTAAATTACATCATACCGACTAAGAATAAACCTAGACTATACAATAATGAAATTACGGAATATTACATCCACTAGGCATCAAAGTTCGCCACCATTGATAATAAAGGGCAACCAGACCGCAGATTACATACACTGGGCATCAATGGTCGCCAACAGTGCAAAAAAACACGGCGAAAAAATAATAGACAAAACCAACAGCACTTCAACACAGTTCAAGAAACGTTAGTCCTACCCCGGTGCTGCAGTGCAAGCAGCTGAACAAGCTGATGATACCTCGGTTGTCTGAATGTTAAATCCTCTAGCTCTAGCCGCGTAGCTATAAAGCACGCACGGTTGTCCTCTTTGATCTTTGTTAGAGATTGTACTTCAAGTCGGACCTGAGCTGCACCAAGTATTTTAGCTTGAAGTTGAGACTGAAGAAGTTGAACTGATTCAGGCAGCAACTTAACCAAGGTTGTGTCACAGCTGCTGGTGAGGCTCTTGAACTCACTGTCTTCATCAAGACATAACCTTGGGGTCATCTCGCTCTCTTCAAGATGGTTTACCTTCTTCGCTGCAATATAAGTGATAGGTACCAGCAATGGGTTTGGCTCACTATCTTCCCTAAAGTTCTACCTGGCGTCAGAGATATTAATCTGAAAGAGAAAGGAGACAGAACAAGTTTCTCAAATATATAAGCAATGATGGTCAGTATGTGACAATTCCATCCCTTTTTATATTGGCAAATTCAGAGATACAATTTAAAATAGCATTAACATAATACGGCATTGTCCGTATCATCAGCAAAATCAGTTAAGACAAATCAACAAATGAGATGATGCAGGCATGGGCAGCTTCATCACACCACCGGATTAGAGATCTAGAACACAGGCATACATGTAGGGCTAAAGATAATCAATGCATCTGTTCTGATTAATGTGAATGGTATGAATAAGGAACATGTTTTTACAACTACAATTTGAAACTGGCAGTTGTTGCAAACATGCAATCTGATGCAAACACCAAAGTAAAAAGAAGTGGAAGAAATGATGCCTATCCAAATCTATACTAGAACAAAGTTTGAAGGCTTGAGAAGGATGGACTTACATTACATCTTAACATGGGCTCGACAAAGCCCTTCTCCATGTCAATGGAATGATAATTCAAGAAATTCCCCAAAGAAACTTCTTCATAAGCGTTGCCTTTATTCTACATTTTTTAAAGAGTAAATATAGATCTAATAATATTGGAAGAAATAGAGGATAATGAAGCTCAGATGCAGAGCGATGATACATAATCAAATAGCTATCAATTAAGTACAACGTTACAAGGCAAAAGGTACTGACTAGAGGAATGCAGACCTCAACTTGTGCAGTGGCATTGGCTTTATTCAACATTTTGGTAAGAGTAAATGTAGATCTGATAATTTAGAGAAAATGGAGGGCAGGGCAGATAAGATGCAGAGTAATGCCAAACAATCAACTATCTCTCAATGTAAGTACAGTAATACTACCTCCGTCCGGAATTACTTGTCGCTGAAATGAATGTATCTAGCACTATTTTAGTTCTAAATACATCCAATTGAGCAACAAGTAATTTGATACGGAGGGAGTACATGACAACAGGTAATTATAAGAGCAATCCAGAACTTCATAACCATTGGGATTATTCTACATTTATGTAAGAGTAAATATAGATCTTATAATTTTGAGCAAACGGTGGATAAGGAAGCTAACATGCACAGTGATGCTACATAATCAAACAGCAATGAGTGTAAGTATGGTGATAAATGGCAAGAGGTACTGACAAGAGCAATGCAGTGTGCAGTATTTTTGTGAGATCCTATGATCCCTTGAGAATGGATCACTGCCTTTTGCAAATACTTTGTTTGTACTCTTTCAGGATCTGCAATCACCCTCTTCCTTTTGGACATCTATTACGAAAGAACAACATTTGAGTGGAATAACCTAATATGATGACACATGGTATAGGTACAGAAAATGGATAGGCATGGCATATTCTCATATATGATGTGTAAACTAAGCAGATGGTGCATGGTGTAGCAAAGTAGAAGTTATGCAAGATACGTGCGACCAATACAACCTTGCCAAGTTAGAGCAAGCACCTTGATGGGTGAATAAGATAGGCCATCTGACTCTGACTCATCTGGAGAGCTAAATAGACTTGGGTCTCTATCTAGGTCAGAATCGTCTTTAGGATGATATTCTGCAATGGAATCTGTAGATGGGGAGCGTGTGTGTTCCATTGCATCCAGACAGGATCTCAATCCCTTGATGACAAGTTTGTTAGCCAGTTGATTGTTCTGCAATATTCCTTTGGTGTGCCCATTGTCATATTCATTATGATCATGTTCAATACTTGACATGCATGAAAACATAAAAATAAGTGAGATTATCTTTGTAATGCATATGGGATTCTAATCCAATAGTGCCTCCCTATAAACCCCTATGTGCTATATCTGTGCAATTCTTCTGGGAGATGCCATGTGTGCTGTAATTTGGTGTGTGCATTAATATAGTGTGGCCTGCTACTCAAAATATAGGCTCCCTGTTGAGAGCTCCAGAAGTAATGATACTTCGCAGATGACAGCTTCAAAATATACTAAGGAAGAACAACTCGACCTGACCTGTCGACCGCAAATGTCTCTGCTCCTCTTCCCAAAGAAGGAACATACTGTACTTATTAAAGAATAAGAGAAGATGATCATGTTAAAGAAGAGTAGAAGAGCAAGCAGATTGTAGATATTACAAGTCTTTCTATACAATGTCTGTTGCCCACCCATGATGAACCAGAGCGCACAGAGAAATACTATTCCTTTCTGTTTCTCTATATGTGGCTCACATGCATTTCGAAACTAAAGTAGGAACATTTAGCTGACCAATTAAACTAGTCTCTGTCTTACTAACAGCATCAAATCATATTCGAATTTGTACAACTAAGCTTGTTTAGCTTGATGGGTGGAGCAGTGCTCTTACGACATGAATCACGTAGGCTGATCGTAGTGATCATAAAAGGGGGAAACCCTAAGCATGATGAGTATAGTGTTGACCGTGGCATGGCAGATCTAAAGCTGCAAACCACACAAAGGCTACTTAGCAACCGATTTTTGCTTTCAACTAACAACTAAGATTTGGTATGGACAAGATAGTACAGTAAACAAGTGACAAAGAAATGCAATTCTCTGCTGTCTCTCTATATGTTGCCACATGCATTTGGAAACTCAAGTGGGAGCATTAGCTGACCAATTAAATGTGTGTCTGTTACCTAATATCAGTATCATATCACATTCGTATTTGAACAACTATGCTTTGGAATTATGAGTGGTGTGTTGTTTAGCTTGAAGGGTGGAGTGCTGCTAGTACGACACAAAGCACCTACGCAGATCATAGTAGTGTAGATAAAAGGGGAAAACCCTAAGCATCATGAGTGAAATCGGGAAAGTGGAACTAGCTGGAACATATGGGATTGTATTGCCGGTACGGCTGGAAATGCTTCGGATCCCCTACAGGGGCAGCTCTATTCAACTGAAGGCGCAATACTATTACTATCAGTCTAGACTCTCAAAGGCGACACAGCTCCCAGCATTTCCTGGATATTATGGCAGACCAACTAGAATAGTTGAAAGCATCCATCAGAAGCGACCCAATATAATTGTCGACTTCAAATGTCCCTGCTCCAGTTCTTGACAAGGAACATACTGTACTACTATACTTATTAAGAAGAACAGAAGAGGAACATGTTAAAGAAGAGCAAGCAGATTTTGGATAATACAATGTGTGTTGCCCACCCATGATGAACCAGAGCGCACAGAGAAATACTCTTCCTTCGTGTCTCTCTATATGTGGCTCACATGCGTTTCGAAACTAAAGTAGGAACATTTAGCTGAACATTTAGCTGACCAATTAAACCTATCTCTGTCTTACTAATATCAGCGTCATATTAGATTCGAATTTGTACAACTAAGCTTGTTTAGCTTGATGGGTGGAGCAGTGCTCTTACGACACGAATCATGTAGGTTGATTGTAGTGATCATAAAAGGGGGAAACCCTAAGCATGATGAGTATAGTGTTGACCGTGGCATGGTAGATCTAAAGCTGCAAACCGCACAAAGGCTACTTAGCAACCGATGTTTGCTTTCAACTAACAACTAAGATTTGGTATGGACAAGATAGTACAGTAAACAAGTGACAAAGAAATGCAATTCCCTGCTGTCTCTCTATATGTTGCTACATGCATTTGGAAACTCAAGTGGGAGCATTAGCTGACCAATTAAATGTGAGTCTGTTAACTAATATCAGTATCATATCACATTCGTATTTGAACAACTAAGCTTTGGAATCATGAGTGGTGTGTTGTTTAGCTTGAAGGGTGGAGTGCTGCTAGTACGACACAAAGCACCTACGCAGATCATAGTAGTGTAGATAAAAGGGGAAAACCCTAAGCATCACGAGTGAAATCGGGAAAGTGGAACTAGCTGGAACATATGGGATTGTATTGCCGGTACGGCTGGAAACGCTTCGGATCCCCTACAGGAGCAGCTCTATTCAACTGAAGGCGCAATACTGTTACTATCAGTCTAGACTCTCAAAGGCAACACAGCTCCCAGCATTTCCTGGATATTATGGCAGACCAACTAGAATAGTTGAAAGCATCCATCAGAAGCGACCCAATATACATGTCGACTGCAAATGTCCCTGCTCTAGTTCCCGATAAGGAACATACTGTACTACTATACTTATTAAGAAGAACAGAAGAGGAACATGTTAAAGAAGAGCAAGCAGATTTTGGATAATACAATGTGTGTTGCCCACCCATGATGAACCAGAGCACAGAAAGATATGCGATTCCCTGCTGTCTCTCCATATGTGGCGCACATGCTTTTCGAAACTAATGCAGGAACATTAGCTGACCAATTAAATATTCTCTGTTTTAGTAATATCAGCATCATATCAGATTCGTATTTGAACAACTAACCTTTGGAATTATGAGTGGCATGTTGTTTCGCTTGATGGGTTGAGGAGCAGTGCTAGCATGACACGAAGCACCTAGGATGATGGTAGTGAATATAAAAGGGGAAAACCATAAGCATTGCGAGTATAGTGTTGACTGTGCCATGGCGGATCTAAAGGTGCTAACCGGACAAAGGCTACTTCGCAAACAATGTTTGCTTTCAACTAACAAATAAAGATTAGGTATGGACAAGAAAGTACAGTAAACAAGTGACGATCTATTTTCCAGGTGAGATCAATTACTTAAGCATATATGAAAGGGTACCACCTCTCTTGAGACGCCGTGTAGGCCTCTGCTGATACGTTGAGGGTGCTACGGGTGCTATGGCTGTCGGCGACACGGAAGCAGATCTGAGATGGCAGACGGCGGCATCGGGGGATAAGTCCTGTTGCCATGGACGAGACAGTCGTAGGAGCGGCCACGGCCAGGTGGACGACGACACGGATGAAGCGAGAGGACGCGATGCTAGGATCCTGATCCGGCGTGGTGGATGAGAAACGTCGATCTCTTGGAATGGACGACGGCATCGGAGTAGCTGCTCCGGCATGGTGGAGGAGGACGGCGGTGAATGGGGTGGTGGACGGAGGAGGCTAGGGTGGAGAGGGTGTTTTGGCGCCCACGGAGTACGAATGGGGAAATGGAGCGAGAGAGGAGGGGGGAACCATGTCTTTGGGACGCGCTTGTCTGAAATGTGGGGAAGTTACCAACTTAGCCCCCGTTTAAAATTTCGGACGTCTCGTCGGTTGGGGATAGGATGGTAATCTCGCATCTCCCCAATATTTGCCGAGAGCGATTTCGGGCGAGGAGAGGGTGTTTTGGCACCCACGGTTGGTGCCCGCGGTGTATGAACGGGGCTGACAGGTAGGGCGGTTGTGTCACGTATGAGGGAAATTACAAACCAGCCCCTACTTAAAATATTAGCCTAGATCAATTTCGGCCGAGGAGAGTTTGTTTTGCCGCCCACCGTGTATGAATGGGGAAATGGAGGGGGAGAGAGAGGTCTTTGGGATGAGCTTGAATCAAATGTGTTTTGCCGCCCACCTTTGGCGCCCACCATGTCTGAATGGGGTGAGAGGCGGTCGTGTCACGTCTGAGTGAAGTTACAAACCTACCACTATTTAGAGCAGTGGAAATTGGGTAGATAGGTTGTTCGTGTCAGGGGTAGACAGTAATTTCCATCTCCCAAACACTGGTTTCGGGTAGCCGACGTGGGAGTGGGTGTTTTGCCGCTTCTTTCAAATTTTGGGAGAATAAGCATTCAAGTTTACTCTAGCAACTAAATCCGAACCCATTTTGTATTTGATTACGAATCTTTATAAATCATTCTATGCTTTTTTAGATATCTTCAAAAGCACAACAAAGATGTATTCTACCTTTATATATGAATATGATTTACAAATGCCATGATACTCGAATTCAGAAGGTTGAATCCAGTTTAAGTCAAACAGTTATTTCATCCAACACAATCTGCTCACACGAAAAACAGTTCACCTTATGTCCACTCCTACAAGTACTGAGGATTGCCTCGCCTAAGAAAATCAGATCATTACAAGCCATGGACAACAAATAAGGGGTCTTACAACATAATCCATTCACAAACATGACACAACATGCAAGTATAGAAATCTAATGACAATTTCAACTGGTATCTAAAGAAGAACTAGGATTAGCATGGGCTTCAGATAGCAGAAGCAGCATGACCTTCTCTATCTCCAAATGCAACTGTCTTACTTGCTCCACATCTTTGTTTTCTTGCATAATGCGTGCATCTAATTGCATAATTTCCAGCCTCATGATCAGGATTACCTCATTCATGGCAGCCACACCCTCTCTTTCTGCCTCTAGTAGAGCCTCAAGAACTATAATATCTGTGCTCTCCAACGGGGTTGCCTCTGAACTGCTACCATATGGTAACATGGATGGCGCACTGCTTCCACAAATAGATCCTGGGGTTGTACATTGTGTCCTAGTTTGAAATGCATCCTGAAAAGTTTCCGCTGGACATAAGTAACAGATAGTTATCGCATGATCCAGGCAGTCAACTTACATGGTAAACTACATACGAATTATTGCCGAGCATGGCAAGCTATATTTAAATGGTTCGAAGTTGCATCAGTCAAAAACAAATTAAAATGATTAGCTGAAAGGCAGTGTGCCATAGCTATATTTAGTTGCCCAAGCATATAAACAGTTGAAATATTCTGAGAAAGCACTTAAACAGTGTGACCTCATATAAACTAGCAAGATAGTCTTGTGATGGAGTTCATAGGAAAAGTTAAGGAGTCAAATGAAGTATGCATGCATATCTTTATGATAGTACGGCAGGCACTTCTGACACATTGGCCAACTCAGGTATAGCCTAACAAGTACTCCCTCTATAAACTAATATCAAAGCATTTAGATTACTAAAGTAGTGATCTAAATGCTCTTATATTAGTTTACGGAGGGAGTAACAAACAAGCATTCTAATCAAGCAATACAGCAAAGCAGGCAACTAAACTATTTGTAATTCAGTAGGATTATAGGTTGAGGGCACAAGCCAAGAAAGCAGCCCACACGCTTGACATTTCACAGTAACTAAAACATTGGCTTACCATATGTCACTGTGAAGGCTCGCTGCTGTTGCAATGTTCTTTGAAGATGTCGTCAGCATCCCGTGCATTCAAATCTAGTCATTGTAGTTTATTCTCCCTCCTCTATTTTGGTAAAACTAATTTTAATCACATGCACTGTTCAAATTGAACATCAATGATTCATCTAAACTAATGAAATAAGGGTGTGTGCTTACACGACAATATGTGTGCTTCACTCTATTTTTGTGCTTGTTCGAGGTGCCAGCCCCAAAAGAAAACGCATTTTGCTTGATGCGGTTGGCAGATCCATAATGAATAAAAGCAACAAATTAGTCATGCAACTTGGGAAGATCAATAACGCACAAAAAAGTTATGAACAGAGGCTCGGAGCAGTGCAGTAATAGCTAGCATTGAAAAATGTAGGTTAAGACGAACCAAAAGCAGCGGAACTACAAGCTAGTTTGCTGATGTGTAATTTAGCATTGACAACATAGAAGCAATCCAGTACAATAATTGTAACAAAGAGGTGACATCAGAACAACACCATTATCATAAATATAGCATGTAAGAAGTAAAATAGGAGGCAGTAATATCTAGGAAGTACAGTAATACTTAGTACAAAGAAAAAGCATTGTAACTACAGGTGCACTGATTTGTAATTTAGCACATATAACCTGTTCACTACCACACGTTTGGACCTACAGGTGCAAGCAGAATAACGCCTCTCATAAAAAATTGAATGATGCCCTGAAGAAATTCGAAGGTGCGGTGCTTATGCTAAGAAGGTGAACGTAGGCGCCGGCCATTGGAAAATAGTACCTGATTCTCGGCGGCGTATGGGCATCGTTGTCATACATGAAAGCTAAGTGTTGTCGATGGTGCTCGTGTTGCGGTTGAGTTGGGCCGGCTGTCGCCGTTGGTGAAGCGGCTCCGGTGCTTAGGTGCGGCGCCTGTCGACATCCAAGAAAGCTGATCTGTGGTAAGTGAACTGTTGTACAATAAAGACGAGAAAAACCAAAGGAGTACTAATTGAAATATGAGGCGGCGGCGGCAGTAAAGCTGGGCCGGTGGAGCTGAATATGGCGTCCGTGGAGCGGGTCTGGTGCAGTGGACGAAGGTGTAGGCGATGGACATCCGGGGCGGTGTACAGTGCTTTCGGTCAGGCGGATCTGTTGCGGCGGACGAGGGCTTCTATGAAGGGCCAGCGATGTGGCAGACGAGGGCGTCGGTGAAGGGCCTACACTGTGGTGGACGAGGGCACCGATGAAGCAGATCCAGTGCGCTGGACCATGATGGCGGTCAAGGAGATCTGGTGCGGTGGACAAGCCAGTCGCTGAAGCGGTTCTGGTGCAGTGGTGAGTTGGCAGTTGGGGGTTCCAAGGTGCGGAAGGTTGATCCGACAGGGTGTGAGGTGCACCGCCGTGGCGGAGGACTAGATTCGGCGGTTTGGGGGAGGAGGGGAGAGGAATGGTTCTGGGTTAGAATGTTGGGGGCAAAGAGGGGAAAACAATGGAGTTACCAAAGCAGCCCTTTTCCGTTGATGTGCCAGGGGTAAAAGAGGAATATCGTAGGGCTAAACTTTTGGGCGCGAGAAATTTTGATGTGAGCGGGTAGTTTGAAATCTTTTGGCGGCTTAAATTATGTCTTCTCGTCTTGTACAACCGACTATGATATCATGGCCGAGTATTTATTTGTTGTGCACGCGAGAAAAAAAAAGGTGCAAGTTTCGAAAATCAATGTCTCCAACTCGAAACTTAGATTGTCCATTCAATTCAAATATGGATCATTGAGCTATTGCAAGCAAATACCATCATATGCTCCAATTCAAATGAAATTTCGAATGTGTTTCTCCTAAATATGATGACACAAACAAATATGTATGTGTATGAATAAAGTGGATGATTACAAGGTTTGAACACGACCGTATGTCTATATCTCTAGGTTTGATATATGAATTTGAAATCACGCAATCGGGTTAAAAATTGTACACCCATTTAAATGAATTAAAAAAGCTAATAATGCAGTCGAATTCAGAATTTCCAATCTTAGGTCAGAAATTCTAGAACTTAAAAATATACCTCGCATGTTCAAAAGTATCGCTATCTCATAGTCCAAAAATATGAATAAAAAAATGATCAAGCATGAGTTCACACACTCTTGACCATGTATTTTAATTACGTCTATATCTCTCACACATACACCCCTCACTCTTTATCTGAAGCACACCACCCCGGCCCCTCTCCCCCCCACACACAAGCCTTTCTCTCCCCCGGACACAAACACGCGCACACATTATCCCCTCTCTCTCTCTCTTCTAGGTCTGAACCCCAATATATGTCTGTATCTCTTTGTCTCCCGGACATGCACACATCTGTTCCCCCACTCTCTAGGTCTCCTGGCATCTATCTTTCTCAAGCACACACTCTATAGCCGTGTATCTTTCCTATACACACAAAACACACTGCCCCCGACATCTTTCTCCCTACGTATATCTGGCTCTCGCACGCTCTCCACCATCTCTCGCTCTCACATTGACACACATCTCACTCACCACCCCCACTACACACAAACACCCTCCCTCTCCTTGTGCACCTCTCGCCTCTTTCCATCTCTTCACATGAGGACCCGACCCTTCCTCCCACTATATGTCGCGACTCTCTCCATAAATCTCTAGCGTATCATCGATCTCAAACTCGCGCGATGTTCTCTCCACCATCTATTTTGATCTCTCATGAAGTCTCTCTAATGCACGCAATGACTCGCTTTACTTGTGTCTCCCTACATAGGACACTTTCGAACACCATCGACCTCCTCTGCCTATCTATAGGCCACTTTTCGCACACAATCGACCTCCATCTCTCTCTCTCTCCCACTCTCTCTATCTGTCTCTCTCTCCCTCTCCCACTCTCTCTCTCTCTCTCTCTCTCTCTCTCGCACCCCTCTCTCACACACACTCGATGTCTCTTCCAAATATATAGCACGCACCCCCGCCCGCACCCACGCTGTCCCGCTACTAGACATGCCTCTCTCTCTCTTGGACACACATACCATATCACCCCCCTCCCCCTACTAGGTTTATATCATCAGTGGTCTCTCTTCTCCACACACACACTCTCCCTTCCCCCCCCCCACACACACCACGCCATCTATCTGGATCCCTCTTTTAAGACACACACCCTTGTATATTCTCTCCAGCTCTAGGTATATATATATATCCCTATCTCTCTCTCTCTCTCTAACTCACATGCACACCAAAAATCCCCGTCTCTCTAATTCACACCTCTCTCTCCCTATGTCCGCATGCGTATCTCACACACTCACTCTGTGACTATGTCTATCCGCCTCCACGTTACACAACACAAAGTCCCATATAGGTCTCTCTCTATCTTCCACACACACAAAAACACGCAATGAATCTCTTATCTTTGCCTTAGTCTCTCCATATCACACACACGCACGATCTCTCGCTCGCACACAACCACAACTAAGGTTTTCTTGCGAGATAGTTATGATCTATTCATCAGTCGTGGCAGTATAAAGAACACAAGACATAGAAAAAATACATCTACACATTCGTAGACCACCTAGCGATGACTACGAGCACTAGAGCCAGCCGAAGGCGCGCCGCAGTCATCCTCCTCCTTACCGGAGACGGGAAAACCTTGTTTGACAGTCGGGAAGTCATCGTGCTAAGGCCCCACATGCTCAGCCGTTGAATAGATCATAGATCCAAGTTTATGGAAACAAGTATCAGTAATACGTTTGTATTTCCATAGTTTTGAGTTTTCGATCAAGATATTAGTCACCCATGGTTGATATTTAGTTTGAATTATGTACACATACATACTATGTAACTAGCCATGCTTATAGACTTCCAAAGCTTAGCTTTCACTCCTACTTACAATATGTAGAGTATTTAACAAAAGACTACCACTTTCAACCAGCCCTAGCAAGAAACTATTGTACACAAAATAGTAAAAACATACCAAAAATTTCTCAATCCGTGCCAAAAAACTACTACCAAACTCCTAAAAAAAACTAGTACCAAGTGTCTATTAGGCTCGTTTAAACCCGTTTATGACAGGGTTGGCCCACACGTCCATGCTGACGACACACCTTAAGTCAACACTGTATGTTTGACCGTAGAGTTGACTGTTATGATAGGTGGGACCCACATGTGAGCATCTATCCTCTTCTTCAAACAGTTCATATGCGTGTTCGTCGCCGGCGCCGGTGATGGGCGAGCTGGCCGCCGCTCCGGCGGACGGGCCGGCCGCCGCGCTGGCCTCCACACGGGCTGGCTGGCTGGCCCGAGCGCGGCTCATGCGCGAGCAAGCCGCTGCGCTGGCCTCCGCACGGGCTGGCTGGCCCGACCGCGGCTCACGCACGAGCAAGCCGCCACGCTGGCGTCCGCCCGAGCCGGATGGCTGGCCCGAGCACGGCACGCGCGAACAAGCCGCCACACTGGCCTCCGCCCGAGCCGGATGGCTGGCCTTAGCGTGACACGCATGAGCAAGCCGGCGCTCCGTTGTGCCAAGCTAGCTAGCAAAGCTTGCACACAAGCTGCTGGATGCATCCAACAGGTTGTGTGCTAGCTTGGCTAGCTAGCGGCCGTGAGCGCCGCGTCGAGCTGGCTTCTGGCTGACCCAAGATGGGCTCCGAGCCGCCGGCGCTTTTGACCTCGCTTTCAGCCGGCGGCAGTGGCTGCCTCCCATGGTTGAGGATGACTAGGTGGATGGGCCGGAGGTAGGAGGTGACTCGGGGATTTTTTTTAGACTGACATGTAGGTCCCACAAGTCATAACGCCTAAGTTGCCGGTCAAACAGACGGCGTTGACTAAAGGTGCCACATGGGTTTAAAAGAGCCTAATCGGCACTTGGTAGTTTTTCACGACGGTTTAAGAAAATTTTGGTATGTTTTTGCTAATTTTTGTAGAGTGGTGGTTTCTTGGTATGGCTAGTTCAAAAGTGGTAGTTTTTTGTTAAATACTCCAATATGTATAAGGAACAATCTACTAGCGACAAATAGGAATTCTACGTTGTGTTGTACCAGTGGTCGCGGATAGCCCAACCACGTGCACGGGTTTTCCCTCCCGTATATTTTGCACGCGCCATCATCTCGTGGCTCGCGTAGAGTAGCAGCCGCCCTCGCCTGCTGCTTCCTCAGCTGCCATCTTTAATGCCGCCTCCCAATTAAGCCGGAGGAGCCGGAAAAGCCTGGTGCCGCATTGGGAACTGTGCAATATGGCCCTGGACCTAGACCTAATGTAAAAGTACTCTGTAGCTTGTGGCGTTGCACGCACGGACTTCGCTCCTTATAGTACAAAATTAGCTTGAAAAACGTTTTCATAATATGGGATGGAGGGAGTATAATAGTTGATTTGTTAGACTTTTCTGGGGCCATGTGATTGGCTCTTTCTTTTGCAAAAATCATGGAAAAGTTGTATTCATAAATTGAACATTGCACGTGCTGTGCACGTACGCGTGTACTAGTGGAAAAGAAAAAGCCTACTCTCGCGGTATGAAAGAACTCAAATGTTTTGCCCCCGCAATAGTGTGTGCGTGAGAGGAGCGGCTGAGCAGGCCAGCTACGCGCATGACTAGAGCAGCAAGCAGGTCTGCAGTACGTAGGTGTACTTTCCCTGCATTGATAGTTACAGCGATGGTTCTAGAGAACAGTACTACTGCTACTTCCGGGCTGGTTTACTAGTCCCCATCGTATTTTGAGTTAAAGTTTGATCACATATTTGACTAGCAAAATGTTAATGCATGTTGCTGAAAATTATATTGTTGGATTCAAATTTTAATGTACTACCCTCCACTTGCTACTGTAGCTCCTTGGCCTTGAGATTCAAAAGTTGAAAACTGGTACACTAAGAGCATCTGATGGGTACCACACACATTAAATTAATAAACAAAACCTGATGAGCAACGCCCGAGAGAAGGAAATTGGGGAGCCAGCTGCGGCAGCTCTCACCAGGTCAGTCAGGGCCCACAGAAATGAATGTAATTATCTCGGAGCTTGTGCCCGGAAAGTTGAGTACTAGTACTACTCCTATATTAAATATTAAATAATACGTAACTGCACCATCGCAGTACCGCTAATGCGTGCCCGCATAACTTCCTTCACGAAGGGATGAGGCCCTGCGGTTACGCTCTTATCTCCTCCTCGCCAGTTCCCCTCCCGAAGAGACCAAGGCAGTTCGTCGCTGCTGCCATGGATTCACTAGGCGGTTATCCTCCCCGCTACGGCTGGGAGACCTTGGACGATGATTCTCTGGGAGAAATCGCACGCCGCTCCGACTTCCTCACCCCCGCAACACTCGGTGCTTCCTGCACCAACTATTTTAAGACGGTGCGTAAACAGGCTTGGGAGAAGGCCATGCTTGTTGGTCTTCCATGCGTCCTCGAGGAGAAGGTTATTCAATGGGACTCTAGTCCACCGCAATGTGGCCGTAGTTGCATCTTGATGCCGCTTGAGTTGCCGACGTTGAGAGGCAGTCGGATTTTGTCCGATGAGAAGGTCAGTCATTGTGTTTGATCATGTAATGTATATTCTAAAAATACTTAGTTATTCCATCCCGTAATTTCTCCGTTGCCCACCGTCCCATAGGTTTGGGTTAGTGCCAACGGAGATTGGCTTGCATACCTACGGCCGGATACCACCATTATTTTGCACAACATCCACAGCAGTGCGTCCGTTCCCGTAGACCCCTTGTCCAGCATTGGGATCGGCCTTCCAGACTGGAACGGCTTGAATAGGTATGATGAAGCCACCATGAGATTGAAGAAGATAGAAATTGCGGACCCGCCGACCAAGCACTGCAGCTACGACGATTACTATCTCATCGCGGTGTTCGACATAAGGATTGCCATCAATAAGAATGGCCCTGACGGCAGAGGCTGGCACATGTTGGCCGCGACAGATTTGTACCAGCACAAGTTCGAAGACGCCGTGTGCCATGTAGGCCGCATCTTCGCTGTGACAAGCCAGGGGACTTGTTTCATCTGGGTGCCATCCTATGGTACGGGAGATAACAAACAGAATGCACTAACCATCGTTTGCATCCCTAACGATACTCCATTATTTTGCAGGGACCACGCGTCCCCCGATGAAAATCAGATCGCCGTTCCTGGATGTGTTGGATTATGTGCATCCACCATTCGGTCTAACCTGGAACCTTGTAGTTGACTTTGGCAAATTGGGATCAACTATCTTAGCAGTGGTTACCCATGGTACCATTGATGTGCAACAAGGTGCCGCGATCTACCACGATCGGACCCTCACCATGTACCCAAGTATTCCATTCTCTCATTGCCTACTACTTTGGATCCATAGTACTAGTGGGTCGCAGGGATCGGCGGGAGTAGTACTTTTTACCTAGGAGTACTTGTAAAGCTGGCTCTTGAATCCACTCCCACCATTTTTGTTTTTCCTTGTCTTATCTCCTCCGTGTAGCCAAAAATGGCTATATATAATCAGTCGGTTATTTTACTACTCGCTGCACAATATTACTACGCGCCATATTTGAGCACAACATTATCCTGCATGGACCTTGACCATGTACATCACCATGTGTCCAGATCTGAGATGCCACGTGTACCAGATGGACGGCTCCGAGTTCGACCCCCGTGATGCTATGTGGGAGCCGAGGGACACTCTTGGAGAGTACTCACTTTTCATTGGGGACAGCTACCCCATTGTCAAACAGATGCCACCTTCGGTGCATGACACCGAAGGCCTGCCGTTCATGAAGCATGGTTGTGTCTTCAGTGTGCACCGCCAGTTGAACATGTATGGACACGCAATCCCTGATTTATGCCGCTTCAGCTTGGATGAGTCTCCATCATGTGGAACCGGACTAGAAAGCTGCGACAATGATTCCCGTTGCCCACCGCTATGGATTGTGCCATCTATGAAGAACACCTGGGACTGGAACCTGGAGGACGACATGGAGCCCATCTATAACGTGTAAGTGGAGTATGGTAAATTGTGAATGGTAGCGCTGTAAATATATGTAGAGTAGTCATGCACAAATTTATCACATGAAGTGGAGATGAACTTGTGTGGCTTGTTGGCATTTGTCCTTTAGAATTTACTAGTAGATGTGTTATGTGTACGTGCAACTTGTGTAGCTTTTCCACGGGCACCAACACGCTTTGTGAGGAAAAAAGGTGGCACAGCTTTGGCTATAGGTGACGTGGCAGCATCATACAGTAGCGGTTGTTCGCTATAGTTGTACGACTGCTCGTACTCCTATAAACCTTGCGCTTGGCTCTTCGCCTCTTCGGGAGGTCCAAGTTAAACAATGATGGTACTACAGTACTATATGCTTCTGGCAATCTGACACCGAATGAACTGCCACACGTCCACCGTGTGAGCGAGGGCAAGGGAGAGCGCGCTGTAGTCAAAAGCTTCTCCTCGTCCAGCGAGCCACGGCGCGCGTGGGCGAGGGAGAGGGCGTACTAAGCAAGCTTCTCCTTGTCCTGCGAGCCACCGCGCGCGGGTGAGGGAGAGGGCGTAGTAAGCAAGCTTCTCCTCGTTCTGTGAGTTGACGGGACACAGTAGTACTAGTAGTCCATACTGCCTCCTTTCCGGTTAATATGGCTTATATTGAAACGAGATAAATACAGTGGCGGTCACTGTATGAATTCATAATATGCTCATTATGGTCACTATATACGTTTTGCGGTGATTATACGGTCACTAGCTCACTGTAGAGCACCGTATTGCACTCCGCTGACCGGCCAAATAGTGTACGTGGCACTTTCTTGACTGGTTAAATTGGCACGTGGTTTTTGGGTCCCACCTGTCAGTTGGCAGAGCAAAGAACTAAGTTAAACAAAACTTTATACAGGCACAACAGGAGTCCAACCCTTGCGCGCTAACCACCCTGGCTGTGTATGTGTGTGCATGCACGTGTAGGTTGAGGACTTGAGCGTGAGCGTGTGTGTTGCGTCGTGTGCTGTGTGTCGCATGCATGGCTACATGAGTGTTGCGTGTGTGCATGTGTACGTGTGAGTGTTGCATGAATGCGTGAGGGTTCTAGTCCCTCCCATTCACATGTTCATATTTCAAGCTTCATTAAAACATTGCATGCAAGAATTACTCCAATGCATGTAAAAGTCCTGGTCATTTGTTGTTCACGCATGCACGCATGCATTGCAATTAATACGTTCGTAAACACAATTTTTTTGAGGAAAACGAGCCCATTAATTGAGTACTTTTGCAAAGTACTACAGTAGTACTACAAAAAATTCTTCTGGCACTCATCATCTACTAGTACTATTACCTTGGTTGATGAATATTTTTTATTGAGCTGTATATAAACTGGAATGAGGGAGTAGGTACTACTACGTAATTGGCGCTGGGAGCCTTGGCCAATCGTTCTTAATGTTGGACAGGATGAGAGTAGAGGCATAGATAGGAGGGTCTTGGCGATCCATTATTCCCCATCAGTCTATTCAACTACTAGTCTTCACAGTGAAGTGACAATACACGCTGCAGCAGATGGGACACTTGATTAATAAGCTGAGCCAGAGTGCTGGTGTTACTAAATTAGCCTTACCCTATAGTGCCATCATGTCTGCCAGTGGAGCACGCTTCCGTAATTACACGTACACACCTCTCTCTTCCGTTGACTGACATATGGGCCCGCTTGACGTAGACCCACATGTCTTCTGCTTAACTATTTACACTCGTGTATACTAGTAGTACTAGTTGAATTGAGATTTAATGCACCTTCTTCCCCGTCTCTCCCTCTTCTTCCCCCCTCTCTTTCCCATGGACGTCCCTTCCCCATCTTCGTCCGCACACCATTTTCCAGTGCTCACTGCTCGCCCGCCCGCGCCATCTTCCTCGGTCGCTCGCGCGCACCATCTCCCCCCGCTCAGTGCTCGCCCACACACACCATCTTCTTCTCTCGCCCGCCCGCATCCACTTCCCCACTCGCCCGCCCGCACCGAAAACTCCAATCACTCAGTGCCCTAAACACCCAATGGCAGAACCGACTGACACTCAAAGCCGCGATTAGAATTCCCTTTCCGATGTTCTCTTGGAGCAGATCTGTAATCGTATGGACCTGCTCAGCACCATGCGTCTGGCCGCATGCTCAGTGTCTATGCACCGTCTACTCATCGGTAGCCGGCCGGCCCTTTTCAAGACACCCTGCTTGCTAATGCCCGATCCTCGCAACTGGCCTAGACACCGACGTGACGATCCTACGGAGGTTGTCGTCGTGCCCCTCGACATGCTACCACTCCCCACCCACCTGCCCTTCATGCGCCATCACTACTGGGCGGGCATGAATACCAACTGGATCGTCCTCATCCACCAATCGGGTAGTCCGTGGTGTCTCGTGGATATCTACACCCAGCGAGAGATCACCCTTCCATCATTGGATACTGCCGACATCCAGCCTCACGGCGCGCCGGACACTCCTGCCTACTACGCACGAGAGGCGTCGGGCACTTGGTTGGACCTCCGTTTGCTGAAGGTTGTAATCTGCGAAGTACCCACACCATCAGAAGACTACATAGATTACAAGCTCATTGCCTTGTTCGACGGGGGATTAGCCTATCTGGAATCCGGTCGCCATACATGGTTATGGCTCATCATCAATCCTATTTACCCTCCATTTCTGTCTGATGCTATAGTGCACGATGGCATCATTTACGCGGTGGACGGACAGATTGGCTGCATATATTGGTGGAATCCATCGTCGTGTAATTATTCTATCTCTTCTCATCTTTACCATATGAATATGACTGCCTGTTCATTGTTAGAAATTTAGAATAGATAGTATGACTATAACCACATGAGTGCTATATGTTCCTCTCATTTCCTAGATTTTTATGACCACACATGTTATTGTTAGAGTTGATATGAGGACAATTGGCATCTAATGATTGTTAGAATAGATATTATGAGTATAACCACATTAGTGATATATGTTCATCTCATTTCCTTGATTTTTATGACCACACATGCATGTTATTGTTAGAGTTGATATGAGAACAATTGGCATCTAATGATTGTTAGAATAGATATTATGAGTATAACCACATGATTGCTATATGTTACTCTCATTTCCAAGATTTTTATAACCACGCATGTTATTGTTAGAGTTGATACGAGAACAGTTGGCATCTAACTGTTATGGTAGAATATGAGTAGGCCCTGGCATAGCTGTTTTCCTCTCATTTTTACATCATCTTTGAACCATGACATATTGCTAGAATATGAAAGCCATTGGCATTTTTTAAAAATTAGGCTATGATTATGACCACGACATTGTAATTCTCTAGCTATGATCTGTGTCACTGTTATAATAATCTTAATTCCACACATACTCTGAACATGATTGTATATTTTTGTCCTTTTGGTCTGCAATTTGATTTGTTGCAGTAGACGCAAATGCGCTGGCCTTTATAATTCCAGCACTTGGAAATATAAATGTCAATGGGTGGTGGTTTATCGCTCGTGCAGCTAACGGTGGGCATTTGATGATCATTCGCACGTACCAAAGTGACCAAACCATTTCATCAAACCACATGCAGTACAATGCGTGGGGCGTTCACGACTGTGATGGCTATGGCTGCTTCGTCTTCGAGAAAGATCCGAGCTCCGTTGGGCCAGGCGTATTCAATTGGAGGCGGGTTTACAGCCTCAGCAACCACTCCCTGTTCCTCGGGCTCAATTATCCGATCATCCAACCAATCATCGAACATATCACCAGCGATGATTATCGTGCTATGCAAGTTCCATTCGCCAGGGGGAACTGTGTTTACACATCGTACCATGGATTTCATGAAGCACCATATCCAGAGATTCGTCGACACAGCTTGTTGCCAGATGAACTTCAGTGTGTGAAAGGCATCAAGCTTCCAAGCGATGAATGGCTTTTGCAAACCCGACATGCAGCGATGTGGTTTATGCCAACAGCTAATATGCACAACTTGATTCATAGTGATATCTAGACTGAGCCATGTATCCTGCTAGTTGTCGCATGATCCTGTTCTGTTGGTTATTTTGTACTGTAGTTAGTTTGAAGGTTAAACACCTTTCTGGGATCAAGTGCATCCTACATCACCTGCGTAGCATGTATTTTGATAATGATGATGGAGATGCTGTGCAGAAGCCATATATAGCAATTAAGCTTCAAGTGCGTACTTGTTCGTGAAAGTGTTGTCCAATGGGAATTATATTTTGTATTACTCATGTAGCCTACAAGTCTGTCGCACAGCCTTGTAACTTTGTAGGCACCTGTTTGTAAGCTCCTTCTAAACACTCTTGCATAATGCCCTTAAAACTAAGGCTTTAGCAACGCCCTCTGATATTATTTAAAGCAATATGGACGCCACATGGAGATTGGATGAATGTACACCATTTCTAAAATTTGTACTACTAGTAGTCCTCTATACCGTATATTGCACTACTTGTACTAGGTAAGTAGTACTTGTACGACTAGTAGTACTAGTACACATCGGTCAAATTATTCATCATGCCCTCACATTTAATTGACGTGACAACACGCTGCGCGGGAGGTGACACAAGAGTCCCGGCAGCACTCTCCCGTTCTCTCCCATTCTCTCCCGGTCTCCCCGCCTCCCAGCCACTGCCTTGTTCCGATCCAGTTGGTACGATGGGAGATGAGCTAGTGGAGCTGCTATACTTCATTGCAAGTAGTCAAAAGGAAGACGCTGAGAAATTTGATCTCAACAAGGAAGCTCTTCAAGCTAGCCGCATGAAAGGTGGAACCAGCGAGGACACTCCTGTGATTATTCGTCCCGTCGCCCTGTATGTTGATTTCGATCTTTATGGGTTTTTTCAAGTCTTTAGAGTATGTATGTAATAATAAAGCCGAGACCCCAGTTTGTTCGGGCGTCATGGATTTTAGATTTGGAGTGGCACTTATCTGTCGAAGTCTTTCATCATTTACTTAAACAGTTGATTGATCATACATTGAGTACCATTTAACTAGAATTAACCGCTGCAAGTCCAAGAAGGATTGGCCGGTGTTGCCGGCTGGCGTCAAGTTTGATCCCACGGATTAGGAGCTAATCGAGCACCTTGAGGCTAAAGTGAGTGCTGATAGCGCGAGATCTCACCCTCTCATTGATTTGTTCATACCGACCATCGACAGCGAGCACGGCATATGCTCCACCCATCCTGAGAAACTTCCAGGTGAGACACCGATCGACCGTCTACTTGCACAAAATATATTCCTTTCTTTTTACAAATTTCTGATGTATGCTGCCCGGCTTGGATTGTATTTCGCCAATACTGCAGGTATCACACTGAGTGGCCTAAGCAAGCATTTCTTCCAGCGCAACTCCAGGGTGTTCAAAAGGGGTACGCGGACGCGTCGCAAGATACAATCGGAGTGCGGCATGCACGCGATGTGGCACAAGACCGGCAATACCATGCTGATGATGATCAACGGCCGGCAGAAGGGCAGCAAAAAGGTTCTGGTGCCTCACACCAACAAGAACTTCGACCAGCAGAGGACCAACTGGGTGATGCACCAGTACCACCTCGGGGACCTTGAGCAAGAGAAGGAGCGGGAGCTGGTCATCTGCAAGATCTTCTACCAGACGAAAACGAGGGCCAGGACTAAAAGGATTATAAGTTAGTTTGGTAGTACTAGTTCTACCTGGTCGTCTGTAAGTTGGTGTTGTTGTTAAGGATCTTTCGGTCTGAACTTGGCATTTCCTTCCAACCATCATGGCGAGGGTCGACGTGGATATAACGTTGAAGTAATTGTTGCAAAACGAATTTTCAGGCACCTGATATAAGTAGCAAAAGCACCTACCATTTGAATTCCCAGTTCTCCAAAATTTTACTAACATCTTCCAGTACGCAGGGGATCCATCAGGTTTCACGGGCTGACAGTTGGACGCAGCACGTCGGGACTGGGCTATGGCACGCCAAGCCCAGCTGCAAATTGTTAAACAGAGGAGCGATGGATTTGGGCCTTTAAGAACAGTTAAGTGTCGGGACCTCGATCGCGGGAAGCGCCTCCCATGCCATCCCTCTAACCCACATACCACATACAGTATCACTAAAAAAAACCCGCATACGACATGTTCTCTCGTTTGAGTTCTCAGTTAACCAAAAATTTTAACAGGCGTGAGAAACGGGAGCCATCGCTTCCAGCGATCATTTTTGGACTAAAAAAGGCCTAGTCGGCTATCGTTTAGTTGAAATATGTAAAGTGTTCCATAAGAAAAAGAAACATGTAAAATGTAATTAATTTGGTCCGGTTTCAATGAAATTCATCCGATTTGCATGAAATTCGTTCGTGGAACCAGAAGAGGGTTGTCCATACAGAGGCTAACAGTACAGACCCAGCAGGTCCATGGCCATACGCAAGCAAGTGCACACACTTATTATCACGATGGCAAAAATATGCTGACGTCTGAGACCCATGAAATTTTCAACGTAGTCAATAAACGAGAGAATTCTACAAGGAGAGACAGAAAACTAGGATCCAGTAGGTAGTATATTTTTTTTTGAGGTTGAGCAAATATTTACTGGGCTGTAGACTGCCCATGTTATATTTTGTTTATTAACAAGCGCAGCGCATGACGACATGTGGCCACAAGGATCTAGCAGGTATCAACTGGCCTCTGTGCCGCCTAGCCTTGGTTTTATTTTTTCTTAGAACATCAGCAGCCCAACTGTTTTTTACTGAAGAAAACGCACAGCCCAGTTCTATTTTTGTCTTGATTCTGAAAAAAAAGTTCTATTTTTGTCATCTCTACTTTATATATATATAGTTTTATTAGTTTATATATTATATTCGCAAAAAAAATTAGTTTATTTATTAAGTGGTGGGCCTACTAAGTTGATGCGTACGCAAGGCTATGTCAACTTAGTCAACAAATCGACTCTACCATCGTGAGACCGTTAGATGTCAATCCAACTGCCGGCGTGCTTCTTCAATCTCTGATCTTCCTGCTCCACCTACCCAAACCAGCGCCAGCGTCTCCTGCTCCCGCCTTCCATGGCCGGCCGTTCTGCCGTGCAAGCCTCACCGCCCCACCCTACTCCCATCGCTTGCCAGGCCATCCCTGTACTGACCCATACCTCCTGTTATTCTCCGGCGATGGCAGCCTCACATCGCAGCCGAGCCAGTAAATCCTCGTATTCCCCTCTGCGTGAGCATCCACTGCCGAGTCTTCCCCGACGCCAGGTCGTTCCCTCCCTAGGCCTCGCCGTCGTCCACCGCCTTGGTGCTCTTGGCATGGCGTCGTAAACATGGTTAACGAACAATAGCCATCGGAAGAGGACTGTACGTGGACAGGCTGACAGCTGGGACCCACGAGGTCCATGGTTGCACGCAAGGAAGTGCCTCCTTATTACATGGAATAAAAATGATTCCACTCCCTGACAGCTGGGACCCACCAGCTACATCTTCGCACGCAAGGAAGCTCCTCCTTATTACATGAAAAAAAATGCTTCCTCCCATTGGTTTGCTGACATCTTGGACCTACGACATTGTCAATGTACTACGAGAGAATTGCACATGGAGCGGCTGACACGTGGGACCCAGTTGCTTGAGCAGCTTTGTTGTTGTTGTTTAGATGGAGTAGGTTATCAACTAGGCTGTGCAGTGTCTGTGGCCCGTCTAGCCCAGGCTTTTTTTTTTTTTTTACAATATGACGAGCCCAACTGTTTTTTTCCACGGTGAAAATGACTAGCCCACCTTTTTTCCATAGAATAGCCTACACAGGCCGATTTCTTTTTCTCCGTCCTGCTGGGCTGCAAATCTTTCAAGACGACGAGGGATACATTCGGCCTGCCTAGACAAAAAGGGCTGTAAATCATATAAGTAATATGAAATGGGATGTATATATATAAAAACAAAGAAAATGGGTAATTAATTTCAAATTGAGAATTTTCTTTTATTTTTTGATATTTCAAATTTCATTTGATTTTAACATAATTTAAATATATTTTAATTTTAGTTATTATCGGGCTCGAAATTTCGGGATTAAAAATAGTTCGGTAATTTCAATGAAATATCGTTGAAAATTTTAATCATGTCCTTGGAGAAAATGGTCAGGTATTCTAAAAATATAATATGGGCTGCAATAAATTACGTAATAATTAGCAATTGGTCTGTAAATTTAGGAAAAAAAAGCAAATGGGCTATATGCTGTCCGCCACAGATGTTATGCTGACTTGTGGGCCTACTAAGTTGATGCGTACACCGGGCTTTGTCAACTTATAGTGAACAAATGATTCTAGCAGCAGTGACCGTTGGATGCTAATCCAACGGCCGTGCTACTTCTTCAATCTCTGATCTTCTTACTCCAACCGCCCAAACCAGCGCCGGTGGGACCGCCTGCTCCCGCCTCCCGTGGCCGGCTGTGCTGCTGCGCAGGCCTCATCGCCCCACCCTACTCCCATAGCTGGCTAGGCCATCCATCTACTCACCCACACCTCCTGTTATTCTCCGGTGACGGTAGCCTCACACCGCAGCCGAACCAGTAAACCCTCGTACCCCCCTCCGCATGGGCAACCACTGCTGCGTCTTCCCCGGCTCCGGGTCATTCCCTTCCTAGGCCTCGTCATCGTCCACCACCTTGATGCTCTCGGCACGACGTCGTCAACGCGGTCAATGAACGACAGCCATCAGAAGAGGACTATACATGGAGAGGCTGAGAGCTGGGACCCACGAGATCCATGGTCGCACGCAAGGAAGTGCCTCCTTATTACGCGCAAGAAAAATGATTCCTCCCCTTTCTTACTGGGACCCACCTTATTTGGAGGCTGACTTGTGGTCCTACTTAGTTGATCCGTATGCAGGGCTTTGTCAACTTAGTCAACAAACGATTCTAGCAGCAGCGACCATTGGATTTTCATCCAACGACCGTGCTGCTTCTTCAATCTCTGATCTTCTTGCTCCCGCCGCCCAAACCAGCGCGGGCGGGACCGCCTACTCCTGCCTCCCGTGGCCGGCTATGCTGCCACGCAGGCCTCACCACCCCACCCTACTCCCACCGCTGGCCAGGCCTTCCCTTTACTCACCCACATCCCCTGTTATTCTCCGGCGATGGCAGCCTCACGCCGTAGCCGAACCAGTCAACCCTCGTACTCCCCGCCGTATGGGCATCCACTGCCGCGTCTTTCCCGGCTCCGCGTAGTTTCCTTCCTAGGACTCGCTGTCGTCCACCGCCTTGGTGCTCTCGGTGTGACATGGTCAACGTGGTCAATGAACGACAGCCATTGGAAGAGGAATGTATGCGATGAGGCTGATAGCTGGACCCACTGGCTACATCTTCGCACGCAAGGAAGTGCCTCCTTATTACGCGCAAAAAAAATGATTCCTCCCCCCTGACAGCTGGGACCCAGCAGTTATATCTTCGCATGCAAGGAAGTGCCTCCTTATCCTCCCTGACAGCTGGGATCCACCCGGTCGAAGCGTACGTAGCGTTGTCTGTCTGGTCGCGAAAGTGTACGTACATACTGGTCGATCGGTCTCTCTGCAATGATGAACTATGGGCGTGTAAGGAGCGGCACGTGTCGTAGTAGAGCCCCCGACGTAGCAGTTCAGGCAGCCCCGTCTAAATCGTGTACACGTACGTACAGCCACACGGCAAAAAATACGGGCACGTATGCACATACGGGCGGGGTCTCGAATGCGTACTCGCGCATACGTACGGCCAGGGCATGTGTACATGGAGAGAGAGGCAACGGACGGCAGCAATGGCCTCCTGTTCATCGTCAGCCAACCGGCTGGGTCAGAACGGAGGAAACAGCGCCGTGTTCATCGGGAGCCAAGCGATGGGTCGGAACGCAACCTGTTCATCGGGAGCCAACCGGCTTGGATGGAACAGCCGAAACAGGGTCCTGTTCATCGACTTGGGGTCTGGTGTACCGCAAAACAGAGGAAACGGCCTTTTGTTCAAGCGCCTACGGTCGAAACGGGGTCCTGTTCATTGGCTGGTGGTCTGGCGTACCGCAAAACGGAGGAAACGGACTTCTGTTCAAGTGCCTACGGTCGAAACATGGCCCTGTTGATCGGGAGGGCTCTGGCGTACCGCAAAACGGAGGAAACAAACTTCTCCCCAACTGCCTACGGTCGAAACGGGGGTCCTGTTCATCGGGAGGGGTGTGGCGTACCGCAAAACGGGACTCCACGGGCTACTGTTCATCCACGGTCGACCTCCCTCCACAGCCTCCACCAGCTACTGTTCATCCACCATCGACTTCCTCCAGCCTCCACCGGCTACTGTTCATCTAGCCTCCATGGGGTCCTGTTCATCCACCCCCAACCGGCTGGCCTCCTCGGGGTCCTGTTCATCCAGCGCCAACCACCTTCACACGGCCAGGGTACTGTTCATCCACAGCCAATCCACCGGCTGGAGTGGGGCGTACGTACAAGCAGGTGGCAGCAACGGAAACTGTTCATCCACAGCCAACCAAACGGCTCGATCGATGCGTCTCGACTCGTGTCTACGTGTATCGCGCATGCAGCAGCAACAGACACTGTTCATCGAGAGGCAACCCAACACCGGCTGGCTACGTCTTGCACGGGGGCTCGATCGGCTTCAGTAAGCAGCGAAAAGGATCAATCGGGTTCAGTTAGCAGCGAAGGGATCGCTCGGGTTCAGTTAGCAGCGAAGGGATCGCTCGGGTTCAGTTAGCAGTGAAGGGATCACTCGGGTTCAGTTAGCAGCGAAGGGATCACTCGGGTTCAGTTAGCAGTGAAGGGATCACTCGGGTTCAGTTAGTAGCGAAAAGGATCAATCGGGTTCAGTTAGCAGCGAAGGGATCACTCGGGTTCAGTTAGCAGTGAAGGGATCGCTCGGCTTCAGTGCGCAGTGGGATCGATCACTCGGGTTCAGTACGTGTAGTAGTGCGAGGGATCGATCGATCGCTCGGGTTCAGTAAGCAAACGCCTCGCACGGGTTCAGTTAGTGAACGCCTCGCACACGCGCGCGCGTACGAGAGAAACGCGCAAACCACACTGCATCGCTCGGCCCCGACCACCCACCGTAACCGGGAACTCCTCGAAAATTTCATCGCCCTCACTTCTACCATGATTTTTTACGTAATGGACGGCCCAAAGAATGTCATGTGGGTGCGTCTCCGGCCCGCCCAGGATGAAAAGCCCATTTTCTGGCATAATTTTTTGTCATAGAAGTAGGAGCCCACCACATCTATGATGATACGTGTTTTTGTCACAATTATTGTCATAGAAGTGTCACAACCATGACAGAAAAAGTTTTCGTTCGGGCCATAATGTCACGGATGTGTCTTTTTTTTGTAGTGATGCCAATATTAATTATGCTTATGGAGATGAACTTGCTATAGTTCCTTATGTTAAAAATGAAGTCATTGCTATTGCACCCACACTTGATAGCTCCTTGAATAAAAAGCATGATTGCAATGATGTTATTATAAATTCTATTAATGTCAATTGTACTAATAATATGCAAAACTACAAGTTTGGGGATGACAATTTTGTTATGTCCACTACTTATTGCAATGATCACGATTGGGATGATAATGCTTCTCATGATCTCGAAAATCTATTTAAGCCTCATGATGAATATGTTATTGATAATAATGTTTGCAATAATATTGAAAGTGGGTTTGGAAGAGTGTCAACTTTAGGTAAAAATAATCCCACATATTTGGAGAGTGTTCAATCTTATTAAATTTTTAATAAAAGTGGGTTTGGACAGGTCATGACTTTAGTTGATGTTAATCCCACTATCTTGGAAGATTATAAAACTTTTATACATGTGGATCATGAAGATAAAATTTTATATGATAGCTATATTGTTAAATTTGATTATGATCCTACATGTAATTATTATGAGAGAGGAAAATATGGTTGTAGAAACTTTCATGTCACTAAATTACCTCTCTTTGTGCTAAAATTATTAATGCTCCATTCTTCCTATTTGCATATGCTAGATATTGTTTGTCTTGATAATTTGTTTTCTTATAAAATGACTATGCATAGGAAGTATGTTAGACTTAAATGTGTTTTTCACATGCTATATGATGCTCTCTTTGTGTTTCAATTATTATCTTTCATGAGAGCATCATTGAAATCTCAAGCCTATCTTAATGGCTATAAAGAAAGAGCTTGTTGGGAGACAACCCAACAAACTTTTTATTTTCTGTTTTTGTGTGTTTACACAATTGTACCCTCTGTTATGATTGTTTTTTTATCTTTTAATTAGTGTTTGTGCCTAGTAATGCCTTTGGGATGATTTGGATCATAGTATAATTGATGCTGTTTGAAAACAGAAACTTTTGCGTCCAGTGCTGGAATTTTTATTTTTTCTGGAGGTTCAGAACCTTCTGAATTATTTACACATTATTGATATATGAATTTCCCACGTTGTCCTAATTTTTCAGAATTTTTGGAGGTACATAAGTATGACTTTAATTCAGATCTTTACAGACTGTTCTGTATTACACAGATTCTGTTTTTGTTGCATAGTTTGCTTATTTTGATGAATCTATGGATCGTATCGGGGGGTATGAGTCATGGAGAAGTTGGAGTACAGTAGCATTATGCTAATATTAAATATGAATCAATTTACAACAGTACCTAAAGTTTAAGATTTGTTCGTTATACTAACGAATCTCACGAGGTTTCTGTTGAGTTTTGTGTGCTTAAATTTTCAAGTTTTGGGTGAGACTAAGATGGATAAAGGAATAAGGAGTGGCAAGAGCCTAAGCTTGGGGATGCCCAAGGCACCCCAAGGTAATATTCAAGGAAGACTCAAGCGTCTAAACTTGGGGATGCCCCGGATGGCATCCCCTCTTTCGTCTACAATCTATCGGTAACTCACTTGGAGCTATATTTTTATTCATCACATGATATGTGTTTTACTTGGAGCGTCTTGTGCTATAGTTTGCTTGATTTTGTTTGCTTTTTAGTTTGCCACAATCATCTTTGCTGAACACACCTTTTTGAGAGGGACACACATTATTCGTGATTTGTTAGAATACTCTATGTGTTTCACTTATATCTTTTGAGCTAGGCAGTTGCTCTAGTGCTTCACTTATATCTTTTAGAGCACGGCGGTGGTTATATTTTAAAGAAATAGTTGCACTCTCTTGCTTCACTTATATATTTTTGAGAGTCTAATAAATAGCAATGGTAATATGCACGGGTTATGAATTTGGTCCTAATATGATAGGTATTCAAGAAGGATATAATAAAAACTTTCATGTAGATCACTGAATATGATAAGTTTGATTCCTTGCAATAGTTTTGCGATATTAAGATGGTAATATGTGGGAGGTGCTAGTAGATAATTGTGGTTTAGTAATAATATTGGTGTTAAGGTTTGTGATTCCCAAAGCATGCACATATGATCTGTCATTATTCTAAGAAGTTGGAGCATGATTTATTATTGATAGTCTTCCTTTGCGTGGCGGTCGGGGGCGCACGATGGTTAACTCCTACCAACCTCCCCCCTAGGGGCATGCATAGTAGTACTTTGCTTCGAGGGCTAATAAACTTTCGCAATAAGTATGTGAGTTCTTTATGACTAATGTGAGTCCATGGATTATACGCACTCTCACCTATCCGCAATTTGCTAGCCTCTTCGGTACCGTGCATTGCCCTTTCTCACATCGAGAGTCGGTGCAAACTTCGCCGGTGCATCCAAACCCCATGATATGATACGCTCTATCACACATAAGCCTCCTTATATCTTCCTCAAAACAGCCACCATACCTACCTATCATGGCATTTCCATAGCCATTCCGAGATATATTGCCATGCAACTTCCACCGTTCTTTTTTATGACACACATCATCATTGTCATATTGCTTTGCATGATCATATAGCTGACATAGTATTTGTGGCTCAGCCACCGTTCATCATTTTTCATACATGTTACACTAGTATCATTGCACATCCTGGTACACTGCCAGAGGCATTCATATAGTCATATTTGTTCTAGTTTTGAGTTGTAAGTAAATAGAAGTATGATGATCATCATTATCAGAGCATTGTCCCAGTGAGGAAAACAAAATAAAATAAAATAAAAAGAGAAAAAAAGAGGCCAAAAAGAGCCCATGAAAAAAAAGAAAAAAAAAGGGAGAAAGAAAAAAAAGAAAAAAAGAAAAAAAGAAAAAAAAAGAGAAATTAAATAAATAAAATGAGAGAAAAAGAGAGAAGGGGTAGTGTTACTATCCTTTTCCATACTTGTGCTTTAAAGTAGCACCATGTTTTTCATATATAGAATCTCCTATTTTGTCACTTTCATATACTAGTGGGAATTTTTCATTATAGAACTTGGCTTGTATATTCCGATGATGGGCTTCCTCAAATGCCCGAGGTCTTCATGAGCAAGCAAGTTGGATGCACACCCACATAGTTTTTCATGTTGAGCTTTCATACACTTATAGCTCATAGTGCATCCGTTGCATGGCAATCCCTACTCCTCGCATTGACATCAATTGATGGGCATCTCCATAGCCCGTTGATTAGCCTCATCGATGTTAGACTATCTTCTTCTTTTTGACTTCCTCTTATTAATCTCTACCACCACATTCTATTCCACCCATAGTGCTATATCCATGGCTTGCGCTCATGTATTGCGTGGGGGTTGAAAAAGCTAAAGCACGTTAAAAAATATGAACCAATTGCTTGGCTAAAATCGGAGTTGTGCATGATAAATACTTTATGTTAAGAAGATGGAGCATGACAGGATTATATGATTTTGTAGGGATAACATTCTTTAGCATTTTTATTTTGAAAGACATGATCTTTTGTTAGTATGCCTGAGTATTGATGTCTTTATATCAAATTATAGACTATTGCTTTGAATCATTCGGATCTTAATATTCATACCGTAAAGAGATTACATGATGAAATATGTTAGGTAGCATTCCACATCAAAAATTCTATTTTTATCATTTACCTACTCGAGGACGAGCAGGAATTAAGCTTGGGGATGCTTGATACGTCTCCAACGTATCTATAATTTTTGATTGTTCCATGCTATTATAGTATCAATCTTGGATGTTTTATATGCAATTATATATCATTTTTTTGGACTAACCTATTAACATAGTGCCCAGTGCCAGTTGCTGTTTTCTGCTTGTTTTTGGTTTTTCAGGAATCAGTACCAAACGAAGTCCAAATGCCACGAAACTTTTTGACGATTCTTTTCTGGACAAAAGAGACCCTGGAAGCTTCAGGAGGATGCCAGAAGTCTCACGAGGAGGCCACAAGGCAACAGGGCGCGGCCCCAGGGGGCGTGCCCTGATGCCTTGTGGGTCCCTTGTGGCTCCTTTTGAACTAATTCCACTTCTATAAATTCTCAAATATTCGGAAACCATCAGAGAGTGAGACGAGAAAACCCTACCGCCGCCGCAAGCCTCTGTTCTTCCACGATCCCATCTGGAGGCCTTTTCCGGTACTCTGCCAGAGGGGGAATCGATCACAGAGGGCTTCTTCATCAACCTTGCTGCCCTTCCGATGATGTGTGAGTAGTTTACCACAGACCTATGGGTCCATAGCTAGTAGCTAGATGACTTCTTCTCTCTCTTTGATCTTCAATACCATGTTCTCCTCGATGTTCTTGGAGTTCTATCCGATGTAATCTTCTTTTGCGGTGTGTTTGTTGGGATTCGATGAATTGTGGGTTTATGATCATATTATTCATGAGAAATATGTGAGTCTTCTCTGAACTCTTTTATGCATGATTATTATAGCTTTGTATTTCTCTCCGATCTATCCGTTTGGTTTGGCCAACTAGATTGATTTATCTTGCAATGGGAGAGGTGCTTTGTGATGGGTTCAATCTTGCGGTGCTCAATCCCAGTGACAGAAAGGGACATGGCACGTATTTGTATTGTTGCCATTAAGGATAAAAAGATGGGGTTTAATCATATTTCTTGAGTTTACTTTGTCTACATCATGTCATCTTGCTTAAGGCGTTACTCTGTTTTATACTTAATACCCTAGATGCATGCTAGATAGCGGTCGATGGGTGGAGTAATAGTAGTAGATGCAGGCAGGAGTCGGTCTACTTGTCTCGGACATGATGCCTATATACATGATCATTGCCTTGAATATCGTCATAACTATGCGCTTTTCTATCAATTGCCCAACAGTAATTTGTTCACCCACCGTATGTTCTGTGCTCGAGAGAGAAGCCTCTAGTGAAAACTATGGCCCCAGGGTCTACCTTTATCATATATTAAAATCCAAAAATACCTTGCTATAATTTATTTACTTTTATTTTATTTTGCAATTTACTTTTCTATCTATCACTATCAGAATTAATCCTTGCAAATAACCGCTAAAGGGATTGACAACCCTCTTATTTGCGTTGGGTGCAAGTGTTTGCTTTTGTGTGTGTAGGTGCTGCTAACGAGGTTCTGTGTGGTTCTCCTACTAGATTGATAACCTTGGTTCTTAACTGAGGGAAATACTTATCTCTACTATAATGCGTCATCCTCTCCTCTTCGGGGAAATCCCAACGCAGTTTACAAGTAGCATAAGGCTCGTCTCGTAGCTCAAGGTTACACACAAGTCGAAGGTATGGACTATGGTGAGACCTATGCCCCCGTTGCTAGACTTGAGTCCATTCACATTTTACTTGCTTATGCCAATCACCATGATATCACTCTCTACCAAATGGATATTAAAAGTGCTTTTCTTAAATGGTAAAATTGAGTTGGAAGTTTATGTTAAACAACCTCCCGGCTTTGTTAATCCCAAGAAACCTAACCACGTTTATATACTTCGCAAAGCTCTTTATGGTCTTAAATAAGCCCCTAGAGCTTGGTACAAATGCTTGACAAAGTTTCTTCTTGAAAAAGGTTTGGAAATTGGGAAAATTGATTCAACCTTGTTCACTAAGAGGGTTAATGAAGAACTATTTGTATGCCAAATATATGTTGATGATATTATGTTTGGTTCCACTAATCCTGCTTTTAGTGAAAAGTTTGGAAGGTTGATGTCGGAAAAGTATGAGATGTCTATGATGTGCATGTGAGACATGTTCCATTACTATGTGACAATGAGACATGTGAGACATGTTCCATTACTATGTGACAATGAAACAAACTCTCAAAGACTATGGTGTGCATGTGAGACATGTTCCATTACTATGTGACAATGAGAGTGCTATTAAGATTGCACACAATCCCGTGCAACATTCTCTAACTAAGCATATTGAGGTTCGTCACCATTTCATTCGAGATCGTGTTGTTGAAGGTGACATTGACCTTAAGCATGTTCGTACCGACAAGCAATTGGCGGATATCTTCACTAAACCTCTTGATGAGAAGATATTTTTTTTCACTTGAGAAGTGAGTTGAATATCATTGATGCTTCAAACGTGAACTATAAACTCACTTGGATGCATGCAAGGGCATGAGCTTTCTTGACTAATCCTTGATACTTTTATGATCATTTCATATATTGGATACATTGCTCCCTCATATTGCATCTAACCTCTTGTAGGTACTTGGATAAACATCATTCCATAAGGTAGCTCACAAATTCTCATGTTGAGCAAGAAAGTCAGACCAAGTACCTAAATCTTTGGTGTACCAAGGAACAAGACAACTCAAACATATCCTTTGACAATATTTGATTTTATACTTCATTCTTGTCAATTTGGATATATATATAGGGTCTATTCTAACAACACCCTTAAGGGTCTTATTCTACCAACAATAGCTTATTCTACCAACACGCTAAAACCAGCCAGCCGACCGACCACCCACCCCGAACCAAACTACATCTAGCAGCAAAAAAAAACTTCCCCTAGCCGCATTCTTCCTCCCACTCTGCCCCCCCATGATCCCCACCTTCCTCCCACTCCACCCGCGACCTCCACTGCCTTCTGCCGCCGGGGGCCGAGCAGCTGTCCGTGGATCTACGCCGCACAGGCAACCAACTGCCCGCCCCATCCCACCTCCCCCCCAACTACATCCCACCCGCGGGGCCTGCCACCCAGCCACCTCCAACCCCGGGCGCAACCAGCACCGCCGCCCTGTTCACTACCCCGAGGTGACCCTACTACCTCCAACCGCCGCTGCGCTGCCGGATCCGGCGACATCCGGCCGCCCCGCCCCAACAACCTCACGCTGCGACCCACGCCATGGCTCGCCCCCTACCCCCGACGACCTCCTGCTACGTCAACGCACCATGGCTTGGCCCCGACCTATCAACCTCCTGCTGCGCCGCTGTGGTCGGATCCATGCTCCCCACATCTGGATCTGCCGTCGCCATCGGCCGGCGTCGCACTGCTGGCTTCATCCCGCAGCACCACCCCCATGGATTCGGTTGTCCCCCGCACCTTTCTCCTGGTGACCACCGACGGATGCCCCTCCCTCCCATCCCCAGCCGGCAACCTGCGGGACACCCCTCCCTCTCCAAGCAGGCGGCTGAGCCAAGTGAGAAAAAATGGCCATGGCCCCTCCACTCTCCAACTGCAGTTCGCGTCATGCTTTGCTCTGGTAGTCCGCCGCAGTCCACTTCGCGTGCGTGCGCAGCTCCCCCAGCACGATGACGGGAGCGTAGGCGCTGCAGCGGCGACAACAGTTTACTGGGTTTTGAAAAAAGTGTCATGTGGTTCGCTCTTGGGATACAACCAGTTCAGTTTACTGGGTTCTGATTCAATTTTAGTTGTTGTTTGTTATTCAGTTTGGTTGTTTACAGGTTTTACAAGTTGTTTGCAGTTCAGTTCGGCCGCGAGAGAGCTCCCGGTCGTGCAGTCCACCTCACACCCACCGACGTGATCTCCCTTGCTCCTCTCCGTGACCCACTATGCAGTCCACATGGCCACGCTCCTGCGGTTTCACGGCCGCACCGATGCCATAACAGCGAGCGGGAGAGAAGGAGCATGTGCGCGTGCAGTGCGGTTCGCCTCGTCCGTCCGGTTCCCCAATACAAGGCTGCAGTTTTCCTTTTTCCTGATGATGAAGACAGCCGGTTTTGCTGCGTCTTGTACAGATCGCAGGATTTTGAAAAAAGCAATGGGAAGGTTCGTCAAGATATCATGCAGTCCACCTCACAGCCTAGTTCACGACCGCAAGCTCTGCATCGCAAGTCCACCAACATCGATGCCCGCGCGGGTTGATGCTTCATCAAATTACCGGTGTTGTTGTTTATCTACTTTTTTATTATGTGTAAGCTAGCATATTCTGCCATGGGAGGTTCGCTCCTTGCCTTGCTGTGGTTCACTTTTTGTTGTTGTTGTGGTTCGCTCTTCTGGTGTGCAGTTCTGTAATCGTTGCCGTCCAGCCCATGGCCGCTAGCGTGTGGTTTGATGTGTGTGGGTGTGCGGTTCAGCCCCCGTGGATGTGCGGGTGGGAGACCAAAAAAATGTTTAACTGCAGTTCAGTTTGCTGTGTAGAGAAGAAAACTGAAGTGCACTACAATACTGTTTTTTTCATTTTTTTAAATGCAGACATTTCCTTTTGCTTTTCTTTTTTTGAACTCACGTACTCACGCATATGGTTCGCTTTCCATTAGTGGTTCGCTTGCAATAGTGGTGCAGTGCGCCTCGCGCGCAGTTCGGTGCTTTTTTCAGTTCAATTTTTTGCTGCATCAACATTTTTGTAAAAGAAAAAATGTTTGTTGAAAGTACAGTTTAGAGCATTGCAGTTCAGAGCTTTTCCAGCTCCCTTTTTTATTGTGCAAAAAGTTAAGTGCAAAAGAAATTAGAGAGGTTCGCTCCACTGTACTATGCAGTTATTTTTCATGCTATATACTTCAAGGAAAAATATGATGTGATTCATTTGGTGTTGGGTGGTGGTTCACTTCGTAAAAAAAAAAGAAAAAGAAAATCCCGTGAGAGGTTCGCTTTTTTTTAATGCACTTTCTTTTCATTCTGTCGAAGATTGAAAAAAGGTTCCGAAGTTCACTAGCAAAAAATTAAATGCGGTTCACTTTCGAGAGTGTTACGGTTCACTTTTAGTAGTGTTGCGGTTCACTTACGCTCAATATTAAGTGCAAAAAAAGAAAAGGAAACGGCAAAAAAAAAGTAACGTGGTTCACTTTCGATAGTGTCGCGGTTCACTTTTGGTACTATCGCGGTTCACTTACTCCCAAAATGTGAAGTGCTGGAAAATTGTTACGGAAACGACAAAAAAAAAGTAATGCGGTTCAAGTGTTGCGGTTCACTTACGCCCGATGTGAAGTGTAGTCCACTTCTTCGTCTGGGAAAAATTTACGTTTGATAAAAAAAACATGCAGTTCGCTTACCCGTCTGATACAGTGCGGTTTTTCGTATGAAGCAGTGCATTTTTCTGTCTGATGCAATTCCTTCGTCGATTTTGGTGTCGTGAAAAACAGAGTGTCCGTATTTCGGTAAAATCAAATCTGCTTTTAAACCGTAAGAAATTAGAGAGAGTGTTCTACATGAAAAAGTTGTGCCTCGTCGATATCTTTCCAACGGCGTATCATTTGAATCATTCCGACCAGCGGTTTGTAAAAATTCGCGAAAAAACGGCGGCCGCCACTCGTCGTCCGCCGCACCATTTTCAAAATTAATTTAAAACCGTAAGGAACATCAAAACAATTTCTACATATGAAAGTTGCGCCTCGTCTGTTGCTTTCCAATGGCGTATCACATGCCTCGTTTTGACAAATGGTTAAAAAACTGGAGCGAAAAACAGTACCGAAAAATTGCAAAAATTTGAAAAACAAAATTCCGCGATTTAGTAAATTTGACACTGCTCTTAAACCGTAAGGAATAAGAGAAAGTAATATATATGAAAAAGTTGCGCCTCGATGATATCTTTCCAACGGTGTATCATTTGCTTCATTCCGACAAGCGGTTTGCGAAAAAACGCGAAAATACGCTCGCTGCCACTCGTCATGCGCCCACCGTTTTCGAAACTGCTCTTAAACCGCGAGGAATCTCGAAAAAAAATTAGCATGGTGAAGTTGCGCATAATCCATAGCTTTCCAACGGTATATTACACGTCTCATTATAACAAACGGTTTAAAAACTGGAGCGAAAACAGTACCGAGAAAACGGCGCGTGCAGTGTTTTGCGATGAAAAGTTCACTTGTCTCTGTATTGTAGTAACTTTGCTTCAGAAAATGCAGTGCCCTCGCGTTGAGCGTGCAGTTCGGAAGTGTGGGCAGAATAACTATTCTGCCAATATTGGCAGAATAGACCTGCTGTATATATATATATATATATATATATATATATATATATATATATATATATATATATATATATATATATATATATATATATATATATATATATATATATATATATTGTTCCTTGCAAATCTAACCCATGTAGGAAGATAGACTACAAATTATAGGATTGCTCTCAACTCCACTCCATGAGCATCCACTTCAAGTTCAACTACACGATGGACATCAACACCAAAAACCGCAATGTAAGTTCTCACATCTTAGAGAAACTTTACTCAAAGTCATGAGCTAAAGCAACTCAACAAGATGTGAATACATTAAAATGCTTAAATTAAAAATGGTAACCCCATTTTGAGCTTAACGATGAGTATGACCTATGATCAAGTGTTCTCACTTGACTCCTAAGTCAATATACTCTAACATAGGTGACCTAGTCACCGACCCCTCTAGATGACGTACTCTTGTGTTTCTCTTGTTGCTTGTATGTATGTTTCTTCTCTTTTTTTTAAAAAAAACTTCATCTAGATGTCTCTTTGTTTCTTTCTTTTCTGCTAGTTTCTTTCTCTAGTAAATTCATTGCAAATCTTTGTGAGAACCTGTTGCCTAGTGAGCTGAGTTGACAAAATTTTCCTCTATGCACTAAACTCGGTCACACCAACTTGTTCCAACTCGGAGTCACCGACTTTATTTCTCAAAGGAATTTTCTGTCAAATGCTTTCTGTGTTTTCTGCTCCAGCTCCACTCAATGATTTTTTCCCACTGCTTGCATATGGCACTATATCATGGATGGTTGTGTTTCTCAAGGACCATACCCACTTGACCAATAACCTTGAAGCCATCCCTTCTTGGAAATTGATGTCAAAGGGGGAGAGAGATGCACATCAAAGCTTATCACCATAACCTCTTCCATGTTAAAAGGTATATCCTAAGAGAGAGTGATGCATTTTATAAGAGGAGAGAATTCTACATGTTTCTAAGAGGGGAGAAACATGTTGTTGTGTTTCTGTTTGCTCTAGTCGTCTCACCCTACCTACTCCCAATATCCAATGCTAGATTCAGGGGGAGAGGAAATTCACTTTAGGGGGAGACAACTGATTCTATTTGACCTTTGGGGACATGTTTGCTTTCTCAAGAAGTATTCACTTAGTGATACTCTCTTCTACATGTTATCCCAATCTTGGTTTTCTTGTTGATCTTGTGTATTTTCTTGAAGAAGTTATCTTGTGTTATCTAACTTTGTTTTCTCAAGTGTATTTCTTCAGGGTATGATCAAGAACCTCAAGGTAAGTATGTGCATCATACTCATGTGCGTGATGACCTCTTGCTTTTGCACATATTGTTTGCAACAAAGCAATCATGGACATGAGGGCACTTCCTTTTTCATCGTGTTGCTCTGATGCATATAGCCAAGATACATGTTACATGTGTATTTCCCTCACTTTGTGCTTCTACTATCCATAAGCCATCATCATTTACTAGCTGCACATATATAGGGGGAGCTTATGCATGTTACATGTTTCCTTCAAAGCTTTCATATAATCACCTATTACATCTTTTTTGAAGCTTTGATGTATGTTGTCATCAATTAGCAAAAAGGGGGAGATTGAAAGCACATTTGCTCCCTTAGTGGTTTTGGTAATTAATGTCAACATACATATTATTGGACTAATACTTTTATCTAGTGTATTTCAGACAAGTTCAACAGTGGCATGGCAAGGACATGAAGATGTGGACCCCTTCAAAATGTCAAGGACAAGAATTGGCAACTTCAAGACTCTACATTTTCGATTTAGTGATCCAAGATCACATTGGTTCCCTTAGGAAAGCCAATACTATTAAAAGGGGATGAGTTATTAATGATGAGGTTGTTGCTCAAGTGCTTAGTGATATTGCTCCAAAATAAACCTCAGTCATTTTCTCAAAAACACATCTGTCCAAACCCTAAATGTTCATCTCGGTCCCACCGAAACTATCCCATCCGGACCCACTGAGATGACCACTCCCATTGCCATTGCCAAACCCTAGCAATTCGGTTTGACTGAAATGGATTTCGGTCTCACCGAGATGGCATTGCCAAGTTTCTGTGATGACATTGTTTCACTTCGGAATCACCGAGTTGAAACAATCAGAAATTCTGAGACTGGGTTTTGCCCTAGCCATTGCACTTCGGTCCCACCGAGTTGTTCCACTTCGGTCCCACCGAAAAGCCCAATGTTCATATCTTTTACACTAATTGGTCTCACCAAGTTTATATTCGGTCTCACCGGTTTGGGTCAAAAGTGTGTAACGGTTGGATTTTGGGTGAAGGCTATTTATACCCCTCCACCCCCACTTACTCTCTAAGAGAGCCATCAGAACTTGACTACACTTCCACCATTCATTTTCTGAGAGAGAACCACCTACTCATGTGTTGAGATCAAGAGATTCCAATCCTACCATTTGAACACTTGATTTCTAGCCTCTTCAAGTTGTTTTCCACTCCAATCCTTCTCCTACCCAAGGCAAATCTGTGAGAGAGGGATTGAGTGTTGAGGAGACTATCATTTGAAGCATGTTCGCACATGAACACACCACCGTGTACCCTCGATGCCGGGGGTGACGCACCACAGCTCACGTCGAAGGAAACCCGCCGGAAGCGCGGTACGCAAGACAATCCGGTGGGCTCTTTTGTAGACCCGAAACCCCACACGCCCGGGAGGAACCCCGTCAGGGAGTGCGGCGGCTATGGGCTGCCCTAGGTCAAACTGATCGCTTCTAGGACCTCTTGGATCGCTGCCCTCCAAGATGAAGAATGAACGAAGAACGAGAAGAAGATACAAGTGAGAGGGATAAAAAGTAGATGAACACGAAAAAGTAGTGGATTGATTTGTTCGATTGTGTGTTGTTCAATCGGGCGTCACCCCCAACATATATAAGAGGCGGCTGGACTTTCTGTACAAGAAAATGACTTAACTAGGCTTTCCTTATAAGAAAATTACATCAATTCACGTCCTAAAAGCCCTAATTCTATTCCAATTCGGATTTGACTCAGATCTGTCCAATATTCATGTCCTGCTGCTTGTTTTGGTCGTAGAAGTTGCACACTAACTCGGATGGAGATGAGTCAAACATCAAACTTGTTTGCCTCAATGAGCAGAATAACAAATCGCGGGCCAATTCTTCATACAAGGCCGTCTTGATGATTTCACGGGCCCATCTTTAACTGTAGGTCGGATTCGGCAGGTGGTAAACTGGGCTGTCCGTGCCTTGCCATGATTCTGTAGGTCACACACTACCTCGGATCACGATGACTCCAAAAGCAAATTTGTCCGTTTCGACGATATGCACAACTTCCATGTAGAACACTTTTTCATCCATGGCAATCTAAATAATCTTTTCAGCCCATCTTCAACTTCTGGTTGCCGGCAAGGTTTTCACGCCGGCAAGCTTTTCACTTGGCCGGCAAGATCTCATGCCGGCAAGCTTTCCACATCGGCAAGCTTTTCACGTCGGCAAGCTCTTTACGCCGGCAAGCTTTTCACTCCGGCAACCTTTTCACTCGGCCGTCAAGCTTTTCATGCCGGCAAGCTTTCCACACCGGCAAGCTTTTCACGTCGGCAAGCTCTTCACGCCGGCAAGCTTTTCACTCCGGCAACCTTTTCACTCGGCCGTCAAGCTTTTCGCCGGCAAGCTTCATTCAGCCGGCAAAGGCCGAATAACTCACGCGACCCATCAGACACCACCTAGGTGGGTGTCTGGTCCCTCACGTCACCTTTTCACTCAGGGCCGGTCCACAGAGTGTTGCCTCTAACTTTTGCATACGAACTCGGATTGGGACGATTTTTATATCAAAATCAACCGTTTCGACGAGACGAAGATAATTCATGTAGAAAGTTTTCTCATATGAGGCCGTCTTGAAGGTGCAATTGGCTGAACAGTACTCAGAGATCCAAAATCTTAGTACTTCGAACATAGTTTCGGCCTTTTAGATGAGATCGGATGCTGATGACCCAAACATCAAAGTTTCTCATTTTGATGATACAAAACTTTCTCATATTGAGAACTTTTCCATTTGAGGCCATCTTAATCAAGTTTTGACCATGCCCAAATCGGGTGTCAACACATGCCCCCTTGTTTTTCGGCAAAGCTTGTGTGCCGAAAAATAATTTGCACGGGGCTTGTTCTAAGGACGATGTCAACACTCCATCAGCCATTTCGTATGTTCTTAGGGCGATAAGTATATATGGGCCATTACTTGTTTGAACCCTTAATGCAAACTTGGGTGAAACCTTCTCAACATTAACAATCCGGTGATAATGTTTCATAGATATGTATCTCAAAGCCGTCCTCTGATAACCCACAAGTATAGGGGATCAATTGTAGCCTTTCTTGATAAATAAGAGTGTCGAACCCAACAAGGAGCTAAAGGTAGAATCAATATTCCCTTCAAGTTCTATCGACCACCGATACAACTCTACGCACACTTAACGTTCGCTTTACCTAGAACAAGAATAAAACTACTTTGTAGGTGTAATACTAGAACTACTTTGCAAGAATAAAACTAGGAGTACTTTGCGAGAATAAAACTACAAGTAATAATTTGCAAGATAATAAAAGTTAGTTGTTTAGTAGAAAGCTTTTTGTAACACAAGAGAAAGATTTGTCCATAGGCAATCGATAACTAGACCGGTAATCCTTATTGCAGTTTTATATGAGGGAGAGGCATGAGCTAACATACTTTCCGTACTTGGATCATATGCACTTATGATTGGAACTATAGCAAGCATCCGCAACTACCAAAGATCATTAAGGTAAAACCCAACCATAGCATTAAGTAACAAGTCTTCTTTACTCCCATAGCACCATCAGGAGATATATAAACAACACCAATACCTTGGCCATTGTTATGAATTCAACCATCAAAACATAATATCCATAGTACTAGAGAGACAAGGCTAATATCAATATTATGCATGTCATAAATCCGATGCTCAATAATAAAACCAACAATGATTTGGCCTCTTGAAAATTTGAAAGATTTGTAGACCAAATCATATTAAATCAAAGCATAAGACCACTCACCAATTTTGCTATGAATTGGTCGCAACATATTTTGAATGGCATCGGTCATAATGTCTCAACTCCATGCAAGCATAATATAGTTATACGTATCAATTTTCATGAGCTCGTACCTTGTCTTGATACCCAATCGAACTAAGGACGATGTTAGAATACTACACCGGCCATGCATTGACATATTCTTAGGACGATAGATAAATATCAGCCATTATCATAAGGTCCATGTAAAATTCATCCACCAAAGCACGTATAGCCGAAATAAACAAATGAAATGACAAATCCAATATTTCGGCCCTTTGGATCAGCAACGAACTTGTAGCTAATGAAATGTATAGTGATTTGGTAATACCCTTTCATGATATAAAAAATTATATTACATCCATGGATCAAAATAAATCCATGGAGGGTAATTGATCATACCTAGGGATGAATTCCATGGCAAAGGCATCAATGGCATGGTTGAAGAATATGGATGATGTGCTAACCGAAGATTTTGATGGGGTGATGTAAACCTTCGGCTTAATTGTTTTTCGCTTCCATCCTTCTCTTTCTTTACTTCTGTAAAACTTGTTGCAATAGAAGGCTGGACATCATTTTTATTTTGACTGCTCCTCTTGGGAACCCATGCCATGTTCTTCTTTCTCAACTCTTGTGCACTAAGTTTTTGTAATTCCTTCTTTTGCCAATAGGATAAGCCGAGTCGGCACCTCGGCTGTGATTCTGTTTTGACCAATGGCAACTCTTTTTTGGCCTTGTGCACTCTCAACTTCTTTTCTTCAGATTTGGCATTTTGACTCTCAACAATTGATTGCTTGATCTCATTGCCTTTAGTAGCCAATGTCAACATCTTAATTGGCTCTTTTTCATTTGAAACCAAATCTGAACTAGCACACTTACGCCCATCTCTCCTGACTTGATATACTTGCTTGATCACCTCTTCCTTCCTTCTTGAGCTCTGGACCGATTCTTTTTTATTGAAACAGTCTTGAACATATGATTGCTCACTGAATGTTGGTCTTCTTGGAGCTGCATAATTTTGGTGAGGTGTTTTAGAATATGATGGACGGCGTGCCCTTGATTTATACCTGTCCCATGATTGATATAAATAATAGTCGGCATGGGAGGTACATATGACATCGGCATTGGTGGCCCAAAAGGAGGATATGGAGTCGGCTTGTTCAACTTCTTCCTTCGCCAATCCCGGTCTTTAGATTTATGCCTTGGGGGTGACTTTGATGATTTTGGTTCACTCGGCCGATAAGCACTCTTCGTCTCACTTATCTTCTGATATTTTTCCAATAACTGCACAAAAGTGACTTTCGGTTTTTTACCTCCGTGCTTACCATGGACTTTGCTCTCTTTGGTTTTGCGTGCATCGGTCTTTTGAATTTTCTTGTTGCCCCGCAGTGCTAGATGTCTTCGTTGTAGCAGCATCATAGGATTGCCACATATCATTGGATAATAATATATAATGTTAAGCACCATGTTTAGGTAGAGATTACAGTGGGGAGAAGAGGTGCTACACCGCTGCATAGAGGGGGAGAGAGTTGGTGTTGACGGCGGCGAAGTTGTTGGTGTAGATCGCCGTTACGATGATTGCCCCGGCGGCGTTCCGGCGCCACCTAGAGAGAGGGGGAGAGAGCCCCCTCCTTCTTCTTCTTGCTTTGCCTCCCCAATAGATGGGAGGAGAGTTTCCCCTCTGGTCCATGGCCGCCATGGCTCCAGGAGGGCACGAGCCCCTCCGAGATTGGATCTCTCTCTCTGTTTCTCTTCTGTTTCGCGTTTCCTTTTTCTGGCCTTTCACCGTTTCTTAAATATCTGGAGATCCGTAACTCCGATTGCGCTGAAATTTTAACACGATTTTTTTCTCGATATAAGCTTCCTTGCGGCTGAAGAAGAGCCCCAACCGACTTACGGTGTTGCCACAAGACAACACCGCGCGGCCTTGTGGGGGTCATGTGCTGTTGCCTTGTGGAGGCTGTGGGCCTCCGTTTGTGTTGATTCCACCTCCCAAAAATCACATATATTCCAAAATAATTCTCCATAAAATTTTACCGCGTTTGGACTTCATTTGATATGGAGATCTGCGAAACAAAAAACAAGCAGAAAACAGGAACTGGCACTGGGCACTGGATCAATATGTTAGTCCAAGAAACCATATAAAATGTTGCCAAAAGTATGTGGAAATTGTAGGATATTGGCATGAAACAATCAAAAATTATAGATACGACTAAGATGTATCAGCATCCCCAAGCTTAATTCCTGCTCGTCCTTCAGTAGGTAAATGATAAAAAAGATAATTTTTGATGTGGAATGCTACCTAGCATAATCTTGATAATGTAATCAAATCATGGCATGAATATTAAGACATGAGTGATTCAAAGCAATAGTCTATAATTTGATATAAAGACATCAATACTCAGGCATTCCAACAAACAATCATGCCTTTCAAAAAAAATGCTAAAGAAAATTATCCCTACAAAATCATATAATCCTATCATGCTCCATCTTCTTAACACAAAATATAAATCATGTACAACCCCAATGTCAGCCGAGCAATTGGTTCATACATTTTAACGCGCTTCAGCTTTTTCAACCCCCACGCAATACATGAGCGTGAGCCATGGACATAGCACTATGGGTGGAATAGAATACGGTGGTAGGGATCAATAGGGAGAAGTCAAAAAGGGAGAAAGTCTCGCATCAACTAGGCGGATCAATGGGCTATGGAGATGCCCATCAATCGATATCAATGCGAGGAGTAGGGATTGCCATGCAACGGATGCACTAAGAGCTATAAGTGTATGAAAGCTCAAACTGAAAACTAAGTGGGTGTGCATCCAACTTGCTTGCTCATGAAGACCTCGGGCATTTGAGAAAGCCCATCATCGGAATATACAAGCCAAGTTCTATAATGAAAAATTCCCACTAGTATATGAAAGTGACAACATAGGAGACTCTCTATATGAAAAACATGGTGCTACTGTGAAGCACAAGTGTGGTAAAGGATAGTAGCATTGCCGCTTCTCTCTTTTTCTCTCATTTTTTTTTGTTTTCTCTTTTTTTCTTTCTCTATTTTTTTGTGGGCTCTTTTTGGCCTTTTTTTGGAACAGTCTCGTGGACCTCATCCCCACTTTTTCAAGGACTCATTAGTCTCCACCATTCTTTCCTCACTGGGACAATGCTCTAATAATGATGATCATCACACTTTTATTTACTTACAACTCGATATTAGAACTCGATAAAAACTATACAAGATGACTATATGAATGCCTCTGGCAGTGTACCAGGATGTGCAATGATCTAGCATAGCAAAGATATCAAAAAATGGACAAGCCATGAAAATATCATGCTAGCTATCTTACGATCATGCAAATCAATATGACAGTGAATGCTCAAGTCATGTATATGATGACGATGGAAGTTGCATGGCAATATATCTTGGAATGGCTATGGAAATGCCATGATAGGTAGGTATGGTGGCTGTTTTGAGGAAGATATAAGGAGGCTTATGTGTGATAGAGCGTATCATATCATGGGGTTTGGATGCACCGGCGAAGTTTGCACCGACTCTCGAGGTGAGAAAGGGCAATGCACGGTACCGAAGAGGTTAGCAAATTGCGGAAGGGTGAGAGTGCGTATAATCCATGGACTCACATTAGTCATAAAGAACTCACATACTTATTGCGAAAGTCTATTAGCCCTCGAAGCAAAGTACTACTGCGCATGCCCCTAGGGGGGATGTTTGTAGGAGTTAACCATCGCGCGCCCCCGACCTCCACACAAAGGAAGACACTCAATAATAAATCATGCTCCAACTTCTTAGAATAACTAAAGACTATACGTGCATGCTTAGGGAATCACAAACCTTAACACCAATATTCTTACTAAACCACAATCATTCACTAGTACACCCACATACTACCATCTTAATATTGCAAAACTATTGCAAGGAATCAAACATATCATATTCAGTGATCTACAAGTTTTATGTAGGATTTTATGACTAACCATGTGAGTGACCAATTCCTGTTGACTCTCTAAATAGATATAAGTGAAGCATGAGAGTTTAATTCTTTCTACAAAATACCACACTCTAATAAATATAAGTGAAGCAAAAGAGCATTTTACAAATAACGGTTTTCCTATGTAGAGAAACAGGCATCAAAACTTCAAAAGATATAAGTGAAGCACATGAAGCATTCTATAAAGCCATACTCAAAAGATATAAGTGAAGTGCAAAGAGCATTCTATAAATCAACCAAGGACTATCTCATACCAGCATGGTGTATTATTAAAATAAAAATAAAAAGCACAAGACGCTCCAAGTAAAACACATATCATGTGATGAATAAAAATATAGCTCCAAGTGATATACCGATAGATTGTAGACGAAAGAGGGGATGACATCCGGAGCTTCCCCAAGCTTAGACGCTTGAGTCTTCCTTGAATATTACCTTGGGGTGCCTTGGGCATCCCCAAGCTTAGGCTCTTGCCACTCCTTATTACTTTATCCATCGTAGTCTCACCCAAAACTTGAAAACTTCAGCACACAAAACTCAACAGAAACCTCGTGAGATCCGTTAGTATAACAATTAAATCTTAAACTCTAAGTACTGTTGTAAATTGATTCATGTTTAATATTGGCATAATGCTACTGTACTCCAACTTCTCCATGACTCATACCCTCCGATACGATCCATAGATACATCAAAATAAGCAAACTATGCAACAAAAACAGAATCTGTCTAAAACAGAACAATCTGTAAAGATCTGAATTATAGTCATACTTCTGTAACTCTAAAAATTATGAAAAATTAGGAAAACGTGGGCAATTCATATATAAATACTGTGTAAAAAATCCAGAAGGTTCTGACACTCCAGCGAAAAAAAAATCCATCACTGGACGCAAAAGTTTTTGTTTTCCAACATCATCTGCCATACTCTCATCCAAATCATCCCAAAGGCATTACTTGGCACATTATTTTTATAATACAATGGATTTTTACAAGGGCATAATTATTTTTGTTGAAAAGTTTCTGTAATCAAGATTCACAAAGTTTCCATGGGCATGAACGAAGTTCAAGGCTAGCCCCCACTGCCACATTGCTAATCTGTCTCACTTTCACTTTTCTTTTTAAAAAAGTTGTAGGTTCCCCTCTATATATTTTTTAAACTTTTTAAAAGCACTCAATAGAATAAAATGACTCTCTAAAACTTCCGGGTTGTCTCCCAGGCAGCGCTTTCTTTAAAGCCATTAAGCTAGGCATAAAGTGCTCATGCAATGGATCCACCCGGATCCCAAGGTATATCAAAGCCAATTTTAATTAACAATGATTTGCAATTTAGTAGTGAGCACAAAGGAACATATATCATGCAATGGCGAAGTCTAACTCTCTTCCTATGCATCGGCATGTGATACGTCTCCAACGTATCTATAATTTTTGATTGTTCCATGCTGTTATATTATCAATCTTGGATGTTTTTATATACATTTACAGCAATTATATATCATTTTTCGAGACTAACCTATTAACTTAGTGCCCAGTGCCAGTTGCTGTTTTCTACCCTGTTTTTGTTTTACAGAAAATCAATACCAAACGAATTCCAAATGCCATGAACCTTTTTGGAAAAAAATTTCTGGACAAGATAAACACTAGAAGCTTCGGGAGAATACCAGACACTAGAGGAGGTGGCCACGAGCCACCAGGGCGCGCCTGGGGGGGGGGGGCAGGCGTGACCTGGTGCCTCGTGGGCCCACCTCAGCTCCGTTTGACCTAATTCCACCACTATAAATTTAGGAAAAATCAGAAACCCTCAGGGGAGTCCACGGAATACTTTTTCCGCCGCCGCAAGTTTCTGTTCTCGAGAGATCCCATCTGGAGGGCTTCTCCGGTACTCCGCCGGAGGGGGAATCGATCACGGAGGGGCTCTACATCAACCTTGCTGCCCTTCCGATGATGTGTGAGTAGTTTACCATAGACCTTCGGGTCCATAGTTAGTAGCTAGATGGCTTCTTATCTCTTTTTGATCTTCAATACAATGTTCTCCTTGATGTTCTTGGAGTTCTATCAGATGTAATCACTTTTTGCGGTGTGTTTGTTGGGATCCGATAAATTGTGAGTTTATGATCAGATTATCCATGAATATTATTTGAGTCTTCTCTGATCTATTTTATGCATGATTATTATAGCTTCGTATTTCTTCTCCGATCTATTGATTTGGTTTGGCTAACTAGATTGATTTATCTTGCCATGGGAAGAGGTGCTTTGTAATGGGTTCGATCTTGCGGTGCTCAATCCCAGTGACAGAAAGGGACATGACACGTATGTATCATTGCTATTAAGGGTAAAAAGATGGGGTTTATTAATACGTGAGTTTATCTTGTCTACATCATGTCATCGTTCTTAAGGCGTTACTCCGTTCTTTATGGACTTAATACACTAGATGCATGCTGGATAGCGGTCGATGTGTGGAGTAATAGTAGTAGATGCAGGCAGGAGCTGGTCTACTTGTCTCAGACGTGATGCCTATATACATGATCATTGCCTTGGATATCATCATGATTATTTGCTTTTCTATCAATTGCCCAACAGTAATTTTTCTACCCACCGTATGCTATTTTCTCGAGAGAAGCCTTTAGTGAAAACTATGCCCCCCAGGTCTATCTAAATCATATTACTAAAACCCTAAAAATATTGCTGCCATTTTCTTTTATTTATTTTATTTTGTATTTTTGTTTCAATCTATCTATCTATCACATACAATTTAATCTTGCAATTGACCGCCGAGGGATTGACAACCCCTCGTTTGCGTAGGGTGCAAGGATTTATTGTTTGTGTGTAGGTGCTGCTAACGAGGTGTTGCGTGATTCTCCTACTGGTTCAATAACCTTGGTTTCATAACTGAGGGAAATACTTATCTCTACTGTGCTGCATCATCCCTTCCTCTTCGGGGAAAATACCAACGCAAGCTACAAGTAGCAGGAAGAATTTCCGGCGCCGTTGCCGGGGAGACATCATCAACATCTATCAAGTACCTTTGCATAAACTCTCATCTCCATGCATTTACTTTATTTGCCTCTCGTTTTCATCTCCCCCACTTCTAAAACGTTTTTACAAAAATACAAAAATATTTTTCGTTTGCCTTTTTCTTGTTTGCTTGTTTGCTTTCTTGTTATCTTGTTTGCATAGTCACGATGTCTCAAGAAAATACAAAATTGTGTGATTTTTCCAATACTAATAATAATGATTTTATTAGTACTCCGATTGCTCCTTCTGCCGCTAGTGCGGAGACTTGTGATATTAATGCCGCTTTGCTAAATCTTGTTATGAGAGAACAATTTTCTGGTAGTCCTAATGAAGATGCTGCATCCCATCTTAAGACTTTCGTAGAATTGTGTGACATGGAAAAGAAAAAAGATGTGGATAATGATATAGTGAAATTAAAATTATTCCCATTCTCATTACGGGATCGTGCAAAAATTTGGTTTTCATCTTTACCACGAAATAGTATCGATTCTTGGGATAGGTGTAAAGATGCTTTTATTACTAAGTATTTTCCTCCCGCGAAAATTATTTCTCTTAGAAATCAAATTATGAATTTTAAGCAACTTGATCATGAACATTTTGCCCAATCTTGGGAGAGGATGAAATTAATGATAAGAAATTGCCCTACTCATGGTTTAAATTTATGGATGATCATACAAAAAATTTATGCGGGATTGAATTTTGTTTCTAGAAATCTTTTAGATTCCGCCGCGGGTGGTACTTTTATGGAAATTACTTTGGGAGAAGCTACTAAATTTCTTGATAATATTATGGCAAATTATTCACAATGGCATACTGAAAGAACTCCTGCTAGTAAAAAAGTGAATTCGGTTGAAGAAATTAGTACTTTGAGTGATAAAGTTGATGCACTTATGAAATTGGTTGCTAGTAAAAATGCTCATATTAATCCTAATTATGTGCCTTTGTCCACTTTGATTGAGCAAAATAATGATCTCGTAGATGTGAATTTTGTCTCGCGAAACAATTTTAATAGTAATGCTTATAGAGGTAATTTCAACGCTAGACCGTTTCCTAGAAATTCCTCTAATAATTATGGCAATTCCTATAATAATAATAATAGGATGCCCTCTGATCTTGAAAGTAATATTAAAGAATTTATTAATGCTCAAAAAGTTTTCAACACTACGATAGAAGAAAAATTGAGTAAACTTGATGATATGTCTAGGAGCATTGATAGAATTATTCATGATGTGGAAAATCTTAAGACTAAAATTTTGCCACCCAAAATTGATATTAGTGAATCAATTAAAGATTTATATGTCTCCATGGATGAGAGTAAGAAAAGAACCGCTATGCTAAAAGCTAAACGGGAATTTTTAGAAAAAGCGATTCCTCCCGGTTTCTATCGTAGTAATGATGAGGATATTAAAATGATTGGTGTTTCATCTATTGATTCTTTGTTTAGCAATATAAAACTTGATGAAAAGGGGACTGAAGAAGAGTCAACTTTAGCTAGTAGGCGTTCCCATAATTCGAAGGGTGAAAATCTCAATGAAAAAATTGCTAAAAGTGGGTTTGGAGAGGTAAAAACTTTAAATAGCGATGTGCCCACTCTCTTGGATTACAATGATTTTAATTATGATAATTGTTCTTTGATTGAGTGCATTTCTTTGTTACAATCCATGTTAAATTCACCCAACGCTTATGAGCAAAACAAGGCTTTTATCAAACACATCATAGAAGCAATGATGAAAGCGTTAGAAGAAAAGCTAGAACTAGAAATTTCAATTCCTAGAAAATTATATGATGAATGGGAACCCACAATTAAAGTTAAAATAAAAAATTATGAGTGCAATGCTTTATGTGATTTGGGTGCTAGCATTTCCACAATTCCAAAATCTCTATGTGATGTGCTAGGTTTTACCAATATAGATGAATGTTCTCTTAATTTGCATCTTGCGGATTCTACTATTAAAAAACAAATGGGTAGAATTAATGATGTTTTTATTCTTGCAAATAGAAATTATGTGCCCGTTGATTTTATTGTTCTTGATATTGAATGCAATTCTTCTTGCCCCATAATACTTGGTAGACCGTTCTTACGAACTATAGGTGCCGTTATTGATATGAAAGAAGGGAAAATAAAATTTCAGTTTGCACTAAAAAAGGGTATGGAGCATTTCCCTAGGAAAATAATTAAAGCACCATATGAATCAAATATGAGGGCCACTTGTGGAATCAACTTGAAAGATGACAATACTTGAAACTATGCATTATGCCTAGCTAGGGGCATAAAACAATAGCGCTTGTTGGGAGGCAACCCAATGAATAAAATAAAATTTTCTGTTATTGTGTGTTTTCACAATTATGCTACCGGTATGATTGTGATTTTGTGTTTTTAATTAGTGTCTGTGCCAAGTAAAGCCTTTAGGATGATTTGGAAGATAGTATAATTGATGTTGTTTGGAAAACAGAAAGTTTTGTGTCCAGTGCCCGAATTTTTTTTCTGTACTGGAGCGTCAAAAAATCTGAAATTTTTACACAGTATTGGTATATGAATTTCCCACGTTGTACTAATTTTTCAGAATTTTTGGACTTATAGAAGTATGGCTTTTAAATAGATTGCTACAGACTGTTATGTTTTTGATGCACTACTTGCTTGTTTTCATGAATCTATGGATTATATCGGGGGGTATAAGCCATGGTGAAGTTAGAGTATAGTAGGTATAATGCAAAAATAAAATATGAATGTTTGCAACAGTACTTAAAGTAGTGATTTATTTTGTTATACTAACGGATCTCACGGAGGTTTTGTTGAGTTTTGTGTGATTGAAGTTTTCAAGTTTTGGGTGAGATCACGATGGATGAAGGAATAAGGAGTAGCAAGAGCCTAAGCTTGGGGATGCCCGAGGCACCCCAAGGTAATATTTTAGGAAGACTCAAGCGTCTAAGCTTGGGGATGCCCCGGAAGGCATCCCCTCTTTCTTCTACCAACCATCGGTAATTTTACTTGGAGCAATATTTTTATTCGTCACATGATATGTGTTTTGCTTGGAGCGTCTTGTATTATATGAGTCTTTGCTTTGTTTGCTTTTTAGTTTGTCACAATCATCCTTGCTGAACACACCTATGTTGAGAAAGCCACACGTTCATCATCATTTGATAGAATACTCTATGTGCTTCACTTCAATTTTTTGAGCTAGGCAGTTGCTCTAGTGCTTCACTTAAATCTTTTTGAGCACGGTGGTGGCTATATTTTGAAGAAATAAACTCTCATGCTTCACTTATATTATTTTGAGAGTTGATAAGATTAAAATTTTGAAGAAATAAATAAACTCTCATGCTTCACTTATATTATTTTGAGAGTTGATAAGATTAAAATTTTGTAGAAATGAATTCTCATGCTTCACTTATATTATTTTGAGAATTGATAAGATTGAAATTTTGAAGAAATATTTGCACTCTGATGCTTCACTTAAATCTTTTTGAGAATTGATAATAGTAATGGTAATTTGCACAAGATATGAATTTGGTCCCAAAGTGATGAATATTCAAGAGGGATATAATAAAAACTTTCATATAGATCATTGGATATGATAAGTGTGATTCCTTGTAATAGTTTTGCGATATGGAAATGATAATATGTGAGTCATGTTAGTGAGTAATTGTGATTTAGTAAGAATATTAGTGTTAAGGTTTGTGATTCCCTATGCATGCACATTAAGTCAATAGTTATGCAAAGAAATTATATCCTACTTATGGTGAATTATTCGGTGTTAGTTATGTTCAATGCATGTTTATGACCGTTTTCGTTTTTTGGATGGTTGCTTCTCAATCTATTTGCTAGCCTTCATTTGTACTAAGCGGAAATACTGCTTTTGCATCCAAAATCTTTAAACCCAAGTTGTGCCAAATGAGTCCACTATACCTACCTATATGCGGTATTTCAATGCCGTTCTAAGTAAATTTGCGTGTGCCAACTCTAATTTTCAAAATAATTTTTCCATTTTGTGTGCCCGTACCGCTCATGAAGCGGCAGGGGGTGGCCATTATTTTCCATGCTAGGTGTGTTATTCTCACGATGAGTGTTTATTCACTTGTCATTGCACGAGAGAGTGGCTGGTAATAGTGATGCCCAGTCCCACAATGAAATCAAAAATTAATAATGACAAAATTCCTTGAAAAGTGTTGGTATGGAGGGCACTCGTGGATACGGCTAGCCATGGATTGTGAAAGAATGGTGGAAAGGAAATAAACTTTACTTTCTGTTTGGGAACCGCCTATGATGTGTCTAGCAAGGAAAATATTGGGAATTCTTGGTCGTTTTCATTGACAGGAAAAGCATGCCTCTCAAAATATTTTTATCTCTTTAATTTAAGCTTTGAGCTCTGGCACATTTGACAAATCTTTGCTTCCCTCTGCGAAGGGCCTATCTATTTACTTTTATGCAATTTTTATTTTATTTGAGTCTCCATCTTCTCTTACAAAAGCACCAACTAGAGAGCACTATTGTCATACTTGTGCATTGGATGTAGCTAATATTTGAGTGTGTTTCATGAATGGATCAATGATTGAGCATAATGGGCTAGGGATAACTTTCTTTAGCGTTGATATTTTGAAAGACATGGTTGCTTGTTAGCATGCTTGAGTATTTATGTCTTCATGTCTAATTATAGACTATTGCTTTGAATCATTCAAGTCCAATGTCCATGCTATAAAAGAAAAGAATATGTGATGAATATGATAGGCAGCATTTCACATCAAAAATTCTGTCTTTATCATTTACCTACTCGAGGACGAGCAGGAATTAAGCTTGGGGATGCTGATACGTCTCCAACGTATCTATAATTTTTGATTGTTCCATGCTGTTATATTATCAATCTTGGATGTTTTTATATACATTTACAGCAATTATATATCATTTTTGGAGACTAACCTATTAACTTAGTGCCCAGTGCCAGTTGCTGTTTTCTGCCCTGTTTTTGTTTTACAGAAAGTCAATACCAAACGAAGTCCAAATGCCACGAAACTTTTTGGAGATTTTTTCCTGGACAAGATAAACACTAGAAGCTTCGGGAGAAGACCAGCCGCCAGAGGAGGTGGCCACGAGCCACCAGGGCGCCCCTCATGGGCCCACCTCAGCTCCGTTTGACCTAATTCCACCACTATAAATTCAGGAAAAATCAGAAACCCTCCGGGGAGTCCATGAAATACTTTTTCCACTGCCGCAAGTTCCTGTTCTCGAGAGATCCCATCTGGAGGCCTTCTCCGGTACTCCGCCGGAGGGGGAATCAATCACGGAGGGGCTCTACATCAACCTTGCTGCCCTTCCGATGATGCGTGAGTAGTTTACCACAGACCTTCGGGTCCATAGTTAGTAGCTAGATGGCTCTTTTTGATCTTCAATACAATATTCTCCTCGATGTTCTTGGAGGTCTATCCGATGTAATCACTTTTTGCGGTGTGTTTGTTGGGATCCGATGAATTGTGAGTTTATGATCAGATTATCCATGAATATTATTTGAGTCTTCTCTGATCTCTTTTATGCGTGATTATTATAGCTTCGTATTTATTTTCCGATCTATTGATTTGGTTTGGCCAACTAGATTGATTTAGCTTGCCATGGGAAGAGGTGCTTTGTAATGGGTTCGATCTTGCGGTGCTCAATCCCAGTGATAGAAAGGGACATGACACGTATGTATCGTTGCTATTAAGGGTAAAAAGATGGGGTTTATTCATACGTGAGTTTATCTTGTCTACATCATGTCATCGTTCTTAAGGCGTTACTCCGTTCTTTATGGACTTAATACACTAGATGCATGCTGGATAGCGGTCGATGTGTGGAGTAATAGTAGTAGATGCAGGCAGGAGTCGGTCTACTTGTCTCGGACGTGATGCCTATATACATGATCATTGCCTTGGATATCGTCATGTTTATTTGCTTTTCTATCAATTGCCCAACAGTAATTTGTCTACCCACCGTATGCTATTTTCTCGAGAGAAGCCTCTAGTGAAAACTATGGCCCCCAGGTCTATCTAAATCATATTACTAAAACCCTAAAAATATTGCTGCCATTTTCTTTTATTTATTTTATTTTGTATTTCTGTTTCAATCTTTCTATCTATCACATACAATTTAATCTTGCAATTGACCGCCGAGGGATTGACAACCCGTCGTTTGCGTTGGGTGCAAGGATTTGTTGTTTGTGTGCAGGTGCTGCTAACGAGGTGTTGCGTGATTCTCCTATTGGTTCGATAACCTTGGTTTCATAGCTGAGGGAAATACTTATCTCTACTGTGTTGCATCATCCCTTCCTCTTCGGGGAAAATACCAACGCAAGCTACAAGTAGCAGGATGTCATAAAAGAACAATTCATGCACACATAATAAAGGCCGATACATAGCATAAGCAATTTCTTGCAATTTTATCGTATTGGAGACATAGAGAGGTGGAGATGTAGTTCCTCTCTCATAATAATTGCAAGTAGGAGCAGCAAGCACATGCATATCATATTCATCAAAATCATCATGTGTTGTAGTAAAACGCAACCCATCAATGTAATCCTTAATAAGCGCAAACTTCTCCGATATAGTGTAGTTGGGAGAATTCAAAAAGATAATAGGACTATCATGTGTAGGTGCAATAGCAACAATTTCATGTTTAACATAAGGAACTATAGCTAGTTCATCTCCATAAGCATCATTCAAATTGGCATCATGGCCACAAGCATAGGAAGCATCAATTTCATCAAAGAGGGATATTTCAAACGAATCCAAGGGATCATAGCAATCATCATAGCATTCATCCTTTGGTAAGCATGAAGGGAAATTAAACAATGTATGAGTTGAAGAGTTACTCTCATTAGAAGGTGGGCACGGGTAGCTAATCCGCTCTTCCTCCTTTTGTTCTTCGCTCTCCTCGTCATCTTTTTCATCTAATGAGCTCACAGTGTCATCAATTTCTTCTTCCATAGAATCATGCAAAATATTAGTCTCTTCTTGGATAGCGGAGGCGTCCTCAATATATTCTTTAACATAAGCATTAGAAGCATAGTTTTCATAGCAATATTTAAGTATGGCAAAATTTTCAGATTTGTAAAGAGTAGCATCATACTTTTCAATCAAAGAAGCAATTTCATAGGCACCCTTAAAAGCAAGAAATTATTCTATTTGTTCAATATCATAGTAACTATAAACACCCTTGGCATAAGAAGATAAGATTCCATTATCCTTAAACTCACATTGGTAGGAAAGGTGTTTTTTAGGGTTTTCAGAACAACAAGTAAAATCATGTATTTCGCATAAATTCCAAGCATAGCATTGCAAATGATTAATTTGATCCAATAAAAGTTTCCCTTTTTGAGACAAGCGGTGTCGCACAAAATATGCATGCTCATCTAATGACTTTCCCTCAACTAAGCTAGTCGGGTTTTCAACACGAGCACAAACGGATCGAAGATGATCTAAGTAGAAAGCTTCAGCAGTAAGATAGATTTTGGGTGGTTCTTCAACCATTGGTTTAGCAAGTACAACTAATTTTTTTGGTATTTTACATTTCCTACCCATAACTAAAGATAGAAAACAAGAGCACAAAATAAAAACTACTTAGTGATAAAGCAAACAAGCACACACGAGAATATCAACCCCACGCTATTGCTCCCCGGCAACGGCGCCAGAAAAAGGTCTTGATAACCCACAAGTATAGGGGATCAATTGTAGCCTTTCTCGATAAATAAGAGTGTCGAACCCAATGAGGAGCTAAAGGTAGAATCAATATTCCCTTCAAGTTCTATCGACCACCGATACAACTCTACGCACACTTAACGTTCGCTTTACCTAGAACAAGAATAAAACTACTTTGTAGGTGTAATACTAGAACTACTTTGCAAGAATAAAACTAGGAGTACTTTGCAAGATAATAAAAGTTAGTTGTTTAGTAGAAAGCTTTTTGTAACACAAGAGAAAGATTTGTCCCTAGGCAATCGATAACTAGACCGGTAATCCTTATTGCAGTTTTATATGAGGGAGAGGCATGAGCTAACATACTTTCCGTACTTGGATCATATGCACTTATGATTGGAACTCTAGCAAGCATCCGCAACTACCAAAGATCATTAAGGTAAAACCCAACCATAGCATTAAGTAACAAGTCCTCTTTACTCCCATACGCAACAACCCCCTTACTCGGGTGTAAGCTTCTGTCACTCTAGCCGCCCTACGGCGGTAATCCCTCATGCTTGCGCGACACGGAGGGCACCATAGGACAGCACCAAAATAAAACATACAACTCAAACCAATCACGATCATCAATCAACCCATAGGACAAAACGAATCTACTCAAACATCATAGGATTGCCACATATCATTGGATAATAATATATAGCGTTAAGCACCATGTTTAAGTAGAGATTACAGCGGGGAGAAGAGGTGTTACACCTCTGCATAGAGGGGGAGAGAGTTGGTGTTGACGGCGGCGAAGTTGTTGGTGTAGATCATCGTCACGATGATTGCCCTGGCGGCGTTCCGGCGCCACCTGGAGAGAGGGGGGGAGAGCCTCCCTCCTTCTTCTTCATGCTTGGCCTTCCCCCTAGATGGGAGGAGACTTTCCCCTCTGGTCCATGGCCGCCATGGCTCCCGGAGGGCAGGAGCCCCTCCGAGATTGGATCTCTCTCTCTCTGTTTCTCTTCTGTTTCGCGTTTCCTTTTTCTGGCCTTTCACCATTTCTTAAATATCTGGAGATCCGTAACTCCGATTATGCTGAAATTTTAACACGATTTTTTTCTCGATATAAGCTTCCTTGCGGCCGAAGAAGAGCCCCAACCAACTTACGGTGTGCCCACAAGGCAACACCGCGCGGCCTGGGGGGGTCATGTGTTGTTGCCTTGTGGAGGTTGTGGGCCTCCGTTTGCGTTGATTCCACCTCCCAAAAATCACATATATTCTAAAATAATTCTCCATAAAATTTTATCGCGTTTGGACTTCGTTTGATATGGATTCTCTGCGAAACAAAAAATAAGCAGAAAACAGGAACTGGCACTAGGCACTGGATCAATATGTTAGTCCAAGAAACCATATAAAATGTTGCCAAAAGTATGTGGAAATTGTAGGATATTGGCATGAAACAATCAAAAATTATAGATACAACGGAGACGTATCATCCTCCGAACCATATTGTTCACCCTTTCGCTAGGATTTTGAAGATAATCAAGAATGAACTTTCTCCAATCCTTTCACTCGCCTGCATAAAAATTTCATTAGTAGCCGAAGCGGTGGGCTTCGGTTCGGCCTCACCTATGTCGGTGAGACCAAGCATCGGCTATTGATAGATATGCAATACACCATGATCAACATGGTAGCCGGATGCTTGCTGTGCCAACTCATTTGCTCTCCAATTGTCATGTCTAGATAAATGAGGAATATTAAAGCCACCCAAGGTAAAATTTTCATCTAGACATACCTCAAGATAAACTATAAGTGATTCATCAAAACATTGATAATCCTTGGATATTTGTTGCACTACTCATAACGAATCACCGAAAGCCTCAATATGTGTAGTACCTATGGCAATCAAAAGCTCCAAGCCGAATAGCATTGCATATTCGGCTTTGATTATTGTGCAAAAAATACTTTAAGAGGCATGAGGCATCACAAAATAGCACCATCAGGAGATATATAAACAACACCAATACCTTGGCCATTGTTATGAATTCAACCATCAAAACATAATCTCCATACTACTAGAGAGACAAGGCTAATATCAATATTATGCATGTCATAAATCCGATGCTCAATAATAAAACCAATAATGATTTGGCCTCTCGTAAATTTGAAAGATTTGTAGACCAAATCATATTAAATCAAAGCATAAGACCACTCACCAATTTTGCTATGAATTGGTCGCAACATATTTTGAATGGCATCGGTCATAATGTCTCAACTCCATGCAAGCATAATATAGTTATACGTATCAATTTTCATGAGCACGTACCTTGTCTTGATTCCCAATCGAACTAAGGACATTGTTAGAATACTACACCGGCCATGTATTGACATATTCTTAGGACGATAGATAAATATTGGCCATTATCATAAGGTCCATGTAAAATTCATCCACCAAAGCACGTATAGCCGAAATAAACAAATGAAATGACAAATCCAATATTTTGGCCCTTTGGATCAGCAACGAACTTGTAGCTAATGAAATGTATAGTGATTTGGTAATACCCTTTCATGATATAAAAAATTATATTGCATCCATGGATCAAAATAAATCCATGGAGGGTAATTGATCAAACCTAGGGATGAATTCCATGGCAAAGGCATCAATGGCATGGTTGAAGAATATGGATGATGTGCTAACCAAAGATTCTGATGGGGTGATGCAAACCTTCGGCTTAATTGTTTTTCGCTTCCATCCTTCTCTTTCTTTAGTTTTGTAAAACTTGTTGCAATAGAAGGCTAGACATCATTTTTATTTTGACTGCTCCTCTTGGGAACCCATGCCATGTTCTTCTTTCTCAACTCGTGTGCACTAAGTTTTTGTAATTCCTTCTTTTGCCAATAGGATAAGCCGAGTGGGCACCTCGGCTGTGATTCTATTTTGACCAATGGCAAGTCTTTTTTGGCCTTGTGCACTCTCAACTTCTTTTCTTCAGATTTGGCATTTTGACTCTCAACAATTGATTGCTTGATCTCATTGCCTTTAGTAGCCAATGTCAACATATTAATTGGCTCTTTTTCATTTGAAACCAAATCTGAACTAGCACACTTACGACCATCTCTCTTGACTTGATATACTTGCTTGATCACCTCTTCCTTCCTTCTTGAGCTCTGGACCAATTCTTTTTTATTGAAACGGTCTTGAACATATGATTGCTCACTGAATGTTGGTCTTCTTGGAGCTGCATAATTTTGGTGAGGTGTTTTAGAATATGATGGACGGTGTGCCCTTGATTTATACCTGTCCCATGATTGATATAAATAATAGTCGGCATGGGGAGGTACATATGACATCGGCATTGGTGGCCCAAAATGAGGATATGGAGTCGGCTTGTTCAACTTCTTCCTTCGCCAATCCCGGTCTTTAGATTTAGGCCTTGGGGTGACTTTGATGATTTTGGTTCACTCGGCCGATAAGCACTCTTTGCCTCACTTATCTTCTGATATTTTTCCAATAACTGCGCAAAAGGGACTTTAGGCTTTTTACCTCCGTGCTTACCATGACATTTGCTCTCTTTGGTTTTGCCTGCATCGGTCTTTGAATTTTCTTGTTGCCCCCCAGTGCTAGATGTCTTCGTTGTAGCTTTGATGGAATTCCCGTCTTCAAGATTTTTGTTGTTGCAATTTTTAACAATATCCTTACTCAAAGACTTGATCCTGTCATCATTCGTGTGTACCTATCTATCTTTGGATGAGTCAGCTTGAGGTAGACGAGTCAACACTTGACTGCCATCGAGACTAATCTGAGTTGACTGGACATATGCTTGTGCCTCATCAAACTCCAATCGTCTTGTGTTGGCCGATTGTGCGACTTGATGAATCATGTTGCAGTCTTTGACATTCTGGTCGAACGAACATTGCATTCGCTCCAGTCTTGACGGCTCGACATCGTGATAAATTATAATAATAGGATTAATCGGCGAGGCGCCGATGATGTGATCACCTATGCCCGGTGATATGTCCAATTTGCATCATGATTTTCTATGAATAATTATTATGTTTTTAATCATTATTGCACTTTATGGTACAATTCTTATGCCTTTTCTCTCTTATTTTGCAAGATTTACATGAAGAGGGTGAATGCCGGCAGCTGGAATTATGGACCTGAGAGGGGTGAAACAGAGCTAGCTATTCTGCACAACTCCAAATGACCTGAAAATTTATGGAGATTTATTTTGGAATATATAAAAAATATTGGCAATAAAATCTACAGAAGGGGGCCCAGCAGGAAGCCACAAGCCTGGGGGCGCGGCCTTCCCCCCTGGGCGCGCCCCCTGGCTTGTGGGGCCCCTGGCAGGCCTCTGGCCCCTCCTTCTACTATATGAAGCCATTTTCCCTAGAAAAAATCAGAAGAATACTTTCGGGACGAAGCACCGCCGTCTCGAGGCAGAACCTGGGCCGGAGCTATTTTGCTCTCCGGTGGAGCGATTCCGCCGGGGATACTTCCCTCCGGGAGGGGGAAATCGAAGCCATCGACATCACCAACGATCCTCTCATCATGGGAGGACCAATATTCATCAACATCTTCACCAGCACCATCTCATCTCAAACCCTAGTTCATCTCTTGTATTCAATCTTTGTCTCAAAACCTCAGATTGGTACCTGTGGGTTGCTAGTAGTGTTGGTTACATCTTGTAGTTGATGCTAGTTGGTTTATTTGGTGGAATATTATATGTTCAGATCCTTAATGCTATTCAATACCCCTCTGATCTTGAACATGAATATGATTTGTGAGTAGTTACTTTTGTTCTTGAGGACATGGGAGAAGTCATGTCATAAGTAATCATGTGAATTTGGTATTCGTTCGATATTTTGATGATATGCATGTTGTTGCTTCCTTTAGTGGTGTCGTGTGAATGTCGACTACATGACACTTCACCATCTTTGGGCCTAAGGGAAGGCATTGTGGAGTAGTAATTAGATGATGGGTTGCTAGAGTGACAGAAGCTTAAACCCTAGTTTATGCGCTATTCCGTAAGGGGCTGATTTGGATCCATATGTTTCATGCTATGGTTAGAGTTATCTTAATTCTTCTTTCGTAGTTGCGGATGCTTGTGAGAGGGGGTAATCATAAGTGGGAGGCTTGTTCAAGTAAGAACAGCACCCAAGCACCGGTCCACCCACATATCAAATTATCAAAGTAGCGAACGTGAATCAAACACACATGATGAAAGTGACTAGATGAAATTCCCATGTGTCCTCGAGAACGCTTTGCTTATTATACGAGATCGTTCCGGCTTGTACTTTGCTACAAAAAGTATTGGGCCACTTTGCTGCACTTTATTATATTTTTTACTTGTTACTTGTTACGAATTATCTTGCTATCAAAACGACTTGTTACCACTACTTTCAGTACTTGCAGAGAATACCTTGCTGAAAACCGCTTGTCATTTCCTTCTGCTCCTCGTTGGGTTCGACACTCTTACTTATTGAAAGGATTACGATTGATCCCCTATACTTGTGGGTCATCAAGACTCTTTTCTGGTGCCTTTGCCGGGGAGTGAAGTGCCTTTGGTGAGTGGAATTTGGTAAGGAAACATTTATATTACGTGCTGAAATTTACAGTCACTTGTCACTATGGAAAGTAATCCTTTGAGGGATTTGTTCGGGGTATCTTCACCTCGACCAGAAGCATTGAGAGTTGCTCCTCAACCTATTGAATCTACTGAAAATATTTATTATGAAATTCCTTCAGGTATGGTAGAGAAACTGCTAGCTAATCCTTATGCAGGAGATGGAACGGTACATCCTGATATGCACTTAATCTATGTGGATGAAATTTGTGGATTGTTTAAGCTTGCAGGTCTATCCGGAGATGGAGTTAAGAAGAAAGTATTCCCTTTATCTTTGGAGGGAAAGGCATTGACATGGTATAGGCTATGTGATGATACTGAAACATGGGACTGGAACCGGTTGAAGCTGGAATTCCACCAAAATTTTTATCCTATGCATTTGGTTCATCGTGATCGGAATTATATATATAATTTTTGGCCTCGTGAAGGAGAAAGTATCGCTCAAGCTTGGGGGAGGCTTAAGTATATGTTGCACACATGCCCCAATCATGAGCTCTCAAGAGAAATAATTCTTCAAAACTTTTATGCTCGGCTTTCTCATAATGATCAATCCATGCTCGATACTTCTTCTGTTGGTTCCTTTATGAAGAGAACTATTGAATTCAGATGGGATCTTCTGGAAAGAATTAAACATACCTCTGAAGATTGGGAAATCGACAAAGGTAATGAGTCAGGTATAAATCTTGAGTTTGATTGTGTTAAATCTTTTACGGAAACCGATGCTTTTCATAAGTTTAGTACTAAATATGGACTTGACTCTGAGATAGTAGCTACCTTTTGTGAATCTTTTGCTGCTCATGTTGATCTTCCTAAGGAGAAATGGTTTAAATATCATCCACCTATTGAATTGAATGAAGAACCTGTTAGTGTTAAAGAAGAAACAATTGTTTACCATGTTGATCCAGTTGTGCCTACTGCTTATATTGAGAAACCTCCTTTCCCTGTTAGGATTAAGGAACATGCTAAAGCTTCAACTGTTGTTAATAAGAGTAATATTAGAGCACCTAGACCTTCTGAACAAATTAAAGTTGAACCTAATATTGCAATGGTTAAAGATCTTTTGGTTGATAATATTGATGGACATGTCATATATTTCTGTGATGAGGCAACTAGAATTGCTAAGCCAGACACTAAAGATAAAAATAAACCGATAATTGGCATGCCTGTTATTTCTGTTAAAATTGGAGATCATTGCTATCATGGTTTATGTGATATTGGTGCTAGTGTGAGTGCTATTCCATTTACTCTCTATCAAGAAGTCATGAATGATATTGCACCTGTTGAGATTGAAGATATTGATGTTACTATCAAGCTTGCAAATAGAGATACTATTTCACCACTTGGGATTGTTAGAGATGTTGAAGTCTTGTGTGGTAAGATTAAATATCCTACTGACTTTCTTGTTCTTGGATCACCACAAGATGATTTTTGTCCCATTATATTTGGTAGACCTTTCTTGAATACAGTTAATGCCAAGATTGATTGCACTAAAGAAATTGTCAGTGTTAATTTTGGTGAGATGTCCCATGAGTTTAATTTCTCTAAGTTTCATAGACAACCTCATGATAAAGAATTACCTAGTAAGGATGAAATTATTGTTCTTGCTTCTATTGTTGTGCCTCCTACTGATCCTTTAGAACAATATTTGCTAGACCATGAGAATGATATGCATATGAATGAAAGAAATGAAATAGATGAGCTGTTCTTTAAACAAGCACCTATCCTCAAACATAATTAGCCTGTTGAAACCTTGGGAGATTCACTTCCACCCAAGGGTGATCCTGTGTTTGAATTAAAGCAATTACCTGATACACTTAAATATGCTTATCTTGATGAAAAGAAGATATATCCTGTTATTATTAGTGCTAACCTTTCAGAGAATGAAGAAAAGAGATTACTTAAAACTCTAAAGAAGCACCGTGCTGCTATTGGATATACTCTTGATGATCTTAAGGGCATTAGTCCCACTTTATGTCAGCATAAAATCCACATGGAGCCAGATGCTAAACCCGTTGTTGATCATCAAAGAAGGCTGAATCCTAAAATGAAGGATGTGGTAAGAACTAAAATATTAAAGCTTCTGGAAGCAGGTATAATTTATCCCAGAGCTGATAGTAGATGGGTAAATCATGTTCATTGTGTTCCTAAGGAAGGAGGTATTACTGTTGTTCCTAATGATAAAAATGAACTTATCCCACAAAGAATTGAAACTGGTTATAGAATGGTAATTGATTTCAGGAAATTAAATAAAGCTACTAGGAAAGATCATTACCCCTTGCCATTTATTGATCAAATGTTAGAAATATTATCTAAGCATACACACTTTTGTTTCCTAGATGGTTATTCTGGTTTCTCTCAAATACCTGTGTCACCTGAAGATCAAGAGAAAACCACCTTTACTTGTCCTTTTGGTACTTATGCTTATCGTTGTATGCCTTTTGGCTTATGTAATGCACCTGCTACCTTTCAAAGATGTATGACTGCTATATTCTCTGACTTTTGTAAAAAGATTGTTGAAGTTTTCATGGATGATTTCTCCGTTTACGGAACTTCTTTTGATGATTGCTTGAGCAACCTTGATCGAGTTTTGCAGAGATGTGAAGAAACTAATCTTGTCTTGAATTGGGAGAAGTGCCACTTTATGGTGAATGAAGGTATAGTCCTTGGGCATAAAATTTTTGAAAGAGGTATTGAAGTTGATAAAGCTAAAGTTGATGCTATTGAGAAAATGCATGTCCTAAATTGTCAAAGGTATAAGAAGTTTCCTTGGTCATGTTGGTTTCTATAGAAGGTTTATAAAAGACTTCTCTAAAATTTCTAGGCCTCTTACTAATCTCCTGCAAAAAGATGTGCCATTTGTTTTTGATGATGATTGCGTAGAAGCCTTTGAAGTACTTAAGAAAGCCTTAATTTCTGTGACGCCCCCGACTCGACCGTGCACTAATCATACACGCAAATGCGCACGATCAAGCCCAGAGACTCACGGGAAGATATCACAGCACAACTCTAGACACAAAATAAAATAATACAAGCTTTATATTACAAGCCAGGGGCCTCGAGGGCTCGAATACACAAGAGTCAGCGGAAGCATCAGTATCTGAGTACAGACATAATTAGGTAAGGTTGCCTTAAGAAGGCTGAGCAAAACAATGACAACTAGATCGTAAAGGCGCAGGCCTCCTGCCTGGGAGCCTCCGAAACTACTCCTGGTCGTCTGTCTCCACGTAGTAGTAGGCTCCGTCGGGGTAGTAGTAGTCATTGACGGGATCAGCTGTCTCCGGGACCCCGTCATCTGATCGCAGCAACTGGGTAGAAGGGAAAAAGGTAGCAAAGCAACCATGAGTACTCATCCAAAGTACTCGCAAGACTTACATCAGATCTATGCTAAGTATGCATCGGTATCAAAGGGAAGGGGCTGTATCTGTGGACTATACTGCAGAAATGCCAGAAGAGAGGGGAAGGCCTAGCCTATCGAAGACTAGCATCTTGCAACGTCTTGCAGCAACAGAAGAGAGTAGAATAACATAACATGTAGTAACAAATACATATTAGTAACGCCCAGAGATCCTTCCTCGACACCCTACGAGAAAGCGACCCCGAGCCATAATATCAGTTTAGTATCACATGTATCCCGTTCTAGTTGTAGTAGATCGAGATACAACTCCGAGCGTCCTGTTACCGTGGACACGGCTATTCGAATAGATAACTTCCCTGCAGGGGTGCACCAACTTACCCAACATGCTCGATTAACTCTGGCCGGACACACTTTTCTGGGTCATGCCCGGCCTCGGCTGATCGACACATCGTAGTCCTACCTAGGCTCAACAGAGAGGTCAGCACGCCAGTCTACATCCTAAGTGCTCAGGGGTCTTGGGCCCATCGCCCTTTGCACTCCCGCGCGTTGCGCGACTAGCCGGGGACCAGACCCACCCCCTTATACAAGCGCAGGCGGTTACCGTCCACCCCAACAATCAGCCCACATCTCTGAACTGTGACATCTGAAGAGCTTTCGGGAGAATCGTACGACGTCGAGTGCCCATAACTTATCTCGCGTGGTGGTTAGTGCGAAAAGGCCAGAGGCCTACTCAGATCACATATCCAAACCCATTAGTGTGTTGGGAGCTCGCGGTGACGATCAATGCTCCTATCGCCCCGTCTCGCGGACTTACGGCAAGGGCCAAGCCCATCCCTCTCTAGGGCGGTCTGCCTGCCCAGCCATGCCGTGTAATTATCTCGTGGGTACCCTCCAGGTCAACCCGACTTCACAATAGACTGTCGGGAACTCAGGTCCACCTCTACCGGGGTGGTACCGCCTGTCCCTTCAGTCTCGCAGTAACAATAAACGGGGAACAATGTAAGGTAGTTGTGTGTTTGTAACATCAAGGGGGAAATCCGAGGAATCACCCTCGATGGATTCCCACTCGATGTAACCGTCAAGGTGAACTTGGAGGAATCATCCTCGATGGGTTCACACTTGAGGGGCTGCACGACAAAGGCATCATCGGAGGTGGTGAAAGAGGAATCACCCTCGGTAACCCACAACCGATTAGCTACGCTACAGAGATATCATCAGGAGTGAGGTAGGAGGTATCACCCTCGGCACTCGATAGTAGCTCTACAGAGTCGTACAACTAAGGGGGTGTGCGGTGATGTGTTGGTCTCTGCACGTCGACCACACTGATTGAGTCACCGGTGGTAAAGCATGGCAACTAGGACAAGGGTGTGGGGCCACTGATGGATCACTAACCAGCCTATACTAAGCATATAGGACAACATGTAAGGTAACAACAACAGGTTACAAAATCAGGCTATGCATTAGAATAGGAGTTATCGAACAACAGTAGCTAAATCTAATGCAAGCACGAGAGAGAAAGAATGGGCGATATAAGAATGATCAAGGGGGTTTTGCTTGCCTGGAAGCTCTGCTGAAAGGGGTTGGACGTCTGCAGCGTAGTCGTACTCGGTGGCGTCAACGTCGGTCTCGGGGTCTACCGGAGAAGAAGAGGGGGAAGAAATAGTAAATATAAAGCACACAGAGGCAGCACGATGCATGACATGGTAGTATGCTATGCTAGCGGTGACCTAATGCAGTACTAGGTGTTATAGACGAAGCGGGAAAATATCCGGGAATATTTTCCCGGCTCCAGGCATTTATCGATCAGACGATCCAGAGGGGAAGGTTCCATGTTTGCAGTGTTGGAGGCATGTGACAGGTATGTGGATGCATATTGGGATTCATCTTATTTTTCTAATAATTTTTCATATATAAATTATTTTCATCTGAGCTACGGTTTATTTTATATGATTTTTCAAAGTTTTAAACGATTTCTGGAATTTATTTAATTTCAAAATTAAATGGATAAATTGCTAGGGATACACAGAGAGTGTACCCAGCCTTGTGCATGTGTGGCTGACAGTGTGGTCCAGTTGACTGCCCAGTCAGCAGTCAACTGGGACCGTTGACTGGTCAACTGCCCAGTCAGCATTGACTGGTCAAAGTGAATAGTGAAGGTGGGTCCCGCATGTCATAGACTTAGGCATTCTTAATTTATTTTAGCACTTTAATTTAACAACGGGCCCCACGTGTCATAGACTATTTAGTGGGGGGGGGGGGGTTAGCACTAATGGGGGTTAGCCCCTAATTAACTGGGCCGGCCCCACAAGGCAGTGGCACAGCCGGCCATTGTGGTGTGCACGCGCACGGGGGCACACAGAGGCGCGCCGGCGGCCACGGCGCCGGCCAGCAGCAGCGGCGGGTAGCGGCGGCTGGGCGAGCGCGGAAGCGGGCGGGCGCGGGCGGCTGCGGTGCGGCCACGCGCGGGTGGGCACGCGCGGGGGCGCGGCCAGGCGAGCAGGGGCGTGGCGAGCAGCGGCAGCGGTGCAGCAGTAGCATCAGTGATGCAGTAGCAGCGGCAGCAGCAAGAGCAGCTGCAGCGCAAGGGTAGCGGCAGAGCAGCTGCGGCAGCGGCAAGGCAGCGGGCGCACGCGGCTGGGAAGGCAGCTGCGGGCGCGGGGATACGCGGGAGCGCACGTGGGCGCATCCAGGGAGTGCCCCGGGGCGTCTAGGACGTGGCGGGAGAGTGGCGAGCGCGCACACACAGCAAGCTTCGGGCGCGGCCATGGGAGGTAGCGGATGGCGGCCTACAGCGACGGATCGAGTAGGGGAAAAGGGGGATCCGAGGGAGAAGCTCACCACGAAGCGGGGGACGTGGTCGGGGAGGCCGGGGATGGCTTAATGGCGCCGCAATCAACGGCGAGATGCCACGGCCATGGCGGAGAAACGGCGATGAAAGCGACGATACGGTGCTTCCCCGCTCGCACCAGTTGCATGATTGAGGATGCAAATATTTGACTTGCATTTCAAATGGAATTTGACTTTGATTTTCATCAAGTGGCAATTTGGCTTAGCATAACAAGATGACATGGCAGCATTAGGGGGAGATTACTATAGCATGATTATCAGGGTGTTACAAATCTCCTCCACTACAAGAAATCTCGTCCCGAGATTTAAGAGGCAGAGTTAAGGGGAAAAATTGGTTACGGAATTCTAACGAGTCTTTTCGGTCTTGGTTGCTCTTCCCGAAGAGGTCGGTCCATTGTGTTGATGTCTTGAATTTTATGCATCATTGCATCGTGACGAAGTTCTCATCCTTCCTTTAGGATATTCATCGTACTTACGAATAGGACAAGTGGGAAAACTCTATAGAGACGGATGTCTGGAAGGATTGGCATCCGGTAATTATCACAGGGGATGAAGGTATAAGGTATCTCTCGAATTGGAAGTCAGGAATTATATCGAGAACAAGGTAATAAGGTGAAAGAAGTTTCAAACGGATCGGCAATAATTTAATGCCCAACCCAGGGTGTGAATGGGGTTCAGAGCAACGGAAATAAGTATTGCGTCTGATACCAGCATAGATCATCTCTAGGAAGGTGGCTCGTGAATTACATACGAAGCCAAGCACGAGGAATAAATTTGGAAACAGGGATGTACATGAGAGTCAGGTTTCGATCCTGTGGAACTGTGGTGGGTGTGGATTAATAGTAGGAAGGGCGGTGGCATCTTTCACGGTCACGATAGCAAGGCATGTCAGAGGATAGTTTGTCAGGTATGTCGGCAACAACGTTGGTACCAAGAGCGGGGGATGAAGAGAACCATTTTCCTGCTCGTTAATACGAGGCGGACCAATAGGCAAAGTTCTCGTCCACCGGTATGTCATCAACAATAGTAACATGGTCTTACTGACAGAGTTGTACACCGGGGTGTTTACATAAGCAGGGAATTTTTACTGCTTGGACCATATAAGTTATTTGGAAGGTTAAACAGACGAATGGAAAGGAAAATGTGATTATTAGATTAAAACTGACCAATGGAAAGGAAAATGTGTTTATACACACGTATTAGGTGTATATCCTTCTTAAGAACAAGCGGAGCATGATATACATGACAGAACAACAAGTGCACAATCATTTAGATAAAGGACATACAGCGGTGTTTGGATAATTGATCAAGAAACATTTAGCATTGCGCTTCCGATGTTCTTGTTGATGTTTGGAATACCACAGTCATGCTTTGGGGTAGCAATGATATGGTGTTTAAGTACAGGTTGGGTGTGAAGATCACAAGAAATACAGAAGGAATAATTCCAAGAACTGCAAAGAACTCAAGGTATAACCAAAACATGACCAAGTCTGTGTTGGAAGGAAGGCGAGGATGTTGTCGATGACAACACAAATTATCGAGGGACAAGGATGGTATTTCTCATCATAAATTCAATTGACATCTCAAAAGAAGTCAAAATGTTGTCGATGATCACGACACATTTTGTCAAGAGGCTTCAAGAGGATGCAATCGAACAGCGACATCATCAAGCAAGGGAATGACGAAGTGGAAAGTTATGGGAACAACAGATAAGATGAAAGCTCGGAATCGGAGTTGCCTTTTAAGATAACAAAATGATGTTGAAAACTCGACGCAAGCCTTACTCACGGTCTAAAGAATTCGTGCACCAAAGAAGGACGAGGTAGCACGGTCAAGGTAGCATGATAAGGATGTAGCCGGTAGTCTAGGAATGACAAGATTGAGTTTAAATTTCCCATCAACAAATTACAAGGGGTATTGAATTGCAGTGCGGATTCGATTCACTAATCGGTGTTCTCGGTTGACAACAACCCAGAACCCGTGGAATGACTAAGACAGGGAAAGGTATTACTTCATCAAAAATTCATAAGATGTAGTGCAATGGCATGATATCCTCGAGATACCAGGGGGTGATACTCGAAGGTAGAACATAATAGAAGCTGAACTGGGTCATTGACCTGCGAATAGCAGGTGCTTTAACCTTGTCGAAAAATAGACAAGGCACGGAACTGGAGTTATCAAATAAGGGCAGCATGGTCAAAACCATAACTGCATGGTATCAAGTTAAGGATACCGAAAGAATTATAATGGATAACATTTTGCAAGAAGCTTCTGTGACGGTCTACATCGTTTCCATGGGCATGAACACAACGTTCAAGGTCGACTCCCACTTCTTCAATGCATAACCTTTCATTCACTTCTCGTCTTCGGAGGAGTTGTAGTGTTGAAATTTTATCTAGTGTAACACCAGTAGAGTATGATCCGTAAAAGTTTCCAGGTTCACACTGATTGCAGAAAGTATAGATACAACTCATCAGGGGAGTTTAGGAAGCTATACAACACACCTATAGAAGCAATGGATATAAGTTCGAAAGCAGAGTACAGACGACAAAGCAGAGGATACAATTTGCCAAGGCATCTTGTATGAGGGGAAAATCATCAATGATTTAAAATTCGAGTGAGCTGTAGGATGTAATCCACCAAAAGATCAGGTGGTCTACAAGGAATCTGATGCGAGTATCGATACTCAAACAGAAGAGGAAGGGATGCAAGCGCATCGATTTATGGAAACATCTAAATAATTCGAAGCTTAATTACGAAGGAATTATGATTTCCAAAGAGGGGGATCAGAAGTGAACGCTCTGATCAAAAGATAAATAAGTTGAATTGGATTAGATGGACAATCAATCAAGATTTGATTTGCCGAGAACTAGCTCATGTCCAAAATGACGTCTGAGCCGGAAGGACGAATTGTAGGAATTAACTGATGATAGGGAGCATTCACATACATATTGAATCAATAGACTCAGAATGACAATGACAAAGGATGTTAATGAATATTGCTAGACATATGGAATTAATCATAATGCAGGCAGGCAAGACTTTCCAAAGCAATAGGTTGCAGAGGATTCTCGGAAGATCGAATAGCATTATGAAGTATTTTGCGAAACACATGAACAACTGGGGATGAACGAATCCCCAATATGTGTGAGGAATTATTCGTAGGTGTATTCAGGCGGAAAAGGAGCTGCAAGGCAGTAGGCACATAGGATTCCCGAATATCGGAGAGTATTTTAGGGTATCTTGTAATAACAAGAGCAACTGAGAAAGAAGGTATGAACGACAAGTGTATATAGTAATTCATAGGGATTCATCGGTGGTAGGGAATTGAAAGGCGGTGGGCACAATGGTCTCGGGAAAACATCGAAGAGTATCTTCGGAATCTTTTGATGAATCAAGCGATCATCTGGAATGAGGGGCTCTCCGGGAGGAAGTAGTTACGAGAACCTAAAGTTAGAGTTAGTAAAATCTTTAACCCGAAAAGAAGAGAGGTCAGAATCCCAGAGTAAAGGAGGGGAATAAAAGATCCTAATCCCATCCATTGGTGATGTGGGCCCATAAGCCACACAACAATGTTAGTAAAATAGTTTTTCAAAGACTAGACTCAACTTCGGCCAAGGAGTTGGAAAGGGGCTTCCTACAGGCAGTCGGCTCTGATACCAACTTGTGACGCCCCCGACTCGACCGTGCACTAATCATACATGCAAATGCACACGATCAAGCCCAGAGACTCACGGGAAGATATCACAGCACAACTCTAGACACAAAATAAAATAATACAAGCTTTATATCACAAGCCAGGGGCCTCGAGGGCTCGAATACATAAGCTCGAATACACAAGAGTCAGCGGAAGCATCAGTATCTGAGTACAGACATAATTAGACAAGGTTGCCTTAAGAAGGCTGAGCAAAACAACGACAACTAGGTCATAAAGGCGCAGGCCTCCTGCCTGGGAGCCTCCGAAACTACTCCTGGTCGTCTGTCTCCACATAGTAGTAGGCTCCGTCGGGGTAGTAGTAGTCATCGACGGGATCAGCTGTCTCCGGGACTCCGTCATCTGATCACAGCAACCTGGTAGAGGGGAAAAAGGTAGCAAAGCAACCGCGAGTACTCATCCAAAGTACTCGCAAGACTTACATCAAATCTATGCTAAGTATGCATCGGTATCAAAGGGAAGGGGTTGTATCTATGGACTATACTGCAGAAATGCCAGAAGAGAGGGGAAGGCCTAGCCTATCAAAGACAAGCATCTTGCAGCGTCTTGCTGCAACAGAAGAGAGTAGAATAACATAACATGTAGTAACAAATACATATTAGTAACGCCCAGAGATCCTTCCTCGACACCCTGCGAGAAAGCGATCCCGGAGCCATAATATCCGTTTAGTATCACATGTATCCAGTTCTAGTTGTAGTAGATCGGGATACAACTCCGAGCGTCCTGTTACCGTGGACACAGCTATTCGAATAGATAACTTCCCTCTAGGGGTACACCAACTTACCCAACATGCTCGATTAACTCTGGCCGGACACACTTTTCCGGGTCATGCCCGGCCTCGGCTGATCGACACACCGTAGTCCTACCTAGGCTCAACAGAGAGGTCGGCACACCAGTCTACATCCTAAGTGCTCAGGGGTCTTGGGCCCATCGCCCTTTGCACTCCTGCGCGTTGCGCGACTGGCCGGGGACCAGACCCACCCCTTATACAAGCGCAGGCGGTGACCGTCCACCCCAACAATCAGCCCACATCTCTGAACTGTGACATCTGAAGAGCTTTCGGGAGAATCATACGACGCCGAGTGCCCATAACTTATCCCGCGTGGTGGTTAGTGCGAAAAGGCCAGAGGCCTACTCAGATCACATATCCAAACCCATTAGTGTGTTGGGAGCTCGCGGTGATGATCAGTGCTCCTGTCGCCCCGTCTCGCAGACTTACGGCAAGGGCCAGGCCCATCCCTCTCTAGGGCGGTCTGCCTGCCCGGCCGTGCCGCATAATTATCTCGCGGGTGCCCTCCAGGTCAACCCGACTTCACAATAGACTGTCGGGAACTCAGGTCCACCTCTACCAGGGTCGTACCGCCTGTCCCTTCAGTCCCGTAGTAACAGTAAACGGGGAACAATGTAAGGTAGCTGTGTGTCCGTAACATCAAGGGGGAAATCCGAGGAATCACCCTTGATGGATTCCCACTCGATGTAACCGTCAAGGTGAACTTGGAGGAATCACCCTCGATGGGTTCACACTTGAGGGGCTGCACAGCAAAGGCATCATCGGAGGTGGTGAAAGAGGAATCACTCTCGGTAACCCACAACCGACTAGCTATGCTACAGAGATATCATCAGGAGTGAGGTAGGAGGTATCACCCTCGGCACTCGATAGTAGCTCTACAGAGTCGTACAACTAAGGGGGTGTGCGGTGATGTGTTGGTCTCTGCACGTCGACCACACTGATTGAGTCACCGGTGGTAAAGCATGGCAACTAGGACAAGGGTGTGGGGTCACTGATGGATCACTAACCAGCCTTGTGCACGTGTGGCTAAATTTATTTAATTTTGAAATTAAATGGATAAATTGCTAGGGGTACACAGAGAGTGTACCCGGCCGTGTGCATGTGTGGCTGACAGTGGGGTCCAGTTGACTGCCCAGTTAGCAGTCAACTGGGACCGTTGACTGGTCAACTGCCCAGTCAGCATTGACTGGTCAAAGTGAATAGTGAAGGTGGGTCCCGCATGTCATAGACTTAGGCATTCTTAATTTATTTTAGCAGTTTAATTTAACTGTGGGCCCCATGTGTCATAGACTAATTAGTGGGGGGGGGTAGCACTAATGGGGGTTAGCCCCTAATTAATTGGGCCGGCCCACATGGTAGTGGCACAGCCGGCCATTGTGGTGTGCACGCGCGCGGGCGCACACAGAGGCACGCCGACGGCCACGGCGCCGGCCAGCAGCAGCGACGGGCAGCGGCGGCTAGGCGAGCGCGGCAGCGGGCGGGCGCGGGTGGCTGCGGTGTGGCCACGCGCGGGTGGGCGCGCACGGGGGCACGGCCAGGCGAGCAGGGGCGCGGCGAGTGCGCGACGAGCAGCGGTAGCAGCAAGAGCAGCTCCAGCGCAAGGGCAGCAGCATAGCAGTTGCGGCAGCGGCTTGAGCAGCAGCAGCACAGCAGAGCAGTAGCAGCGCCAGCAAGCAGCAGAGTAAGCAGCAGCGGCGGTAGCATAGTAAGCAGCAGCGGCGGCAGCAAAGCTGCAGAAGCAGCGGCAAGGCAGCGAGCGCGCGCGGCTGGTGAGGCAGCTGCGGGCACATGGATACGTTGGAGCGCGCGTGGGAGCTGCCAGGGAGTGCCCCGGGGCGTCCAGGACGTGGTGGGAGAGCGGCGAGCGCACGCACACAGCAAGCTTCGGGCGCGGCCATGGGAGGTAGCGGATGGCGGCCTACAGCGATGGATCGAGTAGGGGAAAAGGGGGATCCGAGGGAGAAGCTCTCCACGAAGCCGGGGACGTGGTCGGGGAGGCCGGGGACGGCTTAATGGCGCCGCAATCATCGGCGAGATGCCGTGGCCATGGCAGAGAAACGGCGATGAAAGCGACGATACGGTGCTTCCCCGCTCGAACCTGTTGCACTAGTTGATGGAGACGTCAACGCCGGAGCTCGTGGACATCACCCTGGGAACCGGGGAGGTCGGTGGCCGCGAGATCGATGATGGCCATGGCGGCTGTAGCTTCGGGTGGCGACCAAATTGAGATGGTGAGCGAGAGAGCGAGGGGAATGGAGCTAGGGTTTGTCTATGGGGTTGGGCTCGTCCAGATATATCCCCAGGCGAGCTCCTGTAGTGCCAGGCGTCGTCCATCGAGCCATGGCGAGCGTGGATGTTCGCCACGCCATGCCTCTGCTTCCTCTATACGTGAGGGAGGAGATGGCTGGTTGGGTGGGCTGGGCTGCACTGTGGCCACTAGGGCCCAGTGTAACAGTAGTTTTTAGGTCTTTTCCTTTTTCTTTTTCTGCCTTTCACTTTAGCTACTGTTTTCTATTTATTTTAGCTACCAATTGGTTTTTGTTAACTGTGAAACTTTGCACATAAATCAAGCACATTATTGTTAGGTGGCACAAAAAGTTTGGGGCCAATTGGAATCCATGTGATTTATGCTGGCATTTAAAAGGGCTGAAAAAGAGCTGCTGGACCAGTGTTTTAAAATCCAGGGGCATTTTGGGAACCCAAATGAGGTTGGTTTCATCATGATAATTACTTAGTGAATATTTTCCATATTATGAACTATTTTGCTTGCATGATTGAGGATGCAAAAATTTGACTTGCATTTCAATTGGAATTTGGCTTTGATTTTCATCAAGTGGCAATTTGGCTTGGCATAACAAGATGACATGGCAGCATTAGGGGGAGATTACTATAGCATGATTATCGGGGTGTTACAATTTCTGCACCTATTGTTCAACCACCTGATTGGAACTTACCCTTTGAAATTATGTGTGATGCTAGTGATTATGTTGTAGGTGCTGTTCTAGGACAAAGAGTTGATAAGAAATTAAATGTTATCCATTATGCTAGTAAAACTCTAGACAATGCTCAAAGAAATTATGCTACTACTGATAAAGAATTTTTAGCAGTTGTGTTAGCATGTGATAAATTCAGATCTTACATTGTTGATTCCAAGGTTACTATTCATACTGATCATGCTGCTATTAAATATCTTATGGAAAAGAAAGATGCTAAACCTAGACTTATTAGGTGGGTTCTTTTGCTACAAGAATTTGATTTGCATATTGTTTATAGAAAGGGTGCTGAGAATCCCGTAGCTGATAATTTGTCTAGAATGGAAAATGTCCTTGATGACCCACTTCCTATTAATGATGATTTTCCTAATGAACAATTAGCTGTGATAAATGCTTCTCGTAATACTCGGTATGCAAACTATGCTAATTACATTGTTGCTAAATATATACCACCTAGTTTCACATACCAACAAAAGAAAAAGTTTTTCTTTGATTTAAGACATTACTTTTCGGATGAACCACACTTATATAAAGAAGGAGTAGATGGTGTTATTAGACGATGTGTACCTGAGCATGAACAGGAACAAATCCTACGTAAGTGTCACTCCGAGGCATATGGAGGACACCATGCGGGAGATAGAACTGCACACAAGGTATTACAATCTGGTTTTTTATTGGCCTACTCTTTTTAAGGATGCACGTAAGTTTGTCCTCTCTTGTGATGAATGTCAAAGAATTGGTAATGTTGGTAGACGTCAGGAAATGCCTATGAATTATTCACTTGTTATTGAACCGTTTGATCTTTGAGGTTTTGATTATATGGGACCTTTTCCTAAATCCAACGGGTATACTCACATTCTAGTTGCTGTTGATTACGTTACTAAGTGGGTAGAAGCTATTCCAACTAGTAGTGCTGATCATAACACTTCCATTAAAATACTTAAAGAAGTTATATTCCCGAGGTTTGGAGTCCCTAGATATTTAATGACTGATGGTGGTTCGCATTTTATTCATGGTGCTTTCCGTAAATTGCTTGCTAAATATGATGTTAATCATAGAATTGCATCTCCTTATCATCCTCAGTCTAGTGGTCAAGTTGAGTTAACTAATAAAGAAATAAAATTGATTTTGCAAAAGACCGTTAATAGATCCAGAAAGAATTGGTCTAAGAAACTTGATGATGCACTATGGGCTTACAGAACTGCTTATAAAAATCCTATGGGTATGTCTCCATATAAAATGGTTTATGGAAAAGCATGTCATTTACCTCTTCAGTTAGAACATAAAGCATATTGGGCAATTAAAGAACTTAACTATGATTTTAAACTTGTCGGTGACAAGCGGTTATTTGATATTAGCTCTCTAGATGAATGGAGAACCCAAGCCTATGAAAATGCCAAGTTGTTTAAAGAAAAAGTTAAAAGATGGCATGATAAGAGAATTCAGAAACGGGAATTTAATGTAGGAGACCATGTTCTATTATACAATTCTCGTTTAAGATTTTTTGCAGGAAAACTTCTCTCTAAATGGGAAGGACCGTATATCATCGAAGAAGTTTATCGCTCCGGAGCCATCAAAATAAACAACTCCACAGGCAATAATCCGAGAGTGGTTAATGGGCAAAGAATTAAACATTATATCTCAGGTACGCCCATTAATGTTGAAACTAACATTATTGAAACAATTACACCGGAAGAGCACATAGAAGAAATCTTCCGGAACGCTCCAGAAGCCTGAAAAGGAGTAGGTATGTGGTACGGTAAGTAAACCGACTCCAAAACTTCCATAAAAGTACTTTCTGTCCATTTTGGAATATATAAAAAATTAGGAAAATAATAAACAGTCCGAAAAGTGCACGAGGAGGCGACAAGCCTGGGGGGCGTGCCCTACCCCCCAGGGCGCACCTACCAGGCTTGTGGCACCCTCGTGGACTTTACTGACTCTGTTTTTCTTCCATATTACTTGTTTTGCATGGGAAAAATTCATTATATATACTCACGGGTGTTTTGACCACCGCATCGCAAGTTTCTCCTCTATTCTTGTTTTGGGCTATTTTTCTGACAGATCTAGATCGCCATGGCGTCTCCAAACTCGTCCAAGGACAAGTTCTACGAGAAGGTCATCAACCCTCAAGCCATTGAGATGCGTGAGGGGGTGCTCCACATCCGAGACGTTCAAGGACCTAAGAAGACTGGGAGCAAGAAGGCCAGGCTGGAAGCGGTGGAACAAGAGATCTTCAAGTGCCAGGGGATGGTGGAGCGCGGACTTTGTGCTAACCACTCCATGATCACGGACTTCATCCGTGAGCACAAGGTGGACGGCAAGAATATTGGGGACATCATCTTCAAGCTCAATGACCGGATTGATTATCTTCAGGCCCAAATATATGATATACAAAACCAAAATTTTGAGTATGAGGCCAAGTTCAAAGGTATGAGTTTAGCTGCAAATTTCAGGACTCCGGAAACACGTTCGTCCTTTTATGATGGAGAGCTTATGCCTTGGAAGATGGAGGACAAGCCCATCACTTCATCACCACCATCACCCAAGAAGGAGAATTGAGTACATGGGTATGGGCACCACCCTTGGCTTGTGCCAAGCTTGGGGGAGGTGCCACGGTATCGTATCACCATCACTTTTCCATCATCATTATCTATCTTAGTTCGATCCTTAGTTATTTCGTGATCTAGAAGAATACAGTTTTAGTATGATTTAGTTTCAAGTGCTTGCTTTGTGATCTATGTATCTATGTAATCGTGTGTGAAAGTTATATAATAAAGAGTAGTTGAGTTGAGTGTTTTGCTTTTGATGATCCAATCTTAGAAATAAATAATAAAAAATAAGATCATATGCTAATCCCATGGGGAGTGATGACTTCACCTAAAAGAAGTATAATTGATAAAACTTGTTGGAAGTTGACAAACATAGCATTGGTCATTGTAGCAATTCATGAAAAAGTAATAAAGGAAGAGAGGTCTCACATATAAATACACTATCTTGGACATCTTTTATGATTGTGAGCCCCCATCAAATATTCTATGTCAATTAGTTGACGTTGGACAAGGAAGACAACGTAATGGGTTATGTTTGCTTATATTCACATAGAAGTTATATTGTTTTGGATCCTCTAACATGTGGTGCTTGCCCCCTATCTTTTGCTAGCCAAAATTCTGTACTAAGTAGAGATACTACTTGTGCATCCAAAAACGCTTAAATCCAGTTTCATGCCATGAGAGTCCACCATATCTACCTATGGATTGAATAAGATCCTTCAAGTAAGTTGTCATCGGTGTAAAGCAATAAAAAATGCTCCTAAACATGTATGAACATTTCTTGTAAGCTAAAATAAGCTTTGTACGATCTTGTGATGGTGGAGCAATAAAAGCGATAGACTGCATAATAAAGGTCGCTATCACAAGGGGCAATATAAAGTGACGTTCCTTTACATTAAGAGCTTGCACATCCAAAAACAAAAAGCGCATGACAACCTCTGCTTCCCTCTGCGAAGGGCCTATCTTTTACTTTATGTATTTACTTTCATGCAAGAGTCAATAGTATTCTCCTCTATTCCATTTTTATTTTCTCTCTTGGCAAGCATCATGTGGTGGGGATTGATCCATGCATATATATCCAGTTGAATGTAGGTGATCATGAGTTATTATTGTTGTTACCCTTGAGGTAAATACGTTGGGAGGCGAAATTATAAGCCCCTATCTTTCTATGTGTTTGACTGAAACTTTTGCTCCATAAGTATGTTGTGAGTGTCAGCAATCATAGAAGACTAAATGATAGTTGAGTATGTGAACTTGCTAAACAAAGCTATTATATAGACTCTTTCTGATAATATGATGAATTGCAATTGCTTTTGTGACTGAGATCATAGTTTGTTAGTTTTCAATTTGGTTTATGATTCATACTTTAACTTGTGAATGAATTGTCACTTTTGCATGAGAAGTTTTATGATGATATATTGCTGTTTTAATAAAGATCATGATGCTTCATGTCCGTATTTTATTTTTATCGACGTCTCTCTCTCTAAACATGTGGTCATGATTATCGATTTCGACTTTCGCTTGAGGGCAAGCGAGGTCTAAGCTTGCGGGAGTTGATACGTACAATTTGCATCATGATTTTCTATGAATAATTATTATGTGTTTAATCATTATTTCACTTTATGGTACAATTCTTATGCCTTTTATCTCTTATTTTGCAAGATTTACATGAAGAGGGAGAATGCCGACAGCTGGAATTCTGGACCTGAGAGGGGTGAAACAGAGCTAGCTATTTTGCACAACTCCAAATGACCTGAAAATTTACGGAGATTTATTTTGGAATATATAAAAATACTGGCGATAGAATCAACAGAAGGGGGCCCACCAGGAAGCCACAAGCCTGGGGGACGCGGCCTCCCCTTGGGCGCGCCCCCTGGCTTGTGGGGCCCCTGGCAGGCCTCTGGCGCCCTCCTTCTACCATATGAAGCCATTTGCCCTAGAAAAAAATTAGAAGAAGACTTTTGGGACGAAGCACCGCCGTCTCGAGGCGGAACCTGGGCAGGAGCTATTTTTGCTCTCCGACGGAGTGATTCCGCCGGGGATACTTCCCTCTGGGAGGGAGAAATCGAAGCCATCGATATCACCAACGATCCTCTCATCGTGGGAGGACCAATATTCATCAACATCTTCACCAGCACCATCTCATCTCAAACCCTAGTTCATCTCTTGTATTCAATCTTTGTCTCAAAACCTCAGATTGGTACCTGTGGGTTGCTAGTAGTGTTGATTACATCTTGTAGTTGATGCTAGTTGGTTTATTTGGTGGAAGATTATATGTTCAGATCCTTAATGCTATTCAATACCCCTCTGATCTTGAACATGAATATGATTTGTGAGTAGTTACTTTTGTTCTTGAGGACATGGGAGAAGTCTTGTCATAAGTAATCATGTGAATTTATTTTTCGTTCGATATTTTGATGATATGTATGTTGTTGCTTCGTTTAGTGGTGTCGTGCGAACGTCGACTACATGATACTTCACCATCTTTGGGCCTAAGGGAAGGCGTTGTGGAGTAGTAATTAGATGATGGGTTGCTAGAGTGACAGAAGCTTAAACCCTAGTTTATGCGTTATTCCGTAAGGGGCTGATTTGGATCCATATGTTTCAGGCTATGGTTAGAGTTATCTTAATTCTTCTTTCATAGTTGCGGATGCTTGCAAGAGGGGGTAATCATAAGTGGGAGGCTTGTTCAAGTAAGAACAGCACCCAAGCACCGGTCCACCCACATATGAAATTATCAAAGTAGCGAACGCGAATCAAACACACATGATGAAAGTGACTAGATGAAATTCCCATGTGTCCTTGAGAACGCTTTGCTTATTATACGAGTTCGTTCCGGCTTGTCCTTTGCTACAAAAAGGATTGGGCCACCTTGCTGAACTTTATTATATTTGTTACTTGTTACTTGTTACGAATTATCTTGCTATCAAAACTACCTGTTACCACTACTTTCAGTACTTGCAGAGAATACCTTGCTAAAAACCGCATGTCATTTCCTTCTGCTCCTCGTTGGGTTCGACACTCTTACTTATCGAAAGGACTACGATTGATCCCCTATACTTGTGGGTCATCACCCGGACTTAAGGTACATTGCTCGTCCATTAGCCGACACTGTGATACCAGCTTTGGAATTGAACAACCAAGTGGTGTTGGCTTAACGTCATCCAACTCGTCTATGCATCGATTTTCATCCTCCTTTTCCGATGCTCTTGAATCGGCTATCCTGGAGAACTTTGAACCTGGCTTTATATTTCTGCAACCAAAATAATTATAGAATATACGTCTCATCTGAGACCAAATGTTAGCCAGGCATGAAATAAACAAAGCTGTCCATATGAATATAAAGTTTATCTGACATGATGGGAACAACCTTGGTTGCGATAAATTGTCACTCTTAGTCTCTATGAATGGTACCATATATTGACCAGCATGATTAGTGACAAGTTTATTTGTTACAAACAGATTACTCATCTCGATTGGTCTTTCAAAATTAATTTGAATCTTGCTAATGGGTGCATCAACTATATGATTTTGACCGAATCAGAAATTTAGTAAACTGTCTGCTAGGTGTACCTTTGTGAAGACGTTTGGACGACACGATGTTTGCACAACTGGAACAATACTTTGCTCCACTTCTGGATAATCCCCCAACGCTTCGTCTTCCTCTTCTGGATCTCGTGCCATGTCATTTGGATTTGCCGAGAAGTTTTCACTCAGACACTCTTCGTTAGCTGAATGCTCTTGTTCTTGATGTTCATCATTAACCGAACTTTGTTCGGCCATATAACTTTGCTCTTGATGCTCATCAATCTCTTTGGCACAGAACTCATAGGGCAGCATGTAAGCTCCCTCACATCCAGAAAAATCGAGCATGGCCAATTTGCTGTGTTTACCATTCCTTTGCTCGATGAAGCTTGCATCTTCTGCTTTGGTACACTCGGCATAACTGGATCGGCATTAGCTGGCGATGCACTCGGATGGCTCGATGCACTCGGCTGGAACGATCCACTCGGCCTTAACTGGCTCGATGCACTAGATATTGTCACTATGCACTCGGCCTTAACCATCTTAGTGCTCGATCCGGTTTCAACCGAATCCACCATTGTTTTGGCTTTAAACGAAACAATCGACTCGGCTGTAGACGACTTAGGCATATTTGTATTGGCTTCAACCGAATCAACAGTATTAGCCGAGCCAATCTTCTTTTGCTGATTTGCTTGCGAAGCTTCTTTTTTATCTTGCCATAACATCACAGAAGGGCCAACATGGTTGCTGCACAGAGGAAGGAACTTGACATATTCTTGCAAATCATCCTCTTCACGCTTCTTCTTGAGTGCTTTCATAAGCCTGGCGATATTCTGCGGGTAATTCCTCAAGAGTTGATGTGGTAAAATTGTCGGCGCTATTCTCTACAAGCTTTGGGTTGACCTTGTTCATACGGGTCATATATTTTTCTTTAAACTCGGCCCAACTTGGATAGGATTGCCCCCCAGCACTTTCAGACTTTTTCGGCAATGAATTGTTGCCGAAAGTTTGTACAGGGGGTGCATAATATGCTACATTGATAGGTGAAGACGTATGCACTGTTGTAGAATCATATTACATCTCGCCAATTCGATCAATTGGCAACACTTCGCCTTCTTGCAAAACCCTGGATCTTATTGCCTCATAATCAGGAACCAACCCCTTTTCATGTTGCTCAAGGCAAAGAGCTCTAATCTTCTTATTTTGGGCTAAACTTTTTAACGCAGCCAGAGCCACCTCATCTCCTGCAATATTAGGCACATACGCTCATGTAGAATCTCCATTCACTCGGCCATAACCATGAAAGTGAGCTGAGTTATGAATATTTTTAGTTGCATATGATGTTGAACAATTAATCTCATGAGGTGTAGTATATGATGACTGAGTATAACCGGCCAAATAGCTAATTGAAGCATGACTGATACCCTCATCCATCGGCATGTTTGGGGATGAACCCGCATATTGCGAGCTAGCTGCCGATGGATAAAATTGTGAGACGCCCTCATGTACATGAGGTGTCTTATATTGATCACTCGAACCCATCATGTTGTTCACCGGCATATTGAAAGGTGTTGCCGATGCACGAAAGTTCGGATCCATAAGTTGCATGTCACTATTATGTAAATTCCAAGCTTCTCCAACAGAATAACTAGTCGGCCTTTGCTCGTTAGGGCTAGCCGACATGACATGTCCATTGGAAGATCTAGCGACACGAACATAATGGCTATTTGCATCTACGTAAGGAGATTGATGATACATGTTTCCGTCGTAGATTGCAGCCACTTGATGACGCTCTCCTCGTAGCAAGAACAGGCCGGAGACCGTTCAAAGCTTCGATCCCCAGCGGAGTCGCCAAAAAGTGTGTTCGCACACGAACACGCCACTGTGTACCCTCGACGCCGGGGGTGATGCACCACAACTCATGTCGAAGGAGACCCACCGGAAGGGCGGTACGCAAGACAATCTGGTGGGCTCTTTTGTAGACCCGAAACCCCACACGCCAGGGAGGGACCCCGTCAGGGAGTGTGGCGGCTATGGGCTGCCCTAGGTCGACCTGATCACCCCTAGGACCTCATGGATCGCTGCCCTCCAAGATGAAGAACGAACGAAGAACGAGAAGAAGATACAAGTGAGAGGGATAAAAAGTAGATGAACACGAAAAAGTAGTAGATCGATTTGTTCAATTGTGTGTTGTTCAATCGGCCGTCACCCCCAACATATATAAGAGGCGGCTGGACTTTCCGTAAAAGCAAAGGACTTAACTAGGCTTTCCTTATAATAAAATTACATCAATTCACGTCCTAAAAGCCCTAATTCTATTCCAATTTGGATTTGACTCAGATCTGTCCAATATTCATGTCCTGCTCCTTGTTTTGGTCGTAGAAGTCGTATACTAACTCGGATGGAGACGAGTCGAACATCAAACTTGTTCGCCTCGACGAGGATAATAACGCAACATGGGCCAATTCTTCATACAAGGCCGTCTTGATGATTTCACGGGCCCATCTTTAACTATAGGTCGGATTCGGCAGGTGGTAAACTGGGCTGTCCGTGCCTTGCCATGATTCTGTAGGTCACACACTACCTCTGATCACGATGACTCCAAAGCAAAGTTGTCCGTTTCGACGATACGCACAACTTCCATGTAGAACACTTTTTCATCCAAGGCCGTCTAAATAATCTTTTCAGCCCATCTTCAACTTCTGGTCGCCGGCAAGCCTTCGATGCCGGCAAGCTTTTCACTTGGCCGGCAAGATTTCATGCCGGCAAGCTTTCCACACCGGCAAGCTCTTCACGTCGGCAAGCTCTTCACGCCGGCAAGCTTTTCACTCCGGCAATCTTTTCACTCGGCCGTCAAGCTTTTTGTCGGCAAGCTTCATTCAGCCAGCAAAGGCCGAATAACTCACGCGACCCATCAGACACCACCTAGGTGGGTGTCTGGTCCCTCGCGTCACATTTTCACTCAGGGCCGGTCCGCAGAGTGTTGCCTCTAACTTTTGCATACGAACTCGGATTGGGACGATTTTTATATCAAAATCGACCGTTTCGACGAGACGAAGATAATTCATGTAGAAAGTTTTCTCATATGAGGCCGTCTTGAAGGTGCAATTGGCTGAACAGTACTCAGAGATCCAAAATCTTAGTACTTCAAACATAGTTTCGGCCTTTTAGATGAGATCGGATGCTGATGACCCAAACATCAAAGTTTCTCATTTAGATGATACTAAACTTTCTCGTATTGAGAACTTTTCCATTTGAGGCCATCTTAATCAAGTTTTGACCATGCCCAAATCTGGTGTCAACAAAGCACAAGAGTAAGGAGTTCATCATCAACACACCATCTATTACCTTTTGGAGAGTGGTGTCTCCTAGATTGGTTAGGTGTCACTTGGGAGCCTCCAAGATCATGTGGAGTTGAACCAAGGAGTTTGTAAGGGCAAGGAGATTGCCTACTTCATGATGATCTACCTCGAGTGAGGCTAGTCCTTCGTGGACGGAAGCCATGGTGGAATAGGCAAGGTTGCTTCTTCGTGGACCCTTTGTGGGTGGAGCCCTCCGTGGACTCGTGCAACCATTACCCTTCGTGGGTTGAAGTCTCTATCAACGTGGACGTACGATAGCACCACCTATCGGAACCACGCTAAAAACCATCATGTCCTCATTGCGTTTGATCTTCTTTTCTCTACCCCATTACTTTCCACAAAATTGCATGCTTTACTATTTCCGCTGCTCTATCTCTAGATATGCATGTGTAGGAAGCCTTGGTGATATCTTAACTAGTGCTAAAATCTGCCTAAATTCCAAGAGAATTAAAAACTGCACCTTTAATTGGTTAAGAGTCTATTCACCCCCCTCTAGACCTATATTCTCGACCCTACACTATGACTTAGTCTTCAAAAAATAATGTTTGTTATAGTAATAATATACTTACTGGACTAGAGGGAATGATTAAAAAATTGCTACCCAAAAATAAATTAACAAGAGCTTCAGTTATAATTTGACAATCTAGGTCACCCAACTTTATGAGAAACAAGATGAAAAGGAAGAAGGTCACCCCACTTTAGAATATGAATATTCCTTCAAAAGTGAGGATGAGAAAACGTGGAAACTGCAAAAAACACTATGCCTAGCTAAAAGGCATTAAATAAAAATGGCTTATGGGAGGCAACCAAAAATTTATATTTTATGGGACCCTCTACATCGTATGTATCAGCCGAAAGCTCTTCAGACGTCACAGCTCAGAGATGCGGGCTGATTGCTGGGGTGGGCTGGTTACGTCACTAGTGTATTCAGTGTCGCGCCTGGGCCCCGACCAGTCACGCAACATGCAGGAGTGCAAAGGGCGATGGCCCAAGACCCCTTCGCACTTAGGATTTAGACCGGCGTGCTGACCTCTCTGCTGAGCCTATGTAGGACTGCGTCATGTTGATCACCCGAGGCCGGGCATTACCCAGCAAGTGTGTCCGGCCAGATGTGATCGAGCGTGTTGGGTAACAGTAGTGCACCCCTGCAGGGAAGTTATCTATTCGAATAGCTGTGTCCACGGTAACAGGACGCTCGGAGTTGTATCCTGATCTGCTACAACTACAAATGGATACTGATTCAATGATAAACTGATACTACTGCTCTCGGGATCACTTTTTCGCAGGGTAGTCGAGAAAGGATCTCAGGGCATTACTAAAATATAACTGCTATTATGTGTTACTATACTCTACTCTCTTCTGATGCTGCAAGAAATGCTTCAAGATACTAGTCTTCGATAGGCTAGGCCTCTCCCCCCTCTGTTCCGGCATTTCTGCAGTTTAGTCCAAAGATATAGCCTCATTCCTTTGACACCGATGCATATTTAGTATAGTTCTGATGTCAGTCTTGCGAGTACTTTGGATGAGTACTCACGGTTTCTTTGCTATTTCTTTTCCCCATACCCGCTTACTATAATCAGACGATGGAGTCCCGAAGCCAGACACCACCGCAGGAGACTGCTACCAGGAGAGCCCCGGAGGCACATACTACTTGGTTGAGCCAGCCGACCAGGAGTAGTTCGGAGGCCCTAGGCAGGAGACCTTCGCCTTTTCGATCAGTGTCGTTGTTTGTGCTAGCCTTCTTAAGGCAAACTTGACTAACTATGTTTGTACCCAGATAATGTTTGTTTGTATGACTTATGTATTCGGGTCCTCGTGACCCCTGGTTTGTAATATGAAGATTTATGTTTAAATTTTGAGTTTAGAGTTGTGTTGTGATATCTTCCCGTGAGTCTCTGATCTCGAGCGTGCATGTTTGCGTGTATGATTAGTGCACGGTCGAGCAGGGGCGTCACAAGTTGGTATCAGAGCCAACTGCCTATAGGAAGCCCCTTCCAATTCCTTGGTCGATGTTGAGTCTAGTCTTTGAAAACTATGATTTACTAACATGGCTGTGTGGCTTACGGGCCCACGTCGCCAATGGGTGGTATTAGGATCTTTTATTCCTCTTCTTACTCTGGGATTCTACTCTCTCTTCTATTCAGGTTAAAATTTTACTAACTCTGACTCTAGGTTCCCGTGATCACGTCCACCCGGAGCTTTGATTATCTGCAAATTACTTTCTTGAATGCACGATGCAAGAATTCACTCACTGTCATTTGACAATCTTGAATTTCCTCTGTTTCAGATGGATCGCTTGTTTCCGCCACGCCCTGCGACGCAGCTTGTACTGCGGACTTGGGCTCGTGATGCGACTGGTTTTCCAGCTATCCTGATCGCCCTCCTGACCAGATTGGGCTACCGCTGGTACCCCGAGTACATGGTTTACGAGGATTACCGCGAGTTCAACCAGGAGCTATACCATGCCGATGTTTGTATCTTTGATCAGCGAAACGACTCCATCACTGAGTTGCACACTTTTCACGATATCGGCGTGACGATTGATATGGCAGTCCATGACGTTGCCCATTCTGCTATCGCATGTCTTCATGGTGAGCATAGTCGCTTGTATGACTCCGAGTTCCGATACATCCCGTATGCCCCTGCTGGAGATGATACCGGATACTACACAGCTATCTGTGCCCCTTACGAGCGACGTCGATACGACCCGCAAGTTTTGATTCAGTGCACTCAGGCTCTGGATCACACTGCCCGGACTCCTGCCATCGAGTTGTTTGCCACTCGAGCACGTCTCTACAATGCTATGAAAAAGTTGCTGCCAGTTGTTCGTGCAAGGATACATCCAGAGTACATCCTTTACCCGCGCAGGACTCAGATGCCTACAGGTATTGATTGGCCTGCTGTTGGAGGTCACACACCCGCACTTGGACCTCTTCTTCCAGTTTGAGATCGGGTTCTGCATCAGAGTGCTCACGGAGCGCAGGACCTTCCTGCCATGGACACTCATCGTCCGCACCTGCAGTTACCTGGTTTCAGTGGTTTTCCCCGACGTTGATGTAGCCTTTGCTATGTCTCGTTGTTGTATTCCTCACCGCATGCATGCGCGCCGCCTAGTATGTCTAGCTGTTTAAATTTCCGAACTTATGTTGTCCGTGTGTAATCGACTCTGTGTATGGATCTGTATGTCTTAATTGACTACTGTTATGTATCTATTGCACTACTTATTCATTGTCGTGTTACATCATGATTGTCTCTAAGACACTTGCAGTTGTTTTTACTAAACTACCCCCTGTTAATATAGTTGTGATATCTTCCCGTGAGTCTCTGATCTCGAGCGTGCATGTTTGCGTGTATGATTAGTGCACGGTCGAGCAGGGGCGTCACATATTTGCTTCTACTTTGTGTCAATAAAGTTGTTACCTACACTAGAAACATTGATTTTATGTTTTTATTAAATAAAGTGTCTGCGTTTAGCATGTTAAGGTTGCAAATGTATGTATTGTTGTGCTGAAACCAAAAGTTTTTGTTGTTGTTTAACTTTTTGATAATTAACAGAGCATGTAAAAATTGTGAAATTTTACACAACACACATATATAAGTTCTCTATTAAGTGTTAATTTTGTAGAAGTTCTTGAGTTATAGAAGTATGAATTGCATTTACATCTTACAGACTACTCTAGTTAGCATATTGTTGTTATAGTTGTCTTTAACTGCTTATGTTTGCATTTTATTGTTTCAATAGTGGTGTAGGAATAAACTGTGTGAGCATGCAGTAGCTAATGATTGATAACCCACAAGTATAGGGGATCACGATAGTCTCCGAGGTTAGTATTTCATCTAAATTTGTTGATTCGACACAAGGGGGGCCAAAGAATATTTATGAGCCTTAGCAGTTGAGTTATCAATTGAACCACACCTGGGATATAATATCTCTGCGGCAAATTGTTTAGTAGCACAGTAGTTTGATAGTTTTGATAGTTTTAGTAATAGTAGCAATAGCAACAGGAACAGTAACAGAAGCAGTTTGTGATGATTGTAACAGCGGCAACAGTAGTAACTTAGCAAAGATCAATATGAGAAAAGCGTAGACATTGGATTAGCGATGGATATTTGTGTTGGATGACATTCATCATGTAGCAGTCACAACCTAGAGCGATACACAATAGCCCCAATTCATCAATGTAATATAGGCATATATTCCGCATATAGTCATACGTGCTTATAGCAAGAACTTGCATGACATCTTTTGTCCTACCCTCCCGTGGCAGCGGGGTCCATAAGGAAACTAAGGGATATTAAGGCCTCCTTTTAATAGAGAACCGGAACAAAGCATTAACACATGGTGAATACATGAACTCTGATACGTCTCTGTCGTATCTATAATTTTTGATTGTTTCATGCCAATATTCTACCACTTTCACATATTTTTGGCAACATTTTATATTATTTTTGGGACTAACATATTGATCCAGTGCCCAGTGCCAATTCCTGTTTGTTGCATGTTTTTTGTTTCGCAGAATATCCATATAAAAAACGAAGTCCAAATGCAAGAAAATTTTATGGAGAATTATTTTGGAATATATGTGATTTTTGGGAGGTGGAATCAACGCAAGGCGGTGCTCGTGGGCCCCACGAGGCACCAGGGCGCGCCAAGGGGGCCCGGCGCGCCGTGGTGCCTCGTGAGGCCCTCGTAGGTCGGTTGGTGCTCTTCTTCGGGCACAAGGAAGCTAATATCCGGAAAAAAATCGTGTTAAAATTTCAGTGCAATCGGAGTTACGGATCTCCGGAAATTTAAGAAACGGTGAAAGGCCAGAAAACAGGAACGCGAAATAGAAGAGAACAGAGAGAGAGATCCAATCTAGGAGGGGCTCCTGCCCCTCCACCGCCATGGCAGCCATGGACCAGAGGGGGAACTCTCCTCCCATCTAGGGGGGAGGCCAAGCAAGAAGAAGAAGGGGGGGGCTCTCTCCCCCTCTCTCCCGGTGGCGCCGGAACGCCACCGGGGCAATCATCGTGACGGCGATCTACACCAACAACTTCGCCGCTGTCAACACCAACTCTCTCCCCCTCTATGCAGCGGTGTAACCTCTCTTTTCCCGCTGTAATTCTCTACTTAAAAATGGTGCTTAATGCTACATATTATTATCCAATGATTTGTGGCCATCCTATGATGTTTGAGTAGATTCGTTTTGTCCTGTGGGTTGATTGATGATCGTGATTGGTTTGAGTTGTATGTTTTATTTTGGTGTTGTCCTATGGTGCCCTCCGTGTCGCGCAAGCGTGAGGGATTCCCGCTGTAGGGTGTTGCAATACGTTCATGATTCTCTTATAGTGGGTGGCGTGAGTGACTGAAACACATACCCGAGTAAGGGGGTTCTTGCGTATGGGAGTAAAGAGGACTTGATACTTAATGCTATGGTTGGGTTTTACCTTAATGATCTTTGGTAGTTGCGGATGCTTGTTAGATTTCCAATCATAAGTGCATATGATCCAAGTACAGAAAGTATGTTAGCTCATGCCTCTCCCTCATATAAAATTGCAACAATGATTACCGGTCTAGTTATCGATTGCCTAGGGACAAATCATTCTCTTGTGTTACAAAAGCTTTCTACTAAACAACTAACTTTTATTATCTTGCAAATTACTCATAGTTTTATTCTCGTTAAGTACTTCTAGTTTTATTCTTGCAAACCTATCCTATCACCTACAAAATAGTTTCATACTTGTTCTAGGTACAACGAACGTAAGTGCGCGTCGAGTTGTATCGGTGGTTGATAGAACTTGAAGGGAATATTAATTCTACCTTTAGCTCCTTGTTGGGTTCGACACTCTTATTTATCGAAAAAGCTACAATTGATCCCCTATACTTGTGGGTTATCAAAATCCTCGAATTACAGTCATCCCCGGAGAGTATCCCAACTACTGTCACTTTGGGGTCTACGGATCAGAACAATAACCAGTGCATACAACTAGAAGATAGGATCAAGAACTCAAATATATTCATGAAAACATAGAGGGTTCAGATCTGAAATCATGGCACTCGGGCCCTAGTGACAAGCATTAAGCATAGCAAAGTCATAGCAACATCAATCTCAGAACATAGTGGATACTAGGGATCAAGCCCTAACAAATTGACTCGATTACATGACAAATCTCATCCAACTCCATCACCGTCCAGCAAGCCTACAGAGGAATTACTCACTCTTGGTGGTGAGTGTCATGGAATTGTTGATGAAGAACGGTTGACGATGACGACGGCGACGAATTCCCCTCTCCGGAGCCCCGAACGGACTCCAGATCAGCCCTCCCGATGAAGAACAGGAGGTGGCGGCGGCTCCGTATCGCAAAACGTGATGAAACTTTCTCTCTGATTTTTTTCTCTACGAGACGGTACTTATAGAGTTGGAGTTAGGGCAAACGAAGGCCCGTGGGACCCACAAGCTCACAGGGCGCGCCCTAGGGGGGGCACCCCCTGAGCTCGTGACTCTCTGGTGGCCCCCCTCCAGTAGTTCTCTTTGTCAATAATTTTTATATATTCTGGAAATAATCTCCGTAAATTTCTAGCCCAATCCGAGAACTTTTATTTGTGCACAAAAATAACACCATGGTAGTTCTGCTGAAAACAACGTCAGTCCGGGTTAGTTTCATTCAAATCATGCAAATTAGAGTCCAAAACAAGAGCAAAAGTGTTTGGAAAATTAGATACGTTTGGGACATATCAACTCCCCCAAGCTTAACTCATTGCTTGTCCTCAAGCAATTCAGTTGACAAATTGAAAGTGATAAAGAAAAACTTTTACAAACTCTTTTGTTCTCGTTGTTGTATATATGCTTAACTAGTGTTCAAGTTTTCAACAAAGATTATGAACTAACTATATGAATGATAACACTTAGGTCTCACATTTACTCATGACAATAACATAACCAACTAGTGAGCAATAATAAGATATCTCAGATGTCAACAATTTTTCAAAACAATCATGATACAATATAATAACATGGTATCTCGCTAGCCCTTTCTGAGACCGCAAAACATAAATGCAGAGCACCTCTGAAGTTCAAGCAGCGACTAAACATTGTAATTCAGGGTAGAAGAGATCCAGTGATGGTCACATCCAACATTAACTAGACTCAATGCATGTTAAACTAAGAACGACAATAGCGCTCTCAAAGTTGGTGCTTGAATGAGGAGGTGATGACTCAACAATGAAAGTAAATAACATGAAAGTAAATAGATAGGCCCTTCACAGAGGGAAGCAGAGATTTGCAGAGGTGCCAGAGCTCGAAGCTTAAAACATAGATGAATACATTTTGAGAGGTGTGCTTTTCCTGTCAACGTCACGACAAAGGATTTCAATATCTTCCATGCTAAACACATTATTGGTGGTTCCCATGCGGAAAGGTAAAGTTTACTCCCCCTCAACCATACAAACACAAGCCATGGCTAGCCGAATTCACGGGTGCCCTCCAAACAATCAACTTTCTGGGGGAGCTTGTTTTATTATATTTTTTCTTTATTTTTAATTACAGGGATGGGCATCCCGATTACCAGCCTCTCTCGTGCAATGACAAGTGAATAAACACCCATCATGAGAGTAACCCACTTAGCATGGAAGATATTGACTGCCCCGTCGCTCCATGAGCGGTACAGGCACACAAAACAGATGTTTGTTTGAATGATTAGAGGTGGCACATGCAAATTTACTTGGAACGACAGAGTAATACCGCATATAGGTAGATATGGTGGACTCATCTGGAACAACTTTGGATTCAAGGATTTCAGATGCACAAGCAGTATTCCCACTTAGTACAGGCAAAGGCTAGCAAATAGATTGAGAAGCAACCAACTAGGGAGCGACAACGGTCATAATCATGCATTTTGAATATTTAACATTGGATACGAGCATGAGTAGGTGCTACTTGTGAGCTGCGTTGGGATTTTCCTCGAAGAGGAGAGGAGATGCAGTACAGTAGAGATAAGTATTTCCCTCAGTGAGAACCAAGGTTATCGAACCAGTAGGAGAATCACGCAAAGCCTCGTGAATAGCACCTGCACACACAAAAGCAAATACTCTTGCAAGGATTAAATCCTGTAGTGGTAGATACATAAATTGAAAATCAAAATAAAATAAATAAAATTACAGCAAATATATTTTGTATTTTTATATATTATTTAAGTAGACCCGGGGGCCATAGTTTTCACTACAGGCTTCTCTCTCGAACACATAGCATACAGTGGGTAAAAATTTACTGTTGCGCAATTGATAGAAAAGCGCAGAGTTATGACGATATTCAAGGCAATGATCATGTATATAGGCATCACGTCCGAGACAAGTAGACTGACTCCTTCTTGCATCTACTACTATTACTCCACCCATCGACTGCTATCCAGCATACATCTAGGGTATTAAGTTAATAAAAACAGAGTAATGCCTTAAGCAAGATGACATGATGTAGACAAAGTAAACTCAACTAATATGAATAAACCCCATCGTTTTATCCTTACTGGCAACAATACAAATACGTGTCTTGTCCCTTTCTGTCACTAGGATATAGAGCACCGCAAGATTGAACCCATCACAAAGCACCTCTCCCACTGAAGATAAATAAATCTAGTTGGCCAAACCAAACGGATATATCGAAGATAAATACAAAGCTATAACAATCATGCATAATAAAGTTCAGAAAAGACTCAATTACTTCTCATGAACATTCAAATCATAAACCCACAATTCATTGGATCCCAACAAACACACCGCAAAATAAGAATACATCGAATAGAACTCCAAGAACACCGAGGAGCATTGTATTGAAGATAAAAGAGAGAGAAGAAGCCATCTAGCTACTAGCTATGGACCCATAGGTCTATGGTGAACTACTCACGCATCATCGGTAGGGCAGCAAGGTTGATATAGAAGCCTTCCGTGATTGATTCACCCTCTGGCAGAGTACCGGAAAAGGCCTCCAGATGGGATCACCGAAGAACAGAAGCTTGCAGCGGTGGAAAAGTTATTTCGGGTGGCTCTCTGTTGGTTTCCCAATATTTGAGAATTTATAGAAGTGGAATTAGGTCAGACGGAGCCACATGGGGCCCACAAGGTAATAGGGTGCGCCATGATACGTCTCCAACGTATCTATAATTTTTGATTGTTCCATGCTATTTTAGTATCAATCATGGATGTTTTATATGCAATTATATGCCATTATATATCATTTTTTGGGACTAACCTATTAACCTAGTGCCCAGTGCCAGTTGCTGTTTTTTGCTTGTTTTTGCCTTTTCAGAAAATCATTATCAAATGGAGTCCAAACGAAGAAAAAACTTTGGATTAATTTTTTCTGGACCACAAGGGACCCTTGAAGCTTCAGGAGAAGACCAAACGAGCCACGAGGGAGCGACAAGCTCGGGAGGCGCGCCCCCCAGGCTTGTGGGCCCCTCGTGGCACATCTTGACCTAATTCCAATGCTATAAATTCCCAAATATTCCCAATATACGAGAGAGACAGAAGAGAAAACCTTTCCGCTGTCGCAAGCCTCTGTTCTTTCGTGATCCCATCTGGAGGCCTTTTCCGGTACTCTGCCGGAAGGGGAATCGATCACGGAGGGCTTCTTCATCAACCTTGCTGCCCTTCCAATGATGTGTGAGTAGTTTACCACAGACCTACGGGTCAATAGCTAGTAGCTAGATGGCTTCTTCTCTCTCTTTGATCTTCAATACCATGTTCTCCTCGATGTTCTTGGAGTTCTATCCGATGTAATCTTCTTTTGCGGTGTGTTTGTTGGGATTCGATGAATTGTGAGTTTATGATCAGATTATTCATGAGAAATATTGGAGTCTTCTCTGAACTCTTTTATGCATGATTGATACGTCTCCAATATATCTATAATTTTTTATTGTTCCATGCTATTATAGTATCAATCTTGGATGTTTTATATACATTTACAAGCAATTATATTTCATTTTTTGGGACTAACCTATTAACTTAGTGCCCAGTGCCAGTTGCTGTTTTTTGCTTGTTTTTGGTTTTCCAGAATATCAGTACCAAACGAAGTCCAAATGCCACGAAACTTTTTGGAGATTTTTTTCTGGACATAAGAGACACTAGAAGCTTTGGGAGGGGACGAGAAGATGAAGCAGTGGCCCATGAGGCACCACGGCGCGCCCTAGGGGGGCGCGCCCTAGTACCTCGTGGGGCCCACAATGCTCCGTTTGACCTAATTCCACCTCTATAAATTCTCTAAAATCGGGAAACCAACAGAGGAGTCCACGAAATACCTTTTCTGCCACCGCAAGTTCCTGTTCTCGAGAGATCCCATCTGGAGGTCTTTTCCGGCACTCCGCCGGAGGGGAATTCGATCACGGAGGGGCTCTACATCATCCTTGCTGCCCTTCCGATGATGCGTGAGTAGTTTACCACAAACCTTCGTGTCCATAGTTAGTAGCTAGATGGCTTCTTCTCTCTTTTTGATCTTCAATACAATGTTCTCCTCGATGTTCTTGGAGTTCTATCCGATGTAATCACTTTTTGCGGTGTGTTTGTTGGGATCTGATGAATTGTGAGTTAATGATCAGATTATCCATGAATATTATTTGAGTTTTCGCTGAACTCTTTTATGCATGATTGTTATAGCTTCGTATTTCTCTCCGATCTATTGATTTGGTTTGGCCAACTAGATTGATTTATCTTGCAATGGGAGAGGTGCTTTGTAATGGGTTCGATCTTGCGGTGCTCAATCCCAGTGACAGAAGGGGACATGGCACATATGTATTGTTGCTATTAAGGGTAAAAAGATGGGGTTTATTCATGCATGAGTTTACTTTGTCTACATCATGTCATCTTGCTTAAGGCGTTAGTCCGTTCTTTATGAACTTAATACTCTAGATGCATGCTGGACAGCGGTCGATGTGTGGAGTAATAGTAGTAGATGCAGGCAGGAGTCGGTCTACTTGTCTCGGACGTGATGCCTATATACATGATCATTGCCTTGGATATCATCATGATTATTTGCTTTTCTATCAATTGCCCAACAGTAATTTGTTTACCCACCGTATGCTATTTTCAAGAGAGAAGCCTCTAGTGAAAACTATGGCCCCCGGGTCTACCTTTATCATATATTAAAAATCCTAAAAATACCTTGCTGCAATTTTACTTTATTTATTTTATTTTGTATTTTTGTTTGATCTATCTATCTATCACCATACAATTTAATCTTGCAATTAACCGCCAAGGGATTGACAACCCCTTGTTTGCGTTGGGTGCGAGGATTTGTTGTTTTGTGTGCAGGTACTGCTAATGAGTTGTTGCGTGATTCTCCTAATGGATTGATAACCTTGGTTTCATTACTGAGGGAAATTCTTATCTCTACTGTACTGCATCATCCTCTCCTCTTCGGGGAATAACCAACGCAGATCACAAGTAGCAGGAAGAATTTCTGGCGCCGTTGCCAGGGAGACATCATCAACATCTATCAAGTACCTACGCATAAAACTTTCATCTCCTTGCATTTATTTTATTTGCCTTTGCCTCTCGTTTTCATCTCCCCCACTTCTAATTTTTTTTACAAAAATACAAAAATATTTTCCGTTTGCCTTTTTCTTGTTTGCTTTTTTGCTTGCTTGTTATCTTGTTTGCGTAGCCACGATGTCTCAAGAGAATACAAAATTATGTGATTTTTCCAATACTAATAATAATGATTTCATTAGTACTCCGATTGCTCCTCCCGCCGCTTGTGCGGAGACTTGTGATATTAATGCCGCTTTGTTAAATCTTGTCATGAAAGAACAATTTTCTGGTAGTCCTAATGAAGATGCTGCATCCCCTCTTAACACTTTCGTAGAATTGTGTGATATGCAAAAGAAAAAATATGTGGATAATGATATTGTGAAATTAAAATTATTCCCATTGTCATTGCGGGATCGTGCAAAAATTTGGTTTTCATATTTGCCATGAAATAGTATTGATTCTTGGGATAGGTGTAAAGATGCTTTCATTACCAAGTATTTTCCTCCCGTGAAAATTATTTCCCTTAGAAATCAAATTATGAATTTTAAGCAACTTGATCATGAACATGTTGCCCAATCTTGGGAAAGGATGAAATTAATGATAAGAAATTGCCCTACTCATGGTTTGAATTTGTGGATGATCATACAAAAAATTTATGCGGGATTAAATTTTGCTCCTAGAAATCTTTTAGACTGCGCCGCGGGTGGTACTTTTATGGAGATTACTTTGGGAGAAGCTACTAAATTTCTTGATAATACTATGGCAAATCATTCATAATGGCATACTGAAAGAGTTCCTACTAGTAAAAAAGTGAATTCTGTTGAAGAAATTATCACTTTGAGTGATAAAGTTGATGCGCTTATGAAATTGGTTTCTAGCAAAAATACTTCTATTGATCCTAATGATGTGCCTTTATCCACCTTGATTTAGCAAAATAATGATCCCGTAGATGTGAATTTTGTCTCGCGAAACAATTTTAATAGTAATGCTTATAGAGGTAATTTTAATCCTAGGCCATTTCCTGGAAATTCCTCTAATAATTATGGCAATCCCTATGGTAATTCTTATAATAATAATAATAGGATGCCCTTTGATCTTGAGAGTAATATTAAAGAATTTATTAATGTGCAAAAAGTTTTCAACACTACGATAGAAGAAAAATTGAGTAAACTTGATGAAATGTCTAGGAGCATTGATAGAATTATTCATGATGTGGAAAATCTTAAGACTAAAATTTTGCCACCCAAAATAGATATTAATGAATCAATTAAAGCTTTATATGTCTCCATGGATGAGAGTAAGAAAAGAACCGTTATGCTAAGAGCTAAACGAGAATTTTTAGAAAAAGCGATTCCTCCCGGTTTCTATCGTAGTAATGATGAGGATATTAAAATGATTGGTGTTTCATCTATTGATTCCTTGTTTAGCAATATAAAACTTGATGCAAAGGGGACTGAAGAAGAGTCAACTTTAGCTAGAAGGCGTCCCCATAATTCGGAGGGTGAAAATCTTGATGAAAAAAATGATAAAAGTGGGCTTGGAGAGGTAAAAACTTTAACTAGCGAGATGCCCACTCTCTTGGATTACAGAGACTTTAATTATGATAGTTGTTCTTTGATTGAGTGTATTTCTTTGTTACAATCCATGCTAAATTCACCCAACGCCTATGAACAAAATAAGGCTTTTACTAAACACATCGTAGAAGCAATGATGAAAGCGTTAGAAGAAAAGCTAGAACTAGAAATTTCAATTCCTAGAAAATTATATGATGAGTGGGAACCCACCATTAAAGTCAAAATTAAAAATTATGAGTGCAATGCTTTATGTGATTTGGGTGCTAGCGTTTCCACAATTCCAAAATCTCTATGTGTCGTGCTAGGATTTACTAATATAGATGAATGTTCTCTTAATTTGCACTTGGCGGATTCTACTATTAAAAAGCCTTTGGGTAGAATTAATGATGTGCTTATTCTTGCAAATAGAAATTATGTGCCCGTGGACTTTATTGTTCTTGACATTGAATGCAATCCTTCTTGCCCAATAATACTTGGTAGGCCTTTTCTTCGAACAATTGGTGCAATTATTGATATGAAAGAGGGTAATATAAGATTTCAATTTCTATTAAAGAAAGGGATGGAACACTTCCCTAGGAAAAGAATTAAAGCACCGTATGAATCCATTATGAGGGCCACTTATGGAATCAACTTGAAGGATGACAATACTTGAAACTATACATTATGCCTAGCTAGGGGCATAAAACAATAGCGCTTGTTGGGAGGCAACCCAATGAATAAAATAATTTTTTCTTTTTTATTCCTGTTCTTGAGTGTGCACACAATTATGCTACTGTTATGATTGTGTTTTCATGTTTTAATTAGTTTTTGTGCCAAGTAAAGCCTTTGGGATGATTTGGAAGATAGTATAATTGATGCTGTTTGGAAAACAGAAAGTTTTGCGTCCAGTGCTGGAATTTTAGTTCTGTACTGGAGGGCCAGCAAAATATGAATTTTTACACAATATTGGTATATGAATTTCCCACGTTTTCCTAATTTTTTAGAATTTTTGGAGTTACAGAAGTATGGCTTTTAAATAGATCTTTACAGACTGTTCAGTTTTAGACAGATTCTGTTTTTGTTGCATAGTTTGCTTATTTTGATGAATCTATGGATTGTATCAGGGGGTATAAGCCATGGAGAAGTTGGAGTATAGTAGCATTATGCCACTATTAAATGTGAATCAATTTACTACAGTACTTAGAGTTAAGGATTTATTTGTTATACTAACGGATCTCACAAAGGTTTTGTTGAGTTTTGTGTGATTGAAGTTTTCAAGTTTTGGGTGAGATCACGATGGATGAAGGAATAAGGAGTGGCAAGAGCCTAAGCTTGGGGATGCCCAAGGCACCCCAAGGTAATATTCAAGGAAGACTCAAGCAACTAAGCTTGGGGATGCCCCGGAAGGCATCCCCTCTTTCTTCTACCAACTATCGGTAATTTTACTTGGAGCTATATTTTTATTCGTCACATATCACGAGTTTTGCTTGGAGCATCATGTATTATATGAGTCTTTGCTTTGTTTGCTTTTTAGTTTGTCAAAATCATCTTTGCTGGACACACCTAGTTGAGAGAGCCACACGTTTATCATGATTTGTTAGAATACTCTATGTGCTTCACTTATATCATTTGAGCTAGGCAGTTGCTCTAGTGCTTCACTTAAATCCTTTTGAGCACGGTGGTGGCCATATTTTGAAGAAATATTTGAACTCTCATGCTTCACTTATATTATTTTGAGAGTTGATAAGATTAAATTTTGAAGAAATATTTGCACTCTCATGCTTCACTTATATCTTTTTGAGAGTTGATAATAGTAATGGTAATTTGCACAAGATATGAATTTGGTCCCAAAGTGATGAATATTCAAGAGGGATATAATAAAAACTGTCATATAGATCATTGTATATGATAAGTTTGATTCCTTGCAATAGTTTTGCGATATGGAGATGATAATATGTGAGTCATGTTAGTGAGTAATTGTGATTTAGTAAGAATATTGGTGTTAAGGTTTGTGATCCCCTATGCATGCACATAAAGTCAATAGTTATGCAACGAAATTATATCCTACTTATGGTGCATTATTCAGTGTTAGTTATGTTCAATGCATGTTTATGACCATTTTCGCTTTTTGGTTGGTTGCTTCTCAATCTATTTGCTAGCCTTCATTTGTACAAAGCGGGAATACTGCTTGTGCATCCAACTCCTTAAACCTAAAGTTGTGCCAAATGAGTCTACCATACCTACCTATATGCGGTATTTCCATGCCGTTCCAAGTAAATTTGCATGTGCCAACTCTAAATTTTCAAAATAATTTTCCATTTTGTGTGCCCGTACCGCTCATGAAGCGGCAGGGGGTGGCCAATATTTTCCATGCTAGGTGTGTTATTCTCACGATGAGTGTTTATTCACTTGTCATTGCACGAGAGAGTGGCAGGTAATAGGGATGCCCAGTCCTGAAATGCAAAAAAAATTAATATGATAATAATAAATTCCTTGGAAAGTGTTGGTATGGAAGGCACCCGTGGATACGGCTAGCCATGGATTGTGAAAGAATGGTGGAAAGGAAATAAACTTTATTTTTTGTTTGGGAACCGCCTATAATATGTCTAGCATGGAAGATATTGGGAATTCTCGGTCGTTTTCGTTGACAGGAAAAGCATGCCTCTCAAAATAATTTTATCTCTCTAATTTAAGCTTTGAGCTCTGGCACCTCTACAAATCTCTGCTTCCCTCTGCGAAGGGCCTATCTATTTACTTTTATGCAATTTTTATTTTTATTTTGAGTCTCCATCTTCTCTTACAAAGCACTAACTAGAGAGCACTATTGTCATACTTGTGCATTGTGTGTAGCTAATATTGAGTGTGTTTCATGAATGGATCAATGATTGAGCATAATGGGCTAGGGATAACTTTCTTTAGCATTGATATTTTGAAAGACATGGTTGCTTGTTAGTATGCTTGAGTATTTATGTCTTCATGTCAAACTATAGACTATTGCTTTGAATCATTCAAGTCCAAATGTCCATGCTACAAAAGAAAAGAATATATGATGAATATGATAGGTAGCATTCCACATCAAAAATTCTGTTTTTATCATTTATCTACTCGAGGACGAGCAGGAATTAAGCGTGGGGATGTTTGATACGTCTCTAACATATCTATAATTTTTTATTGTTCCATGCTATTATAGTATCAATCTTGGATGTTTTATATACATTTACAAGCAATTATATATCTTTTTTTGGGACTAACCTATTAACTTAGTGCCCAGTGCCAGTTGCTGTTTTTTGCCTGTTTTTGGTTTTCCAGAATATCAGTACCAAACGAAGTCCAAATGCCACGAAACTTTTTAGAGATTTTTTTCTTGACATAAGAGACACTAGAAACTTCGGGAAGCGAGGAGAAGATGAAGCAGTGGCCCACGAGGCACCACGGCGCGCCCCAGGGGGGCGCGCCCTGGTACCTCATGGGGCCCACAAGGCTCTGTTTGACCTAATTCCACCTCTATAAATTCTCTAAAATTGGGAAACCAACAAATGAGTCCACGAAATACTTTTTCCGCCGCCGCAACTTCCTGTTCTCGAGAGATCCCATCTGGAGGCCTTTTCCGGCACTCCGCCGGAGGGGGATTCAATCATGGAGGGGCTCTACATCATCCTTGCTGCCCTTCCGATGATGCGTGAGTAGTTTACCACAGACCTTCGGGTCCAAAGTTAGTAGCTAGATGGCTTCTTCTCTCTTTTTGATCTTCAATACAATGTTCTCCTCGATGTTCTTGGAGTTCTATCCGATGTAATCACTTTTTGCGGTGTGTTTGTTGGGATCCGATGAATTGTGAGTTTATGATCAGATTATCCATGAATATTATTTGAGTTTTCTCTGAACTCTTTTATGCATGATTGTTATAGCTTCATATTTCTCTCCGATATATTGATTTGGTTTGGCTAACTAGATTGATTTATCTTGCAATGGGAGAGGTGCTTTGTAATGGGTTCGATCTTGCGGTGCTCAATCCCAGTGACAGAAGGGGACATGACACGTATGTATCGTTGCTATTAAGGGTACAAAGATGGGGTTTATTCATGCGTGAGTTTAGTTTATCTACATCATGTCATCTTGCTTAAGGCGTTACTCCGTTCTTTATGAATTTAATACTCTAGATGCATGCTGGATAGCGGTCGATGTGTGGAGTAATAGTAGTAGATGCAGGCAGGAGTCGGTCTACTTGTCTCAGACGTGATGCCTATATACATGATCATTGCCTTGGATATCGTCATGATTATTTGCTTTTCTATCAATTGCCCAACAGTAATTTGTTTACCCACCGTATGCTATTTTCAAGAGAGAAGCCTCTAGTGAAAACTATGGCCCCGGGTCTACCTTTATCATATATTAAAAATCCTAAAAATACCTTGCTGCAATTTTACTTTATTTATTTTATTTTATATTTTTGTTCGATCTATCTATCTACCACCATACAATTTAATCTTGCAATTAACCGCCAAGGGATTGACAACCCCTTGTTTGCGTTGGGTGCGAGGATTTGTTGTTTTGTGTGCAGGTACTGCTAACGAGTTGTTGCGTGATTCTCCTACTGGATTGATAACCTTGGTTTCATAACTGAGGGAAATACTTATCTCTACTGTACTACATCATCCTCTCCTCTTCGGGGAATAACCAATGCAGATCACAAGTAGCAATGATTGTTATAGCTTTGTATTTCTCTCTGATCTATCGATTTGGTTTGGCCAACTAGATTGGTTTATCTTGCAATGGGAGAGGTGCTTTGTGATGGGTTCAATCTTGCGGTGCTCAATCCCAGTGACAGAAAGGGACATGACATGTATTTGTATTGTTGCCATTAAGGATAAAAAGATGGGGTTTAATCATATTGCTTGAGTTTACTTTGTCAACATCATGTCATCTTGCTTAAGGCGTTACTCTGTTTATACTTAATACCCTAGATGCATGCTGGATAGCGGTTGGTGGGTGGAGTAAAAGTAGTAGATGCAGGCAGGAGTCGGTCGACTTGTCTCGAACGTGATGCCTATATACATGATCATTGCCATGAATCCGTCATAATTACTTGCTTTTCTATCAATTGCCTAACAGTAATTTGTTTACCCACCGTATGCTATGTGTTCGAGAGAGAAGCCGCTAGTGAAAACTATGGCCCTCGGGTCTACTTTTATCATATATTAAAATCCAAAAATACCTTGCTGCAATTTATTTACTTTTATTTTATTTAGTATTTTACTTTATCTATCTATCACTATCAGAATTAATCCTTGCAAATAACCGCTAAGAGGATTGACAACCCTCTTATTTGTGTTGGGTGCAAGTGTTTGCTTTTGTGTGTGCAGGTGCTGCTAAAGGATTTTACGCGGTTCTCCTACTGGATTGATAACCTTGGTTCTTAACTGAGGGAAATACTTATCTCTATTATACTGCATCATCCTCTCCTCTTCGGGGAAATACCAACGCAGTCTACAAGTAGCACTCCTACCCCCCACCCAGGGCGCGCCCTGTTGCCTTGCCGTCTCCTCGTTTGCCGTATGGTCTCCTCCCAAAGCTTCTAGGGTCTCTTATGTCATGAAAAAAATTGTCAAAAAGTTTCGTAGCGTTTGGACTCCGTTTGGTACTGATTTTCTGGAAAACCAAAAACAAGCAGAAAACAACAACTGGCACTGGGCACTGGGTTAATAGGTTAGTTCCCAAAAATGAAATAAAATAGCATATAAATACATATAAAACATCCAAGATTGATACTATAAAAGCATGGAACAATCAAAAATTATAGATACGTTGGAGACATATCAGCATCCCCAAGCTTAATTCCTGCTCGTCCTCGGGTAGGTAAATGATAAAAACAGAATTTTTGATGTGGAATGCTACCTAACATGTTTATCATGTAATCTCTTTATGGTATAAATATTGAGAAATGGTGAATTAAAAATTTCAACATAATAATATCCATGAATATAATAAGGATAATCATTAAACTTTCAAAATATACGATCCTTAATGAATGTTATTCCCCACTCATTTTATCATGTTAGCATGGCATGACTCCGCCTTCATCGCATAAATATAAATCATGAGCACCCCGGTATTAAACCAGGCAATTGGATCATACTTCTAACACGCTTCAGCATTTTCAACTTCACTCAATACATGAGCGTGAGCCATGGATATAGCACTATAGGTGGAATAGAATGCGGTGGTAGGGATCAATAGGAGAAGTCAAAAAAGGAAGAAAGTCTTGCATCAACTCGGCGGATCAACGGACTATGGAGATGTCCATCAATAAATATCAATGCGAGGAGTAGGGATTGCCATGCAACGGATGCACTAAGAGCTATAAGTGTATGAAAGCTCAACTGAAACTAAGTGGGTGTGCATCCAACTTGCTTGCTCATGAAGACCTCGGGCATTTGAGGAAGCCCGTCATTGGAATATACAAGACAAGTTCTATAATGTTAAATTCCCACTAGTATATGAAAGTGACAACTTAGGAGACTCTCTATATGAAGAACTTGGTGCTACTTTGAAGCACAAGTGTGGAAAAGGATAGTAACATTGCCCCTTCTCTCTTTTTCTCTCTTTTTTTGTTGGGCTTTTTTGGCCTCTCTTTTTTCTATTTTTTTTCACCCGGAGTCTCATCCCGACTTGTGGGGAATCATAGTCTCCATCATCCTTTCCTCACTGGGACAATGCTCTAATAATAATGATCATCACACTTCTATTTACTTTCAACTCGATGAAAAGTATACAAAATGACTCTATATGAATGCCTCTGGCAGTGTACCAGGATGTGCAATGATCTAGCGTAACATGTATGATAATGATGAACGGTGCCTGAGCCACAAATACTATGTTAGCTACATGATCATGCAAAGCAATATGACAATTAACGCAAGTCATAAGACGGAACGGTGGAAGTTGCATGGCAATATATCTCGGAATGGCAATGGAAATGCCATAATAGGTAGGTATGGTGGCTATTTTGAGGAAGATATAAGTAGGCTTATGTGTGATAGATGCACCAGCGAATTTTGCACCAACTCTCGAGGTGAGATCGGGCAATGCACGGTACTGAAGAGGCTAGCAAATTGCGGAAGGGTGAGAGTCCGTATAATCCATGGACTCACATTAGTCATAAAGAACTCACATACTTATTGCAAAGCCTATTAGCCCTCGAAGCAAAGTACTACGCGCATGCCCCTAGGGAGGAGGTTGGTAGGAGTTAACAATCGTGCACCCCCGATTATAACAGCACTCAAGGATTTCATTTCAGACATAAAAATGCTCAAACCTCCCCACAATGCCATGACCAACACTTAGATGAGCAGTTAGTAACAATCTTTAATACCGATATTTATACTAACTAATGATCATGAACCAATATCCTTTCATATTATGACATCAATATTATTAAACCATACGTTACATATTTAGTGATCTACATGATTTTTTTATTATATCCCTCTTGAATACCTATCCTTTATGGACTAGTCTTATAACCCGTGCAAATTGCTATTACTATTTATTAGACTCTCAAAAAGATTTAAGTGAAGCATGAGAGTGCAACTATTTCTTCAAAATATAATCACCGTCGTGCTCTAAAAGATATAAGTGAAGCACTAGAGCAACTACCTAGCTCAAAATATATAAGTGAAGCACATAGAGTATTCTAACAAATAACGAACAAATGTGTGTCCCTCTCAAAAGGTGTGTCCAGCAAAAGATGATTGTGGCAAACTAAAAAGCAAACAAAGCAAAAGAAAACTATGGCACAAGACGCTCCAAGTAAAACTAGTATCATGTGATGAATAAAAATATAGCTCCAAGTAATATACCGATAGATTGTAGATGAAAGAGGGGATGCCATCCGGGGCATCCCCAAGCTTAGACGCTTGGGTCTTCCTTGAATATTACCTTGGGGTGCCTTGGGCATACCCAAGCTTAGGGTCTTGCCGCTCCTTATTCCTTCATCCATCGTGATCTCACCCAAAACTTGAAAACTTCAACACACAAAACTCAGCAGGAACCTCGAGAGTGGATTTGTAATTAAGGAATTGGCAACAAAGGATGATAATACTTGAAACATTGCATTATGCCTAGCTAGGTGCATAAAACAATAACGCTTGTTGGGAGGCAACCAATATGTATCTTAAATTTGTTGCTTTGTTTTCTATTTTGTGTGTTTACACAATTGTAGCCTATGTTATGATTGTGATGTTTATCTTTTAATTAGTGTTTGTTCCAAGTAATGCCTTTGGGATGATTTCGATGATAGTATAATTAATGCTTTTTGAAAACAGAAAGTTTTGCATCAAGTAATTGAATTTATGTTTTTTACTAGAACGTCAGAAAAATCTGAAATTTTTACACAGTATTTGTATGTGAATTGTATACGTTGTCCTAATTTTTCAGAAGTTTTCGAGTTACAGAAATATAGCTTTTAAATAGATCTTTACATACTGTTCTATTTTGGACAGATTCTGTTTTTGTTGCATGGTTTGCTTATTTCGATGAATCTATGGATTGTATCGGGGGGTATGAGTCATGGAGAAATTTGAGTACAGTAGCATTATGACAATATTAAATATGAATCAATTTATAATAGTACCTAAAGTGTAAGATTTGTTTGTTATACTAACGGATCTCACGAGGTTTCTGTTGAGTTTTGTGTGCTGAAGCTTTCAAGTTTTGGGTGAGATCGCGATGGATGAAGGAATAAGAAGCGGCAAGACCCTAATCTTGGGGATGCCCAAGGCACCCCAAGGTAATATTCAAGGAAGACCCAAGCATCTAAGCTTGGGGATGCCCCGGATGGCATCCCCTCTTTCGTCTACAATCTATCGGTATATCACTTGGAGCTATATTTTTATTCATCACATGATATGTGTTTTACTTGGAGCGTCTTGTGCCATAGATTTCTTTTCTTTGTTTGCTTTTTAGTTTGCCACAATCATCTTTGCTGAACACACCTTTTGAGAGGGACACGCATTATTTGTGATTTGTTAGAATACTCTATGTGCTTCACTTATATCTTTTGAGCTAGGCTGCTGCTCTAGTGCCTCACTTATATCTTTTAGAGCACGGCGGTGGTTATATTTTAAAGAAATAATTGCACTCTCATGATTCACTTATATATTTTTGAGAGTCTAATAAATAGTAATGGTAATATGCATGGGTTATGAAATTGGTCCTAATATGATAGGTATTCAAGAAGGATATAATAAAAACTTTCATGTAGATCACTGAATATGATAAGTTTGATTCCTTGCAATAGTTTTGCGATATTAAGATGGTAATTTGTGGGAGGTACTAGTAGATAATTGTGGTTTAGTAAGAATATTGGTGTTAAGGTTTGTGATTCCCGAAGCATGCACGTATGGTCTTTCGCTATGCTAAGAAGTTCGAGCATGATTTATTATTGATTGTCTTCCTTTGCGTGGCGGTCGAGGGCGCGCGATGGTTAACTCCTACCAACCTCCCCCCTAGGGGAATGCGTAGTAGTACTTTGCTTCGAGGGCTAATAAAATTTCGAATACGTATGTGAGTTCTTTATTGCTAATGTGAGTCCATGGATTATACGCACTCTCACCTTTCTGCAATTTGCTAGCCTCTTCAATACCGTGCATTGCCCTTTCTCACCTCGAGAGTCGGTACAAACTTCACCGTGCATCCAAACCCCGTGATATGATATGCTCTATTACACATAAGCCTCTTTATATCTTCCTCAAAATAGCCACCATACCTACCTATTATGGCATTTCCATAGCTATTCTGTTTATTGCCATGCAACTTCCACCGTTCTGTTTATATGACACACATCATCATTGTCATATTGCTTTGCATGATCATATAGCTGACATAGTATTTGTGGCTCAGCCACCGTTTATCATTTTCATACATGTTACGCTAGCATCATGGCACATCCTAGTACACTACCAGAGGCATTCATATAGAGTCATATTTGTTCTAGTATTGAGTTATAATTTTGAGTTGTAAGTAAATAGAAGTGTGATGATCATCATTATTAGAGCATTGTCCCAATGAGGGAAAAAAGGCCAAAAAGAGACCACCAAAAAAATGAGAGAAAAAAAGAGAAGGGGCAGTGTTACTATCATTTTCCACACTTGTGCTTCAAAGTAGCACTATGTTTTTCATATAGAGAGTCTCCTATGTTGTCACTTTCATATACTAGTGGGAATTTTTCATTATAGAACTTGGCTTGTATATTCTGATGATGGGCTTCCTCAAATGCCCGAGGTCTTCATGAGCAAGCAAGTTGGATACACACCCACTTAGTTTTTATTTTGAGCTTTCATACACTTATAGCTCTTAGTGCATCTGTTGCATGGCAATCCCTACTCCTCTCATTGACATCAATTGATGGGCATCCCCATAGCCCGTTGATTAGCCGTGTCGGTGTGAGACTATCTTCCTTTTTTGACTTCCCCTTATTAATATCTATCAATGCATTCTATTCCACCGATAGTGCTATGTCCATGGCTCGCGCTCATGTATTGCATGAGGGTTGAAAAAGCTGAAGCGCGTTAACAAGTATGAACCAATTGCTTGATTGTCTCTGGGGTTGTGCATGATAAATACTTTGTGTTAAGAAGATGGAGCATGACAAGATTATATGATTTTGTAGGGATAACTTTCTTTAGCATTTTTATTTTGAAAGACATGATTGTTTGTTAGTATGCCTGAGTATTGATGTCTTTATATCAAATTATAGACTATTGCTTTGAATAATTCGGATCTTAATATTCATACCATAAAAGAGAATTACATGATGACCATGTTAGGTAGCATTCCACATCAAAAAATCTGTTTTTATCATTTACCTACTCGAGGACGAGCAGGAATTAAGCTTGGGGATGCTTGATACGTCTCCAACGTATCTATAATTTTTTATTGTTCCATGCTATTATAGTATCAATCTTGGATGTTTTATATGCAATTATATATCATTTTTGGGACTAACCTATTAACCTAGTGCCCAGTGCTAGTTGCTGTTTTTTTGCTTGTTTTTGCCTTTTTAGAAAATCATTATCAATGGAGTCCAAACGACGAAAAAACTTTGCATTAATTTTTTCTAGACCAGAAGGGACCCTATAAGCTTCGGGAGAAGACCAGAAGAGTGACGAGGGAGCGACAAGCCCGGAGGGTGTGCCTAGGGGGGGTAGGCGTGCCCCCACGCTTGTGGGCCCCTCGTGGAACCTCTTGACCTAATTCCAGCGCTATAAATTTCAAAATATTGCCCGTATACCAAAAAGACAGAAGAGAAAACCATTCCGCCGCCACAAGCCTCTGTTCTTCCACGATCCCATCTGGAGGCCTTTTTCGGTACTCTGCCGAGGGGGAATCGATCACGGAGGGATTCTTCATCAACCTTGCTACCCATCCGGTGATGTGTGAGTAGTTTACCATAGACCTACGGGTCCATAGCTAGTAGCTAGATGGCATGTTCTCTCTCTTTGATCTTCAATACCATGTTCTCCTCGATGTTCTTGGAGTTCTATCTGATGTAATCTTCTTTTGCGGTGTGTTTGTTGGGATCCGATGAATTGTGGGTTTATGATCAGATTATTAATGAGAAATATTTGAGTCTTTTATGAACTTATTTATGCATGATTATTATAGCTTTGTATTTCTCTTCGACCTATCTATTTGGTTTGGCCAACTAGATTGATTTATCTTGCAATGGGAGAGGTGCTTTGTGATGGGTTCAATCTTGCGGTGTTCTATATCCCAGTGACAAAGTAGGGGACAAGACACGTATTTGTATTGTTGCCATTAAGGATAAAACGATGGGGTTTATTCATATTGCTTGAGTTTACTTTGTCTACATCATGTCATCTTGCTTAAGGCGTTACTCTGTTTTCATTAACTTAATACCCTAGATGCATGCTGGATAGCGGTTGATGGGTGGAGTAATACTAGTAGATGCAGGCAGGAGTTGCTCTACTTGTCTCAGACGTGATGCCTATATACATGATCATTGCCTTGAATAGCCGTGTCCACGGTAACAGGACTCTCGGAGTTGTATCCTGATCTGCTACAACTACTAATGGGTAGTCGAGGAAGGATCTCAGGGCATTACTAAAATATAACTGCTATTATATGTTACTATACTCTACTCTCTTCTGATGCTGCAAGATTGCTTCAAGATGCTAGTCTTCGATAGGCTAGGCCTTTCCCCCTCTGTTCTGGCATTTCTGCAGTTCAGTCCAAAGATATAGCCCCATTCCTTTGATACCGATGCATACTTAGTATAGTTCTGATGTCAGTCTTGCGAGTACTTTGGATGAGTACTCATGGTTGCTTTGCTACTTCTTTTCCCATACCCGGTTGCTGCGATCAGACGACGGAGTCCAGGAGCAGGAGATCCCTGGAGGCACCTACTACTACGTTGAGCCCACCGACTAGGAGTAGTTCGGAGGCCCTAGGCAGGAGGCCTTCGCCTTTTCGATCAGTGTCACTGTTATGCTAGCCTTCTTAAGGCAAACTTAACTAACTATGTCTGTACCCAGATAATATTTGTTTGTATGACCTATGTATTCGGGTCCTCATGACCCCTGGTTTGTAATATGAAGATTTATGTTTAAATTTGTGTCTAGAGTTGTGTTGTGATATCTTCCCGTGAGTCTCTGATCTCGACCGTGCACGTTTGCGTGTATGATTAGTGCACAATCGAGTAGGGGCGTCACAAGCATAACACAAGCTAGAATTGGGAGCATTCATTTTCCTGCCATTCACTATTTTGCTCTATTCATAGGTAGATGCATCAATGGCAAACATGACCTTAGTACCCTGTGTGCATCTGATTTAAGCATTCTTAAGACCGCGGTATTGAGAGATAGAAAATTTAAAATGGGAGCCATCACCGCGCGTCTTTTACATAACAATGCTCTTGATGGTGATCTATTTGGTGGAATCTATGCTACTCGTTTAGCTACTTATCTTGGCATACCCATAAAAGAAAATGATACCCTGATGCCACCTAGCTACCTTAATTATGAGGCCATGGAGCGTCATCAGTTTCTCGAAAGAGACACCTCACCATTTTTATACAGGCTAATCTTTAATAAGCATCGTGCCATCCATATTACTTTGCCTGCTCCTGCCTTCTTCAGCTTTCAGGAAAAATAGAGATATTTTATACTTGAGGAGGAGGCTGAGGCGTACGAGACGGCAGAGGAAAGTACTCGACGTAATGAGGCAGCCCACCAGTCTATAGCGGCTGCACTCCAGTATAACCCAGACTACCTCCACGAGTTTTATCCAGGCCAGCCATGGCCATAGACCAGGTTAGGCCAAAAGCCTAAGCTTGGGGGAGTACATATTTCTCACCGACATTACATTCATGTACCACACATTCATTCCAGTTGTCGGTGTTCATCCTCTTTCATTGTATATCCATGTTAGTTTTATTTTCGCTTTCTTCTTGATTGTTTGTAAAACTTCGAAAACCCAAAAATATTTCTCGCTTCTTTTCGGGCTTTCTTTCTTGTTTAGTTAGTTCGTAGTAGTAAAAGAAAACGCAAAAAGATTTCTTGTTTCTTCTTTTGTTTGTTTGGAGTTCTCGGTGTAAATAGTTTTTCTCGCTTTTCATTTTTCCCTCGTTAGTTTGCTTTCTTCAGAAAAACTAAAAACTCCAAAAACATTCCAGTGTGTTTCTCTGAAATTCTTTTCTTTTAGTTGAGTCGTCATATGGAGAAGACTATGCTAGAATTGTTGAGTGCCTCTTATATGCTTTATTGTTGATTTAATGAAGAGCCAATATTACCTTGTCTTCTCCTTTGAATAAAATGTTTGCAGATTCTAGCTTAGTCCACGGCACACTTGCACTATTATTATTTTCACATCATTCGGTCATGCAAGTGAAAGGCAATAATGATGATGATTTGATGAAGTGATTGCGGTGAAGGAAAGCTGGTATGAACTCTTCTTGTTTTTCGTTTTTGTAAATATGTTTAACTTGGTCGATCTCGATTCAGCATATTATGAGTAAACATGTTTGTGATGACAATTAGAGATTATAGTTACTCATGCCATGCTTAAATAGCTAGGAAAGGATAATGATTTATCTTGTGTGTCAACATGCATTAAAATGGTTGTGATGTAGTATGTTAGTATGGTATCCTCTTCTGAATGATTCAAGTGGCTTGACTTGGCACATGTTCACACATGTAGTTGAATCAAAACCAACATAGCCTTCATGATGTTCAGGGTGTTTATATCCTACTGATACGTCTCAAACGTATCTATAATTTTTGATTATTCCATGCTATTATAGTATCAATGTTGGATGTTTTATATGCTATTTTATATCAGTTTTGGGAACTAACCTATTAACCCGGTGCCCAGTGCCAGTTGTTGTTTTCTGCTTGTTTTTGGTTTTCCAGAAAATCGGTACCAAACGGAGTCTAAACACTACGAAACTTTTTGACAATTTTTTTCTAGACATAAGAGACCCTAGAAGCTTCAAGAGGAGACCAGAGGATGTACGAGGAGATGGCAAGGCAACCCGGCGCGCCCAGGGGGCGCCCTATTGCCTTGAGGGCCCCTCGAGGCTCCGTCTGACCTAATTCCACTTCTATAAATTCGCAAATATTGGGAAACCAATAGAGAGCCACCTGAAATAACTTTTTCGCCGCCGCAAGCTTCTGTTCTTCCGCGATCCCACCTGGAGGCCTTTTCCGGTACTCTGCCGGAGGGGGAATCGATCACGGAAGGCTTCTACATCATCCTTGCTGCCTTCCGATGATGCGTGAGTAGTTCACCACGGACCTATGGGTCCATAGCTAGTAGCTAGATGGCTTCTCCTCTCTCTTTGATCTTCAATACAATGTTCTCCTCGGTGTTCTTGGAGTTCTATTCGATGTAATCTTCTTTTGCGGTGTGTTTGTTGGGATTCGATGAATTGTGGGTTTATGATCTTAATATTCATGCGAAGTAATTGAGTCTTTTCTGAACTTTATCATGCATGATTGTTATAGCTTTGTATTTCTCTCTGATCTATCCGTTTGGTTTGGCCAACTAGATTGATTTATCTTCAGTGGGAGAGGTGCTTTGTGATGGGTTCAATCTTGCGGTGGTCTATATCCCAGTGATAGAAAGGGACAAGACACGTATTTGTATTGTTGCCATTAAGGGTAAAACAATGGGGTTTATTCATAGTAGTTGAGTTTACTTTATCTACGTCATGTCATCTTGCTTAAGGCATTACTCTGTTTTTATTAACTTAATACCCTAGATGCATGCTGGATAGCGGTCGATGGGTGGAGTATGCTACTTGTGAGCTGCGTTGGGATTTCCTCGAAGAGGAGAGGATGATGCAGTACAATAGAGATAAGTATTTCCCTCAGTTAAGAACCAAGGTTATCAATCTAGTAGGAGAACCACACAGAACCTCGTTAGCAGCACCTACACACACAAAAGCAAATACTTGCACCCAACGCGAACAAGAGGGTTGTCAATCCCCTTAAAGGTTACTTGCAAGGATTAAATCTGATAGTGATAGATAGATAAATAAATTGCAAAACAAAATAAAGGAAATAAAATTGCAGCAAGGTATTTTTGGATTTTATATATGATAGATAAATGACCCGGGGGCCATAGTTTTCACTAGAGGCTTCTCTCTCGAATGAATAGCATACGGTGGGTAAACAAATTACTGTTGGGCAATTGATAGAAAAGCGCATAGTTATGACGATATTCAAGGCAATGATCATGTCTATAGGCATCACGTCCGAGACAAGTAGACCGACTCCTGCCTGCATCTACTACTATTACTCCACCCATCGATCACTATCCAATATGCATCCAGGGTATTAAGTTAATGAAAACAGAGTAACGCCTTAAGCAAGATGACATGATGTAGACAAAGTAACTCAAGCAATATGATTAAACCCCATCTTTTTATCCTTAATGGCAACAATACAAATACGATATTCAAGGCAATGATCATGTATATAGGCATCACGTCTGAGACAAGTAGACCAACTCCTGCCTGCATCTACTACTATTACTCCACCCATCAACCGCTATCCAGCTTGCATCTAGGGTATTAAGTTAATGAAAATAGAGTAACGCCTTAAGCAAGATGACATGATGTAGACAAAGTAAACTCAAGCAATATGAATAAACCCCATCGTTTTATCCTTAATGGCAACAATACAAATACGTGTCTTGTCCCCTACTTTGTCACTGGGATATAGAACACCGCAAGATTGAACCCATCACAAAGCACCTCTCCCATTGCAGATCAGGATATTCAAGGCAATGATCATGTATATAGGCATCACGTCTGAGACAAGTAGAGCAACTCCTGCCTGCATCTACTAGTATTACTCCACCCATCAACCGCTATCCAGCATGCATCTAGGGTATTAAGTTAATGAAAACAGAGTAACGCCTTAAGCAAGATGACATGATGTAGACAAAGTAAACTCAAGCAATATGAATAAACCCCATCGTTTTATCCTTAATGGCAACAATACAAATACGTGTCTTGTCCCCTACTTTGTCACTGGGATATAGAACACCGCAAGATTGAACCCATCACAAAGCACCTCTCCCATTGCAAGATAAATCAATCTAGTTGGCCAAACCAAATAGATAGGTCGAAGAGAAATACAAAGCTATAATAATCATGCATAAATAAGTTCATAAAAGACTCAAATATTTCTCATTAATAATCTGATCATAAACCCACAATTCATCGGATCCCAACAAACACACCGCAAAAGAAGATTACATCAGATAGAACTCCAAGAACATCGAGGAGAACATGGTATTGAAGATCAAAGAGAGAGAACATGCCATCTAGCTACTAGCTATGGACCCGTAGGTCTATGGTAAACTACTCACACATCACCGGATGGGTAGCAAGGTTGATGAAGAATCCCTCCGTGATCGATTCCCCCTCGGCAGAGTACCGAAAAAGGCCTCCAGATGGGATCGTGGAAGAACAGAGGCTTGTGGCGGCGGAATGGTTTTCTCTTCTGTCTTTTTGGTATACGGGCAATATTTTGAAATTTATAGCGCTGGAATTAGGTCAAGAGGTTCCACGAGGGGCCCACAAGCGTGGGGGCACGCCTACCCCCCCTGGGCACACCCTCCGGGCTTGTCGCTCCCTCGTCACTCTTCTGGTCTTCTCCCGAAGCTTATAGGGTCCCTTCTGGTCTAGAAAAAATTAATGCAAAGTTTTTTCGTCGTTTGGACTCCATTGATAATGATTTTCTAAAAAGGCAAAAATAGGCAAAAAAAAACAGCAACTGGCACTGGGCACTAGGTTAATAGGTTAGTCCCAAAAAAATGATATATAATTGCATATAAAACATCCAAGATTGATACTATAATAGCATGGAACAAACAAAAATTATAGATACGTTGGAGACATATCAACCATCCCCAAGCTTAATTCCTGCTCGTCCTCGAGTAGGTAAATGATAAAAACAGAATTTTTGATGTGGAATGCTACCTAACATGTTTCATCATGTAATTCTCTTTTACGGTATGAATATTAAGATCCGAATGATTCAAAGCAATAGTCTATAATTTGATATAAAGACATCAATACTCAGGCATACTAACAAACAATCATGTCTTTCAAAATAAAAATGCTAAAGAAAGTTATCCCAAGAAAACCATATAATCCTGTCATGCTCCATCTTCTTATCACAAAGTATTTATCATGCACAACCCCGGTTTTAGCCAAGCAATTGGTTCATACTTTTTAACGCACTTCAGCTTTTTCATCCCCCACGCAATACATGAGCGCAAGCCATGGATATAGCACTATGGGTGGAATAGAGTGTGGTGGTAGAGATTAATAAGGGGAAGTCAAAAAGGAAGATAGTCTCACATCAACAAGGCTAATCAACGGGCTATGGAGATGCCCATCAATTGATGTCAATGCGAGGAGTAGGGATTGCCATGCAACGGATGCACTAAGAGCTATAAGTGTATGAAAGCTCAACATGAAAAACTAAGTGGGTGTGCATCCAACTTGCTTGCTCATGAAGACCTCGGGCATTTGAGGAAGCCCATCATTGGAATATACAAGCCAAGTTCTATAACAAAAATTCCCACTAGTATATGAAAGTGACAAAATAGGAGACTCTCTATATGAAAAAAATGGTGCTACTTTGAAGCACAAGTATGCAAAAGGATAGTAACACTACCCCTTCTCTCTTTTTCTCTCATTTTTTTTTCTTTTTTCTTTTTTTTTCTTTCCTTTTTTCGTGGGCTCTTTTTGGCCTCTTTTTTTTATTTTCCTCACTGGGACAATGCTCTAATAATAATGATCATCATACACTACTGGAATCAGCTTCTTTGCCATCTGCCAGCTCTTTGCCGTCTGCTGGCAGATGGCAAACAGGTTGTTTGCCGTCTGCTTTGGCAAACCAGACGGCAAAGATCTGGCTGATGGCAAAGAGAGTCTTTGCCATCTGCACTTCTTTGTCGTCTGCTGGCAGACGGCAAAGAATTCTTTGCCGTCTGCCAGCAGACGGCAAAGACCAAAGTGGGCCCCATGGGGCACGGCACTGGCTAGGTCACGCTCTTTGCCATCTGCCACGTCTTTGCCGTCTGCTGGCAGACGGCAAAGAGGTGAGGGTGGGGCCCACAATGTCACGGCGGGGGCGGGCTAACGGTCGCCGTCTTTGCCGTCTGCTGGCAGACGGCAAAGAATTCTTTGCCGTCTGCCAGCAGACGGCAAAGAAATGAACTTAACTTTCGGCCCCGCGCCCCGCGCCTCTGTCTCTCTCTCACATCTCTCTCTCCCTCTCTCTCTCAGCGCCGCCGCCCCGCCCTCCCGCCGCCGCGCCCTCCCCGCAGCCCTCCTCCACCACCGCCCCCTCCCCGCGGCCCTTCTCCACCACCGCCGGAGCCAGGCCGCGGCGCCGCCCGCCCCCTCCCCGCGGCCCTCCTCCACCACCTCGGCCCCGTCGCCCCCGCCGCCCCCTGCCCCGCCGCTCCGCCGCGTCGGGTCGCCGGCGAGCAGGCACCCCCGACGACCCAGCTCCGCCCCTCCCCCTCCGCCGCCCCGTGCCGCCGCCTCGACCCCACTCCGGTGAGCTCCACCCTCCCCCCCTTTTTATGTTTTTTTTCTGTTTTTATTAGTTCATATTAGTTAGTTTATATTAGTTAGTTTATATTAGTTAGTTATTAGTTCATATTAGTTAGTATATATTAGGTAGAAAAAACTTAGAGGGAAAAAAGAAGAAGAAGAAGAAGAAGAAAAAAAGAGGAGAGGAGGAGAAGAAGAAGAGGAAAAAAGGAAAGGAAGAAGAAGAAGAGGAGGAGGAGGAGAAGAAAAAAGAAGAAGAGGAAGAAGAAGAAGAAAAAAGAGGAGAGGAGGAGAAGAAGAAGAGGAAAAAGGAAAGGAGGAAGAAGAAGAAGAAGAAGGAACAAAAAGGAAGAAAATGAAGAAAAGGAAGAAGAGGAAGAAGAAGAAAAGAAAAAAAAAAAAGAGGAAAAACCCCGACCCCGATCCCGACCCCGACCCGACACCCCGACCCCGACACGGCACCCCTACCCTAACCCCGACCCGACCCCGACCCCGACCCCGACACGGCACCCCGACCCCGACCCCGACCCGACACCCCGACCCCGACACGGCACCCCGACCCCGACACCCCGACACCCCTGACACCCCGACACCACGACACCCAGACACGACACCCCCGACACCCCGACCCCGACACGACACCCCGACACCCCGACCCCGACACGACACCCCGACACCACGACACCACGACACCACGACCCGACACCCCGACACCACGACACCACGACACCCCGACCCGACACCCCGACCCCGACCGCGACACCCCGACCCCGACACGGCACCCCGACCCCGACACCCCTGACACCCCGACACCACGACACCCAGACACGACACCCCCGACACCCCGACCCCGACACGACACCCCGACCCCGACACGACACCCCGACACCACGACACCCCGACACCCTGACACGACACCCCCGACCCCCGACACCTCTTCGGCCTCCTGTTGACCGAAAGGGTGCTCTTCGGCCTTCCAGAGGCCGACGGGGTCATATATGTGTGAATTATGAGTTAGGTCATATAATTTCCGATTTTGTTATGAAAAACATCATATATATTTGTGTTGATCGGGTGGATTTAAATGTGCAGTTGTTTCGTCGCTGCGAGGGTTTGGTGTTCGACGACCTCCCCGTGCGTTCGACGAGCTCCGCCCCTACGTTCGTGGGTGAGCACAAATGACATCTCCTCCTCCCCCTTCATTTGCTCTGTTCCGGTCTTCCTGCCGATGAAACTTGCTAGCTGTAGGTAGATTGAATCATCAGTATGCGTGACGACTATGTGTCTCCCGTTCGAAAGGGTTACATCTATAAATATGCATGCATTTGCATATTTATAACCGTGATTCTTTCGAATTGTCCAACGTTATCCATGGACAGCCCGGGTATGTGTAGATTGGGTTCGTTTTCCCATATGCTCTGCTCCGGATCCGATGCAGAATTTTGCCAGTGCCTCCCTGTTATTCTCCGGGTACACATCCTCTTTGCTTATTGCCGAGACGTGTATCAGGAGAACAGCGGGGAGGTGCTGCCGAAATTTTGCGTCGGATCCGGAGCAGAGCATGGGAAAACGAACCCAATCTACACATACTCAGGTGGGATTAGGACCTATCTTTACCTACTAGCGTCTAGGTTGCATGGACGTAATAAAACTGACAAACTCTATTAACTGATGAATATGGTTTGTTGAATTATGTATATATTTCTTGTGTGTTTAGTAGGTAGGCAAGATGAGTGATCGTGCTTGGATGTACACCGGTCACCCTAGTCAGAAAGAAATGACCATTGAATGGTTAACAAAAACCAAGGGGTTTCTGAGCGCCGCATTTGCAAATGGCCAGGAAATAACCTGGTGCCCCTGTGTCCAGTGCAACAACCATAAAAAGTGGACACGGGATGAAATGGGTAAACACTTGCAGAAGTGGGGTTTTACGACTGATTATACGGTGTGGAGATTTCATGGTGAGTCTGCCCAACGTGCCAGAGCTGAGGTGGTTCGTCGTCGCACCGACGAGCATGGTACCGGGATCGAAGACATGGTGCAAGACTTTGATGATGCTCGGGATTCGGACGATGAGATGGAGGAATCTGCAAAGGCCTTCTATGAAATGTTGGAGTCTTCAAAACGTCCTCTCCACGAGCACACTGAGCTTTGTCAGCTGGATGCCATCGCGCAAGTAATGGCTCTCAAGGCTCAGTTCAACCTGGGCAGAGAATGCTACGACGCGATGATGACGATATTTGGGCGCTTTCTACCCAAAGGCCATGTATTGCCAGCAAACCTGTACCAGTCGGACAAAATCCTACGTGCGCTTAAGATGCCCTATGAGAAGATAGATGCCTGTGAGAATGGATGTGCCTTATTTAGGCTTGAGTATGCGGGCTTCAACTATTGTCCCATTTGCAAGTCTTCCAGGTATGTTGTGGTAGACAACGGTATGGGTGAGAAGAGTCAGACCAAAATCCCAGTTAATGTTCTTCGGTATATGCCAATCATACCAAGACTTCAACGTCTTTTCATGGTCGAAGAGACGGCCAGACAGATGACGTGGCATAAATTGGGCAAAAGAACCGAACTAGATGCAGATGGGAATCCGATGTTGGGACACACTTCAGACGCTTTTGCGTGGAAGCACTTCGATGCTTTACATAAGGACAAAGCGGCAGATCCAAGGCATCCTCGAGTCGCCATCAGCACGAATGGGTTCCATGTGTTTGGTATGACGGCAACCCAATACAGTTGCTGGCCTGTATTTGTCATTCCACTCAATCTCCCCCCCGGAGAGATTATGAAAAGAAAGAACATTTTCTTGACGTTGATAATCTCCCCCCCCGGGGAAGAATATGAATGTGTACATGCAGCCGCTTAAGGATGAATTGCAAGAAGCTTGGGATAATGGGATCAAGACATATGACGCCGCTACAAAACAAAACTTCAAAATGCATGTGTGGTACATGTACTCAACGCATGACTTGCCGGCGTATGCGCTATTCGTTGGCTGGTGTGTGCATGGAAGGTTCCCGTGCCCCACATGCAAGGCAGCTCTTCAGTTCCGTTGGCTGCAGGCGGGTCGCAAGTATTCTTGCTTCGACTTGCATAGACAGTTCCTGGATCCTGGCCATAAGTTCAGAAAAGACAAGAAAATTTTCATGAAAGGTAGAGTTGTCAAAAACTCTGCACCACCTGCATTGACAGGCCAACAGGCCCTGGATCAGTTAAACGCTCTCGAGCCTAATCCAGAGCGTCCAGGATATTTCAAAGGGTATAATTCGGAACACGCCTGGACTCACAAGATATGCTTGTGTGATCTGCCTTACTTTAAAGACCTCATTTGCCCACACAACATCGACGTGATCCACACTGAAAAGAATATCGCCGAGGCCCTTTTTGGTACATTGTTCGGCATAGAGGGGAAGTCAAAGGATAACCCTAAGGCTAGAGTCGATCAAGAGGCTCTATGTGATAGACCGTTACAAAACATGCGACAACCGAAAGGAAAGAAGAACTGGAGGAAGCCAAAGGCATGGTTCAATCTTGGAAGGCCAGCTATGAGGGAAATGATCTTGTGGGTGAAAATGCAGTTGATGTTCCCCGATGGGTATGCAACGAATCTAAAGAGGGGAGCGAGTCTTGACAAATTGAAAATATTTGGTATGAAGAGTCATGATTGGCACATATGGCTTGAGCGGGTAATGCCGGTGATGTTGCGTGGCTTTATCCCTGAGGATGAATGGCTAGTATTGGCAGAGCTGAGCTATTTCTTCCGTGCTCTTTGTGCGAAAGAACTATCACCTGACGTGCTAGACGAACTGGAAGAGTTGGCGCCGGAGTTGATCTGCAAGTTAGAAAAGATCTTTCCACCGGGATTCTTTAATCCAATGCAGCATTTGATTTTGCATCTCCCGACCGAGGCAAGATTGGGGGGGGGGGCGTGCAAAATCGTTGGTGCTTCGCAACTGAGAGGATGCAGAAGACGCTTCGAGCAAAATGTAAAAATAAACGTAGAATTGAAGCATCGATGGCCGAGGCATTCATTACTGAGGAGGCCGCAAACTTCGTGACAGCACACTACAAAGCCAAGAATCGTCATTTGCATAATCCGAAGCCTCGGTACAATGATGGCGACCATGAAAAAGGTGGATCCAACCTCAGCCTATTCAAAGGGAACCTCGCACCAGACGGTGGTTCGAAAGCAATACCGTTGGATGTCGAAGAATGGCGGACCATTTCGTTGTATATCTTCAACAACCTAACAGAAGTGCGGCCGTACATCGAGTAAGTTCTCGGTACATTGTTTCGCAACTTCTAATTCCTTTGAAATGCTCTTATTCCCGGATATGTGATACAGTCGATATGTCGCCAAATTCTCGGATGGAGCGGTGATCCAAAAGGATTCCATCGAAGAGTATGAGCTTCTGGCAAAGCATGGAGGAGGCTATCCCGGTTTCATCTCTTGGTTCAAACAAACGGTAATTTCCATTAGACCATTTCATTTCTTCGTCTAGTTTGCGGCTAATGCAACAATCCTTTCGTATTAAACTTGTAGGCTAATGCAGAGTCTATGGACTCCGAATTGAGACAAGTCGCAAATGGTTTTGACTATAAGGTCCGTTCATTTGACAAATACGACATCAACGGGTATCGCTTTCGTACTTTTGGCAAAGAGCTATCTATGGCCGACCGAAAGTCTACAAATTGTTGTGTCTCCGCTGTCGGCGAAGGAGGGGTCGAGTATTATGGAAGAGTTGAAGCAATTTATGAACTTACATTCTTTGGTGAAAACCCACCAAACGTCGTAGTCTTCAAATGTTATTGGTTCTAGCCAAAGGAGACTAGAAGGACTCATGAACATATAGGGCTAGTGGAAATCAAACAAAGCACCCATTTAGATGTTCCCGATGTCTATATTACGGCTCAACAGGCGACCCAAGTTTTCTATCTACCGTGGGCCTGCCAAACTGATCCAAATCTGAATGGTTGGGATGTCGTTTATGATGTGCCGCCACATTTTAGACCACCTCTCCTCAATGAAGATGATTATGACCCTCACATTAACCCAGACACATATGAAGGAGAATTCTTCCAAGAAACACGTGTTTCCAAAAAACGTTTCAAGAACCGCTCTACTTCACCCCAGAACATTGAGGTAGACAGCGATAGTGAATCCGACTTCACCCCTGAGCCGGAACAAGATGAGACGGAAAAAGAAGAGGTTACTGCTGCGGATGACCTGTCAATGCTTGACCGATTACATAAAGGAGGCCTTCCACATGTTGATGCATTTATTGATGATGCTGATGAGCACGTCATTACTGATAGTGATGATGATTCCGCATTTATTGATCCCGGAGCATATATAGACGATGAAGATTAATATTAGTAATGCCAGGTATTCAATTATTATTATGTACATATATATTATTAATTAGTTCATGTTATTAGGTATTCAACAAAATGACATTGACTTAGCTTATTTTCCTCGAAAATGACATAATAACCTTACTTAGCTCCAAACTGACATACTTTACCTAGGATAGCTATAAAATGACCTATACTTAGCATTTTTCCTCCTAAATGACTTAATATGCTTAGTTAGCTAAAAATGGCATAACTACCTAGGATAGCTCCAAAATGACCTATACTTAGCTTCTTTAGTTCATTTATGACATACTTAGCATACTTAGGTAAAAAATGGCATGATAATCTTGGTTTAGCTCCAAAATGACATTGACTTAGCTTAGTTTCCTCCAAAATGACAAAATAACCTTACCTACCTCCAAAATGATCGATTTTAACTAGGATAGCTCTAAAATGACCTACACTTGCCATTTTCTTGTATGATTGTATGATTTATATAGTTACTTGTATAATTTTCTTACTTTGTATGATTGTTTCTTATACATAGTGCCATGATCTTGAAATCCGTCCCCGTCGGCCCTCGCCCGCTTTATGATTCGGATGTGGTAAATTCTCTTTTATAACTATTTGTTGCATTTCGCATTTATGACAATTATGGCCATCAAGTTGACATAGAGATATTTTAATCTAGGAGGTATGTGAACCGGAATTTGCAACCGACCCTCTTGTCGAGAAGTTAAATTTAGTTGAAAAAGAAAATGAGTATTTGAAAGAAAAAAATTAAAAGAATTGAAAAAGAGAAGATGACATTGGAGTTGTATGTTGCCGATGTCGTCGATGATCACAAGATGAAGATGAATGCAATGCGCTTGAAGATGGATGCAATGCGCTTGAAGATTAAGAAGATTAGAAAACATGCCATTGATAATGAGGCTTGGTATCATTATGCTGTTGGATCAATTGTTACCTTAGTTGCGATCTTCATCGCATTTGTTGTGATGAGGGTACGTTTTCTCTATACTTAGCTTATTTTCCTCCTAAATGGCATAATTACCTAAGTTAGATAAAAAATGAGCTATACTTACGTAAGTTCGCTCAAAAATGGCATCATCCTCGAAAATGACATAATAACCTTACTAAGCTCCAAAATGACCTATTTACCTAGCTTAGCTCTAAAATGACCTACACTTAGCATTTTTTTCCTAGCTTAGCTAAAAAATGGCATTTTTACCTACCTTAGTTAGAAGAAGAAGAAGATAAAGAAGAGGAGAGGAGAAAAAGAAAGAGAAGAAAAATTCTTCTTCTTCTTCTTCTTCTTCTTCTGGTCTTCTTCTTCTTCTTCTTCTTCTTCTTCTAGCTAGTCTTCTTCTTCTAGTCTTCTTCTTCTTCTAACTTTCTTCTTTCCCAATTAGCAGATTTGCTTTCGATGAGAAAGCTTGCGTTGATGGAGTCTACTCTTCTTCTTGTGCTTCCTTTTTGTTTTGATTTTGTAGAATGAACAATGTGAAACTTGCTACCTATATATGTATGTATGGATGAAACTATATGGACCTTTTGGTTAATTGTTGGATATGTTGGACTTTTCATTTGGTGTATATATGTGTTGGATGATCATATCCATATGGCAGGGATATGTTGGCTATATGTACTTGTTGAAATATTTTGAAATGAATATATATATATATATATATATATATATGAAATTGATTGAATTTAGGAAAAAAAAATAGTGGCAATATAGCCACTTTGCCGTCTGCTAGCAGACGGCAAAGAGGTTTGCCGTCAGCTAGCAGACGGCACAGAGGCCACATGGCAGCAGCCTGTGCAACCTGGGCTGGCCTATTTGGCCTCTATGCTGTCTGCTGGCAGACGGCGAAGACCTTTGCTTCTTTGCCGTCTGCTGGCAGACGGCAAAGAGCCTGCGCTGGCCCAGCTGCAGCTCTTTGCCGTCTGCTGGCAGACGGCAAAGAGCGCCGTTAGCCCCCTAACGGGGCTGGCACCTTTTGTCTGCCATCCAGGGTCTTTGTCGTCTGCCGGCAGACGGCAAAGGGGCCTTTGCCGTTAGCTGTTCGCCCGGACTGTTGGCCATCTGCTGGCAGACGACAAAGGCTTTGCCGTCCGCCAGGAATGCCTTTGCCGTCTGGTATGGCAGACGGCAAAGAAGCTGATTCCAGTAGTGATACTTCTATTTACTTACAACTCAAAATTACAACTCGATACTAGAACATATATGACTCTATATGAATGCCTCTGGTAGTGTACCAGGATGTGCAATGATACTAGCGTAACATGTATGAAAATGATGAATGGTGGCTGAGCCACAAATACTATGTCAGCTATAAGATCATGCAAAGCAATATGACAATGATGATGTATGTCATAAAAAAGAACGGTGGAAGTTTCATGGCAATATATCTCGGAATGGCTATGGAAATGCCATACTAGGTAGGTATGGTGGCTGCTTTGAGGAAGATATAAGGAGGTTTATGTGTGATAGAGCGTATCGTATCATGGGGTTTGGATGCACCGGCGAAGTTTGCACCGACTCTCGATGTGAGAAAGGGCAATGCACGGTACCGAAGAGGCTAACAAATTGCGGAAAGGTGAGAGTGCGTATAATCCATGGACTCGCATTAGTCATAAAGAACTCACATACTTATTGTGAAAGTTTATTAGCCCTCGAAGCAAAGTACTACTACGCATGCCCCTAGGGGGGAGGTTTGTTGGAGTTAACCATCGCGCGCCCCTGACCGCCAAGCAAAGACAATCAATAATAAATCATGCTCCAACTTCTTAGCATAACGACAGATCATACGTGCATGCTTTAGGAATCACAAACCTTAACACCAATATTCTTACTAAACCACAATTATCTACTAGCACCTCCCACATATTACCATCTTAATATCGCAAAACTATTGCAAGCAATCAAACTTATCATATTCAGTGATCTACATGAAAGTTTTTATTATATCCCTTTTGAATACCTATCATATTAGGACCAAATTCATAACCCATGCATATTACTATTGCTATTTGTTGGACTCTCAAAAAGATATAAGTGAAGCATGAGAGGCAACTATTTCTTTAAAATATAACCACCGCCTTGCTCTAAAAGATATAAGTGAAGCACTAGAGCAACTGCCTAGCTCAAAAGATATAACTGAAGCACATAGAGTATTCTAACAAATCACGAATAATGTGTGTCCCTCTCAAAAAGGTGTGTTCAGCAAAGATGATTGTGGCAACCTAAAAAGCAAACAAAAGCAAAAAAACTATAGCACAAGACACTCCAAGTAAAACACAAATCATGTGATGAATAAAAATATAGCTCCAAGTGAGTTACCGATAGATTGTAGACGAAAGAGGGGATGCCATCCGGGGCATCCCTAAGCTTAGACGCTTGAGTCTTCCTTGAATATTACCTTGGGGTGACTTGGGCATCCCCAAACTTAGGCTCTTGCCGCTCCTTAGTCCTTTATCCATCGTAGTCTCGTCCAAAACTTGAAAACTTCAGCACACAAAACTCAACAGAAACCTCGTGAGATCCGTTAGTATAACAAACAAATCTTAAACTTTAGGTACTGTTGTAAATTGATTCATATTTAATATTTGCATAATGCTACTGTAATCCAACTTCCCCATGGCTCATACCCCCCGATACGATTTATAGATTCATCAAAATAAGCAAACTATGCAACAAAAACAGAATCTGTCTAAAACAGAACAGTCTGTAAAGATCTGAATTAAAGTCATACTTTTGTAACTCCCAAAATTCTGAAAAATTAGGAAAACGTGGGAAATTATTGTATCAATAATGTGTAAAAAATTCAAAAGGTTCTGACACTCCAGACAAAAACTAAAATTCCAGCACTGGACGCAAAAGTTTCTGTTTTCAAACAACATCAATTATACTATCATCCAAATCATCACAAAGGCATTACTTGGCACAAACAGTAATTAAAAGATAAAAACACAATCATAACAGAAGCTACAATTTTGTAAACACACAAAAACAGAAAGTAAAACAAAAATTTATTTTATTTATTGGGTTGCCTCCCAACAAGCGCTATTGTTTTATGCCCCTAGCTAGGCATAATGCATAGTTTCAAGTGTTGTCATCCTTCAAATTAATTCCATAGGTGGCCCACATGATAGATTCATATGGTGGCTTAATTCTATTTCTAGGAAAGTGTTCCATCCCTTTCTTTAACGGAAATTGAAATCTTATATTACCTTCTTTCATATCAATAATAGCACCTATGGTTCGTAGGAAGGGCCTACCAAGTATTATAGGGCAAGAAGGATTGCATTCAATATCAAGCACAATAAAATCCACGGGTACATAATTCCTATTAGCAAGAATAAGAACATCATTTATTCTACCCAATGGTTTTTTAATAGTGGAATCCGCTAGATGTAAATTAAGGTAACAAGGATCCATATCGGTGAGACCTAGCACATCACACAAAGATTTTGGTATAGTAGAGACGCTAGCACCTAGATCACATAAAGCATTGCATTCATAATATTTAATTTTAACTTTAATAGTAGGTTCCCATTCATCATGTAATTTTCTAGGAATTGAAACTTCCAACTCAAGCTTTTCTTCATGAGCTTTTACCATAGCTTCTACAATATGTTTAGTAAAAGCTTTATTTTGTACATAGGTATTAGGTGAATTAATCATGGATTGCAACAAGGAAATACATTCAACTAAAGAACAATTATCATAATTCAAGTCCTTGTAATCCAAAGTAGTGGGTACATCACTATTTAAAGTTTCGACCTCTCCAAACCCACTTTTGTCATTTTTCTCATTAAGATCATCACCCTCCAAATAATTGCGACGCCTTCTAGCTAAAGTTGACTCATCTTCAGTCCCTTTTTCATCAAGTTTTATATTACTAAATAGGGATTCAATAGGTGAGACACCAATCATTTTAATATCTTCATCATTACTAGATTGTGACTCAGGTTTAGCAGCCATCTTATTCACTAGCTGTGACGCCCCCGACTTAATCGTGCACTAATCATACACGTAAATGCACATGATCAAGCCTAAGGACTCACTTGAAGAAATCATAACACAACTCTAAACACAAATAAAAGTCAAACAAGCTTTATATTACAATCCAGGGGCCTCGAGGGCTCGAATACATAAGCTCGAGTCATACAAGCATCAGTGAAATCATCAGATATCTGACTACAGACATAATTAGAAAAGTATGCCTTAAGAAGGCTGAGCAAAACAACGACACTGGATCAAAAGGTGCAGGCCTCCTGCCTGGGTGCCTCCTAACTACTCCTGGTCATTGGACTCCACGTAGTAGTAGGCTCCACCGGAGGGGTAGTAGTAGTCGTCGACAGGGGCAGCGAGCTCCGGGGCTCCGTCATCTGGTCACAGCAATCGGGTATGGGGAAAAAGGGGAAGCAAAGCAACCGTGAGTACTCATCCAAAGTACTCGCAAGACTTACATCAGAACTATACTACTTATGCATCGGTATCAAAGAAGGCTGTATCTGTGGACTAGACTGCAGAAATGCCAGAATAGAGAGAAAGGCCTAGCCTATCGAAGACTAGCATCTTCAACGTCTTGCAGCATTAGAAGAGTGCAGATTAGTACATAAATATGGTAGTAACAACAAGTAGTAACAACGCCCAGAGATCCTTCCTCGACTCCCTGTGAGAAAGCGACCCCGAAGCTAACATATTTAAACATCACAAGTTCCAGTTCTAGTTGTAGAAGATCGGGATATTTTCCGAGTGTCCTGTTACCGTGGACACAGCTATTCGAATAGATAACTTCCCTGCAGGGGTGCACCAACTTACCCAACACGCTCGATTAACTCTGGCCAGACACACTTGCTCGGGTCATACCCGGCCTCGGCTGATCGACATGTCATAGCCCTACCTAGGTTCTACAAAGAGGCCAGCACGCCGGTCTACACCCTAAGCGCTCAGGGGTCTTGGGTCCATCGCCCTTTGCACTCATGCGCGTTGAGTGGGCGGCCGGGACCAGACCTAGCCCATGTATACACACGCAGGCTTTCACGGTCCAACCGGGCGCGCGCCGCTCAATCGCTGACATTTGAAGAACTTCGGCTGATACATACGACGCCGAGTGCCCATACTATTGCCGCGTGGTGGTTAGTGCGATAAGGCCATAGGCCTACTCAGATCACATATCCTAACCCATTAGTGTGTTGGGAGCTCGCGGTGACAATCAATGATCCACGATCTGTGGTCCCGTCGCCCCGTCTCGTGGACTTACGGCAAGGGCTAGGAATGCCCGGCCGTGCCACGTAATTATCTCACGGGTACCCTCACGGTCAACCCGACTCCACATCTCTCGCGGGTACCCCTCGGGGCCGACCTGACTTTAATCAGTGACTGAAATGAGTGCATGGTATCCGTGTGTCCATAACATCAAGGAGGAATCCGAGGAATCACCCTCGTTGGATTCCCAATCGATGCATCCACCAAGGTGAACCCGGAGGAATCACCCTCGATGGTTTCACTCTTGAGGGGTTGCACGACAGAGGCATCATCGGAGGTGGTGAAAGAGGAATCACCCTCGGTAACCCACAACCGACTAGCTCCACTACAGAGATATCATCAGGGGTGAATTAAGAGGCTTCACCCTTGTCACTCGATATTAGCTCTGCAGAGTCGTACAGCTTAGGGGGTGTGCAGTGATGGGTTGGTCTCAGCCCATTGATCACATCGATCGGGGCACCAGTATCAAGGCGGGGCAACTAGGACAAGGATGAGGGGCCATAGATGGTTCACTATCCAACCTATACTAAGCATTTAGGATAGCAGGTAAGGTATCAATAGTAGTTACAAAAACAGGCTATGCATCAGAATAGGTATTTCGGACAACAACTGTAGTAATTCTAATGCAAGCATAAGGGAGAAAGAAAAGCGATATAGGCATGTTCAAGGGGGTTTGCTTGCCTGGAAGCTCTGTGGGGAAAGAGGGGTCGTCGGTGGAGTAGCAGTCCTCAGGGGCAGTGTCGCCCTCGAGGTCTATCGGAGAAGAAGAGGGGGAGGAAACAAATAAATACAAGCAAACAAATGCAACACAATGCATGGCATGACAATATGCAGGGCTGGTGGTGACCTAATGCATTGCTACACGTTGTAGGCGGAGCGGGAAAATATCTCGGGATATTTTCCTGGCCTTAGGCAGTTTTCGGACAGTTGAACCGGAGGAGAAGGTTCCATGTTTGCGGTGTTGTGGGCATGTGACAGCTACATGGATGGCATAATCGGGTTCGTCTCGTTTCTCTGATCAACTTTCATGTAGAAAACTTTTTGATCCGAGCTACGGTTTATTTTCTATGATTTTTCAAAGATTTAAACCATTTTCTAAAAATCCTGGAATTAATTTAATTAATAAATTCGCATTATCCAGAACAGTAAACACCTATGACATCAGCATGATGTCAGGATGATGTCAGCAATCAACCCAGCTAGTCCAGTTCAAACCTGACAGCTGGGTCCCACATGTCAGTGACACAGTGGCTAAACACGGGTTAAATTTAACTAATTAGGTTAATTAGCTAGTGGGCCCCATCTGTCAGTGTCAGATTAGATTAACAGATTAATTTTAATTATAAAAACGTTAATTAACCGGTGGGGCCCGCCTGTCAGTGACTGGGGTTGCCCAGTCAGCACGTTGACTGGTCAACCCAGTCAACTGGGGCCCCTGGGCCCACTGGTCAGTGAGCCAGGGAGGCCCACGTGGGGGCCAGCTCGGCGGCTGCCGGCGTTTAAACGCCGGTGACCAAAAAACACGGCGGAGGGCCTCAGGCCTCGCTGGAAACCCGCTACAGAGTGCCATTTCGCGTACGGCTGGGCGCGTTGGAACGAGCACACGATGCCGCGACGACTGGTGGCGGTGGCGTCGCTGAAGTCGGCCAGAAACGACGACGGCGAGCAACGCGGCGGACGGCGTCATTCGGGCATGGACGAAAACGGCGATGTGGGGCACGGCAAGTCGAGCGGGCGGTGGCGTTGGGCTCCTACGCGTGCTCTGAGCACGGCTACGTGCTCGGACGAGCTCGACGGCGACGAGCACGGCGGCGGAGACGGGTTCGGCCACGGCGAGATAGCTAGCTAGGGGGGCACGCACGAGCAAACGGAGAGGGGGAGAAGAGAGAGGTGCTCACCGGGGAGGCACACGGTGGCCCTGTGAGTGAACGGTAGCGCAGGGAGGCCGGATTCGGCGGAGCTCGTCGGTGATCCAAGGAGGAAGAAGACGAGGCGGGGCGGCGATGAAGTGCTCCCCGGCTCGTGTTCGTTGGCGTGGACGACGTAGCGGACGGTGGCGAACCCCTACGACATGACGGCGAGGTGTGGGATGGACGGTGGCCACGAGGACGACGGCGAGCGGCGGCGGATGCGCTCGGGCGCAGCGGAGATCGAGCGAGAGAGGGTGAGAGAGGAGGGGGCGAGTGGATGAGGATGATGGGGAGGTCGAGGGTGACGACCTTATCCCCTCGACGGCCCCTGTAGCGCCACGATGTCGCCGTTTCGCCAACATTGCGTGCGCCGGCCACGAGCGCGGTGACATGCGCGAAGAGAGAGAGGAGGGAGACGGTGCGAGGTGGGCTGGGCCGCACTTTGGACTTAGGCCCAGTCCACAGTAGCTTTTTCCCTTGTTCCTTATTTCTTTTTTGTTTTTCTTTTTCCAGCAGCTTTTTACATTTTCTTTAGCCATCAAATGACTTTGCAAAAATGTGGATCTGGTCAAAACAAATACTAGGGAATATTGTGCACTGCCGCAAAAAGTTTGGAGGCCATTTGGATTCATTTGAATTTTTCATAATTGTAATGGCATTTAAATTGCTGTTTCCGCAGTGTTTTAAATGCTCTAGCCCATTTTAGCAAATAGGTGATGATGTTTTCTTGAACAAGAATTTGTTTTGGAATATTTGCTAAATGATGAACTATTTTTCAGCAATTTTTGAGCAACTTCAAATTTCACTTATGATTTGAATTGAATTCAGAGATGGAATTTGAAATGAGATATTAATCCAACATGATCAAGCATTGCAAATCACAGTGACTTAGCTTAATCATTATGGATCACTGTTGCTCATTACAGAGGGGTGTTACACTAGCATTGTTTGTGTATCCGAAATCTTCCCTAACAAGTTTTTAGTACTAGCAAGTTGAGACTGAAGGTTGGCTACTTCTAGATTGACATCTTCAAGTTTTTTATTAATAGCATCCAATAAGATAGAATGTTCCTTAAGCTCCTCGGAAAAGAATTTATTATTCTCATATTGTGAAGACATAAAACTCTTAGTGGCATTTTCGATCTCAGACGTAGTGGATGTGAGAGAATTGTGGCGGCAACTCCAATTTTTATGCCACATGTCCACGTCTGGCGAGAATGCGGAAGGGGCCGATGTAGCGAGGAGTTAACTTGCCCTTGATTCCAAAGCGGTGAGTGCCCTTCATAGGAGTGACACGCAGATAAGCTTGCTCACCAGGTTGATAGATCGATCCCCAGTGTTTACGATCATAATTGCTCTTCTGGCGAGACTGAGCCGCCTTGAGATTTTCTTGAATGATACGGACTTGCTCTTCAGCGTGTTGGATAATATCCGGACCAATGAGCGGCCATTCCCCAGTTTCTGACCAATTCAGAGGGGTTCGACACTTACGTCCATATAATACCTCGAAGGGGCCCATCTTCAAGCTAGCTTGATAGCTGTTGTTGTAAGAGAATTCAGCATACGGGAGAGATTCCTCCCACTTCTTGCCAAATGAAATGACACAAGCACGCAACATATCTTCAAGCACTTGATTCACTCGTTCAACTTGGCCTTGGGACTGGGGGTGATAAGCAGAGCTCCAGGTTATATGAGTTCCCATAGCTTCTTGGAAACTTGCCCAGAACTTAGAGGTGAATAGGCTGCCATGATCTGAACTGATCTCCTTCGGAATACCGTGGAGTGATACAATTCTGGAGATATATAAATCTGCTAACTGGCTAGCAGTGATCATCTCATTGACTGGCAGAAAGTGTGCAACTTTGGAGAGTTGGTCGATGACGACAAGAATTGCATCATGACCCTTTTGTGACCTGGGAAGACCCGTGATGAGATCCATTTGAACTTTATCCCATTTCCATTCAGGAATAGGTAGCGGCTGCAGAATTTTAGCAGGCTTCTGATGTTCTGCCTTGACGCGACGGCAAACGCCACATTCAGCAACATATCGTGCAATGTCCTACTTCAGTTTAGACCACCAGTACCTTTGTCGAAGATCACGATACATCTTGGTGCTACCCGGATGAATAGACAGTGGTGTATCATGTGCCTCCTTCATAACTTTGTCCGTCATAAGTTCGAACCGAGGTACCACAATGCGATCTCTGAAGTACAAGGTTCCGTATTCAGCAAGCGAGAAATCGCTGGACTTTTCAAGGTCAAGATCTCTTTTCATCTGATCAACTTCAGCATCCTTTGCTTGCGCAAACTTAACAACTTTCTCAAGATCTGGCTGTAAAACAAGGGTATTAAGAGAACCCTGTGGAACGATATGAAGGTTCAACTTGCGAAGTTCTTCATAAAGATGGGGTTGAGCTCGCTGAACCATGAGGTTCTTACAATAAGACTTGCGGCTCAAGGCATCGGCCATCACATTAGCTTTGCCAGGAGTATAAGAAATACTACAGTCATAGTCTATAATTGTTTCCAACCATCGCTGTTGACGGAGATTGAGATCCGGTTGAGTAAATAAATACTTCAGACTTTGGTGATCCGTGTATATCTCACATCGATTACCGAGGAGGAAATGTCGCCACAACTTCAATGCATATATCACTGCAGCAAGTTCAAGTTCATGCACTGGGTAGTTTTCTTCGTGAGGACGCAACTGTCGCGAGGCATAAGCAATCAGTCTGCGCTCTTGCATCAGGACACGGCCTAATCCTTGACGAGAGGCGTCGCAATAAATGATGAATTCCTTGCGAGAATCCAGAGGAGCAAGCACTGGTGCAGTTTTCAGCTTGTCCTTGAGGGTCTGGAAACTTTCCTGACATTTATTTGTCCACTCAAACTTAACGCCTTTGTGAAGCAGATTAGTCAGAGGCTTGGCAATCTTGGAGAAGTTCTCGACAAACCGACGGCAATAGCTTGCAAGTCCGAGAAAACTTCTAACTTGTTTGACATTCTTCGGAGGAGTCCAGTCGAGAATAGCCTGAACTTGCTCTGGGTTGACAGTAATACCATCCTTGGAAATCACATGTCCAAGGTAGGTCACTTCGGATAACCAAAATTCACACTTGAATATTTGGCATATAGCTGATGCTCTCGAAGCTTTTCCAGAACAAGACGAAGATGTTCAGCATGTTCTTCCTTATTCTTGGAATATACCAGGATATCATCTAGATAAACCACGACGAATTTGTCGAGGTAATCCATAAAGATATAATTCATCAGACGGGAGAACGTTGCTGGAGAATTTGTTAAGCCAAATGACATGATGGTGTACTCGTATGAACCATAGCGAGTAACAAAGGCAGTCTTGGGAATATCCTCTTCGCGGACCCGGATCTGATGATAACCCAACCTCAAGTCGAGTTTAGAGAATACTGAAGATCCAGCAAGCTGATCATACAAATCGTTGATCCGAGGAAGCGGATATTTATTCTGAATTGTTGCCTGGTTGATGGGTCGGTAATCTTGGACCAATCGGTTTGTACCATCTTTCTTCTTGACAAAGAGAGAAGGTGCTCCCCAGGCAGAGGAACTTGGATGAATGAAACCCTTGCGAAGTGATTTGTCGATTTCCTCCTTAAGCTCAAGAAGCTCATGCGGCGGCATCTTATAAGGATGCTTCGCAATAGGAGTTGTGCCTGGTTTTAGGTCGATGACAAACTCGACAGCTCTAACAGGGGGCACTCCTGGAAGTTCTTCTGGGAAAACATCTTGGAAGTCGCGGACGACTGGAACGTTTTCGATCCCCTCAAGAGGAGAAGCGTTTAACGCATTCAGGGCATAAATTTGAGCCTCGGCATTTTGAACAAGTTGAGCATGGTAGTTTACTATCTCATCCGAGGGGTGCAAAAGCTGGACAACTTTGGTGGCACAATTGATTAAGGCGGTATGAGCCTTCAACTAATCCATTCCCAGAATGAGGTCGACTTTGGAAGACTTCAAAATAATTGGAAAGGCATGGAAGTCCAATCCTTCAATCTCAATGGTGACATTGGGACCGAACATAGAAGTTTGACATTGGCCCGCGGGAGTGTTAACCACTAATGATTGGTGCAGCTCTTCACATTTAATGTCATGCATGAGTGCAAAATTTTCTGATATGAAAGAATGCGATGCTCCTGAATCAAACAAAACAGAAGCTGGTACTGAATTAACAGGTAGTGTACCCATCACAGTAGCTGGTTGGTCTTGATCTTCATTCATGTTGACATGATAAGCCTGACCACGACCATAAGAAGGTCTGGCATTGAAGTTGTGAGGCTGATTGTTGCCACGGCCATTACCACGGCCAGCAGATGGAAGTGCCAACTGATTCTAGTTCTGACGGCAGTCTTTGGCATGGTGACCTGGACGTCCACATGTGAAACACAGTCCATCCTCGGAACGGGCAGCAGGAGCTCGAAGCATTGGAGCTTGAGGTCTTTGATGCCTCGGTGGTGGAGGAGGCAGACGAGGTGCAGCATAGAACGGCCTTGGTGCAGGAACAGTTGGACGATACACGCTATGAGGAATCCATACGCGGCGCTTCTGTGAAGACGAGCCCGAAGATGAGCCTGCTTCACGGGTGCGCTTAAGAGCGTCCTTGTGATCCTTCAATCCAGTCTCAACCTGTATGGCCTTGTTCACCAAGGTGGCGAAGTCGGCGAAGTCTTGGACTAGGAGTGCGAGCTTGATATCTGGGTTGAGCCCTCATACGTCTCCAACGTATCTATAATTTTTTATTGTTCCATGCTGTTATATTATCAATCGTGGATGTTTTTATATGCATTTACAACAATTATATATCATTTTTGGAGACTAACCTATTAACTTCGTGCCCAGTGCCAGTTGCTGTTTTCTGCCCTATTTTTGTTTTACAGAAAATCAATACCAAACGAAGTCCAAATGCCATGAAACTTTTTGGAGATTTTTTTCTGGACAAGATAAACACTAGGAGCTTCGGGAGAAGACCAGACGCCAGAGGAGGTGGCCACGAGCCACCAGGGCGCGCCTTGGGGGGGGGCAGGCGCGCCCTGGTACTTCGTGGGGCCCACAGAGCTCCGTTTGACCTAATTCCTCCACTATAAATTCCCAAAAAATTAGAAACCCTCAGGGGAGTCCACGACATACTTTTTCTGCCGCCGCAAGTTTCTGTTCTTGATAGATCCCATCTGGAGGCCTTCTCCGGTACTCCGCCGGAGGGGGAATCGATCACGGAGGGGCTCTACATCAACCTTGCTGCCCTTCCGATGATGCATGAGTAGTTTACCACAGACCTTCGGGTCCATAGTTAGTAGCTAGATGGCTTCTTCTCTCTTTTTGATCTTCAATACAATGTTCTCCTCAATGTTCTTGGAGTTCTATCCGATGTAATCACTTTTTGCGGTGTGTTTGTTGGGATCCGATGAATTGTGATTTTATGTTCAGATTATCCATGAATATTATTTGAGTCTTCTCTCATCTCTTTTATGCATGATTATTATAGCCTCGTATTTCTTCTCCAATCTATTGATTTGGTTTGGCCAACTAGATTGATTTATCTTGCCATGGGAAGAGGTGCTTTGTAATGGGTTCGATCTTGCAGTGCTCAATCCCAGTGACAGAAAGGGACATCACACGTATGTATCATTGCTATTAAGGGTAAAAAGATGGGGTTTATTCATACATGAGTTTATCTTGTCTACATCATGTCATCGTTCTTAAGGCGTTACTCCGTTCTTTATGGACTTAATACACTAGATGCATGCTGGATAGCGGTCGATGTGTGGAGTAATAGTAGTAGATGTAGGCAGGAGTCGGTCTACTTGTCTCGAACATGATGCCTATATACACGATCATTGCCTTGGATATCGTCATGATTATTTGCTTTTCTATCAATTGCCCAATAGTAATTTGTCTGCCCACCGTATGCAATTTTCTCGAGAGAAGCCTCTAGTGAAAACTATGGCCCCCCGGGTCTATCTAAATTATATTACTAAAACCCTAAAAATATTGCTGCCATTTTCTTTTATTTATTTTATTTTGTATTTTTGTTTCTATCTATCTATCGCATACAATTTAATCATGCAATTGACCGCCGAGGGATTGACAACCCCTCGTTTGCGTTGGGTGCAAGGATTTGTTGTTTGTGTGCAGGTGCTGCTAACGAGGTGTTGCGTGATTCTCCTACTGGTTCGATAACCTTGGTTTCATAACTGTGGGAAATACTTATCTCTACTATGCTGCATCATCCCTTCCTCTTCGGGGAAAATACCAACGCAAGCTACAAGTAGCAGGAAGAATTTCTGGCGCCGTTGCCGGGGAGACATCATCAACATCTATCAAGTACTTTTGCATAAACTCTCATCTCCTTGCATTTACTTTATTTGCCTCTCGTTTTCATCTCCCCTACTTCTAAAACGTTTTTACAAAAATACAAAAATATTTTCCGTTTGCCTTTTTTTTCTTGTTTGCTTGCTTGCTTGCTTGAAATTGCTATCATGGCTGATTTTGGTATGGAAAAAGGTGAGGATGGTAAAACTCCTAAAATCGAAATTCCTACCAATTTAGATACTTAAACTTTTGTGATGGGACATGGGAATATTATAGGAAAATATGTCATCCAAGAATTCTTTAATTGCATTGGAACTTTGGCTTGTGATGATACTCCTATTCTTAGTAGAACCAAGAATTATGCCGAAGCTATTTCTGCTCTTGTTCTTAATCTAGAAAAAAGATTTATTCGTACCCATCCTACTTTGCACAGATTGTTTTATGAGTTGCTAGTTATAAAAAATCCTAAGGCAAAAAAGATTGCAACTCTTATCCTCATGAATGAATTTGATTACATAGTTCGAGAAGCTAGAGAAATATTTGATTTTTATGGCATGAATCATGAAAAACCGGTGATAGATGAGATCTTATACAATGATGATTACTTGTTAAGATAATTATTTCATGACGATTGCACCTTTGATGAGAATACCAAAAAGGAGGTCCCTCCTTTAAGTATAATCCAACAAGTTTTCAATGGTATTAATAAACAGTATTCTTGGATTGTAAAAGGGAATCAAGAGGGATTCGGGGATGGCCAACTTAGTAATGCTAAAATTTCCATGGATGATGTGTTTCAAATTGTCTTTGAAAGGCCTCCTGATAAGAACGTATCTTTAGATAATTAGAAGAAAGATGACAATACTTGAAACTATGCGTTATGCCTAGCTAGGGGCATAAAACAATAGCGCTTGTTGGGAGGCAACCAGATGAATAAAATAAAATTTTCTATTATTGTGTGTTTTCAAAATTATGCTACTGGTATGATTGTGTTTTTGTGTTTTTAATTAGTGTTTGTGCCAAGTAAAGCCTTTGGGATGATTTGGAAGAAAGTATAATTGATGCTGTTTGGAAAACAGAAAGTTTTGCATCCAGTGCCCGAATTTTTTTTCTGTACTGGAGCGTCGAAAAAATCTGAAATTTTTACACAGTATTGGTATATGAATTTTCCACATATTCCTAAGTTTTTAGAATTTTTGGATTTACATAAGTATCGCTTTTAAATAGATTGCTACAGACTGTTCTGTTTTTGGCAGATTCTGTTTTTGATGCACTACTTGCTTGTTTTGATGAATCTTTGGATTGTATCGGGGGGTATAAGCCATGGTGAAGTTAGAGTACAGTAGGTATAATGCAAAAATAAAATATGAATGGGTTTGCAACAGTACTTAAAGTAGTGATTTATTTTGTTATACTAACGGATCTCACGAAGGTTTTGTTGAGTTTTGTGATTGAAGTTTTCAAGTTTTGGGTGAGATCACGATGGATGAAGGAATAAGGAGTAGTAAGAGCCTAAGCTTGGGGATGCCCGAGGCACCCCAAGGTAATATTCTAGAAAGACTCAAGCGTCTAAGCTTGGGGATGCCCCGGAAGGCATCCCCTCTTTCTTCTACCAACCATCGGTAATTTTACTTGGAGCTATATTTTTATTCGTCACATGATATGAGTTTTGCTTGGAGCGTCTTGTATTATATGAGTCTTTGCTTTGTTTGCTTTTTAGTTTGTCACAATCATCCTTGCTGAACACACCTATCTTGAGAGAGCCACACGTTCATCATCATTTGTTAGAATACTCTATGTGCTTCACTTAAATTTTTTGAGCTAGGCAGTTGCTCTAGTGCTTCACTTAAATCTTTTTGAGCACGGTGGTGGCTATATTTTGTAGAAATAAACTCTCATGCTTCACTTATATTATTTTGAGAGTTGATAAGATTAAAATTTTGAAGAAATGAATTCTCATGCTTCACTTATACTATTTTGAGAATTGATAATATTAAAATTTTGAATAAATATTTGCACTCTCATGCTTCACTTAAATATTTTTGAGAGTTGATAATAGTAATGGTAGTTTGCACAAGATATGAATTTGGTCCCAAAGTGATGAATATTCAAGAGGGATATAATAAAAACTTTCATATAGATCATTGGATATGATAAGTGTGATTCCTTGCAATAGTTTTGCGATATGGAAATGATAATATGTGAGTCATGTTAGTGAGTAATTGTGATTTAGTAAAAATATTAGTGTTAAGCTTTGTGATTCCCTATGCATGCACATCAAGTCAATAGTTATGCAACGAAATTTTATCCTACTTATGGTGCATTATTCGGGGTTAGTTATGGTCAATGCATGTTTATGACCGTTTTCGTTTTTTGGTTGGTTGCTTCTCAATCTATTTGCTAGCCTTCATTTGTACTAAGCGGAAATACTGCTTGTGCATCCAAAATCCTTAAACCCCAGTTGTGCCAAATGAGTCCACTATATCTACCTATATGCGGTATTTCAATGCCGTTCCAAGTAAATTTGCGTGTGTCAACTCTAATTTTCAAAATAATTTTTCCATTTTGTGTGCCCGTACCGCTCATGAAGCGGCAGGGGGTGGCCATTATTTTCCATGCTAGGTGTGTTATTCTCACAATGAGTGTTTATTCACTTGTCATTGCACGAGAGAGTGGCTGGTAATAGGGATCCCAGTCCCACAATGAAATCAAAAATTAATAACAACAAAATTACTTGGAAAGTGTTGGTATGGAGGGCACCCGTGGATACGACTAGCCATGGATTGTGAAAGAATGGTGGAAAGGAAATAAACTTTACTTTCTGTTTGGGAACCGCCTATGATGTGTCTAGCATGGAAAATATTGGGAATTCTCGGTCGTTTTCGTTGACAGGAAAAGCATGCCTCTCAAAATATTTTTATCTCTCTCTAATTTCAGCTTTGAGCTCTGGCACATTTGACAAATCTCTGCTTCCCTCTGCGAAGGGCCTATCTATTTACTTTTATGCAATTTTATTTTATTTGTGTCTCCATCTTCTCTTACAAAAGCACCAACTAGAGAGCACTATTGTCATACTTGTGCATTGGATGTAGCTAATATTTGAGTGTGTTTCATGAATGGATCAATGATTGAGCATAATGGGCTAGGGACAACTTTCTTTAGCGTTGATATTTTGAAAGACATGGTTGCTTGTTAGCATGCTTGAGTATTTATATCTTCATGTCAAATTATAGACTATTGTTTTGAATCATTCAAGTCCAATGTCCATGCCATAAAAGAAAAGAATATGTGATGAATATGATAGGCAGCATTCCACATGAAAAAATTTGTTTTTATCATTTACCTACTCGAGGACGAGCAGGAATTAAGCTTGGGGATGCTGATACGTCTCCAACGTATCTATGATTTTTTATTGTTCCATGCTGTTATATTATCAATCGTGGATGTTTTTATATGCATTTACAGCAATTATATATCATTTTTGGAGACTAACCTATTAACTTAGTGCCCAGTGCCAGTTGCTGTTTTCTGCCCTATTTTTGTTTTACAGAAAATCAATACCAAACGAAGTCCAAATGCCACGAAACTTTTTGGAGATTTTTTTTGGACAAGATAAACACTAGAAGCTTCGGGAGAAGACCAGACGCCAGAGGAGGTGGCCACGAGCCACCAGGGCGTGCCTGGGGGGGCAGGCGCGCCCTGGTACCTCGTGGGGCCCACAGAGCTCCGTTTGACCTAATTCCTCCACTATAAATTCCCAAAAAATCAGAAACCCTCAGGGGAGTCCACAAAATACTTTTTCCGCCGCCGCAAGTTTCTGTTCTCGAGAGATCCCATCTGGAGGCCTTCTCCGGTACTCCGCCGGAGGGGCAATCGATCACGGAGGGGCTCTACATCAACCTTGCTGCCCTTCCGATGATGCGTGAGTAGTTTACCAGACCTTCGGGTCCATAGTTAGTAGCTAGATGGCTTCTTCTCTCTTTTTGATCTTCAATACAATGTTCTCCTTGATGTTTTTGCGGTGCGTTTGTTGGGATCCGATGAATTGTGAGTTTATGATCAGATTATCCATGAATATTATTTGAGTCTTCTCTGATATCTTTTATGCATGATTATTATAGCTTCGTATTTCTTCTCTGATCTATTGATTTGGTTTGGCCTACTAGATTGATTTATCTTGCCATGGGAAGAGGTGCTCTGTAATGGGTTCGATCTTGCGGTGCTCAATCCTAGTGACAGAAAGGGAGATGACACGTATGTATCGTTGCTATTAAGGGTAAAAAGATGGGGTTTATTCATACGTGAGTTTATCTTGTCTACATCATGTCAGCGTTCTTAAGGCGCTACTCCGTTCTTTATGGACTTAATACACTAGATGCATGCTGGATAGCGGTCGATGTGTGGAGTAATAGTAGTAGATGCAGGCAGGAGTCGGTCTACTTGTCTCGGACATGATGCCTATATACATGATCATTGCCTTGGATATCGTCATGATTATTTGCTTTTCTATCAATTGCCCAACAGTAATTTGTCTACCCACCGTATGCTATTTTCTCAAGAGAAGCCTCTAGTGAAAACTATGGCCCCCGGGTCTATCTAAATCATATTACTAAAACCCTAAAAATATTGCTGCCATTTTCTTTTATTTATTTTATTTTGTATTTTTTTTCTATCTATCTATCTATCGCATACAATTTAATCTTGCAATTGACCGCCGAGGGATTGACAACCCCTCGTTTGCGTTGGGTGCAAGGATTTGTTGTTTGTGTGCAGGTGCTGCTAACGAGGTGCTGCGTGATTCTCCTACTGGTTCGATAACCTTGGTTTCATACCTAAGGGAAATACTTATCTCTACTGTGCTGCATCATCCCTTCCTCTTCGGGGAAAATACCAACGTAAGCTACAAGTAGCAAGCCCTTCACAGAACTTCTCCTGTCTGCGAGCATCAGTAGCAATATCCTCTTCAGCATAGCGAGACAATTCCAGGAACTCCCGCTGATTGACCTCCACAGACTTGCTGCCCTGGGTAAGGTTGCGGAACTCTCGCTTCTTCCGGTCCATAACTCCTTGTGGAATATAACGGGCATGGAAAGCAGCTTGGAACTCCACCCAGGTGATGATTGTTCCAGTAGCTAGGGTATGCCTTTGACTGTCCCACCATTGAGCTGCGGGTCCCTTCAAAAAGTAGGATGCGAATGTGACATAGCTAGCAGGGGCCACATTGGCTGACTCCATCTCATAGGTGATATCACGGAGCCAGTCATCAACATCTAGCGGCTGAACTGAGTTGCGGAAGATGGTTGGGTTCAGGCGCACAAACTCTTGCAAAGTTATTGAGGCTAGCTGCTGGTTGGCATTTGAATGAAGAAACTAATCCATAAGCCCTTGCATGAACTGACGGTGCATTTCAAATTGTTTCATCATTGCAGCCATATAGTCGGGCGGTGGTGGATTGTTGGCACCACGGCCACGACCTGCGGGTCTAACCATCCTGCTAAAGTCAACAGGGGTAGTTTAGCAACAAGCATTCAGGTGTATGGAATCATTTATGAAGTAACACGCACAACAAAAGGAAGTGCAATAGATACAACATCATAGTCAAACATGACATGCAGATCCATACATAGATTCGGTTACAAGCCAGCGTTACAAGGTTCGAACAGGAAAAGCTAAACACACTAGGCGGCACGCAGGCACGCGGTGGAGGGATACAACAACGGGACATAGCGATAGCTACATCAACGTCGGAGAAAACCACTAAAGTCAGGCAACTCCAGGTGACGACGCGGGGTACCCTCGATATAAGGATCCTGCACTCCATAAACACTCTGGTGCAGAACCTGGTCCCGAACTGGAAGAAGAGGACCACGTGGAGGAGTACAACCTCCAACGGCAGGCCACTCAAGACCTGGTGGCATCTCCGTCCTGCGCGGGTAAAGGATGTACTCTGGATGTATCCCTGCACTGACTGCTGGCAGCAACTGTGTCAGAGCATCGTAAAGACGAGCACGAGTGGCATACAACTCGACAGCAAGAGCTCGGGCAGTGCGATCCAGAGCCTCGGTGTACTGAACAAAAACATGCGGGTCATAACGACGTCACACGTAAGGGGTACAGACAACAGTGTAATATCCACTCTCATCCCCAACAGGAGCATATGGGATATATCTGAAAGCAGTCTCCTCCAAGCGACTGTGCTCTCCACGGAGACGGGCAATAGCAGTATAGGCAGCATCATGGACGGCCATGTCGACAGTCACTCCAACACCATGAAAGGTGTGCAACTCAGTGATGGAGCTGTTCTGCCGATCAAAGATACGGACCACAGCGTGATACTGCTCCTGGTTGAACTCGTGGTAGTCCTCGTAGACAGTGTACTCGGGGTACCAGCGATATCCCAGCCTAGTCAAGAGATCGACTAGGATAGCAGGGAACCCAGTCACATCAACAGCCATAGTCTGGCGTACGAGCTGTCTTGCGGGACGCATCTGAAACAAGGAGTGCAAGATGTCAAATGACAGTGTGAGAAGCATATGATAGCATGGGCAAGAAATGTTTGCAGATAATCCAGCTCTCCGGGTGAATGTGCACACGAGAACCTAGAGTTAGAATTAGCAAAAAAAGTTAACCCAAAAAGAAGAGAGATCAGAGTCCCAGAGTAAAGAAGAGGAATAAAAGATCCTAATACCACCCATTGGCGACATGGGCCCGTAAGCCACACAGCCATGTTAGTAAAACAGTTTGCAAAGACTAGACTCAACGTCTGCCAAGGAGTTGAAAAGGGGGCTTCCTACAGGCAGTCGGCTCTGATACCACCTTGTGATGCCCCCGACTTAATCGTGCACTAATCATACACGCAAATGCACACGATCAAGCCTAAGGACTCACTTGAAGAAATCACAACACAACTCTAAACACAAATAAAAGTCATACAAGCTTTATATTACAAGCCAGGGGCCTCGAGGCCTCGAATACATAAGCTCGAGCCATACAAGCATCAGCGGAAGCATCATATATCTGAGTACATACATAATTAGACAAGTATGCCTTAAGAAGGCTGAGCAAAACAACGAGACTGGATCGAAAGGCGCAGGCCTCCTGCCTGGGTGCCTCCTCACTACTCCTGGTCGTCGGACTCCACGTAGTAGTAGGCTCCACCGGAGGGGTAGTAGTAGTCGTCGACAGGGGCTGGCTCCGGAGCTCCATCATCTGGTCACAGCAATCGGGTATGGGAAAAAGGGGAATCAAAGCAACCGTGAGTACTCATCCAAAGTACTCGCAAGACTTACATCAGAACTATACTACTTATGCATCGGTATCAAAGAAGGCTGTATCTGTGGACTAGACTGCAGAAATGCCAGAATAGAGAGAAAGGCCTAGCCTATCGAAGACTAGCATCTTCAGCGTCTTGCAGCATTAGAAGAGTGCAGATTAGTACATAAATATGGTAGTAACAACAAGTAGTAACAACGCCCAGAGATCCTTCATCGACTCCCTGTGAGAAAGCGACCCCGGAGCTAACATATTTAAACATCACAAGTTCCAGTTCTAGTTGTAGAAGATCGGGATATTTGCCGAGCGTCCTGTTACCGTGGACACGGCTATTCGAATACATAACTTCCCTGCAGGGGTGCACCAACTTACCCAACACGCTCGATTAACTCTGGCCAGACACACTTGCTCGGGTCATGCCCGGCCTCGGCTGATCGACACGTCGTAGCCCTACCTAGGTTCTACAGAGAGGCCAGCACGCCGGTCTACACCCTAAGCGCTCAGGGGTCTTGGGTCCATCGCCCTTTGCACTCCTGCACGTTGCGTGGGCGGCCGGGACCAGACCTAGCCGCTGTATACACACGCAGGCTTTCACGGTCCACCCGGGCGCGCGCCGACATCTGAAGAACTTCGGCTGATACATACGACACCGAGTGCCCATACTATTCCCGCGTGGTGATTAGTGCGATAAGGCCAGAGGCCTACTCAGATCACATATCCTAACCCATTAGTGTGTTGGGAGCTCGCGGTGACAATCAGTGATCCACGATCTGTGGTCCCGTCGCCCCGTCTCGTGGACTTACGGCAAGGGCTAGGAATGCCCGACCGTGCCACGTAATTATCTCACGGGTACCCTCACGGTCAACCCGACTCCACATCTCTCGCGGGTACTCCTCGGGGCCGACCCGACTTTAATCAGTGATTGAAATGAGTGCATGGTATCCGTGTGTCCATAACATCAAGGAGGAATCCGAGGAATCACCCTCGTTGGATTCCCACTCGATGCATCCACCAAGGTGAACCCGGAGGAATCACCCTCGATGGTTTCACTCTTGAGGGGTTGCATGACAGAGGCATCATCGGAGGTGGTGAAAGAGGAATCACCCTCGGTAACCCACAACCGACTAGCTCCGCTACAGAGATATCATCAGGGGTGAATTAAGAGGCTTCACGCTCGTCACTCGATATTAGCTCTGCAGAGTCGTACAACTTAGGGGGTGTTCGGTGATGGGTTGGTCTCAGCCCATCGATCACATCGATCGGGGCACCAGTATCAAGGCGGGGCAACTAGGACAAGGATGAGGGGCCAAAGATGGTTCACTATCCAACCTATACTAAGCATTTAGGATAGCAGGTAAGGTATCAATAGTAGTTACAAAAAAAGGCTATGCATCAGAATAGGTATTTTGGACAACAACAACTGTAGCAATTCGAATGCAAGCATAAGGGAGAAAGAAAGGTGACATAGGCATGTTCAAGGGGGTTTGCTTGCCTGGAAGCTCTGTGGGGTAAGACGGGTCGTCGGTGGAGTAGCACTCCTCAGGGGCAGCGTCGCCCTCGGGGTCTATCGGAGAAGAAGAGGGGGAGGAAACAAATAAATACAAGCAAACAAATGCAACACAATGCATGGCATGACAATATGCAGGGCTGGTGGTGATCTAATGCATTGCTACACGTTGCAGGCCGAGCGGGAAAATATCTGGGGATATTTTCCCGGCCTTAGGCAGTTTTCGGACAGTTGAACCGGAGGGGAAGGTTCCATGTTTGCGGTGTTGTGGGCATGTGACAGCTACATGGAGGGCACAATCGGGTTCGTCTCGTTTTTTCTGATCAACTTTCATGTACAAAACTTTTTGATCCGAGCTACGGTTTATTTTCTATAATTTTTCAAAGATTTAAACCATTTTCTGAAAATCCTGGAATTAATTTAATTAATAAATTTGCATTATCCAGAACAGTAAACACCTATGACGTCAGGATGACGTCAGCAATCAACCCAGCTGGTCCAGGTCAAACCTGACAGCTGGGTCCCACATGTCAGTGACACAGTGGCTAAACACGGGTTAAATTTAACTAATTAGGTTAATTAGCTAGTGGGCCCCATCTGTCAGTGTCAGATTAGATTAACAGATTAATTTTAATTATGAAAATGTTAATTAACGGGTGGGGCCCGCCTGTCAGTGACTGGGGTTGCCCAGTCAGCACGTTGACTGGTCAACCCAGTCAACTAGGGCCCCTGGGCCCACTGGTCAGTGAGCTAGGGAGGCCCACGTGGCGGCCAGCTCGGCGGCTTCCGGCATTTAAATGCCGGCGACCGAAAAACATGGCGAAGGGCCTCAGGCCTTGCCAGAAACGCGCTACAGAGCACCATTTCGCGCGCGGCTGGGCGCGTTGGAACGAGCACACGATGCCGCGGCGATTGGTGGCGGTGGCGTTGCCGGAGTCGGCCGGAAACGACGACGGTGAGCAACGTGGCGGACGGCGGCGTTCGGGCGTGGACGGAAACAGTGATGTGGGGCACGGCAAGTCAAGCGGGCAGTGGTGTTGGGTCCTACGCGCGTTCTGAGCACAGCTACGAGCTCGGACGAGCTCAATGGCTACGGCATTGACGGTGACGAGCACGGCGGCAGAGACGGGTTCGGCCATGGCGAGATAGCTAGCTAGGGGGGCGCGCGCGAGCAAATGGAGAGGGGGAGAAGAGAGAAGAGCTCACCGGGGAGGCGCACGGTAGCCCAGTGAGTGAACGGTAGCGCAGGGCGGCCGGATTCGGCGGAGCTCGTCGGCGATCCGAGGAGGAAGAAGACGAGGTGGGACGGCGATGCAGTGCTCCCCGGCTCGCGTTCGTTGGTGCGGACGATGTAGCGGACGGCGGCAAACCCCTACGACATGACGGCGAGGCATGGGAGGGACGGTGGCCACGAGGACGACAGCGAGCGGTGGCGGATGCACTCGGGCACGGTGGAGATCGAGCGAGAGAGGAGGGTGAGAATGGACGAGGATGATGGGGAGGTCGAGGGCGACGACCTTATCCCCTCGACGGCCCCTGTAGCACCGTGGTGTTGCCGTTTCGCCGGCGTTGCGCGCGCCGGCCACGGGCGCGGTGACACGCGCGAAGAGAGAGAGGAGGGAGATGGTGCGAGATGGGCTGGGCAGCATTGTGGACTTAGGCCCAGTCCACAGTAGCTTTTCCCTTTTTCCTTATTTCTTTTTTGTTTTTCTTTTTCCAGCAGCTTTTTGCATTTTCTTTAGCCATGAAATGACTTTGCAAAAATGTGGAGCTGGTCAAAACAAATACTAGGGAATATTGTGCACCGCCACAAAAAGTTTGGAGGCCATTTGAATTCATTTGAATTTTTCATAATTGAAATGGCATTTAAATTGCTGTTTTGGCACTGTTTTAAATGCTCTAGCCCATTTTAGCAAATAGGTGATGATGTTTTCCTGAACAAGAATTTGTTTTGGAATATTTGCTAAATGATGAACTATTTTTCAGCAATTTTTGAGTAACTTCAAATTTCACTTATGATTTGAATTGAATTCAGAGATGGAATTTGAAATGAGATATTAATCCAACATGATCAAGCATTCCAAATCACAGTGACTTAGCATAATCATTATGGATCACTGTTGCTCATTACAGAGGGGTGTTACACTAGCGTTGTTTGTGTATCCGAAATATTCTCTAACAAGTTTTCAGTACAAGCAAGTTGAGACTGAAGGTTGGCTACTTCTAGATTGACATCTTCAGGTTGTTTATTAATAGCATCCAATAAGATAGAATGTTCCTTAAGCTCCTCGGAAAAGAATTTATTATTCTCATATTGTGAAGACATAAAACTCTTAGTGGCATTTTCGATCTGAGACGTCGTGGATGTGAGAGAATTGCGATGGCAACTCCAATTTATATGCCACATGTCCACGTCTGGCGAGAATGCGGAAGGGGCCGATGTAGCGAGGAGCTAACTTGCCCTTGATTCCGAAGTGGTGAGTGCCCTTCATAGGAGTGACATGCAGATAAGCTTGCTCACCAGGTTGATAGATTGATCCCCAGTGTTTACGATCATAATTGCTCTTCTGGCGAGACTGAGCCGCCTTGAGATTCTCTCGAACGATACGGACTTGCTCTTTAGCGTGTTGGATAATATCCGGACCAATGAGCGGCCGTTCCCTAGTTTCTGACCAATTCAGAGGGGTTCGACAATTACGTCCATATAATACCTCGAAGGGGGCCATCTTCAAGCTAGCTTGATAGCTGTTGTTGTAAGAGAATTCAGCATACGGGAGAGATTCCTCCCACTTCTTACCAAATGAAATGACACAAGCACGCAGCATATCTTCAAGCACTTGATTCACTCGTTCAACTTGGCCTTGGGACTGGGGGTGATAAGCCGAGGTCCAGGTTATATGAGTTCCCATAGCTTCTTGGAAACTTGCCCAGAACTTAGAGGTGAATAGGCTGCCATGATCGGAACTGGTCTCCTTTGGAATACCGTGGAGTGATACAATTCTGGAGATATATAAATCTGCTAACTGGCTAGCAGTGATCGTCTCCTTGACTGGTAGAAAATGTGCAACTTTGGAGAGTTGGTCGATGACGACAAGAATTGCATCATGACCCTTTTGTGACCTGGGAAGACTTCCATTTGAACTTTATCCCATTTCCATTTAGGAATAGGTAGCGGTTGCTGAATTCCAGCAGGCTTCTGATGTTCTGCCTTGACGCGACGGCAAACGTCACATTCAGCAACATATCGTGCAATGTCCTGCTTCATTTTAGACCACCAGTACCTTTGTCGAAGATCACGATACATCTTGGTGCTACCTAGATGAATAGACAGTGGTGTATCATGTGCCTCCTTCAAAACTTTGTCCGAAGGCAATCTTTTGTTATGGAAACTATCGCGAAATTCCTCTAGCGACATAGTTACAGAGCAAGCAAACTAGCAAACAAGCAAATATATTTTTTTTGTGTTTTTGTAAAATTGTTTTAGAAGTGGGGGAGATGAAAACGAGAGGCAAAAGCAAATAAAAAGGCAAAGAAAATAAATGCAAGTGGACGATAGTTTATGCGAAGGTACTTGGTAGGTTTTGGTGATGTCTCCCCGGCAACGGCGCCAGATATTCTTCCTGCTACTTGTAAACTGCGTTGGGATTTCCCCGAAGAGGAGAGGATGATGCAATATAGTAGATATAAGTATTTCCCTCAGTTAAGAACCAAGGTTATCAATCCAGTAGGAGAACCACACAGAACCTCGTTAGCAGCACATACACACACAAAAGCAAACACTTGCACCCAACGCAAATAAGAGGGTTGTCAATCCCCTTAGCGGTTATTTGCAAGGATTAATTCTGATAGTGATAGATAGAAAAGTAAATTGCAAAATAAAATAAAAGTAAATAAATTGCAGCAAGGTATTTTTGGATTTTAATATATGATAAAGGTAGACCCGAGGGCCATAGTTTTCACTAGAGGCTTCTCTCTCGAGCACATAGCATACGGTGGGTAAACAAATTATTGTTAGGCAATTGATAGAAAAGCGCATATTTATGACGGATTCATGGCAATGATCATGTATATAGGCATCATGTCCGAGACAAGTAGACCGACTCCTGCCTGCATCTACTACTATTACTCCACCCATCGACCGCTATCCAGCATGCATCTAGGGTATTAAGTATAAAACAGAGTAACGCCTTAAGCAAGATGACATGATGTAGACAAAGTAAACTCAAGCAATATGATTAAACCCCATCTTTTTATCCTTAATGGCAACAATACAAATATGTGTCATGTCCCTTTCTGTCACTGGGATTGAGCACCGCAAGATTGAACCCATCACAAAGCACCTCTCCCATTGCAAGATAAATCAATCTAGTTGGCCAAACCAAACAGATAGATCGGAGAGAAATACAAAGCTATAAAAATCATGCATAAAAGAGTTTAGAAAAGACTCAAATAATTCTCATGAGTAATTTGATCATAAACCCACAATTCATCGGATCCCAACAAACACACCGCAAAAGAAGATTACATCGGATAGAATTCCAAGAACATCGAGGAGAACATGGTATTGAAGATCAAAGAGAGAGAAGAAGCCATCTAGCAACTAGCTATGGACCCGTAGGTCTATGGTAAACTACTCACACATCATCAGAAGGGCAGCAAGGTTGATGAAGAAGCCCTCCGTGATCGATTCCCCCTCCGGCAGAGTACTAGAAAAGGCCTCCAAATTGGATCGCGGAAGAACAGAGGCTTGCGGCGGCGGAAAGGTTTTCTCTTCTGTCTTTTTGGTATATGGGGAATATTTTGGAATTTATAGCACTGGAATTAGGTCAAGAGGTGCCACGAGGGGCCCACAAGCCTGGGGGCGCACCAAGAAGAGAAAACCTTTCCGCCGCCTCAAGCCTCTGTTCTTCCGCGATCCCATCTGGAGGCCTTTTCCGGAACTCTGCCCGAGGGGGAATCGATCACGGAGGGCTTCTACATCAACCTTGCTGCCCTTCCTATGATGTGTGAGTAATTTACCACAGACCTACGGCTCCATAGCTAGTAGCTTGATGGCTTCTTCTCTCTCTTTGATCTTCAATACCATGTTCTCCTCGATGTTCTTGGAGTTCTATCCGATGTAATCTTCTTTTGCGGTGTATTTGTTGGGATCCAATGAATTGTGAGTTTATGATTAGATTATTCATGAGAAATATTTGATTCTTCTCTGAACTCTTTTATGCATGATTGTTATAGCTTTGTATTTCTCTCTGATCTATCGATTTGGTTTGACCTACTACATTGATTTATCTTGCAATGGGAGAGGTGCTTTGGTGGGTTTAATCTTGCGGTGCTCAATCCCAGTGACAGAAGGGGACATGACACGTATTTGTATTGTTTCCATTAAGTATAAAAAGATGGGGTTTAATCATATTGCTTGAGTTTACTTTGTCTACATCATGTCATCTTGCTTAAGGTGTTACTCTGTTTCATACTTAATACCCTAGATGCATGCTGGATAGCGGTCGATGGGTGGAGTAATAGTAGTAGATGCAGGCAGGAGTCGGTTGTCTCGGACGTGATGCCTATATACATGATCATTGCCATGAATCAGTCATAATTATTTGCTTTTCTATCAATTGCCCAACAGTAATTTATTTACCCACCGTATGCTATGTGTTCGAGAGAGAAGCCTCTAGTGAAAACTATGGCCCCGGTCTACTTTATCATATATTAAAAACCTAAAAATACCTTGCTGCAATTTATTTACATTTATTTTTATTAGTATTTTAGTTTATCTATTTACCTCGATAAGATTTAATCCTTGCAAATAACCGCTAAGAGGATTGACAACCCTCTTATTTGCGTTGGGTGCAAGTGTTTGCTCTTGTGTGTGCAGGTGCGCTTAACAGAATTTTGCTTAGTTCTCCTACTGGATTGATAACCTTGGTTCTTAACTGAGGGAAATACTTATCTCTACTGTACTGCATCATCCTCTCCTCTTCGGGGAAATACCAACGCAGACTACAAGTAGCAGGAAGAATTTCTGGCGGCGTTGCCGGGGAGACATCATCAAAATTACCAAGTACCTTCGCACAAACTATCATCATCTTGCATTTACTTTATTTTCATTTGCCTCTCGTTTTCATCTTCCCCACTTCTAATTTTTTTTTACAAAAACACAAAAATATTTTTATTTGCTTGTTTGCTAGTTTGCTTGCTTCGTCGTGATGTCTCAAGAAAATACAAAATTGTGTGACTTTTCCAATACTAATAATAATGATTTTATTAGTACTCCTATTGCTCCTCCCACCACTAGTGCGGAGTCATGTGACATTAATGCTACCTAGCTTAATCTTGTTATGAAAGAACAATTTTCTGGTAGTCCTAATGAATATGTTGCATCCCATCTAAATACTTTCGTTGAACTTTGTGATATGCAAAAGAAGAAAGATGTGAATAATGATATTGTCAAATTAAAATTATTTCCGTTCTCACTACGAGACCGTGCTAAAACTTGGTTTTCATCCTTGCCTAGAAATAGTATTGATTCTTGGGATAAGTGTAATGATGCTTTTATTACCTAGTATTTTCCTCCCGCTAAGATTATTTCTTTAAGAAATCAAATTATGAATTTTAAGCAACTTGAGCATGAACATGTTGTACAATCTTGGGAGAGAATGAAATTAATGATAAGAAATTGCCCAACTCATGGTTTGAATTTATGGATGATCGTACAAAAAAATTATGCGGGACTAAACTTTGTCTCTAGAAATTTGCTAGACTCTGCCGCCGGTGGTACTTTTATGGAAATTACATTGGGAGAAGCTACAAAACTTCTTTATAATATTATGGCAAATTATTCTCAATGGCACACTGAACGAACTCCAACTGGTAAGAAGGTAATTCCGTTGAAGAAATTAATACTTTGAGTGACAAGATGTATGCTCTATTGAAATTGGTTGCTAGTAAAAATGCTCATATTGATCCTAATGATGTGCCATTGTCTACTTTGATTGAGCAAAATAATGATGCCATTGATGTGAATTTTGTCTCTAGAAATAATTTCAACAACAATGCTTATAGGGGTAATTTCAATCCTAGACCGTTTCCTGGAAATTCCTCTAATAATTATGGCAATCCTTATGGTAATTCTTATAATAATAATAATAGGATGCCCTCTGATCTTGAAAGTAATATTAAATAATTTATTAATCCTCAAAAGAATTTCAATGCTATGATAGAAGAAAAATTGAATAGAGTTGATGAATTAGCTAGGAACATGGATAGAATTGCTCATGATGTGGAAAATCTCAAAACTAAAATTTTGCCACCCAAGCATGATATAAATGAGTCTATTAAAGCAATCTATGTCTCCATTAATGAAAGTAAAGAAAGGACCGGTAGGTTGAGAGCTAAGCGAGAATTTCTAAAAAAAGCGATTCCACCCGGTTTGTATCGTAGTAATGATGAAGATATTAAAATGATTGATGTCACTCCTATTGAATAATTATTTAGTAACATAAAACTTGATGAAAAAGGGACTGGAGAAGAGTCAACTTTATATAGAAGGAGTCCCACTTGCTTGGAGGGTGGTAATCTTGATCATAAAATTGAAAAATGTGGGTTTGGAGAGGTCAAAACTTTAAATAGTAATGCACCCACTACTTTGGATTACAAGGACTTTAATTATGATAGTTGTTCTTTAATTGAGTGTATTTCCTTGTTGCAATCCATGATTAATTCACCAAATGCATATGAACAAAATAAAGCTTTCACTAAACACATTGTAGAAGCCATGATGAAAGCACATGAAGAAAAACTTGAGTTGGAAGTATCAATTCCTAGAAAATTACAAGATGAATGGGAACCTACTATTAAAGTCAAAATTAAAGATTATGAATGTAATTCTCTTTGTGATCTTGGTGCTAGCGTTTCCACTATACCAAAGTCTTTGTGTGATGTGCTAGGTCTCACCGACATGGATCCTTGTTCCCTTAATTTGCATCTTGCGGATTCCACTATTAAAAAGCCATTGGGTAGAATAAATGATGTGCTTATTATTGCAAATATAAATTATGTTCCTATGGACTTTATTGTTCTTTACATTGAATGCAATCCTTCTTGCCCCATAATACTTCGTAGGCCTTTTATTCGAACAATTGGTGCTATTATTGATATGAAAGAAGGTAATATAAGATTTCAATTTCCACTAAAGAAAGGGATGGAACACTTCCCTAGAAAGATAATTAAAGTACCTTATGAATCCATTATGAGGGCCACTTATGGAATTAACTTGAAGGATGACAACACTTGAAACTATGCATTATGCCTAGCTAGGGGCATAAAACAATAGTGCTTGTTGGGAGGCAACCCAATGAATAAATTTTTTTTTGCTTTTACCTTCTGTTTTTGAGTGTTTGCACAATTATAGCTTCTGTTATGATTGTATTTTTATGTTTTAATTAGTGTTTGTGCCAAGTAATGCCTTTGGGATGATTTGGAAGATAGTATGATAGATGTTGTTGGAAAACAGAAACTTTTGCGTCCAGTGCTGGAATTTTGTTTTTTCGCTGGAGTGTCAGAACCTTCGGAATATTTTAAAAAGTATTGATATATGAATTTCCCACGTTTTACTAATTTTTCAGAATTTTTGAAGTTATAGAAGTATGACGATAATTCAGATCTTTACAAACTGTTCTGTTTTAGACAGATTCTGTTTTTGTTGCATAGTTCGCTTATTTTGATAAATCTATGGATCGTATCGGGGGGTATGAGTCATGGAGAAGTTGGAGTACAGTAGAATTATGCAAATATTTAATATGAATCAATTTACAACAGTATCTAAAAGTTTAAGATTTGTTTGTTATACTAACGGTTCTCACAAGGTTTCTGTTGAGTTTTGTGTGCTGAAGTTTTCAAGTTTTGGGTGAGACTACGATGGATAAAGGAATAAGGAGTGGCTAGAGCCTAAGATTGGGGATGCCCAAGGCACCCCAAGGTAATATTCAAGGAAGACTCAAGCGTCTAAGCTTGGGGATGCCTCGGAAGGCATCCCCTCTTTCGTCTACAATCTATCGGTAACTCACTTGGAGCTATATTTTTATTCATCACATGATATGTGTTTTACTTGGAGCGTCTTGTGAAATAGTTTGTTTGCTTTTTAGTTTTTCACAATCATCTTTGCTGAACACACCTTTTTGAGAGTGACACACATTATTCGTGATTTGTTAGAATACTCTTTGTGCTTCACTTATATCTTTTGAGCTAGGCAGTTGCTCTAGTGCTTCACTTATATCTTTTAGAGCACGGCGGTGGTTTTATTTTAAAGAAATAGTTGCACTCTCATGCTTCACTTATATCTTTTTGAGAGTCTCATGATAGTAATGGTAATATGCACGGGTTATGAATTTGGTCCTGATATGATAGGTATTCAAGAGGGATATAATAAAAACTTTCATGTAGATCACTGAATATGATAAGTTTGATTCCTTGCAATAGTTTTGCGATATTAAGATGGTAATATGTGGGAGGTATTAGTAGATAATTGTGGTTTAGTAAGAATATTGGTGTTAAGGTTTGTGATTCCCGAAGCATGCACGTATGATCTGTCGTTATGCTAAGAAGTTGGAGCATGATTTATTGTTGATTGTCTACCTTATGAGTGGCAGTCGGGGATGAGCGATGGACCTTGTCCTACCAATCTATCCCTCTAGGGGCATGCGTAGTAGTACTTTGCTTTGAGGGCTAATAAACTTTCGCAATAAGTATGTGAGTTCTTTATGACTAATGTGAGTCCATGGATTATACGCACTCTCACCCTTCCGCAATTTGCTAGCCTCTTCGGTACCGTGCATTGCCCTTTCTCACATCGAGAGTTAGTGCAACCTTCGTCGGTGCATCCAAACCCCGTGATATGATACGCTCTATCACACATAAGCCTCCTTATATCTTCCTCAAAACAGCCACCATACCTACCTATCATGGCATCTCCATAGCCATTCCGAGATATATTGCCATGCAACTTCCACCATTCTGTTTTTATGACACACATCATCATTGTCATATTGCTTTGCATGATCATATAGCTGACATAGTATTTGTGGCTCAGCCACCGTTCATCATTTTTATACATGTTATGCTAGCATCATTGCACATCCTGGTACACTGCCAGAGGCATTCATATAGAGTCATATTTTGTTCTAGTATCGAGTTGTAATGTTGAGTTGTAAGTAAATAGAAGTGTGATGATCATCATTATTAGAGCATTGTCCCAGTGAGGAAAGGATGATGGAGACCATGATTCCCGCACAAGTCGGGATGAGACTCTGGACGAAAAAAAGAGGCAAAAAAGAGCCATGAAAAAAAATGTGAGAAAAAGAGAGAAGGGACAATGTTACTATCCTTTTCCACACTTGTGCTTTAGAGTAGCACCATGTTTTTCATATAGAGAGTCTCCTATTTTGTCCCTTTCATATACTAGTGGGAATTTTTCATTATAGAACTTGGCTTGTATATTCCGATGACGGGCTTCCTCAAATACCCGAGGTCTTCATGAGCAAGCTAGTTGGATGCACACCCACTTAGTTTTCATGTTGAGCTTTCATACACTTATAGCTCTTAGTGCATCTGTTGCATGGCAATCCCTACTCCTCGCATTGACATCAATTAATGGGCATCTCCATAGCCCGTTAATTAGCCTCGTCGATGTGAGACTATCTTCTTCTTTCTGACTTCTCTTATTTATCTCTACCATCACACTCTATTCCACCCATAGTGCTATATCCATGGCTTGCGCTCATGTATTGAGTGGGAGTTGAAAAAGCTGAAGCACGTTAAAAAGTATGAATCAATTGCTCGGCTTGTCATCGGGGTAGTGCATGATAAATACTTTGTGTTAAGAAGATGGAGCATGACAGGATTGTATGATTTTGTAGGGATAATGTTCTTTAGCATTTTTATTTTGAAAGACATGATTGTTTATTAGTATGCCTGAGTATTGATGTCTTTATATCAAATTATAGACTATTGCTTTGAATCATTCAGATCTTATTATTCATACCGTAAGAGAAAGATTACATGATGAAACATGATAGGTAGCATTCCACATCAAAAATTCTGTTTTTATCATTTACCTACTCGAGGACGAGCAGGAATTAAGCTTGGGGATGCTTTATACGTCTCTAATGTATCTATAATTTTTGATTGTTCCATGCTATTATAGTATCAATCTTGGATGTTTTATATGCCATTATATATCTTTTTTGGGACTAACCTATTAATCCAGTGCCCAGTACCAATTGCTGTTTTTTTGCTTGTTTTTGCCTTTTTAGAAAATCATTATCAAAAAGTGTCCAAACGAGAAAAAAACTTTGGATTAATTTTTTCAGGACCAGAAGAGACCCAGGAAGCTTCGGGAGAAGACCAGAAGAGCCACGAGGAGGTGGCAAGCCAGGAGGGCGTGCCCCAGTGGGGTGGCCGCGCGCCCCAGGCTTGTGGGCCCCTCGTGGCACCTCTTGACCTAATTCCTTCGCTATAAATTCACAAATATTCCCAAACCAACAGGGAGACAGAAGAGAAAACCTTTCCGCCGCCGCAAGCCTCTGTTCTTCCGCGATCCCATCTAGAGGCCTTTTTCGGTACTCTGCCGGAGGGGGAATCGATCACGAAGGGATTCTACATCAACCTTGCTACCCTTCCGATGATGTGTGCGTAGTTTACCATAGACCTATGGGTCCATAGCTAGTAGCTAGATGGCTTCTTCTCTCTCTTTGATCTTCAATACCATGTTCTCCTCTATGTTCTTGGAGTTCTATCCTATGTAATCTTCTTTTGCGGTGTGTTTGTTGGGATCTGATGAATTGTGAGTTTATGATCAGATTATTCATGAGAAATATTTGAGTCTTCTCTGAACTCTTTTATGCATGATTGTTATAGCTTTGTATTTCTCTCCGATCTATCTATTTGGTTTGGCCTACTAGATTGATTTATCTTGCAATGGGAGAGGTGCTTTGTGATGGGTTCAATCTTGCGGTGCTCAATCCCAGTGACAGAAGGGGACATGACACGTATTTGTATTGTTGCCATTAAGGATAAAAAGATGGGGTTTAATCATATTGCTTGAGTTTACTTTGTGTACATGTAGGACAAATCTAATGCAATTAAAGTGTAACTAATTACTCCTATAAAGGATGCTGCAGTACCCGCCTCCTTACGGGCTTCGCGGGCGAGAGCACTCTTTGAGCCGTCCATTTCTGGGTGGCATGCCGCAAGAGCCACTCGGGGGCTCCGCGCGTCGTCCAATCAACCCAGACGGCACGCGCCCAGGCGACGCGGCTCGGGTCCATGACGGGTGGACCGCGGATGCGCGCCCGGGGCCACCATCATTGGTCGACATCGGGCGTGCCCGCGATGGTCCTGTCACGCATTGCCCCGTGCATGACGGCGTGGCCGGACCCGCATGTCGGTCTCTTTAGTCTTCGCCCGGCTGGTTCGATCACGCCAGGCGAGGCGTGTGTTGCGATCGCAGAGCCAGCTCGCGCATAGGGCCAATTTTGAGCCGTCTCGATGGCCCCACCCGGGTACACATGTGTGGCGCATGTGTGGTGCAACGCCCCCCAGCCGACTATGAGAGGGTCGTTAGCCGGCGGCGGGGTTGATTTCGAGCCGTCTTGATGGCCCCACCCAGGTGCGACGCACATGTGGTGCGATGCCCCGCCCATCTGACCTTGTGGAGGGTCGTTTAGCCGACTATGCAGGCGGGCGTTGAGCCTGCTGTGCGGACGGGCATTCAGCCCATTCTGCGGGCAGGCACTCAGCTGGTGGTGCGGCCGGGCATTCAGCTGGTTGCATCCAGTCGGCTGTTGATGTCTACTACGCAACTTTTATTCTTGTAGACGTTGTTGGGCCTCCAAGTGCAGAGTTTTGTAGGACATTTGCAATTTTCCCTCAAGTGGATGACCTAAGGTTTATCAATCCATGGGAGGCGTAGGATGAAGATGGTCTCTCTCAAATAACCCTGCAATCAAATACAAGAAACCTCTTGTGTCCCCAACACACCCAATACAATGGTAAATTGTATAGGTGCACTAGTTCGGCGAAGAGATGGTGATACAAGTGTAGTATGGATAGTAGATATAGGTTTTTCTAATCTGAAAATATAAAAACAGCAAGGTAGCAAGTGATAAAATTGTGACGCCCCCGACTTAATCGTGCACTTATCATACACGCAAATGCACACGATCAAGCCTAAGGACTCACTTGAAGATATCACAACACAACTCTAAAACATAAATAAAGTCATACAAGCTTTATATTACAAGCCAGGGGCCTCAAGGGCTCGAATACATAAGCTTGATGTCATACAAGCATCAGCGGAACCATCAGGTATCTGAGCAGACACAATGTTAAACAGATAGGCCTATAAGAAGGCGGGGCAAAATAAAACACTGGATCGAAAGGCGCAGGCCTCCTGCCTGGGTGCCTCCTAACTACTCCTGGTCGTCGGAGGGCTCCTCGTAGTAGTACTCGCCAGCGGGGTAGTAGTAGTAGCCGTAGTCGACGTCGGCTGGGGCAGCTGGCTCCTGGGCTCCGTCATCTGGTCGCATCAATCGGGTATGGGGAAAAAGGGAAGCAAAGCAACCGTGAGTACTCATCCAAAGTACTCAGCAAGACTTACATCAGATCTATTCTATGTATGCAACATTATCAAAGGAAGGCTGTATATGTGGACTGGTCTGCAGAAATGCCAGAATAGAGAGAGAGAGGCCTAGCCTATCGAAGACTAGCATCTTTAGGGTCTTGCAGCATTAGAAGAGTACAGATTAGTACAATATAAGGTAGTAGCAACAAGTAGCAATCTCGCCTAGAGATCCTTCCTCGACTCCCTGCGAGAAAGCGATCCCGGAGCCAATACATTAAACCCATTTCTAGTTGTAAAAGATCGGGATATTTTCCGAGCGTCCTGTTACCGTGGACACGGCTATTCGAATAGATATACTTCCCTGCAGGGGTGCACCAACTTACCCAACACGTTCGATGACTCTGGCCGGACACACTTGCTCAGTCGATGCCCGGCCTCGGACTGTCGACACGTCGCAGCCCTACCTAGGTTCAACCGAGAGGCCAGCACGCCGGTCTACATCCTAAGCGCTCAGGGGACTTGGACCCATCGCCCTTTGCACTCCTGCGCGTTGCGTGGGCGGCCGGGAGCAGACCTAGCCCCCTTAATACAAGCGCGGGCGTTACCAGTCCAACCCGGCGCGCGCCGCTCAATCGCTGACATCTGAAGAACTTCGGCTGATACCACGACGCCGAGTACCCATATTATTCCCACGTGCTGGTTAGCGCAAAAAGGCGAGAGGCCTACTTAGATTACATATCCTAACCCTTAGTGCATTAGGAGCGCGCGGTAATGATCGGTTGCTCCACCCTCTGTGGTCCCGTCGCCCCGTATCGAGGACTTGTAGCAAGGGCCAGGCCCATGGTTCACCTGCCCGGCCACGCCTCATAATTAACTCGCGGGTACCATCTCGGTCAACCCGACTTCCCATCTCTCGCGGGTACCCCTCGGGGCCGACCCGTCTTTATCAAGTATCAACAGTAATAATGTGCAAGTAATCGTGTGTCCCTAACATCAAGCAGGAATCTGAGGAATCACCCTCGTGGATTACAACTCGATGTATCCGTCAAGGTGAATCCGGAGGAATCACCCTCGATGGTATTCACACTTGCGGAGTTACCGACAAAGCTTCATCGGAGGTGGGAAGAGGAATCACCCTCGGTAACCCACAGCCGACTAGCTATACTGCAGAGGCATTATCGGGAGTGAGATAAGAGGTATCACCCACGGCACTCGATGATAGCTCTGCAGAGTCGAGCAACTTAGGGGGAATGTGTGGTGATAAGCTGGTCTCAGCCCGACGATCACATCGATCGGGCACAGGTACTAAAGCGGGGCAACTACAGCAAGGAAGAGGGGCCACAGATGGTTCACTACCATCCAACCTATACTAAGCATTTTGGATATCAGGCAGGTATCAATAACAGCTACAAGGACAGGCTATGCATCAGAATAGGATAAAACAATAGCAGTAGCAAATTCTAATGCAAGCAGGAGGGAGAGAGAATAGGTGATATAGGCATGCGTCAAGGGGGGTTGCTTGCCTGGAAGCTCTGCGGCAAAAGAAGGATCGTCAGTGGTGTCGTCGGTCTCCTGAGCTGCGTCGGTCTCGGGGGCTATCGGAATAGAAGAGGGGGAAGAAACAATAAATAAAGGCAGACAAATGCAACACAGAGCATGACATGCTAAAATGCAGTGCAGGGTTGCCTAAATGTATCTCTAAACCATTTTAGTTATTTTAGGATTTAAATTGGAATTATTAGCAGGTATGCATGCACTATTCATCTACCGGAAACAGGCAAAAAGTTGCGGGTTCACCTACGTAGAGGGTCCCGACAAGAAAACAGACGGCATGATCAGATTCGTGGGATTTTTCTGAGTAACTTTCATGTAGAAAGTTTTTTGATCCGAGCTACGGTTAATTTTCTACGATTTTTCGAAGTTTTAAACAGTTTTCTGAAATTATTTAAATTAACAGATATTCCAGAAATGGAATATGACGTCAGGGTGACGCAGGCATGACGTCAGCTGTCGGCTGACCAGCTGACTACTCAAACAGGCAGGTGGGACCCACCTGTCAGCCTCAGAGGGTTAAAACAGATTTAATTTTAAACTAACAGAGTTAATTAACTGGTGGGCCCAGCCTGTCAGCGACTTATCTAACTAACCAAATTAACTAATTAGTCGTTAGCAATTAATTAACCATCCGGGCCCACACGTCAGTGGCTTAAGGTGAATAGTAACCCGCGTTGACCGTGGTCAACGCGGTCAAACGCGGTCAGGGGCCCACTGTCAGCGACTCTGAGGCGAGCCACGTCGGCGTCGCCGGAATCTCGCCACCGGCGACACGAAATGCGGCGGAGGGGCTCGGACTTCGCCGGAAAACGGTTGTGGTGCATCGTTTCGCGTGATTCAACTTGCGTTCGAAAGCTGGTGAGCTCGCGCGTCGAGCCGTGCCACCGGCTAGACTCGGGGGTGGCCGGAACGTCGCCGGCGTCGAGGTTTGGCGGAGGCCGAAGTCCGGCGAACTCGTGCGCGGTGAAACGGAGGTCAAAACTGGCGGCGCTCTACTCCTACGGCGTCTACTCGAAGCCACAAACGCGCTGGTGAGCTCGCTAGGCTGTGACGGCCACTGCCGCGACGGCAGCGAGCTCGTCGGCGGAGCTGAGCTCGGCCATGGCGGATCCGGCCGCTCCGGGCGCGTAAGAGATCAAAAGAGAGGGGGAGGGGGAGTGGAGCTCACCGCACGGGCTCACGGAGGCCCCTCGGTGATCGGTAGCACAGAGGGAGGTCGCGGTCGCCGGAGATCGCCGGCGATAGAGAAATCGGCGCCGAGCTCGATCCCGTCCATGCAGTCCTTTCCGAGCTCAATGGCGAGTGGTGGTCGGCGTAGTCGAACGGGGCGGAGACGACGGGCACGGCGGGGACGCGAATGGACGCCGGTGGCCGCGACGGCGACGGACGGCAGCGGCTGCTGCGCTCGGTCAGAGGGGGGAAAAGAGGCGAGCGCGAGCGAGGAGAGGGGAGGAGGAATGGCGTTGGCGACCAGGGGGAATGGAGGAGGCGCCCTTATCCCCTCCGTTCAACGACTCCGGCTCGGTGGCGAGCGGTGGACGGCCGCCGTACGCGCCGGATGCGGGCGAGGCGACACGGCGGCGGGAGCAGGTGAGGACGAACAGGTACGGGCCGGCTGGGCCTGCGCGGCCCAGTGCCAGGTAAGTCTTTCGCCCGTTTTCATTTTCTGTTTTTCCTTTTTATTTAATAACAGAGAAGGAAAATGATTTATCTGGGCATCCAAATGATTTAGGAAATTTATGGAGCTTGGCCCATTAAATCCAACATATTTTTAGGCAGTGCCTCAAATATTTTGGGAGGCAGAAAATTCCATTTGCATTTTTCGTAAATGAAATTGCAATTTTATATTGCTGGAACAGCACTGTTTAAATGCTACTGTCCATCTTTCCATATGAGTGATGTTGTTTTCCTGAACAGATATTAGTTTAGGAATATTTACTAAATGATGAACATTTTTCCGGCAACTTTTGTGCAACCTCAAATTTCAATTGCATTTGAATTTGAATTCATTGGCAGAATTTGAAATGAGATATTAATCCAACATGATTATCATTGCAAATCTCAGTTGACTTGTCATTATTATGGTGGATCACTGTAGCTCATTACATAGGGGTGTTACAAAAATGGAGCACAAACGGTATTGCAATGCTTAGAAACAAGGCCTAGGGTTCATACTTTCACTAGTGCAATCTCTCAACAATGCTAACATAGTTGAATCATATAACAATCCCTCAACGTGCGACAAAGAATCACTCCAAAGTTCCTATTAGCGAAGAACATAAGAAAGAAATTATTGTAGGGTACGAAACCACCTCAAAGTTATCCTTTCCGATCAATCAATTGAGCCATACCTTTAAGTGTCACAAACATCCCTAGAGTTTGTACTAAAATAACACCATATGATACGCATCAACCAACTCTAATGTCACCTAGATACTCCAATGTCACCACAAGTATCCGTGAGTTGATTATTCGATATGCGTCAAACAACTTCAGATTCATAATATTCAATCCACACAAAGAACTTCAAAGAGTACCCCATAGTTTCTTATCGGAGAAAAGATAATGAAAACATGCAACCAACCCCTATGCCTAGATCACCCCAAGGTCACGGGAATCCACGACTTGATTACCAAAACATACATCAAGTGGATCAATAGAATACCCCATTGTCACCACGGTTATCCACATGCAAGGCATACATCAAGTGTTCTCAAATCTGAAATATTCAATCCGACAATAACACAACCTCAAAGGGAAAGACTCAATTCATCACAAGAAGATAGAGAGGGAAGAAACACCATATGATCCAACTATATTAACAAAGCTCGCGATACATCAAGATCATGCCAAATCAAGAACACGAGAGAGAGAGAGATCAAACACATAGCTACTGGTACATACCCTCAGCCCCGAGGGTGAACTACTCCCTCCTCGTCATGGAGACCGCCAGGATGATGAAGATGGCCTCCGGCGATGATTTCCCCCTCTGGCAGAGTGCCGGAACAGGGCTCTAGATGAGATCGCTTCGGAATAGAGGCTTGCGGCGGCGGCGTGGGAGTTCTAGGTTTCTTTCTGGGCTTTTTGGTATTTATAGGAATTTTTTGCGTTGGTTTCACGTCAAGGGGGCCCACGAGGGAGCAACAAGCCTGCTCTGCGTGCCCTGCGGGCGAGGGCGCGTCCCCCAGGCTTGTCGCTTCCTCGTCAGGCTTCTGGTCCTTCCTCGAAGCTTCGGGGGTCTCTTTTGGTCCACAAAAAATCACCGTAAATTTTCAGCCCATTCCGAGAACTTTTATTTCTGCACAAAAACAACACCACGGTAGTTCTGCTGAAAACAGCATCAGTCCGGATTAGTTCTAATCAAATCATACCAAAACCATATAAAATTGTTGTAAACATGGCATGAATACTTCAGAAATTATAGATACATTGGAGACGTATCAGCATCCTCAAGCTTAATTCCTGCTCGTCCTCGAGTCGGTAAATGATAAAAGAAATAATTTATGAAGTGTGAATGCTAGCATAGTGCATAAGTTTGATCAATGATAATTCCAAACACTTTTTCTAGCATCATTATATATCATAGACAGTAGCTCATCTCATAAAACTTCTCATGATCAAGTAGCAAGCTATTCACATGTTAAAGTATAGATCATAAACTTTCTTGAAAACTAACAAACTATATTCTCAGTCATCAAACAATTGCAATTCATCTTATTTTCAGGAAGGGTCTATGTAAGAGCTTTGATTTAGCAAATTCCACATACTCAACTATCATTTAGTCTTCCATGATTGCTGACACTCAAAGCATATTTTTAGAACAAACCGTTTCAGTCAAACACATAGGAAGATAGGGGCTTAATGTTTTGCCTCCCAACTTATTTATCTCATGGATAATGTCAACAATAATAACTCATGATCACCTATATTCAACGGGATATATGTGCCTGGATCTTTCCCCACCACATGATGCTTGCCAAGAGAGAAAATAAAAATGGAATAGAGAAGAATACTATTGACTCTTGCATAAAAGTAAATACATAAAGTAAAAGATAGGCCCTTCGCAGAGGGAAACAGAGGTTGTCATGCGCTTTTTATTTTTGGATGTGCAAGCTCTTAATGCAAAGGAACATCACTTTATATTGCCCCTTGTGATAGCAACTTTTATTATGCAGTCTGTCGCTTTTATTTCTTTACCATCACAAGATCATACAAAGCTTATTTTCCCTTACAATAAAAGTTCATACATATTTAGAAGCAATTTTATTGCTTTATGCACCGATGACAACTTACTTGAAGGATCTTATTCAATCCATAGGTAGATATAGTGGACTCTCATGACATGAAACTGGTTTCAAGGGTTTTGGATGCACAAGTAGTATCTCTACATAGTGCGGATTTTTGGCTAGCAAAGGATAGGGGGCAAGCACCACATGTTAGAGGATCCAAGAACATATAACTTCTATGTGAATATAAACAAACATAACCCATTACGTTGTCTTCCTTGTCCAACATCAACTACTTGATCAAGGTTGAAAATAATTAATGGGGGCTCACAATCATAGAAGATGTCCAAGATAGTATATTTATATGTGAAATCTCTCTTCCTTCAATATTCTTTCAAGAATTGTTCAAGTGACCAGCACTGTGTTTGCTAACTTTCAATAAATTTTACAACTTATACTTTTTATATGTGAAGTCACTACTCCTTATGGGACAAGCATATGAAGCATATATAATTTCAACTTTATGATATTCAACTCATTCAAACATTTACTCAAAGGATATAAGTGAAGCACAAGAATGAATGACAAACTACTCCAAAAGATATAAGTGAAGATCACTGAGTAGTCAAACAATTAAGTAGCTATGTGAAGACTCTCTATCATTCAACATTTAAGATCCAAGGATTTTATTCAAACAACAAGAAAAATGAAAATAAAAGGATACTCCAAGAATAGCACATATCATGTGAACAAGTAAAAACTTAGGCTAACCGATAGGTGTTGATGAAGAAAGGTGGGATGCCTACCGGGGCATCCCCAAGCTTAGTTGCTTGAGACTTCTTGGAATGTTATCTTGGGGTGCCTTGGGAATCCCCAAGCTTGAGCTCTTGTGTCTCCTTAATTCCTCTCATATCATGGCTTCTCCTAAATCTTAAAACTTCATCCACACAAAACTTAACAAGAACTCGTCAGATAAGTTAGTATAAATCAACTCAAAACCTAGCATTCTCTACTGTAAAAAATCACTAAAATTATAATTAAACATTGAATACTAAATGCCTCTGCATATTTAATACTCCTATCCTCAAATAGAATCATTAAACAAGCAAACATATGCAAACAATGCGACTATAACAAAAATCTGTCTAAACAGAACAGTCTGTAAAGGGGGAATAAAAACTCATACTTCCCTAACTCCAAAAATTCTGAAAAATTACCACGTGCCAGATAACTCATGCATGCTTACTGTGTAAAAATTTCAGATTTTTATCATGTTCTGACTATTCAGGAATATTCTGGACATAACAGAAAACTTTCTGTTTTCAAACAGCAACACATAAACTTGCAAACTGAGCATGGTAAAGGCTATGATTGGCATTTTATTGAACTAAAAGATAAAAAACATGATTATTGATAATATAAAACAAATATCAACAAAAGGAAATGATGCTCCAAGCAAAACTCATATTATGTGATGAATAAAAATATAGCTCCAAGTAAGGTTACCGATAGTGTTGAAGACGAAAGAGGGGATGCCTTCCGGGGCATCCCCAAGCTTAGACGCTTGAGTCTTTCTTGAATATTACCTTGGGGTACCTTGGGCATCCCCAAGCTTAGGGTCTTGCCACTCCTTATTCTCCTCATATCGATATCTCACCCAAAACTTGAAAACTTCAATCACACAAAACTTAACGGAACTTGTGAGATAGGTTAGTATGATAAAAATAAATCATCCACTTAGGTACTGTCAAGACAAGATTCATAATTTTTTACATAATTCCTACTGTATTATATCATTTCCACAATTTATATTACTCAATATAAGCTATGGAAACACTAAAACAAGCAAACTATGCAATAAAAACGGAATCTGTCAAAAACAGAACAGCATGAAGTGAGCGAATTAAAAAGCATACTTCTGTACCTCCAAAAATTCTGAAAAATTATTAAAATGTAAAACATTTGTAACCCAATACTGTGTATAAATTTCAGATTTTTCTCACGCTCCATTACAAAATAGAAATTCCAGCACTGGACGCAAAAGTTTCTGTTTTTGCACAGAATCAAATCAACAAGCATCCACACTATCCCAAAGGCTTTACTTGGCACATTATTGAAAGAAAACATATAAAACATGATTACTACAGTAGCCTAATCATGTGGACACACAAAAACAGTAGGTATAAAGAGTGGGTTGTCTCCCAACAAGCGCTTTTCTTTAATGCCTTTTAGCTAGGCATGATGATTTCAATGATGCTCGCATAAGAAGTGAAGAATTAAAAAATAATGGGAGCATCATGAAACATATGGCAAGCACATTTAAGCCTAACCCACTTCCTATGCATATGGATTTTGTGAGCAAACAATTTATGGGAGCAAGAATCAACTAGCATAGGAAGGCAAACAAAGCATGACTTCAAAACTTTCAACATAAAGAGAGGAAACTTGATGTTGTTGAAATATATATATAAGCATATCTTCCTCTCTCATAATAATTTTCAGTAGCATCATGAATGAATTCAACAATATAGCTATCACATAAAGCATTCTTTTCATGATCCACAAGCATAGAATTTTTACTACTCTCCACATAAGGAATTTTCTTCTCATTCATAATAGTGGGAGCAAACTCAGCAAAATAACTATCATGAGATACTTGATTGGCATAATCCAATTGAAAATTAAAATCATCATGACAAGTTTCATAGTTATCATTATTCTTTATAGCATACATGTCATCACAATAATCATCATAGATAGCAACTTTGTTGTCATAAGAAAAAAGTTCATTTTACTACACTGAATAAACTTGGTGGTTCACATAACACCCTGATGTTTTTTTCTGCTCCTTTAGCCCCCTCAACTATCCCATACCAGTCAAAATATCTCCCTGGCTGGTTTGCCCCGACCGGATGCAGACGTGGACTAAGTCAAAGTAGTATTTGACCAGTGGGCCCCTCTCAGGTGACGCGTCACTTTCGCCGACGCACTGTTGGCCCTCAAGTCCGTCCTGGATGCATCGGCGACCGACAGCCTCCTCTGTCCGCGCCGAAGTAGCGCACGGTGGTGGCAGTGGCTCCGCGCAGGATCCATGGTAGGAGGCCGAAGGCGTGTGTCCCGAGGAGGCGCTCGCCCAGATTCGGGTCAGGAGGCGCGGCTGGGTGAGAGAGGTTCAGCCGGGGATGCGGCGCGAGGCGACAGGGAGCCTGGGCCTGCTACCCAGCACGGCTGCATCTCTCCCCCGACGACCTGGCTACTAGATCCAGTTTGCACGGCCGCTAGCACGCTGCAACGGGGCCGGGGTGTGGCGGGGAAGTGCGGCGGCTCGCCAGGATCCGGAGCAGGTAGTGAGGAACGAGGACGTGGTGTGGCGGTGCTTGGCCAGCCGTGGTAACCCCGGTTGAGAGAAGGTCAGGCGACAGAGGCTCATGGATGCCGAGCATGGTGGCCAATCCGCCGTGCTGGGAGGTAAGCATTAGCGGCGACGCTCCTTGTGCTATCGGGGCAAGAGCATTAGCGTTGTGCTCGGACATACATACATCAACTCCTCGACTCACAACACGTCAACACCTCTGTTCATGCGCTTGCCGTCGCCGCTAACGCCGCGTGCTATCCGCTGGTAGACCTGGCGTGTGCTCCAGGCAGCGGGAGCATGTCGAGAGACACGAGGGTGTCAGGCAAGACGGCGGCCACCACGGCTTCCGCGGCGACGGAGCATCTAGGTAGAGGAGCATGTTGTGCAGCCCGGCGTTACTAACATGCTCCCTGGAGAGCACGGTCCTAACTCCTAACATGCGTGGATTGAAGCACGTACACATCCGGCGTACTTCCGGTACGCGACCTTGAGATCGGCGTCGGAGCACTCCTTGTTCAGCCCCAGCGTGGTGTACAAGTCGCCGGCGGCGGCCCCCTGCTCCCCGCACCTGTAGCCGTCAGTGGGCATGCCACGTGCGTCACCGGCCGGAGAGGCCCGAGGCTGCACAAGGAAGGAGGAGACCCCATGGTCAACAAAACAACCTTGACCGAGACCAACTCAGCAAAACCACCCTTCCAAATCCACTTTGGATGAGTATTGAACGGGATTGGTTTCATTAAGGGGTTAAGTGAACCATTTTAGACTTCAGGGGTTTATGTGAACCATCGATTTTATTCAGGGGAGTAAAATGGACTTTTTTCTTGTAATAATCAATTGAAACCTCTTCCAAAATAGTGGATTCATCACTAAATAAAGTCATGACCTCTCCAAATCCACTTTTATCATTGTAATCATCATAAATAGGAGGCATGCAATCATCACAATAATTTTTCTCATCAAAACTTGGGGGACTAAATATATCATCTTCATCAAACATAGCATCCCCAAGTTTATCGCTTTGCATATCATTAGCATCATGGATATTCAAAGAATGCATACTAACAACATTGCAATCATGATTATCATTCAAACAATTTATGTTAAACATTTTATTAAATTCTTCATCTAACACTTTGGCACAATTTTCCGATCCATCATTTTCAAGAAAGACATTATATAGATGGAGTATTTGAGGCAACCTCCATTCCATTTTTTTGTAGCTTTCTTTTATAAAACCAAACTAGTGAAAAACAAGAAACTAAAAGATTCAATTGCAAGATCTAAAGATATACCTTCAAGCACTCACCTCCCTGCCAATGGTGCCAGAAAAGAGCTTGATGTCTACTACGCAACCTTTATTCTTGTAGACATTGTTGGGTCTCCAAGTGAAGAGTTCTGTAGGATAGTAGCAAATTTCCCTCAAGTGGATGACCTAAGGTTTATCAATCTGTGGGAGGCGTAGGATGAAGATGGTCTCTCTCAAACAACCCTGCAATCAAATACAAGAAATCTCTTGTGTCCCCAACACACCCAATACAATGGTAAATTGTATAGGTGCACTAGTTCGGCGAAGAGATGGTGATACAAGTGTAGTATGGATAGTAGATATAGGTTTTTGTAATCTGAAAATATAAAAACAGCAAGGTAGCAAGTGATAAAATGGAGCACAAACGGTATTGCAATGCTTAGATACAAGGCCTAGGGTTCATACTTTCACTAGTGCAATCTCTCAACAATGCTAACATAGTTGAATCATATAACAATACATCAACGTGCGACAAAGAATCACTCCAAAGTTCCTATTAGCAGAGAACATAAGAAAGAAATTGTTGTAGGGTACGAAACCACCTCAAAGTTATCCTTTCCGATCAATCTATTGAGCCATCCCTTTAAGTGTCACAAACAGCCCTAGAGTTCGTACTAAAATAACACCATATGATACGCATCAACCAACACTAATGTCACCTAGATACTCCAATGTCACCACAAGTATTCGTGAGTTGATTATTCGATATGCGTCAAACAACTTCAGATTCATAATATTCAATCCACATAAAGAACTTCAAAGAGTACCCCAAAGTTTCTTATCGGAGAAAAGACAATGAAAATGTGCAATCAACCCCTATGCCTAGATCACCCTAAGGTCACGGGAATCCACGAGTTGATTACCAAAACATACATCAAGTGGATCAATAGAATACCCCATTGTCACCACGGGTATCCACATGCAAGACATACATCAAGTGTTCTCAAATCTGAAATATTCAATCCAACAATAACGAAACCTCAAAGGGAAAGACTCAATTCATCACAAGAAGATAGAGAGGGAAGAAACACCATATGATCCAACTATATTAACAAAACTCGCGATACATCAAGATTGTGCCAAATCAAGAACACGAGAGAGAGAGAGAGAGATCAAACACATAGCTACTAGTACATACCCCCAGCCCCGAGGGTGAACTACTCCCTCCTCATCATGGAGACCGCCGGGATGATGAAGATGGCCTCTGGCGATGATTTCCCCCTCCGGCAGAGTGCCGGAACAGGGCTCCGGATGAGATCGCTTCAGAACAAAGGCTTGCGGCCGCGGCGTGGGAGTTCTAGGTTTCTTTCTGGGGTTTTTGGTATTTATAGGAATTTTTGGCATTGGTTTCACGTTAAGGGGGCCCACGTGGGAGCGACAATCCTACTCCGCACGCCCTGTGGGGAGGGTGCGCCCCCCCCAGGCTTGTCGCTTCCTCGTGAGGCTTCTGGTCCTTCCTCGAAGCTTCAAGGGTCTCTTTTGGTCCACAAAAAATCACCGTAAATTTTCAGCCCATTCCGAGAACTTTTATTTCTGCACAAAAACAACACGACGGTAGTTCTGCTAAAAACAGCGTTAGTCCGGATTAGTTCTAATCAAATCATACCAAAACCATATAAAATTGTTGTAAACATGGCATGAATACTTCATAAATTATAGATACGTTGGAGACGTATGAGCTGTGCGGATGGGCATTCAGCCGGCAGTTCGGTTGCCCAACCCCTTATGGTGGTTGTGTCATGGGTGTTTTTGTCTTTTCCTTGAAGTGGTTACTGATACGTCTCCAAGGCATCTATAATTTTTTATTGTTCCATGCTATTATATTATCAATCTTGAATGTTTTATATGCATGTATATGCTATTTTATATCATTTTTGGGAACTAAACTATTAACCTAGTGCCTAGTGCAAGTTGTTGTTTTCTGCTTGTCTTGGTTTTCCAGAAAATCAGTACCAAACGGAAACGCTACGAAACTTTTTGACGATTTTTTTCCGGACATAAGAGACCCTAGAAGCTTCGGGAGGAGACCAGATAGCAAACAAGGAGACGGCAAGACAACAAGGCACGCCCTGGGGGGGTTGGCGCGCCCTATTACCTTGTGGGCCCCACGTGGCTCCGTCTGACCTAATTGCACTACTATAAATTCTCAAATATTGGGAAACCAACAGAGAGCCACCCAAAATAGTTTTTCAGTCGCCGCAAGCTTCTGTTCTTCTGCGATCCCATCTGGAGGCCTTTTCCGGTATTCTGCCGGAGGGGGAATCGATCACAGAGGGCTTCTACATCAACCTTGATGCCCTACCGATGATGCGTGAGTAGTTCACCACAGACCTACGGGTCCATAGCTAGTAGCTAGATGGCTTCTTCCCTCTCTTTGATCTTCTATACAATGTTCTCCTCGGTGTTCTTGGAGTTCTATTCGATGTAATCTTCTTTTGCGGTGTGTTTGTTGGGATCCGATGAATTGTGGGTTTATGATCTGAATATTCATGAGAAGTAATTGAGCCTTTTCTGAACTTTATTTTGTGCGATTGTTATAGCTTTGTATTTCTCTCCGATCTATCCGTTTGGTTTGGCCAACTAGATTGATTTATCTTCAGTGGGAGAGGTGCTTTGTAATGGGTTCAATCTTGCGGTACTCTATATCCCAGTGACAGAAAGGGACAAGACACGTATTTGTATTGTTGCCATTAAGGGTAAAACGATGGGGTTTATTCATATTAGTTGAGTTTACTTTGTCTACATCATCTCATCTTGCTTAAGGCGTTACTCTGTTTTTATTAACTTAATACCCTAGATGCATGCTGGATAGCGGTCGATGGGTGGAGTAATAGTAGTAGATGCAGGCAGGAGTCGGTCTACTTGTCTCGGACGTGATACCATAGGAATTACCATAATTATTAGAGGAATTTTCCGGGAAACGGTCTAGGATTAAAATTCTCTCTATAAGCATTGTTGTTGAAATTATTTCTAGAGACAAAATTCACATCAATGGCATCATTATTTTTCTCAATCAAAGTAGATAATGGCACATTATTAGGATCAACATGAGCATTTTTACTAGCAAGCATTTTCATAATAGCATCCATTTTATCAGCCAAAGTAGAGACTTCCTCAATAGAACTTACCTTCTTGCCACTTGGAGCTCTTTCGGTGTGCCATTGAGAATAATTTGTCATAATATTATCAAGGAGTTTTGTAGCCTCTCCCAATGTAATTTCCATAAAAGTACCTCCTGCAGCAGAATCTAGAAGATTTCTAGAAACAAAGTTTAGCACCGCATAGAAATTTTCTATAATCATCCATAAGCTTATACCATGAGTGGGGTAATTTCTAATCATTAATTTCATTCTCTCCCATGCTTGTGCAACATGTTCTTGTTCAAGTTTCTTAAAATTCATTATTTGATTTCTTAGAGAAATAATCCACCCATCGACCGCTATCCAGCATGCATCTAGGGTATTAAGTTAATAAAAACAGAGTAACGCCTTAAGCAAGATGACATGATGTAGACAAAGTAAACTCAACTAATATGAATAAACCCCATCGTTTTACCCATAATGGCAACAATACAAACATGTGTCTTGTCCCTTTCTGTCACTGGGATATAGAGCACCGCAAGATTAAACCCATTACAAAGCACCTCTCCCGCTGAAGATAAATCAATCTAGTTGGCCAAACCAAACATATAAATCGAAGAGAAATATAAAGCTATAAAAAACATGCATAATAAAGTTCAGAAAAAACTCAATTATTTCTCATGAATAATCTGATCATAAACCCACAATTCATCGGATCCCAACAAACACACCGCAAAAGAAGATTACACCGAATAGAACTCCAAGAAGATTGAGGAGAACATTGTATTGAAGATCAAAGAGAGAGAAGAAACCATGTAACTACTAGCTATGGACTCGTAGGTCTGTGGTAAACTACTCACACATCATCGGTAGGGCAGCAAGGTTGATGTAGAAGCCCTCCGTGATCGATTCCCCCTCCGGCAAGGTGCCGGAAAAGGCCTCCAGATGGGATCGCGGAAGAACAGAAGCTTGCGGCAGTGGAAAAGTCATTCGAGGTGGTTCTCTATTGGTTTCCCAATATTTGAGAATTTATAGAAGTGGAATTAGGTCAAAAGGAGCCACGTGGGGCCCACAAGGTAACAGGGCGCGGCCACCCCTCCTGGGCGCGCCCTGTTGCCTTGTCACCTCCTTGTGAGTCTTCTAGTCTCCTCCCGATGCTTCTAGGGTCTCTTCTGTCCAGAAAAAATCATCAAAAAGTTTCGTAGCGTTTGGACTCCGTTTGGTACTGATTTTCTGAAAAACCAAAAACAAGCAGAAAACAACAACTGGCACTAGCACTAGGTTAATAGGTTAGTTCCAGAAAATGATATAAAATGACATATAATTGCATATAAAACATCCAAGATTGATACTATAATAGCATGGAACAATCAAAAATTATAGATACATTGGAGACGTATCAGCATCCCAAGCTTAATTCCTGCTCGTCCTTGAGTAGGTAAATGATAAAAACAGAATTTTTCATGTGGAATGCTACCTAACATGTCTATCATGTAATCTCTTTTAACGACATAAATATTGAGAAATGATGAATTAACAATATCAACATAATAATTTCCTTGAATATAAGAAGCATAATTATTAAACTTTCAAAATATATGATCATTAGCGAATGTTATTCCCCACTCATTTTATCATGTTAGTGCTACTTGTAGTCTACGTTGATATTTCCCCGAAGAGGAGAGGATGATGTAGTAAAGTAGAGAAAAGTATTTCCCTCAGTTAAGAACCAAGGTTATCAATCCACTAGGAGAACCAAGCAAGATCCAGTGAACAGCACCTACACACAGAAAAGCAAACACTTGCACCCAACGCGAATAAAAGGGTTGTCAATCCTCTTAGCGGTTACTTGCAAGGATTAAGTCTAATAGAGATAAATAGATAAACTAAAATACTAATTAAAATAAAACTAAATAAATTGCAGCAAGGTATTTTTAGATTTTTTATATGATAAAGATAGACCCGGGGGCCATAGTTTTCACTAGAGGCTTCTCTCTCGAGCACAGAAACATACGGTAGGTAAACAAATTACTGTTGGGCAATTGATAGAAAAGCAAATAATTATGACGAATTCATGGCAATGATCATGTATATAGGCATCACGTCCGAGAGAAGTAGACCGACTCCTGACAGCATCTACTACTATTACTCCACTCATCGACCGCTATCCAGCATGCATCTAGAGTATTAAGTTAATAAAAACAGAGTAACGCCTTAAGCAAGATTACATGATGTAGAGAAGCAAATTAAAGCAATATCAACAAACCCCATCTTATTATCCTTAATGGTAACAATACAAATACGTGTCATGTCCCCTTCTGTCACTGGGATTGAGCACCGCAAGATTGAACCCATCACAAAGCACCTTTCGCATTGCAAGATAAATCAATCTAGTAGGCCAAACCAAATCGATAGATCAGAGAGAAATACAAAGCTATATTTAATCATGCATAAAAGAGTTCAGAGAAGACTCAAATATATCTCATGAATAATCTGATCATAAACTCACAATTCATCGGATCCCAACAAACACACCGCAAAAGAAGATTACATCGGATAGAACTCCAAGAACATCAAGGAGAACATGGTATTGAAGATCAAAGAGAGAGAAGAAGCCATCTAGCTACTAGCTATGGACCCGTAGGTCTGTGGTAAACTACTCACACATCATCGGAAGGGCAACAAGGTTGATGTAGAAGCCCTCCGTGATCGGTTCCCCCTCAGGCAGAGTAACGGAAAAGGCCTCCAGATGGGATCGCGGAAGAACAGAGGCTTGCGGCGGCAGAAAGGTTTTCTCTTCTAGCTCTCTGTTGATTTCCCAATATTTGTGAATTTATAGAAGTGGAATTAGGTCAAACGAAGTCACGTGGGCCCCACAAGGCAACACGGCACGCCCCTCCCCCTAGGGCGCGGCATGTTGCCTTGTGAAGCCTCCGTGAGGCTTCTGGCCTCCTCCCGAAGCTTCCAAGGTCTCTTTTGTCCAGAAAAAAATCTCCAAAAAGTTTCATGGCATTTGGACTTCATTTGGTACTGTTTTTCTGAAAAGCCAAAAACAAGCAGAAAACAGCAACTGGCACTGGGCACTAGGTTAATAAGTTAGTCCCAAAAAATGATATATAATTGCATATAAAAACATCCAAGATTGATACTATAATAGCATGGAACAATCAAAAATTATAGATACGTTGGAGACGTATCAAGCATCCCCAAGCTTAATTCCAGCTCGTCCTCGAGTGGGTAAATGATAAAAATAGAATTTTTGATGTGGAATGCTACCTATCTTGTTTCATCATGTAATCTTTCTCTTACGGTATGAATAATAAGATCCGAATGATTCAAAGCAATAGTCTATAGTTTGATATAAAGACATCAATACTCAGGCATACTAATAAACAATCATGTCTTTCAAAATAAAAATGTACAAAATCATACAATCCAGTCATGCTCCATCTTCTTAACACAAAGTATTTATCATGCACAATCCCGGTTTTAGCCAAGCAATTGGTTCATACTTTTTAACGCGCTTCAGCTTTTTCATCCCCCACGCAATACATGAGCGCAAGCCATGGATATAGCACTATGGGTGGAATAGAGTGTGGTGGTAGAGATTAATAAGGGGAAGTCAAAAAGGAAGATAGTCTCACATCAACAAGGCTAATCAACGGGCTATGGAGATGCCCATCAATTGATGTCAATGCGAGGAGTAGGGATTGCCACGCAACGGATGCACTAAGAGCTATAAGTGTATGAAAGCTCAACATGAAAACTAAGTGGGTGTGCATCCAACTTGCTTGCTCATGAAGACCTCGGGCATTTGAGGAAGCCCGTCATCGGAATATACAAGCCAAGTTCTATAATGAAAAAATCCCACTAGTATATGAAAGGGACAAAAATAGGAGACTCTCTATATAAAAAACATGGTGCTACTCTGAAGCACAAGTGTGGAAAAGGATAGTAACATTGCCCCTTCTCTCTTTTTCTCTCATTTTTTTTCATGGCTCTTTTTCGCCTCTTTTTATTTATTTATTTATTTAGAACGGTCTCATGGACCTCATCCCCATTTTTTCGAGGACTCATTAGTGTCCACCATTCTTTCCTCACTAGGACAATGCTCTAATAATGATGATCATCACACCTCTATTTACTTACAACTCAACATTACAACTCGATACTAGAACAAAAATATGACTCTATATGAATTCCTCTGGCAGTGTACCAGGATGTGCAATGATGCTAGCGTAACATGTATAACAATGATGAACGGTGGCTGAGCCACAAATACTATGTCAGCTATATGATCATGCAAAGCAATATGACAATGATGATGTATGTCATAACAACGGAACGGTGGAAGTTGCATGGCAATATATCTCGGAATGGCTATGGAAATGCCATGATAGGTAGGTATGGTGGCTGTTTTGAGGAAGATATAAGGAGGTTTATGTGTGATAGAGCATATCATATCACGGGGTTTGGATGCACCGGCGAAGTTTGCACCAACTCTCGATGTGAGAAAGGGCAATACACGGCACCGAAGAGGCTAGCGAATTGCGGAAGGGTGAGAGTAAGTATAATCCATGGACTCACATTAGTCATAAAGAACTCACATACTTATTGCGAAAGTTTATTAGCCCTCGAAGCAAAGTACTACTACGCATGCCCCTAGGAGGAGGTTCGTAGGAGTTAACCATCGCGCGCACCCGACCGCCACTCAAAGGAAGACAATCAATAATAAATCATGCTCCAACTTCTTAGCATAACAACAGATCATACGTGCATGCTTCGGGAATCACAAATCTTAACACAATTATTCTTACTAAACCACAATTATCTACTAATACCTCCCACATATTACCATCTTAATATCGCAAAACTATTGCAAGGAATCAAACTTATCATATTCAGTGATCTACATGAAAGTTTTTATTATATCCCTCTTGAATACCTATCATATCCGGACCAAATTCATAACCCGCTCATATTACCATTGCTGTCATGATGAGTGCAACTATTTCTTTAAAATATAACCACCGCCGTGCTCTAAAAGATATAAGTGAAGCACTAGAGCAACTGCCTAGCTCAAAAGATATAAGTGAAGCACAGAGTATTCTAACAAATCATGAATAATGTGTGTCCCTCTCAAAAAGCTGTGTTCAGCAAAGATGATTGTGACAAACTAAAAAACAAACAAAAGAAAACAAACTATATCACAAGACGCTCCAAGTAAAACACATATCATGTGATGAATAAAAATATAGCTCCAAGTGAGTTACCGATAGATTTTAGACGAAAGAGGGGATGCCTTCCGGGGCATCCCCAAGATTAGACGCTTGAGTCTTCCTTGAATATTACCTTGGGGTGCCTTGGGCATCCCCAAGCTTAGGCTCCTGCTGCACCTTATTCCTTTATCCATCGTAGTCTCACCCAAAACTTGAAAACTTCAGCACACAAAACTCAACAGAAACCTCGTGAGATCCATTAGTATAACAAATAAATCTTTAACTTTAGGTACTGTTGTAAATTGATTCATATTTAATATTGGCATAATGATACTGTACTCCAACTTCTCCATGACTCATACCCCCCGATACGATCCATAGATTCATCAAAATAAGCAAACTGTGGAACAAAAACAGAATCTGTCTAAAACATAACGGTCTATAAAGATCTGAATTATGGTCATACTTCTGTAACTCCAAAAATTCTGAAAAATTAGGACAACGTGGGAAATTCATATATCAATACTGTGTTAAACATTCAGAAGGTTCTGACACTCCAGCGAAAATTAGAAATTCCAGCACTGGACGCAAAAGTTTCTGTTTTCAAACAGCATCTATCATACTATCTTCCAAATCATCCCAAAGGCATTACTTGGCACAAACACTAACTAAAACATAAAAACACAATCATAACAGAGGCTATAATCATGCAAACACTCAAAAACAGAAGGTAAAAGCAAAAATGTATTTTATTCATTGGGTTGCTGTGACGCCCCCGACTCAATCGTGCACTAATCATACACGCAAATGCGCACGACCAAGCCCAGGGACTCACGAGAAGATATCACAACACAACTCTAGACACAAAATAAAATAATACAAGCTTTATATTACAAGCCAGGGGCATCAAGGGCTCGAATACATAAGCTCGAGTACATAAGTCAGTGGAAGCAACAATATCTGAGTACAAACATAACTAAACAAGTTTGCCTTAAGAAGGCTGAGCAAAACAACGACATCTAGATCGAAAAGGTGCAGGCCTCCTGCCTGGGAGCCTCTGAACTACTCCTGGTCGGCGGTCTCCACGTAGTAGTAGGCTCCGTCGTGGTAGTAGTAGTCGTCGACGGGGTCAGCTGCCTCCAGGGCTCCGTCATCTGATCGCAGCAATCGGGTATGGGGAAAAGAGGTAGCAAAGCAACCGTGAGTACTCATCCAAAGTACTCGCAAGACTTACATCAGAACTAGTCTATTTATGCATCGATATCAAAAGAGGGGGCTGTATCTGTGGACTAGACTGCAGAAATGCCAGAATAGAGGGGAAGGCCTAGCCTATCGAAGACTAGCATCTTGCAGCGTCTTGCAGCATTAGAAGAGTGCAGATTAGCATATTATAAAGTAATAAGTAAGTAGCAATGCCCAGAGATCCTTCCTCGACTCCCTGCGAGAAAGCAATCCTGAAGCTAACACATTATTAAGTTTCACAAGTATCCAGTTCTAGTTGTAGTAGATCGGGATACTCTGTGAGCGTCCGTTACCGTGGACACGGCTATTCGAATAGATATACTTCCCTGCAGGGGTGCACCAACTTACCCTACATGCTCGATTAACTCTGGCCAGACACACTTACTCGTGTCATGCCCGGCCTCGGCCGATCGACATGCCGTAGCCCTACCTAGGGTCAGCAGAGAGGTCAGCACGCCAGGCTAAATCCTAAGCGCTCAGGGGTCTTGGGCCCAGTGCCCTTTGCACTCCTGCACGTTGCGTGGGCGGCCGGGACCAGACCTAGCTCCTGTATACACACGCAGGCTTTCGCGGTCCACCCGGGCGCGCACCGCTCAGTTGCTGATGTCTGAAGAACTTCGGCTGAAACATACGACGCCGAGTGCCCATACTATTCCCGTGTGGTGGTTAGTGCGAAAAGACCAGAGGCCTACTCAGATCACATATCCAAACCCGTTAGTGTGTTGGGAGCTCGCGGTAACGATCAGTGCTCCTGTCGCCCCATCTCGAGGACTTACGGCAAGAGCCAGGGCCATCCCTCTCCTGGGGCGGTCTGCCTGCCCAGCCGTGCCTCATAATTATCTCACGGGTACCCTCCAGGTCAACCCGACTTCACAAGAGACTGTCGGGAACTCAGGTCCACCTCTACCGGGGTGGTACCGCCTGTCCCTTTAGTTCCGCATTAACAGTTAAAAAGGGGCAACAGTTAAAGGTAACAGTGTGTGTTTATCATCAAGGGGGAAGTCCGAGGAATCACCCTCGATGGACTCCCACTCGATGTATCCGTCAAGGTGAACTTGGAGGAATCACCCTCGATGGGTTCACACTTGAGGGGCTGCACGACAGAGGCATCATCGGAGTTGGTGAAAGAGGAATCACCCTCGGTAACCCACAACCGACTAGCTATGCTACAGAGATATCATCAGAAGTGAGGTAGGAGGTATCACCCTCGGCACTCGATAGTAACTCTGCAGAGTCGTACAACTAAAGGGGTGTGCGGTGATGTGTCGGTCTCTGCACGTCGATCACACTGACCGAGCATCCGGAAGCAAGCATGGCAACACGGACAAGGGTGCGGGGCCACTGATGGATCACTAACCAACCTATACTAAGCATTTAGGATAGCAGGTAAGGTATCAACAGCAGTTACAAAAACAGGCTATGCATCAGAATAGGAGCTCTCGGACAACAGTAGCAAAATCTAATGCAAGCAGGAGAGAGAAAGAATGGGCGATATAGGAATGATCAAGGGGGTTTTGCTTGCCTGGAAGCTCTGCTGCAAGGGGCTGGACGTCAGGGGCGTAGTCGTACTCGGGAGCAGCGTCGGTCTCGGGGTCTACCGGAGAGAAGAGGGGGAAGAAACAATAGATATAAAGCAAACAAATGCAACACAATGAATGACATGGCAATATGTTGTGCTAGGGGTGACCTAATGCAGTGCTACATGTTACAGACGGAGCGGGAAAATATCTGGAAATATTTTCCCGGATTTATGCAATTATCGGACAAACGAACCGGAGGGGAAGGTTCCATGTTTGCAGTGTTGGAGGCATGTGACAGGTATGTGGATGGCATATTAGGATTCGTCTAATTTTTGTGATCGTTTTTCATATATAAATTATTTTCATCCGAGTTACGGATTATTTTATATGATTTTACAAAGTTTTTAAACAATTTTTGGAATTTCTGGAATTATTTTAATTATTAAATTCGAATTATCCAGAACAGTAAAATGCTAAGGGTACCCAGAACTGTATCTAGCTGACCAGCAGAGAGGCTGACCAGTGGGCCCAGTTGACTGGGTCAACTGCCCAGTCAGCAGAGGCTGACCGGTGGGCCAGTTGCCCAGTCAGCAGGCTGACTGGTCAACCTTATCCACTGGAACAGTGGACTGGGCCCACATGTCATACACAGTAGGTTAATCAGTGTTTAAATTAACTAAAAGGGGTTAATTAGCAGATGGGCCCCATCTGTCAGTGACTTAATTAATTAACATATTAAGTTTATTTAGAAAAATATTTTAGCGTGTGGGGCCCACCTGTCAGTGACTGGGGTTGCCCAGTCAGCACGTCGACTGGGTCAACGCGGTCAACTGGGCCCCTGGGACCCATTGGCAGTGACCCAGGGTGGGCCCCAGGACCAGCCACGTCAGCGGCGGCCAACGTCTCGCCGCCGGCGACCAAAAATGCGGCGGCACGTTCGGGACGTCGCCGGAAATCCGCTACGGACGGCCATTTGGCACGGGGCCGGTCGCGTTCGAACGTGCGTGAAGTGCCGCGTCCAACGGTGGTAGTGGCACGGGCTGAGATGGCCAGAGTCGACCGGAGCAACGACGGCAGGCGGCGGCTGGAATCGGGCGATGTTGGTCCCGGCGATACAGGGCACGGCAAGCGACGGGGCTAGGTGCGTTGGGTTCCTGGAGAGCCCAGGAACTCGACTGCGAGCTCGGACGTGAGTGGAGGCTGCTGTGGCTACGACGACGAGCATGGCAGTGGCGGCGAGCTTCGGGAAGCACGGCATCAGCAGCAGCAAGGCCCGAGAGAGAGCGAGAGGAGTTCAGGGAAGAGCTAGAGCTCACCGGGGAGGCGCAAGAAGGCCCGGTGACAGGTTAGGAGCAGCAGGCTCGCCGGAGAGGAGGAAGATCGCCGGCGGCCCGAAGAGGAAGAAGATGATCGATCCGGCGATTGCAGGGCTCCCCGGCTCTAGCTGGTGGGCGCAGAGGACGAGGTCGAGGCCGGCGGAGCTCCTGGACAGGCTCCGGAGGCGCGGGGACAGCGGTGGCCGCGGGATCGACGCGGCAATGGCGACGGCGTCTCGGGCGAGCTCGAGACCGAGCGAGGGAGAGGGGAAGATGAGGATTGGGGTGTCCCCAAGGGCCAGCGCGGCGTTCTTATCCTTCCAGGGGCTCCTGTAGCGGCGTGGGCGGCGAGCTGGCTCGGTGGCGATGGCGTCCAGTGTCGGGCTCGCGCGCGAGCAGCCGACATGGGGAGGAGAGAGGAGGGAGACGACGGGGGAAGCAGGCTGGGCCGACCGGGCCTGCTACTGTGCACTAAGGCCCAATGCACAGTGGCCGTTTGCTTTTATTTCTTTTCTGTTTCTTTTTCCAACAGCTATTTTACATTCATTTGAGCTGCCAAATGAATTTTTTAAAATATGGGACTTGGCCACATAACTACATAGCAATATTTGGCACTGCCACAAAAAGTTTGGGAAGCATTTGAATTTGTTTGAATTTTTCATAATTGAAAAGGCATTTAAATATGCTGAATTGGCACTGTTTTAGTTGCTATAGCCCATTTTAGCAAATAAGTGATGTTGTTTTCCTTAACAAATAATTGTTAAGGAATATTTGCTAAATGATGAACTATTTTGCAACCATGTTTGTGAAACTTTAAATTTCACTTGCAATTTGAATTGATTTTAGTGGTGGAATCTGAAATGACATTTGAATCCAAGGTGATCATGCATTGCAAACCAAAGTGTCTTGGCATAATCATGAGGGATTACTGTAGTGCATTACTTAGGGGTGTTACATTTGCCTCCCAACAAGCGTTATTGTTTTATGCCCCTAGCTAGGCATAATGCATAGTTTCAAGTGTTGTCATCCTTCAAGTTAATTCCATAAGTGGCCCTCATAATGGATTCATAAGGTGCTTTAATCCCTTTCTTTAGTGGAAATTGAAATCTTATATTACCTTCTTTCATATCAATAATAGCACCAATTGTTCGAAGGAAAGGCCTACCAAGTATTATCGTGCAAGAAGGATTGCATTCAATGTCAAGAACAATAAAGTCCACGGGCACATAATTTCTATTTGCAAGAATAAGAACATCATTTATTCTACCAAATGGCTTTTTAATAGTGGAATCCACAAGATGCAAATTAAGGGAACAAGGATCCATGCCGGTGAGACCTAGCACATCACACAAAGACTTTGGTATAGTGGAAACGCTAGCACCAAGATCACAAAGAGCATTACATTCATAATCTTTAATTTTTACTTTAATAGTAGGTTCCCATTCATCTTGTAATTTTCTATGAATTGATACTTCCAACTCAAGTTTTTCTTCATGTGATTTCATCATGGCTTCTACGATATGTTTAGTGAATGCTTTATTTTGTTCATATGCATTTGGTGAATTAATCATGGATTACAACAAGGAAATACACTCAATTAAAGAACAACTATCATAATTAAAGTCCCTGTAATCCAAAGTAGTGGGTGCATTACTATTTAAAGTTTTGACCTCTCCAAACCCACTTTTTTCATTTTTATGATCAAGATTATCACCCTCCAAGCAAGTGGGACTCCTATCTAAAGTTGACTCTTCTCCAGTCCCTTTTTCATCAAGTTTTATGTTACTAAATAATGATTCAATAGGAGTGACACCAATCATTTTAATATCTTCATCATTGCTACGATAGAAACCGGGTGGAATCGCTTTTTCTAGAAATTCTCGCTTAGCTCTCAACCTAGTGGTCCTTTCTTTACTTTCATTAATGGAAACATAGATAGCTTTAATAGACTCATTTATATCATGCTTGGATGGCAAAATTTTAGTTTTGAGATTTTCCACATCATGAGCATTTCTATCCATGTTCGTAGCCAATTCATCAACTCTATTCAATTTTTCTTCTATCATAGCATTGAAATTCTTTTGAGAACTAATAATTTTTTTAATATTACTTTCAAGATCAGAGGGCATCCTATTATTATTATAAGAATTACCATAAGGATTGCCATAATTATTAGAGGAATTTCTAGGAAACGGTCTAGCATTGAAATTACCCCTATAAGCATTGTTGTTGAAATTATTTCTAGAGACAAAATTCACATCAATAGCATCATTATTTTGCTCAATCAAAGTAGACAATGGCACATCATTAGGATCAATATGAGCATTTTTACTAGCAACCAATTTCAATAGAGCATCCATCTTATCACTCAAAGTATTAATTTCTTCAACAGAATTTACCTTCTTACCAGTTGGAGTTCGTTCAGTGTGCCATTGAAAATAATTTGCCATAATATTATCAAGAAGTTTTGTAGCTTCTCCCAATGTAATTTCCATAAAAGTACCACCTGCGGCAGAGTCTAGCAAATTTCTAGAGACAAAGTTTAGTCCCGCATAAATTTTTTGTATGATCATCCATAAATTCAAGCCATGACTTGGGCAATTTCTTATCATTAATTTCATTCTCTCCCAAGATTGTGCAACATGTTCATGCTCAAGTTGCTTAAAATTCATAATTTGATTTCTTAGAGAAATAATCTTACCAGGAGGAAAATACTTAGTAATAAAAGCATCCTTACATTTATCCCATGAATCAATACTATTTCTAGGCAAGGATGAAAACCAAGTTTTAGCACGATCTCGTAGTGAGAACGGAAATAATTTTAATTTGACAATATCATTATCCACATCTTTCTTCTTTTGCATATCACAAAGTTCAACGAAAGTATTTAGATGGGATGCAGCATCTTTATTAGGACTACCAGAAAATTGTTCTTTCATAACAAGATTAAGCAAGGCAGCATTAATGTCACACGACTCCGCACTAGTGGTGGGAGGAGCAATAGGAGTACTAATAAAATCATTATTATTAGTATTGGAAAAGTCACACAATTTTGTATTTTCTTGAGACATCGCGATAAAGCAAGCAAACTAGCAAACAAGCAAATAAAATATTTTTGTGTTTTGTAAAAAAAATTAGAAGTGGGGGAGATGAAAACAAGGGGCAAATGCAAATAAAAGGCAAATAAAATAAATGCAAGTGATTGATAGTTTGTGAGAAGGTACTTGATTGATTTTGATGATGTCTCCCCGGCAACGGCGCCAGAAATTCTTCCTGCTACTTGTAGTCTGCGTTGGTATTTCCATCAGTTAAGAACCAAGGTTATCAATCCAGTAGGAGAACCAAGCAAGATCTAGTGAACAGCACCTACACACAGAAAAGCAAACACTTGCACCCAACGCGAATAAGAGGGTTGTCAATCCTTTTAGCGGTTACTTGCAAGGATTAAGTCTGATAGAGATAAATAGATAAACTAAAATACTAATTAAAATAAAAGTAAATAAATTGCAGCAAGGTATTTTTAGGTTTTTTATATGATAAAGATAGACCCGGGGGCCATAGTTTTCACTAGAGGCTTCTCTCTCGAGCACAGAAACATGCGATGGGTAAACAAATTACTGTTGGGCAATTGATAGAAAAGCAAATAATTATGATGGATTCATGGCAATGATCATGTATATAGGCATCACGTCCGACACAAGTAGACCGACTCCTGCCTGCATCTACTACTATTACTCCACTCATCGACCGCTATCCAGCATGCATCTAGGGTATTAAGTTAATAAAAGGGATAATTAATTTTATGCCCCTAGTTGGGTCCCACTCGTCTGTTTTACCCCTAACTTCAGAAACTCACCTGTTCTGTACAAGCCACTTTGCAATTCTTATGCTTTTGCCCTTTGACCCTTTGACCGTCACTTTGAAAAAATCATAACAAATTCGTACTAACTCAGAAAAATGCAAATAAGATATCAAAATGTTCACAAAAACATCACCTATATGTGCATGTCATTTTCATTCTTAACAAAAGTGTTGGAAAGTCCTCATCTCAGTTTTAGCTCATATGACCTTAGCATGAACAGTACAATCTAAAAAAATTCTAAAAATTCTAAAAAATTTTGGTGGCAAACATTGACCAATGTTTTGAGTGCTTGCCAAGTTTCATAACAGAATGACATTCCTGGAAGTCATGGCAAAAAACAAAAATTTTGAAGCATTGATTTTATTTTTTTGAGTATTAAGCAAGATGACATGATGTAGAGAAGAAAATTCAAGCAATATGAATAAACCCCATATTTTTATCCTTAATGGCAACAATACAAATACGTGTCATGTCCCCTTCTGTCACAGGGATTGAGCACCGCAAGATTGAACCCATCACAAAGCACCTCTCCCATTGCAAGATAAATCAATCTAGTAGGCCAAACCAAATCGATAGATCAAAGAGAAATACAAAGCTATATTTAATCATGCATAAAAGAGTTCAGAGAAGACTCAAATATTTCTCATGAATAATCTGATCATAAACTCACAATTCATCATATCCCAACAAACACACCGCAAAAGAAGATTACATCGGATAGAACTCCAAGAACATCAAGGAGAACATGGTATTGAAGATCAAAGAGAGAGAAGAAGCCATCTAGCTACTAGCTATGGACCCGTAGGTCTGTGTTAAACTACTCACACATCATCGGAAGGGCAGCAAGGTTGATGTAGAATCCCTCCGTGATTGATTCCCCCTCCGGCAGAGCACCGGAAACGGCCTCCAGATGGGATCGCGGAAGAACAAAGGCTTGCGGCGGCAGAAAGGTTTTCTCTTCTGGCTCTCTGTTGATTTCCCAATATTTGTGAATTTATAGAAGTGGAATTAGGTCAAACGAAGTCACGTGGGCCCCACAAGGCAACACGGCGCGCCCCTCCCCCTGGGGCATGGCATGTTGCCTTGTGAAGCCTCCGTGAGGCTTCTGGCCTCCTCCCAAAGCTTCCAAGGTCTCTTTTGTCCAGAAAAAAATCTCCAAAAAGTTTCGTGGCATTTGGACTTCATTTGGTACTGTTTCTCTGAAAAGCCAAAAACAAGCAGAAAACAACAAGTGGCACTGGGCACTAGGTTAATAGGTTAGTCCCAAAAAATGATATATAATTGCATATAATTGCATATAAAAATATCCAAGATTGATACTATAATAGCATGGAACAATCAAAAATTATAGATACGTTGGAGACGTATCAGTTAGCATGGCATGACTCCGCCTTCACTGCATAAATATAAATCATGAGCACCCTGGTGTTAAACCAGGCAATTGGATCGTACTTCTAACGCGCTTCAGCATTTTCAGCTTCACGCAATACATGAGCGTGAGCTATGGACATAGCATAAGGTGGAACAGAATGCGGTGATAGGGATTAATAGGAGAAGTCAAAAAGGAAGAAAGTCTTGCATCAACTCAGTGGATCAATGGACTATGGAGATGTCCATAAATTGATATCAATGCGAGGAGTAGGGATTGCCATGCAACGGATGCACTAAGAGCTATAAGTGTATGAAAGCTCAAACTAAAACTAAGTGGGTGTGCATCCAACTTGCTTGCTCATGAAGACCTCGGGCATTTGAGGAAGCCCATCATCGGAATATGCAAGCCAAGTTCTATAATGAAAATTTTCCACTAGTATATGAAAGTGACAACTCAGGAGACTCTCTATATGAAGAACATGGTTCTACTCTGAAGCACAAGTGCGGAAAAAGATAGTAACATTGCCCCTTTTCTCTTTTTCTCTCATTTTTTCGTGGGCTCTTTTTGGCCTCTTTTTTTTCTTTTTCTTTTTTTATTTTTCGTCCGGAGTCTCATCCTGACTTGTGGGGGAATTATTGTCTCCATCATCCTTTCCTCACTTGGACAATGCTCTAATAATGATGGCCATCACACTTTTATTACTTACAACTCGATACTAGAACAATATGACTCTATATGAATGCCTCTGGCAGTGTACCAGGATGTGCAATGATCTAGCGTAACATGTATAAAAATATGATGAACGGTGGCTGAACCACAAATACTATGTCAGCTATATGATCATGCAAAGCAATATGACAATGAAGATGTGTGTCATATAAACGAAACGGTGGAAGTTGCATGGCAATATATCTCGAAATGTCTATGGAAATGCCATAATAGGTAGGTATGGTGGCTGTTTTGAGGAAGATATAAGGATTCTTATGTGTGATAGAGCGTATCGTATCACGGGGTTTGGATGCACCTGCGAAGTTTGCACCGACTCTCGAGGTGAGAGAGGGCAATGCACGGTACCGAAGAGGCTAGAAAATTGCGGAAAGGTAAGAGTGCGTATAGACCATGGACTCACATTAGTCATAAAGAACTCACATACTTATTGCAAAGTCTATTAGCCCTCGAAGTAAAGTACTACTCACATGCCCCTAGGGAGGAGGTTGGTAGGAGTTAACCATCACGCACCCACAATTGTAACGGCACTCAAGGATTTCATTTCAGACCTAAGAATGCTCGGACCTCCCCACCATGCCATGACCAACACTTAGATGAGCAGTCAATAACAAACTTTAATACCGATATTTCTACTAACGAATGATCATGAACCTGTATCCCTTCATATTACGACATCAATATCATTAAACCACATGTTTCATATTTAGTGATCTACATGAAAGTTTTCATTATATCCCTCTTGAATACCTATCCTTTATGGACTAATCTTATAACCCGTGCAAATTGCCATTACTATTTATTAGACTCTCAAAAAGATTTAAGTGAAGCATGAGAATGCAACTATTTCTTCAAAATATAACCACCGCCATGCTCTAAAAGATATAAGTGAAGCACTAGAGCAACTACCTAGCTCAAAATATATAAGTGAAGCACATAGAGTATTCTAACAAATCACGATAAATGTGTGTCCCCCTCAAAAATGTGTGTTCAGAAAAATATGATTGTGGCAAACTAAAAAGAAAACAAAGAAAACTATGGCACAAGACGCTCCAAGTAAAACTCGTCATGTGATGAATAAAAATATAGCTCCAAGTGGTATACCGATAGATTGTATACTAAAGAGGGGATGCCATCCGGGGCATCCCCAAGCTTAGACGCTTGGTTCTTCCTTGAATATTACCTTGGGGTGCCTTGGGCATCCCCAAGCTTAGGGTCTTGCCTCTCCTTATTCCTTCATCCATCGTGATCTCACCCAAAACTTGAAAACTTCAGCACACAAAACTCAACAGAAACCTCGTGAGATCCGTTAGTATAACAAACAAACCTTAAAATTTAGGTACTGTTATAAATTGATTCATATTTAATTCTTGCACAATGCTACTGTACTCTACTTCTCCGTGACTTTTACCCCCCCGATATAATCCATAGCATCATTAAAATAAGCGAACTATGGAATAGAAAACAGAATTTGTCTAAAACAGAACAGTCTGCAAAGATCTAAATAAAAGTCATACTTCTGTAACTTCAATAATTCTGAAAATTTAGGACAACGTAAAAAATTCATGTACCAATACTTTATAAAAATTTCAGATTTTTCTGCCATTCCAGTTCATAACCAAAAATCCAGAACTGGGCGCAAAACTTTCTGTTTTCAAACAGCATCAATTATATTATCATCCAAATCATCCTAAAGGCATTACTTGGCACAAACACTAATTGAAAGATAAAAACACAATAATAACAGTATCTATAATTGTGTGACACAAGAAAAATAAAAATTGCAATAAAGATAAATATTGGGTTGCCTCCCAACAAGCGCTATAGTTCTATGCCCCTAGATAGGCATAATGCATTGATTCAAGTCTTATCATCCTTCAAATTAATTCCATAGGTTGCCCTCATAATAGATATATAAGGTGGCTTAATTCTCGTTCTAGGGAAATGTTCCATCCCTTCCTTTAGTGGGAATTGGAATCTTATGTAACCTTCTTTCATGTCAATAATAGCACCTATGGTTCGTAGGAAAGGCCTACCAAGTATTATAGGACAAGACGGATTGCATTCAATATCAAGCACAATAAAATCCACAGGTACGTAATTTCCATTAGTAAGAAAAAACACATCATTTATTCTACCCAATGGTTTTTTAATAGTTGAATCCGCTAAATGTAAATTAAGGGAACAAGCATCCATATCGGTGAGACCTAGCACGTCACGTAAAGATTTTGGTATACTAGAGACGCTAGCCAGAAATTCTTCCTGCTACTTGTGAGCTGCGTTGGGATTTTCCCCGAAGAGGAGTGGAGATGCAATACAGTAGAGATAAATATTCCCTCAGTGAGAACCAACGTTATCGAACCAGTAGGAGAATCACACAAAGTCTAGTGAACAGCACCTGCACACACAAAAGCAAATACTTTTACCCAACGCGGGCAAGAGGGTCGTCAAGCCCCTTGAACTCGTAACTTGCAAGGATTAAATCTTGTAGTGGTAGATAGATAAATTGCAAAACAAAATAAAAGTAAATAAATTGCAGCAAGTATATTTAGGTTTTCTTTTTATGTTTAAAGTAGACCCGGGGGCCATAGTTTTCACTAGAGGCTTCTCTCTCAAACACATAGCATACGGTGGGTAGACAAATTATTGTTGGGCAATTGATAGAAAAGCGCATAGTTATGACGATATTCAAGGAAATGATCATGTATATAGGCATCACGTCCGAGACAAGTAGACCGACTCCTGCCTTCATCTACTACTATTACTCCACCCATCGGCCGCTATCCAGCATACATCTAGGGTATTAAGTTAATGAAAACGGAGTAACGCCTTAAGCAAGATGACTTGATGTAGACAAAGTAAACCTAATCAATATGAATAAACCCCGTTGTTTTACCCTTAATGGAAACAATACAAATACGTGTCTTGTCCCTTTCTGTCACTGGGATATAAAGCACCACAAGATTGAACCCATTACAAAGCACCTCTCCCGCTGAAGTTAAATCAATCTAGTTGGCCAAACCAAATGGTAAGATCGGAGAGAAATGCAAAGCTATAAAAATCATGCATAATAAAGTTTAGAAAAGACTCAATTACTTCTCATGAATAATCTGATCATAAACCCACAATTCATCGGATCCCAACAAACACACCGCAAAAGAAGATTACATCGAATAGAACTCCAAGAAGATCAAGGAGAACATTGTATTGAAGATCAAAGAGAGAGAAGAATCCATGTAGCTACTAGCTATGGACCCGTAGGTCTATGGTAAACTACTCACACATCATCGGTAGGGCAGCAAGGTTGATGTAGAAGCCCTCCGTGATCGATTCCCCCTCTGGCAGGGTGCCGGAAAAGGCCTCCAGATGGGATCGCGGAAGAACAGAAGCTTGTGGCGGAGGAAAAGTTATTCGAGGTGGTTCTCTGTTGGTTTACCAATATTTGAGAATTTATAGAAGTGGAATTAGGTCAAAAGGAGCCACGTGGGGCCCACAAGGTTATAGGGCGCGGCCACCGTCCTGGGCGAGCCCTGTTGCCTTGTCACCTCCTTGAGAGTCTTATGGTCTCCTCTCGAAGCTTCTAGGGTCTCTTTTGTCCAAAAAAATCATCAAAAAGTTTTGTAGCATTTGGACTCCATTTGGTACTGATTTTCGGAAAAACCAAAAATAAGCAGAAAACAGCAACTGGCACTGGGCACTGGGTTAATAGGTTAGTTCCCAAAAATGATATAAAATGACATATAATTGCATATAAAACATCCAAGATCGATACTATAATAGCATGGAACAATAAAAAATTATAGATACGTTGGAGACGTATTAGGATGTTGCTTCCCACCTTAATACTTTTGTTGAATTATGTGATATGCAAAAGAAAAAAGATGTGGATAATGATATTATTAAGTTGAAATTATTTCCATTCTCGCTAAGAGATCGTGCTAAAACTTGGTTTTCATCCTTGCCTCGCAACAGTATTGATTCATGGGATAAGTGTAAGGATGCTTTTATTGCCAAGTATTTTCCTCCCGCTAAGATTATTTCTCTTAGAAATCAAATAATGAATTTTAAGCAACTTGAGCAAGAACATGTTGCACAAGCATGGGAGAGAATGAAATTGTCCCACTCATGGTTTAAGCTTATGGATGATTATACAAAATTTGTATGCGGGACTAAACTTTATTTCTAGAAATCTTCTAGATTCTACTGCAGGTGGTACTTTTATGGAAATTACATTGGGAGAAGCTACAAAACTCCTTGATAATATTGTGACAAATTATTCTCAATGGCATACCGAAAGAGCTCCAACTGGTAAGAAGGTAAACTCTGTCGAAGAAGTCTCTATTTTGGGTGATAAAATGGATGCTATTATGAAAATGCTTGCTAGTAAAAGTGCTCATGCTGATCCTAATGATGTGCCATTGCCTACTATGATAGAGAAAAATAATGATGCTATTGATGTGAATTTTGTCTCTAGAAATAATTTCAACAATAATGCTTATAGAGGAAATTTTAATCCTAGACCATTTCCCGGAAATTCCTCTAATAATTATGGTAATTCCTATGGTAATTCATATAACAATAATAATAGGATACCTACTGATCTTTAGAACAATATTAAAGAATTTATTAGTTCCCAAAAGATTTTATTGCTATGGTGGAAGAAAAATTGAATAAAGTTGATGAAATGTCTGGGAACATGGATAGGATTGCTCATGATGTGGAAACTCTTAAAATTAAAACTTTGCCACCCAAGCATGATATTAATGAGTCTATTAAATCTATCTATATATCCATTAATGAAAGTAAAGAGAGAACCGCTAGGTTGAGAGCTAAGCGTGAATTCTTAGAAAAAGCTATTCCACCCGGTTTTTATCGTAATCATGATGAAGAGATTAAAATGATTGGTGTCTCACCTATTGAATCTTTATTTAGTAACATAAAAATTGATGAAAAAGGGACTGGAGATGAGTTAACTTTAGCTAGAAGGCGTCCCAATTGTTCGGAGGGTGATGATCTTAATGATAAAAATGATAAAAGTGGGTTTGGAGAGGTCAAGACTTTAAATAGTGATGTGCCCACTACTTTGGATTACAAGGACTTTAATTATGATAAATATTCTCTGATTGAATGTATTTCCTTGTTGCAATCCATGATAAATTCACCCAATGCTTATGAACAAAATAAAGCTTTTACTAAACATATTGAAGAAGCTATGATAAAAGCTCATGAAGAAAAGCTAGAGTTGGAGGTTTCAATACCTTGAAAATTGCATGATGAATGGGAACCTTCTGTTAAAGTAAAAATTAAAGATTATGAATGTAATGCTTTATGTGATCTAGGTGCTAGCGTTTCCACTTTACTAAACCGATATGGATGAATGTTCCCTTAACTTGCACTTAGCGGATTCAACTATTAAGAAACCTTTGGGTAGAATAAATGATGTGCTTATTCTTGCTAATAGAAATTATGTACCCATTGATTTCATTGTGCTTGATATTGATTGCAATCCATTTTGTCCTATAATACTTGGTAGGCCTTTCCTACGAACCATAGGTGCTATTATTGATATGAAAGAAGGGAATATAAGATTCCAATATCCATTAAATAAAGGGATGGAACACATCCATAGGAAGAGAATTAAACCACCATATGAATCCATTATGAGGGCCACCTATGGAATTAATTTGAAGGATGATAATACTTGAAACAATGCCTTACGCCTAGCTAGGGACGTAAAACAATATCGCTTGTTGGGAGGCAACCCAATATTTATCTTTATTGCAATTTTTATTTTTCTTGTGTCACACAATTTTAGCCACTGTTATGATTGTGTTTTTATGTTTTAATTATTGTTTGTGCCAAGTAATGCCTTTTGGATGATTTGGATGATAGTATAATTGATGCTATTTGAAAACAGAAAGTTTTGCGCCCAATATTTGATTGTATTTCTGTACTTGTATGTCAAAAAATCTGAAATTGTTACACAGTATTGGGATACAAATTGTGTACGTTATCCTAATTTTTCACAATTTTTTGACTTACAGAAGTATAGATAATATTCTGTCATTACGTATTGTTCTATTTTAGACAGATTATGTTTTTATTGCATAGTGTGCTTGTTTTAATGAAACTATGGATTATATCGGGGGGGGGGGGGGTATAAGTCATGGAAGAGTTAGAATATAGTAGATATTATGCCAGAACAGTTATGAATGAGTTTATAACAGTACCTAAAGTGGATGCTTGATTTATTGTACTAACGGATCTCATGAGTTTTCTGTTGAGTTTTGTGTGCTAAATTTTTCAAGTTTCGGGTGAGATTACGATGGATGAAGGAATAAGAAGCGGCAAGACCCTAATCTTGGGGATTCCCAAGGTAATATTCAAGGAAGACACAAGCGGCTAAGCTTGGGGATGCCCCGGATGGCATCCCCTCTTTCGTCTACAATCTATCGGTAAGTTACTTGGAGCTATATTTGTATTCATCACATGATATGAGTTTTCCTTGGAGCGTCTTGTGCCATAGTTTTATTTTCTTTGTTTGCTTTTTAGTTTGCCACAATCATCTTTTGCTGGACACACCTTTTGAGACAGACACGCATTTGTTTGTGATTTGTTAGAATACTCTATGTGCTTCACTTATATCTCTGGAGCTAGGCAGTTGCTCTAGTGCTTCACTTATATCTTTTAGAGCACGGCGGTGGTTATATTTTTTAAAAATAGTTTCACTCTCATGCTTCACTTAAATCTTTTTGAGAGTCTAATAAATAGTAATGGCAATTTGCATGGGTTATAAGACTAGTCCATAAAGGATAGGTATTCAAGAGGGACATAATAAAAACTTTCATGAAGATCACTAAATATGAAACGTGTGGTTTAATGATATTGATGTCGTAATATGAAAGGATATTGGTTCATGATCATTGGTTAGTAGAAATCTCGGTATTAAATCTTGTTATTAACTTCTCATCTAAGTGTTGGTCATGGCATGGTGGGTAGGTCCGAGCATTCTTAGGTCTGAAATGAAATCGTTGAGTGTTGTTATAATCGGGGGTGTGCGATGGTTAACTCCTACCAACCTCCTCCCTAGGGGCATGCGAGTAGTACTTTGCTTCGAGAGCTAATAGGCTTTGCAATAAGTATGTGAGTTCTTTATGACTAATGTGAGTCCATGGATTATACACACTCTCACCCTTCCGCAATTTGCTAGCCTCTTCGGTACCGTGCATTGCCTGATCTCACCTCGAGAGTTGGTGCAAACTTCGCCGGTGCATCCAAACCCCGTGATATGATACGCTCTGTCACACATAAGCCTCCTTATATCTTCCTCAAAACAGCCACCATACCAACCTATTATGGCATTTCCATAGCCATTCCGAGATATATTGCCATGCAACTTCCACCGTTCCGTCATATGACTTGTGTTCATTGTCATATTGCTTTGCATGATCATATAGCTGACATAGTATTTGTGGCACAGCCACCGTTCATCATTTTCATACATGTTACGCTAGATCATTGCACATCCTGGTACACTGCCAGAGGCATTCATATAGAGTCATTCTGTATAGTTTTCATTGAGTTGTAAGTAAATAAAATTATGATGATCAACATTATTAGAGCATTGTCCCAGTGAGGAATGGATGATGGAGACTATGATTCCCCCACAACCCGGGATGAGACTCCGGACGAAAAAAAAGAGGCCAAAAAGAGCCCAACAAAAAAAAGGAAAAAAAATGATGAGAGAAAAAGAGAGAAGGGGCAATGTTACTATCCTTTTCCACAGTTGTGCTTCAGAGTAGCACCATGTTCTTCATATAGAGAGTCTCCTGAGTTGTCACTTTCATATACTAGTGGGAATTTTTCATTATAGAATTTGGCTTGTATATTCCGATGACGGGCTTCCACAAATGCCCGAGGTCTTCATGAGCAAGCAAGTTGGATGCACACCCACTTAGTTTCAGTTGAGCTTTCATACACTTATAGCTCTTAGTGCATCCGTTGCATGGCAATCCCTACTCCTCACATTGATATTGATTGATGGTGTTGTGGGGGTACGACCATCTATGGGGCCATCTAGCCCCTAGTGGTTCGGCAGGGGAGATCAACGTGCACAAAGAGCACAATCAATAGAGGACGCAAGGGATTTACCCAGGTTCGGGCCACCGTGAGGTGTAAAACCCTACTCCTGCTTTGGTGTATTGGATGTGTGAGAGCACAAGTACAAGGAGTGCTTCTCCCGATAGGTGTGGAGAGAGCAGCTATGCATGCAAGACGTGCTAGGGTTTGAAAAAGGATCTGAATCCCCCTAACTATTGCCCTGGCCCTCCTTTTATAGCTCAAGGGGTTACCAAAGTGGCAAAACAGTCATTACATAGTGATTAGATAGCAAACAGTGCTATCATACCGAACTCTGCCAGTTTAGGACAAAAGCATTAAATGCTCCGTTAGGTGTCATGTAGAGGAGGAGGCCCGGCAAGGTTTCTGCACTGCTCGCCCAGCTACCTCACATTATCTTGACACGCCTTATGGACGGGTGTCATTAAAGGCAGATCTTCTTCCTACACGCTGACACGTGCCCGACAAATCTCACCAACCAGCCTGCGCGGTCGACACCTCACCGATTAGCGATTAGCTGCTCGGTGAGGTGGAGCGCTGACGAGCTGGCGAAAGCTTGCTGGCACGAAGCTTGCCGGGTCTTCACCTTGCCGGCTCAACCTTGCCGGCAAGGAATGTCTTCATCTTCAGTACTAGTGGAGTGCTCGTTGATGCTTCGTCTTGAACTTCTCTCCAGTGGCTTCTGCAACTGGGCCTTGAATCTTGGTTTTGGTGGTTTACGACAAGCCTTGGCCGCCAGGGAGGCTGCCACTGTCTGTGCATAAGTCAGGGTATTAAATACCCATATTTTATACACCGACAGGAGCCCCCGGGCCTGGGCCATATGCGCGTCTGAAGCGTCATTGGGCTAGGCCCAAATAATGCAGAGACACGCGGCGAGAAAACTGCCGCTGTAATTTTTAGTCATGATGGTTATCCCGACTCACGTCCAATCCACGCATTAAATGCGGGTCGTGGGAACATGGACTATTATGGTTATTTCGCGGTAGTGCGCCTGTAAAAAGCGCTGCTGGGGTAAACAGTGAAGAGCCAGCCCCCTCGCGCCTTCCCCATAAAAAGGCAACCGCGAGGAGGCGCTGCTCATTCGCCCCTGCCTTCCTTTGCTTCATGTTCTTCCTTTCGCCAGAGCCCCCTTTCCACCGCCGCCGCCATCAATTCGCACCTCACCTCGACCTTCTTCTTCCTCCCGAGTTCTGATGGCGCCTAAAAAAGCCGACGCGGTGGGGAAGAAGCCCGCCAAGACGCTCGACCCCAAGGCGGAGTAGAAGAAGAAGGCATTGGAAGAGCTAGAGAAGCAGCGGAGGGAAAATGTGATCTTCTCGCCATCTTCCTTGGACGGCAACGAGTTGATCAAGAGGTACGCGTACATGTGGGGAAGGGACACCAAGGATCACAACGCCCCAGTGGTGCTTCCTGAAGGCGACAAGGATCCAGCAGATTCGTATCCGTTCTTTTGCGCTTACTTTTACTGCGGTCTGGTTCCTCTATTCTCAGATTTCTTCAGCGCCATGATGTTCAGTTTTGGGTTCAGACTGCTGGATTTTACTCCAAATGCGATGACTTGTATGGCGGTCTTTGCCCATCTGTGCGAGAACTTTGTCGGAGTTGCTCCCAACATAGATTTGTTCCGCCACTTTTTCGTTCCCCGCATCGAGGATAAGTCGCTCTCCGGCAGTGTGACATGGATCCCTAGGGAAAAAACCAAGGGCCAGTACCTTGTCAGGCAGCTCCACCTCAAGTGGGATGAGTGGAGGGCAGAATGGTGCTGGATCCAAGAATTGGAGCGATCTTGGCGCCACCGACGAGAAACTTCGCCCGGCACTGAACAAAATCGCCCGTCTCAAGGCCGCCAAGCTGACCATAGAAATGGTTGGCGCTGATTTCCTCCGGCGACGCATCGCGCCGCTGCAGAAGAGAGAAAGATTCACTTGGGAATACCAGAACGACGCTGATATTATGCGATTGTATCCTAGGACCGGCAACAACTTGACGGTCATGGAGCATGCCTGCCTCTGCGAACAGTTGTTCCGGAAAATTGGTACATTCCATTTGCCGGATGGAATTATCCCGCTGCACATCAACTCTGCCAAGGACTCCATCTTGTCGATGATGCCGGACTGCGATGCTCATGGAGTCAAAGCGGACTAGCCAATGCCCACCTTGGTGAACAAGATGGATTGGGCCTCCAACCTGACGGAGAAAGCTTCCCGGAAGGAAACGGATCTCATCTGGGCCACCAAGGATGAAGAACTGGCGTACATCGCTAGCAAGGCCGCAGAGATCGCGAGGATCAACGCAGCAGGTGGTTCTGGTGCCGCGGCAGCTGAGGATGATGACGAAGAGCATCACGAGGAAGAAGCTGCCGAAGAGCAACAGGAAGAGCCTGCCGGGGGCGAGACTGCCGGAGCTGAGGTTGCCGGGACCAAGGTTGCCGGAGAGCCTGAAGAGGAAGAGGGTCCACCAGCCCCGACAAAGAAGAAACACCGTCTTCGAAGGGCGGTCAGTTAGGAGCCGGTGCGCACTTCTCCGCCAGGAGTTGGCCCTACTGTGAAGAAGACGACCACGAGGACCGGCCACCAAGAAGAAGTACGCCAGCAATCAACTCGACGTCCTCGAACTCAACCTCCATCTTCCCAACAAGGGGTTGCCGAGGAAATTGAATCCACTCAACCGACCGGTTCACCTCCTCCGGCACTTAAGAGGGCCAGAGAATCTTCCCCGCCAGTGATATATGATTTCGACGTCCTCGGCAAGTCTGAAGAGGAGGAGTAAGTGATTTTGCTCATTTCCATCAAGCTTTTATTTCATCTGATTGCTGTTCTGATTTGATTTCCTTGTCTTGACAGAGACCTAGAATCACTCGCGCAGCGGGCGAAGAGGGCCAAGCCTGCAACAGAACAGGATCCCGCGGTAAGTGCCGGGCAGGGGGTTGCAACGGCTGAAACCATTGTTACCAGCCCCCAGCCCAGCCCCCTGCGCGAGGATGTGGTGCAGATGTGTAACATCCCAAAATTCTAAATTTTGGAATGTTATATTAATTAAATAAATAGGATTGATTGTTCACTGTTTGTTTGATTGATTGACTGAAAGTGAGTGAAATTTGAAACTTTTTTTTGAAAGTTTAATGAGAGGGAAAGAAATGACTTTCCCAAACTTTCACTTTGCACTTTGATCTTTAATGACTTAAATTCATTTCATCATAAAACCCTAGAGTGAAGATGATATGACTTCTTCTATTTAAAGAAATGAAAAGGGATTCGGAAAGGATTTGAATTTCCATTTGAAAATCTTTTCAAATTCAGAAAACTTTATGCAACTCAATGATTTTCATGAGGGAAGATAAAATGACTTCTTCAAATTATATGAAATATGAGTTGGAAGTTTAAAAGAAAGGATTTGAAAGTGGTTTGAAATTCAAACTCAAACCCAATTTGGAGTTATTTGGTTTTTATTCAATTTATTTTTCTCCAAAAATAAAATATATGGAAAATAGGGTAACATGATTCCCTTCAACATAAAAATGGAGAAAAATAAATTTGAATTCATTTTGGTATTCTAAAATAATTTTGTTTGCATTTTAAATGCAACAGTAGCACTGTTTGAATTATATGAATTGTTTTTATATTTTATTTGACTTTGAAAAATAGTTCATGTTTTAGGAAATCTTTTTCTAAATTTTTTGATATATTATATGACTATATATTATTTTTATTTATTTTGTTTATTTTCTTTTTGTTTGACTGCTTTTATTTAAAAAGAAAAAAAAATGGCCGAAGCCCAGCTAGCTACAGTACCAGGCCCAGCCGCCAGGCCAGCGCCAACCGCCGGCCCAGCCAGCAGAAAACGGCCCACGGCCTCCCTCGCGCCGAAGCGCTAAGCGACCGGTCGCCCGCCGCCTCTCCCTCTCGCCCTCGCTCGCTGACAGCGGGGCCCGCAGGCGTCTTCTTCCCCTCGCCCACGTCACACCGCACCAGAGCATCGCCCGAACGCCGCCGGAATCCCGGATCTCTCGGGATCGCGAATCCACCTCGCCCCCTCCTCCAAGCACACCGCCCCCTATATATACCCCCCGCCCTCGATCGATTCCTGCCTAAAGCCCCCTCCTAGCTCTCCTCCCGACGGCGGAATTCCTCGCCGGAGTCCGAGACTCCCGCCGACGCCATTGATGCCCTAGAGTTCACTCCCGATCACCTCACCTCTCCCCGATACCACCCCCATGACCCCCTCGCTCCCGTGCATCGCCTAAACACCACCATCGCAGCCGACGACCGTCGGAATCTTCGCCCACTTCACCACCGACGCCCACCGCCGGAGCTGGAACTCGCTCCGCTCGTCGCCGACGTCCCCGAGCTCATCTCCGGCCTCCAGATGAACCGCCGTGGTCGCCTACATCACCTGGTGGTCTTGCCATCGCCGGAGGACCGCCGGAGCCGCCGGAACCCTCGCCGACAGACGCCCTGCCTCGCCTCGACTTCGCCGGAACTCCCTCCCTCCTCTGTAAGTCGCCGAGATCGCCCTCGTCCGTTAGATCTCAATCGTGCGATGTAGATTAGAAGTTTTTAAATGCGAAACGTTTTCTATTAAATAGCGGACGTCCGCCGTTTAGAGCCAGCAGCGAACACCCTGTAGCCGTCCGATCTAGATCGAACCGTCAACCTAGATCTGTTTTTTTTATTAAGCCGCAGCCACCGAATACCCTAAGCTTCGGCCGTCTGCCCCTATGCTCTGCAGCAAACAGCACGCAGCCACCCACGTTCGGCCACGTGTCCCTTAACCGATCTGTAGGATTTTTGTTTTTTTAGATCTGTTTATTTTCAGAATTAGTTCTGATCTTAGATCTTTAATATCTTTTATGTTTTAAATCTTTTTTGAGTGACTCCAATTTCTCTGTGTCAAAAATTTTATCTAGTTTCTGTAGATGCCAAGTTTGGCCATATTTGAATAGTTTAAATTTTAATTTGCATGAATTTGCTTCAAACACTGTTTTGTGAATAACTTGAGTTTAAAAATAGATTTTGACTTGATTCTTTTTGCTCCTGGTCACTTGTGGTTTGGTTTAGCAGTAGGTTTGATTTAGGAAATTTCAGAAAAAAATTAAAATTAGATTTTAATGAAAATAGTACTGTTTTAGTGTTTTATAGCTTTTGTGTTTTTTTCTTTTAATTTTAATTGCTTTAAATTGTTTTCTTTTGTTTTCTTTGACATGTTCATATTAGTTTCTGTATAGTTAATAGTAGCAATTTTATTTGTCATAAAAAAATATTTTTAGTATTTTATTTCCTTTTGTTTTACTAGAAAACTTGTTTTGGGCATTATAGGAGTTTCACAAATGATTTTAATGTGATTCTGTTTGCATAAAATTTTCTATGTGTTTTTCTTTCTGTTATTTAGTAAAAAAAATATTTTTATTTCTGTTAAAATTTATTTAGTGGCAGAAAACTTTTTGTAGCTTGTTTTACTTGTAGTAAGCCTTTGCTTTGAGTTTTAGAGTTTTCTTTGGTTTTTAATTGAGTTTTTATTATTGACTTCTTTAATGTTTTATTTGTTGATTGTTATTTTGAGTGCTATAATTGCTGGCTAGAATGTTTGCTTATGTGAATTCTATGTCTGATTAATATAGAGTTCATCGGAGCGACGAGTAGTTCTACCAAGTCATTATTCTTTGAGCGTTATAAACTTCATCAAGTAATACCAGGCAAGTTCACTTTTACATACCTATGCTTTTATTGCATTTAGTGTCAACTTTTCATCTTTCCTCCAGTAGTGATATTAAATCTTGTAGTTGAGTAGAATGCATGAGGTAGGAACGTATCTCCCTGTTACCAAGCCCGTGACGTTGTTTAGTTCTAATGCTACACTAAAGTAGACGGGGTTTGGTATGAGTGCCCGGGAGTGGTGTGAGAAGGTGGACTCTACGTCAATGACGACAACTTCATGATGGCATCTGCAAGGACTGCATCTTCAAGGCCTCAAGATTTCGAGACTCGAGACAAGATTTTAATACACACTACTGGGTGAAGGATGGATTTGATGGGCACCCTGGAGCAACCAGTGGATGGCCGGGATGCATGGAGAAGCGCCATGACATCTTGCGGAAAGCTTCACCCAGACTCAAAGAGACGGAAGAATACTTCATGCCCGGAAGCTTACCTGTGCAACCGCAAGTCATTATGGGCTCTGGCTTGGTTGACCTTAGTTGTGACTCTGGCTGGGACGGTGCTAGCAGATGTAGAACTACGGTAGGATTGGATGAGCACCGGACAGTGGTCAGAGGAACTCTTCGGAAGACCATGTTTCGGTCGTCTTGTTCTCAAACACCTTGAAGTGCGAGAACATAAAAAGAGGGATCGAATCTTGTGGGTAAAGTGCACAACACTCTGCAGAGTTAAAACCTAATCGATTAGCCGTGTCCCCGGTTACGAACAATTTGAGCCTCTGGACTTGGATCTATCTCGGAACTCTCAACACCGGACTGATAACTAATTGTGGGCAACTTATGATACTTATGGGCTTTGAGACATCGGTTGGCGGAACCATGTCGTAGTAGATAACTCTGTAGTGATGACTCCTGATATTCTTTTGATGTAGGGAAAATAAAACCAGCTTTTACGCAAACAAAACTCAGACACAGAGCCATAATGCCATATTGCATATAGAATAGTTTTATCATCTGTTTCTCGTATTTGTGATCTTGCCGGTACATTCAATGTACTGACCTACACGGCTGCAACGTATCATGTTGCAGGTATTTCAACGACGAGTAAGAGTTACGATATAGGGTTACGGTCTACACTCAACTTGCCGATGGCGTTGGTGGGACTCCACACCCGTTTGATTGTTTCCGCTGAGACTTATGAGGTATATATCAGTTTTACGTTATTTATACATGTGATTGTACTTTGATATATACATTGATGTACTGTGTGTGCCAGCATACCGATCCAGGGATGGCACAGATACACAGAGGCTTGACCGTTTGAGGTCGGGTCGCTACAAGATGCCTCCCGTTAGCGCCAGTGTCGAAGTTCCTCCCTCTGAGCCTGACAAGGAGATGGGAGAGGTCTGCCAAGAGGAAGAATGCCAAGAGGCAGATCCTACTGTGGCTTCCCCGTCAACCATCGTTCCGGAGAGTGCTTCCCCGGCAAGGGCCTCCACCGATGAGCCTGTCCGCACGGAAGTTATCCCGCCGAGCGAAGCGGCCGATAACCATGCGCCGGCAACACAGGTTGCCGGGGAAGGAGATGCCCTTCCTCAACAAACGTCAATGGGTAATCCTCTTGCCTTCACACATCTCTCACGAATATTTTTTTGTTTTCTTGAACTTGACTTGTAAATTGAATCTCATTCTGCCTTCGCTTTTGCTTCACCCCACAGCTCCAACTTCTCCCGAAGAAGGTGAAATCCTTGTGGAGGTAGCGAATATTGCGAAGGATGCCGCTGATGAAGCCACCAAGATTTCTGCTAAAGAGAACCTTGTGCAAGCCACCGAGGAGATCAGAGAGGTTCACGAGAAGCCTGAGAAGACCTCTGGCGATACGGCCGACCCCGCCAGGATGGATGTGGAGAAGGCGCCCGTCAACACCGACACGCCGAACCCCGATAACCAACCAGCGGCGCCAACCTTGCTGGTCCCGTCAAGCAGCTTGGCGTTGATCACTTCTCAGCATGAGTCTGGAGCCCCCAGTTCATCTGGTACTGTGGGTCCAAACTTTGATGAAGAAATCAGTCGGATCTTACTCCCTCTGTCCCAAAGAACCTCCGAGGCCACTGATGCTACTGACAACGCTGAAGATCTTGCCTTTATGGAGATCATGGCCGTCGGGTTCATGGGCGTCCAAGAAAGGTACAGCCGAAGATGGGACAGAGTCCAGGAAGAGTGCAAAGCTGCGCATCTGGTTGACCAGAAACTGAAGAAGAAAGCGGACGAGCTGCGCACATGGTATAACAAGTAGGCCCGCAATCTTGTAAGGCAAGAGGAAAAGCTTAATGCCGCCAAGAATGAAGTGGCAACCCGTGACGGCAAGTTGACGGAGCGCGAGGCGCTGCTCAACGCCAAGGAGAAAAGTCTTGCCGCATGAGAAGGAGCCCTTGATGCTACTCTCCGCGGCAAAGATGAAGAGACTGAGAAACTCCTTGAGCAGAGGACACAAGAGCTGGAGAAGAATCACAAGGATACTATTGAAACCCAAGCTCGAGATAGCGCCGCCAAGCTCAAGGAGGCTTCCGACAAAGTTGCTACCGCTGCTGCCGCCAAGATAGAGCTGGAGTCCCAAATGGCCAAGTTGAAGGAAGATCTTGTCGGAAGCGGCAAAGAAGTCGAGAATCTTAAGAACGAAGCGCTGAACGCAGCCCGCACTCTAGGGGACTTGCAAACGCAGCTGTCGTCTAAGAATCAAGATCTTGACGCCGCCGGCAAGACAATTGGAGATCTGAAATGGCCAAGACCTTGGTAATAGACTTGGAATCCGTCAAGGAGAGGGAGAGGGTCTTGACGGAGAAGCTGGAGAAGGAAGAGGCCCTGAAGAAGGATGCTGAAAACAACTACACCCAACTGCACCATAACCTTTCCCTCTGGACTGGCAGGCTTGTCAATGCCGCTGAGCGCATCTTTTCCCACATTGCCATCATGGATATGAAGAGATGGGGCTTCACTGCCAATGACAAGGAAGCCACTAGCGTCAGACTGACCAAGTTCTTCGAGGGCCTTATTGACGCCTTCAACACGTATCACGAGGACAGGTCTGCTTCATTTGCCGATGAATCCCGGAAGTTTGCACGCGAAGTCGTATACATGGTGCTGCTCAAAATTGCTCATCGCAATCCCGGCCTTGACCTCTCCGGGGTCTTCAGGAAGCTGCCGGAGAACACCAACGTGACTGCTGCCGACAAGATTGCCGCTCCCCTTGCCGACAAGGTTCTCCAAATTCCCAGGATCCAGGGTAATCGTCGGGATTGAGCTTGTTGTTATATCCATTGCCGCGTTGTCATGTAAAAGATACATTTGATCTTGCGTTAGATCTGTACTGCTTTTGTGGTGTAATATAACTTGTGCTGCTGAATGAATGTGTGTCGTTCCCCTTGTTTTATTTCGTCTTTGTATGATTGTGCTCCCTACCATGTTTGGAAACTTGCCAGTGCGCACACTTGCCGCGAGCGCTTTGAGGAACAGGTCCTTAGCAGCCTGCTGGAAGTGCCACTGCCTGCAAGGTAGCTTGCCGGGCCAGAACACAGCTGCTAAGCTTGCCGAGTGGACTCGAGGCAAACTAGAGCGCGAACTGATCGCGACAAGGTTCCTCCGCGTGCAGGTTTTTCATACAAATACAAAATCATTCAAGGGAAACTGCAAACGTAACAAGGAAAAAGTTTCAAAGTTTTTCAAATTAGCTTTTCCTTGCACTGTTTTCCTCGCCGTACGAAATGATCACTTGAACATCATTAAAATGGTACCCCATCATCACTCCCCCTGGGAAACTTGCACGCGAGGGATCCTTCTGTCCTTTTAAGAAAAAGAAAGAAGAGAAAAGAGTGGTTTGGGAACCTTGACGGTTCATTAGCCATCTCATACAAACTAAAGCGCAATCACAACATTATGTGCATACATAAAAAATGTATGATAAGTTGTGAAACACTTAGCTTTTTTTTTACTCATGCACAAGATCCATGCCTGGCTTTGTACAAAGGGTTACAAGTCTTGCCGACAAAGCTTATACAAAAGGGGTTGCTGGGAGACCTGGCAATCCACGCCTTATGGGTAGAACTTGCGAAGATGCTCAATATTCCATGAGTTTTGCATTTGAATGCCATCTTCGGTCTCCAAATGTACTGCGCCAGGTCTGGTGACTCGCACTACCCGATAAGGGCCTTCCCACTTCGGCGTCAACTTGTTTGATTTCTGGGCGGACTGAACGCGCCGAAGAACAAGGTTGCCTTCCTCAAGGCTTCGGGCGTGCACTTTGCGGCTGTGATAACGGCGCAAGGCTTGCTGGTAGCATGCAGCTCGCACAGCCGCCCGAAGACGATCCTCCTCAAGGAGCGTTGCGTCATATTGCCGCAGTCGCTCTTGCTCAGCTTCATCGTAAGCAAGCACTCGAGGTGACCCGTATATGAGTTCCATGGGGAGCACCGCTTCTGCACCATAGACTAGGGAGAAGGGTGTTTGACCGGTAGCTCGATTTGGTGTCATTCTGAGTGACCAAAGAACCGCCGGCAACTCATCAATCCAGTGTCTTCCACATTTGCGCAACCTGTCAAAAGTTCTTGTCTTGAGGCCTCGCAGCACTTCAGCGTTCATCCTTTCCACTTGGTCGTTGCTTCTCGGGTGAGCAACAGATGCAAAACAGATTTTGCCGCCAAGGTTCTGGATATACTGCATGAAGGTGCGGCTCGTGAATTGTGTGCCGTTGTCGGTGATGACCCTGTTAGGGACTCCAAAACGACAAACTAATCCTTTGAAGAACTTGACGGCTGATTACGCTGTGACCTTCCTCACTGGCTCTACTTCAGGCCACTTTGTGAACTTGTCGATGGCGACGTACAAGAACTCAAAGCCCCCGGTAGCACGGGGGAAGGGGCCCAAGATATCGAGCCCCCAGACCGAAAAAGGCCAGGAGAGAGGGATTCTTTGAAGAGCTTGAGCTGGCTGATGTATGTTCTTTGAATGGAACTGGCATGCTTCACACTTGGTTACTAGCTCAGTTGCATCCTGGAGGGTAGTGGGCCAATAGAAGCCTTGCCGGAAAGCTTTGCCGGCAAGCGCTCTTGAACCTATGTGAGAGCCACATATGCCTCCATGTATCTCTGCCAACAGCTTCAGTCCATCTTCCCGACAAATACACTTTAATTTCACACCGTTTGGTCTCTTTCTGTATAGCGTGTTATCCACAAACTGATACATACTTGACTGACGGGCTACTTTCTCAGCTTCTTTTTGCTCATTGGGAAGTTCTCCTGTTTGAAGAAAATGAACTATCTGCTATGCCCACGCCGGAGCCTGCGGCTCGACGACAAGGATTAAAGGCATCTCTTTGGTCGTGGGAGCGCTTGCCTCAGCGGCAAGAACCTGAAGTTCTACGCGAAGCTGCTGCTCGCCAGCGATCGTATCGTTGTTCTCGGCAACATCCTTGCCGGCGGATTCAGGGAGCTATGCCGGAAAGTACTTGCCGGTGTTCAACTTTCTCCTTTTACTGGCCTGCGTTGATGGAGTGACTGATGGCTGATTCAAATGGAGCACAAAAGTTCCTGGTTCCACAGGTAGCTTTTGAGCAGCACACTTTGATAGGTGATCAGCAATGCTGTTTTCTGCTCGAGGGATGTGCTCTGTTCGCAACCCGTCAAAGTGTTCCTCCAATTTCCTCACTTCTTCCACATACGCCTCCATCAACGGGCTCTGGTAATCTTTGTTCACTTGCTTCACAACAAGCTACGAGTCATCACGGATGATCAACTTTCTGATTCCAAGGTCCACTGCGATCCTAAGACCGGCAAGGAGCCCTTCGTACTCAGCAGTGTTGTTTGTAGCTTGCTCCCTGGGAAAGTGCATTTGAACCACATACTTGAGGTGCTCTCCGGTGGGTGCGACAAGTAGCACTCCGGAATCGGCGCCTTGCAGCGAGAAGGCACCATCAAAGTACAAAATCCATTCTTTGGCTGTCACTTTGCCGGGGAGAGGTATCCTGCCAGTTGTCTCTGGATTTCTCAAGATACGCTGCAATGAAAAGCGAGTGATGACGGTAATCTCATGTGCTTGGAAGTAGTGGCGCAGCTTTCTCGAGGCCATAAGAAGGCCGAAAAGCAACTTCTGTACTCCAGAGTATCTTGATCTAGCCCCCTGCAAAAGGGAACTAACAAAATACACGGGCCGCTGTACCACTTTCTTCTTCGGCACCACTTGTTGATTAGCTTCATTTGCCTGCGCTGTTTCTGACTTGTCGGCACCAGACTTTGCCGGAGAAGATTCCGGTTTGTCGCTGGACGGGCTTGCCGCGGCTGCTTCCTCATCATCAACTTCCCTCTGAGCCACTAATGCAACACTGGCCACTTGATTTGTTGCCGCTATATATAGCAGCAACAGCTCCTGTGGTTTAGGCGCAACTAGTGTTGGCGCGGAGGAGAGGTATTTTTTCAAGTCCTGCAGCGCGGCCTCCGCTTCCGGAGTCCATTTCATTGGACCTGCCTTTTTCAAAATCTTGAAAAACGGCAGGGCACACTCAGCAGATCTTGAAATGAACCTACTCAAGGCAGCAATACAGCCGGCAAGACGCCATACATCCTTGATGCTTTTTGGCACTGGATCTGCTCAATTGCTTTGATCTTGTCGGGATTTGCTTCTATTCCACGTTGAGATACAAAGAACCCGAGAAGTTTGTCGGATGGAACACCAAACACACACTTCTCGGGGTTGAGCTTCAGATTGATCTTGCGCAAGTTTGCAAATGTCTCTTCTAAGTCTTGAATGAGAGTTGATTTGTCCTTGGTCTTGACCACTATATCATCCATATATGCTTCCACATTCCTGTGCAGCTAGGGCTCAAAACCAATCTGGACTGCCCTTGCAAATGTTGAACCAGCACTCTTTAATCCGAAAGGCATACACACGAAGCAGTATGTGCCACATGGAGTAATGAATGCGGTTTTCTCCTCATCCTCCTTGGCCATGAATATCTGATGGTATCCAGAATATGCATCAAGGAAGGAGAGTAAATCACAGCCGGAAGTAGAGTCTACAATTTGATCAATGCGCGGCAAAGGGAAAGGATCCTTTGGACATGCTTTGTTAATGTCAGTGTAGTCAATGCAAAGTGTAACGCCCCGGACACACCCGCCGGCAGTCGTTACTCCTGGCGGGATCTATACTAGCCCCACAGATCAATACTAGTCTTTCCTGCGCACTTTGTCCTCACTCGTGCGCACCCAGGAGCAACTTCCCGGTCGGTCACCCATCCTGAAATTACTCCAAGCTGAGCACGCTTAACTTTGGAGTTCTTTCCGAATGGGCTCCCGGAAAAGAAGGAATTCCTTATTGATATGAGTAGTCTATCATTCCTATTAAGCCAGGCTATCACATACACCCCCACTCAGAGGAAAAGACGTCCTCGTCGGGCCACAGGAACTTTCCCTCTTGGCACATATGTCTGTGCGTCCAGTCCGGCACATGTGCCATGCCGTGTGCCACGACGGGTCACAAACGTCATGCACAACATGATCGCGCACCTGGCCCGCAAACATCCATGTAACCGCAAGAGTCGGTTCTGATCCCAACTTGTAACGCCCCGGACACACCCGTCGGCGGTCGTTACTCCTGGCGGGATCTATACTAGCCCCACAGATCAATACTAGTCTTTCCTGCGCACTTTGTCCTCACTCGTGCGCACCCGGGAGCAACTTCCGGGTCGGTCACCCATCCTGAAATTACTCCAAGCTGAGCATGCTTAACTTTGGAGTTCTTTCCGAATGGGCTCCCGGAAAAGAAGGAATTCCTTATTGATATGAGTAGTCTATCATTCCTATTAAGCCAAGCTATCACACAAAGTCTCCACTTTCCGTTTGCTTTGCGCACCATAACTGGATTTGCCAACCAAGTTGGATGTAGTACACCTCTAACCAAACCTGCTACTTCGAGTTTCTTGATTTCTTCGGCGATGAACTGTTGCCGCTCCAAAGCTTGCTTCCTGACCTTCTGCTTGATGGGCCGAGCATGGGGACAGACGGCAAGGTGGTGCTCAATTACCTCCCTGGGAACACTGGGGATGTCAGATGGTCACCATGCAAACACATCGACATTCGCCCGCAGGAAGGCAACGAGCGCGCTTTCCTATTTGCTATCAAGGGTGGCACTGATGGTGAAAGTACCATCAGTTCCGTCCTCCCTCGCCGGCACCTTTTTGGTTGCTGGTGAAGTAACCTAAGATTTCTTACCGGTAGAGCACTCCGGCAAGTCTTCAACAGGCGCGCAGCACTCCAAAGAGGTGCGCTTCCCGGAATCCTTGCCAGAGGTCTTGCCGGACTTCTTGCTTTCCTTCTTCTTGGCGGGAGCTGGCGCTTTGGCGGCCTCTGCTGCAACCGCATCTCTGTACATCTTATCAACGCAAATAACTACGTCTTTCTTGTCGGAGTTGAAGGAAATGACACCCATCGGCCCTGGCATCTTCAACGTGTTGTAAGCATAGTGAGACGCTGCCATGAATTTTGCCAAGGTTGGGCGGCCAAGAATTCCATTATATGGCAAGGGGATCTTGACAACATCAAACACAATCTTTTCTATTTTGTAGTTCAATTCCCCACCAAACGTCACCGGGTTTACTCCTTGAAACGTGCCTGTTTTCTTGACCTCCTCATCAGGAATCTGCAGCCTCTTGATTACTTCTAGAGAAATCAAGTTCAAACCGGCCCCACCATCAACTAACATTTTCGTGACCTGGAGGTTGCGAATTGTCGGTGAAACCAACAACGGCAAACACTCGACCACAGTTATGCGATCAGGGTGATCCTCAGCGTCGAAAATGATAGGCGTGTGTGACCATTTGAGTGGCTTTTGAAAGCCCATTGCTACCTCAGTTGCATTAACCTCACGTGCCCACTATTTAAGTTGGCGGTGAGAGGAGTGCAAAGATGCTCCTCCGTCAATGCACATGGCTTCCGTTGCCTTCTAGAACTCTTGCTCACTGGACTCGTCGTCATCCTCTTTGTCAGTTCCATCATCCTCTTCTTTCTTCTCACGGCCCCTAGCAGGGTTCTCTTTTTGCTGCTTGGCCTTGCCGCGGTGGCCTCCGCGGCCACCACGACCTTTCTTGTCGGATCCGCCAGCACCATCCTGGCCCCTCTCCTTGTAGCGCTTTTCATATTCGGCTTTTTGCTTCTCAACGAGGTGCTCGACTTGTCGGCATTCTTGGAGATCATGGCCCTTGGTGCGGTGAATCTTGCAGTATGGCCCATCAGATTTGCCGGTCTTCTCGTTTGCCGTCACTTCCTGGCAAGCGGCGCATACAGCAGCCTCCTTGCCGGAGTTCTCAGTCTTAGCTTTCTTGGCGGACTCAGAGTTGCCGGAGCTCTCAATAGCCATAACAGTTTTGCCTTTGTGCTTCCTATTGCGCTTTCGGCCCTTTTTCCTCAGGGTGGTGGCATCATCGTCCTCGGAATCTACCTCGGCACCAGTGTCCTCCCCGGGAAGCCTCCTTCCTTACTCAGCACGTGCGCACTTATCCGCCAACGTATAGAGCTCGTTGATGGTCTTGGGCAACTTGATGTTCATCTTCTCCCGCATCCTCCGATTGCGCACATTTGTGTGAAAGGCGGCAATGACGGCTGCGGGGTGCACATCTGGAATGTTACGGTGTACACGGCTGAACCTCTGGATGTACTTGCGCAAAGTTTCACCATCTCTTTGCGGGATCACTTGCAGGTCACTCGGCTGCCCAGGGGCCTTGTGACCTCCGGTAAAGGCACCAACAAACTCATTGCAGAGATCTGCCCACGAAGAAATGGAGTTCTCTGGCAAGTTCATCAGCCAAGATCTCATGTTGGGCTTCAGCACCAACGGAAAGTAGTTGGCGAGGATTTTCTCATCTCTTGCTCCGGCAGCTTGCATGGCAATCATGTAGATGCCCAGAAACTCTGGCGGGTTCAGCTTGCCGTCGTACTTCTCTGGTAGTTCTAGCTTGAAGGCCCGGACGGACGGCCATCGGACTTGCCGCAGCTCACGGGTGAAGGCAGGACACCCAACCACGTAAGGTAGATATCCGCCAACCCCCGGCGCAGGCTCATCAACGATGGGTCCATTGCGCTCGTCAGATTGACGGCGCGCCTCCCGGCGCCGTTCGATGGTGGTGCGGGCATCCTCTACCCGCCTGTCTCGCAGCACTTGCCACTGATCTTGTCACGCTCGTGGATCTGAAGAGGCCATCGACATCTCACCGGGCTCGAAAGATCGCTGAGCTTGCCGCGGTGGTTGGCATTGCTGCTGTTGAGACTGCTGCCGCAGAGGTGATTGCACCGTTAGCGCAGTACCTTCAACACGGCCACCAGTTGGAACCACTGGTGCTGTTTGTGGACGCCGTGAGGGCTCCGCTTGCTGTGATTTGCTGGCTTCGGCAAACCCAATCAAGCTTTGGATGGTGGATCTCCACTCATCCATCTTCTCTGCTGCCGGAGGGAAGTTCAGCAACATCTGGGCTCGCGCCATCGCCTCTGCTGTTGTGGCTGGCATGGCCGGAAGCGAAGAGTGCAACGTCGCTCTACTCCTGGCAGAGCCAGCAGGAGCGCCATTGCGGTCTTGCTGCCGCGGCACATGATTAGCAGCGGGTTGTCATGGCGGAGGTGGTGCCTGAGGATCTGGAACTTGATCGACAGGAGTCTTGCCATGAGGTCGCCGCCGCCTTGAGTCGTCGACGCCACTCGGAGTTGCACTGCGCCCATTGTGCGAGGGATGTGGCGTCTGTCCTGAAGCAGCATCTCTGGACGCCGCTGTGGTGGGATCTTGGCTAGCGCCGGCCCGGGCATTGCCACTCCGGTGGCTGCGTTCGTCGACGCGGCGAGGAGGTTGAGGAAGACGTCCATCAGCTCTGCCCGTGCCGTTCCGGTCTTGCTCACCAGAGGGTCGAGGAAGTCGATCGCCTCCAGCGCCTCCGCCTCCCGTTCCGTCCATGCTGGGCACGTCGATCGCGCCGCCTGCGCCGGTCATGCCAACCGTGGTGTCCGCACCGCCCGCACCGGCTGCGCCGCCTGCGGATACGTGCGAAGGAACCTTGGAGGTGGAAGGAGCCGTCATTGTGATGCCCTTCTTCTTGGGCACCATCGACGATGAAGAAGGTGATGAAGCTGATGAAATCGACGCGCATTCTACTAATTCAGGTTCACTCAAGTAGATCCCCTACCTGGCACGCCAAAGATGTCGTGGGGGTACGACCATCTATGGGGCCATCTAGCCCCTTGTGGTTCGGCAGGGGAGATCAATGTGCACAAAGAGCAGAATCAACAGAGTCGCAAGGGATTTACCCAGGTTTGGGCTACCATCAGGTGTAAAACCCTACTCTTGCTTTGGTGTATTGGATGTGTGAGAGCATAAGTACAAGGAGCGCTTCTCCCTGCAAGGTGCGGAGAGAGTAGCTACGCATGCAAGACGTGCTAGGGTTTGAAAAAGGATCCGAATCCCCCTAACTGTTGCCCTGGCCCTCCTTTTATAGCTCAAGGGGTTACCACAATGGCAAAACAGTCATTACATAGTGATTAGATAGCAAACAGTGCTATCATACCTAACTCTGCCAGTTTAGGACAAAATCATTAAATGCTCCGTTAGGTGTCATGTAGAGGAGGAGCCCCGGCAAGGTTTCTGCACCACTCGCCCAGCTATCTCACATTATCTTGACATGCCTTCTGGATGGGTGTCATTAAAGGCAGATCTTCTTCTTGCACGCTGACACGTGCCCGACAAATCTCACCAACCAGCCTACGCGGTTGACACCTCACCGATTAGCGACTAGCTGCTCGGTGAGGTGGAGCGCTGATGAGCTGGCGAAAGCTTGCCGGCACAGAGCTTGCCGGGTCTTCACCTTGCCGGCTCAACCTTGCCGACAAGGAATGTCTTCATCTTCAGTACCAGTGGAGTGCTCGTTGATGCTTCGTCTTGAACTTCTCTCCAGTGGCTTCTGCAACTGGGCCTTGAATCTTGGTTTTGGTGGTTTCTGGCATGCCTTGGCCGCCAGGGAGGCTGCCACTGTCTGTGCATAAGTCAGGGTATAAAATACCCAGTTTTATACACCGACAGATGGACATCTCCATAGTCCGTTGATCCGCCGAGTTGATGCGAGACTTTCTTCCTTTTTGACTTCTCCTATTGATCCATATCACCGCATTCTATTCCACCTATAGTGCTATGTCCATGGCTCATGCTCATGTATTGCATGAAGTTGAAAATGCTGAAGCGCGTTATTGTATGATCCAATTGCCTGGTTTAACACCGGGGTGCTCATGATTTATTTTTATGCAGTGAAGGCGGAGTCGTGCCATGCTAACATGATAAAATGAGTGGGGAATAACATTCGTTAAGGATCATATATTTTGAAAGTTTAATGATTATGCTTCTTTTATTCATGGATATTATTATGTTGATGTTGTTACTACATTGTTTCTCAATATTTATATTGTAAAGAGATTACATGATAAACATGTTAGTTAGCATTCCGCATCAAAAATTCTGTTTTTATCATTTACCTACTTGAGGACGAGCAGGAATTAAGCTTGGGGATGCTGATACATCTCCAAAGTATCTATAATTTTTTATTGTTCCATGCTATTATATTATCAATCTTGGATGTTTTATATGCATTTATATGTTATTTTATATCATTTTTGGGAACTAACCTATTAACCCAGTGCCTAGTGCTAGTTGTTTTCTGCTTGTTTTTGGTTTTCCAGAATATCAGTACCAAACGGAGTCCAAACGCTACGAAACTTTTTGATGATTTTTTTCTGGACATAAGAGACCCTAGAAGCTTCGGGAGGTGACCATACGGCAAACGAGGAGACGGCAAGGTAACAGGGCGCGCCCTGGGGGGTAGGCGCGCCCTTTACCTTGTGGGGCCCACGTGCTCCGTCTGACCTAATTCCACTTCTATAAATTCTCAAATATTGGGAAACCAATAGAGAGCCACCCGAAATAACTTTTCTGCCGCCGCAAGCTTCTGTTCTTCCGCGATCCCATCTGGAGGCCTTTTCCGATATTCTGCCAGAGGGGGAATCGATCACGAAGGGCTTCTACGTCAATCTTGTTGCCCTACCGATGATGCGTGAGTAGTTCACCATAGACCTATGGGTCCATAGCAAGTAGCTAGATGGTTGCTTCTCTCTCTTTGATCTTCAATACAATGTTCTCCTCGGTGTTCTTGGAGTTCTATTCGATGTAATCTTCTTTTGCGGTGTGTTTGTTGGGATCCGATGAATTGTGGGTTTATGATCTGAATATTCATGAGAAGTAATTAAGTCTTTTATGAACTTTATTATGCATAATTGTTATAGCTTTGTATTTCTATCTGATCTATCCGTTTGGTTTGGCCAACTAGATTGATTTATCTTCAGCAAGAGAGGTGCTTTGTAATGGGTTCAATCTTGCGGTGCTCTATATCCCAGTGACAGAAAGGGACAAGACACGTATTTGTATTGTTGCCATTAAGGGTAAAACGATGGGGTTTATTCATATTAGTTGAGTTTACTTTGTCTACATCATGTCATCTTGCTTAAGGCATTACTCTGTTTTTATTAACTTAATACCCTAGATGCATGTTGGATAGCGGTCGATGGGTGGAGTAATAGTAGTAGATGCAGGCAGGAGTCGGTCTACTTGTCTCGGACGTGATGCCAATATACATGATCATTGCCTTGAATATCATCATAACTATGCGCTTTTCTATCAATTGCCCAATAGTAATTTGTCTACCCACCGTATGCTATGTGTTCGAGAGAGAAGCCTCTAGTGAAAACTATGCCCCCCGGGTCTATCTTAAATATAAAAAGAAAACTAAAATATACTTGCTGCAATTTATTTACTTTTATTTTGTTTTGTAATTTATCTATCTACCACTACAAGATTTAATCCTTGCAAGTAACGAGTTCAAGGGGAGTGACGACCCTCTTGCCCGCGTTGGGTGCAAATATTTGCTTTTGTGTGTGTAGGTGCTGTTCACGAGGCTTTGCGTGACTCTCCTACTGGTTCGATAACCTTGGTTCTCACTGAGGGAAATACATATCTCTACTGTACTGCATCTCCTCTCCTCTTCGGGGAAAATCCCAACGCAGCTCACAAGTAGCAGTTACGTTTTCCTATAAATTTGTTGTTTTACGTGCAAGTTCGATGTGACGCACACTGGCCTTCCTTTCCCTTTGCTTTGCAGGTCTCGCTCCAAAGGGCACTTTTCCCATTCTCATCGGCAATGTTCTTGGTTTGTACGGCTTTGTTCATGGTTTCTCCGGTCGTCGACGACCCATTTCATCCACCGCCATGTTGTTTGCTTCACCAGCTGACCAGGGTTTGGGCATGGCCTCGTTTTTGCCTATTGCCGAGATGTTGCCCGCTGCTGTGGTTTGCCACCCCGAGCCACGGAAGCCGCACCGCTGCAAGCACGACACTCCAATACGTTTCCTAGACATAGTACACACACCCAAAGGTGCCTTGCAGCATGGAGTCATCGAGCACCGAACGTCACCGCCGCCGTGCTAATGATTCAGACGAGGCGAACCTCGGTTTGACCCCCTGTTTGTTTTCTGTTTATGCATGTTCTTTGCGTGTTGTTGCCTCCTTGAAACACGCAATTTTATATTATCAATCTTGTATGTTTTATATGCAATTTTATATCATTTTTGGGAACTAACCTATTAACCTAGTGCCTAGTGCCAGTTGATGTTTTCTGCATGTTTTTGGTTTTACAGAAAAATCCCTACCAAATGAAGTCCAAATGCGACGAAACATTTTGACGATTTTTTCTGGACAAGGAGGGACCCTAGAAGCTTTGGGGGAGGTCCAGAAGCCAGACGAGGAGACGGCAAGGCACCAGGGCGCGCCCCAGGGGGAGCGTGCCGTGCTGTCTTGTGGGCCCCTCATGGCTCCGTCTAACCTAATTCCACTGCTATAAATTCCCAAATGTTCCAAAACCCCCAGAGCAAAACCTGAAACAATTATTCCGCCGCCACAAGTCTCTGTTCTTCCGCGATCCCATCTAGAGGCCTTTTCCGGTACCCTGCCGGAGGAGGAATTGATCACGGAGGCCGTCTACATCAACCTTGCTGCCTCCATGATGATGTCTGAGTAGTTCCCCATAGGACCTAAGGGTCCATAGCAGTAGCTAGATGGCTCTCTCTCCCTCTCTCTCTCTTTTTGATTTTCAATACAATGTTCTCTTCGGAGATCGATTCGATGTAATCATTTTTGGTACATTTGTTGGGATCCAATGAATTGTGGGTTTATGATCAGATTGTTCATTGAAAGTAATTGGGTTATTTCTGAACTTTATTATGTGTGATTTTTTTAGCTTTGTATTTCTCTCTGATCTATCCATTTAGTTTGGACAGCTAGATTGATTTATCTTCAGCGGGAGAGGTGCTTTGTGGTAGGTTCAATCTTGCGGTGTCCACATTCTGTGACAGGAGGAGTAGCGAGGCACGTATTTGTATTATTGCTACTAAGGGTAAAACAACGAGGTTTGATCATATTGATTTGTTTTATTTCTGTCTACATTATGTGATGCCCCCGTTTATAATCGTGCACTAATCATACATGCATCATGCATGATCACGAACGGTGAGTCACGTTAATATCATAACACAACTCTACGACACAAGTTTAAACATAAATCTTTATATTACAAGCCAGGGCCACGAGGGGACCCGTAATACATTAGTCATCATAGCAAATATTATCTGAGCACAGACATAGTCAGACAAGTTTTGCCTTAAGAAGGATGCGCAAAACAATGACACTAGATCGAAAGGCAAGGCCTCCTGCCTGGGACCTCTGGACTACTCCTGATCGTCGCTCTTCACGTAGTAAGCACCATTGGGGTAACCTGCATCCGCGGTGCTACCAGTTGTTGCTGCAACCGGGTCGAATGAAAAGAGTAGCAAAGCAACGGTGAGTGCTCCTCCAAAGTACTCGCAAGACTTACATCAGAACTATACTAGATATGCATCGATATCAAAGGAATGGGGCTATATCTGTGGACTAAACTGCAGAATTGCCAGAATAAAGGGGAGAAGCTCATCCTATCGAAGACTACATCTTTTAGCAGTAGAAATGAGGAGCGTATCTAGTATCAACTTGCACATACATATAGTAATAACCTACTCAGAAATCCTCTCTTTGTCTCCCTGTGGGAAAGTGATCTCCGAGGGTATCTGTCTGTTATCTGGGTGTGTTTTATCAAGTATCCGATTTTAGTTGTAAGAGGTCGGGAAACAACTCCAAGTCGTCCAGTTACCGTGGACACGGCTATTCGAATAGTTTAACTTCCCCACAGGGGTGCACCACATAACCCGATACGCTCAATTACCTCTGGCCGCACACTTTTCTGGGTAATGCCCGACCTCGGATAATCGACACGCCGTAGTCCTACCTAGGCTCTCTAGAAAGTTCAACACGACGGTCTACATCCTAAGCGCAAAGGGGTCATGGGTCGATCGCCCTAAGCACTCTTGCATGTTGCGAGACTGGCTGGGGACCAAGCCCACCTCTGTATACACAGCAGGCATAACCGACTCACCCCAACAATCAACCCACTCCATTGAGACATCTGACAGAGCTTTCAGGAGGAACGTACGACGCCGAGGGCCCCATAAACCGTTATCCCGCGCGGTGGTTAGTGCGTATATGCCAGTGGCAGTCTCAGATCAAATACCCAAATCTCGTTAACCGTGTTATTATGAAATAACTGCGGACACTGACCAGGGCCCAGGCCCACCTCTCTCCTAGGTGGTCTCTGCCTGCCCTGTCATTCTGCCATAGTGAATCACTCGCGGGTGCTCTCCGAGCCGACCCGACTTTAACCATATCTTGTAACATTGTATAGTGTATATAATATATCCGTGATCATCGCCCCGAGGGGATCATGGCCCGATTGTATAGCATGGCACACGAACAAGGATGCAGGGCCACTGATGAAGCACTAGCATATCTATACTAAGCATATAGGATGACAGGTGTGGTATCAACAGTAATAGCAAAGACAGGCTATGCCGCAGTATAGGATCTATCGATAAAGAAACAACAGTATCACTACTCTAATGCAAGCAGTAGAGAGAAGGAATAGGTGACATCGGAGTGATCAAGGGGGTTTGCTTGCCTGGAAGCTCTGACGAGAAGGACGGGTCGTCGGCGACGTAGTTGTACTCGGGGTCAACAGCAGTCTCGGGGTCTACCGAAAGAATAGACGAGAGGGGGAACAAATAAATAACAGGCATACAAATGCAGCACAGATGCATGTCATGGCAATATGTGTTGATGATATGCTCAAATGCATCACTAACCATTTTAAAAGAAGAGGGAAAATATCTGGCAATATTTTCCCGGCTCCAGGATTATCCGGTATATTGATCCTAATGCAAAATGTCTAGGTTCATTATGTTAGAGAGGTTTGTTAGGTATGTGGAATATTTAGATTCTTCATATTTTTCTGATCAACTTTCATATATAAATTATTTTCATCTGAGTTACAGATTATTGTATATGATTTTTCAAAGTTTAATTGAATTTCTTGATTTAATTTAATACGAATTTATTTAAATGGAAATTGCTAGGTGCACACAGAAATGTACACAACAATGTGCACTGTGAAGCTGACATTGGGGCCAGCCTGCTGAGTCAGTAGGCCAAAGGTCGACCAGTTGACTGGTCAACGGAGTCAAAATGGGTCCACATGTCATTGATTGGTACTAGCCTAGTGAGCAGTTGAGTGGTCAACCGGGCCTTGCGGGGCCCAGCATTCAGAGCCTATTAGTTTAACAACGGGTTAATTTAATCTAAACTGTGGTTAATTAGAGGGGTGGGCCCTGTATGTCAGTGACCCAGGGGGTGTAATTAGGCGGGCCATTAGCGGCTAATTAAATGGACACATCAGCGGTGCCGGCGTTTAGACACCGGCGACCTCGAAAAACAGGGCGGAGGCGCACGGGAGGTTGCCGGAAAACACGTACAGGGCGTTGCTACTTGTGAGCTGCGTTAGGATTTTCCCTGAAGAGGAAGCACTACAGAAAAAACACTTCCGTGATGATACGTGTTTGTCACAGTAGGTCACATTTTCTGTCATGCATGTACATACGTGACGATTTTATGACAGAATCAAGATAGTCATACCTGTGCTGTCGTAGAAGTGTTCCATGACAATACTCAAATTATCATCATGGAAGTGTCCACTTCCATGACAATAAATGGCGCGTCATGGAAGTGTTTTCGTCAAGAGTAACCGACACGTGGCATCCACCATAACGGGTCGCCATTAAGCTATCGGGTTCCGGTTTGGATCCGATAACCCGTTAACAGCCCTGACCAATGGCGATTTTCCACGTGCAAAATTCTCATTCGCCAACGGAACCACATGTCAGCTCGCCGTCGCAACAGATGTCATCCATCCACTGGACGATACGCGCCTATGGAATAGTGACACGTGGCATGGCCCAACAGTGGCCCATTTAGGTTAAAAAGGCCGGCCCGTTTGACTTGGTCAAAAGTTAGCGGGCCGGCCCATGGAAAGCCTATTAACGGCATGTTCGCGTATAGCCCATTTACGGCCTGGGTACTCACGGCCCATTATGGCCTTTCCAAATTCGGCCCAATAGCGTCATGTGGGCCGTCCCATATGATTCCAGCCCGTTGTCACTTTCGGCCCATGTATGGCCCGTGACGTCTTTCGGCTCATATTAGGCCTTTTGTATCTCTGGGCCCTTTAAGGGGCCATGGTGATTCTGGCCCATAATGAACAGTAAATGGTTTGGACCCATTAATGGCCCATGATTCAGTTGGTCCGTTTCGAGCACGTGTTATCTTTCGGCCTTCCAAGGGCCCATAAATTCTTGGGCTCATTTCCGGCCCTTGATTACTTATGGTCTGTTACTGGCCTGTTCTGCTAATAGGCCAAATTCAGCACGTGGTTACAATTGGCCCGTTTGTGGCCCATTAACCCATTGGGCCATTTTCAGCCCGTCATGTATTCCGGCCCATTAAGGACCCGTTATGCCTGTCGATAGAATTAAGCCTATGCTGTCTTCCGGCCTGTTAACGGCCCGCTTTGGTCTGGGCCCATAAACGGACGGTTCCGATTTTGGCTCGTTTACGCCCCATATTGCGGTCCTGTTTTGGCCCACGAATAGTACGGCCCATGTGTGGCCCATGGATCCTACGGTCCATAGTAGGCCCATGTGTAGGAACGAAGTATGTCTACCAGAGGGGGGGTGAATGGGAGTTTTAAATTTTCTTCGGAATTATCAAAACTCTCGGAACCCAGCAGCGGAATGAATGAAAACAATATGCAGAGAGCGAGTACAAACTACCGAATGGAAACTAACATCATGTATCGAGGTGAATCACATGTTTGAAATATGTCATATGTCACAATTCGAATGTAAAAGAGGGTAGCAGAGGTGACCAGTGATGCTCGATGGCGACAGGGTGTTTGGTAGACCATTTCGCCCTTCTGCAAAAGGACTACGTCTGGTTGGAGGGGTTGTGATTTAACACAGAAGATAAACTCTCTTCGCCCTATTCTCCTCGACAATTGGTTCGTCAACCAATGCCGATTACTCATGGTAGATGCTTGAGGCGATCTCCGAACCTTTACAGACTTCTTCTTCGAGAACCACAATTACTCTTGGTCTCTGAAGGAATTCACACCTAACCGTCTAGAGAGTTCGCAGCTCTCAAGAGTAATAGGCGGAGCGTACTGGACTTAGACTCGAGTGATGTTGAACCACTATCTAATTTTTCGGCTCTAGGGTTTTCTCTCGATGGATTTTAAACTCAAATCTCTCAGAGAGGGGGTTGCTCAACAATCTTCTCAGAATCAAATGGAGCAGCCACCGGACAACGCCGGTGCGGGGTGGCTATTTATAGCCGCAACCTTCCCTGATGGGAAATGACCATTTTGGACACGCGGTCCAGCCAATGGCCAACCGACACGTTCACAATGGTCGGATTTTGGGAGCAACGGTAACATTACTTGGGGAGCAGGTAATGCTAACTCCTCGGTCAGAGTCAAATCTCTCGCAGCGAAGAAGATCACAGTCTCTTGCTGGCAAGTATTTGCTCGGAACACAAAGAGATTTCTCTCACAACTTTCATAGGATTTGGGTTTAGCATCAGCGAATCAAAGTTTCGAACGCTATAGCCCTCTTAATAGTACGGTGGTCCTGTGACTCAAGAAAGAGAAAAGAAACGACGAAAAGAATACTACGTCTTCACTTCGTCTTCAATCTCCTCGGCTGTAGTCACTTTCTTCGGACAGACACCGAACGAATTGCTTTGCGTCAACAATTTTTGAGGGGTCACTCTTGTCGTCATAATCTTCGGTGATAACCTTCACTGCCACGCAAGGAATATTCTTCGGAGTTTGAATCCAAAATCCTCTTGACTCCAGGGACCTGTTACTCTGTGTGCACTAGCAAACACATTAGTCCCTCACTGTTTGTCAACAATCTCCAAAACATAAGGAGGCAAATTATTGCACCAACAATCTCCCCCTTTTTGGACGATTGATGACAAAACAGATAATCATCGAAGTGAAGATAGATAAGTAAACAACAATTCCAACAAGAGTGAGTAAGTGTTACTTTGCTCGAAGATGAAATAGACTCCCCCTTAATGTATGCAGGGAAGAAAAATATGAGGTAAATTCTTCTGCAAGAATCGAAGTATATGGAGGAAATTTCAATCATTCGAGACATTGATTTGCACTGATGAGATATAATCCATCGAGATCGTAGTGCAATCATTTATAACTTCTGATAATAATTCCACCTGCAAGACCCATGCTTCGAGAGAAATGGTGCAGCGGCAGGGGTTATAAACATTACGGCACAGAAGTTATCGAGTTTTACAACATAGTATGGATAAGTTTAAACCAGAAGTTGCAAACTCGCACGAGACCAAAATCAAACGAAACACCGAAAGCAAATCTATCGAGACTCGATGTAATTCTCCCCCTTTTTGTCAACAAGTGTCAAAAAGGTGACGAATAACATGAGTGAAGAACAGAGCTTGGCTCAATCGGTGGCATCTCCAGACGAGCTGTCTGAGGTGAGTTCCTCTTCGGAAGTGACGGGATTGTCTTCGTCTTCAGCAGCAACAGATTTTCCTACAGTAATGATAGCTTGGGGCTGAGCAGACGAGGGAATAGCTGGAGTGGCCACAGGAGGAACACGGGAATGCATATTGCCTTCGGCAGGTTTCTCTGTCGGTGAGGTGGCTTCAGATTCGTCAAGCAGGTTGTGAAGCTTGAGATGAAGAAGATCTGTTGTAGGCTCACGAGTAGGCAGAGGAGGGGTACTCCGATCTTGAAAATCTTCGACAGTGAAGCCTTTGTCAATATAGTCATAGAGCTCTTGGAGATTGACAGTTAGGAGTTGTTTTTCGGTGAAGAACTTGCGAAGCAATTTCCAGAGTCTCTTCTTGTTTTCATCAGCTATCAGATGCATTATCCTTGTGCGATTGTTGAGAGCATTTAGCTCAGAGGCGAGATGTTCTTTCTCGCGTCGATCCTCAGCGATATGCTGCAGCAGTAGTTGTTGAGTACGCAAACTAACTTCGTGTTGCGATGGAGGTTGAGGCGAAATCTTTCAGTCGCGCTGAGGTAGACGTGGCCCGTCGAATTGCTTGTGATAGTCTTGAGAGCTTGATGCGGGTGATTTGCCCGAAGAGATATCATCCATGACTTTCAAAGTATTGCGAACAGGAGGAATGAAGCTCTTATGGCTTTCCTTCGCAAGATACACTGTGCGCATTGCATGATCAACAACTTTCTGGATCCATGGTGCAAACACTTTGATGCAAAAGGGATATTGAGCAGAATCCTTTAGAATGCGTAGGAACATGTCTTCCACATCGAAAATGTATCGCTCAGAGATTGCATATATAGCATTGCGAAGAACATCTGAGATGGACTTGTCCCGATTCATACCCGCCAGAGGGCAAATTATGTAAGAGAGCATGTGGAATAGCGTTTGATTCTCGAATGTTAAGTGCTCTGGACGAGGAGGACCAGAGTAGTCACGAATCTTTTCTTGGTCCATAGTGCACCGAAAAATTTCATCTGATATAACATCAATGTTATGAACCCGAATTTCAGTATCACCGTGCTCAAAGCGAGGGAAATGGAAGTGCGAGACAAAATCCGTTGAGTTGCATTTGATGCGTTTCCCTTCGGTCATCCATTCCATGACCCATTTGGAGCTATCAGATTCATCGCCAGAGATATATAGGGTTGCATAGAATTGAAGAATAATTTCTCTGTTCCAAGGGTGCTCGAACTCAAAGACCTTGGTGAGGCAGAAATCATCCAGATCCTGAAGCAATTGATTGAAACAGCCAATGTTGCGCATGGCAGGGATGTCCAGATATTCATGAGGAAATATCTTTCGGCTCTCATAGAGGACCCGAGAGTAATAGATGGCATGTTCCTTAGTCCAGAAACGAGGCGATTCAGAAGTGCGCGACCCATCATACGGACTGGCTTGAAAGAATTTGGGATGCGCATTCCGATTGAAAAGTGGACCTTTTGCGCCTGCGCCTGACGAGAACAAAGGCAGTTCTTCACGAGGGTATGGATATTTGAGTTCTTCTTCAGGAGAACGATATTCATCACCATAGACAACCGAGTCCGTGCGGCGAGCAGAGACAGATTTTCGTTCAGAGGGACCAACATCTGGCATTCGGGTAGCTGTGTCGAGGGATAACTTGAGTGGAGACGGAGCAGGCGTTGCAACTGTGGGAGGTGCTGAGGTAGAAAGCGGCAGAGCGGGTTCAATCACAGTAGGCACTGAGGCGGATTCATGCACTGAAGGTTGTTGCTCGACTGGAATCTGTTGTTGCTCGACTATAAGAGAAGTCGAGACTTTTGTAGTTTCATGAGCCGGAGAAGCTTGGGGCTCGGACCGAGGGATTTCACCTTCCTCAGAGACAAATTGTTGCGAGGGAATATCAGCTCGAGCAGGGGAGGCCATAGGCACTGATTCAGTTGGCCTTGGCGAGGGAGGAGCATCTGAGTCCTTGACTAGAGGGTTTGATAGAATAGCTGGCTCAGGAGATTTTTCTAGCGGAGCTGGAGTCGGAGCAACATGGGAAACAGGTGATGGTTCTTTAGGAGCAGGAGGTACATTTTTCGATGCAATCCTTTTTCGTTGTTTTTTCTTTTGCTGAGCAACTTGATCAATATGGCCCTTGACCAGATCATTGTATCCAGTGACTTTGGCTTGATGTTCATCACAGATCTTCCGAACAATTTCATCTAGATCCGTGTGAAAGCGTAACCTGCGGTGGCGAAGGAGAGTCATGGCACGATTGATATCCTTGTAGGAGTATTCGAGCGCTTTGATGACAAACTTTGAAGAAGCAGTTTTCATGCGTTCATCAATGTCCATTAGCTCGGCAGAGAGAGAGTTGATCTCAACTGCATCTTCTCTCAGTTCTTGAACTACGGAAGTGGCTTGAGTAATAACTTCGGCTGGAATAGGTAGGGATGCCAGTTCTCCATCGAAAGGATTGTCCACAAATTTATCGAGCTGTTCCATGATGAATATGTGATCATAGTAATGAGGAGCATCAGACTTGACAGAGGGAGCAGTCTGGACAGGAACTGGCTCGGAAGGAGGCTTGGAAGCCAACGGCTGAGTCAAGGTAGGCGCAAATTTAGCAACCTTCTCCTTCGGAGCAGTAGCCTGCAAAGCAACTTTCTCGGTAGGCGCCTTGATTTTCTTCAAGTCAGGTTTGGGAATGTTTTCGCCTGGCTTGCCAGTACTCACAGGAGCGTCAACTACCAAATCCTTCAAATTGATAGCATCTGGATGAGGAGTTGTGTTCACATGCTATTTCATCGTGACAGTGGTAGCAGGGGTCTTTCTATTTGGGATCTTCTTCGGTGGTGCTTCTGGGACCAGGTTAACCCGAAGATCAGGCAGCACAGTTGATGTGGTAATGTTTACTTCCTCGCTGAGAGTAGCAGCAACTTCTTCCTTGGTGAGCGGAGGATCATCATCATCAGCCGAAGAATCATCCATTCGAATATCAGCAGCAGGTTCAGCCTTTTTCCTCTTTGGTGCGCTCTTTCTCTTCGCAGTAGCGCTGGGATCATGCTTGCGCTTAGAACGACTTTCAGATTTTCCTTCGGCCTTTTTATTCTCCACATCATCTTTGAGAAGGCGAAGGTTTTCCTATTCACGAGCCTTTTGTTTTTCGGCCCTCTGGGCTCGCTTGATGGCATTGCGCTGTCGCTTAGCAAGCTCATCGGGATATGATGCAGGTGTGTGAAGGGATGACTCATGAGCATTTGATGGAGGAGGTAGTCTCTCTTGGGGACCATTTGGCTTTATGAGAGAAATTTCCCGGCAGTCACCCCATGGTGGATGGAATGCAAAGTTCTGAGCAAACCGAGGATGAACAAATTCATAGTTGAACCACTTGCGCACCCAGTGACGGCGAATCCAGTGTTGACGAGTATCTCTCTAATGTTTGGTTTCTCCTGGAACAGTGTCATACCGATCATGAGAGATGTATTCGGCGGTGTTGGTGTAAGCCTGTCTACCACCCCTCTTCTTCTTCGGAGCAGTCTCTTCTTGCTCGTTATCATTTTGATCGGTCCTTTTTCTCTTGCTGGTTGATGGGCCTACCGTTGGGCCCTTGGCATTCGGAGCTTTGGATTCATCAGCAGTGCCCAGAATAACATCATCTCTGTCAGCCCAACTAACTGGTTTAGCTGAATCCTCAACTGACTGCATTTTCCTGTGAACGTAGATAGATGCGAGGGAAAATGGGGACAGGGTTACGAATGCACTCAGCGAAGATTTTGAAAAAGAAATCGTTTTTTTATGAAGAAATAGATGCAGACTTTGAGAAATGTTTCGGGCGAAAGAAATGTGTAGAACGAACTAGTAGGTTCGAAGCAAATACTAGTAAACGTGCTAAGCATTCCGTTCATTCGAAACATAACACAAACCCTAGATCTGAAATTTTTCGGATGCGAGGGACAACTACAAACAACATCCGCACAAGTTACCTATCAGTAAAAATCTGAGAAATACAGTAAAAATAGGCAATTTCTACTGCAGACGAACTCGAACAAGATGAATGGAAGAACGAGTTCGCACTACACATACCCTAACTCGGTGATGTGTAGCGACTACGGCAGCGCGGAGGGGAAGATGATCCGCGGCGGCGAGGAATGACTCCGGTGACCTCTTTCCGGCAGCGAAGCGGCAAAGATGGTCGACGTCATCGAGCTCGAGGAGGAGCAGTGCCGTAGGGCTTCGGAGGGTGGCGATGGGGAAGATGCAAAGTGAAATGAGGAGGGTGGCGGCCCAGCATTTATATGCGAGGAGGATATAGCTGCACCCAGGTGAATCTGATCAGACGACCAGAGTCAAGGGACTGTTGCGATTCAACGGATCTGATAAGCTGGCAGTTGATGGGAAGCACGTAGCAGCCGTCAGCAAAGAACGTGGTCCAGACTTGGGTGGGAAACCCCAAATTTTGGACGGCTTTCGGCAAAACTAATTAAGTTCGGACCGAAACTTTAACGTGGTCAAGGACACCAGATAAAGTTTCGTTCACAGGTGAATTTTGTGCATTCATAACGGAACAGCGTAGACTGGAAGAGATAGAATGGAGGGATAACAGGGTCCTAGGTTTTTCACTCAGACAAAGAAACACAAACACCCGAGAGAAAAATAATGAGTGAAAAACATTCGGACAGACACAAAATCTTCAAGCGCAACTCAACGAATAGAAATTGTGGTGGCGTTACCCACCGTATAAGAACTGTATGACCCCGAGCATCGCACAATTATCGTGGCACCCGGTTAGTCTAGTTCTTCGTTAATGTATTCACTCTCAGAAAGAAAATTTCACTTTGTCGAAATTTTCAAACTCTTCGAGTGTTATGCACCCATTCCTTCTAAGATGTGGAAGTGATGGTACGGGTGCCGAGTCCAGCTTACTGCACGTTTGCGGAATCTAGGATATTTAGCTCAAACCGTAACGCACAGAATCTTTTCTCATCGAGAGGCTTGGTGAAGATATCGGTGAGATTCTCTTCGGTATTGACGTGACTGATGACAATATCCTCTCGAGCAACATGATCGCGTAAGAAATGATGTGTGATCTCAATATGCTTGGTGCGAGAGTGCTGCACAGGATTGTGTGCAATTTTGATCGCACTCTCATTGTCGCACAATAGAGGGATCTTCTTGACCTTGATGCCATAATCCTTCAGAGACTGCTTCATCCATAATAACTGAGTGCAACAAGCGCCAGCAGCAATATATTCGGCCTCAGCCGTAGAGAGCGAGACACAATTCTGCTTCCTTGATGACCAACATACCAATGATCTACCGAGGAAATGGCATGTCCCCGAAGTAGATTTCCTGTCAACCCGGTCACCTGCATAATGTGAGTCTGAATATCCAACGAGGTCAAACCGTGCTCCCTTAGGATACCATAAACCTAAGGTAGGGGTGTGAGCCAAATATCTCAGAATACGCTTGACCGCTTGGTGATGCGATTCTTTCGGTGCAGCTTGAAAATGAGCACACATACAAACACTCAACATAATATCAGGTCTGGATGCACATAGGTAAAGCAACGAACCAATCATCGAACGATAAGCTTTCTGATCATAATCTTTACCGTACACGTCTGCGTCCAGTTGGCCATTTGTGGGCATGGGAGTTTTGTAACCCTTCTGTTTGCAATCTTGCATTTTGAACTTCTTAAGACAGTCTCTCAGATATTTTTCCTGAGATATGAAAATTCCATTGTCTTGTTGACGAATTTGTAGTCCGAGAAAGAACTTAAGTTCACCCATCATAGACATTTGATACTTCTCGGACATCATTCGCCCGAATTCCATGCTGCATGCATTGTTAGTACACCCGAAAATAATATCATCCACATAAATTTGAGACACGAATAGGTCACCATCAATAGCACAAGTAAAAAGAGTGGAATCAGTGGATCCTGGCTTGAACCCTTTGTCGAGCAAAAACCTCTTCAGAGTGTCGTACCAAGCTCGAGGGGCTTGCTTTAGCCCATACAACGCCTTTTTCAACCTGAAAACTTTGTTAGGAAACTGAGGGTTTTCAAAGCCAGGTGGCTGCCTAACATATACTTCCTCATCAATTTCACCATTGAGGAAAGCACTTTTCACATCCATTTTGTAAAGAAGAATATCATTGTAATTTGCATAAGCGAGAAGAATACGAATTGCCTCAAGGCGAGCAACAGGAGCATATGTTTCACCGAAATCAATACCTTCTACCTGTGTATACCCTTGAGCGACAAGACGTGCTTTGTTTCTCACAACAATGCCATTTTCATCTTGCTTGTTCCGGAAAATCCATTTTGTGCCGATGATATTGTGCTTCTTAGGATTTGGTTTGTCAACCAATTCCCACACATCATTCAATTCGAATTGCACCAACTCTTCTTGCATAGCATTCATCCAATCGGGATCATTCATAGCTTCTTCATACTTTGTCGGTTCTGTTAATGAGATGAAAGAGAAACTGCCACAGTAGTTAGCCAAATGAGTGCGAGAGCGAGTTGTGGGTCGGTAACCTGGATTCTCGAGATCTTCGAGGATTAATGCAGGGTCAACTCGATTTGCCACTCGTGGGTGAGGATTTCCTCCTTGATGATCATTTTCATTTTCCTCAGTATCAGCATCAGGATTGGCATTAGTATCGCCATTTTCATCTTGATTGCCATTTTGATCGGCATTTGCATTTGCATTTGGGTTGCCATTTGTGTTCGGTGCGGCATTTTCTTCGGCAGTAGATTGGCGTGTGCGTCGAGCTATGGGAGCATCATCATCGGAAGAGTCAGGTGTGATATCGACTGGCTTGACGTCCCCAATAGCCATTTGCCGAATAGCATCCGAAATCGGAGGTTCATCTATCACATTAGGCAGGTGCTCCTTTTGGGAGCCGTTAGATTCATCAAATCGCACATTTACCGTTTCCATAACTTTCCCGTGATGAGAGTTATAGACACGATAAGTATGCGAGTTTGAGCCATAACCAAGAAGAAAACCTTCATCTGCCTTAGGTGCTAACTTAGAATTATGATTCATGTCACGAATATAGCAAGGTGCACCAAAAACACGTAAATAAGAAACATTCAGTTTCTTGCCAGTGATAAGCTCATATGAAGTTTTCTTAAGGAATTTGTGAAGATAAACACGATTAACAGCATGGCAAGCAGTGTTAATAGGATCAGCCCAGAAACGAATGGGAGTTTTATACTCACTGAGCATTGTTCTCGCCATTTCAATGAGAGTTCCATTCTTTCGCTCAACAACTCCATTCTGTTGGGGAGTGTATGCGATAGAGAATTCATGAGTGATACCATATTCCTCGAGAAAATCTTCGATATGAGTATTTTTGAACTCAGTTCCATTGTCGCTTCTGACATGCTTAATTCGCACATCATATTCATTCTGAGCCTTCTTAGCGAATATTTTGAAGATGTCTTGGGTGCAGGTTTTGTCTTCGAGAAAGAATACCCAAGTGTATCGAGAGAAATCATCAACAATAACCAGGCCATAATGACTGTCTCCGAAACTTGCATAGTTTTGAGGCCCGAATAAATCCATATGAAGAATTTCCAGTGGTCTTGTTGTGGTCATGACAGTTTTTGATGAATGGTGCTTCTTAGCCAATTTACTGGCTTCACACGCAGCATAGAGACGATCCTTGTCGAATTTCACATCAGGAATACCACGGATATGATTTTTCTTCACGAGAGTCTGCAAATTTCTCATACCTGCATGACCAAGTCTTCGGTGCCACAGCCATCCTTCGGTTGCTTTTGCAAGCAAACAAGTACGGACTGAGGGACCCTTAGAGAAATCCACAATATATAAATCACCTTTTCTATTTCCCTCGAAAACGAAGGAATTGTCAGTGGCCATAAATACGATGCATTTGAATTTAGAAAATAGAATTAGCATGCCTAGATCACAAAGCTTGCCAACTGACATGAGATTGAATCCAAGAGACTGAACAAGTAAAACATCATCAATGTTCTTGTCCTTGGATATAGCAATTTTACCTAACCCAATTACCTTTCCTTTGTTGTTGTCGCCGAAAGTAATATACTTCTCAGATGAAGCAGTTAAGTTTGGGTCGACGAACAACGACTTGTCTCCGGTCATATGACTAGTGCATCCACTATCCATTATCCATTCTGTACACCCAGAGACATAGTCCTGCAGAGAAATTAGGCTTTCTCAACCACCCACATTTTTGTAGGTGGCTTCGAAACATATGAGCGAGCAGGACATGATTTCTGTCGATAATTACACGAATTGTAACTTGAATGAGTACGAGCATAGTCGAAAGAGTATGCATTGAAATTCCTTCCAGACGAATGAGTATAGCGGTTGGGTGAAGCAAGTATGTACTCATTCTGTCGAATCTTTTCAATGATATATCGAGCATTTTCTTCCTGCATGGTTAGTAGTCTAGTAACAGGCAATGCTTCGATAGTTTTCCTAGGCACCCAGATGGATTCCTTTGGGGGGCCATTCCTGCTATTTGGTCCAACATAGCGAGCAACAGCCTCACCACGTTGGTTTTTGAACAACTTATAGTTGTCTAGAGAATCATCATATGAAAATTCAGGGATAGGAGAGTCATATCCCGAAAGTAAAGCTGGATCGAGCGTTTTGCTCTTAGCAGGTACCCACACAGTGCGAGGATATTGATCAGGTTCCCAGAAGGAGCCATTTTCATTCAGTTTCCTTTCGAAACCGATACCTTCCTTCCTGGGATTTTTGTGAAGAATGGATTTCTTCAGAACATCACATAGGGTTTGATGCCCTTTGAGAGACTTGAACATTCCTGTCTGAAGAAGATCCTTCAACCTAGCATTTTCATCAGAAACAGAACCATTTTCCTCGACCGAGGGGTTAGCATTCACAAAAGATTCAGCATTTGATTCAGCGTTACTGCGTTTAAGGCATTTTAAGCAAGGTGGTACAAACACTTCAGGTTTCTCTTTGAGCTGTTGGGTGAGAAAAGAATTTTCTCTGATCAAATCATCATGAGCCTCTCTCAGCGACTCGAGTTCCTGTTTCCGTTTTAGGTAATCATAAGTCAATCTTTCGTGGTCAGCTGAGAGAAAATCATGACGATCTGATAGTTCTTTCATTCGAGACACGAGAGCGGAATGCTCTTCAGTCAATGACTGATTTTTCTCCATCTCCTCAACCAACAACCCTTCAGACTTCCTGAGGGTTTTCTCAATTTGCTCGAGAGAGTTTTGTTGCATATTGGCAATTTTGATCAGTTTAGCATGGTCATCCTCATTAGAAGAATATTGATCACTGGAGTGAACCTTGTGATGTTTGGAGGATACCTTTTCTTTCGAGGCTTTGGCCATGAAGCAATACGCCGAAGACTCATTGTCGCTCAAATGATTCTCGAAGAAGTTTGATGCAGGAGTAGAGGCACATGCTATGCCAGCCATGCCAGAATCAGAATCCTCTTCGGATTCTTCAACCTCTTCGTTGTCAGACGATGCTTCTTCTTCGGAATCCATCCGATGTACGCCTTGGCCTTGCGAGAGGTGTTCTTGCGATTGGATGAGGACTTGGAGGGATTCCTTGAGGAAGATCTCGACGAGGACTTGGAGGAGCTATCCTTCTTCTTGAAGAACTTCTTCGTTTTCTTCTCATCATCGGAGTCATAGCTTTTGCTCTTGCCTTTGCCATGGTTGTTTCCTGAATCATATCTTCCACTTGCACGGATTTCAGCTTCCCAGAGAGGACAGTCCGAAATGAAATGTCCTGGCTTTTTGCACTTGAAGCAGGTGTAATCTCCAGTCGGTTTTGATGAAGATTTGGAGCCGCCAGAGTTACTGGATCCTTTCTTATGAAACTGATTTTTCCTATGAAGGCGCTGAAATCTTTTCGTGATCAAAGCGAGATCCTTGCTGATCCTTTCGGTGTCATCCGAATCTTCATCGGCGTTTCCTTCTGAGGAAGAATCAGCCGCAGCCTTGAGAGCATGACTTTTTCGGTGACTTGAACCATAGAGATCTCTCTTTTCTTCTTCTTGTTCTTCGTGAGTGTTTAGCATTTCCATAATATCAGCAGAGTCGAGAACTTTGAAATCAGCTCGTTCCCGAATCATCAGAACTAGAGTGTCGAACGAACTGTCAAGGGATCGAAGCAGTTTCTTCACAACTTCGTGGTCAGTGATGTCTTTGGCGCCGAGGCCTTGTAGCTCATTTGCAATGTCACTCAGACGATCGAAGGTTTGCTGGCAGCTTTCATTTCCGATACGCTTGAACCTATTGAACTTGGCCCGAAGAGTATCAATGCGAGCTTCTTTTTGGGTTGAAACGCCCTCATTTATCTTCTCGAGAATGTCCCACAATTCCTTTGCAGTTTCACACTGACGATAGCGAAGAAATTGAGCACGAGAGAGATGGCCACCAATTTCATCTTTGGCTTGAGCATCCATTTGAATGAGTTTCTTCTCGTGGTCAGTGGGGACCTGGGGCACTTCGACCGTGAATCCATTCTGCACCACATTCCACATATCATCATCAATAGCTCGGAGACGGATCTTCATCTTCTCCTTCCAGAAGGGATAGTCCGTCCCATCGAAGATGGGAATCTTGAGGTGCGACTTGTAGCTCACTGAAGACATACTCAAACTCCAAGGTGGTTAGACCAAAATGAGCAGAGTCAAGGAGTACCTTGCTCTGATACCAATTGTAGGAACAAAGTATGTCTACCAGAGGGGGGGGTGAATGGGTGTTTTAAATTTTCTTCAGAATTATCAAACCTCTCGGAACCCAGCAGCGGAACGAATGAAAACAATATGCAGTGAGCGAGTACAAACTACCGAATGGAAACTAACATCATGCATCGAGGTGAATCACATGTTTGAAATATGTCATATGTCACAGTTCGAATGTAAAAGAGGGTAGCAGAGGTGACCAGTGATGCTCGATGGCGACAGGGTGTTTGGTAGACCAGTTCGCCCTTCTGCAAAAGGACTACGTCTGGTTGGAGGGGTTGTGATTTAACACAAAAGATTAACTCTCTTTACCCTATTCTCCTCGACAATTGGTTCGTCAACCCATGCCGATTACTCGTGGTAGATGCTTGAGGCGATCTCCGAACCTTTACAGACTTCTTCTTCGAGAACCACAATTACTCTTGGTCTCTGAAGGAATTGACACCTAACCGTCTAGAGAGTTCGCAGCTCTCAAGAGTAATAGGCGGAGCGTACTGGACTTAGATTCGAGTGATGTTGAACCACTATCTAATTTTTTGGCTCTAGGGTTTTCTCTCGGTGCATTTTAAACTCAAATCTCTCGAAGAGGGGGTTGCTCAACAATCTTCTCAGAATCAAACGGAGTAGCCACCGGACAACGCCGGTGCGGGGTGGCTATTTATAGCCGCAGCCTTCCCTGATGGGAAATGACCATTTTGGACACGCGGTCCAGCCAATGGCCAACCAACACGTTCACAACGGTCAGATTTTGGGAGCAACGATAACATTACTTGGGGAGCAAGTAATGCTAACTCCTCGATCAGAGTCAAATCTCTCGCAGCGAAGAAGATCACAGTCTCTTGCTGGCAAGTATTTGCTCGGAACACAAAGAGAGTTCTCTCGCAACTTTCATAGGATTTGGGTTTAGCATCAGCGAATCAAAGTTTCGAACGCTACACCCCTCTTAATAGTACGGTGGTCCTATGACTCAAGAAAGAGAAAAGAAACGACGAAAAGAATACTACGTCTTCACTTCGTCTTCAATCTCCTCGGCTGCAGTCACTTTCTTCGGACGGACACCGAACGAATTGCTTTGCGTCAACAATTTTTGAGGGGTCACTCTTGTCGTCATAATCTTCGGTGATAACCTTCACTGCCATGCAGGGAATATTCTTCGGAGTTTGAATCCAAACTCCTCTTGACTCCAGGGACCTGTTACTCTGTGTGCACTTGCAAACACATTAGTCCCTCACTGTTTGTCAATAATCTCCAAAACATAAGGAGGCAAATTATTGCACCAACACCATGGTCACTACGGCTAGCAGGCCCATGGTTATTGTGGCTAGTAGCAAACGGAGGAAAAAGAACTGTAGTGACTACAAGCAAATAAATAAACAAGAGTATTAAGGAAATAAATTAGCAAGCAACTAACGCTAGGCTATTACGGCGATTACACAGATTACATCCACTGGGCATCAAAGTTCGCCACCAGTGCAAATATAGGGAACAACAAAGGAGCGTATTACATACATTGGGCACCTAAGTTGGACACCAGTGCAAATAAACGCGGCAGCAAAACAAGTCCCGAACTGAAACCACTTCAGAAGAGCTCAGGAAATGTTATCCTGGGTACCAACCATGCTGGCAAGAAAGCTTAGCAAGCTTATTAGCTTTCTCTTGTTTGGCGCTAAAATCCTCCAACTCTTGCTGTTGCACCAGAAAGTATGCATCTGAATTCTGCAGTAACTTCCTCAGTCCTTCGGCTTCTTCTCGCAACATAGCTGATCGATGTCTTTCAGCTTGTAGTTGAGACTCAAGAAGCCAAACTGATTCAGGCAGTGAGTTTGAAGAGCTTGTGCTAGCGGTTGTGGCCAGTAACTCGAACACTACATCCAGACAAGACTTTGGGGTTGTCTCACTGTCTTCAAGATAGTTTTTATCAGCTTTCTTGGAGACCAACAGGGTTGTCTCACTATCTTGAACCTTATCTGCATTACTTCCTTTACCATGGCATAATGGGGTACTCTTCTCCAATATTCTGTCAGCATTCTAAAAGAGGAACAGGCAAACACATCACAGGTTTAGCATGTAGTATATGAAACTCATTTTGGTACACCAGTTCAGTAGTAAGGTGGATAGGATTATACTAACATGTCTTGTATTGCAAGGTAGAACATAATAACAGCAGGAAACAAACATATATCTATGTCATATGGTCACTGTATTTTCTATATCCTATTTAAATCAAGATAGAGACACAGTTCAAATCATATCTGTTTAAGGCAAAGCAGCTTAGACAGAATATAAGTGTGGGAAACTAGACAGCACTAACAACACTTGTAATGTGCATGATATGAGAACATAACTGTTTATACAATTGAAACTGAAATGAACATAGAGCAAGAAGTTACAACAGCAAACCAATTAAAGAAACAGGTATAAAACATACCTGATGCACTATTGGAGTTTCGATTGGATCCTTCAAATTTGACATTAGTTGGTATGAGTTAATACAATGACGCAAGAGCAAAGGAGTATGTACCATAGCTACAGAATCTGACCTGAGAACAGTTGTTCTTCTGCTTTAAGCGTGGAGTTTTGGTTCGCTGTGGTGGTCCTCGTGCCTTACTAACTGCTCGTGTTTGGGTGCTCTGTGGTGGAGATGATGCCGTGTCAACTGGAAGTGGGTTACTATCTGCTGGGGTTGGGGTTAGATGGGGTGTAGCTAGTTCTCTGTCCAACGGGGTAGGGGTACAATCTGCAAGAGTCTGGGTTATGTGTGGTGGGGCTGGTTCTTGGGCAAGTACAACTGTGGTTCTATATGCATCGACGGGTAGCACTGTCTTTTGTGAAGAACGTGTTTTTACTCCCTTAGATACTGCCATCACCCCCTCCAATTTAAATGGCTGATAAACAAGAAAAGAAATTGAATGTACAGACATTGTATGATAGACAGATGCAGTAATTCACATATTAGTTGTCTAACCAAATAGGACAGCATGACACAATTTCACATATATGATGGCTAACTAAACAGGATAGCATGACACAATTTTAGATATATGATGGATAATTAAACAGGATAGAATGACATAATATAACGTATGATGACTATCGAAACAGGATGACATGACATAACTATATGATGTCTTTATTAAATAGGTTGGCATGAAATAATTCACATACATGTTGTCTAAGTATACAGGATGGCATGATATAATTCACATATATGATTGATATACTAAGCAGCTGGCATTCGCATATATGATCTCTAAACTAAGCAGATGGCATTGAATATTGTGTATATGATGTCTAAACAAAGCAATGCAAGACACCATATGCATGATATAAGAAATATATACGACCCAAGTTAGAGGATACACCTCGGGGGGGGGGGGAATAGGACTGATCATCTATCTCTGAATCCTCCTCTGAGGAGCTATCTGTAAGAAGCGAGATATCTGCTTCAACAGGTAGCATTGTCTGCTCTGAAGACCTTGTTCTCACTCCAGATTTTTCCATCACCGATTCAAATGGCTGATGCACAGGAAGAGTAGTTCAATGTACAAACATTATCGACAAATGGAATACGTAATGAAAAAAAAGGATGGCATAACATAATTCACATATATGATGCCTGGCTAAGCAAGATGGCATTGCATAATTCACATATATGATGCCTGGCTAAACAAGATGGCATTGCATAATTCACATATATGATATAGAAACTAAACAGGTGGCATTCACACAAAGCATGTCTAAACTAAGCAGATGAAATAACAATGCAAGACACCATATGCATGATATGAGCACTATAACCCTGCCAAGTTAGAGCATAGACCTCGGGGGGAAATAGGACTGGTCATCTGTCTCTAAATCCTCCTCTGAGGAGCTATCTGTAACCAGCAAGATATCTACTTCGACATGTAGCACTGACTGCTCTGAAGACCTTATTTTCACTCCAGATTTTTCCATCACCGACTCGAATGGCTGGTGCACAGGAAGAGTAGATGAATGTACAAACATTGTCGACATATGGAATACGTGATGAAAAAAAATAGTATGGCATGATATAATTCACATATACGATGACTGACTAAACTGGATGGCATTTCATAATTCACATATATGATGCCTGACTAAAGAAGATGGCATTGCATAATTCACATATATGATATAGAAACCAAACAGGTGGCATTCACACAAAGCATGTCTAAACTAAGCAGATGACATAAATGATGTATAAAGTAAGCAATGCAAGGCGCCATATGCATGATATGACCAACATCAGCATGCCAGGTTAGAGCAAACACCTCAGGGGGTAAATAAGAGTGGTCTGTTCCCTCTGAATTCCCCTTTGAACAGTTATCTTCCTCGGGATTACAATCTGGAATGGGGGGAGGGGGGCTGCCACTGCGCCGACCATGGAGCGACGTCTGCATGACATTATACTGCCACGTAATGCTCTTCTCCTTTTCTCTACATGTTCAATACGATTGTGCACAATAACTGACATGCATAGGAAAGAAACATAGTCAGATTATGTAAGGCCTAAGGGGTGCATGCAGAAATCTAGACTGATGGTAGCAACCAGTGGATAGATCCAAAACTAATGATAGCAGGCAGATGATAGTTTTAGTTAAAAAAGATAGATGATGGCTCCTTTACTGTTTGTTGCCCACCCAACATGAACCACATAGAAGACACGAGATGAACCAGATAATAGACAGAGATACTATTCGTTGCTAACTCGATAAGTGCCCCACAAGCATTTTAAAACTCAAGTTTGAACATTAGTTTGGACCTAACTCAGAGTCTAAGAGGCGAACAGGATGATAAAGTAGTAGGTAATATTAAGCGATGCATAACGTAAGCAGACACGAAAGAGTGCGACCTCTCTTGCGGACTGCTACTTGTGAGCTGCATTGGGATTTTCCCCGAAGAGGAGAGAAGATGCAGTACAGTAGAGATAAGTATTTCCCTCAGTGAGAACAAAGGTTATCGAACAAGTAGGAGAATCACGCAAAGCCTCGTGAACAGCACCTGCACACACAAAAGCAAATAATTGCACCCAACGCGGGCAAGCGGCTCGTCAATCCCCTTGAACTCGTTACTTGCAAGGATTAAATCTTGTGGTGGTAGATAGATAAATTGCAAAACAAAATAAAAGTAAATAAATTGCAGCAAGTATATTTTAGTTTCCTTTTTATATTTAAAGTAGACCTGGGGGCCATAGTTTTCACTAGAGGCTTCTCTCTCGAACACATAGCATACGGTGGGTAAACAAATTACTATTGGGTAATTGATAGAAAAGTGCATAGTTATGATGATATTCAAGGCAATGATCATGTATATAGGCATCACGTCCAAGACAAGTAGACCGGCTCCTACCTGCATCTACTACTATTACTCCACCCATCGACCGCTATCCAGCATGCATCTAGGGTTTTAAGTTAATAAAAACAGAGTAACGCCTTAAGCAAGATGACATGATGTAGACAAAGTAAACTCAACTAATATGAATAAACCGCATCATTTTTTCCTTAATGGCAACAATACAAATATGTGTCTTGCCCCTTTCTGTCACTGGGATATAGAGCACCGCAAGATTGAACCCATCACAAAGCACCTCTCCCACTGAAGATAAATCAATCTAGTTGGCCAAACCAAACGGATAGATCAGGGAGAAATACAAAGCTATAACAATCATGCATAATAAAGTTCAGAAAAGACTCAATTACTTCTCATGAATATTCAGATCATAAACCCACAATTCATCGGATCCCAACAAACACACCGCAAAAGAATATTACATCGAATAGAACTCCAAGAACACCGAGGAGAACATTGTATTGAAGAACAAAGAGAGAGAAGAAGCCATCTAGCTACTAGCTATGGACCCGTAGGTCTGTGGTGAACTACTCTCGCATCATCGGTAGGGTAGCAAGGTTTATGTAGAAGCCCTCCGTGATCGATTTCCCCTCTGGCAGAGTATCGAAAAAGGCATCCAGATGGGATCGCGGAAGAACAGAAGCTTGCGGTGGTGGAAAAGTTATTTCGGGTGGCTCTCTGTTGGTTTCCCAATATTTGAGAATTCATATAAGTGGAATTCGGTCAGACGGAGACACGTGGGGCCCACAAGGTAACAGGGCGCGCCTACCGCCCCCCAGGGCGCACCCCGTTGCCTTACCGTCTCCTCGTTTGCCGTCTGGTCTCCTCCCAAAGCTTCTAGGGTCTCTTATGTCTAGAAAAAAATCGTCAAAAAGTTTCATAGTGTTTGGACTCCGTTTGGTACTGGTTTTCTGGAAAACCAAAAACAAGCAGAAAACAGCAACTGGCACTAGGAAATGGGTTAATAGGTTAGTTCCCAAAAATGATATAAAATAGCATATAAATGCATATAAAACATCCAAGATTGATACTATCATGGAATAATAAAAAATTATAGATACGTTGGAGACGTATCACGGACCCGTGTAGTCCTCAGGTTCATCTGCTCAGTCGATGATGGTAAAGCAGTTGGGGTGACTGCCGACAGCGGGGAAGAAGATCTGAGGCGGCGAAAGACGGTCTGGACAGGGGATCTCTGGTGCAGTGGACGCTTCCGTCCATGGATCAGCTCAGGTGGGGTGGACGATGGCACGGCTGGTGCAGGACAAACCACATAGAGTTTTCGTTGACACCTATCTGTAAATGAAGTAAATCTGTAAGTGCTCCTTTGAATTGGAGGAATAGGAAAAACACAGGAATAGGAAAAACACAGGAATAGGATAGGAATGCACATGCAAAACAAAGCATTTGCAAACTCAGGATTTCTTTCAGCCTGGGTGTTTGGTTCACAGGAATTGGAAGAACACAGGAATGCAAAGAAACATGGTCAAATTAAAGTCGAACCACATGAAAATGTAAAGTTAGAATCTTATTATGCCACTAATGCACTTAGTCTTGTTCTTCATGCATAGGAATTTGAAAAGGAGATCCACATGGATATTAAAATTCCTACATTTTTCTTTGAAAGAGACAGGAAAAGAAAAAAATTCCTCTAGTTTTGCTTTGCTCCATTCCTTCTAACCAAATGCATGAATAGTAGTACCATAGGAAACTTTCCAATTCCTATGTTTTCCTTCACTTTTTCTTTGAACCAGTGGCGATTCTAGTAGGCAGTCTTCAACAGGCTGAAGCCTGCCCTCAAAAAATGTTTTTGTACTACTTCTACAATTTCGGACCCAGCCCAACCAAGATCAACACTTGGACAGGGAGGACCACAGCCCAGAAGATCCCTACCATGGGGCTATTTACTCGCCCATCACAAAAGTGCTCTCTGGCAAGCACACGCTTAGGCTTACAGGTCGGATTGCCTAGTTTTCTAGCCCAGCCGCCTCTGAGCACCGAGACATCGGCTAAGGGCTGTAACTAGAAGACACTCTAAGAAATTATCTTGGAGGTAGAAGTCGAATACTGCCTAACTACGCATCTAAACATCAAGATCGAGTCAAAATGAAAATTTCAAAAGGCAAAATTCGATTTGCCCAACAAAGATAATAAAAATACAAGTAGTTTGTCGAACTTAATATTGTTTTTATAAGAAATCCTCCTCGACATACCTAGGGTGCATAGCCATTAAATTTCATCTATTATCTTCTTCGAACGACAATCCTTCTCGGACAGCCAAGCACATGGCATCACCTGCTCAAAGTAGACATCTGGCTTTACCTCCTGGCCATTGCTGCCTTCGGGACCAACACTGGCAATCGGCTCGAGCTCCAGATCAGGAAAGTGTGTCTGCATCATTGCCCAGGCCTGCGAGCTCCTTCACATGCAGCCGACACCTACCCCTTCTGGATCCAAGTGGCGCCTCTTGGAGGCGTCAAGGGAGCTCGAATAAGCTAGTAGGGAGGGCTTCTTCACTCCATAAGGCCTTGAAGATTTTCTCCATCGCCGACTGCGCTAGTTTTTGCAACTCTTTGATCTGCTTCAGCTACGCGTCGAATCCCGAAACTAACACCAGAGCATCCACGCCTGCTCATGGGCCTCATCATGGATCCCACTATAAAAGTGGCAAGCCAACTCGTCACAAAGGGGTAGGCCGGGAAAAGAAGTTGGACAACACCACACTTGAGTTAGCTCAGGAAAAGCTACTCCCAAAGATGCACCGCAAAAGATATGGCTTACTAGATGTTGTTTCTGAGGCCTACCTCAGCTCTTCCTTTGTGGATGTCGCCTGGAACCTGACCTCCTAGAGATCATGGTCGAGTCGCTTGACCTCGGAAGTAGCGGTATACTTATCGGCCTTCGGCGCATCACACTCCATGACACGCTTTGTGAGGTCCTACTCGATAGCAACCACCCTTAACTGGGCTGCCTTGGACATCTCCTGCTCCTTGAGGAGCAGATCGGCATCCTCCTTTGCCTTCTCCCTCAGGCCTTGCACCTCGGCATGATCCTTGTCAAGCTCGGCTTGCATGGAAGCTGTCGGTGTAGTGAACATGGGCTGTTCATACCCCTGACTACGTACAGACAGTTGCAACCTCCACGCCGGGAAGGGCTTGGCGGAGAATGAATGTCCTCAAGAAGAGCACAAGACATGGTAGATGATACCATGAAGAAGACCTCGAGGCAGGTGATTGAGAAGTGCCAGAGATCAAGAACCAGTTCCTGAGAAGACATCTCCCGCGTTGCCGGCAAGCTCAAGACTGGCAAGTTTGGGACCGGCAAGCCTCAAACCGACAAGCTTCCTCCACCGCTTCGCTACACCTACTTGTTAGGCTCTTGCCGACAGGTGGCAAGCGCGTGATGACCCACAAGTATAGGGGATCAATCGTAGTCCTTTCGATAAGTAAGAGTTCCGAACCCAACGAGGAGCAGAAGGAAATGACAAGCGGTTTTCAGCAAGGTATTCTCTGCAAGCACTGAAATTGTAGGTAACAGACAGTTTGATAGCAAGGTAATTCGTAGCAAAAACAAATAGTAATGGTAAGAAAGGTGCATCAAGGTGGCCCAATCCTTTTTATAGCAAAGGACAAGCCAGAACGAACTCGTATAATAAGCAAAGCGTTCTCGAGGACACATGGGAATTTCATCTAGTCACTTTCATCATGTTTGTTTGATTCGCGTTCGCTACTTTGATAATTTGATATGTGGGTGGACCGGTGCTTGGGTGCTGTTCTTACTTGAACAAGCCTCCCACTTATGATTACCCCCTCTCGCAAGCATCCGCAACTACGAAAGAAGAATTAAGATAAATCTAACCATAGGATGAAACATATGGATCCAATCAGCCCCTTACGGAATAGCGCATAAACTAGGGTTTAAGCTTCTGTCACTCTAGCAACCCATCATCTAATTACTACTCCACAATGCCTTCCCTTAGGCCCAAAGATGGTGAAGTGTCATGTAGTCGACATTCACATGACACCACTAAAGGAAGCAACAACATACATATCATCAAAATATCAAACGAATACCAAATTCACATGATTACTTATGACAAGACTTCTCCCATGTCCTCAAGAACAAAAGTAACTACTCACAAATCATATTCATGTTCAAGATCAGAGAGGTATTCAATATCATTAAGGATCTGAACATATAATCATCCACCAAATAAACCAACTAGCATCAACTACAAGATGTAATCAACACTACTAGCAACCCACAGGTACCAATCTGAGGTTTTGAGACAAAGATTGAATACAAGAGATGAACTAGGGTTTGAGATGAGCTGGTGCTGGTGAAGATGTTGATGAAGATTGGTCCCCCACCGATGAGAGGATCGTTGGTGATGTCGATGGCTTCGATTTCCCCCTCCCAGAGGGAAGTATCCCCGGCGGAATCGCTTCGCCGGAGAGCAAAATTGCTCCTGCCCAGGTTCCGCCTCGAGACGGCGGCGCTTCATCCCGAAAGTCTTCTCTATAATTTTTTTAGGGCAAATGATCCTATATAGCAAAAGGAGGGGGCCGGAGGCTAGCTGTGGGCCCCACAAGGCATCTAGGCGCGCTCAGGGGCACCACGCCCTGTTGCCTTGTGGGCAACTGGTGGGTCCCCTCTGGTATTTCTTTTCTCCAGTATTTTTTATATATTCAATAAAAAATCTCCGTGAAGTTTCAGGTCAATTGGAGCTTTGTAGAATAGGTATCTCTCCAATAGCTATTTCAGGTCCAGAATTCCAGCTGTCGGTATTCTCCCTCTTCATATAAATCTTGCAAATTAAGAGAGAAAAGGCATAAGAATTGCATCATAAAGTTAAATAATGATCAAATACATTATAAATAACAGTAGAAAATCATGATGCAAATTGGACGTATCAGCGCGTAGGCAGTTAGGTGAAGCTTGTCGGAGCACGTGGCGATCCACCGCTGGGAGAACAGCTTTATTGACACCCGTCCAAGGATGTGTCACAACAATAAATGGTAGCTGGGCTGTCCGTACAGATGGAGCGGCACTCCCTTGCCGGTATTTGTCTCGGCATGACACCTAACAATGCATTTAATGCATTTGTCCTAACCCATCCGTGTTAGCTATGATAGCACTGTTGCTATCATTTCACCATGTAATTACCATTTTGCCAATGTGGTTACCCCTTTCACCTATAAAAGGAGGGCCAAAGCAACCTTTACAAAGGTTGGACCCCTGCTCAATTACAGTAGTTTAGCTGCACCTCCCGAGCTCCTGGCCAGCAAGGTTGCGCTCTTGTAATCACAGGGTTCCAAAACTCCAATCAATCCACCAAAGCAGGAGTAGGATTTTACGCTTCACAGCGGCCCAAACCTGGGTAAACACCCGTGTGTTTGTGGTTGTTGCTGCTCTTCGTGTGCTGCGAGCCCAAGCCGAACGTAGAAGGGGCTTCTGGGCAGCATAGATTGTCGTACGCCGACAGCAGCCATACGTCGTTCCATGTCTGCACAACCAAAAAAGGGAGAATAAAGGGCATGAGTACATAAGCCCGCATAAAGAAGAATGCGAGCCAATGCACATCAGTCACTTACCAAGGGCTGCCTCGGCACTCCCTTGAACCACTGGACCTCTAATTCGACTTGAGCAAATCGGATTTTGAGCAAATCAGATTTTGGTCTCAACAATAAATCATGCTCCAACTTCTTAGCATAACGACAGATCATACGTGCATGCTTCGGGAATCACAAACCTTAACACCAATATTCTTACTAAACCACAATCATCTACTAATACCTCCCACATATTACCATCTTAATATCGCAAAACTATTTCAAGGAATCAAACTTATCATATTCAGTGATCTACATGAAAGTTTTTATTATATCCCTCTTGAATACATATCATATCAGGACCAAATTCATAACCCGTGCATATTGCCATTGCTATTCATTAGACTCTCAAAAAGATATAAGTGAAGCGTGAGAGTGCAACTATTTCTTTAAAATATAACCACCGCCGTGCTCTAAAAGATACAAGTGAAGCACCAGAGCAACTGCCTAGCTCAAAAGATATAAGTGAAGCACATAGAGTATTCTAACAAATCACGAATAATGTGTGTCCCTCTCAAAAAGCTGTGTTCAGCAAAGATGATTGTGACAAACTAAAAAGCAAACAAAAGCAAACAAACTATATCACAAGACGCTCCAAGTAAAACACATATCATGTGATGAATAAAAATATAGCTCCAAGTGAGTTACCGATAGATTCTAGACGAAAGAGGGGATGCCTTCCAGGGCATCCCCAAGCTTAGACGCTTGTCTTCCTTGAATATTACCTTGGGGTTCCTTGGGCATCCCCAAGCTTAGGCTCTTGCCGCTCCTTATTCCTTTGTCCATCGTAGTCTCACCCAAAACTTGAAAACTTCAGCACACAAAACTCAACAGAAACCTCGTGAGATCCATTACTATAACAAACAAATTTTAAACTTTAGGTACTATTGTAAATTGATTCATATTTAATATTGTCATAATGATACTGTACTCCAACTTCTCCATGACTCATACCCCCCGATACGATCCATAGATTCATCAAAATAAGAAACTATGCAACAAAAACAGAATCTGTCTAAAACAGAACAGTCTGTAAAGATCTATTTAAAAGACATACTTATGTAACTCCAAAAATTTTGAAAAAATAGGACAATGTAAAAAATTCATATACCAATACTGTGTAAAAATTTCAGAATTTTCTGACGCTCCAGTGCAGAATTAAAATTCCATCACTGGACGAAAAACTTTCTGTTTTCCAAACAGCATCAATTATACTATCATCCAAATCATCCCAAAGGCATTACTTGGCACAAACACTAATTAAAACATAAAAATACAATCATAACAGAAGCTATAACTGTGAAAACACTCAAGAACATAAGGTAAAAGCAAAAATTTATTTTATTCATTGGGTTGCCTCCCAACAAGCGCTATTGTTTTATGCCCCTAGCTAGGCATAATGCATAGTTTCAAGTGTTGTCATCCTTCATTCCCAAGTCCTTTCTGATTAAATCTTCCAAAACTTTTCTCATTAATTCTCTACTCTCATGCCCTTATTTTCTAGTGGGTGAGCTTAGGTAATTGAAGGGGCTTTGACTAGTAACCTTAACATTCATAACTTCAAACTCAGGATCATCACCATAAACGTCCTCATATAAAACATGTATCTCATCATCAATAGGATCTCTAGCCGTACCCTCGAACCATTCTTCACTAAATCCCTCATCAATTCCTTTAGTAACCCACTCAAATTTATCACAAGCATGGTGGTACATAGTTTTAATTATTTCGGCGTATGGAACTCTCCTCCTAATATTTTTACCATAAGCAAAGTAATCTTTAGATTCCAACCTACGAATAGTATCTTTATCATGAAGAATCTCCTCTATAGGAGGATTCTCAAAATTAATTTTATAAAAGGAAGAAATATCCCTAGCTTCTCAGATTATATAATCAAATTCATGCCTAAGGATTATAGTGGCAATTTTCTTAGCCCTAGGATCTTGTATGTTGGGAAGTTCATAAAATATCTTTTGTAAGGCGGGGTGGATATGTAAAAAATTTCTTTCTAATTTAACCACAAGCATTGCAATAGCATCCACATAACAATTTGTTTTATCAAGAATAGATCCATTAATTATTGGTATAACTTCCGCTCAATTAAAGAACTCCTGAATAATGTTTTTCCCAATAATATTACCACTCCCCACATGATAAACTTTAGTTTTTAAATTAGCGGGAGAGTGAGTCTCCGGAGGGTCATGATTAAGATCAAAAGAGTGTGTTTTATCCCCAAGAGATTCACTACCACTATCCTCACTAGCACTTTCAATCACAACTTTCTCAAATTCAGACATGATAACAATTTCAAGCAAAGCAAGCAAACAAGCAAATAAAAATATTTTTGTGTTTTTGTAAAAAAAAATAGAAGTGGGGGAGATGAAAACGAGAGGCAAAGGCAAATAAAATAAATGCAAGTGGTTGATAGTTTGTACGAAGGTACTTGGTAATTTTGATGATGTCTCCCCGGCAACGGCGCCAGAAATTCTTCCTGCTACTTGTAGTCTGCGTTGGTATTTCCCCGAAGAGGAGAGGATGATGCAGTACAGTAGAGATGAGTATTTCCCTCAGTTAAGAACCAAGGTTATCAATCCAGTAGGAGAACCAAGCAAAATTCCGTTAAGCGCACCTGTACACAAAAGCGCAAACACTTGCACCCAACGCAAATAAGAGGGTTGTCAATCCTCTTAGCGGTTATTTGCAAGGATTAAATCTTATAGAGATAAATAGATAAACTAAAATACTAATTAAAATAAAATTAAATAAATTGCAGCAAGGTATTTTTAGGTTTTTAATATATGATAAAGTAGACCGGGGGCCATAGTTTTCACTAGAGGCTTCTCTCTCGAACACATAGCATACGGTGGGTAAACAAATTACTGTTGGGCAATTGATAGAAAAGCAAATAATTATGACGGATTCATGGCAATGATCATGTATATAGGCATCACGTCCGAGACAAGTAGACTGACTCCTGCCTGCATCTACTACTATTACTCCACCCATCGACCGCTATCCAGCATGCATCTAGGGTATTAAGTATGAAACAGAGTAACGCCTTAAGCAAGATGACATGATGTAGACAAGTAAACTCAAGCAATATGATTAAACCCCATCTTTTTATCCTTAATGGAAACAATACAAATACGTGTCATGTCCCCTTCTGTCACTGGGATTGAGCACCGCAAGATTGAACCCATCACAAAGCACCTCTCCCATTGCAAGAAAAATCAATCTAGTAGGCCAAACCAAATCGATAGATCGAAGAGAAATACAAAGCTATAATAATCATGCATAAAAGAGTTCAGAGAAGACTCAAATATTTCTCATGAATAATCTGATCATAAACTCACAATTCATCGGATCCCAGCAAACACACCGCACAAGAAGATTACATCGCATAGAACTCCAAGAACATCGAGGAGAACATGGTATTGAAGATGAAAGAGAGAGAAGAAGCCATCTAGCTACTAGCTATGGACCCGTAGGTCTGTGGTAAACTACTCACACATCATCGGAAGGGTAGCAAGGTTGATGTAGAAGCCCTCCGTGATCGATTCCCCCTCCGGCAGATTACCGAAAAAGGCCTCCAGATGGGATCGCGGAAGAACAGAGGCTTGCGGCAGCGGAAAGGTTTTCTCTTCTGTCTCTCTATTGGTTTGGGAATATTTGTGAATTTATAGCGAAGAAATTAGGTCTAGATGTGCCACGAGGGGCCCACAAGCCCGGGGGGCGCGACCACCCCCCTGGGGCGCGCCCTCCAGGCTTGCCGCCTCCTCGTGGCTCTTCTGGTCTTCTCCCGAAGCTTCCTGGGTCTCTTCTGGTCCAGAAAAAATTAATCCAAAGTTTTTTTCTCATTTGGATACTTTTTGATAATGATTTTCTGAAAAGGCAAAAACAAGCAGAAAATAGCAACTGGCACTAGGCACTGGGTTAATAGGTTAGTCCCAAGAAATGATATATAATGGCATATAATTGCATATGAAACATCCAAGATTGATACTATAATAGCATGGAACAATCAAAAATTATAGATACGTTGGAGACGTATCAATCGTTAGGTCCTATGTTGGGGAGGCGAGGCTTTGGGTAAAAGATCTGTTCCACCTGGTCCTGGCGCCCTCTTGTCACCTTGACACGTCCCAGGGACGGGTGTCATTAAAGCTAATCCTGGCATGGCATGCTAACACGTGCCTTGGCCAGCTGCGTTGACTGCCCGTCTGCTCGACACCTATCATGCGTGCTTATCTAGCCGATGATGAGGTGGAGCAGTAACGAGACAGAACGAGCTTGCCGGGCCATTGCTTGCCGGCAACTAGAGTCTCGGTCTTCACCTTGCCGGTACGAAGCTTGCTGGCAAGGGCGGTCTTGATCTTCAGTACGAGAATAGTACTTCTCGATTACCTGCCTTGAGGTCTTCTTCACGGTCTTGTTTATTCCAAGTCTTGACTCATAGTTATCCTCCGTCAAGCCCTTGCCGTCAAGGAGGCTACAACTGCCTATGCACAAGTCAGGGTACAAGGGCACCCATGCTTTAGTACACCGACAGGAGCCCCTGGGCCTGGGCCACACGCGCATGCGAGGCGTCATTGGGCTAGGCCCGAACATTGCACAGGCACGCATGGCAGAGGATAACTGTCATAATCTTCTCTGTCACCATGCCCCCCACGACGCGCATTAAATGCGGGCGTGGGAGAGGTGGAATGGAACGGGCATGGGGAGGTAGTGCGCCTGAAAAGCGCAGCCACGTAGGACAGTAAAGAGCCAACCCCCGCGCCTTTCCCATAAAAAGGAATCCGTGAAGGGCGCTGCTCATTTACCCCCTTCTCCCAATCTCGCCATCGCCGCCGCCTTCGTCTTCTTCCCTACACCAGAGCAGAAAACACGCCCTCTGCTCCCGCCGCCACGCAGCGCCGCGCTCCCCCGCCTGCTTCCACATTCACCCTCCCCAGTGCAGCTATGGCCCCCAAGAGGAACCGCAACAGGCCGGGGAAGGTGGTCGATCCCGAGGAAGAACTGGCAGCGACGCGGAGAAACAGCGTCGTCTTCGAGCCGGTGCTAGATCAGAGCGACTTGGTGAGTCGATACTCGATCATGTGGGGGGAAAGAGACGAGCGCCCACACCGCGCCAGAGGTTCTTCCCGGCTCCATTAGGCCTGGGCCAGACAAGTACCCCTTCTTCGCTGTATACTTTTACGGTGGGCTCGTTCCTCCCTTCTCTGAGTTCTTCGTAGAACTGATGTATACCTACGGGTTTCGCCTTCTTGACTTCACCCCCAACGCCATGACTTGTATGGCTGTTTTTGCACATATGTGTGAAAACATCATAGGAGTATTGCCTAGTGTAGCTCTCTTCCGCCATTACTTCACCCCACGCATCGAAGCAGATGTTCTCTCCGGCTGTGTCACTTGGATCCCCAGGGATGAGAACGCCTACCTTCTGGGGCTACCCTATCAGCAGTGGAACGAGTGGCGCGGGGAATGGTGTTGGATCAAGGAAAAGGATTTTTCGAAGTTCTGCCATCCCAGGACGGCAAGGGTGGAGCGCAGCACGGATTGGAGCTCTTTTGCCGCTGACGACGAGAAGCTCACAATTGCCACCGCGCGCATCCACCGCCTCAAACCTGCCGTCCTCACCGCTGAAATGGTGGGGGCTGACTTCCTTCACCGCCGCATTGCTCCTCTCCAGAACAGGGGCAGGCTCGCCTAGGACTACAAGAATGCAGCAGATATCATGCGGGTCGGACTGGACTCCATGCCAATCTGACGGTGCTGCAACACAGGGCTCTCTGCGAGCACCTCTTCCACCCCAGCGGCAACTTCAAGCTGCCGGCAGGGGTGGTACCTTTATGCAATAGCTCCGCCAAGGATTCCGTCATCACGGTGATGCCCATGGCATCGAAGCGCTTTGGCAGGAGCCGCCCGAAGGCGCGGTGCAAAAGTGGTTTGACACTTTGGTGGAAAGGCCCGTCAGAGAGGAAAAGGATCTCTTCCGCGACACCACACCCGAGGAACTAGGGCATATCGCTAACAGGGTGGTAGAGGCCAGAATGGCTGGGGGCGTCGGCGGCTCCAGGTCCACGGCAACCAATGTCGATGAGGAATCTGGCGAGGGAACGGCAAGGGGAACGCTGGAGGAACTTGCCGGAGGGCAGGAAGAACCTGCCGGGGAACGGAGCGGGGAGACTGTTGCAGAACAAGTATCAGAAGAGCCCCCCGCTCCTTCCGCTCCGGCATGGAGAACCCGTGTCCTTTGAAGAGCTGCCTCCGGAGAGCCAATTCGTGGCGTACCCTCAGGCGAGGAAGTTACCGGCGAGGAGGTAACTGGCAAGGTTGCCGGACGACAAGGAACTCAACGCCAAGCCCCTCAACAGCAGCGAACACGGCATACCTCTACGAGGAGTACAGCCGCGCCGGTTGCCGAAGCGGGCGAGTCGTCTCGTCCTACTACGCCTGCAGAAACTAAGCGAGCCAGGACCTCTACCCCACCGCCTGATGTCTACTACATAACTTTTATTCTTGTAGACGTTGTTGGGCCTCCAAGTGCAGAGTTTTGTAGCAAATTTCCCTCAAGTGGATGACCTAAGGTTTATCAATCCGTGGGAGGCGTAGGATGAAGATGGTCTCTCTCAAACAACCCAGCAATCAAATACAAGAAATCTCTTGTGTCCCCAACACACCCAATACAATGCTAAATTGTATAGGTGCACTAGTTCAGCGAAGAGATGATGATACAAGTGTAGTATGGATAGTAGATATATGTTTTTGTAATCTGAAAATATAAAAACAGCAAGGTAGCAAGTGATAAAACGGAACACAAACGGTATTGCAATGCTTAGAAACAAGGCCTAGGGTTCATACTTTCACTAGTGTAATCTCTCAACAGTGCTAACATAGTTGAATCATATAACAATCACTCAACGTGCGACAAAGAATCACTCCAAAGTTCCAATTAGCGGAGAACATAAGAAAGAAATTGTTGTAGAGTACAAAACCACCTCAAAGTTATCCTTTCTGATCAATCTATTGAGCCATCCCTTTAACTGTCACAAACAGCCCTAGAGTTCGTACTAAAATAACACCATATGATACGCATCAACTAACTCTAATGTCACCTAGATACTCCAATGTCACCACAAGTATCCGTGAGTTGATTATTCGATATGCATCAAACAACTTCAGATCCAAAATATTCAATCCACACAAAGAACTTCAAAGAGTACCCCAAAGTTTCTTATCGGAGAAAAGATAATGAAAACGTGCAAGCAACCCCTATGCCTAGATCACCCCAAGGTCACAAGAATCCGCGAGTTGATTACCAAAACATACATCAAGTGGATCAATAGAATACCCCATTGTCACCACGGGTATCCACATGCAAGACATACATCAAGTGTTCTCAAATCTGAAATATTCAATCCGACAATAACGAAACCTCAAAGGGAAAGACTCAATTCATCACAAGAAGATAGAGAGGGAAGAAACACCATATGATCCAACTATATTAACAAAGCTCGCGATACATCAAGATCGTGCCAAATCAAGAACACGAGAGAGAGAGATCAAACACATAGCTACTGGTACATACCCTCAACCCCGAGGGTGAACTACTCCCTCCTCGTCATGGAGACCGCCGGGATGATGAAGATGGCCTCCGGCGATGATTTCCCCCTCCGGCAGAGTGCCGGAACAGGGCTCCGGATGAGATCGCTTCGGTACAGAGGCTTGCGGTGGCGACGTGGAAGTTCTAGGTTTCTTTTCGGGGTTTTCTATATTTATAGGATTTTTTGGCATTGGATTCACGTCAAGGGGGACCACGAGGGAGCGATAAGCCTGCTCCGCGCGCCCTGGCGGGAGGGCGCGCCCCCCAGGCTTGTCGCTTCCTCGTGAGGCTTCTGGTCCTTCCTCCAAGCTTCGGGGGTCTCTTTTGGTCCATAAAATTTCACCGTAAATTTGCAGCCCATTCCGAGAACTTTTATTTCTGCACAAAAAACAACACCAAGGTAGTTCTACTGAAAACAGCGTCAGTCTGGGTTAGTTCCACTCAAATCATGCCAAAACCATATAAAATTGTTGTAAACATGGCATGAACACTTCACAAATTATAGATACGTTGGAGACGTATCAGCATCCCCAAGCTTAATTCATGCTCGTCCTCGAGTAGATAAATGATAAAAGAAATAATTTATGAAGTGTGAATGCTAGCATAGTGCATAAGTTTGATCAATGATAATTTCAATCACTTTTCTATCATCATTATATATCATGAACAGTAGCTCATCTCATAAAACTTCTCATGATCAAGTAGCAAGCTATTCACATGTTAAAGTATAGATCATAAAATTTCTTGAAAACTAACAAACTATGTTCTCAGTCATCAAACAATTGCAATTCATCTTATTTTTAGGAAGGGTCTATGTAAGAGCTTTGATTTAGCAAATTCCACATACTCAACTATCATTTAGTCTTCCATGTTTGCTGACACTCAAAGCATATTTTTAGAACAAACCGTTTTAGTCAAACACATAGGAAGATAGGGGCTTAATGTTTTGCCTCCCAACTTATTTATCTCAGGGATAATGTCAACAATAATAACTCATGATCACCTATATTCAACTGGATATATGTGCCTGGATCTTTCCCCACCACATGATGCTTGCCAAGAGAGAAAATAAAAACAGAATAGAGAAGAACACTATTGACTCTTGCATAAAAGTAAATACATAAAGTAAAAGATAGGCCCATCGCAGAGGGAAGCAGAGGTTGTCATGCGCTTTTTATTTTTGGATGTGCAAGCTCTTAATGCAAAGGAATGTCACTTTATATTGCTCCTTGTGATAGCAACCTTTATTATGCAGTCCGTCGCTTTTATTTCTTCACCATCACAAGTTCGTACAAAGCTTATTTTCCCTTACAATAAAAGATCATACATATTTAGGAGCATTTTTTATTGCTTTTGCACCGATGACAACTTACTTGAAGGGTCTTATTCAATCCATAGGTAGATATAGTGGACTCTCATGGCATGAAACTGGGTTCAAGGGTTTTTGGATGCATGAGTAGTATCTCTACTTAGTGCGGATTTTTGGCTAGCAAAGGATAGGGGCAAGCACCACATGATAGAGGATCCAAGAACATATAACTTCTATGTGAATATAAACAAACATAACCCATTACATTGTCTTCCTTGTCCAACATCAACTACTTGATCAAGTTTGAAAATAATTAATGGGGGCTCACAATCATAGAACATGTCCAAGATAGTATATTTATATGTGAAATCTCTCTTCCTTCAACATTCTTTCATGAATTATTCAAGTGACCAATGCTGTGTTTGCTAACTTTCAATAAATTTTACCAACTATACATCTTATATGTGAAGTCATTACTCCCCATGGGACAAGCATATGAAGCATATATAATTTCATATTTATGATATTCAATTTATTCAACAATTTACTCTTAGGATATAAGTGAAGCACGAGAGTAAATGACAAACTACTCCAAAAGATATAAGTGAAGAATAAAGAGTAGTTAAGCAATTAAGTAGCTATGTGAAGACTCTCCCTTAATAAAGATTTTAGATCTAATTATTTTATTCAAATAGCAAACAAAATGAAAATAAAAGGACACTCCAAGAATAGCACATATCATGTGAACAAGTAAAAACTTAGGCTAACCGATAGGTGTTGATGAAGAAAGGTGGGATGCCTACCGGGGCATCCCCAAGCTTAGATGCTTGAGACTTGTTGGAATATTATCTTGGGATGCCTTGGGCATCCCCAAGCTTGAGCTCTTGTGTCTCCTTAATTCCTCTCATATCATGGCTTCTCCTGAACTTAAAAACTTCATCCTCACAAAACTCAACAAGAACTCGTGAGATAAGTTAGTATAAATAAACTCAAAACCTTAACATTCTCTACTGTAGAAAATCACAAAAATTATAATTAAACATTGCATACTAAATGCCTCTGCATATTTAATACTCCTATCCACAAATAGAAACATTAAACAAGCAACATATGCAAACAATGCAACTGTAACCAAAATCTGTCTAAACAGAACAGTCTGTAAAGGGGGAATAAAAATTCATACTTCCTTAACTCCAAAAATTCTGAAAAATTACTACGTGACAGAGAACTCATGCATTCTTACTGTGTAAAAATTTCAGATTTTTATCATGTCCTGACAATTCACAAAAATCAGGACATAACAGAAAACTTTCTGTTTTCAAACAGCAACACATAAACTTGCAAACTGAGCATGGTAAAGGCTATAATTGGCATTTTATTGAACTAAAAGATACAAAACATGATTATTGATAACAGAAAACAAATCTCAACAATATAAAATGATGCTCGAAGCAAAACTCATATTATGTGATGAATAAAAATATAGCTCCAAGTGAGGTTACCGATAATGTTGAAGACGAAAGAGGGGATGCCTTCCGGGGCATCCCCAAGCTTAGATGCTTGAGTCTTCCTTGAATATTACCTTGGGGTGCCTTGGGCATCCCCAAGCATAAGGTCTTGCCACTCCTTCTTCTCCTTCTATCGTCATCTCACCCAAAGATTGAAAACTTCAGTCACACAAAACTTAACGGAACTTGTGAGATAGGTTAGTATGATAAAGATAAATCATCCACTTAGGTACTGTAAAGACAAGATTCATAATTGTTCTCACATAATTACTATTGTACTCTATCATTTCCACAATTTATATTGCTCAGAATCAAGTCAACTATCATCCACACTATCCCAAAAGCTTTACTTGGCACATTATTGAAACAAAACATATAAAACATGATTACTACATTAGATTAATCATGTGAACACAAAAAAAATAGTAGGGGTAAATGTTGGGTTGTCTCCCAACAAGTGCTTTTCTTTATAACCTTTTTAGCTAGGCATGATGATTTCAATGATGCTCACATAAAAGTAAAGAATTGAAACACAAAGAGAGCATCATGAAACAAATGAAAAGCACATTTAATCCTAACCCACTTCCTATGCATGGGGATTTTGTGAGCAAACAATTTATGGGAGCAAGAATCAACTAGCATAGGAAGGCGAAACAAGCACGACTTCAAAACTTTCAACATAAAGAGAGGAAACTTGATATTATTGCAACACCTACAAGCATATGATCCTCTCTCATAATAATTTTCAGTTGCAACATGAATGAATTCAAAAATATAACCATCCCATAAAGCATTATTTTCATGATCCACAAGCATAGAATTTTTATTACTCTCCACATAAGCAAATTTCTTCTCATTCATAATAGTGGGAGTATCGTATGAAACTTGAATACTAAAAATTGTTTCCACATTGAAAGAGTAATGTTCAGTAAAAGGGTATTCATAATTATGACAAGTTTTATAATAATAATAATCATCACTATTTTTCATAACATAAGTATCATCATGATAATCATCATAAGTAGCAACTTTGTTCTCATCATAATCAATTGAAACCTCTTCCAAAATAGTGGAATCATCATTAAATAAAGTCATGACCACTCCAAATCCACTTTTATCATTATTATAAGATTGAACACACTCCAAAATAGTGGGATAATCATTACCTAAAGTTGACACTCTTCCAAACCCACTTTCATTATTATCGCAGTCATCATAGATAGGAGGCATGCCATCATCATAATAAATTTGCTCATCAAAAGTAGGGGGAATAAAAATATCATCTTCATTAAGCATAGCATACCCAAGCTTAGGATAAACATCATTTGCAGCAAATAAATTCTCAAACATGTCATTCCAATCAAACATAGCATCCCCAAGCTTGTGGGTTTGCATATCATGAGCATAATCACTCTTATCATCAATAGTATGAATAGCACCAATAGTATAACAATTATTGTCATCATAATTTCCCAAGTTGGTGCCAAAAAGATTTTCAAGATCATAAGAAGTATCATTATCTTCCCAATCATAATCATCATAACAAGTAATAGGCAAAACAAAATCATCATCAAGTGTATCATCTTCCACAATTATTTTTGATTCATTCTCATGAGGCATAACAATAATAGGAGCAACATTATTTGGGAGAGATACCTCTTTACCTCTACTTTTCCTTCTTTTCTTCTTCTTCACCACATTATGTGTGGGTTTATTTAATTTTTCTGAGCTTTTTATTGAAGAGATTGGTTGGATAGGAAGCTCCTTCTCATCACCTGTTTCATCACGAGAGACAATAGGAGGGAAAGTGGAAATCTTTACCCTTTCATTAGTATTCCTCTTATATTCTATTGGTTTCCCTGTCTTTCTGTAGTTGGTAATATAAGCATTCTCATTGCAATTTACCACACAAAACATATATATTTCTCTTAAGTTACATTCAGTATGGTCCGTGAATATGAATGCTTCAAACCAACTATTTTTATATGACAATTCTTCACACCACAAAAATAGAAAAAGTTCATTATAAAGTTCAAGGGTGGTCAAGTTATTGCAATATTTGGACATGATTCGATCATGAAAGAGAATGCATTGGAAATTAAGATGACCAATCTTATTGCAAAGTTCACAATAATGGGATGAAGAGAGCATAATTTTGTAGCAAATTCATCTATCACTTTAAGCCACAAATTGGTTTATCATGTTTATGCTTCTTACAAAATCTATCATCCCTATATGGCATGTCTTCACAAATTTTATTCACTCCACAAAAATTGGCATGCTTATAAGAAACATTTTTATCATGACTAGTGCAATTATCATTAGCATTATGGATATTCAAAGAATTCAAACTAACAACATTGCAATCATGCTCATCATTCAAAGGTTTTATGCCAAACATTTTATTGAATTCTTCTTCTAACACTTGGGCACAATTTTCCGATCCATCATTTTCAAGAAAGACATTATAAAGATGAAGCATGTGAGGCAATCTCAATTCCATTTTTTTATAGTTTTCTTTAATAAACCAAACTAGTGAAAAACAAGAAACTAAAAGATTTAACTGCAAGATCTAAAGATATACCTTTAAGCACTCACCTCCCCGGCAACGGTGCCAGAAAAGAGCTTGATGTCTACTACGCAACTTTTATTCTTGTAGACGTTGTTGGGCCTCCAAGTGCAGAGTTTTGTAGGACAGTAGCAAATTTCCCTCAAGTGGATGACCTAAGGTTTATCAATCCGTGGGAGGCGTAGGATGAAGATGGTCTCTCTCAAACAACCCTGCAATCAAATACAAGAAATCTCTTGTGTCCCCAACACACCCAATATAATGGTAAATTGTATAGGTGCACTAGTTTGGCGAAGAGATGGTGATACAAGTGTAGTATGGATAGTAGATATAGGTTTTTGTAATCTGAAAATATAAAAACAGCAAGGTAGCAAGTGATAAAAAGGAGCACAAACGGTATTGCAATGCTTAGAAACAAGGCCTAGGGTTCATACTTTCACTACTGCAATCTCTCAACAGTGCTAACATAGTTGAATCATATAACAATCCCTCAACGTGCGACAAAGAATCACTCCAAAGTTCCTATTAGCGGAGAACATAAGAAAGAAATTGTTGTAGGGTACGAAACCACCTCAAAGTTATCCTTTCCGATCAATCTATTGAGCCATCCCTTTAAGTGTCACAAACAGCCCTAGAGTTCGTACTAAAATAACACCATATGATACGCATCAACCAACTCTAATGTCACCTAGATACTCCAATGTCACCACAAGTATCCGATAGTTGATTATTCGATATGCATCAAACAACTTCAGATTCATAATATTCAATCCACACAAAGAACTTCAAAGAGTACCCCAAAGTTTCTTATCGGAGAAAAGATAATGAAAATGTGCAACCAACCCCTATGCCAAGATCACCCCAAGGTCACGGGAATCCGCGAGTTGATTACCAAAACATACATCAAGTGGATCAATAGAATACCCCATTATCACCACGGGTATCCACATCCAAGACATACATCAAGTGTTCTCAAATCTGAAATATTCAATCCGACAATAACGAAACCTCAAAGGGAAAGACTCAACTCATCACAAGAAGATAGAGAGGGAAGAAACACCATATGATCCAACTATATTAACAAAGCTCGCGATACATCAAGATCGTGCCAAATCAAGAACACAAGAGAGAGAGAGAGATCAAACACATAGCTACTGGTACATACCCTCAGCCCCGAGGGTGAACTACTCCCTCCTCGTCATGGAGACCGCCGGGATGATGAAGATGGCCTCCGGCGATGATTTCCCCCTCCGGCAGAGTGCCGTAATATGGCTCTAAATGAGATCGCTTTGGTACAGAGGCTTGCGGCGGCGGTGTGGAAGTTCTAGGTTTCTTTTCAGGGTTTTCTATATTTATAGGATTTTTTGGCGTTGGATTCACGTCAAGGGGGCCCACGAGGGAGCGACAAGCCTGCTCCGCGCGCCCTGGTGGGGAGGGCGCGCCCCCCAGGCTTTTCGCTTCCTCGTGAGGCTTCTGGTCCTTCTTCCAAGCTTCGGGGGTCTCTTTTGGTCCATAAAAAATCACCGTAAATTTTCAGCCCATTCCGAGAACTTTTATTTCTGCACAAAAAACAACACCACGGTAGTTCTGCTGAAAACAGCGTTAGTCCGGGTTAGTTCGACTCAAATCATACCAAAACCATATAAAATTGTTGTAAACATTGCATGAACACTTCATAAATTATAGATACGTTGGAGACGTATCACCGCCCTCTTCCAGCACCATGCCTGAGAGCTTGTATGATCTCTCAATCCTCAGCGATGAGGAGGAAGAGGAGGAGTATGCATCTCCAATTTTGTTTGTTAACTCTTGATCCCTCGCTTGTGCTAATCTGACTTGTCTCGTTTTTCCTTGACTTGACAGTGACAGGAAGATCTTGGCTCAGAGGATGGCCAAGAGGACGAGGACCACGGCAAAGGACAAGTCGGCAGTAAACACGGCGCCAGGCGACGAGGTCGTGGATATCAGCCCAGACCGCAGCCCCCAGTGTGAGGCCACTATCCAGTTTCCTTTGGCAAGCGCTGGTGTCGGAATATTCGCTGCTAACATCGGCACGGGAGCAAGAGAAGAACACCGTGAGGAGGAGTGCCTAGAGGCAAATCCAACTGGGGTGTCTCCATCAACCGCTGCTCTGGCAAGCGGCTCTCCGGCAAGGGCCTCCACAGACGAGCCCGTTCGCACTAATGAAGTGCCGGCAACCGAGGTCACTGGCAACCAGGCGACGACAACCGAGGTTGTCGGAGAGGAAACTATTCCCCCTCAACAGTCTCAGCCCGGTAAGCCTTTTGCCAGTGAATACCTTCCTCTTTCAATATTTTTTTGTATTCTTGAACTTGATCTAAGTCTTGATTTTCTCTCTTCTCCATCCTTTCAGATCTTCCCCTATCTGAGGAAATGGACATCGATTCCACCATTGAGGAGATCGCGAGGGACACCGCCGATGAGGCCAGCAACATTGCTGCCGGCGAGGCCGTCGCGGGGACTGACGAGGAGGCCGCCAAGGCAGCTCACAAGGAGACCACCAAGGATGCTGCTGAGGAGGGCGGCAACAGTAGTGCCGAGGCCACTGGAGACATCTCTATCCCAGGAGCGCCAGGCGCTGACTCGGCCACGAGGGCGATCCTGACCGGCAAGGCGGCCACGAACGATTACCCCCCGATACCTGAAGAGCCCTTCTCGAGCAAATACATAAAGGTTGGCAACAACCTGTTCGTCAACCCCCCTGGGATGTCAAGCATCAGGGCGCCTACTGAAGGAGAGATCTTGGACGGTGAGGTTACTGCTGCTGGCGGGCTCGAGGTCGACGATGAGCCGCATGCCCACACCAACGAGACCAAAGAGCAGTGGCTCCTCAAGGCCATGGGCGAGAACTTCCAGAAGCTTCAGGCGTGCTACCACAGCCGCGTGGAGAGCTTGGAATCCAGGGCAGCCGTCCTTGACAAGGCAAAGGACGAATTCAAGAAGCACGTGGAGGCAGATCTGGTACGCGGAATGCCTCCAAGACCTTCAAGAACGTCATACTCAGCTTGCCAAGGCCCAGAAGGAATTTATGCTGGAGAAGGCCGAGGCCGACAAGGCACAAGAGGAGGTTGCGCAGAAGGTAGCAGCAGAGGAGGCAAAGCTGAATGAGCGCAAGGTTGGCCTTGACGCTTATGAAGAAGAGCTTGCCACTCGGGAAGTAGAGCTTGCCGCCACACTTCGTGGCAAGGATAATGAGATCCAGGCCCTTGTCTCACAGCAAACTCAGGAGCTGGAGCGCAAGCACAAGGAGGCCATTGAGGCTCAAGCTACAGAGCATGCCAAAAGGATCAAGGAGGCAGTCGATGCTGCCGAAGCCACAGAGGTCGCCAAGACCGAACTGGAAAGCAAGGTGCGAGCACTCGAGGCGAACATCGCCGCCAATGGCAAGGAGATCCTGGCGCTCAAAGCAGAGGCACAGAATGCAACTCACACCTTGGCGGAGTTGCAAACTTCAGTGTCCGCCAAGAGCCAAGAGCTCACCAAGGCCAACGGTACTATCGAAGATCACAAGATAAAGCTGTCCGGCTTGGGGAAGTCCCTTGACGAAGCCAGGAAACACGAGAAGGCCTTGACGAAGGACCTCAAAAACGAGAAGGCCCTGGTCGCGAGCACCGCTAGAACTTTCAATGAGCTCAAGGACGCCTACAAGCTTTGGACTCACCATCTCGTGGTTGCCGCGGAGGGCATTTCTGCACAGCTGTTCGCCATGGGTTTGTCAGAATACCACTACTCCACCGCCGAAGGGGACACCGCTAGCACCAGGCTCACTATCTTATTCGAAAGCTTGATTGAGGCACTGGAGAAGCATCGCGGGGGTCGAGCTGCATACCTTGCCAGCGAATCCTGCAAGCTTTGCCGGGATGTCCTCTTCAAGGTACTCGTCAAGGTGGTGTACCGGAACCCAAGCATTGATCTCTCCAAGGTCCTCACCCGTCTGCCGAAGGGAGCTGACACCAGGGTCGCCGAAGAACTTGTCACACCTATCGTCGATAGGGTTGGCCAGATCCCCAGGACAGAGGGCGGAGAAACCCACTAATCTTGCATCTATACTTCGTATAGTGCACGACCATGTAAAAGACAGATTTATCTCAAGTTAGAACTGCACTTGGCTCTGATGTAATATAACTTGTGTTTTGGATGGATGTATGCATGCTATCTCTCTTGTCTTATTCTGTCTTTGCATGATTCTTGTACCCTACGCTTGCCGGAAACTTGCCGGTGCGCGCACTCTTGCCACGAGCGCTTGAGGAACGGGTCCTTAGCAGCTTGCCGGAAGTGTCGCTGTCGGTAAGGGTACACTTGATGATCACAACGCAGCTACTTAGGTTGCCGAGCGGACTCGAAACAAAGTAAGAGCGCAGTCGATCACAACAAGGTTCCTTAGCGTGCAGGTTTCTCATACAAAGGCCAAAATCATTCAAGGAGAAGTTGCAACTACAACAAAGAATTTACTTTAAAGTTTTGCAACTTAGATTTTTCTTTGTTGTGCTTCTTGCCATAGGACGATATCTTGAACGTCATTCGATATCCATACCATCACTCCCCCCCGGGAAACTTGTACGCGAGGAACCCTTCTGTCCTTTGAAAAAGAAAGAAGAGAAACGAGGAGGCCGGAACCTTGACGGTTCGTTAATCATCCTATGCAAGGGAAAAATGTAGCACAAGGCTGCCTGCAACATATAAACAAATATGTACTTGGACAAAGAATTGTGAAACACTTATCTTTATTTATGTGCACGAGATCTGCGCCCGGCTCTGTACAAAGGTTTACATGACTTTCCGGCAAACTTGTACAAAAGAGGTTGCCGGGCAGCTCGGCAACCGCGCCTTACGGGTAAAACTTGTGAAGATGCTCAATATTCCATGAGTTGAGCACCGGAGTGCCATCCTAGGTCTCTAGGCGGACTGCCCGGTAAGGGCCCTCCCACTTAGGCGTCAACTTGTTTTGACCCTTCGTGGATTGAATCCGATGAAGAACAAGGTCGCCTTCCTCAAGATTCATGGCGTTTACTTTGCGGCTATGGTAGCGGCGCAAAGCTTGCTGGTACCGTGCAGCACGGACAGCAGCCTGGAAATGATCTTCCTCAAGGAGCGTGGCATCATCTTGCCGCAGCTCATCTTGATCCTCCTCATCGAAGGCCAAGACTCGAGGTGACCCGTATTTGAGCTCTGTGGGGAGCACCGCTTCTGCACCATAAACAAGGGAGAAGGGTGTCTGGCCAGTGGCTCGACTTGGCATCGTCCTGAGCGACCAAAGAACCACTGGCAACTCTTCCACCCAACGCCTTCCACACTTGTGCAGCCTGTCAAAAGTTCTGGTCTTGAGACCATGTAGCACTTCTGCATTTGCCCTCTCTACTTGTCCATTGCTCCTTGGGTGAGCAACAGACGCGTAGCAAATCTTATTTCCAAGTTCTTGGCAATATGATGTGAAGGCGCGGCTTGTGAATTGGGTGCCGTTGTCGGTGATGATCCTGTTGGGGACACCAAAACGGGCAACCAATCCTTTCAGGAACTTGATGACTGACTGTGCCATCACCTTCCTCACTGGCTCCACCTCAGGCCACTTTGTAAACTTGTCGATTGCAACGTACAAGAATTCAAAGCCCCCGGTAGCACGGGGGAAGGGGCCGATGATGTCGAGCCCCCAGACCGAGAAAGGCCAGGAGAGAGGGATGGTTTGGAGGGCCTGAGCTGGCTGGTGAATGTCCATGGAGTGGAACTGGCATGCTTCGCATCTGATAACCACCGCCAAGGCGTCTTGAAGGGTTGTCGGCCAGTAGAATCCTTGACGGAACGCCTTGCCGACAAGCGCGTGCGACCAAATGTGAGAGCCACACATCCCTTCATGCATTTCTTCCAACAGCCTCTGTCCATCTTCCTAGCAGATGCACTTCAATTTCACCCCATTTGGTCTCTTTCTGTACAGAATGTTGTCAACAAACATGTACATCCTTGATTGACGGGCTACTCTTTCTGCATCCTCTTGCTCATCGGGAAGATCTCCCGTCTGAAGGAACTAGACAATTGACTATGCCCATGCCAGAGCTTGTGGCTCGACGACAAGGACTAAAGGCATTTCTTCCTCTGCGGGAGCGCTTGCTTTGACGGCAAGGATCTGGCTTGCCAGAAACTATGGCTCACCGGCCAAGGGTATCTTGTTGGCGGTATCTGCTTTCTTGGCGGCTGTCGGCAGCTCTGCCGGAAAGTAACCACCAACATCTTGCTTTCTCTTCTTCGCCAACCTTTATGGTGTAACGGATGGCTGAGTCAGATGGAGCACAAAAGTTCCTGGTTCCACAGGCATCTTCTAGGCGGCAAGCTTTGACAGGTCGTCGGCAATCCAATTCTGGCACGTGGAATGTGCTCTGCTTGTAGACCATCAAAGTGCTCTTCCAACTTTCTCACCTCATCAACGTACGCCTCCATCAAAGGGCTCTGGTAATCCTTGTTGACTTGCCTCACCACTAACTGTGAGTCGCCTCTGATAATCAGCTTCCGAATACCAAGGTCGATTGCAATGCGCAGACCGGCAAGCAATCCTTCGTACTCAGCAGTGTTGTTGGTGGCCTGCCCCCGGGGAAAGTGCATCTGAAGCACGTACTTGAGGTGCTCTTCGGTGGGTGCTATAAGTAGCACGCTGGCACCGGCGCCTTTCAGTGTGAAAGCACCATCAAAGTACATGATCCAATCGTCAACAGTTTCCTTGCCGGGGAGCGAGGTCTCTGGAATCTCTTCGTCTGGCATTGGGGTCCATTCTGCAATGAATTCCACCAAGGCTCTGCTCTGAATCATTGAGGTACTCTCAAACTTCAAATCAAAGCTTGACAGCTCCAATGCCCACTCCACAATCCTGCAGGTTGCCTCTTGATTTCTCAAGATGCGTTGCGACGAAAAGCGAGTGACGACGGTGACTGGGTGTGCTTGAAAGTAATGGCGCAGCTTCCTTGAGCCCATGAGGAGGCCAAAAAGCAACTTCTGCACACTAGAGTACCTTGACCTAGCCCCTTGCAGGAGGGAGCTGACAAAGTAGACTGGGCGCTGCACCATCTTCTTCTTCACAACTTGTTGATCTGGCTGGCTGGCTTGCACAATCTCTGGCTTGTCGGCACCTGACCTTGCCAGAGAAGATTCCGGCTCGTCGGGTCATGGCTCTGCGGCTGCTACCTCTTCCTCATTTGCCTCTCTTTCATCCACAAGTGCAGCACTAACCACTTGATTCGTTGCCGCTAAGTATAGCAACAACGTCTCTTGCGGCCTAGGCGCAACTAGGACTGACGGAGAAGACAGGTACTCCTTCAAATCTTGGAGCGCGGCCTCTGCTTCGGGAGTCCAATTCACTGGACCTGCCTTTTTCAATATCTTAAAAAATGGCAAGGCGCGCTCTGCCGATTTGGAGATGAACCTGCTGAGGGCGGCAACATAGCCGGCAAGACGCCTGACATCCTTGACGCGTCTCGGTGCTTCCATCTGCTCAATTGCTTTGATCTTGTGAGGGTTGGCTTCAATCCCTCTCTGAGACACAAAGAACCCAAGAAGCTTGCCGGACGGAACACCGAACACACACTTCTCGGGGTTGAGCTTCAAGTTGAGCTTGCGCAAGTTTGCAAACATTTCTTCCAAATCCTGGATCAGGGTTGACTTGTCTCTAGTCTTGACCACAATATCATCCATGTAGGCTTCCACATTTCTGTGCAGCCGTGGCTCAAAACCGATCTGAACTGCTCTGGCAAAGGTTGCCCCAGCACTCTTCAATCCAAAAGGCAGACGCAAAAAGTAGTATGTGCCACATGGAGTGATGAATGCGGTTTTCTCCTCATCTTCCTTGGCCATAAAGATCTGATGATAACCAAAATAGGCGTCAAGGAAAGAGAGTAAATCACAGCCGGCAGTGGAGTCTACAATCTGGTCGATGCGCGGCAAAGGGAAAGGGTCCTTTGGACAGGCTTTATTTATATCAGTGAAGTCTATACAAAGCCTCCACTTCCCATTCGCCTTGCGCACTACAACTGGATTGGCTAACCACGTAGGGTGTAGCACTCCTCTGACTAGACCTGCTGCTTCCAACTTCTTGATTTCCTCGGCAATTAACTCTTGTCGCTCCAAGGCTTGCTTCCTGACCTTCTGCTTGACGGGTCTCGCATGAGGGCAGGCAGCAAGGTGGTGCTCAATTACCTCCCTAGGAACACCGGGGATGTCAGATGCTTGCCAAGCAAACACATCGACATTCACCCGTAGGAAGGCAACGAGCTCGATTTCCTATTTGTCACCGAGAGTGGCACTTACAGAAAAAGTGCCACTCGTCCCATCCTCTCTCGCAGAAACTTGCTTGGTCGCCGGCGTGGAGGCCTTGGCTTTCTTGCTCTTGCCGGTAGAGCTCTCCGGTATGTCCTCGACGGGCGTGCTGCACTCTAAAGTGCGCTTCCCGGAGTCCGTATCAGATGTCTTGCCGGACTTCTTCTTCTTCTTTCCTCCCCCAGGAGCTTTGCCGGCAGGAGCAGGTGCCTTGTCGGCAGATGTTGCCACTGCCTCCTGGTAGAGCTTGTCGGCACAGATGATTGCATCCTTGTGGTTCGACTTGATGGTGAGGACCCCCATCAGCCCTGGCATCTTGATGACATTGTAGGCGAAGAGCGACGCGGCCATGAACTTGGCCAGCACCGGACGACCCAGAATGCCATTGTAGGGCAGGGGCATCTTGACGACGTCGAAGATGATCTTCTCCATCCTGTAGTTGAGGTCGATGCCGAATGTGACCGACAACGTGATCTGGCCCTTCAGCTTGTTCCTCCCTGGACTGATCCCTTGGAACGTGCCGGTCTCCTCAAGATCCTTGTCGGGGATCTGCAGCCTCTTGATCAAATCGGGAGAGATCAAGTTCAAGCCAGCCCCACCGTCAACCAACATCTTCGTCACCCTGAGGTTGCAGATTGTTGGCAAAACCAACAACGGCAAACACCCGACCGCAGTGGTGCGATCAGGGTGATCCTCGGTGTCAAAGACGATGGGCGTGTGCGACCACTTGAGTGGCCTCTGTGCTTCCATCATGGGCTCCGCGGCATTCACCTTGCGAATCCATTGCTTTAGTTGCCGGTGCGAGGAGTGCAAAGATGCGCCTCCGTCAACACACATGGCATCCACTGCATTCTGGAACTCCTTGTCGGACCCATCTTTCCTCATCATCATCATCTTGGCCTTGTGCAGCCTTCTCTTTCGGCTACTTGGCCTTGCCGCGGCGGCCCCCTCGGCCACCACGGTTCTGCTTGCCGGACCCACCGGCACCATCCTGGCCCTTCTCCTTGTCATGCTTATCGTACTCTTGCTTATGCTTCTCGGCAAGCTGCTCTACTTGCCGGCACTCCTGGAGGTTGTGGCCCTTGGTACGGTGGATCTTGCAGTAGGGGCCATCGGTCTTGCCGCTCTTATCGCCCGCCACAGCCTCCCGGCAGTCAGCGCATCCGGCAACCTCCTTGCCAAGGCTTTCTGCCTTGGACTTCTTGGCGGCGTTGGTGTCACCGGGGCTCTCTACTGCCATCACTATCTTGCCTTTGTGCTTCCGATTGCACTTCCGGCTCTTCTTCTACGGGGTCAATGCATCATCTGCGTCGTCGTCTTCGGAGTCGACTTCGGCGCCAGCATCTTCCCCAAGGAGTCGCCTCCCTTTGTCAGCACGTGCACACTTGTCCGCCAAGGCGTACAACTCATTGATGGTCCTGACCTTCATGACATTCATCTCAGACCGCATTATGCTGTTGTGTACATTCGTGTGGAATGCGATGCAAACAGCTACGGGATGAACATCAGGAATGTTGTGGTGCACACGGTTGAACCTCTATATGTACTTGCGGAGGGTCTCGCCGTCTCTCTGGGGCATCACATGCAAGTCGCTCTCCTGACCAGGGAGCGTGTGGCCACCCTGGTAGGCACCCACGAAATGATGGCACAGATCCGCCCAAGAGAAAATGGAGCCCTTCGGCAAGTTCATCAACCACGATCTGACATTGGGCTTGAGCGCCAACGGAAAGTAGTTGGCCAGAAGCTTGTCATCGCGCCCCCCGGCAGCCTGCACTACAATGGTGTAGATGCCAAGGAACTCTGCTAGACTGAGCGTGCCGTCGTACTTGTCGGGTAGCTCTGGCTTGAAGGGACGAGTGGACGGCCAGTAAACCTGCCGTAGCTCATGGGTGAACGCTGGGCAGCCTACCTCGTAAGGTAAGCACCCAGGGTACCCTGGCACTGGCACGTATGCTACCGGCCAGCACGGTCGTCTGACCGACGACGTGCCTCCCGGCGCCGCTCAATCTTCGTGCGGGCATCCTCATCGCGCCGCTCGTGGAGCACTTGGCGCTGGTCTTGGCCGCCCCGCAGATCCGATGACGCCATGGACATGGAGTCCTGATCATCCGATCGGCGAGCTTGTCATCGTGGTGGTTGCTGGTGTGGAGGCGACTGCACCGTGGGTGCACCATCTCTGGCATGGTAGCCAGATGGTCCTGCCAGCACTGCGGGTGGTCATCTAGAGGGACCCACATCCTGTGTCTTGTCGGGATCGGCAAAACTGATGAGACTCTGGATACTGGCCCTCCATTGTTCCATTTTGTCTGGGGCTGGCGGGAAGTTCAAACGCATTTGAACTCATGCGATAGCCTCTGCCGCCATGGTTGGCATGGCGGGAAACATGAAACGGGACGGCGTTTGACTCCTAGCAAGGCCAGGAGGGAGCTCGGCGCACCCCTGCTGCCTCGGCGCATGTTCACCAACGGGTTGGCGTGCTGATGGTGGAACCTGAGCATCGTGAGAACGATGCTCAGGGCCGGCTTGACGCCGTCCAGGACCGCTAGCGTCGCGGGGAAGCATGGCGCGCCCATCTTGCAATGGTCGCTGCACACGTCCCGCCGCAGCGTTGTTGGACATCGCTGCTCTGTCCCTGGACGTCGCGACGATGGGGTTCTGGTTCACACCGGTCCGAATCGTAATACTGGGATAAACAGGCTCACTAGCGGGTTGTTGGAGTTGGCCGTCTGCGCCATCTCCGGTGTGGTGGCTGGGTTCGCCAGCATTGTGGGGATGCTGGACACCCTCACCGCTGGCGCCTCCTGCGCCGGCCGTCCCAACCACAGCGCCCGTGTCGACTGCGCCGCCTGCGTCGTCTCCGAATGCCTGGGAAGGCAGCTTGGAGGTGGTGGGAGCCGCCGTGGCTCCGGTCTTCTTCTTCGGTGCCATCGGTGAAGGTGATGGAGCCGGTACTCAAACTATGAACACTGATTCGTAATATGAGAGCCCCTGCCTGGCGCGCCAAAGATGTCGTGGGAAAACGACGATCTATGGGATCAAGAGGATCCCTTTGCGGTTCGGAAGTGGGATCACAATACTACAAAGAGCAGGGCTAGTAGATATGAGCACAAGCAATGATTTATCCAGGTTCGGGCCGCTATGAGCGTAAAACCCTACTCCTGTTCTGGTGGTTTGATTGTATGTGAGCTCAAGAGTTACAAAGAGCGCAGCTTGCGGGCAAGGTGCGAGGGAAGTGCAGCTACAACGTGTAGTTGAGCTAAGAGTCGACCGTTCTAAGTGCAGCAATGGGCCTCCTTTTATAGGCCAAGGGGTTACCACAGAGGCTAACATGGTCATTACAAAGTATGAATAGTAACTTGCACCGCCACCACGTCTATCTCCAGACGGGGTAAGACAAGCGCATTAAATGCACGGTTGCTACTTGTAGTCTGCATTGGTATTTCCCCGAAGAGGAGAGGATGATGCAGTACAGTAGAGATAAGTATTTCCCTCAGTTAAGAACCAAGGTTATCAATCCAGTAGGAGAACCAAGCAAAATTCCGTTAAGCGCACCTGTACACAAAAGAGCAAACACTTGCACCCAACGCAAATAAGAGGGTTGTCAATCCTCTTAGCGGTTATTTGCAAGGATTAAATCTTATAGAGATAAATAGATAAACAAAAATTCTAATTAAAATAAAAGTAAATAAATTGCAGCAAGATATTTTTAGGTTTTTAATATATGATAAAGTAGACCGGGGGCCATAGTTTTCACTAGAGGCTTCTCTCTCGAACACATAGCATACGGTGGGTAAACAAATTACTGTTGGGCAATTGATAGAAAAGCAAATAATTATGATAGATTCATGGCAATGATCATGTACATAGGTATCACGTCCGAGACAAGTAGACCGACTCCTGCCTGCATCTACTACTATTACTCCACCCATCGACCGCTATCCAGCATGCATCTAGGGTATTAAGTATGAAACAGAGTAACGCCTTAAGCAAGATGACATGATGTAGACAAAGTAAACTCAAGCAATATGATTAAACCCCATCTTTTTATCCTTAATTGCAACAATACAAATACGTGTCATGTCCCCTTCTGTCACTGGGATTGAGCACCGCAAGATTGAACCCATCACAAAGCACCTCTCCCATTGCAAGATAAATCAATCTAGTAGGCCAAACCAAATCGATAGATCGGAGAGAAATACAAAGCTATAATAATCATGCATAAAAGAGTTCAGAGAAGACTCAAATATTTCTCATGAATAATCTGATCATAAACTCACAATTCATCGGATCCCAACAAACACACCGCAAAAGAAGATTACATAGGATAGAACTCCAAGAACATCGAGGAGAACATGGTATTGAAGATCAAAGAGAGAGAAGAAGCCATCTAGCTACTAGCTATGGACCCGTAGGTTTGTGGTAAACTACTCACACATCATCGGAAGGGCAGCAAGGTTGATGTAGAAGCCCTCCGTGATCGATTCCCCCTCTGGCAGATTACCGAAAAAGGCCACGAGATGGGATCACGGAAGAACAGAGGCTTGCGGCGGCGGAAAGGTTTTCTTTTCTATCTCTCTGATGGTTTTGGAATATTTGTGAATTTATAGCGAAGGAATTAGGTCAAGATGTGCCATGAGGGGCCCACAAGCCTGGGGGGCACGGCCACACCCCTGGGGCGCGCCCTCCAGGCTTGCCGCCTCCTCGTGGCTCTTTTGGTCTTCTCCCGAAGCTTCCTGGGTCTCTTCTGGTCCAGAAAAAATTAATCCAAAGTTTTTTTCTTGTTTGGACACTTTTTGATAATGATTTTCTGAAAAGGCAAAAACAAGCAGAAAACAGCAACTGGCACTTTGCACTGGGTTAATAGGTTAGTCCCAAAAAATTATATATAATGGCGTATAATTGCATATAAAACATCCAAGATTGATACTATAATAGCATGGAACAATCAAAAATTATAGATACGTTGGAGACGTATCAAGCATCCCCAAGCTTAATTCCTGCTCGTCCTCGAGTAGGTAAATGATAAAAACAGAATTTTTGATGTGGAATGCTACCTATCATGTTTCATCATGTAATCTTTCTCTTACGGTATGAATAATAAGATTCGAATGATTCAAAGCAATAGTCTATAATTTGATATAAAGACAACAATACTCAGGCATACTAATAAACAATCATGTCTTTCAAAATAAAAATGCTAAAGAACATTATCCCTACAAAATCATACAATCCTGTCATGCTCCATTTTCTTAACACAAAGTATTTATCATGCACTACCCCGATGACAAGCCGAGCAATTGGTTCATACTTTTTAACGCGCTTCAGCTTTTTCAACTCCCACACAATACATGAGCGCAAGCCATGGATATAGCACTATGGGTGGAATAGAGTGTGGTGGTAGAGATAAATAAGAGAAGTCAAAAATAAGAAGATAGTCTCACATCAACGAGGCTAATCAACGGGCTATGGAGATGCCCATCAATTGATGTCAATGCGAGGAGTAGGGATTGCCATGCAACGGATGCACTAAGAGCTATAAGTGTATGAAAGCTCAACATGAAAACTAAGTGGGTGTGCATCCAACTTGCTTGCTCATGAAGACCTCGGGCATTTGAGGAAGCCCATCATCGGAATATACAAGCCAAGTTCTATAATGAAAAATTCCCACTAGTATATGAAAGTGACAAAATAGGAGACTCTCTATATGAAAAATATGGTGCTACTCTGAAGCACACGTGTGGAAAAAGGATAGTAACATTGCCCCTTCTCTCTTTTTCTCTCATTTTTTTCGTGGGCTCTTTTTGGCCTCTCTCTTTTTTTTTGTCCGGAGTCTCATCCCGACTTGTGGGGGAATCATGGTCTCCATCATCCTTTCCTCACTAGGACAATGCTCTAATAATGATGATCATCACACTTTTATTTACTTACAACTCAATATTACAACTCGATACTAGAACAAAAATATGACTCTATATGAATGCCTCTGGAAGTGTACCAGGATGTGCAATGATGCTAGCGTAACATGTATAAAAATGATGAACGGTGGCTGAGCCACAAATACTATGTCAGCTATATAATCATGCAAAGCAGTATGACAATGACGATGTGTGTCATAAAAACGGAACGGTGGAAGTTGCATGGCAATATATCTCGGAATGGCTATGGAAATGCCCTGATAGGTAGGTATGGTGGCTGTTTTGAGGAAGATATAAAGAGGCTTATTGTGATAGAGCGTATCATATGACGGGGTTTGGATGCACCGGCGAAGTTTGCACCAACTCTAGATGTGAGAAAGGGCAATGCACGGTACCGAAGAGGCTAGCAAATTGCGGAAGGGTGAGAGTGCGTATAATCCATGGACTCACACTAGTCATAAAGAACTCACATACTTATTGCGAAAGTTTATTAGCCCTCGAAGCAAAGTACTACTACGCATGCCCCTAGAGGGATAGATTGGTAGGACAAGGTCCATCGCTCATCCCCGACCGCCACTCATAAGGTAGACAATCAACAATAGATCATGCTCCAACTTCTTAGCATAACAACAGATCATACGTGCATGCTTCGGGAATCACAAACCTTAACACCAATATTCTTACTAAACCACAATCATCTACTAATACCTCCCACATATTACCATCTTATCATATTCAGTGATCTACATGAAAGTTTTTATTATATCCCTCTTGAATACCTATCATATCAGGACCAAATTCATAACCCGTGCATATTGCCATTGCTATTCATTAGACTCTCAAAAAGATATAAGTGAAGCGTGAGAGTGCAACTATTTGTTTAAAATATAACCACCGCCGTGCTCTAAAAGATATAAGTGAAGCACTAGAGCAACTGCCTAGCTCAAAAGATATAAGTGAAGCACATAGAGTATTCTAACAAATCACGAATAATGTGTGTCCCTCTCAAAAAGCTGTGTTCAGCAAAGATTATTGTGACAAACTAAAAAGCAAACAAAAGCAAACAAACTATATCACAAGACGCTCCAAGTAAAACACATATCATGTGATGAATAAAAATATAGCTCCAAGTGAGTTACCGATAGATTCTAGATGAAAGAGGGGATGCCTTCCAGGGCATCCCCAAGCTTAGACGCTTGAGTCTTCCTTGAATATTAACTTGGGGTTCCTTGGGCATCCCCAAGCTTAGGCTCTTGCCGCTCCTTATTCCTTTGTCCATCGTAGTCTCACCCAAAACTTGAAAACTTCAACACACAAAACTCAACAGAAACATCGTGAGATCCGTTAGTATAACAAACAAATTTTAAACTTTAGGTACTGTTGTAAATTGATTCATATTTAATATTGGCAAAATTATACTGTACTCCAACTTCTCCATGACTCATACCCCCCGATACGATCCATAGATTCATCAAAATAAGCAAACTATGCAACAAAAACAGAATCTGTCTAAAACAGAACAGTCTGTAAAGATCTATTTAAAATCCATACTTATGTAACTCCAAAATTTCTGAAAAATAATAAAAACGTAAAAAATTCATATACCAATACTGTGTAAAAATTTCAGATTTTTCTAACGCTCCAGTACAGAATTAAAATTCCATCACTGGACGCAAAACTTTCTGTTTTCCAAACAGCATCAATTATACTATCATCCAAATCATCCCAAAGGCATTACTTGGCACAAACACTAATTAAAACATAAAAATACAATCATAACAGAAGCTATAATTGTGAAAAAACTCAAGAACATAAGGTAAAAGCAAAATTTTATTTTATTCATTGGGTTGCCTCCCAACAAGCGCTATTGTTTTATGCCCCTAGCTAGGAATAATGCATAGTTTCAAGTGTTGTCATCCTTCATTCCCAAGTCCTTTTTGATTAAATCTTCCAAAACTTTTCTCATTAATTCTCTACTCTCATGCTCTTATTTTCTAGTGGGTGAGCTTAGGTAATTGAAGGGGCTTTGACAAGTAACCTTAACATTCATAGCTTCAAACTCAGGATCATCACCATAAATGTCTCATATAAAACATGTATCTCATCATCAATAGGATCTCTAGCCGTACCCTCGAACCATTCTTCACTAAATCCCTCATCAATTCCTTTAGTTACCCACTCAAATTTATCACAACCATGGTGGTACATAGTTTTAATTATTTCGGCGTATGGAACTCTCCTCCTAATATTTTTACCATAAGCAAAGTAATCTTTAGATTCCAACCTACGAATAGTATCTTTATCATGAAGAATCTCCTCTATAGGAGGATGCTCAAAATTAATTTTATAAAAGGAAGAAATATCCCTAGCTTATCGGATTATATAATCAAATTCATGCCTAAGGATTATAGTGGCAATTTTCTTAGCCCTAGGATCATAAATGTTGGGAAGTTCATAAAATATCTTTGGTAAGGCGGGGTGGATATGTAAAAAATTTCTTTCTAATTTAACCACAAGCATTGCAATAGCATCCACATAACAATTTGTTTTATCAAGAATAGATCCATTAATTATTGGTATAACTCCCGCACAATTAAAGAACTCCTGAATAATGTTTTTCCCAATAATATTACCACTTCCCACATGATAAACTTTAGTTTTTAAATTAGCGGGAGAGTGAGTCTCCGGAGGGTCATGACTAAGATTAAAAGAGTGTGTTTTATCCCCAAGTGATTCACTACCACTATCCTCACTAGCACTTTCAATCACAACTTTCTCAAATTTAGACATGATAACAATTTCAAGCAAAGCAAGCAAACAAGCAAATAAAAATATTTTTGTGTTTTTGTAAAAAAAATTAGAAGTGGGGGAGATGAAAACGAGAGGCAAAGGCAAATAAAATAAATGCAAGTGGTTGATAGTTTGTACGAAGGTACTTGGTAATTTTGATGATGTCTCCCCGGCAACGGCGCCAGAAATTCTTCCTGCTACTTGTAGTCTGCGTTGGTATTTCCCCGAAGAGGAGAGGATGATGCAGTACAGTAGAGATGAGTATTTCCCTCAGTTAAGAACCAAGGTTATCAATCCAGTAGGAGAACCAAGCAAAATTCCGTTAAACGCACCTGTACACAAAAGAGCAAACACTTGCACCCAACGCAAATAAGAGGGTTGTCAATCCTCTTAGCGGTTATTTGCAAGGATTAAATCTTATAGAGATAAATAGATAAACTAAAATACTAATTAAAATAAAATTAAATAAATTGCAGCAAGGTATTTTTAGGTTTTTAATATATGATAAAGTAGACCGGGGGCCATAGTTTTCACTAGAGGCATCTCTCTCGAACACATAGCATACGGTGGGTAAACAAATTACTGTTGGGCAATTGATAGAAAAGCAAATAATTATAACGGATTCATGGCAATGATCATGTATATAGGCATCACGTCCGAGACAAGTAGACTGACTCTTGCCTGCATCTACTACTATTACTCCACCCATCGACCGCTATCCAGCATGCATCTAGCGTATTAAGTATGAAACAGAGTAACGCCTTAAGCAAGACGACATGATGTAGACAAAGTAAACTCAAGCAATATGATTAAACCCCATCTTTTTATCCTTAATGGAAACAATACAAATACGTGTCATGTCCCCTTCTGTCACTGGGATTGAGCACCGCAAGATTGAACCCATCACAAAGCACCTCTCCCATTGCAAGAAAAATCAATCTAGTAGCCCAAACCAAATCGATAGATCGAAGAGAAATGCAAAGCTATAATAATGATGCATAAAAGAGTTTAGAGAAGACTCAAATATTTCTCATGAATAATCTGATCATAAACTCACAATTCATCGGATCCCAGCAAACACACCGCAAAAGAAGATTACATCGGATAGAACTCCAAGAACATTGAGGAGAACATGGTATTGAAGATCAAAGAGAAAGAAGAAGCCATCTAGCTACTAGCTATGGACCCGTAGGTCTGTGTTAAACTACTCACACGTCATCGGAAGGGTAGCAAGGTTGATGTAGAAGCCCTCCGTGATCGATTCCCCCTCTGGCAGATTACCGGAAAAGGCCTCCAGATGGGATTGCGGAAGAACAGAGGCTTGCGGCAGCGGAAAGGTTTTCTCTTCTGTCTCTCTATTGGTTTGGGAATATTTGTGAATTTATAGCGAAGAAATTAGGTCAAGATGTGCCACGAAGGGCCCACAAGCCTGGGGGGCGCGGCCACCCCCTGGGGCGCGCCCTCCAGGCTTGCCGCCTCCTCGTTGCTCTTCTGGTCTTCTCCCGAAGCTTCATGGGTCTCTTCTGGTCCAGAAAAAATTAATCCAAAGTTTTTTTCTCGTTTGGACACTTTTTGATAATGATTTTCTGAAAAGGCAAAAAAAGCAGAAAATAGCAACTGGCACTAGGCACTGGGTTAATAGGTTAGTCCCAAGAAATGATATATAATGGCATATAATTGCATATGAAACATCCAAGATTGATACTATAATAGCATGGAACAATCAAAAATTATAGATACGTTGGAGACGTATCAACCGTTAGGTGCTATGTTGGGGACGCGAGGCTTTGGGTAAAAGATATGTACCACCGGTCCTGGCGCCCTCTTGTCACCTTGACACGTCCCAGGGACGGATGTCATTAAAGCTAATCCTGGCGTGGCATGCTGACACGTGCCTTGGCCAGCTGCGTTGACTGCCCGCCTGCTCGACACCTATCATGCGTGCTTATCTAGCCGATGATGAGGTGGAGCAGTAACGAGACAGAATGAGCTTGCCGGTCCGTTGCTTGCCGGCAAGGAGCTTGCCGGCAACCAGAGTCTTGGTCTTCACCTTGCCGGTACGAAGCTTGCCGGCAAGGGCGGTCTTGATCTTCAGTACGAGAATAGTACTTCCCGATGACCTGCCTTGAGGTCTTCTTCACGATCTTGTTTATTCCAAGTCTTGAGTCATAGTTATCCTCCGTCAAGCCCTTGCCGTCAAGGAGGCTACAACTACCTGTGCACAAGTCAGGGTACAAGGGCACCCATGCTTTAGTACACCAATAGCTAGACGTGGTGTTCTGCACAAAATCAAATGATGGTATAGAAAGGCGTGGCAAAAATTGCTCCAAAATGATACAATTCGATCCTCATGTCGGTTTCTTGAAAACCAACACAAGTCTCGGGGGCTACTATGTATTCGCGTTTCTTCAGTTTAAGGCAGTTCCCGGATCAGCACAATTTGATCTTCACATCAGTTTTTTTGAAACCGATGCGAGTCTTGGGGGCTACAAGATACATCATTAAATCTATTCCCCTAAACTTTTTGGCATTAACATTGGGACAACATGTCGACCCTCAAGTCAATTTTCTAACTAACTTAAGGCTCAGGGGCTACTGTAAACTGTGGTTTCTTTAAAAAGGGCCCGATGTACAGTTCATCTTATGTCTCTGCTGAAACAACACCTCGGAGGAAGATAACACCCTAAGCTATGCATTCACTACTCAAATGGTGTCCTCGGATATTAGAAAACCAAGGTACACCTTGAGGGCTACTGGGTATATTGGCATACTTAGAATGAAACGAGGTGCGAATAAGATAAAATGATCGTACCTCCATGCCTTTGGTGAAGCTGAGGAACATCGCCATCACCCCGACCTCAAGAGACCAGAATCGGCTCAAGGCGGCGTGGAGGTTGGCGCGCTGGTCGAGTTGGAGGGCCGAGCTTGTCAAAGCCACTTCCACCTCCTGGCGGCGCTCCGCCAGCTGGGCCTCAAAAATGGTCGAGGCCTGCTCCGACGAGTCAGGCGCACCATCATCGGTAGTCATAGAAGGACCGATGGTTGGCTGAGCGTGCGGTTCTGCAACCACATGTTCAGGGGAGGCCGAGGTGGTCTCCGGCCTCTCTTCAAAAACCGGAGAGTGATCTCTTCGGTCAGCATCCTTGTCGCCCCTCCCCGGCTGAGGCATCAACCTCGGCCATGGGAGCATCGGCCCCACCCTCAACATTGGATGTTGACGGCGGGGGATTTAGTTCGCCTTCCTCTGTCACGGTTTGGACGAGGAGGGACGTGATACATCTCCAACGTACCTATAATTTTTTATTGTTTCATGCTATTATATTATCAATCTTGTATGCTTTATATGCAATTTTATATCATTCTTGGGAACTAACCTATTAACCCAGAGCCCAGTGCCAGTTGTCGTTTTTTGCCTGTTTTTGGTTTTATAGAAAATCCCTACCAAACGAAGTTCAAACACGATGAAACTTTTTGACGATTTTTTCTGGACCAAAAGAGACCCTAGAAGCTTTGGGGAGAGACCAGATGATGCATGAGGAAGCAACAAGGCAGGAGGGCGCGCCCTGCCCCCTTGTGGGCCCCCTGCTGCTCCGATTGACCTAATTCCTGGCCTATAAATTCACATATATTGCAAAACCCCCAGAGTGAGACCCAAAACAATTACACCGCCGCCGCAAGCCTCTGTTCTTCCGCGATCCCATCTGGAGGTCGTTTCCGGTACTCTGCCGGAGGGGGAATCGATCACGGAGGGCCTCTACATCAACCTTGTTGCCTCTCTGATGATGCGTGAGTAGTTCCCACAAGACCTACGGGTCCATAGCAGTAGCTAGATGGCTTTTTCTCTCCTTTTGATATTCAATACAATGTTCTCTTCGGAGATTGATTCGATGTAATCTTTTTGCGGTGCGTTTGTTGGGATCCGATGAATTGTGGGTTTATGATCAGATTATTAATTGAAAGTAATTGAGTCTTTTTTGAAATTTATTATGTGTGATTTCTATAGCTTTGTATTTCTCTCCGATCTAACCATTTAGTTTGGCCAACTAGATTGATTTATCTTCAGTGGGAGAGGTGCTTTGTGGTAGGTTCAATCTTGTGGTGTCCTCACCTCATGACAGAAGGGGTAGCGAGGCACGTATTTGTATTTTTTCTACTGAGGGTAAAACAACAGGGTTCGATCATATTGATTGGTCTTACTTTGTCTACATTATGCCATCATGCTCCAAGCATTACTCTGTTTGTTATGAACTTAATACCTTAAGATGCATGCTGGATAGCGGTCGAGGGGTGGAGTAATGGTAGTAGGCGCCGGTAAGTTTAACGGTCTACTTGTCACGGACATAATGCCTATGTACTAATCATGCCATGAATAATAACTATGCGCTTTTCTATCAATTGTCCAACAGTAATTTAATACACCGTTGCCATGTTCTTGTGAGAGATGCCTCTAGTGAAAGCTTTGGCCCCCGGGTTCATTCACATCATATTACTAAAACACTAAATACCTTGCTGCAATTTATTTACTTTTATTTAGTTCTGCAATTTATATATCTACCACTATCAGAATTAATCCTTGCAATTAACGTGTACAAGGGGATTGACAACCCACCTGCCCGCACTGGATGCAAGTATTTGTTTGTGTGTGTGCAAGTACTATTGATAGTTGTTTGCGTGAATCTCCTACTGGTTTGATAAACCTTGGTTCTTAACCGAGGGAAATACTTTCTGCTACTATACTACATCACCCTTATTCTTCGGGGAAATCCCAACGCCTATCACAAGTAGCAGAAGAATTTCTGGCACCATTGTCGGGGAGACTTCATCAAACAAACAAAGGTCCCTTCACACACATTTATCATTTACTTGTTCTACTTTTTATTTGCTTTTATTTTCCCTTATTAGTTTCGTCAAAAAAATAAATAAAAAATACCAAAAATACCTTGTGTTCTTTTTGCTTGAATCTTTATCATGAACGTTACTCCTCCTACTCTCCCACTCCCTTGGGAGGTTTCTGAGGTATTAACTTTTAAACAGTTACATAATGAATCTGCAGTAGGTGCGTGGCTTAGAATACTGGAAATTTATGAGAAGGGCACTCCTTAGTTGCATGTTAAAGTCCCGCTTCAAAGCTTTTACGTTGGACTATACATTCGTCATAGACGTATCCTCGACTTGATATTTAAAGGGGATTTCGTTAATAATAATGTTTTCGATTCCTTTGAAATGTTAAAAGATATATTAGGGAAACCAAGAACATCAACTAGTAAACCCCCAAATATAGACCTTGGAAAGTTTGAGCAGGAATCCTTTGGACGTTTCGTTCGGATGATGAATGAGATTAAAGGGAGTAAATTGAGTGAGTGTCCTACTGGTGACACTCCTATGTCTCTTGGGAAGACAAGTGACAAGGGTACTAAGGATGATAGCATTTGAAACTATGCATTATGCCTAGCTAGGGGCAATAAAACAATAGCGCTTGTTGGAAGGCAACCCAATAGTTATCTTTATGCTTTCATTTTTATTTTCTTGAGTCAACATGGTTATTGCTACTATAATGATTATGTTTGTATCTTTTAATTAGTCTTTGTGCCAAGTAAAGCCTTTGGGATGATTTGAATGATAGTAGAATTGATGCTGTGCAGAAACAACAATGTTTGCGCCCAGTGCTAGAATTTTAATTCTGTACTGGAATGTGATCCATTCCTGAAATTTTTACAAAGTATTGGGACAAAAATTGTTTATGTTTTCCTAATTTTTCAGAATTTTTAGAATTACAGAATTATGGATAAAAATGCTATCATTGTGTACTGTCCTTTTTAGACAGATTCTGTTTTTATTGCATACTGTGCTTATTTTTATGATACTATGGATTATATCGGGGGGTATAAGTCATGGAGAAGTTATAATACAGTAGATATTATGCAAGGGCAATTATGAATCTATTTATAACAGTACCTAAAGTGGATGATTGATTTATTACACTAACGGATGTCACAAAGTTTCTATTGAGTTTTGTGTGCTGAAGTTTTCAAGTTTTGGGTGAGATCACGATGGATGAAGGAATAAGGAGCAGCAAGACCCTAAGCTTGGGGATGCCAATGGCACCCCAAGGTAATATTAAAGGAAGACCCAAGCGTCTAAGCTTGGGGATGCCCCGGATGGCATCCCCTCTTTTGTCTCCAATCTATCGGTAATATTACTCGGAGCTATATTTTTATTCATCAAATGATATGAGTTTTGCTTGGAGCATCGTCTGCTATAGTTTTCTTTCTTTTTTTTAGTTTGCCACAATCATTGTTTGTTGGACACACATTTTGAGAGAGACATGTATTCATCATGATCTGTTAGAATGCTCTTTATGCTTCACTTATCTTTTGAGTTAAGGCAGTTGCTCATGTGCTTCACTTATATCTTTAGAGCACGGCGGTAGTTTTTTTTTAAAAGGAGGATTACCCCCGCCTCTGCATCAGAGTGATGCATACAGCCCCTTTATTAAGCAAAGTGACCAAAAAGTCTGTGATCCAGAACAAGCTCGCTCAGAGTTGAAGAAAAATAAAAAAGTATAATATGCCACAACCGGCAAAATAGAACGAGATGATATCCCTTTATTAAGCAAAGTGACCAAAAAGTCTGTGATCCAAACCGGTTGTGGATATCCCGAGCTACCATCTCCCATCGGGCAGACCCAGTAACCGAAGGCTCCCTGGCTTCCACAGGAGTGAGTAACGACCTCATACGGATCCAAGCAGTGGCCCTGTAGGTAACCTGCAAAAAATTTATACAAGTTTGTCTGTTAAAAACCATGCCATTTCTACAGTTCCATATAGCCCAAAGTAATGCACATACTCCTATCCGAATATGTCTCACAATATTTGTGTCCACTCCATTTAGCCACGTCCCAAATAAGGTGTGAATACTATTTGGAGGGGTGATATTAAAGGCTATATGAACTGAGTGCCATAATAGTTTGGCCAGCGGACAATCGAGAAAGAGGTGTTTGATGGTTTCATCGTGATTACAAAAGCTACATCTTTGACTACCCTCTTAGTTACGTTTTGCCAAGTTTTCCTTAGTCAGAACCACCTCCTTGTGAACAAACCACATGAAGACTTTGATTCTTAACGGGACTTTGATCTTCCAAATATGAATCGATTTCAGAATCGGACCGGAATCAATTAGGTCCAAATACATAGATTTCACCGAGAAAATGTCATTCATAGTACTTACAATCTAGAGCCATAGTTTTAGCTCCAGCTGCTGCCCCCTCTGCTGCTCCATCAGCTGCTCCAGTTGTTGCCACTCCTCCACCAGTCCCGCGGACTTCTTCAGAGGCATTTGCATATGCTCTTATCTCTACTCCGACATCGACGCACACCGGCGCTGCCAGCCAGAGGACTTCATCGCCAATAGCTGCCGGAGATCAAGCCTAGAGCGACGTTTAGCTCTATACTTATTTGACCTTTTTGGTACTTGTTGCCAAAGGGGGATAATTTGTATAGATCATTAGGCTTCTCGAGAGAGAGTGTTTTGCCTTTTGTTCGTTTGGTCCTTCTTGAGATACTTGCACTTTGAGTTACTTTTTGCTTGATGCATGTATGAGACTACTTTATTGTGTGCTTGATCATACCATACCTTAATGCTATGCTTGCTTGGATATCCATTCATATGCTCTTGTATGATCATTCACCTGTTTGTTTGGTGATGAGTGCTAATTGATATGCAATCATATCATTTTGAACGCTCCACCAAGATGTATGTGACATGGAAGAGTAACCCATGATCCTAATTGATTGTGCATTTGCATTCAAACGCAAATCTTTAATAATGCACAAATTTAGGGGGAGCTCTTAATTATCACATACTTCTCAAAGCGACAATGTATTTCATTGATTATATCTTTTGTCGAAGCTTTGATCTATATATATGTTGTCATCAATTACCAAAAAGGGGGAGATTGAAAGTGCATCTAATCCCCGGGTGGTTTTTGTAATCAATAACAACATACACATCACTGATCTAATTCTTATTGCTAGTAAATTTCAGAAAAGATCAATGATTGGCATGGCAAGGACTAATGGATGTGGACCCCTCAAAATGTCAAGAACAAGTTTGGCATCCACAAGACTCTTCATTTTCATTTTAGTGATCCAAGATCACATTGAGTCCCTTAGGAAAGCCAATACTATTAAAAGGGGATGAGGTATTGTTGATGAGGTTGTTTCTCAAAGTGCTTAGTGGTATTGCTCCAAAACCCTCAGCAACTTTCCCACAAACACATATGTCCAAACCCTAATTCATCATTTCGGTCCCACCGATATCACCGACTCTGGACCCACCGAGATGATCATTCCATTGCCACAGCCAAAACCCTAACAAATCAGATCCACCGAAATGGTTCTCGGTCTCACCGAGATGGCCTTGCGAACTCTCAGTTATCGGTTGCAATTACTTCGGTCTAACCGAGTTCTTTCAATCGGTCTCACTAAGATGGTCTGCCAACTCTTTGTTGCCTTATTGCTTTACTTCGGTCTCACCGAGATAATGCAATCGGTGCCACCGAGAAGAGGATTTACCTTACCATTGCACTTCGGTTGCTCCGAGTTGTTCCCGTTCGGTCCCACCAAAAATCTCAACGTTCATATCTTTTACACAGATCGGTCTCACCGAGATGGGTCAAAAGTGTGTAACAGTTGGATTTTGGGTGAAGGGTATATATACCCCTCCACCCACCTCTTACCAAGTAAGAGAGCCATCAGAACATGCCTACACTTCCACCATACATTTTCTGAGAGAGAACCACCTACTCATGTGTTGAGATCAAGAGATTCCAATCCAACCATTTGAATCTTGATTTCTAGCCTCTTCAAGTTGCTTTCCACTCCAATCCTTCTCCTACCCAAGCCAAATCTATGAGAGAGAGATTGAGTGTTGAAGAGACTATCATTTGAAGCACAAGAGTATGGAGTTCATCTTCAACACACCATTTATTACCTTTTGGAGAGTGGTGTCTCCTAGATTGGTTAGGTGTCACTTGGGAGCCTCCAAGATCATGTGGAGTTGAACCAAGGAGTTTGTAAGGGCAAGGAGATCGCTTACTTCGTGAAGATCTACCCCAAGTGAGGCTAGTCCTTCGTGGACGGAAGCCATGGTGGAATAGGCAAGGTTGCTTCTTCGTGGACCCTTCGTGGGTGGAGCCCTCCGTGGACTCGCACAACCGTTACCCTCCGTGGGTTGAAGCCTCCATCAACGTGGACGTACGATAGCACCACCTATCGGAACCATGCCAAAAATCATCGTGTCTTCATTGCATTTGAAATCTCCAAACCCCTCCTTTACTTACATGTGCAATGTTTTACTTCCGCTGCTACACTCTTAGAATTGCATGTGTAGGGTGATACTTGACTTGGTGGACTTGCTAAAATCTGCCCACAACTAAAATTGGGAAAATGATAGATTTTTATTTGGTCAAGTAGTCTAATCACCCCCCTCTAGACATACTTTCGATCCTACAAGTGGTATCAGAGCTTTGGTCTCCATTGCATTGGTTTCACAACCTAGGAGAGTATGGCGTCTAGTGAGGGAAATTACCACCGTAGAGGTCCATATTTTGATGGTACAGACTTTGCTAGTTGGAAGCATAAGATGAAAATGCATATTCTTGGTCATAACCCCGCCCTTTGGGCTGTTGTTCGTGTTGGCTTGCAAGGTGAATTCTTTGAGGATGGTAAGGAACCGGATCGTGAAGCAACCGCGGAAGAATTGAAGATGTTGCAATACAATGCTCAAGCTTGTGACATTCCCTTCAACGGTTTGTGCCCCGGGGAGTTTAACAAGATCAGCTGCCTCAAGAATGCAAAGGAAATTTGGGATACTTTGGTTGATATGCACGAGGGTACCGAGTCCGTCAAGGAATCCAAGTTGGATGTGCTTCAAAGTCAACTTGACAAGTTCAAGATGAAGGATGGTGAAGGAGTCGCCGAAATGTACTCTAGGCTTGCTCTCATCACAAATGAGATTGCCGGCTTAGGAAGTGAAGAGATGACCGACAAATTCATCATCAAGAAGATTCTTAGAGCCTTGGATGGAAAATATGATACCGTGTGCACATTGATCCAAATGATGCCCAATTACAAAGATCTCAAGCTCACGGAAGTCATTGGAAGGATTGTTGCTCATGAGATGTCACTCAAGGACAAGGAGAAGCTACGCAACAAATCAAGTGGTGCTTACAAAGCCTCAACCGATGCTCCCACAACTTCAAGCGACAAGCTAGTATCCAATGAATAGATAAGCCTAATGGTGAAAAGATTCAACAAGTTTTACAAGAACAAAGGAAAAGAGAGAAGCTCTAGCTCAAGGCATTATGATAGAAGATCATCAAGTCATGACCGTAATTGCTATAATTGTGGAAGACCCGGACACTACTCCAATGAGTGTACAGCACCTCATAAGAAAAGAGACGAATCACCAAGAGGAAGACATAGAAGGGATGAATCACCTCACAAGGAGAGAAGGAGTAGGGACAATCGTTATGAACGAAGACCTTCTCGGAGAAGCAAGGATTCGGAGAGGAAGGACAAGTCATCCAAGAGATACACTAGAAGAAGACATCAAGCTCATGTTGGTGAATGGATTTCCGGCTCCGACTCCGACAACCAATCTGAGAGAAGTTATCACTCCGACTCCGACTGTAGTCAAGATGAAGGTGTTGCTAGACTTGCTCTCGTATCCTCCAACTCCTATGATCTATTTGATTCACCAAATGAAGGAATTGGAAGATGCTTCATGGCAAAAGGCCCCAAGGTATCACACCCCGAATACTTTGACTTTAATAGTGATGAGGATGATTTGCTTGGTGATGATGATTTACTTGTTGATAAGACTAGTGATGTGAGCTATAATGAACATGCTAGTAATCATGATAATCAGGAGGAAATGAATGACAATGCTATGAAGGAGATTGAGCGTCTTACAAAAGAACAAAACACTCTTAAGTTAGCTCATGAAACAACTCAAGAGGATCATAGAGAGCTTCTAAGATCTCATGAGAAGCTACGCTTCGAGAAGCTAAATTTAGAGCAAGAGCAGGAGTTTCTAAAAGATATCAATGACGATCTTCAAAAGAAGAGTTATTCATATCTTGCCAAACGTTTACTCTTGTCTACCTTTATGCCACAAGTCAAATCTAAGCAAACTAGTAACAAGGGTAAAAAGGGTTCTACCTCTAGTAGTCACAATAACAATGCTAAATCCAATGTTGTTGCTTCTAGTAGTTCTATTGATTCCACTAATGATTCTCTTAGCCAAGTTGCACTTGAGCAAGAAAAAAATTATTGAAAGGAATTATAGAAAAGGGTGTCTACAAGAGCCTTGCCGGGAGTAAGCAATTTGAGGAAATTGTGCGCAAGCAAGGAAGGCACCGGAAGAACCAAGGTATTGGTTTTGAACGAAAGTTCAATACCAATGGAGTTGAGTAGGAGGAAGATCAATACCCCAAGACGAAGTTTGTTCCTCAACAAGAGAAGTATGATCCTACTACTTTCAAGGGGACACAAGCTCAAGATGATCTTCCACCTCAAGACCACAAGCTAAAAGGCAAGGACAAGCTTCAAGAAGAGATTGACTCATTTGAAGAACCACCTCAAGCTTTGGTCAAGTGGGTTCCAAAGGCCTCATCAAGTTCTACTTCATAAAGTGCTACTACAACTCCAAGGATTCCCATCAAGTTATGTGGGTCCCAAAGAAGAAGAACTAGAGAGTTCTTGAGGGTGACTTCGCCAAATAACTTCACTCATATTCATTTTGGCGAGAACTTGTGCAACCAACTTCAACATCTTGCACTAGTTCATGGAGTCACAAACCCTCTTGTTAGTAAGACAAGGGACAAGGTATTCAATGCATTCATGGACATCATAATGTGTGCATTTCACTTTATGTCTATGGATATCTTTGTATGTTCCTTGTGGGACTAACCCATGTAGGTATTGAAAGTGCAAAACTCCAAGGATTGCTCCCAACTATTGATGGACTACATCAACATTGAGCATCCACATCTACAACATCTACATGAAGTCATCATTGACAAAACCCAAGGTTAGTTCATCCCTCTTTGGGGGGATATCACATCTAGGGGAGCTTTACTCTAAGACTTGAGTCAAAGCAACTCTAATGGTGTGAACACATTAATGCGTTATGTAAAAGTGATAACCCCACTTGTGCTTAAACGATGAGTATGACCTACGATCAAATGTTCTCATTTGGCTCCTAAGTCAATATACTCATATATAGATGACTATGTCATCGCCCATTGCTTGATAGATGCTAGAATTGGTTGTGCATGTTTGACACATATTTCATTTGCTATCTTATTGTGTGAGCATGTTGGTATGCATTTTTCCCATTCGAGGACATCCATTTGTAGTTTGATTGAGTTGATTTTATTTGGCCAAATGGATGTACAAGAATGCCTAAGCACCTTCTCTAGCTATCTATCTCGACTTGTCTAAATTCTTTCTTGCTATATCACAAAATTTGAACAAGTCTTTTTCGGACCCTCCGGGTGAGGCGCACTCGGAGTCACCGATCTGTCAAAGACTGAATTCCAAAACCTTCTAAATGTTTTTCGGCCTGACCAACCCACTCTCATTCGGTCTCACTGAAACCATTTGGATTGATCTGGCTTTTCATCTCGGTGCCACCGAACTGAACCTTCTCGGAGTCACCGATGTGTGGTACTGCTAGCAGTTACACATCTCGGTATCATCGATTCGTTTCACTCGGTCTCACCGACAGCTGATGGGTATATATATCCCGCGTGCTCGTACGGTTGAAATTTTCTCAATCGCTTCGTCGCCGCACCCCACAGCTATCGTCGCCCCAGTCTTCGGACAGTCGTTCTTCCGTCCAGCGCGCCCTCGCCGTTGGATTCCGTCGCCGTCAACGGAAATCTCACCCTCTGTTGCCGCTGTAGAGGATTTGCGCCAAGTTAGGGTAAAATCCGATCCCCTTGTGCTTCTACTTCTGATTCAATGCACTAGGGTTTTCGCCATGATTCTTGCCACAGTTTGCAAATACTCTATTCCCTATATGAATTCCGTAGATTAGATGTGAGTAAAATTTTAGGTTTAAGTTTCTGCCGAATACATCTCGGACCGACCGATGTGAAAATCTCGGAGTCACTGATCTGGCTTTTGGCCATTGCACTAGTACATCTCGGTGAAACCGAGTTGTACTGATCGGTGAGACCGAGATAACATTTCTGTGAAACCCTAGCATCTCGGAGAAACCGAACCACCTATCGGTCTTACCGAAGTTGTGTGCCAAGTTTCTGTTGAGTGCTTTGGTGTCACTGAAATTATCAACTCGGTGGATCCGATATGTCTTCTGTGAAAACCTGGAACTAAGATTTGAACTCAATTTTTTCAAAAAACAGCTGCATTTTGTGATGCTCATCCATTCCACTCTACCCCATCTACTTCACAGGTGCAAGTGTCAGTATGTCAGATGCCAGTGATAGCCAGAATAGGTCAGAGGAGCAGAATGTTGATCTCAGTGCAGGCTCTAGTCCTGAAGGAAGTTTCTATGAGGGAGAGAGAAGTTCTCCAGAATTGCCAAAGGCAGCCACCAGGGCCAGAAAGAAGAAAAATTCTGATGATGAGGATGAAGACTTTGTTGCAAAAGAAATCACCTCAAAGAAGAAAGCCACTGTTCAGAAGGAGTATGGCACTCAGAAAGAGAGAGGAGTCACAAGGAAGATCTCTGCCTCTGCTGCTGCTAAGAGAGGCATCTCTTTAGAGAATCCAGAAGGATCTCAACAGGCACCCATTCAAGCAAAACCAAAGGCTGCAGCAAAGAAAAGGGAAAGGAAGCAAACGGCTCATGTGATTTTCAGGCCAACATCTATGAGAAGAGATGATGCAACAGATGAGGAGGAGCAAGCAGCAAACCCACCTCCTCCCAAGCAACATAAACTTATGGGAGATGCTATCAAAACAGCTACCTCTTCCAAGGCCAAGCCTACAGTTGCTAAGAGAACCACAAGTAATATATCAGCAGGTGAGAAGAACAAGGCCCCAGTGCCTGAAAGAGTAGTAGAAGAGGATGATGCCCCAGCGCTTATGAAGCTAAGACCCAGATTGCCTGAACACAATGACACTCATCCAATAGCTGAAAACATGAAGAAGAGGAAAGATAAAGGTCTCAGGAAATGGAGAGAATCTGACCCCTACTCCATCAGAAGGAGGACTGCTGTAGACTATCGCTTCCACACCAAGGCAGCAGGATTTCTATGAGACAGCCTTGCTTGACAAGAAGCCAATAGTCAGTGATATGAAGTGGGTGGACTGGAAGTATATTGATCTTCATGAGTATAACTTCCCCCACGTTCATGAGGACTTTAAAACTATTGATGTTGACGAGTTCATTGGGAAGAAGCTGACTGCATGGAACGATGAGATGATCATGCAATTCTACTCGACTGCACATTTCTATCCCAATGGAAAGATTGTTTGGATGACCGAAGGAGTCAAGTACGAGTCTAGCGTGCTTGAGTGGGCCACATTGCTTGGTGTGCCCGAAGCTGATGAGAATGATATTGATGTGTATGCTAAGCCAAAGATGGACCACAATTCCATGGCTAACTTGTACACGGCGATTCCTGAGGAGGACAAGGAAACTCACAAGCTTGGATATGTTTATTATCTATTGACAGGACTTGCTACCTCCAACACCATCATGAGGCATACCTTGAAGCCCAAATCAGGTGATGATAGGATGATTCGAGGTCACTCCATTAACATGCTGCATCATATTGACCAACATGAGAAATTCAAAGTCATGGATCTTATAGTAGAAACTATCAAGAGGACAACTGCTGATCAGAAAAGCTCTTGCGGTTTTGCCCCTCATATTCATATGCTTATCAACTCAAAGGGAGCAAACAAGTCTTTTCTGCTGGATTGTGAGCATTTACCGCTTCGTCCTGAGTTTGAGGACAACACCATGATGATGGATTCATCCCATCCTACCTCAGCCGCAGCACAGGCAAGCACAGAGGCTGCTAGAACTTTAGGGCCTAGTGCTCCTTCAGCTCCAGTTCTAAAAACCAAGACTGACCAGATACAACATCTTCTTCGAGCCACTAAGAGGATTGAGCAGAGTTTGGCCAACTTAGTTGCAAACCAGAAGAGTCTTGAGAGGATTGTTGAGACTAAATTCTATGACCTGGACATCAAGCTGACAGAGATGCAAACCACAGTTGAGAGCCTAAAGAAGGAGGTGGATGAAGCAAAGAATTCTAGTAGTGATGTTGAGCAGCATCATAGTCTAGTACTTCCCACGACTACCCAGTTCCAGAGGATGCCCAGATCAGCTGTTGTACCAGTCACTTCCAGAGCCACAGTTTCAGCTCCAGCTGCTGCCCCCTCTGCTACTCCATCAGCTGCTCCAGTTGTTGCCACTCCTCCACCAGTCCCGCGGACTTCTTCAGAGGCATTTGCATATGCTCTTATCTCTACTCCGACATCGACGCACACCAGCGCTGCCAGCCAGAGGACTTCATCGCTAGGAGCTGCCGGAGATCAAGCCTAGAGCGACGTTTAGCTCTATACTTATTTGAACTTTTTGGTACTTGTTACCAAAGGGGGAGAATTTGTATAGATCATTAGGCTTCTCGAGAGAGTGTGTTTTGCCTTTTGTTCATTTGGTCCTTCTTGAGATACTTGCTCTTTGAGTTACTTTTTGCTTGATGCATGTATGAGACTACTTTATTGTGTGCTTGATCATATCGTACCTTAATGCTATGCTTGCTTGGATATCCATTCATATGCTCTTGTATGAGCATTCACCTGTTTGTTTGGTGATGAGTGCTAATTACTATGCAATGATATCATTTTGAACGCTCCACCAAGATGTATGTGACATGGAAGAGTAACCCATGATCCTAATCGATTGTGCATTTGCATTCAAACTCAAATCTTTAATAATGCACAAATTTAGGGGGAGCTCTTAATTATCACATACTTCTCAAAGTGACAATGTATTTCATTGATTATATCTTTTGTCGAAGCTTTGATCTATATATATGTTGTCATCAATTACCAAAAAGGGGGAGATTGAAAGTGCATCTAATCCCCGGGTGGTTTTGGTAATCAATAACAACATACAAATCATTGATCTAATTCTTATTGCTAGTAAATTTCAGAAAAGATCAATGATTGGCATGGCAAGGACTAATGGATGTGGACCCCTCAAAATGTCAAGAACAAGTTTGGCATCCACAAGACTCTTCATTTTCATTTTAGTGATCCAAGATCACATTGAGTCCCTTAGGAAAGCCAATACTATTAAAAGGGGATGAGGTATTGTTGATGAGGTTGTTGCTCAAAGTGCTTAGTGGTATTGCTCCAAAACCCTTAGTCACTTTCCCACAAACACATCTGTCCAAACCCTAATTCATCATTTCGGTCCCACCGATATCACCTACTCCAGACCCATCGAGATGATCATTCCATTGCCATAGCCAAAACCCTAACAAATCGGATCCACCAAAATGGTTCTCGGTCTCACCGAGATGGCCCTGCCAACTCTCAGTTATCGGTTGCAATTACTTCGGTCTAACCAAGTTCTTTCAATCAGTCTCACCGAGATGGTCTGCCAACTCTCTGTTGCCTTATTGCTTTACTTCGGTCTCACCGAGATAATGCAATCAGTGCCACCGAGAAGAGGTTTTGCCTTACCATTGCACTTCGGTTGCTCCGAGTTGTTCCCGTTCGGTCCCACCAAAAATCTCAATGTTCATATCTTTTACACAGATCGGTCTCACCGAGATTTATGATCGGTGCCACCGAGATGGGTCAAAAGTGTGTAACGGTTGGATTTTGGGTGAAGGCAATATATACCCCTCCACCCACCTCTTACCAAGTAAGAGAGCCATCAGAACGTGCCAACACTTCCACCATACATTTTCTAAGAGAGAACCACCTACTCATGTGCTGAGATCAAGAGATTCCAATCCAACCATTTGAATCTTGATTTCTAGCCTCTTCAAGTTGCTTTCCACTCCAATCCTTCTCCTACCCAAGCCAAATCGGTGAGAGAGAGATTAAGTGTTGAGGAGACTATCATTTGAAGCACAAGAGCAAGGAGTCCATCATCAATACACCATTTATTACCTTTTGGAGAGTGGTGTCTCCTAAATTGGTTAGGTGTCACTTGGGAGCCTCCAAGATCATGTGGAGTTGAACCAAGGAGTTTGTAAGGGCAAGGAGATCGCCTACTTCATGAAGATCTACCCCGAGTGAGGCTAGTCCTTCGTGGACGGAAGCCATGGTGGAATAGGCAAGGTTGCTTCTTCGTGGACCCTTCGTGGGTGGAGCCCTCCGTGGACTCACGCAACCATTACCCTCCGTGGGTTGAAGCCTCCATCAACGTGGACGTACGATAGCACCACCTATCGGAACCACACCAAAAATCATCTGGTCTTCATTGCGTTTGAAATCTCCAAACCCCTCCTTTACTTACATGTGCAATGTTTTACTTTCCGCTGCTACACTCTTAGAATTGCATGTGTAGGGTGATACTTGACTTGGTGTACTTGCTGAAATCTGGCCACAACTAAAATTGGGAAAATGATAGATTTTTATTTGGTCAATTAGTCTAATCACCCCCCCCCTCTAGAGATACTTTCAATCCTACTGTTGCACCACGCTATGTGCAATCCGCGTCAGTCGGTTTGTCCCAACTTTAGTAAAAAAAATTAAAGCTCACATTAAGCAGACAAATTGGACGGAACTGCTCAATGCGCCTCCTTCTTTGGCAACAACGTTATCTTCCCAATGTTTAGGTGGAATAGCTGCAGATGGCCACTAAACAAGTCATGGAACATCGGTACTAGATCGCCTTTAATAATATGCCAGCACTTCTTATAAAATTCCATTGGGAAGCCATCCGGGCCAGGCGCCTTATTATTCTTCATCTATGATATTGCTTCAAACACCTCTTTCTCCGTGAATGGTGTGGATAAAATCTCATTCTCGTCTGTCCCGAGCTGAGGAATATCCCCGGCCATGTGCTCGTCCATAGACACAAAATTGTCTTCGGGAGCCCCAAACAGTTGTTTATAGTAATTAGAGATATACAATTTTAGGTTCTCGTGTCCTACAATTGTACCCTCATCCTGCTCAAGCTGGAAAATTTTCTTCTTTCTATGTTTTCCGTTTGCAATCATATGGAAAAACTGGGTATTGTTGTCCCCTTGGACGATCTTCCGCACTTTAGCTCTAAGTGCCCATTTCATCTCTTCTTCTCTGAGAAGCTCTCGCAATCTCTGCTTGGCCTCTGTCTTAGATGCCCAATCATCCACATCTAAAAAGGTGGATCCGGCCTTGAGATCAAGCTCATTTATAAGGTGTATAAGCCTGTCCTTTTCCACCTTATAAATTCCACTTACATTTTTAGCCCAGCCCCTCAGGAACTGCCTCAAGTGCCTAACCTTATTTTGCCATCACTCAATATTCGACCTCCCTCCTGTGGCCTTAGCCCATTCCCGGGATATGAGATCAATGAAGCCCTCTCTCTCTCTCTCAAACCATGCTAGTTCGAAATAGAAGAGAAGACATTCTTGTTTCCCGCATGTGTCTCCTTCCCAGAGTTAACAAGCAGCGGGGTGTGATCGGAGATCGTTCTCTGTAGTGCTTGGACTGTCACCAAAGGAAACTTCTGCTCCCATTCAATACTGGTGAGAACTAGATCCAACTTCTCATAAGTTGGATTCGGCAGCGTGTTTGCCCAAGTAAACTTTCTGCCTCAGAGTTCTATCTCTCTCAGGTCTAGACATTCGATAACCGTGTTAAACATAAATGACCATATGCCATCAAAATTATCGTTATTTTTTCGTCTCTCCTCCTGATAATGTTAAAATCACCTCCGACCAGTATAGGTAATCTCTCATCCCCAAAAACCCGCACAAGGTCTGCTAGGAAATCCGGTTTGAGCTCTGGTTGAGCGGCTCCATATACTGCAACTAGCGCCCATTGGAACCCGTCAACCTTCGAGCGCACCCTAAATTTGACGGCAAAGTCCCCTAGAACTACATTTCGGACTTCTAGCGTCTCACACTTGACCCCAAGTAAGATCCCACCGGATCTTCCTCTTGGAGGTAGAAGTGCCAATCAAAGTCAACGCCACCAGATAAGGTGCTAAGAAATTGTGATGTAAAATTATCCCTACCAGTCTCACGTAAGGCAATGAAGTCCAACTTATGTTCTAAAGATGCTTCCACCAGGAACCTTCTTTTAGCCAAGTCTGCCAGACCTCTGCTATTCCATAAGATTCCTTTCATCTTTCATCATGAAATTTTTTTGCGGTCCGAATTCTCGCGCTTCTACGCACAGCGGATGCAGGATATACCTTCCTCTTCCAGGTTCATTTTGGCTTATCCTGTCCAGCTGCTCGGTCCATATAACTGAGATCAGTCTGCACGCTCTGACCTGGCTGCAGAGGCGTTGTATACCCCTCTGAAACCGCATCTGCATCCTCTCCTGTAACATAGAGGAGGGTACTAGATCCTCACAAAGGCAATCAAGTTCCCTAACCCCTAGCGCATTAATGTCTGAGTCATCCATAGGTTTGACCGTTGCAATATTGTGAATCATCTCCATGGCCCTCTCAGCCTCTAAGTCTAGTAAGTCATTAACCGATTTAGCTACTTCTTTCCCATTGTTACCCAAAGAAACACCCAATTTATTGGCATTATGAATGATCTCATCGTCGGAGAAATGCAAAATTGAGCAACTTGTATTAACTGCCATACCTGTAGTGGCCTCGATGTCACAAAGCTTGGCCGCCTGCATGGCACGCCCCAACTGCAGGCCGTCGGCATCCGGTCGAGCCTGAATCCGGTGGCTCATCCAGCTGTCCCCGGGCGTCGGGTCCGGAATCCCTCCAAAGGAGATGATGTCATCAGTGGTAGGCGCAGTTGGGTCATGGCCACCTGCCTGGTGCCCAACTGTACCTACCGCCACCGAGCCAGTTGGGGCATGGCCACCTGCCAAGTGCCCAACTGTACCCACCGCCATCGAAACGGCAGGTGGCGCCCTCACAGTCGATCGCGTGCTCTGCTCGCGTTGACCGTGTGACGAGACCGACTGTCATCGCTGAACCTCAGAGGAAGAAGCCTTGTCTGCGTGAGCAGCCACCTTCGCCGAGGCACCCTCCCCACCAGTCCTGGTAAGGGTCCGTGCTAGCGTTGATGGCAGCGGGCTAGTGGGGCATGACAAGGACTCTTGCCAAGTGTCCCCCACCACTCCCACCTGAGATACCTGCTGCGGCATCAAGGGAAGTGTAGGTGATGCGGCCCACACCACACCGGTGTCCACAACCAGCTATGTGGGTGCACCTGAAGAAGCCACCGGCGACAACGGCGGTAGCTCTCGCTCCGCAGGGTCGTCCAGCTCGGCCCTGTGCCCCCAAAGGCGACTGGAAGCAGAAGATGCGCCAAAAGAATCGAACCTCAGCGTGTTCATTGGCGTCGATGGGGGCGCCGCCCCCTTGCCTGCAGTATCCGCAGCAGACTGGACAGACTATCCCTCCGCCCTCTTAGCAGCATCGCGCCCACTGTTATCCGCACTCTTATCCTGACTCTCGTTGCCATCATCACCCTCTGCCATGTGCACATCATTATTCCCGTCCACCCCATCGAACAACGGGGGACCCTCAATCTCGACCTCAAGGTCATACATCATGCCCACATGGGTCCATCTCACAATGTCCGGAACCAACTCAATGTCGACAACACTAACAAGCAAACGAACCACGCCCTGGGCGTGGGTGAAAGGCATGTCAACCCTCTCCGTCATGCCAATAAGTGACCCCAAACTCCAGGTGACCAAAAAATCATTCAAGGGCTTAGGTGGTGCCCCCGAGAATCGGACCCAGATCTAAGAAAGAGGTGTTCCCTGTGGCTCCTTTTTTTCCAGGCATCAAACTCAAGAATGCAATTGCTGTTAGGCACCGTACTCAAACCGAAATTAAGGAGCCGAGTTAGGTCCTCCCTCGTAGGGAAGTCCACCCTATACACCTGCTCCTCAAGTTTCACCAGAGCCCATTGGAAACTGGCTGAAACCAACTCACGAAGATGCTGCACAACCTACTCCTCTGTCATCGATCCACGTGTTACCTTCACCACACCCATAATCAAGCTCTCCGTCGTAGGCCCAGACGAGATGGCGTTAGGTGATTCAAAGAACATCAATTCAAGGTAACAGACCCCATAGATAGTAACCACCGGCTTTGGTCCCAGTAGGAGGGGGCACTCTCCTGAAACATGCTTCGGCTTGAGGCAAAGCTCACACAACTCCGCCTTACACTCGGCCACAAAATGACCTAGTTCACCGCAGTGATAACATTTCATTTTTTCTTTCTTACATGCCCACTTCGTAGCACGTTCACCCTCAGACTTGTCACTTGCTATATCGCTTGAAGCATCACAAACCGCAGCTGGCTTTGTTGCAGGCACCTTCACCGCAGCCAGTGCCCGGATGGTGTCTATCGCCACACCTGAGAGCTCCTGCGTAGGAGTTGTTGTAGCTGCCACCATGGAAGCCGCCGGCTCCACCAGGGCAACGTCCTCTATTGACTGCTGCGGTGGTGGTGGCGGTCGAGGCGGAGGTGGCCGCCTGCGACCCCCCTACCTCCGCGGTTGGCGCGGAAAGGCCCATGCTGGCGGAAGTTTGGACCCGAGGCTCCCTCGACGAAGGTGCTAGGAGGGCCATTGAAACCTGATACGTCTCCATCGTATCTATAATTTTTGATTGTTTCATGCCATTATCCTACAATTTCCACATATTTTTAGCAACATTTTATATTATTTTTGGGACTAACATATTGATCCAGTGCCCAGTGCCAGTTCCTGTTTGTTGCATGTTTTTTGTTTCGCAGAAAATCCATATCAAACGAAGTCCAAATGCGATGAAAATTTACAGAGATTTATTTTGGAATATATGTGATTTTTAGGAAAAATAATCAACGTGAGATGATGCCTGAGGGGCCCACAAGCTCAAGGGGCACGCCCCCTACCCTGGGCGTGCCTGGCAGGCTTGTGGTGCCCCTGTAATTCGGTTGGAGGTGTCCTTCTGCCGCAAGAAAGCTAATATCCGGATAAAAATCCCCTCAAAATTTCAGCCCAATCGGAGTTACGTATCTCCGGGAATATAAGAAACGGTTTTCGGCCAGAAAACAGGAACGCAAAAACAGAAGAGAACAGAGAGAGATATCCAATCTCGGAGGGGCTCCTCCCCTCCGGGAGCCATGGCGGCCATGGACCAAAGGGGAAACTATCCTCCCATCTAGGGGGGAGGCCAAGGAAGAAGAAGAAGAAGAAGGAGGGGGGCTCTCACCCCCTCTCTCCCGGTGGCGCTGGAACGCCGTCGGGGCAATCATCGTGACGGCGATCTACACCAACAACTTCACCGCCGCCAACACCAACTCTCTCCCCCTCTATGCAGCGGTGTAACACCTCTTCTCCCTGCTGTAATCTCTACTTAAACATGGTGCTTAATGCTACATATTATTATCCAATGATGTGTTGCCATCCTATGATGTTTGAGTAGATTCATTTTGTCCTATGGGTTGATTGATGATTGTGATTGGTTTGAGTTGTATGTTTTATTTTGGTGCTGTCCTATGGTGCCCTCCGTGTCGCGCAAGCGCGTGAGATTACCGCTGTAGGGTGTTGCAATACATTCATAATTCGCTTATGGTGGGTTGCGTGAGTGACTGAAACACAAACCCGAGTAAGGGGGTTGTTGCGTATGGGAGTAAAGAGGACTTGTTACTTAATGCTATGGTTGGGTTTTACCTTAATGATCTTTGATAGTTGTGGATGCTTGCTAGAGTTCCAATCATAAGTGCATATGATCCAAGTACAGAAAGTATGTTAGCTCATGCCTCTCCCTCATATAAAATTGCAATAATGATTACCGGTCTAGTTATCGATTGCCTAGGAACAAATCCTTTTCTTGTTCTACAAAAGCTTTCTACTAAACAACTAACTTTTATTATCTTGCAAATTACTCCTAGTTTTATTCTCGCTAAGTACTTCTAGTTTTATCCTTGCAAATTTATCCTACTACACCTACAAAGTAGTTTTATTCTTGTTCTAGGTAAAGTGAACGTTAAGTGTGTGTAGAGTTGTATCGGTGGTCGATAGAACTTGAAGGGAATATTAATTCTACCTTTAGCTCTTCGTTGGGTTCGACACTCTTACTTATCGAGAAAGGCTACAATTGATCCCCTATACTTGTGGGTTATCAAGACCTTTTTCTGGCGCCGTTGCCGGGGAGCAATAGCGTGGGGTTGATATTCTCGTGTGTGCTTGTTTGCTTTATCACTAAGTAGTTTTTATTTTCTTTTCTAAGTTGTTTTATATCTTTAGTTATAGATATGGAACACGAAATACCAAAAAAATTAGTTGTACTTGCTACTCATGGAGATGGGGAACCTCCTACAACCCTCGATGCTGGTTATGTGGAAAACATTAAATACTACTTTGGTAATCCTGATAAATCTCCATTCAACTTGATAATGGGAGATACTTTGGATCACCGGGAATAGTTTAGGGATTATCGCTTGTCTCAAAAAGGGAAACACTTATAGGATCAAATTAAAATATTGCGTTGGTATGCTTGGGATTTATGCTTAAGATATGATTGTACTTGTTGCTCTAAGATGGAGGCTCCACACCTCGCCTTTCAATGTGAATTTAATGATAATGAAACCTTAGCTTCTTATGCTAATAATGTATATGATTACTATGATGTGGAATAAATAGAAGAATTTGTTGCTTTTAAGGGTGCTTATGAAATTGAGTCTTTGTTTGAAAAGTATGAAGATTGTGATGATGCTCTTTACAGATCTGAAAATTTGGCTATACTTAAATATTGCTCTGATAATTATGAATACAATGCTTATTTTGATGAATTTATTAAGAAAGTCTCCGCTGCCCAAGAAGAGACTAATATTTTGCAGAAATCTATGGAAGAAGAACTTGCTGAAACTGTGAGCTCATTAGATGAAAAAAATGGCGAGGAGAGCGAAGAACAAAAGGAGGAAGAGCGTATTAGCTACCCGTGCCCACCTTCTAATGAGAGTAACTCTTCAACTCATACATTTTTTAATTTCCCTTCGTGCTTACCGAAGGATGAATGCTATGATAATTGTTATGATCCCTTGGATTCTTTTGAAATATCCCTTTTTGATGAAATTGATGCTTGCTATGCTTGTGGCCATGATGCCAATATGAATGATACTTATGGAGATGAACTTGCTATAGTTCCTTATGTTAAACATGAAATTGTTGCTATTGCACCCACACATGATAGTCCTATTATCTTTTTGAATTCTCCCAACTACACTATATCGGAGAAGTTTGCGCTTATTAAGGATTACATTGATGGGTTGCGTTTTACTATTACACATGATGATTTTGATGAATATAATATGCATGTGCTTGCTGCTCCTGATTGCAATTATTATGAGAGAGGAACTACATCTCTACCTCTCTATGTTTCCAATACGATAAAATTGCAAGAAACTGTTTATGCTATGTATCGGCCTTTATTATGTGTGCATGAATTGTTCTTTTATGACATGCTGATGCATAGGAAGAGAGTTAGACTTCATTATTTCATGATATATGTTGCTTTGTCCTCACTACTAAATTACAAATCATTGTTAATTAAAATTGGCTTTGATATACCTTGGGATCCGGGTGGATCGATTAATTGAGCACTTTATGCCTAGCTTAATGGCTTTAAAGAAAGCGTTGCCTGGGAAACAACCCGGAAGTTTTAGAGAGTCATTTTATTCTGTTGTGTGCTTTTAAAAAGTTTAAAAAATATATAGAGGGGAACCTAAACTTTTTCAAAAAGAAAAGTGAAAGTAAGACAGATGAGCAATGTGGAAGTGGGGGCTAGCCTTGAACTTTGTTCATGCCCATGGAAACTTTGCGAACCTTGATTACAGAAACTTTTCAACAAAACTAATTATCCCCTTGTACAAATCCATTGTATTATAAAAATAATGTGCCAAGATTTACCTTTAGGATGTTTAAATTGCTTGTTTGGTGTGTGCTGTGCAAAAACAGAAACTTTTGCTGTAGTGTTTGAATTTCTATATTTTACTGGAACATGCAAAAATTCTGAAATTTTTACACAGTACTTCTATGCAAATTTTTTATTTTGTCCTAATTGTTCAGAATTTTTGGAGTTACAGAAGTATATGTTTCATCTGCATCTTTACAGACTGTCCTGTTTTCACAGATTGCTGTTATAGTTTCTTTATTCGCCTATGTATGAAATCTTGTTGAGCCCCATTGACTTGGGGGCCATAGAATTGTGATAGCATACAGTGGATAATGTTTGATTATAATTATACAATAATGTTGCAGCAGGACATGATGGGATTTGATGTTATATGTACTAACCCTTCTAATAAAAAGTTTGGTTAAGTTTTGTGTGGATGAAGTGTTCGAAGATCGAGGAGGTATCGATATGAGAAGAATAAGGAGAGGAAAGAGTTCAAGCTTGGGGATGCCCAAGGCACCCCAAGTAAATATTCAAGGAGACTCAAGCATCTAAGCTTGGGGATGCCCCGGAAGGCATCCCATCTTTCTTCAACAATTATCGGTATGTCTCGGTTTTTGTTTCGTTCACATGATATGCGTAAATTCTTGGAGCGTCGTGTGCTTTTTCTTTTTATTTTAACAATGCACCATGCTGGTATGAGATAGTCCTTGGTTGATTTATAGAATGCTTCATGCACTTCACTTATATCTTTTGAGTATGGATTTATAGAATGCTTCATGTGCTTCACTTATATCATTTGAAGTTGGGATGCATGTTTCTCTACATATAGGAAATCGTTATTTGTAGAATGCTCTTTTGCTTCACTTATATTTATTAGAGCATGGGCAAGTCTTTTGTAGAAAGAATTAAACTCTCATGCTTCACTTATATCTATTTCGAGAGTCAACAGGAATTGGTCATTCACATGGTTAGTCATAAAATCCTACATAAAACTTGTAGATCACTGAATATGATAAGTTTGATTCCTTGCAATAGTTTTGTGATATTAAGATGGTGATATGTGGGAGGTACTAGTGAATGATTGTGGTTTAGTAAGAATATTGGTGTTAAGGTTTGTAACTCCCGAAGCATGCACGTATAGTTATGCGACGAAGTTATATCCTACTCATGTTAGTATCCAATGTTAATTATTCGCAATGCATGATTATGACCGTTGTCGCTCTCTAGTTGGCTGCTTCTCAATCTATTTGCTAGCCTTCACTTGTACTAAGCGGGAATGCTGCTTGTGCATCCAAATCCTTAAACCAAAGTTGTTCCAGATGAGTCCACCATATCTACCTATATGCGGTATTACTCTGTCGTTCCAAGTAAATTTGCATGTGCCACCTCTAATCATTCAAATAAGCATCTGTTTTGTGTGCCCGTACCGCTCATGGAGCTGCAGCGGGTGGTCAGTATCTTCCATGCTAAGCGGGTTATTCTCACGATGGGTGTTTATTCACTTGTCATTGCACGAGAGAGGTTGATAATTGGGATGCGCAGTCCTGTAATCAAAATGAAAAAATATATAATGAAACAAACTCCCCCGAAAAGTTGATTGTATGGAGGGCACCCGAGGATTCGGCTAGCCATGGCTTGTGTTTGAATGGTTGAGGGGGAGTAAACTTTACCTTTCCGCTTGGGAACCGCCGATAATGTGTTTAGCATGGAAGATATTGAGAGTCCTCGGTCGTGACGTTGACAGGAAAAGTACACCTCTCAAAATGTATTCATCTCTGATTTAAGCTTCAAGCTCTGGCACCTCTACAAATCCATGCTTCCCTCTGCGAAGGGCCTGTCTATTTACTTTATGTTATTTTACTGTTATTGTTTAGTCATCACCTTCTCATTCAAGCACCGGTTGGAGAGCACTATTGTCATTTTTATGCATTGAGTATAGTTAATGTTGTGTGCATCATGACTGGATCAATGATTGAGCATGACGGGCTAGGGATAGCATTCTTTAGCATTTTTATTTTGAAAGGCATGATTGTTTGATGGTATGCCCGAGTATTGATGTCTTTATATCAAATGATAGACTATTACCTTGAATAAATCGTATCTTAATATTCATGCCATGATTAGATTACATGATCAAGATTATGTTAGGTAGCATTCCACATCAAAAATTATCTTTTTATCATTTACCTACTCGAGGACGAGCAAGAATTAAGCTTGGGGATGTAGATACGTCTCCGTTGTATCTATAATTTTTGATTGTTTCATGCCATTATCCTACATTTTCCACATACTTTAGGCAACATTTTATATTATTTTTGGGACTAACATATTGATCCAGTGGCCAGTGCCAGTTCATGTTTGTTGCATGTTTTTTGTTTCACAGAAAATCCATATCAAACGAAGTCCAAACGCGATGAAAATTTATGGAGATTTATTTTGGAATATATGTGATTTTTCGGAAAAAGAATCAATGCGAGACGATGCCTGAGGGGCCCACAAGCTCAAGGGGTGCGCCGCCTACCTTGGGCACGCCTGGCAACCTTGTGGTTCCCCTGTAAGTCGGTTGGAGGTGTCCTTCGGCCGCAAGAAAGCTAATATCCAGATAAAAATCCCCTCAAAATTTCAGCCCAATCTGAGTTATGGATCTCCGGGAATATAAGAAATGGTTTTGGGCCAGAAAACAGGAACACAGAAACAGAAGAGAACAGAGAGAGAGATCCAATCTCGGAGGGGCTCCTCCCCTCCGGGAGCCATGGCAGCCATGGACCAGAGGGGAAACTCTCCTCCCATCTAGGGGGAGGCCAAGGAAGAAGAAGAAGGAGGGGGGCTCTCTCCCCCTCTCTCCCGGTGGCGACGGAGCGCCGCCGGGGCAATCATCGTGACGGCGATTTACACCAACAACTTCGCCGCCGCCAACACCAACTCTCTCCCCCTCTATGCAGCGGTGTAACACCTCTTCTCCCCGCTGTAATCTCTACTTAAACATGGTGCTTAATGCTACATATTATTATCCAATGATGTGTTGTCATCCTATGATGTTTGAGTAGATTCGTTTTGTCCTATGGGTTGATTGATGATCGTGATTGGTTTGAGTTGTATGTTTTATTTTGGTGTTGTCCTATGGTGCCCTCCGTGTCGCGCAAGCGTGTGGGATTACTGTTGTCGGGTGTTGTAATACGTTCATAATTCGCTTATGGTGGGTTGCGTGAGTGACTGAAACACAAACCCGAGTAAGGGGGTTGTTACGTATGGGAGTAAAGAGGACTTGTTACTTAATGCTATGGTTGGGTTTTACCTTAATGATCTTTGGTAGTTGTGGATGCTTGATAGAGTTCCAATCATAAGTGCATATGATCCAAGTATGGAAAGTATGTTAGCTCATGCCTTTCCCTCATATAAAATTGCAATAATGATTACCGGTCTAGTTATCGATTGCCTGGGGACAAATCCTTTTCTTGTTCTACAAAAGCTTTCTACTAAACAACTAACTTTTATTATCTTGCAAATTACTCCTAGTTTTCTTCTCGCTAAGTACTTCTAGTTTTATCCTTGCAAATTTATCCTACTACACCTACAAAGTAGTTTTATTCTTGTTCTAGGTAAAGCGAACGTTAAGTGTGTGTAGAGTTGTATCGGTGGTCGATAGAACTTGAAGGAAATATTAATTCTACCTTTAGCTCCTCGTTGGGTTCGACACTCTTACTTATCGAGAAAGGCTACAATTGATCCCCTATACTTGTGGGTTATCAAAACCACGGCCATCTCCGCCGTCGTTATGCCAACCATAGCCACGGCCTCCGCCCGTCGAGGACGACCCGCAATGTTGACCTTCGCCATAAGCATTGTATCCGTCATCACCCCACTATCCCCGGGGAGCGTAGTTTCGGCCATCGTCCGCAAACCGAGTTCCGCCACGGCCAGCACCATATTCACCGCGACCACGATCTACACCCTAACCACTGTCGTTCGTGGCCGCCTCCTGCCCGTCCCTCGCTGGGTACGGTGGCCGCTGGGCCCTGTCATCTGTCCAAGCTGTCAGATAAGGACGTTGCGGCGGCGGCCCTCCGTTCCCACGCCCTACAATGCCCATCGTCGCATGAGCCTAGGCCCGGTCATCCGTTCGAGCCGCCGGATGTCGTTGCGGCGGTGGCCCTCCGTTCCCGCGCCCTGCCATACCCGCCGTTGCTGGAGCCGGCCGTAGTCTTGCCACGCGACCAGAATGCAGAGCAGGGAAACCAAGATGAGCTCGACATGGTCGAACCCTAGGATCTAATGCGTCGAGGCGAACCGTCTGTTCACTCATCTCCAAACCAGCCACGACCGGCCCGTCAACCGTCTTCCCAACAACCTGGACTCTATACTGGGCCATATACCCAGTGCACTGCGATCCCAAAACTGCAACATCAGCTCTCGGCCCATCTTGGCCCAGAAGCTGTTCGAACGCTGAGTCCGCTTCTCCCGGGTCTCATCGGTCTGGCAGATCACTGGCACCAGTGCTACGTCTATCCACAAGCTTCCAGGGAAAATCGAGCAAAGTTAAGGCTGGGAGACGCACCTTGGGGAGGGGCCCCTTCCATGGCCGGACCGCCGACGCTGCCGTCATGCGGCGAACAATTCGACGGACCACCTCCAGCTTGTCCTCTTCCCCCAGCCCTTGTCTTGCTGGATCTTTGAGCGGGACCACCATGCTCACGAGCTTGGCGACGTCTTCCTCCGAGTAACCTACCTTGAATGCTTCACAAATGGTGTCTGAAGGAGTCGGCGGCGTCACCTCCGGCGAGTCAATGGTATATACCCCGTCATCATCCTCATCGTCTTCTCTGGATCCATCCACGAGGGCCCAGAAGCGGCCGCCGACCTGCCGACGGTCGGCCAGGTCAGGGACGCCGCATGTCGCCCCTCCGTACATCACGCTCGTGACTAGGCCGTGGCTATGGTTGGCAAAACGACGGTGGAGATGGTATTGATTTAATGATATTGATGTAGTAATATGAAAGAGTATTAGTTCATAATCATTTGCACTCTCATGATTCACTTATATATTTTTGAGATTTAAATAGGAAGTGGCAATTTGCACGGGTTATATGACTAGTTCAAAAAAGATAGGTATACAAGAGTGGTATAATAAAAACTTTCATGTAGATCGCTGAATATGAAGCGTGTGATTTAATGATATTGATGTAGTAATATGAAAGAGTATTGGTTCATAATCATTGGTTTGTAGAAATATCGATATTAAAGCTTGTTATGTACTACTCATTTAAGTGTCGGTCGTGGCATGACCGGGATGTTGGAGCATATTTATTCCTCGTTGAAATCCTTTGTGTTGTCCGGATCGGGGTCGCGCGATGGTTAACTCCTACCAACCTCCTCCCTAGGGGCATGCGAGTTGTAGTTTGCTTTGAGGGCTAATAAAACTTTCACAATAAGTATATGAGTTCTTTATGACTAATGTGAGTTCATGGACAAATACAGCACTCCCACCTATCCATATTTTGCTAGCCTCTTCGGTACCGTGCATTGTCCATTTTCACCTCGAGAATTGGTGCAAACTTTGCCGCTGCATCCAAACCCCGTGATATGATACGCTCTATCACACATAAGCCTTATTATATCCTTCCTCAAAACAACCACCATACCTACCTATTATGACATTGTCATAGCCATTCCGAGATATATTGCCATGCAACTTCCATGGTTACTATTCACATGACTTGTGTGTTCATCGTCATTTTGCTTTGCATGATCATCTAGAGCTGACATGATAATTGTGGCAAAGCTACAATTCATCATTGTAATACATGTTACGCTAGATCATTGCACATCCCGGTACACTGCCACAGGCATTCATATGTAGTCATATTATTTAGTTTATTGAGTTGTAAGTAAAAAAGAAGTGTGATGATCATTATTAGAGCATTGTCCCGGTGAGGTAAAGAATGATGGAGACTGATGAGTCCTCAAAAAAGTGGGGATGAGGTTCACGATATTGTTCCAAAAAAATGAGAAAATAAAAAATAAAAATGAGGACCCCGGCCATGTAGGCGGTTGGCGCTGGATGAACAGGACCCCGAGGAGGCCGTGCCGCGGTACGCCATACCCCAGCCGGTTGGGGGTGGATGAATAGGACCCCGTGGAGGCTGGATGAACAGTAGTCGATGGAGGCTGGAGGAAGTCGACGGTGGATGACCAGTAGCTGGTGGAGGCTGGAGGGAGGTCGACCGTGGATGAACAGTAGCCCGTGGAGTCCCGTTTTGCAGTACGCCACACCCCTCTCGATGAACAGGACCCCCGTTTCGACCATAGGAAGTTGGGGAGAAGTCTGTTTCCTCCATTTTGCGGTACGCTAGAGCCCTCCCGATCAACAGGACCCCGTTTCGACCGTAGGCGCTCGAACAGAAGTCTGTTTCCTCCGTTTCGCGGTATGCCAGACCCCCAGCCGATGAACAGGACCCCGTTTCGACCATAGGTGGTCGAACAGAAGGGCATTTCCTTCGTTTTGCGTTATGCCAGACCCTGAGTCGATGAACAGGACCCCGTTACGGCTGTTCCGTCCAAGCCGGTTGGCTCCCGATGAACAGGACACGTTCCGACCCAGTCGCTTGGCTCCCGATGAACACGGCATTGTTTCCTCCGTTCCGACCCAGCCGGTTGGCTGATGATGAACAGGATGCCATTGCTGCCGTCCGTTGCCTCTCTCTCCATGTACACAAGCCCTTGCCGTACGTATGCGCGAGTACGCGTTCGAGACCCCACCCGTATGTACGTACGTGCCCGTATTTTTTGCCGTGTGGCTGTACGTACGTGTACACGATTTAGATGGGTCTGCCTGAACTGCTACGTCGAGGGCTCTACTACGACACGTGACGCTCCTTACACGCCCACGGTTCATCGTTGCAGAGAGACCGATCAACCAGTATGTACGTACACGTTCGCGACCAGACAGACAACGCTATGTATGCTTCGACCGGGTGGGTCCTAGTTGTCAGGGAGGATAAGGAGGCACTTCCTTGCGTGCGAAGATATAGCTGCTGCGTCCCAGCTGTTAGGGGGAGGAATCTTTTTTTTTGCACGTAATAAGGAGGCACTTCCTTGCGTGCGAAGATGCAGCTGGTGGGTCCAGCTATCAGCCTCACCGCGTACATTCCTCTTCCGATGGCTGTCGTTCATTGACCACGTTGACCACGCCGCGCTGAGAGCACCAAGGCAGTGGACGACGGTGAGTCCTAGGAAGGGAACTACGCGGAGCCGGGAAAGACGCGGCAGTGGATGCCCACGCGGAGGGGAGTACGAGGGTTGACTGGTTCGGCTGCGGTGTGAGGCTGCCGTCGCCGGAGAATAACAGGGGATGTGGGTGAGTAGAGGGAAGGCCTGGCCAGCGGTGGGAGTAGGGTGGGGCAGTGAGGCCTGCGCAGAAGCACAGCCGGCCACGGGAGGCAAGAGCAGGCGGTCCCGCTGGAGCTGGTTTGGGCGGCTGGAGCAAGAAGATCAGAGATTGAAGAAGCAGCACGGCCGTTGGATTAACATCCAACGGTCACTGCTGCTAGAATCGTTTGTTGACTAAGTTGACAAAACCCTGCGTACGCGTCAACTTAGTAGGCCCACAAGTCAGCCTACAAATATGGTGGGTCCGCGATGTCATGGGGAGGAATCATTTTTTTCGCGTAATAAGGAGGAGCACTTCCTTCCGTGTGAAGATATAGATGATGGGTCCCAGCTGTCAGGGAGAAGAATCATTTTTTTTTGCAGAATAAGGAGGCACTTGCTTGCATGCGAAGATGTAGCTGATGGGTCCCGGATGTCAGTGGGACGAGTATTTTTTTGCGCGCGTAATAAGGAGGCACTTCCTTGCGTGCGAAGATGTGGCTGTGGGCCCAAGCTATCAGGGGGAGGAATCATTTTTCTTGCGCGTGATAAGGAGGCACTTCGTGGCGTATGACCATGGACCTCGTGGGTCCCAGCTGTTAGCCTCTCCGCGTACAGTCCTCTTCTGATGGCTGTCGTTCGTTGACCGCGTTGACGACAAAAGTCCGAGAGCACCAAGGCAATGGATGAAAGCTAGGCTAAGGGTGGCAATGACCCGGAGCTGGGGGTCATGTTTTCATCAGATTCACCTTCACTTGAGGAAGATAAAGGTCTTTGCAGTACCTTGGTGCCTCTTGCCATGAGGCACACGGCTGACGAAGTTGAGGCAAGATCAGGATCCCGAGACCTAAGGGAATTTCTGAATTCCACAAGCCAGGGGTCATCACGTCTATATGCTCCTTCATAGACGTCAGAGATCCTATCCCAGATGAGCTTTGCATTGCCCAGGTGAGAGATGCGAGTGAACTCATTCTTGGTCAGACGAGAGCAGATGAAGTACTTGGCCCTAGCATCAAGCTGAGTGTACTTGTGAATGTCTTCAGCATTCGCCATCTTGCAGAGATCGGTCAGCCCCAGCTCCGTGACCGTCCATAGTTCACTGTCCATGGCCAAGAAACGCTTTCACATCATGACCTTCCAGTAAGGATAGTTTGTGCCATCGAAGATGGGGCGCGCAGCGGATACCTTGATCATACCTGCGGTCGACATAACTAAAACTCCAGGTGGTTAAACCAAAATCACACAAAACAAGGGAGTACCTTGCTCTGATACCAATTGAAAGCGCAGGTTTACTCCCAGAGGGGGGGTGAATGGGAGATTTTTAGAAATTCGTCTAACTCCGAAGATTTTGACGAAAATCAGAGTGACGAAATAGACACAGATGCGAAACTAGATCGACACAGATACAAGTAGCATGCATATGAAACACATACAAGTGAAGAACATGAGATCATACAGGCAGACATGCATGAGGAAGATGAACTGAAGAAATGAAAAACAACATGATGAAAGTCTTCAGTTCAAATTCTTTAGAAAAGTAAAGCACAAGTTCTTCAGCAGCGCAATTGCGTAAAGGTAAAGGGTGAGGGATTTGAAACCAGTTGGGCGCGGTGAAGACACAGCGATTTGGTAGACTAGTTCCAGTTGTTGTATCAACTGTACGTCTAGTTGAGGCGGCTGAGTCTTACCTCGGAGGACACTTAGTCCTCACCGTATTCCTCTTGAGCTAAGATCACTTAGACCTCGCCCAATCACTCGTGGTAAGTCTTCAAGGTAGATTTCCAAAACCTTCACAGACTTGTTCACCGGCACACCACAATTACTCTTGGGTGCTCAGAACATGACGCCTAACCGTCTGGAGGAATGACAGTCCTCAAAGGTAACAAGTGTCGGCTCACACAGATCAACTTCTTCAGTGATGCTCAGTCACGTCGGCTCTGGTTGGATTTTTCCTCACTTGGGTTCTCACAAAGTTGTCAGAGGAAGGGTTGCTCTCAAATGACAAGTGTCAAGTTCTCTCTAGAGCAGCTAACCAACTAGTGGTTGTGGGGGGCGGCTATTTATAGCCAGGAGGCAACCCAACATAAAATGTCATAAATGCCCTTCTCAGACATGACCGTTGTCAGGATAAGAATCCACTCGACAGCTGGCATGCGGCGCAGCAACGGTCGGAAATTAACCTCTCAATTTCGTCAGGGCACTCTATTTCCTCACGATAGGCAGATCACACTGGTGAAATCCTAACTCCTCAGCCTGACCAAATTCGTCAGAGACCAGATGAATCTCGTCACTGTCACTGTCAAATTCGTCAGCTGTTCCGGAGGTTTTCAAAGGCTTCACTCGAAGCGGCTTAGGTTTGTATAGTTTTGAGCATCGCTTTGAAGTATGAAATATGTTTCACCTTGACCCCCTTTGACAGTACAGTTTTTCCTATGACTCAAATTAGAAGAAAAAGAAACTATGAAAACAAAGTCTTCAAGCTTCCAAGTCTTCACATCAAATTCTTCATAGGCCGTACCAAATTCTTCACTTGAAGAAATACATTTTTAGGGGTCGACTTCCGTGGTTAAACCAAGTCTTCTGGGACTATTCTTACCTGTGTACACTCACAAACTCATTAGTCCCTTAACTTATTTGTCTTCAATACTCCAAAACCACTAAGGGGGCACTTGATGCACTTACAATCTCCCCCTTTTTGGCGATTGATGACAAATCAGTTAAGTTTTCGACGGGAATAAAATAGTGGAAGTGTAAGTACTGAATATGAAGACATTGGTTACAAGATATTGAGGAACTCCCCATGAAGATGTGCATATGAGGAATTTGCTTTTGATTGCAAATGCACATGGCAAGTTGAAATTGTGGAGATCTCCCCCTATATCTTGGAATCCAATCATGCGTGATCATAAGATATTGAAGAATTTGAATGCATGATGAAAATTGGTGTCTGGCGAATCGCAGCATGCATGCACACATAATATTGAGGAATTTGAGCATAAGCATACAAGCAGATAAACCATCACAGAAAAGAGTCAGACCACCAACAGTTTAAGTTACAACTCTTCAAAGAGCAAATTGAATGAATGCAATAGTTGCATGACTGCATAAAATAAACCACCCCATAGATTTATATGACCCGCTTGAAGACTTAACACTCAAATTTCTCCCCCTTTGTCATCACATGACCAAAAGGAGATGAAACTGAGGACTAATGCGCCCTGAAGAAGGAGATCATGAAGCAGTCGAGGGAGCTCCAGCATTGTTATCGGGGTCGCGGGTTGAAGAAGGGCCTGTAGCAGTGTCTTCAATGTCCTCATTTTCGTCAGTAGCTCGAGAGGGAGACACTGAGCTGGGAACCATTGGAGGAACTTGAACCTTCTTGAACTTCTTCTTGGGCGGATTTGCCCAATCAAAGTTCATTTTGAATTCCATTTCTTCAAGTTCGTCAGGGGTCTTCAAATATGAGAGAATGGCCCAACTTCTGTAAAAGATCTCATGCAGATAATAATGATTTTTGCGCACAGAGTTTTGCGTCAAAGTCATACTGCCCAATATGGCATGTAACTGACGCTTAACCCAGTCATGGTTACGATCCACTTTCTGATGAAGGCTACTGAGAAGCTCACGATCAGTCATCACTCGAGGAGCTTCACCTTGAGGGGTTTTCTGAGTGGCATTTGCGTCAGTGTCATGGCTTGAAGAATCATAACCAGTGGACTATGAGACAGGCTGACGAAATTGGCCATCAAGGGGACGAACTCCTTCATCAATAACAGTTTTCCCTTTGCCAGGAACTGAAGCAATTGTGCTTTGAAGAATTTCAACATCTGGCAGAAAACTGAGATGATTTTGACTGTCAGCATTGTAGTTGATTGATGATCTTGTGTGGATGAATCTCATGAGCCAGGGAGCATAAGGCTTCAAGTCAAATGGAGATTGTGCGACTGTGGCCAAAGTCCTCATGAAGAAATCATGCACATTGATAGGAATACCATGGATGATATTGAATAGCAAGTTCTTCACGATTCCCACAACTTCTTCAGTCTCAGAGTTGTGGCCTTTGATAGGACCGAGGGTTTTGGCCAGAATGTGATATACTGTCCTTGGCACGAATAGCAAATCCTTCACTAAGAAGGTGTTTCTTTGAGGTTCTCCTTGAGCCAAAGGCTTCATCAGCACTTGCATCAGATGATTTGGCAATTCAAGTTCTTCATAGATCTTTCTGGCTTCAGCTGAGGGCAAATCAACAGGAAGAGCTCGGAGCAATTCATCAGCAGGAGCCTTGTAGTGTGTATTCTCACTCATCCAGTCAATCGCCCATGAGTGTATATCATCAATTTCTCCTGATAGATGCAAAGTGGCATAAAACTGAAGAATAAGCTCTTCATTCCAGTCGCATACGTCTGTGACGAAATTGAGCAGTCCAGCTTCATGAAGAACAGCCAAGACTAGCGTGAAGCATGGCAGCGATTCCATATCAACGTGAGGAATATGACGATGCGGGAATACTTTGTTTTTGTCAAAGAGCAGCGAGGAGTAGTAATTCATCTAAGTGTTTGTCCAGAATCTTTGACGCCTTATCTTGGCCGAGTCATATGGAGACTCGCCGATGAAGAAATTCTTCTCTTCGAAGAAGGCAGGATTATCAAATTTGGGCCTTCTAACACTTTTGCCAGCTCTAGGCATTGAGGGCACAGGCTGAAGATTTATTTTCCTTGGCCTCAGATGTAGAATGGGCCTTGGTGAGCCTGTTGAGTCATTGGGATCTATGAGGGCCAGAGATTTGGCAACTTCCTCAGCTGTTGTTTCCGGTACTGTTTCTGAATTGGCTGAGGGAGCTGGATCTTCTTGCTGAAGGGGTGGTGGTGCAATGTCATCAGTGACCATTGTTTGCACAATTTCTTTAGCTGATGCAGCTGGAATTTCTTCACTGATTGTCTGGAGCAATGGTTGTTGACTTTCAGACGCTATTTGAATCTCCTCAGAAACAGCTGGTGACTGAGGCACTTGAGTGAGGGGGTGGTGGGGGGTGAGTTTGGGTGTGTGGCATCCCAGAAGTCATCACGTATCACTGGGGTAGTGGAACCCACATCCACGTCCTCATCAGTTTCTTCATCAGTCACTTGGACTGGAGGCGATGATACCGGATGTAAAGAAGCATCTGCTTCAATCTCAATTTCTTCATCCACTTGCTCTGTGGAAGCAGCAGAGTGGGAATTCTCTTCTTCATCTTCAGGTGGGATAACATAGTCCACACCGAAGGGAATGATCTGAAGCTCTTGTTGGGGGTGCTGACGAGATTGGAATGGCATCAATTGGGACAGTTGAAGACATTGGTGCCGTCTTCAACTTCTTCACAGTCTCAGTAGCATGGGGTTCTGATGCCTTTCTCTTTGCAGTAGTCTTAGTCTTCTTCACTTCTGATGCAGAAGGAATTGTAATGTGCTTCAAAGCTGAAGACAGATCTGTCATTGCCGCTGAGGTGCTGGGTGGAGCAATTTCTTCAGACACAACTGATGCAGTTGCTCTGGTAGGTTCTTCAGGCACAACTGATGCAGTTGCCCTGGCTTGATCTTGCGGAGGAGGTGAAGACATTGGTTCACTGGTCTGAGGGGGTTGCGGAGCAGCTGAGGAACTTGATGGAGGTGCTTGGCCAAACTTTGCAGCCGCCCTTCTGTTATGTTCATCAACCACTTTGTTAGAGGCGGTGATGAATTTGTCCTTCACTCCATAGCAGTGCTCAGCCTGTCGTTCATATTCCTCAGATAGACGCTGAATCTTAGTTTGCATCGCAACTAGCTGCTGAGGGGATATGGTGAGCATGTGGTCCTTGAGCTCCTTCTGCTTTTTCCTCATCTCTTTTCTCACAAGTTTAGTTTGATTAATCTTGTGCTTCTCATTGAGGACAAAAGCAGACAAGACATGGCTTGGTCCAGGCGGCAGATTCAAATCATCAAGTGAAGTATCTGGTTTTTGACACCAAATATCAATGAAGTCAAGAATTTTCTTTGGACTCGGAAATGAGGGAACTGTGGTGTTCTTGGCATGAGCGGCCTCCTCCATTCTCCTCTGAACATACTCTGCAAGTTCGTCTTCATCTGCCATATCGTGTTTGTCAGCTTGAGGCAACACGGCCTTGCTCTTTGGGCTAGGCCTTGTACCACGGCCAGCAGTGGCCTTTTTCTTCAGCAGGGGCACATTTGAAGAAATATGCCCAGGCGCTGAGGCACTTGATGCAGCGATTGTTGCTGTTTGAAAGCCTTCGGTTCGTTGACATGATGCCAACACAATCGGCGTTGAAGCTTTGGCAGCAACCATTGATGACTATGTGGCTGGCGGAGATGCTGAAGTAGTTGGAGCAGTAGGTGCCTTGGGTGTTGAGGCCTTTGATGATGACGGCTTTGCAGAAGATTTAGCCATTGAAGATTTTGGAGCTGAAGCTTTTGGACATGAGGGCACATCAGCTGAGGGCTTAGGCTTTTGAGCCGGCTTCTTCTGCATTGATTTCTTAGGTGCACTGGCACTGGAGTCTGCACCAGCATCTTGCGAAGCTTTTGATGCCCTGTTGAATTCTTCAACAGCCTTTTGAGCCAGTTTCTGCAGTTTGGCCTAACGCTTAGCCCATTCTTTGGGGAATTCTTCACCCCTTCTGATGCTCGTGGGATCATCTGTTTGGCCAGGAGCTAACTATAGTCTTTTGCACGGAGGCTTGACTGCGAAGTCTTTCATGTATTTGGAGGTGACGAAATTGTAGCTCCTCCACTGATAAGTCTAGCACCTCTTTATCTTTTTCATGTGCGTTTTGCGCTGCTCCTTGGTTTCCTTTCCATGAGTTTCTTCATCAGGAGTGCAATATCCTGCATACAGATCCTCAGGGATCTCAAAAGTTGTGTGTTCCTCATTCCTCTTGCCTCCCTTCTGAGGCTTTTTGCCATCTACCATATTCTTCAACTGAGGGGTTTGAACTTTTGATGTTTCTGAAGAAGTCTGGAGATTTTCCTCAAGCAATGCTGCAAATGAATTAATTTGATGAGAACCAAGAGATTCGTCTGCAGACATGGGTACCTGTGAACAGAGTATAGTTGCGAGGAAATTGGGAAGAGTCACATGCGTTCTCAGAGATTTTCAAAATTAAACCTAGTTGAGGAATATGACCCTTGTCGTCTTGAAGAAATTCACTAAGTGTTCTTGACTTAGATTCCAGGGCTGTACAGATTGAAGCAATTTGCACAACTGAGGAATCTATGAATTAAGAGTAACTTAGGTGAAATAACCAAGACTGGCCAGAAGGAAGTGCTGAAGATTTGGAAAGAAGTGGTAAAAACAGCACTTGAAGAATTTGAGGCATTAAAAAGATCAACCTTGGGCAGTAAAATTTGATTTTAATTACCCCAAGGATGAACTCTATGAACTGGACGACGAGATGATGGAAATCGTCAGCTCAGATCTTTCGTGCCCTAACTTGGCGACGAAAGACAGCTACGGCGGCGGCTGAGGTTAAGAAATCCGTGGCTGGCGCGAGTACGATGACGAAGAAGTCGAGGCAGTGAAGCTCTTCCTCTCCGGCGACGATGAATTCCAGCAGCGGCACTAGGGTTTTGAGAGCGACAGGGGTGCGAGAGTGAAATGAATTGGTGTTGACGAGGTCAAGCCTTTATATAGGCGCGGTGAAAACTGAGTGGTCTGAAGATTTTGGACGGATAAGCCCCTGGCGTTTCGCATCTGAGTGACACGTGTCACACATGCATTTTGAGTGTGCTTATCCACGCGTCGAAGGCGCGGGATGAGGTTACTGTGGCAACCGCCAAGAATTGATTAGAAAATTTTAAAAAAGTTTTCGCAATTCCTTCAGCTGATAAGGACACAGTGAAGACTTTGAACGGTGTCAAGTAGAACGCATATGAAGAGATTGTGAACAGATTGGTTTGAGTTTAGCATAGAGGGGAGAGAGGGTCCGATCACATTCACATAGACGGAAAACCAACTTGAAGAATTAGCAATATGTGAATGCTGTAGAGGACATGAAAAACTCAAATATATATGAATAGGAAGAATTAACTCAAGTGAAGAAGAACAACCACAAATGACAAATTTGAAAAGTTTGACGAAACTGTAAATGACGAAAAACTCAAATTGAAGCAAATCATAAAGTGGTGGTGGCGTTACCCACCGTATAAGAACTATGATGATCTCAGACACCGCGTACAATTGTCGTAGGGTTCTGAGAATCAAGTTCATTAATTTCTTCACACTTAGAGGGTTAGTCTTCATTGATTGAAGAAAAACGTTACATCGTGTGTTGTGCATCAAAGTCATCAAGAATGCATAAGCGTTAGGATTTGTGTCCTTTTCAAAGGACATTCGAAGATTCTAGAATGTTTAGCTCACACCGCAACATGCAAAACCTTCTCTCATCCAAGGGCTTAGTGAAGATATCGGCAAGCTGGTCTTCTGTCTTCACGTGGTCGATGACGATGTCTCCCTTCAGCACATGATCACGAAGATAATGGTGACGAATCTCAATGTGCTTCATCCTTGAGTGTTGCACAGGGTTGTGGGCGATCTTGATGGCACTCTCATTGTCGCAGTAGAGTGGCACTTTCTTCACGTTGACGCCATAGTCCTTGAGGGTTTGCTTCATCCATAGTAACTGAGAGCAGCAGGCGCTAGCAGCAATGTACTCAGCCTCGGCAGTGGAAAGTGAGACGCAGTTCTGCTTCTTCGAGGACCAACATACAAGAGATCATCCAAGGAAATGACATGTGCCTGATGTTGACTTGCGATCCACTCGATCTCCAGCATAATCAGAATCGGAATATCCAGCAAGATCAAATGATGAGCCCTTGGGATACCATAATCCAAGCGTTGGTGTGTGAGCTAAATATCGAAGAATTTGTTTCACAGCCTGGTGGTGTGACTCCTTCGGTGAAGCTTGAAAGTGGGCACACATGCAAATGCTAAGCATAATATCTGGCCTAGATGCACATAGGTAAAGCAGCGAACCAATGATGGAGCGATATACCTTCTGATCGAAATCTTTACCATTTTCGTCAGTGCAGAGTTGACCATTTGTTGGCATTGGTATCTTGAGGCCTTTGCAGTCTTGCATGCCGAATTTCTTCAGGCAATACTTGAGATATTTCTCTGGAGATATGAAGATGCCATTTCGTTGTAGATGAATTTGAAGTCCGAGGAAGAATTTCAACTCCCCCATCATAGACATCTGATATTCTTCTTGCATCATATATGCTAATTTGTCACTGTATTTCTTGTTAGTGCAACCAAAGATAATGTCATCAACATATATTCTGCATATGAATAGTTCACCATCATAAGATTTTGTGAAAAGAGTAGGGTCAAGTGAGCCGGGCTTCAAGCCCTTTTTCTTCAGGAACTCCTTCAGTGTATCACACCAAGCCCTCGGGGCTTGCTTGAGGCCATAGAGAGCCTTGTTGAGTCGGAAGACTTTGTCAGGATGCTTTGGGTCCTCAAAACCTGGTGGTTGAGCAACATATACTTCTTCCTCAGGCTTACCATTGAGGAATGCACTTTTCACATCCATTTGATATAAGAGGATATCATGATGGTTAGCATATGCAAGCAATATACGAATGGCTTCAAGCCTAGCAACAGGTGCAAATGTTTCATCGAAATCAATACCCTCAACCTGTGTGTAGCCTTGAGCTACAAGACGGGCCTTATTCCTCACCACTTGGCCATTTTCGTCTTGTTTGTTGCGGTAGATCCACTTAGTACCGATGATATTGTGCTTGCGTGGATCGGGACGCTTGACAAGCTCCCACACGTTGTTGAGCTGAAATTGATGCAATTCCTCTTGCATCGCTTGAATCCATTCTGGTTCAAGAAATGCTTCATCAACTTTGGTGGGATCTGAAATAGAGACAAACGCATAATGCCCACAAAAGTTAGCTAGATGTGAAGCTCTTGAGCGAGTGAGGCGACCAGGTGCATTGATGTTGTCGAGGATCTTCTCAATCTGCACTTCATTCGCCACTCGTGGATGTGCTGGACGAGGGCCTTGATGTTGTTGTTGCCGTGCAGAATCCTCAGCATTATTTTCTTTAGGATTAGCAGTTTCTTCATGACGAGGGATAAGTATTTCTTCATCAGCTATTTCTTCACTGGGCACGATTTCACCAGTGCCCATAAGCTTGATAGATTCCTCAGGGGGCATTTCATCTAGCACAGGAGGCAGGTGCTCTCTTTGCGAGTCATTAGTTTCATCGAACCGCACATCTACAGTTTCAACAACCTTGTAATGGAAGGAGTTGAAGACTCTGTAGGTGTGCGAGTCCTTTCCGTAACCAAGCATAAAACCTTCATGTGCTTTCGGTGCAAATTTAGAACTGTGATGAGGATCTCTAATCCAACATTTAGCACCAAAGACTTTGAAATAACTCACATTGGGTTTCTTGTCAGTGAAGAGCTCATAAGAGGTCTTCTTGAGGAATTTGTGAAGATATACCCGGTTGATGATGTGACATGCAGTGTCAATTGCTTCAGGCCAGAAATGACGAGGTGTCTTGTATTCATCAAGCATAGTATGCGCCATCTCGATGAGGGTTCTGTTCTTGCGCTCCATGACTCCATTCTGCTGAGGCGTATAGGGAGCAGATAGCTCATGAGTAATGCCAAGTTCATCAAGATAGTCGTCGAGGCCTGTGTTCTTGAACTCAGTCCCATTGTCACTCCTGATGTGCTTGATCTTGAGACCATAATTCGTCATGGCCCAATTGGAGAATCATCTGAAGACATACTGAACTTCGGTCTTGTAGGAAATGATGTGCACCCAGGTGTAACGAGAGTAGTCATCAACAATGACGAATCCGTAGAGAGATGCTGCATTGGTTAGTGTGGCATAATGTGCGGGACCAAACAAATCCATATGAAGTAATTCAAAGGGACGAGTAGTGGTCATGATTGTCTTAGCCGTATGCTTGGATCTGGTCATCTTTCCAGACTCACAGGCACCACACAAATGATCTTTGACGAATTTGACGCCTTCGACGCCAATGATGTGCTTCTTCTTGACGAGTGTGCTCAAATTCCTCATGCCAGCGTGTCCAAGACGTCGATGCCATAGCCACCACTCTGAAGCTTTTGCCATTAGACATGTTGCAGGCTGAGGACCTGTAGAGAAATCTACAATGTACAAGTCACCTCTCCTAAAGCCTTCGAAGACTTTGGATTTGTCAGATTCTAACAGCACAATGCATCGATATTTTCCAAAGATGACAATCATATCAAGATCACAAAGCATTGAGACAGACATGAGATTGTATCCAAGGGACTCGACAAGCATCACATTTTCCATGTGTCGATCCTTTGAGATAGCAACCTTACCTAGACCCAATACCTTGCTTTTTCCTTTGTCAGCGTATGTGATATGCTTCAGATGAGACGGAGTAAGGAGAGCATCAGTGAGGAGATTCCTATCTCCAGTCATATGATTCGTGCAGCCACTATCCAAGACCCATTCAGTGGCTGAGGGTGTGTCATCCTGTAGAAGCATTAGTCTGACTTACAAGTTCATATACTTCAAAGTGAAGAATATGATGATGATCAATTTCGTCAGACAATTTCATCAAGGAATAATATCTAGTAGCATAGGGATGTGTGAAATGAATTATTCATTTCATCGTGATTAGCCTGCATCCCAACAGGCACTTTGTCAGGTCTTTAGCAAATTCATCAGACATTTCAGTTGTCTGAAGACCTGACCCTGCAAAAGAGATTAGTTCTTCTTAACCACCCACATCTGAATGGGTGGCTGAGAAGCAATGTAACGAAGTGCATTGATGGAGAACTTAGGCATTGAAGAATATGCATTTCTCTTCATAGGAGGGTTATAGTACTCAAATGAATAAGCAGAGAAATTCTTCGATGATTTGTGAACATAATGGTTCGAAGAATAATGCACATATTCATCAGATCTCTGTTTGTTTCCCTGCATAATAGAGGCATTAGTACGACCATAAGTGGGTCTGCGTCCATTTGACGACTTTGAACCCTGTGAAGAATTTTCCCTAGGAGGTTTCTTCTTCATTGGTGGCGTCATGATGACATTCACCTGAAGATTTTCCAGAAGGCTTTTAGGAACCCAGATTTCTTCATAGGTGGACCATTCCTGTAGTTAGTACCAATGAATCTGGCAAAGACTTCACCATTCTGATTCTTGAACAGTTTATAGTTGGAGTCAAACGACTCATCTGAAGAATATGAAGAATCGCAAGTATAGCCAGATAGAGTGGATGGATCTATTGGAGGTCCCTTTGCAGCAACCCATGTGGTTTTGGGATACTGCTCAGGCTTCCAATACGAACCATCAGCATTGAGCTTTCTCACAAAAGCAATACCCTCTTTCCTAGGGTTTCTGTGAAGAATTTGCTTTTTGAGCACGTCACATAGGGTTTGATGCCCTTTGAGGCTTTTGTACATACCAGTGACATACAATTCCTTCAGCCCTGCATTTTCATCAGTATCACCGGTGGCTTTCTCAAGTGAGGGGTTAGTGGCCACCGTAGCAGTTGAAGCAATTGAAAGTACAGAAGCATTTGAACATTCAGCTGAAGAATTTGCATTATCACGTTCAAGGCATTTTAGGCATGGTGCAACAAATTCTTCCTGGGCGGTACTGATCTGTTGAGCAAGGAGTGAATCATTTTGTTTTTGAAGATCATCATGAGACGCTCTCAGCTTCTCGAGATCTTGCTTCCTTTGAAGAAATTCATAGGCCAGCTTTGTAAGTGCATCAAGTGCCCCCTCAGTGGTTTTGGAGTATTGACGACAAAAAGGTTAAGGGACTAATATGTTTTTGAGTGTACATTTGAGAATATAGTCCCTGAAGACTTGGTTTAACCACGGAAGACGACCCCTAAAAATGTATTTCTTCAAGTGAAGAATTTGGTGCGGCCTCTGATGAAATTGATGTGAAGACTTTGAAGCTTGAAGACTTTGTTTTCATAGTTTCTTTTTCTTCTTATTTGAGTCATAGGAAAAACCGTACTGTTAAAGGGGGTCAAGGTGAAACATATTTCATACTTCAAAGTGATGCTCAAACCTATACATACACAAGCCGCTTCGAGTGAAGCCTTTGGAAATCTCCGGAATAGCTGACGAATCTGATAGTGACAGTGACGAAGTTCATCTGGTCTCTGACAAATTTGGTTAGGATGAGGAGTTAGGATTTCGCCAGTGCGATCTGCCTATCGTGAGGAAATTGAGTGCCCCGACGAAATTGAGAGTTCAATTCCGACCGTTGCTGCGCCGCGTGCCAGCTGTCAAGTGGATCCTTATCCTGATAACGGTCTTGTCTGAGAAGGGCATTTATGACATTTCATGTCGGGTTGCCTCCTGGCTATAAATAGCCACCCCCATAACCACTTGTTGGTTGGCTGCTCGAGAGAGAGATTGACACTTGTCATTTGAGAGCAACCCTTCCTCTGACGACTTTGTGAGAACCCAAGTGAGGAAAAACCCAACCAAAGCCTAAGTGATTGAGCATCACTGAAGAAGTTGATCTGTGTGATCTGATGCTTGTTACCTTTGAGGACTGTCATTCCTACAGACGGTTAGGCATCATGTTCTGAGCACCCAAGAGAAATTGTGGTGTGCCGGTGAACAAGTCTGTGAAAGGTTTCGGAAGTCAACCTTGAAGACTTACCATGAGTGATTGGGCGAGGACTAAGTGACCTTAGCTCAAGAGGAATACGGTGAGGACTAAGTGTCCTTTGAGGTAAAACTCAGCCGCCTCAACCAGACGTACAGTTGATACAGCAACTGGAACTGGTCTACCAAACTGTTGTGTCTTCGTCAAGCTCTACTGGTTTCAATTTCATCACTCCTTTACTTTACTACTATTTCGCTGCTAAAGAACTTGTGTCTTACCTTTCTGAAAATTTGAACTGAAGACTTTCATCATGCTGTCTCATTTTCTTCATGCTTATCTGAGTGTATGATTGCATGTTCTTCACCTACTTATGCTTCGCATGTATGCTTTCCATATCTGTGTAGACTTAGTTTCAATTATGTTTCTATTTCTTCACTCTGATTTTCGTCAAAGTCTTCGGAGTTTGACGAATTTCTAAAAATCTCCCATTCACCCCCCCCCTCTGGCAGTTATCCTACGCTTTCAATTGGTATCAGAGCAAGGTACTCCCTTGTTCTGTGTGATTTTGGTTTAACCACCTGGAGTTTTATGTCGACCGCAGGAATGAACAAGGTCTCCGCTGCGTGCCCCATCTTCGATGGCACAAACTATCCATACTAGAAGGTCATGATGCGAAAGGGTCTCTTGGCCATGGACAGTGAACTATGGACGGTCACGGAACTGGGACTGACCGATCTCTGCAAGATGGCGAATGCTGAAGACATTTGCAAGTACACTCAGCTTGATGCTAGGGCCAAGTACTTCATCTATTCTCATCTGACCAAGAAGGAGTTCACTCGCATTTATCACCTGGGCAATGCAAAGCTCATATGGGATAGGATCTCTGACGTCTATGAAGGATCATATAGACATGATGACCCCGGGCTGGTGGAATTCAGAAAATCTCTTAGAGCTCGGGATCCTGATCCTGCCTCAACTTCGTTAGCCGCCTGCCTCATGGCAAGAGGCACCAAGGTACTGCAAAGATCTTTATCTTCCTCAAGTGAAGGTGAATCTGATGAAAACATGACCCCCAGCTATTCCAAGCTTGCTAGTATTGCCACTAAGCAACAAAGTGCCATGGAAAGAATTCAAAACTTGTTAGACAAAAGTGATGATCTGTTGAACGACGAAATGGAATGTTCACAGATTTTGACTGACGAAATCAAACGACTTCAGTCAAAGTATGACAAACTAGAAAGTCGTCATGTGTCCCTCTCAGTCGACCACGAGAAGCTGTCCTATGAATTTCTTCAAAGGAAGCAAGATCTGGAGAAGCTGAGAGCGTCTCATGATGATCTTCAAAAGGAAAATGATTCACTCCTCGCTCAATAGATCAGTACCGCTCAGGAAGAATTTGTTGCACCATGCCTAAAATGCCTTGAACGTGATAATGCTAATTCTTCAGTTGAATGTTCAAATGCTTCTGTTCTTGCAATTGCTTCAACTGCTATGGTGGCCACTAACCCCTCACTTGAGGAAGCCACCGGTGATACTGATGAAAATGCAGGGCTGAAGGAATTGTATGTCACTGGCATGTACAAAAGCCTCAAAGGGCATCAAACCCTGTGTGACGTGCTCAAAAAGCAAATTCTTCACAGGAACCCTAGGAAAGAGGGTATTGCTTTTGAAAAAAAGCTCAACTCTGATGGTTCGTATTGGAAGCCTGAGCAGTATCCCAAAACCACATGGGTTGCTGCAAAGGGACCTCCAATAGATCCATCCACTTTATCTGGCTATTCTTGTGATTCTTCATATTCTTCAGATGAGTCATTTGACTCCAACTATAAACTGTTCAAGAATCAGAATATGAAGTCTTTGCCAGATTCATTGGTACTAACTGCAGGAACGGTCCACCTGTGAAGAAAATCTGGGTTCCTAAAAGCCTTCTGGAAAATATTCAGGTGAATGTCATCATAACACCACCAATAAAGAAGAAACTTCCCAGGGCAAATTCTTCACAGGGATCAAAGTCATCAAATGGACGCAGACCCACTTATGGTCGTACTAATGCCTCTGTTTCGCAGGGAAACAAACAGCGATTTGATGAATATGAGCATTATTCTTCGAACCACTATGTTCACAAATCTTCAAAGAATTTCTCTGCTTATTCATTCAATTACTATAATCCTCCTGTGAAGAGAAATGTATATACTTCAATGCCTAAGTTCTCCATTAATGCACTTCGTTACATTGCTTCTCAGCCACCCATTCAGATGTGGGTGGTTAAGAAGAACTAATCTCTTCTGCATGGTCAGGTCTTCAGACAACAAAATGTCTGATGAATTTGTTGAAGACCTGACATGATGCCTGTTGGGATGCAGGCTAATCACGATGAAATGAACAACTCATTTCACACATCCCTTATGCTGCCTGATATTATTCATTGATGAAATTGTCTGACGAAATTGATCATCATCATATTCTTCACTTTCAAGTATATGAATTTGTAAGTCAGACTAATGCTTCTACAGGATGATACACCTTCAGCCACTGAATGGGTCTTGGACAGTGGCTGCACGAATCATATGACTGGAGACAGGAATCTCCTCACTGATGCTCCCCTTACTCCGTCTCATCTCAAGCATATTACATTCGCTGACAAAGGAAAAAAGCAAGGTATTGGGTCTAGGTAAGGTTGCTATCTCAAAGGATCGACACATGGAAAAGGTGATACTTGTCGAGTCCCTTGGATACAACCGCATGTCTATCTCAATGCTTTGTGATCTTGATATGATTGTCATCTTTGGCAAATATAGATGCATTGTGCTGTTGGAATCTGACAAATCCAGAGTCTTCGAAGGCTTTAGGAGAGGTGACTTGTACATTGTAGATTTCTCTACAGGTCCTCAGCCTGCAACATGTCTAATGGCAAAAGCTTCGAAATGCTGGCTATGGCATCGAAGACTTGGACATGCTGGAATGAGGAATTTGAGCACACTCGTCAAGAAGAAGCATGTCATTGGCGTCGAGGGTGTCAAATTCGTCAAGGATCATCTTTGTGGTGCTTGTGAGTCTGGAAAGATGACCAGTTCCAAGCACTTGGCGAAGACTATCATGACCACTACTCGTCCTTCTGAATTGCTTCATATGGATTTGTTTGGTCCTACACATTATGCCACACTAACCAATGCAGCATCCCTCTATGGATTCGTTATAGTTGATGACTACTCTCGTTACACTTGGGTGCACATCATTTCCTACAAGACTGAAGTTCAGGATGTCTTCAGACGATTCTCCAATCGGGCCATGACGAATTATGGTCTCAAGATCAAGCACATCAGGAGTGACAACGACACTGAACTCAAGAACACATGCCTCGAAGACTATCTTGATGAACTTGGTATCACTCATGAGCTCTCTGCTCCCTACACGCCTCAGTAGAATGGAGTCGTGGAGCGCAAGAACAGAACCCTCATCGAGATGGCACATTCTATGCTTGATGAATACAAGACACCTCGTCATTTCTGGCCTGAAGCAATTGACACTGCATGCCATATCATCAACCGGGTATATCTTCACAAATTCCTCAAGAAGACCTCATATGAGCTCCTCACTGACAAGAGACCCAATGTGAGTTATTTCAAAGTCTTCGGTGCTAAATGTTGGATTAGATATCCTCATCACAGTTCTAAATTTGCACCGAAAGCACACTAAGGTTTTATGCTTGGTTACGGAAAGGACTCGCACACCTACAGAGTCTTCAACTCCTTTCATCACAAGGTTGTTGAAACTGTAGATGTGCGGTTCGATGAAACTAATGGCTCGCAAAGAGAGCACCTGCCTCTTGTGCTAGATGAAATGCCTCCTAAGGAATCTATCAAGCTGATGGGCACTGGTGAAATTGTGCCCAGTGAAGAAATAGCTGCTGATGAAGAAGTGGTTGTTCCTTGTCGTGAAGAAAATGAACGTCCTGACGAAAATGATGCTGAGGATTCTGCACGGCAACAACAACATCAAGGCCCTCGTCCAGCACATCCAAGAGTGGCAAATGAAGTGCAGATTGAGAAGATCGTCGACAACATCAATGCACCTGGTCCCCTCACTCGCTCAAGAGCTTCACATTTAGCTAACTTTTGTGGGCATTACGCGTTTGTCTCTATTTCAGAGCCCACAAAAGTTGATGAAGCCTTTCTGGAACCTGAATGGATTCAAGCTATGCAAGTTGAATTGCATCAGTTTGATCTCAACAATGTGTGGGAGCTTGTCAAGCGTCCCGATCCACGCAAGCACAATATCATCGGCACGAAGTGGATCTACCACAACAAACAATATGAAAATGGCCAAGTGGTGAGGAATAAGGCCCGTCTTGTAGCTCAAGGCTACACACAGGTTGAGGGTATTGATTTCGATGAAACATTTGCACCTGTTGCTAGGCTTGAAGCCATTCATATATTGCTTGCATATGCTAACCATCATGATATCCTTTTATATCAAATAGATGTGAAAAGTGCATTCCTCAATGGTAAGCTTGAGGAAGAAGTATATGTTGCTCAACCACCAGGTTTTGAGGATCCAAAGCATCCTGACAAAGTCTTCAGACTCAACAAGGATCTCTATGGCCTCAAGCAAGCCCCGAGGGCTTGGTATGATACACTGAAGGAGTTCCTGAAGAAAAAGGGGTTCAAGCCCGGTTCTCTTGACCCTACTCTTTTCACAAAATCTTATGATGGTGAACTGTTCATATGTCAAATATATGTTGATGATATTATCTTTGGTTGCACTAACAAGAAATACAGTGACGAATTTGCACACATGATGCAAGAAGAATATCAGATGTCTATGATGGGGGAGTTGAAATTCTTCCTCGGACTTCAAATTCGTGAACAACCCAATGGCATCTTCATATCTCAGGAGAAATATCTCAAAGATTCCCTGAAGAAATTTGGAATGCAAAATTGCAAAGGCCTCAGGATACCAATGCCAACAAATGGCTAACTCAACGATGACGAAAATGGTAAAGATTTCGATCAGAAGGTATATCGCTCCATCATTGGTTCGCTGCTTTACCTATGTGCATCTAGGCCAGATATTATGCTTAGCGTTTGCATGTGTGCCCGCTTTCAAGCGTTACCGAAGGAATCACACCACCAGGCTGTGAAACGAATTCTTTGATAATTAGCTCACACCCCAACGCTTGGATTATGGTATCCCAAGGGATCTTCACTTGACCTTGCTGGATATTCCGATTCTGATTATGCTGGAGATCGTGTGGATCGCAAGTCAACCTCAGGCACATGCCATTTCCTCGGAGAAGGTATTCCACTGCCGAGGCTGAGTACATTGCTGCTGGCGCCTGCTGCTCTTAGTTACTATGGATGAAGCAAACCCTCAAGGACTATGGCGTCAACATGAAGAAAGTGCCACTCTACTGCGATAATGAGAGCGCCATCAAGATCGCCCACAACCCTGTGCAACACTTAAGGACGAAGCACATTGAGATTCGTCACCATTTTCTTCATGATCATGTGCTGAAGGGAGACATCATCATCAACCACGTGAAGACAGAAGACCAGCTTGCCGATATCTTCACTAAACCCTTGGATGAGAGAAGGTTTTGCATGTTGCGGTGTGAGCTAAACATCCTAGAATCTTCGAATGTCCTTTGAAAAGGACACACATCCTAACGCTTATGCATTCTTGATGACTTTGATGCACAACACACGAAGTAACATTTTTCTTCAATCAATGAAGACTAACCCTCTAAGTGTGAAGAAATTAATGAAGAACTTGATTCTCAGAACCCTACGACAATTGTACGCGGTGTCTGAAATCATCATAAGTTCTTATACGGTGGGTAACGCCACCACCACTTTATGATTTGCTTTTATTTGAGTTTTTCGTCATTTGCAATTTCGTCAAACTTTTCAAATTCGTCATTAGTGGTTATTCTTCATTCCTTGAGGAGATTCTATATATATATATATATATATATTTGCATTTGAGTTTTTCATGTCCTCAACAGTATCCACATATATCTAATTCTTCAAACTGTGTTTTTCGTCATCTATGTAGATGTGATCGGACCCGCTCCCCTCTATGCTAAACTCAAACCACTCTGTTCTCAATCTCTTCATATGCGTTCTGATTGACACTGTTCAAAGTCTTCACTGTGTCCTTGTCAGCTGAAGAAATTGCGAACAGATTTTGAAAACTTTCTAATCAATTTTTGATGGTTGCCACAGTAACCTCATCCCGCGCCTTCGACGCGTGGATAAGCGCACTCAAAATGCATGTGTGACACGTGTCACTCAGATGCGAAACGCCAGGGGCTTATCCGTCCAAAATCTTTGGACCGCTCAGTTTTCACCGCGCCTATATAAAGGCTTGACCTCATCAACCCTAATTCAATTCACTCTCATACCTCTATCGCTCTCAAAACCCTAGCGCCGCCGCTGGAACTCATCGTCGCCGGAGAGGAAGAGCTTCACTGCCTCGACTTCTTCGTCGTCGTACTTGTGCCGACTGCGGATTTCTTCACCTCCGCCGCCGCCGTAGCTGTCTTTCGTCGCCAAGTTAGGGCACGAGAGATCTAAACTGATGACTTCCTTCAACTCGTCGTCCAGTTCATCGAGTTCATCCTTGGGGTAATTAAAATTCATTTTTACTGCCCAAGTTTGATCTTTTTACTGCCTCAAATTCTTCAAGTGCTGTTTTTACCACTTCTTTCCAACTCTTCAGCACTTCCTTCTGGCCAGTCTTGGTTATTTCACCTAAGTTACTCTTAATTCATAGATTCCTCAGTTGTACACATTGCTTCAATCTGTATAGCCCTGGAATCTAAGTCAAGAACACTTAGTGAATTTCTTCAAGATGATAAGGGTCAATTTCCTCAATTGGTTTGAATTTGAAAATCTCTGAGAACGCATGTGACTCTTCCCAATTTCCTCGCAACTATACTCTGTTCACAGGTACCCATGTCTGTAGACGAATCTCTTGGTTCTCATCAACTTAATTCATTTGCAGCATTACTAGAGGAAAATCTCCAGACTTCTTCAGAAACATCAAAGGTTCAAACCCCTCAGTTGAAGAAAATGGTAGATGGGAAAAGGCCTCACAAGGGAGGCAAGAGAAAAGATGAACATACAGCTTTCGAGATCCCTGAGTATCTGTATGAAGGATATTGCACACCGGATGAAGAAATTCATGGCAAAGAGACTGACGAGCAGCGCAAGACACGCTTACAGAAAATCAAATGTAGGTGGGCTTATGAATGGAGGGCATACAGATATGTGACTCCAAAATATATGAAGGACTTCGTAGTCAAGCCACCTTGCAAAAGGCCATCTCTGGCTCCTGGGCAAACTGTAGATCCCACTAGCATCAGGAGAGGTGAGGAATTTCCTGAAGAATGGGCAAAATATCAAGCAAAATTGTAGAAGAAAACTCAAAGAGCTGTTGAAGAATTTAACAGGGCCACAAAAGCTTCACAAGATGCAGGTGCAGGCTCGAGTGGCGGAGCACCCAAGAAATCTATGCAGAAGAAGCCGGCTCAAAAGCCGAAGCCCTCAGCTGACGTGCCCTCACGGCCAAAACCTTTAGCTCCAAAATCTTCAGCGGCTAAAACATTTGCAAAGTCCTCAGAGCCCAAGCCGTCATCATCAAAGGCCTCAACGCCTAAGGCTCCTACTGCTCCAACCTCTTCAGCACCTCCGCCAGCCACAAGTTCCTCATTGGCTGCTGCAAGAGCTTCAACACCAGTCGTGCTAGCCTCATGCCAGCGCACTGAAGGCTTTCATACAGCCACAATTGCTGCATCAAGTGCCTCAGCATCTGGGCACATTTTCTCAAACATGCCGAAGCTGAAGAAAAAGGCTACAGCAGGCTGTGGTACAAGGCCCTGCCCCAAAAGCAAGGCTGCATTGCCTCAAGCTGACGAAAATGATATGGCTGATGAAGATGAACTAGCAGAATATGTTCAGAAAAGAATGGAGGAGGCCGCTCGTGCCAAGAACACCACAGTGCCCTCATTTCTGTGTCCTCAAACCATTCTGGATTTCATCGACATCTGGTGCCAGAATCCTAGTACGCCTCTTGATGATTTGAATCTGCCACCTGGACCAAGCCATGTCTTGTCTGCTTTTGTCCTCAATGAGAAGCACAAGATTGAGAAAGCTAAACTTGTGAGGAAGGAGATGAAGAAAAAGCAGAAAGATCTCAAGGATGATATGCTCACTATATCCCATCAGCAACTGGTTGCAATACAAACTGAGATTCAGCGCTTGACTGAGGAATATGAGCGCCAAGCTGAGCACTGCTGTGGAGTGAAAGACAGATTCATCAGCGCCTCCAACAAGGTGGTTGATGAACATAACAGAAGGGAGGCAGCGAAATTTGGCCAAGCACCTCCATCAAGTTCCTCAGCTCCTCCGCAACCACCACAAGCCACTGAAACCATTCCTTCACCTCCTTCGCAAGACCAAGCCAGGGCAACTGCATCTGTTGCGCCTAAAGAAACAGCCAGGGCAACTGCATCTATTGCGCCTGAAGAAATTGCCAGGGCGACTGTATCAGTCGTGCCTGATGAAATAGTACCACCAAGTTCCTCAGCAGTAGCGCCAGAATGGTCTTCATCCTTGAAGCATCTCACACTTCCTTCTGCATCAGAAGTGAAGAAAACAAAGGCTGCTGAGAAGAGAAAAGCATCAGCATCTCCTACCGCAGAAACCGTGAAGAAGTTGAAGACGGCTCCAATGTCTTCAACTGAACCAATTGATGCTATCCCAATTTCGTCGGCACCCCCAACCAGAAACATAGACGAGTTCTAGATTGTTCCCTTCGGTGTGGAATATGTAATCCCACCTGAAGATGAAGGAGAGAATTCCCACTCTGCTGCTTCCACAGAGCAGGTGGATGAGGAAATTAAAGTTGAAGAACATTCTTCACTTCCAATGGTATCATGGCGCAAACCACAACCAGTCCAAGTGACTGAAAAAATTTCCACTTCAACAGGAAGCGATGAAGAAACTGATGAAGATGTGGATGTGGGCTCCACAACGCCCGTGATGCATGATGATTTCTGGGATGCCGTTCATCCGAACTCACCCCTCACCACACCTCTCACTCAAGTGCCTCAGTCACCAGCAGTCACTGAGGAAGTTCAAACTACGTCTGAAGGTCAACAACCATCCCTTCAGACCATCACTGAAGAAATTCCAGCTGCATCAGCTGAAGAAATTGTGCAACCAATGGTCACTGATGACATTGCACCACCACCCCCTCAACAAGAAGATCTAGCTCCCTCAGCCGATTCAGAAACTGTACCAGAAGCAACAGCTAAGGAAGTTGCCAAGTCTTTGGCCATCACGGATCCCAATGACTCAACAGGCTCTCCGAGGCCCATCTTCGATGTGCTGCCAAAGAAAGTAAATCTTCAGCTAGTGCACTCAATGCCCAAGGTTGGCAAAACCGTCAGAAGGCCCAAATATGATAATGCTGCCTTCTTCGAAGAGAAGAATTTCTTCATTGGCGAGTCTCCATATGACTCGGCCAAGATAAGGCGTCAAAGATTCTGGACAAACACTCAGATGAATTTCTATTCCTCACTACTCTTTGACAAGAACAAAGTATTCCTGCATCGTCATATTCCTCACGTTGATATGGAATCGCTGCCATGCTTCACACCAGTCTTGGTTGTTCTTCATGAAGTTGGCCTGCTCAATTTCGTCATAGACGTATGCGACTGGAGTGAAGAGCTCATTCTTCAATTTTATGCCACTTTGCATCTATCAGGAGAAGTTGATGATATTCACTCCTAGGTGATTGACTGGATGAGTGAGAATACACACTACAAGGCTCCATCTGATGAATTATTTCGAGCCCTTCCAGTTGATCTGCCCTCTGCTAATGCAAGGAAAATCTATGAAGAACCCGAGTTGCCACATCATCTGATGAATGTGCTGATGAAACCTCTGGATGAAGGAGAAGCACCGAGAACTACCTTCCTTGTGAAGGATCTGCTTTTTGTGCCACGTACCGTGTATCGGATCTTGGCCAAAACCCTCAGTCCCATCAAAGGCCACAATTCTGAGACTGAAGAAGTTGTTGGCATCATGAAGAACTTGCTATTCAACATCATTCATGGGATTTCCATTGACATCCATGATTTCTTCATGAGGACTTTGGCCACAGTTGCTCAATCACTGTTTGATTTGAAGCCTTATGCTCCATGGATCATGAAATTCATCAGAACAAGGTCTTCAATCAACTATCATGTAGACTGTCAAAATCACCTTTGCTTCATGCCAGATGTGGAAATTCTTCCCACCACAATTGCTTCAGTTCCTGGCAAAGGCAAGGCTGTAATTGATGAAGGAGTTCGACCCCTTGATGGCCAATTTCGTCAGCCCGTCTCACAATCCACAGGATATGACTCATCATGTCAAGATACTGACGCAAATGCTTCTAAGCAAAAGCCTCAAGGTGAAGCCCCTCGTGTGATGACAGATCGTGAGCTTCTTATTAGCCTTCATCAAAAAGTGCATCGCAACCACAACTGGGTTAAGCGTCAACTCCATGCCATTTTGGGCAATATGACTATGAAGCAAAACTCTGTGTGCAAAAATCACTATTATCTGCATGAGATCTTTGACAGAAGTTGGGCCATTCTCTCACATCTAAAGACCCCTGATGAACTTGAAGAAATGGAATTCCAAATGAACTTTGATTGGGCCAATCCGCCCAAGAAGAAGTTCAAGAAGGTTCAAGTTCCTCCGATGGTCCCTAGCTCTGTGTCTTCTTCACGCGCTACTGATGAAAATGAAGATGTTGAAGACACTGCTGCTGGTCCTTCTTCAACCTGCAACCCCGACGACAATGCTGGCGCTCCCTCAACGGCTTCATGAGCTCATTCTTCAGGGCGCGTTAGTCCTCAGTTTTGTCTCCTTTTGGTCATGTGATGACAAAGGGGGAGAAATTTGAGTGTTAAGTCTTCAGCGGGTCATATAAAACTATGGGGTGGTTTATTTTGCGAAGTTGCAACTCTTGTGTTTATTCGATTTGCTCTTTGAAGAGTTGTAACTTAAACTGTTGGTAGTCTGACTCTGCTCTGTGATGGTTTATCTGCATGGATGCTTATGCTCTCTAATTCCTCAATATTATGTGTGCATGCATGCTACAATTTGTCAGACACCAATTTTCATCATGCACTTCAAAATCTTATGATCATGCATGATTGGATTCCAAGATATAGGGGGAGATCTCCACAATTTCAACCTGCCATGTGCATTTGCAATCAAAAGCAAATTCTTCATATGCACATCTACAGGGGGAGTTCCTCAATATCTTGTAACCAATGTCTTCACATTCAGTACTTACACTTCCATTATTTTACTCCCGTTGAAAACTTAACTGATTTGTCATCAATCACCAAAAAGGGGGAGATTGTAAGTGCATCAAGTGCCCCCTTAGTGGTTTTGGAGTATTGACGACAAATAGGTTAAGGGACTAATATGTTTTTGAGTGTACACAGGAGAATATAGTCCCTGAAGACTTGGTTTAACCACGGAAGACGACCCCTAAAAATGTATTTCTTCAAGTGAAGAATTTGCTGCGGCCTTTGAGGAAATTGATGTGAAGACTAAGAAGCTTGAAGACTTTGTTTTCATAGTTTCTTTTTCTTCTTATTTGAGTCATAGGAAAAACCGTACTATTAAAGGGGGTCAAGGTGAAACATATTTCATACTTAAAAGCGATGCTCAAACCTATACATACACAAGCCGCTTCGAGTGAAGCCTTTGGAAATCTCCGGAACAGCTGAAGAATCTGATAGTGACAGTGACGAAGTTCATCTGGTCTCTGGCGAATTTGGTCAGGCTGAGGAGTTAGGATTTTGCCAGTGCGATCTGCCTATCATGGGGAAATTGAGTGCCCCGATGAAATTGAGAGTTCAATTCCGACCGTTGTTGCGCCGCGTGCCAGCTGTCAAGTGGATCCTTATCCTGACAACGGTCTTGTCTGAGAAGGGCATTTATGACATTTCATGTCGGGTTGCCTCCTGGCTATAAATAGCCACCCCCCATAACCACTTGTTGGTTGGCTGCTCGAGAGAGAGATTGACACTTATCATTTGAGAGCAACCCTTCCTCTGACGACTTTGTGAGAACCCAAGTGAGGAAAAACCCAACCAGAGCCTAAGTGATTGAGCATCACTGAAGAAGTTGATCTGTGTGATCCGACACTTGTTACCTTTGAGGACTGTCATTCCTCCAAACGGTTAGGCGTCATGTTCTAAGCACCCAAGAGAAATTGTGGCGTGCCGATGAACAAGTCTGTGAAGGTTTCGGAAGTCTACCTTGAAGACTTACCACGAGTGATTGGGTGAGGACTAAGTGACCTTAGCTCAAGAGGATTACGGTGAGGACTAAGTGTCCTCTGAGGTAAAACTCAGCCGCCTCAACCAGACGTACAGTTGATATGGCAACTAGAACTGGTCTACCAAACTGATGTGTCTTCATCAAGCTCTACTGGTTTCAATTTCATCAGTTCTTTACTTTACTACTATTCCGCTGCTGAAGAACTTGTGTCTTAGCTTTCTGAAGAATTTGAACTGAAGACTTTCATCATGCTGTCTCATTTTCTTCAGTCCATTTTCTTCATGCTTATCTGAGTGTATGATTGCATGTTCTTCACCTACTTATGCTTCGCATGTATGCTTTCCATATCTGTGTAGACTTAGTTTCAATTATGTTTCTATTTCTTCACTCTGATTTTCGTCAAAGTCTTCGGAGTTTGATGAATTTCTAAAAATCTCCCATTCACCCCCCTCTGGGAGTTATCCTGCGGTTTCAAGCTTCACATGCTCGGCTGAGAGGGACACATGACGACTTTCAAGTTCGTCAAACTTTGACTGAAGTTGTTTGATTTCTTCAGTCAAAATCTGTCAGCGTTCCATTTCGTCGTTCAACAGATCATCGCTTTTGTCTAACAAGTTTTGAATTCTTTCCGTGGCATTTTGTTGCCTAGTGGCAATACTAGCAAGCTTGGAATAGCTGGGGGTCATGTTTTCATCAGATTCACCTTCACTTGAGGAAGATAAAGGTCTTTGCAGTACCTTGGTGCCTCTTGCCATGAGGCACACGGCTGACGAAGTTGAGGCAGGATCAGGATCCCGAGACCTAAGGGAATTTCTGAATTCCACAAGCCAGGGGTCATCACATCTATATGCTCCTTCATAGACATCAGAGATCCTGTCCCAGATGAGTTTTGCATTGCCCAGGTGAGAGATGCGAGTGAACTCATTCTTGGTCAGACGAGAGCAAATGAAGTACTTGGCCCTAGCATCAAGCTGAGTGTACTTGCGAATGTCTTCAGCATTCGCCATCTTGCAGAGATCGGTCAGCCCCAGCTCCGTGACCGTCCATAGTTCACTGTCCATGGCCAAGAGATGCTTTCGCATCATGACCTTCCAGTAAGGATAGTTTGTGCCATCGAAGATGGGGCACGCAGCGGATACCTTGATCATACCTGCGATCGATATAACTAAAACTCCAGGTGGTTAAACCAAAATCACACAGAACAAGGGAGTACCTTGCTCTGATACCAATTGAAAGCGCAGGTTTACTCCCAGAGGGGGGTGAATGGGAGATTTTTAGAAATTCATCAAACTCCGAAGATTTTGACGAAAATCAGAGTGACGAAATAGACACAGATGCGAAACTAGATCGACACAGATACAAGTAGCATGCATATGAAACACATACAAGTGAAGAACATGAGATCATACAGGCAGACATGCATGAGGAAGATGAACTGAAGAAATGAAAACAACATGATGAAAGTCTTCAGTTCAAATTCTTCAGAAAAGTAAAGCACAAGTTCTTCAGCAGCGGAATTGCGTAAAGGTAAAGGGTGAGGGATTTGAAACCAGTTGGGCTCGGTGAAGACACAGCGATTTGGTAGACCAGTTCTAGTTGCTGTATCAACTATACGTCTGGTTGAGGTGGCTGAGTCTTACCTCGGACGACACTTAGTCCTCACCGTATTCCTCTTGAGCTAAGGTCACTTAGACCTCGCCCAATCACTCGTGGTAAGTCTTCAAGGTAAACTTCCAAAACCTTCACAGACTTGTTCACCGGCACACCACAATTACTCTTGGGTGCTCAGAACATGACGCCTAACCGTTTGGAGGAATGGCAGTCCTCAAAGGTAACAAGCGTCGGATCACACAGATCAACTTCTTCAGTGATGCTCAGTCACTTTGGCTCTGGTTGGATTTTTCCTCACTTGGGTTCTCACAAAGTCGTCAGAGGAAGGGTTGCTCTCAAATGACAAGTGTCAAGTTCTCTCTAGAGCAGCCAACCAACTAGTGGTTGTGGGGGGCGGCTATTTATAGCCAGGAGGCAACCCGACATAAAATGTCATAAATGCCCTTCTTAGACATGACCGTTGTCAGGATAAGAATCCACTCGATAGCTGGCATGCGGCGCAGCAATGGTCGGAAATTAAGCTCTCAATTTCGTCGGGGCACTCTATTTCCTCATGATAGGCAGATCGCACTGGCGAAATCCTAACTCCTCAGCCTGACCAAATTTGTCAGAGACCAGATGAACCTCGTCACTGTCACTGTCAAATTCGTCTGCTGTTCTTGAGGTTTTCAAAGGCTTCACTCGAAGTGGCTTAGGGTTGTATAGTTTTGAGCATCACTTTGAAGTATGAAAAATGTTTCACCTTGACCCCCTTTGACAGTACAGTTTTTCCTATGACTCAAATAAGAAGAAAAAGAAACTATGAAAACAAAGTCTTCAAGCTTCCAAGTCTTCACATCAAATTCTTCATAGGCCGTACCAAATTCTTCACTTGAAGAAATACATTTTTAGGGGTCGACTTCCGTGGTTAAACCAAGTCTTCTGGGACTATTCTTACCTGTGTACACTCACAAACTCATTAGTCCCTTAACTTATTTGTCTTCAATACTCCAAAACCACTAAGGGGGCACTTGATGCACTTACAGGGCGTCACAATAGGGGTGGAAGCAGTGGATCGCTACGAGTAGGGCTATCTTGAAACTAACAAACTCGTACATCACCATTCATCGTCTTGATCAATGACGTGGAAATATCTTGAATGCAGTGCAAAGAAAACAGACAGACAAACACAATAAGTTCTGCTAGCACATTAAGTTGACGTACACCCATTCCGGAAAAAAAATCATGTACAAAAATAGAACAGGTCATAATCAAATGTATTGGTACATCAGAGCTTGACACCTATAGCTCGGATATAAGTAGTACTCTATCTGAGAAGATTCAGTTGTTACCTCAAATTAGAGCACATCCAGGCAGCCAGCCCGGCCTCTTCTCCCAAAGAAGTAGTGGCCTCCGCCGCGTGATGGAGTAGGCCCTGTGCCATCCATCGTTCCGAGCAACACGGGGAAAGTCTGACGTTGACTACTGTAATGGACGTCGTCGACGGACCCCGCCACCAGCGGTGGCGGCAGGACTTCGATTGAAGGATTGACCACTTCTTCGACATGCACGAAGACTCGATACAGGTACATACGTAACGTGGTCCGCGGCGGCCTTGGTGGTGATGAACAGTACAACCCCGGTTCCTGCACCGGTATCTCAACACCAATCACCTTCGGTATGGTGGACGGCTTCTTCATCCATGCCATAACCGTCAGAGCCCAGCTGTCTGGAGGAACAAACATACTTAAGAGCTCACCTCCTAGGTCGTTGATAAGCTCATTCATGGACTCGCTATTCCAAGCCCGTCGAGGCATGCCGTGGAAGGTAAGCTTTGTTAAAAACTCAAACTCAGAGGGCACCGAGCCCCATCCTGGGTGCCACCGATCGAAGCTCACCAGTGCGCCATCGCAGAACAAATGCCGGGAAGATTCGAACACACGACTGCAGTCGAAAGTTGTCCGGAACCTGACGAAAAAATCAGCCGGTGGCGGACAGACTTCAACGAGAAAGTCACTTATTTGGATGCCGTGAGCAATGCTAAGAGCTTTGACCAGGTCGTCCGGCAAGACGGGAGGCCGGTCGCCGTTGATGGTTACCATCAGCACTTTGCCGGCAAACTGGTCGTCAAGCACCGCCATGCCACTGTTGAGCGACAGCACGCAGCGCCTGAAGGCAGGACGGTCCTCAGGATCTCCGGCTGGGAGATCTGCGTTGACCGGCGACATGATAGTGCACTTGAGTACAGGGAGTAGAGGAAGCGCATTTGGGGGAACTGGGGTAGGAATCGAGATTCCAAAGGTGGGGGAGGGGCGGGGGATTCGGGATGAAAAGGTAGCATGAATTTCGAACACGCGCCAATACGCTCTTGCCACGCAACCGCACGAAAACACCGGTGGCGCCCACATGTCGGACTAATTTTTTTTTTTGAGCGCCCGCCATCAGAGTTCATAATTGGCCTGTTTGGCATTGCCTTACTACTCGGACCATATTCAACGACACCTCACATGGCCCAAACAAGTGTACATCACCGAAAAGTCACTGAGCTCAAATTATAACTTGAAAAAAGGATATATACACTGAACACTGGAGAATGGTGATGGCCCCATTTAGCACATCAGCAGTTTGAAACAAAAAACAGTTTGAAACAACGATATATACAACATGCAAACACAGACTAGCGTCTACTACTAACATAAACAGCAAGACATGAAAGTTCACAAGTCTTGCCAAACCACCAAAACGCACCCATCTGAAGCGCTCAGACTCTCGTGATCCACACACAAATCACAAAGTTCTAAACAGAGCGAACTAGTACATAGTAAGAGTGACATAGACAAGGACGATATAATTACAAGGAGTCTGCATAACAAAAGAGAACATCACCCATCCAAAACAAGTAGCTAATACAGTAAGTCATTCGAAGAGGGATGATCTAGCGCCATAATAATTTGCAGCTCCCCTTCAGCCACCAGTGATTCGTAGACACCAGGACTCCACCCTTTCGACGCAACTACCCCATTACCTACCAACCTCAAGGCTTGTACCACATCACTGGCTTTCGGAGTTGAGACATCCAAGGATCAAAGTTAATCCAGATGCCTTTCGCATTCTCACCTTCTTTTGGCTGCATGTTGTATCGTTGACAATCAGGGGCGGCTGATCCCGTAGATCGGTTCACCGTGTACACACAGTTTTCCCTAACAAACAGAGCTCTCTGCCATCAGGATCCTTGAAGGTGATCTCCTGGTTAATCGGATAATTGAGTCCGAGAAACAGAGAGTGTGAACCAAGGCTATTTACCCGCCTCCAACTCAAAAATCCTGAAGGCCCCAACAAGCTGGTATCCTTCTCATAGACGTAACATACATTCTCCGGATACTCGCATATTTCACGCTGCTTGTACACAGTGGGGTTTTTGCAATATAAACTTGCCGGCTGATGCGTGCGAATGATCATCAGTCTTTCGCCGTCGTCTGATCGAGCGAGGAACCAGTTGTGCTTCCCTGTTTTCGGCAAAGGTGGTGTGATTACAAAGGGCAGGAGCCGTATGGACACTGCAACATATCAGAAAGAAGACAAAAAGGACAGACATTGTTAATGTAAGATCAGCAATGTTCAGAGTATGAGCAGGATAATGTAAGAAATAGCATTGATATGTCCCTGTTGGAACTGAGAGGAAAATAGAGGGAAATGTATACCGGGGTCGAAAATATAGTAGTACCATGCATGGTTATGGTTATACTCATGTTATCTCGCAGTCGATTCTTCAGAGGAAACTAATATAGCCATGCATGTTATGTAGTCATGTTCTGTTCTCACAAATACATTCTTCAGAGGAAACTAACACACCATGCATTGTTATATACTCATGTTCCGATAATTCTAGACGCACGGGCCAACTACGGAGGTTTTACGGGACCTGCTTTATAACTAATCTCATCCCCCCTGATTTTTAGTGGCCCTTCACCTGATTTCTACCCAATAAGAAAATCCCAGCTCAGCCTCTCCGTTGATTCCGTAAAAAGCAGCCCTTGTATGTAGCATTTCTCCTCATGTTCTGTGTGCAAATTTTTTGTGAGGATAATATTCTAGCCATTGATTGCTGAAGGGCGAATATAGCATGTAGACATGGTAAGCATGACAGGATTTCACTACTTCCAAGTATAGAGTTTTCCATATGCACTTTTACTTCCCTACTAATGTATGGTTAGATGAAACCAACAGTGTTATGCATGTTTCTACATCATGAAAATGAGGAAACTAGCATGGCTATTGATACACACTCATATTTAGTAGTATAAAGATTACTATAAAGTTAGGAGAATATCCATATCTTCCTAGCCGTTTGATTATTCAAGGGTACAAATTGGTTGTATAGACATGGTCACAATCACATTATTTAACTACTTCCAAACATAGAGATTACCATTTGGACTTCCAAATCTCCCTAATTTATTTCCTGATTTACGGCGTCTCTAATACATTGCCATAGTTCTACTCAAATTCTGCTGTAACAGGGATATGCCAATCATCACAAAAGTTCAAACAATGTAATGCCGTTATCATTAAAATCAGACGAAAACAACTTACACGAGGCGTCCCAGCAACATGTGGTGCCATCTGCATTGTCGATCATGTAGATGATGCCATTGTGTTCAATAGCATCACAGAACTGTAGATCACCATCGATGCAACTCTTCGAGGGGAGTAGTGCTAGTTGGCACCGCCACAAAGATAGGCGACTCCGTGGTCGAACAAGGCAATTAGCTTGAAGTCTGTGTAATTCCCATATGCCGTGGGCACTTGGCAGATTACAACCTTCAGCAAAACAAGGTCCGTCCAGCTGACTTGGTAATCTACAGGAAGTGGGCCGCGACGGCAAATCCCTATATGATCCAAGGGAGGAAGGATAATCTCATGGGAGGTGTGGACATTCACGAGCACCCACTTCTTCCGGTATTCTCCGACAGCAGCCATCCAGTGGGAGTTCATGCCGACCCAGTACATACCTGACAAGAAGTTTCGGGTGATGGTGGTCGGATCAAAGTCGAGGGGCCTGATGTGCGCCACCGTATCATGGTGCGCACGCCATCCCGCAACATCAGATAGCAGCAAGCAGGGTGTCTTGAAAATCTCAGGCCTCGTTTCGACGATGGCCGCGTGCAGGTCCCTCGAGCATGCAGCCAGCCGCACAGCGTTGGACATATCCATACGCGAACAACAGAGGTGGAGGATGTCCATGGGGAGATTGCTCCAGCCACGGCTCATACGGATGCTGCGCGGTTCGGGTTCAACAATGGTGGAGTTTGGAAGGTGGGGTTTTTTGAGGCTTGGTTTACGGGGAGAAGGCTCCCGGTGCTGGAGCGGCTAGCGAGTAGAATAGTGGTACTGGGGGAGGCGAGTGAGGCGAGAGGGTACGCGGGGGCACTGTGAGATGAAGAAGAGTGACCTCAGGATCTCCAGTGAGATGGACATGGAGTGGTGCTAGGGGAGAGGGAGACGAGGCGAGGTATGCATGCCATACAGCGGCAGTGACAGTGACTGCACAGGGTGAGGCTGACTTTGGTAACCTGAACACGCCACCTGGACTAGGGTCACCTCGGGCGCAGGGTCTTGTCACTTCACTGTGAGGACCAGATGAATAATATTTTGACCAACAAGTACTACACATGTATTACTAGTACTAGTAGCATAGTACTAGGAAAGAGGTTGTGCTAGCATGCCTCTAGGTTCACTTCATCCTCCAGGTAGCATCCATATTGCGAGCAGACCAAAATTCTCGTGCATGTGGAAGCGCGAAGAAGGCCTTTTTTTCTTTTTTGAGTATAACCGCATATTCCTTAACCAGAAAAGGTTACACACATACGTAGCACACATGCAGAATCATCGAGAAACCACCAGAAGAAGGCTTGGGATCTCGAACTCTGTGCCATGTTCTCTGATAACGCACATGAACTGTCTATTGTCCCCCCCCCCAAAAAAATGTCTTGGGAATTAGAGCAAAGTGTAACGGGAAATGCCAAACCGATATGTGTACGTGGAGTAGAAAAACAGTATGGGAAGAAAAAAACTGAAACAAAATGGTTAGCTCTGCGGGTATTCGAACACAGAAGTTGTGTGTCGCAGGCACGCGCCAATATCCATCCGAACCGGAACCTACTGGCATAGGCTTTTTGTTTTGCAGGCCGGTCTACCTAGCCATCTAATCAACTGCCTGCATGCCACTTCTCCATTAATTCTCCATCGGGAACCGATTTTCCTCGGCTTCTTCACCTCTCCTTCGTTTGCATTCAAACCCCACTGGATTCACATTGTTTTAACCTCTTCACATACCTCTGAAACCCATTTAAATAATTGTCTTCTTCCACTCTGTTTAACCACCATCTTCTTCCACTCTATTTAGCCACCTAATCCTAATACTCCAAACCATAGCCCTCCGGTCCGACAGTTCCAAATGGAGAAAGAGATTCGTATGCAGGTTTTTAGCGTCAAACATGTGATCAGCGAAGGCTCGTTGAGGATAGCCGCCACCGTCACCGGCCACGCAAGGGTTGTTCAGGAGTGGATCAACAATGTATCCAATTACCTCGAAAATGTGGAGATGAAGATCGTTGGTCTTGACGCAGAGTACACCACACGTGTCACTGAGGAGAATCAACGTGCCGCCGTCCTTCAGCTGTGCCTCAGAGATGATGTTTTGGTGTATCACATCATGCACGCGCCCTCCATACCAGGTGAGCTCCACGATTTCTTGTCTCGGGAGGACATATTCTTCTGTGGAGCAGCCATCGAAGGGGACAAAAAAAAGCTAGCGCCGTACAACCTTGATGTGAAAAAGACTGCCGACCTACAATCCAAAATTCCTGTAGAGGGTTGTGACAAACAAACACCATCCTTATTCGACGTAGCAAATTTTGTACTCGGGACAAAGCTTGACAAGGGCGACGAGACGCTGGAATTAAGGACGTCTGGATGGGAGATTTATCCATTGACCTACGAGCGGATAAAGTATGCAGCCCTCGATGCCCGTGTGAGTTTTGAGATAGCTGCAAGGTCGAAGGAGCTTGTAGCGAAGCCGTCCCCCATAGAAAATGAGAACAAGAAGAAGAAGAAGAAGAAGAAGAAGAAGAAGAAGAAGAAGAAGAAGAAGAAGAAGAAGAAGAAGAAGAAGAAGAAGAAGAAGAAGAAGAAGCAGGGCACTATAGATGGATGAACTATTTCCTCTCTTGTTCCTAAAAAAATATTTCCTCTCTGTATATATGGATAGATGAACTATTTCGCTAGTGTGCATGTCTTTCGAACAAATGTAGTAGCGTAGGTCCGCTTGAATATAATGAAGTATTTATCCGCCTAGTTTTCTCTCCTACTCCTTGCAATGATCAATATGCAATGCATGTGTCAGACGACATGACAGCTTGTCCATGGACGCTGAACTACGGCGACCATCATGTTTCCACCACTGCCACACGCGATTCCCACGACGCCGCTCGAACCCACGACACCACGTCCCCCGACGTGCGCCTCACCCCCTCAAGGCCCCACCACCCCTCCGCCGTGTGCGCCGAGAGCTGCACCCCACCGTGCTCGTCTACCACACCTTTAAATGCTACCTTCATACAAGATTCTGAGCCATTGGATCGTGGATCGAGTGGCCAGCATCGGTCAGTGTGAGTTTTGCATAAAACGCCCAAACATTTTCGAAATGGCGCTTTAGTCCACATCCTGAGATGTTGTCTGTTGGATCACAGATCTAATGGCCCTGGTGCGTCCATATCACGGTAGCATATAAGGTGCGGTAGCACCAGATATTTTCCCACTCGTGCCAAACTTGAGATTTGTTTCTTATTTTTTTCTAACATTTTGTAACGTGGCACAACATCCGGTGCACCTAAGCCTCTGAAAAAATATTGGAGTGCACTCTAAAGATCTTTATATGCTCGAGAGCAAGTGTGCATGTGGATAGTATCTTCTATTCCTAAATGTCTATACAACGCAATATCTATTTTCTTTCCTAGCCATGCAACCATGCCACATAAGCTAGGCATGCATGCAATCCATAAATTGCAATATATTGCATTACTCTTCAGCATGCAATGCTGCCACATCATCTATTCATGCTTGTTAGTCATAGGTTGTTTTTTGCATTAGTCTTAATCCTTCACATTTTGTTAGAAATGATATTCTTTTTAAGTAGTCATATGATTAATCCAAATATTCATGTTCCATACAACTAAACTCCAAAGGTCCGCCGGAGCCGAGGCAGAGGACGTAGGACGGGCGCGCTGAAGGAGTTGTCGTAGGAGGAGGAGAGCTCAAAGGATAATCTTGCACGTCGGCCGCCACCTGCATATCGGCGTGGGACACCTCGAACGCCCACTGGAGCTCGCGCTCCTCCCTGGCGCGGCGGAGTCACGGGATTTTCCTGAACCGCGATGGCCACCATGAAGTACTCCTCGTCACCGGGGGCGCGGTGCTCGCATCCCGACTCCTGGGGTACTGTCTGGAGCACGCGCTCATCCACCGCGTGAGCTGCGAGGATGCCATGCTCGCGACCGTGCTTTTGGAGAACAAGCTCGTGCGCCTGAGTGGCGAGGATGCGATGTTCGCAGGCATGCTGCTGGAGCACGCGCTCGTCCACGTCGAGAGCAGCGAGGATACGATGCTCGCGGGCATGCTGCTGGAGAAAGCGCTCGTCCACCTTATGAGCGGCGAGGACACGATGCACCTCCTCGTGACCGACCAGGGCGTGCTGCTGGAGCACGCGCTCCCCCTCATGGCCGACGAGGGCGAGCCGCTGGATCACATTGTCCTCCGCATGGGGGCGTTGCCAGTGAGGGTGTGCTACTCGCGGCCGTCGAGGGCATGCTCCACCTTGGCGAGGTCGGAGACTCCGTCGTCTTCCCAGGCCGCGGCGCCGTCCACTTCGGCAACGGCGGCGTGCTCCGATGGGTGTTGTGTACGTATGGGAGCTTGGAGCTACAGTACCAATGGGGGCGGGGGTTGACCTTTTCGTGGTTACACTTACACATCGTCTGACCGAGAAAAATATAATCTAAAGTAGCACAATATGTTGGAACGTGTCGGGGGCTGGCTACTAGGAGTATTACAATAAACATCACATGTACACGATATTTTGAGAAGGGTTTTGATGTAATTTGTGTGAGTTGGGCCTGCGTGAATGTACGAGTAGTACTACATCCATATCATTGACATGCATGCATGCGACAAACATTTGTGTGGAAGATTTCACCTTATGTTCATATATTATGTTTGAGAGTGGATTCACTTTTTGTAATTGGAGCTCAGTTTTCGAAGAGAGAATCAAGAGAAGTGTGGTCCTTTGCTTGATTCCAATTTAGACTATCCATGTATTATTGCGAGAGATAGCTAGATATAGAGAGAATATTTGTGCCATAAAGACCGGGGGGGTGGCAGCGAGACCTAAAGAGAGAGGGGCATATGCGTGTTCGAAAGACCGTGTGTGTGTCAGAAAGAGAGGAGTGTCCTAAAGGGAGGAAGAGGGTGTGTGCTTGTGCATGAGAGAAAGAGGGGGGCATATGCGTGTTCGAAAGACTGATGTGTGTGTGTGTTTGCCGGAGAGAGAGGAGTGTCCCAGAGGGGGGAAGAGGGTGTGTGCGTGTGCGTGAGAGAAAGAGAGAGAGGGGGGCATATGCGTGTTTGAAAGACTATGTGTGTGTCACAGAGAGAGGAGTGCCCGAAAGGGAGGAAGTGGGTGCATGTGTGCGTGTGCGTGAGCAAAAGAGAGAGAGGGGGGCATATGCATGTTTGAAAGACTGTGTGTGTGTCGAAGAGAGAGGGGTGTACGAAAGGGAGGAAGAGGGTGCGTGCGTGTGTGTGAGAGAAAGAGAGAGTGAGGGAGTGCGTGTAACGTCAACCTGTTACAGGATATAAACATAGAGGGGATCTACAAGGTTACAGGGGCGGGGATATTGGGCGAGCGATAGTGTGTGTGCAATGAAGGACACACGGACATCGTCTGTTTTCGTGTGTGAGAGCTAGATAGAGGTCGTCAACATAGCTCGCCGGGAGGGGGGGAGGGGTAAGGTTATGTGTGGGAGAGAAAGAGAGTAGAGATAGAGAGCATTGCTTGTGTGTCACACGGAGACCTAACTACATAGATAGGGGCCGAGAGAAGGAGAGAATGGCGGTGTGCCTATTTTTTTGATGGGATGGGAGAGAGACCAATAGACATGGATCGTGTGGAGAGGTGTGTGTGTTCCGAGAGAGAGAGAGAGGGAGGCGTGGACCTAGATACTGAGATGGGTGTTCATGTGTATGTTAAACAGAAGGACTTGTCTAGCTGGTAGCCATGTGATGGCGGCCCAATCATTCGATGAGAGTGGGCATAACTATTGATTTGGTGGATTTTGACGTTGACGATCCAACTACGTCATATGCGATGATACGAATCGACAATCGCTAATTAAACCAATCTCCCATGGTCACTGATATTGCTGTATGCACGATCAACATGAATAACGAGATCGAGTTCCAGCAAGCAACTGAAGAACCGACAAGAACTAAGATAATACAATCTAAATTTCTAATATGAATTAATCAAGGATAATAGTGGGGTTCCTAATAGATGATCTGAACAAGGCATTAGTCATACACATCTCGCAGATGCAAATTGTAGCGAGGCTAAACAATGTCTAAACAAAAACGCGAGTTTTAATATTGAAAAAAGGTAGCTATATATCTATATCTATAAACTATAGTACTAGATTTTTTTATTTCTATATCTATATCTATACTACTCCTTCCGTTATTATTTACTCCGCATATAGCTTTGACTATAGTCAAACTTTATAAACCTTGACCAAGTTTGTAGAAAACAATGTGAACATTTACAGTAACAAATTTACATGATGTGAAAATATATGCAACGATGAATCAAATGATATATATTTGGTTGTGTATATGTTAATATATTTTTCTACAAACTTGCGGAAAGTATACAAAGTTTGACTTTAGAGAAACCTAATATGTCGTATTATGTATTATATATTATATATTCATTATTTTATGTAGTCAATGCGTGCATTTGCACATATACGATATAAACCGTTGATTGATGTTGATCCAATGGTCTAGGTGGCTGGGATTCGGATCTACTATAACATAATTGTACCCAGACACATTCTTCTCAAACCAGCAGCGCGACAGTGTGATCAATCCACACAAGAAGCTCGCAACAAGACCTCCAGACGTGCCACGTGGCTTCATGGGTGCCCCCCACATCATATTATTCGTAATAGTACATTGACTGAAAAAAGAGAGAAATCACCTGAAACAATATCTTGCCCCAATTTTTTTGTTCCTACGAAGCTGTGCCGTGCACATACGGGAGTACTTGTACTCTAGTACTAGTATAACTTTGTACAGTAATTGTTGTACAGTTGTACTAGTACAAACTAGTACAGAGTGCTCCTAATCTATCGACACGACTCCCATCTGACACCAAATTTCTTGGCGTCCGTGCTACAGCACTCTTCCCCTCCTCGTTTCTTTCTTCCAATTCAAACTCAGCCGACGCGCGGCAGGAGGGGTGGGGGTTTGCCGATAGTCGGTTTGCTCAACTGCAGTCCCACATGACAGTGAAAATGCTAGGAAACACGCCTTCCCTAGCTATGCGGCGTGCCGGACCGACCGTGGAGTACTCCCGAGTCCCGACCGTGTGGGCGTGCAAATCGAACACGGCAGGCATTTCATTTTAAAACTATATAGTACTATGAAAATATATTTCATGGTGCATCTGATCATATTGATTTCACATTGTGAATGTTGATATTTTTTTAATATAAAGTTAGTCAAACTTTACAAAGCTTGACTTTGACCAAACTTTATATGCAGACTAAAAAGAAACCGATGGAGTATAAATTGTAACATTATTTTTTTTTGAAATATAAATTGTAACATTTGGTTCTCCTCCTTGGCGCGATCGATAGATAGAAATGATGATTGAAAACGCTAGGGTGGGGCTTTTCCCACGCGGTAAGTGGGGGAGTTAGCTAGTTTGGCACATCGTCGGTTTCCTCACATGCGGTCCCACATGTTAGTGATACTATATGCCTAGCCAATGCGTGTTGACCGGTGGGCCAGGACGGAGGTACTACGATGCATATAATTGACGCCAAATGTGAGCAAAGGGATCACACATATCTTTATCGACTGGAATGAGAATGCGATACAATAAGAATTAAGGCCACGATGACGCAATCGCAGTGGTGGTTACAGGAGGCAAGAAGAAAGATGCATCCATCAACGACCTCCTCCTCCTCGACTCAGTGTGCCGGGCCACCGACCGGCGGCTGAGGAGCAGCGACTTTTGTGGTGAGGTCAAGGTGCTTCTGAACAAAGGCGTCCAAGGCTTCCAGCCGGTTGAGGAAGGCCAACGTCGTAGCGTCTTCACTGGCATTGTAGAGGCCTATGTGCATGACTTGATCATACACGTGGATGTGTAGGTCGATGAATGCTTGCAGGGCTTGGCGCCTCATGGCGAGTGCGACCTCGAGGTGGACATTCTTCGTCGCATCGGCGGGCAGTCGCAGGGCCACCAGTGCTTGAAAGAGGTTCTCACCATGGACGCCGATTAGGGTTGCAGGCAACGAGGAGCCTGGGCGCGTGGGCTGGAGGAGTACGGCGATGTCGTCCGTGAGCTTCTTGACGACGGTGAACTTGTTGACGGTGTCGACGATCATCTTGTCCAACTAAGAGTTGTAGCTGGCGTCGAAGTGGGCTATTAACCAGCCAGTCCAAAGCACCAGCGCGAGACGATCCACGGTGCCGTACATCAGGCCGACATCTCGAATCATCTGGTACAGCCGCAGGCCGCTCGCGCGCATCGCCGCCATGGGTCTGGCTTCTAGTCACTTGGTATGGGAATTGGAGTGAGCACTGTTGCGCTTAGTGTAGGTGCGTAGGTGCGTACGATCTGGTAGATGCATTGGAGTGGAGGGGCGCCTTTATATGAGTGCAAACTGCGTCGCATTCACATCGTGTTGCCTCCTTTCCGCTTCTCCCATTAATTACTTCCCTTAGCATGCTAATTGAAGGAGGATGCATCATTGTCATTGGCCGTTCAACGTTTAGGGAACCGCTACCCTCTCCCTCATCTGCATTCAAACTGTATCGGGAACTGTCCTCATTTACTAGTTTATCCTCCGTTTCTCAAAAAAAAGTACTACTCCTGAGGGCGCCGCCCGCTGCACGCCAGGCTGAACACGCCTCCTCGCCGCATTCAAACGCCTCCATTAATCCCGCGTGGAAGCCTAGAAACCTACTCCAACCACATGAGTGGGCCGTCATTAAATGCAATGCCAGCCGAGCTCCTCCCGTCCGCCCTCTATTTTAACTGAGGCCAGACGACGGGCAAGAATCGCACCCCTCCGCCGCTCCCCCATCTCCTCCTTCACCATTTTCTCCACTCTTCCGATGGCTTCCAAGGAGAAGTTCTCCGGCATACAAGCCGGTTGGGTGGCCCGCCGAGCCCACCGGATACGAGCGAGGCAGCTCGCTGCTCCACCTCCCTCGCCTAGCCCGACGGAGCCAGTTGCCGCCCCAAGCCAGCGCGTGGTTCAGCAACTCGCCGCTCCAGGCCAGCTCGATGAGGAGTGGCGAGTTGCTCCACGCCGGCACGGGCATCGTCGCCACCGTGTCTATGACCACGCCTCTCGTGCCTATGGCCACGCCTCCCGTGCCTGTGGCCACGCCTCCCGTGCCTGTGGCCGCGCCATGCAGGCAGAGACAGAAGCCGGGTATGCGGAGAGTGATGAGTTGGTGGCTAGCGCGTCCGCGTCTGCCGCCATCATCGAGGAGAAGTAGAACATGGGAGGCCGCCACCGCTTGGGTCCCATGAAGGCCACCGCCGAGGCGATGACGGCGTTCGCAGTCGGTGTCTTGTCGGTTCTTCTACTGTGTGGACCTTCGTAGACCCCACAAGTGTCTTGGTCGAGCTGCCGGACATGAGGAAGACAAAGGGATCCGCGGGCGACCATTTAGATTAGGTTTTAATTATAGATCCAGAGTCGAACTAGCACTGCTTAGTTGATGTAAATGTAATGAAATCTGTCATGTTTATATGAAAATCTGGCATTTTTATATGAAATATGTCATGTTTATATGAAATTCGGCCGTGTTTGCACGAATTTCGTCCGGCTGGTTCGATTTGTTGTCAAAATGTATGCGGCTAGCGTTGGATGTCGTCGTGTTCATGAACGGATGCGGGAGGAAATTTGCTGGTTGCCGTTGGAGATGCCCTTATGCTGGAAATTATAGTCACATCAAATCCCTGTTAGTTAATTGCATGTATGATTCTGAAAACAAAAAGTTAATTGCATGTACAGTACATGAACTTGCACGGTGGGTACAGATTCGTACAAAAAGTTAAAAAATGAAACAAATCAATCCTTAAAAAAATAAACTTGTATTCTAAGTACTCTCTCTTAAATCCGCCTACGTTGCAAGGTGCCCGCTCTCATTTTATCTGTGGGTTCCACTGTCGGTAAGGTAGAGAAAAGAAGTATATATAAAAACATATAAGAAACTAAAGTTTCTGACAGGATTCGAACTCAGGTAAACGCGTTTCGAACATCGGGCACTAACCACTCCACCTGATGTTCTTCCTCGAACAAGCAAGAGATGTCTGCCTTTTTATATAGTTACTGTGATAATTGGTTTAAAGTGATATATTTTATGTCTGTTCCGAAGGATCTCGCATTCATTAATAACAAAGAAAAGAGTTGCCCGGTTAATTAATAGAAAACTAGGCGAAAACCATCACATGAGGCCCATAAAAACAAGGCACAATGGGTGAGCTGGCTACACACACAAGAACGCACACATGTTGTTGAAGAGAAAAGCATCATCGAGGCTGTAATTCGGTGTCATCGTCATTGCACCTCTGCACGCACGACTCCGGCCGCACCATCAACGACCACTGAGAAATCTACATATCTAAAGGGGCTACGAAGAGAAAGATGTATCGAGAGTGTGTGTGTGAGGCACAGAGATACAACTAGCAAGAGTGTGTTTGTTTGAGAGAGAAGCCAATAGATAGATTAAGATCAAGATCGAGGTATCCCCATGCTCCTGTCTTTGTTGGGAGGGGCGGGGGCGGGAGAGAGCGAGAGAAAGGCGTATCGAGAGTGTGCGTGTGCTAGGCATAGAGACACAACTAGCGAGTGTGTGTGTGTCTGAGAGAGAAGCCAGTAGATAGATTAAGATCAAGATCGAGGTGTCACCCTGGTCCTGCCAGTGTTGGGAGGGGGGAGGGTGCCAGAGACACTTAGAGAGAGAGAGAGAGAGAGAGAGAGAGAGAGAGAGAGAGAGAGAGAGTTTGTGTGTTACAGACCTATATTAGGGGATAGGTAGATAGCATGTGTGCAAGGCATGCCTAAAACATCAGGGAGATAAACTAGCGTGTGTGCATGCAAATGCCCGAAATAAATGAAGAGAGAAACAATGTGTGTGTGTGTGTGTGTGTGTGTGTGTGAGCGAACTCTTCTTGAAATCTCAAGACAAAAGGTGCTCAACTGGAATCCCATTGTATGGATTCATATGGTTTCGAGGACTCGAGTTAACCTTAATTTGGGATATGTGTGCGAGACGTAGTTATACTTTGAGACATGAGTGGCGGTGGGTGGGCGGAATTAAAGGGGTGGGGGTGTTCGACAGAGAGAGAGTGTGTGTTTTTGTGTGAGAGACTTGTAGGACGAGGTAGAAAGATGATTTCTAACCTTGATGGAGGGAGATAAATAGACGGAGCATGTGTGTGTGATTGAGATGCCCACGGAGAAGGGAGATTTGTATGTGTGTGAGAGAGATTGCACAATTCATTCACGTATCACTATCTAACGGTCGAGGACGTGCCTCGCTTGAACATAATCAATATCTACTTCGTATCGTGGCCGAAGATACAATATCGATTCAACGCTATAAAGATTGGACAATCACATATCGCATAAGTTATACTCTTTTTTTTCAAATAACATTTTTCAATCGTGCATGCCAAAGTTATAGTGATATTTCTTCAAACAACCACTGTAGTTATCATGTACATGCACCATTGTTAGTGTTGCATTCAAATTCATTAGTTTTGGATGAATTAAGGTTATATTATGAAGCAATATACATAATATTCATATATGAATTCAACTGGTACTGCAATTTATGAAATGGATGCCATGTAATCATATGAGGTAACACTTTTAAGTAGCGGACTACAATATCCATTTATTTTGCGCATCTATATTATCCATTTGTTACTGTACAAAATAATTGAAATTAACACGTCAATGCATTGTGTTTAAAATAAAAAACCAATGGCACAAAATTACATATTTACACGAGAAATACATAGGCTGAGCATTTGCTCCCATTTTTATGAACGCGCCTCAGTTGCACCCGTACGATCGGCCATGCCCGTGTGATCGTAACAAGTTTTATCGGTGCATCATCCGGGTTATTGCTGACGTGTGCGCCATGTACACAGTCGCGCATCACCGGCTTCCCGCTAGCACTGTCCAAAATTAGTTGAAACTGGATACGAACGATCCCGCGGGCGGCAAAATCTCCCGCCTATACTTCTAAAATTTCCGCTACCTAGTCTGGAGCATGCGAAATTCCCCTTTTGTCCTTGGTGCAAGGAGAACAACACGGCCCTCATTTACATAATAGGTCGGGGTTGCTTTGGTAACTTCCGCTCCCCCCCACCACACGGCACCTCCATTTCCTCTCCCCTCCCGCAAAAACGACTACTCCACAGCACCAGAGCATCTTACAGCACGCCGTCCGTACTTCATCGGTGATTCTACCCCTTCCCTCTCGAAACCCTAGACTGCTTATCCACCGGCGTACCAGAGCCTATTCACTGCCGGCGTCGTCCACCTCGCCGGATCTGCTTCTGAGGCTGCATCTACCCCTCCCACCTCCCCTAGAAACCATAGACTGCTCATCCACCACTGTACCACAGCCCATTCAGTGCCGGCCTTGTCCACCGCGCTGGATCTGCTTCGCCGGTGCTCTCGTCAACCGCAGCGCATCTGCAGCAGCTCCTTCCTACACCGCACCAGAGCCGCTTCGTCCACACCCCTGGAGCCGCCTCACCGACGCCCCCGTCAACGGCCTTAGATCCGCTTCGTCGACACCGTCCTCAACCCTACCGGAGCCGCTTCGCCGACACCATCCTCAACCCAAATGGAGCCGCTTCGCCGACGCCCAAATCCACGGCATCAGATCCGCATCATCCACATGATCGTCCACCCTACCGGAGCAGCTTCCCGACGCCCTCGTCCACGGCCGCAGATACGCATCCTTGACACCATCCTCAACCCTACCACTAGAGCAGCTTCACTAACGCCCTTGTCCACGGCCGCAGATCCGCATTGTCGACACCATCCTCAACCCTACCACCGGAGCAGCTTCACCGACGCCCTCATCCACGGTCCTAGATCTCCTTACTGGACCCCGACAGCCACCGCAACGTCATCATCCTTGACGTTTCTAACCTGGTTCCCATCGTCTGGCAAGATGCCAAGCAGCCGCCGCGACCTAGGTACTTGTCACCTTTAAACCCGTCCAGCATCACCTGCCAGATGTACTTCAAATATACTAACAGGTCGCTGTTACATGTTATGGAGCTGGCAAGAGCCACAAGGACGATGTTTCTTCTAGATCTAACACCTTGGCCAACCAAACTCTTGGACTGAAACATTGCTATGATCTTGTAAGTGCGTCTCTCTCTTGTATTGTTGTGTGCCTGCCAGCGTGCTTTGCTAAGATTTTCTGCCAGTAATCCCTTTGTGTAGCCAATGATTACCACTACTGGCTGCTAAATTAGAGATATAGACGTCATACATTACACAATGTCGTAGGTGGCATGAAGGAATGCCAGTGCACTAAATTAGGCTCCCTTAGAGTGCCTGCAAGTTCAGTACACAGAGTCATGGGTAGTTTATGCGACGCACACAATTGTTAATTGGTGGTTTAATTATGTGCAAGGGATATGCAATGTATTATCATGTAGAGATGTCTCAAATTAGTTGTGTCAACTTGCAGATGGGGCGCAGCAATGAAAAAGTACAAAATTTCTTAGTACAAAATGTATGGTGTATTTTCATGGAAGATCGCAAAAAAAATGAGGGGCAGCGGTGAGCCTATACAGCGTGGGATGGTAAGTCACTCCATTGCAATCATCGTGATGTTATTTTTTTGGCATTGCTGTTGGCCAGGGTTCTTAGGGCCAGTTATTTTGAGTTATCCTATGAAAATAAGCTCATGTGAATGTAACCTCGAGATAATAAGCCAACCAGTTCTTTTCATTGCCTGCTTTTTCAGCTTATCTGTTGTATGATCAGTGAAAAGTCTATTGCATTATATTTTGTCATTTTGCTGCCCATATGAAAATAAATTTGACTTGCAAACATCACAAATTGCACCCATTGCAGTAATTAATATGATAGGAAAACAGACCATCATTATTTGTTCAAAATGCAAATACAAAGATACATTCTACTTGGCACAATCTACTTTGGTCAATGTCTTCCAAACAGAGGATAATTGCCTAAATTTATATGATTAATCATTATCTATCAAAATTCCATGGTCCAAGTGGCTGGTTTTTATCATATAGGAGCACCACCTGAAAGCATCATATAGCAGCAGCAGCAGCTCATAGCAATTCATCATATAGCAGTAGCAGCAGCTTATAGCAATTCATCATATAGCAGGAGCAGGAGCTCATAGCAATTCATCATATAGCAGCAGCAGCAACTCATAGCAATTCATCATATAGCAGCAGCAGCAGCAGCTCATAGCAATTCATCATATAGCAGCAGCAGCAGCAGCTCATAGCAATTCATCATATAGCAGCAGCAGCAGCAGCTCATAGCAATTCATCATATAGCAGCAGCTGCAGCTCATAGCAGTTCATCATATAGCAGTAGCAGCAGCTCATAGCAATTCATCATATAGCAGCAGCAGCAGCTCATAGCAATTCATCATATAGCAGCAGCAGCAGCTCATAGCAATTCATCATATAGCAGCAGCAGCAGCTCATAGCAATTCATCATATAGCAGCAGCAGCAACAACAACTCATAGCAATTCATCATATAGCAGTAGCAGCTCACGGCAATTCATCATATAGCAGCAGCAGCAACAGCTCATAGCAATTCATCATATAGCAGATCAGAATGAAAATTTGGCAAAAAAATCAGAGGAGATCCTCACCTTGTTGGATGAGCTCATCCCGCCACAGCACCTCATGGCCACGGCCTAGGAGGAGGGGAGGGGAATGAGGGGTCATCTGTCGGAGTGGGGCGTCGGCCGTAGTTGGGCGGCGGCCGCCGGAGTGGAGCGTTGGACGGACCATAGCGGAGCAGCTGCTGGGGACCAGCAGAGTGAGGGGCAACACCAGAGGGAGGAGCTGCCGGGGAGATGGAGCCCTACCCGCAGGCCATCGAGCATCGCTGGAGAGACAATCGTCGAGGAGCAGGGCAGATGGGACCGGTGGTGGCGGCTCGTAGGAGGAACTCTAGCACAGCAGGCAGGGGAAAGGGGAGAGGAGATGCGGGCGGGCAGGGGAACGAACGCTTGCGTGTTAATTTTTACTTGGGGGTCGGGTGTGACGCGGGCCTGAGCAGTGGCATTTTAAGTGTAATATGGGCAAACAACAGAGTCATTTAGCTATACCCATTGTTTTTAAGGCGTCCCTAAGGCGTCGCCTAGGCGACGCTTAGGCGTCAGGGCGCCTTGCGAGCTTGAAGCGTCCAGCTTGCCTTATGTACCTGCGTAAGGCGCCCGCTTTAAGCTTTAGAGCGTCCGAGGCGTCTGCTTAGGCATCCAGGTTGTTGCCTTAGTCCATTTTGGATGCCTTAGCTTGCCAGGCAGGCAGGGGACTGTTTTAGGCTGGAAACAGAGTTTTGGCAGGAAACAAAAAGGTTGTTGGCACCAACAGGTAAGAGGGGGGAGAGAGAGAGAGAAACAGCCCCCAATCCACACACTCCTCCCCCTCCTTCCCCCTCGTTCTCTCCAGTGGCTCCTCTCCAGCAGATCTGCTTCCTGCTCTGCAGCTGATCCCTTCCAGCATCTCCTCCCCCTCCTCCTCTCCAACGGCTCCTCCTCTCCAGCAGCTCCTCATTCTCCTCCTGTCCAGCAGCTCCTCCTCCCAGAGAAAGTGCAAAGAGGATGGATGCTATATGGGCTCTACAACCAGCAGCAACTACAAGGTGTGTATGCCAGTATGCCTAGTTGCCTACCAACCAAATTCTACTCTATTCTGCTGCTTAGAACTCTCTAAGGCGTCCGCCTTGCCTTATGCCTTATCGCTTAGGCAGTGAAGCGCCCCCCAACGCCTTGCCTCGCCTTACTGCCTTAAAAACATTGGCTATACCCCTTCAATTTTAAGTGAGCTTATACAGGCTCATTGTGAAGGAATGGGTGGTGGAAATAAGTTTAGGCCAAGCCCATAACTCAAAAACGAGTTGTTTAGAGCTTTTATGGCTTATTTTGACAATAAGCTCTCAAAAGGTGGAAAAGAACTGGTCTTTAACCTACAATTCAATTGTGCGTGCAATGATGAATCACTCCTACCTGCTATAGAGTAGATTTAGGCATCATACATGGCATAACCTAATACATGTGCATCTCATTATAGAATCTGAAATATGCAATGTTTATTCTAGTTCGTATGTTGCACATGATGTTTAAATGCCTCCTAAATCTGGTCAATCAAGTGATGGTCTTTAAGCCTCCTTCTATGCTTGTTTTCTTGATATGTAATTCAGTGTTGTGCAAGATTTGCTCACACATGTGTTCAATTGCTTGTTTATATCAGCCAGCCATACTAGAACTGTTTGCTTTGATTACTTGTTGTTCATGACCTAACGAAGCTTGTCAATGATTTAAACACTAATGGCTGCTGTAGTGGGGGCTTGTATAACTCATAGGTGACATAAAGGTTTGCCTGTACACTAAAGTAGGCTCCCCAAGAGTACGTGGAGGTCCAGTTCACGAAGGTACGCCTAGTTTATACATAGCGCACACATAGTAAATGCTCATTTGAGTGTGTGCTAGAGATGTGGCATGTTTCATTATGTGGTGTCGTTTTGTTATATAAATTCATGCTTTGGTGTTGCCTAGAGACTAGAAAGTATGCATATTTATCTTCCATGTAAGGAAAACTATAACTAGTTTGTGTCACCTTGCAGAGGGGGTGCAACGAAGCAAAGATTCAGGATTTCCAAGTACAAGATGTTAGGAAGGAGCCTTTCAAGAGAAGGAGGAGCAGCACTGAGCCTGTACAACCAGTTATGGTAAGTCATTGTATTACAATTACCAGGACATCCTATTTGTCTCACATTGTACTTGCGTAGGGTTCTTCACCTGTAACCCAGTCATTGGGCCATTGATTAATACTCCCTCCGCTCACTATTATAAGATAAGATATTCTAACTTTTTCCTAAATCAGATGTATGTAAACACATTTTAATGTGTCTGTTCACTCATTTCAGTACGGATGTAGTCTACATTTAAATATCTAAAACATCTTATATTAGTGAACAGAGTGAGAAACTCCTTCCTGCTATGGTAGAGTTCTCGATGTCATAAATGTCATAACCAAACGCATGTTCACATCATTAGCCTCCCTATCATTACTAGGATCTTGAGTACATACTAGTCGAGATACTTCATAGGGGCAAACTATGTTACATTACTTGTTCCATTATATAGAAGATACATCAGTTGATTCAAATGTAGCCAGGCCAAGGATGTTATTGAGGCGTGCATGTATGCATGCTGCCAACACAACAGTTCAATTGCTTGTTTGCTTCAGGCAAAATTGCTCTTTTCAATTGCTTTATTTGTCCTCGGTTAATTAGATGCCCAAACAATGCCGCCTCATGTAGGATACTTGTATAACTATTAGTTGACATAATTAAATGCCTTACCATTTCATTACTCTGGCGAAGTGTGCCTGAAGCTTTAAAGTCCATTAACCAACTATTACTGCATGAGGCTCACAATCTAGTTTATACGAGGATAATGATTGCATAGTTTTGCTTGCTGTAGTAGGTTTGTATGAATCCCTATGCAGTTCATTATGCTCCCTAAGACTCTTTGAAACATGGCACACAATGTTCCAGCTAGTTAATATGAGCTACACAATGGCTAACTACTTGCTTACTTATACGCAAGATATATCTAATGTTCAATAGCTGCGCGTGGTTTAAATTTGTAACATGTCTGTGTTTTGGATTTGGCCCCAACATCATGCTCCTTTGGTGAGCTAAGAGAGATTTCTGTATGCGGCCTGCACAGACTGCCATCTTTATACTTTTTAAAATATCACCTGCTTATGCTTCATGACGTGTGCATTATTGTTAGTCCTGTTTTGCCATGTACAAGATAGTCTGTCTTGCTCGCTTCACTGTTGTAACTATATTTTTGCTATAGTCATGTGTACTTACAGAAACATTTCAAGATAAACTGATATCAACACAAAGCTCTCAGAGCAGTGTGGCATTGCCATTACCAAATGATTATGGATTGGAATTGGAATGTGCTGATGTTCTAGAGCGTCAACTAGAGGCGGCAAGACAGCGTGCATATGAGTCTCAAGATTTAATCAACATGTTGAGATTGGAGGTGCAGACAAAAGATGCAACAGTCAAAAAATGAAACAAGAGACTGAGGAAACCACAAAGAAAGTGGAGATTTTGTAGACTGAAATTTGTGCTATCTGAATCCGGCCAATTCTATATTCTGAAGAGATTATAGTTCAAATGGTAAGTTGTGTTGATGCGTGTCCATGATGTATGAGCTGTATGTGCCCTGTGTATGTAATTTGTTGTTTGTTTACACTTTATTATCACTGTTGGTGAACTATGATGCCCAGTGGATGTAATCTGCTGTAATTTCTTTATTGTATAGTGTAGGATTATTCTTCATTTCTATGCCTTTAAATCTCTTTATTGTATAGTGTGGGTTTTTTTTGAGGGGATTGTAGAGTAGGGTAGTTCTAAGTTGTTATATATGCTATCGTAGAAACGGCGTCCAACAGGCCCAATCTACGTGGCCCCATAATTGCTCGGATGTTCCCATCTACGAGGCCCATTACAATCATGGGCCGTCACGTGGGAGAAATGGATTTGGAGCTCGAATGTGGGCCCATAGTAATGTGGGCTCTTACCAGGCTGTTAGTAGGCCGACCGCTAGATAGGCCCGCTATAATGGAAACGAGCCCACGGGCCACTAGCAGGCCGAAATGATCGTCTGTTGAGTCTTGGCCCATTTCCTTGATGGTCCGTTAACAGGCCGAAAGCCAATCGTGCCATTTCTTGGCCCATATACAGAACGGGCCTTTAACAGGCCGAAAGTCATGTCGGGCTGGAATTGGGCCATGGAGAACATGGGCCGCTAAGAGGCCGAAAGTCAGGTCAGAATGTAAATGGCCCAACTACGGTGTGGGCCATTACCAGGCCGAATGATACACCAGGCTGGAAGCTGGCCCAAATCGCTAATGGACCGCTAAAAGGCCGAAATACATACCGCCAGGAATTTGGCCCATGCCTATAATGGGCATCTAACGGGCCGAAAGACGTACAGCCTAGAAATTGGCCCATCTCTATAATGGGCCTCTAACAGGCCGAAAGAACCTCGGCCGGCAAATGAGCCCAAAGACATAGCGGGCTGTTAACGCGCTGGAACAGACGATGGGCCGCAACGGTGTCAAATCGTTAACGGGCATTGACGGGCCGAATTGGCAGATCTCGTATGGGCCTTTTTTTAAATAGGCCAGACGAAGTTAGGCTGTAAATGGGCCGGCCCGCTTATTTTGACTGGGCCGGCCTTTTTAACCTAAATGGGCCACTGTTGGGCCATTCCACGTGTCGACGTATCATAGGCGTCTGCCGTCCAATGAATGGATGACATCTATCGCAACGCCGAGCTGACACGTGGATCCGTCGGCGAATGAGAAATTTACACGTGGAAAATCGCCATTGGTCAGGGCTGCTAACGGGTTATCGGATCCAAACCCGCACCCGATAGCTTAACGGCGACCCGTTACGGTGGATGCCACGTGTCAGTCACCCTTGACGAAAACACTTCCATGACGCGACATTTATCGTCATGGAAGTGGACACTTCCGTGATGATAATTTCAGTATTGTCATGGAACACTTCTACGACAACACATGTATGACTATCTTGATTCTGTCATAAAAGTATCACGGATGTACATGCATGACAGAAAACTTGACCTACTGTGACAAAGGCGTATCATCACGGAAGTGTTTTTTTTGTAGTGTCAGTTGCAATTATTTCGGTCTAACCGAGTTCTGCAATCGGTGCCACCGAGATGGCTTGACCAACTTTCTATTGCCTTGTTGCAATTATTTCGGTCTCACCGAGATGTTGCAATCGATGCCACCTAAATGAGGTTTGCCTTACCATTGCACATTGGTTGCTCCGAGTTGTTTCCATTCGGTACCACCGAAACTTCAAAAGTTCACATCTTTTGCATAGGTCGGTCTCACCGAGAATCCCAGTCGGTGCCACCGAGTTTGGTCAAAAGTGTGTAACGGTTGGATTTCGTGTGGAGGCTATATATACCCCTCCACCACCCTCTTACCAAAAAAGAGAGCTACCAAAACGTGCCTACATTTCCACCATACATTTTCTGAGAGAGAACCACCTACTCATGTGTTGAGATCAAGATATTCCAGTCCTACCATTTGAACCTTGATTTCTAGCCTTCCCCAAGTTGCTTTCCACTCAAATCTTTCTTCCACCATAGCCAAATCTGTGAGTGAGTGTTTGAGTGTTGGGGAGACTATCACTTGAAGCACAAGAGCAAGGAGTTCATCATCAACACACCGTCTATTACCTTTTGGAGAGTGGTGTCTCCTAGATTGGTTAGGTGTCACTTGGGAGCCTCCAAGATCATGTGGAGTTGAACCAAGGAGTTTGTAAGGATAAGGAGATCGCCTACTTCATGAAGATCTACCCCGAGTGAGGCTAGTCCTTCGTGGACGGAAGCCATGGTGGAATAGACAAGGTTGCTTCTTTGTGGACCCTTTGTGGGTGGAGCCCTCCATGGACACGCGCAGCCGTTACCCTCCGTGGGTTGAAGTCTCCATCAACATGGACGTATGATAGCACCACCTATCGGAACCACGCCAAAAACCACCGTGTCTTCATTGCATTTGATCTTCCATACTCTACCCCTTTACTTTCCGTACACTTGCATGCTTTACTATTTCCGCTGCTCAATCTCTAGATATGCAAGTGTAGGAAGTCTTGGTGTTATCATAACTTGTGCCAAAATCTGCCTAAATTTCAAGTGAACTAAAAATCTGCAACTTTGGTTGGTTAAGGGTCTATTCACCCCCCTCTAGACCTATCTCCTCGACCCCACAATTGGTATCGGAGCTTTGGTCTCCATTGCTTTGGTTTAATCACCATTGGAGGGAGATGGATGTGTCTACTTTGGGGAGTCTTAGACGTAGAGTGCCTATTCTCAATGGGGAGTATTATCATTTTTGGAAGGATGAAATGCTTGATATCTTTGATGAATTTAACTTGAGCAAGTACATTCATAATCCTTATGTGCCTCCCATTGATCCCTTGCATCCTACTCATGAAGAGGAAATTGACATGCTTCGTAATCTTAGAACCATCAATCTTATCATTAGAGGATTACCTAAAATTGTGCTTGGTTGTATGCAAAAATTTGAGTGTGCCTATACTCTATGGAATGACTTGGAAAAGCGATATCCCGACTACTCTTTAAAGAATCTTGATGAGATTCTTCATAAGACTATTGCTTTTCACAAGATGAATCCTAGTGATCCTAACTTTGATGATTGCTTGTTTGAGCTTCGTGATCTTATGTGTGCTAAAGGAGATGTTAGAACTATTAGTAACATTATCATGGAAGCCATTAGAATTCATAAACTTGAACATTGTCATGATCATGAAACTAATGAATTCATTGCCCTAGGTGATGATCACATGCATGTTGATGATGATGATATGGAGCATGGCTATTATGATGAAGACGAGGAATTTGATATTGAAAATGAGAAGACCACGAGGAATCTTAGTCTTATGGCAAATCTTTGAGATTACATGGTCGGAGGAAAAGAGTGGATTCTTGATAGTGGATGTACCGATCACATGACCGAAGATAGAGACATGTTTCGTGAGCTTGCAAAAAATGATGGTCCACGCAAGTATGTGACTTTTGGAGACAACTCCAAGGGTAAGGTACTTGGCCTTGGTAAGGTGGCCATATCCAATGATATCTCCATACAAAATGTTAAGCTTGTTGAATCCCTTGGTTACAATCTTCTTTCCGTACCTAGACTGGCCGACTTTGGTTTCAATGTTCTATTTACCGAAGTAGATTCCCAAGTGTTTCGTTGAGATAATCATAATATGGTCTTTACCAGCATTCGTAGAGGTGATCTATACATTGTTGATTTCACTAAAAGAGCCCAACCTCGTACATGTTTAATTGCTAAATCTTCTAAAGGTTGGTTGTGGCATAGGAGACTTGGACATGTTGGCATGCGCAATCTTGATAAACTTGTTAAAGGAGATCATATTCTTGGTGTGAAAGATGTTATATTTGACAAGGATCGACTTTGTAGTGCTTGCCAAGCAGAAAAACAAGTTGGAGGAAGCCATCCCGTGAAGAACATTATGACCATGAGGAGACCACTCGAGCTACTTCATATGGATCTCTTTGGTCCCAACTCCTATAAAAGTCTTGGTGGTAACTCCTTCGGTTTGGTCATTGTTGATGATTTTTCTAGATTTACGTGGGTGTTCTTTCTCGATGACAAATCGCAGGTACAAAAGATCTTCAAGAATTTCGCAAGGAAGGCCCAAAATCAATTTGAAGTGAAGATCAAGAAGGTTCGGAGTGACAACGGAACGGAGTTCAAGAACGCCAATGTGGATACCTTTCTTCATGAGGAAGGCATTTCGCATGAGTTCTCGGCTACGTACACACCTCAACAAAATGGAGTTGTTGAGAGGAAGAACCGGACTCTTATTGAGATGGCAAGGACAATGCTTGATGAATACAAGACGCCAAAACACTTTTGAGCAGAAGCGGTTGAGACAGCTTGTCATGGTACAAATCGACTCTATCTTCACAAGCTTCTTGGTAAAACGGCGTATGAACTACTCACCGGTAACAAACCAAAAGTTGGATAATTTCGAGTATTTGGCTCAAAATGTTACATTCTTTATAAGCATCGTCGTTCAAAGTTTGCTCCTAAATCTCATGAAGGTTTTTTACTTGGTTACAGATCAAACTCTCACACTTACCGTGTCTACAACAACTTCACTCGAAAAGTTGAAGAGACGGTAGATGTGAAGTTTGATGAGACTAACGGCTCACAAGTCGAGCAATTACCAATTGATGTAGGAGATCAAGAACCATCGGAAGCAATCCAAGACTTGTCCATTGGCACAATTCGACCCGTGGAAGTGAAGGAGAGTACTTCGTCAATTCAAGTGGAAGCTCCAACTTCACGTCAAGGTGAACAACAAGTTGACATGGAGGCATCCACAAGTGGAACACGTCAAGACGAAGGGAATGAGGAAGTGCAACAAGATGATCCACCTCAACCTCCTTCTCCACCTCCACAAGCGAACAACGACAACAACAATGAAGAAGAAGAAGATGATGAGGAGGAAGCCTCACCACAACCCAAGCAAAAGCTACCTCGAGTTAGAGCAAGAATTGACAAGAATCATCCCGTCGAACAAATACTTGGAGATATCCAATCCGGGAGAATCACTCGCTCTAAATCTCGTTTAGCTAACTTTTGTGAACATTACTCATTCATCTCTAATGCTGAACCTTTGAAGGTAGAATAAGCTCTCAAGGATCCAGATTGGGTAAATGCAATGCACGAGGAGCTACACAACTTTGAGAGGAATCAAGTTTGGACATTGGTTGAGAAGCCTAAAGATGAGCAAAACATTATTGAAACCAAATGGGTGTTTCGGAATAAGCAAGATGAAGATGGACAAGTTGTACGCAACAAGGGTCGTCTCGTAGCACAAGGTTACACACAAGTCGAAGGTATGGACTATGGTGAGACCTATGCCCCCGTTGCTAGACTTGAGTCCATTCACATTTTACTTGCTTATGCCAATCACCATGATATCACTCTTTACCAAATGGATATTAAAGTGCTTTTTAAATGGAGAAATTGAGGAGGAAGTGTATGTTAAATAACCTCCCGTCTTTGTTAATCCCAAGAAACCTAATCATGTTTACAAACTTCGTAAAGCTCTTTATGGTCTCAAACAAGCCCCTAGAGCTTGGTACAAATGCTTGACAAAGTTTCTTCTTGAAAAAGGTTTTAAAATTGGGAAAATTGATTCAACTTTGTTCACTAAGAGGGTTAATGGAGAACTATTTGTATGCCAAATTTATGTTGATGACACTATCTTTGGATCTACTAACCCCTTTTTAGTGAAAAGTTTGGAAGGTTGATGTCGGAAAAGTATGAGATGTCTATGATGTGTGAACTCAAATTCTTTCTTGGTTTGCAAATCAAGCAAACTAAGGAGGGTACCTTTGTCTCTCAAACAAAGTATACCAAGGACTTATTCAAGAAGTTCAACATGCAAGAAAGTAAAGGTATGAAAACTCCAGTGCCCTCGAGTGGACATCCTGACTTGACCATGGATGGCAAACCGGTTGATCAAAAGGTTATCGATCTATGATTGGTTCATTGCTATATCTATGTGCCTCCCATCCCGACATTATGCTAAGCGTGTGCATGTGTGCACGATACCAAGCGGCACCAAAAGAGTGTCATCTTAAGGCTGTGAAAAGAATCGTGAGATACTTGTTACATACACCAAACTTTGGCATTTGGTATCCCAAAGGATCTTTTTTTGATCTTGTTGGCTATTCCGATTTGGACTATGCCGGAGACAAGGTTGATAGAAAATCCACTTCGGGTACATGTCAATTTCTTGGTAGATCTCTTGTGTCTTGGTCCTCCAAGAAACAAAACTCGGTATCTCTATCTACTGCCGAAGCGGAATACATTGCTGCGGGATCGTGTTGTGCTCAATTACTATGGTGACACAAACTCTTAAAGACTATGGTATGCATAAGAGACATGTGCCATTACTATGTGACAATGAGAGTGCTATTAAGATTGCACACAATCCCGTGCAACATTCTCGAACTAAGCATATTGAGGTTCATCACCATTTCATTCGAGATCATGTTGAGAAAGGTGGCATTGACCTTAAACATGTTCGTACCGACAAGCAATTGGCGGATATCTTCACCAAACCTCTTGATGAGAAGGTGTTTTGCCACTTGAGGAGTGAGTTGAACATCATTGATGCTTCAAATGTGAACTAGAGGTTCATTTGGATGCATACAAGGGCATGAGCATTCTTGACTAATCCATGATACTTCCATGATCATATTATATCTTGGACATTTTGCTCCCTTGTATTGTATCTAACCTTTTGTAGGTACTTGGGCAAGCTACATGTCACAAGATTGCATCTCACTCTTATCATGAGCAATCTTGTATAATCCGAGTATCAACAATCCTTGGTGGGACAAGGAACAAGACAACCTAAACATATCCTTTGACAACACTTGAGTTTATGCTATACTCTTGTAATTTTGGATATACATGTTGTTCCTTGCAAATCTAACCCATGTAGGAAGATGAACTATAAATGATAGGTTTGCTCCCAACTTCAACTCATGAGCATCCACTTCAAGTTCAACTACATGATGGACATCACCACCAAATCCAAATGTAAGTCCTCACATCTTAGAGAAGCTTTACTCAAAGACATGAGCTAAAGCAACTCAACAAGATGTGAATACATTGAAATGCTTAAAGGAAAAATGGTAACCCCATTTTGAGCTTAACGATGAGTATGACCTATGATCAAGTGCTCTCACTTGACTCCTAAGTCAACATACTCTAACATAGGTGACCTAGTCGCCGACCCCTCTAGATGAAGTTCTCTAGTGTTTCTTTTGTGTTTCTCTTCTTTCTAGAGTGTTTCTATTTCAAAAAAAAACTTCACCTAGATGTTTCTTTGTTTCTCTGTTTATTTTCTTTCAGTGTTCTTTTCTCTTAGCTAGTTTAGTAGTAAATTCATTGCAAATCCTTGTGAGGATTCCTTTGTCTAGTGAGCTGAGTTGACAAATTTATCCAATTGCACCAGACTCGGTCACACTGAATTGCCTCAACTCGGAGTCACCGATTTTGCTGCTCTAAGGGTTTTTCTGTCAAATATTTTCTGAGTTTTTCTGCTCCAGGTCCACTCAATGATTCTTACCCTCTACTTGCATCTGGAACTACTCGATAGTTAGATGTATTTCTCAAGGACCACACCTACTTGACCAATTACCTTGAAGTAGCCCTTCTTGGAAATTGATGTCAAAGGGGGAGAGAGAGATACATCAAAGCTTATCTCCACAAGCTCTTCTTTACAAAAAGGGGAGAGAGAGAGATGCACTTTACAAGAGGAGAGAATGTTACATGTTTCTAAGAGGGGAGAAACATGATATTTTACTCTGGTTGCTTTAGTTTTCTCACCCTACCTACTCCAATATCCTATGTCAATTTCAGGGGGAGAGGAAATTCCTTTAAGGGGAGACAACTATTTTCTTTTGGGGACATGTCTGCCTCTGACAGAAGTATTCACTTAGTGATACTCTCTTCTACATGTCATCCCAATCTTGGTTTCTTGTTGGTCTTGTGTCATTTCTTGAAGAAATTATCTTGTGTTATCTAACCCTGTTTTCTCAAGTGTATTTCTTCAGGTACTTGATCAAGAACTTCGAGGTAAGTATATGCATCACACTCATGTACATGATGACTGCTTGCTTTTGCACATATTGTTTGCAAGAAGATAATCATGAACATGTGAGTGCTTCAACTTCATTTTATTGCTCTGATGCATGTAGCCAAGATACATGTTACATGTGTATTTCCTTCACTTTGTGCCTCTGCTTTCCATGAACTATCATTAGTTTATATGCACATCTTTAGGGGGAGCTCACACATGTTACATGTTTTCTTCAAAGCTTTCATATAATCTTCAATTTACATCTTTATTTGAAGCTTTGATGTATGTTGTCATCAATTACCAAAAAGGGGGAGATTAAAAGCACATTTGCTCCCTTGGTGGTTTTGGTAATTTATGCCAACATACATGTTGTTGGACTAATGGCTTTATCTAGTGAATTTCAGACAAGTTCAACAAATGGCATGGGAAGGACTAGGGATGTGGACCCTTCAAAATGCTAAGGACATACATCGGCAAAAGCTCAAGACTCTTCATTTTTGGTTTAGTGATCCAATATCACATTGAGTCCATAGGAAAGCCAATACTATTAAAAGGGGATGAGATTTTGATAATGATCTTTTTGCTCAAAGTGCTTAGTAATATTGCTCCAAAATCCTCAGCCACTTTCTCTATCCTAACCTGTCCTATTTTCCCAGAGTCAAACTCGGTCTCACCGAATCCTATTCTTCCAGACCCACTAAGTTCATAAGGACAGTGCCACAAGCCAAACCCTAACAAGTCGGATCCACCGATATGGATCTCGGTCCCACCAAGATGGCCTTGCCAACTCTCTGTCATCAATTGCAATTATTTTGGTCTAACCGAGTTTTGCAATCGGTGCCACCGAGATGGCTTGACCAACTTTTTGTTGCCTTGTTGCAATTATTTCGGTCTCACCAAGATGTTGCAATCGGTGCCACTGAAACGAGGTTTGCCCTACCATTGCACATCGGTCGCTCCGAGTTGTTTCCATTCGGTCCCACCGAAACTTCAAAAGTTCACATCTTTTGCACAGGTCGGTCTCACCGAGAATTCCAGTCGGTGCCACCGAGTTTGGTCAAAAGTGTGTCATGGTTGGATTTCGTGTGGAGGCTATATATACCCCTCCACCACCCTCTTACCAAAAAAGAGAGCTATCAGAACGTGCCTACATTTCCACCATACATTTTCTGAGAGAGAACCACCTACTCATGTGTTGAGATCAAGATATTCCAATCCTACCATTTGAACCTTGATTTCTAGCCTTCCCCAAGTTGCTTTCCACTCAAATCTTTCTTCCACCATAGCCAAATCTGTGAGGGAGTGTTTGAGTGTTGGGGAGACTATCACTTGAAGCACAAGAGCAAGGAGTTCATCATCAACACACCATCTATTACCTTTTGGAGAGTGGTGTCTCCTAGATTGGTTAGGTGTCACTTGGGAGCCTCCAAGATCATGTGGAGTTGAACCAAGGAGTTTGTAAGGATAAGGAGATCGCCTACTTCATGAAGATCTACCCCGAGTGAGGCTAGTCCTTCGTGGATGGAAGCCATGGTGGAATAGACAAGGTTGCTTCTTTGTGGACCCTTTGTGGGTGGAGCCCTCCGTGGACTCGCGCAGCCGTTACCCTCCGTGGGTTGAAGTCTCCATTAACATGGACGTACGATAGCACCACCTATCAGAACCATGCCAAAAACCACCATGTCTTCATTGCGTTTGATCTTCCATACTCTACCCATTTAATTTCCGTACACTTGCATGCTTTACTATTTTCACTGCTCAATCTCTAGATATGCATTTGTAGGAAGTCTTGGTGTTATCTTAACTTGTGCCAAAATCTGCCTAAATTTCAAGTGAACTAAAAATCTGCAACTTTGGTTGGTTAAGGGTCTATTCACCCCCCCCCTCTAGACCTATCTCCTTGACCCCACAAGCAGGCCACGGAGCGTGAGCACCTGGAGACGCTGGACCGCCGGGTGGCCGCCGCCCAGGACGCCTACACCAAGCGCATGGAGGCAGCCAACGCCAAGTTGGAGGCCAAGGAGAAGAAGGCCCAGGAGGACGCCTGCGCGAAGATAGAGAAGAACCGCCTAGTGCTCGTTGAGGATCACAGCAAGAAGCTGAATATCCAGGAGGACCGCTTCAAGGAGAAGCGCGAGGAACTCCAGAGGGAGATTGAGGCCCTCAAGGAGCTCCTGACGGAGGCGAAGAACCGGTGGAAGACCACGCTGCAGGCCAAGGACGCCGCCGAGGCGGAGTTAGCCTCCCTTCAGCAGCAGGTGGGCGATGTCTCTAATGTTGTCGAGCAGGCGAGGCTAGAGGCGGACCGGGCGCGGGGGCGACAGCATGAGCGCGCCAAGATGTTCCGCTCCCTCCAGCTTCGGGCCCGCGGTGCCCTAGCCACCATCTGCAAGGAGAGGCCGGAGGGCCCCCGCGAGACCCACGATGCCAGCTACCTCGACTTCTTCACCAAGTTCGTGGAGCGGCTCGAGGCCGAAGCGAAGAGGGTGAACGGCATCATCGAGGACGAATGCCGCGACCTCCTCTTCCAGGCGGTGACGCGCATCTTTAGCCACCTTCTCCATGCCGACCCCGGCTTCGACTTCGACAGGGTGATAGCCCCCGTGCCCGAAGAGCTCCACGACAACCTTGGGAAGGCGGTGGAGGACCATGTGGACACTCTGCTCGTGAAGTTCTCCCACAGCAGTAGCGAGAGCTCTAGCGGAATCGAAGGCGACGACGGCGAAGGCGATGGCGACGACGACGGCGACGCCGTGACCTCCTAAATCCTCCCTTTTACGTGTGCCAGATTGACGTAGCCCCATGGGGGCGTAAAAACAATGTCTTTTGTTTTAAGTATTTTATGATTTGCTGCAATGTGTGTTTCCTCGTGAGGCCTATTTCCCTTTCCTTGTTTGCCTTAGTGCTCTACGTCGTCAGGACCCAGCCCCCGAGCGGGCTACAGCCGTCGCTGGTATGTCAGGTCGCGTTGCCTAGACAAGGCCAGGAGGTGCAGGGCACTGAGGGGCGGTAAGGACTCCTGAGGCGCGATGCTCAGGAAGTCCCCCTTTGACGTGCAAGCGGCTTGTGCGGAGGAGGGAACATCAGCACTCAGCGAGGTTGCGGGGAGAGGAAACTTGAGAGGCGCCGAGAGCGGCTCGTGAGGTGTTTTTGTACTTAGCTCTTTCGCGAGTGTCGCTTGCCATATCGTGGCCGCGGAGTGCGCCTCGCGAGGCTCCCGCTCGCGAGGCGTCCCGCTAGCACTTGGAGGAGGCAGTCGCCGTAGGTTGGCTTGCGAGGCAGCGCTCGCGAGGCTCCCTGAGGGCTTACGGAGGCATCTTGTCGCGAGTCACCTTGCGAGGCAGTACACGCGAGGCCTTCAAGTGCCTTATTCCTGAGACAACTTCATATCGATTCACAAACGGGGGAGCGGTGCACGCTTGCTAGCTTGCTCGTGGGCGTCGCGCGAGGAGACGAGACACCAAGGACCTTGGTGTGGTGGCGTGCACGGGAGCAGGCCCGCGAGCCAGAGCTTGATCGCTTGGGTTTTGCAGTGCTGTTGGGACTGACCCGAGCACAGGTGATACGTCTCCAACGTATCTATAATTTAAGAAGTATTCATGCCATGTTTATTATAGTTTTGTATGATTTTGGTGCACTTTTATATGGCTTTTATATGATTTTTATGGACTAACATATTGCCTAGTGCCAGTTGTTGTTTTCTGCTTGTTTTTGGTTTTCCAGAAAATCCATATCAAATGAAGTCCAAATGCAGCGAAACTTTTTGACGATTTTTTCTAGAAGGAAACAGACCCAGGAAGCTCCGGGGGAGCAGCAGAAGACCCACAGGGGCCCCACAAGCCACCAGGGCACGCCACACCCCCCCCCCCCCCAGGCGCGCCCTGGTGCCTCCTGGGCCCCCTGTGGCACCTCTTTGCGTGATTCCAACGCTGAAAAATCGTATATATTCAGAAACCCCCAAAAGTTAACCTAGATGAGTTTTTACGCCGCCGCAAGCCCCTGTACCAAGGAGATCCCATCTGGAGCCCTTTTCCGGCACCCTGCCGGAGGGGGGAATCATCACCGGAGGCCATCTTCATCATCCCGGCGGTCTCCATGGCGAGAAGGGAGTAGTTCACCCTCGGGGCTGAGGGTATGTACTAGTAGCTATGTGTTTGATCTCTTTCTCTCTCTCGTGTTCTTGATTTGGCACGATCTTGATGTATCGCGAGCTTTGTTAATATAGTTGGATCATATGGTATTTCTTCCTTCTCTATCCTTGTTGTGATGAATCGAATCTTTTCCCTTTGAGGTTTCGTTATTGTCGGATTGAATATTTCAGATTTGAGAACACTTGATGTATGTCTTGCATATGAATACCCGTGGTGACAGTGGGGTATTATATTGATTCACTTGATATATGTTTTGGCACTCAACTCGCGGATTCCCAAGGTGACATTGGGGTAATCTATGCATAGGGGTTGATGCACGTTTTCATTATCTTTTCTTCGATAGAAACTTTGGGGTGCTCTTTGGAGTTCTTTGTGTGGATTGAATATTATGATTATGAAGTTGTTTGATGCATATCGTATAATCAACTCACGGATACTTGTGGTGACATTGGAGTATCTAGGTGACATTATAGTTGGTTGATGTGTATCATATGGTGTTATTTTAGTACAAACTCTAGGGATGTTTGTGACACTTATAGGAATAGCTCAATAGATCGATCGGAAAGGATAACTTTGAGGTGGTTTCGAACCCTACAAACAATTTCTATCTTATGTTCTCCGCTAATAGGAACTTGGGAGTGATTCTTTATCGCACGTTGAGGGATGATTATATGATCCAATTATGTTAGCATTGTTGAGAGATTGCACTAGTGAAAGTATGAACCCTAGGCCTTGTTTCTAAGCATTGCAATACCGTTTATGCTCACTTTTGTTACTTGTTACCTTGCTGTTTATTATTGTTCGCACTACAAAAACCTATATCTACTATCCATACTACACTTGTATCACCATCTCTTCGCCGAACTAGTGCACCTATATAATTTACCATTGTATTGGGTGTGTTGGGGACACAAGAGACTCTTTGTTATTTGGTTGCAGGGTTGTTTGAGAGAGACCATCTTCATCCTACACCTCCCACGGATTGATAAACCTTAGGTCATCCACTTGAGGGAAAATTGCTACTGTCCTACAAAACTTTGCGCTTGGAGGCCCAACACGAGTCTACAAGAATAAGTTGCGTAGTAGACATCAACAGGCACCGTGTCCAGCCCCCACTCGCGAGATGCGCAGGAGGAAGGTCGCAAGCGTACACGGCTCCTGAGGCTAGTAACTTAGCAACACATAAAATACCTTAGGAAAGAAAGCTTTACTGCAGCATAATAATAAGTTCATTACACAACCAAAAAGAGATGCGGCTGCCGTGTCCGGCATGGGTCAGCATGAGGTTGGTGCAGCCCGTGGGGTGCCCTCAGTTTCACATCCAAAAAGAAGGGCTGCCATGTCCGGCACGGGTTAGCTTGAGGTTGGTGCAGCCCGTGGGGCGCCCTCAGTTGATTGTTCCGCCAGCACTGAGCATGGGGCTTCCACCGGGGTGTGGGCATGATCGCGGTTCGATCATTCCACCAGCACGGAGCATGGGGCTTCCACTGAGACGTGGGCGGGAGCTCTCGCGGGCCCATCAGGCGAACGCAATGAGAGGCTCCGGAGCATGTACAGCTCCGCTTCATTCGTACGCGTGATGGTCACGGGTAGAACTTGCGGAGGTGTTGGATGTTCCATGCATTAGGCACAGGAACTCCGTCCTCCGTCTCCAGCCGGGCGGCGACGGGCCTGGAGACATGAGCAACCCTGAAAGGGCCTTCCCACATGGGTGAGAGTTTGTGGAGTCCCTCTCTGGAGAGGATCCTTCTCAGGACGAGATCGCCGACTTTGAGGGTGCGCGGGCGTATGTTGCGGCTATGATAGCGACGCAAAGCCTGCTGGTATCTGGCGGCTTGCAAGGCGGCCTGGCACCGGGCTTCCTCGAGGAGCAGCAGGTCGGCCTCTCGCGAGCCGTCCTGACGAGCCTCGTCAAAGGCGAGGACTTGCGGGGAGCCGTGCTTGAGCTCAGAAGGAAGGACCGCTTCGGCTTTGTAGACGAGGAAGAAGGGAGTCTCGCCGGTAGGCTTGGTTGCCGTTGTGCAGATGGACCACAGCATAGACTGTAGCTCGTCAAGCCAGCCCTTGCCGCAGGCTTCGAGCTTTTTCTTGAAGCTTCTCGTCTTGAGGCCCTTGAGGACCTCAGCGTTGGCACGCTCGGCCCGGCCGTTGCTTCGTGGGTGCGCCATAGAGGCGTAGCAGATCTTCATGCCGAGGCTGGCGCAGTATGACTTGAAGAGGTCGCTTGTGAACTGGGAGCCGTTGTCGGTGATGATGCGGTTGGGAACGCCAAAGTGGCTCACGAGGCCCTTGATGAACTTGATGGCAGAGCCTGCCAGGATGGTGCGCACGGGCTCAACCTCTGCCCACTTGGTGAACTTGTCGATGGCGACGTAGAGGTAGCGGTAGCCGCCAGCTGCGCGAGGGAAGGGTCCCAGGATATCCATCCCCCAGACCACAAAGGGCCACGAGAGAGGAATCGTCTGGAGGTCTTGAGCCGGCTTGTGGATTTGCTTGGCGTGGAATTGATAGGCCTCATAGGATTGGACCAGCTCGGTGGCGTCGTGAAGTGCGGTGGGCCAATAGAAGCCGCTGCGGAACACCTTGCCGGCAAGGGTGCGCGATGAGGAGTGGTGACCACAGTCTCCTCCATGGATGTCGGTGAGCAGCTCGTGACCTTGCTCTTCAGAGATGCACCGCAGCGAGACGCCATTGGGGCGCCTGCGGTACAGCTCGTCGTCCTTCACGCAGTAGGCGGTGGCCTGGCGAGCCACGTGCTCTGCCTCTGAATCCTTCTCTGGGAGGGTGTCGTGAAGCAAGTAGGCCTTGAATTCAGTGGCTCAGCTGTCCACTTGAGGCTCCAGCGCCAGTAGCAGGCGGGCTCCTGAGGCTGGGCAGCAGTCTGGTGCACCCATGGGTGGTGCGGGTGGGAGCTCCTCGTGAAGCAGCGCAGTGCTCATGGCAGGCGGAGTAGCTGATGGCTTGAGGAGCCTTTCCTCGAAGATGCCGGGGTTCTAAGGCTCGCGGCGAGATGCTCGCTTGGCGATGTCATCGGCTTCTTTGTTGCCGCCGCGGGGGACGTGCTGGAGCTCTAGGCCAAGGAAACACTTCTCGAGCTTACGTACCTCTTCCAGATAGGCCGCCATGTGTTCGTCCTTGGGCTTGTAGCTTTTGTTGGAGAAGTTGACGAGGAGCTGCGAATTGCCCTTGATGGTGAGGCGCTTGATGCCCAGAGCAGAAGCAGCCTTGAGTCCGGCGATGAGGCCTTCGTACTCTGCGATGTTGTTAGAGACCTTGTTATCGCACTTGAAGCAGAGTTGGATGGCGTAGCGGAGCTGTTCTCCTGTTGGCGAAGTGAGCATGACGCTAGCCCCTGCGCCCTGGCAGGAGAAGGCGCCATCGAAGTGCATAGTCCAGCTGCCAGGCGCCTCGTCCTCAAGCAAGAGGGACTCAGCCTCGCGAGGCTCTTCCTGGGGCGGATCCGTCCATTCCACTATGAAGTCGGCCAGCGCTGCCCCCTTGATCACTCTCGTGGTGCAGAACTCCAGCTCGAAGGCCTGCAGCTCGATGTTCCACTTGGCGATGCGGCCAGCAACATTGGGGCTGCGCAGGACTTGCTCCAGTGGGTAAGAAGAGATCACCTTGATGGGGTGGCCCTAGAAGTAGTGGCGCAGCTTCCTGGAGGCGACGAGGAGCGCGAGGAGGAGCTTCTGCTGCATGGGATAGCGCTCGCGTGCATCTCGCAGGACTGTGCTGACAAAGTACACCGGGTGCTCCACAAGGCACGTAGTTGTTGCAGCAGCTTGGTCATTGTGGGGCCCAAGGGGCTCATGAGGCTCAGGGGGCTCGCGAGGCAGCTTACTAGAGGCCTCCTGAGGTGGGTCCTCGGCAGGTGACGGCACGGCCTCGGGAGGCGGCGCGGCCAGCTTCTTCTGTGCGCAGACACACTCTTCTCGAACTGCCACCAGGGCCGCGCTGGCCGTCTGGGGAGTGGCTGCCAAGTATAGGAGCAAGGGCTCGCGAGAGCGTGGCGCGACCAAGATGGGCGGGCTCGTGAGGTACTTCTTGAGGTCTTCGAAGGCAGCGTCGGCCTCGGGAGTCCACTTGAAGGAGCCGGATCTCTTCATGAGCTTGAAGAACGGCAGGGCTCGCTCGCCGAACTTGGAGATGAATCGCCCAAGCGAGGCCATGCATCCCGCCAGGCGCTGCATCTCCTTGAGGCTCTAGGGAGGACGCATCTTCTCGATGGCCTTGATCTTCTCAGGGTTGGCCTCGATGCGGCGGTGGGAGACCAGGAAGCCAAGCAGCTTGCCGGAGGGGACTCCGAAGACGCACTTGTCTGGGTTGAGCTTGAGGTTGACCTTGCGCAGATTGTCGAATGTCTCCTTGAGGTCCGCGAGGAGGGACCAGGCCTCGCGAGTCTTGACCACGATGTCATCGACGTAGGCCTCGGCGTTTCTTCCCATCTGGGGTCCCAAGGCGATGCGCATCAGCCTCTGGAAGGTGGACCCGGCGCTCCTGAGACCGAAGGGCATGCAGATGTAGCAGAATATGCCGCAGGGGGTGATGAAGGCCGTTTTCTCCACATCTTCAGCCGCCATCTTGATCTGGTGATAGCCTGAGAAGGCATCTAGGAAGCATAGCAACTCACACCCGGTAGTGGAGTCCATGATCTGGTCGATGCGGGGCAGCGGAAAGGGATCTTGAGGGCAGAACTTGTTGAGGCTCGTGAAGTCGACACACATTTGCTCCTTGCCACACTTCTTGGGCACCACGACTAGGTTGGCGAGCCATTCGGGATGGCGCACCTCATGGATGACTCCAGCTTCTTGGAGCTTCTGAACTTCCTTGACGATGAAATCTTGCTTCTCTGGCGCCTGGCGCCGTGCCTTCTGTTTCATGGGGCGTGCATTGGGGCACACCGCTAAGTGGTGCTTGATCACCTCCCTCGGCACACCAGACAAATCAGATGCCGTCCAGGCAAACACATCCAAATTTACCCAAAGGAAGGTGACGAGCGCGTCTTCCTATGCAGGAGAGAGGCCGGTGCCGATGGTGAAGGCAGGGCCTAAGCCGCTGCTGTCCACCGACACTTTCTTCGTCTTGGGGCGGTCCTAAGAGAACAGCTGCTTCTTTTTCGCGGGTGCGGCCTCATGAGGCTCGGCGACATCTTCGTCGGCGGGGTAGGCGGTGGCGGCAGCCTTGTAGGCACTCTCGAGGGAGCGGACCGTGTCCTTCTCGTCGCAGCAGACGGTGATGATGGTGCTGTAGCCTGGCATATTGAGGACATTGTAGGCATGGTGGGTTGCCGCCATGAACTTGGCGAGTGCCAGGTAGCCCAGGATGGCATTGTACGGCAGGCCGATGTGCGCCACGTCGAAGTCGATGAGCTCGGTGTGGTAGTTCTTGCGGGTGCCAAAGGTGACGGGGAGGCGCACTTGCCCCAGAGGGATGATGGAGCCATCAGTCACTCTGGAGAAGGGCCTGGTCGGCATCAGCTGGTCATAGGGCACTTGGAGCTGCTCGAAAGTCTCGATGGAGATCACATTGAGGCCGGCGCCTCCGTCGATGAGCATCTTGGTGACGGCGACGTTGCTGATGGTGGGGGTGCACGGCATGGGGACCGTGCCCGCAGCGCTCGAGGACTTGGGGTGATCGTTGGAGTCGAAGGTGATTGCGTACTGCGACCACTTGAGGGGACGAGAAGCCTCAGGCCTCGGGAGGGCGGCATTCACCTCGCGAGAGAACAACTTGAAGTGGCAGTTGGACGCGGGAGCCTGGGCCCCGCCAAGGATGCAAGCCACGGCACGAGGCTTCTGGTAGCCCCCAGCGCCCTCATCAGGTTGGTTGCCATCGTTCCTTCGCGGTGGCGGCGGCTAGGGAGAAAGAGCGGCGTTGGCCTGAGGGTTAGCCTCACGAGGCTGGTCGCGCCAGGCGGCCTCGCGAGGCTGGTCACGCCAGCCCTGCCGGAAGTTGCCATTGCCGTTACGGTCTCCCCAGTGGTTGCCGTTGTGGCCACCTCCGTGGCCGGTGCTGCGATCGTTGCGGTCACTTCGGTGGCCCAGGCGCTCGTCGCGAAGCAGCTTGAGCTCGTGGCAGTCCTCTGTGCTGTGGGAGTGCGAGTTGTGGTAGGTACAGAGAGGGCGGATGTCCCTCTTGGGCTCGTCACACTCACAGCCACGCTTCTGCTCGGGCTCCGCCGCGAGCACGGCAGGTCCCTTGCACTTGGTGTCCTTGCTCTTTGCTTTGGCGGTGTCTGGCGCTGCGTCAGGGTCGTTGTGGACGAAGAGGCAGCCTTCCTTGGCCTTGGCGCACTTGTCGGCGAGGTCGAACAGCTCAAGCACGGAATCGAGCTCATCGTTGATGGCGAGCTTCTCGCGCATCCGGACGTCCGTGACGCCGTTGGAGAACACGGAGACAATGGCGGCCTCGGAGGCACGCGGGATCTTGTTCCGCACTTGGCTGAAGCGTTGGATGTACTTGCGGAGGGTCTCGTCAGGGCGCTGGTGCAGAGCGCGCAGGTCATTGAGCGTGAGGGAGCGCTCGTGCGTGCCCTTGAAGTTGGTGATGAATTGCCGGCAGAGCTCGCCCCATGAGGAGATGGACGCCTCGGGGAGGTTCATGAGCCACGAGCGCGGGCCGTCCTTGAGGGCCATGGGGAACCAGTTCGCCATGACCTTGTCGTCGTCGTTCGCTGCCTCGATGCTCAGGGCATAGAGCTGCAAGAACTCTACGGGGTTGGGGGTGCCGTCGTAGCGTGGAGGCAGGTCCGGCTTGAACTTGGTGGGACACACCATGCGGCACAGCTCGCGGGTGAAGGCGCGGCAGCCCATGCAGCTGGAGGGGACGCCGCCGGCGAGGGCGGCGCGGTTCTGGCGACCGGCCACCGCGACCTCCTGGATGGTCCTGTCTTGGCGCTGGCGCTGTTGCTCGAGGAGCACGCGCGCGTCGGGAGGCGCGCGCCGGACGATCTAGCAGCTGGCCTCGTCGCGGACCGGCGAGGACGCGTCGCGGGACGGCTCACGTTGCCGTGCGTCGCACCGACGTCTGGCGACCTCGTTGGACGGAGGAGCGCCATGCGCCACGTCTCCGGCGCGGGAAGGCAGAGGGGGGAGCGAGTGGGAAGGCGCTGGGGCTTCTCCCGCGGCGTTGACGAGCTCGATGATGCGGCCGAGCCAGGCGTCGTAGCCGGCGTCGGTGGGGCGGTAGCACAGGAGCTCGCGCGCCATGAGCAGCGCGGCCTGCGGGGCCGGCGCATCATGCTGGGCGAGCGAAGAGGCCGTGGCGGTGTGGCTGTCCTCCTGCACGGACGGGTGGAGGGAAGAGGCATGCTGCTCCCTCGCAGCAGGGTCGGTGGCAGCGCCGGCGACGCGGTGTCGATGGGCTCCGTCTCGGCCACCCTGGCAGCTTGGCGCGCGTAGCACTCATGGCGAGCGTCGGCCATGGCGGTGAGGGGGTGGGAAGGACTGAAGCCTCCCATACCTGGCGCGCCAAATGTCGGAACAGTGGCTCCGGGGATCTAGAGGTTCGAACACTGGGGGCGAGCTAGTTCTTTCCGACCAAAGGTGACCACGGCGAGGCTACGGCGGGAGCGCTAGCGCGGAGCACGATAGGGGACACGACGGTTACCCAGGTTCGGGCCACCTTGCGGTGTAAAACCCTACTCTTGCTTGTGGTTGGGATTGCAGTGGGCAAGAAGGTGTTCTCGCATACAAGGTAGGAGAGGAAGGAATCGACCCCCCTACAAAGGCAGCACTGCCCCCTTTTTATAGCCGCCCTGGTCCTCTTCCCCTGAAAATATAGGCGGGAAGGGATGCCACACTTGGCGGGTTTTGAAAGGGGACAGGCACTCAGGCTATCCTGACTAAAGGCGGTCTTTGCCTGCAAAGTTGCTATCCATGACGCGCCGGTGGGCTCGGTGGTGACCTCCGCCCTGCGCGCCTTGCTGTCTTGGTCTTCTTTCACCAAACGGGCAGTCCTTGGGACTTGCTTTGGAGGCGGGCAGCTGGGGCTGCCCCTTTTGCACCAAAGAGGAAAGCCTCTCTGTCCGCGCCCGCTGGCGCGGCCTATGCAGTCGTTCGTCACCACGCGCGTCACCCACGTGATGGGCACAAGACCGCGCAGCCGACGCCAGGCTCGGGTGGTTCGGGCGGCCGCCTCGGGGGGCCGCCTCAGGAGGCAGCCTCGCGAGGCTTCCACCGCTCCTGCGGCTAAGTGTTGGTGGCTCGTGCCTTGAGGAGGGGCCCTCGGGAGGCTGGCGCCTCGCGAGATGTCTTCGCTTAGTGGCGCCCTTAGATGGGCCGCGTCTTGGGCCTTTGCCAAGCGTCGTATCCTGGGCCGTAGGCAGACGGGCCAAGGTACCCTGGTTCCTAGTGGCCCGACAATGCCATGCTTACATAATTCAATGAGTAGGGGTAACATTCATTAAGCATCGTATATTTTTAAGAGTAATGATTATTTTTTAGTATTCATGGATATTATTATCCTGATATCTATTACATCATCGTTTCTCAATATTCATACCGTAAAAGAGATTACATGATAAGACATGCTAGGTAGCATTCAACATCAAAAATTATGTTTTTATCAATTACCTACTCGAGGGCGAGAAGGAATTAAGCTTGGGGATGTTGATACGTCTCCGACGTATCTATAATTTTTTATTATTTCATGCTATTATATTATCAATCTTGTATGATTTATATGCAATTTTATATCATTTTGGGGAACTAACCTATTAACCCAGTGCCCAGTGCCAGTTGCTGTTTTCTGCTTGTTTTTGGTTTTACAGAAAATCCCTACCAAACGAAGTCCAAACACGATGAAACTTTTTGACAATTTTTTCTGGACCAAAAGAGACCCTAAAAGCTTCGGGGAGAGACCAGACGATGCACGAGGAAGCAACAAGGCAGGGAGCGCGCCCTGCCCCCTTGTGGGCCCCCTGCTGCTCCGATTGACCTAATTCCTGGCCTGTAAATTCATATATATTCCAAAAACCCCGGAGCGAGAACCAAAACAATTATTCCACTGCCACAAGCCTCTGTTCTTCCATGATCCCATCTGGAGGCCTTTTCCGGTACTCTGCCAGAGGGGGAGTCGATCACGGAGGGCCTGTACATCAACCTTGCTGCCTCTCCGATGATGCATGAGTAGTTCCCATAGGACCTACGGGTCCATAGCAATAGCTAGATGGCTCTCTCTCTCTCTCTCTCTCTCTCTCTTTTATCTTCAATACAATGTTCTCTTCGGAGATCGATTCGATGTAATCTTTTTGCGGTGTGTTTGTTGGGATCCGATGAATTGTGGGTTTATGGTCAGATTATTCATTGAAAGTAATTCAGTCTTTTCTGAACTTTATTATGTGTGATTTTTATAGCTTTGTATTTCTCTCTGATCTATCCGTTTAGTTTGGCCAACTAGATTGATTTATCTTCAGTGGGAGAGGTGCTTTGTGGTAGGTTCAATCTTGCGGTGTCCTCACCTCATGACAGAAGGGGTAGTGAGTCACGTATTTGTATTGTTGCTACTAAGGGTACAATGATGGGGTTTGATCATATTGATTGGTCTTACTTTGTCTACAATATGTCATCATGCACTGGTGCAGCGACCTGCTATACAAACGGTTTTTACCCCCTGATGTCTACTACGCAATTTTTTTTCTTGTAGACGTTGTTGGCCTCCAAGTGCAGACTTTTGTAGGACAACAGCAAATTTCCCTCAAGTGGATGACCTAAGGTTTATCAATCCGTGGGAGGCATAGGATGAAGATGGTCTCTCTCAAACAACCCTGCAATCAAATACAAGAAATCTCTTGTGTCCCCAACACACCCAATACAATGGTAAATTGTATAGGTGCACTAGTTCGGCGAAGAGATGGTGATACAAGTGTAGTATGGATAGTAGATATAGGTTTTTGTAATCTGAAAATATAAAAACAGCAAGGTAGCAAGTGATAAAACGGAGCACAAATGGTATTGCAATGCTTGAAAACAAGGCCTAGGGTTCATACTTTCACTAGTGCAATCTCTCAACAGTGCTAACATAATTGAATCATATAACAATCCCTCAACGTGCGACAAAGAATCACCCCAAAGTTCTTATCTAGCGGAGAACATAAGAAGAAATTGTTGTAGGGTACGAAACCACCTCAAAGTTATCCTTTCCGATCAATCTATTGAGCCATCCCTATAAGTGTCACACACAACCCTAGAGTTCGTACTAAAATAACACCATACTAGATCATTGATGGCGCGCGTTGCTGCGCCCTTCTATTTAAATGTAAAATGGTAAGAATTTGTGTAAATATACGAACATGAAAGCTCAGTTTACATATTGGTTAGAGATAAAAAAAGGATATTTTTTTACAATAAAATGAGAAACTTTGAATATTTCAAATACGTCACTTTGATGTAAACGGCAACCCATGGTACAGTTTTTCAAAGCTATAGGTATAAAATACAAAAAAATCAAGATGCTATAGTGACACCATCGAAATCATTGCTGAGCATGGCAGTACCAAATAGCAATGGAACGAAGTGAGCAATTAACTAAAATGTTTAATATGCAGAAAGACAATCGAATAGCTCCCGTTCATATTTGAAGTTGCTACAAGGATAAAATTTACAAAGCTAGTTACCATCCAGAATAATAGAACAATGTACAAAAAATGGTAAGAGATTTGATTACAGGCAGGAATATAATGTGAAATGAGCATCTACACCACGGCAGAGAGCGGCAGCATAACACACGCCACACATGTTGAACATTGAAAGTAGGGATTGGTTAAATTATCAACCATGCTAAGTGCAGAAATAGCTTTGCTTCATTGGTTTTCAACAACATAGCATCCTTGTAAACATAGAATCAAGTAAAACCTTAGTTTAGACTTTAGACCCAAATAAGAGGTCTTGACGCTAAGTTTAAAAGGGCGCCCGCGCCCAGGTCTAGTTTGTTTAACATTGGCTGCTAGCTTTTATTTCTTCGTCTTCGCCCTCCTCCTCATGCATTCATCTTGCTCTGGGACTCAGAACAATGTCTCATGTTCCGAGATCACATCAATCACACGTTCTAGCCATGGAACAAGGTAGGTGATAGCTAGTGCTATTCTGTATGTTTATAATCTTTGTTTGTATGGAGGAACGTTGGTGCAGTGGTTTAATTGGAGTAGAAAACCTTGTAGGAAAGAGAAGCTCATGAGAAAGTTGGATACCTTTGCACTGCACGACGACCACAAATGGATGAAGTAAAGCAAGAATTCTACATATCTTATAATCCACCTTGGCATATCAGAAAACTACCACATATTTAACTCACCTATCTCTGATGATTCTTGGTTATCTTCCATTCTTCCCATCCAAATCTACCAAAAGGGATGCATAGTGTAACAAATATACTAACATACGGAAATGGTGGATCTTTATAAGTTTGTTTTACTGACAAATTGTTGTTCATCTACCTAAATTGACTCATAAACATTAAGCTGTCAAGAATAACAAGAAGGCAAACGTTGAGAGAGAGAGTAAAGTTTTATCAATAAACCGCTATACTGAATTGGAAATGTTTTCTGGAAGAGTGTGGCAACCCTTTGCAGCTCCTCTTGTTGTTTTGCAGCAACGACATCAGGCCAGTTGTTCATATCTATTAGCTCTTTCATATGGGGTGCTCTTTCCATGACATCGTCCATGACTTCCTAAGAATGATACTGCAGATTATAGTGGGGTCAGTTGAAATAACAAACTGCTAATGTGAACTGAATGCAAGTACACAAATGTGAACTACTAATGTATAAATGCTTCACATTTAGGGTACAGTGAAAGCGGAGTTCTAAATCGGAGATGCTTATTTCTGCAAGTATGGTAAATATCTAGAAACTATAACATGTTACCCAATAGATGATGAAGCTATTGAGACATTCATGCCTTTCTACAAAATTAATCCACAAATCTTAAAGCAAATGTATTGAGCAAACTGCCTTTCTTTAGACCAAGAAATTTATCTGATAGTTAACATCACATACTATACTTTATATATCTGATTCTTGTGGCAACGTACTATGGGGTGCTCTTGGCAACGTACTATGGGGTGCTCTTTCCATGACATCGTCCATGACTTCCTAAGAATGATACTGCAGATTATAGTGGGGTCAGTTGAAATAACGAACTGCTAATATGAACTCAATCCAAGTACACAAATGTGAACTACTAATGTATAAATGCTTCACATTTAGGGTACACTGAAAGCGGAGTTCTAAATCGTAAATGCTTATTTCTGCAAATATGGTAAATATCTAGAAACTATAACATGTTACCCAATACATGATGAAGCTATTGAGACATTCATGCCTTTCTACAAAATTAATCTACAAATTTTAAAGCAAATGTATTGAGCAAACTGCCTTTCTTTAGACCAAGAAATTTATCTAATAGTTAATATCACATACTATACTTTATATATCTGATTCTTGTGGCAACGTACCTGCAGAAAAAGGCATGGCCAGCATGAGACGACTTGGACGGCAGCATGCCAGGGACACCGGTTCAACCGGCCAGCTGTCATGTAGAGTTGAAAAGTCACGGTAGCTGCCGGCGCAAGTGGTGGAGGTCGCAGAAGAGGTGCCGCCGTTCGAGGTCGAGGTCGGGGAAGCGGGACGCTTGTGTGACAAGGAGGAAGAAAGTAGACCTTCACTGTGTTCTAGGCTTCTAGCTCGACTGGCCCTCCCAACTTCTGTGAACCATTGCAAGGATATCCATAAGAGAGTTTTAGAACATGGTTCCGCTAAAAAAGCAAATAGGAGTATAATAACATTATACTCAATCCATCTACATACACTATTTAAAATTATATTCCTTAAATCTCAATTTAGAATACATAAAATCTAAAACTGTTCATTTTATCCTATTAGAAATTTTTGAAGAATGGTAACTACTACCGAAATTAAGTTAGTATATGAGGCATCGAGCAAAATGACTTGTGATCTTGGAAAAGTGGGTGGCGATCTTAGTTGCTTGATAAATTCATGGGGTGCATATTTTGACTCCTAAAGAACAAAGATATTATTCACCATTGTGCTGCAACATACATGGAACACTGCCATTCCCTGATTCTTTTGTGGTCATGTACTTAAATATGAGATGAACACATTACACATAATCAGTAGACAATCTTTCAATCATTGTATACAAATAAGAAAGAGAGGTTGTCAGGCACGCTATGTACTTGTTAATCTTGGGCTCACCTGATATGGCGGCTGTTCCTATCAATGATATGTTTGGGGAAATGAGACCATACAACTTCAGGCCCCCGGCGCGCCATCCAGCTAGAGTAATGCATGGGATTCCTCCCCAAGTTTTGCAGCCCATCCATCATAGCATCAAATCAAACAAACAGAGAGGAATAGTTTGACAGGCCGGATAAGCTACAAAGGAGATGCAAGAAGGGGCAGAGAAGGAGGACTGGTTGGCTGGGTAAACCCCGCCTACCTCGTAGTGCCACTTGAGGGGGTCGGCGACGACGAGGATGTAGTCAACCATGGAGTTCCCGTCGGGGCGGGCATGGAGGAGGGTGGAGCCGTAGGCGCAGCCGAATTCCACTGGCGTATGTTTTTCGTCTGCTGCGTTGCTGTCTCCGGACCACCGCCGTCGACTGAGTTGGTGTGTGCAGGTCGTGGCCCTCGGCTGCGTTGGCACCAAAAGGGGATGGAATCGAGGGTCGTAGAAGAATCGAAGATTTTCATTGGAGTTAGATCGGTACCGAAACGAATCTAGTGCTCCCCGCAAAGAAAAGAAACGAATCTAGCGCTGAAAGACGACAGGCGAGACGGAGATCATGGTGGCGGCAGCGTGACCTAGGGTCTCGTCAGCCGCCAGTTGAGGGAGAGGAAAAGAGTCTTGTGAGCTTTCTTCAGGCTGCACCGGTGGAGACTCGTAGAAGCCCATTTGGCCCAATTTTACACGAGGCACCAAAAATTGTCACCAGAATAGCGGCCCAGCACGGAAACCGCTCGGTTGTAGCGAACACAGCGAGTGGAAGCGAGATCAAGAGGAAATCAGACGGCCGAAAATGCCCTAAACTGATGATCTGACGGTTGGAAATGCTAATGGTCTGAGAGGGCAGGAAAAGTGCTCAGTTATAATGTATCTAAATGATACGCATCAACCAACTCTAATGTCACCTAGATACTCCAATGTCACCACAAGTATCTGTGAGTTGATTATTCAATATGCATCAAACAACTTCAGATTCATAATATTCAATCCACACAAAGAACTTGAAAGAGTACCCCAAAGTTTCTATCGGAGAAAAGAAGATGAAAACGTGTACCGACCCATATGCCTAGATTACCCCAAGGTCACGGGAATCCGCAAGTTGATTACCAAAACATACATCAAGTGACTCAATAGAATACCCCATTGTCACCACGGGTATCCACATGCAAGACATACATCAACTGTTCTCAAATCCAAAATATTCAATCCGACAATAACGAAACCTCAAAGGGAAAGACTCAATTCATCACAAGAAGATAGAGAGGGAAGAAACACCATATGATCCAACTATATTAACAAAGCTCGTGGTACATCAAGATCGTGCCAAATCAAGAACACGAGAGAGAGAGAGAGAGAGATCAAACACATAGCTACTGGTACATACCCTCGGCCCCGAGGGTGAACTACTCCCTCCTCGTCATGGAGATAGCGGGGATGATGAAGACGGCCTCCGGTGATGACTTCCCCCCTCCGGCAGGGTGCCGGAACGGAGCTCCAAATGGGATCGCTTCAGAACAGAGGCTTGCGGCGGCGGAAAAACTCATCTAGGTTAACTTTCGGGGGGTTCTGTATATATGAGAATTTTTGGCGTTGGAATCACGCAAAGAGGTGCCACAGGGGGCCCACAAGGCATCAGGGCGCGCCCCCCCTAGGGCGCTCCATGTTGCCTTGTGGGGTCCCTGTGGGGCTTCTGGTACTCCCTCGAAGCTTCCTGGGTTTCTTTCCTTCCAAAAAAAATCGTCAAAAATTTTGGGGTCAATCCAAGAACTTTTATTTCTGCACAAAAAACAACACCATGGTAGTTCTGCTGAAAACAGCGTCAGTCCGGGTTAGTTCTATTCAAATCATACCAAAACCATATAAAATTGTTATAAACATGGCATGAATACTTCATAAATTATAGATACGTTGGAGACGTATCCCCCCCTTTCCGTGACGGAGTTTTAAACCGTCGCCTTGCCTGTGTGTGCGATAGGAGGGTCCTTCCCACATGACCCAGAAACCATCGGCGATAGGTGTCGGTACTAAAACTGGCATATCTCGGGTAGGAGGTCCGAACTGTGGATCTAGGAATCAATGTGTAATAGGGAACGTAGAGACATCGATTTACCCAGGTTCGGGCCCTCTCGAAGAGGTAAAACCCTACGTCCTGCTATATTGTATTGATGTGGTAGTATGAAGGTTATAGAGTTGATCTATCTCGAGATCGGATGAGCTAAACCCTAAGTTGGTTTCTGATGATTGTATGTCTCTATGGACTAAACCCTCTGGCTTATATAGACACCAGAGGGACCTAGGATTACATGCGGTTGGTTGCCATCAGGGGATAAACATGCCGGTTACGCTAATTATTTCTTGGACGAGACGCCAAGTCTTCGGTGGTTTCCTTCTGATGTACGGGGTCGCCCACCATCCGGCCTTTCCTTTGATGAGTAAAGGGCGGCCCACTAGTCCGGCCTACGAGAGATAGGCCGGCAGCCCGAGTACCCCCTAGTCCGGGACACCCTCAGTAGCCCCCGAACTAGCCTCCAATGCCGAGGTTGACGGTCTTCGGCAAATCCATGCTCCAAGGGTCTTCGGCTTGGGTGGCGAGTTCCTTCCTTTACCTATGTTCGATTTGACAATAGTTCGGCCACCAATAGCTCAGTTGCCGAAGAATCCTCCGATTGGCGAGGCCTCGTGGGGCCCGCCATACCGCTTTTCTTCGCCTAGAATTAAATGACGACCCTCGATTCCTGCGCATCCAGGGAATGCGAGTGGCCCGATGGGTTTTTACAAAAATGCCCCTCTTTGGGGGGAGACAATGCCCTTTTAATAGGCCAAGGGCATGGAGGCTAACGCACCCCACCCCCTGCCATTCTTCCTCACATCCTTGCGAGGTTACAACCAGCAAACAATGGCGAGCGTCCCAGGCTCTTCCTCACGCCCTCATGGCCCCCGTCAAGGTGATTAGGCGAGCTGCTCCGTATCCCGCATGCGATTACGCAGTCTTGAGATGCAGGGGTATCTCCCCGCTTCAGATCTCGCATCCACCCGCCCCGGATTAACTTCCGTAGACGGGGAGGCCCTCGTAGAGAACTTTCCTTCCCCCCACGGGGAGCAAAGGGCCTGCCTTGTTCCCTTCCTCTTGCGAGGCCTGGGTTTCCCCATTCACCCTTTCTTGAGGGGTCTACTAGAGTTTTACGGGATCCAACTCCACCACCTTACCCCAGGATCGATTCTTCATATCTCGGGCTTCGTCGCTCTTTGCGAGATGTTCCTGGGCTGCGAGGCTCATTTCGAGTTGTGGAGGAAATTCTTCTGCCTTGTCCCCCGCACCCGAGGAGGGATAATTTACGAGGTTGGCGGGGCCGAAGTATGGCGCATCGCCGGAATCGGATACCCCATAGGGACTCCGAAGAAAGATGCCGAGGAGTGGACTTTGGAATGGTTTTATATCGAAGACGTCCCCTTATTCGATCCAGCTCGGAGGGGGTTACCGGAATTTTCATTGGTTTCCCCAAAGAAGCGGTTCAACTGGCGCCCGAAGAGTGCTTCCCAGGAGGAAAGTGCCAAAGTAACTCAGCTGGCCGCTCAAGTGAGGTGGCTAGCCCACAACGGGCTAACCGTCATTGACGTGATGGCAATAGTCATTGACGTGATGGCAATAGCCATTGCTCGGTGCGTCCAACCTCTTCAACAGAGAATACACCCGTTATGGTGCTACAACGGGGAGGATGATGCAACCCGATACACGAGGATGGGATCTGCCGATCAGGCGGCGATAGCCGCCATACTAGCCAATCTTTTCAAGGGAGAAGAGCAGGAGTTTGCTCGGCTAAGGCCCAAGGAAGGCTTTTCGATGTATAAACCGATTGAAATGGTGAGTCCAACCACGCTTTATAGCTCGGATGGCACCCCAAATTTTTCTTAATCAGATCTTTATCCTGTCCGAACAGAGCTGGAGGCGCTGGATCAAGACAGTGAGCTGCCCCGCTCCTCAACCGGAGAATTATTCTCGTGATGACGACCCTGGGTTTCATGACGATCCCGAAACATCGATCATATTCGAGGAGGGGGTCTTCTACCAGGAGAGCCTCGACGGCTCTAAGGTGGCCCTTTTGGTCGATCACCCCGGGGTGCTTCCCTCCTCCGCTGTAAGTGACCAACGGGTTTCTTCTCGAAAGGACCGCCATACTGCCGCTGCTCCGAATACACTGACTCCTACTCCCAAGGGCCATCGTACGACGCGCCGGATAGCTGCAAGAGCGGTACCAACGGCAAGTAGTCGTGGGACGACAAAACGCGCGGCCCCGACAGGAGTTACATCATCCGTGCCCCGCCCGAAGAGGTAACGCATCCGCCATACTGTCATAGCCTTTATCTCCGACATCCACCGAGAACGCCTAATAATTTTCCGCAGTGTCTTGCAGGCGATATGTAGAACCGCCTTCAGCCGAGGATGTTGAGGAGGTGCCGAGGGGTGACCCAAAACCGAGGTCACCAGTTGTAGCCGGCATTACTCCGGAGGTCCCTGCCGGGGACCAACATCCCGAGGACTCAGGGGGCGTCTCGGTCACTAACTCTGAGGTTGAAAGTGTGATGAATCACCGGCGGCACAAGGCATTGCTTCGGCACTCTGCGTTTTCCGATCAGGAGTTTAATGCTCTTAGTTCGGTAGATGCGTACCTCGGAGCTGCCCGAACGGGATTCGAGGGGGCAGTGAAGCTCATGTCTACTAATATGCAGGTATACCGTTGGCTTGACAACTAGTACCTAACCCAGTAGCCCACGAGCCTTAATTTGGGCGGAACGGCCGAGTTAAGGGTCTGATGTCTATAATGACATGCTATTGTGCAGACTGTTCGGGACCATAACAAGAAGTTGGCCAAAGACCTCGGGCTGGCCCAAACACAGTTGGAGTCGGTGAAAGCCGAATTAGAGGTGGTCAAGAAATTTACCAGAGAGGCACATGGTAAGTGCCGAACTGGAGTGTTTGTAATAAAATTTGATGGAACATCTTTGCTAATGAAAGATGAATCCGTAGCAGCCGAGTCTATAAATCAGCTGCAGAAGGATCTGGAGACCGCCAGAGAAGCTCAAAGGTATGCGGAGTCGCAGCAGGAGGCTGGCTACCGGGTATTGACCTGAAGTCATGAGGAAAGGGATAAGCTCAAGGCGGAAAATCAACAACATGCCCAATAAATCAAGAGCTTGAAAGCTCAACTGGCCCTATCCCAGGAAGAGAACCAGAAACTTAAAGCTGGCATGTTCGGTAAGTGCATTCTAGTCTGTCAGTTCATTGACTACATGTTTTAGACGGTAATATGAACAACTTCTCATCTTATTGCAGTTCTTCTTACCGGACGCCCCAAAGAGGAGGCCAGCTCTTTCGAACGGGACCTGCTAAAGGAGCTCTCCGCTGTGCATGAGCGGGCCCGAAAAGCCATGAAGAGCATGTTCCGGGCACTGTGGCCTGGCGAGGTGGTCCCGGAAGGTATGGCCGAACTTGCGAATCGATTCAAAGGAGCTCGGCGCCGCTTTGAGTTATGGAAGATGTCATCTTGTCGAGAGGGAGCACGAGAAGCTTGGGCGATGATCAAGACCCGCTTCACCAAGCTTGAACCGGAGCGTTTAGCTAGGGTTGGGCCGGTAGGGCCAGATGGGCAGGAAGTGCCCGTGCATCTGGTATATGACCAGGTTATGCCCGCAGCTCGGCTGTCCCAAGCAGATTGTGCTCTAGAGACCATAATAGATGGTCTTGACCAAGATTAACATTTTGATTCTATGTATCTATGTACTTTACATCAAATAGTCTCCAAACCGTGCTTAAAACGTTGTCTTAACCGGCCATCGGCTTCCGCCTCCTCGACCAGGGGCCGAGGAGTGTTTCCTACTATGTGATCTGAAAACATCGGAAAACACTTCGAAGAACCAGGCAATCCGGCCACTTGCTGCAAACAGACAAAAACGCGCTCGGGGAGTTATGTTATATTACTGTTTAACGTAAGAAACATCTTCTGACGAAAATAGTTCCTCTATGGGTTCCTTTCTTCGGGTTACCACGTTAGTCATGGACGTATAACCGAATACCCGAAGTAGATGGGGATGGTTACTTCAGGAAAATAACCCCAAAATCTTGGCAATAGTTACCAATTATTTTCACTTCCCCCGTGGCCGACCAATTGTGTTCTTAAGAACGCTAGCTTTTGGCTTCACCCGTCTGAGGTACGCACCCGGGTAATCCGGACGTAACAATCGCAGAGGTGCTCCCTTTACTCCCTAGCCGAACAATCGGGAACGTAGGGAGTAAACATAGGAGTGAGGCAACCCAGCTTGGCCAAATCTTAAGTCAAATTGATGCATATGATGGCTTTAGAACGATACTGGAAGGTTGCAAGCATATAAAAACTGATGGTTGCACAAATAATGTATGATTGGCTCTGTAAAAGAAGCTATAGCGTGTGGTACATTCGAGGATGTTTGCCGAAGAAAAACTTAACGTAGTTCGGCTTAACCAAACACAACCCGAGAAAGATTAGTTACTCGAAAGAAAAGATATAAATCCGAGAAGGGTAAACCGAACATGGTAAGGACGCTGAGTTAGCCGTAGAAACGTCGTAGCTGAGCTGCATTCCATGGGTTTGGTTCGAGGCGGTCGTCCTTTGGGTCGCGGAGACGATATGCTCCACCCGCGAGCACCTGATCGATTATGAAGGGCCCCTCCCATTTGGGCGACAGCTTCTGCTTCTGCTTCTCAGGGAGGCGTAGGACGAGGTCGCCCATGTTGTAAGCTTTGGCCCGTACTTCCCTGCTCTGATAGCGTCTGGCCTGCTGCTGGTAAAAGGCAGAACGAGCTCGAGCTATGTCGCGCTCGCCCTCCAGGGCGTCCAGGTCATCTTGCCGATCCAGCTCGGCCTCCTTTTCTTCATACATACGTACTCGCGGTGCGTCATGAATAAGATCACTAGGGAGGACGGCTTCTGCCCCATACACCATGAAGAATGGTGTGTAGCCCGTGGATCGATTGGGAGTGGTGCGCAGGCCCCACAATACGGAGTCGAGCTCCTCAACCCAGTGGCAATCAGATTCTTTTAGAGAGCGGACCAAACGGGGCTTAATGCCGCTCAAAATCAGTCCATTAGCTCGCTCGACCTGTCCATTGGACTGTGGGTGGTACACCGAGGCATAGTCGAGCTTGATACCTAACTTAGCGCACCAGTCTTTAACTTCCTGGGCAGTAAAATTGGATCCATTGTTCGTTATTATGCTGTGCGGGACACCGTAACGGTGCACGACGCCGGATATAAAATCAATGACCGGCTTGGACTTGGCTGAGGTCACTGGTTTAGCCTCAATCCATTTAGTGAATTTGTCTACCATGACGAGTAGATATTTCTTTTTCTTGGTCCCCCCCTTTAAGAGGTCCGACCATGTCCAGCCCCCAGACCGCGAAAGGCCAAGTAATCGGTATCGTCCGAAGAGTCGTGGGGGGCATATGACTCTGATTTGCAAAGAGCTGGCATCCAACGCAATGTTGGACCAATGTGTGGGCGTCTGTTCGGGCAGTGGGCCAGAAGAACCCAGCTCGGAAGGCCTTACTGACTAGGGCCCGAGCTGCTGCGTGGTGACCGCTCATGCCAGCGTGGATCTCGGCCAAGAGTTGTCTTCCCTCCTCCTCGGATATACATCTTTGGAGGACGCCGGTAGTGCTTTTCTTATATAGTTCGCCCTCGTGGACTTTATAGGCTTTAGATCGCCGAAAAATGCGCCTTGCCTCGGTCTGGTCAGCGGGTAGCTCTTGGCGGAGGAGATAGGCGAGGAAGGGCTCGGTCCATGGCACGATTACCGCCATGACTTCGTGAGCCTAAGACATCGTTTCGACGGCCGAACCCCCGATAATTCCATCGTCTGGTTCGATGGTTGGAGGGACGAATTCTCCTGAAGCCTTGGTTTCAGAGCCCTGGTCGTCCTCCTACCACACTACAGACAGCTTGAAGAGTCGTTCGAGAAAGGTGTTCTCCGGAGCGTGATCGTGCTTAGCGCCCATTCGAGCAAGGACATCGGCAGCTTGATTGCTGTCTCTAGAAACATGATGGAACTCCAACCCTTCGAAATGAGCGGATATTTTCAGGACGGCGTTGCGATATGCTGTCATTTTTCGGTCCTTTGCGTCGAATTCGCCGTTGACTTGAGAGATAGCAAGATTAGAATCTCCCCGTACCTCAAGCCGTTGCACACCCATTGACACTGCCATCCGAAGTCCATGCAACAGAGCTTCGTATTCGGCCGCGTTGTTGGAGTCAGTGTACATGATCTGAAGTACGTACCGGATACTGTCGCCAGTGGGAGATGTGAGAACCACTCTAGCACCCAGCCGGGCGAGCATTTTGGAGCCATCGAAGTACATCGTCCAATGCGAATATGTATTGTACTCTCTAGGGAGTTCGGCTTCCGTCCATTCTGCCACAAAATCCGCTAATACCTGAGATTTAATAGCTCGGCGTGGTCGATATATAATTTCGAAGGGGAGGAGCTCTATAGCCCATTTGGCTATGCGGCCAGTGGCGTCTCGATTGTTGATTATGTCGTTCAGGGGTACTTCGGATGCCACCGTGACCGAACACTCTTGAAAATAGTGGCGAAGCTTCTGGGACGCCATGAAAACTGCGTAGGCTATCTTCTAATAATGTGGGTACCTCGTTTTACATGGGGTAAGCACTTCGGATACGTAGTACACTGGCTTCTGCACCTGGAGCTTGTGACCTTCCGCCTCTCATTCAACGATGAGAACTGCGCTGACCACCTGATTCGTGGACGAAATATATAGCAGCATTGGCTTGCCTGAGCTGGGCGCTGTCAAGATGGGGTTGCTAGCCAGTAGTATTTTGATTTCCTCAAGTGCGGCCGCTGCCTCGCTTGTCCACTCGAAGTTCTTGGTTCGTTTAAGCAGCTTGTAGAGTGGTAAGGCTTTCTCTCCGAGGCGTGAGATGAAGCGGCTTAAGGCGGCTACGCAGCCGGCTAGTTTCTGGACATGCTTTAGCTCGGTGGGGACAGCCAGCTGGGACAGTGCCCGTATTTTCGCTGGGTTAGCCTCTATTCCTCTATGGGAAACAATGAATCCGAGCAGCTTACCGGTCGGCACCCCGAAGACGCACTTTTTCGGATTGAGCCGTATATCGAAAGTCCGTAGACTGTCGAAGGTTTGCCGGAGATCGTCCACCAGCTGACTGACGTGTTTGGTTTTGACAACCACGTCGTCCACATATGCCTCGACCGTTTTGTCGATCTGTTTTTCCAAACATGTTTGGATCATGCGCTGGTATGTAGCCCCTGCGTTTTTTAATCCGAAGGGCATTGTGTTGAAACAGAATGGTCCATAGGGGGTGATGAATGTTGTGGCCGCTTGGTCGGACTCCATTTTAATTTGATGGTATCCGGAGTAAGCGTCGAGGAAACACAGCGAGTCATGTCCGGCAGTGGCGTCTATGATCTGGTCAATGCGGGGCAAGGGGAAAGGATCCTTGGGGCAGGCCTTGTTTAAGTCCTTGAAATCGACGCACAACCGCCAGGATTTGTCCTTCTTAGGTACCATGACCAGATTGGCCAACCACTCTGAATGTTTGATGTCTCGGATGAATCCGGCTTTGAGCAACTTTGCCAGTTCCTCGCCCATAGCTTGACGCTTGAGTTCAGAAAACCGGCGTAGAGCCTGTTTGACTGGCTTGAAACCTTTGATTATGTTCAAGCTGTGCTCGGCTAATCTACGTGGGATCCCTGGCATGTCTGACGGGTGCCAGGCGAAGATATCCTAGTTTTCTCACAAAAAATTGCGCAACTCTTCATCGACCGCGGGGTCCAGCTGAGCTCCAATGGATGCCATCTTGTTGGAATCTGTTGGGTGCACTCGAAATTTGACGATTTCATCCGCTGGTTTAAAGGGCGTAAATTTGGGCCTTTTGTCGAGGATTACATCATCTTTATCCACCGTTGAGCGGAGCACGGTCAGTTCCTCAGATACAAGGGCTTCGGACAATGCTTCGAGGGCGAGCGATGCTGTTTTATTCTCGGCCCGAAGAGCTCTATCCGGATCACTTATTACTGTGATCACGCCATTTGGCCCTGGCATCTTAAGTTTCATGTACCCGTAATGTGGGATGGCATGGAATCGTGCAAAAGCGTCGCGCCCTAATAAGGCGTGGTAGCCACTGCGAAAGGGCACAATGTGGAAAAGCAGTTCATCGGATCGGTAGTTCTCGGGGATTCCGAAGACCACATCGAGAGCAACTCGGCCACTACATCGTGCCTCCTTTCTGGGGATGATCCCTCGAAAGGTGGTGTGACTATGTCCAAGGTGTCCTCGTAAATGAGGTTTAGCCCGTTGCCGCCGTCCATTAGCACCTTTTGGAGTCGAAATCCATCCACTATGGGATCAAGGACAAGGGCGGCAGCAGCTCGAGTAGGGCGGGACCTCGGCTAGTCTTGTTCGCTGAAAGTGATAGGTGTGTCTGTCCATGAGTCTGTCGCTGCCACATGGTGAATTTGAGCGAGCTCTCGAAGGGCTCTCTTCCTCTGATTCTTTGAGGAATACGTCTCGTAGATTGTTAGGATCTCGGTGTCTTCATCAAGGGGCGTTGTTGGACATTTGTTTGAGTACGGGCCTCCGAGGATGACTTCGCCGCTCTTGGCGACTTGCCTGACCACCCAGCAAGCTCGAAGGCTATGGGTTGGGTTTGTGTTGAGAAGGACGGAGTGTATGGGGCATGGTTTGTCCAATAGTTCGTCAAGGACCGTTCTGGATCTTGTCAGGGGTTTCATCCTTTTCTCGGATGGCTCGTATTGACGTGTCCGGCGAGGGTGTGCGCATTTTGCCCGAGCTCGGTTTGGTCCCTCTGTACGGATTAACTCTGTTTGCTCGAGCTGGGCCTGCCAAGCATACTACATGGCGCAGTATTTGGACACCAGGTCCGATAACTCAGAGAAGTTTTGGATGTGGCGGCGGGCGAGGGCATGTAAGACTCCTTCGTCTCGGTAGTTCTGTCGGAAAACCTCCAGAATTCCTTTGCTGCAACCGTCCATCATCTTGTTTTTGACGAGAAGGAATTTGGCCCAGAAGTGCCGAACTGTCTCCCCGGGCTGTTGCTTTACGTGCATTAGGTCCCATATGTCGGGCTGTCCTGAGTTACTTGGACAGTACTCGATGTGGGGGGTGGGTGGGATGAAAAATTTGATCCCGGCGGGGTGTGAGTCCGGGGTTTTGGCGGCCGCGTCCTGGATTGACATGGAATCTGACACGCCGAGCTCTGGATCCGAGTAGTTGGTCGGGCGCGGGTGTGTGGACTCGAGGTTGCGTGCTGAATCAGACTTCGGCTCTAAACCCTCTCCGGAGCGGAGTTCGGCTGCTGAGCTGGAGGATGAAGCTTGCTGATCGGAAACTTGCACCCCATGCACTTTCGGTTCCGGGGGGAGGGGCGAGCCCTCGGTTGAGCCTTCGATAGTGGCGACCAAGTGGGCGGCCGGAGGGGCGTGAATTTCCATGTCATCGGTTTTAAGCCCGATCTGATCGTAGACCGAGGACTGGCCATCGGTGATTCCCATGGCTTGGATCCGATCTAGTATCTCGTTTAGTAGTGAGAGATCCGTCGGACCCAAGTTCTGGCAGTCCGCGGGGTCAACCCGCAGTACGGCTATGATGGGAGCGTTCGAATTCGCCCCGCAATCATGTTCGGCTGGGACCGGTATTCGGCCGCCGAGCACAGAGATAGGATCCGGGCTCAAGGCCGGATCCGAAGTGGCGGCTGTCCCAATAGTGGGGTGGGCCGTGCCCGAAGTCAAAGCTTTAGGGTTTGCGGGCCCTTCAGGCAAAGCCGAGGACCCCGCAAGAATAAGATCTCCCTGAGAGTCGGCGACGAACTCTAAGTTCCCGAACCTGATCTCCTGATCGGGGGTAAAACTTTTGACCCGGCCGAGATGGCCGGCCGGATTGGCATGGAGCATGACGCTGCCGAACGCAAAGAGCTAGCCGGGAACAAAGATGTCCCCGCAGCTAGCACCGTCGCTAATAACTATGCGAGCCATTGATCCTTGATGACCCTCAGCGGAGCTCTCAATGAAAGCACCAATGTCGGTACTAAAACCGGCAGATCTCGGGTAGGAGGTCTGAACTGTGGATCTAGGAATCAATGTGTAACAGGGAACGTAGAGACAGCGATTTTCCCAGGTTCGGGCCCTCTCAAAGAGGTAAAACCCTACGTCCTGCTAGATTGTATTGATGTTGTAGTATGAAGGTTACAGAGTTGATCTACCTCGAGATCGGATGAGCTAAACCCTAAGTTGGTTTCTGATGATTCTATGTCTCTACGGACTAAACCCTTTGGCTTATATAGACACCAGAGGGACCTAGGGTTACATGCGGTTGATTGCCATCAGGGGATAAACATGTCGGTTACGCTAATTATTTCTTGGAGGAGACGCCAAGTCTTCGCTGGTTTCCTTCTGATGTACGGGGTCGCCCACCATCCGGCCTTTCCTTTGATGAGTAAAGGGCGGCCCACTAGTCCGGCCTATGAGAGATAGGCCGGCAGCCCGAGTACCCCCTAGTCCGGGACACCCTCAATAGGGAGCACGCAAGCATATGTTTCGCAGAACTAAGCATATGCGATGCCCACATCTTTCCCAAATGCTCCGTCCTTGCTACTCATGTGTGCTCGCATTACCATCGCACTCGGTATTCTGTGGTGCAATATTTACGATGCTCGCCCCATCACAAACAGTTCACGATTGTAAGACGTGTATGATAAGGAGACTATCACACACATTTACCTTTCCTAGATCGTATGAGATTCAATGTAAGAGCACATACAGTTGTCCCTATAAAACTGTATGCGAAGCTTGAATATATCCCACATGTTTCTCTGTGCATAAATGTTTACGATGCACACGACATCATAAACAGTTCATAATTGCCTAGCATGTGTGATAAGGTGACTTTCACAAACATTTATTAAGAAGGAAATGTGTGCATTGTTGTTGTTAATCTCACATGTTTTTTCTTGTCTGATCGTGTGTGCAGTAGAGTTTCATCGCACACGTACTGATCTGAGAACGTGTCTGATCTTGACGTTTATCACAGGTGTTTTGCTTTCGCAAACTGTGTGCAGTGTAATGGCCTGCAGAGCATAATTTATCCCTAATTTAATCCCTGCATTAAAATTCACAGAATTTGAATTTGAAACAGATTTTCAATATGAAAGTAGGCAATCACTTATTTCATATCGAACCATGTTTATTACAAATACAAGTTCAAGGACGAATGCATAATTCGATGCACAGGTACATATACTGAAGAACTAAAGAAGCAGCAAGTAAAGAATGATGAACCACAGTTATACTAAAGACTGTAAAGAGAGAGGTGGAAGACATTCTGGTTGCTGGAGAAGGTGAAGCCGAATACCCATATTGTGCCCTCCTCCATGCCTAATGCGCGCACGACTCTAGGCCAACCCCTTGTGATGGCCGCCCGCCCATCCTTCACTGTCTTCAATAGGACTTCTTGATGCTCATTGTAGTCTCGATGAAATACTTTAACCTTCATTGCATGTCCACCAATCATGTACTTTGCGAGGTAATCTTGAGTAAACTGCTTTGGGAACCACTGCAAACGAAAAAGATTCAGACATTGTTGTCTAACAACTCATTATGGGGAGTGAAAAGAGAAGGCTACAGAGTTCGTAGTTATCATCCTACAGCTCACTGTTGTGTTGGATAAAGCGTAGACAAATAATTTAATTGCCATCGTTCGTATCTTTTTGCTCATAATTCTTATCAGTTTCCTCACTTGATGCTAGTTCATGAATATCTCATTGCCCTATACGCAAAAAGGGTCGAGGCGTGGATCTTTGCCTAGGACATATGTACCTACAAGCAACAAGTGAATATTAGAAGCTAAAAAGTGTCCAGGCGTGGATCTGTATGCACTACATTATGGAACGGAGGCAGTATAAGTTGAGGGATGAAACTAACCTCGATGGAAAATGCTGGCCACTCCCGTTGTTGTCCTGCGTAAGTACATGGAAAGGCATGATAAGTACTACAGGCTTAACATCAACCAAATATAGCCATGGTAAACAACATCTCAAAATGATAGCTTGAATGTGTTGGTTTCAGCATGCTGTTAAAGCAGATAAAAATGGAAGGGAATGTTAACTACAGCAGGCTTAATAGGGACCAAATATTGTAATTCAAACTGGTACTGTTGAAAATGAATAGAACGTAGCTCATGCTTAAACATCACACTGCATAAATGTGTAAAACTGAAATAAAGGGCATGTGTTAACTTCATCAGGCATAACAGGAACCAAATATAGCCGTTCAAACTGGTATTGATGACATCGAACTGAACAGTTCATACTTGCACATAATGAACATCACATTGAATAACTGAAATAAACAAGGCATATATGCTCACTATAACAACCTAATATAGCCATTGAAAACTGGACAGAGGCTCACTGCAACCAACCTAACAAGCAAATACAGATAAACAAGGCATCTGTTTGAAAACTGGACAAAGGCTCACTTCAACCAACCTAACAACCAAATGCAGATGAACAAGGCATCTGCTTGAAAACTAGACAAATGCTCACTGCAACCAACCTAACAACCAAATACAGATAAACAAGGCTTCTGCTTGAAAACTGGGCAAATGCTCACTGCAACCAACCTAACAACCAAATACAGATAAACAAGGCATCTACTCACTATAAACAACCAAATATAGCCATTCGTGAAACTGAAGTGGACAATTCATACTTAAACATCAGATAGCCCTATTGAACATTACATTTTTGCATAACTGAAATAATTAAACACGGCACAGTTAAAACATCGCATGGTAAAAGCTACTACAACAATGGGTACGAGTTGGCTAGCTAGAAAAAGTAAGATTTACTTATAGGATATTGCCTCACTTGTCATGGACGGGATCCTTCCACTTGGAAGAGCACAGACCCAGGGTGCGCTCCCTGATGTCGCAGATGGGTTGTTTCACCTTGGAAGAGCCGTAGTGGGTGCCCTTCACGTGGTCGTGGTCGATGAGATCTGACTTGGCAGCTGAGGATCCCAAGCCACCGCCGTAGAACGTGTCCATCAGAAATGACATAATGGGCTCGATGGCGTAGAAGGATCGCAAATCCTTGACCGCGTGGTGGAGGAGATCAGCGGCGGGGCCTTCGAAGAGATTGACGGCGGTTGAACCAGATGTGTTGGGGATGGACCACTTATCCTGTGACATGGCCCGCGTGAAGCCTTCGCTGTCGACAAGCTTGATGTCGTAGCCGGCTGTCCTGAGATACAGTAATACGCGAGCCCGCTGACGTGAAGCCTTCGGCATGGCGACATAGTCAACGTCCTCGCCGGCTTCCGCGGCGAGGTGTTCCTCTGGGATCGACAGGTCGGCATGAACGGCGGCTACCTCGACATCATCCAGCGGAGAGGCCATGATAGACCTCCTTTTGGCCGTACGCTCCTCGGGCTCCCCGGGATATGTGGTCAGGCTTAGGCTGCGACTCTCTGGAGTAGGGGATGGGGATCTGGGGGGAGGGACACTGCAGGCCTCATCTAAAAACTCAGGGCGGCAAGGGTATGGGAATCGGTGGGTAACCTGAACTTATCTAAGCTAGGAGGCATGGGCAGACCGGCAGGGGTTGGTGGCGGCGGCGGCGAGCTAGGGTTCGAGCGGGGGGTGTAGACTGTGGAGGGGGGGCGGGTGGTGTTTGAGGATATGATGCGGCTACTGAAAATTTTAGTAATGGTGGGTGGAGATGGTGGTGGATGAGGGAGGGCGACGGTTCAAATGCCTCGGCTACTGGAATTTTACTATAAGGTCGGTGGTGGAGGAGTGAGGGCGATGGTTGAAATACCGCGGCAACTACAATTTGGGTAAAGGAAATGAAGCGGGCCGGGAGCAACCAAGATTGCACATGGTCCAAACATAATAATTGTGTATAAGGAAAAGCCGCGGAACCACCAATTTTTGCATTGCTCAAGGCGGGTAGTTTTTTTTGAAATTTCTAGCTAGCTGGTTTATCGCACACGGTTCGTCCTAATTTTCAGACGCAATCGTGGAATTCATCCTAAATATACTGTACACATTACCCCTTCACCCTTGCTGGCGCTTGCGAAGTGGTGGCGATTTTATAGGGCACGAGCTTCGCACACGGTTAAGCCAGTGCACCCGTGTCCGTTGCGCGTACGTTCGCAGACAGTTTTTCATCCGACTCGTCTGCTATTTTATATAGCACATTTGGCAAAAAAAACGCGAGAGAGGGTTAGAACACAACCACACCAGCATGTGGCCCAAATATATATGTATGAAAAGGGTGGTGTGTGATGTTCAAATTCCCAATGCACAACTTTGACGCGTGGGCCCACGGGGGGGGGGCGTCGTCGAAGATCGGGTGAGAGGGGCCAGAAGACAACAACCACCTCGAAGTGGCCAAATATATGTAGGAATAAAGGGTGTGATGTTTAAATACACAATGCACAACTTTGATGTGGCACCTCCCTCGCAAACCGGAGAGCCCCCTTGGATTTCTATAATGACAGGTTAAGGTCGTAGCTAGGGTGCCTGCCCCACCCCCACTTCGTGTCGGCAGGATGCATGCACGTACTCATACTTTGGTCCAACATGCATGTCACCATGACCTACCATAAGACAGACCAAGTGAATCTATATATCTTGGTCAAACGACCACTGTTGTTGTCGGTCAAAAAGGGATATAATAGACCGCTCGGGCCCATAGATTGGACCATCACCGTAAACCGCACGAGAGGGGCCACAAAACCAGCAACACCTGCATGGGGCCCAAATTGATGTACGTTGGAAGGGTGATGTGTTTTAAATACCCAATAATGTACAATTTTGATGTGGTGCCTACCTCACGAAACGTACAACCCCCATAAAAGCTAGGTAGTAATTAAGGACGACGTCGACATACGTAGGGTGTCGATCCAACCCACCAATTCGAGCGCATGGGAGGGAATCATGAGAATGCATGAGCTCAAACTTTGCTCGGACATGTCACCATGACCCACGATAACACGAACCAGGAGGAATCCATTCATGGCCAAACCCCCTCGTTGTCGGCCAAAGGGATGATATGTATATATAGACCAGGCCCACAGATAGGCGTGTCGTTGAAAACCGCACATGGGAGACGGGGTCAATCAGAAGACCCTATACCCTGCATGCGGCCCAAATATATGTATGGGTGGTGTGTGATGTGTTCAAATCCCCAATGCACAACTTCGATGGGGCACCAGCTGCATTACAAACCGAACACCGTACCCCCAGGAAGCCAGGTTACGTATGATGCCGGTTCCCCAACTTCAAGCCGGCGGGAGGGAATCCAACAAATGTTCCCAAACTAAATTAATTTGGTCTAACATGCCACCATGACCTATACCAAGAGGAACCCGTCATGATCAAACCCTTCTCATACGTTGTGGGTCAAAGGATAGAACGTGCAGGCCCACATTTCTCGATCATTGTGGGTCAAAGGATAGAACGTGGCAGGCCCACAGATCGATCTCGATCATTCTCTGATTTTTCAAAACAACAAATAACAAAAAAACATCATTCTCCAAATTTTCAAAACAAGGATCTCAAGGTTTATTTAATCGACATGACAGGTCACTACATGACAGCCCCAACACGCTTAACTCATGCGTTCTATTCGACTAGGCTAGCGGATGGGAAGCTGCCCCTTGCTGATAAGAGTTGCCTCCTCGCGTTTAAGGCATTTACCAATGGTCACCGTGTGGGACCTACTCCTTACTATCACAGACGTTTGTGCTTTTAGAAACTGTGGCAATCTTTACATACCGGACCACTTCCATTCAAACTTACATTATTATTTTTACTTAAAGCTAGCCAGAAGAAGCAAAAGCTTTGCCTTTTCATTAATTAAGAACAAGATAGTTGCCCAGTTAATTGCGGAAAATCGGGCGAAAACCGATACAAACAGGGCCTAAACCTCCGGGAACTCTTGGCTGAGCATGAACTGGTACATGCCTTCGTCCACGCGTCTGATACGCTCGCGGAACTGCTGTACCACAATATCGATCTCCGCCTAGGATATTTCATCGGCGACGGTCGATTCCAAGCCGCTACGAGCATTTTGCTCTGCTTCATCGTTGGTGACACCTTGGGGGCCGAGAAGGTCGAAGAGCCAATCAACCAGCCCGCTGGCGTTGTGCCGGCGGATTCTAGCAGTGCGTACGCTGTCCGGCGCAATTATGGCGCTGACAGCGGCTTCCCATTCCTGGCAGGGAATCGGGATGCTTACCGGCCCTGGAAACGGCCTCTCCAGTGGTTGAGTCAACAGGATGCTGACACGGCTCCGCTCAGATAGTGCGGCGCACCGCACCTGATGTGCGGCGACGTTCTGCCGCTCTTGCGCGGCAGCGCTTTCCCACTCTTGCTCCGCTCCGCTCCATGGGCGGAGACGAACACATGTGTAAACATTGGCCCGCTCAAGCATTGGGGCACGATGATACCGCTGATGCTCGGCGGCGCGCTGCCTCTCTTCCTCAGCAGCGCACAGCCGTTCTGGCTCTCCGGCCTGCTCCGGCTCGTTCTCCTCGTCGAGGAGGTTGATGACGGCGGCGGCGCTTCACCGGATTGGCATGCTTGGAATGGTATACTGCAGTATGGCTGGTGTGTCACCGCCTAGCCTTCTATGCCCACTGACACTAGCAGCGGGAAACCGATGGGGGGGAGTGGCGGGAAACCGATTGGGGGGAGTGGCGGGAAACTGATTGGGGGAGTGGCGGGAATCGGTAGCGTGTTTGGATATATAACACCATTAATATGGAAAACTTGGGAAAGAAGGAAGCGCGAGCTAGCACGACGCGTGCGCACAGTGCTTACCCACGGGTGCCACACGGTTGATTAAAACTATTTAAATTATTCAGGGTTCGTTTGGCATTTTTATACATTATAACATAGTTTTCTAGGCATTTAATGTGCATAATTCAAATTTGAACTACAAATACATGCTCCAATGCACCAAAATGGGTTGAAAAATCATAGACGTGTCCTTGGGTGCATGATTAGGTTCCATGCAAGGAATAGGGATGAATTACAAACATCTCGACGTCCTGGCTCGGCCTCAAACATTGAGAATCTTGGTTTTTAAATCCCCATAAATCCAAAAACTCACCTGAAATTCATGAAACTTTGTATGGTGTCATGACATGGCACATATATGCCATGGTAAAAAAAAACTGACCAATTTGGGGCAAGTTTTGGTACAAGCCTCTTACAAACCGGAGCTTCTCGCAAGAAGCCTCGTGGTTCCGACAGGGAACGTGTCACCCTTGTGGGCGAAACGACAATCGCTGCCTCTTCTCGCCTTGTATTTTTTTCTACAGGAAGCATAGACCAACAGGAGATTCGTGTTGAAATATGGAATTATTCAGGGTTCGTTTGGCCTTTTTATACATTAATTGAGTTTTCTAGGCATTTAATATCCATAATTCAAATTTGAACTACAAGCACTTGCTCCAGTGCACTAAAATGTCTTCAAAAACCATACATGTGTCCTTGGGTGCATGTTTAGGTCCCATGCAAGAAATGGGGATGAATTACAAACATCTCGGCGTACTGGCTCGGCCTCAAACATTGAGAATCTTGGTTTTTAAATCCACGTAAATCCAAAACTCACCCGAAATTCATGAAACTTGGCATCGTGTCATGACATGTCACATATATGCCGTGGTAAATTTTTTGTCCAATTTGGGGCAAGTTTTGGTACAAGCCTCTTACAAACCGGAGCTTCTAGCTAGAAGTCTCGTGGTTCCGATAGGGAACGTGTCACCCTTGTGGGCAAAATTACAGTCGTCGCTGCCTCTTCTCGCCTTTTTTTCTACAGGCAACATAGACCAACAGGAGATTTGTGTTGAAATATGAAATTATTCAGGGTTCGTTTGGCCTTTTTATACATTAATTGAGTTTTCTAGGCATTTAATGTCCATAATTCAAATTTGAACTACAAGCACATGCTCCAGTGCACCGAAATGGCTTCAAAAACCATACATGTGTCCTTGGGTGCATGTCTAGGTCCCATGCAAGAAATGGGGATGAATTACAAACATCTCGGCGTACCGGCTCGGCCTCAAACATTGAGAATCTTGGTTTTTAAATCCCCATAAATCCAAAACTCACCCGAAATTCATGAAACTTGGCATCATGTCATGACATGTCACATATATGCCGTGGTAAAAAATTTGTCCAATTTGGTGCAAGTTTTGGTACAAGCCTCTTACAAACCGGAGCTTCTAGCAAGAAGCCTCGTGGTTCCGATAGGGAACGTGTCACCCTTGTGGGTGAAACGACAATCGTCGCTGCCTCTTCCTGCCTTGTATTTTTTTCTACAGGCAACATAGACCAACAGGAGATTCGTGCTGAAATATGGAATTATTCAGGGTTCGTTTGGCCTTTTTATACATTAATTGAGTTTTGTAGGCATTTAATGTCCATAATTCAAATTTGAACTACAAGCACATGTTCTAGTGCACCAAAATGGCTTCAAAAACCATACATGTGTCCTTGGGTGCATGTTTAGGTCCCATGCAAGAAATGGAAATGAATTACAAACATCTAGGCATCCTGGCTCGGCTTCAAACATTGAGAATCTCGATTTTTAAATCCCCGTAAATCCAAAACTCACCCGAAATTCATGAAACTTGGCATCGTGTCATTATATGGCACATATATGTCGTGGTAAAAAATTTCTCCAATTTGAGACAAGGTGCACACATTAATAGCCAACGTAGGCATTTTGAAACAAATAGATGACACATTACTATCGCAAACGGTTGTATTGTTTGAACCGTGGGCGTTCCACTAACCATTTACGTGCGGCCACGCGTCCCTCTTTTTATTGGAGAGTACTACCTTGGTCCTGGTTTATTGGTCCTCTTTTTATTTTGTACCAAAATTTGACCATACTAAGTGGCGTGCGTACAGCTGTTTGATTAGACGGGATGAGTACGAGAAGTTCGTCGCGCAGGCTCGATGGGACGCGTGTGACCAGTCTGCCGCGCAGGCTCGACGGGACGCGTGCGAGTAGTCTGCCGCGCAGGCTCACCGGGAAGCAAGCTCTTTGACCTCCACCCGCCGCCTCGCTCCCAACTTCTCCATTAATGGCGGCCGAGCCGCTATTTAACATGCGGTTAATGCACCTAGACGGAGGGTGTTAGCTTCTGATCCCATGGCCCCGCTCAACGCTAGCATTGTTTTGTTGGTGCCTCGCTGAGAACATGACTTTTAGCCTGTTTTTGACTCGTATACATGTATCTACGAGGTTAGGAATGAAATAATACGACAACATATTTACAATGGCAACGGATAGTAATTGTCTTACATATTCTGGATAATTTAAAAAGCCACATGCGGCAACGCCCGAAAGACACAGGGGGCAAGAGAAGAAGAAAGTCGCAGACAACGATCTGGGTCGCTGCTCTCTACTTCTCGATGGATCGCTGGGCGAGGAGTTCCTCCAGCTCCTTCTTCACATCCTCATGACTTTGCTTGACAGCAGCCACGGATTCCTCCACCTGCAGCTCGCGCTCGATTCGGAGCTTCTTCAAGTCATCCCTAAGTTCATGGACGATGGCTGTCAGCGTCATCCGCGAGGCAATGCTCTTCTCATGCAGCTTCTTCCAGCCGGCGGCCTCCTCCTTCTGCTTGTCGAGCTCCTTGTGGAGCTTCGCATTGTCACCCATGAGTTGCACGACAAGGCCGGTCGCCTTCTCAACCGAGGCATCGCTAATCTCGAGTAGCTTCACCAAGCCGGCGACCAGCTCCTGCTGGTTAATTAGGCCAGCAAAAATGTCGTCGTCGCTGGCTAAGGACTTCAGCCCTGCCAGCTCATCGAGTTCGCCGACGCGGCGAGTGCGCTTGTGAGAGCCCTTGCCTGCCCGTGAGAGCTCGTTCGAGGGCTCCGCTGCGAGGCAGGACATCTCTGTTGCGGCTGCCGTGTTGCGGTGGGACCTCTCTAGTGCTTCCTGCTACTTGTAGACTGCGTTTGTATTTCCCCGAAGAGGAGAGGATGATGCAGTATAGTAGAGATAAGTATTTCCCTCAGTTAAGAACCAAGGTTATCAATCTAGTAGGAGAACCACGTAAAATCCCTTTAGCAGCACCTGCACACACAAAAGCAAACACTTGCACCCAACGCAAATAAGAGGGTTGTCAATCCACTTAGCGGTTATTTGCAAGGATTAATTCTGATAGTGATAGATAGATAAACTAAAATACTAAATAAAATAAAAGTAAATAAATTGCAGCAAGGTATTTTTGGTTTTAATATATGATAAAAGTAGACCCAGGGGCCATACTTTTCACTAGAGGCTTCTCTCTCGAACATATAGCATATGGTGGGTAAACAAATTACTGTTGGGCAATTGATAGAAAAGCAAATAATTATGACAGATTCATGGCAATGATCATGTATATAGGCATCACGTCCGAGACAAGTAGACCGACTCCTGCCTTCATCTACTACTATTACTCCACCCATCGACTGCTATCCAACATGCATCTAGGGTATTAAGTATGAAACAGAGTAACGCCTTAAGCAATATGACATGATGTAGACAAAGTAAACTCAAGCAATATGATTAAACCCCATTTTTTATCCTTAATGGCAACAATACAAATACATGTCATGTCCCTTTCTGTCACTGGGATTGAGCACCGCAAGATTGAACCCATCACAAAGCACCTCTCCCATTGCAAGATAAACCAATCTAGTTGGCCAAACCAAATCGATAGATCGGAGAGAAATACAAAGCTATAACAATCATGCATAAAAGAGTTCATAGAAGACTCAAATATTTCTCATGAATAATCTGATCATAAACTCACAATTCATCGGATCCCAATAAACACACCGTAAAAGAAGATTACATCGGATAGAACTCCAAGAACATCGAGGAGAACATGGTATTGAAGATCAAAGAGAGAGAAGAAGCCATCTAGCTACTAGCTATGGACCCGTAGGTCTATGGTAAACTACTCACACATTATCGGAAGGGCAGCAAGGTTGATGAAGAAGCCCTCCGTGATCGATTCCCCCTCCGGCAGAGTACCGGAAAAGGCCTCCAGATGGGATCGCAGAAGAACAGAGGCTTGCGGCGGCGGAAAGGTTTTCTCTTCTGTCTCTCTAGTATATTGGGAATATTTGGGAATTTATAGCGCTGGAATTAGGTCAGGAGGGGCTACGAGGGGCCCACAAGCCTGGGGGGCGCACCCTACCCCCCAGGGCGCTCCCTCCGAGCTTGTGGCTCCCTCGTGGCTCCTCTGGTCTTCTCTCGAAGCTTCGTGGGTCTCTTCTGGTCCAGAAAAAATTAATCCAAAGTTTTTTTCTCGTTTGGACTCTTTTTGATAATGATTTTCTGAAAAGACAAAAACAAGCAAAAAATAGCAACTGGCACTGGGCATTGGGTTAATAGGTTAGTCCCAAAAAATGATATATAATGGCATATAATTGCATATAAAACATCCAAGATTGATACTATAATAGCATGGAACAATCAAAAATTATAGATACGTTGGAGACGTATCAAGCATCCCCAAGCTTAATTCCTGCTCGTCCTCGAGTAGGTAAATGATAAAAACAGAATTTTTGATGTGGAATGCTACCTAACATGTTTCATCATGTAATCTCTCTTACGGCATGAATAATAAGATTCGAATGATTCAAAGCAATAGTCTATAGTTTGACATAAAGACATCAATACTCAGGCATACTAATAAACAATCATGTCTTTCAAAATAAAAATGCTAAAAAAAGTTATCCCTATAAAATCATATAATCCTGTCATGCTCCATCTTCTTAACACAAAGTATTTATCATGCACTACCTCGATGACAAGCCGAGCAATTGGTTCATACTTTTTAACGCGCTTCAGCTTTTTCAACCCCCACGCAATACATGAGCGCAAGCCATGGATATAGCACTATGGGTGGAAATAGAGTGTGGTGGTAGAGATTAATAAGGGGAAGTCAAAAATAAGAAGATAGTCTCACATCAACGAGGCTAATCAACGGGCTATGGAGATGCCCATCAATTGATGTCAATGCGAGGAGTAGGGATTGCCATGCAACGGATGCACTAAGAGCTATAAGTGTATGAAAGCTCAACATGAAAACTAAGTGGGTGTGCATCCAACTTGCTTGCTCATGAAGACCTCGGGCATTTGAGGAAGCCCATCATCGGAATATACGAGCCAAGTTCTATAATGAAAAATTCCCACTAGTATATGAAAGTGACAAAATAGGAGACTCTCTATATGAAAAACCTGGTGCTACTTTCAAGCACAAGTATGGAAAAGGGTACTAACACTGCCCCTTCTCTCTTTTTCTCTCATTTTATTTTTTTATTTTTTTTATTTTTTTCTTTTTTTTTCTTTTTTTTCGTGGGCTCTTTTTGGCCTTTTTTTCTTTTTTTATTTCCTCACTGGAACAATGCTCTAATAATGATGATCATCATACTTCTACTTACTTACAACTCAAAAGAAAATTACAACTCGAAACTAGAACCAAAATATAACTCTATATGAATGCCTCTGGCGGTGTACCAGGATGTGCAATGATACTAGCGTAACATGTATAAAAAATGATGAACGGTGGCTGAGCCACAAATGCTATGTTCGCTATATGATCAAGCAAAGCAATATGACAATGATGATGTGTGTCATAAAAATGGAACAGTGGAAGTTGCATGGCAATATATCTCGGAATGGCTATGAAAATGCCATGATAGGTAGGTATGGTGGCTGTTTTCAGGAAGATATAAGGAGGCTTATGTGTGATAGAGCGTATCATATCACGGGGTTTGGATGCACCGGTGAAGTTTGCACCAACTCTCGATGTGAGAAAGGGCAATGCACGGTACCGAAGAGGCTAGCAAATTGCGGAAAGGTGAGAGTGCGTATAATCCATGGACTCACATTAGTCATAAAGAACTCACATACCTATTGCAAAAGTTTATTAGCCCTCGAAGCAAAGTACTACTACGCATGCCCCTAGGGGGATAGATTGGTAGGAAAATACCATCGCTCGTCCCCGACCGCCACTCATAAGGTAGACAATCAAGAATAAATCATGCTCCAACTTCTTAGCATAACGACAGATCATACGTGCATGCTTCGGGAATCACAAACCTGAACACCAATATTCTTACTAAACCACAATTATCTACTAGCACCTCCCACATATTACCATCTTAATATCGCAAAACTATTGCAAGAAATCAAATTTATCATATTCAGTGATTTACATGAAAGTTTTTATTATATCCCTCTTGAATGCCTATCATATTAGGACCAAATTCATCACCCATGCATATTACCATTGCTATTCATTAGACTCTCAAAAAGATATAAGTGAGCATGAGAGTGCAACTATTTCTTTAAAATATAACCACTGCCGTGCTCTAAAAGATATAAGTGAAGCACTAGAGCAACTACCTAGCTCAAAAGATATAAGTGAAGCACATAGAGTATTCTAACAAATCACGAATAATGTGTGTCCCTCTCAAAAAGGTGTGTTCAGCAAAGATGATTGTGACAAACTAAAAAGCAAACAAAAGCAAACAAACTATATCACAAGACGCTCCAAGTAAAACACATATCATGTGATGAATAAAAATATAGCTCCAAGTGAGTCACCGATAGATTGTAGACGAAAGAGGGGATGCCATCTGGGGCATCCCCAAGCTTAGACGCTTGAGTCTTCCTTGAATATTACCTTGGGGTGCCTTGGGCATCCCCAGGCTTAGGCTCTTGCCGCTCCTTATTCCTTTATCCATCGTAGTCTCACCCAAAACTTGAAAACTTCAGCACACAAAACTCAACAGAAACCTCATGAGATCCGTTAGTATAACAAACAAATCTTAAACTTTAGGTACTATTGTAAATTTATTCATATTTAATATTGGCATAATGCTACTGTACTCCAACTTCTCCATGACTCATACCCCCCGATACGATCCATAGATTCATCAAAATAAGCAAACTATGCAACAAAAACAGAATATGTCTAAAACAGAACAGTCTGTAAAGATCTATTTAAAAGCCATACTTCTGTAACTCCAAAAATTCTGAAAAAAAGGAAAATGTAAACAATTCATTTACCAATACTGTGTAAAAATTTCAGATTTTTCTGATGCTCCAATACAGAATCAAAAATCAAACACTGGACGCAAAACTTTCTGTTTTTCAAACAGCATCAATTATACTATCATCCAAATCATCCCAAATCATCCCAAAGGCATTACTTGGCACAAAAAATAATTAAAAGATAAAAACACAATCATAACAGAGGTTATAATTGTGTAAACACACAAAAACAGAAGGTAAAACAAAAATTTATTTTATTCATTGGGTTGCCTCCCAACAAACGCTATTGTTTTATGCCCCTAGCTAGGCATAATGCATAGTTTCAAGTGTTGTCATCCTTGGTTTTTGCTAATTTAGGTGGGTTGTTCTCGAACCCGGGAGGCTCTTTGTGCTTCCCGTTGCTTTCAGAGAATAAGACAATTCTATTATCTAAAGTGTCTAACCTCTTGTTGCAAATAGTGAGGAGATTATTCATACGATTGAGATTGCCGCTAACATTTTTAAGAGGCTCATTAGACTTTTGTAATTCAACCAAATTTTTTTGTATGTCACCTAGCTTTTCCAAAATCTGAATCCCTTCTTGGGTATAATTTGATCCTTTTTGCAAGGGTGGTGTTCCCACTATTCCTTCTATTAATTCATAAGCAGTATTAGGATCACTATCAATGAAATTTCCTTTAGTAGCAAAATCCAAGAGTTGTCTATTTGGCATAGTTAGCCCTACATAAAAGTTTCGCAACCAAATTTTCATATCTCCTTTTATGGTGCAAATACGATAAGATTCCATTATCCTATACCAAGCATCTTTTAAATTTTCTCCTTGTTTCTGTTTGAAGTAAAGAACTTCAAATTCCGGAGACAAAGGAGGGATAGTGATACTAGTCATGATGTCAAAGCAAGCAAACTAGCGAACAAGCAAATAAAAATGTTTTTGTGTTTTTGTAAAAAAAATAGAAATGGGGGAGATGAAAATGAGAGGCAAATGTAAATAAAAAGGCAAATAAAATAAATGCAAGTGGATGATAGTTTGTGCGAAGGTACTTGATAAATTTTGGTGATGTCTCCCCGGCAACGGCGCCAGAAATTCTTCCTGCTACTTGTAGACTGCGTTGGTATTTCCCCGAAGAGGAGAGGATGATGCAGTATAGTAGAGATAAGTATTTCCCTCATTTAAGAACCAAGGTTATCAATCCTGTAGGAGAACCACGCAAAATCCCTTTAGCAGCACCTGCACACACAAAAGCAAACACTTGCACCCAACGCAAATAAGAGGGTTGTCAATCCTCTGAGCGGTTATTTGCAAGGATTAATTCTGATAGTGATAGACAGATAAACTAAAATACTAAATAAAATAAAAGTAAATAAATTGCAGCAAGGTATTTTTGGTTTTAATATATGATAAAAGTAGACCCGGGGGCCATACTTTTCACTAGAGGCTTCTCTCTCGAACACATAGCATACGGTGGGTAAAAAATTACTGTTGGGCAATTGATAGAAAAGCAAATAATTATGATGGATTCATGGCAATGATCATGTATATAGGCATCACATCCGAGACAAGTAGACCGACTCCTGCCTGCAACTACTACTATTACTCCACCCATCGACCGCTATCCAGCATGCATCTAGGGTATTAAGTATGAAACAGAGTAACGCCTTAAGCAAGATGACATGATGTAGACAAAGTAAACTCAAGCAATATGATTAAACCCCATCTTTTTATCCTTAATGGCAACAATACAAATACGTGTCATGTCCCCTTCTGTCACTGGGATTGAGCACCGCAAGATTGAACCCATCACAAAGCACCTCTCCCATTGCAAGATAAACCAATCTAGTTGGCCAAACCAAATCGATAAATCGGAGAGAAATACAAAGCCATAACAATCATGCATAAAAGAGTTCAGAGAGGACTCAAATATTTCTCATGAATAATCTGATCATAAACTCACAATTCATCGGATCCCAACAAACACACCGCAAAAGAAGATTACATCGGATAGAACTCCAAGAACATCGAGGAGAACATGGTATTGAAGATCAAAGAGAGAGAAGAAGCCATCTAGCTACTAGCTATGGACCCGTAGGTCTATGGTAAACTACTCACACATCATCGGAAGGGCAGCAAGGTTGATGAAGAAGCCCTCCGTCATCGATTCCCCCTCTGGCAGAGTACTGGAAAAGGCCTCCAGATGGGATCACGGAAGAACAGAGGCTTGCAGCGGTGGAAAGGTTTTCTCTTCTGTCTCTCTGGTATATTGGGAATATTTAGGAATTTATAGCGCCGGAATTAGGTCAAGAGGGGCTACGAGGGGCCCACAAGCCTGGGGGGTGCGCCCTACCCCCCAGGGCGCGCCCTCCGAGCTTGTGGCTCCCTCGTGGATCCTCTGGTCTTCTCCCGATGCTTTGTGGGTCTCTTCTGGTCCAGAAAAAATTAATCCAAAGTTTTTTTCTCGTTTGGACTCTTTTTGATAATGATTTTCTGAAAAGACAGAAACAAGCAAAAAACAGCAACTGGCACTGGGCATTGGGTTAATAGGTTAGTCCCAAAAAATGATATATAATGGCATATAATTGCATATAAAACATCCAAGATTGATACTATAATAGCATGGAACAATCAAAAATATAGATACATTGGAGACGTATCACTTCCGCGGCCTTGGTCTTTGCTCCCTGGTTATATGTCGACCCAGAACTCCTCCTACCAGCCCTGGCGGACGCAAGGAACGACTTAATAGGAAAGACCTGTTTTTTTGGTGATGAGGAGAGGACTGTGCAGTAATTTTCGAGTGGGTAGTTTTTATAGCCCAGTGCTAAGTAGGAACATGTTTAGGTTTGATCGGTGTGAACAGATTTGCAATTACTTATTTCGTGGTAATTTGGAATGTGAGGGGAAACAGATTTGCAATTACTTATTGCATGGTAATTTGGAATGTGAACAAATACGCAGGTGGTTGCTCGCTGTTGAGGCGGCCGCGGCGCGCTCTGCTCGACGTTGAGGCGGCCGTGGTGCGCTCTGCTCGCATCCCTCCGCGCGCGCTCTTTCAGCGGTTGGGGCCGGCGCACGATCACGTTTTGGGCGCCATATGCATGCGGTTGCGTCCGCGCGCGTCGCCATGATGCAGTTAATACGTCCAGCACGATACAGTTACGCGCTGCAACAACTACCATCCGCGCGCGCCGATACTCCAGGCCGTTCAGCCTCCCCATTTATTCCCATGGCCATTATAACCTTAGTCTCTTCAACCTTTCGATTGCACCCCACAACACAACAAGCACACCCACGATGACACATAGAGAGAGGATATCCAGCGGTGCTCCAATGGAGTTCGGCGTGCATCGTGTGGACACCCACGTGAGGGGGAAGGACCTCTCGGTGGTGTACATCATCGACCCGGGCATGGTGGAAGACTCCATCAACACCATGGAGCAGTTGCTTGCTAAGGATGACCAGTACAAAGTGGTCGGCTTCGACCTCCAGTACACCGCCGGTCGTCCCGGGGTTGATCAAACGGTTGCCATCGCCCAGTTGTGTGTGGGCCATCACGTCCTCGTCTACCACTACTGCCTGGCCACAAGGCCTTGCGAGAGTTTTGCCAGGTTTGTCAACAGCCCCAACTACAAGTTCGCTATGGTGGACACCGCCGATGATGTAAAAGCGCTCCAGATTTGGCCTGCCCGAAGCTTGTTGACATCCGTGGCCACTACAGGGTCTGGGGCAGCACGAAGAAGGACTCCCTGGTTGAAATCGCCGCGGCCATCATCGACCCCTACTACGAAAACATGAAGGAAGGTGCCAAGAGAAATCCTGCATCCTGGCACGGTGCCTGGGTGCGGAGACTGGATGAAGCTCACCTCAAGTTTGTAGCCAAGAACGTGTACACATGCTACGAGATGCACAGGCAGATCGTCGACATGAGGGAGTGCCTCCTTCCTGTAGACGACGAGGGATCGAGCCACCAGCAGAGCAGCAGCGGCAAGCGTCACAAGAGGAAGTAGATGATGACTAGATATGATCGTTTATCCTAGTTTATTATGCATGTAATTATTTTACTTTGGTGTGTGCAAATGTTATGTGTGTAGTCAGCTATGTAATTGGATGTTTAATTTGGTTATGCAATCATGTCCTTATAAGTATATATGTTGTTGTTCTGTAGACAGAGCATAGATGTTGTGCCAACAGAGCAAATCACATCGCCCACGGGCTAAACTAGGGAACCCGTCGGTGATGATTTCATCTATCGCTGACAATTGTATACCAACAAGCGTTTGCCCACAACACACACGGGTTATTAGCAGGAATCGTCCATGTTGTTATCCGTCTTCCCACACATTTCGGATTACTGGCCTGTTTGCCGCGTATCACACACATCTTGTTCAGTTGAACCGTTTCTGTTGTGTTGGGTAATCACAAACAGTTCATCCGAGCGAACCGCATGCTGTATATCGCACACACCTTGATCTGGCTGACCGTTTCTGTTGTGTTGGGTAATCGCAAATAGTTCATCTGAGTGAACTGTATGCCGTATATCGCACACACCTCGATCTGGCTGACCGTTTTTGTTGTTCTGGCTCATCGCAAACAGTTCGTATGGATCAATTGTATGCCACGTATCGCACACACGTCTCTAATCTGAATCGTGCTTGATGTCTCTGCCATCGCACATAGTTCGTCTTATTGGTGACGGTTTTATTACGATACCGTTTGCGATTCATGCATCGCACATAGTTTGGTCGGGGGGTCTCTGATTCATGTGTCACGTTAGCGGTCGCCTGCAGTAGTGATGCTCCAAGCATTACTTTGTTTGTTATGAACTTAATACCTTAAGATGCATGCTGGATAGCGGTCGAGGGGTGGAGTAACAGTAGTAGGCGCCAGTAAGTTTAACGGTCTACTTGTCATGGACGTAATGCCTATGTACTGATCATGCCATGAATAACATCATAACTATGCGCTTTTTTATCAATTTCCCAACAGTAATTTAATCCACCATTGCTATGTTCATGAGAGAGATACCTCTAGTGAAAGCTATGGTCCCCGGGTCCATTCACATCATATTACTAAAACCCTAAATACCTTGCTACAATTTATTTACTTTTATTTAGTTTTGCAATTTATATATCTACCACTATCAGAATTAATCCTTGCGATTAACGTGTACAAGGGGATTGACAACCCTCTTGCCCGCGTTGGGTGCAAGTATTTGTTTGTGTGTGTGCAGGTACTGTTGATAGTTGTTTGCGTGAATCTCCTATTGGTTCGATAAACCTTGGTTCTTAACTAAGAGAAATACTTTCTGCTACTATACTACATCACCCTTCCTCTTCGTGGAAATCCCAACGCCTATCACAAGTAGCAGGAGGCGATCGTTACCACTTGAGTGGTAAGGGGAACCCCTGTGCTAGCACGAAGGGTAATACCCGCGCCAGGGGACGACACCTAGCTCGTCCATAATAGAACAAGGCAGTACATTGTGAAAACAAGATTTGTAAAGTCTTACTTCCGCAGTGCGGTCCTAGCCCGAGGTGAATGGTCTGAAGGCCACGGATCTTCCAAGAACTCCCGGGGTGAAACGAAAGCCTGGTCGGTGGGCGCCATGGCCCGGCTGGGCTCCAGGCCGCCTTGCATCTTCCGATGTTTGGCAGCCTTGGCTAGGGTAGTGTCGGTACCATGAATAGCTGGTTCACAGGACCAACTGCGCACGGGCCACAAGCGGCCCTCCCTCTGGTCAGAAGCATAAAACGCCTAAGAATGAGCTTTGGCAAAAAGCCTCGTGATGTGCTACTTGTGAGTTGCGTTGGGATTTTCCCCGAAGAGGAAGGGTGAAGCAATATAGTAGCGGATACATATTTCCCTCAGTAGAGAAACAAGGTTATCGAACCAATAGGAGAACCACGCAAACACCCGTCAACAGTACCTGCACACACAAGAACAAATACTTGCACCCAACGCGGGCAAGAGGGTTGTCAATCCCCTTGAACTCGTTAATTGCAAGGATCAAATCTGATAATGGTAGATAGGTAAATTGCAAAGTAAAATTGCAGCAAGGTGATTTTGGTTTTAGTGATATGATTAAAGTAGACCCGGGGGCCATAGTTTTCACTAGAGGCATCTCTCTCATAAGAATAGCATACGGTGGGTAGACAAATTACTTTTGGGCAATTGATAGAAAAGCGCATAGTTATGACGTTATTCATGGCATGATCATGTATATAGGAATTACGTCCGTGACAAGTAGACCGACTCCTGCCTGCAACTACTACTATTACTCCACCAATTGACCGACTCCTGCCTGCATCTATGGTATTAAGTTCATGACGAACAGAGTAACGCTTTAAGCAAGATGACATAATGTAGATAGAATAAAACCAAGCAATATGATTAAACCCCGTCGTTTTATCCTTAGTAGCAACAATACAATACGTGCCTCGCTACCCCTGCCGTCACTTGGTGAGGACACCGCAAGATTGAACCTACTACTATGCACCACTTCCACTGAAGATCAATGAATCAACTTGGCCATAGAAAACCCATAGATCGGAAAGCATTACATAGCTATAACAATCATACATAATAAAGTTCAGAAAAGACTCAATTACTTTCAATGAATAATCTGATCATAAACCCAAAATTCATCAGATCCCAACAAACACACCGCAAAAGAAGATTACATCGAATCGATCTCTGAAGAGAACATTGTATTGAAGATTAAAGAGAGAGAGAGAGAAAGCCATCTAGCTAATCACTATGGACCCGTAGGTCTGTGGTGGACTACTCACACATCATTGGAAGGATAGCAAGGTTGATGTAGAAGCCCTCCGTGATCGATTTCCCCTCCGGTAGAGTACCGGAAAAGGCCTCCAGGTGGGATCGCGGAAGAACAGAGACTTGCGGCGGTGGGAAAATTGTTTTGGGTGGCTCTCTGGGGGTTTTGGAATATTTTAGAATTTATAGCGCTGGAATTAGGTCAGGCGGAGCCACGAGGGGCCCACAAGGCATCAGGGCGCGCCTACCCCCCAGGGCACGCCCTGTTGCCTTGCCATCTCCTCGTATGTCTTCTGGTCCTCCCCCGAAGCTTCTAGGGTCTCTTTTGTCCAGAAAAAAATCGTCAAAAAGTTTCGTAGCGTTTGGACTCCGTTTGGTACAGATTTTCTGTAAAACCAAAAACAAGCAGAAAATAGCAAGTGGCACTAGGCACTGAGTTAATAGGTTAGTCCCCAAAAATGATATAAAATTGCATATAAAGTATCTAAGAATGATAATATAATACCATGAAACAATCAAAAATTATAGATACGTCGGAGACGTATCTGCATCCCCGAGCTTAATTCCCGCTCGTCCTCGAGTAGGTAAATGATAAAACAAAATAATTTTTGATGTTGAATGCTACCTAGCATATTTATCATGTAATCTTCTTACTGTATAAATATTGAGAAACAATGAAGTAATTGATATCAACATAATAATATCCATGAATACAAGAACATAATCATTACGTCTTCGTAATATACGATGCTCAACGAATGTTATCCCTGCTCATTGAATTATGTAAGCATGGCATGATTCTGCCTTCACCGCATTAATATAAATCATGAGCACCCCCGGTGTCAAACCAAGCAATTGTATCGTACTTTTTCACGGGCTTCAGCATTTTCAACTCCACTCAATACATGAGCGTGAGTCATGGACAAAGCACTACGGTGGAATAGAATGCGGTGGTAGAGATGTATAAGGGAAGTAAAAAGGAAGAAAGTCTCGCATCAACTCGGCGGATCAATAGGCAATGGAGAGGCCTATCAATCGATATCAATGCGAGAAGTAGGGATTGCCATGCAACGGATGCACTAAAGCTATAAATGTATGAAAGCTCAATGGAAACTAAGTGGGTGTGCATCCAACTTGCTTGCTCATGAAGACCTTGGGCATTTGAGGAAGCCCGTCATCGGAATATACAAGCCAAGTTCTATAATGAAAAATTCCCACTAGTATATGAAAGTGATAACTCAGGAGACTCTCTATATGAAGAACATGGTGCTACTCTGAAGCACAAGTGTGGTAAAAGGATAGTAGCATTGTCCCTTCTCTCTTTTTCTCTCATTTTTTTTAGAACAATCTCATGGACCTCATCCCTTCATTTTGGAGGACTCATTAATCTCCATCATTCTTTTCCTCACTGGGACAATGCTCTAATAATGATGATCATCACACTTTTATTTACTTACAACTCGATAATACTGAGACAATATGACTCTATATGAATGCCTCTGGCAGTGTACCAGGATGTGCAATGATCTAGAGTAACATGTATTACAACGATGAACGGTGGCTTTGCCACAGATATCATGTCAGCTCTATATGATCATGCAAAGCAATATGATGATGAACACACATGTCATAAGACGGAACGGTGGAAGTTGCATGGCAATATATCTCGGAATGGCTATGGAAATGCCATGATAGGTATGTATGGTGGTTGTTTTGAGGAAGATATAAGGAGGCTTATGTGTGATAGAGCGTATCATATCATGGGGTTTGGATGCACCGGCGAAGTTTGCACCGACCCTCAAGGTGAGAAAGGGCAATGCACGGTACCGAAGAGGTTAGCAATATGCAGAAAGGTGGGAGTGCAATATTTGTCCATGAACTCACATTAGTCATAAAGAACTCATATACTTATTGTGAAAGTTTTATTAGCCCTCGAAGCAAAGTACTACTCGCATGCCCCTCGGGAGGAGGTTGGTAGGAGTTAACCATCGCGCACCCCCGATTTAGACAACACTCAAGGATTTCAATCAGACATAAACATGCTCAAACTTCCCCACCATGCCATGACAGACACTTAAATGAGTAGTGCATAACAAGCTTTAATATTGATATTTCTACTAACCAATGATCATGAACTAATACCCTTTCATATTATTACATCAATATAATTAAACCATACGCCTCATATTTAGTGATCTACATGAAAGTTTTTATTATACCACTCTTATATACCTATCATTTTCAAACTAGTCTTATAACCCGTGCATATTACCGCTTCCTATTTAGGACTCTCAAAAAGATTTAAGTGAAGCATGATAGTGCAATAATTTCTATAAAATATATAACCACTGTCGTGCTCTAAGAATATAAGTGAAGCACAAGAGCAACCGCACAGCTCAAAAGATATAAGTGAAGCTCGTAGAGTATTCTAACAAATTATGATGAATGTGTGTCTCTCTCAAAAGGTGTGTCCAGCAAACAATGATTGTGGCAAACTAAAAAGCAAAACAAAACTATGGCACAAGACGCTCCAAGTAAAACTCATATCATGTGATGAAAATATAGCTCCAAGTAACATACCGATGAATTGTGGACGAAAGAGGGGATGCCATCCGGGGCATCCCCAAGCTTAGACGCTTGGGTCTTCCTTGAATATTACCTTGGGGTGCCTTGGGCATCCCCAAGTTTAGGGTCTTGCCGCTCCTTATTCCTTTACTCATCGTGATCTCACCCAAAACTTGAAAGCTTCAGCACACAAAACTCAACAGAAACTTCTTGAGATCCGTTAGTATAATAACCAAATCGTAAACCTTAGGTACTGTTATAAACCCATTCATAATTATTCTTGCATAATACCTATTGTATTCTAACTTCTCCATGACTTATACCCACCGATATAATCCATAGCATCATTAAAACAAGCACACTATGCAATAAAAACAGAATATGTCTAAAAAAGAACAGTCTGTAAAGATCTGAATTAAAATCATACTATGTAACTCCAAAAATTCTAAAAAATTAGTACAACATAGAAAATTTGTACTAAAATGTTGTGTAAAAAATTCAGAATTTTATCACATTCCATTACAGAATAGAAATTCCAGAACTGGGCGCAAAACTTTTTGTTTTCAAACAGCATCAATTATACTATCATCTAAATCACCCCAAAGGCATTACTTGGCACAAACACTAATTAAAAGAGAAAAACACAATCATTATACTAGCAATAATCATGTGACTCAAGAAAAATATAAATTGCAATAAAGAAAAATATCGGGTTGCCTCCCAACAAGCGATATTGTTTTATGCCCCTAGCTAGGCATAATGCATTATTTAAAGTATTGTCATAACCATAAGGGAGGTCATCCATATTCATGTCATACTCCCTTCTTTCAGAAGCAAGTTTCCTAATGGGCAAGCAAAAGTAATTAAAAGGACTGAATTTAATGGGAGCCGGATCCGTGAGATCAAGCTTAGGAGGAGGAGGTTCCTCCTTTGGTCCTTTATAGGTGATAGCTATTTCTTCATTGTAAAGATTTCTATAAAGGTGTTCACGCAATGTTCGCCCAAGCATAAAGTCTAGCCCAATGTTTCCTATAGCAAATTTATAATTTTTTTCAGAAATTTTATCAACCAAAACAGATGGGGGAACCTTTTTCCTAAGATTCTCATTATAAGCAACATAGTTTGTTGATTTTAACCTTCTTATCTCTTCTTGATCATAAATAATTTCTTCTATAGGAGGACACTCACTATTTATTCTATAGTAAGCAAAAATTTCTCTAGCTTCCCTCATAATGTGGCTAAACTCGTGAACAAGAAATATCGTAGCTAAGCGCTTAACAGAAGGATCATGAATATTAGAAAATTCTAGAAATATCTTTTGTATAGTGGGATGCATGTGCACAAATTGTCTTTCCAATTCAACAATAAGCAAAGATATGGCATATGCGATACTAGTAGTTCTCGCAAGAATTGACCCCCCTATCATAGGTAACGAGCCCGCACAAGTAAATAAATCTTGAATAACACCTTTTCCGATAACATTACCACTACCTACACAGAGCCTTTTTGTATGCATAACAGTGGTTTCTTCTTTATTACTAGGATCATCATCAGCAAGATTATCAAGTGTTTCTTTATCAGTAACTTCATCAAAGCTTCTTTTAGTGTTTTCATTTTCATAAGACTTAATAGCATATCTTGATGATCAAAAGGTTCCGCACTAGTGGCATAAGCATCATTAACTTTCTCGAACTCAGACATGATAGCAACTTCAAGCAAGCAAGCAAACAAGCAAAAAAAATATTTTATGTTTTGATTTTTTTAACGAGACTAATAAAAGCAACTAAAAAGTAGAACAAGTAAATGATAATTTGTATGTAGGAACATATAAGTGTTTGATGATGTCTCCCCGGTAACGGCGCCAGAAATTATTTCTGCTACTTGTGAGTTGCGTTGGGATTTTCCCCGAAGAGGAAGGGTGAAGCAATATAGTAGCGGATATGTATTTCCCTCAGTAGAGAACCAAGGTTATCGAACCAATAGGAGAACCACGCAAACACCCGTCAACAGTACCTGCACACACAAGAGCAAATACTTGCACCCAACGCGGGCAAGAGGGATGTCAATCCCCTTGAACTCGTTAATTGCAAGGATCAAATCTAATAGTGGTGTATAGGTAAATTGCAAAGTAAAATTGCAGCAAGGTGATTTTGGTTTTAGTAATATGATTAAAGTAGACCCGGGGGCCATAGTTTTCACTAGAGGCATCTCTCTCATAAGAATAGCATACGGTGGGTAGGCAAATTACTGTTGGGCAATTGATAGAAAAGCGCATAGTTATGACGTTATTCATGGCATGATCATGTATATAGGCATTACGTCCGTGACAAGTAGACCGCCTCCTGCCTGCATCTACTACTATTACTCCACCAATCGACCGACTCCTACCTGCATCTATGGTATTAAGTTCATGACGAACAAAGTAACACTTTAAGCAAGATGCCATAATGTAGATAGAATAAAACCAAGCAATATGATTAAACCCCGTCATTTTATCCTTAGTAGCAACAATACAATACGTGCCTCGCTACCCTACTGTCACTGGGTGAGGACACTGCAAGATTGAACCTACTACTATGCACAACTTCCACTGAAGATCAATGAATCAACTTGGCCAACGAAAACCCATAGACCGGAAAGCATTACATAGCTATAACAACCATACATAATAAAGTTCAGAAAAGACTCAATTACTTTCAATGAATAATCTGATCATAAACCCACAATTCATCGGATCCCAACAAACACACCGCAAAAGAAGATTACATCGAATTGATATCCGAAGAGAACATTGTATTGAAGATCAAAGAGAGAGAGAGAGAAAGCCATCTAGCTAATCACTATGGGCCTGTAGGTCTATGGTGGACTACTCACACATCATCGGAAGGGCGGCAAGGTTGATGTAGAAGCCCTTCGTGACCGATTCCCCCTCCGGTAGAGTACCGAAAAAGGCCTCCAGATGGGATCGCGGAAGAACAGAGACTTGCGGTGGCGGAAAAAAATTTCGGGTGGCTCTTGGGGGTTTTGGAATATTTTAGTATTTATAGTGCTGGAATTAGGTTAGACGGATCCACGAGGGGCCACACAAGGCATCAGGGTGCGCCTACCCCCCCAGGGCGCGCCCTGTTGCCTTGCCGTCTCCTCGTAGGTCTTCTGGTCCTCCCCCGAAGCTTCTAGGGTCTCTTTTGTCCAGAAAAAAATCGTCAAAAAGTTTCGTAGTGTTTGGACTCCGTTTGGTACAGATTTTCTGTAAAACCAAAGACAAGCAGAAAACAGCAACTGGCACTAGGCACTGAGTTAATAGGTTAGTCCCCAAAAATGATATAAAATTGCATGTAAAGTATCTAAGAATAATAATATAATAGCATGAAACAATCAAAAATTATAGATACGTCGGAGACGTATCATGATGGCATGCAAATCTTCGTCAAGATCCTCAACACCCAAGATTGAGTCCAAGACCTGGGAATGGAGCCCTCTGACAATGACTGCTCTGACTTACTCCTTGAGTACCTAGGTCAAGCCGCCCTACGCGTGGCGCATCAGTTTTGCCTCATCAGAACCAACATGACACGTTGCGAGCGGGCAGCCTGGGCGGTAAAGTTACATCAGTAACCAAGGATGAGTCGCCAGCTCGCCTGCCACAAGGATGACACCTGCACCTATGCATGGCGCGACCAGACCAAGTTGCCACCTTGAGCGGCGGTGAAAGACAGACGTTCGTTCCCGGAAGCCAGAAGACGACGACACATCATCAGGCATTTAATGCACATACCTATCCTGTCGGGGTAGTGGAGTTTCCTTAGCAGCGAAGCCATTGTGGTACCCCTTGAGCTATAAAAGGAGGACCAGGCTATGGAAAACAAGGTTGGACACTTGGTAGAACACCAGTAGGAGCACACTACTCTTCCCGTTCCCGGGAAGGACTTGTAGCTCGCCATCCACTAAAGATAACCACACACAAAGTAGGAGTAGCGTAAATCATCGTGTCATTTCGTGCATTTCCGTAGTGATAGATCCTCACCTTGCGCCCCACTCATGAATCATCAAAAGGACGACCATAATCCACGGTGTCTCGCGTTTGTTCTGCACACACGCGCGGCGACAGGTAGGCGCGCCAGGTAGGGGGGCGCTCGTGCGGATCTACATCGATCAAGCCGCCGGCGTATTCCACGATGTCTTAATCTTCGCCGCCTCCATCGATCTCTTCACCAGCGAACGGTCAGGATGGTGCCTCCAAAAACACGCAGCATTATGAAGGGTAAGGGCTTGGCGGCCAAAGCTCCACCCCGGCCTCAAGCCGAAAAAGACCCTGTGGCCCGAAGTTCCCAGAACCTCGGGTCCCGCGGTCAACATGCGGCAGGGAGTAAGAGCGCGGCGACCACAAATCGCCTTTCCCACGCCGGTGCTGCGGGGAATCACTCCCCTGCTCGTCCCAACGGTAGACCTTGCAGCCCCCCCGGGGCTGCGGGGGATGCTCCGCAAGGTACACAGGCACCTGGTCCAGGCCGACCTGCAACTCGCGCCTCTGAGCACCCATCCAGGGTGGTGGACGAGCGACAGCACCGTCTTCATCCGCGAGGTAGCCTCATGTTTCCGCAAGGTGACGACATCGCTCCATCACGCAACCGCACTAGAGGCTCCAGGCTATCTCGGGCCTACGACGGGGTCAACTCCCCCTCCGAGGCCCTGGCCCGAGCCCGACTGTTGCTTGGTTTTCCACCAAAAGCTAACCAAATGGAAGTTTGGAGGGCTACCATTCAGAGTCTGGTTGAATACGCTGGCCAGAGCGAGTGCGGTGGCACGTCCACGCGTCACCCGTCATCGCTCCGGTCAATAATGACGGTCGTCAGAGTTAACGACACGCGACATCGGCGCTATCCCCACGAGGCCAGGCTCAGGCGAGGCCGCGTGGTGACCGCGAATGATGTCTACTACGCAACTTTTATTCTTGTAGACTCTGTTGGGCCTCCAAGCGCAGAGTTTTGTAGGACAGCAACAAATTTCCCTCAAGTGGACTACCTAAGATTTATCAATCCGTGGGAGGTGTAGGATGAAGATGGTCTCTCTCAAACAACCCTGCAATCAATTACAAAGAGTCTCTTGTGTCCCCAACACACCCAATACAATGGTAAATTGTATGGGTGCACTGGTTCGGCAAAGAGTGTGATACAAGTGTAGTATGGATAGTAGATATAGGTTTTTGTAATCTGAACAATAAAGTAATAGCAAGGTAACAAGTAGCAAACAGTGAGCAAAACGGTATACCAATGCTTAGAAACAAGGCCTAGGGTTCATACTTACACTAGTGCAATCTCTCAACAGTGCTAATATAATTGAATCATATAACAATCCTTCATCGTACGACAAAGAATCACTCCAAAGTTCCTATCAATAGCGGAGAACATAAGATGAAATTGTTGTAGGTAGCAAAACCACCTCAAAGTTATCTTTCCGATCAATCTATTGAGCCATCCCTATAAGTGTCACCGACAGCCCTAGAGTTCGTACTAGAATAACACCATAAGATACGCATCAATCAACTCTAATGTCACCTAGATACTCCAATGTCACCACAAGTATTCGTGAGTTAATTATTCGATATGCATCAAACAATTTTATGTTCATAATATTCAATCCAACACAAAGAATTTCAAAGATTACCCCAAAGTTTCTATCGGAGAATGTAGGATGAAAATGTGTATCAACCTATGTGCCTAGATTACCCCATTGTCACCTCGGGAATCTGCAAGTTCATTACCAAAACATACATCAAGTGACTCAATAGCATACCCCATTGTCACCACGGGTATCCACATGCAAGACATACATCAAGTGATCTCAAATCCAAATATTCAATCCGATAATAATGAAACCTCAAAGGGCAAGACTCAATTCATCACAACAAAGATAGAGAGGGAAGAGCACCATATGATCCAACTATTAACAAAGCTCATGGTACATCAAGATCGTGCCAAATCAAGATCACGAGAGAGAGAGAGAGAGAGAGAGAGAGAGAGAGAGAGAGAGATCAAACACATAGCTACTGGTACATACCCTCACCCCCGAGGGTGAACTACTCCCACTTCATCATGGAAGCAGCAAGGATGATGAAAATGGCCTCCGGTGATGACTTCCCCCCTCCGACAGGGTGCCGGAACGGAGCTCCGGATGAGATCGCTTCGGAATAGAGGCTTGCGGCGGTGGAAAAACTCATCTAGGTTAACTTTCAGGGGTTTCTGTATATATAAGAATTTTCAGCGTTGGATTCACGCGAAGAGGTGCCACAGGGGGCCCACAAGGCATCAGGGCGCGCCTAACCCCCAGGGCGCGCCCTGTTGCCTTGTGGAGTCCCTGTGGGTCTTCTGGTACTCCCTCGAAGCTTCCCGGGTCTCTTTCCTTCCAGAAAAAATTGTCAAAAAGTTTTATCGCGTTTGGACTTCATTTGGTATGGATTTTCTGGAAAACCAAAAACATGCAGAAAACAGCAACTGGCACTAGGCACTAGGTTAATATGTTAGTCCATGAAAATGATACAAAAGTGCACCAAAACCATATAAAATTATGGTAAACATGGCATGAATACTTCATACATAATAGATACGTTGGAGACGTATCAACGAATACCCGGTGTCGGTGGCGTCATCTCTTCCCAGGCGTCAACAAGACCAGCGCCAGACCGTCAGGTATCGCCAAGCCCAAGATGCGCGTACCTGCATCGAGAGATGCCGAGAAACTTGTCGGTAGTTCGATGCGCGTGTGGATCTTAAAGATGCGGAGTGCTCCGACGAGGACATGGACAACTTGCCTTATGGGGCAGGCTGTGCCGTGTTCACCTCAGAGTTGCGCCGCGTTAGGTGGCCAAGACGGTTCCGCCCCGACCTCTACGTCCAATATGATGGGAAGACCAACCCCGCTGAGTTCCTCAGCGTCTACACCATAGCTATTGTGGCTGTGGGCGGCAGGAAGCGAGCACTTGCCAACAGGTTCCCCATGACGCTTAAGCCCAACGTTCGCTCATGGCTCATGAATCTTCCAGAAAATTCCATTTCCTCATGGGATGATCTGTGCAAGCAATTCGTGGGCACCTTCCAAGGAGGGTTCAAGCGACCAGGGATGGCCAGCGACTTGCACCTCCTTGTGCAGAAGCCGGGGGAACCGTTGCGCAAGTATATACAACGCTTCAGCCAAGTACGACACAATATCCCTGATATTGATCCAGCTACGATCATCACGATGTTCCACTCGAACGTCCGTCAGCCCAAGATCAGGGAGAAGCTCAACACTCGCAAGGTGCGCACTGTTGCCGAGCTCTTCGAGCTCGCCGATAAATGCGCACGAGCGGAAGAAGGAAGGAAGATACCCGGAGATGGCGTCGATGATACTGAGGAAAGGGTCGATACCTCTTCTGGTCACAACAAGCGCAAGAATCAGAAGCACAAGTCCAAAGCGGTACTTGCAGTGGAGTCACCCGACAAGAAGCCCAAGGCCACCAGCAAGGGCGGACATCGAGCCGCAGGCGGCGGCTCGGGAAGCCCTTATTGCAAGATTCACCGTACCTCTGACCACGACATCCAAGAATGCCGTCAGGTGGAGTACCTGGCCGAGAAGCAAAAAAAGGAGTACGAGAGGCGGGACAAGGAGAGGAAGGCCAAGGGTGGAGTCGGAAGCTTCAAGAAGGACGACAAACAAGAAGAGTGGCCAGCCAGAGGCCGCGACAAGCGGGATGAAGACGACGCGGACGATGAGGAAGAGCAGGAGGCTGTTGAATTTCAGAAGGCGGAAGGTTGTGGCATGTGTTCATGGGGGAGCGTCACTTCTCCCATCTGAAGTTTAAGAAGTTCTCCCGCCAAGTGAATGCCATACAGCCGACAGTCGAAGCTCAACGCCCTCTCAAGTGGTCGCAGACGCCCATCACTTTCGACGCTAGTGACCATCCGGATCGTACTTCGGGGGTTGGAGTGCTCCCGATGCTGGTAGCCCCAACAATCCGGAATCTGAAGGTCACTAAGATGTTAGTCGATGGGGGATCAAGCCTCAACCTCATCTCTACCGAGATCCTCAAGAAGCTCCAACTCTTAGAAGTGGATCTTCAGGAGATGGGGATGTTTCAGGGAGTCAACCCGGGAAAAACCAAACCAAAGGGGCAGATCACACTGCCCGTTACGTTTGATACTCCCATCAACTTCAGAACTGAAAGGATTGTCTTTGACGTTGTGGACATCCCATTGTCATACAACGGCATCTTGGGACGCCCGACACTTGCGAAGTTCATGGCGGCGTCCCATTACACTTACAACACTTTGAAAATGCCGGGCCCTGAGAGGATAATCACTATCAGGACTGACAAAAAGGATGCAGTGATGTGTTTGGAAAAGATGTACAAGGATTCGGTCGCTGCGACCACCTGCAACCTTGAAACACTCGTCATATCCGAAACTTCCGGGAAGGGCAGCAATCAGAGCGTTCCCGGGAGCGAGGTCAAGACTTCCGGAAAGGACAGTAATCAGCGCGTTCCCGGAGGAGAAACTAAGGCTCCCGGGAAGCGCGTTGAGCAGTGTGCTTTCGCGAAAGAGGACAACTCGTCAACAGGGAAGAGGAACAAGTTGGTGGCTGACACTCTCACTAAGAAGGTTGCAGCAAGGGCGGATGGGTCAGGTGCTCTGCACCTTAGCATCTTTGCGCTCCTTTGTCTGATAATAACCTCCAATCTCTTCCTCTTTAACTGCACCCGCAATAATTCCCATCTCTCTCTCCCATATCCCGTGGCCTGGGTCTAGGCGCACACAAATTGATTTAAAAATAATAATAATAATTGTCAAATATGTTTGATTTTTTTTGGAAACATACATGGTCTAGCATAATACTCGTGGTAAAAGTTTCAGGACAAACTAATTTATGACGTATTCCAAGAAGAATACAACAGAATCAACGCTACTGTTCATGGTTTTTGTAGCTGCACTTTTGTCCCAAAACTTGAAACATGGGATTATGGTAGACTATGTTTGTTGTAAAAAAGTTTCACATTTTTCTAGTTTTCTTTACTATTTTTTGATTTTCGTTTGCTTAATCAGGTGTGCCTAGACGGCTAGATCCATGTGCCAAAAATTCACACCGCAACATTTGGGCCTATTGTACAATGTATTGGAAGAAGAAATTTTAGTATGGCCCACTTGCTTTTTTTAGAACAATAAGGCCCACTTGCCTTGTCGGAGAACCACAACAGTATAATCCATGGCCCATGAACGCTCTTTCTTCTATTTCTCAAATAAAAAAAGAACGCTTTTTTCTGAACTCTGCACCTGTCCTTCTAGGCATCCCTCGAACTCTCCCGTCTTCTCTCAGATCCACTACATACTCGCAGCTTCTTTAAATTTTCTCCACAGCATCATCTACACTACCGCCATCGTTACTGATTTTGCATGTCTCCTTGCGGCTGCTCAACAGATCGGACTATGGCTTCCCAGGCCTACCAGGCAGTTGCTATTGCTGTAGGCTGTAGCGCACAACTTCTCCAGCCTCCTCTGGTCCAACATGACTCTCGCTGATGCCATGATCTCGAGCGCTTTCGTCGCGAAGATCAGAACAAAATTACACCAGCTTTGGATCAGAGCTTGGGAGAAAGGTGGGAGATGCGCGTGTGCCAGTGGGCAGGGAGGCGAGGCCGTGGAGGCAGGAGTAGCGAACATGGAGGGCGAGCGTGATGGAAAGGGAGATGGGTGTGCCCTCACATTGTAAGGATTTGCCAGATCCTGAATGTGAAGATCAGATGACCTACATTTTAAAGTTATTCCCGTACTATATAGTGGTATAGAAATGTTTATATACTTTTATTGCAACGCACGGGCAATTTATGACGATTATTAGTCTGCTGAAAAAACTGGCCTAGGAGAATCGTGGCAGATGTGATCGGATACCGTCATCGTAAGTTTTGGACCGTCCAATGGTAAATGTCCCTTTGCCAAATCCCCACTAACCAGCCTCCCACAGAGCCAAACCCCCGCGCACCGACCGAAACCAAAACCCTCGACCCGAGCCGCCTCCTGCCCGCACCCGGCACCTCTCCCTCCTGTCTGTTCTCCGCCATCGCCACCGCCACCGCCGCCATGAGCGCTGGCTGGAGGACGCTGCTGCTTCGCATCGGCGACAGGTGCCCCGAGTACGGGGGAACCGCCGACCACAAGGAGCACATCGTGAGTTCCCCTACCTCCCTCCCTCCCACCTACCCCTTCAAAACCCTAGCCACCGGTCACAGTTCTCTGTACGGAATACTCAGCACTTGGTACTGGGGGTGCGGAGTGGAATTGGTATCGCAGCGGCTCTCAATGTGCCAATCTGGCTGGCAGTCTGCGGAGAGTGCCCCCCCCCCCCCCCAGGAACAACACATCACGGAGTGACTCAGGATGGGGTGCTAGCGCTTTTTTAATCACTATTGTCCTAGGGCGCCTACAGTTGCCCGCCTGTTCTTAATTATCCAAAAGCTTTGCAGCCTTTGCTTTCGTTATCTCATTCCTGCCAATCTAGTATCGTCGCTCTCAACACTTGGATTTGGTTCCCAGGCCGTTGGATCTGCTTCTTGCATTTAGATACAGCAAGTTGGCTCAATACGTAGAGATCAAACTTGGGTTGCGACCTACTACTAGTGCCTTAGGAACTTGTCTGCTTGCAGTGTTGCACAGCTGTTGTCACAATTCAATTTCTGGCCATGACTAAAAATTTGGACCTTGTTTGGACGGTTGCCAATTTTTTGGCATGCCAATTCCCCTTTGCCTACTCTAGTCCATTTTTCTTCCCAACAGTGGCCAATTCATGGGCAAACAGAACCTTGGCCAAATTTGTTTGTTGGGCAAGCCCGAGCTCAAACCAAACACATCCTATATATATATCCTACGACTACATATTGGTGTTACAATAATCCTAGGATAGTTCCAGGGTTATTATTATGTTAAGAGCGACATAAATTGTTTGTCACTTTATCCTGTTTCTAGTTGAACATGCCCTCTAAGATAAGTGAAATTGTGGCACTATTGGATGGTAGTATGTAATGATGAAGATTACCCATCTCTAGGTAGAATCCTGATTTATTGCAAAATGCAGTTTCAATCAAATGATTACTAAAGGGTGCCAAGCAAGTTCATAGGCACACACACATTTTTCCTGTGATTGTTTGTCACATATTTACAACATCGCAGTTCTTCCAACTAACACACAATGGTCTGAATAGAATGTTGCATTTTTTCATCTATCATGCCATGTTTCTTTCGCACCTGTTCTGACCAAGCATTGGCTTCACAGGAAATCTGTTGCAATGTGCTTTCTCGTGAATATGAACACTCCAAAGATGATATTTTTGAGGTTGGTGTCCAACATTCTACTCTGTGCTTGTTCATATTGTTGTGCTTTTACTATTCCAATCTGGCTATCTTTTGATAATCTATGGTTTTAATTCTACGAAGAAGCATTAGTGCTTAATTGGTTCCTTCCTAGACATTGTTCAAAAAAGAAAAAAGTGGAGTATGGATCCTACATGCTGCATCCTGTAGCATTTGCTTACGTCTTCAATGCCTTCGATACATATCGACATCTTTTATCTGAATCGATTTGAGGTGCTAACTTAATGTACCTTTGTCCAAGCAGTTTCTCCTTCAGTGTGCAGAACAATTACCTCACAAGATTCCTTTCTTTGGAGTTTTGGTATGCAGCTATTTCTATGAAGCCTATACACTTTGCTAATTTATGTTGTCTTCTTTCATAAATATTACTCGTGGATCATTTGAAGTTCTTATTGAATCTCAATACATGTTTGACTTGTTGCTCATGCTTTGAATGTCCTTATTATTTCTGTTACAAAGAGGGAAGCAGCATGTATATCAGCATTATAAACAACATATATCTAGTATGCATATTTATCGTTTTGAGTTTCTGGTTGGACTTATGAAACAGAACATGGCCCTGTACATGCGTACAGTTTGGTCATACGCCACAGTTACAGTTTGTAACCCTGATCTAAAATGTGATCTATATGACTGGTGACTTTACATTGTGAGTGAACTTTGAAGTTCACATATGCTTTGGCTCATATTCTGTTGGCCTAGGTCTTATCATGTCTACACATGATCTGCATGTTATTTTTTAATCTGTGGGTAGGATTTTCACTATTCTAGTGCTCATGGATGACTGCTCATTTATATATCCTCTCCCACGCAAAGCTTGCAATTCCAATACAAACATGCTATCTTTTCATTATTTCCACATGTGTTGTGCAACAAACCTGCTACTTATAAATAAACAGAGATCAATTGTGGTCTCTTGATCCCCTTGATAACGTGTATGCTATGGTGGGCAATCATATCCAGCCGTTTGCCAATACTTCTACGATTTTATTCTGTTGGCGTATTTTTATGTGCATCTTTTCATGAGAGGAGGGTATGTCTATTGTTTTAGATCAAATGTTGAATTAATGACAACAAAATTGGACGCACAGTAATTTCGTATTTGAGCAGTTCTCTTCCATAAAGAACCGGTCTTTATTTATGACAGTTGGTTTTAATACCTTCTGTACCTAGCTTTGTAATCTCACATTAAATTAACTTTTGAGCTACATGTTTTAAGAATAAGATGCTGCTATATGATTTCTCTTATTTAATTGAACTAAATCGTTGTGATGGTTCTGCTTTGTTCTTTTGTAATGCCAGATAGGTTTGATAAATTTAGAAAATGAAGATTTTGCCAAGGGTATCGTGGATGCAACACAGGCAAACCTACAGGTGTGAATCTTTGTTTCTACATCACAGAGCATGGCAGCATCTGTTAATCCTTTCTCCCCCCTTGTTCCACTGGAGAAATGTTCTCTATGATTATATTCCAGCATTATTGACTTATTATGCCATTGGACTTCTTTTTCCCAACTTTGGTTCCTCTTGAGATCATCCTAGCCTTGTAATGACTTGTTGTAATTGCAGGATGCTTTGCATACTGAAAACCGTGATAGGATCAGGATATTGCTGCGGTTTCTCTGTGGGCTGGTAAGTTATGTAGTAGTTTTGGGTTGATTCTCTTGCTCATCCTTTTCTAGCTGCTACCATGTGTCCCAACTTGTGATTCTTGAATATCTCATACCTGACATATTGACATGTTATAGTGGCAACACATGTTCATCAATAATCGAGCAGTGCTAAAGGTGTTTAGTCTCTTCCTGTTACGCTAGTCATGTGTAATTCTAAACTAAAAGTACGAATAACTATATGATAAAATTGGGAAGGGTGCTGAAGCAATCCTTACTTCTACTGTTTGGGTGGGGACGGGGGGTAGTTCTGAGGGAAATAATAGTCGCAAGGTCTCTTTGGATTGTAGGAATGAAGAACACAGGGTTTAGACGGGAATGCAAGTGCAAAACTGATGATTGCAAAACATAGGAAAGCTGCAGGGTAGTCGTTTGTGTAGGACATAGGAAAACTGCCTTTTTACTAAGCAAATCAGCAGAAAAGAAGATGGAGTGGATGTCAAATTTCTATAGAATTACGGGCACAGGAAAGCAATCCAAACAAATTTGCTAACATCATTCGTATAATCAAACGTGCCTCTATATGGAAAAGAAATCCGAAGTATTTGCATCCTCTAAGAATCATACGATCTTTAAGGCAGTAGTGTTGCATACTTGCCTGCATGTTAGTTACGGCTTATTTGTGTAGCTTCAGTTTCTGGGCTAGTTACGGCTTATTTGTGTAGCTTCAGCTTCTCCAGTCCAGAAACCGAAGCAGTACAACTCTAGATATACGTTTTTTTTATGATTTATATCATAATTTGTATAATTTATGATTGTAGAATTTGCATTTGGTCAGCATATTGGTTAGCGCGATATCATCCTTACGTTAGGCTCTGATATCTCCTATTGCTCCCTGTATTGAGAGCTTATAACTGTTAGTTATATATATTTGGCCGTGTTCCCCTTTGTATTTTCCCTCTCTAAGAGGTTTTCTGCATATTGTATTGTACCACACTTGTACGTGTATATATGTTGGCCTATGGCCACCTGAATATACAAGTTGCATATTTCCTAACATGGTATTAGAGCATTAGTTTTTTTTCCGCACGCTCAACTTGTGCTCTTTCTGATCCTGTCTCGTGCACTGCCGCTACCTTTCCCTTGCCGGCAGCCGTTGTTCCTTCTCTCACGCCAACCACCGGTCCGCCTATTCTCCATGCGCGCCTCCCGCCGTCGTTGTTCCGCCCTCTTGCGCATCCTGCCCGCTCGCCAAGCTGGCCAAGCAACCTTCCGCCAACGTGCCGCCCGTGCCTTCCGCAAGCACGGCCCATGCCAACACGTGCTCCTCGCCGGCTCTGCGTTTGACCGCGTGCGCCGCTTGTTGCGTGCTGCCTGGCCCTTCCGGTGTGCCTCCTCTCCAGATTGAGTTGGCCCTGCATCAGGTCAAAGCCCGTTGGCTTGATCGGGCTTGAAGCTCCGCTGTGTGTCGTCCCACCCCACCCGCAGGTCGTCGGATGTGTATTTCTCGGGATGTGACTTTTGAGAGTCTCGTCCCTCTGCTCACGTCCATCTTCCTCGACCTTTTCAGTGGAGGATATCTCGGTCCTCACTTTTCATGACACTCCTATCAATCATGTTGAGCCCTTGTCCATCTGTCCTACTGCTCCTGCTTCTCCGACTATTGCAGATCTGCCGCCGCCATCTCCTATGGTTTCTTCACCTCGCTTATCACAGGATTCTACACCTTCATCACCGGTGGCTTCCCCATCTCCATCACCTGAGTTTATTCCGGTGATTCCTCCTCGCATTCTTTCATCTTTTCCTCACTTCTATACTCGTCGTTTGTATGTTGTGGATGTGTCTACTGATGCGCCATCTACTTCTGATGTGCCATTTTCTCTCATCTCATCCTACTTATGGCTTGCGTCCCCATCTGCTTCCGCCTGTTGACCGCCTTGGTTTTCCAAGCGCTGGCGCTGCTGTTCTTAAGCTGACTTATCGTGATGCTGTTGTTCATCCCAAATGACAGCTTGGAATGGCAGGCACCGGCACGTGGGATCTTGTTTTTCTTCCTCCCCGTGTTCGTCCCATCATTTGTAAGTGAGTCTATAAGGTTAAGACTCGCTCCGATGGTTCTCTTGAGCGCTACAAAGCTTGTCTTGTGGCTCGTGGCTTTCAGCAGGAGCATGGTCGTGATTACAATGAGACTTTTGCTCCCGTGGCCCATATGACCATTGTTTGAACACTTCTTGCTGTGGCCTCCGATCGCCACTGGTCTATGTCTTAGCTTGATGTTAAGAATGCCTTTCTTAATGGTGAGTTGCGTGAGGAGGTTTACATGCGGCCACCGCCTTGGTATTTTGTTCCTGACGGCATGGTTTGCCGTCTTCGGATTTGAACCTACGACATTGGGTTTTGGAGACACACGTTCTACCGAACTGAACTCGCGTAGCTTCATAATAATTTTGCAAAGCTTCCGCATAATTTCCTTCGGATTGAGCCAACATCCGTTACGGTCGTTCATTCTATTAAAAAAAATCTCCGTTCCAAAACCGTACATGAGGTTTTCATCTCATACGGCTCCTCCCTTCTGTACATAATAGTACTAAGCGAAATAATCTATAGAATCAAAATAGAATTAGTCCCGTCTCATTATGAACCGAAAGGGGCGTCGCTCTCTCTATGGCCTTAAGCAAGCCCCTCGTGCCTGGTTTGAGCATTTTGCCTCTGTGATGACTGCCGCTGGTTTTTCAGCGTGTGCTCATGACCCTGCACTGTTTGTCCACCTTTCTGCTCGTGGTCGGACTCTTCTTCCTCTATATGTTGATGACATGATCATCACTGGCGACGACCGTGAGTATATTGCCTTTGTGAAGGCACACCTTGGTGAGCAGTTTCTTATGTCCGATCTTGGCCCTCTTCGCTATTTTCTTGGGATTGAGGTCTCTTCTACTTCTACCTCTGATGCCTTTTTTAATTCCCAAGAAAAGTATACCCAAGATCTTCTTGCTTGTGCTGCTCTTACTGATGACCGCACTGTTGAGACTCCCATGGAGCTCAATGTTCATCTTCGTGCTACTGATAGTGACCCCTTGTCTGATCCGACGCGTTATCGTCATCTTGTTGGGAGTCTTGTCTATCTAGCTATCACTCGTCTAGATATCTTCTATCCTGTCCATATTTTGGGTCAGTTTGTCTCTGCTCCCACTTCGGTTCGCTATAGTCACCTCCTTCGTGTTCTCCGTTATCTTCGTGGCACGATCTCTCACCATCTGTTCTTTCCCCGCTCCAGTTCATTACAACATCAGGCCTATTTAGATGCTATGTGAGCTAGTTATCCCTTGGATCGCCATTCGCTTTCTGCTTACTGTGTTTTTGTTGGTGGTTTTCTCATTGTTTGGAAGACGAAGAAAAGGTTGAGTTGTGAGCTATGGCTCTTTTGACGGCATAGGTGACTTGGTTACGGTGGTTGCTTCAGGAGTTTGGTGTTTCTATCACTACACCTACTCTGCTCTTGTCTGACAGTACAAGTGCTATTAGTATTGCCCGTGACCCTGTTAAGCATGAGCTCACCAAACATATTGGTGTTGATGCTTCTTTTGTGCGCGCTTGCCTGCAGGATCAGGTTATTGCTCTTCAGTATGTGCCTTCCGAGTTACAGTTGGCGGATTTCTTTACGAAGGCCCAGACTAAAGCAAAGCACGGCTTCTATCTCTCCAAACTCGTTGTTGATCCACCATGAGTTTTAGAGGGGGGTTGGGGGGGGGGGGGTGTTAATATATATTTAGCCGTGTTCCCTTTTGTATTAAGGGGTTTTCTGCATATTGTACCACATCTGTACGTTTATATATACTGGCGTATGGCCACCTGGAAATACTAGTTGCATATTTCCTAACAATAACAAGTTGATTCTGAATGCTTTTGCTCTGTTCTTGAAAAGAGTCAAGGGATTTCTTTCTGTCCTCTTTCCTTTCATGGTAGAATTTTTTCTTGTATGTTGCGCCGTATAGATGAGGCAATTTGTAGTATTTCTGTTGTTTTAACCTTTTCTTCTTGTAACTGTAGAATGTGTGTGTGTGTGTTTTGTAGATGTGCAGCAAAGTTATATCCCCAAATTCCATTATTGAGACATACGAGACACTTTTATCATCTGCTGCAACTATATTGGATGAGGATGCTGGAAATCCTTCTTGGCAACCACGTGCTGATTTTTATGTTTATTGTATTTTGGCTTCCCTTCCATGGGGTGGTTCAGAATTGTTTGAGGTAACGTTATTAAACTATTCTGGTACTGTTTAATCTTTATTACCTTTGGTGTCCAATTTGACTGCTTTAGCAGCAACACATGATTCTTGTTCTCTGCTTTTATGAACCCCCATTGGCTTTATTAAGCTACTTTGATTACTCCCCTTTTTTGTAGTATGTGCTGTTCAATTTGAATGCCTCTAAGAGTTACGCTGCACTGCCATTTTGCACATCTTAGTAATATTAGTGTTCATGCACCTTTTCTAGTTTTTGATCTTTAGAAAGGTATCTTCATTATTTTCTAATGTTGCTCTATATCATTCCGTCATCTATTTGAAAGCTGCACTGTAAGCATCCCAACATATTTTCAAGAAGTGGAATAGGGACACTGCTCCTCTAGAAGTAGTAAGACTTGTGCATATGGGTACCACTGACCTTGAAAGTTTGTATGTGTCTGCACCATAAAATGAACATTAGCCATGATTGCTTAGACCTTCTGGAACAATGCATGAGCCACATCTTACATTCTCGATTTTGGGGGTGGGTGGGGGTGGGGTGATCCCCACCAAATTATCGTTGTAATGCAAAGTTATAGGCTCCTACAATGTACTCCCATTCTTAAATTGTGTATTAGAAAATTCTGCAGACATGAATCAGTGGTAGAATACACTGATGAATTCTAACATGCAGCAAGTCCCGGATGAACTCGAGAGGGTTCTGGTTGGTATGCAGTCTTACATAAGCATCAGAAGGCATTTTGATGATATTGCTTTCTCAGTCTTCGAGACGGATGAAGGCAACTCTCCCAATAAAAAGGTACTGGCAATTCCTTGAATATCTGAACCTTACACTGGTTTATTTCCTGAATTCCGATCCATTTAACTCCTTTTATGATATTTTGATCAGTTCAGTAACTTATATTCCTCGTAGGATTTCATGGAAGATCTATGGGAGCGTATGCAACTTCTTTCTCGTAATGGATGGAAGGTTAAAAGTGGTATGTCAGTACATGATATAAAATACACACGATTTCTTACTGAAATAATACGCTGTTGAGTTTTAATATTCAAGCAGTATAGTGTTAAATGATAAGATAACTAATTTATCCAGCTCAGGACTGTATACGTAATTTCAAATGTGCAGTTGCTTAATTTGTTTTGCATTCTGTTTAATTGCCCCTCGCAGTTCCAAAACCTCACTTGTCGTTTGAAGCTCAGTTAGTAGTTGGAAAATCTCACCGTTTCCACCCAGTTAGTTGCCCACCGCCTACTTTCACGATGTCATCTTCTGAGATATTAAAAGGGCAAGAGAAGCATGAAGCCAATCTAAAGTATCCTCAAAGGCTTCGTAGGCTCCATATATTTCCAACAAATAAAGCTGAGGTAAATCACAACTTTATGTATATACTAGTCCATTGATCATTGTTACATTTAATGTTTTCATCGCTGTCTTTTCTGTAACGTATGTTAACTAACATGAAATTCGCTATTACTTGGTTTTATGTTACAAAGTTCACCTGTTTATATACTTATTATGAGGCACACACCTTTATGCTATGTTCTAGTCCATTGATCATTGTTACATTTAATGTTTTCCTTGCTGTAATTTTTGTAATGTATGTTAACTACATGAAATTCGCTATTACTTGGTTTTATGTTGCAAAGTTCACCTGTTTATATACTTATGAGCCCTAATCAGCTATCATTTTCTTACAGAATATGCAACCTGTAGACCGTTTTGTTGTTGAGGAATACATATTGGATGTGCTGCTTTTCTTCAATGGATGGTCAGTTACAATTTTTTCTCAGTTCTATTAGTGTGTTTGACACTTGTACAAAAGCTGCGATTGTTAGATGTCAGGCATCTGTTTGTTAACTTGTTCATGCATGACATTGCTGACACCATGTACTCATTGGATTTGCTTGTCAGTCCTTAATGTGAATAAATTTGGTGTTCTCAATCTTCGTAGTGCCGAGTCTTATGTTCTCTCCCTTGGTAAACAAAATCTGGTTGTATTTGGATGTGTTGCTTTTGTCTATCATCTCTTGTTAAGCTCTAGTATGCAGTGGAGGTGTTCTAACATCTGTTTTATTTTTGCTAGAACTAATCCTGTCTTATTACTTACAACACCTTGCTGTAAATTTCTCCCAACAGTGTGGCAACCACAGTTGTGACGAACAAGTTTGCCACACACGTGGCATCAAATAGGGGTAATAAAGTGTATCATGCCAAAGGTTCTGGAAAGAACTAAGCACAATCCTAACAATGTCGAAGTTCCTAACTCAACAACAAACTACAACAACAAAGCCTTTCAGTCTCAAACAAGTTGGGGTAGGCTAGAGTTGAAACCCATAATATATCGAAACCAAGTCATGGTTCTGGCACGTGGATAGCTAACTTCCACACACCCCTGCCCATGGCTAAATCTTTGGTGAAGTTGCCTAACTCAAGTGTGACAATTTTACTTTGCTGCTAGCATGCGAAAATATCATTTTAAAGACAATAATTAGGGTTGACAACTTTTCTCATGCCCATCATGGGAAAATTTATTGAATTTTGTGTTAATATTTACCTGCTGAATTGTATTATTTTGGTTTTCTTACTAATTCTATCATGGTTATATTTTTCTTTGAAAGACAGTCGCAAAGAATGTGCGTTTTATCTGGTCAGCCTTCCTGTGTCTTTTCGGTATGAATACCTGATGGCTGAGACCATATTTTCACAGGTATTTCTGAACCATCTTTATTACGTGTGGTTTATACTATTATTACTAGTTTCTGCATGTCTGCCTTCATGTTAAGTGAACTGTATCTTTAGTTGTTGCAGAAGTGAATCTTCATGTTCCACTCTAAATTTCTTGTATGGCAATGATTTAAGTTAACCACAATGAAATGGGTAGTAAACCTTGCTTTTCTTGGTGCATGTGTTGAGTTTCGCCCAAGCATTTCCAATGGATCTGCTGAATATGACCGATTGTTGGGTGTGCTGATCTGAGCTAATTGTGGATTAGTTTGGAGATATTATTGTAGTAGTAACACATAGTTTATATTGAGTAAGGTTTGAAAAATTACGTCCAGCTGACCAACATGAATAAGTTAACCTAAGTTTGCAAATTTTGTTCAAGATCCAATATTTGTGTCTAGCTTTCTACTTTCCCAATATATATTTCCCTTTATAGAGTATATGAATTTTTATGATCTTATACAACTGTGGCTCAACGAACTGACCTTGTCATACAAAAATGATCCTACCTAAGATCATTATCTTGATAACATTGTTTAACTATCCGTGGTATTCTGAAATATAATGATGATAAACCTAGAAAAGCTGGCTGGAAAACTTCAACCTGCTATGAGTATCTCTGAACAAGTGTATTACTTCCGTGCAATAGTTTCAGCAGAGTTTAATGTACATGTGTTAATAAAAAAGGACAAAAGTACTCATTTAGGTACTAAAGTTAAACCCTTGAGTGTTCCTTCCGAATAGTTGCCAGTTTGCCATTTCTGTCTTCATATTGATCTACTAATATTTTGGGGGCAATTATACATGTATTTCACAATATTTGAAAAAGGAGACGTCAAATTTTATTTTTTTAGTATTTTGAGGGCCGACATGAATTTGGTTATTAATAAATCCAAATTGTGACTCTTCAGGCTGTTTTCTATTTAGTAGCTGAATTTGAAAATTCCTTGGAATACTGTCTTGATTGGTAGCGTGCCAACTATTTCTGCATTCGATCTGAGGTGTTGGTTCTGGGCTTTATGATACCAAGTTGTATCCTGGTTCTGATGGATTATAGACACTAACAGTCTTAACAGTTAACACTATATTTTTATAAAGATATAGTTAGGATACCTAGTGCAATATTTATGCATGCATTTTGAGGTTCTCCATTGTCCATTATAGCGAGTATACTTGTCAAATAAAAATGAATCTTTTCTTATGACATATTGATATTCTGCAGCTACTATTGCTGCCGAATCCACCTTTCAGGCCAATCTACTATACGTTGGTTATCATCGATCTTTGCAAGGTAGTTCTTCTTTAATGCTTTGAGACTGTTTAGCTGATATTTTGTGTAGTGATGAGACCAGTATGTAATGCGAGATTTAAGAATACATCATTGTTATTTGTTAATGAGCACATCAGCAGACCTAAATATGCCTTGAGTTTTATTGTGGCCATGCAGATTTTGGTGCATGGGGTGACCAAAATTCTGTTACATAATTGTATGGTTATGATGAGCACAGTTGTGAAACCACAGTTCCTTTGTTTCGTCAATAGGACACTTATGATTTCATTCATAACATAGTTAAACATACTGTTTACCATTTGTGTTCGAAAGAATGATATTGTTATGATCTATCTGCATACCAGATTCCCATTCCATACTTGCTTATGTTTTCATCTATACCACTACACCTTCTATTTTTGGTAAACTATTGATGCCACAATTTCTGCCTGTGAAATGCGAATGTAGATCTGCTCTAGATCTTTGAACCATATAATCAACGTAGATGTGGATGTGAAGCGTAGCACCCTAAAATTGATAGGTTCAGTGTATTTACTTATTTGCAAGTAAGCTTCCACGAGCTAAGGTTATCACAAAGTAATCAATTTTCTGTATGGTTTCATAGCAAATCTGAGTCCTAGAAAAATAATTGAGCCGTCTATTAGTGAGTTGGCTACTTAAACAACATAAGCTTTGGATATGTCATATATAGGATGCATGTTACACTTTTCACGTCTGTCAACTCACCTGATTGCGACATTTACTAGTCTGTTAAGTTGATACCTGGACCATAAGGGTCATCACCACACATTGTTAGTATCCTCTCGCCCAAAGATCGGGACACCACTTGTTGCATCAACACCATACCATTACCAAGTTTTCTGGATGTCTTTGTTCAACATTTAGAGAATAGGCAACACATGTTCGTGTGCAACGTCCTGTAGAAACCGGCTGGTTACAGTTTTACGTTTTTTCCTTCCCATAAAAGAAAAATGTTTTACTTTCTTCCTCGAGGATGAGTGGACCGAGTCTAATTATCTTAACATATCTTCAGGCTTTGCCAGCTGCATTTCCATCTGTGGTGGTAGCAGCAGTACATGCTCTTTTTGACAGAATAAGTAACATGGATACAGAGTGCCGCACCAGACTTATCCTATGGTTTTCACATCATTTGTAAGTTCATTGCCATGTATTTGTTTTGTTCACGAGTGTTCCTGCTTTGGTTATTTGGCCTAGTATGAGTTCCTTGGAACCTCTTACTGCAGCCTATTGGCTATTGCTACTCTTCCTCTCGATGTTCAATACCCTGACGATGACCCACTTCTGCTACTGCTTAAAAAAATCCATAGAATGTTACATACAATGCTAGTATAGCTTTTAAGCCAATTGGTTTCAGAACATAATTTTTCTTTTCACAAGTTTGATCTCCTGTAGCACTGAAAACAAACTGCAGCCATGTACTGCTAAATCTTAATGACACTGTCTGCCCACGCAGGTCAAATTTTCAATTCATTTGGCCTTGGCAGGAGTGGGCCAATGTGAAGGGCCTACCAAAATGGGCTCCGCAACGTGTTTTTGTCCAAGAAGTACTAGAAAGGGAAATTCGGTTGTCCTATTTTGAGAAAATCAAGCAGGTTAGTGACAATATGAGACATTCCTTTTCGATAAGGAGGTTTTTTTTTTTACAATTTATTATTTTGTGTTAGATTTATGCCTTGCCACTTTGATTTGGTAAAAGGTCCTTTTTACTACCCCGAAGTATTACAGTTGATCGGATAACCCCCTGATCTATATTTTTGGTTCAGTTTACTCTCCTCGAATTTCAGTCCTGTTTCTTAACCTCTTACCCTAGTTTTAGACTCTTGTTTCACTGATGTGGAATGGTTCTGCCATGTGGCATCATACGTGAACAATGACATCATCAAAATCACACAAGATCCTGCCAATCTGCCAAGAAAATCTCACTGATTTTCTTCAACCTCTGTTCCTTCTGTCTTTATTTCTCACCCCTTCTGCCCATATCTTTCTGTTCTGTATGAAGCTCATCTGCTCCTCGCAGCCAAGAGTCGAAATGGCGGCATGTGCATCCACCAAGCAGCTACACCAAATCCATTGCCGTGGAACCAATGGTCTCGAGCACCATGTGCCGAAGTAGGGGGACAATAACTGCTCACTTATCAATAGTCGTGGTAGTTCCCTTTGTTTCCCGTCGTTCACTCTACACCCACCGTGATCCTGCCCAAGAGCTGCTTCACCCATTAGTAAAGAGGTGGGAAGTGAGCACGAGCGACGAGATCTGTGACTGGGAGGTGACTGCTGGCTGAGACGGGACGACTTGTTTGGCCGTGTCCAGAGTGGCCATTGAACTCTTTCCAACCAATAGTGTGCTTCTCGTTGCCTTTGCTCATATTGCATCCTCAAACTTCGTCACCCTCAATCATTTCCACAAAATTGTTCTCCCATCATGTTCATTACATCCGTATGACATATGAACCTGGCATGTGTATCATCTCCTTGACTTTATCAGTACCTAATTCACGTGCCTGGTTAAACTCAGTTGCCTGCCTGCTCACAGAAGAGCCTTGTTGCGTGTGCAACCACTACTTTAGCTTAACGGCATTTTCCTCGTTCCAGTTTAACAGCATCCATGGCCATGGCGTTCCTCCTTGTCTCTGTTTTCTGGAACGATGTCCCCATCCATGTATGCATTCTTTTTTGTCCACACCCCAGAGTCTTGTGCACTTATTGCCCACGTCAGCAGAACCACAATATGAAACCAGAGTAGGCGGTTTAGTAAATGGTAACTGAAACTTTGGGGGAGAAAACTGAACCAAAAAATAGATGGGGCAATACTTCAGGGTAGTAAAAAGGACTTTTTTTGCTTTATATTTCTATATCCTTCTACCCAATTGTTGTGTGGTTTGGAAATGGTTATTTAAATTGAATTTATTGCCTTTATTTTTTTGCAGAGTATTGAAGATGCTGCTGAGTTGGAAGGGTTGTTACCCCCAAAAGCTGGTCCTAATTTCAGATATCATACTGATGGAAGCAAAGAAAGTACTGAAGGCCACAGGCTATCCAAGGAACTTGTTAGCATGGTTAGAGGAAGGAAGACTACACGTGATATTATTTTGTGGGTTGAGGAACAAATAGTTCCTGCAAATGGGGCCAAATTCGCAGTTGATGTTGTTAGTCAGACACTTCTTGACATTGGTTCAAAAAGTTTCACCCATCTTATCACTGTTTTGGAGAGATATGGTCAAATAATTTCCAAACTATGCCCAGATGAGGAAATGCAGCTATTGTTGATGGATGAAGTCAGTGCTTACTGGAAGAACAGTACCCAGATGACTGCTATAGCTATTGATAGAATGATGGGTTATCGCTTAATTTCCAACTTGGCTATAGTCAAATGGGTTTTTTCTCCTGCTAATGTCGATCAATTTCATGTGTCGGATCGTCCATGGGAGGTACATTCTTATCCTCAAGATACCCCGCACGTTGCTGCTGGAATTTGTAGCAATCAATCTTTTTTGATTAATTTTTAGGAGGTCCGTAGAATCGCATTGGTATACTTGTAGGGGCTAACAACCTAAATTATACATTTTGTACAACTACCAAATATAAATTAAAGGTTGAAGAAAGTCCATAGGAACAGTAGGTAAATCATACCAAGAGAGCCATCTTGAATCATTTATAACCGCCCTTTAGTTTGGTACTGAGCAAGATTAACCCAGAAGAAATTAAAGGCTATGATAATCAGTGTGCAGCATTGTAACATAACAATGGCATGAAAATAAATCATAGACCAGAGCATCAGGAACACTAGTCTAGTGTCAAAAACGCTCTTATATTATGGGACGGAGGGAGTAGTCCAGTCAGTACGATGTAGCTAGCCACAGCGTCAGGAACACCATAAAGGAAATCTATGGAAAGTGAGAATATAAAAATGAACACACAAGCGCACTTGCCTCGGTGCTGATGAAAGGCAGCGGCGACCTCATGTAGTGCGGCAATCTTAATGGGTGTGTGAGAAAAAAATCCTCAGCGGTGGAGGACGCTGCAGCTTCGATCCTAGCCGTCCATGGATTTGGAGGAAGATGCCAACAACCATTTGCAACGGCGGCGGTAGAATTTTATGTAGGGTCTGGAGGAAGCAGTTTCACGTGGGGATTACAGATGGGAAGAGGAAGTGGAAGAGGAAGGGTAAAAGTGCAACCTTGTATTCAATCAAACACTAATTGATAAGACTGTCTAAACGGACGTACACCACTGATGATCTTCTCAGCAAAAAAATATGACGGGGAAGAGATTATGCGTGACATATGAATGGAATTCAACAGTTTCCTTTTTTTTAAGATTGCCTCCAGTAGTATCCTTCTAATAATGGGATGCATGTGGTTTGGAGTAATGGGCTGCGTGTGGTTACCAACTCGCTAGCAAAGGAATATTAAACACACATAATTAGAAGGGGCTACGCTCAGAAGATCATTTTTGTGGAACATGCCATTTTTTTGTGGGAAGGCTGTTGAGAGTCGTCGACGTGGCAGATTGCTGAGGTGGATAGGCTGCATGTGAAGAGAAATCATGTAGTGGGGGGCTCCTAGATATAGTAGATTTGTCTACTCTAGATTTGCATGTGTCTGGATGTTATATGCTCATGAAATTTACGGCACATACAAAGAGATTTTTGCCTTATGCATGCATGTTTGGTGTTATATTAATGCTATGTAGCCTTCTTCTGCCCAATGCAGCACATAATAATACTCCCTCCGTCCCAAAATATAAGATCATTTTTGACACTATGATTTTATATTTTGGGACGGAGGGAGTACTTGTTATGATTTTTTGTTCAATCTGTCTGATTGGCATGCCCTCTTAACAGATTCTTAGGAATACTGTTAGTAAGACATACAATCGAATCAGTGATCTTCGGAAGGAAATTCAGACACTGAGGAAAAGTATTCAAGTTGCTAAAGAGGCCAGTGCAAAAGCCATCAAAGAGTTGGAGGAGGCTAAATCAATACTTGAAATTGTAGAGGGCCAACCTGTGCCATCTGAAAGACCAGGCAGGCTGAGACGACTTCAAGGTTTTGCTGACAAAGCAAAAGAAGAGGAAGTAACTATTGAAGAATCGTTAGAGGCAAAGGAGGCTCTCCTTGCCCGGGGGCTTGAAGAAGGCAAAGTATGCTACTCTCTTATCTTTGCTTATCTTATTTCTGTAAACCCTTGCATGTCTGTTGATATACATATTTTGTGAACTTACGTTTTCAGTGGCACTTGCTTTTGCTATGACAGAGTTTTGAGCATCTATTCACATCAACTTACCATTATCTCGCCATTGGTTTTCCAGGAATTGCTTAGGTTATTATTCAAGAGCTTTGTTGATGTGCTTACTGAACGCCTGCCACCTGTTTCTGCTGATGGAGATGTTCCTAACCTACGTGCTGGAGATCCTAATGTAACATTTCCAGCCAGCGATCCTGAAGCGGCAACTATGGAGATAGACAATGAAAATGGAGCAGATAACAATAGGTGAGTCTAATACACAGTTTCCAGTACTTCTTTCAGAATGACTGCTTCTGGCAAGTTTGGATTTACATTTTGTAGAAACAGCCAGATTACCTTGTACTTTTGTGGATATTTATTTTGTGGTGGGGCTTGCTATGAATAATTAATTTGTATTTAACACAACACTCATTGAGAATCGAGTCTGAAATAATGCAACGGATATTGGTTCATAGATGAATCAAGACCTGCTCATTAATACAGTTATCGGCGTACAACCCAGTTTACTAGCCAGTGTGCAGTGATGCACATGCTGGTACGAGTTTTACGGGCTCTGCTAACTTCTTGTTATGTTTTGACAGTCAAGTGAATGGTGAAAATACGAAAGCTACTTATAGTATTGGAGAGCTTGAGCAATGGTGCCTATGCACATTGGGGTATCTAAAGTCATTTTCTCGACAGTATGCAACAGAGGTAATTGCTGGTGTTGGTTCTTGTTTGAGCTGATAAATTCATAATCACTGGTTATTGCAAGTGTCCATGGGCGCACACTGGTTGATTAGATAAAAAAAAATTATATGATATGTTGCAGATTTGGTCTCACATTGGCATGTTGGACGAGGAGGTTTTCGTTGGGAGTATTCACCCTCTCATCCGGAAAGCTGCATTCTCCGGTTTGTGCAGACAGATGAACTAGTGAAGGGTTGTAACTCAGCTTTGATTCCTGACCATCATGGTCTTGAAAACTACCTGTAAAGACAAGCTGTAACCACATTCTTGACTAATTCTGACATGTCGGCAACACTCGCACCCAAGAATTCCCCTGTTGGTAGTTATGTTGGTCAGTGTACGTGGAGCTATGCATTTTCATTTGTCTATGGTGACAGTTTGTGGGGAGTGTATTTAGCTTTTTTGTGAACTCTCCTGCTCGAAACTTGAAAAGGTGCTTGATAGTTGAGCGCCATTGGCGGTGCCTTTAGACTGAACATGTGGAGCGCCTAGAAAGTTGGACTGTACATAGACCTGAAAATGGGTTTGGTTTCAAATGGTAGTTATTGGATATATTGCTAAAATATAGAATAGGGGAGATATTTTAGGTCAATTCGTTTGATTAGGATCACTTGCCCCCCACCCCCCTACCCTATTGAGTTGGCCTCTTCAAAGCGGCGTTCCTGCTTCATGGGTCGGTGGCGCATAGCTCTCATGAGCGCAATAGCTTGCCGGCAAGTAGCACCCGCTTGTAGCAGCCATGCCGTCGGCTCATAGCAAAACGGCGGTGAGTTTGCAGTGATTGTGCATGCGTGAATCCTACAAGAAGCTGCGGTCGGCCAACTTGTAACACCACTCCAGCGTTGATCCTTGGTTTGGCTTGCAGTGTACATGCAACATGGTTACACCGTCTACGGTGGCGAACAAACAAACCGGGTCCCGTCGGACCTTACTGAGGTCGCATTGCAACACCAATGGGGCGCTTGTAGCAAGCTCATGTGTGAAATGGCGGGCTGACTTGCAGCACCGACCGTAGTCTTCACAGCAGTGGCGTGGAAACTCCTCGGCCGATGGTGGGAGAAGGAAGGAGGCTCTCTGTAGCACCGGCGCATGCCCACGGTGGTTGGTCTGCAACAACAACTGTTGTCCTTGCAACAATGCTGTGGTGAGCTTTGCGGCCAGTTGTCGGTGTACTAAAGTTGGGTCCTTTAGTACCCCATACTTGTGCACGGACGGTTGCAGCCATACCAGTGGCAAGGCCTGCCGGGGAATAGCTGGAAACAAATACAAGATTATCAAGAAGGCACTCAAGCTGATGATCAAAAGACAGAAGACCGAAGGCTGGCTTCCCGGCAAGATCTTGCCGGGAAGGCTCGCAAGGACCCGGCAAGGACTCGCACCCGGCAAGATCCCTCCGCCCTGCCACCGCTCCAGCGCAGCGACCAGCCTGTCGTTTAGGGCTTGTCCTCCTGGGTGCGTGTCATAGCACTAGCGGTGAATGGGATTAAGCGGTGCTGATGGGACGGGCTCTTTTTCCGTCTCCAAGAAAGTAAGGGACACCTAAGTAGAGCATTTAATGCGCTTGTCCTAAGTTGTCAGGGATAAGCATGTTAACACTGTAGCAACTTTACACCTCTTGTACTTACTGTTCGCCACTGTTGGTGACCCCTTAGACGTATAAAAGGAGGCCCAAGGCGAAGCTACAGGGGAGGAGGACCTTCTGGCCCATTCTGCATGCGTAGCTGCTTCTTGAACGCACTATTCATCGCAAGCGCTCCGTGTACTTGAGCTTAAGAACACCCACAATAAACAAAGGCAGGAGTAGGGTTTTACGCTTCTCAGCGGCCCGAACCTGGGTAAAGATCCCCGCGTTGATCGTTGGATCCGCTCTTTGTGCAAATCTTTTCCCTAGCCGAACCGTAAAAGGGATCCACGCGATCCCATAGGTGTCGTACGCCGACATCTTTGGCGCGCCAGGTAGGGGAAAGGATTGCGCGAACCCGATTTAGCGGTCAGCGCGCCAGTTCTTGATCACTTTCATCGCCATGGCTCCCAAGAAGAAGGGTGCGACGGCGGTTGATCCATCTGCGTCCGACCTGCCCGTACCCTCACAGACGGGCGACGGCGTGGGCGCTGGTGGAGGAGGTGGAGGTCTCGAGCCTCCACGACGTTCTGGCGACCAGAGCCAGGCGAGCGGCGTCGTTCGCAACGGCGATGCCAGGTCTAAGGACGAAGCCGTGCTACCTACGGGTGGCGCAACAAACTCCAAGGACGAGACGACGCCTTCCAAGACACCCACGCTGGCGCATGCGCCGCGGCCTTCTCAGGTCGTGCGCAACGTGCAGCGCCGCGACGTTGGTGGTTCCAGGCGCCCCCATGGAAAAACCCCTGCGCATCACTCCCAAGATGCACGGGGCCAGCATGCGCGCCAACATGCCGGTGGAAGCAGGGCGCGATCGCAAGACCGTGATGGAGCTCCTTCTAACACAGTTAGGAGTCAGAGCACCTCACGTTCTTCGCACCATTCGCCGCCGCCTACACCGGCAGAAGCGTTGGCACGAGCTCAGCTGCTCCTAGATTTCCCTCCCGCTGCGGAGAAGCTAGATGAATGGAGATCTTCTATTCAGAGCCTCATCGGCTTGGCTAATGACGACAGGCCGCAGCAGGCGGGGCCTTCGCGGCGGCAGTTCACCGAGCCGGTGCGTGCTGATGACGAAAAGACCGGAGGCGGTACGACTACGATGCGCTCCCCTCCGCTACGACAACATCGGTCGCTAACTCGGCGGACTGACGCCTGTGATGATGGTTCCACGGCGTCGTCTGATCCGCGGGTTCGCCGCGATCAACGTCAAGTTCTCCGGGAACGGAATCAAGAAGACGCTCGAACTACCATCGAGCGGCGGCGGGAAGCGCGCCGTCAATCTGACAGGCGCGCGGGACCCACTGTAGACGAGCCTGCGCCGGGGTATTCTGGTAGCTTGCCTTACGAGGTGGGTTGTCCAGCTTTTACTCGTGAGCTGCGGCGAGTCCAGTGGCCCAATTCCCGAACGTTCAAGCCGGAGGTGCCGGAGAAATACGACGGAAGACTCACCCGTCAGAGTTCCTGAGCGTCTACACCATTGCGGTGCAGGCTGCCGGAGCTCGAGACGACAAGATATTCGCCAACTACTTCCCGTTGGTGCTTAAGCCCAACGTCAGGTCGTGGTTGATGCATTTGCCGGAGAATTCCATTTCCTCCTGGGCGGATTTGTGTCATGAGTTTGTTGGCGCCTTTACTGGAGGCCACCAGGCCCCTGGCCAGGAAAGCGATTTACATCTCATCCCCCAGAAAGAGGGCGAAACCTTACACAAGTACATACAGAGATTCATCCGTATACATCACAACACCCCAGACGTTCATCCTGCCGCTGTTATTAGCGCGTTTCATCAGAACGTGCGCAACCGCAAGATGCGGGAAGAGCTGGCGATGAACAAAGTCAGGGATGTCGCCGAGCTCTATGCTCTGGCTGACAGATGTGCTCGGGCCGAGAAGGGGAGGAGATTCCCCGGCGAGGATCCTGGCGCGGAAATCGACTCTGAAGGCGAAGATGCCACCACCTCGGCGAAGAAAGGCCGACGGCGTAACAGGAAGCACAAGGGCAAGGCCGTGCTTGCCGTCGAGGGATCCGGCAACCCCAGTACCGCCAAAAAGGTTAAGGCTGATGGCCCCGGCAAGGAGGTTGCCGGGTGTGCCGCATGTCAGGCCTTGGTGGCTGCCGACAAGCCGGAGGGCTCCGACAAGCAGTACTGCAAGATCCATCGCACCAAGGGTCACGATCTCCAAAACTGCCGGCAAGTTGAGCAGCTTGTCGAGAAGCAGAAAGCCGAGTATGAGAGATGAAACAAGGAGAAGGCCCAGGATGGTGCTGAGGGGTCTGGCAAGAAACGCGGTGGCCGAGGAGGTCGCCGCGGCAAGGCCAAGCAACAAAAGGAGAGGCCCGCTCGAGGCCGCGACAAGGAGCAGGGGGGTGACGATGATGACGAAGAGGGCGACGAGTCCAGCGAGCACGAGTTCCAGAAAGCTACAGAAGCCATGTGCGTTGACGGAGGCGCCTCGTTGCATTCCTCTCACCGCCGACTTAAACAATGGGCGTGCGAGATTAATGCAACAGAGCCGTCGGTCGATGCCCGGAAACCATTGAAATGGTCCAACACGCCTATCATTTTTGACGCCGAGGACCACCCTGATCGCACAACTGCGGTCGGGTGTTTGCCATTGTTGGTTTCACCAACGATCCGCAACCTCAAGGTGACAAAGATGTTAGTTGACGGTGGGGCCGGTTTGAACTTGATCTCGCCTGATGTGATCAAGAAATTGCAAATTCCCGACGAAGATCTCGAGGAAACAGGCACGTTCCAAGGGATCAATCCGGGAAGGAGCCAGCCGAAGGGCAAGATCACACTGCCAGTGACGTTTGGTAGTGAGCTCAACTTCAGAACAGAAAAGATCGTCTTCGACGTCGCCAAGATTCCATTACCATATAATGGGATTCTTGGTCGCCCGACGCTGGCCAAGTTTATGGCGGCATCACACTACGCCTATAATACATTGAAGATGCCCGGGCCGATGAGCGTCATCACTATCAACTCCGACAAGAAGGATGCGCTTATCTGCACCGACCAACTCTACCGGGAGGCAGTCGCAGCACCTGCCGCCAAGGCACCTGCTCCTGCCGCCGAAGCTCCCGGAGGGAAGAAGACCGGCAAGACCTCTAGCACACACTCCCGCAAGCGCACCTCCTCGGAGTGCTGCGCTCCCGTTGAGGATGTACCGGAGAGCTCCACCGGCAAGAGCAAGAAATCCAAGGCAGCTCCACCAGCAACTAAGAAGGTGCCCGCCAAGGAGGATGGTACGGGAGGAACTTTCACCGTGAGTTCCACCCTTGATGACAAATAGGAAAGCGCGCTCATTGCCTTCCTGCGGGTGAATATCGATGTGTTTGCATGGCAACCATTTGATATCCCCGGTGTTCCCAGGAAGGTAATCGAGCACCACCTTGCTGTCTGTCCTCATGCGCGGCCCGTCAAGCAGAAAGTTAGGAAGCAAGCTTTGGAGCGGCAAGAATTTATTGCCGAAGAAATCAGGAAGCTGGAAGCGGCAGGTTTAGTCAGGGGAGTGCTCCATCCAACATGGTTGGCCAATCCAGTTGTAGTGCGCAAGGCGAATGGAAAATGGAGGCTATGTATCGACTATACATATATCAATAAAGCCTGTCCAAAAGATCCTTTTCCCTTGCCGCGCATCGACCAGATTGTGGACTCCACTGCTGGCTGCGATTTGCTGTCGTTTCTTGATGCTTATTCAGGGTATCATCAGATTTTTATGTCAAAGGAAGACGAAGAGAAAACCGCATTTATCACCCCATGTGGCACGTATTGCTTTACACGCATGCCTTTCGGGTTGAAAAGTGCTGGTTCAACGTTTGCAAGAGCGGTCCAGATCGGTTTTGAGCCCCAGCTACATAGGAATATGGAAGCTTATATGGATGACATAGTGGTTAAAACCAAGGACAAGGCAACGCTCACACAAGATTTAGAAGAGACATTTGCAAATCTGCGCAGGATCAATCTGAAGCTCAATCCTGAGAAGTGTGTGTTTGGCGTTCCATCCGGCAAGCTTCTCGGGTTCTTTGTGTCTCAGTGTGGAATCGAAGCAAATCCCGACAAGATCAAGGCAATTGAGCAGATTGAAGCACCGAGGCGTGTCAAAGATGTGCGTCGACTTGCCGGCTGCGTTGCTGCTCTGAGCAGGTTCATCTCCAAGTCTGCTGAGCGCGCCCTGCCTTTTTTCAAAATCTTGAAGAAGGCAGGTCTAATGAAATGGACTCCGGAAGCGGAGGCAGCGCTGCAGGACTTGAAGAAGTACCTCTCCTCTCCGCCAACACTTGTCGTGCCTAAACCACAAGAGCCGTTGCTGCTATATCTAGCGGCGACGAATCAAGTGGTTAGTGCCGCGTTAGTGGAGCAGAGAGAAGCCGACGAAGAAGCAGCGCCAGCGACAAGCCCGTCAAGCGACAAGCCGGAATCCTCCCCGACAGAGTCTGGTGCCGACAAGAGTCAAATGAAGCAACGCAGAAGAAGAAGATGGTGTAGCACCCGGTCTATTTTGTCAACTCCCTGTTGCAGGGGGCTAGGTCAAGATATTCTGGCGTGCAGAAGCTGCTCTTCGGCCTTCTTATGGCCTCAAGGAAGCTGCGCCATTATTTTCAGGCACATGAAATCACCGTCGTCACTCGCTTCCCGTTGCAGCGGATTTTATGAAATCCAGATGCGACTGGCAGAATTGTGGAGTGGGCATTGGAACTGTCAAGTTTTGGTCTCAAATTTGAAAGCACTTCAACTATTCAGAGCAGAGCTTTGGCAGAGTTCATTGCAGAATGGACACCAACGCCAGACGAAGAAATTCAAGAGACAACCATCCCCGGCAAGGAAACAGATCGAGAATGGATTATGTACTTTGACGGAGCTTTCTCGCTGCAAGGCGCCGGTGCTGGCGTGCTGCTTGTCGCACCCACCGGAGAGCACCTCAAGTATGTAATTCAGATGCACTTTCCCCGGGAGAGATCAACAAATAACACTGCAGAATATGAAGGGCTGCTTGCCGGTCTCAGGATCGTGGCGGACCTTGGAATTAATAAGCTCATCGTCAGAGGTGACTCCCAGCTTGTCGTCAGGCAAGTTAACAAAGACTATCAGAGCCTGTTGATGGAAGCATATGTAGATGAAGTGAGAAAGCTGGAGGAGCGTTTTGACAGGTTGCAAACAGAGCATGTTCCTCGTGCGGAGAACAGCATCACTTACGACCTGTCAAAGCGTGCTGCCCTCAAGTTACCTGTGGAACCAGGAACTTTTGTGCTCCGCTTGACTCAGCCATCCGTAACACCATCAACGAGGCAAGACAAAAGAAGGAAATTGAGTTCCGGCCAGTACTTTCCTGCAGGGCTCCCAGAAGCCGCCGGCAAGGAAATTGCCGGGAACGACACGGTTGCCGGTGAGCAGCAACTTCGCGCAGAACCTCAGGTTCTTGCCGCAGAAGCAAGCGCTCCCGCGGCCGAAGATATGCCTTTGGTCCTTGTTGTCGAGCCGCAGGCTCCAACATGGGCACAACACATTGTCCATGTCCTTCAAACAGGAGAACTCCCTGAAGAACAGGAAGAAGCGGAGAAAGTAGCCCGTCAGTCTAGTATGTACCAGTTCGTTGACGACGTCCTGTACAGAAAGAGACTGAACGGTGTGAAATTGAAGTGTATTCCTCGGGAGGATGGACTGGAGCTGTTGGCAGAGATACATGGAGGCATATGTGGCTCCCACATAGGCTCAAGAGCTCTTGTCGGCAAGGCATTCCGGCAAGGTTTCTTCTGGCCCACTGCTCTCCAGGATGCAACTGCACTAGTAACCAAGTGTGAAGCGTGCCAGTTCCATTCAAAGCAATTGCATCAGCCAGCTCAAGCTCTTCAGACAATCCCTCTTTCCTGGCCATTTTCGGTCTGGGGGCTCGACATATTGGGCCCTTTTCCCCGCGCTGCCGGGGGCTTCGAATACATGTACGTTGCTATCGACAAGTTCACGAAGTGGCCGGAAGTGGAAGCAGTGAGAAAGGTGAGAGCACAATCAGCCGTCAAGTTCTTCAAGGGAATAGTGTGCCATTTTGGTGTGCCAAACAGGATCATCACCGACAACGGCACGCAGTTCACGAGCCGCATCTTCATGCAGTACGTCCAAGACCTTGGCGGCAAAATCTGTTTTGCTTCTGTTGCTCACCCGAGAAGCAACGGCCAAGCGGAGAGGGCAAATGCTGAAGTGTTGCGAGGTCTCAGAACAAGGACTTTCGACAAGCTGCGCAAGTGCGGAAGACGCTGGATTGATGAGCTGCCGGCGGTTCTTTGGTCAATCAGAACGACACCAAATCGAGCTACTGGCCAGTCACCCTTCTCCCTAGTCTACGGGGCAGAAGCAGTTCTCCCCACGGAACTCATATACGGGTCACCTCGAGTACTCGCTTATGATGAGCTTGAGCAAGAGCAGCTACGCCAAGATGACGCCACGCTCCTTGAGGAAGATCGTCTTCGGGCTGCTGTGTGAGCTGCACGCTACCAGCAAGCCTTGCGCCACTATCATAGCCGCAAGGTTCATGCCCGAAGCCTTGAGGAAGGCGACCTTGTTCTTCGGCACGTTCAGTCGGCCAAGAATTCCAACAAGTTGACGCCGAAGTGGGAAGGCCCTTATCGGGTAGTACGAGTCACCAGGCCCGGCGCAGTCCGCCTGGAGACCGAAGATGGCATTCTAGTGAGCAATTCCTGGAATATCGAACACCTTCGTAAGTTCTACCCATAAGGCACGGTTGCCGGGTCTCCCGACAACCACCTTTTGTACAAGTTTTGCCGGCAAGGCATGTGATCCTTTGTACAAAGCCAGGCGCAAACCCTGTGCATAGTTGAATAAACTTAAGCATTTTACAATTCTTGTCGATTTTCATGTCAATCTATATGCATGCTTGTCTGAGATATTGTATTACGACTGCTTCGGTAAGCACTAATGAACCGCCAAGGTTCCATATCTCTATTTTCTCTTCTTTCTTTTTCTAAAAGGATAGAAGGTTTCCTCGCGTGCAAGTTTGCCGGGGGGGAATGATGGTATGGACACCAACATGCGACGTTCAAGTTAACATACTACAATAAGGAGTACAACAACGAAAAGCTAAGTTGCAAAACTCTTAAGCAAATTTCCATTGTAGACCTATTTTTCCTTGAATGATGTCGGCTTTTGTATGGAAAACCTGCACGCGAAGGAACCTTGTGGTGATTGGTTGCGCCCTTACCTTGTGTCGAGTCCGCTCAACAACTTAAGTGGCTGCACTGAAAACGTCAAGGTATCTTGTCGGCAGCGACACCTCCAGCAGGCTGCTAAGGATCCGTTCCTCAAAGCGCTCGCGGCAAGGGTGTGCGCACCGGCAAGATCCCGATAAGCGTAGGGTATGAACCATACAGAAAGGAATCAGACAAGGGAAATAGCATGCATTCATTCAAAACATAGCAAGTTATATTACATTGACGGTCGCCGCAATTCTAACATTAAGATAAAAACTGTCTTTGGCATGGAATGGTGGCGATAAAATGAAGCAAAGTGGCTAGTCCCTGCGCTGGCCTTCGACCCTCTTGACTTGGCTCACTCTGTCAACGATGGGCGCGACAAGCTCTTCGAGTGCCTTGAGGTCTACATCCTTCGGCAAGCTAGCAAGAACATTGGTGAGGTTGATGCCAGGGGTTCTTATGCACCACTTTGACGAGTACCTTGCGGAGGACGGCCCGGCAGAGCTTGCGGGATTCGTTGGCCAGATGGGTTTCTCGGTTAGACTGGAGCAGCTTGAGGGCGTCAACGATGCTCTCGAAGAACATGGTCAGCTTGGCGCTCGAAGACACCCTATCGTCAGAAGAATAGTTGAAGTCTTGCAGGCCCATGGTGGACAGCTCTGCGGCAAGCCTTTCCGCGACGTCGACAAGGCGCTCAGTCCAGATCTTCACGCCTTTCTCAAAATCATTATAAGTGGCGGCGGCGCTGTTGAGCAGGCTCTTCTCACTCTGGAGGTCTTTGATCAAAGCCCTCTCGCGAGCCTTGCCACTCTCAAGGGACTCCTCCAGCGTCGCCAGCTTCAGTTTCAAATCAGCGATGGATTCATTGGCTGAGGTGAGCTCCTTGGTCTTGTCGGACATAGCGGCTTGCATCTCCGCCAGGCTGAAGAGAGTCTTCTCTTTGTCGGCTTTGAGCGTTGAGATCTCCTTGCCATGGCCCTCAAGATCTGCTTCCAGCCTCTTCACTTGATCGCCCAGCTCGTTCTTGGCGGCCTCTGCGGCTTCGGCAGCATCGATGGCTCCCTTTAACTTGCCGGCGTGATCTATGGCCATAGCTTCGAGTGTTTCCTTGTGTCTCTGCTCCAGCTCCTGGGTTCGCCGCGCGACAAGCTTCTCGATCTCTTCGTCCTTGCTGCGGAGCTTGGCGGCAAGCGCCTCCTTGCGAGCGGCAAGGTCCTCTTCATGAGCATCGAGCCCGATGCGGCGTTCCGTTAAGCGAGCTTCCTCTGCAGCAGCCTGCTGCGCAGCCTCCTCCTGTGCCCTCTCGGCGTCGGACTGCTTTAAGAGGAACTCATTCCAACTCTGATTCAACTGCTCCCGACCAGCCGTCAGCTCCTGGAAGGCCTCGGTGTACCAGACTTGCGTCTCCTCGACGCGCTTCTGGAAATCTGCTTCTGCTGTTTCAACAACTGCCGCCCTGGAGTCCAACCTCTCCTTTCGGGTGCGGTGAAGCACCTAAAGTTTTTGATAGTTGTCGCTCATGGCTTGGAGGAGCTGTTCTTCCCTGGACCCACTGCTGCTAGCGTGTGGCTCATCAACGATTTTGAGTCCAGCGGCGGCGATGACGTCTTCGTCAAAGATTTCTCCTTCGGTTGGCACTCCGATGCTTGCCGTCCCTGGTATGCTGACAAACAGGTTGTCGCCAACCTTAAGGTATCTTCTTGACGGGGGGGCGTCGGACGTTGACGGTTGATCCTCGACAACCGCCTCGCCGGCAACTGGGGGCTCTGTGACCGGTGTAGCGCCAGGCGCTCCTGCGGCAGGAATGCCGTCAGTATGGTCGCCGGTCTCCTTGCCGGCCCCCTCCGCAGATCCCTTGGTGGCTTCCTCCTGTGCAGCCTTGGCGGTTTCGTTAGCCGCGGCTCTGTCGGCCTTGGCGGCAACATCCTTGGCGGTCTCTTCAATGACAACGTCGACGTCCATCTGTTCCACCGAAGGGAGATCTGAAGACCAGGAAAGGAAACAAGATGAGACCGAGGTTGAAGTTCAAGAAGACAAAAATAAAGAAAGAATGACAAGTATGCCAAGGCAAACAGTTTACCTGTGTCGAGCTGTTGAGAGGTGGTTTCTCCTTTCCCGGCAACATTGGTTGCCGACGTAGGATTGCCAATGCCCATGCTTGCCGGCTCCTCTTCAACACGAATGAGCTCGCCAGTGGAAGCCCTTGCCGAAGGTACATCTCTGGGCGGCGTGGTTGACGGAGGCAGCACGTCAGGGGCGGCCTCCGATGGCTCTCCTTGTTGCCGTTCTTCTCCTACAAGCCCGGTGATGTCAATAGCGAAGATATTCTCCCCAACGCTCGCCAACGGAAAATGAGTAGTGGGCTCATGCTGGGGGCTGGGTTGGAGGCTGCGTTGAGGGCTGGGCTCTGGGCTGATGACGATGGACTCTGGCGCACCTACAGTGCTTGCCGGAGGCTCATCACCCGTTGAAGTCTTCGCCTTCTTCGCCATCCTTTGCGCCAACGTTTCCGTATCTCTGTGGGGACAGGCCAAAGCAAAACAAATAAGTTAAGCAAGACCAGGAATTCAGAAGTTGAAAGATGCGGCAAGGACCCTTACTCATCTCTTTCCGGACTAAAAGAGGAGAGGTCGAAGTCAACCTCCTCTACGATGTCCGTGCGAGGGGGTGGAGAAGGGGTCCTGGGACGCTTGGCTGCGGCAGAAGCAGTAGATTGAGATGATCCTGCTGCTCCAGCTGTTGGTGCCGTCGTATGAGACGCCCCCGCCGCTCCAGTTTTGCCGCGGTCGTGCGTCTCGTACGTCGCGCGGGTTGCTGTTAGGCTCCTTGCCGCTGCGCAGCCTTGCCGGCCGCTTCCTTGCTGGGAACTTCACCACTCGAGGGAGGCTGATGTGCTGAGACGCCAGAGACGACTTTCCGAAGAACACGTTTCTTCTTCTCTAGAGCTGGGGGCTCCTCGTGCAGCTGCTCCTCGGCTGTGTCTTCGACAGAAGAGCTCCCGGCAACCATGCCGCTCTGCTCCCCGACAACTTCACCTTGCTCGGCAAGGGTCTCCTCTAACATTATCTCTCCTTCGCTGGCTTCCTCTTCCGCGAAGCCAAAGCTGCCGGCCTCCGCGGCTAGGTTCACCTCTTCCGCCTTGCTGGCGATGTAGGCCACTTCTTCATCAGTGGTGGGGCGGATGAGGGTTGGCTCTTCCCGGATGGCTTTCTCCGACAAGTTATCAAAGAACTCCTGTGCGTGCTCCGAGGATGGCTCTTCCCAAGTTCCGTCAGGGCCATGAGCATTACACACCGGCATCATGGCGATGATTGAGCTCAAGGCAGAGTTGTTGCACAGGTTAATTACGCTAGCCGGCAACTTATATTTCCCGTTAGGCCTGAACAATTTGTGGCAGAGAGCTGTGTGCTGCAGGACTGTCAAGTTGTTGTTCAGACCAGGGCGCAACCTCATGATATCTGCTGCATTCTTGAACTCCCAGGCCGGCCTCCCTTTGTTCTGCAGAGGGGCGATGCGACGGCGGAGGAAATCAGCACCAACCATTTCTATTGTGAGCCCGGCAACCTTGAGACGGTGGATCCTGGTAACTGCGATTACGAGCTTCTCATCCTGAGGATCGAGAGCGCTCCAGTCCTTGCCGCGGACCACTTTCGTTTGTCGGGGCGAACAGAACGGCTGAGGATCTTTCTCCTTAATCCAGCACCACTCAGACCGCCATTCATCCCACTTCTTACGGTAGAGACCGTCTGGATATATCTCTTTATTCCATGCCCTTGAAATCCAGGTGATAGAACCAGAAAGGGCGTCTCCCGTTTCGATACGGGGAATGCAATAGTGGCGGAAGAGGGCTGTGCTGGGGACTACTCCGGCGAAATTCTCACAGAGATGGGCAAAGACCGAACATGCATGTCACGGCATTCGGCGTAAAATCCAAGAGGCGGAAGCCGTATGTGTACATGATGTCGATGAAGAAATCAGAAAACGGGGGGCAGAGCCCGCAGTAAAAGTAAGCGACAAAGAAGGGGAATTTATCTGGACCGCCCTTGACGGAAGCTGGGAGCACGCGAGTAGCAGGGTGAGCCTTCGTCTCCTTCCCCCACATACACATGTACCGCTCAACCAGGGCGCGCATGTCGAGCGTCGGGGCGAAGACGGCGTTTTCCTTCCGCATCTCCACCAGCTCGATCTTCTCCGTCTCTGCATCCGAGTCAACGGCTTTCGCCGCTTTGCCCTTGCTTGCTTTGGGCGGCATGGCGACTGTGGAAGCGGGGGCCGAGGATGATGAGGGCGTGGGGATGGCGGATGGAGGCTCTGCTTCAAGCTCAAGGAAGAAGGCGATGGTGGTCTCCAGATTGGAAATGACGAGAGGTAAATGAGCAGCGCCTCTGAGGATTCCCTTTTATGGGGAAGGAGCGGAGGCTGCCTCTTTACTAATCAATATGAATGCATTTTTACGGGCGCACTGTTACTGCGGCCGTTCCGCGCTCGTACCCCACGTCCCGCATTTAACGCGCGTCGTGGGGGGGGGGGGGGGCGCGGTAAATAAGAAGATTGCGACAGTTAACTCCTGCCATGCGTGCCCGTGCACTGTTTGGGCCTAGCCCAACAACGCCTCGCACCCGTGTATGGCCTAGGCCCGAGGGCTCCTATCGGTGTACTAAAGTTGGGTCCTTTAGTACCCCATACTTGTGCACGGACGGTTGCAGCCATACCAGCGGCAAGGCCTGCCGGGGAATAGCTGGAAACAAATACAAGATTATCAAGAAGGCACTCAAGCTAATGATCAAAAGACAGAAGACCGAAGGCTGGCTTCCCGGCAAGATCTTGCCGGGAAGGCTCGCAAGGACCCGGCAAGGACTCGCACCTGGCAAGATCCCTCCGCCCTACCACCGCTCCAGCGCAGCGACCAGCCTGTCGTTTAGGGCTTGTCCTCCTGGGTGCGTGTCATGGCACTAGCGGTGAATGGGATTAAGCGGTGCTGATGGGACGGGCTCTTTTTCCGTCCCCAAGAAAGTAAGGGACACCTAAGTAGAGCATTTAATGCGCTTGTCCTAAGTTGTCAAGGATAAGCATGTTAACACTGTAGCAACTTTACACCTCTTGTACTTACTGTTCGCCACTGTTGGTGACCCCTTAGACGTATAAAAGGAGGCCCAAGGCGAAGCTACAGGGGAGGAGGACCTTCTGACCCATTCTGCATGCGTAGCTGCTTCTTGAACGTACTGTTCATCGCAAGCGCTCCGTGTACTTGAGCTTAAGAACACCCACAATAAACAAAGGCAGGAGTAGGGTTTTACGCTTCTCAGCGGCCCGAACCTGGGTAAAGATCCCCGCGTTGATCGTTGGATCCGCTCTTTGTGCAAATCTTTTCCCTAGCCGAACCGTAAAAGGGATCCACGCGATCCCATAGGTGTCGTACGCCGACACCAGTGTTGGGAGAGAAGGGAAGTAGAGGAGGACATGTGGTGCGCACATGCGAGAGAGAGGTGAGAGCGAGGGGATCGAATGAGGGAGAAGACGACCTGATCCGTCCAGATATTTTGGGAAGAAGATGAGTGGAAAGCGACATGCATGGGCCCACGACACGTGTCGTGGAACGGAAGTGACCGAGTTCTGTTGCATGTAAATGTAAAACGGGAGAGAATGAACAGTAGTGGAACTGTGTGTTTTCTATTGATGATGAAGTTACATTATATATGCCCCAGAAGGGACACGATGACTATAGGGAGACGCTATGAGAGGATGCATCGGTTTTGTGTGTGTGTGTGTGTGTGTGTGTGTGATCTTCAGGGAAATAACCGCATGTCCCCCCCTTAATAAAACATGCTTAATTAAGTTGTAACATCCCCTAATCTATGCTTGTCCGTATAGAATCATCATCTGAATATAGACTCCTTGAAAAACCCTGTGGCATAAATGTGAGGAGAGTAGTGTTTGATGTGTTGCCAATACTCCTGCAAACCCAGTGAAGAAATAAAGAGAAAATGATGCAACATATAATAGTTATTGTCTCCTTTAATTCAATATGTGAAAACCATATAACTTAAGGGGCAACAAATATGTCGAATATACTTTCTTAAAACCGCCGGTGAGGAAAACATAAAATATGACATATGATCTCCTGTTGATATTACCTCATTAAAAAACCTTTATGAGAACCTATAAAGTAAACTCATGAAGGGAAAAAGAGTATAATATGATGCTTTGAACAGGAACAATTCAGGAAGATACTCCCCCCGTTTCTCGCAATCCCAAAGCCGTCACATACTAGTTCCATAAACATATTTCTGGAATGTAGAAGTTGGTAGAGACTTGGTGAACAAATCAACAAGGTTGTCGCATGATTTGACTTTAAGCTGGTCAATATTGTAACATGTTTGCAGTCGAGCAACACAATTACACAAACAATACTATTTTTGTGATAATGGTTGGTGTATGTAGCCACTAAGGTCTGTTGAGAAGACTTTCATGGGATGACTACCACCCCTAGTAGGAACACAAAGCTTATCTACGATCTGACATAGTGGGGATATGATCGATGTATCCAATAATACTGTTGCGCAAATTCGCTGAAATGAAAAATTAGGACAAGATGTTAGATGCCTTGGAGATATCAAAAGATATTATTGAGTCTCAACCAATTGTGTTTGGTTGATCCAATGACACCGTATATGGAACTTTTGGTCTCAATATTTTATTTTCATCATCTCATGGTCTAAATGGATCTTTCTCTACGTCTAGAGAACGAACTGCCATGGGAATTATAGATGGATAAGATTTGTCCACAATGGATCTTCTCTTATTTTTTCTAGTTCCCTTTGTTTGCTTCGAATCTTTTCTTCGAAGTCTTCAGAATAGAGGATGCGTCGGTTGTGAGAGAGGGAGAGGGAAACACCGTGTCTCTTCACAGAAATAACTGCATGACGATTGGGACAACGTTTCCCCCTTAATTAAACATGCTTAATTAAGTTGCAACAATTTCTACTCAGAAATCAGCAAGGTGAAACAAAGCGTTTTCCAAATCTTTCTAGGGAAGCCCAAGGTTTTTTCTAGGGAAACATGCGGAAGATCTTAAACATCTTATGTTCCAATGTAATCATGCGAAGGATATCTGGAACCAATTAGGGATGACGGATATCATCGATGAAGTTAAACCAATTAGGGATGACGGATATCATCGATGAAGTTGCGTCGGTTGATCAATCAGGCTCTGTCATGATGGAGCATCTTCTACTTCTACTTGAATCTCGGTTACTGATTATGTCAAGTCTGGAAGTGAAACAAGCCCTTCTTGTAGGTTGCTGGTACTTGTGGTGGATCATGCGACAAATTACCCACAACGAGCCATACCCACCTCCATTCGATGGCCAATATATGTGCTTGGTATTGCGAGAGACTTCCAAAGATAGAACGGTATGAAGAGATGGACGAAACCAGACCCGAATTTCGTTAAACTAAATGTTGATGCAACTGTGTTTGTGGAGGAAGGTGTAGGAGCTATGACATCCATTTTAAGAGATTGTAGAGGTACATTCCTAGCTGCTCAATGCAAATATATTCAATTGCTGCAAATGTGACTACCATCGAAGCAATGACGATGTGAGATGGGCTCAATTTTGCTAATGCTATGGGATTTCATCGAGTGGAAGCTGAGTCAGACTCGCTTAATGTGATTAACTTATGTAATGGTCAATCTCAATGGTGGGACGCGGCATCGGCTATCTTTGCAAAGTGCGTAGACGTAGCTTCTTTGATTGGGAAGGTCATTTTTAAACATTGTTGTCAATCTACGAAACAGGCAACACACGTGCTAGCTAAATTCAGTTATTGTAATAAGACCTCTATTAGTTTGACTGACGAGCCTCGTCAGTACGCTTGTGAACAATGTAATTTTGTTCCCAGATTAATAAAGCTAGCCATGATGACCTTCCTAAAAAAAGGGACTTGCCCTAATGGTTTGAGCCCACATCAGCCACTCATCAATCATGAGGTATTTAAAGGGGATTGCAATTAAGGATGCAACCGGATGGCATCTGCAAACAGAAAATTAATCTAACAAGGTTATTATAGCAGATTAGTACAATTTTTGCTTCGTGGACGGATCGGACAGCGCGGATGCGTCCGCCTGCATCCCTAATTGCAATGATTATGGAACCCTGCTTTTTCTTTTTGAGTTGAGGAACCCCAAGTTATAAGATATAAACACAACAGAGCCACTTAATGTGCTGAAATCAACATCTGGCCTTATTTTCACTCAACTGAATTGAGCTTACAAACCCACTTAACTTACAGTGAATCCTCCCTAATTACAGATTGCTTCGTGCTGAAACCTGGCGACGATTCTTTGGTTTCAGGTTCTTGAACAATGTGCTGCAGGTGATGGTTATCTCCTCTGTAACGAACAAACGGTTTAATCTACTATACACAAGATCATATTCCTACAGGCTCCAGCGAAGCTCATGGTCCTCAGATCCGCACCATTTCCTTCTCTGGAAACTGAATGAAAAAGAAAACTCATAATCATCATATAGCTTCTAATGAAAACACAAAAACACATTATTTAAATACGTTTAACTAGCGCCACATCCAGTGTGATTTCAAGATTGTGTAAACTCCACTGAATACTACTAAGATTCAGATTTGACAGCAAGGACAAGCGGGGTTAATAAATCAAGTAAATGACTTAACGCTAAACGGATTCTATGCTGTGTTCTCTACTACTCCCTCCGTCCCATAATATAAGAGCGTTTTTGACACTAGTGTAGTGTCAAAAACGCTCTTATATTATGGGACGGAGGGAGTACGTACTTAGCAGTGATTACTGAGCATGAGCTATGCACGTAAATTTATTCTGCCTAATTCTGGTTCAAGATAACAAGATATGATGCAGTAACGAGGATTTAGGCAGGACGCACCAGCAAAGATGGTTCACTTTGAAATTCGATGAAATATTCAAGCAGGTGTGCATGATATTTAGGATGTCGAGTTGAAATGAACTGAATGCCTTTCTAAAAAAATAAAAAGACAGATAATGATTTCATAAGTACTAGTAAATATACCTGCTTGAAACTGATCTTGGCTAGTACAGCTAACTTCTAGCACTCTCCTCTCCACTGCTCAAGATAAAAAAAAGAATATCAGGGGAAGAAGAAAAGGAACAACCGATTAGTCTTCAGTCTTCACAGATTGCAAACTCAAATGAAACATTACCTATTTCAAAATTGTTCTGAAGAGGGGTGCATTATACTACCTCAAGAAGCAGTAGAATACTGCTTTCAAGTTGGTGCAAGTAAGCTTTGGTAAATGATTACATAATTTAGAGAAGGAATACGAAAGTTTGATCTGTTATCAACAGCAGTACATCTTTGTCTACAACACAATGATCAGCACATCAACAAAGCGCAACCCCTCACAGGTTGCACATACAACACTTAGGTTAACACACCTGCCTTCCGTTACGGCACTAACCGAGTGTTATCAATCCAAAGAGTATGCTCCAAACTGTATGAGAGAATTGAATGCCTCCAAGTGGTACAAAATCTCACAACCAATATCTACAAAACTCACGGCCTGAGTAATCCACCCGTTTTGCACAAATCCATCCTGAGTAGCCATTCAGAGTGGCATTTTGTGCAATTATGAACAGATCAGCTGCTGATCGATTCCATAGAAAGCCGAACAAGTCTTAGTAGTTCACTGACATTGTTAAAGTTCAAGTCCAACACAGTTCTTACTGAACCAAGACCATCATCCACACCTTTCCCACTTTCCAGATTGCCAGCAGGAGAAGCAATTGCAGTCTGTGATTTCCGAGTTGCATCGAATGCACAATTGACATCATTTGTCTAAGAAGACATAACACCAAACAAAGCATTAGATTTCAAGTATTATTACTAATTGGAAATGCACTGAAGTGGTATGCTAACGTAGTTTGTTTACCATATATACAATTAACCTTCCAAGCATATCAGGTTGCTGGGGTTAGTTTCATACTTAGTGGAAGCATTCTTTTTTTTTTGTGAAAAGTGGAAGCATATTGGATTAGCATCGTGTGGACTCTAAATGAGCAAGCAGTAAAGTTAGCGCCAGTATTTGGAAATCTTGGCCCCACCAGAGACTTCCAAACCCCTAAAAATGGAAAGTTTGACCTTAGTTTTGGCTGGTTTTCAACCGACATGATCGTGAAATTTGGTTCCCAAACAAATATTTACTTCCGCATTCTGCTGGTTGCCAAGCCATGAAAAACAGATAGAAAACTAGAGCCGGTCATGGAGTGATTTTTCCACCTTCCAAAACGGTTTTGTAGCCCCTGCCAGTAACTTTTTTGTGTGTATAGTTCCGTTGTTTTCAGTCAACATTTCAATATTTGTACCTCAAGACCAAATTTCCCATTCGATAATTATTATTGCTATGCTATGCTTGGTGCTTGGGTAAGCAAATAAAGAACTCAAATGATGGCCTCGGATTCTAGAGAGCTGACCGACCAAACCTCACCCCCACTCCCGAGAGGAGCGCGCGCTATTCTTTGCCTCCACCACCATGGTCATCGGGGATGGATCGACGGCCCTGTTCTGGGACGATCGCTGGCTCCATGGGCAGTCCGTGCGCGAATTCGCACCTGCGCTATACCAGTGCATCCCCAGGCGGCGGCGCAAATCAAGAACGGTGGCAGAGGCTAACTGGCAACGCATGGGCCCGCGACATCCAAGGAGTGCTTGGGATACACGACTCACGAGATTGGGCAATACTTGATGCTCTGGCAGGCCATGCAGCACATCACCCTATTGCACGTGCCCGACCGAATGCTCTGGAGATGGACGGCCAGCGGCACTTACACGGCACAATCTTGCTACGCCGCAACCTTCCATGGATCCACGAGATGCCCCTCATGGAAGCTGACCTGGAAGAGCTGGGCGCCGCCTCGCGTCAGGTTCTTTCATTGGTTGGCCGGGCAGGACCGATGCTGGACGGCAGCACGGCTTCAGGAAGCGCGCGTATCCTGCCGGATACTGCCCCGATACGGCCCGATACGTATCCCGTAAGTATCCCTCGATTTTTTGATTAAAAAAAGAAAATAATGTTTGATACTCCTGGGATACTGCTGCGATACGTTTTGGATACCTGAAACCCCTCGTTCGACGTGAAATCCCATCAATAGTAAAGGCACACCTTTTGAAGATTCCCAACATGGGCGTGAGTTCATGTAAAAACATGACTATCAATGTTCTTGCTCAATTGAAAGGTGAGCAAGAGAGAGTCGATGCACTGATTGGAGCAGCAAACCTAGGGAAATCCCACTGCCAATTAATGGAAGTGGACCACAACAACAACAACAACAACAACAAAGCCTTTAGTCCCAAACAAGTTGGGGTAGGCTAGAGGTGAAACCCATAAGATCTCGCGACCAACTCATGGTTCTGGCACATGGATAGCAAGCTTCCACGCACCCCTGTCCATGGCTAGTTCTTTGGTGATGCTCCAATCCTTCAGGTCTCTCTTTACGGACTCTTCCCATGTCAAGTTCGGTCTACCCCGGCCTCTTTTGACATTATCAACACGCTTTAGCCGTCCGCTATGTACTGGGGCTTCTGAAGGCCTGCGCTGAATATGTCCAAACCATCTCAGACGATGTTGGACAAGCTTCTCTTCAATTGGCGCTACCCCAACTCTATCTCGTATATCATCATTCCGGATTCGGTCCTTCCTTGTGTGGCCACACATCCATCTCAACATGCGCATCTCCGCCACACCTAACTGTTGCACATGTCGCCTTTTAGTCGGCCAACACTCAGCGCCATACAACATTGCGGGTCGAACCGCCATCCTATAGAACTTGCCTTTTAGCTTTTGTGGCACCCTCTTGTCACAGAGAATGCTAGAAGCTTGGCGCCACTTCATCCATCCGGCTTTAATTCGATGGTTCACATCTTCATCGATATCCCCATCCTTCTGCAACATTGACCCCAAATATCGAGAGGTGTCCTTCTGCGGCACCACCTGCCCAAGTGGTAATCCTATTGAGGCATGCTTTGACCAAGAAGCTCCTTATTTTTTTTCGTCATATTTTTAATAATTAATATATGTAATATCTATATATAAGCGTATCCCCGTATCCATGTTTTTAGAAAATTGGCATATCGGGCGTATCCCCGTATCGCGTATCCGATACGTATCCAAGTATCCGTGCAACGTAGGCCGCGGCCTGCAGCACCACCCCAGATGCCTCCTCTGCGACCAAGCGCCGGAGACAATCCAACACCTGCTCTTGGCATGCCCATTCACACGGCAAACCTGGCACGCCATCCTGGACTGGACACGCATACCATCACAGCCACCGAACAACGAACCGACCCTCATAGACTGGGGGCAGCGAACGAAAGAGCAGACACCCCACGCTCTGCGCAAAGGCCTGCAATCCATCGCCATGCTCATTCCCTGGATGATCTGGAAGCAGCGGAACGAATGCGTCTTTGAAAACGCGCGACCTTCGATCGAAGCATTAGTGGATAGGATTAAAGCTGAGGCCAAATGTTGGGCACAAGCCGGGGCACAGGGGCTCAGGGTTGTTCTGCCCACATCCTGGGATGTCCATTGATTGGGGGCTTGACCCATGTAACACCAGCCTCCTAGGAGGATTGGACTCTCTCTTCTTTTCAATGCAATGAAGGGCAAAGATCCTTTGCGTTTTCTCGAAAAAAAAACCTCACCCCCAACAAAATCCCAACAGAATACTATAGAATTATATAGCAGTTGACCCCACATGTGGTACATAAGCCGCCATATTATACAGCAAAATGAATTGCTAGTAGCCTAGTAATGAGGCAGCCATAAATTGCAAATACAAAACATCCATAAGTATACCTCAGGGACAACATCATGAACTCAAACTTATGTACTCTCTCCTTCAGGTTTATAAGGCCCGCACATATTTTATGAAAAACTTTTACCATTAAGTTGGTCAACCAAACATTAGTTATATGCCACAAAAGTATACCATTTTATTCACATTGAAATAAGTTTCCACTGTCATAATTTCTGTGGCATATAACTCATATTCTGTTGGTCAAAATAATGGTCATTTTTTTTAAATATGTGCAAGCCTTATAAACCCAAACAGAGGGAGTATGCTTGAAAACTCTAAGAAGCTAAAATTGCAATAGCTTATTGCAGCGACAACCCAATGGAACTTTCAGACAAGAAGCAAGGTACTTACATAGGCAAGTAGCCTCAACAAGTGTGCTTGGTTACGGACAGCTAGTGGCAAAAGATTGCCAGCCACTTGAGGGGAATTTCTGCCCTTGGTGGAAGGAGCCTTTGACACTCCATGGCTATTTAAATTATCAATATCTGAGGCAGATGACGATGGCGATTCACCTATTTAACACTCATAATTAAGAGCTAATATATGCACAAGGTTCAGTTGTCCAATAGAAATGTACAATACAACGCAGAATGCGACAGAAAAAAACAGAATGTGTGGTTCCACTAAATGCCAGCGGTGCAAAAAAGATGCAGATTACGAATTAAAAACCACAGTGTTATGGTGTTCCTAATCAGTTTCCATAGTATCATATTGAACGCGTACAGCATAACTGTGACTACAGTGACTAGATAGACATATCAGAACTAAAACGATTTTATCAAAAAAATGGGTGTTGAATGACCAAATTAGCAAAAAGAAAAGTTATGTCAATCCAATATGATCCATATATCAAGGTTCTAAGTTCTCCAGTCCAATAAATCTACTGCTAGGATATGCTATCATAGATGCACAGTTGCACTCATGTGTAAATTTGACTACCTTTTACGACCTACATAGCCACAATAAGCATTTTTTCTCTGAACTTCAATAATAATTCTACCCACGCTTAGCAGATTTAAACATGAATTGGTAACATACCAAATTTCATTGATGAAATCAGCAGAATGCTGCACAAAGGACAATAGATGAAAGCCTCCCAGAAAATCCAGTAGGTTCCCATAAGATTTAACCATTTCAAAATGCAGTTTACAAGCTAGAACAGACAATGTTCCAAGGATTAAATTCCATAGTTTAGGACACAAGTACCTGTGGCTATCTGTACAACCGCCTGCAATTCCTGTCGATCCTTGCTTGCACTAGGGTGTTTGTAATATGCCGCCTTAAGGTAAGCGACTTCTACACATTTATATGCTAAAGCAGCAGCAGCCATTTCCTTGCACCGTTCATAGGCACGAGCACAAAAGCTGGACAGTCAAATAAAAAGAAAAATCCATTTTAGCAGATAATACACTTTTAAAGGTGACAATGAAGCACGACTTCAAGGAAGTGGGCTGAAGGGGTGCGCTGTGGTCTCTATAGAGAGGATACCATTCGACACTGACGTTTGTGAAACATACGACTCTTTGATCAATGCGGCATTACATTTCTTTTAGTACTGTAGCAATGAGAGTACCTCTCCAATCTCCGAAATGATAAGAAGGTTCTAGATTTATTGAAGTGGCTACTTTGGTTTACAATTTGAACAACACGTGAAATTATCAAAACATGCAGTGCACGTGCACGGTTACTAGTTTTAGCATATAATACACTTAGGCAGTATCACTATTCGCTATGTGTATAAACAATTTACACATGGTTTCTTTGATTTTTAAATTTTGAATACTGATTCATATGAAAAAAGTTAAATAAGGATAAATTGCATCACAGGTGCAATAACTTAGAAGGTGGGTGCAACTAGATTAAATGACTTCACAATTCTCAATTCATCACAAAATTTGTTTGAGTGGGGATGCAACTCAAAAAAATATCGCGTATATTTGATACAAATTGAATCTCAGGTCGGTCAAGAATTAAGTAAAGAATAATTCTCAGTTTTACCCAAAGAAGTTACACTCGTCTGTATCTCGCAACCACAATATATACATAAAACCACTTGGTAAAAGATACACATTAAAGACGCAAGTGTACAGCTAGCTTACTCGCAGAGGTTTGCAGTTTCAGAGTACATCTTCATTGACTGAGGTGCATCAGCTGGTCTCGAACTATCGATACTAGGAGTTTCCAAAAGAGACGCAACATGCAGAAACTTCAAAGCCGCCTCAAAGTATAGACCTGTACTTTCAAGTTCTTGTCCCTTATTCTGCAGGTGGATGGTCAGAACATATAAAAAGAAGTTGATAAAATGGGTAAATCATGCTCAGAAAACATTTAAAACGAAATGGGCATCAACAACCTTCAGATGATTCGCCATATGCTTTAAGTCTCGAGCTTCCTTAAGAGCAAACGCAACCATACTATTATCCTTCGTAATTGGACTTGCAGTGTCTGAATTATTGGAAATTGCTTGCCTCATAATGCCATGTTGATAGCCAATTTCAACATTGGATCCCCTCAAATGTGCTTTCATTTTGGAAGCATCAGATTTTACTGGAGTGGAGTGGACCTCTGATTTGCTTTCTTTCAGATGCATATGGGCAACTTGAGCAACAATGGGCTTCCTCATCTTTTGATTATCAATACTATGCTGTGATTTCTCTTTTCCAATTGACGTCTGTGACTGCTTATTTCCACAATTCACAGCACTTGAATCAGCATTCAGTGATCCACCTTTTCCAGTCATTCTACCATGAGAAAGCCTTTCGCTATTAAAATTTCCCAAAGGTGATGAAGAGACTGAATCAACTGGAGAGCCTTTTGCTTCTTGAGAGTTTTTGTTTCTCCGAGAGCTCGAGATCTTTGAAGAGCTTGAAGTAGCAACAGTAGATGTCTGGAGATAGGCCGCATCCGGCTTTCTATTGGGTTTAGCCAGTTCCAAAGCCTGCCTGGGAGGTAAATTTTCCCAAAGTTCTGATGGAACTTCTTTTCCAGTAACATATTTGTTATCGGCAACTAGCTCATTGTTTAGACACCCCTCAGCAGAAGACAACATTGTTTCTGCATCCCGCATTTCTACAGATCTAGTATCCACCTCGGACATAAGTTCTCCGGACTTCATTATCTTTGGCTTCCTTTCCTTCGAGTTCTCATTCTTTTCTCCTTTGCTTGCGCGGTCCACTGAATATTGCTGAATCTTCTCACGTTCTTTCACTATCTTCTTCTTGCCAGACAAATCTAATCTTTCCATGTCTTCATGATGTTCTTTATTCTCCTTACCAAAGGCTGCATCTTCATCATCAATCTTCTTATTTTTTCCCAATAAATCATACTTTGAAGAAACTTTTCCTTTGGGTAAAGAAATGTCACCTTGTTCACATGAACTCTCTATGTTTTTTTCCTTTGCAGGGAAAGTCTTGGCTTCATCAGGAACTTCCCCCCTAGTTAAATCACATCCATGCTTCCAATCTCTGTCAAAATGATGCTGATCCACTTTTTTAGTTTTCTTAGATGTTTTGTGTTCATCTTGATCAATCCCATGCTTCTTAGACTTTTCCACAAGATCTCCTGTATTTACATTGGAAGTAATATGTCAGCGAGAAATGCAAATAACTAAAGACAGCACATAATGAAAATGCATCATAAGATAGTGCATATCATACAGCGTGCCAGTAACAAATATGAAAAAGAGAAGAACCTCCATCTGAGTAGCTACTGTGCTTAAGCGTCTGCCTTTCCACAACATAGTCAGCTGATTTGCTCACTGGCCCTAGTCCATGTTTGCTCGCAGAATCCCTCTCAAAGCGATAAGGCTCACCATCAACGCTTCTTTTGTTTTTGGTAGGGGTTTGTTGGTTGCTAATTAGAGGAATTGATGATGATGAGTGGTAAGAACTCTCAACTAGATCGTTTCCGTCTTTCAGAGTACTTTTCCTTTTCCTACTCTGCTCAAACTGACCACTTATATTGTAGGTGCTGGACGCTGCTATACCCGCAGCTGCGGTGCGAAGACCACCAGTGGCAGGGACTTGAGTGGCATACAGTGCGTTCAGAGCATCTGTTGTTTCATCCTCACCAATGTCACACCTATTCATCCCAGGTCTGCAAACAATTTGAATTACACTTTTAGCGAGGGAAAACACCGCTCTCAGAACCATTTATGAAAAGTTATTGCATAACCTGATTTCAATACTAAGGGGCATCTAATCATGATTTGAGTTATTTCATTAGAAATCGCGTTAATGTGGACGGAGAAAACATCCGTGTCAGATCCAACTGGAATAATTGATCAAGTTGAGTATGCAGACCAAGTATTAAGATAACTCGTCACAGGTAAGATGCTAGTTATCATGTATAGATACTAATGCATGCATGTAAAATGGTAGCAGTATCGACAAACACGAGGCATAAAGAAGCATGCAAGCATTTCTTAGGCTTATGGACGAGAACTTGAACTTACAGCCAGTTAAGCATGCTACATTTCCATTTCTTTGGGAGCATAGAAGGGATCATCCCATATGGTAGGAGACGCCATTTTTGGCACATGTCACAGCATACCCAATGATCCTTTATCATAACAGGTGCAGAAAGAGGACCCCCGTTTCTAGCTGTTATCAAGCTGGTTGAAGGCATATGCAACTCTTGTTCTTTCAAAGCTGGAAATTTTCTGTGTTCTATACTGGCTGGCATCTCTTCCTTTGCTGCCACAGACATATCAGATTCCTTCTTATTGTCACTCATATTCTCTTTTTGTCGCAACTCGCACTGGGCACTTCTGTTCTCCAATATATCCCTTTCCTTGTCTACTTGAGATCTGATAGGCAGGTTTTCACCAAGATCTTTATGCATATTTGATTTCATTTTGTTTTCAAAATGATAAGATTTTAATTGAGAGTGATTCTTCCTATCTTTAACTGCTGCAGGAAAATGGGTACAATTGTTTTCTCCAATGAAATCAGATGATGCTGCAGAACTGATTTTGTGTTCGTTCCACATTCTCTTGATCTCAGTTTGGTAATTATCTCCACCAAGTTTGTCAATGACAAAATTTTCTTTACCAGAGGCCTTCTTCAAATCATCACATGGTACCTCCCAATCCTTCTTGTCCTCATTACCTTCAAAATTAACTATGTCTGCCTCAAATTTTCTACCAGGTTTAACTTTGCTCTCTTCCTTCCTATAAAATGGAGAGTGTTGGTGATTAGTAATATGTCTCTCTTCTAAACACGTGTCCACTTTGCTAGCTTTAAATCTTACTTTGCCCTTCACTCGGTAACCAGTTCCTGATTTCTCAAAATTAGCATTTTCTGTATGCTTTGTTGCCACTTCTTTGGTGGCTTCAGTTTTATCTGTTGCCAGCTCATCGCCACCCATTTGTTCTTTCAGTTGAACATCCTTTAGTTCATATGGCCTGGATACACATGCGTTTCTTGTTGGTTCTTCTACAAATTGAGTCACTGTTTTTAACTCTGTGGTTGGGATACCAGAACAGCAGGGTATACTGGGTGTGTCCGATATAATATCTTGACAGGCAGGCTCCCCGCTCATGACTGTGTTAGTATCATCTATAATAATTCCAGTATTTGTATTTATAGACTTCTTTTTCTTACTTTCTAACTTTTTTTTCTTAGATATCTGGCCTCTGAGACGTCCACCATGTAGAGCAGGCTCTGAATGGCCTCCATATGTACCAGGTACATTATCCACATCAGAATGTTTTCCCCATTTCTTTGACAATGGAGCAACCTTATTTGTTAACTGCAGAATGTTACAATGCAGAGGTGATAGCAAGAACCCTCCAGGAACTGAAAAGCATGTCATGGTCTGATTGATCATGCAAAGAGAAAAGTAAACAGTTACTTAATATATCAGTTCAATAAGCGCTAATAGAGCTTATACAGCAATTTACCTGGAGAATTGTACGAGGAGATTCATCTGGCATATTGCTAAACTCAGGAGAGAGCCCCTCAAGACCATCAGGACTTTCCCCCTTAGACGATGAGGATGAAATATCAAGGCCCAGACCACTGCATATAGACGCCTTTTTTGTCACCAAATCATTACTGGAACCAACTCTGATCCGAACTTTGAGTGCCTTGTGATCAGTACCATTAAATGAACTGTCCAAAGAATCAGAATCCGGAGCAGAGTCTTTCTCATGATTTGTGCTTGGGATCTTTTCCTTTTTACAGAAATCACCAGATGAAGGTGCAGTGGTGCCATTATTCTGGTAAACAGATTCCACTGCTACAGTTGAAGGGTTTTGACCCAAGCTCTGCATTAGTAATAATCACACTATAAATACTGCACAAATGTTTTGCATATACTGGTGAACAACAGCACAACGGAAATGAATAAAGCACCTCAGCAGGCTGTTCCACCATAGGTGAGCTTCTTCTGCCTTGAGGCAAAGGAGTAGGAGAACGCTGGTATGTTGGCAAAAACGAACCATAACCACCAAATTTGGGCCCTGCCACAGAGTGTGCCCTGCTCAGTATCTCCCTGACACACATCCGGAGAAAGTAACCAACATTTCAAGTGTTTACCTAGGTTCTCTGCAGAAACTCCTCCTTGGAAATCTTTCTGAAAGTGTCCTAGAACATGCTGAAGCTTTTCGTCCTGAAAGTGGGCATGAAAGAAAGGAATGAATAGCAGTTGACATTCGAGGAAACAAACCAAATACTGTAATGTAGCAGCATTCCTTGCTCAAAGGTGGCGCTTTTAGCTAGCAAGAAAGATGGTAAAACGGTCAAGGTTTCCCCATTCCAACAGGCGGGGTAAACCAACTACTCCTGTTTCAGTGCTTGATTTATGTACTAGGAGTACTAAACCAACAGACGGCAGGCACATGGAGCAACCGCCAAATCCGGTATAGCCCCCAATTTTGAGTTCCCGCGAAATCGAACTGATCGAGCCGCTCCATCGCACTGAAATTAGCACCTTCCACGCCGAATCAATGCGACATTCCACGAGGCCGAGAGAGAGAGAGAGAGAGACTAACGATGTAGGATAGCGCGACGTCGGGGTCGACGAAGGCATCTTGGTCAGAGCAGGCCTCCCCCTCCTCCAGCTCGACGTCGTCCGCCATGCCCCGGGGTTCTTTCCTCGCGCGGCGGGGCCGGGGCCGGTATTGAAGGTCAAGCTCCGCTCCTCTCCTGTCCCGCCGTCGACGTCTCGAGCTTTCCTCTTTCTTTTTTCACCACGCCTCTTCCGGGCTGGGTTGGTTGGTTGGTGCTGTCTGTACTGTCACCTGTGCTGCGTGGGCCTTGGGTTGCCTCGCGTGTAGTCTCTCGCTTTGGGAGGGAATTTCTTTTCTGAGTGGGAGGGAGAGTGAGGGGGTGATTGTGATTGGGGCAAGGAAAACGGAGGCGGCGTTTCTAGGGACCGCAGTGGAGTGTGGCAGGCCGGGTTGGGGTCACCCCAATTATGTGCAGCGTCACGACTATATACCTCGTCCCACATGGGGCGCTGATGTTTCTCAAAAACAAAAAGGGCGCTGATTTTTTTTTTCTGAGAACATGGGCATTTGAAATTTTTAAAAAATATGTATAATTTTTTTGACCATGTATTAAAAAATGTTAAACTTGTATTTGAAAAATGTTAAACCTATATTAGAAAAATGTATTAGATTTAGATATATATACCAAAAGTATAGAATGTGTACGAAAAAAGTAGACATAAAAAATATAATACTTCAAAAATGTAAATCATGTATTTAAAAATGTCAATGGTGTATATAAAAAATGTTTCTGATGATGACAAAAAATGTTGAACGTGTACTGAAAACCTAGAATATCGTAACAGAAAAGGATATAAAGAAACAAGAAAAACCGAGAAATAAACAAAAAAGTAGAAGAAAAGAAGAAAAAAACCAAGTGAAATTCGGGAAAACAGCAAAAACTGACGAAAACACAAAAAACCAAAGAAAACCGTGAAAAACAAAGAAAACCGATAAGAACCATGAAAAAAATAAGAATAATGATGAGAAAATGAAGAAAAGAAAAAAACAATGAAAAAAGATAAAGAAGGTGAAGAACCCGGTGAAAACAAAGAAAAATAAAAAACCTGAACAAAACCGGCGAAGAAACAAAGAAACCATAAAAAGAAACAAAAAACAAATGAAAAAAAACAAAGAAACGTCAACAGCGAAAAAACAACGAAGCCACGAGCGAACGTTCGAACGAACCAGCGAAGCGCTTGTCTCAGAAAAAAAACAGAAAACTGGCCGGCCCAGTCTCACGTGCGCGAGTTATATCCTTTAGGTGAGAGTAGCTTCCATCTCGCTTAAAGCGAGATATAGCTCTCGCGTCCCACATATGCAGCGTCTCCCGTTTGATCTGGGCTGAGTTTTTCTCTTCTTTCTTCTCTTCGAGCACCAGACCTTTCCTGGTGTTCGCTTCCACGGTGGGTGATGCCTGGGCTGGACCTTGCCTGAAAGCTGTCTGAGATTTGTTTGGTTGTTGCCTAAAATTTTTTAGAGCAAGTCTGGCCTGGACAACCCAGGATTAGCCTGCCAGGCATCCTTTTTTGCTCGCCTGAGACAAGGGCAACATTAGCCTGGAGCTAAACCAGCAATTTGCAGAGAGGTTGTGGGCTGCTTTCTCAGTTTTTATATTTTTTTAATCCTCTCATGACCTTCTAGGCTCATGCCATCCTCCAAACAAGACTGCGTGCACGCTGCCTAGCGAGGCACGAAGAAGCAAAAACTCAGGCCCAGGCCAGGCATCACTTTTGCTTAGGCATGTGGTCGAGGACAACAACCAAACTGCCCCTATATACCTCGTCCCAAGGAGCTACTCTAGTAGATTCACTAATGACGTGTTTGGCAACCTGAATTAGTCTCAATCAGGCCCGTCGGATGTAATTTTGGTTGCCCGAGTTGCATCAGACTTTTGGCCCGCACGGACCTTAAATCACCTCAGGGCTTTGGAGGATCGGCTGTGTTTCCACAGTCAGGCCAGAGCGATGCAACTCAAGGCATGTGGGTGTAGGCGTTGCACAAGCATTAGATCTGGACAGCGAGCACCGACGTCGATCATCGGCTTCATCAACGCACTGACAAGCGTTCATCTATGGCGGTAAGCCCTCTGTCCCCAATGTCATTATGTATACCTGTTTCGGCACCCTGCCGGAGGGGGAACCATCACCGGAGGCTTCTTCATCAACATTGCTACCTCGACCGTGTGTGAGTAGTTCCTTTAGGACCTTAGGGTCGATAGCAGTAGCTAGATGGCATCCTCTCTCCTTTGTGATTCAATACAAAGTTCCCGTGAGCTGCCTGATACGTCTCCGACGTATCTATGATTTTTGATTGTTTCATGCTTTTATCATACCACTTTAACATATTTTTGGCCACAATTTATATTATTTTTATTTGGACTAACCTATTAATCCGGTGCCGAAGGCAAGTTCCTATTTTCTATTGTTTTTGGGTTTTTAGGTGAAAAATTCACAGAGCCGAAATGACTTGAATTTTTTTTGGATTTTTTCTGGAATATATCTGAATTTTTGGCGGCAGAATCAACGCAAGGCGATGCTCTCGGGCTCCACAAGGGTAGGGGAGCGACCTAGGGCCCACCCGCACCATGTTGGCTTGTGGCTAGACCGTAAGTCGGTTGAAGCTCTCCTTCGGGCACAAGGAAGCTAATTTTGGGAAAAATCGTGTTAAAATTTATCCCGATCAGAGTTACGAAACTCCGGTTATTTAAGAAACGGTGCTCGGCCGTAGAAACAGTACCGAAACAGAGAGGAAAACACAGAGAAAAAGAGAGGGGGGATCCAATCTCGGAGGGGCTCCCTGCCTCCGCGAGCCATGGCGGCCAAGGACCAGAGGGGGAATCCTCTCTCCATCTAGGAGAGAGGCCAAGGAAGAAGAAGGGGGGGGGGCTCTCCCCCCTCTCTCCCGGTGGTGCCGGAGCGCCGCCGGGGGAACCATCACCACGACGACAATCTCCATCAACTTTGTCATCTTCATCAACACCTCAATCACCTTCCTTCCTCTATATTCGTCATCTTCACCATCATCACTCTCCCGCAACCCGCTGTAACCCCCTACTTGAACATAGTTTTTGATTCTATAAATTGTTATCCAATGATTTGTCTCATCGCTATTATGTCTGAGTAGTTTACTTTTGTCCTATGGGTTAATTGGTGATCATGATTGGTTTGAGTTGCATGTTTTATTTTGTTGCTGTCCTTTGGTGGCCATCATATGAGCTTGCACATATATGGATTACACTATAGGGTGTTGCAATATGTGATTGATTTGCTTATGGTGGGTTGCGGGAGTGACAGAAACCTAAACCCCAGTTCATGAGTCGTTGCATATGGATGAAGGGCGACCAATTTATCTTAATTCTATGGTTGGGTTTTACCTTAATGAACGCGTTAGTATTTGTGGTAGTTCCAACCATAAGTGCATAAAATTCTGAGTAAGGGATGGCATGCTAACAGAGGCCTCTCCCACACATAAAACTGCAATGACGATTATCAGTCTAGTTATCAATTACCTAGGGACAGTTCTGCACATCCTACCACCGCTTTTTCACATTCGCTATATTTACTTTATTGATCTTTTATTTAAAACAAGGGTTAATTGGATTCATGCCACTGCAACTTTCACGAGTTGGAAAAATGCCATTACAAAAGCCGAAGTTGGAAATATGCCACCACAACTTTCGCATACCTCTACATATGCCATTTTCAACAATACTGAGCCATATACTACCCTTATATGCTTGTATATACCTTTATACGGCGGCGGCCGGAGGCGCGCACGGCGTGGCTGGAGGCGGGCATCGCGGATGGAGGCGGCGCGTTACGCGGCTGCTGATTCCTGAGCTCGGAGTACTTGTCCATGGAGTCGCCGACCCCCGAGACGCCTTGACCTCGAGTTGATTCCACCATCCGTCGACATCGCGCTGCCCGTCCGTGCCCCTTCGTCGCCCTCGCGCTCCCCGACGGTGTCACACTCATCACCCCGATCTGTCCAAGCTCCAGCCGCATCTCCGGCGAGCTCGCGGCCTCTGCCTGTCGCGTTCGCAGTCCCCGAAGAGCTCGCCACCACGCCGCAGTCTGCCGCGCCGGACGAGCTCGCTCACCACGCTGCATCCGCCTCTCAGCTGCGCCCAAGTCCCCGACCCCGTCACGTTATTCACAACACCACGACCTACGCCCGTCAAAGCTCGCGTGCGTGCATTGTGTTTCCCACTAGCGGCATAATCGATCAGCCAAGGCTGCTGTGTACGTGCACATCTTGCCGGTGCTAGCTGCCCGCAGGTTCGATCAGGACTTCAGGAGCGGAAGTCAGCTTGTAACGTCGCCGCGTGACGCCGGAACTAGTCCCGTGGCATGGGGTTGGTCCAAGAGAAATCGAGTTTTCCAATGTAACACTTCGGTGGGCACATGGCAGTATAGTCAGTACTGAAATACACATGGGAATACATGTCTTTATTGAACCGTTATTCTATTAAGTGAAGAAAATGGCATATGTAGAGGTATGTAAAAGTTGTAGTGGCATATTTCCAACTTCAGTTTTTGTAAAACAACACCTAACTTCTATTTCCAAGTTCTTTATTGTCTTGCAAACCTATCCCATCATACCCGCAATGTAGTTTTATTTCTTGTTTCTAGGTAAAACAAATGTTTAGTGTGCGTAGAGTTATATCAGTGGTTGATAGAACTTGAGAGAATATTAATTCTACCTTTACCTTCTTGTTGGGTTCGACACTCTTACTTATCGTAAAGATTACAACTGATCCCCTACACTTGTGGGTTATCACTGCCTCACATGATCGGGTTCCATATGATGTAATCGGTGGTGTGTTTGTTAGGATATGATGAATTGTCACTTTATGATTAGACTTTTCACTGAAATCAATTGAATCTTTTAAAGTTTCTTTGTTGTATAATTGAATAGCTTTGTATGCTCTCCGATCAATTTGTCTTCTCTGGCCAAGTTTGATGGGTAATTCTTCAGAGGGAGTTGTGCATTGTAGTGGGTTCATATGTTGCGATGATCTATATCCAAGTGACAGAAAGGGACAAGACACGTATTGTATTGTTGCCACTAAGGACAAAACGATGGTTTATTTGTCACACTTGGATGATAGCTTTACTGTATACATCATGTCATCATGCTTATTGCAACACTCTGTTTATTATGGACTTAATACTTCGAGTTGCATGCTGGATAGCGGTCTTGGGGTGGAGTATTAGTTCTAGATGCAGTTGGATAACGGTCTGCATATCACGGACATAATGCCTATATGAGATTATACCATGAATGATCATAGTCATAAATACAAATATTGTAATTTAATCGCTGCCCAACTGTAATTTGTTCACCATACCACACTTGTATGCTTGGAGAGATGCCACTAGTGAACCTATGGCTTCGGGGGTCTATCTTCTTATATTGAAAAATTTACCAAAAATATTATTTCTTTGTTGTACCATTTCTTTTATTTTATATTTCTATCAATTCCTACCATACCGTGCAATTTAATCTTGTAACTAGCAAAACAAGAAGCTTGACAACCTTCTTGACGTGTTGGGGACAAGTTTGTCTTGTGTTTCGTGTGCAGGTACCAGTGACTTTGTTTGCTGGAAGAACTCCTTCTGGTTCAATAAACCTTGGTTCTCTACTGAGGAACATACTTATTTCTAGGTAACCTCACCCTTACACTTGGGTGTTACCCAATCACTCTTACAAGAGAGCAAGCAAGATAGCCGCCATTGTCGGGGGGTTTCTTCTCAAACAAACAAGACTAAACTTTATGTCTAGAAATTTGCTAGATTCAGCTGCAGGTGGAACCTTCATGGGAATCACCCTTGGGGCAACAACCAAGTTGCTTGACAACATGACTTCAAATTACTCTCAATGGCATACCGAAAAGAGTTCCAACAGGTAAAAGGTAAACTCCATTGAGAAAATTTCCTCGTTGAATGAAAAGGTTGATATGATTATATTTTTTCTTACTACCAAACAAGCTTCTGTGGATACTAATGATGTTCCTTTAGCCTCTTTAATTAAATAAATTAAGGATCAAATTGATGTTAATTTTGTTTCTAAGAATAATTTTAACAACAATGCTTATAAGAGTAACTTTGGGAACAATCCTAGAGCATATCCTAACAATTCTTCAAATTCATATGGTAATTCTTATGGAAATTCCTACAACAAAAATAATAAAATACCTACTGATCATGAATATGTCATTAAATATTTCATTGCTTCTCAAAAGACTTTCAATACTATAATTAGTGATAAGTTCAGGGAGATAGATTCTATTGCTCATACTATTGATAGTCTTGTGCATGAAGTTGATATGCTTAAAATAAAAGTTCTCCCACCTAATAAAGATGGAAATCTTGCATCTTTAAAAACAATCCAAGTATCTATTGATTATAATGCTAAGATGATTGCCATGTTAAAAGCTAGATGCGAAAGAGAAGAGAAAGAAGCTGAACACTCCACTTGTAATGATGAGGATCTTAAAACTTTAGGTGTGTCACCTATAGAATCTTTATTTAAGAAAGTTGAATTTTTTTAAACATGATAATAATAATGGGATTGGAAAGGTCTTAACTTTAGCTAGAAGGTATCCCATCCGTTTGGAGGGTGATAAATCTTGTGCTAAAATTGATAAAAGTGGGCTTGGAGAGGTCAAAACTTTAGGTAGTATTACTCCCACTATTTTGGATTTTCAAGAATTCAGTTATGATAGTTGTTATATTACTGAATGCATTACCCTTTTACAATTTGTGATGAATCGTATATACCTAAGAGATTCATCCCCACTATCTTATTTATCTTGACATGCAACATATCCACATCATCAAGTAGGTCCACCAAATAATTGATCCCCACTAACTCAATTATCCTAACATGCAATTATGCCAACTCATCATGCCAACACGCAATCCCCACTAAATTTAATCTCCCAACATGCAACTATGCCAACTCACCATGTCATTATGCATGGAAAAACTCACACTAACATGCACCATGCATGCTACTCATATTCAATGAATATTCTAAAAAAATATAATAATAAATTGATGTACTTTAGTTTCTATTCTCATATTGCTAATACAAAACTAAAGTTTCATGCTGCCAAATCTTACAGAAATAAGTGCATCATATTCCCGCGGTAACGCGCGGGGTATCATATCTAGTTCACCCAATGCTTATGATCATAATAAGGCCTTCTTCACTAAACATATTATAGAAGCACTTGTTAAGGCTAATGAAGAAATATTGGAATTAGAAGTTTCTATTCCTAGAAAATTAGATGATGGTTGGGAACCTACAATAAAAATTAAGATCAATAATTTTGAATGCAATGCACTATGTGACTTAGGTGCTAGTGTTTCCACTATACCGAAAGCCTTATGTGATGTTCTTGGTTTTGATTCCATGACTGAATGCTCTCTGATTTTACATCTCACTGATTCAACTATTAAGAAACCTATGAAAGGATTGACAGTGTTCTTATTGTAGCTAATAGGAATTATGTTGCAGTAGATTTTATTGTTTTGGATATTGAATGCAATCCTGCATGCACTATTATACTTGGTTGACCTTTTTTGAGAACTGTGGGTGTAGTGATTGATATGAAAGAAGGCAATATAAGATTTCAATTTCTGCTGACGAAAGGTATGAAACACTTTCCTAGGAAGAGAGTTAAATAGCCATATGAATCCATTATGAGAGTTACTTATGATTAATCCTTGAATGATGAAAAACGTGATCATAGTATCATGCCTAGCTAAAAGCCATTAAAGAAAATCGCTTGTTGGGAGGCAACCCAATATTTTTATTTGTTATTTTGGTGTGTCAATATGGTTATTGCTAATGCAGTGATCATATTTGTATATTTGCTTCAAATAATGTGCCAAGAATAGACTTTGGGATGTTGCAATTGCAATTTTGCTATGTTCTGTGTAGAAACAGAAACTTTTGCCTACAATATTTGAATTAACTCTCTGTACTGGAACATGGTAAAATCGTGATATTTTTACAAATTACTTGTGAATAAATTATTTGTCACGTCCTAATTTTTCAGAATTTTTAGAGTTACAGAAGTATGCATCTTAATTAGATTACTACGGACTATTCTGGTTTTGACAGATTGCTTTTACAGTGTTGTTATCTGCTTATACTTAAGTGTTCACGTCTTATATTGGGGGATATAAATTGTGGAAATGAAAGTATACAATAGCTAATGTTTGAAAATAATTATGCTTCTTGTCTTAGGAGTACATGATAGGCAATTTATGTTTATGTGTACTAATCCTTCTAATAAGTTTTGCGAAGTTTTGTGTGTATAAAGTTTTTAAAATCGGCGGAGACATCGATATGAGAGGAACAAGGAGATGCAAGTGTTCAAGCCTGGGGATTCCCAAGGCACCCCAAGGAAATATGCAAGGACACTCAAGTGTCTAAGCTTGGGGAGGCCCCGGAAGACATCCCCTCTTCCTTCATCAACAACTATCGGTTTGTCTCGATTGGACCTAAGTTTTTATTTGTTCACATGATATGTGCTATGCTTGGAGCATCGTTTGCTTTTATTTTTGTTTTGCTTGTTGGTCATTGCAATCATTATGTTCTGGTCACACACCTTGAAGAGGTAAACATGAGTCATAAATTTTTAGAATGCTCTATGCACTTCACTTATATCTTTTGAGTTGAGGTAATTATAGAATTGCTCTTGCACTTCACTTATATATGTTAGAGCACGGCGGAGAAACATGCTTTTGTAGAAAATATTATGACTATCTTGCTTCACTTATATCTTTTTAGAGAGTTGAATAGCAATTGGTTGTTCGCATAAATTATATGTTGGTACTAAAAATGATAGGTATACATGGGTGTTATAGATTAAAAAAACTTGCATGAACTTGTAGATCATTGAACTTGATAGGCTTGATTCCTTGCAGTAGTTTTGCGATATTGAGGGAGTGATAGTTGATTGTGTGGGTAAGTGGTCGACATTAAGTATTGAATATCGTTGTTAAGGTTTGTGGGGCCGTACATTCATTAATCTAATTAAAAGTGGAAGCCACTGGTATTAGCGGTGAGGTGAGAGTTAAAGACATCTTAAAGTGATACTCACATTGTGTACTGATTGAGGAGCGCGCGGTGATTAAATTCTCCCAAACTCTTCTCCTAGGATGCGAGGGTTGCATTTTCTTCGGGTCCGTTATTAGGAACTGACAATAAGTACTTGAGTTCTTTATGACTAATATCAGTTTTAGGTCTTTTATGCACTTCCACCTATCCAAATTTTGCTAGCCTCTTCGATATCATGCATTGCCCACTCTCACCTCGAGACATGGCGCATACTTCGCTGTTGCATCCAAATCACATAGGAGAACCCTGTTCTATTCCACATAAAATCAGTATCTCCTCAAAACAGCCACCATACCTACCTATCATGACATTTCCATAGTCATTCCGAGATATATTGCCATGCAACTTTCATTGTTACTTTACATGACTTGAGTTCATTATCATTTTTCTTTGCATGAACATATAGAGCTAGCATGATATTTGTGGCAAGGCCACTGTTCATCATTGTTTACATGTTACGCTAGAGCATTGCACATCCAGGTACACTGGCAGAGGCATTCATTTGTAGTCATCATATTTTTAGTTAAGAGTAAATAAAAGTGTGATGTTATCTAGAGTGTACCCATACCCTGCGAGAAATATAAAAAAGGCCAAAGATCCCAAATAGAAAAAGGAGGCAAAAAAAGAGCCCAAATAAAAAAAGAGAATAAAAAGAGAGGTGACACACTACTATCTTTTATACACATTTGTGCTTCAAACTAGTACCATGTACTTCATATAGAGAGTTTTCATATGTTCCATTGTCATACTAGTTGGGGATCTTTCACATTATAGAACTTGACTTGCATATTCCAATGACGAGCTTCCAGAAATGCTCGAGGTCTTCATGATCAAGCAAGTTAAATGCACACCTCATTAGTCCATTTGGATAGTGATGTCTACTACACAACTTTATTCTTGTAGACTCTGTTGGGCCTCCAAGCGCAGAGTTTTGTAGGACAGTAGCAAATTTTCCTCAAGTGGATGACCTAAGGTTTATCAACCCGTGGGAGGTGTAGGATGAAGATGGTCTCTCTCAAACAACCCTGCAATCAAATACAAACAATCTCTTGTGTCTCCAACACACCCAATACAATGGTAAATTGTATAGGTGCACTAGTTCGGTGAAGAGATGGTGATACAAGTGTAGTATGGATAGTAGATATAGGTTTTTGTAATATGAACTAATAAAAACAGCAAGGTAGCAAGTAACAAAAGTGAGCACAAACGGTATTGCAATGCTTGGAAACAAGGCCTAGGGTTCATACTTTCACTAGTGCAATCTCTCAATAGTGCTAACATAATTGAATCATATAACAATTCGTCAACGTGCGACAAAGAATCACGTCAAAGTTCTTATCAATAGTGGAGAACATAAGATGAAATTGTAGTAGGTAGTGAACCACCTCAAAGTTATCTTTTCGATTAATCTATTGAGCCATCCCTATCAGTGTCACAAACAGCCCTAGAGTTCATACTAAAATAACACCAAATAATTTCAGATTCATAATATTCAATCCAACACAAAGAACCTCAAAGAGTACCCCAAAGTTTCTACCAAAGAAAGTAGGACGAAAACGTGTATCAACCTCTATGCCTAGATTACCCCAATGTCACCTCGGGAATCCGCAAGTTGATTACCAAAACATACATCAAGTGACTCAATAGAATACCCCATTGTCACCACGGGTATCCACATGCAAGACATACATCAAGTGATCTCAAATCCAATTTTCAATCCGATAACAATAAAACCTCAAAGGGAAAGTCTCAATTCATCACAACAAGATAGAAAGGGAAGAACACCATATGATCCAACTATAGTAACAAAGCCCATGGTACATCAAGATCGTGCCAAGTCAAGAACACGAGAGAGAGAGAGAGATCAAACACATAGCTACTGGTACATACCCTCAGCCCCGAGGGTGAACTACTCCTTCCTCGTCATGGAGACTGCCGGGATGATGAAGATGGCCTCCGGTGATGATTTCCCCCTCCGGAAGGGTGCCGGAATAGGGCTCCGGATGAGATCGCTTCGATACAGAGGCTTGCGGCGGCGGCGTGGGAGTTATAGGTTTCTTTCTAGGGGTTTCCCTATTTATAAGAATTTTTGGCGTTGGTTTCACATCAGGGGGAGTCCCGAGGGTCCCACAAGCTCAGCCCACACGCCCTAGGGGGTAGGGCTCACCCTGTGAGCTTGTCGTGTCCTCGTGAGTCTTCTGTTCCTTCCTCGAAGCTTCGGGGGTCTCTTCACTACAAAAAAAGACACATCCGTGACATTATGGCCCGAACGAAAAGTTTTTCTGTCATGGTTGTGACACTTCTATGACAATAATTGTGACAAAAACACGTATCATCATAGATGTGGTGGGCTCCTACTTCTATGACAAAAAATTATGACAGAAAATGGGCTTTTCATCCTGGGCGGGCCGGAGACGCACCCGCATGACATTCTTTGGGCCGTCCATGACGTAAAAAATTGTGGTAGAAGTGAGGGCGAGGAAATTTTCGAGGAGTTCCTGGTTACAGTGGGTGGTAGGGCCGAGCGATGCAGTGTGGTTTTGCGCGTTTCTCTCTCGTACGCGCGCGTGTGTGCGAGGCGCTCGCTAACTGAACCCGAGCGAGGCGTACGTTCGCTTACTGAACCCGAGCGATCGATCACCCTCGCACTACGTATTGAACACGAGCGATCGATCGCCCTCGCACTACGTACTGAACACGAGCGATCGATCCCTCGCACTACGTACTGAACCCGATCGATCCCTTCGCTGCTAACTGAACCCGAGCGATCCCTTCGCTGCTAACTGAACCCGAGCGATCCCTTCGCTGCTAACTGAACCCGATCGATCCTTCTCGCTGCTTACTGAAGCCAATCGAGCCCCCGTGCGAGACGTAGCCAGCCGGTGCTGGGTTGCCTCTCGATGAACAGTGCCCGTTGCTGCCGCGTGCGCGATACACGTAGAACGAGTCAAGACTTGCATCGATCGAGCCGGTTGGTTGGCTGTGGATTAACAGTTCCCGTTGCTGCCTCCCGCTCGTATGACCCACCCCAGCCGGTGGGGGTTGGATGAACAGGACCCCGGCCATGTAGGCGGTTGGCGCTGGATGAACAGGACCCCGAGGAGGCCATGCCGCGGTACGCCATACCTCAGCCGGTTGGGGGTGGATAAACAGGACCCCGTGGAGGCTGGATGAATAGTAGCCGATGGAGGCTAGATGAACAGGACCCCATGGAGGCTGGATGAACAGTAGCCGGTGGAGGCTGGAGGAAGTCGATGGTGGATGAACAGTAGCCCGTGGAGTCCCGTTTTGCGGTACGCCACACCCCTCCCGATGAACATGACTCCGTTTCGATCGTAGGCAGTTGGGTAGAAGTCCGTTTCCTCCGTTTTGCGGTACGCCAGACCCCTCCCGATCAATAGGACCCCGTTTCGACCGTAGGCGGTTGAACAGAAGTCTGTTTCCTCCATTTTGCGGTATGCCAGACCCCCAGCCGATGAACAGGACCCCGTTTCAACCATAGGCGGTCGAACAGAAGGCCGTTTCCTCCATTTTGCGGTATGCCAGACCCCGAGTCGATGAACAGGACCCCATTTTGGCTGTTCCATCCAAGAAGGTTGGCTCTCGATGAACAGGACGCGTTCTGACCCAATCGCTTGGCTCCTGACGCTGTTTCCTCCGTTCCGACCCAGCCGATTGGCTGCCGATGAACAGGAGGCCATTGCCGCCATCCGTTGCCTCTCTCCATGTACACGAGCCCTGGCCGTACGTCTGCGCGAGTACGCGTTCGAGACCCCACTCGTATATGTATGTACATCGCCGTATTTTTTACCATGTGGCTATACGTACGTGTACATGATTTAGACGGGGCTACCTGAACTGCTACGTCGGGGGCTCTACTACGACACGTGCCGCTCGTTACACGGCCACAGTTCATCGTGGCAGAGAGACCGATCGACCAGTATGTACGTACACGCTTGCGACCAGACAGATAATGATACGTACGCTTTGACCTGGTGGGTCCCAGCTGTCTGGGGGATAAGGAGGCACTTCCTTGCGTGTGAAGATATAGCTGGTGGGTCCCAGCTGTCATGGGGAGGAATCATTTTTCTCGCGCAAAAAGGAGGCACTTCCTTGCGTGCGAAGATGTAGCTGGTGGGTCCCAGCTGTCAGGGGGAGGAAACTTTTTTTCCAGCGTAATAAGGAGGCACTTTCCTTGCTTGTGACCATGGACCTCGTGGGTCCCAGCTGTCAGCCTCTCCACGTACAGTCCTCTTCCGATGACTCTCGCTTGTTGACCACGCCGCGCCGAGCGCACGAAGGCGGTGGACGACGGCGAGGCCCCGGACGGGAACGACCAGGAGATGGGGAAGATGCGGCAGTGGAGTCGCAGACAGAGAGGAGTACGACGTACGAGGGTTGACTGGTTCGGTGCGACCTTGGGCTGCAGTCGGCGGAGAATAACAGGAGGGGTGGAGGGATGGCCTGGCTGGCGGTGGGGTAGCACTTCGCAGCGAGGCGTGCGAAGCAGCGCCGCTGGCCACCGGAGGCGGGAGCAGGAGGTCCCGCCGGCGCTGGAGGAAGAAGACGAGGGATTGAAGATGCATGCCGGCCGTTGGATGTACATCCAACGACTACAGATGTCAGAATCATTTGTTGACTAAGTTGACAACGCCTTCCGTAGGCTTCGACCTATGGGCCCACAATGTTAGCCTCCTTACGTGCGAAGATATAGCTGGTGGGTCCTAGCTGTCAGGAGGAGGTATACATTTTTTTGCCCGTAGTAAGGAGGCACTTCCTTGCGTGTGAAGATGTAGCTGCTGGGTCCTAGCTATCAGGGGGATGAAACATTTTTTTTCCGCGTAATAAGGAGGCACTTCCTTGCGTGAGAAAATGTAGCTGGTGGGTCCAAGCTGTCAGGGGGAAGAATAATTGTTTTTCGCGTAATAAGGAGGCAGTTGCATGCGTGCGTCCATGGACCTGGTACGTCCCCACTGTCAGCCTCTCCACGTACAGTCCTCTTCCGATGACTCTCGTTTGTTGACCACATTGACCACGCCGCGCCGAGCGCACCAAGGCGGTGGACGACGGCGAGGCTCCGGACGAGAACGACCAGGAGATGGGGAAGACGCGGCAGTGGAGTCACAGACGGAGAGGACTACGAGGGTTAACTGGTTCTGGTGTGGCGTGGGGCTGCAGTCGGCGAAGAATAACAGGAGGTGTGGAGGGTTGGAGGGATGGCCTGGCCGGCGGTGGGGTAGCGCTTCGCAGCGAGGCGTGCTAAGCAGAGCCGCTAGCCGCCGGAGGCGGGAGCGGGCGTTCCCGACGGCGCTGGAGGAAGAAGACGACAGATTGAAGATGCATGCCGGCCGTTGGATGTAAATCCAATGGCTATGGATGTCAGAATCATTTGTTGACCAAGTTGACAACGCCTTGCGTGGGCTTCGACCTATTGGTCCACATGCCAGTCTGCAAAAATGTGGCACATATTCAACCCATGTTTTTTAGAATTTACAGTCCATTTCCTGGGATGGGTGAACAAATAATGTAGCATCTATGCGGTCCATTTAATTATTTTCTAAGAAATCACAGCCCATTTGCACTTTCTCGAAATACACGAATTTGCTGGGCTTGTTGTAAATATAATGTTGGGTTGGACGGAGCAATGTTATCAAAAAATAAACCGGGGCTGGGCATTTTATTATATATAAAATTAGATAATTAGCGTGTTATTGTTCAAAAAAATGAGCGCGTTATTATTACATTGGTCCTTAAATCCGAGCAAGCTTTTGTACGCAATCACCAGGATTTTTGTTGTAAAAAAAAACCAGGATTTTCCTTGCGAACTTCTATTAAACATTTATTTTTTATAAGTTAATAAGACGTGGGATATTTTTATATATATATGTATCTATTAAATATATGATAATAATAATATATAATAACATAAAATAATTTAAATATATATAATATAGTTAGAAGGGAAAACATAAGTTGGACCTGGCATTCTTATTCTTATATATAGAAAAATATAAAAGAGTTCTGTGTTTTCTTCGAAAAAACATAAGTTGGGCTGTGGATGTTTAAGACAAAATAAAACCTAGGCTGGGAGGCCCATGGGCCAGTAGATACATGCTGGAGCTCAAAACAATAAGTTTAAAACACTATGTCGGTATGTCGTGGGCTGCGCCCTGCGCATGTTAAAAAGCAAAACCTAGGCTGGGCAGGCCACAACCCAGCTGATACTTGTTCACCCTCTGAAAAAATTATACCTGCTAGCTCCCCGATGACAGTCTTCATTGTAAATTTATCTCGTTTATTGACTTCGTTGACAGACCCGTGGGCCCCAACGTCAGTATACCATTAGGAGAAACAAATGTCCATTTCCGAGAGAAAGTTTTTTTTTCCAATGAGGCACTTGCTTGCGTAGGGCCATGGACCTTGTGGGTCCCGACTGTCAGCCTCTCCACATATAGGATGGGAACGAACTGGAGCCAGGGAAGACGGGGCAGTGTAGTAGTAGTTTGCGCGCCTTCTTTGTGTTGGGTACGTCGTAGTAGCCCAGTAGCTATACCCCCTTACCCGCACCTACTCGGCCCGGGATAGATTACCCCTATATTCCCAATTTTTTTGCCTCTGCTATTGCTGACATGTGAGTCTCCCCTTGTCATCCACACACACCACCTCCAACACTAGCCGGAATTTCGTCCCTACTTTTCTCTGTTTTTCGCACTCTCAACATTGTCTGGGCATTTTGAAAATAGCATATCTTTTTGACTGTGCATCATATGAAGATGTGCTATACATGAATGTTGATCAACATGATGTTAGCTTGATGTTAGTTCCATTTTCGACCATGAATAAAATTTGGAACATGCTGTTATCCCTGTTTGAAAAGGGCGTGTTGATATAAATGGTCTGCCTCTGAAACTTGTAGTTTCTTCTCTGAAAATCACATGGTCTGCACTTTTATATGAAACTACATTTTTGAAAGTACTAAAAATAGATTTCTGGAATTCAAAAAATACTTCATATGCTCAATACTACAAAGATCTGAAATTCAAAAGACATTCATATCTGAAAGTACTAAAAATACACAACACAAAACACAATTCACAACCTGCAAATACTGATAACCCTAAGCTCCTCCTATGATTATTCGTCGGGGCACTCCCCTCCTATTCCTCGGCGGCAGACTGCCGCCCCGTGAGACAAGGTGAACGGCGAGGGAGCCTTGGATAATGGCGGGGAAGCGTCGTCGCGCCAACTACTTTTCTCCTATTGCGGTTGGGTACGGTCGACGAAGACTCCACCGGCTCACTCTGACACGGCACCCTCACAAACGACACCGTGTGGATGCTCGATCCTTGATTCTCTGGATGCTTGATCTTGGATCGATACTCCCACCACCTCCGCCTCATGACCGGATTCAGCGAATCTGTCTGCTCCATGGCCCAGAGGAGCAGCTCTATGGATTCCGGCGCTACTCCATTTGGGTGGATCACCGCCTTTTCGCTCTTTTTTAGATATTTGGCCATCGCCATCACCGTCGCCGCTGGTTGTCAAACCAAGACTGTATCTCCATCATCCTGGCTAGCTTCACAGGGTCGCTGTCTGCGATCGTCACGTATCGGTTGCACTCCTCCATCGATCTACTTCTCCACAAGACCTTCACTCGCTGGTGGTGGTTTTGGAATGGAAGAGGAGCGGCGACAGTTTTGGAATGGAAGAGGAGAGGAGCGGCGGTGGTCTTGGAATGCAAGAGGAGTGGCGGGCGGCAGTTTTGGATTGGACGAGAGTGGCGGCGCGCTGTCAGTGGATCCATCCTAATAACTAATTTACCCCTCACTTATGAAGCGACCCCACATAAACTTGAGTACTTGTTGGTGCAATAATTTGCCTCCTTATGTTTTGGAGATTGTTGACATAAACAGTAAGGGACTGATGTGTTTGCTAGTGCACACAGAGTAACAGGTCCCTGGAGTCAAGAGGAGTTTGGTTCAAACTCCGAAGAAAATCCCCTGCGTGGCAGTGAAGGTTATCACCGAAGATTATGACGACAAGAGTGACCCCTCAAAAATTGCTGACGCAAAGCAATTGGTTCGGTGCTCGTCCGAAGAAAGTGACTGCGGTCGAGAAGATTGAAGACGAAGTGAAGACGTAGCATTTATTTCGTTGTTTCTCTTCTCTTTATTGAGTCATAGGACCACCGTACTACTAAGAGGGGTGTAGCGTTCGAAGCTTTGATTCTCTGATGCTAAACCCAAATCCTATGAAAGTTGCGAGAGAAATCTCTTTGTGTTCCGAGCAAATACTTGCCAGCAAGAGACTGTGATCTTCTTCGCTGTGAGAGATTTGTCTCTGACCGAGGAGTTAGCATTACTTGTTCCTCAAGTAATGTTACCGTTGCTCTTAAAATCCGACCATTGTGAATGTGTCGGTTGGCCATTGGCTGGACCGCGTGTCCAAAATGGTCATTTCCCATCAGGGAAGGTTGCAGCTATAAATAGCCACCCCGCACCGGCGTTGTCCGGTGGCTGCTCCGTGTGATTGTGAGAAGATTGTTGAGCAACCCCCTCTCCCGAGTGATTTGAGTTTAAAATCCACCAAGAGAAAACCCCAGAGCCAAAAAATTAGATAGTGGTTCAGCATCACTCGAATCTAAGTCCAGTACGCTCCGCCTATTACTCTTGAGAGCTGCGAACTCTCTAGACGGTTAGGTGTCAATTTCTTCAGAGACCAAGAGTAATTGTGGTTCTCGAAGAAGAAGTCTGTAAAGGTTTGGAGATCGCCTCAAGCATCTACCATGAGTGATCGGCATTGGTTGATGAACCAATTGTCGAGGAGAATAGGGCGAAGAGAGTTTATCTTCTGTGTTAAATCACAACCCCTCCAACCAGATGTAGTCCTTTTGCAGAAGGGTGAACTGGTCTACCAAATTCCTTGTCGCCATCGAGCATCACTGGTCACCTCTGCTTCCCCCCTTTACATTCGAACTGTGCTGTATGACATATTTCAATCATGTGATTTGTCTTGATGTATGCTGTTAGTTTCCATTCGGTAGTTTGTATTCGCTCACTGTACACTGTTTTCATTCGCTCCGCTGCTGGGTTCCAAGAGTTTTGATATTTCCGAAGAAAATTTAAAACTCCCATTCACCCCCCCTCTGGTAGACATACTTCGTTCCTACAATTGGTATCAGAGCAAGGTACTCCTTGACTCTGTTCATTTTGGTCTAACCACCTTGGAGTTTAAGTATGTCTTCGGTGAGCTACAAGTCGCACCTCAAGATTCCCATCTTCGATGGGATGGACTATCCCTTCTGGAAGGAGAAGATGAAAATCAGTCTCCGAGCTATTGATGATGATGTGTGGAACGTGGTGCAGAATGGATTCGTGGTTGAAGTGCCCCAGGTCCCCACTGACCGCGAGAAGAAACTTATTCAGATGGATGCTCAAGCCAAAGATGAAATTGGTGGCCATCTCTCTCGTGCTCAATTTCTTCGCTATCGTCAGTGTGAAACTGCAAAGGAATTGTGGGACATTCTCGAAAAGATAAATGAGGGTGTTTCAACTCAGAAAGAGGCTCGCATTGATACTCTTCAGGCGAAGTTCAATCGGTTCAAGTGAATTGGAAATGAAAGCTGCCAGCAAACCTTCGATCGTCTGAGTGACATTGCAAACGAGCTGCAAGGTCTCAACGCCAAAGACATCACTGATCACGAAGTTGTGAAGAAACTGCTCCAATCCCTTGACAGTTCGTTCGACACTCTAGTTCTGATGATTCGGGAACGAGCTGATTTCAAAGTTCTCGACTCAGCCGATATCATGGAAAGGCTAAACACCCACGAGGAACAAGAAGAAGAGAAGAGAGATCTCTATGTCTCAAGTCACCGAAAAAGTCATGCTCTCAAGGTTGTGGCTGAATCTTCCTCAGAAGGAAATGCCGAAGAAGATTCAGATGACCCAGAAAGGATCAGCAAGGATCTCGCATTAATCACGAAAAGATTCCAGCGCCTTCAAAGGAAAAATCAGTTTCAGAAGAAAGGATCTAGCAACTCTGGCGGCTCCAAATCTTCATCAAAACCTACTGGAGATTACACCTGCTTCAAGTGCAAAAAGCCAGGACATTTCATTTCGGACTGCCCTCTCTGGGAAGCTGAAATCCATGCCAGTGGAAGATATGATTCAAGAAACAACCATGGAAAAGGCAAGAGCAAGAGCTACGACTCCGATGATGAGAAGAAAATGAAGAAGTTCTTCAAGAAGAAGGACAGCTCCTCCTCCAAGTCCTCGTCAATATCTTCCTCAAGGAATCCTTCCAAGTCCTCATCCAACCGCAAGAACACCTCTCGCAAGGCTAAGGCGTACATCGGCAAGGAGATGGATTCCGATGAAGAAGAGTCATCTGACTCCGAAGAAGTTGATGAATCCGATGAGGATTCTGATTCCGGCATGGCTGGCATAGCATGTGCCTCTACTCCTGCATCGAACTTCTTCGAGAATCATTCGAGTGACAATGAGTCCCCTGCCTACTGCTTCATGGCCAAAGCTTTGAAAGAAAAGGTACCCCCCAAACATCACAAGGTTTACTCCAGTGATCAATACTCTTCGGATGAGGATGACCATGCTAAACTGATCAAAATTGCTAATATGCAACAAAACTCTCTCGAGAAAATTGAGAAAACTCTCCGGAAATCTGAAGGGTTGTTGGTTGAGGAGATGGAGAAAAATCAGTCATTGACAGAAGAGCATTCCTCTCTCGAGTCTCGAATGGAAGAACTATCAAGTCGTCATGATTTTCTCTCGGCCAACCATGAGAGATTGACTTATGATTACCTGAAAAGGAAACAGGAACTCGAGTCGCTGAGAGAGGCTCATGACGACTTGATCAGAGAAAATTCTCTTCTCACCCAATAACTCAAAGAGAAACCTGAAGTGTTTGTACCACCCTGCCTAAAATGCCTTGAACGCGGTAACTCTGAATCAAATGCTGAATCTTCTGTGAATGCTAACCCCTCTGTCGAGGAAAATGGTTCTATTTCTGATGAAAATGCTAGGTTGAAGGATCTTCTTCAGACAGGAATGTTCAAGTCTCTCAAAGGGCATCAAACCCTATGTGATGTTCTGAAGAAATCCATTCTTCACAAAAATCCCAGGAAAGAAGGTATCGGTTTCGAAAGGAAACTGAATGAAAATTGCTCCTACTGGGAACCAGATCAATCCTCGCACTGTGTGGGTGTCAGCCAAGAGCAAAACGCTTGATCCAGCTTTACTTTCGGGATATGACTGTCCTATCACTGAATACTCATATGATGATTCTCTGGATAACTATAAGTTGTTCAAAAACCAACGTGGTGAGGCTGTTGCTTACTATGTTGGACCAAACAGCAGGAATGGCCCCCCAAAGAAAGCTATCTGGGTGCCTAGGAAAACTATCGAAGCATTGCCTATTACTACGTTACTAACCATGCAGGCTGAAAATGCTCGATACTTCCTGGATAAGGTTTGACAGAATGAGTACATGCATACCTCGTCTAACCACTATACTCATTCGTCTAGGAAGAATTTCAATGCATACTCTTTCGATTATGCTCGTACTCATTCAAGTCGCAATTCGTATGACTATCGAAAGAAATCATATCCTGCTCGCTCATATGTTTCGAAGCCACCTACAAAGATGTGGGTGGTTAAGAAAGCCTGATTTCTCTGCAGGACTATGTCTCCGGGTGTACCGAATGGATAATGGATAGTGGATGCACTAGTCATATGACCGGAGACAAGTCGTTGTTTGTCGACCCCAACTTAACTGCTTCATCTCAGAAGTATATTACTTTCGGCGACAACAACAAAGGAAAGGTAATTGGGTTAGGTAAAATTGCTATATCCAAGGACAAGAACATTGATGATGTTTTACTTGTTTAGTCTCTTGGATTCAATCTCATGTCAGTTGGCAAGCTTTGTGATCTAGGCATGCTAGTTCTATTTTCATCATCCAAATGCATCGTCTTTATGGCTTCTGACAATTCCTTCGTCTTCGAGAGAAATATAAAGGGTGATTTATATATTGTGGATTTCTCTAAGGGTTCCTCAGTCCAAACTTGTCTGCTTGCAAAAGCAACCGAAAGATGAGTGTGGCACCGAAGACTTGGTCATGCAGGTATGAGAAATTTGCAGACTCTCATGAAGAAAAATCATCTTCATGGCATTCCTGATGTGAAATTCGACAAGGATCGTCTCTGTGGTGCGTGTGAAGCCGGCAAATTGGCCAAGAAGCACCATTCGTCAAAAACTGTCATGACCACAACAAGACCTCTGGAAATTCTTCATATGGATTTATTCGGACCTCAAAACTATGCAAGTTTCGGAGGCAGTCATTATGGTCTAGTTATTGTTGATGATTTCTCTCGATACACTTGGGTATTATTTCTCAAAGACAAAACCTGCACCCAAGACATCTTCAAAAGATTTGCCAAGAAGGCTCAGAATGAATATGATGTGCGAATTAAGCATGTCAGAAGCGACAATGGTACTGAGTTCAAAAATACTCATATCGAAGATTTTCTCGATGAACATGGTATAACTCATGAGTTCTCTGCCGCATACACTCCCCAACAGAATGGAGTTGTTGAGCGAAAGAATAGAACTCTCATCGAAATGGCGAGAACAATGCTCAGTGAGTATAAAACTCCCATCCGTTTCTGGGCTGATGCTATTAACACTGCTTGTCATGTTGTCAATCGTGTTTATCTTCACAAATTCCTTAAGAAAACTTCATATGAGCTTATCACTGGCAAGAAACTGAATGTTTCTTATTTACGTGTTTTCGGTGCACCTTGCTATATTCGTGACATGAATCATAATTCCAAGTTTGCACCTAAGGCACATGAAGGTTTTCTTCTTGGTTATGGCTCGAACTCGCATACTTATCGTGTCTATAACTCTCACCACGGGAAAGTTATGGAAACGGTAAATGTGCGGTTTGATGAATCTAACAGCTCTCAAAAGGAGCACCTGCCTAATGTGATAGATGAACCACCGATCTCGGATGCTATTCGGCAAATGGCCATTGGGGACGTCAGGCCAGTCGAAGGAAATACACCTGACTCTTCCGATGAAGATGCCCCCATAGCTCGAAGAACACGCCAATCTACTGCCAAAGAAAATGCCACACCGAACACAAATGGCAACCCAAATGCAAGTGCAAATCAAAACGGCAATCCCGATGAAAATGGCGATACAAATGCCCATCCTGATGCTGATACTGAGGAAAATGAAAATGATCATCAAGAAGGAATTCCTCTCCCATGAGTGGCAAATCGAGTTGACCCTGCACTAATCCTCGAAGATCTCGAGAATCTAGGTTACCGACCCACAACTCGCTCTCGCACTCGTTTGGCTAACTACTATGGCAGTTTCTCCTTTGTCTCATTGACAGAACCTACCAAGTATGAGGAAGCCATGAATGATCCCGATTGGATGAATGCCATGCAAGAAGAGTTGGTGCAATTCGAATTAAATGATGTGTGGGAATTGGTTGACAAACCGAATCCTAAGAAGCACAATATCATCGGCACAAAATGGGTCTTCCGAAACAAGCAAGATGAAAATGGCATTGTTGTGAGAAACAAAGCGCGTCTTGTCGCTCAAGGGTATACACAGGTAGAAGGTATTGATTTTGGTGAAACATATGCTCCTGTTGCTCGCCTTGAGGCAATTCGTATTCTTCTCGCTTATGCAAACTACAATGATATTCCGCTTTATCAAATGGATGTGAAAAGTGCTTTCCTCAATGGTGAAATTGATGAGGAAGTATATGTTAGGCAGCCACCTGGCTTTGAAAACCCTCAGTTTCCTAACAAAGTTTTCAGGTTGAAAAAGGCTCTATATAGGCTGAAGCAAGCCCCTCGAGCTTGGTATGTGAAAGCACATTTGCTCCCTTGGTGGTTTTGGTAATTTATGCCAACATACATGTTGTTGGACTAATGGTTTTATCTAGTGAATTTCAGACAAGTTCAACAATGGCGTGGCAGGGACAAGAGGACGTGGAACCCCTTCAAAATGCTAAGGACAAGGATTGGCAAAAGTTCAAGACTCTACATTTTTGGTTTAGTGATCCAAGATCACATTGAGTCCATAGGAAAGCCAATACTATTAAAAGGGGATGAGGTGTTGCTTAATGGTCTTTTTGCTCAAGTGCTTAGTGACAGTATTCCTAAACCCTCAACCACTATCTCTACCCAAATATGTCCTAAACCTACATTCCAACTCGGCCCCACCGAAATTTCCTATCCGGCCCCACCGAGTTCATCCAAGACTTAGCCACTGCCAAAACCCTAACAAATCGGATCCACCGAAATGGATCTCGGTCCCACCGAGATGGCCTTGCCAACTCTCTGTAATCGTTTGCACTTACTTCGGCCTCACCGAGTTTTGCAAATCGGTCTCACCGAGATGGCTTGCCAAGTCTCTGTTGCCTTATTGCTTCACTTCGGTCCAACCGAGTTGATGTAATCGGTGCCACCGAGATGAGGATTGCCCTAAGCCATTGCACTTCGGTCCATCCGAGTTGTCCGTATCGGTCCCACCGAGATTCCTAAAGTTCATATCTTTTACACAGTTCGGTGCTACCGAGATGATCGTTTCGGTGCCACTGAGTTGAGTCAAAAGTGTGTAACGGTTGGATTTTGTGTGGAGGCTATATATACCCCTCCAACACATCCTTATCTGTAAGGAGAGCCATCAGAACGTGCCTACACTTCCACCATACATTTTCTGAGAGAGAACCACCTACTCATGTGTTGAGATCAAGATATTCCATTCCTACCATTTGAACCTTGATCTCTAGCCTTTCCCAAGTTGCTTTCCACTCAAATCCTTCTTCCACCATAGCCAAATCTGTGAGGAGTGTTTGAGTGCTGGGAAGACTATCATTTGAAGCACAAGAGCAAGGAGTTCATCAACAACACACCGTCTATTACCTTTTGGAGAGTGGTGTCTCCTAGATTGGTTAGGTGTCACTTGGGAGCCTCCAACATGATGTGGAGTTGAACCAAGAAGTTTGTAAGGGCAAGGAGATTGCCTACTTCGTGAAGATCTACCCCGAGTGAGGCTAGTCCTTCGTGGACATAAGCCATGGTGGAATAGGCAAGGTTGCTTCTTCGTGGACCCTTCATGGATGGAGCCCTCTGTGGACTCGCGCAGCCGTTACCCTTCGTGGGTTGAAGTCTCCATCAACGTGGACGTACGATAGCACCACCTATCAGAACCACGCCAAAAACCACCGTGTCTTCATTGCGTTTGATCTTCCATACTCTACCCCTTTACTTTTCGTACTCTTGCATGCTTTACTATTTCCGCTGCTTAATCTCTAGATATGCATGTGTAGAAAGTATTGGAGTGATCTTAACTTATGCCAAAATCTGCCTAAGTTCCAAGAGAAATTTAAAACTGCTAATTTGGTTGGTTAAGGGTCTATTCACCCCCCTCTAGACCTATCTCCTCGATCCCACAATTGGTATCAGAGCATTGGTCTCCATTGCTTTGGTTTCATCACCATTGGAGGGAGATGGACGTGTGTACGTTGGGGAGTCTTAGACGTAGAGTGCCTATTCTCAATGGGGAGTATTACAACTTTTGGAAAGATGAAATGCTTGATATCTTTGATGAATTTAACTTGAGCAAGTATATTCATAATCCTTATGTGCCCCCTATTGATCCCTTGCATCCTACTCATGAAGAGGAAATTGACATGCTTCATAATCTTAGAACCGTCAATCTTATCATTAGAGGATTACCTAAAATTGTGCTTAGTTGTATGCAAAACTTTGGATGTGCTTACACTCTATGGCATGACTTAGAAAAGCGATATCCCGATTACTCTTTAAAGAGTCTTGATAAGATTCTTCATAAGGCTGTTGCCTTTCACAAGATGAGTCCTAATGATCCTAAGTTTGATGAATGCTTGTTTGAGCTTCATGATCTTATGCGTGCCAAAGGAGATGTTAGAACTATTAGTAACATTGTCATGGAAGCCATTAGAAGTCACAAACTTGAGTATTGCCATGATCATGAAACTAATGAATCTATTGCCCTAGGTAATGATCACTCGCATGATGATGTTGAGCATGGCTATTATGATGAGGATGAAGAATTTGATATTGAATTCGAGAAGACCATGAGGAATCTCTGTCTTATGGCAAATCTTCGAGATTACATGGCCGGAGGAAAAGAATGGATTCTTGATAGTGGATGTACCGATCACATGACCGGAGATAGAGACATGTTTCGTGAGCTTACTAAAAATTATGGTCCACGCAAGTATGTGACTTTTGGAGACAACTCCAAGGGTAAGGTACTTGGCCTTGATAAGGTGGCCATATCCAATGATAGATCCATACAAAATGTTATGCTTGTTGAATCTCTTGGTTACAATCTTCTTTCCGTATCTAGACTAGCTGATTTTGGCTTCAATGTTCTATTTACCAAAGTAGATTGCCAAGTGTTTCGCTAAGATAATCATAATATGGTCTTTACCGGCATTCATAGAGGTGATCTATACATTGTTGATTTCACTAAGAGAGCCCAACCTCGTACATGCTTAATTGCTAAATCTTCTAAAGGTTGGTTATGGCATAGAAGACTTGGACATGTTGGCATGCGTAACCTTGATAAACTTGTTAAAGGAGATCACATTCTTGGATTGAAAGATGTTATATTTGACAAAGATCGACTTTGTAGTGCTTGCCAAGCAGGAAAACAAGTTGGAGGAAGCCATCCCGTAAAGAACATCATGACCACGAGGAGACCACTCGAGCTACTTCATATGGATCTTTTTGGTCCCAACGCCTATAAGAGTCTTGGTGGTAACTCTTCCGGTTTGGTCATTGTTGATGATTTTTCCAGATTTACGTGGGTGTTCTTTCTTGATGACAAATCGCAGGTACAAAAGATCTTCAAGAACTTCGCAAGAAAGGCTCAAAATCAATTTGAAGTGAAGATCAAGAAGGTTCGAAGTGACAACGGAACGGAGTTCAAGAATGCAAATGTGGACACCTTTCTTGATGAGGAGGGTATTTCACATGAGTTCTCGGCTACGTACACACCTCAACAAAATGGAGTTGTTGAGAGGAAGAACCGGACACTTATTGAGATGGCAAGAACGATGCTTGATGAATACAAGACACCAAGACATTTTTGGGCAGAAGCGGTTGAAACGGCTTGTCATGCAACAAATCGACTTTACCTTCACAAGCTTCTTGGTAAAACGGCGTAAGAACTGCTCATCGGTAACAAACCACAAGTTGGATACTTTCGAGTATTTGGCTCAAAATGTTACATTCTTGATAAGCATCGTCGTTCAAAATTTGCTCCTAAATCTCATGAAGGTTTCCTACTCGGTTATGGATCGAACTCTCACACTTACCGTGTCTACAACAACTTCACTCGAAAAGTTGAAGAGACGGTAGATGTGAAGTTTGATGAGACTAACGGCTCGCAAGTCGAGCAATTGCCACTTGATGTAGGAGATCAAGAACCATCGGAAGCAATCCAAGACTTGCCCATTGGTAAGATTCGCCCCGTGGAAGTAAAGGAGAGTACCTCGTCTATTCAAGTGGAAGCCCCAACTTCACATCAAGGTGAACGACAAGTTGATATGGAGGCATCCACAAGTGGAACACATCAAGACGATGGAAATGAGGAAGTGCAACAAGATGATCCACCTCAATCTCCTTCTCCACCTCCACAAGCGAATAACGACAACATCAACGAAGAAGAAGAAGAAGATGATGATGAGGAAGCCTCACCACAACCCAAGAAAAAGCTACCTCGAGTTAGAGCAAGAATCAACAGGGATCATCCCGTCGAACAAATACTTGGAGATATCCAATCCGGGAGAATCACTCGCTCTAAATCTTGTTTAGCTAACTTTTGTGAGCATTACTCATTCATCTCTAGTGTTGAACCTTTGAAGGTGGAAGATGCTCTCAAGGACCCCGATTGGGTGAATGCAATGCACGAGGAGCTACACAACTTTGAGAGAAACCAAGTGTGGACATTGGTTGAGAAGCCTAAGGAAGAGCCAAACATCATTGGAACCAAATGGGTGTTTCGGAATAAGCAAGATGAATATGGACAAGTTGTACGCAACAAAGCTCGTCTCGTAGCACAAGGGTACACACAAGTCGAAGGTATGGACTATGGTGAGACCTATGCCCCCGTTGCAAGACTTGAGTCCATTCTCATTTTACTCGCTTATGCCAATCACCATGATATCACTCTTTACAAAATGGATATTAAAAGTGCTTTCTTAAATGGTGAAATTGAGGAGGAAGTGTATGTTAAACAACCTCCCGGCTTTGAGAATCCTAAGAAACCTAATCATGTGTACAAACTTCGTAAAGCTCTTTATGGTCTTAAACAAGCCCCTAGAGCTTGGTACAAATGCTTGACAAAGTTTCTTCTTGAAAAAGGCTTTGAAATTGGGAAGATTGATTCAACTTTGTTCACTAAGAGGGTTAATGGAGAATTATTTGTATGCCAAATTTATGTCGATGATATTATCTTTGGATCTACTAACCCCTCTTTTAGTGAAAAGTTTGGAAGGTTGACGTCAGAAAAGGTCGAGATGTCTATGATGAGTGAACTCAAATTCTTTCTTGGTTTACAAATCAAGCAAACTAGGGAAGGTACCTTTGTTTCTCAAACAAAGTATACCAAGGACTTATTCAAGAAGTTCAACATGCAAGAGAGTAAAGGTATGAAAACTCCCATGCCCACAAGTGGACATCTTGACTTGACCAAGGATGGCAAACCGGTTGATCAAAAGGTTTATCGATCTATGATTGGTTCATTGCTATATCTATGTGCCTCCCGTCCCGACATTATGCTAAGTGTGTGCATGTGTGCACGATACCAAGCGGCACCAAAAGAGTGTCACCTTAAAGCGGTGAAAAGAATTGTGAGATACTTGTTACATACACCAAACTTTGGCATATGGTATCCCCAAGGATCTTTTTTCAATCTTGTTGGCTACTCCGACTCGGACTATGCCGGAGACAAGGTTGACAGAAAATCCACTTCGGGTACATGTCAATTTCTTGGTAGATCTCTTCTGTCTTGGTCCTCCAAGAAACAAAATTCCGTATCTCTATCTACTGCCGAAGCGGAATACATTGCCGCGGGATCATGTTGTGCTCAATTACTATGGATGACACAAACTCTTAAAGACTATGGTGTGCATGTGAGACATGTACCATGACTATGTGACAATGAGAGTGCTATTAAGATTGCACACAATCCCGTACAACATTCTCGAACTAAGCATATTGAGGTTCGTCACCACTTCATTCGAGATCATGTTGAGAAAGGTGACATTGACCTTAAACATGTTCGTACCGACAAACAATTGGCGGATATCTTTACCAAACCCCTTGATGAGAAAGTGTTTTGTCACTTGAGAAGTGAGTTGAACATCATTGATGCTTCAAACGTAAACTAGAGGTTCATGTGGATGCATACAAGGGCATGAGCATTCTTGACTAACCCATGATATCTTTCATGATCATCTTATATCTTGGACACTTTGCTCCCTTGTACTGTATCTAACCTTTTGTAAGTACTTGGATAAGCTTCATCTCCCAAGATTGCATCTCACTCTTATCTTGAGCAATCTTGCATAACCCAAGTATTAACAATGGATGGTGGGTCAAGGAACAAGACAACGTAAACATATCCTTTGACAAAATTTTAAGATATGCTTCATTCTTGTCATTTTGGATATACATGTTGTTCCTTGCAAAACTAACCCATGTAGGAAGATGAACTACACATGATAGGATAGCTCCAAACTTCAACTTATGAGCATCCACTTCAAGTTCAACTACATGACGGACATCACCACCAAATCCCAATGTAAGTTATCACAACTTAGAGAAGCTTTACTCAAAGACATGAGCTAGAGCAACTCAACAAGATGTGAATACATTGAAATGCTTAACGAAAAATGGCAACCCCATTTTGAGCTTAAACGATGAGTATGACCTATGATCAAGTGTTCTCACTTGACTCCTAAGTCAATATACTCTAACATAGGTGACTTAGTCGCCAACCCATCTAGATGAAGTTAAAAAAAAACTTCATCTAGACTTTGCTTCTTTTCTGTGTTTTCTTTTAGATAGTTTCGCAGTTAATTCATTGCAAATCTTTGTGAGAATTTCTTTGCCTAGTGAGCCGAGTTGACAAAATGTTCCCTTGCATTAAACTCGGTTCCACCGAATTGCTACAACTCGGTGTCACCGATTTTGCTGCCCTAAGGACCTTTCTGTCAAAATTTTCCTGAGTTTTTTCGGCTCCAGCTCCACTCAATGATTCTTATCCTCTACCCACATCTAGAGCTAATCAATGGCTAGCTGTGTTTCTCAAGGACCAAACCCACTTGAACAATGACCTTGAAGACCCTTCTTGGAAATTGATGTCAAAGGGGGAGAGAGGAATACATCAAAGCTTACCTCTACAACAAGATGCACTTTACAAGAGGAGAGAATGTTACATGTTTCTAAGAGGGGAGAAACATGATTAGTTTGTTCTCTGGTTGTTCTAAGTTTTCTCACCCTACCTACTCCCAATATCCAATGTCAGATTCAGGGGGAGAGGAAGTTCTTTAAGGGGAGTCAACTATTTCTTTTGGGGACATGTCTGCTTCAAAGAAGTATTCACCTAGTGATACTCTCTTCTACATGTCATCCCAATCTTGGTATCTTGTTGATCTTATGTCTTTTCTTGAAGAAATTATCTTGTGTTATCTAACCCTGTTTTCTCAAGTGTATTTCTTCAGGTACTTGATCAAGAACTTCAAGGTAAGTATACGCATCACACTCATGTACATGACTGACCTCTTGCTAGTATATAATGTTTGCAAGAAGACAATCATGGACATGTGGACTTTATATAACATATATGTTTGCTCTAATGCATATAGCCAAGATACATGTTGCGTGTATATCTCCCATATGGTATCATTATTTTATATGCGCCTCTTTAGGGGGAGTTCAGGGGAGCTCATATATGTTACATGTTTTCTTCAAAGCTTTCATACATACCTCTGCTATATCTGTATTTGAAGCTTTGATGTATGTTGTCATCAATTACCAAAAAGGGGGAGATTGAAAGCACATTTGCTCCCTTGGTGGTTTTGGTAATTTATGCCAACATACATGTTGTTGGACTAATGCTTTTATCTAGTGAATTTCAGACAAGTTCAACAATGGCGTGGCATGGACAAGAGGACGTGGAACCCCTTCAAAATGCTAAGGACAAGGATTGGCAAAAGTTCAAGACTCTACATTTTTGGTTTAGTGATCCAAGATCACATTGAGTCCATAGGAAAGCCAATACTATTAAAAGGGGATGAGGTGTTGCTTAATGGTCTTTTTGCTCAAGTGCTTAGTGACAGTATTCCTAAACCCTCAACCACTATCTCTACCCAAATATGTCCTAAACCTACATTCCAACTCGGCCCCACCGAAATTTCCTATCCGGCCCCACCGAGTTCATCCAAGACTTAGCCACTGCCAAAACCCTAACAAATCGGATCCACCGAAATGGATCTCGGTCCCACCGAGATGGCCTTACCAACTCTCTGTAATCATTTGCACTTACTTCGGTCTCACCGAGTTTTACAAATCGGTCTCACCGAGATGGCTTGCCAAGTCTCTGTTGCCTTATTGCTTCACTTCGGTCCAACCGAGTTGATGTAATCGGTGCCACCAAGATGAGGATTGCCCTAAGCCATTGCACCTCGATCCATCCGAGTTGTCCGTATCAGTCCCACCGAGATTCCTAAAGTTCATATCTTTTACACAGTTCGGTGCTACCGAGATGATCGTTTCGGTGCCACCGAGTTGAGTCAAAAGTGTGTAACGGTTGGATTTTGTGTGGAGGCTATATATACCCCTCCACCACATCCTTCTCTATAAGGAGAGCCATCAGAACGTGCCTACACTTCCACCATACATTTTCTGAGAGAGAACCACCTACTCATGTGTTGAGATCAAGATATTCCATTCCTACCATTTGAACCTTGATCTCTAGCCTTTCCCAAGTTGCTTTCCACTCAAATCCTTCTTCCACCATAGCCAAATCTGTGAGGAGTGTTTGAGTGCTGGGAAGACTATCATTTGAAGCACAAGAGCAAGGAGTTCATCAATAACACACCATCTATTACCTTTTGGAGAGTAGTGTCTCCTAGATTGGTTAGGTGTCACTTGGGAGCCTCCAACATGATGTGGAGTTGAACCAAGAAGTTTGTAAGGGCAAGGAGATTGCCTACTTCATGAAGATCTACCCCGAGTGAGGCTAGTCCTTCGTGGATGTAAGCCATGGTGGAATAGGCAAGGTTGCTTCTTCGTGGACCCTTCATGGGTGGAGCCCTCCGTGGACTCGCGCAGCCGTTACCCTTCGTGGGTTGAAGTCTCCATCAACGTGGACGTACGATAGCACCACCTATCGGAACCACGCCAAAAATCACCGTGTCTTCATTGCGTTTGATCTTCCATACTCTACCCCTTTACTTTCCGTACTCTTGCATGCTTTACTATTTCCGCTCCTTAATCTCTAGATATGCATGTGTAGAAAGTATTGGAGTGATCTTAACTTATGCCAAAATCTGCCTAAGTTCCAAGAGAAATTTAAAACTGCTAATTTGGTTGGTTAAGGGTCTATTCACCCCCCTCTAGACCTATCTCCTCGATCCCACAGTATGACACTCTGAAGAGGTTTCTGCTCGACAAAGGGTTGAAGCCAGGATCCACTGATTCCACTCTTTTCACTCGTGCTATTGATGGTGATCTATTTGTGTGTCAAATTTATGTGGATGATATTATTTTCGGCTGTACTAACAATGCGTGCAGCATGGAATTCGGGCGAATGATGTCCGAGAAATATCAAATGTCTATGATGGGTGAACTCAAGTTCTTTCTTGGACCGCAAATTCGTCAACAGGACAACGGAATTTTCATATCTCAGGAGAAATATCGGAGAGACTGTCTGAAGAAGTTTAAAATGCAAGATTGCAAACAGAAGGGCTACAAAACTCCCATGCCCATGAATGGCCAGCTGGACGCAGATGTGTATGGTAAAGATTATGATCAGAAGGCTTATCGTTCGATGATTGGTTCTTTGCTCTACTTATGTGCATCCAGACCTGATATTATGTTGAGTGTTTGTATGTGTGCTCGTTTCCAAGCTGCACCAAAAGAATCGCATCACCAAGCGGTCAAGCATATTCTGAGATATTTGGCTCACACCCCCACCTAAGGTTTATGGTATCCTAAGGGAGCATAGTTTGACCTTGTTGGATATTCAGACTCGGATTATGCAGGTGACCGAATTGACAGGAAATCTACTTCAGGGACATGCCATTTCCTCGGTAGATCATTGGTATGTTGGTTATCAAGGAAGCAGAATTGTGTCTCGCTCTCTACGGCTGAGGCCGAATATATTGCTGCTGGCGCGTGTTGCACTCAGTTATTATGGATGAACCAGACTCTGAAGGATTATGGCATCAAGGTCAAGAAGATTCCTCTATTGTGCGACAATGAGAGTGCGATCAAAATTGCACACAATCCAGTGCAGCACTCTCGCACCAAGCATATTGAGATCAGACATCATTTCCTACGCGATCATGTTGCTCGAGAGGATATTGTCCTCAGTCACGTCAATACCGAAGAAAATCTCGCCGATATCTTCACCAAGCCTCTCGATGAGAAAAGATTCTGTGTGTTACGGTGTGAGCTAAATATCCTAGATTCCGCAAACATGCAGTAAGCTGGACTTGGCACCCGTACCATCACTTCCACATCTTAGAAGGAATGGATGCACAACACTCGAAGAGTTTGAAAATTTCGACAAAGTGAAATTTTCTTTCTGAGAGTGAATACATTAACGAAGAACTAGACTAACTGGGTGCCACGATAATTGTGCGATGCTCGGGGTCATACAGTTCGTATACGGTGGGGAACGCCACCACAATTTCTCTTCGTTGAGTTGTCTTTCGGTTGAAGTTTTTTTCGTGTTAGTCCGAATGTATTTCACTCATAGCTTCTCTCTCGGGTGTTTGTGTTTCTTCATCTAAGTGAAATACCTAGGACCCTGTTTTTCTCTCTATTCTATCTCTTCCAGTCTATGTCGCTCTGTTATGAATGCACAAACTTCATCTGGTAACGAAACTTTATTTGGTGTCCTTGACCACGTTAAAGGTTTGGTCCGAGCTTAATCTGTTTTGGCGAAAGCCGTCCAAAATTTGGGGTTTCCCGCCCAAGTCAGGACCACATTCTTTAGTGACGGTTGCCACGTGCTCTTCATCATCTGCCAGTTTATCTAGTCCGTTGAATCGCAATAGTCCTCTGACTGTGGCCGTCCGATCAGATTCACCGGGTGCGGTTATTTCCTCCTCGCATATATATTCTGTGCCACCACCCTCCCTCAATTCACTTCGCATCTCCGTCACTATCACCTTCCGAAGCCCTACCGTACTGCTCCACCTCGAGCTCGACGACGTCGATCATCTTCGCCGCTTTGCTGCTGGAAAGAGGTCGCTGGAGTCATTCCTCGCTGCCGCGGATCATCTCCATCCCCACGCTGCCGTAGTCGCTGCACATCACCGAGTTAGGGTATGTGTAGTGCGAACTCGTTCTTCCATTCATCTTGTTCGAGTTCGTCCGTGGTAGTAATTGTCTAATTTTTACCGCATTTCCCAGATCTTTACTGATAGGTAACTTGTGCGGATGTGGTTTGTAGTTGTCCCTCGCATCCGAAAATTTCAGATCTAGGGTTTGTGTTGTGTCTCGTACGAACGGAATGCTTAGCACGTTAACTAGTATATTCTCCGAACCTACTAGTTCGTTCTACACATTTCTTTCATCCGAAACATTTCTCAAAGTCTGCTTCTACTTCTTCATCAAAACGATTTCTTTTTCAAAATCTTCACTGTGAAAAGGAACCTATAAAGGAACTATTTTTCCTAGAAGATGTTTCTTACGTTAAATAGTAATATAACATATCTCTCCGCGTACCTTTGTTTATAAAACCGTATGGCCGGATTGCCTTGTTTTCCGTAAATCTTTGCCCTTATAAAGGCTTTATAAAGTAGGACAAACACTCCCCGGCTACTGGCAGAGGAGGTTGAAGCCGATGGTCGGTCAACAAAGTTTTGTACAATGCGGATCCGAGCATTAATGATGTAAAGTACTTGGATACATAGAATCATTACACATAAATTGTGATTGAAGTCAATTTACTCCGGATATTGATCCTTAATTCGGCCACCCTTGCCCAACTTAAGGCTCGGGGGCTACTGGGCTTCGCGCTTCTCACTTAAAATCCATTAACGGATTACATCGATCCCCTGATCTGGTGTTGCCACCCGACCAGTGGCTCGGGGGCTACTGCATTGATGATTCAATGCAGAAAATTCAAAGTGCAAAATAGTTTCCGAGGAGATTATGATCCTCAGGTTGGTCGGCCGCACCCAACCTGAGTCTCGAGGACTATGCACACCGTGTTTCTGTTCCTAAGTATGCTGCCGAGCTAGGAGTTGATCCTCAGGCCGATTTTGCGAATCGACCTGAGTCTCAGGGGCTACTGGGATCAGCGGTTTTATGTTTTCCTTCAGGTGCATCCCGGATTTTAGGCCGGCAGACACCTTCAGGGCTACTGGCTATATATCTCGCCAGAGAATAAATTGCACCCATCGGAAATAAATTCCATAAAAAATCAGCCCCAGGACGAGGTGGTGCACCACCTCGGAAGCAGTCCGGCAATAAGCTCGGCTGCGAGTGGCTAGCTCCATAGAGAACTTTTTCGGCGTTAAGCTCGGATAACCTTCTTCAAACTTTTTCAAAGACGGGGTACTCTATGCCTCCTCGGATGCAGTCCGGCGTTGCAGCTCGGCTGCAAGAAGACATCTCGGATGCAGTCCGGCGTCGGAGCTCAGATACAGACCGGCGTTGGAGCTCGGTTGCTAAAATATACCTCAGATGCAGACCGGCATTGGAGCTCGGCTGCAAAAGACACCTCGGATGTAGTAAGGCGTTGGAGCCCGGATGCAAAGAGGACACCGCCGCACTGGAAACACTTCGATCCCGAGGTGTGGCATAAAAAATAACAAGGCATTGATAAAGGCCGAGAACTTAAAGGACTCCTCGGATACCAGACGTATGAACTCTTCGGATACACCTTGGTGATCCTCAAGATCGGAGATGGGAAGATTTGTTGAACCAGTTTTCAAGACCGATGACCGAAGACGAAGAACAGCTCGGAAGAACCGAGGAGCGTCCCCAACTTGAAGACTGGTTCAGGGGGCTACTGACGGTGTCCTGGACTAGGGGGTACTCACCACGTCGTCTCCCGACCAGTGGGTCGGGCCGAGGACCCCCATGGCGGTTCACTAATGGGCCACTTCGGGTAGCCCGTGACGCATACAAGGAAGATTCCACAAAAACTTGGTGCCCAAGATGAGGACTCCTCTAAACCCTAGGCCTCTGGTGCATTATATAAACCGAGGCCAGGCTAGTCAATAGATGATCTGATATTCATTAGAACAATCTCGTGGTAGATACATGTACTCTGTACTGCACCCCATATGAATACAATGAAAAGCAGGACGTAGGGTATTATCTCTTCGAGAGAGCCCGAACTTGGGTAAAATCCTGTGTCTATGTTACCATCGCTCCAAGACACTTAGCTTAGGACCCCTACTATGAGATATGCCGGATTTGACACCGACAGTAACCCTGTCCCCATTTTCCCTCGCATCTATCTTTGTTCATAGGAAAATGCAGTCAGTTGAGGATTCGGCTCAACCAGTGAGCCTGGCTGACATAGATGATGTTGTTCTGGGTACAACTGACGAATCTAAAGCTCCGAATGCCAAGGGCCCAACGGTAGGCCCATCAACCAGCAAGCGAAAAAGAACCGAGCAAAATGCTAATGAGCAAGAAGAGAATGCTCCGAAGAAGAAGGGTGGCAGACAGGCGTACACAAACACAGCTGAGTATATCTCTCATGATCGGTACGATACTGTTCCAGGAGAAACCAAACATCAGAGAGATACACATCAACAATGGATTCGACATCATTGGGTTCGCAAATGGTTCAACTATGAATTTGTTCATCCTCGGTTTGCTCAAAACTTTGCATTTCATCCACCATGGGGTGACTGCCGGGAAATTTCTCTCATAAAACCAAATGGTCCCCAAGAGAGACCACCTCCTCCACCAAATGCTCATGAGTCCTCCCTTTGTACACCCGAATCTTATCCTGATAAGCTTGCTAAGCGTCAGCGCAATGACATCAAGCGAGCTCAGAGGGCTGAAAAGCAAAAGGCTCGTGAAGAGGAAAACCTTCGCCTTCTCAAAGATGATGTCGAGAAGAAAAAGGCCGAAGGAAAATCTGAAGGCCGCTCTAAACGCAAGCATGATCCCAGCGCTGCTGCATCAAAGAGAAAGAGTGCACCAAAGAAGAAAAAGGCTAAACCAGCTGATGAATTTAAAATGAATGATTCTTCGGATGATGACCCTCCGCTCACCAAAGATTTTGTCTTGCACTTCCATTTCCCTCACTTTGAGCATGGTGACATTGAAATTCGGGTTCACAACATTGATGACATATCAGATGAAACTTTTTGGTGCACAATGGATCAAGAAAAGATTCGTGACTACACTGGTCCTCCTCGTCCTAAGCACTTAACCTTCGAGAATCAGACGCTATTTCACATGCTCTCCTACACAATTTGCCCTCTGGCGGGTATGAATCCAGAGAAATCCATCTAAGATGTTCTTCAAAATGCTATATATGCAGTCTCTGAGCAATACATCTTCGACGTGGAAGACATGTTTCTGCGTATTCTGAAGGATTCTGCCCAATATCCCTTCTGCATCAAAGTTTTTGCGCCCTGGATCCAGAAAGTTATTGATCATGCAATGCGCAGTGTGTATCTTGCGAAGGAAAACCATAAAAGCTTCATTCCTCCTGTTCACGATACCTTGCAAGTCATGGAAGATATTACTTCTGGTAAATTGCCCGCATAAAGCCCCCAATACTATCACAAGCAATTCGATGGGCCACGTCTTCCTCAGTGCGACGGAAAGATTTCGCCTCAACCTCCATCGCAACTCGAAGTTAGTTTGCGTACACAGCAACTGCTGCTGCAGCATATCGCCGAGGATCGACGCGAAAAAGAACGTCTCGCCTCCGAGCTAAATGCTCTCAACAATTGTACCAGGATCATGCATCTCATAGCTGATGAAAACAAGAAGAGACTCTGGAAATTGCTTCGCAAGTTCTTCACTGAGAAACAACTCCTGAATGTCAATCTCCAAGAGCTCTATGATTATATTGACAAAGGCTTCACTGTTGAAGATTTTCAAGATCGGAGTATCCCTCCTCTACCTGTTCGTGAGCCAACCACTGATCTTCTTCATCTCAAGCTTCGCAAACTGCTTGATGAGTCTGAAGCCACCTCACCGACCGAAAAACCTATCGAAGGCAATGTGATATCCCGTGTTCCTCCTGTGGCTACTCCAAATGTTCCCTCGTCTGCTCAGCCTCACGTTATTATTCCTGAAGGAAAATCTGATGCTGCTGAAGACGAAGACAATCCCGTCACCTCCGAAGAAGAAGTCACCTCGGACAGTTCTTCTGGAGATGCCACCGATTGAACCAAGTTCTGCGTTTTTGCACTCATGTTATTCGTCACCTTTTTGACACTCGTTGACAAAAAGGGGGAGAACTACATCGAGTCTCGATATATTTGCTTTCTGTGTTTTGTTGGTTTTGGTTTCATGCGAGTTTGCATCTTCTGGTTGAAGGTTATCAGTACTAAGTTGTAAAACTCGATAACTTCTGTGCTGTAATGTTAATAACCCCTCCTGCTGCACTATTTCTCTCAAAGCACTTGTTTTGCAGGTGGAATTATTATCAGAAGTTATGAATGATTGCACTACGATCTCGATGGATTATAACTCATCAGTGTGAATCACTATCTTGAATGATTGAAATTTCCTCCGTATACTTCAACACTTGCAGGAGAATTTATCTCATATCCTTTTTTCCCTGCATACATTTAGGGGGAGTCTATTTCATCATCGAGCAAAGTAACACTTACTCACTCTTGTTGAAATTACTTTACACTTATCTATCTTCACTTTGATGATTATCTGTTTTGTCAACAATCGTCCAAAAAGGGGGAGATTGTTGGTGCAATAATTTGCCTCCTTATGTTTTGGAGATTGTTGACATAAACAGTAAGGGACTGATGTGTTTGCTAGTGCACACAGAGTAACAGGTCCCTGGAGTCAAGAGGAGTTTGGTTCAAACTCCGAAGAAAATCCCCTGCGTGGCAGTGAATGTTATCACTGAAGATTATGACGACAAGAGTGACCCCTCAAAAATTGCTGACGCAAAGCAATTGGTTCGGTGCTCGTCCGAAGAAAGTGACTGCGGCCGAGAAGATTGAAGACGAAGTGAAGACGTAGCATTTATTTCGTTGTTTCTCTTCTCTTTATTGAGTCATAGGACCACCATACTACAAAGAGGGGTGTAGCATTCGAAGCTTTGATTCTCTGATGCTAAACCCAAATCCTATGAAAGTTGCGAGAGAAATCTCTTTGTGTTCTGAGCAAATACTTGCCAGCAAGAGACTGTGATCTTCTTCGCCGCGAGAGATTTGTCTCTGACCGAGGAGTTAGCATTACTTGTTCCTCAAGTAATGTTACCGTTGCTCTTAAAATCCGACCGTTGTGAACATGTTGGTTGGCCATTGGCTGGACCGCGTGTCCAAAATGGTCATTTCTCATCAGGGAAGGCTGCGGCTATAAATAGCCACCCCGCACCGGCGTTGTCCGACGGCTGCTCCGTGTGATTGTGAGAAGATTGTTGAGCAACCCCCTCTCCTGAGTGATTTGAGTTTAAAATCCACCGAGAGAAAACCCCAGAGCCGAAAAATTAGATAGAGGTTCAGCATCACTCGAATCTAAGTCCAGTACGCTCCGCCTATTACTCTTGAGAGCTGCGAACTCTCTAGACGGTTAGGTGTCAATTTCTTCAGAGACCAAGAGTAATTGTGGTTCTCGAAGAAGAAGTCTGTAAAGGTTTGGAGATCACCTCAAGCATCTACCACGAGTGATCGGCATTGGTTGATGAACCAATTGTCGAGGAGAATAGGGCGAAGAGAGTTTATCTTCTGTGTTAAATCACAACCCCTCCAACCAGACGTAGTCCTTTTGCAGAAGGGTGAACTGGTCTACCAAATTCCTTGTCGCCATCGAGCATCACTGGTCACCTCTGCTTCCCCCTTTACATTCGAACTGTGTTGTATGACATATTTCAATCATGTGATTTGTCTTGATGTATGCTATTAGTTTCCATTCGGTAGTTTGTATTTGCTCACTGTACACTGTTTTCATTCGCTCCGCTGCTGGGTTCCGAGAGTTTTGATATTTCCGAAGAAAATTTAAAACTCCCATTCACCCCCCCTCTGGTAGACATACTTCGTTCCTACAGTACTGACCCCACGTTACCTAGTACTACCCTTATCTACCGTCAGATCTAGACCAACAGAAGGCTTACAAACATGCCTACCACCCTAAAACTTTCTTTTTAGTTTGCATATATAATTTGGTCAAAGTCAAACTTTGTAATGTTGGACTAACTTGATAGGAAAAAATACCAACATTCACAATATGAAATCAATATTATTAGATGCATCACGAAATTAACTTTCATATACCATATATCTTTGGTATTGTAGATGTTGATCTTTTTTTATATAAATTTGGTCAAAGTCAAAAGAAACGGAGGGAGTGTTGAAGAGCTTGATAGGGTTGCTGTCGCCTGCATCATCATGCCGTGTTTCACAGCTTCCAAGATTCACAACCAACTCATAAGATTCCCATAATAAGTACAACAAAGATGCCTATCCATCTCATTGATTCACAGATCAGAGCCAATATTAACTTTAAAACTAAAACAAAGTTGTGAGAATGTGTACATGTAAAGAAAAATCAATTGATGCTTCTCTGAGAAAAGAGTAATCCCTGGAGAAGTGCCAATATATCCAGCAAACCATAAACCTAATTCATGTAAGCTATTTAATTCAAGGATTTGCTGCAATACTGAAACCAGTCCAGTTTATAGGCACACATGTCAAACATCGGCAGATTACCATGTTCTTCATAAGCTGGTCGCCAAGAACTTGTGGAACCATCCGAACATCTGTGCCCGTTCGAAGCCACGTTATTTTAGATGGTGGCACTCACACTCTGCATATGCGGGTTCCATCTAAACATTTGTGCAGTTCCACTAAAATGTAGCTGAATAACCCTATTTGCACAGATAATGAAAAAGCATGATTAATATAATAGTGGTACTAGTTGATGAAACATACACAAATTAATAGAAGCAACTTCATTTTCTTAATGGGAAAAGATTGCGATACAATAAGTTTATTAAAAGAAAATACATCAGTAGCACAGTATGACAAAGCACGATGATGTGGATGAAAGACATGACTGACTTGTGTGAGATGACTTAGTGAGATCAAGTTATTCTTCAGGTCATCGTATCTTGCCATGAAGGCAATTCGTTGAAAACCATGAACAAATTCAGTGTGGCAGTAGGAGGGGACTCGAGTCATTCCAATCTCTTTTTTTGTGCAGTTCAACTAAAACTATGGCGCCCGCCGTGCTGCGAGGGAGAGAGGGTCCCTGCGCCGCCTCGACGGTAGGCGTCATAGGGACTGATGAGTGGACTCAACGGTAGGCCTCATAGGGCACATCGACCCAATTCTCCCGGATACACCTTCTACAAGTGATGAACCAGGAAGGGCCTTGCGTCATTCCAATCACTTTTTTGTGCAGTTCAACTAAAATTAAGCATCCTTGTTTGCAGAGATACTTAAACGTGTCATTATTTTAAGAATGGGACTATTTGATGAAACATATACTAACAAAGAGAAGCACTTTCATTATCTACATTGGAAATGAAATGATAGCGAAGACAATAGCTCTATTTTAACTGTATTATTACTTCATTTTATCAGTGGCACTAGCGATGCCAAAACATTTCCTAAAATTATTAGTGGCATTAGATTAAGGTGCGAAATAATACATAACATTATTGCTTTCTCATGGCAGTGCCAAAACATTAGGACAAGATCACTAGCTGCATGCAGAGTCAACATGCAGGATCGTTCTGGCAAAGGGTAGTACCAAAAAGGAACATACCTCATCATGGAAACCATATCTGCAGTCAACTCCATAGTAGATGGGTTGACACTAGTCACCAACATGGATGATTATATTCATGCGACCTTTTTGTGCAGTTCACCTAAAATGAAGCAATGTTTGCATCATGCAGTTAGCAAGAAGTACTTGGTCCCATGAGCTGGCAGCTTCTTCATTAGTTGCACTAAAACTAAGCAACATCAAGGTTGGTCGTCAAGCTCGTGGAATGTGCAACTATAATTTGGATATGCTTTTGTGCAGTTCAACTAAAATCAAGCGTCCATGTTCGTTACACAAATATGTGCAAAGTGCCATTGTGGTGACAGTGACGGCTAATCTTGCAAAGGCTAATTAACTATTGGAGGAGATTAACCACATAGTTCAACGAGAAGGTTAGGAACTCCAATCACCCTTTGTGCGGTTCCACTAAAATCAAGAGATGTTGCCCATGTGACATTTTAGTAGAACTGCAGAAGACACTCTTTCCAAAAAAGAAGTGTTTTGTGCAGTTCACCAAAAGGTCGCAATAGCAACGAGGTGAAATGTATATCTCTGTTTGCATAAATAGGTAGAAAGGCGGGTGAATAACAAGTGATGAAACATATGTCAAATGAAAATAAACATCGTCCTTATCTTAATGGCAATCATAGAAGGACAGTAGCAATTTCTAAAGCTACAACATTGCTTTGTACTACCGGGGGCATTAAGATTAACAATGACTACTGTTAAATTTGACATTACTTTAATGGTGCCATTGCTTGATTTTACCATCTACATTAGATTAACAGGTGCTAAAGAGTTGGTATAAGGGCATGTTACAGTAGGCAGACCAGGACAGTTGCATTTCTAACGAAAAGAAGCAACTTACTTATCTTAACGGGAAATATAGCAGGACATTAAAACATGGCCATTGCTTCATATTACTGGGGGCATTACATTAAAAAACAACATTGGTTAAACATGTCCTTACTTTAACAGTGAGATTGCTGCATTTTACTAGTGGCATTAGATTAACAATAGCTAAAAATTGCCATAAGGGCATCAGACAGTGGGTGCACCAACACCATGTACCTCCACCGATGCATAAAGTGGTGATGCAAACAAACATCCAAACATGATATCTGGGTTGGTCCCATTTTTGTACACTACAGCCACCTTTTACTATGTGAGGGCAGCAAATCTAGTGCTGGAAATACTCTGTTGACTTGTCCCCTAGTTCCCACTTTCTTTCCTTTTTCAACCAGTAGATCGGTTCTATATCCAGTTTGTACTTTGTTTTCCCTTTATTTCCATTTTCAACCAAGAGACCGGTTGGGTAGCCAGTCTCTACTACCCCCACCCCCAATCTTTCCTCTTTGAACCAAGTCCTAGAGTCATGCTAGAACTTTTCCCCCGTTCTTCCCGCTTTGAACCAAGTCGTAGATTCGACTGCATGAAGTAGCTTTACCTCTAATAGTAATAATTTAGGTGGCTTTGGAACAGCCGATCGAGCCAATCTATGAGGGGGGCTGAGAAGTAGAAAAAGATTCACATGCATCGACGTGGGGACCTGGGGCAGTAGAGCAAGGCTGGTTTCGAAGGAAGTTATACCTGAGGTTCGTCGGGATTTGGCTAGGTGGGCGGCGGGAGGCCGGATCTGCACACACCATGGCAGCAAGGAAGACTGGGTCGAAGGCCCTCCCTAGCCGGTGCTGTGTGGGAGAGAATGGCAAGGCACGCGTATCGCGACACGCCGGCAGTGGGTTTGCTCCGTCGCCGACGAGGACCGCGTGAACGTTGCACCTTCACCCCTTCCCCGGCGGAGGGGATCCTACCAGATCTGTGACCAGCGGTGAGCAGAGAGAGAGAGAGAGTGTGGCCACCACTGTCGTGTTTAGATCTGGGGAGGATGAGTGTGTGAAGAGAGCAACCCTAGCAAGCAAGAGCGGAGGCTCCTGCTTATATACATATAGTGGAGTAGTTTTCTTTTTTTCTCTCCATAAAAACAATCATTTAAAATTGCGTACGAGCCAGGTCGCACTTTGTATTGTTCACTTCTGGTCCCCGGCCCTCCATTAATTGAACAACCACACGGGTCAAATTATCACGGGTGAAAATATAGAACGAACAAGCTCGAACTCTTTTGAATTTGAGATGTCAATCGCACCGTTTAAACACATTGCATCCATGGACTAAGTAGTTTGAATTTGAGGTAATGTGTGGATTTTTCAGTTCACATCTAAATGGGGGCACACCATACATTTTGTTTGCTTACCACGCTATACTTATAAAACATGCACAATTTACATTTCAAATAGCTAGCTAGAGCTTGAAATGTATTGTTTCCAACATAAAGGGAAATCAAATTTCTGAAAATTCATGATCTTAGCACTTGCAAAAAAATGTAAGTGCCATCAATCTTTGTTCTGAATTTGAACATAAACTATATGCAACCTTTTTTGAGGCAGACCGGGTCTATTGTAAATGTTTGCAAGTACATAGCATCTCTGATAAAAAATACATCCAAATTCCGAGACCAGTGAACAACCAACTGCAGTCAGAAAGATCCGTCGACGCGTCATTGTCGCTGCTATCCTACCGGAGCCGGCTTGACCTCGTCAATGACTGTCGAGGAGTCTTCCTGCACGTGCCCCTAAGGAGCAACGCCCCGGAGGCGTAGTTGTTGATACGTCCATTTTGCACCATGTTTTCCTACTGTTATTTATAGTGTTTTTAATCAATATAACACCTTGTGGAGCAATACTAATGCCTTTTCTCTCTTAATATGCAAGATTTACACAAGGAGGGAGATTGCCGGCAGCTGGAATTCTGGGCCTGAAAAAGCTATGTCAGAGATACCTATTCTGCACATCTCCAAATGAGCTGAAATTTCACAGAGAATTATTTTGGAATAAATAAAAAATACTGGAAGCAAGAAGTACCAGAGGGGGCCACCCAGGTGCCCACGAGGCACCAGGGCGCGCCACCCCCCCAGGCGTGCCCTGGTACCTCGTGGGGCCCCAGGCCAGCCTCTGGCCCCCATTTTCTGGTATATAAGTCATTTTGCCCTAGAAAAAATATAGAGAAGACTTTCGGGATGGTGCACTACCGTCTCGAGGCGGAACTTGGGCAGGAGCACTTTTGCTCTCTGGCGGAGAGATTCTGCCGGGGATACTTCCCTCCGGGAGGGGGAAATCGTCGCCATCGACATCACCAGCGATCCTCTCATCGTGGGAGGACTAATCTTCATCAACATCTTCACCAGCACCATCTCATCTCAAACCCTAGTTCATCTCTTGTATTCAATCTTTGTCTCAAAACCTCAGATTGGTACCTGTGGGTTGCTAGTAGTGTTGATTACATCCTGTAGTTGATGCTAGTTGGTTTATTTGGTGGAAGATTATATGTTCAGATCTATTATGCTATTCAACACCTCTCTGATCTTGGACATGAATATGATTTGTGAGTAGTTACTTTTGTTCTTGAGGACATGGGAGAAGTCTTGTCATAAGTAATCATGTGAATTTGGTATTCGTTCGATATTTTGATGATATGTATGTTGTTGATTCCCTTAGTGGTGTCGTGTGAACGTCGACTACATGACACTTCACCATCTTTGGGCCTAAGGGAATGCATTGTGGAGTAGTAATTAGATGATGGGTTGCTAGAGTGACAGAAGCTTAAACCCTAGTTTATGCGCTATTCCGTAAGGGGCTGATTTGGATCCATATGTTTAATGCTATGGTTAGAGTTATCTTAATTCTTCTTTCGTAGTTGTGGATGCTTGCGAGAGGGGGTAATCATAAGTGGGAGGCTTGTTCAAGTAAGAACAGCACCCAAGCACCGGTCCACCCACATATCAAATTATCAAAGTAGCGAACGCGAATCAAACAAACATGATGAAAGTGACTAGATGAAATTCCCATGTGTCCTCGAGAACGCTTTACTTATTATAAGAGATCGTTCTGGCTTGTCCTTTGCTACAAAAAGGATTGGGCCACCTTGCTGCACTCTTTGTTACTATTGCTACTTGTCACTTGTTACAAATTATCTTGCTATCAAACTACTCGTTACCGATAATTTCAGTGCTTGCAGAAAATACCTTGCTGAAAACCGCTTGTTATTTCCTTCTGCTCCTCGTTGGGTTCGACACTCTTACTTATCAAAAGGACTACGATTAATCCCCTATACTTGTGGGTGATCAAGACTCTTTTCTGGTGCCGTTTCCGGGGAGTGAAGTGCCTTTGTTGAGTGGAATTTGGTAAGGAAACATTTATATTACGTGCTGAAATTTACTGTCACTTGGCACTATGGAAAGTAATCCTTTGAGGGGTTTGTTCGGGGTATCTTCACCTCGACCGGAAACACAAATAGTTGATCCTCAACCTACTGCACCTACTGAAAATATTTCATATGAAATTCCTCCGGGTATGATAGAGAAACTGCTAGCCAATCCTTATGCAGGAGACGGAAAGATACATCCTGATATGCACTTAATCTATGTGGATGAAATTTGTGGATTGTTTAAGCTTGCAGGTTTATCTGGAGATGGAGTTAAGAAGAAAGTATTCTCTTTATCTTTGGAGGGAAAGGCATTAATGTGGTATAGGCTATGTGATGATACTGATACATGGGATTGGAACCGATTGAAACTAGAATTCCATCAGAAATTTTATCCTATGCATTTGGTTCATCGTGATCGGAATTATATATATAATTTTTGGCCTCGTGAAGGAGAAAGCATCGCTCAAGCTTGGGGGAGGCTTAAGTACATGATGTACACATGCCCCAATCATGAGCTCTCAAAAGAAATTATCTTACATAATTTTTATGCTCGGCTTTCTCATGATAATCGAACTACGCTTGTTTCTTCTTCGACTGGCTCCTTTATGAAGAAAACTATTGAATTCAGATGGGATCTTCTGAAAAGAATTAAACGCAACTCTGAAGATTGGGAACTCGACAAAGGTAATGAGTCAGGTATAATACTTAAGTTCGATTGTGTTAAATCTTTTATGGCCACCGATGTTTTTCATAAGTTTAGCACTAAATATGGACTTGACTCTGAGATAGTAGCTTCCTTTTGTGAATCATTTGCTACTCATGTTGATCTCCCTAAGGAGAAGTGGTTTAAATATCATCCCCCTTTTAAAGAAAAGATTGAGGAACCCGTTAGTGTTAAAGAAGAAACAATTATTTACCATGTTGATCCAGTTGTGCCCACTGCTTATATTGAGAAACCACCTTTTCCTGTTAGGATTAAGGAACATGCTAAAGTTTCAACTGTGGTTAAATAAAGTAATATTAGAGCACCTAGACCCTCTGAACAAATTAAAGTTGAACCTAATGTTGCTATGGTTGAAGATCTCTTGGTCGATAATATAGATGGGCATGTTATTTACTTCTGTAATGAAGCAGCTAGAATTGCTAAACCAGATCCTAAAGATAAAAACAGACCCGTAGTAGGCATGCCTGTTGTCTCTGTTAAAATAGGAGATCATTGTTATCATGGCTTATGTGATTTAGGTGCTAGTGTTAGTGCTATTCCGTTTACCTTATATCAAGAAATTATGAATGATATTGCACCTGTTGAAATAGAGGACATTGATATTACTATTAAGCTTGCAAACAGAGATACCATTACACCACTTGGGATCATTAGAGATGTTGAAGTCTTGTGTGGAAAAATAAAATATCCTACTGATTTTCTAGTCCTAGGTTCTCCACAAGATGACTTTTGTCCCATTATATTTGGTAGACCTTTCTTGAACACTGTTAATGCTAAGATTGATTGCGCTAAAGAAACTGTCAGTGTTGATTTCGGTGGTACATCTCATGAGTTTAATTTCTCCAAGTTTCGTAGACAACCTCATGATAAAGAATTGCCTAGTAAAGATGAAATTATTGGTCTTGCTTCTATTGCCGTACCTCCTACTGATCCGTTAGAACAATATTTGCTAGACCATGAAAACGATATGCATATGAATGAAAGAAATGAAATAGATAGGATGTTCTTTGATCAACCACCTATCCTTAAACACAATTTGCCTGTTGAAACTCTTGGAGGCCCTCCTCCACCTAAAGGTGATCCTGTATTTGAATGGAAGGAATTGCCTGATACATTGAAATATGCTTATCTTGATGAAAACAAGATATATCCTGTTATTATTAGTGCTAACCTTTCAGCGCATGAAGAAACGAGATTACTGAAAACTCTAAGGAAGCACCGAGCTGCTATTGGATATACTCTTGATGATCTTAAGGGCATTAGTCCCACTCTATGTCAGCACAAAATTAATATGGAGCCTGATGCTAAACCAGTTGTCGACCACCAACGATGATTAAATCCTAAGATGAAAGAGGTGGTAAGAACTGAAATATTAAAGCTTCTGGAAGCAGGTATAATCTATCCCATAGCTGATAGTAGATGGGTAAGTCCCGTTCATTGTGTCCCTAAGAAAGGAGGTATTACCGTTGTTCCTAATGATAAAAATGAACTCATTCCACAAAGAATTGTAACTGGTTATAGGATGGTAATTGATTTTAGAAAATTAAACAAAGCTACTAGAAAAGATCATTACCCCTTACCTTTTATTGATCAAATGTTAGAAAGATTATCTAAGCATACACACTTTTGTTTTCTAGATGGTTATTCTGGTTTTTCTCAAATACCCGTATCACAACCCGATCAAGAAAAAACCACCTTCACTTGTCCTTTTGGAACTCATGCTTATAGACGTATGCCTTTTGGTTTATGTAATGCACCTGCTACCTTTCAAAGATGTATGACTGCTATATTATCTGACTTTTGTGAAAAGATTGTTGAGGTTTTCATGGATGATTTCTCCGTTTACGGAACTTCTTTTGATGATTGCTTAAGCAACCTTGATCGAGTGTTGCAGAGATGTGAAGAAACTAATCTTGTTTTGAATTGGGAGAAGTGCCACTTTATGGTGAATGAAGGCATTGTCTTGGGGCATAAAATTTCTGAAAGAGGTATTGAAGTTGATAAAGCTAAGGTTGATGCTATTGAGAAAATGCCATGTCCTAAAGATATTAAAGGTACAAGAAGTTTCCTTGGTCATGCTGGTTTCTATAGGAGATTTATTAAAGACTTCTCTAAAATTTCTAGGCCTCTTACCAATCTTTTGCAAAAAGATGTTCCATTTGTTTTTGATGATGATTGTCTAGAAGCCTTTGAAACACTTAAGAAAGCCTTAACCACTGCACCTATTGTCCAACCACCTGATTGGAACTTGCCTTTTGAAATTAAGTGTGATGCTAGTGATTATGCTGTTGGTGCTGTTCTAGGATAGAGAGTTGATAAGAAATTAAATGTTATTCATTATGCTAGTAAAACTCTAGACAGTGCCCAAAGAAATTATGCTACTACTGAAAAAGAATTTCTAGCAGTTGTGTTTGCATGTGATAAATTCAGATCTTACATAGTTGATTCTAAAGTAACTGTTCACACCGATCATGCTGCTATTAAATATCTTATGGAAAAGAAAGATGCTAAACCTAGACTCATTAGGTGGGTTTTATTGCTACAAGAATTTGACTTGCATATTACTGATAGAAAGGGAGCTGAGAATCCCGTAGCAGATAATTTGTCTAGAATGGAAAATGTTCTTGATGACCCACTACCTATTAATGATGATTTTCCTGATGAACAATTAGCTGTCATAAATGCTTCTCGTAGTACTCCATGGTATGCAGACTATGCTAATTACATTGTTGCTAAATTTATACCACCTAGTTTCACGTACCAACAAAAGAAAAAGTTCTTCTTTGATTTAAGACATTATTTCTGGGATGAACCACATCTTTATAAAGAAGGGGTAGATGGTATTATTAGACGTTGTATACCTGAGCATGAACAGGAACAAATCCTACGGAAGTGTCATTCCGAGGCTTACGGAGGACACCATGCGGGAGACAGAACTGCACATAAGGTATTGCAATCTGGTTTTTATTGGCCTACTCTTTTCAAGGATGCTCGTAAGTTTGTCTTATCTTGTGATGAATGTCAAAGAATTGGTAATGTTGGTAGACGTCAGAAAATGCCTATGAATTGTTCACTTGCTGTTGAACCATTTGATGTTTGGGGATTTGATTATATGGGACCTTTTCCTAAATCGAATGGGTATACTCATATTTTAGTTGCTGTTGATTACGTTACTAAGTGGGTAGAAGCTATTCCAACTAGTAGTGCTGATCATAACACTTCTATTAAAATGCTTAAAGAAGTTATTTTCCCGAGGTTTGGAGTCCCTAGATATTTAATGACTAATGGTGGTTCACATTTTATTCATGGTGCATTTCGTAAATTGCTCGCTAAATATGATGTCAACCATAGAATTGCATCTCCTTATCACCCTCAAACTAGAGGTCAAGTAGAATTGAGTAATAGAGAAATAAAATTAATTTTGCAAAAAAACGTCAATAGATCTAGAAAGAATTGGTCTAAGAAACTTGACGATGCATTATGGGCATATAGAACTGCTTATAAAAATCCTATGGGTATGTCTCCTTATAAAATGGAAAAGCATGTCATTTACCTCTTGAGTTAGAACATAAAGCATATTGGGCAATTAAGGAACTAAATTATGATTTTAAACTTGCCGGTGAAAAGAGGTTATTTGATATTAGCTCATTAGATGAATGGAGAACCCAAGTTTATGAAAATGCCAAATTATTTAAAGAAAAAGTTAAAAGATGGCATGATAGAAGAATTCAAAAACGGGAATTTAAAGTAGGTGAGCAAGTTCTATTGTACAATTCTCGTTTGAGATTCTTTGCAGGAAAAGTTCTCTCTAAATGGGAAGGACCGTATATCATCGAAGAAGTCTATCGCTCCGGTGCCATCAAAATAAATAACTCCGAAGGCACTAATCTGAGAGTGGTGAATGGGCAAAGAATTAAGCACTATATTTCAGGTACTCCCATTAATGTTGAAACTAATATTATTGAAACAATTACACTAGAGGAATACATAAGAGAGACCTTCCGGAACACTCCAGAACCCTGAAAAGGAAGAGGTATGTGATACGGTAAGTAAACCGACTCCAAAAATTCCATAAAAATATTTTCTGTCAGTTTTGGAATATTAGAAAAAAAATACGAAAATAAGAAACAGCCGAGGGGACCCACCTGGTGCCCACGAGGCATCAGGGCGCGCCACCCCCCCAGGCGCGCCCTGGTGGCTCGTGGGCCCCACGTGAGCCTTCCCGACTCCGTTTTCTTCTGGATTACTTGTTTTGCAAGATAAAACATATTTATATATACTCCAGGATGTTTTGACCACCGTATCGCAGAAATATCCTCTGTTCTTGTTTCGTGCTATTTTTCTGACAGATCTAGATCGCTATGGCTTCATCAAGCTCTTCCAAGGACGAGTTCTACGAGAAGGTCATAAACCCCTACCTACCGGAGGTGATGAAACACCCTCAAGCCATTGAGATGCATGAGGGGGTGCTTCACATCCAGGATGTTCAAGGACCCAAGAAGACCGGGAGCATGGAGTCCAGGCTCGAAGCGGTGGAGCAGGAAATCTTCAAGTGCCAAGGGATGGTGGAACGTGGACTCAGCGCCAACCACTCCATGATCACGGAATTCACCCATAATCACAAGGTGGAGGGCCAATCGATGGGGGACATCATCTTCAAGCTTAATGAATGAATCGACTATCTCCAAGGCCAAATCTATGATCTTCAAAACCAAAATTTTGAGTATGAGGCAAGATTCAAAGGTATGAGTTTAGCTGCAAGTTTCAGGACTCCGGAGACTTGTTCATCTTTTTATGATGGGGAACCTATGCCATGGAAGCCGGAGGACAAGCCCATCACTTCATCACCACCACCATCACCGAAGAAGGAGACTTGAGCACATGGGTATGGGCACTCCCCTTGGCTTGGGCCAAGCTTGGGGGAGGTGCCCCGGTATCGTATCACCATCACTTTTATTATATTTATCTATTTTTAGTCCAATCCTTAGTTATTTCGTGATCTAGTTGAATAAAAGTTTAGTATGATCTATTTTTGAGTGTTAGCTTCGTGATCTATCTATGTAATCGAGTTGAGAGTTATATAATAAAGAGTAGTTTGAGTTTTTGCTTCTTTACTTTCATGTTCCAATTCTAGCAATGAAAATAATGAAAAAGATCATATGCTAATCTTATGGAAAGTAATGACATTACATAAAGAAAAGTATAAGTGGTAAAATTTATTGGAAGTTAACAAGCATAGCATTGGTCAATGATGCAATTCATGAAAAAGTTAATAAGGGAAGAGAAGATTCACATGCAAATATACTATCTTGGACATCTTTTATGATTGTGAGCCCCCATTAAATATTTTATGTCAAATTGTTGACGTTGGACAAGGAAGACAACGTAATGAATTATGTTTGTTCATATTCACATAGAAGTTATATTGTTATAGATCCTCCAACATGTGGTGCTTGCCCAATATCTTTGCTAGCCAAAAATCCGCACCAAGTAGAGATACTACTTGTGCATCCAAAACCCTTAAACCCAGTTTCATGTCATGAGAGTCCACTATATCTACCTACGGATTGAATAAGTTCCTTCAAGTAAGTTGTCATCGGTGCACAAAGCAATAAAAATTGCCTCTAAATATGTCTGAACTTTTATTGTAAGGGAAATAAGCTTTGTACGAACTTGTGATGGTAAAGAAATAAAAGCGACGGACTGCATAATAAAGGTTGCTATCACAAGGAGCAATATAAAGTGACGTTCCTTTGCATTAAGAGCTCTTGCATCCAACAACAAAAAGCGCATGACATCCTCTGCTTCCCTCTGCGAAGGGCCTATCCTTTACTTTTATGTATTTACTTTTTATGCAAGAGTCAATAGTATTCTCCTCTACTTCCTTTTTATTTTTCTCTTTTGCAAGCAACATGTGGTGGGGAAAGATCTAGGCACATATATCCAGTTGGATATGAGTGATCATGAGTTATTATTGTTGACATCACCCTTGAGGTGAATAAGTTGGGAGGCGAACTCACATGCCCTTATCTTTCTATGTGTCTGGCTGAAACTTTTTGCTCCATATATATGTCGTGAGTGTTAGCAATCATAGAAGACTAAATGATGGTTGAGTATGTGGACTTGCTAAATAGCTCCTACATGAGACCCTTCCTGAAAATATGATGAATTGCAATTGCATTGTTGACTGAGAATATAGTTTGTTAGTTTTCAAGAAAGTTTATGCCTTATACTCCATTGTTGTGATGAATTGTTACTTGCTCACGAGAAGTTTACGATAATAAATATTGCTGCTATAATAATGATCATGATGCTACTATGTCCGTATTTTGTTTTTATCGACACCTCTCTCTCTCTAAACATGTGGACATGATTATCGATATCGGCTTTCGCTTGAGGACAAGTGAGGTCTAAGCTTGGGGGAGTTGATACGTCCATTTTGCATCATGTTTTCCTACTATTATTTATAGTGTTTTTAATCAATATAACACCTTGTGGAGCAATTCTAATGCCTTTTCTCTCTTAATATGCAAGATTTACACAAGGAGGGAGATTGCCGGCAGCTGGAATTCTGGGCCTGAAAAAGCTATGTCAGAGATACCTATTCTGCACATCTCCAAATGAGCTGAAATTTCACGGAGAATTATTTTGGAATAAATAAAAAATACTGGAGGCAAGAAGTACCAGAGGGGGCCACCCAGGTGCCCACGAGGCACCAGGGCACGCCACCCCCCCAGGCGCGCCCTGGTACCTCGTGGGGCCCCTGGCCAGCCTCTGGCCCCCATTTTCTGGTATATAAGTCATTTTGCCCTAGAAAAAATATAGAGAAGACTTTCGGGACGGTGCGCCACCATCTTGAGGCGGAACTTGGGCAGGAGCACTTTTGCTCTCCGACGAAGAGATTCTGCCGGGGATACTTCCCTCCGGGAGGGGGAAATCGTCGCCATCGACATCACCAGCGATCCTCTCATCGTGGGAGGACTAATCTTCATCAACATCTTCACCAGCACCATCTCATCTCAAACCCTAGTTCATCTCTTGTATTCAATCTTTGTCTCAAAACCTCAGATTGGTACCTGTGGGTTGCTAGTAGTGTTGATTACATCCTGTAGTTGATGCTAATTGGTTTATTTGGTGGAAGATTATATGTTCAGATCTATTATGCTATTCAACACCTCTCTGATCTTGGACATGAATATGATTTGTGAGTAGTTACTTTTGTTCTTGAGGACATGGGAGAAGTCTTGTCATAAGTAATCATGTGAATTTGGTATTCGTTCGATATTTTGATGATATGTATGTTGTTGATTCCCTTAGTGGTTTCGTGTGAACGTTGACTACATGACACTTCACCATATTTGGGCCTAAGGGAATGCATTGTGGAGTAGTAATTAGATGATGGGTTGCTAGAGTGACAGAAGCTTAAACCCTAGTTTATGCGCTATTCCGTAAGGGGCTGATTTGGATCCATATGTTTAATGCTATGGTTAGAGTTATCTTAATTCTTCTTTTGTAGTTGCGGATGCTTGCGAGAGGGGGTAATCATAAGTGGGAGGCTTGTTCAAGTAAGAACAGCACCCAAGCACTGGTCCACCCACATATCAAATTATCAAAGTAGCGAACGCGAATCAAACAAACATGATGAAAGTGACTAGATGAAATTCCCATGTGTCCTCGAGAACGCTTTACGTATTATAAGAGATCGTTCCGGCTTGTCCTTTGCTACAAAAAGGATTGGGCCACCTTGATGCACTCTTTGTTACTATTGCTACTTATCACTTGTTACAAATTATCTTGCTATCAAACTACTCGTTACCGATAATTTCAGTGCTTGCAAAAAATACCTTGCTGAAAACCGCTTGTCATTTCCTTATGCTCCTTGTTGGGTTCGACACTCTTACTTATCGAAAGGACTACGATTGATCCCCTATACTTGTGGGTCATCAGTTGTCATCATTGATCTAAGGCACCTAATTAATATAACACCAAATTTTCCCATATATGACAAGAAACGCTAACCTCAGTGCCCCAATGAGACAACATGAATCTACGCCGGAGCTCCATCGACTACGTCCCGACAGACAAACTCGACGAGGATCAAAGCTCAAAGAGCAAACTAGTAGAAAAGGCGTCAATCGATGTCGCCGATGTCCTAATGTAGCCGGCTTCACCTTCTTGATGGCAACCGAGTAGTCTTCGTGCATGTGCCCCTAATAACCAGCGCCCTAGAGGAACACAGTTGTCGTTGTTCAACCCTCGCATTGATCCGAAGCACATGACACCAAATCTCGCCGGATGACAAGAAACCTTAACCTCACCGCCCCAAAGGAGATGGCAAGAATCTACGCTAGAGTTCCAGACTATGTCTAGATGAATGAACTCAAGGAGGATCGGAGCTCGGAAGACAGACTCAGAATAAGAAGCGCCGACATCGTCCGCCTGAGCGTTGCGCGTGCGAGGACTAAAACCCCTAACATAAACTAATAACCAGAGCATAGGCACCGGGATTCCCCTCCCCGCCACCGGTCGACGGAGCGGTGGGAAGAGGGGAGGGGTGAATTCACCGGCTCATCGGTAAAGCAGGGAGGGGAGTGGTTGCCCTAGCCGCCTAGGGTGAGTGGACTAGATTTGTATTCATACCGAGAATGGATTCAAATTTTATTGGTATTGCAATATACTTAGTGCTCCTACTTTTATTTAGATTTATCAACAGAACTACAGTCGTATGTTAGTATGACACAGCCTGCACAATATGTACATGATAGCCAATCCAGCCGTCTGCTGGACTCTGGTCACATGGATGGACGAACTGATCTTCCCTGTCGTGCAGGGATCGTCCAGGCAACGACATGTGTACAACACTACTCTAGTACTACTATCGCTGGTGTCTCTCTTCTAGTACAACTCAGCCGACGCGTGGGGCCTGAGGGACGGGGGAGAGTGTGCCTATGGTCGGCTACTCAATTGCGGTCCCACATGTGAGTGCAAACACAAGATGACTCGCGTTCCATTCCGTGAGCAGCGTGCCGGACCGACCGACCGTGTGGGGTGCAACGCAAACATGACGTGTGTGCTGTATACATGGAGTACCACTGTTTTATTTTTGTTTTGCTCCATGGCGCAATCCATCTATACAAAATTATATTTAAAAGTGGAGGGTGGGGCTTTTCCCGCGCGTTAGGCGGGGCAATTTCGCCCAGTCGGTTCGAGAGAGAGGTGAGGAGGACGAGGGAGTAGCGGATTCAACTTACTGCTGGAAAGGTGGGGCTGTGTGATTTGATGGCTCGTTACTGATGGAAAGGTGGGGCCTTGTGATTTAACTTCTCATTATAGTCATTATTATTGCGGCGCTACGACCGGGGTGAGTCTCCCCCTCCATGGTGTACAGGTGCTAAGCATGCCACATATGCAAAAAAATCTGATGTGACAAGGTAGGAGTAAAGAGAAGAGAGAGGAGTTTGGTGACCCCAGGAAGAACGAATGAGAAGCGCGCAGACCTATGCAAAACACTTAAATGAGAGAAGTTTACGCAACGCATGAAGGAGTTTAGTTGTCAAAGAAAGACTTTAGCACCCCATCTAAGCACGTAGTACTATGCATAATTTGGTGCATGAAACATCGATCCAGATGTTGGCTGTCCCTCATCCAGCATCATATACTAGTATAGTAGTACTACGTATGTACTATACTAGTATCGCTGTTCTCTCTTTTCTACTTTAGTAGTAACTCAGCCGACGCGCGTTCCATTCCGTGAGCGGCGTGCCGGACCGACCATGTAGGCGCGACGCGAACGCGAGGAGCGTGCTGTATATGTCCCACCTTTTTCTTTAATTTGAGCTTGTTAGTTTTGCTCCATGGCACAATCCATCGATACTTGCAAAACTATATTTAAAAGGCGAGGGCGGGGCAAGTTTCGCCTGGTCGGTTTGACAGAGAGGCGAGGAGGACGAGGGAGTAGCGGATTCAACTTACTGCGGGAAAGGTGGGGCTTTGTGATTTGATGGCTCATTACTGCTAGAAGGTGGGGCCTTGTGATTTGACTGCTCATTATAGTCATTATTACTGCGAGGGGTAAGTCTCCCCTTCCGTTCCCCACTCTAATCTGGTGCATGACACGTCGACCCGGATGCTGGCTGTCCCACATGTCGGCGAAAGGAGGTATAATTGTTGCCGACGACCTAAGAAGGAGCAAAGAACCGTGCGGTATACTCTAGTTTTCCACTGGAGTACTAGCCCGACGCGGAGGAGTGCGAAACACGGCAGCCCAGTGCGATATGGCGATAAAAAATGATCTAGTTTGCTTGTGATCCCACGGCACTGCTCATCGTTAGCACTATTTTAGTCGTGCCTCGCAGCCTAGTACAAACGAAATAATATGATGACAATGGCAATGGATAATAATTGTCTTACCTATTCAGGATAATTTAGAAGGACACATGCGGAAACGCCCAAAAGACACAGTGGCAAAAGAAGAAGACAGAGGGGCAAAAGAAGAAGGAAGATTACCCACAAAAAAAAGAAGGAAGACGCAGACAACGGTCTGGGTGCTGCTCTCTACTTCATGAAGGGTTGCTGGGCGCGGAGTTCTAACTGCTTCTTCATCGCTTCCATGACCTTCATCTCCTCTCGCCTCTCGTCCGCCATCTTCTTCATTGCTTCCATGGCGGGGGATTTCGCGAGGCGAGCATGGATGATCTCTTTCACATCCGCATGATGTTGCTTGACAGCAGCCACGTTCTCGGTGCGGAGCTTCGCCATGTCATCCCTAAGTTCCCCGATGACGGAGGTCAGCATCTTCACCGAGGCACTGCTCTTCTCTCGTAGCTTTTCCCAGCCGGCGATCTCCTCCTTTAGCAGGTCGAGCTCGTAGCAGAGCTTTGCTTTGTCCTCCTGAAGTTCCACGATTTCGCCGGTCGCCTTATCAACCGAGACATTGCTCTCCTTCACCAGCTTCAGCAAGCCGGCGATCAACTCCTTCTGCTTGTTGAGCTGAGCGGGCATGTCGTCGCGGGCTAACGACTTTAGCATTGCTCGCTCGGCATGTTCACCTCCGCGGCGAATGCGCTTCTGAGAGCCTTCTCCTTCCCATGAGAGATCTTTCGAGGCCTCCGCAGCGCGGCGGGCCCTCTCTTTTTTTTCTGCCGCCTTGGTCGTCGCTCCCTTGTTATTTCTCGGCCCAGAGCTCTTCCTACCGGCCATGGCAGACGCAAGGAACAACGAACAAGAAAGGCTTATGGGGAGGAATGTGCAGTAATATTCGAGTAGTTAGTTTCCCTTTTTATAACCTAGTACTAATATGCTGCAAAGTGGACACACGTTTAGGTTTGATCGGTGTGAACAGGTTTGCAATTAATTATAGCATGGTACTTTGGAATGTGACGGGAAACAAGCTCGAAATTTATTGATGGTTTTGGTTTCGAAGCCCGGAACGGCTCCCGATGAGTTCTCACGACCAAGCATTCAAAAACTCATGATAAATCAATGACCATCTTTTTTCAAACGACCAACTATTTTCATAGAAATACAACACATATAGATGGAGTATTTTTATAGAAATACAATACATAGATGGAGTGATTGTCACGGTTGCAAACCACCATGGCGCCACATGTTCACAGCAGCAGCAACTGAGCAGGTCAGTCCATCGCTGGAGGGGAAGGAGGGCAGGTCACCTCTGATACGTCTCCAACGTATCTATAATTTTTGATTGTTCCATGCTATTATAGTATCAATCTTGGATGTTTTATATACACTTACAAGCAATTATATATATCATTTTTTGGGACAAACCTATTAACTTAGTGCCCAGTGCCAGTTGCTGTTTTTTGCCTGTTTTTGGTTTTTCAGAATATCAGTACCAAACGAAGTCCAAATGCCACAAAACTTTTTGGAGATTTTTTTCTGGACATAAGAGACACTAGAAGCTTCGGGAGAGGGACAGAAGACAGAGGAGGTGGCAACGAGCCACCAGGGCGCGCCCAGGGGGGTGACGCGCCCTGGTGCCTCGTGGGCCCACCTCTGCTCCGTTTGACCTAATTACACCTCTATAAATACTCTAAAATCGGGAAACAAACAGGGGAGTCCACGAAATACTTTTTCCGCCGCCGCAAGTTCCTGTTCTCGAGAGATCCCATCTGGAGGCCTTTTCCGGCACTCTGCCGGAGGGGGATTCGATCACGGAGGGGCTCTACATCAACCTTGCTGCCCTTCGATGATGCGTGAGTAGTTTACCACAGACCTTCGGGTCCATAGTTAGTAGCTAGATGGATTCTTCTCTCTTTTTGATCTTCAATACAATGTTCTCCTCGATGTTCTTGGAGTTCTATCCAATGTAATCACTTTTTGCGGTGTGTTTGTTGGGATCCGATGAATTGTGAGTTTATGATCAGATTATCCATGAATATTATTTGAGTTTTCTCTAAACTCTTTTATGCATGATTGTTATAGCTTTGTATTTCTCTATGATCTATTGATTTGGTTTGGCCAACTAGATTGATTTATCTTGCAATGGGAGAGGTGCTTTGTAATGGGTTCGATATTGCGGTGCTCAATCCCAGTGACAGAAAGGGACATGACACGTATGTATCATTGCTATTAAGGGTAAAAAGATGGGGTTTATTCATGCATGAGTTTACTTTGTCTACATCATGTCATCTTGCTTAAGGCGTTACTCCGTTCTTTATGAACTTAATACTCTAGATGCATGCTGGATAGCGGTCGATGTGTGGAGTAATAGTAGTAGATGCAGAATCGTTTCGGTCTACTTGTCTCGGACATGATGCCTATATACATGATCATTGCCTTGGATATCATCATGATTATTTGCTTTTCTATCAATTGCCCAACAGTAATTTGTTTACCCACCGTATGCTATTTTCAAGAGAGAAGCCTCTAGTGAAAACTATGCCCCCGGGTCTACTTTTATCATATATTGAAAATCCTAGAAATACCTTGCTGCAATTTTACTTTATTTATTTTATTTTATATTTTTGTTCGATCTATCTATCTATCACCATACAATTTAATCTTGCAATTAACCGCCAAGGGATTGACAACCCCTTGTTCGCGTTGGGTGCGAGGATTTGTTGTTTTGTGTGCAGGTGCTGCTAATGAGTTGTTGTGTGATTCTCCTACTGGATTGATAACCTTGGTTTCATAACTGAGGGAAATACTTATCTCTACTGTACTACATCATCCCCTCCTCTTCGGGGAAATCCCAACGCAGCTCACAAGTAGCAGGAAGAATTTCTGGCGCCGTTGCCGGGGAGACATCATCAACATCTATCAAGTACCTACGCATAAACTTTCATCTCCTTGCATTTATTTTATTTGCCTTTGCTTCTCGTTTTCATCTCCCCCACTTCTAAAATAATATTTACAAAAAATACAAAAATATTTTATTTTTTTGCTTGCTTTTATTGCCTTCATGACAACACACAAAAACAGAAGGTGAAAGCAAAAATCTATTGATATGGATCCTCATCCACTTGCTAATCTTTTCAAAAGATCCAATTATGATGAACCAATTGCTAGTGAGTTGAGTGCACTTGATTATCTCTATGAAGTTTTGCTTGAAAATCCTGAATCTGAAAATTGTGATGAAGTGTTAGAAGAAGAAATTTATAAAGTGATTCATGATAGCTCCTTGATTGAAAAGCATGATTGCAATGATGTTGTTATAAATTATATTAATGTCAGTTGTGCTAATGATATGCAAAACTACAAGCTTGGGGATGACAATTTCGTTATGTCCACTACTTATTGCAATGATCACGATTGGGGTGATAATACTTCTTATGATCTTGAAAATTTATTTAAGCCTCATGATGAATATGTTATCGATAATAATGATTGCAATAATATTGAAAGTGGGTTTGGAAGAGTGTCAACTTTATGTAAAAAGAATCCCACATATTCGGAGTGTGTTCAATATTATGAAATTTTTGATAAATGTGGGTTTGGAGAGGTCATGACTTTAGTTGACGTTAATCCCACTATCTTGGAAGATTATAAAACTTTTATGCATGTGGATCATGAAGAGAATATTTTATATGATAGCTATATTATTGAATTTGACTATGATCCTACATGTAATTATTATGAGAGAGGAAAATATGGTTGTAGAAATTTTCATGTTACTCAATTACCTCTCTTGAAGTTCAAATTGTTAATGCTTCGTTCTTCTTCCTTGCATATGCTAGATACTTTTTGTCTTGATAATTTGTTTGCCTATAAAATGCCTATGCATAGGAAGAGGGTTAGACTTAAATGTGATTGTCACATGTTTTATGATGCTCTTTTTGTGCTTCAATTATTATCTTTCATGAGAGCATCATTGAAATCTCAAGCCTATCTTAATGGCTATAAAGAAAGAGCTTGTTGGGAGACAACCCAACAAATTTTTATTCTGTTCTTGTGTGTTTACATAATTTTAGCCTCTGTTATGATTGTGTTTTTATGTTTTAATTAGTGTTTGTGCCAAGTAAAGCCTTTGGGATGATTTGGAAGATACTATAATTGATGTTGTTTGGAAAACAGAAAGTTTTGCGTCCAGTGCTGGAGTTTTAATTATGTACCGGAGCATCAGAAAAATCTGAAATTTTTACACAATATCGGTATATGAATTTCACACGTTGTTCTAATTTTTCAGAAATTTTGGAGTTACATAAGTATGGATTTTAAATAGATCTTTACAGACTGTTCTGTTTTAGACAGATTCTGTTTTTGTTGCATAGTTTACTTATTTTGATGAATCTATGGATCGTATTGGGGGGTATGAGTGATGGAGAAGTTGAAGTACAGTAGCATTATGCCAATATTAAATATGAATCAATTTACTACAGTACTTAAAGTAAAAGATTTGTTTGTTATACTAACGGATCTCACAAAGGTTTTGTTGAGTTTTGTGTGATTGAAGTTTTCAAGTTTTGGGTGAGATCACGATGGATGAAGGAATAAGGAGTGGCAAGAGCCTAAGCTTGGGGATGCCCAAGGCACCCCAAGGTAATATTCAAGGAAGACTCAAGCAACTAAGCTTGGGGATGCCCCAGAAGGCATCCCCTCTTTCTTCTACCAACTATCGGTAATTTTACTTGGAGCTATATTTTTATTCGTCACATATCATGAGTTTTGCTTGGAGCGTCTTGTATTATATGAGTCTTTGCTTTGTTTGCTTTTTAGTTTGTCACAATAATCTTTGCTGGACACACCAATTTGAGAGAGCCACACGTTTATCATGATTTGTTAGAATACTCTATGTGCTTCACTTATATCTTTTGAGCTAGGCAGTTGCTTTAGTGCTTCACTTAAATCTTTTTGAGCACGACGGTGACTATATTTTGAAGAAATATTTGAACTCTCGTGCTTCACTTATATTATTTTGAGAGTTGATAAGATTAAATTTTGAAGAAATATTTGCACTCTCATGCTTCACTTATATCTTTTTGAGAGTTGATAATAGTAATGGTAATTTGCACAAGATATGAATTTGGTCCCAAAGTGATGAATATTCAAGAGGGATATAATAAAAACTTTCATGAAAGATCATTAGATATGATAAGTTTGATTCCTTGCAATAGTTTTGCGATATGGAGATGATAATATGTGAGTCATGTTAGTGAGTAATTGTGATTTAGTAAGAATATTGGTGTTAAGGTTTGTGATTCCCTATGCATGCACATAAAGTCAATAGTTATGCAACGAAATTATATCCTACTTATGGTGCATTATTCAGTGTTAGTTATGTTCAATGCATGTTTATGACCGTTTTTGCGTTTTGGTTGGTCGCTTCTTAATCTATTTGCTAGCCTTCATTTGTACTAAGCGGGAATACTGCTTGTGCATCCAACTCCTTAAACCCAAGTTGTGCCAAATGAGTCCACCATACCTACCTATATGCGGTATTTCCATGCCGTTCCAAGTAAATTTGCATGTGCCAACTCTAATTTTTCAAAATAATTTTCCGTTTTGTGTGCCCGTACCGCTCATGAAGCGGCAGCGGGTGGCCAATATTTTCCATGCTAGGTGTGTTATTCTCATGATGAGTGTTTATTCACTTGTCATTGCACGAGAGAGTGGCAGGTAATAGGAATGCCCAGTCCCGAAATAATTTTTTTAATATGATGATAATAATAAATTCCTTGGAAAGTGTTGGTATGGAAGGCACCCGTGGATACGGCTAGACATGGATTGTGAAAGAATGGTGGAAAGGAAATAAACTTTATTTTGTTTGGGAACCGCCTATAATGTGTCTAGCATGGAAGATATTGGGAATTCTCGGTCGTTTTCGTTGACAGGAAAAGCATGCCTCTCAAAATAATTTTATCTCTCTAATTTAAACCTTGAGCTCTGGCACCTCTGCAAATCTCTGCTTCCCTCTACGAAGGGCCTATCTATTTACTTTTATGCAATTTTTATTTTTTTTGAGTCTCCATCTTCTCTTACAAAGCACCAACTAGAGAGCACTATTGTCATACTTGTGCATTGTGTGTAGCTAATATTGAGTGTGTTTCATGAATGGATCAATGATTGAACATAATGGGCTAGGGATAGCTTTCTTTAGCGTTGATATTTTGAAAGACATGGTTGCTTGTTAGTATGCTTGAGTATTTATGTCTTCATGTCAAATTATAGACTATTGTTTGAATCATTCAAGTCCAAATGTCCATGCTACAAAAGAAAAGAGTATATGATGAATATGATAGGTAGCATTCCACATCAAAAATTCTATTTTTATCATTTACCTACTCGAGGACGAGCAGGAATTAAGCTTGGGGATGCTTGATGCGTCTCCAACGTATCTATAATTTTTGATTGTTCCATGCTATTATAGTATCAATCTTGGATGTTTTATATACATTTACAAGCAATTATATATCATTTTTTTGGACTAACCTATTAACTTAGTGCCCAGTGCCAGTTGCTGTTTTTTTTGCCTATTTTTGGTTTTTCAGAATATCAGTACCAAACGAAGTCCAAATGCCACGAAACTTTTTGGAGATTTTTTTCTGGACATAAGAGACACTAGAAGCTTCGGGAGAGGGCCAGAAGACAGAGGAGGTGGCGCCCTGGTGCCTCGTGGGCCCACCTCTGCTCCGTTTGACCTAATTCCACCTCTATAAATACTCTAAAATCGAGAAACCAACAGGGGAGTCCACGAAATACTTTTTCTGCCGCCGCAAGTTCCTGTTCTTGAGAGATCCCATCTGGAGGCCTTTTCCAGCACTCTGCCGGAGGGGGATTCGATCACGGAGGGGCTCTACATCAACCTTGCTGCCCTTCCGATGATGCGTGAGTAGTTTACCACAGACCTTCGGGTCCATAGTTAGTAGCTAGATGGCTTCTTCTCTCTTTTTGATCTTCAATACAATGTTCTCCTCGATGTTCTTGGAGTTCTATCCGATGTAATCACTTTTTGCGGTGTGTTTGTTGGGATCCGATGAATTGTGAGTTTATGATCAGATTATCCATGAATATTATTTGAGTTTTCTCTGAACTCTTTTATGCATGATTGTTATAGCTTCGTATTTCTCTCCGATCTATTGATTTGGTTTGGCCAACTAGATTGATTTATCTTGCAATGGGAGAGGTGCTTTGTAATGGGTTCGATCTTGAGGTGCTCAATCCCAGTGACAGAAAGGGACATGACACATATGTATCGTTGCTATTAAGGGTAAAAAGATGGGGTTTATTCATGCGTGAGTTTACTTTGTCTACATCATGTCATCTTGCTTAAGGCGTTACTCTGTTCTTTATGAACTTAATACTCTAGATGCATGCTGGATAGCGGTCGATGTGTGGAGTAATAGTAGTAGATGCAGAATCGTTTCGGTCTACTTGTCTCGTACGTGATGCCTATATACATGATCATTGCCTTGGATATCATCATGATTATTTGCTTTTCTATCAATTGCCCAATAGTAATTTGTTTACCCACCGTATGCTATTTTCAAGAGAGAAGCCTCTAGTGAAAACTATGGCCCCCGGGTCTACTTTTATCATATATTGAAAATCCCAGAAATACCTTGCTGCAATTTTACTTTATTTATATTATTTTATATTTTTGTTCGATCTATCTATCTATCACCATACAATTTAATCTTGCAATTAACCGCCAAGGGATTGACAACCCCTTGTTCGCGTTGGGTGTGAGGATTTGTTGTTTTGTGTGCAGGTGCTGCTAACGAGTTGTTGCATGATTCTCCTACTGGATTGATAACCTTGGTTTCATAACAGAGGGAAATACTTATCTCTACTGTACTGCATCATCCCCTCCTCTTTGGGGAAATCCCAACGCAGCTCACAAGTAGCAACCTCGCCTACGATGCATCCCCAGCGCCGCTGCCACCGCTGGTTGAGCGATTTGGCTTCTCCTACCGCCCATTTGAAAAGTTGCACCGGCTTCTCATGCCATTCCGCAGGCAGGCGCGTTCTCTCCTCCGCAGTCGACTCCGTGAATATGATCTCTGCCATTAGCCCCAGCTCGAAATCAGCGCGACGCTGCCAGATGCTGACATCCCTCAGCATCTCACCCCTGAGATCGACATGCGCCTCGTCCTTGTGCTTCGCCAGGCGTAGCCCCTTCAAACTTGTCTCCAATCGATGCGACGCTTCCTCGATCCGATTTGCCCTTGCTGCCCACCACCTAAAACGCAGCCCCGGCATGTCCTCCGGTGCCACCGATCTGTGATTCCAGAGCAATGGATCCCCTCTGAAACACATGTGGGTTTCGCTCAAAGGCGGCAGTGCTGCGGGCCGCAGGGAGAGGGAAGCCCGTGGGATGATGGGATCTAAGGGATTATCCATGACGGAATCGAATGGTCGAGGCGGGGAGGCGAGCGTAGGCGGTGGGAGAGCCCTAGTAGGCGAGCGTAGTACTCCACTCCGTCCATTTTTAAATACAAAGGCCACCAACAGTAACTGAGGCAAAAATTGATGACGTTGCCTCGTAGTACTAGCAACCCATGATTTAACTACTCGCATGCATGCAGTGGATGATAGTAATGTCATTCTCAACTAGTACTTCCTCCATCACGCGGTCACGCCACTCAATTTGCATGCGCTGTATTAATTGACCATCCATTAAGTGAACGACTCTACACGCATCAAATTATCACGTGGGGTGGCTCTTCGTACAAAAATGCGTTCCACCGTGTACCCGCGTGTGTGTGCGAGGGAATGAGTGCATGCGTGCACATCTTCTCTTCGTGCACGTACTCCACCAGTGTGTGTGTGGGAGAGAGAGAGCGTGGTATACATAGACCTAGAGAGAGATGGTGTGTCCCCGCAAAAAAGAGAGAGATGGTGTGTGTCGGAAAGAGTACCCGCGCGTGTGTGTGACAGTGTGAGAGAGGACGAGTGCATGCGTGCACCTCTCCTCTTTGTGTACGTACTAAACCTAGAGTACAAGTGTATGTGTGTGACATCGACCTATAGAGAGATGGTGTGTGTCAGAAGTCCCGAGAGAGTCGTCAGTGTAGGTGTGTGCGTGGGGAGGAGGGAGAGAGTTGATACTTATGTGTCAACGCAGTGCGTGTGAAAAAGAGGCTAGTCAATAGTTTGCCACGAGACTATTCCTGGCGAGCGCCCCAATAACCGTAAGATCTGCATCCGACGGTGAAAGTTATTGGACGAAAACAACACTAAAAAAAGAAATGCCATGGCATTTCTTTTTACTACCACACCACGCCCTCCCCTATACATGAAACTGCCACGCGATCGTTCGCAACAGCCGGTTTGCTAGAAATCCTGATAGGTCGGGCTTTTGGCGGTAGGTGGGGAGCTTGGACTGTCAGTTTGCTCACATGCGGTCGCACATGTCAGTGATGTACCAAGTCGATGCGCGTCCCTTCGGTGAGCGGCGTGCCGGACCGACCGTTCGTTGGTGCGACACAAAGGCGACAGGCTGTAAGTTTACCGCCTACTCCTTGACGAGATTGGTCGATACAAATCCCGATTAAGAAAGGGTAGGGCGGCATTTTTGCCGCACGGGAGGCGTGGTAGTTTTTTTTTACAATGGGATGGACCCGACACTGCAAAAGTCAAAGCGGTGGGCAGTACTACTACGCCTGTCGGAGGCGTACGTGGGCCCGTGTTCTCGGATGCGTACGTGGCGGAGCCGGATGCCCGCCAACCTCTCGTAGCGATAGCGAGGAGCCCGCTGCTAGCTATTTTCTATATAATCTTTTTTTTGTGAATATATTTTCTATATAATCAGCTTTGAAATTTTCAATCGTTCACATGTGTACCCTGTTGTGTCTACAACATTCTTCTGGAACCAGCAACACGTCACTGTGATCAATCCACAGAAGAAGCTCACAACAACCCCTCCCCCATGTGCCACGTGGCCTCATGGGTGCACCCACATCATTTTAATCATAATATATTGACTGAAAAAAAGAGACATTTTGTAGCGTGCCATTGGAATTCTAACTTACGTGCTTTTGCACATACTGGAAGTACTAGTGCCACATCATCTAAAGCCTTTCTACACATGCACATTTCTTATACAAATGTGCTCCACCGTGTACCCGCGTGTTTGTATGTGGGAACGAGTGCATGCGTGCACCTCTTCTCTTTCGTACACATAGTCTGTGTGTCTGAGAGAGAGAGATGGTGTGTGCAAGAAATCACAGGGGTTTCGTGAATTTGTGTGTGGGTGGGGGGGGGAGGGAAATATAGATGGAGTATGTGTCAATGATGCAATTTGTGTGAAAGAGAGGCCTATATTATACATATATGTATGTGCATGGAGGTGATATACGAGAAGGGACGGGAGGGGTCGTCTGCGCGATATATCGATAGAGACAGATGGAGGGAAGAACTCTACGAGCCTACAAGCACTGGGAGACGGGGTGTTGGGAGATGGTGCGAGAGGCCAACTGGACGGTGACTCGGAAGGAGTGTACAAGTGCGAGATCGATATTTTAAGACAGGGGGGCGAGAACGTGCGCGGTTGCGCGCGTCTGAGAGATGAAGCGGAATGCATGGATGATGAGAGGTGAGACGATGGATAGACAATGTGTGTGTGGTAGCTAGGCAGTCCTATCTAGAGATGTAGATTGATCGATGTGTACGTGGGAAAAAGGGCGAGACCTGACTAGATATAGATCAATCGCTTTGTGTGGAAAACAGGGAAAGACCTAGCTATATATACAGAGAGGAATATCGATCGGTGCGCATGCATGTGAGGGATAATTAAAGAAGGCCCGAAGTGACGAAGAGGGGGAGCTGTGTGTGTGTGGGTGGGTGCGTGAGTCCTACTAGTTAACTAGAGGTAATGTACGAGTGCGAGATCAATAATAAGAGATGAGGGGGCGAGAGCGCGCTCGCGCGCGCGCGCGCGGGTGGGCTTGCGCACCTCGTAGCTGGGGCGTGAGGGATGGATGGTGAGAGGGGGAAGGGACTGTGTGTACATGTGTGTGTGTGGTAGGCAGACCTGCTAGCTAGAGGGGTATATCGATCGGTGTGTGTGTGGGAAAGAGAGGGCGATGGAGAGATCTACCTAGCTTGAGAGATCGTGGTAGACAGACCTGAAGAAAGATATTGTGTGTGTGTGCGATGGATAATGCCGAGTGGGAGTGTGTGTGCATGCATGCACGAGAGAAAGTTAGTGGTACAACTATAAAGAGAAGACGACTGTGTGGGTGTAAAAGACTTGGTGAGATCATAATCAATATAAAAGTGAATTCAAATATTTGAATAAGAGATCACGATGTTTGAAACCCATGCATGCATGATATAATGGAGATATGTGGTGTGGTTTTGAATCGAGCATGCTATACTATATACACATCGAACAAGGCCAAATTGATTTGAATTTGATATACCGTTGGTAGGCATAGTTTGACCACATTTCATCCATGCATGGACAGAACTATTCAAATTGGAGATAATGGGTGGCCTTGGCAGCTAACATCTAAATGTTGTGTGTATGTTGTGTATTAAACACAATATACATATCAAACATCGTTTAGATTCCAAACATCCAACTAGAGCATACATGTACTATGATTTGAATTCAACATAAAATGGATACATATATATATATATTTGAATTCGAGATCATATGGTACATGTAGTTCATATTTAAATGGGAATTTAGTACTATATTCATGTCGTGTGTTGTGAAGATAATATTTAGATGACGGTATAGATAACCTGACAACAATCCCATTCAAATACGGAAAATGGACTCAATTTTAGTCCATACGGTAGATGGTACAAATTGTTTTTTGTTGTTTTTGAGGGAAGTATGAATTGATATGGTACCGTACACGGTAAGCTTGTTCCCCCGAATTTTTAAGTTGTTCATTGCTGTTTTTGAATGGCATTTGTAGTAATTCATATAGTAAAACGGGACATGACTCTCTCTTGTGTGGTGCGAATTGTTTTTTGTTTTTGTTTTTTTACACGTTAAGCTTGTTCTCCCGAAATTTCAAGCCGCGCCTTGTTATCCCGAAATTTCAAGCTATCTCTTTGTCTCTTGTGCTGCGAAACTCCCGCCCCTTCAACCCGCGCCTTGTTATCCTAAAATTTCAACGCGCGCGAAAACTCCCCCCTCCTCCAAAATCGGTCGCGCCGCCCCGACACGCAAAATCCCCCTTCTACCCCTCAGCCGAAAATCCCGCCTCGACGTCCCATGGTCCAAACGGGTAGGGGTACTTTCGTAACTTACCCCACATTTCGAACAAGCGCGTCCCTTAACCATGGTTCCCCCTCCCACCCCCTCCGCCCTCCATTCGTACACCGAGGCCGCCGAAACCCGTGAAACCCCACGCTCCTCTGTCCGCCACCCGACCGCCACCCAGCCGGAGCCTCTTCCCCGACGACATCGTCTGCCGCAACAGCTCGATGTCCCTCATCCACCGCACCGGATGAGGATCCGTCGTCGATCTTGTCGTCCCGCCGGTTCAGCCGCCCCGTCCTCCACCTCCAAGGAGCTGCCCCGATGTTCGCCTCGTCTATCGCGCCACCTCCATTCCCACAGCGCCGTCTTCACCTGCACCACCGGAACTGCGGCACCATCACCGATTCCTCGGATGAAGCTGAGGCCTAGTCGGCGCCACCAAAGAGGTTCTACACTAATCACTGCATTTTCTCCTTTATTTGATCTCACGGTGCTGCCGCTGCTCGATCCCGAGCTGCCATGGCGCGGCTCCATCGATGACAGCGTCACCGGCCACTTCCTCCATGGCATCTCTCCGCCATGTCATTGCTCCCTCGGCGGTGATGCCCACATCAGCAGGAGCTGCTGCTGCTGCGGCTCCGGTTGTCACTGGCCGTGCTGCTGCTGCTCCGGCTCTCGCTCGCGTAGCTGGGCTGCTCTTGCTCTTACTCACGCTACTGCTCTACTCTTGCTCGCACTGCTGTTGCATGAGCAGCAGCTTCGGCACTCGCTCGCGCTCCTGCTGCTGCTACAGCTCTCGCACGCGCTGATGCTCCGGGCGCTGCTACTGCTGCATGACCAGCTGCCCCGGCTGCTCTCTGGTAGTACGTTCCCTGCTGGAGCAGCTGCCGATTTAGATCACTGCTTCTCTGCCACTAATGCTCGAGCGGCCAAAACTACTAGTGCATTGCTTCTCTGCTACTACTGCGTTCAGTTCCGACAGTAAAATTCAGTTTTGACAGCAAAATTCAGTTTCGAGAGTACATTTCAGTTTCGACAGTAAAATTCAGTTCGACAGTTAAATTCAGTTTTGACAGTTAAGTTCAGAGACGAGCGACTAATGTCTTTTAAATCTAGCATTTTTTGGTGATGTATTTTACATCATCTATTGGAGATGCTATTAGAATCCCACTTCAGGTTAATGTTGTCTCTCTTGTCCTGCTTCAGCCTCACCGTCATACACCTCACCGGAGCTGGTCCAACGACAAAATCGTCCATCACAGCGGAGCAGTACCCTCGCCTCCATCTCCAGGCGCCTAAGATCTTCTTCCCCACCTCCGACAGCCACATCAGCCCCAGCATCCTCAGCGACCAACCCAATGATGCTGAGATTGACATGGCTTCGCCAAAGAGGTTGTACACTTGTCGCATCACTTTTTTACTCTACATGTAATTTATATTGTCCACTGAGCACACCTAGTAATGAGAAATACGAATAGTTTCTCCTATATGACAAGCAGTGAGGTACTAGGCAAGTTAGCTATCCATGATGGACTCTCTTGAAAGCCATCATTATTTATTTCTGCGCGTTGGAGCTGTGCATGTGTAGATGGGCCTGGGAGTTGAGCTAGTAGGGCAGTGGGCTGGGTCCAAAGTAGTAGAAGTAGTACAAAAACATTTTTGGAGTGTAGGCTTTTGCCTGTTCAAGCCTGCCTACTAGAATGGCTACTGGTTGAAAGGAAAAGTGAAGGAAAGACATTGGAACTGGAAAGTTTCCTATTTGTTTCAAAGGAATGGAGCAAGAGAAAACTACAGGATTTTTTCCTTTAGTGTCTCTTTCAAAGAAAAACCGTAGGAATTTTAATATCCACTTGGCCCTCCTTTTCAAATTCCTATTCATGAAGAACAAGACTAAGTGATAGTATCATAATCGCATTATAACTGTACATTTTCATGTGGTTTGACTTTAATATGACCATGCTTCTTCCAATTCCTGTGAACCAAACACCCAGATTGACAGAAATCCTGTGTTAGCAAATGCTCTATTTTGCACGTGCATTCCTATCCTATTCTTGTGTATTTCCTATCCCTACGTTGTTAGAATCATCCAATTCAAATGAGCCTTTACAAAATTATACTTCTGATACAGATAGGTGTCAAAGAAAACTTTGTGTGGTTTGTCCCGCTCCTACCACGCCATCGTCCGCCCCAGCTGAGCTGCTCCAATGACGGAAGCGTCCACCGCAGCAAAGATCCCCCCTCCAGACCGTCTTTCGCCGCCTCAGATCTTCTTCCCCGCTGCCGGCAGCCACCACCACTGCATTACCATCATCAACTGAGGAGATGACCTTGAGGACTACACAGGTCCGCAAGAGAGGTTGCACTCTTTCGTGTCTGCTTACGTTATGCATCGCTTTATATTACCTGCTACTTTATCGTCCTGTTCACCTCTTAGATTCCGAGTCAGGTCCAAACTAATAATCAAACTTGAGTTTTTAAATGGTTGTGGGGTACAAATCGGGGCAGCAACGAATAGTATCTCTGTCTACTATCTGCTTAATCTCGGGTGTCTACTATGTGTTTCATGTTGGGTGGGAAACAAACTGTAAAGGAGCCATTACCTGTATTTTTTAACTGAAGCTATTATCTGCCTGCTATCATTGGTTTGGGTCTATCCACTGGTTGCTACCATCACTCTGGATTTCTGCGTGCATTCCTTACATAATCTCACTATGTTTTATTCCTATGCATGTCAGTTATTGTACACAATGGTACTGAACATGTAGAGCAAAAGAGAAGAGCCTTGCGTGGCAATATAATGTCATGCAGACGTCGCTCCATGGTGGCCGCAATGGCAGCCCCCCTCCCCCCCATTCCAGATTGTAATCAAGAGGAAGATAACTGTTCAGAGGGGGATTCAGAGGGAGCAGACGACTCCTATTTACCCCTGAGGTCTTTGCTCTCACTTGGCATGCTGATGTTGGTCATATCATGCATATGGCGCCTTGTATTGCTTACTTTACACATCATCTATGTCATCTGCTTAGTTTAGACATGTTTTGTGTGAATGCCATCTGTTTAGTTTCTATATCATATATGTGAATTATGGAATGCCATCTTGTTTAGCCAGGCATCATATATGGGAATTTTGCAATTCCATCTTGTTTAGCCAGTCATCATATATGTGAATTATATCATGCCATCCTTTTTTTTCATTATGTATTACATTTGCAACAATGTTAGTACATTCAACTTGTGCATCAGCCATTTGACACGGTGATGGAAAAATCTGGAGTGAAAACAAAGTCTTCAGAGCAGACAGTGCTATCTGACGAAGCACATATCTTGCCGGTTACAGATAGCTCCTCAGAGGAGGATTCAGAGACAGACGACCAGTCATATCCCCCCCCCAAGGTGTATGCTCTAACTTGGCAGGGTTATATTGCTCATATCATGCATATGGTGTCTTGCATTGCTATGTCATTTGCTAAGTTTAGACATGCTTTGTGTGACTGCCACCTGTTTAGTGTCTAATTACCATATATGTGAATTATGCAATGCCATCTTGTTGCAAGGCATTATATATGTGAATTATGCAATGCCATGCTGTTTAGCCAGGCATCATATGTGTGAATTATATCATGCCATCCTTTTTTTGTATTACATATTCCATTTGTCGACAATGTTTGTTTATTCAACTACTCTTCCTGTGCATTAGCCATTTGAATTGGTGATGGAAAAATCTGGAGTGAAAACAAGGTCTTCAGAGCAGACAATGCTACCTGCTGAAGCAGATATCTTGCTGGTTATAGATAGCTCCTCAGAGGAGGATTCAGAGATAGATGACCAGTCCTATTTTCCCCCTGAGGTGTATGATCAAACTTGGCAGGGTTATATTACTCATATCATGCATATGTTGTCTTGCATTGCTTAGTTTAGTCATCATATACACAATATTGAATGCCATCTGCTTAGTTTAGACATCATATGTGCGATTGCCATCTGCTTACTTGCTTAGTATATAAATCATATATGTGAATTATATCATCCCATCATGTTTACATAGACAGCATGTATGTGAATTATGGCATGCCAACCTATTTAATAAAGACATCATGTAGTTATATCATCTCATCCTGTTTACATAGTCATCATATTTTGAATTATGTCATTCTATCCGTTAATTATATCATGCCATCATGTTTCCATAGACATCATGTATGTGAATTATGGCATGCCAACCTATTTAATAAAGACATCATATTTGAATTATGTCATTCTATCTTGTTTAGTTAGCCATCATATATGTGAAATTGTGTCATGATATCCTGTTTAGTTAGCCATCATATATGTGAAATTGTGTCATGCTATCCTGTTTGGTTAGACAACATATATGTGAATTATTTCATGCCCTCTTTTATTCCCCACTATCCATTGCACCTGTCTATCATACAATGTCTGTACATTCAATTACTTTTCTTGTTTATCAGCCATTTGAATTGGAGGGGGTGATGGCAGTATCTAAGGGAGTAAAAACACGGTCTTCAGAAAAGGCAGTGCTACCCGTCGATGCAGATAGAACCACGGTTGTACTTCCCAAGAACCAGCCCCACCACACATAACCCAGACTCTCGCAGATTGTACCCCTACCCAGTTGGACAAAGAACCAGCTACACCCCATCTAACCCCAACCCCAGCAGATAGTAACCCAGTTCCACTTGACACAGCACCATCTCCACCACAGAGCACCCAAACACGAGCAGTTAGTAAGGCACCTGTAGTGCCCAAAGCACGAGGACCAGCACAGCGAACCCCAACTCAACGCTTAAAGCAGAAGAACAACTGTTCTCAGGCCAGATTCCGTAGCTATGGTGCATACTCCTTTGCTCTTGCATCACTGTATTTACTCATACCAACTAATTTCAAATTTTAAGGATCCAATTGAAACTTCAATGGCACAACAGGTATGTTTTAAACCTGTTTCTTTAACTGGTTTGCTGTTGTAACTTCTTGTTCTATGTTGATTTCAGTTTCAATTGTATAAACAATTATGTTCTCATGTCATGCACATTACAAGTATTGTTAGTGCTGTTAGTTTCCCACACTTATATTCAGTCTATGTCGCTTTGTCTTAAACATATATGATTTGAACTGCGTCTCTATCTTGATTTGGCAACATAAACTAGGATGATATAGACAATACAGTGACCATAGTACATAAATATGTGTTTGTTTCATGCTGCTATCCTGTCAACATTACCACTGAACTGGTTTACCAAAATGAGTTTCATATACTACATGCTAAACCTGTGATGTGTCTACTTGTTCCTCTTTTAGAATGCCGCCAGAATATTGGAGAAGAGTATCCCATTATGCAATGGTAAAGGAAGTAATGCAGACAAGGTTTAAGATAGTGAGACAACCTTGTTGGTCTCCAAGAAAGCTGATAAAAACTATCTTCAAGACAGTGAGACAACCCCAAAGTCCTGCCTTGATGTAGTGTTCGAGTTACTGGCCACTACCACTGGCACAAGCTCTTCGAACTCGCTGCCTGAATCAGTTCGGCTTCTTGAGTCTCAACTACAAGTCGAAAGACAATGATCAGCTGTGCTGCGACAAGAAGCCGAAGGACTGAGGAAGTCCCTGCAGAACTCAGATGCACACTTTCTGGTGCAACAACAAGAGTTGGAGGAGTTTAGCGCCAAACAAGAGAAAGCTAATAAGCTTGCTAAGCTTCTTGCCAGCATGGTGGGTGTAGCATAACGGGCCGTTAACAGGCCGAAAGTCATCACATGCTTAATTCTATCGACAGGTATAACGGGTTGTTAATGGGCCGGAAAACATGACGGGCTGGAAATGGCCCAATGGGTTAATGATACGTCCATTTTGCATCATGTTTTCCTACTGTTATTTATATTGTTTTTAATCAATATAACACTTTGTGGAGCAATTCTAATGCCTTTTCTCTCCTAATATGCAAGATTTACACAAGGAGGGAGATTGTCGGCAGCTGGAATTCTGGACCTGAAAAAGCTATGTCAGAGATACCTATTCTGCACATCTCCAAATGAGCTGAAATTTCACGGAGATTTATTTTGGAATAAATAAAAAAATACTGGAAGCAAGAAGTACCAGAGGGGGCCACCTAGGTGCCCACGAGGCACCAGGGCGCGCCACCCCCCCAGGCGCGCCCTGGTGGCTCGTGGGGCCCTTGGCTAGCCTCCAGTGCCCATTTTCTGGTATATAAGCCCATTTGCCCTAGAAAAAATAAAGAGAAGACTTTTGGGATGGTGTGCCGCCGTCTCGAGGCGGAACTTGGGCAGGAGCACTTTTGCTCTCCGGCGGAGCGATTCCGCCGGGGATACTTCCCTCCGGGAGGGGGAAATCGGAGCCATCGTCATCACCAACGATCCTCTCATCGTGGGAGGACCAATCTTCATCAACATCTTCAATAGCACCATCTCATCTCAAACCCTAGTTCATCTCTTGTATTCAATCTTTGTCTCAAAACCTCAGATTGGTACCTGTGGGTTGCTAGTAGTGTTGATTACATCTTGTAGTTGATACTAGTTGGTTTATTTGGTGGAAGATTATATGTTCAGATCCAATATGCTATTCAATATCCCTCTGATCTTGAACATGAATATGGTTTGTGAGTAGTTACTTTTGTTCTTGAGGACATGGGAGAAGTCTTGTCATAAGTAATCATGTGAATTTGGCATTCGTTCGATATTTTGATGATATGTATGTTGTTGATTCTCTTAGTGGTGTCATGTGAACGTCGACTACATGACACTTCACCATCTTTGGGCCTAAGGGAATGCATTGTGGAGTAGTAATTAGATGATGGGTTGCTAGAGTGACAGAAGCTTGAACCCTAGTTTATGCGCTATTCCGTAAGGGGCTGATTTGGATCCATATGTTTAATGCTATGGTTAGAGTTATCTTAATTCTTCTTTCGTAGTTGCGGATGCTTGCGAGAGGGGGTAATCATAAGTGGGAGGCTTGTTCAAGTAAGAACAGCACCCAAGCACCGGTCCACCCATATATCAAATTATCAAAGTAGCGAACGCGAATTAAACCAACATGATGAAAGTGACTAGATGAAATTCCCATGTGTCCTCGAGAACGCTTTGCTTATTATAAGAGATCGTTCCGGCTTGTCCTTTGCTATAAAAAGGATTGGGCCACCTTGCTGCACTCTTTGTTACTATTGGTACTTGTCACTTGTTACAAATTATCTTGCTATCAAACTACTCGTTACCGATAATTTCAGTGCTTGCAGAAAATACCTTGCTAAAAACCGCTTGTCATTTCCTTCTGCTCCTCGTTGGGTTCGACATTCTTACTTATCGAAAGGACTACGATTGATCCCCTATACTTGTGGGTCATCAGTTAACAAACCACAAACGGGTCGATTGTAACCACATGCGGAATTTGGCCCATTAGCATAATAGGCCAGTAACGGACCGTAAGTAATCGAGGGCCGGAAATGAGCCCAAGAATTTATGGGCCCTTAGAAGGCCGAAAGAGAACACTGACTGGAAACGATCCAACTGAATCATGGGCCCTTAAATTGGCTCAAAGCAGTTTACTGTTCATGATGGGCCAGAATCACCATGGGCCGTTAATGGGCCCAAAGATACAAAAGGCCTCATATGGGCCGAAAGACGTCACGGGCCATAGATGGGCCGAAAGTGAGAACGGGCTGGAATCATATGGGATGTCCCACATGACGCTACTGGGCCGAATTTTGAAAGGCCATAACGGGCCATGAGTACCCAGGCCGTAAATGGGCTGTATGCGAACTGGCCGTTAACATGCTTTCCATGGGCCGGCCTGCTAACTTTTGACCAAGTGAAACGGGCCGGCCTTTTTAACCTAAATGGGCCACTGTTGGGCCGTGCCACGTGTAACATTTCCATAGGCCCGTCTCGTCCATTGGAGGAATGACATCTGTCGCGACGCCCAGCTCACACGTGGTTCCTGCGGCCAATGAGAATTTTACATGTGGAAAATCCTCATTGGTCAGGGCTGTTAACGGGTTATCGGATCCAAAACCAGACCCGATAGTTTAACGGCGGCCCGTTACGGTGGAAGCCATGTGTCGGTCACCCTTGACGAAAACACTTCCATGACAAACATGGAAGTGGGCACTTCCGTGATGATAATTTCAGTATTGTCATGGAACACTTCTACGACAGCACAAGTATGACTATCTTGATTCTGTCATAAAATTGTCACGGATGTACATGCATGACAGAAAACTTGACCTACTATGAAAAAGACGTACCATCACGGAAGTGTTTTTTTTGTAGTGCTTATGTTCCAAAAAAAATCACCGTAAATTTTTGTGGCATTTGGACTTCGTTTGGTATGGATTTTCTGCGAAACAAAAAATATCCAAAAAAAGGAAATGGCACTGGGCACTAGGTCAATAGGTTAGTCCATAAAAATCATATAAAGTGCACCAAAACCATATAAAATTGTTGCAAACATGACATGAATACTTCATAAATTATAGATACGTTGGAGACGTATCAACATCCCCAAGCTCAATTCCTGCTCGTCCTCGAGTAGGTAAATGATAAAAGAAATAATTTATGAAGTGTGAATGCTAGCATAGTGCATAAGTTTGATCAATGATAATTTCAATCACTTTTCCTAGCATCATAAACAACAACTTTTCCTCATAAAACTTATCATGTTAAAGTAGCAATCAATTCACATGTTATGGTTCAAACAATGCATTCTCTTCAAACTTAACAACTTATGTTCTTAGTCACCAAACAATTTCAATGCATCTTATTTTCAACAAAGTCTATGTAAGAGCTCCACATACTCAATTATCATGTAGTCTTCTATGATTGCTAGTACTCAAAGCGTATTTTTAGAACAAATAGTATCCATTGAACACATAGGAAGATAGGGGCTTAATGTTTCGCCTCCCAACTCATTTATCATAGAGATAATTGTCAACAATAATAATTCATGATCAAATATATTTGAATGGATATATGTGTCTGGATCTTTCCCCACCACATGATGCTTGCAAAGTAGAGAATAATTGAGGTTGGAATAATAAGTTGACTCAACTTGAAAAGTAAAAAGATAGGCCCTTCGCAGAGGGAAGCATGGATTTTCTTATGTGCCAGAGCTCATTGCTTAAAATAGAGATAATTACATTTTGAGTGGTGTGCCTTTCCTGTCAACGTTATGACAAAGGATTTCAATATCTTCCATGCTAAACACATTATTGGCGGTTCCCATGCGGAAATTAATAGTTTACTCCCCCTCAACCATACAAACACAAGCCATGGCTAGCCGAATTCACGGGTGCCCTCCAAATAATCAACTTTCCAGGGGGAGTTTGTTTTATTATATATTTCTTTAATTTTTTGTTTAACGGGACCGGGCATCCCAATTACCAGCCTCTCTCGTGTAGGGACAAGTGAATAAACACCCATCATGAGAATAACCTGCTTAACATGGAAGATATTGACCGCCCCGTCGCTCCATGAGCGGTACGGGCACACAAACAGATGTTTATTTGAAGATTTTAGAGATGGCACATGCAAATTTACTTGGAACGGCAGGGTAATACCACATATAGGTAGATATGGTGGACACTCATGGAAGAAGCTTGGCTCAAGGATTTTGGATGCACAAGCAGTATTCCCGCTTAGTACAGAAATTTTGGCTAGCAAAGATTATAAACAAGCACCACATGTTGGAGGATCCATAAAAATATAACTTCTATGCAAATATACCCAAACATAACTCATTACGTTGTCTTCCTTGTCTAACTTTAACTAATTTGATCAAGTTTGAAAATAATTAATGGGTATTCACAATCATAGAAGATGTCCAAGATAATATATTTGTATGTGAAAGTTCTCTTCCTTATACAAATCATTCATGAATTGCTTGTATGACCAATGTTATGATTGTCAAATTTCAATAGATTTTACTTTCTACACCCAATGTGAAATTACTAATAAGCATGATACAATCATATGAAGTACATATAATTTCAAATTTATGATATTCAATTCATTCAACAATTTACTCTTAGGATATAAGTGAAGAACAAGAGTAAATGACAAACTACTCCAAAAGATATAAGTGAAGATCAATGAGTAGTTGCACAATTAAGTAGCTATGTGGAGACTCTCTCCAAATAAAGATTTCAGATCCAAGGATTTTATTCAAATAGAAAACAAAATGAAAAGACGCTCCAAGCAAAACACATATCATGTGACGAATAAAAATATAGCTCCAAGTGAGGTATACCGATAGATTGAAGATGAAAGAGGGGATGCCTTCCGGGGCATCCTCAAGCTTAGACGCTTGAGTCTTCCTTGAATATTACCTTGGGGTGCCTTGGGCATCCCCAAGCTTAGGGTCTTGCCACTCCTTATTCTTGTTCCATCGTCATCTCACCCAAAACTTGAAAACTTCAATCACACAAAACTTAACAGAACTCGTGAGATAGGTTAGTATGATAAAGAATAAATCATTCACTTAGGTACTTCCAAGACAAGATTTATAATTGTTATCACATGATGCCTAATGTACTCTATCATTTCTACAATTTATATTGACCAATATAAGTCATAGAAACTATAAAACTAGCAAACTATGCGTTGAAAACAGAATCTGTCAAAAACAGAACAGTCTGTAATGATCTGAATTAAAATCATACTTCTGTAACTCCAAAAATTCTGAAAAATTAGTTAAACTTAAACAATTTGTAACCCAATACTCATGTTCCAGTACAGAATATAAATTCCAGCACTTGACGCAAAAGTTTCTGTTTTTGCACAAAATCAAATCAACAAGTATCCACACTATCCCAAAGGCTTTACTTAGCACATTATTGAAAGAAAACATATGAAACAGGATTACTAAAGTAGCTTAATCATGTGGACACACAAAAATAGTAGCTATAAATATTGGGTTGTCTTCCAACAAGCGCTTTTCTTTAATGCCTTTTTAGCTAGGCATGATGATTTCAATGATGCTCGCATAAAAGTAAAGAATTGGAACATAAAGGGAGCATCATGAAGCATATGGCAAGCACATTTAAGCCTAACCCACTTCCTATGCATAGGGATTTTGTGAGCAAACAATTTATGGGAGCAAGAATCAACTAGCATAGGAAGGCAAAACAAGTATAACTTCAAAACTTTCAACACATACAGAGGAAACTTGATATTATTGAGAAGCCTACAAGCATATGTTCCTCTCTCATAAGAATTTTCAGTAGCACCATGAATGAATTCAACAATATAAATATCACATAAAGCATTCTTTTCATGATCCACAAGCATAGAATTTTTACTACTCTCCACATAAGCAAATTTCTTCTCATCAATAATAGTGGGAGCAAATTCAATGAAATAACTATCATGTGATACTGGATTGGCATAATCCAATTGAAAATTAAAATCATGATGACAAGTTTCATAGTTATCATTATTCTTTATAGCATACATGTCATCACAATAATCATCATAGATAACAACTTTGTTATCATAGTCAATTGAAACCTCTTCCAAAATAGTGGAATCATCATTAAATAAAGTCACGACCTCTCCAAATCCACTTTTATCAATATTGTAATAAGACTCAACACCCTCCAAATTAGTGGGATCATTGTTGTCTAGAGTTGACAATCTTCCAAAGCCACTTTCATCATTGTAATCATCATAAATAGGAGGCATGCAATCATCATAATAAATTTGCTCATCAAAAGTAGGGGGGCTAAAAAGATCATCTTCATCAAACATAGCATCCCCAAGCTTATGGTTTTGCATATCATTAGCATCATGGATATTCATAGAAAGCATACTAACAACATTGCAATCATGCTCATCATTCAAAGGATTCACATTAACATTTTATTAAATTCTTCCTGTAACAATTGAGCACAATTTTCCGATCCATCATTTTCAAGAAAGACTTTATAAAGATGAAGTATTTGAGGCAACCTCAATTCCATTTTTTTGTAGTTTTCTTTTATAAAACCAAAATAGTGAAAAAAAAGAAACTAAAAGATTCAATTGCAAGATGTAAAGATATACCTTCAAGCACTCACCTCCCTGGCAACGGCGCCACAAAAGAGCTTGATGTCTACTACACAACTTTATTCTTGTAGACTCTGTTGGGCCTCCAAGCGCAGAGTTTTGTAGGACAGCAGCAAATTTTCCTCAAGTGGATGACCTAAGGTTTATCAATCCGTGGGAGGTGTAGGATGAAGATGGTCTCTCTCAAACAACCCTGCAATCAAATACAAACAATCTCTTGTGTCCCCAACACACCCAATACAATGGTAAATTGTATAGGTGCACTGTTCGGCGAAGAGATGGTGATACAAGTGTAGTATGGATAGTAGATATAGGTTTTTGTAATATGAACTAATAAAAACAGCAAGGTAGCAAGTAACAAAAGTGAGCACAAACGGTATTGCAATCTTGGAAATAAGGCCTAGGGTTCATACTTTCACTAGTGCAATCTCTCAACAGTGCTAACATAACTGAATCATATAACAATCCCTCAACGTGCGACAAAGAATCACTCCAAAGTTCTTATTAATAGTGGAGAACATCAAATGAAATTGTTCTAGGTAGCAAACCACCTCAAAGTTATCTTTCCGATCAATCTATTGAGCCATCCCTATCAGTGTCACAAACAACCCTAGAGTTCGTACTAAAATAACACCAAATAATTTCAGATTCATAATATTCAATCCAACACAAAGAATCTCAAAGAGTACCCCAAAGTTTCTACCGGATAAAGTAGGACGAAAACGTGTACCAACCTCTATGCCTAGATTACCCCAATGTCACATCGGGAATCCGCAAGTTGATTACCAAAACATACATCAAGTGACTCAAAAGAATACCCCATTGTCACCACGGGTATCCACATGCAAGACATACATCAAGTGTTCTCAAATCCGAAATATTCAATCCGACAATAACGAAACCTCAAAGGGAAAGACTCAATTCATCACAAGAAGATAGAGAGGGAAGAAACACCATATGATCCAACTATATTAACAAAGCTCGCGGTACATCAAGATCGTGCCAAATCAAGAACACGAGAGAGAGAGAGAGAGATCAAACACATAGCTACTGGTACATACCCTCGGCCCCGAGGGTGAACTACTCCCTCCTCGTCATTGAGATAGCGGGGATGATGAAGACGGCCTCCGGTGATGACTTCCCCCCCTCCGGCAGGGTGCCGGAACGGAGCTCCAGATGGGATCACTTCAGAAAAGAGGCTTGCGGTGGCGGAAAAACTCATCTAGGTTAACTTTCGGGGGTTTCTGTATATATAAGAATTTTTGGCGTTGGAATCATGCAAAGAGGTGCCACAGGGGGCCCACAAGGCATCAGGGCACGCCCCCCCTAGGGCGCTCCATGTTGCCTTATGGGGTCCCTGTGTGGCTTCTGGTACTCCCTCGAAGCTTCCTGGATTTCTTTCCTTCCAGAAAAAATCGTCAAATTTTTTGGGGTCAATCCAAGAACTTTTATTTCTGCACAAAAAACAACACCATGGTAGTTCTGCTGAAAACAGCGTCAGTCCGGGTTAGTTCTATTCAAATCATACCAAAACCATATAAAATTATTATAAACATGGCATGAATACTTCATAAATTATAGATACGTTGGAGACGTATCACCCCCTTTCCGTGACGGAGTTTTAAACCGTCGCCTTGCCTGTGTGTGCGATAGGAGGGTCCTTCCCACATGACCCAGAAACCGTCGGCGATAGGTGTCGGTACTAAAACCGGAATATCTCGGGTAGGAGGTCCGAACTGTGGATCTAGGAATCAATGTGTAACAGGGAACGTAGAGACAACGAAGAACACCATATGATCCAACTATAGTAACAAAGCCCATGGTACATCAAGATCGTGCCAAATCAAGAACACGAGAGAGAGAGATCAAACACATAGCTACTGGTACATACCCTCAACCCCGAGGGTGAACTACTCCCTCCTCGTCACGGAGACCGCCGTGATGATGAAGATGGCCTCCGGTGATGATTTCCCCCTTTGGCAGGGTGCCGGAACAGGGCTTCAGTACAGAGGCTTGCGGCGGCGGCGTGGGAGTTCTAGGTTTCTTTCTGGGGGTTTCCATATTTATAAGAATTTTTGGCGTTGGTTTCACGTCAAGGGGAGTCCCAAGGGTCCCACAAGCTCAGCCCACACGCCCTTGGGGATAGGGTGCACCCTATGAGCTTGTCATGTCCTCGTGAGTCTTCTGGTCCTTCCTCGAAGCTTCGAGGGTCTCTTATGTTCCAAAAAAAATCACCGTAAATTTCGTGGCATTTGGACTTAGTTTGGTATGGATTTTCTGCGAAACAAAAAATAGCCAAAAAACAGGAACTGGCAGTGGGCACTAGGTCAATCGGTTAGTCCATAAAAATCATATAAAAGTGCACCAATACCATATAAAATTGTTGTAAACATGGCATGAATACTTCATAAATTATAGATACGTTGGAGACGTATCAGAGAGCTTTCATACACTTATAGCTCTAGTGCATCCGTTGGATGACAATCCCTACTCCTCACATTAATATCGACTGTAAGGCTCTCCATTGCCTAACGGCCAGCTGCTTTAGTGTGAGACTTTCTTAATTTTGTCTTCTTATAAACATCTACCATCATTCTATTTTGCCATCCAAAGTGCTAAAAGGTCTTAACTTATGCTCAAGTATTGCGTTGGGGTTTATTAGTTGGTTCGAGGTGAGTGTAGCTCAAGTTCCTGGTCATGCGCCTGGGTCAGCTCATGATTTGACTGTCACAAGGAAGACTTATCGTGTTGTACTCTGCATGATACACCTGTTTATTTTTCTTTTTGTACGGATACATGTTCTTTAGCATCTTTAGTTTTAAAAAGCAATTATTGTTTATTTATATGCTCATCTTTTGTTTGTTCAGTGTCAAATTGATAGACTATTACCTTGAATCATTTCTATCGCGAGTTCACAAACACATTACATTATTTGATCAAGATTATGATAGGTAGCATTCCACATCAAAAATTATCTTTGTTTTATCATCTACCTAATCGAGGACGAGCAGTGATTAAGCTGGGGAATGCTGATACGTCTCAAATGTATCTATAATTTTTTATTATTTCATGCTATTATAATATCACTTTGAATACTTTTTATACTATTTTTCTGGACTAACCTATTATTTCAGTGCCCAGAGCCAGTTGTTTTCTTCGTGTTTTTGGTTTTTTTAGAAAATCCATATCTACGGAGGTCAAAATATCACGGGGATTTAATACAATTTTTTCCAAGTCCAGACGGTTCCAGAAAGAGTCGGAAGGGGCCAGGGGGCCACCCCAGGCCCCCACGCGGCCAGGTGGCGCGCCTTAGGTGCTACCTGCGTGGGGCCCCGGGCCACCGCTTACGTCCATTCTTCCGCATATCAAATCCATATTTCGCGAAACCCTCTAAGCGAATTTTCTTCTTTTTTTCCACCGCCGCAATCTTCTGTTCCGAGGAGATCCAATCTGGCCGATACATAATTAGCGCCCTAAGCATAAACATGGCAGATATATTATTATAGCCCTAAGTGCATATATAAATGGCTGATGGTGTGTTGACATCTTCCTTAGAGCAAGCACGGCACAAAATTATTTCTTGGCGCGCTAGCTTCGCCAAAAAAAATATAACCCTTGTGCTGGCACCACATTTTGGCACGGAAACAATATATATAAGATTGCCTCAAATGGAAAAGTGTCCAATATAAAAAATCTTCGTGTGATCGAGATGAACAACTTTGATGTTTGGGTCATCACCATCCGATTTCATCTCGGGGGTCGAAGTTGTGCTCGAAGTACTAAGATTTGGTATTTGGAGTACTATTCGGTCCATTATGCCTCCAAAACGACCTCATGAAAATGTGTTCTACACAGATTATCTTCGTCTAGTCGAACCCATTGATTTTGATATTTGAATCATCCAAAATTTACGGCCAACACGGTACGGCCCAAGCACCGGTGAAAAGTTTCAGTCGGGACTAGACACCTATATAACCCTTGTTTGATACATGGCGCGAGTTGTCATTTGTATTGCGCGAGCGATTCGGCCCTCAAGATAGCCTCGAGTCGAAAAACGTTCAACACGAAAGCTGTTTGTCTAGTTGAAACAGATAAACTTTCTTTGGGTGCGTCTCCATCTGAGATCGTATGAGGCCCGTGTGTCTCAAAAATCAAACTACTGTCTCAGACCTGTCTAAATCCGAGTTCGGTTAATTTTGAAAGGATTTGGACATGATTTAGAGTCCTTTTCTTTTACGAAAGTCTAACCGCCTCATAAATAGACGAGACATGATGACCGATTGAACAACACACAACCGCAAAACCCATCTACTAATTTTTACCCTAGTTTTACACCTCACCCAGTTCTTGTTCCCTCGTTCTTCGTTTTAGAGAGCGGCAATCCTCGAGGCTCTAGGGGCAGTCAGACCGACCTAGGGCAGCCCATAGCTGCCGCACTCGCCGACAAGGTCCCTCCCAGGCGTGTGGGGTTTCGGGTCTGTAAAAGCGCCAGCCGAACATGTTGCGTATCGCTCTTCTCCTTCAACGGTGCATCAACCCCGACGTCGAGGGTACACGGTGACGTGTTCGTGTGCGAACAGGTCAGCGTGAATCTCTACAAACCAATGGTGTGGATCCTTGCGAACCAACCTGTGGTTGGATGGTTAGGTGGACAGTAGTATCCCCAGCCCACCAGGGTTCACGTCCTGGTGCTCACATTTATCCTGGATTTATTTCAGGATTTCCGGCGACGCCCGTTCAGTGAGAGGAGACGTTCCCGTCGACTACGAGGCGTCTACGGTGACCTCGTAAAATCTCAAGATGATATGACGGCTCAGTCTCTCGGAGGTGCTCATAGGGGTAGAGTGTAGGTGTGTACGTTCATATGGGTGAGTGTATGCACGTATATATGAGCGCTTGCGTCTGTACTGTGTTAAAAAAAATGGTGTGGATCCTTAACTGCTCCATACCCCACCGTTAGAGTTAATATTTTCGTCCCATAACCCACAGGTTCTAGGATTGAAACCTGGTTTTGGTATTTTTTTTGGCTTTAATTAATCATAATCTTTCTCTTTTCGTATGGCTCGTTTTGCATTCATCTCTGCCATTTTCTATTAAAAAATCATCACGATGCAACTTAAAAGAAACACCACGATGACAGAAGAAATACATGAGCTTTTTATTTGATCAGAGAGACTATGCATCTCCAAGCGGTGCAAGAGGCCAGCATACACCAGAGGATGCTCTACACGAGTACACGGCTCCAGTTTCATCGATGAGCCCACGCCTTCCTTCCTACGTACAGTATGTATATACCAGTACTAATTAACTAGGAGTAGTAATTAACCAACAACATACGATCTGATTGGCACGAACTTATGCATAACGAACACAAGACATAGACCGATAGACGTACGCATACATGCATGCATGCTGACGTGCCTGCGATTGATAATCATAACCTACCGCAGATAGTTAGGTCAGTCTGCTCCCGAACGCAACTCAGGTAGATCGATCGGTAGGTGTAGATCAGACCACCTCCACGGCCATCCTCATGGGCGGCAGTGGCGCAGGGTGGTCGAGCGGCGGCAGTGTAGGGTGCTCCTCGGGGGCTGGCAGCACGATGTCCACGACGGATACGCTCCGCTGCTTGTTCACGACCTCCTCCTCGGCGTCGATGATCGGCGCAACGACGTGTGCCGTTGTGCCGGCCTGCTGCTGCTGAAGTGGCAGCTGGTTCTTCTCGTCGTCCGCCGGGATCTGGACCTCCGACACGGCGCCCTTCTTCTTGGGGTTCTTGTACACCAGGTGCAGCGCCATCTGGGCCAGCCCGAACAGCAACCCCAGCACGTTGGGTGTCTGCACACACGTACAGATACACGTTTTGGTCAGTGCAAAATGCGTGCAACGTTTACAATTAGCTTACTACTACTAGTGCTAGCTAGCTAGTGCTGAAATGATGCTTGCTTTATACTACTACAACGTTAACAACAAAAGTTCATAGCTTCACATTAACTGAACATCATCGTGTGGGGTGGGGATATACTACTGCTAGTACTAGTTTGACTGGTCGTCTCTTTACGCCTGTAAGTACGATCACTTTGCTTTTGCTGCCCAAGATAAATATATACATAGTCCTAGTAGCTTAATAACGTGTCGGGCAGTAGTAGTATCTTTTTGTTAGGTTCGTCCTGTTCTGGTCATGCATGCAACGCAGCCGCAGCGCACTAGCGCTAGTATACATGATTGCCAAAAAGTTGGTGTATAAAACCAATTAACCACACCCTAAGCTGGCAAGGCTAGATATCTTAGCTTGGTTCGCGTGCCTGCCTGCGTGCTTGAAAAATATGCAATTAATTCTTAATTTTGTAGGCCGGGGAAACAAACGTACCGCTACGAAGAAATCTTTCATGAGCAGACCGTAGAAGAACCAGACGACGGCGCTGATGGTGAGGAAGAAGGATAGCCAGAAGGGCAGGAACTCCACGCTCTTGGTCCTGATCACTTGCCTCTGCAAATTTAACACCGTACCGTTAGTCAACTAGGATGATGATGCAGACAGGGATGAAGAACGTACGTACAGAGGACAAGGGATTACTTACGATGATGGCGAGGGGGGCGACGAAGACGGCGAGCGCGAAGGCGGACCCGATGCCACCGGCGATGGTGACGTGGCTCTCGCCGTCCTTCACCAACAGCTGCAGGACGCAGACCATGGCCCCGTAGAGCGCCACGTTCATGATGCACACGAGCTTGGCGGTGAAGGCCCTGGCCTTCTTGGGCGCGTAGGCGAGGTAGATGGCGATGTAGGCGGACTCGACGACGCACCCCACCGTGTTGATGGTGAGGAGGAGGAGGTCCTTGGTGAGCAGCGCGTAGTAGAGCCACAGCATTGCGCTCAGCAGGGCCATCGCGTAGGGAACTGACTGGAACGACTCCGTCGACTTCCTCTTGTACACACGGTAGAACGTCGGCACCGGCGCCAGGATAACCAGGAACGACAAGATGTTGCCTGCATGCACACGTGCAAAAAACACACAAGTCATCAAACCTAGCTACATCTTCTGTCTTGCACAAACAAAACAATCAAACACGTATGGGAAATTCATGCATACTGGTATAGGTTATGGTGTAATTTCATGGAAGTACGTGCAAAATATTTGATCTATGGAACTGTGGACATGATGTGCATGCATGCATGCATACCTAGGATGCCCACGGCAAAGACCAAAGGGTTCCCAACGGCACCCATCTTGGCGGGTACTTGGTCTGATACTGATCTCCTGCTCTATAAACAAAGACCAACTAACTAGAGCAAAGATATCGATTGACCCCTCTTGCTCTTGGGAGACTACTACTGCTTCTAGTGCTGCGTACCACTTGACACTGGTTGCCTCCTGGCCACCCAATGCTATTTATAGGGCTGGGAAAGGAGCCAAGGCGCTTAAGAAATTATTATTGCACAAATCAATCGAAGAACAGGATGACATAGACTATACAGTTCATTGCTTAACGAGCTTTGCCCTCCACAGTGCATGTATACGTGTGGCCCGGCGCACCATGAGACATAGTCCTACTCACATTTTTGCCTGGTTTATGTGTCGCCCATCGGAGGCATCACACGTGACACATGGATAATCAGCTATTTACATGTGTCGATCGATGGTTCATCTTAAGTAAGGCCTTGGGCAACTAATGGCCGTGAAAATCTTGTACGGAAGCCGGCCGGGTAAAAAAAGAACTTGTAATTGACGCCTCTGTTGAAGCTTCTCTGTGGCACCCCGGCTCAGAGGACCGGTTTACCCAGTGTTTCCAACTCAGAGATCATGCCTTCTGGAAACACACAACAATTTCGAACAGAACTGAACTGAATTTTATTGAAATATCTCGAGTACAAGCTCATAATTTACATCGATAGCGAGGCCAGAAGCACATCAGGTGCTATGACAATATCTACATTATTTATGGAACATAACAGGGCCTCTATACTACTGGGTAGAACTACGGCGTAGCGGAACATAGCGCGGAAAACTCCATCCACAGGGACACTGCTGTGGACACGGCCTAGTTAGCGTAGCACGAACCTTCGGGACCTCCGTCCTCGGCTTCTCCTGCATCTGACATGATACGCCAGGTGAGTACTTGGAATGTACTCGCAAGCTCATGGCAACCAAAACAATGCAGCAAACAATAGCATGTCAATTAACAGGTTAAAATACTTAAGTTGATAACTCACTGTTATCGAACATCAACTTACTCTCTTCCGGGTTGTCCCACAACCCTCGGAACGCTCATAATCCACTGAGCACTTCCGAACATAAGACAAGTTCTTCCCTCATTATTATCAGTATTACGGTTGATCATCCCGTGGCCTAGTACGGACTGTCCAATACCGTGGACGCGACTATTCGAATAGATTCTTACACTCTGCAGAGGTTGCGCACTTTACCCACACTATGAAGCCCCTGGCCTCGTGATCCCATTCGGGTGGACCAGTGGTGCTCCAACGAAACCTGCCTGACCCGTGACTCCTCTATCGTACCACCGACAATCATACCCTCCCAGGGTCATGTCCTGGGTGGCCCTGTGTCACTCCGTGACACCTGCCACCGTCGTGGCCACTAACTGTCCCAAATGGGGACGCCGGCAAAATAACTCAACTGGGCTCACAGGATTATCGTCGTCTACCTGATCAGGGCAGCATGCACGCATAACCCTCCCTAGTGTGGTGGTACCGATAAAAGAACACAAAGCCAGACCAAGTCAAGGCCGTCCCATACCGGCAAATGTGGCTGCACGGATAAGTCCGGATAGGTGACACTAGATCAACCAATTAGGTTTAGTGTTGACAAGCATTTATCGAGCATGGATTTTAATTGAAAGTAAATTAACATGGCAGTAGCAATGTATAAAATTAATTTACTATGAATTATCACATATTAAAAATAATGCATATGATTTAATTAAATAACCAACACTATTGAAATGCTTCATGCAATGGATGACATGGCTTGCCTTGCTCTGTTGGGTTGTCCACAAACTCCTGGGCTTCAAATCCAAAAGTATTCCCTTCTGAAAATATTTTTAAAATGAAAAGGAAAATGTCACATACTACTGTTCTGTGCACCATAAATTCTGTGAGAATGGGAAAAAATACCAAAATTTTCCAGCAAATAAAGGGGCTCAAGACAAACCCAGAGCAAAAAGAATCAATTGATTTGGACTTATGGTTTAAAAGTTATGGCTGGTCAAAGTTTCTGGTCAAAAATGAATTAAAACAGAAAAATCAGAAAATCCACAGGGGGCCACGTCGAAGGCGCACTTTGCCCGGGCGCCTCCACTTACCGCTTCGGCAAGCCACTGACGAGCAGGCCCCGCTGTCAGATTTAAAAGGGGGGGGGAGGGGAACAGAGGGCGGCGGCACTCCGGCGATGGTCGCCGACGATACAGACGGCGGCGAGGTCCGGCGACTACGGGAATGGATCGAGCGCTCGGAGTTGAACACGTACGTACCCGTAGCGTGACGTGGGGTGGCCGGACGACGTCGTCCTCTTCCTCTCCGGCGGCGGCGGGTTTCGGGTGTCGTCGGAGATGGAGATTCCGGCGAGGTTCCGGTCGGGAAAGAGCTCGAGCGTGGTCAGGGGAGTGCGGTGAGCTCACGCGTGTAGTCGGTTGAGGCTGGGAGGGAGCGAATCGGCAAGGGGGCAGAGCTCGGGTGGCGGCGGTGCTCCGGCGAGATGCAAGGCCAGAGGGCCTCTCGGCCTTGGCTCGGTGCTTGGGGAGGCGATTGAGAGGTGGAGGAGTGGGGTGAGGTGCGGAGAGAGGCCGGGGAGGCCTTTATATAGGGGGGAGGAGGAGCTTCTGGAGCGGCAGAGCTCGGGTCATGTCGCCGGCGTCGGGACGTTGCGCTGGCTGGCGCGGAGCGGGCGACGGGATGGGAGAGGGCAGAGGAGTAATGGCGGGCAGTGGCTGGTAGCGGGGGAAGAAGACGAGCGGCAGAGCCACTGTGGCCGCACGGGCGCCACAGTGCCCGCGCGCGTGGCGGCCGGCGAGGGCGATTCCGGCGAGGGGAGGCTTCGGGAGAGGGGTACGTGGACGGTATCGACGACGTCGGCACACCCAGACACCGAGTGGCAGCGCGGGACGGCCGAAATGACCACACCCGACGCTGGCGAGGTGCAGAGCGCGCATACTGGCATGCCAGTGCCGTGCTCACCACGGGCATTGGCACTTGGAGGGCACGCAAGTCCGGCGCTTCTTGTCCAACACGTCGACCCTTGACCCCTTAGTCTCTCTATGCCACTGGTTCGACTAGATTCATTCTGATGCGAAGTGTAGCTTCAGCTACAGTTTCTGACAGAAAACTTGAGAGGGATCTAGAGGAGAGGTGAGCTGGAGATGGAGCCAGAGGAGATGTCTGGGATGATCTATCTTGGAAGGACTCCAGGCTGGCAGAGTTTGAGGAAATTTCATCAAAGTTTGAAGGTAGCTCATGTACAAGTGTGGTTACTGGAACATAAGCTAGATGAGCTTGATGCACTCATCTGGTTGATCTGCTGGAGCTGAATTTTGGTGTAGGATAGTTGTTTGGTGGATAGAAGATGCCATAAAAATTTCAGCTCAATTGGATACCTCTAGATGGTACTTCCTTCACAGAGGTTCCAATTGAACAGAAGCTTGGCAGAATATTGCTGATGAAAATTTGTACTGGACAAGATGATATTTTTGGATATTGTGGCAAGATAGGTTCCCTAGTATCTCAGGGAATTATTTGGGAATTTTCTGAGTTGGGAAAATATGAGTTGCTTCACAAATGGCCAGTACTGTCCATAAGACAAATGAAGTTTTCTGGACTAAATTTTGTACTGGACCATGAAATGTTTTTGAAGATTGTGGGAGTGGATGATGAAAAGAAGGTGTGGTATTAATTTGGGATTTTTCTGATCATCAGAACTATAGGTTGCTTCATAACCCATAGTGATGACAGATTTTCCCAAAGGAAGAAAATGGATATTTGGGAAAGATGAAGAATTGGAAATTGATCCAGAAGGTGAGTGACAAGATTTTGGCAAGATGGTGAGGGCTTTGGATCACTGAGAGAAATCCATAAGTCCAAAGTCAGCTGAAAAGATTCAAAAACCATCCAAATTGCAAATAAAGCCAGAAAGTTTTGGAAAGAAAAAGTTGCCAAAAACCAGGGTGTCACATTCTCCTTAATGAAGATCACCCACTACTGACCAAAAAAAACCCATCTCTCGACATGACTAAAACCCTCAGCCATTACTCGTGCAAGTACAAATGTTTCCCACTCATCTATACAGACGAAGTTACTGCTTTCAAATACGCACAAATGACATTTAGTTTTATGGGACACTGCAAGGTAGACGCACACAACTCAAACACACTCATACGGCCACACTCGCACACTTTTCCTACACCCATGTTAGCAAACTTCTCATATAGTAGGAGAGGTTTCAGACGTGGGCTTGGATGAACTTGGGGCTAGTTCATTACATAAACTTACATCATCCAGACGTAAATCAAAAGCCTACCGGTCGAAAAAGGGTCAAAAGTCCTCTAAGAGGGCCAAAGTATCTAAGTCTCCATTCGCAAAAAAAAAGTATCTAAATCTCCCACTGTTTCCAAATGAATGGCATGTTTTATAATAGCAGAGGTCTTGGTGACTTGGCTGAACATTTATTCATTGAGGATTGTAATAGAGATCATCATTTGGATTTTTTGGCTATTTTTGAAACGGGTAGACCAGATTTCTTGGTAAGTTTCCTTAACCGTCTCTCTGGCGGTATAGACTTCACTTGGATTTCATGTCCGCCTAGGGGCCGTTCCGGAGGCATTTTAGTTGGCGTGAAAACATGGGCTATGGATGTTTTGGCTAGTTCGGATGGTGAGTATCATATTAAACCCCATATCCGTAACAAAGCCGACAATTTCACATGGACTGTTGTCGCCGTGTATGGTGCAGCCCAACATGAGTTCAAGTCGTGAATTGGTTAATCTGGCGAAAGATAATCCCTACCCTATTCTCATAGGTGGCGATTTTAATTTGCTAAGATTTCCTCATGAGAAAAGTCATGGTCGGTTTGATAGTCATTGGACTTTCCTCTTCAACACTGTTATTGACAACCTAGATTGGAGAGAGGTGGCCATGATGGGAAGACAGTTCACCTGGGCGAGTAGTCTACCGGAACCGACATACGAAAACTATATCGCGTATTGATGGATACCGAATGGGAGACCAAATTCCCTATGGTGTCCGTGCGCGCACTACCACGTGTTGAGGCTCTATCGGACCATGCACCCATCCTTCTAGCTACTGGTTTGCCACAATCACAGCATAGACGCAAGTTTAAATTCGAACTTGGATGGCTGCACCGTGATGGCTTTTATGACATGGTGAAGGAGGTATGGGACCAACCTACCGTTGGGTGTACCCCAATTCACAAATGGAATAATAAAATACGTGCATTACGTAAATTCCTTAGTGGATGGGCTAGGCATACTGCGGGTATTCTCAAGAATGAGAAGATCCGTCTCTCGTCTATTATCAATGACTTAGAAGCCTTGGCCGAGGTTCGTCCGTTATCGGTGCAAGAAATTGAGATCAAGAATCAATCGAATGCGCAGATAGCTTGACTTCTGAGAGAAGAGGAGCTCAAATGGTACCAACATTCAAACCCTCAATTTGTTCTGAAAGGGGATTCTAATACTAGTTACTTCCATGGTGTGGCCAATGGTAGACACCGAAAGAAACTTATTCATTCTCTTGTACAGGAGGAGGGCACGATTGTGGGACATGAGAAACTCAAAACATACATTACTAATTATTATAAAAATCTGCTCAGAGCCCCAGAAGAAGGCAACTTCTCGATGGATGATTCCCGAACAGATGATATCCCCCAGGTTTCTGTTGAGGAAAATAACCTTCTAACGACCCCTTACTCTAAGGAGGAGGTAAATGTTGGAAATATGCCCTGGAGGCAATAATAAATTGGTTATTATCATATTTCCTTGTTCATGATAAATGTTTATTATTCATGCTAGAATTGTATTGACCGGAAACTTAAATACATGTGTGAATACATAGACAACACCGTGTCCCTAGTGAGCCTCTAATAGACTAGCTCGTTGATCAAAGATGGTTAAGGTTTCCTAACCATAGACATGAGTTGTCATTTGATAACGGGATCACATCATTAGGAGAATTATGTGATGGATAAGACCCAACCGTAAGCTTAGCATCAGATCGTTTGGTTATTTGCTACAACTTTCTTCATGTCAAGTATGAGTTCCTTAGACCATGAGATCATGCCACTCCCGGATACCAGAGGAATGCCTTGTGTGCTACCAAACGTCACTTCATAACAGGGTGATCATAAAGGTGCTCTACAGGTATCTCCGAAGGTGTCTGTTGGGTTGTATGGATCGAGACTGGGATTTGTCACTCCGTATGACGGAGAGATATCTCTGGGCCCTCTCGGTAATACAACTTTGTAAAGAGCTTGCAAGCAATGTGGCTAATGAGTTAGTCACGGGATCTTGTATTACGGAATGAGTAAAGAGACTTGCCGGTAACGAGATTGAACTAGGTATGGAGATACCGACGATCGAATCTCGGGCAAGTAACATATCGCCGGACAAAGGGAATTGCATACGGGATTAACTGAATCCTTGACATCGTGGTTTAACCGATAAAGATCTTTGTAGAATATGTAGGAACCAATATGGGCATCCAAGTCCCGCTATTGGTTATTGACCGGAGAGGTGTCTCGGTCATGTCTACATGATTCTCGAACCCGTAGGGTCGCACGCTTAACGTTCGTTGACGCTAGAGTAGTATTGGGATATGTACGTTGGTGACCGAATATTGTTCTGAGTCCTGGATAAGATCCCGGACGTCACGAGGAGTTTCGGAATGGTCCGGACGTAAAGATTTATATATGGGAAGTCCTATTTTGGCTACCGAAAAAGTTCGGGGGCATGCCGACAATGTACCAGAGGCACCGAAGGGGTTCCGGTGGTCCACCGAAGGGGTCTACCTGCCCCGGGGACCCACATGGGCTGTAGGGGGGGCGCCCTGGCTAGCATGGGCCAGGCGCACCAACCCCCAACAGGCCCATGCGGCTAGAGGGGGGCAAACCCTAGTGGGGAGGGGCGCCCCACTTGCCTTGGGGGGCAAGGCACCCCCCTTGGCCGCCGCCCCCTCCCTTGGAGGAGGGGCTAGGGCCGACGCCCCCCCTTGCCCCTATATATAGTGGGAAGGTGGGAGGGCAGCTGCACCCCCTCTCCTGGCGCAGCCCCTCCCCCTCTCTACCACCTCCTCGTCTCGATACGGCTTGGTGAAGCCCTGCCGGAGTAACTCCACCACCATCTCCACCACGCTGTCGTGCTGGTTGAGATCCCATCTACTTCTCCCCCTTCACTTGCTGGATCAAGGAGGAGGAGATGTCACCGAGCCGCACGTGTGCTAAACTCGGAGGTGCCGTCCGTTCGGCGCTAGATCAGTTGGATCGTGATTGGATCGCGAAGAGTATGACTACATCAACCGTGTTTTATACGCTTCCGCTTTCGGTCTACAAGGGTATGTAGACACACTCCCCTCTCGTTGCTATGCATTTCCTAGATTAGATCTTGGGTGTTCGTAGGAATTTTTTTGATTTTCATGCAACGTTCCCCATCAGTGGCATCATCAGCTAGGTCTATGCGTAGATGTATATGCACGAGTAGAACACAAAAGTTGTGGGCGTTGATGTTCAAATTGCTTACTTCCTTTGTATTATTTGGATTCAGCGGTATTGTGGGATGAAGCGGCTCGGACCAACCTTACTTGTCCTCGCACAAGAGACCGGTTCCACTGACTGACTTGCAACTTGTATTGCATAAAAGTGGCTTTGCGGGTGTCTGTCTCTCCCATTTTAGTTGAATCTGATTTGACAAGGGCGGTCCATGTAGAAGGTTAAAAGACAATTTGTATATCACCATTGTGGTTTTGCGTAGATAAGAACGGTTCTTATAGTTTGCCCTAGGAGCCACGTAAAAATTGGAACAACAAAGTAGAGGACGTCTAACTTGTTTTTGCAGGGCATGTTGTGATGTGGTATGGCCAAAACATGATGTGATATATGTTGATGTATGAGATGATCATGTTTTGTAATAGGTTCACGACTTGCATGTCGATGAGTACGGCAATCGGCAGGAGCCATAGGGTTGTCTTTAATTTATTTTATGACCTGCGTGCCAACTATTTACCGCCATGTAATTGCTTTACTTTATCGCTTTGCGTTAGCAATAGTTGTAGAAGCAATAGTTGGCGAGACAACCACGTGACGACACGATGATGGAGATCATGATGATGGAGATCATGGTGTCATGCCGGTGACGATGGAGATCATGCCGGTGCTTTGGAGATGGAGATCAAAAGCACGAGATGATAATGGCCATATCATGTCACATATTGATTGCATGTGATGTTTATCTTTTTATGCATCTTATTTTGCTTAGGATGACGGTAGCTTTATAAGATGATCCCTTCACATAATTTCAAGATAAAAGTGTTCTCCCTAAGTATGCACCATTGCGAAAGTTCGTCGTTTCGAAGCACCTCGTGATGATCGGGTGTGATAGACCTTACGTTCGCATACAACGGGTGTAAGCCAGTTTTACACATGCAAAATACTTGGGTTAAACTTGACGAGCCTAACATGTACATACATGGCCTCGGAACACGGAGGACCGAAAGGTCGAACATGAGTCATATAGTAGATATGATCAACATGGAGATGTTCACCATTGATGACTGCCACATCTCACGTGATGATCGGACATGGGTCAGTTGATGTGGATCATGTAACACTTAGGCAACTTGAGGGATGTTGATTTAAGTGGGAGTTCTTTAGTAATTTGATTAACAGAACCAATTATCATGAACCTAGTCTAATTGTCTTTGCAAATTAATGTTGTAGATCAATGGCTCGCGCTGTAGCTCCCCTGAATTTTAATGCATTCCTAAAGAAAGAAAAGTTGAAAGATGATGGTAGCAACTATGCGGACTGGGTCCATAATCTGAGGATTATCCTCACTGCTGCACAAAAAGTGTATGTCCTTGATGCACCACTTGGTGATGCACCCCCTCAAGATGCACCTGCAGATGTTATGAACGTCTGGCGGGCACGTTCTGATGACTACTCGATAGTTCAGTGCGCCATGCTTTACGGCTTAGAACCGGGGCTCCAAAGACGTTTTGAGCACCACGGAGCATATGAGATGTTCCAGGAGCTGAAATTGGTATTTCAGGCTCACGCCCGGGTCGAGAGGTATGACACCTCCGGCAAGTTCTTTAGCTGCAAGATGGAGGAGAACAGCTCCATTAGTGAGCACGTACTCAAAATGTCTGGGTACTTCAACCGCTTGAATCAGTTAGGAGTTAATCTTCCGGATGAAGTAGCGATTGACAGAGTTCTCCAGTCACTGCCACCGAGCTACAAAGGCTTCGTGATGAACTATAATATGCAAGGGATGGAGAAAACGATCCCTGAGCTCTTCGCAATGCTTAAGGCCGCGGAGGTAGAAATCAAGAAAGAGCATCAAGTGTTGATGGTTAACATGTTGGAAATATGCCCTAGAGGCAATAATAAATTGGTTATTATTATATTTCCTTGTTCATGATAATCGTTTATTATCCATGCTATAATTGTATTGATTGGAAACTCAAATACATGTGTGGGTACATAGACAAACACTGTGTCCCTAGTAAGCCTCTAGTTGACTAGCTCGTTGATCAAAGATGGTTTAGGTTTCCTAGCCATTGACATGAGATGTCATTTGATAACGGGATCACATCATTAGGAGAATGATGTGATGGACAAGACCCAAACTAAGAACGTAGCATTTGATCGTGTCAGTTTATTGCTATTGTTTTCTGCATGTCAAGTATCTGTTCCTATGACCATGAGATCATGCAACTCCCTGACATCGGAGGAGTACCTTGTGTGTATCAAACATCGCAACGTAACTGGGTGACTATAAAGGTGCTCTACAGGTATCTCTGAGGGTGTCTGTTGGGTTGGCATGGATCAAGACTGGGATTTGTTACTCCGTGTGACGGAGAGGTATCTCAGGGCCCACTCAGTAATACAACATCACAATGAGCCTTGCAAGCAAAGTGACTAAAGAGTTAGCCACAGGATCTTGTATTACGGAACGAGTAAAGAGACTTGCCGGTAACGAGATTGAACTAGGTATAGAGATACCGACGATCGAATCTCGGGCAAGTAACATACCGAAGAACAAAGGGAACAGCATACGGGATTAACTGAATCCTTGACATAGATGTTCGACCGATAAAGATCTTCGTAGAATATGTAGGAGCCAATATGGGCATCCAGGTCCCGCTATTGGTTATTGATCGTAGAGGTGTCTCGGTCATGTCTACATAGTTCTCGAACCCGCAGGGTCTACACACTTAACGTTTGGTGACGATTAGTATAGTTGAGTTATTATGTTGGTGACCGAAAGTTGTTCGGAGTCTCGGATAAGATCCCGGACATGACGAGGATCTCCGGAAGAGTCCGGAGGTAAAAATTGATATATGTGATAATAGTGTTTTGATCTCCGGAAGAGTTCCGGAGTTCACCGGAAGGGGTTCCGGATGTTTACCGAAGTGTTCGGGTGCAGCAACACTTTATATGGGCCAAAGGGATAAAGCCCACGAGGTGTTGGAAAGTGCAAAAAGTAGTTTTGCTGCCGCGTAAGCGGTACTACCGTTTTGTGAAGCGGTACTACCGCCCAAGCGGTACTACCGCTTGTGTGAAGCGGTACTACCGCCCAAGCGGTACTACCGCTTGTGTGAAGCGGTACTACCGCTTGTGCGCGGTACTGCAGGGATCCGAGTTGGACTCTTTCCCTGCGGGCCAAACCGACCTTGTGCGGGCAAAACCGACCTGGAGGAGGCTTTTACTCCAAGTTTAGACCCCAAGGCTCAACATATAAATAGAGGGGCAGGGCTAGCACACGGGATAGATCAAGATTTCCCCAAGCCGTGTGCGGCAACCCTAACCCTCTAGTTCCTCCGTCATAATCTCCGTAGCGCTTGGCGAAGCCCTGCAGAGATTGTTCCTCACCACCATCACCACGCCGTCGTGCTGCCGGAACTCAACCACTACTTCACCATCGCTCGCTGGATCGAGGAGGTGAAGGCGTCATCAAGCCGTACGTGTGTTGAACGCGGAGGTGCCGTCCGTTCGGCACTAGTTCGTGATCGGATCGAGGGACGACTTGCGATTTGGATCGCGGAGACGTTCGACTACATCAACCGCGTTTCTTAAACGCTTCCGCTTAGCGATCTACAAGGGTATGTAGATTCACTCTCCCTCTCGTAGATGCTCATCACCATGGATAGATCTTGTGTGTGCGTAGGAAAATTTTTGTTTCCCATGCAACGTTCCCCAACATAACAAGACCACCAATTTCAAAAAGAAAGGCAAGGGAAAGAAAGGGAACTTCAAGAAGAACGGCAAGCCAGTTGCCGCTCCCGTGAAGAAACCCACGGCTGGACCCAAACCTGAGACTGAGTGCTTTTATTGCAAGGGGAATGGTCACTGGAAGCGGAACTGCCCCAAGTACTTGGCAGATAAGAAGGCTGGCAACTTCAACAAAGGTATATTTGATATACATGTTATTGATGTGTACCTTTCTAGTGCTCGTAGTAGCGCCTGGGTATTTGATACTGGTTCAGTTGCTAATATTTGTAACCCAAAACAGGAGCTGCGGAATAAACGGAGACTAGCTAAGGACGAGGTGACGATGCGCGTCGGAAATGGTTCCAAGGTTGATGTGATCGCCGTCGGCACGCTCCCTCTACATTTACCTTTGGGATTAGTTTTGAACCTGAATAATTGTTATGTGGTGCCTGCGTTGAGCATGAACATTATATCTGGATCTTGTTTATTGCGAGACGGTTATTCATTTAAGTCAGAGAATAATGGTTGTTCTATTTATATGGATAATATCTTTTATGGTCATGCACCCTTGGTGAATGGTTTATTTCTGTTGAATCTCGATCGTAGTGATACACATATTCATAATATCAATGCCAAAAGATGCAAAGTTAATGATGATAGTACCACATACTTGTGGCACTGCCGCTTAGGTCATATTGGTGTAAAGCGCATGAAGAAACTCCATGTTGATGGACTTTTGGAATCTCTTGATTATGAATCATTTGAGATATGTGAACCATGCATCATGGGCAAGATGACTAAAACCCCGTTTTTCGGAACAATGGAGCGGGCAAGTGACTTGTTGGAAATAATACATACCGATGTATGCGGTCCGATGAGTGTTGAGGCACGCGGTGGATATTGTTATTTTCTTACCTTCACAGATGATTTGAGTAGATATGGGTATATTTACTTAATGAAACACAAGTCTGAAACATTTGAAAAGTTCAAGGAGTTTCAGAGTGAAGTAGAGAATCATCGTAATAGGAAAATTAAATTTCTACGATCTGATCGTGGAGGTGAATATTTGAGCTACGAGTTTGGTATGCATTTAAGACAATGCGGAATTGTTTCACAGCTCACGCCACCTGGAACACCACATTGTAATGGTGTGTTCGAACGTCGTAATCGTACTCTGTTGGATATGGTGCGTTCTATGATGTCTCTTACCGATTTGCCACTATCGTTTTGGGGTTAGGCATTAGAGACAACCGCATTCACTTTAAACAGGGCACCATCTAAATCCGTTGAGACGACACCGTATGAATTATGGTTTGGCAAGAAACCTAAGCTGTCGTTTTTTAAAGTTTGGGGATGCGACGCTTATGTCAAGAGGCTTCGGCCTGATAAGCTCGAACCCAAAGCAGAGAAGTGCGTCTTCATAGGATACCCTAAAGAAACAATTGGGTATACCTTCTACCACAGATCCGAGGGCAAAATCATTGTTGCCAAGAATGGGTCCTTTCTAGAGACAGAGTTTCTCTCGAAAGAAGTGAGTGGGAGGAAAGTAGAATTCGATGAGGTAATTGTACCTTCTCCCGAATTGGAAAGTAGCACATCACAGAAAGAAGTTCCCGTGATGCCTACACCATCCAGAGAGGAAGCTAATGATGATGATCATGAAACTTTGGATCAAGTTACTACTGAACTTCATAGGTCGACCAGGGTACGTTCCGCACCAGAGTGGTACGGTAATCCTGTCCTGGAAGTCATGTTGTTAGATAACGGCGAACCTACGAACTATGAAGAAGCAATGATGAGCCCAGATTCCGACAAATGGCTTGAGGCCATAAAATCCGAGATAGGATCCATGTATGAGAACAAAGTATGGACTTTGGTGGACTTGCCCGATGACCGGCAGGCCATTGAGAATAAATGGATCTTTAAGAAGAAGACAGACGCTGATGGTAATGTCACCATCTATAAAGCTTGACTTGTCACAAAGGGTTTCCGACAAATTCAAGGGGTTGACTACGATGAGACCTTCTCACCCGTAGCGATGCTTAAGTCTGTTAGAATTATGTTAGCAATTGCCGCATTTTATGATTATGAGATCTGGCAGATGGACGTCAAAACAGCGTTCCTTAACGGGTTTCTTAAGGAAGAGTTGTATATGATACAACCGGAAGGTTTTGTCGATCCTAAGGATGCTAACAAAATATGCAAGCTCCAGCGATCCATCTATGGACTGGTGGAAGCATCTCGGAGTTGGAATATACGCTTTGATGAGGTGATCAAAGCTTTTGGTTTTATACAAACTTATGGAGAAGCTTGTATTTACAAGAAAGTGAGTGGGAGCTCTGTAGAATTTCTAATATTATATGTGGATGACATATTGTTGATTGGAAATGATATAGAATTTCTGGAAATCATAAAGGGTTATTTTAACAAGAGTTTTTCAATGAAAGACCTGGGTGAAGCTGCTTACATATTGGGCATCATGATCTATAGAGATAGATCGAGACGTTTGATAGGACTTTCTCAAAGCACATACCTTGACAAGATTTTGAAGAAGTTCAAAATGGGCCAGTCAAAGAAAGGGTTCTTGCCTGTGTTGCAAGGTGTGAAGTTGAGTAAGACTCAAAGCCCGACCACGGCAGAAGAAATAGAAAGGATGAAAGTCATCCCCTATGCCTCAGCCATAGGCTCTATAATGTATGCCATGCTGTGTACCAGACCTGATGTGTGCCTTGCCATAAGTCTGGCATGGAGGTACCAAAGTGATCCAGGAGTAGATCACTGGACAGCGGTCAAGAATATCCTTAAGTACCTGAAGAGGACTAAGGACATGTTTCTCGTTTATGGAGGTGACGAAGAGCTCGTCGTAAAGGGTTACGTCGATGCTAGCTTTGACACAGATCCGGACGACTCTAAGTCTCAAACCGGATACGTATTTATTTTAAATGGTGGAGCAGTCAGTTGGTGCAGTTCCAAGCAAAACGTCGTTGCGGGATCTACATGTGAAGCGGAATATATAGCTGCTTCGGAAGCAGCGCAAGAAGGAGTCTGGATGAAGGAGTTCATATCCGATCTGGGAGTAATACCTAGTGCATCGGATCCAATGACTATCTTTTGTGACAACACTGGAGCTATTGCTATTGCCAAGGAGCCCAGGTTTCACAAGAAGACCATGCACATCAAGCGCCGCTTCAACTCCATTCGTAATTACATTAAGGATGGAGACATAGAACTTTGCAAAGTACACATGGATCTGAATGTTGCAGACCCGTTGACTAAACCTCTTCCACGAGCAAAACATGATCAGCACCAAGACTCCATGGGTGTGAGATTCATAACTATGTAAACTAGATTATTAACTCTAGTGCAAGTGGGAGACCGTTGGAAATATGCCCTAGAGGCAATAATAAATTGGTTATATTTCCTTGTTCATGATAAATGTTTATTATTCATGCTAGAATTGTATTGACCGGAAACGTAAATACATGTGTGAATACATAGACAACACCGTGTCCCTAGTGAGCCTCTAATAGACTAGCTCGTTGATCAAAGATGGTTAAGGTTTCCTAACCATAGACATGAGTTGTCATTTGATAACGGGATCACATCATTAGGAGAATGATGTGATGGACAAGACCCAACCGTAAGCTTAGCATCAGATCGTTTGGTTATTTGCTACAGCTTTCTTCATGTCAAGTATCAGTTCCTTAGACCATGAGATCATGCCACTCCCGGATACCAGAGGAATGCCTTGTGTGCTATCAAACGTCACTTCATAACAGGGTGATCATAAAGGTGCTCTACAGGTATCTCCGAAGGTGTCTGTTCGGTTGCATGGATCGAGACTGGGATTTGTCACTTCGTATGACGGAGAGATATCTTTGGGCCCTCTCGGTAATACAACATCATAAAGAGCTTGCAAGCAATGTGGCTAATGAGTTAGTCACGGGATCTTGTATTACAGAACAAGTAAAGAGACTTGCCGGTAAGAAGATTGAACTAGGTATGGAGATACCGACGATCGAATCTCGGGCAAGTAACATATCGCCGAGCAAAGGGAATTGCATACGGGATTAACTGAATCCTTGACATCGTGGTTCAACCGATAAAGATATTTGTAGAATATGTAGGAACCAATATGGGCATCCAAGTCCCGCTATTGGTTATTGACCGGAGAGGTGTCTCGGTCATGTCTACATGATTCTCGAACCCGTAGGGTCGCACGCTTAACGTTCGTTGACGCTAGAGTAGTATTGGGATATGTACGTTGGTGACCGAATATTGTTCGGAGTCCCGGATAAGATCCCGGACGTCACGAGGAGTTTCGGAATGGTCCGGAGGTAAAGATTTATATATGGGAAGTCCTATTTTGGCTACCGGAAAAGTTCGGGGGCATGCCGGCAATGTGCCGGAGGCACCGAAGGGGTTCCGGTGGTCCACCGGAGGGGTCTACCTGCCCCGGGGACCCACATGGGCTGTAGGGGGGCGCCCTGGCCAGCATGGGCCAGGCGCACCAGCCCCCAACAGGCCCATGCGGCTAGAGGGGGGCAAACCCTAGTGGGGAGGGGCGCCCCACTTGCCTTGGGGGGCAAGGCACCCCCCTTGGCCGGCGCCCCCCTTGCCCCTATATATAGTGGGGAGGTGGGAGGGCAGCCTCACCCCCTCTCCTGGCGCAGCCCCTCCCCCTCTCTACCACCTCCTCGTCTCGGTACGGCTTGGCGAAGCCCTGCCGGAGTAACTCCACCACCATCTCCACCACGTCGTCGTGCTGGTTGAGATCCCATCTACTTCTCCCCCTTCACTTGTTGGATCAAGGAGGAGGAGATGTCACCAAGCCACACGTGTGCTCAACTCAGAGGTGCCGTCCGTTCGGCGCTAGATCGGTTGGATCGTGATTGGATCGCGAAGAGTACGACTACATCAACTGCGTTTTATACGCTTCCGCTTTCGGTCTACAAGGGTATGTAGACACACTCCCCTCTCGTTGCTATGCATCTCCTAGATTAGATCTTGGGTGTTCGTAGGAAATTTTTTGATTTTCATGCAATGTTCCCCATCAGTAAAGAAGGCGGTTTTCCAAATGGAACACAATAAAGCATCGGGTTCAGATGGTTTTCTCGCGGAGTTCTATCAAAACTTCTGGGAGGTTATCAAACCGTACCTTCTGGAACTATTGGGTTACCTCCATGCTGGACAACTATAATTGTTTCGCTTAAACTTCGGTGAGATAATTTTACTACCTAAGGCTAATGAGGCTGAAAGGATTCAACAATATAGAACTATATGCCTCCTTAATGTTAGTTTTAAAATCTTCACGAAGGTTGCGATGCTTAGGCTTAACTCGATGGCGGACCATGTAGTTTGTCCAACTCAGACTGCTTTTATGGAAGGTAGAAACATCCTAGATGGAGTTGTCATCCTTCATGAAACAGTACATGAACTACATAGGAAAAAGTTGAATGGGGTAGTGTTGCTCTGATCCATAGCTTCGTGTCTGGAGGTAGTGTTGCCATTAAAGTCAATGATGATGTTGGCCGCTACTTCCAAACAAAGAAAGGATTGCGACAAGGTGACTCATTATCGCCAATGCTATTTAATATAGTGGCTGATATGTTAGCTATCATGGTAGAGCGTGCCAAAGTTTATGGTCAAATTGATGGAGTAGTTAATCATCTGGTTGATGGTGGACTTTCTATCCTTCAGTATGACGATGATACAATTCTATTTATGGACCATGACCTAGAAAAAGCGAGAAATCTGAGATTAATTTTGTCAGCATTTGAGCATCTTTCGTGTCTTAAGATAAACTTCCATAAAAGCGAGTTGTTTTGTTTTGGCGAGGCTCAAGACGAGGCCCGCCTGTACGCTGAATTGTTTGGCTGCGGGCAGGGCCAGTTTCTGATTAACTATTTGGGGATACCGATACATTATCGGAGACTCACAAATGCTGAATGGAAACACGTCGAGGAGAGACTACAAAAAAGGTTAAGCAGTTGGAAAGGTAAACTGCTATCTCTAGGTGGAAGGTTGGTTCTCATAAATTCAGTACTAAGTAATATGGTACTGTATATGATATCCTTCTTCCAACTTCCGAAAGGAGTCTTACATAGATTGTATTATCGATCAAGATTCTTTTGGCAAGGAGATAGTGAGAAAAAGAAATGTCATCTGGCTAAATGGAGTATGGCTTGCTGTCCCAAAGACCAAGGAGGGTTGGGTATTCATGATCTTAAGGTTAAGAATACTGCCCTACTCGGTAAGTGGCTGTTTAAGCTGCTGACGGAGGATGGTGTATGGCAAACCATCCTAAGGAGAGAAAAATGTAGGCTCAAAAGCAATGTCCCAAGTATATTGGAAGCCTGGGGACTCGCACTTTTGGGCTGGTCTAATGGCTACGAAGAAATTCTTCTTCCGCTATGGATCCTTCTCTATTAAAGATGGTTCGGAAATTAGATTCTGGGAGGACAAGTGGCTAGGAAATGCCACATCCGGGAACAATATCTAGCTCTATATAATATTGTTCATCATAAGGGTGATACTATCGCCACGGTTCTCGAATCCTTTCCTCCGAATGTGACGTTCAGACGAGATTTAATAGGCCCCATACTTGCATCGTGGAATGATTTGATAAATCGTCTCGCCATGGTACATTTATCACATGGAGTCGATGAATTTTGGTGGAATCTAAATGCGAGTGGTAAATTCTCGGTAGATTCAATGTATAGACCGTTGATCCAATCTGATCTGCCAGTTGATAATAATAAGAAGATCTGGAAGATTAAGATACCGCTTAAGAATAAAATCTTTGCATGGTATCTTCGCCGAGGAGTCATTCTTACCAAAGATAACCTTATTAAGAGGAATTGGCATGGAAATACGCAATGTGTTTTTCATCATGACGAAAAAATTAAACACTTGTTCTTCCAATGCAAATTAGCTCGGTCTATATGGTCAATCATCCAAATAGCTTTTGGCTTGTATCTTGCGTGTAGTGTTGCTAACATTTTTGGCAATTGGTTACATGGGATTGATCACAAGTTTAGAATTCTTATCAAGGTGGGAGCGCTTGCCGTTATTTGCCCGCTTTGGCTATGTAGGAATGATAAGGTTTTTAACAATAAAAGTACTTCTCTTATGCAGGTTATCTACAGGTGTACCGGTACGCGTCGTTTATGGTCGTCTCTACAACGTGTGGACAATCAAGACCTATTTACAGAGGTGTGTACACGCTTGGAGCACACGGCGAGGGATACTTTTACCCAACATGGATGGCAACATGATCTTAGGATTGGCCCACCTACAGTTTAGGCGGCATATAGACTCGATTTCTTGTATTTTTCCTTTATTCTTGTTTTTTAGCTTCGACTTGGTAAGGCTGTGTGTATCTCAGTTATGCAGAGACCGGGTGTAATGCTTAAACCTTTAAGTAATAAAGCGCCCTTTATCGAAAAATGTTAGCAAAGTACTGGATCACCATCCTGGCTCACTTAGACCAACTCTAACAGATATGGCGCCATAGCGGTGATCGCCATCTGTTATATAGAGCGTGCTCCATATGGGTGTAGAGACTGCGCATGCGATACGCAAACTCAGAGTGGTCATATCTCAGCAGGTGAATTGCCTGCCCTGTGAATTGCTCTAAGTTACTTCCCTGTGACATGACATGCAACATCCTCATCGGGCTTAAAGTTGCTTCCCTATTAATTGCTTCTTTGCCTAGCCGGTGGCCTCAAATTGATGAAATTTTGTATCTTGGCCGGACCGATGATCCAAAAGCGACAACGATGCGCCATAAAGACCGACACCATTCATCCCGGACTAACCCATCATTGCACTGAGAAATGATTCGTCATTGAAGGTCGACCACTCTAAATTCAAAAAATCGTCGTTAAATCAAAAACATTGCACTTTTTTTCCGAAAAGGTGCATGAATAAAAAACATTGCACATTCGCCCAACAAAAGTCCATGGCCACCTGACATTCAATTAAACAAAACCCGAATACAAGGCAACCGATTGCTTTTTATACATCATTGTTGTATCTGATCCGGCGTATGACTAGGAAGGCACTCCAGTTTCTCCTGCCTTGGGACGAAGCGGGGTGGGGGAGGGCTGCAGGCACCTAGTTTCCCTGTTTTCTTCATTTGTCCCTTCGGCACCTGCGGGGAGGCTAATACATAGCCAACATGTCTATAATTTTTATATGATTCATGCTACATTGCTATAAATTCTATACATTTTGGGCATACTCTTTATCAATTTTTATTGGACTAACATATAAATTCAATGCCCAATGCCAATTTCTATTTTTGATGTTTATGGAATTTGAAGAAATAACCATATGAAAAGTCCGAGGGAAAATAAAACAAAAAATGTGGGGAAGTTTTGTGCCGGAAGAAGACCATGGGGCCAAGGCCAAGCCCCTGGTGGTGCCCACAAGGCCTAGACGCCCCTAGGAGGCGCCCACCTTAGGGGGACGCCTACGGCCTGTGGGGTTCCCCCAGGTCGCTCCAGTGCCCGATGGTCTATATATATCCTGAAACTTTCACCCTAATTATCGAGCATTTTCACCGCCACCACGTCGCGTTTTTGAGGTAATCTTCATTTTCAGCCCTGATCCGGTACTCCGCGGGAGGTGGATGTCATCTCCATCATCATCAACATTGATCCTCGCGCTCCAAGATGAGTTGTGAGTAGTCCACCCCCTGGTCTACGGGTTCATGTCAGTAGCCAAGTTGTAATCTCTCCTCTTGATGTGCTTAGATGATTAATACAATAGCCATATATATGAGCTGCCCTACATGATTATGGTTAATCCGATGTATTCGTAGCAGTGATGTTGATCATGTGATGAGTTATTTCATTATGTTCAGATTTATGAATGCTATCTTGTTTGATTTATAGATGTATATTTCTCTCTGGTTGCTTGTTTACTCTTGGCCAGTTTAGATCGGTAATCATTAGTGGGAGAGGTGTACATTAGTTGGGTTCAATATTGCAAGTAATCTACAACGGTGAAAGAAAGTGGAAAAGGCTTGTATAGAATTGTTGCCACTAAGGGCTAAGGTTTATTAGAGGATTCGTTGAAATATATCCCATAAACACAATATGCCATCTTGCTTAAAACAATTACCTTTGTTCATACTTAATGTCCAGATGGTGTAGAGGGATCTCGGTCTATGGACATGCTATTTAGCTATAAGATGCAGAGGGTGACTTGGTCTAATAGTATTAAGGACATAATGCCTATGTAGAATCAACACATTTATATGTTTGGCATGAGCATCAAATATTTCATTATATAATTTTTCACATGATTATGTTACTTACCACACTTTTATGTATTGGAGAGATGCACTTGGTGAACCTATGAACCCTGATCCAGTTTTTAGCATAATAATCACCTTCCAACAACTTTTACACGCTCTTTTATTTTCATTTTTGTTCTATTCCGAAATTGTCTTGTGCAAATAGCAAGACTAGCAAGGTTGGCACCCTTGTTATCTATAATTATTTTATTGTGAAATTTAGCATAATAATAAGGATAATAATATTATCTACCTCATTATCCTTTAATTGTCTTGTGCAACTATCAAGACTAGCAAGGTTGACACCCTTGTTAGAACCGTTGGGGAAACAACTAAAGTTTTATTTGTGTTGCAGGATATTTGTACCTCCACGGACTGATACCTCCATGGATTAAACTATTTTAGGATACTTGTACGTGCACGGATTGATAATTTGGTTTCTCACTAAGGGAAAAGCTTACTGCTTACTCCTACACTGGAGAGCCCAACAAGGCTATTGCAGCCAGCAGAGGCCACCTCCTTCACGTGGCGTTTTAGGCATGCCACCTTTGTGTCTGACTCTTCAGCGGCACCATGGATGAGGTGTTGGCCTACGAGATGGCGGCCGACCATCGGAGGCGCGTTAGCTACCGGAGCCAGAAGAGGCGCAAGATCTTGTAGAGGCATGGGTTCTGACTCCAAAATGATGTAATTGGACGAGAGGATTGAGGTGCCTTCCATGCCGTTGTCAGAGGGGACTAGTGACGGCCTGAAGCAGTGAAAGGCGGTGCTACCGAAAAGGAGGTGAGGCAACGACACAGGCGGGAAGAGCATCGGGAGGGTGAAATATTATTCGGGCCAATCAGTTTTCCAGATAGAGTGCATGCGCTCAAAATATCCACCCAAAGACACAAAATATGGAGCCTTGCGGGTCCATTTTGGAGCGCACTCCAAAAATAAGGGTGATTGAGGGCGGGATATTGACTCTGATAGAGTGGCCCTTTCGGCCAAAATAGCCATAACAACGGTTATTATGGTGATCGGGCCGATATTGCGAGTCTGCTATTGTTGCTCTTGGGTCCTCTCTAGTTTTACCAAAAATACTTTATATATAAAGCAACAACCAAGTATTCCAACTGACTTAAAACACGATACCACACAACACAAATGGAAAAAATGCAAGATATAATGGTGCCGAGCATAGTAAGAAAGCTCCAAAAATACCATGGAAACAACGAAAGAGAAATTGGAGCCGTCTTGAGTCCTCATAGCTCTCATCCATGATCAAGTAACTGGAGTAGAGAACGGGGCCAACTTGAGATGGATACTACCCGTCAAAAGAGGTCATGCCATCGTCAATGCCCGAAAGACAAGCACTACCGCACCAACTAGCTTTATCGCCAAAAGGAGTCCCCTATCCTCTCACCCTTGATCGAAGGGCACCGCACCATCAGACGATGAAGATACTCAACCCAAAGCCTAGCAAGAAATGGAAGACAGGATCCCAAGGTGAGGCCTCCGAACACAAATCCTCGCCGAACTAGCCCACCATGAGAACATCGCCATCACGGCTAGGGAACCATCAACACAAAGAGAAGGAGCTATCGTCCACAACCACACCCCAACCACCGACAAGTTGGGAGCTTTCTCTGATGGATTCTCCCCAAGGAGAGAATGAAGCCATAGGGCTGCCATTGTCTGGTACGACATGTATAGGACCAAGGAATTTCATCTCCAGCCCAACAGTCTATTAGCGGCACCGAGATGGACAGTTAGAGAAGAAGATGAACGCCCGAAGATGGGCAAGGAGCAGCCTTGACATCAACTCCCACCCACGGATGCCTCCCACATGGGTTGTCTTGCCTCCCACACGACCAAGACAGAGCAACAACACATGCACAACGGCACCCGCCACAAGGGCGCCATCATGCCAACCACCCCAGAGCTGCTGCAGCGGAACCGAAGAAGCCACCTAACCTGTCAGAAAAAGGCCACGGACGTCCAGAAGGCCACACCCGTGTTCGAGCCAATGCCCCACCGCCACCCATGCCTCAGACTCCCGATCACTTTGGTTTTTGTGGGATAAGATGGGAATAAAAGGAAATATAGGTGTAGGATGCCACGATTTTTTTGCGAATAAGGCTTAGAATTTATATTAAAATGTTCCAAACAAGATATCTCGAAAAACAAGGAAATTACAACCATGTTCTTAAAGAGCCACACAAACTCAATCTCCAGCACGAGCCAAAGGTGCGCCGGCACTCCATCACTGAAACCTTAAATGCCCATTAAATACCTAAAAATGTTGTCTTAACTAGAAAATGAACCTTGCAAAATGCTAAATTTTAACATGGAACCTTTAATGTTGTTTGTTGATTGTAGAGTTCCAAGGCCAATCTATGAAGAAACTATTAGTTTGCCCTCAAACCTGGCTTGTTCCCTCACGAAACCATGATTCTTTCTATCAGATGCTCTGGTTTCTAAGCAGCTTATATGAAAACTTTTATGAAATCAGTTAAAATTGTAAATACAGCTTATTTATGCCATATCATTACACCCTGCCAAGTTCCATTTCTTTCTAGGCAACTATTGATTTCTTTTTAGATTAAAAAACCAATAAAGTCCATGTTTCCGATCAAGTCTTGCGACCCCGATGTATGCAATTTCTTTGCATTTCTTGGATGTCACGAAAACCTAAGTCAAAGAACACAAATATGTTTCTTCAACCCCTTTTAGTGAACTACTCCATGTACATGTGGTTCAAATTTGAATTATGCCTCTTAAATGCTTAGAAATGCATTAAATTTCTTAAAAATAGGAAATAAACCCTGAAAATGCCAAATTTTAACAAAGAACATGCAAAGGTGTGTGTTGACTGTAGAAAAGGTTTCGAGGGCAATCGACGAAATAATTGTCATTTCGCCCTCAAACATGGTGTGTTCCCTCTTGAAATCACAATTCTTCTTGTGAGATGCTCTAGTTTCTAAGCAACTTACATGCAAACTTTTAAGAAATTGGCTATAATGTTACCCAAATCCAATTGATGCCATATCGTGACACCATACCAAGTTTCATGTTGTTCACATCACTTTTCAAAAAATTAGAATTAAAAATCTAATAAGGTCCATGTTTTCGTCTAAGTTTTGCAACCTCGATCTATGAAATTTATTTCCATTTCTTGGATATGGCCTAAACCTATGCCCAAGAACACAAATATGTTTTTTCAACCCATTTTGATGTAGTACTCCATGTACTTGTAGTACAAATTATAGGGAAATTCAAGTATATCGCACACAGTTTCATGTCAATAACTGTGTGCGAGGTATGAAAATCTCACACGGTCAACCTGGACAAATCGTAGGCGCATGTGTCCCTTCCCTCCGTTCGAGGCTTTTATGGATGGCATTCGCGAGAAGCTTCATCGGTGCCTCCCCGTTGTATAGCTAAATTTCTCCAGTGTCGGCGGCTCAGGCATACTCGATCCCAACCACAACCTGGACCATCCTACTATTCAATCGTGTCGGATGACGAAGATGGCGAAGTCGTAGAGGTGGACCCGCATCATGAGGCCGTTGATCGACAAAAATATGCGGCCGCCTACACCGAGGGCACGGTGGCCTACGCCTTGGCGTGGTTCCTCTACCACTAGTGCTTCCACATTGGTCGACGATGCAGCCACAACCACCGACATCGCGACGGCCGCCCTAGTGCAGATTGAGGCCGCTTGTGCCCGGATCGTGGTGGCCTGCTCAAACTCCAGCATGCACCCTAACTCCATAGAGTTGATGGAGGTGGAGGAGGAGGCCGAGATGCTTGTCGATGACTCATCAATGGAGACTATAGAGCCCATGCCCCACAAGATCGACGAGCACCAGCTGTAGATGGGGGCGGAGACCGAGGACGCCATCGCCGCCTCCCTCGAGATTGACCGTGTAGGAGGGGTGGCGTCCTGGCAGGTGGCTCAAGAGGAAGAGTTGCATCTGGTCATCCATGCTTCATAGGAGGAGTACCAACGCGAGCTCTGGGGCCACCACTATTTTGAGACGGATGGAGAAGTCATTTTTGAGGCATAGGGTGGCAGGGCGCGACTAGTCTTTGTTTATTGCACCGATCTTTTGTTAATTATGCATAGTCTTTATTTAGAGCGATGGTCTTTTGTTTAAGTTAATTAATAAAGTGTGAACTATGAAGTTGCAAGTCAACTAGTAGCTCGAATTAGTATAGTGCGAGCTAAGTTTAAGGTAGTTTAGTCTTTTGTCTGAGTTGTGTTTGCTCAAATTAGGAAAATGCAACTATGAAGCATGGTTGAAACTGCAGTTTAATTATGGAGTTTATGCATTGACGTACATGATCACAACATGTAAATTAGCTAAAATCGCCCAGAAATTTGTATGTTGTTCATTCATCACACACACGTAAATTAGGAATATCGTCTGTGATGATAAGTTCTCGCACGTTTTTTTGGATGAATCGTGTGCGATGACATTTTGCGCAGCAATTTCCTGTTCACCTAGCCAAAAAAATTGTCGGCCGCCCCAATATCCTCCTTTCCCCCTTCCACCCCCAGCAAATACCACATTTGCCCCTGTCCTGCGCTCAAATCCTACTCCCTCCATGCCTCCACTCCTCCATTGTGAAGCTCCGACCATCCTTGTGCTCGCCTCCTCGTTCGATTCAGATAACCCACTTCTCCATCTCCTTCTTGCACGATGTCCCGACCGTTGGCGTGACACCTATCATACAAATACCCATTCCCTCCTCCTAACCCAAACCCTCGCCAGTCATCGTTATGGTCCACCACGCATGCCTGGGAACTCCATGATAATTTGGCCATGGAGAGGCAAATAGCAGTTGCATGCACGGCGGAGGCCACGGTGGCTGCCATGCACGCCGACCCCAAGATCTTATAGGAGCACTAGGTCATTGAGGCGACCTTCATTGACCCACACTCTACCATTGCTACACATTTATACCCTTTAAATAATATGGCTTGGGGATTTTTTTCGGGACATGGTCGATGACAATGACGAGGTGTTTTGTGAGCGTGCTCATGCTTTTCTCAAGTCCAGAGCCGAGGTGTCGGTGCCCGGACTGGCATATACCACCCATCAGGACGAGGCAGCGCCAATCATCATCTGCCAAGGAGGGTACCCATGATGTGGAGGCCTTGCTCTCTTCCAAGGGGAAGGAGCACAACGGCATCTCCTCCTCCGACGAGGAGTAGCTCATTTTTAGCTTACTTAGACCTAGTTTTAACTAACTATTCCTAGATAATTATCTTCGGTTGGCCTTTTGTTGGGTTTATTAATTTAAAATATGGCGCTATTTGTGCCTTTTCTCTAAAAGATCTAGTCAATTACCCAATGTAATGTTATTATAGAATGTGATCTTTAAGTATTATATACATTGTGTGATGTTCAATTGTGCAATGTGACGTTCAGTTCTGCAATGGGATATTCAGTTGTGAACTATTTAGTTCAATTGTTGGTTTCAAATTTATAGTGTATATATGTGAAAAACAAATCGAATTTGACTGTACTATATAGTGAGAAATATATATATCATTGCTATATTTGTTTGGTGCTAAGCATGTTGTAGTTAACATGCCTTTCCATGGTTGAAATCTCTTGGATTAGTATTGTGTTTACTCTTCATCAAGCTATTACTGATAATGTGCTAATTCTTGTTTAACCTGATCTATATGTACATTATATAATTGAAAGATAGCAATGGAAGACATTGAGGTTTATCATCGAGGTTTGCATGGTCGTTTGACTTATAGTACATTATTGTTCAGTTGCAGAAAACTTTCTAATACTTAGGTCTTGCATGTAGCTCTTGGTGTCATGGGTTTAGAGCCACTCTTCGACCCATTTTGCGTATAGGAAAATGATATATCCATGAGTATTACTCAAGTAAAGTAACTCAGAAGTATTGTTAGGATAAAGAAACTAGCGAGGAAAAAACAAACTCTTTGTTTTCAAAATGAAGAAGACATCAATCAACTATAGGATGATACTAACTTCCTTACAATGTTTTTCTTACACACTATATTTGAATTAGATAATAAATTTATGAATATCTTTGATTTCAATGCTTTCCAAAGTATTTCACCAATCATTACGTCTCAAACCACTTGTATGCTCAAGAGGCAAGTAATGTATTCATACAACACCCACGGTACAATATTGAAGTCCTCAGTCTTCCTCAAGAGGCAAAGGATGGGCGGTGATCATCCCCATGTGCTGGCCTAGAGTTGCGCGGACCTTCAAGATCACCGAAGGCGTAATATTCACCTTCTGCTTCAGCAACTTTTCAGAAGAGATTCATCTATCTATTACCGTCTATGATGCCACTTTCCAAAGGTTATAGATGTTACATATGAAGTGCTTCTGCGGTACATGATTAATTTGATGCTCGTGTACCTTGGTACTATGATGACAATTATGAAATCGTGGTGGGCATTCGATATGAAATGTGTTGTGTGTTGGATATGAATTACGGTGAACATTCGTTGGATATAAAAATATAATTTTTCTTATTGCAAGGATTAAATAATGGGCAAATAAACATGCTATTCTTGTCCTTGAATTTCACACGGTTGTGTACATATCGGAGTGTGTGCAATGAACACATACAACACACACGATTGTGACACAGACAACATGTGTGATGAACGAACCAACACACATGATTGTGACGTAGACAGCTTGCGATGAATAAAACCATCCCACACTATTGTTCTTCTCTAGACGTGTGCAATGGAGTATCCTATCACACACGATTCCTCCAAAATAATCGCATGCGATGGATAAGCTATCTCACACATAGAGTTTCGACTAAATGTGCGATGTGGCTCATCTCATCACACACGTTTCAGTCAAGCTTATTGAGTGAGATGGGTTCCCCTGTCACGCACGGTCTTCTATATCGTGTGCAGGCCCGACCCTAAGGGGGGCGAGCGGGGCGGCCGCCCCGGGCCCCCAGATGCCAAGGGGCCCCCAGTTCTGCTCTTTCATAGGCCTAGGGCCCTGGCCGAGATTGCATGTGTATTACGTATTCTCTGCAACCCGAGAAAATGGGAGTCCAAATAACGTATTCCGTGATTTCCTCAGCTTTCCTTCATGCTACGACTGACTAGCCTTGCCGTGGTAATTAGGTTGATTAATAGAGCAGTTATTGCATGTGATTAAGAAGGCGTAGTTATGGAAAATCCGCTCTTAATTTCCTTCCTTCATCTACAAGCCAAAAATTGTGCGCCCAATTAAAACAGAACTACCATACGACAAGCGGGCGAGAATAGATCGAGACCGCGACTCTTGTTATCCATCTACTGTGCGTGCGTGACTTCGCCTCGAGTTGGAGAAGGGCTGGATGGCCGGAGATAGCCAGTCGCTGTATCCCAGGAGACCACACCGACTCGCCGGGAGGTAAGATCACACTGCTAGGTCACGATTATACATAAAGAGAAGAGAAGGTATGTTTGTTTCTAATCTTTATTTATATAGATGCTATGAAGGTTGATTAATAAAATTTATAAATGATCATCAACAACGCCTCTGCGTCGTTGCAATTGGGCACTGATGATCGATTGATTATTATTTTTATATACATATATTATTGGTTTCATCAATTTTGAGTTACCCTGCAAAAAAGATTGAGTTTGGAGACTTGCCTGTAATTGCTATGAGAACTAAACTAATGTTAATCCATAAGATACAGGCTTTACATAATATAATGCTGACATCTAAATAGATGACAACGTGAGTGATCATTGGAATTTATAGCATCTGTTACTCTTGACAAGGTACAAAATTTTAATATTGCTGATTACCATCAAATAAATTAGGATGATCTTAATAATAAAGCTACCGAACATATTGGTTAAGAACAGACGAGAAAAATGATTGCATTTCCTATAACTAGTGATTCAACATATATTTTTTCATACTTTTTTAAGTTTATAAGTTAAGGGCCCTAGGTTTAGTTTCGCCCCGGGCCCCAAAAATCTCAGGACCGGCCCTGATCGTGTGTGATAGACCATCTATCAAACACCATCTCAAGCGACGGTTCGTTGCTGCCTGTGCGATGGGATATTTTAACCATGTGCGATGGACGGATCTGCACTAGCGTGATTAAAAAACTTGATATTACCCTAGGCGTTGCCACTGGAATTGGTTGCAACATTTTAATGAGATTCCGCTAGATGCAACATGATTTTAGGTTAATAATATGAGATTATTTTTAACATACATTTTTTGATATATTTTTTTGCGAATTTTTTTAAACATACATATGATTTATTGTACTCCCTCCGTCCCAAAATATAAGATCATTTTTGACACTATGATAGTGTCAAAAATGGTCTTACATTTTGGGACTGAGGGAGTAGTTCATAATTATTTAGTTGTAAAATGTTTATTGAATATAAATAGCATAATAGAATGGAAATAACATGAATGATTGCACGTTGAGGTGAGCCTTTTTCATGCATGACTGCATGTTTAGGTGGTAGCTTTGCGTGTTGAGAAAAATAGGTTAGTGCATATCACCGGGACTATTTAGTTATGTAGGATACTTATATGACACTGTATCTCTTTGTGTTCCAACGTCTAACGCGTTAGACGGTAAGAGCAACAACGAGGAACTTACCTAACTGTACTTTGCACAACTATATGGAGGGGTACGAAGCATTCTCTGGATGAGCTGCATGTTGGCTCACATTTCATTCATCTACTGCTTCCATCGAAAAAGTCTCTTCCTGAATGACCCCTTCTTTCCATTTATCAGCTAGAAAAACAAGAGTGCAGCAAAATATAGTTAATAAAGTCATGCCCCGGCCCGGCTTGGAACATGCATTGCATGTATTTAGGTTTCAAAAACGAAAGATAAATCATCATTGAGTTATATGACCAGCAAGGAGTCCAACCCATCCTTTACTTGACACATCTTGCTTACCGAAAGCACTTACTTTATTTCCTTTAGCGGTATATATATTACTTATAATTCACTGTGATCAAAAGCTAAGCAGGGTTTGGCAAGGACCACGGATCGAACGATCCTGGCAAGATCCTAAAGTCGGAGCAGAGTTTTGATTGGCGATAAATCATTTTGTGATGTATAAAGGGTGCAAGTTCTAGACAAATAGGTGGGCATAGCCTCCCACAAAGCTGTGATCATGCAAGTAAACTAGTCCAGTTAGCCGTCTCTGTCTTTTCACCGAAGTTGCACGTACGTACGCAGTGTAAAATCCGTGCCTGCAACTACTTCTAGTGGTTACTTTGGACCAGCAGCGGTGGGAAGGCGTGCTGCGTACGTACCACCGCGGGCGTCAAAAAACGCGGGAAGTCCTTTTTTCTTTAGAACTGCAACGCAACAGGGCGTGAGCGAAGTAATAAACACGTCGATCGTTAGGCCAGCCGGCTGCGCTCGCCTTTGGCCGTCCACGTGGGTAGCGTGTGTGAGCTTGAGGCGATCTCCACCGTACATGTGCATGCCCAGCTAGTCTCCCTCTCATCGGGCTATGTTCTGTTCTCACGCATCGTGTCATACCAAACCTTTGGTTTGGATATTGTACAATTATTAGTAAAGCAAGCGAACTATCCAAAAAGAAGAGGACAGAGCATGTGAATAACCATGAGCGAGATGCATATTGTTCTCTCCTCTCCAACACTAAAAAGTAATCCCTCCATCCGTTCCATAATATAAGAGCGTTTTTGGCAGTCTTATCTCTCACTGTTCCTAGCTATAAATAAAAGTGTGAATTGGTAGTGATGGTCCGTCCACCTTGGGACCATGCATGGCACCTAACAGATTTGGCACAAATTTATGATGAGAGCAAAATATACGTACCCCTCCTATCCGAATTAATCGACGCATGCTCTATACAATGTCCTAATCTATGGAAAACGACGTTGGGGCACTGGTTGTGCTAGTACATGAGATATTTGTGAGCAACCGAGCATGCATGACTGTGCGCTAGTGCTCATACACTTTGCATGAGAAGGGCACGCCATTGGCTGGTCAAATATACAACCCCGCCCGTGTTACCGTCACAAGCATGCATGGGTGGACGATAGATGGATGGAAACCTAGCTAGCTAGTGCCCTTGCTTTGCTTTCTCACCCCGTCGAAATCGATCGATCTCTTGTCTTGCCGACCCAAATGTCGGGAAACGATTGGGGTACAAGAGAGAGATATGGATATCCTATCCCATCGCTGTCGACCAGCAGCTTAACTGATTACTTGCAGTACGTACTACTACTTACTAGATATCTCAGTAGTAGTAAAGTTGGCAGGCAAGACAGCACTAGCTAGCTTAGCAGAAACATACTACATAAAGGAAAGGAGTTAGCATGCATCATGCATGTACTTAGTTTTATTAATTAATACGACAACGTATTAACATAGATGATCAGGTCAGGCTATGTTGCACTGGCTAGGGAGCTAGCATCGCCCACTACGCCCGGCCCTAGCGCAATCAGTGTCACAAATATAGAACGGGGAGTTTAAATTGTGGTGGTACATGTGGCGGCAAAGCTGCCGGCCGCTGTCGGCCGCGCTACGAACCGCATTACCGCGTCGCGAATTCGTTTCTTAGTAGATAGAAGAAGATGGAAAGGCGAGATCGAGATACCCCCGGGATCTCGCGTGCGCGTGGCTTAGCTTAGCTAGTCGTCAGCACTGTAGCATGTATGACCAGTGATCAGTAGTGTGGCTTGAGGAGAAGAATTATTGGTCACTAGTCGGGCGACAGCAAAAGAGTACATTTTGCTGCACGCATGCGCCCTACGTACGTATACGGGTTTAGTCAGGTAGTACTAGCCGATGTGCTTCGTCTCCTCTGGCCTTAGGCCATCAGGCGCCGTGAATCGAGGCCCTTGCTGATGAAAGGGTTCCTACTTCATTTTTAGGTGTTTTTTTGAGTTTCTTTAGATTTTGTTTTCTGCTTAGAATGGCGAGGCGGCGATGGCTCTCTGTAGATGGAATAATATTCTCCCCATCTAGCATCGTCGGAGGGCGTGTAGAAGTGTGTCTCCGACAGATCTTGCGGGATTCGGTCGATGTTTGGTGGATCTTCTTGGATCCCGTCTTCGTTCGTCTGTGTTCGTGTGTCTACAGATTGAATTCTTTCGTTCTATGATTCTTTTCATCGTCGACAATTGTTATGGTGCGTTGATTCTTTAGGGCCTTACCACGACAACTTCCTGTCTGTCTACTACAATAAGGTTTGACCGGCTCTGGTGAAGGAGGTGCGATGACGGCGGTGCGGCTTCGGATTGCTCTAGTGCTTGTAGTCGTCACTAGGCGGTCTATGGACATGGATGTAATTTCTATTGTTTCTTGTGTTCTCTGTACTGCCACGATGTTTGCTGAATAGATCAGAAGATTTTCTTGCAAAAAAAATCGCGTCGACTCAAGTAAGGGCATATCAAACGCTATCCTCTAAAACGGACATAGTATTCATCCGAGCACGCGTTCACGGACGGTGATACGTGAGTTGGCCGTCCAACCTTATATCTCACATGTCCGGGCATATTTCAAATGGAATGTGAACAAAACGGCCAAAGTTCATGCAAACGGGGCGATTTTCATTTAAACCGTACCAAATTCATGACATTTTCGAAATACTTCATTAAACAAAAGGGTACATGACATTTTTAACATAGCAAAACCTAGTCTACATCTTCGGCGGCCATTGAGTCGGCCGTGTTCCACGTCCTGTCATCCCCATGTCCGGTGAGCTCAATGGCCGTGAGCTCCATTGAGAGTAGGCAAGGGGAAGTTGCGGGTCGTCGGCAAGGGGAAGAGTAGGACATGGGACACGGACATGGCCCACATGCGACATGAGACGTGCCCACGTCCGTGTCCCACCTCCTCCTCTTCCTCGGAGTCCGCCGTCTCGACTTCGCCGGTCCAGGTGAGGTCCACGATCAACGTGGACGGCCTGGTCTCGTGGTCGTCGTGGCCCGACGCGAACTGCACGGGCGGTGCGTAAGACGCGGAGCTGCCCAAGTGCAAGTCCGTGATCACCTGCGCGCCAGCACGTCTGCCTCCATCACGGTTGCGTTGTAGCCGGGCATGAGAGCTGTGCGCGGCCTCGTAGAGTGCCCGCTACTGCACGACAAAGTCCGGGTCCTTCGCGACCATGGCCGCCACGGCCTCCTCGCTCGCGAACTCATTGTAGGCTTGCCCCTCCGTCAGCCAGTGATGCGTGAGGTGGGCGGGGTATTAGCATTGGTCTTCTTGCGCTAGGCAAAATGTCGACACATGCGGCGCCAGCTGCTCCTCCGCCATGACGGCGTTGAAGTGCGCCTACGCCTGCTCCATGGTGAAGTCGGCATGGACTGTCGTGGGCGCGGGAGCCGGTTCATCGTCGGACGCCTCCTCCATCCTTGGGTCATCGGCGCTCTCCTCCGGCGAGCTCACCGACAAGTTGGCCTCTATCCATTATGCACGACAGGCCTGCCAATTGGCCGCAAGTCCGGCCAACTCATGCTTCTACTCTGTTGAGAGGCTCTCCCACAATGTGCTTGAGCTTCCCATCATGGCGAAGGTGGTGCATGGAGGAGGAAAGGAAGCGGGTGTGGTGCGTTGCAGATCATACCGTGCGCCGCTACGTATAAATAGAAAGCGCCGGCCAGGCCAAGCGGTGGGCTGTTTCAATGCGGGTGCCGGAGTGGGTTTCTTGTCCGCTACATCTGTTTAATGCCGACAGGCGGACGGAGGAGCAACCGATTTGAATCAGTAGATTATCATTCCATCATGTTGGTCACGTATCTCCGGCATTGACCAGGTGCAGTGACTATAACACGATGCAGGCGGCGCTCTCAGCCGGCATGCAGCTTCAATGCCAGCTCCAGTAACCGGTCACGTATGCTCTGGGCCGGCATGAAAGCGGCAGGAGGAGGGGAGGTGTGGTTGCACGGGCGTGGGAGATGTTTTTGGGTGGGACCGGTGTGTCAGACACGTATGTGGCGGCGGTCCGGACACCCGCATACCTCTATATAGTTAGCGCTGGATTTGCGGGAAAACGCCGCAGACAAACAAGGGTCCATGTTGGATGGCAAACTACATTTGGACACCTCAGTCTGGACGTTAGCGGGCATTTTGAGGGTATATGTTGGAGTACATGACCAAGTTCAACTTGTTATCCAGGTATGCACCAAAGGATGTGGCAACTGAAGACGCCAAGAGAGAGCGCTTTCTGGAGGGACTGCAAATGACTCTGTAGTATGAACTCGTTGTAGCTGACTGCAAGACCTTCCCAGAACTGGTGGACAAGGCACTGATGCTCGAAGAGAAGCGCCATGTAATGGAGGACACCCGGAAGGGCAAGATGATATCCAAGGGAAGCAACAGTGGGCAGAGCAGCCAGAAACCCTGTGTGTGGCAGCCAGCGCTGGCCAGGCCTACTTACCAGCCACCGCAGCCAAGAACTCGTGCACCTGGCTAGAATTTTCAACCTAATCAGAACATGGTTCGCAAGCCGATCAACCCCAACTACCCGGGCCAAGTCACTTGCTATGGCTGTGGACAGCCGGGACACTATGCTAGGGAATGCCCCAATAGGAAGCCTGAAGCATAGTGCCCTAATGCGCTAGTTCCAAACCGAGGCCAAGGACGCGGAGCCTGACGGTGTTCTAGGGGGTGCTGGCCACATCGGCCCCTTAGTAGTGGACCGGGCCGAGGAGCCCTGGATCATCAACGAATGGGGCGAGATTGCCATGCCCCACGGCTGGCTCAAGATGGAATCCTCCGAAGACTTGGCGCATACTCCAAGACACGTTTGAATCTTCGGCATGTTTATCCCTAGATGTAACCGGCCTCATGTAAACCCTAGGTACCCCCGGTCCCTATATAAGCCAAGGGTTTTGAGCATAGGGCAGAGAATCATACATTCACATACAATCTCGAGGTAGATCACCCTGTACTATGTACTCCAACACAATCAATACAATAAAAGCATGACGTAGGGTTTTACCTCTTCGAGAGGGCCCGAACCTAGGTAAATATCGTGTCCCTTGTTCATCATGTCACCATCTAGCTAAGATCACCAGCTCGGGACCCCCTACCCAAGATTCACCGGATTTTACCCCGACAGAGCCCCACCCAAGAACACAACATAGAGGGGCCAGAACAACACGGGAAGGGGACATCTGAACCATGTCATTGCAGAAGATGCACATGAATCCTCGGACGTCGTGTTGGGTATGTTCCCTGTTAACTCAACATCTGCAACTATTTTGTTTGATTCTGGAGCATCGCATTCTTTTGTCACTCAGAAGTTTGCTATGGGTAGTGGGATGAAAACAACACCCCTGCGTAGATCCATGACAGTGCAAACCCCCAGAGTAGTCTTAAATACCCAAGTGGTTTGCGTAGGAGTTGAAGTTATGATCAATGGGGTAGAATTCTTAGCCAACCTAATCGTGCTAGGATCGCAAGGCTTGGACGTGATCCTAGTTATGGATTGGCTTACCAGAAACCAAGGTCCGATAGAATGTGCCAACCAAATACCTTGATCAAGGCATGGTATTCCAGTCCAGTTTTCCTCTGATCTATCCTCAGAACGAGTTCTTTAGAACAACTGCATGATAACTAGTGAGTTGGAGCAAGTGCCAATAGTGTGTTAATACCCAGACGTTTTTCCTGATGAACATCCCGGTGTGCCTCCTGATAGAGACATCGAGTTCATCATAGATCTGTTGCCAGGAACAACACCCATCTATAAAAGGTCCCTCTATAAAAAGCCTTATAGTATGAGTACGGAAGAATTGCCTGAGTTGAAGGAGCAAGTAGCAGAGAATTTGAGAAAAGGATTTATACGCCCAAGAGCATCTCCTTGGGGATCGCCAGTCCTGTTTGTGCAAACGAAGGACGTGGCTATTAGGCTATGTGTGGATTACAGGTCCTTGAATGAAGTCACCATTAAGAACAAATATCCACTTCCCAAAATTGAGGATTTGTTTGATCAGTTAAATGGGGAGAAGATATTCTCCAAGATTTACTTGAGTTCCGGATATTACCAGTTGAAAATTAGACCCCAGGATATTCCCAAGATGACATTCGTTACTCGCTACGGATTGTACGAGTACACAGTCATGTCGTTCGGTTTGACCAATGCCCCAGCCTACTTCATGTACCTCATGAACAAGGTATTTATAGAGTTCTTGGATAAATTTGATGTTGTTTTCATCGATGACATATTGATTTATTCAAAGTCAGAAGAAGAGCATGAGCAACATCTAAGAATGGTTTTGGACAAATTAAGGGAGCACTAGTTGTATGCCAAATTCAGAAAGTGTGAATTTTGGCTGAAGGAAGTGGCATTTTTGGGACATGTTCTTACCGCCGAAGGATTGTCGGTATACCCAGCCAAGATAGAAGCTATAACCAAATGGGAACCCCCGACGACTGTGAAGGAAGTGAGGAGTTTCCTCGGACTTGCGGGTTATTACCGCAAATTCGTGGAAGGTTTCTCGAGCATCGCTCGACCCATGACTCAACTTATGAAGAAGGATAAGAAGTTTGAATGGACACCCAAATGTGAAGAAAGTTTCCAAGAACTTAAAAAGAGACTGACCACTTCACCCATTTTGGCAACACCGGACATCCATAAGGAGTTTGTCGTGTACTATGACGCATCCAAGATGGGACTTGATAGCGTGCTGATGCAAGAAGGAAGAGTCATAGCTTACCTATCCAGGCCGCTAAGACCTCATGAAGAGAATTATGCTACTCATGATCTGCTATTCCCGTAGGAGTTGTTGGATTCCCCAAAGAGGAAAGGAGATGTAGCACGGCAACAGAAAGTATTTCCCTCTGTTAAGAATCAAGGTTTATCGAACCAGTAGGAGGCACCACACTAACAACGTTAGCAGCACCTTCACACAAACAAAACAACTTCTTGCACCCAAAAAAGGCATGGGGGTCGTCACTCCCCTTGTTCTTGCTAGCCACAAGATTAAAAGCATATAGTGATAGGCAAAGTAACAAAAAGTAAAGAACAAATAAGAACAATTGTAGAGGCTTTTGTACTGATGGAAAATAGACACGGGGGCCATGTTGGAGATATGCCCTAGAGGCAATCATGTACGATGATATTTCCTATGTGTTTATGAATAAAGATAGTCCTTGGACATTATCACTGATGTGTATCAGCAAGTACGTGACTTGTTTGTGGGACTATGCATTGTATGATGATTGTCCTAAAAGGTCCCTAGTCGAAATGGTTGTGTGGACGCGCAGCTAACTAGACTAGCATATGACACGGTAGATGGCTCGGTCTCTCTAGCCATGGAGCATTGGATGCTAACTGGATAATATGGACTCGGAAAGACCTGGTCGGATTCGACATAGTCGGATCCGGGTCCAAATAAGGTCTGAGTCGGACAGACCCAACTATGAGACGCAGCGATATGTCATCTGTGAGTCTCTAGTACAACATACGTTCTATGTCCTAAGACCTGAGCTGACGCATGTACTTGGGATGGTGACAGACCTGCTTTGGGCCAACCAAACGCTACTCCGTAACTGGGTAGTTATAAAGGTAGGTTTCGGGCTTGTCCAGACCCATGCTGCGAGACATGGTCGAGCAAGATGGGATTTGCCCCTCCGATCTGGAGAGATATACTCTGGGCATCTCGTGTGATCCGACCAAGATAAGCATGGCCATGCGACAAGGATTATGAGATAATCCAGTTTGTGGTCGGCATCACTGGAACGAGAAAGAGGTCGGGCTAGCACAAGGATGACAGACTCGCGTTGAGCCCGACAACATATATCGTGTGGCAAAGGGAACATAAGTGTGACATGTTGTACAGGTTCGCCAACCGGCTTCATTGTCTACTCGGTGGTCGGCACCCCTTGCTAGAGGCCGCTACCAACCGAGCAGGTCGGAGGTGATCTGAACTGCGACCGAGTCGACTTGAACCTAAAGGGTCGCGCGCTTAAGGGAAGGAACCTGTGAGGCTGGGTTCGACTCCACGAGTCAGATGTGATCTTACTCGGGCTCGGATCTAGGCCGAACAGACTTTGGGCTTTAGGATCCGTGTGAGGCCCAAGTGTTGAGCCCACGACGGATGACTATATATAGTGGAGGTGCAGCACACTCATTTGGTTGATCGCTTCGGCGCCGTCACTAGGACTTTGCATGTGTTGCATCTAGCCACCTCCACTCGCCGCCGACTGTGTGATCAGACCTAGTAGTCCGCCACACGGTGTTCCTCCTGCACGCGCGGATACCGTTAGAGGCGGTGCACTTGCGCCGCTCCGGCGAACCTGTACGTGGGATCCGACGACCGGCTGTTCGAGGGAGATCACATTAGGAGGAGACGAACGCCGCCGACGCGCTGCCCCAACTCTACTTCCGCTGCACGACACTGCGCGTCTAGTGGTAACGATCCATGATCCATCTCTCGTAGCATGTTCTTGGATGTTCTACGGGTAGGAAATTTTAATTTGCAGTCGACGCTCCCTACCGTAGATCCCTATAGTGGTATCAGAGCCTCTGCTATAGGATTTGGATTCAGATCAGATGCATATTTGATATGTGGAGGCAGCAGATGAGATCTGTTGTCATTTAAGAGATCGGCTATGTGCATGGTTGATGAGATCAATTGCACATGGGGATCGATGTGGCTATGTTTTCTGTCAATCAAAATCGATGAGGTCGTGACACAACCTACCCCTACCGGTCGGTTTCCGCCATCGGGGACTGCCGTGTGCGTAGCGCCTTGTATTTCGTACATGATCACTCAAACCGGTAGAATGCGATTCTGTGCATAACTTTGTTTTGCAGGTTTGATGTGAATAGTATGGCTCATGTGTATGTGATGCATGTGTGTAAATTATACATGGCCCGCGCGTCATGATTTGTCAGCCGGCAGGACCCAAAGTGCTGTCATTAAAATGTATAACGACCTGCGTGTCGACTTGTGATTCTCTGTAAAATTCATTACTAGTTGTAGTAGTTGAAGGACAGAGATCAAGTTCGTGGCTTGGCGTCCCGGTGTGACGAACAAGATAGAGTTCCTAGATGGTCATCGGAGTCGGAGCCGACCTGGAAGAACGTCCATGAAGGAGCCCTACTATTTCATAATATATGTTTATTTGTGATTGTTATGCTTCTTAGTTTCTATGCATGTTAAAATGGTAGAAAGATCCCTCATTAATATCAAGCAAATTGCCATTCCCGATGTTGCACCTTCGCATGTCAAGTACGTCTAGTAGTGGGCTCATAAAATTGGGGTGCTACTAGGTGTCCTTGAACTGAAGGGTTCGTGCCGGACACGGACATGCACTGCATCAGGTTAACTTGACAAGGCTATCAAAACGGTTTTGGACCTTGTGGCAAAGAAGGTTGGGAGCCGGTGTATAAGATACCTACCTGTCGGAGTTCGGGCTCCGGGGACCCAAAGGTTCGAACACTGGGGTGAGCTCGTTCCTACCTCTCGTCCTCTACCACAGCCTAACTACGGCGAAGGTACGGCGAGAGCGCGCTAGCGGGAGCGGACCGTGGACTCAGCAGTTTTCCCAGGTTCGGGCCACCTTGCGGTGTAAAACCCTACTCCTGCTTCGTTGGGATTGCAGTGAGCAAGAAGGTGTTCTCGCGTACAAGGGTGGAGAGGAAGGAGTCGATACCCCCCTACTACAATGGCAGCACTGTCCCTTTATACCCACCTTGGTCCGCTTCCCCCTCAAAACTTAGGCGGGAAGGGTTGCCACACTTGGCGGGTTTTGAAAGGGGACAGGCGCTCAGGCTATCCTGACTAAAGGCGGTCTTCGCCTGCAAAAGCATGATCCATGAGGCGCCGGTGGACTCGGTGGTGACCTCCACCCTGCGCGCCCGCCGTCTTGGTCTTCTTTCGCCGATCGGGCAACCTTTGGGGTTGCTTTGGGAAGTGGATTGCTGGCCTTGCTCCCTTAGCACAAAAGGGGAAACCCTCTTCATCCGCGCCTGCTGGCACGGCCTCTGTCGCCGTTCGTTGCCACGCGCGTCACCCACGTGATGGGCACGAGACCGTGCGACCGAGCCGAACAACCCTTGTCCGGCGTGTTGTCGGGAGGGTGCCTCGGGAGGCCACCTCGTGAGAGGGCCTTGCGAGGCTGTTGGTGAAGATGCCGAGCCTTGCTCGCCCGCTCCCTGAGGAGGGGTCCTCAGGAGGCCGGGGCCTCACGAGGAGCTCTGGTGAGATGCTCGATGGTGGCGGCCTGCTGGGCCTCCGCCAGGTGTTGCTCCCTAGGCCAAAGGCAGACGGGCCAAGATACCATGGGTTCCACAGGCCTGACAGTAGCCCCCGGGCCCGCGGCACGCATGTTCCCGCCTACTGGGGGGTGAAACGGCACGGGCCCTAACCGCCTGCGGGCCAGGCACGACGCGTGGCGCACGATGTGACGGGGGACGCCCCCACTTCTTCCACGACGCCTCGGTAACTGCCCGCGCTGACATAAAGCCTGTCGCGCGCGACGTGAGACCATCATTGCCTTCCTTCGCGCACTCCGTCTCCTTGTGCCTTCCTCCCACGCGCAGCTCCTCGCGACCCCATCTCCGAGCTCCGCCTCTTCCCCCTCCTCCATCCGCGACTCCGCCGCACAGATGGTGCCCGCCGGCAAGAGGGGAAAGGCGGCGGCCCTGTCCCCAAGTGCGCCCGCCATCGGGGCGGCACTGCAGCGCTCCTCCATCGTCGATGGAGAGGGCCTGGACAAGGTGCTCCCGCTGGTGGCCGGCGATCAAAACAAGAATCAGGCGACCCAGATCTGGACGGGGTCGCGCGCGCGGCGTGACCTGGGGGCGATGACCTACCCCTTCTTCCTCCACAGCGTTTATGCCGGGTTGGTGCCGCCATTCTTGGACTTTTTCTATGCCATCCTCTCCCATTATTAGATTCACGCCCTCCACCTTCAACCCAACTCCATCCTCCTCCTGGCCATGTTTGCCTTTTACTGTGAGGCTTTCGTGGGCGTGATGCCATTGGTGGCGCTCTTCCGCCACTTCTTCTGCCTGCGGCTGACTGCGGCAGACCAGCGCTCTGGATGTGCGTCGTTCCTCGCCGTTAAGGGGATGGAGAACAACATCATCAACTTGAGGGTTGCGAAGAAGGTGGAGGGCCATCGGCAGCGCTGGGTCTACATGGACGCGTGCCGAACCAGCCGGCTCCTGATGATCCCGACGGACCCGGCTGAGAAGAACTCCGGGTGGGGGCACAAAAGGCTCGCTGACCCGAGGATGGAGCCCGTCTTGGAGCGGATGGCCACGCACAGGGCCGCAAAGCTATCGGGGCGACGGTCGTCAGGGAGTACCTGCGGCGGCGCATCGCGTCACTCCAGTAGCACTCGCGCCCCGTGTGGGAGTACACTGGCGCGGGCGACGCCATGAGGCTGAACCCCGGCAGCCTGAAGCCAGAAGTGCTGGATGGGGCCCTGGCGACTCTGCTTAGTACTCCTGCCGTGGACCTGCCCGAGGGTGCACTCCCGCTGTTCTGCTACAAGGAGATGGCGGAGCTGGTCGCGGAGATGCCTCTCTTTGACCAGTGGGGTCTCGTGCCGGAGGGCCACGTCGGCCCCCGCGAGAACCCCCTCGTGGTGGAGTTGGATTCAGGAGGCAGCGGCGGCGGTGAGGGCTCAGAGGAGGTCACAGAGGAGGACGCCAACCGGGTGCCACCACGCACTCGCCGTCAGCTCCTCTGTGACCTCGAGGACGATGACGCCGACAGCGAGCCACCCGCGGCGGAGGGGGCTCTCGGCCGGGTGACGACGCATCCGAGCCCACCGCGGCCCGCTCCGGGGGCCCGGGTGGCGGAGCCAAGGCGATGCTTGACGGCGGCAGCGATGACCCGTCCCTCGTGGAGAAGAAGAGGAAGTGGTCCGCCAGCGACGAGTAAGTCCCCCTGACTCCTCCCGGCGTTTTATGCTCTTGCTCTTTGTCTGGGCTCAGAGCTAAGCCACCGTTTGCGCAGGAGGTCCGCCGGGGACCAGAGGAAGAAGAAGAAGACGACGACAAAGGCGAAGGCGACCCCCAGTCCGCAGGGGGCATCAGCACCCACTGTGGGTGCCGGGGGCATGGAGAGGCCGCCCGCTACCCTGACGCCGAGACGGGGCGCGCGGAAGTCGAGAGGGAGCCAGCCGTTCCTCCGGAGCCGCAAGCGGGCGCGTCTCGTGAGGCCGAGGCAGGGGAGCCTCAGGCGGCAGCTTCAGGAGGTGGGGACGTGCTCCCCTCAGACCCCGCCGCGGGGGAAGAAGCAGTGATGGGGGAGGCCGAAGCACCCACTCCCCCGCTAGAGGCCTCTCTCAGCGCGGGAGGAGGCGACGTGGGGCGCGCCGCGGCGGGCATGGCGAGCCTCCACAGCGCGCCGCCGCTGCCGAACGCGGGGGAAGCTCCAACAGACCTACCGCTCCTGGAGGGCGGCGCCGAGGCCTCCCTGACTGCGGCGGCGGAGAACGATGGGGGGGCGGACCCGGACTGGCCTCTGGCGCTTGTGAGCGGCCGTGCCCTGCTCAGGCCTGGAGCCTTGCGCGACGCCAAGGCCGTGCTCACCCGCCTTGGGACGGACTTCCAGGACGTGGAGACATGCCTCGCCAAGGAGCGCCTGGAGCTTGCTGACGGGTGGCGCCGGCTCAGCGTCGCCGTCGAAGCGGCCCAATGCCAGAACGAAACCTCTCGCGCACAGGGCGAGAAGGACGTCGCCGAAGCGAAGAGGGTCCGCGTGAGCGCTCTCCGCGAGGCCGAAGCGGCCGTCAAGAGCCGCGAGGAGGCGGAGGCCCGCCTGAAGGAGCTCCAGGATCAACATGCCGCGCAGGCGCAGTCGTTCCGCACGCGGGAAAGTGCCCTCGATACTCGTGAGAGGGAGCTTGCGACCTACGAAGCGGACCTCGCGACTCGCACGGAGGACCTCGAGAGGGTGTCGAACGAGCAGGCCACGGAGCACGGGCACCTGGAGACGCTGGGGTGCCAGCTGGCCGACGCCCAGGATGCCCACACGAAGCGTGTCGACGAGGCCAACACCCAGCTGGAAGCTAAGGAGAAGAAGGCCCAGGAGGACGCTGATGCGAAGATAGCGGAGGCACGCCTGGCGCTCGCCGAGGAGCATAGTAAGGAGCTGAAGCAGCAGGGGGGTGCCTTCGAGATGGAGCGCGAGCGGTTCCGGCAGGAAATTTCCGGCCTCAAGGCGGCACTCACCGAGGCGGAGACCCACCGAGAGACCGCGCCGCAGGCCCGTTCCGGCGCCGAGGCCGAGATGTCCTCCCTCCGTCTTCAAGTGGGGGGCGCCGCCAGCGCCGCTGGGCTGGCCGGAGGCGAGGCGGATCAGGAGAGAGAGCGACAGCGCGAACGCGTCGAGATGCTCCACTCCCTCGAGCTTCGAGCCCGCGACGCCCTGAACTCCATCTGCAAGGAGAGGCTGGAAGCCCTCCGCGAGTCCCGCGATGCTGACTACGTCGATTTCTCCATCAAGCTCGTGGAGCGGCTCGAGGATGGGGCCAAGAAGGTGGATGGCATCTTGGAGGAGGAGTGTCGCGACCTCTTCTCTCAGGCGGTGACCCGCATCTTCAGTCACCTCCTTCACGCCGATCCCAGCTTTGATTTTGACAAGGTAATAGCCCCCGTCCCCGAGGAGCTCCACGATGGCCTCGCAAAGGTGGAAGAAGGCCACATGGACGCGCTGCTTGGGAAGTATTCCTGTGACAGCGGCAAGAGCTCAGGAGGAAGCGGGGATGACCATGATGGCGGCGACAGCGGCGACGACGACAACGCGAGTTCTTAGGGTCCTCTTTCCTTTGTCACCCTGCACTAGACCGAAGTGGCCCCGTGGGGGCGTGAAGATGATGCTTTTGTGTTTATATACTTTATAATTTGCTGTAATGAACATTCGTGCCCTCGTGAGGCTTTCTCTCGAGGCCTGTTTTTTTCCCTTTTTGCTTGCCTTGATGCTCTACGTCGTCAGGACCCAGCCCCCGAGCGGGCCACAACCATGGCTGGTATGTCAGGTCGCGATGCCTGGACAAGGCCAGGAGGTGAGGGGCACCGGGAGCTAGTGAGGGCTCCCGTTGCGCGATGCTCAGGGAGCCCCCCCTTGACGTGCAAGTGGCCCGCAACAAGAGAAACGTCGGCGCTCGTGAGGTTGCTAGAGGGGAAGGCTTAGGAGACGGCGAGGGCGGCTCGCGAGGCAGGAGACTTAGCTCTGTGCAGGATAGCATCTGGCGGGCTGCCACTTGTAGGGTACGCCTCGCAAGGTTTCGCTCGCGAGGTCTCCTGCTGAGGCCTTGAGGGGGCGTCTTGTCATCGGGCCACCTCACAAGGCATCCTCGCGGGGCCTTTCAGGGGACCTGTTCCTGAGATAACTGCATGCAGAATGTTTAACAACGGGGGAGCAGCTCACGCTCGTCGGTTCGCTCATGGGCGTTATGCGAGGAGATAAGACACCAAGAACCTTGGTGGGGTGGCATGCACGGGGGCAGGCCCGCGAGCCAGAGCCCGGTTGCTTGGGTTTTTCAGCGCTGCTGGGACTGACCCGAGCACAGACACCGTGTCCAGCCCCCGCTCGCGTGAGGCTCATGAGGGAGGTCGCGAGCGCGCGAGGCTCGAGAGGCAAAAACAAGATGAAACACCACGTATGGAAACCAAAGCTTTACTGAAGCGAGATAACAAATTCCATTACAAAAGCCAAAAGAGATGCGGCTGCCGTGTCCGGCACGAGTCAGCTTGAGGTTAGTGCAACCCGTGGGGCGCCCTTAGTTACACATCCTAAAGCGAAAAGAAGGGGGGTGCTGCCGTGTCTGGCACGGGTCAGCTTGAGGTTGGTGCAGCCCGTGGGGCGCCGTCAGTTAATTGTTCCGCCAGCGCGGAGCATGGGGCTTCCACCGGGGTGTGGGTATGATCGCAGGTCGATCATTTTGCCAGCGCGGAGCATGGGGCTTCCACTTGGGCGTGGGCGGGAGCTCTCGCGGGCCCATCAGACGAACGCAATGAGAGGCTCCGGGGTGTGTACAACCCCATTTCGTTCGTACGCGTGATGGTCACGGGTAGAACTTGCGGAGGTGTTGGATGTTCCAGGCGTTAGGCACAGGAACTCCGTCCTCCATCTCCAGCCGGGCTGCGCCGGGCCTAGAGACATGAGTAACCCTGAAAGGGCCTTCCCACATAGGTGAGAGTTTGTGGAGTCCCTCTCTGGAGAGGATCCTGCGGAGGACGAGGTCGCCGACCTCGAGAGTACGAGGGCGGATGTTGCGTCTGTGGTAGTGATGCAGGTCCTGCTGGTACCTCGCGGCGCAAAGAGCGGACTGACGGCGGCCCTCCTCGAGGAGCAGCAGATCGGTTTCCCGCGAGCCATCCTGACGCGCCTCGTCGAAGGCAAGGACTCGCGGAGAGCCATGCTTAAGCTCCAATGGAAGGACCGCCTCAACTCCTTAGACGAGGAAGAAGGGGGTCTTGCCGGTAGGTTTGCTTGCCGTCGTGCGGATGGACCACAGCACAGACTGCAGCTCGTCGAGCCAGCCCTTGCCGCAGGCTTCGAGCTTCTTCTTGAAGCTCCTTGTTTTGAGGCCTTTGAGGACCTCGGCGTTAGCACACTCGGCCTGGCCATTGCTTCTCAGGTGCGCCACAGAGGCGTAGCAGATCTGCATGCCGAGGCTGGCGCAGTAGGACCTGAAGAGGCCGCTCGTGAACTGGGAGCCATTATCGGTGATGATGCGGTTGGGGACTCCGAAACAGCTCATGAGGCCCTTGATGAACCTGACGGCGGAGCCTACTGGGATGGTGCGCACAGGCTCGACCTCTGCCCAGTTGGTGAACTTGTCGATGGCGACGTAGAGGTAGCGGTAACCACCAGCCGCGCGAGGGAAAGGTCCCAGGATATCCAGCCCCCAGACCGCGAAGGGCCATGAGAGGGGAATCATCTGGAGGCCCTGCGCCGGCTGGTGGATCTGCTTAGCGTGGAACTGACAGGCCTCGCAAGCTTGGACCAGCGCGGTAGCATCACGCAGCACAGTGGGCCAGTAGAAGCCACTGCGGAACACCTTGCCGACAAGGGTGCGTGACGAGGAGTGGTGGCCGCAGTCTCCTCCATGGATATCGGCGAGCAACTCGCGCCCTTGCTCTTCAGAGATGCACCGCAGCGAGACGCCATTGGGACGCCTGCGATACAACTCGCCGTCTTGTAAGCAGTAAGTGGTGGCCTGCTGGGCCACACGCTCTACTTCCGAGTCCTTCTCCGGGAGGGTGCCGTGAAGCAAGTAGGCCTTGAACTCCGCGGCCCAGCTGTCTGCTTGAGGCTCCAGCGCCAGCAACAGGCAGACTCCTAAGGCTGGGCCGCAGTCTGGCGCGCCCGTGGGCGGTGCGGGTGGGAGTTCTTCTGAAGGAGCACGATGCTCGCGGTAGTAGGTGCAGCTGATGGCTTGAGGAGCCTTTCCTCGAAGATGCCGGGGCTCTGAGGCTCGCGGCGGGATGCTCGTTTGGCGATGTCGTCAGCCTCTTTGTTACTACTGCGGGGGATGTGCTGCAGCTCCAGGCCAAGAAAACGCTTCTCAAGTTTACGTACCTCTTCTAAGTAGGCAGCCATGTGCTCGTCCTTGGGCTTGTAGCTTTTGTTGGAGAAGTTGACGAGAAGTTGTGAATCACCCTTGATGGTCAGATGCTTGATGCCCAGAGCGAACGCGGCCTTGAGGCCGGCGATGAGGCCCACATACTCTGCGATGTTGTTGGAAACCTTGTTGGTGTGCCTGAAGTAGAGCTGCATGGGGTAATAGAGCCTGTCTCCTGTCGGTGAGGTGAGCATGACCCCAGCTCCTGCGCCCTGTCGGGAGAAGGCGCCGTCAAAGTGCATGGTCTAGCCGTCGGGCGCCTCATCCCCTGGCAGGAGGGATTTGGCCTCGCGAGGCTCCTCCTCGTACGTGTCCGTCCACTCTGCCACGAAGTCGGCCAGAGCCACGCCTTTGATGACTCTGGTGGTGGAGAACTCCAGCTGGAAGGCTTGCAGCTCGATGTTCCATTCGGCGACGCGGCCGGCAGCGTTGGGGCTGCGCAGAACTTGCTCCAAGGGGTAGGAAGAGATGACCTTGATGGGATGACCCTGAAAGTAGTGGCGCAGCTTCCTGAAGGCGACGAGGAGCGCGAGGAGGAGCTTCTGCTGCATGGGGTAGCGCTCGCGCGCATCCCTTAGCACGGTGTTGACGAAGTACACGGGGTGTTCAACGAGGCACGTGGTTGTGGTGGCAGCTTGCTCTCCAGGTGACTCGCGAGGCTCGATGGGCTCGGGAAGCTCACGAGGCCCAAGAGGCTCGCGAGGCTCGGGGGGCTCACGAGGCTCGCGAGGCTCGGAGGGCTCGGGGGTGCGGAGGGCTTCTCCTTAGCGCAGACGTGCTCCTCTCGCACCTCTACAAGCGCCGCGCTGGCCGTCTGAGGGGTGGCCGCCAAGTACAGGAGCAAGGGCTCACGAGAGCGCGGTGCGACCATGATGGGCGGGCTCGTGAGGTACCTCTTGAGGTCTTCAAAGGCGGCGTCCGCCTCAGGGGTCCACTTGAAGGAGCTGGTCCTCTTCATGAGATTGAAGAACGGCAAGGCTCGCTTGCCAAACTTGGAGATGAAGCGCCCCTGCCAAGCGCTACATTTCCTTGAGGGTCTAGGGAGGGCGCATTTTCTCGATGGCCTTGATCTTCTCAGGGTTGGCCTCGATGCCACGGTGCGAGACCAGGAAGCCGAGGAGTTTGTCGGAGGGAACTCCGAAGACGCATTTCTTGGGGTTGAGCTTGAGATTGACCTTGCGCCGGTTGGCGAACGTTTCCTTGAGGTCCGCAATGAGGGATCCAGCCTCGCGAGACTTGACCACGATGTCGTCGACGCAGGCCTCCGCGTTCCTCCCCATCTGAGGCCCCAGCGTGATGCGCATTCGCCGTTGGAAGGTGGCGCCCACGCTCCTCAAGCCGAAGGTCATGCAGACGTAGCAATATAGGCCGCAAGGGGTGATGAAGGCGGTCCTCTCGACGTCTTCGGCTGCCATCTTGATCTGGTGATAGCCTGAGAAGGCATCTAGGAAGCATAGCAAATCGCACCCGGCGGTGGAGTCCATGATCTGGTTGATGCGGGGTAGTGGAAATAGATCTTGGGGGCAGAACTTGTTGAGGCTGGTGAAGTCAACGCACATACGCTCCTTGCCGCCCTTCTTGGGGACGACGACTGGGTTGGCAAGCCATTCGGGGTGGCGCACCTCTCGGATGACTCCAGCTTCTTGGAGCTTCTGAACTTCCTTGACGATGAAATCTTGCTTCTCTGGCACCTGGCGCCGTGCTTTTTGCTTGACGGGGCATGCGTTGGGGCACACCGCTAAGTGGTGCTCGATCACCTCCCTCGGCACACCGGACAAGTCAGATGCTTTCCAGGCGAAAACATCCGCGTTTGCCGGAAGGAAGGTGACAAGCGTGCTTTCCTATGCAGGAGGAAGGCCAGCGCCGATGGTGAAGGCAGGGCCTGAGCCGTTGCCGTCCACCGACACCTTCTTTGTCTCGGCGCGGTCCTAAGAGAACAACTGCTTCTTCTTCGTGGGCGCGGGCTCAGGAGGCTCGGCCGCGTCCTCGTCAGCCGGATGTGCGGCGGCAGCGGCCTTGTAGGCGTGCTCCAGGGAGCAGATCGCGTCCTTCTCGTCGCAGGTGACAGTGATGATGCCGCTGCAGCCAGGCATCTTGAGGACGTTGTAGGCATGGTGGGTTGCCGCCATGAACTTGGTGAGAGCTGGGTAGTCCAAGATGGCGTTGTACGGTAGGCCAATGTGCGCCACGTCGAAGTCGATGAGCTCGGTGTGGTAGTTCTTGCGGGTGCCAAAGGTGACGGGGAGGCGCACTTGCCCCAGAGGGATGGTGGAGCCATTTGTCACTCCGGAGAAGGGCCTGGTTGGCATGAGCTGGTCGTAGGGCACTTGGAGCGTCTCGAAGGTCTCGATGGAGATCACGTTGAGGCCAGCGCCTCCGTCGATGAGGGTCTTGGTGACCGCGACGTTGCTGATGGTGGGAGTGCACAGCATGGGGAGTGCGCCTCAGGAGGCCGTGGACTTGGGGTGGTCCTTGGAGTCAAAGGTGATGGTGTACTGCGACCACTTGAGGGGCCGCGCAACCTCAGGCCTCGGGAGGGTGGCATTCACCTCGCGAGAGAGCTGCTTGAAGTGGCGGTTGGACGCGGGGGCCTGAGCTCCGCCAAGGATGCATGCGACCGCGTGAGGCTCCTGGTAGCCCCCAGCGCCCTCATCAGGCTGGTTGGCGTCGTTCCTCCGGGGCGGCGGCGACAGCGGCAGGAGAGCGGCATTGGCCTGAGGGTTCGCCTCACGAGGCTGGTTCGCCAGGCGGCCTCACGAGGCTGGCCGCGCCAGCCCTGGTGGAAGTTGTCGTTGCCGTTGCAGCCGTCCCATCAATTGCCGCCGTAGCCACCTCCGCGGCCGGCGCCGCGGCCGTTACGGTCGTCTCGGCGGCCCTGGCGCTCGTCGCGGAGCAGCCTGAGCTCCTGGCAGTCTTCAGTGTTGTGGGAGCACACGTTGTGGTAGGCGCAGAGCGGGCAGCCGTCCTTCCTTAGCTCGTCGTGGTCTCTGCCGCGCTTCTGCTCGGGCTCCGCCGCAAGCACGGCAGGGCCCTTGCGCTTGACATCCTTGTTCTTTCCCTTGGCGGCTTCGAGTGCCGCATCGGGATCATTGTGGACGAAGAGGCGACCTTCTTCAGCATTGGCGCACTTGTCAGCGAGGTCGAATAGCTCAAGCACTGAGTCAAGCTCGTCGTTGATGGCAAGCTTTTCGCGCATCTTGACGTCCATGACGCCGATGGAGAACGCAGAGATGACGGCCAAGTCGGAGGCGCGTGGGATCTTGTTGCACACTTGGCTGAAGCACTGGATGTACTTGCGGAGGGTCTCGTCTGAGCGTTGTCGCACGTGCCGCAGGTCGTTGATGGTGAGAGAGCGGTCTTGCATGCCCTTGAAGTTGGCGATGAACTGGCTGCAGAGCTCGGTCCACGAGGAGATAGACGCCTCAGGGAGGTTCATGAGCCAGGAGTGCGGGCCGTCCTTGAGGGACATGGGGAACCAGTTCGCCATGACCTTGTCGACGCCGTTTGCCGCCTCGACGCTCGGCGCGTAGAGCTGAAGGAACTCTGCAGGGTTGGGGGTGCCGTTGTAGCGTGGAGGTAGCTCAGGCTTGAACTTCACAGGCCACACCACTCGACATAGCTCGTGAGTGAAGGCACGACAGCCCACACCGCTTGAGGGGACGCCGCCGGGGAGGGCGGCGCAGTTCTGGCGCCTAGCCACCGCGACCTCCTATACGGCCTGGTCCTGGCGCTGGCGCTGCCGCTCGAGGAGCACTCGCGCATCAGGGGGCGTGTGTCAGATGATCTGGCAGCTGGCCTCGTCTCGGATTAGCGAGGATGCGCCGCAGGACGGCTCACGCGCCCGCGCATTGCGCTGGGGCCCGCCAAGCCCGTCACGCAAAGGAGGCAGCAGGGGAGCGCCGCGTGCCAGGTCCCCAGCGTGAGATGGCAGACGGCGGAGCGAGTGGGAAGGCGCCGGAGCATCCCCGACGGTGTTGACGAGCTCGGTGATGCGACCAAGCCAGGCGTCGTAGCCGGCGTCAGCTGGACGGTAGCGGAGCAGCTCACGCGCCATGAGTAGCACGGCCTGCACGTTCGGCGGCCCACGGTGGGCGAGGGAGGATGAGGCCATGGCGGTGTGACCGTTCGCCTGGACGGAGGGGTGTTGGGAGGAGTCCTGCTGCTCACGGGCAGCGGGGTCGGTGGCGGCAGTAGCTGCGTGTCCGCGTACGACACCTATGGGACCGTGTGGATCCCTTTTACGGTTCGGCTAGGGAGAAGATGTACACAAAGAGCGGATCCAACGATCAACGTAGGGATTTTTTACCCAGGTTCGGGCCGCTGAGTAGCGTAAAACCCTACTCCTGCTTTGGCTTATTGTGGGTGTTTAATCTCAGATACACGGAGCGCTTCTTGGTGAACAGTACGCAAGAAGGGCGGCTACGCATGCAACTGGGCTAGAAAGCTTCCTCTCCCCTGTAGCTTCGCCTTGGGCCTCCTTTTATATGACAAAGGGGTCACCAACAGTGGCGAACAGCAAGTACAAGAGGTGTAAAGTTACTACAGTGTTTACATGCTTATCACTGACGACTTAGGACAAAACGCATTAAATGCTCCGTTTAGGTGTCCCTTACTTTCTTGGGGACGGAAAAAGAGCCCGTCCCATCAGCACCGCTTAACCCCATCCGCCGCTAATGCCATGACACGCACCCAGGAGGACAAACCCTAAACGACAGGCTGTTTGCTGCGCTGGAGCGGTGGCAGGGCGGCGGGATCTTGCCGGGTGCGAGTCCTTGCCGGGTCTTCGTGAGCTTTCCCGATAAGATCTTGCCGGGAACCCAGCCTTCGGTCTTCTGTCTTCTGATCGTTGGTTTGAACGCCTTCTTGATAATCTTGTATTTGTTTCCAGCTGTCCTCCGGCAGGTCTTGCCGCTGGTATAGCTACAACCGTCCGTGCACAAGTATGGGGTACTAAAAGACCCAAACTTTAGTACACCGACAGGAGCCCCCGGGCCTAGGCCATACACGGGTGCGAGGCGTTGTTGGGCTAGGCCCAAACAGTGCACGGCACGCGTGGCAGGAGTTAACTGTCGTAATCTTCTTATTTACCGCGCTCCCCCACGACGCGCATTAAATGCGGTACGTGGGATGCGTGCACGGAATGGCCGCAGTAGCAGTGCGCTCGTAAAAGCGCATTCACATTGGTTTAGTAAAGAGGCAGCCCCGTGCCTTCCCCATAAAAGGGAATCCGCAGAGGCGCTGCTCATTTACCTCTCGTCTTTTCCAATTTGGAAACCGCCGTCGCCTCCTTCCTCGAGCTTGAAACAGAGCCCCCCCATCCATTCGCCACCTCCATGCCCTCATCATCCCCGGCCTCCGCTTCCACAGTCGCCATGCCGCCCAAAGCAAGCAAGGGCAAAGCGGCGAAAGCCGTCGACTCGGATGCAGAGACGGAGAAGATCGATCTGGTGGAGATGCGGAAGGAACACGTCGTCTTCGCCCCGACGCTTGACATGCGCGCCCTGGTTGAGCGGTACATGTGTATGTGGGGGAAGGAGACGAGAGCTCACCCTGCTACTCGCGTGCTCCCAGCTTCCATCAAGGGCGGTCCAGATAAATTCCCCTTCTTTGTCGCTTACTTTTACTGCGGGCTCCGCCCTCCGTTTTCTGATTTCTTCATCGACATCATGTACACATACGGCTTCCGTCTCTTGGATTTTACGCCGAATGCTGTGACATGCATGTCAGTCTTTGCCCATCTCTGTGAAAATTTTGCCGGAGTAGTTCCCAGCACAGCCCTCTTTCGCCACTATTTCATTCCCCGTATCGAAACAGGAGACGCCCTTTCTGGTTCTATCACCTGGATTCCAAGGGCATGGAATAAAGAGATATACCCGGACGGTCTCTACCGTAAGAAGTGGGATGAATGGCGGGCCGAGTGGTGCTGGATTAAGGAGAAAGATCCTCAGCCATTCTGTTTGCCTCGACAAACGAAAGTGGTTCGCGGCAAGGACTGGAGCAGCCTCGATCCTCAGGATGAGAAGTTCGCAATCGCAATTACCAGGATCCACCGTCTCAGGGTTGCCGGGCTCACAATAGAAATGATTGGCGCTGATTTCCTCCGCCGCCGCATCGCCCCTCTGCAGAACAAAGGGAGACCAGCTTGGGAATTCTCGAATACAGCAGATATCATGAGGGTGCGCCCTGGTCTGAACAACAACTTGACAGTCTTGCAGCACACAGCTCTCTGCCACAAACTATTCAGGCCTGCCGGGAAATATAAGTTGCCGGCTGGCGTAATTCCCCTGTGCAACAACTCTGCTTTGAGCTCAATCATCGCCATGATGCCGGTGTGTAATGCTCACGGCCTTGACGGAACTTGGGAAGAGCCATCCTCAGAGCACGCACAGGAGTTTTTTGATAACTTGTCGGAGAAAACCATCCGGGAAGAGCCAACCCTTATCCGCCCCACCACTGATGACAAAGTGGCTTACATCGCTAGCAGGGCAGAAGAGATGAATCTAGCCACGGAGGCCGGCAGCTTTGGCTTCGCGGAAGAGGAAGCGAGTGAAGAAGAGATAATGTCAGAGGAGACCCTTGCCGAGCAAGATGAAATTGCCGGGGAGCAGAGTGGCATGGTTGCCGGGAGCTCTTCTGTCGAAGACATAACTGAGGAACAGCTGCACGAGGAGCCCCCAGCTCCAGAGAAGAAGAAACGTGTTCTTCAGAAAGCCGTCTCTAGCGTCCCAACACATCAGCCTTCCTCGAGTGGTGAGGTTCCCGGCAAGGGGACGGCCGGCAAGGCTGCGCAGCGGCAAGGAGCCCAACAGCAGCCCGTGTGACGTACGAGACGCACGACCGCGGCAACAACTGGAGCGGCGGGGGCATCTCATACGACGGCACCAACAGCTGGAGCAGCAGGATCATATCAACCTACTGCTTCTGCCGCAGCCAAGCGTCCCAGGACCCCTTCTCCACCCCCTCGCACGGACACTGCAGCGGAGGTTGACTTTGACATCTCCGCTTTTAGTCCGGAAAAAGGAGAGTAAGGGTCCTTGCCGCATCTTTCAACTTCTGAATTCCTGGTTTTGCTTAACTCATTTGTTTTGCTTTGGCCTGTCCCCACAGAGATACGGAAACATTGGCGCAAAGGATGGCGAAGAAAGCGAAGACTTCAATGGGTGATGAGCCTTCAGCAAGCACCGCAGGTGCGCCGGAGCCCATCGTCATCAGCCCGGAGCCCAGCCCTCGATGCAGCCCCCAACTCAGCCCGCAGCGTGAGCCCTCTACTCATTTTCCGCTGGCGAGTGTTGGGGTGAATATCTTCGCTATTGACATCACCGGGCTTGTAGGAGAAGAACGGCAACAAGGAGAGCCATTGGAGGCCGTCCCTGACGTGCCGCCTCCGTCAACCACGCCGCCCAGAGATGAACCTTCGGCAAGGGCTTCCACTGGCGAGCCCATCCGCGTTGAAGAGGAGCCGGCAAGCACGAGCATTGGCAATCCTACATCGGCAACCCATGTTGCCGTGAAAGGAGAAACCACCTCTCAACAGCTCGACACAGGTAAACCGTTTGTCTTGGTGCACTTATCATTCTTTCTTTATTTTTGTGTTCTTGAACTTCAACCTCGGTCTCATCTTGTTTCCTTTCTTGGTCTTCAGATCTTCCTTCGATGGAACAAACGGATGTTGATATTGTCATCGAAGAGACTGCCAAGGACGCTGCAGTCGAGGCCGGCAGAATCGCAGCTGACAAGGCCGCCAAGGCCCCACAGGAAGAAACCACCAAGGGGTCTGCTGAGGGGGCCGGCAAGGAGACCGGCGACCATACTGACGGCATTCCTGCCACAGGAGCGCCTGGCGCTACACCGGTCGCGGAGCCCCCAGTTGCCGGCAAGGCAGTTGTTGAGGATCAACCGTGAACATCCGACGCCCCCCCGTCAAGCAGATACCTTAAGGTTGGCGACAACCTGTTCGTCAGCATACCAGGGACGGCAAGCACTGGGGTGCGAACCGAAGGAGAAATTTTTGATGAAGACGTCATCGCTGCCGCTGGACCTAAGATCGTCGGCGAGCCACGCGCCAGCAGCAACGGGTCCAGAGAAGAACAGCTCCTCCAAGCCATGAGCGACAACTTTCAAAAGCTCCAGGTGCTCCACCGCACCCGAATGGAGAAGTTGGACTCCAGAGCGGCTGTTGTTGAAGTAACGGAGGCAGATTTCCAGAAGCGCGTCGAGGAGACGCAAGTCTGGTACCCCGAGGCTTTCCAGGAACTGACGACTGGCCGGGAGCAACTGAATCAAAGTTGGAGCGAGTTCCTCTTAAAGCAGTCCGATGCCGAGAAGGCACAGGAGGAGGCCGCGCAGCAGGCTGCTGCAGAGGAAGCTCGCTTAACGGAACACCGCGTCGGGCTCGATGCTTATGAAGAAGACCTTGCCGCTCGCGAGGAGGCGCTTGCTACCAAGCTCCGTGGCAAGGACGAAGAGATCGAGGAGCTTGTCGCGCGGCGAACTCAGGAGCTGGAGCGGAGACACAAGGAAACACTCGAAGCTCTGGCCATAGACCATGCCGGCAAGTTAAAGGGAGCCATCGATGCCGCCGAAGCTGCAGAGGCCGCCAAGAACGAGCTGGGCGATAAAGTGAAGAGGCTGGAAGCAGATCTCGAGGACCATGGCAAGGAAATCTCAACGCTCAAAGCCGACAGAGAGAAAACTCTCTACAGCCTGGCGGAGATGCAAACCGCCATGTCCGGCAAGACCAAGGATCTTGTCTCAGCCAATGAATACATCGCTGATCTGACACTAAAGCTGGCGACGCTGGAGGAGTCCCTTGAGAACGGCAAAGCTCGCGAGAGGGCTTTGATCAAAGATCTCCAGAGTGAGAAGAGCCTGTTCAACAGCGCCGCCGCCACTTATAATGACTTTGAGAAAGGTGTGGAGATCTGGACTGAGCGCCTTGTCGACGTCGCGGAAAGGCTTGCCGCAGAACTGTCTACCATGGGCTTGAAAAACTTCAACTACTCTTCAGATGATAGGGTGTCTTCGAGTGCCAAGCTGACCATGTTCTTCGAGAGCATCGTTGACGCCCTCAAGCTGCTCCAGTCTGACCGAGCAACCCATCTGGCCAACGAATCCCGCAAACTCTGCCGGGCCGTCCTCCTCAAGGTGCTCGTCAAAGTGGTGCACAAGAACCCTGGCATCAACCTCACCAACGTTCTTGCTAGCTTGCCGGAGGATGTAGACCTCAAGGCACTCGAAAAGCTTGTCGCGCCCATCGTCGACAGAGTGAGCCAAGTCAAGAGGGTCGAAGGCCAGCGCAGGGACTAGCCGCTCCACTCCATTTTGTCGCCACCATTCCATGCCAAAGATAGTTTTATCTTAAGTTAGAATCGCGGCGACCATCAATGTAATATAACTTGCTATGTTTTGGATGAATGTATGGTATTTCTCTTGTCTGATTTCTTTTTTTTGTACGGTACATGCCCTACGCTTATCGGAAACTTGCCGGTGCGCGCACCCTTGCCGCGAGCGCTTTGAGGAACGGATCCTTAGCAGCCTGCTGGAGGTGTCGCTGCCGACAAGATACCTTGACGTTTTCAGTGCAGCCACTTAAGCTGTTGAGCGGACTCGAAACAAAGTAAGGGCGCAACCGATCACGACAAGGTTCCTTCGCGTGCAGGTTTTCCATACAAAAGCCGAAATCGTTCAAGGAAAATAAGTCTACAATAAAAATTTGCTTAAAATTTTTGCAACTTAGCTTTTCGTTGCCGTACTCCTTATTGTAAAATGTCAATTTGAACATCGCCTGTCGGTGTCCATACCATCATTCCCCCCCGGCAAACTTGCACGCGAAGAAACCTTTTGTCCTTCAAGAAGAAGAGAAAACAGAGATATGGAACCTTGGTGGTTCATCAACGCTTACCGGAAGCAGGTGTAATACAACATCTCAGACAAGCATGCATATAGATTGACATGAAAATCGACAAGAATTGTAAAACACTTAAGTTTATTCAACTATGCACAGGGTCTGCGCCTGGCTTTGTACAACGGATCATATGCCTTGCCGGCAAAACTCGTACAAAAGGTGGTTGCCGGGAGACCCGACAACCGTGCCTTATGGGTAGAACTTACGAAGGTGTTCGATATTCCAGGAATTTCTCACTGGAATGCCATCTTCGGTCTCCAGGCGGACTGCGCCGGGCCTGGTGACTCGTACTACCCGATAAAGGCCTTCCCACTTCGGCGTCAACTTGTTAGAATTCTTGGCTGACTGAACGTGCCGAAGAACAAGGTCGCCTTCCTCAAGACTTCGAGCATGAATCTTGCGGCTATGATAGCGACGCAATGCTTGTTGGTAGCGTGCAGCTCGCATAGCAGCCCGAAGACGATCTTCCTCAAGGAGCGTGGCATCATCTTGCCGCAGCTGGTCTTGCTCGAGCTCATCATAAGCGAGCACTCGAGGTGACCCGTATATGAGTTCTGTGGGGAGAACTGCTTCTGCCCCGTAGACTAGGGAGAAGGGTGTCTGGCCAGTAGCTCGATTTGGTGTCGTTCTGATTGACCAAAGAACCGCCGGCAACTCATCAATCCAGCGTCTTCCGCACTTGCGCAGCTTGTCGAAAGTCCTTGTTCTGAGACCTCGCAATACTTCAGCATTTGCCCTCTCCGCTTGGCCATTTCTCCTTGGGTGAGCAACAGAAGCAAAACAGATTTTGCCGCCAAGGTGTTGGACATACTGCATGAAGGTGCGGCTCGTGAACTGCGTGCCATTGTCGGTGATAATCCTGTTTGGCACACCAAAACGGCACACTAGTCCCTTGAAGAACTTGACAGCTGATTGTGCTATCACCTTTCTCACTGCTTCCACTTTCGGCCACTTCGTGAACTTGTCGATAGCAACGTACAAGTATTCGAAGCCCCCGGCAGCGTGGGGAAAAAGGCCCAATATGTCGAGCCCCCAGACCGAAAATGGCCAGGAAAGAGGGATTGTCTGAAGAGCTTGAGCTGGCTGATGTAATTTCTTTGAATGGTACTGGCACGCTTCACACTTGGTTACTAGTGCAGTTGCATCCTGGAGAGCGGTGGGCCAAAAGAAACCTTGCCGGAATGCCTTGCCGAGAAGAGCTCTTGAGCCTATGTGGGAGCCACATATGCCTCCATGTATCTCTGCCAACAGCTCCAGTCCATCCTCCCGAGGAATACACTTCAATTTCACACTGTTCGGTCTCTTTCTGTACAGGACATTGTCCACGAACTGGTACATATTAGACCGACGGGCTACTTTATCCGCTTCTTCCTGTTCTTCGGGGAGTTCTCCTGTTTGAAGGAATTGGACGATGTGTTGTGCCCATGTTGGAGCCTCTGGCTCGACAACAAGGACCAAAGGCATATCTTCGGCCGTGGAAGCGTTTGTCTCTACGGCAAGGGCTTGAGGCCCTGCCGGAGCCTGTGGCTCCCCGGCAAGCTTGGCGTTGTTCCCGGCAACTTCCTTGCCGACGACTTCTGGTAGCTCTGCCGGAAAGTTCTGGCCGGAACTCAACCTCCTTCTCTTGTCTTGCCTCGTCGATGGTGTTACGGATGGCTGAGTTAAGCGGAGCACAAAAGTTCCTGGTTCCACAGGTAACTTGAGGGCAGCGCGTTTTGACAGGTCGTCAGCAATATTGTTCTCCGCATGAGGAACATGCTCTGTTTGCAACCCGTCAAAACGCTCCTCCAACTTTCTCACTTCATCTACATATGCATCCATCAACGGGCTCTGATAGTCCTTGTTAACTTGCCTGACAACAAGCTGTGAATCACCTCTGACGATGAGCTTCTTAATTCCAAGGTCTGCAGCAATCCTGAGACCGACAAGCAGCCCTTCATATTCTGCAGTGTTGTTTGTTGATCTCTTCCGGGGAAAGTGCATCTGAATTACGTACTTGAGGTGCTCTCCGGTGGGTGCGACAAGCAGCACGCCAGCACCGGCGCCTTGCAGCGAGAAAGCCCCGTCAAAGTACATAATCCATTCTTGATTTGTTTCCTTGCCGGGAATAGTTGTCTCTTGAATTTCTTCGTCTGGCGTCGGCGTCCATTCTGCAATGAATTCCGCCAAGGCTCTGCTCTGAATAGTCGAAGTGCTTTCAAATTTGAGACCAAAGCTTGACAGTTCCAACACCCACTCTACAATTCTGCCGGTCACATCTGGATTCCGCAAAATCCGCTGCAACGGGAAGCGAGTGACGACGGTGATTTCATGTGCCTGGAAATAATGGCGCAGCTTCCTCGAGGCCATAAGGAGGCCAAAGAGCAACTTCTGCATGCCAGAATATCTTGACCTAGCCCCCTGCAACAGGGAGCTGACAAAATAGACTGGGCGCTGCACCATCTTCTGCTTCTGTGTTGCTACATTTGATTGCAAAGATCCTGCCTTGTCGGCACCAGACTCTGCCGGGGAGAATCCCGGCTTGTCGCTTGACGGGCTTGTCGCTGCCGCTGCTTCTTCGTCGACTTCTCTCTGCGCCACTAATACCACACTAACCACTTGATTCGTCGCCGCTAGATATAGCAGCAACGGCTCTTGTGGTTTAGGCGTGACTAGTGTTGGCGGAGAGGAGAGGTACCTCTTCAAGTCCTGCAGCACTGCCTCCGCTTCTGGAGTCCATTTCATTGGACCCGCCTTCTTCAAGATTTTGAAAAAAGGCAGGGCGCGCTCAGCAGATTTGGAGATGAACCTGCTCAGAGCAGCAACGCAGCCGACAAGTCGACGCACATCTTTGACATGTCTTGGTGCTTCAATCTGCTCAATTGCCTTGATCTTGTTGGGATTTGCTTCGATTCCACATTGAGACACAAAGAGCCCGAGAAGCTTGCCGGATGGAACGCCAAACACACACTTCTCAGGATTGAGCTTCAGATTGATCCTGCGCAGATTTGCAAATGTCTCTTCTAAATCTTGTATGAGCGTTGCCTTGTCCTTGGTTTTTACCACTATGTCATCCATATAAGCTTCCATATTTCGATCTGGACCGCTCTTGCAAACGTTGAACCAGCACTTTTCAACCCGAAAGGCATGCGTATGAAGCAATACGTGCCACATGGGGTGATAAATGCGGTTTTTTCTTCGTCTTCCTTTGACATGAAAATCTGATGATACCCTGAATAAGCGTCAAGAAACGACAGCAAATCGCAGCCAGCAGTGGAGTCCACAATCTGGTCAATGCGTGGCAAGGGAAAAGGATCTTTTGGACAGGCTTTATTGATATCTGTATAGTCGATACACAGGCTCCATTTTCCATTCGCCTTGCGCACTACAACTGGATTGGCCAACCATGTTGGATGGAGCACTCCTCTAACCAAACCTGCCGCTTCCAGCTTCCTGATTTCTTCGGCAATAAAGTCTTGCTGCTCCAAAGCTTGCTTCCTAACTTTCTGTTTGACGGGCCGTGCATGAGGACAGACAGCAAGGTGGTGCTCAATTACCTCCCTGGGAACACCGGGGATATCAGATGGTTGTCATGCAAACACATCGACATTCGCCCGCAGGAAGGCAATGAGCGCGCTTTCCTATTTGTCATCGAGTGTGGAACTCACGGTGAAAGTTCCTCCCGTACCATCCTCCTTGACGGGCACCTTCTTAGTTACTGGTGGGGCTGCCTTGGATTTCTTGATCTTGCCGGTGGAGCTCTCCGGCACATCCTCAACGGGAGCGCAGCATTCCGAGGAGGTGCGCTTGCCGGAGTGTGTGCTTGAGGTCTTGCCGGTCTTCTTCCCCCCGGGAGCTTCGGCAGCAGGAGCAAGTGCCTTGGCGGCAGGTGCTGCGACTGCCTCCCGGTAGAGTTGGTCGGTGCAGATAAGCGCATCCTTCTGGTCGGAGTTGATAGTAATGACGCTCATCGGCCCGGGCATCTTCAATGTATTATAGGCGTAGTGTGATGCCGCCATGAACTTGGCCAGCGCCGGACGACCAAGAATCCCATTATATGGCAATGGAATCTTGGCGACGTCGAAGACGAACTTTTCTGTTCTGTAGTTCAGCTCACTACCAAATGTTACTGGTAGTGTGATCTTGCCCTTCGGCTGGCTCCTTCCTGGGTTGATCCCTTGGAACGTGCCCGTTTCCTCGAGATCTTCGTCAGGGATTTGCAATTTCTTGATCACATCAGGCGAGATCATGTTCAAACCGGCCCCACCGTCAACTAACATTTTTGTCACCTTGAGATTGCACATCATTGGTGAAACCAACAATGGCAAACACCCGACCGTAGTTGTGCGATCAGGGTGATCCTCAGCGTCAAAAATGATAGGCGTGTTGGACCATTTCAATGGTTTCCGGGCATCGACCGACGGCTCTGTCGCGTTAATCTCGCATGCCCACTGTTTGAGTCGGCGGTGAGAGGAATGCAACGAGGCGCCTCCGTCAACGCACATGGCTTCTGTAGCTTTTTGGAACTCGTGCTCGCTGGACTCGTCGTCCTCTTCGTCATCATCGTCACCCCCCTTTTCCTTGTCGCGGCCTCGAGCGGGCCTCTCCTTTTGTTGCTTGGCCTTGCCGCGGCGACCTCCTCGACCACCGCGTTTTTTGCCAGACCCCTCAGCACCATCCTGGGCCTTCTCCTTGTCTCGCCTTTCATACTCAGCTTTCTGCTTCTCGACAAGCTGCTCAACTTGCCGGCAGTTTTGGAGATCGTGACCCTTGGTGCGATGGATCTTGCAGTACTGCTTGTCGGAGCCCTCCGGCTTGTCGGCAGCCGCCAAGGCCTGACATGAGGCACACCTGGCAACCTTCTTGCCGGGGCCATCAGCCTTGATCTTCTTGGCGGTGCTGGTGTTGCCGGATCCCTCGACGGCAAGCACGGCCTTGCCCTTGCGCTTCCTATTACGCCGTCGGCCTTTCTTCGTCGAGGTGGTGGCGTCTTCGCCTTCAGAGTCGATTTCTGCGCCAGCATCCTCGCCGGGGAATCTCCTTCCCTCTTCAGCCCGAGCACATTTATCAGCCAGAGCATAGAGTTTGGCAACATCCCTGACTTTTTTCATCGCCAGCTCTTCCCGCATCTTGCGGTTGTGCACATTCTGATGAAACGCACTGATAACTGCGGCAGGATGAACGTCTGGGATGTTGTGCTGTATACGGCTGAATCTCTGTATGTACTTGCGCAAGGTTTCGCCCTCGTTCTGGGGGATGAGATGTAAATCGCTTTCCTGGCCAGCAGCCTGGTGGCCTCCAGTAAAGGCGCCAACAAACTCATGACACAAATCTGCATAGGAGGAAATGGAATTCTCCGACAAATGCATCAACCACGACCTGACGTTGGGTTTAAGCACCAACAGGAAGTAGTTGGCGAGTATCTTGTCGTCTCGAGCCCCGGCAGCCTGCACCACAATGGTGTAGATGCTCAGGAACTCTGACGGGTGAGTCTTGCCATCGTATTTCTCCGGCATCTCCGGCTTGAAAGTTCGGGAATTGGGCCACTGGACCCGCCGCAGCTCACGAGTAAACGCTGGACAACCCACCTCGTAAGGCAAGTTACCAGAATACCCCGGCGCAGGCTCGTCCACAGTGGGTCCCGCGCGCCTGTCAGATTGACGGCGCGCTTCCCGCCGCCGCTCGATGGTAGTTCGAGCGTGTTCTTTGTTCCGTTCCCGAAGAACTTGACGTTGATCGTGGCGAGCTCGCGAATCAGACGACGCCGTGGAATCGTCATCACAGGCGTCAACCCGCCGAGTTAGCGACCGATGTTGTCATCGCGGAGGGGAGCGCATTGTAGTCGTACCGCCTCTGGTCTTTTCGTCATCAGCACGCACCGGCTCGGTGGACTGCCGCCGCGAAGGCCCCGCCTGCAGCGGCCTGTCATCATTAGCCAAGCCGATGAGGCTTTGAATAGCAGATCTCCACTCTTCTAGCTTCTCCGCAGCGGGAGGGAAATCTAGGAGCAGCTGCGCTCATGCCAACGCTTCTGCCGGTGTAGGCGGTGGTGAAAGGTGCGAAGAACGCGAGGTGCTCTGACTCCTAACTGTGTTAGAAGGAGCTCCATCACGGTCTTGTGGTCGCGCCCTGCTTCCACCGGCGTGTTGGCGTGCATACTGGCCCCGTGCATATTGAGAGTGATGCGCATGGGTCCTTCCATGGGGGCGCCTGGAACCACCAATGTCGCGGCGCTGCTCGTCACGCACGACCTGAGAAGGCCGCGGTGCATGCGCCGGCATGGGCGTCTTGGAAGGCGCCGTCCCGTCTTTGGAGTTCACTGCGCCACCCGTAGGTAGCACGGCTCCGTCCTTAGACCTGGCAATGTGCGGGTTGTTGTCGCCGTCATGAACGACGCCGCTCGCCTGGCTCTGATCGCCAGAATGTCGTGGAGGCTCGAGACCTCCACCTCCTCCACCAGCGCCTACGCCGTCGCCCGTCTGTGTGGGTACAGGCAGACCGGACGCGGATGGATCAACCGCCGTAGCGCCCTTGTTCTTGGGAGCCATGGCGACGAAAGTGATCGAAAACTGGCGCGATGACCGCTAGATCGGGTTCGCGCAACCTTTCCCCCTACCTGGCGCGCCAAAGATGTCCGTGTACGACACCTATGGGACCGTGTGGATCCCTTTTACGGTTCGGCTAGGGAGAAGATGTACACAAAGAGCGGATCCAACGATCAACGCGGGGATTTTTTACCCAGGTTCGGGCCGCTGAGTAGCGTAAAACCCTACTCCTGCTTTGGCTTATTGTGGGTGTTTATGCTCAGATACACGGAGCGCTTCTTGGTGAATAGTACGCAAGAAGGGCGGCTACGCATGCAACTGGGCTAGAAAGCTTCCTCTCCCCTGTAGCTTCGCCTTGGGCCTCCTTTTATATGACAAAGGGGTCACCAACAGTGGCGAACATCAAGTACAAGAGGTGTAAAGTTACTACAGTGTTTACATGCTTATCACTGACGACTTAGGACAAAACGCATTAAATGCTCCGTTTAGGTGTCCCTTACTTTCTTGGGGACGAAAAAAGAGCCCGTCCCATCAGCACCGCTTAACCCCATCCGCCGCTAATGCCATGACACGCACCCAGGAGGACAAACCCTAAACGACAGGCTGTTTGCTGCGCTGAAGCGGTGGCAGGGCGGCGGGATCTTGCCGGGTGTGAGTCCTTGCCGGCAAGATCTTGCCGGGAACCCAGCCTTCGGTCTTCTGTCTTCTGATCATTGGCTTGAACGCCTTCTTGATAATCTTGTATTTGTTTCCAGCTGTCCTCCGGCAGGTCTTGCCATTGGTATGGCTACAACCGTCCGTGCACAAGTATGGGGTACTAAAAGACCCAAACTTTAGTACACCGACACTGCGGTCTCGACAGGGCGGCGGCGGTTGCCGCGGGCCACCAGCTCCGTCTGAGCCACGCGGCCAACCCTGCGCTCAGCGTGCTCACGGCGTGCGTCGGCCATGGGCTGGTGGAGCGGAGGATGGAGCGGAAGAATAGTAGCGCACCCTGACTAAAGGCGGTCTTCGCCTGCAAAAGCATGATCCATGAGGCGCCGGTGGGCTCGGTGGTGACCTCCGCCCTGCACGCCCGCCGTCTTAGTCTTCTTTCGCCGATCGGGCAACCTTTGGCGTTGCTTTGGGAAGTGGATTGCTGGCCTTGCTCCCTTAGCACAAAAGGGGAAACCCTCTTCATCTACACTTGCTGGCATGGTCTCTGTCGCCGTTTGTCACCGTGCACGTCACCCACGTGATGGGCACGAGACCGCGCGACCGAGCCGAACGGCCCTTGTCTGGTGTGTCTTCGGGAGGGTGCCTCGGGAGGCCACCTCGGGAGGCCGCCTCGCAAGAGGGCCTCGTGAGGCTGTTGGTGAAGATGCCGAGCCTTGCTCGCCCGCTCCCTGAGGAGGGGTCCTCAGGAGGCCGGGGCCTCACAAGGAGCTCAAGTGAGATGCTCGATGGTGGCTGCCCACTGGGCCTCCGCCAGGTGTTGCGCCCTGGGCCAAAGGTAGACGGGCCAGGATACCCTGGGTCCATGGGCCCGACACTACCCGACCGACAGGAGTCATATAGAGATACGATTAGCAAGGAGTTGCTTACCGGATAGGCACGTTGGCTATCAGTGATGCTAAATATCACTAGTCGCATGCGCTAGTCGGATCCTGAATCACCGAGAGTTTGCAGAGGGATGCCGACTTCAGTGGGAGTATTTCTGTTTAGGCTTGAATTACTCTACATAAACACATTGCTTAGTGATTGCATATTTTTCTGTTGCAGATCAATGGCACCACCTGCTCAACCCAACTTTGCATTCAAATCAATTCTGGAAAAGGATAAACCGAATGGAACAAACTTTACCACCTGGTATAGAAATTTGAGAATTGTTCTCAAGCATGATAAAAAGGAACATGTTCTAGAGGATCCACTTCCAGAGGAACCTGCCGATACTGCTAATGCCACAACCAAGAATGCCTACCAGAAACTCGTTGATGAATCAACGAAGATTAGCTGTCTGATGGTGGCTTGTATGGAGCCCGATTTGCAACAACATTTCGAAAACATTGAGGCTTACGATATGATCGAGAGTCTCAAGAGCATGTTTCCGACACAGGCTAGGACCGAAAGGTTCAACGTCTGGCGATCCTTGATGGATTACAAGCTAAAGGAAGGTGATCCACTAAGCCCGCATGTGATCAAGATGATCGGATACGTGCAAGCTTTGGATCGGTTAGGCTTCCCGCTCTTGGATGAGCTGGCTACAGATGCAGTTCTGGGTTCTCTTCCACCTAGCTATGGGACGTTCATTTTGAACTATCATATGCACGGTATGGATAAGAAGCTCACTGAATTGCATGGCAAGCTCAAGGTGGCAGAGCAGGATATTAAGAAAGGCATGCATCAAGTGTTGATGGTGCAGAAATCAGCCAAGTTCAAGAAGAGTTGGTCCAAGAAAAAGGCTAAGGCAAAGGTCACGGAGACAGTAACCTCCGCCGCTGAGCCGAAGTCGGGACCGAACTCGAAGACCATTTGCTATCATTGCAAGGAAACTGGTCACTAGAAGAGGGACTGTAGCAAGTGGCTTGCTGAGCATGGCAAGAAGGCCGAAAATGCTTCTTCAGGCAAAGGTACACTTGTTACATATGTTATAGACATTTACCTTGCTGACATACCTAGTAGCTCTTGGGTATTTGATACTGGATCAGTTGTTCAGATTTGCAACTCGATGCAGGGGCTGGTAAGAACTAGGCGTGTGTCACAAGGGGAGATTGACATCAGGGTCGGCAACAAAGCAAGAGTTGCTGCGTTGGAGGTCGGCACGATGCAGCTCTAGCTTCCTTCCGGATTTATTTTGGAATTGAATAATTATTATTACATTCCCGCACTTAGTCGGAACATTATTTCTGCCTCATGTTTGATGAGTCAGGGTTATGAATTCAATTTAAAGGACAATGGTTGTTTGATATCTTTGAATGGTATGTTCCACGGCTATGCACCCATAGTTGATGGGCTATTTATTTTGAATCTGGAAACGGAACCTGTCTATAATATGAATGTTAAGAGGCATAAGCCTAATGAGATAAAACCAACATACTTCTGGCATTGCCAGCTTGGACATATTAGTCTGAAATGCATGAAGAAGCTCCATGATGATGGACTTCTAACTTCGTCCGACTTCAGGTCGTTCGAGACATGTGAATCGTGCTTGCTCAGCAAGATGACTAAGTCTCCTTTTGCAAAGAGTTGCGAGCGGGTGTCCGAGCTGTTGGAGCTTATACACAGTGATGTGTGTGGTCCAAGGAGCACAACTGCCAGAGGCGGCTATCAGTACTTTGTGACTTTTACCGAAGACTTGAGTAGATATGGATATATCTATTTGATGAGGCACAAGTCGGAAACTTTTGAAAAGTTCAAAGAGTTTCAGAACGAGGTTGAAAATCAGCTCGGCAAGACTATAAAGCTTCTGCGATCAGATCATGGAGGTGAGTACATGAGCCAAGAGTTTGATGATCATCTGAAAAGCCAAGGTATAGTACCTTAGCTCACACCTCCGGGTACGCCACAGAGAAACGATGTGTCGGAATGGAGGAATCGTACCTTGTTAGACATGGTTCAATCTATGATGAGCAAATCGGATTTACCCTTGTCATTCTGGGGATACGCTCTAGAAACTGCTGCTTTTACACTCAACAGAGTACCATCAAAATCCGTAGACAAGACACCACATGAGATGTGGACTGGGAAGAGTCCCAAGTTGTCTTTTCTAAAGATTTGGGGTTGTGAAGCATTTGTCAAGCGATTTATGTCGGACAAGCTTACACCCAAGTCGGATAAATGCATATTCGTGGGATATGGGAGGGAAACCTTGGGATATAGCTTCTACAACTACGAAGAGAACAAAGTGTTTGTTGCTCGGAACGGGGTCTTCCTTGAGAAAGAGTTTCTCGGGCGGGAAGCCAGTGGGAGGCAGGTGCAACTCGAAGAAGTTCGAGAACCACATGGGGACAACTCGGCTGGTGATGTGATCATACCGAAGTCTGTCAGGGAACCCGAATTGGAAGCAGCACCGGAACCACTGAGGTCGGAAAGATTTCGCAAAGTGCGCGATGTGTTGTTGCTGGAAAGCGACGAGCCGGCTACGTATGCGGAAGCGAGGCATGGCTAGAGGCCATGAGATCCGAGTTAAAGTCCATGGATGAGAATCAAGTCTGGGACTTGGTTGATCTACCGCCTGGCATAACAGCCATTGGTTGCAAATGGGTCTTTAAGAGGAAAACCGATGTGGATGAAAATGTTCAGATCCACAAAGCTCGGCTTGTCGCTAAAGGTTATGGACAAGTTCAAGGAATTGACTATGACGAGACCTACTCACCGGTAGCGATGCTGAAGTCGGTGAGGATTGTACTAGCTATAGCTGCATATTTCGATTATGAGATATGGCAGATGGATGTCAAAACGGCTTTCCTTCACGGAAATTTATCTGAGGACGTGTATATGATACAGCCCGAGGGTTTTGTTGATCCAACTAGCGCTAGTAAAGTATGCAAGCTCAAGAGATCCATTTATGGGTTGAGGCAAGCATCTCGGAGCTGGAATATTCGTTTTGATGAGGTCGTCACTGGTCTCGGTTTCATCAAAAGCAAAGAGGATGCTTGTTTATACAAGCAGTTGAGTGGGAGCTCGGTAGTGTTTTTGATCCTATATGTGGATGACATATTGCTGATCGGAAATGATGTTTCGATGCTGAACTTGGTCAAGGAATCATTGATTGGAAAGTTTTCGATGATGGACCTCGGTGAAGCAGTTTACATATTGGGCATTAAGATCTATAGAGATAGATCAAGGAGGTTGCTCGGCTTAAGCCAGAGCACGTACATAGACAAAGTGTTGAAATGGTTCAACATGAGTGAGGCCAAGAAGGGGTTCTTGCCTGTCTCACATGATATAAGGCTAAGCGAGACTCAGAGTCCTTCGACATCTGATGAGCGAAGCAAGATGAGTCGGATTCCGTATGCCTCGGCAATCGGATCGATCATGTATGCCATGATATGTACACGGCCCGATGTTGCTTTTGCAATAAGCTTAACAAGCAGATACCAGGCCAACCCAGGTGAAAGTCACTGGGCAGTGGTAAAGACTATTCTGAAGTACCTGAAAAGGACTAAAGAGATGTTCCTAGTTTATGGAGGTGAGGAGGAGCTCTGCGTAAAGGGTTACGCCGATGCTAGTTTCCAAACCGACAGAGATGACTGTTGATTACAGTCCGGATTCGTGTACGTCATGAACGGAGGAGCAGTGAGCTGGATGAGTTCCAAGAAATATACGGTGACTGATTCTACCACAGAAGCCGAATACATTGTGACTTGTGAAGCGGCAAAGGAAGGTGTTTGGATCCAGAACTTTCTGGATGATCTTGGTGTTTTCCCAGCCTCGGTAAAACCGTTGGACCTTTATTGTGATAATTCTGGTGCCATCGCACAGGCCAAGGAGCCGAGGAATCACCACAAGACCAGACACATAGATCGGAAATATCACCTAATACGAAAGATCGTAAAGAGTGGTGATGTAGAGTTATGCAAAATTCACACGGATGCAAATGTTGCAGATCCGTTGACTAAGCCGCTTCCACAACCCAAGCATGAGGGGCACGTTAGAGCTATGGACATACGATGTCTATTTGATTGACTCTAGTGCAAGTGGGAGACTGTTGGAGATATGCCCTAGAGGCAATCATGTATGATCATATTTCCTATGTGTTTACGAATAAAGATAGTCCTTGGACATTATCAATGATGTGTATCAGCAAGTACGTGACTTGTTTGTGGGACTATGCATTGTATGATGATTGTCCTAAAAGGTCCCTAGTCGAAATGGTTGTGTGGACGCGCAACTAACTAGACTAGCATATGACACGGTAGATGGCTCGGTCTCACTAGCCATGGAGCATTGGATGCTAACCGGATAATATGGACTCGGAAAGATCTGGTCGGATTCGACATAGTCGGATCCGGGTCCAGATAAGGTCCGAGTCGGACAGACCCAACTATGAGACGCAGCGATATGTCACCTGTGAGTCTCTAGTACAACATACGTTCTATGTCCTAAGACCTGAGCTGACGCATGTACTCGGGATGGTGACAGACCTGCTTTGGGCCAACCAAATGCTACTCCGTAACTGGGTAGTTATAAAGGTAGGTTTCGGGCTTGTCTAGACCCATGCTGCGAGACATGGTCGAGCAAGATGGGATTTGCCCCTCCGATCTGGAGAGATATACTCTGGGCATCTCGTGTGATCCGACCAAGATAAGCATGGCCATGCGACAAGGATTATGAGATAATCCAGTTTGTGGTCGGCATCACTGGAACGAGAAAGAGGTCGGGCTAGCACAAGGATGACAGACTCGCCTTGAGCCTGACAAGATATATCGTGTGGCAAAGGGAACAAAAGTGTGACATGTTGTACAGGTTCGCCAACCGGCGTCATTGTCTACTCGGTGGTCGGCACGCCTTGCTAGAGGCCGCTACCAACCGAGCAGGTCGGAGGTGATCCGAACTGCGACCGAGTCGACTTGAACCTAAGGGGTCGCGCGCTTAAGGGAAGGAACCTGTGAGGCTGAGTCCGACTCCACGAGTCAGATGTGATCTTACTCGGACTCGGATCCAGGCCGAACAGACTTTGGGCTTTAGGATCCGTGCGAGGCCCAAGTGTTGAGCCTGCGACGGATGCCTATATATAGTGGAGGCGCAACACACTCATTTGGTTGATCGCTTCGGCGCCGTCATTAGGGCTTTGCATGTGTTGCAACTTGCCACCTCCACTCACCACCGACTGTGTGATCGGACCTAGCAGTCCGCCACACGGTGTTCCTCCTGCACGCGTGGATACCGTTAGAGGCGGTGCACTTGCGCCGCTCTGGCGAACCTGTATGTGGGATCCGACGACCGGCTGTTCGAGGGAGATCGCACGAGGAGGAGACGAACGCCGCGGACGCGCTGCCCCAACTCTACTTCTGCTGCACGGCACTGCGCGTCTAGTGGTAACGATCCGTGATCCATCTCTCGCAGCATGTTCTTGGATGTTCTGCGGGTAGGAAATTTTAATTTGCAGTCGACGCTCCCTACCGTAGATCCCTACAGGCCATAGGTTCACTAGTGGCATCTCTCTCGAAAACATAGCAATGGTGTCGTAGGCAAATTACAGTTGGGCAATTGACAAAATTGAGCATATATAGTTATAATTGTGATCATTCATGGCATAATCTCACATAGGCATTACGCCCGTCACAAGTAGACTGTTAATCCAACTGCATCTACTACCATTACTCCACCCCAAGACCTCTATCCAACATGCATCTCAAAGTATTAAGTTCATGATAAACAGTCATCATAACTATGCACTTTTCTATCCAACAATAATTTGTCTACCCACCATACTATTCTCATGAGAAAGATGCCTCTAGTGAACGCTATGGCCCACGGGTCCATTCACTTTATATTTACTAAAACCCTAAAAATACTTGCTGCAATTTATTTACTTTTATTTTCCTTTTTATTATCTATCTACCGCTATCAGATTTAATCCTTGCAATTAACGAGTACAAGGGGATTGACAAGCCTCTTGCCCGCGTTGGGTGCAAGTATTTGCTTTGTGTGTGTGCAGGTACTACTTACAGGTTTTGTGTGGTATCTTCTACTGGTTCGATAAACCTTGGTTCTTAACTAAGGGAATTACTATCTGCTACTATACTACATCACCCTTCCTCTTTGGGGAAATCCCAACAACTATCACAAGTAGCATAGGCCAGTAGAATCCTTAACGGAAAGCCTTGCCTAAAAATGCCCGCGACCCGATGTGGGTCCCACACACACCTTCATGAAATATCTTGCATAAGAGCCTTCCCTTGTTCCTTGGGTATGCATAGAAGTTTCACTCCATTTGGATGCCTTAGATAGAGGTTTCCATCTATGAAGACGTACATGCTGGCTTGACGAGCTACCCTTTCAGCATCTTCTTGATTCTCAGGTAACTCATCTTCTCGGAGATAGTGAGCGATCTTTGCTGCCCAGTCTGGGACATGTGTCTCGGCGTCACACACAACAATGTTGGCTGAAGTTGCATCCGGGAACGTCAGGAGGCATCTCACCCGGGAAGGATTCCTTCCCAGTTGTGATCTTAGGCTTCTTGCTTTTGCGAATAGAGGGAAGCACGAATGGTTGAGTGAGTCTTTGGATGAAGATACCTGGTCCCACAGGTCCCTTTCGAGATGGCAGCTTTGATAGTTCATCTGCGGCAAAGTTTTTAGTACGAGGTATGTGCTCCATGAGCAGACCATCAAAGTGGCTTTCCATTTTCCTCACTTCAACCACGTATGCTTCCATCTGTGGGCATTGATAATCCTTGTTGACTTGCCTTACGATCAATTGCGAGTCACCCCTCACTACTAACTTCTTGATTCCTAGTCCAACTGCTACTCGTAATCCGGCAAGCAAACCTTCATACTCTGCAGTATTGTTGGTTTCCCTGGGGCCAGTATAGATAACGTACTTGAGATGTTCACCAGTCGGGGAGACTAGCTATCACGACCCGGTCCCGAGATGGGCCCCAAATCTCTGTGCTTTCTGTGCCAGTCCCTGGATCAATAGTTGACACGCACAGTCGATGATGAAATACCATAAATTCACCACATGTCATAGTATTACATCGCGGATCCAGTGCTCTACAATACGCACCTGCTCAGCTCATGGGCTGGCTTAGTATACAATCATGCACGGAGATAACATTCTAGTCTTGTGGCGTCCATCCACTCACAAGCAAGAGTTGAGTATAGCGTTGTAACTCTACTTCGTACCTTTCCTTCGATACGGTAAACCTGCACATGATACGTTGCAGCCACAAGGGTCAATACATTGAATGTATTGACAAGCTTCACCAGGATTGGCTTGTTGGAAAAATAACATGCAATTTGGTGTGGCTGGGTTTCCTTTTTGCGCGAAATGGTTTTCACTACCTTTGTATAGTGGTTGATGTCTACTACGCAACTTTTATTCTTGTAGGCGTTGTTGGGCCTCCAAGTGCAGAGTTTTGCAGGACAGTAGCAAATTTCCCTCAAGTGGATGACCTAAGGTTTATCAATCCATGCGAGGCGTAGGATGAAAATGGTCTCTCTCAAACAACCCTGCAATCACATAAAGGAAATCTCTTGTGTCCCCAACACACCCAATACAATGGTAAATTGTATAGGTGCACTAGTTCGGCGAAGAGATGGTGATACAAGTGTAGTATGGATAGTAGATATAGGTTTTTGTAATCTGAAAATAAAACAACAGCAAGGTAGCAAGTAACAAAAGTGGGCACAAATGGTATTGCAATGCTTGAAAACAAGGCCTAGGGTTCATACTTTCACTAGTGCAATCTCTCAACAATGCTAACATAATTGAATCATATAACAATCCCTCAACGTGCGATAAAGAATCACTCCAAAGTTCCTATTAGCGGAGAACATAAGATGAAATTGTTGTAGGGTACGAAAACACCTCAAAGTTATCCTTTCCGATCGGTCTATTGAGCCATCCCTATAAGCGTCACAAACAGCCCTAGAGTTCATACTAAAATAACACCATATGATACGCATCAACCAACTCTAATGTCACCTAGATACTCCAATGTCACCACAAGTATCCATGAGTTGATTATTCGATATGCACCAAACAACTTCAGATTCATAATATTCAATCCACTCAAAGAACTTCAAAGAGTACCCCAAAGTTTCTATCGGAAAAAACAAGATGAAAACGTGTATCAAACCCTATGCATAGATTACCCCAATGTCACCTCGGGAATCCGCAAGTTGATTACCAAAACATACATCAAGTGACTCAATAGAATACCCCATTGTCACCACAGGTATCCACATGCAAGACATACATCAAGTGTTCTCAAATCTGAAATATGCAATCCGACAATAACGAAACCTCAAAGGGAAAGACTCAATTCATCACAAGAAGATAGAGAGGGAAGAAACACCATATGATCCAACTATATTAACAAAGCTTGCGGTACATCAAGATCATGCCAAATCAAGAACACGAGAGAGAGAGAGATCAAACACATAGCTACTAGTACATGCCCTCAGCCCCGAGGGTGAACTACTCCCTCCTCGTCATGGAGACCGCTGGGATGATGAAGATGGCCTCCGGTGATGATTCCCCCCTCCGGCAAGGTGCCGGAACAGGGCTCTAGATGGCATTTCTTCTGTATAGAGGCTTGTGGCTGTGGTGTCGAAATTGTAGGTTTATTTCTGGGGGTTTCTCTTTTTATCGGATTTTTCAGCGTTGGAATCACGTGGAAAGGAGTTACGAGGGCCCCACAAGGCAACATCACACGACCCCCCCTAGGGCGCGCCGTGTTGCCTTGTGGCCTCCTCGTGGCTCTTCTGGTCCTTCCACGAAGTTTCGGGGGTCTCTTTTGGTCCCAAAAAAATCGTCAAAAAGTTTTGTCCAATTCCGAGAATTTTTATTTTCGCACAAAAAACAACACCACGGTAGTTCTGCTGAAAACAGCGTTAGTCTGGGTTAGTTCTAATCAAATCATACCAAAACCATATAAAATTGTTATAAACATGGCATGAATACTTCATAAATTATAGATACGTTGGAGATGTATCAGCATCCCCATGCTTAATTCCTGCTCGTTCTCGAGTAGGTAAATGATAAAAGAAATAATTTATGAAGTGTGAATGCTAGAATAGATCATAAGTTTGATCAATGATAATTTCAATCACTTTTTCTAGCATCATAACAGCAACTCTTTCTCATAAAACTCATCATGATAAAGTACAAATCAATTCACATGTTATGGTTTAAACAATACATTTTCTTGAAACTTAACAAGCTATGTTCTTAGTCACCAAACAATTTCAATGCATCTCATTTTCAACAAAGTCTAAGTAAGAGCTCCACATACTCAATTATCATATAGTCTTCTATGATTGCTAATACTCAAAGCATATTTTTAGAACAAATAGCATCCATCAAACACAGAGAAAGATAGGGGCTTGATGTTTCGCCTCCCAACTCATTTATCATAGAGATAATTGTCAACAATAATAAATCATGATCAAATATATTTGAATGGCTATATGTGCCTGGATCTATCCCCACCACATGATGCTTGCCAACTATAGAATAGGTTGGAATAAGAAGTTGACTCAACAAAAATAAATAACATGAAAGTAAATAGCATAAAAGTAAATAGAATGCCCCTTCGCAGAGGGAAGCAGGGATTTGTAGAGGTGCCAGAGCTCGAAGCTTAAATCAGAGATGAATACATTTTGAGAGGTGTATTTTTCTTGTCAACGCCACGACCAAGGATTCTCAATATCTTCCATGCTAAACACATTATAGGCGGTTCCCAAGCGGAAAGGTAAAGTTTACTCCCCCTCAACCATTCAAACACAAACCATGGCTAGCCAAATCCTCGGGTGCCCTCCATACAATCAACTTTCCGGGGGAGTTTTTTTAATTATATATCTTTGTTTTGCGGGATTGGGCATCCCAATTACCACCCTCTCTCGTGCAATGACAAGTGAATAAACACCCATCATGAGAATAACCCACTTAACATGGAAGATATTGACCACCCCCTGCCTCTTCATGAGCGGTACGGGCACACAAAACAGAAGCTTATTTGAATGATTAGAGGTGGCACATGCAAATTGACTTGGAACGGCAGAGTAATACCGTATATAGGTAGGTATGGTGGACACTCATGGAAGAAACTTGGCTCAAGGATTTTGGATGCACAAGCAGTATTCCCGCTTAGTACAGAAATTTTGGCTAGCAAAAGATTCTAAACAAGCACCACATGTTGAAGGATCCATAACAATATAACTTCTATGCAAATATACCCAAACATAACTCATTACGTTGTATTGTCCAACTTCAACTAATTTGCTCAAGTTTGAAAATAATTAATGGGTATTCACAATCATAAAAGATGTCCAAGACAATATATTTGTATGTGATATTTCTCTTCCATATACTAATTATTCATGAATTGCTTGTATGACCAATATTGTGATTGTCAAATTTCAATAGATTTTACTTTGAAACCCAATGTGAAATATTACTAAGCATATGGAACATGGATAATTTCAGATTTATGATATTCAATTCATTCAAACATTTACTCAAAGGATATAAGTGAAGCACAAGAATGAATGACAAACTACTCCAAAAGATATAAGTGAAGATCAACGAGTAGTCAAACAATTAAGTAGCTATGTGAAGACTCTCTCTCAATAAATATTTCATATCTGATAATTTTATTAAAACAGCAAACAAAATGAAAAGAACAGGACACTCCAAGAATAGCACATATCATGTGAACAAGTAAAAACTTAGGCTAACCGATAGGTGTTGATGAAGAAAGGTGGGATGCCTACCGGGGCATCCCCAAGCTTAGTTGCTTGAGACTTCTTGAAATGTTAACTTGGGGAGCCTTGGGCATCCCCAAGCTTGAGCTCTTGTGTCTCCTTAATTCCTCTCATATCATGGTTTCCCTAAATCTTAAAAACTTCATCCACACAAAACTCAACAAGAACTCGTGAGATAAGTTAGTATAAATCAACTCAAAACCTTAACATTCTCTACTGTTGAAAATCACAAAAATTATAATTAAACATTGCATACTAAATTCCTCTTCATATTTAATACTCCTATCCACAAATAGAAACATTAAACTAGCAAACATATGCAAACAATGCAACTATAACAGCAATCTGCCAAAACAGAATACTCTGTATTCAGGAAATAAGAATTCATACTTCCGTAACTCCAAAAATTCTGAAAAATTACCACGTGACAGATAACTCATGCATTATTATTATGTAAAAATTTCAGATTTTTATCATGTTCTTATAATTCACAAATATTCAGGACATAACAGAAAACTTTCTATTTTTAAACAGCAACACATAAACTCGCAAACTGAGCATGGTAAAGGCTATAATTGACATTTTATTGAACTAAAATATACAAATCATGATTATTATTAACAGAAAGCAAATATCAACAAAAAAATGACTCTCCAAGCAAAACTCATATTATGTGACGAATAAAAATATAGCTCCAAGTGAGGTTACCGGTAATGTTGAAGACGAAAGAGGGGATGCCTTCCGGGGCATCCCAAAGCTTAGACGCTTGAGTATTCCTTGAATAATACCTTGGGGTGCCTTGGGCATCCCCAAGCTTAGGGTCTTTCCACTCCTTATTCTCCTCATATCGATATCTCACCCAAAACTTGAAAACTTCAATCACATAAAACTTAACGGAACTCCGTGAGATAGGTTAGTTTGAAAAAAAATCATTCACTTTGGTACTGTCAAGACAAGATTCATAATTGTTCTCACATAATAACTACTGTATTATATCATTTCCACAATTTATATTACTCAATATAAGCCATGGAAACACTAAAACAAGCAAACTATGCAATAAAAACAGAATCTGTCAAAAACAGAACAGCATGTAGTGAGCGAATTAAAAAGCATACTTCTGTACCTCCAAAAATTCTGAAAAATTAGGACAACGTAAAACATTTGTAACCCAATACTGTGTAAAAAATTTAAAATTTTCTCACGCTCCAGTATAGATTAGAAATTCCAGCACTGAACGCAAAAGTTTCTATTTTTGCACAGAATCAAATCAACAAGTATCCACACTATGCCAAAGGCTTTACTTGGCACATTATTGAAAGAAAACATATAAAACATGACTACTACAGTAGCTTAATCATGTGGACACACACAAAAACAGTAGGGGTAAATATTGAGTTGTCTCCCAACAAGCGCTTTTCTTTAATGCCTTTTAGCTAGGCATGATGATTTTAATGATGCTCACATAAAAGGTAAGAATTGAAACACAATGTGAGCATCATGAAACAAATGGCAAGAACATTTAAGCCTAACCCACTTCCTATGCATAGGGATTTTGTGAGCAAATAATTTATGTGAGCAAGAATCAACTAGCATAGGAAGGCAAAACAAGTATAACTTCAAAACTTTCAACACAAAGAGAGGAAACTTGATATTATTGAAATATATATAAGCATATCTTCCCCTCTCATAATAATTTCCAGTAGCATCATGAATAAATTCAACAATATAGCTATCACATAAAGCATTCTTTTCACGATCCACAAGCATAGAACTTTTACTACTCTCCACATAAGCAATTTTCTTCTCATTCATAATAGTGGGATTAAACTCAACAAAATAACTATCATGAGATACTTGATTGACATAATCGAATTGAAAATTAAAATCATGATGACAAGTTTCATGCTTATCATTTTTCTTTGTAGCATACATGTCATCACCATAATCATCATAGATAGCAACTTTGTTATCATAGTCAATTAAAACCTCTTCCAAAATAGTGGATTCATCATTAAATAAAGTCATGACCTCTCCAAATCCACTTTCATAATTATTATAATAAGATTCAACACCCTCCAAAATAGTGGGATCACTAGTACCTAGAGTTGACACTCTTCCAAACCCACTTTCATCAATATAATCATCATAAATAGGAGGCATGCTATCATCATAATAAATTTGCTCATCAAAACATGGGGGACTAAAAATATCATCTTCATCAAACAGAGCATCCCCAAGCTTGTAGCTTTGCATATAATTAGCATCATGGATATTCATAGAAAGCATACTAACAACATGGCAATCATGCTCATCATTCAAAGGACTCACATTAAACATTTTATTAAATTCTTTCTCTAATAATTGAGCACAATTATCGAAATCCTTATTTTCAAGAAAGACATTATAAAGATAAAGCATTCGAGGCAACCTCAATTCCAGTTTATTAGTTTTCTTTTATAAACCAAACTAGTGATAAAACAAGAAACTAAAAGATTCGATTGCAAGATCTAAAGATATACCTTCAAGCACTCACCTCCCCGGCAACGGCGCCAGAAAAGAGCTTGATGTCTACTACGCAACTTTTATTCTTCTAGACGTTGTTGGGCCTCCAAGTGCAGAGTTTTGTAGGACAGTAGCAAATTTCCCTCAAGTGGGTGACCTAAGGTTTATCAATCCGTGGGAGGCATAGGATGAAGATGGTCTCTCTCAAACAACCCTGCAATCAAATACAAGAAATCTCTTGTGTCCCCAACACACCCAATACAATGGTAAATTGTATAGGTGCACTAGTTCAGCGAAGAGATGGTGATACAAGTGTAGTATGGATACTAGATATCGTTTTTTGTAATCTGAAAATAAAAAAACAGCAAGGTAGCAAGTAACAAAAGTGAGCACAAACGGTATTGCAATGCTTGAAAACAAGGCCTAGGGTTCATACTTTCACTAGTGCAATCTCTCAATAATGCTAACATAATTGAATCATATAACAATCCCTCGACGTGCGATAAAGAATCACTCCAAAGTTCCTATTAGCGGAGAACATAAGATGAAATTGTTGTAGGGTACGAAACCACCTCAAAGTTATCCTTTCCGATCGGTCTATTGAGCCATCCCTATAAGTGTCACAAACAGCCCTAGAGTTCGTACTAAAATAACACCATATGATACGCATCAACGAACTCTAATGTCACCTAGACACTCCAATGTCACCACAAATATCCTTGAGTTGATTATTCGATATGCACCAAACAACTTCAGATTCATAATATTCAATCCACACAAAGAACTTCAAAGAGTACCCCAAAGTTTCTATCGGAGAAAAGAACATGAAAACGTGTATCAACCCCTATGCATAGATTACCCCAATGTCACCTCGGGAATCCGCAAGTTGATTACCAAAACATACATCAAGTGACCCAATAGAATACCCCATTGTCACCACGGGTATCCACATGCAAGACATACATCAAGTGTTCTCAAATCTGAAATATTCAATCCGACAGTAACGAAACCTCAAAGGGAAAGACTCAATTCATCACAAGAAGATAGAGAAGGAAGAAACACCATATGATACAACTATATTAACAAAGCTCGCGGTACATCAAGATCGTGCCAAATCAAGAACACGAGAGAGAGAGAAAGAGAGAGAGAGAGAGAGAGAGATCAAACACATAGCTACTAGTACATACCCTCAGCCCCGAGGGTGAACTACCCCATCCTTGTCATGGAGACCGCCGGGATGATGAAGATGGCCTCCGGTGATGATTCCCCCCTCCGGCAGGGTGCCGGAACAGGGCTCCAGATGGTATTTCTTCTGTACAGAGTCTTGCGGCGGCGGCGAAGTTCTAGGTTTATTTCTGGGGGTTTCTCTATTTATAGGATTTTTCAGTGTTGGAATCACGCGAAAAGGAGTTACGAGGGGCCCACAAGGCAACAACACACGACCCCCCCTAGGGCGCGCCGTGTTGCCTTGTGGCCTCCTCGTGGCGCTTCTGGTCCTTCCACGAAGCTTCGGGGGTCTCTTTTGGTCCAAAAAAAATCGTCAAAAAGTTTTGTCAAATTCCGAGAACTTTTATTTCTGCACAAAAAACAACACCAGGGTAGTTCTGCTGAAAACAGCGTCAGTCCGGGTTAGTTCTAATCAAAACATACCAAAACCATATAAAATTGTTATAAACATGGCATGAATACTTCATAAATTATAGATACGTTGGAGTCGTATCAGTGGTCCCCAAGCTTAATTCCTGCTCGTCCTCGAGTAGGTAAATGATAAAAGTAATAATTTATGAAGTGTGAATGCTAGAATAGATCGTAAGTTTGATCAATGATAATTTCAATCACTTTTTCTAGCATCATAACAGCAACTCTTTCTCATAAAACTCATCATGATAAAGTATCAATGAATTCACATGTTATGGTTTAAACAATACATTTTCTTGAAACTTAACAAGCTATGTTCTTAGTCACCAAACAATTTCAATGCATCTCATTTTCTACAAAGTCTAAGTAAGAGCTCTACATACTCAATTATCATATAGTCTTCTATGATTGCTAATACTCAAAGCATATTTTTAGAACAAATAGCATCCATCGAACAAATAGCACGATGAAAGGAGTTCAAACGGTGGACATCCAGGACCTAGACTTAGCCATTTCGAAGGTGGAAAAAGTCATTTTTCCAAAGTGCTCTAAATCAAGATCTAAAACCAGAAATGGATCGGCGTCGTTCATACGAATCTAACGAGCCCAAGAACGTCAAATTATGAGTTCGTATGAAGAAATTGCGACCGTTTTATTGAAGGGATGCAGGAGAAGAAATCAGCACAAAAGACAGCGTTCAAAACGACCGCGTGTGGTCGTTTGAGCGCCCGTTTGGACTCCAGACAACACCGAAAGTTGCCTATCGTGATGGGATTCTTCGTGGATTTCGTCCCTGTTTGTTCCCATGACTTCCTTAGCCTTCAAGGGGTGATTTGGGAGAGGATCGGGCTCATCTAGAGCCCTTGGATCAAAGGAGAGAAGCCACATCAAGGCAGGAGGCTATGAGGGAGCTCTTATATATTCACCTTCAACCCTAGTCGCCTACATGCACTTTCATCTCAGAAATTCGTCTCCACATCCAGCCGCCATCCACATCAAGAACACCATTGGGGCAACCAAGAGGGAGACCAGAAGGAACCGCCACCGGCGGGGCGCGGCCATGGGCCGCCGCCGCCGCGCCACTATCATCATCATCCGCCGCTGCGCCACCTCCATCATCATCATCACCACCCCTTCTTCCTCCCCCATCACGGTCTCCGTGATTGGTTGTAATAACTCTTGAACCCCCCTTATATGTGATGTTATTTGAGTAATTGTTGGCTATGGGTCCGTCAGTTAGTACGGGGTTATTTGATATGTGTTGTCTAATTATGCATGTTGCTTTGTGTTTCTTATTTACCTTCGGTAACCTAGAGATGGGAGATGTCCTATCCATTGGCGTAGTTGGAGACATCCAACTCACCAGGCCACACATGAAGTATATAGATGGTTGTGCAAACCGATTGACCTGCGATGTGACAGGTGCAGATATCTTGAGGGGAACACAATTATTCCATGGTTGTCCATAGAACCTAATGTCTTCTTCCGGTCCTCAAACCACGAGGACCTTAATGTCTTTGTGTTAGCCACCTCGGGTATGGGACACGAAGTATGATGAATGCGTTATCTCAACATCGCATCTTGAGAGATAATGTTATGTGAGGGACTGCCCACCAGAAGTAGACCACCGTATCCTATAGTGCAGGTACTGACTTAGTCACAACGTGACATAGTCGTAAAACCCTAACTCCATTCCACGTCGGTACCGAACGAGGCCGTACCTAGATGCCAGCAATCTCATCTAAAACATCACATACTTCTCTTAGTTTATTTCTTTCGCTTAGTTTAGTATTTATTTCCCGTTCTCTCTAGTTTAGTTTAATTCTTTGTTTTTACCTTTCCCTTGCAACTTACTTAAGTGAGTTGTTTCCAAACTCCGGTTTGGGTGTGAGCGTCGTTGTGCTAGTGACAACGCAGCTGCGGGGATTGTGGTGCCAACCTATTCGCTCCCTGTGGGATTGACAAACCTTACTTATCACAGAATTGCTACATAGCCATGTGCACTTGCAGGACATCAGTGTCTAGAATAATAACTTGGTCTGGCTTCCAATTCAATTTGGATTTTATTTAGGGTTCATCTTATTTGAATTCAAATTGAATTGAGTTTGAACTAACTTTTGATTTGAATTCAATTTAGATTTGAATTATTGAACTAGGTTTCAAGTTCAGCAATTTCATCACTGTCTAATGTTGGTTCATGAATTCACTTCCAAAGTATTTCATTTAATTTGGATCAATTAAGTGACTCCTAGGTTTCCTTTTGTCTTAACTAAATTCAAATTACATTTGAATTTTCTCTAAAGTCAAATACAAATCCAATATAATTACTAAGGTTTATTCATTGAATTTCAAGTTTAAACTAAAGTCAAGTTTAAATCCAAATCATTTCCTAAGTGCAAATAGTTTTCAAACTTCATTTAAGTTTGAACTAAATTTAATTTAAGTTTAATTGCCTAAAGTCAATTATCACCCCAAAATATGTACTAGGTTCAATTTGGTTCAATAAGTCAAATTGCAAAATTTTATTTGAATCAAACCTAGGGTTTCAAGGTTATAACCAAATTAGTTTTGAATTAAATTCAAATTAGTTAAATTCCCTAAATTCAAATAATAATCCCAAAATATTTACTAAAGTTCACTTTTGGGTTTCTGAACTTAGTTGCAAGATTTTTATCCTAATAAACACTTTTATTCCAAAGTTAAACTAAATTTAGGTTTAAATATTGTTTGGATTCTAGCCACTGTTAAACTATATTCAATTTAAATTTAAATCATTTAAAAAAAATTGGTCTACAGTAGCTAAGTTGAAACTACATTTCACTAGATTCATTTTGCCAAAAGAATCAATTTATTTGGATTTATAATTTGCAAGTTATGCCCTATTTAAATTAAAATTTATTCTGTTTGAAATCAAATTTTAAACTATTCAATTTCCAAATTTTATTTGTCTAGGTGAAAGTGCATTTCATAAGGATCATTTTGCAAAAAGTTTCACTCAATGGATATTCAGATTAAAAGTTGTGATGGTTTGAAGTTCCAGGGGGTTTCTGCAAAAGTGCCATTTAATTGAATTAAATAGAAATTCAAGTGGATAATGTTTTGGATAAGGTTGTGACATGGCAGGCTGTGATTGACCGATACCAATTCGGTTTAAGTGTGTGTGTGTGTGTGTGAGATGCGTTGGACCTGGATCTAACGGCTGAAAATAGATCTAGGGGTTAGGGCTTTGGAGTTCGCCGAAAATGTCGAAGATGACGGCGCATGGCTCGGACGTTAACGGAGACAGCGTTCCAGAGGGTCTTCGGGTGGCGGAGGGCAATGTTGGGCGCGGCACATCATGGCAAGGTCGAAGGTGGCCTTGGACACGCTGGGGACGACAGAGGCGAGCAGGGCGAGGTTACCGAAGTTACGGAGCACCGGCGGGGCTTCGGGTGAATCTCCTATGCTCGAAAACGTGCATGTTTGGACGCATACATTGGTCAGTGAGATGCACGGGGTCGAGGCAACACGATGGACAAGGTCTCGGGGTCTGAGGCTTACGGAGCTCACAGGAGACGACGACAGGTCGGTGACGAGGTTCGATCGTCGATGAAATCGAGGTTGCAGGGGGCTTCGGGTGCAACGAAGATGTCTAGGAGGTGCGCCGTGGCTCGGGGCGTGCGGTGGTGGCAGTGGTTGGTCGAGAGGGGCTCGGGGTTTGATTATGTCATGCTATTATATTATCAATCTTGGATGCTTTATATGCATTTTTATGCTATTTTATATCATTTTTTTAGACTAATCCTATTAACTCAGTGCCCAGTGCCAGTTCCTGTTTTTTGCTTGTTTTTGGCTTTTCAGAAAATCAATATCAAACGAAGTCCAAATGGAATAAAATCTTTAAAATGATTTTTTCTGGACCAGAAGGGACCCTAGAAGGTTCGGGAGGAGGCCAGAAGAGATACGAGAGAGCCACAAGCTCACAGGGAGCGCCCCAGGGGGTAGGCGCGCCCCTGAGCTTGTGGGCCCCACGCAGCTTCGTTTGACATAATTCCAAGCCTATAAATTCACATATATTCCCAAACCAATAGAGAGCCACCCGAAATAACTTTTTCGCCGCCGCAAGCTTCTGTTCTTCCGTGATCCCATCTGGAGGCCTTTTTGGTAATCTGCCAGAGGGGGAATCGACCACGGAGGGCTTCTACATCAACCTTGCTGCCCTTCCGATGATGTGTGAGTAGTTCACCACAGACCTACGGGTCCATAGCTAGTACCTAGATGGCTTCTTCTCTCTCTTTGCTCTTCAATACAATGTTCTCCTCGATCTTCTTGGAGTTCTATCCGATGTAATCTTCTTTTGTGGTGTGTTTGTTGGGATCCGATGAATTGTGGGTTTATGATCAGATTATTCATTGGAAGTAATTTAGTCTTTTTGAACTTTATTATGCATGATTATTATAGCTTTGTATTTCTCTCCGATCTATCCGTTTGGTTTGGCCAACTAGATTGATTTATCTTCAGTGGGAGAGGTGCTTTGTAGTGGGTTCAATCTTGCGGTGTCCTCACCTAGTGATAGAAGGGGACGAGGCACATATTGTATTATTGCTACTAAGGATACAACGATGTGGTTTATTCATATTGATTGGGTTTACTTTGTCTACATCATGTCATCTTGCTTAAAGCATTACTCTGTTTGTCATGAACTTAATACCATAGATGCATGCTGGATAGCGGTCGATTGGTGGAGTAATAGTAGTAGATGCAGGCATGAGTCGGTCTACTTGTCACGGACGTGATGCCTATATACATGATCATTGCCATGAATACGTCATAACCATGCGCTTTTCTATCAATTGCCCAACAGTAATTTGTTCACCCACCGTACGCTATGTGTTCGAGAGAGAAGCCTCTAGTGAAAACCCTGGCCCCTGGGTCTACACATATCCTATATACCTAAGAGATTCATCCCCACCATCTTATTTATCTTGACATGCAACATATCCACATCATCAAGTAGGTCCACCAAATAATTGATCCCCAACTCACCATGCAACCATGCATGCCCCACTAAATATAGTTATTTCAACATGCAACTTTGCCAACTTACCATGTCATTATGCATGGAAAAACTCACATTAACATACACCATGCGTGCTTCTCATATTCAATAAATATTCTACAAATATATAATAATGAATTGTATGTACTTTCGTTCTGTTCTCATATTGCTAATACAAAAATTAAAGTTTCATACTGCCAAATCTTATAGAAATAACTGCATCCAATTCCCGCAGCAACGCACGGGGTATCACCTTGCTGCAATTTATTTACTTTTATTTTGTTTTGCAATTTATCTATCTACCTATACAAGATTTGATCCTTGCAAGTAACGAGTTCAAGGGGATTGACAACCCTCTTGTCCGCGTTGGGTGCAAGTATTTGCTTTTGTGTGTGCAGGTGTTGTTCACTAGGATTTGCGTGATTCTCCTTTTGGTTTGATAAACCTTGGTTCTCACCGAGGGAAATACTTATCTCTACTATACTGCTTCACCCGTCCTCTTCGGGGAAAATCCCAACGCAGCTCACAAGTAGTAGAAAGAATTTCTGGCACCGTTGCCGGGGAGACATCATCAAATCACTACAAGTACCTTCTCTCAAACTATCATCTACTTGCTCTACTTTTTATTTGCCTCTCTTTTTCATCTCCCTCGACTTCTCAAAAAAATCAAAAATACCAAAAATATTTTGTGTGCTTTCTTTGCTTGTGCTGCCATGTGCCTTCTATTTGCTTGCATCTTCGCTTGCTAAAAATTATTGATATGGATCCTCATCCACTTGCTAATCTTTCAAACAATCCAATTATTATGAACCAATTGCTAGTGAGTTGAGTGCACTTGATTATCTTTATGAAGTTTTGCTTGAAATCGTGAATCTGAAAATTGTGATGAAGTGTTAAAACAAGAAATTTATAAAGTGATTCATGATAGCTCCTTGAATAAAAAGCATGATTGCAATGATGTTATTATAAATTCTATTAATGTCAATTGTGCTAATGATATGCAAAGCTACAAGCTTGGGGATGGTAATTTTATTATGTCCACTACTTATTGCAATGATCATGATTGGGGTGATAATGCTTCTTATGATCTTGAAAATTTATTTAAGCCTCATGATGAATATGTTATTGATAATAATGTTTATAATAATATTAAAAGTGGGTTTGGAAGAGTGTCAACTTTAGGTAATAATGATCCCACTACTTTAGAGAATTATCAATCTTATGAATTTTATGATAAAAGTGGGTTTGGAGAGGTCATGACTTTAGTTGATGTTAATCCCATTATCTTGGAAGATTATAAAACTTTTATGCATGTGGATCATAAAGGGAATGTTTTACATGATAGTTATATTGTTGAGTTTGATTATGATCCTACATGTAATTATTATGAGAGAGGCAAATATGTTTATAGAAATTTTCATGTTACTCAATTACCTCTCTGGATGTTGAAATTATTAATGCTTCATTCTTCCTATTTGCATATGCTAGACATTGCTTGGTTTGATAATTTTTTTAATTATAAAATGCCTATGCAAAGGAAGTATGTTAGACTTAAATGAGTTTGTGACATGTTATATGATGCTCCCTTTGTGATTCATTTTTTGTCTTTTATGTGAGCATCATTGAAATCTCAAAGCCTATCTTAATGGCTATAAAGGAAGAGCTTGTTGGGAGACAACCCAATATTTTCTGTTTTGGTGTGATCACATAATTATTTCTAATGTAATGATTGTGTTTTTATCTTTTAATTAGTGTTTGTGCCAAGTAATTCCTTTGGGATGATTTGAATGATAGTATAATTGATGCTGTTTGAAAACAGAAAGTTTTGTGCCCAGTAGTTGATTTTTACTTTATCACTGGAACATCAGAAAAATCTGAAATTTTTACACAGTATTGGAATAAAAAAAAATTACGTTTTCAGAATTTTTCAGAATTTTTGGATGTAGAAAAGTATGGATAAATATTCTGTCATTACATACTGTTCTGTTTTAGACAGATTCTGTTTTTATTGCATAGTTTACTTGTTTTAATGAAACTATGGATTATATCGGGGGGTATAAGTCATGAAAGAGTTAGAATACAGTAGGTATTATGAAAGAACAATTATTAATGAGTTTATAACAGTACCTAAAGTTTATGATATGTTTATTATACTAACGGATCTTACGAAGTTTCTGTTGAGTTTTGTGTGCTGAAGGTTTCAAGTTTTGGGTGAGATTACGATGGATGAAGGAATAAGGAGCGGCAAGACCCTAAGCTTGGGGATGCCCAAGGCATCCCAAGGTAATATTAAAGGAAGACCCAAGCATCTAAGCTTGGGGATGCCTCGGATGGCATCCCCTCTTTCGTCTACAATCTATCGGTAACTTACTTGGAGCTACATTTTTATTCATCACATGATATGAGTTTTACTTGGAGCATCTTGTGCCATAGTTTTCTTTTCGTTGTTTGCTTTTTAGTTTGCCACAATCATTTTTTGCTGGACACACCTTTTTGAGAGGGACACACATTTATCATGATTTGTTAGAATACTCTGTGCTTCACTTATATCTTTTGAGCTAGGCAGTGGCTCTAGTGCTTCACTTATATCTTTTAGAGCACGGTGGTGGCTATGTTTTGTAGAAATAATTGCACTCTCATGCTTCACTTAAATCTTTTTGAGAGTCTAATAAATAGTAATGGTAATTTGCACGTGTTATAAGACTAGTCCAAAAAGGATAGGTATTCAAGGGGGATATAATAAAAACTTTCATGTAGATCACTAAATATGAAATGCATGGTTTAATAATATTGATGTTGTAATATGAAAGGATATTAGTTCATGATCATTGGTTAGTATAAATATCGGTATTAAAGCTTGTTATTAACTTCTCATCTAAGTGTTGGTCATGGCATGGTGGGGAGGTTTGACCATTTTTATGTCTGAAATGAAATCCTTGAGTGCTGTTATAATCGGGGGTGCGCGATGGTTAACTCCTACCAACCTCCTCCCTAGGGGCATGCGAGTAGTACTTTGCTTCTAGGGATAATAGGCTTTACAATAAGAATGACTAATGTGAGTCCATGGATTATACGTACTCCTACCTTTCCGCAATTTGCTAGCCTCTTCGGTACCGTGCATTGCCCTTTCTCACCTCGAGAGTTGGTGCAAACTTCGTCGGTGCATCCAAACCCCGTGATATGATACGCTCTATCACACATAAGCCTCCTTATATCTTCCTCAAAACAGCCACCATACCTACCTATTATGGCATTTCCATAGCCATTCCGAGATATATTGCATGCAACTTCCACCGTTCCGTCACATGACTTGTGTGTTCATCATCACATTGCTTTGCATGATCACATAGAGCTGACATGATATTTGTGGCATAGCCACCGGTCATCATTATCATACATGTTACGCTAGATCTTTGCACATCCTGGTACACTGCCAGAGGCATTCATATAGAGTCATATTGTTTTAGTTATCGAGTTGTAAGTAAATAAAAGTGTGATGATCATCATTATTAGAGCATTGTCCCAGTGAGGAAAGGATGATGGAGACCATGATTCCCCTACAAGTCGGGATGAGACTCCAGACGAAAAATAAAAAAATAAAAAGAAAAAAATGAGGCCAAAAAGAGACCAACAAAAAAATAAAAATAAAAATAAAAATGAGAGATAAAGAGAGAAGGGGCAATGTTACTATCCTTTTTCCACACTTGTGCTTCATAGTAGCACCATGTTCTTCATATAGAGAGTCTCCTATGTTGTCACTTTCATATAGTAGTTGGAATTTTTCATTGTAGAACTTGGCTTGTATATTCCGATGACGGGCTTCCTCAAATGCCCAAGGTCTTCATGAGCAAGCAAGTTGGATGCACACCCACTTAGTTTCTGTTGAGCTTTCATACACTTATAGCTCTTAGTGCATCCGTTGCATGGCAATCCCTACTCCTCGCATCGATATCAATTGAGGGACATCTACATAGTCCATTGATCCATCGAGTTGATGCGAGACTTTCTTCCTTTTCGACTTTCCTTATTGATCTCTACCACCGCATTCTATTCCACCTATAGTGCTATATCCATGGCTCATGCTCATGTATTGCGTGAAGTTGAAAATGCTGAAGCATGTTAGAAGTACGATCCAATTGCCTGGTTTAAAACCGGGGTGCTCATGATTTATATTTATGCAGTTAAGGCGGAGTCATGCCATGCTAACATGATAAAATGAGTGGGGATAACATTCGTTAAGGATCATATATTTTGAAAGTTTAATGATTATGCTTCTTATATTCATGGATATTATTATGTTGATGTTATTACTTCATCGTTTCTCAACATTTATACCGTAAAGAGATTACATGATAAACATTTTAGGTAGCATTCAACATCAAAAATTCTGTTTTTATCATTTACCTACTCGAGGACGAGCAGGAATTAAGCTTGGGGATGCTGATACGTCACCAATGTATCTATAATTTATGATTGTTTCATGCTATTATATTATCAATCTTGGATGCTTTATACGCATTTTTATGTTATTTTATATCATTTTTTGGAACTAACCCATTAACTCAGTGCCCAGTCCGAGTTCCTGTTTTTTGCTTGTTTTTGGCTTTTCAAAAAATCAATATCAAACGAAGTCCAAACGGAATAAAATCTTTAAAATGATTTTTTCTGGACCAGAAGGGTCCCTGGAAGGTTCGGGAGGAGGCCAGAAGAGATACGAGAGAGCCACAAGCTCACAGGGCGCGCCCGAGGGGGGTTGGCGCGCCCCCTGAGCTTGTGGGCCCCACGCAGCTCCGTTTGACCTAATTCAAAGCCTATAAATTAACATATATTCCCAAACCAATAGAGAGTCACCCGAAATAACTTTTCCACCGCCGCCAGCTTCTGTTCTTCCGCGATCCCATCTGGAGGCCTTTTCTGGTAATCTGCCGGAGGGGGAATCAATCACGGAGGGCTTCTACATCAACCTTGCTGCCCTTCCGATGATGTGTGAGTAGTTCGCTAGAGACATACGGGTCCATAGCTAGTACCTAGATGGCTTCTTCTCTCTCTTTGGTCTTCAATACAATGTTCTCCTCGATCTTCTTGGAGTTCTATCTGATGTAATCTTCTTTTGCGGTGTGTTTGTAGAGATCTGATGAATTGTGGGTTTATGATCAGATTATTCATTGGAAATAATTGAGTCTTTTCTGAACTTTATTTTGCATGATTGTTATAGCTTTGTATTTCTCTCCGATCTATCCGTTTGGTTTGGCCAACTAGATTGATTTATCTTCAGTGGGAGAGGTGCTTTGTAGTGGGTTTAATCTTGCGGTGTCCTCACCCAGTGACAGAAGGGGACGAGGCACGTATTGTATTGTTGCTACTAAGGATAAAACGATGGGGCTTATTCATGTTGATTGGGTTTACTTTGTCTACATCATGTCATCTTGCTTAAAGCGTTACTCTGTTTGTCATGAACTTAATACCATAGATGCATGCTGAATAGCGGTTGATTGGTGGAGTAATAGTAGTAGATGCTGGCAGGAGTTGGTCTACTTGTCACGGACGTGATGCCTATATACATGATCATTGCCATGAATACGTCATAACTATGCGCTTTTCTATCAATTGCCCAACAGTAATTTGTTCACCCACCGTACGCTATGTGTTCGAGAGAGAAGCCTCTAGTGAAAACTATGGCCCCCGGGTCTACTTTAAACATATTATAAAAACAAAAACACCCTAACCCATCAGAGTTAGGTATTTAGCACTGTAGCCACTATTTCACCTCATGTAATTACCATTTTGCCACTGTGGTGACCCCTTAGTCTATAAAAGGAGGCCCATGGCTACCTTTACAAAGGTCGACACTTTGCTCAATTACACTAAGTAGCTGCACTTCCCGCGCACCTTGCCGGCAAGCTGCGCTCTCATGTAACCTGAGCTCCCACATATAATCCACCAAAGCAGGAGTAGGGTTTTATGCCTCACGGCGGCCCGAACCTGGGTAAACCTTGTGTGCTTGCATTGCTGGGTCTACTCTTTGCATACATTGATTCCCATAGTTGAACCGCAAAGGGATCTTGTTGATCCCAAAGATTGTTGTACGCACGACAGATGGTCCTTCCTGTACCTGCTCTACAGATTGTCAATTGCTTGAATTTTTCAAGTATAGAACAACAGTCTCTCCACCAGAATGAACCTATTCTGGTAGGGAATTGAGGAGTATCACCACTGTTATAATATGTGTTCCATATCATTTGATCCCATGGGATATCCAACTTGTTGAAGAACTTGTACAGATATTTCATTAAAAGAGCTTTGTTCTGTGTTCTGAGGTCTAATTCTCCAAGTCCTCCAGCCTTTTTAGGTAGGCACACTTGTTCCCACTTGACTAAGTATTTCCCATTTTTATTAATTCCATTACCATACCAAAGGAATCCTCTGCTAGACTTTTCAAAGTGGTCCAGTATGCTAAATGGGACTCTGATGCAACACATGGCAAATATAGGTAGTGTAGATATGTGACGCCCCCGGCTCGACCGTGCAGCAATCATACACGCAAATGCGCATGATCAAGCCCAGGGACTCACGGGAAGATATCACAACACAACTCTAGACACAAAATAAAGTAATACAAGCTTTATATTACAAGCCAGGGGCCTCGAGGGCTCGAATATATAAGCTCGAGTTACACAAGAGTCAGCGAAAGCATCAGTATCTGAGTACAGACATAACTAAACAAGTTTGCCCTAAGAAGGCTGAGCAAAACAACGTCAACTAGATCGAAAAGGCGCAGGCCTCCTGCCTGGGAGCTTCCGAACTACTCCTGGTCGGCGGTCTCCACGTAGTAGTAGGCTCCGTCGGGGTAGTAGTAGTCATCGGCGGGATCAGCTGACTCCGGGGCTCCGTCATCTAATCGCAGCAATCTGGTAGGGGGAGAAAAAAAAGGTAGCAAAGCAACCGTGAGTACTCATCCAAAGTACTCGCAAGACTTACATAAGATCTATGCTAAGTATGCATCGGTATCAAAGGGAAGGGGCTGTATCTGTGGACTATACTGCAGAAATGCCAGAATAGAGGGGAAGGCCTAGCCTATCGAAGACTAGCATCTTGCAGCGTCTTGCAGCATTAGAAGAGTGCAGATTAGCATATTATAAAGTAATAAGTAAGTAGTAGCAACGCCCAGAGATCCTTCCTCGACTCCCTGCGAGAAAGCGATCCCGGAGCCAACATATTATTAATCACCACAAGTATCCAGTTCTAGTTGTAGTAGATCGGGATACAACTCCGAGTGTCCTGTTACCATCGACATGGCTATTCGAATAGATAACTTCCCTACAGGGGTGCACCAACTTACCCAACACGCTCGATTAACTCTAGCCGGACACACTTTTCCTGGTCATGCCCGGCCTCTGCTGATCAACACGCCGTAGTCCTACCTAGGCTCCGCAGAGAGGTCCCCGCCGGTCTACATCCTAAGTGCGAAGGGGTCATGGGCCAATCGTCCTAAGCACTCCGGGTCATTGTGTCGCGGCTCGGAGTCCCAGCCCACCACTATCCTGGATGGCACTTGCTCCAACCGGCTCACAATGCTGAACTGGACGTCTGATAGAGCTTTCGGGAGAATCGTATGACGTCGAGTGCCCATAACTTATCACGCGGTGACGATCAGTGCTCTTGTCACCCCATCTCGCGGACTTACGGCAAGGGCCAGGCCCATCCCTCTCTAGGGCGGTCTGCCTGCCCGGCCGTGCCGCGTAATTATCTCGCGGGTACCCTCCAGGTCAACCCGACTACACAAGAGACTGTGGGGAACTCATGTCCACCTCTACCGGGGTGATACCGCTTGTCCCTTCAGTCCCGTAGAAACAGTAAATGGGGAACAGGTAAAGGTAATAGTGTGTCCGTAACATCAAGGGGGAAATCCGAGGAATCACCCTCGATGGATTCCCACTCGATGTATCCGTCAAGGTGAACTTAGAGGAATCACCCTCGATGGGTTCACGCATGAGGGGCTGCACAACAAAGGCATCATCGGGGGTGGTGAAAGAGGAATCACCCTCGGTAACCCACAACCGACTAGCTACGCTACAGAGATATCATCAGGAGTGAGGTAGGAGGTATCACCCTCGGCACTCGATAGTAGCTCTGCAGAGTCGTACAACTAAGGGGGTTGTGCGGTGCTGTGTCGGTCTCTGCACATCGATCACGTTGATCGAAACATCCGGAAGCAAAGCATGGCAACACGGACAAGGGTGCGGGGCCACTGATGGATCACTAACCAACCTATACTAAGCATTTAGGATAGCAGGTAAGGTATCAACAGCAGTTACAAAAACAGGCTATGCATCAGAATAGGAGCTTTCGAACACAGTAGCAAAATCTAATGCAAGCACGAGAGAGAAAGAATGGGCGATATAGGAATGATCAAGGGGGTTTTGCTTGCCTGGAAGCTCTGCTGAGAGGGGCTGGACACCAGGGGCGTAGTCGTAATCGGGAGCAGCGTCAGTCTCAGAGTCTACCGGAGAGAAGAGGGAGAAGAAACAATAAATATAAAGAAAACAAATGCAGCACAATGCATGACATGGCAATAAGCTGTGCTAGGGGTGGCCTAACGCAGTGCTACGCATTACAGACGGAGCGGGAAAATATCTGGGAATATTTTCCCAGCTTTAGGCAATTATCGGACAGATGATCCGGAGGGGAAGGTTCCATGTTTGCAGTGTTGGAGGCAGGTGACAGGTTTGTGGATGGCATATTCCGATTCGTCTTATTTTTCTGGTCATTTTTCATATATAAATTATTTTCATCCGAGTTACGGATTATTTTATATGATATTTCAAAGTTTTAAACAATTTCTAGAATTTACTGGATTTAATTTAATTTCGATAATAATTGGAAAATTGCTAGGGGTGCCCAGAAATGTACCCAACAGAGTGTACATGTGGCTGATAGTGGAGCCCAGTTGACCGCTGAGTCAGCAGTCAACAGTCAACCGTTGACTGGTCAAACTGACCAGGGGGCCCACACGTCAGTGACTGATCTATTTAACAAAGGTTAATTTTAACTAACTAATTTATTTAGCTAGTGGGACCCACATGTAAGTGTCACATTAGTTAACAGATTAATTTAGTTAGCAAAACAGTTAATTAATTTGGTGGGGCCTACATGTCAGTGACTAGGGGCTGCCCAGTCAGCACGTTGACGAAGTCAACGTGGTCAACGGGACCCACTGGCAGTGACCCAGGGTGGGCCCCAAGGCTGCGCCACGTCGGACCACCGGCGTTTAGCCGCCGACGACGTCGAAACACGGCGGAGGGCTACGGCCGGCGTCGGGAATCGCCTATAGGCCACCAAAACGGGCGTGGCTGGTCGCGTTAGAACGCACGTTTGACGGCACATCGATTGGTGGCGGAGGCGTGGCCGGGGATGGCCTGTAGCGGCGCCAGCGACCAGCAAGGGCGGCGGCCGGAATCGGGCGAGGTCGTGCCCGTGGCTTCGGAGCACGGCAAGACGTGCGGCTGTGCTCGCTGGGCTCCTGGAAACACCAGGAGCACGCTGCCGTGCACGGGCGAGGGTTGCGACGGCTGTGGCCGCGATGGCGAAGCAAGGCAATGGCGGCGAGCTCGGGCACGGCGTCAGCTACGGCTACAGGCGGCGGAGGGCAGCGCTGAGAGAGGGGAAAGAGAGAGGGGTTCACAGCGGTCCTGCAGGTGAGCAAAGCGGGCTCGGGGGAAGCTCGGGGCTGCCGGAATCGAAGGCGAAGCTCGTCGGGGCAGAGGAGGAAGAAGGCGATGCAGGGCTCGAAGCGGTGGCTCCCGGCTCCGACGGATGGCACCAGGCGACGGAGCGGTCGACGGCGGAGCGGATGGACATGGCGGCGCGGCGCGGTGAGGCCAGTGGCCGCGGGATCGACGCGGCGACGGCGATGGCCGCGTCGGGCGCTTCTCTAGATCGATGGAGAGAGCGAAGGAGGAGGGGGAAGTGGGGTTAGGGTTTGCCTGGGGGTGCCCTGCGGTCGACCTTATCCTGCCACGGCGACGACGGCGCCGGGGGATGGCCGACGCGTGCCCATCGCCGGCTCAGGCGCGCGGGCGGCGACACGCATAGGAGAGAGGAGGGAGGTTGAAGGAGAGGGGGAAGATGGGCTGGGTGATACGTCTCCAACGTATCTATAATTTATGAAGTATTCATGCCATGTTTATAACAATTTTATATGGTTTTGGTATGATTTGATTAGAACTAACCCGGACTGACGCTGTTTTCAGCAGAACTACCGTGGTGTTGTTTTTTGTGCAGAAATAAAAGTTCTCGAAATTGGACGAAACTTTTTGACGATTTTTTTGGACCAAAAGAGACCCCCGAAGCTTCGTGGAAGGACCAGAAGCCTCATCAGGAGCCCACAAGGCAACATGGCGCGCCCTGGGGGGTCGTGTGCTGTTGCCTTGTGGGGCCCTCGTAGCTCCTTTTCGCGTGATTCCAACGCTGAAAAATCATATAAATAGAGAAACCCCCAAAAATAAACCTAGAACTTCGACGCCGCCGCCGCAAGCCTCTGTACCGAAGAAATACCATCTGGAGCCTTGTTCCGGCACCCTGCCGGAGGGGGAAATCATCACCGGAGGCCATCTTCATCATCCCGGCGGTCTCCATGACGAGGAGGGAGTAGTTCACCCTCGGGGCTGAGGGTATGTACTAGTAGCTATGTGTTTGATCTCTCTCTCTTGTGTTCTTGATTTGGCACGATCTTGATGTATCGTGAGCTTTGTTAATATAGTTGGATCATATGGTGTTTCTTCCCTCTCTATCTTCTTGTGATGAATTGAGTCATTCCCTTTGAGGTTTCGTTATTGTCGGATTGAATATTTCAGATTTGAGAACACTTGATGTATGTCTTACATGTGGATACCCGTAGTGACAATGGGGTATTCTATTGAGTCACTTGATGTATGTTTTGGTAATCAACTTGCAGATTCCCGAGGTGACATTGGGGTAATCTAGGCATATGGGTTGGTACACGTTTTCATCTTCTTTTCTCCGATAGAAACTTTGGGGGACTCTTTAAAGTTCTTTGTGTGGATTGAATATTATGAATCTGAAGTTGTTTGATGCATATCAAATAATCAACTCACGGATACTTGTGGTGACATTGGAGTATCTAGGTGACATTAGAGTTGGTAGATGCGTATCATATGGTGTTATTTTAGTACGAACTCTAGGGCTGTTTGTGACACTTATAGGGATGGCTCAATAGATCGATCGGAAAGGATAACTTTGAGGTGGTTTCGTACCCTACTACAATTTCATCTTATGTTCTCCGCTAATAGGAACTTTGGAGTGATTCTTTATCGCACATTGAGGGATTGTTATATGATTCCATTATGTTAGCACTGTTGAGAGATTGCACTAGTGAAAGTATGAACCCTAGGGCTTGTATTTAAGCATTGCAATACCTATTGTGCTCCGTTTTATCACTTGCTACCTTGCTGTTTTTTTATTTTCAGATTACAAAAACCTATATCTACTATCCATACTACACTTGTATCACCATCTCTTCGCCGAACTAGTGCACCTATACAATTTACCATTGTATTGGGTGTGTTGGGGACACAAGAGATTTCTTGTATTTTATTGCAGGGTTGTTTGAGAGAGACCATCTTCATCCTACGCCTCCCACGGATTAATAAACCTTAGGTCATCCACTTGAGGGAAATTTGATGCTGTCCTACAAAACTCTGCACTTGGAGGCCCAACAACGTCTACAAGTATAAAAGTTGCGTAGTAGACATCAAGCTCTTTTCTGGCGCCGTTGCCGGGGAGGTGAGTGCTTGAAGGTATATCTTTAGATCTTGCAATTGAATCTTTTAGTTTCTTGTTTTATCGCTAGTTTGGTTTATAAAAGAAAATTACAAAAAAAATGGAATTGAGGTTGCCTCATATGCTTCATCTTTATAATGTCTTTCTTGAAAATGATGGATCGGAAAATTGTGCCATAGTGTTAGAAGAAGAATTCAATAAAATGTTTGGCATAAAATCTTTGAATGATGAGCATGATTACAATGTTGTTAGTATGCTTTCTATGAATATCCATGATGCTAATGATATGCTAAGCCATAAGCTTGGGGATGCTATGTTTGATGAAGATGATCTTTTTAGCCCCCCTACTTTTGATGAGCAAATTTATTATGATGATTGCATACCTCCTATTTATGATGATTACAATGATGAAAGTGGGTTTGGAAGAGTGTCAACTCTAGGTACTAATGATCCCACTATTTTGGAGGGTGTTGAACCTTTTTACAATATTGATAAAAGTGGATTTGGAGAGGTCATGACTTTATTTAATGATGATTCCACTATTTTGGAAGAGGTTTCAATTGACTATGATAGCAAAGTTGCTATCTATGATGATTATTGTGATGACATGTATGCTATAAATAATAATGATAACTATGAAACTTTTCATCATGATTTTAATTTTCATTTGGATTATGCCAATCAAGTATCTCATGATAGTTATTTTGTTGAGTTTGCTCCCACTATTATGAATGAGAATAAATTTGCTTATGTGGGGAGTAATAAAAATTATATGCTTGTAGGTCATGAAAAGAATGCTTTATGTGATAGCTATATTGTTGAATTCATTCATGATGCTACTAAAAATTATTATGAGAGAGGATCATATGCTTGTAGGTGTTGCAATAATATCAAGTTTCCCTCTTTATGTTGAAAGTTTTGAAGTTATGCTTGTTTTGCCTTCCTATGCTAGTTGATTCTTGCTCCCATAAACTATTTTCTCACAAAATCCCTATGCATAGGAAGTGGGTTAGGCTTAAATGCACTAGTCATATGCTTCATGATGCTCTCTTTGTGTTTCAATTCTTTACTTTTATGCGAGCATCATTGAAATCATCATGCCTAGCTAAAAGGCATTAAAGAAAAGCGCTTGTTGGGAGACAACCCAATATTTAGACCTACTGTTTTTGTGTCCACATGATTAATCTACTGTAGTAATCATGTTTTATATGCTTTCTTTCAATAATGTACCAAGTAAAGCCTTTGGGATAGTGTCGATGCTAGTTGATTTGATTCTATGCAAAAACAGAAACTTTTGCGTCCAGTGCTGGAATTTCTATTCTGTAATGGAGCCTGAGAAAATTCTGAAATTTTTACAGAGTATTTTGTTACAAATGTTTTACATTTTCCTATTTTTTCAGAATTTTTGGAGGTACGTAAGTATGGTTTTTAAATCGCTCACTACACGCTGTTCCGTTTTTGACAGATTTTGTTTCGGTGCATAGTTTGCTTGTTTTAGTGTTTCCATAGCTTATATTGAGTAATATAAATTATGGAAATGATGGAGTACAGTAGTAATTATGTGATAACAATTATGAATCTTGTCTTGACAGTACCTAAGTGGATGATTTATTTCTATCATACTAACCTATCTCACAAGTTTCGTTAAGTTTTGTGTGATTGAAGTTTTCAAGTTTTGGGTGAGATATCGATATGGGGAGAATAAGGAGCGGCAAGACCCTAAGATTGGGGATTCCCAAGGCACACAAAGGTAATACTCAAAGAAGACTCAAGCGTCTAAGCTTGGGGATGCCCCGGAAGGCATCCCCTCTTTCGTCTTCAACACTATCGGTAACCTCACTTGGAGCTATATTTTTATTCGTCACATAATATGAGTTTTGCTTGGAGCGTCATTTTATTCTGTTGATATTTGCTTGGTGTTATAAATAATAATGTTTTGTATCTTTTAGTTCAATAAAATGTCAAGTATAGCCTTTACCATGCTCATTTTGCAAGTTTATGTGTTGCTGTTTGAAAACAGAAAGCTTTCTGTTATGTCCTGAATTTTTGTGAATTGTCAGAACATGATAAAAATCTGATATTTTTACACGGTAAGCATGCATGAGTTATCTGCCTGTGGGAATTTTTTCAGAATTTTTGGAGTTAGGGAAGTATGAATTTTAAATCCCCCTTTACAGACTATTCTGTTTTGGCAGATTTTGGTTATAGTTGCATTGTTTGCACATGTTGCTTGTTTAATGTTTCTATTTGTGGATAGGAGTATTAAATATGCAGAGGCATTTAGTTTGAAATTTTTAATTATAATTTTAGTAATTTGTTACAGTAGAGAATGTTAAGGTTTTGAGTTGATTTATACTAACTTATCTCACGAGTTCTTGTTGAGTTTTGTGTGGATGAAGTTTTTAAGATTTAGGAGAAGCCATGATATGAGAGGAATTAAGGAGACACAAGAGCTCAAGCTTGGGGATGCCCAAGGCACCCCAAGATAACATTCCAAGAATTCTCAATCAACTAAGCTTGGGGATGCCCCGGTAGGCATCCCACCTTTCTTCATCAACACCTATCGGTTAGCCTAAATTTTTACTTGTTCACATGATATGTGCTATTCTTGGAGTGTCCTTTTATTTTTTATTTTGTTTGCTGTTTGAATAAAATACTTGGATCTGAAATCTTTATTTGGAGGGAGTCTTCACATAGCTACCCATTCACTAAACTACTCTTTGTTCTTCACTTATATCTTTTGGAGTAGTTTGTCATTTGCTCTCGTGCTTCATTTATATCCCAAGAGTAAATTGTTGAATTAATTGAATATCATAAATTTGAAATTATATGTGCTTCATATGCTTGTCCCATGGGGAGTAGTGACTTCACAAATAAGAAGTATAAGTGGTAAAATTTATTGAAAGATTTGCAAACACAGCATTGGTCACTTGAACAATTCATGAAACAATATTGAAGGAAGAGAGATTTCACATATAAATATACTATCTTGGACATCTTCTATGATTGTGAGCCCCCATTAATTATTTTCAACCTTGATCAAGTAGTTGATGTTGGACAAGGAAGACAACGTAATGGGTTATGTTTGTTTATATTCACATAGATGTTATATTGTCATGGATCCTCTAACATGTGGTGCTTGCCCCCTATCTTTTGCTAGCCAAAATTCTGTACTAAGTAGAGAAACTACTTGTGCATCCAAAAACCCTTAAACCCAGTTTCATGCCATGAGAGTCCACCATATCTACCTATGGATTGAATAAGATCCTTCAAGTAAGTTGTCATCGGTGCAAAGCAATAAAAATTGCTCTTAAATATGTATGAACTTTTATTGTAAGGGAAAATAAGCTTTGTACGATCTTGTGATGGTGAAGAATAAAAGCGACAGACTACATAATAAAGGTTGCTATCACAAGGGGCAATATAAAGTGACGTTCCTTTGCATTAACAGTTTGCACATCCAAAAATAAAAAGCGCATGACAACCTCTGCTTCCCTCTGCGAAGGGCCTATCTTTTACTTTATGTATTTACTTTTATGCAAGAGTCAATAGTGTTCTTCTCTATTCCATTTTTATTTTCTCTCTTGGCAAGCATCATGTGGTGGGGAAAGATCCAGGCACATATATCCCGTTGAATATAGGTGATCATGAGTTATTATTGTTGACATTATCCCTGAGATAAATAAGTTGGGAGGCTAAACATTAAGCCCCTATCTTCCTATGTGTTTGACTGAAACGATTTGTTCTAAAAATATGCTTTGAGTGTTAGCAATCATGGAAGACTATATGATAGTTGAGTATGTGGAATTTGCTAAATCAAAGCTCTTACATAGACCCTTCCTGAAAATAATATGAATTGCAATTGTTTGATGACTGAGAACATAGTTTGTTAGTTTTTCAAGAAAGTTTATGATCTATACTTTAACATGTGAATAGCTTGCTACTTGATCATGAGAAGTTTATGAGATGAGCTAATATTTATGATATATAATGATGCTAGGACAAGTGATTGCAATTATCATTGATCAATCTTATGCACTATGCTAGCATTCACACTTCATAAATTATTTCTTTTATCATTTACCTACTCGAGGACGAGCAGGAATTAAGCTTGGGGATGCTGATACGTCTCCAACGTATCTATAATTTATGAAGTATTCATGCCATGTTTATAACAATTTTATATGGTTTTGGTATGATTTGATTAGAACTAGCCCGGACTGACGTTGTTTTCAGCAGAACTACCGTGGTGTTGTTTTTTGTGCAGAAATAAAAGTTCTCGGAATTGGACGAAACTTTTTGACGATTTTTTTTGGACCAAAAGAGATCCCTGAAGCTTCATGGAAGGACCAGAAGCCTCACGAGGAGCCCACAAGGCAACACGGCGCGCCCTGGGGGGTCGTGTGCTGTTGCCTTTTGGGGCCCTCGTAGCTCCTTTTCACGTGATTCCAACGCTGAAAAATCCTATAAATAGATAAACCCCCAAAAATAAACCTAGAACTTCGCCGCCGCCGCCGCAAGCCTCTATACCGAAGAAATACCATCTGGAGCCCTGTTCCGGCACCCTGCCGGAGGGGGAAATCATCACCAGAGGCCATCTTCATCATCCCGGCGGTCTCCATGACGAGGAGGGAGTAGTTCACCCTCGGGGCTGAGGGTATGTACTAGTAGCTATGTGTTTGATCTCTCTCTCTCTCTCTCTCTCTCTCTCTCTCTCGTGTTCTTGATTTGGCACGATCTTGATGTATCGTGATCTTTGTTAATATAGTTGGATCATATGGTGTTTCTTCCCTCTCTATCTTCTTGTGATGAATTGAGTCTTTCCCTTTGAGGTTTCATTATTGTCGGATTGAATATTTTCAGATTTGAGAACACTTGATGTATGTCTTGCATGTGGATACCCGTGGTGACAATGGGGTATTCTATTGAGTCACTTGATGTATGTTTTGGTAATCAACTTGCGGATTCCCGAGGTGACATTGGGGTAATCTAGGCATATGGGTTGGTACACGTTTTCATCTTCTTTTCTCCGATAGAAACTTTGGGGGACTCTTTGAAGTTCTTTGTGTGGATTGAATATTATGAATCTGAAGTTGTTTGATGCATATCGAATAATCAACTCATGGATACTTGTGGTGACATTGGAGTATCTAGGTGACATTAGAGTTGGTAGATGCGTATCATATGGTGTTATTTTAGTACGAACTCTAGGGCTGTTTGTGACACTTATAGGGATGGCTCAATAGATCGATCGGAAAGGATAACTTTGAGGTGGTTTCGTACCCTACTACAATTTCATCTTATGTTCTCCGCTAATAGGAACTTTGGAGTGATTCTTTATCGCACGTTGAGGGATTGTTATATGATCCAATTATGTTAGCACTGTTGAGAGATTGCACTAGTGAAAGTATGAACCCTAGGCCTTGTTTTTAAGCATTGCAATACCGTTTGTGCTCCGTTTTATCACTTGCTACCTTGCTGTTTTTTTATTTTCAGATTACAAAAACCTATATCTACTATCCATACTACACTTGTATCACCATCTCTTCGCCGAACTAGTGCACCTATACAATTTACCATTGTATTGGGTGTGTTGGGGACACAAGAGATTTCTTGTATTTGATTGCAGGGTTGTTTGAGAGAGACCATCTTCATCCTATGCCTCCCACGGATTGATAAACCTTAGGTCATCCACTTGAGGGAAATTTGTTGTTGTCCTACAAAACTCTGCACTTGGAGGCCCAACAACGTCTACAAGAATAAAAGTTGCGTAGTAGACATCACTGGGCCGGTGCACTGTGCACTTAGGCCCAGTGCACAGTGGGTTTTTCTCTTTTCCCTTTTTCTTTTTCTGTTTTTTGCAGCTAGTGTTTTGCATTTTCTCTTGGTAGTAAATGACTTTTGTAAAATGTGAAACTTGCCACATAAATACATTGCATTATTTGGCACTGCCACAAAAAGTTTGGGAAATGTTTGAATTGATTTGAATTTTTCACAAATGAAAAGGCATTTAAAAATGTTGATTTGGCACTATTTTAATTGCTATAGCCCATTTAAGCAAATAAGTGATGTTGTTTTCCTTAACAAATAATTGTTATGGAATGTTTGCTAATTGATGGACTATTTTGCAACCATGTTGGTGAAACTTTAAATTTCACTTGCAATTTGAATTGATTTCAGAGGTAGAATTTGAAATGAGATATGAATCCAATACGATCAAGCACTGCAAAGCAAAGTGACTTAGCACAATCATGATGGATTACTGTAGCTTAATACATAGGGGTATTACAATTCTCCTCCTCTAAAAGAAATTCTCGCCCCGAGAATTTAGAGGTAGAAGGAAAGAGATCGGGGTATTCCTGGAAGTTCTTCTGGAAATACATCTTGGAAGTCGCGAATGACTGGAACATTTTCAATTCCCGAAGAGGAGAAGCGTTCAACGCATTCAGGGAATAAAATTGGGCTTCGGCATCTCGTATAAGATAAGCAGGGTAGTTTACTATCTCATCCGAAGGATGTAGGAGTTGGACGATTTTAGAGGCACAATCGATTGAAGCAGTATGAGCTTTCAACCAGTCCATTCCCAGAATGAGGTCAATATTGGAAGACTTCAAAATAATGGGAGAGACAAGGAATTCCAACCCTTCAATTTCAATGGTAATGTTGTTGCTAACCATGGAGGCTTGACATTGGCCCGTGGGGTGTTTACCACTAGTGGAACGTTCAACTCCCCATATTTAATGCCATGCATGTATGCAAAAGCTTCTGATATGAATGAATGCGATGCTCCTGAATCAAATAAAACAGAAGCTGGTACTGAATTAACAGGAAGAGTACCCATCACAGTAGCAGGCTGGTCTTGAGCTTCAGCCAGATCAACATGATAAGCCTGACCATGACCATAAGAAGGCGTGGCATTGTTGTTGCGGGGCTGGTTGTTACTACGGCCATTGCCGCAACCAGCAGATGGAAGTGCAAGCTGATTCTGGTTCTGACGGCAATCTTTGGCACGATGACCTGGATGTCCACACGTGAAACACAGACCGTCATTGGGACGGGGAGCAGGAGCTTGAAGTAGTGGAGCTTGAGGTCTTGGCTGCCTCGGCGGTGGTGGAGGCAGACGAGGTGCAACATAAGATGGCATTGGAGCAGGTGCAGCTGGATGGTACATGCTGTGAGGAATCCATATACGGTGCTTCTGTCAGGACGAGCCCGAAGATGAGCCTGCGTCATGGGTGCGCTTGAGTGCATCCTTGTGTTCCTTCAGTCCAGTCTCAACCTAAATGGCCTTGTTCACCAGGGTGGCGAAGTCGGCGAAGTCTTGGACAAGGAGTGCTAGCTTGATACCAGGGTTGAGCCCTTCACGGAACTTCTCCTGTCTGCGAGCATCAGTAGCGATGTTTTCCTCAGCATAGCGAGACAATTCAAGGAACTCCCGCTGGTACACATCCACAGTTTTGCTTCCCTGGACGAGGGTGCGGAACTCACATTTCTTCTGGTCCATGATTCCTTGGGGAATGTAGCGGGCACAAAAAGCAGCCTGGAATTCCAGCCAGGTGATGATTGTTCCAACAGACAGAGTGCGTCTGTGGCTGTCCCACCATTGAGCAGCGGGACCCTTCAGGAAGTAGGATGCAAAGGTAACATAGCTGTCAGGGGCAACATTAGCTGACTCCATCTCATATGTGATGTCACGAAGCCAGTCATCAGCATCAAGAGGCTGAACGGAGTTGCGGAACACAGCAGGGTTGAGGCGAACAAAGTCTTGCAGACTTATTGGGAAAGGATGCTGATTCACATTCGGACGTGGAAACTGGTCCATAATCCCTTGCATGAATTGGCGGTTCAGTTCAAACTGTTGCATCATACCGGCCATATAGTTGGGCGGTGGTGGATTGTTGGCACCACGGCCACGACATGCGGGTCTAACCATCCTGCTAAAAATTAACAGGGGGTAGTTTAGCAACGAGCAATTGCAGAAGTATGGAATCATTCATGAAGTAACATGCGCATTAAGGGAAGTGCAATAGGTACATCACAACAGTCAAACATGACATACAGATCCATACATAGAGTCGGTTACAAGCCAGCGTTACAAGATGCGGAAAGGAAAAGCTGGATACACTAGGCGGCACGCAGGCTCGCGGTGGAAGGATACAACAACGGAACATAGCGATAGCTACATCAACGTCGGGGAAAACCACTGAAGCCAGGCAACTGCAAGTGACGATGCAGGGTGCCCTCGACACGAGGATCCTGCACTCCGTGAACACTCTAGTGCAGCACCTGGTCCCGAACTGGAAGAAGAGGACCACGTGGAGGAGTACAACCTCCAACAGCAGGACACTCAAGACCTGGTGCCATCTCTGTCCTGCGCGGGTAAAGGATGTACTCAGGATGCATCCCTGCACTGACTGCTGGCAGCAACTGTGTCAGAGCGTCGTAAAGACGAGCACGAGTGGTATACAACTCGACAGCAAGAGCTCGGGCAGTGCGATCCAGAGTCTTAGTATACTGGACGAAAACCTGCGGGTCATAACGATGTCGCACGTAAGGAGTACAGACAGCAGTGTAGCATCCACTCTCATCCCCAGCGGAGGCATACGGAATGTAGCGGAATCCAGACTCATCCAAGTGAGGGTGCTCTCCACGGAGATGGGCAATGGCAGCATAGGCAGCATCATGGACTGCCATGTCAACAGTCATTCCAAAACCATGAAAGGTGTGCAACTCAGTGATGGAGTTATTCTGCCGATCGAAGATTCGAACCATAGCACAGTACTGCTCCTGGTTGAACTCACGGTAGTCCTTGTAAACAGTGTACTCGGGGTACCAGCGATATCCCAGCCTGGTCAAGAGGTCGATCAGAATAGCAGGGAATCCAGTCGCATCAACAACCATAGACTGGCGTACGAGCTGCGTTGCGGGACGCATCTGAAACAAAGGAGTTTAATGATGTCAAATGACAGTGTGTGAATCATACATCATACAATTCAAGGAATGGTTGCAGATAATCCAGCTCTCCGGGTTGATGTGATCAGGAGAACCTAATGTTAGAGTTAGTAAAATCTTTAACTCGAAAAGAAGAGAGATCAGAATCCCAGAGTAAGGAAGAGGAATAAAAGATCATAATCCCATCCATTGGGGACGTGGGCCCGTAAGCCACACATCCCTGTTAGTAAAATAGTTTTTAAAGACTAGACTCAACTTCGGCCAAGGAGTTGGAAAGGGGCTTCCTACAGGCAGTCGGCTCTGATACCAACTTGAGACGCCCCCGACTCGACCGTGCACTAATCATACACGCAAATGCGCACGATCAAGACTAGGGACTCATGGGAAGATATCACAACACAACTCTAGACACAAAATAAAATAATACAAGCTTTATATTACAAGCCAGGGGCTTCGAGGGCTCGAATATATAAGCTCGAGTTAAACAAGTGTCAGCAAAAAGCATTAGTATCTGAGTACAGACATAACTAAACAAGTTTGCCCTAAGAAGGCTGAGAAAAACAACGTCAACTAGATCGAAAAGGCACATGCCTCCTGCGTGGGAGCCTCCGAACTACTCCTGGTCGGTGGTCTCCACGTAGTAGTAGGCTCCGTTAGGGTAGTAGTAGTCATCGGCGGGATCAGCTGACTCCGGGGCTCCGTCATCCGATCGCAACAATCGGGTAGGAGGAGAAAAAAAGGTAGCAAAGCAACCGTGAGTACTCATCCAAAGTACTCGCAAGACTTACATGAGATCTATGCTAAGTATGCATCGGTATCAAAGGGAAGGGGCTGTATCTGTGGACTATACTGCAGAAATGCGAGAATAGAGGGGAAGGCCTAGCCTATCGAAGACTAGCATCTTGCAGCATTAGAAGAGTGTAGATTAGCAAATTATAAAGTAATAAGTAAGTAGTAGCAACGCCCAGAGATCCTTCCTCGACTCCCTGCGAGAAAGCGAACCCAGAGCCAACATATTATTAAGCACCACAAGTATCCAGTTCTAGTTGCAGTAGATCGGGATACAACTCCGAGCGTCCTGTTACCGTGGACACGGCTATTCGAATAGATAACCTCCCTGTAGGGGTGCACCAACTTACCCAACACGCTCGATTAACTCTGGCCGGACACACTTTTCCTGATCATGCCCGGCCTCGGCTGATCGACACGCCGTAGTCCTACCTAGGCTCCGCAGAGAGGTCCCCGCCGGTCTACATCCTAAGTGCGAAGGGGTCATGGGCCAATCGTCCTAAGCACTCCGGGTCGTTGTGTCGCGGATCGGAGTCCCAGCCCACCACTGTCCTGGATGGCACTTGCTCCAACCGGCTCACAATGCTGAACTGGACGTCTGACAGAGCTTTCAGGAGAATCGTATGACGCCGAGTGCCCATAACTTATCCCGTGTGGTGGTTAGTGCGAAAAGGCCAGAGGCCTACTCAGGTCATATATCCAAACCGTTAGTGTGTTGGGAGCGCGCGGTGACGATCAGTGCTCCTGTCGCCCCGTCTCGCGGACTTAGGCAAGGGCCAGGCCCATCCCTCTCTAGGGCGGTCTGCCTGCCCGGCCGTGCCGCGTAATTATCTCGCGGGTACCCTCCAGGTCAACCCGACTACACAAGAGACCGTCGGGAACCTAGGTCCACCTCTACCGGGGTGGTACCGCCTGTCCCTTCAGTCCCGCAGAAACAGTAAACGGGGAACAGGTAAAGGTAACAGTGTGTCCGTAACATCAAGGGGGAAATCCGAGGAATCACCCTCGATGGATTCCCACTCGATGTATCCGTCAAGGTGAACTTAGAGGAATCACCCTCGATGAATTCACGCTTAAGGGACTGCATGACAGAGGCATCATCAGAGGTGGTGAAAGAGGAATCACCCTCGGTAACCCACAACCGACTAGCTACGCTGCAGAGATATCATCAGGAGTGAGGTAGGAGGTATCACCCTCGGCACTCGATAGTAGCTCTGCAGAGTCTTACAACTAAGGGGGTGTGCGGTGCTGTGTCGGTCTCTGCACATCGATCACATTGATCGAAACATCCGGAAGCAAAGCATGGCAACACGGAGAAGGGTGCGGGGCCACTGATGGATCACTAACCAACCTATACTAAGCATTTAGGATAGCAGGTAAGGTATCAACAGCAGTTACAAAAACAGGCTATGCATCAGAATAGGAGCTTTCGAACACAGTAGCAAAATCTAATGCAAGCACGAGAGAGAAAGAATGGGCGATATAGGAATGATCAAGGGGGTTTTGCTTGCCTGGAAGCTCTGCTGAGAGGGGTTGGACGCCAGGGGCGTAGTCGTACTCGGGAGCAGCGTTAGTATCGGAGTCTACCGCAGAGAAGAGGGGAAAGAAACAATAAATATAAAACAAACAAATGCAGCACAATGCATGACATGGCAATAAGCTATGCTAGGGGTGGCCTAACGCAGTGCTACGCGTTACAGACGGAGCGATAAAATATCTGTGAATATTTTCCCGGCTTTAGGCAATTATCGGACAGACGATCCGGAGGGGAAGGTTCCATGTTTGCAGTGTTGGAGGCAGGTGACAGGTATGTGGATGGCATATTCGGATTCGTCTTATTTTTCTGGTCATTTTTTATATATAAATTATTTTCATCCGAGTTACGTATTATTTTATATGATTTTTCAAAGTTTTAAACAATTTCTGGAATTTACTGGATTTAATTTAATTTCGATAATAATTGGAAAATTGCGAGGGGTACCTAGAAATGTACCCAACAGAGTGTACATGTGGCTGACAATGGGGCCTAGTTGACTGCTGAGTCAGCAGTCAACCGTTGACTGGTCAAATTGACCAGGGGGCCCACACGTCAGTTACTGAGCTATTTAACAGAGGTTAATTTTAACTAACTAATTTAATTAGCTAGTGGGACCCACATGTCAGTGTCACATTAGTTAACAGATTAATTTAGTTAGCAAAACAGTAAATTAATTTGGTGGGGCCTACATGTCAGTGACTAGGGGCTGCCCAATCAGCACGTTGACCAAGTCAACGTGGTCAACGGGGCCCACGGGACCCACTGGCAGTGACCCAGGGTGGGCCCCAGGGCTACGCCATGTCGAACCACCGGCGTTTAGCCGCCAGCGACGTTGAAACGCGGCGGAGGGCTACGGCCGGCGTCAGGAATCGCCTACAGGCCACCAAAACGGGCGTGGCTGGTCGCGTTCGAACGGGCGTTCGACGGCGCGTCGATTGGTGGCGGAGGTGTGGCCGGGGATGGCCTGTAGCGGCTCCGGCGACCAGCGAGGGGTCTCTAGACTATGCATCAAGGCAATGTATGCAGAATTAATGGGAGTTAAGTCAATTTTTTCTGCATGGAAAGCCATAATGCGCTTGTAGAAACTTTCCTTGATAATATGCCAACATCTTTTCAGAAATAGACCATTAAAGCCATCAAGACCAGGGGATTTGGCATTTGGCATGGTTTCGATGATCTCATCAATTTCTGGATTTGTAAATGGTTTTTCCATGTCCTCAAGATTAGACAAATTTGCTAGATGCCCAATATCAAAATGCATATGGGATCCTTTTGTTGTGCCAATTCTGTCTTTGAAGGAATTCCATAGTATAGCAGCTTTCTGGTCATGATCATTAACAATCAAATTGTCAAAATTTAGGATAAAAGAAATGTAGTTACTCCTAAATACTTGAGTAGCAATGGCATGAAAGAATTTTGTGTTTTCATCTCCAAGTTGTGCTCATTTGATGTTTGCTATAATTCTCCAATACTTCCTTTTGGCTTCAAGCAATTTGTTGGTGTGGAGTATCAAAATCTTTCTGAATTTTTTTTCCTGGATGTCAAGGTTTCTCTGATATTCAATGCCATCCAGTAATTTGACATAAAAGCAACAATTCTCAATGGTTTTCTTAAGCTGAGAGAGTTTTCTGCTCCATGTTTTCAAACCTTTTCTGATTAATTTGAATTTTTCCACAAGGTTTTTTGCAGGGTCAGCAAAGAAAGTGCTGTTAGTCCAATGATTGCTAATGGTGTCAATGAAACCTTCAAAATCTATTGAGAATTCCTCAAATCTAAACATTTGGCATTTAGGTATCTTGTTGTCCACTTGTATGTTAATGGGCACATGGTCAAATGATAGCTGGGCCATAGGAGTGGCCATGGTGTTAGGGAACTTGCTGGTCCAATCAACACTTGTCAATCGAGAGGATGCTAGTAAGTGTGCGAACTTCAGAGATCCTCGAAAGGACTGAGCAAGCATAATAGAGTTGGAATTTTTGTTGTGATGAAATGGTCAAATAATTTGACTCCATTGACGAATGCGGAGATGCTTGTGTTTACAAGAAAGTAAGTGGGAGCATGATAATATTTCTAAACATTGTATGTGCATGACACATTGTTGATTGGAAATAATATTCTTGACACGAATTAGGACTTCATTGGAAATAGTTTTTCACTGAAGTACTTAGGCAAGATAGCCTTGGTATTAGGCATAATAATCTATGGAGATAGTAGTGCCTAATAGTGCTTAGCCAAAATACATATTCACAAGATACTAAAATAGTTTAGTATGAAAAACGCCAAGAAGAGTTTCTTGCCGTGGTCACAAGGAAAGAGTTTTAAGCAAGAATTAGTATCCTGAAATACTGATGAGCGAAATACATAATTGAGATTTTACTCACAGTTGTGTTAATCATATATTCCATGATATGTAAACAACCAGATATGGCCAGTACTACAAATAAGTTGTGAGTAAGTTACCAAAGTTATCAAGGTGTTGATCATATGGCAACAGTGAAAATGTCGTTAAGTGCTAAAGTAATAAAGATGACATGTTTCTCGCATATGGAGAAAATGAAGAAATTGTTGTAAGGAGTTACATCAATACAAGTTCGTTGTAAGTAGACACATCGATAAAAGTCTTCATCAGTGTTCCAAGTGATTTTTGATTTCAATTAAAAGATTTGTGTAATACATTAAATGGTGACACAATAAGTTGGAATTGGTCCAAGAAGGTTACTGTGGTGAATTCTATGATGAAGGTTGAGTTTGTTGTCGCTTTAGAAGCAACAATCGAGGGTGACGGATCAAATAGTCCATTTATGAACTTGATATGGTTTCTAGATGGCTTGTGCCAATGGAATAATGTTCTAAATAGTGGTTCCACAGCTTAGTTTAAGGAATCAAAGGTCCTATCGGCGATTCATTATATACAAAGTCAGTTTCACACAAATTATGAATTTTTGTGAAAGCATGATAGATGGATAGAAATTCAAAGGTACACACGGATCTAAACTTGTCAGATTTGATAGGACGAAGTCTATACCACAAGCAAAGCATGAACAAACACCGGATTGCCATTGGTGTAAAAGAAGTTATGCAAACTAGATTATTGACTCTAGTGCAAGTGGGAGTTTGTTAGAAATATTCTCTGGAGACAATAATAATTGTATTATTTATTTTCATGTTTATAATTAGATGTTTATACTTTATGTTATAACTGCTATGCTACTTGAATATGTGATTCAAAGGAAAACCCATAAGCACGTGTAGAGTTATAAATGGTAAAACTTGATTCCTAGTCTCGCCTATAGGACTATCTCAAGTGTTGCATGATGATTATGTTTTCCTAATCATAGGCATAAGTTAAGTGTAACAAGGATGCCGACAACTTTGAGAGTCTGATATGTCCATTTTGCATCTTGTTTTCCTACAGTTATTTATAATGTTTTAGACCAATATTTCACTTTATGATGCAATTCTAATGCCTTTTCTCTCTTAATATGCAAGATACACATGAAGAGGGGAATTACTAGCAGCTGGAGTTCTGGACCTAAAAGAGCTATAGCAGAGATAGCTATTCTCCGGAGCTCCAAATGACCTGAAATTTTACGGAGAATTACTTTGGAATATATAAAAATACTGGAATAAAGAAGTACCATAAAAGATCAACCATGGGCCCACAAGGCAAGGAGTGGCCCTAGTGCCATATGGGGCCTACGGAAGCCCTCCGGTGCCCATCTTCTGCTATATGAGGCCATTTTCCCAAGAAAAAAAAATAAGAGAAGACTTTCGGGATGAAGGGCCGCCGTCTCGAGGGGATACTTCCCTCTGGGAGGGGGGAATCGAAGCCATCGTCATCACCAACGTCCCTCTCATCATGGGAGGACTCATCTCCATCAACATCTTCACCAGCACCATCTCATCTCAAACCCTAGTTCATCTCTTGTATTCAATCTTTGTCCCAAAACCTCAGATTGGTACCTGTGGGTTGCTAGTAGTGTTGATTACATCTTGTAGTTGATGCTAGTTGGTTTATTTGGTGGAAGATCATATGTTCATATTGTTAATCATATATTATTCTCCTCTGATCATGAACATGAATATGATTTGTGAGTAGTTCCGTTTGTTCTTGAGGACATGGGAGAAGTCTTGTTATAAGTAATCATGTGAAGATTCAATATTTTGATGATGTGTATGTTGTTCTTCCTCTAGTGGTGTCGTGTGAACGTCAACTAAATGACACATTACCAAGCTTGGGCCTAGGGGAAGGCATTGTGGAGTAGTAAGTAGATGATGGGTTGCGAGAGTGACATAAGCTTAAACCCTTGTTTATGTGCTATTCCGTAAAGGGCTGATCTGGATCCATATGTTTCATGCTATGGTTAGATTTATCTTAATTCTTCTTTCGTAGTTGCGTATGCTTGTGAGAGGGGTTAATCATAAGTGGGTTGTTTGTTCAAGTAAGAACAGCAGCCTATCACCGGTCCACCCACATAACAAATTATCAAAGTAGTGAACGCGAATCAACTAAACATGATTAACGTGACTAGACGAAATTCCCATGTGTTCTCGAGAATGCTTTGCTTATTATAAGAAGTACTCCCGGCTTGTCCTTTGCAATATAAGGATTGGGCCACCTTGCTGCACTTTATTATTTTGGTTACATGTTACTTGCTACGAATTATCTTTCTATCAAACTATATGTTACTACTACTTTAGAGCACTTGCAGAGAATACCTTGATGAAACCGCTTATCAATTCCTTCTGCTCCTCGTTGGGTTCGACACTCTTACTTATCAAAAGGACTACGATTGATCCTCTATACTTGTGAGTCATCAAGATTCTTTTCTGGCGCCGCTGTCGGGGAGTGAAGCGCCTTTGGTAAGGAAACATTTATACTACATGCTGAATTTTATCTTCACTTGTCACTATGGAAGGTACTCCTTTGAGGGGCTTGTTTGGGGTATCTTCACCTCGACCGGAAGTGGTAAGAGCCGCTCCTCAACCTGCTGAACCTACTGAAAATATTAATTATGAAATTCCTTCTGGTATTATGGAAAAACTGCTTGCTAATCCTTATGCAGGAGATGGAACAATACATCCTGATATGCACATAATCTATATAGATGAACTTTGTGGATTGTTTAAGCTTGCAGGTTTACCGGGGGATGGAGCTAAGAAAAAATTATTTCATTTATCTTTGAAGGGAAGAGCATTGTCATGGTACAGGCTATTGGATGAACCCGAAACATGCGACTAGAACCTATTGAAGCTGGAATTCCAACAGAAATTTTATCCTATGCACCTGGTTCATCGTGATCGGAATTACATAAATAATTTTTGGCCTCGTGAAGGAGAAAGTATCGCTCAAGCTTGGGGGAGGCTTAAGTACATGATGCACACATGCCCCAATCATGACCTCCTGAGAGAAATGATTATGCAAAAGTTTTATGCTCGGCTTTCTCATAATGATAAAACAATGCTTGATTCTTCTTCCGTTGGTTCTTTGTCAAAAAGAAGTATTGAATTCAAATGGGATCTTATTGAAAGTATTAAATGCAACTATGAAGATTGGGAAGTCAACAAAGGTAATGAGTCAGGTATAAATCTTGAATTTGATTGCGTTAAGTCTTTTATAGAAATGGATGTTTTTCATAAGCTTAGTGCAAAATATGGACTTGATTCTGGGATAGTAGCTACATTCTCTGAATCATTTGCTGCTAATGTTGATCTCCCTAAGGAGAAGTGGTTTAAATTTCATCCTCATATTGAAGAAATTTGTGAAGAACTAGTTATTGCTAAAACTGAAACAATTGCTTATACTGCTAATCTAGTTGTTCCTGCTACTTATATTGAGAAATCTCCTTACCCTGTTAGGATTAAGGAACATGCTAAGGCTACAAATGTGATTCATAAGAGTAATGTTAGAACACCTAAACACTTTGAACAAATTAAGGTATAACTTCCTATTGCAATGGTTAAATATCTCTTGGTTGATAATATTGATGGGCATGTTATTTATTTCTGTGATGAAGCTGCTAGAATTGTTAAATCTGTCAGAAATGAGCAAGATATGTTAGATACGAATAAGCCAATTGTTGACATGCCTGTTGTTTCTGTTAAGATTGGAGATCATTGCTATCATGTTTTATGTGGTATGAGTGCTAGTATAAGTGTTATTCCTTTTTCTCTATATCAAGAAGTTATGCACGATATTGCACCTGCTGAAATAGAAGAGATTGATGTCACTATTAAGCTTGCAAACAGAGGTACTATTTCACCGCTTGGGATTGTTAGAGACGTTGAAGTATTGTGTGGTAAGATCAAATATCCTACTGATTTCTTAGTACTTGGATCACAACAAGACAATTTTTGTCCCATTATATTTGGTAGACCTTTCTTGAATATTGTTAATGCTGAAATTGATTGTGTTAAGGAAAAGGTTAAGGTTAAGTTTGGTGATGTATCTCATGAATTTAATTTCTCTAAGTTTAATAGAGAACCCCATGATAAAGAATTGCCTGATAAAGATGATATTATTGATCTTGCCTTTATTGTCGTACCTCCTACAGATCCTTCAGAACAATATTTTCTAGACCATGAAAATGATATGCATATGCATGAAAGAAATGAAATAGATGAAATATTCTTTAGGCAAGCACCTATCCTTAAGCTTAATCTACCTATTGAAACTCTGGGAGATCCTCTTCCACCTAACAATGATCATGTCTTTGAATTAAAGAAACTCCTAGATACATTGAAATATGCTTATCTTGATGAAAAGAAAATATATCTTGTTATTATCAATGCTAACCTTTCAGTGCACGAAAAAAAAGATTATTGAAAACTTTGAGGAAGCATCGTGCTGCAATTGGATATACTCTTGATGATCTTAAGGGTATTAGACCTACTCTGTGCCAACACAAGATTAATATGGAGCCAAACGCTAAACCAGTGGTCGATCCTCAACAGCGCTTCAATCCTAAGGTGAAGGATGTGGTAAGAACGGAAATATTAAAGCTTCTAGAGGCAGGTATAATTTATCCTATGGCTGATAGTAGATGGGTAAGTCTTGTTCATTGTGTCCCTAAGAAAGGTGGCATCACTGTTGATAAAAGTGAAATTATCCTACAAAGAATTGTAACCGGTTATAGGATGGTAACTGACTTTCATTATCCTACTAGGAAAGATCATTATCCTTTACCTTTCATTGATCAGATGTTAGAAAGATTATCAAAGCATACACACTTTTATTTCTTAGATGGATATTCTGGTTTCTCTCAAATACCTGTGTCACATGAAGATCAAGAGAAAATTACTTTTACTTGTCCCTATGGAACTTATGCTTATAGACGTATGCCTCTTGGTTTATGTAATGCACCTGCTACTTTTCAAAGATGTATGACTGCTATATTCTCTGATTTCTGTGAGAAAATTGTTGAGGTTTTCATGGATGATTTTTCCGTATACGGAACTTCTTTTGGTGACTGCTTGAGCAATCTTGGTAAAGTTTTGCAGAGATGTGAAGAGACTAATCTTGTCTTGAATTGGGGGAAGTTCCACTTTATGGTGAATGAAGGTATAGTCCTCAGTCATAAAATTTCCGAAAGAGGCATAGAGGTAGATAAAGCTAAAGTTGATGTGATGACCCACAAGTATAGGGGATCAATCATAGTCCTTTTGATAAGTAAGAGTGTCAAACCCAACGAGGAGCAGAAGGAAATGACAAGCGGTTTTCAGCAAGGTATTCTCTGCAAGTACTGAAAGTAGGGGTAACAGATAGTTTTGTAGCAAGGCAATTCATAACAAGTAACAATAGTAACAAAGATGCAGAAAGATGGCCCAATCCTTTTTTATAGCAAAGGACAAGCCGGAAAGTTCTCTTATAGTAAGCAAAGCATTCTCGAGGACACATGGGAATTGTCATCTAGTCACGTTCATCATGTTTAATTGATTCGCGTTCGCTACTTTGATAATTTGATATGTGGGTGGACCGGTGCTAGGGTGTTGTTCTTACTTGAATAAGCAACCCTCTTATGATTACCCCCTCTCACAAGCATCCGCAACTATGAAAGAAGAATTAAGATAAATCTAACCATAGCATGAAACATATGGATCCAAATCAGCCCCTTACGGAATAACGCATAAACTAGGGTTTAGGCTTCTGTCACTCTCGCAACCCATCATCTACTTATTACCCCCCAATGCATTCTCCTAGGCCAAAATATGGTGAAGTGTCATGTAGTCGACGTTCACATGACACCACGAGAATAATAACAACATACACATCATCAAAATATCGAACGAATACCAACTTCACATGATTACTTATAACAAGACTTCTCCCATGTCCTCAAGAACAAAAGTAACTACGCACAAATCATAATCATGTTCAAGATCATAGGTGTATTGAATATGCTTAAGGATCTGAACATATAATCTGTCACCAAATAAACCAACTCGCATCAACTACAAGATGTAATCAACACTACTAGCAACCCATAGGTACCAATCTGAGGTTTTGGGACAAATATTGAATACAAGAGATGAACTAGGGTTTGAGATGAGATGGTGCTGGTGAATATGTTGATGAAGATTGGTCCTCCCATGATGAGAGGATCGTTGGTGATGTCGATGGCTTCGATTTCCCCCTCGCAGAGGGAAGTATCCCCGGCGGAATCGCTCCGCCGGAGAGCAAAAGTGCTCTTGCCCAGATTCCGCCTTGAGACGGCGGCGCTTCATCCCGAAAATCTTCTTCTAATTTATTCTAGGGAAAATAGCATCTTATAGGAGAAGATGGGCCCCGAAGGCCTGCCAGGGGGCCCACAAGCTCATAGGGCGCGCCTAGGGGGGTAGGGCGCGCCCCCTGAGCTTGTCACTCCCTGGTGGGTCCCCCTCTGGTACTTCTTCCGCCAATATTTTTTATATATTCCAAAATAATTCTTTGTAAATTTTCAGGTCATTTGGAGTTGTGGAGAATAGCTATCTCCGCTGTAGCCTTTTCAGGTCCAGAATTCCAGCTGCCGGCAATCTCCCTCTTCATGTGAAAGTTGCAAAATAAGAGAGAAAAGGCATTAGGATTGCATCATAAAGTGAAATAATGACCCAAAACATAATATTAACAGTAGGAAAACATGATGCAAAATGGACGTATCAAGTCCCCCAAGCTTAGACCTCGCTTGTCCTCAAGCCAAAGCTGAAATCGATAATCATGACCAGATGTTTAGAGAGAGAGGTGTCGATAAAACAAAATACATGCACGAAAGCATCATGATCATTATCATAGCAGCAATATATTATCATAAAACTTCTCATGATCAAGTAACAATTCATTGACAAGTTAAAGTATGAACCATAAGCCTCATTGAAAACTAACAAACTATGATCTCAGTCATCGAAACAATTGCAGTTCATCATATTTCAGAAAGAGCCGATGTAAGAGCTTTGTTTAGCAAGTTCACATACTCAACTATCATTTAGTCTTCCATGATTGCTAATAGTCATGGCATATTTATGGAGCAAAGGTTTCAGTCAAACACATAGGAAGATGGGGGCTTATAGTTTTGCCTCCCAACTGATTTATCTCGAGGATAATATCAACAATAATAACTCCTGATCACCTACATCCAATATGATATATATGCCTGGATCTTTCCCCACCACATGATGCTTGCCAAGTAGAGAATAAATAAGAATGGAATAGGGATGAACACTATTGACTCTTGCATAAAAGTAAATACAAAAAAGTAAAAGATAGTCCCTTCGCAGAAGGGAGCAGAGGTTGTCATGCGCTTTTATTTTGGGATGTGCAAACTCTTAATGGAAAGGAATGCCACTTTATATTGCCCCTTGTGATAGCAAACTTTATTATGCAGTCCGTCGCTTTTATTTCTTCACCATCACAAGTTCGTACAAAGCTTATTTTCCCTTGCAATAAAAGATCATACATATTTAGGAGCAATTTGTATTGCTTTATGCACCGATGACAACTTACTTGAAGGATCTTATTCAATCCATAGGTAGATATGGAGGACTCTCATGGCAAGAAACTGGGTTCAAGGGTTTTTGGATGCACAAGTAGTATCTCTACTTAGTGCGAATTTTTGGCTAGCAAAAGATTATGAGCAAGCACCACATGTTAGAGGATGCATGACAATATAACTTCTATGTGAATATAAGCAAACATAACCCATTACGTTGTCTTCCTTGTCCAATGTCAACTATTTGATCAAGCATAGAATATTTGATGGGGGCTCACGATCATAAAAGATGTCCAAGATAGTATATTTGTATGTGAGACCTCTCTTTCTTTATTACTTTTTCATGAATTGCATCAATGACCAATGCTATGTTTGTTAACCTGCAACAAATTTTATCAATTATACTTCTTTTATGTGAAGACATCACTCCCCATGGGATTAGCATATGATCTTTTTATTCTTTCCATTGCTAGGATTCGAACAAAAAAGTAAAGAAACCAAACTCAAACTACTCTTTATTATATAACTCTCACACTCGATTACATAGATAGATAGATCACGAAACAAGCACTCGAAACTAGATCATACCAAAACTTGATTATACTAAATCACAATATAACTAAGGATCGAACTAAAATAGATAACGATGGTAAAGGTGATGGTGATACGATACCGGGGCACCTCCCCCAAGCTTGGAACAAGCCAAGGGTGGTGCCCATACCCGTGTACTCAAGTTTCCTTCTTCGGTGATGATGATGATGGAGTGATAGGATTGTCCTCCGGTTTCCACAGCATGGGCTCTCCATCATAGAAGGATGAACGTGCTTCTGGAATCCTGAAAGTTGCAGCGAGGCTCATCCTTTTGAATCTAGATTCATACTCACAGTTTTGGTTCTGCAGGTCATATATTTGAGCTTGAAGATGATCAATTTGGTCTTGAAGCTTGAAGATGGACTCCCCAATATCCTTGCTGTCCCACTTGTGCTCACGGATGAATTCCGTGATCATGGAGTGGTTAGCACTGAGTCCGCACTCCACCATCCCTTGACACTTGAAGATCTCCTGCTCCACTGCTTCCAGCCTAGTCTTCTCGCTCCCCTACTTCTTCGTCCCTTGAACGTCCCGGATGTGAAGCACCCCCTCACGCATCTCAATGGTTTGAGGGTTTTTTATCACCTCCGGAAGGTAAGGGTTGATGAACTTCTCGAAGAACTTGTCCTTGGATGGACTTGGAGGCGCCATAGCGATCTAGATCTGTCAGAAAAATAGCCCGAAAGAAGAATAGAGGAGAAACTTGCGATATGGTGTTGAAAACAATCAGGAGTATTTGTAATGAATTTTTCCCGTGCAAAACATGTAATATGGAAAGAAAACGGAGTCGGGAAAGTCCACGGGGGAGCCACAAGCTCACACGGCGTGTCCTAGGGGGTAGGGCGTGCCCCCCGAGTTTGTCGCTCCCACATGCACTTTCCTGATTGTTTATTATTTTTATAAATTTTTATATATTCCGAAACGAACAAAAAGTACTTTTATGGAACTTTTGGAGTTGGTTTACTTACCGTATCACATACCTACTCCTTTTCAGGGTTCTGGAGCGTTCCGGAAGGTCTCTTTTATGTGTTCCTCCGGTGTCATAGTTTTGATAATATTTGTTTCGATGTTAATGGGTGTACCTGAGATATAATGTTTTATTCTATGCCCATTGACCACTCTCGGATTAGTGCCTTCGGCGTTGTTGATTTTGATAGCTCCGGAGCGATAAACTTCTTTGACGATATATGGTCCTTCCCATTTAGAGAGAAGTTTTCCTGCAAAGAATCTGAAATGAGAGTTGTACAATAGAACTTGATCACCTACTTTAAATTCCCCTTTTTGGATTCTTTTGTCATGCCATCTTTTAACTTTTTCTTTAAACAACTTGGCATTTTCATAGGCTAGGGTTCTCCATTCATCTAGAGAGCTAATATCAAATAACCTCTTTTCACCGGCAAGTTTAAAATCATAGTTCAGTTCTTTAATTGACCAATAAGATTTATGTTCCAATTCAAGAGGCAAATGACATGCTTTTCCATAGACCATTTTATAAGGAGACATACCCATAGCATTTTTATAAGCAGTTCTATAGGCCCATAATGCATCATCAAGATTCTTAGACCAATTCTTTCTAGATCTATTAACAGTCTTTTGCAAAATTAATTTTATTTCCCTATTTCTCAATTCAACTTGACCACTAGACTGAGGATGATAAGGTGATGCAATTCTATGGTTGACATCATATTTAGCTAGGAGTTTACAAAATGCACCATGAATAAAATGTGAACCTCCATCATTCATTAAATATCTAGGAACTCCAAATCTCGGAAAAATAACTTCTTTAAGCATTTTAATATATGTGTTGTGATCAGCACTACTAGTTGGAATAGCTTCTACCCAATTAGTAACATAATCAACAGCAACTAGAATATGAGTATATCCATTAGATTTAGGAAAAGGTCCCATATAATCAAAACCCCAAACATCAAATGGTTTAATAACAAGTGAATAGTTCATAGGCATTTCCTGACGTCTACCAATATTACCAATTCTTTGACATTCATCACAAGAAAGGACAAACTTACGTGCATCCTTGAAGAGAGTAGGCCAATAAAAACCAGACTGTAATACCTTATGTGCAGTTCTGTCTCCCGCATGGTGTCCTTCGTATGCCTCGGAGTGACACTTCCGTAGGATTTCTTCCTGTTCATGCTCAGGTACACAGCGTCTAATAACACCATCTACTCATTCTTTATATAAATGTGGGTCATACCTAAAGTAATTTCTTAAATCAAAGAAGAACTTTTTCTTTTGTTGGTATGTAAAACTAGGTGGTATATATTAAGCAACAATGTAATTAGCATAGTATACATACCAAGGATTATTACGAGAAGTAGAAGCATTTATAACAGCTAATTGCTCATCTGGAAAATTATCATTAATAGGAAGTGGGTCATCAAGAACATTTTCCATTCTAGACAAATTATCTACTACCGGGTTTTTAGCTCCCTTTCTACCAACAATATGCAAATCAAACTCTTGTAGTAATAAAACCCACCTAATCAGTCTAGGTTTAGCATCTTTCTTTTCCATAAGATATTTAATAGCAGCATGATCGGTGTGAATGGTAACTTTAGAATCAACAATATAAGGTCTGAATTTATCACATGCAAATACAACTGCTAAAAATTCTTTCTCAGTAGTAGCATAATTTCTTTGAGCACTATCCAAGGTCTTACTAGCATAATGAATAACATTCAATTTCTTATCGACTCTTTGACCTAGAACAACACCAATAGCATAATCACTATCATCACACATAATTTCAAAGGGTAGGTTCCAATCAGGTGGTTGAACAATGGGTGCAGAAATTAAGGCTTTCTTAAGTATTTCAAAGGCTTCTACGCAATCGTCAGAAAAAACAAATGGAACATCTTTTTGTAACAGATTAGTAAGAGGCCTAGAAATTTTAGAGAAGTCTTTTATGAACCATGTATAAAAACAATCATGACCTAGGAAACTTCTTATACCTTTGATATCTTTAGGACATGGCATTTTCTCAATTGCATCAACTTTAGCTTCATCTACCTCAATACCTCTTTCAGAAATTTTATGCCCAAGGACTATACCTTCGTTCACCATAAGGTGGCACTTCTCCCAATTCAAGACAAGATTAGTCTCTTCACATATCTGCAAAACTCGGTCAAGGTTGCTTAAGAAATCATCAAAAGAGGTTCCGTAAATGGAAAAATCAACCATGAATACCTCAACAATCTTTTCACAAAAATCAGAGAATATAGCAGTCATACATCGTTGAAAGGTAGCAGGTGGAGTGCATAAACCAAAAGGCATACATCTATAAGCATAAGTTCCAAAAGGACAAGTAAAAGTGGTTTTCTCTTGATCTTCTTGTGACACAGGTATTTGAGAAAAATCAGAATAACCATCTAGGAAGCAAAAGTGTGTATGCTTAGATAATCTTTCTAACATTTGATCAATAAAAGGCAAAGGATAATGATCTTTCCTAGTAGCTTTATTTAATTTCCTGAAATCAATTACCATCCTATAACCAGTTACAATTCTTTGTGGGATAAGTTCATTTTTATCATTAGGAACAACAGTAATACGTCCTTTCTTAGGAATGCAATGAACATGACTTACCCATCTACTATCTGCTATAGGATAAATTATACCTGCCTCCAGAAGCTTTAATATTGCAGTTCTTACCACATCCTTCATCTTAGGATTCAAGCGGCATTGATGATCAACTACTGGTTTAGCATCAGGCTCCATATTAATCTTGTGCTGGCATAAAGTGGGACTAATGCACTTAAGATCGTAAAGGGTATATCCAATAGCAGCACGATGCTTCCTCAGAGTTTTAAGTAATTTCTTTTCTTCATGCTCTGAAAGGTTAGCATTGATAATAACAGGATATATCTTCTTTTCATCAAGATAAGCATATTTTATTGTGTCAGGTAGTTTCTTTAATTCAAACACAGGATCACCCTTACGTGGGAGTGGGTGTCCCAAAGTATCGACAGGCAAATTGTGCTTAAGGATGGGTGCTTGTTTAAAGAATATTTCATCTATTTCATTCCTTTCATTCATATGCATATCATTTTCATGGTCTAGCAGATATTGTTCTAAAGGATCAGTGGGAGGAACAACAATAGAAGCAAGACCAATAATTTCATCTTTATTAGGTAATTCTTTATCATGAGGTTGTCTACGAAACTTAGAGAAATTAAATTCATGCGATACATCACAAAAATTAACACTGGTCGTTTCCCTAGTGCAATCAATCTTAGCATTAACTGTATTCAAGAAAGGTCTACCAAATATAATGGGACAAAAATCATCTTGTGGTGATCCAAGAACAAGAAAATCAATAGGGTATCTAATCTTACCACACAAGACTTCAACATCTCTAACAGTCCCAAGTGGTGAAATAGTATCTCTGTTTGCAAGCTTAATGGTAACATCAATATCTTCTATGTTAATAGGTGCAATATCATTCATGACTTCTTGATAAAGAGAAAATAGAATAGCACTTACACTAGCACCCATATCACATAAACCATGATAACAATGATCTCCAATTTTAACAGAAATAACAGGCATGCCAACTACAGGTTTGTTTTTATCTGCCGTTTCTCGTTTAACAATCCTAGTTGCTTCCTCACAGAAGTATATAACATGTCCATCTTTATTATCAACCAAAAGATCTTTAACCATTGCAAAATTAGGTTCCACTTTAATTTGTTCAGAGGGTTTAATTAGTTTAATATTACTCTTATTAACCACAGTTGAAGCTTTAGCATGTTCCTTAATCCTAACAGGGAAAGGAGGTTTCTCAATGTAAGTAGTTGGCACAACTGGATCAACATTATATAAACTATTGTTTCCTCTTTAGCTATAATAGGTTCTTCATTTGATTCAATAGGTGGATGAAACTTAAACCATTTCTCCTTAGGAAGATCAACATGAGCAGCAAATGACTCACAAAAGGTAGCTACTATCTCAGAGTCAAGTCCATATTTAGTACTAAACTTATGAAAAGCATCAGTTTCCATAAAAGATTTAACACAATCAAACTCAAGATTTATACCTGACTCTTTACGTTTGTCGATTTCCCAATCTTCAGATTTATGTTTAATTCTTTCCAGAAGATCTCATTTGAATTCAATAGTTCTCTTCACAAAGGAACCAGTAGAAGAAGTATCGAGCAGGGATTGATCATTATGAGAAGGCCGAGCATAAAAGTACTATATAATAATTTCTCTTGAGAGCTCATGATTGGGGCATGTGTGCATCATGTACTTAAGCCTCCCCAAGCTTGAGCGATACTTTCCACTTCACGAGGCCAAAAATTATATATATAATTTCGATCACGATGAACCAAATGCATAGGATAAAATTTCTGGTGAAATTCCAGCTTCAACCATTTCCAATCCCATGTTCTAGTATCATCCAATAGCCTATACCATGTCAATGCCTTTCCCCCAAAAGATAACGGGAATACTTTCTTCTTAACTCTATCCTCAGATAAACTTGCAAGCTTAAACAATCCACAAATTTCATCTATATAGACCAAGTGCATATCAGAATGTACCGTTCCATCTACTGCATAAGGATTACCTAGCAGTTTCTCTAACATACCCGAAGGAATCTCATAATAAATATTTTAGTAGGCTCAATAGGTTGAGTGGCAACTCTTATTGCTTCCGGTCGAGGTGAAGATACCTCGAACAAGCCCCTTAAAGGATTATTTTCCATAGTGACAAGTGACAATAAATTTCAGCACGTAATAAAAATGTTTCCTTACCATAGGCGCTTCACTCCCCGGCAATGGCGCCAGAAAAGATTCTTGATGACCCACAATTATAGGGGATCAATCATAGTCCTTTCGATAAGTAAGAGTGTCGAACCCAACGAGGAGCAGAAGGAAATGACAAGTGGTTTTCAGCAAGGTATTCTCTGCAAGTACTGAAAGTAGTGGTAACAGATAGTTTTGTAGCAACGCAATTCATAACAAGTAACAAGTAACAATAGTAACAAAGGTGCAGCAAGATGGCTCAATCCTTTTTATAGCAAAGTACAAGCCGGAACGTTCTCTTATTGTAAGCAAAGCATTCTCGAGGACACATGGGAATTGTCATCTAGTCACGTTCATCATGTTTAGTTGATTCGCGTTCGCTTCTTTGATAATTTGATACGTGGGTGGACCAGTGCTAGGGTTCTATTCTTACTTGAACAAGCAACCCTCTTGTGATTACCCCCTCTCGCAAGCATCCGCAACTATGAAAGAAAATTAAGATAAATCTAACCATAGCATGAAACATATGGATCCAAATCAGCCCCTTACGGAATAACGCATAAACAAGGGCTTAAGCTTATGTCACTCTCGCAACCCATCATCTACTTATTACTCCCCAATGCATTCTACTAGGCCCAAATATGGTGCAGTGTCATGTAGTCGATGTTCACATGACACAACTAGAGGAATAACAACATACACATCATCAAAATATCGAACGGATACCAATTTCACATGATTGCTTATAACAAGACTTCTCCCACGTCCTCAAGAACAAAAGTAACTACTCGCAAATCATAATCATGTTCAAGATCAGAGGTGTATTGAATATGATAAAGGATCTGAACATATGATCTTCCACCAAATAAACCAACTAGCATCAACTACAAGATGTAATCAACACTACTAGCAACCCACAAGTACCAATCTGAGGTTTTGGGACAAAGATTGAATACAAGAGATGAACTAGGGTTTCAGATGAGATGGTGCTGGTGAAGATTGGTCCTCCCACGATGAAAGGATCGTTGGGGATGTCGATGGCTTCGATTTCCCCCTCCCGGAGGGAAGTATCCCCAGCGGAATCGCTCCACCGGAGAGCAAAAGTGCTCCTGCCCAGGTTCCACCTCGAGATGGCGGCGCTTTGTCCCAAAAGTCTTCTTCTGATTTTTTCTAGGGGTAATAGCATCTTATAGGAGAAGATGGGCCCCGGAGGCCTGCCAGGGTGCCCACAAGCAATAAGTTTGTTGCAAGAAGGTTGTTCATAATAGAACAATTGCTGTTCATTGTTATGAATAACAAAAGGGCCATGCTTCCATCATGGATAGAATGTATGTTATGAACATTGATAATGATATGATACATCCATAACACTGACGCTAAATGTCACAAGACTAAAAGAATACCACATATGTATGGTACTTCATTTGGTCACACTAGAGAAACACGCATGGAGAAATTCCATAATGATGGATTTTGAAGTCATTTGATTATGAATCATCTGACACTTGCAACTTTCGTCCGGAAAGTAAAGTGACTAAAATACCGTTCACATGCCATAAGGAATGAGCAACAAACTTATTAGTGTTCATACATTTTGATGTGTGTAGTCCAATAGCTATTGTTGCTAGCAGTAGGATTTGTCTATCTTCAGTGATGACTCAAGTAGATATATGGATATTTACTTAATGAGACATTAGTATGGATCCTTTGAAATTGTTCAAAAGGTTTTCAGAATGAAGTAGAAATTATTGTAACAAGAAAATTATGTTTTTGCAATTAGATTGCGGAAAAGAATATTTGAGTTACAAGTTTAGCGAATGTCCAATGAGTTGTGAAAAGAGTTTCATAACTTACACCTCCTGGAACAAGACCATGGGTGGAATATCCATGAAGATGTAACCAAACCATTTATGACATGGTAAGATCAAAGATGACATAAATCAATTTGCCATTATCCCTTTTAAACTAATGCTTTAGAGACTGCAACTTTTACATTGAAAAGAGTGCCATCAGATCTGTTGAAAGGATGCCATGGTATGGTACGCCCAACCATGTTATGTCTTTTCTTAACATTTGGAATTTGGGGCTTGTGTAAAATATTTACAAACCTATTCCAAATCAGACAAGTGCTACTTTGTAGGTTGTCCCAAATTATTGGGTATTCCTCCATCACTATACCGAGGCAAAAGGTTTCCCACAAAGAGCGGTATGATTTTGAAGAAAATGGTTCTTGCAAAAAGGTGAGTGGGAGGACAATGCAACTCGATGAGATAACAGTATCTTCGTCATCAGCTCATAGGAAAGAAACCTTGGAAGAAATTTTAGAGTTTCCTACTATGACTGATACGGAAGCCTCTACATGAGATGTATGGCCTTTGGTCGATCTTGCAGCTGAACCACGTAGGCAAAACTCGTGCAAACCTCTCAGGTGCGCAAATGAGATATTCTTGTTAGACAATAGTATACCTACAATACACAAGGAAGCATTGATGGGCCCTGACTCCGGAATTGGCTAAATGCCAAAATAATCCGAGATAGTATCCATATAAATGATTCCAGATTAGATCTTGATAAAACGTCCGGAAGATTTAAAGTCTAACGAATATTAATGGAACTATAAACTGATACGGATAAAAATGTTTTATCCATAAAGCCCGACTTGTTGCTTATAACAAATTCAAGGAATTAACTACGGTGAGATTGTCTCTCTGTAGCGATGCTTAAAGTTGGTTCGGGTTAAACTAGTAATTAATACTATTTCAATCATGAGATATGATACATGGATGCCAAAAGGATTTCCATGAGATGGAAATACAACCAAGAACTTGTATGTGATACAGTCCAAAGTATTTTGTCAATCCAGAGGATGCTGGTAAGTGTGCAAACTTCAGAGTTCCAGCAATGGATGGAAACAAGCATAATGGAGTTGGAATCTTCATTTTGATGAAATAGTCAAAAGAGTTTGATTTCATCAAAGGATAACGAAGATGCTTGTGGTTACAAGAAATTAAGTGGGAGCATAATAATATTTCTAAAACCTTGTGTGCTTGACACATTGTTAATTAGAAATAAATATAAATTTCTTGACACGAATTAGGACTTCATTGAGAAATAGTTTTTTGATGAAGTGCTTGGGCTAGGTAGACTCGATATTAGGCATAATTATCTATGGAGATAAAATTGCTTAATAGGCTAAACTAAAAATACATATTGACAAGAAGCTAGAACAGTTTAGCATAAGAACGCTAAGGGGTGATTCTTGCCAAAGTCACATGGAAAGAGTTTTAGCAAGACTTGGTGTCCTAAAACACTGATGAGCAAAATACATGATGGAGGTTCCACACACATTTGTGTTTGGATTAATCATTTGTTCCATGGTATGTAAAAACAACCCGATATGTCCAGTACTCTCAAGCAGTTGCGAGTACAGATACCAAAGTGATCAAAATATTGATCATAGGACAGCAGTGAAAAATGTCGTCGAGTACTAAAGTAGCACTGATGACATGTTTTCTCGCAAGCGGAGATTATGAAGAGTTCGTTGTAAGAAGTTACATCGATACAGTCTTCATCAATGCTCCACGCGATTTTCGATTTAAATTAAGGGTTTTGTCTGATACAGAAAATGGTAGCACAGTAAGTTCGAATTGTTCAAAACAAGTTACTGTGGCGAATTCTATAGCAGAGGCTAAGTATGTTGCCGCTTTTGAAGTGACAAAGAAGATGTTGAATCTTACAGTTCATTCATGAACTTAGTATGGTTCCAAGATGGCTTTGGTCAATGGAACACTATTGTAGATAGTTGCTCCATAGCTCAGTCGGAGGAATCAAGGTTTGAATAGTGATTCACATATATACAAAGCCAAGTCCACACAAAATATGAATTTTGTGAAAGCGTGAAAACGCAAGGATATGAAAGATACACACGGACCTGAAGTTGTCAGATCCGTTGGACAAAGACTATACCACAAGCGAAGCATATTTTTACACCGGTATGCCATAGGTGTAAAGTGCATGAGCAGTGACTAGATTATTGACTCTAGTGCAAGTGGGAGTCTGTAGGAGATATGCCCTAGAGGCAATAATAAATGTTATTATTTATCTCTATGTTCGTAATTATGTTTATATTCCGTGCTATAACTGATATGGTTCCCGAGCCCGTATATCCATAAAGGCTCTGAGGAAAACCCATGTGCACGTGTGGAATAATAAATGGTAAAAAGTATTCCTAGTCAAGCCTCTAAGACTGGCTCAAGTGTTGCATGATGATCACGTTTTCCTGATCATGGGCATGTCTATGCCGGCAACTTTGAGGACACAATGTTAGAAGAACACTTGTGTTGAATCGACCCGATTGATGTTATGCTATGAGATATGTTCATCACGAGTTAATGGTAAATAACACAGAGAAAGTTAACGTTTGCATAATTCCTTAGACCATGAGAGTATCGAGTTCCTTCATGCTTGCTTCATGAACTTTGGGGTTTGTTAAAAATCATCCGTAAAAGGGTGGCTATTACGGCGGCTTACGGGTTCATGGAAAAGTATGACAAGGAACTAGATAGCTCAAGATTGGGATTTGCTCCTCCGACGATGGAGAGATATTCTTTGGGCCCTCTCGGTGTTACGGTATCCATCATCGTCTGGCAAGACACAGTGTGATTTGATCACAAGGATGAGTTATTGATCCATGGGGATGCCGATAAATCTCACCTCGGGTGTTTGTAACATATCGCGAAGCACAGGAATAGCACATGGCAACTACAGGTTCACTCGAATATTCATTCGTGTGGGTATAGGGATCAATATGGATGTCCATGGTTCTGCTATTGATCATTGATCGAAAAGAGTTCCAGTCATGTCTATACTCCACCAAACCTATAGGGTCACACACTTGAGGGTCATCTATCTGCTAAGTAATAGACAAGGAGTCAGAGAGATTTTTTCGAAAAAGTTTCGGAGACGACAGAAAAGTTTCAGAGAGTAAAACTGGAAACGTTTCGAAAACAAACTACATACCAAAAATGTTTCGGAACGAGTCAAGAATTTTATTAGTGGGTGCCGTAAATGTTCTGGGCCATCCGGAAATTTTCTGGATTTTTCAGACACTGAAAATATTTCATGAAGAAGTTGTCATGAATAGTATAGTGAATAGTGTAACACTATTAGGGTACAACCCCCTTTTGGTGGCTTTTTGGAAAGCCACCTTTTGGGGCTTTCTCCCACAAGTCAAGGGGATGACATGGGGTGGTGGGACCCCTTTTTGGGGGGGCCCACACATGGTGAGCAGCCATGGGAGGAGCTCCTCCATGGAGCTCCACTAGTGTGACGCCCCTGCTCGACCGTGCACTAATCATACACGCAAACGTGCACGCTCGAGATCAGAGACTCACGGGAAGATATCACAACACAACTCTAAACTCAAATTTAAACATAAATCTTCATATTACAAACCAGGGGTCACGAGGACCCGAATACACAAGTCATACACACAAATAATATCTGGGTACAGACATAGTTAGTCAAGTTTGCCTTAAGAAGGCTAGCACAAACAGCGATACTGATCGAAAAGGCGAAGGCCTCCTGCCTAGGGCCTCCGAACTACTCCTGGTCGGCTGGCTCAACCCAGTAGTACGTGCCTCCGGGACTCTCCTGGTAGTAGTCTCCTGCGGTGGCGTCTGGCTCCGAAACTCCATCGACTGATTACATCAAGCGGGTATGGGGAATAGAAATAGCAAAGCAACCGTGAGTACTCATCCAAAGTACTCGCAAGACTGACATCAGAACTATACTAAGTATGCATCGGTATCAAAGGAATGGGGCTATATCTTTGGACTAAACTGCAGAAATGCCGGAACAGAGGGGGAGAGGCCTAGCCTATCGAAGACTAGCATCTTGAAGCATTTCTTGCAGCATCAGAAGAGAGTAGAGTATAGTAACACACAATAGCAGTTATAGTTTAGTAATGCCCTGAGATCCTTCCTCGACTACCCTGCGAGAAAGTGATCCCGAGAGCAGTAGTAACGGTTTATCATTGTATCAGTAACCATTTGTAGTTGTAGCAGAACAGGATACAACTCCGAGCGTCCTGTTACCATGGACACGGCTATTCGAATAGATAACTTCCCTGTAGGGGTGCACTACTGTTACCCAACACGCTCGATCACATCTGGCCGGACACACTTGCTGGGTAATGCCCGGCCTCGGGAGATCGACACGACGCAGACCTACCTAGGCTTAGCAGAGAGGTTAGCACGCCGGTCTAAATCCTAAGTGCGAAGGGGTCTTGGGCCATCGCCCTTTGCACTCCTGCACGTTGCGAGACTGGTCGGGCCCAAGTGCGACTGTGGAAGCACCACAGACGTAACCAGCTCACCCCAACAATCAGCCCGCATCTCTGAGCTGTGACGTCTGAAGAGCTTTCGGCTGATACATACGACGTAGAGGGCCCCATTAAACCATTATCCCACGTGGTGGTAGTGCGTATAAGGCCAGCGGCCTACTCAGATCAAATACCCAAATCCGGTAGGCGTATTTAGTAACTCGCAGAGGCGAACAGGATTCCTGTCGCTCCGACTTGGTAATACATAACGCGCGGGTGCTCTTGGAGCCGACCCGTCTTTAATGTTATTCTCTCGCGGGCACCCTTGGGGCCAGCCCGATTTTAACAGTTTAACTATTGCAATATGTAAACCTTTCCGTGATCATCACTCAGAGTGATCACGGCCCGATATCTAGCATGGCAAATGGACAAGGGTGAAAGGCCACCGATGAATCAATAGCATAGCTAACTAAGCATCATGGGACAACAGGTAGGTATAAACAGCAGGCGACAAAATCAGGCTATGCATCAGAATAGGACTATCGGAATAACCACAGAAGCAATACTAATGCAAGCAGAAGGAAGAGAGAGTGGGTGATATCTGGATGATCAAGGGGGTTTTCCTTGCCTGGAAGCTCTGCTGAAAGGGGCTGGTCGTCTAACGGCTGCTCGTCTGGAGCATAGTCATACTCAGATGCGTCGGCGGCGGTCTCGGCGTCTATCGGGAGAGATGGAGGGGGAAGAAACAATAAATCCACGGCAATAATGCAACAGCGATGCATGACATGCCTAAATTATATGCAGAGGTGATATAACGATTATCTAACTACTTTAGATAATTTAGGAATTTATTGGGATTTATTTTATTAAGGTTATGCACTATTCATTTATTGAATACGGGTAAAAAGTTCCATGTTCACCTAGATAGGAGTGATGGTCAAGCAGTTTGACCACATACTCGGATTCTTCATATTTTTCTGATCATTTTTCATATATAAATTATTTTCATCCGAGTTACGGTTTATTTTATATGATTTTTCAAAGTTTTAATCATTTTCTGGAATTTCTGGAATTATTTAATTAGAATTATCCGAAACAGTGTTAGATGATGTCAGCAGAACGTCGTGATGACGTCAGCAGTCAACTCTGGCTGACCAGAGTCAAACCTGACCAGTGGGTCCCACTGGTCAGTGACTGTTTAGAATTAATCAGTAGTTAATTTAGTTAAACATGTTAATTAGCAGGTGTGACCCAGTCGTCACTGGCTAATCAGTTAGTAATTTAATTAACCGTTTAATTAACATTTTATTTATTTACAAAATCATTTTAATTTGGCGGGACCCACATGTCAGTGACACGGGGCCAGCCCAGTCAGCGGTTGACTAGGTCAACCGGTCAACCGGACCCATCTGTCAGTGGCACAAAGCGGGCCCGAGGCGCCCAGGTGGCAGCCACGTCGGACGCCGGCCGGAGAACACTCCGGCGAGCCTCCCGCGGCGGCACTTCGCCGGCGAGCGTCGGGATTGCGCTACAGGGGGTGTTTTGCGGCGTTTTCGGCCGCGTTCAAAAGCTACGGCTGTGCCGTGTCCAACGGTGGCGGTTGCGGCGACGGGGGTTGCCGGAATCGAGCACGGTGTCGACGGCGGCGGCGGTGGTCTTCAGCCATCGCGCGGGAACGGCGAATAGCGCGCTAGCGGTTTGAGAGGGCCTGGCCGTGCTACGGGAGTGCCCCGAGCTCACTGGTGAGCTCGGACGGCCACGACGACGTCGGGAGAAACGGCGGCGAGCTTCACGGCGGACCGAGCTCGGGCGGCAATGGCTACAGCGGCTACGAGGACGGATCCATGCGGGAGAGAGAGGGGAGAGGAGCGCGGCTTACGGCGAGCCTGTAGGTGAGCTAGAGTGGGGTCGGGGAAGGCGCGAGGCGACGAGATCGATGACGGCGTGCGGCGGGTCCCGAGAAGGAAGACGATGGGGATCAGACGATGCAGCGCATCCCGGCTCAAGCGAGTAGGCGGAGAAGAAGTAGCCGAGGCTGGCGGTCCTAGCGGGCACGTCGGAGCGGCGAGGGAGGCATGGTGGTCGCGGGATCGACGGCGGCGACGAGAATAGCTCTCGGGCGAGCTCGAAGGCGAACAGGAGAGGAGGGGGGAAAAGATCTCAGGGGCGGCTAGGGTTTCCAAGGGGGCTTCTTATCCTCTCCGACCTCCAGTAGCGACGCAGAGCTGGTCGGGCGCGGCTGCGACGGCTAGCCGGCGACGGGCGCAGTCGGGCGCGGGCGACCACACGCGTGAGCAGTAGGAAGGGGACGCTCGCGAGGTGGCTGGGCTGCGCGGCTGACTAAGGCCCAGCTACAGCGGCCCTTTTCTTTTTCTCCTTTTCTTTTTTTCTGTTTTTCTATTTTTGCTTCTGTTTTGCAAATAGTTTAGGCACCGCTTGAGTTTAGTAAAATATGTTACTTGGCCCAATAAATAATATGCAACATTAACTAATACCAGAAATTGGTTTGGAGGTGATATGATTTCATTTGAATTTTAATTAAATAAAAAGGCATTAAATATTGTTGTTTGGTACTGTTTTTGGATGATAGAGTTCTCTAGTGATTTTTAGTGATGTTGTTTTTCTTAACACAATTAGTTATGTATTATTTCCTAATTAATGAACATTTTAGTTTTCAAATTTGAACAACTTTTAAATTCACATTAAATTTGAATTTCATGTTGAATTGGAATTTGAAATGAGATATGATCCAAATGATGATTAAGCACTGTTAATCATGGTGACTTGGCATTATCAAAAGGGTGATCACTGTAGCTATTACATGGGGATGTTACAATTCTCCTCCTCTAAAAGAAATTCTCGTCCCAAGAATTAAGAGGTAGGCTGAAAGAGAGCGGGGTATTCTTCACGAAGACGATCTTCGCGTTCCCAAGTGGCTTCATCCTCAGAATGATTCGACCACTGAACTTTAAGGAACTTGATTGCCTTCTGACGGGTTCGACGTTCAGCTTGATCAAGAACACGGATCGGATACTCTTGATAAGAAAGATCCTCTTGCAATTCAAGCATTTCATGATCCACTGCTCGGATAGGATCCTTGAAGCAGCGAAGGAGTTGCGACACGTGGAATACATCATGAACTTGAGAAAGGTTCGGCAGCAATTCCAATTGGTATGCCACTTCCCCTCGTCTTGCGAGAATGCGAAAGGGGCCAATGTAGCGAGGAGCTAACTTTCCCTTGCTCCCAAATCGATGAGTGCCCTTCATCGGAGTGACGCGAAGGTAAGCTTGCTCGCCAGGTTGATAGAGCATTACCTGATGTTTGCGGTCATAATTGCTCTTCTGACGAGACTGAGCAGCTTTCAAATGTCCACGGACAATGCGGACTTGTTCTTCAGCTTGTTGAATAATGTCCGGACCAACGAGTGACCGTTCCCCAGTTTCTGACCAATTCAGAGGGGTTCGACACTTACGTCCATATAGAACTTCAAAGGGTGCCATCTTCAAACTAGCCTGATAGCTATTGTTGTATGAGAATTCAGCATAGGGGAGAGATTCCTCCCATTTCTTACCGAATGAGATGACACAAGCTCGAAGCATATCTTCAAGCACTTGATTGACTCGTTCAACTTGTCCCTGGGACTGGGGCTGAAAAGCCGTGCTGAACGACAGATGAGTTCCCATAGCTTCTTGGAAACTGTTCCAAAACCTTGAGGTAAAGAGGCTGCCACGATCTGAACTGATTTCCAACGGAACACCGTGGAGTGACACAATTCTGGAAACATACAATTCTGCTAACTGGCTAGCAGTGATCGTCTGCTTGACTGGCAGAAAGTGAGCAACCTTTGAGAATCGGTCGATGACGACAAAAATAGCATCATGACCCTTCTACGATCTGGGAAAACCAGTAATGAAATCCATTTCGACTTTGTCCCATTTCCATTCAGGAATAGCAAGGGGTTGCAGAGTTCCAGCAGGCCTTTGATGTTCTGCTTTGATGCGACGGCAAATGTCACACTCAGCAATATAGCGAGCAATGTCTCGCTTCATATCAGGCCACCAATATCTCTGTCTGATGTCTTGGTACATCTTGGTACTACCAGGGTGAATTGAAAGAGGTGTATCATGAGCTTCTTTCATTACACGCGGGGTCAGATTCAGGTTGTCCTTTCTAGGAACCACTAAGCGATTCTTGAAGAACAAAGTGCCATCAGCATCAACAGTGAAGAATGAGGGCCTTCCCCTTTTGAGATCGCGCTTAATTTTCTCGACCTCAGAGTCAACTTTCTGTATATGCTTGATGAGGTCCTCGAGATCTGGTTCAACAACCAGGGTATTGAGATGACCTTGTGGAACAATGTGAAGGTTCAACTTGTGAAGTTCTTCGTAAAGAAGGGGTTGTGCTTGCTGAACCATGAGGTTGTTGCAATAAGACTTGCGACTCAAAGCATCGGCCATTACATTAGCCTTGCCAGGGGTATAAGAGATATCCATGTCATAGTCGGCTATTGTCTCGAGCCATCTTTGTTGACGGAGGTTCAAATCTGGTTGCGTATACAGATACTTGAGACTTTGGTGGTCCGTGTATATCTTGCAACGATTACCAAGAAGGTAATGTCGCCACAGCTTCAGAGCATAAATAACTGCTGCTAACTCGAGATCATGTGTTGGATACTTATCTTCGTGAGGACGCAATTGACGAGAGCCATAAGCAATTACTTTACGCTCTTGCATTAAGACACAGCCTAATCCTTGACGGGATGCGTCGCAATATATCACAAAGTCCTTGCGAGTATCTGGGGGTGCTAGCACTGGGGCAGAGGTCAACTTGTCCTTGAGCATCTGGAAACTTTCTTGGCACTTGTCCGTCCACTCAAACTTCTTGCCTTTGTGGAGCAAATCAGTCAGTGGCTTAGCAATTTTGGAGAAGTTCTCGACGAATCGGCGGCAATAACTAGCGAGTCCGAGAAAACTTCTGACTTGCTTGACAGTTTGTGGAGCAGTCCAGTCAAGAATAGCCTGAACTCGTTCTGGTTTAACAGCAATGCCACCTTTGGAAATCACATGACCAAGATAAGTCACCTCAGATAACCAGAATTCACATTTGGAAAATTTGGCATACAGTTGATGTTCTCGAAGTTTCTCCAATACAAGCCGAAGATGTTCGGCGTGCTCTTCTTCATTCTTGCAAAATATAAGGATATCATCCAAATAAACCACGACGAATTTGTCAAGGTAGTCCATGAAGATATAGTTCATCAATCGAGAGAAGGTTGCTGGAGCATTAGTTAATCCGAAGGACATGATTGTGTACTCGTAAGATCCATAATGAGTAACGAAAGCGGTCTTCGGAATATCCTCCTTACGAACTCGGATCTGATGATAACCCAACCTTAAGTCGAGTTTAGAGAACACAGAGGAAATTCAAGATTGTCAAATGACAGTGAGTGAATTCTTGCATCGTGCATTCAAGGAAGTAATTTGCAGATAATCAAAGCTCCGGGTGGACATGATCACGAGAACCTAAAGTCAGAGTTAGTAAAATTTTAACCCGAATAGAAGAGAGAGTAGAATCCCAGAGTATAGAAGAGGAATAAAAGATCCTAATACCACCCATTTGGCGATGTGGGCCCGTAAGCCACACAGCCATGTTAGTAAAATATAGTTTTTGAAAGACTAGACTCAACTTCGACCAAGGAATTGGAAGGGGGCTTCCTACAGGCAGTCAGCTCTGATACCAACTTTTGACGCCCTTGCTCGACCGTGCACTAATCATACACGCAAACGTGCACGCTTGAGATCAGAGACTCACGGGAAGATATCACAACACAACTCTAAACTCAAATTTAAACATAAATCTTCATATTACAAACCAGGGGTCACAAGGACCCGAATACATAAGTCATACACACAAATAATATCAGGGTACAGACATAGTTAGTCAAGTTTGCCTTAAGAAGGCTAGCACAAACAGCGATACTGACCGAAAAGGCGAAGGCCTCCTGCCTAGGGCCTCCGAACTACTCCTGGTCGGCTGGCTCAACCCAGTAGTACGTGCCTCCGGGACTCTCCTGGTAGTAGTCTCCTGCGGTGGTGACTGGCTCCGGAACTCCATCGACTGATTACATCAAGCGGGTATGGGGAAAAGAAATAGCAAAGCAACCGTGAGTACTCATCCAAAGTACTCGCAAGACTGACATCAGAACTATACTAAGTATGCATCGGTATCAAAGGAATGGGGCTATATCTTTGGACTAAACTGCAGAAATGCCAGAACAGAGGGGGAGAGGCCTAGCCTATCGAAGACTAGCATCTTGAAGCATTTCTTGCAGCATCAGAAGAGAGTAGAGTATAGTAACACACAATAGCAGTTATAGTTTAGTAATGCCCTGAGATCCTTCCTCGACTACCCTGAGAGAAAGTGATCCCGAGAGCAGTAGTAACAGTTTATCATTGTATCAGTAACCATTTGTAGTTGTAGCAGATCAGGATACAACTCCGAGCGTCCTGTTACCATGGACACGGCTATTTGAATAGATAACTTCCCTGCAGGGGTGCACTACTGTTACCCAACACGCTCGATCACATCTGGCCGGACACACTTGCTGGGTAATGCCCGGCCTCGGGAGATCGACACGACGAAGTCCTACCTAGGCTCAGCAGAGAGGTCAGCACGCCGGTCTAAATCCTAAGTGTGAAGGGGTCTTGGGCCATCGCCCTTTGCACTCCTGCACGTTGCGAGACTGGCCGGGGCCCAATCGTGACTGTGGAAGCACCACAGACGTAACCAGCTCACCCCAACAATCAGCCCGCATCTCTGAGCTGTGACGTCTAAAGAGCTTTCGACTGATACATATGACGTAGAGGGCCCCATTAAACCATTATCCCACGTGGTGGTAGTGCGTATAAGGCCAGCGGCCTACTCAGATCAAATACCCAAATCCGTTAGGCGTATTTAGTAACTCGCAGAGGCAAACAGGATTCCTGTCGCTCCGGCTTGGTAATATATAACGCACGGGTGCTCTTGGAGCGACCCGTCTTCAATGTTATTCTCTCACGGGCACCCTTGGGGCCAGCCCGACTTTAACAGTTTAAGTATTGCAATATGTAAACCTTTCCGTGATCATCACTCAGAGTGATCACGGCCCGATATCTAGCATGGCAAACGGACAAGGGTGAAAGGCCACCGATGAATCAATAGCGTAGCTAACTAAGCATCATGGGACAACAGGTAGGTATAAACAGCAGGTGACAAAATCAGGCTATGCATCAGAATAGGAGCTATCGGAATAACCACAGAAGCAATACTAATGCAAGCATAAGGAAGAGAGAGTGGGTGATATCTAGATGATCAAGGGGGTTTTGCTTGCCTGGAAGCTCTGCTGAAAGGGGCTTCTCGTCTGACGGCTGCTCGCCTGGAGCGTAGTCATACTCAGCTGCTTCGGCGGCGGTCTCGGCGTCTACCGGGAGAGATGGAGGGGGAAGAAACAATAAATCCACGGCAATAATGCAACAACAATGCATGACATGCCTAAATGATATGCAGAGGTGATATAACGCCTACCTAACTGCTTTAGATAATTTAGGAATTTATTGGAATTTATTTTATTAAGGTTATGCACTATTCATTTATCGAATACGGGCAAAAAGTTCCATGATCACCTAGATAGGAGTGATGGTCAAGCATTTTGACCACATATTCGGATTCTTCATATTTTTCTGATCATTTTTCATATATAAATTATTTTCATCCGAGTTACGGTTTATTTTATATGATTTTTCAAACTTTTAATCATTTTCTGGAATTTCTGGAATTATTTAATTAGAATTATCCGAAACAGTGTTAGATGACATCAGCAGAACGTCATGATGACGTCAGCAGTCAACTCTGGCTGACCAGAGTCAAACCTGACCAGTGGGTCCCACTGGTCAGAGACTGTTTAGACTTAATCAGTAGTTAATTTAGTTAAACAAGTTAATTAGCAGGTGGGACCCAGTCGTCAGTGGCTAATCAGTGAGTAATTTAATTAACCGTTTAATTAACATTTTTTTTATTTACAAAATCATTTTAATTTGGCGGGACCCACATGTCAGTGACACGAGGCCAGCCCAGTCAGCGGTTGACCAGGTCAACCGGTCAACCGGGCCCATCTGTCAGCGGCACCAAGCAGGCACGAGGCGCCCAGGTGGCAGCCACGTCGGACACCGGCCGGAGAACACTCCGGCGAGCCTCCCGCGACGGCACTTCGCCGACGAGCGTTGGGATTGCGCTACAGGGGGTCTTTTGCGGCGTTTTCGGTCGCGTTCAAAAGCTACGGCTGTGCCGCGTCCAACGGTGGCGGTTGCAGCGACGGGGGTTGCCAGAATCGAGCGCAGCGTCGACGGTGGCGGCGGCGGTCTTCGGGCATCTTGCGGGAACGGCGAATAGCGCGCGCGCGAGCGGTTTGAGAGGGCCTGGCCGTGCTACGGGAGTGCCCCGAGCTCACTGGTGAGCTCGGAAGGCCACGACGACGTCGGGAGCAACGGCGGCGAGCTTCACGGCGGAGCCGAGCTCGGGCGGCAATGGCTACGGCGGCTACGAGGACGGATCCGTGCGGGAGATAGAGGGGAGAGGAGCGCGGCTTACAGCGAGCCTGTAGGTGAGCTAGAGTGGGCTCGGGGAAGGTGCGAGGCGACGAGATCGACGACGGCGTGCGGCGGGTCTCGAGGAGGAAGATGACGGGGATCAGACGACGCAACGCGTCCCGGCTCGAGCGAGTAGGTGGAGAAGAAGTAGCCGAGGCTGGCGGTCCTAGCGGGCATGTCGGAGCGGTGAGGGAGGCACGGTGGTCGCGGGATCGACAGCGGCGACGAGAGGAGCTCTCGGGCGAGCTCGAAGGCGAGCAAGGGAGGAGGGGGAAAAGATCTCAGGGGCGGCTAGGGTATCCAAGGGGGGGCTTCTTATTCTCTCCGACCTCCTGCAGCGACGCAGAGTTGGCCGGGCGCGGCTGCGACGGCTAGCCGGCGACGGGCGCGGTCGAGCGCGGGCGACCGCGCGCGTGAGCTGTAGGAAGGGGACGCTGGCGAGGTGGGCTGGGCTACGCGGCTGACTAAGGCCCAGCTACAGCGGCCCTTTTCTTTTTCTCCTTTTCTTTTTTTCTGTTTTTCTTTTTTTGCTTCTGTTTTGCAAATAGTTTAGGCACCACTTGAGTTTAGTAAAATATGTGACTTGGCCCAATAAATAATATGCAACATTAACTAATACCAGAAATTGGATTGTAGGTGATATGATTTCATTTGAATTTTAATTAAATAAAAAGGCATTAACTATTGCTGTTTGGTACTGTTTTTGGATGATAGAGTCCTCTAGTGATTTTTAGGGATGTTGTTTTTCTTAACACAATTAGTTATGGATTATTTCCTAATTAATGAACATTTTAGTTTTCAAATTTGAACAACTTTTAAATTCACATTAAATTTGAATTTCATGTTGAATTGGAATTTGAAATGAGATATGATCCAAATGATGATTAAGCACTGTTAATCATGGTGACTTGGCATTATCAAAAGGGTGATCACTGTAGCTATTACATGGGGATGTTACAACTAGCCACCCCATTTTGCCCTTATGAAGGACATTTTGTATGGGCATTTTGGTATTTCCAAGTGGCCCTCTACCCCTTGCCTCCCACTATAAATAGAGGTGGAGAGAGCTCTCCATTTCACTCAATCTCTCTCAAACACAAGGCATGCATGATCTGCCATCTCTCTCTCCCTCACACGAAATAGTTTCGTAGAGCCAGAAGGCTGTCTAGTCTTCGGTAGGGCCTAGTTCTGGACGGCGAAGCCCTACCGGATAGCTGACACCGTATGTGTGCAACCCAGTAGAAAGGTCGTAGTTTCGATCTTAGTTCGAGAGATAGGCTGAGGTTCTGTCCGAGGTTCTGTCCGAGGATCTGACCATGTGCCTCCCGAAGGGCTGTCCGAGGGACTGATCGAGTTTCTGTAAGAGGGCCCCCCGAAGGGCTGTCCGAGGGACCGCCCGAGGGTCTGTCCGAGTGAGAACATCCTCGTGGTTGGTAGGTTGTAAAATCCTAGCTGCGGGGATCTGCACCGACGATCTCCACCGACTATCCTTCTGCTGCGTTTCGAGTCGGTAACGATTAGATCAAACCTTGTATGCATCTTCATAGTGGTCCTGGGCTGGTACGTAGGTCGGAAAAAATTTGTTTTCTGCTGCGTTACCCTACACCTGGTGGGCCGCCCTCTATTATTTCTTCCGCCAATATTTTTTATATATTCCAAAATAATTCTCTGTAAATTTTTAGGCCATTTGGAGTTGTGGAGAATAACTATCTCTGCTGTAGCCTTTTCAGGTCCAGAATTCCAGCTGCCGGCAATCTCCCTCTTCATGCGAAACTTGCAAAATAAGAGAGAAAAGGCATTAGGATTGCATCATAAAGTGAAATAATGACCCAAAACATAATAAATAACAGTAGGAAAACATGATGCAAAATGGATGTATCATGATGCAATTGAGAAAATGCCATGTCGTAAAGATATTAAAGGTATAAGAAGTTTTCTTGCTCATGCTGGTTTCTATAGAAGGTTTATTAAGGACTTCTCTAAAATTTCTAGGCCCCATACTAATCTTCTGCAAAAAGATGTTCCATTTTTTTATGATGATTGTGTAGAAGCCTTTGAAATACTTAAGAAACCCCTCATAACTGCACCTATCGTTTGACCACCTGATTGGAATTTACCCTTTGAAATTATGTGTGATGCTAGTGATTATGCTATTGGTGCTGTTCTAGGTCAAAGAGTTGATAAGAAATTAAATGTTATTCATTATGCTAGTAAGACCTTGGACACCGCTCAAAGAAATTATGCTACTACTGGAAAAGAATTTCTGGCAGTTGTGTTTGCTTGTGAAAAATTTAGACCTTATATTGTTGATTCCAAAGTTACTATTCATACTGATCATGCTGCTATTAAATATCTTATGGATAAGAAAGATGCTAAACCTAGATTAATTAGGTGGGTGCTTTTATTGCATGAGTTTGATTTGCATACTGTTGATTGAAAGGGAGCTGAAAATCCTGTTGCAGATAATTTGTCTAGGATGGAAAATATTCTTGGTGACCCAATACCTGTTAGTGATAGTTTTCCCGATGAGCAATTAGGTGTTATAAATGCTTCCACTTCTCGTGATAATCCTTGGTATGCAGATTATGGTAATTTCATTGTTGTTAAATATATACCACCTAGTTACGCATATCAACAAAATAAAAGTTCTTCTTTGATTTAAGACATTTAAGGAGTAGATGGTGTTATTAGACGTTGTGTACTTGAGTATGCGCAGGAACAGATCATAAAGAAGTGTCATTCCGATGCATTCGGAGGACACCATGCTAGAGATAGAACTGCACATAGGGTATTGCAATCCGGCTTTTATTGGCCTACTCTCTTCAAGGATGCACGTGAGTTTGCCCTATCTTGTAATGAATGCCAAAGAATTGGTAATATTGGTAGACGTCAAGAAATGCCTATGAATTATTCACTTGTTATTGAACCATTTGATGCCTGGGCTTTGATTATATGGGACCTTTTACTTCCTCTAATGGTTATACTCATATTTTAGTTGCTGTTGATTATGTTACTAAGTGGGTGGAAGCTATTCCAACTAGTAGTGCTGATCACAACACATCTATTAAAATGCTTAAAGAAGTCATCTTTCCGAGGTTTGGAGTCCCTAGATATTTAGTGACTGATGGTGGTTCACATTTTATTCATGGTGCATTCCGTAAAACCTTTGCCAAATATGATGTAAACCATAGAATTGCATCACCTTGTCATCCTCGGTCTAGTGGGCAAGTGAATTGATCAATAGAGAAATAAAATCAATCTTGCAAAAGACTGTTAGTAGATCTAGAAAGAATTGGTCTAAGAAACTTGATGATGCATTGTGGGCATACAGAACTGCGTACAAAAATCCTATGGGTATGTCCCCGTATAAGATGGTTTATGGAAAAGCATGCCATTTACCTCTTGAGTTAGAACATAAGGATTATTGGGCAATTAAAGAACTTAACTATGATTTCAAACTTGCGGGTGAAAAGAGGTTATTTGATATTAGTTCTCTAGATGAGTGGAGAACAAAAGCTTACGAGAATGTCAAGTTATTTAAAGAGAAAGTTAAAAGATGGCATGATAAAAGAATTCAGAAACTAGAATTTAATATCAGTGATAAAGTTCTTTTGTACAACTCTCGTTTCAGACATTTTGCGGGAAACTTCTCTCCAAATGGGAAGGCCCCTACATCGTTGAAGAAGTTTACCGTTCTGGAGCCATCAAGATTAATAATGCCAAAGGAACTAATCCGAAGGTTGTTAATGGGCAAAGAATTAAACATTATATTGCAGGTACCCACATTAACGTTGAAATCAATATTATTCAAGTAATTACATCGAAGGAATATCTAGAAGAGACCTTCCGAAGCGCTCCAGAATCCTGAAAAAGGAATATATATGTGATACGGTAAGTAAACTGACTCCAAAAACTCCGTAAAAATACTTTTTTTCAGTTTTGGAATATTAGAAAAATTACAAAAATAAGAAACAGTCGAGAAGGTTCACAAGGAGACCACAAGGCAGGGGGCGCGCCCTACCCCCCTGGGCGCACCTTGGTGCCTTGTGGGCCCCTCGTGCACTTTCCTGACTCCGTATTCTTCCCGTATGCTTCTCCTACAAGATAAAAATTCATTATATATACTCCATGTTGTTTTGACTACCGTATCACAAGTTTCTCCTCTGTTCTTGTTTTGGGCTATTTTCTGGCAGAATTTTAGATCTCCATGTTCACTATGGCTCCCTGGAAGTTTATCACCAAGCACCGCATCGTCCAACCAGCTCCAGGTAAACGCCCTTACAGCGAGGTTTACTATGAGTGGTCGATGGGCGAAGAAGATACCGCAAGTCATGAGGAGACCATGGAAACCACCGGTGGTGAGATCGAGGGAGGTGGAAAAGATAAATCTGTATCCCCCTTCAAGGATGTGGAGAAGGGAGACACTTTCTATTCTCTTTATCTTGATCTTTCTTTGTCTGATATTAATGCATTAAAGGATGTTGACGTGATTTGTGCTCAAAGCACAGCACTCTCTCAAGAAGTTATTGCCTTGGAAGAACATAACCGAGCTCTTTGCGAGATCATCAAGAAGATGAATTTCTTAGCAGCTTGGAAGGTGGAGGATAAGCCTACCACTTCATCACTACCATCACCGAAGAAGGAAACTTGAGTACACAGGTATGGGCACCACCCTTGTCTTGTTCCAAGCTTGGGGGAGGTGCCCCGGTATCATATCACCACACTTTAATCATCATTATCTATCTTAGTTCGATCCTTAGTTATTTCGTTATTTAGAAGAATAAAGTATTAGCATGAAGTAGTTTTCGAGTACTTGTTTTGTGATCGTTCTATCTATGTAATCATGTGTGATAGTTATATAATAAAGAGTAGTTTGAGTATTGTTGCTTTACTTTCTTATTTCAATCTCAGCAATAATAATAAAAGTTCATATGCCAATCCCATGGGGAGTAGTGACTTCATATATAAGAAGTATAATTGATAAAATTTATTGAAAGATAACAAACATAGCATTGGTCATTGATGCAATTCATGAAAGAATGATAAAGGAAGAGAGAGTTTTTACATCTAAATATACTATCTTGGACATCTTTTATGATTGTGAGCCCCCATTAATTATTTTCAATCTTGATCAAATAGTTGATGTTGGAAAAGGAAGACAACATAATGCGGTTATGTTTACTTATATTCACATAGAAGTTATATTGTCATGGATCCTCTAACAAGTGGTGCTTGCTTATAATCTTTTGCTAGCCAAAATTTTGTACTAAGTACAGATACTACTTGTGCATCCAAAAATCCTTAAACCCAGTTTCTTGTCATGAGAGTCCACCATATCTACCTATGTATTGAATAAGATCCTTCAAGTAAGTTGTCATCGGTGCAAAAGCAATAAAAATTACTCCTAAAGATGTATGATCTTTTATTGTAAGGGAAAATAAGCTTTGTACGATCTTGTGATGGTAACGCAATAAAAGCGACGGACTGCATAATAAAGATTTCTATCATAAGGGGCAATATAAAGTGACGTTCCTTTGCATTAAGAGCATGACATCCAAATAAAAAGCGCATGACAACCTCTGCTTCCCTCTGCGAAGGGCCTGTCTTGTAATGTTTAGTCTTATATGCAAGAGTCAATAGTATTTGTTCCTATTTCGACTTCAATCATTCTCCACTTGGCAAGCATCATGTGGTAGGGAACGATCCAGGCACATATATCCAGTTGAATGTATGTAATCATGAGTTATTATTGTTGACATTATCCTTGAGATAAATGAGTTGGGAGGTGAAATATTAAACCCCTGTCTTCCTATGTGTCTGATTTAAACGGTTGTTCTAAAAATATGCTTTGAGTGTCAACAATCATAGAAGACTATATGATAGTTGAGTATGTGGAATTTGCAAAATTGAAAGCTCTTACGTAGACCCTTCCTAGAAACATAATGAATTGTAATTGCTTCAATGACTGAGAACATAGTTTGTTAGTTTTCAAGGAAGTTTATTGTTTATACTTTAGCTTGTGGATGAATTGTTACTTGATCATGAGAATTTTTATGCTGAATAATTTTTGTTATTATAATGATCATGATGCTACCATGTCCCTATTTTGTTTTATCGACACCTCTCTCTATAAACATGTGGTCATGATTATCGAGTTCGGCATTCGCTTGAGGACAAGCGAGGTCTAAGCTTGGGGGAATTGATATGTCCATTTTGCATCATGTTTTCCAACTGTTATTTATAATGTTTTATACCAATATTTCACTTTATGATGCAATTCTAATGCCTTTTCTCTCTTAATATGCGAGATACACATGAAGAGGGGAATTGCCGGCAGCTGGAATTCTGGACCTAAAAGAGCTACAGCAGAGATAGCTATTCTCCGGAGCTCCAAATGACCTGAAATTTTACGGAGAATTATTTTGGAATATATAAAAAATACTGGAAGAAAGAAGTACCAGAAAAGATCAACCATGGGCCCACAAGGCAGGGGGCGCGCACTACCCCCTGGGCGCGCCCTAGTGCCTTGTGGGGCCCATAGAAGCCCTCTAGTGCCCATCTTCTACTATATGAGGCCATTTGCCCTAGAAAAAAAATTAAGAGAAGACTATTGGGACAAAGCGCCGCCATCTCGAGGCAAAACCTGGGCAGGAGCACTTTTGCTCTCCGGTGGAGTGATTCCGCCGGGGATACTTCCCTCTGGGAGGGGAAAATCGACGCCATCGTCATCACAAACGTTCCTCTCATCGTGGGAGGACTCATCTCCATCAACATCTTCACCAGCACCATCTCATCTCAAACCCTAGTTCATCTCTTGTATTCAATCTTTGTCCCAAAACCTCAGATTGGTACCTATGGGTTGCTAGTAGTGTTGATTACATCTTGTAGTTGATGCTAATTGGTTTATTTGGTGGAAGATCATATGTTCAGATTTTTAATCATATATTATTCTCCTCTGATCATGAACATGAATATGATTTGTGAGTAGTTCCGTTTGTTCTAGAGGACATGGGAGAAGTCTTGTTATAAGTAATCATGTGAAGATTCAATATTTTGATGATGTGTATGTTGTTCTTCCTCTAGTGGTGTTGTGTGAATGTCGACTACATGACACATTACCATGCTTGGGCCTAGGGGAAGGCATTGTGGAGTAGTAAGTAGATGATGGGTTGCGAGAGTGACAGAAGCTTAAACCCTAGTTTATGCACTATCGGCTATTCCGTAAGGGGCTGATTTGGATCCATATGTTTTATGCTATGGTTAGATTTATCTTAATTCTTCTTTCGTAGTTGTGGATGCTTGCGAGAGGGGGTAATCATAAGTAGGTTGTTTGTTCAAGTAAGAACATCACCCTAGCACCGGTCCACCCACATAACAAATTATCAAAGTAGTGAACGCGAATCAACTAAACATGATGAACGTGACTAGAAAAAATTCCAATGTGTCCTCGAGAAGACTTTGCTTATTATAAGAAGTACTCCCGGCTTGTCCTTTACAATATAAGGATTGGGCCACCTTGCTGCACTTTACTTGCTATGAATTATCTTGCTATCAAACTATCTGTTACTACTACTTTAGAGCACTTGCAGAGAATACGTTGCTGAAACCGCTAATCAATTCCTTCTGCTCCTCATTGGGTTCGACACTCTTACTTATCGAAATGAATATGATTGATCCCCTATACTTGTGGGTCATCAATGTCCATGGTTCCGCTGTTGATCATTGAACGAAACAAAGTTTTGTTCATGTCTATATTCCTCCGAACCTACAGGGTCATACGCTTAAGGGAATTACGATATCTTGAGTTCTAGTGGAGTGAGGAATGTGAGAAAATATTACCAGAACAGTTTTGGGAGTAAAAGAAATAGTTTCAAGAGAAACCGAAAGTGTTTCGGGGTTACTGGACGTGTTTCGGGGAGTACCAGGTAATACCGGGAAATGATATATGGACAGAAATTGTTTTGGGGGACCTAATGTAAATAATAGAGGGATCTAATATTGATTGAGATCTCCAAGTATTTACTTAGGGGCTATGAGCTAAAGAAAAAATTAAAACCCTAATAGGGGTTAAGTTAATGGGCCTTAGTGGCCCAATAGGGGTGGCACCCTCCTTAGCTTCTTGGAAAAGCTGGGGGGGGGGGCGAATCCTACTTGGAGGAGGATGACTCCTCCTTTGGTGCACCAAGGGGAGGGGCTCCTCCCCCAAGTCGGCTGCCCCTCCCCCCTACACCTATATATACATGACAGGGGTCGCCCCCTAGAGACACAAGTCCTTTGCCCATGGCGCCCCCTCTCTCGTTCTCTCTTGTTCTAGTTCTTAGACTTGTTCTAGATTAGACCTAGTTCTTGTTTTCTCTAATCCAGATAATAGAGAAGCCCTCTGTGGTTCTCTTCCTCCCTCATCTAATTCACCGTCAACGCTAAGCTCTGGATGGTGAAGCTTTGCCGGATCGTGAAGCTCGTACACATGCAATCCATAGAGAGGTCGTGCTTTCGGTCTTCGGTTCGAAGGATCATCATAGACGGTTCGAGGGACTTCAAGAACGATCTAGACCAACTCTTCTTCCACTGCAACTGAAGTTGGAAACGATCCGATCTAACCTTATATGCATCTTCATTGTGATCCGGGAGTATGATCTGTAGGGCTAATTTTTTTCTACTACGTTTCCCAACACTTTGAGGAAGAATAGATTCTAAGGCAGGAAGCCGAGGATGCACGGGCGACAGAGCTGTAGGAAGAAAGATGCTAAAGCGGGAAGGTGAGGCCGCACAAGCAGCATAGCGGTGCAAGAAAGGGCCGCAAGAGATACTCCAAGCACAGCTCTAGATAATGTCTGGCCGCGTGATGACTATGCTGCCTTCTCCTCTGCCTACACAACTGTGATGTGGCTTGAACTTGTGATGTAAAGTTGTGAGAATTGTGGACTAGTTTTAATTACGAACTTATGATGTGAAAATTAGTGGTGGACAAAGCTTTGGCGTGCTCCAAACTCGGGAAAATTATATATTGCTGAGCGTTGAACTCGGCAAAAGGGCCACCCTGACGGTTTCTGGCGAGATGTTTGCCGAGAACCTCTTGGAATATCTTGACAAAGTTGGACATGTGGTGCTCGCTGGTCAATCCTGACTTTCCCGCTTTAGAAAAAGAAAATCATAAATGTTTTCTAAGTTTCCATTAGTGGGAACTCGATAAATGGAGCCCTGTCGTCACGGAGCCGTTGACCGGTCTACGTGGGGCTGTTGAAAGCGCAGGTTTACTCCCAGAGGGGGGTGAATGGGAGATTTTTAGAAATTCATCAAACTCTGAAGATTTTGATGAAAATCAGAGTGATGAAATAGAAACAGATGCGAAACTAGATCGACACAGATACAAGTAGCATGCATATGAAATACATACAAGTGAAGAACATGAAATCATACAGGCGAACATGCATGAGGAAGATGAACTGAAGAAATGAAAAACAACATGATGAAAATCTTTAGTTCAAATTCTTCAGAAAAGTAAAGCACAAGTTCTTCAGCAGCGAAATTGCGTAAAGGTAAAGGGGTGAGGAATTTGAAACCAGTTAGGCTCAGTGAAGACCCAGCGATTTGGTAGACCAGTTCCAGTCGCTGTATCAACTGTACGTCTGGTTGAGGAGGCTGAGTCTTACCTCGGAGGACACTTAGTCCTCATCGTATTCCTCTTGAGCTAAGGTCACTTAGACCTCGCCCAATCACTCGTGGTAAGTCTTCAAGGTAGACTTCCAAAACCTTCACAGACTCATTCACTGGCACACCACAATTACTCTTCGATGCTCAGAACATGATGCCTAACCGTCTGGAAGAATGACAGTCTTCAAAGGTAATAAGCGTCGGATCACACAGATCAACTTCTTCAGTGATGCTCAATCACTTTGGCTCTGGTTGGGTTTTTCCTCACTTGGGTTCTCACAAAGTCGTCACAGGAAGGGTTGCTCTCAAATGACAAGTGTCAATCTCTCTCTAGAGCAGCCAACCAACTAGTGGTTGTGGGGGCGGCTATTTATAGCCAGGGGGCAACCCGACATGAATTGTCATAAATGCCCTTCTCAGACATGACCATTGTCAGGATAAGAATCCACTCGACAGCTGGCACGCGGCGCAGCAACGGTCAGAAATTAAGCTCTCAATTTCGTCGGGGCACTCAATTTCCTCACGATAGGCAGATCGCACCAGCGAAATCCTAACTCCTCAGCCTGACCAAATTCGTCAGAGACCAGATGAACTTCGTCACTGTCACTGCCAAATTCGTCAGTTGTTCCAGAGATTTCCAAAGGCTTCACTCGAAGCGGCTTATGATTGTATAGGATTGAGCATCGCTTTGAAGTATGATAAATGTTTCACCTAGACCCCCTTTAACAGTATGGTTTTTCCTATGACTCAAATAAGAAGAAAAGAAACTATGAAAACAAAGTCTTCAAGCTTCAAAGTCTTCACATCAATTTCTTCACAGGCCGCACCAAATTCTTCACTTGAAGAAATACATTTTTAGGGGTCACCTTCCGTGGTTAAACCAAATCTTCAGGGACTATTTTCTCATGTGTACACTCACAACCACATTAGTCCCTTAACCTATTTGTCTTCAATACTCCAAAACCACTAAGGGGGCACTTGATGCACTTACAATCTCCCCCTTTTTGGTGATTGATGACAAATCAGTTAAGTTTTCAACGGGAGTAAATAATGAAAGTGTAAGTATAGAGTGTGAAGACATTGGTTACATGATATAGAGGAACTCCCCCTGAAGATGTGCATATGAAGAATTTGCTTTGGATTGCAAATGCACATGGTAGGTTGAAATTGTGGAGATCTCACCCTATATCTTGGAATCCAATCATGCATGATCATAAGATATTGAAGATTTTGAATGCATGATGAAAAATTTGGTGTCTGACGAATTGCAGCATGCATGCACATATAATATTGAGGATCAGAGCATAACCACACATGCAGATAAACGTCACGGAAAAGTGTCAGGCAACCAACTGTAATTAAGTTACAACTCATTAAAGGAGCAAATCGAATGAAAGACCAAGAGTTGCAACTTAGCAAAATAAACAACCCAAAGAATATGACCCGCTTGAAGACTAACTCTCAAATGTCTCCCCCTTTGTCATCAAATGACTAAAAGGAGACGAAACTAAGGACTAACGTCCCTGAAGAATATCATTATGAAGCAGTCGAGGGAGTGCCAGCGTTGTCGTCGGGGTCACGAGTTGAAGAGGGGCCTGCAGCAGTGTCTTCAACATCTTCATTTTCGTCAGTGGCTCATGAAGAAGACACTTAGCTTGGGACCATTGGAGGAACTTGAACTTTCTTGAACTTCTTCTTCGGCGGGTTGGCCCAATCAAAGTTCATTTGAAATTCCATTGCTTCAAATTCTTCGGGGGTCTTCAAATGTGAAAGAATGGCCCAACTTCTGTCAAAGATCTCATGCAGATAATAATGATTTTTGCGGACTGAATTTTGCATCACTGTCATATTGCCAAGTATTGCATGTAGTTGACGCTTAACCCAGTTGTGATTTCTGTCCACCTTCTGATGAAGACTGATGAGAAGCTCATGACCAGTCATGATTCATGGAGCTTCACCGCGAGGTTTTTGTTGAGTGGCATTTGCGTCAGTGTCATGCCTGGATGAATCATATCCTGTGGATTGTGAGACAGGCTGACGAAATTGCCCATCGAGAGAGTGAACTCCTTCATCAATGACAGCCTTGCCTTTGCCAGGAACAAAAGCAATTGTGCTTTGAAGGATTTCCACATTTGGCATAAAGCTGAGATGATTTTGACGGTCAACTCTGTAGTTGATTGAAGACCTTGTTCTGATGAATTTCATTATCCAAGGTACATAAGGCTTAAAATCAAACGGTGATTGTGCGACCGTGGCCAGAGTCCTCATGAAGAAATCATGGATATTGATAGGAATACCATGGATAATATTGAATAGCAAGTTCTTCATGATTCCCACAACTTCGCGAGTCTCAGAATTGTGGCCCTTGATTCGACTGAGGGTTTTGGCCAAGATCCGATACACGGTACGAGGCACAAAAAGCAGATCCTTCAGAAGGAAGGTAGTCATTGGTGCTTCTCCTTCAGCCAAAGGTGTCATCAGTATGCTCATCAGATGATTGGGCAGCTTAGGTTCTTCATATATTCTCCTTGCTTTGTCAGAGGGCAGCTCAACAGGAAGGGCTCGAAGCAATTCATTAGCAGGAGCCTTGTAATGTGTGTTCTCACTCATCCAATCGAGTGCCCATGAGTGAATGTCATCAACCTCACCTGACAGATGCAGAGTGGCATAGAATTGAAGGATTAGCTCTTCGTTCTAGTCACAGACATCGGTGATGAAATTGAGCAAACAAGCTTCATGAAGAACAGCCAAGACAGACGTGAAGCATGGCAGCGACTCAATATCTACGTGAGGGATGTGACGATGTGGAAAGATCTTGTTCTTGTCAAAGAGAAGCGAAGAATAGTAGTTCATCTGAGTGTTTGTCCAAAATCTTTGATGCCTGATTTTGGCAGAGTCATAGGGTGACTCGCCTACGAAGAAATTCTTCTCTTCAAAGAAGACAACATTGTCAAATTTAGGCCTTCTGACGCTTTTGCCAACCTTGGGCATTGAGGGCACATGCTGAAGATTGATCTTCTTTGGCCTCACATTGAAGATAGGCCTTGGAGAGCCTGTTGAATCATTGGGATTAGTGATGGCCAACGACTTAGCAACTTCCTCAGCTGTTGCAAGTGGTATTGTCTCTAAATCTGCTGAGGGAGCTGGCTCTTCTTGTTGAGGGGGTGGTGGTGCAACTTCTTCATCAGTCACTTGTTGCACAATTTCTTCAGCTGATGCAGCAGGAATTTCTTCAGTAATGGTCTGAAGGGATGGTTGATGTCTTTCAGAACCAGTGTGTATTTCCTTTGTGACGGCTGGTGACTGAGGCACTTGAGTGAGAGGCATGGTGATGGGTGAGTTTGGATGAGCAACATGCCAGATGTCATCATGCATAACAAGTGTTGTGGACCCAACATCCATGTCCTCATCAATTTCATCACTGCTACTATAAGAAGCAACATTTTCATCAGTCACACAGACTGGAGGCGATGATACCTGATGACATGAAGCATCTGCTTCAACTTCAATTTCTTCATCCACCCGCTCTGTGGAAGCAGCAGAGTGGGTAGTTTCTTCTTCATCAGGTGGTGGGATGACATAATCCACACAATATGGAACAATCTGGAATTCTTTAGAGTTCCGAGTCGGGGGTGCCAATGAAATTGGGATAGCATCAATTGGCTCAGTTGAAGACATTGAAGCCGTCTTCAACTTCTTCATAGTTTCTGTGGTAGGGGGTGCTGATGCTTTCCTCTTCTTAGCTGCCTTGGTCTTCTTCATTTCTGATGCAGAAGGGAAGGTGAGAAGCTTCAAAGATGAAGTCGGTTCTGGCACTGCAGCTGAGGAACTTGGTGGTACAATTTCTTCAGACGCGACTGTTTCAGTCGCTTTGACATTCTCTTCAGGTGCAGCTGATGCACCTGCACTGGCAGTTTCTTTAGGAACAACTGATGCAGTTGCCCTGGCATGGTCTTGCGGAGGAGGTGCTGAAGAACTGGATGGAGGTGCTTGGCCAAACCTCGCAGCCTCCCTTCTATTGTGGTCATCAACCACTTTGTTGGAAGCATTGATGAACCTGTCCTTCACACCACAATAGTGCTCTGCCTGGTGATCATATTCATCAGATAAGAGTTGAATCTCAGATTGCATCACAACAAGCTGCTAAGGGGATATGGTGAGCATGCTGTCCTTGAGTTCTTTTTGTTTCTTCTTCATCTCTTTCCTCACAAGCTTGGCCTTGTCAATCTTGTGCTTTTCATTGAGAACGAAAGCAGATAGAACATGACTTGGTCCAGGAGGCAGATCTAAATCATCAAGAGGTGTATCAGGCTTCTAGCACCAAATGTCAATGAAGCCGAGAATCCTTTTGGGATTCAGAAATGTTGGGACAGTAGTGTTCTTGGCATGAGCAGCTTCCTCCATCCTCCTCTGAACATATTCAGCTAACTCATCTTCATCAGTCATGTCATTTTCGTCAGCCTGAGGCAATACAACCTTGATTTTGGGGTTGGGTCTTGTTCCACGGCCTGCAGTTGCCTTTTTCTTCAGCATCGGCGTGTTTGAGGATATATGCCCAGATGCTGAGGCACTTGATGCAGCAATTGTGGCTGTTTGAAAGCCTTCAGTGCGCTGGCATGAAGCTAGCATGACTGGCGTTGAAGCTCTTGCAGCAGCCATTGAATAACTTGTGGCTGGCGGAGGTGCTTACGAAGATGGTGCTGAGGGTGCCTTGGGCACTATACCTTTGAAGATGATGGCTTGGGCTCTGAGGGCTTTGCAGAAGATTTTGAAGCTGAAGATTTTGGCCGTGAGGGCACTTCAGTTGATGGTTTTGGCTTTTGAGCCGGCTTCTTCTTCATGGCTTTCTTGGGCATACTGCCACTTGAGCCTGCACCAGCATCTGCTGATGCCTTTGAAGCCCTGTTGAATTCTTCAACAGCCTTCTGAGCTTGTTTCTGCAATTTTGCCTGACGCCTGGCCCACTCTTTGGGAAATTCTTCACCCCTTCTGATGTTTGTGGGATCAGCTATTTGACCAGGAGCCAACTGTGGCCTTTTGCAAGGAGGTTTAATAGCAAAATCCTTCATGTATTTGGGAGTGACGTAATTGTAACTCTGCCATTCATAGGTCCAATACCTCTTGATCTTTTGCATGTGTGTCTTGCACTGCTTTTCAGTTTCTTTTCCATGAATCCTTTCATCAGGGGTACAGTATCCTACATATAATTCATCAGGAATCTCGAATGCAGTATGTTCTTCTTTCCTCTTGCCTCCCTTCTAAGGCCTCTTGTCATCTGCCATTTTCTTCAACTGAGGGTTTTGAACTTTTAAAGTTTCTGAAGAAGTTTGAAGATTTTCCTCAAGCAATGCTGCAAATGAATTAAGTTGATGAGAACCAAGAGATTCGTCTGCAGACATTTGTACCTGTGAACAGATTATAGTTGCGAGGAAATTGGGAAGAGTCGCATGCGTTCTCAGACATTTTTCAAAACAGAACCAGTTGAGGAAATTGACCCTTATCGTCTTGACGAAATTCACTAAGTGTCTTGACTTAGGTTCCAGAGTTGTACAGATTGTGTAATTTGCACAATTGAGGAATCTAGCAGTTAAGCATGACTTAGATGAATTAATCAAGACTGGCCAGAAGGAAGTGCTGAAGAATTGGAAGGAAGTGGTAAAAATAGCACTTGAGGAATTTTAGACTGTAAAAAGATCAAACTTGGGCAGTAAAAATAAGTTTTAATTACCCCAAGGATGAACTCGATGAACTGGATGATGAGTTGATGGAAGTCGTCAGCTCAGATCTTTCGTGCCCTAACTTGGCGACGAAAGACAGCTACGGCGGTGGCAGAGGTGAAGAAATCCATGGCCGGTGCAAGTACGGTGACGAAGAAGTTGAGGTAGTGAAGCTCTTCCTCTCCGGCGACGATGAAGTCGAGCGGCGGCGCTAGGGTTCGAGAGTGAGAGCGACAGGGGTGAGAGGAGTGAAATGAATTAGGTTTGACACGGTCAAGCCCTTATATAGGCACGGTGAAAAACGAGCGGTCCGAACATTTTGGACGGATAAGCCCCTGGCGATTCGCATTTCTGCGACACGCGTCACCCATGCAGTTTGAGTGCGCTTATCCACGCGTCGGAGGTGCGGGATTAAGTTACTGTGGCAACCGCCAAAAATTGGATAGAAAATTTTAAAATGTGTTCGCAATTTCTTCAGCTGACAAGGATACAGTGAAGACTTTGAACGTTGTCAATTAGAATGCATATGAAGAGATTGTGAACAGAGTGGTTTGAGTTTAGCATAGAGGGGAACGGGCCTGATCACATTCACATAGATGGAAAAACAAGTTGAAGAAATAGCAATATGTGAATGCTGTTGAGGACATGAAAAACTCAGATAAATAGGAAAGATTAGCTCAACCAATGAAGAACAACCTCAAATGATGAAATTGAAAAGTTTGACGAAATTGCAAATGACGTAAAACTCTAGTCTAAAGAACATCATGAAGAGGGTGGTGTCGTTACCCACCGTATAAGAACTATGATGATTTCAAACACTGCGTACAATTGTCGTAGGGTTCTGAGAATCAAGTTCTTCGTTAATTTCTTCACACTTAGAGGGTTAGTCTTTGTTGATTGAAGAAAAACGTTACTTCATGTGTTGTGCATCAAAGTAATCAAGAATGCATAAGTGTTAGGATGTGGGTCCTTTTCAAAGGACATTTGAAGATTCTAGGATGTTTAGCTAACACCGCAACATGCAAAACCATCTCTCATCCAAGGGCTTAGTGAAGATATCTGGAAGTTGGTCTTCAGTCTTCACGTGGTTGATGATGATGTCTCCCTTCAGCACATGATCACGAAGAAAATGGTGACGAATCTGGATGTGCTTCGTCCTAGAGTGTTGCACTGGTTTGTGGGCGATCTTGATGGCACTCTCATTGTTGCAGTAGAGTGGCACTTTCTTCACATTGATGCCATAGTCCTTGAGGGTTTGCTTCATCCATTGAAGCTGTGAGCAGCAGGCGCCAGCGGCAATGTACTCAGCCTCGGCTGTGGAAAGTGAGACGCTGTTCTGCTTCTTTGAGGACCAACAAACAAGTGATCGTCCGAGGAAATGGCATGTGTCTGATGTTGACTTGCGATCCACACGATCTCCAGCATAATCAGAATCAGAAAATCCAGCAAGATCAAATGATGAGCCCTTGGGATACCATAATCCAAGCGTTGGTGTGTGAGCTAAATATCGAAGAATTCGTTTCACAGCCTGATGGTGTGATTCCTTCGGTGACGCTTGAAAGCGAGCACACATGCAAACGCTAAGCATAATATCTGGCTGAGATGCACATAGGTAAAGAAGCGAACCAATGATGGAGCGATATACCTTCTGATCGAAATCTTTACCATTTTTGTCAGTGCAGAGTTGACCATTTGTTGGCATTGGTATCTTGAGGCCTTTGCAATCTTGCATGCCAATTTTTTTCAGGCAATCCTTGAGGTATTTCTCCTGACATATGAAGATGCCATTGGGTTGTTGACGAATTTGAAGTCCGAGGAAGAATTTCAACTCCCCCATCATAGACATCTGATAGTCTTCACGCATCATATATGCAAACTCGTCACTGTATTTCTTGTTAGTGCAACCAAAGATAATATCATCAACATATATTTGGCATAAGAACAGTTCACCATCATAAGATTTAGTGAAAAGAGTAGGGTCAAGTGAACCGGGTTTGAAACCCTTTTTCTTCAGGAACTCCTTCAGTGTATCATACCAAGCCCTCGGGGCTTGCTTGAGGCCATAGAGAGCCTTGTTGAGTCTGAAGACTTTGTCTGGATGCTTTGGGTCCTCAAAACCTGGTGGGTGAGCAACATATACTTCTTCTGAAAGCGCAGGTTAACTCCCAGAGGGGGGGTGTGATACGTCTCCAACGTATCTATAATTTTTTATTGTTCCATGCTATTATAGTATCAATATTGGATGTTTTTATATGCAATTATATCATTTTTTGGGACTAACCTATTAACCTAGTGCCCAGTGCCAGTTGTTGTTTTCTGCTTGTTTTTGGCTTTTCAGAGAAACAGTACCAAATGAAGTCCAAATGCCACAAAACTTTTTGGAGATTTTTTTCTGGACAAAAGAAACCTTGGAAGCTTTGGGAGGAGGCCAGAAGCCTCACGGAGGCTTCACAAGGCAACAGGGCACGCCCCAGGAGGGGCGCGCCGTGTTGCCTTGTGGGGCCCATGTGACTTCGTTTGACCTAATTCCACTTCTATAAATTCACAAATATTGGGAAACCATCAGAGAGACAGAAGAAAAAACCTTTCCGCCACCGCAAGCCTCTGTTCTTCCGCGATCCCATCTGGAGGCCTTTTCCGGTACTCTGCTGGAGGGGGAATCGATCACGGAGGGCTTCTACCTCAACCTTGCTGCCCTTCCGATGAAGTGTGAGTAGTTTACCACAGACCTACGGGTCCATAGCTAGTAGCTAGATGGCTTCTTCTCTCTCTTTGATCTTCAATACAATGTTCTCCTTGATGTTCTTGGAGTTCTATCCGATGTAATCTTCTTTTGTGGTGTGTTTGTTGGGATCCAATGAATTGTGAGTTTATGATCAGTTTATTCATGACAAATATTTGAGTCTTCTCTGAACTCTTTTATGCATGATTTTTATAGCTTTGTATTTCTCTCCGATCTATCGATTTGGTATGGCCTACTAGATTGATTTATCTTGCAATGGGAGAGGTGCTTTGTGATGGGTTCAATCTTGCGGTGCTCAATCCCAGTGACAGAAGGGGACATGACACGTATTTGTATTGTTACCATTAAGGATAAAAATATGGGGTTTATTCATATTGCTTGAATTTTCTTCTTTGCATCATGTCATCTTGCTTAAGGCGTTACTCTGTTTTTATTAACTTAATACTCCAGATGCATGCTGGATAGCGGTCGATGAGTGGAGTAATAGTAGTAGATGCAGGCAGGAGTCGGTCTACTTGTCTCGGACATGATGCCTATATACATGATCATTGCCATGAATCCGTCATAATTATTTGCTATTCTGTCAATTGCCCAACAGTAATTTGTTTACCCACCGTATGTTTCTGTGCTCGAGAGAGAAGCCTCTAGTGAAAACTATGGCCCCCGGGTCTATCTTTATCATATTAAAAACCTAAAAATACCTTGCTGCAATTTATTTACTTTTATTTTAATTAGTAGTTTAGTTTATCTATTTACCTCGATAAGATTTAATCCTTGCAAGTAACCGCTAAGAGGATTGACAACCCTCTTATTTGCGTTGGGTGCAAGTGTTTGCTCTTGTGTGTGCAGGTGCGCTTAACGGAATTTTGCTTGGTTCTCCTACTGGATTGATAACCTTGGTTCTTAACTAAGGGAAATACTTATCTCTACTATACTGCATCATCCTCTCCTCTTCGGGGAAATACCAACGCAGACTACATGTAGCAGGAAGAATTTCTGGCGCCGTTGCTGGGGAGACATCATCAAAATTACCAAGTACCTTCGCACAAATTATCATTCACTTGCATTTACTTTATTTACCTTTTATTTGCATTTGCCTCTCGTTTTCATCTCCCCCACTTCTAATTTTTTTTTTACAAAAACACAAAAATATTTTGTTTGCTTGTTTGCTTGCTTGCTTCACCATTATGGCTAGTTCTTCGCTCATTACTACTACCCCTGAAAATGAAGTACTTAATTTTAAACAAAGGGGAGCAGAGAATTTAAAAGATACTTGGTATAGGATTTGCGATGCTCAAAATAGATCAACTCGTAAGCAATCCACTACTGTTCTTCTTCGAAATTTTTATGTGGGAATTACTACTTGGTATAGATTTGTTCTTGACACTATTACCGGAGGGAATTTCTTGATGTGTCCCACTTTGGATGCTTTCAATGCTATGGGAAATTTAGTGGGTTCACCCCCTATCATTATTAATGAAACGGCATTGACTTTGGAGCATGTTATGCAAAGGTTAGAAGCTATAGAAAATAAAATGCCTACTATTGAACATCTTGAAAATTTAGATAAGAAGGTCCACAATCATATTACTCAATTTGGTTCCAAGGTGGGGATTGCTTTGAAAACTTTAAAGGAAAAGGAACCAATAATTAACGAAAGGACAGACCAAAGCTTCGCTAGAATTGATAAGTTGGAAGAAATTATCAACAACTTGGGTTCTGCTTTTTCCTCCACTAAAAACATTGATAGGACTCCTCCAAATAAAAATTGCAAGTTTATATATGTTCCTAAGGTCAAGGGTGCTACTTCTAGTAAAGGGAACGAGGATCTTAAAATGATTATCGTGCATCCCAATTTCATTGATATAATTAAGGAACCTATCCATAAAAATAAGATTCTTGATTTTGTGCCTAGAAGTGTGATGATGAGAAACTCATATGTTAAATCTACTGGAAAAAATGGATGTGTGATTGAGGAGTGGGAAATGAAGGATGACAACAATTGAAACTATGCATTATGCCTAGCTAGGGGCATAAAACAATAGCGCTTGTTGGGAGGCAACCCAATGAATAAAATAAAATTTTGCTTTTACCTTATGTTTGTGAGTGTTTGCATGATTATATCTTCTGTTATGATTGTGTTTTTATGTTTTAATTAGTGTTTGTGCCAAGTAATGCCTTTGGGATGATGTTGATGATAGTATAATTGATGCTGTTTGGAAAACAGAAAGTTTTGCGTCCAGTGCTGGAATTTTAATTCTATATTGGAGCGTCATAAAAATCTGAAATTTTTACACAGTATTGGTATATAAATTTTTTACGTTTTCCTAATTTTTCAGAATTTTTGGAGTTACAGAAGTATGGCTTTTAAATTGATCTTTACAGACTGTTCTGTTTTAGACAGATTCTGTTTTTGTTGCATAATTCGCTTATTTTGACGAATCTATGGATCATATCGGGGGGTATGAGTCATGGAGAAGTTGGAGTACAGTAGCATTATGCCAATATTAAATATGAATCAATTTACTACAGTACCTAAAGTTTAAGATTTGTTTGTTATACTAACGGATCTCACGAGGTTTCTGTTGAGTTTTGTGTGCTGAAGTTTTCAAGTTTTGGGTGAGACTACGATGGATAAAGGAATAAGGAGCGGCAAGAGCCTTAGCTTGGGGATGCCCAAGGCACCCCAAGGTAATATTCAAGGAAGGCTCAAGTGTCTAAGCTTGGGGATGCCCCGGAAGGCATCCCCTCTTTCGTCTACAATCTATCGGTAACTCACTTGGAGCTATATTTTTATTGATCACATGATATGTGTTTTACTTGGAGCGTCTTGTGAAATAGTTTGCTTGCTTTTGTTTGATTTTTAGTTTGTCACAATCATCTTTTTTGAAAACACCTTTTTGAGAGGGACACACATTATTCGTGATTTGTTAGAATACTATATGTGCTTCACTTATATCTTTTGAGCTAGGCAGTTGCTCTAGTGCTTCACTTATATCTTTTAGAGCACGGCGATGGTTACATTTTAGATAAATAGTTGCACTCTCATGCTTCACGTATATCTTTTTGAGAGTCTCATGATAGCAATGGTAATATGCACGGGTTATGAATTTGGTCCTGATATGATAGGTATTCAAGAGGGATATAATAAAAACTTTCAAGTAGATCACTGAATATGATAATTTTGATTCCTTGCAATAGTTTTGCGATATTAAGATGGTAATATGTGGGAGGTATTAGTAGATAATTGTGGTTTAGTAAGAATAATTGTGTTAAGGTTTGTGATTCCCGAAGCATGCACGTATGATCTGTCGTTATGCTAAGAAGTTGGAGCATGATTTATTATTGATTGTCTTCCTTGTGTGGCGGTCTGGGGCGCATGATGGTTAACTCCTACCAACCTCCCCCCTAGGGGCATGCATAGTAGTACTTTGCTTCGAGGGCTAATAAACTTTCACAATAAGTATGTGAGTTCTTTATGACTAATGTGAGTCCAAGGATTATACACACTCTCACCCTTCCGCAATTGGCTTGCCTCTTCGGTACCGTGCATTGCTGACACGTCTCCAACGTATCTATAATTTTTTATTGTTCCATGCTATTATAGTATCAATCTTGGATGTTTTTATATGCAATTATATATCATTTTTTGGGACTAACCTATTAACCTAGTGCCCAGTGCCAGTTGCTGTTTTCTGCTTGTTTTTGGCTTTTCAGAGAAACAGTACCAAATGAAGTCCAAATGCCACGAAACTTTTTGGAGATTTTTTCTGGACAAAAGAAACCTGGGAAGCCTTGGGAGGAGGCCAGAAGCCTCACGGAGGCTTCACAAGGCACCAGGGCGCGCCCAGGGGGGCAAGCCATGCTGCCTTGTGGGGCCCACGTGACTCCGTTTGACCTAATTCCACTTCTATAAATTCACAAATATTGGGAAACCCCCAGAGAGCCAAAAGAAAAAACCTTTTCGCCACTGCAAGCCTTTGTTCTTCAGCGATCCCATCTGGAGGCCTTTTCCCGTACTCTGCCGGAGGGGGAATCGATCACGGAGGGCTTCTACCTCAACCTTGCTACCCTTCCGATGATGTGTGAGTAGTTTACCACAGACCTACGGGTCCATAGCTAGTAGCTAGATGGCTTCTTCTCTCTCTTTGATCTTCAATACAATGTTCTCCTCGATGTTCTTGGAGTTCTATCCGATGTAATCTTCTTTTGCGGTGTGTTTGTTGGGATCCAATGAATTGTGAGTTTATGATCAGATTATTCATGAGAAATATTTGAGTCATCTCTGAACTCTTTTATGCATGATTGTTATAGCTTTGTATTTCTCTCCGATCTATCGGTTTAGTTTGGCCTACTAGATTGATTTATCTTGCAATGGGAGAGGTGCTTTGTGATGGGTTCAATCTTGTGGTGCTCAATCCCAGTGACAGAAAGGGACATGACACGTATTTGTATTGTTGCCATTAAGGATAAAAAGATGGGGTTTATTCATATTGCTTGAATTTGCTTCTCTACATCATGTCATCTTGCTTAAGGCGTTACTCGGTTTCATACTTAATACCCTAGATGCATGTTGGATAGCGGTCGATGGGTGGAGTAATAGTAGTAGATGCAGGCAGTAGTCGGTCTACTTGTCTCGGACGTGATGCCTATATACATGATCATTGCCATGAATCCGTCATAATTACTTGCTTTTCTATCAATTGCCCAACAGTAATTTGTTTACCCACCGTATGCTTATGTGCTCAAGAGAGAAGCCTCTAGTGAAAACTATGGTCCCCGGGTCTATCTTAATCATATAAAAAACCTAAAAATACCTTTTTGCAATTTATTTACTTTTATTTTTATTAGTATTTTAGTTTAGCTATTTACCTCTATAAGATTTAATCCTTGCAAGTAACCGCTAAGGGGATTGACAACCCCCTTATTTGCGTTGGGTGCAAGTGTTTGCTCTGGTGTGTGCAGGTGCGTTTTAATGGAGTTTTGCTTGGTTCTCCTACTGGATTGATAACCTTGGTTCTTAACTGAGGGAAATACTTATCTCTACTGTATTGCATCATCCTCTCCTCTTCAGGGAAATACCAACGTAGACTACAAGTAGCAGGAAGAATTTATGGCGCCGTTGCCGGGGAGACATCATCAAAATTACGAAGTACCTTCGCACAAATTATCATTCACTTGCATTTAATTTATTTACTTTTTATTATTAGCATTTGCCTCTCGTTTCTAAAAAATTTACAAAACACAAAAATATTTTATTTGCTTGTTTGCTAGTTTGCTTGAAAAGCTGCCACTATGTCTGATTTTGTTATTGAAAAAGAAGAGGATACTAAAATCCCTAAGATGGAAATTCCCTCAAATTTAGACTCAAAAATTTTAGTAGTAGGGAGTGGGAATATCATAGGGAAGAATGTTATTCAAGAGTTCTTTAATTCCACGGGAAATTTGGTTTGTAATGACACCCCAATTCTTAAAAGAACCAACAGTTATGGGGAAGCCATCTCTGCACTCATTCTTAAACTTGAAAGAAGATTTATTCGTACTCATCCTACCTTGCAAAGATTGTTTTATGAGTTGCCGGCTATAAATAACCCCAAAGCTAAAGAAATAGCTGCTCTTATCCTTATGAATGAGTTTGATTACATAGTGCGGGAAGCTAGAGAGATCTTTGATTTCTATAATATGAGTGTCGGCGTACGACACCTATGGGATCGAGGGGATCCCTTTACGGTTCGGCGGGGGAAAAGATTTGCACAAAGAGCGGATCCAACGATCAACACAAGGATCTTTTACCCAGGTTCGGGCCGCTGAGAAGCGTAAAACCCTACTCCTGTTGTTGTTTATTATGGATGTTCTTCAGCTCAAGTACACGGAGCGCTTGCGATGAATAGTACGTTCAAGAAGCAGCTACGCATGCAGAATGGGCCAGAAGGTCCTCCCCCCCTGTAGCTCCGCCTTGGGCCTCCTTTTATACGTCCAAAGGGGTCACCAACAGTGGCAAACGGGAGTACAAGAGGTGTAAAGTTGCTACAGTGTTACATGATTACCACTGACGGATTAGGACAAACGCATTAAATGCCTCCCATAGGTGTCCCTAACTTTCTTGGGGACGGAAAAAGGACCCGTCCCATCAGCACCGCTTAACCCCATCCGCGGTTAGTGCCATGACACGCAACCAGGAGGACAAGCCCTAAACGACGGACTGGTCGCTGGCTGGAGCGGTGGCAGTACGGTGGGATCTTGCCGGGTGCGAGATCTTGCCGGGTGCGAAGCCTTGCCGGGCCTTCGCGAGTCTTCCCGGTAGGGCTCTTGCCAGGAACCCAGCCTTTAGTCTTCTGTCTTTTGGTCATCGGCTTGAACGCCTTCTTGATAATCTAGCATTTGTTTCCAGCTATTCTCCGGCAGGCCTTGCCGCTGGTATGGCTACAACCGTCCGTGCACAAGTATGGGGTACTAAAGGACCCAAACTTTAGTACACCGACAGGAGCCCCCGGGCCTAGGCCATACACGGGTACGAGGCATTGTTGGGCTAGGCCCAAACAGTGCACGGGCACGCGTGGCAGGAGTTAACTGTCACAATCTTCTTATTTACCGCGCCTCCCCACGACGCGCGTTAAATGCGGGACGTGGGATACGTGCGCGGAACGGCCGCAGTAGTGCGCCCGTAAAAATGTATCCACATTAATTAGTAAAGAAGCAGCCTCCGATCCTTCCTCATAAAAGGGAATCCGCAGGGGCGCTGCTCATTTACCTCTCGCCATTTCCAATCTGGAACCACCATCGCCTTCATCCTCGAGCCTGAAGTGGAGCCTCTCCCATTCATCCGCCATTTCCACGCCCTTATCAGCCCCGGCCTCCGCTTCCACAGTCGCCATGCCGCCCAAAGCAGGCAAGGGCAAAGCGGCGAAAGCCGCCGACTCGGATGCAGAGACGGAGAAGATCGAGCTGGTGGAGATGCGGAAGGAAAACGCCGTCTTCGCCCCGACGCTCGACAAGCGCGCTCTGGTTGAGCGGTACAGGTGCATGTGGGGGAAGGAGACGAAGGCTCACCCCGCGACTCGCGTGCTTCCAGCTTCCGTCGAGGGCGGCCCAGATAAATTCCCCTTCTTCGCTGCTTACTTTTACTGCGGGCTCTGCCCTCCGTTTTCGGATTTCTTCATCGACATCATGTATACATATGGCTTTTGCCTCTTGGATTTCACGCCGAATGCCGTGACATGCATGTCAGTCTTTGCTCATCGTTGTGAAAATTTCGCCGGAGTAGCACCCTGCAGAGCCCTCTTCCGCCATTACTTCGTTCCCCGTATCGAGACGGGATATGCCCTTTCTGGTTCTATCACTTGGATTCCAAGGGCATGGAATAAGGATATATACCCAGACGGTCTCTACCACAAGAAGTGGGATGAATGGCAGGCCGAGTGGTGCTGGATTCAGGAGAAAGATCCTCAGCCGTTCTATGTGCCCCGGCAAATGAAAGTGGTCCACGGCAAGGACTGGAGCAGCCTCGACCGTCAGGATGAGAAGCTCGCAATCGTAGTTACCAGGATCCACCGTCTCAAGGTTGCCGGGCTCACAATAGAAATGGTCGGCGCTGATTTCCTCCGCCGTCGCATCGCCCCTCTGCAGAACAAAGGGAGACCATCTTGGGACTTCAAGAATGCAGCAGATATTATGAGGCTGCGCACTGGTCTGAACAATAACTTGACAGTCTTGCAGCACACAGCTCTCTGCCACAAACTGTTTAGGCCTGACGGGAAATTTAAGTTGCCGGCTGGTATAGTTCCCTTGTGCAACAACTCTGCCTTGAGCTCAATCATCGCCATGATAACGGAAATTGGGAAGAGCCATCCTCAGAGCGCGCACAGGAGTTCTTTGACAGCCCGTCGGAGAAAACCATCCGGGAAGAGCCAACTCTCATCTGCCCCACCACTGATGAAGAAGTGGCTTACATCGCCAGCAGGGCGGAAGAGGTGAACCTAGCCGCGGAGGCCGGCAGCTTTGGCTTCGCGGAAGAAGAAGCCGGTGAAGAAGAAATAACGTTAGAGGAGACCCTTGCCGAGGAAGGTGAAGTTACCGGGGAACAGAGTGGCATGGTTGCCGGGAGCTCTCCTATCGAAGACACGGCCGAGGAGCAGCCGCACGAGGAGCCCCCAGCTCCGGAGAAGAAGAAACGGGTTCTTCGAAAGGCCGTCTCTGGCGTCCCAACATGTCAGCCTCCTTCAAGCTATGAGGGCTCTGGCAAGGGGGCGGCCGGCAAGACTGCGCAGCGGCAAGAAGCCAAACAGCAACCCGTGCGACGTACGACACGCTCCACCGCGGCAACAATGGGTGCGGCGGGGGCATCCCATATGACGGCACCGGCGGCTGGAGCAGCAGGATCACATCAACCTACTGCTTCTGCTGCAGCCAAGCGTCCCAGGACCCCTTCTCCCCCCCCCCTCGCACGGACATTGTAGAGGAGGTTCATCTCCTCTTTTAGTCCGGAAAGAGAAGAGTAAGGGTCCTTGCCGCATCTTTTAGCTTCTGAATTCCTGGTTTCACTTAATTCATTTGTTTTGCTTTGGCCTGTCTCCGCAGAGATACGGAAACGTTGGCGCAAAGGATGGCGAAGAGGGCGAAGTCTTCAACGGGTGATGAGCCTTCGGCAAGCACCGTAGGTGTGCCAGAGCCCATCGTCATCAGCCCGGAGCCCAACCCTCAACGTAGCCTCCAACCCAGCCCCCAGCGTGAGCCCACTACTCATTTTCCGCTGGCGAGCGTTGGGGAGAATATCTTCACTACTGACATCATCGGGCTTGTAGGAGAAGAACGGCAACAAGGAGAGCCACTGGAGGACGCCCCTGACGTGCCGCCTCCGTCAACCACGCCGCCCAGAGATGAACCTTCGGCAAGGGCCTCCACTGGCGAGCCCATTCGTGTTGAAGAGGATCCGGCAAGCACGGGCACTGGCAATCCTACATCGGCAACCAACGTTGCCGGGAAAGGAGAAGCCACCTCTCAACAGCTCGACACAGGTAAACCGCTAGCCTTGGTGCACTTGTCATTCTTTCTTTATTTTTGTCTTCTTGAACTTCAACCTTGATCTCATCTTGTTTCCTTTCCTGGCCTTCAGAGCTCCCTTCGGTGGAACAAATGGATATTGACGTTGCCATCGAAGAGACCGCCAAGGACGCTGCCGATGAAGCCGACAGGATCGCAGCTGCCGAGGCCGCCAAGGCCGTACAGGAAGAAACCGCCAAGGGATCTGCTGAGGGGGCCGACAAGGAGTCCAGCGACCATAATGACGGCAGTCCTGCCGCGGGAGCGCCTGGCGCTACACTGATCGTGGAGCCCCCAGTTGTCGGCGAGGCGGTTGTCGAGGATCAACCGTCAACATCCGATGCCCCTCGTCAAGCAGAGAAATTAAGGTTGGCGACAACCTGTTCGTCAGCATACCAGGGACGGCAAGCATTGGGGTGCCAACTGAAGGAGAAATCTTTGACGAAGACATCATCGCCGCTGCTGGGCTCAAGATTAGCGACGAGCCACGCGCTAGCAGCAGCGGGTCCAGGGAAGAACAGCTCCTCCAAGCCATGAGCGACAACTTCCAAAAGCTCCAGGCGCTTCACCGCACCCGAAAGGAGAGGTTGGACTCCAGGGCGGCAGTTCTCAAAGCAGCAGAGGCGGATTTCTATAAGCGCGTCGAGGAGACGCAAATCTAGTATGCCAAGGCCTTCCAGGAGCTGACGGCTGGCCGGGAGCAGCTGAACCAAAGTTGGAATGAGCTCCTCTTAAAGCAATCCGACGTCGAGAGGGCACAGGAGGAGGCCGCACAGCAGGCTGCTGCAGAGGAAGCTCGCCTGACGGGGCGCCGCGTCGAGCTTGATGCTTATGAAGAAGACCTTGCCGCTCGCGAGGAAGCACTTGCCGCCAAGCTCTGCAGCAAGGACGAAGAGATCGAGAAGCTTGCCGCGCAGCGAACCCAGGAGCTGGAGCAGAGACACAAGGAAACGCTCGAAGCTCTGGCCGTGGATCACGCTGGCAAACTCAAGGAAGCCATCGATGCTGCCGAAGCTGCAGAGGCCGCCAAGAACGAGCTGGGCGATCAAGTGAAGAGGCTGGAAGCAGATCTTGAAGGCCACGGCAAGGAGATCTCAACGCTCAAAGCCGACAAAGAGAAGACTCTCTTCAGCCTAGCGGAGATGCAAGCCGCCATGTCCGACAAGACCAAGGAGCTCTCCTCAGCCAACGAATCCATTGCTGATCTGAAACTGAAGCTGGCGACGCTGGAGGAGTCCCTTGAGAACGGCAAGGCTCGCGAGAGGGCTTTGATGAAAGACCTCCAGAGCGAGAAGAGCCTGCTCAACAGCGCTGCCGCCACTTATAATGATTTTGAGAGAGGCATGAAGATCTGGACTGAGCGGCTTGTCGACGTCGCGGAAAAGCTTGCCGCGGAACTGTCCACCATGGGCTTGGATAACTTCAACTACTCTTCTGACGAGAGGGTGTCTTCGAGCGCCAAGCTGACCATGTTCTTCGAGGGTGTCGTTGATGCCCTCAAGCTGCTCCAGTCTAACCGAGAGAGCCAGCTGGCCAACGAATCTCGCAAGCTCCGCCGGGCCGTCCTCCGCAAGGTACTCGTCAAAGTTGCGCACAAGAACCCTGGCATCAACCTCACCAACGTTCTTGCTAGCTTGCCGAAGGATGTAGACCTCAAGGCACTCGAAGAGCTTGTCGTGCCCATCGTCGACCGAGTGAGCCAAGTCAAGAGGGTTGAAGCCCAGCGCAGAGACTAGCCGCTTTGCTCCATTTTGTCGCCGCCATTCCATGTAAAAGACAGTTTTATCTTAAGTTATGATCGTGGCGACTATCAATGTAATATAACTTGCTGTGTTTTGGATGAATGTATGCTATTTCCCTTGTCTGATTTCTTTCTGTATGGTCTTTGCCCTACGCTTATTGGTAACCTGCCGGTGCACGCACCCTTGCCACGAGCGCTTTGAGGAACGGATCCTTAGCAGCCTGCTGGAGGTGTCGCTGCCGGCAAGATACCTTGACGCTTTTAGTGCAGCCACTTAAACTATTGAGCGGACTCGAAACAAAATAAGGGCGCGACCAATCACGACAAGGTTCCTTCGCGTGCAGGTTTTCCATACAAAAGCCGAAATCGTTCAAGGAAAATAACTCTACAATAAAAAATTTGCTTAGAAGTTTTGCAACTTAGCTTTTCGTTGATGTACTCCTTATTGCAAGATGTCAACTTGAACGTCGCCTGTCGGTATCCATACCATCATTCCCCCCCTCAGCAAACGTGTACGCGAGGGAACCTTCTGTCCATTGAGAAAAAGAAAGAAGAGAAAATAGAGATATGGAACCTTGGCGGTTCATTAGTGCTTACCAGAAGCAGGTGTACTACAATATCTCAGATAAGCATGCATATAAAATGACATGAAAATCGATAAGAATTGTAAAACACTTAATTTTATTCACCTATGCACAGGGTCTGCGCCTGGCTTTGTACAAAGGATCATATGCCTTGCCGGCAAAACTTGTACAAAAGGTGGTTGCCAGGAGACCCGGCAACCGCGCCTTATGGGTAGAACTTACGAAGGTGTTCGATATTCCAGGAATTGCTCACTAGAATGCCATCTTCGGTCTCCAGGCGGACTGCGCCGGGCCTGATGACTCGTACTACCCGATAAGGGCCTTCCCACCTCGGCGTCAACTTGTTGGAATTCTTGGCCGACTGAACGCGCCGAAGAACAAGGTCGCCTTCCTCAAGGCTTTGGGCATGAACCTTGCGGCTATGATAGCGGCGCAAGGCTTGCTGGTAGCGTGCAGCTTGCACAGCAGCCCGAAGACGATCTTCCTAAAGGAGCGTGGCGTCATCTTGGCGCAGCTGCTCTTGCTCGAGCTCATCATAAGCGAGCACTCGAGGTGACCCGTATATAAGTTCCGTGGGGAGAACTGCTTCTGCCCCGTAAACCAGGGAGAAGGGTGTCTGGCCAGTAGCTCGATTTGGTGTCATTCTGATTGACCAAAGAACCGCCGGCAGCTCATCAATCCAGCGTCTTCCGCACTTGTGCATCTTGTCAAAAGTTCTTGTTCTGAGACCTCGTAGCACTTCAGCATTTGCCCTCTCCGCTTGGCCGTTGCTTCTCGGGTGAGCAACAGAGGCAAAACAGATTCTGCCGCCAAGGTCTTGGACATACTGCATGAAGGTGCGGCTCGTGAACTGCGTGCCGTTGTCGGTGATGATCCTGTTTGGCACACCAAAACGGCACACTATTCCCTTGAAGAACTTGACAGCTGACTGTGCTGTCACCTTTCTCACTGCTTCGACTTCCGGCCACTTCGTGAACTTGTCGATGGCAACGTACAAGTACTCGAAGCCCCCGGCAGCGCGGGGAAAGGGGCCCAATATGTCGAGCCCCCAGACCAAAAATGGCCAGGAAAGAGGGATTGTTTGAAGAGCTTGAGCTGGCTGATGCAATTGCTTTGAATGGAACTGGCACGCTTCACACTTTGTTACTAGTGCAGTTGCATCCTGGAGAGCAGTGGGCCAGAAGAAACCTTGCCGGAATGCCTTGCCGACAAGAGCTCTTAAGCCTATGTGGGAGCCACATATGCCTCCATGTATCTCTGCCAACAGCTCCAGTCCATCCTCCCGAGGAATACACTTCAATTTCACACCGTTCGGTCTCTTTCTGTACAGGACGTCGTCGACGAACTGGTACATACTAGACTGACGGGCTACTTTCTCCGATTCTTCCTGTTCTTCAGGGAGTTCTCCTGTTTGAAGGAACTGGACGATGTGTTGTGCCCATGTTGGAGCCTGTGGCCCGACAACAAGGACCAAAGGCATATCTTCGGCTGCGGGAGCGCTTACTTCGGCGGCAAGAACCTGAGGTTCTGCGCGATGCTGCTGCTCACCGGCAACCGTGTCGTTCCCGGCAACTTCCTTGCCGGCGGCTTCTAGAAGCTCTGCCGGAAAGTACTGGCCGGAACTCAACTTCCTTATCTTGTCTTGCCTCGTCGATGGTGTTACGGATGGCTGAGTTAAGCGGAGCACAAAAGTTCCCGGTTCCACAGGTAACTTGAGGGCAGCATGCTTTGACAGGTCATCGGCAATGTTGTTCTCTGCTCGAGGAACATGCTCTGTTTGCAACCCGTCAAAACGCTCTTCCAATTTTCTCACTTCATCTACATATGCTTCCATCAACGGGCTCTGATAATCTTTGTTGACTTGCCTAACGACAAGCTGTGAGTCACCTCTGACGATGAGCTTCTTGATCCCAAGGTCTGCCGCGATCCTGAGACCGGCAAGCAGCCCTTCATATTCTGCAGTGTTGTTTGTTGATCTCTCCCGGGGAAAGTGCATCTGAATTACGTACTTGAGGTGCTCTCCGGTGGGTGCGACAAGCAGCACGCCAGCATCGGCGCCTTGCAGCGAAAAAGCGCCATCAAAGTACATAATCCATACTCGATCTGTTTCCTTGCCGGGGGCGGTTGTCTCTTGAATTTCTTCGTCTGGCGTCGGTGTCCATTCTGCAATGAACTCTGCCAAGGCCCTGCTCTGAATAGTTGAAGTGCTTTCAAATCTGAGACCAAAGCTTGACAGTTCCAACGCCCACTCCACAATCCTGCCGGTCGCATCTGGATTTCGTAAAATCCGCTGCAACGGGAAGCGAGTGACGACGGTGATTTCATGTGCCTGGAAATAATGGCACAGCTTCCTTGAGGCCATGAGAAGGCCAAAGAGCAACTTCTGCACACCAGAATATCTTGACCTAGCCCCCTACAACAGGGAGCTGACAAAATAGACCGGGCGCTGCACCATCTTCTTTTTCTGCGTTGCTTCATTTGACTGCGCGGATGCTGCCTTGTTGGCACCAGACTCTGCCGGGGAGAATTCCGGCTTGTCGCTTGACGGGCTTGCCGCTGCTTCCTCGTCGACTTCTCTCTGCGCCACTAATGCAGCACTTACCACTTGATTCGTCGCCGCTAGATATAGCAGCAATGGCTCTTGTGGTTTAGGCGCAACTAATGTCGGCGCAGAGGAGAGGTACCTCTTCAAGTCATGCAGCGCTGCCTCCGCTTCTGGAGTCCATTTCATTGGACCTGCCTTCTTCAAGATTTTGAAGAAAGGCAGGGTGCGCTCAGCGGATTTGGAGATGAACCTACTCAAAGCAGCAACGCAGCCGGCAAGTCGGCGCACATCTTTGACACATCTTGGCGCTTCAATTTGCTCAATTGCCTTGATCTTGTCGGGATTAGCTTCAATCCCTCGTTGAGACACAAAGAACCCGAGAAGCTTGCCGGATTGAACGCCAAACACACACTTCTCAGGATTGAGCTTCAGATTGATCCTGCGCAGATTTGCGAACGTCTCTTCTAGATCTTGTATGAGCGTGGCCTTGTCCTTGGTTTTAACCACTATGTCATCCATATAAGCTTCCATATTTCTATGTAGCTGGGGCTCAAAACCAATCTGGACTGCTCTTGCAAACGTTGAACCAGCACTTTTCAACTCGAAAGGCATACGTATGAAGCAATACGTGCCACATGGGGTGATAAATGTGGTTTTCTCTTCATCTTCCTTCGACATGAAAATCTGATGGTACCCTGAATAAGCATCAAGAAACGACAGCAAATCGCAGCCAGCAGTGGAGTCTACAATCTGGTCGATGCGCGGCAAGTGAAAAGGATCTTTTGGACAGACTTTATTGATATCTGTATAGTCAATACATAGCCTCCATTTTCCATTCGCCTTGCGCACTACAACTGGATTGGCCAACCACGTTGGGTGGAGCACTCCTCCGACTAAACCTGCCGCTTCTAGCTTCCTGATTTCTTCGGCAATAAATTCTTGCCGCTCCAAAGCCTGCTTCCTAACCTTCTGCTTGACGGGCCATGCACGAGGGCAGACAGCAAGGTGGTGCTCGATTACCTTCCTGGGAACACCGGGGATATCAGATGGTTGCCATGCAAACACATCGATATTCGCCCACAGGAAGGCAATGAGCGCGCTTTCCTATTTGTCATCGAGGGTGGAACTTATGGTGAAAGTTCCTCCCGTACCATCCTCCTTGGCGGGCACCTTCTTGGTCGTTGGTGGAGCTGCCTTGGATTTCTTGCTCTTGCCGGCGGAGCTCTCTGGCACGTCCTCAACGGGAGCGCAGCACTCCGAGGAGGTGCGCTTGCCGGAGTGTGTGCTAGAGGTCTTGCCGGTCTTCTTCCCCCCGGGAGCTTCGGCGGCAGGAGCAAGTGCCTTGGCAGCAGGTGCTGCGACTGCCTCCCGGTAGAGTTGGTCGGTGCAGATAAGCACATCCTTCTTGTCGGAGTTGATAGTGATGACGCTCATCGGCCCGGGCATCTTCAATGTATTATAGGCATAGTGTGATGCCGCCATGAACTTGGCCAACGCCGGACGACCAAGAATCCCATTATATGGCAATGGAATCTTGGCGACATCGAAGACGATCTTCTCTATCCTGTAGTTCAGCTCACTACCAAATGTTACTGGTAGCGTGATCTTGCCCTTCGGCTGGTTCCTTCCCGGATTGATCCCTTGAAACGTGCCCGTCTCCTCGAGATCTTTGTCAGGAATTTGCAACCTCTTGATCACGTCAGGCGAGATCAAGTTCAAACTGGCCCCACCGTCAACTAACATCTTTGTCACCTTGAGGTTGCGGATTGTTGGTGAAACCAACAATGGCAAACACCCGACCGCAGTTGTGCGATCAGGGTGATCCTCGGCGTCAAAGATGATAGGCGTGTGGGACCACTTTAATGGTTTCCGGGCATCGATCGATGGCTCTGCCGCATTGATCTCGCGTGCCCACTGTTTGAGTCGGCGGTGAGAAGAATGCAACGAGGCGCCTCCGTCAATGCACATGGCTTCTGTGGCTTTCTGGAACTCGTGCTCGCTGGACTCGTCGCCGTCTTCATCATCATCGTCACCCCCCTGCTCCTTGTCGCGGCATCGAGCGGGCCTCTCCTTCTGTTGCTTGGCCTTGCCGCGACGACCTCCTCGACCACCGCGTTTCTTGCCAGACCCCTCAGCACCATCCTGGGCCTTCTCCTTGTCTCGCCTCTCATACTCGGCTGTTTGCTTCTCGACAAGCTGTTCAACTTGCCGGCAGTTTTGGAGGTCTAGACCCTTGGTGCAATGGATCTTGCAGTACTGCTTGTCGGAGCCCTCCGGCTTGTCGGCAGCCGCCAAGGCCTGACATGCGGCACACGCGGCAACCTCTTTGCCGGGGCCATCAATCTTGACCTTCTTGGCGGTGCCAGGGTTGCCAGACCCCTCGACGGCAAGCACGGCCTTGCCCTTACGCTTCCTGTTCCGCCGTCGGCCTTTCTTCGTCGAGGTGGTGGCATCTTCGGCTTTAGAGTCAAGCTCCGCGCCAGCATCCTCGCCGGGGAGTCTCCTTCCCTCCTCGTCCCGAGCACATCTGTCAGCCAGAGCATAGAGCTCGGCAACATCCCTGACTTTGTTCATCGCCAGCTCTTCCCGCATTTTACGGTTGCGCACGTTCTGATGAAATGCGCTGATAACAGCGGCAGGATGAACGTCTGGGATGTTGTGTTGTATACGGCTGAATCTCTGTATATACTTGCGCAAGGTTTCGCCCTCTTTCTGGGGGATGAGATGTAGATCACTCTCTTGGCCAGGAGCCTGGTGGCCTCCAGTAAAGGCGCCAACAAACTCATGACACAAATCTGCCCAGGAGGAAATGGAATTCTCCGGCAAATGCATCAACCACGACCTGACGTTGGGCTTAAGCACCAATGGGAAGTAGTTGGCGAATATCTTGTTGTCTCGAGCTCCGGCAGCCTGCACTGCAATGGTGTAGACGCTCAGGAACTCTGACGGGTGAGTCTTGCCGTCGTATTTCTCCGGCACCTCTGGCTTGAACGTTCGGGAATTGGGCCACTGGGCTCGCCGCAGCTCATGAGTAAAAGCTGGACAACCCACCTCGTAAGGCAAGCTACCAGAATAGCCCGGCGCAGGCTCGTCTACAGTGGGTCCTGCGCGCCTGTCAGATTGACGGCGCGCTTCCCGCCGCCGCTCGATGGTAGTTCGAGCGTCCTCCTTGTGCCGTTCCCGAAGAACTAGACGTTGATCGCGGCGAACTCGCGGATCAGATGACGCCGTGGAGTCGTCATCACGGACGTCAATCCGCCAAGTTAGCGACCGCTCTTGTCATAGCGGAGGGGAACGCATCGTAGTCGTACCACCTCCGGTCTTCTCGCCACCAGCACGCACCGGCTCAGTGGACTGCCGCTGCGAAGGCTCCGCCTGCTGCGGCCTGTGGTCGTTAGCCAAGCCGATGAGGCTTTGGATAGCGGATCTCCATTCATCTAGCTTCTCCGCAGCGGGAGGGAAGTCTAGGAGCAGCTGAGCTCGCGCCAACGCTTCTGCCGGTGTAGGAGGTGGCGAAAGGTGCGAAGAACGTGAGGTGCTCTGACTCCTAACTGAGTTAGAAGGAGCTCCATCACGGCCTTGCGAACGCGCCCTGCTTCCACCGGCATGTTGGCGTGGATCTTGGCCCCGCGCATCTTGGGAGTGATGCGCAGGGTTTTTTACATGGGATCGCCTGGAACCACCGACGTCGCGGCGCTGTCCGTCGCGCGCAACCTGAGGAGGCCGCGACGCGTGCGCTGGCGTGGGTGTCTTGGAAGGCGCCGTCCCGTCCTTGGAGTTCGCTGCGCCACCCGTGGGTAGCACGGCTCCGTCCTTAGACTCGGCAGCGCCGTTGCGAACGACGCCGCTCGCCTGGCTCTGGTCGCCAGAACGTCGTGGAGGCTCAAGACCTCCACCTCCTCCACCAGCGCCCACGCCATCGCCCGTCTGTGTAGGTACGGGTAGGCCGGACGCGGATGGATCCACCGCTGTCGCACCCTTCTTCTTGGGAGCCATGGCGATGAAAATGATCAAGAACTAGCGCGCTGACCGCTAGATTGGGTTCGCGCAATCTTTCCCCCTACCTGGCGCGCCAAAGATGTCGGCGTACGACACCTATGGGATCGAGGCGATCCCTTTACGGTTCGGCGGGGGAAAAGATTTGCACAAAGAGCGGATCCAACGATCAACGCAAGGATCTTTTACCCAGGTTCGGGCCGCTGAGAAGCGTAAAACCTTACACCTGCTGTTGTTTATTGTGGATGTTCTTCAGCTCAAGTACACGGAGCGCTTGCGATGAACAGTACATTCAAGAAGCAGCTACGCATGCAGAATGGGCCAGAAGGTCCTCCCCCCCTGTAGCTCTGCCTTGGGCCTCCTTTTATACATCCAAAGGGGTCACCAACAGTGGCAGACGGGAGTACAAGAGGTGTAAAGTTGCTACAGTGTTACATGATTACCACTGACGGATTAGGACAAACGCATTAAATTCCTCCCATAGGTGTCCCTAACTTTCTTGGGGACGGAAAAAGGACCCGTCCCATCAGCACCGCTTAACCCCATCCTCGGTCAGTGCCATGACAAGCAACCAGGAGGACAAGCCCTAACCGACGGACTGGTCGCTGCGCTGGAGCGGTGGCAGTACGGTGGGATCTTGCCGGGTGCGAGATCTTGCCGGGTGCGGATTCCCGAGGTGACATTGGGGTAATCTATGCATAGGGGATGATGCACGTTTTCATTATCTTTTCTCCGATAGAAACTTTGGGGTGCTCCTTGGAGTTGTTTGTGTGGATTGAATATTATGATTATGAAGTTGTTTGATGCATATCGTATAATCAACTCACGGATACTTGTGGTGACATTGGAGTATCTAGGTGACATTAGATTTGCTTGATGTGTATCATATGGTGTTATTTTAGTACGAACTCTAGGGCTGTTTGTGACACTTATAGGAATGGCTCAATAGATCGATCGGAAAGGATAACTTTGAGGTGGTTTCGTACCCTACAAATAATTTCTATCTTATGTTCTCCGCTAATAGGAACTTTGGAGTGATTCTTTATCGCACGTTGAGGGATTGTTATATTATCCAATTATGTTAGCATTGTTGAGAGATTGCACTAGTGAAAGTATGAACCCTAGGCCTTGTTTCTAAGCATTGCAATACAGTTTATGCTCACTTTTGTTACTTGCTACCTTGCTGTTTTTTATTGTTCGCACTACAAAAACCTATATCTACTATCCATACTACACTTGTATCACCATCTCTTTGCCGAACTAGTGCACCTATACAATTTACCATTGTATTGGGTGTGTTGGGGACACAAGAGACTCTTTGTTATTTGGTTGCAGGGTTGTTTGAGAGAGACCATCTTCAACCTACGCCTCCCACGGATTGATAAACCTTAGGTCATCCACTTGAGGGAAAATTGCTACTGTCCTACAAACCTCTGTGCTTGGAGGCCCAACACGAGTCTACAAGAACAAGTTGTGTAGTAGACATCAAGCTCTTTTCTGGCGCCGTTGCCGGGGAGGTGAGTGCTTGAAGGTATATCTTTAGATCTTGCAATCGAATCTTTTAGTTTCTTGTTTTATCACTAGTTTGGTTTATAAAAGAAAACTACAAAAAAATGGAATTGAGGTTGCCTCATATTATTCGTCTTTATCATGTCTTTCTTGAAAATGATGGATCGGAAAATTGTGCTCAATTGATAGAAGAAGAATTCAATAAAATGTTTGGCATAAAATCTTTGAATGATGAGCATGATTGCAATGTTTCTAGTATGAATTCTTTGAATATCCATGATGCTAATGATATGCAAAGCTACAAGCTTGGGGATGCTATGTTTTATGAAGATGATATTTTTACTCCCCCTGGTTTTGATGAGAAAATTTATTATGATGATTGCATGCCTCCTATTTATGATGATTATATTGATGAAAGTGGATTTAGAGAGGCCATTACTTTATTTAATGATGATTACACTATTTTGGAAAGAGGTTTCAATTGATTATGACAACAAAGTTGCTATCTATGATGATTATTGTGATGACATGTATGCTATAAATAATAAGGATAGCTATGAAACTTGTCATCATGATTTTAATTTTCAATTGGATTATGCCAATCAAGTGTCTCATGATAGTTATTTTGTTGAGTTTGCTCCCACTATTATGAATGAGAACAAATTTGCTTATGTGGAGAGTAATAAAATTTCTATGCTTGTAGATCATGAAAAGAATGCTTTATTTGATAGTTACATTGTTGAATTCATTCATGAAGCTACTGAAAATTATTATGAGAGAGGAACATATGCTTCTACATATCTCAATAATATCAAGTTTCCTCTCTATGTGTTGAAAGTTTTGAAGTTATGCTTGTTTTGCCTTCCTATGCTAGTTGATTCTTGCTCCCATAAATTGTTTGCTCACAAAATCCCTATGCATAGGAAGTGGGTTAGGCTTAAATGTGCTAGTCATATGCTTCATGATGCTCTCTTAGTGTTTCAATTCTTTACTTTTATGTGAGCATCATTGAAATCATCATGCCTAGCTAAAAAGGCATTAAAGAAAAGCGCTTCTTGGAAGACAACCCAATACTTATACCTACTATTTTTGTGTGTCCACATGATTAAGATACTGTAGTAATCATGTTTTATATGTTTTCTTTCAATAATGTGCCAAGTAAAGCCTTTGGGATAGTGTGGATGCTTGTTGATTTGATTCTGTGCAAAAACAGAAACTTTTGCGTCCAGTGCTGGAATTTCTATTCTGTACTGGAGCATGAAAAATTCTGAAATTTTTACACAGTATTGGGTTACAAATTTTTTACGTTTTCCTAATGTTTCAGAATTTTTGGAGGTACAGAAATATGGCTTTTAAATCGCTCACTACATGCTGTTCTGTTTTTGACAGATTCTGTTTTCGGTGCATAGTTTGCTTGTTTTAGTGTCTCCATAGCTTATATTGAGTAATATAAATTGTGGAAATGATAGAATATAGTAGGCATTATGTGAGAAAAATTATGAATCTTGTCTTGACAGTACCTAAGTGGATGATTTATTTTTATCATACTAACCTATCTCACGAAGTTTCGTTAAGTTTTGTGTGATTGAAGTTTTCAAGTTTTGGGTGAGATATCGATATGAGGAGAATAAGGAGTGGCACTACACTAAGCTTGGGGATGCCCAAGGCACCCCAAGGTAAAATCCAAGGAAGACTCAAGCGTCTAAGCTTGGGGATGCCCTGGAAGGCATCCCCTCTTTCGTCTTCAACACTATCGGTAACCTCACTCGGAGCTATATTTTATTCATCACATAATATGAGTTTTGCTTGGAGCGTCATTTTATACTGTTAAGATTTGCTTGCTGTTATCAATAATCATGTTTTGTATCTTTTAGTTCAATAAAATGCCAATTATAGCCTTTACCATGCTCAGTTTGCAAGTTCATGTGTTGCTGTTTGAAAACAGAGAGTTTTCTGTTATGTCCAGAATATTCCTGAATAGTAAGAACATGATAAAAATCTGAAATTTTTACACAGTAAGAATGCATGAGTTCTCTGTCACGTGGTAATTTTTCAGAATTTTTGGAGTTAGGGAAGTATGGATTCTTATTCACCCTTTACAGACTGTCCTGTTTTGGCAGATTGCTGTTATAGTTGCATTGTTTGCATATGTTTGCTTGTTTAGTGTTTCTATTTGAGGATAGGAGTATTAAATATGCAGAGGCATTTATTATGCAATGTTTAATTATAATTTTAGTGATTTGTTACAGTAGAGAATGTCAAGGTTTTGAGTTGATTTATACTAACTTATCTCACGAGTCCTTGTTGAGTTTTGTGTGGATGAAGTACTTAAGATTTAGGGAAACCATGATATGAGAGAAATTAAGAAGACACAAAAGCTCAAGCTTGGGGATTCCCAAGGCATCCCAAATTAATATTTCAAGAAGTCTCAAGTATCTAAGCTTGGGGATGCCCCGGTAGGCATCCCACCTTTCTTCATCAACAATTATCGGTCAGTTTTGGTTGAGCCTAAGTTTTTGCTTCTTCACATGATATGTGCTATTCTTGGAATGTCATTTTATTTTGTTTTTCTTGCTGTTTGAATAAAATAATAAGATCTGAAATTTTTAAATGAGAGAGAGTCCTCACATAGCTACCTATTTACTTAACCACTCATTTGATCTTCACTTATATCTTTTTGGAGTAGTTTGTCATTTACTATTGTTCTTCACTTATATCCTATGAGTAAATTGTGAAAGAATTGAATATCATAAAGTTGAAATTTATATGCTTCATATGCTTGTCCCATGGGGAGTAGTGACTTCACATACAAGAAGTATAAGTGGTAAAATTTATTGAAAGTTAACAAACATCGCATTGGTCACTTGAACAATTCATGAAAGAATTTTGAAGGAAGAGAAATTTCACATATAAATATACTATCTTGGACATCTTCTATGATTGTGAGCCCCCATTAATTATTTTCAAGCTTGATCAAGTAGTTGACGTTGGACAAGGAAGACAATGTAATGAGTTATGTTTGTTTATATTCACATAGAAGTTATATTGTCATGGATCCTCTAACATGTGCTGCTTGCTTAGGATCTTTTGCTAGCCAAAAATTCGTACTAAGTAGAGATACTACTTGTGCATCCAAAAACCCTTAAACCCAGTTTCTTGCCATGAGTGTCCACCATATCTACCTATGGATTGAATAAGATCCTTCAAGTAAGCTGTCATCGGTGCAAAAAGCAATAAAAATTGCTCCTAAAATATGTATAATCTTTTATTGTAAGGGAAAATAAGCGTTGTACGAACTTGTGATGGTAAATAAATAAAAGCGACGGACTGCATAATAAAGGTTGCTATCACAAGGGGCACTATAACGTGACGTTCCTTTGCATTAAGGGCTTGTGCATCCAACAACAAAAAGTGCATGACAACCTCTGCTTCCGTCTGCGAAGGGCCTATCTTTTACTTTTCTGTATTTACTTTTATGCAAGAGTCATTAATGTTCATCCCTATTCCGCTCTATTTATTCTTTAGTTGGCAAGCATTATGTGGTAGGGAAAGATCCAGGCACATATATCCAGTTGAATATAGATGATCATGAGTTATTATTGTTGACATTATCCCTGAGATAAATAAGTTGGGAGGAGAAACATTAAGCCCCTATCTTCCTATGTTTTTCACTGAAATAGTTTGTTCTAAAAATATGCTTTGAGTGTCAGCAATCATGGAAGACTAAATGATGGTTGAGTATGTGGAATTTGCTAGATCAAAGCTCTTACATAGACCCTTCCTGAAAATAAGATGAATTGCAATTGCTTGATGGCTAAGAACATAGTTTGTTAGTTTTCAAGAAAGTTTATGGCCTATACTTTAAACATGTGAATAGCTTGCTACTTGGTCATGAGAAGTTTTATGAGATGAGCTACTGATTATGATATATATTGATGCTAGAAAAAGTGATTGAAATTATCATTGATCAAACTTATGCACTATGCTAGCATTCACACTTCATAATTTTTTTTTTATCATTTACCTACTCGAGGACGAGCAGGAATTAAGCTTGGGGATGCTGATATGTCTTCAACATATCTATAATTTATGAAGTATTCATGGCATGTTTATTATAGTTTTGTATGATTTTGGTGCACTTTTATATGGCTTTTATATGATTTTCAGGGACTAACATATTGACCTAGTGCCCAATGCCAGTTGCTGTTTTCTGATTGTTTTTGGTTTTCCATAAAATCTATATCAAATGAAGTCCAAATGCAGCGAAACTTTTTGACGATTTTTTCTGGAACATAAGAGACACTAGAAGCTTCGCGAGGTGGCCAGAAGACCCACAGGGGCCCCACGAGCCACCAGGGCGCGCCACCACCCCCCAGGCGCGCCCTGGTGCCTCGTGGGCCCCATGTGGCCCTCCTTCGCGTGATTCCAACGCCAAAAAATCATATATATTCAGAAACCCCCAAAAGTTAACCTAGATGAGTTTTTACGCCGCCGCAAGCCTTTGTACCTCCACGATCTAGTCTACAGCCCTTTTCCGGCACCCTGCCGGAGGGGGGAATCATCACCGGAGGCCATCTTCATCATCCCGGCGGTCTCCATGATGAGGAGGGAGTAGTTCACCCTCGGGGCCGAGGGTATGTACTAGTAGCTATGTGTTTGATCTCTCTTTCTTGTGTTCTTGATATGGCATGATTTTGATGTATCGCGAGCTTTGTTAATATAGTTGGATCATATGGTGTTTCTTCCCTCTCTATCCTTGTTGTGATGAATCGAATCTTTTCCCTTTGAGGTTTCGTTATTGTCGGATTGAATATTTCAGATTTGAGAACACTTGATGTATGTCTTGCATATGAATACCCATGGTGACAATGGGGTATCGTATTGATTCACTTGATGTATGTTTTGGCACTCAACTCGCGGATTCTCGAGGTGACATTGGGGTAATCTATGCATAGGGGTTGATGCACGTTTTCATTATCTTTTCTCCGATAGAAACTTTGGGGTGCTCCTTGGAGTTCTTTGTGTGGATTGAATATTATGATTATGAAGTTGTTTGATGCATATCGTATAATCAACTCACGGATACTTGTGGTGATATTAGAGTATCTAGGTGACATTAGAGTTGGTTGATGTGTATCATATGGTGTTATTTTAGTACGAACTCTTGGGCTGTTTGTGACACTTATAGGAATGGCTCAATAGATCGATCGGAAAGGATAACTTTGAGGTGGTTTCGTACCCTACAAACAATTTCTATCTTATGTTCTCCGCTAATAGGAACTTTGGAGTGATTCTTTATCGCACGTTGAGGGATTGTTATATGATCCAATTATGTTAGCATTGTTGAGAGATTGCACTAGTGAAAGTATGAACCCTAGGCCTTGTTTCTAAGCATTGCAATACAGTTTATGCTCACTTTTGTTACTTGCTACCTTGCTGTTTTTTATTGTTCGCACTACAAAAACCTATATCTACTATCCATACTACACTTGTATCACCATCTCTTCGCCAAACTAGTGCACCTATACAATTTACCATTGTATTGGGTGTGTTGGGGACACAAGAGACTCTTTGTTATTTGGTTGCAGGGTTGTTTGAGAGTGACCATCTTCAACCTACGCCTCCCATGGATTGATAAACCTTAGGTCATCCACTTGAGGGAAAATTGCTACTGTCCTACAAACCTCTGCGCTTGGAGGCCCAACACGAGTCTACAAGAACAAGTTGTGTAGTAGACATCAGGAACCAAGACGGGTTTGAAGAAGGTAGCCTTAATAACCCTAGTATTTTGGTTGACGATGTGTTCCCCATTGTTTTTGAAAAGCCTCCTGAAAATCACACACCTAAGGATGTCAAAACCAAGGATGACAACACATGAAACTATGCATTATGCCTAGCTAGGGGCATAAAACAATAGCACTTGTTGGGAGGCAACCCAATGAATAAAATAAATTTTTGCTTTTACCTACAATTTTTGAGTGTTTACACGATTATAGCTTCTGTTATGATTATATTTTTATGTTTTAATTAGTGTTTGTGCCAAGTAATGCCTTTGGGATGATTTGGAGATAGTATAATTGATGTTGTTTGCAAAACAGAAAGTTTTGCGTCCAGTGCTGGAATTTTAATTCTGTACTGGAGCATCATAAAAATCTGAAATTTTTACACAGTATTGGTATATGAATTTCCCACGTTGTCCAAAGTTTTCAGAATTTTTGGAGTTACATAAGTATGGCTTTTAAATAGATCTTTACAGACTGTTCTGTTTTAGACAGATTTTGTTTTTGTTGCATAGTTTGCTTATTTTGATGAATCTATGGATCGTATCGGCGGGTATGAGTCATGGAGAAGTTGGAGTACAGTAGAATTATGACAATATTAAATATGAATCAATTTACTACAGTACCTAAAGTTTAAGATTTGTTTGTTAGACTAACGGATCTCACGAGGTTTCTGTTGAGTTTTGTGTGCTGAAGTTTTCAAGTTTTGCGTGAGACTACGATGGACAAAGGAATAAGGAGTGGCAAGAGCCTAAGTTTGGTGATGCCCAAGGCAAACCAAGGTAATATTCAAGGAAGACTCAAGTGTCTAAGCTTGGGGATGCCCCGGAAGGCATCCCCTCTTTCGTCTACAATCTATCGGTAACTCACTTGGAGCTATATTTTTATTCATCACATGATATGTGTTTTACTTGGAGCGTCTTGTAAAATAGTTTGCTTGCTTTTGTTTGCTTTTTAGTTTGTCACAATCATCTTTGCTGAATACACCTTTTTGAGAGGGACACACATTATTCGTGATTTGTTAGAATGCTCTATGTGCTTCACATATATCTTTTGAGCTAGGCAGTTGCTCTAGTGCTTCACTTATATCTTTTAGAGCACGGTGGTGATGATATTTTAAAGAAATAGTTGCACTATCATGCTTCACTTATATATTTTTGAGAGTCTCATGATAGCAATGGTAATATGCACGGGTTATGAATTTGGTCCTGATATGATAGGTATTCAAGAGGGATATAATAAAAACTTTCATGTAGATCACTGAATATGATAAGTTTGATTCCTTGCAATAGTTTTGCGATATTAAGATGGTAATATGTGGGAGGTATTAGTAGATAATTGTGGTTTAGTAAGAATAATTGTGTTAAGGTTTGTGATTCCCGAAGCATACACGTATGATCTGTCGTTATGCTAGGAAGTTGGAGCATGATTTATTATTGATTGTCTTCCTTTGCGCGGCGGTCGGGGGCGCGCGATGGTTAACTCCTACCAACCTCCCCCTAGGAGCATGCGTAGTAGTACTTTGCTTCGAGGGCTAATAGACTTTCGCAATAAGTATGTGAGTTCTTTATGACTAATGTGTGTCCATGGATTATACGCACTCGCACCTTTCCGCAATTTGCTAGCCTCTTCGGTACCGTGCATTGCCCTTTCTCACATCGAGAGTCGGTGCAAACTTCGCCGGTGCATCCAAACCCCGTGATATGATACGCTTTATCACACATAAGCCTCCTTATATCTTCCTCAAAACAGCCACCATACCTACCTATCATGGCATTTCCATAGCCATTCCGAGATATATTGCCATGCAACTTCCACCGTTCCATTTTATGACATACATCATCATTGTCATATTGCTTTGCATAATCATATAGCTGAAATAGTATTTGTGGCTCAGCCACCGTTCATCATTGTTATACATGTTACGCTAGCATCATTGCACATCCCGGTACACTGCCAGAGGCATTCATATAGAGTCATAATTTTGTTCTAGTATCGAGTTGTAATGTTGAGTTGTAAGTAAATAGAAGTGTGATGATCATCATTATTAGAACATTGTCTCAGTGAGGAAAGGATGATGGTGTCTATGATTCCCCCACAAGTCGGGATGAGACTCCGGACGAGAAAAAAACAGAAAAAAAAAGAGCCGAAAAAGAGCCATGATAAAAAGGAAAAAAAAGAAGAAAAAGAAAGAAAGAAAAAAATAAATAAAAATGAGAGAAAAAGAGAGAAGGGACAATGTTACTATCTTTCTCCACACTTGTGCTTCAGAGTAGCACCATGTTTTTCATATAGAGAGTCTCCTATTTTGTCACTTTCATATACTAGTGGGAATTTTCATTATAGAACTTGGCTTGTATATTACGATGATGGGCTTCCTCAAATGCCCGAGGTCTTCATGAGCAAGCAAGTTGGATGCACACCCACTTAGTTTTCATATTGAGCTTTCATACACTTATAGCTCTTAGTGCATCCGTTGCATGGCAATCCCTACTCCTCGCATTGACATCAATTGATGGGCATCTCCATAGCCCGTTGATTAGCCTCGTTGATGTGAGACTTTCTCCATTTTTTGACTTCTCCTATTTATCTCTATCACCATACTCTATTCCACCCATAGTGCTATATCCATGGCTTGCGCTCATGTATTGCGTGGGAGTTGAAAAAGCTGAAGCGCGTTAAAAAGTATGAACCAATTGCTTGGCTAAAACCGGGGTTGTGCATGATAAATACTTTGTGTGATGAAGATGGAGCATGACAAGATCATATGATTTTGTAGGGATAATCTTCTTTAGCATTTTTATTTTGAAAGACATGATTGTTTATTAGTATGCCTGAGTATTGATGTCTTTATATCAAATTATAGACTATTGCTTTGAATCACTCGGATCTTATTATTCATACCGTAAGAGAGAGATTACATAATGAAACATGATAGGTAGCATTCCACATCAAAAATTATGTTTTTATCATTTACCTACTCGAGGATGAGCGGGAATTAAGCTTGGGGATGCTTGATACGTCTCCAACGTATCTATAATTTTTGATTGTTCCATGCTATTACAGTATCAATCTTGGATGTTTTTATATGCAATTATATGCAATTATATATCATTTTTTTGGGACTAACCTATTAACCTAGTGCCCAGTGCCAGTTGCTGTTTTTAGCTTGTTTTTGGCTTTTTAGAGAAACAGTACCAAATGAAGTCCAAATGCCATGAAACTTTTTGGAGATTTTTTTCTGGACAAAAGAAACCTGGGAAGCCTTGGGAGGAGGCCAGAAACCTCACGGAGGCTTCACAAGGCACCAGGGTGCGCCCCGGGGGGGCGCGCCGTGCTGCCTTGTGGGGCCCACGTGATTCCGTTTGACCTAATTCCACTTCTATAAATTCACAAATATTGGGAAACCCCCAGAGAGCCAGAAGAAAAAAACTTTTTGCCGCTGCAAGCCTCTGTTCTTCCGCGATCCCATCTGGAGGCCTTTTCCGCTACTCTGCCGGAGGGGGAATCGATCACGGAGGGTTTCTACCTCAACCTTGCTGCCCTTCCGATGATGTGTGAGTAGTTTACCATAGACCTACGGGTCCATAGCTGGTAGCTAGATGGCTTCTTCTCTCTCTTTGATCTTCAATACAATGTTCTCCTCGATGTTCTTGGAGTTCTATCCGATGTAATCTTCTTTTGCGGTGTGTTTGTTGGGATCCGATGAATTGTGAGTTTATGATCAGATTATTCATGAGAAATATTTGAGTCATCTCTGAACTCTTTTATGCATGATTATTATAGCTTTGTATTTCTCTCCGATCTATCGGTTTAGTTTGGCCTACTAGATTGATTTATCTTGCAATGGGAGAGGTGCTTTGTGATGGGTTCAATCTTGTGGTGCTCAATCCCAGTGATAGAAAGGGACATGACATGTATTTGTATTGTTGCCATTAAGGATAAAAAGATGGGGTTTATTCATATTGCTTGAATTTGCTTCTCTACATCATGTCATCTTGCTTAAGGCGTTACTCTGTTTCATACTTAATACCCTAGATGCATGCTGGATAGCGGTCGATGGGTGGAGTAATAGTAGTAGATGCAGGCAGTAGTCGGTCTACTTGTCTCGGACGTGATGCCTATATACATGATCATTTCCATGAATCCGTCATAATTATTTGCTTTTCTATCAATTGCCCAACAGTAATTTGTTTACCCACCGTATGCTTATGTGCTCAAGAGAGAAGCCTCTAGTGAAAACTATGGTCCCCGGGTCTATCTTAATCATATAAAAAACCTAAAAATACCTTGCTGCAATTTATTTACTTTTATTTTTAATAGTATTTTAGTTTAGCTATTTACCTCTATAAGATTTAATCCTTGCAAGTAACCGCTAAGGGGATTGACAACCCCCTTATTTGCGTTGGGTGCAAGTGTTTGCTCTTGTGAGTGCAGGTGCGTTTTAACGGAGTTTTGCTTGGATCTCCTACTGGATTGATAACCTTGGTTCATAACTGAGGGAAATACTTATCTCTACTGTACTGCATCATCCTCTCCTCTTCGGGGAAATACCAACGCAGACTACAAGTAGCAATTGCCCTTTCTCACATCGAGAGTTGGTGCAAACTTCGCCGGTGCATCCAAACCCCGTGATATGATGCGCTCTATCACACATAAGCCTCCTTATATCTTCCTCAAAACATCCTCCATACCTACCTATCATGGCATTTCCATAGCCATTCCGAGATATATTGCCATGCAACTTCCACCGTTCCGTTTTTCATGACATACATCATCATTGTCATATTGCTTTGCATGATCATATAGCTGACATAGTATTTGTGGCTCAGCCACCGTTCATCATTGTTATACATGTTACGCTAGCATCATTGCACATCCTAGTACACTACTAAAGGCATTCATATAGAGTCATATCCTTGTTCTAGTATCGAGTTGTAATGTTGAGTTGTAAGTAAATAGAAGTGTGATGATCATCATTATTAGAGCATTGTCCCAGTGAGGTAAGAATGGTGGAGACTAATGAGTCCTCAAAAAAGTGGGGATGAGGTCCATGAGACCGTTCTAAAATAAAAAATAAAAAAAGAAGCTAAAAAGAGCCATGAAAAAAAATGAGAGAAAAAGATAGAAGGGGCAATGTTACTATCCTTTTTCCACACTTGTGCTTCAGAGTAGCTCCATGTTTTTCATATAGAGAGTCTCCTATTTTGTCACTTTCATATACTAGTGGGAATTTTTCATTATAGAACTTGGCTTTTATATTCCGATAACGCGCTTCCTCAAATGCCCGAGGTCTTCATGAGCAAGCAAGTTGGATGCACACCCACTTAGTTTTCATATTGAGCTTTCATACACTTATAGCTCTTAGTGCATCCGTTGCATGGCAATCCCTACTCCTTGCATTGACATCAATTGATGGGCATCTCCATAGCCCGTTGATTAGCCTCGTCGATGTGAGACTATCTCCATTTTTGACTTCTCTTATTTATCTCTACCACCACACTCTATTCCACCCATAGTGCTATATCCATGGCTAGCGCTCATGTATTGAGTGTGAGTTCAAAAAGCTGAAGCACGTTAAAAAGTATGAACCAATTGCTTGGCTTAAACCGGGGTAGTGCATGATAAATACTTTGTGTGAAGAAGATGGAGCATGAGACGATTGTATGATTTTGTAGGGATAACGTTCTTTAGCATTTTTATTGTGAAAGACATGATTGTGTATTAGTATGCCTGAGTATTGATGTCTTTATATCAAACTATAGACTATTGCTTTGAATCATTTGGATCTTATTATTCATACCGTAAGAGAAAGATTACATGATGAAACATGATAGGTAGCATTCCACGTCAAAAATTCTGTTTTTATCATTTACCTACTCGAGGACGAGCAGGAATTAAGCTTGGGGATGCTTGATACGTCTCCAAAATATCTATAATTTTTTATTGTTCCATGCTATTATAGTATCAATCTTGGATGTTTTTATATGCAATTATATATCATTTTTTGGGACTAACCTATTAACCTAGTGCCCAGTGCCAGTTGCTGTTTTCTGCTTGTTTTTGGCTTTTCAGAGAAACAGTACCAAATGAAGTCCAAATGCCATGAAACTTTTTGGAGATTTTTTTTGGACAAAAGAAACCTTGGAAGATTCGGGAGGAGGCCAGAAGCCTCACGGAGGCTTCACAAGGCAATAGGGCGCGCCCCTGGGGGGCGCGCCGTGTTGCCTTGTGGGGCCCACGTGACTCCGTTTGACCTATTTCACTTCTATAAATTCACAAATATTGGGAAACCATCAGAGAGCCAGAAGAAAAAACCTTTATGCTGCCGCAAGCCTCTGTTCTTCCGTGATCCCATCTGGAGGCCTTTTCCGGTACTCTGCCGGAGGGGGAATCGATCACAGAGGGCTTCTACATCAACCTTGCTACCCTTCCGATGATGTGTGAGTAGTTTACCACAGACCTGCGGGTCCATAGCTAGTAGCTAGATGGCTTCTTCTCTCTCTTTGATCTTCAATACAATGTTCTCCTTGATGTTCTTGGAGTTCTATCCGATGTAATCTTCTTTTGCGATGTGTTTGTTGGGATCCGATGAATTGTGAGTTTATGATCAGATTATTCATGAGAAATATTTGAGTCTTCTCTGAACTCTTTTATGCATGATTGTTATAGCTTTGTATTTCTCTCCGATCTATCGATTTGGTTTGGTCTACTAGATTGATTTATCTTGCAATGGGAGACGTGCTTTGTGATGGGTTCAATCTTGCGGTGCTCAATCCCAGTGACAGAAGGGGACATGACATGTATTTGTATTGTTGCCATTAAGGATAAAAAGATGGGGTTTATTCATATTGCTTGAATTTGCGTCTCTACATCATGTCATCTTGCTTAAGGCGTTACTCTGTTTTAATTAACTTAATACTATAGATGCATGCTGGATAGCGGTCGATGAGTGGAGTAATAGTAGTAGATGCAGGAAGGAGTCGGTCTACTTGTCTCGGACGTGATGCCTATATACATGATCATTGCCATGAATCCGTCATAATTATTTGCTATTCTGTCAATTGCCCAACAGGTATTTGTTTACCCGCCGTATGTTTCTGTGCTCGAGAGAGAAGCCTCTAGTGAAAACTATGGCCCCCGGGTCTATCTTTATCATATTAAAAAAATAAAAATACCTTGCTGCAATTTATTTACTTTTATTTTAATTAGTAGTTTAGTTTATCTATTTACCTCGATAAGATGTAATCCTTGCAAGTAACCGCTAAGAGGATTGACAACCCTCTTATTTGAGTTGGGTGCAAGTGTTTGCTCTTGTGTGTGCAGGTGCGCTTAACAGAATTTTGCTTGGTTCTCCTACTGGATTGATAACCTTGGTTCTTAACTAAGGGAAATACTTATCTTTACTGTACTGCATCATCCTCTCGTCTTCGGGGAAATACCAACGCAGACTAGAAGTGGCAGGGTGAATGGGAGATTTTTCGAAATTCGTCAAACTCCGAAGATTTTGACGAAAATCAGAGTGAAGAAATAGAAACAGAAGTGAAACTAGATCGATACAGATGTATCTAGCATGCAAATGAAATACATACAAGTGAAGAACAAGTAGTCATACAAGCAGACATGCATGAAGAAGATGAACTGAAGAAATGATAAACAACATGACAAAAGTCTTCAGTTCAAATTCGTCAGAAAAGTAGAGCACAAGTTCTTCAGCAGCAGAAATGCGTAAAGGTAAAGGGGTTAGGAATTTGAAACCGGTTGAGCTCGATGAAGACACAGCGATTTGGTAGACCAGTTCCAGTTGTTGTATCAACTGTACGTCTGGTTGAGGCTGCTGAGTCTTACCTCGGAGGACACTTAGTCCTCACCGTATTCCTCTTGAGCTAAGGTCACTTAGACCTCGCCCAATCACTCTTGGTAAGTCTTCAAGGTAGACTTCCAAAACCTTCACAGACTTGTTCATCGGCACACCACAATTACTCTTGGGTGCTCAGAACATGACGCCTAACCGTCTGGAAGAATGACAGTCTTCAAAGCTAATAAGCGTCGGATCACACAGATCAACTTCTTCAGTGATGCTCAGTCACTTAGGCTCTGGTTGGGTTTTTCCTCACTTGGGTTCTCACAAAGTCGTCAGAGGAAGGGTTGCTCTCAAATGACAAGTGTCAAGTTCTCTCTAGAGCAGCCAACCAACTAGTGGTTGTAGGGGGCGGCTATTTATAGCCAGGGGGCAACCCGACATGAATTGTCATAAATGCCCTTCTCAGACATGACCGTTGTTAGGATAAGAATCCACTCGACAGCTGGCACGCGGCGCAGCAACGGTCGGAAATTAAGCTCTCAATTTCGTCGGGGCACTCTATTTCCTCATGATAGGCAGATCGCACTGGCGAAATCCTAACTCCTCAGCCTGACCAAATTCGTCAGAGACCAGATGAACTTTGTCACTGTCACTGTCAAATTCGTCAGCTATTCCAGAGGTTTCCAAAGGCTTCACTCGAAGTGGCTTAGGTTTGTATTGTTTTGAGCATCGCTTTGAAGTATGAAATATGTATCACCTTGACCCCCTTTGACAGTACGGTTTTTCCTAAGACTCACATAAGAAGAAAAGAAACTATGAAAACAAAGTCTTCAAGCTTCCAAGTCTTCACATCAATTTCCTCAAAGGCTACACCAAATTCTTCACCTGAAGAAATACATTTTTAGGGGTCAACTTCCGTGGTTAAACCAAGTCTTCAGGGACTATTTTCTCCTGTGTACACTCACAAAAGTATTAGTCCCTTAACTTATTTGTCTTCAATACTCCGAAACTACTAAGGGGGCACCTGATGCACTTACAATCTCCCCCTTTTTGGTGATTGATGACAAATCAGTTAAGTTTTCAACGGAAATAAAAATAGTGGAAGTGTAAGTACAGAATATGAAGACATTGGTTACAAGATATTGAGGAACTCCCCCTGAAGATGTGCATATGAAGAATTTGTTCTGGATTGCAAATGCACATGGCAGGTTGAAATTGTGGAGATCTCCCCCTATATCTTGGAATCCAATCATGCATGATCATAAGATATTGCAGAATTTGAATGCATGATGAAAATTGGTGTCTGACAAATTATAACATGCATGCACATGTATATATATATATATATATATATTGAGGATCAGAGCATAATCACGCATGCAAATAAAATGTCGCAGAAGAATGTCAGACCACCAACAGTATTTAAGTTACAACTCATCAAAGGAGCGAATCAAACGAAGAACCAAGAGTTGCAACTTAACAAAATAAACAGCCCGATATAAGACCCGCTTGAAGACTAACTCAAATTTCTCCCCCTTTGTCATCGGATGACCAAAAGGAGACGAAAGTGAGAACTAACGCCCCTGAAGAAATAATATCATGAAGCAGTCGAGGGAGCGCCAGCGTCGTTGTTGGGGTCGCGAGTTGAGGAAGGGCCTGCTGCAGTGTCTTCAACATCTTCATTTTCATCAGTAGCTCGTGAAGAATACACAGAGCTTGGGACCATCGGAGGAACTTGAACTTCTTCTTGGGGGGATTGGCCCAATCAAAGTTCATCTTTAATTCCATTTCTTCAAGTTCGTCAGGGGACTTCATATGTGAAAGAATGCCCAACTCCTGTCGAAGATCTCATGCAGATAATAATGATTTTTCTGGACTGAATTTTGCGTCACAGTCATATTGCCTAGAATTGCATGGAGTTGACGCTTAACCCAGTTGTGGTTTTTGTCAACTTTCTGATGAAGACTTATGAGCAGCTCACGATCAGTCATCACTCGAGGAGCTTCACCTTGAGGGGTTTGCTGAGTGGCATTTGCGTCAGTGTCATGGCTTGAAGAATCATATCCCGTGGATTCTGAGACAGGCTGACGAAATTGGCCATCAAGGGGACGAACTCCTTCATCAATAACAGCTTTCCCTTTGCCAGTAACTGAAGCAATTGTGCTTTGAAGAATTTCGACATCGGGCAGAAAGCTGAGATGATTTTGACTGTCAGCTTTGTAGTTCATTGATGATCTTGTGCGGATGAATCTCATGAGCCTGGGTGCATAAGGCTTCAAGTCAAATGGAGATTGTGCTACAGTGGCCAAAGTCCTCATGAAGACATCTTGTATATTGATAGGAATACCATGGATGATATTGAATAGCAAGTTCTTCATGATTCCCACAACTTCTTCAGTCTCAGAATTGTGGCCTTTGATAGGACTGAGGATTTTGGCCAGAATGCGATATACTGTCCTTGGCACAAATAGCAAATCCTTCACTAAGAAGGTGGTTCTTTGAGCTTCTCCTTCATTCAATGGCTTCATCAGCACTTGCATCAGATGATTGGGCAGCTCAGGTTCTTCATAAATCTTTCTAGCGTCTGAGAAGGGAAAATCAACAGGAAGAGCTCGAAGCAATTCATCAGCAGTTGCCTTGTAGTGAGTGTTCTCACTCATCCAGTCGAGAGCCCATGAGTGAATATCATCAACATCACCAGATAGATGCAAGGTGGCATAAAACTGAAGAATGAGTTCTTCATTCCAATCACACACATCTGTGACGAAGCTGAGGAGCCCGGCATCGTGAAGAACAGCCAGAACTGGCCGAAAGCACGGTAAGGATTTCATATCCACATAAGGAATATGACGATGCGGGAACACCTTGTCCTTGTCAAACAGTAGTGAGGAATAGAAGTTCATCTGAGCATTGGTCCAAAATCTCTGACGCCTGATTTTTGCAGAGTCATACGGGGACTCGCCTATGAGGAAATTCTTCTCTTGAAAGAAGGCGGCATTGTCAAATTTTGGCCTTCTAACGCTTTTGCCAACCTTGGGCATTGAGGGCACTGGCTGAAGATTTATCTTCTTTGGCCTCACATCGAAGATGGGTCTCGGAGAGCCCGTTGAATCATTGGGATCCGTGATGGCCAAAGATTTTGCAACTTCCTCAGCTATTGCGAATGGAATAGTGTCTGAATCTGCTGAGGGAGCTGGATCTTCACGTTGTGTAGGAGGGGGTGCAACTTCTTCATCATTCATTTGTTGCATAATTTCTTCAGCTGATGCAGCTGGAATTTCCTCATTGATGGTCTGAAGGGATGGTTGGTGACCTTCAGAACTAGTTTGAATTTCCTCAGTAACAGCAGGAGACTGAGGTACTTGCGTGAGCGGCATGGTGAGGGGTGAGTTCAGATGTGCGACATCCCAGAAGTCATCATGGATTACAGGAGTTGAGGAATCCACATCCATGTCCTCGTCAGTTTCTTCATCAGTCACTTGGACTGGGGCGATGATACCTGGTGTAATGAAGCATCTGCTTCAATCTCAATTTCTTCATCCACTTGCTCTGTGGAAGCAGCAGAGTGGGAATTTTCTTCTTCATCTTTAGGTGGGATGACATAGTCCACACCGAAGGGGATGATCTGAAGCTCTTGAGTGGATCTGGTTGGAGGGGCTGAAGAAATTGGTATGGCATCGATAGGTGCAGTTGAAGATATTAGAGCCATCTTCAATTTCTTCACAGATTCTGTGGCAGGGAGTACTGAGGCTTTTCTTTTAACAGCAGTCTTTTTCACTTCTGATGCAGAAGGTACTGGGATAAGCTTCAAGGTTGAAGACTAGACTGGTACTGCCGCTGAGGAGCTTGGTGGTACAATTTCATCAGACGCAACTGTTGCAGTTGCTCTGGCATTTTCTTCAGGCGCAACAGTCTCAGTTGCCCTGGTAGGTTCAAGCGGTGGAGCTGAAGAACTTGATGGAGGAACTTGACCACACTTGGCAGCCTCCCTTTGATTATAATCATCAACAACTTTGTTGGAAGCGCTGATGAATCTGTCTTTCACTCCACAACAATGCTTAGCCTGGCGCTCATATTCATCAGACAAGCGCTGAATCTCTATTTGCATAGCAACCAGTTGCTGAGGGGATATATAAAGCATTCTATCCTTGAGCTCCTTCTGCTTCTTCTTCATTTCTTTTCTTACGAGCTTTGCCTTCTCTATCTTGTGTTTTTCATTGATGACAAAGGCAAAAAGAACATGACTTAGTCCAGGTGGCAAGTCCAAGTCGTCAAGTGGTGTATCTGGTTTCTGACACCAAACATCAATGAAGTCAAGGATCTTTTTCGGACTTAGAAATGTTGGGACTGAGGAATTCTTGGCACGAGCGGCCTCTTCCATTCTTCTCTGTACAAATTCTGCAAGTTCATCTTCATCAGCCATATCATGTTCATCAGCTTGAGGCAACACAGCCATGCTCTTGGGGCTGGGCCTAGTTCCTCGGCCTGCAGTGGCCTTCTTCTTCAGCATTGGCGTGTTTGAGGAAATATGCCCTGATGCTGAGGCACTTGATGCAGCAATGGAGGCTGTTGGAAAGCCTTCAGTGCGCTGGCATGACGCCAGCACAACTGGTGTTGATGCTCTAGCTGCAGCCCTTGAAGAACTTACGGATGGTGGAGGTGCAGATGAAGTTGGAGCAGTCTGTGCCTTAGGCGCTGAGGCCTTTGAGGAAGATGGCTTGGGCCCTGAGGGCTTTGACGAAGATTTTGGCCGTCAGGGCTCTTCAGTCGAAGGTTTAGGCTTTTGAGCCGACTTCTTCTTCATAGTTTTCTTGGGTGCACTGCCACCAGAGCCTGCACCCGCTTCTTGTGAAGCCTTTGTGGCCCTGTTGAATTCTTCAACAACCTTTTGTGCCAATTTCTGTAGTTTGGCCTGACGCTTGGCCCATTCATTGGGGAATTCTTCACCCCTTCCGATGCTAGTGGGGTCAGCCATTTGTCCAGGGGCCAGAGGCGGTCTGTTGCAAGGCGGCTTTATAGCAAAATCCTTCATGTATTTGGAGGTGATGTAATTGTAGCTCCTCCACTGATAAGTCCAGTACCTCTTGATCTTTTGTATGCGCGTTTTGCGCTGCTCCTTGGTTTCCTTTCCATGAGTTGCTTCATCGGGTGTGCAGTATCCTGAGTAAATATCCCCAGGTATCTCAAAAGCAGTGTGTTCCTCCTTCCTCTTGCCTCCCTTCTGAGGCTTTCTGCTATCTGCCATTTTCTTCAACTAAGGGTTTTGAACTTTTGATGTTTCTGAAGAAGTCTGTAGATTTTCCTCAAGCAATGCTGCAAATGAATTAAGTTGATGAGAACCAAGAGATTCGTCTGCAGACATGGGTACCTGTGAACAGAATATAGTTGCGAGGAAATTGGAAGAGTCACATGCATTCTCAGAGGTTTTTAAAATAAAGCCCAGTTGAGGAAATTGACCCTTATCGTCTTGAAGAAATTTTCTAAGTGTTCTTGACTTAGTTTTCAGAGCTGTACAAATTGAGGCAATTGCACAACTGAGGAATCTAATCATGAAGTGCAACTTAGATGAAATTTCCAAGACTGGCCAAAAAGAAAGTGCTGAAGAATTGGAAAGTAGTGGTAAAAACAGCAATTGAAGAATTTGAGAAAGCGAAAAGATCAAACTTGGGCAGCAAAAATAAGCTTTAATTACCCCAAGGATGAACTTGATGAACTGGACGACGAGTCGAAGGAAATCGTCAGCTCAGATCTCTCGTGCCCTAACTTGGCGATGAGAGACAGCTACAGCGACGGCGGAGGTGAATAAATCTGCTGCCGGCGTGAGTACGACGACGAAGAAATCAAGGCAGTGAAGCTCTTCCTCTCTGGCGATGATGAAATCTAGCGGCGGCGCTAGGATTTTGAGAGCGACAGGGGCGCGAGTGTGAATGAACTAGGTTTAACATGGTCAAGCCATTATATAGGCACAGTGAATACCGAGTGGTCCGAAACTTTTGGACGGATAAGCCCCTGGCTCTTCGCATTTCTACGACACGCGTCACACATGCATTTTGAGTGCGCTTATCCACGCGTGGAGTGTGCGGGATTACGTTACTGTGGCTATCGCCAAAAATATGAATAGAAGTTTTTAAAGTGTGTTCGCAATTTCTTCAGCTGTCAAGGACACAATGAAGACTTTGAACGGTATCAAATAGAACGCACATGAAGAGATTGTGAACAGAGTGGTTTGAGTTTAGCATAGAGGGGAGCGGGTCCAATCACATTCACATAGGCAGAAAAAAAACAACTTGAAGAAATAGCAATATGTGAATGCTGTAGAGGACATGAAAAACTCAGATAAATATATAAATAGAAAGAATTGTCTCAAGCAATGAAGAACAACCTTAAATGACGAATTTGAAAAGTTTTGACGAAATTGCAAATGACGAAGAAAACTCAAAATGAAGTACATCAAACAAAGGGTGGTGGCGTTACCCACCGTATAAGAACTATGATGATTTCAGACACTGCTTACAATTGTCGTAGGGTTCTGAGAATCAAGTTCTTCGTTAATTTCTTCACACTTAGAGGGTTAATCTTCATTGATTGAAGAAAAACGTTACTTCGTGTGTTGTGCATCAAAGTCATCAAGAATGCATAAGCGTTAGGATGTGTGTCCTTTTCAAAGGACATTCGAAGATTTTAGGATGTTTATCTCACACCGCAACATGCAAAACCTTCTCTCATCCAAGGGCTTAGTGAAGATATCTGCAAGCTGGTCTTCAGTCTTCACGTGGTTGATGATGATGTCTCCCTTCAGCACATGATCACAAAGAAAATGGTGACGAATCTGGATGTGCTTCATCCTAGAGTGTTACACAGGGTTGTGGGCGATCTTGATGGCACTCTCATTGTCACAGTAGAGTGGCACTTTCTTCACGTTGACGCCATAGTCCTTGAGGGTTTGCTTTATTCACAGAAGCTGTGAGCAACAGGCACCAGCGACAAAGTATTTAGCCTCGGCTGTGGAAAGTGAGACGTGGTTCTGCTTCTTCAAGGACCAAGAAACAAGTGATCGTCTGAGGAAATGACATGTGCCTGATGTTGACTTGCGATCCACACGATCTCCAGCATAATCAGAATCAGAATATCCAGCAAGATCAAATGATGAGCCCTTGGGATACTATAATCCAAGCGTTGGTGTGTGAGCTAAATATCAAAGAATTCGTTTCACAGCCTGATGGTGTGACTCCTTCGGTGACGCTTGAAAGTGGGCACACATGTAAACACTAAGCATAATGTCTGGCCTAGATGCACATAGGTAAAGCAGCGAACCAATGATGGAGTGATATACCTTCTGATCGAAATCTTTACCATTTTCGTCAGTGCAGAATTGACCATTTGTCGGCATTGGTATCTTGAGGCCTTTGCAATCTTGCATGCCGAATTTCTTCAGGCAATCCTTTAGATATTTCTCCTGAGATATGAAGATGCCATTTCGTTGTTGACGAATTTGAAGTCCGAGGAAGAATTTCAACAACCCCATCATAGACATCTGATATTCTTCTTGCATCATATATGCAAATTCGTCAATGTATTTCTTGTCAGTGCAACCAAAGATAATATCATCAACATATATTTGGCATATGAACAGTTCACCATCATAAGATTTTGTGAAAAGAGTAGGGTCAAGTGAACCGGGTTTGAAACCCTTTTTCTTCAGGAACTCCTTCAGTGTATCATACCATGCCCTCGGGGCTTGCTTGATGCCATAGAGAGCCTTGTTGAGTCTGAAGACTTTGTCTAGATGCTTTGGGTCCTCAAAACCTGGTGGTTGAGCAACATATACTTCTTCCTCAAGCTTACCATTGAGGAATGCACTTTTCACATCCATTTGATATAAGAGGATATCATGATGGTTTGCATATGCAAGCAGAATACGAATGGCTTCAAGCCTAGCAACATGTGCAAATGTTTCATCGAAATCAATACCCTCAATCTGTGTGTAGCCTTGAGCTACAAGATGGGCCTTATTCCTCACCACTTGGCCATTTTCGTCTTGTTTGTTGCGGTAGATCCATTTGGTGCCGATGACGTTGTGCTTGCGTGGATCGGGATGCTTGACATGCTCCCACATGTTGTTGAGCAGAAATTGATGCAACTCCTCTTGCATCGCTTGAATCCATTCTGGTTCAAGAAATGTTTTATCAACTTTGGTGGGCTCTGAAATAGATACAAACGCGTAATGCCCACAAAAGTTAGCTTGATGTGAAGCTCCTGAGCGAGTAAGGGGACCAGGTGCATTGATGTTGTCGAGGATCTTTTCAATCTGCACTTCATTCGCCACTCGTGGATGTGCTGGACGAGGGCCTTGTTGTTGTTGTTGTCGTGCAGAATCCTCAACATCATTTTCCTCAGGATTAGCAGCTTCTTCATGACGAGGGATAAGTACTTCTTCATCAGCTATTTCTTTACTAGCACAATTTCACCAGTGCCCATTAGCTTGATCGATTCCTCATGGGGCATTTCATCTAGCACAGGAGTCAGGTGCTCTCTTTGCGAGTCGTTAGTTTCATCGAACCGCACATCTACAGTTTCAACAACCTTGCGGTGGAAGGAGTTGAAGACTCTGTAGGTGTGCGAGTCCTTTCCGTAACCAAGCATAAAACCTTCATGTGCTTTTGGTGCAAATTTAGAACTGTGATGAGGATCTCTAATCCAGCATTTAGCACCGAAGACTTTGAAATAACTCACATTGGGTTTCTTGCCAGTGAGGAGCTCATATGAGGTCTTCTTGAGGAATTTGTGAAGATATACCCGGTTGATGATGTGACATGCAGTGTCAATTGCTTCAGGCCAGAAATGACAAGGTGTCTTGTATTCATCAAGCATAGTACGTGCCATCTCGATGAGGGTTCTGTTCTTGCGCTCCATGACTCCATTCTGCTGAGGCATGTAGGGAGCAGAGAGCTCATGAGTGATACCAAGTTCATCAAGATAGTCGTTGAGGCCTGTGTTCTTGAATTCAGTGCCATTGTCACTCCTGACGTGCTTGATCTTGAGACTATAATTTGTCATGGCCCGATTGGAGAATCGTCTGAAGACATCCTGGACTTCAGTCTTGTAGGAAATGATGTGCACCCATGTGTAACGAGAGTAGTCATCAACAATGACGAATCCGTAGAGAGATGCTGCATTGGTTAGTGTGGCATAATGTGTGGGACCAAACAAATCCATATGAAGTAATTCAAAGGGACGAGTTGTGGTCATAATTGTCTTAGCCGTATGCTTGGATCTGGTCATCTTTCCAGACTCACAAGCACCACACAAATGATCTTTGACGAATTTGACGCCTTCGATGCCAATGATGTGCTTCTTCTTGATGAGTGTGCTCAAATTCCTCATGCCAGCGTATCCAAGTCGTCGATGCCATAGCCAGCACTCTGAAGCTTTTGCTAGTAGACACGTGGCAGGCTGAGGACCTAGAGAGAAATCTACAATATACAAATCACCTTTCCTAAAGCCTTCGAAGACTTTGGATTTGTCAGATTCCAACAACATAATGCATCTATATTTGCCAAAGATGACAATCATATCAAGATCAGAAAGCATTGAGACAGACATGAGGTTGTATCCTAGGGACTCGACAAGCATCACTTTTTCCATGTGTCGATCCTTTGTGATAGCAACCTTATCTAGACTCAATACCTTGCTTTTTCCTTTGTCGGCGTATGTGATATGCTTCAGATGAGACGGAGTAAGGGGAGCATTAGTGTGGAGATTCCTATCTCCAGTCATATGATTCGTGCAGCCACTATCCAAGACCCATTCAGTGGTTGAAGGTGTATCATCCTGTAGAAGCATTAGTCTGACTTACAAATTCATATACTTCAAAGTGAAGAATATGATGATTATCAATTTCGTCAGACAATTTCATCAAGGAATAGTATTTAGCAGCATAAGGGATGTGTGAAATGAGTTATTCATTTCATCATGATTAGCCTGCATCCCAACAGGCACTTTGTCAGGTCTTCAGCAAATTCATCAGACATTTCAGTTGTCTGAAGACCTGACCCTGCAGAAGAGATTAGTTCTTCTTCTTAACCACCCACATTTGTATGGGTGGTTGAGAAGCAATGTAGCGAAGTGCATTTATGGAGAACTTAGGCATTGAAGAATATGCATTTCTCTTCACAGGAGAGTTATAGTAATTGAATGAATAAGCAGAGAAATTATTCGATGATTTGTGAACATAGTGGTTTGAAGAATAATGCTCATATTCATCAAATTGATGTTTGTTTCCCTGCGAAACAGAGGCATTAGCATGACCATAAGTGGATCTGCGTCCATTTGACGACTTTGATCCCTGTGAAGAATTTGCCCTGGGAGGTTTCTTCTTCATTGGTGGCGTCATGATGACATTCACCTGAAGATTTTCCAGACGGCTTTTAGGAACCCAGATTTTCTTCACAGGTGGACTGTTCCGGCAGTTAGTACCAATAAATCTGGCAAAGACTTCACCATTCTGATTCTTGAACAGTTTATAGTTGGAGTCAAATGACTCATCTGAAGAATATGAAGTATCACAAGTATAGCCAGATAAAGTGGATGGATCTATTAGAGGTCCCTTTGCAGCAACCCATGTGGTTTTGGGATACTGCTTAGGCTTCCAATACGAGCCATCAGCGTTGAGCTTTCTCTCAAAAGCAATACCCTCTTTCCTAGGGTTTCTGTGAAGAATTTGCTTTTTGAGCACGTCACACAGGGTTTGATGCCCTTTGAGGCTTTTGTACATGCCAGTGACATACAATTCCTTCAACCCTGCATTTTCATCAGTATCACTGGTGGCTTCCTCAGATGAGGGGTTAGTGGCCACCATAGCAGTTGAAGCAATTGAAAGTACAGAAGCATTTGAACAATCAGCTGAAGAATTTGCATTATCACGTTCAAGGCATTTTAGGCATGGTGCAACAAATTCTTCCTGAGCGGTAATGATCTGTTGAGCTAGGAGTGAATCGTTTTCTTTTTGAAGATCATCATGAGACGCTCTTAGCTTCTCGAGATCTTGCTTCCTTTGAAAAAACTCATAGGACAACTTCTCATGTTCGGCTGAGAGGGACACATGATGACTTTCAAGTTCGTCAAACCTTGACTGAAGACGTTTGATTTCTTCAGTTAAGGTCTATGAGCATTCCATTTTGTCGTTCAACAGATCATCGCTTTTGTCTAACAAGTTTTGAATTCTTTCCATGGCATTCTGTTGCCGAGTGGCAATACTAGCAAGCTTGGAATAGCTGGGGGTCTTGTTTTCATCAGATTCACCTTCACTTGACAAAGATAAAGGTCTTTGCAGTACCTTGATGCCTCTTGCCATGAGGCAGACGGCTGACAAAGTTGAGGCAGGACCAGGATCCTGTGATTTGAGGGAATTCCTGAATTCCACAAGCCAGGGATCATCACGTCTATATGCTCCTTCATAGACATCAGAGATCCTGTCCGAGATGAGCTTTGCATTGCCCAGATGATAGATGCGAGTGAACTCATTCTTGGTCAGATGAGAGCAGATGACGTATTTGGCCCGAGCATCGAGCTGAGTGTACTTGTGAATGTCATCAGCATTCACCATCTTGCAGAGGTCGGTCAGCCCCGGCTCCGTGACTGTCCATAGTTCACTGTCCATGGGGCACGCAGTAAGGATAGTTTGTGCCATCAAAGATGGGGCACGCAGCGGATACCTTGATCATACCAGCGGTCGACATAACTAAAACTCCAGGTGGTTAAACAAAAATCACACAGAACAAGGGAGTACCTTGCTCTGATACCAATTGAAAGCGCAGGTTAACTCCCAGAAGAGGGGGTGAATCGGAGATTTTTAGAAATTCGTCAAACTCTGAAGATTTTGATGAAAATCAGAGTAACAAAATAGAAACAGAAGTGAAACTAGATCGACACAGATGTAACTAGCATGCAAATGAAATACATACAAGTGAAGAACAAGTAGTCATACAAGCAGACATGCATGAAGAAGATGAACTGAAGAAATGATAAACAACATGATGAAAGTCTTCAGTTCAAATTTGTCAGAAAAGTAGAGCACAAGTTCTTCAGCAGCGGAAATGCGTAAAGGTAAAGGGGTGAGGAATTTGAAACCGGTTGGGCTCGATGAAGACACAGCGATTGGGTATACCAGTTCCAGTTGCTATATCAACTGTACGTCTGGTTGAGGCGGCTAAGTCTTACCTCGGAGGACACTTAGTCCTTACCGTATTCCTCTTGAGCTAAGGTCACTTAGACCTCGCCCAATCACTCGTGGTAAGTCTTCAAGGTAGACTTCCAAAACCTTCACAGACTTGTTCACCAGCACACCACAATTACTCTTGGGTGCTTAGAACATGACGCCTAACCGTCTGGAAGAATGACAGTCTTCAAAGGTTATAAGCGTCGGATCACACAGATCAACTTCTTTAGTGATGCTCGGTCACTTAGGCTCTGGTTGGGTTTTTCCTCACTTGGGTTCTCACAAAGTCGTCAGAGGAAGGGTTGCTCTCAAATGACAAATGTCAAGTTCTCTCTAGAGCAGCCAACCAACTAGTGGTTGTAGGGGGCAGCTATTTATAGCCAGGGGCAACCCGACATGAATTGTCATAAATGTCCTTCTCAGACATGACCGTTGTCAGGATAAGAATCCACTCGACAGCTGGCACGCGGCGCAGCAACGGTCGGAAATTAAGCTCTCAATTTCATTGGGGCATTCTATTTCCTCACGATAGGCAGATCGCACTGGCGAAATCCTAACTCCTCAGCCTGACCAAATTCGTCAAAGACCAGATGAACTTCCCCACTGTCACTATCAAATTCGTCAGCTATTCCGGAGGTTTCCAAAGGCTTCACTCGAAGCGGCTTAGGTTTGTATAGTTTTGAGGATCGCTTTGAAGTATGAAATATGTATCACCTTGACCCCCTTTGACAGTACGATTTTTCCTATGACTCAAATAAGAAGAAAAGAAACTATGAAAACAAAGTCTTCAAGCTTCCAAGTCTTCACATCAATTTCCTCAAAGGCCACACCAAATTCTTCACTTGAAGAAATACATTTTTAGGGGTCGACTTCCATGGTTCAACCAAGTCTTCAGGGACTATTTTCTTCTGTGTACACTCACAAACGTATTAGTCCCTTAACTTATTTGTCTTCAATACTCCAAAACCACTTAGGGGGCACTTGATGCACTTACATCTTCCTCAAGCTTACCATTAAGGAATGTACTTTTCACATCAATTTGATATAAGAGGATATCATGATGGTTAGCATATGCAAGAAGTATACGAATGGCTTCAAGCCTAGCAATAGGTGCAAATGTTTCATCGAAATCAATACCCTCAACCTATGTGTAGCCTTGAGCTACAAGACGGGCCTTATTCCTCACCACTTGGCCATTTTCATCTTGTTTGTTGCGGTAGATCCATTTGGTGCCGATGACATTGTGCTTACGTGGATTGGGATGCTTGACTAGCTCCCACACATTGTTGAGCTCGAATTGATGCAATTCCTCTTGCATCGCTTGAATCCATTTCGGCTCGAGAAATGCTTCATCAACTTTGGTGGGCTCTGAAATAGAGACAAACGTGTAATGCACACAAAAGTTAGCCAAATGTGAAGCTCTTGAGCGAGTGAGGGGACCAGGTGCATTGATGTTGTCGAGGATCTTCTCAATCTACACTTCATTCGCCACTCGTGGATGTGCTGGATGAGGGCCTTGCTGTTGTTGTTGCCGTGCAGAATCCTCGGCATCATTTTCCTCAGGATTAGCAGTTTCTTCATGACAAGGGATCACTACTTCTTCATCAGCTATTTCTTCGCTGGGCACAATTTGACCAATGCCCATAAGCTTTATAGATTCCTCAGGAGGCATTTCACCTAGCACAGGAGGCAGGTGCTCTCTTTGCGAGCCGTTAGTTTCATCGAACTGCACATCTACAGTTTCAAAAACCTTGTTGTGACAGGTGTTGAAGACTCTGTAGGTGTGTGAATCCTTTCCATAACCAAGCATAAAACCTTCATGTGCTTTCGGTGCAAATTTAGAACTTTGATGAGGATCTCTAATCCAGCATTTAGCACCGAAGACTTTGAAATAACTCACATTGGGTTTCTTGTCAGTGAGGAGTTCATATGAGGTCTTCTTAATGAATTTGTGAAGATATACCCGGTTGATGATGTGACATGCAGTATCAATTGCTTCAGGCCAGAATCAACGAGGGGTCTTCTATTCATCAAGCATTGTGCGAGCCATCTCGATGACTGACCTATTCTTCCGCTCCACGACTCCATTCTGCTGAGGCGTGTAGGGAGCAGAGAGCTCATGAGTGATACCAAGTTCATCAAGATAGTCATCAAGCCCTATGTTCTTGAACTCGGTGCCATTGTCACTCCTGATGTGCTTGATCTTGAGACCATAATTCGTCATGGCCTGATTGGAGAATCGTCTGAAGACATCCTGTACTTCAGACTTGAAGGAAATGATGTGCACCCAGGTGTAACAAGAATAGTCATCAACTATGACGAATCCGTAGAGAGATGCTGCATTGGTTAGTGTTGCATAATGTGTTGGACCAAACAAATCCATATGAAGTAATTCAAAGGGACGAGTAGTGGTCATGATTGTCTTAGCCGTATGCTTGGATCTGGTCATCTTTCTAGACTCACAAGCACCACACAAAAGGTCTTTGACGAATTTGATGCCTTCGACGCCAATGATGTGCTTCTTTTTGACGAGTGTGCTCAAATTCCTCATGCCAGCGTGTCCAAGACGTCGATGCCATAGCCAGCACTCTGAAGCTTCTGCCAGTAGACACATGGCAGGCTGAGGACCTAGAGAGAAATCTACAATATACAAATCACCTTTCCTAAAGCCTTCGAAGACTTTGGATTTGTCAGATTCCATCAACACAATGCATCTATATTTGCGAAAGATAACAATCATATCAAGATCACAAAGCATTGAGACAGACATGAGGTTGTATCCAAGGGACTCGACAAGCATCACCTTTTCCATGTGTCGATCCTTTGAGATAGCAACCTTACCTATACCAAAGACCTTGCTTTTTCCTTTGTCGGCGTATGTGATATGCTTCAGATGAGAAGGAGTAAGGGGAGCATCAGTGAGGAGATTCCTATCACCGGTCATGTGATTTGTGCAGCCATTATTCAAGACCCATTTAGTGGCTGAGGGTGTGTCATCCTGTAGAATCATTACTCTGACTTACAAGTTCATATACTTCAAATGAAGAATATGATGATGATTAATTTCGTCAGACAATTTCATCAATGAATAACATCTAGCAGCATAAGGAATGTGTGAAATGAGTATTCATCTCATTATGGGTAGCCTGCATCCCAACAGGCACATTGTCAGGTCTTCAGCAAATTCATTAGACATTTTGGTTGTCTGAAGACCTGACCCTGCAGAAAAGATTAGTTCTTCTTCTTGCATTTTCATCAGTATCACAGGTGGCTTCCTCAAATGAGGGGTTAGTAGCCACCATAGCAGTTGAAGCAATTGAAAGTACTGAAGCATTTGAACATTCAGCTGAAGAATTTGCATTATCACGTTCAAGGCATTTTAAGCATGGTGCAACAAATTCTTCCTGAGCGGTCTTGATCTGTTGAGCGTGGAGTGAACCGTTCTCTTTTTGAAGATCATCATGAGACGCTCTCAGCTTCTTGAGATCTTGCTTCCTTTGAAGAAATTCATAGGACAGCTTCTCATGTTCGGCTGAGAGGGACACATGACGACTCTCAAGTTCGTCATACTTTGACTGAAGACATTTGATTTCATCAGTCAAGGTCTGTGAGCGTTCCATTTCGTCGTTTAACAGATCATCACTTTTGTCTAACAAGTTTTGAATTCTTTCCATGGCATTTTGTTGATGAGTGGCAATGTTAGCAAGCTTGGAATAGCAGGGGGTCATGTTTTCATCAGATTCACCTTCACTAGAGGAAGATAAAGGTCTTTGAAGTACCTTGGTGCCTCTTGCCATAAGGCAGACGGCTGACGAAGTTGAGGCAGGATCTGGATCACGAGTTTTGAGGGAATTCCTGAATTCCACAAGCCAGGGATCGTCACGTCTATACGCCCCTTCATAGACGTCAGAGATCCTGTCCCAGATGAGCTTCGCATTGCCCAGATGATAGATGCGAGTGAAATCATCTTTGGTCAGACGAGAGCAGATGAAGTATTTGGCCCGAGCATCGAGCTGAGTGTACTTGCGAATGTCATCAGCATTCGCCATCTTGCAGAGGTCGGTCAGTCCCAGTTCAGTGACCGTCCATAGCTCACTGTCCATGGCCAAGAGACGCTTTTGCATCATGACCTTCTAGTATGGATAGTTCCTGCCATCAAATATGGGGCACGCAGCGGATACCTTGATCATACATGCGGTCGACAAAACTAAAACTCCAGGTGGTTAAACCAAAATCACATAGAACAAGGGAGTACCTTGCTCTGATACCAATTGAAAGCGCAGGTTTACTCCCACAGGGGGGTGAATGGGAGATTTTTAGAAATTTGTCAAACTCCGAAGATTTTGACGAAAATCAGAGTGACGAAATAGAAACAGATGCAAAACTAGATCGACATAGATACAAGTAGCACGCATATGAAATACATACAAGTGAAGAACATGAAATCATACAGGCGAACATGCATGAGGAAGATGAACTGAATAAATGAAAAACAACATGATGAAAGTCTTTAGTTCAAATTCTTCAGAAAAGTAAAGCACAAGTTCTTCAGCAGCTGAATTGCATAAAGGTAAAGGGGTGAGGAATTTAAAACCAGTTAGGCTCGGTGAAGACACAACGATTTGGTAGACCAGTTCCAGTTGCTCTATCAACTGTACGTCTGGTTGAGGCGGCTGAGTCTTACCTCGGAGGACACTTAGTCCTCACCGTATTCCTCTTGAGCTAAGGTCACTTAGACCTCGCCCAATCACTCGTGGTAAGTCTTTAAGGTAAACTTCCAAAACCTTCAAAGACTTGTTCACCGGCATGCCACAATTACTCTTGGGTGATCAGAATATGACGCCTAACCGTCTGGAAGAATGACAGTCTTCAAAGGTAATAAGCATCGGATCACACAGATCAACTTCTTCAGTGATGCTCAATCACTTTGGCTCTGGTTGAGTTTTACCTCACTTGGGTTCTCACAAAGTCGTCAGAGGAAGGGTTGCTCTCAAATGACAAGTGTCAATCTCTCTCTAGAGCAACCAACCAACTAGTGGTTGTGGGGGCGGCTATTTATAGCCAGGGGGCAACCCGACATGAATTGTCATAAATGCCCTTCTCAGACATGACCGTTGTCAGGATAAGAATCCACTCGATAGCTGGCACGCAGCGCAACAACGGTCGGAAATTAAGCTCTCAATTTCGTCGGGGCACTGAATTTCCTCACGATGGGCAGATCGCACTAGCGAAACCCTAACTCCTCAGCCTGACCAAATTCGTCAGAGACTAGATGAACTTTGTCACTGTCACTGGCAAATTCGTCAGCTGTTCCGGAGATTTCCAAAGGCTTCACTCGAAGCGGCTTATGATTGTATAGGTTTCGGCATCGCTTTGAAGTATGATAAATGTTTCACCTAGACCCCCTTTAAGAGTATGCATTTTCCTATGACTCAAATAAGAAGAAAAGAAACTATGAAAACAAAGTCTTCAAGCTTCAAAGTCTGCACATCAATTTCTTCACAGGCCGCACCAAATTCTTCACTTGAAGAAATACATTTTTAGGGGTCACCTTCCGTGGTTAAACCAAATCTTCAGGGACTATTTTTTCCTGTGTACACTCACAAACACATTAGTCCCTTAACCTATTTGTCTTCAATACTCCAAAACCACTAAGGGGGCACACTACTGGAATCAGGGACTTTGCCATCTGCCAGCTCTTTGCCATCTGCTGGCAGATGGCAAAGAGGATATTTGCCGTCTGCTTTTATAAAGCAGACGGCAAAGAACATGCTGATGGCAAAGAGGCTCTTTGCCATCTTCTCTTCTTTGCCGTCTGCCAGCAGACGGCAAAGAACAAAGTGGGCCCCACTTGGTACTGCACTTGCCAGGTCACACGGGCCACTTCTTTGCCGTCTGCTGGCAGACGGCAAAGAACTCTTTGCCGTCTGCCAGCAGACGGCAAAGAGGTGAGGGGGGGCCCACAGTGTAACGGCGGGGACGGGCTAACGGCCCCCCTCTTTGCCGTCTGCTGGCAGACGGCAAAGAACTTTGCCGTCTGCCAGCAGACGGCAAAGAGGGGGCTTAATTTTCGCCATCCCCCCGGCCGCGCCTCCCGCCTCTCTCTCTTTCTCTCACCTCTCTCTCTCTCACACCCGCGCCCGTTCCCCTCTCTCACCGTCGCCGCCGCCGCCCCCTCCCCGCCCTCTCGCCGCCCCCTCCCCGCCCTCTCGCCGCCCCCTCCCCGCCCTCTCGCCGCCACCCCCTCCCCCCCTCTCTCACCGCCGCCGCCGCCCCCTCCCCGCCCTCCACCACCGCCTGCCCCCCTCCCCGTGGCGCACCTCCACCACCGCGGCGCCGCCCCCTCCTCACGGCCCTCCTGCCGCCGCCGCCCCCTCCCCGGCGGCCTCCTCTCCTCGCCGCCGGCCGCCCTGCCCCCTGCCCCTCTCTGGTGAGCTTCCCCTGCCCCCCTTTTAATTTTTTTTTCTGTTTTTCTAATTAGATTTTTAGTTTTCTGTTTTTAGATGTTTTGCAAATAGTTGTTTAGGTGTTTGGGTAAATAGGAAAAAATATTTAGACATTTAGGTAGAAAAAAAACCTAGAAGAAAAAAAAGAAGAAAAGAAGATGAAAAAAAAGGAAAAATAAAAAAGAAAAAGTACAAAAAATAATAATAAGAAGAAGAAACAGAAGAAGAGGAGGAGGAGAAGAAAAAAGAAGAAGAAGAAGAAGAAGAAAAAAAAGAGGAGAGGAGGAGAAGAAGAAGAGGAAAAAGGAAAGGAGGAAGAAGAAGAAGAAGAAGAAGAAGGAAAAAAAAGGAAGAAAAGGAAGAAAAGAAAGAAGAGGAAGAAGAAGAAAAGAAAAAAAAGAGAAAAAACCCCGACCCCGACACGGCACCTCGACCCCGACCCGACAACCCGACCCCGACCCGACACCCCGACCCCGACACCCCGACCCCGACACGGCACCGCGACCCCGACCCGACAACCCGACCCCGACCCGACACCCCGACCCCGACACCCCGACCCCGACCCCGACCCCGGCACGGCACCCCGACCCCGACCCCGACCCGACACCCCGACACCGACACGGCACCCCGACCCCGACCCGACACCCCGACCCCGACACGGCACCCCGACCCCGACACCCCGACACCCCTGACACCGCGACACCATGACACCCAGACACGACACCCCCCGACACCCCGACCCCGACCCCGACCCCGACACCCCGACACCACGACACCCAGACACGACACCCCCCGACACCCCGACCCCGACACGACACCCCGACACCCCGACACCACGCCACCCAGACACGACACCCCCGACCCCCGACACCTCTTCGGCCTCCTATTGACCGAAAAGGTGCTCTTCGGCCTTCCAGAGGCCGATGGGGTCATATATTTGTGAATTATGAGTTAGGAAGTATATTTCCCGATTTTGTTAAGAAAAACATCATATATATTTGTGTTGATCGGGTGGATTTAAATGTGCAGTTCTTTCGGGGCTGCGAGGGTCTGGTGTTCGACGACCTCCCCGTGCGTTCGACGAGCTCCGCCCCTGCGTTCGTGGGTGAGCACAAATGACATCTCCTCCTCCCCCCTTCATTTGCTCTGTTCCGGTCTTCGTGCCGATGAAACTTGCTAGCTATAGGTGTCAATCATCAGTATGCGTGACCACTATGCGTCTCCCGTTCGAAAGGGTTACATCTATAAATATGCATGCATTTGCATATTTATAACCGTGATTCTTTCGAATTGTCCAACGTTATCCATGGACAGCCCGAGTATGTGTAGATTGGGTTCGTTTTCCCATATGCTCTGCTCCGATCCAATGCAGAATTTCGTCAGTGCCTCCCTATTGTTCTCCGGGTACACATCCTCTCTGCTTATTGCCGAGACGTGTATCAGGAGAACAGCGGGGAGGTGCTGCCGAAATTTTGCGTCGGATCCGGAGCAGAGCATGGGAAAACGAACCCAATCTACACATACTCGGGTGGGATTAGGACCTATCTTTACCTACTAGCGTCTAGGTTGCATGGACGTAATAAAACTGACAAACTCTATTAACTGATGAATATGGTTTGCTGAATTATGTATATATTTCTTGTGTGTCTAGTAGCTAGGCAAGATGAGTGATCGTGCGTGGATGTACACCGGTCACACTAGTCAGAAAGACATGACCCATGAATGGCTAAGAAAAACCAAGGGGTTTGTGAGAGCCGCATTTGCAAATGGACAGGAAACAAACTGGTGCCCCTGTGTCGACTGCGACAACTTTCATAAGAAGTCCGAGTTTGAAATGATCAAACACCTGCAGAAGTTGGGTTTTACGCCTGATTATACGGTCTGGACATTTCATGGTGAGTCTGCCCAATGTGCCAGAGCTGAGGAGGGCCGTCGTCGCACCGACGAGCATGGTACCGGGATGGAAGACATGGTGGAAGACTTTGATGATGCTCGGGATTCGGACGATGAGATGGAGGAATCTGCAAAGGCCTTCAATGATATGTTGGAGTCTTCAAAACGTCCTCTCCACGAGCACACTGAGCTTTGTCAGCTGGATGCCATCGCACAAGTAATGGCTCTGAAGGCTCAATTCAACTTGGGCAGAGAATGCTACGACGCGATGATGACACTATTTGGACGCTTTCTACCCAAAGGCCATGTAATGCCTGCAAACCTGTACCAGTCGGACAAAATCCTCCGTGCACTTAAGATGCCCTATGAGAAGATAGATGCCTGTGAGAAAGGATGTGCCTTATTTAGGTTTGAGTATGCGGACTTGAAGTATTGTCCCGTTTGCCAGTCTTCCAGGTATGTTGAGGTAGACAACGGTATGGGTGAGAAGAGTCAGACAAAAATCCCAGTTAATGTTCTTCGGTATATGCCAATCATACCAAGACTTCAACGTCTTTTCATGGTCGAAGATACGGCCAGACAGATGACATGGCACAAATTGGGCAAAAGAACCGAACTAGATGCAGATGGGGAGCCGATGTTGGTACACACATCGGACGCTTTTGCGTGGAAGCGCTTCGATGCAATACATCATGCTAAAGCGGCAGATCCAAGGCATCCTCGAATCGCCATAAGCACAGATGGGTTCAATGTGTTTGGTATGATGGCAGCTCAATACAGTTGTTGGCCTGTATTTGTCATTCCACTCAATCTCCCCCCCGGACAGATTATGCAAAGAAAGAACATTTTCCTGACGTTGATAATTCCGGGGCCCAACTATCCGGGGAAGAATATGAATGTGTACATGCAGCCGCTTAAGGATGAACTGCAAGAAGCTTGGGATAATGGGATCAAGACATACGACGCCGCTACAAAAAAAAACTTCCTAATGCGTGCGTGGTACATGTACTCGATGCATGACTTGCCGGCGTATGCGCTATTCGTTGGCTGGTGTGTGCATGGAAGGTTCCCGTGCCCCACATGCAAGGCAGCTCTTGAGTTTCGTCGGCTGCAGGTGGGTGGCAAGTTTTCTTGCATCGACATGCATAGACAGTTCCTGGATCCTCGCCATAAGTTCAGAAAAGACAAGAAGAACTTCATCAAAGGTAGAGTTGTCAAAAACTCTGCACCACCTGCGTTGACAGGCCAACAGACCCTGGATCAGTTCAACTCTCTCGAGCCGGATCCGGAGCGTCCAGGGTATTTCAAGGGGTATAATTCCGAACACGCCTGGACTCACAAGACATGCTTGTGGGATCTGCCTTACTTCAAAGACCTCCTTTGCCCACACAACATCGACGTGATTCACACTGAAAAGAATGTCGGCGAGGCCCTCTTTGGTACATTGTTCGGCATAGAGGGGAAAACAAAGGATAATCCTAAGGCTAGAGTTGATCAGGAGGCTCTATGTGATAGACCGCTACAAAATATGCGACACCTAAAAGGAAAGCAGAACTGGACGAAGCCAAAGGCATGGTTCAATCTTGGAAGGCCAGCTATGAGGGAAATTATCCTGTGGGTGAAAAAGGAGTTGATGTTCCCCGATGGGTATGCAGCGAATCTAAAGAGGGGAGCGAGCCTTGAAAAATTGAAAATATTTGGTCTCAAGAGTCATGATTGGCACATATAGCTTGAGCGGGTAATGCCGGTGATGTTGCGTGGCTTTATCCCTGAGGATGAATGGCTAGTACTGGCAGAGCTGAGCTATTTCTTCCGTGTTCTTTGTGCGAAAGAACTATCGCCTGGCTTGCTAGAAGAACTGGAAGAGTTGGCGCCGGAGTTGATCTGCAAGTTAGAGAAGATCTTTCCATCGGGCTTCTTTAATCCAATGCAGCATTTGATTTTGCATCTCCCGACCGAGGCACGATTGGGGGGGGGGGGCCGTGCAGAATCGTTGGTGCTACGCAACTGAGAGGATGCAGAAGACACTTCGAGAAAAATGTAAAAATAAACGTCGAATTGAAGCATCGATGGCCGAGGCATTCATTACTGAGGAGGCGGCAAACTTCGTGACAGCACACTACGAAGCCAAAAATCGTCATTTGCATAATCCGAAGCCTCGGTACAATGCTGGCAACCCTAAAAAGGGTGGATCCAACCTCAGCCTATTCAAAGGGAAGCTCGCACCAGCCGGCGGGCGCTTCTTCTTCGACCGGGAGAGGTCGGGGGGGGGGGGGGAAGAAGGTTGGTAGAGGTGGACGTGGCGGCGGGAGAGGTAGGAAGGCTGCTACTACGCCTTCCTCGCCGCCACCCCCAGCTGATTCACCTGACCACAGGAGTGCTCCGTCTGAGATGGAGCAGCCTGAGGTGCAGCCGTCTCGGACTCCGGTCCACGAGCCTCAGGCCGACGAGCCTACGACAGACGAGGCTACGACAAACGTGCTACGGCCGACGAGCCTGGGGCCGACGAGCGTCGGGCCGCCGAGCCTTCGTCCCACGAGACTGGGGATCACGCTGAGTCGCAGCAGAACCCAGGTGCGGGCTCGTCGAGTGGCCGTGCTGAGGGTGGCTATAGTTCTGATAGCTATAGCGAGAGTGAGTGGGTTGAGGGGCGCAAAGTCTACCAGCGTGGTGGTACAAAGCTCCCGCCCACCCCGGCGACCCCCGACTAGAGGTGGTTGATTGCGCCGCAGGGGGAGAAGTAAGTGCATTTACTCTTTTTTAACCTTTTGTCTTCACGTTTCTTCGAATATCTAATGCGTTGGCCTTGTCATACTGCAGGTCTTGGACACACGGGCCTGGTTGCCGCAAGCCCAACAGTGTCCTTGGCGTGATTTGTCGCCAGAGCTTCCCGGGGTGGGCCACGTTGCCCGGTGAGGGCCGGGTTCCAGAGCTAGGAATGACCTGGGAGCACTACTTGGCTGCCCCGGCCCCGCCGGGGCATAGGATCGGCGATGTCGAGTGCCACACAGTCGCCGACATTGTGATCCAGACGTTTTGGGTAATTTCTCCTTTGCCGTCTACGTTGTGTTTTCTTCTTTGATTGGCAACCCTAGTGATTGTACTAATCCGTGTTTTCTTGTTTGATTGCAGACCTTCTACAGGTGTGCTGAGGGACAGGAGGAGGCCGCGGCTCGGGTTATCGGCAACGAGTGCAGGCGCCTACTTCAAAACTTTCGGCACGAGGCTCGGACGCAGGCTATTCGAGACTACTATGCCTCGACTGGTATTCGGAGGAAAAAAGAGAAGTGCCGCCTCAACTATCTGAGTAAGGAGAAGTACATGAAGGTAATTACCTATTCTTAAGGCCTTGTACTTAGTTCCTTGATTTGATTCGTATGCGTAGCGCTCAAATTTCTCTTGCTTAACTTAGGTGCCCCCGAGATGGTGTGCGGATAGGATGGACTGTTGGGAGGCGTTGGTGGATGAGTGGTGCACTCCCCAATGGCGCAACGTCCATGACGGTGCAAAGGAGAAGCGTGCCCAAATGAAAGGTGTCCCACACCATCTAGGCAGCGTCAACCTACGTGGGTTCGGGGAAAACTGGGTATGTGGTTTGCTTCATGATTCATGCAAATTCATTCTTCATGCTAGCTTGAGCCCTTAACTAATACTCTGTTCCTCTCTTTTAGGCGCGGCACAACAAGGCTCCAGTGCCAGAGCTGTTCGACCTCTATGCCATGTCCAATACTGCCTCGTACAAGAAGGCCAAGGCATTCTCTGAGTCTGACCTCGATGATCCAGAGAAATTCAGCAACCGCGCCTCCCACAACAAGCTTGTGAGGTACAGAGACGAGGGGAAGGCGAGGAAAGGGACGGAGTTTAACCCGAGCCAGCAACCTCTTGATCCAGAGCTGGTGATGATATCTGGTGGCGGGAGGCACCATGGCTTGTTAGCCATTGGGGATGGACTGATACGTTGTACTAGCACTCTCCCGCAGATCAAGAAGCGCCAGACCAGCTCCGATCCTGAGATAAGGCCTCGTGCACGGCCAATGGAGCTCGAATTCCAGGTTAGTTATACGGACTCAGATACCTTTCCTCCATTACATTGTGTGTGCGGCTGTCGATGATTACAATGCTAACGAGTGGTGTTGCAGGCTGCTATTGAGGCAGAGAGAGCGAAGACCCAGGCTGCTCTTGAGGAAGCAGAAGCGAGGACCCAGGCGCTTCTAGAGGAAGAGAGACGGCAGGCGGCAGCGAGGGAGAGGGAGGCGGAGGAGAGGACGGCTAAGCTATTGGAGGAGGAGAGGAACCGGAACGAGGCGGGTCAACGGGCCCTATACGAGCTCTTCGTGGTAAGTTTCTTCTGCATATTAGCCAAATCATGCACGTAATGTTCCTTCGTTTCATTACTAACTAATATGACTGACTCGAGAAAACCAAATGTGCAGAGCATGTGCGAAAAGAATGGCACGACCCCTCCGCCGATGCCAGTCATTGCTCCGGCGGGCACGGTGAGTTTCATTTGAATGGTCATTAGTTACTAGTCTTCACATTTGAGTTGCATCATGCTAACGATACACTGCAAATGATCTTTGGTGCAGCATAACTCCCGACAAGCATCGACCGATGCTTCTCCGTCTGCCACTGGCGCGACCGGTCCTTCACCTACATCTAAGTGATGACGGTAAGTTTTCCCAAGTGTTTAGCTTAACAAAATGACTCAATATGCTTAGCTAGCTAAAAAATGACATAACAACATTAATTAGCTCCAAAATGACCTATTTAACCTAGGATAGCTCTAAAATGACGTATACTTAGCATTTATTTCTCCAAAAATAGATTTATATGCTTAGCTAGCTCAAAAATGACATAATAACCTTAATTAGCTCTCAAATGACCCATTTAACCTAGGATAGCTCTAAAATGACCTATACTTAGCATTTATTCCTCCAAAATGACTTAATATGCTTAGCTAGCTCAAAAAGAACATAACAACCTTAATTAGCTCTCAAACGACCCATTTATCCTAGGAAAGCTCTAAAATGACCTATACTTAGCATTTTTTCCTCCAAAAATGAATTTATATGGTTAGGTAGCTCAAAAATGACATAATAACCTTAATTAGCTCAAAAATGACCTATTTAACCTAGGATAGCTCTAAAGTGACCTATATACTTACCGTTTATTCCTCCAAAATGACTCAATATGCTTACCTAGCTAAAAATGACATAACAACCTTAATTAGCTCCAAAATGACCTATTTAACCTAGGATAGCTCTAAAATGACCTATACTTAGCATTTATTCCTCCAAAAATGGATTTATATGCTTAGC